>CM055656.1:22914800-32031030 GCA_029378335.1 Agrilus mali | reverse complement strand
GTACGACTACATTACCAGATAAAATAAAAGTCTAATCCAAGTTGAACTTATTCAAGATATCCACGATGTCCTTATCAGCTGCTACGGAAACTGGCTCCAAACCATTTATATCTTTTTTATTGATATCGGCACCGTTTTCCAACAAAAAATGTACACAACTGTAATGTCCACAGCTTGTGGCATAATGTAAGGGAGTTTGGTTTTCACAATCCTCCAAATTAATGTCTGCTTCTAATGATATTAATAAACGCAATATATCCAAAGAACCACGATCGGCCGCCCAATGGATTAAGCCCATTCCATTATCATCCAACTTATTAATGGAATCTTTATTCATCGTTTTTAAAATGTTTTCAAGTTTATCAATATTTCCCTCAACAACATGATCAACTATTGTTTTCGACGTTTCGTCTATTATTTCTGTTTGTTGTAAGGTTGATACACACACCCAATTGTTTTTTATTTGATTCTGAATAGTTGCACTAGAAAACTGCGGATCTAAAGCACTAACTTTCTTAACATATAATGTTTTGGCATTTTCATTTGTCATATTTTCTAGCTTTTTCCATGCATCCCATTTAGATCTTGCTTTTAAATCGAACAAACTTGGTCTTGAAGTAGTGCATGGACCTTCAGTTGCTTGTTTGTAGTATGCATACAAGGAGAGTAAAGTTGCATTATCTACTTTAGAAGCAATTTTTTGCAGGTGGTCTGCGGCTCTGGTGAAAGCTTCAGATAAATCGTCGTTTTCGGAAATTAATTCTACTAAATCATCTAAATTGTCATCTGCCATGTTTCTACTTGTGTATATAAAAATATTTTCATTTAATTATTATTGGTTGGCTGTACCCTCAAATGATTTCCTTCGAGTTTATGGTCGGGAGTATTAATTGTTTTTTCGTAGCCTTCTTTTGTACTAAAAATTACAAAGCCGTGGTTTCGAGACAGACCAGTTTTTTTATCAAATGATACAATGGCACTGTTAACATGCCCAAATTTACTAAAGTAGCTTTTCAATTCGTTATGCCCCACGGTCCACGGAAGATTGCCGACATAAAGTTTAAACAAATTCCTAACAGATGATGCCATTTCAATCTATTTGGTTATTTCAAGTAAGTGAATGGTATGATCACCTACAAGATCTCTAATGTCCAAACCTGCACCTTCCCCCAAACTACTGGTACTTATTGCCTTACACTTGAGATCCCACTTTACAAGCAGATGTTCGATTGACCAATCTGAACTTCTTTCTTGATATGCACACAAGAATTTCGCATTCGGATTTACTTCTAAACAATAAGAAACAGTGATAATTATGTCCTCAAAAACTGACGGTTCGTAGAAACAGTCAGATCCCAAAATTAAATCAATAGGGCAAATTGAATTCAGATCTGTTAAAAAAAGTCCCCAACTGAGTCCTGCGATGCGAATATGCTGATTTGGAATTAATTTATTTAATTCACAAGAACGTGCTATATGTGCTAATGATTTTGGAAGAGTAACGGAGTCTGTTAAAATAACTTCAGCTCCACACTTCGCTGCAACAATGCCTGGTAAAGCAGTGCCTGATCCTAACTCCAACACATGTAATCCAACTAATTCTTTTCGATGTTCCCAAAGGAACCAAGCTAATATAGGAGCTGAAGGCCAGGTATAGAAAGAATAACTTGCTTGTAGGAGCTAAAAAACAAACAAAACAAATTCACTTCTTTCGATAATTTCATTAAAATAACTAACCTAATTACGTGTAAATATACATATGTATACTATGTACTGATAAGTTTTTTAGGTTAAGTCATAATCTTTCAGAAAAGAAAAATTGCATAATTATCTTTCAAAAAACATCTAACATAAACATGTAACGGTTATACATATAGTAAATGTTGAGAACGTTTTCATTTATAAGAATTTATCATTAATTATTTAGAATGAAACGTAGATATTATAAAAAATGATGCACGTGTTATGCAAGCGGTCACCACTAAGTTATGTACATCATTAAATACAAATATTTCTTACATTAATGTAATATGATAAATTACCTCAGGAATAATTATCTCTAATTTTTCTTCTTCATGATTTTCAGTTGCTCTCGATTTAAACACAAATTTCCTCAGCTGCTCGACATCAACGTTGGACATTTATTCGTACCACTTTCAATTTATGTTAAACTTTTCTGTTAAATTAAAAAAATTCGTACAAGTCGATACACTACAATAAATATCAAATAAATGTTCTTTTGTTTAATATTCACAAAACACACTTCTTAAAATATATTTAATAATTATATATTTGTAAGGTTATGTACACTAAGACCATAGATTAGCTAAGACGATGACCATAGATAATACACTCATAGATAGCTGGATATGAACTATAAAGTTATGACAGCATGTGGAAGTGTTTAAGGTACCATAATACGAAATAATAAGTTTTTATTTCCTGGACTAATGTTTCAAAAAAGCTTTATTTATATATAAAACGTTCTTGATCTGATTGCCAGAAGTTAAAATTATTATTTGCATTATTCTCTAATTTAGGATGTTTTCCAAATTATTCTTGAAGGAATCTCATGAAATGTAAATTTTCAGTTTTTGTAATAGTTCGATTTATTAGAAAACCTAGAAAAGAGTCGTATTCTTACATTTACTAAAATTACATACTTATTTGTCCCAACATTGGATAAAATTTTATTATTGCACGAAAACTAACGAAAAGACTATCTATCATAAAAAAAAAGAAAAACAAATGAAACAAACAACGACAATACAGTGCTTATTAAAAAAAAATTATATTTTTTTATATGCTTAAAAATAATAACTAAAAATATATGTACTGCATACAACACTTTTAAATGAAACATAGTATATGTACAGCTTATAAAAATAGTGATTCTACCATAACAACATGTAACAATCAAATTAATTTCGTTTATGCTACAAGTTGTATGATATGACCATTATTTTTGTTAACGACTGTATATCGAAAACAAAATTTCAGTAGGTTTGTGTAAATACCTTACAGGATAATTCAATAATAATGAATGTCTACTATTTCTTAATTAGGTCTGACTTATTAAGAGCATATTTTTTTAAATTAAAATATTTACACGAACTGCCACAGTATAATACTCAAATTTGAATAATTTTATTTATTTGATACGATATTCGTTCTAACGAAGAAGAGAAAAAAATACACCTTTTAAAAAAAAATACAACTTTAGAAAAATGTCCGCCTACTTTACATTTTTAACAAGAAGGACATGCAGTCTTTAATAGAAAAAAAATCGTCAGAAAAAGAAAGCATATTATGACACTGTTGTTCAGAAAAACATTTTGAAGAAGTCCACTTTAGTTAAAAACTGTTGTAGAAAAGGCACATATTTTTCTCTAAAAAATTAATGTTTAAATAATTCTACCGATATTTTCATTATTAAATCTAGAAACACCACTTTTAACGTATAGATGAAAACGAAAAAATTATTTTATGTACTATTTAATGGCAGTAGTTGTAGCTACCTTTCAAATATAGACAAACAACCACCTTTGTTATATATAAAATTACCATTAATCTTTGAATTAAGTAAATAGAAAAAACTTAAGTTTTTCAATTCATTCAAAGCAATAAAAAAAAGTAGTTAATACTCCTTTATAAAGTATTAATTAAAAAGAAATAAAAACGTACATGTTTACTGATCTTTACTTTAGTTTTTTTTATAAATATAGAAGTTTGTACCTTTTTAATGTCTTCTCCATCGGGATCTTACTTCCGAAATATAAAACATGATCTATTCAAAACCATTACCATAAATAACTCACTCATTTTTAATTAAACGCCCTTTAAACTTATTCTGACATTCCTCACTGGTCCAAAGCTCTATCAATGTGTCGGTCTCTATTTTAAGAAGTACGTCAATGTTTGATAAAAGCTGATGCCTCAGTGATTTTTTGATAGATGCAATTCCCTAAACAAGTGGAAAAAACTTATACTGAAGTAAATACAACGAGAAATAAAACGTTTCGAATAAATTTAATGGAACTCCACGACTTCCGTTTCAACCAGTTGGTTTTTTACAAAGAGTACATATAAAACGTAGTTCTATTAAATTTATGGTCGTAACGTTACACTTCTTTTTTTATTTTTTTTAAATGTTTCATCAAAAATTCAATTAATTCTCTCTCTATTAATTGAACAAATAAAATAAATAATAACAATAATAATTAAAGCTACCTGTATGGATGGCTTGGATGTAGTCTTGACAGTGGATAGAAGCTCATCCTGAAATTTATCTGGACATAAAGTACGTGTTACAAGTCCATACTTTAGCGCATCACTTGCACTAATTTTGCGAGAAGCAAAGAATAATTCGCTGGTCTAAAAAGGAAACACTTATAACACAAGTTTTGCTTTTTATTTGATTTGGAAGTGTTTTTTACCAGAGCGTTATGCATCGCATTAGGCAAATATGATAGCAGTGTGCCACCTTCCAGGGTACATCCCAATGAAGCATATGGTGCACTGAACGTTGTTGTGTCGCTTGCAAGGACTATATCAAAAAGAGGTAAAATAGTAACCGCAAGGCCCACTACATCTCCATTGACACCTGCTACCAACAGTTTTGGAAAGACAGCTAAACTTTTTAAGAAGTCTCTAAAAAGTGATCCAACTCAAAAATTACAAACAATTCAATACAAATAGACAAAGTAACATACTTTACAGAAACAGCCAATTTTTCTGCCACAGCTTTTCGTTGATTTTCATTTTCTTCAATGAGCAAACTATAATCGATTCCTTGAGAAAATGAGGTACCGCAAGAGGATAAGACGACTGTAGTACAAACGTCATCTTTTTCAAGTTTAGTTAATATAGTACTTAATTCATTTAAGATCTAAAGAGAAAAAGTTGTAAATATATAAAAAATTAAACGAATACAATCCCCTCACCGTTTCGCTAAGATGGTCCGATGTAGAGGATAAAACAATTTGTACTACGTCATTAAATCTCTTCAAAGTAACTGTTTGAAATTCTTCATCAGTAATTATCAATTCATTCTGTTCTTGTTTTTCATCATTTTCGTTGGTAGTTATTTTGTCAATTCTCTTCTGCTTTTGCTTTTTTGGGTTTATATGATCCTTTATTAATTTAATTTTCTTAGCTTTCGTACCGTCTGCAGTTAAGGGTACTTTATGTTTAATCGTTTTGGAAGAATTTTTCTCGGGAGACGCCGAAGCCCCATTAACCGATTTATTTTCATCGTTTACATTTTCTGAGTGCGATCCTACACTAGAAAACGAACTGCTCGAGTGTCGGCGAATGATCCTGGAAGCTTCTGCTGTGTAAGTATAGGCGGGAGAGGATGGAGGACTCTGAGTGGAATTCCTAATAGAATCCTTTGACTTCTTTCGTGCCAACGGTATTCCAGTAGGTCCAACTACCTCGGACCTTTTCAATATTGGAATTGAATTATCCTTTTTCCGTAATGATTTTGGAGATTCTTTGCTGCTGTTCATTTGGAGATCATTCTTGATTTCGTTCGTTTTGTCCAAGAGCTCCTGATGAAAACTATCGATAGAAAATACGTCATTCTTTTTCTTCCCCTTGACCTTGTTTGACGGGCTTTCAGTTTCATCAGTATTTTTAACTGCATACAACATATTCACTGCACCTTCGTCCATCAGGAGTTTATCAACTTCTGAAAGATGCCGTCGTTTCTGAGCTTGATTCTGCTGCTTTGATTTAAATGGCAATTTTTTAATGGGGGACTGCGATTTTTTAGGTTGAAGTTTTTCAGAGTTTTCTTTTACAATTAATATCTTTCCGTCTGACTTTTTATCGATCTGTGTTTCGATTTTTTTTATAGGACTTTTGTCAGTCACGATTTTCGAAGTTTTCTTATTTAATTTATCGTCAGATAAATGATAGGGTTTGCCCTGAGAAGGAAGTTTTTTATCGGGAGATGTTCTAACACAAGTAGGAGCTGTTGTAGCAGATTTTTCAGTTTTTACAACTTTCTTTTCGCTAGTTTTCACTGGGGTGACTTGTTTTGTTTCGATTTTTGGTTTGGAAATTGCAAAAGTAGACATGGGAATTGCTTCGTCCGGATCCCAAATGACTTTCTTTTTTACAATGCGAGAGCTTTTACTAATGTATGTATTTGGAGCAAGATCTATGTTTACTTTATGTTCAATTAAAGGTTTCTCATCTGTTACAAAAGATTTCCTAGATATTGCATTCGTTGGGGTTACGTCTCCCGATGATTTGCGTTTTCTTGTATACGTTTTGGTTACCAAAGATGAAGAAAATTTTGGTTCAGTAATGTAATCGTCGCCTTCCACACTGTTTCCGTTGGACGCACTTTCGCTTTTATTTTCACTTTGTTTTTCTGCCTTTTGGCAGTTTTCTCGCTTATTCGTTTTAGATTGAACTGAGGTTTTGGACGATTTTTCTGGCCATTCCATTTCGTCGTCTCCTTCCAAAATTGCCAATAAATCTGAATTATCAGATATTTTTTCTTTTTTTACGTTATTTGTTGTTTCTGGAGAAGTTTCTGTTGATTTTTCCGTTTTCGTATTATTCTCGTTCGTTTCCTTATGAGCAGAAGACGTGGATGGAGATTCTCTCTTTACTGCAGAACTTTCCGCAGCTGCTATCTTATTTGCCAATCGCTGAGTTAATTTTCTTGCAAATAGTATATCTTTTGACGATAGAAGAGACATGTTACGCTGTCTAGATCTCTCCATAATTTCTTCTGCAATTTCTTCTTTCGACACAATTTGACTGGTTAAGTTTCTATATGGTATCTTTACTCCAAGACGAGGCTTAGGAGGTACTCTCCCTTTTCCTGCTACATCAACTGAAGGATTTACTACATTTCTACCTAATACATGACAAGGTATCTTTTTATTTCCGTCGATTTCTGTTGGAAGATTTCGCGGCTCTTCATGCTCGATCATCGCATTATTTTCTTCTTGATGGACCGAATTATCTTCCAAATAATCTAGTTGAATAACTTCTTGTTCATCTAAAGTTTGGGATTGTGTACCTGCTGTAATAATTTCGGTATTTTCTTCAGAACTGTTTATTATTTCTGCATCATTATTAAGAATTACTATTTCTGACTCATGATGAGTTTCAACATTCAAACCTTCATCAGTAGAAGAATTAAGAAAACTTTTTACTATAACCACTTCTGTGGATTCATCTTGGAATACTTTATGAACAGTTTCCTCTTTTAATTCTTTCATGTCTTCCTGAAGGTTAACATCTATTATTGAGCTAATTACTGTTGTTGTTTCAACTGTTTGTTCATTTTCTATTTCTTCTGCATTTAAAGACTCACCATATGATGTATTCCCTTTGTTTATAATTACATTACTTTCGGATAATGGTTCACTGCTACTGATAGTGTTATCAACCTTTTCTGTTACAATTGAAGACTCCTTATTATTGCTATCCAAGGGGAGATGATTATCAGGATTGTCAATTGATTCTAAATCCATTGAATTGTTCTTATTTTCTGTAAATGTAGTTTCAAGTTGCTCCTGTTCTTCTAAAGTGGATTCTTTTTCAGGTATTTGGCTTGCTTGTTTTATTTCAATATTAACATTGGTTTCTAATGTTGTTATCATCCCATTTTCATTTACTTTCTCCTGAATTGTTTCTGTCACTACTGAATTTTCCAAGTTTTTGGGGCTGCTAGCATTTTCAGTAGATACACCATCAGTATGTGTTTCACATTGAAAATTATTAACATCATCCATTAATTGGGTGATTTTACTCTCATTTATTTTCAAAACACCCTCATTGTTATCTCTTACTCCAAATCCACTTGTAGTTTTATCAGTTGATTCATCAATTTCAACACCCCTTACTACCTCTTCAAGTTCCTTTTCAAATTCCGATATAGTTTTAACAGACAACTCTTGACTATTAGAATCGGTCATGTTTCCTAAAATAAATAAAAATTTTAAAATAAACATTAACCCAATTTGTTTTTACCTAAAGAATATTAATCACTAATTATATATTAAATATTTTTGTTAATTTTAAACACTATTTTAGAAAATCGTTTCTTGTAAATTTAACACCTAATTGGACAAGTAAGTTGGATCTAACATGATTCAGTATAATAACATAACTGTTTTAACTGAATTAATTACCAATAACTTGAAACTTTTTAAAACGTACTTACTTAATTGCAGTTATATCGATATATTAAATGTAAATACAAATTCTTATACTACAGTTATTATAAAGTTCTTCAGATAAAAGAATACAACTTTATAATTTTCTAATAAGTAATATTAGCTGTTGCTGAGTAATTACAGAGAAAATAAAATGCATTATTTGAGGATATACACTGCAAACAACATATTATTTTAGCAGATAAAAGAACATTTGATTTTAGGTAAATAGAAAATATCGCATGATTAAAGGTAACCGACCATTGCATTCTACAAACCATGTAATTGCAAGAGACACTTACCGTATTGAAATATGTTCTACACAATATTTTCGCGTCAAATTTATTATGATAAAGGATACTCTGGCGTTCACTATAAGCTTCAGTGTGCTAAATTATATATTTTCAGTACCTTATTTATTTTATCTTTTATTTTCAACGTTTGTCAGCCATTTTGAAAAACTCACATCACAACAGTTCATGACAGTTTACATTTAGTTACGTCACAGCTGTTTTGTGGATGTGGTTGTATAAACGCGTCTTTTGAAAATGTGGCTAAAGTAGCGTATGCGGAAAGGTAAGCAAAAACCGCCAAATTTAAATATAAATTAAATAAACATAATATAAAGCGAATTTCTTAACATATCTACGGCACTATAAGAAAATATTAAAAACAACCGACTAAATTTACAGATTATACTACAAAACAAATTTAAGTTTAGAATAATATATAAGTAATGGTATTGTATATACAAAGGTAATAAATATAGGAATATATTAATGATTTTGTAATTAAATTAACATATACTGATCTTATTTGTGGTTTACGTGTATAATAAATATTTTTTATTTACAACGTGTAAAGCAAATTTTAAGTGCGATATTTTGCTATTAAATGATGTATTATTTACTGTTTTTTTTTTTAATGAAACCTTTTGAAAAAGACGTTATTATTAGCTTCGTTTGGCAAGGGTTGATTGAAAGTAGTAAACGAGGATTCGTAGTCAACTTGAAGGGTTGATGAATAAAAGTAATAGTTGAGCGTATGCGCTTAACAATTGTGGCGTAAAGAAAAGCTAACAAAGAGTCTCTTGAGTCCCGAGGGATGAATGTCATATTGTGGAGCGCAGTGAGCAATGTGATATCGTCCCGATCACACGCCAAACTCACCACAATAGTGCCTGGTTACACGTGGCTGAGCATGGCACCTGACAGATCGCAGCCGCACATGAAGGTAATAATTCTATCGTAAAACGTTGTTAAATGTTACCTACCATTATTTTAACATCGATTGCTGACCCTCATGTTGGCCATTCCATTATTATTTCCCTTATCAGTTCAACCGAGGAAGTCATTGTTCCTGCCGCACAATGTGAATGAAGTTCCTTTCATTTTTGACCGTGTGAATCCCCCAAAATTTGCACCATTAGTATACGTAACAAAAACCTAAAAAAAAATGAATTAAGTATTTTTATTTAATGTGTGACAACAAAAACAAAAACTAACGAGTATTTTTTGTTTTTTAATTGAATATAATACATTTAGATCTAATAACGTTTAAAAACAATTAAATATATACTTAATAAATATTTTAAAAGTATTTGATAAAAAAATAATGTAATGTTGTAATAAAGAACAAGTTTGTCGGTGTATTATTTTAAATTGTTTTTGTTTACCTTAAAATATTACAGGTAGATGGGCCAATTCTGTTTCGAATTAATTTCGAGTGTTTGTTAACTTTCTTTATTAATAAATGATGCGTTGCGTCGCTGTCGGAACTTTCTTTGCGTGTCATTTGACTTTATAGGTACATACATTGATTAATTACCATGAATTTCTATTAATAGAGCTGCTGCTGGGGCGTCCTTGACACTTTTTTCTATTTAAAAATAAAAAAAAATAATTAAAAAAATTATACAATACTTTGGTCCTGAATAAATAAATTTAAAAAAAATTGTACTAGAATTTTTAAGGAAGCTGCTATCCCTTTCTCGTTCTAAGAGTTACCAAATAAGATTCACTTTAAGTTTATATTAGAGGTCGTTATATATCCTTTAAAAGTCTTTGAAGTCACGAATTCTTCTACTATGTACAAATCCAGCTATTGGAGGGTTTTTATCGCGAACGAGGAGAAGTAAGTGGCAAAGAAAAATTCATTTTACTTTAAAAAGGAAATGGAAATCTTTTATCTTTAAATTGTGTTTATTAACACACAAAAAATATGTATTTAATATATATATGTATATATAATATTATAAATAGGTAGGTACGTACTACAGGTAATAAATAATTTAGTTTTTATTAGCAGGTAAAGATTTCGTATAATTTATTATATGAAAACATTAAAGGTGTATAGGCGACAAAAACATAAAATTTCTTGGTAGTTATATGGAAGTTAAACTGCTTTTTATACCTCCGGATAATAACAGGGGCAATGTTTTCTATTAAATTTTACTGTTATTGACTCAGTTTATCGAGTGAGTAACTTCTTTATTTATGGATTGAATTTGTGAATATTCTATAAAAGTTTTTATGTAATTCTGAAAGACGAAAAAAATAAAATTTCGTTTTTTCTTCTTTAATGCAAAAAAAATCTTGAGCGTGTAAGAACTCGTTTGGACTGCTGTGTTCTTATTCTTCTTGAAAATGACGCCAATAAAGCACGATCCTTTAGAGTTCAAACTTGAAATAGCACAAATTTAAAGAAAATCACGCAGAAGAGCAAACTTTTTATTTGTTCTCGATTCAGACACGTCGATTTCTCTAACGCTCGTTAAATAAAACAAAAATTTTTTTAAAACCCCTAAAGAAATAAGAGCATGTAGGTACATATTTATCTTTAAATTGATAATTCTGGTTGATGATGTTGAGAAGATATCAAAAATTGGCCTTAATCGACCGTTATCGGCTTGCAAACTGGGGTTGAAAACCAGAAATTGAATTAATTTCCGCTGCTGCACTGATAAAAATTGAAGGGTAAAGATAATACGATACCCACGTTATTAAGTAAAGATGTTTCATTTTTAGAAAACTTTACGAAACGAAACGTAACGTACTAATATTATAAATGCAAAAGTAACTCTTTCTGTCTGTCTGCCTGTGTGTTACGCAATCAAGCCTAAACTACTGAATCGATTTAAATGAAAAAATGCGGAAAAAGGGCTTTAAAGGGTTGAAATAGGGGATGAAAGTTTGTAAAATTTTTACCCTAAAATTAGGGGATGAAAGTTTTGGTGTGATGATGTGAAATAGGATCACGTAGGTATAACACGTGGTATGTTTTAGAGTGGAGTTGTTTAAATTGGTATAAGATCAGTTGGTAATCGTCATGTCTACAAGTGAAGAGCCTCAGAATGTAGATGAAAATAGCAGCGAAAATGAGAAAGCGAAACCGGAAGCGGACCAGGCGGTCAACAAAAGGACCTACAATAACAGCGATAAAAATTACAAACTAAACAAAGACAATAACGCAACCAGAGTGGTGGTTGTCGCCCTCACACCGGAAAGAACAAGAGAAACGTGGAACAAAAAGGTCGAATTTCTTTTGGCCGTTATCGGATTTGCTGTTGATTTGGGGAACGTATGGAGGTTTCCTTATATTTGTTATCAGAATGGTGGAGGTAGGTTGATTTCAATTTTGAAATTTGATTTTACTTAATAAAATTATCAGTTAAATTGCATTCGTATGGTATAATAACGTTCTTGTTAGTTACTTGATTGAGAAATTCGTTTATCCAAAGTGTGAACGGGGAAAAATTTAATGAATGAATAGGTTTAACTACCTTATACAATATACAGCTACGATACAACAAGTAGCAAGTATAATTGTGCAAATTCGATTTTATTCGCAACTTGAATATTGAATGGTACAATAACGAGATGACAGGGTGGCAATCTATATCCACATCTATCCATATTTATTAAGTATACCTAATAGGCTCCACTCTTATTTGCCTACAACTACATAACTAATTTTTGTACATGTCCAACAAACGAAAAGATAACGAAATAGGAAAATTTTATTTTGCATTTTTCTTGAAAATCATAAAAGATACGAAACAACGTTTTAGATAAAAGTTGTAGAAAAAAAATATATACATAAAAAAATACTGATGCATATTTTTCGTAAATGCGATAAATTACGAGAAAATCGCGTGCAGTTTTTTTGTTTTGCGTTTTTCTTGAAAATCAAAAAAGATACGAAAAAACGTTTTAGATAAAAGTTGTAGAAAAAAAATATATACATAAAAAAATACTAATGCATATTTTTCGTAAATGCGATAGATGACGAGAAAATCGCGTGCAAAGTTTTTTTTAAAATGTTTTTTTGTTTTGCATTTTTCTTGAAAATCAAAAAAGATACGAAAAAACGTTTTAGATAAAAGTTGTAGAAAAAAAGTATAATCATAAAAAAATACTAATGCATATTTTTCGTAAATGCGATAGATGACGAGAAAATCGCGTGCAAAGTTTTCACGTTATTGCACAATAGCCTAAAAATCACACACAACTTTAAAAATTTATAAAAAATTGAAGAATCATTATATGTACTTCATTTTTTTTTTTTTATTATCTATGTAACATCGCCAATCTTTGCAGGGAAATGTTTTTTTTTTATTCAAATGTTTTAATTATAATAATTTAATAAACAATTCAATATTTGTTTTGTATTTTTTTATGAAAAAGTGAAAGCTGTACGCAAATAATAGGAGACGTACTTAATAATATTGTAGGTACACGTTCTATTAGTTAGTTAATAAATTTTTAAAAAAGTTAGCTCATTAACTTACTGAAACTCTGTCACCAGGTGCATTTTTAATACCTTACACGATTATGTTAATATTCGGTGGACTTCCTTTGTTTTACATGGAACTGGCCCTGGGACAATTTTATCGAAGCGGATGCCTTACTATTTGGAAAAGAATTTGTCCAGCATTAAAAGGTACGTACCTATTATACTATAGATATAAATATCTAATCTCATCCTTCGTATTTACTAGGTATATAAAAGTAAATCAAAAATTTTAAAGGATTTTAATTGACGATCGCTAGTAACAATAGAACCGATTGAATGAACAATTGAAATGTTAAACAATGGTTTAGGAACAAAAACTTCCAAGAAAGAGTAGAACAAACAGTAGTTTTCTTTGATACAAAAGCGAATAGATGATGGTCTTCTATTTTCCAAACGGTTGCATTGGCTCAAGTCAAGCCCTTTTCTCAATTGTCGTCGTTCAGGGACTCGTTTTATTTTATTCCCTTTTTCTCTTGTTAAATACGACCGTTACAATTATTTATTAGGAACGAATGGTTAATCGTTAATTTGTATTTTTTTACGACAATAAACAATTAATAATAATACCAACCCCAAAATCTATTACCTATTCTACGGTCGATGTTGTTGATTAAAGTTAATAAATAGAAAGTGTAGGTAGGTAGGTAGGTAGGTACGTACGTACGGGTCGAGTTAATCGGAAGAAACGAAAGGGCGGGAATAAATCTTGTTGATGAAAGGAAATCTTTTCACCTTCGTAAAAACGATTGTCCGGTTAAGTTAAAGGATTCGTGAAAACAACTAAAACGTTTTACTGGGAAGTGGCTCCGAATCGGCTCATGTTCAATTCATTAGAGGTTTATCTCTGACAAAATGGATGGATGGATGGGTGGATGGAACCGAGGAGTTGGAGTTGCAATTCGATTTCTCGATGCATAAAGATCAAAACATTTCAATTTCAAATAAGACGAGACACGCAATAAGGGAAAAAGAATAAGGCCAAGGTGGCTCCTACCTAATCTAATCTAATCTAATCTAATCTAATCTAATAGGGTAACGAACGTACCTACCTAAAAATAATACTATAATATAGGTACTTATATTACATTTGCTTCAATTTCAAAAATATGCAACGTATTGAACTTTCTGTGGGTCAGTATAAATTAACAAATCAAAGTAAAAAGACACTAAAGAAGCGCGTTATGGAAGGAGGGTTAGGGTGGTGTAGCGGGTGACCGTTATTACTCACCTAATGAGTAATTCTAATGTATTAGACGTACCTAAGTAATTGTTATTTTAGGGATAGGATATGCAATTTGTCTAATAGACGTTTACATGGGTATGTACTACAATACAATAATAGGATGGGCGGTGTACTATTTAGTGGCGTCGTTTCAATCGGAACTCCCTTGGACACGTTGTAACAACAGTTGGAACACCCCCGATTGTAGACCTGTCAAATTTATCGGCGCCCAACATAATCTGACGAGTCCCGCTAGGGAGTTTTTTGAGTAAGTTTTATCTAAAAACAAAAAATAAAACAAAAGAATCTTCAATTTTTTCTTTTGTTTACTTTGTTAGAAGGGAAGTGTTGGAACAATACAAATCGAACGGTTTAGATCGTATGGGCCCGATAAAACCGGCATTGGCCATGTGCGTGTTTGCAGTATTCGTATTGGTATATTTTTCTTTATGGAAGGGTGTTCGAAGTGCCGGCAAGGTTAATAAATAAATAAATAAATTATTTGTATCTTGTTCTGAGTACTGAGTACCTATTTCTTTTATTATCTACAGGCCGTCTGGATAACAGCCCTGGCTCCGTATTTTGTTCTTATAATACTTTTGGTCAGAGGGGTGACTCTGCCAGGGGCCGCTAACGGAATCCGTTACTACCTCACCCCCGAATGGTACAAATTGTACAATAGCAGGGTTTGGATCGATGCCGCGTCTCAAATATTCTTTTCGCTCGGTCCAGGTTTCGGAACTTTACTGGCCCTCTCCAGTTACAACAAATTCAACAACAATTGCTACAGGGACGCCATTATAACAAGCGTAATCAATTGTCTGACGAGTTTTTTAGCTGGTTTTGTTATTTTCTCGGTTCTTGGGTACATGGCTTACATGCAGAACAAAAGTATCGAAATGGTAGGCTTGGAAGGTACGACGAATAATATAATAATTATGGTATCTATTTATAAATTATTGTATTTGTAAATTTAGGACCAGGTCTTGTGTTTATTGTATATCCGGAAGCGATAGCGACCATGAAAGGTTCTGTTTTTTGGTCGATAATATTTTTTCTAATGCTCATCACTTTGGGACTGGACAGTACGTTCGGTGGTCTGGAGGCAATGATAACGGCACTATGTGACGAATATCCAAAGTTTTTGGGACGTCATAGGGAAATATTCGTTGCCGTTCTTCTATTTGGAATATACATATGTGCCTTGCCTACGACAACCTATGTACGTATATTATTTTATTGTTACCACTAGTTACTAGCTGGGGTACCTGGTTTCGTTTAGGGGGTTAATATGAGATTCTGTGGTAGTAAATTTTAAAATAAAAATGCTTCAAGTCAAGTCTACAATGTTCCAAAACATTTTGCGACTTTCGAGAATGTTCTGGAATGTTCCACAATGATCTGGGATATTCTCCCGAACGTTCGAGACTCTTCCCGAACATTCACGACGCTCGAGAGTATTCTGGAATGTTCCACAATAATTGAGATATTTTCCCGAACGTTCCACACTATTCCCGAACATTTCAGGACGTTCGATAATGTTCTGGAAAGTTGCGGAATGTTCTCTGATGTTTTAAAAGGATAAAGATTAAATATATACATGAAAAATGCTTCAAGTCAAGTCTACACTGATCCAAAACATTTTGCAACATTCGAGAATGTTCTGGAATGTTCCACAATGATCTGGGATATTCTCCCGAACGTTCGAGACTCTTCCCGAACATTCACGACGCTCGAGAGTGTTCTGGATTGTTTCAGAATGATCTAGAATATTTCCCGAACGTTCCAGACCATTCCCGAACATTGCACGACATTCTATAATGTTATGGAATGTTATGGAATGTTCTCTGATGTTTTAAAAGGATAATGATTAAAATATATACATGAAAAATGCTTCAAGTCAAGTCTACACTGATCCAAAACATTTTGCAACATTCGAGAATGTTCTGGAATGTTCCACAATGATCTGGGATATTCTCCCGAACGTTCGAGACTCTTCCCGAACATTCACGACGCTCGAGAGTGTTCTGGATTGTTTCAGAATGATCTAGAATATTTCCCGAACGTTCCAGACCATTCCCGAACATTGCACGACATTCTATAATGTTATGGAATGTTATGGAATGTTCTCTGATGTTTTAAAAGGATAATGATTAAAATATATACATGAAAAATGCTTCAAGTCAAGTCTACACTGATCCAAAACATTTTGCAACATTCGAGAATGTTCTGGAATGTTCCGCAATGATCTGGGATATTCTCCCGAACGTTCGAGACTCTTCCCGAACATTCACGACGCTCGAGAGTGTTCTGTAATGTTCCACAATGATCTAGAATATTTCCCGAACGTTCCAGACCATTCCCGAACATTGCACGACATTCTATAATGTTATGGAATGTTATGGAATGTTCGCTGATGTTTTAAAAGGATAATGATTAAAATATATACATGAAAAATGCTTCAAGTCAAGTCTACACTGATCCAAAACATTTTGCGACTTTCGAGAATGTTCTGGAATGTTCCACAATGATCTGGGATATTCTCCCGAACGTTCGAGACTCTTCCCGAACATTCACGACGCTCGAGAGTGTTCTGGATTGTTTCAGAATGATCTAGAATATTTGCCGAACGTTCCAGACCATTCCCGAACATTGCACGACATTCATAATGTTTGGAATGTTATGGAATGTTCTCTGATGTTTTAAAAGGATAATGATTAAAATATATACATGAAAAATGCTTCAAGTCAAGTCTACAATGTTCCAAAACATTTTGCAACATTCGAGAGTGTTCTGGAATGTTCCACAATGATTTGGGATGTTTTCCCGAACATTCGCGAATGTTCTGGAAGGTTGTGGAATGCCCCCTAATGTTTTGGACTGTTCTAAAAAAATTTATGAGGCCTTTAACCTTCAAACGTACGGGAACTTCCCTCATGGATGGGGGTTAAAGGTCTACCACACCATATAACTCCCTTTATCGTACCGGGGCTCGTTTTAGAGGCACTTTCTTTTATACGTATTATATACTACTTATATATTGATTATATATTTTATAGGGTGGTGTTTTTTTGGTAAATATGTTAAACGTTTACGGACCAGGTTTGGCGATACTTTTTGTGGTGTTTTTCGAGGCAGCGGGCGTTTGTTGGATATACGGAACGGAAAATTTTGCGAAGGACATCGAAAAAATGCTGGGCCACAAGCCCGGCATTTTCTGGACCACCTGTTGGAAGTACATAAGTCCAGTGTTTTTGCTGGTAATTATTAATCGTAACGGTCAATTGACAGAGTTGGTTAATTAATAAAATATTGTAGACAATTTTTATTTTTTCGTTAATGGGCCATGCAGAAATGCTGGGGAACGAGTATAAATATCCCGATTGGTCTTTCTACGTCGGTTATTGTCTAACAGCTTCTTCCATTGTTTGTATACCTTTGTATATTGTGTATAAATTTCTAATAACACCCGGGACAATAAAACAGGTACTAATAACTTTATATTTACGTATAAATATGTAGTCTATTTATGATTATTTTATTATTGATTGTATTTAATAGCGATGGAAAATGATGTGGATGCCCGAGCATTCTTCGGACAGCAACACTTTAACTTACTACGGAGGCTCCGAAGTGTGACCGTTTTATCAATCGAAATCGTTCTTTAATAATACAACGGAATGGCTAGTTTAAATAAAAACAAAAAGTGTGTCTTGTGTGCGTTTATAAAGAAACTACATATTTAATTTTGGTATAGATTTCAGCCATAATCTATTCCAGGGGTAGATTTGATAGGTAATTAATAAATAATTATTTAAAGTAAAACGTTTGTTCAATTGCCAGTTCAGCCATTACGCAATTGTACAACGTTTAGGTACCTATTTACCAAAATGGTAGAATTACAGCCATTTTACCATTTTTCTGATGTTATAGGTAAATGAAAAATAATGTCAGAGACAGCCACTTTGACACGATATTTCTAATTTAATTTAATTATTATAATACCTACGTATACCTACTATAAATATATTATGTAAATATTTATGTACGTTGCTCCATTTACCTACATTTATTAATTAATAATAAAAAAAACTATGTTTACAAAAATTTCAATTTAATAACTCCGCCCTTTTTAACTATATACCTACATAAGCTCCGCCTCTCGTCGATCTCGAGCAATTTATTAGATATTCTTTTCTTTAAAGGCATTTTATAAACGTTTCATTAATATTTATTATACATAATAATGATAAATAAATATTAAATGAAGTGCTTAATTTACTTTTTTTTACTTAATTTTAAACGTAATTACATATTTTTACGTAATTACAACCTACAATTTGACGCAACGAAGTACACCCTACAAAGCACCGAGGATTACTGACTTAGGAATGCGGTTCTCAATTATTTAATTGGACGCTATGCATTTGGCTGCATCTGATTCGCTGTTGCGTCGGCGGCCATCATGGAAACTGGTCAAGGTCGATGCGCTGCACCTGCCACTGTAAACAAAACTAAGCGCCACCTGTCACGCTGACCGATTGACCCAGTTATACTATAACAATGAACTTGCATTCCTGAGTTAGTGTACTTCGTTGCAATAAAAGTTAGGTTATGATTACGTAAAAGCGTATAGGAAGGAAGAAAACTTTAAAGAGCGATATTATGATTAATTGTTAATCGATTTAGATGCGGTTTTCACTAAAATAGATGAAATTTAACACTGATTATATGATGAGATGTGAATGTTCATCAAACGTGTGATATATTCTTACCCGGGCAAGTAATTTATAAACTTCTATTAGATATGTAAACAAAAAATTGTTTTAACTAGTATAATGTCAGATTAAGTGTGACACATCTTTCAAAATGTAAAATGTTTGGTTAAATTCTAGTAGAAAAAAATCACGTGAAAGCCGCCGTCATGAACCGTTTACTAAATTTGCAAAAAAACTTTATGAACACAATAATGGAAACCGCAATTATAGTTGATAAGAATATTTTGTCTGTGATTCCGACCGTGCTGTTTATATTGAATTCGTTCTGCTTATTCCATCATTTGATACACAGGAGGACTTTCAGGCATACCAAATGGAAAACGTGGTTTTATCGAGTAAGTATACCTAATAGATACTTATTAAATATTTGTATATTTATTACAGTCTAGTTGAATTGATAAATTTAATAACTAAAGTAGTAAATGTTTGTCAAATTTACGTTTCATTCTTTTGAATTGTGTGGGTTTTTTTCTTTCCAGTTCCCATGCAGTCAATATTAGTTTGAAAAGTGTTTTTATTGTCTCTCTACAATACTGACAAAATTTGATGTGGTTTAGTTTTAGTTAAGCTCGTTATAGTCTAGACACTTTTCAAAATAACGTTGAATGGGTAGAGCAGACAGAAAAAGAAAGGACCTTTACATACCATAACCTAACCCACACAATTCTAAAGAATGAAACATTAATTTGACAAATATTTTGAGTAATATAATGTAAATTAACACAATTTTTATTTTACTTGTTATTATAGGAATTAACTTTTCAGTGGGCATACTTTTATATATTACGAATGTGGTTTTTCTTGATTAAAACTATACGTTGGAGCATAATTTTTTTGGAATACAGTACTTCAAAGGTATCTATTAATTTTGGTGAAGTGAACTGAGAAAATTTTTAATTAACGAAACTTTTATTGTATCTATTATTGTAGAATAATAACTTTAAAAGAATGTCTTCGTTTCGGTCGTCAGATGGAAAAATATTTAATTTTATTGCCATATTTATTTTAACAGTATTATCCTTATTACCCCTGGCAGTGTTCATTTCTAGTGTATTTTTACAAAACAACGTTCCGAACTTTTTAATGTGGTAAGAATTAGCGAATTAATTTTACGATAATTATTAGATATTATGTAATTAATTATTGAAGGATCGGTGAAGATCCTTGGATAAGGAGTGAAATAGGGATATCGGGTCATTATCTCGAAAGGCCACCCCGTTTTATACTACCCTCAAAGAGACAGTGTCCCTTTAGGTCAAAGAGATCTGCAAGTTTCAGTCACTTGGAAGGAACATCTGAAAGAGGTGGTGAAACTTTCGAAATCAACAAGTCTCGATCTTTGCACGGAAATACGGCCAATAAAAATAAAAAAATTAACGTTTTTAGAATTGTACTGTAACTTACTTTTTAATTGTACCTACGAGCCTAATAAACGAGCTGTTCACAATAATACCGAAACGTCTTAAATAACGTTTTGTTTTGGTGATGCTGAATGTCATGTGCAAATAAACAACAAATGGGGTACGCGTGTGAAAACAAACCACTTTGGGGTGTTATTGTTATTATATTTTGCTACAAGATATTTTACTGCACTTCACGAAAGTCACCCTAAAATAATAAACTTGTCCTAAACCTACTGATGCAGTATACATACATACATACCTACATCAGGAAGTTGAAATTGGAATAAAAACAATTTTTTTTTAAATTAAATACAAATATACCTACTTGTTTTTGTAGCTCATTTTATGAGATCAAATATTAATAGATCAGCTTTTGTTTTTTTCTTTGTTTTATTTTTTTTAAACAATAAGTGACGTCTGCGCATGTATGAGGGAGAATTAGCTGACTATACTTATTTTAAGTCATCAGCCACAGCATCGCCGAAGAAGATTGGCTCAGAATCTGGCACTAATTACAGGGGTTGGATTTTGAGGCTTGTTAAAGGAGGAGCTTTAGGCAGTTCCTCCTATTTTTAAAAACGTAATCCGGCTCGGAATTAGTGTTTTTGTGAATAATCTACGATTAACATGAACTGAATTTGATTAAGTACGTTAAAAGGTACGATAATATTTTATTGTTAGTGGGGATTTAAATTATCATTACCATTTTTTTTTTAGTATGCAGAATGCCTAGAAGAAAAAGGCCGTCAGATAACACCGATTCAGAAGACGAACTTGACGACGCAAAACATCCCCAAAGAAATGCAGCGAACGCTAGGGAAAGGGCAAGAATGAGGGTTCTAAGCAAGGCGTTTTGTCGATTAAAAACAACCCTGCCGTGGGTACCAGCCGATACGAAATTATCGAAATTGGATACTTTACGATTAGCCACAAGTTACATTGCCCATCTTCGGGCCATTCTTATGGATCAACCCGTTAGTAACGAGCACACACATAAACATCCCCTTACACTGGTAAGTTTTTTTGCTTTGCTAAGTATAATAAAATTTTAACAGAAAAGAACACTTACCCGAATATTTGAACTTCTTTTTCTTCAGTTTTCATTTCATTTGTTGGAGAAACAAAACATTTATCAATTTAGCACACTTGATGGGGGTTGAACTTTTACTCTCACTATCTGAAATTAAACAAAAATATATACTTATTATAATCGTAATGTTAACAATAATTTATTTATTTATTTTGGGAAACATTTGCTACCTTTGTAAAAATAAGGTGTCGCATGCTTTTGTTTGTTCGCTGCTTGGTTGAACTGCTCATCAAAAAGAAAAAAAAAAAGAACGAGAAAAAGAAAAATAAAAGTTGTGACGGTCTATTTCCGGATAATTTGAATTTTGCTTGTGTTAAGAGTGCAAACCCATACGGCACTTCAGTTAAACAAACATCTCAAATGTCGAGACAGTGAAATAATTAAACATGGCCCGAATCTACCGCCATATGTAACCAGCTGTTGTCTTTTTAAATACCCCACATAAACCACTTCTTTTTCTTTTAATTCTACGTACGTATGTAGGTACCTAACTATCTACATAGGTAATTATGTAAAATTAACTCGATCTAATTCTATAATATAATTAGCATCATAAAAGTATTGGATTACAGTAGGTAGATTAGATATTATTTATTAATAGGTACCTAATCCCTTAGAGCAATAATAATAAATCAAACGGTGGTGGTTGATTTGTTTTATAGACATGGCCATTTAGTTTTCAAAGGCCTGACTCTTCAACAGATGTTATGTCACCATCAGAACATCAAGAGCCGAATTCGCCCTGGCTGGATCTTCCGCAAAACAACCCTGTCAACAGGGATAAGGATGTATCGTATTACTACTGATTTGTAGACCGTCGTCGTCTTTATTTTAATCTCAACGCCCCCATTCTATTATATATGTACATCAGTGTGCAATAATTACTAATTTATTTAATATAATATATCTAATATAAAATGTTGTTATTTATTTTTGATAATTGACGAATTTAAAATGGACAATTTCTAAAAACAAAATAAAAACGCTGCAAAGTATTCCCAGGAAAAGGAGCGCTATTGCAGGATAAATTTCTGAAAAATCAACCCTTGAAATTGTGGCCGCCGAAGCTCGAATACAATCCGGTTTTCGAGCATCCCAAATTTTTCTTTGTCGATAAACAATTCCGACCTCTGTTAAATATTGCATACTAAAATTATATTAATAATTGTATTTTATCTACACATCTACCACGTACCTAGGTACGTACCAAAAGTTCAACAAATCGAGAAAAGGCGATCCTTTAACTGTAGCGATGTGTGAAGTTTGCGGAGGTACCATAATAACCTCTTCAAGTTCGCAAATTGTTCTGTCGTTAAAAGTGTCCTCTATTATCGGATAACCCGTCGATGTTTCCATATAAAACGCTAATCCTTTTTCCTGAACCAGTTTCAAACCGCATTCCGGTGATAGAAAATTATTACCGTGTTTTTTATTAACAATTTTTGTGTCGTAAAGTTTTTTTGCAACAGGATCTACGGTTTCCTAATATATATTAGCAAATTAAAAATTACCTATTAATATAGGTCTTATTAATTAAAACTTACTTTAAAGTAGGCCCTTATGTACACAATGTCCTGGACAGCTACGTTAAGAGGACTTTTTAAAAGATCCTCCGTGTTTTTAATTTTACTGGGCTGTTTTATTAACAGAAACGATACCATGCTGCCAGAATAGTACTGATAAAAAAGGACACAGAAAACTAACAAAGACAACGCGGCAAGTTTTCCACTAATCAATTGCGGAGAGTATGAAGTGCCTGAAATTACCACTACATAGTAAATAAACCACCAGGTAGGTACCTAACTATAGGATGCAGACCTTGTTGACAAAACGCTCCCAACGTAAAAAGAAAAAGAACACTCCAAGACGTTTCTATGTCTGCATCAGGATTTTTTAATTTATTGCTTAATATACGTTTTTCCGTAGAAATTGACACTTTTAAAATCATCATTATCAAAATTGCCGATAAAATTACCAAATACCATACAAAAGAATCCAATGGATAAATAAATATTTCGCGAAATGATTTCTTGTTTGTATTACGAAATATAAAAACGGTTCTACAATAGGTAAATGCAGCTGCTTAATAAGTATGTATAGGTAGGTAATAATAAAATAGTTACCTTAATAACCAACTACTTCTGCCATGTGATAAAACAGAAATTCTATCTTTTTTAAGAAATAACACCGAACCCCCAAAGTCAATTTCTTTTCTTTGAAGGGCTCCTGTCATACCATCAAAAGAACCGTTTGCAAGTTTAAAACCCCACGAATTGGTCAAACTTACTGTCAACCTAAGAATTTGTTTAATACCAAAAAATACCTAATTCTAAATAGAACTTACGAAAAGCTATAAATCTCTTTACAATGATTCATGAGTATACTATGAAACTTGGTGCGAGAATCGATTCTGTAATTATTTTCCTTTAAAATATATTCCTCTAGGTCACCTTCATATTTATTAACTAACTACAAATAAAGTAGACAACAATTGCGATGTAATTTGTTTCTAATTCTTACCACTGCCATTGTTTTAAATACAACGCCGTTCATATTTTTTCGCTTCCAGTATTTATTATAATTGTTTGATTTTAAATTAAACGACAAATTATTCCAATTTTTTACCAGCACGTTATACTTTATACCTCCCCCCTTTCTGTAAGCAGGATTGTACACGTCAACCAACGTTATGTTTACATCTTCATGTGAGCATTCGGCCACTAAAATATTCGAATTTATGTTTATATTTAACTCAGAAAAAATGTTTTTTGTAATTTTTTTTGTGATAATCAACCAGTGATAGGAGTCACTGAAGAGGTCAAATTCGCCGGCCTAAAAAAAATATTACCTACATACCTATACCTGCTTTAGTTTAATTTCTGAAACTTACTTTTATTAAAAAATATTGTGAAGATTCACAATCCCCGTCTAAAACAAAACCTTTGTTGCCCTGTAAACTGTTATCTCTATTTATGTTCGCCAATATTTTGTCCAATGAATGATTTATATTATTGTTTTTAAGAGAGTATTCAAATAATCTGTAACGATCTTCCTCTAAGACGTTAAATAATTCAATTCTTTCTAAATAATAAAAAATTGATAAGAATTAGTTAGGTAGCCAATAAACTCAATATCTGAATGCCATTCAAACCTTTAAAAACATTGCAGTCAAAAATATAGATATACGAAAGGTGCTTTTCTTTGATAATTTTTCTTATCAAATCGGTACATTTACCACAACGAAGCACACTACAATAATAGTTAGTGGGCCAAAACATCAAAAATATCAAAAATAATGGCATATCTCGTATAAGTCGAATTTCTGATTGGATTAAAACATTAAAGTACTTAGGTACCTACAGAATCACAAACCAACTATTATATACTCAATAATAAAATCAATATTAAATATTGTGGTCACGCAATATTTTCCAATAAAACCTGCGACAGCGTTTATTCATGATACTGTCAATCTGCTGTTAATTTATTATTAATTTCAAAGATTTTTTCGATCGTGCAAAACAGAAACAAGTAAAAACAAACGTTGCAAACACTCGATTAAAAAGATTGTTTATATGGTTATGTTTAATTTCGCAGATTTTTACCCCTCCTTACAACCCTTTCGTTACACTGTTTCATATTCTTTCTGATCCCCTTTGTAAATATTACATCACGAACACCCTATAAACAGTTCATTTCGATAAAGTAATAAATAATTTAAACAATCCTAAGACATAATTTTATGAAGATGTAACAATTTGCCGTTTATTATATCACCATTATTAAATAACCTCAGGTGTCAGAATTCGGTTTAATTTAAAGAAATACCTAATTGTATATCCATTTATCTTCCCATTGAATTACAAATAAAAGAAAGAACTTACGATTAATTTCAAAAATTAACTTCTTCGTTAAAACAGGCTAGAGGTCATCACTTCCTTGGTTCTTTATTTCAAACTAACTATTTTGCACTAGAAATCTTCAACTTCTCCTCGTTCTAATCATAATTCACAATACCATCCACTACAGAACTCTATATAGTTATTTTTATTAAAATGAACCTAGTAGCGCCATCACACCGTAATTGCTTTAATTACATTGAGGTCAATCATAGATCTGTCAACTGACTGTCAAATTAAAATTAACAACCATAGATTATAGAAGGTTTAATTAATAACTGTCACAACTGTCATGTTTTTGTGGTTATTTTAATTGTTTTTGTTACATTTGTAATTGTAAATATTATAATTGATATTTAAGTGTGAAATTGAATCAATTCGTTGTGTTTATGTAAATGCTGACTTTTAAATGTATTAACGGCTTTTTATTTGTTAAGCATAATGCTATCGTATGTACTTGGTTTTGTTTTTGTTACTACAGTAGCAAAAGGTAAAATTAATTTATTAAAAATGTAAGTAAAAGCAAGGATTGTGTGAAATTTCATTGTAGGCTCATTTTTTGATGAAAACTACAAAGTTAATTTAACCAGCAATTCGCCTGTAGTGGTAGGCGGAACGGTTAATTTTACAGCAAAATTGTACGATTCTGGGGGAAATCCAATCAGTGGGTCTTTCTTATTTGAATGGGAAGATAATGGAATTCCACAAAATACAGCTAGCGTGAGTTTTATATTATTTAAACAATGGCAGACAATAAATTGACCACATTATTTATTTTTTTGTTAGCATGAGACAAAATCTCTGACTGATTCCTGGAACATTACTTATAATACAGAACTTTATCCAGCAGGAACATATGAAGTTCAGGTGACTGTAAAAAAGCGTATATTTTTTATTTACCAAGTAGTTACATCAGAAAGAATTTACTTTAGGCTTACAAGTAAGTAATTTATAAATATGTCAGTAGATGTATAATAAATATATTAATAACCATTTATTTGAATTGAACAGGGAATCTAAATGGAAAATTAAAAGTAATTCAAGATAATAGAGAAGTTGATGGCATTTATTTAGCTAGCAATAAAAGCATTATTTTTGAAATTGCATTAAAGGAATCAGATGCAGATTATCTGCATAATTCGTCTACATGTGTGTTAACTTACTGGTTTATTGATTGCCAATATTTTGGTCCATCCAAAGGTTATTTTTATAGTGTTAATTTCACTGTTCCTGAAGAGCACCACAGCATAGAAGTTTTAATTATAGCCAGTTTTGACTCAGCTGGATGTTCAAGTGCAGCATTGGAAACAACACAAAACACTTCTGTAATAATACCCAATTTATTAAATGTAAATAAGACAAATTCAGTAGTCATGTCTACAGCAAGTGTGGAAATTAATAATAATACAAACACTTCCTTGCTTTCAAAACACAAATTCTCTAATATTCCATATGTATGTCAAAATACTAGTATTGCACCAGATGACAAGAAGGCTTATGGTTATTTTAATAAAAGTTTTACTGTAAAAGGTAAAATCATGAGAATGTGTATTAGACTGGCATTATTAGATTACCTAATTGATTATTTTTCAATACAGCTGGAGTGTCGAATGTAACTGTTACTGGCAATAACTGGCTTCAACATGGTGACATATTATCCTTAAACATCAAATGTGCAGGATCTGGCATGTTCAGTTATTGTGTGCATTATGCAAAGGCACCATACAACATTACGGGAAATGAAACGTGTCTTAGTCCTGACACGTCTGAAAAATGTGAATTTCCTATTCGTCACTATTTCAAAAATCCCGAAACGTACACTGCAATTGTTGTTATAATAAATGATGTTGGAAAAGTCATATCTCCGGTAACAATCACAGTCTATAAAGGTAAAAATAAATCATTGATTAATAATTGATAACCACTTATCCTAATTTCTTTTTCAGTCAATAAGCAAGCTCAACTATCTGTCATTATTGTTCCTGTAATATTTAGTATCATAGCTATTGTTCTTGTAATATTCGGTATCGCTTATTATCTACAAAACAGATCTAGGCAAGTTCTATAAATGTTTACTTTGACTTTTGGAAATAATTGAATGTTATTTAAATTTTAGGTTTATAGTAGAAGTAGCCGACTTCAATTTTGGTCGACAATACGCCGATATGGAATATAAAACGTTCACAGAGAGATTAAAAGAATCTATTTCTAACGCTTTAATTAGAACACCTTCGCCGAGTCCTTCTGAGCATTCTGTTTGGCCTCCAGGACAAAAGTATGGAAGTCTTAGTTAAGTTTCGTAAGAATTTCAATTTTTATTATTTTTTTTTAATTATTATTGTTACATTATTAATATTGGTATCTCCAGCAGTTTAATTTTAAATAAGTAAGAAGTTTTTTAATATTAAGTATATTTTATGAATAACTACTCAAATTGTAAATGAAACGAAGATGGATATGTGATATTACTATAAAATGTACCCTTGCTATGTAGATATACATGAAGGAAGGAAATTAATAAATAAATTACTAAAGAATACTGAATAGAGAAGCAAATTATTGACTTATTTATTTTTTATTGGAGAAAAGTTATTAAAAAAAAAAAACATAAAAGCGACTTTGAGACACAAAATATACTTCAAACTTTGCTATCAACTTTTCCTTCGTTTTCTATTTTTTGAATAGCCTTTACCAAACCAACCTGCAGTCGTGCGGGTTTTATTTTGGTTTTTTTCTAAGTTACTGTAGTTGTTTAACTCAACGTCTTCCTTTACCGTTTCTTTATCGGTTACATTGTCGCAACACAAACACACAACATTCTTTTCTTTATCAATAAAAAATGGAATGAATTTCCTGTAAAACAAACAAGTTGGTGATTGATACTCCTTCCAGCAAAATTTGCAAAAATCGTTAGTTTCATTTTTCTCCTCTTTTAAATTATTCAGTAGAGGAGGGGGACTTATAATACTGTGTAATCCTGAGTACATGTAGCTCGTTAAAAAGGGATAAAGATATAATTCTGGATAGTGAATTTCAGAATTACTGGGAAACATTAAATGATTAAAATAAAAATTATTATGATGGAGGAGGTGATTTTCCGGTTGTTTTGTTTTAAATGTAACAACAGTACAAATATCAGGCCCTGGGTTAATTTTTTCGTCAAAAAACGATTCCATATTGATTTTCTGGTCAATATTTAACTTTTCTTCCACCTTAATGTCTTTTTCGTCAATTAAACTTGAATCATTAGCTTCTAAAAAAGGTCTTGTAGTTGTATGAAGTTCTTCTTTGCAAAGATTACTCCAATGGAAGAAAACAGGGTCTTTTTTACGGTCATAATCTGGGACACGTATTCCCAAAGTATTCATAACAATCCTCATGACTTTATCGCATTTTCCATGAATTTTAGAAAAAGCGGAATCGTCCTTTGGAGTCCACTGCAGATTAACTATGAACAGTTTAGGTCTTTTCTTTACTGGTTTGTCCATTTGCCAAAGCCATGGATATTTCTTTAATACTTTCAAACTGGAACCTAGACATATAATCATTGTGGCTGTTTTTGCGTTCTTGCAAGCACCTCGCCAATTTAGAGGCCAATGTAGAGTGCCTCGTTCTCCAAAATGAACTATTGTATCAATTAATGGACTGTTACAAAAATAACACTTCCTCATAGTCTTATGAGAAAACCTGGCAGTGTTTTCAGTGACGTCAAATGGCCGCAGATATTCACGTGAAGGTCGGCAATTTTTGCAAACTTCAATTAGCATGTTTCCATGCAATTCTGACAATGCAAAACGCGGCAAACCCGATCGTAAATGAAGACCGTCACAATTTTGAGAGACAACGTGTTTAAGAATATTCTGATGATATAATTGAGCCAAAGCCATATGTGTATATGTCGGCTCTGCAGAGCTCAAATCGTGTTTCCTACAATTAGTTTAAAAATTATTTCATAGCTGCTAAATCCTCTGAAATCCCAAAGGCAATAAACAATTACATACCCTATGTCTTTCCCTTGTTGAAGCTTAGTCCAGATTCCATTTGGACCTCTATAATCAGGAATTTTTGCTGCTGTGCTGATTCCTGCTCCTGTATAAACTATAATGTGTTGAGCTTGAAGCATAGCTTGGGCCATTTTATAGCATTTTTCATATAGTTCATCTTCTGGATCTTCAATTTCTTCTAGACGCCGCTTTGCTTCTTCACGTCTTCTTCGTCTCTGTTGAATTTCTTCAACTGTTTCTGGACAATCATTCAAGAATTGAGCTTCTTCAGTTGATCTTTGTTCTTCAGATTTTTGTAATATTGCCGATATCTAAATTTATTTAAACTATGAATTATATATGATAAATTAATATTAAATCAACTTACTGTTCGAAAGGATGCACTTCTTTCTTCCTTTAAACAGAACTGTTTGGTTTTCGAGCCATTAGTCACAGAGACCCTACACCTTCTCGGATATCTGACATTATTGGAATCATTTAGAGCCTCCTCTTCATTAGTCGTAATAGAACTAACAATTTCCATTTGTCTAAATAAGAAATAATACTTTATCTTAATTATTTTTTCTAAATTATTATTTTTATATCCGATACTTTAACCTATATCTTTTATTGTTTTTTTTTTACTGACAGATAGTAGATTATCCATAGAATAATAACTATTTACTATTGTACTAACAACAAAAACCATAGATACCTCCCATAGAAACATTGATTATGGGAATTTAAAAACCGCTATGTATTCTTATTAGTCAAAAGATATCAGTATTTTCAATGGGTAGATTGAAATTGTTAGGTATATAATACAATACTTCTTTTCAGTCTAGTTGCAAATACATGTAATATGAGCAAAAAAAACACATAATGGCAACTATTAGGCTTTTGGAATGCATAGCGGTTTTACTTTACAAATAATACTCATAGAGAACGAGTGTCATAACAGTTATGCATGATAGTGTCTAAATAACAGCTGAACGACATTTCTTTGGTGAATTTTACTTTTTTTCTAATAATTTCATAGCAGTTTTACTAAAAAAAATAATTATTTTTAATAAATACACGTGCAATAATTATAAACTAATTACGAAAATTGCTTAGTGCAGTTTATATTTGGTAATAAATACCCTTCATCTTTTTAGTATAATGATTAATTAAATTTTTGCGAAATTATTTCGTTTCTCTTAATTTAAGATATAGATATATACATATATATGGGTTATATCCGATATTTCTACTAATTTAAAGCTACTTAATTATCAAATGAATATGTATGTAGTCCTGCTCACTTTTTTCTTAATAAAATTTCAATGTGATTTGTTACGATAAATTACAATTTATAATGGTTTACTTCTTAAATATATCATTTTTATTAAACATTATAATAGCACATAAAAAATACAATTCTTTTACATAAAACGTTTTTACAATATTCAGTATAAAAATGTACTTAACATTCTTTTTAAAGTTTCATAAGTGACAGTCATGGCCTGTTATGTAAAAATTGAGATCGTGTGGCGTTTGATCATAAATTAAAATGAAAAAAATAAAAAGAAAACTTATTTACTATTATTTACAATTAAAGCCATTACTACCATTTATGTTTTTACCAAACTTATATATATCACAATTTACATCTTTTAAGTCAACAAAAGAAAAAAAATCTTAAATAGTTTCGTACCTTTATTACCTTTTTCATTGTATCAGTTGAAGATAGCGATTTTCTTCAAGTAACGAGCTTAATGAAGAAGTCATATCATTGACGACCATATTTGAGCTCGGAGGGTCTGTAGTACATTTCGCAAGGGGCTGCGTGGTGGTGCTGCTCACCATATCGTTGTTACTCACCCATGACTGACAGTTTTGTACATACTCCAAAGTTCGTTGATACACATCTTGGTGCATATTCACCTGCTGCACTGATTGCTGTTGATTATTTGCATTATTACCACCACCGGTAGGGATTCCCGGCGACATTTGCGACTGACTTATATCCTTACACTGGATTTCGTTGTCGGTGCACTGATGAACACAATTGTTTTGACGTCTATTGTACATGTTTAATTTATTACTACAATTCGGGCATGCGTGATTTTTTTCAATATCAACAACGTTCCCAGCACAATTGTTATTGTACGGCGATTTGAAACAATTCTGGTCAAAATGATTGCAAGTTTTGGTCATTTGTATGTCGTTGGGTGTCGAAGGATTAGCACCGTTTGGGGGTTGATCGTTAATATTTTGAACGCAGTGAGGTCGTGCTGGAGAGCCGTAATTCATCCCCCTACAATTGTAACCGTTAGTATTATTTGACTGATTGTTATTACAACCGTCGGCGAAATTGCTGCGATTACATGTGTTTTGGTAACTATGACTACCGCAAAAATTATTTGATCCCATGGGAACGTTAGAAGGTAAGTAATTACTTTGCATCTGAGGACACTGATTACCATTATTATAGTTCATGTTAGCGTTTCCAGAATGGCACATGTTGTGATTACCTGGATATGGTTGCATTGAATTATTTTGATTCTGGCACATAAAATTTTGTACTTTGAAATTGTTGTCCCACCCATTTCTGTGTTGAGCGTGACAAATGTTGTGTGAATTCATAGGTTGATTGTTAAAACATTGATTTTGCATCATATTTGTAGACTGCATCATATTTTGTACCATTAAGTCTTGTCTGCTTTGGTTTTGTATAAGGGCGTTGCAATTTTGCGGTATTATCGTATTCTGCATCATTCCGGGCTGATTTTGAAAACCAGATACTTGAGAATTACATCTACTCTGTAAAGAGGGCATCATTTGATTTCCACTCGAAATGTGATTCATAACGTTTGGAGGTGGAGACGTAATCATTTGATGATTGGTGGTGGGAGATGGTACCATCATTTGACCATTCATATTAGTCGATGAAGATGAATGCATCATGTGACTAATGTTATGTGCAACGGGAGAATGGGTCATTTGATTGACATTGGATGCTGGTGAATTAACCATTTGGATCATGGTACTTGTCGATTGAGGAGAGGCGATCATTTGTGAAACGTTTGAACCTGGTGACATTACTGAATTTTGCAAATGGGGAGATGAGACGACCATTTGGTTGAAGTTTTGAGAAGGAGGTGACATTACAACTTGATTAAAGTTCACGTGTCCATTTTGTTGGTTTGTTTTGAGCAGCATCTGTTGACCTATTTCTATCACTGAGTTCGTTTGCTGCTGATAAGGAGACGAAAGTTGATTGTACTGTGAACTTTCGGGAAGAACTACATTCAACACTTCAGCAGAACTACTAACAGGTTTCTGTTGAACGTTGTTATTTAATGTACAATTTTTAGATGGAGAATCGGTCCAACCGGCTACGTTTCCGTCAGTATTATCGGCTACTTGATTTAAATAATGAACCATTTCGTCTGGTATGACCAGTTTGTTTTCCACCATTTCTCCTTCACCTACTTCATCCAAAACGACTGCTTGATTGGGGTGTAATTCGGACGAAGCTCCAGCACCTTTAAGGGGAGATAAAGTAACGGATGCAGGACGAGGAGGTGGACTTTTACGATCGGTAAGGGTATGACAGGGTTCAGACAAACGTCTATTATCTGTTCCTGTTGACGAACTCGGAAGTGACACTTCTGTGGGCAATTTGTTAAATAACCACGCTTGTTGGAATGCGTTCTGCTGAAGAGAAACATTTTGAGGCTGAAAAGTGGAACAATAAAATGTTGTAATTAAAACAATTACTTAATAAGCGCATTTCGTTTACCTGAAGAACCAAATTGCTGTTATTACTAGAAGGTGATCCTTGCGTTTGTAATTTTTGTAATTGTCCGGCGAGAAGATGAGAGGATGGAGGTGGTGGTAACGAAACACCGCCAGTTGTAGCAGTCGATAACTGACTTGATCTTCTCGAACTTCCGGCAGATATCGGATCATAAAACGAACTTGGACCGACACCAGGTCTCATGTTAGATGTCTTAAAATTAAAAAAAATAATAAATAAAACTAATACAGTTTAACTATTTATATGTTTTCCTTACTTGTGACGCAAGACTACTCTTCCTACTCATATCTGCACTTCTCATACTGCCATAACACGAACTCACGGTCGAATTACTGTCCCTTCTTAATTGTATTTGAGTTCCTCCACCTCCAAGTGGTTGTAATCTCTGCTGTATATCTGTCATTTGCATTTTATTTTGCGCTGGTGCAACTCCCCCTTCCATTTTCAAATCGGTTATTCTCCTGTTCAGGTCCGTTATTCCGATATTTTTTCGTGCCATGCTCGACAAATTAGACGTTGGCTTCATTTGTAGTCGGGGCTTCACCCTGTTACGCGTTGCCGGTCCGTTGTTTATAGTCACTCCACCGCCACGATCAGTTCCAATGCCCACCATTGCTCGCAGAACTTCTGGTAGATCTTCAATCTGAAGTAAAACATAAATTTAGAAGTTACATTTATTTAGGACACACGTTGTTGCGGACAAGCGCGAATATGATTATGAAATGAATTTCTAAATAGAATTAAATTAAAAACAGTATAAGTACTTCAAGATTTTCGGCATCGTATGGCCAGGACGGGTCGTCGATAGGAACTGTTCTTTGAATAGTTGAAATGCCATCACCGTTTCCATCATCTTGACATCCACCTGTTATCTGATTCACACCAAGAGGACTGCCTTGTTGCTGACTTGGTGAGTTTATGTCGGACTATAAAGAAAAATTCATTATTTAAGTAGAAAAGTGCGCTTAAGTGAAAGTAGCATACCTCTGACTTGATACTTGGACTACTTAGACTTGCTGTCTTATGGCTTTGCATGTCTTCGCTTCGTGGACTGGAATCCAAACCTGCCGTACCATCGTCGTTAGGCCCGTCGATACCCTTATGCTTCTTGTTTGCATAGAATTCTGCCCCGTGTACAGTTTTAACGTGTTTTCTTAAAGAACTTGGATCAGTGTATCTTTTTGTACAACCCGGTGCCTTACATACATACGGCTTCTATAAATAATAATAATACAAATACTCATATAAATGTTTTTATTTTAGTTCTAAAATGTACCTCATTGCTATGAGTTCTGTTCTGATGTTTGGCTCGATCAGAAGCGTTACTGAAAGCTTTTGAACACCCAGGATATTCACAAGTGTATGGTTTTTCACCTGTGTGAGACCGTAGATGAGTCTTTAAGTTTTCTAATCTCGAATATGCCTTATAGCAACCTTCGAACTAAAATACAACATATATTTTTAAAAATCTGCAACCTTTATTGCATAACTACTGCTTACGGTGCACTTGTGGGGTTTTTCCCCCGTATGCCTTCGCATATGAACTACCAACATGTACTGAGCTTTGAATGGTTTTTCAGCCCTGGAACATCCATCCCATCGACATACAAATGACTTTTTATTAGCGTGAATGTGGTCGTTATTGATATGCTGTAAAATGTTGAATTGTCTTTAGATAAAGTACAGAAGATACCTAGTTAGAAAGTAAAAATACCTTCACTAGATCATCTTGCGTAGGAAATTCCGTTCCACAGTCTTTCCAATGACAATTTGTTTCAATAAAATCTCCCGGTTCGTCCCTCAGATCGGCCTGATCACCTCCGGCCTCGGAGCCTTGCATGCACTGTCCCGTTATTCCATTTGCGATGGGTTCTTTTTTTATTTTCGTCTTTTTGTCCGTTTCCAAGTGAGAGACGTTATTTGTGTCTGATTTTTTTCGTCCGTCATGAATCAGGTCCGGCTTGGGAATAGTTTGTCCGAGACTGCTGCTGCCGTGAAGTGGATGATGGGGTAAGGAATACATTGGATGGTGAGAAGTTGGTGCAGGAGGAAGTGGTAGTAACGATCCAGCACTGCGTATGAGGTGAGCCTGGAGTTGTTGAAGGTGCATACCGGGGTGCATGCTACTAAGGGCCGGACTGATGGCTCCGGCCGATAAATGGCCGTATGAACCACTGGCGCTCGACGATCTTGATCCATTTACAATTGAAGCCAGAGAATTTGGGGAAAAACGAATCATCGAATTTATATCGAAAGAATCAGAATAAGGCGACGATGATAAGGCTCTCTTACGAGATTGTCGCAAACTACCCGGTCGTGGACTATTTAGACGTGATCCTTAAAAACGAAAACAATTTACATATTAAATTGTTGTAAATTTTTATTACGTAGGTGCATACCTTCTATACTATAGGGAAATTCGCTACTTGTTAGAGTCGAATTAGGGTGTAGTTCAGTTAAGCCTCTTGCGCCAATGTAATCTGGTGGTAGTCCAATACCTATAACAAAAAAATGTTTATTTAATTATGTACTGCATACTTTGTGTATTAAAGTACCCAAGTTTTATTGCTTATAAGTACAATGTATAAATCTGATGATTATGGCAGTTACTGATTAACCAGGAAAAATTGTAACAGAAAATCGCATAAACTAATTTATTTCTTATTCTATTCTTATCTCGAGTGTCAATACGATATCGCTCGATCATAAATTCAAGTTGCAAAAACTATTGTATTATTAACGCATCTGTAAGCGGAAGTGCAAAGTAAACTCTGAATTTAATTAGCAACACCTACATACTTCGCAGGATGCTTATATATAGGTACATATATAGTAGGTACATACATTCTTGATGAAAATTCTCACGATCTCGCGAGTTATCAAACAATTGTTTTTATCAAATTATTTAAAAAAATTTCTTAGGTACATAGGTACCTACTATATGTATATGTACTTATTGGTTACGTTGCGTAGATAGATACTAAAATAAAAGAGAGGAAATTAGGAACGGCAGCGAGAGTTAGTGGATGAAACAAGAACTGGTTGGTTTGTATGACTATGAGGCGAGATTTATTTAAACTCATGTCATCGCCATATGGGTATAAAGTTAGCCAAACGTCTGAAAATAAAAGACGACACGGGAAGCGACGTTTCAATATTCTGCACTGGAGCGAATAAATAAACATTTTTCCATTAAAATACACCAACAGTTAATACAACACGCACAAAAATAACAAACAAGGCGATAGAAAAAAAATAAATTTCTCCCGTTAACCGATTTTGTATCATCACCTAATAAATAACAGAAAAAAATAATTTCAAGCAATTTATTGTAAAATACAAAATAAAAGGGGGCGTTGATGTTTAATTGAGCTGCATTCAATGCAGCACCTATTATATGGTAAGTACAATAAATTGAAATTTACTATCGATTTAATAAACGGAATTTCTATTTTTGAGGGATTCAGAGTGAAAGAAGAAGAAGAAGAGACGGATGGAGCCGGCACAAAGTCACAAAAATAAGTCATTAAACATTTCGAAGCGACCGAAAATAGATTATGAGTTTTGCCAGATGCTTGCATCAGGTCTCTTGTGTTTTTCAAACCTAATGTTAGTAAACATTCGCGTCCCATCAAAATTTAATGGAAGATCAAAAACGTTATGACAGTCAAACTATTTGAAGTGGCCACGTTGATGCGGTGTAATTTTTTTAATGTCCAGGAAGAGAAAAACCTTTTATTTAACCAATTTCTCTGGTCACATATTTATCTAAATACGAATGAAATAAGAACATTTTCAAATAAGAATAGGGGGTGCGTTGGGGGTAACTCATTCAAACGAATTTTACTATGGAAAGGAATAAAAATTATATATGTATCTATAATATAATAAATATTTTTACAGTTCTAAAATTGATTTTTTTTTTCATGTTTATAGTGAGTTTCATTATAGATCTTTTCTCACCAAACATCTCAATAATACATTTTAAAATATCTGACAAACACTATTCCGAGAGATCTCGCCCATAAACTTGTCTTAATAAATTGTCGGGGAAAAAAATGTAAAAATTATAACATTGTAATCAGATAATGGGACGTTTCAAAATCGGACTAACTCTTAATACACAGACACACAGATATTTACAATCTAATCTGGATCCCCATACGAATAAATAGGTACATAGAAGTATTTGTATGTAGTTAGATGTGGGCTTATTAGATCCGATAGATATGTAGTTTGGAAAAATGTATCGATATAAAGCGTCCACTTTACGACCTAAAGCCATGTTTGGATTCAAGCTGCGCGATCGCCGTCATTTTATTAGATATTAAAATATCGAACGAACCGATCATAAAAACAACAAGTGGACATTTATTATGGTCGATACTCTGCCTAAAAATCTAAACGATTTCTTTCTAGCGTGATATTTACGTTTGTGTGTGTGCACTTATGGTAGGTACGTACACTTACTTATTTACTTATATATATATATATATATAATGTAATAATATACACCTAAAAATAGAAAAACGATTTAATTAATTAGATACTCACCGTGAAGTGAAGTGGCTGTTGAATGTTGTAGAGAATACAGGTACTCCATGTGGGGTGGCAGGCGGTAAGCAGGGTGCAGCTCCCGACCGAGGAGCTGGATGCCTCCGCCAGGGCTACCGCTTACCCTGGAAAAAAACAAAATTATATGCAAATTTTGAAAAAAAAAAAAAAAAATACAAGGCACCAAAGGGCTTTCAGGTATTAGGTTAATGTTATGAAACTTATGTAGTTTTAAATTAATCAAGCATTTCAATTATACAATGATATACAGTGCGTTCTATGTAAAATAACAAAGTTAGAAATTATTTTATAATTTTCAAAATTAAATTCCCTTTATTGAAGAATGTATACAGGGTTTTTCAAGTTGCTGGGCTATTGTCTATGTCGCTTCTTTTAAAAATATTTTCAAGTTCGATTTACATCCGGTTCTACCAGAAGTCGACACCAACTTTGTTATTTTAAATGGAATACTATATTTTTTGCGCTGAATTCAAATTAAACGTGTAATTATAAGGTAAGTTTGATAACCAACTTGTACCTACACCTCTGTGACGATCGGTTTCTGAGTTAATTTAATTTATAGAAAAAAAATCGCTACCTACAGCAACTCAAATTATAAAAAATCATAACTTCCACAAAATACGACTTAGACTGTTGAAATTTTTACTAGTAATAGCTGAATATTAGTGCTAATGCCTTGATAAAATTGGACTAAATAATTTATACAGGGCGTTCAAAATAAAATTCTAAAGTTTAAGAACTTTAACCACGAATAACTTCGTTTTTTCAAATGGCACCTACCATATTTTATTTTTTCAATCGATTCCTTTTTTTATCCTCTTTCGATCTATATGGATACTCCCTACTGGTTTAATTGAAAAATTTGTGTAATTTAGAATTTTTAAAATGTAGATAATTTCATTAATTTTGGCGTAATAAGAGTGTGCCTTGGACAATTGACAACTAACGACAATCAAAACAAAATCACAGTAAAACCTTTTTTATCGCTTAATTTCTGTTGGGGAGACGTTCGAGACAAATATTTCAATTGAAGTTTTCGTTTTTGATTATTTTTTGTAACAGAAATTAATCGAAAGTGCGATTTTTGGCTTCATTTTGCATTGATTGCCGTTAGTTGTCATTTTTCCAAGGCACACCTTTTTATGCAAAAAAATATTAAAATTGGCTATTTTAAGAAATAATTAAAATTACTCGAAAATTTTCAAGTAAAACAATAGGACGTATTCATATAGATGGAAAGGGGTTTAAAAAAAGGGATCGATTGAAAAAATAAAATATGGTAGGTGCCATTTGAAAAAACGAAGTTATTCGTGTTTGAAGTTTTTAAACTTTACAATTTTATTTTGAACGCCCTGTATAAATTATTTAATTCAATTTTGTCAAGGCGTTAGCACTAATATTCAGCTATTACTAGTAAAAATTTCAACAGTCTAAGTCGTATTTTGTGGAAGTTATGATTTTTTATAATTTGAGTTGCTGTAGGTAACGATTTTTTTTCTATAAATTAAATTAACTCAGAAACCGATCGTCCCGAGGGTGGGACAAGTTGGTTATCAAACTTACCTTAGAATTACACGTTTTATTCGAATTCAGCGTAAAAAATATAGCATTCCATTTAAAATAACGAAGTTGGTGTCGACTTCCGGTATAACCGGATGTAAATCGAACTTGAAAATATTTTTAAAAGAAACGGCATAAACAATAACCAAATGAGCCCAAGTTTCTTCTTCTAATAAACAGCCCATCAACTGTATACGTTGCTTATGTAATAGATAAATATTACATATTTTAATTAATATATCGATAATTATATCGTCAGTAGTATTGCCCTCTGATCTATTACATAAACGTTATCACAATTAAGATTTAGTTATACATAGTTAGTGGCCAACGAAAATATTAATTAACACTAGTATTTAGTAGCTGTATGGAATGCACACTGCACCACCAGCCAGCACTTTTAATAACAACATGCTGATATTAATACAAAGGGGTCAATAGTGCACATGTAGACAATTAAATTAATATTTCACGACCCGAACGGCCGGTTTCTCGGGTTGCTTGTTATATTTTTCTCGACAATAAGACTAAACATGAAATACCAATCACAACCAGTTTCGCCAAGCGAAAATTAAAACACTTTCAATTTATGTCCATACGCGCATACATTCATACATGTATGTACATACGTAGGTATATTTAGTTATTTACACACACATAAGTAGTTCAGGGAATAAAGACAAAAAAAAAATGGATTTTTTGTGGTTCTAAACAGTATCCCAATAGTTCCCAAAGATACATTCATGGTTTTTAATAATAAAAATTAAAAAAAGAATAAATTTCGTTAATGTACTAGAGGCATTTAAATACATAAGGTACCTAGGTATGTATAAGAAGGTTGGTAGTAGGTACATAAGGTAGTACCTATGGCAGCAATAATGGCACACCTAAAATGCAACGGTCCGTTTGAATATGCATTAGGTAGGTACCTGCATAGGTACATACATATATTGTAAATTAGTTCTTGTAACCGTATGGTCCTTACTGTTGGCGTAATTAATTCAAGTTTCTTGAACACAACGGACAGCGCACGAACGGTTTTAATTGATTCTGATTTATTTTAGTTTCCTATAGTCTAGCTCTACGTAGTAGGTATGCAATGCAGTTGACTTGGCTTGCCTTCGTATTAGGTACCTACAACCAACCTCAAGTACTTACCTATCATCTATCTGAATGTGTTAACATTAGACACGACTCAAGAAAAAAAAAAGTCAGGTACCTATACCTATAGGTACTCTATTAGAACTTACATATATCTATAGGTAGGGTAGTACATAATTAAATTTTTTTTTATTACATAGGTAATCTAACAATTAAAACATTTAAAAGTATGAACGATACTTTTTTATTTTCGATTGTTGCCTATTTCATGGTGCATGGGTGAATTTAATCGAAACGAGGAACCTGAATATACAGGGTTATTCACACTATACGGCACGGAATATTACGGCCAAAATATGAAAAGTTATATATATATATATATATATAGGGGTCTATTATGGTTACCTTTTAAAATTATTTTCATACTAAACAGGGTGTTCAAAATGCCCTAAAAGTATCAAAGTTATGTTTTATTTAAATGGAACCCCCTGTATATTATTGCATTTTTGGATTGTTCGATCAAAATAAGTGTTTGTTTTGATAAGGTTTATAACACCTAAACCTTAAGGTTTTTTAAATAATTTTAATTTTATCAAAATCTAACCTAATTTTTATGTACCTATCAAATACTTAAGAAATATTTAAGTTATGTAAGCGAAATTTACAATGAAGTGTGACAATCATACTAATATTATAAATGCGAATGTAAGTTTGTTTGTTACGCTTTCACGCAAAAACTACTTAACCGATCATCATGAAACTTTGCACATACACTCTTGAAGGTAGTAGAAGTAACATAGGATACTTTTTATTAAAAAAAAAATTTTTTTTACGAAACAAGAAAATTGTTTGTCAAAATATCGTCAAATTTAGCTACTTCAACGCCATCTAGCATCATAGTAATGAAGTTTCAACCCTGAATACTGTAATACCGGCCCACTGTATTAGAAGATCTAACAGCTAACCACAAAAATTACGGATAACCTCAAAAATGTGAATAGTTTTGTTGCGGTTGGTTTAGTTATATGTCCTTGTAGTATAAGAAAACAACTAAATATATAAACCACAAACATGAATTAGTTTATTAATTAACAGAACGAACAGAACGAAGTTAAAACGGTTGAGAGCACTGCGAGAGTTTAAGATGGAAGCTAAAATCGATGAACTACTCTTAATGCGGTTGATGACTCAATTTGGCGCGAAACTTTACTCTCCGTTTAAATCGATATATTCATAGATGTATGCGTGAACCAATCAGAAAACATAGATACAAAATAAAGTTGAGTTCAATGGTTCAAATCATAGATAAGTTCTAACACTCCTCCACAGTTTTATACTGCATGTAACGACAGAAGAAAATAACAATAAATATAGAAAAATTAGAAACAGTTGAAACTATATTCAATTGAATTAGATATTGAATTAGATATTGTCGTCACCGTCGCGTCGGTGCGGCCGAAGGAATTCCGTCATCTTATACAGGGTGTCCAAAAATTAATACTACTTAAGTATGAACTTTAAGGGGTTGTAACTTGATTAATTTAAATGGAACGCCATATTTTTTTACATTTCAGGAGATTTATTTTTTAATTGCCTATCGATTGGTAGGTATAAGGGTGTCCATAAGCTAAGTCTTCGCGTTTTCTCAGGAAACGCTAAATAATTGTTTTATGCGCCATTTGGAATTTTTCAATTAAATGTTTTAAATCATAAATTAATAAATAAATAAATATATTAACCAATTAAGTATAACATAATACAAATAAAATATTTACAATAGGTGTTTGAAATGTCGACCATCGTTTTCCAGACACTTGTAAATTCTTTTTTCGAAACCACTTCTAACATTGGATAACATTTGCGGGGTAGTTACTTTCAAAAAATAGAAAATTCCTTTTATGTATCCCCACAAAAAGAAATCTATTGGGGATCTGGGGGGGGCAATTTTTAAATCCGCTCCTTCCAATGGAAACCTATTTTGAAAGTGGGCATTTAAAAATTGCCGAACCTTACGGTGATAATGAGGCGGAGCTCCATCCAGTTGAAGCCACATGGTACCTAGTTCTAATATTAAAAGGCACTTCTTCCAATAATAATAATATTGAAAGTTGGTGTAAAAGAAATTCTAGAAACATCATACCATTTAATGGTCCTTCAAAAAAATACGGGCCCAGTATTCCACCCCATACATTAACGGACCACCGATTCTGATTTCTCATTACTCCGTAGGTATTTATGCGGGTTTGAATTAGAATAGTAGTGAAAAGTATGTCTATTCACGAGACCATTGTTATGAAAAGTACATTCATCACTAAATAACACTCTATCGAAAAAAATTTCATTTTCTGACACTTTATCCAACACCCACATGCAAAATTCAGTTCGGTTATCAAAATCATTTCCGTAAAGTTCTTGACAAAGCTGGATTTTATAAGGATAAAAACCATGCTTTTTAAGAATTCTTGAAATACTTGGTTGGCTAATGTTCGTATTTTTAGAAATCTAATGTTGACTAATATTGGGATTTTCGATAACTGAACCAACTACAATAAAAACACTTTCTTCATCTTCAGTGACTGATTTTCCTGTAATGGTTTGGGTTTTTTATAAGTGATATTTCCGCTTTCCTGAAATTGTTTTAATAATTTTTCAAAAACGGCTGGCTTAGGATGTTTTCTTTCGGGAAATCTTTGAGCATAAACTCGAGAAGCCAATAAACAATTCTTATAACATTCCCCAAGGATAAAAATCATATCAATACGCTCCTCTTTCGAATAAATTTTCATTTTGAATAAGCAACACTTCAATAATAAATATTAACATCTGACAATAAACACCAAAGGCAACTAGATACATTGGAACTTTTATTTAAAAAATTCCAAATGGCGCATAAAACAATTATTTAGCGTTTCCTGAGAAAACGCGAAGACTTAGCTTATGGACACCCTTATACCTACCAATCGATAGGCAATTAAAAAATAAATCTCCTGAAATGTAAAAAAATATGGCGTTCCATTTAAATTAATCAAGTTACAACCCCTTAAAGTTCTTACTTAAGTAGTATTAATTTTTGGACACCCTGTATAAGATGACGAGTTTATTATAATTGAGATATAAAATATGATCTATTGTTACACTTCATTGTAAATTTTGCTTACATAACTTAAATAATTATTAAGTATTTGAAACATAAAAATTAGGTTAGATTTTTATAAAATTCAAATTACTTAAAAAACCTTAAGGTTTAGGTGTTATAAACCTTATCAAAACAAACACTTATTTTGATCGGAGAATCCAAAAATGTAATAATATACAGGGGGTTCCATTTAAAAAAACATGTTTGATACTTTTAGGGCATTCTGTACACCCTGTATAATATGAAAATAATTTTAAAAGGTAACCATAATAGACCCCTATATAACCCAAAAGTTAAAGTTTTTGAAATTTTCATATTTTGGCCGGCCATAATATTCCGTGCCGTATAGCGTGAATAACCCTGTATACTTATATGTAGGTAGACACTCTTCTATCAAAATTAGACACTGTAGACGAAAAAGTCTTTTGTTAAAGTTAAAAGCCGTTAAATATAATTTCCTTAAAAAAAATTGGATTCGGTGTACCTACAGGTGGGTGGTGTTTCGGAACATGATTTTCAATGAAAAGACATCAGGCGTAAATAAATAAGCGTTCGTTATCGGGATAATGTTCGATTTCCTCCTTCGATGGAACCATTTATCGGACGTTTCGCCAACTATTGTAGTTACTTCCTCAGGGAACTTCATACTTCATTTAAACACACACACATAAAAATGTACCTAGGTATTTGTATTATTATTCAATAAGTCTCGATATCTTGAAGTTTCTTTTTGCTTTCGAGTTACCGAAGTTCGACTAACTGTACGACAGATATATATTCTTTCGTTACTAGTCCACGCTATTACGTAGTTAGTTCGCTTAGTCTTTCTTGCAAATAAATGTATCAAAAATAAGGTTCTTAACAAGGTGGTTGGTTGGTTGGTTGGTTGGGTTGTACCTATGTATGGTTCTGAACGTACGTACGTACGTACGTAGGTATACCTTTCCATTCATGAATATTTAATTTACCGATTTTAAGTAGAGATAGTGAGGATTCACGGCTTGCGCTGGCATCGTGCCAATTACCAGTTCTTTCGCGATTTATCAGTTTCGTACTTACTTACTTACTTACTTAGGTACTCTAACTAAATACCCCACTAACTTTACATAAGTATCAGATTACTTAATACTTACTATCGTATAGTAAGTACTAGCACAAAAGGAAGGTTCATGCAAAAATCCAGTTTTCCCCCAAGTTTTTTGTCTTTATTCCCTGAACTATTACTTAGTATTAGGTATGTTACAATATTTCTTTAAATGGCGAAGATTATTCTGTAGTTGTAAGTACATTAAGTAATTGTTTCTTTTGTGGCGACAGACAAGTAGATTAAAATTTGAAATTTAGTATCTGTTTGTTGTTGTTGTTGTTGTTGTTGTTGTCGTGTGGAAACGAAAGGGCTGCTCTGTTGTTGTCTGTTGGTCGAGTATAGTGAGTGGAGTGCAACCGGACAACACAACACAACACAACAAAACACAACAGTACGAGGAACGCCACAATGTCGAAGAAGGCGAAGAAGGTAAGTAAGAGTAAGGACAAAGAATTATGTATAAAAGTTCCAGAAATCAGTCGCGAACATGTTCGAAGGCAGCTGAATGGTCGCAGTGCCTTGCGATTTTATCTACCATGAGACACGAACAAGATACGGTTGTTTATTTAGAGCCTTTAACACCACCAACCTCTTTATATGTAGATAGGTATGGTATATCCTATAGGTACTGCTGGACGGTTGCTGGAAGGTTGTCTTTTGCCTTTGATCTAACTATAGGTAGGTACGTACGTAGGTTACCAACCAAGACTTTTTATTTTTTGGACAAATTTTTTTATTTTTTTATGATTTGGAATTAAAAAATACATATAAACCTCAATTTTCAACGACGTTTTGTGGATATTAGGTATTCAGTTAATATCCCCCCTGACTTGCACTATAATTTGTACCTTATTTGTTAACAAATCCAAAAATTTGTTGCTCTTGTCGTTTAGCCGTAGCTTGATATCAAGCTAGCACTACACATATCGTATTTCGAAAAGACCATAATTTGTCGCTGATAGATGACACATTCGACAAATTTGTCGCTAGTCTTATCTCCAACTGATAAGCGAAAAACTGCTGGAAAACCATCAAACAATTAATCAAGGAGTTCTTTGTTACATTTGTTTTAAGAGATCGGATTTTTTTAAACCAAAATTTTAAATTATGTTTTTCCTGTTTCCCCCCAAGTTGGGTAACACGTTACCCAGTATTTTTTTTACTTATCAGCTGGAGATTAGACTAGCGACAAATTCGTTGAATGTGTCATCTTTTGGCGACAAATAAGCGACAAATTATTGTCTTAAGATCTTATTCCAACAAACAAACTCTTCACGTCCCGTTCGCACACCTACCTACCTAACATCGACACATACATATTTACTTACAAGTAGACTTACTTATCCACTCTACGATACGTATCATATCAAACAAGCACGACAAAGTTATTTTTCCGATTTCTGACGCACTATAATTTGTAGCTAATTTGTTACCAATTCCAAAAATTTGTCGCTCTTGTCGTTTAGCCATAGCTTGATATCAAGCTAGCACTACACATAGCGTATCTCGAAAAGACCACAATTTGTCGCCGACAGATGACACATTAAACGAATTTGTCGCTAGTCGTATCTCCAACTGATAAGCGAAAAACTGGTGGAAAACCGTCAAACAATTAATCAAGAAGTTCTTTGTTACATTTGTTTTAAAAACTCAGATTTATTTACCAGATTTTTAAAATTATGTTTTCCTTATTTCCCCCCAAGTTGGGCAACACGTTGGCAGCAGTTTTTTACTTATCAGCTGGAGATAAGACTAGCGACAAATTCGTTTAATGTGTCATCTTTTGGCGACAAATAAGCGACAAACTATGGTCTTAAGATCTTATTCCAACAAACAAACTCTTCATGTCCCGTTCGCACACCTACCTACCTAACATTGACACATATTTACTTACAAGTAGACTTACTTATCCAACCTATGATACGTATTATATCAAACAAGCACGACAAAGTTATTTTTCCGATTTCTGACGCACTATAATTTGTAGCTAAGTTGTTAACAAATCCAAAAATTTGTCGTTCGTGCCGTTTAGTCATACCTTGATATCAACCTAGCACTACACATGGCGTATATCGAAAAGACCACAATTTGTCGCTGAAAGACGACACATTCAACGAATTTGTCGCTAGTCTTATCTCCAACTGATAAGCGAAAAACTGCTGGAAAACCATCAAACAATTTATCGAGGAGTTCTTTGTTACATTTTTTTAAAAACATTTATTTACCAAATTTTTCAAATTAGGTTTTTCCTGTTTCCCCCAAATTGGGCAACACGTTACCTTTCGAGTAGTTTTTTACTTATCAGCTGGAGATAAGACTAGCGACAAATTCGTTGAATGTGTCGTCTTTCAGCGACAAATTGTGGTCTTTTCGAGATACGCTATGTGTAGTGCTAGCTTGATATCAAGCTATGGCTAAACGGCAAGAGCGACAAATTTTTGGATTTGTTAACAAATTAGCTACAAATTATAGTGCGTCAGAAATCGGAAAAATAACTTTGTCGTGCTACCTTGATAGCTTTATATACGCGACAAGAAAAAACTAAATTTTTACTGTAAATTTCGTGGCAAGGGTCGGTCGTGTCGCTACAATTTAAAGATAGATAAGTACCTAGAACAGAAACTAGTTTTGAGTTGTTGGTCACCTTTAGAGTTATTTAGTGTTAAGTATTCGATAGTAGTAGTAGTCCGTTGCTTATCTCCATTTAAAACTGAAAAGCTGTTTTATGGTATCTATTTAACGTTCCATTTGACGGCATCATTTATATTACGTCCTCTTCTCAACGTTCTTCTTCATATTAACCATATCGTATATAATGTAGACACATACATACATACATACATACATACATAGTTACGTATTTATGTATCCTATAGCTACGCTAACTTCTTATTCTTTTTGTATCTTCATTTTATTTAGGTAGGTACCTACCTATGTAATAAATTCTGGCCACGAAAAAAACTCATTTAAAATGCAAGGAATTAATAAGTTAGGCGACAATAATGGCTCTATAGATAACGAACCACCTAATAAACAAACCGATAGGTACTTAAATAACATTAGATATCTGTTAGGTATTTGATGTTCGATTTAAAGTTGTGCAGAGAAAGCAGCGGTCAATAATCGGCAAACAAGTTAGTCTCGTTCGCCTAATGAAGTCATCCGCCTATTGAAACACACTAATTTAACTATCATCGAGAAATAATGGCCGGCCAGATGGTGCGAATTAAAAAGAACGCCTTTTTATCCTCGTAATTACCGTTCAGTTCAGTTCAGTTGGTTAAAAGGAGAATTGAACGGACCGAAACGCCGCGACCAAAATTCTTTATTATTCTTTCTCGTAGTAGTGGATCGAATGGAGGTAGATAGCAAGGAAGCAAGCAAGCAAGCAAGCACACAACACAGCAACCACTCTACTTACATACCTACTCACTAGTCACAGTCACACACAGCAGTTGCTGCTGCTGCTGCTGCTGGCTGTTATGCCATCGCCACCGCCCGAGTGGGCGAACAGGCGTAAGTACCACCTGCCGATAAAGGATTGCAGTCTTAGTAAAATTCACTGTCCGTCCGTCCGATAGCATCTTACAACGACCGTCCATTTCACACACGACCAAGTGCCTCTCGGCTCTGCTGATCACTGCTCCTTGCTCATGTGTCCTTTGGCATTACCAAGATCTGTTTGTAGCTAAGGATAAGGATACATACCATAGTTAGCTCGTCTTCTCTTATTATGTAGATATAGATGCAGATGCTGAACGGACGGACAGATTCATTTCTGCTCTCTCCATTCGTTTGTTTGTTTGTTTGTTTTGTTCTTCTTGGACAATACCCACTCAAGATTCATTTTACCATAGGTACTGTCACTGTCACATTTTTACGTGAAAATGTTTTTTTGGTGGGATAATTAATTACAATTAAGGTCTAGGTATTTTATTTCATTTTATTTTATTTAATTAAATTCCTTTTACGATGCATAAATCTACGTCTTTTTTTTTTACGTTGGAAAAATAAATAAAAAATAAGACAAGACGAACCGAACCCGGTAGGTACCAACAAACTTTGAATGATGATGAAGTTCTTAAAGCCGGTTTCTTCATGGGCTGTAATAAAGCTGTTTATCATCGTAACTTCTCCCGACCGACCTGCCCACGGATTTTCGATCGAAGATGCGTCGTACACAAGGCACATAAGAGAGGAACTACCTACCTAATATATATTTTTTTTTTAATAAATAAATGTACCAATTTCCACACTCAACACACTCACAATAATAATAATAATGATAATAATAAAATAAAACCATAACACAACATAAAAATAATTATGACAGCGATTATTATAAGCAATAAAACGGTTAGTTTGCTATTTAAGGATTAGAAGCCGTTTTATTAATTACTTAATGCATGATAGGTAATAATATCGACACGTTTAAGGTGAAACTTAATCATCTTATTATGTACGTGGAATCCTTAATTAATTGATATTTTAATGACTTACATGAATCAGTGGAAAAGTGCTGCTACTACTACATATTCATGACGGATGACTGAACGTCACACAAATCCAATTGAATCTTGTTAATGTGATCCTTTATATTCAGGGGGGATCAGTAGGTACCTAAGTAACGTACCTACCCTACTTGTCTATCTACGTAGGTACCTACTTATTAATTACAAATAGGTACCTACACTGTGGGACACTTATCTACATATTTACAATCACAATAAAAAAAATTCACGATTATCACTGAATGAAGACAATAATTTTCGTTTTGGTACATCATTATATTATAATACCATCCAGTAATTTGCACGAAAACACGAATAACAACGACGGGTATGAAGACGACGAAGAACAAGATGATGAAGAAAATGAAGAAGAACACAATAACAACAATAGTGGTAGGTAAGTAGATAGATAGGTAGTAAGATGTGGCACGAATGCACGAATGAAACTGAAGTTTGTGAGCCTGGCCTGTACGTACGTACGTTCGTAGCAAGCGAAGCCGAGGACCATCAGAAACGACCACCGGCCGACCACCCAGGCCGCTAGACCAATCTCGGCACAGAATGTCTTATTCCCGGGCCGACATTATAATAAAACACAATCACGGCAAAATAAGACCGCGAGGATGATTGAGCCATGCCTGAGCGATGCGATGCGCCACGGCACGGCTACGCAAGGTAAACGAGCGACGAGCGAGCGAGCGAGCAATTCAAGAGATTGCAGTCGGCCGGCCGGCCGGGGGCGGTCATCGAGTTCGCCACGAGTAGTGTCACGTTGATGCTGTAGCATCGAGATCCGCGCCCCCTGTGACATTCTAATGATGGCTTGATCGAGTCGTTCGTTCGTTCTTTCATCGTAGGTACTCTCGATATCGATATTATTCCTTCACTAATACCTGTCACCAAAACATATCGTTTGTTGCTTCTATCAATGAAAATAAATCCGTCAATGGTACCACAAAAAGGGTGGAACTTTGTAACCATTTCGCCACTATCGTTGATTACATACTGACTTACTTGGTCGAATCACATTGAGAATATCTTGTAAATATGTGTAATATGTAATTATGCCTTATGGCTTAATTGCTTGGGGTGGAGCATATGCCAATAACTTAATTTTGCCCCGAAGAATGCAAAATCGTATTCTAAAAACAATTTACTAAAATCAATTTTTTTCCCGATTTCTGACGCACTATAATTTGTAGCTAATTTGTTAACAAATTCAAAAATTTGTCGCTCGTGCCGTTTAGCCATAATCAGCTACTGGTATGCTAGCTCGATATCAAGCTAGCACTACACATAGCATATATCGAAAAGACCATAATTTGTCGCTGAACGATGACACATTCAACAAATTTGTCGCTAGTCTTATCTCGCAACTGATAAGCGAAAAACTGCTGGAAAACCTTCAAACAATTAATCGAGGAGTTCTTTGTTACATTTGTTTTAAGAGATCGGATTTGTTTACCATTTTTTTTTAAATTAGGTTTTTCCTGTTTCCCCCAAGTTGGGCAACACGTTACCTTTTGAAAATTTGTGGCTTTCCTGCGGTTTTTTGCTTATCAGTTGAAGATAATACTAGCGACAAATTCGTTGAATGTGTCATCTTTTGGCGACAAATAAGCGACAAATTATGGTCTTAAGATCTTATTCCAACAAACAAACTCTTCACGTGCCGTTCGCACACCTACCTACCTAACATCGACACATATTTACTTAGAAGTAGACTTACTTATCCAACCTATGATACGTATTATATCAAACAAGCACGACAAAGTTATTTTTCCGATTACTGACGCACTATAATTTGTAGCTAATTTGTTACCAATTCCAAAAATTTGTCGCTCTTGCCGTTTAGCCATAGCTTGATATCAACCTAGCACTACACATAGCGTATATCGAAAAGACCATAATTTGTCGCTTTTTAAAGATGACACATTCAACGAATTTGTCGCTAGTCTTATCTTCAACTGATAAGCGAAAAACTGCTGGAAAACCATCAAACAATTAATCAAGGAGTTTTTTTGTTACATTTGTTTTAAAAAATCAGATTTATTTACCAAATTTTTTAAATTATGTTTTTCTTGTTTCCCCCCAAGTTGGGCAACACGTAACCAGCAGTTTTTTACTTATCAGCTGGAGATTAGACTAGCGACAAATTCGTTGAATGTGTCATCTTTTGGCGACAAATAAGCGACAAATTATGGTCTTAAGATCTTATTCCAACAAACAAACTCTTCACGTGCCGTTCGCACACCTACCTACCTAACATCGACACATATTTACTTAGAAGTAGACTTACTTATCCAACCTATGATACGTATTATATCAAACAAGCACGACAAAGTTATTTTTCCGATTTCTGACGCACTATAATTTGTAGCTAATTTGTTAATAAATCCAAAAATTTGTCGCTCGTGCCGTTTAGCCATAATCAGCTACTGGTATGCTAACTCAATATCAAGCTAGCACTACACATAGCATATATCGAAAAGACCATAATTTGTCGCTGAACGATGACACATTCAACAAATTTGTCGCTAGTCTTATCTTCAACTGACAAGCGAAAAACTGCTGGAAAACCATCAAACAATTAATCAAGAAGTTCTTTGTTACATTTGTTTTAAAAGATCAGATTTATGTACCAAATTTTTTAAATTAGGTTTTTCCTGTTTCCCTCAAATTGGACAACACATTACCTTTTCAGAGTTTGATGGCTTTCCAGCAGTTTTTTGCTTATCATTTGGAGATAAGACTAGCGACAAATTTGTTGAATGTGTCATCTTTCAGCGACAAATTATGGTCTTTTCGAGATACGATATGTGTAGTGCTAGCTTGATATCAAGCTATTTGGATTTATTAACAAATTAGCTACAAATTATAGTGCGTCAGAAATCGGAAAAATAACTGTCGTGCTTGTTTGATATAATACGTATCATAGGGTGGATAAGTAAGTCTACTTGTAAGTAAATATGTGTCGATGTTAGGAAGGTAGGCGTGAAGAGTTTGTTTGTTTGTTTGTTTGTTGGAATACGAAAGCGGCGTGCGCATGCAACCGATCGACTATTTATTTGAGTCAAGTTTTATTTCTCCCCAGACGTACGGACGGCGACGTTCAAACACTTAGGCACCTGTCTGTCACTTGGGTATTTCAGAGCTGTTGGTCTCCAAGTTAACAGGTGTTAATGTTAAATGAGAACCTTATTTACTAGCTATAAGCATATAGGTACATCTACACATTTGTAAAGGTACAATAAATAATAGATACAACCAAAACCAATAGGTTTAATTTCTATCTGAAATTCAAACTCCACCCACCCAATATTAAGTAGAAATTTATTGTTATGATATTTGTGTCTGATGTTGGTTGAGTTGAGGATGTTCTTCCTCTCTGTGTCAAGTCATAATATATTTTTACTTATTCATTATTTACTGTCAGAAGCCGATTACAGGCCGCCTATGCGAAAGTAACAATTAACATGTAAAAAGCTATTAATAACATCAGTTTGCATTAGCATAAGAGATGGTTATCGACGAATTGATTTTTGATTTATTCTCGTATCTACGTGGACATCGAGAGGTTGGTGTTTGACGGGTAAAGGCCACCCCTGGCGCGACCAATCGATAGATACATTACATCTTATTCTTTCAATATTTGCAATAAGTAGGTATGTATGGTACATAGTTATAGGAAGCAATTTTTGTGGTTTTTGGCGAGAATAGATAGGTAATTAAGTAGATAATAGTCGAATGTTTGTGCAACGTGCACTGTAGAGGTAGGTAGGTAGGTAGGTACGTTTGCGTCAAAGTAATTGAGATATGAGAGAGCGCTTATATCAAGAAGAAGAGGAGGAGGATGAGGAGGCACGGTCGGTTGAGTCCCCGGGCTGTGGTTACATGGGCGGGCTTCGGCCACGATTCCGAAACCAGTAATTGCGGCAATTTTGTTTTCTCATACTTCATTGCACTCTTGCGCTGCTTGTTTTGGCCTTACCGGTGCGGTGCCTTCTTGCTTGCTTGCTTGCTTGCTTGCTTGATGACGCCTTTTGGCTCGATTTGATGGCCCGAGATTGGATTTCGTGAGTCGCTTTTTAACATTATGCTAAACAACCAAATATCTCGCCACTCCACTGACTGACTGCTTCGTTCGTTGCATTAAATAAGTAATTTTGCCAACACACTCTCTTCTTTCATCTAGACATTCACCATTTTCTTTGGTAGATACCTTTCTCGGAATAAAATTTCTGATGTTGTGATGAATTAGTTTTCATTTTTCATTATTTATTAATCTTCCCATGGAGAAGTAGCTTAGGTATGGTGGTTGGTAGTTGTTTGTTTTAATTATTTTCTCGACCATAAATCATGCTACACTGACGGATTTCCTTTTCGGATTGAGCGTGTGTTCTTTTCTTGGTGCCTAATTGGCAACAACTACTATTAACATTACAACACTTTTAATTTTTAATTCGTTTGTAACAGTTATTATTGTCATTGAACTTAAAACAAACAGGGTACTTATCTAATTAATTATACCGGCGTTCGTTCGTTCGTTCGTTCGTTGGGCCGCAAGTAATGAGCATAGGTATGCCTAATAGAAGAAGAAAAAAAGAAGAAGAAGAAGCTCTGTTCATTAATTAAATTCTTTTCGGTTTTAATCTTTCGTGTTCGATCGCTATCTGTACAAAATAAAAGGACCATTCGGTTTCTGTTGGTTGGTTGGTTGGTTGGTTGGTTATTTAATTTGGTGAGCGGTTCACTGGTCACATATTAATTTCTGACAATACTCTCGACATTCCCTTCGTTTCAACGTAATATCTACATATCTGTTAAAATATCAATTGTGTAATTCACTTAATTAAAACTAGAGACTTATTGTTGTTGTTGTTGTTGGTCCAGATGCATAATCCAGAAAGCAGCGCTTGGCCCAGCCAGCTATAGACGACTAATTGAACGTCCAAGTTTTACGGCAGGTGAATAAAAAGTTTCATAAAAAGCGGTACAAGTGTTCTCGAGCATTGGTAAGAAGGATAACTTTTTAGAGCGGCGGCAAGCCTTTGATTGTTGCTCACGGTATTTGCGAGTTCACTGCACACACTCGTCGCTTCGTTTGTTTCCTCTTCTCTCCTGACGACCTGATCTTCGTCTTTATATCGTCCGTCGTCTTCGTGGCTGTGGTTGTGGCCGGCCGTTTTCGACCAATCAAGCTTATGTAGGTACTTGATATGATACGATCATCATCTCATCTTCAGAGCTGCTGCTGTATGTAGGTATTTATTCTCAGCTACATACCTAATACAAAATTATTTGGTCAATTTAAATAAAATAATGGCAAAAAGTCCAAGTGTTTGAATACAATACACCAAGAAAAAATTGGTCTAATCTTACCAACCAAGCAACCAACCAACCGGTCGATCGTAAGGACCAAACGGCTTCCTTCCAAATTATGAATAATACATGTAGGCGACGGGACAAAATCTGCTGCTGATTATAATTCGCCATGTCCATTGTTCTGTGTCGAATAAAAACGCCTTTGCCTGCTGACATGTCCTCGATGAAGTTATATTTATACTACAATTAAGCCAATCGTAAACATCACAATGGTCCATCATCGAGACGGCTGAATGGAAACCGTTTAATAAAAAGAACAAAAAACATAAAACCCTAATTTACTCGACGACGACGACAACGACGAACATTCCAGACCCGGTTTAATTACTGACTGACTGACTGATAGATAAAAACTTGGGAACATGATAGGTACCAACTATTGCAACCAATATCGATTTAATTGCAATTGAAGAAAATTCGGACTTTACTAACTTTATTTTCTTCTCGGCAATTTACGTAAAGTTCCATTAAACTGTATTTAAAAATACAAAATAATTTAATCACCAAGCGAAGCGCAAGGGCACTACCTACCTTTTCTCGAAACGTTTCGTCGTTTTTTTGAACTCTCATAACATTTACATATGTATGTATATGTACCTCTATGTAGGTACCACCACCTCCGAATGACGAGGAATATACATACTGTTACGAGTACTTGCCAATTAAGTTGGTGTGAGCATAATTAATGAACATCTTCCCTGATTACATAAGGAATATTCTCGGCTTTCCTGAAACATCTAGAAAACACCAGCAAAGATCAATGGGAAAACAATTGGAATACCAGACGGCTGTAGAATACCCTAGAAAAAGGCTGAGAAGACTATAAAAGCGGACGAGACACTCACACCGAGTTAGTTGACAGTTTACAGTAACAGCTGATGCAAAGCGATCGATAGGCGATACAGGCGAACCATAGAGGCGATAGTGTTCATAGAGAGCGATAAATAGTGTCTACCGGAACGGCGATTAAAAAGTGACTTTTAGTGAAATAAATTGTGCGGACTTGTTCATAACTGTAGTGTAGTCAAATTTAATTTTAGTAATTAAATAAACTCGTTGTTTTGTTTTGTTAATTGTGTTTTCTGTGACCGAACACGTCACAATATTTTGTGGAGTTGTCGGAGGCGTATTATAGAAAATTCCTTTTATGTATCCCCACAAAAAGAAATCTATTGGGGATCTGGGGGGCCAATTTTTAAATCCGCTCCTTCCAATGGAAACCTATTTTGAAAGTGGGCATTTAAAAATTGCCGAACCTTACGGTGATAATGAGGCGGAGCTCCATCCAGTTGAAGCCACATGGTACCTACTTCTAATATTAAAAGGCACTTCTTCCAATAATATTGAAAGTTGGTGTAAAAGAAATTCTAGAAACATCATACCATTTAATGGTCCTTCAAAAAAATACGGGCCCAGTATTCCACCCCATACATTAACGGACCACCGATTCTGATTTCTCATTACTCCGTAGGTATTTATGCGGGTTTGAATCAGAATAGTAGTGAAAGTTATGTCTATTCACGAGACCATTGTTATGAAAAGTACATTCATCACTAAATAACACTCTATAGAAAAAAATTTCATTTTCTGACACTTTATCCAACACCCACATGCAAAATTCAGTTCGGTTATCAAAATCATTTCTGTAAATTTCTTGACAAAGCTGGATTTTATAAGGATAAAAACCATGCTTTTTAATAATTCTTGAAATACTTGGTTGGCTAATGTTCGTATTTTTGGAAATCTAATGTTGACTAATATTGGGATTTTAGATAACTGAACAAACTACAATAAAAACACTTTCTTCATCTTCAGTGACTGATTTTCCTGTAATGGTTTGGGTTTTTATAAGTGATATTTCCGCTTTCCTGAAATTGTTTTAATAATTTTTGAAAAACGGCTGGCTTAGGATGTTTTCTTTCGGGAAATCTTTGAGCATAAACTCGAGAAGCCAATAAACAATTCTTATAACATTCCCCAATGATAAAAATCATATCAATACGCTCCTCTTTCGAATAAATTTTCATTTTGAATAAGCAACACTTCAATAATAAATATTGTTACGAGTACTTGCCAATTAAGTTGGTGTGAGCATAATTAATGAACATCTTCCCTGATTACATAAGGAATATTCTCGGCTTTCCTGAAACATCTAGAAAACACCAGCAAAGATCAATGGGAAAACAATTGGAATACTAGACGGCTGTAGAATACCCTAGAAAAAGGCTGAGAAGACTATAAAAGCGGACGAGACACTCACACCGAGTTAGTTGACAGTTTACAGTAACAGCTGATGCAAAGCGATCGATAGGCGATACAGGCGAACCATAGAGGCGATAGTGTTCATAGAGAGCGATAAATAGTGTCTACCGGAACGGCGATTAAAAAGTGACTTTTAGTGAAATAAATTGTGCGTACTTGTTCATAACTGTAGTGTAGTCAAATTTAATTTTAGTAATTAAATAAACTCGTTGTTTTGTTTTGTTAATTGTGTTTTCTGTGACCGAACACGTCACAATACGTAGATACATAAACGAGAAGAAGAATAGCATAGGTACCGTACCGATGTGAGCAGTGTTTGTTGATTGCTGTAGAGTGTAGAGTATGGTGGCCCCCGATTTTGTTAAGAGCGCTCTTCACCCCTGAATATACAATTTTGCACAGAACTTATGTTGAAAGAAAGTTAGCAATGACAAATTGCTCCATTGTATGGGATATAAATGCCTGCAGAGTGGATGATAAGTTAAACAAAAAAAAAAAATGGAAAAAGTATCTACCAAAAAATCTATAATTAATTAATTGTTTTTGAGTTGCAAATATATCCACGATTGTACGACAATTCTTATGCATTTTATATGTATATAGTTTGTAACTGTGTAATTGTAGTAAATAAGTATATGCAAAAGCAATTTACTAAAGATAAAGGAAGTGCTGCTGCGTTTGCGGAGACTATATAAAGTAACAATTCAAAGACGAGAATGCATGTGCTTTGGCAATCATTTCCGTGTAGAGCCACGCGACGAGATTAGAAATGTCCGTCTACTCGTATTATTGTTGCCGAAAACTTACTTTGCCGGCTCCGTGAAGCGGGGTGAGTGTGTGGTGGACTTAGACTGGACTTGATCACGTGATGTATATGGCTCTTAACTCGTAACGCTTCGGTAAATCGATTGTTTCGTAAATCAATTTCACAGCAGTGTCTTAATTTAACGGAATAGGTTGGTAGTGGTCGTAGGTACGGTGCCGCCGTCGCTTATTTTACAGGCTCTGATCAACGAAGTGAAACAATTTGTGCCGATCAAAACATCCCATCAATCTATGTACCTACTTACATAGTTTGTTGTGTGTTGACGTGACGTGACGTGACGTGGTAAAGTTGATAATACAAGAAGAAGTACCTACCCTCTCTCTTGTCTTTATTTTTATTTTTTGTTTTGTTCTTCCTCAAAGTCTAAGATCCGTTTGAGAGATGAATCGTGTAGAACAATCTTGCTTTATTAGCGGTGAGGTTTTAGTATAGAATCCGCCAGTTTTTGTGCCGTGTTCGAAAAAAAAAGTGGAAAAGATCGGCAGTTAACTCGAAAAAGCGGTCCTATTGTCTCGGTAAGCAGCAAATAAGCTTTCAAAGCGGCCAACGACGGCATGAGAGAAATTAATGCTTACTCACAACAACCAAACTACAACTGAATGCACGCACATTTACATACCGTTTTAAGACATTTTTTTCTAATAAAAGTCTTTAGGCTCTCCCTCTCATTATTCCTGATTCTGTTTTCAATAATATGTAGAGGTACGTAGAAGAAGATGAACATGGCGAGTAAATTAGCATACGTAGCTATTTACTTTTCTTTGTTATTTATTTTAAATAAGTAAGTAAGTATCGGGCTGCGATCTGAAATGTGGCGAATGAGATATCATCGATGGATGCGTTGCGTTGCCTTGCGTTGTGTTGTGTTTAAAATTCATGGTTGGCTTGTAATCGGAAATCTATTGAGCTGTAAGCACAAACGAGAAACACACACGTGTCATAAAACAACGTTCTAACTTGGTTATCGAGAAGCAAGCGCATCCTGAATTATTTATTATGTGATTAATACCTCGAGTTTCGCCCGACTTCTATTTATTTATTTATTTACGTGTTGCACAGCTCCAACAATCAAAAACAACCTGCTGCTTCAGGAAAATCAACCTCACAAATTTTATCTAAGTAATAGATAATACATCTTCTATAGATAACACAGTGTTGGGTTGCATCGAAAGGTTCAGAATGAATATCTACTTGTAATTTTAGATTTCGCCAAAGAGAAAACAATGTGTGAGTGAGAGGAGGGCAACAAATAAACTAAAGAGAAACTAAACTAACGTACAATAAGTGCAGCACGGTGAACAATGGAGAGCAACACAACATAAACTAACTTGAGACCATAAACAACTAAAATTCGCACATGCTGCACGAACTGCATAGCATAGCATTGCATAGCATAGCCAGCCACGTACCTACATCTACACACATATACTTAATACATACAAATATATTACAAAATAACGGGACGACAGACAAAGTCCTACAATTATCCTGAACTAACTACATAATATATGGAAGTCCTTAAGATTAACTGGATATCCTTTAAATCAACTGAAAATTCTTAAAATCATCCGAAATACAACTGGAAGTTCTTAAAATTAGCTAGAAGCTATATTAACAAATATAACTGGAAAAAAACCTTCAAATTAGCTGAAAGTCCTTAAAACTAACTGAAATACAACTTAAAGTCTTTAAATATATATGGAAGTCTTTAAAGTTAACTGGACGTCATTCAAATTAACTGAAAAACCTTAAAATTATCTGAAATACAACTGAAAGTCCTCAAACACAACTGGACGTCCTTAGAATTAGCTGGAAGCTATTTAAATTAACTAGAAGTCCTTAAAAATTACTGAAACACAGTTAGAAGTTCTTCAAATTAACTAAAAATCCTTCAAATTAGCTGAAAGTCCTTAAAACTAACTGAAATACAACTTGAAGTCCTTAAATATATATGGAAGTCTTTAAAGTTAACTGGACGTCATTCAAATTAACTGAAAAACCTTAAAATTATCTGAAATACAACTGAAAGTCCTCAAACACAACTGGACGTCCTTAGAATTAGCTGGAAGCTATTTAAATTAACTAGAAGTCCTTAAAAATTACTGAAACACAGTTAGAAGTTCTTCAAATTAACTAAAAGTCCTTCAAATTAGCTGAAAGTCCTTAAAACTAACTGAAATACAACTTAAAGTCCTTAAATATATATGGAAGTCTTTAAAGTTAACTGGACGTCATTCAAATTAACTGAAAAACCTTAAAATTATCTGAAATACAACTGAAAGTCCTCAAACACAACTGGACGTCCTTAGAATTAGCTGGAAGCTATTTAAATTAATTAGAAGTCCTTAAAAATTACTGAAACACAGTTAGAAGTTCTTCAAATTAACTAAAAATCCTTCAAATTAGCTGAAAGTCCTTAAAACTAACTGAAATACAACTTGAAGTCCTTAAATATATATGGAAGTCTTTAAAGTTAACTGGACGTCATTCAAATTAACTGAAAAACCTTAAAATTATCTGAAATACAACTGAAAGTCCTCAAACACAACTGGACGTCCTTAGAATTAGCTGGAAGCTATTTAAATTAACTAGAAGTCCTTAAAAATTACTGAAACACAGTTAGAAGTTCTTCAAATTAACTAAAAGTCCTTCAAATTAGCTGAAAGTCCTTAAAACTAACTGAAATACAACTTGAAGTCCTTAAATATGTATTCATATACCATCAAAATATTTATCATCCTCCCCCCCTCCTATAATAATAAATAAATCGATAAGGAGAATTGTTGTGTGTTGTGTTTTTCATAGGCAATTAACGTAATTAATTACAAGTTTTCAACGTTGCAGTCAAGTCTGTGGAAATTACATTTACCGATAAATCCGATAAAATAAGTACATCAACTAATTGATGCGTCCTCCCAGCTGGCATACGCTATTAATTTTCATGTTGTGCCTACGCTTGCATAATTATTTCTCTTCCATCTATCTACATACTTGTTTGTACTTCTACTTCTATTTCTATTTCCCTTTCGTTAGTATCTTATAGTTGTACGTATTAGATTAATATTTTTGTTCGTTTTTATTACCGTCCAGTCCATTGTGACAGTTGCACTCAACGATCCAAAGTCCGACAAAGCAAACAAACAATAAATTGCACGCCCATCGCATCGTCTTGCTATCTGTCGGTCGGTTCTTGGTTCCTTTTTGGGCGACCAATAAACAATAAGCTAGTTCTAGGAAACGGGAAGAATTTTTAGTGAAGAATTCAACAAATTTCGAACCAAAATTAACCACCCTCACTCACTCACCTCATCAATTTAAATAAGTAGTAGTAGACAAATTTAAAGAAAATTATTTCACTGGTCTTGTCGGTAAAAACGTACGTTTCTTTGAAAGAAGACAGTTATTTAAAATGACGTACCGGAACGGGGGACAGGGGACTGGATGGACTATGGGCTTTGGTAATAAAGTAGACGCTTCTTAGAAGTATTTCGGTGTCGGTCGGTAGGGGAGGTTTTGTGTAAAAGAAAATAAAGGACGCTGCAACTGAGCGAGCGGATGTGGGTGCATTTTAGAAAGCCCCTTTAGATATATCTATTATATTATATTGCTGCTCTCCATGAAATAAGTTTAAGTACCTGAAAAGCTTCGTCTAATGACAGATTATCTTTGACAAGGCAGGCAAAAACAACAACGAACATTTTACCTTACCGGTCACGCTTTTGTAAAGTGGCAAGCAACTTTCTATAAAATTCTCGTGTCACAATGTTAGTTCGTTACCATATTCACAATTTATATTTGTATCCAGTCCGATCGTTTGTGGCTTTTTGAGGAATATATTTTTTTTAATTGGGACGATTGCATTGCATAGGTAATAAAATTCCTGTGCGTGACGTGTCGTTTAGAACGCTGTAAACAAGGCCGGTTTAAATAAGAACAACAACGCGCATAATTAAACCGGGATGCCATCAGGTAGATGATAATAGACCCATTGTTAAGACATTCTGCGGCTGTTAAGTCCAAAATATCAACGGTGTGGCTGGCGGTAAAAAGTACGAATGCTCGCTTCTTGCCCGACCAAACAACCAACCAATGGACAGACAAACCCATCAGATCAGCTCCTGTGTACATGTATCTACATATAGGTACCTACCATGGCGTAATTGGTTGATACAAATTGGTCCTTTTTAAGTACTACTCATTCTTTTCTTTCATCAAGTGCAGTCGAAATTTCATGAGCCACGAGATGCGCAGAAACAGCAAGAGGCGGAGCTCACGCCCGGGCATTTAGTTAACGGAGGGCGGAGTTATGTGACTGCGCACCTCGAGGCTACGGTTCAAACTCAAGATAATAAGATGACACTGTTGCAGTGTGCAGGCCAGGGACAGAGACAGGTGGTACAAGGGACACGAGGGACAGCGAGTATACGTACAGGCGACGAATGGAGCGCTGGTCCGACACCGGCGGGTAACAATGGACTTAACCGCGGTATCACGACGGCCGTGAGCTTACACGGGATGGATTTCACGGTCATAAATCGTGAATCCCAGCGCGATAGCATCTGACCTCGAGATACAAACATGGCACGCCCACGGACTCTAGACAACTAAATCAATTTCTATATAGATACAGATAAGTTGCGAGCTTGCTCCTCTTTCTTTACCTTTCTTCCTTCCTTTTCATGCCTCTATCTATCTATTGTAGGTAACTACATACTTAAGTATTTTTCTAGTTGATGGGAAGTATTTAAATTTGTCGACACCAACTTTGTTATTTTAAATGGAATGTTATATTTTTTACGCTGAATTCGAATAAAACGTGTAATTCTAAGGTAAGTTTGATAACCAACTTGTACCTACACCTCTGTGACGATCGGTTTCTGAGTTAATTTAATTTATAGAAAAAAAATCGTTACCTACAGCAACTCAAATTATAAAAAATCATAACTTCCACAAAATACGACTTAGACTGTTGAAATTTTTACTAGTAATAGCTTAATATTAGTGCTAGCGCCTTGACAAAATTGAACTAAATAATTTATACAGGGCGTTCAAAATAAAATTCTAAAGTTTAAGAACTTCAAACACGAAAAACTTCGTTTTTTCAAATGGCATCTGCCATATTTTATTTTTTCAATCGATCCCTTTTTTTATCCTCTCCATCTATATGAATACGTCCTATTGTTGTATTTGATCATTTTCGAGTAATTTTGAATTATTGCTTAAAATAGCCAATTTTAATATTTTTCGCATAAAAAGGTGTGCCTTGGAAAAATGACAACTAACGGCAATCAATGTAAAATGAAGCCAAAAATCGCATTTTCGATTAATTTCTGTTACAAAAAATAATCAAAAACGAAAACTTCAATTGAAATATTTGTCTCGAATGTCTCCCCAACAGAAATTAAGCGATAAAAAAAGAAGTTTTAGTGTGATTTTGTTTTGATTGTCGTTAGTTGTCAATTGTCCAAGGCACACTCTTATTACGCCAAAATTAATGAAATTATCTACATTTTAAAAATTCTAAATTACACAAAATTTTCAATTAAACCAGTAGGGAGTATCCATATAGATCGAAAGAGGATAAAAAAAGGAATCGATTGAAAAAATAAAATATGGTAGGTGCCATTTGAAAAAACGAAGTTATTCGTGTTAGAAGTTCTTAAACTTTAGAATTTTATTTTGAACGCCCTGTATAAATTATTCAGTTCAATTTTGTCAAGGGGTTAGCACTAATATTCAGCTGTTACTAGTAAAAATTTCAACAGTCTGAGTCGTATTTTGTGGAAGTTATGATTTTTTATAATTTGAGTTGCTGTAGGTAACGATTTTTTTTCTATAAATTAAATTAACTCAGAAACCGATCGTCATAGGTGTACAAGGTTGTTATCAAACTTACCTTAGAATTACACGTTTAATTCGAATTCAGCGCAAAAAATATAGCATTCCATTTCAAATAACAAAGTTGGTGTCGACTTCCGGTATAAAATCATAACTTCCACAAAATACGACTCAGACTGTTGAAATTTTTACTAGTAACAGCTGAATATTAGTGCTAACCCCTTGACAAAATTGAACTGAATAATTTATACAGGGCGTTCAAAATAAAATTCTAATTCTAATTTTAATTGGCATCTACCATTTTTTATTTTTTTATCTTCTTTCGATTTATATGGATACTTCGTATTGTTTTATTTGAAAAATTTTGAGTAATTCAGAATTTTTAAAATATAGATAGCCCATCAACTTGAAAGCCCAACAAAAATGCAATTTTTAATAATTCATCACCAAATGGTTAGGTACCTAGAGACGACTCTTCCTGTGAATGTTTATTAAAAATATTTCACTAATTTATTTGAATATATTGTGGCCATTTTTGTTGGCACCGTCCGTCGTCCGCTAACGAGTCCCGGATGGGGATCTCCCTTAATTATGTCGTCTTGGAAACGTTATAGGCGTTATTTTTAGAGAGAACACGACCGAAAGAAAGACGAGACGAGACGACGAACGACTTTTGTTTCTTTATTTATTTATTTATTTCTTTCTTTCTTCTTCTGTTTCTTCGAACCATCGTCATCAACAGGGTAATAATATAAACAAACGCGAACTCGCTTATGGTAAATGGAGTGTTGGCAGCGCGACTATTAAGCAAAAAGGTGGCTCTAATTAGAGGGATATTATGCTAATAATGCGAAACAAAGTGCGACGGCGAAGAGACTCGCTCACTTAGACTGTTAATAATCTTGTAACAACGAACACGTACGTACGTACGTACGTACCTACCTACCTAACGTTTTAAGAAAAATTAAATTTAAAAATTGCTATTTACTTAGATATTATGTATTATTTTTAAAACTCGGTCGGACCGACCCTTTTTCAAACAAATATTTCCTGCTCGCGTTCCCGGAAAAAGAAGACGATTATTAATAAATGTTCTCAATAGGTCTCGTCGGTTTGTGACTACTCTACTCCTCCCTAAAACACAAACGTGATGCCAATAGGTACATGCTTTTATTTTATTATTATCTACCTACAAATAGATATCTAAGTACGTATTATAAAATAAATAAATAAACAAATAAAATATCGTATTAGTGGCAATTAGCATAAGTTACGATCGCTGCTTATTTTGTACAAAGAAAGATGACATCACCGAAGAGGTATCTACTTATTAATCATACTAATATTATAAATGCGAATGTAAGTTTGTTTGTTACGCTTTCACGCAAAAACTACTTAACCGATCATCATGAAACTTTGCACATACACTCTTGAAGGTAGTAGAAGTAACATAGGATACTTTTTATTAAAAAAAAATAACAAATTTTTTACGAAACATAAGAAAATTGTTTGTCAAAATATCGTCAAATTTAGCTACTTCAACGCCATCTAGCATCATAGTAATGAAGTTTCAACCCTGAATACTGTAATACCGGCCCACTGTATTAGAAGATCTAACAGCTAACCACAAAAATTACGGATAACCTCAAAAATGTGAATAGTTTTGTTGCGGTTGGTTTAGTTATATGTCCTTGTAGTATAAGAAAACAACTAAATATATAAACCACAAACATGAATTAGTTTATTAATTAACAGAACGAACAGAACGAAGTTAAAACGGTTGAGAGCACTGCGAGAGTTTAAGATGGAAGCTAAAATCGATGAACTACTCTTAATGCGGTTGATGACTCAATTTGGCGCGAAACTTTACTCTCCGTTTAAATCGATATATTCATAGATGTATGCGTGAACCAATCAGAGAACATAGATACAAAATAAAGTTGAGTTCAATGGTTCAAATCATAGATAAGTTCTAACACTCCTCCACAGTTTTATACTGCATGTAACGACAGAAGAAAATAACAATAAATATAGAAAAATTAGAAACAGTTGAAACTATATTCAATTGAATTAGATATTGTCGTCACCGTCGGTGCGGCCGAAGGAATTCCGATCTTACTCGCTGATGTTAATTCTTACTCTGCTACTATATTGACTCATTTCTATTATTATACCCTTAATTTTTATCTCTCATACTTATTTAATTTCTCCACTGCGGGCGAAGCCGCGGGCAAAAAGCTAGTAATAAATAAAACTGTTGGTAGGTACGTATCAAAACAATAGATGACATCACAAAACTAACTATGCCACGCACGCACGTTCTGGTTAGAATCGCATTATTAATTTTATATTTGTCGCCTTTATTGTTACATAAATAAAGCCTGACCTTATACTCACTCTGAATACAAATCGAAAACTACGTTAGGTAGGTACCTAGTTATTTTTTATAAATTTGCTCAAAGTATCCTTGTCCTCCTCCCTCATAAAAAAAACGATAATTCCTATAATAGATAAGTACCCATAATGATTAATTGAATCGTTCGGGGAGGATTATTATATCTATGCACACATATGTAGATAGTTAGAAATGTAATCTCGATGGTTCCTTTTCAACAGGCAATGAATTATGAACAAGCAACCGTCTGTTTTAAGTGATGCGTGATGTATTCATGATGTTCGGAATATAACAAGTCCTTTCTCCGAATCTAACACCAGATGGACACGCCTACGACGTAGAATGGTTCGTGTCACTTATTAGGAGGAAAAGAAGCAACTTATTCCGATCTCATAATACACACACACATATAACTAACTAACAACAACAGGAAGTCAGTCAGTACCTACATGGTACAGGCAGTCGCCAGGATTCATAATTTTTTTTTTGTCAACATATTTACTTTTTATTAACTAAGTATTTATAACAATAATAAGTAACAAACAAAATTATTATTTTTTAAATAATAGTGTACAGGAAGTGCCTGCCTGTTTGGGGTGTCCGTGTGTGTGTTATTTAAGACGTCTTCGTCTATAAAATGACGACAACTTGGCGAGAAATCAAAGAAGGCCCTTCCCTTCAGCGTCTCTCCGGTAAATTATAGCATTCTGTCGCCAATAAGTAGCCTTAGACTAGATAATGAATCTTCCAACACGATTGTAAAATCTGAACAAGAACCGAACCGGATTGGACTTATATCTTGACGTATTTTGCATGATCTTTAATTATTTATTTATTTATTAAAGAAAAGTAGCACGCACGGCCGGAATAATAAATAAATTTTAATAAAACAATTAACGCGATAAACTTGTGAACTCTATTTTAATGAACGTCTACATATCGTATAATAAATAACATGAGCGTATCGTTCGAATAATAAATTAATGAACCGTGCCTCCTACTCCTCCTATCAGCGGTCGAGAGTTATCAATTAATTATAAAACAACAACAACAACACGAAAACAATTATTGCAGTTGTTATGTATAATATTTATAATCGAAAAAACAAAATCGCTTACTTATTTCTAGACGATTTTATTCTAAATCTGTGATTTGCAACATGTGAAGAAAACGAAAGCCATTAAATGGTAGTACGGTCAATAAAATCGACGGCGCAAAGGTGCAGACTTCCAGGTTGTCACTCATAAAACTTTACGACGCGACGGCATCTGTAGCCAACACATAAAAAATCCTAAACAGATAGATAGATACCTTGTATATATATAACCTGGATTAGTTGATATCGTTGCATATTATAAATAGGTATTTATAAACATTTAGTACCTATCTAGTGGTTAAAGAGAAATTCGTTCAGAAGCGTCCAAAGTAAATTTAACAAGGACTACGTGTTTAAATATTGAATCCGAGTTGTCAGTCGACTTGTACACATACATAAGTTATTGTTGTATGCAGTGCCAATATTTGTTTTTACCATTCGGTAGCGCACGACGACTGTAAACAGCAAACTAGTAAAAGACAGGCCAAATTGGCATGAATGAATGTCACACACTATTAGACAACACTACTACACAATACTATTCTATTGGCTTTTAGACGCAACGTGCAAATTAATGAACAAACGTTACTTTTTTACACATACATATATATTCGCATATTCATATTTATTTACCTACACGAACCATAACACCTGATTCATTCACTTTCATAAACGCTGGTAGTAAATTCATTCTGCATATTTACTTTGGTTATTAGCATTTAACAACCTCTTGTGCTCTGCTCTACTGTACTCTGTTAGGTACTATTATTAAATCTTTTAACACATTAATTGATTTTTAAATCAAACCTACTACGAACTACTACACTACAGATATATAGCATCAAGTTAAAGAGAACTTTTTTTTGTTGTCACGTCCCCGCCGGGAATCGAACCCGGGCCTACGACCTAACGCGCCACAGCTTTACCGCTAGGCTACGAAGGGTGACAATTGAAACAACGACAAACGTGCTTATTAAGAAGTCGCAGTCCCTGTTAATGAAGTGAACTATAGATAGATAGATAGATAGGTACCTAACCTACTATGTATAGGTAATTGAGGGGTCGAAAATTTATTTAAGTTTGAGACAAGCTATTTTCTCACCTCTAAAAGGCAGGACGCTGTGTCGGTCGGTCAATTATTACCTATACGCTTAAAGAGTTTAAAACGTACGTAAGTATAAGTAAGAAAATGAAAAGAAGAGACGAAGAGGGAAGAAGCCTAAGAAGATATGTTAATATTGAGATGTAAATTGGAGAGCCGAGGTTGCGTGGTGTTAATGTGTGTGTTTGTCGAATACAGGTTGTAATAGAGCCGCATTCCAACGACGGAGGCGACATCGACCATTAAAATGTGGAGTTATCCTAAGAGTTGTGTGGACGCACTGCGGACTGCGGACTGACTATGGTATACGACGTATACATATATATGGTAAGTTAGTGCTTCCTTGTGTATAAGGTTTTGGTCCGTGTGGGTACGTACGACGTACGGTGACGATTAGTTAGTTAAATTGCCGAATGATCAAGAAACCAACCAACGAACGAACGGACGAACGGACCCAATAAAGCGGTAAAATACGGCGACACGAACATTAAAAACTAAATAAATTAACTCCCTATTTGTATCTCCGCTCGCTTAATTAACACCGTGGCTTAGGTGATATTTTACAATAAATCCTAATCGCCAAAAATACATAAATAAATTAAGTTTTGATTAGATTGGCATCCCGATAAGCAACTAACGTACACCACACCATACACCACCTACATAGAATTATTACGGCCCACGCTATCCACGAGTGGAGTGCATAGAAAGTTTCGCTGTCACAAAATTAGAATGAACATGCTCTTCTGATTGTTTTCGGTGTTCATTGGGTGTGGACTGCTTGCTACCGGCTTTACTGTTGTCATAATAAATGTAAATTAGAACAAGAATAATGTAACACGCTACACACAGAAAAGAACGTTTATTTTATTCATAATTCAATTATCCACATTAGCATTTGCATAGGTACCTAATAAATATTCAACGGCATTTTATTGATTTATACTGACTGACATCCCGATAGATAGATACTTAAATTTATTTATTATTGTTGTTAACACTTTGTACAATTCGCTTTGGTTGTGTGTGTACGTTTTCATTTTATTACTTAGGTATATCTTCATTTTAGCTCTCAAACGAACTGAAAAATCATTGGATGTTTAAAAATAGTCACATAGGATGTTGAACTTTAAGTTGTAACTTTGTAACTCAGATTTTAAAATAACAACACTGATGTCCAAAATAAATGTAAATAAAACAATAAAAACGGACACGATATAGATTAACTCGAAACGAATAATTTTATAATATGTATTTGATGCCAACTTCGATAAGTCGAATTGTCTGGGGGAATCCCTTAATAATAATAATGTACGATTTATGAAACTAAAAGTTCCGCCAGAATATGCATAAAAAGTAGTAAGTATTGAAACAAATAGAAAATGATAATTCGAACGCGCGGCCAATTTAATCAGTTTAATTATTGGCGCGTCGAAGAAGATTCGAAACGAATTAGCAAAATTTGCGAGTGGTCAAACCGAGTTATTGACCTTCGGCGGAGAGTGGAACTTCAAATATCCGTCCATCGCCAAAGCCAAAGCCGGAGAGCGAGCATTTTGGCCGCGGTTCGTCGCGTCGGTCGCCGGGCCGTCCGTCGTCGGTTCGGACATTCGCATTCGCCGAACTCAGCGCGCGCTCGCCTCGTTCGCTTCGCCCGCCACCGAGCCTCTCATCGTCATCTTCTCTCACGAGAGATGCTCGCGAGCCCGCGCCCGCGTCATCCGACAAACTGTTCCGCTCCCATTTAATATGTCTCTATAAAACGAGGCGGGCGCAATTAAAAATTGCACTCGTTAATGATAACATTCGGATGCGAACCGCTTCGTCGCTCGCTCACTTACGCCTTTTTTGCCTTTGCATTCGACAAAAGGCAAAAAAAGCCGCGCGGCAGGTAGTAGAACGCACCCAACAACCACCAACCTTAATTAGGTACCTACTATTACACACAACTAAATAAATAAAGACAATTTCGACCTAATACATTGCCTCCTCGTGCTCCTACTGAGTGATAATAAGCCAATCAATTTACTTACCTACACCAAAAAATAAATTTGTTTAAAAACTGTAATAATATTTCGAATAATTTCCTCCCTTTATTTCCTTTTTTTTTCTGAATCAAAATTATAACTAACTGTAACTGTAACGGGTAGATATAACTACCTGTACCTAATACTAGGCTTTTAAAATTAACAAAATCATAGGTACTTATTTACAGAGTATCTAGAAATTTCTGTTGCCCAATAGTCGATAATACGTTTCGTTACCGACTGCTGACAGCACCCTCAGCGACGTTTCAACGTTAAGTGCTCGCTGTCCATTGCCACAATTCATTATGATCGATTAAAAAGTGACTGGACATGTTTCGTAGGCGATTGAAAAGGTGCAATAAATGAGTACCTATCGTAGGTACATACCCATACCCATATGTGTGGATGTCCCACGATTAGCCGTCTCGCTTAAGCCGATTAGGGTTCAACAATATTGAAAACATTCATAAGCCGGGAACATTCTTATAATCCGCGGTGACTAATCGGCCCATTCGATCACGCATAAAATCGGATTAAGTTCCATGTGCAATTTTACTAGGTACATACTATAAAATATATAAAGCGCAATTTATTAACACCACTATTCTGAAATGGTACCCAAAATAGGTGCTTAATGGTTGATGTTGAACTAGAAAATTTTTTGTATTGTATATCTTCAACATACCCGGACGAGGAGGGATGATGAAACGGAGCGGCCGGTGGTTGCATCCTGGGATCCCAAATGTACCTTCCCTCGTGAGTCCTTTGGTCGACGGGCAGAGGTGCATGAAAAGCGGCAAAAGCCGACGGGAATTGTAGCGGCAGACCCGCAGACATGGCTGCTTGAAAATCCGCCTCTTTCTCGGGCATAGCACTTGTCACATAACATCCGGACTATCGAGCATTATCTATTAATTCCAGACAATATACCTAGTAATTATAACGACCGAGAAGACGACGAGGACTTCCGTAATTCGAACACGCGCGCTGCGCTTCTAGATAATACGTGCCTACATCCGTCGATCGGCAAAAATCACGCTATTGTACAACTTCCGCATTTTACCAAACGTTAGGTACATCAATCAGATCAGTCTAACAGTCAACTGCAAGAATAGTTACACAGTTAAAAATATCTACAGATAAATGTTTCAGTAGTCAGTCGTCACTTGAAGGAGCACTTAAATTTCTCAAAGGCACATCACACAGTCTCGTTATTTATTGACAAATCAGTTACAGACTCTGGCTAATTACTTAATACCATACACCTGTCTGTACCTACTCGTGTAGGCAAGGTATATTAAGATGACTGTACATATAACTAACTAACAGAACAAATATCGTCGTCTTGAATTAAAAAAAATCGATTAGAATACGGGCTCAACAACAATATTATAAGTAATTGTAATATAATATTATAAGGCACATGTTTGCGGACAAATCGTTGAGCTCGCTACACTCTAAACTCAAGGCAAAGGGGAACTAACGAGAACGAGAGGCAGGCAACAGTTGACAGCCAGCCTTACAACTCAACTAACGAGTATGGGAGAGGGGACCGAGGGGAGGGGCCTGCTCGCCTCGCCGCCCGAGAATGGACTTGCATTATTTTCTACACAACACACACACACACATATGCCAGTGGTGGAGTAAACAAACAAACAGTAAACATTATTTAATATTTTTAATACAATGATCTAATAAACAAAATAGCTTACAGAAAAAAAGTTTTACGTTAAGGTATTCAGAAAAAAAAATAGTTATGTTGGAGGATTTTGAGAAAATGTGCAATTGCTCCCCCTCTCGTTGCTCCTCCCTAGCTACGCCCATGCAACTGACTAATTAATAAGTAACGACTATCTATACTATATATTGTACGTATAGATTAATAAATAAATAAATAAACACACAGATATGGGTTCGAGTTTCATAATAAGCCGACAACTGCGCCTAATCAGCAACAAGTTGTAGGTAATATCATTGCGATAATCAGCACGTGCGCATATTTCCTGTTATCCATATCCTACTGTAGGTAGGTACCAAAGTACCTGTATCCGAGAAAACCATAATAGCAAGTTGTACAGAATAAATTAAATTTACCCAGTGATAACAAGATAAGAAATAACCTCTGCTAAATTACATGTATTTACACTACGCCACTGGTAGTCCGTGGTATCGCCTCTAGTGACTTCATTAATGGAACCAGGCGCGTTATAATTGAGTCAGAAAGAGACGGAAGATGTTGAGTACCCAGTTTCCAAGCCCAAGCGGACCGACCCGTGGTGACTACAGATACAGAATAACTTTCGGCAGATTTTCGGACTTTACATTATTATTACATATTATAACAAACAAACAAACAAACAAACAGACAGCGTAATAACAAAATCTGCTAATTCTGACATTTTTTTCTTTTGTTTTCTATTGTTGGTGTTAAAAAATAAAAACGTACGTTTCTCCCCGGATGAGATTCTACTATGTATTTTAGAACTTTAGATATGTGCCTAATAAATAAATACATAGATACATACACACGCTACCCACCACCATCAGACGTGACTTTTTTAATGTGTTAATTTACATTAGAATTTTTATGTGTTTATTTAGGCAGCTCATCTTAAACGGCAATGTTTATGTTCAGCCTAAAGTCGTATGAAACCTGGCACACACGGTTTAATTGCTTGCTCTAACAAAGTAAATAGTGGTCCTCCGGAGTTATGTTTGTCGTGTAGGTAGGTAGGTATCTTGGGCATATCTAATAATAAATAAATAAATAAATAAATATTATGTACACACATATCTAGACATAACTAGTAGCTTATAAAATTATTATTTTCCGGGCTCTGAATAGGTACCAGGGGCGGGTGCAGGATTTTGACAGGGGGGCTCATAAAAATTTGTATTATGTAATTTCAAGTACCTAGGTACTTAAGCAAGCGATAGACGGAGTGGAGCCCGGTGGTGTCAGTTTTATTATGTAAAGAGAGGACGATGCACTTATTAGTTAGTTGTACCTAATATATGTTGGTGTTAAAATAACTGTTATGTTACGATACCAACTACTGAAAAAGGCAGGTCAGTATTTAAAACAAGAGTGTACGTAAGTACCTACAACTAACTATAGATACAACTCGTGGCTAGAATACATATATGCTGACAAACAAAGTTTAAATTTAACTTACCGGATATGTGCATGTACACACGTTCTGTTTCCCGATGGAATACTAATAAAAGAATACGTATGTACACTGTGTTAAGTGCGTATAAATAAAATAAAAACACCCCATGACTATTAATTGTACATAACTTACCTATATCTATTATTATTATATACTTACTTACTGACAATATCTACGTATGAGGATCTACAAAATGTATCTACTTAATAAGGATTGTTGAGTATATATGGATGAAAAAGGACAAGATGCCGAATAATCTGTCTAATTTTCCAGTGGCATCAACCAAAAGCCTAATTCTTCATCATGCACTGTATCTGCTCTATCGGTAGGTAGGTACATATAAGAAAAGACGAAGGTCTTTATGTGCAAAACGTAAGCAAACGAATTCCGAATGTAATCCATTTTAACGCTTCAAAAAGTGTACCTATCTATATGTACGTATTTTACGTCTGTGGATGGCTAACAATCGATTCGTTGTCGTAAGTAGCATAGTATAGAGGACAACCGCATCGAAGCTATCTATTCATCCGACCGAAGGCATATAGAAAAGAATTTTTCGCCTTTGTAAAGGTTGATATATTTATTAGGGGTTTACGTTTTTACCACCTAAACTAAAGGTAGGTATTCTTCACTTTATTATGCTCCCTCGCAATTTTACCTGAAACTCGTCGACGAAGACACGAACACTATAAGTATTTGTAGATATAGATACTCACATATTCGACACGTTTTATTTTACATATCTATATAAAAACAGATTCAGAAGAAGCGGAAGTGCTTGAAGCAATTACTTACTAACTTAGGTACCTACTACCTCGCACGAATGTGGTAGCGAATACTGTTCGAGTTATTAAGGAGTGAGTGAGTGAGTGAGTAGGTAGGTAGGTAGCAGCAATAGCGGTTTAGCATCAGCAAAGTTGGAACAACTTAATCATACAAATACCTACATATAGTGGAGTAGTCAGCAAACAGGCTGAAAATTCACGTCACTTATATCAATGTCGGCAGATTGACGAGCAGATACATGTAAAATGTGACTGTGGTAAACCTTGTCAAGGCATTACATCGCGCATCGCCACAGCCACAGCCACAGCCACAGTCACTGCCGTCGGTTGCTCTAATATCTACTCATCAGTAAGTATAGGTACGTAATATAGGAACAAACTGAAAATACCACAAATTCGAACTCGTCTGTACTTTTTCATTTATTTACAGGGTGCAGTGCAGTAGACTATTATTTTACTATGTACTAAACAGTGGCACGTCCACGTTTGGAACCTAGGGGGTAGGGGGCTGTTCATTAAATACGTCACACTAAAATCAGCTTTTTTTGACCACAATTTCTGTGACCCCCTTCTGTATGTTTAACAAATCTTGGGGGGGGGGTTGCCTTTTCCCCCCCTCACGACCCCCTCCCCGTAAATGCGCCTCTGCTACTAAAACGAACGAGTGAAATTCCGACGTAGCTGGCGGTGGCTAGCTGACGGCGACAGAACACTAAAAAAATGTTGTCCACCCGAGGACCCATTTGTTTTCGTTTTAATGGTCACAGAAAGTGGCGCAATATCTCTCGAACATTTCGTTCCAGCACGCCCTCGTCTACCTCCTCCAGACCATAACAATAAACATAAAACTGTGAGAAGAGTTCAGGTCAGAATGCACCGTGACTGACAAAATCAACAACAACAACATGTCTTCATTTTATCATTTCAACACTTCCATTCTAGGTATGTATTTTCTACAGGTTGCTCTTTCCTTGCTTGGTACTTTAAGTACAAAATTTATACTTAATAAACAAAAATGCCTAAAAAAATATTATACCTACGGCTAATAAATTAGTTGGTAGATAAATTTGGCGATCAGTTTCTTAGTTGTTGGAAAGTCATAGTCATAGTCATAAATAAAAGATAATTAGAGATAGGGGGGCATTTCTGGAGAAAACTACACAAATCTGGTCTATTGTGGGTCTGTTACATACTTAAAATTGGTGAGTTAAAAATCACCTTGACCGTCATGTACCTACGTATGAACACCCACCCACCCACTTTACGGACAGGTTCGTTTCTTTTTGGATACTGCCGTCTCTTGTGGTCAGTCAGTAGGTAGGTATATAGGCACAAAAGTAGTACATAGCAGTTATAGTTTAGGTAATACATACCTAGTGCGATGGCAATGGTATAAGATGGTCGTCAGATATATACCTACCCGTACGTTAGGTTGTTGGGTTGGAGATGGATAGATAGGTAGATAGATACAAAGAGCTCCGAATGAGCGCGGTCTCACAAAGTGGAATATAATAATAAGGCAGGTTACCACGAATGGTGTCATTTAGTTCCAACGAGGCGTCTCAAAAGACCCGAAAACACTAACGATTTTTTCTGACAACCGTGATTTAAAACTACAAATGAAGATATCTGTTGCTATCCACAAAATGGAAATTACCTACTCGTTTATTTAATTCCAACAACTATTCATTTTGCACGCCCTCTATAGTTTAGTTACTTAGGTACCTAGTGTTAGCTCTTACAGCTTCTTATGAGTCACAACCCTTTATTGATTAAAAAAAAAAAGAAGCGCGCGCGTCACTTCACCTTAGTACTTACGCGCCAATTGCTCATGTTACAGAGTTGAGTTCTGTGTTGCAAGTATTATTTGTTTATGTTGTTTGTGTTGTTAAAAGAAAATCTTCAAAAACCCTACAAAAAATACAGTCCACTAGCCGCCAACTGTCGTCGACATGTAGATAGGTACGTTTTATTATAAGTTAAAACACATTTACTCCTAGAATGTATGATAATTTTTAGATATGGTACTATGGTAGGTACATAATACAAAAGGGAGAAGAGATTATAAATTTGACGGGCCAATGCTATGATGGCAATGTGTACATTTTAACATCTCGTTTGGAAGTTAGTTAGTTAGTTAGGACAAAAAGCAGGTACAAGATGAACAAGCTCTTTAGGATGAAATAGTGTAAAGATGGACGACACGACGCGAAGTCGGACGACCAGCAAGCAGAAGCCAAGGCAGCAAGTAAAGAAAGGCCCGGGGCGGAATTCACGTTGGCCTTGAAAATATAAATGAAGTTATTAAGACATTAGGCGGCCTCGACCACACTAGCATCACGTATATAATTATTATATCTCTCGGCAAATCGCAGGAGCTGTGTCCAATTTACTAGATGTATTAATTATTGGAAACACGGGCCCCTGTCACTGAACTCGCCTATCTATTGTCTTTTCCAAAGCAAAGAACTACTACAACACCGGCACTTCATAAATCAACTTTACCTAATGTTTACGAGAACAAACCGGAAAATACATTGCTTTTTATTAATGATCTCTCTATTACACATTTACATAATATGTAATCGTATTGTTTGTAGGCACACTGGACTGGACTGGACTGGACTAATTATGTAGTTAACTGTACTTATTGGTTGGCGTTGACAAAATCCTAGATCCGCCCCTGGAAACTAACAGTAGAGTAATAATCCTATAAGTAGTTTGATTTGAAATCTATTCAGCTGATGTTTTATTATTTTGTCGTTGTGAGCCGAAGATAGAGCCGTCAGTGACAAAAGGGCGATGGTTTTGCAGGTCCCCGATGACCGTTTTACATACATAACGTTCGCAATTTCTCGTAAGAAAACTTTCTTTTTCTTATTGTCCAAGTATCAATCGGGCGCGATTTGTACAGGATGTTTTTGCCGTAAATGGATCTGTGAAGCCGATACAAACAGAGACAAGATGCGTCCGCGAGCTCCAGTTTTTGCGCACGCAGAAACAACATCGCTGTTTAGATTGATAGTCGCGCTACCGTAAATAGAATCGGTAATTGATTGACTTGTTTAGACAGAATCTGTTCAAATCTCTGCGGTCACTTTCAGTACGTACTTCGGATTGAATTCTTAAACATACTTACATACAATACAGCTATGTGCCTACATCTCCGCCGGATTTTTTGCAAAAGCCTACATAATCGACAATAACGTGTTCAGAATATTATACAATATAATGTAATACATGTAATATAAAGAAGAGAGAGAGAGGCAAGGGCGTAGCTAGGATTTAGATCTAGAGTCATTATTACGATTAAAGGTAAACAAACAAAAGACAGTTTTAAAGTCATTTTATCTGTTAATTTTTTATAAAAAAAGAAAAGGATGGACAACTGGAGGGCTATTGGAATGACGTAAGTTAAAAATTAAATGCCTATATGTAACAAATTCTTAATTAATTTTTCTAGATATTTAGACTATTCCAGCATTGCAGCTAGAAACATGAGAAAAGCGTTAAAGAATTGGGCCAAAGAAGACGTAAAAAGAAGAGACACCCCGGTTGTGAAAATAACCCCATACAAAAATGGGGAACCTGACCGTACGATAGGTACATATTATTTTCAATCGTAAAATTATTAATTTATGTGATTTCAGGGGAAAAAACGTTTTAACACTAATCAACTAAAAATTATGCATACGTAGGTACGATAAATTGTCATCAAAAAAATTACTCTCACGAGTTAGTTAGTTAAACGTGTCATTTACGATGGGAATACGAGTCAAATGGTGTGTTTTGAGGCTGCAAATGGAGAAATAATGTTTACAGCAAACATTAGGTGCTAAAGTTAAATAAAGTAGCAGCTTCGTGGCACAGTCTTTAAATATTTGTTAAGGTTAGATAGACAAAAGGGGGGGCTTCGAGTACATATTTGGATCCATGAATAATGCCCGAGGTAGGTAGGTACTAGATACCGTAAAATGTACCTATAAAAAATTAATCTCAAATACAATCAATTATCATCTATTATTATTGTTATTATTTTTTTTATAGAATAAATATAAAAACGTATCTAAAATGAAGTAAAATTCGATTATATCATAATTTTCGAATAGTAACCAACACGTAGGTAGTATCGACGAAGAGTGCGAGAGATGAAAGCAAAGCAAAGCAAAGGAAAGGAAAGCAAAGCAAAGCAAAGCGAGATTGATGCCTACGTCTGCAAGTAAGACATCACGTTGTTCATATAACGATGGTTCGTGCTTTGAGGCATGTTTGTACAGCATTGCTATTATCTTAATAATGTGTACGCGGTTATGTCAGTCCCGTCTCCTTTCTTGTTCGCCTGTCTCTGGACTCTTTCTTTCGAGTTGGTCGAGTCGCAAGTCGCGACTCTTTTATACACTCGACGTTCTCAGACTCTTTTTTTCGTTTCTTTTGCCAACACTTATTATTTGATATCGTTCGTTAACGATTACTATTCAACAACACCTTTTTATAATAACGGACAAGATTTTAGACGTAATAAGGAATTTGAAATTTACCAAATAACTACACGGTATATTTACAAACAAAAAAGCAAAGTGTAGTCTCGGGCACTTCGTTAATGAATAACTCATTACGTTATATATTTATAATCCCATTAACACATCTTGCTAATTGCTTCATTAACATTTGCTAAGCGTGTATTTTAATGAGGCGAAAACAGGCTTGATTCGATCTTAACTATAATACGTACAATTTAATCTCCACTTCTTAAGATTTATGAAGATTCGAATTCGTTACAAAAAATACCTACTAAGTAGGTACTTACATTACAACTTAATGAAACACCTGGTAGATAATTATCAATTCATTCAAATAATTTTTGTACATACCTAGTATGTATATATGTAGTATGTTAATCGCCAACATGTTTGCTATGAAGTATATTCACACAAACGATACATAATATAAGTTTGGTACGAAAGAGTCTTTCTTTGGGGAGAGAATTCCTTGTGTTGTCGTTGTACCTATGTGGCAGTGCTCAAACTGGTTTCAGCGCCTTCTTATTTATCACCGCCACTGTTCTGCCTTGCATACTCAACTGGATCTAAACGACTCGAGCTCAAGTTTCAAAAAATAAAAAAAAAAAAAAAAGAAAAACAGCAACCACATAAAAAATATTTCGTAAACGTCTTAAGTCTGACCGTCCGCAGTTGTCTTTTTCGTTCAAACGCAGGTGTAATATTTATCACACCATCAACACCTAATACAGTTAGTTGACTCAATCAATGTAGATACATATATGTTATAATAACGATCTTATGCGTGTTATTCGAATGTACCGACGACATTTTACGGTGGTTTGTCATGTATGTATGTACCAACCTAATAAAGAAGAAAAAGAGAATGACACGGCCGCAAGAGGTGGAGGTCAGTGTTGTTTTTTTATTGGAAAATTAACTGAGCGACAAAATCCATAATCGCATTGGCGAAACGAGAGCGATAAGTGGTCGGTTGGTTGTTGGGTCGGTCAGTCAGTCGATTACGGTCTCGGTATTTTGGACGACAACGCTGTGAATCAAACGAAAGGATAAATTTGATCTGCACTTTGTAGACTGCACACATACATATAAGGATTCGGTTACCGCAAACTATATCGTCTGTAAGAGCATCAACAAACTTTTAAGCCTTCCGAATGGAATTTGCATTTATTTTTTAAAATGTGCCTAATTAGATGTATGTAGGTATTCATCTATTTATTCATCATCGACTACAATAATTGGTGACAATAAACACACGATTCCTGAACGCTCACCTCCGTGTAATTATATTTAGAATACCCCAGGTAATTTATATTGATGTGCTTTTGAATTGAACTAAGTTATAAAGCTGTCAAGGATGATTGATACACCTTAACTACACGACCAACAAGCAGCGGCTCTTCATATTCTTCGTACGTTCCGTAAGAAACGTCGAGAGGGAACGTTCGCTCTGACCCGCTATAATACACATTGTAATCATCGAATGATCACGATCCCGAGTAGGTACCCCAGGCAATTCTTTACATTCAGAAACGCGCTGATGAATGTATCATCATATACGGCGGCTCCAGATTTGTGAACATGAAGATTCCTTTTTATTGTTATCCTTCTTTGCGGGCTCGTCCGTCATAAATTAAGACATGAAATCAACTTTTTCAACAACACTAATTAACCTGAAGAAGTACTTATTATATTTACAATAAAGCCGAAACGTACCTAGGTGCTTTTTACCAAATTTCTACTCGTAGTTTGTTGGTTAATATTTATAAATCGTGGTTTGATTTCCTAATTAAAAATTATAGAACAGCTGCGATTGCGATTAAGTCTGATTTAATCGATACCCATCTGACGACGACTGTTAAGTGTTACGTAGAATTAAGTGACCGACCCAACGGGTTCGTTAAAACGTAATTCAGATAGCTTAATTAGTACCTACGATCACGTCACAAAGATCGAAATCTACAACGTGCAAACTTAGAATTCAACATTACCAGAATATCTTATAAGTAGGTACCTACCTACCTAGCTAGTTCTCATAGTAAAATGTGTTCGAGTTATTAATTTACATGTGCACTCTTGTTAATGTAAATAATAATAACAACGAATGAGAACGATCGTTCCAGCAATCAACCGGGCGATAATAAGTGCATTTCAACTATTGTAACCGTATGGGTTAGGTATCGACCGTGTCCGTGAAAAAATTGCCGCCAACAAATCGTACCGGTGACCGGCTCTGGTCTGCAAAACCACAAGTAAATACAATTCAGCCGATTATTCCTATTAACAGTACGGAGCGTGAAGTTGACGGGACGTGCGTGGAACAGCCATGGAACAACGGGTGCCCCCTGCAAAATTCATCTGACCCGCTGTGTCGATTATGGCTTTCGGAAAACTTTACAGCTTCATATTATTATTTCATTTTATTTTTACTCTCACTCTCACGCAAAAAATTCCATGCCGAGAAATGGCAACTTATTAAAACAACGCGAAAAGTGAGTCGTCAACGCCCCATTGTTCGCCTGATGAACGAACAATAACACTGACGGGGAGGAGATGTAAAAATTATCCACACTCCGCACGTACCGACAACGCAACACCTAGGTACTACCTACCAAACGAAACAAACGTCATCATGTTCATTTTGTACTTTAATAGGTACCTAATTAAGATAATTTACTAACAATAAGAGCAAGTCCCCGAAATTAAGAAGAAAAAAGAAATGGTCTTGTTCGGATCTCATGTGGTATAACCTCTCGCACAGCCGTCCGTCATTAATGTATAAAATATGTAGTTCGAAAAGCTACACCTGCGGTGAGGCTCCCTAATTTAAGTTTAAAATTTAAACAAGCTCACGTTAACTAGTAAGTATATAAGCGAGTCATAAATACAGACCGTCTGTCAGAACTGAAACCAATAACAATAAAAAACGAGTCGTAGGTACGTTTTAATAAAATTAATTTAGTCGTTGACATGCTTGAGAAAATCTCATTATAACTATGCGTACCTATTATACGCTGGTTGACAAAGATAAAGTTAAAAATTTCAAGACTAATAAAATAACCAATTATTGAATTTGATATGAAAAGCAAAAAGGATATCAAGAAGGCAGAACTACCATAGGTGCCATATTCTAAGAAATAAACCAGCTGTGTGAAGCACGAAGCAAGAGATGAAGATCTCTCTCCTTTGGACCGCAGGTAGGTAGTAACAATCGTGAAGAAACAAAAACTTGGGTCAGAAAGAATGTTCATAGGTATATAACATAATAAGATAAATACGAGGTGCATAAGCTGCAGAGTTGTTCAAATTTTAAAATCTTATAACCGTAACCCGTAGTAATCGATAAGGATGTGAGCTACGCTACATACCTACTTGTATGGTATGCACTAATTGTAAGGAATAATCAAACAATTGAGAATTAATACTCAATAAAACCAATTGAACCATAAACACAAACTTTCGTTATTAAACACCGGTGGGTAGGTACAAATTGGGCGGAATGAAAAACGCTGCTTGCATTCAAACTATTCGGCTCCTTTTTATCATATTAATAAACAATGACCTGTACGAATATGCGCTCATTATTTCGCAAATTTCCATAGCAGTGCGTTCAACGATGTGAGAAAATCAGATTGAGGGAATAAAGGATTCAAGTAACGCGTGCTCCTCCCTGATTTTTAATGATCCGTTCGCACAACAGTGTAATTGTGGTGGTAAACAATACCCGCGGTTACGACGGATTTGTTTTCGAAAATACCACGCCACGCTCACTTGCCCCCGCTACAGATTATTATCAACGACATACTCTCTTTAATAAGTCGAAAGAAACCGTTAAAATTGGCAGCAAAATACTACCTCAATGAAATCAATTAATTCAATATAAATTGCAACGCAAAACTGTGAGTTAGTAAATTTCATTGTGTGCTGCCAATTTTACAACTCACTTCCGAGATTATTATTACGGTTTCGAAGGGATGATGACAATGAATGTATCTGCACTGATACACCCATTTATCTGTAACAAGGGCAAACTAATGCAAAAGGTTCCCTGCAACATAATCCACCTCATAAAGGGTGGCACATGACGCGTACTAGTTATAATCTTCTTAAACAGCCCGAGCTCATTGTCTAGCCCAACCGCTGTCCTAGAGATTTTCGGATTATGTAAAATAAGTAAAACGTTAGGGTCGTTACGAGGCTCAACGGAAACGAAATTTGTACCTATGTACATGGGAACTGCCTTATTGGTTCTATTTAGAAAATATATCAATTATGTTTGCATTTGGTCGTTCGTTATTATGCACAATTTGTGTAATAACAACAGTTTTAAACAAAAATCAATATACCTAGATAGAAACTACGAAAAATAAAAATAAAGCAACAAGCAAAGAAATGCCTTGCAAGTTACAGTCGTCATTAAAATATCTGAGCACTGGATGCAAATTCTGAAAAATGAAACAACACGAAAACAGCCTCCCTGTTGTTGTATCCTGTTAAAAAGTAATAAAAAAACTCACCCTATGAAGAAAATCTTCTGCTGCTGCACCATTGGGGTCAATGACCAAATTTGTAGGTTATGAGATCTGCATGCCACCATGTCCGTTAATAAACACGTACTATCACCATTTACGCAGTTAGTAACACTCACACACGTACTTATTATTGCAATAATTAAAGTATAAGATGTAACTTACTTGACAAATATGAAACGATATTATTGTATTTGTATGTTAGAAACAACAGGTGCACCTAATGCCGGCGGCCACGTTTACTTATGACAAAGAATTTTGATATCAACTTATCACATTTTAAAAAGAAATCGGTAAATACTCAAATTAATATTATATAAAAAGAACATTGCAATATTCACCCTTTTACCGACCATGACTAATTATAACGTAACAACTCACAATAATGTAAAATTTGACAAACGCACTGTCATAAAATATCCCTAGACTTTATAGGCTGACAACAATCAAGTACAACGCATGCGCACTAATTACATTGTTTTTTTAATTTTCATTTATGAACCATTATTTATTTAATATTTATTGTTTATAATTTTATTCATATATAACCTTTAATAAACATTTCTCACCTTTTCATTGAGTTTAGAATGAAGTACTATCTCTACTCTCAAACTTTTGAGGGTAGAAAAAACTTAAACGAAAAGGTTAAGAATATTTTTTGTAATTTGTAGAGAACAAAACTATAAACAATCAACATCAAATAAATAAATAGTAACAATTACAAAATAACGTCAAAAGTAGAATAAAAAGATAAAAACAACCCCAACCCAATTGCGACGAGCACACGCATAAATAATCTCTACACGACAAAACAAAATCAGCCAATAAAGTTTTTTGGTTGGCTCTAACAATATGTAATTTAAAAACAAAAGAAAGTCTTGTTATTTAATGTAATTAACATTTAAATCAATTAAAGTAATTACCAGAAAAATTTGAACCGACCGTAGACACTAACACAATTGCCAATAATATGTCAATTATTTGCACATCATCGCCTATTGTAAATCTATTATCTATGATCATTGTTTATTTTTTCTAAAGGAGTGGGGGAAATAATAATTCATAGTCAAAGCAGTGGCGTAACATCACATTTATTTAGGGAAGTCTACCCCACTGGAATTATTACAACAAGTAATTAATTAAACATTGAAATCTTGTTTAATTAATTAATATTACAAGCGTAGAACATTACAAATAGATAACACAATAATAACTACAGTTCTTTTAAAAGAACTTAAAGGGTAAAACGTTTAATAAAAAAAAATCTAATGCAAATAAAGTGTACTTTCGCAGTTATAATGCCAAAAAAAATAGAATAAATTTATTAAGAAGGTTTACTTAATAATTCTGCAACTACTAGCATTATAAAAGAGCTCATAATAAAAAGGCTTCCGGGTAAAGACTTAAGTATTTGGCTGTGCCTACTTCGACCTAAAATTATTATTTCTTTGCTCTCTAAAATACTAAATAAAAAATAAGTAAATACCTGAGTAGCCTTCGTATTGTCGATTCCAATCCAAACTCTTTTCAATGGCCAATTTCCAACGATTATATTTAATGTCTCTCTCTAAAAACATTTAATTGAATTAATTAACAGTAAATAAGGACATTATTTTCATTTCAACATTACCATTTTCTGAAATACATGGATAAAACACGTCGTTAGGAACTGAAGACATGTAACTTAAATCCCAAACTTCTATTCCTTCTGCAACTCCTGCAACTATTGCAGCCCCCAAACAAGTTATTTCATTCACTGACGGTCTAACTAAAAAAGTGATATTTATAATTGACATAACCATTAGCGTTAATGACCATATAATTAATACCGATCGCTATCCCACAAATATCTGATTGAATTTGCATAAAAAAGTCATTTGCTGCCATTCCACCGTCGACCAAAACTTTCGACAGCTTAATGTTATAATCCAGCTTGAGAGCTTCCAAAATATCTCTTATTTGAAAGGCAACGGCTTCTAATAATGCTTTGATTATGTGGCCTGGTTTAGACTCATCGGTTAAACCACATATTATACTATTAACAAAATTAACGCATTACTAAAAAATCACAGAGCATTGATCGTAAATATACCTCTTTGCCTCTTTATTCCAATGGGGACTGTAAAGTCCACCAAATGCCGGCACAAAATATAATTCTCCTTTACAATTAACGTTCTTAGCGATAGTTGCCAAATCGGATACACTGTTAACTATATTTAGATCATCTATCAACCATTTCATTGCAGCTCCTAACAAAGGAAACTAGATGATCCCAAAGAAGATATTGTTTTTAACAAAAAATTAAAAGTGTGGTTGAGTAATATCACCCACCTGCCACTGCAACAGAACCCTCCAGGGCATAAACTGGTTGTTTATTTTTCCCTAACTGATAAGCTACTGTGGATAGGAGACCATGCTCGGAATGAATAATCTATTGAATAAAATATCACAAATTATTGTTTGTAGTTTTTGGGGCTGTTGTGGCCAAAGTGTATCAAGTTGAAACATGGGAATACTCACTGCATTTCCTGTGTTACAAAGTAGGAAACTACCTATGCCATAAGTACATTTTATTTGTTCTTTTTGAAAGCACATATGTCCTACAAGTGCAGCTTGTTGATCACCTATGCACTGAAGCAAACAGTAAGTATTATATTTAACACGATATAATAATAATAGTGTAATAATCATACTCCAGAAATCGGTACTCCTTTCAAGAAACTCTCAGTAAGATATCCATACATTTCAGAACAGCTTTTGATCTCCGGTAAAATATTCATTGGAATTTTAAAAATCTTGCACAATTGCTCGTCCCATGCTAACGTTTTCAAATTCATTAACATTGTTCTTGATGCATTAGTAACATCAGTTAAATGCAATCCACCTTTTACACCCCCCGTCAAATTCTGAAATATTTAATATACAAGCTTACAATTCAGTTTATTCTCTCACAAATATTAAAAATCAGTAAATTGTTTAAACAGTTTGTAAATTTTAATAATGTCAACACTTTTGTAAAAAAATAGATTTCAATACCTCTTAGATTTTATCATTCTAAGGGACTAGTTCCATATCCAACTTGAAGCCTCTAAAACATTTACAATGAAATTAATTACCTATTATATTAAATTAGATTTCATTATTTATGTATTCATATAAGTAATAAGTCTTCTGTATCTCTTTTAAATACAAACTGTTCAGTGTTATTTTTAAAAATGTTGACATTTTTAAATGATTGAATGTATTTGTCTTTATTTTTTTAAATAATAATAGTATTTGAAAAAGTCACCCAAATAAGCCAAGTATCCACAGTCCCAAAAAGACATCTGTTTTCAGCTATAGCTTGTTTAACTGCTGGTACATTATCTATGAGCCATCGTAATTTCACAGCACTAAAATAAGTTCCAACTGGCAAACCACAAGCACCTTTTAAAAAATTCTTATGCCTTTTTCCTCTTAGTAGAATTTCATCTACAGTCTCTGTTGTTCTCATATCACACCAAACTGAAAATATACAAAGCTAAGTGCCAATAGAACAAACAGTGGTTATCAAACCAACCAATAGCATTGTAGAGAGGTTTCCCTGTAAAAGGATCCCAAACTATAGTAGTTTCTCGTTGATTTGTGAGTCCAAGGGCAACAATATCAGCTGGACTAATGTCTAATTTTAATAGATTATCACATGCTACATTTATTGTTTGTATAACACTCTGCAAAATAATATTTGGATCTTGCTCAATCCAACCTTTTTGAGGTTTAATAACAGGAACAGACACCTTGTGATAAGTAAGAATTTCTGCTGTTCTTGCTGCAAATACCTTAAAAATATAAAGTATAAATTTATTGCATAATAGGATAAATGATAAAGGGATATAGCCCTTATGATATACTTACAAGGAATCTACAGGAAGCAGTTCCTTCATCTACTGCCCCAATTAACGGTCCAAACCTTCCACTTTTGTTGGTCATGTTATTTATTTTACGTATATTAAAAACATTCAAATATACTGTCTGTAATTTTTATGTCTTCATTTTCTAATTTGCATTTGTGATTAAAAGACTGAAACATTATCAAAACATTTAAATTTATTTAAAGTGTTAAGTACATACTTATAACTAACCTTTGGTCTTTGGCGTTTTAAATAACCATTTTTATGCAATTATCGTTGTAAATATACAACCACTAAATGCACTAAACTATTTAATAATTTCAAACATTGTTTCGATTTAATAAGAGCACTAATTTTAAATATGATTTAAATATTATAATATTTTAATTTCAGCTTAAGACATTATAGGTTATAAGTTATGAAACCCATCATACACAATAAAAAAATCAGAAAATATGGTACCTAACGTCATCTAGTCGTTCATAATACAAAATAAGTACAGAAATTTATAAACACGTATGGAAAAAAAAGTAGGTTATGTGTGTTATGTGCAATTATACAAGTTTTATAAAATGTTTTACATATGTTGTAATTACTAAATAATTAAATAGTAATAATTAAATTCAACAGCAAAAAGTGTTGCGTATGTACTTTGTAAATTGTAAACGCATAAGCACTTTATCGTTGTTATCAGTAATTAAAGCAAGAAGATAAGTTTTGTTAACACTTCATTGCAAACGCTTTCATTTTTCAGTAATTGATAATAATTTATTGTATTAGCTTGTTAATTCATTGTGTTCAACAGTAAAGTATTCTATATAACGAAATAAATAAGAGAAATAAGAAGCAAAAAAATGAGTGAAGTATCAGCTTCAGTTCTTCTATATAATGATGATATAAATGAAAATGTCTTAAAAATCTCATCTTTAATTCCCAAAACGTTACACAATGCAAGTATAAACATAAAAAGAGTGTTACCAGTAACTTCTAGCTGTGATATGGCCAATGATGTTGAAATTTCTTTAAAGGAAAGTGAATATGTCTTTTTAATTGCTAACACAATGGATCTTGACATTCTAACACATATTAATTGCAGTATTTCCAAGGTATTTAATGAAAAAGTGTTAGAAAGATGTGTAAATTCTTGTTCAAAGAGCATAAGCCTTTTGGAGCATATCAAAATTTTATCAAGTCAAGATTTTTCAGGCAATAATGTTGTTCTCTATATACAAGGTTTATTTATAGTATTATTTTATGAATCATTAGAATTGGCAATTAGCACTTATATTGTACCTTTTATAAAAAGAAGGTTAGTTAAAAATAATCTGAAGAGGGTACTGTATATTGATCAAGAAATAGATAAGTACGACATCGACATCCCTGTTGACACTATTAATGAAGTTGTAGTGAATGTGAATAGAAATCATAATTACTTAACAATAAGTATTTCCTCGGTGAATTTAAAAGACTTACTGGCAACAGAAAAACTTTTGAAAGATTTATTTAAAGAAGCCATCATCAAAGTAGAGACGTGCACAAATCTTGCAGAAACTGTTTATAATTATGACCTTTCTTATGTGAAACAATCAATAGAAGTAAGTGAAAGGTATTCCCTAATTTTTTTCCCAAATGTGAAAGGTAGTTTCATTAATTTAGTGATTTGTAGACAATAGAAAAGTGTTTTGAGATGTATGAACCTGAAAATGTACTTATTGCATTTAATGGAGGTAAAGACTGTATGGTTCTTCTTCATTTGACTCTTGCTGTACTTAAAAAAAAATATTTGGATTGCAACATAAGGCCCTTTGGCTTTTATATACAAAGTGCTGACCCTTTCCAAGAATTAGATGAATTTGTTGAGTACTGCAAGCAATTTTACAATTTAAATTTATTGAAATTTGATTGTAAGGTAAAAGATGCACTGGATTTAGTTTTAAAGAATAAACCAAACATAAAAGCCTGTTTAATGGGAACAAGAAGGGATGATCCATTTGCATCACATTTGAAAGCATTTCAGGTAATTATCAGCAATTTAAAAATGCAGAATACCTTCTTACATTATATTTTTTGTCAAGATGACGGATCCAAATTGGCCCCAAGTAATGAGAGTAAGCCCCCTTTTGGATTGGCACTACAGCTTTATTTGGGATTATCTGTTAGATTTACAAGTACCTTATTGTAAATTATATGATCAGGGGTATACATCAATTGGAAGTCGATTAAATACAAAACTAAATCCCTATTTATGTCATTGTGACCCAAAACAAAACATTAAAAAGTATTTGCCTGCCTATAAATTACTGGATGCCACCAAAGAAAGAAGCGGTCGATGTTGATGAAAACTTAAAACGTACTAGCTAGACAATTTTAAAACAAAAACTGTTAATTTATAAAAATTGAATTATTTTTGTTGATTACTCAAATATATAAATATATAGTATGTATATAGGTAAAAGTACAAAATATATGTATATATAAAAAGGCCTTTTTATTTCTATTTGCTCTTAACAGAATCGCTTCTTCTATAGAAAAGTAAATAAGGAACTTTAGTTCCATGCGGTTTAAGTACTTGATCCTCTAGAACAACTTTAACAGATGAATCATCGTACCTCAACCAACTTGCATATCCAATGTGATAGCTATCTGTGATATAATGACCTTTAGTTGCCTCTTTGCCATCATGATAGACAACAGCAAACAACTTGTACTGCTTCTCTTTTGCTGTGTAGTTATTTTTAGATGATAATAATTCTAAAAGAAATTAAACAATTATTGAAAATAGTTGATCAGATGTGGATTACTTATACATACTCGAATCAATCTTTAAATCAACTGGAAATTCTAAAACTTTAATAATTTTTGAACAGCCGTCCATTTTGTAGTCAAAACATTTCAAGTGAAGTATTAAGACAATAGGGAGTTGCTCGAGAGTTACTTGTTGCCACGCTTCAACCTCCTGATTTGTACGAGACGATGTTACCCCTTCTAACTGATTTTTTGAAATCAGTACTTCTAATGCTTCCCTCACGGAGGTCGCTTTCTAAAACCATTTAAATTAATTACAATTTTTTAAATATTTTGAATTTGACCCACCTCTATATTTAGTGGTAATGTGAAAAATGGTTGTATGTTATCAGTTGATAAATCTCCTGCTCTGTGTATTCTGGAACGCAAAGATCCTCCAAAAATACAGCTAATTGGTGTTTTAATAAACTCTGTTCTTCTTGTAACACTGCCTTTATTTTTAGGGCCCATTACTTGCCACTCTTTGTCCTTGTCTGAATGGTTATCATCTGTTTTACTTTTATCATTATTAAAATCGTTATGTACATCATCAACTATTTTAATTAACTAGAAAAATAATATTTGTACATAAATTAGATGGTTTTATCATCAGTTTACATTTTACAACCTCTAACATTTCATCATTGAGGCCATTTAAAAGACACCCTAAAAATTCTTCAGCATCTTCTTGCCTTCCTTCCACTAGAAACGTGTCTGTTCTTATCCCATTTAACATTTTATATATGTAATTGGGCTCTATTGGTGGATCGCAATTAATCATTACTTTTGACTCTTTCTTCTTTGAATTTTTATCTATACGCCTATTTATTCTCAAGTCTGCAGGTAAATGATTGAATTCATTAAAGAACTTCATCCTAGAACATTGATATTAAACTAAACCAAATATACAATAGAAAAAAGTTAACTTACACGTTTGTAATTACAGGGGCATTTTTTCTTTTTTCATTCAAAAATGAGGAGTCCTTAGACAATTCATAGAACAGATTGTAAAGGGGGGGACATGCTATGAGGGCTTGCAAAATTGAATTTATATAACAGTAATTGCTTTTATTTATAAGTCCTCTGGGTTGCAGACTAATTATTTGATTCTTCACAGTGAAGTTTATGAAGAATTCTTAAAATATTTTTTAAATTATATATACCACATTTGCAATACATTCTAAAATAATATACTTGCCTCCCATTCGATGTAAACATGGATCACCTATATATTTTTTAGGAGGTTTATCTTTATCATTAGAATTACTATTTTGACTGTATACATGTTCAAAATTATAAGGCTTTGAGCGAACAACATTCTCAGAAGTCTTTTCGTTTTTTGGTTTATTGAACAAGCTAGCCCATGAATTAACTGGTGTTGAAACATTTATACTGTTTGATTTTTGTCTCTCATCTGCAGTGAAATAAAATTTTATTAATACATACCTAAAATGTATACAGTATGAAAGAACTTACCCGGACCATTTTGTTTAAAATCAATATTATTATTATTATTTGTTTGAACAGATATACCTTCATTTTCTAAAGAGATATTATCACATTTACTGTAAAACTCCTGAGTAGTTTCACTTTTTACATTATTATAGCCTTCATAGCTACCATCATAATTTATACTATTGTTGATATATGTATGACTAACATCTTGAGTAAGTGAATTTGCCGAATGATTGCCTGGTTGAGAAATAACTGGCCCTTTTACATCATTAGCTTTAAAGCTTAAATTCGGCTGGCTGAATATTGTAGTATTCAACTGATCAACATTGCTAGTAGGTGATTTTGAATGAACACTATAAAACTGAATTCTATTTGTGTCTGATAAAGTTTGATGAGAACCTGCGTGACTTAATGCCTGGGGACCTATATCTATCTTATTATAACTAACATTATCTGTACAGTTTAACAAACCATTTTGTACATGTGCTATCTCAGCATATTTTTTTCCTGTAAATGTGTTTATATATAAAATGTTTACATTTAGTTTGCTTAATTACCGTTTATATTTGCTTGTGAATAACTTTTCCATGGAAAACTAATTCGTTCATTAGAAGAAAATAAGGTGGACAATAACCAATGCCGTTCCTGCTCATCTATGCCAGTCAAATCAAGAAACTGAATAGTGTTATCCTAAAATTGGTAAATGTATATATAATCTGTATAAAATACCGAATTACAACTGACTATTTCTACGTTACCCATTTTGTCATTATTTAGTGAATATTTTTCATAACAATTTCGATTATGATATTATTGTACCTTAATCTAGGTTATACATTCACCATAATACATTCATTATCTGTCAAACCATAGATTAGTGTCAAAATGGTGTCAAACGTTCTGTCAGTGGGCAACGACATTTCCATTTCTATTATTATAGGTACCATTCATATCTATTGTTATTATTCTGTGGTAAAAAACGTCAAGTTCAAGGTCTAACCTCAAATTCTACATTAAAATAAATATTAGTAAATATATAACAATTATTAATTGTAAAGAATAAATTAATTCATAAGAATAGTGAAGAAATACCAACAATAAATAAAATTTTTATTTTTCTGCCGTGGAATAGGATAAGTTTTATTATAGAATGTTACCGGGTATTGGTGTTTTTGGAACTGGTCCCCTTGTAAAGATTCTTGTTCCTATTTTAAACGAAAATGGTTTCAAAGTTGAAGCAATTTGGTCCAAAACAATGCAAGATGCAAAAGATGTGGCCAAGGAACTAAACATTCCGTTTTTTACAAACCAAATTGATGATGTACTTTTATTGAAGGAAGTTGACCTTATATTTGTTCTATGTGCTCCATTTCTACATGCACAAATATCTGTGAAGGCTTTAGGAATAGGAAAACATGTTGTTTGTGATCGACCTGCTGGATTAAATCAATCAGATGCATTAAGAATGGTAAAAGCTGGTCAATATTATCCTTCATTGATTTCTCTTATAAATTACTCATTTCGATTCCTGCCAGCCTTTACACACATGCAGAAAGCTATAAATGACGGCTATTTAATTTCAGATATTACATTAATAGAAATTAATGTTCATTGTAGTTATTTATATGGTGTTAATGAAATGTACAACTGGCAATGTGATGATTTAATGGGTGGAGGTATACTAAACCTGGTAGGAAGTCATGTAATAGATCTGGTTTCTTTTTTAACTAATAAAAAAGCATTGAAAGTTAATGCAGTTATGAGGACATTTACTCATAATTCTGAAAATATAAATGGTATTAGATATATCTCTGCTCCAGACTTTTGTACATTTCAAATGGATCTAGAGGACGGTGTTTTGGTTTGTGTAACATTAAAGAGTCATCAAATCTGCAACAGTTATCAACAGGAAGTAATGGTGTCTAGCAATAGTGGTTATCTAGTGGTCAGAGGAGAAGATCTTTTTGGTTGTCAGAAGTCAAAGAAAGAAGAAGCTCTTTATTGTGTTATTCCAAACACAAGTTTATCAAAACCTTTTACTAAAGGCTTATTTAAAATGGTTGCTGCATTAAAAGAAGCCTTTCTACCTGTTAAAGAAAGAGCTGGTTGGATTAAAGAACCAGTTAATTTGGCAGCAAATTTTGAAGATGGTCTATATGTACAAGCTGTGTTGAATGCACTTAAAGAATCTTCACGAACGTTGCAGTGGATACGAGTAAAAATAATGGCAGAACAACCAGATACTGATGCTTTGCTTAGTGCAGCTGTGAGAAAAACAGCTATTGCTGCATCTTAAATTAGTTCATGTACATTAATATTTGTTAATATGTATTTAAAGTTAATTATTTGATCAAATGTTTGAATTATATTGTATTTATTTCCGAAAATTAAGAAGATTTTTGTATTTAATTAAAAATAAAGTTTTACTAAAAATTTATTTATTTAAATTAAATAATTATAGATTAGAGTCTCATATTTTAAATTATGGAATATACATTGAAATGTTTTATTCATATATTTATGTGTAAGATTTGTAAATTTATAATTTATTGCTCTTTAAAATGATGTATATATAAAACTAGGTCAATCGCGAAAAGTAGGTCAAAGTAAAAATCGATAAGTTTCGCCGGGTTGCATACCTACAAAATTCTAAAATGAATTATTATTAGTTCTATGATTTACAATTTATCACCAATGGTTTATTATAACCTATAACCTCATAGACAAAATATAACCTCACTTTTGTGATCATGAGCATGCTGTAGTATTGTTAAGGGAATTTAATAAAAACATAAATAAAATCTGGTGTTTTAGTGTTGTAAATGTGTCGTTAATTTAATTAAAATATGGGATTAACAAAAGAATATCTTCGGTATGTTCCTTGTGGTGTTTTTAACATTATTACCAGCCATAATTGTAACATCAATTTTGTAACACTTCAAAGTGAAGAAGGGAGATTTGTTGCTGTTGGTGCTTGTGAACATGTATACATTTGGGATTTGAGATTAGGAGAAAAGGTACACTTTTATTTATTTCTATATCTACCAAAAGCAATTATTATTTTAAACAATTTTATCATTCCTTTAGGTTGTTGTGTTACCTGGTGAAAAGTCTCGTGTTAGTTGCCTGTGTTTTATTCCAAACAAAAAATTTATAGCTGTTGGATATGTAGATGGAAATATACACGTTTATAATATAGAAAGTGCTGAAATTGTTTGCATTTTTTCTGGACACAGATCAGAAGTAACTGCCTTGGCATATGACAAAAATGCACATAAACTAGCATCAGGTTCTAAGGTTAGTATGGATTGTTAGCTTAGTTTGATGAAGTTAATAAAATTGTGGAATAAAAATTTGTGCATTTTTAGGATACAGATGTTATTACTTGGGATACAATTACTGAATCAGGCATTTGCCGACTAAGTGGACACAAAGGGGCAATTACACAGTTGGCATTTATGAGTAATTATCCAATATTAATCACAGCATCTAAAGATACATTTGTGAAGTTTTGGGATTTAGATACCCAATATTGTTTTAAAACACTGATTGGACACCATACAGAAGTGAGTTCCATTAAATTTTAGCTAACTAACACTAGTATGTATAAGATTCGACGTGCTTAAATAAGGCAATTTTTTGTGTATTAATAGTTTACTGAATATCTTTTACTTCGTAGGTGTGGTCATTGCTTTTAATGAAAAATGATACATATCTGGCAACAGCATGCAGTGATGCTGAATTACGAATTTGGAAACTAACAGAAAGAGATCCTGATCTTGACAAAAAGAATCCCCTTGAACACTTGTCAAATATGCTGGAAATTGCAAATTTGGAAACAGATGATAATTTAGCGGTACTTATTAATGTTCTATTATTACATGTTTATTGAAAATTTTCATAATTATAAATTTGTAGCACCCAGTTCAATGTCATAAAGTGGGTTCACTCCTAAGATCTGGAAAAGGGCGTGTAGTATCTATGTATTCTGATCCTTCTGGAAATGTTTTGGGTTGCCATGGTACAGATTCACAAATTGAACTATTCCGGTTTTGTACTGAAGAAGAAGCACAAATAAGATTAAAAAAACGATTGAAAAAACAGCGAAAAAGGGAAAAGTGAGAAATTAAAATGATCGTTGCAATATAACATAATTTCTCTATTTTCTTTATTTGTAGAAAGGAGACTGACATGGAAACTGATGATAATGAAGTAAACACAGAAAATATTGAACTTAGTTTAAAAGACGAAGTTCAGAGGTTACCAACTTTAAAACTTCCTAGTAAACTAAAGTCATTTAGTTTGATATTAGGACGTGCAGAAATTCTTAGAATTGCTTCTTCTTTGGCCGATAATTCCCTGCATTTGCATAGTTTAAATATCAAAGACAAAAAGTCTGAATTCAAAAGTCTTCGAAGTATCATCAACCAGGGACATAGAAGTGATGTAAGAGCAGTAGCTTTTAGTAGTGACAATTTGGGAATTGTTTCTGGAAGTGGCGAATCCGTAAAATTATGGAATAGGCCTTCGCAAATCTGTTTAAGAACTATTGAGACAGGGTAAGATTGTTTTGTAAACTAAACGACCAAATATTAAAAATAAAAATACGCGTTTCCGTTGCAGATATGTAGTATCAGTGTTGTTTGTCCCAGGTGATAGACATGTTCTTGTAGGACTTAAAAGTGGCACACTGTTAATAACAGACGTTGCAAGCGGAGATATTCTTGAAGAAATACCAGCTCATACAAAGGAATTGTGGTCTATGTGCTTACAACCTGACATGGTGAGTTTCTTTAATACGAAATAAATAATACATAATGTAATTTTACTTGTTTAGAGGGGCTGTGTGACAGGGGGAGACCAAACAGTTAAGTTTTGGAATTTTGAATTAATCATAGATGAAAACAGCGAAAGTAAGGCGAAGGTTTTGTCACTTGTACATACTCGAACCTTGCAATTGGATGATGTTGTGTTGTGTGTAAAGATATCACCGAACGCTAAATTTGTTGCTGTTGCGCTTCTCGATTCGACAGTGAAAATATTTTTTGTTGATACTTTTAAGGTAGTATTATGCACATTATTTTTTATAAGATATTAATATATATTGTTTGTAGTTCTATTTGTCTTTGTATGGTCATAAGCTGCCAGTTTTGTGCATGGATATAAGTTCAGATTCTACCTTAATTGCAACGGGATCGGCAGATCGTAGTGTTAAAATATGGGGAATGGATTTTGGGGACTGCCACAAAAGTTTACTCGCTCACGAGGATTCCGTAACCGGTTTGCAATTCGTACACAAGACTCATTACTTCTTCACATGCGGAAAAGATGGCAAAGTAAAACAATGGGATGGAGACTGTTTTAATAAAATAATAACTCTACAGGTAAATACTTTAAATAAAATTTCAACATGTTAATGCGAATAAAATTTAATTTGGTTGCTTAGGGACACAACGGTGAAGCCTGGAGTTTAGCAGTGAGTCCCAATGGACAATATCTAGTGACTTCGGGTTCCGATAGAACTTTAAGAATGTATGAAAAGTCAGATCAAATGCTTGTTTTACAAGATGAAGAAGAAGAAGAAAGGGAGGAACAAGAACAGTTAGCAACAGGAGATGAAACAACGGTCCCAGGTTTAACGGGCATTAGTTTACCGTCCAAAAAGACACTTGGCAGTGAAAGGGGCGCCGAAAGTATTCTGGAATGTTTGGAAATTAGTAGACAATACGAAGAACAAGTTTCACAACAAAACAACACCAAGACAGTGCCCCCACTCATGCAAGCGTTTAATGTGACAACAACAGATGACTTTTTACTCGAGACACTTAAACGTATTAGAACAAGGTACATATTCGGTTTTTTTTTCCAACATTTACATTGAATGGCCACGAAATTATTTATTTTAGTAATTTAGAAGAAGCACTTCTTCTACTACCATTTCCTACGGTGACAGAAATCTTACAGAAATTGCCCAATCTTATAAAGAGGGACGATCAAACGGAGTTAATTTTGAAAGTAACAATGTTTCTACTTAAAATTCACCACAAACCAATTGTGGCTAGTCAAGAGCTACTACCTATTCTGAAAAAAATTCAAAAACTTGCCACGACCAAAATAAACGGTTTGAGGGTAAATTTATTAGTAAAAGTACAAGAATGATTTATAAATTAACTGGTTATTTTAGAACATGGTCGGATACAATTTATTTGGATTGCAGCTTTTACAACGAGAAATTGAAAACGAAAACAGCATACAATTGTTTATGGATGCAACAATACAACATAAAACCAATGATAAAAAACGAAAGAAAAGAGAAAAATTAAAGAGAGCTATTGTTACATTATCCTGAAAATTTGAAATGTAAGTGATTTACTTTTATTAATTTAGTAAACAGAAACGCAAGTTTTTCATTTAAGTCAACAATACCTTAATGATATCCACCACTAAATCTTATTTCGTTTGATTCGTTTTAATAGTTTTAATTTATATGTACAAAAATGTAACGATGAAGATTACGTGGGAGAATCGATAAAAAAAAAACAAATATGTACAAGTTCTCTGTATATTGTATACATACTATATACACTTTTTGTATTTTTTAAAAAATACTAACAATTAATTGTTAATAACGTGGAGCAGGGGGAATCGTATATGGAGTGGTTGGTTTATTTTTCGAGACTTTTAAAATTTTATTAGTTTTTTTGTGAGATAATCAATTTTATAATACAGAATTGACAAAATCGCTTTGTATTCACTAAACCGCAGGCTTTGGTTTGAAAAATGATATCATATTATTATTTATTTTGTTCTTGTTTCGCATTAGAATTTAACGTTATGTTCCTTACCAAAATCTTAAATAGGTATTTATGAAAAACGCTATTTTTACAATATATTTTTACTAAAAATAAATAAATAGAAAAAACAACTGAACCTGCAAATACCTAAGATTTTGACAAGGTCGGGTTTTTAACGGGCAATGCAAAAGGCATTTTATATAAACACCCCTAAAATAATACAGGACATAATATGTGTATGTATGTAGTAGTTATACGTTTCGTATTTATCATAAGTTAGGAACAAAGTGCTTAGAAATATGTTCATTAAATAATTATTTCTAATTTTTATTTAGCGCGGTGCAAAAAGATGCGAAAAAATTATTTCAATTTTAATTTTATATCTACATCTTTGTACACTGCATTATCTTTCATTTATCGTTCATCGACTATTTATGTTTAAAATGCAACATTCCTTCTAACAATGTGTGTATATGTTATATCAGATTAAAAAATCCACTCTTTATCGCTGTTAATGTGTGTATTAGAATAATTATGCTGCAGAGTTTTCCGTATTTAGAAATATCGTATCTACAAAAATAATGCAAAGCGGTAACTTTTAAAATTGCTATTTTTTTAATCTTTTTCCACTCAAACACCTATTTCCCGAAAAAAACAAAAAAAAATATCACAAACGTTTATTCAAGGCAATAGATTAGTGGAAAAGAAGAAAAAACGACAATTTTTCACACTTTGCACGATCAATGCGACGACGAAAAAAAAAATACGTAGTGCGTGTGTGCGCGTTGGAAAATAGTGGATTTTTCAAACATAAAAATGCCAAAGCCTGTATAGATAAAATATATCAAGAGAGAAACATTTTATTTAACGTCAAAAACAAAAAAAATTTAATTCTATACCGGGGGAATGTAACAGTTTCGTGATGTAAAAATATGTGATGGAAATGTAAGCTTTGCTTCAACATGAACGGCTTATTATTATTTATAATGTTAAATAAAATAATACCTCTACGAGGTACTCTATGTACATACATTAACATACTTACATAATTCAGACTCACTGATCAGACTTGTACAAAATATATGTGGAAAAAGAAAAAAATATCGTTTAACAACTGTTGTTGGTGAGTGCAGTGCAGTAAAAAAAATAATACTGCACCATAAAAAAAGGAAGCTCAAAATAACAAGAATGTTATACTTTTTTAAAGGTAAAATAAAATAATGTTACTTTCCAAAACATTATTTTTATACATTTGTGTCAAAAACATTGACATCTCATCATATTAATCGCCAGCTATTACAAGCAGATAACTGCAAGAGATTCATTCCTTTTTATAAAAATAAAATAAATTACTAGTAGCAAAGCTGCATATAACAAGTGCTTAACACTTCTGTATAAATAGTTTATACAATATTATTCTTTGTGAATAAATTCAAACCTTCACATAAGTTTTATATGTAATTATTAAACAAAAACAAGGATCATCACTTTAATTTAAATACACGAGACAACAACGGTACGGTTCGGGGTTGGTTTAGGTTTAGCCTTTTTCGTTTCTTTCGTTTTTTCTTCTTCAGTTTTCGTTATCGTAATTGTTATTAATTTGATTAGTTTACCCACTAACTAAATAAACTTTCAAACTTTCGAAGGCTGTTCGGTGTTACCCAATAGGGTAGTAATCTGTTGTAGTTCGACTTTATTATTACCACTGTGTCTATGATCACCACGATCATGCACGCGAATCGTTAAGTCCGTTGTTGCAGTCGTTGAATTGTTAGTAGAAGTCCGCCACCGCGTCCCAAACGTCGGCTGAGAACGCAACGAACCTCCGATGCGTCCATCGACGCAGTCGCTTGCGGCGACTTGCGACGCTTTGGTTCTTCTTTTATAATTAATATATACAACCACACACAAAATGACTACTAGGAATACTGCGATCGTGGCCCCTCCTGCTATACTTGCTGTCTCCAACATAAACCTTCGTTGAGATGCTGAAACATAACATAACATTCATCACTATTCTTATCAAAATTTGGTTTGTTTAAATTAAACTTACGCAAATATGTTCCATCTAGATCTTTAAATTCACATCTAGCACCCATATAGCCTTCTGCACATCTGTTGTAACAAACAAAAGGTTTATAATTGATATCTATTATTTATCCAGATAGGATAATGTCGCGTTTTATTTCGACAGTAATTAAAAGGACTTACTCGCAATTATAGAGGAGGGATTCCCCGATTTTAACAGTAAAACAAGTTGCCCCATTAAGACAGTACCATGCCGAATAAGCGGGCGGACACTCGTATGTGTGGAATGTGATGTTTGGCCGTGGGGTGGGTGGAGGTGGCCGGGGTTTCGGCGTCGTTCTTGAAGAGCAAGCACCTAATTGATTAAAAAGACAAATCAATTAATAATTTGTTTCAATATTTAATTATTGTCACCACTCGTTTTTAAATTGTCAATAAACTAGACACAAAAAATCATTTTGACATATTCTATAACACATCCAAATTAAAGACTATGTAGTTCATAAAGTTCAGTCCTCGCAATGAATAGGGACTTGTGTCCGTACTTATGTACACAGATATAAGAATGGGATAATGCCAACTGTATGTACATACATACCATTCATTCTATTCGGTTTATGTATATGTATAGGAATTTCTACATAATATGTAGGTATATAGATAACTGTCTTTAAAATGGTTTGCAGTTCTGTTCGAATTGCTGGTTATCCAAAATGACAGGTTTACAAATGAACGGAGGAAATGTAGGGATAAGCTTTTATGCATGTTCAACACCTTTTATGTTTGCCAATACTCCATAAAATTTGCAAACGAAAAGGATTAAATACGGTTAGGTATTTATACAATTTTGGACCAATTTAACGATTTTATAATAAATACATAATTGATTCACGATGTTTAATGACTAAAATCGGTATCAAGTAGGTATGATAAATCCGAAAATTATTTATTTGTTGCTAATGGTCTTTTCCTATTAGATTAGTAAGTTTAGCAATGACTCATATATTAACAACGACGACGACTGTGGTTTTCATTTGAAAAAAGTTTTCGAACTTTTATATTTTTTTATCCTGGTATATTCGGTTCAGAATATAATGTATCGTGTATACCAGCAGTTACGGTGAATTTAAGGATTTACACGCCTTTGAGAAAACCGAAAAGGTTTGATTTATTATAGGCAAACTGCTGTGAAACGTGTGTTTGAATTAATGGGTAACTTACAAAAATATAATGTAATATACAATAATATAGGTAGAAAGGAATATCTATCTACAGGTACTTTAACTCTTTCTTTTTCAGTAAATGCTAAAAGTACAAAAATATTTTTTATTTTATAACAAATAAATAGGTAGGCACGTAAGGTTTTACTGAGGTTTCGTTTCATTACATTCAATGTTACGGTTATACAACGCCAAGGTTGAGACACTAAAGATTAATTGAAGGACAAAAATAAATTAACTATTAGTTAGACAGACACTAACAATAGGACACATAATTGTATATATTATCATATAATTATTTTTTTTTAAATACCTAAAAATTTTATATTTTCAACCTAAACTTAACAGATGAATTACGAAATTATTAAGTGCTTAATAAGTCAATCAATTCGTTAATTTCCTCATTAATTTTGTGCCAGTTACTTACATTTCTTTAAAATGTGGGTATCCAAAAGAAATATACCTGCAAGCAGTTCTAAATCAAAAGGCAAAAGGCCTCCTTTCGAAAGAGGATCATCAGAAAATATAAACTTAATTACATATTATCTGCCGACAACACAAGGGTCAGTTATGAGTGCCGACAAGGTAGGTGGGTGTTGGATTCGGACATCCCCCTCCTTGCCTCAGCTCCCAAACAAACAGAACTTGGATATAATAATACCATTGCAAAAAATATACCGTAAAAACTAAATAAAAAATACAAAAACTAAAGTTTTGTGCTAAATTAATTATGTAGGTACATACATAGGTCATTTGCTTTAGGACTGACTCTACATATACATACATATATGTATGTATATAGGATACAAGTGCAAGCCTCGGCTCGTTGAACAACTTCCTGATTATGCTTGAGATTTGTAAATTTCAAACTAATCGTAACTTTGTATGTACATGTGTACATTTCTAGACATAACGGAACAGAAATAATAGCAACACTGTCTGTAGGTACTCTTTTAATAGGCAAGGAGACTGTCGAATAGATAGATAGATAATAAATAATATTTGCCTTGGCAGAGGCAGATTAAATCTGGAAAATATTTTAATCAAATACCTAAACGTAGATTTGAATTAAATGGAAATTTTGTGTCGTGCTTCGCCTGTGTCCTGTGTCTGTCGATATTTTCAAAGGATTAGGGGGTAGATCTTCGAAGGGAGATAACGATCTCGTTTACCTCGTTGTTTACATGTTAATTCCATTAGTGGCGTGAGACAGGGTCCGATAAGAAAATGAGAACTTAAACCGATTCGTTTTAGATAGATAAAAAGGGACAAAAATAATAAAATTAAAGTTTAGAAGATTTCTGAAATACACAAAACAAAAAATATATATCTAACATTTTTAATTTTCAGATGTCAATGTTCCGTCCGTGTGGTATTTAACGAGTACGAGTTTAAACATGACAGAATTGATTACAACATGTATTGAAAGAACTTTCCATCCGTCAGTTATTAGTCATTGACTAGATACATTTCGTCATCTTTACCGGAAGTGAAACAAATAAAGTGTATAGGTATCATGCGGAATTGTACAGGTACAAGTATAAAAGAAAAAAATATATTTTTGTGGTACTTTCACGAAATGTTTAAAAAGAAGAGACCACCGATGACATGACGTGTCTGTACGTAGATAAAGTTTAGTGTCTCAACAACCTTATTATACTGTAGTAGTACCTAGTACCTAGCACCTAGTACAGACTTAAAAGTTCATAATATAAATTGAAGTGGTACAGGTGCTAGGGGATGTCATCTGGCAGCCGGAAAGGGAAGTGACGCATCTAGCGCCGCCGTGGTACCGTGACCACGCGCTATTGCCCCGCTGCTGCTGCTGCTACTGATGATGATGATCCTCTACTAACTACCACAAATGTGATGACCACATTAAATTTACTCTTTACTTTACTTTCACAGACATATTATACATAGAAATGTCGCTTTAGACGAAACAGATCTTGCACTTTTAATTGTAATAGGTAGGGCTAAAGAAAAGTTTAAAACTTTTATGCTCGTTTCTCTTCTGAGTGAGTCAAAGAGGTCAAATCGGAATCGAACAGGGGCTTATTCAATTCTTTCTCCGAAGTTACATAATGGCGCATAATAAATAATATGCACACAGACACACATGCAGCAGCATGCATTTATACACATACTTGAAGTTCAGTCATGCCGTTTTTCATTCACAATAAAACGGGATGTCGCGGTTGTTTGTCGACGAGACCGACCGACCGACCGACGTGTCTGCAGATACAAAAATACACTTTCAACTAATACTGCTTACGACCGACCATACTACCATAGTAATTTTTATTAGGTATTCATTCTTTGCTCACTCGTCGGTGTTAATTAAAATTCGCAAAATTGTCCCACGGGCATTTTACTTCATTAAATAGTACCCATATCCGTACAGCCCTTCTGAGGACTCTATACGCTAATAAAAAAAATAATTTTAAGTTTTAACTTGATCGTTATAAAAGGGGTGGTTACCGTTGCCGTTACTGATGTGTGTGTTGCCTATCCGAATAAAAAAAATGAGCCTATGACAAATTAAACATGGCTTTTTTTCTATTGGTACCTAGTAGCTAAACAAGCGTAAAATAAAACAAACGCGTTTTGGCACACCGGGTTCTGTCTGACGATAGCGCATTATAATACGTATAAAGCCAAAGCCATTCTCTTCTAAGTGGAAATATGCTTGTTTATTTAGCATTATACGTAGGTAACTAACCAAAGCGTTACTAAAAAGACTGACAAGGCCGAACGTTCACTGACTAACTAACTTTTTATTATGTTCAGTTAATCAAATAGATACGGGCTTCAAAAGGCTTTACCTAAACGTTTCACTTAATTTACGCAACATTAACTACTAATTACTTATTTATTATTATTATTATTAATAATAATCAATTTATATTTATTATTTAAGTAGATATTGGAACCTATTGGATTGATAAAACGGTTGATTTTTCAGGATTGTCGGTAGTTAGAACGAACGGTCTTTCTTTAGGTTTAGGTGTTTCCGGTGTTGAACTTATTTCGAGCAAGTCCCAGAGTCGTCTGGGTTGCATGAATGAATATGAATCGAAACGTATTGGGGATATTTATGTAGGTGTAATGCTAACAATAAGTATCCGGAACAGAATTAGATTTTTTTTTAGTTTGGAGTTTAATGAGTACATAGGCACCTATATACGTCGAACTTCGATGACTCGAAGCACCATGTGACCTATTTATTTACTTTAATAAATTGTACGTATAGGACTACAAGGTAAATGTAAATTATTATGGGAAAATTATCTCAATCTGTAAATACAAATTATTATTTTATTTTTTGTAGGTACATAACAACTTATCGAAATTGGCGTCAAATAATAGATACCATCAAGTTACCAAGTAAAATAACAATTAATGTTATTGTTGCCAACTAACCAACCAATTTAGTTCGACTTATCGAAGTACGACTGGCTGTATTATGTTAAGTGCCCCTGTGGGAGAAATTTAGGCGACGCCCATGACGTCTATCCGCAATTAGCTTTTTATTTTAGTTTATTTCCTACATTGCGGGTAAATAAAACGTAAAGAAAATCGTCGCATGTGGCACGGAATCGTGTCTATAAACGTGTGGTGGTATCGTATCTTATGGTATGGTATGGTATGGGATGGTAAAGGTATGGAAAGAATAAGATTGCGCAGCGGGCTATGACGAAAGAAACTCGCCCTTTAAATACTATAAATAGCAAGTGTTTTTACCTGCAGTGGCCGTGTCCGCTGACCGTAGCGCAATCATACATAATTAATTAATCATCATATTAATACATCGCGAAGCCTAGACTTGATAATATGCTGGAAATCGACCAGCGTGAAGTATCCACGGGTCGTAAATCGAATTTTAACTCTAATATTACTTACTAGGTAGATACATACGATACTTCAGAATTTCAAAAATCATTGATATTGGGACAAATAATACTTTGGTACTCCATCTTTTGGGCTCTAAATTACGTAGGTACTTAAGAACTGCATATAATGCAATTAAAAAAATAATTGTAAACGATTAATTAATTGATTGTGCAAGGTTGACATCACTTCTGTAGGTAGATATGTAACATCAGCATTTTTTTCTCACTGTAGTTGCTTGTGTCCGTTACACCTAGTGAATAAAGCTTTCTTAGCAGTAAAACGAAACTAGAACCTAACACAGCAAAGTTAAATTTTCACATCGCATCATCTCATCATAAACCAAACAAACACTCATGTTCCGCTTGTCTATTACTACAGGATTTACAAAAAGAAAAAAAAAAACAACAACAACAAGAGTCAATTTAGTAAAAAGTTAATTTGCAAACAATACTTTTATAACGTGGTCGATTATCTGTTATTATCTATCTTAAGCTCGTTAGCCATAAGGATAATAGCGATCTCATTAATGGTCTAAAGTATCATGGTAAAGGAAGAGGATCAACAACAAAAAAAAAAATATTGATACAATTAGCTTCTGTAAAACAGCAAGAAAAATCAAAACTATTCGACTATGAGCAATAAGATCCAATCTCGAAAATAAAAAAGTCGTAAACGTTATAAATTCATAAAGCGCGACTAATTATAAGCACATAAGTACAATTGAAAAACACACAAGTGCAACTAAATCATCATCATAAACACAAATAGTGAGCCAAGGATGAAACATAATATGTCATTATAGAAAAAGCGAGTTAGTGAAGTTTCTCAGTAGAATTTATTGGGTACGAATTCAAGTGACAACTATGCAACCACGAATACATAGATAAAAAGTAGTAAGTATGTATGTAGAGTGGATACAAATACAATATAAATTTTAATAAAATTGCGTGATCTTATTTAGAAGACGGTCGGTCGGTATAGCAACAAGCTCATTGTCCGATTAGAAGGAGCAAAGAACGCTGATTATATGCACATATGTTAAGCACCAGGTGAGAATCTCACGGAAGTAATCTCGAGTCTAAGTTGCATTTCACGGCTCGCACGTACGATTTACATTATTAGGCACCTTTTATTTTATAGTGACGGTTTTTGTTCTAATAGCCAGTGACAAACGAACGGACTGTTTATTATATAATATGGATATTTTTATTGTATTATCTACCAGTCAGTCAGTAGACCCACACAGGAACAAAGTTGACACCGTTCGATTCTTTTTTAATAACAGAAATAACAATATCAGCAAGAACAAAAAAAAACGTGCGAACATTCTAACGATAAGTTACAGTAGTTATGTACGTTTAAACAAAGTGTTATATACTTTAATAACTGTTCTATTGTTCATATAAAAGATAAATAACCACGTAGCTACTAATTAATTAATTAATTAATTATAAGATAAAATTAACAATAATTGATCAATCCTGGGGATTTTTTTGATGACCGAATTGTTATTAACGAATCGTTTTGTAAATAAATTATACATATATGTATAAAACGGTCCACTATGTACCTACACATTAAGGTAACGTTGAATTGAACGATGTGAATAATATAAAGAAATACAATGCTCCTAACTAAGAATCCTTAGAAAATATTTTGTTCAATGTTTCTTGCGGTTTTACTACATAGGTACAATATACTTTTGTGCTGTATTGTACTATACTATACTGCACGCCTGTTCCGTTATTGTACCGGACGTTTTGTTAAGGGTAGCCAAAATTCTCGTATTAAACAAAACTAAAATTTTAATAACGTCACTATCATTTTCGTGACACTTTAGCAATTTTATTCGATACGATGCGATATATGAAAACACTTAAATTTCTCTTTCAAACAAGCCTCAGTTTGCTAAAATCGGATAAGGCATTTAGAAGATAGAGCGATTTAAATAATTGGCCATTCAGGGGATTCCCCCACACTTAGTAAGATTTGGTACGCCACTGAGCATGAGACAGAACTCATGTGAAATTTTTCAGGCTTGTTAATGATGTTATTAAAATTATAACTTAATATGAGAATATTTGGAGAAATAATTATTGATAATGAGATATTACTCTTGAGACACCCTGTATATGAATATTATCTGTTATCAGACAGCACGCGAGTTTACGAGTATGTATTTGATTAAAAACAAGTGGAGACTGTTTACATACATCAGATTTATCTACATATCAATAATCCCAAGAATAAACATTTGTTCTGGAGCCGCCCCTTATTGATAGTACCTAATCAAATAATTATTATCAAATACAATTCTGATAATATAGTTTTTGTAATGCCAAAACCAAACAAAAACAGTGCTATTATTAATCGTAATATGTACATATAATTGAAGATTGAAAATTTAGTGAAAAATGTTGCCAGTCAAGTAGGAAATAGCACGTCCCGACCGACGTCGATCGTTTTGCTGGTACGTCCCAGACAGCGTACCTTCCTTGGTATGTACGCGCTGTCACCTTGGCAATGATCCAGCAACAAGAAACGACGCCATCGTCGGGATGCCACAGACACAACATTAACCGATTAAAATACCTTTCGATAAGCCTTTTTACTATTTTTGGGCGTTTTTCAGTATTAATATCTACAATGTCTATATTAAGTAATTCTTGAAGTGCAAGGATATTGAAATAGACACTTCCTTCCTCAAACAATTATTAATAGATAATAATAATAATAATAGAAATCTTACCTGCAATACTTAATAACGAAGAAAATACTAAAACTATTAACGTCCACGGTGGCCAACCATACAATAAATGGTTACGAAGCCGTCTCCGACCTGAAACAAGTGCGAGAGGGTCGTTAGAAAATTCTAACAAAAAAGAAAACAATGGTCACCTATTTTATTGTACCATTACATTAGTAACTAAAAAAATGAATAGGTAACGATAACGATTTTTTTTATTATCGCCATTCTTTTTGGATTGTGTGCCTATTAGATATCGTAATTTCAAATAATTTATGTCTGTAATTTTATTGGTACATATATTTATGGCAAAAGGAGAGCGCAGGTGCCAATGCCCTTAATCGGCTATAATTTGATAGCGATCACGCAAACCCAGTTACGCGATACGACCTAATGACGATTCAGAGACGTCTCTGTATGGTCCCAGTCAAATCACAGTATATTTACTGCAATATTACAATATCCAAATTATCGTTAATCCAGTTTTAAAATAAGGTGACAGTTATGGGCCCTTAAATGATGAGAAAATTAAATGAAATATCCATTTAGAGAGTAGTGGTCATAATATTATTAATAGGGAAGGGGAGTGTGGGTGGAGAGTACATATTCAAAAAATTGTATACTTTTTAAAACTCTCAAAGTAGGAAAGGTAAATTAATAGTTGGATATTAGATGTCACCCATGGAGCCCACTATAATACCCTATTACACAATTAGGTGGTTTTATAAAAATATATGCTACATAATACGATGAAATTTTAAAACATGCTGTCATTTCTTTAATTTGCGTGCAATTTTTCAATCCAAATATGTGGGTCCTGCTAATAAGTACCTCCTACACACAAATCTGCCTACGTTCTTCTCAACAACTCTTGTGTTTCAGACCAGAATATGTACACACTGTAGGTACCTACAATACATTTAGTATAATATAAAATTTTAATAAAGAAAATCCGATACAAAATTTCTTTTGCAAAAAATATAAACATTTTGGGATCATGTTCCGGTTCTAATAAGTAATTATTTCCACCATTGTACACTTCTTTTACTAAATTACATTAAAGGAAATGCCAATTGAGAGATGCGTGGGATGGTATTTGAGGTACTAAGTAAATCATAATTGGTGAATAACAATTGAGGTGATACATACTGTACTAAAATAAAACCATTTACAACACTTTTAAAAAGGACATTTCCTAATAATAACTAGGTATATTATATTTATTATGGTATTAAAAATTAGAAACAATTGTAGTAGGTATAAGTATAAAATGGTAAAAATGGTACTCTTATAATAGGTAAGTATGGTTTAATGCTTATTTATTTATAAATTGAAACTGACCCGAAAATCTGGTAAGAAATTGTTGAAGACCAGTTGTAAGTGCTTGCAAGTGATATTGAAGAATATTAACAGGCACCAGGGCTATGGCTGGATTGCCAGGAGAGCCTTTTGCTGAACCCCATTCCCACATCACGTGTGCCACTGGAAGCAAAACAAACGCCAATTTACCATAGGTACATAATATAATAAATAGGTAAGTGTCATCAAGTTATCTCACAGACATTCATACATACTGTTGGAAATTTTGCAAAACATAGATGATAAAAAAAGAGGGCGGTTAGTATTGAAATTCATCAAACCATGGCTGAATGTAAAGTGTCTAGCTAGGTATTAATAATTTTAATCAAGGATAAATCAGTTAAAAGTAATTTATTTATAGTTTGAACAATGAACAACTCAGTATAGGTGGTACTAACTAAATTAGGATTGGAAATACTCTAATGGGATAACAAGCTGAAATTAAAAACACGTTCAGAACAGTTTTACGACTCTGTACATGTTCAGTTAAAAAATTCCATAAATTTTTAATTACTTATACTTTTTCAACATTGCCTACATAATTAAAATAAATAGCTAATTTCGGGGAGTTAAAATTAAAATTATTTCCTTATAAAACAAACTCTTATTTTGAAAAACAACAGGTCCCATCATGAAATAGTTCCTGATAATAAGTACGTTAAATGGACAATTAAAAAACGATTATTGCAAAATTTGAGTGAATCATTTGAAAGTAAAATATTTGTCTAGGTTTCTACAGACGTTTCTAAACTAGGTAGGTTAATAGGTGTCTAAGGTAATGCTTATTTAAAGGAATTTTTTTCTCGTTTCTCCCTGTTGGTTTTGTAAAAGTCATTAATTGATGAAAATATACAAGAAAAAAAAAAAGTTTCAAATTAAGAACAAAAAATGGATTTCCACAAGACAAGTTCACGTTCATAGTGCTTGTACATGCATGTTTGTATGTACTATAGGTGGGTATTCCTGTCTGCCAGACCAGAAGAGTTCGGTCGTGTCAACCAAGAGACGACGATTGTAGGAGCAAATGGTGTAATATTTACTTTTTTGAAATTACCAGCAAGTTATTCTTAAACGAACATCACGTTAACTATACAAAATTTGTTTAAATTTTATGTGACATTAATTTATAAAAAAATACACGTATGAAAACCTGGGAATATCAGTTCGACTATAATGATAGTATTATTTCCCATGAATGTGTTTGATAGTGTAGTTTAGAAATGTAATATTTAAGGTAATACAGGTCAGTATCTTTCACTTCTAAACAATACCACACTTATACATCACGAGTTAGAACTAGGAGCTTGCTTACATTGCAAAATTCTCAAAGACATGTACGTGAATATGCGGCCCAAGGGGCTTCAGACATTTTCCAATCCACACTGTCTAAACAGCACATTGCACTGAGGCTTTTAGAAAAAAGCCAAGGAGTCACATGTTAATCATACACTACATTTTTAGTAAAGTTGCTCGGTTGAAAGAAAAATGCTAAACAACGCGAGTTCGAGAGACACTATACGCGATCATATAAAACCGACATGAATAATTAATGGCGAATAACAAATAAAAAACAAAAACGAATAGTCGAATTGTAAAAAATAAGCCGTTAATACGTAAAAATGGTCTCGGCGAATATCAACTATCTATAATTTTATTAAACACATACGAGCGTAACAATCAACAGCACACCTAAACCACGACCAACGTTTACCTGAACTGACGGACATCACCAACATGCCATGACTACCGAACATGTACGATTTTTAACGAACAAACACGACAGAGGGCGGACGCGATTTTCACCTGAAGTCGGCCACCGTGAACGTTGTTTTTACCTGCAGTAAAAGATACGGCGATGTGCATTAAATTGATACTACTTTCACTGTTATTCCATTTTTTTTGCGTACCGACTTGAGAAACGCAGTCTCGATCAAGTCTAATAACGTTCAGGATTACAAAAACGTCACCTTAATCCTTTATCATCTTCCATATTCCACCTCCAAAGCAATTTATACAACAGGTAAAATTAACAAAAAAAATAGAAATATATTTTTTACACTTATAGATAATTAATTCGTAAGTATTTTATATTTTGAAAAGCTGTTAAATTTTTTTTATTGTTTTTCAACATTTGTGTTGGTATCGCACTGGTCGGAATATACAGGGAGGCCAAATTATAAACACATATGTCACCATACAATTTTTGACAGTTGTCGTTAGTAAGTGACTGTCAGTTCGTGTTTGTGTAATACCGTACAATGTAAGTTATAAATATTTATATATTTCAAGACCTTAACTAATATTATAATGTACAATTATTTAGAGTAAGTTTCAATTAGTCCCTTTCTTGAATTTTCAGTTTGCATTGTTGACAACAAAAGTTTTCTTCGATTTTAATTTGTTTAATTTCAATCTAACATTATTAAATGAGTACCTATGTATATTGTCACTGTGAAAGTACTTATTTGTGTTTATTGAAAAATGATAAAAAATACTTGCTCGACATAACCTACAAAATTAGGTATGTGAAAAAAGATCTTTTATAATCTTTTTAAATCTGCAATTTTATTTGTGTGTATACACAGAGTGTTTTTAATTTTCCTTTTATGAAGCAAATTTAGGATAGGCTTTAACATTAATTTTATTGTGTTGGTATCGGACCAATATGAATATACAGGGAGGCCAAATTATAAATACGTATGTCACCATAAAATTTTTTGACAGTTACCATCAGTCAGTGATTGTCAGTTCATGTTGGCGTAATGGCGTTCAATGTAAGTAATAAATATTTATATATTTTAAGATTTTAAATAATATTATAAAGCACAGTTATTAAGAATAAGTTTCAACTTCGAGAAGGTCTAATTAATTCGGTTGTTTGCGAATCGTTTATACAACAATTAGGGTCTCAAATTGTGTTGTTGACAACAAAGGTTTTCTTTCAGTTTCATTTGTTTGAGTCATTATATTTCAATCTAACGTTATTAATGAGTGTATTATCACTGTGGAAGTACCTATTTAACAATTTATTTGTGTTAATTACTTTTACTAATTATTACTTGTTCAACATAACCTAAAAAATTAGGTATTTCCCTTGATTGTTTAGAATATTCAATAAGTGAAAAATGTTTGGTGTTTTTGAGAAAAAATTTTCATTTATGTAGTACATAGTTTATTAGTGGAGACCAACTTAATCAATTATTTTATGATTAGTTGAACAAATTGTCCTTATCATTTGACGACGTTCCTACCATTTAGCATCATGTTCATGACTGTTATATGCGGATGTCTTATTACTCATAGCAGGAGCAGTAATTTGTTTATTCTAAATTTCTCGCGAGAGGAAAAAAGGAACAATACATAAGTACTTATATCTATGATTACACCACCCAAACAGGAACAATCAAACAATTTTCGCGAACAAACTTATACGTGTACTCATGTGCATGTTTGTATAAATGATATGATAACACACCAACCGTGATGAATCAGTGAGGTAATTGTTTAATGATTTTAACATTACGACATACATATATATGTAGTGACGGCGCCTGACGCCAATTTACCGCTTATCTCGCGGATATTACCAATTTTCATTCATGACCATTCTGAAGGATTTTACTAATTCACGTATGTGAGCTCAGCACAGTTTTCTCAAACATACAGGGGTGTCTCATAAATAACTGAGTACCAATGCGGGATACTATAGGTAATAGGGTCATTGACAAAATTTTTATTATTATTTTTTAATATACGCTTCTTAAATAGTTTGGGCTTTAAATTTGCTTTTAGATGAAATACCTAGTTCACTTCGACTTGTGTGTAAGTAGGTACCTAGTAGGTATTCTTCCCAACTCGGTCGAAAAAGCGAGCGGCACGGCACTTCTTCGATTTTTTTTTATTTTGAATATAAATAGAATATTCGTGAGAGATAGATTAAGTTGGTGCAGAAAATGCCACCCTGGTGAAGTTCTCATGAGTTGTTATAATTGACACCGGCAATTTCCAAACGAGTGCCGATTCTATTGAACAGGGATCGACTAATGCGACAGAAATATTCTAAGGCACGTCCACATAGTCGTCGGCTTCCTCGAAGGACTTTGCTGATACTTTTGGTACCTATAGGTAGAGGCCATAGGCTATAGGTACCACACATACCTACACATAACTATATAAATACCTTAGTTGGTCGTTTTTATTGTTATTTTCAGGTGAGAATGTTTGGAATGTAATGGGTATAAGTATGTATAACTTAAACATTGTCTACCTACCATATATATATTGGCAATATATCAATGTTGCTGTTTCTTTATATGTACATACATAGGTAGGTACTCACTACAATCCAAATTTAAATATCGAGACATTAGGAAATTAATTAATCAAGGATTTTAATAAACTCCATTATTTTTTCGAAGATTCTTTTTAGGTACCGTTCATAAAATACGTTCTCATACAAGGGGGGTGGGAGGGGTCTTGCTGAGTGTGATAAGGTGTGACAAGGGGGGACAGGGGGTCTACGGCAATCTGACGTTAGAAATATTATTTATTTGTTCGTTATAAAAGATATTTAATAATTTATTTAAATTTTATTTTTCACTATCAAAATTTGTGTATTATAAATCAAAATTTATCAAGTTCTGGGGGGGGGGTCACAGCGTGACAACCGTGGGGGGGGGGGTTAAAAAGGGCTAATTTTAGAGTGACGTATTTTATGAACAGCCCCTAATTATAATCAAGGCTAGGAAAATTGTTTATTTATAAAACCAACACCAACATTTTGTTTTATTCTTATATGTACCTGTAGTATAGATAATGTAGGTATATTTTTAAGAGGGGACACGTGTGATCTATTTTGTTTAGGGCCACCCACCTTAAACGTATGTTAACATTACGCGTGCTTTAGGGCTGATATTTCGGCCTGATAAAGGGTAAAAAGTAAACGATTTGAAGGGGTGCGAAGTGAGCACAAAAGAGACACTATCATCTTTCAGGAGTAACAACCCTTTTCTTGAGGACATACTTCATTAACTATTACATAGGTACCTACCTATAGGTATACACGAATTAATATTGCTTTTTTTTTTAAATGTTCTGATAATTATTGTATCATTGCTAATACGTAGACAAATAGATATTAGCAGGTGTTGCTTGTTTGCAGGTGTAGAGGTGTACCACCACTAAATGGTTGAATTATTACGTGCTGATGATAATCCAATCTTGTGTCGGTTCCGATTCGTTGAAGAACTTGTTGGCTTTGATTTTCTTTGATCTTCATTATTATTAGAGAATTTAGAGAAAAAATCAGACAATTCTCTTGGTTAACTTAAGACATTATTTTAAATTGTTATAGGTGCACAAGAACCACATGTTATCTAATTTTTGGGTGCGTTATCAGTACGAAGGAGCTGGCTGCTGAATCAGGTTCTTATTCTGAATTTGGTTGTTGTTGGGGGTGGTGTAGTGTGTTTGGGCAGGTGTATTTGCACTCAGCGATCCGCGTGGCCGCCCGCCAGCTGCCATCGTGCACCGTTTGGCGTTTGCAGCCCGAATTGCTTTATACTACGAATACTTATTACAATCACTTTAGCGGTTGCATGCTTCATATCATCACAGCGGCCTTTTCAGTTAATATCTCTTCTTTTTTTATATATACTTTCATAGCCACACAACAAGTACCTACCTATATATGTAATATACTTACAATAGCTTATTTATTGTTGCATGGTAGTTTAAACGTTTCGGAAATAATAAGATTATTGTACCCACAGCTTTTTTTAATTTAACTTAATAAGAGAGTATGTATATGGATGTGCTTACTTTTCTCCCCACTCTTGCAATTATTGGTCTCCCATCGAATCTTGCAATATCTTGGAAGTAAAGGAACTTGTCAGAACTTGTCTCGAAATCTTTTTAATGATACAACTGCTTTTCAATTTATTTGTTTTAGTGCCTTTTAGGATAATCGTGCACTGAAGAGTTTTGCAAAAAAACAGAATTAGTTGTAAATATGTACCTATGGGCTTCAGAGTACCTAAACATATGTTATCGAGATTAATAATAAAATAAGAAAATTTGGTGGGGCAAAAAGGAAAAAAATAAAGTAGGAGCGGAAGTGAAGCCTCGTCTAGACGCGTGGCTGCCTCGTGGCTGGCAGCTGTCAGTTAGTTGCAAGACCCTTTTTATCCTCCCGCATAGGTCATGGGGCACAAGCTACCGCATGGTGACTTATGACCGTCTCGATCTGCACCTGGCTGTTCTCGTTTTCTCCATTTAAGTATATTATAAGATAGGCGCTGTCGCTGTCGTGTGCCTTGCAGACCTTATTATCGCGCCCCTGTAGGCGAAATGTGAATTCCGGTACATTAGCACCCGCTAATAAAATACTCTATTTTATACTTAATAAATATTTTACCCAGGAATAAAATCGAAGCAACAAGTGCGAGTTTATGATCTGATGATGACCGAACGTAATTTTAATATAGGTACATACATATATCGATTGGGAAATATGTATGCAAATTTTTGTTTAAAACTATTTGTCTACAGGAAATATAAAAAAGGACAGTAGTCTAGTTGAATGACACCATAATGAAGCATGTTTCGTTGTTTTACATCGCAGTAATTAAATAAGTCAATGGGTGACCTTCCTGAGGTTGATGAATTATTTCCACACGCCTATTCAAATCATGCCCAATAGCAATTAAAAAAATTGAAAAGTTTGCATTTGTTTCATTTTATTGTTGAAAATGTAAAATCATCGTAGGTACCTATATAAAATTTATTTCGGTTTGAAATCTATCTGACTTTTGCAATATTTATTTTGTAGGAGTGGACGTTTCGTCTATTTATATGATATGACGTCCTTTATGGTGCATCATTGAAGCGTGGAAATTCCCAAGCTTTCGATTCTGGGATGTGACTCTGATGAAAGTGGCCCCTTTCTGTTAGGTTTGAGGTGGTCATAAATATACCTGAATTACACACGTCTCTGTCTAATTTATTTACCACAGGAAATTTAAAATTTCTCATTACTGTAATAAAATAAAAAAGAGAAATCAAAAATGAAAATTCTCTCGTATCAATTGATTCGAGCGTTATTGTAATGTCAGTATGAGAGAGAGGATGTAATAAAAATATAAAATTTCAATTATCTTTTGAATATGATCTCGCCCTCCAGAGCATTTATGAGTGAATTTCTTGTTTGGGAGTAGTGACGTTGCCGTTAGTGGCATGCTCCTCTGAGGTAACATGAGACCTCCAGCTGCCGATGAATAAGGAACATCCGGTTCCTATTTACTCGCTAAACATATTCCAATTGTAGTTAGTTTGGTACACATACATTGAACTATAACGCAAGACCACTGTGACTTTATCCCAAAATTTCGAATGTTTACTGTATGTGCAAGTAGATTTTTTAATTTATTCGCTTTTTTCCAGTCATCATATTCAAAATCTTCCTTATACGGAATATATGTACCTACCTACACAACGCCCAGCACATAAATGCATTAGTAGAATTATTTGAAACAGTTTTCAAAGAATATTTGCTAAAAACAATTTATTTTTGTTTATAGAGAGAAAGAAAAGTGAAGGCGACTGTAAAAATCAATTTTCTTCAACCGATGATGATAATTATTACGAACAGTCACGTGTGTGGTGCCTAAAATTGGCATACACCGAAAACAACAGGTACGAGTCAGGACACATGGGGAGCGAATATGTGGAAGAAGTGGAAAAGGAAATTGTGCAGCCCTCAGGAAGAGAGCGTCGGAGGACATCCAGCATCGGCACCATCAGCGAATGAATGGTACATACACATGCCGAAATTACACACCATCTGCTCATAATGCCTCCTGTAGACCAATATTCACCACATGTTTGTTCGCTTTGGAAATTGCTGGCCCAGTTACTCTCAAACTATCATACACATTTATATAAAGGTAAGAAGTAAATACATATATAGAAATAATAGTAATAACAACAAAGGTAACCCTTATATAACGATGGACAAGGGGTGGGTCCCACCAACATCCCAATATCACCCATTACAAAACTCTTTCATTTCATATAAATGTGGCATAACAAGGTCAATTACTTAACAAATATATTGGGCAGGGACAAAATTATTTTTAAATATACAAAGTGTTCAGGGTTTTCGATTATAGCTTAGTTATTTTATATCACTGCCGATAGCAGTAGACGTTTTCATCTTTTAAAAGTTTTAAAAGAGTAGCTTAATGGATTTTAAAAATTATAATTAAACACTTTTTTGTTATTGGAAATTTTACAAATTAAAAACACAACAAAAAGAACGTTAAGTTTTGCACAGGAAAAGTATCTAAGCTTGAGGTTAGTTTTTGGAATATCCTGTATGTGTACCTGGGTAAATTAAGAATTCGAAAATGTATATGCCTATTTGTTTTGATAATTGGTGATCAATTGAACCAAATAACGTCCAAGTACGAACGAAGACATATACACATACATACATACACAGTTAAAAAAATAGTGTTTTTGTACAAGTGGTATTAGTGTTTATCAGCTCAGCGGTACGACAGTCGTGACCCGGTGACGGATATCCTTAGTGAACGTGCTTAAGATTACTGATGAGTGAGACTGGCTGAGACATTGCGGGTATTAAATGCCTGATGAGTAATTTAACATTATTATGAACTACCATCCTATCATTAATATAATACACCCTATTTTGCCATTGAAAATAAAAAAGGCATTAAAATGACTCAAGTTTTTCGAATTCGCACATTTAATGAATGTAAGGAGGGAACACAGGACACCTATTAACGTTTTAATATTAAGATTTTGTGGCTTTTGTAGGCATTTTCATTTTTAAATTAATGTAATATAGTGACAGGACAATATGCATAAATGTGTCACTCACGTTTTTATAGGCAATTTAATGCTCTACAAAAAAAGTGTGTATTATAATTTTTTGATAACTCGTCAACTCTTTCAAAAGTTATTCAAAGTTAATATTGAAATAACATTTTTGTTAGAGCAAAACTATTTACTATAAAAAAAAGTATTCTACATTATGTATAAAGCATTTTAATCGTTATAAAATCATATTTCATTTATTTTCTAAGTATTTTGCAAATGTAGATTTATTTAGTTATTTGCCCCCCTTTAAATTTTTTTTTTTAATAAGAAACAATAAATGTACAATTGTTTATATGCAACCTGCATTTCTCAGTGTATGACGAGTTGCATATACTCTGTAACAATAATTTGTTATGTTATAACCTCATTTTCAATCTATTTTGTCAATGTTTACAGTTTTAAATATGGTTTTAAAATATTTATATTATCATAAGTTAGTTTTATTTATTAAAGTATATTTTTTTTGTGTTAAAAGTAGAACTCACAGTAATTTATTGTTTACTTTTTATCATTACAATTTAATATCAGTAATATAATAATTGCTCAGACAAATAAGTTTCGTTTTGACTTTTCAGGATTCATTTAATTACCTCAATAATGGACATGGATGTCTTCATCACTTCATTGCTGCAATTTAAGTCATTCATGAACAACAAGTAAGTAAACAAACTACTTTGTAAAATGCTCTGTAATTTATACTTCGGAGGCCTTCAAGCTCTTAATTTCAAATTATTATCCTTTAAAATGTAAGTGGGGCTTTAAAGACTAAAGTATTTTAAAGTAAAGACTTTGGGCACGGGGCATGGAATACTTTTGATCAGAGCTTTGCCCAGCTCTGTTAATAAATGATACGTAATTTTAGTTCAACAGTATATTTAGGTTTTAACAAACTGTTGATTTGTATTTTGATAGTATGCAATTGTTCATAATATGTAGATAAATGTAATTGTAGTGTTTAATTAATTTAATAATCAAAATAGGAATAGAAACGAATTGATGTTTGAAAAAGTTTTTTACAGAATTTGACAGCCTTCTTATTTTTGCATTTAAAGATTGATTAGTATAATTAATTTGTTTTCTTCTCTTTTTTACAGTTAAATGCCGAGTTTATCATGCTTCTTCTGCGAAGTAAATATGTTAATGCCTTTCTTCAGTTTTCTGTTTCAAATTAAAAGAGGATCCTACTGCATTTAGTTAAGGTAAATTCTCATTATTATTTGTTTTTACCGCATTTGTCTATTAAATAAGGGTTGAAAAAAAGAAGTTTCTGTATATATTTTGATAAATATTTTCCTAAGGGAATTTATTTCTAACAAATTACTTAAGTTTAATTTTTCTGAAAGAAGGAAAATACAAAAATTATTCGTAATTGAGATTGTAAAATATTAATAATACAAAACTTCCATTCTTTTATATAATTCATTATTTATTTTCTGATTATGATCAATTTATTTTTAATCTAAGCCATTATCAATATTTTACTTTTACAGATCAAAATTTGTGTAGTAGGTATGCAACCTACATTTATTGGTGTTTATAGAGTTGCCTACCTTCGTTGCTCTTTTTTTATGTTTTATTTATTTTGCGGACTGTGGTATAATAATTTTTATAGACATAGTATTATATTAGACGATGAATTTCTTTCTTATATTGAGCAAATAAGTATTTTTGTACAAAAATTGAACCAAAAAAACGTTTTCAACTTCTAATGTGTACCTCTTCTATGGTTCTTTATTCATTTATTCATCTTTGGTTGAAATTTCATTTAAACCATAGATATACAATTATAATTCTATGATTTTAACGAAGTTGCTGCACTGCGCTTTGACAGAATCTGTAAAACGTAGAATTATAATGGCCGTCAAGATTCTTTTCATAATTAGTGAATTAAAAATTGCGAGTAAAAATGTTTATTCATTTCATCGAAATCTTTTCAGTAAATATAGTTTACTAAAACATTGTACATTAAATGTCTATTGATTTTCCAGAGTCGTTATTGTAATGTTTTACAATTTCATGTGCCTATAGGTGGGTGTTTAAATTTTATTCTGCTTTATTTAATAACACAGTTAATTACATTCTTGTTCATTTCCTACAGATTGATTGATTAATAAGAGAGCTTTGAAGTTAAATTTAATCATCTACTGGAGTTTGTTTGCTGAAAACTAATTTCTCCCCTGGGACATTTTTGCAGTCAAGTAAGGTAAGAATGCATTCTACAATAATTCAATAAAAGCAGTCAGCATTACTTAAATCATATGGTGCATGTTTTATCATTATTAGGAAAGCCTAATGAATTATATCTAAATGAACTATCTAATCTTACAGGAAATTTCTCTGGATTTTGAATGACATATATTACTACTGAACACTAATCATATTAGTCCTGTTTCGCTCCACCATACAGCAAGTTGAAGAACATCTAGAAGTGACTGTTTGAGCCAAGGAGAAATTATAGCAGTTTATTATGTAAGTAACAACATTAAAAACTGCCTCGATTTCTTAGACATTTTTAACTAACAGCTTATTTGAATTTTACTAGAAGTCAGCAGGACTAAATATACTTGATGGTTCAGTAGCACTGAACTCTTAGGTGTTTTAAAGTTTTTTATTATAATTGATCCTGCTTGCAGTGACTTGTAACTGTAAATATAATTTTACAATATTTACCAGAACCTTGCTTTTGGAGCGAAACATTATTTTTTTCTTTAATGTGTAGGAGTTAATATGAAAAGGGTTTTCCGGATTGCCAGTTCGATCATTGAGTCCCTTGTCTCTTAATGAAACATAAATTTCTTATAATTTTAGTTTAATTTACACTTATTTTTCCTGAATACCAAAAGGAAAGAATATTGTCCTATCCAAAATGCAGGGTTTAACATTTCAATGGACTACGTAGTAAAAACCAAATGCACTATTAATTTAAAGTTTTAATTTGTACGATTTTTATAGTTTTAAATGTTTTCAGAAATGTTTAAAGAACAAATTTCCTTTTGTAGGTATCCGGTTGTCGTTTATAGCGCCACTATTTTATGTTATACATTTATCTATGGTTATGTAATTTCACAGATGTGATGATTTGACAAATATTTTACGCAATGTTTACATCTCTCGCCATTTTATATTTTCATATTATCTCGTTAATTTTAGGTACACATTTTCACTATATTGTAGTGTTTTGTTTATTTAATAGTGTATTTAATCCTTTACTTTTCAATTTCCGCAGATTGGCTGACCAATGAGAAAATGAATTTACTTTTCCTGATTAAACTGAAGACCACAAGAATAACAATACTGGAGTCTTCACCATGCAACATTAGGCACTTAAGGTTCGAGTGAAGAGCAAAAGCAACCAAACATGTACCTATAATATATTGAAACCATCAAGTTGTAGTAACGTTATTCCTTTCTTGGATTTAGTTTGCTATGGAATGATACGTTATGTTTATAAATAAGGTAAGAATAAATTAAAGTTAATTTGAAATAACATATTATTAATCAGTTGCTACCCTATTTGTTTCAGGTCTACGATGGAGAAGACAAAGAAGATCCTTTCCGTAGTTAGATTTATTTGAATTACTTTTTTATTTTGCATGTTTATTTGAGAATTTTTATTTTATTTTGCATGTTCTCTTGCTACCTCTTCGCTTTGCTTACTGCAATTCTTACTATCACGCTTCGCATTTACCCTATATGATCCGCAGGATTCAACGTTTCGTTATCTTGCTTGTTCCTTCTCATCCAAGGCGTAGAAGCAAAGGCCTCCCTGAGTGACTTGCCTTGGACTTAGCTTTTTAGTTGTTCTTTGAAGTGTCTTATACACTTTACGCGGTCTTCTTCTTACGTTCGCTTCATTTTTCAGACTGTTTGGTGTGGGTTATCTGGAATAGGAGCAATAGGCGACTGCCCAGCTCTCACAGGCGAAATCTGTCCAATCTTTTCTACCAAATTCTATTAGTTTTTGTCGTTAGTCCTTTGTAGTTTAGTTAGTTAATGCACTGCACTATTCGCTTACAGGTAAAGGACATCGATCGAAGACTGAAGACATCATACTTTATTTTTTTTCATTTATTTTGTTGTATTTGTCTCTTGCAGGTATTTATTTGTATTTATAAACTATTATGTTCGTATTTAAACGATATATTTTTAACAAAAAAGTTCCTCTGATACTTAAAACTTCTAAATTGTCTTTTTGGTAAAATTATTAAAACTAAATTAAATTTTAATTATTTGAAATATATTGGCGGATAAGGGTTGGCTATAAGGGGTGATGGTGGAGGCCACGGAGTATTAGAGGGGCTTTTTTAGTTCAAATATAACGTTTAATGGTTAATATAAAAGTCTAGTAAGTTTTTCGTGTTGTTGTCAATACTAGAAAAGAGCGAAAGACATTGGTAGTGGTACTGAATTAATTTTTTCGTATTGTTGTACATGTAGGAGGATTAATTTAAGTCATTTTAATATGCCTACAAATACAATAATATGTGAAAATCAATTAAGGGCCAAAAACAACTACTTGGTGTCTTTTTTTTGTAAGTTTGTATTACAACATGAACGACATATAAACTTTTATAATGATGTAATTGTATTTTCTCTTTCACAGGTATTTTGTTATATTGCATTTGAATGTTAATATTATTGAACTTGTAAAAGTATATATAATTAATGCAATGTACATAATTTTGTTTCGATTGTAATAAAAGAATTTTAAAATATGTATTGGTGGTTGTTGTTCTGTAGATCTTGGTTGTTATATAATGTAAAATCCTATTGGACTATCAATAAACTTATAAAGGTTAAAAATTGTTTTAATTCGTTCATATAGAGAAAAAAAAAGTTGAAGCGATACAAAGATGTGATATTTAATACATATTAATATTTGTTGGCAGTAAGACTATAAAGACATGGTTCAACTTATGGTCTCCTAATACAAAAATAGAAAATTTTTCAAAAATAAATAATTTGGTTTTCACATTATTTATTGATCAGCCCTGGTATAGGTCCAGAAATTAAAACTTCGCTTAAATTTTGACTATTTGTATCAGGAGAGCATAAGTCGCAGGAGGTATTTTTTTAATTTATTGATCAACCCTCGTATAAACCCAGCAATTTAAAATTTGCTTAAATTCTGACAATTTGTATCAGGAGAGCATAAGTCGCAGGAGGTATTTTTTTATTTATTGATCAACCCTCGTATAAACCCAGAAATTTAAAATTTGCTTAAATTCTGACAATTTGTATCAGGAGAGCATAAGTCGCAGGAGGTATTTTTTTATTTATTGATCAACCCTCGTATAAACCCAGAAATTTAAAATTTGCTTAAATTTTGACAATTTGTATCAGGAGAGCATAAGTCGCAGGAGGTTTTTTTTAATTTATTGATCAACCTCGTATAAACCCAGCAATTTAAAATTTGCTTAAATTCTGACAATTTGTATCAGGAGAGCATAAGTCGCAGGAGGTATTTTTTTTAATTTATTGATCAACCCTCGTATAAACCCAGAAATTTAAAATTTGCTTAAATTTTGACAATTTGTATCAGGAGAGCATGTCGCAGGAGGTATTTTCAGAAAAATAAAATTTTTGAAGAAATTTCAACATTTGTATCAGGAGAGCATAAAAAGGGAAAGCTTTTTTTTAGAAATATATATTTTTATAAATTAATTAAACAGATTTATAATTTTAAATCATTTATTATTTAAACCAGTAATTACATTTTACTACAGGAATATATATTTTATAAGAGCAAAGTTTAAGAAAAAGTATTTGCATTTTCTGATTTTATCATTATAATAATTTGAGATTGTAAAATACATTCCATCAAACATTCAGATCTTTCCTTAATCAAATGTAAACAAACATTGTACATTATTAATTTGTTACATAAGTACAGAGAATAATAAATTATTAGATGACTTTAATAAGAAAGCTGTAAAAAACGAATGTACTTACAGTAATAAAATAATATTAATCAAAACTAAACAGAAGTATTTCCAAAATTTATAAAATGTAATGCATAAAACTAAATAAACGTCCGGTTTTAGGTTATGATAAACAAACAACGTGTTATGACATAGATACAGAATAAGAAGAAACTCTATGGATTATTAAATATTATAGAATGCACATATACAACCAGTGATACACTTCTGACATTAAGTTGCATACGTAAATTTATAAATACAGTTGAAATGACTAAAAAGCTTATAATTTGTTTATAACAAACTTCTTAAGTGTTTAATTTGCAAAATCAACTAATAATAATTGTTTTCTATGCCTGTGAACAATTTTGCAAGAAAATTATACATCATAATTGCAATTATTCTGTAATTAATCATTTTATTCTGACCAAACGAGTAAAAAATTTGTAATTAGTTTATAGCAACTTTCCTAAGTAATTAAATTGCAAAATCAACTAATAAAGGTTCTTGCCTATGCCTCTGAACAATTTTTCAACAAAAAATACATCATAAGTGCAATTATTTTATAATTATCGACTTTTTCAGTCGAAATCAGTAAACGGTTTGTAATTTGTTTATAACAAATTTCCTAAGTAATTAAATTGCAAAATCAACTTATAAAGGTTCTTGTCTATGCCTCTGAACAATTTTTCAACAAAATAATAAATCATAAGTGCAATTATTTTATAATTATCGACTTTTTTCAGTCGAAATCAGTAAAAGGTTTGTAATTTGTTTATAACAAATTTCTTCAGGAAATAATTTGTAAAGACAACTGATTTAGGTTTCTTTGTATGCCTGTAGACGATTTTGCAGCAAAATGATACATAATAATTGCAATTATTCTATGGTAAACAATTTTTTTCTACCGAAACCAGTAAAAAGTTTATAATTTGTTTATAACAAATTTCCTAAGTAACTACTCCACAAAATTAATTGAAAAAAGTTATCCTTAATGCCTGTGGGAAGTGTTGTAACGGAATAACAGACGGTAATTGCAATTATATACTCACTTAGGATTTTTTATTTCAATTGACATCAGAAAAAGGGTTTGTGAATTGTTCATAATTTTTTTTTAAATATTTAGGGTTTACGCTATTTACAATTATGTTTTTAATTTTAAATTTATGTTTTTTACCTATTTCCTGTGTAATGATCTTTTTCATCACTGACTCTTCACTTTAGGGTTCAAGAAGTGCAGAATAAAAAGCTCAGCTGAAGTATATCGGTTCTTCAAACTAATTACATACTGTAAAAGATATTCAACTATTACTTCGATTTATATAATTTGTAAAAGATTTTTTTTAATTTTGATAAAATAAAAATTAGTTATTAAAGTGGTTATCAAAAAAAGATAATAATAATTCAAATTGGTTTTATCGAAGACACAATCAGAGTATACAAGTAATAAGTAATATAATTTAGTAATATTGAGAATTTTAACAAAAAGACCTGGAAAAATATTTAAACTAAATGGAAAAAAATTAATAATTTCAGAATGCTAATTTAAAAATTAAATTAATTTGATATAAATGACGTGTTTATTACTCAGTAATACAATAAAATACACAGATACTTTTTTACATATAATAAGTTAGTAAAAAGTGCGCCAACAACATCAACCTTGATTACGTACGGGGCAAGTACCAAAGTACCAGACGATGACGGGGTTGAAATTCTATGCACGAAGTGTGGCAATAAAAGAATCACGATTATAAAGCAATCTGTGAATTCTTCCAGTGCCAAGATCCGGGCACAGAAATTAATTTAATTAACAGTAAATCTACAAAAATAATGTAACATGTGTAAAAAATACATTTATGTGTACATAAATACGTTACCCATACCACATCACATATACACATTTTTTCTACTTCCTTCCTTGTAAACATTTTATTTTCTCAGTATAAAACAACAAAAAATTAGTTTCAACAGTTATTACACAATTAGATACCTATTTACTCTTTAATATAAAATTATGTACCACTAAGATTAGTGAAAATAAAAAAATTCTTGAACAATAATAAACTGAAATGATATAGATACATATTTCTTTCACCCACGACACGGCAGGTAATTTATTACGTCACATCGTCACGCTACCACTGCGGCAGTCAATATGCTTTCCCGGCCGATTCCAGACCGACGCGTCGCGACGTCCCTAATCATCCACTTTACCCCAAAAGCAATCGTTAACAGCCACATGACATATTGTTTGAAAATTATTACATACCTAATAATCTAATTAAATTTACGATATTATAAAGTTTTATCATAATCAAAAAAAAATAAAATAAAATTGTCTTACATACAGATAAAAAAATATTGATGGTAGGTAATTAATAATTTTAATTGAAAGAAATACGTACTTAATTAAAGTGACACCAGCAGCTCTACAAAATTTTTTAGCATTCTTTGTATGTACTTACATACAATATAAGCACGTAGGTACCTTGTTGATTTTGTTTTTACAAAAACACATAATCCAGTAATTGAAACGAGCTACTCAAAAGAATTTCTTGTTTGGAGTTTGAATAAATGTTAAATAATTATTTGCCCCTTTTGGGGGAGTAGATGTTAAATTTAAAAGGCACTTTTTAAGAGCAACACACTCGAAAACTGTACGAACTAAATAAGGTAGTAGAACTTTTGGTAGGTAGGTGTATAGGTACGTATTCAAATGTTTTAACAATACTTCGATGCTTGGCAACGGCTGAGTTTGCGTATTTCCTTATGCCCTGCCAAGGCCTGGTACCACCGGAAACACCGTCACGCAAGGTTGATATTTTGCTACACGAACTGTTAAAAAAGTACGTTTTTCTATAATACCTACCCGAATGACAAATTGACATCGTGGAAATTATTATCCGATTAGGACAGCAATTTTAATGGCCCATTCGATAAGAAATGGGGTCCAGGAGTCCAGGGGCCCAAGGGTCATTATTACTACTGTTACCACATCTTACACCTAAAAGAGAAATAAAAATTACATTTTTTTTGCAAACAAAAAAAACAAATAGAAAAGTAGATTATTTATAATTTTTTACTGATTTTATTGATTCGATTCTACAAAAATGTGACTGACTAATGATCAAAGAACTCGCTCAATAAACTGAAAGGGGTCGTTCGTTTGCAAGGGGGGTCGGTCATTTGTGAGGGTAACACCTGCCGAATGCAAATTACATTCACTATCTATAGGTAGATAGGTACATAATATAAAGTTACCTTCTTGATATAATAACAACATAAACCTATTAATGAAACTATATTAATAATTAATTAATTTTATGTTGTTTGCCTGGTGGTATGTATGTGTATGTGGTGTACCTAATAATAGTAAATGAATCCCCATTCCAATTCTCAATTGTCTGCCTCATCATTATTGCGCAATGCGTCAGCAATGTAGGGTGGGGGGAGTGAATACCGTTACATCAGTATTATCCCTACCATTAATAACGTAAAAATACTTTTCCCACTGTTTATATTATTTGCATGTATGTACAAATGTCATAAAAAGCATTTTAATTTATACAACTTTACCCCCTAGCCTAGTCCCTAGTATGTATTCTATCAATTAAACAACGCAAAAGTTTTTACTGATTATTACAATTTAAAAAATGCAATAAATGACGATTATAAAAATATAATAAATTGTTTTCTGAAAATAACATTGTAATTAACAGATTTTTTTTGGCACCCTTTACACGTTGTTTGAAGGACAATGCACAAAGTTTGAGGGGGTTGCTGGTATAGCTTGTCACGGAAGAGTTACTTGGTTACCAATACAAACACATGAGCATTGATTTAAGGAAAAACTAGTTCAAACTGGTATGAAATACATAATCGATTTAACTTTTAACACACACACAGATAAATAAATATATATTTACCAAAAAGCCATTATTTTCCCATTGATAATTATAGTTATAATAGGTACGACACGTGAATTTGAAGACAAAACGAGTGACATTAAAATCCTAAATAAACACCTACATTAAAATTAAAATTTAGTTTATTTTTAAATGATTTCATATGGTCATTAACTTATTTTTTGTAATTGACTTGTTTAATTGTTTTGAGTTAAAATAAAATCAGAGGCAGACTCATATTTATAAAATAAAATAAAATAAAATAAAAGCTAGATCCACCCTAATATTTCTAAAGCAAGTAAAGATTTCAATTTTCAAAATAAAAGCATACCTACATAAAATAACCAATCGTACAAAAAATAATTGAATCATAAAAAACTGCATTAAGTAATTAAAACGAACGCTTTTATGCATCACAAAAGACGAAAAGGCCTAGTTTCGCAATAAAAAAAAAAAGGAATGAAAATGTGAAAATCAATGCCAAGCGCAGGTATTGAACCCTTGAAAGGGAGGGAACGTATAACAATTCCCTCACTGCGCCATCTAACGTTAAGTAGCTTAGTAAATGTGGGCGCCAAATTTTTAGATACAAAAAACTTTTTTCTTAACTAAAACTTTTTCTTAATTCTAATAAATAAGTTATTGTTAAATAATTACCAATAAATTTAAAAATAATTCACAAAACACTGTAACTATCCGTTTCATATTATTAATCAAGCAAGTTTTTATTTAATTATTTACTGTAAAAAAAATTTAAATAAAATAATAAATATGTAGTTATATTTACCTTAATTTATTTATTGCATATTATATATACTAAAAAATGACATAAAACGTTTACTTTTATTTGTTTATCGATAGACGTCGCTAGCTAACATCTTCCCCGAATTTAGCCACCCCAAAGGGGTGTCACCCTTGCGCTCACGCCTGTTTTTATTATGAAAGGTACATTTTCGCAGTCACAATTAAACATCGAAATATTTTTTAAGATAAGTACCTACTCATAAATTGTACTTTTAACAAAACAGTTGTTTGTATAGTTTCGACTACAATGTATGTATGTGGTGTTGTGCTAAAAAGATCGTGTTTGTACATACAAAAGATGCCAATGTAACCTATACATTATTTAAGTAAGTGCTAGATATAGGAGGATATATGTAGATAAGATAAGAAATGCAGGACCTCAATAGGTCAGAAAAAGTTAAACCCACAATTGCCTCGAAGCCAAAATACATTCCACCTGTGAACATTGCATTCCAAAAGTTTGGCCAGCAGCAGAAGACCACGTACAAACCTGCTGAACAACATTACCACCAGGACAATGAAGAATTTGCTGGAGCCAGACACCTAATAGCCTTTCATAATAAAGATCCTCCTTGTCCTTCCACAAAACAACAATCCGATGAACAACAACGTGCCTTCCAACAACAACAACAACAAAAAGACAAGTCATCAATCGATCATCGAACACTGTTCAACGTGCAACTACTCAAAATGCCAACATTTCCAAAACATCAAGACCAACAACACCTACAAACATTACGACGAACGAAACGATCAATTTTCGAGCAGCAAAGAATCTTCTAGTTCACCAAGTACAGTCTGCTGCAGTATTTTGTCTAACGTTAGTAACGACTGTTGTGGTATAACCGGGATGAAGGAGAGCAAAACGTGCAAAACTGTGGTAAAAGTGGAATCGATCGATTCGAACTCGTCCGATTCAGGAGGTTTCAACGAATTCATACAACGGGAAGCCCTAATACTAAAACAACAACAACAGAAATCACAGCTCACTAAAAGGATACCATCACAACCAGACTGTACCAAAAACAACAACGAGTTCAAACAATTTAGACACCAGAGGAAATTTTCGCAACCTGAATATCCTTTGAAAGAACTTAAAAAACCACCAAGTTCAGTCCCAACGGCACAAGCCCTTGAACAGTTCTTGCTGAAACCGAAAAAAAGTGACGAAGACATTTCTAAGCCTAATAATAATCCGACACGTTTTTTCGAAAAGAACGAAGATGTTGGACAAATTAAACGAACCGTTGGCCAAAAGTTGTACAAACAAAGCAGATACGAGCAGTCGACGAAGAAACTGGAAGAGTTGTTACTTCAAAGATTGGAAAAAGAGGACATGGTCGCTAAAAGTCAAAACTGCGTCACAACGGGATACATAGCCGCCGAAGATATAGACGAGAAGATGATGGTTCAGAAACAGATCCATCAGAAACTCCAGGCCGATTTGCAGAGAACCGTCAAGCAGATACAAGAAATAAAAAGTATCGAACTCAGGTTGCCCCAGAACAAGAAATGGTCCGAGGTTTGTTATTAGACGTATTTTTTTTAATTCATGTATGTATTATATAAATATCTATGTAAGTATTAAATGTTAATTTTGTCTGGAATGTCGTTTTTTTTTTGCTGACTGAAACCCCTTGCTTAAAATATTTTAATTATTATTTGCATGTTGTGTAGTATGTAAAAAATAAATTTTAGAAAAAGGGGAGCCACAATGAGTGTCTATCTTTTTTTATTGCCACGTACATCTCAAAACACTTATTAAATTTAAATAAATAAATAAATATATTAATTGTTACTGTTACCCCTCCACCCCCCGCAAGCGTACTCCTAATTCCTAATGCTTTTTTTTTTAATTTATAAATTTGAGTTTAAAAATACCTGTGTAGGTATATATTCTATTCCTAACTGTATTTATTTATTTTTTCAGGGCGATAAAAATCAGGCACCAGCAGGTCTAAACCAAAAACCTAAGGTGAGTAATTTTAAATCAATATTATTTACACTTTATTCAAAATTAATCAAAGCTAAAATAATGAAAATTAATTTTTACGTTCTTTAAGTGGGTACATATGGGAACTTTTAGTATTTCCCCTTTAAAATAAACATGAAAAATAAGTATAGCTAGCACTCATTGTATTATTGGGAAGTAGTTAGGTACGTTAGGTATCGATCTTCTTCTTTTAAAGAACCCTCTCTATTTCTACAGCAGGGGTTGGTAGACGTTACATTCGTTATGTAATTAGTACCTATAGGAGTCTATACACATAAGGCAAAACTTTTGATTAAGTATATGAATGAGTGGTACGATAACAATGTCATTGATAAAATAATATCAGCCGTTAACCTACATACATTATAGTATTAAATAGTAGATTTATCATCGTATTGTTCTTATCAACCTTATTAACGTAAAATGCACAAAACCAAGTTTTAAAATACCTATCTACTTATTAGATAGTTATCAAAAAATGGTACCCAAATAAAAAGGAATCAATTGATGCCAGACTTACCAAATTCCATTTTTGTGTCGATTACACTATAGTTTAACTTTAACACTATTTTATTAGTTTATCTTGCTTTAAATTAAGATTTATGTTGCACTTATTTCCACTAACTGACAAATGGCCCCATTGTTGGGAAAATATAGGGGGCGTGGTTTAATTTTCGCCATCTAGTAGCAAATAGCCCAACTAAAGGTTGTTTTTAAATTACTTTTTCTAACAATCACCAGATGGCGCTTCATTAAAATTAGGTTATGTAATAATATTCCTGCTTAATTTTAAATATAAATATTAATAAAAATATGATACATAATTTCAAAACAAGATTTTTAAAAGAAACAAATTTCAAAAAATCAATTTCTTGCCTTGGAATGCCTTTTATGCCGACTTTGGCCTTTCTGCCACTACTGGGCAATTTTTAAAAATTTATTTTATATTTTATATTATTTAATCAATTGGTGCCACTTATCAAATTCCATTTTTGTGTCGATTACACTATAATTCAACTTTAACACTATTTTATTAGTTTATCGTGCTTTAAATTAAGATTTATGTTGCACTTATTTCCACTAACTGACAAATGGCCCCATTGTTGGGAAAATATAGGGGGCGTGGTTTAATTTTCGCCATCTAGTAGCAAATAGCCCAACTAAAGGTTGTTTTTAAATTACTTTTTCTAACAATCACCAGATGGCGCTTCATTAAAATTAGGTTATGTAATAATATTCCTGCTTAATTTTAAATATAAATATTAATAAAAAAAAGACTATTTTAAAAATTTAAATTCAAAGCTAAAATAATGAAAATTAATTTTTACGTTATTAAAGTAGGTACATATGGGAACTTTTGGGCTTTTCCCCGCTTTAAAATAAACATGAAAACTAACTCATCTATCTGAAAATATCTAATGATTTGAAAATTATTTTTAAAACAATATTTTTTAATAAGCAAACAAAATGCTTCAATCCTAAAAATAAATAAATTGTATGATTTGATTTTTTTAGGTACCTATTAGTAGGTACATATTTATCAAAATGGTGGCCTAAGCTATTTGTACGAATTTACCTATACCATACTGTATTAAAAGAAAATATTTTGGTCCATGTTTCGTTTGCCTTATGTGTATAGATACATATGTACCTACATATATGTATAATATACAGGGTAACGTTTAAAACATCCAATAGATCAAAGCATATTTTCAATTTCACCTGTTATTAATTATCAGTAACGTTTAAAAAGCTGTTTAAATATTTTTGAAACAATCAATTTGTTTACTGTTCGATTTGAACATAATTGCTAACTGTGCAGTACTGTTTAAACAAACTCTTTTATTAGCAAACATAAATACTAACAAATGAGTATGTATAAGCTTTCTCTGGTAGGTACTCTGGGTACGTACATTCACCTACTTACAGATTATAATAATTTTTTTTTTTAATTTAATTTGATTTGTACAAAGCCCGAAGGAGAAAAGTCGACGAAGTTTTTTTCTATTTTTGTTAGGCGCCTATGCTAAAGAATTCCATTAAAAAACCGACCACTTGAACCAATTTTGGAATGTGATGTGGTGATGTTTAATAACTCTTCAAAAAAGTGTCTGGTTTGTATTTCCCTGCCTGCGCACGTAAATAATAATAGTGTACATAGTATGTATGTACATATAGTGTATTTGAGAGAGAAAACTGAAGTCAATAAGATGGCGGTAAGCGCTGTGACTGTGAGTCATTTCATTTGCAAGGTCTGATCGTTCAATTCTCTGTCTGCTTTGCTCAACTTTATATTCTATTCCTCTCCCAGTTGGTGTGCATGGTCGTACACGACAGAGTGGTGCGGTAGTTATGTTCGTTATTATTAAAAGTGTTTCGTGTTGATGATGAATGTTTACAAACAAATGAAATCCACATTTAACCTTCTCGATCTTTTATGGTAAAATTATTTTCACTACTTATTACCGTTTCGCCTTAATAATAAACATGTAAGTAAAAGGTTGCTTTGAAAGAGAAATATTTTACAAAAAATGTTCGTTTGCTCACACCGACATCGACAGCAGCCAAGTGGTTTCGTTTTATAATAGTTTAGTGAACTGTGTGTTTAGTTGTTGGATTGGTGCTTGCAAATGAAGCTGAAGCTGATCGTGCGACCGTAATTTTTATATTTTTTTTCGAGAAACACATTGTACCTACATGTAACGAGCAAAAACAAGGTAAATTTAAAAAAATAGTGTTACCTACCAAACAAGTACCTACATACATGCACTAAAATTTTGATAAACGCGAAATAGTATTTTGAGATATATTATTTATAGTCACGACAGATACTTACAAGCAAAATATACATGTACAATTGTACACATACACGTTGTAATAACCATATACATATACACCCACATAAATGTAAAACGTGCTTACAATTAAAAACACGATTCAAAAAAACAAACAGCTACCTATTTCGTTACAATATTACTTAGCTACACCAAACAAACAAGCTAATTTTTTTAAGACAGTTACGCACACGTATCTTGTAAGTAGTAATTATTTCATTATACACATATAGGGTGACCCACAAATCGGCCTAATTTAATATTAACACCTAATTAATTGACATGAAACAGTTATACAGGGCGCTTTACGTTTAATTAAAGCTAGATTATTAGAAAAAATAAGTACCTACCTCATCACTAATTTGCACCAAATGTATATACAGGGTGTTCCACGTTGCTTCTTAAGAAATAGCAAAACAATTTAAGAGATTATACACAGGTACAAAAACAAAAATCACGTTGATTATATTATTGCCATTTAGAACACCCTGTATAAACCACTGCATAATACGCTATTCTTAGACGACTGATAAAATTATCTTTAACAAACTAAATAAGTAATATCTGTATTACGCAAGTAATTTCGCTTATGTTATTGTGTATGTGCCTATGTGTGTATGTTAGTGGCACTAATCTATTATGTACCTATAATCTTGCAATTTCTATTTTTAAATCAGAAATACTATTATCAATTAAAAAAATATTAGATCCCATTATTGATTACATCGGAAACAAGTTCATTCAACTTGAAATGTCCCTCTTAAATTTTTGTTTTTTTTTGGGCATTCAACTTACTGTGTTATTAAACTTTGACGTTTCTGTAATTGATGTTTTGTTCAATTTTTCGATTTAAGTACCTTTCATCAGTAAAAATAAAGCAAAGTCATTCCAGTTGGCGAAATATCAACTTGTATAAAGCTTTCAGTAATAAGAAATTTTTTTGTACAAATACGCAGACATTTTATTAAAGGCATGAATGAAATTGCAGAACTTCAGGGGTTGCTTTTAAATGGATTTGCGGAACATCCATTTCCGTGCTTATTCTAATTTCACCCTCTGACAAACGCTTATACGTATGTATAATAAAACGGGTCGTAGGTATTTATGGATATAAAACACGAAAATGTCATATACGATAAATGAAGGAAGGAGAAAACGCTGAGGGTAGAGAGGCAAACAAAACTTTTGATTAAGTATATGAATGAGTGGTACGATAACAATGTCATTGATAAAATAATATCAGCCGTTAACCTACATACATTATAGTATTATATAGTAGATTTATCATCGTATAGTTCTTATCAACCTTATTAACGTAAAATGCACAAAACCAAGTTTTAAAATACCTATCTACTTATTAGATAATTATCAAAAAATGGTACCCAAATAAAAAGGAACCAATTGATGTCAGACTTACCAAATTCTATTTTTGTGTCGATTACACTATAGTTTCACTTTAACACTATTTTATTAGTTTATCTTGCTTTAAATTAAGATTTATGTTGCACTTATTTCCAATAACTGACAAATGGCCCCATTGTTGGGAAAATATAGGGGGCGTGGTTTAATTTTCGCCATCTAGTAGCAAATAGCCAAACTAAAGGTTGTTTTTGAATTACTTTTTCCAACAATCACCAGATGGCGCTTCATTAAAATTAGGTTATGTAATAATATTCCTGATTAAATTTAAATATAAATATTAATAAAAATATGATACATAATTTCAAAACAAGATTTTTGAAAAAAACAAACTTCAAAAAATCAATTTCCTGCCTTGGAATGCCTTTTATGCCGACTTTGGCTTTCTGGCACTCCTGGGCAATTTTTTAAATATTTATTTTATATTTTATATTATTTAATCAATTGGTGCCAGACTTATTAATTTCATTTTTGTGTCGATTACACTATAATTTAACTTTAACACCATTTTATTAGTTTATCTTGCTTTACATTAAGATTTATGTTGCACTTATTTCCACTAACTGACAAATGGCCTCATTGTTAGGAAAATATAGGGGGCGTGGTTTAATTTTCGCCATCTAGTAGCAAATAGCCAAACTAAAGGTTGTTTTTGAATTACTTTTTCTAACAATCACCAGATGGCGCTTCATTAAAATTAGGTTATGTAATAATATTCCTGATTAATTTTAAATATAAATATTAATAAAAACATGATACATTATTTCAAAACAAGATTTCTAAAAGAAACAAACTTCAAAAAATCAATTTTATGCCTTGGAATGCCCTTTATGCCGACTTTGGCCTTTCTGGCACTTTTAGGCAATTTTTGCACCCTTTGGTACACTACCTTTTGAACAACAAAAAATGCCGGGGGCACCTCTAGACTACGCACCCTTCAAAAGCCGGTACTGCATAAATATCTATTACCTAACTTTCTGTTACAATATAGATACCTACACGATACTTAAAAAAAGTCATAGCACATGAAACTGTTATTAAAATTCTCATATCGCAATCATAAAAATACAAAGTAAATATGTTAAGAAGCTATTACGTTTGCATATCACTCACCTTTTATTTTAATGAAGTTTGAGGTCCATGGACCATAACTATAGACGCAAGTTGCACCTCAAAACTTTTAAACCTTCCAGGCATATTTATTTAAACACCACACTCGCGTTTTAAAGAAAAAAGTCGTAAAAACACTTTCAATCACTACCGATTAATAAGAATCGTTTCTAGTTATGACATTCATGCAGTGGTAACAACAACAAACCTTAAAAAAAAAAAACATAATTCAACAAATACGTTTTGTAAGTTATGAACATGGACGTATACAACCCTCAATACATATGCGTATTTCTGTTACATAAGTAATATACGCTAAACTTTTGATTTAATGGATTTAAGTTTAAAGGATAATTCCGTTGATTTATGCATATATTTTACTGGAAATTGTGTAGGTACCTGTTTGGTTTAAAAAACTAATTCATTAAGAATAAATAAACAATTCTACAGCCATGGACGACCCGGAAATACAAGAGACGGTTGAACAAATATTGGGTAAACGAGCAAAGGTGGTAGATTGTGAAAAAAAATCATCTATCAAAGAAGAGGAAGTACTTCTTATAAATGGCATTCCAGTTACTTTAGAAGGACGAGATGGACGCGCTATAAAACAAGCTTTAATAACAGGACAAGTTCCTCCCTGTGATTTGCTGAACACGTTGCTTATTAAAACGGGTATTCTTAAGGCTCCTGTGAAACTTGACACGTCGTTAAGTATCAAATCGACTACTGTTACTAAAGAAGAGGTCACAGTTTCTAGAGATGGTAAAGTGGTAGACGAAAGGAGCAGAGAGACAAAAGAACACAATTTTTATACTAGTGCTATTAGCGAAATTTATGAACCGGTTAGTACAAGAAAAACATTACAGTGAAATATTCTTGTTGTGGTTATTTAGGAGTTTTTCTAAAAAATAGAAATATGTTCTTTACGGTTATTTTTTTGTAATTCCTCAATGGTTAACATCTTCAGTTCTTCTGACAAAGAAAGATTGTCAAAAGATAATTCAGATGATTTTTAACAGAAAAGCGAAGTTGCCAGCCATAGAGGAAGTACAAACCTTCAAGATGTTTAAACACTTCACTAGCAAAAAACACAACACAATCTTTTCTTTTTAATGAACCAAAAGAGTATACTTTTCAATTTTTCAACTAATTTTAGAACATCAATTAGTCATGCTATTTTTAACAAACCATTAATGCTACCTTTAAAATTTTAATGTGCCTAATTCGCCAGGTGGGAATTGTTCAATCGTCGGATGTATTTAGCGGCTCACATCATCATCATCAGTATTATAATCAGCCAAATGGAAACAAAGTGCGTGATGAAACGAATAAAGGCAGGAACAAAAAGTACGACCTTAAAAGCGAAGACGATAAGATAAAAGGATCTTTCTCTAGTACGTCCAGTTACGATTCGGTCCCACCAGCTGATTATATGATAAATAAATGTTTAAGTAACGATTCGGGACATTTAACAAACTCTGCGGCCACAACAAATACAAAAATCGATTTTACGCAGAGTTCAATCGATTCATTTAGTTCTCTTGACGAAACCGATTATAAAAACGATTTGTTGGACAAGTTTAGGAAGTGCAAACTTAATAATATAAATGGCTATTCCGGTACAGATTACACATCGGTAAGTAACACAAAGAAACAACTAAAAATATTCTTTAAAAGCCCCTTAACACTTAAAAAGTTCTCTCAAGTGGGTTTTGCGATAGACGAAATGTACCATAGTAAAAGGAAAAGAAATTCGTTTTACAGTTAATTTTTAATTTGTTATGGTGTTTTGAAAACTGCACAGTTATAAAATTTTATTAATGTAGCTATGTATTAGATTCCCATATAAGTAACTACTTCCCATATTAGGTACCTAGTTGACGTCAGTCTCAGGCTTTTTTTGCTCGAGTTGAAAAATGTTTTTGTCTTTTTATGGTAACTACTGCTAAATATTTGTTTAATATTTTTGGGACATACTTGGTTTGCCTTTTTTATTTTGCTGAATTTATTAAAGTGACAATTTTGACTTTATTTTTAGCACTCAGTCCATGGATCTGCCGTTCCAGATTTTGTCCCGAAAGACTATTCAAAACGAAGGGTAAGCAACATTTTCTTTTTCTATGTAGCTGATTGTAAGGCAAAAATTTTTGTTACAGAGTTTACCACAAACTCATCCCACAGGGAAGATTTATTCGAAATCGTTTAAAGGAGGGGGACCATCTGACCTAGCGTCCGACTCCAATTTCCAAAATGATAATGTAAGCATATCGTAAAGTCGTCACATACATTAATTAACTTGATTACATTTTAGGCATTAGTATATCGGGACGGAAATCTTTTATCAGGGTCTTTGGAGGCCCTTATTCAACACATGGTTCCTACTGACGTCTATTATCCAGATAGAGCCTACTTATTTGCCTTCCTTCTTTCCTCAAGACTATTTATTAAACCTTTAGATCTTCTTACAAAGGTCAAGAATTTGTATGAAGCTCAGCAAAATCTTAACTCAGCAATAAATACAAAAGACATTCAATCAGGACATTTGAAATTTGTCGAACACCTCGTTCAACTACTTATAGAATGGACTGAAACATTTCCTTACGATTTTAGGTAAGTGAATAGAAATATTGTTAATTTTGGTTAATTATGATTATTTTATTTAGGGAAGAAAAAGTAATGCAACTGTTACGTTCAATAACACAGCAGTGTATCATTGCAAAACCGTCTTTACATTCGCACGTATCGTCGTTACTACACAATCTTTTACAACGGTTAACGGCTCTGGAAAACTTTGAAAAATCATTAGAGGAAAAGTCAGTTTCTGCCGACGATAACATTGACATTTTGGAGCTTTGTCCGAAACCGGAAATATTAGCGCAACAGCTCACTCACGTGGAGTTAGAACGACTATCATTCATAGGTCCCGAAGAGTTTGTTCAGGCGTTCGCAAAAGAGAATCTTCATATTGAAGGTTCATTAATAAACGATGCCAAGAGAACCCATAATTTGGAACAGTACATTCAATGGTTTAATAGGCTTAGCTATTTTGTAGCTACACAGGTTTTAAAAGTAAGTAATTACGTAATTGATTGAAGAATATTTTTCTTATCTCCATTTTTATTTATGAAGCATGTGAAAAAGAAGCAACGAGTAAGAGTAATAGAATATTGGATAGAAACAGGTCGAGAATGTTTTAACATTGGTAACTTCAATAGTCTCATGGCGATTATTGCTGGCTTGAATATGTCTCCTGTTGCAAGACTTAAAAAGACTGTAAGTGTTTTATCAGATCAAAATTACAGTGGGAATGTGACGAATGAATTTTATATTTTTTAGTGGCATAAAATACAATCTGGTAAGTTTACGATACTGGAACACCAGATGGACCCAAGTAGCAATTTTAGCAGCTACAGAAGTACTTTGAAGGCCGCAATGTGGAGAAGTGCAGGGGCAACGGATCAAAGACAACGAATAGTGATTCCATTTTTCAGCCTTCTCGTTAAAGACTTGTACTTTTTAAACCAAGGATGTTCAAATAGGTAATCATTTACTGTTTTATTTAAATTTTGAATAGTTTTATTTTCTTTTTCTCTTCGTTAGATTACCCAATGGACACGTTAATTTCGAAAAGTTTTGGCAACTGGCTAAACAGGTGACGGAATTTATGGCTTGGAAACAAGTGGATTGTCCTTTTGAGAAGGACTCAAGAATAATAGCTGTTTTACAGCACGCGCCTGTTTTGAATGAAAACGCTTTATCTCTAGCCAGTTTTGATTGCGAGAATCCGGATAATATTCAGGAAAAAGAAATGTGTAAACACCTGAAGTGCGAAGGATCATCTACGTAACTTTATTTATTTTCACTGTACCTTTTTTTTATTAACAGTATTTTAAATACTTGTTTATGCAGCTGGATAGGATATTAATATTAATTAGTTCTTATAATCTCTAAATGTATTTTTTTACACTTACTATCATGCTAAGTTTCATTTTCCACTAATTAATAATCTGATTTTATTTTATTTAGATAACTTGTGATAAAAAAATCTATTTTTATAATTTGCTTTAAACATATTTCCTTATAGGTACCTCTATTTTGTTAATTCTTTTAAACACATGCCGTAGGTTGTGAGTTTTATTAAATATTTTAATTTAATTCGAGAAGCACAAAGATGATGTAACGAGAAACATTTGCATATTGATGTAGTGTGTATGTTTGTATGTAACGTTATTAAATTAATTAATTATTGATATAAATACTGAACAGTATGTACACCTTTTTGGTGTTTTTTATATATGCCTATTACGGTCACTTTTTCGACAGTATTACTTTTCCAGTTAATCGTAAAATATGTAATACAAATTTATATGATAATTATACTACAGGAGCGTCTTTCCGATGGGCTTTTTGCAGAAATACTATTGTACAATAGCAATATAATGTAGTGTGAAAGAATGTACAATTCTCCACTCCATTTATTAATTCAAAATATTCCTTATTGTTTATCTACTTAATTGTGTATTTTTCGATATGTGACTAGTTTTAATTTTTTTTTTTTCTTTTAATTTGTAACATAAATTCTTAATTTTGCGTTTAGAAACAAAAGTTTTGTGTTTATTATAAAACGGCCTATTGCCCATACAAAGCTACTGTGTATACGATTTAATTTTTTTTATCATAGTAACAGATAAAAATTTAATTAATTGTACAGCTTCGTTACCTCCACAATCCATCTTTAATTAAGTTATTATTCTAGTCATTAGATTTATAACAAGAGTGACGGTTCTGTAAAAGTGTGTGTGTATGTATGGTGTATTTTCTGCATGCGTAATTTTATTCGAATAATAGTACATTGTGTTCGAGAAAAGAAACTGTAAGCTTTTTTGTATAAACATAATAAAAAATGCCTTGCTGCTTAATTTTTCGTTTTTGAAAAATATTCATGTATGATGAAAATTATTTGATGATATTCTATTAATGGACAGTGTAATTTTTATTTTCCTTAAACATTCGTACACTCTTTTATATTAATAACAAAAATAACTAAAACGAGAAAGTGCTAATAAAAGATTTTTTTTAAAAATAACAAAGTACAAACGTTTACTATTAAAAAAAAATCGGAGTCCCGTGAGCACTGTTAAAGGGGCATATTACGAGTCAATTCTAGTATTATCTAATGTGTTAAATTATTATTACCTAGCAAATGTCCCACACAATTTACAAAAATGCAATTTTTGAATAAGGAAATGCATTACTTTATAATTTTACTTTTTTAACTAATTAGCCGAGATGCTTTCAAAACAGGAATAAAGAATTACATATCTCTATAATTCTTTAACCAATAATAATTCCAACACCCAGTCGAAACTGATTTTTTGTATGATTCATTACCCCACTAAGGGCTAATGTAAACGGTAGAGGATTCAATTTTTTCTCTAAAACAGCACCTACAGTCCAATTTGTGTCCACATGTCCTGTTAAAAAAACACTATTTAGCTCATAAAGTAATAGCTCAATAATGTGGAAGGACCAGGAGGAGTTGGGTAACAAATAATTATGGCACATGGGTTTTTGGTACCCTTAAAACGACTAATTTGTACAGACTCACCTTTGAAAACGACATCGCTCTTTGGTAAATCCACTTGATATCCAATCGAAGCAACAGCTTCCTGCATTCGATGATTTGTTTCCAACTCCACTCCGATTTGTAACTGCTTACTTGCCTTCTGATAATAGCACAGATGAATGCTGGACACTCCTACAGAACCTGACACTTGAATGCAATCAGTTGTGTATCTATAAACATATTAAAATTATAGATTAAATGCTATACTTTTAGTATATGTACTGGATAATAGTAGTAAAACTTAAAACTTACTTTCCAGCCAAACTAAGTAAAGCAATTTCTCCGCCAGGAGTTCCAGGGCCCCTCTGGTAAGCAATTTCACTCCCAAGGGCTACTGAAGGTGTTATTGATTGTAAATATTGCAAAACTAATATTCCACTGCCATTTATTATGTCGGGATTAGCCACAGTACAAGTGGCAGTGTAGTCACTTCCTTTGTAATGGACAGACAATTGACTTGCAGTAAATTTATTATTTTGTACCTTTCATAAAGATTATGTTAAAAATTGCTTGTGTTAAATGAAGCATTACTTTACCTGTGCACCAAATTTTGTTTGGACTTTAGGTCGTAACTGATGAATAATAGTGGCATTTAAATTTCCAGAAGGATCTATATCTCCTAACATAATAGGGTAAGCCTCTGTTGGAGAAATTTGTTTTGTTCCTACGTAAGTTGCCCCAAATCTATATCCACTTGGGGTAACCGAACTCATATTTAAAGTATGTGATATTTGAAAGTGATTACTAAGTCCACGGGTAAGCATTACTCGAGCTCCTTCGAAACACGAAGGGAATACATCTAAAATAGCAGCAACATGTGAAATCTATGTGGTTTCTAGGTTAGAATTGCAAACTTTGTAAATACTTAATGAAAATTTTAAGTCATAAATGATGTTTTTAAATTATAACACTTTTTAAACACGTACTTTTACATTTCTGATGTAATTCTTCTAAAGGGCCTGGGTTTTCGGGACCAGTGTCCGGTGTGTAACACGGCACTGAGGGTTCACTTGCACTTGCAGCATAGACGTTTCCCATTGTTCCTAATTAACTACCAAGCGTTTCTGTAAAATATTCACCCAAGTTTTAGTTTTTTGTTTAAACACGCTTTAAAAACACATGGGGTAAATATAATCTTCAATAAATTCTTCAGTAGCAATAGCTTCCACAAACTTAGAATATATATAAAATGACATTTGGAAACAAATACAGTCGACTACTATTACGAACTGCAACAATTGGAAACTTTTCAATTGTTTTTATAGATGGTGCGATTATCCTGTTATCAATACAAAACCATAGAGAACTAGAAACTTTAGATTAGGGTACATTCCACTTGTCTAAGCTATTAATGTCAAAAATAATTTGTATAAAATTTAAATTTTATTGATAAATATGATTTTTTTTAAATAATATGACTAATATTTACTAAACGCCCACTTTTGATATCATATTAATTTATTTGTTTCTTTCCTATTTTCTTTTCTTCTGTATAATGTTTGTTCAGCAAAAATAAATACAAACTTTAACTTTCTTATGTAATAGGGTTATTAATATAAATAATAACAAAAGACCTAATAAATGAGAATTTACAAGACTTTTAACATTTAAAGAGCAACATTTAGTGGCTTACGTGATAAATAGGGATAAATGAATTGCCATCGAGATGGAGGCCACACTATGCATGATGCTTTTGCAGTAATTAGTCCTAAAGAAATGGGGCCAAAATTATTTGAATCAAATGAATGTCCTACATGATCTCCTTCCACCCAACAGTGTCCTTTTGGGACTCTTACAACAGATTTCTCATAACCCATTGTAGCAATAACATCACCTGAAGTGACCACATACATATGTTAGTATACTAATTAAATATTAATTGGAGTCAGTACCTTGTAAGCCCACGACTCTCTTTACAATACTTTGCTTTGAATCCTTCGGTGATACTATGCATACTATATCTCCTCTTCTAATATTGTTAAATCTGATAGACCAACGATTGAGAAATATATAATCAAAATCACCTTTATCAGGATTTAAGGCAGGCTGCATGGATATTCCATCAACTCTCGCAATGTATCCCACTACATCAAAAAATGTAATAGTAACAGGAACTGCGATACTTATTTTCTTAATAAAATAAATAAGAAACATTTAAATAAGTAACTTTTATAGGTTATAAACACCATAGATAACACATATAACCTGACATAACCCATAGATGATGCAACCATAGAAGTTCACATGTATCTCTATGAGAAGCCACTTGTATTTTAAAGGTGCGTTCATTAAAACTACGTTAAATATGAATAAAATTTCAATGGATTCACTTCAATAATAAAAAAATAAATTAAGACATTCAACTTTATGTTCCATAAATTTTAGATTCATTTTGAATAAAAAAGATAACAATTGATTGAATAAAATTATATGTATAAGATTTCAAAACTCTTCATAAAATTACCATTACATCATTACCTATAGTAAATTATATGGACATGTGCAGTTATTAATTAATTAATTATTATATTACTGTTTATTCATCACTCTGTTTTAAAAGTTCTTCAAGTTGATATTGTTCAGTTTCTTTTTCAATTTGTTCTTGTAATAGCCGATCCAGAATATCCTGAAATCTTTGTCTAAGGGCAATGTTTTCAATGTTCTCTATTTCTAATTCTTGCTGTTGGCGCCTCAGTTTTAAATCAGCCAATTCGGTCTGTAATTCTTCAAGTCTAGTCAAAATATTTTCTTTGCTCAGTGGTTGTGTAGAATATGAAACATTGGGTTGTTGCTGATAATAATCCATACAGTCTTGCAATAAAGGAGAATTTTGCATTTCCCTGAACATTTCACTAGAGAATTCAGTTAATAATTTGCTTTCAGCAGAATTATTCATAACAGAATTTGAGTCAGTAAGGTGACTGTCTTCTAGAGAATTTTGACTGTTTTCATCCAACTCTAACACATTAAGAGTTGCATCTTCTTCTTCAGAATCACTCACTGCTCCACCAAAGATGTCATGTTCAGCCACAGGTTGGTCAATTGGTTCCACAGGCTCATTTTTAATTACTGTGCCTTTATTTACCTTATTTTCATCATCTTCATTGATAACTTCCCATCTGACACTAACTGCATCATTATCTATTCTTAATAAACGTTTTACTTCTTTTTCTATTTCAGGGGCTTCCACATATTTCTTTCGAAGTGTTTTTCTAAATCTACGTTTCCTTACATTTTTAGTTGGGGGTGTAATACCATGGGGCCACAAATACTTCTTATCCACCTTGTTGGGGTCTTTCTTCTTAGATTTCTGGGGAGACTCTTCATCAGTTGTTGTCTGATCATCCTCCTCCTTGCAAATAAATATTTGGCAAATATCTGCCGTTTTATAAAAACTTTTCCCATCAATTGTCTTCAAGGATTCCACTACTGTGGGGAGATCCACAATTTTGCCAGGTAGCAGCCAGTGATCTACTCGAACTTCACCATGTCTTAAATCATTTTCGATTTTAACACTAAAACGATCTTTTAAATTACTGTTGTTATTTATGGCTTCTCGAAGTATTCTTGCAGGTTCTTGTGGTAGACGTAAGATAAACTGCGATTCAAGTTCTGTTGGACCAGATCCCTCACTACCCCTATACATAATTAATTTTATAGGAAGCCCATACGCACCAAATTTAAAAAATTCCCGAGTATAGTTACTATAAAGCAAATAAAATGGAAAAAAATAACTTTCTAGTCTCGTACGTCAACAAGCAACATAACCTCTACAGAACTAATAAACATACCAATAGATATCGATAGAGTGTTTCATAGATCTAATGTATGTCATAGAAATAGTCCATAGAAAGACATATTATTATTTTTAGACAACCACATTTTTAACCTAGATTTTCATTTATTTAAAAAAAAAATTAATGCCCTACATTCTTCTGTTTTAGTATTTATTACATTTTAACAACTTCCTATAAATTGAGCTGAAGATGCAAGTATGTTAAAGTGAAATATTAGCCATAATTTTAGTAGTTATTATTAAATTGTGTTTAGGATCCAAACGAAGATACAGAATGGAATGATGTTCTTAGATCTAAAGGGATCATACCCCCTAAGAAGGAAAAAGAAATAACTGAAGATGAAATTGTATCGATGGTTGAAGATACAATAAAACAAAAACAAGCTGGAGATGGTAAATATTGGATTTATTTTAGCTTTTAAACTACATACAGAGCATATTTTCAAATGTTACAGGTAAAAAGGACATATCTGAGTTAGACTTAGATGAATTAGATGAGCTGGAAGATTCAGAAGATGAGGGAGTGCTTTTGGAGTATCGAAAGAAAAGGATAGCAGAAATGAAAGCTTTGGCTGAGAAGTCAAAATTTGGTACTGTTCAGGAAATTTCTGCCCAAGACTATATTCAGGAAGTTAATAAAGCAGGAGAGGGTATTTGGGTTGTTCTCCATTTATATAGACAAGGGTAATTAAAAGTTACTTATTTTACATAGATGAAGAAAAAATTGCTTATAATGTTTCAGAAAAGTCTTTTTATTTATGTACACTTTAATTTTTTTTAGCTTTTTATAAATCTTGTAGAATTTGTTTTTATTTTTTTTTCTGAAACAAGATTTTTTTTCTTTATGCTTATTTGAAGATTTTTATGAGAATTGTAACACAATAATTTTTTTGTTGTAGAATACCATTGTGTAGTCTGATTAATCAATATTTGCAAACACTGGCTGCTAAATATCGTACAGTAAAGTTTCTAAAGTCAATTTCTACAACTTGTATTCCAAATTATCCAGACAAAAATTTGCCAACAATTTTTATTTATTTTGAGGGAGATATGAAAACACAGCTTGTTGGACCATTGGCATTTAGAGGACCAAATCTGACTCTTGATGGTAGAAGCTATTTATTTGTTTTATTATTTTAATAAATCACATTTATTTTTTAATTTCAGAATTTGAGTACCTTTTAGGACAAACTGGTGCAATTGAAACATCCATAAAAGAAGATCCTAGGCCTGTTATAAAAGACAAGTTATTCTCTGATTTATCAAGTGCCAATAACGACTGGTGAAAGAAAATAAAAAAAAGGCTTATTCTTATGATTCACTTTTTTATCTGTGAGGAGCCTAAAAAGTGTTTCTTCACTAGTTTTGTTTTATTTATTTGTAAATACGTAACACACGATATACCTACAGTTATTCATTTGTTAACAAGTGCGTTTCTTTAACAAAAATTAAAAAAAAAAGAGATAAAATTTTGTTTTTATTTATTGCTTAATTTACTTTAAATTTTTATTAATTTACTATTTATATTTAAAAAAAACTGAATAAATAAAATACTTGTCAATAAAATAAGATTGCTGCAGCATTTTTCTTCTATTTAATTTAAAAATTGATAAAAAGTAATTAATAATATTAATTATTTTTAGGGAAATTTAATTGCATGTCTGGATATTACATATTATGGATATAGCATAAAGTTCGTAATTATGGAAAACATTTAAATATTTGAATTTGAATATAACTGTTGCTAAACGTCAAAAGGTTCGTTAAGATAAAATTTTAAAAATAATTAACTTTGGTAGTGTTTAAAAAAGAGAAAATTACATTTTAAGGTGCTAGATGGCCTGTTTTCTTACTTGTGAATACACATATTAATATAAAATGGTTCGTTACAACGCATTAAAGGGGTTATATGAGTGTGAAAAAACGATAGGATGTGGTGGTTTTGCAAAAGTAAAATTAGCAACACATTTGGCCACAGGCGAAAAAGTGGCAATAAAAATAATGAGTAAGAGTGCATTGGGAAAAGATTTACCTAGAGTGAAGTTGGAATTAAAAGCCCTCAAGTCTTTATCACATCGTCATATATGCCAGTTGTACCAGGTTTGAATTTACACAAATTTTGAATTATTTGTGGACTCCTCAGTTTGTTGTTGTGTTGCAGGTGATTGAGACTGAGACACATTTCTTTATTATTCTGGAATATTGTTCTGGTGGCGAATTGTTTGATCATATAGTAGAGAGGAACAGGCTTGGTGAATCAGAGAGTCGGAAGTTTTTCAGACAGATTGTTTCTGCGGTTGCTTATTTGCACAATTTGGGCTATGCACATAGAGATCTAAAACCAGTAAGCTCTGTTTTATTTTAATTTTTTGTGCATTTTATGAATGCATTTGTTGTCAGGAAAATGTTCTTTTGGATCATGAACAATGTTTGAAGTTGATTGACTTTGGTCTGTGTGCAAAACCTGATGGAGGAATGAAAAGTTTGTTGTTTACATCTTGTGGCTCCCCTACATATGCAGCACCAGAGCTGGTCCTGGGAAAACAGTACTTTGGACCTGAAGTAGACGTCTGGGCAATGGGGGTGCTTCTTTATGCCCTTTTATGTGGTTACTTGCCCTTTGATGACCATAATATTGAGAGTTTATACAAAAAGATTTTGGTAAGTAGTATGACCAATTATTTACTTTAGTAATTTGCTTATATTAACAATTGTTAATGTTCAGAGTGGGAGGTATGAAGAGCCATCTTTCATGACTGAGGCAAGCAAGAAACTGATAAGGCAAATGCTCCAAACAGATCCGAAGAAGAGGATAACTGTTGCTGAATTGCTTACACATCCTTGGATCACAAAGAATTCTAATCCAATAAGTCCTTATTTGGGTTTGGTTAAAAAACAGGATGATGACTGTATTGCCCTAATGGCCCAGTGTCATGGAGTTATGCCGGACGAGATGTGGAAATATTTGAGGAAATGGAAGTATGATTACAATACAGCTACTTATTTGCTTCTTTTGGGGAGGAAGAAACGAGGATTGCCTTTAAAACTGAACTCTGCAGCTGTGAAGGTTCCCATAAATGTTAAACATGTAAGTAAAGTTTTAATAATATTGTATATATTACTTAAAGGCCCTTTGATGGCTTTATATACTTTGTTTTCTAAAGCATTACGTTCTTCTTTAGTAACAAAACAAAGCAACATTTCTTTGTTTCAACATTGTAACACTTTGTTGCATGTAACAAAAGTTTAATTAGTTTTTATTGTTATATCTCCAAAGTATTGCTATTTTAGATTCTCCACCCTCCACAAATGAATAGTGAAAAAAGTAAAAATATTATTGCCAATGAAAATAAAGTAAACGAGAAGGTTATACCCAAGATAATCGAGAATACAGTGCAAAAGGACGAGGAGGAAGCAGATAAATACAATGGTGCGGTTTCCAGTAGTGGATGTGGTGATAATGGTATTTTGTCACCTGCTTTTGTGGAGCCCCAGAGAGCCATGTGTATTCGTAAACCTCTTAAACGTATCAGGAGCCCCAACTTAGAAGGGGAATGCTCACCGGGTATGTTTATTGGTTTTTATTATAACAATCTATTTCTTTTTGGTCTAAATGTTTATAGGGGTTTTAAAAATATTTGTTGAGTCTGTGTTGGAAAAAGTATTTTCATTTTTTGTCGAAATTTTGGCTTCCACATGGTCTTCAAACATCCAAAAATAACTTTCATGTTTTTATTCTAATTTTGTTTTCGTTTTTTAAACAAATTAAGTGTTATTTTTGAAATTGTAAAAGTGTTGTAATTAAAATTTGAAATGATTTCAAAATTTTATTGAAAATTTTGTATTTATTTTTATTAAATACAGCAAAATATATAACATTAAGGTTTTTTTATAACGTTTAGACGTTATTATAACATTTTTTGTACTTAAATATGTATTGAACTTAATTAAAAAGAAATTAAGAAATAAATTCAAATTTTAATAGTACTATTTAAACCTTATAGATGGCACAAGAGGTTCTATTTGGAATTAAATTTGTTTTAATTATATGTTATAATGTAACTGTAAGATGGCGCTGTATGCACGTTTTTCACACGTATTAATTCATTAATGGTTTTTAACAATAAAAACAAAGTTTTACAACTTATTAAACCACTACAGTGCATTTATATAAGTATTTTACGAGTTTTAGTAATCTGCATGCAGTTTATTAGTAAAATCATCGATATTAAAGTTTTTAAATTTTATTGTTTGTAATCAAATAGAACGATTATTTAATTATTTTATATTTTAATACTATTAATATTCGTTTTTAACTCACGGGAGGTTCATAATTATAAAATTTTGTAAAAAGTTTTAATTATTATTGTGCGATCGTACGGACTTTTACGTAACGAAGGTACGGATTTTTATGCATATTAAAATTTTTTTATTTTTCTAGTTTATTTCAATTGTTTTAATAACTAACTGATAATAATACTGTAATGTACGATAAAACGGGTGGAAATGTTATTTAGAACATTTTTCAGTAAACTTTTCGATTTTAAACTTGGAACACATTTTCCAACTTTTCTTCCCTAGGGATCGTCATTAAATAAAGAATAAATAATTCCGAGGCGCCGACGTAGGCGTCGGGACGTTAGGCATCCTAAATACATCGTGTAAGTCGTTGTAGGAGGAGGAGGAGGACGCAGTGTGGCTCTCAAGATCATGAAAACAGAATGGCGAAGTTAAATCGGCGATATTTTAGTAGCTTGCGTCGCGTGAGTTACGATCCCCGGGGGATCCCTTTTGCCCGGACGATATTTCCCGGGACCCCGACTGTCGAGTGTCGAGCACTTTCTTATTAGTGTTTCGGCAGTACTTCGGTGTAAAGTTGGACTAATTTAAGAGTTTCGAAGCTATAAAGCACGCTGGAACAAACGGCCCGCGAAAAACTGGACAGCGCGTCGCGATACCCCGCTCCTTACGAAACTTGGCTCCTTCGCAATAGTAACTCGCAAGAAAACAACAACTAAAAGTTCGCTAATTTAAATGCGAGAGCTTTAAAGGAATTTTCAACAACAGGATCACAAATAAACAAATAAAAAGATGGGGTTCCTCTTTTGACACATTTGTCATTTCTTTTTTAGGGTATTTATTCTAATTCTGCAGAGTTTGATTTTCTACTATTGTAAAATAGTAATGTAATATTATCTCTTTTCAGTGCCTTCAAAGCGTGCCACTCCCTCCAAAGCTGTAGTTAACACCCCTGAAGGGTAAGTTAATGTCTACTTGAATGATTCTTTAGTTAGTTTTAAGGGGAGGCGCGACAAAATGTATGTACGATAGCACAAGGGAGGAAGATCACTTTATATGTAAATTAAATAGAGGGGGATTTTGAACGGATTAAAGGATTAGCGACTTATCATAGGAGTTGTTCCATTTTTGAAATGGAGTTTCCTTAATTCATGTATTATATTAATTTAATCGTCATTTTGATTTATTGATGTCTAACTTGGGTGTGTTGTTGTTGTGTTCTGTAACGTTTTCCAACCATGTAAATGGCACCTTTTGGTCCATTTGTGCGAATTAAAGCAGTAAAGTATCGTCTACACCCACACACGTACGATACGATTAGTATCTACCTATAACAACACAAACACTTACACATTTACAGACCTGATGTGAATGAAAATCTGCTATTGGTATAGGATAAGTACATACCTACGTATATGTATACGTGTAAGAGTCGTTATATAGTTGTACAGTAGTCAAATGTACGACGGTGGAGGGTAGTAAACTGAATTAGGCGTGATCGTTTGACCCGCAAGCGGTTTCAAGCTAATGAACTCGTTTGGTTGTGTTTACATTTTACCGAAAGACTAACGGACATCCGAGCGTGAATTATTAACCAAAAGCTACCAACTTAGCGACTATTTCGATGCATGTGAGGGGATCGCTAAAGTTGCAACCTTCTGAATTGCATTGCAATAAGGCTTCTGATGATTCACCGTAATAGTAATTTGAATTTATACACCCAGTAGTTCCCTTAATGAAACATCCGGTACTTATGGTATAATAAGAGGTCCGTTTTTTTATTCACTGTCATATTCAAAAATGTCTTTAGACTCGTCCCTTAGTTTCTGGGGTTCCGCGGACCTTAAAGAAAACTGTAGGGTACTATTCAAAGTATTAAGGTATTTCTTTTTATGTATAACATCTATTTTCAGTCGTAAAACTCCGTCCACAGCGACCGAAACTCCAGGTTCAGCTCGTCGTGTCCTGGGTTCAATAGAAAGGTCCTTGCACAAAGTGCGACATGCCTTAACACCCAAAAAGCTCTCTGATGCCAGCCCAATTATCTTGGCCGCTAAGGTACTATTTCTATGATCATTTTTTTTATAAATATTTCAAATTAATATTTTTTTCTTTTCCAGGATTTGTGCAACGTATCGACCACACAGTGTAATGATCCCGAATTTGTGATAAGCGAGCTACTGAAAGCCCTGCACAAGAAGGGAATCAATTGTGAACGCAAAGGGTAAATCTTTTTTTATTTCATTTGCTCCTTTACTATTATTGCTATTGTAAAACTATGAAGTTGTTGTGGCGTACTTATTTGAATTACTGAGGCTTTTAAAAATGAAAAACTGTGGTGTCTCGTAATAAAAAAAGAGGGTGTGTTGACACTGCGACCTATTAACAATTCAATGGGTGTCGTCTTTTTCGGCTGGTGCAATGGGCCGGCGGGCTTTGCGGAATATCAATTAACACCTCCAGACAAGGAAAAAGTTTTGCTTTGACTAAGTTATTACATCCAGACGCAAACTTTTTTGGATTCCTCCAAAAGCGTCTACTTATTGGACATACGTATGTATGTGAGGATGGGCCTGTTTAACATTAGTATGTATGATATTTTAATGAGGTGATCCGCGGGAATTTAACAATTTTGTTGCTCTTAACACATCTAACGTTTGCAAAATCAAACATATAAATAAATGACATCAGGGAAAATTCTTTTGGGGAGTTATATTTTTACCTTTTTTGTGTACAAAGGCTAAAAAAAGGTAAAAATTGACATTTGATTGCCTGATAGCAAATAACGCAAATATTAGTGGGTAACTAATAAAGATTTGCAAGTGTACTAATGCATTATTAAAGAAGTAGATGCTCTATTCTACCCTATGCTGTTGTATCATCCATGATCAATGTAATAATGTAACCTAGATGGTCAGAAATCACTCTGTTCTGAAACCAGTTTGCATGAAAAAACCGTATATATTAAAAATCAGACAGAATTTATTTATTAACAGGGAGAATGATTGCATTTCAGATTTCGTCTTCGGGGTAAAATGGAACCAAGTTCCGAAAACTACTTTGGTGGCTGTTCTTTCGAATTGGAGATTTGTTACGTTCCAACTTTGGTACCACCACAACTAAAATTTGGCAACGATTTTTGCACACCAACAAAGTCGATACTTAAAAATGGTTTACTCAAATATGACGCTAATCACCCTACTACTACTACTACTACTACTACCACCACCAATAACAATATTAATAATAATAATAACAATAATAAAATACCGAAAACGCCGAATAATAACATGTACAGTAACAGTAACGAGCCTTTCGGTTCTCCCTTGTCCTTGTCGATTTCTAAGTCTTACAAGATTGGCATAAGAAGGAAACGTCTCAAAGGAGATTCGTGGTGTTATAAAAAGGTTTGCGAAGAAATTTTAGCCCTTACTGCATCTGATCTGAAGCAGTCTGTTGTGGAATCGTTGGTTTAAAATTTATTTTGTGAAAGGAAGGGAAAACGTTTTGTCGTTGATGATAAGAGTTAGTTATTAAAAAATTTGTACCTGTTACCTGTATTTACTGCGAATTGGGCATTTTACTGTTTCAACTTTCATTTTACGAATCAATAACTTTTAAAGTTTATTATGATAACAGGTTATCTTTTTTAAAATTGTTTATTGCAATAAAATAAGAGTTTGGGGCCCATTTTTTCCCTTACAGAAAGTAATCCCATGGACATTCCGTTTGACTTTAAAATAAACATTTAGACTTGTGTTTCGGATTTTTTATGTAGGTACTTAATACTTTTATTTTTACACATTATATCTGAATTAATCTATTATTAAGTTCTTAATTAATTAATAGCAGTTATTAACCTATTCTTTCCTTTGTAAAGTTTTAACCAGTTCGCTGGCCTTCTGTGTTTTTCCCTCCTTACGAATATTATTTATGTAGATATGTGATCTATGGATGACCCCCAAATTTAAACTATATTTTGTAGGTACAATTATTACACAAATTTAACCTTTCTCTAGTTAATTATTACTACAGTATTTCTTTTATTTTCATGATCGGACAGATTGTTATTTTGAACTTATTTTTTACTGGACATTTGAACGTATTCTAGCTTTATAAAATAAAAAAAATAAAAAAATAAATATTAATCAATTATCTAATATATGCACAATGTATATGTACAGGGTGTTTGCTCGGTTACAATATTACTTTTTGAAGAGAGTTTCTATTTGTATGTAAATATTTTTGAGAATATATTTTTTGTATTTAATGATACTTTTTAAAACTTGAATATATTGTGCTGAACTATTTCTTTTTATTGTTTTTCCTAATCTGATAATTTCAAATCCCAAAATCAACTCGGCAATTTTTTTTATATTTACTTGTCGATTAATAATTTAATTAATTAATTTATTTTTTGTGTTAAATGCCTTTCAATTGTTAGAAAGAATCTATTTTGCGTGGGTTTTGGAGATAGGTAAACATTTAAACGTTGCTGATAAGATCTTTCGTTGGCGTTCTCGTTGATGTTAAATAAACAGCTTTTTTTGTTGGCTTATTTATTTTAGATGAACTTGAGAGGTCAAAGTGAACGAGTTGGTCGAATAGTAATGTGTTTTCGTGTGTATATGTGTATGTTTTTGCTTTAGACGTGTTTATTTGTAACAAGTCGAATAATTACAGTGTTTTTAAAACGCGCAGCAGTGCCGATAATTTAACTTTTACTTAAAGAACATGACTGATAATAAATTAAATATTGCGTAAAACTTTCCTTGCCTTTTCAAGTGATATTTTGTAATTAATATAGAAGAACATTCGGGGTTTTTAAATCGCGAAGTGTCGGTGTTTTTAATTGACAAAAATGACTGAAAGTGAGTTCAATATTACGCGAAATTATTCCTTGTTTTTCAAATGGAATTTTGAATGGGAAATATCAATGAATGAAATGGAGCAAAATGTAAGTTTTTTAATAAATTGTTTAGGTATGGTTACAGTTTGATAAATAATGGAGCGTTTTAATGTGCGAGGGTAACAGATTTTTTTTTCTATTATGTAATTGCAAACAACTCGAAAGGAATGAAGGTGGACAAAACGTTGTTAGTAATGCGGACTAATTAGTGTTTTATAAATTAAGTAGTATGTAAAAATTATTAATATCAAACAAATGTGTTGTATCGCGCCGTGTTTTTAAGAGATTGTTGGTTTTTTTAAGAATTGTAATTTAAAATTTTGATTTTTATTAAAAAAAAAATGTCGGGTAGATATAAACAAAAGGTTCTAATTTCGGTTTTTATATACACAAATGAATGATTGAATGCCAACATTTGTTGTTGTTTAAATTAGATATTAAGGAACTGATGGCGAAAATTTAAATTTTTAAATTAATAAAAGGTAGAAAACTTTGATAAAAATATCATAACTTTGTACAGTGGCGATATTCTGTACTAAACGTTGCCAATTTTGATGGGAGAGGGCGCCACTATCAAGTTTCTTGTTTTTCTTTTTTTGAATTTAAGTTAAAAAGGCGCTAACTCAAAAACAAAAATGTTGATAACTGTTCAGGTTTATAAGTTATAATTATTTATTTATTGTTTATGCATACGTAATGTTATTAGTATAACAATAATGGGTGTTGTAATTAATTGACTCATCTTTAGGTAATAGATTTCAAGGCAATTTCATTTTACCGCTAGCTACCTGATATATGATAATAACGAACGAATAAATTGATTAATGAATAATTGCATTTCATTCGCGACGTAGCAGCAAATCAAATTGATTTTAATAACATAATAGCTCGACTACCCGTTTAGAAAATTACCTACGTACCTGCAAGAATTGTTTTATAGAATTATTATTGGGGAGGGGGTGGAGTTGTATCTTGAATCATGTGTCTGTTTATTTTAATAACGGAATTTTAGTTTTACACCCCTGTAGTAGGTAGTTTAAAAGTTTAAAGGTAACCGTTTTTGTTAAAATGATCAGGTGTTCGAAATGAAACCATTTAAATTAACATAGAAATGGTTTTAATTGGCAAAAATAGCTATGTACTCTGTTAGGTATTATACCCTTTCGTGTCCGACACGCTCACAGGTGTTAGTTAAGGGTTAATTGATTGCATGAGTTACGTAGTTGTTTGCCTACTTACAATAAATTATTAAATTTATTAATGGACTATAACATGTGAATCCCATTAGGTATAAACAAGTGTAAGTACAAATTATACTGAGGGTTCTTTTATAAATATTTAACTCAATTTATTTAACACCTCTTTTTATTTAGGTACTTATTTTAAATTTAAACAGTCAATAGTTTGTTTAACTTTTGGTTAAGTATTAAAATGTGCAATTATTAATTAATAATTTTATTATGCAGTTGCAGCTCGGTAGGAAGTACCTAAGTACTGTTTTTTTTGTATCAGCTGACTTGAATACGTAATAATCCAATCCAGTTGGTAAGGGGGTTAAAAACCGTTGCTGTACTTACTTAGTTAGTTAGTATCTGGCTATATAGGTACAGACTAATTTAGATGATGATAAAGGTCTTACGATTACGACATTAATTTGTAATAATTTTATTGCACCTGTGCTTTGTGCTGTTATACGATGTGATGCAATTATACAGGGTGTTTTAAATTTTAATAATGTGAATGTAGGACCTACTACAAAATAAAAAACTGATTTGTTTTTTTTAATAGTTACGCCCCTATAAAGCTATTAGGGGCTAAAAAAAATATATTTTTTTCTTCTCGAATTTGGAAAAACAAAAATTATTGTCTAAAAACGCTTCCAAAAATTTTTTTTAATTAACTTCCTATATATTGTTATAAATTAATGGTCAAATTAGCAACCTATAGATAAGTAATTTTTTTTACTAGAACTTTTTTACTGGTTAGAATTTGAAAATAAAAAAATATGTTCTCAAAAGCTTGATTTATTTAGGAATTTTTTTGACTCTTTAATTTTTTTGATATAACAGATCGTTTTCTAATAAAAAAATAAAATAAGTAATTAAGACTCATATGGTGATTTGGAAAATTAATTTTTTTAATGAAAATCGAAGTTTTATCAAAAAAATTAGAGAGCCATAAAATTTTCTAAATAAATTAAGCCTTTGAGTGCATATTTTCCTATTTCGAAATTCAAACACGTAAATAAAATGACGGTTGATAATTTTATCTTTTATATCTAATAATAGAGGGAGATTGAAAAAAAATATCTAGGCACTAAAATATTTTTTTTTACTTTTTCCAATTTTAAATTAAAAAAAATAGAAATCAAATTTTCACCCCATCTTTGTTTTCAGAGATTTTTTTTCTTATTCTAGTATCCTGAATTAAAACTTTACATTTGACCAGTTAACTTGAAACACCCTGTACCTACCTCCCTATAAATATTTCTTTTATTTTTTCTTTTTTTACAGAATTAGGAACAATTTTAAGATTCGTTTCCTCTTTATCTACAGTCTATAGATAGGTACAGTAGTTTAATTTTAATTGGGTTTTGTTTGAAAAATTCCACCCTGACACGATAATGACATTAAAAACAGAGTTCGTCAGCCGGTAGATCCGTTAAAGTGTAACGAACGTCTTAGACCAGCTGATCGCGTAATAAGTGTTTTAAAAGGGCTGAAGTCAACAACCACTTTCGATTTTCGTTTTCCCGCCATCTACGTAAAACACCCCATCCGGATACCACATGTTCTTCCTTCAGAAAAGATTATCGACCAAAAGGAAGTTAAGTTACATTAGGAAAGAAAGGCGTTAGACAGACGAGACCGTTGCAATTAAATAAAAAAAAAATATCAAGAGGTACCTACAATTAAAATGTAGACCCTTAAAATAAAGTAGCAATTTAATTTGATGGGTGACCCTATCGATCTTCATTCGAAGAAAAGCGATAGATATCGATCTAAAGTTAGCATTCATTGTATCGACCTATCGAGTATCGAGTATCGAGTATCGAGTGTGTATTATATTCCGCGACGATTCGATTGTAAAACACAAAGGTACAATAAAGTCCGGGTTGCATACTTAGGTATATCGCGGGCCCTTTAAACCAGGCGTCTCTGTAACATTGTAAATTGTCGTTAATTGCCATGTGCGAACCGTATCTCGTTCACACTTAAATAATGTAATGTAGGTAGGTACATAAGTAAATATGTAAGTATATGCGTCCATATTCGTTGATCTTCATACCTACTTACTAGCCTATCTACCAACCATTAACGGCTCCACTTCTATTATATTCACTTGATATATGTGCGTACGTTTGTAGAAAAGAAAAACGCCCGACGTTTTTAGAACGGTGCGTAATTTCTAGAATCTACTTTGTCCTTTTAAACGTCCTAAAAATGTAGAGACGTTCAACATTGTACTTTTGTAGAAACACCCTAACGTTTTTAGAACTGTGTGTAATATTTAGATTCTACTTTGTCCTTTTACACACGTCCTAAAAATGTAGAAACGTTCAAGATTGTATGTTTGTAGAAACGTCCTGATGTTTTTAGAACTGTGTGTAATTTTTAGATTCTACTTTGTTCTTTTACACACGTCATATAGAAACCTTCAACATTGTACTTTTGTAGAAACGTAGTGACGTTTTTAGAACGGTGTATACTTTTTAGATCCTGCATATTCCTTTTACAGTCATTCCAAAAATGTAGAATCCTTTAACATTGTACGTTTGTAGAAACACCCTAACGTTTTTAGAACTGTGTGTAATATTTAGATTCTACTTTGTCCTTTTACACACGTCCTAAAAATGTAGAAACGTTCAAGATTGTATGTTTGTAGAAACGTCCTGATGTTTTTAGAACTGTGTGTAATTTTTAGATTCTACTTTGTTCTTTTACACACGTCATATAGAAACCTTCAACATTGTACTTTTGTAGAAACGTAGTGACGTTTTTAGAACGGTGTATACTTTTTAGATCCTGCATATTCCTTTTACAGTCATTCCAAAAATGTAGAATCCTTTAACATTGTACGTTTGTAGAAACACCCTAACGTTTTTAGAACTGTGTGTAATATTTAGATTCTGCTTTGTCCTTTTACACACGTCCTAAAAATGTAGAAACGTTCAAGATTATTTGTTTGTAGAAACGCCCTGATGTTTTTAGAACTGTGGTAATTTTTAGATTCTACTTTGTTCTTTTACACACGTCATATAGAAACCTTCAACATTGTACTTTTGTAGAAACGTAGTGACGTTTTTAGAACGGTGTATACTTTTTAGATCCTGCATATTCCTTTTACAGTCATTCCAAAAATGTAGAATCCTTTAACATTGTACGTTTGTAGAAACACCCTAACGTTTTTAGAACTGTGTGTAATATTTAGATTCTGCTTTGTCCTTTTACACACGTCCTAAAAATGTAGAAACGTTCAAGATTGTATGTTTGTAGAAACGTCCTGATGTTTTTAGAACTGTGTGTAATTTTTAGATTCTACTTTGTTCTTTTACACACGTCATATAGAAACCTTCAACATTGTACTTTTGTAGAAACGTAGTGACGTTTTTAGAACGGTGTATACTTTTTAGATCCTGCATATTCCTTTTACAGTCATTCCAAAAATGTAGAATCCTTTAACATTGTACGTTTGTAGAAACACCCTAACGTTTTTAGAACTGTGTGTAATATTTAGATTCTGCTTTGTCCTTTTACACACGTCCTAAAAATGTAGAAACGTTCAAGATTATTTGTTTGTAGAAACGCCCTGATGTTTTTAGAACTGTGGTAATTTTTAGATTCTACTTTGTTCTTTTACACACGTCATATAGAAACCTTCAACATTGTACTTTTGTAGAAACGTAGTGACGTTTTTAGAACGGTGTATACTTTTTAGATCCTGCATATTCCTTTTACAGTCATTCCAAAAATGTAGAATCCTTTAACATTGTACGTTTGTAGAAACACCCTAACGTTTTTAGAACTGTGTGTAATATTTAGATTCTGCTTTGTCCTTTTACACACGTCCTAAAAATGTAGAAACGTTCAAGATTGTATGTTTGTAGAAACGTCCTGATGTTTTTAGAACTGTGTGTAATTTTTAGATTCTACTTTGTTCTTTTACACACGTCATATAGAAACCTTCAACATTGTACTTTTGTAGAAACGTAGTGACGTTTTTAGAACGGTGTATACTTTTTAGATCCTGCATATTCCTTTTACAGTCATTCCAAAAATGTAGAATCCTTTAACATTGTACGTTTGTAGAAACACCCTAACGTTTTTAGAACTGTGTGTAATATTTAGATTCTACTTTGTCCTTTTACACACGTCCTAAAAATGTAGAAACGTTCAAGATTGTATGTTTGTAGAAACGTCCTGATGTTTTTAGAACTGTGTGTAATTTTTAGATTCTACTTTGTTCTTTTACACACGTCATATAGAAACCTTCAACATTGTACTTTTGTAGAAACGTAGTGACGTTTTTAGAACGGTGTATACTTTTTAGATCCTGCATATTCCTTTTACAGTCATTCCAAAAATGTAGAATCCTTTAACATTGTACGTTTGTAGAAACACCCTAACGTTTTTAGAACTGTGTGTAATATTTAGATTCTACTTTGTCCTTTTACACACGTCCTAAAAATGTAGAAACGTTCAAGATTGTATGTTTGTAGAAACGTCCTGATGTTTTTAGAACTGTGTGTAAATTTTTAGATTCTACTTTGTTCTTTTACACACGTCATATAGAAACCTTCAACATTGTACTTTTGTAGAAACGTAGTGACGTTTTTAGAACGGTGTATACTTTTTAGATCCTGCATATTCCTTTTACAGTCATTCCAAAAATGTAGAATCCTTTAACATTGTACGTTTGTAGAAACACCCTAACGTTTTTAGAACTGTGTGTAATATTTAGATTCTACTTTGTCCTTTTACACACGTCCTAAAAATGTAGAAACGTTCAAGATTGTATGTTTGTAGAAACGTCCTGATTTTTTTTTTTTTTTTTTTTTTTTTTTTTTTTTTTTTTTTTTTTTTTTTTTTTTTTTTTTTTTTTTTTTTTTTTTTTTTTTTTTTTTTTTTTTTTTTTTTTTTTTTTTTTTTTTTTTTTTTTTTTTTTTTTTTTTTTTTTTTTTTTTTTTTTTTTTTTTTTTTTTTTTTTTTTTTTTTTTTTTTTTTTTTTTTTTTTTTTTTTTTTTTTTTTTTTTTTTTTTTTTTTTTTTTTTTTTTTTTTTTTTTTTTTTTTTTTTTTTTTTTTTTTTTTTTTTTTTTTTTTTTTTTTTTTTTTTTTTTTTTTTTTTTTTTTTTTTTTTTTTTTTTTTTTTTTTTTTTTTTTTTTTTTTTTTTTTTTTTTTTTTTTTTTTTTTTTTTTTTTTTTTTTTTTTTTTTTTTTTTTTTTTTTTTTTTTTTTTTTTTTTTTTTTTTTTTTTTTTTTTTTTTTTTTTTTTTTTTTTTTTTTTTTTTTTTTTTTTTTTTTTTTTTTTTTTTTTTTTTTTTTTTTTTTTTTTTTTTTTTTTTTTTTTTTTTTTTTTTTTTTTTTTTTTTTTTTTTTTTTTTTTTTTTTTTTTTTTTTTTTTTTTTTTTTTTTTTTTTTTTTTTTTTTTTTTTTTTTTTTTTTTTTTTTTTTTTTTTTTTTTCTTAAACGTCAATTGAGTAGATATGTTTTAGAACGTTGTTTTAACTTGTTTTTAGTCATTGACTAACACTTAGAAACTATGACTTTTTAGAACGGTGACTTTTTAGACTGATACTTTTAATCTCATATCCTTTAACATTATTGTAGACCCTAACTTTAGTTGTGAAATTAGTTCTTTGTCTTTTATTGAATTCAAGTATTGTAGAAACGTCGATTTTTTAGAACTGTGTTTTGTTTATTTTTTTACGTCTAACATGTCTTTAGAAACTAGTTTTTGAAGAATTTTAGTGATTTTTTACGTTACACACGTCCTAAAAATGTAGAAACGTTCAAGATTGTATGTTTGTAGAAACGCTGATGTTTTTAGAACTGTGGTATTTAGATTCTACTTTGTTCTTTTACACACGTCATATAGAAACCTTCAACATTGTACTTTTGTAGAAACGTAGTGACGTTTTTAGAACGGTGTATACTTTTTAGATCCTGCATATTCCTTTTACAGTCATTCCAAAAATGTAGAATCCTTTAACATTGTACGTTTGTAGAAACACCCTAACGTTTTTAGAACTGTGTGTAATATTTAGATTCTACTTTGTCCTTTTACACACGTCCTAAAAATGTAGAAACGTTCAAGATTGTATGTTTGTAGAAACGTCCTGATGTTTTTAGAACTGTGTGTAATTTTTAGATTCTACTTTGTCCTTTTACACACGTCATATAGAAACCTTCAACATTGTACTTTTGTAGAAACGTAGTGACGTTTTTAGAACGGTGTATACTTTTTAGATCCTGCATATTCCTTTTACAGCATTCCAAAAATGTAGAATTCTTTAACATTGTACGTTTGTAGAAACACCCTAACGTTTTTAGAACTGTGTGTAATATTTAGATTCTACTTTGTCCTTTTACACACGTCCTAAAAATGTAGAAACGTTCAAGATTGTATGTTTGTAGAAACGTCCTGATGTTTTTAGAACTGTGTGTAATTTTTAGATTCTACTTTGTTCTTTTACACACGTCATATAGAAACCTTCAACATTGTACTTTTGTAGAAACGTAGTGACGTTTTTAGAACGGTGTATACTTTTTAGATCCTGCATATTCCTTTTACAGTCATTCCAAAAATGTAGAATCCTTTAACATTGTACGTTTGTAGAAACACCCTAACGTTTTTAGAACTGTGTGTAATATTTAGATTCTACTTTGTCCTTTTACACACGTCCTAAAAATGTAGAAACGTTCAAGATTGTATGTTTGTAGAAACGTCCTGATGTTTTTAGAACTGTGTGTAAATTTTTAGATTCTACTTTGTTCTTTTACACACGTCATATAGAAACCTTCAACATTGTACTTTTGTAGAAACGTAGTGACGTTTTTAGAACGGTGTATACTTTTTAGATCCTGCATATTCCTTTTACAGTCATTCCAAAAATGTAGAATCCTTTAACATTGTACGTTTGTAGAAACACCCTAACGTTTTTAGAACTGTGTGTAATATTTAGATTCTACTTTGTCCTTTTACACACGTCCTAAAAATGTAGAAACGTTCAAGATTGTATGTTTGTAGAAACGTCCTGATGTTTTTAGAACTGTGTGTAATTTTTAGATTCTACTTTGTTCTTTTACACACGTCATATAGAAACCTTCAACATTGTACTTTTGTAGAAACGTAGTGACGTTTTTAGAACGGTGTATACTTTTTAGATCCTGCATATTCCTTTTACAGTCATTCCAAAAATGTAGAATCCTTTAACATTGTACGTTTGTAGAAACACCCTAACGTTTTTAGAACTGTGTGTAATATTTAGATTCTGCTTTGTCCTTTTACACACGTCCTAAAAATGTAGAAACGTTCAAGATTGTATGTTTGTAGAAACGTCCTGATGTTTTTAGAACTGTGTGTAATTTTTAGATTCTACTTTGTCCTTTTACACACGTCATATAGAAACCTTCAACATTGTACTTTTGTAGAAACGTAGTGACGTTTTTAGAACGGTGTATACTTTTTAGATCCTGCATATTCCTTTTACAGCATTCCAAAAATGTAGAATTCTTTAACATTGTACGTTTGTAGAAACACCCTAACGTTTTTAGAACTGTGTGTAATATTTAGATTCTACTTTGTCCTTTTACACACGTCCTAAAAATGTAGAAACGTTCAAGATTATTTGTTTGTAGAAACGCCCTGATGTTTTTAGAACGGTAGTTAATTTTTAGATTCTGCGCATTCCTTTAACACTCGTTCTAAAAATGTAGACGCCTTCAACATTACAGCCCTTATCACTTGTTGTAGTTTACGCTCTTCAATTATTTTCGCGTTTATTCTTCATTAACTAGGAATATTATCTGTGACATATCTTCATATTGGCCGAGTCGTATGCTACACCTACTGCAGGGGTCAAAAAGCGGTCACTCTTGTAATTATATAGAATTGACCATAACGGTAACATACGGCTCTGCTATGTAGGTATTATATACCTACCATTATTATTGGCACTTTATACAATATATACCTATAAGTACTTATGTAAGTGTATTTTCCTATCTCTTAACATTAACACCTTCCATTTTCTGTCTTCTTGTTATCTTTCAATCCACCCAAGCCTCAAGCGATGTTGTTGGTAATACAGGTAACTAATCGTTCTTTTTATTCGTGAATAACTCGGACAGGTTCGGACTTTGATTAAGTTGTAATTTCCCCAGGAATTTTAGACTCATTGTTTCATTGCTAGATTTATTATTATTTGTTAATGCTGCTACGACTACTTACGTAGATTATTAGGAATAAAGGAATGTACCTACGAATGGTGAAGGAAAATGTTATCTTTTCGGGTGGTGGTTACAAACAACAGTGAAAGAGAGTTTATTAGTTTAAATATATGCGTTTTGTAACCACCTGAAGAGCACACAGATCTAGGTAGGTATCGAGTGAAATAATCTTGCAAAATGGTCGCCATTTGCGGATAAAAACGGTAACAAATGTCCCTCGGAGCCAGTAAACATCAAATAATTGTTGGAGATAAGATAGCGGGCCTTCTAGGTGTCGATTCTGATTTACATACACGGCCGGTGATCGGTCGCCACACACACAATATGGGTAGGTAATACGGATCGATGCGAATCGATTCGATCGATTTTATCGACTGCCTCGACTCGGTCGCTTTTCTTTACGATTCTGCGGTCTCCTTACAAACAAACGAACAAACGAACTAAACTCACTTATGTTAGGTAGGTAGGTAGGTAGGTAGGTATAAACATTGCGAGGAAAATCACCCTTAAAGATCCTCGATCGAATTTATATCACGTTAACAATACCTACATAAAGTACCTACACAAAAGTTGAATTGTTTTCATGTCATTATTGGACGGGACGTTTCCTATTAGTAATTAATCGAGTGACTACAGGTAGGTACTATGTTTGTATACGTAGTTAATAATAATTCCTCAGGATATCCTTAAATTTTTTAACAGTCCTTCAAACCACCTGTCGGGCCCAAGAGGCGAGACAAATTTATTCCTTTGTCTGGGAATACGAGTGAGAGACAAGTTCACAGGGGTTGTTAAATATTTACGGTCACCGTTAATTTAATCGGGCCGTGTCAACGTTTTTAATTTGCTTTATTGGAAATATTAACAGGGTGGAAACATTTTACTTACAAACTTAATAAAACGACCAAAAGTTATATAGTTATAAAATTAACTTAAAAATAAAATACATCTTTAAATTGTTAATATACAGGTTGCGAAAGTAAGTACGTTGGCACAGGAAATTTGACGATCAAACTATTGCCACTCCCTTCATTTGTTTGTCTATACGTGTTCGTGGGCGTGTCGTCGCGCAATTGCCAATAAGAACCAGTAATTGATATGCGCGCGTCGCTGTACCGCCTTCATTTGTTGCTGCAATCAACTGAGCTGATATACGCTTTTTCGCACGCTGTATAAGTTGACATTCTTGAGGACGATTATTCACCAAAGAGAGCTAATAAATTAAGCAAAAGACATAATCCAGCGAACGTTATATAGATTATATTAATCAGGAGCACGCTGCGTTCCCGGCTTTATGAAATCTCTCGGTTTAATCCTTTTATTAAAACGTACGGTAGCATTCTTTACACATGTCCATTTTAATTAGACAACATTAATATTCTCATAGAGCGAATCTTTCAAATTATTTAACGTTACGCCGATGCCAATTATTTAATTACGGCACTGAATGACCGTCCTTCGCGTCGCGGACGATGATATATTTCCTAGAAATTCTACTAGATCAAAATTATTATTAGAAAGAGCAAAATGATAAATTCCGTCTATTTTGAATCAGAATCAACGCTCAATTTTCGGTATGGGCAAAAATAGTCTTGTGTTTGTACTCATAAAGACCAAAACCATGACCTAGACCAAATCTAAATGTGCTATAGCAAAGCCCAAATGAGCAAGACCAACACCAACTGGGCTAGACTAAGACCATGACCAAAAACCAAGACCAAAACCAAGACTTAAGAGCAAGCCCCATGTCCATGACTAATATTAAGATCAAAACCAAATGATCTAAATCAAGACCAAGACCAATACGAAGGCTCCATTGGTCTTTCTTGGCCTCTTGGGGTTGTTTTAAAAGTTCCCCTGGTAATTTTTCTGGTTCCAATCTCAGTTTCTTGCCTTATACTGTTAATAGTTGTCTAAAAGTGTTCTGATTCTGTTGTTCGATGACGGTATGAGTGACGAGTGTTTAGTGGATGTGATGGAGCCTAGCAGCGGTTATTATTATCGTTTCGCGAGATCATGGTAAGATGGCACACGTGCTTGGACGGAAGCCGCGGTCACCGTTGACCGACCGACCGTGGCATTTTACTTACATTACAATACACCTCGCCTCGCCCTCTACTTCCTCTTCGGGCCCGGCGACCGACGCGACGAGGAAATGAACTTATGATTGGGCTATGACGACAAAATAACAACAATGGTCGATTGAGACTAGATATTTGAAAATTTGTGATTGTTAATATAATCTTTGAAGAACCCTGTCTGTATGTGAGGTTATGTATGCTACGTATATTTCATAAGTTTATAAAAATGTGCCCACAAATGGCTGTGACGTGGTGCTTTCTACTACTCTGCATAAATCTTACTTTTTAATTAAGATTATACTTAATTAAGTGCGCTCAGTTAAGCGAGTGAGTGCAACTGTTGCTGATGGCGTGCCTTATTATAACAGGATGCCAACATTTTATTATATTTAGGTACAATAGGACGAAGAAGTTTGACTACAATAAATAAAAATAGTGTTTTGTTAACTTTAAGGACTTCCAGCTAATTTGAAGGACTTCTAGTTAGTTTGAAGAACTTCCAGCTAATTTTAAGGACGGCCAGTTGTGTTTGAGGACTTTCAGTTGTGTTTCAGATAATTTTTAGGTTTTTCAGTTAATTTGAAGGACGTCCAGTTAACCTTAAAGACTTTCATATATATTTAAGGACTTCAAGTTGTATTTCAGTTTGTTTTAAGGACTTCTAGCTAATTTGTAGGACTTTTGGTTAATTTGAAGAACTTCTAACTGTGTTTCAGTAATTTTTAAGGACTTCTATTAATTAATAGCTTCCAGCTAATTCTAAGGACGTCCAGTTGTGTTTGAGGACTTTCAGTTGTGTTTCAGATAATTTTAAGGATTTTCAGTTAATTTGAATGACGTCCAGTTAACTTTAAAGACTTCCATATATATTTAAAGACTTTAAGTTGTATTTCAGTTAGTTTTAAGGACTTTCAGCTAATTTGAAGGACTTTTAGTTATTTTGAAGAACTTCTAACTTGTTTCAGTATTTTTAAGGACTTCTAGTTAATTGAATAGCTTCCAGCTAATTTTAAGGACGCCAGTTGTGTTTGAGGACTTTCAGTTGTGTTTCAGATAATTTTAAGGATTTTCAGTTAATTTGAATGACGTCCAGTTAACTTTAAAGACTTCCATATATATTTAAAGACTTTAAGTTGTATTTCAGTTAGTTTTAAGGACTTTCAGCTAATTTGAAGGACTTTTAGTTATTTTGAAGAACTTCTAACTTGTTTCAGTATTTTTAAGGACTTCTATTAATTAATAGCTTCCAGCTAATTTAAGGACGGCCAGTTGTGTTTGAGGACTTTCAGTTGTGTTTCAGATAATTTTAAGGATTTTCAGTTAATTTGAATGACGTCCAGTTAACTTTAAAGACTTCCATATATATTTAAAGACTTTAAGTTGTATTTCAGTTAGTTTTAAGGACTTTCAGCTAATTTGAAGGACTTTTAGTTATTTTGAAGAACTTCTAACTTGTTTCAGTCATTTTTAAGGACTTCTAGTTAATTAATAGCTTCCAGCTAATTTAAGGACGCCAGTTGTGTTTGAGGACTTTCAGTTGTGTTTCAGATAATTTTAAGGATTTTCAGTTAATTTGAATGACGTCCAGTTAACTTTAGACTTCCATATGTATTTAAAGACTTTAAGTTGTATTTCAGTTAGTTTTAAGGACTTTCAGCTAATTTGAAGGACTTTTAGTTATTTTGAAGAACTTCTAACTTTGTTTCAGTCATTTTTAAGGACTTCTAGTTAATTTGAATAGCTTCCAGCTAATTTTAAGGACGGCCAGTTGTGTTTGAGGACTTTCAGTTGTGTTTCAGATAATTTTAAGGATTTTCAGTTAATTTGAATGACGTCCAGTTAACTTTAAAGACTTCCATATATATTTAAAGACTTTAAGTTGTATTTCGTTAGTTTTAAGGACTTCAGCTAATTTGAAGGACTTTTAGTTATTTTGAAGAACTTCTAACTTGTTTCAGTATTTTTAAGGACTTCTAGTTAATTTGAATAGCTTCCAGCTAATTTAAGGACGTCCAGTTGTGTTTGAGGACTTTCAGTTGTGTTTCAGATAATTTTAGGATTTTCAGTTAATTTGAATGACGTCCAGTTAACTTTACAGACTTCCATATATATTTAAAGACTTTAAGTTGTATTTCAGTTAGTTTAAGGACTTTGAGTAATGTGAAGGACTTTTAGTTAATTTTGAGACCTATGTAAGCCGGTGTTTCAGTAATTTTAAAGGAAGAATTCGAGTTACAATCAGAAGTCCAGTTGTTTGATGGACTTTCAGTTAATGTTCAAGATGATTGGATTTTATTTTTAAATTGGTAGTTACTAAAGCCATAATTTAGATTAAGGAAGAGTGGTTTCAGAAGTTGCAACGGACAGTAGTTGAATGACCTTCACTTCCGTGTTAACAATTTTTAGGCCGTAATTCTACGACTCCACCTAAGGACGCAGGTGTTTAACTTAGCTTTCATACAGCGTCCAGTTAATCGAATCTACTAAAACTTCTCTGAAATTAAAGACGTGAAGTGAAATTCGGTAGTTATAAATCTTCGCTAGATTTTATACTTTAACGTCAACGTGTTTCAGCAATTAAGACTCTTTAATACGAAAGTCAGCGTAATTTAACCATATCGTTGAAATCGTTAACAGATAATATTAAAATTAGGTTCAGCAAGATACGGAAGTGGTCAACAAAGTACTTCCTACATACTTAAAGAGCAGTTGTCTTTCAGTAGTTAACTTATGCTTTTGAAGGAAATTGGAACTCAACTGTAGTCAGTAATTTTTAAATCTAGTAATTAAATAGGTCCAGTACGGAAGTCAAGTTGTTATTAGGACTTTCACGGTTTATTTCGAGAGTAATGTTGGTAGGTTTTGTAATTTGATTCCACGTGAAGCAGCTACAAATTTGCAGATTATCACCTTTGACCGTGGAAGGAGCTTAGTCATTTCCGACTGTATCGGACAAGACATATTGAAAGGCTAAAGCACTGGTACTGGCACTGGTATAATATTTTCTACAAGAGATCCTCGCCGGGATACCGCGGTCGTTTGCGAAACGGCCGGAATGCACGAACGACTGGAAAATTAATAAGAAAACTTGCCTCTAAAGACTATATTAACTACCGGCATTTTGAGAATTTGTAAAAATTACGACGCTTACGCTGCAGGTGTGCTTTGTTGGTCTCCGATTCATATTCGCGCTCAAGAATCCATCTCATTACGTCGATTTAATTAAAAACAAGTGTAAATAGTTTTCAACAGATTATTATTACATACGATTCTAATCCATAACTCATGCTCTTTCGATCCTTCAAACGCTACCGTGGGAATCCTCTTGTTAAATAAATAATAATTGTCAGGTACGAGTGACATTCTTCGATAATTTCATTAGTTAAAGCCTCTTTTTATCATCAACAGTACCTGACTGACTTAAAGAATGTCACTTAAAGAAAATAAAGTAAGATATTGCACGCAGTCTGATGCAATAGCGTTATAACGATCAAGTTTTTGGAACTGCGTGTGACAGCTGTCAAATGATGCATTGTCGAGCCTGCGCTAAGATTTGTGGGCGTTCTCATAGGTACTGTTCGTCCTAAACCATTCGTCTGTTATCACATAAATGTCTTTTTTCAATCCAGTATAAACGACAAACGTTTCAGAAAATTGTAATCGTGAAACTATTTAGTTGTACCTATTTAACAAATAAAAATGGTAATTGTCAGCTATGAGTGACATTCTTCAGTAATTTCATTAGTTAAAGCCTCTTTTTATCATCAACAGTACCTGACTGACTTAAAGAATGTCACTTAAAGAAAATAAAGTAAGATATTGCACGCAGTCTGATGCAATAGCGTTATAACGATCAATGTTTTTGGAACTGCGTGTGACAGCTGTCAAATGATGCATTGTCGAGCCTGCGTTGAGATTTGTGGGCGTTCTCATAGGTACTGTTCGTCCTAAACCATTCGTCTGTTATCACATAAATGTCTTTTTTCAATTCAGTATAAACGACAAACGTTTCAGAAAATTGAAATTTTCGTGAAACTGTTTAGTTGTACCTATTTAACAAATAAAAATGGTAATTGTAAAGTATGAGTGACATTTTTAAGTAATTTCATTAGTTAAAGCCTCTTTTTATCATCAACAGTACCTGACTGACTTAAAGAATGTCACTTAAAGAAAATAAAGTAAGATATTGCACGCAGTCTGATGCAATAGCGTTATAACGATCAACGTTTTTGGAACTGCGTGTGACAGCTGTCAAATGATGCATTGTCGCGCCTGCGCTGAGATTTGTGGGCGTTCTCATAGGTACTGTTCGTCCTAAACCATTCGTCTGTTATCACAAAATGTCTTTTTTCAATTCAGTATAAACGACAAACGTTTCAGAAAATTATAATCGTGAAACTATTTAGTTGTACCTATTTAACAAATAAAAATGGTAATTGTCAAGTATGAGTGACATTCTTAAGTAATTTCATTAGTTAAAGCCTCTTTTTATCATCAACAGTACCTGACTGACTTAAAGAATGTCACTTAAAGAAAATAAAGTAAGATATTGCACGCAGTCTGATGCAATAGCGTTATAACGATCAACGTTTTTGGAACTGCGTGTGACAGCTGTCAAATGATGCATTGTCGAGCCTGCGCTGAGATTTGTGGGCGTTCTCATAGGTACTGTTCGTCCTAAACCATTCGTCTGTTATCACATAAATGTCTTTTTTAATTCAGTATAAACGACAAACGTTTCAGAAAATTGTAATCGTGAAACTATTTAGTTGTACCTATTTAACAAATAAAAATGGTAATTGTCAGCTATGAGTGACATTCTTCAGTAATTTCATTAGTTAAAGCCTCTTTTTATCATCAACAGTACCTGACTGACTTAAAGAATGTCACTTAAAGAAAATAAAGTAAGATATTGCACGCAGTCTGATGCAATAGCGTTATAACGATCAACGTTTTTGGAACTGCGTGTGACAGCTGTCAAATGATGCATTGTCGCGCCTGCGCTGAGATTTGTGGGCGTTGTCACAGGTACTGTTCGTCCTAAACCATTCGTCTGTTATCACAGAAGTGTCTTTTTTCGTCCAGTATAAACGACAAACGTCTCAGAAAATTATCATCGTAATGGTAGTTGCGATAATTTTCTGGAATATCATTAACTGAAGCCTTTTTTAAATATATAATAGTATCTAACAGTTTTAAACTTTCATATTTCATTTTTGACGATTGCAGTACGATTGAATAGCGATATAACGATCGATGCAGTGTGTGACTGCTGTCAAATGTTTTGTCGCTTCTGCGCTGAGGCTTTGGGTGTTTCTAAAGGTACTGTTCGTCCTAAAGCATTTGCCTGTTATCAGAGAAATGTCTCAAAAAATTGTGATCGTAAACTGTGCGGTGAAATTTCGATTAGGTCGGATTGAGGAGTCGTTCGTAATTAGTCGGTGTTCCTGTTTGGAAAATTATAATAAACATAAATTGGCCGACAAGTTTTATTTATAATTATTAGTTAGGAGAACAGGCCGAGCGGCGTGGCGTGCCGTTTTGCGATATAACGCAAAACTTACGAGCCTAGATCGCTGATATTAATCCAGGATTTAATCGCGTTCGCAATAACCATTACTCCACAATATGTATTATACTTACTTAGATGCACACATACACACGTAAGGACGCAGAGACGTACCTACAGAAAGACGTGAGGTATGTGTGCAGTCCGGTAACATGTTGCAACTGAACGAACCAACTGCAACCTCGATATTACGAGGACCAAACAAAAAGACACTCAATTACATTCTTTATTATTATTATTCAATTGATATAACAAGTTGACGTGAGACTTTAAGGAGACGTTCTGCAGCTGCAAAAAATATGTTGTAAAGTGCGTGGGACTATCAAAAGGAGGAGATTATATTCGTGCGTTTAGTTACCAATGGGCGGAGTTGCTTAGGTCAAGGTTAAAGCTCGTAAGATCCTTATTGATTCTTTTTTTGTCTAAAAGCTTTTTGATTGTACCTCGTACAATCGACATGTTCTCACACGATGTAAAGCACGAGCATTAACGCAAACATACAAGTCGTTATTGCTACAACAAGAGATAATTTCTACAGGGTGTTGTAAAACGGGCCGTTTGATATGATGGGTTGTGCGATAAAGTTCTAGAGCATGCGTAAACCAGTTTTATGATTGTACTTGAACATAGTAACATCTGGCTTTCAAATGGTGACGATAATACATAACAATATAACATACGATGGATGAATGCTGTATCGACCATTTCTAGTTGGATAGAAACTTTATAATTATAAGCATGAGCAAACGTGTTAAGGCAAAGAAATAAACAACTTTAACATAGATAATTGTTTAAATATCGTCTTTAAGCTCAATAAGTTCCAGCAGTTAAACGTATTTAGAACCGCGTGTGACAGCTGTCAAATGATGCATTGTAGCGCCTGCGCTGAGATTTGTGGGCGTTCCTATTGGTACTATTCGTCCTAAAGCATTTGTCTGTTAGGTATCACAATGATTTTGCTTTTTAGCATTCTGTATGAACTACATATAACTATACTGTCTTATTTAGTTTAACAAATAATAATGGCAATTGTAGATATTACAAGCATTCTGGCGTAATAACGTTATAATCATCAATGTTTTTAGAAACGCGCCAGATGATTACTCATTGTCGCGCCTGCGCTGAGCCTTGTGGGCGTTCCTATACGTACTGTTCGTCCTAAATACATCTACAACTAATTACGTCGAGGTGTTGAGTGATACAATCTTCCGGAATGATATCTAGCACGAGTTTTGTTGTTCGTGTCGTGTCGTGTTGATCGTTTAATATAAAAAAAAGGGTGGCATATCCCACCTTAGTTAGTTAGTTAGTTAGCTATTATACGTAATGTAATAGCGTTTCTTCATGTAGATAGGACGATGGACGTGCGGACAGTTTAGGGTCGATTTGTCGGTTGGTCGGTCGGTTGGGCTGGGCCCCCATCGCGTCCAACGCCAAGACGCTTTCGACTTGGGTCAAATGATGACCTCGATACGTACGGAATGTAGCTTCAGATCTGATGGGTATGTGGCAGAATTACATGCTAATGCCCGCTAATGGTCGATCCCTCGCCTCGTTATCTTTCCCAAGAACAACAACACGAACTAATAATACACACAACTCGACCAAGTACCTGAATGCAAAATTTCACTGAAGAAATTAAAAATATTTTGGGGATTATGTGGTTAGGGGTGGTTGGAGGAAATACGTATCACATAATAAATTTTAATGATACTTTTACCAGTTTTATTGCGATTTCTTTTATTTTCTAAACGGTAAAGTGGCAAACAAGGAACAGAGATTTTATCAAACGGTTTTCGAATAATTAGCCTTTCACTATTTAAGCTTGTGTGTGTGTGTGTATGTATGTGTATGATTCATTACTATAGTATTAAAGTAAAATGCAGTGCGTGAACACAATGTAGCCAAGATATGAACGAACGGAGACGTTGAAAGGCCGGAGACTGGAAGTGATAAGGATGCCAATCTTTAATTACCACCTTTGAATTACTCCATAATATGATTTTTATTATCAGGGGTTGTTAAACGTTTTTAGAACCGCGTGTGACAGCTGTCAAATGATGCATTGTCGCGCCTGCGCTAAGCTTTGTGGGCGTTCCTATTGGTACTATTCGTCCTAAAGCATTTGTCTGTTAGGTATCATAATGATTTTGCTTTTTAGCATTCTGTATGTACAATAAATGTCTCAAAATATTATAATTGTAAAACTGTCTCATTTAGTTTAACAAATAATAATGGTAATTGTCATTATTTTAACCATGATGTGATTTTTATTATTAAGGGTTGTTAGATAATTTATTACGTAGTTTTACCGTGCAGACCTGAATGTGTGCTTGTTGTTATCAATAGAAATGGATCTAGATCACGTTGAAAAGTGACAAATAGATAGAATGCAACTATGAATGGTCGGCATTAATAATGGCGATGGGACAGGGACAGATATCCCTGTCATATGGAGATTACCAATCGCAATCGGTGACTCAATCTCGACTCTTCTAAATGCAAAACTCATTTGTTATTAGGTACCTACCTATGTACTGTGTGAGTAGGTACCAAGTATGTAAGTAAGTGCAACAACTAAACACAAAAATCGACATACGTAGTAGGTGGAACAATGAGGGGTTAATCTGATTCAAAAAGTTACTTACTTCCATAATCAACGTTCATGGGTAGTTATGTTGGTACTACTATCGTTTAATAACATTTTGTTGTTTAGAACACAGTGGCGTAGAAGGTTTAGTCAAAAATAAAACATTGATTAAAGTAGTAAATTAATTTATTTCGCTAATGTAGGTACAATAATTAATTTATAATTGCCGTTACATTTCTACAAAATTACATTAATGATTAATAATTAATTAATTTTTATATTTAAATTTTCTACATATCTAAGGTTGCTGTGGTATTGCTTACGTCATTTGTTTTATTGTTAGAATAATTTTTACAAAACAATTTAATTATTAAAATTAGTCTTTAGATTCGATTTTGTTATAGGTAAGTATTAATTTTATTCAGTGATAGGATCCATGGGTGCTATGACTATCATATCTATGCCACTGTCAAAGTATTTGTTGCGTACTTAGACGCCGTCAGTTGTCGTGTGTGGTGGTTTTTGTGTGTTTTCGAACAATTTTTCAATTTAATTAGATGAGTGGTGAGTTAATTGTAAGAATAATTTAATTATTTTAACTTTTATTTATTGCAACTGTTCGAAAATCACGGCAGACGCTGATAATGCAGTATTATTTACTGCATTAGGTCTCTTATTGTTCAGCATTTTTTCAAACAAAACTTCTATTAATAATTCCAATAATGGAAGAAATTTCGAAAATTTTTATTCAAATTAATCGTCTATCACGTCAAAATGTTTTATTTTAGAGCATAATTTTTGATTAAACTTTAATTTTAAATTCCTGGTTCAGTTGGGTTCAGTAAGTCAATTTTATTGAGTATTAGGATCCATGGGTGCTTGGCTTTCATGTCTCTGCCACTGTCAATTTGTTTTGTTGCGTATTTAGACGCCGTCAGTTGTCGTGTGTGGTGGTTTTTGTGTGTTTTCGAACAATTTTTCAATTTAATTAGATGAGTGGTGAGTTAATTGTAAGAATAATTTAATTATTTTAACTTTTATTTATTGCAACTGCTTCGAAAATCACGGCAGACGCTATCATGCAGTATTATTTACATGATTAGTTTTTGTTCTCTCTTTTGTTCAGCATTTTTTCAAACAAAACTTCTATCTAATAATTTCCAATAATGGAAGAAATTTCGAAAATTTGTATTCAAATTAATCGTCTAACAGTCAAAATGCTTTTTTAGAGCAGAATTTTTGATTAAACTTTATTTTTAAATTCCTGGTTCAGTTGGGTTCAGTAAGTCAATTTTATTGAGTATTAGGATCCATGGGTGCTGTGGCTTTCATGTCTCTGCCACTGTCAATTTGTTTGTTGCGTATTTAGACGCCGTCAGTTGTCGTGTGTGGTGGTTTTTGTGTGTTTTTGAACAACTTTTCAATTTAATTAGATGTGGTGAGTTAATTGCAAGAATAATTTAATTATTTAACTTTTATTTATTGCAACTGCTTCGAAAATCACGGCAGGCGCTATCATGCAGTATTATTTACATGATTACGTTTTTGTTTCTCTCTCTTTTGTTCAGCATTTTTTCAAACAAAACTTCTATTTAATAATTTCCAATAACGGAAGAAATTTCGAAAATTTTTATTGAAATTAATCGTCTAACGGTCAAAATACTTATTTAGAGCATAATTTTATGATTAAACTGTGTTTTTAAATTCCTGGTTCAGTTGGGTTCAGTAAGTCAATTTTATTGAGTATTAGGATCCATGGGTGCTCTGGCTTTCATGTCTCTGCCACTGTCAATTTGTTTGTTGCGTATTTAGACGCCGTCAGTTGTCGTGTGTGGTGGTTTTTGTGTGTTTTGAACAACTTTTCAATTTAATTAGAATGTGGTGAGTTAATTGCAAGAATAATTTAATTATTTTAACTTTTATTTATTGCAACTGCTTCGAAAATCACGGCAGGCGCTATCATGCAGTATTATTTACATGATTACGTTTTTGTTTCTCTCTCTTTTGTTCAGCATTTTTTCAAACAAAACTTCTATCTTAATAATTTCTAATAATGGAAGAAATTTCGAAAATTTTTATTCAAATTAATCGTCTAACAGTCAAAATGCTTTTTTAGAGCAGAATTTAATGATTAAACTTTATTTTTAAATTCCTGGTTCAGTTGGGTTCAGTAAGTCAATTTTATTGAGTATTAGGATCCATGGGTGCTGTGGCTTTCATGTCTCTGCCACTGTCAATTTGTTTGTTGCGTATTTAGACGTTGTCAGTTGTCGTGTGTGGTGGTTTTTGTGTGTTTTTGAACAACTTTTCAATTTAATTAGAATGTGGTGAGTTAATTGCAACAATAATTTAATTATTTCACTTTTATTTATTGCAACTGCTTCGAAAATCACGGCTGACGCTATCATGCAGTATTATTTACATGATTACGTTTTTGTTTCTGTTTCTTTTGTTTAGCATCATTTTGCAAACAAAATATTGTTAAATGATTTCTGATAATTGAAGAATTTTGGAAGGTTTTTATTAAAATTTATCGTCTTTCGGTTCAAATACTTATTAAGAGTAGAATTTAATGATTTAACTTTGTTTTTATTAATTGTTCAGTTGGGTAAGTAAATTAATTTTATTGAGCTATAGGATCCATGAATGCTGTGACATGCTACGTCACTGGCATTGTTGATTTATTTATTGCGTACTCAGACGCTGTCAGTTGTGGTGTGTGGTGGTTTTTGTGACTTTTTGAACATTTTTTTAATTTAATTAGATTATGGTGAGTCTTAATTATTTAAAAAATCGAATGAATCCCACAGTTCTCTTTTTTTATGTACCTAGCAATATTATTTAAATGATTATGCTGTTGTTTATTTGTCTTTTGTTTAGCATCAGTTTAAACAAACGTTAGTGTGACGCTTTCTAACAATTGAACAAATGTCAATTATTTATTTATGTTTAAATTTATTTTCAGAATCGAGCCTTGGTTCGTCCAGCAATAAAGACGTACAGCAGGATTAAGAGCCAACGGTGAGTGATTTTATTATTTATTTGATATAATTTACTTGTTTTATTGTAATCCATTTAAATAGCAGCGTATACCATTTAGGAGGCGGATTTATATGTTGTAATAAGCGCTTAAAAAATGATCATGGCGATTTTAGCGAGAAATGACGCGCTTTGAAAATTAGATTAATGCATACTTACGTATACGTATATGTACAGATGTAGGTATATTCATTCTATTCATTATTTTGTCGATGCTGGGAACTTGAGAACTAATTGAACGCCGTTTGTATCTTGATAGAATATTCTTAATTCATATCACGGCCGCGTTATTTATGTACAATCTGGCGAGCGTGTTCGGACTACCTTCGCGTTACATGTCGTTTTTCTGCAAATGAAAAAAAAATTCTCCAGCACGCTCTCGCCATCTCTCTCTCTCCGTTTCTTTTTCAACCACCGTCAGGTACGCTTTCAATAAATAAATTTTGTCTGAATGTCTATTACCGCGGGAAGGTGTACCAACCTACCTACCTACGTATAATACCTCACTCTTGTTGCGTGCGTGCGTGAAGGGATTTCTCAAAGGCTTTGTAGATGACCGCACCAATTCTATACTTGACTTATTTATATTATTATCGATTGTTTTCTGGGTGTTGATTAAAAAAATAATTGCCCAAAATTAACCTGATGTAAAGCTCACAGCCTGTTGCATTATGCAACAGGGATACCTACCTACGTCCAGTGCTAGTTTCTATAGGTACGTAGTCCCGTTTGTGAAAACAGAACTGAAGCAGACAAATTTTAAATTTGAGGGCGATAAAAAAAAATTATAAACTGAATACACCCTCGGACCGTGGCATATACTCGTCGTAGGTACGTACGAATACATAATGCATAAGTTGGGTCGTTTGTTTCGGCCGCAGGACGTTACGCTCGCTGACCAACCGAATACGATTAAAAAATTGTCCATTATTTTAATTTTCCTCGTTCATATCCTTTTATTTATTCAACAGCCACTTCCGTTTTGTTTTTTTTTTTTAATACAGAGTGTGACACTTCTTCAAAATGGGAAACTAATCAATTATTTATCTGTTATTCATAAATTCTCCCTCGAAAATTGTTTTTTAAATTTTGTGTTATATTTAAGGGTGTAGCCAGGATTTTGTCGGAGGGGGGCAGCAAATTTTTCTCAAAAAGAGTATTATAGGGGTTGATAATAAACTAAATCGATACATTCCCGGTGTTTCGTTAAGGGGGTGGCTACTGGTCATATCTCGCAAAAAAATAATTTCCAAGATTTTTTCACGACCATTTTATTACAAATATTTTTTTCCTGAATTTTGATACTTAGTAGTTTCCAAAAAATGGCCGGTGACCTCCCTTAACGAAACATCAGGGCCAGGGCTTGAAACTTTGAACATTATTTTCCTTTAATTAAATTTCCTGTTGCCCAAGTTCTTCAGTACATCCTCGATTCTGTGCAGTGGTCAGCACTGTGCGGTTATAATTCATAATAAAAAGAAGACCAAAACGGCCAACACTGACCCGTCCTGTCCTGTCCTGTCCTGTCCTGTCCCGTCCCCATATAACATATTATACGTATATAACGCGCCCCATTGTTCTCCGGAGGTGTATTCTGCTTTCGTGTATCGTTGTGTACGTTATGAAGTGATTTTTTTGAAAGTGCCTTTTGTAAGTGACAGCAAAATAAGCAGAGCAACCCCCCCGTACATACGTAGGTACCTATACGTAGATATTAGTACGGGGGAGGAAGTTCACCTGTCTAGTACCGGAAACGGCTTCACACTGCGCGATTCCTCTCAATGGCCACGGCGGTCTCTCCATCTCGCACACAGGAACTGACCGGCGATGATGGCCCTGCTGCTGCTGCTGCTGCTGCCATAGCCCGTCCCTGTTTGTTACAATAACAATATTACGTCGAGTAAGTCCCTTGTCCCGTCCTGTGCTATATTGTAGTCGTATACTGTGTTGGTTTTATTATTATTGGTATATATACTCGTACACGTCGCATTACTTCAGGAAGGGCCGTTTTTCTTTATGTTAAATAGGGACATTACTCGTCTGAACGGAAACCACGGTTAATTTACGGCACGCACACCATCCTGCACGAACATGAACTTTTTTCACTAACTAAAAACGGACAAAATGTGTAACTAAATATTTAAGCAATGCCCAAAAACTTACTCCATGTTGTCGTTCCCTAAATTCGAATTAGAACGTTGAAAAATCGCTCCAATTATCTTGAGTTTCTATTTTCAAACGGTACGTTCTCAAGTGTATCTACCTACCTACCACGTATGTTATTTTGCAGTAGGCAGGTCGTATATCTCTATGAAAATTGTTGCACAGACGAGACCTTACGATAAAGATCGCGAAATGTTGGTACTTTCTGATCTGAATGACAAACCTGTCCTCTTCATCTTTGCGATGCCGACATACGACATAGCAACGTGCACATCTCTAAAGACGTACTTACTTTAACCTTCACAGAACCTGCAAACTTATTTTTTGCTTCATCACATTACTTACTCTACATATATCTATAGTATAGTCTAAAAATTAATTAAAATCTCTCTTACAATATTTATTATTTTATCCCGTCGCATGTTAGACAATTCCGACCGTAACGCACCACCAATCATTCACTCTATATCAACAATAGACTATACTATTCGTTATAAAGTGTTTTATAAAATTATTCGGTCGATTTTATGCGCAGTGTTCTCTTATAATAACATGAGATACATACCGTTCGATAGAGGATAAATTTTCAAGTGAAAAAGTCCTTTGAAGTTTTTCGATACGACGTATAGTTTTCGAGCAATTCGAGTTGAAAGGTTGGGACGTTAGGCCAGTGCGGCAGCCGCACAGCGTTACTCGCTTGGCCTACGCGACGCACATTTTAGCCTGCGTGAGCACGCTGTGCGTAGGCCAAGTGAGTAACGCTGTGCGGCTGCCGCACTGGCCTAACGTCCCAACCTTTAAACTCGAATTGCTCGAAAACTATACGTCGTATCGAAAAACTTCAAAGGACTTTTTTACTTGAAAATTTATCCTCTATCGAACGGTATGTATCTCATGTTATTATAAGAGAACACTGCGCATAAAATCGACCGAATAATTTTATAAAACACATTATAACGTCCCAATCTTTCAACTCAAATTGCTCGAAAACTATACGTCGTATCGAAAAACGTCAAAGGACTTTTTTACTTGAAATTTAATTCCTTTTCGAATGGTGCTAATTTTATTCAGTACAATATACCGTATCCGTATGTTAGTAGTTGTATGTTCTTGTTGTAGTTCGTGTGTTTATGTTCCTATAGATATAAAAGATAATCTTTTTGACGTCATGAAAAATAACTTAATCGTTACGAGCGTGAATTATTGGCGTTCTAGATTTCGAACAAGCACCCGCCGCCGTACAATGTACAAGTCAATAATCATTTACATGTAATTATTGTCGGTAATGTAGTAGTAGTTGGGTTGGACATTATCTTTTGTTGATTTTCGTTTATGTAGAAATAATTTAATTAGCATATATCGCGAGATCGTGGACAATAAAGCTTTGTAGGCATTATTCTGTAGGTTCTTGTGTGTGTGTGTGTTGAAAGCATGACCTACTAGTGTCTCCGCGAGAGCGAGCGTTTTATTATGCGAGGCTCGCGAATGTCCTTTACAATAATTATTTAAGGCTGAGTATTCCTGGAATTTAGAATGCACATATCCAGTTATAATGCCAAAAACCGATTGCGTTCAGTTTCTTCGCCAGTGAGTGTGTAAATACCGTTCCGTTTCGATTTTTTAACGCTTGTAGTAGAGTTGACCACCCTCGGGTGCCCTTCACCGGTCACAACAAAAACAGTTAGGTAGGTAGATACGTTATTGTTGTTGTTATTGTTTTTGTTTGCCGCGGATGGTCGGTGATCCGACTACTACCCTCGACCGTGACCTACCCGACTCCGGACCCGGTCGCCGCCAACTTAACGCCAGAATCATCCGAGTGATTCCACACATGCCACACAGAAGATGTTCCATTCATTCATTCATTTGCATACGAACTTCAAACAAAAAAAAATCGTTTTCGATTAAGACCTCAACTTCTTCCATAAACCGTCAGTCAATACCTAAAGTACTTATGTATGTAATGTATTTATATACGTACCTATATAAGTAGTGAAGTGAGTTAAAGTTGGCTCGTGCCCGTAGTAAATCTTGCGCTGAATAAGTTGAGGCTCAGCCACCCGTGCGATATTCGGCCCCGCTCCACGGCACCCGTTATATCTACTACCATCCCGGACGATGACTTCCATCCTTGTATTAGGTACTGTACTAACTAACTAGATACAACTATTATAGTTGTGGTATAATAACATTAATCAAACCTACGTTACGTTACGTATCTACAGTCAGGACCAATGAAATACAATAAAATATTTAAGCTGAAGATAGCACGGAAATGTGGCTTTTGTTTGTTTTATTGTAGAAACAAATGAATGAAAATTGTTGTGTAGATTATCTTGTAGGTATTCTGTTGCGACGAGGGTGGCGTCGCTTTATTCCGCGTCCATTGTTTCGCAAAGGAAGTAGCAATTGTTTTTAATCAGCCTCTGACACTATGATTCTCTAGATAAATCGAGTTTTAATTGCGACGGTGCTGTGGCACGAGCTAAATATATATATACACATACGTAGGTACCTAATAACAACAACGGCACCGTACAGTTTTTATTGTTTCCGCGAAACGCTGCCATTTGGTTGTTATTTTTCGTTTTTTATTACTACAATAAACATGAACGCCTCATATATATAAAACGTAATGGGTATACAGTATGCGAAAATGGGGATCTTGGCAGTGCGCTGCACGAGGGGCGGTACATCGCCGACTGCTTGCTGCTATTGGCCGTTGCGCGGAGACACGCCTACAACTACGAATACACAAACAAATGCACGTAGTGACGATGAATCTCCTGTGGCGAGTTTCTCGCTTTCGCAACCTGTAGGTACATGCACTTTTTTTAATGTAAGCTCTAAACATTTTTTAAATTTTTAATACGTAGATAAAGTTGTGTTTTAGGTATTTAGTTAAGATACTTGGGTTTTTTGGGTTTAGGTGTTTTCGCAATAAATAATATTAATTAGATCGCGTTGAACAGTACTGATATGAAAGTGCTTCCTGTTTGATAATTGTACATTAAAACGGCCTGTTTTATGATAATAACGAGTACCTAGAAGCGCTCACTTCCCGCCATTATCTTCTAACTCGATCTTGTAATTATTGGCTCGTGTCTAATTATCCCCACTATTCTTCTTTTTGTTCTTCCTAATACATATTCTCATTGTTCGTACACCGCACCGCTCTTCTTATTCTTAGATACCTATACTTACACGTTCTCCTCTTCTTTCCTGTTACCTACTGATGTTAATATTACACGTGCTGCTGCTGCTGCTGCTGTTGTCGTCTTCTCCGGTAAGTTTCTAACAATCGCTCGCACATGCCACGCTACCAAACCACTCATGTCGCTAATTAGAGGAGAAATCAACATTATTAGTTGCGTTCACGGCTCGTTGATATTATACTTATGGGAAAGCTTTATTAAAAACTGTTCTTCTAAAACACTAATACAGGGCGATCAGCAAGCAGGCAGCATCTTTCACCGCACCAGTAGAATAACGAAGTTAAAATGGCGGTGCGGTATCTATCGCAAACGGCCGATCGCCGTATTTTCCGCGAAAACGGCGATATACATGGTGTTTTAGAGCGTGCGACGGTCGCCACTTATATCTGATGCATCACGCGACGTCTGTCGGTGTTTAAGGACCATAGACATGTACGTGACATGATAATATTACTTACTATTATTGTAACTTCGTGTCGGCTATGACAAGTACTTATGTATGGGATATTTAAAAAAAAAATCACGTCCTGAAGTCTATCTATCTACGTATTATCTTGTCTTAATTTTCATAATAGATATGATAATGGGCGCCACCGCCTCTTTTTCTCGTCTCTCTCTTTTTTAAAGAAACGTCTCGTCGTCTCCAATTGAGAACAATACTTAATTAAAGTCTTCTAAGAGTTGATTGACGTGATCGTTTGGTCGTTGAATGAATGAATACGAATAGGTACGCTCCACCTTTATTGCACCGCTAATGACCAAATTGCTACACTTCCTTCCCGACTTCCGGCCGCGTATTATTTCATTGAATCGTCGGCGATGATATCACGCGTTGTCATTGAGGAACCCAAAATACTACGACGTTTTTTAAATAATATAATATAATAGATCACCTGAACACTTTTATTAGACAGACGTCCAATAATTATCTAAAGACAATTCTTCTTGTTTTATCACAGTTTTCCTAAACTTCCTTATTACTTGCTTAGAAAGTTAAATGGTCCTTGGGAATGTGTAATTTGAGTTTGACGGTTGTTAGTTATATGATTCATTCGGGAGCTTAATACCATAGATATACGATATGTAGGTAGGTAAATACTTACAGGTGGGGTAAAGGAGCATTTCATTATTATTTGCGTTAATTCCGCCCTCGTCGCTCGCTCGTAACGTTAATTTACCGGGAATAATGCGAGGAGAGAGGGTGGAATAGGATAGGGTAGTGATGCATATCATTACGCGCGTTTACGCCGTTTAAGCCAAACTGCCACAGGTTGTAGGTACCTAGCACGACTTTGGGTGGTGAGAGTGAATAAAAAAAAAAGTAAATAAAAAACTGTCCGGTTTAAATTGCTACACTACACTACACTACAGGTGCATGATGGTTAATCAACCGTTGGCGTTGGAGTTTTACCTGTTGATGCAGACCCTCCGTGTGTTTCATTGACCGATTAATTTATTTCCCTTACGTGTTAGATAATAAAAACCGTAACCGATTTCTATTTCTGATGCCCTTCCATCCCTTGTTCACTAATGCAGTCGAAAAAAATCGGTTTGATTTTAAACCTTGGATCTTGGAAATGGCACTAGACCTTAATGGGGAACGTTATTTTGGCCCAAAAAAATAAAAAAATCTAGATGATAAAATATGGGAAATATTTTTGGTCCTTCGAGCCGGATAGAAATATATAAAATCAAATTAATTGTGAATATTGTGGGTAGGTATGTAACGTCCTTTTTTGTCAGTTACGTGAAGAATATGGCATCTGGGGAAATAGTTGTAAAATGAATTTTAGTTTTCTCGTAATTTTTTTTTATAAATATGTAGGTAAAAATTGAAGATATATTTGCTTTAGTGAGTGTACTAGACTAATAAGGATTATTATTTTAGCAAAAAAAAAAAAAAATAAAATAAATTTCAAGCTACTAAATCTTATAAAACAAAAAATATCTACTTTTGGTCCTTCGAGCCTATTTTATAAGATTTTATTTTTGGTGAAAAGATAAAGTTTCTAAAGTACCTACGTAAATAGAAAGTGAACTATTTGTAATTTGCTTCAACTTATCGACGTTTGTCATAGTGGGATAGGGTAAATTTTAAGGGATAGATACTAAAAGTTCTAGATTTTAGAAAAATGCTTTTTTCTAATTGACAGGTGTCTAAGGACATTTCTTCCTTGAGAAGAGTACCTACCTAGGTACCTACCTATAGGTAGATAAATTAGTTTCAACAATGAGACTGTGAGATTCGATTTTCTCATTATTTTTTAACAAATATGAGAATACGTAAATAGATAGGTACATAAGTAAATCGAAAGTCACGATTTCAGGTGTTCTTATTCTTCTCCGGCACGAACAAATAAATTTGACGACAGTATCTAATATACAGGGTGTTTCAAAACTTCCTTCGTGACTATAGGTACATAGAGCAAATGTCTACCTATGTACTTAGTATAAGGGTATCTAATAATAAATTTTATTAAAATACGACGAAATACGTAAACTACCCCTATCCTCAGATATAATTAATTGTTCTAAACTTTTTGGGAGGGTTAAATGGTAACTTTAACAATTTTTTTGACAAGAATACACGCTTTAGCTTCATTGTCTGTCTTTTATTAAAAATCCATAGATAGATATCTGCAACAGAATCGGATTAAAAAAATGTTTTTTGTATCGAGACGATTTCTGATAACAATTCTTAATAGTTTGGGTTTTTCGAAATAACTCGACGATGCGTCCATCGTAGGTACTATTTGAATAAAATTACTTTGGTATGAAGAGTATCCAAACGAGGTACCTAATACTAAGTTCTGACATGTTTATCAAGTTTATTATGATTCAGCTGAGGTAAAAACTACCCCCACATGTATCTAAATAAATTTTATACTAGGCATCTAATGTATTTGTATTAGGATCGATTAATTTTCCAATAATATTTTTTTTTCTTATTATATATTAACTACATCTTAAATAATTGCTAAGTGTTACCTACGTATTTCAGGTCATTTTGAACATTTTTTTTAGGTCATTTGCAACTTTTCTTGAAGGTCATTTTGAATTTTCATTGCAGTTGTTTCTCAATTTTTACTGCTAAATAGTAATTTTGAGATTACTTAGTAGGTAGGTAGGTACCTACCTACATGTAGATCGTTTTGATTTTTTAGTTGAGATCATTTTGAACTTTTGCTGTTGCAGGTGTATTTCCTTCTTGGAACTGTTTAGGTGGGATTAATACCTACTGAATAGTTATGATACAGAATTCAAAATGTTTCAGAATCGTTATTTTGAGAAAGTTTAATACAAATTCGATCTATCGTAGGTATCGAGCATATTGATCGATATTTTGGTAGCTTGGTAGGTACTTATCTGAGCGAGTGAACGAACGTACCTATAGGTACCTACGATTTTTTTTACTTTAATTTTTAATAGGTAAGTAAAGTTGTTTGAAATAAATCGAAAATGCGTTGTGGTGTTTAGATAAAATTTGATACGAAAAGTACCCAAAATGCATATCAAGTTTATTAAGATACAGCCAAGGTAGAAACTACCCCCACACCTAAATAAATTTGATTGCAATGCATTTGTGTTATTAGGGTTGATTTATTTTTCCAGGTGCAGGTCATTTTGAATATTCAGTGGAGATTATTTTGGGGCTGTTCATAAAATACGTCACGCTAAAATTAGCTTTTTTTTACCTCCCCTTCCCCCCGGTTGTTTATGTTACACTTTCTGTGACCCCCCTTGTAAATATTACGTCACAAAAACTAAACACCCCCCCCCTAACATGATAATTTTTTTTAAATAAATTAATTTGAGATTGATTTTTTAATACCTAGCTAGCTACAGATCTTTTTGAATTTTTAGTAAACCATTTTGAACTTTTGTTGTAAGGAAACAAATAAAATTTCCTGGAACTGTTTAGGTGGGACTTGGTAGACCGCGACAATTAAAACAGGAAATGCGCGCGGTCTTCTCTTTCTTTTCTTTCGTTATTTTTATAAAGTTTAATACAAATTCGATCTATCGATCATATTGATCGACACAAAGATAGGTACCTACCCGTTATATTACTGCAAGTAAGTACATTAAATAGTTAGTTACCTATTTATGTATTGTTAGTCTGTGTGTGAATGTGACCACCTATCGCAATCGATCGGTTTTTGCCTCGATCAAAATGGCTGCCGCTATTTGTCATCTAACACTTCATTGGATGTCAGTCAAGCAGTAAGCAGCGTAATATTTTTGCGTCATGCCTCTTCGACAATCGGCTGATGGCACTTTACACGTTGCCACAGACGCTCAAAAATAATCGTCTTTATTACATTTGTTCACTGAAATCCCAAAAATCTTAAAAAAGATGTGTTTTTGTTGAAATCTTCCAATGTCAGATTTTCAATTTTTTCACGAAGTGTTCCTCAGTAGGTTCTTACAAGTAGAATTTAGGGTGTTTTTGGTACCTACTGTCCTTTCGGTTCAGTAATTTATAATTTGCTCGTTGGGGTGGTCAACATAGATAATAGGTACATAAGTGTTTAGTTAGGTACCTAATTATGTAAAATGATTTTGTGATTGGCTTGGCAACAGAGGCAGGAAGGCAGGCAGGCAGGTCGTCCATCATGAATGCGTGGGTTCAGTTTGTGACTAAAACTAAAAAGAGACATTGGAAAGGAGGTGTTGCTAGCTTATAACTAACTAACTGCTACTGCTACTGCTACTGCTATTATTTCTCTATAGGTATAACGTACCTAAGCAAGTACCTACCTATAATAAAAGCGAGAATCGACAAAAAAGTCACTCCCGTGTATCTAATACGTTGGCAGCGTAACCGAAGTAGGTTTTAGTTTTTCGAATAATTCTCACCGAATGAAAAGAAAAAAATATAGGTATATAAAAAGAAAGAAAAGAAAGAGAAGACCGCGCGCATTTCCTGTTTTAATTGTCGCGGTCGACCAAGTCACACCTAAACAGTTCCAGGAAATTTTATTTGTTTCCCTACAACAAAAGTTCAAAATGGTTTACTAAAAATTCAAAAAGATCTGTAGCTAGCTAGGTATTAAAAAATCAATCTCAAATTAATTTATTAAAAAAAAATTATCATGTTGAGGGGGGGGGTGTTTAGTTTTTGTGACGTAATATTTACAAGTAGGGTCACAGAAAGTGTAACATAAACAACCGGGGGGAAGGGGAGGTAAAAAAAAGCTAATTTTAGCGTGACGTATTTTATGAACAGCCCCAAAATAATCTCCACTGAATATTCAAAATGACCTGCACCTGGAAAAATAAATCAACCCTAATAACACAAATGCATTGCAATCAAATTTATTGAGGTGTGGGGGTAGTTTCTACCTTGGCTGTATCTTAATAAACTTGATATGCATTTTGGGTACTTTTCGTATCAAATTTTATCTAAACACCACAACGCATTTTCGATTTATTTCAAACAACTTTACTTACCTATTAAAAATTAAAGTAAAAAAAATCGTAGGTACCTATAGGTACGTTCGTTCACTCGCTCAGATAAGTACCTACCAAGCTACCAAAATATCGATCAATATGCTCGATACCTACGATAGATCGAATTTGTATTAAACTGTCTCAAAATAACGATTTTGAAACATTTTGAATTCTGTATCATAACTATTCAGTAGGTATTAATCCCACCTAAACAGTTCCAAGAAGGAAATACACCTGCAACAGCAAAAGTTCAAAATGATCTCAACTAAAAAATCAAAACGATCCACATGTAGGTAGGTACCTACCTACCTACTAAGTAATCTCAAAATTACTATTTAGCAGTAAAAATTGAGAAACAACTGCAATGAAAATTCAAAATGACCTTCAAGAAAAGTTGCAAATGACCTAAAAAAAATGTTCAAAATGACCTGAAATACGTAGGTAACACTTAGCAATTATTTAAGATGTAGATAATATATAATAAGAAAAAAAATATTATTGGAAAATTAATCGATCCTAATACAAATACATTAGATGCCTAGTATAAAATTTATTTAGATACATGTGGGGGTAGTTTTTACCTCAGCTGAATCATAATAAACTTGATAAACATGTCAGAACTTAGTATTAGGTACCTCGTTTGGATACTCTTCATACCAAAGTAATTTTATTCAAATAGTACCTACGATGGACGCATCGTCGAGTTATTTCGAAAAACCCAAACTATTAAGAATTGTTATCAGAAATCGTCGATACAAAAAACATTTTTTTAATCCGATTCTGTTGCAGATATATATCTATGGATTTTTAATACAAGACAGACAATGAAGCTAAAGCATGTATTCTTGTCTAAAAAATTGTTAAAGTTATCATTCAACCCTCCCAAAAAGTTTAGAACAATTGATTATATCTAAGGATAGGGGTAGTTTACGTACATAATATACAATAGGTACACCATTGTCGTATTTTAAGAAAATTTCAAAATGTGGTACCTAATACCTCCCTTTGTACCAAATTGTAGTTTAATTATTGATTAATCAAAAAACGAAGTTTTGAGACACTCTGCATAATTTTTGTCAAGTAAATTGTTCAAAGCGTTTGAACCTTTAATAGTTAATTTTAATTGATCATATCTATAAGTATCAAAAAAAAAGGAACCCGTTATTATTAGCCCTTTTTTGGGGATGATTTTTATTTATTGGTAGGTAGTACTTATTATATTTTTTCAATACGTAAATAATTTCTTTTTTTTAGAAACTTATAGATAGGTAGATATACAATATGATAGGTTTGAGGTAGGTAGGTAGGTACTCCAGTAGTTGTAAAACTATGGTGGATAGGTACCTATGTACATATTTACCTATGGTACGTTACGTACCTACCACACAAATCGAATAAAAACAGCTCAAACAATAGCGTTATAAACAATGTCCCTGCGTTCTGAATTAAAAACCCAAACACTGCTAGATAATAATATATCTATATATATATATATAAGTATCTACGTAGTACTTACCTGATGGCCTCTTCGTGACTGTTTCACAAACAAAAATTTCCAGCTCTTTGCCTTTTTCTTCCGTTATTATGTATCTGTACTTATTTATTTATTTGCTTGTTTGTTTGTTTGTTATAAAATTAGAAATAGAAAATCGTTTTCGCAATGCACAATCTATTTTTTCATGCAGGTACGTAATAACAATTAGATACATAATGAAGAATTGACCAGAAAGTTTTATCAAGTGTTTTAGATGATGGATAAATACTTACTTAGATACTACTTAGGTACCTACAATTAGATTACAATTAAAAATAATTAATCATCATAATGACGTTTTTGTCGTTTCTGATTAAAAAATTACATCTAAATTTTCTAATATTTTTGAGATTAATTTGTTACAAAACATAAGTAATCGAAAGGTTTTTCCCAAATTTGGGGGTTTTGTCAATTACATGAAAGGGTATCCTGCCTAAAAGCTGCAACCAAATCACTTTCCACCTGTAGGTACCACAACGTGATTGCGCCATAGTTCACTGAACGCGCAAACAATCTCCACAAAAGGGGCGTAGACGTATCTACTCGTACAGATCGAAAATTTTAAGAAACAATCGAAAAAAAAAAAAAAAACAAATGTTAAAACATCTGCCGGTCGTTTTTCTGCTTGCTTGATCAGAGAAAAACTAATTCGGATTCATCACCATCACCTGCCCAATAAAAAAAAAATAAAACAACGACAACAAACGTCTAATCATTTAGTGTTAGTTTACTTAATTAATTAATTTTTGTGGTTGGAACGATTGACTTTCTAAAGAATCTCAATTAGAAGCAAAAGCGGGAGTAAAGGAAAAAATAATTTTTAATCTAAAGATACCTACTTACTGTGAAAATTTTCGTGTTTTCCGTTCGGATCAGATGCAAATGGGCCGTATGTCGTGTCGTGTGTTCTTGGGTATCTATTATCTATCTGTTATGTATAAATGCGAAAGAGGAACGGGGAAGTGGATCATCTGAGATGGGCATTCCGAGATAGCAGGTGAACTATGTACATACATTCGAGTTGCTGGGCTCTGGCTCGTGGCGTCATGCATGGAAACAAATGACTGGCAGAGCGAGGATAATGCCGAGTCTTACCAACTACTATTAAAATAATTACGAACGCTTTCCGTTTGTTCCTGTCCTGTCTCTCGTGTGTTTTGACGTGTGTGTGCTTTTCTTGTTTACTGTTATATGCACTTTTACGTTATACCTATGGTACAATAGATATTAGTAGATGTTGAAAAAATTACCTAAGTACCATATACCTACCTCCTACTACTCCATATTTTTTTAATATCTAATAACGGCACACTCGCTCGCTTGCTTCACACCTTGTTGCCAACGAAAGTGGCCCCTGACTGCCTTTTGTTATTTATTGTTGTTTTGTTTTCTTTTTTTTGCGTTGTTAATTTTTATAACAAAATACGAAAGACGACGTTCTATTGTCGTCGTCATGTGTCGTAGCACATCAGGATCTACTAAGTAAATCTAACTAAAGATTTGGCAATTTCTATTATTATAACAAGTACATACGTAGATACAATTATTGTTATTATTGTTTTGTTTTTAAGAACAATAGTGTCATGACTTTCCAAAAATAAAATTCGTTAACGAAATAAATAATTTTATTGCTTCTTATGGAATATAATTTGATCAATTTATTTAATCGGTCGATGTGAACTGATAACGATTAAAATAAACGTCCGAGGCCGCGAAGCGGTTTTGGTAAAGCACCGCAACTTCTTTCTTTTACCCAGATAACCAACAACAACAACAACAATAATCATAATCATGGTCTACTGTTGTTGGTAAAATGCCTAAGAGCGCGTCCGAACTTATTATTATTAGGCAGATCGATGGATGTCCGAGTGGGTCGATCACGTAGCAAAGTGGTCTGCCTACGTGGTCGGCTACCTGATTCCACATCCGGTCGACATTCGTTTATATTTTTACGTCTGTGTGAGAGACTTGTATCAGGGTGGACGCGGAATCCGATGGCGATGATCGGAAAGTGTTTCTCACAGGTAGCTTATTGTAGATTGTCGATGTGGCTGGCGGCGGTGGCAGTGGCAGTGGCTCACTCACTGTCCGATTGATTGGTTTTTTGTGCGACAACACGAGAATAACACTTTAAATTGTGTGAAATTGTTAGTTGCCTCCAACCGTCCACGATACCACCACACGATATACAATAAAATAAACGAAAACGTAATGGGTTTCTATGTAGACTCTACACATGTCTGTAGGAATACTCAACAAAGGAACACCTAAAATTACGGGAATTCTGTATAATAATTACCAATTCACCCCTTTATGGGTAATTTCAAACAATAACATTTTGTCTTTTTTTTAACTAACGCTTGACCTCCCTGATCTCCTTGCCTTTGTTAAGTACCTACCTACATTGTATTAATAAACTAGTTAACTAGGTAGATACCTATACCTAAATGAGTTAGCAACAGCAATAAATATATAATAAGAAGAATAAGAGAATCTCCTTGGGGCAGCTACTATGTATGTATGTACCTATTAGAAATTATGTGCGTTTACATGGTATGGTAATGAACGCAGATAGTTGTGTTAATTTTTTTTTTTTTTTCGAGAGACTGAAACGGATCCAGCCTACTGCGAATTAATCAGTGTCGCTCTCGAAACAACACAACAACAAAAAAAAAAAAAACGAAAAACAAAAGAGCATAAAACAGATGAGCGTTTGTTTGACAGATAGAATAGAATGTTTGAGCCAAGTACAGTTCCTGCACACTGTTATGGCTAGAAAAATGAAGCGGTTATAACATAGGTACCTAATAAATTAGATCAGTTAGATATGTTACTTTAACCTTTTTTAATTCCTGATGAAAATTAACGTACAATCGATGTTATGACAACGACGTGTAACATCTGATGTAATAGAAATTCGCTACTACCCGTCCTAAAGCGTTTAGCTCCGTGCGGGCTTGCCACACAATTCGTTATTATTGTCAATTTTGTTTCGTTAAATTTTCAAGTCAAACATTCAAACAAACAGGTTTTGGCTATTACCCGTCCTAAAGCGTTCAGTTCAACTATTTTTAATTTCCCATGAAAAGTAACGTTAGTTAATACTTAGAAATATTTTGTAGACCAACGTAACGTTTTTGGAACTACGAATAGTTTTTAACGTAACAGGTTTTGGCTATTACCCGTCCTAAAGCGTTCAGTTCAACTATTTTTAATTTCTCATGAAAAGTAACGTTAGTTAATACTTAGAAATATTTTGTAGACCAACGTAACGTTTTTGGAACTACGAATAGTTTTTAACGTAACAGGTTTTGGCTATTACCCGTCCTAAAGCGTTCAGTTCAACTATTTTTAATTTCCATGAAAAGTAACGTTAGTTAATACTTAGAAATATTTTGTAGACCAACGTAACGTTTTTGGAATGCGAATAGTTTTTAACGTAACAGGTTTTGGCTATTACCCGTCCTAAAGCGTTCAGTTCAACTATTTTTAATTTCCCATGAAAAGTAACGTTAGTTAATACTTAGAAATATTTTGTAGACCAACGTAACGTTTTTGGAACTGCGAATAGTTTTTGACGTAACAGGTTTTGGCTATTACCCGTCCTAAAGCGTTCAGTTCAACTATTTTTAATTTCCCATGAAAAGTAACGTTAGTTAATACTTAGAAATATTTTGTAGACCAACGTAACGTTTTTGGAATGCGAATAGTTTTTGACGTAACAGGTTTTGGCTATTACCCGTCCTAAAGCGTTCAGTTCAACTATTTTTAATTTCTCATGAAAAGTAACGTTAGTTAATACTTAGAAATATTTTGTAGACCAACGTAACGTTTTTGGAACTGCGAATAGTTTTTGACGTAACAGGTTTTGGCTATTACCCGTCCTAAAGCGTTCAGTTCAACTATTTTTAATTTCTCATGAAAAGTAACGTTAGTTAATACTTAGAAATATTTTGTAGACCAACGTAACGTTTTTGGAACTGCGAATAGTTTTTGACGTAACAGGTTTTGGCTATTACCCGTCCTAAAGCGTTCAGTTCAACTATTTTTAATTTCCCATGAAAAGTAACGTTAGTTAATACTTAGAAATATTTTGTAGACCAACGTAACGTTTTTGGAACTGCGAATAGTTTTTGACGTAACAGGTTTTGGCTATTACCCGTCCTAAAGCGTTCAGTTCAACTATTTTTAATTTCCCATGAAAAGTAACGTTAGTTAATACTTAGAAATATTTTGTAGACCAACGTAACGTTTTTGGAACTGCGAATAGTTTTTGACGTAACAGGTTTTGGCTATTACCCGTCCTAAAGCGTTCAGTTCAACTATTTTTAATTTCCCATGAAAAGTAACGTTAGTTAATACTTAGAAATATTTTGTAGACCAACGTAACGTTTTTGGAACTGCGAATAGTTTTTAACGTAACAGGTTTTGGCTATTACCCGTCCTAAAGCGTTCAGTTCAACTATTTTTAATTTCCCATGAAAAGTAACGTTAGTTAATACTTAGAAATATTTTGTAGACCAACGTAACGTTTTTGGAACTGCGAATAGTTTTTGACGTAACAGGTTTTGGCTATTACCCGTCCTAAAGCGTTCAGCTCATCTATTTTTCTTATTTATTTGTCGTTGATTTTACTTAATATTAACATTACAAATTAAAAATTATATGGATAATCCTGTACTTACTAAAATAGTTGAATATAGAATGCGTTTCGTTGTCTAGCGGTTATAATAATGTTAGGTAGGTAATTAAGAGGTGAAATAATAATTGGCGTTGTGGTGGTTCCGGCACACCATCGCATCGGTGCGGTGATGAGAGTGCGATCTACATATTTACTGCATATAGATACATAAGAATACGCGAACCGGTAAAAAAAAAGTTGCGAGAAAGTCTCTCGGAGCTCGCGCGCAATCATCAGGTATCTATTATTATAAAAGGTTCATAACTAATTATCGCGTCGTCGTATCTTCGAAAGGCGGATATAATGGACGCCGCCGTTAAACACCAACCATACATACATAATATAGGTACACCTATCTATGGTAGATAGATACCTATGTAAGTAATACGAACGAACGAGTAGGTACTCTTCCTAGTCATTAATATCCCTAGATGTAACAGTAATGTGACGATGACTTCCAGTTAGTTCTACGTTCTACCCAAAATATTGCTTGTCGGGACCATTTGTTTATTTATACTATTATTATCGGCATGCAAGTCTTCAATTTTTTTTTTGTTAATTTCTAAACAGTTCCTTTTTATGTAGATGTCATTTGTTTCTGCCGTTGTTGTCGCACAAAACACTTTAGGTACATTTATTACATCTATGCGATGTGCGATCGTATCGTTCTGCTGTCATTAGCGCTCGAGATTAATAGTATTAAGCCACGTCGCGTCGTGATCTCATATATATATATATACCTACAGTATATATGTAGGTGCGTAGATATAATAAAATAGGGTTTCGCACTCGTAAATAAGCGTGAATAAGTGACCTTGTTGGTTGTTAGAAGCACATTGTCGTCATCAAGGCCCATGTGGGTACCCAGTTTTGATCGTACTATCTCTTGACCTGTCGTGGTGTCCGGTCTCTTTCTCTGATTCTCTCTGTAGCGTTCCTGTCTCAACCCACGCGTGCTGCAAAGAAAGGAGACTCTCTGTCTGCCTGTCTCAACTTCTCGCAATTTAATATAATATCGTATAATAGGGGAAGCCAAATTTTTCGACTTTCCTGCATTGGTCCTTCATGTGCCAGAAAGTCTTCTACATCTAAAACGTATGACCTCATCTCAATAATTGGTATTGTAGAGACTTGCTTTCGTAATTTTAATTTTTGTCAATGAACGAAACTCAGACAGAGAGGATGGTAGTGGAAGTGGGGTCAACTGCTTAAATAATAATAACAACAATAAGAATAAGCGAGCGGAAGTAGCCATAGCGATGCGTGTCCCATTCATCGGACCAACTATGCCATTAACTTCTTGGTCCGATGGTCACGAAGGAAACGGCCGCGGCCGGGCTGGACTTGGTTTTTATCGTTGGCATCTCTTTGACGGACATGCGGACACGTTTTCTACTATCTATCAATGACTTTTATCATAAAAAGACTCTTCTGGGTGAAAATGCCAAAAAAAATGAAGATTTAAGTTAGTTGGTTGATTTTCGTTGCCCATGACGTTTCAATCAGTATTTAAAAGGCATATCCCGCGGGGAGAGGCACCACCTCACCGTTGGGGATCGCGTTTGAATAACCGAGATCGCCTATCTCTGTGTATCTTTGGCCTAATGCTTGCCAGGAGACCGACCAACAGCAGCCATCATCATTACATCGGCTGACTCAGCTATGTAGCTCGTCTATATCATGACGATGATGTTAAATAAATGAAGTTACGTAAGTCGTATTCATAAATACATATAATATTGCTTTTTTCGAATTTGGTAAAATATCATACATGGCTCACCAAAGAAATGTTCTTAGAACGACATGTACTTTCTGGTGTAACGGTTTTTGGCTAATACCTACTACCCGTCCTAAAGCGTTCAGTTCATCATAACACAACTGCCATTTCTTATGGGTATTATTGAGGAACCTTCAATAACCCCAACGTATTTTTTTTTATTTGTGCATGGTTCATTTCACTTTATATTAATTAATATAACTTAGAATGGCTCACTAATTTAAAAGAAGATTAATTTGGTTGACCAACGTTTACAAAAATGGAATTTGTGCTCTATGGCCTAACAACAATGAATGTTGTTGGATCAGACAATGAAAAGGCGTTATCCTTGGAGCGTCCGTCGTATCGGGCTCATATTTACGACAGGGACATCCCCTTATTAATATTGCTGCCATCCGCGTTACCGTACCGTGTAGTTAGCGCGCGTGAAACAAGTGAAGATTTAGAAAATTCGATTAGCGCTTCAGGTTGAGGTAATTTTTCCAAGTTGGCTTTAAATATTATTGAGTGGAAACATCCACCAGAGAGGTCCGATGGGGGCAGATCCGAGATCCCGAGAGCTCTTTGTGGCGTTATCGGTCGCGGTCTGCGTTGCGTTCGTTGTAATAATGCCGCTCGGTTCGAGTGCGATATCTAGATGTGTAATTGCATGTAGGAGATACATAAGTGATTGGTTTATTGAAGTGGGTGGCCGATTGTTGCCGCTCGCGGTTATCCTGATCTTCTAGTTTATTGCTTCGCGATATCCTTGCTACTCACTCATAACTCTCCTTCCTCTTTATCTCTTTAACTCACCACGGACCTATATGGTATGCTATCGTGCCGCGAATATACGCACCCCTTCATATTATATTAGATTTTTTAAGCAGGCACATACTTAACAGTTCAATTCAAATAATTTTTTTCCCAAAAAAGTTTATTGAGAGAGAGTAAAAGAACTAAAGAGTAAGTACCTATATAATAAATTTATTTTTCATATCGGACACTTGTGACTCATTTTACAATTTATTTTATTTATTCTTCTAATTATCCACGAGAGTAATTAATTCGCTGAAAATAGGGCAATTAGGCACCTCGAATTTTATTATATTTTATTTTATTACTACATTCACTATCTATATACGTATACCTCTAATTATATAGAAAAATAAAAATAATTACTCAATGTATTTGAACATGTACCTCTATCTAAGTGTCTGTACTGTGGTTGTATTTCTTATTTTTTTTTTTATTTCGTCTCTTGTAGACCAGCGCAGCGGCCGGCGGCGTGATTCGGACGTTCTCACTCGTTCTCTTAAATTTTAATTGTCTACGTTTACGGTTGATAGATTTTGGGTTGTTTTAGTTCAATTCGGTTTCATGTCTGTGAACCGTTCTATTAAATTAGTAAGGCCTATTTTTGTCACGGTCATCTAATACGAAAAAAGCCGTTTTACACTTTAAAAATCAATTTCCCTACAATGTCAGCTAATTATCGGAGTAATAAGTATATCTATCAACTTCACACAGCCACAGACCGATACCAAATCAACTAATTGGAAATCTCAAAAAAAATATAATAAGTTGGTACGTAGGGAGATTAATGTCTTTTGAGATGTCAAGGGTTGGCTAAAGATAAAAAAAATGAGATATTTGACATAACAAAATTTCGCTACTACCCGTTCTAAAGCGTTCAGCTACAAGAGTTCTTTGATCTCTCATAGAAACCAAAGTTATCTACTGTTTAGATATCTTTTGAATATCAATGTAGCTAGAACGACGTGTATATGGCTTCTGACGTAACAGAACTTCGCTACTACCCGTCCTAAAGCGTTCAGCTACAAGAGTTCTTTAATTTCTGATAGAAACTAAAGTTATCTACTGTTTAGATATCTTTTGAATATCAATGTAGCTAGAACGACGTGTATATGGCTTCTGGCGTAACAGAACTTTGCTACTACCCGTCCTAAAGCGTTCAGCTACAAGAGTTCTTTAATTTCTGATAGAAACTAAAGTTATCTACTGTTTAGATATCTTTTGAATATCAATGTAGCTAGAACGACGTGTATATGGCTTCTGACGTAACAGAACTTTGCTACTACCCGTCCTAAAGCGTTCAGCTACAAGAGTTCTTTAATTTCTGATAGAAACTAAAGTTATCTACTGTTTAGGTATGTTTTGAAGATCAATGTACCTAGAACGACGTGTATATGGCTTCTGACGCAACAGAACTTCGCTACTACCCGTCCTAAAGCGTTCAGCTACAAGAGTTCCTTAATTTCTGATTGAAACTATAGTTATCTACTGTTTAGATATGTTTTGAAGATCAATGTACCTAGAACGACGTGTATATGGCTTCTGACGTAACAGAACTTCGCTACTACCCGTCCTAAAGCGTTCAGCTACAAGAGTTCCTTAATTTCTGGTAGAAACTAACGTTCATGTTTACATTTATTTTGAAATCCAACTAAATTAGCTAGAACGACGTGCATATGGCTTCTGTCGTAACAGAACTTCGCTACTACCCGTCCTAAAGCGTTCAGCTACAAGAGTTCTTTAATTTCTGATAGAAACTAAAGTTATCTACTGTTTAGATATCTTTTGAATATCAATGTAGCTAGAACGACGTGTATATGGCTTCTGACGTAACAGAACTTCGCTACTACCCGTCCTAAAGCGTTCAGCTACAAGAGTTCTTTAATTTCTGATAGAAACTAAAGTTATCTACTGTTTAGATATCTTTTGAATATCAATGTAGCTAGAACGACGTGTATATGGCTTCTGGCGTAACAGAACTTTGCTACTACCCGTCCTAAAGCGTTCAGCTACAAGAGTTCTTTAATTTCTGATAGAAACTAAAGTTATCTACTGTTTAGATATCTTTTGAATATCAATGTAGCTAGAACGACGTGTATATGGCTTCTGACGTAACAGAACTTTGCTACTACCCGTCCTAAAGCGTTCAGCTACAATAGTTCTTTAATTTCTGATAGAAACTAAAGTTCCTGTTTAGGTATTTTTGAAAATCAATGTACCTAGAACGACGTGTATATGGCTTCTGACGTAACAGAACTTCGCTATACCCGTCCTAAAGCGTTCAGCTACAAGAGTTCCTTAATTTCTGATTAGAAACTATAATTTTCTATGTTTAGTTTATGTTTTGAAGATCAATGTAGCTAGAACGACGTGTATATGGCTTCTGACGTAACAGAACTTCGCTACTACCCGTCCTAAAGCGTTCAGCTACAAGATTTCCCTTTAATTTCTGGTAGAAACTAACGTTCATGTTTACATTTATTTTGAAATCCAACTAAATTAGCTAGAACGACGTGCATATGGCTTCTGTCGTAACAGAACTTCGCTACTACCCGTCCTAAAGCGTTCAGCTACAAGAGTTCTTTAATTTCTGATAGAAACTAAAGTTATCTACTGTTTAGATATCTTTTGAATATCAATGTAGCTAGAACGACGTGTATATGGCTTCTGACGTAACAGAACTTTGCTACTACCCGTCCTAAAGCGTTCAGCTACAAGAGTTCTTTAATTTCTGATAGAAACTAAAGTTATCTACTGTTTAGGTATGTTTTGAAGATCAATGTACCTAGAACGACGTGTATATGGCTTCTGACGCAACAGAACTTCGCTACTACCCGTCCTAAAGCGTTCAGCTACAAGAGTTCCTTAATTTCTGATTGAAACTATAGTTATCTACTGTTTAGATATGTTTGAAGATCAATGTACCTAGAACGACGTGTATATGGCTTCTGACGTAACAGAACTTCGCTACTACCCGTCCTAAAGCGTTCAGCTACAAGAGTTCCTTAATTTCTGGTAGAAACTAACGTTCATGTTTACATTTATTTTGACATCCAACTAAATTAGCTAGAACGACGTGCATATGGCTTCTGTCGTAACAGAACTTCGCTACTACCCGTCCTAAAGCGTTCAGCTACAAGAGTTCTTTAATTTCTGATAGAAACTAAAGTTATCTACTGTTTAGATATATTTTGAATATCAATGTAGCTAGAACGACGTGTATATGGCTTCTGACGTAACAGAACTTCGCTACTACCCGTCCTAAAGCGTTCAGCTACAAGAGTTCTTTAATTTCTGATAGAAATTAAAGTTATCTACTGTTCAGATATATTTTGAATATCAATGTAGCTAGAACGACGTGTATATGGCTTCTGACGTAATCGAACTTTTCTACTACCCGTCCTAAAGCGTTTAGCTACGAGAGTTCTTTAATTTCTGATAGAAACTAACGTTCGTGTTTAGATGTATTTTGAAAACCAACCAATGTAGCTAGAACGACGTGCATATAGCTTCTGTCGTACTAGAACTTCGCTACTACCCGTCCTAAAGCGTTCAGCTACAAGAGTTCTTTAATTTCTGGTAGAAACTAATGTTATCTACTGTTCAGATATATTTTGAAACAACCCAATGTAGCTAAAACGACGTGTATATGGCTTCTGACGTAACGAACTTTTCTATTACCCGTCCTAAAGCGTTCAGCTACAAGTTTTCCCTTTAATTTCTGGTAGAAACTAATGTTCGTGTTTAGATTTATTTTGAAAATCAACCAATGTAGCTAGAACAAACGTGTATATGGTTCTGACGTAACAGAACTTCGCTACTACCCGTCCTAAAGCGTTCAGCTACAAGAGTTCTTTAATTTCTGCTAGAAACTAACGTTCGTGTTTAGATTTATTTTGAAAATCAACCAATGTAGCTAGAACGAACGTGTATATGGCTTCTGTCGTAACAGAACTTCGCTACTACCCGTCCTAAAGCGTTCAGCTCTTAATAAAAGTTGCCATTTTTATAACATATTTCTTGTTCATTCCAGTTTATGTGCCTGGAGTGAGTATATGTGATAATAAAAATTGCAAATCCTGATGGAATTTCTGGACGTGCGTGTATTTGTAGGTATTTGGATGGAATGGGGTCCGGTCGACCTCTGCCGCCGTAGAAAAGCAATCAGAAAAACGAGCCACATCATAACATGATCGTAATCTCGGTTATTCATTGCTTACACTTAGCTGATTTAATAAGTGCACAATACCGATCGGATAGATACAAGTCACCGTGGCCGTACTCAACAACATAATGCCGATTCTTTTCGTTTCCGATTGCCCGGCCGGCTCGCTATCGCGCATCTTCGATAAGTTAACAACTATTTAACAACTCTAACTAGCCATCACACTTGTAATTGTTCGATAACACATAAACTGACAGGCACATATTGAGATATCGTCTAATACAAAAATGAACGCGAGAGTGGGTCTGGGTCTTGGCTTGGCTCTGGCTAAAAATCGAACCGATACACGTTCTTATCGACTCGGCTCGGCCACTTGTTGTTCTACGATCAGATAAGTCACCTGCCTCGATGGGCTTTTGACCGTGTGAATCGATAAATGGATTATGAACGTATTACATTTCTATCCAATACCATACGATACGATACGATAGTAGGCACTTGCTGGTAGGTAGGTACCCATGTAATGGTAATAACAAGCCGAAGTCGCTATTAACAGGTGTTAATCGCAACCAACTGCCATCTTAAATCTTCACATAGGTCCTCATGCACAATCATCCAAAGATTTAATAATAAATTTGTGTGTTCAATTACTCCATCTTCAAAGGGTCGTCCTTTTTTTCGTTCTATTAGGGGAAAATGTAACGATTCCTGTTGTTCTCATTTTTTCTGCAGTAACATCCAGTTCGATCCATTGTCGTGCAACTGTTCGACCCGATTAGTCATCCGGTTCAAAAAAAGTAATTAACGAAGTGTAACAAACCCGCGCAAAGACGTACTAAGCATTTTCACGTTTCGTTTTAATGATGTTGAATTTTGTCAAAAGCTATCATCGAATCTTTCGAAGCCGTTTTTTCACCAATTCTTGTGTGGTGGGGTTGTGATGTGATATACCAACGTAGGCATTACTTACGTATTATACTTAGGTACTTTCGTGAGAGATCAAGTCATTTTGGATGTCGACCATCGGTGGAATTTTAAATTAACTCGCGGACAAAAAAAGCAACGGACCCGGTCTTATTTTCAATTAAAATCTAACAAAATATCTAATTGTAGCGGCGTAAAAAGACCAACAACCAACCAACCAACCAACGAACCATCGTGGACATAGTAATACGTAGTGTCTCAATTACCTGTTCCCCGACTGTTTCTTTCTTTTTTTTTTGTATCTCGCTCTTCAGACGCAACAGGAACCGCAGTTCCTTCACACATCCCATTGAATTTGGGCAAGAAAATTAATTCCTTTGTAACCGATTAATAATAAAAGTTAATTAAGCTCGAGTCATTTCTCCGTCTCGACTCTTTTCTCGTCGAATTTACAAATGTTTGTACGTAGGAAACGAAATACCAGCTGCTTCTAAAAGTGTATTAGATAGCAATAAAAAAATAATTCTTGGTTTCTAGAAATATTTTGGAAACCGATGTTCTTAGAACGACGTGTAGCTTCTGGCGTGATAGAATTACATCACTACCCGTCCTAAAGCATTCAGCTCAGCTCAGAATTGAGAAGATTATTGTGTATTTTTTTATGTTAAAATTTCAAGCTAAATTTAGAAACTAATTTCAACGTATTTTACTTAATAATTTCTGGTAAAAATTAACGTTACTATATTTTGTTCTTGGAACTGAGTGAGTGTAATTTCTCAGTTAAGATTTTGGCTATTACCCGTCCTAAAGCGTTCAGTTCAGAATATATATCTACTTTTCTATTTTTTTTATTTTTATTGCCGATTTTGTTTCGTTGAACTTACAAATAAACCTCAACGTATTTTTTTAATTTTATAAGCCACTTTTATACTTGCATTTAGTAAATAGTTATAAAAACTGATAGACTTATTTAATTTCTTATAAAAAGTAACGTTACTGCTTAGAGGTATTTTGGAGACCGATGTTTTTAGAACGACGTGTAGCTTCTGGCGTAATAGAATTACATCACTACCCGTCCTAAAGCATTCAGCTCACCTCAGAATTGAGAAGATTATTGTCTATTTTATTATGTTAAAAATTTCAACTATTATTTAAAACACAATTTTTTACGTATTTTACTTAATAATTTCTGGTAAAAATTAACGTTACTATATTTTGTTCTTGGAACTGAGTGAGTGTAATTTCTCAGTTAAGATTTTGGCTATTACCCGTCCTAAAGCGTTCAGTTCAGAATATATATCTATTTGCTATTTTTTTATTTTTATTGCCGATTTTGTTTCGTTGAACTTACAAATAAGCCTCAACGTATTGTTAATTTTATAAGCCACTTTTATACTTGCATTTAGTAAATAGTTATAAAAACTGATAGACTTATTTAATTTCTTAAAAAAAGTAACGTTACTGCTTAGAGGTATTTTGGAGACCGATGTTTTTAGAACGACGTGTAGCTTCTGGTGTAATAGAATTACATCACTACCCGTCCTAAAGCATTCAGCTCACCTCAAAATTGAGAAGATTATTGTCTATTTTGTTACCTATGCGAAATTTAGAAACTAATTTCAACGTATTTTATTTAATAATTTCACAACTTTTTCTGCACTTTATTTAGTTTGAAAAGTTGATAGATTTCTTTAATTTTAGGTACAAATTAACGTTAGTATGCTAGAGATATTTTGTTCTTGCCATTGCCGATTTTTAATTTCTTATAAAAGTTAACGTTACTGTTCATAGGGTTTTTGAGACCGATGCTCTTGAAACAGCGTGTAGCTTCTGACGTAAAATTTTGGCTACTACCCGTCCTAAAGCGTTCAGCTCATAAAATGTAGATGCGTATAATTGCCGTTTGGTTTCAGACTTCAACGTATTTTATCTGTTGTTTGTAAAGTAAAAGTATAATTTTATTTGAATGGAATAAAAACCGTTTTGTCAAGTTATTGTTTATTCCCGATTCGCGTTATAAATCAGCTCGTCCACGTTTATTTATTTCTTTGTAATGGTAGCGGCGTGCATTTATGGACTGATTCCTTCACGTTAGCAATAATAGTCAGGTCTTCTTGTAGGTACGTTCGCCATGAGTCTAATAAATATATCACTTTGAGTTAGCCGTTGACAGAGCGACATGTTTGAGACCGTGTGCCGCGTGATTTACAGGATCGGGGACGTCGTCTTGTTCTCTTCTTCTTCTTCTTCTTTATCATTTCTTGTTTCGATCTTCTTCGACCCATCGACGACGCTCTTATGCCATCAATAACGTTACATATTTATAAGCTAACGAAGACCACGAAGGAAAATACAACCAATTTATTTACTTAAATATAATCGTGTACAAAAACTTCCTGTTCCATTGTTTAATTTTTTTTATATTCTGGAAATTTTTGGTGGCGTCTCCAGACATTTGCACATTTCTGCCAACTTCTCTTTCTTAAAAAGCGCCAGTTAGTTAGTTAGTTAATTAGATGTATTTTTCTTGTAGCTATCGATTAAATTGGTATTGTTAAGTTCACGTGCCCGCCAAAGACACCCATTTGGAGATCAATTATTAGCAAAAGAAGAAGCGGTATTCTAACGTTTCAGATTGACAGATCCGATTGCGTCTTCAGTCACTAAACCAACTAACTCTCGCATAGATCTTTTACCGACAAAAGAACCAGGTGGACCACCGTTTGAATAGATCGATTAGCAGAAGGAATATTATTAGATCTATCAGGTCAAAATGACATTGCAATTTTTTTTATGTCTACTTACTAGATATGTATTTTACAGTTGATGTTGATGCAGGGAATTTAAATTTAAATAATTTAAGGGTTAGGTTAAGTTTAGTGACCCATTAGGTGCCTAAATTCCATTGGACATCGGTTCTGTGCAGCCAATAGAGTCTAGGCACACTTGATGGACGTTACGACGTGCGTTTTAACATTTCATATCGATTGATCCTTGTACAGTTGTCAATTAAATAACGTTTACGTAGTTTTAGAGCGTCAGGTAGGTAAGAAACGAACAGGTCGTTCGTATATGGGCAAGGAACATGTTTCTGACAAGCGGTTTTCTAATAAAGACGTCAAACTTACGCACTCCACATGGAGAACTATAAAATTGCCGTATCGGCCGTTTCTACATATGTATGTACGTATGTACAAGCTGCAAACAAAAACGTCATGCTTACATCTTGCAACTACATAGATACATAAATGGCGATATTTTTATGCCTTTAAGTTTATGGCCTGTTCCGATCACTTCTAAATCAAAAGGAGCAGAAAAATAACATGTCGGGTACTTTTGAAGAAACCTATTCTTCTCGAACGTAGGTACAGACAGACAGACAGACCTAAGATTGATTTTCTATTCGATTGATTGAGTTACGAGCAGATCGCGCGCATTGCGTGTTATAGCTACAGGTAAAAAGTAAGTAAATAATTCTCAACAGATGATGTACGTACGGATGTACGAGTTTTGCCTTCAAAACTGTACCCACTCGAACTTCAATAACTCGAATCACTATATTACGTAAAAAAACTTAGAACTATCGAAACTTATCTTAGTTATCAAGTTATTCGATTCCAGTAATAGAAGTTCCAATCATTTTAGAAGCTCCGGTATAAGTTATTGACCTCTAGCACCCCAAGAAACTTTCTAAATGTTGTCATCTTTGATTGTCCAAAGATGGCAAAGTTATTTCTAAGACCTCCAACCAAATTTTAGTCCATTTAGCCCTGTTATTATTACAGCTGACTTGAATCTAAACCTTCCAGTATTTTTAGAATATTTAAATGAAGTTATTGACCTTTAACACTCCAAGAAACTTTCTAAATGTTGTCATCTAAGATTGTCAAAATGCCTAGGGTTGATTTGCAAGGCCTTCGATGTAATTTTAGTCCATTCAGCCCCGTCCACTTCCCAATTGACTCGAGTCTAAATTTCATAGCTACTGTAAGACATTTAAGTAGTGTTAACGACCTTTAAGCCTGTAATACCTCAAGAAACAATGTAAATACTGTCATCTATGATAATCCAAAGATGGCAAAGTTATTTCTAAGACCTCCAACGAAATTTTAGTCCATTTAGCCCTGTTATTATTACAGCTGACTTGAATCTAAACCTTCCAGTCATTTTAGAATATTTAAATGAAGTTATTGACCTTTAACACTCCAAGAAACTTTCTAAATGTTGTCATCTAAGATTGTCAAAATGCCTAGTGTTGATTTGAAAGGGTCCTTCGATGTAATTTTAGTCCATTCAGCCCTGTAAACTTCCCAATTGACTCGAGTCTAAATTTCATAGCTACTGTAAGACATTTAAGTAGTGTTAACGACCTTTAAGCCTGTAATACCTCAAGAAACAATGTAAATATTGTCATCTATGATTGTCCAAAGATGGCAAAGTTATTTCTAAGACCTTCAACGAAATTTTAGTCCATTTAGCCCTGTTATTATTACAGCTGACTTGAATCTAAACCTTCCAGTATTTTAGAATATTTAAATGAAGTTATTGACCTTTAACACTCCAAGAAACTTTCTAAATGTTGTCATCTAAGATTGTCAAAATGCCTAGGGTTGATTTGCAAGGCCTTCGATGTAATTTTAGTCCATTCAGCCCTGTCACTTCCCAATTGACTCGAGTCTAAATTTCATAGCTACTGTAAGACATTTAAGTAGTGTTAACGACCTTTAAGCCTGTAATACCTCAAGAAACAATGTAAATACTGTCATCTATGATTATCCAATGATGGCAAAGTTATTTCTAAGACCTCCAACGAAATTTTAGTCCATTTAGCCCTGTTATTATTACAGCTGACTTGAATCTAAACCTTCCAGTATTTTAAGAATATTTAAATGAAGTTATTGACCTTTAACACTCCAAGAAACTTTCTAAATGTTGTCATCTAAGATTGTCAAAATGCCTAGAGTTGATTTGCAAGGCCTTCGATGTAATTTTAGTCCATTCAGCCCTGTCACTTCCCAATTGACTCGAGTCTAAATTTCATAGCTACTGTAAGACATTTAAGTAGTGTTAACGACCTTTAAGCCTGTAATACCTCAAGAAACAATGTAAATACTGTCATCTATGATTGTCCAAAGATGGCAAAGTTATTTCTAAGACCTCCAACGAAATTTTAGTCCATTTAGCCCTGTTATTATTACAGCTGACTTGTATCTAAACCTTCCAGTCATTTTAGGATATTTAAATAAGTTATTGACCTTTAACACTCCAAGAAACTTTCTAAATGTTGTCATCTAAGATTGTCAAAATGCCTAGGTTGATTTGCAAGGCCTTCGATGTAATTTTAGTCCATTCAGCCCCGTCCACTTCCCAATTGACTCGAGTCTAAATTTCATAGCTACTGTAAGACATTTAAGTAGTGTTAACGACCTTTAAGCCTGTAATACCTCAAGAAACAATGTAAATACTGTCATCTATGATTGTCCAAAGATGGCAAAGTTATTTCTAAGACCTCCAACCAAATTTTAGTCCATTTAGCCCTGTTATTATTACAGCTGACTTGTATCTAAACCTTCCAGTCATTTTAGAATGTTTAAATGAAGTTATTGACCTTTAATACCCCTAGAAACCTTGCAAATGGTGTCACCTAAGATTGTAATGAGGCTTATGGTTTATTTTCAAGACCTTCGATGAAATTTTAGTCATTTATGTTGCCTTGATTTGGTTCGAATGTGTTAGATATTTTTGTAAATACTGTAAAAATGTTTTTAGTATGAAATCGAGAAGAAACTTATTTTTATTGGTTGGTTGGTTGGTTGGGTTAACTAACTTTTCCTTATTAACCACCCGGAAAAGTGCTGTAATGTCAGTGTTTTTGTACCCGAAGGTGTTATTTCTGACGTAAAATTGTCTGACGATGGTAATGGCTGTTAATAAGAGGTTAATTTCAATTTCCCTACGTAGACTTTCTAATAAATAGTTATTATGTTTTTATTAGGTAGGTAGGTAAGCACTTATGGTATGTAGGTACACCCATACGTATCTACTATAGATATTATACAAATTTAGATAATGGGTAATAAGTGTAAGTGTAAAATGGTTAGAGAGAGTAAAGGTAGTTTAGGTATACTATATATACATAGTTTTCTTAAAAGGGAAACAGTAAAATACGTTTATTATCTAATAATAGTTGGCTAGTGCCAGTCATTATGCGTAATTGCGGGCTTGTGTTTAATTAGAATTAGGTAGGCAGTTTTGCTGCCGCTTTAATCTTCCATTTTTGTTTTTGTTTGGCCAAAAGGTGGCTGCACTGCGTTTCCAAGTTTCCAAATAGTTTTTAGAACTTGACAAAAATCGCTGTAAGGTATTTAAGTTGAAATTCAAATTCACCAAGTTTTTCCAGCAAGTCTTTATTTTTTTTCCACCCCCTCTCTCTCTCTAAAATTATCTTGTATTTCAGTTTATTTTCTTTACAATATTTTTCCTAGGTACCTACAATAGATAAATAAATAAAAAATTATTGGCAATCCTCAATTACGTCCTGTAAACTATATTAAATTTCTCAAATTTTTTATATATATTTTTAATTATTTTTGGCCTTATTTTTCTACCTATAATATAATACACATAAACTGATCTGAAAGTATCTAAACGTATTACGTAGGTACATACAAGTACCTATGTATATCTATGTAAATAGGTTTTTTGCATTTTGTAATTTTAATCAAATTTCTTACACCATACAGGCGGCGTCTTGAAGAAACATGTAGATAATAATGCGATCCTCAAAAGTAGGTCAAAACGTAGTTTTGTCTCAAGCACAATGGGAGAATCCGTTAGATAATTTGGCACTCCACATACGGTATTTAGGTTCCTCTTACGTACCTACTCTGTTCGACAAAATTTTATTTTCATTATTTTTAGTAGGTACATAGTTAAATAATTACGTGAATTTTAATATTTAATATAACGTGAGTAATTTTTTACGTAGGCAGGTACTTATAAGTTGATCTTTGATGAAGTCACAAAAAGCGAAACGGTTACCTACCTGTAAAACATAACTATATGACCACAGGAATGTCTATAATTGTGGTTTTTTTATTAATACGTATTCAAAGAGTTTCTTTAGATATCAAATTAATTTATTTTAGTTAAATTACGCGATTTATCTTCAGTAATAATATTGTAAATTTGATACGTAGTAAAACTGAAGTAGTTATTTGAATTTAATACGTTTTCCATAACTTCGAAATTAATTGGATAATATATGCAACACGTTGGTTTTAGCCAATTAACCGCATGCGAGTTCTTATTTATAGAACAATTACTTTAAGTAAATTATCATTATAATTAAATGCTCACAATAAAGCGCATGAATATACTAATACAAATACGTACTACAGCTACGACAACACATAGGTACATACTTATATACATCACATATGTAATAAGATTTTATAAAGTAAGTTGTCTTACTGATTCGTGTTCGTAATTGTCAGGTTAAACAAAGCAGACATCTAGATTACATGTGGCAACAGGAAATCTGGAAATCCTAGCAGCCTGCGAAAAACAAGTGCACGCACAAGAAACACTTTTGTTTTTTAAATTTTTTTTTCTCCAAACAATTGCAACTCTTATTACATGGCGAACTTAATACCTACTTAATAATGAAAACGTAAGGCGAAGCTAGATAACCAAGCCTAAGTCTCAATTTTGTTTTTATTTATACACGTACGGTACATGTACTTGGTAATTGTTGTAAAACGACCATATTTATTTAACTTGTCAAAAGATATCGGATGACCTTAGATTGCATTATAGTCCATTTAGCCCAGGTATCGTCACAACAGACTTCGGTCACATATTTGAATAACGTTCTCAACCTTTAATTAAATTTATTGACTTTTAGCACCCCAAGAAACATTCTAAATGTTGCCATCTAAGATTGTCAAAATGCCTAGGGTTGATTTGCAAGGCCTTCGATGTAATTTTAGTCCATTTAGCCCTGTCCACTTCCTAATTGACTCGAGTCTAAATTTCATAGCTACTGTAAGACATTTAAGTAGTGTTAACGACCTTTAAGCCTGTGATACCTCAAGAAACAATGTAAATATTGTCATCTATGATTGTCCAAAGATGGCAAAGTTATTTCTAAGACCTTCAACGAAATTTTAGTCCATTTAGCCCTGTTATTATCACAGCTGACTTGAATCTAAACCTTCCAGTCATTTTAGGATATTTAAATAAAGTTATTGACCTTTAACACTCCAAGAAACTATCTAAATGTTGCTCATCTAAGATTGTCAAAATGCCTAGTGTTAGATTTGCAAGGCCTTTCGATGTAATTTCAGTCCATTCAGCCCTGTCCACTTCCCAATTGACTCGAGCCCTAAATTTCAGTAGCTACTGTAAGACGTTTAAGTAGTGTTAAACGACCTTTAAGGCCTTAATACCTCAAGAAACAATGTAAATACTGTCATCTATGATTGTCCAAAGATGGCAAAGTTATTTGTAAGACCTTCAACGAAATTTTAGTCCATTTAGGTCCTTTTGATTATTACAGCTGACTTGAATCTAAACCTTCCAGTCATTTTAGAATATTTAAATTAAAGTTATTGACCTTTAACACTCCAAGAAACATTCTAAATGTTGCCATCTAAGATTGTCAAAATGCCTAGGGTTGATTTGCAAGGCCTTCGATGTAATTTCAGTCCATTCAGCCCCGTCCACTTCCCAATTGACTCGAGTCTAAATTTCGTAGCTACTGTAAGACGTTTAAGTAGTGTTAACGACCTTTAAGCCTGTAATACCTCAAGAAACAATGTAAATATTGTCATCTATGATTGTCCAAAGATGGCAAAGTTATTTCTAAGACCTTCAACGAAATTTTAGTCCATTTAGCCCTGTTATTATCACAGCTGACTTGAATCTAAACCTTCCAGTCATTTTAGGATATTTAAATAAAGTTATTGACCTTTAACACTCCAAGAAACTTCTAAATGTTGTCATCTAAGATTGTCAAAATGCCTAGTGTTAATTTGCAAGGCCTTCGATGTAATTTTAGTCCATTCAGCCCTGTCCACTTCCCAATTGACTCGAGTCTAAATTTCGTAGCTACTGTAAGACATTTAAGTAGTGTTAACGACCTTTAAGCCTGTAATACCTCAAGAAACAATGTAAATACTGTCATCTATGATTGTCCAAAGATGGCAAAGTTATTACTAGACCTTCAACAAAATTTTAGTCCATTTAGCCCTGTGATTATCACAGCTGACTTGTATCTAAACCTTCCAGTCATTTTAGGATATTTAAATAAAGTTATTGACCTTTAACACTCCAAGAAACTATCTAAATGTTGTCATCTAAGATTGTCAAAATGCCTAGTGTTAATTTGCAAGGCCTTCGATGTAATTTTAGTCCATTCAGCCCTGTCCACTTCCCAATTGACTCGAGTCTAAATTTCGATAGCTACTGTAAGACTTTAAGTAGTTTTAAACGACCTTTAAGCCTGTAATACCTCAAAAAACAATGTAAATACTGTCATCTATGATTGTCCAATGTGGCAAAGTTATTTCTAAGACCTCCAACGAAATTTTAGTCCATTTAGCCCTGTTATTATTACAGCTGACTTGTAATCTAAACCTTCCAGCGATTTTAGGATATTTAAATATAAGTTATTGACCTTTAACACTCCAAGAAACTATCTAAATGTTGTCATCTAAGATTGTCAAAATGCCTAGTGTTAATTTGCAAGGCCTTCGATGTAATTTTAGTCCATTCAGCCCTGTCCACTTCCCAATTGACTCGAGTCTAAATTTCATAGCTACTGTAAGACATTTAAGTAGTTTAACGACCTTTAAGCCTGTAATACCTCAAAAACAATGTAAATACTGTCATCTATGATTGTCCAATGATGGCAAAGTTATTACTGAGACCTTCAACAAAATTTTAGTCCATTTAGCCCTGTTATTATTACAGCTGACTTGTATCTAAACCTTCCAGTGATTTTAGGATATTTAAATAAAGTTATTGACCTTTAACACTCCAAGAAACTTTCTAAATGTTGTCATCCAAGATTGTCAGGAGGCTTAAGGTTTATTTTTAAGGCCTTCGATGATATTTTCGTTCATTTAGGCCTGTCCTTTTCTCAACTAAGTTTTAAGACCTTTAAGTTGTGTTATTGACCTTTTACGTAGTACTATCACCTATGGTTTTTAAAAAGATGGCAGGCTTATTTCTAAAGTACATTTATATATATATATATGTGACTTAAATCCAACCCTTCTGGTAATTCAAGTGAAGTTATTGGTTGACAACCCTTAACACCCCAAGAAACTTGCTGTAGGTTAATAAAAATTGCTTTAAAATGATTTTTAATATAATATTAATCATGTGAGAGGATAATGTTGAATTTAGAAGTGATTACGTACGTACGTAGTTGAGTTTGTTTAACGAGGTAGGTAGGATAGAAAAAAAAAAAAAAGGATTTTCATAGAAAGGTAATAAATATCGAGTCTGCAGGAGTAGTTGATTTATGCGGACTAGCAACTGCCGCATTAAATGTTTTAACGCCAACTTGGTTACTGTTATCTATACGTAAGTATAAGTCCGACGAGCGAACAGAGTTGTTGTATATACGTAGTAGGTACCGGAGCCACGACCTAGCACGTGGGTGGTGCTCCACTTTGGCTCCTTATTTTTACAACAACGCAAAACTGTAGTCGATTTTTCTACAGAACCGGTAACTAAACATACCTAACATATTATATCTACATAAGTATTGCAGTCCCTATAGTCGTCAAATGACTCATGAATCACTTTTTCTCCTCAATACAATTTCATTGTTTGTTTCATTCACTTATTATTAATGATAAATGGTCGCATGTTATTACCAACAATTTAAAAAAAAAGTCCCGAGTTTTCAATTGTTTTGTCCGATCCTGGTAGGTAATCAATTGCATCGATCTATTAAAGGTATTTGTGTGTTCTTACGTATAACTAAAGCGAACTTTCTTGAACGCGATCGAATAAATCGAATAGTTTGTTTAGGCACGTAAGTTGGTAGGTAATGTAAATTACAACGAACGGCGGACATTTCCATAGATACTAAACAATTCGTTTAATTCTGGGTTAACACGAAATAACACTCTCGCAATCGAAAACGGCCATTGTTATTATACACATTCCCTGATAGTAGGGGATTATTCAGATGCCCGCGCGGGAAGATGTACGGTTTTGATTACAATTTCCAAGAAGGAATGTTATGCTAATTAAATCGCCATTACTGCAATTTTTTTTGGGCACCAGATTAATGTAATGTAATGTTGGCGTGGTGGAGAGTGTCGGGGGTTTTTTTTGATGTGGTTGTGGTGGTGGTGGGTGTATTAATAAATTGGCCAAGATCGCGATCATGGCTGCGTTCGTCAAAAACTCATTTTGCATAAATCTTATCCGGCGACAAGATTGAAATTCCGCAGGATATTACGCGGCGGCTGCATTCCGTGTAACAATAGCGAACCATAATAAATTCACCCGGCGAGAGGACCTACAGCAGGACAGCGACATAGACAAGTTGCATGATGCAACAACATTCGTTTGTTGCCAATATTCATAACGTAACATAACTACGTATTTAATAGTCCCTTAGACCTAAGGTACGATAACCAAAAAAATAATCCTGCGACAATTGCGTTGTTGTTTGTTGCACTATCTACATATTATATCTAAGATTTACTGTACTGTACTGTGTTGTTGTTGTTGTTGTTGGTTTGTTTGTTTGTTTGTTGTCGGCCGAGCTGGCCTAACGTTGGTTGGTTAGTTAGTTAGGTAGGTACAGACAGACAGACAGAGCTAGCTGATAAAGTGGGTGTGAATGCTTGGCAATGATCACACGCGCAATTGAAAAACGGCCACGCGCTGCATTCCATAATTTATTAAGCCGATATGCCTTCTATGGAAGATACAACGGACGAATACTGGTACGGTCTACCGGATATAGATATATGGGCACACTTAGACTCTAAGGTTTTCTCGACAATGTGGTCGAAACGTTGTAATTGAAAAACTGAATAATCGCGACGAGAACTGAATAAATTCAGTGGAGATGACGATTTAACCATAGACATGACATTCATGGATCCAATTTAAGGGCTTCTGAATAGTTTCTGAAGTTCTTGTATAAATTAACTTAAAATTCCAAGCCTTGGTAGAGTTCTAAAGAAACTTTGTAAATAGTTTCAAGCGCCAAAGGATAGTAGCTGGCCTTTGACTAAATTTTAGTCAATTTAGCCTAACAGGCTTGAATCTAAAGAGTGTCCAGGGTTGATTTGCAAGGCCTTCGATGTTATTTTAGTCCATTCAGCCCTGTCCACTTCCCAATTGACTCGAGTCTAAATTTCGTAGCTACTGTAAGACATTTAAGTAGTGTTAACGACCTTTAAGCCTGTAATACTTCAAGAAACAATGTAAATACTGTCATCTATGATTGTCCAAAGATGGCAAAGTTATTTCTAAGACCTTCAACGAAATTTTAGTCTATTTAGCCCTGTTATTATTACAGCTGACTTGAATCTAAACCTTCCAGTCATTTTAGAATATTTAAATGAAGTTATTGACCTTTAACACTCCAAGAAACTTTCTAAATGTTGTCATCTAAGATTGTCAAAATGCCTAGTGTTAATTTGCAAGGCCTTCGATGTAATTTTAGTCCATTCAGCCCTGTCACTTCCCAATTGACTCGAGTCTAAATTTCATAGCTACTGTAAGACATTTAAGTAGTGTTAACGACCTTTAAGCCTGTAATACCTCAAGAAACAATGTAAATACTGTCATCTATGATTGTCCAAAGATGGCAAAGTTATTTCTAAGACCTTCAACGAAATTTTAGTCTCATTTAGCCCTGTTATTATTACAGCTGACTTGAATCTAAACCTTCCAGCGATTTTAGGATATTTAAATTAAGTTATTGACCTTTAACACTCCAAGAAACTTTCTAAATGTTGTCATCTAAGATTGTCAAAATGCCTAGTGTTAATTTGCAAGGCCTTCGATGTAATTTTAGTCCATTCAGCCCTGTCCACTTCCCAATTGACTCGAGTCTAAATTTCGTAGCTACTGTAAGACATTTAAGTAGTGTTAACGACCTTTAAGCCTGTAATACCTCAAGAAACAATGTAAATACTGTCATCTATGATTGTCCAAAGATGGCAAAGTTATTTCTAAGACCTCCAACGAAATTTTAGTCTATTTAGCCCTGTTATTATTACAGCTGACTTGTATCTAAACCTTCCAGTCGATTTTAGGATATTTAAATAAGTTATTGACCTTTAACACTCCAAGAAACTTCTAAATGTTGTCATCTAAGATTGTCAAAATGCCTAGGTTATTTGCAAGGCCTTCGATGTAATTTTAGTCCATTCAGCCCTGTCCACTTCCCAATTGACTCGAGTCTAAATTTCGTAGCTACTGTAAGACATTTAAGTAGTGTTAACGACCTTTAACCTGTAATACTTCAAGAAACAATGTAAATACTGTCATCTATGATTGTCCAAAGATGGCAAAGTTATTTCTAAGACCTCCAACGAAATTTAGTCCATTTAGCCCTACGTTCTAAAAGATTAGAATTTAAATGTTATTATTTTTAAGAAACTCTATGTTGTTCGATTTAAAAGCTATAATTTCGCTTCGGAAAGTCCTTAGCCCTGTCCTTCTTTCGGTCAAACTAAGTTTTAAAGTAACGACCTTTAATCCGTTCAAAAAGCAATGTTTTATCGTTATTCCAAAAATTTAAACAACTATTGTCAACCTAGTTATAAGTTAAAGCTGATTTATCTAAACCTTCCAACATTTTAGTCTTTAATTGTATTAACCTTTAACACTCAAGAAACTCTAAATCCACTGATTGTCAAAATTTTTTGAGGCCTCCGACGAAATCTCAGTTCATTTAGCCCTGTTCTAATTAAAATTAACATTTACTGTTATAATGTTTTAAAGTCAACTTTGTTAGTTCCGTTTTAAAAGATCATCAATTATACCTATCGGAAAGTCCGTTTTAGGAACCAATTTTGTTTCGGTTCGCTTTTTAAAAACGTACTATCTTGTCAATCACACGTTCCAAACCAAAAGCATCTGTAGCTGGTTTTTCGTTATTAATATTAAAAACTATTGTCACCTAAAAGGATAACAGCAAGTTATGAATTATTGAACGTCTCCAAAACAAAACAATAATTCGGTGCAGGCTGCTCATTTACCAAATTTATCATCAAGTAGTTGCCTACCGACAAAGATTGTCAATAAAAAGCAGTTTTAGCTTAAATGGCAAAATTGTTGAGAAGTTTTGAGGAAAATTTTTGACTGACAACATCAACAGGAACTTTATTTTATTTTTGTAATTTGTTTTTAAATTGGCTTTTTGGTTTAAAATAAATGACGACGAAAAAAGGCGAGTCATCCGCACTTGCGGTAAAATTTTTCTGACTGACGAGAACAATAAAAATAATTTCAACGACAACTGCTATTGCTGTGGTTTCTAATTACAAAACTAGGCAACGGAGTAAAACGTTTTTTTAATAGAAAAATAAATTAATATTCGAAGAGGTTCCGAAAGTTTGGAATATTTTAAGGAAATTGAAATACTTTTTTGACCGGGCCGGGCATAGTCCAACTGCAGCCACATAATTTTTTTACTGTACTCTGTAGATTAAAATTACAAAATTGCTGCAATTTTATTAGGCTGTTGAGGTGACCAGGTCTCTACGTGGTATGTGGTAAAGGTTCGTATGCCATTTTCGGTTTTTACCGGCGACCGACGCGACGGTTCGAAGAAGTTAATTAGTTTCTTAACCGCCGATGCCGCCGACCACTCACTCGCCTCGGCAAAAACTAAAACGCGTTCCGTACCTACCCATAATACTAATAGATACTTGTAGAAGTACTACGTAGTTGTATTATACGTAGTTAAGTACCACGGTAGTAGTAAGTAGTACTGGCATAGATATTATTAATTCGAAGTTTACCAAAAAGGCGTCAAGTACCTACCTATGTACACAGAAAAAAAAAACTATTTTAAAACAAGAAAATATATTGCTTTGAAGATATTTACTCATTTTAAATAAATAAATACTTCTTTTTAGTATTTTGCTTTGTGTTAAGAAAACAAGAATATTTCCTTCAACACTTTTATTTACTTACTGCAATTGATTTAAAGAAAGAATTTTTGTTTTGAAACAAATTTATACAGGTTTCGATCGAAGACTAAATCTGTTCTTAAAACAAGTCAAGGAACTACTTGGAATGAAAATGTTTCTTTTGCTACAACTTTTTGAATGGTTTAAACAAAAAGTAATTTCTTAATTTTAAGACATTTCTGTTTTGAAACAAATAAATATTAATTCTATTCAAGTAGCCGAAAACTGGATTGGAAAAGCACTTCTTCGAAACAAAACAGTTCTGCTTTCGATAAAGCATTATCATTTTATTTTAAAGAACATTTTATTTAGTACAAATATGTGACACTTTGATGAGCTCCATATTTGTCTCCCGTTTCGATTTTCAATATATTGCGTCATACGTTAATGAACTATCAGTGTAAAGCGAGTTGTTGGTGCACAATAAAATTTTCTGAAAAAGCAGGGGTATATTTTTATAATAAAATGGAAGAATTTTTTAAATTCCCAATTGACTTTGGAGAATTTGGAGAAGCATTTAAGTAGTTTTACCCTTTAAAATACCTCAATTTTTACAATTTTAAATTTATTCATTATATTTAAAATGGAAATTTATTAAATTAATGAAAATTTTGCCTTTTGGTTATTTTTAATGTTAATTTAGAGCCCAAGTTTTTTAAAATTTAATTTAATAATTATTCCTTTAAATCCCCCGTTTTTTGTTGTATCAAAGGTCAAAATTTATTTTAACAAGGTTCAATTTTATCCAAAACCCCGTCATTCCCAAAACCGAAAAGTAGTATTTTAAAAATATTTAACGTTTCCTTAAATTAAGAAAAAGAAAGGTATGTACAGTTTGCAAAATTTGTAAGGTTTTTCTAGATTCAAAGAAATTATGGCCTTTACTACCTAAGTTGTTTTAATTTAAAATTCGTTTATTTTGTTTTAGCTGGCCCGTTTTCAAAAACCCTAAGAATTTTTTAAGTTTGATTTTAACCTTTAAACCCCAATAAACTTATAATACCTACGGGTCATTTGGACAAAAATTTTTTACCCCCAAAATGGCAACCCTTTAGCCCTGTTCAATTAAAATAAGCTTTAATAATGTCTAAAGTCAACTGGAAGAAAAATTTCCCTTTTTCAAGATCATAAATAAAAAGTCCGTTTTCCCAAAGTTTTGTTGGCTTTTTAAAAACTCCTACTTGTGAATCATACGTAAACCCCTAAAAGTTTTAAAGCTTTTTTTTATTCCTTTAAAAAAAACTATTTTTCACCTAAGGAAAATCGTAAGTTTTTTATTATTTTATTTTCCCCAAAAAATAACAAAAATTTCCACGCTCTTAAAATTTATATAAGTATTCCATTGAAAAATTGTAAAAAAAGCAGTTTTATTAAAAAATAAAAAAATTTTGAGGAAAATTTTTGATACAAAAAAAAATTTTTTTATTTTAGAAATTTTTTAAATTTGGTTTCAGGGTTTAAAAAAAACAAAAAAAAATACCCCCTTTAAAAACTCAAAAAAATTAAAAAATTTTCCGTGTTATTGCTGTGGAATTACAATTTAAATGGAAACATCGTTTTTTTTAAAGAAAAAAAAATTAAATTATTCCGAAGACCCGAAATTTTATTTTAAGGAAATTGAAATTTTTTGGAACCCAACTAGATAAATTTTTTCTGTTTTAAAGAAATTTAAAATTATTCTAACAAGAAATATTAGGCTTTGAAGGAAAAACCTCTTTTTGTTAAACGTTGCTTTGGTTTTTAAACCCCCCCTTGAAAATTTAAAATTATTTCTTAAATGAACGCCGCCACTCTGCTTCCAAAAATTAAAACCCTTTTAAAATCTTTATTCAAGAAAATATTTATTTGCGTATTAAGTCCCAAACGGATTTTCTTGAATAAGTGTTATTTATTCAATTTAAATATACTCAAGTACCTACCTATGTAGTTGTTGCTAAAATTTAGCGGTTAACAAATAGATAATAAATAATGAAATAATGGTGCAACAAGACAATGTAACAATGTGATATATTGTACATTTTGAAGAGGACGTTAATTCTTTCCCCAAATTTAGTTTTCTTAAATGGTAACGTGGGCGCCCTTTTCGGGTCTGTATGTTGTCGATAATGTAGGAAACAATAAATATTGCGAGCAGAATCGCATCTATTGCTCGCTAGTTTCGTGGCTTTTTCAATGTTTACAAAACTTAATATACAGGGTCTTTCAAGTTGATGGGCTATTAGTATCTATATGAATTCAATTCTGAAACTTGGGCTCATTTGGTTATTGTTTGTGCCGCTTCTTTTAAAAATATTTTCAATTTCGATTTACATCCGGTTATACCGGAAGTAGATGTTAACTTTCTTATTTTAAATGGAATGACATACTTCAAATTGTAGATTTTCTCAAAAAGTATAACCAAAGTTATAGATACGATAGTCCCATATCAAAAGACGCCAAATTAAACGAGGAATTCAAATATGTAGTCAAAAATGGGTCATTCTATTTAAAAAAGTTGGCTTATGCCTCTTTGAAGTTGACCAACTTTGACCACAAAAATTGGACACCCTGTACATTTTAGTTATAAACCACAATTTTTTTTCGATAATGTGAATAGTTATAAATAATTGTTACGAGTTATAAAGCAAAATCTCAAAAATTAATTGAATTACGGTTTTTTAAATGTTAACGTGCAGATGTCAAAAATTTTGAAAAAAAATAAATAACTCAAAATCCATCAATATTTTCGGAATAGTGCCTCCTATAAAATATGCATGAATTCAGATTTTCTATCGGAAAATGTAAAAAAAAGTATGTCATTCCATTTAAAATAAGAAAGTTAACATCTACTTCCGGTATAACCGGATGTAAATCGAAATTGAAAATATTTTTAAAAGAAGCGGCATAAACAATAACCAAATGAGCCCAAGTTTCAGAATTGAATTCATATAGATACTAATAGCCCATCAAGTTGAAAGACCCTGTATATTAAGTACCTATGTAAACATTGAAACAGCCACGAAACTATCGAGCAATAGATGCGATTCTGCTCGCAATATTACGTATTGTTTCCTACATTATCGACAACATACACACCCCGGAAAGGCGCGACGTGGCCATTTAAGAAAACTATTGGGAACGAATTAATGTCCTCTTGAGTGTACAAGGGCGTAGAAACGATTTTATCTATACGGGGAGGGGTGGGGGACAATAATACATATTTGAAAACAAAATAATGCTATTATTGGATAGAGATTGGATAGAGAACTGAATTGATACATGTCGGGTGTTTTATTAAGTGTGGCCGTTGGTAATATGGGGCCGTTCATAAAATGTTTTAACGTTTTCTCTTTTAATCTACTTTTCAATTATGATATCAAAATTGTACCACACGATTTAATTTTCGTGACAAAATCAACAAAACTGTAAACATTGTGAATTGCCCCCTCTGACAATTTTATTCGAAACTATCGGTTACCAATGGCTGCAGCATTTGAAAACGCTTACATTTATCTTTCAAACAACCCTAAGGTTGCTAAAATCGGATAAGGCACTTGGAAGATAGAGCGATTTAAATAATTGGCCATTCAGGGGCTTCCCCCACCCTTATTAAGGTCGCTACGCCAATGAGTCTGAGACAAAACTTATGCGGAATTTTCCAAGCTTTCTAATGACGTTATTAAAGTTATAGCTTAATATGGGAATTTTCGGAGAAATTTTCAGTTTCAGAAATTACTCTATCAATTGCGCCCCTTTGTTTGCGGTGAAATGGGGAGGTTAAAGATTTTCTCATGACCATTTCATTAGTAGGTAATATTTTTTCCTGAATTTCTACACCCAGTAGTTCGTGAGATATTGCCGGTGGCCGCCCTTAATGGAACATCCAGTACAATTGACATTTTATTCTAGAAAAAATAGAAAATTATAACAATAATGTTGTAGTATTTTGAGAAAATGATAATTAGATACTAAAAGATAATATAATGATCGATAATTTGAAGCCCTGACGATTGATTGATTGGACGGACACAAGGATTTTTTTTTGGACATATTGTATTTTTAGCTTTATAAACCCATTTTTTTTTTTAAGTTTCAAGTGCTTCTATAAACGTTTTAATGTACTCTTTTAAAAATTTTGAAAAAAAAATATACATTCGTACTCTCTTTCAGGCTTGATTCCATTTGTTATCGTTTTTTTAAGTCCCTAGGGTTTAAAAGTTAGTAGAAGTCTTTAATTTTACTTAGCTACTCACTACTAGGTGGCGTTAGGTTATTATTAGAAGAAGATTTCTGTTGTTTTGGACATATTGTATTACAACAAATCATCAGTCATTTTATGTACCTACTTAATACTAACTAGCTAGTAGAGTATAAGTGAGAGATAATGTTCGAGTATTGTCGATTGATATGGAAAGACATACCTACCATAAGAGTCCTTAAAGAATGAACGCTCTCTGCAACTTCTCGGTTGCTAGAAAAAAAAAATACCTAGATGATTTTCTGCAAAAATTCTGACGTATATTCCTCGAAGGCGTAGCTAGGATTTTGTGAACGAGGGAGGGGGGTGAGTTTTAAAACAAGACTAGATAGTCTGAGACAAAACTTATGCGGAATTTTTCAAGCTTTCTAATAATATTATTATCTAAAGTTATAGCTTAATATGAGAATTTTTGGAGAAATTTTCAATTTCACAATTTACTCTATCAATTGCGCCCCTTTGTTTGCGGTGAAATGGGGAGGTTAAAAATAATTTTCAAGATTTTCTCATGACCATTTCATTAGTAGGTAATATTTTTTCCTGAATTTCTACACCCAGTAGTTCGTGAGATATGACCGGTGGCCGCCCTTAATGGAACATCCAGTACAATTGCATTTTATTCTAGAAAAAATAGAAAATTATAACAATAATGTTGTAGTATTTTGAGAAAATGATAATTAGATACTAAAAGATAATAAAATGATCGATAATTTGAAGCCCTGACGATTGATTGATTGGACGGACACAAGGATTTTTGAAGAATCTTCAAAGTATTTCGAGTTCTGATGGTCTTCTGGATGAGCCCAAGAGTTTTTGAAGAGAACTGTTAAAAAAAGCAGATAATATACGATTTTCTGCAAAAATTCTACATGAATTTATATTTTATTTAAAAACTATTCGTAATAAATAATTAATTGATCTTCAAAAAATCATCTTTAAAGTATTGACGAAACAGAACTTCTGAAGGCTTTAATAAGCAAATACGTGGAGATATCAACGATAAGTTAGAAAGCAAACTCCTGTAGATAAAATTCCCACGTTCTCACGGTCTAAAATGTCATTCTTCTGGTGGAATACGATCGATTTCTTTATGGATTTTCTCAGTTAGAGTCAATTTTTTTATGGTTCTTCCCTTTGTATACGTATGTATATTTAAAAAACTGTTGACCATACATAAGTTGGTCGAATATTTGAGCCCAAAAATCATATTTCTTTCACTATTTTTATCCACAAATAAAATAAAATAAAACAAAATATTACTAAATATTATTGGGGATGATATGATAGTTTGGATTAGAAGTGTCATTGGATTACCTATCTACTGTTGATTTTTCTTGCTCCCGTTTCGAAGAGCCCACCAGCCCAAAACCCTTTTAGGTACAACTCCGGGCGTTTCGACTGCTACTTCGGCAGTCATCTTCAGTGGATAGTTATGACAAAGTTGCCACTGAGACTCCGAGGTACAACCTTCGTCCTAGGAATCGAGCTGTCTACTGAGAAAACGTTTGGATCTTCAAATTCATTTTTTTGAATATGTACTTACAGCCCATCAAAAACTTTGATCCTGTCGTGCGGTCATCCCACTGAACCGCTTTTTTCGTCTTTAGGATCAATGGGGATTTAAAATCACGATCAGTCACACCCAGTCCGACCTTGACCATATTTACTATTAGGCTAACGGCCCTTTAGGTCCGATTAGTACTCAACTTACAATTTTAATACATTTAAATAGTGACTGTGTGAGAGTGAGAAGAAGAGAAGAGACGGAACGTTTTTGTGTTATCAATTGTCATCGCGTCGCCTAGCTTCGCCTCGCCCGGCCGGCCGGCCGGCCATATTTATGTGTTGCATCGAATGGAATGCCGCTAATACGAGAGAATCCTGCACGATCAATCGATCTTTATGACCGGGAGGTCGAATAAATTATATGTCAAATATGATCATTCTATATATCTACTAAGCTTATTGCAGCGCGCCCGGTAATTTATTAATATTACAAACTACTTACCTGATCATAGCCGGGCTTCAATATACGTACGTACGTACGTACAGGGCGATCCAGTTTATTAAATACGATCTCGTACGGACGTTTTGGTGGACACCCCGTATATTTTTAACGAGCCCGCTGGTTGACTTTTACGGGACGATTGTCGTCGTAAAGAGTGCAGTTTGCTCTCAATGTAATCACTTGCCGTAAAAGTATGGAATGCCGCACGATAGAGACTCTTGCTAGTCGCGATCGGTTATTTCGTCACATAAAATCCGGTGAGATATATAGATTAAAGCATGCGGTAATTGTGTAAACAAACATTAAACGGCTAAACGGAATAACGCTTTTAATTATGGCACGGTAATGATTTGCATAAATGAAAATGTTGTTGCGACCGCAAGATGAAAATAAATAAACGGGCATAAAACTATCCACCTAAATAAGAAAAATGCCCTCATGCAAATTTCTGGCCATTAACCGAACGATAATAAGAGCGAAAACACAAGTTACATGTCTATTCCCACTGTTGTCATTATATCAAATGAGAAGATAAACCGGTCGGGATAACAACACTCGTTGCGTTCCATTGCATTGCATTATATCCAGATAAATAATATTAAATACTTATAATATTCCCCGTCCTATTAGACCCTATTTTATTCATCTTTACATGCTCACAGTCTTCTAATTATTTATAAAAATATGCCCACATCAACTAGGTTTCTAATGATGATACCCTTTTCTGGAATTCTACTTTTTACTCAGGCGATAGATAAACCGATCAAAAATTATTTACTTTACCTACTGTAGAAGTCTATTTCAGTTTAACATCAGAAAAGGTTTGAGATACAAAAGGGTGAGAATTTATTTTAAAAATTAATTATATAATTAACAAAATAATCAGAGCCAAATAAGAGTACCAAAAAGTATTTTGATTTAATTAATTAGATACCTAGATACCTTTTGATTTAAAAATTTTTTAATTTAATTTAATGGAAGTAAATTACGAATAATTTTTATTCAAATTACTCGTTTCTGTTCAAAATTTTTCAAACAAAACTTCTAGGGCAAATTTCCAATAATGAAGAAATTACGAAAATTTTTATTCAAATTAATCGTCTCAGTCAAATACTTTTTTAGGCAGAATTTATTGATTAAACTTTATTTTTAAATTCCTGGTTCAGTTGGGTTCAGTAGGTCAATTTTATTGAGTATTAGGATCCATGGGTGCTGTGGCTTTCATGTCTCTGCCACTGTCAATTTGTTTGTTGCGTATTTAGACGCCGTCAGTTGTCGTGTGTGGTGGTTTTTGTGTGGTTTTGAACAACTTTTCAATTTAATTAGATTGTGGTGAGTTAATTGCAAGAATAATTTAATTATTTAACTTTATTTATTGCAACTGCTTCGAAAATCACGGCAGGCGCTATCATGCAGTATTATTTACATGATTACGTTTTTGTTTCTCTCTCTCTTGTTTAGCATTTTTTCAAACAAAACTTCTATCTAATAATTTCCAATAATGGAAGAAATTTCGAAAATTTGTATTCAAATTAATCGTCTAACAGTCAAAATACTTTTTTAGGGCAGAATTTATTGATTAAACTTTATTTTTAAATTCCTGGTTCAGTTGGGTTCAGTAAGTCAATTTTATTGAGTATTAGGATCCATGGGTGCTGTGGCTTTCATGTCTCTGCCACTGTCAATTTGTTTGTTGCGTATTTAGACGCCGTCAGTTGTCGTGTGTGGTGGTTTTTGTGAGTTTTTGGACAACTTTTCAAATTAATTAGATTGTGGTGAGTTAATTGTAAGAATAATTTAATTATTTCAACTTTTATTTAATGCAATTGCTTCGGAAACTCACGGCTGACGCTATCATGCAGTATTATTTACATGATTACGTTTTTGTTTCTCTCTCTTTTGTTCAGCATTTTTTCAAACAAAACTTCTATCTAATAATTTCCAATAATGGAAGAAATTTCGAAAATTTTTATTCAAATTAATCGTCTAACAGTCAAAATACTTTTTTAGGGCAGAATTTATTGATTAAACTTTATTTTTAAATTCCTGGTTCAGTTGGGTTCAGTAAGTCAATTTTATTGAGTATTAGGATCCATGGGTGCTGTGGCTTTCATGTCTCTGCCACTGTCAATTTGTTTGTTGCGTATTTAGACGCCGTCAGTTGTCGTGTGTGGTGGTTTTTGTGAGTTTTTGGACAACTTTTCAAATTAATTAGATTGTGGTGAGTTAATTGTAAGAATAATTTAATTATTTCAACTTTTATTTAATGCAATTGCTTCGGAAACTCACGGCTGACGCTATCATGCAGTATTATTTACATGATTACGTTTTTGTTTCTCTCTCTTTTGTTCAGCATTTTTTCAAACAAAACTTCTATCTAATAATTTCCAATAATGGAAGAAATTTCGAAAATTTGTATTCAAATTAATCGTCTAACAGTCAAAATACTTTTTTAGGGCAGAATTTATTGATTAAACTTTATTTTTAAATTCCTGGTTCAGTTGGGTTCAGTAAGTCAATTTTATTGAGTATTAGGATCCATGGGTGCTGTGGCTTTCATGTCTCTGCCACTGTCAATTTGTTTGTTGCGTATTTAGACGCCGTCAGTTGTCGTGTGTGGTGGTTTTTGTGAGTTTTTGGACAACTTTTCAAATTAATTAGATTGTGGTGAGTTAATTGTAAGAATAATTTAATTATTTCAACTTTTATTTAATGCAATTGCTTCGGAAACTCACGGCTGACGCTATCATGCAGTATTATTTACATGATTACGTTTTTGTTTCTCTCTCTTTTGTTCAGCATTTTTTCAAACAAAACTTCTATCTAATAATTTCCAATAATGAAAGAAATTTCGAAAATTTTTATTCAAATTAATCGTCTAACAGTCAAAATACTTTTTTAGGGCAGAATTTATTGATTAAACTTTATTTTTATATTTCTGGTTCAGTTGGGTTCAATAAGTCAATTTTATTGAGTAATAGGATCCATGGGTGCTGTGGCTTTCATGTCTCTGTCACTGTCAATTTGTTTGTTGTGTATTTAGACGTTGTCAGTTGTCGTGTGTGGTGGTTTTTGTGTGTTTTTGAACAACTTTTCAATTTAATTAGATTGTGGTGAGTTAATTATAAGAATAATTTAATTATTTTAACTTTTATTTATTGCAACTGCTTCGAAAATCACGGCAGACGCTATCATACAGTATTATTTACATGATTAGGTTTTTGTTTCTGCTTCTTTTTTTTTGGCATCATTTTGCAAACAAAAAATTGTTAAATGATTTTTGAAAAATGAAGAATTTTCGAAAATTTTCATTAGAATTTATTGTCTTTTGGTGCAAATATTTATTAAGAGTAACTTTGTTTTTATTAATGGTTCAGTTGGGTTCAGTAAATTAATTTTATTGAGCCGCAGGATCCATGGATGCTGTGACATGCTACGTCACTGGCATTGTTGATTTATTTATTGCCTAGTTAGACGCTGTCAGTTGCGGTGTGTGGTGGTTTTTGTGGACTTTTGAATATTCTTTTTATTTAATTAGATTATGGTGAGTCTAATATAGTAATTAAATCTGTAATTATTTTAAAGATCGAACCAATCGCACGATTCTCTTTTTTTAAATGTAGCAGTATTATTTAAATTATTATGTTTTTGTTTATGCAGTAACGATTTCTAACAATTGAAGAAATGTAAATTTGTATTTATGTTTAAATTTATTTTCAGAATCGAGCCTTGGGTCGTCCAGCTTTTCGTCAACAGATGATGTGCAGTAAGATTAAGGGCCAACGGTATGTGATTTTATTTTTTAATCCATATGTAGGTACGTAATAAGTGACGGATTTGTATGTTGCAATAAGCGCTTAAAAAATGATCATGGCACCCTGTTCTATTCCTTTCCACATATTAAACCCTCTCATTTCTTTTCGATAGTTCGATACCTAATGTCGTTTTTTTTCCCCTGACTAATTGACTTCTAATTGGTCATAGTGCACACCTCGACCCGACGTTCTTTTTTCTATGATAGTTTGGTGCGATGGTCTTCTGGCAAGTGGGCAACAGGTTGATAAAAAAAGGCGACCTGTAATAAAGTTTTAACAATCAAATTATTTTTCTCGAGTCATTGCCTATAGATAGATAGATAGATAGGTACAGGTACCATGGCGGCACGATTGGTATTAGATAGGTACCATGTTGTATCGTGGGTGTTCCGCTACGTGAGACATTATTTCACAGTTGTTTTAACGTGAACCGCGACTAATTTATTGTTTTCTTTCGCTTTTCCTAAAGTTATGAAATAAACAATTTACCTGTTGATGATGTGCACCATGAAGATCCGATCTGATCGGTCTCTCTCTCATCAACATACATTATTTTTTACGAGTCTGCCGCTTCGTTACGGCCCTGTGACAATGCAAAAGGAACAACCGACGCAATGCGACGCAACGCAACGGGGAGGTTAGGTTCAACGACGCTACCTACGTCTCAACTCACTCTCTCTCTTATCAGAGACAGTAGATCGATAGTACATCGATCCATCTATCGTTTGGTTTCGTTTTGTTTTGTTCTACGTAACAACCGAACAAAATAAAGCAAAAGTACTTAATAAAAAAGTTGTGCGCCACGCCGGCCGCGTTGCACTTCTCGTTTTTCAACGCCGCGTGCGGCTCTATAGACTCTCTTATTTATTTATTTCTATGGTAAATAAAAGACCAACGGTGGCAAAGTTTTAATTTGTAAATTAAATGAAAATTGAACTAACAACACAACAAAACACAACCAACGTCAGTAATGTCAGCAATGGGTATACGGCGGCACTCTTTCTGAATAACCTCATCCACCCCAAAATATTGATTGCCTATTCAGAATTTTCTGTGTTATTATTGGTACCTAGTATGTTTGTGTAATAGTGTTGTAAGCTTTAGTTGTGTTTTGTACGTAATGGCTATGGCTACTCAGTCAGACGTACCTACCTACACATATGCAATGGAGAAGAGATAAAATCAGCCGGTGAACAAACGGCAGGGGCAAAATCCTCGCAGATTAATTAAAGGGAGGTAGTGAACTATACTCTGTACCGAAGTCTATCAATCTTGCCGCTTCTGTTGCTGTTATTGCATTTCAGATTCACACACGTGTGTACGTACCTACCTATTCAGATTCAATGGGCACGTTACGAGACGCTTCTGCCATTTTTATTTTTTGCGACGACTTTTTAGAGATTAATAACAGTAGAAGAAGATCTAAATAATGTTTCTTACATTTTATAGCTGAATATACAAAGCAAGAAACTTAAAATACAAAAAATGTAGACGGAAATGTGTTTAGGACGGGTAGTAGCTTATATTATAATCTACTGCTATGTTAATGCAGAATAAAGAACAGAAATTGCCACATAATTAATCTGTTTACAAATAATTAAAAGTTTGTGTGAAAATGTATTTAGAATGGGTAGTACAACTGCCAGGAACCTATGTCGTATGTTCTAGGACTGTTTGCCATGTCCATGTAAGGAGAATTGAAATTACAATGTAATACTGATATATACTAGTTGATAATTACTGAAGAAATGCATTTACAATGGGTAGTATTATTGACAGGCATGTATGTATGTCGCCTGTATGTATTTTGCTTGCATCACAACTTATTTCGATATTTATATGTAGAAAATTAAAATTACAATGTAATAAGTACGTAAATATAATGGAGAGTTGGTGTAGAAATATGTTCAGGACGGCTAATACTATTGACAGGCAATAACATTTTCTGAAAATTGACAGCCATTACGCTCAAATTATTCTAATGATATTAGTCCCTGATGGTCTGCCAAAGTTTGTATATGGAGTTAAAGAAATCAAATTTGAAACAGAATATTTTAAAACACGCTAATGTTTTTGCAACGACTAGTATTATTGGCATTTTTCCTTTAACAAGTTCTTATATGGAATTCTGAAATGATTGGACAATCGATTTGTTAAGAACTATATATATCAAAGATGAAAATGATGGTAAATCTTCAGAACGGGTAGTATAAATGACATCCCTACATCCAAGTTAAATAATTACTTTATTAGAAATTAATTTTTTAATCTGACTTGAGCATGTGTAAGACAACTGATGGTGTTACAAATGTGGCAGATGTAAAATGTTACTTTTGTCTTTAAATTTTCGTAACGGGTAGTACAAATGGCATTCTTACATGTAGAATGCACATTTGTTTCATTTGAAATTAATTTTTCTACTCATCCTAGGCGAGTGATTGGCGTCACAAATATGAAAGCTTTTCTGTTTATATGAATTGCCATAAAAATGTCAGTTCATGCCTTAAATTTTCGCAACGGTTAGTACAAAAGACATTCTTGTGTGTAGGGTAATACAAAAAATTGTACGTATGTTAGATAAAGTGATTACATTTTCAATGTGAGAACTTTTCAGTATGTAGGTACGAATCGTCCTAAAAATGTTATCTCTGAACTTAAATTTTTGCAAAGGGTAGTAGTATAAATCATATCCTAGTGTTTACTTTATTTAATTATAAATTGTATCCATGTCACGTAAGCTGATTGTAGCACAAAGGTGCCAGATTTTCTGTTTGTATGATTCGTCCTAAAAATGTTACTCCTGACCTTTACTTTTCGCAACGGATAGTACAAATGGCATCCTTGCATGTGGAATAAACACTTATTTCATTACTTCATTAGAAATGATTTTTTCTACCCCTCTAAGGCGTGTGATTGGCGTCACAAATATAAAAGCTTTTCTGTTTATATGAATCGTCATAAAACTGTCAGTTCAGGCCTTAAATTTTCGCAACGGTTATTACAAAAGACATTTTTGTGTGTAGGGTAATACAAAAAATTGTACGTATGTTAGATAAAGTGATTACATTCTCAATATGAGAACTTTTCAGTATGTAGGTACGAATCGTCCTAAAAATGTTATCTCTGAACTTAAATTTTTGCAAAGGGTAGTAGTATAAATCATATCCTAGTGTTTACTTTATTTAATTATAAATTGTATCCATGTCACGTAAGCTGATTGTAGCACAAAGGTGCCAGATTTTCTGTTTGTATGATTCGTCCTAAAAATGTTACTCCTGACCTTTACTTTTCGCAACGGATAGTACAAATGGCATCCTTGCATGTGGAATAAACACTTATTTCATTACTTCATTAGAAATGATTTTTTCTACCCCTCTAAGGCGTGTGATTGGCGTCACAAATATAAAAGCTGTTCTGTTTATATGAATCGTCATAAAAATGTCAGTTCAGGCCTTAAATTTTCGCAACGATTAGTACAAAAGACATTCTTGTGTGTAGGGTAATACAAAAAATTGTACGTATGTTAGATAAAGTGATTACATTCTCAATATGAGAACTTTTCAGTATGTAGGTACGAATCGTCCTAAAAATGTTATCTCTGAACTTAAATTTTTGCAAAGGGTAGTAGTATAAATCATATCCTAGTGTTTACTTTATTTAATTATAAATTGTATCCATGTCACGTAAGCTGATTGTAGCACAAAGGTGCCAGATTTTCTGTTTGTATGATTCGTCCTAAAAATGTTACTCCTGACCTTTACTTTTCGCAACGGATAGTACAAATGGCATCCTTGCATGTGGAATAAACACTTATTTCATTACTTCATTAGAAATGATTTTTTCTACCCCTCTAAGGCGTGTGATTGGCGTCACAAATATAAAAGCTGTTCTGTTTATATGAATCGTCATAAAAATGTCAGTTCAGGCCTTAAATTTTCGCAACGATTAGTACAAAAGACATTCTTGTGTGTAGGGTAATACAAAAAATTGTACGTATGTTAGATAAAGTGATTACATTCTCAATATGAGAACTTTTCAGTAAGTAGGTACGAATCGTCCTAAAAATGTTATCTCTGAACTTAAATTTTTGCAAAGGGTAGTAGTATAAATCATATCCTAGTGTTTACTTTATTTAATTATAAATTGTATCCATGTCACGTAAGCTGATTGTAGCACAAAGGTGCCAGATTTTCTGTTTGTATGATTCGTCCTAAAAATGTTACTCCTGACCTTTACTTTTCGCAACGGATAGTACAAATGGCATCCTTGCATGTGGAATAAACACTTATTTCATTACTTCATTAGAAATGATTTTTTCTACCCCTCTAAGGCGAGTGATTGGCGTCACAAATATAAAAGCTGTTCTGTTTATATGAATCGTCATAAAAATGTCAGTTCAGGCCTTAAATTTTCGCAACGATTAGTACAAAAGACATTCTTGTGTGTAGGGTAATACAAAAAATTGTACGTATGTTAGATAAAGTGATTACATTCTCAATATGAGAACTTTTTCAGTAAGTAGGTACGAATCGTCCTAAAAATGTTATCTCTGACCTTAAATTTTTGCAAAGGGTAGTAGTATAAATCATATCCTAGTGTTTACTTTATTTAATTATAAATTGTATCCATGTCACGTAAGCTGATTGTAGCACAAAGGTGCCAGATTTTCTGTTTGTATGATTCGTCCTAAAAATGTTACTCCTGACCTTTACTTTTCGCAACGGATAGTACAAATGGCATCCTTGCATGTGGAATAAACACTTATTTCATTACTTCATTAGAAATGATTTTTTCTACCCCTCTAAGGCGAGTGATTGGCGTCACAAATATAAAAGCTGTTCTGTTTATATGAATCGTCATAAAAATGTCAGTTCATGCCTTAAATTTTCGCAACGGTTGGTACAAAAGACATTCTTGTGTGTAGGGTAATACAAAAAATTGTACGTATGCTAGATAGTGATTCTTCATGTTCAATGTGAGAATTTTTCAGTATGTAGGTACGAATCGTCTTAAAAATGTTATGTCTGACCTTAAATTTTTGCAAAGGGTAATAGTATATATAAATGATATCCTAGTGTTCAAGTAATTACTTTATTTAATTATAAATTGACTTTTGTACCTATGTTATATAAGCTGATTATAGCACAAAGGTGCCAGATTTTCTGTTTGTATGATTCGTCCTAAAAATGTTACTCCTGACCTTTACTTTTCGCAACGGATAGTACAAATGGCATCCTTGCATGTGGAATAAACACTTATTTCATTACTTCATTAGAAATGATTTTTTCTACCCCTCTAAGGCGAGTGATTGGCGTCACAAATATAAAAGCTGTTCTGTTTATATGAATCGTCATAAAAATGTCAGTTCATGCCTTAAATTTTCGCAACGGTTGGTACAAAAGACATTCTTGTGTGTAGGGTAATACAAAAAATTGTACGTATGCTAGATAGTGATTCTTCATGTTCAATGTGAGAATTTTTCAGTATGTAGGTACGAATCGTCTTAAAAATGTTATGTCTGACCTTAAATTTTTGCAAAGGGTAATAGTATATATAAATGATATCCTAGTGTTCAAGTAATTACTTTATTTAATTATAAATTGACTTTTGTACCTATGTTATATAAGCTGATTATAGCACAAAGGTGCCAGATTTTCTGTTTGTATGCTTCGTCCTAAAAATGTTGCTTCTGACCTTAACTTTTTGCAACAGATAGTACAAATGACATTCTGATGTCAAGAGGAGGTGCTTGGGTCCTTTTTAAGGGAGTGTGGAGTATACTAGTCGTTCAAGAGATGTCACAGCTTCTCTTTTTGTATTAGTCGTCCCGAAAACGTTAGTCCATCCCTGTCGACGAGGCCTATCCACTATTTTGTCGTAGTATACCTACATATAACGCACTTTTCTGACTTTGCATCGACATACATAGGTACATAAATAAGTTGATAGGAACAGCCAACGGTTAGTTATGGATCATTAGCGAATTAATACGGCAATTAAGGATCTTGGGGCTTCTCACGACCAGCCACTGGCTGTAAATGTACACCTGTGTGTGTGTATGTAACTATATGGCCAATAAGAGCCTTGTCACGAAATCACTAAATTTCCTAACTTCATCGATACACTTAACACATACTGGAGCTCTTCATTCAGTTAGGTAGTTACATTTTTTTCAGGACCGTAATCAGGTACTTATTCAGAATATTTTTTGAAATTGTACCTAAATAAAATCGATTTTAAATTGATAATTTATTATACGTATTAGGTAGATATAGTTGGGTATGAGTACTTATTTAGAATGTGTTGCGACACTGCTAAAGCGGTAACGAGCCTCAACCTCATTTCTGTTATTCTTATTGCATACATTCGAACCTATATATATGTATGTGTGCGTTCAATTTACAATCATCTATAATTTAATCACCGGGCTATGGTTGGTACATATACATGGCTAAGACAGAGATAAAGAGAAAAGAGAGAGCCACACCCTGCCGATGCATTTGCAACACCTGCAACTAACTCTAACTTGCACTCCTCCTCAACACCCTTTTTATTGAAATATTCATTTAAATACTGTACCACATGTGGTATTAGGGGTTGAGATTAATATTTTTTGTTTATTTACTTTCTTTATCTATTTATTGTCTCTGGTCTGGTGTAGTGTATATAGTTAGTCGTCATTCGTTTGGTTCAAGATATTTGTCTGTGTGTGTGCCATTATTACTGTTGCGGAGTGCGTTATAATAAAATTACAGAAGATTTTAATTAGCGATAAGGCATTCGGCACTGCTGCAATCTGCAACTCGCGTCGGATGCCGAGGATTGCTGAAAATCTACGGAGGACGTAAATATAAAAATAAAGTGGTGGCCCATAAGTGCTGCCACTTGTTTTTTTACGTTATCAATTGTTTTGAAATTGTTTAGGTTCGTTTGTTTTAGAAGATGGTGGGTGGTGTGGTGATCGGATGGAGTTTAATAATAAATAGAATCGGTGTAAAATTGAAGACAGCCTCACAGCGCGGACCGTTTATAAAATAAAAGAGGCAATTTGTTTAAATTAGTTCCGGAAAATCGCAAAAGTGCTGTGTAAGGAATTCCATTCGGCCGAGATTGTTTTATTAGTTCGCCAGTGTGTCGAGTTTTTCCATCCATCCATCCATCCATCCATCCATCGCAACGGCAAAACATCATCGGACACCACGTGCGCGTTTATGAACACCATCAAAAAAGAAAAACGCTAGTAAACGGCCAACGGTACCTATAGGTACCTACTTTATTTAGATACTTATTGTTCACATTTTCGACGATTTATCTAATACATAATGGCCTGCTTTAGTTTCTGATCGATTAAAAGTCAATTAATTTATCGATAGATAAGTGCGGAACTCTACCGGTAGCTGCAAGGATTTTCTTGCGAATCGCGTAAGAAATTTTGTTCAAACACGACAGTAACGTTTACACAATATTTCTTTATCGGTTGGAAAAGAAGTGCTTTGTTTGATGTGTACTGGACGCGACCAACCGGAACAGGCGACTATTGTATGTACAATTGCTCCAGAGAATTGTGCTTTTCTACTATTCGCTACTGTCCCGAAAAAAAATTATAATCTACTTTATCGCGCGGTACGGTAAATGTGACAGATAGAAAACAAAAAAAAAATAAATAAATAATAATAAAATAAAAGAACAGATGTTCCCACGACTTTTTCAGTAGGTACATACCTACTACACAGGTCAATAGTCCCTCCAAGAATCCAAGATCTTTTTAGATATTAGGTAGGTACATACTTCTGGAGTATTAGAACTGGGGGTGGATATATTATCGGGGTTTCTTTACCTTTTGGTTGATTTCAGTTCAAGGATTTTGTAAAACAGGGGGGAGGGGGTGAATTTTAAAATAAAGTAATAGTAGGTATATTTTGAAAAGCAACTAAACTAAGTAATCTACTTTTCAATTATAATATCAAAATTATACCGTATGATTTAAATTCAACAAAACTGTAAACTTTGCGAATTACGTCCTCTGGCAATTTTATTCGAAACTATCTGTTACCAATGGCTGCAGCATATGAAAACGCTTACATTTATCTTTCAAACAACCCTAAGCTTGCTAAAATCGGATAAGTCGTTTAGAAAATAGAGCGATTTAAATAATTGGCCATTCAGGGGCTTCCCCCACCCTTATTAAGGTCGCTACGCCAATGAGTCTGAGACAAAACTTATGCGGAATTTTTCAAGCTTTCTAATGACGTTATTAAAGTTATAGCTTAATATGGGAATTTTCGGAGAAATTTTCAATTTCAGAAATTACTCTATCAATTGCGCCCCTTTGTTTGTGGTGAAATGGGGAGGTTAAAACTAATTTTCAAGATTTTCTCATGACCATTTCATTAGTAGATAATATTTTTTCCTGAATTTCTACACCCAGTAGTTCGTGATATATGGCCGGTGGCCGCCCTTAATGAAACATCCACTACAATTGACATTTTTACTCTACTCAGAAAAAAAAAGAACGTTAGGAAAAGTAGAAAATTATAACAATAATGTTGGAGTATTTTGATAATATAATGATAAATAATTTGAATTCCTGACGATTGATTGGATGGAAGAATCTCCAAAGTATTAAAGTAGAGTTTTCTTGTTTCGGTATTGGATATGATATGTGTTGTTGTTGTTGTGGGCATAGATAGATAAGTAGATAATATATTTAGTGTAGAGTTTTGCAGCAGGCCAGCCATGGATTGGTCACGGTTTACTTTAAAATAGGAGCAATTCCTACTTTCTATTGTCTGATAAGTGGTAAACAAAAGAGTATCGAGTAAAAAGTCTACAGTTACACCACAGTATAATGTAAAGTTTCCTCAGGAAAGTGGTCGTTCACCTGTTGCAGACGTTGGCGGCGGCGGTGGCTGACGACGGCGGTGGGAATTGCCTCAAACACCGCGAAAGAACGTAAACAAAAATAGCAAAATCCTTTAAAATACAGAAATCATTTACTAACCATGGCTCGTAACCGATTTCTTGTCGGCTTCTGTTTCTTTGTATAGCGCGAGCAGAATCGATTGAATAAATACATTCGGCTTCTATGGTATAACAATAATAATACTTTATCTATTTCTATAGTACCATAACACACTACATACCTCCTCGCCTCACTTTCCTTGTTAGACACTATTTTGTAACAATACCTACATCACGATTTTTATTTTGCACAATTAACTAATTTGGGTTAAGTGTTAAGTCTTCTTTTCGAAATATTCATAAATTTATGTACTTATTTGAAATGCTTCTATGCTAAAGAACTTTTTTAAACACTTATTTAGAAACGGTCCTTCGAGCCGGATCTCCAAAAAACACTTCATTGTACACTTATTCAAAACTCACAAGTACACAGGATTGCAAGAGAAGCTCCCTGGTTTGATCCTACATGGGAAAATACTGAAAATGTTTAATTTAAAAATGGTCCTTCGAGCCGGATCTTAAATAAAAGTGCCATTGCACTATTATTTGGCATTTTATGAGCACGAAACTCACACATAAGTACACAGGATTACATGAGAAGCCCCCTGGTGTAATCTTCCAGGAGAATATACTGAAAATTTTCAGTTTAAAAATGGTCCTTCGAGCCGGATCTTAAATAAAAGTGCCATTGCACTATTATTTGGCATTTTATGAGCACGAAACTCACCCATAAGTACACATGATTACATGAGAAGCTCCCTGGTGTAATCTTCCAAGAGAATATACTGAAAATTTTCAGTTTAAAAATGATCCTTCGAGCCGGATCTTAAATAAAAGTGCCATTGCACTATTATTTGGCATTTTATGAGCACGAAACTCACCCATAAGTACACATGATTGCAAGAGAAGCTGCCTGGTTTAATCCTACATGAGGAAATACTGCAATTTTTTAATTTAAAAACGGTCCTTCGAGCCGGATCTTAAACAAACGTGCCATTGCACAATTATTTCGAATATTATCAGCGCAGAAATGACCCTCAGGTACACAGGATTACATGAGAAGCTCCCTATTGTAATCTTTTAGGAGAATATATTGAAAATTTTAAGTTTAAAAATAGTCCTTCGAGCCGGATCCTAAATAAAAGTGCCATTGCACAATTATTTGGCATTTTATGAGCACGAAACTCACCCATAAGTATACAGGATTGCAAAAGAAGCTGCCTGGTTTAATCCTACATGAGAAAATACTGAAATTTTTTAATTTAAAAATGGTTCTTCGAGCCGGATCTTAAATAAAAGTGCCATTGCACAATTATTTTGCATTTTATGAGCACGAAACTCACCCATAAGTACACATGATTACATGAGAAGCTCCCTATTGTAATCTTTTAGGAGAATATATTGAAAATTTTAAGTTTAAAAATAGTCCTTCGAGCCGGATCCCAAATAAAAGTGCCATTGCACAATTATTTTGCATTTTATGAGCACGAAACTCACCCATAAATACACAGGATTGCAAGAGAAGCTCCCTGGTTTAATCCTACATGAGAAAATACTGAAATTTTTTAATTTAAAAATGGTTCTTCGAGCCGGATCTTAAATAAAAGTGCCATTGCACAATTATTTTGCATTTTATGAGCACGAAACTCACCCATAAGTACACATGATTACATGAGAAGCTCCCTATTGTAATCTTTTAGGAGAATATATTGAAAATTTTAAGTTTAAAAATAGTCCTTCGAGCCGGATCCCAAATAAAAGTGCCATTGCACAATTATTTTGCATTTTATGAGCACGAAACTCACCCATAAATAAACAGGATTGCAAGAGAAGCTCCCTGGTTTAATCCTACATGGGGACATACTGCAATTTTTTAATTTAAAAACGGTCCTTCGAGCCGGATCTTAAACAAACGTGCCATTGCACAATTATTTCGAATATTATCAGCGCAGTAATGACCCACAGGTACACAGGATTACATGAGAAGTTCTCTGGTGTAATCTTCCACGAGAATATATTGAAAATTTTCAGTTTAAAAATGGTCCTTCGAGCCGAATCGCAAATAAAAGTGCCATTGCACAATTATTTTGCATTTTATGAGCACGAAACTCACCCATAAATACACAGGATTGCAAGAGAAGCTCCCTGGTTTAATCCTACATGGGGACATACTGCAATTTTTTAATTTAAAAACGGTCCTTCGAGCCGGATCTTAAACAAACGTGCCATTGCACAATTATTTCGAATATTATCAGCGCAGAAATGACCCTCAGGTACACAGGATTACATGAGAAGCTCCCTACTGTAATATTTTAGGAGAATATATTGAAAATTTTAAGTTTAAAAATAGTCCTTCGAGCCGGATCCCAAATAAAAGTGCCATTGCACAATTATTTGGCATTTTATGAGCACGAAACTCACCCATAAGTATACAGGATTGCAAAAGAAGCTGCCTGGTTTAATCCTACATGAGAAAATACTGAAATTTTTTAATTTAAAAATGGTTCTTCGAGCCGGATCTTAAATAAAAGTGCCATTGCACAATTATTTTGCATTTTATGAGCACGAAACTCACCCATAAGTACACAGGATTACATGAGAAGCTCCCTGGTTTAATCCTACATGGGGAATATACTGAAAATTTTCAATGAAAAGGTGGTCCTTCGAGCCGGATCTCGATATAAGAGCCTTAAAACAATATTCTGACGTAAATTCTGTTGATGACCAACTCATAATTAAAAAATACTAAACCAAACCGTTCGACGAATAACAAATAAAAAGTTAATTAATGTAGGTAGAATCAGCGGATACGGTAAGTGTCTATTTATGAATTGAATAATTCGTTTTCCACAATATCTTTGTTTATTTGTATTCACCGTGAGCGCTATAAAGTAATTTCGTAATTAATAATAATAAATCATCCACTCTTTGTATGGTAATTTCAACTCGACAACACATACGTACGACGAGTTAATACTCTTGAAATAGTATCTATAGAGAATAGTTAGAGATCGCACGTAGTGGCCTTGTTCTGCTTTTTTTTTTGTTACTAAATAGCACAAGTCAGTTTCCTGTAAATTTTCATAACCTGACTCACAACTTCCTGTAAACATAATCGTTTAATACGTAGGTACGTATGTGTGGCTACTATCTCAGGTACAATAATAATTTTCTGCTTTTTATAACGCTAATATACCTACCTGTTTGGGTAATAACAACAACTATCTACCAAAAAATCGAGGCAGAACTAACTATGGGTATTTTAGGTATTAGGTACCTTTTTTGAAGGATAATTTGGAAAATTTTTACTCAAAAAAATTATTATTGATAGGTAGTGTGGTAGTGTGCGGTGATCTACTTTTTTTTCTCATAATATTGGCTTATAAGGATCTTATATTAAAATTCGGCTCGAAGGACCATATTTCATTTTACTATTAAGGATTAGACTGAGGAGTTTTTCCTACACTCCTGTGTACTTATGAGTCAGTTCGGTGTTCATAAAATGCCAAATACTTGTGCAATGACACTTTTATTTGGGATCCGGCTCGAAGGACCATTTTTAAATTAAAAAATTTCAATATTTCCCCATGTAGGATTAAACCAGGGAGCTTCTCATGTAATCGTGTGTACTTATGGGTGAGTTTCGTGCTCATAAAATGCCAAATACTTGTGCAATGACACTTTTATTTGGGATCCGGCTCGAAGGACCATTTTTAAATTATAAAATTTCAATATTTCCCCATGTAGGATTAAACCAGGGAGCTTCTCATGTAATCGTGTATACTTATGGGTGAGTTTCGTGCTCATAAAATGCCAAATACTTCTGCAATGACACTTTTATTTGGGATCCGGCTCGAAGGACCATTTTTAAATTAAAAAATTTCAATATTTCCCCATGTAGGATTAAACCAGGGAGCTTCTCATGTAATCGTGTGTACTTATGGGTGAGTTTCGTGCTCATAAAATGCCAAATAATTGTGCAATGGCACTTTTATTTGGGAATCGGCTCGAAGGACCATTTTTAAACTGAAAATTTTCAATATATTCTCCTAAAAGATTACAGTAGGGAGCTTCTCATGTAATCTTGTGTACCTGAGGGTCATTTCTGCGCTGATAATATTCGAAATAATTGTGCAATGGCACGTTTGTTTAAGATCCGGCTCGAAGGACCGTTTTTAAATTAAAAAATTGCAGTATGTCCCCATGTAGGATTAAACCAGGAAGCTTCTCTTGCAATCCTGTATACTTATGGGTGAGTTTCGTGCTCATAAAATGCCAAATAATTGTGCAATGGCACTTTTATTTGGGATCCGGCTCGAAGGACTATTTTTAAACTTAAAATTTTCAATATATTCTCCTAAAAGATTACAGTAGGGAGCTTCTCATGTAATCGTGTGTACTTATGGGTGAGTTTCGTGCTCATAAAATGCCAAATACTTGTGCAAAGACACTTTTATTTGGGATCCGGCTCGAAGGACCATTTTTAAATTAAAAAATTTCAATATTTCCCCATGTAGGATTAAACCAGGGAGCTTCTCATGTAATCGTGTATACTTATGGGTGAGTTTCGTGCTCATAAAATGCCAAATAATTGTGCAATGGCACTTTTATTTAAGATCCGGCTCGAAGAACCATTTTTAAATTAAAAAATTTCAGTATTTTCTCATGTAGGATTAAACCAGGGAGCTTCTCATGTAATCGTGTGTACTTATGGGTGAGTTTCGTGCTCATAAAATGCCAAATAATTGTGCAATGGCACTTTTATTTGGGATCCGGCTCGAAGGACTATTTTTAAACTTAAAATTTTCAATATATTCTCCTAAAAGATTACAGTAGGGAGCTTCTCATGTAATCTTGTGTACCTGAGGGTCATTTCTGCGCTGATAATATTCGAAATAATTGTGCAATGGCACGTTTGTTTAAGATCCGGCTCGAAGGACCGTTTTTAAATTAAAAAATTTCAATATTTCCCCATGTAGGATTAAACCAGGGAGCTTCTCATGTAATCGTGTGTACTTATGGGTGAGTTTCGTGCTCATAAAATGCCAAATACTTGTGCAATGACACTTTTATTTGGGATCCGGCTCGAAGGACCATTTTTAAATTAAAAAATTTCAATATTTCCCCATGTAGGATTAAACCAGGGAGCTTCTCATGTAATCGTGTGTACTTATGGGTGAGTTTCGTGCTCATAAAATGCCAAATACTTGTGCAATGACACTTTTATTTGGGATCCGGCTCGAAGGACCATTTTTAAATTAAAAAATTTCAATATTTCCCCATGTAGGATTAAACCAGGGAGCTTCTCATGTAATCGTGTGTACTTATGGGTGAGTTTCGTGCTCATAAAATGCCAAATACTTGTGCAATGACACTTTTATTTGGGATCCGGCTCGAAGGACCATTTTTAAATTAAAAATTTCAATATTTCCCCATGTAGGATTAAACCAAGGGAGCTTCTCATGTAATCTGTGTACTTATGGGTCGAGTTTCGTGCTCATAAAATGCCAAATACTTGTGCAATGACACTTTTATTTGGGATCCGGCTCGAAGGACCATTTTTAAATTAAAAAATTTCAATATTTCCCCATGTAGGATTAAACCAGGGAGCTTCTCATGTAATCGTGTGTACTTATGGGTGAGTTTCGTGCTCATAAAATGCCAAATACTTGTGCAATGACACTTTTATTTGGGATCCGGCTCGAAGGACCATTTTTAAATTAAAAAATTTCAATATTTCCCCATGTAGGATTAAACCAGGGAGCTTCTCATGTAATCGTGTGTACTTATGGGTGAGTTTCGTGCTCATAAAATGCCAAATAATTGTGCAATGGCACTTTTATTTGGGATCCGGCTCGAAGGACCATTTTTAAACTTAAAATTTTCAATATATTCTCCTAAAAGATTACAGTAGGGAGCTTCTCATGTAATCGTGTGTACTTATGGGTGAGTTTCGTGCTCATAAAATGCCAAATACTTCTGCAATGACACTTTTATTTGGGATCCGGCTCGAAGGACCGTTTTTAAATTAAAAAATTTCAATATTTCCCCATGTAGGATTAAACCAGGGAGCTTCTCATGTAATCTGTGTACTTATGGGTGAGTTTCGTGCTCATAAAATGCCAAATACTTGTGCAATGACACTTTTATTTGGGATCCGGCTCGAAAGACCATTTTTAAATTGAAAATTTTCAATATATTCTCCTGAAAGATTACAGTAGGGAGCTTCTCATGTAATCCTGTGTACCTGTGGGTCATTACTTCGCTGATAATATTCGAAATTATTGTGCAATGGCACGTTTGTTTGAGATCCGGCTCGAAGGACCGTTTTTAAATTTAAAAAATTCCGTATTAGACAAACCGTGGAGCTTCTTCTGTTGTTCTGTGAGTCAGTTCTGTGTTAAATGATTGCGTATCTATTGAAACCGACTATCAACAGGTAAATTTGTCCGGAAGGCGCTATATTTTATTCCTACATTAAATTACGTCACCGAGACAAGAAAATATTGATTCTGCGTAAAGACAAGTTAACGATAATGGTGACTATGGTGCGCCATTAATATTAATAAATTCTTGTTATCCTCGATATAATGGTGCAGAAATTGCGAAATATCCTCGCACACATTAAGGGATTTAAAGTGGCACCATTCGTTCTCAACTTTAAATGCGCTTTGTAATAAAATTATTATCCATTCGCGGCCAATTTTACTTGATATGGGGTATAATTATGGCGAGTGCGACGATTTTGCATCGTTTATAATATAACAAGACCGAGCCGGCAGCCGATAACTTATACGATACGAATTAGGTAGATTAGGAGAAGAGGCGATTACGATTACCTACGATTTTATTCGACGAGTTTGCCAGTCCTTAATGGGGATCGCTTAAGGAAACTAAATTACTTACTATTGCAGTTAGTTACATTCCATTTGTTATCGTCGTTTGGGTTAGTTAATAGAAAAAAAAAAAAAATACATTGGTACTCTCTTTCGTTTTTTTAAGTCCTTAGGGTTAAAAAGTTAGTAAAGTCCTTAATTTTACTTAGCTACTCACTACTAGGTGGCGTTAGGTTATTATTAAAGAAGATTTCTGTTTTTTGGACATATTGTATTTTTAGCTTTATAAACCCATTTTTTTTAAGTTTCAAGTGCTTCTATAAACGTTTTAATGTACTCTTTGAAGAATTTTGAAAAAATATATACATTCGTACTCTCTTTCAGGCTTGATTCCATTTGTTATCGTTTTTTTAAGTCCCTAGGGTTTAAAAGTTAGTAGAAGTCCTTAATTTTACTTAGCTACTCACTACTAGGTGGCGTTAGGTTATTATTAAGAAGATTTCTGTTTTTTGGACATATTGTATTTTTAGCTTTATAAACCCATTTTTTTTTAAGTTTCAAGTGCTTCTATAAACGTTTTAATGTACTCTTTTAAAAATTTTGAAAAAAATATATACATTCGTACTCTCTTTCAGGCTTGATTCCATTTGTTATCGTTTTTTTAAGTCCCTAGGGTTTAAAAGTTAGTAGAAGTCCTTAATTTTACTTAGCTACTCACTACTAGGTGGCGTTAGGTTATTATTAGAAGAAGATTTCTGTTTTTTGGACATATTGTATTTTTAGCTTTATAAACCCATTTTTTTTTAAGTTTCAAGTGCTTCTATAAACGTTTTAATGTACTCTTTTAAAAATTTTGAAAAAAAATATACATTCGTACTCTCTTTCAGGCTTGATTCCAATTGTTATCGTTTTTTTAAGTCCCTAGGTTTAAAAAGTTAGTAGAAGTCCTTAATTTTACTCAGCTACTCACTACTAGGTGGCGTTAGGTTATTATTAGAAGAAGATTTCTGTTTTTTGGACATATCGTATTTTTAGCTTTATAAACCCATTTTTTTTTAAGTTTCAAGTGCTTCTATAAACATTTTAATGTACTCTTTTAAAAATTTTGAAAAAAAAATATACATTCGTACTCTCTTTCAGGCTTGATTCCATTTGTTATCGTTTTTTTAAGTCCCTAGGTTTAAAAAGTTAGTAGAAGTCCTTAATTTTACTCAGCTACTCAATACTAGGTGGCGTTAGGTTATTATTACAAGAAGATTTCTGTATTTTGGACATATCGTATTATTAGCTTTATAAACCCATTTTTTTTTAGTTTCAAGTGCTTCTATAAACATTTTATTGTACTCTTTGAAAAATTTTGAAAAAAAACAAACTATACATTCGTATTCTCTTTCAGGCCTGAGTTGAGTCGACCCATGGGCCTTTTAGTTGTAACCATCAGAGCTGTCATCCCTCACGGGGTAAGTGTTTTATTATTATTAATTGTTTGTCGTTTTTGCGTCAAGAAACTCGTTCAGGTTGTTCTTTGTATCTTATTATATAGGTGGTATTATTGAACGAACAGATGTGGTATGCAAATTAAACCGAGCACTCTATCAATTAAAATGGCAATTAGAGCAAATTACCATCTAAGTACTTACTTACTTACTCACTAGTTAATAGATAGTTAAACCAAGGCGAATCGGACATTTTGTTTTTGCAGATATGTACATAATGTGTAGGTACCTAATACCATAGATACACAATTTAATTTTGTGCGTATCTATGTAGGTATGCCTACATACGGTAAAAGTACCAGATGATGGTTTCGTGCGTGTCGTAAACGAATGTTTTATGCTTTTTGAAAGTGATCAGGCCGACACAGACATTTTTCTTAATAACACCTCTCACTTAGCACACACAATAAACTCGATTGGCGTTATTGGACGCCATAAAATTACGATGACTATCTATGACTATCTATGTATGTATTTAGAAAATGGCAAGTTTATGGTCGCTCAAATAAAAGCGGACACTTTTATTAGGCATATACATATAGATAGATATATAATTACCAAACTGTCAAACAATTCATATCATCTTACCATAGGTAAATAGAATGTTTGAGATTGTAACATATACGTATAAGTCGGTATATTTTGTAATTGTGCAAGTAATTCCGTAGTCGGGTCGTAACGCATAATTAAAGAATTATTTTCACGTTCATTATGATTCGCGAAAGTCATTTGGTCACAACCGATCCGGTTAATTACGTAGAAGCAGTAGTGCCAACCTACGCCGAGCTTAGGTGAAGTACCGGGTCCCGGCCGGGTATTTACGTAATGGATTATCGACGGCCGTTTTACACGAGCTTCGTTGCCTGTCGGCGACACGCTTTTGAAGAAAGAAGGCCGTTTTATCGTAGTTAGGTGGTTGGTTGGTTTGTTGGTTCGATGGTTCTCTTGATGCAACTCCAGCCGACGACCATCACTGACCACTTTTCGCGAAAGAAATAAAAAGGAAAGGAGTTGAGGGGGGGGGGAAGTACCCTCGGCTTTACCCGGCGGTTTTTCTCAAAAACGGTCTCGACGATAACGTACCGTACCGTCACTAACGTCCATTACGCCGTTGCAACTACGTATTTTCCCATAACAATGTTACAGACAAACTTCGGTAAGTCGAACTAAATTAGCTAAATATGCACATACTTAGTATGAGACGTATCTACGTGTAAATTTACTTTCGAACTTCCATTACCTACTCGAATCGAATATGTTGATAACTTGGCGCCAACTTCAATAACTCGAATTTTCTGAGGGAATCCAATAAATAATTGATGTACGATTTCAATGTCTCGTGCCTTTTCATTCAGTTTCTATGATTATTTACATAGATACTTTTGACAAAAATAAAATCTCACAAAATAGGCTCGAAGGACCAAAAGTATTTTTCACTTTCTTAGAGTTTAGTTGCTTGAAATTAATTTTTTGGGCCAAAATAACGTTTGTTATTAAAGTCTAATGCCCTTTCCAAACTTATTTAAATTAAATATGATTGATTCAAATAAATTGTCTGAAAACATTCGCTTGTGATTACTATAAAAAAAAATGAGGCGAAAAAAATAAATTTATTTTGCAACTATTTTCCCATGTGCTATTCTTCATGTAATTGGCAAAAAGGACGTTACATACCCTTAATATTCACAATTAATTTGATTTTATATATTATCCGGCTCGAAGGACCAAAAGTATTTTTCACTTTCTTAGAGTTTAGTTGCTTGAAATTAATTTTTTGGGCCAAAATAACGTTTGTTATTAAAGTCTAATGCCCTTTCCTAAACTTATATAAATTAAATATGATTTGAATTCAAATAAATTGTCTGAAAACATTCGCTTGTGATTACTTATAAAAAAAATGAGGCGAAAAAAATAAATTTATTTTGCAACTATTTTCCCATGTGCTATTCTTCATGTAATTGGCAAAAAGGACGTTACATACCCTTAATATTCACAATTAATTTGATTTTATATATTATCCGGCTCGAAGGACCAAAAGTATTTTTCACTTTCTTAGAGTTTAGTTGCTTGAAATTAATTTTTTGGGCCAAAATAACGTTTGTTATTAAAGTCTAATGCCCTTTCCTAAACTTATTTAAATTAAATATGTTTTGAATTCAAATAAATTGTCTGAAAACATTCGCTTGTGATTACTTATAAAAAAAAATGAGGCGAGAAAAATAAATTTATTTTGCAATATTTTCCCATGTGCTATTCTTCATGTAATTGGCAAATAGGACGTTACATACCCTTAATATTCACAATTAATTTGATTTTATATATTATCCGGCTCGAAGGACCAAAAGTATTTTTCATTTTCTTAGAGTTTAGTTGCTTGAAATTAATTTTTTGGGCCAAAATAACGTTTGTTATTAAAGTCTAATGCCCTTTCCAAAACTAGATAATGTTACATTAACAATTTAAACTAAAATGTTTGATTAATTAATTAATTAATCGAACACACCGGTTGTGTGTGTTTACTTATTTTATTTTATATATGTATACTTATAAACATGTAGGCACCTAGATGTTTACATAGGTAACTATAATATAATGTGTTGTGAAACGTTTTCGTAATTAGGATTTTGTATATATTTTGCACGATTAAATGTATATGTGTGTATACAAACTGGTCTAATTGGCCGACCCGTGATAATTTGCATAACGTGTTAAATTATTAAGAAAAAAAACAACAGAAAGATCGGTCCGTTTGTACCTACCCATAGATATTATTGCCTATTCGATTAGATGTCGCAATTATCGAAAGTGTAAATTTAGGCAGCAATTAATCGTACGTATCTATAGATACCTACATAAGTGAAACATATGATAATTTAATTGGTTCACTAGCACTATTAAGTAAACAAACAACAGATTTATTATTGTGTAGTTAGAAATATTTTTTTGGTCCTTCGAGCCGGATAATTTTAATTTAGGTATCTGTGAAATGAAGTGGATATTTATTGATTTATTCGGTCAATCTGTCTTCCTTTACACTGCTCCTTATAATCTAATAGGAAAATGGACAGGTCGACAATCCGATAATTAAACGCACGTCGGCAATAAACATACCACAATTGACATATTTACAAATGACCGTTGCTTTGTAAGGTAAATGTTGTTTTCAGTGAAGATCGGTTAATTAGCGAGCTGAATTTGTAATTGTAATTGCGCCAATGATGAATTAGTCTTGCCTACATATAACTAACTGATCCAGACGACCAACCAACTTCTGTTGGTTGGTTGGTTGGGCTTTCTTTTAGAATACTAATTTACCGCCAGAATTTTAAATCGTGTTGATGTTCTACGATACTACTACATACTTTTTATAGGTCTCGTGGTTTGTCCCAAACTTTACCAGTAGCTGTTAAATATTATCTACTTATTTCTTACTTTTGCCATTGTTTACTATAATATTATCTACTTTAATATTCATGAAGGCGATTAAATAGATACCCAGTTAGTTAAGTTAGTTAGTTGGTCGTTTCGTCTTGTGATAGTAGAGGAGACGAGTGGAGTAGTTGAGTCGGCGGCATGTCTCTTTCTCTCTCGGCAGGATGTGCAAGACGTTTTTCTTTCAAGAGACAAGAAGGAAAGGAACGCGACCGGGTATGCGGTTACGTGAAAAACACGTTCCCGGCATGTGGGAGGACACAAGCCAGTTACGTATCTGGGCGCACACCACACGACCGTCTGATTGCAAACGGTGGTCGTTTGTGTAAAGTATTATTAGATACATACACGTTTCGTCAACCTAATAAATGCGGAACTTCTTTATTAACTACCTAACGAACCGAACGGGAAGAAAGAGGAATATTTGTATAGAGAAAGGGGGGCATCGCAAACAACTATATCCGGCTCGGAGGACCATTTCTGAAGATGCTTACAGCTTAGCTTTGGACTGATCTAGGTGGAAGGAGCATTTCCGGAGGCTTTTCTCTTTTCTTTCTGAAGAACCAGTGAGTGATTCTTCTTCTTCTCTTTTAAAGAAACCATTGGTAAATATTACAAAGAGGTTGATGTATGGTATATTCTGGTCCAAGGACCATTTCTAAGGATTCAGGCAGTCTGCAGTTGGTAGGTAAATATCGAAGATGAATTGATGCAGATCCAGCTATTTAAAGACCCCTTCCAGAGGCTTCACACTCTTCAAAAGGTCCAATGGATATTTTCTTCTCTTTTAAAGGAAACTGTAGTAAATATTGCGACTGTGTTCATTTATATCCGGCTGGAAGAACTATTGCTGAAGATTGTTAAAGTATCTATCGGTGCTGATCCAGGTCGAAGAACAATATCCGGAGGCTCCTCTCTCCTCTGAACAACCAGTCGATTATTTCTTTTCTCTTAAAGAAACGTAAATGTGGCTTAGGCTCGAAGGACCATTCCTCAATATTCTTGAAGTGTCTGCACTGATCCAGGACGGTGGAAAGGGCATTTCCGGAGGCTTTTCTCTTTTCTTTTTTGAAGAACCAGTGAGTGATTCTTCTTCTTCTCTTTTAAAGAAACCATTGGTAAATATTAAAAAGGAGGTTGATGTATGGAAATATTCTGGTCCAAGGACCATTTCTAAGGATTCAGGTAGTCTGCAGTTGGTAGGTAAATATCGAAGATGAATTGATGCAGATCCAGCTATTTAAAGACCCCTTCCAGAGGCTTCACACTCTTCAAAAGGTCCAATGGATGTTTTCTTCTCTTTTAAAGGAAACTGTAGTAAATATTGCGACTGTGTTCATTTATATCCGGCTGGAAGAACTATTGCTGAAGATTGTTAAAGTATCTATCGGTGCTGATCCAGGTCGAAGAACAATATCCGGAGGCTCCTCTCTCCTCTGAACAACCAGTCGATTATTTCTTTTCTCTTAAAGAAACGTAAATGTGGCTTAGGCTCGAAGGACCATTCCTCAATATTCTTGAAGTGTCTGCACTGATCCAGGACGGTGGAAAGGGCATTTCCGGAGGCTTTTCTCTTTTCTGACTGAAGAACCAGTGAGTGACTCTTCTTCTTCTCTTTTAAAGAAACCATTGGTAAATATTACAAGGAGATTGATGTATGGTAAATTCTGGTCCAAGGACCATTTCTAAGGATTCAGGTAGTCTGCAGTAGGTAGGTAAATATCGAAGATGAATTGATGCAGATCCAGCTATTTAAAGACCCCTTCCAGAGGCTTCACACTCTTCAAAAGGTCCAATGGATATTTTCTTCTCTTTTAAAGGAAACTGTAGTAAATATTGCGAATGATCCAGACCAAAAGACATTTTCCGGAGACTCCTCTCCCTCTTCTGAAGAACCAGTGGATTATTTTTTCCTCCTACTTAGTAAATATTCCGGCTCGAAGGACCATTCCTGGAGAATTTCCTTTTGTAACAGGCTGTGAAATGAGCAACACCTAACTATAACCTACTTAACAATGGTACGTATAATGGTCCAGTGCGAAGAGGAAGACGACGAAGCATTGAGACGGTAGGACGGAGGTGGTGGTGGTTGTTGGTTGTTGTGAGTGGGCCAGGTGTCCGAGGATCAATGTCCCCCCGCGGCTCGAGCACGCACTAATGATGCACACGTTAGACCGTCCGCCTGAAGCCTGAAAGGACAAAATACCGCGCATCAGGAAGTCGAGGAGGCCCAAGGCAACCGCCACTACCCGTCCTTCTGGAATTTTATAAGATAAGTAGGTGATCACCAGCAGTCAGCAGTTTCAAGCTTGATTATTTGGAGGGGCATCATCCTGGAAGTTTAAAACGTTATCCAGGGCATTTCTAACTGCTTCTAGTATCCCTTGGAGTCAGTCTCCTTAATATGGTTGATCCTATGCGACTTGGTCGACACATAGGTATCTATTGTAAATAAATCGATGTAGATCCGGCTCGAAGGACCATTTCCCTTCTGTATTTAATTCATGTTCCATACCATACATAATGGCCATTTACTTAACTGAAGGAGTGAGTTATGGTGGTGGTTAATGCGACGAGTCATTTGCGCATACCTACCAAAGGTGACGCGACATTATCGTTGTTGCGTTGATGATAGTGGTAGTAGTTCTGCGCGGCGGATAATAAGAAGGATTTAGAAGGATAATGATAATGATGCCAGGAGCACAAAGAAGAAATGTGGGTATCTATCTGCTAACCGTGGATTAAGTGCGCTCGTAGAATTTGAGTTTATAGGTGCCTAATGGGACCTCATCTTTACCATAGTATATCTATTGGTAGTTAGTAGGTAGGTAGTGGCGTAATATCCAGAATTTATTTATTTAATGAATGCATGCCTGCCATCCGACGATCCCCGCTGAGGCGGACGCGAAGATCGCGACATCTCTTCTATGAGGAATAAATAACGTATCTATAACACGAGAATATTGAAAAATTTATTTATTTTTTGGACGTCAGGAATGATATAGTAGGTAGCTACCTTCCCAAGTTATTGTGGTGGCAAGTAATGAGATCTAATCTAATCTAATCTAATCTAATAGGGATAAATTAGAATTCCGGGAATAGATAGTTGCGGTGTATCTAATACTACGTACCTACCTGTATTAATTAATAATTTAGTTTAATGACAATTAACATTCTCTCTGACGTTAAATTGAAGGAAGGCACTTAATTTTAACGACAACTCGGGAGCTGAATATCCTGCTTTCTATTTCGTTTTTCCTATAGATAGATAGGTAATATGAAGGCGCAAATATGGTCGATAATTTAATTTAAACCGTATATAATAAGTAATAAGTATAAAACGCTGGGATCGCTCTACCACTACCTCCGAGATTCAAATAGTAGACGTGCCCCTGAATAGGATTTTGAGGACCAGATCGTTGTCATCGATCCGCAGTCTCTTTACTTCCCTTTTGGTTCATTTAGCCACTCACTCATAGATATATCTATGTGTCTAACATTTTTAATCATTAGAATTGTTTGTGTGAAAATAGCCGATCTATTTCTTTTAAATACTTACGTGGTTAGTTAGTTAGTTATAGTTGAAAAGTGGGTCACCTAATTATCTTAACACTTTTCGAAGTTTCGAAAGATATCCCATTAATAATACTTAATTTTGTTGGTTCTTGTCTTTTTTTTTTTATTAAATACCCTGAGGTGAGATCATTAATAACTTTTAGGTTTCTATTCAAACTTTTTTGCTGACGATTTAGCTTTTGTAAAAAAACAATTGGTGGTGATGATATCTAGTAAGTAGTAGGTGGTGAGATCTATTTTTGTTTCTGTTTTCTTGTTTTTTTTTTTTTTTGAAGTACTCTACCTATCTACCATCGCTTGTTATTCAACAACAGTTGCAGTTGTTTCAGATCAATCGTTGACATCTAACGATCAATAACAAACAAACAAAAGGAAAACGTTCCCAATAAGGGGCGTGACCATTCTTCGTTATTAGGTACTTAAGTAGGTATTATCGTACATACCATGCTTATCTATTAGTAAGTCCTCTTCGATTATTATTTGCTCATTTATATATATATATATACACTTTTACAATAAATACCTACATAGGTACTTAAGTAGGTACCTACTTATATAAAAGTATAGACGTACATGTAAAGTTTTACACGCGGTACGTCACGCCTCGTTCGCCAGGACCGGCCGTGATTGGTCGCGGAATTTTACACCTCCTATTTACATTTCCTGTCAAACAATTCGGTGCTCTACCAGCATATAGTTTGTGTTGTTGTATTATAGTATGTGTGCGTTCGTATGTGTGTCGTGGTCGTAATAAGTCGTAGCAGCAGCAGCAGCAGCAGCAGCGGCAGCGGCAGCAAGCTCACTTGACTGAGTCAGTGTAACATGCGTAGTACGTACCATACTTAAGCACATACATATTGTATGTATAATACGTTGGCCGCGGTTGCCTCCCATCGTTTCATCCAACGAAGAAGTATACGTACCTATATGTATACCTATAGGTACCATATGTACTTAAGTAACTTCGCCTCAGGGTGCGTACTAATGACTGATGAAATATTGACCATTGGACGATTATTATTGTTGTTTGTTGTTTGTGTTCTGTTCCGCACACATGTTTCGGAATCGGAATCCAAATCAAACAAATCGTCAGTCATTTCATGTACCTACCTAATACTAACTAGCTAGTACAGTGTCAGTGAGATATACATTCGTACTCTCTTTCAGGCTTAATTCCATTTGTTATCGTTTTTTTAAGTCCCTAGGGTTTAAAAGTTAGTAGAAGTCTTTAATTTTACTTAGCTACTCACTACTAGGTGGCGTTAGGTTATTATTAGAAGAAGATTTCTGTTTTTTGGACATATTGTATTTTTAGCTTTATAAACCCATTTTTTTTTAAGTTTCAAGTGCTTCTATAAACGTTTTAATGTACTCTTTTAAAAATTTTGAAAAAAAAATATACATTCGTACTCTCTTTCAGGCTTGATTCCATTTGTTATCGTTTTTTTAAGTCCCTAGGGTTTAAAAGTTAGTAGAAGTCTTTAATTTTACTTAGCTACTCACTACTAGGTGGCGTTAGGTTATTATTAGAAGAAGATTTCTGTTTTTTGGACATATTGTATTTTTAGCTTTATAAACCCATTTTTTTTTAAGTTTCAAGTGCTTCTATAAACGTTTTAATGTACTCTTTTAAAAATTTTGAAAAAATATATACATTCGTACTCTCTTTCAGGCTTGATTCCATTTGTTATCGTTTTTTTAAGTCCCTAGGGTTTAAAAGTTAGTAGAAGTCTTTAATTTTACTTAGCTACTCACTACTAGGTGGCGTTAGGTTATTATTAGAAGAAGATTTCTGTTTTTTGGACATATTGTATTTTTAGCTTTATAAACCCATTTTTTTTTTAAGTTTCAAGTGCTTCTATAAACGTTTTAATGTACTCTTTTAAAAATTTTGAAAAAAAAATATACATTCGTACTCTCTTTCAGGCTTAATTCCATTTGTTATCGTTTTTTTAAGTCCCTAGGGTTTAAAAGTTAGTAGAAGTCTTTAATTTTACTTAGCTACTCACTACTAGGTGGCGTTAGGTTATTATTAGAAGAAGATTTCTGTTTTTTGGACATATTGTATTTTTAGCTTTATAAACCCATTTTTTTTTAAGTTTCAAGTGCTTCTATAAACGTTTTAATGTACTCTTTTAAAAATTTTGAAAAAAATATACATTCGTACTCTCTTTCAGGCTTGATTCCATTTGTTATCGTTTTTTTAAGTCCCTAGGGTTTAAAAGTTAGTAGAAGTCTTTAATTTTACTTAGCTACTCACTACTAGGTGGCGTTAGGTTATTATTAGAAGAAGATTTCTGTTTTTTGGACATATTGTATTTTTAGCTTTATAAACCCATTTTTTTTTAAGTTTCAAGTGCTTCTATAAACGTTTTAATGTACTCTTTTAAAAATTTTGAAAAAAATATACATTCGTACTCTCTTTCAGGCTTGATTCCATTTGTTATCGTTTTTTTAAGTCCCTAGGGTTTAAAAGTTAGTAGAAGTCTTTAATTTTACTTAGCTACTCACTACTAGGTGGCGTTAGGTTATTATTAGAAGAAGATTTCTGTTTTTTGGACATATTGTATTTTTAGCTTTATAAACCCATTTTTTTTTAAGTTTCAAGTGCTTCTATAAACGTTTTAATGTACTCTTTTAAAAATTTTGAAAAAAAAATATACATTCGTACTCTCTTTCAGGCTTGATTCCATTTGTTATCGTTTTTTTAAGTCCCTAGGGTTTAAAAGTTAGTAGAAGTCTTTAATTTTACTTAGCTACTCACTACTAGGTGGCGTTAGGTTATTATTAGAAGAAGATTTCTGTTTTTTGGACATATTGTATTTTTAGCTTTATAAACCCATTTTTTTTTAAGTTTCAAGTGCTTCTATAAACGTTTTAATGTACTCTTTTAAAAATTTTGAAAAAAAAATATACATTCGTACTCTCTTTCAGGCTTGATTCCATTTGTTATCGTTTTTTTAAGTCCCTAGGGTTTAAAAGTTAGTAGAAGTCTTTAATTTTACTTAGCTACTCACTACTAGGTGGCGTTAGGTTATTATTAGAAGAAGATTTCTGTTTTTTGGACATATTGTATTACAACAAATCATCAGTCATTTTATGTACCTACTTAATACTAACTAGCTAGTAGAGTATCAGTGAGAGATAATGTTCGAGTATTGTCGATTGATATGGAAAGACATACCTACCATAAGAGTCCTTAAAGAATGAACGCTCTCTGCAACTTCTGGGTTGCTAGAAAAAAAAAATACCTAGATGATTTTCTGCAAAAATTCTGACGTATATTCATCGAAGGCGTAGCTAGGATTTTGTGAACGAGGGAGGGGGGTAAGTTTTAAAACAAGACTAGATAGTCTGAGACAAAACTTATGCGGAATTTTTCAAGCTTTCTAATAATATTATTATCTAAAGTTATAGCTTAATATGAGAATTTTTGGAGAAATTTTCAATTTCACAATTTACTCTATCAATTGCGCCCCTTTGTTTGCGGTGAAATGGGGAGGTTAAAAATAATTTTCAAGATTTTCTCATGACCATTTCATTAGTAGGTAATATTTCCTCCTGAATTTCTACACCCAGTAGTTCGTGAGATATGACCGGTGGCCGCCCTTAATGGAACATCCAGTACAATTGACATTTTATTCTAGAAAAAATAGAAAATTATAACAATAATGTTGTAGTATTTTGAGAAAATGATAATTAGATACTAAAAGATAATATAATGATCGATAATTTGAAGCCCTGACGATTGATTGATTGGACGGACACAAGGATTTTTGAAGAATCTTCAAAGTATTTCGAGTTCTGATGGTCTTCTGGATGAGCCCAAGAGTTTTTGAAGAGAACTGTTAAAAAAAGCAGATAATATACGATTTTCTGCAAAAATTCTACATGAATTTATATTTTATTTAAAAACTATTCGTAATAAATAATTAATTGATCTTCAAATAACATCATTAGTATTGACGAAACAGAACTTCTGAAGGCTTTAATAAGCAAATACGTGGAGATATCAACGATAAGTTAGAAAGCAAACTCCTGTAGATAAAATTCCCACGTTCTCACGGTCTAAAATGTCATTCTTCTGGTGGAATACGATCGATTTCTTTATGGATTTTCTCAGTTAGAGTCAATTTTTTTATGGTTCTTCCCTTTGTATACGTATGTATATTTAAAAAACTGTTGACCATACATAAGTTGATCGAATTTTGAGCCCAAAAATCATATTTCTTTCACTATTTTTATCCACAAATAAAATAAAACAAAATATTACTAAATATTATTGGGGATGATATGATAGTTTGGATTAGATGTGTCATTGGATTATCTACCTACTGTTGATTTTTCTTGCTCCCGTTTCGAACAGCCCACAGACCAAACCTTTAGGTAAAACCCCAAATAATCCGGCAAAGGGAAACGTTATCCTTTTTGACTTAATTTCTTAACAATACCAAAACCATAGCATTTGCTTGTAGATAGATAGATATATTATTACCTGTTGGAGGGGCGATTTTTATTATCCCCGCCACTTAAACAGGTGTATGCGGTTCTTGAAGCATAACACGGCACCGGCACTCACTCGTCCGGCACAGTCGGCACAGGCCAGTCGGGCGGACGCATCAACCAACAACAACCACCTATTTATTGCTCCTCTTCTTCTCCTTGTTGTTGTTGTAGTTGTCGTTATTTGTTTGTTGGATAGTCTTTTAACCCAAACCGCGTAAAGAAGGCACAACACGGACGGACGCATCAGAGAGAGAGAGAGAGATCCAATCGATACCATCGATCCAGATTTTCATTCAGTTAGTTAGTTCCCACTCGCATCAATCAGGATACTCGCAAGGATATCCGCATTACATCAGTAGATATCGTCCGTCGCATATTGTCACATCAACCAGTGGGAAATATAATAAGTGTTTATTTATTTATTTTGATTTTGTGGCGAACACTTCAAATAAATAAATAAATTGTCGCGAGCGTTTTGTCGCAATTAGTCTTTGGGTTAGTCGAGCATCGATCTAGGTATCTAATCGAGTGCGTGGGTTCTACTTTATTGGATTTTATTAAGCGATGAGTACGACCCGTAGGTAATAAATAATCGTTCGCGGTAACATCGGATCCGATCGAATGGATGCTGCGGGATTACAAAAACGAGAAGGACACGTTTCGTCGTCGTTATTGTTATCGTTATCAGTGAGTGACACTTTTTCGGTCGTTTGCGGCACGGGGTGGACCGAGTGAGTTGAACTGAATTTCTATCTACTGAGTTTATGAGTGAAAAACAGGGGTGACTTATTTATTATTATACATATATAGTCGCGGTGGCTTTGATAAATAACAGTGAAAATTTCGAGGTAAGTCTTCCTTTTTTTTTTAAGTAGAAGGATCTTGAATAATTAAGGAGTCCAAATATCTTTTTATTGTGAGGCAAATTTTTGGTTTTTAATGAAATAATACTGAATAGTTCTGCAACAGTTATTAGGTATTTGGGTGGTTACCAAATCTTCTTAGAAAATGTAACACTTTTTCGTATTATGGTAAAATTTCAGCATCGCAAGGACACATAAACCGCATTGCATTCCTTAAATATTTCTATTCAGTTCAGGGACTTCTCCGACTGAAAATGAAAGAGAGTTAGTTATCTAACAACACAAATACCTGATAATTTTTGCTCGATTCTTTACTAAAGACGATCGATAAATTGTAGGTAGTACCTAGATCATTCAAGAATATTAAAAATTGTTAGCGTTTATCAGAATTTTTCCGTCGCATGATTCTTTTGTTTCAAGACTCTTTTTTGTCACGAGATTCATTTGTTACAAGATTCTTTTGTTACACTTTTCTTATGTCACGAGATTCTTCTGTCAGAAGGTTTTTTAATCACAAAATTCGTTTTTCATTTGTTACAAGATTCTTCTGTCACAGGAATTTTTTTGTCACAGGATTCAGTTGTTACAAGATTCTTCTGTGAAGAGATTCTTTTGTTACAGTTTTCTTATGTCACGAGATTCTTCTGTCAGAAGATTTTTTAATCACAAAATTCTTTTTTTACAATATTCTTTAGCCACAGGATTCTTTCGTCATAAAATTCATTTGTTAGAAGATTCTTCTGTCACAAGATTCTTTTGTTACAAGATTCTTTTGTCACAAAATTTTTTGGTTACAAGATTTTTTTGTTACAAGATTCTTTTGTTACAAGATCCATTTGTAGTTCGTTTTTGTCAGAATCTTTCTGTAAATACTCCTTTAGTACCTATAGATACCCTTTTAATAAAAAAATAGAGATCGTTACCGCATAATCAGAATCTTCGACGAATACTAATAACTAGTTTCATGTTATTAATCGGTGTTAACCTTTCGTTTCGGATCAGAAGATTGTGTGTTATTAGTTAATGTCGCAAATCGATCTCAGTCTAAGGTAATAAATCAATTAAAATTTCTAAAATCGTCACGCTTCATTTCACAATCCTGATATGGCCGTTTAAGCGTGAGGATATGTAGATTTATTAAATGCATTCCAATAAATTTGTACTTATATACCATATACTTATTATTAGTTAGTTAAAGTTTATTATTAATAGTTCTCACAGAACAACACTGCAATTAAGTACACCATCATCAATCAAAATATCTGCAGTGCAGTTGAGTGTTGAGGTCAAATGTTAGGTACTTTATAGCAACTTTATTTACTTATCTACACAGTTAAACAGTAAATATTATTAATATCTCTTATCTACCATAAGTGAGTAGGTACCTACCTTGTAAAGGTTCTGTGTTGACCACATAGGTACCTACATCGATAAGTTTAGCACGAAGAAATGGAACACACGTTTATTCGAACAGTAGCAGCAACAGGTTCAAAGATGAAGCTGTAAGATGAGCAAACCGAGAAACAATGCAAACTACATAGACAACGATGGTCTTTTACTAAGTAATGTTAAGCACGAAATAATTTTTTAGCCCGTCGATTTCAAGAAGAAAGTCACTAAAAGATCTAGATACACCCTTGGTTCGTTGGTTGGTATGCCTGTTTGCCTGTGGCTGCTTGCTTGAAACTTGAACGAACTCACAAACTTGTCGCCATTGTGCATTACGATTACGATTATACGTACCTACGTGTACGCAGACCAGACATGAAAACCAATTTCTCTGTTTACTATTTTACTATTTTGCTCTCGCTTGTCGTGCATCGCATACCTACGTAACCTCTGAACTGTGGACCAAAGGATCTCAATCTCAATCCACAACAGAACACCTGCATCCATCCACCCATCAGTATCTATTTACCTACTACCTCCCTTTCTATTAAACGTAAAACCAATTATTCTAATTAAATTAGAAATAATTGTCACCATTTTGAATTTAATTAAATACCCAGTCTGAAAACATTCTGTCGTGTGATTATTAATGAGGCAAAAAATAGAATTTATTTTGCAAGTATTTCCCCAGGTGCCATTATTCATGTAATTGGCAAAAAGGACGTTACGTACCCTCAATATTAACAATTAATTTGATTTTATATATTATCCGGCTCGAAGGACCAAAAGTATTTTTCACTTTCTTAGAGTTTAGTTGCTTGAAATTAATTTTTTGGGACAAAATAACGTTTGTTATTAAAGTCTAATGCCCTTTCCTAAACTTATATAAATCAAATATGACTTGAATTCAAATAAATTGTCTGAAAACATTCGCTTGTGATTACTTATTAAAAAATGAGGCGAAAAAAAATTTAATTTATTTTGCAACTATTTTCCCATGTGCTATTCTTCATGTAATTGGCAAAAAGGACGTTACATACCCTCAATATTAACAATTAATTTGATTTTATATATTATCCGGCTCGAAGGACCAAAAGTATTTTTCACTTTCTTAGAGTTTAGTTGCTTGCAATTAATTTTTTGGGACAAAATAACGTTTGTTATTAAAGTCTAATGCCCTTTCCTAAACTTATATAAAATCAAATTGACTTGAATTCAAATAAATTGTCTGAAAACATTCGCTTGTGATTACTTATTAAAAAATGAGGCGAAAAAATTAATTTATTTTGCAACTATTTTCCCATGTGCTATTCTTCATGTAATTGGCAAAAAGGACGTTACGATACCCTCAATATTAACAATTAATTTGATTTTATATATTATCCGGCTCGAAGGACCAAAAGTATTTTTCACTTTCTTAGAGTTTAGTTGCTTGAAATTAATTTTTTGGGACAAAATAACGTTTGTTATTAAAGTCTAATGCCCTTTCCTAAACTTATATAAATCAAATATGACTTGAATTCAAATAAATTGTCTGAAAACATTCGCTTGTGATTACTTATTAAAAAATGAGGCGAAAAAATTAATTTATTTTGCAACTATTTTCCCATGTGCTATTCTTCATGTAATTGGCAAAAAGGACGTTACATACCCTCAATATTAACAATTAATTTGATTTTATATATTATCCGGCTCGAAGGACCAAAAGTATTTTTCACTTTCTTAGAGTTTAGTTACTTGCAATTAATTTTTTGGGACAAAATAACGTTTGTTATTAAAGTCTAATGCCCTTTCCTAAACTTATATAAATCAAATATGACTTGAATTCAAATAAATTGTCTGAAAACATTCGCTTGTGATTACTTATTAAAAAATGAGGCGAAAAAATTAATTTATTTTGCAACTATTTTCCCATGTGCTATTCTTCATGTAATTGGCAAAAAGGACGTTACATACCCTCAATATTAACAATTAATTTGATTTTATATATTATCCGGCTCGAAGGACCAAAAGTATTTTTCACTTTCTTAGAGTTTAGTTACTTGAAATTAATTTTTTGGGACAAAATAACGTTTGTTATTAAAGTCTAATGCCCTTTCCTAAACTTATATAAATTAAATATGACTTGAATTCAAATAAATTGTCTGAAAACATTCGCTTGTGATTACTTATAAAAATGAGGCGAAAAAATTAATTTATTTTGCAACTATTTTCCCATGTGCTATTCTTCATGTAATTGGCAAAAAGGACGTTACATACCCTCAATATTAACAATTAATTTGATTTTATATATTATCCGGCTCGAAGGACCAAAAGTATTTTTCACTTTCTTAGAGTTTAGTTACTTGAAATTAATTTTTTGGGCCAAAATAACGTTTGTTATTAAAGTCTAATGCCCTTTCCTAAACTTATATAAATCAAATATGACTTGAATTCAAATAAATTGTCTGAAAACATTCGCTTGTGATTACTTATAAAAAATGAGGCGAAAAAATTAATTTATTTTGCAACTATTTTCCCATGTGCTATTCTTCATGTAATTGGCAAAAAGGACGTTAGCATACCCTCAATATTCACAATTAATTTGATTTTATATATTATCGGCTCGAAGGGACCAAAAGTATTTTTCATTTTCTTAGGGTTTGGTTGCTTGAAATTAATTTTTTGGGCCAAAATAACGTTTGTTATTAAAGTCTAATGCCCTTTCCTAAACTTATATAAATTAAATATGATTTGAATTCAAATAAATTGTCTGAAAACATTCTGTCGTGTGATTATTTATGAGACAAAAAATAGAATTTATTTTGCAAGTATTTCCCCAGGTGCCATTCTTCATGTAATTGGCAAAAAGTACGTTTCGTACCCTCAATATTAACAATTAATTTGGTCTTATACACTATCCGGCTCGAAGGACCAAAAGTGTTTTTCACTTTTATTAGGTTTAGTTACTTGAAATAACGTTTCTTAGCGTCCTGTCCGAAACTAAATAATGACAATATCAAAAATTCAAGTTATCTACATAAGATTGCCTGTAAATATCCTTAAAGGATCAATTGTTTTGAATTTATTTGAAATAAAATTAATCGATGACTTTTACACTTTTTTGAGTACATAAGTAGCTTAATTAACGGTTTTTATGCTTAGTTTCCACCTTCGTTATGTTTAGAGTGAAATTGTAACGGGCCAGTGGTAATAAATGCTTAGGTAATAAATAAAATATCATAATTAGAAAGTTAATTAATTAGCGAAGTCTCAAAATGAAATAAAATAAAAATGCAGCGTAGCTTCCTATTCTTACTTTTATATTAGTAGGTATCTATCTACCATAATATAATTACCAATTTATTATCCACAGGATATTGCACAACAATTGTATAGGTACCTACACATAAATAAAATAATTTAAAACTTTCTTCAATGCTGCATTTAATTTATTTTATCAGGATTTTACGAAATATACTTAAGAGGTATGTGTTATTATACTTACAATAACTTGATATCTCGAAGTTTTTCTTTTTTTCAATAACTATTAGATTTATACGTAGGGTAAAGTAGACGTGCGTTCAAAAATAGAAAATAGTCAGAGTGACACACAACTGACTACCGGTGTTCGTAATATATGAGTATATGTCCAAAGATAATGATTCAAATTTTCGTATATGTATATATAAAATAAATACTTAGTTAGTGTGGAGGTCGTGAAAAACGGACGGACAGATAGACGATTATTTTGTGTGTGTTCAAGGACACTAAAACACACACAAATATAGATAAATTTGTATATTCCGCGGAATACATTTAACACACATGAGCCAGTTTCAATTTTTACTAATACGATAAAATTGTTCTTTGTACCTATGTATGTAGGTACAACATATACCTACGACATTTCCGGTCGGCGATGGCAGCAATGACCTTTTAATGAGACTTTAACAACACGTTCACAGAATTGAACCTAATCTATCAACTACGACTTTTATAATACTACTATAGATATCTACCTAGGTACCACCGGTAGGTACCTACGTAATAGTCTGAAAGATTTTGTTGGCCACAATCTTTAAAATTTCTTCCTCTTTTTGGGCCTCTTTTTGCCCCCAATATCTCCCTTAAAACACCCTTCAAGCATCAGAATGTTATTTTATGGTGCTTAAACCTGAATAATATTTCCACCACAATGAATTGAGCAAAGATTTTTTGACCAAATTCCATTTCCAGTTATGTATCCTCTCTTTAGGCCCGTTTCTGCCTCTAATGTGTCCCTAAAAGCTTCTTCAAGCATTAGAAGATTATTTTTTTCATTCTCGATTAAAATGGTGCATAATTCTGAAAGATTTTCCCACCACGATGAATTGAGCAAGGATTTTTTTGACCACAATATTCGATATTTCATAAAACTATACTCTTGGTCATTCATCCCCTTTTTGGGTCTGTTTTTGTCCCCAATATCTCCCTAATAACCCCCTTAAGCCTCAGAACGTTAATTTATTTCCTTTCTCGATTAAAATGGTGTATAGTTCTGAAGGATTTTCCCATCAGAACTAATTGAGCAAGGATTTTCTTGCCAAAACCTTTAATATTTCATAAAAGTCAATTTCCAGTTATGTATCCTCTCTTTATGCCTGTTTCTGCCTTTAATGTTTCCCTAAAGGCTCCCTTAAGCCTTAGCAGGTTATTTTGTATTAATTCTCGATTGTTATGGTGCATGAACCTGAAATATTTTCCCACCACGATGAATTGAGCAAGGATTCTTTGTTAACAATCTTTGATATTTCATAAAACACAATTTTGGTCATATTTCTTCTCTTAGGGCATCTTTTTGATCCCAATATCTCTCTAACAGCCCCTTCAAGCATCAGAATGTTATTTTCTTTTCATTCTCAATTAATATGGTGCTTAAACCTGAAAAATATTCCCATCACAATGAATTGAGCAAAGATTTTTTGACCAAATTCCATTTCCAGTTATGCATCCTCTCTTTAGGCCTGTTTCTGCCTCTAATGTGTCCCTAAAAGCTTCTTCAAGCATTAGAAGATTATTTTTTTCATTCTCGATTAAAATGGTGCATAATCCTGAAGGATTTCCCATCACGATGAATTGAGCAAGGATTTTTTTGACCACAATATTCGATATTTCATAAAACTATACTCTTGGTCATTCATCCCCTTTTTGGGTCTGTTTTTGTCCCCAATATCTCCCTAATAACCCCCTTAAGCCTCAGAACGTTAATTTATTTCCTTTCTCGATTAAAATGGTGTATAGTTCTAAAGGATTTTCCCATCAGAACTAATTGAGCAAGGATTTTCTTGCCAAAACCTTTAATATTTCATAAAAGTCAATTTCTGGTCATACATCCTCTCTTTATGCCTGTTTTTGCCTTTAATGTTTCCCTAAAGGTTATTTTGTATTAATTCTCGATTGTTATGGTGGATGAACCTGAAAGATTTTCCCACCACGATGAATTGAGCAAAGATTCTTTGTCCACAATCTTTGATATTTCATAAAACACAATTTCTGGTCATATTTTGGGCCTGTTTTTGCCCCCAATATCTTTCTAACAGCCCCTTCAAACTTCAGGAGATTATTTTCGAATAATATGCAACACTATTACCTACCAGGTATATATCCTATCATAAGAGCCGACGATGGAAGATATGTGTCGTACGTGTTGGGCATTAGCACGTGTGATCACGCACCGCGGTGCCCATCATTTAATAGACCCATAAAACTGATTAAAGGGCGCCGGTGTCGTCCATCGGACTTTGCGAACATGGAAATTTAATTACCGCAGTGACAGCACGGGATGTGATGAAAAATCATCGGATTTATTTCCATTTGGATAACTACCATAGATCTATATTAAGTGGTAAGTTCCCAAGAATTCGCCTGGATGTCATGGAAAATGGTGTTTCTAAAGAGATATTAATTAGTGAAATTTTAATTATAAAAGTTACAAAAAAAGAAAACAGTCGCCTTTGGAGCGTTATTCGTTAACGCTCTCGAAGCCCCTTTTTATCTCGATTTATGGTCGGATTAATAAAATATATTTTCTTTGAAATTCGACGCAGAAAGTGAGCTGTGCCTTTATATCGGGCCCGTTGCCGACCGAACGACCGATCAGAGTAGGCTAGATTTATTATTACAGGTCATCCAAAGCACCGTCACCGCCGCCACTACTTCTTCGGCTATTAGCATTTCTTTTCTGGTCGCCTAATTCTTTTCTTTTCTTTCTCCGCTTTATTTGGTCGCTTGGTTAGTTAGTTGGTTGGGTTGGAGGCACGCGTTCGGATGATGTATCGCCAACGGTAGCCGTAGTAACGCATGTTTTCGGTGAAATCTTTAGGAAAATTAATGACCTGATCTGATTTTAAAATGCCTACGTCAATATGTCATGCTAATATGTTAAATTTATATAGCTATGTATCTCGTAGTACTTTCGCTAGCAATCGGAATTATTTCTGCTAAATATAGACGGGGGGGAAAAAAAAAAAATTAGTGTTTAAAAATTTTTAAATTTGGGCAGAATTTTTAACAAATAATCGTCAGAAAGTAATTCCCAAAGTGTTTAAAATTTAAAGATTTTTGAAAAATACTTCCTGGAATATCTAGAAAAATTTTTTGAACCGGTTAGGGGGAAACGTTTCTAAAGCAAAAATTGGGGAAAAGGAAAACTTCCTTCCGAATGCTTTAAAAAACTTCCTGAAATCATTTTAGTTAGCAACGAGAACTACTTAGAAAAGCTTTTGGAATTCTCTTAGAAGAAAAAATTTTTGAAACGTTTCAAAAGTTTCTCGGAAAGATTCAGCTGGGAAAATTACAATTACCTAAGTATCTTCTTTAATTTAGAAAACTTTACAAACATTACAGAAAGTTGTAGAACGCTTGAGAACGTTCTGAGGCGTTCCAGAATTTTCTAAAAAATTCTTGAACATCTAGAAATCATTACAAAAGTCTAGAAAACTCTGGAAGACTGGAGGGAACGATTCTCGAGCGCTTTATAACATTCTGGAAGATTGCTAGCCAGAACTTCAATTTCGAAGTAACTTTTAAATTTAAAAATTTACAAAATTACAGAAAGTTGTAGAACGCTTGAGAACGTTCTGAGGCGTTCCAGAATTTTTAAAAAATTCTTGAACATCTAGAAATCATTACAAAAGTCTAGAAAACTCTGGAAGACTGGAGGGAACGATTCTAGAGCGCTTTATAACCTTCAGAAAGTTGTAGAACGCTTGAGAACGTTCTGAGGCGTTCCAGAATTTTCTAAAAAATTCTTGAACATCTAGAAATCATTACAAAAGTCTAGAAAACTCTGGAAGACTGGAGGGAACGATTCTAGAGCGCTTTATAACCTTCAGAAAGTTGTAGAACGCTTGAGAACGTTCTGAGGCGTTCCAGAATTTTCTAAAAAATTCTTGAACATCTAGAAATCATTAGAAAACTCTGGAAGACTGGAGGGGATGATTTTCGAGCACTTTATAACATTCTGGAAGATTTAGCTAGCAGTCACAAAATTTTAGGAACATTCTATGTGAAGTTCCTTAAATTTTTGTAACTTTCTGGAAGGCTCAGCAGAATTATATAAAAAATTTGGAAATTCAGGAATTATCGTGACATAGGTATATAACGATTCCGCGCAGTCGATTTGAGTTTCTGAATAGGTAATCAAGTACCTACCTACCGAGCATTAAAATACGATAAAGTTGTGTATCCACGGTGTAGGTATGGTATGAAAGTTCAAAAATGCAAATTCAAGTCGTCGTTGCCCGCGGAGTTTTCCTGCCTGTCTCTTATCAATCAATCTGATCGGGAGATGCTTTGGTTTCGCAAAAGGCGCATATCTATCTACCAGGTAGTTGTGGTAGCCGTAGCCGAGACTAGTTCACTTGTAAGTTAAGTAAGTAACCAACCGACTAGTTTATGTACTATAGTTAATGACATGGAGGAACAGCGTTGCAAATTAGACGCATTCCATGTAAACCCATGTCACAAGGCTCATGCGTCATCTGCATATCGGTACCTACCTACTGTGTTTTATCACTACACGTTATGGTAGGTAAATGGTATCTAAATTGAACAAAAACCTCGGCTCGAATCACTTTCCACGTTCGTTCGTATGTTTGTGTGTTAATCGTGGAGACCTACCTACCGCGAAGAATTAACGAGTTAAATCAGTAAGATGAAAAACGTCCCCTTTCCTTAAAAATCACTCTGCTACTCGCTCATAGATGGCGCTCTTCATTTACAGATCACTAACTATCAGGGTATAACGTTAAAGGTACTTAGTGTAACGAGGTTTATCGTGGTCACGTCTTGAGGAACTGACTAAATTTTGGTACTGATGGTACCACAACATAAATTGATTGTGCGATTCATGGTTTTTACACGTAGGTACTCAATCGACTTTTTTCCTATCGGTGTAAACTTAAACTTAACATAAGCCTAAAGTTTTGCTTGCTGTTGGATGGCTGGATGGATAATGAGCTTGCTACGTATTAATTTTTTTTATTTATTGAATACAGCAGATATCCGAACCAACTCAACTTAACGGTTTTATAATACAATATAGTATTAGATATTAGAATCACCTACATACATAGTTACATGTGTGTATTTGTATAAATATGTACCTATACTCGTAATTCCACAAGAACCGCTCGCTGTCCACGCTGGCGCTGGGCTTTCTCTTTTTTTTTTGTTCTTCTGTTTCTTCGGACAAGACAAAAAGCACGCCGATGTCTTACCTTTTAACTTCTTCTTTCGCTTATTTGAACACGAATGCCTCCTATAGGTACATATATTAATGCTACTTAAATTGTAACAAATAACAAATAACAAATCTATATCTCTTTGTACCTGATGTGATTGAATTTGGATGGAAAAAAAATGGTAAAATTGGTAACACAATTTAAAATTACCATTTTAATGATTACGGTCTGTAAATGTGAACCCGAATGTCACACGCTTAGCAATTATATTTTACGATAATAAATTTTAAGTAAAAGTATATTAACTGTTATTTACATAGATAGATAGATAGATATAATTATCTATATGAAAATCTGCTCTTGAATATTGTTGTTAATTTTTCAACTTTCACTGCCGCCATTCACAACATATTGGAAGCAACTTGTCGTTTATCTGCATTTAAGTAATTAATTCGAATTCCTTTTATGAAAAGCGTTAATAACTACTTTTGATATTTTCTTTGGAGCATGTGGCCATAAACACGTGAATAAATCAGCGACAATAATTGCAACGTACGACTTCCTCTCTTTAAAATAATTTTCTTATACTTAATACGATTTTCAAATTTACATTTTATCTGCCATCTACAGTAACTGTTGTAAGTAGTAAGTTGGTACATAGTCATTTATGGTAAAGGAAAAGGTTTCCAGTGCCATTAAAAGTGTTACAATTAGGAGCCAAAAATTTCCGTACATTTATAAATTGTTATTACAAAGACTCATATGAGCAATAGTACCATTAAATGTCCCCTGTGCCATTTTGAGACCAAATATGCGATAAGATTTGAAGAACCTTGTTGTAAAGTGTCTTTGTTATCGGAATAACAAAACAAAATGGATGACAATAAATTGCGCTACCTACTTACTGTAAAAATAGCTATGTACAATAATAATAATAATAGTTAGTGCCTAGGAACATTCCAATAATCCATGAAAAAAGTCGAATTCTTTCGCCAGTTTACACCGTGACTACGTAATCACGTGCAAAGTTCGTTTGGACAGATCGACTCGAACACTCTGCTGTGGTTGTTGGTTAGTTAAGTTACATAGTTTGTTGTTGTGTTTGTACCTACGATAAAAAGCCTTGTTCACTTCCGCTGCCATCACCGGGACAACACGTCGTTACTCGATCGGTTACCATTGTTTAAAAATACATCAACTCCTCCTCCTCCACTTTTTCATCCATCAGTTTGGTGTTGGATGGATCTGCCTGCCTAACCTTCGTTATTGTTGTTGCTGCTGTTTCAATCAAACAACAAAAAAGAAAAATACAGTGGACATTCTTGCCGGTACGTACCATAAAATGGCACTTAGTAGATACAGTTGCCCATATGGTTACGAGATGGGTATAAATCAAAGGGTTGTCGAGTCCGCTTTGAAACGCTTTATATTCTAATTCGATTCTCATTAGTGTGCCGGCTCTGTCATCTGTTCAAGGCAGCGAAAAGTACGCTGTCACTCGGCTAGAAACGGCGAGATTGATGTTAGAAAATGGACGCTGTACCTACCAAAGATTCCTTTCACTTTACTAAATTAAATCAAAGTTGACAGGGTATGCGTATATATTTTTTGTTAAAAAAGGAACCACGTTCGTGCTGCACACCACACACAAAGACTTCTTATACCACTACTAGTACTAGTCAGTTGTATTGTAGATGTCCATTTTGTTAAATTGTAAGTGTCTTTTTGTCTTAAACAGTTACCTACTGTCGTTTTATTTTTTACCGAGTGACGTTTTGATATAACAGTTCCAATTAACAATTAGAGAGAGATTGAGAGACACGAGAATGAGTAATTATTATTAAGAAGTTGAAGACCTGACAGGAACATTATTTAATGTTTAAAAATAATTTGGACGTTCTTATTTTAACGAATTTCAAAGAAGAAAGAGTACTTCAATCTGCTGAAATCATCAGGGAAATGAGTAGAGAGGGTGGGGACGTTTTCTGATTCCATGAAAATCCTTTCGACCCAACGAGAGTCAAAGAAATTAATTCCGCAACACCCAAATGGGTTAACACTAAGATTTAATGGTAAAAACGATGTGGGACAACTCTGACGCCTCTTGGGGTGGAAAACTGGCCATGGAATCGACAAAGGTCCCAATGAAGTCGTCCTGAGAGACACTCTATTCTATTTCCGAAAAATGAGCAGAGGGGACGTCTCTGATAGCAAGAGATCTATTTTGATTCCATGAGGAGCTTTTCCAACCCAAGGGGAGTCAAAGGAATCAACTTTTCAAACTCCAAATGGATTAACAGTAAGATTCAACGGTCAGAACGATGTGGGACAACTTTGACGCCTCTTGGGGTTGGAAAACTGGCCATGGAATCAAAAAAGGTCCCAATGAAGTCCTCCTGAGGGACACTTTGTCTCTTTTATCTATTTCCGCAATTATTTTACTTTAATACCCTGAAACCATTTGTAAAATGAGCAGAGGGAACGTCTCTGATAGCAAGGGATCTTTTTTTGATTCCATGAGGAGCTTTTCCAACCCAAGGGGGGTCTAAGGAATAAACTTTTCAAAGTCCAAATAGATTAACAGTAAGATTCAACGGTCAGAACGATGTGGGACAACTTTGACGCCTCTTGGAGTTGGAAAACTGGCCATGGAATGAAAAAAGGTCCCAGTGAAGTCCTCCTGAGGGACACTTTACCTTTTTTATCTATTTCCGCAATTACTTTACTTTAATACCCTGAAACTGTTTGTAAAATGAGCGAGGGGACGTCTCTGATAGCAAGAGATCTATTTTGATTCCATGAGGAGCTTTTCCAACCCAAGGGGAGTCAAAGGAATCAACTTTTCAAACTCCAAATGGATTAACAGTAAGATTCAACGGTCAGAACGATGTGGGACAACTTTGACGCCTCTTGGGGTTGGAAAACTGGCCATGGAATCAAAAAAGGTCCCAATGAAGTCCTCCTGAGGGACACTTGTCTCTTTTATCTATTTCCGCAATTATTTTACTTTAATACCCTGAAACCATTTGTAAAATGAGCAGAGGGAACGTCTCTGATAGCAAGGGATTTATTTTGATTCCATGAGGAGCTTTTCCAACCCAAGGGGGGTCTAAGGAATAAACTTTTCAAAGTCCAAATAGATTAACAGTAAGATTCAACGGTCAGAACGATGTGGGACAACTTTGACGCCTCTTGGAGTTGGAAAACTGGCCATGGAATGAAAAAAGGTCCCAGTGAAGTCCTCCTGAGGGACACTTTACCTTTTTTATCTATTTCCGCAATTACTTTACTTTAATACCCTGAAACTGTTTGTAAAATGAGCGAGGGGACGTCTCTGATAGCAAGAGATCTATTTTGATTCCATTTAGGAGCTTTTCCAACCCAAGGGGAGTCAAAGGAATCAACTTTTCAAACTCCAAATAGATTAACAGTAAGATTCAACGGTCAGAACGATGTGGGACAACTTTGACGCCTCTTGGGGTTGGAAAACTGGCCATGGAATCAAAAAAGGTCCCAATGAAGTCGTCCTGAGGGACACTTTGTCTCTTTTATCTATTTCCGCAATTATTTTACTTTAATACCCTGAAACCATTTGTAAAATGAGCAGAGGGAACGTCTCTGATAGCAAGGGATTTATTTTGATTCCATGAGGAGCTTTTCCAACCCAAGGGGGGTCTAAGGAATAAACTTTTCAAAGTCCAAATAGATTAACAGTAAGATTCAACGGTCAGAACGATGTGGGACAACTTTGACGCCTCTTGGAGTTGGAAAACTGGCCATGGAATGAAAAAAGGTCCCAGTGAAGTCCTCCTGAGGGACACTTTACCTTTTTTATCTATTTCCGCAATTACTTTACTTTAATACCCTGAAACTGTTTGTAAAATGAGCAGAGGGGACGTCTCTGATAGCAAGAGATCTATTTTGATTCCATGAGGAGCTTTTCCAACCCAAGGGGAGTCAAAGGAATCAACTTTTCAAACTCCAAATAGATTAACAGTAAGATTCAACGGTCAGAACGATGTGGGACAACTTTGACGCCTCTTGGGGTTGGAAAACTGGCCATGGAATCAAAAAAGGTCCCAATGAAGTCCTCCTGAGGGACACTTTGTCTCTTTTATCTATTTCCGCAATTATTTTACTTTAATACCCTCAGACCATCTGTGAAATGAGTAGAGAAGACTAGGGATCTTTTCTGATTCTATGAGTTCATTCAACTCAAGTGTTGCTAAACTTTGACACCCATTTGGGGCCATGGAATAGAGAAAAGCGCCATTAAGAGTTTCCTAAGGGACTTTTAAACTCCATTATTCATATCTTCAGATATCCATCTATTCTAGAACATCAAGAAAATTGTCTGAACGTTCTATAACGTTCTGAAACGTTTGCGATAGTTCGTCAGACTTTAGAATCCTTGAAACTCTTTGAAACTTTCACATTATCTGTTGTGGAATCTTGAAGAACTGATTTTTTTATCTCTAATGTGGCACTCGATGAGACTCACACAAAATTAAATCTATCCTATAAGTTTCTCTTTCTCTATTACGCATAAGTAGGTAGTTGTGGAAGCTATACATATTTTGGACTTCCTTTTTGGTACATTAAATTATCAGCGCAGCGCACTTGATGTAGGGCGTGCACGCATAATAAAGAACGGAAATTATGAAATACGTCCAGGCATGAAATTTCCAAAGGTTCGTTAGCGTGACAGCGTCGTCGTCGTGTGCACGGTAGGTACACATTTTGCTACTTTTCCAATAAATTTACTGCCTAAGCCGACATCGGCCGATGCGACGCCACTGCCACTCTCTCTATAACGCCGTCTCTCTCTTTCTCTCGTCGCATTTTCTGCTGCGCTACGTGCTTACGTAAATTACATGTAAATAGTGCTAAAGTTGGCTTGTTTTAAGTACATGTTCGGTTCGTGCTTCTTACAGAATAGACCGATGAAAAAATACACACGTATCTACAAAGTAACGCAAGCCGAGCTCAAATCCTGCTCAATAAACTTATATTAGTAGGACTTGCGCCTTGGGAGCCCTCAGGCATTATACAAGTTCAGAGGAATTGGGGACCATCAGATTTTAATTGTTTTTCGTTTACTCGGACTGATCCGTACGACAGAACTAGACGACCAGATAGGATATGAAAGTAATGGATATTTATAAGTGAGCGCAATGGTTTTCTTTCAGTTGTATTGTGTTTCGTTTATGGCCCTAACGGCGTGCCATTAAAGTGGAAACTACACTCTACAGTCTGGATTTACCGTTTCGCATTGAAACACCTACACTATACTATACACTAGGTACGTATGCCATGCATAGCCTAAAACTATACTGGAGAGCCGTATCGGACGTTGTAAGGGGGCAATAATTAATAGTGCACTGGTATATTGACAGCCTACGGTACAGCAACTAATTGCATTTGAAATAGATGTTACTAGTTTCCTAACAATAGATATATGGACCCTAATCACGACCATACCACATCTCCGTCTTTCTCGTCGTTCGTCGTCTCTCTCCCTTTTCTACTCCCACTTATATGCATAATATTCTCGTTGTTCAACTTGATTAGCACAACTTTCAATTCAAAAATTCCCGTGGTCTGGTCGATAACACCACAAGAAGCTTTACGTTTGGTCACGAACATGATCAAATGTTCTAGAACATTCAAGAAACTTTTTCAAATTCCTACAGTTTACATTCTAGATGTTCCATACTGTTTTATACGTTCCAAAGAATGTCTCGGAATGTTCTCCAAAGTTTCATTACTTTCTCAAACGTTTCCAAACGTTTACTGCAGTTGCTCGGTGTATTCCAGGCTTTAGGGTCTTTGAAATTTCCTAAAACGTTCACAACATCTATTCTTGATCTTTGATTATATTCTGAATCTTTCACGAAACGTTTTAGAATGTTCTTGAACATTCCATCACTTTCTGAAGAACTTCCAAACGTTTGGGGTAGTTCCTCAGTGTATTCCAGGCTTTAGGGCCCTCGAAATTTCTTTAAACTTTCACAAAATATATTCTAGATCTTTGATTATATTCTGAATCTTTCACGAAACGTTTTAGAATGTTCTTGAACATTCCATCACTTTCTGAAGAACTTCCAAACGTTTGGGGTAGTTCCTCAGTGTATTCCAGTCTTTAGGGCCCTCGAAATTTCTTTAAACTTTCAGAAAATATATTCTAGATCTTTGATTATATTCTGAATCTTTCACGAAACGTTTTAGAATGTTCTTGAACATTCCATCACTTTCTGAAGAACTTCCAAACGTTTGGGGTAGTTCCTCAGTGTATTCCAGTCTTTAGGGCCCTCGAAATTTCTTTAAACTTTCAGAAAATATATTCTAGATCTTTGATTATATTCTGAATCTTTCACGAAACGTTTTAGAATGTTCTTGAACATTCCATCACTTTCTGAAGAACTTCCAAACGTTTGGGGTAGTTCCTCAGTGTATTCCAGGTTTTAGCACCATTACAACCTATTGAAATTTTTACAACGTCTTTTCTAGAAGTTTCATATTATTCTATATGTTCTAATGAACGTTTCAGAATGTTCTTGAATGTTCCATCACATTCTAAAACGCTTTCAAACATTCCTACAGTTTCTTAACATATTCACGACTTTATGACTTTATAAACTGCTTGAAACTTTCGCAAAATCCATTCGATGTGCTTGCTCCATTCAATTCGGAATGTTCTTTAATGTTCGGCCGCCTTCTGAGACATTTATAAATTATCGTAATCGATCCTCAGTATGTTGTAGGCGTTCTAACTTCTGAAACTTGTTGAAAATTTTGTAGATGTGCCATTATATTCTGGACATTAAAAGAGACATTTTACAATGTTCTCAAACGTTTCTAAACGTTGGTGATAATTTTTTAGTGTATTGCAGGCATTAAAACTTTTGAAACTTCCACTAGAAGATGTTTCAGAACGTTCCGGCACCTTCCAGAAGGTTCTCACGACTATTCTTCAGCATTACGACTTGCTAAAGTACTTTTGGCGAATGGTCTTTTATAATGGCGGTACTTATTATAACATATAACACGTAGTGTCTGTTATGTAGTTCTTTTTCCGATCATTTTCAACGCAAAATCCTCGGTCCGCCCACGTTATTGCCCTTGTTTCCAAATGGGGATAGCCGTAACGACGTGGTGGAAGTTCAATAATCTTTAGTGTCGGGATTAGAGACAATTATAGATAAGATACAGCATCGGCCTCTCGCTTTATTTATATATGTGGGTATGTATTGTCGATAGCTTATTTATTTTACGGAATATTGCTCAATATTGTCTTTCTAACGATAGAATCCGTCCGTGTCCTGATGGGAGACAGTAACAAAAATTTTGTATCTTGTAGAACGGTAGATTAGATGTACGGAAACTGGACCGCGTTAGATCGTTAGGTTATTTATATACGTATGTATGTAAATATCTGGTGGATTGCGTGCCAAAGTGAGCAGAAGAAAAAAAAATGGTTTGACCTAATAATTACCGATGTGGGCGGAGTCAATTCTTCGCTAATTATTCCGACTCGTTCGCGGTGCTAACTAATAACTTTATAGCTCAGAAAATGTACGGTTTATAAACATGGATAGATAGTTACCGTTGCTTTGGCTAAATCAGATACTCAAAGGGCTCGTTTATTTTTGGTTTATTTTAAAAAATTAAATTAATTAGGTATTATTTTAATTATACCGTATATAATAACTAACTAACTATCTATTCGTCTTGGCTCTACTTAAAACGTATTATTGTTACGAATATCCTCAAACATCATCACGCGATGTGCTACTTAGACGTAATTTAAATAGTTCTGTTTCGAACAATTATAACAATTGTTTCGTAAAAAGTATATTATATTATTGTTGGGGTTTATTTATCATAAAATAAATAATAATACGGGTCGACAGGTAGGTATGTTTTGCAACTGGAAAACGGCTTGTAATTTAAACAATTTAATGGTTAGCCGCCGTGTTAACATACCATATATATAATACATATATTATATGTACGTATGTATAAATCGTATAAGTCGTATCTTTTTTTTTTATATCTCGTGTCCGCGACAAGTTTTTAATCGCGTCTAATGAAGCTACTACTTACTAGGTAGTAGATTTGTTAAAAAGCGCCGGGGCCGGGACCGTTTGTGATCTCTCGGTCTCTCTTCTCTTCTTTTCTCTAATAGTGTAGTGTACGCCGGCCGTGTGCTGATGTGACAGTTAGAAATGTTAATTATTGCCAGCGTTCGATTTTCCGCCGGCAATTTGTCACCGGAGCTATGCTTTCGTTCGCGTTCAATTGATTTATTTCTTACTAGTTAATAAATATTTATCAGCTGCCACGGCTATCGCGGAGACGATGCTTACAAGAATGACATCCATTTTGCTTGTTTCGATTATTATTTGCCAATGTTATTAAAGATACTGTCCGGGATTTCTTTCGCTAAATTCGAACGACGCTTTTAGCCACCTTGTCTCTAGTTCTGTATACGGACAAATGCTTTAAACATTGAGAATCTTGTCTAAGAATCCTTCTAAAGATAAGTCTTTTCAGGCTAATTTTGTCATTCCGGACAAGAGTGATGCGATCTTGACACCCTCCACATCTGTGGGTGTATCAATGCTTGAAGTCTTCAGTGTCTGGACTAAAAAGCCTTTCAAGGAAAGCCTCATATTAAGAGTGATGTTATCTTAACCTTTGTATTTATCTTGTCTCTAACTCTGGAGGGACATCAATACCTTGAACCGTTAGAATCTTGAGTGAGAAGCCTTTTCTGGATAATTTTCGAGTTCATGACAAGAATGATGCGATCTTGACACCCTCCACATCTGTGGGTGTATCAATGCTTGAAGTCTTCAGTGTCTGGACTAAAAAGCCTTTCAAGGAAAGCCTCATATTAAGGGTGATGTCATCTTAACCTTTGTATTTATCTGGTCTCTAACTCTGGAGGGACATCAATACCTTGAACCGTCAGAATCTTGAGTGAGAAGCCCTTTCTGGATAATTTTCGAGTTCATGACAAGAATGATGCGATCTTGACACCCTCCACATCTGTGGGTGTATCAATGCTTGAAGTCTTCAGTGTCTGGACTAAAAAGCCTTTCAAGGAAAGCCTCATATTAAGAGTGATGTTATCTTAACCTTTGTATTTATCTTGTCTCTAACTCTGGAGGGACATCAATACCTTGAACCGTTAGAATCTTGAGTGAGAAGCCTTTTCTGGATAATTTTCGAGTTCATGACAAGAATGATGCGATGTTGACACCCTCCACATCTGTGGGTGTATCAATGCTTGAAGTCTTCAGTGTCTGGACTAAAAAGCTTTTCAAGGAAAGCCTCATATTAAGAGTGATGTTATCTTAACCTTTGTATTTATCTTGTCTCTAACTCTGGAGGGACATCAATACCTTGAACCGTTAGAATCTTGAGTGAGAAGCCTTTTCTGGATAATTTTCGAGTTCATGACAAGAATGATGCGATCTTGACACCCTCCACATCTGTGGGTGTATCAATGCTTGAAGTCTTCAGTGTCTGGACTAAAAAGCTTTTCAAGGAAAGCCTCATATTAAGAGTGATGTTATCTTAACCTTTGTATTTATCTTGTCTCTAACTCTGGAGGGACATCAATACCTTGAACCGTCAGAATCTTGAGTGAGAAGCCTTTTCTGGATAATTTTCGAGTTCATGACAAGAATGATGCGATCTTGACACCCTCCACATCTGTGGGTGTATCAATGCTTGAAGTCTTCAGTGTCTGGACTAAAAAGCTTTTCAAGGAAAGCCTCATATTAAGAGTGATGTTATCTTAACCTTTGTATTTATCTGGTCTCTAACTCTGGAGGGACATCAATACCTTGAACCGTCAGAATCTTGAGTGAGAAGCCTCTTCTGGATAATTTTCGAGTTCATGACAAGAATGATGCGATGTTGACACCCTCCACATCTGTGGGTGTATCAATGCTTGAAGTCTTCAGTGTCTGGACTAAAAAGCCTTTCAAGGAAAGCCTCATATTAAGAGTGATGTTATCTTAACCTTTGTATTTATCTTGTCTCTAACTCTGGAGGGACATCAATACCTTGAACCGTTAGAATCTTGAGTGAGAAGCCTTTTCTGGATAATTTTCGAGTTCATGACAAGAATGATGCGATCTTGACACCCTCCACATCTGTGGGTGTATCAATGCTTGAAGTCTTCAGTGTCTGGACTAAAAAGCTTTTCAAGGAAAGCCTCATATTAAGAGTGATGTTATCTTAACCTTTGTATTTATCTGGTCTCTAACTCTGGAGGGACATCAATACCTTGAACCGTCAGAATCTTGAGTGAGAAGCCTTTTCTGGATAATTTTCGAGTTCATGACAAGAATGATGCGATCTTGACACCCTCCACATCTGTGGGTGTATCAATGCTTGAAGTCTTCAGTGTCTGGACTAAAAAGCTTTTCAAGGAAAGCCTCATATTAAGAGTGATGTTATCTTAACCTTTGTATTTATCTGGTCTCTAACTCTGGAGGGACATCAATACCTTGAACCGTCAGAATCTTGAGTGAAAAGCCTTTTCTGGATAATTTTCGAGTTCATGACAAGAATGATGCGATCTTGACACCCTCCACATCTGTGGGTGTATCAATGCTTGAAGTCTTCAGTGTCTGGACTAAAAAGCCTTTCAAGGAAAGCCTCATATTAAGAGTGATGTTATCTTAACCTTTGTATTTATCTTGTCTCTAACTCTGGAGGGACATCAATACCTTGAACCGTTAGAATCTTGAGTGAGAAGCCTTTTCTGGATAATTTTCGAGTTCATGACAAGAATGATGCGATGTTGACACCCTCCACATCTGTGGGTGTATCAATGCTTGAAGTCTTCAGTGTCTGGACTAAAAAGCTTTTCAAGGAAAGCCTCATATTAAGAGTGATGTTATCTTAACCTTTGTATTTATCTGGTCTCTAACTCTGGAGGGACATCAATACCTTGAACCGTCAGAATCTTGAGTGAGAAGCCTTTTCTGGATAATTTTCGAGTTCATGACAAGAATGATGCGATCTTGACACCCTCCACATCTGTGGGTGTATCAATGCTTGAAGTCGTCAGTGTCTGGACTAAAAAGCTTTTCAAGGAAAGCCTCATATTAAGAGTGATGTTATCTTAACCTTTGTATTTATCTGGTCTCTAACTCTGGAGGGACATCAATACCTTGAACCGTCAGAATCTTGAGTGAAAAGCCTTTTCTGGATAATTTTCGAGTTCATGACAAGAATGATGCGATCTTGACACCCTCCACATCTGTGGGTGTATCAATGCTTGAAGTCTTCAGTGTCTGGACTAAAAAGCCTTTCAAGGAAAGCCTCATATTAAGAGTGATGTTATCTTAACCTTTGTATTTATCTTGTCTCTAACTCTGGAGGGACATCAATACCTTGAACCGTTAGAATCTTGAGTGAGAAGCCTTTTCTGGATAATTTTCGAGTTCATGACAAGAATGATGCGATCTTGACACCCTCCACATCTGTGGGTGTATCAATGCTTGAAGTCTTCAGTGTCTGGACTAAAAAGCTTTTCAAGGAAAGCCTCATATTAAGAGTGATGTTATCTTAACCTTTGTATTTATCTGGTCTCTAACTCTGGAGGGACATCAATACCTTGAACCGTCAGAATCTTGAGTGAGAAGCCTTTTCTGGATAATTTTCGAGTTCATGACAAGAATGATGCGATCTTGACACCCTCCACATCTGTGGGTGTATCAATGCTTGAAGTCTTCAGTGTCTGGACTAAAAAGCTTTTCAAGGAAAGCCTCATATTAAGAGTGATGTTATCTTAACCTTTGTATTTATCTGGTCTCTAACTCTGGAGGGACATCAATACCTTGAACCGTCAGAATCTTGAGTGAAAAGCCTTTTCTGGATAATTTTCGAGTTCATGACAAGAATGATGCGATCTTGACACCCTCCACATCTGTGGGTGTATCAATGCTTGAAGTCTTCAGTGTCTGGACTAAAAAGCCTTTCAAGGAAAGCCTCATATTAAGAGTGATGTTATCTTAACCTTTGTATTTATCTTGTCTCTAACTCTGGAGGGACATCAATACCTTGAACCGTTAGAATCTTGAGTGAGAAGCCTTTTCTGGATAATTTTCGAGTTCATGACAAGAATGATGCGATGTTGACACCCTCCACATCTGTGGGTGTATCAATGCTTGAAGTCTTCAGTGTCTGGACTAAAAAGCTTTTCAAGGAAAGCCTCATATTAAGAGTGATGTTATCTTAACCTTTGTATTTATCTTGTCTCTAACTCTGGAGGGACATCAATACCTTGAACCGTTAGAATCTTGAGTGAGAAGCCTTTTCTGGATAATTTTCGAGTTCATGACAAGAATGATGCGATCTTGACACCCTCCACATCTGTGGGTGTATCAATGCTTGAAGTCTTCAGTGTCTGGACTAAAAAGCCTTTCAAGGAAAGCCTCATATTAAGAGTGATGTCATCTTAACCTTTGTATTTATCTTGTCTCTAACTCTGGAGGGACATCAATACCTTGAACCGTTAGAATCTTGAGTGAGAAGCCTTTTCTGGATAATTTTCGAGTTCATGACAAGAATGATGCGATGTTGACACCCTCCACATCTGTGGGTGTATCAATGCTTGAAGTCTTCAGTGTCTGGACTAAAAAGCCTTTCAAGGAAAGCCTCATATTAAGAGTGATGTCATCTTGACCTTTGTATTTATCTTGTCTCTAACTCTGGAGGGACATCAATACCTTGAACCGTTAGAATCTTGAGCGAGAAGCCTTTTCTGTATAATTTTCGAGTTCAAGACAAGAGTGATGCGATCTTGACACTTGTAGCCATTCTGTCTCTAATTATGTACATGTATCAGTACTTTAAATGGTCATAATCTTGACAAAAAAGTCTTTTCAAGACAAGTCTTGTTTTCAAGACAAGGGTGATGTCATCTTGACGCTTGTAGCTAAGTTATTTGTAACCCAGGACTAGTATCAATATTTGAAATTGCCAGAAAGTTAATTGTGAATCATTTCTAAGATAATTTTCGCTTTTAAGACAAGAGTGATATTACATTTATAATAAATACTTTAAATCTGTAAAATAAAATGTCTGTCCCCAGTCAAGACCATATTGTTTTGTCATCCAGCTGGTAGGTAGCGTGTAGAGTGTAGAGTGATATAAATTTGAAGAGCGTCATCGTCCAGTATTTCCTTAATCAATTAGGAAACTCTAAAGTGTCATGTTTGTAACGATACAAGCGCAATCGTGGCTTTAATGGAGCTGTCGTCTCTCTGCTTGAGCATATCGCATTATACCTACCTACCATATGGCAAGCGCATCTGAACCATCAGCCACCCAACCATCATGATTTACCAGATTTAATCATTTTTACCGTCGCCATCGTCTTCTTTAATTAATTGAAATCGCATTCATTCATTCATTGTAGTAGATAGGTAACTGATACATTACATTAGATATAATTTACTTTTTTAGATTACTCATCCTGTAATGTAATCTTCATGAGCTCTTTAATTTGATGCCATAAGCGCTCCTTGGTCAAAAATCGTGAGAAAGACAGACGTACTTAATTAAAATACTAACGTCCAGAAATTTACTAAATCCATCAACGGGAAGTTCTACCATACCATCCATCCATCTATCCAAAAGAGCCCAAGTGGAAACATGAATGAATGAATGAATTTCTTGTTTGGTCCTCTTTTCGCGGTCTGATAGTCTTTGGACAAAAAGTGGCCAAGGCAAGAAGCGAGGACATGACTGCTCACTGTTGGATTCGTCCATCGGTCGGTGCAGCTCATAGAATTCGAGGTGTGAGAACTTTAGAGTAAAGAACCACTGCAGTTAATCATGCATGGCCGGATCATTAACGGGACATGATTTTCTACGTACGCTTATCAGCATGCCCGATCTCCTATCCTATAACAACAGGTACAATCGAAACCGACTAAAATTTTATCCTGGTGACATCTTCATACTCTTTTTCAAAAACTCGTAAAAGCTCACTACCCCAATTACCATACTATAAGTACCTACGTATAAAACGAGCCCATTCGATTTAGTTGGTAATTGAAACGAAATTATTACGAAATAACAATTCCTTATTTATTCGAAGGTGCGAATTGCTGTCTGTACCAATGTACCATAGTTACCACAAGTAATTAAAATGTACCCATATATGTACATATAATAAGACAGTAATTGGCGGTATTTTTACAATTTTCTAACAAAACGTTTCATGTAACGTAATGACTGCATAATAATTAACCTCCCTAAATACTACAAGTAGATAGGTATATACATGACTTATATAAATAGAAAAAGTGTTGCCCAACAACGAAATAACCAACTTATTAGAGACAATAATTATGTCTATGTTTATTGTTGGTCGTTACATTATAAATTTGTATCTACGTATTCGGATATTACGAAAAACAGTGAAAGTACTTAATCTGAATAGCGGTTAAAAAAATGGTCGAATTGTGGGTCTTAAAACACTAAAAAATTGATCCTGTGGTTGTTGGTGATTAATCGTAACTACATTTTTAACGATCAATTACTGAAAATTTCCTTAATTCGTTTCTTGAAAATAATACAGATAGAGCTAAAGACAGGGTGGCAAAAAGAGTCAAGATAACAACAGTCTTCTATAACGAAGAAATAAAATAACACAAGTTACAAACACAAATTTATTGTACCACTGGACTTTATTAAAGTATTACTTTCTTCCACCTGAAGAAGCCACTGTGTGGCGAAATGTACATTGTGGTACAATAAATTTTTTTGTAACTTGTGTTATTTTATTTCTTCGATATTATGGAGTTACAATATTTGAAAGCTTCCTCGATACAAGTCTTCTATAAAATACAATAATTATCTTGAGAAACCTTCTTGCTCCAGATTCTGAACATTTAAAGTATCGATACATTTACAGAATTAAAGATACGATGGCCACAAGCGTCAAGATCTTATGAATCTTGTCTTGAGTACAAAAACTTATCTTTAGAAGGTTTCTTTGACAAGATTATCAATATTTAAAGCATTGATCCATATACAAATCTAAAGACAGGGTGATTAAAAGAGTCAAGATGACATCACTCTTGTCTTAAAAAGAGATTTATCTTGAAAGTACCTATTGTTTTAATAAGCAAAGAAAGAAAAAAAATATTTTTCGTTTGCCGTTATTTCCATATGCATTATTATTAGTAGTTAATTTTAGAGTTGTTGCAAAACTCGACTCTCCGTTATTATTGTTATGAAACGCAGGCATAGGTGAATCCGAGGAACGAACGAACGGAACGGATGGTAGGTGGTACGTAAGTAGTAAGAAAGAAACAGCATACCAAACACTTGTGTGGTGGCAGCCTTGGCCATTTAGATGCAATATTAATTACTCGGCTCTGCACTTTAATTACGCAACCGCGAGAGGTCGTTATCGCGCGAGTTTGACCTTTTCAAAATGGTCGTGGTGTAAACATGACCATTTAATTGGAATATGTAGGAAATTTAATATAAATCAGCGGACCTATCTACTGCAGGTGTACAACAACTCGACGATCAACACTAACTCATCAAAAGAACGGGAAGGAGAATTTTCGATTAATAAAAAGTTGGTGCCATTTTTGGACTTTTGGAATATTATTAATAGTTAGTTCTCCAATTGATGTCAACTTTGTTCTAAAAGCATTAACATTAGATACCAATTTACATTATTATTGTATTAATTACCATTTATTAGTGAGTGAGCGACCAATCAAATGGAATATTTCATTTAACTTTTTTTTTTTCGAGTTAATATCCCGTGTACCTAATAACTAGTACATATTAACTACGTATGTGCTAGAATTAATTATTATGTTTTGATTTAAACAGCAGGGGAAACTCGCCATGATTTATGGGAACCAATTAATATTTATAAAAACCTGTTGTTGTGGAAAATCGAACACACACTTATTATCCTAATTATGTATCCTTACACAGGGGCTCGTACGTAGTAGGTACCTACATACTTTCTTAAATTGTATTATTATTATATGAGTCATCCAGAATTTTGAGTCTTAATGTGAGGCTTGTTGTAATTAATTAATCGGTTGTTACATGACACCTTTTCAATTAGAAAATTATTGGTTTTCGATCTTAAGTACAATTAAGAACTGTTAGAACCTCATGTTCCATGTTCTCTTGAAGGAAGTAAAGAAACAAGTACCTCCTCTGTGCTTTAGAATAGTTAAATGTCTATTATTCGATACTTAAATTGTTAAGAGATTATTTTGTAATTGATTTTGACGCAAAACATCCCCTTTCCTTAAAAATCACTCCGCTACTCGCTCCTAGATGGCGCTATTTATTTACAGATCACTAACTATCAGGGTGTAGTAGGGTAGAAGGTGTAACGCGGTTTATTTTTGTTTAAAGCGGGTTTTAATGATTTTTTAAGGGCTAAAGGCTGAACAATTAATAGCGTAAGAATAGTTTCATGTTCTCTCAAAGAAATAATGGAAACAAAAACTTCTTCCATGCTTTAGAACAGTTTAATGTCAAGATATCAACAGTAACTGATACACAAATCACTAAAAGGTCACCCACAAAAATAAAATTAAAAATCACACTGCCAGCCACTCGTAGATGTCACTAGGTCATTCACAATCAAAAAATGTTGTGGTCAAGAATGCAAAGCATTATTTATGCAGGGACGAATGCAACATTTTAATTAATACCTACCAGCGTCTCTTGATATATTGATAAATTGCAATTGAATTTGAATTAGAATAATATCTCTATGTTTGTTCGAGCGAAATTCTTTCATGGTTGATGTCCGATTAATATTTATTTGCATACGTGCGGATTTGTTTTAGTTAATTAACATTTAATTAAGTTCTACAGGCAGGAAGATGAGTCTCTCGCACTGAAATATTTCTGCGAGGAATTTCTTCTTCTCCTTGACTATCTATATAGCTTAAAATGTAAATGTAGATGAAGAGAACTATAATACGTACGTAATACGTACCTACCTACAGTAACTGGTCTTTGGCATGTACTTAAAATATACATATATGTATTCGTAGATAAAATATGAATAAACATAATGCAGACTAGTTAAAAGACGCTTACAGTTAGTTATCTGTGTACTAAAACATACCATAACATTCATTATTGTGGCAGACAGAAGATACTCTGATAGGCGGTTCTTTAATTGACAAGTTAAATGTTTACAAAATTGATTAGCATTTTATTTTGTTGCTTTATGGACTTTCTGACCATCGTTGATCAAGGATCCTGCCCTTAACATTCTGAAGACTCTTCACGAGTTTTTGTGGTGGTTAAATCCTGGTCCCTATGGAAAATATTCTTGTAGAAACGTTGAAGTTGAGGATCCTTGATCAAGGACATTAAGAATATCAAAAAATGTTTTCGTTTTATTGATTTTTGAACTTTCTGGCCATCACTGATCAAGAATCTTACCCTTAACATTCTGAAGACTCTTCACGAGTTCTTATTGTTCCCATGGTGGTTAAATCCTGGCCCCTATAGAGAATAATCGTTGAAGAAACGTTGAAGTTGAGGACCCTTGATCGAGGACGTCCAGAATATCCAAAAATGTTTTCATTTTGTGGATATTTGAACTTTCTTGCCATCATTGATCAAGGACTCTACCCCTTAACATTCTAAAAACTCTTGAGGAGTCCTTCTTCATCCCATGGTGGTTAAATCCTGGCCCCTATAGAGAATAATCGTTGTAGAAACGTTGAAGTTGAGGACCCTTGATCGAGGACGTCCAGAATATCCAAAAATGTTTTCATTTTGTGGATATTTGAACTTTCTTGCCATCATTGATCAAGGACTCTACCCTTTAATATTCTCATAACTCTTCGGGAGTTTTTCCTATTCCAATTGTGGCCAGATTCCGCACTTTAGGAAGAATATTTCTTGAAGAAATATTAGGACCAGGTGCCTTGATCAAAAACATCCAGAATATCCACAAATAGTTTCAATCTGTGGATATTTGAATTTGTTGACCACCATTGACCAAGAACTGTACCCTTTAACATTCTCAAAACTCTTGAAGAGTTGGGATGGTCAAATTCTTCACCTCTGAAAGAATATCCCTTGAAGATAAGGAACTTTGATCAAAAACATCCTGTATATGCAATAGTATTTTCATTTAATGGATACTTTAACTTTTTGGCCACCATTGATCAAGAACTCTACCCCTTAACATTCTCAGAAGTCTTGAGGAGTTGGGGTGGTCAAGTTCTGCTCCTTTAAGAAATGTTGAGGATAAGGAGCCTTGATCAATGACGTTCACAAAATCTAAAACTTTTTACCAGTTTGTGACTTTTGTTTTCTCTTGTTCCAGAACAGTTTCATCAAAATTGAGGGTACTATGATTACGATGGAGTGCCAGCCAGGAGGGCATAACGCGCACCTGGGGCACTCCATGATGATTGATCCTTCGTCAGGAATGATGCACCAACAGGAACAGGAGCACAAGAAGAAAAGTAAGTATTTCTTAGGTTAAGAGTCTTCTTTCCGGATGAGGACAAAATTCTAATTATCTTCTTGTTACCTTATGTAAATGTTTCAAATATTTGGAGAGAAAGGAGATGAGTCCATAAGGAACTGTGTGTCTGTAAAAGCTTGGGACAGAATAGGATCCTCCTTTTTGGAGTCTTTGATGTTCGAAATTGTTTTCCTGCCTCCTTCATGTAATTCACTTTAAAACGTCTTATTTGGCGTTAATAAAAGGCACGACCGAGAGGGTCGTTTATGATTTAATTGCTTTATGACGGTGATTTCAGGATGTTTTTATGGGTTGTCGTGATATATGTTCTTGGGCGCAATTTATGTATTGAAATTTTGCGTAGGTACGTGTCGGGGTCGTGCACTGTAATAATACGCGAAGCCGATCGCCGAAATCAATGTTAATGTCATGTATCGACACACACAGCCGCTATTATCCTATCGATTTTCAACTAATTGCAACCATATCGACTCCCACTCGACCATCGAATAATCGCTTCATTACCTACACGACCATCGATCGAGATCGAACACCTGCGCGTACTTTATTATTATTATTATTATTTAAAGTCACTGTTGATTATTTTATATTTTATTTTTGAGGCTAATTAATAGATAACTTATTGATAAGACGTGTTTGTGTGTGTATTTACGTAGATCAATCAATGGTAGTGTTTCGAGAGATTTTATCGCGTACCATACGAGTATCGTATCGTATCATGTATCGAAATCGAAGTTCACCTGTAATGTCTTGTAAATCGGTACCGGTGAGGTCTCCCGGGTTGAATACCGACCGATCCGTGTTCCGCTTTAAATTATTCAAATGGAAGTAGCAGGCAAAACAACTCGAAATTGTCGACCATATAAACTTGCTTGGCACATTACCATTTTCACGAACTGTATCATAGATCGATGGTATCGGATCGACTCGATCATCGTATCGATTCGGCGACGATTTTGTACAGTACTTGTCAAAAAGATGTCTCTAAAAGTTACAGATAAAAATTTTTAGTTCGTTCCCAGTAGTTTTCTTAAATGGCAACGTTGCGCCTTTTCGGGTCTGTATGTTGTCGATAATGTAGGAAACAATACGTAATATTGCGAGCAGAATCGCATCTATTGCTCGATAGTTTCGTGGCTGTTTCAATGTTTACATAGGTACTTAATATACAGGGTCTTTCAACTTGATGGGCTATTAGTATCTATATGAATTCAATTCTGAAACTTGGGCTCATTTGGTTATTGTTTATGTCGCTTCTCTTTAAAAATATTTTCAATTTCGATTTACATCCGGCTATACCGGAAGTAGATGTTAACTTTCTTATTTTAAATGGAATGACATACTTCAAATTGTAGATTTTCTCAAAAAGTATAACAAAGTTATAGATACGATAGTCCCATATCAAAAGACGCCAAATTAAAGAGGAATTCAATATGTAGTCAAAAATGGGTCATTCTATTTAAAAAAGTTGGCTTATGCCTCTTTGAAGTTGACCAACTTTGACCACAAAAATTGGACACCCTGCACATTTTAGTTAAAAACCACAATTTTTTTTCGATAATGTGAATAGTTATAAATAATTGTTACGAGTTAAAAGCAAAATCTCAAAAATTAATTGAATTACGGTTTTTTAAATGTTAACGTGCAGATGTCAAAAATTTTGAAAAAAATTAAATAACTCAAAATCCATCAATATTTTCGGACAGTGCCTCTTATAAAATATGCATGAATTCAGATTTTCTATCGGAAAATGTAAAAAAAAGTATGTCATTCCATTTAAAATAAGAAAGTTAACATCTACTTCCGGTATAACCGGATGTAAATAGAAATTGAAAATATTTTTAAAAGAAGCGGCATAAACAATAACCAAATGAGCCCAAGTTTCAGAATTGAATTCATATAGATACTAATAGCCCATCAAGTTGAAAGACCCTGTATATTAAGTACCTATGTAAACATTGAAACAGCCACGAAACTATCGAGCAATAGATGCGATTCTGCTCGCAATATTACGTATTGTTTCCTACATTATCGACAACATACATACAGACCGAAAAGGCGCGACCGACGTTGCCATTTAAGAAAACTATTGGGAACGAATTAACGTCCTCTGAGTGTACATAGGACTTATTTCTATCTCCTTTTAAACCCGCCCCAATGCAATTACCTTCCCAGACTTTATGGCTTATACCCCTAAGAATCTTCCCTTAAAATCCCAACTCTGGTATTGCATTTTCGCCGCTTCCCTCTTCCCTATATTTCCCTTAATACGCTCAGCCCACCTTTCCATTCAACAATTTCACACATCATCCATCGACTTTTTTCTCCCCCCATACCCCCTTATTCTCCCCTATTACGAAATATAAGTAGTATAAGTATAAAGTAGGTAGGTAGGTATATACCATTATATATGGTACGGAAGTGTGTATGTATCTATGAGAATAAATTTTCACTTAAAGGCTTACATTCTGGACTCAACTCACCAGCAGTTACCTACATATATTTACCATATAGTAAAATAAATGTCTTCTTTGCTCTTCATTTTTTCCACTCGAACCAGTTGCAAACATGATAACGTAACGTTATGGAAATAAAATTGATTCTTATTGCTCCTGTGCATGTGCAGTTATGTTATTATAGTTAGTTACCTTTTAGAAGTATATGGTATGGTGTGATATAACGAACGTTGGCTTATATCTACCAGATTAGCTCTTGCTTCTGGTTGAAAAATATATAATTCGTTTTGTTATTGTTCAAGGTTTTATACTTATTAATAATAAAAATTCCAAAAGATGTGGTAAAATAATTTTAATTACTAGACAAATTAATAGCTAGACAAATATTTACTGAGTATATTACATAATTTGGCATAAAAAACCACGATTCGTTGATGACAAGTTGCACAAGCGTAAAATTAAAAATCTCGAGCGAGCATGATATTAAATTTTGACATATATAAATATTAATTAATAATTTCACAGTTGACTTTCCTTCATTAATAAATTACTTCATCGGAATATTAAAAGTCAGCAAACGTCAAGGATATAATAAACAAAAAAAAACAAAAAACTAGGGGTTTTAGGTAGAGTCCTTAAAACAAAAGAATATAAAAACAAAAAAAGATCATCAGCTTCAAGATTTGTTTTTCTGAGGCATCCAAAGGGTTGTATGGCCACCATTTATTTTTAGGGCTACAAGTATACAACAGAAACAAAATTCTCTTATACAATTATAATAGAAGGAGCTCCTTGATTTTTTTTTTTTGTTTAGATGACTTTTAAGTTTCTGCTGTGAGTTTTTAGTACCTACCTAGGTGTCTCTTGTCTCAATGGTCATCTCTGTTCGCGCATTTGTGTGCCTTTCTGTCTGAGGTACTAAAAGCTAATTTTAATTTTTTTTTTTCAGAAGACTCATCCCATGTGGGCTCCTCTACGGGTGATGGTAAGTTACAAGCTATTTTTTTACATTTATTCCTTGAACTACCTAATACTTAAGCGTCAGGTACAAACTATGTATAGGTACATATATTTATAATAGATAAGTGTAGGTACGTCCAATCGTTTGCATCGTTAACATTTGAAAAGAAAATAAATAAATAAAAATTTAAAAATGGCTGCTATCGTATCTGCATTTGTTCGTTCACAACTACGTAGTTATGTAGTTATATTAGAGTTGGAACGGTTTTATTAATCCTATAGATATCTTCTATAGGCCTCAGTTATTTCCGCTATGCAGGCGTGAAAGATCTATCTATGATAAGTGAAGTATACGACTGAGCACACCTTTATTAATTACTTACTTACTCTCGATGCAAGGATCCAACAGGAATCTTTTCTATAAATTTTCATATCTGGCCATCTTTCTTGTGAAGAAGGGCGAACGCATATATACATCATCTCCCAGTGGAGATCATCCATATTTTATTTAAATTACATAACATAAAAACAATTTAAAATACCTACAGTGAAACTTCGATAACTCGAACGTTGACAAGACAATACATATGTATCTCGAAGTTCTGATTCGAGTTATCGAAGTACAATTATGTAGTACTTTTACTCCAGTTACCGTCACGTCACTGTCAATGATCTATAAACAGCAACTTAAAAGCGGCAATCACATTAATTTTGTACATAAGCACACTTTTTATTTCTTTATTAGCGTATACGTAATAGGCGGGAACTGTAGGTACGTTTTTGGCTCGCTCGTAGTCGCCGCAAGTGGCTTGCTTGCTTGCTTGCTTTTCTTCGTTCGGAAGCCTACTTTCCATTTATGCATTCCTGATAATTAGTTGCATGCCACCTACACGCCAACCAACGAACGAACGAACGAACAAGCAAACAGCCCGAGAGAGAGAGAGAGGGAGAAAAAGTTTGTCTGTCGTAAATACACGTACGTAAAAGGAACCGTGTCCCATTTTCTTCTTCGCTATGTCTATCTATGTATTACCTACAATAAATAGTAAATTATAACCGACTATCTATTATTCGATTCTGATTGCTTTTATACATACGTATATACTTACTTATATACGTATGTAAGTGTATAATAGGTACCTAGGTATTTTATGTGTAGCGTGTTCACCAATCAAAGGCTTTATAACAGGTGTCCGCGGCCGATATGTGACATTTGTACAATTTTGTAACGTTTGAAATATGGTCGTAGGCTCGGCCTTATTATGACCTGGTATGATTTAGCTAATGGCGTGTTGCCATTGCATTTTTTCAACACTCATTCTGCCCACCGCATTTCCACTGACTGACTGCCAAGATTCTTACGTTTCCAATTCCAATTCCAATTGTTCAATCGCCATCACAAAATTAGAAAATTCAAAACTTATTTCATCCTCACTGGAAGTTTCCATTCTACGTTATCACAAAATTTCCCTCTGAAACTTCCTGAGAAATCCGTCCATCTTTGTAAAATCCATTGGGATCTTTTTCATCACGATTCTTATCCTCAACTCCTAAGAATTCACTCTTTAAAATCAATTTTGCGGATCTCTCCCAAAAAGTATCCACTTCCTCTTGGTCCAGAAACTTCTGGAACTTCAGAAATCTACCCCACCAATTTTTTATCTTGTTGACCCATCAGAACTTGTCGTCCCGATTTCTGAAGGATTCCAATGCGAAACTTCTCCACGAGACATTTTTTCTAATTTTTTTCGAAAGTTCTCCACGTTATTTATTGCTTCCTGGCGGTAACAGTTCTTGTAAACTAACGACGAGGGTCCCAGCAGAGTAGGACGTTTGATGTTTACCCATACGACAACCTGGCGAGCATATTCATGAGCACTCGGACATTAAATCGCGAATTCAATAAGAGAGCGAGAGGGAAGGCGATAGATACTAGTACCATGTGAGGAGGCTCCTTGGGTCTACCATATAATTCAACATTATTTAAACCATTCTGCAACTACATAGTTATATGTACGTAGATATACATAAATATAAGTGGATGGATAGATTAATAAGTCAACGAAGCGTTTTGCAAGCAGTGATGGGAATCTTCAACTAGAAATCTGACTCTGGAACACTGTCACATTCATATGATTCGGAAGATCTCATAAGGTCTTCTGATCAAGTCTGAAAAGGCACAGGATTCGTGTCAGGAGGATCTCCATCAGTTGCCTTTCAAACAAAATTCCTAAGCGTTTGTTTGTTGACGGTAGAGCGTGGCAAAATTCAATATCGAACAGAAGGTTCTTTCGTTTGGTGCATGTTGGTTATAAGTAGGTACGGTCGACATGCAAGCAAGCACCACAACAGTACCAACGACCATCCACTTCCGGAAGGAATAATTGACGAGCAGCGATGACCGGCAATACGTAGATACTATACGTACGTAGGTACGTATCTTAAAGCGAAGCCGATGTTGCAACGTGAGCATTATTAAGGGTCAATCTCATAGGAGCGGGGTCAGGCCACGCCAACAATATTGCTGCCGCTGTTGATGGTGCAGCGCGGCCGGCGGTTGCTGCCGCTGTCGCCCGCCCTGATGGGGCACCATCTCCGTGCCCGGCCGCTCCCGCTATTATTATTACTTATGCTGACAGTGCATCCTGCTGCACATTGGCACAGCATACCAGGAGATATTGGCATCTATCTCCTCCAATTCCAGAAACTTTGGAGTTGCTCCAAAGAAGAAGCTCCTGGGTCTAAATCCGTTCATCGTCATCAATGTTCAAAGGCGGAAGAATTAAAAATGAACTACATATGATCCACCAAGGACCAACATTCTGGAGTTCCTGAATCTCCACCTGAGTACATAGAATCGTCATCAGGATGGGGAATAAGGAAGATCTACAGAAGAAGCTCCTCGAGCAAAACCACATCATTTCTGGCAACAATATTGATGGAATAGAGAATAGAAAGGATCGTCAAAGACTTTTTTACATTCTGGAATTGCTGTAGCTCCATCTGAAGAAATAAAAGTCTCATGATGAAGAATATTAGAGTTTCTCCAAAGAAGAAGTTCTTGGTGTGCCAAAATCCTTTCATTTCTAGCAATGTCCAAAGGCAGACGAATTAAAAATGAAGCTACAAATGACTATTGAGCAGCATCCAAAAACGACCAACATCCTGGAGTTCCTGAATATTCACCTGAGTACATAGAATCGTCATCAGGATGGGGAATAAGGAAGATCTACAAAAGAAGCTCCTCGAGCAAAACCACATCATTTCTGGCAACAATATTGATGGAATAGAGAATAGAAAGAATCGTCAAAGACTTTTTTACATTCTGGAATTGCTGTAGCTCCATCTGAAGAAATAAAAGTCTCATGATGAAGAATATTAGAGTTTCTCCAAAGAAGAAGTTCTTGGTGTGCCAAAATCCTTTCATTTCTAGCAATGTCCAAAGGCAGACGAATTAAAAATGAAGCTACAAATGACTATTGAGCAGCATCCAAAAACGACCAACATCCTGGAGTTCCTGAATCTTCACCTGAGTACATAGAATCGTCATCAGGATGGGGAATAAGGAAGATCTACAGAAGAAGCTCCTCGAGCAAAACCAGTTCATTTCTGGCAACAATATTGATGGAATAGAGAATAGAAAGAATCGTCAAAGACTTTTTTACATTCTGGAATTGCTGTAGCTCCATCTGAAGAAATAAAAGTCTCATTATGAAGAATATTAGAGTTGCTCCAAAGAAGAAGTTCTTGGTGTACCAAAATCCTTTCATTTCTAGCAATGTCCAAAGACAGACGAATTAAAAATAAAGCTACAAATGACTATTGAGCAGCATCCACCAAGGATCAACATCCTGGAGTTCCTGAATCTCCAAAAGGAGGAAAGCTGCAGTGGAGATCCTCTGGACATTGAAAAACCAAACCTAAAACATTTCTTCTCCTCCGGTTCATGGAAATCCTAAGTTCTCACGAACTATAACAGCTTCTATTGTAGATGAAGGACTCCTCAAAAAATACGATATCTTGGAGATTGGATAAGATGGATCTGCAAAATCCCAATTTGTTGTGGAATCCTATGGGTATGGATGTTGCCGGAACCGAACGCAATTGGAGTCACCGTATATGCCTTCGATTAGAAGACCACTACAGTTACCGGAGACCCGCTGAAGAAGAAGAAGAAGTTGACGGCGACGGCTGCCCCTCGGGCAACGATACTCACACCCACGCTGCACTTCGTTATTTTAAACCAGTGGCAATGGTTCTTGCTACGAGGAACACATTCAACGAGAGTGCGTGTATCGAGGGAACTTCCTCAATATCTACGTACTCTAACATTACCATTACCCATACACGTAGCAGCTAAATACTTAACTGTATCTATTTTTTTTTTTGATAAGTTGAATAACTTCATGAACATACAGTTAGTCACTCCCAATACAAACTCTTTGACAATTGATCGAGAAGCTTCAGCAAAATTCACGGGAACATAACGTACTATTGTAAAATGGTTACCAACCAGAACATGGAAGATGGAGAAGAAAGTACTTACGTACGAAATTTACATCGTCCGGCACTGAACGGACATATGTTTACCTGTTGCAGACAAGGTGTTTTCGTTTTATAAATGCGAAAGCGTGAATTGTTTAGAGACCCCAAGTACTACTCTTAACCTACGTAACGTGTAGTTAAGTTAGTGTTGGACTGTTAGATATTCCCATTCACTTCAGGACTTCGTGCTGATCGACTACGTACATATTTATTTCTGAAGCCATAGTTTCGTTATCTTCTCGTCGTGGATTCAGTCAGCTGGCGACTTCCAGGACCACGATTATCTTAGAAAGTCTCAGGGGATGATGACCATTTAGGTGTAAAAGTCGATTTTCTTGTGGTACTTTCAAAACCATTAACCTATGTAATTATTATGCTTTGGCTTTGATTTTTTTTGTTTCACAGCGCCACGCGAAAAGAAATGTCGAGTAAGTAGCATATCGCAATTTGCAGTCTTTATTATTATTATGGCAGTAAAATTTGATATACGACGTGTGCCCATGTGCTAATGTTCTTAATATAAAACCGAGCTGTTGCACAACTTTGAAACGGACCTGTAAGCTGCAAGCATAGCTATAAATGGCGTTTGATAGCTCAATTCTTTTGCATTTCGATATCACGTTGCCCTCCGGTCACAAAACGTATTAGGATTTTTGATTTATTGCCAGAATTGTCTCTGTAATCGTCATTTAACGTATGTGGCTAGGGGAGGGGTAGAATTAATGTGATGCAGACGTCCACAACGGAATCTGCTGTGGAACTATCATCGAGATAGTCTTAAAATCAAGACCAAGATTTATACGTGATCTCGAGAATAAATGAATAAGACCAAGGCCAAAACCAAAGTCGAAGACCAAGATCAAGTGCACAAGGCAAAGATTAAGACCAAAATCAAAGTCCAAGGCCAAGATCAAGTGAATAAAACTCTGTCCAAGGCTGAAATCAAAGTCCAAGACCAAGATCAAGTGGACAAGGCAAAGATTAAGACCAAAATCAAAGTCCAAGGCCAAGATCAAGTGAATAAAACTCTGTCCAAGGCTGAAATCAAAGTCCAAGACCAAGACCAAGTGGACAAGGCAAAGATTAAGACCAAAGTCAAAGTCCAAGGCCAAGATCAAGTTAATAAAACTATGTCCAAGGCTGAAATCAAAGTCCAAGACCAAGATCAAGTGGACAAGGCAAAGATTAAGGCTAAAATCAAAGTCCAAGACTAAGATCAAGTTGACAAGAGAGAGTTTAAGGCTAAAATCAAGACAGAGGTAAAGATTAGGGCTTAAATCAAGACCCAGACCAAGATTAAGTGAAGAGGACCAAGTCCAACGCTGAAATCGAAGTCCAAAACCGAGATCAAGTGGACTACGCAAAGATTAAGACCAAAATCAAAGTCCAAAGCCAAGATCAAGTGAATTAAACTATGTCCAAGGCTGAAATCAAAGTCCAAGACCAAGATCAGGTGGACAAGGCAAAAGTTAAAGCTAAAATCAAAGTCCATGGCCAAAATCAAGTGGACAAGAGCATATTCAGAGCTTTAATTAAGGGAAGAAGACCAAGTACAAAGCCAAAATCAACACTAAGACCAAGAGCAAGATAAAATAAACAGGACCAAGAAAGAAATCTAATCTAAAACTAAGTCCAATATGAAGATAAGACGAAAAAGACATAGGCCAAAGCTAAAATCATGGCCAAAATCAACACTAAACGAAGAAGACTAAGTCCAAGACCAAAACCAAGATTATGTCGAAGACCAAGACCATAATAACAGACCCAAGTTTATTCCTGTTCTTGTGCTTGCTCATTATTTGATCAGTTATTGTGACCCAGTTGCTCTTCTACCTATTATTTCTTCAATGAACATTTTAGGTACATATAATTTTATTTCTCCATCAGTTCTTCGAGAGATAATAAATAGGAAGATTATCTTTAAACGTTTTGAATTATAATTTCTCAATTGAGCCTTTGCTATAAATAAAGCGTCACTAAAGACATAATAATAACAACGACGTATCGTGTTGTAGTCGGGGATGATGATAAGTAAAGTAGTTAATATAATATTAAATCAGTTTTCTAATCATTTATTATTGCGAGAAGCGATTTTCCTTTGAATTTCAAATTAATCGTCCATTCTGTGACGCAACCCGTAATTGAATAATTCGATGGCAGCAGCGATCTCTAAACCGCTCGTTATGAGATACGTAAATGTCCATAAAATTGCTCTGTTACGTTAAACGGCAATAATAATAATTATACCTAATACCTAAGTGGTTTGTTTCTGGTCAATTACATGATTAATTAAAAATCTCATTCCTGATTATCCACCTATCGAAAACCAAAACCCGCAACAAAAATTACAAATTTCTAACTAACCTAAAGACACCCAACTCTATTTTTTGTTAATTAATTTTCAAATATGTTAAAGCTGCGGTTTGTCATTAGAAAGCGTCAACAAATAGCGCCTTTATCATTAAACGCCGCCGTAAATATTGTTATTGGAATATAAACGACATGCATGCATGTTACGAAACACTTGAATAGCCATTTCATGTGTTAATAAACCTAATAATTTCTAGAGCGTGTAGGTGTCCAAGAATCTTGCACAGGCTCAATCGAATATATTGACCGTACAAAATTTCCTACAATACTGTAGGATTATTTTATTGAAGTCACGAGTCTTAATTGTAAATTTTTAAAAGCGTCTTACAAGGGAAATTTCAGTTAAAAATTTTATTCAGATAACAAATAATCATTTAAATTTTTGAGAGCCTAAAAATTCCCTAAAAAGTGCAATTTACGCCAACTATTTCAAGTACGCGGATTGTCACAATGACGCCCAAAGGAATCCCGTACCTTCGGCCCTACCGCATCGCAATAGTCGCACATGAACTGATCATGTTTGATAGCGAATTTTAACTAAGTTTAAGTATGTTTATAAACCTGTATGAACACAAATAACTTATTTCGTCTTTAAAATACTTAGTTTCTACCAACAATATTTTTTTAATTATTTTGGAGTCTACAAATAGTTAAAATATCGCACTTTACGTCAACGATTTCAAGTCCGTGGATTGTCGCGACGATACCTAGAAGGACCCCGTCCCTTTGGCCCTATCGCGCTGTAATAGACGCACTTGAACCGATAATAGTTTTATGGCGAGTATATCAAGAATTTCCGTGCTGTTTTGAGTACGTGAGTTTTAATTATTCTGGATACAGTAAAAGGGACTGATCGTCAAGACCTACTGGAATCGAGCTGCTTTTTCCAGTATGCACAGAACCGAGCGTCATTAGGGAGATTTCAGTTGAAATTTTTATTCAGATAATAAATAATCCTGAATGATTTTGAAGAATTAGACAATCTAGTTAGTAGTAGTCTTTGGACGTCATAAATAATAATATGTAATTGCAACATCCATAACCATGCATTCAAGTGACCCATCGCCACCATCATCATCGTATCTATCGTACCTATGGTCGGTCGTAAGTCGTTACTAATCTCGTGATTGCCCGCCACGTTTGTTATAATTAGAATCTCTAGGTGCACTTCCTGAAAACGAAAACAAAACAAATAGTGGCCGGTATGCGGCCTCTGCGTCCTGCTGTGCTGCATGCATTCTTAACAGAGAAGCTGCAACCACTCTTCTTCTTTCATTCCTTCTATAGTATGTACCTAGGTACGTATCTGTGCCCACCAGAAGAACTGCAACCTATACATAACAGTAGAAGTTGACCGTTGGATTGTGTATTAACCCTTTTTGAGACCATTGAACAACTAAATGGACAAATCAAAAATTCAAGAAATTAATTAATTGGGACCATTTCGTGTTGTGGTTAGGTTGTTATCTATTCGAAAGCATTACCGTTGTTTGGTATGGCGTTTAAAAAGTCCATAAAACTATTTATTTAACCAGGATATCAAATTTAACGAGCTCTTAAGCGACAAACGTTGTACCTATCGCATATATCCTTATCGTCTCTTCATATTTGTATTTGTACTACTATATATACGGTCGCGTCGTTTTATTAAAAGCACATCAAAGTGTAACATATTAGCGGTATGAAACGTTGTAATTACGTTAACTGTTTTTACCATAAATATTATATTGCCCCTCGTATGTGTGTGGTGTGTGCCGATGGTTCGAATTAAAATAACGATAATTGGCCGGCCGTTTAAGAAACGAAATCCCATACCACAACAGCAAACTTGTTCCGAAGCTGTAAAATCCATCGCCACTTCGAATTTACATAATTATTTATGGATTTATGACGACCCACCGTCTCTTTTTCTCTATTCAAACACTAATGTACGCATAACTAATTGATATTTTCATAATTGTTTTTATAGAGCCATTAAAACGACTAAATTGGATGCTCAGATCTTGCCGATTAATTTTTACTTGTAGTGCTTCATATTTTGGCATTTTGGATCCTTAGAAAGTTATTCACGTTCTCTAGATTATCTTGGACAATTTAGAATGATGATGATGCAGTCGTATTCCTGAACAATTTTTTAATTCTCGTTTGGGATCCTTAGAAAGTGGTCCACGTCCTTCTGGACTTCTATGGGCCATTTAGAATGATGCTGAAGCACTTACATTCCTCAACAATTCGTTAACTTTAATTCTGGATTCTTGATCTTCCTTCCACGTCTTTCTAAAGTTCTAAGGACCATTTAGGATGACACATATCCAGTAATATTCCTCAGCAACTCCTTAATTTTTATTCTGGATCATCAGTCCTTAGTCTACGTTCATCTCTGACTTCTTCAGCTCCTCAGCTCATTGTCCACTTCTTTTTTTGACTTTCACAAATCATTTAGAAAGAAATTGGTGCACTATGATTCTTCAACTACTTTATAAATCTTATTATGAATCTTTAAAAAAATAATCCACGTCTATGTGTAGCTTCCCCAGATCCTTAGACGTTGGTCTACGTCCTTCTGAACTTCTATGGACCATTTAGAATGATGCTGAAGCACTAACATTCCTCAACAATTCGTTAACTTTAATTCTGGATTCTTGGTCTTCCTTCCACGTCTTTCTAAAATTCTTAGGACCATTTAGGATGACACATATCCAGTAATATTCCTCAACAATTCCTTAATATTTATTCTGGATCATCAATCCTTAGTCTACGTTCGTCTCTGGCTTCTTCAGCTCCTCAGCTCATGGTCCACTTCTTTTTTTGACTTTCACAAATCATTTAGAAAGAAATTGGTGCACTAAGATTCCTCAACTGCTTTCTAAATTTTATTATGAATCTTTAAAAAATAATCCACGTCTATGTGTAGCTTCCCCAGATCCTTAGACGTTGGTCCACGTCCTTCTGGACTTCTATGGACCATTTAGAATGATGCTGAAGCACTAACATTCCTCAACAATTCGTTAACTTTAATTCTGGATTCTTGGTCTTCCTTCCACGTCTTTCTAAAGTTCTTAGGACCATTTAGGATGACACATATCCAGTAATATTCCTCAGCAACTCCTTAATTTTTATTCTGGATCATCAGTCCTTAGTCTACGTTCATCTCTGACTTCTTCAGCTCCTCAGATCATGGTCCACTTCTTTTTTTGACTTTCACAAATCATTTAGAAAGAAATTGGTGCACTAAGATTCTTCAACTACTTTATAAATCTTATTATGAATCTTTAAAAAATAATCCACGTCTATGTGTAGCTTCCCCAGATCCTTAGACGGTGGTCTACGTCCTTCTGGACTTCTATGGACCATTTAGAATGATGCTGAAGCACTAACATTCCTCAACAATTCGTTAACTTTAATTCTGGATTCTTGGTCTTCCTTCCACGTCTTTCTAAAGTTCTTAGGACCATTTAGGATGACACATATCCAGTAATATTCCTCAGCAACTCCTTAATTTTTATTCTGGATCATCAGTCCTTAGTCTACGTTCGTCTCTGACTTCTTCAGCTCCTCAGCTCATGGTCCACTTCTTTTTTTGACTTTCACAAATCATTTAGAAAGAAATTGGTGCACTAAGATTCTTCAACTACTTTATAAATCTTATTATGAATCTTTAAAAAATAATCCACGTCTATGTGTAGCTTCCCCAGATCCTTAGACGGTGGTCTACGTCCTTCTGGACTTCTATGGACCATTTAGAATGATGCTGAAGCACTAACATTCCTCAACAATTCGTTAACTTTAATTCTGGATTCTTGGTCTTCCTTCCACGTCTTTCTAAAGTTCTTAGGACCATTTAGGATGACACATATCCAGTAATATTCCTCAGCAACTCCTTAATTTTTATTCTGGATCATCGGTCCTTAGTCTACGTTCGTCTCTGACTTCTTCAGCTCCTCAGTTCATGGTCCACTTCTTTCTTTGACTTTCACAAATCATTTAGAAAGAAACTGCAGCAGTAAGATTCCTTAACAATTTTTTAACTCTTCTTCCACATTTTGGGGGGTTCCTTGGACCGTCCCTTTTTACCAGTATAATCAACTCCATTCCCAAAACCGTTTTCCTTCTCTACATACATAAAATCTTCCACATCCAGTTTTCATAATTGTATCGTTCGTAACTCCTGTAAAAAATCGAAACGTGATTCCATATTGATTCGTTATTGATAGAGTTGTTGTGTGCAGCGACGTCCTTGCATGTCCAGACCCCACATGAGCGAACATATACGTACGTAGATACGTACCATCGTTGTTCATGAGGTAATTCTTCATGTGGTTAGATGATGGGTTTCCACAGTTCACAGCCAACAATCATTTTGTCTTCTATCGCGTGGACCATTTCAAATAATATTACCCTTTTTTCTTTTACGTCGCGATCAGAGATCGTCTGGTCGATTGAGGTTCAAGTTCAAAACTATTGTCGATATTCATTTTTACGAAATTGACTGGGTGCAATTTATGGACGTGCGGGACTGGAAATATATTAAGATGTTACCATTTTCCTCTAGGACTGATTTATGGTCAATTTTCATTAAATTGCGGAGCGGTTTAGTTATAAATCGTTTATGCCAGGAACGCCCTCACCCATCATCTGATTTAAATGTCATCAAATTGGTCCAAGATCAAATCAAATCAAATCAGAAAAGGACATCGAGAAAATAGTTTTGCAACCGGTTAAATAATACCTTCAACTACTTAATCTCCAGTATAAATATATTGGATGTGTGTGTCTCCGATGCCTGTCAACGTATCAAGAATAATAAGAAAAAGGTAACGACTGACGAACGGTTGACGATTGACTGGTCAGTCCGATGGTTATATGGTCGGCTTTAATAATAATAAGAAAGCAGCTGTCAATGGTCAACCCGATGGATGGACGGACGGACGGACGGACGTGTAAAGGCGGTAGCCAGGCTAATTACAATATCAAAGAAAAGTTATGACAGCTAGTCTCGTCCAATTGGCCCTCGCATAACTGTCGTCGTAACGTGCCATGAATTTTTATTTAAATATTTAGCGAGTCACTTTGTTTCGCCAATTTAACGGTCTGAAAATATTTCAAACTGACCTATCTTATAGCAAATAGAAATTATTCATTAAAGCAGCTATTAATGTATTTAATTGTTTGATAATTAACTCGCAGGTCAATTACCATCATGATTAGCGCCTTGGGCTGTAGGTTTCAATCTCGTATCAATACAATTCAATTATGTAATAGTGCAATTCGAATTTTTCTCCTCTTGATTTAAATGGTGCATAAAAAAGGTTGTTTATGGTAATTAAAGCCGCCTACACACCTGCCTGCCTGCCTGCCTGCCTGCGCCCGCTTGCCACTTCAACTTGTTGCACGGTAACGCACACATACATTACGTAGTCAGTCAGTGCTGCATGTCCGAGGGTTTCCGCGGTCAACAGATAAGTAACTAACCTGATGGCCTACGTCAAGTGTGTTAGTTTTAATTGTGCTCGCCCGTGCGAAACGATCTACAATGCAAACAATTAATAAATGTCGTGAAACAATTCCAAACACTTTATTAGATACCAATACGCACACAAAACATTTATTCCATCTTTAAAATACTCAGTTTCATCCAATAATAATTGCAATTTACGTCAACAATTTCAAGTACGTGGATTGTCCACGACTACGCCCACAGGAACCCCGTCCCTTTGGCCCTACCGCGTCGCAACAGTCGCACTTGAACTGCTAATAGTTTGATAGCAAATTGTAACAAGATTTAAGTATGTTAATAAACTCATAAGTACTCAAGCCAATTATTTATATCTGGTTTCAACCAATAATTAACATTAAAATTTTTGAGAGCCTAAAAATTCACTAAAAAAGTGCAATTTACGTCAACAATTTCAAGTACGTGGATTGTCCACGACTACGCCCACAGGAACCCCGTCCCTTTGGCCCTACCGCGTCGCAACAGTCGCACTTGAACTGCTAATAGTTTGATAGCAAATTGTAACAAGATTTAAGTATGTTTATAAACTCATAAGTACTCAAGGCATTTATTTATATCTGGTTTCAACTAATAATTATCATTAAAATTTTTGAGAACCTAAAAATTCCCTAAAAAAGTGCAATTTACGTCAACAATTTCAATGTACTGCCAAAGAAACCCCGTACCTTCGGCCCTACTGCATCGCAATAGTCGCACATGAACTGATCAGTGAATTTTAACGAAATTTGAGTATGTTTATAAACCTGTATGTACACAAATAACCTATTTCGTCTTTAAAATGCTTATATAATATTTTTTTGATTTTTTTGGAGTCTAAAAATAGTTTAAAATATCGCACTTTACGTCAACGATTTCAAGTCCATGAATTGTCGCTACGATACGCAGAAGAACACCGTCCCTTTGGACCCTATCGCGCTGTAATAGTCGCACTTGAACCGATAATAGTTTTATGGCGAATTATATCAAGAATTTCCGTGCTGTTTTGAGTACGTTTATAAACAGTGACTTTTATCTATTAGAAGGCGCTATTATGTATATGTATACACATTAATTATGATTACGTGTCAGCTGTAGATGTAATATAAGTACGTACCTAATAATGAAAAGCATATCTATGCTGAACTGAAAATCGATTTCTTCTATAAAGGAGTTCAGTTAATGCATTTCCTGATTTACATGTTTGTTTGTGTGTGTGTGTGTGTGTTTGTGCCCATAAAATTGGTTTCCGTTAATCTACCTCCTACATACTTATGTATGTAGGTACCTATGCAGATGTGTACGTAAATGTAACTTAGACATAATTAAATTCCTAGTTCTCATGAGATACATGTACATATAGAATGGATGACTGTTCTATATTTCCAATTAATTAATGCAAAATTGCGATGCAGTGAATAGATTTTATCGATTCGGTTAAAGAATTTGCATTCGTCGTACTTAAACATACCGAATCACGAAACTGAATTTATCTACATAGTTAGATAATGAAGAAAATTGCTCAGTTTAACAAAGATTTATTGTGCACTTTGTCGTTTACGTAAGATGTCTATGTTCAGAAAAAATCGAGACCGTTTGCCCTATCCGAACAATAATTGTAACCACGACTAGAAAATTATTTATCGATCTTAGTACATTTACGTAGACTTAAATAATGTTTTAGTGAGCAGAGGCGGCCTTGTTGCTCCGTTCAGCCGTTAAAATAACGTTGGAGGTGGGGAGGGCTGTACTTGTAGAGCCTCAAACACAATAACACGTAACAATTGAGCAAACGTTTGAGCTTGCTCACAATATACTGCATCTTATTACGTAGATGAAACACTGTTCTTTTGATGTTGTAGATTCGAAAATTGATAGGAAGTTTCCGACATTCGTACCGATAATTTAATGTGCGAAAGGCCTGCGGACGTAAATAAAAAGAGCGTGATGTGTGCAACGCGGTAAATTGCGATAATTTCAAAAGGAAATAGTGATAATGTATGCGGCTAGAAGCGTCGATAGGTCGCAGATCATACATTAAAGATAGCGCACACGAAACGGACTGGCCGCAGCTCGCTCTCTCTTTATAACGTATTATCGGCGATGTCCATCGACGTGACACTTTACTATTATATTAAAAGTAGTCTATGTATGTATCTATAGTGGAAGACCAATGTAATAATTTCAAAAATGAAATGTCGGAATTGCCTACCTCATCATCATGATGAGCATCGGACTTAACGTCCCTTGTCAGTTCTTACGTAGTTAGCTTTTGTGTCCTCCGGTCAAACGCTCTTGTGTAAATTGCGATTGACATTTTTCATTTACTACGAGACCAAATTGAAAATGAAACACTTTATTATAATTATTATAGGAAGGAACTATGGTCTTTAAACGATTAGTTATCCTTACCATCCATCGGTTATTAAAAATGACTAGTCGAATTTGTCTTGTCTGTTAATAAGACCGGATGGTACGTACAGTTTGAAGAAAAAGCGCTGACATTCGATGGGCGTAGGTACGTATTAGGTACCACCACCTCCCATCTGTCCCTTTGTTATCTCCTTTCAACACTCATTAATTAGTTTAATGATCACTAAAAACTTTAAACCATTAGGTCCTGAGATAATAATGATTTTTTGTAATGCTTTGTTATTTTAAAAAAAAAATTGTAATATACATAATATATCGGAAATATGTAACTCGAAATTAAATACTCTGGATGTCGTTACTAACAAACCCTGTCAGCGGTTGATTAGGAAGGACCAGGTGGTTGACAGGGGTCCACCACGTGTCTGACAGATCACCCCTTAACCGATCCGGATCCATCATTTATCTCATTTGTGTTCCTGTTATTCTATTGTCAAACGGTAATCTAATATAGCCACCCACTTAATTAGGATAATAATACCTCCAACAGGGCACAAAGGTTACTAAAATTGTACAGCCATTAACTCAATTTGATTTGCAACAAGCGCCATGCTTTCAGAACAACGGGTCGTAATCGACTTTCTTCTACAGGTCAAATGTTTTGAGGAAATAAGTCGTAAGTGACTGCTAAAAAGCACAAAAAGTCGAGTAACAGTCGTATGTTTTAGAACGAGCAGTAGGAAAGTCAGCATAAGCAGAAAAAGGCGAGTACAAGACCGAATGTTTTTAGAACGAATCGTAGGAGAGTTCCCATAAGCACAATTAGGCGAGTAACAGACCGCATGTTTTTAGAACGAGTCATAGGCAAATCTGTTAAATCTCAAGGGGCGCGCAATAGCTCATATGTTTTTGGTACGAATCGTAGACAAGTTCAATGCTTTTAGGACGAGCCTGAGCCGAATGCATTTGATCATAAACAAGTTAGGTGTCGAATGTTTTTATAACGCGTGATAGGCAAGTGTGTTAAAGTTCGCATGTTTTTAAAACGAGTCGTAGGAGAGTGAGCATAAGCACAAAAAGTCAAGTAACGGTCTGCATGTTTTAGGACGAGTAGTAGGAGAGTGAGCATAAGCAGAAAAAGGCGAGTACAAGACCGTATGTCTTTAGAACGAATCGTAGGAGTTCCTATAAGCACAATAAGGCGAGTAACAGACCGCATGTTTTTAGAACGAGTCATAGGGAAATGTGTTAAATCACAAGGGGCACGCAATAGTTCATATGTTTTTGGTACGAATCGTAGACAAGTTCAATGCTTTTAGGATGAGTCTTGGGCTAATGCATTTGATCATAAACAAATTAGGTGTCGAATGTTTTTATAACGCGTGATAGGCAAGTGTGTTAAAGTTCGCATGTTTTTAAAACGAGTCGTAGGAGAGTGAGCATAAGCACAAAAAGTCAAGTAACGGTCTGCATGTTTTAGGACGAGTAGTAGGAGAGTCAGCATAAGCAGAAAAAGGCGAGTACAAGACCGTATGTCTTTAGAACGAATCGTAGGAGTTCCTATAAGCACAATAAGGCGAGTAACAGACCGTATGTTTTTAGAACGAGTCATAGGCAAATGTGTTAAATCACAAGGGGCGCGCAATAGCTCATATGTTTTTAGTACGAATCGTAGACAAGTTCAATGCTTTTAGGATGAGTCTTGGGCGAATGCATTTGATCATAAACAAGTTAGGTGTCGAATGTTTTTATAACGTGTGATGGGCAAGTGTGTTAAAGTTCGCATGTTTTTAAAACGAGTCGTAGGAGAGTGAGCATAAGCACAAAAAGTCAAGTAACGGCCCTGCATGTTTTAGGACGAGTAGTAGGAGAGTGAGCATAAGCAGAAAAAGGCGAGTACAAGACCGAATGTCTTTAGAACGAATCGTAGGAGAGTTCCCATAAGCACAATTAGGCGAGTAACAGACCGCATGTTTTTAGAACGCGTGATAGGCAATTGTGTTAATAAAGTTCGCATATTTTTAGCGCAAGGCAAACACCAGGCCGCATGTTTTTAACATGAGCTGTGGACGAGTAATAGTCCAGAGTATGTGATAATAACACCTTCTTCAGGGAAAGAAATATTAGCAAAATTGTACAGTCTTTTAATTTAATTTGACCATTTACAACAAGCAATGTGTTTTTAGGACGAGTCTTATGCGAGTCCATTATTTGAACACAAGAAATGTTACAGGTCGAATGTTTTTAGAACGCGTCATAGGCGAGTAATACGCCGTGTGTTTTCGGTACGAGTCGTAGACGAGTACGCTGATGCGCAAGGCAAATGCAAATACCAGGTGGCATGTTTCTAGCATGAGCCGTGGGCGAGCAACAGGACAGATGTATTTAGTACGAGTCGAGTTTTACGCGAGCTCAAAGTGATTTTTACGTGTAGGTACGTGTGCTTTTAAAGAGTTATTTCGTTATACGTTTCCTAATTAATCCTTCACCTGTTCAATAAAGTGTGAGACGAGGAGGAGTACAATGAATGATACATAAGGTAAAAAACGTAAATAGAATTGAAGGTAAAATAGGTGCCAACTGTTGATCGAAATTAGTCGAGAGTGTGTTGTCTGTCGGCTCTCTGTGTTATGTATTGAATACCTTCATGGCGTTTTACGCGACAAAAGGGATGTTGATGACTTCCTGCTACTTTTAATTTCAAACAGTTTGTTCAGCGATCGCGAGCTTCTTTTTGCACCCTTTTGTTGCGCGCCGTAGTTGGTTGGTATATTACGACCGACGCGACGGGCACCATTCAAATTGATTTCGATCATCGAACAGTAAAAATTCGGTAGGCAGACAGCTTTATTGTTGTTAGAAAGTCAATCAATAGAAGCAATAAGCGGTCCGGCTTTTGTGCCGGCAACTTAACAATTCTCCAGCATCTAATTATCTTATATACGGGGGTGTATCGAATAGAAATTTTCATTTACACTTCAATTAATGTAAATATGTCAGATACACACTTGACTATTTATACAGTCAAGAATGGACAAATCTCTAACGGTTCTTAAGCCAAGTGGTTGTTTTACTTACCTAATGGTCAAGAATATTTAAATCGATAAGTTCATTGTCACTGTGGGTAAATAATTTAACGATCAATGTAAACATTCGAAACTGTTTCCAAATAAATCTTATTGATGTTTAAGAAAAATATTTGTCTATTGGCGTTTGAGTGAGTACCTTGATAGAAATTTGAATCACAATAATGTCTCAATTTGTCGGGTAATTATTAACAGCCGATTTTGCAGTGGATTGTAAACATCTATGTAGTATTAATCAATTCACAAGATACTTTCTAAAAATAATATACTTATTGCTGATTCGTCTCATTTAGTCATCGACAAAAATTAAAAATGAAACTATTAAGAATTGTGGCGTAGATTTAACTTTAAGTAATGTACCATACTGTAGTTCGTGTTCATCCTCTGTATTAATATTGGGTAACAATTTGCTCTCTAAGTGTACGAACCAGTGTTTGTATTACTGATCAGCGTGTTCATATGGGGCCGTGTTATTATGCAAATTTGAGTTTGTGCTCACGACATCTATCTATGTACTTAAATATATATGTATGTACAGCCATGTATGTATGTACAGCCGAGTCATCTGTAGTTACGAGTGCATCGTTCGGTCGGTCGTATTGATCGTTTATTATTTAGATCGCCCCAAAGAAACGAAAATTCGTCCACATCAGCACTTTCTGTATTTGAAATTATGTTATTACGTAATTTTCGATAATCCTAATGGCACTGGTAAATATTTACATAGTATATAACATTATAAGAATGAGACAGAGTGATAATAACGATTGTACGTAATAATTCCGCGGTCTCGACAAAACAAATCTTTGTTTTGTGCAACATGCAAATGGCAGCAATTAACAGTACATTCTGGAGCGATCGACCCGATCTCTTATCTCCGTTGTATAACAACTAGCCTAACGTAAACGTAAACGTAAACTTTATGGAGCTATTGCTTCATCTCAATGGCCATGTCACACTGTGGTTCTGAAACAAACTTTTACACGGAAACGACATTGTCATTCTTTTCTCTACTTAGTTTAGTAGAAGAGCCGGGCACTACATTTTCAGAATGAATCGTACATGAGGAGCATCTACGCATGTAACAAACAACCTTCGTTCATTCTAAGAAAATTGGCTTCAAAACAAAATTCTAAAGTTTTAATTCGTTTAGTAACCAACGGGACTCAATGTTTTCAGAATGACTTGTACCTACATGAAGCTAGTGCATGTCATTCTAAGTATCAAAATAAAAGGATTCATATAATTATCACTCTACATTCCTAATCAGTACAATACAGTGCCCTACGTTTTCAGAATTAGTCTAAACATGTGTCAAAAACTTGACAGCTAGGTACTACATCTCTTTCTGAAAATGTTGGCTCGAAAACAGAGAATTCTCATTATTCTGAATAAGGAAATTCTCTTTTAGAGATTACAATCTCATTTTATATTTCTAATCAATCAATAGCAGAGCCCTGCGTTATCAGAACGAGTCTGAATTATGTCAGAAGTTTTCTAAAAACGTTGGGGTCAAAAATGGAAGATTCATGTTATTGTAAATAAGCAAATTCTCTTCTAGAAATTACAATATCATTTTATATTTCTAATCAGTTTAGTAGCAGAGTTCTACGTTTTCAGAATGAGTTTTAACATATGTAAGAAGCTTAAATAGTTACTACATCTCTTTCTGAAAACGTTGGCTGAAAAATAGAGAATTTACACTATTCTGAATTAGAATATTCTCTTCAAGTGATTACAGTATCATTTTATATTTCCATTCAGTTAAGTAGCGGAGCCCTACGTTTTCAGAAAGAGTCTGAATTATGTCAGAAGCTTTCTAAAAACGTTGGGGTCAAAAATGGAAGATTCATGTTATTGTAAATAAGCAAATTCTCTTCTAGAAATTACAATATCATTTTATATTTCTAATCAGTTTAGTAGCAGAGTTCTACGTTTTCAGAATGAGTTTTAACATATGTAAGAAGCTTAAATAATTACTACATCTCTTTCTGAAAACGTTGGCTGAAAAATAGAGAATTTACACTATTCTGAATTAGAATATTCTCTTCAAGTGATTACAGTATCATTTTATATTTCCATTCAGTTAAGTAGCGGAGCCCTACGTTTTCAGAAAGAGTCTGAATTATGTCAGAAGCTTTCTAAAAACGTTGGGGTCAAAAATGGAAGATTCATGTTATTGTAAATAAGCAAATTCTCTTCTAGAAATTACAATATCATTTTATATTTCTAATCAGTTTAGTAGCAGAGTTCTACGTTTTCAGAATGAGTTTTAACATATGTAAGAAGCTTTAATAGTTACTACATCTCTTTCTGAAAACGTTGGCTGAAAAATAGAGAATTTACACTATTCTGAATTAGAATATTCTCTTCAAGTGATTACAGTATCATTTTATATTTCCATTCAGTTAAGTAGCGGAGCCCTACGTTTTCAGAAAGAGTCTGGATTAAGTCAGAAGTTTTTTAAAAACGTTGGGGTCAAAAATGGAAGATTCATGTTATTGTAAATAAGCCAATTCTCTTCTAGAGATTACAATATCACTTAATACTTTTAATCAGTTCAGTAGCAGAGCCTTACGTTTTCAGAATGAGTCTAAACATATTTCAAAAGCTTTGACAGTTACTATATGTCATTATAAAAACATTTACTTCAAAAATAGAGAATTCATATCTTTCTGAATATATAAATTACTTTTCTAGAGATGACACCGTTCCTCTACATTTCTAATCAGTGCAGTAGCAGGACCTTACGTTTTCAGAATGAGTCGGAAGCTACATATTATTCTGAAAACATTGGCTCAAAAGAGCAAATTAGTTTAACAACGGTGAATGTTTTCTTTTGAATGGTAGAGAGGGAGGGAAATTAAACAAAGACTTTTATTTTATACAGAGTGTCTCAAATAAAAGACCACCTACATTTTTTTAATTCTTCAGATAGAGTTCGACAAAATGTTGTACCACTGTGCAGTATGGCACTAGTATAATTATGTTGCAACGTATATACTATAAATGTCTCGTTCTGTCTCTTTCTCTCCTCCTTCGCAAAAGCCCAAGAAGTGCATGTATTTGTTGGATGTGATGAATCGAGCGACCGCGATGTCGATGGCGATGGATGTTGCAAAACAATCTCTTTCGCTTTCGTTTGAGTCCTGTTTATGTAGACCTCCTCGACTCTGTAACTTTGTCACGAGACTAATCCGTACATGGCATTAAGAGATCAAATGCGTTTCCTTTGTTAACTTTATCGGAGGTCCTAATCGGCAGCTTTTCATAACATTTCTACATATGTACATACCTATACGTATGTTATGTAATAAGGAGTCAAGTTGAATCGTGTTGCTACCGTTACGGTTTAATCAAATCCTTTTGAGTGGCTCTCGAAGCTTTTTACGCTTCAGATTATCTCTCTTTATCTCCAGTAGAAATAGTCTGTAAACATTAGCATAAACAGAAATAATTAACAATTTTTTTGACAGTCGTCTTCAATTTGTGTAATAATAATAGGTGGCATCACGTTGCGCCTCTTCAGTCACATTTGCTCGTAGGTACTTTTATCTGGGCAGATAATGGCACCCGGCACGTAGCGATAAATCCTAAGTACCGGTAGCAGTCTCTATTATCAAGCAATTAATTACACGTGGCACTTCTGTACCTGTTCAACGTTTATAATGAAACTTCTTCGTTGCAACTGATGGCGAGTGGCCACGTTCGTATGTACGTGTGTGTTCGCGTTCTTCTTGCGAGAGAGGAGAGGTGCGTGTATTGCTTTTAAGATAATACCCAATGGACGCGCTAATGGATTACTTCTTTACGACCGTTGTCATCGGCGTAAACTATACGACACTTTATGCATTATATCTCTCACAATGAGAGGATGCCGGATTCCGACGTTTCCAATCCGAATTATTACTCAATTAATATCCTCTCGTGATGCCACGCTACGCTTCAGCTTCTGTGAATCTTATTTTAGATTGTAACTTCACGATACGTACAGCACAGAACGCTTTAGAACGACTAGTACAATAGCACATACTGCGCAGGGTCGTCGCTGTAGACGTTAGATTGCACCTTCAAGGTATAGGTACGTAATAACATAGGGCACGGAACGCTTTAGCACGAGTAGTAGGTGAACTAGGCGCGAGAATGTATTGCGCAGAGTGGTTGCTATAGACGTTGTGGAAACATTCGCCAATAACACATTTAACAGCGCCACAGTTATTTCTATTTTAGATTGTAACATCAAGGTATGATACAATAGTGCACTGAACGCTTTAGGACGACTAGTACAATGGTACATACTGCGCAGAGTCGTCGCTGTAGACGTTAGATTGCACCTTCAAGGTTTAGGTACGTAATAACATAGCGCACGGAACGCTTTAGAACGAGTAGTAGGTGAACTAGGCGCGAGAATGTATTGCGCAGAGTGGTTGCTATAGACGTTGTGGAAACATTCCCAATAACACATTTAACAGCGCCACAGTTAATTCTATTTTAGATTGTAACATCAAGGTATGATACAATAGTGCACTGAACGCTTTAGGACGACTAGTACAATGGTACATACTGCGCAGAGTCGTCGCTGTAGACGTTAGATTGCACCTTCAAGGTATAGGTACGTAATAACATAGCGCACGGAACGCTTTAGAACGAGTAGTAGGTGAACTAGGCGCGAGAATGTATTGCGCAGAGTGGTTGCTATAGACGTTATGGAAACATTCGCCAATAACACATTTAACAGCGCCACAGTTAATTCTATTTTAGATTGTAACATCAAGGTATGATAGAAAATGCATTGAACGCTTTAGGACGACTAGTAGATGAACCAGAATGCACACAGTAGTCGCTGTAGGCATTGTAAAGACATTCGTCAATGACACATTTAATAGTGTCACTGTGAATTTTATTTTAAATTGTACCTTCATTCAATAGTGCACTGAACAGTTTAGGATGGCTAGTAGGTGAGCAAAACGTGAAGGCATACTGCGCAGAGTAGTCGCTATAAACTTTGAGAAAGTATTCGTCAATGACTCTACAGTGAATCTTATTTTAGATTGTAACTTTAAGGTATGATAGAGTAGTGCACTGAACGCTTTAGGACGACTAGTAGATGAACCAGAATGCACAGAGTAGTCGTTGTTGTAGGCATTGTGAAAGACATTCGTCAATGACACATTTAATCGTGTCACTGTGAATTTTATTTTAAATTGTACCTTCATTCAATAGTGCACTGAACAGTTTAGGATGGCTAGTAGGTGAGCAAAACGTGAAGGCATACGTCACAGAGTAGTCGCTATAAACTTTGAGAAAATATTCGTCAATGATTCTACTGTGAATCTTATTTTAGATTATATTTTTAAGGTAGTGCACGGAACGTTTTAGGACGACTAGTGCATGAGCCATGTGCGTGCGCATACTGCGCTGAGTAATCGCTATAGACGTTGTAAAAACGTTCGCCAATTCCATCGTAGCGTAGTTTTTAACATTCCTGGGCTTTCTTATTCTTTTTCAAATAAATAACAATCACGAATGGTATAAGTGCCTGTAATAAAAGATGTTTAAGTACCTACCTACCAGCATCCATTTGTTTGATGGAAGATTAATCGAGTCAAGATGTGTGTAGCGGTTACGCAAATGCCCAAGTGGTCATCCAATCAAGAAATTTTCAAACATCCGTATTATTGTTTTATTGAATGCTCTCATTATCTTCTCGTTCCAGTTGCCTTTTGTACCTAATAAGAGATAGGTACGTACGTAGGTACATTCCAGAGCATTAATAAAATATATTACTTGGGTAGGTACTACTCGTGTAGATTATATTATTGTGTGCATGTGTGTGTGTATATGTATTTTAATCGGGTGTTACTCTTGTCGTCTATAATGACAGAGCTAGCTGGAAGACAATGCTCGGCCCGTTGGTCAGTCATTTCCTTATCGCTTCGAACTAGGTGTAAAATAATGATCAGCATGAAAATTATACACATCGGACCTTTTTCACCGCCAAGGGCTATCGTTCGTTCGTGTTAAACAGAATCCGGGTTAGTCGTTTGATATGATGGTGGTGGAGGTGACTGACTGACTGATGGGTTTACCATGACTCCTGTCCAAAGGCAATCGATCACATTATAATATAAAAATTAGTATTTGCTGATAAAACTGATTCGTTCCATTTAGCCACCAACAGATATTCTTTCGTTTCAGGACCGTATCAAGGAGAATCCTTAACCTGTTTCAGAAAATGTGCGCGTGAGTTCTAATTTTTCACTAACTTGCATTCTATTGTGTTTTCCCTTTTATTTTATCTAATGGCATCCACATAACACGTTATTCAAATGTGTGTGCGTGTGACTACTTTTACAAAATGTGTGCTGAGAAAATTCTAAAGCGACAATAGATGCGTGTGTTTGTTACGTAGTTAATCGGGGGATTCACACGACGTTACAATAATAAGCGAAACAACGGCGCTGTCAAGGTCGTTCCCAGCGTCCATTGTGGCTAGCGTCCCACGCCGCCATATTACGAGTACCATTTCCTCGTTAACCTTGACTCCAGACCCTGAAAAAAAGAAATACGTAGGTACATATTCTGTCACAGCCTGAATATTTTCATAACAATTAACTATTATTAGGGTTTATTTTCGGTTTTAAAATTGTCGTTTCTTCTAAACGATTGAAATTAATTAACAAAGAAAGCTACTAATAACAAACATCGGTCCTACAACACTTATCTGGGTTAGTACACATGTAAAACGTCCCGCAGTGGTTAGAATCCGTTGTTGTCCATTAATAAACGGCCGCCTGTGATTGCTAATAACAGACATTAAACAGAGTGAAAGTTACGAATTGGTATCTAAATATAGCTAAATACATACATAATATTATAATTTGTAACGTGGCTCCATATATTATGGTCACATTGACTTTCATCGAACCGACAAATAAATTACGGGGTAGGAAAAGGTACGAACAAAACACTCGTTATTAACTTTTTTATTCGCCTAGACATTTTCGGATTAATTAATTATTGTCGGCTACTTTTACTTTTTTTTTATTATTTAATATGGCAAATAATTTTTGCCAGGGCTGTAGATACGTATTTCACATTGACCCTAAGTTCAGTAAGTAATTAGAAACGTAGAAGTGGTTGTGTCAATTTAATTTCCTCGATCAGCAACTTCAAATACCGATCGAACTGGTACCGGTGGATATTCATTAGTTGCTTCGATTTAAACGGGTAATAAATCATGTTTGCAGCGTGTAAAAAGTTGGCGCTAGAGAACATAACACATAAACAAAGTGAATTCTGTAAATTGTAATGCGTCCGATCGCAAAAAACGCCAATAATTGGCTTGTAGTATATCAAAAGTGTTACCTGAAGGAATGCGATCAGTGCTGCAACTAATGGAAACACGCATAGCGGACACATCGTTCGCGTTCCTGAACGTTTAATATACAGTTTGCGAAAATGTGAATCTAGGGCCAATAATGGCGACCAGCGGGAGGGCGGGACAGCAGCGCGCGCGCACAGCGACTGCTCGTTGCTATTGGCAGTCGCGCGGAGACACGCCTACAAATTCGAATATCCAAACATATGAGGGTGCGGTAGTTGTTTGATCGCGGAGTCTGCTGTGTTAACGTTCTCGCTTTCGCAACCTGTATAGTGTATTAGATTGAAGCAACGATAAGAGGAGAGTTAATTAATCAGAGCATTACAGTAGAAGAAACGTAAACTCGACTGAAAATTAATTAATTAATTTACGAAATATTTAACATGGAATGTGTCTGAATTAAATATGTGTTAAGTGACAAATATACAGGATGTTGTTACGGTCGAGTCTCTTAAGTTAAGTCTTAAGCTTTCTTCTTCATAAACGTTGGTAGGTAAGAATGTTAATGACAAGAAGTTGCGGTGTTGTTAGCAGATATAAAAACAATGGTAAAATGCGAATAGTTATTTGTGGTTGTGGTTAATGGTATCGGTACTGACATGTCGGTTGCTGGTTGTAGTTACGGTGTGACATTGAAAATCGAGAGTGCTGCGAACGGATGTTCATGCAGATGAAGCGTAATGATGGGAAAACGGCGGCCATTGTTGTGCCGTGGGACACACTCCTCGTCGGGTATTATCACAGTGGCTTAGAAAACAAAAAAGCGCCTTAAATCACGGACGGCACACAGACACTGAATGAGTGGAAGTCGAAACGAATAAAAAATTAATGTCTGCGTGGAATAAGAGACGCCAGAGATAAGAGACACCTACTAATACTATAGGTGTGTGTGTGTGTGTGTATGGCGGGGCGGTTCCCAAGGATTTTATGATTTCAAGATTGCCGAGACAAAGGTTAATATAATTAAAGCGGATGCGACTGATGAGGTATGCCGACTTTTAATGAGAACGACCATTCTGTTGTCTTGTTTACTTATACACAATTTACACCACATATTTGAATACATTATCTGCGACTGCTACAACTAAAACATAAAAAACATTTAAATCTCCTTTGATTATAGAAATATTTCACCTTATAGGCTCTTACCATTCATTAAAGATATTATTAATTAATTTTCTAAAAAATTAATCAAAAAATAATTCTTTTACAACCATCAGTCCGGCCCTGTCTCTTAAACAACTTTCAAATAATTATTTCATATAAATCCGCTCTTTACCCAGGTAGAAAACAGATTTTGATGCACACTTCAGTAGAAATATTTATAATATTTAGTAATTAAATCCGCTCTTTATTCGTGTCAGTTAGAGAGCGGATTTCTATGCAAAGAACACTTCAGCATGATTTTAGTAAAAAAAAAATTAAATTATTTATATTCTAAAAACTTTAGATATTTATTAAATCCGCTCTTTACTCAGATAGAGAACGGATTTTGATGCAAGGACACTTTATTAGAATTTAATGTTAAGAAAACCGTTTATTTCCTAAAAACATTCTACTCGTGTCAGTTAGAGAGCGGATTATAAAAACATTATTTATTAAATCCGCTCTTTATCGAGGTAGAAAACGGATTTTGGTGCACACTTCAGTAGAACTATTTATATTATTTAGTAATTAAATCCTTTCTTTATTCGTGTCAGTTAGAGAGCGGATTTCTATGCAAAGAACACTTCAGCATGATTTTAGTAAAAAAAAATTAAATTATTTATATTCTAAAAACATTAGATATTTATTAAATCCGCTCTTTACTCAGATAGAGAACGGATTTTGATGCAAGGACACTTTATTAGAATTTAATGTTAAGAAAATAATTTATTTCCTAAAAACATTCTACTCGTGTCAGTTAGAGAGCGGATTATAAAAACATTATTTATTAAATCCGCTCTTTATCGAGGTAGAAAACGGATTTTGGTGCACACTTCAGTAGAACTATTTATAATATTTAGTAATTAAATCCGCTCTTTATTCGTGTCAGTTAGAGAGCGGATTTCTATGCAAAGAACACTTCAGCATGATTTTAGTAAAAAAAAATTAAATTATTTATATTCTAAAAACTTTAGATATTTATTAAATCCGCTCTTTACTCAGATAGAGAACGGATTTTGATGCAAGGACACTTTATTAGAATTTTATGTTAAGAAAACTATTTATTTCCTAAAAATATTCTACTCGTGTCAGTTAGAGAGCGGATTATAAAAACATTATTTATTAAATCCGCTCTTTATCGAGGTAGAAAACGGATTTTGGTGCACACTTCAGTAGAAATATTTATAATATTTAGTAATTAAATCCGCTCTTTATTCGTGTCAGTTAGAGAGCGGATTTCTATTCAAAGAACATTTCAGCATGATTTTAGTAAAAAAAAATTAAATTATTTATTTTCTAAAAACTTTAGATATTTATTAAATCCGCTCTTTACTCAGATAGAGAACGGATTTTGATGCAAGGACACTTTATTAGAATTTAATGTTAAGAAAACTATTTATTTCCTAAAAATATTCTACTCGTGTCAGTTAGAGAGCGGATTATAAAAACATTATTTATTAAATCCGCTCTTTATCGAGGTAGAAAACGGATTTTGGTGCACACTTCAGTAGAACTATTTATATTATTTAGTAATTAAATCCGTTCTTTATTCGTGTCAGTTAGAGAGCGGATTTCTATGCAAAGAACACTTCAGCATGATTTTAGTAAAAAAAAATTAAATTATTTATATTCTAAAAACATTAGATATTTATTAAATCCGCTCATTTCTCAGATAGAGAACGGATTTTGATGCAAGGACACTTTATTAGAATTTAATGTTAAGAAAACTATTTATTTCCTAAAAATATTCTACTCGTGTCAGTTAGAGAGCGGATTATAAAAACATTATTTATTAAATCCGCTCTTTATCGAGGTAGAAAACGGATTTTGGTGCACACTTCAGTAGAACTATTTATATTATTTAGTAATTAAATCCGTTCTTTATTCGTGTCAGTTAGAGAGCGGATTTCTATGCAAAGAACACTTCAGCATGATTTTAGTAAAAAAAAATTAAATTATTTATATTCTAAAAACATTAGATATTTATTAAATCCGCTCATTTCTCAGATAGAGAACGGATTTTGATGCAAGGACACTTTATTAGAATTTAATGTTAAGAAAACTATTTATTTCCTAAAAATATTCTACTCGTGTCAGTTAGAGAGCGGATTATAAAAACATTATTTATTAAATCCGCTCTTTATCGAGGTAGAAAACGGATTTTGGTGCACACTTCAGTAGAACTATTTATATTATTTAGTAATTAAATCCGTTCTTTATTCGTGTCAGTTAGAGAGCGGATTTCTATGCAAAGAACACTTCAGCATGATTTTAGTAAAAAAAAATTAAATTATTTATATTCTAAAAACATTAGATATTTATTAAATCCGCTCATTTCTCAGATAGAGAACGGATTTTGATGCAAGGACACTTTATTAGAATTTAATGTTAAGAAAACTATTTATTTCCTAAAAAATTCTACTCGTGTCAGTTAGAGAGCGGATTATAAAAACATTATTTATTAAATCCGCTCTTTATCGAGGTAGAAAACGGATTTTGGTGCACACTTCAGTAGAACTATTTATATTATTTAGTAATTAAATCCGTTCTTTATTCGTGTCAGTTAGAGAGCGGATTTCTATGCAAAGAACACTTCAGCATGATTTTAGTAAAAAAAAATTAAATTATTTATATTCTAAAAACATTAGATATTTATTAAATCCGCTCATTTCTCAGATAGAGAACGGATTTTGATGCAAGGACACTTTATTAGAATTTAATGTTAAGAAAACTATTTATTTCCTAAAAATATTCTACTCGTGTCAGTTAGAGAGCGGATTATAAAAACATTATTTATTAAATCCGCTCTTTATCGAGGTAGAAAACGGATTTTGGTGCACACTTCAGTAGAACTATTTATATTATTTAGTAATTAAATCCGTTCTTTATTCGTGTCAGTTAGAGAGCGGATTTCTATGCAAAGAACACTTCAGCATGATTTTAGTAAAAAAAAATTAAATTATTTATATTCTAAAAACATTAGATATTTATTAAATCCGCTCATTTCTCAGATAGAGAACGGATTTTGATGCAAGGACACTTTATTAGAATTTAATGTTAAGAAAACTATTTATTTCCTAAAAATATTCTACTCGTGTCAGTTAGAGAGCGGATTATAAAAACATTATTTATTAAATCCGCTCTTTATCGAGGTAGAAAACGGATTTTGGTGCACACTTCAGTAGAACTATTTATATTATTTAGTAATTAAATCCGTTCTTTATTCGTGTCAGTTAGAGAGCGGATTTCTATGCAAAGAACACTTCAGCATGATTTTAGTAAAAAAAAATTAAATTATTTATATTCTAAAAACTTAGATATTTATTAAATCCGCTCTTTCTCAGATAGAGAACGGATTTTGATGCAAGGACACTTTATTAGAATTTAATGTTAAGAAAACTATTTATTTCCTAAAAATATTCTACTCGTGTCAGTTAGAGAGCGGATTATAAAAACATTATTTATTAAATCCGCTCTTTATCGAGGTAGAAAACGGATTTTGGTGCACACTTCAGTAGAACTATTTATATTATTTAGTAATTAAATCCGTTCTTTATTCGTGTCAGTTAGAGAGCGGATTTCTATGCAAAGAACACTTCAGCATGATTTTAGTAAAAAAAAAATTAAATTATTTATATTCTAAAAACATTAGATATTTATTAAATCCGCTATTTAATAAAACGGATTTTGATGCAAGGACTTTATTAGAATTTAATGTTAAGAAAACTATTTATTTCCTAAAAATATTCTACTCGTGTCAGTTAGAGAGCGGATTATAAAAACATTATTTATTAAATCCGCTCTTTATCGAGGTAGAAAACGGATTTTGGTGCACACTTCAGTAGAACTATTTATATTATTTAGTAATTAAATCCGTTCTTTATTCGTGTCAGTTAGAGAGCGGATTTCTATGCAAAGAACACTTCAGCATGATTTTAGTAAAAAAAAATTAAATTATTTATATTCTAAAAACATTAGATATTTATTAAATCCGCTCATTTCTCAGATAGAGAACGGATTTTGATGCAAGGACACTTATTAGAATTTAATGTTAAGAAAACTATTTATTTCCTAAAAATATTCTACTCGTGTCAGTTAGAGAGCGGATTATAAAAAATTATTTATTAAATCCGCTCTTTATCGAGGTAGAAAACGGATTTTGGTGCACACTTCAGTAGAACTATTTATATTATTTAGTAATTAAATCCGTTCTTTATTCGTGTCAGTTAGAGAGCGGATTTCTATGCAAAGAACACTTCAGCATGATTTTAGTAAAAAAAAATTAAATTATTTATATTCTAAAAACATTAGATATTTATTAAATCCGCTCATTTCTCAGATAGAGAACGGATTTTGATGCAAGGACACTTTATTAGAATTTAATGTTAAGAAAACTTTTATTTCCTAAAAATATTCTACTCGTGTCAGTTAGAGAGCGGATTATAAAAACATTATTTATTAAATCCGCTCTTTATCGAGGTAGAAAACGGATTTTGGTGCACACTTCAGTAGATATTTATTATTTAGTAATTAAATCCGTTCTTTATTCGTGTCAGTTAGAGAGCGGATTTCTATGCAAAGAACACTTCAGCATGATTTTAGTAAAAAAAAATTAAATTATTTATATTCTAAAAACATTAGATATTTATTAAATCCGCTCATTTCTCAGATAGAGAACGGATTTTGATGCAAGGACACTTTATTAGAATTTAATGTTAAGAAAACTATTTATTTCCTAAAAATATTCTACTCGTGTCAGTTAGAGAGCGGATTATAAAAACATTATTTATTAAATCCGCTCTTTATCGAGGTAGAAAACGGATTTTGGTGCACACTTCAGTAGAACTATTTATATTATTTAGTAATTAAATCCGTTCTTTATTCGTGTCAGTTAGAGAGCGGATTTCTATGCAAAGAACACTTCAGCATGATTTTAGTAAAAAAAAAATTAAATTATTTATATTCTAAAAACATTAGATATTTATTAAATCCGCTCATTTCTCAGATAGAGAACGGATTTTGATGCAAGGACACTTTATTAGAATTTAATGTTAAGAAAACTATTTATTTCCTAAAAATATTCTACTCGTGTCAGTTAGAGAGCGGATTATAAAAACATTATTTATTAAATCCGCTCTTTATCGAGGTAGAAAACGGATTTTGGTGCACACTTCAGTAGAACTATTTATATTATTTAGTAATTAAATCCGTTCTTTATTCGTGTCAGTTAGAGAGCGGATTTCTATGCAAAGAACACTTCAGCATGATTTTAGTAAAAAAAAAATTAAATTATTTATATTCTAAAAACATTAGATATTTATTAAATCCGCTCATTTCTCAGATAGAGAACGGATTTTGATGCAAGGACACTTTATTAGAATTTAATGTTAAGAAAACCGTTTATTTCCTAAAAATATTCTACTCGTGTCAGTTAGAGAGCGGATTATAAAAACATTATTTATTAAATCCGCTCTTTATCGAGGTAGAAAACGGATTTTGGTGCACACTTCAGTAGAACTATTTAAAATTATTTAGTAATTAAATCCGTTCTTTATTCGTGTCAGTTAGAGAGCGGATTTCTATTCAAAGAACATTTCAGCATGATTTTAGTAAAAAAAAATTAAATTATTTATATTCTAAAAACATTAGATATTTATTAAATCCGCTCATTTCTCAGATAGAGAACGGATTTTGATGCAAGGACACTTTATTAGAATTTAATGTTAAGAAAACTATTTATTTCCTAAAAATATTCTACTCGTGTCAGTTAGAGAGCGGATTATAAAAACATTATTTATTAAATCCGCTCTTTATCGAGGTAGAAAACGGATTTTGGTGCACACTTCAGTAGAACTATTTATATTATTTAGTAATTAAATCCGTTCTTTATTCGTGTCAGTTAGAGAGCGGATTTCTATGCAAAGAACACTTCAGCATGATTTTAGTAAAAAAAATTAAATTATTTATATTCTAAAAACTTTAGATGTTTATTAAATCCGCTCTTTCTCAGATAGAGAACGGATTTTGATGCAAGGACATTTTATTAGAATTTTATGTTAAGAAAACCTATTTATTTCCTAAAAACATTCTACTCGTGTCAGTTAGAGAGCGGATTTTGACACAAAGCGCACTTTTGCAGGATTTTATATTAAATAACTGTTATTTTTTTTTAACAAATACAGCCTCGCTCATTTGAAGTCATTAACGTATACATACCTACATATTTCGTTAATAAAGATTTGTATCTCGATACAAGTTTCAAATTGTGCAATAGAAAGTGTTGGTGTTGAATCGTTTGCTATAGACACAAATATTGCATTAGTACTATCTGTTTCTATTTTAATCGATCGCATAATCAATGGAACAACTAATAGCCAGCTAATTAGTCAATTATGATTTTGATTGATATGTGTATTAATTTAGAAATTCGCCAATCAATAAATGTAACTGCGGGAAACAATAACAAATTAACTTCTCTAAATGATTTATAACAAACTCATTATTTAATTAATTTATTTATATGAATAATATTTTTCTTCTCTTGGGAATTGTTGTATGAAATGCGCGTGTAATTGAAAACAAGTGGTTATATGTAGATCGATAAATAATTATATTAGGTATATTATTGAATTCTTCAATTTGCAATTTCTTTGGCTGTCGGCGAATGAGCAAAACAGTTATATTTATTATTGCCCGTGGAATTTGTTCCATATTCGCGCTATAAATGATCAGATATGCACGAAACGCGTAGGTGTATCTATCTATTTATCCATGAGGACATTTTACAAACTTGTCGGCATTTTCGTAACGTTTGTTATTAACACTTTATGTAAATTTTTACGAGAGCGACACAAGTTTGTGAAGAATGTTTTATTTATTTAGAAAGTTCTGAAATACTTTCACGCCACTCTACAACATTAGATACAACCCCTTTCTAGCAGGTGCGTTAAGTGCATCTGTTTACATTACAGGGCATTATCAATAAAGTATGTAAACAACAGACAACAGACGCACTCAAAGCAAAGCTGGTGACGCTATTGCTTTAACGCTCTCTTGTCGTCTTCTGTCGGACGTTGTAAAATTGCTACGATGGCACATGTCTATATTTATTCTTCGGCGAAACAAATTAAAAAAAAAATTAGACTACCTAGGTACTACTTATGTATAATAATAATATGTACGGTCGTTGGTTATTAATTTTCTAACGGAACGGCACCTCGTCGTGTTTTCGTGCGTTTTCTGGAGCACATGCCATGCCATCAAAGACACGGGTCAGGTGTCCCGATTCGACACGCGCATCAACCTCCAGGTAGTTGTTCTCTTGACCTATGTAGGTACCGCTCAAATTAATAATAAATAATAATTAAAATTGGTATCTGTTTTATTTATTTTCTTACTTTCGCTTTCATTCTATAAGTAGATAGTTTTATGTGTGACCTCACCTTAACCTTAAATTTTCATTCCCAAGCCAACAATGGCTCAATTGTTGCTGTTACCTAATGGTTTCCAGAATTACAACAACAATGTACCTATACAATGTTTGTTATTAGGTTAGAACATAAGGAGTGCAAGTTTTCATAATTAAATTGGCCTGAAAATCCTCGACGGATTAATTTTCTTGTCATTAATGAAGTTATTGTTATTATTATTTATAATTTCCATTATTACATTACCACTAACTAACTTACAATAAATGCTGTTCATAAGTCGAGTTTTAAACAGCCATTGTGGCTGGATAGGTACGCGAAGTTGATCGTGATAAGCCATCGAGATTACAGTGATAACCAAATTAGTATCTAAGTTGTGATTAATTTGGGAAATCGTCCGTGTGAGATAAGATTGTTTTATGCTACTACTAACAGTAAAAATTAAACAATATCGTACAGATTATTTTCAATTTTATTAAAGCGTCGATTTTATCTATCGTATATGCTGTGCTGGACAACATTTTTTAACTGGGTAGGTAATTAGGTACTTGCAGAGCAAAATAATGTTTTTGTATTAACGTCTTGTACACTCAGAGGACGTTAATTCGTTCCCAATAGTTTTCTTAAATGGCAACGTCGGTCGCGCCTTTTCGGTCTGTATGTATGTTGTCGATAATGTAGGAAACAATACGTAATATTGCGAGCAGAATCGCATCTATTGCTCGATAGTTTCGTGGCTGTTTCAATGTTTACATAGGTACTTAATATACAGGGTCTTTCAACTTGATGGGCTATTAGTATCTATATGAATTCAATTCTGAAACTTGGGCTCATTTGGTTATTGTTTATGTCGCTTCTTTTAAAAATATTTTCAAGTTCGATTTACATCCGGTTATACCGGAAGTAGATGTTAACTTTCTTATTTTAAATGGAATGACATACATCAAATTGTAGATTTTCTCAAGAAGTATAAGCAAAGTTATAGATACGATAGTCCCATATCAAGACGCCAAATTCAATGAGGAAGTCGAATATGTAGTCAAAAATGGGTCATTCTATTTAAAACAATTGACTTATGCCTCTTTGAAGTTGACCAACTTTGACCACAAAATTTGAACACCCTGTACATTTTAGTTATAAACCACAATTTTTTTTCGATAATGTGAATAGTTATAAATAACTGTTACGAGTTATAAAGCAAAATCTCAAAAATTAATTGAATTACGGTTTTTTAAATGTTAACGTGCAGATGTCAAAAATTTTGAAAAAAATTAAATAACTCAAAATCCATCAATATTTTCGGAATAGTGCCTCCAATAAAATATGTATGAATTCAGATTTTCTATCGGAAAATGTAAAAAAAAGTATGTCATTCCATTTAAAGTAAAAAAGTTAACATCTACTTCCGGTATAACCGGATGTAAATCGAAATTGAAAATATTTTTAAAAGAAGCGGCATAAACAATAACCAAATGAGCCCAAGTTTCAGAATTGAATTCATATAGATACTAATAGCCCATCAAGTTGAAAGACCCTGTATATTAAGTACCTATGTAAACATTGAAACAGCCACGAAACTATCGAGCAATAGATGCGATTCTGCTCGCAATATTACGTATTGTTTCCTACATTATCGACAACATACAGACCGAAAAGGCGCAACGTTGCCATTTAAGAAAATAATTGGGAACGAATTAACGTCCTCTGAGTGTACCTAGGTACTTACAATTAAATGAAATTCACAACAAGGCATGGAATCATACTAATATTATAAATGCGAATGTAAGTTTGTTTGTTACGCTTTCACGCAAAAACTACTTAACCGATCATCATGAAACTTTGCACATACACTCTTGAAGGTAGTAGAAGTAACATAGGATACTTTTTATTAAAAAAAAAAAAAATTTTTTTTACGAAACATAAGAAAATTGTTTGTCAAAATATCGTCAAATTTAGCTACTTCAACGCCATCTAGCATCATAGTAATGAAGTTTCAACCCTGAATACTGTAATACCGGCCCACTGTATTAGAAGATCTAACAGCTAACCACAAAAATTACGGATAACCTCAAAAATGTGAATAGTTTTATACTGCATGTAACGACAGAAGAAAATAACAATAAATATAGAAAAATTAGAAACAGTTGAAACTATATTCAATTGAATTAGAATTGAATTAGATATTGTCGTCACCGTCGGTGCGGCCGAAGGAATTCCGATCTTACTCGCTGATGTTAATTCTTACTCTGCTACTATATTGACTCATTTCTATTATTATACCCTTACTTTTTATCTCTCATACTTATTTAATTTCTCCACTGCGGGCGAAGCCGCGGGCAAAAAGCTAGTACAATATAAATGCAATAGAGTACGCCTCTGGCACATTTTGTGGCTCATGAGATTTTGAACTACCTCTAGTACATATAACATTTGTGCATCAGACTTCAAATGAATTTAGATCCTCTTTATTATTTTTTAATTCGGTTATATTTTATATAAGTACTTACAATTGAAATTGAGTTATTGTACCCTAAATTAGTTTAACTTTTCTTTTTAATTAAATTAATTGGAAAAGTTCAATTTCAATTACTTTCAATGTTTCTTTCCTTTATGTTTTGGGAATTTAATTTCTCATTTTCTTGTGTTCTTGCAAAAAACATTTGTTAATTGATTGATTGATTGATTGATTGTAGTTTGTATGTCAGAAGCAGAATCATTGTTATGCAGAAAAGCCTCTACCTATCTATACACCATAATTATTATTTATTGTCATGATTTTGAAATGATTTAAATGGTCGTTTCGAAAAAAGGACTTACTAAATTTCTCTGACTCTGACGCGGATAGAAAGTGGATCTCATTTCAATTTCTTTTTAATTGGACAAATTACAGTACCCATTCCTATAGTCAGTTGAGTTGCAGAAGAAATATGTACAAGTGCTGTGCTGTTTTTTTTTTTATTACGATAATTAAGTGTAAAAATGCTATTCTTTACGGATAATGGCGTCACGGTTTCTGAATTTTTAGTGAAAAAAGAATTAATAATAATAATAGTAATATAAACATTCTGTAAGTAATAAATATCTATCTACTTATCTATCTGCTCACTCACTTCCTCAACCAAGTTTAGTTTAGTTCAGTTCAGTTCAGTTTAGTTGTAATTTGAATTGCACTTTCTAGATTTTACAGATAGTATCTAGCCAGCCTATCAGCTCTTGCACCTTTCATGATCTAAACACCACGTACTTATTTATGCAGGTAACTATGTACGTTTCTGTTTTATGAATAAAAACTCCCATTATTATTATATTATTATTAAATTTAAATTGTTGGCGAGCAAGTGGAACAACAAATCGTAAATCACTTGGTAACCATTTTCACCATTCCTCCAAGACACACACAATTGTTGAGCTTTCTTCAAGAAGATAACTCGATAGACAATCTACATTATTATAATTATAACTAATTTAGCACTACGTAATATCTCTATTAAAAAATGGGGGTTGGTGGTGGAAGGGTGAAAATTAAAGGTAACCTACCCCCTCTTTGACAAAGCGTAGCCACGCCCTTTATTTATCATAAAAAGATTTTAGTCAGAAAGTTATATTAGTTTCAGTAGGTATTTTATGTTGTTTATATAATATTATATAAGTAAGTGGGTAGGTAGTAAATATTTTACGGTAGGTAGTGAAGTCATAAAATGGCAACGGCTACGGCCAGAATATTCCGGACAGCAGGTTTAGATAGTTAGAGCAGAATGGAGAGCGAGCGCTATCTGGCGCAATAATTTTCTCGCAAAAGCAACGGGTATACGTAGATAATTATTAAGGAACACATACGTATAAGAAATGGTCCTGTAACTATTAAAGATAATGGTTTTTAGTAGGCGAACTGCTGCTCTCGAGAGAGTAGGATGAAGTTGAGAGCATAATTTTCGAAATGCTTTTACGTATAGAGTCAATATTGCGTTTTCTAGTTGCGGATATTTATATCGATTTTAAACGTCCGTCAGTTAAGTTTAACTCTCACTTAACGGGTTCCTGTATTTCCGAAGAATGCCATAAAAGGCGGTATTAAACGTTTATGGTTTAAATTATACCACACCGACGTACGGCCATAGTCAGGTCCACACATTATACCATACAGCTTCATATTCTAATCTAATCGATCGTAAATTGTATAAAACTCGAGCAAAGTTTAATTGTTTGAATTCTGTCCAGATCGTTTAGGAATCGACTTGTCGGCACCATTTGTAATTGCCAGGGAGTGCAAGGTGTCTCAAAATTTATTTTCTGAAGTATTAATCGATTTCGACAAGGGTGTATTGTATGTAAACTACTCCTATTCTAAGATGTAATTGTCTTAAAAATTCTTGGGGGTTGACAACTTCAGTAGGTATTTATTTATGTTTGTCAGCCTTTGGCGACAATATCTACCCTTAGATGTAATTATTCTTAACTTTCTTGGGGGTGGAATAATAACGCTAACACTTTTTTTCAAGACAGATAGATGCCTTAGCTTCATTTTGTGTCCCTTATTAAAAATTCGTATCTGCAACAGTTTCGGAGAAAAAAATTGTTTGTTGCATGGATGATTTCTGACGATTGTTAATAACTTCAGTTTTGTTAAATAACCACCGAGATGCTTAATGTGGTGTAAAGTCTAACCCCAATGAGGTACTAACTTCTGACATGCTCATAAAGTTTGTAGGATACGGCTGGGGTAAAAAATACCCCCACCCCTGTAATTGTTTGCTCGATTTATTTGACCAAAAAATTATTTCTGGATAGGTATCGTTATTGCCTACATTTTTTATCTCTTAGTAAAAAACCGTATCTGCAGCAGTTTGCTAATAAACACGAGTTTGTTGGATATTATAATCAGATATTGGCGGATTAAAAACCGTTATTTTCCCCAAAAACCGTCATAGTTACGACTTTTTACTAAGACGTAAAAAATGTAGGCAATTACAGTGCCTTTCCAGAAAAAAATATTGGAGAAATAAATCAACTGTATTTAATAATTTATTTTAGGGGTGGGGGTAATTTTTACCACAGACGTATTCTAATAAACTTGATAATCATGTCAGAATTTATTAGTACCTTCTTAGGGTAGTCTTCATATCAAATTTTATTCAAATACATTTTCGATTTAATTCGAAAAACAAAAATTATTAAGAATTGTTGTCAGAAATTATTGATTTTTTTTCTTCGAAACTATTGCAGATACGGATTTTTAATAAGAGGCACAAAATGAAGCTAAGGCATCTATCTTTCTTAAAAAAAATTGTCAACGTAATTATTCAATCGCCAAGAAAGTTAAGAACAAATATATCAAAGAGTAGGTAGGAGTTGTCGCCACGAGGCTGACATAAGCATTGAAATAGGAACACTTTCGTACAAAAAGTGTCAAATAACATTAAGTAAAAGTGTTGCTCTACATAAATAAATTTCCTTTTCGATTGTAGGTGTACAGAAGTTGTCTCGTGTCTTTAGCATGCAAATATTCTTGTATATGTATTGGTATATATCTAATAAGCGAAGGAATTTTTATATTTCACGTCAACAGCTACTTTCACATCAAGAATTTGCTTTAGAAACACATTTACATGCTGCTGGTAGTAGGTACATATTGTAACAACAAAAAGAAAATTAGAGAATTTAAAATAAATTAAATTTTTTGCATTGGTTAAAAAGAATTGTTTAATTGAGTAAGGTTGGCTACCGTGGCCCTTTCCAATAATATAATTGTCTCGGTGACCGTTTTAAGTGTGCGGGTAGTTTAGTTTAGTTTAGAAAGGCCATTAATGCAAATGAAAGATAAAATTGAGTCATGAAACGACCTAACCCAACCTAACAGCAACACTTACTACTATCAATCCGACGATTTATTACTCCTGGCCAGATTAACAAACTCGACCGTTTGTGTGTGTGTCTATTATGTGGCATAAAACCGTTTTAGTTTCGGGCCATGCAGGCAGTCAGTGTAGGCAGTGGTTGGTTGATTGTTATCGACAATAATAAAATAATTGTACAGGTCAGGCACCACTGTACGAGCGACGACTCAATTAAATCGTTTCTAATTATTTTTTTCTCCTTTTGTTTCAGGTGAGTTTGAAGGTGATAAGACGAAAAAAGGCAGGTGATATTCACCATTAGAGTAAGATCATTTTTATTTTTGATTCCAGGGAATTATTTTTTGATTTTTTTATCCTTTAATTTGTTAAAATATTAGGTCCAATTAGGGGACCACCATGTCTTCAAATAGCCTCTAATAGAAAATTAATTTTGTCCTGAATTATCCTAAGGATCCTGTCCTGGTCCTTGCTGAGTTTATTAAATTTAATTATTAATTATTTCGTCCTCAAACAGCCCCTAATACTGTTTTCAATTAGGAAACCTCCTCGAAATAGTCCTTAATAAAAAATTAATTTTGTCCTGAGGGTGGTCCTGTTCTGATTCTTGTTAAAATTATTAATTTTTATTAACCAATTATTTCACCTAATCAAAAAATTAATTTAGTGATCGTATAATTGTCCTGAATTAATAATTTTAATTATAGATTTTAAATTAGAAGCTTGCTTCTTGAGGTTTTTGGGGTTGAATTAAAAATAAAAAATAGAAACAGGACTCGAACAAAGAACTGGATCGTGTGATATATTGTTTATCATTATAATTTTTTTTGTACGAAATGACTCTTTAATGGGATGACGGTAGTCCTGTATAAAGTTCAGCTTCCTAGCTTTAGTCCTCGAGATTCATATTTCACGGTTCGTGGGTCGAACGGTGGCCGCCAGGGGCCTGCACAAGTTAGGAGCGTGTAAAATGTAGTAGACCAAATATTTCGAGACATGTTTTTAATCTGCAGCAACTCTAAAAGGATTCAAGGGCTTTTTTTGGAATTTATATTATTCCAAAATAAAGCAAAAATGTCGTGTATAAGATTAGGCACCATAAATCATTTTTGGAGAAAGCTATTTTTAGTGGGTCAAAATCCCAAATTATCTCAGTTCATTGTCCCTTTTTATGAGTAATCTTATATTTCCTTGAATCCTATGACGTTTAAGGACAATAAAACAATGTCGGTTTTAATATTTAATTTAAAAATGAATTTAAAATTTATTTTTATTTGACTTCATACAGGAATTCTTGAAATCTTGTCTTGAATCCTTTGACTTTTAAGGACTAAAAGATAATGTAGATTTGAATAATCCTTGATCTTTTTCTTGAGTCCTATAGCTTCTAATTATAATAGTTAAATAACGAGATAATTTGGATTTTAATCTCAATTTTCGAGGATACAAAATTTCATTTCATTTGTTGGACTTTCCAGTGGAATCCTTGAAATATTTTCTGGAATCCTTTTACTTTTAAGGACAACAGGACAATGTAATGCAAGCTTAAAAATTTTATTTTCCTTTGACTTTCACAAGAAAATAAATTTAATTTATCTGAACTATTCTTGATAGAATTTACAGTAGAATCCTTGATCGTTTTTCTTGAATCCTTCGACTTTTAAGGAAAATAAGATAACGTAATAAATTTTATTTTCTTTTAACTTCCTTTGGGACACAAATTCGGTCAAAGTTTATTTCATTTTTTGGTATTCCTTAATAGATTTCCCAGCGTAATCCTTGATATTTTTCTTGAGTCCTATAGCTTCTAATTATAATAGTTAAATAACGAGATAATTTGGATTTTAATCTCAATTTTCGAGGATACAAAATTTCATTTCATTTGTTGGACTTTTCAGTGGAATCCTTGAAATATTTTCTGGAATCCTTTTACTTTTAAGGACAACAGGACAATGTAATGTAGGCTTGAAAATTTTATTTTCCTTTGACTTTCACAAGGAAATAAATTTAATTTATCTGAACTATTCTTGATAGAATTTACAGTAGAATCCTTGACCATTTTTCTTGAATCCTCTGATTTTGAAGGACAATAAGATAACGTAATAAATTTTATTTTCTTTTAACTTCCTTTGGGACACAAATTCGGTCAAAGTTTATTTCATTTTTTGGTATTCCTTAATAGATTTCCCAGCGTAATCCTTGATATTTTTCTTGAGTCCTATAGCTTCTAATTATAATAGTTAAATAACGAGATAATTTGGATTTTAATCTCAATTTTCGAGGATACAAAATTTCATTTCATTTGTTGGACTTTTCAGTGGAATCCTTGAAATATTTTCTGGAATCCTTTTACTTTTAAGGACAACAGGACAATGTAATGTAGGCTTGAAAATTTTATTTTCCTTTGACTTTCACAAGGAAATAAATTTAATTTATCTGAACTATTCTTGATAGAATTTACAGTAGAATCCTTGACCATTTTTCTTGAATCCTCTGATTTTGAAGGACAATAAGATAACGTAATAAATTTTATTTTCCTTTAACTTCCTTTGGGACACAAATTCGTTCAAAGTTTATTTCATTTTTTGGTATTCCTTAATAGATTTCCCAGCGTAATCCTTGATATTTTTCTTGAGTCCTATAGCTTCTAATTATAATAGTTAAATAACGAGATAATTTGGATTTTAATCTCAATTTTCGAGGATACAAAATTTCATTTCATTTGTTGGACTTTTCAGTGGAATCCTTGAAATATTTTCTGGAATCCTTTTACTTTTAAGGACAACAGGACAATGTAATGTAGGCTTGAAAATTTTATTTTCCTTTGACTTTCACAAGGAAATAAATTTAATTTATCTGAACTATTCTTGATAGAATTTACAGTAGAATCCTTGACCATTTTTCTTGAATCCTCTGATTTTGAAGGACAATAAGATAACGTAATAAATTTTATTTTCCTTTAACTTCCTTTGGGACACAAATTCGTTCAAAGTTTATTTCATTTTTTGGTATTCCTTAATAGATTTCCCAGCGTAATCCTTGATATTTTTCTTGAGTCCTATAGCTTCTAATTATAATAGTTAAATAACGAGATAATTTGGATTTTAATCTCAATTTTCGAGGATACAAAATTTCATTTCATTTGTTGGACTTTTCAGTGGAATCCTTGAAATATTTTCTGGAATCCTTTTACTTTTAAGGACAACAGGACAATGTAATGTAGGCTTGAAAATTTTATTTTCCTTTGACTTTCACAAGGAAATAAATTTAATTTATCTGAACTATTCTTGATAGAATTTACAGTAGAATCCTTGACCATTTTTCTTGAATCCTCTGATTTTGAAGGACAATAAGATAACGTAATAAATTTTATTTTCCTTTAACTTCCTTTGGGACACAAATTCGTTCAAAGTTTATTTCATTTTTTGGTATTCCTTAATAGATTTCCCAGCGTAATCCTTGATATTTTTCTTGAGTCCTATAGCTTCTAATTATAATAGTTAAATAACGAGATAATTTGGATTTTAATCTCAATTTTCGAGGATACAAAATTTCATTTCATTTGTTGGACTTTTCAGTGGAATCCTTGAAATATTTTCTGGAATCCTTTTACTTTTAAGGACAACAGGACAATGTAATGTAGGCTTGAAAATTTTATTTTCCTTTGACTTTCACAAGGAAATAAATTTAATTTATCTGAACTATTCTTGATAGAATTTACAGTAGAATCCTTGACCATTTTTCTTGAATCCTCTGATTTTGAAGGACAATAAGATAACGTAATAAATTTTATTTTCTTTTAACTTCCTTTGGGACACAAATTCGGTCAAAGTTTATTTAATTTTTTGGTATTCCTTAATAGATTTCCCAGCGTAATCCTTGATATTTTTCTTGAGTCATATAGCTTCTAATTATAATAGTTAAATAACGAGATAATTTGGATTTTAATCTCAATTTTCGAGGATACGAAATTTCATTTCATTTGTTGGACTTTCCAGTGGAATCCTTGAAATATTTTCTTGAATCCTTTTACTTTTATGACAAAAGGACAATGTAATGCAAGCTTAAAAATTTTATTTTCCTTTGACTTTCACAAGGAAATAAATTTAATTTATCTGAATTATTCTTGATGGAATTTACAGTAGAATCCTTGATCGTTTTTCTTGAATCCTTTGACTTTTAAGGACAATAAGATAACGTAATAAATTTTATTTTCTTTTGGTTTCCTTTGGGATACAAATTTGGTCAAAGTTAGATATTCCTTGATGAAATTCACAATAGAATCCTTGATGTATTTCAGGAATCCTTTGTTTTGTAAGCCAAATAATTATTACTAACAGGACAATAATAGATACAATCTCATTTTTTTTTAATTTTTGGAAACAAAAAATAATTCCATTTGGGATATTGATTCCTTGAAGGAATTCTCACAGGATTCCCCACTCAATTCTTTTACGTATTATTCTTCTAGGCATAATTATTTTTAAATTTTCTCATTATATTGCAAAGACAAATTTTCAAATCAGATTCCTCACTCATTCACTCGCTTAATAATACGAATAGATATTTCATTTTGGGTTTGCACCAATACCAGGCCAATACAAGGTCCTGTTATCGTTTATCGTACCTCTCATCTGTGTTATTAACGAGTTGTCCATGTACATGTATATATGTATATGTATACCTGAGGTACCTTTATTTTGCTTTGCTACTATACCTGGCAGCCAGCAGCTTCCGTGGCCGGTGTGCAATATCCTGCAGCCTTTACCACATTACATCCATCCATCGGCATCGGTTGTAACTTGTAACGAAAGAACCGCATAACTTTTCTGGTCGACTGGGCGCCTGTTACGCCATAGATCATCCGTTGACGTGTCGTAATAGCATGATAATGTGTACACACTGCGCGGCCTCAGCCAATTTTTCCTAACCATATTATGGTATCAATCTACCCCAACCCAACTAACTAACTACGTATCTACTAGATATCTAAATATCTACTATACTTCCTCATTACCTTTCGTTTTTTATTTTTGAATTTATTTCTGTCTGTCGCCCCGTGCCTCAGGAGTCCGCCTACTAATAATAATAATATCTAAATAACACCATCCCTTACTTACCTACCGGTTGGGTTGGTTTATTAATCGAAAGCTCTAGGCTTCTCTGCTACCCTAATCCTGCCATCCTCATTATGGAAATTAAAGTAAAGGGGTAACAAACAAACAAAACACAATCTAAAAACATTTTGGGAAATGCAGTTATTGAAAACAATTGATTATTGATTATTGACAGGTCATTTTATTTATCGGTTTATTGAACGTCATTTTTGACAATTTTATGGCATATTTCATAGATGATTTTATTGATCAGTTTTTGACCATTTTGCTGATCGTTTTATTGATCACTGATAAATCATTTTATTGATTATTGATGGATCATTTTTATTGATTACATATTTATCACCTTATTTATTATTTATCGAACAATTTTGGTCATTTCGTCGATCATTTTATTGACCATTTTGCTGGTCATTTTATTGATCATTGATAGATCATTTTACAGAATATTGATTATCTATGGACTACTTCGTCGACCATTGCTGATCATTTTAGTGATTATTTTATTGATTAATTAATTGATCTTTTTATTGAACAGATTTGGGTCATTCTTAACGATTTTATTGGTTATTTATCGATCATTTTATTGATAATTTTATTGGCCATTTTGCTGGTCATTTTATTGATCATCGATAGATCATTTTATTGATTGCTTAATTATTTATTGGCCACTTAGACAATTTGAGAGATTATTATATTTATTATTAATTAATTAATTGTTCATTTTATAAATTATTTTATTGATTACGAACTATTACAGTCATTTAGTGTGGGATCTAATGTATAAAAGTGTTACTTATTAATTTATTGGTTACGTATTTAATTAAACTTTCTGTAAATTAATTAATTATTCAATCAAACAAGAAACAACGAGGTCGATATTTACTGACAAGGATAAAGCATTTATTTATTTATTTATTTATTTATTTTATTGTACGTACGAATAGCCTTCGAAGTTACCCGAGTGCTTCCAGGCTTGAAGGAGCAACATTGGTTGCCTACGTTGCGTCCTTAAAAAGGACAATAACTCGTATATTCATCCTTTAAAACCGTTGATCGTTTTAGGATCTTTTTTTTTTAAAAAAAAACAGTAATCGTTATCAATAAATATATATGTAGGTAGCTCGTAAGCTCGTTATAAATTAATGATGGTTTTATTAGGATCATTTTCGTCGAGTTGTAGGTATGTATTCTATTTTATTACACAGGAAAGAAAATACGTGTGGTCTTCATGGTCGGTGATCGTTTGCTTCTTTGCTTGCCATTGCTGCATGCCATGAAAATTGTCACGTTGCGTTCAACGACGTGTAAACCCATCATTGTAGGATCGAGTTGAGAGATGATGCCAAGTCAGTTTTGATTCACTGCGCTTTATTAGCTAACCAACCAACTACTTACTTTGCCAAACACTTATTAGAATATACTTTACGTATGTTACTTACTCTACGGATTATCCATCCGAGATGATCCATCGTCATTAAATATAACGTAGGTACGTACGAAAATAGAATTTTTATGGGTTGGGTATTAGGTAGCTAACATTGTCGTTTCAATTCTCTTTTAATTTGTTGATATTGGTAGATGAGGAATTATAACATAAAAAAATTCGCAAATATGAGCGAAGTCTTTGATATATATATATATATATATATATATATATATATATATTATACATTTATTTATTTATTCATTTATTTATTTATTTATTTATTTATTTATTTATTTATTCATTTATTTATTTATTTATTTGTTTGTTTATTTTATATTTATTTACGTATTTATTTATTGACGGACCTGCAAATTTTAAGTTATTTCACAATAAGGGAAAACCACAGACGGAGGAACCCCTGTACGTGGACTGGTAACTCGAAAAAAAAATAAATAACTGACAAATTGAAAAATTTAACTACACAACTGTAATACATACATTAAAGATATTTTTAATAATAATAATTATCAATAAATTATATATATATATATATATATATATACAGGGCGATATTGTTATTTCGAAGAGATTTGAGGAATTCCTCACCCTCGCCCTCTTCTCCTGGGTGTTGAAATCCTTTCGATTTCTCATTTTGACTTTTGGATTTATTTTCATTTTATCTCAGGAGCTCTAACTGAAATTTTGAGTAGAAATCCTCAAGTGATTTTGCTGTCCATCTCATGTTCTCAGTGCTGGAACCTTTTCAAAGTGTCTGAATTCCATTGTTTATCATCCTACGTAGTTGCAGAGTTTCCTGTACCAAAAAAAAGAGCTTCTGGTGTCTTTGTCTAAATCTAAAATGACTTTAAAGATCCCAAATCCGTAATAAATGACTAAATATCCCACTGAATCCTTGGAAAATTTAAACATTTTGCGTTTGACACTGGTCCTCCAAGGGGACATCATCAATTAATAAAAAATAACGTCTCATCGCTATGAGGAATCAGGAGATTTCCTCGTTCATCTTATCTTCTGGATGTTGAGGTTTTTTTCCGAAAAGTTCAATAAAATTTAATCTCATTTACTGGAATATTTCATATACTGGACGATGTCGTTTTTGGAATCATTTGGGAGGGAATTCCTCAGGTTCCTGTCTCCTTCTGGGTGTTGAGATTCCTTCCAAGTTTCTCATTTAAATTTTTAGACTTTCACTTAATGTTATCTCAGGATCTGTTGCACAAATCCTTAGGTACTATACAGGAGATATCGATTTGGAAGTCATTTTATAGGGATATCAGGCGATCCATCAGGAGATTTTCTGGTTCATCTCATTTTGTAGATGTTGAATTTTTTTCCAAGTCTATTATTTGGATTTTGGATGTTTTCTTACTGAAAACTTTAAAATATAGGACGATGTCGTTTGAAAGGGGGTTCCAAGGAATTTCTCAGGGGTTTATCTACTTGTGAGTGTTGAGATTCCTTCGTAGTTTCTCATTTAAATTTTTAGACGTTCTCTTCATGTTATCTCAGGGATTGTTACCGAAATCTTTAAAATATAGAGGACGATATCGTTTTTGGAAGTCATTTTGAAAGGATATCAAGGGATTCCTTAGGAGATTTTGTTGTCCATCTCATTTTTTGGGGTTTTTCCAAGTTTATAATTTGGATTTTGGATTATTTCTTTAATTTTATGACAAGATTTCTTACTGAAAACTTTAATATACTGGACGATGTCGTTTTTGGAATCATTTTGGAGGGAATTCCTTCAGGTTCTTCTCTCGTTCTGGATGTTGAGATTCCTTCCAAGTTTCTCATTTAAATTTTTAGACGTTCTCTTCATGTTATCTCAGGGATTGTTACCGAAATCTTTAAAATATAGAGGACGATATCGTTTTTGGAAGTCATTTTGAAAGGATATCAAGGGATTCCTTAGGAGATTTTGTTGTCCATCTCATTTTTTGGGGTTTTTCCAAGTTTATAATTTGGATTTTGGATTATTTCTTTAATTTTATGACAAGATTTCTTACTGAAAACTTTAATATACTGGACGATGTCGTTTTTGGAATCATTTCGGAGGGAATTCCTTCAGGTTCTTCTCTCGTTCTGGATGTTGAGATTCCTTCCAAGTTTCTGATTTAAATTTTCATGTTTATTTTACCTTTAGCTTTTGGATATTATTGTACATTTCTAATTAACTATAATATATATATATATATATAGATATATAGATATATTTAGTAGGGCTGTATATATGTGTGATGGGTATGAGTTCTGGTGGTGTAAAAATTTTTAATGTCTCGTCCAATTTTAAGTAGCAAGGCAATAATTTAGCAACCGCTTGTTGCACTGACAGATCGTTCTTTTGCCAAACCCGACAGTTCGCGGCGTTTCGGCCATAAAAACCACCAGAAAATCACATGTGTGTGAACGTGGCGTATTTCACTTTATGACAGACCGTGTAATACTTTACTTTGTACCTACCACATCACATCCAGTAGATATGTGTGTGTGTGTAGTAGATGGGTCTTGTAGATATAGATACTATTCAAAAACTCCATTGAGTTTTGTTCACCTTTGTCTTTCCCATCCTATTTGTGTGTCTTGTGTCAGCTTCCTCGCGGAAATAATTTTAGAATTTTAGGGTAAAAGAACGTCAGGGTGGTCCAATACGTAAAGGGTTCATAAATAATACCAATATCTCACGTTGCTGAGTAGATATGTAGTAGTGATTTATTTCTAACTATTTTAAACATAAAAAAATCAGAAACAAACAACTGAAAAATACAACAACAGCGATAATAAAATGAATTCTCTATTTTCTAAAATATTTATTTTTATCTCCTTTTTTTTATACCTACTCGTATAGTAGTATTTACAGAGAATGTGAAGACGACTTATCTGGTCAGGTTATCGTTTACGAAGGTCAACTGACGACCATTACATTATGTACATCTGGCCTGAAACCTGAACTCGCATCAGTCGTGTGCCGGTCTCGTACGAACGATATGGGTCGCAAACGTAAACGATCATCGATTAATTTAAAGCTCTTGATCGATACGACTTTTTTAAGTAACGACGACGATGACGTATCGATCGAAAATATTGATCCTCTCACAATTAGTAGTAGTAAAAGGCGGAAAGTGAGTTTAAAAGAGTGTTTTATTGCGTGAATTAGATGTTAATTGTAACGAGACAAATCAGGACACTGATAAAGATAACAGTTACTGTGTTAATGAGCCCGAACAAGGGGAACTGACTGAATGCAAAGAAGAAGGTTAGTGTTTAATGTTTTTCTATAAATTTGAGGCACAAAGAATTGTGCAGAAACCTGTAAGTACTTTAGGCAAAATAAGTCGAAAAATTTCTCTTTGCTGGTCATTATATCGATCGTCCATTTTTATAGGTTACTTATCTATCAATTTATTGATTGTTTAGCGACCATTGTTGATCATTTGTGTTTATTTTATTATGATATTTTTATTGGACGGTTTTTGGTAATTCTTGGAAATTTTATTGATGATTGTGTTAATCATTTTGCTGGTCATTGTATTAATTATTGATAGATCATTTTATTGATCTGTCGCATACCTATATTGATCACATTTATGGACCATTTTTGACAATTCTAGAGATTACTTTATTAATACGTCTGAAGAGAATTATGACCTTAGATGTCAATTTGGGGTAGTTTAGCGGGTACTTTAACTGTTTCGTTCCCAGATGTCTCGTCTCGTCACAAATATGACAATTGTATCATTTTAATTTAATTTCTTGAATGAAAGAAGGAAGGAAGAAGAATATGTACGTATCTATGTTATGTATAATAAGCGTGGAGTCATTGTTGGCGGGAGACTCTCAGGTGTAACCGATACTACTACTACGTATATAGGTATTTGTATTGTACACATATAAAGAGATTTGTATGTATATAATATAGAAGTTGCTGGCAGGGTCACATCATGTAGGTATCGTAATTACACAGTCACAGAGGTAACCGATACCCTATCCCTATCCCTATCGTATCGGCCGGTGGGTAGATATCGGATATACCGTAGGTTGAATCGTCGTTGTTTGTCCACAATTACAGGTGACCGTACATTCGGCTCTTATTATGGGAACCGGACGACAAAAACAACACTTACTTACTTACGTGTATCTATTTATATATACATTAATTTGTATTACATAGGTACATATGCATTTAGTTATACCTACTTTATATATAGGAATGTAATAAGAGTACATAGTGGTGTCGGTACTTGTTCATCCTTCGCGGTTCCAGAGTATCCTGTACCGAAAAGGAAGTGGTCACGTATCTGGTGTTTAAATGTCGTGTGAAATTTAAAGTTACTTTTAGAGTTACAAAATACACTAAATAATCAACTGAATTATTGGAAAGGTAAATTAATTTGAGTCTGGCCCCACTGGTCCTCTAAGGGGACATCATCAATTAATTAATTAATTAATTAATTGTGTGAGCTGAAGGGTCCAATAAAATCTCATCAAATCTCGTTTATTTATAGAAGGGGACTTTTTAAAAGTTTAGAGAATAGTTTTAATTCAAAATTAAGTTTGATTTGTAAATATTTCAGTCCCCAGACTATAATAAATAATTTTTTATCCACTTAGTAGCTCTTCATCCTTCGCAGTTTAAGAGTCTGCTTTTCCAAAGAGGAAGTTGTTAAGCTTCTGGTGTCTTTGTCTAAATTTAAAATGATCTCTAAAGGTCCTAAAATCCTTAATAAATTACTAAATAATCAACTGAATTATTGGAAAAGTAAATTAATTGAGTCTGGCCCCACTGGTCCTCTAAGGGGACATCATCAATTAATTAATTAATTAATTAATTGTGTGAGCTGAAGGGTCCAATAAAATCTCATCAAATCTCGTTTATTTATAGAAGGGGACTTTTTAAAAGTTTAGAGAATAGTTTTAATTCAAAATTAAGTTTGATTTGTAAATATTTCAGCCCCGACATGTAATAAATAATTTTGTTATCCCTTAGTAGCTCTTCATTCTTTGCAGTTCAAGAGTCTGCTTTTCCAAAGAGGAAGTTGTCAACCTTCTGGCGTCTTTGTCTAAATTTAAAATGATCTCTAAAGGTCCTAAAATCCTTAATAAATTACTAAATAATCAACTGAATTTTTGGGAAAAAGGAAAATTTAAATTTTGAGTCTGGCCCCACTGGTCCTCTAAGGGGACATCATCAATTAATTAATTAATTAATTAATTGTGTGAGCTGAAGGGTCCAATAAAATCTCATCAAATCTCGTTTATTTATAGAAGGGGACTTTTTAAAAGTTTAGAGAATAGTTTTAATTCAAAATTAAGTTTGATTTGTAAATATTTCAGTCCCCAGACTATAATAAATAATTTTTTATCCACTTAGTAGCTCTTCATTCTTTGCAGTTCAAGAGTCTGCTTTTCCAAAGAGGAAGTTGTCAACCTTCTGGCGTCTTTGTCTAAATTTAAAATGATCTCTAAAGGTCCTAAAATCCTTAATAAATTACTAAATAATCAACTGAATTATTGGAAAAGTAAATTAATTGAGTCTGGCCCCACTGGTCCTCTAAGGGGACATCATCAATTAATTAATTAATTAATTAATTGTGTGAGCTGAAGGGTCCAATAAAATCTCATCAAATCTCGTTTATTTATAGAAGGGGATTTTTTAAAAGTTTAGAGAATAGTTTTAATTAAAAATTAAGTTTAATTTGCAAATATTTCAGTCCCCAGATTAATAAATAATTTTTTATCCACTTAGTAGCTCTTCATTCTTTGCAGTTCAAGAGTCTGCTTTTCCAAAGAGGAAGTTGTCAACCTTCTGGCGTCTTTGTCTAAATTTAAAATGATCTCTAAAGGTCCTAAAATCCTTAATAAATTACTAAATAATCAACTGAATTATTGGAAAAGTAAATTAATTGAGTCTGGCCCCACTGGTCCTCTAAGGGGACATCATCAATTAATTAATTAATTAATTAATTGTGTGAGCTGAAGGGTCCAATAAAATCTCATCAAATCTCGTTTATTTATAGAAGGGGATTTTTTAAAAGTTTAGAGAATAGTTTTAATTAAAAATTAAGTTTAATTTGCAAATATTTCAGTCCCCAGATTAATAAATAATTTTTTATCCACTTAGTAGCTCTTCATTCTTTGCAGTTCAAGAGGATGTTGTGAAGTTTTTGGTGTGTCTTTGCCTAAATCTAAAATGACTCTAAAGTTCCTAAAATTCCTAATGAATCACTAAATATCCAACTGAATTCTTGGACAATTAAAATAATTTGAGTCTGATCCTGGTCCTCTAAGGAGACATCATCAATTAATTAAAGAGGAGTTGAATAAAATCTCGTTTGTTTACAGGAAGTTAAGAGGATAGTTTTAGTTTAAAATTAGGTTCATTTAGTCCAAATCTATTTGGTCTTGTCCTTCTACTTTTTTTCCTGAAATCCTTTAGACCAATAAATTGCTGCACTAACTAGAATATATAATTTTTATGGATGCGCCAGACATACGTCGTACAGTCCACCACAAATCGTTTTCAGAACCAATTTGAAAATTACCTTAACAATTTATCAATTATTCTGACCAATTAAGGTTGAGTATTTATATCGACATCCATCTGTACGTAGGTAGCTTTGTAATTCTATCCCACAATATCAAATTACACGTGTAAGTAAGTCAGTGTAGGTAATAATAATAATAATAATTGTTAAGGCAGTTGTGATTTGCGAAACCCTTCAGGTGTGTGGGGGGTAAAGGTAAATGATAATGAGAGAGTGGGGAGACCTGTGGGAACAATCGTATTGATGGTGCGATTCGATTGTGAAAATTTTAAAAGAAACAAACTATATCTAAGTAAGTTTCGTTTCTTGGTCAGTTGTCGTCTGTTTCTTTGTTTATTCGTGTCCATTTCTGTCGCCGCGTCACATCCCATTTGGAAAGCCCTTCAGGTTATTTATGTGAAGTTAGTGTCAATGTGAAATCGATTAGTTTTACTTACTTAATTGTTTATTGTTGTTTAATTATTATTGCAATATAATTCCGCAATTATTACAGTTCTTGTTCGTTGCCAAAAAAAAATTATATTACCTAGTTAGTATCTATTAGGGTCAAACTACAAACTACCTATATTGTTTTTTTTTTTTTTTTTTGAGCAAAATTTTGAAGACGATCGTCGTCAGGACGAAAATTATATTATTAATGGATGGATAGAAGTGATTACGGTTAGTTCGTGAAAAGTCGCGTCGTGTGACGAGCGCATGTGTTAAATGGTCTTTCAAAAGTGGCCAATGGTTGTTGAGGGGTGGCGCCGTTCGTGGCATGCGCCCTCTGCACCCTTAATGCGTCTGACCGACCCTAATGTAGACCTCAGATTAGGTTAGTCAAGAACTGCCGGAAAAATCCACCGTGGGCTCCGTAGTAAGGACCGCTATTCTGCCATAGTGGCAAACGAAAAATTTTTCATTTAATTAGGGATAAAGATTACAAAAATATTAAAAGGAATCGAAATTGTCCTGTCAAATTCGTGAATTTTTGTGTGCTTTTTTGGCAGAATAACAACCCCTAAAATACTACAATATCTTTGGTTTTTTTCATCCCCTTTAGTAAAATGTTATTTGACCTGGTCTAAATTTAACCCTGGTTAACTTAACTCGATCCGAAGAGAACCCTCAACAAATTATCCTGTCAAATTCCATTCGTGGCAAGATAACAACCCCCAATACTAAATATAAAATTACCAAAAGTCAGAAGTGTTAGTTATTTAAAATCCCTAATATCATTGGTTCTCATCCCCTTAAATAAAACTTTATTTAACTTGGTCTATTGGGGGTTGTCGTTTTGCCAAAAATGCAAATAAAATTTCAATTCTTTTAAAATATTCGTTAAGGGTTCTCTCAAGTTCACCTGGGTTTAATTTAGATTGGGACTTTTAATTGACACTTCTGGCTGGTAATTTAATAGGTATATACTCGTAGTATTTTAGGGGTTGTTATCTTGCCAAAAAAGCAAATAAAAATTCAGGAATTGGACAGGACAATTTCAATTCCTTTTAATATTTTCATTGAGGATTCTTTAATTTCAAGGGGTGTCACAAAAATGATATATATTGAAAAATATCACCCTGTAGACGTCTTTATATCCAGATTTAATAGACATTCCCTCCGACAACTGACCCACCCCATAGAAATCTCTTGATAGGTATGCATACGTAGTTTTGTATCCATCCTGGCTCCTCCCATTGCCACCAAGGGATCCGCTTATCCGTTTCAGTAGCCTTGTATCCATCGCTCGGCTCGCCTCTCCCTAAAACACATCCATACACACACACACACACAAACGAACACACGGCCGGCGTCGGGACGCTCATCTCATCATCCGACGCGACGCAGACACACTGAATCCTTTACCTACGTACGTACTTTACAAACGTTTCCGGCGGCGGACAACGCAACGCGACTATCGAACTTATTAAATATAATAATAACTTAATAATACGTAAAAATATTTTTTTTTATATTATAGTCTAGTTCGGGGGTGATGTGTTATGTGCTTTAATAAAAGTTGCTGTTGACAATGACCGTCGGTGAGATTTACATAAACGATTAGGGTTCGAGGATGAAACGTCGGGAGTTTTTTTGAAGGAAGTACTAAATATTTGTCGTTTTTTGTAACATAAAGTGCGGGGGTGATTGTGTGAAATTAAAGACGACAATCTGGATACCGCAGCAGCAAATTTAGCGTCTTTGCTGTCTTTTAGGACGCAGGGGGCCGCAGCTATGGACCTCACGACGGCCTACCGATACAACCAGAACATGATGGAATATTACACCTGTAAGAAAATCCGTTAGTAAAAATAATGAATTATAGATAGACATATGATAAGGATCTTGATAAATTTAAAGAATTTTTGAGGAAACGTAACGAGCAGAACTTCATCAAATATTTAATAACCTAACCTGCGTTCATTTTTCTTTTACGAAAATCTCTTTGTTGCTGATTTAAAAATCTTCTTCAGTACATGTAGAGTTTTAAAAAAACTCCCCTGGTCCTTCTGAAGATTTAGGAATCTTCTTCAGTACTTCTGAAGGTTTAAAAATGTTCTTCAGTATATGTAGAGGTTTAAAAATCATGTTCGGTGCTCTTGAAGGTTTAAAAATCTTCTTCATTAATTCAGAAAGTTTTACAATCTTCCTCAGTACTTTTGAAGGCTTAGAAATCTTCTTCAGCACATTAAAAGGTTAAAAAAATCTTCTTCGATGCTTCTGAAGGTTTAAAAGTCTTGTTCAGTACTTTTGAAGGTTTAAAAATCTTTTTTAGTGCGTCTGAAGGTTTAAAAATGTTCTTTAGTACTTCTGAAGTTTCAAAATATGTTCTCCAGTACATTTGAGGTTTAAAAAACTTGTTCGGTGCTTTTGAAGGTTTAAAAATCTTGTTTAGTACATCTGAAGGTTTGTAAACCTTCTTGAGCACTTCTCAAGGTTTAGAAATCTTCTTTAGTACGTCAAAAGGTTTAAAAGTCTTCTTCAGCACATGAAAAGGTTTAAAAAAATCTTCTTCGGTGCTTTTGAAGGTTTAAAAGTCTTGTTCAGTACTTTTGAAGGTTTAAAAATCTTTTTTAGTGCGTCTGAAGGTTTAAAAAATGTTCTTTAGTACTTCTGAAGTTTCAAAAAATGTTCTCCAGTACATTTGGAGTATTAAAAAACTTGTTCGGTGCTTTTGAAGGTTTAAAAATCTTGTTTAGTACATCTGAAGGTTTGTAAACCTTCTTGAGCACTTCTCAAGGTTTAGAAATCTTCTTTAGTACGTCAAAAGGTTTAAAAGTCTTCTTCAGCACATGAAAAGGTTTAAAAAAATCTTCTTCGGTGCTTTTGAAGGTTTAAAAGTCTTGTTCAGTACTTTTGAAGGTTTAAAAATCTTTTTTAGTGCGTCTAAAGGGTTTTAAAAAATGTTCTTTAGTACTTCTGAAGTTTCAAAAAATGTTCTCCAGTACATTTGGAGTTTAAAAAACTTGTTCGGTGCTTTTGAAGGTTTAAAAATCTTGTTTAGTACTTCTGAAGGTTTGTAAACCTTCTTGAGCACTTCTCAAGGTTTAGAAATCTTCTTTAGTACGTCAAAAGGTTTAAAAGTCTTCTTCAGCACATGAAAAGGTTTAAAAAAATCTTCTTCGGTGCTTTTGAAGGTTTAAAAGTCTTGTTCAGTACTTTTGAAGGTTTAAAAATCTTTTTTAGTGCGTCTGAAGGTTAAAAAATGTTCTTTAGTACTTCTGAAGTTTCAAAAAATGTTCTCCAGTACATTTGGAGTATTAAAAAACTTGTTCGGTGCTTTTGAAGGTTTAAAAATCTTGTTTAGTACTTCTGAAGGTTTGTAAACCTTCTTGAGCACTTCTCAAGGTTTAGAAATCTTCTTTAGTACGTCAAAAGGTTTAAAAGTCTTCTTCAGCACATGAAAAGGTTTAAAAAAATCTTCTTCGGTGCTTTTGAAGGTTTAAAAGTCTTGTTCAGTACTTTTGAAGGTTTAAAAATCTTTTTTAGTGCGTCTGAAGGTTAAAAAATGTTCTTTAGTACTTCTGAAGTTTCAAAAAATGTTCTCCAGTACATTTGGAGTATTAAAAAACTTGTTCGGTGCTTTTGAAGGTTTAAAAATCTTGTTTAGTACATCTGAAGGTTTGTAAACCTTCTTGAGCACTTCTCAAGGTTTAGAAATCTTCTTTAGTACGTCAAAAGTTTTAAAAGTCTTCTTCAGCACATGAAAAGGTTTAAAAAAATCTTCTTCGGTGCTTTTGAAGGTTTAAAAGTCTTGTTCAGTACTTTTGAAGGTTTAAAAATCTTTTTTAGTGCGTCTGAAGGTTTAAAAATGTTCTTTAGTACTTCTGAAGTTTCAAAATATGTTCTCCACTACATTTGAGGGTTAAAAAACTTGTTCGGTGCTTTTGAAGGTTTAAAAATCTTGTTTAGTACATCTGAAGGTTTGTAAACCTTCTTGAGCACTTCTCAAGGTTTAGAAATCTTCTTTAGTACGTCGAAAGGTTTAAAAGTCTTTTTCAGCACATGAAAAGGTTTAAAAAAAATCTTCTTCGGTGCTTCTGAAGGTTTAAAAGTCTTGTTCAGTACTTTTGAAGGTTTAAAAATCTTTTTTAGTGCGTCTGAAGGTTTAAAAATGTTCTTTAGTACTTCTGAAGGTTTGTAAACCGTCTTGAGCACTTCTAAAGGTTTAAAAATCTTCTTTAGTACGTCAAAAGGTTTAAAACTCTTCTTCAACACATTAAAAGGGTAAAATATCTTCTTCGGTGCTTCTGAGGGTTTAAAAATATTTTTTAGTACTTCTGAAGGTTTAAAAATCTTCTTCGGTGCTTCTGAAAGTTTAAAATCTTCTCTGATGCTTCTGTAGATTTAAAACTCTTATTCTCAGTACTTCAAAAGGTTTAAAAATCTTCTTCAGTGCTTCTGAAGATTTAAAAATCACTATCTGTACTATAAGGTACTTTAAAAATTATTTTCAGTAAGTTAAAAGTTTGTGAAGAACCAAATTGACAATAAATATCCATACAAGCTTCCTTCTTGTGAGTAGATAAATAAATCATCCATTTGATTTTGGACAGACGACAGCTGAACGTGATCACAAAAGGTTGGCAAAAATCGTCCTAGAAGTGTAATGAAGTGCGATTGTGTATTTTTGAATAAAGGAACTGGTCACACGGGTTGACTTAACTAACGTTTTGTGTGTGTGTGTGTGTGTCGTCTAGGTTTTAGATGATGTCAAAAGATAAAATTCCGAATAACAAAACTCAATGAAATAGATCTTAACTTCTAGTAAATTATGCAGGTAAATAATTTAAAAAAATAATTTAATTTTAATTAAAGTTGGAGATATTTTCACGTCAAATATCTCCAACTCTCCTTCATTTTAAGTGAGATTTGATGATATTTTAGTAGGCTCTTTACCTCCTGTATTTTGACGTTGACATTTCCTGAAACTTTTGAATTACATACTTAATTATTAAGTGTAAATTTCATTTTAAGTTATTACTAGTATTATTAGTAAATCATGAGGGTAAATTCGCCATGGCAAGCTGCGATTTCCGTCGACACTTGCCACCCACTCTATCTGATCTAGATAATCAGAGTAGGCGATCGCTACCATCCGTCCATCCATCCATCCAATTCAAAATCCACCCCAACGAACACGAGCACATTATTTAAGAGATCGAGCGCTCTAATAAACACCACCTAACAGTTAACACTATAATACTACACACTTGGACTAATAATGATAATGCCCCGAGGATTATCCTGCCGACCAACCCCCAAAAACACTCGACACATGTTACTTCGATCCTTATCATATCACTATCAGGATTCTATTACGTACGAGGGCGATTATTTTCGCGTCTTCTTTTATTTATTTATTAGGTATAAGTATGTAATCTGCATTTAGGTACATTTGGCATTTGGCTGATGCTGGTGGTGGTGGTGGTGGTGGCGGTTTTTTAATAAATAATTCATTCGTGATTGCTTATAAGGATAAGGGTTACTAGGGATGAAAGACACTGCCTTACTATGTATGTTTAAGGGTAGATTAAATTGCTGTTAAGGAGTAGTAGTGATAAATAAATTATTTAAAATTTATAAACTTACAATGATTATTATCGTTATCCTATATTTTTTGGGGTATTAATTAATTAATTGAAATTAAATAGAAAAAAGTCTGGAAACTCGAGACGGCGCCTCGGGGAATTCTATCCCCCTCTCCACTCCTTTTTATGTCACTATTTGGTAGTACCATAAGCCTGAGCATTAAGAAGACATTAGGAGAGTTGAGCTGCACCGGCTGCAGCTAATTAGTGCATTTAAACGGTTTTAATTAAAAAATAATGCTGTTATAGGCAAACACCTTTCGTAACATATTAATTAGAAATGTGATAGTACATATTAATAATGTAATAATTAACCTAAACAGAATTTGCACCATTTTCCAGCTGTTGAAGCAATATGCTAATGTATGCGCTTATCTTGATTCGTTATTGTTATTGTTATTGGCTTTATTTCAACCTATTCTGAGCCAGTAGAAAGTAAAGAAATAAATGAAAGTGATTGGGTGCAATAAGAGGGATACATACATACGTACAATTTTGCATAATGTAAAAGACACAAAGTTAATTTACTTGTAGATGGAAGTGTATGGGTTTAAAAACCTTTTTCGGTGCTTCTGAAGGTTTAAAAACCTTCTTCAGCTCATGAAAAGGTTTAGAAATCTTCTTCAGCACATTAAAAAATCTTCTTCGGTGCTTCTGAAGGTTTAAAAATCCTCTTTGGTGCTCTTGAAGGTTTAAAAATCTTCTTCGGTGTTTCTGAAGGTTTAAAAACCTTGTTAAGTGCTGTTGAAGGTTTACAAATCCTCTTTGGTGCTCTTGAAGGTTTAAAAATCTTCTTGGTGTTCTAAAGTTTAAAAATCTTTTCTCTTTGAAGGTTTAAAAATTTTTATACTTCTGAGGTTTGTTTAAAAAATTTCTTCGGTCTTCTGAAGGTTTGAAATCTTCTTTGGCCATTTAAAAATCTTCTTCGGTGCTTCTGAAGGTTTAAAAATCCTCTTTGGTGCTCTTGAAGGTTTAAAAATCTTCTTCGGTGTTTCTGAAGGTTTAAAAACCTTGTAAGGTGCTGTTGAAGGTTTACAAATCCTCTTTGGTGCTCTTGAAGGTTTAAAAATCTTCTTGGGTGTTTCTAAAGGTTTAAAAATCTTCTTTGGTGCTCTTGAAAGTTTAAAAATCATGTTTACTACTTCTGAAGGTGTAAAAATGTTCTTCAGTACTTCTGAAGGTTTGGAAATCTTCTTCAGCACATTAAAAAATCTTCTTCGGTGCTTCTGAAGGTTTAAAAATCCTCTTTGGTGCTCTTGAAGGTTTAAAAATCTTCTTCGGTGTTTCTGAAGGTTTAAAAACCTTGTAAGGTGCTGTTGAAGGTTTACAAATCCTCTTTGGTGCTCTTGAAGGTTTAAAAATCTTCTTGGGTGTTTCTAAAGGTTTAAAAATCTTCTTTGGTGCTCTTGAAAGTTTAAAAATCATGTTTACTACTTCTGAAGGTGTAAAAATGTTCTTCAGTACTTCTGAAGGTTTGGAAATCTTCTTCAGCACATTAAAAAATCTTCTTCGGTGCTTCTGAAGGTTTAAAAATCCTCTTTGGTGCTCTTGAAGGTTTAAAAATCTTCTTCGGTGTTTCTGAAGGTTTAAAAACCTTGTTAAGTGCTGTTGAAGGTTTACAAATCCTCTTTGGTGCTCTTGAAGGTTTAAAAATCTTCTTGGGTGTTTCTAAAGGTTTAAAAATCTTCTTCGGTGCTCTTGAAAGTTTAAAAATCATGTTTACTACTTCTGAAGGTGTAAAAATGTTCTTCAGTACTTCTGAGGGTTTGGAAATCTTCTCCAGCACATTAAAAAATCTTCTTCGGTGCTTCTGAAGGTTTAAAAATCCTCTTTGGTGCTCTTGAAGGTTTAAAAATCTTCTTCGGTGTTTCTGAAGGTTTAAAAACCTTGTAAGGTGCTGTTGAAGGTTTACAAATCCTCTTTGGTGCTCTTGAAGGTTTAAAAATCTTCTTGGGTGTTTCTAAAGGTTTAAAAATCTTCTTTGGTGCTCTTGAAAGTTTAAAAATCATGTTTACTACTTCTGAAGGTGTAAAAATGTTCTTCAGTACTTCTGAAGGTTTGGAAATCTTCTTCAGCACATTAAAAAATCTTCTTCGGTGCTTCTGAAGGTTTAAAAATCCTCTTTGGTGCTCTTGAAGGTTTAAAAATCTTCTTCGGTGTTTCTGAAGGTTTAAAAACCTTGTAAGGTGCTGTTGAAGGTTTACAAATCCTCTTTGGTGCTCTTGAAGGTTTAAAAATCTTCTTGGGTGTTTCTAAAGGTTTAAAAATCTTCTTTGGTGCTCTTAAAAGTTTAAAAATCATGTTTACTACTTCTGAAGGTGTAAAAATGTTCTTCAGTACTTCTGAAGGTTTGGAAATCTTCTTCAGCACATTAAAAAATCTTCTTCGGTGCTTCTGAAGGTTTAAAAATCCTCTTTGGTGCTCTTGAAGGTTTAAAAATCTTCTTCGGTGTTTCTGAAGGTTTAAAAACCTTGTTAAGTGCTGTTGAAGGTTTACAAATCCTCTTTGGTGCTCTTGAAGGTTTAAAAATCTTCTTGGGTGTTTCTAAAGGTTTAAAAATCTTCTTTGGTGCTCTTGAAAGTTTAAAAATCATGTTTACTACTTCTGAAGGTGTAAAAATGTTCTTCAGTACTTCTGAAGGTTTGGAAATCTTCTTCAGCACATTAAAAAATCTTCTTCGGTGCTTCTGAAGGTTTAAAAATCCTCTTTGGTGCTCTTGAAGGTTTAAAAATCTTCTTCGGTGTTTCTGAAGGTTTAAAAACCTTGTTAGGTGCTGTTGAAGGTTTACAAATCCTCTTTGGTGCTCTTGAAGGTTTAAAAATCTTCTTGGGTGTTTCTAAAGGTTTAAAAATCTTCTTTGGTGCTCTTGAAAGTTTAAAAATCATGTTTACTACTTCTGAAGGTGTAAAAATGTTCTTCAGTACTTCTAAAGGGTTTGGAAATCTTCTTCAGCACATTAAAAAATCTTCTTCGGTGCTTCTGAAGGTTTAAAAATCCTCTTTGGTGCTCTTGAAGGTTTAAAAATCTTCTTCGGTGTTTCTGAAGGTTTAAAAACCTTGTAAGGTGCTGTTGAAGGTTTACAAATCCTCTTTGGTGCTCTTGAAGGTTTAAAAATCTTCTTGGGTGTTTCTAAAGGTTTAAAAATCTTCTTTGGTGCTCTTGAAAGTTTAAAAATCATGTTTACTACTTCTGAAGGTGTAAAAATGTTCTTCAGTACTTCTGAAGGTTTGGAAATCTTCTCCAGCACATTAAAAATCTTCTTCGGTGCTTCTGAAGGTTTAAAAATCCTCTTTGGTGTTCTTGAAGGTTTAAAAATCTTCTTGGGTGCTGGAAGGTTTAAAAATCTTGTTGGTTGCTCTTGAAATTTTAAAAATAGTTCAAATGTAAAAATGTTCTTGACTTCAATTTGGGGAACATCTTCTAAAAAGAATTAAAAGTTCAAGATCAGTCACTCACTAATTGTGCCATTGCATGACTCTGCAACATGCTCACATTGATAAATGGTTCGAAACAATCAAAGACAACCATCAGCTATCTCTCAAGCACATTCATAAATACCTGATAATAAATAAATTTATTTTCGTGTGTCGAAGATTACAGTACGTATAAAGGAACCCCCTGAGAAATAAATCCCACATTATTATTCATAACTCTATAATAAATTTACAGTTAAGTTGGGTATTAAATTATTTTTTAATAAAACTGAGACAGAGAATCATTGTTTCGGTAGGCAGTTGATGCTGACGGGAGGTAAATTATCCCGGACCACATACAGTCACACTAAACAATAGTTTTATTTATTTATTTATTTATTACTAATATCAACTATAACTACAACTGTAAATTGTACTCATCAAAAAAATTTAATTACTTTGCAGTATCTATAAAAATCAGTAACTATTTGGTTTTCCAATATTGTAGCCATTGTAGATTTACTTACTTACACAAATTCTAAGAAAAGTGGAAGAGTCCATGACTAAACAGATTTTTGCTTGCAAAACTAAATATCACCATCACCGTCCATCACCTCACCATCACCAAGACCAAACCGAATCGAATGATACATTGCACCGTTCCGTTGTTGAAAAATAATGTTCACCGAATCGAATCCGAATTAACACACCGGTCGTAGAACTAGTTATAATTTGATTTGGTTTGATCACTAACTGAAATAATATAATTGTCGTTAATTACATGACGACCTAAGAACAAAACAGAAATATAAAATCAAGAAGAAGAGTAGCAATAAGAAGAAGACAAAACCTCTCAGGGACTCTCCTAAAAGTTTAAAAACATTCTTTAGTATTTCTGAAGGTCTAAGAATCTTAATCAGTATATGTAGAGGTTTGAAAAGCCTTCTTAGGCACTTCTGAAGGTTTGTAAACCGTCTTGAGCACTTCTAAAGGTTTAGAAATCTTCTTTAGTACGTCAAAAGATTTAAAAATCTTCTTCGGCACATGAAAAGGTTTAAAAAAATCTTCTTCGGTGCTTCTGAAGGTTTAAAAGTATTGTTCAGTACTTTTGAAGGTTTAAAATTTTTTTTTAGTGTTTCTGAAGGTTTAAAAATGTTCTTTAGTACTTTTGAAGTTTCAAAAATGTTTTCCATAACATTTGGCGGTTTAAAAAACTTGTTCGGTGCTTTTGAAGGTTTAAAAATCTTGTTTAGTACATCTGAAGGTTTGCAAACCTTCTTGAGCACTTCTCTAGGTTTAGAAATCTTCTTTAGTACGTCAAAAGGTTTAAAAGTCTTCTTCAGCACATGAAAAGGTTTAAAAAAATCTTCTTCGGTGCTTCTGAAGGTTTAAAAGTCTTGTTCAGTACTTTTGAAGGTTTAAAAATCTTTTTTAGTGCGTCTGAAGGTTTAAAAATGTTCTTTAGTACTTCTGAAGTTTCAAAAATGTTTTCCATAACATTTGGAGGTTTAAAAAACATGTTCGGTGCTTTTGAAGGTTTAAAAATCGTGTTTAGTACTTCTGAAGGTTTGTAAACCTTCTTGAGCACTTCTCAAGGTTTAGAAATCTTCTTTAGTACGTCAAAAGGTTTAAAAGTCTTCTTCGGCACATGAAAAGGTTTAAAAAATCTTCTTCGGTGCTTCTGAAGGTTTAAAAGTCTTGTTCAGTACTTTTGAAGGTTTAAAAATCTTTTTTAGTGCGTCTGAAGGTTTAAAAATGTTCTTTAGTACTTCTGAAGTTTCAAAAATGTTTTCCATAACATTTGGAGGTTTAAAAAACATGTTCGGTGCTTTTGAAGGTTTAAAAATCGTGTTTAGTACTTCTGAAGGTTTGTAAACCTTCTTGAGCACTTCTCAAGGTTTAGAAATCTTCTTTAGTACGTCAAAAGGTTTAAAAGTCTTCTTCAGCACATGAAAAGGTTTAAAAAAAATCTTCTTCGGTGCTTTTGAAGGTTTAAAAGTCTTGTTCAGTACTTTTGAAGGTTTAAAAATCTTTTTTAGTGCGTCTGAAGGTTTAAAAATGTTCTTTAGTACTTCTGAAGTTTCAAAAATGTTTTCCATAACATTTGGTGGTTTAAAAAACATGTTCGGTGCTTTTGAAGGTTTAAAAATCGTGTTTAGTACTTCTGAAGGTTTGTAAACCTTCTTGAGCACTTCTCAAGGTTTAGAAATCTTCTTTAGTACGACAAAAGTTTTAAAAGTCTTCTTCAGCACATGAAAAGGTTTAAAAAAATCTTCTTCGGTGCTTCTGAAGGTTTAAAAGTCTTGTTCAGTACTTTTGAAGGTTTAAAAATCTTTTTTAGTGCGTCTGAAGGTTTAAAAATGTTCTTTAGTACTTCTGAAGTTTCAAAAATGTTTTCCATAACATTTGGAGGTTTAAAAAACATGTTCGGTGCTTTTGAAGGTTTAAAAATCGTGTTTAGTACTTCTGAAGGTTTGTAAACCTTCTTGAGCACTTCTCAAGGTTTAGAAATCTTCTTTAGTACGTCAAAAGTTTTAAAAGTCTTCTTCAGCACATGAAAAGGTTTAAAAAAATCTTCTTCGGTGCTTCTGAAGGTTTAAAAGTATTGTTCAGTACTTTTGAAGGTTTAAAAATTTTTTTTAGTGTTTCTGAAGGTTTAAAAATGTTCTTTAGTACTTTTGAAGTTTCAAAAATGTTTTCCATAACATTTGGCGGTTTAAAAAACTTGTTCGGTGCTTTTGAAGGTTTAAAAATCTTGTTTAGTACATCTGAAGGTTTGCAAACCTTCTTGAGCACTTCTCAAGGTTTAGAAATCTTCTTTAGTACGTCAAAAGGTTTAAAAGTCTTCTTCAGCACATGAAAAGGTTTAAAAAAATCTTCTTCGGTGCTTCTGAAGGTTTAAAAGTCTTGTTCAGTACTTTTGAAGGTTTAAAAATCTTTTTTAGTGCGTCTGAAGGTTTAAAAATGTTCTTTAGTACTTCTGAAGTTTCAAAAATGTTTTCCATAACATTTGGAGGTTTTAAAAACATGTTCGGTGCTTTTGAAGGTTTAAAAATCGTGTTTAGTACTTCTGAAGGTTTGTAAACCTTCTTGAGCACTTCTCAAGGTTTAGAAATCTTCTTTAGTACGTCAAAAGGTTTAAAAGTCTTCTTCGGCACATGAAAAGGTTTAAAAAATCTTCTTCGGTGCTTCTGAAGGTTTAAAAGTCTTGTTCAGTACTTTTGAAGGTTTAAAAATCTTTTTTAGTGCGTCTGAAGGTTTAAAAATGTTCTTTAGTACTTCTGAAGTTTCAAAAATGTTTTCCATAACATTTGGAGGTTTAAAAAACATGTTCGGTGCTTTTGAAGGTTTAAAAATCGTGTTTAGTACTTCTGAAGGTTTGTAAACCTTCTTGAGCACTTCTCAAGGTTTAGAAATCTTCTTTAGTACGTCAAAAGGTTTAAAAGTCTTCTTCGGCACATGAAAAGGTTTAAAAAATCTTCTTCGGTGCTTCTGAAGGTTTAAAAGTCTTGTTCAGTACTTTTGAAGGTTTAAAAATCTTTTTTAGTGCGTCTGAAGGTTTAAAAATGTTCTTTAGTACTTCTGAAGTTTCAAAAATGTTTTCCATAACATTTGGAGGTTTAAAAAACATGTTCGGTGCTTTTGAAGGTTTAAAAATCGTGTTTAGTACTTCTGAAGGTTTGTAAACCTTCTTGAGCACTTCTCAAGGTTTAGAAATCTTCTTTAGTACGCCAAACGGTTTAAAAGTCTTCTTCGGCACATGAAAAGGTTTAAAAAATCTTCTTCGGTGCTTCTGAAGGTTTAAAAGTCTTGTTCAGTACTTTGAAGGTTTAAAAATCTTTTTTAGTGCGTCTGAAGGTTTAAAAATGTTCTTTAGTACTTCTGAAGTTTCAAAAATGTTTTCCATAACATTTGGAGGTTTAAAAAACATGTTCGGTGCTTTTGAAGGTTTAAAAATCGTGTTTAGTACTTCTGAAGGTTTGTAAACCTTCTTGAGCACTTCTCAAGGTTTAGAAATCTTCTTTAGTACGCCAAACGGTTTAAAAGTCTTCTTCGGCACATGAAAAGGTTTAAAAAATCTTCTTCGGTGCTTCTGAAGGTTTAAAAGTCTTGTTCAGTACTTTTGAAGGTTTAAAAATCTTTTTTAGTGCGTCTGAAGGTTTAAAAATGTTCTTTAGTACTTCTGAAGTTTCAAAAATGTTTTCCATAACATTTGGAGGTTTAAAAAACATGTTCGGTGCTTTTGAATGTTTAAAAATCGTGTTTAGTACTTCTGAAGGTTTGTAAACCTTCTTGAGCACTTCTCAAGGTTTAGAAATCTTCTTTAGTACGCCAAACGGTTTAAAAGTCTTCTTCGGCACATGAAAAGGTTTAAAAAATCTTCTTCGGTGCTTCTGAAGGTTTAAAAGTCTTGTTCAGTACTTTTGAAGGTTTGAAAACTTTCTTCAGCACTTCTAGAGGTTTAGAGATCTTCCTTAGTACATTTGAAGGTTTAGAAATCTTCTTCAGCACATTAAAAGGTTAAAAAATCTTCTTTAGTACTTCTGAAGGTTTAAAAGTCTTGTTCAGTACTTTTGAAGGTTTAAAAATCTTTTTTAGTGCGTCTGAAGGTTTAAAAATGTTCTTTAGTACTTCTGAAGTTTCAAAAATGTTTTCCATAACATTTGGAGGTTTAAAAAACATGTTCGGTGCTTTTGAAGGTTTAAAAATCGTGTTTAGTACTTCTGAAGGTTTGTAAACCTTCTTGAGCACTTCTCAAGGTTTAGAAATCTTCTTTAGTACGCCAAACGGTTTAAAAGTCTTCTTCGGCACATGAAAAGGTTTAAAAAATCTTCTTCGGTGCTTCTGAAGGTTTAAAAGTCTTGTTCAGTACTTTTGAAGGTTTGAAAACTTTCTTCAGCACTTCTAGAGGTTTAGAGATCTTCCTTAGTACATTTGAAGGTTTAGAAATCTTCTTCAGCACATTAAAAGGTTAAAAAATCTTCTTTAGTACTTCTGAAGGTTTAAAAGTGTTGTTCTTAGTACTTCTAAATGTTCTGATATCTTCTTCAGTACTCTTGAAGGTTCAAAATTCTTCTTCAGAAGAAAATACCTGTCAGGTACCTAAGTATTTAAAATAGTATAGTTGAATGCAGCTCAACTTCCTGTGTCAACTTCAAGTGACCACCAAATGGTGACGAAAAAGCGAGCAGTGGGGTGGGGGTGCGCAGAACATTGTAATTCGTCATCGACAAACTGCCCCTGAATAAAATATTTTAATAGTGCATTCGTGGATGTTTTTTGAGCTTTCGAAAAGACCGCAACAGTCACTCGTAGAGAGAGTATTAAGCGGGTAATAAAACACGTGATCGTGAATGACAAGGAAATTATAAATATTTTTGTAGGAGTCGTTTTATCATCGGGTGACAAGCGGCGATCGTTCAGTGTGCACGTGCCGGTCACGTGACCTACCGTAAGGGGGGTAGCGAGGGGGAGGGATTCGCCGAGTGTCCCTTAAAAAGCTCTTCACATTAATAACTGCACTATAATAAGTAATGGAAATGGCCATCATATCATATCGTCATATTTTCACTTGTGTATCTACGTATGTAAAAAAGTCGTAAATCGATAACATGACCATCTAAATCATTAAAAGTTTTGAGATTTGATAAATCCTCAGGTGCACGAAATTTTTAATAAATGTTAATTTATTAAATAAATGACACTGGCAATGCAATATATCGTACCTACAAGAATTCGAGACTGTTAGAAATTAATGACATAAATTCCAAGCATTATAACTATTCTAACCGATAAACAATAAATTTTCCAGTTTTTACACTCTGCAGGCTCAATATTTTTTCTTATTAAATATTTCTAGAGTGGCATATGAGGACAATTTCAATACTAGTAGTACGTACAGTACTGGACAAAATTTTTTAGACCCTCTAACCATTTTTTCACTAAATTATGATTTAATAAATTATCTTCAGAAAAATGTAGAACACTTAATTAAAGTGTAACTTGTCTAAAATCATTATCCTGCTCTAAATTAATATTTTCCTGTAATTCATATCCTCTTGAGATGCCCGTCAATCAAGTATAATAGATGGGCGGTTTTAAATACCAATAAAATGATAAATACCTTGCGATTTAACAGCACATGATGCAGGAACGATAATACTTTAATATAATCAACTACAGGAAATTACAACAACAACAACAACAGCAAAGTAACTACAGGATGAGTTAAAAAAATAATTAATAAACGATGTAGTAATTAATCCAATACAGTTCTTCAAAACTTCATGAGCGTTTATTAAGACAGCTCACCCTAAATTTTTGACTGTTTAGATACAGGCTCCGCCTTAAATTGCTAAATGTTTTTTAGCTCCGCCCTAAATATACATATGTACCTATTTTTCTTACAAGCAGAGGGACGTTACTTTTGTCAAACTCTGTAAACCATATTTTACTTTTATTCCATGTACACGTACAGGTATGTGGTTGCATAGCAAGTTGTTTTTGTAGACGTACGTACCTATACCAGTTATAAATCAGTATTAAGGTTTAAACAATCAATTACTGGCTTATACTAATTATCGCCAGCAACTAAAGCTGATTTATTACCAACAATTGAATCGAGTAGCTGCACCAATTTCGACGACGTAAATTAGCCACTGGAACAACAATTCTACAAGTAAATAAAATAATATTTAAGTTTCCTACGTATAACCCTAAAGCAACCCCTTAATAACAACAACGGGGATGTTTTTACAAGTGTTTTGTTTACCCCTTTCTCGATTTAAAAACAAAAAGGTCGAGTAGTAAAAGAAATTTGTCGGTGCATGTGCTCTTTGAGGTTAGGGGTCGAATTAATGATTTGATTTATTGTTTCAGGCCATGGGGGTGTAAACCAACTGGGCGGTGTGTTCGTCAACGGACGACCGCTCCCCGACGTTGTACGTCAGAGGATTGTCGAGCTGGCGCATAACGGTGTTCGACCCTGTGATATTTCTCGACAATTAAGAGTATCTCACGGATGTGTGTCCAAAATTCTGTCCAGGTAAGATTTTCTTTTTATTTTTATAAATATGACACAGAAGGGATGATATTATTATATCTACATAATCCTTACTTATGTACATAAATTAATACTGTCTGTTTTAAACTTTGTTCAAAAGTCCTTATCAGTACCTTGATGAACAATAAATTTCAGCTCATACTTACCCCTTTTTAGGTTTCTTCGTCTTCCCCAAAAAATATCGATCTTTTGATTATTATTTCGGTTATTTTTTATTATCCTTCAGTGATAAATTAATTTTTTTTTCGACTGCCAATAACACAAAAAAAAAATAAGAAGAATTCTCTCTGGAAATGTTATTTTGGCGTCCGCGTAACGACATTACACAGTTGGTCCCGTCGTCGTTCCCTGTCGGTCGGAAAAGTCGTGGGGTAGTCGGTTGGCACCCTCCATATCTCGATGCCTCCGTTTCCTGGTTCCGCCATTTCCCGCCAGGCGCATCTAACACGATCATACGATCTAGTGGTAGTGTTTTCCTGGCTTCTTTTCTTACTTTTTATTCCCGCCGTGTTGTGTGTGCCATCCCCGAAAAGACGTCTGGTTTATTTATTATTTGCTACATGCCACACAGACAGACACTCATCTAGTCGCTCTTATGATTCTGAAGTCCACAGGAATAATTATTAGTCAATTAATTCGATAAATTACAAAAGAAAACTGTATTTAAGAAATTATTGTTTGTAAGCTCCTCCCTAAATATCCGAGTGTTTATAAGCTTCACCTTAAATATTTAAGTGTTTACAAACTCCTCCCTAAATATATGAGTGTTTGTAAGCTCCACCCTAAATATCCGAATGTTTGAAAGCTCTTCTCTAAATATCCGAGTGTTGATAAGCTCCTCCTTAAATCGCCAAGTGTGTAAAAAAAGCTCCGTCTTAAATTCCTGAGTGTTTATAAGCTTCACCTTAAATATTTGAGTGTTTACAAACTCCTCCCTAAATATACGAGTGTTTGTAAGCTCCACCCTAAATATCTGAATGTTTGAAAGCTCTTCTCTAAATATCCGAGTGTTGATAAGCTCCTCCTTAAATCGCCAAGTGTGTAAAAAAAGCTCCGTCTTAAATTCCTGAGTGTTTATAAGCTTCACCTTAAATATTTGAGTGTTTACAAACTCCTCCCTAAATATAGGAGTGTTTGTAAGCTCCACCCTAAATATCTGAATGTTTGAAAGCTCTTCTCTAAATATCCGAGTGTTGATAAGCTCCTCCTTAAATCGCCAAGTGTGTAAAAAAAGCTCCGTCTTAAATTCCTGAGTGTTTATAAGCTTCACCTTAAATATTTGAGTGTTTACAAACTCCTCCCTAAATATAGGAGTGTTTGTAAGCTCCACCCTAAATATCTGAATGTTTGAAAGCTCTTCTCTAAATATCCGAGTGTTGATAAGCTCCTCCTTAAATCGCCAAGTGTGTAAAAAAAGCTCCGTCTTAAATTCCTGAGTGTTTATAAGCTTCACCTTAAATATTTGAGTGTTTACAAACTCCTCCCTAAATATACGAGTGTTTGTAAGCTCCACCCTAAATATCCGAATGTTTGAAAGCAACTCCTTCAATATCCGACTGTTTAGGAGCTTCACCTTAAATATTTGAGTGTTTATATAAATATTCGACTATTACTTAATATAAAAATACAATAAATTAACTAAATAATTTACCACCCCTTTATAAAATCATAACAACAGCTGGCAAAATTATTAATTCCAGATCTAGGTAGATATGTATGTAATTACCACTTAGTTAGAAGGATTTTTATTACATAATAAAATAATGTTGGCACAAACAATAAACGACGACGAGCAATTAAATCTTGCATGGTAGATAATTCGACTATAAATAAATTTAGCTTTGTGTCCCAAAAATATTTTGATTATTCACCACCAGGCGCCGACCGTTTCCCGATAAAATCTTTGTGGTGGATTAACAACATCAAAAACATCTTACATAAAATACAAACAAATAAACCGTGTATTTAAAGTGATAATCTCCAGTGCTGTGTGTAAGCCTGTTGTAGTATTAAGGGAATAAAAGTTCGAATAAGGGGTTGGTTGGAGTTTTGGGGAGGGCCACGTGGCGACGAAAAAACTGACACGAAAAGTGCATATCGTCGACTGACGCACACACTTGACTTCTGATCGGAAATAATGGAATGTTTTGCCTAATTCACGATAAGTGAAGTAATTGAATGAATCGAAACGTTTCAGGGGGATGAATTAGTCTCTGAACTTACTTATCAATTTTGTTGAGAGCCTTATTTTTATACTTCTATAAATTAATGTTATCGATAATACCAATTTGATAATGTCATTAAAAACTGATGGCTGCACGTTCCCAAAATCGAATTATCTGTCGCAACGGTCTGAACAAAGAGAGACCACAATTATAAGTGTATCATATTATTTTAGTAATTTTATTTCGGTACATTACGAGAAGCAACCCCGTCACAAAACTTCATACCATAATAATAAAGGGTCGTAAAATACTCCCGGGACTACGCTGTTTGGCATTTATTGGGTTAACGACAATGTACAGACTTCACTCTGCACTCTATCATTTCACAATTCAAACAATGGTTTTGCACAAGATAAAAGCACAATTCGACCAATCAACGCAAATTTGATATTGTTGTAACTACATTATTTTTGTGTAGCAGGGTCTGTCTGTATAGAGCAATGGATTCACTATCGAATAATTGAAAATGCACATTGTGAAGGAATTTTTGTTATTGGGTCACTATATGCGCTTATACCTTAGTCTGGCTGCTCAATGTTAACTATCACTTTGGTATAACCACTTTTTAGTGGTTCATTGTTCCATATTATAGTTTAGGTGTTAAAAATTTTTTGGTATGTCTCTATTCATTTGCTCCCTGTATGTAATTATACCATAGTTCAACTTACCGAAGTAAACCACACCTTTGATATACCTACTTTTAGTGAAATATTATAATTTAAGTATCCAAAGTTAAGAAATCTTCAATAGTGGCAGTACTCAGTAACCCCCTGTAAGTACTTATACCAAAATTTGACCCCTCAAAGTCAACTACAACTTTGGTATAACATTTTTTTAATAGTTCATTGTTTCATATTATAGTTTAGGTGTCCAAAGTTAAGAATTTTTTGGTATGTCTCTATTCATTCGCTCCCTGTAAATAATTATACCATAGTTCAACTTACCGAAGTAAAACACACCTTTGGTATAACTACTTTTAATTAAATATCGCAATTTAACTATCTGAAGTTAATAAATCTTCACTAGCGACAGTACTCAGTAATCCTTGTAAGTACTTATACCAAAGTTTGGGTTCTCAAAGTCAACTACAACTTTAGTATAACATTTTTTTAATGGTTCATTGTTCCATATTATAGTTTAGGTGTCCAAAGTTAAGAATTTTTTGGTATGTCTCTATTCATTCGCTCCCTGTAAATAATTATACCATAGTTCAACTTACTGAAGTAAAACACACCTTTGGTATAACTACTTTTAATGAAATATCGCAATTTAACTATCTGAAGTTAATAAATCTTCAATAGCGACAGTACTCAGTAATCCTTGTAAGTACTTATACCAAAGTTTGGGTTCTCAAAGTCAACTACAACTTTGGTATAACATTTTTTTAATGGTTCATTGTTCCATATTATAGTTTAGGTGTCCAAAGTTAAGAATTTTTTGGTATGTCTCTATTCATTCGCTCCCTGTAAATAATTATACCATAGTTCAACTTACCGAAGTAAAACACACCTTTGGTATAACTACTTTTAATTAAATATCGCAATTTAACTATCTGAAGTTAATAAATCTTCAATAGCGACAGTACTCAGTAATCCTTGTAAGTACTTATACCAAAGTTTGGGTTCTCAAAGTCAACTACAACTTTAGTATAACATTTTTTTAATGGTTCATTGTTCCATATTATAGTTTAGGTGTCCAAAGTTAAGAATTTTTTGGTATGTCTCTATTCATTCGCTCCCTGTAAATAATTATACCATAGTTCAACTTACCGAAGTAAAACACACCTTTGGTATAACTACTTTTAATTAAATATCGCAATTTAACTATCTGAAGTTAATAAATCTTCAATAGCGACAGTACTCAGTAATCCTTGTAAGTACTTATACCAAAGTTTGGGTTCTCAAAGTCAACTACAACTTTGGTATAACATTTTTTTAATGGTTCATTGTTCCATATTATAGTTTAGGTATCCAAAGTTAAGAATATTTTTGTATGTCTCTAGTCGTTTACTCTTTGTATTAATTATATTATAGTTCAACTTACCGAAGTAAACCACACCTTTTGTATAACTACTTTTAGTGACATATTATAATTTAACTATCCAAAGTTAAGAAATCTTCAATAGTGACAGTACTCAGTAATCCCTGTAAGTACTTATACCAAAGTTTGACTTCTCAAAGTCAACTACAACTTTGGTATAACATTTTTTTTGTCGCTCATTGTACCATATTATAGTTTAGGTGTCCAAAGTTAAGAATTTTTTTGTATGTCTCTATTCATTCGCTCCTTCTAAGTAATTATACCATAGTTCGACTTTCCAGAGCCAACCAAGCCTTTGATGTGAACAGTTTTAGTGGCTCATTGTTCTTTACCATAGTTTAAGAAATCTTTATATTGACATCCCGCAGCTAATTATACCATAGCTCGACATGTCAAATGAACTGCACCTTTGGTACGACTATTTTTATTGACTCTGACTCATTGTACCGTAGCTTTGTTTAGTTAGTTCACATTGAGAAAACTTTGGCATGAGACTATTCATCGACTTCTTAAACCTAGATAGTTATTTATACCTTAGTTCGACTTCTCAAAGTCAACCACATCTTTGGTGTGACCAATTTTAGTGGCACATTGTACCGTATCATTGACTCGTTGTTCCATACCATAACTTAGCAATAGAGTATTTATACCATAGTTTATCGTAGGTTCCTCAAACTTCAGTAACCTTTAGTATGAGTTGTTTTATAGACTCACTCTACTATTAGCTCTCCAAAATGAGCCTGGACAATAGTTCAGTACTTACAGGTACTTACACCATGGTTTAGACAGTTCAAACTAGACTAATCTTTGGTGTGATGGTTTTATCGACTGATTGTGTCATACCGTAGCTTATCTACCTTAAGCTATCAATTTTTTAGCATGAGTCTGTTTAATAGTTCACCATAGGTAGTTATACCATAGTTTAGAGTTTTCAAACTTAGTCAATATTTGGTATGACGATTTTTTATCATGTCTCCTTTTTTAGAGTCATTAGATTTAGCTATTTCATAATAATACCATAGTTACATTATGGTTTGGTTACTCTTGAAATCACCCATTCTTTGGTATAATTAATTTATAGTTTATCTCCTCATAAAGTCCACAAACTTTGGTATAAATAATTCTTTTTATTGCCTCACTATAAATCCCAGTTAAGATTATTTTTCTTTTGACTCGTACTCTCGAGGATATAACTGAGCTGTGGTAATAAGGAATGTGGAGATCATCTCCATGTATAATTATTTATTCGAATTAATTAACGGAGTAGCCATATTAATTAATTAGGCATCAGGTGAAGAAGAAGAAGAAGAAGAAGAAGAAGAAGAAGGGATGTTCCTGCTGCCTCAAAATTTTTAAACATTCCGAATCGACAGATACGTGTATCTGTCCGCCGATGTTAACCAGAACCGCAAGACATTTGCATGTCCTGCGATGTAATCCCTTTATTATTTTCCTGTGCATTCCTGTCTCAGCTTCCGCGTGACTATAATTTTTAATTTTTCCTTACTTACATAAAATATTAGATAAGTAATTAACTCTTCGCCAGTGCACCTAACTGATTTATTACCGATCACCTATGTACGTAGGTACGTAGTGTCTTTGCCTGGGAACGAAATTATTTTAATGTACTTATTACATTGGTATGTAATAAATATATTGTCGTGGTCCTTCGAGCCGTATTCGCGGATGTGTTCTCGTTTTATTCGAACCGCTTATTACATTACTGTTGTACAATAATATTTGTTATTATTTGTTCGATCATTTTCAATTTACAGCTTCGTTAGTTCGGAATTGGTTTCATTAGAAAGAATGACGCGCGCCTTATGTTGCTTACAAGATAAAGTACCTTACTATGTATCTACGTATATACCAATGGTAGGCATGGTATGGAAATAAATACGTGCAATTACAAAGCATTGAGGGGCACCGGGCACCGGGATCCTGGGACGAACGGTGGTGCCCAAAGAAAATAGACAACGTCCAAACGGTCATAATTAGGTGTGCCCGCTGCTCGTGAAAGTTAAACAAAGAGATGTTCTTACCGCGGCCGCCTTCTAGATCGTATCGCACTCTGTTAACTAACCTGTATAATTACGAGTGTGCTGTGTCTGCATATCGAAATTAGAAACAGAAATGACGTCGAGTCGAGCCAAAGCAATGTAACGACAATGGACCCGGCCGACGGACGGACGGACAGATTACATCTATCGGTCTATGGTCAAATAGCGAGAACACACAGAGATAATGTCGCTCCGCACATTTCTATCTGGCGAAACGTCGTTTGGCAATTAGATCAAAGCCAAAGGCTAATTGCTTACTCACTCTCTTTCCAACCGAACTTGGTGCTAACACTACTTACTTCCCTTAAATTTTCAAAACAAATACACTTTTGGTTTTTTTTAGTCCTTCGAGCCGGCTTTTTCCTGTAAATCCTCCTTTTTGTTCATAGCACGAAAGGATTCTTGTCTCTTTGCTCTCCTGAATTTTGTGTATTTTTTTGGGATTTTTAACTGTAAAGTTTTTGGTCCTTCGAGCCGGATTTCATCAATAAATCCACTTCTTTGTCCACAATTCCAACGAATTTCTGTCCCTTTGCTCTACTGAATTTTATGTTATTTATTTCGGATTTTTAACTTTAACTTCTTTGGTCCTTCGAGCCGGATTTTTAAACAATACCTTTTTTGCTCATAAAACCAAGATTTTTGTCCTTTGCTCTACTGGATTTTATGTTATTTATTTGGGATTTTTAACTGTAAGTTGTTTGGTCCTTCGAGCCGGATTTTATAAACAAATACACTTTTTTGCCAATAATACCAACGAATTTTTGTCCCTTTGCTCTACTGGATTTTATGTTATTTATTTGGGATTTTTAACTGTAAGTTGTTTGGTCCTTCGAGCCGGATTTTATAAACTCTTTTAATAGACATGATTTTGCCTTGCTTCTGATTTTTGTATTTTTGGTTTTTAACTGTATTTTTGGTCCTTCGAGCCGGATTATAATACCACTTTTGCAAATCAACGAATTTTTGTCCCTTTGCTCTACTGGATTTTATGTTATTTATTTGGGATTTTTAACTGTAAGTTTTTGGTCCTTCGAGCCGGATTTTATAAACAAATACACTTTTTTGCCAATAATACCAACGAATTTTTGTCCCTTTGCTCTACTGGATTTTATGTTATTTATTTGGGATTTTTAACTGTAAGTTGTTTGGTCCTTCGAGCCGGATTTTATAAATCCTTTTTTAATATACCAAGAATTTTTGCCCTTTGCTCTCTGGATTTTTGTATTTTTTGGGTTTTTAACTGTAATTTTTGGTCCTTCGAGCCGGATTTTATAAAAAATCACTTTTTTGCCATAATACAACGAATTTTTGTCCCTTTGCTCTACTGGATTTTATGTTATTTATTTGGGATTTTTAACTGTAAGTTTTTGGTCCTTCGAGCCGGATTTTATAAACAAATACACTTTTTTGCCAATAATACCAACGAATTTTTGTCCCTTTGCTCTACTGGATTTTATGTTATTTATTTGGGATTTTTAACTGTAAGTTGTTTGGTCCTTCGAGCCGGATTTTATAAATCCTTTTTTAATAACCAATGATTTTTGCCCTTGCTTCTGATTTTTGTATTTTTGGTTTTAACTGTAATTTTTGGTCCTTCGAGCCGATTTATAATAAATCCACTTTTTGCATAATACAACGAATTTTTGTCCCTTTGCTCTACTGGATTTTATGTTATTTATTTGGGATTTTTAACTGTAAGTTATTTGGTCCTTCGAGCCGGATTTTATAAACAAATACACTTTTTTGCCAATAATACCAACGAATTTTTGTCCCTTTGCTCTACTGGATTTTATGTTATTTATTTGGGATTTTTAACTGTAAGTTATTTGGTCCTTCGAGCCGGATTTTATAAAAAATCACTTTTTTGCCAATAATACCAACGAATTTTTGTCCCTTTGCCTAGATTTATGTATTTTTTGGGATTTTTACTGTAAGTTGTTTGGTCCTTCGAGCCTATTTTAAAACCACTTTTTTGCCAATAATACCAACGAATTTTTGTCCCTTTGCTCTACTGGATTTTGTTATTTTTTTGGGATTTTTAACTGTAAGTTATTTGGTCCTTCGAGCCGGTTTTTTTCAAGTTTGTGTCCCCATTCTGTTTCAGATATTACGAAACGGGTAGTTTCAAAGCTGGCGTAATAGGAGGCTCAAAACCAAAGGTAGCAACACCCCCGGTGGTGGACGCGATAGCGAATTACAAACGCGAAAATCCCACCATGTTTGCCTGGGAAATCAGGGACCGGCTACTAGCCGAAGGGATCTGTTCCCAAGACAACGTGCCCAGCGTATCATCGATCAACAGGTGAGTTTTTTTAAATATTTATTGATATTTTTTACCATAAGGTATAGTGTAACAAAAAAACAGATGTTTATGTACGTATCTACATAAAACTAAAACAACTATAGGGGGTGTAAATACACATACGTAACACGTATGTATTGGAAACAAATGTCGCGTTGACATTTTCAAAAATGGTCTTGAATTACCATTTGTTTGGTTCTCTTTTGTTAATAGTGAGTGTGGCGGGTACTGATACGTTGTAATAGACAACACCCAGGAGACAAACGGGCCAAATTAAATGTGTCAAATCAGCCCCCGCGGGGCGACGCGAAGGCCCAATCCATTCCCTATTCCCGCTGTTATATACCCGTACACACATACACAAACATTCATACACCTCCCCCGTCAGTTATAGTCCGGCGGGCAGGCGGCGGTCCGCATTATAAATATAGGGTGGATTTGATTACACCATTGTTTTTAATCAATTGACTTGACTCATCAACATTAGTACAGATATATCAAGACAGCCCTGCTTAATAAATTAAATAATATAATTAACCATATGTATACGTATATATGTTGTGTGGATGAAGGAACAAATTAAATTAGGTTAGGAGTTACAAATCTTTAAATAATGAAAATTTACTAAAGTGAAAAGAAAATATTTCAATATACCTACCTTTGATAAAGCATTAATTCTAGAGTCATGCATCTTGTCTTGTTTTATCTTGATAATAAAAATAATTTAGGCAGTAAAATATTCTGAAGGTGCTATTGTTGATATTTTAATAGAATCTCGTTTAAACATGGCGTTAAAGAAATCATCTTGGATTTTAAGACGAGACAAGGTATGAATCTTGACTTTTAGGGCAATAATATTTTTAAACATTCAAATATCTCAAGTGCCTCAACGTGTGCGTGCATCTTGATTTTATAATAAAATTTAATTTGGACTTTTTGTTGCCGAAATTGTCTTAAGATTCAAAATAAAACAAGACAAGATTCTTGCCTTTTGAGCCAGTAATATTTTCACCAACTAAAAATATTAAAATAGTCGCAGTTTCTCGGCGTATTTATTTTAATATTGTATTAAATATTAGTGAATTCTGTTTTCAAAATTATCTTGACTTTTAAGACAACACAAGACAAGATTCTTGACTCTTGAGCCAATGGCAGCTTTTACACACAGAACACATTAAAGAAATTGAAGTGTCTCGCTTTGTTCATCTTGATATCATTAAATTGTATTTGGACGTTGTGTTTAAGAAATTACTTTCAGTTTCAGTGCAAGACAAGATCAGAGTCTTGACTATTAGGGCAATAACATTTTTAAACACTAAAATAATTACAGTACAGCACTTTTTACAGACAGAAACATTAAAAAAGTATCTTGACATGTTCCTCTTGATATCCTAATAAAATCTGATTTTGATTTCAAGATAAGACAAGATAAGAATCTTGACTTAAAGGACAGTAATGTTTTTATGCACTGAAAACATTGAACTAAAAAAATTAAATCTTCGTTGGGCATTTTGTTTTCAAACTTGTCTTGACTTTCAAGATAAGACAAGACAAGATACTTGACTCTTGGAACTACAATATTTATACACTCAATGTCAACTTTCTTGACGTGTTCATCTTAGTATTGTTATAAAATCTACTCTAAACATTCTGTTCTCGAAGTTACCTTGAATTTCAAGACAAGACTCTTGCCTTTTAGAACTAAAATATTTTTGCTCACTAGAAGCAGTAGAAAATCTTAAGTTCCTCGAAATGTTCGTCTTATATTGCAGTAAAATCTCATTTTATCAGTTGGTCTTCAAAATTATCTTGACATTCACAACAAAACAAGACGAAAATGTTTTAATGCACTTGAAATACTTTTAAATCTTTAGTGTTTATAATGATATCGTAATAAAATCTTCTTCTGGTATTTTATACTTTTTATGACAAGATAAGGCAAGATTCTAGATTCTGTTAGGACTGTCTACTAAAAAATTAAAAAACAAAAAAACTTAATTTTTCAGTATGTTTATCTTGATCTAGGTATGTATGTTACATATTTTTAAATGTTAATATCACCAGAAAAAGCGTCCGCTGGTGCTGCTGATGTGTTTCATTGTAAAAATCGGTTTTCCAATTCACTATGAAAAAGATGAATCAGGGTCTTTAATAATTTTTTGTCGATAACGTGTAGCAGAACGTGATATAAATTATACGTCAACGACAATAAATCAGTTTCGTAATGGTGATATAAGAGAATTGATTGTGAAAAAAAAAAAAGTTTGTAAGATGAACTTGAAAAGTTGTAAGGCACGATTGTAAGAAAATATCCTCCTCGGTCGTCTTGAACTATGTATTAGCATTGAAAATGATCAAATTAAATATATTTTAATTGATTTCACGGCGAATCTGATTGGTCAAAAAATGATCTTTGAAATGAATGTTTTGTGCCGAACGGTGGCCACAAAACCCGATTCGTAAAAAGTCGAATTGATTTGGTCGGGTGGAGATGTTGTGAAGTTATTGATCTAAGTTAAGTGACTACATACACTACGCCGACGGAGCAAAAGGAGATGTGTTTGCAACCGTGGATAAACGGATCTGAGAAAAGGCGTAGCAAAAGAAACAACAAGCCAAAGCCTCTCATCTCATTCAGAGATTCACTCACTAACTCGCGAGCATAAAATTTGAATTTCAGCTCTTGTCGTGAATGGAGTAGTTAGGACGTGTTTTATTTAAATGCGTCCGTACTTATTCTTGTTTTTATCCTAGGTACGTTTTCAAATCTAACAATGGTAATGGTGCGACGGCTAAATGAAACTTTTTTTACTTTTAGTCCGGGAATTTCAAGATGATGTTGTACGGGCGGGCTTGTGGGAACAGCCGGTGTTCCTCGTTTTCGGAAACGTACAGCACGAAATACTCGCTCTAATTTGTTCGTAACACAAAAAATTTTTAAATGAAACCTGTCGGACAGGCAGGTGCAGGTGTGTGTCTGTGTCGGTCGGTTTGTGATGAGAAAAACACTTTTCATGGAATTTCGAACTTACGCTTGTCACATTTATTTATTCGTAACAGGAGAATAAATTAAATTAGGCAGAAACTTCAAGAATTTCGATTCCAAAAACATTAACCAATTTTAAAACAAATTAACAAATGTTAATAAGTAACCAAAACTAGACTAGAACGAGCTTTAAATCAAGTCGCGTAACATTTTTCTGGCAACACCATCACCATCAGAGAATATCGGGAACGTTGTAGCGATGAAAAACATTTCGTTTCGAATCTCCGACGGTCTAATTGCACCGTTACAAAAAGTGTGCGCCAAGCCATTGTTTGGAGTAGACTTCCGCTATTTCTGCTCAGTATGGCGTCATGTCCGTTTCCTGCTCTGCCCTCCACCATCCCTCTCTCATCCTAGCCCTCCAACTAAATACTCTCCGCGCGCAATGTTTATAACTACCTACCTATCTACAGAGCAATTCCGCGGGCGACGACAAACAAATCGACCCCCCGACAGGGACAATTTAAATGCCATAAAATTTGAAATTTACATTATGGAAACCTTCTTCATTTATTTATCTTTAGTTATTTTGAGAAAATCTTGAAATATATTCTGAAGCATTACAGAATTCTTGAGGACGTCCTAAACAGTTCTAGAATTCTTGTGGGCATTCTGCAAAATTTTCAAAATTCTTAAGACCAACCTGGAGAATTCTGGAATTCTTAAGAGCATTCTTCGACTTTCTAGAATTAATTAGGACACACTGAAACTTTGTAAAGTTCTGGAGGACATGCGGGGACGCTTTGAGGACACTCTAGAATCTTTGACGACATTCTGTAGCGTTCTAGTATTCTTGGAGATACTGTGAAGGTATCTAGAATTCTTAAGAAGACTGAAAACTGTGTAGAAATCTTTACTACATTTTGAATTCTTAAGAACATTCTGAAACACTTTAAAATTCTCGAGGACGTTTTAAAAATATTCTAGAATCCTTAAGGATATCCTAAAGTGTTCCAGAATCCTTGGAGGTCTCTGGAGCTCTATAGAGTTCTTAAGGAGACTCTGAAAACTTTGTAGAGATTTTGAGTGCATTCTGAAGCGTTCTTTAATTTTTGAAGGCATTCTGAAGGCTTCCAGAATTATTTAGAACATCCTGAAGAGTTCCAAAATTCATTTGGACACTCTGAAACATTGTAAAATTTTGAAAATTGGGACATTTAAAATTCTTGAGGACGTTCTAAAAATATTCTGAATCCTTAAGGACATCCTAAAGTGTTCTAGAATTCTTGGAGGTCTCTGGAGCGCTCTAGAATTCTTAAGGAGACTCTGAAAACTTTGTAGAATTCTTGAGAACACTCTGGAACATTTTAAAATTCTCGAGGACGTTCTAAAAATATTCTAGAATCCTTAAGGACATGCTAAAGTGTTCTAGAATTCTTGGAGGTCTCTGGAGCGCTCTAGAATTCTTAAGAAGACTCTGAAAATTTTTTAGAATTCTTGAGTGCATTCTGAAGACTTCCAGAATTATTTAAACATTCTGAAGAGTTCCAGAATTCATTAGGACACTTGAAAATTGTAAAATTCTGAGGACGTTCTAAATATTCTGAATCCTTAAGAATCTAAAGTGTTCTAGAATTCTTGGAGGTCTCTGGAGCCTCTAGATTCTTAAGAGACTCTGAAAATTTTTTTAGAATTCTTAGGCATTCTGAAACTTCCAGAATTATTTAAACATTCTGAAGAGTTCCAGAATTCATTAGGCATCTGAAACATTGTAAAATTGTGAGGACGTTCTAAAATATTCTGAATCCTTAAGAAATCCTAAAGTGTTCTAGAATTCTTGGAGGTCTCTGGAGCTTCTAGAGTTCTTAAGGAGACTCTGAAAACTTTGTAGAAATCTTGAGTGCATTCTGAAGCTTCTTAATTTTTTAACATTCTGAAAGTTCCAAATTCATTGGACACTTGAAACATTTAAAATTCTTGAGGACGTTCTAAAAATATTCTGAATCCTTAAGGACATGCTAAAGTGTTCTAGAATTCTTGGAGGTCTCTGGAGCGCTCTAGAATTCTTAAGAAGACTCTGAAAATTTTTTAGAATTCTTGAGGCATTCTGAAGACTTCCAGAATTATTTAGAACATTCTGAAAGTCCAGAATTCATTAGGACACTCTGAAACATTGTAAAATTCGTGAGGACGTTCTAGAAATATTCTAGAATCCTTAAGAATATCCTAAAGTGTTCTAGAATTCTTGGAGGTCTCTGGAGCCTCTAGATTCTTAAAGAGACTCTGAAAACTTTGTAGAATTCTTGAGTGCATTCTGAAGCGTTCTTTAATTTTTGAAGGCATTCTGAAACATTGTAAAATTTTTGAATATATTCGGGGACACTTTAAAATTCTTGAGGACGTTCTAAAAATATTCTAGAATTCTTAAGGATATCCTAAAGCGTTCTAGAATTCTCAATAACCTTCTGAAGCCTTTAAGAACTCTTATGTAAACTTTGTAGAATTTTTGGGAATGTTCTTAGCCATTCTAGAATTCTTGAAGATATTCTAAAGCTTTTTAGGATTCTTGTTACTGTTCCATAGTCAATTTGGAATATGACCTAATACATTTTCTAAAATTATTTAGAGAAATCACTTCTGTTCTGTATTGAGCAAGTATCGAAGTGTACCTACGTACGTTGATTCGACGATTGTGATTATGGTCCCCCGGGGCCGGTCATAACAACCCCTGATATACCCTGGGGTAATTCAACGATGTACCTTTTACTGCCCTTTCGCGTTCGACCCTCCCTCTTTTTTTTGCAATCACCGTGATGCCATACAGCAGCACCCCTTTGTGTGTCGGGACTCTAAACTTGTTAAATCTGTATATACGTACGATTCGATTGTTAAGTGGGCGTCCATATCGAAATAACGACGCATTCGAATTCCTCAAAAATGCGACTTTAATGTCGTTTAAATGCATTGGTTTTTTTTTTTTTTTTTTGACGGCGGAATAACTACCCTACTAATATACCCCATTAATAACAAGTATTTCGTATTTTTTCGTCATTGTTAAGGGTTAATGGCAGGCACAAAGTTCACAAACTATATTTTAAAATTACGTTCACTTTATTAATGAAATGGTCTGGTGATTACCAAATGGGGTGAAAAGGGACTAACAAGAATCTTTCAAAATTTCAACTTTATTTTCATTTCATTTCAAGAGGTGGTAGTGGTGTTGGCTCACACTCAGTGTGACCTTTACATTTAACATCCTCTAAAATACATCACATATGATAAATATAATAAAATATATCATTTCCTTAAACTATTCTTGGTGTATTGGTGTATGAGTGAGTGAGAGAGAAGCTACCACCGTGAGGAGGAGGAGGTGGTGGAGGAGGAAAGAGAAGAAGAGTGTTTTGTAGGCGACCAAGCACAGTAGATATCAGTTCGAGCTCAATTTCACGAATCTGAGACGCAGCAGAGCGTTCCGAAACACACCATCGTCTTTCTTCTCTTATTGATTTTGCAACTCGTGACCAACACCGTCACCTCCACCACCGGCACACGGCATCACCGACGGCGACGCCACCACCACCGTCACTGCGACCGACCGGCGGCGTCGACGTCCCCACCGTCTTATATCCATCCCGTCTTTCCTTATTCGCCCCGAATAATCCCTTCTGAAGCTACTTTCCACTACGGTTGTTGTATTTACAGTAAAATTATTGGAAGACTTTGAAACGATTTTGAAACATTCTAGAATTTTTTGAACATCCTCAATCATTCTAAAGTTAGTTCTTGAGGAGAAGGTTATTAAATAATATGGAATTTTGGCGAACATCCTCGGTCAATCTAGAATTCATCTGGACATGTTTTCGAATTCTGGAATACTTACTCTAGAATACTTAAGGACATCCTGAAGCATTCTAGAGTCCTTAAGGACACTCTAAAGCACTCTCGAGTTCTTGAGGAGACTCTGAAGCATTAAAAAATGCTTGGGATGTTCTGAAACCTTTTAGAATTTTTGAGAACACCCTGAAGAATTCAAGAGAACACATTCTGCAACTTGCAGAAACTCTTAAGGACACTCTGGAACATTTTAGATTTTTGAGGACAATCTACAATCTTCAAAAATTTTAAAAGTCATCCTGAAGCATTCTAGAGTCCTGAGGGACACTCTGAAGCACTCTCGAGTTCTTGAGGAGACTCTGAAGCATTAAAAAATGCTTGGGATGTTCTGAAACCTTTTAGAATTTTTGAGAACACCCTGAAGAATTCAAGAGAACACATACTGCAACTTGCAGAAACTCTTAAGGACACTCTGGAACATTTTAGATTTTTTGAGGACAATCTACAATCTTCAAAAATTTTAAAAGTCATCCTGAAGCATTCTAGAGTCCTCAAAGACACTCGAAAGCACTCTCGAGTTCTTGAGGAGACTCTGAAGTATTAAAAAATGCTTGGGATGTTCTGAAACCTTTTAGAATTTTTGAGAACACCCTGAAGAATTCAAGAGAACACATACTGCAACTTGCAGAAACTCTTAAGGACACTCTGGAACATTTTAGATTTTTTGAGGACAATCTACAATCTTCAAAAATTTTAAAAGTCATCCTGAAGCATTCTAGAGTCCTCAAAGACACTCGAAAGCACTCTCGAGTTCTTGAGGAGACTCTGAAGTATTAAAAAATGCTTGGGATGTTCTGAAACCTTTTAGAATTTTTGAGAACACCCTGAAGAATTCAAGAGAACACATACTGCAACTTGCAGAAACTCTTAAGGACACTCTGGAACATTTTAGATTTTTTGAGGACAATCTACAATCTTCAAAAATTTTAAAAGTCATCCTGAAGCATTCTAGAGTCCTCAAAGACACTCGAAAGCACTCTCGAGTTCTTGAGGAGACTCTGAAGTATTAAAAAATGCTTGGGATGTTCTGAAACCTTTTAGAATTTTTGAGAACACCCTGAAGAATTCAAGAGAACACATACTGCAACTTGCAGAAACTCTTAAGGACACTCTGGAACATTTTAGATTTTTGAGGACAATCTACAATCTTCAAAAATTTTAAAAGTCATCCTGAAGCATTCTAGAGTCCTCAAAGACACTCGAAAGCACTCTCGAGTTCTTGAGGAGACTCTGAAGTATTAAAAAATGCTTGGGATGTTCTGAAACCTTTTAGAATTTTTGAGAACACCCTGAAGAATTCAAGAGAACACATACTGCAACTTGCAGAAACTCTTAAGGATACTCTGGAACATTTAAGATTTTTTGAGGACAATCTACAATCTTCAAAAATTTTAAAAGTCATCCTGAAGCATTCTAGAGTCCTCAAAGACACTCTGAAGCACTCTCGAGTTCTTGAGGAGACTCTGAAGTATTAAAAAATGCTTGGGATGTTCTGAAACCTTTTAGAATTTTTGAGAACACCCTGAAGAATTCAAGAGAACACATACTGCAACTTGCAGAAACTCTTAAGGACACTCTGGAACATTTTAGATTTTTTGAGGACAATCTACAATCTTCAAAAATTTTAAAAGTCATCCTGAAGCATTCTAGAGTCCTCAAAGACACTCGAAAGCACTCTCGAGTTCTTGAGGAGACTCTGAAGTATTAAAAAATGCTTGGGATGTTCTGAAACCTTTTAGAATTTTTGAGAACACCCTGAAGAATTCAAGAGAACACATACTGCAACTTGCAGAAACTCTTAAGGACACTCTGGAACATTTTAGATTTTTTGAGGACAATCTACAATCTTCAAAAATTTTAAAAGTCATCCTGAAGCATTCTAGAGTCCTCAAAGACACTCGAAAGCACTCTCGAGTTCTTGAGGAGACTCTGAAGTATTAAAAAATGCTTGGGATGTTCTGAAACCTTTTAGAATTTTTGAGAACACCCTGAAGAATTCAAGAGAACACATTCTGCAACTTGCAGAAACTCTTAAGGACACTCTGGAACATTTTAGATTTTTGAGGACAATCTACAATCTTCAAAAATTTTAAAAGTCATCCTGAAGCATTCTAGAGTCCTTAAGGACACTCTAAAGCACTCTCGAGTTCTTGAGGAGACTCTGAAGTATTAAAAAATGCTTGGGATGTTCAGAAACCTATTATAATCTTGGAGAACACCCTGAAGAATTCAAGAGAACACATACTGCAACTTGCAGAAACTCTTAAGGATACTCTGGAACATTTTAGATTTCTTGAGGACATTCTAAAATATTCAAAAATTGTAAAAGTCATCCTGAAGCGTTCTAGAGTCCTTAAGCACACTCTAAAGCACTCTTGAGTTATTGAGGAGACTCTGAAGTATTACAAAATGCATTTTAAAATTCTGTAGGGCATTCTTAGGTACCCTGAAGTTCTTGAAACATTGCCAAATTGTGGGGGATGTTTTGAAATTTTATAGAATTCTTGGGGGGCATCTGAGAACATCCTAAAACGTTCTATAACTTTAAGTACCTCCTGAATTTCGAAATTTTGGTTCTCAAACAAAAATTCTTTCTTAAGAGCATCTTTTTTTCAGCATTGCTTGGTAAACTCAAGGTTATTTTGTAATGTGACTGCAGTGCGTGACATTCGGCAAGAGGGAAATTGCCAGCTGATCGTGACCCTAAAAGTCGACAGGAGAAGAAGAGTGAAGTTGCTCCGCCTTTTTCGGTTCACTTGAGCGAATCGGTGTGCTATGTCGTCATTATTACATCCACCAGTTCGACGAGGGTGCCGCACTTTATTCTCTATGCCCTTTTTCCTTGCTCTCTTCCTTTTCCTCCAACTCTAATAACCAAGTGTATGGGCTTAAAATTATCTGAAAACAACTGATGAGATTTTTGTGGAAGTGGAATAATAAATAATTAATTTATCTGAAAAGAATATCGAATGAAACTAGTAAAGAGAAGGTCGATTATATCAATTAAAATCTTGGGTCAAAGTATTTTCCAAAAACTGGTTTAAAAACCGTTGCAATATGTTTAGGTGGTGTATTGTTAGGGGAAGTTTGCGGCAGCCATTTTAAGAAAACTTCGTTTTCCCTTCGGTTTTTCCCGTGTTTCCATGCAGACGCCTCTCTTTCTCGGCCTTCCTCCTTCATTCTTGTATCGAATGCGACGGGAAATAAATTACACGCTTTTTATACGCCGAAAAAGATGATTTATACATCGCGAAAGCATATGAGCATTAAGTATAAGTAACTTACGGTAGCGAAATATAAGTTTTCATCTTCGAGGCGTTCGCGTTGGCAGAAAATTGAATAAAGCCGAAAAAACGGGCTTTTTGTTTTTCTACCATTAGATCAAGATAATGCGAGCGAACTTTTATCATTTTGAATCATATATTTAGTTCATTCTGTTTCTATACGTATATATTGTGACAGTTAGGACTTTTGCTAAAATGAGTAAATTATTAACGACTTTTGTATTATCCTGGAAAATAGGATGTCAACCCAAAAGCAAAAAATGACAAATTAATACAGAAACAAAAATTCTGTACCTGAGGTCTGCTACAATTATTGTCCTTTAAGGATGATTTCAATTTGTTTTTCATATATCCATAATTGTTCAGAGATTTTCATAACGTTATTGGATCGGTAGGTATCACTTAACGAAGGATTCTGTTATCCGGTGGTGTAAACTAAAGTGTAAAGGGGGATGAAACAACACGAGCGAGAAGAGGCCTCCCGCGGTTCTTCCTATAAATCCCATAAACATTTTAATGAAGTATAGCACCACTTTGGGCACAATGGCTAAGTCTATTTTAATAGGTATAACATAAAGTCGTTGTGTATTGTGTGGCAATGACACGAGCAGCTGCTCATACGACAAAGATGTAGATGTACCCCTGCAGAAGGAAGGTATAATAGCTAATAATAATGGCAGTAGGTAGTCGTTAAGAGGAGGGTATTATAACTGTACCTACGAGTATATGTGCTCACATATATACATGGAAACTTTCCTCTCTGATGCTCTTTTCCACGTAGGTACATTTAACCACTCTGTAGAACGAGAGAGAGAAAATGAATGGAATATATGCGGCAGCAGCAGCAAAATATTTGCCGTATTGAAGTGTCAACTATTGTTTGGAGGGCTTTGTATAACAGTTAGATTTGTTAGTGGAAGCTCTCGAAACTCGACTTTACCACCAGTGCCAGTGCCAGTGCCCAATATGTGTGTGTCATTGTTTGTTTGTTTGTTTGTTTGGTGGCCCGATACAAGGACCCTCGCTCCTCGCTCCTCGCTGGGAATTTTCAATTTATTTTGTCATTAGAATGACCTAAGAACTAACTGTTCTAACTCACTGACGCAAACTATAAGAATGTCATCAGAAATTTAAAAATGTCTCAGTACGTTCCAAAGAACTCTATAATATTTTCAGGACGTTTTCAAAAATTCTGGATAGTTCCAGAAAGTTCTTAAGAGTTCTATTAAGTTCCGGAGACTCTTTGACAATTCTAGAAAGCTCCAGAATGTCTCCAAAAATTATAGAATACTTCAGAATGTCCTCAGAAACTCTGGAATGCTTCAGGGCAACAACTTAAACAATTTGAGAATGCTTTAGAATCTTCTTAGGAATGTTAAAACCTTTCAGGACGTGATAAGAACTCTGGAGAGCTCCAAAAGGTTCTGAAGTATTCTGAAAAGTTAACAGTCTCCTCAAGAATTCTTGAAAGTCTCTCAGGAATTCCAAAATATTTGACATGTTCTGAAGAATTCTAGAATGTCTCAGTATGTTCCAAAGAACTGTATAATATTTTCAGGACGTTTTCAAAAATTTTGGATAGTTCCAGAAAGTTCTTAAGAGTTGTATAAAGTTCCGGAGACTCTTTGACAATTCTAGAAAGCTCCAGAATGTCTCCAAAAATTATAGAATACTTCAGAATGTCCTCAGAAACTCTGGAATGCTTCAGGGCAACAACTTAAACAATTTGAGAATGCTTTAGAATCTTCTTAGGAATGTTAAAACCTTTCAGGACGTTGATAAGAACTCTGGAGAGCTCCAAAAGGTTCTGAAGTATTCTGAAAAGTTTAACAGTCTCCTCAAGAATTCTTGAAAGACTCTCAGGAATTCCAAAATATTTGAGCATGTTCTGAAGAATTCTAGAATGTCTCAGTATGTTCCAAAGAACTGTATAATATTTTCAGGACGTTTTCAAAAATTTTGGATAGTTCCAGAAAGTTCTTAAGAGTTGTATAAAGTTCCGGAGACTCTTTGACAATTCTAGAAAGCTCCAGAATGTCTCCAAAAATTATAGAATACTTCAGAATGTCCTCAGAAACTCTGGAATGCTTCAGGGCAACAACTTAAACAATTTGAGAATGCTTTAGAATCTTCTTAGGAATGTTAAAACCTTTCAGGACGTTGATAAGAACTCTGGAGAGCTCCAAAAGGTTCTGAAGTATTCTGAAAAGTTTAACAGTCTCCTCAAGAATTCTTGAAAGACTCTCAGGAATTCCAAAATATTTGAGCATGTTCTGAAGAATTCTAGAATGTCTCAGTATGTTCCAAAGAACTGTATAATATTTTCAGGACGTTTTCAAAAATTTTGGATAGTTCCAGAAAGTTCTTAAGAGTTGTATAAAGTTCCGGAGACTCTTTGACAATTCTAGAAAGCTCCAGAATGTCTCCAAAAATTATAGAATACTTCAGAATGTCCTCAGAAACTCTGGAATGCTTCAGGGCAACAACTTAAACAATTTGAGAATGCTTTAGAATCTTCTTAGGAATGTTAAAACCTTTCAGGACGTTGATAAGAACTCTGGAGAGCTCCAAAAGGTTCTGAAGTATTCTGAAAAGTTTAACAGTCTCCTCAAGAATTCTTGAAAGACTCTCAGGAATTCCAAAATATTTGAGCATGTTCTGAAGAATTCTAGAATGTCTCAGTATGTTCCAAAGAACTGTATAATATTTTCAGGACGTTTTCAAAAATTTTGGATAGTTCCAGAAAGTTCTTAAGAGTTGTATAAAGTTCCGGAGACTCTTTGACAATTCTAGAAAGCTCCAGAATGTCTCCAAAAATTATAGAATACTTCAGAATGTCCTCAGAAACTCTGGAATGCTTCAGGGCAACAACTTAAACAATTTGAGAATGCTTTAGAATCTTCTTAGGAATGTTAAAACCTTTCAGGACGTTGATAAGAACTCTGGAGAGCTCCAAAAGGTTCTGAAGTATTCTGAAAAGTTTAACAGTCTCCTCAAGAATTCTTGAAAGACTCTCAGGAATTCCAAAATATTTGAGCATGTTCTGAAGAATTCTAGAATGTCTCAGTATGTTCCAAAGAACTGTATAATATTTTCAGGACGTTTTCAAAAATTTTGGATAGTTCCAGAAAGTTCTTAAGAGTTGTATAAAGTTCCGGAGACTCTTTGACAATTCTAGAAAGCTCCAGAATGTCTCCAAAAATTATAGAATACTTCAGAATGTCCTCAGAAACTCTGGAATGCTTCAGGGCAACAACTTAAACAATTTGAGAATGCTTTAGAATCTTCTTAGGAATGTTAAAACCTTTCAGGACGTTGATAAGAACTCTGGAGAGCTCCAAAAGGTTCTGAAGTATTCTGAAAAGTTTAACAGTCTCCTCAAGAATTCTTGAAAGACTCTCAGGAATTCCAAAATATTTGAGCATGTTCTGAAGAATTCTAGAATGTCTCAGTATGTTCCAAAGAACTGTATAATATTTTCAGGACGTTTTCAAAAATTTTGGATAGTTCCAGAAAGTTCTTAAGAGTTGTATAAAGTTCCGGAGACTCTTTGACAATTCTAGAAAGCTCCAGAATGTCTCCAAAAATTATAGAATACTTCAGAATGTCCTCAGAAACTCTGGAATGCTTCAGGGCAACAACTTAAACAATTTTAGAATGCTTTAGAATCTTCTTAGGAATGTTAAAACCTTTCAGGACGTTGATAAGAACTCTGGAGAGCTCCAAAAGGTTCTGAAGTATTCTGAAAAGTTTAACAGTCTCCTCAAGAATTCTTGAAAGACTCTCAGGAATTCCAAAATATTTGAGCATGTTCTGAAGAATTCTAGAATGTCTCAGTATGTTCCAAAGAACTGTATAATATTTTCAGGACGTTTTCAAAAATTTTGGATAGTTCCAGAAAGTTCTTAAGAGTTGTATAAAGTTCCGGAGACTCTTTGACAATTCTAGAAAGCTCCAGAATGTCTCCAAAAATTATAGAATACTTCAGAATGTCCTCAGAAACTCTGGAATGCTTCAGGGCAACAACTTAAACAATTTGAGAATGCTTTAGAATCTTCTTAGGAATGTTAAAACCTTTCAGGACGTTGATAAGAACTCTGGAGAGCTCCAAAAGGTTCTGAAGTATTCTGAAAAGTTTAACAGTCTCCTCAAGAATTCTTGAAAGACTCTCAGGAATTCCAAAATATTTGAGCATGTTCTGAAGAATTCTAGAATGTCTCAGTATGTTCCAAAGAACTGTATAATATTTTCAGGACGTTTTCAAAAATTTTGGATAGTTCCAGAAAGTTCTTAAGAGTTGTATAAAGTTCCGGAGACTCTTTGACAATTCTAGAAAGCTCCAGAATGTCTCCAAAAATTATAGAATACTTCAGAATGTCCTCAGAAACTCTGGAATGCTTCAGGGCAACAACTTAAACAATTTTAGAATGCTTTAGAATCTTCTTAGGAATGTTAAAACCTTTCAGGACGTTGATAAGAACTCTGGAGAGCTCCAAAAGGTTCTGAAGTATTCTGAAAAGTTTAACAGTCTCCTCAAGAATTCTTGAAAGACTCTCAGGAATTCCAAAATATTTGAGCATGTTCTGAAGAATTCTAGAATGTCTCAGTATGTTCCAAAGAACTCTATAATATTTTCAGGACGTTTTCAAAAATTCTGGATAGTTCCAGAAAGTTCTTAAGAGTTCTATAAAGTTCCGGAGACTCTTTGACAATTCTAGAAAGCTCCAGAATGTCTCCAAAAATTATAGAATATTTCAGAATGTCCTCAGAAACTCTAGAATGCTTCAGGGCAACAACTTAAGCAATTCTAGAATGTTTCAGGATTCCTTAAAGTTTTCGGTCTCCTCAAAAATTCTAGAAAATTTCAGAATGTCTTTAAGAATTCCTGAAAGTTGTAAACTGTCCTCAAAACCTTAGAATGTATGTTTTAGTAACAAAATTACAAGAATTAATAAATAAAATATTTTGGCGAGTGATTAGGCACTAACTACGCTCAATAAATTATTGACATCTGCATACCGATGTGACGACGAGTGAGTGGTGGTTTAATAGATTTTTAATGTAAATAACGATTATTTATCAGTTCTGGTAAACAATTCACACATTTCATTAAACATATGCATCCACTCTCGACTTATCTTCTCTTGTATTATTTAAATCGTAATATTCACATTAATTCCAATTATTTATTAACTGTTCGAACTCACCAAGTATGTACTGCTACTTAGTAAAACTTTTAATTGCTTCCGAAACAAATCTTAAAAAAAAAATAATTACCGAGTAGATTTGTCCAATGATGCGAGTCGAAAATCCGAAATCAGTTTTATTATCCTGTTTTCACCAATTTAATGGTCCCCCACGGCCGTTTTGTCAACCGTATACAACAGCCTATCAATTCTTTAATGGGCTGTGTTCTATTTTCCCATCGAATAAAAAAATTTTACTGCCAGTCTTTGCTTTTCTCTCATCCAACGGACCAGATATTTTTAATAAACGGTCAGGTCACATCAAATCTCTTTTAATTACAGCATGTACAGTTACAGGACGATAAATGGATTAATTAATTAATTGTTGCTGTAAGAATTAATACCACTTAATTAATTAGATTGTTTCACTTTTTGGTGACTTTAAGAAACAATCGTAGAATAAGATAGGAAGGAATGGAGACTATTACTTTCAGGAAATCGGAAGAGTAGCTCAGAACAGCAGAATATGAAAGGCTGAAGTAATGGTCTTCAGGAAATCCAAAGATTACTTAGGAATAGCGGGATATAAAAGACTGAGAGTTGCAAGAAGTCCGACGATAGAGAGGGTTAAAGCCTCCTGTCTTCAGAAAATCAGGATATGAATGACTGAAGGGTTCAATCTTCAGGAAATCCGAAGATCAGCACAGAATCGGAGAATCCGAAAAAAAACTTTATATAGCAGGATATTAAAAATTGAAGGCTTAAGAAACTCCAAAGATTTGTTCAGGATAATAAGGAATAATGACACCGCGCTTAAAAAAATCCGGAGATTAACTCAGTGCAATAGGATATGAAAGATGAAGGCTCTACTCTTCAAGAAAACAAGCTGTGGTGGTTCCAATCTTCAGGAAATCCATAGATCCGGTCAGAATGGAAGAAGTAGAATTTGTAGGCTTCAGGAAATCCGAAGAGTAACTCAGGATAGCAGGAAATGAAAGAGTAATGTTTGCAGGTTTCGGGAAACCCAAAGAAGGAATTGGAACTCCAGACTTCAATAAATTTGAGGAATAGCTCAAGAGAGTAGAATATAAAAGACTGAAGGCTCCAGTCTTCAGGAAATCCGAAGATTAGGTCAGGACGGAAGCAGTGGAGTCTGCAAGCTTTAGGAAATCCAATGAGTACCTGACTCAGGATAGTAGGATATGTAAGGGTTACGTCTTCAGGCATGAAGGAATCCGAAGATTGGTTCGCAATAGAAGTGAATGAAGATTCCGTTATTGGGAAAATGCGAAGATCAGTTAAGGATTGATTGCAGGATATAAAAGAGCGAAGACTCAAATCTTCAGGGAATCCATAGATCCGGTCAGAATGGAAGAAGTAGAATTTGTAGGCTTCAAGAAATCCGAAGAGTAACTCAGGATAGCAGAAAATGAAAGAGTAATGTTTGCAGGTTTCGGGAAACCCAAAGATCAACGCACGATAAGAAGGAATTGAAACTCCAGACTTCAATAAATTTGAGGAATAGCTCGAGAGAGTAGAATAAGAAAGACTGAAGGCTCCAGTCTTCAGGAAATCCGAAGATTAGGTCAGGACGGAAGAAGCGGAGTCTGCAAGCTTTAGGAAATCCAATGAGTATCTAACTCAGGATAGTAGGATATGTAAGGGTAACGTCTTCAGCCATGAGGGAATCCGAAGCTTGATTCACAATAGAAGTGAGTGAAGATTCCGTTATTGGGAAAATGCGAAGATCAGTTAAGGATTGCAGGATATAAAAGAGCGAAGACTAAAATCTTCAGGAAATCCATAGATCCGGTCAGAATGGAAGAAGTAGAATTTGTAGGCTTCAGGAAATCCGAAGAGTAACTCAGGATAGCAAGATACGAAAGAGTTATGTTTGGAGGTTTCAGGAAACCCAAAGATCAGCGCACGATAAGAAGGAATTGAAACTCCAGACTTCAATAAATTTGAGGAATAGCTCGAGAGAGTAGAATAAGAAAGACTGAAGGCTCCAGTCTTCAGGAAATCCGAAGATTAGGTCAGGACGGAAGAAGCGGAGTCTGCAAGCTTTAGGAAATCCAATGAGTATCTAACTCAGGATAGTAGGATATGTAAGGGTAACGTCTTCAGCCATGAGGGAATCCGAAGCTTGATTCACAATAGAAGTGAGTGAAGATTCCGTTATTGGGAAAATGCGAAGATCAGTTAAGGATTGCAGGATATAAAAGAGCGAAGACGTGAATCTTCAGAAGAAATTAAAATTTTAGTGACCATTGAATTTTCAAATTGACGATGTGATGACGAAAATAACTGAAATAGTTGTAATAAGTGCGCTTCTATGCTCTAATTGTAATCTCTGCATATTGTCAAGAAGTTACCCCATAGACATAATGATAAAAAGCATTTTGAAAGGAATCCGTAGCATGCACGTGATTTCATAAAATAAAACTTAAAAACCTCGGAGTGTATAAAATTTGCATCGGTGGGGGTTAAATGGCACCGACGGGGGTCGGTGTCGCATCCCTGCTGCCAACAAACACCGACGCGATGCGATGCGACGCGTCGCGACGCTACACGCCACGCAAGGATGCAAATCTGCGAACGGCACAAATAAAGCTGTACAGTACAGTCTGTACATTACAGGCTTTCGTTTTACACTATGCGAGAGAGTAAAGTGAGTAGTCCTTTAATCTAGAAAGCTTTGCAAAAGCTCGGAAACATACATACATCAAAATAACCATATTTGCCTCTCTCTGAGAGCTTTACATTTATGTATATGTATGATGATGGTGGTGGCGGTGGCGGTGGTGGTGGTAGTTCTATCCACAAATATAATTTGTGGAACAATTACAACACAGAGGAAGCCACAGCTAAGTGGAGCTCTTTGGCAGACGTCCAAAGCGCATCGTCGTCTGGTTCGAAAGCTCCGTCGAACGTTGCACAACTGGCCGACTGTGTCGAGCTTTCTACCGCGGCATTAGCAAAGCACAAAGCTCTGGAACCCGGTAATCTAATTTGCAATGAGACTTATTAGTTCGCAGAGATAAAGAGAGAGAAGGCGAGAGATCCCCGGTTGTTCGTTTATGGTAAATATATTTATAAAGTGCTGCTCGGCGAATACCTGATTTGTTTTGCTGTCTCGTTGTTCTCATTAATACTTGACGAACGAGGGCCTGTTTTGTTATCAGAATTAGGCGAAGATTCTCTCGCTAAATTGGTTTACAAAGGTATAAGAATGGATACGAAATTACAGACGAAATCCTTTTCGAATTTGAACAAAATAAACAAAGTTCATTGTTATCAAAACTTATTAGGTAATTATTGCTGAATTAATTGAAGATAAAATGGATTTAAAGTAAAGACAACTCTCACAAAGATTTAAAAATTAATTTCAATGAAATTTTCCTTAAAAAGAGCAACAATAATAAAATATTTGGAAGAGTAATTATCAAGCATAGCAAATTATAGAGACGTCATTCTTTCAGAATTTTTGAGGATATCCTCAGGAATGTACCAGGATATTCTCAAGAACTCTAGAATGTTCCGGGAAGTTCTTAAGAATTTCAGAAAAATTTTTTAGAATGTTCCCAAGAATTCTGCGAAGTTTCGCAGTCTTCCAAAAAATTCTAGAAAGCTTCGTAACGTCTCTTACAATTTTAGAACGCTTCAGAATCGCCTTAGGAATTTTAAAACCTTTCAGGACGATCACAAGAACTCCAAAAGGTTCTTAAGAATTCCGAAAAGTTCAACAGTCTCCTCAAGAATTCTTGAAAGCCTCTCAGGAATTCCAAAATATTTGACGATGTTCTGAAGAATTCTAGAATGTCTCCAAAAATTATATAATGCTTCAGAATGTCCTCAGAAACTCTATAATGCTTCAGGGCAACAATTTAAACAATTTTAGAATGCTTTAGAATCTTCTTAGGAATGTTAAAACCTTTCAGGACGTTGATAAGAACTCTGGACAGCTCCAAAAGGTTCTTAAGTATTCTGAAAAGTTCAACAATCTCCTCAAGAATTCTTGAAAGCCCCTCAGAAATTGCAAAATATTTGAGGATGTTCTGAAGAACTGTAGAATGTCTCAGAATGTTCCAAAGAATTCTACAATATTTTCAGGACGTTTTCAGAAATTCTGGATAGTTCCAGAAAGTTTTTAAGAGTTCTATAAAGTTCCGGAGACTCTTTGACAATTCTAGAAAGCTCCAGAATGTTTCCAAAAATTATAGAATGCTTCAGAATGTCCTCAGAAACTCTATAATGCTTCAGGGCAACAATTTAAACAATTTTAGAATGCTTTAGAATCGCCTTAGGAATGTTAAAACCTTTCAGGACGTTGATAAGAACTCTGGAGAGCTCCAAAAGGTTCTGAAGTATTCTGAAAAGTTTAACAGTCTCCTCAAGAATTCTTGAAAGCCTCTCAGGAATTCCAAAATATTTGACGATGTTCTGAAGAATTCTAGAATGCCTCAGTATGTTCCAAAGAACTCTATAATATTTTCAGGACGTTTTCAAAAATTCTGGATAGTTCCAGAAAGTTTTTAAGAGTTCTATAAAGTTCCGGAGACTTTGACAATTCTAGAAAGCTCCAGAATGTTTCCAAAAATTATAGAATGCATCAGAATGTCCTCAGAAACTCTATAATGCTTCAGGGCAACAATTTAAACAATTTTAGAATGCTTTAGAATCTCCTTAGGAATGTTAAAACCTTTCAGGACGTTGATAAGAACTCTGGAGAGCTCCAAAAGGTTCTGAAGTATTCTGAAAAGTTCAACAGTCTCCTCAAGAATTCTTGAAAGCCTCTCAGGAATTCCAAAATATTTGACGATGTTCTGAAGAATTCTAGAATGCCTCAGTATGTTCCAAAGAACTCTATAATATTTTCAGGACGTTTTCAAAAATTCTGGATAGTTCCAGAAAGTTTTTAAGAGTTCTATAAAGTTCCGGAGACTTTGACAATTCTAGAAAGCTCCAGAATGTTTCCAAAAATTATAGAATGCATCAGAATGTCCTCAGAAACTCTATAATGCTTCAGGGCAACAATTTAAACAATTTTAGAATGCTTTAGAATCTCCTTAGGAATGTTAAAACCTTTCAGGACGTTGATTAGAACTCTGGAGAGCTCCAAAAGGTTCTGAAGTATTCTGAAAAGTTCAACAGTCTCCTCAAGAATTCTTGAAAGCCTCTCAGGAATTCCAAAATATTTGACGATGTTCTGAAGAATTCTAGAATGCCTCAGTATGTTCCAAAGAACTCTATAATATTTTCAGGACGTTTTCAAAAATTCTGGATAGTTCCAGAAAGTTTTTAAGAGTTCTATAAAGTTCCGGAGACTTTGACAATTCTAGAAAGCTCCAGAATGTTTCCAAAAATTATAGAATGCATCAGAATGTCCTCAGAAACTCTATAATGCTTCAGGGCAACAATTTAAACAATTTTAGAATGCTTTAGAATCTCCTTAGGAATGTTAAAACCTTTCAGGACGTTGATTAGAACTCTGGAGAGCTCCAAAAGGTTCTGAAGTATTCTGAAAAGTTCAACAGTCTCCTCAAGAATTCTTGAAAGCCTCTCAGGAATTCCAAAATATTTGACGATGTTCTGAAGAATTCTAGAATGCCTCAGTATGTTCCAAAGAACTCTATAATATTTTCAGGACGTTTTCAAAAATTCTGGATAGTTCCAGAAAGTTTTTAAGAGTTCTATAAAGTTCCGGAGACTCTTTGACAATTCTAGAAAGCTCCAGAATGTTTCCAAAAATTATATAATGCTTCAGAATGTCCTCAGAAACTCTATAATGCTTCAGGGCAACAATTTAAACAATTTTAGAATGCTTTAGAATCTCCTTAAGAATGTTAAAACCTTTCAGGACGTTGATTAGAACTCTGGAGAGCTCCAAAAGGTTCTTAAGAATTCTGAAAAGTTCAACAGTCTCCTCAAGAGTTCTTGAAAGCCCCTCAGGAATTGCAAAATATTTGAGGATGTTCTGAAGAATTCTAGAATGTCTCAGTATGTTCCAAAGAACTCTATAATATTTTCAGGACGTTTTCAAAAATTCTGGATAGTTCCAGAAAGTTTTTAAGAGTTCTATAAAGTTCCGGAGACTTTGACAATTCTAGAAAGCTCCAGAATGTTTCCAAAAATTATAGAATGCATCAGAATATCCTCAGAAACTCTATAATGCTTCAGGACAACAACTTAAACAATTCTAGAATGTTTTAGAATTCCTCAAAGAATTATACAGTTTTCGGTCTCCTCAAAAATTTTAGAAAACTTCAGAATGTCTTTAAGAATTCCTGCAAGTTGTAAACTGTCCTCAAAACTTTAGAATGTATGTTTCAGTAACAAAATTACAAGAATTAATAAATAAAATATTTTGGGGAGTGATTAGGCACTAACTACGCTCAATAAATTATTGACATCTGCATACCGATGTGACGACGAGTGAGTGGTGGTTTAATAGATTTTTAATGTAAATAACGATTATTTATCAGTTCTAATAAGCAATTCACACATTTCATTAAACATATGCATCCACTCTCCACTTATCTTCTCTTCTATATATTATCAATCTGCCATTTAAATCGTAATTTCCTTGTTTGTTTGTTTGCCTATCACTTCGTGATCGTTCGTTGTTATTAAATAAATTCGAAAGGTAGGTACTAAATAATTTAATTACAACATTACCCTTCTTTTTATTTACGGAATTATAAATATTATTGGTCAATTAATTTTATTTTTATTAATACCTATGGTAGGTACGTAGTGACTTAGTTGCTCATTTCGTTCCCGTTTTTTGTTTTGCGGTCAACTTTTTTGCTTTTCATCGGGTGTTGCATTTCTCATTGACCTGCATTACAAACGACTAATTAATAATTGTATTTATCATTATTTATTTGTCTTTTTCTAAACAATGTCGTGCTGCAATCGTACAATAAATAAAACAATCTGTAGGTAATTACTGAAGCCAGAGATGTTATGTTACATTTACCTTCAGAATCGTTATAAAATAAAACATTTTACCTTAGGTAATATTTACTTAAAAAAAAAATATTTTAAGAGATGACACAAGTTATGTATGATAAGTCGGTTGTGTTAGAAGAAGAAGAATTGGAACAGAGAGGGCCACAGACCGGGCCAAATGCTTTAAAGTAACGTGATTTATTCACTCATTACATTCGGAAAGTGGCAAGTTGTAAAAGTGAATTGTCCCCCGAGTGCGTTGATTATTATCAGATGGGTGGCTCCATTCTCTGGATAGTGTAACATACGGTAACTTTGTTGTGTCCCTTTTCGACTGACATAAGGGAATCGTACGTATCTACAGCCCCGCGGGGACATACACACGAATACATTAGGAGATCTGCTGTCTTCAAACAAAAATAGCTTTGACAGGTTGAAGAATCAATCATCGGGAAATTGGACTCGTACAAAGGGAACAATCATCAATTAAATTAAATAACGAACGACAATACGTCGATCGATGGCTGATGCACAAGCTAACTCGTGAAGAAAATTAAATGAAATAATTAATTAATGATGAAGAATGTGTTCCAAAAAATGTTCTCAGGAATTCCAGAAAGTGCCAAGTATTTCTAGGATTTTTTAGAGTGTACCTACTTAAAAATTCTAGCACCTTTGAGAATGTTCTCAAGAATTCTAGAATATTCCAAAAATTCTACAAAAGTCCACAATCTGAACGAGAATTCTCAGAAAGCTTCAGGGTCTCCTAAGGAATTCTAAAATGCTTCAAAATGTTCTTAAGAATTTTAGAATCTCTTCAAAAATCCTTCGAAACTTTTAGAATATCTCCAAAATTTTTGGAAAGCTTCAGAATGTCTTAAGTTTTCTAGAATGTTTATAAGAAGTACTCAGGAATTCCAGAACTTCACCAACAGTCCTTCAAAACTTTCTGAGATGTTCTTAAGAATTTCAGGGTGTTTCCTGAGAACATCCCTAACCATTCCAGAATTTTTAAAGAGACTCTGGAAACGATCTCTGCTCGTGTCATTGTCACACAACACAGATTCTTTCATTAAATGATATCGATGATATGAAAAACAATTAGGCAAATAAAAGCTAATTACGTAAAACCACACTTAAGGTTATAATTATGTTACATATTGTTATTTTTATTAACGATTATGACAGATAGTTTTGTCTATAAATTGATGGTTGAAAAAGAGATTTTGTATAGTGGCAAAAGGGGAATGGGGTGGTAGTTTGCGATATAGTAAGAGAGGGTGGTTGATGCGGAAGAAACGTCGTTTCTCGCCACGTGTGTGGCGTGACGGCACGTGCTGCGGCCTCGCGCTGCGTTCGAAACTCATTAAAGAAGAACTTTTGAAATATCGGCCCTAAATTCGAAAGTTTCTGCCATAACGGAAGAGATCCGCGAACGCGGGCTGCAATTCGCCACGGTTTATTGCGGGGGCTAATGCCTCAAATGAAAGCGATTTACGCGTTATACTGCCAATGATCTAAACTTAAGCCAACCCTCTACATTTATTAACTCATTACCTACCCCCCTACAATTGTTAATTCGTTATATATATGTAGATATTAAAACAAATGTTGAATTGTATTTAGTAACAGTTGTATATTTCTTGTTTCCAGGATAGTGAGGAATAAGGCGGCAGAAAAGGCGAAGCACGTCCATCAAGTGTCGGTCAGTGGGGCTGGGGGTGGTGGCGGTAGCGGAGGTCCCGTTTCCGTCATCGCCCATGCACCCTCGACCCAGCTCTCAGAGCCCAGGACGGGGGCGTACAGTATAAACGGTATACTGGGTCTACAACATGACCCCAACGGTAATAGCATAAAAAGGAAACGACTAGACGACCATGGTGAGTTTATTTTTTCAAATATTCAAATGTTTATGCCATCTGGCTATTTTTGTAATTTCGTTCGTGGGTGCTGTTTGACCCCAAAATACAATTTTATCTATGGTATATCTCCGTATGTTTGTTGTTTAATAATTGGCGTTCTAATTTAAACTCTCAACGTGAAGTGATCTAATAATGAGAGGGTTGTTTGTTGCGGCGCCCGCGGCTAATTTGTCCGTGTAACCCAAAATTGATGATGGTACACACAGCGGCACTCCTGTCCTTTTGCAAACGCGTGTAATTCGCCGCCCGAAATAGCAAACTGCCTTATTACTCAATCTCTTACACTCACTCACTATTAGCAACATACACCTACATACATACCTATCTACCTGATGGTGTAAACAGAGTCGCGGTCGGATTCGGATGATAAAGAACGTGTAAACAACATCTTCACCTAATATATATATATATATATATGTAATTAACGAATGGTATGACCGTCGTCACTATAACTAGTCCGTTCAAAAATTGTTTCATAAGTTTTATTCTATGAAATCACGTTCATGCTGCGGATTCATTTCAATAACATTTTTATCGTTATGTCTATGTGGTAACTTCTTGACAACATGCAGAGATAAAAAGTAGAGCATTGAATTGTCAATTTGAAAATTCAATGGACACTAAAATCGTAATTTCTTCGTATCCTGAGCAAATCTTTGGATTGTCTCACGTCTTCGCTTTTTTATATCCTGCAATCAATCCTTAACTGATCTTCGCATTTTCCCAATAACGGAATCTTCACTCTCTTCCATTGTGAACCAATCTTCGGATTCCCTCATGCCTGAAGACGTTACCCTTACATATCCTACTATCCTGAGTTAGGTACTCATTGGATTTCCTAAATCTTGCAGACTCCGCTTCTTCCATCCTGGCCTAATCTTCGGATTTTCTGCAGACTGGAGCCTTCAGTCTTTCATATTCTCCTCTCTCGAGCTATTCCTCAAATATATTGAAGTCTGGAGTTTAAATAACTTCTTATCGTGCGTTGATCTTTGGGTTTCCTGAAACCTGCAAACATTACTCTTTCGTATCCTGAGTTACTCTTCGGATTTTCTGAAGCCTGCAGATTCCACTTCTTCCATTCTGACCGGATCTATGGATTTCCTGAAGATTTAAGTCTTCGCTCTTTTATATCCTGCAATCCTTAACTGATCTTCGCATTTTCCCAATAACGGAATCTTCACTCTCTTCCATTGTGAACCAATCTTCGGATTCCCTCATGCCTGAAGACGTTACCCTTGCATATCCTACTATCCTGAGTTAGGTACTCATTGGATTTCCTAAATCTTGCAGACTCCGCTTCTTCCATCCTAGCCTAATCTTCGGATTTTCTGAAGACTGGAGCCTTCAGTCTTTCATATTCTCCTCTCTCGAGCTATTCCTCAAATTTATTGAAGTCTGGAGTTTCAATTCCTTCTTATCGTGCGCTGATCTTTGGATTTCCTGAAACCTGCAAACATTACTCTTTTATTTGCTGCTATCCTGAGTTACTCTTCGGATTTCCTGAAGCCTGCAGATTCCACCTCTTCTATTCTGACCGGATCTATGCATTTCCTGAAGATTTGAGTCTTCGCTCTTTTATATCCTGCAATCCTTAACTGATCTTCGAATTTTCTCAATAACGGAATCTTCACTCTCTTCCATTGTGAACCAATCTTCGGATTCCCTCATGCCTGAAGACGTTACCATTACATATCCTACTATCCTCAGTTAATCATCGGATTTCTTAATGCTTGCAGACTCCGCTTCTTCCGTCCTGACCTAATCTTCGGATTTCCTGAAGACTGGAGCCTTCAGTCTTTCTTATTCTACTCTCTCGAGCTATTCTTCAAATTTATTGAAGTCTGGAGTTTCAATTCCTTCTTATCGTGCGTTGATCTTTGGGTTTCCTGAAACCTGCAAACATTATTCTTTCGTATCTTGCTATCCTGAGTTACTCTTCGGATTTCCTGAAGCCTGCAGATTTCACCTCTTCCATTCTGACCGGATCTTCGGATTTCCTGAAGATAGAGCCTCTACTCCTTCCGATCTTGAGCTGATCATCGGATTTCTTGATGTGTGGTGCCTTCATCTTTCATATCCTATTCTCCTGAGTTAATCTCCGGATTTTCTAAAGCGCAGTGTCTTCACTCCTTACTCAACTTCGGATTTCCTGAATCATGGAGCCTTCACTCTTTAATATCCTGCTATAGCAAGGTTCTCTTCGGATTTCCTTATAATTGCATTCCCCAGTCCTTCCGATCCTGAGCTGATCTTCGGATTTCTTAAAGACTGAAGCCTTCAGTCTTTCATATCCTGTTCTCCTGGGACAATCTACGGAATCTCTAATAGGTGATGTTTTCACTCCTCACTATCCTGAGTAAGGATAGGAGTTCCCGAAGCCTGAAACCTTAATTTTTTAATATCCTGCTATCCTAAGGTTCTCTTCGGATTTCCTGAAGCTTAGAGTCTGCACTCCTTCTGATCCTAAGCTCATATTCGGATTTCTTGAACACTTAATCTAGCAATCTTTCATATCCTGTTCTCATGAAACAATCTCCGGATTTTTTGAAAGACGGTGCCTTCACTCCTTACTATCCTGAACTAATCTATGGAGTTCCTGAAGCCTGAAACCTTTAATCTTTAATATCCTGCTGTTTGGATTTCAAAAATAGTTTCAAAAAAGTATTGTCTAATAATAATAATTGTGGTTTAAATAGCTCATGAAATTACGTTTATTAGCCACCACTCCCCCAAACCCGAACTAACCTATCAAACCCCGTCATTGCATTCGGCTGGTTGGGTTGCAAGCAAGAGTCGTCGTACTTGTCGGAATTGTCGTATAATGCATAGCATCAGCCTTCTCCCCCGTTGATAATGTAATCTCTTCAATATTGCGGGATTATAAGCAATCTTTGGCTTATCGGCCCGATCGTGGGGTTTCACCGCCGCGGTCGCTAAGCAACGAACGGAACGATTTGATGTCTTCATAAGCCACCGCGGGCGCTGATTGGTCGAGCGTTCGAGGGTGCTATGCTCGTTTCACGCTAACCCGATTTGCACTAAAACATCAGTTCCCAACAATTTCCACTTGCGGATTCCGACAAATAAAAATATATACCATCGACTTCTACGTAATTTCTTATCGACGTTCCAAAACAATTTTTTTATTTATTCTCTACAGATTAATTAGCGATCTTTTAGTCATAATTAATTTCCATCCCCTAAATCAGAATCTTTTTTTGTCTTGTTTTAAAAAAATATTTCACGAAAATCACCTGGGGATTGCAGTGGCATTAAAACTGACCTATAACTTTCCAAAAATATTTATTTATAAAAATATAAAAAGGCACTAAAATCGATTCAGTAATGCACAGGTCTTCTCGATGATGATAATATTTTTTTAATTTATTTTTTGCTAAGTGTATTGTAAGGGTAAGGTGTACAATTTACATGAAATAATATTTTAGAATATACTTTCGCTTGGCGAAGAAAATTACTTTGGCTTTATAAAGCTGAGCTTTTAAATGTCACCAACCTCGTCAAAGGTGAAAGGGCCCCGCCTGAACTTTTATGCTTTCCAAGAAAATCAAAAGGGGGAGAAACTCGAGGAGACAAAAAGAGAGTCAATATAAAAGTTCTCTCGAGTACTTTGCAAATAAAATATGTCAGCCATATGGAAGCTATAAAGTTGCAAAAATCAGGGAAAACGTAAACACTTCACACACACACATACACATACTTACTCTCATTTTATTGTTCTACCCCGAATAAAAATAGTAAAAGTAGGTATATAGAAATGGTGAAAAATATTTTATTTTCAAGTAGTTAATATTTGTATACTGAGAGGGTTCATTAAAAATTAATTAATCAGTCCAAACTCTGAGACAGTATTGGCATTGCTCAAGAGTCGAATTAAGACATTAGGGTGACTTTAAATGTAATGTTAACTAGGTCTTCTTCCTCTTCTAACCATTCTATTCCTCATAGACTTCTGTGATAACTTCTTCCCCTCACTGTTTCTCTTTTTGTTGTTTTTCTATGGTCGTTTCCTCATAGACCTTCATGGTGGTCTGTTCTCCTCATCATTTCTTCCATATATCTGAAGAGTCTTCGTCCTCAACGTCCCAGAAAATGTCTAACCGATCTCTTCCTTGTTTACTTCCACAATTATCTCTTCTTCGCCTCATTATTCCTGTTTCTACTTCCGTTTCCAGCCAATTCCTCGCTTTCCAGAAGGTTTTTGCCAAGATATTCCTCCACTGACTTCCACAATGTTCTCTTCTTCTCATTATTCCTCTTTCTGCTTCAGTTTCTAACTATTTCTTCACGTCCTAGAGAATATCTCACAAATCTCTTCCTCATCAACTTCCATGGTGACCTCTTCTCCTCCTCATCGTTCCTTCCATTTTTCTGTAGAGTCCTCGTCCTCAACGTCCCAAAAGATGTTGTACCAACCTCTTCCTCGTCGGCTTCCACAATTATCTCTTTTCCTCTTCATTATTCCTGTTTATACTTCCTTTTCCAGCCAATTCCAGAATCTCTTTTGCCAAGATACTCCTCCGCTGACTTCCACAATGCTCTCTTCTCCTCACTATTCCTCCTTCTGCTTCAATTTCTAACTATTCCTTCACGTCCTAGAGAATATCTCACAAATCTCTTCCTCATCAACTTCCATGGTGACCTCTTCTCCTCCTCATCGTTCCTTCCATTTTTCTGTAGAGTCCTCGTCCTCAACGTCCCAAAAGATGTTGTACCAACCTCTTCCTCGTCGACTTCCACAATTATCTCTTCTCCTCGTCATTATTCCTGTTTCTACTCCTGTTTCCAGCCAGTTCTTCACCTTCCAGAGAGTTTTCTATCATTTCCCACTTTGACCTTTTCTCCTGCTTCTTGAATGTTTCGAAATAGCTCTTCACGTCCCAAAGGGTGTCCATTCAACTTATTGGAGTTCCACAGTGCCTTCTGCCTCCTCCAATTTTTTCCCAATACATTCTCATTTTCACCATTTGCTCTTCTCAATATTTTTAATTAATTAATTAATTAACTGTAATGATTGTAAATTCCTCATTGATATGTCGTTATCATTAGACACCCATGTACAAATACACAATACGAACACACACACACACACATGGTGGTAGGCGTGTGCAAGAGCGAGTCAGATGCTACCAGGAAATCAATATGTCGAGCAAGAATTATCTGAGCGATTGGCAGCAAGCAGGGCTGTGTTATTGCGATTATTTTGACTGGTCCGTGGGGAGAAACGACGAGGGTACATCACTACTACTACTACACTACTACTACCACCACCACCACCACCACTACGACCATTTCAAATAAATCGACGAATTTTCCTACGTATGTGTGTGTGTGTGTGTGTGTGTAAGGGGACTGGACTGGGATATATTTAAGGGAAGTCAAGTATTGTTACATTAGGTCTGGTCCATCATTCTGATGCCCTTTGACCGATTGAATTTGATTTTGTTTGCGTCATTACGTCCATTCCGTGCACTTAATTTACTCGTAAAAAGAGGGACAATGTTTGCGAACTTTTAAATAAAAAAAAATATTTTTAACACCATGCATGATTTCAATATTTACTGCAAATGATTTTCTTTTGGGGTGGAGGGTGGAGATAATAAAATAAAATAACAAAATAGAAATCTTCACTATTTTGTGCCGCAGATAAATACCCTGGTCGAGACTATACGTGGTCATTGCTTATTTTAGTATGTGTATGTGTGTGTTTGGGAAGAACCCAGGCCCACATTGTTTTATTAAATAGGAATTTGAATAGTCCATCATAACTGAAATTAAACCTATCGATTTTATCGTTTTCGATTCATAGTAAAACAAAGAACGGCGACAGTTAATTCAAACCAAACCGATGATTATATATTTGAATAAAGCGGGTGCAGGGTGCAAACAAACATGGACGACGAACGTTTTACCCCTGCCCTACCGTTATTGTGGACACGAATTATTCCTAAATTGATGAGTACCGAAATAATTATTGGCGATAACTTAATTACCAAATGGTCATAGCAGGCAAATTTCAAAATGCATATACCCTAAGCAATAATACCAATAATAGATATTTATTTAGGATGGATTTTGAGGGAATGTTCGAAGAAGTAATTTTTTTGTGGGTTTAAAAAATATTTTTGTAGAATCCCAAATTATGCATCCTAAGCTCCAAAGTGTGCTATTTCCAACTGTCCAAACTAATTTGAAATCTGATTCTCAGTTTTCGAAATATAGTGCTTCAAAGTTAGGTCTTATTTTTTCGAAATTCTTTTTAGAAAGTAATTTTTTCAGTAACGTTTTTGTACCCCTGGAAAATATTTTTCTGGAATCCCAATATATGAATCCTAAGCTGCAAAGTGTGCTCTTTCCAACTGTCCAAACTAATTTGAAATCTGATTCTCAGTTTTCGAAATATAGTGCTTCAAAGTTAGGTCTTATTTTTTCGAAATCCTTTTTAGGAAGTAATTTTTTCAGGAACGTTTTTGTGCACCTGGAAAATCTTATTAGGGAATCCTAATATATGAATCCTAAGCTTCAAAGAGTGCTCTTTCCAACTGTCCAAACTAATTTGAAATCTGATTCTCAGTTTTCGAAATATAGTGCTTCAAAGTTAGGTCTTATTTTTTCGAAATCCTTTTTAGGAAGTCATTTTTTCAGGAACGTTTTTGTGCACCTGGAAAATCTTATTAGGGAATCTTAATATATGAATCCTAAGCTTCAAAGAGTGCTCTTTCCAACTGTCCAAACTAATTTGAAATCTGATTCTTAGTTTTCGAAATATAGTGCTGCTAAGTTAGGTCTTATTTTTTGGAAATTCTTTTTAGAAAGTAATTTTTTCAGTAACGTTTTTGTACCCCTGGAAAATATTTTTCTGGATTACGAATTTATGCATCCTAAGATCCAAAGTGTGCTCTCTCCAACTGTCCAAACGAATTTGAAATCTGATTATCAGTTTTCAAAATATACTGCTTCAAAGTTAAGTCTTATTTTTTCGAAATGCTTTTTTGAAGGTAATTTTTTCAGGAACTTTTTTGTACCCCTGGAAAATATTTTTCTGCAATCCTAATATATGAATCCTAAGCTTCAAAGCGTGCTCTTTCCAACTGTCCAAACTAATTTGAAATCTGATTCTCAGTTTTCGAAATATAGTGCTTCAAAGTTAGGTCTTATTTTTTCGAAATCCTTTTTAGAAAGTCATTTTTTCAGGAACATTTTTGTGCATCTGGAAAATATTTTTCTGGATTCCGAATTTATGCATCCTAAGCTCCAAAGTGTGCTCTTTCCAACTGTCCAAACTAATTTGAAATCTGATTCTCAGTTTTCTAAATATAGTGCTTCAAAGTTAGGTCTTATTTTTTCGATACCCTGTTTAGAATATAATTTATTAAGGAACTTTTTTGTGGTTCTGAAAACCCTTTTTGGGGAATCCCAACCTACGTGTAGTAAGGTGCAAAATGTGCTCTGTCGAACTGTTTAAACAAATTTGAGATTTATCTTCAAATTTCGATATTATCGAGAAAATTGTTAAATGTATTTCATTTGTCTCCAAGTCAACATAGAACTGGAGAATTGCTTTTGATAACACAATATTTTATTTGGCGACTCATCTAAATAACGAGAATAATTGAAGTAGTGGTTGTAGTTGCAATTAATCATTTTGAAACATCACAATGACCACCCCTAAGGACAATAATAATAGTTATTGTAACTAAAGCACTTTCAAAAGCAGTTCTCTCAGAAACTTAAGACAATGGCCACTAGTAAGCTAAGAAAGGGACATAGGTACATAATATAAATCCGTTTACAACGTTTCCGGTCAAACTCTCCGTAACATCTTTTGAATTAATGGACTGTTTTCGCATACAATTTCTGTCCTTTTTTCAGGGTGGTGTCGTAAATTGGTGCGAGTGTCTAAATTAATGACGTAAACGTAGTCTTTCTTTTATTCATTTTACACTAGTAAGGACGTTATTTATTAGTGTAGAAAAAGGAAACATTTGCACAATATACATTTTATAATACCTACCTATGGTATATTAATAAATTTTCACTACCTTTGAATTATTTGTGATAATTTAATTGATGTATTGTCCGCAGTTTTGTTAACCTCATTTGTAACTCTTTTGAGAAACGAAATCTTTACACATACGTGTATTATATTAATATAATATAGGTACTGATTTAGAATTTTATTTTTTGGGTGTAATTAAATTCGGTTTTTACCCAAAACCGGTCGAATAATTGTTCCATCCATCCGTCCGATTGATCGATCGAGTATGTGCAGTGGCGCAATTTTTTTCTTTTTTTGGCTTTTGTAGATATTTTCATAATATTATAAAATTCGTGCATAAGTACTACTGAATTGGCCAACGTGACCTGGTTTACTTACATTTCAGAAATACAATAATATTATAATGCAATAGAAATTAATCGTGACGAAATTACGTCCAGCAGAACACGCTTAAGAAATTAAAAAATTATGTCGTTAAGCGTGTCGCAAGGCACTATAGGTACACTGTACTGACTGTGCGCTGTTTTATTTCCACTTTTGTGAAATTTTCTTTTGCATATTACCACCAGTCGTCGTCAGTCGATAATGACCGACACCTTAACAAAAACAACCATCAAATCAATTGTAGTTTTATTTACGTATTATTACCACTTCATGGCATGATCCATCCAGACAGACAGACAGACAGACGACTGTAGTCTGTCCTGTCTATATCCTGATACTGTTCGTTTCCTGACGTGAAAGGGCGCATCCTGCCAGTCCACTAACTCTATGTTAGCATAATCTGTTGTGCTAATCAATTAATCATTGAACGAACAATAACGCGCCATGGTGACTGATGGCTAATCACTAACTCGACCGGCATTATTGTCGACTACTACGACTCTATGTATGTTAGGTACCAACCTAGTCGACTAGTAGAGTTATGTATAATAATAGTTCGTCGTCATCCATGGTCCAGCGGGTTGATTTCATACCACGATCCGTGAAATCTACGTAAAGACCTTCCGTAAATTACATACGACGTTGTTGGTTTTTCATATACAAATAAATTCCTTTTTCTACTTATATACAACTCCTGCACGTGGTCATTTCATCAAGGAATGTAATGTAATACCTATGGTACATAGTAAACAAAATATTAGACGACCCTAAAGCCTAACGTATCTATTATGTATTATGTATTATTTATTAATGCCAGCTAACTATCAAGCTTTTTCTATGACAAGACAAATTAGTGACCGTTAACTATTCTTTTTTGTTTGTTGTTTCAGATGAGAACCGAGATATCAATGGTCATCAGGACGAAGAAATTAAAAGGCAAAGGTCGCAGTACAATGGAGATCAACTTTATTCGAATGTAAGTGCTGATACGTCTAGCAAAAATTAATTTTATTAATTAGTTTTGACGATGACGTTGATTTTCATACTAATCGTCTTTCGACCATTGATTACATGTAGTTTAACGTATTCGACACGTTTCGTTCGTTAATGTGTTCCACACAAACTGAGGCCTAAGACGACTTATTTAAATGGAATAGGCTTTTGCAATTTGAGACCTGTCTTCACGAAATCTCTAAAAGTAATTTTTTCAGCATCGTTTTCGTAGGTGAAAAATCATTTTGGGGAATCCTAAATTATGAATCCTAAGCTTCAAAGTATGCTCTTTCCAACTGTCCAAACTAATTTGAAATCTGATTCTCAGTTTTCGAAATATAGTGCTTCAAAGTTAGGTCTTATTTTTTCGAAATTCTTTTTAGAAAGTAATTTTTTCAGTAACGTTTTTGTACCCCTGGAAAATATTTTTCTGGAATCCCAATATACGAACCCTAAGCTGCAAAGTGTGCTCTTTCCAACTGTCCAAACTAATTTGAAATCTGATTCTCAGTTTTCGAAATATAGTGCTTCAAAGTTAGGTCTTATTTTTTCGAAATTCTTTTTAGAAAGTAATTTTTCCAGGAACGTTTTTGTACCCCTGGAAAATATTTTTCTGGATTCCCAATATACGAATCCTAAGCTGCAAAGTGTGCTCTTTCCAACTGTCCAAACTAATTTGAAATCTGATTCTCAGTTTTCGAAATATAGTGCTTCAAAGTTAGGTCTTATTTTTTCGAAATTCTTTTTAGAAAGTAATTTTTTCAGTAACGTTTTTGTACCCCTGGAAAATATTTTTCTGGAATCCCAATATACGAACCCTAAGCTGCAAAGTGTGCTCTTTCCAACTGTCCAAACTAATTTGAAATCTGATTCTCAGTTTTCGAAATATAGTGCTTCAAAGTTAGGTCTTATTTTTTCGAAATTCTTTTTAGAAAGTAATTTTTCCAGGAACGTTTTTGTACCCCTGGAAAATATTTTTCTGGATTCCCAATATACGAATCCTAAGCTGCAAAGTGTGCTCTTTCCAACTGTCCAAACTAATTTGAAATCTGATTCTCAGTTTTCGAAATATAGTGCTTCAAAGTTAGGTCTTATTTTTTCGAAATTCTTTTTAGAAAGTAATTTTTTCAGTAACGTTTTTGTACCCCTGGAAAATATTTTTCTGGAATCCCAATATACGAATCCTAAGCTGCAAAGTGTGCTCTTTCCAACTGTCCAAACTAATTTGAAATCTGATTCTCAGTTTTCGAAATATAGTGCTTCAAAGTTAGGTCTTATTTTTTCGAAATTCTTTTTAGAAAGTAATTTTTCCAGGAACGTTTTTGTACCCCTGGAAAATATTTTTCTGGAATCCCAATATACGAATCCTAAGCTGCAAAGTGTGCTCTTTCCAACTGTCCAAACTAATTTGAAATCTGATTCTCAGTTTTCGAAATATAGTGCTTCAAAGTTAGGTCTTATTTTTTCGAAATTCTTTTTAGAAAGTAATTTTTCCAGGAACGTTTTTGTACCCCTGGAAAATATTTTTCTGGAATCCCAATATACGAATCCTAAGCTGCAAAGTGTGCTCTTTCCAACTGTCCAAACTAATTTGAAATCTGATTCTCAGTTTTCGAAATATAGTGCTTCAAAGTTAGGTCTTATTTTTTCGAAATTCTTTTTAGAAAGTAATTTTTCCAGGAACGTTTTTGTACCCCTGGAAAATATTTTTCTGGAATCCCAATATACGAATCCTAAGCTGCAAAGTGTGCTCTTTCCAACTGTCCAAACTAATTTGAAATCTGATTCTCAGTTTTCGAAATATAGTGCTTCAAAGTTAGGTCTTATTTTTTCGAAATTCTTTTTAGAAAGTAATTTTTCCAGGAACGTTTTTGTACCCCTGGAAAATATTTTTCTGTAATCCTAATATACGAACCCTAAGCTCCAAAGTGTGCTCTTTCGAACTATCCAAACAAATTAATTTTTTAATCGGCACTTTTCGAAAAATAATGCTTTATAGTTACTTCTGTAGTTAATTTATTGTATTTTTGTAGCTGTTTGATTTTCTTTTTGACAAACAGTAGACAATAGATGTATATAATAAATTCAGATATGGGTATTTATATAAAATGTAAATTTAAGTTTATTTTACCGTAAGCTTCTTGGAAAGGCGCGGGTTTTTCGGACAATTTCGCTTTCACTAATCTTATTACTTTTTTCAGTCCTTACCGACAGCGACGCGCCTGATGAAATTATCTATATTAAACGCAAACGGAATGCAATTTCACACTTATCACTTTTTACTTACTTGAGGTACAAACTAATATGCTTTATGTACGCATCGAAACACGGGATTGATTATTATTTATACCTATCGAAAAAAAACTAATTTCCGAAATACCTGACCTACATGAAAATTACGGATTGTGAATTGTTATTAATGTTTTAAAAATATACCCGATAGTTAGTTAGTATCTACCTAGTACAAGTACATAGAAACAAAAAAAAAATAAGGATTAATGTAACGTACCGGTTTTTCGAAATTAGTTTTATTTTGTAACACAAAAAGGCGACCGCCTCAAAACTCCCAACTCAAAAACAATGTAAATTTTATCACTTCATTCACTTGTCTTTAGTCGTCTAAATATCTAAAAATTATTTTCATTTCAGTTATGGTCAAGTAAATGGGGTATAAAAGAAGAACATAAGCTACTGTCAGAGCTTGGTGGTCCAGGATCTGGGGCGAACCAGACGGGATACTACGACACCCACGGTGGTTTCCCCGCGGTCGGCCCTGTATCTTCCGCCACAGACCTTTACGACAGTATTAGTACCATGAGCCAGGCGACGTCCCAGAATATCTACCCCATCGCGGGATCGTTAGGTGAGTACATAATAATATTACCTGCCATATCCCTAAAATTGAATTGAAAGAGATTCAAGAAAAATTTAGTGGGTGCCTAATAGTAACTTTTAATAAAAAATTTAATAAGGTCCTCTAGTAAAGAAAAGTTATAATTCAGGTAGCACTTGTCTTGCACCCTTAGCTCCAATCGCTATGCATGATATGAAGGTTGAAGCAACTCGGATGCTAGAGCCTGCTCTGTCACCGTATCATACAGGTGAGACGGAATAAAAAAAGAATAAGAATAACAGGTGATGGTCTATCAAAAAAGCACAAAAATTAATTTAAAAAACAAATATCTACCTACAACTAATTAGGTAAAATATACAAAACTATAAGTCACAATTTCTGTATTTCACGCCACTGTACTCTATGCTTGCTTGGTAGCTTATTGTAATTATTGGAAGTTTTTTGCATGAATATTTTTAATTTTATGTAGGTACTTCAATTAATGCACGAATCTGCTTTTTAATAAACTACCCACAATAATTATTTTAATATTAGTGCCTGAATTATCTTCTTTGTTGTTCGAAACTTTTTTTATAGTTGATTTTTCGTAATCGTTTTTTTTTTGTTCTTTTATTAATTGCATGATACAATTGTTTTTATACAGTATTTCTCAAAAATTTCGCAACAAATGAAAAACTTTTTTATTATTAACTTTAGGAAAAAAAGTCATTCTTTATAAAATGTTCTGCAAGGCATAAAACCAAAAATGCAACTATTAGATATCAATTTTTTGCAGTCGTATACGAGTTTGTTAAAAAATATGATTTTGGTAAAGAGTAAAGTACATTTATTTTTAAAATATAAAGAAAGTTATTAAAACAAATTGTTTCTAATGAAATTTTACGTCATCATACCGATTTTGAGCAAGATATTCCTACTTTAAGAGAATTTTATTTTAATATTTTTTGAAACACCCCCGTAACTGACAATTATTTAAAAATATCAGTTACGGGGGTGTTGCAAGAAATAATAAAACAAAATTTTCTCAAAATAGGAATATCTTGCTCAAATTCGATATGATGACGTAGAATGTCATTAGAAACAATTTGTTTTAATAACTTTTTCCTTATATTTCAAAAATAAAGGTACTTTACTCTTTACCAAAATCATAATTTGTGACAAATATCTTGTACGACTGAAAACTATTGCATTTTAACAATAAAGAATGACTTATTTCTTAAAATTAATAATTTATATATTGCTAATATTGTCAGCTGCCATACTGTGTATTTATTTCAAAGTCTAGGACCTTACTTGTTAAAATTGCCTTTTCTTTTATTTCTATTTATAATTTATGTATTGTTTTTTTTTTTAATTTTGTGTTATGTTTTTTATTTATTGCATGAAATAGCCGAAACTAATTCGCCGTACAGTGGCGTAGTTGGTTTGGGAACGGCGGTGGACGGGGCTTCCCCTGGCCTGCCACTGGCCGTTCCTGCAGAACCGAGCAGTCAGCCCACTTCTCATACGGGATCGCCCGATCCCGCCGCCCTAACTGTACTCCAACCCTCTAGTGGGACCTCACAACATTACTCTACCATGCTGCCCAACTTTGGTTATTCCACAGGTACCATTTACCACATTACCTTTTTTACATCCACGAAAAGTATCTACCCCTAAAAAATTATTCGTTAGGTACACGGTCCTAAAATTATTCTGTAAAGAACAAATACACACGTACCAATATATGATTTTCTGGGAAATCAATTATAAAATTGTATCTTTTTAGGAGCAACAACTGTTGTGCCAGGGTCGGACTACGCTTACAGCACCGCCTACGGTCAGTACGGGGCCACCTACGGGAACTATGGGTACGGGAGCGCTTCCAGCGGGTTGCTCAGTAAGTAAACAGTGAGTATAATCGATGACCAGGTACCTTACAACCACAAAACTAATTAATGACTTTCACAAAATTACAAATTTCCTTTTCTGATTTTCTTTCTTTAATTCTAATTCAATTTTTTATTCGGGTTTTTAGTCCTAAAATTACTGGAGATAGAAAATTTCTCACACAATACTATTTTTTAGACATTTTTCCCAATTTTAATTAATTTTCTTCTTTATTAGATCCGACGACGTACTACTACACAACAAATGAAAATGTGGTAAATTCTGGTCCCGAAATAAACGGCCAGCAGACGACCAACAACACCGAACAAAGTAGCAGATCGCCCCTGGCTGCTACGAGGGCAAATTCGCTGGCATCGGCAAACTCACCCACGGACAGTGGCAGTGCCTGTTTAAAGTCCGAGGTTTTGTTCACCACCGATCTTGATCTTGCCTAATAAATAAAATAATGAATTTAAAAGAAACATTACGTAAACCACCTGTCACCTGTAAAATATAACCCCACCCCACTCCCTCCCCCCCAAAAAAAAACCTTTAGCCCGTAGTTTAATTACAGTAATAAAAATAATATTTTAATTACCTATGTACGTATTATATACATTGTAGATAAAAATAGTGCAGTAAATACGCTGTAAAATATTATTACATATGTCAAGGCTTCTTCGAATACCTAATTTTATGTTTTTTTGTCCTTCTGATTAATTATTATTATTATGTTATTATTAATTTTTGTTCAAGTCTGTCAACTATCGAACTGAATCAATTTTCACGGACATTTATTTAAGATCCGTAGACTGTTAAAAAGAAATGAAGAAAAAAATGACGCAATATGGTCTCAAACGCATGACTATTTACCTATGTATTATTATTATTTTTACTTAAGTCGCCCTTTATTTATTTAATTAAGCCTTTGAGTTACATAATTTTTAAGATTTTTATTATTTTTAGTACTTTATAAGACACCAAAGATCTGTCTATAGAAACATAAATTTTGCACCTTTAATCATATCAAATATGGCAGTGAAAAACTTTTTTCTTGTTTATTGATGATATTTTTTTTATATTATATATATTATACCTACTAGAATCACTCCTTTTCCTACTTGTTAATTAAGTAGCTACCCAAACATTTTTTTTAACAATTCACTTTAATAGTTCCCGTCCAGTGATTACCTTTTCTCGGTACTAAAATTCTTATGTAGTAAATACCAGCAAAATCCCCCAACTAGTCACTTTTAACGTACTTAAAACGAAAAATAATAAAAATGTAAAAAACAGTTGATCTAATGTATATAAGTGCAATAAATATCATTTTGTACCATTGTTTAAACAAATAACAAAAAAATAAATAAAATTATATAGAACATATAATAAAAAACAAAAATATATATACATTAGATTCAATTGTTTTCAAAACTAATTAATTAATATTTGTTATGTATCGTAAGAAACAATCAAGTATTATTTTCATGGATAGTAATTTATTTTTATTTTTAAAATGTGTAATAGTATACCAAAGAAAGCAAGGCCTACTTGAAGCTGTCACAGATTTAAGTATTGTAAAATGTGATAGGCCGCAAACTTAAAAGGCCCCTCTTGCCCCTAAAACTTTTGTTTCCTGTCACATTCACCCAACATAGTTGTAGGCAAATTCTTTTAGAAAAATAAATTATAATAAAATCCAGTACAAAGGGCCTTTTCATTTATTCACCAACAGCAGCATATTAAATAATAATTCAAATGTAATTAAAAAATACTCAAAGTAATTTTAAAATAATTTAGTGACGACAAATGTTTCCAAATTTAGGGACTGTAGCGCCATCTAGCGACAAATAACGTAACTAAATTAATTAGTGAATTCGATTGCAGCGCCATCTAGCGGTACATCGTGGAACTAAAAGGAAACGATTGAAGCGCCATCTGGCGGCAAATAGCTTAACTAAATTAAATGATAAATTTGATTGCAGCGCCCTCTGGCGGCCAATGACGGAACTAAGACAATATTGTTAAAACCAAATTTTCCCACGGTCCGGGGCGCGATGGTTGCGCCATCTACCGGAAATCGATCGAAGCTTGCTAAGTCGGTAATACAGGAACCTGTAATTGAGCCTGTCGATGAATCTAAGATTCTTAATTGATCTAGTCTCTCTCTATAACGATTCTTCTCAACTCTTTATATATGTATCAGCTGGCGGGTGGGCGTAGCCCCACCCGCCCACCCTTGGGGGTCCGGTTTTCCTTATAAACTATCGAATGATATTGCGTCGCGAAATGTTGACACAATGCCATCTGCCCATACCTACCGTAATTCCTGGAATTGTCTGAATATCCAACATATGTTTAGGAACGCTTCGACATCTTGGGAGACGTTTATTCCTTTTCGACTCGTATTTTCGTTAAATATTAGTGAAAATTCATCAAAAATTAATTATCTAACATTAACGGCTGCTTTTGTGTTTCAGGCACTCGTTCTTGCAACATACATTTCGACAATAAGTCGCTTTTATGGGCTTGCTAAGGATCCTAATGTTGCTTTATATCCTTTTAATCAAAACTGTTAGTAATATTAAATATAATTAAACCGTTTTCTCCACAGTTTTTACAATTTAACAACCCAATAAACCACAATTACGATGGACTTAATGGATCATTCATTTTACAACTAATTTCTACTAACAATTCTTTCCAAATATTGTATTGTATCGTATCAAAGACAAAAGACAAACAGGAATAAACGTCTGTACTGTATTTCTTTTGTTAAAGCGCTTGAAAACACTACATTTCCTATTATCAGAAAGCTGAAAGATAAACACACAACTGAAGAGACTGTGAATGCTGTGTACAACAAATATCCTTCCAACACTCTATTTTAAGCCCTTTACTGTTGTTATAGTTGCTAAGAAATTCTGGAACATATTACTTTGCTTTGCTTTACTTTGCAGATCGTAAAAGTCATCAGCTGTTTTCCAAGTATTAGTCAACAAATGCAGTAGTTGGAGCCCTGTTTCTTTCTTTCATGCTTACAGGTGTGTATGTAGTGAACTGCACTACCCCCAACCCTCTCATATACTATATACTCTATTTTCAACATTACTACTACAAATACGTTCTTTTCTGTTTTAGTGCAAGTTTAACTTTTTGCTCAGTGCTGTAACTACTACATCTATTGACCTGCACAATTCTAAACTCTACATTTTAAAGTATAATAAGGATCTGGAGGATAAAACCACTTGTAAGGAATATTTTGTTTTGGGCAAAACTCTTCAGACTTTTTTCACCAATGCTTTGTCCAGCTTTGCATGTATTTAATACATTTAAATGTCTGTTATCTTTTCCATTTTCTGTGGATTCATTTATTTTTCAATTGAAAGTGGAAAACAACAAGCAGTATTACAATTTGGATGAATTTGGAAAAAAACAATCTTTATGTATTCGGTACAGAGCTGGGATAATCCCTCATCAAAAAGCTACAAGCTCTAAGCCCCAAATCCTTACTTAAAGTGCTTTGCTTCTTGAAAACCTTATTATATTTTAAAATCTAATAAGGATTTTAAACTACCAATTACATGGAAAAGCAATTATGTCCAAAATCCCAGCATTATAACATAAAAGAGCTTCAAATACATCAAAAAGCTCTAATAGTTCTCTTTTACTTAGCAATTGAAACGGCTTTAAGCTTATGTAAGGGGATTCAAGCACTTTAATTAGAGTTTCAAACATTTTGAATAGGCTTTAAGCAATTTTAAAATTTAATAATTTGTAATGATTCCGCGGTTGGGTCATTATGAAACATATTGATCAACGTAAAATAAAAATAATTGATAAATACACTTTTTGAAACACAAAAGCATTTTTCAATTATTTTTAATTTTAAAATGCTTGAAGCAGTGAGTTTCAAACATTCTGAATGGGTTTTAAGCAATTTTGAAGTGCTTGAAGTCCTTTTTTTTATTACAAATTACCAAGCACTTCTATAAAGTACTTTATTATCAAACCCCAATTATTTGTTTACAATAGGGCCTGAGATACAGTGCTTTTAAATCCTAAAGGAGCTTGAAGCTCATTTTCAACCACAGAAGAATTTAAATAACTACTACATTAAATATTTATTAAATCTAGACAATTAATTTTGGCAAAGATTGAAGTGTATTCATTAATTAATAAGATGCATATAAGAATTAAAAATTTCTTAAACATGAAGAGAACTTTCAAAATCTTTCGTCAGTGAAAATGAAAAAAATTGTACACAAATATTTAAATATAAGAAGTATAAATGGAAGAGTAATTTCAAAATTTGAAACATAATTTAATTGAATTTGACTGGATATATAAAAATATAAAATCTACAAGGACAATAAAGTTCCCTACCTTTTGGTGCACTTCATTTGTGCTTAGGAAAATCTGTTACAAATTTTGAAAACAAGATTACAAGGTCCCATTAATTAAGACAATGGGCAGGAAAAATAAGAAAAAATGTTAATTTATTTTTACATAAAATAATATATACTTCAATTGCTAATTGTAAGAGTAATGCTTATGTTGAATTATCGTTAATACAATAAAAAATTTTGAAGATTATTTTATTCTTAAGTTTGTGATGTGTGAAATAAATAAAAATTGTTGCTTTAGGAAAATATGTGTACCTACTAATATGTGTGTGTAGGAAAAGGAAGTACTTATTTATATAATACTTAAATTTTTTTTAAAGTAATTCAGGTCACTCTTAATGTTTATTATTATGGACTATTTTGGCGGTTTTTCGATGTGGTGGCTCGTCTTTCCTGACTTATGGTCCTTTTTGCCATAGCTTTCGTGTTTAGAATGGTGACTTTTGCTTCCATCTTCCTGTTTGTATTTTTTGTCTACTTTCTCGTTATGGCCACTTGCTTTTTTACCTTTTTTACCACTTTCGTCTCCGGTTTTTCCAACCTGTAATTAAAAAAAAAAGCGTTAGGTATTTAAACATGTTTTAAATAAATAATTTGTCAAATTTCTTACATTATGTTTTCCTTCTTCTACTTTGTCGTATTTTTGCGATTGGAACTTATTGTGCTTGGACCCAAATATTTGGAAATCTCCCCCTTTTTCGGCCTTACTGAAAAAACTGTCGTGGGCGTTCTTTTCGTTCTTGTGGTATTTCTCCAAAAATCCCTGTCAACAAAGTATAAAATAATTAGCAATTTTAGGTACATAAAATACAAAAAAAACAGGTAGATACCTTTTTGTAATTTCCCTTAAAACGGGCCCCACCAAGTTTAAAGTCACCTGCGTGGGCATCATGGTCAGATTCTTGGTAACCCTTGGCGTACTTATCACTTGAATGGTACTTTTTCTTCTTTCCGCCCTTTTCTTCGTCGTCTACCCTGTGGAGGTCGTGGGTTGAGTGACCTTTTCGGGCAACCTCTGCGTGGGAGTGTGATTTTTTACCTGACTTTTTCTCATTTTTGTGAGTACCGTGGTGAGACGCTGTAAAACAATAACAAAACTAATAAAAAGGTACCTTAACTAAAATTAAAACGATGAGACTTAATTTCTTTATTATGATTATGTGTGAAGGTTTGCTTAGCTGTGTAAATGTGATTGGTACATTTTTTAATTGATTAATTAAAATTAATAATAATCATCGGTTGGTACTTTGGATTTAATAAGCCAAATGTAACTTCAGAATAGACAACAAAATAAGATTTTATGTAGCATTACCTTTTTTAACAGCTCCTTTCTTTTCTTCGTGGTGGTGACTTGACTCTGATAACGAGATGTTTAAAAGGACCAAAAGACAAACCAGAAGCTGTAACAAAAAATAACATTATTAAGAATATGTACGTAAAGGTAAAAAGTTTTTGTAATTTTTAAATAACTTGTTATGTATGTATTTATAAATCACCATCCTACAGGAATTGAAGCTATTTGCAGCACATCAGAGCATAACACAGATTTAAACATACCTAACATAAAAAGAAATTTATTTGTCTACCGACACAGTTTTGGTCCATAAATAGGTTTTCCAAAATTAATTAAAGAATACGATACGAAACAGACGTCGGTGATTTAGTTATAAATTTAACAGAAACGTTACCTTCAAATAAACAATTATGGTATCTACCTATCTAGAAGTATATTCGAACAGGTTTTGTTTATAAGTTTATATACTGGACAATAGTTCTCTTCCGGGTTGAATTAATTATTAAGGATAAAATTAGCATTCTTTTGAACGAGGAAAAGGAAGGTCAATTACATGTACATATAATAACTTTTCCAATTAAGTATTAGTTAAAACTACCGTTTAAATAATAATAACAAAATAAGAATGGTTTTGATGATAAGAAAAGGAAACAACATTGCATTAACAGGTTCTGTAATCCCCCTAAGGTCCACAAAGTAGTTTTTGAAACTTTTGTCTGTCGGTCTGTTTGTTTGATGAAAGTTGTGGTCGTAACTATTTGATAGATTTAAACGAGATTTACATAAAAGTGTTTGTCATTCATTTAGAAATAAAATAGGGTGATTTTTGTAAGAATTTCTCAATCATCAAGATTTATTTTTGGAAATAACGAGAACCCTTGTTTCTTTCTTCCAATAAATCGTTCGAGTGCGTGTTAAATAAGTTATTATTACCTACAGTAGATTTTATACTTAGTGGATTATTTTGCGGTTTTATTATTTTGCAATCAACCGAGCCGAGTTAAATTTAGCCACCCTACACGATATATCTGCGGAAACCTTTAATGGTCGAATGGTCGAGTTACTCGACTGGATCGTACTTCCTGTCTGACCCACATATCTATCATTGGTAGATGCAGATATAAATTTACGAACACGATTTCGATTGCATAAGAAACCCATTATTTATTTATTTATTAAATTACATGCTGTAACCATTTGAATTATCTCAAGAGAAACTCAAAATATAATAGATAGATATTTATATATTGGTAAAAAACGACTTCTGAGACTGACTTTTGTGGTAACAAAATTAATTTGTTCTTTTTTTGTAAAGTGTAATTAATAACTGTCTATATTTGAGGACCTTGAGCTACTTGCAACTTACTGTGTTCCAAAAAAGTCATTGGCCAACAAAATCAAAAATAATTACGACCCTCGAAGAAGTGCTTACTAACAAGCCCATTAACTGTGTGAGGAGTTTTTGAGAGGGGTCATTCAAAATCCTATTTAAAGACAGAGGGTTATTTAAAATTTCATTAAAAGGGAGAGGAGTCACTTAAAATTCCATTTAAAAATCTCATTTAATGACAAGCTGTCGTTAACAATCTCATAGAAAGGGTGAGAGATTATAGAAAATTTCATTAAAAAACAGAGGTTATTGAACATTTCATTTAAAGGGAAGAGGATAATTCAAAATCTCGTTTAAAGGAAGAGGAGTCATTTAAACACAGGGAGACATTAAAACTTTTGATGTAGAGGGAGAGAGATCATAGAAAATCTCATTTAAGGGGAAAGGACCATTCAAAATCTCGTTTAATGGGAGAGGTGTCATTCAAAATCTCACCTAAAAATAGGGAGTCGTTCAAAATCTCATTTAAACACAGGGAGTCATTAAAAATTTCATGTAGAGGGAGAGATGGGATTATAGAAAATATCATATAAGGGAAAAGAATCATTCAAAACCTCATTTGAAGACAGGAGATCATTAAAAATCTCATATGGAGGGAGAGATTATAGAGATCTTTTAATTTAAACTCCCCCACCCTTTTGGTGATATTTTCTGAAATATTGTGAGACCCTTCATTCCCCCACGTGATATTATATATATATATATATATATATTGGATCAAAAATATACCTACAAGTTAAAAAAAAAATATTTTTATTGGGTTAATTAATTATTTAATTTTTTTGACGAACAAAAATTTCAAGGCAATCTGATGTGCCAGTCTGGATTAACCTTCCACCAGACTGAAACTGAAACATCGATTTAAATTTAGATTGGTGTTTAAAACTGAATTTTGTAAAAATAACCCCAACTTTATTATTCTTAGCACAAGTTCATAAACAATGTTTATGGCAAATTACGATGTGGTACTCTCCATCGTCAATACTGTTATTTATAAACCGAACAAAATCAATACCAATCAATATTGACTAGAAACATAATTTTTCAGTTTGTGTATTAATGGGACATTTATTAATTAATTACCTGAGCTCAAAGTAGAGGAAGAAAGGGTTTAACAATACTTATCTCATTTAAAAGAGGGAGGAGTCATTCAAAATCTCATTTAAAGACAAGAGATCATTAAAAATCTCATGTGGAGGGAGAGAGATCATTGAAAATCTCATTTAAAAAGAGAGGGTCATTTAAAATGTCATTTAATGGGAGAGGCATCATTCAAAATTCTGTTTAAAGACACAGAGGTCATTAAAATCTCATTTAAAAAGAGAGGGTCGTTGAAAATCTCATTTAAAAAGAGAGGGTCATTGAAAATCTCATTTAAAAAGAGAGGATCGTTTAAAATCTCATTCAAAGGGAAGGGCATTAAAAATCTCATTTAAAGACAGAGTCATTAAAATCTATTTAAAAGAGAGGTCGTTTAAAATCTCATTCAAAGGGCAAAGGGGTCATTCAAAAAACCGTTTAAAGACAGGGAGTCATTCAAAATCTATTTAAATACAGAGGGGAGTTATTAAAATCTCAGACAGAGGGAGGGATGATTGAGAATATCATTTAAAGACAGAGTCATTAAAAAATCTCATGAGGAGGGAGAGAGTTATTGAAAATCTTATTTAAAGGAAGAGGATCATTTAAAGGAATGGGAGTCATTCAAAACCCCATTTAAAGACAGGGAGACATTAAAAATCTCATCTAAAGACAACAAGTTATTTAAAATCTTAGTTAAAACAGGCGATCATTTTGAATCTCATGTAAAGGAAGAGAAATCATTAAAACGTAATATAAAAGGAGAGGAGTTATTCAAAATCTCATTTAAAGATAGGGGGTCATTAAAAATCTCATATGGAGAGAGAGGGGTCATTCAAAATCTCATTTAAAAAGAGAGGGCCATTTAAAATCTCATTTAAAGGGAGAGGCATCATTCAAAATTTTGTTTAAAGACACAGAGGTCATTGAAAATCTCATTTCAAAATAGAGGTTCGTTTAAAATCTCATTCAAAGGGAAAGGTGTCATTCAAAAATCCGTTTAAAGACAGGGAGTCATTCAAAATCTTATTTAAATACAGGGGGTAGTAAAAATCTCAGGCAGAGAGGGAGAAATGATTGAAAATGTCATTTAAAGGAAGAGAAGTTATTAAAAATCCCATTTAAAGACAGAGTGTCATTAAAAATCTCATGAGGAGGTAGAGAGGTTATTGAAAATCTTATTTAAAGGAAGGGTATCATTTAAAATTACATTTAAAGGGATGAGAGTTATTCGAAACCCCATTTAAAGACAGAGAGACATTAAAAATCTCATCTAAAGACAACAAGTTATTTAAAATCTTAGTTAAAAACAGGCGATCATTTTAAAATCTCATGTAAAGGAAGAGAAATCATTAAAAACGTAATATAAAAGGAGAGGAGTTATTCAAAATCTCATTTAAAGATAGGGGGTCATTAAAAATCTCATATGGAGAGAGAGGGGTCATTCAAAATCTCATTTAAAAAGAGAGGGCCATTTAAAATCTCATTTAAAGGGAGAGGCATCATTCAAAATTTTGTTTAAAGACACAGAGGTCATTGAAAATCTCATTTCAAAATAGAGGTTCGTTTAAAATCTCATTCAAAGGGAAAGGTGTCATTCAAAAATCCGTTTAAAGACAGGGAGTCATTCAAAATCTTATTTAAATACAGGGGGTAGTAAAAATCTCAGGCAGAGAGGGAGAAATGATTGAAAATGTCATTTAAAGGAAGAGAAGTTATTAAAAATCCCATTTAAAGACAGAGTGTCATTAAAAATCTCATGAGGAGGTAGAGAGGTTATTGAAAATCTTATTTAAAGGAAGGGTATCATTTAAAATTACATTTAAAGGGATGAGAGTTATTCGAAACCCCATTTAAAGACAGAGAGACATTAAAAATCTCATCTAAAGACAACAAGTCATTTAAAATCTTAGTTAAAAACAGGCGATCATTCAAAATCTCATGTAAAGGGAGAGAAATCATTGAAAATGTAATATAAAAGGAGAGGAGTTATTCAAAATCTCATTTAAAGATAGGGGGTCATTAAAAATCTCATGTGGAGAGAGAAAGAGGTCATTGAAAATCTCATTTGAAAAGAGAGGGCCATTTAAAATCTCATTTAAAGGGAGAGGCATTATTCTAAATTTCATTTAAAGCAGAGGGTCATTGAAAATATCATTTAAAAGGAGAGGGTCGTTTAAAATCTCATTCAAAGGGAAAGGTGTCATTCAAAAATTCGTTTAAAGACAGGGAGTCATTCAAAATCTTATTTAAATACAGAGGGGGTCGTTAAAATCTCAGGCAGAGGGAGAGACGATTGAAAATCTCATTTAAAGACAGAGAGTCATTAAAAATCTCATGAGGAGGTAGAGAGGTTATTGAAAATCTTATTTAAAGGAAGGGGATCATTTAAAATTTCATTTAAAGGGATGGGAGTCATTCAAACCCTCATTTAAAGACAGGGAGACATTAAAAACCCCACTTAAAGACAAGAGGTTGTTCTAAATCTCGTTTAAGGAGAGAGGGATTATTAAAAATCTCAGACCAACTTTTTAATTCAAAGAATTCTTTTAATTAAAATCTTGTCTGAATGGGATGACTGGAATATCTCCCCAAATCTTACCAAATATCACAAAGTAGATTAAAAAATTCAAAATATGCAGTCATGGAAATGTCTTTCAAATAAACCCCAAAACGTTTACACAAAAATTAACTTTAAAACTAAATTAATTGCAACAAATTGGGGTGAAATCAGAGGTCAAAAACATTTAGGGCCCAAAATAAATTTATGACAGCCAAATTAATTATACTAATCTTGTGTTTTCAATACTGTTGAAAACACAATGTGGTTACAAATAAATTTTATCTATTTTGAAACACTGGGAAATCAACAGGAATCTGGTTCAATCACTGAGAAAAATAGAATAGACTCTGAAGGCAAATTTGATATACGATGATAATTTTGGAAAAACAATTTTTTTTGGGCCAAATTATTTTTTAGTCAGTCACTAACACAATTCTTTTTCCTCACAAGCAAGGATAATAACAAACTTTATAATATTATTGTTAAAGTGCAAATATTACACCTGTCTTTTGTGTTGTTGAAGAGATAATGATGCCATGTTATTTCTTAATATTAACGACATAAATACGACTTTTTATTTTAAACCTGTGTGCAAGCATAAACTCATGCATCATATTTTTTTTTGTGTGGAAAGGTGCCAAACTTTTTTTACCATAGCAATCAGTACCTACCTACCTACAACTTCTTGAAGACTTCACGTTAATTATGCAAATATAAATATAAATTTTTGTTTTGTTTACGAGGAAGTATGTTTAGTTATACCGAAAGGTTATTTTTGACCAGAAGTAATAAATTTTAGAGCTAGCTGGTGAATTGTGAATAACAACAGGAAAACTAAATTTGTAAACTGTTTCATTAATAATTTTACGAAATATTTTTATTTTAAGAAGTTTTTTGATATACCCCCGTAACTGACAATTTTGAATTTATTGAAAAGGTTAATTAATAGGGACAAAAAAAAACATTAAATGAGTACTAGCCACACCATCGAACATTATTAACAAGAATTGGTATGCAATTGTTATGTTTTTAAATTAATTAAAAATTGTCAGTTACGGGGGTGTATCAAAAAATAATAAAATATATTTTTTAAGTAGGAATATCTTGTTTCAATAACTCTTTTATATATTTCAAAAATAAGGGTAGGTACTGTATTTACTCTTGAGCAAAAAATTAATATCTGATAGCAGAATTTTTAATTTTTTATGAACAATTACTTTTTACTAAAATTAATAATAAAAGAGTTCTTCTTTTGGTGCTATCTTTTTGAAACGTACTGTATATAATAAATTATATTTGAAATGATTGTGTATTGTTTAAAAATTTATGTATCTACCTATGCATGTACATAATTGTTTAAAATTGTTAATAAAAAATAATTGCAACTGACGTGTGTTTCTTCTGTTTGTTTTTTGTTTTAAATTTTTTTTGGTTCTATTTGTTTCAAAACTTTCCTTTTGTTTTAATTTCTTTTTACGTTTTGAGACTTTTGTTTTATTTTTATTTTGTTTTTGAGTCTTAAAATAAAACATTTATCTACTATTTAAAAAAAAAAGTAACATAAACAGATAAATTATTGAAGGGACACCCTGTATACAAAATTAAGTCTTGTACTTATAACTTCCCTAATAATTATAATTTTTACAACCAGGAGGAAAATAGTTTTTCAGTTTTTAAAAATTTATCATTTTAAGTAATAAAAAATTTAAAAAAATAGTTCTTAGCTGCTTCCTAATAATTTAACTAAGTATGTTATATGTAAGTAAGTAGGTTTATCATAAAAAAAAAGTAAATAAAACCTGAAATGTTATCATTGTGTCTATGTACTTATTATTAAGTGATAAAAATATTAGTACATAAAATAACACTAATAATAAATTAAAAAATGCCTTACTATTAAAATTTCAATCACTCGAATACATCAAAAATTCCTTGAGGGTTGCAACATACATAAAAATATTAGCCCCAAAAAATATACAAGTGTTTTAAACGTAAATTGATTTAAAAATAATCGAGTGTATTTATTACCTACTTATAGATATTTCGAGAAAATCGATGTATAGATACCATTGATTTATTGTCTGTTACATAGTTTATGCTTATTTAAATCAATAAGGGATATAATAATAAAAGAAAAGTTATTGTAACTGAAAGCAACATACCAAAACGACTGCAACTCTCATTTTGTTTTACAATTAGTTAAATAGGTGATAGATGATAACACGCACTAAAGTACCTATAGATCACAATAATCATTCACAAGAAGAAACTCGCGGCTAAAACTCGCGCTCCCCGTGTAGTATACGAATACGGAATAGGTAATACAAGTTACAAGGTAGGTAGGCAAGGCAAGGCAAGGCAAGCAACGAGTCAACAACATCAACTCAACAGGCCGAACAGAAGAGGAGGGGACCAAAGTGATGCTGATGCTGATGCTGATTCTGGTTTTGGTTTGGTTTGGCCTTAGTTTATTAGTTTTGTGTCCATTTCGCCTATGATCTTATAAAACTTATTATAATAACACAACAACTAAGGAGGTTCACTTGAGGCTCAATGTTATATTAGTAGGTATCTATTTACTAGTAGGTATTTAGTATGCCTTGGGTACACGACACACAAACACACAGCATACATACGATACATGCAAGGATAATTGATGGTAAAGGACACCCACCACCCACCACACACCAGGAACCAGTTTTGGGGATAGGACCCAGAAGTACCTACGTACCTACCATATTTTAGTGAGTAGGTACGAGAGAAGTTTGTTCAAATGGAAAATATTTTGTATATATGTTTTTAAATATTTCTTAGGGTTATAAACGTTGCTTTGGGTTGCAAGACAATAAATAAACTACTAACTCAATTTATTTAATTAAATTTCCACAATTTTATTGCCATTTTAAGACGTTTTGGCTGCAACATTAAACTTTCTCTTATCTATATTTTTATTAATTTATTCTACTTTTGTAAGGTCCATTATAAAGAAATATAGGTAGCCTAAAACCTCCCCCCGTGTCTCTACTTTCCAATAAAAATAAAATTTTTGATTTCTGAATTATACTTTTTGAGATTACCCTGAACAAACAAACAAATTTTTAATTGCCACCCTCTGTAGGTATATTTAAAAGAATAATTGCATTAATTAAAAATTATAATAATTAATTAAATTAACTGATAAATCTGAGAAATATTTAAATTACTTGAAAGATTTACAGGCGAAAATTCTTTAAAACTAGGCATTTGTTAAGGGATGTTGACGTTGCTGTGGGTCGCAAGGCAATAAATAAACTACTAACTCAATTTATTTAGATTTCCACAATTTCATTGCCATTTTAAGACGTTTTGGCTGCAACATTAAACTTTCTCTTATCTATATTTTTATTAATTTATTCTACTTTTGTAAGGTCAATTATAAAGAAATATAGGTAGCCTAAAACCACCCCCCATGTCTCTACTTTCCACTAAAAATAAAATTTTTGATATCTGACTTATACTTTTTGAGATTACCCTGAACAAACAAACAAATTTTTAATTGCCACCCTCTGTAGGTATATTTAAAAGAATAATTGCATTAATTAAAAATTATAATAATTAATTAAATTAACTGATAAATCTGAGAAATATTTAAATTACTTGAAAGATTTACAGGCGAAAATTCTTTAAAACTAGGCATTTGTTAAGGGATGTTGACGTTGCTGTGGGTCGCAAGGCAATAAATAAACTACTAACTCAATTTATTTAGATTTCCACAATTTCATTGCCATTTTAAGACGTTTTGGCTGCAACATTAAACTTTCTCTTATCTATATTTTTATTAATTTATTCTACTTTTGTAAGGTCAATTATAAAGAAATATAGGTAGCCTAAAACCACCCCCCATGTCTCTACTTTCCAATAAAAATAAAATTTTTGATTTCTGAATTATACTTTTTGAGATTACCCTGAACAAACAAAAAAACAAATTTTTAATTGCCACCCTCTGTAGGTATATTTAAAAATAATAATTGCATTAAAATAAAAATAATAATAATTAATGAAATTAACTGATAATAATTGTGAGAAATATTTAAATAACTTGAAAGATTTAAAGGCGAAATTTGTTTAAAACTAGGCCAGAACCTTGAAAATATATTCTGTCAAAATGTTTCTAGTTTACATCGATTTTATTTAATTTACGACGTCAATCGATCTACTTTTTATTGGCAAATTATTTACAAAATGTATAAACAAACCAATTTTATTTATGCCAAAAAGTTAAAATAAAACAAACGTTGCGTCTTTACAAACTTTCCATTCAATAATTTCCATTGTCCCCCTGACTTTTGTACCTACCCTTGATCGTGAATTTAAATTGTTAGATAACAAAACTAAAACTGAGTTCAAAATTTTCCTTAAGGAAAAAAATTCATTACTTATGTGGGGCACTTTTCATTTAATTAATTTAACCCCCCGCCCCAACTATTTTAGTGACCCCTCCCTACAAGCCCCCCTCATATGACATTTACTTCATAATGATTTCTTTAATGAATTTTTTGTTTTAATATTGAAAAAACTTATTTAACAACCACTGTATGTATCAGTCTGAAATAGAACATTCTTCCTAACTACACGAGACTGTGAGCAATTTTCAACATTCTTAGGTACAGTTTGTAAAATAGACAATAACAATCCGCGTATCAGCTTCTGATATGTCTAGAGGAGCAGACAGAGTGGTTTTTAAAAGTTTTTATCAAAGTTTACATTTTACAGAAACAATAGTTTTACTTTCTAAACTAGCAACGCCTAATAAATTGATTGGACATGGAATTATTACAATAGATCGAAAAGATATATAGGTAGATAGATAGATAGAAGCCAGACAGTTAAAGAATTCTGTTTTTATATGAAACAGATTTCGTGATATTGCAGACGTTAGTGAGTGGGCCTTTTGTGGGACCATAAATGGTACCAACAAAAAAATATAAAACTTGAGTTGTGTGTTTTTGTTGTAAATTATACAACCCAAATGAAAACTGAAAAAATGTCGATTAATTAAGAGTGTATACAGGGTGTTTTAAAACCACACAGGTTTTTGGAATCAAAATAAGTCGAAAAAAATTCAATTTTCTTAAAATACAACAAGAGTGTATGTAAACTACCCCTACCCTTAGATATAATTGTTCTGAACTTTCTTGGAGGGTTGAATAATAACTTTAACAATTTTTTTTAAGAAAGATAGATGCCTTGGCTTCATTTTGTGTCTCTTATTAAAAATCCGTATCTGCAACAGTTTCGGAGAAAAAAATTGTTTGTTGCATGGATGATTTCTGACAACGATTGTTAATAATTTCAGCTTTTTTTAAATAACCGCGAAGATGCTTAATGTGGTGTAGAGTCTATCCTAAGGAGGCACTAACTTCTGACATGCTCATAAAGTTTATAGGATACGGCTAGGGTAAAAACTACCCCCACCCCTGTAATTGTTTGCTCGATTTATTTGTCCAAAAAATTATTTCTGGATAGGTATCGTTATTGCCTACATTTTTTATCTCTTAGTAAAAAACCGTATCTGCAGCAGTTTGCTAATAAACACGAGTTTGTTGGATATTACCATCAGATATTGGCGGATTAAAAACCGTTATTTTCCCGAAAACGGTCATAGATACGACTTTTTACTAAGACATAAAAAATGTAGGCAATTACAGTGCCTTTCCAGAAAAAAAATGTTGGAGAAATAAATCAACTTTATTTTCAAATACTTTGCTGCTGCTATCAAATTTATTTTGGGGTGGGGGTAATTTTTACCACAGACCTATTCTAATAAACTTGATAATCATGTCAGAACTTATTAGTAACTTCTAAGAAACGTTAGAATCCTGACAGTGGAAATTTTACTCTCTGTGTTCCCACGTACAACTAAATTAATTTTTCTGGCCTGTGAGTTTTTGAATTTATTTAATAAATCGTATTGTTTTTTTTTATTCCTCAAAATTACCTACTTTGTACTGGTAGGTAAGTATTGTTATTATCGTGGTTGAGTTGAATGACTTTTAGGTAGGTACATGACTAAATATTTAAAGAAAAAAGGGCAGAAAACGTGGCGTTCCAGTTTTTGCAATTTGCCTACTAGTATCTACAACTTTCCATTACATGCTATTGCTTTGCATGTCCACCACAGTCCACAGTAAATCCAATAGTATCTACGTAGTAATTATAAAATATTTCTACTCAACTGTAATGTAGTAAAAGAACTGAGCTATCAGTCACTCAGTGGCTGAGGCTTATGAAACTTAACTTAATAATATTGAATAATTGATGCAATAACCAACCAACTTATTCTCTTTCTCAAAATAAACTATAGGTACTATACATACGTATGTATGTAGGTAGAAGTATGTTAAGTTAGTGTTAAAATTAATTTGTTTTTTCTTCTTCCAAAAAATTGACATGTACTTCTTTAGTTGATTGGATTCTTTAGAGTACGATTTTGAAAAAGTTCTCTGCATGATTTAGAAAGTTAGTTTTTAATATGTATTAATGTATGTTTGTAGATTAATTGGTGTAGTTTTTGGTTTCTAGCACATTAATTTTTTATCAATAGAAATACTAAAAGTAGGGTACAGATACCAAAAAGTATTTTAAAAATAAGTATATATACATTCTTATTAAAAATGTAATATTGTTAGAAAATCAATAAAGAGATATTAATTAATTGTGTGGGCTTAAATTAGGGAAGTAAAATCTCACTAAATCTCATGTAAAGGAAGAGACGTTATTAAAAATTTCATTTAAAGGGACAGGGATATTTGAAAATTTAATTAAAAGGCAGAAAAATCATTGGAAATCTCATCAAAAGGGACATGAGTCATTGAGAATCTCATTGAATGGGACATGAGTCATTGAGTCATTAACAGTCTCACTTAAAGGGACTGGAATAATTGAAAATCTCTTTTTAAGGGACAGGAATAGATTAAATCTCATTTAGAGGGACAGAAGTCATTGGCATCTCATTGAAAGAGAAAAGGGTCGTTGGAAGTTTTATTTAGAAGGAGAGAAGTTATGAAAAATCTCATTTAAAGGGAAAATCTCATTCAAAGGTATACGAGTAATCGAAAATCTCATTTAAAGGGACATGAGTCATTGAGAATCTCATTGAATGGGACATGAGTCATTGAGTCATTAACAGTCTCACTTAAAGGGACTGGAATAATTGAAAATCTCTTTTTAAGGGACAGGAATAGATTAAATCTTATTTAGAGGGACAGCAGTCATTGGCATCTTATTGAAAGAGAAAAGGGTCGTTGGAAGTTTCATTTAGAAGGAGAGAAGTTATGAAAAATCTCATTTAAAGGGAAAATCTCATTCAAAGGTATATGAGTAATCGAAAATCTCATTTAAAGGGACATGAGTCATTGAGAATCTCATTGAATGGGACATGAGTCATTGAGTCATTAACAGTCTCACTTAAAGGGACTGGAATAATTGAAAATCTCTTTTTAAGGGACAGGAATAGATTAAATCTCATTTAGAGGGACAGCAGTCATTAGCATCTTATTGAAAGAGAAAAGGGTCGTTGGAAGTTTCATTTAGAAGGAGAGAAGTTATGAAAAATCTCATTTAAAGGGAAAATCTCATTCAAAGGTATATGAGTAATCGAAAATCTCATTTAAAGGGACATGAGTCATTGAGTATCTCATTGAATGGGACATGAGTCATTGAGTCATTAACAGTCTCACTTAAAGGGACTGGAATAATTGAAAATCTCTTTTTCAGGGACAGGAATAGATGAAATCTCATTTAGAGGGACAGAAGTCATTGGCATCTCATTGAAAGAGAAAAGGGTCGTTGGAAGTTTCATTTAGAAGGAGAGAAGTTATGAAAAATCTCATTTAAAGGGAAAATCTCATTCAAAGGTATATGAGTAATCGAAAATCTCATTTAAAGGGACATGAGTCATTGAGTATCTCATTGAATGGGACATGAGTCATTGAGTCATTAACAGTCTCACTTAAAGGGACTGGAATAATTGAAAATCTCTTTTTAAGGGACAGGAATAGATGAAATCTCATTTAGAGGGACAGAAGTCATTGCATCTCATTGAAAGAGAAAAGGGTCGTTGGAAGTTTTATTTAGAAGGAGAGAAGTTATGAAAAATCTCATTTAAAGGGAAAATCTCATTCAAAGGTATATGAGTAATCGAAAATCTCATTTAAAGGGACATGAGTCATTGAGATCTCATTGAATGGGACATGAGTCATTGAGTCATTAACAGTCTCACTTAAAGGGACTGGAATAATTGAAAATCTCTTTTTAAGGGACAGGAATAGATAAATCTCATTTAGAGGGACAGAAGTCATTGGCATCTCATTGAAAGAGAAAAGGGTCGTTGGAAGTTTTATTTAGAAGGAGAGAAGTTATGAAAAATCTCATTTAAAGGGAAAATCTCATTCAAAGGTATATGAGTAATCGAAAATCTCATTTAAAGGGACATGAGTCATTGAGATCTCATTGAATGGGACATGAGTCATTGAGTCATTAACAGTCTCACTTAAAGGGACTGGAATAATTGAAAATCTCTTTTTAAGGGACAGGAATAGATTAAATCTCATTTAGAGGGACAGCAGTATTGGCATCTTATTGAAAGAGAAAAGGGTCGTTGGAAGTTTCATTTAGAAGGAGAGAAGTTATGAAAAATCTCATTTAAAGGGAAAATCTCATTCAAAGGATATAGTAATCGAAAATCTCATTTAAAGGGACATGAGTCATTGAGTATCTCATTGAATGGGACTGAGTCATTGAGTCATTAACAGTCTCACTTAAAGGGACTGGAATAATTGAAAATCTCTTTTTAAGGGACAGGAATAGATTAAATCTCATTTAGAGGGACAGCAGTATTGGCATCTTATTGAAAGAGAAAAGGGTCGTTGGAAGTTTCATTTAGAAGGAGAGAAGTTATGAAAAATCTCATTTAAAGGGAAAATCTCATTCAAAGGTATATGAGTAATCGAAAATCTCATTTAAAGGGACATGAGTCATTGAGTATCTCATTGAATGGGACATGAGTCATTGAGTCATTAACAGTCTCACTTAAAGGGACTGGAATAAGAGGGACAGCAGTTATTGGCATCTTATTGAAAGAGAAAAGGGTCGTTGGAAGTTTCATTTAGAAGGAGAGAAGTTATGAAAAATCTCATTTAAAGGGAAAATCTCATTTAAAGGTATATGAGTAATCGAAAATCTCATTTAAAGGGACATGAGTCATTGAGTATCTCATTGAATGGGACATGAGTCATTGAGTCATTAACAGTCTCACTTAAAGGGACTGGAATAATTGAAAATCTCTTTTTAAGGGACAGGAATAGATGAAATCTCATTTAGAGGGACAGAAGTCATTGGCATCTCATTGAAAGAGAAAAGGGTCGTTGGAAGTTTTATTTAGAAGGAGAGAAGTTATGAAAAATCTCATTTAAAGGGAAAATCTCATTCAAAGGGATATGAGTAATCGAAAATCTCATTTAAAGGGACAAAAGTCATTAAAAGTTTCACTTAAACGGACAAGAGTCTTTAAAAGTCTGACTTAAGAGGACAGGAGTCATTAACAATCTCACTTAAAGGGACAAAAATAATTAAAAATATCCTTTAAAGAGACAGAGGTAGATAAAATCTCATTTAAAGGGACAGAATTCATTAGCATCTCATTTAGAGAGATAAAGGTCGTTGAAAGTCTATTTAGAGGGGGAGTAGTTATGAAAATTCTCATTTAATGATACAGATGTTATTGAAAATCTTATTCAAAAAGATAAGAGTCATTAAAAATCTTAATTAAAGGGACAGATGTCATTAAAAGTCTCACTCAAAGGGCCATAAGTCATTGACCTATCATTTAAAGGCTTTTTCTCTTCACTTTTTTATTTTTTGTCAACAATTATCAAATTTTATTAATTAATTATTGATTAAAACGTATTTTATATGTTTTGACCTACTTCCAGATAATATGTTAGTACATTTGATTGTTAATCATTCCCACCCCTAAAACTAAATATATTGTTCAAAAGCTAAAATGAGAGACTTATAAGAGTTGTTAATGTGACTCGAATAGCAACAAATCGATCTTGTGCATCGTTTTATACAATTTTTAAAACCACAATTATGACTTGGTATTACCATGATTACATTGCCCAATCTCATCTGCCTACAGTAGGTGTTCATGGGTACCCAATGCATAAGTTAGTTAAAATCGTTAAAGTTACGAAATTCGTCATCCTAATCCAGCCAACCAGTAAACATTACAATACGACCACAAATCAAAGCAAAAAAAAGTTTAAAAGTACAAAGGCATTAATTTATTGTGTGGAAATGTGGACTGGTAACAGGAAAAATTTAAAAAGCCCACTTCCGGTTGGCAATAGCCAACAAATTTCTTTACGACATTTAGTATTTTTGAATTTCAGCCAAATTGACTAATTACGAAAATTTTACAACTTTTTGTTACCCTCATAACACGAAGAAGGTTTCATAACCTTGTAAAAGAATAAGGAGATGTCTATTAATAAGATGAAGGGGTTATCTTTTGAAATGGACTTCTCCCACCCCTTCAGTAAGGTTTGCTAAGGTAGTGGGACCACCCTCCATCCCCATTACGTGAAATTTACCCAATAAGGCGTATTCAGTTAAAAAAGGAAAGGAAAATACAGCCAATCTTCAAAGTAAAAGTTTTTATGAGATTTTTAATGATCTCCTTTCGGTTAAATGAAATGTCAATGACCTCTGTCCCTTTAAATGAGATTTTCAACGACCCTTCTCTCTTTAAACGAGATGTCAATGATTACTGTCCCCTTAAAAGAGATTTTCAATTATTCCAGTCTCTTTAAGTGAGACTTTTAATGAGTCGTGTCCCTTTAAATGAGATTCTCAATGACTCCTGTCCCATTAAATGAGATTTTATCTACTCCTGTCCCTTTAAAGGACATTTCCAATGTTTTTGTCGCTTTAAGTAAGACTGTCAATGACTCTCGTCCCTTTAAGTGATACTTTTAATGACTCATGTCCCTTAAAATGAGATTTTCAATGACTCATATCCCTTTGAATGAGATTTTATCTACTCCTGTCCCTTTAAAGGACATTTCCAATGTTTTTGTCGCTTTAAGTAAGACTGTCAATGACTCTCGTCCCTTTAAGTGATACTTTTAATGACTCATGTCCCTTAAAATGAGATTTTCAATGACTCATATCCCTTTGAATGAGATTTGTCCTTTAAATGAGATTTTTCATAACTTCTCTCCTTCTAAATAAAACATCCAACGACCCCTATCTCTTTAAATGAGATGCCAATGACTTCTGTCCCTCTATATAAGATTTCATCTATACCTGTCCCTTTGAAAGATATTTCCAATTATTCCAGTCCCTTTAAGTGAGACTTTTAATGACTCATGTCCCTTTAAATAAGATTCTCAATGACTCATGTCCCATTAAATGAGATTTTATCTACTCCTGTCCCTTTAAAGGACATTTCCAATGTTTTTGTCGCTTTAAGTAAGACTGTCAATGACTCCTGTCTTCTTAAGTGAGACTTTTTATTACTCTTGTCCCTTTAAGTGAGATTTTCAATGACTCATATCCCTTTGAATGAGATTTTTCCTTTAAATGAGATTTTCCATAACTTCTCTCCTTCTAAATAAAACATCCAACGACTCCTATCTCTTTAAATGAGATGCCAATGACTTCTGTCTCTCTAAATAAGATTTCTTCTATTCCTGTTCCTTTAAAAGAGATTTTCAATTATTCCAGTCCCTTTAAGTGAGACTGCGAATGACTCATGTCCCTTTAAATGAGATTCGCAATTACTCTTGTCCCTTTTAATGAGATTTTCAATGATTTTTGTCCCTTACAATGAGATTATCAACGATTTCTGTTATTTTAAATGATTTCTGTCCCTTTAAATTAAATTTCCATAATTGCTCCCTTTAAATGAAATTTTTAATTATTCCTCCCTTTCTAAATGAATTTCTTTATAGCTCTTTCCCTTTACATGAGATTTAGTGAGATTGTTGGTACTCCCCCAATTTGGGCTCACATAATTAATTAATACATATCTCCTTATCGATTTTCTACCAATATGTGTAACGTCTCTTTTACACCCTCCTACTATTGCATTTAGATTAGGTACACTAACTATTCTTGCAAATTTAAATCGTAAAAACACATTTTATTTTCTACTTAGTTTAAACTAAGTACTAACTTGCAATATATTTCTCATTGTTTCAATTTTTTTTTCTGAACAAAGAGAAAGAATTGTTTTAGTCTCAGTCAATTAAGAAACATTAAACAAACCGGAGATAACCGACCGTAAGAAATTGTTTAACAACATCGAATTTAAAAAATCTAAGAGGAAATACGCTTCAGAGAAAAATAAAAAAAACAGGGAACGGAATCTCTCTCGTTTTTCCTCAACTTAATTAATAAATTAGTAGGTGCCTAATTAATAGGTATGTACTTTAATTATCGTCATAAAGACGTTAAATTTAAATTAAAATTAATTTAATTATTATTTTTTATAAAACAAAAAATAGTAAAAAAGTTAATAAGTAATTAAATAAATAAAAAAAGGGGGTGGTGAGTTTGGATAATGTTCTATTTTCTAGTATAAACCTTAAAAAAAATATTTTCTAGTTATTTATAAATGAACGTTTTGTATTATTTTACATGTCCTACAAAATATTTTTTTATAAATAAATAAATACGTACGTTTCTAGTTCTCAATATATGCAACCCAAGATACAGCACAATGGTCTCGTATGATATAAACACCTTTACAATTTTATTAATAAATAAATCGATGAATTAATAAATTGATAAATGAATAAATCAATTAATTAATCAAATAAAAAATCAATGACACAGTTATGTGTTATAAATTAAATAATCAGTAAGTAAAAATCAATTAATTAAAAAGACAATGATTTAATAAATCAATTAACGAAGTAATAACGAATCAATAAATAAGTAAATTGATAAACTGAGTGCTGAATAAATAAATCGACAAAAGAATAAATCAATAAATTAAGGAAGTAACAAATCAATACATGGATAAATACATCAATTAATGAATAAATCGATGGGTCGATATATTAATAAATCGATAAATACACGAATCAATGAATAAACAAATCGATCGCAAATAAATTAATTAATTGATCTAATAACTAGGTAGATTTTTAATTCTTGTAAATATCTAAAAAAATAAGGAAACTAAAAAAATTCAAAATTTTGTGGTAGTTACCAGGGTTGAATTTAAAATGTCAAACTTTATTTTCCAAACAACCAAAAACTTTTTTTGAGTTTTTTATCGATTCGTGACTTTTTTATTGAACTTACCAAGAAACTTTTGACCATTAAATTAAATTTGTGTTAACCCCACACAAAATCATTTTATTATTTTCTTTAAACAACTACAACTAACTAATTTATTTTCAAACTACAGAAAAATTAGTTGATAACAAAATTCGTAATAATACATACTTTTAAATGTGCTATGGGTAGTTGCTATTTTAAGACTGGTTTGATAGTAAGTAGATTTTATGAAAGCTTTAATACAAAGTACTTATTGTTAGAGAAACCATTTTCACAACTTAACAAAAAATTTCTCGGATCTACAGTTTAATTAGTTCAATAATTTCTACTTACGATTAATGCTTAGGTAAAAAAGCTCTCTCTTCGACTTTATTAAGTAATAAAAAGCGAAAATATGTACCAATGTATATTGTATAGTATACTATTATAAAATTGTAACATTTTGAATATTATACAACAAGTGATCGTATGTATAGAAGCTTTAACTTGATCAAAATATAGGAAGCAAAATATATTGTATAATCGATCAATTTCTTACCATTAGTGTGCTCTACTTAAAATTTCTGGAATCGTTTTTAATTTCAAAACATGACACAATCAATTGCAATAGCAAATTTAGCCACTGTTTTGTAAAACTTATTGGTACAATTATTGCATTTTATTTCTACAATGTTAATAAACCCACCTACACAACAATTATATTAGATACCTATACCTACCTATACAATAAAAATAACTATTTAATTATCCACAGAAACTAAATTCGGTTTTTATTTTTATTTACCTTGACCAAAATAGGTACGAGATTTCATCTTTACTTTAACTGAATCTTTTACAATAAATTACTTAAAACTTGGTGTTGATGGTACGTATTTTTGTTTTGTCCTTTTTTATCAAAACCACAATACAAAAACCAAAATAAAATGGACTATGCGAAACTCGAAATTGTTGCATCAAAACTTTTTCGAAAAAGTCAATTTGGAATTGCTACACGTGCCTATACCATACCTACTATAATTTCATTAAAATTTACACCACTTTTAGGTGACTAATATTATAATATTTTTAAATCTACAAAATATTGATTTTTAATAAATAAAGTTATTGGTGCAATTAATTTCTAGTACCATTATTAAATTTATTACGTCCACAGTTTAGTGTCACCCTGAGGTGTGCAAAAGGGACAAAAATTTAGACGTTCAGAGTTGTCGTTAAAATAAAGGGGTTGAGACCTGTTGATTTATTTTTTGTGATGATTATTAAAACTTTAAATGAGATTTTTAATGACTCCTGTCCCTTTAAACGAGAATTTCAACTACTTCTGTCCCATTAAATAAGATTTTCAACGACCCATATCTCTTTAAATGGAATGTCATTGACTCTGCCCTTTAAATGAAATTTTATCTACTCCTGTCCTATTACATGAGATTATCAATGATTCCTGACCTTTTAAACGAGATTTACAATTAATCTTGTAACTTTGAATGAGATATTCAATAACTTCTGTCCCTTTAAATTGAACTGTCAATTACTCGTGTTCCTTCAAATGAGAACATCAGATATTTCTGTCCTTTTAGGTGAGACTTTTAATTACTCCTGTCCCTTTAAATGAGATTTTCAACGACCCATAATTCTTTAAATGAAATGTCAATGACTTCTGTCCCTTTATGTGAGATTTTATATAGTCCTGTCCCATTAAATGATATTCACAATGATTCCTGCTCTTTTGAACGAGATTTACAATTATTACTGTCCCTTTCAATGAGAGTTTCAATAACTTCTGTCCCAATAAATAAGATTTTTAATGACACGTATCTCTTTAAATGAAATGTCAACGACTTCTGTCCCTTTTAGTGAGATTTTATTTACTCCTCTCCCTTTAAATGAGATTCTCAATGATTCCTGTCCCTTTAAACGATATTTATAATTACTCCTGCCCTTTAATGAGATTTTCAACGACCCATAATTCTTTAAATGAAATGTCAATGACTTCTGTCCCTTTATGTGAGATTTTATATAGTCCTGTCCCATTAAATGATATTCACAATGATTCCTGCTCTTTTGAACGAGATTTACAATTATTACTGTCCCTTTCAATTGAGAGTTTCAATAACTTCTGTCCCAATAAATAAGATTTTTTAATGACACGTATCTCTTTAAATGAAATGTCAACGACTTCTGTCCCTTTTAGTGAGATTTTATTTACTCCTCTCCCTTTAAATGAGATTCTCAATGATTCCTGTCCCTTTAAACGATATTTACAATTAATCCTGTCCCTTTGAATGAGATTTCAATAACTTCTGTCCCTATTTTAAATTCTTTAAATGAAATGTCAAGACTTCTGTCCCTTAGTGAGATTTTATTACTCCTTCCCTTAAATGAGATTCTCAATGATTCCTGTCTTTTAAGAGATTTTAATTACTCCTGTCCCTTTAATGAGATTTTCAACGACCCATAATTCTTTAAATGAAATGTCAATGACTTCTGTCCCTTTAAGTGAGATTTTATCTAGTCCTGTCCCATTAAATGATATTCACAATGATTCCTGCTCTTTTGAACGAGATTTACAATTATTACTGTCCCTTTAATGAGAGTTTCAATAACTTCTGTCCCAATAAATAAGATTTTTAACGACACGTATCTCTTTAAATGAAATGTCAACGACTTCTGTCCCTTTTAGTGAGATTTTATTTACTCCTCTCCCATTAAATGAGATTCTCAATGATTGCTGTCCCTTTAAACGATATTTACAATTAATCCTGTAACTTTGAATGAGATATTCAATAACTTCTGTCCCTTTAAATTAAACTGTCAATTACTCGTGTTGCTTCAAATGAGAACTTCAGATATTTCTGTCATTTTAAGTAAGACTTTTAATTACTCCTGTCCCTTTAAATGAGATTTTCAACGACCCATAATTCTTTAAATGAAATGTCAATGACTTCTGTCCCTTTAAGTGAGATTTTATCTAGTCCTGTCCCATTAAATGATATTCACAATGATTCCTGCTCTTTTGAACGAGATTTACAATTATTACTGTCCCTTTGAATGAGAGTTTCAATAACTTCTGTCCCAATAAATAAGATTTTTAACGACACGTATCTCTTTAAATGAAATGTCAACGACTTCTGTCCCTTTTAGTGAGATTTTATTTACTCCTCTCCCATTAAATGAGATTCTCAATGATTGCTGTCCCTTTAAACGATATTTACAATTAATCCTGTAACTTTGAATGAGATATTCAATAACTTCTGTCCCTTTAAATTAAACTGTCAATTACTCGTGTTGCTTCAAATGAGAACTTCAGATATATTCTGTCATTTTAAGTAAGACTTTCAATTACTCCTGTCCCTTTAAATGAGATTTTCAACGACCCATAATTCTTTAAATGAAATGTCAATGACTTCTGCCTTTTAAATGAGATTTTATCCACTCCTGTTCCTTTAAAAGAGATTTTCAATAACTCCTGTCCCTCCAAATGAGACTTTAAATGATTTCTGTCCCTCTAAATGAGACTTTTAGTGACTCCTGTCCCTTTAAATAAGATTCTCAATAACTTCTGTCCCTCTAAATGAGACTTCTAGTGACTCCTGTCTCTTTAAATGAGATTCTCAATGACTCATATCCCTTTGAATGAGATTCTCAATAACTTCTGTCCTTTTAAATGAGAATTTTCATAACTTCTCTCCCTCTAAGCAAGATTTTCAACGACCCCTATCTCTTTAAGTGAGGTGCCAATGACTTCTGTCCCTTTAAATGAGATTTTCAATAACTCCTGTCCCTTTAAATGAAACTTTAAGTTACTCCCGTACCTTCAAATGAGACTCAATTATTTCTGTCCCTTTAAGTGACTCCTGTCCCTTTAAATGAGATAATGACTTCTGTCTCTGAATGAGATTTTCAATAATTTCTGTTCCATTAAATGATTAAATATTTATATAATAAAGTTGTCACCTATTTTCGTTTAACTCGAAGTAAGTAAGAAATTAAAAACATTACAGTGCCTTTGTAGGTCTTCTGGTCGTCCAGCCTGTCACCCAAGATGACAAAGCTACTATTTCAAACTAACTTTTCTAACTTTCTAGAAGTAGAAACGTTTACAATCACACAATTTTCAGCAGGTATGAACTTCACTTCTTCTTGAAATTTTCTAATAGGTATCTGATGTTTAAGTAACAGTTTCTATTTTTGTGTAGTGTTGAAAATTTTCTAAACTGGAGCGTTAATAAATATTCAGTTGTTTGAACTTCTTATTGTTAAAAAAAATAACATTAACCTTGCCCATTCAATCCAATTGTCAATCAATAACAAATCAAATCGTGAATTTCAATAATAAACAATTTGTGACTAATTTAAGTGTTAGTCACAGTGTAAAGAGCTCGTCTCGTTCGTCGTTACAAAATGCAACCTAGAGATTATCTATCTGTTCTATGTCGAATCCGAAATAGATTATCAGGTTAATTTAATGTTCTTTAAGTTTGTGAGAGCACTTCAGAAGAAATTTAGTATTATTAGCTACTTAAACTCAATTTTACTTATGTACGTTTAAAGTACGTACCTTCAAAAACTCCTAACAAAACGTCTTTGATTATAACATGAATCACATGGGTTATATAATAAATAATTTGGTTATTATAAAACGGTTGCAATACACTTTTTTTTGAGTTATTGCATTCTACCTTTTTAAATTTCTCACGTATCTAACAAAATGTATTAATAAAATTTGATCTTTTTAAAATTTTATTATCTGCCTAGCCTATAACAAAAAAAATTTGTAAAAACATTAATGTAACGCAAGGCGAAAAAAAATGTTGTTGTAATAAAATAGTTAACAGTGAAGTGATTTTATCTAATAAAAGAGATACTTAGGTAAGTGAAATTCATCCCGTTTTGTGCGAGGCAGTTAGTTGACTGTTGAGGTCACCAAAGGTCATATGGTACTTTTTAAATCCCGTTTATTAGATATTATTATTAAAGGAATAAGGTTAACGTAATCTTTTTCATATTGTTTGTTATTGGATTGTTGAATAGACGACGACGTTTACTTTTTACCTCCAACACGTGTACCTACCTAAAACGGTAATTGGTCACACCTCTTATGTACCTACTGTTTATTAGGTACCTACCAACCTATTTATTGGTAAAAAAGACACTGCGCGTTTTTTGTGTCACCAGGCATCAATAAATAAATATCAACCCAGATAGTAACTGAAGTAACCGCTTTAAAAATAAAACAGCACCCACAAAATGTGCTGAAGATTCTTTAGGTAAAAGGTACCTTCAGAAAAAAAAGTTTTATAGTGAAAGATATTTATTATATTTTCATAATATAATTAAAATAAATTAATATCAATAACTCCTGTCCCTTTAAATGAAACTTTAAGTTACTTCTGTCCCTTCAAATGAGACTCAATAATTTCTGTCCCATTAAGTGAGACTTCTAGTGACTCCTGTCCCTTTAAATGAGATTCTCAATGACCCATGTACCTTTAAATGAGATTCTCAATGACCCATGTCCGTTTGAATGAGATTCTCAATGACCCATGTCCCTTTGAATGAGATTCTCAATGACCCATGTCCCTTTGAATGAGATTCTCAATAACTTCTGCTCATTTAAATGAAAAGTTTCATAACTTCTCTCCCTCTAAACAAGATTTTCAAGGACCCCTACCTCTTTAAGTGAGATGCAAATGACTTTTGTCCCTTCAAATGAGATTTTCAATAACTCCTGTCCCTTTAAATGAAACTTTAAGTTACTTCTGTCCCTTCAAATGAGACTTTCAATAATTTCTGTCCCATTAAGTGAGACTTCTAGTGACACCTGTCCCTTTAAATGAGATTCTCAATGATCCGTGCCCTTTTGAATGAGATTCTCAATAACTTCTGCCCTTTAAATGAAAAGTTTCATAACTTCTCACCCTCTAAACAAGATTTTCAAAGACCCCTATCTCTTTAAGTGAGATGCCAATGACTTTTGTCCCTTCAAATGAGATTTTCAATAACTACTGTCCCTTTAAATGAAACTTTAAGTTACTCCTGTCCCTTCAAATGATACTTTCAATGATTTCTGTCCCTTTAAGTGAGACTTCTAGTGACTCCTGTCCCTTTAAATGAGATTCTCAATGACCCATGTCCGTTTGAATGAGATTCTCAATGACCCATGTCCCTTTGAATGAGATTCTCAATGACCCATGTCCCTTTGAATGAGATTCTCAATAACTTCTGCTCATTTAAATGAAGTTTTATAACTTCCCACCCTCTAAACAAGATTTTCAAGGACCCCTATCTCTTTAAGTGAGATGCCAATGACTTATGTCCCTTTAAATGAGATTTTCAATAACTCCTGTCCCTTTAAATGAAACTTTAAGTTACCTTTGTCTCTTCAAATGAGACTTTCAATAATTTCTGTCCCTTTAAATGAGATTCTCAATGACCCATGTCCCTTTGAATGAGATTCTCAATAACTTCTGCCTTTTTAAATGAAAAGTTTCATAACTTCTCACCCTCTAAACAAGATTTTCAAGGACCCCTACCTCTTTAAGTGAGATGCCAATGACTTTTGTCCCTTCAAATGAGATTTTCAATAACTCCTGTCCCTTTAAATGAAACTTTAAGTTACTCCTGTTATGTTGTTTGGAAAACTTGTGCCCAAAATTGATTGAGAGCTTTTAGAGTTGCAAAAACTTTTATTCCAAGAAGATCAATAATTAATACTTTAGTATTAAAATAATAACCAGAAAATATAAAAAAATTGAAGAAGAAACCGTTTGTGATGCAACAAGGAAGAATAAACGATAGGTAGCTAATGAGTTAATGAATCGAATATCTACTTAGATACTTGCTACGTACCATATAATCGATACCTAAAACAAAAATGGTTTCGCTGTAATCGATGGCAGTTGAGTTGATCATGAAGAATACAAAAAGGAAGAGGCGAAACGCGTATTTTTTATTATACGAATGCGATTCCACGTTAGTGCAGACAATTATGAACTTTTTGCAGCATATCGTTTATATAAACAGGATCATTTATTTCTATAAAGTAAAGGATTATGCAGCATTTGTAATAAGTCGGTAAGATTAATCCACAAGAAGTCAAAAACCTTTTTAACAGTTGATTAACCGTGCACTTCTCTTTCGCTTGACTGGCTGTAATTTGCAAGAAATAATAGGACCGAAGTAGAAACAGTCGCTTTCAAGATAGACACACCAACAACGACGACTTAAAAGACACGACCGCGATGGTGGGAAAATGCTGTATATAAATATTGTTTCAAAACCAAAATTGCATCAATTCTATATTCTCGTATACTCGAAAGCTCACGTTTTCCAAAATGCTTCGCAGAAGCATTTTGCTTCAGGTGAGAAAGTGTTACTGTTACCGTTATCGTTCTTGTGAGAGTGATTTAAAAAAAAATAATAATACGTGATGACATATAAATAATAAGTTAATAAGTGAAACGAACTGAGGATGTTTAACTATTGTTTTTTACAGGTATGCCTTCTTTCTGTGATCGTAACAATCAGTCGTTGTCAAGAGCAAAACTCGGAACTTAACGCCGAAAATGAAGAAGTCTTTGGATACGTCGACAACAGCGACCACTCCAGAATCCGATCGTTGGACGACGGCAAAAATTCGCCAGTCGATTACTCCGGACACTTTGGCGCATCATTCGGTATTATTATTATTATTATTATTAGGGAATCAAATCAATAACAAAAACCATTTTTCATGTAGGGGCCTCTCCTGATTTAAATCTCCCACTTCCGAAAGCTCTAGCTCCAAGCTACTCTTTTGGCCAAGCCTCTGAAGTCAAAGACCTCCTGTCTGAAACCCCCTACAAAGCGCTTAACGAGGAATCCGAAGACGAAGACAAAGCATTCACAAGGGAAGATATAATAGACAAGGAAGCAGTTAAACTGGACGATACGCCATACGACTTCAAGTCATCTTCCCTAACAAATCTTCCATCGTTCGACACATCAGTTTCCAACAAAGACGCTGTTCCATCAGGAAAATTAAGCTACTCTCCCCTCGGGTCTTCAGACTACTCGTCTTTCGACGATTTCAATTATCAGCCGTCATCATCTTCTTATACTCCTTCACGTTATTTCGACTACACTCCCAAGTCCTCGTCAACATTCGAAGCCGGTGCAAGCGAAAGTCTTCCTCAAAAACGCTCGGGCGACAATTGTGTGGACGTGGACAAAAACATCGACGACAGGATGATGAGGTGCAGCGTGTGCACCGACGCCAAAGGGGGCCAAAGTGAAAACTGCGCCTATGCAGCCCAACCCAAAACATATTACAACGAAAAACACTACTCGTCCAAAGCGCCCGAAAACATTCGTCAGAAGAGGAGTCGCAAGAGCGTCATTGACGACCCCTACGAGTACATAAAATCACGTAACACGTACAAATCAAAACCCAAAGAATTCGACTACAGCTACTACAACTCCAAAGAGGACGAAGAAGAATCGAAAGAATCAAAAGACTCGTACAACTACGACTTCAACCCTAACGACTACGTCTTCGAGAAGAGTACGTCAGAAAAGGAGGGCGAAAAAATGGTAAAAGAAGGCAAAAACTGCCAACAATCGACCAAAGACGGAATGACCTGCACGGTATGCGTCAACCCAGAAGGGGGCAACTTTGAACAATGCTCATACGCCGTAGAACCAAACGAACAAAAATACGCTTACGTTAAAGAGAGCAAATTCGACGGTAACGGAAAACCTGTGGTCAAACAGCGACTTGCAACCACCGACGGCCAGAACCCTCACACCCAAGCAGCTAGCAAACAAATTGTAACAAACCAACCAGCACCATCAGTGGAACGTGAACAACAAAAGACTGCACAAACTGCAAATGCCAGATTTCAAATGAGAGCAGCTCCATCCCCGTTCGTTAAACAACAAGCAGCAGCCTCGCATCCGGCTCTCCTCATCAAAGCGGCTCCAACAAACTCAGGGGCTGCAAGTGCACCAGTGCCCAGCATGGTAGCAATGGCCAGCAGTCAAGATCCAGAGGCCATCATCGACCAACAACACAAAGAACTTGTGGGAAGAGGCAAAGGCAAAGACTTCGACGATACCCATCCAAAAGACGACCACCCTTACGAAGCTTACGAGTCTGCAAGGGACGAAGAAGCAGCAAGTGCAGAAGAACTCGACGACGAAGACGTCAGCACGGCTGTTAGCAAGGAAAAAACGAGGTCAGACGATGACGACTACCATTTCAATTTCGGGGACGTTTACAAACCGGACGCCCAAACGCCCGAGAAGAGCGTTGCCCCCCCTAGGGGTCAGCAAGGTGCTGACGGTTACTTCCACACCGACGAATCGAAAAAAGATGTTGAAAAAGTCTTTGCAGAGTTTATAAAGAAGGATCGTTCCAATTGTAAACAGGTGGCCAAAAAGGGTATGACATGTTATCTTTGTTTGGACAGCAAGAGGATACAGAACGAGGAATGCATGTACGTTTCGGAATCTCAGCCTAAGAACACCCTAATGGCTTATCACGAAATGCAGCACACCAACCAGAATAAACCAGGAGGAGGAGGAGGAGCTGTACCAGCTCCTACTGTTAAATCAAAAGTAGAAGTGTCTCCTGAAGCTACTGCAGCTACCATTGCCCAACAGCAACAACAACAAGCCCAACAAACTGCAGCTTCTAGTTTAGTAGAAACAGTAATCAAATACGTCCCAACCCCTGCCTCAGAAACTAAACCAATTCCAATAAAGAGAAGCATACCAAAGAAATCCAAAACCCCTAAAAAGTACCAACCAGACGCAGCTGCTGCTGCCAGTGAAAAAGACGAAGAGGAAGCAGAAGAGTCTGAAGAAGAAGAACGTGATGGTGACGAACGAATGGACTCTTCAGAAAAAGACGGTCCAGAAGAAGAAGATAGGCAAAGATTAAAAAAGGACCCTAATGATCCTGAACCCCAATTCGATATGCACGATGAAGAAGGATTATTCAAAGACGAAACTAAACCAGTTTACAGTAGAGCACTGGGATATTCGTTGCCAAGATTTATGTTGGAACGGTCTGAACATGAAGAATCGTACGACGAATTTGTAAGGGGACGAAACAAGAACAGAGACTAGACTAATACGAGATTAAGTTTAATAATTATATGTATGTACAATTATTATGTGGGAACAAAACTCGTCCTAAAAGTGAGTTAATTGACTAACATACAAATCGAAACTGAGACATTGAATGTTTTAGATCTAATAACAATCAAAACAAAACAAAAACAAATAAAAATATAGTACGTATACCAGACAACGAGACAATTGACTGTACTTTTAATCTATTGTTGTTAATACTTTAAGGAATGTTGTTAACCAAATAAAACTTTCATAAAAAAAAACCAAGCCTTTTTGCTAATAAATTGTAAGTTACAGTGGCAATGCAAGAATTCGAATAGCCTAGAAATGGCAAAAACAACTCCAATTTGTACTTCATGCACGATTGCAATTCAGGTTTTTCTTCATCGCCGCAATTTAGAAAACTCTAGGTAGCCACCATTGATTTCTTACGTAATTTCTTAACGTTTTGTTTTTGTACAGGACAAGACAAGTGAAAACGAAATTGTTTCAACAATAATAACAAATTTCACCTTAGAAACACACAATAATGAAAGAAGCTAGCTAGCTGACTTTCCACTGACAACTTTTTGGATTTTCGAAACATTATCTTACTATTTATAGCGAAATCGACAACAAATAATATAATATCGATATCAGTCCAATAAAAATAAGTAATAAACAAATGTATTCGCATGTTAAATCAACCTAACTAAGCAACAAAGCCTAAATGTAATAAATTAATAGCAGCTAAAAATATTCTGTAGGTAGTAAATATTTTTATGATTTCTAATTCAGTCCTAACCCTAATTTTAATACACCATTACTAAGTGTGAAGTAAAATGAATATATGTAGGTATTTATCTAATATAATAATACACAATCTACAATAAAGTACAAAGTACTCACCCTGCTTTTTCTCTCTCGTACCCATAAGTAGATATTCCAAAACTTTCACAAATTTTACACAGCACAAACGATCACAACCACACGGTACACTAATTATTCATTAGTTTATTAATTGGCACATCTTCTTCTATTATGCAGTAAACAACTCGAAAACATGATCAATATTGACCTTATTTTGACCTCCCCTGATTAATAATAAAAACAATTGCATTGCCAGTATACCACTACATAAAGAGTTATCTGCTTTGGAATTTAAATTTATTTTAACAAATAAACAATAACTCCTATTGTTAATAAAATAACTAAAATAATAGAATACCTTAAATTAGTTTATGTAATTAATTAATATTTTAAATTTAAATTTTCCGAATAATTCCGAATCTAACCGAACAATATTTTCCGAATAATCTCGAACCTTACCGAATAATACCGACAATTGACAACTCTAGAAATAAACATAACCTAACAACTATAATCGTTAACCTCACTTTTCGGCCCCAATTTCTAGCACTTTAATTACATTTATATTAATTAAAATGCCCCAAGGTAGAAGAAAAACTCCATTTAGTGGAAGAAAGAAAAGAGAACAATTAAGAGCCAAAAAGTTAGCAAAACTAGAAAACGATGGTAAGTTAAGTTGATTCGTAGGGGTGTGTACAATTCACTACAAATTATATTTACTTTTATAACTTTTTCCAAAGATGATTCAGATGGAGACCAGTACAGTCACGTTACCCAAAAGATAAATTATCAATCTGGAGAAGGTACAAGGCGTGACGCTAATCGGTATGCCCTAGAATTTTTCAAAGAAGCCAATGAAGAAATTAAGCGCCGAAAGGAAGAAGCCAGAAAATCTTTAGAGAAAGTTCCTGAAGAGCAACTCGAAATCGATATTGATGACTATTTCCCTGAAGGATTAGACTTTCCAAAAAGACCTCCGTGGTCATATGAATTACCTAAAGAGGTGTTAGATACTAGAGAACACAGATATCTTACTGTAAGTACTATATATATTTAACATTAGAACAAAATCTCTTTTCAATGTGTTCATTTTGTCCAGGAATATGTAAATGAACTGCAAAGTAAATTTGACCCAAGAGAGCTCAGCTACTTTGAATTAAACTTAGAAACTTGGAGGCAACTTTGGAGAGTTTTGGAAATGTCCGATATTGTTTTAATCATAGTAGATATAAGATTTGCTGTAAGTTTATACATTTTTCAACTTTTTTAGACTATAAAATTAAGGACAAATTATTTATAGGCTCTAATGTTTCCACCTTCAATTTATGATTACGTTTCAAATAGTTTACACAAAGACATCATAGTTGTACTGAATAAAATAGATTTAGCACCTGCACCACTTGTGGCAGCTTGGAAAAATTATTTTACAGAAAAATTTCCCAATTTACACATTGTTATGTTTACCTCTATGCCAGGATATAATTTAATTGGCAAATCTTCGGATAAAGGGGGTATATATATATAATAAAGTATGATAAAAATTGATTTTATTTTTATTTTGGCAATTTTTAAAGGTTTGCAAATTCGTAGACGTAGAGGAAAAATACGAATGGCTGCAGAAGGTACCCAAATGTTGTTTGAAACATGTAAAAAAATAGTTGGTGAAGATGTAGACTTGACTTCTTGGCAACAGAAAATTAAAGAAGAAATGAATCTGGAAAATAACGAAGAAGAGGATAACATAGAAGTTGGAGAGACTATCGAGTTGAAAAAGGTCGACACAAGTTATTTTCAACATGAAAAATATAAAAATAACGTCTTAACGATAGGCTGCATAGGACAACCCAACGTAGGAAAGTCCTCATTAATGAACGCCATAATGGGAAAGAAGGTTGTAAGCGTTTCAAGGACTCCAGGTCACACAAAACATTTCCAAACAATATTTTTAACGCCCCATGTCCGTTTGTGCGATTGCCCTGGTCTAGTTTTCCCTTCAAAGGTACCAAAGCCGTTGCAAGTGTTAATGGGAAGTTTCCCCATAGCTCAACTTAGAGAACCCTATACATCTGTGAAATTTTTGGGTAATATTGGTCCCGGTTAAATCCCCATTTAAACAGATTAAAGATACTTTTCATTGTTTTAGCTGAACGTTTGGATCTTCCAAAATTGTTAAGAATAGACCACCCAGAGAATGACGACACTTGGTCAGCAATGGATGTGTGTGACGGATGGGCAAAGAAGAGAGGCTTTCTAACTGCCAAAGCAGCAAGACTGGACACATACAGAGCAGCTAATAATTTATTAAGAATGACTTTGGATGGGAAAATATGTTTATGTCTGCGACCCAAAAACTATTCAAAAAGGAGAGGTAAAACTCAATGAAATCTTAGTACTTAAGTTACTTATATCCCTAAGCCTGAAAATTTAATTTCCAAATTTATTTAAGAGTATTGGGCATCTCACCCTGATGTCCAAACGATCAAATGGATTCAAAGCAGAAGTCAGGAGAGTGAGGCTCCAGAAATAGCTGAAGAATTGATTCATTCAGATGATTCTGACTATGAAGCTGCATCTACCAAAGGGTTTAAAAAATCAGAGGATAACACAGACAGTGATGATGAAGATGAGGAAACTGGAGATGATTCTGAAGATGTCCCAATTAAATCCAATAAATTTTCAGTATTGCAAGATCTTTAATCAACAGGTTTGCTAATATTTTAATTAAATTTGTTTCATGCAATGTAGTTGAATTATTACTTTATTTTTGCCAAACGTTACAATTTAATGAAATTAATATTACAAGCTCGTTACTGGTTTTATTCGTTTAATGATTACCATTTTTTACATTAATTAAAACAAATTTACGTATAAATAAATACAAAATGCAAGGATGGGTGTATATGCTCAATTTTTTCTATTCTCATGCATGCTACATAAATGCGAACAAAAATGTTAATATGCGTTACTTAGTTAATTAAAAAAATACCAATTAGTTTTTTTATCAATTCTGTTTAAATTTACCTCTTTTTCTTTTTCTTTTTGTCGTCTGGTATTAAATCAGGGTCAACTGAGCACAGATCATACAACTGTTTGCTCTTCTTCTTAATTTCAAGCCTCGAAAGAATGTTGGGATCTTCCATAACAAAGCCACCAAGCAACGCTACAAAGAAAATAAATAAGTCACATTTACTCAAATCTTCAGAAAAATAACTTAAAAAAGTACTCACAATCGTCAGTGTCATCTTGCCTGGTGAACAGGGACTTGGGATACCTATTAATCCCTTCAAATAACTTATACGCTTGTTCTTTTTGTTCTTGTGTCATTTCAAACCCAGCAATATAATTAATTACTTTCGTTAATCTCTTTTCAATTGCTTCAATTATGACAAGCGCTGTAAAAAGGATTATGTACTTAATTAATCTTCAACTGGTGGGGATTTACCTACCATTTGTATAATCCGTTTCAGCTTGCTTCTGTTTTGACCCTTTTTCATCTTGAATCACAACGGCTTTGCCTTTAGCTTTAGGCTCATCGTAATTTATAATCAAAGTGAACACCCATATGGCAAGCAAAGCTGTTCGAACCATTGCTAAAAGTTTGTATCTTTGCATACAGACCTCGTCTGTATCTTTTTTTCTAGTTTCTTGCTCTGCAATTTTTGCCAACAGTTCTTTCTTTTGGGACTTATACCTTTAAACCATTTAAATTAAATATAATACGTAGGTACAATATAAATCAAATGTAAAGGTAATGATTTACTCGAGAGTTGTTTCTACCATGGAGTTGACCATTACGCTATGCATTAATGTTGCATGGTTTTTCTTTTTTAATAAAGTGTCCCTGTACTCGGTCATAGTTGCTAACAGTTCTTGCAGCCTGTTTTTCTGGCGGTCTTGTTCTAAAATACTTAGAAAACAACGATTACAATATAATACCTAAACTAATAAATTAATTATTACCTACCAAGGTAATAATGCCTCGAAATTGGGTACAGCAAAACTGTTTTTCAAAACTGTTAAAACACTTTCCAAGTACTCAATATCATCTTTCAATGCTACATCGCTGTAAGTTTTTTCCAAAAGCACCCTTCCTAGGTTGATATCACTCTAGAAATACACAACTTACTACTGTTTAAAGATATTACGTAAAAAATAAAAGTGCACTTACATCCCTTCTTAAAAAGAATCTCATATTTTCAGAAACACTTTGCACCCTGCTACGCAACTCTTGCAAATTATTGTCTCGTTCTTTCATATCACGTTTTACCAACTTTTCCAAATTATTGAACTCCTCAATTCTGTCGTCCAAATATTCTGTAGCCAGCTGACCCAATTGGGTTGCCCCTAACATACATTTACTTTGATTGCAGGCATCAATTTTTATCGCGTTTAAAACTGCATCGAAATATAACGCATCCTAAATGTAGAAATTAATAATTAGTATTTAATAAATAAAAAACCATGAAATAAATGGCTTTTACCTGCTTGAGAATGTTTAAGATCTTCTTATAAGTGTGACGCACTGATAGGGCAGCTTCCCTTTTCAAAACAGCATCCTGTACCTTCCCTGTTACTATTTCAATCACTTTTTCAACAGGAAGTACCAAACAATCGTCTGATTTTTTGTTGTCTTCCAATTGAGCTTGTTCAAGCTAATAAAATAAAATAATTAAAAAAAAAAGTAGTTTAATAAATTTAAATTTGCATATACAACATAACGATAGACACAAAAGTACGCATGTATTTTATTTATATTATTATTTTATCAAGTTATATGATTTGTTCGCTCCAATTTTCTATAAACGCAAAAAATATTTTTATATCAATTGTTATTCAAAAATAGCTACTTTAATACCTTAAGAGCAATTAGCTGATCAGTTCGCTGGCTCATGTGATAATTAAGACGATCCAGTTGTTTTCTTTTATTAAAATTTTCTTGATGAAGACACTCAACCACTTTCTGAATGTAATTACTTGTATTACTTTTGCATAGGTATATAATAATGAGAAAAAGGAAAATAAATAAATAAATAAATAAATAAATAAATAAATATATACATAATCTTACCAAGGGGTGCATATCCTGATAAGCAAGTTGCATGGCCCTATTTTCTTGTAGGGTTGTTCGAAGCATTTGCCTGTCCCCGCGGATTGCATTATCTAAATCATGGCGTTGCCTCTCTATTTCTTTTTGCAAATTTTTTAATTCTTTTTTCTGCTTCTTTCTTGCTATGGCACTGTCAGCTTCCAGGATTTTCCTATCACGTCCTAAAAAATAAATTTTTAGGTATGTACAAACGTTTGAAACTGTTACGTATAAAATTATTTATTAAAGATACAAAATTTTACTTTCTTACTAAATAGATTAACCATCCCCTTGTACTGGGTAATTTTATCCTTTGTCATCCATCTTTCGTCCTGTATACCGTGCACCCTCACAGCCAAAGCTCCTAACATATTCATGGTGGTTGAGGATTTTTTTACAATATATGAAAGAAAATTTTCGGTTTTTGTTTAAGTTTAAAAACGCTACTATTTAAAAATGGGCGTAAAAAAATCAAAAACTGTAACACAACGTGTGTTTGTAATTTGACGTTTAATTAATAAGTCGCCACACGTTGAGGCCTACTTGGTTTTTAATATTAATTATAATATAATATGGCCCGTATTTTAATTAAATTTGATAAATACTAATTTAAATAAGATACAATATTTACAAAAAGTAATGAACATAACGGACGACAAGTTTCTGAAAATAAAAAAGAAATCGTATTAATTCAATAAGTTAAAGAGTAACAATATTATTTAAATTATTATATTAAAAAAATTAAAAAAGAAATAAAAAATCTTTCACAGCATATAATTTTCTATTAAAAACATACATAGATACTCTAAAAGGAAAAACAAACTAAGAATTAATTCTTGAGTCATTTGTCCCAATAAATTAATTAATATAACTCAAACATAATTTGATATTGGAAAATTATATTTTTATTTTCGCAATTTTCCTACTCAGTATAGGCAACACACAATACAAGAAATTTGAATTTTAAAGAAAATCAGTAGTCAGTGTAGGCAACACATATAACACAGTTTTTAAAAGTTAATATAGCAATTATCTTTTTTTTGAAATTATAGAGTAATAAAGTGTAAAAATGTTAATAAACACTGCTTTGTTATTTATTTCAATTATTAATAATTATTAATCAAATAATGATAATAAATTATGAGTTATTTAAAATACACATTATTGAATATTGTATTTATAATTTTGTAAATAACTTTTGTATGAGTAATAGGAAATTAATTTTCAGGCGTTTACTTCTAAAAAAAAAACGATATTACGCAAATTAAACTTTATTAAAATACAATTACGCTTTCTAATTTAAATAACGCTCAACAAAATAATTGACATCATTATATTTTAATAATATCTCACCTAAAATATCTTCACTTTTTGTAAATGGCCTAAAAATTTGTTTAATATGATGTTGAGATCTGGTGTTGTCGATTATTTCTTTCAGATATTCGTTCCTAATACTCACTCTAAAACAAAATAAATTTCAGTTATTATGCACTTATTTTATAGTATGTAGTATGTATGTACTTACATTCTAAGAATAATTATCCCAATTATATTCCAAAGAATAGGTTTAAAGACCACATTATTAGCTCGTAATTTAAATGTCTTTACGAGACCACTTACATCTGATTGTATGTTATAAATTGAAAAATGAAGCAACTCCGCAAAGTTCTGCAATCTAAAAAATATTGGATATTTATAAGAAAATTTAATTAAATATACAAAATTTAAAAACTAACACTTTGTTGAGAGAATTTAGGAATATTTTTCTTCTTAAAGCATTTTGCGAATTAGTATCTGCTATAGGCAACACAACAGGTGGCCCTTCTTCCAGACTTTCGTTATCTTTAGTGTTAATTTTCTCGCCTTCTTCATTAACTCTTTCAGTAACAGACAATCTCTTACTATTTTCATCTTCCTTTCCGACTTCATATGGAACTCCTTGAAAAAAAGACCTGACTTTTAGGTCCATTGTTTTGCTTGCATCTCTTAATTTCTCATAATCAGGAAGTGGTTTAAGTTCTTTACCAATCACCATCTGGTCAAACTTGTTCTCTGCTAATTCTTTCAAGTGTAACTTTCTGCAAAGTTCCATGTATTTTAATTGCTGTTGACTTTTGTCTTTTGCAAGTCTAAGAGACCCCAATAATGTGCTGAAGCGTTCTTCTTCGAATATTTGCCTCAGCTTTTCTTCACCATGAAGAAAAATATATGTCTCAATTGTGGTCCAATCGAGAAAACATTTAGTAACATATTCCAAAACGTTGTTTGCACTATAACTAATGTTCTTGTGTGTGTGAGATGTAGATGGATTGGTTGGATTTTGTACTTTACGTTTTTCTGAAATTGGGATGATGTTTCTTTTTTTCAAAGCGGTTTCACTTTTACTTTCTACTTCAGAAGAATTTCTTTTTAAATTATCGGTATTATTTACATTCTGACTCATTTGATCTTTATTTTCATTTAGAGCTTCTTTTTCTTTCTCTTCATTTTTGTTAATTTCTTGAGATGAAGTTTCTGTTTCTAATTCAGTAATAGTAGCCATTTTTGAACTGCTCGACAATTTTTCTGTCTTCCTCGTCACAGAAGCTGTCTTTTCAGTTTCATTTTCTGTTAACTCATCTAAAGAAGCATTAGTAAAAGATGAAATAGACGTAAATTGAACGTCATCAGCAGGTTTTGCTATCCCATGGTCTATTTCTTCACCTGGCAATCCCCTACAACAAATATTTGTAAATAAAATAGTTATGAGTTAATTAAAAATCAAATACAAAAACGTACCTGCTTCCTGATGGTAGAAGTTTAAAGTCAGGCAATTTATCATAAGACCGCAGCCACAAAGGACTAGTTTCAATCTGTTTTTTAATATGTAAACTTGCTTTATAACAAAAGTTGCTACAATAATTCTGCAAAGATAATATTCTTTAAAAATGTACTATAATAAAGTGGCCATAATAACTTACTTTTCTGTCTGTAATATTGTAGATTTTATTGGTTTTGGATGAAATGTGAAACTGCTTTTTAGGCATTTCTGGTATTTTTTCAGAACATATAGCATATCCACAGATTTTATTTAAAGCTCTTTCTTCCACAACATCCTGATAATATTCCTGATTTATATGAAACAACTACAACACAAGATAAATTCCAAATGATAATTAGATGTTTATTAATTAACACTCACGCAATGAAAAAACGTCTGTATTCTTAGTCTTCCTTCAATCATAAATTCTACAATTTTCATGGCTCTTGTCTCAGACTCCTTCTTCTTTTGCAGTGTCATTATGGTGTTTTTTCTACATTATAATAGAACAATTAAATAAATCAGAAATACTTAGAATCCTGCAATACACTTACATCTTTTCCTGATGGTCAGTTTTGTTGTTCTTATTTGTATTTCGTGATAAACGAAGGTAGTCCTCAAGGGAGTCTTCCATGTTAACAGTAACACAAATAATAACTTATACACTAAAATATAAATATCTATAATTCACAATAAGTTTTTCACAATGTTTTAAGGTTTAAATTAATTTATTTTTTAATACTATGCATATAAAACGTAACAGCAACAACTACTTCTTTGTTGGTTATGTTTACTTTGTGCATAGATATAAATAAATGACGTTTATACTTGATTATGGATATTTAATTGAAGATCAAACCCATAAATCGAGAAAGCTGCATTACAATATTGTTTCCTTACTTAATTAGCCGTGATTAATAAAATACCTAATTACATAATAATCAAACAAACACATTAATTTTAAATTAATCCTATTAATACGAAATACATACAAGATATGTTTTATGGACATTGATGAATAAGCCGAATGACGCATCCATTATCCATATATAACGGATAAACGTCAGGCACAAGGTGTGGTAAATGTTTTTTAATTAAAATTGTTAGTTTATATTAAATTTAAATAAAAAATCATGGCCGGAAGACTTCCAGCTTGTGTTATTGATGTTGGAACGGGGTAAGTACGATATCTTTCCGTATTATCATTAATAAGACCATCAAAAACCAGGTACACTAAACTGGGCTTTGCTGCAAACAAGGAGCCCCAATGTATCATTCCTTCTGCAATTGCTATTAAAGAGACTGCTAAAGTCGGTGATCAATCGTCTAGGAGATTAGCTAAAGGTGTAGAAGATTTAGATTTTTTTATAGGTGATGAAGCCTTCGATGCAACAGGATATGCAGTAAAGGTAAATTATAAACTAATTAGACCATTCAAATTGCTATAATAAATATCTTTTAGTATCCTGTTAGGCATGGATTAGTTGAAGATTGGGATTTAATGGAACGTTTCTTGGAGCAATGCATTTTCAAATATCTCAGAGCAGAGCCTGAAGATCATTACTTTCTATTGACTGAACCGCCTCTTAATACACCGGAGAACCGGGAGTACACTGCTGAAATCATGTTTGAATCATTTAATGTGCCAGGACTGTACATTGCAGTTCAAGCTGTGCTTGCTCTTGCTGCCAGTTGGATTTCACGCACATCCAGGACGTTTACAGGCATTGTAGTGGACAGTGGAGATGGTGTCACTCACGTCATTCCGGTGGTAAGTCACTGGGGAATGTTTATTTTCTCAGAATGTTTTATTATTGACTTTAATAGGCAGATGGATATGTGATAGGTAGCTGTATCAAGCACATCCCGATAGCAGGTCGCAATATAACATACTTTATCCAATCGCTTTTGAGAGAAAGAGAGGTAGGGATTCCCCCAGAACAGTCCCTTGAAACTGCAAAATCAATTAAAGAGAGATACTGTTACATTTGTCCGGACATAGCAAAGGAATTTTCCAAATACGACGAAAATCCTAGCAAGTGGATAAAACAGTATGAAAGTATTAACTCAATAACTAGACAACCGTTTACTGTAGACGTCGGTTATGAACGGTTCCTAGGACCGGAAATATTTTTTCATCCAGAGTTTGCCAATCCTGACTTTACCACTCCCCTTTCCCAAATTGTGGATGACGTTATTCAGAAATGCCCTATCGATGTTAGAAGACCTTTATACAATAACATAGTACTTTCTGGAGGCTCTACAATGTTCAAGGACTTCGGAAGAAGACTGCAAAGAGACATTAAACGTTCCGTTGACACAAGACTTAAGCTGAGCGAAAGTTTGGGAGATGGACAAATTAAGGTAACAAATAAAAACTTAAATGAACGGTGAATTAATTAATTAATTTTACGTAATAACGTTTTTTCAGCCAACGCCAATAGATGTAAAAGTAGTTTCGCATAATTTACAACGATACGCTGTTTGGTTTGGAGGAAGTATGTTGGCATCTACGGTATAAATTTATTATTAGTTTGTTAAATGTAATTTTTAACTTAATTTGTTTATAGCCGGAATTTTACCAAGTGTGCCACACCAAAGCTTCTTACGAAGAATATGGTCCAAGTATCTGTAGGCACAACCCAGTGTTCGGTACAATGACCTAGAAAAGTGTTTTATTTTATTTCGTATTTTAATTGAATATAAAATTCGTCATATCGTATCGTGGAGAATTACCTACTGTAAGATTTTAATTTTATTTAATTAATACATTCGTACATCTACAGTTTATGTATTTTTTCTTTTTGAACGATATGTTTTTGCAATAAGTACATACCTAAATAATTATCTAACTAAATATAATAAAGGTTTAACAAAATTAACAGTATTTTAAATTTAATTTTGAGTGTTATTTGGAAAGAATAAAAGAAATAGGTACACAATTTTAATTCTTATATTTGTTTTCAAACACCCTGTATGTATCTGCACTACATTTTTTTTTGTATAATAGAAAGAATCAATTATTTGGTGTTTAAATATTGGAATAATGACAATAAATAATTTAAAAGAAATAAACGAATAATTTTGACGTTTTCCTAATTAATTATTTATATAAAGAGCACTTCTTAATTTTAGCATGATACCATTTCTCTACTGGCAATAACAAAGTGGAAGGTCTTGGTTACATTTAGCCTACAAACTTTTCTTCTTTTCGTTAATAATAATTAATAATGATAAATTAAAAATAAATTCACATAGTATACATATATTACATCAATATATTAAAATCTGAAACAAGGAAAAATCACAAAACTATAGGAATACAATAGGAACCAATTAAACTCTTTTGCATTTCCAATCAATAACACACGAGAGAAAGTGGCGAATAATTAGAAATATAAACAAAATAGCTTTTAGTAAATTAATAAAACAATTTAACCGAAATTTAGTATTTAAGATTATCTCTACCAGGAGGAGTAGAGTATTCCTTAAAAATATTCCAAGTCCCCTTAATATTTGGGATTACCCTAAATAGTTTATTTCAATATTATGTCAACATTTAAGTTTATTTTCTTGTTTTTTTTTTTTATATATTCTCCTAATTATCCCCACCATCTCCTCAAAATAAAAAACTCTAATAATTAACAACCGTTCATTCTGTATTTCTCTTCTAGTAATTGTAAGTTCCTTTATGTTTTTTTTTTTTTTTTTAATTAATTAATACGGTGACAGGTTGCGAAAAATAAATAATTAATAACGTTCACCTTACTAAGCGGACTAAAAAATTACGTAAATAATTAATAAACAAACTTAACGTTATCTTTATCAATCAATAAAAAAAAAGTTAAACGTTTTTTTGCGCTGTGCGTTTATTTCGTTCGTATGGGGTAGCGGCATCGTTCCTATTATTTGAGAAGCGTTTTTTTAATTAAATACAAAATCCTAAATTCTATAAATCACATTGATACTTTGGTCTGTCAATATCATAATAATAATAATCAATTAATTAATTAATCATAATTTCACATCTGAATTGGATCAGATATTTCTGTTTGTTGTTATTATTATTTTAATTAATAAAGAATTGGCAACTCTCTACCGTTAAGCTCATAATTACGTATCTCTTTATTTCCGCCTTCGTTTGACTCTTCAACAACATCCAAAAGATGCTCCGAATAATAATGAGGGGTGCTCAAGTAATCTATCATCCTCCTCGGTAAAGGTAACGTTGAAATTAAATCCTTTCTTACGTATTTTAATATGACAAACCTGGGTATTAATAAAATAAATTAATAACATTAAATAAGGTAAAATTTTCCAAATTTACACCGGGAAAACGATAAATGTTAAAAATATGTAATGTATGTTGCCTATACGGACTTGATGATAATAAAAAGTTTCCTTACCTGCAAATGTGCTGTAGACTTTGAATTTGCTTAAACCTAGAGACGGGATGAAGGAGTTGAACCCTGACGGGACCAATTACGGGCCCCCGACGTATAAAAAACAAGTATCGACCGCTACGGGAATGTTCGACAGCATTTTCGATAAACTCGACGATCGTTTGCGATTTGAACTTTGTACAATTTCCGAAACTGAAGTTACCTAATTTTCAGAAAAGCAATTATTAAAATAAAGTTTTAAATTAAAGTGAACGTGACAAATATTCACCTTGGTCATGTTCAATTCGTACATGCCTCACGGAATTATTGAGTTTGAATGTGAGGGAGAAAATGTAATGGTCATCACTACTGTCCCTCACAATAAAGGAACCGTCAGGTTCGTTTGATAGAATTTTTTCGGCTGCTTCGCTCGACAAAGGGCCCCAATACCATCCATACTAAAAAAAAAAAAAGAAAAAAGATTTCATCACACCTTTTGATACCAGTTAATGGTTAATATAAATATTTTTTTATGGTTACTCACATCTTTCACTTTCTGTATACTAGTGGCAAAATCCAAGATCTTGTTCTCCACGTTTTTGGATGGCAAAGGAGGCAACGCTCTGTTTGTGATTGATTTATTAGCGTCCCCTTCGATCATCAAAAGACTTTCACTGTACTGTTCTTGAGACGCCTTTTTCCTTTCGTTGTTCGAATTGAAACCGAATCGTTTAAACCTGAATATATTGCATAATGTTTTGAACGAAAATCCCCTCACAGACCTCTTCTTTTCGATGTTCTCAATCCTGCTGTTTTTCTCAGTTTCCTTCCTGCATTTGCCCTTACTCTTGACGTTGTTTAAGAAATTATGATTGAAAGGCAGTACAGGGTCGGATTTTTCTGTGCTAGTTCTTTCATCATATAGAGACAGTCTCTTGGCGCCGTTTTTACGAGTTATTTGACTATTTTTCGACAAATTCTCTTTGCCTCTGTACACAGAAGATTCGGACGAACTGGAGTAAAGGGTCTGAAGATAATGTCTGACTTCTTGTAAAGTCATGTGTATCGGTTCACCCTGAGCCGTTGCTGAGGTTCCCGCAACGCTGTGCCTTTTTGAAATGTCCCTTTCTTCAACCTCGGGTTCCCTATAATCGCTTTCAATACATCTTTTACCAGAACAATTCTTCGACATTTTTGTATTAATCATTTCATTGCAACAGGATGAAGTATTTCGCCTTCTCTTTTTCTGCTGGAAATATCTTTTATATTTTGGCTTGACAACGTCCACCGGTACCGCATACATGTCACTATCAAAGGGAACATTGTACAAATCACTTATAGTGTTTGATAAGAGAGTGTCATGGGAAACAGCTTGAGTTATAAACGTTGAATCGTCAGCTTTCTGGGCAACAGGTACAGAGAGTGAGTTGTGTGAACTTGAGAATCGGGACAGGCGAAGGGAATTTCGGGAACTGGGAGGACTTCCGTATGGTAAACAATCAGACTTCCAATATTTCTGAGAAGGAACAGTCACTGAGTGTATCGTTATGTTGTTGTTATTATAATGACAACCTTTGAAATTTATTATTGAACTTTCAAAGCACATGCCTATTGCTTCATTAATTATTTGATAAGACAATTTGCTAGCGAATGAGTCGAATAATAATATTTCCGGCTTATCTTGGAATTCTGGCGGAGGTTCGATCGGAATATGCTTGCATTTAGACAAATCGATCCACTGGGGACCCTTTTTTAATGTATTGAAGTTTTCTCCACCCATTATGTCGGACATACCGTCCAAAGAATCGGATGGAGAAAATGACTTATCATCACAATCGCTATAATGCATCTAAAAGAATAATTCTATTTAATGCAGCATAATTTTAAAACCGCCCCACAATTTTACTATGTATAGAAAAATCTTTGTTACTACTACGGTGGGTAACTTAAATGAATAAATAGATTCCTGAACCAGAAACTTAATAAAAACAGCATCTAAAAGATTCTTTACGAGGTCTTAATATTAATGAAATAACACATAAATACAAAAAGAACTCAGAAATCATTATTATGAGACAAAAACATGATATATTATAAATTAATGATAGTTAGTTCAACTACACTTTAAATGAGTCAATGCACAAGGTTATTTCTAGTGTTACGTTATTCTCAGATTATAAAAATTGCAGTAAATATGCAGTAAATGTATGTAATCAAAGATATTCTAACAAAATTGTGTTACTAAAGCAAAAGAATTCTTTTTTTTTCACATATAAACTAAAAGAGAGCTATAAATATACCTCATTCTCATGTCGACCATAGCCACTTCGACTTTCCCCACTCATGCTCCCACTTGAAATAGAACCATTTGTTAATAATAAACCACTGTCGTCACTCAAAATAAAAGCTTCAGACCAAGTAGTACTAGACGGGGGAGATTCCATTGTCACTTCATTGAACAGCTTAAATAGTATTAAGACATCTTCTCTCTGCTATAGGTTTTGGTTATAAATATTAATGAATGAATGTTTCTGAGGTTGTAGCAATAACATTTTTTAATAAAGGAAATCACAATTTCCTCCACGAATGGTCCACTTCGATATTTTCTTGCGTTTCACTTCACTATTTTGCCTAAAATACATTGTACCCCATGTTGATTGTGAAACTTACGTTGTCAAAATTGTTATGAATTACCATTGCTTTTAAAAATTGGGATTAAATATCCCTAAAAAAACTTGAGTAGTTTGACTTTTAGGGCGCGTTCAATAAAACAATTTACAATTGAAATCTCAGAATTACTTGATCACATAAGAAAATAATAGTTTTTAAATGATAAAATTATGTTTTTACTCAATGATTATTGTAGGAATAAGTTTTAATTAATAATAAATAAATCTTGAATATCATTTAATAAAACTAATATAAGCAACAAGAAAAAAACGAGTATGGTGCCATTTTTACCATTTTTGGGGACCCAAGTTTTAATAATACAACTAATTAGGGGTTATTACACTTTATTAAATAATACAAGTTCAATGCATTATTAAATAGTAAACAATAATAGTCTAGAAGTAATTGTGAAATCCGGGCTTGATGGCCGTGGTCTAGGATTGTTTGTTCAAGCCCGGATTTCACAATTACTTCTGAAAACACCGGCCGTGAAAGCCTAAGTCTTTCAATAATAGTCTAATTGATCGATTTAATTAGGTTAAATAGTTTGGTTCGTCATCTTCTGAGTCGTCGTTTTCGTCGACGTCTGCGTCATTTGGTACGTCCGGCAATCTGAGGTTACTTAAAAGGTCACGTACTGCCCCCACAAGGGATGCTACACTTCTACGAAGGTCTTCACCTTCGGTAGCATTATTCGCTTCCCTCTCTGGCAAAGCTCTAGCTCCATCTTCGTCACCCCCACTTTAAAAAATAATAATAAGATAACTAATCAGATATAAAAACAAAAATGTTTCCTTACCCATCTTGAGGTAATGGTACTCTTTGAAGATCTTCAAAATTGGGAATAAGCGATCGGAAAAACAGACCGATTGTACTTTGACTACTTGGTTTCGGTTTAAGTGACCTACTATAAATATTTACAGAATCTGGGGGTGGTAAAGGGTCAAAACTTAACACGGGAGTCGTAATATCCTTCAAAATAAACAGTAGACACTAAATATATTATACATTCCTAAAAAATAAAGTAAAAAAAAATACCTCTGCTAAAGGCGAGACTTCTTTAACATCTGACAAAATCACGTGCCGACTTATACTCAAAGGCATCGGTCCCTGATAGCGTTTCAGCCTTTTTTGCTCGTAATCTTTGACAATTTTTTCCCCTTTTGCAACCCTATCCAAAACTTCGTTTACGTTCCTCTCAAGCCATGGAAGCATTTCTGGTTCCTTCCATAAATGATAACTTCTATTTACATACAGATTGATCAACTGGGTTAAAGCTGCAGGCTGTCTAAAAAAACAAAAAAAAAACAAATTAATAAAACGAAGGCATTCATTCCAAAAATAAAAATATTTACTTTGATGTGTTATTAAAAAATTCGGACTTCTCTACACGACTATCGGGACAAATGGAACACTTATCCATCAGGGGTTTAAGAAGCCCTGGAAACATAATCAAAGCGTCTTGTAAGAGACTATCGGCTTTCTTAGTGTCGTCGCGCATTGTATGAAAAATGGCAATAGGAACCGAAAAAGCAAAATTGGGAAGTTGTGACAAATTTTTTGATGTTTCCCATTCTTCTGCAAAATCTATGAGCCACTTGTCTTCTTTAGCTCGGAGAGCATAAAAATCAATTATTAATTTAACTGCCAGCGGGTCTCCTTCGGGATCTAAAGATAAAAGAAACTTGCATACTTCTAAAGCAGTCCGGTAACAGGCCCTTCCTCCAACGAATTGTAAATGCTTGAATAAAGTAATGAACATTGCCCTGAGAAAGAAAAAGACAAAATAAACCCAAATTAGTAAGTACATAGATAATTAAATTTCCTTTTCTTACCTGTTCTCTTGCCTTTTGTAGTCTAGTCTACCATTGCCTTGAGCAATGTTAAAGAAGGGATGAAATGCACATTCTAAAGCATATAGCGCCCTTTCTATTAAGTCAGCAGCCATTGCCAGATCCTCGCTTAATCTACAAAGATCGGATAACTGTATCAGTGCATCTATGTGGTAGGGATGTTCATTAATTATGGCCACTAAGTTGTCAGGGTTGAGACTTTCAACTGCCTCCAGAAATTTGTGCTGAATCTGTCTATAAGTTTGACTGTGTTCATAGGTGAAGTGATGAATTCCCTGTTTAGTCTCTAACAAAGTCATGGACAAACCATGTTTGCCAATGGGGGGCCAGTTGTCTTTTGGAGATACTAACCAGGAGGTGCGTAGATGACCACGACCAACTCCACCCCTATTTTTTCTTTTACTGTAAAATATTTTATAAAAATTGATAGACATTAACAAAAATTAAATGGAAAACATACTGTTCAGTTTGTATTATTTTTGAGCCAAATATTCTCTTTAGTTCATTATTAGGATTTAAATGCTTGTGTTGGATACTTAAAATATTTTTCCTAATCAGTGTATTCTTCTCCAATCTTGAATCATTGTTGTGTAAAGAACCTGGCATAAAATTTTCTCCTAACAGTCGGTTTACCTCTCGAACAGACCTTTCAACCTCATCCATCTGTTGTAAATAAAGTGGGGAATAAAGTTAATTTTCAATTAAAACAATAATAAAAACATTCTCACTTCTGTGTTATCTTCACTACTTCGGTGTGTGGCAGAATGTTTCCCTGACTTCTTCTTTTTCTTTTTCTTGCGCCTTTTAGTAGATTCATGGGTTTCATCCCCTTCATTGACATTATTAGCTTCAGTTTCATTATCGTCCTCCTTTACTTCACTTTCTGATAATGATTGCTGATTTAACTACAATACATTGTTTAAAATTAATGTATCTTTCAAAAGATAAGCCATATTACCAAATCGTATCTGTTAATATTAAACTGTTTACGTCGGGCTCCTCCAGCAACTGGTAAATCAGTATCTGGATCAGATATTTCTTCAGGTAAGTCTTTGTCACCCTGCAATTTTCGTAATACACGCGATGACATGATTATTAACTATTTTAAAAATTAATTGATTAACTAATTAAACCTATACAATCTTCCTTATAATACAATTTCTGTTATTTTTTCTCACAAAACGTTACACATGCTAGCAATAATATATAAATATTCCATTAATTTGACACTTATTTTTGACAACTTTGACAAGCCAAATTGTCATGCTTTAGCTATAAATTATCTGACAGCTGTTATCTATACTTGTATCAATTTATGACTATAGATTTCTATGGTTTAAAATTGTTATAACCTATAAATGTCGAATGGCAAATTTTAATTATCATATCAATTAAATAACTAATAGCATAAAAATACTGTAGTCATACGTTTTAATTTAATTTTTTAATTTAATTTGACATAGATTATGTTTGATAAACATAAGCGTATCAGTTGCTTTGTGAACATAACCTTAAATGTGCAAGTACCAAACGTTTTAAACAGTTTTGATTTAGTATAGAAATAACACTGTTTAAAAAAAATGGACTCAAATTTTAGTAGAAGTAATGCTTTTCAAGGCTGTTCTTATCAAGGAAGGGGTTACTTAAAAAGGAAAAGGGAAGATGATAACGTAGATGCACAGCCCTCAATTAAACGAACGGAGTATCTAGCATCTTCTCCTAAGAAGTTTTCTGTCAATAATCGTTTACAACAATATCGTAATGTATTACAATCTGTCTCTGATTCAAAATCCGTTAGACTGTATCATATGCCAATTGAAAATTCTTCATTCACCTCAGTAAATAATGAGACATTTAAAGATTCCAAAAGAAAACCTGCTTCAACGTTAGAAAATAGATTAAGTGGTATTAGAAATAATCAAACAAATACCGATACACGTCCCTCTACCAATGTCGAAGACCAATTATATATAGCAAAACCACTTAAAACCAATCTACCTGACACTTCAGTAGATTATAAACGTAAATGTATGGAATATTTGCAGTCAAATACTTCTGTAGCAAGAGCTCCTACTGAAAAATTGTTGCCAACAACTCCACTTGCAAGTTATTCATCTGAATTTTCTTCAAGTTCTAGTGCATCTTATATTGTACATCAAACATCACATTTACCAGATAATAATAATTTTAATGAAACTTTTAAGAGGATCAGTGATAATAGTAACCATTCTTCTGTAAGTAACTGTTTAAATTCCTATGTGCCACATAAAGGAACCAATAGATATGAAGAAATAGCTAACCAAAACAAGAGTTCAAATGATGAGGATATGTTTATGGATTGGGCTCCTTTTGATGAAAAAATTGTCTTGTCAAATGTAATAATGATTTATTATATAGTGTATTGCATATTAATGTTTGCAATTGTTGTTTTGTTTAATAGATTGAGAAAGTACGGACTAGTATGGTACCAAATATCTTACCACATACCGAATTCCAAAAACAGATACAAAACACTTCACCTGAGTTATTGCAAAATGATAGTGTCCTTAAAACAATTTTTATTGTTGTTGACACGAATATTTTCTTATCTCATCTAGAAATTGTCAAGGAAATAATGGAAATTAAAATTAATGGTAACATCCTACATATTTTAGCGTTTTTTTTTATTATAAGTTAGAAAATTGAGTGGAGTATGTTTTTAAGGTGTAGAAGTCCCCATAATTTTTTTACCTTGGATTGTGATTCAGGAATTAGACTACATAAAAGATGGAAAAAGTGCCCACGAGTTTTTACAAAGAAGAGCACGAATTGCTATTAAATTCATAAACGCCTGTCTCCAATCCAATAAAAAAGTCCTTCAAGGACAAAATATTTCAGATGTGATGGAGAATATGACTCCAAAAACAAATGCTGATGATGCAATTTTAAATTGTTGCCTCCAAATTTTGCGTCGCAAAAACCGAGTTGTAAGTTTCTACCCTTAACTACAACTTAGTAAAGTAATCTATAAAAGTACTTTCAGATCCTTCTTTCTAATGACGTAAATCTTCGTAATAAGGCTTTAATAAACAATGTTCCTACATATGGTCATGATGAAATTGTGACTATTTTGGATCCTTTTCGTAAACCACTTAATGAAAAATGCAGCAAAATTGAAGATATTAAAACGAATCTGAGCCATTTGGTGAGCTTGATCATAATGAAAGAAATGAAATTAACTTATGGGAACTTATGGAATAAAATGGGGGGTATGTCTAAACCCCCTTGGCTGTTAGAAGACTGTTTGGATAGACTGTTAAAATATTGGACGTCTGTATTTCGTTCTAATTTGCAGAAAAACGCCAAGGACCATTTTCAAGAGTTTAAAAAGTTTATAATAAATGGAAACAGTAAGTTGGTTCAAATATTTCTTATAATTTTTTTTAATTCTATTATTATTTTTCTTTTAGGTGTACGCGATAAAGAAACTTTTTTCAATTATTGCCTTTCTCTTTGTACTTATCTACGAAATGGATATCCTAATTATAAGGAAAGTATTAACGAGTGTGTTAAAAATATTAAAAAAACCCAAAAAAGTTTGTAGCATTTAGTAATTTTGTGTTTTTTTATTATATATAATAAATTTTTGTTTAATTTTATTGTATTTGCATACATGATTTGTTAATAAATATATATAAAATATATTTTTTAGTATAATGTTTTTTTTTTGTTCATGAAAAGTAAAACAAAACGTTTATTTAAGTAAAAGTAGAATAAAAATTAAAAAAAAAAACTACAATTACTAATTATGTTGCATTGTCAGTGCAGTAGCTGTCAGCAAAAATTAATCGTTTTTTAAACTATTCTTTACAAAAATTATGTTAAAATTGGTTTATTTCTGTAATTACAAAAAAAAGTGACCAATTATCATTGTAAATATAGTGGTTATTAAGCCGAAAGAAGCATTTTAGCGTTTATGTAGCCACTACTACTTTCTACTACCTGTCATCGATTTTATTTTCTAACCTATTTCAAGTATTTTGGCTATTAATTTTCCGATAATTCAAAAAAAAAAAAAACTTAATACGATTCTTTTCGAAAAATAAGATGTCCCATAAGTGTTAGTGTTTATTTTATCAATCCATTTTCCGCTTTGGTTTCATTTTATTTAGTTATTATAAACTGAAATCAGAAATGAGGAAAGGAGATGGTATGATGTGCGAATTTCCTTTGTGCTCATATAAAATTAAAATGTTAATGGTTTTTCCAGGGCGACTTTGAAAACAGCTTAGAAATTGATATTGAAGACCTGGAAGCTCATTTGTATGGTCAAATATATCATTCAACACTTTCGGAAGAAATTGACATGGAATCTAAGAGTAATTCTAGAGATTATGAACTAAATAGATTAAATAATAAAAAAGGCAATAGATACTACGAAAATCCAGACATCAATGTGGTCCCTCAACCTTATCAACCTAATAAATTCATTGGTTTAAATAGTATGTTAAGCATAAATCATTTTGCAGCACATATATATTCAATTTTTTTTTTCAGAAAATTCAAACTCTGTTGAAGAAACAGGTGGTCTGTCTCAGGATTTTTACAGTTATCAAAATAACTTGTACACCTACCAAAATCATCCTAACAATGACAGATATTCGAATGCATGCCAACAAATTATATTGCCTGGATCTCCTGCCATAAACAACATTGTAGTCATACCACCAGCTCCAACACAATGTTTTTCAACTGCCTTCCATCCCCTTTTCAATAAATACAATAAAAAGAAGCGAGCCAAGTTGAGAAAAAAACTAATGGCAGAGAATTCTACAAAGAAACCGTTCAGGGAACATAAAAAGCAAAATAAAACCCTTACACCAGTTACTGAACAGACACAGCCTAATAAAACTATCATTAATGATAGTAATAAATTACAGGATAACTCAAAAGATGTAAGTTTTTATTTTTAATTGTAATTGCTTATTAATTTATTATTTTAATTTTAGAATGGCAATGTTGTGGTTCTTAGCGATTCTAATGATTCTGATATTGAAGAGGTCATTTTAGAAACCACTGTAATTGATATTAGTTCCAATGATGATGAAAATGCAAGTGAAGAATTAGGGGTGAAGGAAAGCACAGTTAAAACAACGAAAAATGAAGAAAAATCACAAAAGAAAGAAGATGATGTTATTCAAGTCAAAGATGAAAATCAAAAAATAAAGAAAGCAAAAAGAAATACTAATTTAGAGACAGATAATGAAGATGATGTTATAGTTCTAGCAGAAGAACCTGTGGAACATGAAATAATAGAAGTTGAAGATACAAAAGACTCGTATTGCAGTACAGACATTACTCTAACTATCGACGAAAAATCTTTTACCTCAAAGATTGTGATTGAAGAAGCAGATAATTCATTAGCAGATGGTACCAACGATTTCTTAGACAGTGTTCAATTAAGTCAGCACTGTTTTAATTTTCAACTGCATGGCAGTGACTTCTATTGCTCTAAATCTACAACTCAGTTAAAAAACAATGTAAATAATGAGGCATATGAAACAGAAAGTAGTTGTAGTACAGTTGATATTCCCATTAAGAGTAGTACACTTAACGATATTAGTTTCGAAACACCCGGCAAAGAAGTATTTGATGAACCAAATTTAGAAAGTTTTGCTAATTTCATTACTCCTAAAAGAAAACATGACGATATTTCAACTCCAGTATCAGAATCTTCCAAACCAAAAAGGAAAAAATCAAAAAGTCCAAAAACTAAACCAAAAGGAAACGAAGAATTTATAAATATAAATGATGATGAGAAGAAATTAAGGAATAAAAAGAAATCTAAAGTTTCACAAGATGTTAATGAACAAGAAAATAAAGAAAAAATTTCAAAGAAAAAGAGAAAGGGGAAAACAAAGCAACATTTTGATGAGAATCGTGAACTGTTGGACATTGAAAATTTGCATGACGGCAGTATAATTCCGCTAGAATTATCAGAAAGTGGAATTCCAAAGCCCAAAAAGAAGAAGAAACGTAAAATTAAAAAAAATACTGAGAAGTCTCCAGAAGAACTGGAGAAGACACTGGACAATTCAATTAGCCAGGACGGTGACGTAGAGGAATCATCACAAACTTCTGTTTCCAGTAAAAAAAGAAAACGAAAAATTAAACAAGTATACAAAAAATCTAACTCTGATATTGTAAAATCTGACGCAAATCAAGCAAGAGAACATAGCACAGTATCAGTTGTATTTACAAACGACTCTGATTCGGATGACAGCATTTACACTGTAGATTACGAAATTGATAATAATTCAAATTCAAATTTGAGCGTTTACACGATAGCAGAAACTGGAATGGCTCGTGATAAACAAGAGGACGACGATTCTTTTGATGACTTCAGAAGTATAAGCGACACTGGGGAAGACGTTGAAATAGTGAACGTTGACTTAGGCCAAAAAAAGCACCCTCTAGAAAAAACAAGAGTTCATTCCGAAAGAAAACAGTTTTCAGACTTTTGGGACAATGATATGAAAAAGTTCTACACTGAAAGCTGGGGACACGATAACTTTTCGGTTTCCGAATCCCAAAAATGCATGTCGGACGATCCAAACATTTGGAGGATTCTGGATCAAGACAGATATTTGTGTCTTAAGCCTAGAGGACCCCGATGCCGTTCCTGTCGCCAGTGGGGTCACTTGACGTATCGTTGCCCGAACAAATCTAACTTTCTTGTTTGTACTTTGTGTGGAGGTAGAGGTCATATGGAACCGAGGTGTCCAAATAAAATTTGTACTTCGTGTGGCCAGCAAATGAATTATTTTACAACATATTGTACTAAGTGCAAGGGGTTCATGAACGTAACATGCAACATTTGCAATATGAAAGGGCACCCGACAAAAATGTGCCCCGATTTGTGGCGCCGTTATCACCTGACTACCAAAGAAGGACCAGTAGTCTCTCCAGAAAGAGAGGTGGCAAAGCCTTTTCACAAACGGTGGTGCTCCGGATGTGGATCGCAAGGTCACTTTGAATACGACTGCAAATATTATAACAGGACCCATTCAGCAACTTTGCTTGCAATACAAAGCTACGATCCAGTTTATAAACCTGTAAAAAAGTCACCTGTTAAAAGGAAACAAGAAAATGAAGATGGTGTATCAAAAAGAAAGCAGCTGAAAACCAACAATAATAATAATAATAAAAGCGAAGAGCAACAACAAGAAGCTGCAGTAAAATCCAGAAAGAAGACCAGAAAACAGAAAGCGACAACAAAAGAAAATAAAGAACAAGAAACTATAAAATTACAAGATAGCATTAATAAAGAAACAGAAGGAAAGTCCTATGAACAAGAAAATTTTGACCAACAAAAAGAAACAAATTCCACAGGCCAATGTATAAAAATTGAAAATTCAGAATCTCTAGAGATTAAACAACATGAAACAGGACCAACACCTAAAGAAACAGAAACGTCGAAGCAAGTTTCGAACTTGGAAGAAAATGAAACACTAAAAAGCTTTGAGGAAAACTTTAAGAAGTCTAAAGAAGAAAGTCAGGAAGAAATTTCAATAGAAAATAAAGAAACTTGTAAATTTCAAGAGGGAAATCATTTAGAAACAAGTGACGAAAAAGAAGAAATAAAGCATTCGAAACAAGAAATTAAATTTGAAGAAAACAGTCAGGAGAAAGAAGTTCCACAAACTGCAGAAGAAAATCAAAATGAGCCAGTAATTTCAAAACCAAACGAATTAATTCAACACGAAGAAGCAATTTCTGAAGGAATTATTCAAGAAAAATCAAAGTGTACAGAGAAGGTTAAAAAAGAGGAACCACAACATTCTCAAGACGAAACTTTACCGAATGATAATGAAATAACTATTGTAGAAGAAGTATCAACATTACAGGGAACTTTAACAGATACTGAACAGCAGGGAACATCAAAGGACCAAGAGGAAGGGTCAGCAAATCAATCAAAGAATACGTCAAACTATCATAAGAAACTTGAAGAATTTGCAAAAAAAGTACAAGAAATATACAAAACAACACAAAACCCAAAACCCTTAACCAAAAATCAAAGGAGGAAATTAGCCAAGTCCCAAAATAATCCGCAACAAAGAGCTCAATTTCAACCCCAACAACAACCACCGAAGAAGAACAAAAGGACAATACAACCAACAAGTCGTCCAAGTAGTCTTTTTGGCGACCCGTTGTTGTTGAATCCATGGGGGCCGTATCCTGTTCTTAATCCTAAAGTATTCTGCCCTTCAAGGAATGCTCATTTTCAAAATAACTTCTACAACTCCCCTTTTCAAACCAACAACTATCAACTACCATTCCATGCAAATATACAAAATCTCTTATCTGGGAGCAGCCTTTTCTCTTCTTCGCCATTCTTGAATGCCTTAATGCAAGCAAATATGGGACAAGGACAACAAAATATGGCACAAGGACTAGGACTTGCAAATATGTCACATGGACTGGCAAATATGGGACAAGGACAACCAAATGTGGGACAAGGACTTGCAAATATGGAACAATGTCAACTAAACGTGGGACAGTTCCAAGCAAATGTTGTGGGACATGGACTAACTAACATGGGACAAGATCAATTAAATCTAGGACAATGCCAGTCAAATATGGGGCAACTGCAACAAAATATAGTGAGACAAGAATCACAAAATAAATTACAAATGTATGAAATAAATAGCCAACAACAAGAAACGATGCAAAATGTGGACATAATTGACTTAACTGAATCGAATGGATGTGTAATTGATTTAGAAGTTGAAGTGAACAATTCAACAAATACATGCCGTGGCCAAAAGGCCCAAGGAGTGCAAAGGGATGAAGGAAATATGAGAAATTCTATCAATAATATCAATACTATCAATTTATCTCAATCAAGCGTAGAAAATCTAAATTCAGTCTCTTTATCAGCTAAAGAAAACAGCCTTATAAAGAGGGCACATGGAAGATTTTTTATGCGCGACTTATCAAATACTTACGGAATAACGTATCGTCAAGAAAAAAAGAAAATTGTCATAATTGGAAACGTAAATGAAAACATTATGGATATGATAAAAGCGGAAATAAAAGATTTCTTCCAAAACAATCGTCAGGTGACCGGTCTCTATCCGCTCCCAAAGAATTTCTCTGATGCTAAACAGGTTGTTGAAGAATATTTCGAATTAATGGGGCCATTAGATCGTTTATCGTTTCATTTCTCGCAATTAGTACGTATGAATAGATCCGGAAATAAACATCCGAATTTTGTTCGCAAAATGAGCTATAAAATTATTCAGATAAATCGAATTTTGATCGGAAAACTTCTTTTGAAAAACGGTAAAAAACATTTGGATATTTTAAGGAACAGATTCTTCAGAAACAGCGCAGAAAAAGAATTTAGAGGACAGGAATGGGAAAGTCTAAATGAATCTTTTAATTACGTTTTCCAAAACGATACAGATGCCCTTTTATGTATCGAATTTTTAAGTAATTTACCTACCCATCTCGTACCGAGAATACTAAGCGATGATATGTGGAAACCGTTAAATGGTTTAAAGAAAGAAGATCGAAATAGTATCCATTTTATTTTAAATGACCGGGAAGCTTGTTTTTGCGTCAAAAATTTATTTCATTTTTTGGATACAGAAAGGCAGAATTGTCCTAAAAAACTAAATAAAAAACAATAACATGAAAAAAGTGGTAAAAGTTTCATTTATATAAAAACACACTTTATTGATAAGTGTAAATGAATGAAATGTTCTAGTTTTAGTTACACAGTTATATAATTATGTTATTAAAAACTTATTTCGTTTAATTTGAATTAAAAAATATTTCATAATTAGGTTGTGTTATTTTTTTCATTTTTATTTTTCTTTTTTTTGTCAAACGTTTGAAACTGGATGTATAATATTAATAAATCATATACTAATGGTCATATAACTGTTTTTTATTGTAAAATAAATATACCAATAATATATTTTACCACAAGGGGACGCAGTTCTTAGGGTGAATCATAAAATTAGTATATCTCCGAAAATTCTCATATGAAGCTATAACTTTAATTTGTTATGCATAATAAAGGGTGAAATTCGCAATAATAACACTTATGCCGTACGGTATAATTTTGATATCATAGTCGGAAAGTAAACTAAATTTGCAAGAAAATCTGTTAAAAATTAATACTTTAAATGAAGAAATTGTTGTTTCCATAGTTTCGTAGCTTTGTCGGTAGAATTAGTAAAAATTAGTTTTTGTCATATTTCGTGCCCCCCTTTTCAGTTTGTCTAGGCTTAGGATCAACCCAAATGATGTAAAAGAAAACTGTGTATAATTTATATATAATTATCATTATCAAATCTCTTTTGGTTGAAAAAAAAATATTTTATAATGTAATTGTCTATGTAGTAATTTATTTTGTAAAAGAATAAGTTCTGGTTTGTTTTGGGTGTCTAACATTGTCGGGCGAATTCATGCACGTTCGAACTGTTATTTGTCTGTCCGGAGGTGCAATTCAGGTTACACTTGATGAAATATTAATTAGTTTTTCCGCTTTAGTTTTTAACAAAAATTAACAATTAGTACTTATAATTAAATTTCAATGGATTTCCTTCAAATATACCTAATTAAATGATAAGTACATTCGTATTAAAAGCATTCTCATTATCAAAGTTTAAAATTTACTGTAAGATAAATTTGTTTAGGTACTAATAAATAAATAAATACAAGTTTTTTTTCCATGTAGCTAAAAACGTTTTTAATAATTAATAAATTTTCTAATTTTTTTTTCTGTTTTATTTTTATCATTTGTCGTTTAGATTTAAAAAGATCTCTGGTATGCTGGGTGGCCCTCAGAGGTTTCTAAAAAAGAAAATTATGTTTATTACATTTTATACAATTTATTTCAACAACAAAATTTGGAGCTCAAAAAGAACACCATTGTATACCTACCGCCTTTGTGTTTAATAATTTTAATAGTAGTAATTAATTTTTAATTTTCAGAGGCTCTTTCGGCCATTTATAAGTGTTACTGTAGGCGTTACTTGTCCACGGGGAATCTAGGATTAGGGCGGAGTCCGTCCAACAACCCCTGCAGTTATTACTTGTTACTTCTAAGAGGGTGAATTCTGAATTCTATAAACGATATAACTTGAGAAAAGGACAATAGAAAATAAAAAAGATAAACTAAAATGAATATTTAGATACGTAGGTAGATTAAAAGTAGGGCAACATTTACACCATTTGTACCCCCTTGTGGAGGAATTTTTAATTAAATTTTTTATGGTACAAGGGATCAAAAAAGATAATAGAAAATTGAAAAAGAATAACTAAAATTAATATTTAGAAAGAAAGATTAAAAGTAGGGTAAAATTTACACCATTTCTACCCTCCTTTTAACCGAGAGGCAGATGAATAGGTATATATTTCACTATAGGTTTTGGGACTATTTAAAATTGGCAAAGTGATGTATAATTTAATGATGCCGTATGATATTCGTCCTTGCTCGCCTTACATACCTATAATAATTTTCGTGTTTGATAGAGTAATCTGGTGGGGTGTACAAATACGAATAGAAGAAGAGGAGGGGACTAATTACTGTTCTTATTAACCACATATTGGGCACAAATGTGTTATGGATCGATAGGCTTCACGTTATTTTGTAAAGTACTTTGAAAGTTTTTACTTCTTTTTAAGATTATGATTATGAATGTTTATTAAAGTAAATTAGGAACTATTTCACTGAATCCTCGCACTAAATTTGATTAGGAACAAGTACACTTAAGTCTAAATTAGTTCTTTTCGGCATCCACTGCCTGAGTTCATCTTGTAATTAAACCAATGTAATATTTCGTATTAGATGATAAGAAAATTGGTTTTCGTTTATGAAACCATAAGTTTTTAACACAAAAAATGTTATTTTTTTATATTTAATCAAACAATTACTTTTGATTTATAGGTTAGGTTAGGTTATCTGTCAACGTGTCAAAAGTAAAGATTAATTAGAGTGGTATCACTAGATATTACTAGAGTCCCTAGAAATAGGAACATCCGTTTTTGGTTTCAAAATGAAAAATGTTTATTTTGTTTTTAAAATTTTACAAAATCTAAAAAATCACGTTATCATGTTATCGTGATATGCTTTTTTTTTACTATAGGAATCCTTAATTAGAAAACGATTTCCATATCGAATAACAAAAGAATTTAGGGGAAATTTTTGACTCATGTATTCCATCCTCTCTCTAGTAAAACCATTTCCGTCCTCTTCATTTGGAGCTGAACCATTAAAAAGGGAAGATGCTGCTAGTGTACTCTCTAGTAATGGCGATTTCTGGAAAAGACCCTGAAGGTAATTAGCCCCAATCCTTAATCGATTTTGATTTGGTTGCGTAGGATGTACTCCCATTTAGCGTTCTATAGGTTTTAATTATCGTTGGTTAGGTTTTTTAGGCGTAAATGGCTTCTTCTTTGATGGCGTGGGTTTTGTGGTTCGGCGTGGAAACCGTTTTATGCTGTTTCTCGTGATTTTTAATTGATTATTAGCCCAATTGAGGTGGATTAATTAGGGATTTGGTCATATTTTTGAATTTTGTATGTAGATTTAGGCGATGGCGATCGATTTTTCGTCTTGGCGTAGTCAAGGTCTTCAGGCAATAGTAGCATTTATTGGTAAAATATAAATAAAATTTGATCAAAAATCTAATATCATTTGGAAAAATCGATATTTTTTTACAGATTTGTAGGATTTGTCCTTCGAAATGGGGCCCCCTACAGATTGGTAGGGTTTATGTCCCCAAATGGGGCCTCTTTGCTGTTTTAACTTATCTATTGATAAAAAAACTGTTTTATTATTATTAACAAATTATTTTTTATTTTCTGCAATATAGCTTTGACTTTGAGACAACTTTGAACGAATTTGCTGATCCCGGCCATCAATTTGCCTTCAGGCTGCTACCAACAGAGCTTCCAAAGACGCACGAAAATTTCTCCTTAATTAAATGGTAATTATTGTTAATAATATTACCATACTAACTTAATGATCATATAACTAATTAATAATAAATTATTTCAACAGATTTAAGACTTGGGGGAAAGTAAGGGGGAATCAGTCGAAGAGTCGTGGAGTCCATTTAAGGAAGAGGTAAGACATTTTTCATTTTTTATTTTAGTACCTACAGGTATATATATTATTCAAAGAATAAATACATAATTAAATGATTAAATTAACTTATATAAATTTATTCAATAGGTATTCGTTTGGACTCCAATAAACGATTGCAAAATGGAGAAAAGGACAAAGAGCTGGAGCCCTGAAGAGAGAGATTAAGGAGATGGGGAGCCCAATTGGAGGAAGGGTAAGAAATTTTTGATTACTTTTAGAAGATGTGTTAAGTACAAAAGTCCTTGCCATTTATTAAATTGTATTTTAAATTTTCTTTTATAAATAGGTAATTAACACATAACTTAAACAAATCGGTACACATAAAAGAATGTAGTAGACTAAGCAGAGTACTTACAAAAAATTAAATAACATAAAAATCAATTAACGAAGACAATTAGAAATTGAAAAAATGTGTTAAGTAGTTTTAAAAGAGTTAAGTATAAAAAACCAAATTTGAAATATGGCAAACAATCTTGTATTTAATACATACTATCTTCAAAAAAATAAAATAAATATTAAGTACAAATTAATTTCTCAGTCATTTCTTAAAAATTGCACTTCAGAATCAATTAATGATGACAATCCAATTAATTAAAATAAAGATGTGCCCATTATTCTTAAATAAAAAAAAAATTAAAATACAATTTAAGAATTAAATGGCAATAAATTTAATTTGTACTTGGTTCTATTGTAGATGTGTCTATCAAGTACAAAATTCTTTGTCATTTTTCAAATTTAGTTTTTAATATATCTACCTAATAACTTCTTAAAAAAAAAAAAAAACAAAAATAGCACACCTTTATCTTTTATAAGTTGTCATCATTTAATTTTTCATAGTCTACTGAATTTTTATTTAAAAGTATTTCTTTAACTTATATATTAAACAATTATTTATGGAAATGTAACCTTTTTATAAGTACCTACCCACAAGAACTTAAATAACATAAAAATCCATAAAAATCAAATTAAACAATCAAAGTCAGTCAACGAAAACAATTCATTAGAAATTAAAAAAAAGTGTTCTTAAAAGAATTAGGTAGAAAAAACCAAATTTAAAAAAATTTAGAATTAACTGACGATAAATTTAATTTATAATAAGAAAATTCTTTGCCATATTGCAAATTTTCTTTTCTATGTTAAAATATTGTTTTAGAAAAACTAGTACTTAATTAAGACAAAGCATTGATTGAATGATAATAATAATAATTTAATACTAAAATAAAATTGTCTTTACAGGTTAATTTGAGTTTGGGACAATAGGAAGGTCTTACAACCTGGAATTGTCCCCTTCCACTTCTTCCCTTTCTCCTGAAGCATTTATATACAGTACTGATTTGAAAAATATGGAACATCTAAAGATGAAATTTGGGCCATAAAGATTAAAAAGTTTCGAAAGGGGTTTCATTTAAATTTAAATGACCACGAAAGTGGGCAATAGGAAGGTCTTAGAATCTGGAATTGTTTACCTTCACCCCATTCTTTAAAGTATTTTAATAAGTACTTGAAAAATATGGGAAATGAATATGATTCATAATCATCAATAAAAATGTAATTGAACATTTATAAGAATTGTTGAAAAGGAAGACTATCTCTTTTTGGATTTCGACTTTTTTGGACAATATGGTAAGTTTTAATTAATAAAACTATTTTATACATTTTTCTTTGTTTGGTATATTTTACATGAATGTACCTAATATTTCTAAATTTTTTAAAATATCTATACTAATACATTTATTTTGTTTTTCTTTACAGATTTGCTGTTGCAATATATGGTAATATGTTTAAAAGTAGTTATTTAAATTAATTAACAAGATCTAAAGGAAGAAGATAATTTACTTATTGAAGATGGAAAGGTTGTAAAATCATGGACGGGCGTTTAATAACCCTTCTTAAGGTAATGGCGGCGTCCCGACGCGTTTTTGTTATACTTTTGTGCGACTTTTCAAAATTTCATATCTATTTCTCTAATTTTAAAAAATTTGATTCAAATTTATTGTTTGGGCATTTAGGAAAAATAGAATATGTTGGTTAATCACTTTTATCGTTTTTAAATTGTTTGCATATTTTCTTGATTTTGAAATTCTTATATTCTGAAAAGTATTTTTTTAAGTACCTACTTAATCAACTCTTAGTCTTATTGTTTAGTTAAACTCAAAATTTTTTTTATATATGTAATTCTTTAAGTTATAATACTTAAATTAATTGATATTATATTTCAGTAATTAATTTTAAAAGTTCTGTTTACAAAATTTTCAGTATTTTTTGTTCTTTTCATTTCTGATTAACCAATCGTTTCTATTGGCATCATTTTAAAATCTATTAGTTAGTTAGAATCTTAATTACATTACATAATTTGATTCGTTCGTATATAAATTAATTTGGTACAATTGTGGGTGGTTGGGAAGGGGTCTTTATTTATTTAACTTCAATAATATTTCACTCTGCCCTTTGCAGAGTGGATGATTGAAATTAAATTTTGTTACTGCAGTGCATGGGGACGTCATATTATAATTTCCAACAATAAATCGAAAACTTATTTACTTAACTTTAATAAATCCTTCAGTCTACCTCTTGTAGAGTGTAAAGGGTTGTTGGGGTTAAACAAAAGTTTTTGTGGAAATTTTACTCTGCACAGGGGGGTGGGGGAAGGGCGGTCGGTCGTCCAGTAGTAAGTTACAATAAATTTGAAAGCTTTTACATTATTATTAGCCTATCCCTTGTAGGAAGCAACAGGTGAAAAAGTTTTCAAATGTATCACTGATTGAATCTAAAAGAGTACCTAATATTATTATATTAATGTCTTTAGATATGTTAATAATTAAATAAATAATTAAAGCAATTCTTTAAATATTTTACTTTTTTAAATTATATTTTCGATTTAAATTCCTCATTATCGTCAGTATCAGTGTATAATTAATTGGGTACTTACTTACTGTATTACTTTTAACTTTAAAGTTCAATCAGTGGTAATAAATTGTTGTTTAATTCAATAATTTTTTAGGTAACTTTTGACACTTCTTATTAAAGAGATGATAAAGTTAATTATTTATTATTAAATACAAATACAAATATGGCGTGTAGCTCGCACAAAAGTTCGCCAATTTTTTATATTTTCGGGACTTTTTTCAATTTTTACCTGTTATTTGTAAAATTGCTGCCCATATTTGTGTACATAGATGCTTTTGAAGGTTTTGTTGACTTCTAGTAAAAAGTTATATTTATATTAGGTTAGGTTAAAAATTTTCAAACTTATTCTATCACTGACCCAAATTAATTAGATTTTTTAACTGGAACTTCGATAAGTTTAATTTTCTGGGAGAATGTACGATTTTAACGTCTTTTTTTAATAGTGGCGCCATGCAAGTAGTGAGGCAGTTCACTGTCTACGAGTATTTGAAATCAAAACGTACTTTAAAAACATTTTTTTGCCTTTTGACCAAAAATTAAATCTTACAAAAAAGTGAAACGTGGTGTACTGAAAAAACAAAAATTTCACTTATCGAAGTTTGCCTGTATTTTAATTAGGATTTAACTCCAATTTTTTTCAGTAGTAATTACATAAATTTGGATTTATTAAGCTTTTACAATTTCCATATATTATCTATATTGTTTTCAGACATTAATCAATAATAGTTCATTTAATTAAAAATGTTTGTACCTAAGGCCGCAATTTTTCAAATAACTTATTGTATTGTTATTTCTAATATTTTTATACATGTATTTTCTTGTTTACGTTTACCGATTTGTATTAGTGTCCATAGACTTTCGCGGGTGGAGACACTTCGGTCGCGACACCTTCGGAGGTGTGTAAACTATTTTCAGGTCGCGCTCGGTCTTTCGGTTCGGTTCGGTCCGGTTCAGTATTTTTTGTCAGGTTGTGATAGCCTTTAATCAATCGTTTTTTATTTTATTTTTTCACGGGAGTGCGTACAGTAACGCGCGAAAGTGCGGGAGTGCGGGAGTGGTGACAAGATTATTGAAATTGTCACAGTATACGAAAAAGTATTCGAGTATTTATTTTTCGATTCGATACCTAATCTTCTTTTTCCTGTCGTACGACCGTCTCCGTGATCTTCTTCATCGTAGACTAAGGTAGGATTTTTCTCTATTACCAATTTTTTGGTGGCAAACTAAGTTGCCATCGAATTTTTTATTCCACAAAGTTGGCAAACCTTTGTTGACCCTGAACGATACTTTCAAAATGCCCCTTGCAGAGAGAGGCTTAATAAAAATTTTCAGTTTACATCAAGTAGGGTGAAACAACAAAATTTCTGGGGTTAAAGGTTGGGGCTAACTACAGTGGGGGAGTCCAATATATTCCGACGAATTTTAGGTTTTATAATCAAAAAGAGTTTTTTTCCCCTTCATTAGAAAAAGTAAGATGGAATTTAGGAAAATATATTTTAATTTAAATTGGTTCAATACTTATTGTTAGTGTAATACTGACAAACATTTCTATTTCTATTGTAAAAAACAATCAAAACCCCTAAAGCTGGGGTTCAAAATACGGGTGTTTCTTTTAAATTGTCTGGTATATCGGCCCCTGCAGTTTCACTGGCGAAGCAGGACATTAGCCAACATATTGTCGATGCTACAAATTCAGGGAAAAGTATAATAGCTAAGGGGTCCTAAAAGAAGAAATCAATTGATTAAAAACACCCCTAGGGATTATTGTTATATAAATTATATTATCACAGGTACCGAATTTAATGTTGTTAAACCGATGTTAGGTCAATGCTCCTGCAGATATTCCCAAAACGTTCAGGCTCAAACAAGTAACCCTTAAACGGGTGGGGTACAGTTCCATGTAGTAAAATATTAAAAAATACAGTCCTGCATGTGCCAATGAATAGACCAATAAAAATAGTATTGGTATAAACAATTCTATAAGGGTTGGATGGGTAGGATAATTGGATCGTTGTGAAATTGGAAATAAAATTAACCTAACAACCACCTACCTGTACGATCGTACTGGGCAAAAACAAACACATGGGTTGATGTCATTATCATAAATAAAGTGAACATTACACATTTTCTTCCATATAAATCGCGACATATTACATAGCATAATACTCCCAAATGGATACACTAGATAATAATAAACAAATTAGCAACAAATATTTTGGGTTTGTATAGTTAGTTACTTCAAATGATCCAACGATAAAATTAGCCGAGGTCATACCAAATGTATTAGTAATTATTGCATGAGTATCTGGAAATAAAGTTACCTACATACGTATTTAAAATAATTAGGTATTTGTTAATGACCATGTATAATGCCAACTATGCCAAGTAAATACGACAAAAAGAACGTGTATGCATGTCTTGCTCTGAGTTTGGTATGAACAAAGCGTACAAGAAGAAAAACGGTGCCAATTTCTGGCATTTTTGGTACACTTAATGTAGAGTCTCTCCTGTAACCGTATTTTTCTAATACTTTGATGCATTCCTGTACTCGGCCACTGTACATTAAGTATTTGGGGGGTTCGTCGACAAACCTACAACAAATATTAGATAAACATCTTAAGATATTATTTAACATTTATTAATCTTTAAAAAAAATAAAAATTACTCCTATTAGGTACATAAGAAATTATGCAAATTGTTTGATAAAAAAAATAGGTACATAGATAAAAATTAACAAAATTATTAGGTAGTACATAACAGAATTGATAAGAAGTAAAAAAAATTAGGAAATATTTGTTTAAAGTGATCTTACCAATATATTAATGGTGCTATTATTATTAAGATGACTAGACTTGTTAAAACAGGATATTTCCAATTATATGCTATCACTTCCACTGTAGCACCGATAATTTTGGAAAGTGGGATACAAAATAAAACAGTTGTTCCCAATATGGGTCTTCTTTTCCTGGCACATCGTTCTATTACTAAAACAGTAAAAAATATATACCTACTAGGTATTTATAAATATATATAATAAAACAATTAATCGTAAAGTGAGAGGGGTGGATTGGATTGTCTTTAAAATTTCGTCTTTACTGTTACAAAAAAAAAAAATATAGAATACTTGCAAATAATGTAAAGTACTAAAAATCCATATTGTCCAATACCAGTCAAAAATATTCCCAAAATCGTGAATGCCATTAAGGGCACAAATAACATAATTAGTCCAAGTAATTGGCAACTATAACAGCCAATAAATATAGGACGTCGTCCATATCTAAAAAGAAACAATCTCAACACTTAACGTTGATTATTTTTAATACAAAATGGTACCTGTCAGCCAATAGAGACAATAACAAAGCAGCAAATATTATACCAAGAAATTGACAATTTTGAAGATTCCTGTAATATTTGTAGTCCTCACAAGTTTTGTTTCTCTGACAAATTATTTTTTCTAATTAATGAAATTACAGGTAGAATATTTTAGCTACTCTACTGTTTATATTATTAGTACGAGTAGGTACCTCATCAAAAATTTTCTGAAAGGATGTCGACAGAAGGGCCACCTCAGGTTCGCGTTTTTGGTCTTTTATTTTATACGTGCAGGTCTCTTCATTGAAAGAGACATCGCTGTCTCGTAACTTCTTCATTATTGACTCGTAATTAGAATCAGTTTCTGATAATAAACTGGCGTAATTTCTGTTAGCGTATTTGCAGTAAATTGTAGAACCTGGCCATCTAATTAATTAAAACAGATTATTAAAATATTAAACAATATACTATATAAAAGAGCTATCAAGATGTTTATTTTTTGTGACACCCTGTATGTATGTATAGGTACCTTGAGTCTGGTGTAACTCCATACGTTGAAATATCCAAAACTTGATCAAAATTGAAACGATTTTCTAATAAAGGTATTTCACATCTTCTAACTGAATAATCCCAGTATCGAAAAGTATAAAAATGCAAATGTACAGCAATGCCATAAAAAAACGTGAAAACGTATAATGCAATTAATTTCTTTGTTAATTCTCCATTTTTGTCGATCTCCAACCATAACATAGTTTCAGCTTAAAAAAATTATTAATTTTAGTCTAAAAAACTGCTTAAATAAAATATAACTTTTGAATGGAAAAAAAATTAATCGAAATGAACCGAAAAAAATTTTTTTTTTAATAGAAAAATTTAAAAAGATACTTACACTTGGTTTTTCCATGATGATTAGTCATTGGTTTTTTTTTACTAATAAAACGTTAATAAATACTTGTCAAGTACTTGTCGTTATATTTCAAAATAATGACAATTATAAAGAAACGTTTGTTGGTAGGAGGTGTACTACCAACTACATTAAATAAAATTCAATAAAAAATTCAAAATAAGGGTAGATACAAAAATAACTTTTTTATCATCTTTATTTTCTAAAAGAATTTTTTAAACAACTATCTAATAATTAATTAGGCCTTTAAAAGTACAAAAATAATATCCTTGATTTTATAATCAAATCATCAAATTTTTAACAATTAGATTAATCTTGTTATTCAAGGGTCCCATCCCTTGTTATCATCCCCATTTTCTGACACTTCGTCCTCTTCATTGATAAAGGGTGAAAAGTACGACACAATTGATCCAATAAACGACACTATGCTCAATACCAAAAAAAGTGCTGGGGTCTTTTTGATCAGATGGTGTTGAAAATGGTTTATAACAATTGTGCCCATGGTGAAGCCCATGGCGTTAAGCAGCCCAGTGCAGGTGCATCTGTATTTTGTAGACGAAGTCGTTATTATCAGCAAACTGATAACTATGTAGGTAATATTTGAACTTATATCGACCATTGTGACCATTATCAAGTGCATCAGGGTATCTTCAAAAAAATATATATGAAAGGTGAATATAGGCAGCCCAAAAGACCTCTACGCATATAAGGAAATCTACATTATTATATTATATATAATTAAATTAAATTAATAGCACCGTACTTTCGTTGAGTGCAAAAGCTGCAAAATATCCCAAGCACGTTACCAACAATGATATGGCAATTACATAATGTCTTCTGTTACATTTAAGTGTTAAAATGATGCATAGGACGTTTGTTAATATTTCAATTCCTCCAGATAAGACGTAATAATCTTGACGAGAAATATACAGGGGGAAAACGAATCTTTCTGAAAGTGAGAAAGAGAATTAGTTGTATGTGAGTTAATAACGTCACAAAATTATTTTTTTTATTTAAATTACTACCGTGAACTTTAAGTAGCAATAAAGTGAGAAATTGATTCACAAGATTTACCTTTGTTATAAAGTTTTAATTTGTACCTAACGGAAGTGTAGCAAGGACCATAAAAATGTCAGAATGGCTTGCTTAATGGTCATAAACCAAAGATTTAACTGCCTTTACTTTATTACAATATTCAAGGCTTAATAAAAAAATCCATTAAGTTGAAAAGTAAAATTTTTTGATTTCTAAGAAAAGCTGGTTGGTTGGCAAAGTTTTTCTAGAGCTTTACATATTAATAAGTTGAATTTTATACCTAATTAAAAGCTAGCACAAAAATGTTAAAGAAAATGTTTGTGAATAAATGAGAGCTCTTTTTAAAAAAAAAAGTTGCAGCAAAATGAACTAACTGAGGGAATAGGAAATACAATGCTAGCAAGTTTTCTCATTATTGTCTTAATCTTAAGATTCAAAACAAAGCATCATGGTGGTTGGTTTTCATTTTAATTAAAATCTTGTAAGACCAGACAACACAAGACAACTTTTAAAACAAAGTTTTTAAAATAAAGTCAGTTATTTAGATAAATAATTAGTCTAAGTACTTACCAAAAATACCCTTAAAATAAACACTCCCTGAAATGGCTCCCAATAATATTAGGAGCCATATTCCAGGCTTGAAAAACAATTTTATTTTCCTGTAGTCGTTCTGAAAAGTTTCAGACTTAAACACTTTTTCGTTCATGTGATCTAAAAGCAATTCTTCTTGTTTGACAGGGTCTTTGAGGGCTTTCAATATTTCACGCCCTTTATCTTCCATCTGTCTTGATATAAACCATAGGGGTGACTCGGGAAGATACCTTATTAGAGACATTGCAAAATAAATCAACAAATTGTTTTTTGTGTAATTACCAGATCGTTAAGGGTATTAGTAAGAGGGGGGCGGCAAGGACCCAATGCAGATAACGCCAATGTGTGATATTTTTTACCAATAGGGGTGTTACAATCCAGCTGAGTCCAGCACCAATATAAGTTATCACAAATCGATAAGGTCGTCTATAAATGCTAGATATTTCAACAACTGCAATACAAAAAAAATTACTTTCACCCCTAAAATGCTATGAGCCTAAATATTATTTAGTTTTGATTAATGATTTATACTCACTAATTGCTTGCACGGGTAGGAACATGGCAGAAAATCCAACCCCTGCGAAAAACCTCCCCAGAATAATGGTCTCAATAAAAGTCGTCGACGGCGTCATGATCGTGCTGAAAATGAGCGCGTTCCAACCCCATCTTATCACCCTTTTCCTACCAAATCTAGAACGAATATCTCGAGGGAGAATTGTTTCAGAAATGCTGTACAATTATTTAACTTACAAGTCAGCTAAGGGGAGTACAAACAACTGGCCAAAAAGTATACCATATTGTGGAGATATGTCTAAAATTTCCTCGTAAATTCTTTTGTGACACACAAGAGACATCTGTAGAAGTATTTAAATATTGAACCCTTAAATTAAATATTAAAAAAAATATTACCTCTTGATATACCCCATAAGTAATGTTGCCAGAGTGTACAAAATTCCTGCAAGGAACTGTATCATTCTTCTTCTGAAAATTTTTGACATATTCCAAAGCATCTGGGTAACTCATTTCCGATATTTTTTTGTAATCAAGATTAAGGGTAGAGCACCTGTCCGACACGACCCCTCTAGATGACGAGACAAATAATGTTTAACCTTTAAAAATTATTTTATTTTGATAAAATAACTTCGACTTACGGTGGAGCTGATAAGTTTCTAATTTGCTCGTGATTCCAATCTTTCGACTCTAACTCGGGTATTTCGCATCTAATTGTAAACTCTGATAAGATTTTCAAGAAAGGTCCTTGGGTGGTTTTGTAACAAAACATTGGAAGGGTGGCAAGGACCATAATAACAATAAACCAAATGGAACAGTTCTCTTTGTTATCTACAAGGCTATTGTTCCCTAGGGAATTATTTGAATTAATATGGACAGTAGTAGGATATTCCTACCCCTTCTTTTACGTAAATAAGTTATTTTAAAGCTGGATAAAGTACCTCTAAAAAGTTGTTGCACATATTTATCAGTAATTTTTAACAGGTACTTACACTCATTTATTTCTTGTTCCACTTCTGTTGAAGACTTAGAGGCCAAAGTTTTCCTTTTTCTTTCTTTCTATAAAAAAAAATAATAATCAGGTTCTGGATTTTTAAATAATAATTAAATAATTACAAACCATAATCATACTACTAAATCGTTAATTAATTTCCACTGTGTCAGTTCAGTTGTGACAGAATATGTAGTTTGATTAATATAATAAAATTCAAAAAAACGAGAATTCCCGCTAAATAGTTCCACAGAAATTTACAATTGTTTGAAAGCAGCGCTGCTGAAGCTTTCGCTTTCTGGCGGAAGGTGGCACTGCACGAAAACAGCTGAACGACCAAAGAGAGCTATTATTGAAGACAGAATATCTGTCAGTTTCGTTCGTGCTGTAATTGTGAGAAGACGATATCGTAAGTGTTTTAGTGTTACTGCAAAATGGCGTTCAATGGAGATGGACCTCATAATAAGCGGCAAAGGACTGAAACTGATCAAGGAAATAACAGAGTAAGTCCTCGATTTTGTGCCCTCTTCCACAACGTTCCCTTTAATTTAATAAATACTGCTGACCAATGTTTAAAACGTTAGCAGCGTCAAAGCCAATGAAAACGTTTGTTTCTATTTAATAATGTTATCAATTGTATAATACTTTTTTTTTAATTTATAAGTTAAAGTCGATGCATACCTAACCTACAGCTATTTATTATTTATGTATAGGTATGTTAAACATTTCAGGCTATTTATTTATTTATTTACTTTTCTGTTTATGTTTTCAATTTATCATAATAAATAATTATCTAATTAAAGCGGAAGCGTACCTACAGTAATAGTATCTATTAGTTTGTTGCAATCGGAAGTGGAAGCGTGTGTTTTGCTTTTGTGATTCACCCGCCGCCTTTTCTCACGCCGCCACACAACACAACACAAAACATTACAAACGTGCAAAAGGTTCCCTGATGTATGATGTCGTCCTTGATATTATTTTTTTGGCAAGAAAGCCACTCACAGTAAATTTTCAATAAAATACCTGCGTTTACAACATATCTACAAATTCCTGAAATCTTGCCGGCTCTCTGGCCGATGACCCAACCAAGGCTAACAAGATGCAGTTCAATGTAATCGAAAAAAGACGTCACCAACAACACACTTGTTATATTAGATAAGAAGAGCGACTACCGCCTTTTGTGACTTAAAATTATACCTACCACACATAGGTACTTACCTATGATAACAATTTGATAGACGTTTCCTTATCTTTGGTTTACTATCTGCTTCTTGAATTATTATTGGATGTATAATACCTATTTACTTTATTTGTTCTGATCGAAAAACTTCATTAGTAAAGATTAATTAATTATTTATTTGTCTCTGTTAAATAGTATAATTGATTTTCGAAATATTTGTCACACAGGTACAATTCATAATTTGTAGTGTTTTTAGTTTGTGCCTTGCCTAGGTACCTACATATGTAGATATTTATTTATTAGTCATACGCACAGGGAGTTAGTTGGCTGTAGCCCAAAAGTACAAAGCGTTTTGCTTTTACAGTTTTAATTAAGTACATATTATTGTTTTACCTATTTGTTATTCAAGCCATTATACACACTAGTCAAACATTAATAGGTAGGTACATTGTTTTAAAAACGTTATCCATTTTTCTACTAATCAGTGACCAATACAACAACTGAACTTTGTTTTATAATCGAAACAAAATTTATAATAAGTAGCTATAGTCTGAATCATGTAAAAATACTGCTCAGGCGTTAAACAAATTATTAAAAGTAGTTATGGATCAAGTCACATAAACTAACTGTTCAGGCTTCAATAATAATAGTACATAGCTAAAGTTTGAGTCATTTAAAGTGGATGCCCAGGTAATAAAATTACCATAAAGAGTAGGTTTTGTTGAAGTCATTTAAAGTGTTTGTTAAGGCAATGGACATACCCTAAAAAATATCTATAAATTTGATCACTTGGCTGAGTGTTCAGGCCTCTATTATAAAAATAGTAGCTAAAGTTTGAGTCATTTAAAGTGGATGCCCAGGTAATAAAATTACCATAAAGAGTAGGTATTGTTGAAGTCATTTAAAGTGTTTGTTAAGGCAATGGACATACCCTAAAAAATATCTATAAATTTGATCACTTGGCTGAGTGTTCAGGCCTCTATTATAAAAATAGTAGCTAAAGTTTGAGTCATTTAAAGTGGATGCCCAGGTAATAAAATTACCATAAAGAGTAGGTATTGTTGAAGTCATTTAAAGTGTTTGTTAAGGCAATGGACATACCCTAAAAAATATCTATAAATTTGATCACTTGGCTGAGTGTTCAGGCCTCTATTATAAAAATAGTAGCTAAAGTTTGAGTCATTTAAAGTGGATGCCCAGGTAATAAAATTACCATAAAGAGTAGGTATTGTTGAAGTCATTTAAAGTGTTTGTTAAGGCAATGGACATACCCTAAAAAATATCTATAAATTTGATCACTTGGCTGAGTGTTCAGGCCTCTATTATAAAAATAGTAGCTAAAGTTTGAGTCATTTAAAGTGGATGCCCAGGTAATAAAATTACCATAAAGAGTAGGTATTGTTGAAGTCATTTAAAGTGTTTGTTAAGGCAATGGACATACCCTAAAAAATATCTATAAATTTGATCACTTGGCTGAGTGTTCAGGCCTCTATTATAAAAATAGTAGCTAAAGTTTGAGTCATTTAAAGTGGATGCCCAGGTAATAAAATTACCATAAAGAGTAGGTATTGTTGAAGTCATTTAAAGTGTTTGTTAAGGCAATGGACATACCCTAAAAAATATCTATAAATTTGATCACTTGGCTGAGTGTTCAGGCCTCTATTATAAAAATAGTAGCTAAAGTTTGAGTCATTTAAAGTGGATGCCCAGGTAATAAAATTACCATAAAGAGTAGGTATTGTTGAAGTCATTTAAAGTGTTTGTTAAGGCAATGGACATACCCTAAAAAATATCTATAAATTTGATCACTTGGCTGAGTGTTCAGGCCTCTATTATAAAAATAGTAGCTAAAGTTTGAGTCATTTAAAGTGGATGCCCAGGTAATAAAATTACCATAAAGAGTAGGTATTGTTGAAGTCATTTAAAGTGTTTGTTAAGGCAATGGACATACCCTAAAAAATATCTATAAATTTGATCACTTGGCTGAGTGTTCAGGCCTCTATTATAAAAATAGTAGCTAAAGTTTGAGTCATTTAAAGTGGATGCCCAGGTAATAAAATTACCATAAAGAGTAGGTATTGTTGAAGTCATTTAAAGTGTTTGTTAAGGCAATGGACATACCCTAAAAAATATCTATAAATTTGATCACTTGGCTGAGTGTTCAGGCCTCTATTATAAAAATAGTAGCTAAAGTTTGAGTCATTTAAAGTGGATGCCCAGGTAATAAAATTACCATAAAGAGTAGGTATTGTTGAAGTCATTTAAAGTGTTTGTTAAGGCAATGGACATACCCTAAAAAATATCTATAAATTTGATCACTTGGCTGAGTGTTCAGGCCTCTATTATAAAAATAGTAGCTAAAGTTTGAGTCATTTAAAGTGGATGCCCAGGTAATAAAATTACCATAAGGAGTAGGTATTGTTGAAGTCATTTAAAGTGGATATTCAGGCAATGGACATGCCCTAAAAAAATATCTATAAATTTGATCACTTGGCTGAGTGTTCAGGCTTCTATTATAAAAATAGTAGCTAAAGTTTGAGTCATTTAAAGTGGATGCCCAGGTAATAAAACTACCATAATAAGTAGCTATAGTTGATGGTATTTAAAGTGGATGTTCAGACTTAAAAAATATAAAGAGTAGCTAAAGTTGTAGTCTTTTGAAGTGGATGTGTAGGCAACAAAAATTTCATAAAACGCAGCTATACTTTGAGTAATTATACAAAAAAGCTTTAAAAGGCAGGTACAGTCTGAATAATGTAAAGTGGCTGCTAAGATAACAAAAATACCATAAAAAGCATCTAAAGTTTACTTCGTCTAAAGTAAAAATGCTATTAAGTTATTACACATTTTGTATATTTTCAAACACAAAACTAATGACAATCTTAGTGCTTCTACATGGATGACTTTAAACACTTGTTAACCTAAAGAACTCTATAACAATTCTGTTTAATGCAGGCTGTAAAAGTAGACTCAGTACCTAGTTATAATTTCCCTTTAATATTATAATATCAATAAACATCAAACAATCCTCTATTAGGTACTAGGGATGTCAGTTATTCAACAGCAAAAAAGTTTTATTATCACAAGTATCACTTTAAATGATCCCGACTATAGGTGTTTCTTTTTTCTTCTTTTTGTAATCATTTATTTAAAAGAAGTTGATGATGAACTTTTCAATACACTTTCGATGACTTATTGTTGATCCATTAAATATTTTCTGGATTGTTAATGAAAATTATTTGGCCGAATACAAACGGCAATGCAATTAACATAATGCAACAGCGTGCGTATTGGAGCGGCGCTATAAAATACAAAGTGCTAATTTACGTGTCCATTACAGACACCATTTAACATCGTACACAGCACTACAAGATGTCAGAATTATAATAAACACCATTCGTTCATTCGTTTGGTCTATTTCCAGTTCTTGGTTTATTATTTCGAACTTGAACTTACAAAACGATGAGGAAAATTGAGGGTTAGTTATATTATGTAAATAAAAGCATTCTCAAATTTTGATTCATTGATTTTTGGATGATATTTATTTTTGAAAGAAAAAAATTAAGAAACCTGTTTAAAAGAGAATTTGAGTGTAGAGTTAAGGGGACAAATTGTCGTGGAATTCACGTGCACCGGAAACTACCTACCTAGTTCATTGGAATGCGGGTCTTAATTTCACCGAAACCGCCGTAGAATAATATAAGGGGGTAGAATGTCGTTAAGTTACCCGGTCGCTGGTACCTACAGACGACAGAGTCGGGGCATATAACACCTTTAAATTTTAAAGTGTCAACTCGTGCGACACGGTAAATGCACTTTTACCCACCTTAATAATCCAACTTACAAAACTTGGTCGTCGAAAACGCGAAATGTTGTGTATGCAACTACACGACGGCATAACTGAATAGAGAAGGGGAAAGGGGGGGGGGGGTCCCCGGCTTAATACATACCTGTGCTGTATTATTAACACGAAAGTCATAAAATATACAAGAAAATTGCAAAGTACTTACGTACGTCTCTGTATAAAATCAATAAGAAGATACATAATATTCATATGTTTTCTATTATTGCAAAAAATATTCAAATTTATAACATTCACTGTACCTACATTAATTGTACAAGTTCATTAATAGGTAGTAAGGTAGTGTAGTGTGGTGTAATAAACTGTAAACATATGTTAATGAGACAATCTCGTTCGGATCTATATTTAAAATCAAACGCCAGTAGCAGTTATTACGTATGATCAAAAAAAGAGCATACAACAAACATATGTACGTGCATGTAAAACAACAATTCTTAAACAAATACTACTATCGCCGTCAGTTTATAAACAAACAAACGTAAACAGTAAACCGTAAAGACGATATTGTAAAATGTATGTATTTGAGCACGTTTGTAATTGAGTTGTGTGGTTTTAATTGCTATCGGAAGGTGTCTGTCTGTATTGTTGGTTGATTGTTACTTATTTAATTAGTAGACTATACTTAGTGACATTTATTAAGGTAAATCAAAGCCACAATTTTGTATGTACAATTATGAGATACTTGTGATTCTGATGCTGATAAAATTTGTTGAGTTGTTCTTTACTTACAGACAGAAATCTCTTATCATTTTCCATAACAATTGCGATATTGAAATATGCCTTACAATTGGTATTTTCGACATTTCTGGGAACAAGCTTTCAATGTCCTGAAATATATTCGTCTAAAATTATTCGAAGTTGTATACTTAAAAGCTTTAGAAAAGGCTTAATGATAACTAGCATAAGATATGTCTAAAGTATTTTCGACTTTTCTACTATAAAATGTGGTTTTAAGTATCTTCGATTTTTCTGAGACGATACTTCCAATGTTCATTCATTCATATATTGATCCAAATTTACTAAGTTTTAAACCTCCAGAAAATACTTAGTGAAAACTAGTCTTAAGTATTTTCGATTTTCACGAATGGAGCTCTTAAAGTCCTTAAAAGTTAGTGTAGGTACCTGTAAGCTCTCGAAAATACTTACCTACTGAAAAATACTTTATAATATGTTTTAAGTATTTTCGACTTTTCTATTCTAAAATATGTTACAAGTATTTTCGATTTTTTTGAGAAGAAACTTCTAATATTCTTAAACATGTTGATCCAAAATTACTCGGATTTAAAACCAGAAAATACTTAGTGAAAACTAGTCTTAAGTATTTTCGATTTTCACGAATGAAGTTCTTAAAGTCCTTAAAAGTTAGTGTAGGTACCTGTTAGCTCTCGAAAATACTTACCTACTGAAAAATATTTTATAATATGTTTTAAGTATTTTCGACTTTTCTATTCTAAAATATGTTACAAGTATTTTCGATTTTTTTGAGAAGAAACTTCTAATATTCTTAAACATGTTGATCCAAAATTACTCGGATTTAAAACCAGAAAATACTTAGTGAAAACTAGTCTTAAGTATTTTCGATTTTCACGAATGAAGTTCTTAAAGTCCTTAAAAGTTAGTGTAGGTACCTGTTAGCTCTCGAAAATACTTACCTACTGAAAAATACTTTATAATATGTTTTAAGTATTTTCGACTTTTCTATTCTAAAATATGTTACAAGTATTTTCGATTTTTTTGAGAAGAAACTTCTAATATTCTTAAACATATTGATCCAAAATTACTCGAATTTAAAACTAGAAAATACTTAGTGAAAACTAGTCTTAAGTATTTTCGATTCTCACGAATGGACCTCTTAAAGTCCTTGAAAGTTAGTGTAGGTACCTGTAAGCTCTCGAAAATACTTACCTACTGAAAAATACTTTATAATATGTTTTAAGTATTTTCGACTTTTCTATTCTAAAATATGTTACAAGTATTTTCGATTTTTTTGAGAAGAAACTTCTAATATTCTTAAACATATTGATCCAAAATTACTCGAATTTAAAACTAGAAAATACTTAGTGAAAACTAGTCTTAAGTATTTTCGATTCTCACGAATGGACCTCTTAAAGTCCTTGAAAGTTAGTGTAGGTACCTGTAAGCTCTCGAAAATACTTACCTACTGAAAAATACTTTATAATATGTTTTAAGTATTTTCGACTTTTCTATTCTAAAATATGTTACAAGTATTTTCGATTTTTTTGAGAAGAAACTTCTAATATTCTTAAACATATTGATCCAAAATTACTCGAATTTAAAACTAGAAAATACTTAGTGAAAACTAGTCTTAAGTATTTTCGATTCTCACGAATGGACCTCTTAAAGTCCTTGAAAGTTAGTGTAGGTACCTGTAAGCTCTCGAAAATACTTACCTACTGAAAAATACTTTATAATATGTTTTAAGTATTTTCGACTTTTCTATTCTAAAATATGTTACAAGTATTTTCGATTTTTTTGAGAAGAAACTTCTAATATTCTTAAACATATTGATCCAAAATTACTCGAATTTAAAACTAGAAAATACTTAGTGAAAACTAGTCTTAAGTATTTTCGATTCTCACGAATGGACCTCTTAAAGTCCTTGAAAGTTAGTGTAGGTACCTGTAAGCTCTCGAAAATACTTACCTACTGAAAAATACTTTATAATATGTTTTAAGTATTTTCGACTTTTCTATTCTAAAATATGTTACAAGTATTTTCGATTTTTTTGAGAAGAAACTTCTAATATTCTTAAACATATTGATCCAAAATTACTCGAATTTAAAACTAGAAAATACTTAGTGAAAACTAGTCTTAAGTATTTTCGATTCTCACGAATGGACCTCTTAAAGTCCTTGAAAGTTAGTGTAGGTACCTGTAAGCTCTCGAAAATACTTACCTACTGAAAAATACTTTATAATATGTTTTAAGTATTTTCGACTTTTCTATTCTAAAATATGTTACAAGTATTTTCGATTTTTTTGAGAAGAAACTTCTAATATTCTTAAACATATTGATCCAAAATTACTCGAATTTAAAACTAGAAAATACTTAGTGAAAACTAGTCTTAAGTATTTTCGATTCTCACGAATGGACCTCTTAAAGTCCTTGAAAGTTAGTGTAGGTACCTGTAAGCTCTCGAAAATACTTACCTACTGAAAAATACTTTATAATATGTTTTAAGTATTTTCGACTTTTCTATTCTAAAATATGTTACAAGTATTTTCGATTTTTTTGAGAAGAAACTTCTAATATTCTTAAACATATTGATCCAAAATTACTCGAATTTAAAACTAGAAAATACTTAGTGAAAACTAGTCTTAAGTATTTTCGATTCTCACGAATGGAGCTCTAAAAGTTAGCGTAGGTACCTGTAAGCTCTCGAAAATACTTACCTACTGAAAAATACTTTATAATATGTTTTAAGTATTTTCGACTTTTCTATTCTAAAATATGTTACAAGTATTTTCGATTTTTTTGAAAAGAAACTTCCAATGTCTTTAAATATAAAAATATATTAATCCAAAAGTAGTCAGACTTAAACCTCTAAAAAATTCTTAGTGAAAAATAGTCTAAAATATGTCTTTAGTATTTTCGACTTTTCTTGAAAGAAGCTCTCAAAGTCCTTAAAAGTTGGGGCAATTGAAAGCTCTCGAAAATACTTATCGAAGACTACTTTATAATATGTTTTAAGTATTTTCGACTTTTCTATTCTAAAATATGTCAGAAGTATTTTAGATTTTTCTTATAAGAAACTCCTATTGTCTTTATTCATAATATAGGTTCAAAATTAGTACTACTAGAAGATACTTAATGATGTCTACACTAAAATATATCCTACGATTAAGTATTTTCGACTTTTGTCGAAACAAGCTCCCAATATCTTTCAACATATTAATGGGATATTCGTCGAACTCAAATCTCTAGAAAGCATTTAGTATAAAGACTACTCTAAAGTATTTTCGACTATGCTGGAAAGAAGTTCTTAAAGTTGTTAACATAGTAGGTAGCCTAAAGTTAGCCGAACTTATTGCTCCTAGAGATCCTTAGTAAAAACTGGTCTAAAATACATTGCATTTTCGACTTTTCTGGGAAGAAATTTCCAATAATGGTATTAAACATTTTAGTTCAAATGAACTTCTCAATTATCATCTGAATATTGTATAGATACGTATATCTGGCGTTTAAAATATTTGTGTACCTATTAGGCAGCTAAAAGGTGAGAAAAGGCCGAATTTTCCGATTGCAACAAATTTTTATGCTTTAATTAATGTGTCAAAGGTTTAAACATATTATTTGTTTTAAAAACAAATTGGTCAAGTGACGATTGTCAGTTGTTAGTTCATGTTTTTGTTTGCAATTGCTTCAGGTTCACCCATCAGCTAATTATGGTAGTGGTGATGAACCGCGTCGAAAAAGACCCGACGACTGTAAGCCAAATCACATTTTGCTATTCACCATCATAAATCCCATGTATCCAATAACAGTGGTAAGTCGATGAATGAGCTGAGCTATAAATAACTATTTAGCGATAGATGAATATCTCTCTATGTTTATGTTACACATTTGTTTATAATATCTGTACCTACGTAGCACGTGTACATATACATATACCAATACAGGTGTAGATAAATTATGTAAAGGTTAATTTTCGTGACCCTAGTGCTAATTAATGACCTGTGACTGCAATAAGTTTCAGCAGTAGCTTCGTTACTTAGTACCTACCTGTAGTTTATGTATAAAATCAATGTCGTAATTAATTTGATAGATTGATTTCTTTTTTTTTACATACGTAAATATTTATTTAAAATTCCGTTTCAGTAAATTAGAGGTACATAGCTACATTTAAGCAAATTCCATTTTATCAACAGTAAGATTTTCAATTTCAATCAATCGTGAACGTTTACTGCACGATGACGATCTTCGACGTTGAGGGGATAAAATCAGGAAGAGGTTTATGTTTCGTTTCAGTGATTGGATCATCTTTTTGTTTTGTTTGTAATATACATATATACATATAGATACGTGAGTGACCCAAGACAAGAAGACACTTTGTTTTCTTGTCGTATTTTTTCGTAGAATAATGAAGAAAAAGCGACCTTAATGTATACGGGTTGTTTTTACACCCACCCTCCCTATGTACCTACCTACTCCTAGTTTTTCTGTACCATTAAGTAAATAAATATTCTATTATTGTAAGATACACACAGAGAGAGAGAGAGAGTTCAAGCTGGCTGCTACTGTGTAGGTACTTCCCCGGTCGGCAATTTAATTAATTGGCAACGAGAGAGAGCTCTCTTGTTTGCTTTTAATCAAATTGCTAACCCCGAGTACCACCGCTAGGTAAAGATATTTATTTACCCGTGTACGGAAACGGAAAATATATCTATGGGTATATGGGACGAGGAACTTGTTATTTTTAATTCTTTTGAAAGCTTTGGCATCTTGTTGTTAGTTACCTACCTACTGCTACGTATATTATGAGGAGTGAGGGGGGCGGGATAGTTCTGTACCAGCTGCGTACGTGCTTAAAAATTTGTATATAAAACTGCGCTTCTTGTTGTATTATAGATAATATCCTTTGCCACTGTTAGCCCAGTGGCGTTGCATGTGGACTTTTAATAAGGCGTTAATGTATCTATTTCTCTAAGAATTATCGGTATTTTTAATTTTTTATTTTAATACACATTGAAATAGTGTCACTACAAAAATATATTGAGCCCTTAGATAATAATTATTTCCCTTGTATTAAACTAATGGTATTTGAGTACGACTCGATGTTGAGCTGCCTTTGGCTTCCAACTTATAAATAAGAAAGTTTCTCTTATAGGCAAACAAACAAAAAAACCTACAAACAAAGATATTAAATAATAAAAAGTCAATGCTAAAGGGGTGGTTAAAACTCAAACCAACTAATACTTGATGCTTTTCACTCTTATAGAGGTATTAAATTTGTTTAGAGGTATAAGTGTTGGTTGCTTTAATATAATACGTAATAAGTAATGTGCTTAGCACACGTATTAGTAGTTTTAGGGGCTGTTATTGATTTTTTATTTTCCTTTTTGAAGTGCTAATTTATTCTAACGGTTGCTGTTCCTTAGGTACTATTATTAGCTACTTATACGTCGAAGTCTACGTTAATATTTGTTTATAAATTTAGTATTTATCGGGTTTACGTTTGACTTTACAAACACGTGTAGAGTTGTTTCTTAAATTAGCAATATTTATGCTAACTATTACGTATTGTATTACACTTACTTTTAATAATGCAGCAGCCACGGAATTCTACCGGTTTTTTTTTTTTTTGGCTTTTCGAAATTCAACTTCTTGCATCTTTTGATCTTCCAAAGTTTTAAAATTTGTATCTACCTATTTGAATATATATAAGGTCGTTTATTAGTTTTATTCTAATTTTTAGAAAGTTACCTTGTCCTTTCGGTCCACGTTTTTTTTTAGTTGATGGCAACGATAAAGATGTCAAGAATTATTTTCCTTATTTGTAAAAATGTTATGCTATGAGCATGCATTATCCATAGATACTGTAAATGTTAAATCTTGGAATTTGTATACAGTTCCAAGATTTGTTCAATTTGCATAGTAATGTTTATGTTCACGTTTCCGCAATAAATTGTAAAATTTTTGACAAAAGTACGTAATATTATTATTATTATTATTATTAAGTAACCTCTAACACAGTGGCGGCGAGTCTTCTTTATAGTACATTCGTTAACAATTCAGTTCCCTTGCCTTAAGGTCAATTTGGCTAATACCCTTTGTTTACTATTACGTACTACTTTAATTTTCGAGCAGTTCCCCATTTTACCTTTGAACAGTTTAACACAAGTTTTGGCACCTATAAGTACATACGTACGAAATCCATTAGTCGTCGCCAGTTTCTCTTCTTGTTCAATTAACGTTTCCATTATTATGCGATGACCAGGCATTGTATTTAGGTTGTATGTAGTAGTGGAATTTGCAATAATGCCGAATTGATGAGGGAACGTGTGCTAAAGGGGATTAACGATTTGCTTAGTTATCACACATAATTTAATACACAGAAACAAATCTAGAAAGAGTTTTTTATTTTCTGGCTGAAGATGTTCATTAAATATTGTAATGTTAGTGAAATTTGTAAAATTCTAGTCGGTTTTCAAGCATGAAGTAATTATAATTAAGAAGTAATACATATACAAATCCAATTAATTAATTACATATAAATATTCGTGAAAGTTATTAATTACTTAGGTACGTACCTAGTGCTTTCACTTTCTATCCATACTAATATTATGTGTTATAGACGACTTTTCCTTTTATCGCTCTCGGTTTATTATTATTTTTTTTATAAAATTACTACAAAAAGCAGTGACTGTAGTACTATGGTAGTTATATCTGCAGTGGTGAGCAAATATTAATTATACGATGATTTAGTTCACGTTTATGGATAATAAGTCACAACTAAGTAATTGTATATTTTGCAAAAGGTTAAAGTCTAAAGGTTAGGTACTGTACCGTACCGTACCTGTAGGCAACGTGAGTATCTACATTTTGATGCATGAATCGATTAAAGTTTATTTATTAATATCGGTTACTTGTTTACTTGTTTCGTCTTAAAATGTCACAAACCTTCGGGTTATGTATTAATATTAAAGCCAGCAAACTGTTGTCTTATGAGTTATTTCGTCCCGAGTTTATTAAAGAAAGAAAACGTTATTAATCAACGTAAAACAATCATTTGGTAACGTACAAATCGACATTTGCTGCAGATGTTGCAGCACAGTCACTAAATTTATCGTAATACTGATTTTTGCAGCTGTTTGCCCAGAGGCGTCACATATGGACTTTTATTAAGGCGTTAATGTAACGATTTCCCCCTAAATTTTGCTGTACAACTTTTTTCTGGATTTTAATACACTTTATAGTAGTCACTACAAAAATACATTAGGTTCCTAAAAAATTTTTTTTGCCTTGTATTGTACAGGTGGCATTAGAGTACAACTTCACGTAAAGCTGCCTTTGGTTAAATAAATTAAAAAAACGTTTTATAGACAAATAAAAGTAGGTACGTGTTAGCTACAAAGAAAAACGTTTTTTAAATATCGTGAACGCCTGAAAACATTTGGAGTTTTCCGGATTATCCGGTCTATATAGGCTTTTATTTCCTTTTTTATCGGGAAACGTTTTATTGTAATTTTGATTTTTCCCTCGTGCGCATAACGGCAAAAACGTATCTAAAACGGAGGAATTCAGAAGCGCAAAGCCGCCTTCTCCTTCTTCCATCGTCGAACGAACGTAATGGTGCGAACCATAAAAGCGTTTTGCGGAATACGTCTTTTGAAAACAATATCCGGAGCCTGCGAGATTAATGGGGATGAGGGATCCCGATCTGAAGAGATAAACATTCCTATCGAAGTTTTGATAAGAAGGAGATAAAGTTAACGGCTGAAAGAACGACGATGATACTGTGTCTCAGTTTTTGCAATTTTCTTTTTCCTTCCTCGGCTTCGATACAGTCAAGGACTAGGAATTATCCGAAAAACTAGCTCGTGAATAATTTAATAGAGACTTTTTTAATATTATGTATGGAATTACATTTGTCGTAAACGCTTTTTATTGGTATTAAAATCGTTTTTGCTGTTGCTTGATCAGTGGCGTCACATGTGGACCTTTAATAAGACGTTAATTCGACACTTCATCTGAGAATTTTCTGTAAAATTTTTTTGGAGTTTGATACTCAGTAAAGTTCTATAAACATAAAAATATATTAAGCCCTTAAGGAAAAGTTTGGTGGTTAAGTGCAACTCGAAGTAGGACTGCTACTATAACCCAATATCCAATCGATACAGCTACAGAAATGGCCTGTTTGACTTTTAAAAGTGTAGCAAAACTTTAGCTCTTTCTCTCTGGTTCATTAATCTGCTGGATGATGATTACCAGATGCGACTACCTCGCAATAATAACCATGATGATGATAATAATAATAAGACCCGTCCACTGCCTGGTTGTCGGGATGGAAGAAAAACCAGAAACGTTCCGATGAAAAACGTCTAAATGGAGAGCCCATTCCAATAGCAGTTAGTTGTTATCGGAGTGCATAATTGAAATGAAAAGAAGAACGAATTCAAAACTAATTAGTTCTGATTAACGACAGACGGTCGAGACGGGGATAAAAAAAACAAGAAGCTGATTAAATGAAAACTCACTGGCTGTAACACTTCAGTGGTAACTAATATTAGCAAAGAGCCTTTGTATTGAATTAAATAAGTTTTTTCTTTTATAAAAGATAAAAAACAAGGAAAGGAATTACATTATCATTTCCTACAGCGTTAATCGATCAATAAATAAATAATTTTATACAACTTTGTGAAAGAATCTTGTATTATGGTGACTATTTCTGATTCTCGCCCAGTGGTGTCACATGTGGACTTTTATTAAGGTGTTAATCTAACGAATTTTCTGAGAATTTTCAGTAAAGTTTTTTATGGGTTTCCACACAATTTAAATTAGTAACACTAAAAAAATATATTGAGCCTTTAATTAATAGTTTTTTATTGGCATTTTTTAATAATAGTATTCGAGCAAAGCTAGAAATAGAGCTGCCTTTGGTCCTTAACGATGAAGTAATGATATTCGTGATTGTTCACCTGCAAATATGCGTAAGTATTCATAGGCGAATTAATTCAAGATGCACCTACAGTAACGTTTGATTACATTATAGGGAAAACTAACTAGCTTGTAAATAATTTATTAGAAACATTTTTAATTACCAAATGCATTTTTCTGTAACCTATCACCTTCATTTATGGATAGAGTCGTGAAACTAAATTTATCGTAAACGCCTAAAATTGTGTTGTAGTGGCTTTTGCTGATGTTCGTCCAGCGGCGTCACATGTGGACTTTCATTAAAGTGTTAATGTAACGATTTTTCTGAGAATTTTCAGTAGTTTTTTATGGGTTTTGGTACAATTTAAATTAGTACACCAAAAAAATATATTGAGCCTTTAATTAATAGTTTTTATGGTATTTTTAATAATAGTATTCGAGCAAAGCTAGAAATAGAGCTGCCTTTGGTCCTTAACGATGAAGTAATGATATTCGTGATTGTTCACCTGCAAATATGCGTATTTTTATAGGCAAATCAATTCAAGATGCACCTACAGTACGTTTGATTACATTATCAAGAAACTAACTAGCTCGTGAATAATTTATTAGAAACATGTTTAATTACCAATGCATTTTTCTGTAATTTATCACCTTCATTTATGATAGAGTTGTTAAACTTAACTTTTTGGTAAACGCCTTAAATTTTATTGTAGTGCCTTTTGCTGCTATTCGTGCAGTGGCGTCACATGTGGACTTTTATTAAGGTGTTAATATAACGATTTTTCTGAGAATTTTCAGTAAAGTTTTTTATGGGTTTTGGCACAATTTAAATTAGTATCACCAAAAAAATATATTGAGCCTTTAATTAATAGTTTTTATTGGATTTTTTAATAATAGTATTCGAGCAAAGCTAGAAATAGAGCTGCCTTTGGTCCTTAACGATGAAGTAATGATATTCGTGATTGTTCACCTGCAAATATGCGTATTTTTATAGGCAAATCAATTCAAGATGCACCTACAGTAACGTTTGATTACATTATCGGGAAAACTAACTAGCTCGTGAATAATTTATTAGAAACATTTTAATTACCAATGCATTTTTCTGTAATTTATCACCTTCATTTATGATAGAGTTGTTAAACTTAACTTTTTGGTAAACGCCTTAAATTTTATTGTAGTGCCTTTTGCTGCTATTCGTGCAGTGGCGTCACATGTGGACTTTTATTAAGGTGTTAATATAACGATTTTTCTGAGAATTTTCAGTAAAGTTTTTTATGGGTTTTGGACAATTTAAATTAGTATCACCAAAAAAATATATTGAGCCTTTAATTAATAGTTTTTATTGGTATTTTTTAATAATAGTATTCGAGCAAAGCTAGAAATAGAGCTGCCTTTGGTCCTTAACGTGAAGTAATGATATTCGTGATTGTTCACCTGCAAATATGCGTATTTTTATAGGCAAATAATTCAAGATGCACCTACAGTAACGTTTGATTACATTATCGGAAAACTAACTAGCTCGTGAATAATTTATTGAAACATTTTAATTACCAATGCATTTTTCTGTAATTTATCACCTTCAATTATGATAGATTGTTAAACTAACTTTTTGGTAAACGCCTTAAATTTTATTGTAGTGCCTTTTGCTGCTATTCGTGCAGTGGCGTCACATGTGGACTTTTATTAAGGTGTTAATTAACGATTTTTCTGAGAATTTTCAGTAAAGTTTTTTATGGGTTTGGCCACAATTTAAATTAGTATCACCAAAAAATATATTGAGCTTTTAATTAATAGTTTTTTTTGGATTTTTTAATAATAGTATTCGAGCAAAGCTAGAAATAGAGCTTGGTCCTTAAATGAAGTAATGATATTCGTGATTGTTCACTGAATAGCGTATTTTTATAGGCAAATCAATTCAAGATGCACCTACAGTAACGTTTGATTACATTATCGGGAAAACTAACTAGCTCGTGAATAATTTATTAGAAACATGTTTAATTACCAATGCATTTTTCTGTAATTTATCACCTTCATTTATGATAGAGTTGTTAAACTTAACTTTTTGGTAAACGCCTTAAATTTTATTGTAGTGCCTTTTGCTGCTATTCGTGCAGTGGCGTCACATGTGGACTTTTATTAAGGTGTTAATATAACGATTTTTCTGAGAATTTTCAGTAAAGTTTTTTATGGGTTTTGGTACAATTTAAATTAGTATCACCAAAAAAATATATTGAGCCTTTAATTAATAGTTTTTATTGGTATTTTTTAATAATAGTATTCGAGCAAAGCTAGAAATAGAGCTGCCTTTGGTCCTTAACTGTGAAGTAATGATAATCGTGATTGTTCACCTGCAAATATGCGTATTTTTATAGGCAAATTAATTCAAGATGCACCTACAGTAACGTTTGATTACATTATCGGGAAAACTAACTAGCTCGTGAATAATTTATTTGAAACATTTTTAATTACCAATGCATTTTTCTGTAACCTATCACCTTCAATTATGATAGAATTGTTAAACTAAACTTTTTGGTAAACGCCTTAAATTTTATTGTAGTGCCTTTTGCTGCTATTCGTGCAGTGGCGTCACATGTGGACTTTTATTAAGGTGTTAATGTAACGATTTTTCTGAGAATTTTCAGTAAAGTTTTTTATGGGTTTCCACACAATTTAAATTAGTATCACCCAAAAAATATATTGACCCTTTTAATTAATAGTTTTTTCTTGGTATTTTTTAATAATAGTATTCGAGCAAAGCTAGAAATAGAGCTGCCTTTGGTTCTTAATTACGAATTAATGGTAATTGTGATGATTGTTCACGTGAATTGTATTTACATATGAATTAATTACTACTAATGTGCCTACAGTAAGTTTTGATGAAATGATACTCGGCTTATCGATTAATAAAATACCATACATTACTACATATTTATTTATTTATTAATAGGTAGTAGATAATGAATGTAGACGGTGTTCATCTGGTTTAATCCCGCGATCATGTTTTAATCCGGAGAACACGTTCGGTGGTTTTCTTCTTGTCGTTCTCCAAATGTTTCCGCAAATTTGAATATCATGCTCTCATCTACCTACCAACCTACTTCACGTACTAATATCGATGCAAATCGTGGTTATTAATAGTCGACCTCCTCGCAAAATTTATGGATACAGTTCGGTTCAGTTCAGTTCAGTTTGGGTATGCCCAAAAAAGGGTGTGGGTCATAATTTCCATGCCCTTTGACTTAATATCTACTTAATGTAACGTCTACAGGATAGATATAAATTATAAAAAAGAAACTCCTATTAGGTACATATGTACATAATTCGAATGAACGCGTCGCCTTATTCACTTCACAAAATTTAATTCAATAAAAGTGATTTAGGTACTAAATGAATTTCTTCCTCCCTTGGATTTGTCTGGAAGACGGGCTTGTACTCTGAGTATTAACAAATGCTTTGATACTTTTGTTCGTATTTACGATACCTTTTTAAAATAGTCAATTTAACGTATTAACTAAGTACGATTTGTTTTATCTTATCAAACGGTATAAAACCACCAAAACGAAATCTGAACACGTATACAATAAATTGCGATTAGATAATAACTACCAAACAGGAAATAAAAAGCCATAAAAAAACACTCGGTCTAAATTAAATCAAAACTTGTTTGACTATCGAAAAACACTGAAACTACTGATAGAAGCCATAAATGAAATCATCAGTCACTCTAGAAATATTATTATTATTATTGTGATCCAAATAATTTTAATTGTAGAAAAACTATCACTGGAAAAGTGAAATATCTAGAATCACTTAAGGGGGATGTTTAATTTATTATATGAGGTCTTTTGGACCCCTTTCTTTCTTTAAGAGTTATTTGAATTATTATCCCCTTTCGATTTCACGTGAGATTTACTCTGCTCCCGATTACTCGAGATATACATTGACTCATGTCACTTTAAATGATATTTGATGAGATTTTCATTGAGACAAAATAGGATTTACCCATTGTATAAAGATTTTAAATTAAAAACGTAACAGAAATGATTTACATTCCATTGTATTAAAAAATAAACGTGAGATTTTCTATGACCCGTCGAATTTTAAATGAGATTTGCTTAATTAATTTTTAAATGACTTGTCACTTTAAATGGCACGTGATGAGATTTTCAATGTCTTGTAGTACTTTAAATATTTAATGAAGTATTCCATGGCTCCTCTCCTTTTAAGTGAGGCTTGACGAGATTTTCAAAGACTTCTGTCACTTTAAATGACTTTTGACGAGATTTTCAATGACACTAAATAAGATTTTCAACGAATCCTCACACTTTCAATGATACTTGGTTTATTTTCAAAAGACCCAATGACGTTGGATAAGATTTTCAGTTGCTGCTCTTCCTATAAGTGAGATTTGCAAAAGTCACAATGACTCGTCTCATATTTAGAGAGATTTGACGAGATTTTCAAAGACCTTTGTCACTTTAAATTACATTTGACGAGATTGTCAATGATCTCTTTTTTTTTTTCAATGACATTAATTGAGACCTTCAAGGAATCCTCTCACTTTCAATGAGACTTGGTGAATTTTTTAAAGATCCCTTTCGCTTTAAATGACCTTTGACGAGGGTTTGAATGACCCCTGTCATTTGGATGAGATCTTAAATTACTTCCTTTATGTGAGATATGACAAAATTTATAATGACTCTTCCCATATTTAGAGAGATTTGACGAGATTTTTAGACCTCTGTCACTTTAAATGACATTTGACGAGATTGTCGATGATTTCTCTTTTTTTCAATGAGACTAGATAAGATTTTAAACGAACCCTCTCACTTTCAATGAGATTTGGTGAATTTTTAAAAGACGCCTTTCGCTTTAAATGACCTTTGACCAGGGTTTGAATGACCCTGTCATTTTAATTGCACTGGATGAGATTTTCAGTTGCTGCTCTTCCTATAAGTGAGATTTGACGAAAGTTACAATGACTCATCTCAATTTAGAGAGATTTGACGAGATTTTAAAAAAAAAAAAAAAAAAAAAAAAAAAAAAAAAAAAAAAAAAAAAAAAAAAAAAAAAAAAAAAAAAAAAAAAAAAAAAAAAAAAAAAAAAAAAAAAAAAAAAAAAAAAAAAAAAAAAAAAAAAAAAAAAAAAAAAAAAAAAAAAAAAAAAAAAAAAAAAAAAAAAAAAAAAAAAAAAAAAAAAAAAAAAAAAAAAAAAAAAAAAAAAAAAAAAAAAAAAAAAAAAAAAAAAAAAAAAAATTTTTTTTTTTTTTTTTTTTTTTTTTTTTTTTTTTTTTTTTTTTTTTTTTTTTTTTTTTTTTTTTTTTTTTTTTTTTTTTTTTTTTTTTTTTTTTTTTTTTTTTTTTTTTTTTTTTTTTTTTTTTTTTTTTTTTTTTTTTTTTTTTTTTTTTTTTTTTTTTTTTTTTTTTTTTTTTTTTTTTTTTTTTTTTTTTTTTTTTTTTTTTTTTTTTTTTTTTTTTTTTTTTTTTTTTTTTTTTTTTTTTTTTTTTTTTTTTTTTTTTTTTTTTTTTTTTTTTTTTTTTTTTTTTTTTTTTTTTTTTTTTTTTTTTTTTCGCTTTAAATGACCTTTGACGAGGGTTTGAATGACCCCTGTCATTTGGATGAGATCTTAAATTACTTCCTTTAAGTGAGATATGACAAAATTTATAATGACTCTTCCCATATTTAGAGAGATTTGACGAGATTTTTAGACCTTGTCACTTTAAATGACATTTGACGAGATTGTCGATGATTTCTCTTTTTTTCAATGAGACTAGATAAGATTTTAAACGAACCCTCTCACTTTCAATGAGATTTGGTGAATTTTTAAAAGACGCCTTTCGCTTTAAATGACCTTTGACCAGGGTTTGAATGATCCCTGTCATTTTAATTGCACTGGATAAGATTTTCAGTTGCTGCTCTTCCTATAAGTGAGATTTGACGAAAGTTACAATGACTATCTCATATTTAGAGAGATTTGACGAGATTTTCAAAGACCTCTGTCACTTTAAATTACATTTGACGAGATTGTCAATGATCTCTCTTTTTTTCAATGACATTAATTGAGACCTTCAAGGAATCCTCTCACTTTCAATGAGACTTGGTGAATTTTTTAAAGACCCCCCCCCCCCCCCCCCCCCCCCCCCCCCCCCCCCCCCCCCCCCCCCCCCCCCCGGGGGGGGGGGGGGGGGGGGGGGGGGGGGGGGGGGGGGGGGGGGGGGGGGGGAATTTTTTAAAGATCCCTTTCGCTTTAAATGACCTTTGACGAGGGTTTGAATGACCCCTGTCATTTGGATGGGATCTTAAATTACTTCCTTTATGTGAGATATGACAAAATTTATAATGACTCTTCCCATATTTAGAGAGATTTGACGAGATTTTTAGACCTCTGTCACTTTAAATGACATTTGACGAGATTGTCGATGATTTCTCTTTTTTTCAATGAGACTAGATAAGATTTTAAACGAACCCTCTCACTTTCAATGAGATTTGGTGAATTTTTAAAAGACGCCTTTCGCTTTAAATGACCTTTGACCAGGGTTTGAATGATCCCTGTCATTTTAATTGCACTGGATAAGATTTTCAGTTGCTGCTCTTCCTATAAGTGAGATTTGACAAAAGTTACAATGACTCTCTCATATTTAGAGAGATTTGACGAGATTTTCAAAGACCTCTGTCACTTTAAATTACATTTGACGAGATTGTCAATGATCTCTCTTTTTTTCAATGACATTAATTGAGACCTTCAAGGAATCCTCTCACTTTCAATGAGACTTGGTGAATTTTTTAAAGATCCCTTTCGCTTTAAATGACCTTTGACGAGGGTTTGAATGACCCCTGTCATTTGGATGGAGATCTTAAATTACTTCCTTTATGTGAGATATGACAAAATTTATAATGACTCTTCCCATATTTAGAGAGATTTGACGAGATTTTTAGACCTCTGTCACTTTAAATGACATTTGACGAGATTGTCGATGATTTCTCTTTTTTTCAATGAGACTAGATAAGATTTTAAACGAACCCTCTCACTTTCAATGAGATTTGGTGAATTTTTAAAAGACGCCTTTCGCTTTAAATGACCTTTGACCAGGGTTTGAATGATCCCTGTCATTTTAATTGCACTGGATGAGATTTTCAGTTGCTGCTCTTCCTATAAGTGAGATTTGACGAAAGTTACAATGACTCATCTCATATTTAGAGAGATTTGACGAGATTTTCAAAGACCTCTGTCACTTTAAATTACATTTGACGAGATTGTCAATGATCTCTCTTTTTTTCAATGACATTAATGAGATCTTCAACGAATCCTCTCACTTTCAATGAGACTTGGTGAATTTTTTAAAGATCCCTTTCGCTTTAAATGACCTTTGACGAGGGTTTGAATGACCCCTGTCATTTGGATGGGATCTTAAATTACTTCCTTTATGTGAGATATGACAAAATTTATAATGACTCTTCCCATATTTAGAGAGATTTGACGAGATTTTTAGACCTCTGTCACTTTAAATGACATTTGACGAGATTGTCGATGATTTCTCTTTTTTTCAATGAGACTAGATAAGATTTTAAACGAACCCTCTCACTTTCAATGAGATTTGGTGAATTTTTTAAAGATCCCTTTCGCTTTAAATGACCTTTGACGAGGGTTTGAATGACCCCTGTCATTTGGATGGAGATCTTAAATTACTTCCTTTAAGTGAGATATGACAAAATTTATAATGACTCTTCCCATATTTAGAGAGATTTGACGAGATTTTTAGACCTCTGTCACTTTAAATGACATTTGACGAGATTGTCGATGATTTCTCTTTTTTTCAATGAGACTAGATAAGATTTTAAACGAACCCTCTCACTTTCAATGAGATTTGGTGAATTTTTAAAAGACGCCTTTCGCTTTAAATGACCTTTGACCAGGGTTTGAATGATCCCTGTCATTTTAATTGCACTGGATGAGATTTTCAGTTGCTGCTCTTCCTATAAGTGAGATTTGACGAAAGTTACAATGACTCATCTCATATTTAGAGAGATTTGACGAGATTTTCAAAGACCTCTGTCACTTTAAATTACATTTGACGGGATTGTCAATGATCTCTCTTTTTTTCAATGACATTAAATGAGATCTTCAACGAATCCTCTCACTTTCAATGAGACTTGGTGAATTTTTTAAAGAACCCCTTTGCTTTAAATGACCTTTGACGATGGTTTAAATGACTCCTGTCATTCGGATGAGATCTTAAGTTACGGCTCTTCCTTTAAGTAAGATTTGACGAGATTTACAATGACTCCTGTCACATTAAATGAGATTTGGTGAGATTTTGCTGGATGGATGATAAAATTGGGAAGTTTTTTTTTTTGAAAAGTTAATTATTGTACTAACTTAAACTATTTAGTACGACTTTTTGACTTATAAAACATTACTAAAAGCGAAAATAATTGCTCATTGCTAGATACTTATTACTAGTGAAGCCAAAACGTTTCCAACTTGACGGTAGGCATTTATTTATTATGGTCCAGTAAATAACATCAAAGGAACAACTTGTTCATTCATAAATTCAATAATTAGAACCTGGGGCAGAGAAACGGATATACAAATTAACGTAAAATGTTATCAGATAAGCGAACTGTACAATACAACAAGAGTGCGTGTATGTATGTACTATATTATAATCGAAATCACAATAGGTACATAGTAGAATGTTGCAAATCCAAATGCATCTGAATACTTTGAAGGAATTGCAAATTTTGAAACATCGAGACGTACATGTCGTAGGTATAGTTCATCTGAATAGAGAAGGCACAGAGCATCATCGATGACGTTATGCGCAAAGTCGAGTTTTAAGCACGAAACAGTTGATAGACCTGTTGAAGTGATGATTCAGTGGCGTCCGTTCGATATTATTTGTGGTAGTAGTTTCAGATTGTTGTGTTGTTAATTTGTGGATCGTTGTTGTTAATAATGTAGCGCCCCGTGATATCGTGCGTGTGTGTGATAACAAATTTGTGTGCATGTACTTCTTATCGCTAATATGTTTACAACACAGCCACAGCGCGCGGTTCTTTTATCGTTATCAACTTACAAGTTATAAATCTTTCTCCAGCGACAAGTAACACGATCAATTCTGTGAATTATCGACGGCTTTCTAATTATAATTATAATTATTTTTTTTACGTTTATAAACTTAGTTAAAGCCCGTATGTTACGCCCATGCTGAAGTCATCTTAAAACAATTACGTCATTTTCGCGCAGAATAGTGATGACGCCTCTGTGCCTTCTCTATTCAGATGGACTATACAGAGGTAATTATTAAATGCAGTTGGATAGTTTCAATAGAACGCACTTCGATTCGAATATATTTACAACCGGTTCATTGTGTGCGTGCATTTATGGTCAGTATATCGGGCATCTAATCACCTACCATCAGACATGATGCAGATTGCAAATATTTAACGCACAGTTTCCAAATTAACAAACCAAAATTAACATTTTAAGTTACTGTGTTGTAAAAGATTTTACAATGTATAATTATTATATACATACCTACATAGATGGTTTCGTGACCAAAAAAAAAAAACCCGAAAATTCCCAAAAAAACGAAAAGGTTAAAAGTATTAGAAAAAGTGATTTATAGAGTTGATGTGTGCAAGTGAGGCAGTCAGTCGCCTTTTTTTTTAAAGTTCTAGGTCAAATTATACCTACAAAATATTTCTAAGCATTTTTGGGTCGTAAAATAAAATTAGACAATTACAATAAACACCCTTTATTGTTTTGGCTTTTAGCAACATAATTAGGTATTACAGTACAGTAAAAAAATTTTTTATGGAACGACAGAATACGGTCCTGTGCACCATTAGACAAGCAAGACATTTTATTATTACAACGTGTTTTTCTGGTTTACTTGACTTATGGTAACACTGTTGTTCGCACAGTTAAGTTAAATACTTCAAATGTAAAGTAAAATGCCTGGGCAAAGACATTATAACATGTATCGCCGATTTGGCACATACATTTCCTCGTTTTTATACGATAATAAAAACTAAATTTAGTAACCAATAATATTATACCGTGCACTTTTACGAAACATTTCCTTTCTGAATAATAAAAAGTTTACGGTCATAAATACATTATCGAAAATACGTATATAAAATGTAGTAAAAAAAGTTCTGAAACTTTTACAAAAATAATAAGCCTGAATCAGGAATAAAAAAAAGCCACCCCCGAAGTTGTCGTAGTATTTCCAGGGTAGACAACAAACAGCCATAAATACGCCTCCTGTCACATTTTCCTGACTAGATTGTTGCGTCGTATATTTATGTGGTAGCTTCCCTCTAAGATCTACGATGCTAATTGTACGATTTTTGAGCGCCAATCCTCGACTTCAAAAGCTCCAATAACACCAAAAGAAATATGTTCCGAAAGACGCGTCCTGTCATCCTGGCGGTAAATGGACGACAGACAGCTTACTTCATCACAAACGAAACACCCACACAAAAACAACGTCAGCGTGTGCCATTGGGCCTATAAGCCTAAGCCACATATATAGATACGTTAACAAATTCCACTATTTGTACGTGTTGTATTTTATTTATGAATATGTAATCTAATAACGCCTTGTCGACAGCATAATAAATACGAGAATGTAGTTGTGAACAGTGGCGACTCGACTTTTACAAATTAGAGGCGTTGAAATAAATATAGTCAGTCTCTTTTACATGTCCCACCTCGCGCATGCTGAATTCCCTGCTCTTATTCGCTGCTTGTGGGTCCTACGTGCCCCGCCTCTCGCATGCTCTTGCGAATTCTACGCCCACATTCGTTCGTCTGCACCCTACAAACCCCGCCCTCTTGCAAGCATTTGTTTGCATTAGATCCAATTGAATTCTCCGGTCGCATTCGCTGGCGGCTGCTTGTACCTTACATGCCCCCCTCCCCCATCTCGCGCATGCTTATTTGCATGGATAACAGCAGAATTCTCTGCTCTTATTCGCTGCTTGTGGGTCCTACGTGCCCTGTCCCGCCTCTCGCATGCTCTTGTGAATTCTACGCCCACATTCGTTTACCTGCACCCTACAAACCCCGCCTATTGCAAGCATTTGTTTGCATTAGATCCAATTGAATTCTCCGGTCGCATTCGCTGGCGACTGCTTGTACTCTACATGCCCCTCACCCATCTCGCGCATGCTTATTTGCATGGATAACAGCTGAATTTTCTGCTCTTATTCGCTGCTTGTGGGTCCTACGTGCCCTGTCCCGCTTCTCGCATGCTCTTGTGAATTCTACGCCCACATTCGTTTACCTGCACCCTACAAACCCCGCCTATTGCAAGCATTTGTTTGCATTAGATCCAATTGAATTCTCCGGTCGCATTCGCTGGCGACTGCTTGTACTCTACATGCCCCTCACCCACCTCGCGCATGCTTATTTGCATGGATAACAGCTGAATTCTCTGCTCTTATTCGCTGCTTGTGGGTCCTACGTGCCCTGTCCCGCTTCTCGCATGCTCTTGTGAATTCTACGCCCACATTCGTTTACCTGCACCCTACAAACCCCGCCTATTGCAAGCATTTGTTTGCATTAGATCCAATTGAATTCTCCGGTCGCATTCGCTGGCGACTGCTTGTACTCTACATGCCCCTCCCCCATCTCGCGCATGCTTATTTGCATGGATAACAGCAGAATTCTCTGCTCTTATTCGCTGCTTGTGGGTCCTACGTGCCCTGCCCCGCCTCTCGCATGCTCTTGTGAATTCTACGCCCACATTCGTTCGCCTGCACCCTACAAACCCCGCCTCTTACATGCCTTTGTCTTTATTAAATCCAATTGAATTCACCACTTACATTCGCTGACTGCTTGTGTACCTGTACTCTACATGCCCCGCCTCACGCATACTTTTGTTTGCTAACAGTTTTCCAAGTAATGTATGTGTACTGTCAGTTAAGTGGTGCACCTCATATATAAGCGCCTGATCTTGTGTTTCTTATGTTGGCTTTTGAGCGATTGCGAATTTGTCCGTGTCCTTTGCCAGGATGTAGGAACATTGCATCAACACTTAATAAATCAAAACAATACTTGTACGTAGTAGTAGCAGCACATTTATTTCGTTTGCTACAGACCTGTATGTTCCTCGTCCTGGCTAAAGATTTATGAGAAATAAATCTTGGCACGGCGATATCGTTATTACTGCCGCAACTGTATTACGAAGTTTATGAAGGACTCGCGTCCTCAGAAGTACGTAATAAGATAAGTGTGGGTACTGAAATTAAAATTTATGGGCCATTTTTCCGAAAAACATGACTTATGGTATACCGGCCGAGGTCATGTGAACTAATGCAATGCGGTCATCGTTTAACAATAAACTACATACTGTATATTTTGACTTTAATTTTACGTTTACATTAAAATCAAGTTTTCAAATATGAGTTTTCGAGTATAAGTAATGTAGAGTCTTATAGCCAGCTAGCTTCCTGTTTCCGTTGGTGTTCCTTCGAGAGCGCCGCGCTGTTTAAATACGTTGAGCTAATTAAAAGACGCCTCTGAGGTTAATTTATTGCTCTTTTGCAACAGTTTTCGATTGCTGCTGAAATGTTAAACAGCAATAAATCTTGCATACTCCTCGCTACCACTTTGTACGTCTGCGAGAAACAATGGCGATTTATTAACGTCTTGCAGTATTTGTGGTAAAAAATGGAAATTTTCTTATTAATAGTGGTAATAATAAAAAAAACATTGTTTCTTCAAATTTTATATATATATATATACCCTCAATTCACCCCCTTGAACGAAGATATTAGCGAACAATATTAGGTGTTATGTCATGTAAGTAAATCTACACTCCGGGTGTATTGCATAAACGTTTACCTTGAAGATGCTCACATTAAATGGGGCGCGTTTTGTATCATTACATTATTTAGCCTGTATTCTACCCTACACCCTCCACTTATGTTCGGTTTATGTAACCGGGAGCTGAGATTAGGCTTTCAATTTCCACAAAATAAATCCACGTAGAAAAAAATATTGTAGTCGATAAAAGACAGGTGATATAAATAATACCAGTTGTTGGAAATCGTCCTTTTACCCACCTGTCTAGTACCTACCTACATAGGTAATCGTATAAAGTCGTTACATAAAGTAAGTCGAAGCAATTAGAATTGTAGACGTCGGAATCTGCTTACACTTCCGACGGCAAGTTTCCTAACCGAATTTCCGAATTCTCTAATGAAATTACCAAGTTTTGTCCCATTCGCATAGAACAAACAAACAACAGACCAAAGCGCGACAAACTTTCTTTAATCGAATCGGAGCTATTTTGTACTTCGTATTGGATCTAATCTTACAAACTAACAGACAGACGTTACTTTATATATTCATTTTTAATAAGTAGATATTATTTTGTGATTTCAATACAGAGTTCTATACGAGCATTCAGTCCCCGTTTCACCACCCTAACATTTCGTAGATGATCTCTACAGTCTCTAAGTAGCCTCCTGCTCATTTTATGCTTCGATCTTTGATTGTTTAAGTTGTACGTTGCTAGTCAGATATATAAACAACATTGAGACCCCGTTTCACCACCTTAACGTTTCCTAGATGACTCCTGCAGTCTCTGAGAAGTACTTTTTACAAATTTTATTCTTTGATCACCAGCGATTTAAACTGTATGTTGTTAGTGGGATAGAGAAGGAACGGTTAGTCCCTATTTCACCACCTTAACATTTCTTAGAGGATCTCTGCAGTCCCTAAAGAGCACCTCCTGCTGCTTTTATGCCTCGATTTTTGACTACTGAAACTGTAGGTTGCTGTGAGACATATAAACAACGTTTAGACCCCGTTTCACCACCTTCACATTTCCGAAATGACTTACAGCAGCAAATTTTAACCTTTGATCATCGGTAGTTTAAGATGTGTAAATTCTAGTACCCGTTTCACTACCTTAACATTTTTTTGTGTATTTCTACGGTATTTATGGAGGAGCACACAAAATTGTTTTGTGTAGATAAGCACACACATGAGTCCTAATAAATAATTGGGCACTTACTAAAATGATACTGTAATATTGTAATCTACGATTTTCTAGTAATAGTAATGTTGTTGTGTTTAGTTATTGCCTATTAGACAGGTACATGAAGGGGACAACTGTCGCCACGTCCATTAAAATTACCTCAGAAGAGAAAAAGATGCGATTATGCGGTGACGCATGTCTCATAACATATATATTTGCTTATGTGTGTGCTTGTGAGCTCGCAAATAGCCGTTTATTTATAATTAACGCAGCCAGAACGTATGCACGTTGGTCCAATCATCCCGAGATGCACCAGGATAATGCACGCCGCCGCCGCCTGTCTCTCTCTCTGCAGACTTGGTGGCCCACAAAATGCATCGTTAACGTGTCATCTTAAATATGATATGGCGATGTTAGTTATGTAAAAACAAAGTTGCACGCACGGTCACTCGAAAATAGATTTTACGAGTCTGAAGATGGGTTTTCAATTCAAGGATAAGGTATATTTTAAGGATTTCTAAGAGAATAGCACGTAAAAAAATGATTACATTTTAAAATTGTATTATATTAAAATATTAATAAAAGGGCTTCAGTTCGAGTGCGTCTGCATTACCTAATATCTACTGTAAGTTACTTAGAGTGCGCCTGTTACCTTAAATCGACGTACCTGCTACCTTGAGTGCATCTGCGTTACCTGGATGTCACTTCTAATGCATCTGTTTGACGTAATATCTATTGGAAGTTACTTAGAGTGTGTCTGTTACTTAAAATCGACATTCGAGTTCGTTTGCGTTAACTTATACCTAAGTTAAAGTTACTTTGAGCGTGTCTGTTACCAAATACTCACGTGGATGTTACTTTGAGTGCGTCTGAATTACATATTAATACTGTAAGTTACTTAGAGTGCGCCTGTTACCTTAAATCGACGTACCTGTTACCTTGAGTGCATCTGCGTTACCTGGATGTCACTTCTAATGCATCTGTTTGACGTAATATCTATTGGAAGTTACTTAGAGTGTGTCTGTTACTTAAAATCGACATTCGAGTTCGTCTGCGTTAACTTATACCTAAATTAAAGTTACTTTGAGCGTGTCTGTTACCAAATACTCACGTGGATGTTACTTTGAGTGCTCTGAATTACATATTATATACTGTAAGTTACTTAGAGTGCACCTGTTACCTTAAATCGACGTACCTGTTACCTTGAGTGCATCTGCGTTACCTGGATGTCACTTCTAATGCATCTGTTTGACGTAATATCTATTGGAAGTTACTTAGAGTGTGTCTGTTACTTAAAATCGACATTCGAGTTCGTTTGCGTTAACTTATACCTAAGTTAAAGTTACTTTGAGCGTGTCTGTTACCAAATATTCACGTGGACGTTACTTTGAGTGCGTCTGAATTACATATTACATACTGTAAGTTACTTAGAGTGCGCCTGTTACCTTAAATCGACGTACCTGTTACCTTGAGTGCACCTGCGTTACCTTGATGTCACTTCTAGTGCATCTGTTTGACGTAATATCTATTGGAAGTTACTTAGAGTGTGTCTGTTACTTAAAATCGACATTCGAGTTCGTTTGCGTTAACTTATACCTAAGTTAAAGTTACTTTGAGCGTGTCTGTTACCAAATATTCACGTGGACGTTACTTTGAGTGCGTCTGAATTACATATTACATACTGTAAGTTACTTAGAGTGCGCCTGTTACCTTAAATCGACGTACCTGTTACCTTGAGTGCATCTGCGTTACCTGGATGTCACTTCTAATGCATCTGTTTGACGTAATATCTATTGGAAGTTACTTAGAGTGTGTCTGTTACTTAAAATCGACATTCGAGTTCGTTTGCGTTAACTTATACCTAGGTTAAAGTTACTTTGAGCGTGTCTGTTACCAAATACTCACGTGGATGTTATTTTGAGTGCATCTGAATTACATATTATATACTGTAAGTTACTTAGAGTGCACCTGTTACCTTAAATCGACGTACCTGCTACCTTGAGTGCATCTGCGTTACCTGGATGTCACTTCTAATGCATCTGTTTGACGTAATATCTACTGTAAGTTACTTAGAGTGCGCCTGTTACCTTAAATCGACGTACCTGCTACCTTGAGTGCATCTGCGTTACCTGGATGTCACTTCTAATGCATCTGTTTGACGTAATATCTACTGTAAGTTACTTAGAGTGCGCCTGTTACCTTAAATCGACGTACCTGCTACCTTGAGTGCATCTGCGTTACCTGGATGTCACTTCTAATGCATCTGTTTGACGTAATATCTATTGGTAGTTACTTAGAGTGTGTCTGTTACTTAAAATCGACATTCGAGTTCGTCTGCGTTAACTTATACCTAAGTTAAAGTTACTTTGAGCGTGTCTGTTACCAAATACTCACGTGGATGTTATTTTGAGTGCATCTGAATTACATATTATATACTGTAAGTTACTTAGAGTGCACCTGTTACCTTAAATCGACGTACCTGTTACCTTGAGTGCACCTGCGTTACCTGGATGTCACTTCTAATGCATCTGTTTGACGTAATATCTACTGTAAGTTACTTAGAGTGCACCTGTTACCTTAAATCGACGTACCTGTTACCTTGAGTGCACCTGCGTTACCTTGATGTCACTTCTAGTGCATCTGTTTGACGTAATATCTATTGGAAGTTACTTAGAGTGTGTCTGTTACTTAAAATCGACATTCGAGTTCGTTTGCGTTAACTTATACCTAGGTTAAAGTTACTTTGAGCGTGTCTGTTACCAAATACTCACGTGGATGTTATTTTGAGTGCATCTGAATTACATATTATATACTGTAAGTTACTTAGAGTGCACCTGTTACCTTAAATCGACGTACCTGTTACCTTGAGTGCACCTGCGTTACCTTGATGTCACTTCTAGTGCATCTGTTTGACGTAATATCTATTGGAAGTTACTTAGAGTGTGTCTGTTACTTAAAATCGACATTCGAGTTCGTCTGCGTTAACTTATACCTAAGTTACTTTGAGTGTGTCTGTTACCAAATACTCACGTGGACGTTACTTTGAGTGCGTCTGCGTGACATAATGCCCACTTGCGTGCAATTATTTAGTGAAACATTAAGACAGTAAAATAGGTACTTTAGAATTTTATTGATTTATTATGTAATGACAGTTTGAAGTATATATTTAACAATTTATTTTCGATAAAATCACTGCCGTCTATCTACTGACTGAATGACTTGATGGTTGATAGATGGCAGTACTATTTGATGATGGTTGGTAAGCGATTAGGTAGTAGGGATGTTTCTAATTTATCGTCCAAATGTGCTGCCAAGGGCACTGGGGAAACGAAAATTAACCAGGGTCAGTTAAATTCGTACCTAGGTACTGCTACTACTACTGCTAACAGACCGTGAAACTGTTGAGAAATTCGGAATAATTTATGTCTTAAAATTCCGCGGAATATGAGGTGTTGTAATCTCGAAAGGTAATTAAAATGATTGATAATAACTTTTCCTTTTTGTGCGGCTCATTCCACCACCACCACCACTACCACCTCGTTTTTTTGTGGAAATTAAACACGTTCAGAGGAATTATTGTGTACCTAAGTAGGTGGATATTTTTCAACTAAACTTAAAAATATTACTGTCATAAATTATTAAATCTACAAATATAGAGATAAATTTACGTATAGTTAAATTTATTTATTTATAATCTAATTTTGCAAAAAAAGGAGTTGGATTTAATTTGTAAATAATATCTATTTATATTAATGCACTGTGGCGGTTCATTATTTTTGGAATAAGGGCAATTTTTAATGTTGACTCTACTGTCTTATTTTAAAACAACCTTCATGGGTTATTTATTTATTTATACATATAACACAGTGACTTTAAACGATAAAAAGTGTTTCTAATAACTTTAGGTACCTGCTGTATTATTTTAATTAAAAAAAAAAATTTTTGAAAATTACTTTTTTTTTATTAGATCCCATCATTCTGTTTTTTTAAATGCGTACTTACTTAGTTGTGGTTAGTAAATTTTCAAAAAAAAAAAAAAAAGAAAATAAAAAATGATACAGTCGAGTGTGTTGAAACAAAGCCAGAATATTCACATAAAAAGTAAAAACGATTTTTATTAATATTGCACAAACATAAATATTTAATGTGCTCCTTTGTATTTTTTTAACGGCTCTTTTTAAGTAACGTAGGTAAATTAAATGCAAAGGTTTTTTTTTTTTTGTACGTTAACATTTTTATTATGTACTTTAATAGGAAATCAAAACATCAACTGTACTTTTGCATTCATTATTATTGTTATTATTATCATTTGATTCGGAGCCTGTTGTTGTGCAATTTGCAAAGGCAACTTTTTTTTATTTTCGGTCGTCCTATAAAATGCAGCGTTTCGAATCATTATTACTTTTTTGTCGTCGAACTAACTGCACAGACTAGACTGCTGTTTTCTATTTAGTCACGGGAATTGGATATTCATTCCATCCAATGTTTCATTAACTGTTTTGTAATTGCATTTTTCTTTTGCTTGTGTTTTGTTTTATTAATGAAACGTGCGGTTCACTTCTTGTATAAAAAATATACAGTTTGAGATAAATATACAAGGGCTGTTTCAAAAATACGTATTCAATAACAAAATTTATAGGTGCCAAGTATTACAAAAGAAATTGTCCTGTGGATGTCTGTTTGTTACTGTTACACTTGGAAACCGTTTGACATATTATCTTAAAACTTTTTTGTATTTTTATAAATTATTAAACCCTTAATGTCGTCATAAGCTATGATTGAGCTTAAACAACCGTTGTGGTGGTGGTAGAATATGAGCATAAAAAATTACAGGCAGACAATCTTATCTTCTATAGATAGTATGTTTGTTTGTTCCTATAGAACTCGAAAACTACTGGACATATTTCGATACTTTTTGAATATTTTTATAGAGTTATAAACCCTCAATGTTATTAGCTATGGTTGAACTTAATCACTCCTCTTGGAGGTGATGAAAATGCGACCATTTTCCTGGAGACAGTTTCTGTCTAAAATCCAAAATTACGTAGTAATAAGTGAATGCGTTTTCGGCCAGTGTATAGGTGGTTTTTGTGTAAAAAAAAATAATTTTATATAGGTACAAGGGTTGTTCTAAAAATCGCCATTCGATAAAAAAAAATTGCAGGCATCACAATAAATTATTAAAAAAAGAAAGTTACCAGCAGACAAACTTTTTTTGTATAGATAGTATGTTTGTTTGTTCCTATAGAACTCGAAAACCATTGGACATATTTCGATACTTTTTGAATATTTTTATAGAATAATAAACCGTCAATGTTATTAGCTATGGTTGAACTTAATCACCCCCCTTGGAAGTGACGAAATGCGACCATTTTCCTGGAGACAGTTTCTGTCTAAAATCCAAAATTACGTAGTAATAAGTGAATGTGTTTTCGGCCAGTGTATAGGTGGTTTTTGTGTAAAAAAAAATAATTTTATATAGGTACAAGGGTTGTTCTAAAAATCGCCATTCGATAAAAAAAATTGCAGGCATCACAATAAATTATTAAAAAAAGAAAGTTACCAGCAGACAAACTTTTCTTGTATAGATAGTATGTTTGTTTGTTCCTATAGAACTCGAAAACTACTGGACATATTTCGATACTTTTTGAATATTTTTATAGAGTTATAAACCCTCAATGTTATTAGCTATGGTTGAACTTAATCACCCCTCTTGGAGGTGATGAAAATGCGACCATTTTCCTGGAGACAGTTTCTGTCTAAAATCCAAAATTACGTAGTAATAAGTGAATGCGTTTTCGGCCAGTGTATAGGTGGTTTTTGTGTAAAAAAAAATAATTTTATATAGGTACAAGGGTTGTTCTAAAAATCGCCATTCGATAAAAAAAATTGCAGGCATCACAATAAATTATTAAAAAAAGAAAGTTACCAGCAGACAAACTTTTCTTGTATAGATAGTATGTTTGTTTGTTCCTATAGAACTCGAAAACTACTGGACATATTTCGATACTTTTTGAATATTTTTATAGAGTTATAAACCCTCAATGTTATTAGCTATGGTTGAACTTAATCACCCCTCTTGGAGGTGATGAAAATGCGACCATTTTCCTGGAGACAGTTTCTGTCTAAAATCCAAAATTACGTAGTAATAAGTGAATGCGTTTTCGGCCAGTGTATAGGTGGTTTTTGTGTAAAAAAAAATAATTTTATATAGGTACAAGGGTTGTTCTAAAAATCGCCATTCGATAAAAAAAATTGCAGGCATCACAATAAATTATTAAAAAAAGAAAGTTACCAGCAGACAAACTTTTCTTGTATAGATAGTATGTTTGTTTGTTCTATAGAACTCGAAAACTACTGGACATATTTCGATACTTTTTGAATATTTTTATAGAGTTATAAACCCTCAATGTTATTAGCTATGGTTGAACTTAATCACCCCTCTTGGAGGTGATGAAAATGCGACCATTTTCCTGGAGACAGTTTCTGTCTAAAATCCAAAATTACGTAGTAATAAGTGAATGGTTTTCGGCCAGTGTATAGGTGGTTTTTGTGAAAAAAAAAATAATTTTATATAGGTACAAGGGTTGTTCTAAAATCGCCATTCGAAAAAAAAAATTGCAGGCATCACAATAAATTATTAAAAAAAGAAAGTTACCAGCAGACAAACTTTTCTTGTATAGATAGTATGTTTGTTTGTTCCTATAGAACTCGAAAACTACTGGACATATTTCGATACTTTTTGAATATTTTTATAGAGTTATAAACCCTCAATGTTATTAGCTATGGTTGAACTTAATCACCCCTCTTGGAGGTGATGAAAATGCGACCATTTTCCTGGAGACAGTTTCTGTCTAAAATCCAAAATTACGTAGTAATAAGTGAATGCGTTTTCGGCCAGTGTATAGGTGGTTTTTGTGAAAAAAAAAATAATTTTATATAGGTACAAGGGTTGTTCTAAAAATCGCCATTCGATAAAAAAAATTGCAGGCATCACAATAAATTATTAAAAAAAGAAAGTTACCAGCAGACAAACTTTTCTTGTATAGATAGTATGTTTGTTTGTTCCTATAGAACTCGAAAACTACTGGACATATTTCGATACTTTTTGAATATTTTTATAGAGTTATAAACCCTCAATGTTATTAGCTATGGTTGAACTTAATCACCCCTCTTGGAGGTGATGAAAATGCGACCATTTTCCTGGAGACAGTTTCTGTCTAAAATCCAAAATTACGTAGTAATAAGTGAATGCGTTTTCGGCCAGTGTATAGGTGGTTTTTGTGTAAAAAAAAATAATTTTATATAGGTACAAGGGTTGTTCTAAAAATCGCCATTCGATAAAAAAAATTGCAGGCATCACAATAAATTATTAAAAAAAGAAAGTTACCAGCAGACAAACTTTTCTTGTATAGATAGTATGTTTGTTTGTTCCTATAGAACTCGAAAACTACTGGACATATTTCGATACTTTTTGAATATTTTTATAGAGTTATAAACCCTCAATGTTATTAGCTATGGTTGACTTAATCACCCCTCTTGGAGGTGATGAAAATGCGACCATTTTCCTGGAGACAGTTTCTGTCTAAAATCCAAAATTACGTAGTAATAAGTGAATGCGTTTTCGGCCAGTGTATAGGTGGTTTTTGTGTAAAAAAAAATAATTTTATATAGGTACAAGGGTTGTTCTAAAAATCGCCATTCGATAAAAAAAATTGCAGGCATCACAATAAATTATTAAAAAAAGAAAGTTACCAGCAGACAAACTTTTCTTGTATAGATAGTATGTTTGTTTGTTCCTATAGAACTCGAAAACTACTGGACATATTTCGATACTTTTTGAATATTTTTATAGAGTTATAAACCCTCAATGTTATTAGCTATGGTTGAACTTAATCACCCCTCTTGGAGGTGATGAAAATGCGACCATTTTCCTGGAGACAGTTTCTGTCTAAAATCCAAAATTACGTAGTAATAAGTGAATGCGTTTTCGGCCAGTGTATAGGTGGTTTTTGTGTAAAAAAAAATAATTTTATATAGGTACAAGGGTTGTTCTAAAAATCGCCATTCGATAAAAAAAATTGCAGGCATCACAATAAATTATTAAAAAAAGAAAGTTACCAGCAGACAAACTTTTCTTGTATAGATAGTATGTTTGTTTGTTCCTATAGAACTCGAAAACTACTGGACATATTTCGATACTTTTTGAATATTTTTATAGAGTTATAAACCCTCAATGTTATTAGCTATGGTTGAACTTAATCACCCTCTTGGAGGTGATGAAAATGCGACCATTTTCCTGGAGACAGTTTCTGTCTAAAATCCAAAATTACGTAGTAATAAGTGAATGGTTTTCGGCCAGTGTATAGGTGGTTTTTGTGTAAAAAAAATAATTTTATATAGGTACAAGGGTTGTTCTAAAAATCGCCATTCGATAAAAAAAATTGCAGGCATCACAATAAATTATTAAAAAAAGAAAGTTACCAGCAGACAAACTTTTCTTGTATAGATAGTATGTTTGTTTGTTCCTATAGAACTCGAAAACTACTGGACATATTTCGATACTTTTTGAATATTTTTATAGAGTTATAAACCCTCAATGTTATTAGCTATGGTTGAACTTAATCACTCCTCTTGGAGGTGATGAAAATGCGACCATTTTCCTGGAGACAGTTTCTGTCTAAAATCCAAAATTACGTAGTAATAAGTGAATGCGTTTTCGGCCAGTGTATAGGTGGTTTTTGTGTAAAAAAAAATAATTTTATATAGGTACAAGGGTTGTTCTAAAAATCGCCATTCGATAAAAAAAAATTGCAGGCATCACAATAAATTATTAAAAAAAGAAAGTTACCAGCAGACAAACTTTTTTTGTATAGATAGTATGTTTGTTTGTTCCTATAGAACTCGAAAACCATTGGACATATTTCGATACTTTTTGAATATTTTTATAGAATAATAAACCGTCAATGTTATTAGCTATGGTTGAACTTAATCACCCCCCTTGGAAGTGACGAAATGCGACCATTTTCCTGGAGACAGTTTCTGTCCGAAATCCAAAATTACGTAGTAATAAGTGAATGTGTTTTCGGCCAGTGTATAGGTGGTTTTTGTGTAAAAAAAAATAATTTTATATAGGTACAAGGGTTGTTCTAATAATCGGCATTCGATAAAAAAAATCTGCAGGCATCACAATAAATTATTAAAAAAAGAAAGTTACCAGCAGACAAACTTTTTTTGTATAGATAGTATGTTTGTTTGTTCCTATAGAACTCGAAAACCATTGGACATATTTCGATACTTTTTGAATATTTTTATAGAATAATAAACCGTCAATGTTATTAGCTATGGTTGAACTTAATCACCCCCCTTGGAAGTGACGAAATGCGACCATTTTCCTGGAGACAGTTTCTGTCCGAAATCCAAAATTACGTAGTAATAAGTGAATGTGTTTTCGGCCAGTGTATAGGTGGTTTTTGTGTAAAAAAAAATAATTTTATATAGGTACAAGGGTTGTTCTAAAAATCGCCATTCGATAAAAAAAAATTGCAGGCATCACAATAAATTATTAAAAAAAGAAAGTTACCAGCAGACAAACTTTTTTTGTATAGATAGTATGTTTGTTTGTTCCTATAGAACTCGAAAACCATTGGACATATTTCGATACTTTTTGAATATTTTTATAGAATAATAAACCGTCAATGTTATTAGCTATGGTTGAACTTAATCACCCCCCTTGGAAGTGACGAAATGCGACCATTTTCCTGGAGACAGTTTCTGTCCGAAATCCAAAATTACGTAGTAATAAGTGAATGTGTTTTCGGCCAGTGTATAGGTGGTTTTTGTGTAAAAAAAAATAATTTTATATAGGTACAAGGGTTGTTCTAATAATCGGCATTCGATAAAAAAAATCTGCAGGCATCACAATAAATTATTAAAAAAAAAAAAAATTGAAGATTCCCTTTACGTAAAATTCGTTTGAAGTTGTTTTGTTGCACAAGCGCCGGCCGCCGCATATGTTGGTTTGTTTCTAGCGTTTATTTTAAAATGTACATAAACCAACTTGACTTGACTGCCATTATAATTCATTACTCGGAAGTGCTTTTATATTTTGTTTTCTATTTTTGTCCGCTGAATCGACGAACTACTCGCTCATCCATCTACACATAAATATATATTTTTTTTTTTTCGTGCTTTCTTTCGAACGTTTATATTTTATTCGCAAAGTTGCAGATCAGCGTTCGATGCCAAATTAATTAAGAAAACCTTTACACGTACTACTGTACCATATGTTTAGATATTTACACACCTATCTATGTATGTATATTATGTATTTGTACACGTGCCTACGTATGTATATGTTTGCGTATGTTTTTTTTCTTCGTTGAATTGAACTGCAAAAGGGACGACTCACTCTCACGTTTGTCCCTTTTTCTTTTTTTTTCTGTTTTTTTTGCGGTGGTCCAACAGGAGAGAGATTTCCCACGGTGTGCTGTCGGGATTTCGTTCGTTGGTTCCTGCATGTCAAGTTTGTTTTTCACTTTAGCACACCACACTGTAATGTAATAAATTTGGTTGACAAAGTCCACAAACTTAATCCTGACATTGACCCAAAAATTATATATACAGCAGCCACAGCACAGTGGCGGATGTTTGTTTTAATGAAATTTTGAATTTAAAGATTTAATTGTGACAATGTTTTCTGCAAGTCCTGCAACCACCACTCTGTGCATCGTATCTTCTCTTATCGCCGATACAAAATTTCTTTTAGGTACGTTTTGTGGTGGTACACTGTGTTGCATTTATTATTTTCTGTTACAGGAAGTCCTACACACAATCTGTCAGCCTAGTGGTAACGTTTTAAGGATAGTAATATTCAAGAAAAATGGAGTACAAGCAATGGTGGAATATCCTTTTTACACAAAATCAGTTTTTAGCAGGTTTATTTGAGTAAAACTTAAAACAAATGTTGTCCGCATTCAGAATTAATTTAATATTATATTTATTGGAGATGATGAAGTTTGTAGATTATCGTAAAGAACGTGACTGCTGTCAAAACTTTCATTTGAGATCGTAAAAAGATGATGGCACATGAGGAACGTGTGCCACACTATTTTACTAGACAAATTGACTCATTCTTGTGACAGAAATTGGCCAGTAAAGCAGTCAAGGTCTTAGTGTGGTGCTCATAAAATGTTACTGTGTCTCACACACATAAAATAGGTACATTACATAGGATTACGTGTGCATTTTGCACCTAGGTACATAATACATACTTATATATATATAACTCACAGACGTAAGAAAACGTCGTATCTACCTTCATGGTTAGTAAACTTTTCAAATTTTATTCTACTTACCTAGTTGTGCCAAATTTTTGGCAATTTTCCACAGAATTCCCGTTGACAGTTCCCTGTTGACACACAACTAGCCATCCGATTTCTTATTCATTACTTTTATTTTTGTTTTAAGTACTTATGTATTTCTTTTTTCGTCGAAAAAAAAAAAAAAAAAAAAAAAAAAAAAAAAAAAAAAAAAAAAAAAAAAAAAAAAAAAAAAAAAAAAAAAAAAAAAAAAAAAAAAAAAAAAAAAAAAAAAAAAAAAAAAAAAAAAAAAAAAAAAAAAAAAAAAAAAAAAAAAAAAATTGTTTATTGCACGTTTCAATAAAATTTTCAGACCTATTATAGTTGCTTTATTGTGACCAATTAACATTAGTGTTCTTTATCAAAAAAGTAGTGCTCAACGATACAAAAGTGACCGGTTAACGTTTATAAAAAAATCGATATACGGTTGCGAAAGCGATTGCCTTAACGTAGAAGTCTAAACATTGTCCTCTAGATACGTGCATCCCACTTGTGGGTGTGCCTTGCGTGATGACCAATAGCAGCAGCTGTGATAGCGCGCGTCGACGTCCCGCCCTACTGTTATGCTGCTATGACAGTGGCTCAACGCTAAGGCCTCATTTTCGTACACTGTATACGTTTTGTATAAAAATTGATTCCTTTTGTGATTTTTCGCAAATGAACTTAATAAGAACAAGTATCCCATAAATTGTGTTGTGATAGATGGTCTGTCATTGGCACAGTGTTATCGATTTTGCTGTGCAGTTTATTGGTCAATCGATGCTTCAATAATGAAATATTTCCAGAATATCTTTCTTGTTTTATAGTTGCTTTATTGTGACCAAATTTAACATTTAGGCTGTTCTTGTATCAAAAAAGTAGTGCTCAACGATACAAAAGTGACCCGGTTAACGTTTATAACAAACAATCGACTATACTGGTTGCGAAAGCGATTGCCTTAACGTAGGAAGTCTAAAACAATTGTCGCCTCTTAGATACGTGCACTCCCACTTGTGGGTGTGCCTTCGCGTGATGACCAATAGCAGCCAGCTGTTGATATGCGCGCGTCGACGTCCCGCCCCTACTGGTTACTGCTGCTTATGACAGTGGCTCAACGCTAAGGTCCTCATTTTTGCACACTGTATACCGTTTTGTATAAAAATTGATTCCTTTTGTGATTTTTCGCTAAATGAACTTAATAAGAACAATGTATCCCCCAATAAATTGTTGTCTGTGATAGATGGTCTGTCATTGGCACAGTGTTATCGATTTTGCTGTGCAGTTTATTGGTCAATCGGTGCTTCAATATATGAAATATTTCCAGAATATCTTCTCTTAGTTTTATAGTTGCTTTATTGTGACCAATTTTAACATTAAGATTGTTCTTCTATCAAAAAAGTAGTGCTCAACGATACAAAAGTGATCTGGTTAACGTTTATAATAAATAATCGACTATACAGGTTGCGAAAGCGATTGCCTTAACGTAGTAAGTCTCAAACAGTTGTCGCGTCATAGATACGTGCACTCCCACTTGTGGGTGTGCCTTCGCGTGATGACCAATAGCAGCCAGCTGTTGATATGCGCGCGTCGACGTCCCGCCCCTACTGGTTACTGCTGCTGATGACAGTGGCTCAACGCTAAGGTCCTCATTTTCGTACACTGTATACCGTTTTGTATAAAAATTGATTCCTTTTGTGATTTTTCGCCAAATGAACTTAATAAGAACAACGTATCCTCCGATAAATTGTTGTTTGTTATAGATGGTCTGTCATTGGCACAGTGTTATCGATTTTGCTGTGCCGTTTATTGGTCAATCGGTGCTTCAATATAATAATAACAACGACGAGGCAATCAGTTGAAAATTTTATTTTTAGTCGGCCATAAGCACTTGAACACACGTTTGCTTGTCGGTCGTTTTACTATTTTCGCAATTTCGTTCAATTAAAATTCCATGCCGTGACGGGTTAGAGGAAGGACACAGGCACGCGGACACACATAAATTTGTACATTATACCTATGTATTAGACTCGTGTGGGTTCGATGATTTCTATGTGTGCGTTTTTGCCGTTATGATGATTCATTTGCTTTGCACTTTTGACTTTTTGACAAAATTAAACGAGCGTCAAACTTGGAAAGAGAGACATATTTTGAAATGTAACGTCTTGGGTTTAAAAGAATTTGAACGTTTAAGTGTCTCGTCAAATCTGAAAGCTCCAAATAATATGTGACTCACCTCTGGGGCAGTTTAAGAAGGCGAACTCCCAAAACATGTTTAAACGTAATTAAATATATAAATAAAAAGTAATTATATTATATAGATTTACTGCTGACTTCGCCTTCTTAAAATGTTCCCAGTTGTGGCATCGCCTTCTTAAAATGTCCTCGGTTTATTAAAGTATCTTCTTGTGGGCTGAACTTTAAATAGTAACCGCGTTAATTTATCGACGAGTGTCCGCGTTCTTCCTTTAATATGACCAATTAAAAAGGCTTAATTGTCAGGTGTCTAACGGAATATTGTCCATTACTCGTCACCCTGTCTGTCATTTTTAAACGTGCCGCGTGACAATGATGTTTTGTGCATGTATTACCGAACTAACTCTCCTTTCCCGATAAAAGTCTTGGACGAGTGCCACGAGTCCCATCTTTTCCCTAATTGCACGTCAGCCTGTATCTCCGGAACGAAATGGCTGAAAGGTGAAGGAAGACCTGTCATTGATAACGTAACGTTAACGTTCTCAATAATAATAATAGATCGCGTTCTTGTGTCATTATTTAATTAATAGACGTTTAACAAAAAAATAAAGAAAAGTTTCTTTGAAGTTTGGTAATTATTGGGAGAAAAATAGATGCTATTGCAAGGATATTTCAAGTACTTTACTATTAAGTTATGAGTGACATGTGACATTTAATTGAAAGCCAAGTCTTTTTTGGCTAGGTCTTTATAATAATAAATAATAAAATAATTTTTAAGGTATTTGGGTCAATTTGAGGAGCCCATTAAGCAATTACGTTTCAAGTATTGTGATTGATGATGACGATGGATCTTAAATATGAGCCATTTATCAAATCGTAATATACAAAAAGATCCACTTTGTGGCTACATCTTAATTAATGTATTTAGATGTTCAGACAGTTTTAAGTTTTACTTGAAGAACCTGAATCAATTCAAACTGTGACTATAAGTTTGATATGCTACAAAAAAATTTGACTACCATCAATCGTATTTTTTTCTTAACTCCTAAATACGTTCGACAGTGTAGATTCCGCCATCAGAGCAAAAGACACCCTCAATGGGGCTGACATATATTCAGGATGCTGTACACTAAAAATTGACTTCGCAAAGGTGAGTACTTTTTCTCATTCCTCGCTACTTTTTATTTTAGGATCTTTAATGATAACGAAAAGGATAATATTGAAACAAATAATTGTATATTGTTATACATTTCATTCTTTTTTTGAGTTTGAAATTAAATTCCACACGTGCCCTTAATAATTTATTTCCTGTTACAAATTGTAACAAGCCACCCTGTGCTTAATAAAATCAAAGGGTTCACATGTTATTGATTTGGTCGATCGCCTCAGGACGGTCGAAAGGTGTGCCGTTTGTAACACACACAGACGGTTGGTTAAGTAATGACCTGCGGGACTGAGGTGAACTTTGTTATCAAACGAAGCAACTGCCCGTCAGCTGATGTTATCGGAAATGTCCATATAAACCTATGTGTTATTTGCAATTGCAAATGTTGCCATCAACTTTCAAATTGTGCGGTATTTAATGGACTTTGAAATGGTAGAAGTCGTTAGATAAAATTAGAAGTGAAAAATGAATGTAAAATAACATTTGTACTCGGTTTCGACTCATTGAGGACTCGGTTTTGACTCGATTTTTGCTCGCACGTGACGTATAATGGGCCGTTAATTTATGTATAATTTATCAGTGTTGTCTCAAGTTTTCGAGACACGTGTATCCATAAAGCTGACTAAAAAACCTAAGAAATTATACGCATAGTTTTGAAAAACTACCCTCTAGGCGCTGTTTTAGAAAAAAATAAGTCATTAAAATTGAAAAGAATTTTTAAAGTAACCCTGTACGTAATCGTACTCAGTTTGGACTCGCTGCAGACTCGGTTTCGACTTGGTATGTGCTCACACACGACTCATCGTGAAAACAATGCCTTTTGAGATCTTTTTAGAGCATAACTTTTGTATAAAGGGTCGTAATATTAATCGACAATCATTAATTAATGTATACGTTAGTGTAATTTAAAGTTTTTCTAGACATCTGTCTGTCTGTTTGTTGGATAATATTGGAAAAGTACCTGAAGGATTACAAGCATATTTTCGAAAAGCTACTCTTAAACTTTTAAGACACTGGCACCGCTTTAAAAAAAATTATGCATCATTAAAATTGAAAAAAAATGTCACAGTAACCCTTTACGTAGTGATCGTTAATTCGTGTTCGCTTTCAACGCGCTGCGGACTCGGTTTCGACTCGGTATGTGCTCACACACGACTCATTATGAAAACATGCCTCTTGAGATCTTTTTAGAGCATAACTTTTGTTTAAAGGGTCGTAATATTAATCGACAATCATTAATTAATGAATACGTTAGTGTAATTTAAAGTTTTTCGAGACATCTGTCTGTCTGTTTGTTGAATAATGCTGGAAAAGTACCTGAAGGATTACAAGCGTATTTTCGAAAAGCTACCCTTAAACTTTTAAGACACTGGCACCGCTTTATAAAAAATTATGCATCATTAAAATTGAAAAAAAATGTCACAGTAACCCTTTACGTAGTGATCGTTAATTCGACAGTAACCCTTTACGTAGTGATCGTTAATTCGTGTTCGCTTTCAACGCGCTGCGGACTCGGTTTCGTCTCGGTATGTGCTCACACACGACTCATGAAAACAATGCCTTTTGAGATCTTTTTAGAGCATAACTTTTGTATAAAGGGTCGTAATATTAATCGACAATCATTAATTAATGTATACGTTAGTGTAATTTAAAGTTTTTCGAGACATTTGTCTGTCTGTTTATTGGATAATGCTGGAAAGGTACCTGAGAGATTACAAGCATATTTTTGAAAAGCTACCCTTAAACTTTTAAGATACTGGCACCGCTTTAAAAAAAATTATGCATCATTAAAATTGAAAAAAAATGTCACAGTAACCCTTTACGTAGTGATCGTTAATTCGTGTTCGCTTTCAACGCGCTGCGGACTCGGTTTCGACTCGGTATGTGCTCACACACGACTCATTATGAAAACATGCCTCTTGAGATCTTTTTAGAGCATAACTTTTGTTTAAAGGGTCGTAATATTAATCGACAATCATTAATTAATGAATACGTTAGTGTAATTTAAAGTTTTTCGAGACATCTGTCTGTCTGTTTGTTGAATAATGCTGGAAAAGTACCTGAAGGATTACAAGCATATTTTTGAAAAGCTACCCTTAAACTTTTAAGATACTGGCACCGCTTTAAAAAAAATTATGCATCATTAAAATTGAAAAAAAAAGTCACAGTAACCCTTTACGTAGTGATCGTTAATTCGTGTTCGCTTTCAACGCGCTGCGGACTCGGTTTCGTCTCGGTATGTGCTCACACACGACTCATGAAAACAATGCCTTTTGAGATCTTTTTAGAGCATAACTTTTGTATAAAGGGTCGTAATATTAATCGACAATCATTAATTAATGTATACGTTAGTGTAATTTAAAGTTTTTCGAGACATTTGTCTGTCTGTTTATTGGATAATGCTGGAAAGGTACCTGAGAGATTACAAGCATATTTTTGAAAAGCTACCCTTAAACTTTTAAGATACTGGCACCGCTTTAAAAAAAATTATGCATCATTAAAATTGAAAAAAAATGTCACAGTAACCCTTTACGTAGTGATCGTTACTTCGTGTTCGCTTTCAACTCACTGCGGACTCGGTTTCGACTCGGTATGTGCTCACACACGACTCATTATGAAAACATGCCTCTTGAGATCTTTTTAGAGCATAACTTTTGTATAAAGGGTCGTAATATTAATCGACAATCATTAATTAATGAATACGTTAGTGTAATTTAAAGTTTTTCTAGACATCTGTCTGTCTGTTTGTTGGATAATATTGGAAAAGTACCTGAAGGATTACAAGCATATTTTTGAAAAGCTACTCTTAAACTTTTAAGACACTGGCACCGCTTTAAAAAAAATTATGCATCATTAAAATTGAAAACAATTGTCACAGTAACCCTTTACGTAGTGATCGTTACTTCGTGTTCGCTTTCAACTCACTGCGGACTCGGTTTCGACTCGGTATGTGCTCACACACGACTCATCATGAAAACAGTGCCTTTTGAGATCTTTTAAGAGCATAACTTTTGTATAAAGGGTCGTAATATTAATCGAAAATCATTAATTAATGAATACGTTAGTGTAATTTAAAGTTTTTCGAGACATCTGTCTGTCTGTTTGTTGGATAATATTGGAAAAGTACCTAAAGGATTACAAGCATATTTTTGAAAAGCTACTCTTAAACTTTTAAGACACTGGCACCGCTTTAAAAAAAATTATGCATCATTAAAATTGAAAAAAATTGTCACAGTAACCCTTTACGTAGTGATCGTTAATTCGTGTTCGCTTTCAACGCGCTGCGGACTCGGTTTCGACTCGGTATGTGCTCACACACGACTCATCGTGAAAACAATGCCTTTTGAGATCTTTTTAGAGCATAACTTTTGTATAAAATAACTACAACAACGGATTGTTTTATTTTTGATAAGTCGGTGTTATTTGAAGGAATCAACGTTAGTGGGCAGACTTGGGGATATAAGCGTCTGTCGGAGTTTTAGTAACACGTGGGCACCATCAAAGGGAAAGGGTGGGGGTGGGGGGTTTGAGATGGCGCTTCACCTCGCGCCCAGTGGCACAATCCATCATCCTTCCAGATCTATCTCGTCGGTCTTCTCTGGGGTCTTCCAAAGTTTTACTTTAATGGAAGAATGAGAAGCTTCCACCCCTCAACAGTGACGACACATAATAAAACGAAAGTTTACTCCAGTAATTCCGTGTCACGAGCGACGTAATCGATATGTAATAAAGGCGGAAAAGTCTGACTAAGGACCAAGGGGATGTTATGTTACGTTACACTCTGCTACATAATATTTCTAACCTGTGATGTTGCCAGTGTAATAAAAAATGTCGAAAAGGGACAACACCACCACAGCTAGACCTTTAATTACCTTACGATGGGTCAAGCAAAAAATAAATAATTCCCATAATAATTGTGGATACATTTTTGTGTTGTTGATGACCTAATTTTCGCGACCCTCACTAAGACACGTTTCGTAATAACTCTGGATGTAAACTCGCGAATCTTCAGTCAAAATTACGTGTACGTTAGTTGGACACGTTTGTCACACTAGGAATTCTAATTTCGTACACATTACCGGAAACATTTGGTCTGAAATTAAACTTGAGCTTCATGAAATATCGCTGATTACTACGAGTACTACTAGTACTAGGGTAATTAATCCGGGACAGATGTACACGACTTTAACGTAAATTATTGTCGACACAACCAACGTTACTGATTTAGTGTTAGTTCTTGATCTCGTTTGATTTTCGTTTTGGAGTAAGTTGGTCGGATTATTTTGTTAAACGGCTTGTAATACATGACAGAAGTAGCAACAATAACAACAGTTTTTCGTTTATTATGCTTATATCACCTGTTCTTAATCGACAGCAACGTAGTTGTATTCTTGAATACTTCCAGAAGCTTCTAGCAAGTTTCTTTGGTCGTATTGATCGTCGCCTAAGGTCGTCATTCGTTCTCTATTATGTAACGATCCCTGTTGTACCCCAGCGGCACAAAAAAAATAGGAGGAAGGGAAAAAAAGGAAAGTGAAGAGGAAAAAAAGGCCTGTGGAATTTTAATGCACCAATTTGGATAATTGCACGTGTTAGAATTCAGGCCTGGCGCTTGTTTAAAAATAAATTAACGTAAAGCCCCGGCTGGATGTTTATTCAGTAGGCTTTAAATGCCGCCTCTAATTGACCCAGTATTAATAATTGTTCGGGATGGCGTTTTTTCATCCACAGGCGATTAATAACGAACAACTTCACGATGAAATTACGTATGTTTGTATATGTATATGCGATTGCTTTTAATGGACGTTAAAAGCGGAATTGAGCTCAAAAGTTTTATCGAAATTGTTAAGGCATGCATGCGGAAGTGCGTAAGCGTCAGGACCAATTGGCGGGGCACAAGCATGAGTTGATTTTTATAGTATTATCTTGATAATAAATAGTAATTAATCATTTGTTTCGTCGCACCCCATCTCCATAGATACATTTAATACATAAGGTATGTCGTCGTTCAACAGGCTCTGTGGGGAGTCAAGGATTAATTCCTGGTAATTAGATCTATCTCGTGGCTCCCTCGGGCTACGTCGAGTCCCGAGGGTGTGACAGAGTGCCATTCATTTTCGTTCTAGTGGCAAGATAGGGCTTCTCGTTACGTTCATTTTTTAACCCCCTTTATACGTTGTACTACAGCACACATACAAAGTACCACTGCGAATTAAACCACCACCACCGTGTGCAGGTAGATCTGTGTTAGATTAAATTTTCTCTCTCTATGTGAATTTTTTATATGTGGGTGTGTGTGTAGAGGTCTCGTGTTAAAATAACACAAGCAGCCTCTGCGGTTCACAAAGAGGAAGAGGATGATGAGAAATAGTGCTTCATCTATTTTGCGGTTATTTTTAGAACAATTGCCCTGTACGTACGTACGTACGTACGTATTAAGTATGAATTCAAAATTTACTAATTTTGTTGACTAACGCAAGAAAAATCGTTTGTAGATTAATCTAATTAGTCTTTGACAAGTTAATTATTTTATTCTGGGAACGAAGCCAAAAAGTTGGAGAGCTACGAGGTCTCTTAAAAAATTAGAACTATGATAATGATATTGCTGGTGACGCAGTATTACAGAATTAGTTTATAATCCGATTTTTCTCTTTTAAAATAATTACTTGACGGTGAATTATATTCACATTTTTAAAATATTGTCTTCTGAACGTTTTAGTAAAAATCATATGCCATTGTAACATAAAAACATTGTTGTACTCGGTTTTTAGTCACTGCGTACTCGGCTTCGACTCGGTGTGTGCTCGCACACGACTCATTATAAAGCATGCCCTTTATGAGCTTTTCAGAGCGTGGCTTTTGTAGCTATAATGCGGAGTAATATTAATCGACAATCATTCATTTAATTATATGTCAAGGTAGTTTCAAATATTCGTGATATCTGTCTGTCTGTTTGTACAGTACAGTAACCTTGTACGTAATGATTGTTACTTCGTACTCAGTTTAGACTCGGTCTTGGCTCGGTGCGTGCTCGCACACGACTCATCAGGAAAACATGCCTCTTATTAGCCTTTAAGTATAAACGGTCGTTATATTAATCGAAAATCATTCATTTATATGTTTGTTAGTGTAAGTTGAAGTTATCAAGACGTCTTTCTGTCTGTTTGTTGCCATCAAACTGGAAAAGTACCTGAGGGATTACTAGCATAGTTTTGAAGAGCTACCCTTAAAGTTTTGAGACGCTAGCGTTGCTTTAGAAAAAAATACGGGTCATTAAATTTGAAAAATATTGTTACAGTAACCTTGTACGTAATGATTGTTACTTCGTACTCAGTTTAGACTCGGTCTTGGCTCGGTGTGTGCTCACACACGACTCATCAGGAGAACATGCCCTTTATGAGCTTTTAAGTATAAAGGGTCGTTATATGAAGCGTCAATCATTAATTTATGTGTATGTTAGTGTAATTTAAAGTTTTCGAGACGTCTCTCTTTCTGTTTGTTGCCACCAAAGTGGAAAAGTACCTGAGGGATTTCAAGCATATTGAACTTTTAAGACACTGGCACCGCTTTGGAATTATTAAAATTGATAAGCATTGTCACAGTAACCCTGTTGTGTGCTGTACGTAATGCTCGTTACTTCGTTCTCAGTTTAGACTCACTGCGGACTCGGTTTTGACTCGGTGCGTACTCATTTTGAAAACATGCGTTTTTTTAGAACATTGCTTTTATATAATGAGTTGTTATAATAATATACAATCATTAATTTATTGTCAGGGTAGTTTGTTGTCATGTAACTGAACAACTATTGGAGGTATTTTGATTCTGTTTTGGTGATTTTTTTGCCGATAATTTAAAAATTTTATAGACGGTTTTCTGCAACGTTTTTAGATTTTTATGCATTTTGATTATCTTTTTCATGTGCAATGTCGCGCCGTATTAACACAACTCAGCTCAAGTAAACTCGACAGCTAGAATTTTACGACGTTACCATTTGCTAACGTAACGGACGGACGTACAACCGTGAATTAAGTGCACACTAAAATGGAACAAATTTTAAGTTATCTCGTCTCATAAACGCCGTTTATGGGCTTGCGTTTCGTCTGCAAGAAATCGCTTTTCCTGTGCCGAGAGACGAACTTAACAGCATGACACGCGATATAATACAAGTAATGTGCGGAAATGAGAATAAGAAGAATATTAACGACATTAATTAAAATGGAAGTTTATTATATCGGGAAAAAAATGAAAATTGCAGTGAAAGAAATTGATCGATTTGTGCTGAAAAGCAATCAATAGTTGAGACTTTCAATCTATTTCTATTTCTTTTTGGAAGTCGTCAGTCTTTTAATTAAGGGCTAATTCTTCCGGAAGTCGTTGCAAAGGTTCATTTCCGGAATATTCACATTAAGTTCACGAGGGGAAATATCCGGATTGTGTTGAAGTGGCTGTTTCTTGAGTGGAAAACTCTTGAAGAAACTTTTTTGTAAAGGATGGCCGCCCCCTACGAAAAAAAAAACAAGAAAAAAAAAGTAGGGAGGGTCCTTGAATTGTCAGAATCACAAGAAGACTTAAACTTAACATTCTAAAAAGAGGGGCTGTTTTTTTTTTCTCTCTTAAATATCTTTTTATGGTTTCCTGTTATTTATTAATAAATTTTGAACAGAATTGGAGCTGTACCATACCAATTGCAGCACAACAATAATAATAATTTCTCGTACTTGCAGTTTATTATTTATTATCGTCGTCATAAACTGCGGCGTGTGACCGTTGCGTTGTCGTCATTATCTCCCACCTACCTAATACCAACCTACTATACCGTATTTGTTGTTTGGGTTTCTCTGCCGGCACTCGCTTATTACAACAATTAATTAGTTAATAATAATTGACGGTGGGATGTTTGTTGTTCCACGCCTGTTAATTAATTACCTTATTATTACGAACATTGTAATAAAACGACTCTAATAAGGAGGAAGGCAGGCACAGCACGTTTACTACTTACTTACTAGAGGGCCCAATTAACTTAAAGTGTTGTACCTATAACATAAAAATAATTGAACACAGGGTGTTTCAAAACTAAATACGATTTTAATTAAAAAAAAATCTCTTAGTTTTTGGGCCATAGGTAATAAGACTGGGGGTCAATTTGAAGAATGACCCACCCTCCGGGACTAAGTCAAGACGTTTTCAAAATGAGCTAGTGCCATTTATGGTCGTTTAGTTTTATGGTCGTGTAGAAATGCGTGCAATTAGCAAAAAGCCATAGAGCTGAAGGAAGGAGTGGCTGAGCGAGCACCGTTGTCGTGAGTTGCGAAAGGTGACCGTGACGGACGGAATTGCCATTGACCTCGTGAGGACATCGGCCGAGGCGGAAAATCTCGTTTTGCTCGCTACCTTCGCGACCGTGTAATCGGCTCAATTTTTTGCGGTCAACATGGGAAAGTGATTTTGTTACTACTTATTTGTCGTCTACCTGACAAACAATGATAATGTATACTGTAATGTTGGTACACACAAAAAACCTTCCGGTAGCAAAAATGGACGGACAGAGGTGGATAATAATCCTCTTAGAAATGGTTATGTAATCCTGTTTGTGTACGTTTTGTACAAGGAATTAAATAATTCTTTTATGTTCGTATATTCCTGTTGCGAAAGCTAATTGGAAAGTAGGACGTAAAAAAAATCCCAAGGAAATACAGTAAAACTTCGATAAGACGAATTATTTTTAACCCCCCTTCCACGAACCGCCACTGATGTAAGCAAGCAAGCGTCAATTTGGGGTTGAAGATATTACGTACGTATTTATATATATATATGTGTTCGAAAATAGCTCTCGTCGATTAGTATACGTTGACATCATTGGGCAATATACAATACACATAAATAGATAGGTTAGGTATGTACGTATATAGATGCATACATACACACACACACATTAATATACTGTACCGACATACATAATGTAGTTTACGCCTTTATCGCGTTGACTAATCTGTTTTGAATTGCTTCAATATCCCGTTTTGGAACTCATTAGAGGTACGTTTTATTATAGATACAGAGGGGGTAGATTCGGTTAACGCCCGCTGAAAAGGGTGCCATATCTATATCGTTTACTTTAAGCACCGTTATCATTCGTACGAAGGGGATCAGGGATCCTTTATCGAAATATCAAGTGGGCCAATCCATAATCTCCTTGTGTTACAAAATAAACTTTGAAGAGTGGTTTAGAATGTTTATCGAATCTGGGGGGGCAACAAAAATTACGTTAAAACAAATGTTTTTAGAGTCTGGCGGTGGGGGGTGGTATTAATAACAATTATCGAAATTCTTTTTTGCCTATCGTCATCTTCACATATACCTTGAGGCGTTTTAGAATAGTATGCGCAGTAGGATGCGCAATAAACGCCATGGGCGGAACGTATGTTTGGGCTTGTAGTTACCAATGGACGAAATAACGTCTCTGCGTACCCCATGAGATCCTGAAATGCCCCTGTGGATCAAGACAACACAAAATTACTTTTTCTTCTCTTCTGATCCTTTAGAATGAAGTATCAATTTATTATTTGAAACTCATCGTCAAGAAAGTAACAGTAAGTAAAGTCAGGTGAAAGGGACAGGAAAGAAACCACCAAGCGAATTGTATTATTATCACAAGATTATTGTGCTGTGCAGAGAGGTCAAAGAAAATATAAATAAGTTTCAGGTTGCATAAACCGTTGCGTTGCTTGGTTAGATGTAAAGTAAACTAACTTACCGACTTGCACTTTGCGGTTTGTCATAAGATATCAGCCACAAAACCGCAATTGCACCGCATCAGCAGCAGTCAGTAGCTGCACAAAGTGAATAATGAAAGATTTGTTGCGGTACTGTGTCTGTCTACAGGCTCATAAATAATATAATTACAATCGGTAGAAATGCAGGTCTCGTAGGTCAATGGGTTCATAAAAAAGAAATTAGTGTAGGCGATCTTCCTGGTAGAGGGACACCCAGGAAACGGTTGGATTAATAGCTGGATTTTTTTGTCGACTTTTAAGTTGATTAAGACTCTTAAATGGAATTGGATCATAATTAATTTTAGTTATCCAGTTTCCTACACCAATATCATTTTGATATCTAGAGGTGTTTGGTTTTTGGAATTTAGATTATGGTTCCTTTTGAGACCAAGATGGTAGTTCCTTTTGGAATCAAGTTGATGGTACTTTTGAGATCAAAATAAAGGCGCACATTGAGACCTTCCCACCAGTGAATTTTGCTGGCCCAATATTTTTTCCTTCTCAATAAAATCTATCTCTCTGCTGCTGCATATCTGCGATCCATATGATACGAAATATTATTTTCGGACATGTAGCAAACAATGAGTAGGTAGCTTTCAAATCCACTCGGGTTTCATGTCAAAAAGATAATATGGCCTAGTTGCTACTACATATACATATATATTATTAAGTACATGCATAGTTCAGTAGCAGCTGAGCTGTTAACAAACTATCCATTTGTTCATGAGCTCGCGAATAACATAATCTGACTGTATTCATTTCAATAATATCGAATTTCTCTAACAAGACAAGACGCGTCTTTTGGAATATCTTTATCCGCCTTATTCTCAACGCCGATAGTCGAGAATGAGAGAGGAGGAATTATTAGATTACATCGAAGCGAAAGGCGAGTGAGTTTCATAAATTGCATAAAGGGGTCGCTACTATTTTTCACAAGCAATGTTCGTGTATTTTTGGACCAAAATAAATCATGAATAAGAACAGTAAAAGTGAACTTTTGAATCTGTTGTGATGACCCTGGAACCTGGAATCAATAAAATTGTTAAAAGGCCACCACGTATCGCTGAGAACCGCTTATGCCTGCCCCCGCTTCTGATTGGTGAGCGTAGCGGCCAATCAGGAGCCCCCAGTTGCATTATATATTGACTCACTCTGCATTCCTCAGCTGCCAGTCGCGCGCTGGCTGTCACAAAGACAACACTGTGTCACTTACGTTCTAATAACGAAATTATGACGCCTATATTAAATATTACCAGTTTCATCCCCCTTCCCACCTGCTGCATAACGTTCCAGACTGCGAAAATGTTTCAATAAATCAATTCTCTGCTTTTTTGTCGTTTATACATTTACATCAGAACGGGTTGTATCAATGTGAAAAAATCCGTCAGTTAGGAAATTTAGTCATGGCTTCAGATTTGAATAATATGAAACGGCTTCTCGCTGAAAAATGGCCATAAAAGCGAAATTTTTCAGGTCGGGTGAACTCGATAAATTTACATAAAATATTCACCGGGGATGTTTGTCGAAGGTACAAAATATTCTCATTATAATATCTTACGAAAATTACACAACTTTAATTCAAACATTTTTAGTACCTGTAATTTATATAATAATCTCAGTACCATCTTCGTTAAATTTAGACAATAGCTAATCACTGTTGAAAGGGAAGAGTGAAATTATTATGACCCTAATAATAAATGGATTGCAATATGCTTTCTGTTGTTAGTATGCGTCTGATAAGTTAAATGCCTGCGGCCATTAAAATGCTTAGATAACTCCATAATCCCTTACACATTGCGTAGTGTTTAAGCACATTAGAAATTATGGCCTGAAAGAGGATTTAACGCAAAGCTCGTCGTGCTGCAAGCAATAAATTGCGAAGCTAAGGCCCAAAAACGTATTCAAACGCCCCAAATAAATTTTGTTTATTTGGGCAAGAATTAACAATTAAGCAGGAGAAAATATTTTTGGTAACAACTAAAATCATACAGTAACATGGCAACAATAACAATGACTCGTTGCAAATCCCCTTATAGTGGTATAGATACATATGTAAGTGCACTTGATGGAATTAATCAATAGAGTTATTAAAATAGAAGGGCCTCGTGTCGCAGAGAACCGGTTCTTGCTTCTGATTGGATTGACGAGGGTAGTAGTAGCCAATCAGCTGTCCCCAACTTCATTATATATTGATTTACACTGCATTCCTAACAAGTCATTCGCGCTGTAGCTGTCACGAAGACGAGACTGTGCCACTTCTTTCGTTCTATTAACAAAATTATGATGCTCTAAAATACCGTCTTTTGCTAATTGGATATTAAAAAACGACACTTCTTCTATTATTACGTAGTCAGAATTATTTTCGTTTTTTGCAGTTCTTTTCAATTTATCTTGACTACCTACTTATTAACAATAGATAGATGTTGGAGTCCCAATCAGGGTTGGTTTCCATTAAGGACGATTTCCCGATAGTGCAGTTCAACGAAGAAAACATTCTCTCATTGTGACTGCCATTTGGTGGTCACAACGGTGGATTGTTTTTCGAGTGCACTTCCCGGAATATCGTCCGGGTCAAACTACCACGACGTACGTCTTTTTCTTATCGTCATTTCTACACAACCAGAGTGTCGTTTCAATTCTAAAAATATCTCGGAAGTTTCACCTACTTTAACTTTATTGTAAGTAGTAGTAAGTAGGTAGCAGTAGGTACATTTAGGAGCTTTTTACTTACTTCTTTGCGGATCGTTTCTCCAGAATCCCTTTGTGTCGAGGGTATATGATATTCTCCATCTGTCGGGAATCTTTCAGGGCACGATATAAGAAGTTCCAATAGTTGTTGCCGCAGGTGTCATACGTTGGCATCGTGCCAAATCAATATTCGAACATCATTGATTCGTTTTCCAACAAATAATAATGTTGTTGGTCCGTGAAAATTGGAAATGGATGGGTGTTTATATTCAGAGGGGGAACCCCGGGGAAGACTTCAAATATTATTTTAAATCAGAATATTTATCATGATGGTCTTGTAGAAGGTACTATTATGAGTTATACATTCGGTAGATGGCAACACCCGTGTTATTATTGTATATTATATTATAAAGGAAGCCTGATGCATTAGTATGGATGACTTGAACAGGCCGGTGCTTCGCTTGTTGCTTCCCAATCCGAAATTTTCCACGTGATGAGAAAAACGATCGCTGCTTATGCTTTTATCGACCCAATTGACGAATGCTTTATGGATTCGTTGAACCTATTCGATCATTTGCACATATACAGTTAGAAAAACTGTCCCTTTAACGTATTTAGTGAAATAAAAAATAAAAACAATACCATGAGTTGAATCACACTAACGTAAACATGACTGTTCGTAACCGTTAAATAGGTGCAAAAACACTGAAAAAAACGACCATTGATTGGCATTTTGACAAACATTTTCAATTATGTAAATTTCGAGAACATCAATAGACACCGCATCCGGATTTCGTTATAAATGATCATATGATTGAGATTTAAAAAAAACAAGTTACCAAATAATGCTGGAACAAAACTCTATTTATTAAATTGTAAATATCATGTCATAGGTCATTTGTAAAAATACGATGGTGTTTCAATTCGAATAATAAAACGTTATAAAGGGAATTAAAATTTCCAAGGTGTTCCAAATACACGACAAGGAAAAAATCGAGACATTTAATAATGTGAACCAGTTTTTCCAATAATTAATTACATACACACAATGCGGACGGAAAGGCCTCTTTTTTTGTTGAGCCGCTAATGACCCCCGGGACCTTCGTCTGCGTTAAGACAAAACGCGCCGAGAACGAGGCTTTTTCAAGTTCAAAAATTACAATACACAATAACGTCTCCGTTGCCAAACGAGAATAATATCGCGAATAATGGAACCGGCAAGGACTTTTGGTCGGCTTCCAAACGTCTTTTCGAGACGGGACAAGTTTCCCGTTAAATCGGGCTGATCTTTGACGTGAATGGAACGGGTAACACTTGGAGGAAACGTTATCTCTTTCGGAAATACTTCCGGCGAGGCGAGGGTGTACCTATTTATGCCAAACTGCCCATTTTACATAATGGACGAAGGGAAATGGGGAATCTAATTAGAATTCAGGACTTAGTGCATGGGCTTCTAAGAGAAGTGTATGAGGTCGTTTGATAACACGCAAATTATATAATAGATACATGGGAAGTTACATTGAAAAGGTCATTAGGGGAATGATGATGATGATTGGTGGATTATATATCCATGGGGCCAAATTTAAAATTGTAATTGACCAAAAAACCGTTGAAGAGAATCTCCACTTGAAGCTACAGTAGTCTTAGATGAAGTAGGATGCTTTAAGACACTTATCCTCCATGGGGAAGCACATGAGGTTGTGGGATAACCCACAAATGAGCGTCTAGGGGAGGTTCGGGGGTTATATATCCATAGGGCCAAGTTTAAAGTTGTAATTGACCAAAAAGTCATTGAAGAGAATCTGCACTGGGAGCTACAGTAATCTTAGATAAAGTATGATGCTTTAAGACACTTACCTCCATGGGGATGCACATGAGGTCGTAGGATAATCCACAAATGAGCTTCCAGGGGCGGTTCGTGGGTTGTATATCTATAGGGCCAAATTTAAAGTTGTAATTGACCAAAAAACTACAGTGCTACAGTAGTCTTAGATGAAGTAGGATGCTTTAAGACACTTACCCTCCATGAGGAAGGACATGAGGTTGTGGGATAACCCACAAATGAGCGTCTAGGGGAGGTTCGGGGGTTATATATCCATAGGGCCAAGTTTAAAGTTGTAATTGACCAAAAAGTCATTGAAGAGAATCTGCACTGGGAGCTACAGTAATCTTAGATGAAGTAGGATGCTTTAAGACACTTATCCTCCATGGGGAAGCACATGAGGTCGTAGGATAATCCACAAATGAGCTTCCAGGGGCGGTTCGTGGGTTATATATCTATAGGGCCAAATTTAAAGTTGTAATTGACCAAAAAACTACAGTGCTACAGTAATCTTAGATGAAGTAGGATGCTTTAAGACACTTATCCTCCATGGGGAAGCACATGAGGTTGTGGGATAACCCACAAATGAGCGTCTAGGGGGGTTCGGGGGTTATATATCCATAGGGCCAAGTTTAAAGTTGTAATTGACCAAAAAGCCATTGAAGAGAATCTACACTGGGAGCTACAGTAATCTTAGATGAAGTAGGATGCTTTAAGACACTTATCCTCCATGGGGAAGCACATGAGGTCGTAGGATAATCCACAAATGAGCTTCCAGGGGCGGTTCGTGGGTTATATATCTATAGGGCCAAATTTAAAGTTGTAATTGACCAAAAAGCCATTGAAGAGAATCTGCACTGGGAGCTACAGTAATCTTAGATAAAGTATGATGCTTTAAGACACTTATCCTCCATGGGGAAGCACATGAGGTTGTGGGATAATCCACAAATGAGCTCTAGGTGGCGGTTCGTGGGTTATATTAATAGGGCCAAGATTTAAAGTTGTAATTGACCAAAAATCATTGAGAAATCTCATGGGCTATAGTAATCTTAGATGAAGTATGATGCTTTAAGACACTTATCCTCCATGGGGAAGCACATGAGGTCGTAGGATAATCCACAAATGAGCTTCCAGGGGCGGTTCGTGGGTTATATATCTGTAGGGCCAAATTTAAAGTTGTAATTGACCAAAAAGCCATTGAAGAGAATCTCACTGGGAGCTACAGTAATCTTAGATAAAGTATGATGCCTTAAGACACTTATCCTCCATGGAGGAAGGCACATGAGGTTGTGGGATAATCCCACCAATGAGTCCTCTAAGGGTGGCTGGTGTGTTAAATTTAAAATCGTAATGATTTAAACAAGAATTAGGGATGAGATAATGGACCAACAGAATTCATTGTTCGAAATCTCATTCCTTATCCTCTTTAATTTTGAAAAATCTGAACACATGGTCTCGGTATTCTGTTAGGTGGATGCATTTAATTTTCGTCTGTAGTCTGCAGAATTTTCTATTTGTCCACTTTTTTCTCCGAGCAATATTAAGACAATTTACTTCGATGTCTAGGACAATTGTTTTTCTTATCTCACATCCGCAGTGCACACCTTCCCTGATTATGTAGAGTTTGTTCAGTCCAAACGTACCTGAAGAAGCCGCCTGACCAATGACGTTCCATTTTCTCGTTAGGAACGGAAATGGCACAGAATGCGTCGCTAACGAACCCATTCGCGCACCCCCCTCCCCCTGTCGTCCCCCTCTTTCGCTACAGTCTACAATCAGAGTTGAAAAAGCCGGAAATTGATCTGTCGGCGGTCATGTCGATATTGACTTTTTTATCACCATCGTGTGGCCCTAAGGGCATGTTGATTTACCGGCACGACTTGAAATAATTTCAACTGGCTTCAAATGGTTCGAGAATTTTTCGAGGAAATATAAATCTTAGCCTTTAAGACAACCGTCGATACGAACTGTAATAAATGACGATGTTTTTTGCACTCAAGCAGAAATAAAGTGAGATATTTTTGATGGTAGATTTCTTGCAATTAACCTAACCGAGTGCATTTAAGTATGAAATGGGCTCTGGTCTCACTCGTACAACTTAATGGACAGATGCAGTTTTCATTTGCAACAAGTTTCGTTCACCTGTTAAAATTAATGATGTCGTCGAATTAGCCTACATAGCAGTTGTCCCAGAACGAGACGCGACCTCCTCGTGTGTTTCGCTGCACTGGAATTGAAGAAATTAGATTTCGCGCCAGAGCGACACTTGCACTAATGAAGAAGTTCAAATCGAGTTAATAAAGCACCAGGCTTCCATCAACATCCAGGCGATAGCTTTAGAACGATATTCCGACAGTATGACACTATATATTTTTCAAAGCATAAGCACCTCATAAAGAAGGATGGGGGATGTGTTGACCCCTTACAGAGAAGTTCAATAGAGAATAATTATTTTAAACCTTCAAATGATCAATTATTGAAAGTATAAAATTTAAACTTACTGGTGATGTTAGTGAATTTTTGAAAATTAAAGACTGGTCTTGTGATTCAGAGTTGAAGCTGCTGAATTCCTTAAAGATACTTGATTACAACTGATGATGTTGCACTCCTCAAACGTTTTCAGTTTTCTGTGGATATCACAAAGACCAAGTCCCTAAAGTCATCAGTCATGTTAAGAAAGATAGGAAGCTTTTTGTGTTTCCCAAAAATGAAAATCGATCTTGTAAATTAAAGTTCGGGTGAGATCTAGAAGCTCCTCAATCCATTGAAGATTCTTGATTCCAACTGGCGATGTTCCACTCCTCAAACTGATTCAATTTTCTGTGGATATCACAAAGACCAAGATCCCCAACGTCATCACTCATCTTAAGCAAAAGCAAGAGGTGTATTTGACTTTTCGAAAATTGAAGACTGGTCTTGTGATTCAGAGTTGAAGCTGCTGAATTCCTTAAAGATACTTGATTACAACTGATGATGTTGCACTCCTCAAACGTTTTCAGTTTTCTGTGGATATCACAAAGACCAAGTCCCTAAAGTCATCAGTCATGTTAAGAAAGATAGGAAGCTTTTTGTGTTTCCCAAAAATGAAAATCGATCTTGTAAATTAAAGTTCGGGTGAGATCTAGAAGCTCCTCAATCCATTGAAGATTCTTGATTCCAACTGGCGATGTTCCACTCCTCAAACTGATTCAATTTTCTGTGGATATCACAAAGACCAAGATACCCAACGTCATCACTCATCTTAAGCAAAAAGCAAGAGATGTTTTTGACTTTTCGAAAATTGAAGACTGATCTTGTGATTCTAAGCTCCTGAATCCCTTGAAGATTCTTGATTCCAGCTGATGAACGTGCTGATGATGTGTACGTGTTTTCTGTCGACAGGGGTGGGGTTGGTGGATGAATTCTTTTTCTGTGTGACATTATGTCGCGTAGCAAAATGAGTTTTTTTTTTCCTGGCAAACGACATTACAAAGCGAGGCCCTGACAATATTAAAACTCTTCAAAACACGGTCGTTTGTTTTCAAGTACATGCGTGGTCTTGTCGCTTTTAATTAACGCAAGCGTGGAAGCCTCTCGAAATTTATGGTAATGCCTTGAAACAGTTTTCTCGTTTGCCTTTACACAAATTTGTCCCGGTTTATGGATGTTCTACTATTGTCAGACTGATTGTGAGGAGGTACAAAAATTAAATAAAAAAACAGGCAGTTAGTTATTATTGGTGGTGAAGGAATTTGTCATTTGTGACGTTGGGGTACCATAATGATAAAATAAATAATAAGACAAAACAAACAAATGGCTTTCCTAAATCGTTTCTAAATCAAATGGATTTTCTCCGATATATAATTTAATAGAAGACCTGTTTGTAATGGAATGAGATATCCATCCGGTCAAGACGAAAATAGAACTGACTTTCAGTATGTCCTGGACGATCTAAAATATCCTACGTATTGTTTATCAGTTCCTTTGGAATGTGATTTAGCGCTCACTTCCAGTGGCTGATATTAGTAATAGACTAAAATTAAACAGATTGGACGTCAGGAATAAATCATAGCATTGCACGGAAGACGTCTGTAGTCGTGAGAAATTTATTTGATGATGGGTATTTATAAATAATTACATGAACACTGTACTGTACCTACTTATTCTGGGGACTTGGAGTTGCTGAACCCACGAAAGATCTACTGATGATGTTCTAATCATTAAAATTTTTCAATTTTATGTGCATATCACAAAGACAAAGATCCCAAAATTAATCAATAAATAATCTTAAGGAAAGCAACGACCAGTTTTTGAGTCTTCTAAAATGATCTTGTAGTTCAGATGAGTGATGGAGGAATCTGAAAGATTCTTGATTCCAACTGGTGGTGTTCTACTTCTCAAACTCATTCAGTTTTCTGTGGATATCACCAAGACCAAGATTCTCACATCTATCTTCTGATATACAATATAAAATAATTAATTTAACATTGCCAAAAGTGATTCACATTATCAAACTACTAATTATAAATTTTGACCAACCCTGAAAACGTATTTTATGTTTCCTGGTATCGACTCCAATTAGAAACGCCGCCTCTGTCTCTCGTAAATTGTCCAAATGTGCCAAAGCCAGCCCATCGCATCGGTTACGTCGTTGATTTATTAAAGAAAATCAGCGTGAGTAAGCGGGTGTATTATCGTTCGTAATAACTCCCCATTCTTTAAGTGTGTGCGCGCCAGAGAATTCATATTCCGAATACCTGTCGGTCCCCGTCCGTCTCCTGGACCTTGGCCAATGTCTAAAATTGTGAATCATCCTACCGCCGAATTCGATTTAAATGTGGAAAATGCAACAATCTCTCGCGGAACACGCAGCCGAACCGAAGGTGATTTTGAACCACTTCTCGTCAATATGCATCCCATTTAGAAAGAACCACATCTCGCCTCGGATCGCCCGATACTTTCCACGGAATAAATATGGGATAAGGGCATCTATTCAGCTTTATCGCGCTAAAACTAAATTGCCCGTGGATGCACAAACATCAGACAGAGGCGGCAGGTATGCTGGTGCACACAAATTAGTATTAGTTTTCAATCCTATTTATACAATCCGTTTCGTTCGTTCGAAGGAAACTGAGAAATAAAAGGCTACAGTAACCTACAATTAAAGTTGAATAATGTAGTTAACGAGGATAAAATATAGAACTTAGAAGCGGTTTTAGGGTCTGGAACTTAAACCACCAACTCGAGTTAAATACATATTTAAGGCTGCGCTTATGTCTAAAGTGTAGCTTCAAACTTTTCGTTGAAAACAAGGCTTACCCGCGATTATATTATATTATCGACGAACAGAATCAATACCTACTACCTAATGGGTAATTGATTGATACATACGTAGTAACAGTAAAGGAGGGGATACGAACATAAACACCAAGTTTTTTAAATATTTAATTCGTGCCGTGTTCGTTGCTCTAAAATTACGAGTTCTCCCCAAAGTAAGGGGAAAAAGTGTAGCAAAACTTGGAAGGGTAGGTAAATGTCCTGAAAAGGTGGAAATGTAGACGCACATGATGAAGATGATGATGCTGATGTGTAGTGACTGAATTATTTTTCTTAACGCTAAGTGCCCTGGAAGCGGTGACGATTTAATTGCGAAATGCGAAGGGAAAAGCAAATGGAAAAATAAAATGTGCTCCAAAAGGATCTTTCACTGTCGCTTGCTCTTTCACGTGACGTGCTATGTAAAGAGTAGAGTAGAACAGAGCCAGTGGCGTGATAAATTATTTACTCTTTGCAACCCCTTATTATGTTTAACGTTGTTGTTTGTACAGTTGGCCACTAGTAAAAACAAAAATCATTACAGGTATTCCCAGAATTCGTTTGTGCCTCATATTCGTAAAGGCACTGATTAAAACTAAACTCGCAACTGAAATATATGCGTGAGTAGCAAGGCGAGCATTCGCCAAGCACGCCATTTACGCGATTGCGATTCTTAGTACGGCGTTGGCCTTATGACCAGTGGCGAGTAGCGACGATCACTTTCCTAGCTTGTCATTGTCGAGAATACCAGTGGCGAACACCTTCTTAGCTTGCCATTGGCCTAATACTACTGCTACTGCTGCGATTACCAGCGGCGAGTACTCCCTAGTATGTCATTGGCGAGTATGCCCCCACCACATGCGATTGGCCTGAGTAGAGGCGGGGAGAAGTGTCCGAGTACGCGATGGGCGTGACTACCAGCGGCGAGTATTTTCTTACCGTGCCTCTGGCATAAGTGTTAGCGGCCAGCGCTCAGTGCGTACTAATTCGATTGGCTGGCAACTGTGGGCGTTTACTTAGTACTCGCCTAGCAACCAATGGCGAGCGCTCAGTGGGTATAAAACTGAGAAACCACTGGCGAGTTTTCGTTGAGAGCCAGCCACGAGTGCTCCTCAATGAACTACGACTGTAACTCCAAAACCTTTCCACTGTTGTGTAATATTTTCCATTTATAATATAAATATGGGTACATTGATGTACTTTCGCACCCCTCAGTGTGTCAGCATGATATTAATTCATCATTTTGTACGTATGCAGAAATTAATCTATTGTTATAAAATATTGTGCTACTCTGTCTTTTGTGTTCACTGTTCAGCAAGTATAACTAACATGTGTTTTTAATTAAGTATGCTGGCTGATTTTTTCTGTTTCGCTCATTTTCGTTAACGTTTTTCCAATTATCGTTTCGTGAGCGTGAAATCACCGATGAGATGCAACAACCGTATCGTTCTGTTGATTTTCATTACATTGTTGTACGCACAAGTACAGTCATTGCAGACAGCTGAACAAACCGGAAAAGAACGCTGCAAAATTTTAACGACACATCTGGGCGCGTTTACACAATATAATAATGGACACGAAAACATACGGAACCGTTCCTTTAAACGCTGAAATAATAATAAAAAAAATTAGTGACTGCTATACTGTAAACGTTTTAAAGAAGCATTACGGTCGAGTCGTTATTACACATTTAGGATGTTTATTTTTAAAATAAGAATAGAAATGGTTATTATTACTTACCTAGTTTGTTTGTTCAAAGTTATCATTGAAACCGCAAGTCGGGGTTTCAAAAATTTGTTTTCGTTTGAGTGCCTAAACTTGAATAAAAGCTTTTGGCAATAAATTTTATGATTGGGCTTCAACACAAGAAATTTAATAAGGGTCAATGAATTTTTTCTACAATTTGATTTATTCTACCTGCCAGATCTTTCTGTAACCACAATTATTTGCTTCTGTTTCAGTTGTTGAATTGTTAAATTTATTTGCGTAGAACGTTTTGTGATATTATTACAAATTACGCGAGCCACAGACAAAGTGTTTAGTCACGGTCGTGGAAAATTCATTCATTCATATTTATTTTATTCGCGAATCGGAGAAACTCGAGGCTGCGTCCAAGCAGAAATAGTTTTCGATTATTTTGTAAAACGGCACATTTATTGATCGACCCTGTTCATTTATATAAGTAAGTCTAAGTAACTAACCAAGGGTCAAGTGGTCCGTTGCGTGTTATCTATTGTATTATAGAGATACGTATCTATCCAATCCAATTAGATTTAAAAAAAATTAAAAATCTTATCAGGATAAAAAATAAAAATATTTTCCCAGGGTAATAAAATAATTGTAATATTGAATCAAGGCACGTTTAATTTGCTTTGGGGTTATTGAATTACAACGAGATTTTACGTCAGTTGGTTTATTTATAAGACCCAAGGCGAATGAATGGTCTTGTATATTGTGGCTCTTTGATTTACAAAATTTTGAAATTGTTTTGCTCACATCCTCAGTGAGGTTGCCAGTCGGGCAATTCTCGATATAAATAACATTAAAAAAGTTTGAACAGCGATTTACTCGAAATTGCGTACACCAACAGCATCTGGAAGGAAGTTTTTATCTTTTGTACGTCCTCCAAGAGGTAGCGAAGAAGTGTGTACATTGTTTACGTATCATTTGCCAATTTGAAATTGTATTTTTATCATCGGGTGGGCGTCGTTTTCGTTTAAATTCATTGCGATTTTTTCAACGTCGCCATCTCTTTCGGTCGTTCGGCGACTTTATTGACCCACGTTCATCTTCCGCTTCCTTTTTTTTTTGGTTTCTTTTCGCTTCTTTCCTCTTCGCCGTGTCCGTACGTTCGTTTCGAATAAAAATTTCGCGAACTCGTACTTCACTTGGGCACCTACCTACATAAGACGGCGCTTGCCCGCCTCGTTAAGTTTATGACCCTGTTTATTATGTCCCATTCCCTCTTCGGTAATGGTCCTCACTTATTACGTACAGACAATAAATTTAAAACTGAAAATAAACATGCATGTGCAGGCAGGGAGTCAGTTGCACCACTAGTAACGGTATAAACCAGTTTTATTTTATTCACGAGCTGATGCCACGCGTTCGTTAAACTACTGCAGGAGCGCAACATTCGCTCTGCCCCGCGAGGGAGCTCTCGCACGGTTTTATAGCGCGAGGTGGCTCAGGGGCGCATGCTCAAGCTTCCGTCTTTCTCTAGTCACCATGGAGACGTTGCTTTTGTCTCAACAAGCGCAGCGAATCCGTGCGCGCCGTGTATACTACGCATTGAGTAGTCCCAATCGAAGCGCTACTTCACGCCGCGCGTTTAGGGGACTGTCATACCGAACGCGCGGTATAAACAGGTACATACCGCGCGTAAGCACTACCTACGCGCGTTCTCTGCTTAATAAAAGTTTTATCCATCATGTTGGGTATCAAACGAAAGCTTATGATTATGGGAATCTAAAAATGTATAAGCGGTCATTCTTCGTACAAAATAATTTCGAACCCGTGAGCTGCTGTAAATGCAATTTGTTTTCCCTGCAGCATCAAGCGGTCTCTAAATGTCACGCGATAAAAATAAATACTTGCGGAATTAACGGTCGTATTCATTTTATGCCAATTAAAACGGTCGTGCCGTTGTTGGTGTCGCCGTCGTCGTCTGTTGTCGCGTCGGTCGCGTCGATTCGGGTCGCCATACGAAATTCTTCACGCTCGTCGGAGGCTGCGACTATTTGGCAGGCGGCTCAGAAAAAATTCTTTTTTGTCATACAGGCGTTTACAAAGTAGTATAGTAGAGGCTGTCAAGCCTTCGGACGTCGTAACGCACGTACCCGATTATATTATAATCTAAAAGTAGGCGACGTCGTATTGTGTCCATTATGTTCCAGCCCTAAAATGGTGTCTGGAGCAACAATCGAAAATAACAGGTCGATAATGAAGTGGGCATGCCGGTCATTAGCCTACCACTTATACTTACGCTTACGTCGTCAGTTTATATTTGCAACAAAATGTCGATGTACCGTACCACCTACACGATACATCGATTTTAGTTTAGCATGAGAACAAAATTTATTCGCGAGGAATGTGTCGATTAAAATCATATCTTAGATAGAGTCGTATAACAATTTTTGAAATATGACTTTTAATTGATTTCTGTCGCCGAACTGGTGTGTATGCGTTATCATCTAACGATTTAATCGATTTCGGCGCAAACTTTACGTATTTAGAATAATTGTTGTCACAGAAACTTTGTTGATGTTGGACTTTGTGTCGGCGGCAGAAGCGCAGAAGTTTTAATTGCTATTCCTGTTTGTTTGGCTCATTTGTATTCACAAGCCTTGTTTTGCCAATTTAGCTGATTATTTTTCGTCTTGAGCCCTGCGGGCTGATAAAGAGCTAGCTGTCGATTGCTTTTTGTCTTTCATTTTCCATAATTTAAACAGCACTTAATGTTGAATTTCTCATTTAATGTTGATAAGAAAAATATGCGTTGCAGATTTTAAATTAAATTGAAGATAACCTTTGGCATTTCGTCGAACTGCATAAAATCACGTCTGATTATAAATTCTGGTATTAAGAAAAATTTCGATTTCGCGTGTTTAAAAATAATTCGAAAATTAATATTATCCTTTTCGTAAAGTGGTGTCCGATATTTTTTATTGTTTTTTATTACCTTTGTACGTTTCTTTACAGCCAGAAAAATTAAATGTTCACAAGAATGATTCGGAGAGTTGGGACTACACAGTTTCTATGGGTGAGTTTTATGTCTTAATACGTGATATGCATAATGTTGAGGGGAGGATTTGGGTTGTTTCCTATAATTAAAATATAAATGAATTTAGAGTAGCTGCTCTCAATTTTATGCACATTATTAAAAAAAAAAATGTTTTGTCATTCTTTTAATTATTGTCTATTTTTCTTTTTGTTGATACATTTTGATGGTGATACGAGAACAACACATAACAACATGCATGCATTGTTATTAGATATTAATTCCTGTTCCAAATCTCTTATTATTATTACACATATTTTGATACAAATATTACACCCAATAAAAACACTGCCATGTTGGTGATAAATGCGTTCGGATTGTATACGACACACTGCAATAAATTAAGGTTTATATTAGGCATTAGGGGATGGTGAATATATACCTGCATAAAGGGCATTTATTAATAATTTATTACTTTGGTACGGTAGATACGCACGCGTATGACGGTAATAAATTAGGCGAATTTTTAAAGGGATGGAATCAAAAAATAATTGACGAAATTTCTATATTTATGTAGGGGTTTGTTTAGCGGCGTTACTACGTACGTGGCTGCTTTTGTATCAAAAGAGCGGATATGAGAAAAAAAATAAAAAGAATTCGACGACGAGAAATGTAACGTAGGTGTAAGTACTGTGTACATAAGAATTAGGGATGGTGGTGTGGTGGTGGATACGTCGCGATTAAAAAGGAGGAGGGTGGCGTTAAAAACAGACGCGTTGTTCCTTTTGTGAAACGGCGAGAGCGTCTGTTGCCGAAATGTTTGATTTGCGTTTATAATGTGAACGACGCGGATTGAGGCGAAAGCGTTTCAAAAACTCCCCCGTTTCTTTTCGCGGGATGAAAACCGTCCGTCGCTTCGGTTCTACCTCTCTACACTTCTGATGCCTGCCGCACTAATGAATACTTAAAAAGGCGGGCGAAAGGATCTGTTTGAGTTTACGTGTTTACATACCAGTAGGCAGGAGAGACGTCTAATTAAAAAAAAAAAAATACGGGGTTGTTGATGGTGGTGGGGTGTGGTGGTGTGGTGGGCGCTTTCTTATTGTTGTAACCGTAACATAAATACGTGCTTATGTATGTATATATAAAGCCAGATAAATAAGCGTTTGCTTTCTCAAAATTGTCAAATGCTTCTTATAAACGGGAACCACCACCCCAAGCAAACAACCACAACAACAAAAGGGCTGTAAATATTTAAAAAAATCTTATGTGTTTTTAACATGTATTTATGTACCTAAAAGTAACTTTTATCAATTAATTGAAACCCAAAAAACAAAAAAAAATTGGGTGCTGAAAAAAGTGCGACATGCAGCGTCAGCTTTTATGCCATACGCACAGCGGCAGCTGCGGAATTTTTTTGCAGCGATTTTTAAATCAGGTCAAACGTCAGCTAAAAATACGATCACATTGTATATACCTTTATGTGTTTAGATACGTATGTATTTATGTACGATTTCTTGTGTTCAAACACTTTTGCTAAAGTACCTATTACTACTGCTACTATGGAGTTAAATTCTCTACAATATTGTTAAGGGAGATATTCTTATAAACTCAATGGTTTTTGAGATACAAAGGCCGGAAATCAAATATTTAAAAAAATGTATTATCTGAAAATTGAACAGTTAGCGTTTCATTAGAACAGCTTTAACTTTCTTAAATTTTGTCATAAGAAGCTCTACTTTATCTCATTTTGTAGAGAATTAAATTCTCTACAATATTGTTACGGATGATATTCTTATAAACTCAATGGTTTTTGAGATATAAAGGCCGGAAATCAAATATTTAAAAAAAATGTATTATCTTAAAATCGAACAGTTAGCGTTTCATTAGAACAGCTTTAACTTTCTTAAATTTTGTCATAAGAACTCTACTTTATCTCATTTTGTAGACAATTAAATTCTCTACAATATTGTTACGGGAGATATTCTTATAAACTCGAATGGTTTTTGAGCTATAAAGGCCGGAAATCAAATATTTAAAAAAAATGTATTATCTGAAAATCGAACAGTTAGCGTTTCATTAGAACAGCTTTAACTTTCTTAAATTTTGTCATAAGAACTCTACTTTATCTCATTTTGTGGACAATTAAATTCTCTACAATATTGTTATGGGAGATATTCTTATAAACTCAATGGTTTTTGAGATAAAAGGCCGGAAATCAAATATTTAAAAAAATGTATTATCTGAAAATCGAACAGTTAGCGTTTCATTAGAACAGCTTTAACTTTCTTAAATTTTGTCATAAGAAGCTCTACTTTATCTCATTTTGTGGACAATTAAATTCTCTACAATATTGTTAGGGAGATATTCTTATAAACTCAATGGTTTTTGAGATATAAAGGCCGGAAATCAAATATTTAAAAAAAATGTATTATCTTAAAATTGAACAGTTAGCGTTTCATTAGAACAGCTTTAACTTTCTTAAATTTTGTCATAAGAAGCTCTACTTTATCTCATTTTGTAGAGAATTAAATTCTCTACAATATTGTTAAGGGAGATATTCTTATAAACTCAATGGTTTTTGAGATATAAAGGCCGGAAATCAAATATTTAAAAAAAAATGTATTATCTGAAAATCGAACAGTTAGCGTTTCATTAGAACAGCTTTAACTTTCTTAAATTTTGTCATAAGAAGCTCTACTTTATCTCATTTTGTAGACAATTAAATTCTCTACAATATTGTTAAGGGAGATATTCTTATAAACTCAATGGTTTTTGAGATATAAAGGCCGGAAATCAAATATTTAAAAAAAATGTATTATCTGAAAATCGAACAGTTAGCGTTTCATTAGAACAGCTTTAACTTTCTTAAATTTTGTCATAAGAAGCTCTACTTTATCTCATTTTGTAGACAATTAAATTCTCTACAATATTGTTAAGGGAGATATTCTTATAAACTCAATGGTTTTTGAGATATAAAGGCCGGAAATCAAATATTTAAAAAAAATGTATTATCTGAAAATCGAACAGTTAGCGTTTCATTAGAACAGCTTTAACTTTCTTAAATTTTGTCATAAGAAGCTCTACTTTATCTCATTTTGTGGACAATTAAATTCTCTACAATATTGTTAAGGGAGATATTCTTATAAACTCAATGGTTTTTGAGATATAAAGGCCGGAAATCAAATATTTAAAAAAAATGTATTATCTGAAAATTGAACAGTTAGCGTTTCATTAGAACAGCTTTAACTTTCTTAAATTTTGTCATAAGAAGCTCTACTTTATCTCATTTTGTAGAGAATTAAATTCTCTACAACGTTATTAAAGGGGTTATTTTTATAGACGCGATGGTTTTTGAATATAAAGGTGAATCAAATTTTTAAAAAAAAAAATTATTTTAAAATGAACAGTTAGCGTTTCATTAGAACAGCTTTAACTTTCTTAAATTTTGTCATAAGAACTCTACTTTATCTCATTTTGTGACAATTAAATTCTCTACAATATTGTTAGGGAGATATTCTTATAAACTCAATGGTTTTTGAGATATAAAGGCCGGAAATCAAATATTAAAAAAAAATGTATTATCTGAAAATTGAACAGTTAGCGTTTCATTAGAACAGCTTTAACTTTCTTAAATTTTGTCATAAGAATCTCTACTTTATCTCATTTTGTAGAGAATTAAATTCTCTACAATATTGTTAAGGGAGATATTCTTATAAACTCAATGGTTTTTGAGATATAAAGGCCGGAAATCAAATATTTAAAAAAAAATGTATTATCTGAAAATTGAACAGTTAGCGTTTCATTAGAACAGCCCTAACTTTCTTAAGTTATGTCGTATGAAGCTCTACTTTATCTCATTTTGTAGAGAATTAAATTCTCTACAATATTGTTAAGGGAGATATTCTTATAAACTCAATGGTTTTTGAGATATAAAGGCCGGAAATCAAATATTAAAAAAAAATGTATTATCTGAAAATTAACAGTTAGCGTTTCATTAGAACAGCTTTAACTTTCTTAAATTTTGTCATAAGAAGCTCTACTTTATCTCATTTTGTAGAGAATTAAATTCTCTACAACGTTATTAAAGGGGTTATTTTTATAGACGCGATGGTTTTTGAAATATAAAGGTTGTAATTCAAGACATTAAAAAAAAAACATTTTTTGCATAATTTCACACTAACATATAATTTTCCACCAAATTGCTCATAGTCATTATTATTTATCCTAGCTTTCTAACATTTTGAATAATCTGGTGGATTAGATATTTAACCCCCACCAACCCCTTCTCCTGGTGGTGTTTGTGAATGAAATATTTGACATAAAGTTTCCCCTGTTGTATTACTATTTATGAATGATATTTCAGATTACCTAATAGTTAAATTTTCAGTAATTTGTGATAAATAAGCTTTTTCTTTCATAAATACTTTCACCAGTTTGTGGAATGAAAATTTTGCGTGTTTCGCAGTAATTTCCGCAGACATCGCGGTTAGTTATTATTTGCTATTGCTACTGACACAGTTGGATATTATAATTTTTTATATTTATAAAGTGGCGGGCGGTAGCAGTAACTTTGAAGGTAATACAAGAATAGGAAAGTGAAACCTGTTTTCTTTAATTAAATGATGTCGAATCGTTTATAAGCACGGAATGGGCATTTGCAACAAAAAGTATTGTGAACTTTTAATATTCACGACAAAAAAATATTCCAAATTCGAAAAAATTAATTGTCTTAAATCATCCCAAAACAAATTTAAAATGTACCAGGGTTTTCTTAAAATATTCTTATGATCTCTATTTTTCTGAAGTGAATTGTTGAAGTTATTTTTTCACGAAAAATTATCAACTTTGACGTCTACAAAGCCATTCTCATTATTTATATCTGATACGTATTCGAGTAAGATCGATCAATCAATCGCCTTTCTTCATTTTCTTCGACATATTCTGTGGCCTTTTTTATTCGAGACTTGGTGTCACATTATCCTATTTAGGGGGAGGCTTTTTTGATATTAAAAATACCTTATGTACATAACGTTTGTGGGGATGTACAGAAAACACCACCTGTTTTAGCACATAAAAAATTTATTTACAAATTATGTTTTTTATATTAATGGATTTTTTAATGTTAGATGTTTGTAGGCGCCAATTTTGAAACGTTTGAAGGTTAGAGTAGCAGAGAGTGTGATGCATCGGACATAATATCGAAAAAAAAAAACGTTCTAATTTCTAATTATAAACCTACGTGTTATTCTTAAAATAATAATGTGCACTTTTTATTCTAATTCCCAGCAAATATGTATATTTTTATGGCTTCCTAGAATTTGGGATTCTTCTTGAATGTTGTACTCTTTTTTTCGTGGGTGGAAAGAGACGTTTAAAAAAACGTTTTGCATTAATCTTGTGCAGTATTTAAATAAATGTAGAAAATCGTCATTGAAAATTCATAGTAGTTACATACAACTTCAGTGAAGCTGGCAAAAATATTAAAATATATTCTTTTTCGAAATTTCTCACGTTAAAAAAAATTCTTTAAAAAAAATTAAAGATTATCTTTGAAATTTCCTTGCGATAAAAACTATTTTATTCTCAATTTATTAGCGATAATTAAAATGTCGTTTATTTCAAAATAATAGATACACTCAACAAGTGTTTTCTTTATTTTGACATAATTCCACAAATTTTGTTGAACCTCAGCTTTGCCCATCAACCAGTAACTTTAAATTATTTGTTTATAACTAGTCTGATTTATTGTTCACGATTTACTCTTTTCAGTATGTGTTGAAAAATTATTACTTGCGGAAAGGACTTGTTTTTGAAATTTATCAACACGCATATACACGTAGGTGGACATTCTAATGACTGACAAGCAGAATTGTGTTATAAATACATACACAATTTAATTTTGCTTTTCACTAAATAGAAAATTAAGTTTACGTATAATTAATTAACTTGATATTTTCTTCTAAATGTTACCATAAAGTATTTTTTTTACATTAGACTTTGTTTTTATACCAGTTTTGACTTCAGGGTGTCCAAATATGAGCTACCTTTGCCTACTATACTAATAACTAAATGCTTGCCCCTAACCTCCGCCTCTGGCGATTCTCGCGCACTCCACCGCGCACATAGTGGCGTCACGACACCACTCGCTGCCCGACGCTGACGTTTTGAGTATCCTTTACATTTTAATATCTTTAATAAGAGCAAATGCAAACTTCTGAACTTCTACTTCTGTTTAATTTCCCTACTCTTGCAATTACGTGTACGTTCATTACGTTAAGCCGTCACAGTCGAAAGTTGTTTTTCTTCTCCATCCCGAAACTGTCCTTCTTTTCAGATACTTTCCCAATGGAAATTTCGTAGAGACGGTACGTTCTTCTTTTATTAACTTTATCACCAGGGCTGCAACTTAATCTTTCTTATTTTGCGGTAGGTAGATACTTACCAAAAATATTACTGTCCGTAACTTATTCGAGTAGAGTAGAGTCGAGTCGAGTCTGTCAGATTGGTACCGTTATTCTGTGCATCTGTCGCATTCAAGAGTTTAATTCACTAATTTCAATCTTAATTAGCGATGAGAATGTTGACAGGTTTCTCTCGAAAACACACACCCATATACACGCAGTTGCCCGAGACGATTTCCTTTCATCCCATCAAAGTTAATTAAACACGAGTCTTGTAATTAAATGAATGATTTAACCCCCCTAATCCCACTGCACCCCACCCCACGCGTTTCGATATTTAAACAAACTAATGTTACTATTCAGTTATTCAGCATTCAGCAATGGTTTCCTTTTTGCTTAAAGAATTTTAATGAATTTATGGGAGGTTCTGATAGAAGTAAAATTAATTATTGAGACTTCAGGGTGTAATTATACACCCCCAACAATATGTTGAGTATTTTGATATTTATAGATCTTGGTATTGATTGTTATTGTTAGTTATAAAATAAAAGTATATTTTGTCCCCTTCTCTTATTGTCAGTAAAATTGCTCCCGAGTTTTTTCGAAACCCCTCAACATTTTAGACTTAATTTCAACCACTAAAGCGAAGAGGTTCCTTTAGTTTGCCAAAAACAAATTTATTCTACACCCACTTCCAGTAGTTTTACCCTCTGTCTGTCGAGCATTCATAGGGGTGCTTCTCAGAGATCTTTTTACGCACAAAGTTCTGATTGTGCTTGGCATTAATTTATCATTGTTTTGAGGTCAAAGAACCTTAATTAGACAACTCAAGCTTTTCAAAATAAATCCACCCATATTTTTAGTGATCACATTCTCCCTCCCCCAGCCCACCGTCTCTAAGAACTGACGAAAGAGAATTGGGGGTTTTTATTTTCTTTATAAATATACACGTATGTTCGACCACTCTTTGTAATAATATAGTATAAGGAGGCCAGAGCTTTAACTCATATAAATTTTAAGAGCCCTGAAATAGCCTAATTGCCTCGTTATTGTTTGTATACTACGTTTATGTTATCGATTAACTGAAATGTTAACGATTGTACCGTGTACAATGCTGTCAAAAAGGGCTTAATTGGGTCATCGTCTGGATAATAAATCAATAACCGTAAAATTTAAGTCGACGAGAGCTGCTTCATTTCAAAAAAATGACTTTGTTGTTATGCACCAATAACCCTCCCAGTTAGTTGTCAGTCAATACATAAAATATATCAAAGAAGATAGAGAGAACTTTGGGAAATTTATGTGTGGCTTTGGCGGAGGATTCCGAGGGGGTAGTGGGCGATCGGTCGCAGCTGTGGCATTCGTTGCGGACCGTAGGAATTAATAGATGCCGTAAATAGCTGTTGCTTAACAACTATCCCCAGTTTATACGACAATGTTGTGTTTGTAACGCGCCATTCACGTTATCTTTCATTCGACCCTTCTTCTTCTACTGTCCCGCCAGTAACAACAATCAACCCCCAAACCGTCTGGCTGTGAAATAAACCGTTCGTTACAAGAGCCAGATTTAACAAGATGACACTAAAAAAAAAAAAATAAAGAGCAGAGGTTTCAAAGTTACTTCGCTATTTTGTTTTATTTTTTTCTTTTTCTAAAGTAAATTGGAAATAGACAAGAATATAGTGTGATTGGTACTTATAGAAGAAACGAGAATGTTCTTAGAAGGGTCTACGGTGGCTAAGTTGGTAGAGCGATGAGCTTCGGCGCTTGAGGTTGCGGGATCGAACCCCGTAAGGGACAGATTTTAAAAAAAGCTTTCTGTGTTGTGTAAAGTACCGTCAAGTTTACAACTTCTGGTAGAGAGTGATGAAGGGTAAAGAAATGCCATCACAATTAGCAAATTGATAGTTCTACACAATGGTAAAGTGAGATTAGTAGAGTTATGAGAAGGGGCTACCGTGGCCTGGTCGGTAGAGCGGTGAGTTACGGAGCCGGAGTTTGCGAGATCGAATCTCGCCCGGGGACAGCTTGAAAAAAAAAAAAAAGAGTAGATTGAAGGTAAAAGACGGGCACCATCACTATACGACTATTATTAACGTCGTACTTATGTAAACTAGTAACCTATTAAGTTCTAAATTTAAATGACTAGTCGGAATAAGCAAATCGCGGCAATTATTCGTGTCGGTTGGTCCTCGGAACCGGTGTATTAATGCCGATTACAAATCTTTTCTCCCCAAACAACTGGCCCTAATAAATTCGAACGTGCAAAAATCAAGATATACACGGACACGGTGGCCGGCTTTAAGTACCTGCAAACGCGGCAATGAAACGCTAAACGAAAGTTATTTTAACTCGGCTGTTATGTTATGTTATGGAGGAACCCGTGCCATAAAAGCGCGAACCTGCTAGGCAACTACAAAAGATAAAGGGCCATAAATAATATTTTCTAATTGCGGAAGAGATTCCTGCAGCTAATAATAATACCTACACACAACTTTTCATGGCTCGATCGTTAATTATTGTCGTTTTATTATTATCCCCGTTCTTTCTGGGTAACAACAATTGTTAAACATAAGGGAAATAATTTTGTAAAATGTACAATGTGTGGGGTACGTAGTGTTTCATTTTTCGATTCGATTTGTATAACATGAATTCCCGGTAGACGAGACAAAAAGCAAAACAAACACGGATATATTTGTTAGTGTGACGTTTTGAAATTTGTACTTTTGACTGCGATTTTTGAGTTGGAGATTTCTCATGGATCTCTATATTTTATGATGCCGGTGTGAGGCAATACATCATCCGGGTCTCTAAGGAACGACACGGTTCGTGACACTTGTCACCTACCACATGAGACATTGTTTTATTATATATTGTTATTTACAACAAAATAATGAAAACACGTTGGAGCTCATAAGATTTTAAAATCTTCCTAATAAATTAAATAACGTTAACGTTTTTTATATCAGAAGAATGAATTTAATCAGGCGAATCTAAAGGAGTTTATTTTACGATTAGGGCAATTAGCTGGCGCTGCTTGGAGGTAAACAGTAATTAAATTAAATTACGAAATTGCGTTTTGACGGTTTGAAACGTGCGAATCGATTAGCACTGTTTAGAATACGCACCACCGTATGCAAACGGTACTTAAAATTTTACAGTTCGTTTACTTATTTTGTTCCGTAATACCTACACGTAATGGTAATACTAAATCGACGCGTCTGTTTATTGTTTATTGCACGGTTGTTCCAGATTTTTAATGATTTTTGTCAGCTGCCGAACACAACTAAAATTCTCACGTTCGTTTTAGTTTCGCACATTGGCTTTCATATCCATAGAGAGCTATCAAATCAATAAAATGTTTGATTAGTAAGTAGTTATATAGATTACATGATAATGTTCTAAGAGGGGTGTAGCTTGGCCTAGTTGGTAGCGCGATCACTTACGGCGCCGGAGGTTGCAAGTTCGAACCCTACTAGGGACAAATTAATAAAAAAAAAAACATTTACAATCTCCGGTGTTATGGTAATTTTGATTTGGACCATTGAGCCTCGGCTATAAACAACTGGCGTCCTTCGTCCTTCTTCAAACATCGTTATAACAACGATATCTACGTGCTATACAGAAATATGTAGATATTCTTTTCTGTTAATTGTAGTAACCAAATTTATCAGTTTAAAATTAATGTGAAAGATATTCTTCTTAATTAAAATAAAAAAAAGTTATTAATTTATTGTAAGAGATAAAAAACACTTGCTTTTAAGATTCCATGTAGTTTTTTTTTTGCCTTTAGATATGTAAAAGAGCTGTCTGCTTTGACATCATCATTTTATTATTTCGGCTGCTCATTAGAGTGTTCCGTTGGCCTTGAATTAAGAATTGTTGTATTATTAACGTTAAGTGAAATGAAAAAAATTTAAAAAAAACCTGCAAACCGATATTTATCTGATTGATGAATTGTTACTGATAGAGATGTCGTTTTATTATTGTCTAATGGGATATTGTTTTACTGCTGTTGCTGCCAGTTTTTTTACTTTTTCAACTACCTGCCGCTTACAGTGACTCAGAGTTTTAATTGAATTTATTACGAATTTGCGGCTATTCCTGCGAATAATAATGAAGGAAAAGAATACATTTCTGTTACTGCTGCTTTGATTCGTAAACAAATTGGCAGGAGTTAGAGAAAGAAATTTCAATTTCAATTCATTTACAATTCAAATTGGTCGAAGTTAATGTCTTGGTATCCGTTAGTGTTTGAAAATAAATACTATAAGTACCTACTAGGAAATGAATTTTGTATCTTTGTAAATAGGTCGCTTTACTTCTTGAGCACCCCTCGTACATACATAAAATACTGTAATGTAACAATTAGGGAACTTTCATCCGTTTCATGTTCGCACATTTGTTTGCATTATTATTATATGTGTGGGTACGAATCGGCGAAAATTTAAAGAGCCAATATATTCTTAAATGAACCTGTCAAATTACGTAATTTCCGCACTATCTGCCAACAATAACCATTAAAATGTGCAGCTTGATATTAAAGCTGAATTTATTACTTAATTAATGTCGTACATTAAAATAATTCATGATAGTAAGAAGGACTGCCCGGTAATAACTTTTCGACTACTTATACCTACCAAGAACAAGAAAGAGCAAAGGGCACGAACAGGCAGGAAGGATGCCTAGTGATGGTTTTGCTATCCGGCAGAATATTTTCCGTTCCTACGTTTGTGGAAATCGAGCAAATTGTCCTTCCATTATTAATTAAGCTAAAATGTCTCACCAAAAAGATGAATGACATACAATAAATATTTTTTTAATGATAAATAGGTATATAGAATAAACGAGAATGTTATTACAAGGGCACAGCGTGGCCTAGTTGGTAGCGCGATGACTTACGGCGCGGTAGGTTGCGAGTTCGAACCCCGCCCGCAGCGGACAAGCTAAAAGATAAAAAAAATGAATGTGCGTAATTTACTGCTAGCGCTACGTTTACAAGATCTAAAAAAAAGTCGAAGTATCTCACTAAAACTATATTGGCAGTTTTAGAAGGAAGTAGTGTGTGATTATTAGGAGTTATTTAAAAAATTGTGAAAAAATAATGGGTTTCAAATTTTAACTTTATGATAGTAACCAACGGTGACTCATCTCTCGTAAATGTATATATATATCTCTGTACAAATTTGCCAAAACTTTCAAAAACTGTACGTACGCACCTACGGTACCTCTAGACGTGTGCCAAAAATAAATTATTTTCACTTATTTACGTTCATTAATCACCTAATTATTTTGCCGACATTTACCAGCTTAAACGGCTTAAATGATTTAGGTCACACGCATTCAAATGGAGACAGACAAAATATATTCGTGACCGGTGCTGCTGCGGTTCTGTCGAATTTTTGCCACCGAAATTTTAAAATTTACCTACCACGCGATCTTGAAACTGGACCGTCCAATAATTCAGTCGAAAATATTACGTTAATCTTCCGGTTGACATTGAAGAAGCGACCCGAAAGGCGTTCGGAACGTGTGGAATATGTGCCACGGCGCATTGTCGACAGTGACGAAGCGGACTGAATTGTCGTAATTTATAAAAGTACATTTATAGAACCGAAATTTGCTTTTGGAAGCATGCGTAGGTGTAAATAAAAAAATGCATTTCATGCAAGCCAGTCCCAAAATATATTTTTTTTTCGCAATAGGACAGTATCCTTATTATGAGTCAATACACACTAAAGATAGAAGTTTAACGGACCTTAAAGATTTTGATGACTTTTTGGACGACTGTAACGCCACGCTATATTTTGGGGGGGGGGGGTTGTTCATAACACTGGTGGTCGATAAAATATTTTCCTCGTCCGTATACTTACCATAGGTACCTGCGTAAAATGGTATTTCTTTTATTTATGATGAGGAGTGTATTCGACAAATTGCTGCATGTAAGGGGTTGTTCCTAATGGCATTCCTTGATGCCTTCCACGTAAATAATAATGTTCAAATAATGCCGCTGATATTATTCGCCCTTTTCTTAGGAAGAGTTTATAGGGCTGTCAGAATTAGATTTATGGTATCGTTTTCGCAATAATAACTCGATTCATTTGTATCGCGAAAGGCGTTTAGTTAAAGGCGCATTTGGACCCATTCCAGCCCTTATTAGTGAAGTGGATTACGTTCGATACATGCACCCCATTGTTTCGCTTTCGGAATATTAAACGTCCCTTAGATATTTCTTGACTTCTGCTCGATAAATAAAACAGAATGAAAATAAGACTCCTAAAGAGGAAAACTAGGGGAGGGTAGGATATCTTATATAACTTATTAGGAGCAGAAACAGGGGCATGTTTTAAATAGTTTATGAGACTCAATTTTAATTTTGGAGATGTTTCTGACGTAAAATTATTTAGTGTAAGTGGTTTCAGAGATGACGATATTTTAGACACGTTCAAAGGTACTATATGAATAGTGATGACATCATGTGCAGAAGCAAGTTTATTATAATGTTTCACTGTACGCTTTTCAATAAGCAAAAGTTATCTTTGACGTAAATTGAGGTTGTTAGTTTCCAAATGGCACTTATCAGGGCCCCTCTAACCGAAATACACGTCACTGGGAGCTATTTGCTACCACACTCACACAGCAGAAGCTAAAAGCTGATTATGACTTCGTCTTCCAATACAACACACTTAAGATATATATATATATATATATATATACTTATAATTGGTACGTTCATGAGCCCACTAAACTTTCGGGTCGTTGTGCCACCCGGCATATATGTTGTTATTAAGCGAGTATACTGTATTGCTATAGGCCTTTTTCATAGCAGTGTTGCAAGGCATACCGAGAGGGGTAAGGATTTCTTCCAACATAGACGATTCGATATACATCATACCTTCATGAGCCTTCGATAAGGTCACCTATATACAAATATATATTTCGTGTTCATTAATCAGCCCCCAGTTCACCTTTGTCTTTCATCAATATAACTAAATACGATAAGATTGGTTTTGTATATGTGGACAGACTAATCAAATATTTTCGCCAGAAAGCATTCCAGATTACGTTTCAAGAAATCACAACATGTAATTTAGCCTCGATACCTATTTCAGTAGTAATTTTTATACAATTATTTTTTAAATATATCCCGGGCTAAGCAGAGTTCATGCTGTTAAGCTTTACTTCACGGGTTACAATTCCAATAAAAAATAATAAATTTACCTATGAATTGTCTCAACAATTTTATGGACAAATGATGTAGATAGAGAAACAACTTTTGAGTTCAATTTTGCAACGAGTTTGATTTAAAACTTCCTAAATTCGTTTCGGCATTTACGCCATTATTGAAAAGAAGACAGTTCATGCATTCTGTTTGCAATATTCTTTTGAATAATGCCGTAAATATAGTTGAGTCTTAAGGGTAGCAGCAAGCCAAAATTAAGATTCATAATTCATACAGGGCGTTCAGAAGAAAATGCAAAGTTTCCGAACTTTAAACATAACAGCTGCGTTTTGTTTTTTTTTTTTTAACCGACACCTACCATTTTTTATTTCTTCATTCGATTCTCTTTCGATCCATTAGGATGTTTTCTATTGTTTTATTTGAAAAAAATTGAGTAATTTTGAATTTTTACCTAAAATTCCTATTTCACTATTTTGGCACAACAAATGTGTGCAATAAACAATTGGCAACTATTGCCTAGAACTAAATTCAACCATGGTACAACTCTATTGATTCGCCAATCACACAGAATAAATTAAATACTTAATTAAATTTAGTATAAGCTTTCTTGTCAAAAATTTTTATAACAAATAAGTCGAACGAATAATATTTAGATTTATTTCTATCAATTGCGATAGTTATCATTTGTCAGTAGCACAATTTTGTTATGCCAGAATTAATGGAAATAGCCTTTATAAGTAAAAATCTAAAATTACTCAAATTTTTTCAAATAAAAGTAGATGAAATCCTAATGGATCGAAAGAGGTAAAAAAGAGAATAAAATGAAGAAATAAAATATGGTACGTGCCATTTAAAAAACGAAGAGAGTCAACACTATAACTGGTTAAAATTTCTGCACCCTACGTTATCTTTTGTGGAAGTAATAATTTTTTATGGTTTGGGTGGCGGAAGCGATTTTTTGTTCTCGACAGCTATTCATCGTAGGCATATAAGTTGGTTATCAAAGTAACCATAAAATTTTGTGCTTCATTCGAATTAGTTTTAAAAAAAGACACTATTCCATTTAAAATAACGCAGTTGGCACCAAATTACTGTATAACCGGAAATGGCCGACAATTGAAATTATTTTAGTTGCAATGATCATCAACTTTTCAAGTCTCTCATTGTCTAACTTTCCCTAAAACGTCTTATGCGCCACTGAGTTTGAAGAATCCTCTATAATGCACCTACAATTGTTTTGTTCTTTGAAATACTTAATTGACCAAAATTTTTTTGTCGATTATTGTCGGCCAAATTGTGCTTTGCAAATTGAATATCACATACATATTTATAGTTCAGTATAAGAATGTTGAAGGAAGTGGTACTTATATTTGTTGAAATCTTACCTACATGTTATTTATAATAATTTCAACAAAAACAAAGATTAATGATCTAAGCAGATCTAGCAGATTGAGAAAAATCTAAGCAGCTGCTGCCTTTTGCGTTTGGAAATTATTTTAATACCTAGGTCAGGGGTGAGCAACCTTTTTAGTTAACGGGCCAATTTTAAATTTAAATTTTTTGGCGGGCCGCACATAAAGTAACTCTTATTAATAATTTACAAAACTTTATTCAAAATAATCATTAGAATAAAGATTTCATATAAAAAATTTAATGCAAAATAAAAATAAACAAGAAAAGAACAGAAAAACGAGTTTACTTTTAATAAGAAATTTGGCAGTTTTTTCGATACAAGCTGATCAATATCAGCCGGAATTGATGACGTAGCTACACGTACGCAGCTTTCCAATCGTGCATCACTCGGTCTTGATCTTGATAAACTAATGTTTGAAATAATATCTATTTTATCAGGAAATGTTATTATTATTATTTCTGCAACAGCAGTCAGACATTCTTTTATGATCTCTCCATCCGCAAAGTGTTTCTTTTTTTGCCAGTATTTGACTGACAACAAATCTAGCCTATACTGGCGTATTTGATAAAATAGATTGATTTTTAAAAACAGTCTCTTGTTTTCCCAAGTTTTACTTCATTTGGTGAAACTTATCTATACGGAGTTGTCCTGTTAAGTTTTTATATTGTTGTTCATGTTTTGTACCGTAATGCCTTTTTATGTTATATTCTTTTAATGTCGACACAGTCTCTGAGAATATTAAGCATACAGCTTTATCTTTGACGAAAGTGAAAAAATAATCGAATTTCCACTTTTCTTGGAAATGCCTGTGCTTATCTGCAACCTTCCGTTGTTTTGTTTGCTTCTCCGACATGCTATTATGTATTACCAATTTGAAAGTTAAAAAAAATTGTAGGAAAACATAATTTTGAATAAAAAACTCTTATATTTACCTTTTTGACAATAATATTGCACTCACGCTTTTCAAGAAACACAAGAATTGCTAAAATTGCTAGTTAACATCTTACCTGTCTGACTAATTGTGTGACAGAAGCAAACACAAACAAGCATAGACGCGGCGCGTTCGTATTGCATGTTTGAACAGGTCGCCAACAAAAGTTGGTTATCAAACTTACCTTAGAATTACACGTTTTATTCGAATTCAGCGTAAAAATTATACCATTCCATTTAAAATAACAAAGTTGGTATCGACTTCCGGTATAACCGGATGTAAATCGAACTTGAAAATATTTTTAAAAGATGCAGCATAAACAATAACCAAATAAGCCCAAGTTTTAGAATTGAATTCCTTCTACTAATTCATATATGTACTTCTAAAAGCCCATCAATTGAAAAACCCTGTATATTTCTGGGTAGATAAGTAGATAAAATAAATCCAATTTTAGAGATGCTTGGCGGGCCGCATAAATATGTTTAACGGGCCGCGTGTTGCTCATTCCTGACCTAGGTGATAAAGTTTTTAACGTCCTAAACAAATAATATTTTACGCTAGTTGCGCTATTTTTAAATGCAATTCTCTGTAAATACTACTTGTTTCAGTTTATACCACTCAAAAAAGGAATGTATGTAGAACTATAATACATTGTTTCATTCCTACGATTTATAAAATGCAATAATTACCACGTACCTATACTATAGCGAAAATGCAAGATTATTTAACTTTCAAAGACAGCATAAAGGATATTGAGCAATGATTCAGATAAAATAATTCCGATAAGTGTTACGTCAATCACCTTATCTCGTCGCGAGACATGGGTAACGGGCGGGCCACATATGAACCGTTTAAAATCGTTCATTATAAAGTGTATCTAATGTTGTAAACCCGCGCGACCTACAGGCCAACTATATGAACTATTATGTATCTTTTGTGAATTATACCACTCCCTATGGAGCCCAGGTAAAAATTTGGCGGGGGGGTCTAATTGATTGGACGGACAGTTATGCTTAAATACACGCAAATCGTTGTTGAGCCCGAGAATGGGCTTAACAACGTCAGTTTGGGCTTCATGCCGTACCATTCATATATAGATTGGGCTCCACAATGACCGTTTATATGTCTATATATATATATATATATATATATATATATATATACCCTACCTTGTAGGCACTACATTTAGATGGAAATGGAAATTATTTTGACAACATAATTATTATTCTTCTGTTAGTATAATATAATATAATAATTGTAGAAGTAGCCAATATCAAAATAACAATTCCTTTTTCGTAATTTTTGCGTGTCGATTGATATAGAGACATTTCGGTAGGATTCGAGACATTTCGGGGCATTTCCGAAGAGTTTGCGGCACCTCGGAGTCACTTCGACACGTTTTCACAAAATTTCCAAACAGTAGCCTGCTTATTATAAACTTCTACTAATCTTCTGCACATAGGTACTCAGTTAAAACTCGTTCTGAAAACATATCGCCTTAGATTTATTATTATTTTGGGCATTGAAGTTGAGCAGGGGTAACAGTAACTTTCATAGAAGAATTTTAAAACAGTGACCTGCTTATTATGAAGTTGTACTAACCTTCTGCACACACGTACTCCGTTAAAACTCGTTCTGAAAACATATCGCCTTAGATTTATTATTATTTTGGGCATTGAAGTTGAGCAGGGGTAACAGTAACTTTCATAGAAGAATTTTAAAACAGTGACCTGCTTATTATGAAGTTGTACTAACCTTCAGCACACACGTACTCCGTTAAAACTCGTTCTGAAAACATATCGCCTTAGATTTATTATTATTTTGGGCATTGAAGTTGAGCAGGGGTAACAGTAACTTTCATAGAAGAATTTTAAAACAGTGACCTGCTTATTATGAAGTTGTACTAACCTTCTGCACACACGTACTCCGTTAAAACTCGTTCTGAAAACATATCGCCTTAGATTTATTATTATTTTGGGCATTGAAGTTGAGCAGGGGTAACAGTAACTTTCATAGAAGAATTTTAAAACAGTGACCTGCTTATTATGAAGTTGTACTAACCTTCAGCACACACGTACTCCGTTAAAACTCGTTCTGAAAACATATCGCCTTAGATTTATTATTATTTTGGGCATTGAAGTTGAGCAGGGGTAACAGTAACTTTCATAGAAGAATTTTAAAACAGTGACCTGCTTATTATGAAGTTGTACTAACCTTCTGCACACACGTACTCCGTTAAAACTCGTTCTGAAAACATATCGCCTTAGATTTATTATTATTTTGGGCATTGAAGTTGAGCAGGGGTAACAGTAACTTTCATAGAAGAATTTTAAAACAGTGACCTGCTTATTATGAACTTGTGCTAACCTTCAGCACACAGGTACTCGGTTATAACTCGTTCTGAAAACATATCGCCTTAGATTTATTATTATTTTGGGCATTGAAGTTGAGCAGGGGTAACAGTAACTTTAATAGAAGAATTTTAAAACAGTGACCTGCTTATTATGAACTTGTGCTAACCTTCAGCACACAGGTACTCGGTTATAACTCGTTCTGAAAACATATCGCCTTAGATTTATTATTATTTTGGGCATTGAAGTTAAGCAGAGGTAACAGTAACTTTCATAGAAGAATTTTAAAACAGTGACCTGCTTATTATGAAGTTGTACTAACCTTCAGCACACAGGTACTCGGTTATAACTCGTTCTGAAAACATATCGCCTTAGATTTATTATTATTTTGGGCATTGAAGTTAAGCAGAGGTAACAGTAACTTTCATAGAAGAATTTTAAAACAGTGACCTGCTTATTATGAACTTGTGCTAACCTTCAGCACACAGGTACTCGGTTATAACTCGTTCTGAAAACATATCGCCTTAGATTTATTATTATTTTGGGCATTGAAGTTAAGCAGAGGTAACAGTAACTTTAATAGAAGAATTTTAAAACAGTGACCTGCTTATTATGAACTTGTGCTAACCTTCAGCACACAGGTACTCGGTTATAACTCGTTCTGAAAACATATCGCCTTAGATTTATTATTATTTTGGGCATTGAAGTTAAGCAGAGGTAACAGTAACTTTCATAGAAGAATTTTAAAACAGTGACCTGCTTATTATGAAGTTGTACTAACCTTCAGCACACAGGTACTCGGTTATAACTCGTTCTGAAAACATATCGCCTTAGATTTATTATTATTTTGGGCATTGAAACTGAGCAGGGGTAACAGTAACTTTCATAGAAGAATTTTAAAACAGTGACCTGCTTATTATGAACTTGTGCTAACCTTCAGCACACAGGTACTCGGTTATAACTCGTTCTGAAAACATATCGCCTTAGATTTATTATTATTTTGGGCATTGAAACTGAGCAGGGGTAACAGTAACTTTCATAGAAGAATTTTAAAACAGTGACCTGCTTATTATGAACTTGTACTAACTTTCTGCACACAGGTACTCGGTTATAACTCGTTCTGAAAACATATCGCCTTAGATTTATTATTATTTTGGGCATTGAAACTGAGCAGGGGTAACAGTAACTTTCATAGAAGAATTTTAAAACAGTGACCTGCTTATTATGAACTTGTACTAACTTTCTGCACACAGGTACTCGGTTATAACTCGTTCTGAAAACATATCGCCTTAGATTTATTATTATTTTGGGCATTGAAACTGAGCAGGGGTAACAGTAACTTTCATAGAAGAATTTTAAAACAGTGACCTGCTTATTATGAACTTGTGCTAACCTTCAGCACACAGGTACTCGGTTATAACTCGTTCTGAAAACATATCGCCTTAGATTTATTATTATTTTGGGCATTGAAGTTAAGCAGAGGTAACAGTAACTTTCATAGAAGAATTTTAAAACAGTGACCTGCTTATTATGAACTTGTACTAACCTTCAGCACACAGGTACTCGGTTATAACTCGTTCTGAAAACATATCGCCTTAGATTTATTATTATTTTGGGCATTGAAACTGAGCAGGGGTAACAGTAACTTTCATAGAAGAATTTTAAAACAGTGACCTGCTTATTATGAACTTGTACTAACTTTCTGCACACAGGTACTCGGTTATAACTCGTTCTGAAAACATATCGCCTTAGATTTATTATTATTTTGGGCATTGAAACTGAGCAGGGGTAACAGTAACTTTCATAGAAGAATTTTAAAACAGTGACCTGCTTATTATGAACTTGTGCTAACCTTCAGCACACAGGTACTCGGTTATAACTCGTTCTGAAAACATATCGCCTTAGATTTATTATTATTTTGGGCATTGAAACTGAGCAGGGGTAACAGTAACTTTCATAGAAGAATTTTAAAACAGTGACCTGCTTATTATGAACTTGTACTAACTTTCTGCACACAGGTACTCGGTTATAACTCGTTCTGAAAACATATCGCCTTAGATTTATTATTATTTTGGGCATTGAAGTTGAGCAGGGGTAACAGTAACTTTCATAGAAGAATTTTAAAACAGTGACCTGCTTATTATGAACTTGTACTAACCTTCTGCACACAGGTACTCGGTTAAAACTCGTTCTGAAAACATATCGCCTTAGATTTATTATTGCTTTGTGCATTGAAGTTAGCCAGGGGTAACAGTAACTTTCATAGAGAGATTTTAAAGCAGTAGCCTGCGACAATATCATTAAAAATAAGCACATAAAAATTATACAAGGGCAGGTTATAATACTCTATTTATTTTATTAAAAAAGTGTGGGTCAAAAACTCTTCAACTACTGTTACACGTTTTATAATTCTATAACGAAGTCTAAAAGCTATTTTGTTTTGTTGGGAAATACCTTTGAGAAAATATAAACCAAGTCCATATACTTTTTATAAATTTTATCGTATACGAAATCGCGAATACCTTTCATCCAAAATTATTTTTGTTGCGAGGAAAGTTTTTAAATCTCGCAGAATATGTTTCCTCCTCGTTTGGAAAGTTGGTTGCAGGCATTGAACGAGGAATTGTACCAGCGGAAATGCTTTATGCATAGCAGTCGAGATACTATACACTGCACGATACCAACCAACAGCAGCAGCAGCACCAGCTAGTTCCTTTAAAATTTAATACAAAATACGGTTGGTGCAAATGTAAAATTTCCCGTCTCTTGCATCGTATACTTGAGTAGGTACTTTAACGAATAATATCCAAAGGACTCAAAGTAGTTTCAACAGAAAATTTTTTGTTTTGTTATTGCATTCTGAAATATTTTTTTAATGAATTTACAGCTGCATATTTTTTAATCCCATATACTGTACTATATGGTATACGTACACTACTGGTAACTCATGAACCTGTTACATACACAAGTCTTTTGATAAATAGTACATGGTATGGGAAATGTGTATTTCCTATGTTCGGTTTGTGAGTTACTAGACCTGTATATCTGCTGCTCAATGTTTTTTTTTTATATATTTGTTATGTAATGTACATGATAATATTTCAACTTTATTTACACGGTCCACACACAACAAAAAATTACATATACTTATGCAAAATATATTTTTAATAAATCAATATAGACACACTACTTATATAATATATATATATATATATATATGTCACCTTAACCAAAGTAAATACTTCAGTATATAATGTATTTATATTATACGTACTTATATATCATCTTCATGATTTGAAACTATAGTCAGTCAGTCACCACTTTACAACAACGGCGTGGCCTGCACACAGACAAGACAACATCACATCTCTCTATTTCTCTCTATTATATCTATGTCTTTCTATATTCTATATATAAAACCTATCTATCAGTCTAATTTTTTCTATTTACTACGTATCTACTTATCTATCAGTCATTTATTCTTCCTTCTTTCTTATTCAATTATTCTCAATACCTACCTAAGGAATCCACAAGCACAAATACAAGAGCAAGCAAAGACCTCTCTGTCCTCATAAAAAAAAAACTTTCAAAAGACACAAAGAAGCTGATTACGGGTGTTCTTGTCTGTGTGCAGGTCCGCCCTGGTACTATTGGCGGGACGGAAACAGATGATGATGATGATGATTGACCATGTGATTATCACCCTGATGATTGAATTGGTTGGTGGACGGTGGTGGTTATGGTCACACTGACCTGGTCTGATGGTCGAACCCCCATCGAGGTGGTGGAAAACTGGTAAGTTGATGTATGGTGGTGACTGATGTTGTGTGGTGTTGAAATTAAAAATGAAAAGATGCATAATATATAATTGAAGTCTTTCGATATGGCCAATATTGGCAAATTAAAATTAAAAAAATAATAAAGAACGTAAAGTTTGTTAATATCTTGCAAGGGGTATTTGAGAAGAAATTATTAAAAAAACAGTCCTATCAATAATAATTTTTGAGCATCCTTATCCCTTTTTGTTTGCTCAAACTGTTCCACCAAACTTCCCGTACTTTTAACTTTTCTAATATACTCCTTACATAAGGGGATTATATATATGCCTTGTGGAACGAATTTTCCATACACATATAGATATGTGAATGTTTAGGTACGTACGTATATTATATATTGATATCTTAAAACTAGGTCGTTTTCCTAACTTAGCATGAAATTGGATGAGCACACGGGGGGGGGGGGGATTTTCGGAGCCTTGTTCCGTCGAAATGATTTGTGAATTTTTCAACTGATCGCGGAAACTGTGCTTCCGATACCTCATTGCGCGTTTTAAATTGAAAAATAAGCCTGACGAAGGTTTTGCCACGACAAAAGAAACGAAAAAAGAACAACTCGTTAACTTAAAAGCGGACTTACGTTACTTACCTAGCTTAGTTTAGCTAGCAATCCTGTCAGAGATTAATGATTTCGTTTTGAATGTAAGTAAATTTAATCAACTTCTGAAATACGTAGGAATATCTAAAACATATTTACTTAAATTAATTTATTTATACACTCTACATAAAGACAGCTTCTGAACTTTAAGATTGTGTATTCAAAAACATATTATTATAGTAGTAAACAGTATTTGTCATCATATTATTAAAATACTGACCTGTCGACTGAAATATGCTCATTTTGAGCTCTTGGGTACTCGGTTAAAACTCATTCTGAAAACATATCGCCTTAGATTTATTATTGTTTTGGGCATTGAAGTTAGCAGGGGTAACAGTAACTTTCATAGAGGAATTTAAAACAGTGACCTGCTTATTATGAAGTTGTACTAACCTTCAGCACACAGGTACTCGGTTAAAACTCATTCTGAAAACATATCGCCTTAGATTTATTATTGTTTTGGGCATTGAAGTTGAGCAGGGGTAACAGTAACTTTCATAGAAGAATTTTAAAACAGTGACCTGCTTATTATGAAGTTGTACTAACCTTCAGCACACAGGTACTCGGTTAAAACTCATTCTGAAAACATATCGCCTTAGATTTATTATTGTTTTGGGCATTGAAGTTGAGCAGGGGTAACAGTAACTTTCATAGAAGAATTTTAAAACAGTGACCTGCTTATTATGAAGTTTTACTAACCTTCAGCACACAGGTACTCGGTTAAAACTCATTCTGAAAACATATCGCCTTAGATTTATTATTGTTTTGGGCATTGAAGTTGAGCAGGGGTAACAGTAACTTTCATAGAAGAATTTTAAAACAGTGACCTGCTTATTATGAAGTTGTACTAACCTTCAGCACACAGGTACTCGGTTAAAACTCATTCTGAAAACATATCGCCTTAGATTTATTATTGTTTTGGGCATTAATTAAGGGGTAACAGTACTTTCGATATGCAATATTATTAAAATATGACCTGTACTAAAGTTGTCTAATTCTTGCAGCACAGAGGTACTCGGTTAAAATCATTCTGAAAACAATCGCCTTAATTTATTATTTTTTGGGGCATTATCCCTTTTTGTTTGCTCAAACTTTCCCACCAAAGAAATTTTCAAATACTCCTTACCTGGGTTATTATGAAGTTGTAACTAATTTCCCATACACATATAGTATGTGGTTTAGGTCGTTCGAAAATATATTGACCTTAAAATTTATTTTTTTTGGGCTTTAAAAGTTAAGAAAGGGGTAACAGTAACTTTCATAGAAGAATTTTGAAAACAGTGCCTGCTTATTATGAAGTTGTACTAACCTTCAGCACACAGGTACTCGGAAAACTCATTCTGAAAACATTCGTTAGATTTATTATTGTTTTGGGAAATTGAAGTTAAGCAGGGGTAAGTAACTTTCATAGAAATTTTGAAATACGTGACAGTTATTAAAGTTGTACTAACCTTAACACTACTCTTATAACTCTTCTGAAAACAACGCCTTAAAATTTATTATTGTTTTGAAACATTAAAGTTACAGGTGGGTAACAGTAACTTTCATAGAAAAATTTTAAAACAGTGACCTGCTTATTATGAAGTTTTACTACCCTTCAGAAAGGTACTCGGTTAAAACTCATTCTGAAAACATATCGCCTTAGATTTATTATTGTTTTGGGCATTGAAGTTAAGCAGGGTAACAGTAACTTTCATAGAAGAATTTTAAAACAGTGACCTGCTTATTATGAAGTTGTACTAACCTTCAGCACACAGGTACTCGGTTATAACTCATTCTGAAAACATATCGCCTTAGATTTATTATTGTTTTGGGCATTGAAGTTGAGCAGGGGTAACAGTAACTTTCATAGAAGAATTTTAAAACAGTGACCTGCTTATTATGAAGTTGTACTAACCTTCAGCACACAGGTACTCGGTTATAACTCGTTCTGAAAACATATCGCCTTAGATTTATTATTGTTTTGGGCATTGAAGTTGAGCAGGGGTAACAGTAACTTTCATAGAAGAATTTTAAAACAGTGACCTGCTTATTATGAAGTTGTACTAACCTTCAGCACACAGGTACTCGGTTATAACTCATTCTGAAAACATATCGCCTTAGATTTATTATTGTTTTGGGCATTGAAGTTAAGCAGGGGTAACAGTAACTTTCATAGAAGAATTTTAAAACAGTGACCTGCTTATTATGAAGTTGTACTAACCTTCAGCACACAGGTACTCGGTTATAACTCATTCTGAAAACATATCGCCTTAGATTTATTATTGTTTTGGGCATTGAAGTTAAGCAGGGGTAACAGTAACTTTCATAGAAGAATTTTAAAACAGTGACCTGCTTATTATGAAGTTGTACTAACCTTCAGCACACAGGTACTCGGTTATAACTCATTCTGAAAACATATCGCCTTAGATTTATTATTGTTTTGGGCATTGAAGTTGAGCAGGGGTAACAGTAACTTTCATAGAAGAATTTTAAAACAGTGACCTGCTTATTATGAAGTTGTACTAACCTTCAGCACACAGGTACTCGGTTATAACTCATTCTGAAAACATATCGCCTTAGATTTATTATTGTTTTGGGCATTGAAGTTGAGCAGGGGTAACAGTAACTTTCATAGAAGAATTTTAAAACAGTGACCTGCTTATTATGAAGTTGTACTAACCTTCAGCACACAGGTACTCGGTTATAACTCATTCTGAAAACATATCGCCTTAGATTTATTATTGTTTTGGGCATTGAAGTTGAGCAGGGGTAACAGTAACTTTCATAGAAGAATTTTAAAACAGTGACCTGCTTATTATGAAGTTGTACTAACCTTCAGCACACAGGTACTCGGTTATAACTCATTCTGAAAACATATCGCCTTAGATTTATTATTGTTTTGGGCATTGAAGTTAAGCAGGGGTAACAGTAACTTTCATAGAAGAATTTTAAAACAGTGACCTGCTTATTATGAAGTTGTACTAACCTTCAGCACACAGGTACTCGGTTATAACTCATTCTGAAAACATATCGCCTTAGATTTATTATTGTTTTGGGCATTGAAGTTAAGCAGGGGTAACAGTAACTTTCATAGAAGAATTTTAAAACAGTGACCTGCTTATTATGAAGTTGTACTAACCTTCAGCACACAGGTACTCGGTTATAACTCATTCTGAAAACATATCGCCTTAGATTTATTATTGTTTTGGGCATTGAAGTTGAGCAGGGGTAACAGTAACTTTCATAGAAGAATTTTAAAACAGTGACCTGCTTATTATGAAGTTGTACTAACCTTCAGCACACAGGTACTCGGTTATAACTCGTTCTGAAAACATATCGCCTTAGATTTATTATTGTTTTGGGCATTGAAGTTGAGCAGGGGTAACAGTAACTTTCATAGAAGAATTTTAAAACAGTGACCTGCTTATTATGAAGTTGTACTAACCTTCAGCACACAGGTACTCGGTTATAACTCGTTCTGAAAACATATCGCCTTAGATTTATTATTGTTTTGGGCATTGAAGTTAAGCAGGGGTAACAGTAACTTTCATAGAAGAATTTTAAAACAGTGACCTGCTTATTATGAAGTTGTACTAACCTTCAGCACACAGGTACTCGGTTATAACTCATTCTGAAAACATATCGCCTTAGATTTATTATTGTTTTGGGCATTGAAGTTAAGCAGGGGTAACAGTAACTTTCATAGAAGAATTTTAAAACAGTGACCTGCTTATTATGAAGTTGTACTAACCTTCAGCACACAGGTACTCGGTTATAACTCATTCTGAAAACATATCGCCTTAGATTTATTATTGTTTTGGGCATTGAAGTTAAGCAGGGGTAACAGTAACTTTCATAGAAGAATTTTAAAACAGTGACCTGCTTATTATGAAGTTGTACTAACCTTCAGCACACAGGTACTCGGTTATAACTCATTCTGAAAACATATCGCCTTAGATTTATTATTGTTTTGGGCATTGAAGTTAAGCAGGAGTAACAGTAACTTTCATAGAATAATTTTAAAACAGTAGCCTGCTTATTATAAACATGCACTAACCTTCTGCACATAGGTACTCAGTCAAAACTCGTTGTGAAAACATATTGCTTTAAATTTACTATTCATTTTTGGGTCAGTGTCTTTGAGAAAATAATATTTATACAGAGACCTTTGTATTATTTGTCTTTAGACGAAGTAATCATTTAAAACTCGTCCTAAAAATATTGCGTGCCGAACAAAATGTAACTATCTAAAACTTTACCGATTGTGAGTTTTCTTTCAGAAGTAGCTTCAATGTATTAATTATTAAAAATTGAAGACCCAAATCTAACAATCCCTGTTCTGTTTTGTTCCTTTGTAGCTTACCTTTAAATAAAGTATCTGTTGTTTCGTTATTAGATTCATATCGTCCCCATCGGCTGTAGGTAATATTATATTTTATTGATACCAAATGTAATATTAATTAGTTACAGTCCATTGCGTGATAGGCTATTGCTTGAGGGTTTGTTTCGAAATTATTTTTTTTTATACACCCCTTTGCGTCCGATATTACGTGACAGGTTGTAGGAAAATATCTGTAATTTGAAAAATATGGTCGTTCGTTATGTTTTATGTTTCTTATTTTTTTTGGTTTAGGAAGGTACTTAATGTTTATTTAACGATTTAGACGACTTTCGATGTTCTTGAAGTTGTATTAGCCATTTTATATCTTTTACGTACATCTTCGTTGTGGGGTGGTTAGTGTAATAGCAAATTCTAACTGCCGGCAGTAAATTTAATGTTATTGGGAAGTCTAAAAGTGTATTTAAGATAACGTTTGCTAATTACCTTCTTGTATTAGTAGGTAATTACTAATTAGATTGGTTAATACATAGTTATCTTTTTTTATTTTTAACGTTAAATGTATTTAAAAAATATGACCCTTTTAATTACCTAATTAAAGAAAATTAGAGGGTATAATTTTTAAATTTCTAGCATACGTACTTTGTAACAACTTTATTATGTTCAAGCAAGAACTTTAAAGGGAGGAAGAAAATAATAAAAGACCGTCCGTTACGTTATCTTGTTAGCTATGGGTGGGTGGTATATGTCACCCGAATAAACTTTTGCTTAGTTATAAAAAGTTCTTGCCTCTTATAAATGAGTTTCGTCGTTTGATCTGGTTTTTCTCCAGTGACACAAATTGATGGAGAAGTCAGAAAATGATTCGACACACCAATATATAAGTAATTTACTTTTTATCCCTTTCTGTACACTACCCTGTTTTGCTACCTACCTACAGGTAGTAGAACTCTGCATTACATACGTGCAGATTTGTAAAGTGGGCATCGTGATGTATATATCTTGTCCGATTGACGAGCACTCTCGGGGTCATTATTTAAATAGAATTATTAATGTCCGAACGATCATAAATTACCCACCAACGAATCGAGTTGAATCTACTATATAGGTACTGATGCTAATCGTCAAATAAATGGCATTGCTGTAACTTGTCCAAATGTATCACTCATCTGAGCAATAAACGTTTAAAATTTCCAATAATCGAATCCTCTCAGGCTTTTGCAAATTGATGTTTGTTTGTAAACTAGATGCATACTCTGGTAAAATATTTTATAGATATATTTGTATCTATGTACAGATGCCTGAAACGTTAGTAAAATATTGTGTGGGATTTATTTTTATTAAGACTGGTACTAGGTAATTTTGAGGTTATTCAGAACGAGTAATAAAAGAGCCATAAGTGAGTCCCTGAGCTATAAAATTTGTTTGTTTCATTAAAAGAGATTATTTAATAAAAAAAATCATAGGCATCTCCTATAAAGGAAGCGAATAAGTAAAGTGTAACGTGTACTCGTTTTAAACTCACTAAATACTCATTCTAAAAAATACTGCCTTTGAACGAGACGTTACCAAAATCAGCTTTTATGTATGTTTTTAGTTTGAGTCGATGTTTTTGTACTCAGCAGTCATACAAATCTATGACGAGTTTTAAAAATGCTCAAAAGATTCAAAAGTGAGTTCCTCTCGATGATAAAAATTGCAGAATATAAATTTTATTTGTCTGTTCTAATAAGAAAACTTAGTAATCAGAGTGTTTTAGTCCAGTAATAGCCTGTCAGTTAATGTGTACTCCCTTTTAACTCGCGATTGCTCAAATAAGACTCATCCTAAAGACATAATTTTATCGAAAATAACGTCGTTATTTGGCACTTAACTCTGGACTATTAAATAAAAGTTTCTTTTGTAACTTTGAGTAGATGTTTTAGTACTCTAAAATTACAGAAATCTAATAGGGGTGCTCAAATGAGCCGAGAAAGAGTCTCTCTCCAATATGAGACGTTAAATACTGAAGAATATAAATTTTATTTGTCTGTTCTAATAAGAAAACTAAGTAATCAGAGTGTTTTAGTCCAGTACTAGCCTGTCAGTTTACGAGTACTCACTTAATGCTCATTATGAAAACATACTTCTTGTTGATTAAAGCGCCATTTTGTGACATTCTACTGTACTATTTTATAGTTTAAGTTGCTTATATTACTTAGAGTAGATGTTTTGTACTCTACAACTACATAACTCGGGCGAATGCTCGAATGAGCCCAAAGCGAGTCCCTGCTCTATAAAACTTTAAGTTCGACATAAAAAGATTGTCGCCTCACTACATTTGAATTTCCCTTTGAAAATACGATCAAATCAATATTAAAACTATGGTCAATTAAATGATGTCTGCCATTAAAGTTTTCTGAAGATCTTCGTCGTCAGCTGCTTATTGAAAACGAGTGAGTTAAGTGCTGTATAAGTTTCGTCCTTTGTTTTCATTTTTATTGTTTCGTTTAATTAAAGTTGATGCGACGACTCGAATTTGGCAGATATTCTTCCCTTAGTCCCTAATGGATTCCTTTCGTTGTTTTGAGTTTCGAGGAGCGTTTTGAATGTACAAAACTATTAAAACTTCTTAATAGCTTTCTACAATTGAACATCCATCGTGAATACTTTATTATTTCAACAGTTTTTGATTTGATCTTTTTGTGTCATGTACATAAGAAAAATATTTGCGAACATTTATCGACGCAAGCTTTTTTGAAGTCCATGAAATTCAATCGAGGAATTCACTTTACATTTTCGGGTTTCCCCCAGCATCTAGTTGTTTTGATAAAAGGGCCGCCTGCGTCCTTATCCTTTTATCTTAAATTACCAAATAAAGATAGAATTAAATAACAGTCAGCCAGTCAGGAAGAGGGCACTAGGTTTTCCTTTTTATAATACAAATACAAATACAAGGACAAGCACACACAGGAGGTACACTTAATATTATACGTAATACAAAGTGAAACTGAATCCTGACTGGGCCCTTTTCTTTTGTCTGTTTATTTATCTTTCGGATAAGTTAATTAAAATTAAATAGGCAATTTATATTCTCTTCTCACAGTTTTTGTTTTCGCATCGAATGCAAAGTCCGTTTCTTAACGGCGTGGCGAAATGTCATCATTTAAATGCGACGGGGGCTTGAAAAAACACGAATAAGAAAACTTTGTTTTGATTACTGTTTACTTAAATACAAATTTCTTGATTAAAAAAAGGCAACTGAAGGGATTCCTTTTCGGGCCTCGGAAGGCTTTGGCAAACCAACAAAATATTTTTTATATTTATAAAATCTTAGTGTCTCGAAGCTTATTATTAGTGATCAATCTTTTAATACGATCGACTTTTTAATTATCGATTAATTTCCAACGATCGAGTACCAAATACGTAATAAAATCGTCGCCCCATTGATTTCATTGTAATCGGTTTTATTTGCGCCATTGACCATGCACACCGTTACGTTACGCTTTTTTTATCCTCTTCTAGATCATTTAGCTACAGTGAGTTAAAAGCTCCCCATTCGGTTCTTCGTATTTACATTAAAAAGGACAAAACAAATCGAATTGACTTTTTAATAGTCGACCACGACGTTCATCGCAGTGGGTGGTGAGTGTTCTAGAGGTAGTTCAAAATCTCGTGAGCACAACACCTGAGTAAAGCGAAACCTTTGATCAAGCAGTGGGTGGGGGGACAGTCCAGTCTCTGGGCAAACTAATAAGGTCAATGCTCATGAAACACCTCTACGTAAAATATTTTAAGATAATTAATAATTAGAAAATTACCCAAATTATGTAAGTTCGAACTTGTTTTTAAAGGGTTTATTAATATAAACCCAAATGATTATTTTGTTTTTTATATTTTCTACCTTTTAATGTCGATTTTGTGGAATCGACGAAACGATTATCGAAATGGAAAAGCTATTACCTACTCGTCGATATTTCGGTAGATATTTTTTTATATTTATAAGTGAAACACAAAGGCACTCACAGGGGTTGTTTTTGCGTTTGTTTGTTTGTATTATTGTACATATGGATACTGAAAACAAAAAACAACAATTCGAGAGTACGCCTATTATAGATATATGTATACGTATGTAAACCCCAATGGCCTAATTTTTTTCTGAAATCAATAATCGAAAAATCTGACGTTACAATTGACCCATATTTTCAATTAAATCTGTTTAATAAGTTTAATGTTTTGAAACTACACGCGCCTCTTAGATAACTTTTTCATTTGTGTTTATGAAACGTGTTTCCGGCTTTTAAACAAATTATGAACTGTCTGTAGTAGGTATTATTAAAAGCGCCCGTCGTAATAATAACACAGTACATCAAGACTCTAGAGAGAGAAAGAGTAGCGTTGGCGGTCACTGATGTCAGAATTTCGTATAAACATTTTTATTATGTAAACATTACAGTGGTCCGTTGGTCGGTCGGTCGGCGGTAGTATTTTTAAGAAAATCGCATTATGAATGAATCGGGATTAGAACGTCAATTCTCAACAGCTAGATAGCTAGCTAGGCTCTAGCCGAGGAATCGCACTCGTTGGCGTTCTTCCAAAGGAGCCCGATCTTTATTCAGGTCACGCCGGAGCGTGAAAGAAATGAGTGACCTTTTGATAAGTTTTATCGGAAAGTAGCTTGGCATTACGTATTGTTCAATGAGGAAATCTTTACCCCCACGACATCGTTAACACGCTTAAACCAAAGGTAATTTTTACAAATATTGAGACTAATTTATATCTCAAAAAAAAAAAAAAAATGTCACATAAAAAGGTGAAAAAAAACACCACAGGTCATCAGAAACTACGTCATTGATCGAAGAAGAGAGAACAGTTCTCTGCACTAATTTTTCGTTTTGATACATCTAAACCTTTAAAACATTCAGCAGAGTATAAAGTCAATATTTAATTTGTGTTGTAATTTAGATATTAACATAGAGATGCCCACCGCAGTCGCTGTATGCTTTAATAAATAATTCTTATGTCCTGGTTTAAACATTCAGAAGACTTAATACATAAATGAAATATTCCATCATCTTCATGAGACCAGTATGAATTTAAGGTGATTGTAGTTTCACTAGATGATGAAGACTTTTTTTTGTAAATGCTTTCACAGCTGAAGAATGTGTTCTCTTGAAGCAGTTCTTCCTCTTAAAGTAAAGAATTTAATCCAGTTGAGGATTCTGTAAAATATTCCATCATCAACATCATATCCATGAGACTCTAACGTCTCTTCTAATATCAATTGAAGACGATTGTAGCTTCACAAGATGATGAAGACGATAATGACGATCTATGAAGCTAATAAAGCCGCAATTGTTACCAATGCTTCCACACCTGAAGAATGTCTTCTCTTGAAGCAGACCTTCCTCTTAAAGTAAAGAATTTAATCCAGTTGAGGATTCTGTAAAATATTCCATCATCAACATCATCTCCATCTACCAGTATCAATTGAAGATGGTTGTAGATCCACAATATAAGGTTGAGGATGAAGATCGATCTAATGCAACATTTTTTAATTATGCTTCCACAATCTGTAGAATCAGTTCATCCTTTTAAAGAACATAATCCCATCCCGTTTAGGATTATGTAAAATATCTATGAGGATTTGTATCTTCGTGGTTGGCAGAAACGTAGGACGATTTTAAACTTCATTTCCTGAAGGTAATGTAAGGAAGAGGCTTTCCGAAAGTATCGTAGGTACATCTAATTCCACATTCCGAAGTAATTCAGATTTGAGCTTATTTTCCCTCAAACGTTCCCGTTCGTTCGTTCGCTCTTCTTATTATTCAGATAAATCTGCCTGTACGTACGTATTCTATTTCTGCAGCGCCCACCCTCAATGTCGACTACGTTGAAATATTGATGCGAAATTAAAATTTTATCCAATGAATAGGGAACAAAATGTATTCATACAGGGATACATATTATATTATGTAAGCAACTACGTTATCGTGGAATTTTTTTACCACTGTAAAGCTTCTATACGAATGTTCCGCTCGCAACACAGTCAGTCTTTCGAGGAGGTATCATCAAAAGTGTTTTTGCTTGATCCAAATCATGCGAAACGAGGGTCGTGAAGGAGATACGTCTATCATCGCAAGAAGTATTTTATTTTTATTGGTCGCGTTCACCCCCTCAGGCTGCCTGTTACCTAATACCTATACTTCTAATATATCATCAGAGGCGCCGCTTTCGTACGCCATCCCTTTCAAACGACCACATCTCGAAAGGTTTTTAGTTAAGCGAACGAACGGTGGACTAAAATAAAATTGAATGCCATTTCGGAGCCCTAATCGCGCCACCACCAGTCGAGTCGTCCGCCTGCGGCTGTTTGATAATAATACAGGCAAGGGCAGTACATATCTACATTATTGTACATTACATACACTCCTCTGCTGCCATGCAGTCATCCTCTATTTTTCGTCATCCACAAATCATTCTGGATTAGATATTTGTACAAAATCTCGTTCTTGCAGCCAAATAAAGGTGGCGCTACTCTGACAAGAAATAGAATACCTATGTACTTTCAAAAGTCTCTTGAGGTCGTTATGTCATCCCCATAAACATTAGATAATTAAATTATGTCCACAAGGGTAGGGTGTTATCTAATCTAGTAAAAATTCTCATTTGTAATATAGTTAGCTGTGGATGTGATTCGAACGAAATCTGTTGCTTCTCGAAAAGTTTTCGTCTTTTTTTTTTATGGGACACTGTTTGACTTGAAATGGACATGGACGTATGAAGACGTGATCTCCTACTCCTCCTTTTTGAATTACGTGACCCGAAACTTAAATGGGGTGTGTCTCGGAATTTTACCTCAACGTGACGTGGGTTGTCAATTTTTTTGCTCCTTATTTCCACCTTATAAAGGTACCTACCTACGTTTCCTGCAGGACAGTGGAATCAGAATTAATCTTCTTATTTTACAAGGACTTTTGTATGCCGAATCGCCTATTATTCCTATTAATTTAACCAGCTTGTTAATTAACTCCCCTCCTGATTATTCTTCATTCGTAATAATAATAAGTTAAGTCAAACTAAGCATTCGTCGTCCGTCGTTACATTCAGCCCGAACTAAACCGCGAACGTGTTTGAACAACTTCCCGAGATATTTCGAACTCCTCGTAATTTATAATTAAATTTGTGCTAAATATGTAATAGAAGATATAGAATAGAGAGCAAGCACCATTTACGTATTTAAATCAAAAGTTTGTATTGTTTTGTTGAATTGTCCGGAGTTTAGAGCAAACGAAAACGAGCGAACTTGTTTATACTAATACATATCGTCTCTGGGCTAATTACTATATAAGATAATTATGCAAATAAACTAATGAAGCGATTAGTTTGGTTTAAAACGAAGACAAACTGTTGATAACAACTATACTATACGGTGTCTTCCTTTTGAACATCGATATAGAGATCACATTCGTAGAAATTATTACATTTGTACGAAAAGCTTGTTGAGTGTGCCTGCTCCGTATCGAAGCCACTCGTAAAACAATGTACCGCGCGTGTAAATCTTCCACGCTGACTTCCAACCAACCAAACATCGAAACAATGTGGTGTAAGGCGCGGTTGTACCGTGCGTAAGTCGCTATACGCACAAGTCTACTCCCTCTCCTTCTTGCACAGCGACTATCTGCCAATTCAGTGTCGAAACCGTGCAGTCAGAGGCGTGGTCGTACCGTGCGTAAGTCGCTATACGCACGCGTCTACTCCCTCTCCTCCTTGCACAGCGACTGTCAGCCAATCCAGTATCGATACAGTGCAGCCAGAGGCGTGGTCGTACCGTGCGTAAGTCGCTATACGCACGCGTCTACTCCCTCTCCTTCTTGCACAGCGACTATCTGCCAATCCAGTATCGATACCGTGCAGCCAGAGGCGTGGTCGTACCGTGCGTAAGGCGCGATACGCACGCGTCCATTCCCCTTCTTCTAGCATAAGGACTCTCCACCAATCCTGCTCCAATATCGTATTGTGGAACTCCCCACTACTTTGGGACAAAAACAGTACGGTGGGGGTGTCACCACGCGAGCATCATGCCGTGCGTGATGTTTAGTCTTTAATACACCTCTTTACGTTGTTAGATAAATTTATGAGATGAAATTAGTATTTTTGATGTTCTGGAAAGATGAGCAGTTTATTTGAATGTTATCTTCCTGATGCGACTAATTTAGTAACCGGTCGTGGTGGGTGGTGAGGGCAATGGTGGGGTATTCTCGTCGAGTTAATTAAAATAAAACGTGTACCTGGCAAGCGTTAATTCGGAATAATCGCCGGTGATTGTTTTATTTCTTAATTAGAGGAGAAGTGTTCTCTCCTTGGAGAGCCCTTTCAAGTTCTTCAGTGGAAGCAATTTGAGCCGCGCGACGCGTTTAATTGTCCCTTTCATGTAGCCCTTAATTGCAGAAAAGTGGTAACGCTGAATATATAGGTACGTTTGTGTAGTCGTAATAGCCAGTGGCGGCCGATACTTCAGGATCACTGGGACGAGCACCCCACTTCCAAATTTATTTTGAAATATTCGTAAATTCTCAAAAAAATCTTTCTATATTAATTTTAAAGTATTGAGTCATTAGATTACACTACCTATATACTATAATCCTAAATTATCTCTTTAAGGTATGTTAAGGTCATTGTTTTGCGGTCCCTCGTGTGACACCACTGCTTTTCATAACACGGTTGCAAGCTCAACTAACGCGAATCCACCCGACTATATCCACCACCTATTCAGTGGGATTTGCTGATCCGATTTGGTTTCATCCCTTCACTGTCAACCCTTTCCCTTTTCCTTTTTCCTTTTTTGCAATAATGCAGTTACCCTATTGCTGGTAGAGCTCCAAGCGCTTCTTTCTCTTTATTCTTTCCGTTTAAAGCCTTTCATTTAATTCAGCGTTAAGTTCCTTATTTCTTTGCTGAGGAATGTAAGTAATTAAAACCGTAAGGAAAATTTTTCTAGTTTTCCCAAAAGTACAAAGACTAGTCCTTTTTTAATTCCAACCTCCGGATCTTTATGAATGTGTTAATAAGCGTTCTTAATTAATTTAAATAAATACTCTTTGTAAGACGATACGATACGATTCCAAGCAATTATTTTAGTAATTTGTATTTTGAAATGTATGAGGTGCATTTCTCAACGTCTGCATAAACATGACTGAATTACTGAAACTATTTGTAGGAATGTTTAAACATTTTGTGCGTGCTTCTGGCCCTGATCGTGAAGAAAAAGGACATGAAACGGTTTCATTGCCAAGTGCACTAATTAATCTTATTATTACACAACTATGTTTGTTGTAAGTGGAGATATTAAAAGTGCTCTTTGTCTTCACATTATTTTAATACGTTACTACTAGGGGGTACAATTCCCTGATATCTTAATATACAAAATATCAGTAGGTAATATTGATTCTTTTGACCCCCCCCCTCCAAAGTGAAGTTCGATATCGATTTGGATTTGTGCACTGGATCCATAAATAGTCGATGTGCATGGATATTCGGTTAATGGCGGAACAAATGGAAGTCTTTTGTTAAGCGTATGGGGAATGAAAAATTGTTCCCGTTGCCAAACACGAGTTTCACAAATCGAAAAGTCGTGTACACTTCCGTCACCGGTTATATATCAAACCTTGACATAATTTACTCGATTTACGATCCACTTAAAAATGACATGCGGAACACGGGAAAACATTGAAAATATGACACGTCACACAATTTATAATAACCATGTTTTCCCTGTGATCGTGGTGTTATTATTGTTTATTAAAATATTACACTCCAAGACATTTGTCACAACACGAAATTCAGAATAGAATTATCCTCAAGCCTACGTATTTTAAGTCTATAAGTTTTCTGTTTGCTGTTTCAGCCAAAGAAAACGTAAATGGAAGACCTCAACCCCTCCTTCAAGAACCACATTTTGGTTCGCGGCCGCAGCCGTACAGTGAGTAACAAAAAAGAATTAATTTTTGCTTCACTGCTTTTTGTGGTGCATGCCAATGATAATACAATAATTGTTGCTTGCAGTGTTTTTCTTTTTACTAAATTTATAGGTCGTAAAATATTGAGTTTAGGAATTTTCTCAAATATTATTTCTGCCCCAGATATCTGAGAAGCTTCTGCTTAAAAAAGAAAGGCGTTTAACCTTTAGATTTCGGCAATCGAAGTCTCGAGGCCATATCATCCCCTTACAAATTGTCTTCCAATAAGTCTCTAAATCTCTTAAGAAGTACACAAATAAAAGCGATGGGGAGTTTTGGAAGAAATCACACAGTTACATTTCTTAATAATTTATCAATCCAATTGATTGATTGATTTTAATGAGCCATCGCCAATTGATTTTTTTATTAACGTGTTTTTCGCACTTCCAAGACTCCGTTTTTCACAAATGTGATTTAACCAATTCCGTTTGAAAATAAACATAATTTTTACGACGCAGTATTTCTTCTTTTTTAACAGTTTATCTCGCCACGAAACGAAAATTAAGACGTGTGGCACCTTCAGTATTTCGGTATTTTTTACGACCGCGGCAAAGGGCTGCTACACGGCCCAATATTTCTTTCCAAATTAAGTGATTTATCGGCTCTTTTGTTTTCCAATAATACCGGGTCCTCCCCGAATTTTGGCGTTTTCAGGATTAAGCCCGTGATAAATCAGAATTGATTGCCTATTTCCGATAAGAAATTTTAAGAAATTGTAATTATCCCGAGGGTAAATTATCACCACTACTGAAGATGAATTCTTAAAGGAATTTGTAATTAAAATTTTCGTCCAAACAACTGTTTCACTCTCATTAATAAAAACGTTATCACTTAATCTAAAAGCTACTGATTGGCAATATATAAATAATATAATTGATTACTTCTCGTGTCGTTCGTTTCATGCAACTCGGTCGATTAATAAGGGGCGATAATAAGTATTTTTTTTTCGACATGACGAGTTTGAAACTTCTGAAATGTTGCACGGCTTTGGGAAACTGCATTAGCATATGATCGGCCTTAATAACACTCTAAACTTATTACGGCGACGGTCGGTCCATTTATCACTGTCATTAGCAGAAGTGTGCGCTTGAATTTATTTATACAACATAAAGTAATTATAAATTATTATCATATAGATGCGTTCAGAAGTTTGGAAACTCTTTTTTTAACTTTTTAACTGGCATTTGGAATGATAATAATCGTTAAAAGGGGCAAAATTTGGCAAAAGCACGATATTATGTACAGGGTACTCGGTTGTTGCTCAGTTGCTTTTCATCTTCTACTCACTGTCATCTATAGATTGTCTTCCACAATATGAGTAGATAACACCAATTGTAATAAGCACCATAATAGTATAGAGTACTCGCCTAAATATTTGGTTGCTGCTCGTTTGCTTCTCATCTTCTACTTGTTGTAGAAATATAAATTGTCTTCCACAGAAAAACAAAGAAAACAAAGTAAAAATAGTAGTCAGTAACACAGATTGTAATAAGCGCCATAATATTATAGAATACTCACATGAGTACTCGGTTGCTGCTCGGTTGCTTCTCGTCTCGTGCTAATTGCAAAAATATTGTGGATTGTCTTCCACAAAAAGACAAAGAAATGGTGGCAAGTAAAAATATTATTAGGTGCTATAGATTGTAATAAGCTCCATTATAATACAGAGTACTCACCTAGGTACTCGGTTGCGGCTCGATTGTTCCCATCGTCACTAATTGTAGAAATATCTATCGATTATCTTCCACAGAGAGACAAAGAAATGATCACATTAAAAATATTGTTAACTAACACAGCGCTATAATAGTATAGAGTATTTACATGAGTACGGTTTTGCTCGGTTGCTTCTCTCTCTCTAATTGAAAAATATTGTAGATTGTCTTCTACAAAAAGCAAAGAAATGGTGGCAAGTAAAAATATTATTAGGTGCATAGATTGTAATAAGCTCCATTATAATACAGAGTACTACCTGGTACTCGGTTGCGGCTCGATTGTTCCCATCGTCACTAATTGTAGAAATATCTTCGATTATCTTCCACAGAAGACAAAGAAATGATCACGATTAAAAATATTGTTAACTAACACAGCGCTATAATAGTATAGAGTATTTACAGAGTATCGCAGTGTTGCTCGGTTGCTTCTCAATTGAAAATATTGTAGATGTCTTCTACAGAAGCAAAGAAATGGTGCAAGTAAAAATATTATTAGGTAGCATAGATTGTAATAAGCCCATTATAATAAGAGTACTCACCTAGGTACTCGGTTGCGCTCGATTGTTCCCATCGTCACTAATTGTAGAAATATCTATCGATTATCTTCCACAGAAAGACAAAGAAATGATCACGATTAAAAATATTGTTAACTAACACAGCGCATAATATATAGATATTTACATGAGTACCAGTTGTTGCTCGGTTGCTTCTCTTCTCTAATTGCAAAAATATTGTAGATTGTCTTCTACAAAAAGCAAAGAAATGGTGGCAAGTAAAAATATTATTAGGTGCAATAGATTGTAATAAGCTCCATTATAATACAGAGTACTACCTGGTACTCGGTTGCGGCTCGATTGTTCCCATCGTCACTAATTGTAGAAATATCTATCGATTATCTTCCACAGAGAGACAAAGAAATGATCACGATTAAAAATATTGTTAATAACACAGCGCTATAATAGTATAGAGTATTTACATGAGTACCAGTTTTTGCTCGGTTGCTTCTCATCTTCTACTAATTGTAAAAATATTGTAGATTGTCTTCTACAGAAAGCAAAGAAATGGTGGCAAGTAAAAATATTATTAGGTGCATAGATTGTAATAAGCCCATTATAATACGGAGTACTCACCTAGGTACTCGGTTGCGGCTCGATTGTTCCCATCGTTACTAATTGTAGAAATATCTGTCGATTATCTTCCACAGAAAGACAAAGAAATGATCACGATTAAAAATATTGTTAACTAACACAGCGCTATAATAGTATAGAGTATTTACATGAGTATCCAGTTGTTGCTCGGTTGCTTCTAATTGCAGAAATATTGTAGATTGTCTTCTACAGAAAGGCAAAGAAACGGTGGCAAGTAAAAATATTATTAGGTGCAATAGATTGTAATAAGCTCCATTATAATACGGAGTACTCACCTAGGTACTCGGTTGCGGCTCGATTGTTCCCATCGTCACTAATTGTAGAAATATCTATCGATTATCTTCCACAAAAGAGACAAAGAAATGATCACGATTAAAAATATTGTTAACTAACACGGCGCTATAATAGTATAGAGTATTTACATGAGTACCAGTTTTTGCTCGGTTGCTTCTCATCTTCTACTAATTGTAGAAATATTGTGGACTGCGTTGATAGAATGAAAAACACTTAGCTATATTAAATATAACCATACAGATAAAATATTTGTAAGACAAGTAGCAGTAGTTTGGCGATAGTGTAGAGTACTCGGTTGGTGCTCATTCCGGACTCGTATGCCTCTCATTCTTAACTCTTCTACTACTCGTTTTATAATCGCATTGCTTCTTCCACATTAACATTGGAAAAATTCCGTAGTATTAGGTTTTTTGTAAGACAATGCGAATGATTTAAGCGTCACGATACCGTGAAGAACTCGGTTGCTACTCACTTGAGACTCACAAATAATGCAATATTGTCGCAATTTTTCAGCGGAAACCGCTGTTCTATGTCATCCGATGAAATGTGAAGTTCAATAGAATTGTTTTTCGAATAACATACCGTATTGAATTGATGTTAACACTCGTTTGCGCCGCTTTATCGGTTTGTTGCAGTTTTCGACGACGACGCCGGCGTCGGCGTCTCTTAGGTACCTTCTGGTTGTCTATTCAATTTATCGACTGCACTCTGTCTCTGGGCACTCGCTCACGTTACCGTCGTTGTTGTAGAAAATCGGTTTTCTTCTGTTCTCTACCTATACGTTTTATACGAGTATATAATGTAGGTAGATAACTGACTCGAAGGGATAGATCAGCGAGCTGACAACGTACGTGTATCGATTCAAAATAAATAATACAATATGTGTACTGGGTTATTGGATTCGTCTCTTTTCTGGTCTATTTTTCTATCAAACTAAATAACCTTTATACGAACGAACTTTTAAGTTTTCTGGTTTACTTAGTTTTGTTCTCTTTATCTATCCTATCGGGCTTCCTCGAGTTACTGAAACTTTTTACAAGTATCTAATCGTTATTTAATACGTATTTTATGAACAGCCCCTGAGGATTTTATGATACGAAACTGTTTTTTTTTTTATTTATGCCAGGCGCCGTTATACATCAGATTTTTGAGCCATTAAAAAATACATTCGTTTGTATTATAAATTTTACTCAAGAAATTCTGTCAATTTAATAAATTATTGCGGATTAGTACCTATTAATAAGTTATGATTTCTAAAAAATAAAATGGAAAATATATGTAGAGTAAGTTCGTAGATACTTAAATGAAATATCGTAATAAGTGATTTAATTAACGATTTTCCAGTGTGTGCTAATAATATTGTTAAATAAAATTATGACCGAATAACCGTCTGTTTATAAAATAATGTCGCATGTGTTCAAAAACATTATCGTTTGTTCAAATTATTGCCACGTTAATCATTCCGATACTTACGGCCTCAACATGAAAAGAAAAATTAGCAGCAGATGTTCCTTTTCCCATTTGTTAACTCTGCCTTATACTAGATATCTACATATATATATGTTCATATTAAATCGTTAAAAGTCGGTTGTAAAAAAATTGTCTTTTGTACTGTTTTTCTGTCGTAAATATTCCTGTTGTTTTTCATCTTTATTATAGACATTGCCATAAATAATTGTAGACCAAACAACAAATTGTTATTTCTGTTTGTAGGTAGAGCCCCCCCCCCCCCTTTATAAGCTCAGCTCACGTTTTATCACAAGTAACGTGAATGGAAATTTTAAAAGTTCTTTAGATTAACAAGTTACTGTGTGATTTTCAATGAATGAAATTTTACTGGGCCCCTTACTCACCCTTCCCCCCTTTTTTTAATCTCACGCAATTAACCTATGTACACACAGAGAACGTTAATTCGTTCCCAATAGTTTTCTTAAATGGCAACGTCGGTCGCGCCTTTTCGGTCTGTATGTATGTTGTCGATAATGTAGGAAACAATACGTAATATTGCGAGCAGAATCGCATCTATTGCTCGCTAGTTTCGTGGCTGTTTCAATGTTTACATAGGTACTTAATATACAGGGTCTTTCAACTTGATGGGCTATTAGTATCTATATGAATTCAATTCTGAAACTTGGGCTCATTTGGTTATTGTTTATGCCGCTTCTTTTAAAAATATTTTCAATTTCGATTTACATCCGGTTATACCGGAAGTAGATGTTAACTTTTTTACTTTAAATGGAATGACATACTTTTTTTACATTTTCCGATAGAAAATCTGAATTCATGCATATTTTATAAGAGGCACTGCTCCGAAAATATTGATGGATTTTGAGTCATTTAATATTTTTCAAAATTTTTGACATCTGCACGTTAACATTTAAAAAACTGTAATTTAATTAATTTTTGAGATTTTGCTTTATAACTCGTAACAATTATTTATAACTATTCACATTATCGAAAAAAAACTGTGTATTTTAACTAAAATGTACAGGGTGTTCAATTGTTGTGGTCAAAGTTGGTCAACTTCAAAGAGGCATACGTCAATTGTTTTAAATAGAATGACCCATTTTTGACTACATATTCGAATTCCTCATTGAATTTGGCGTCTTTTGATTTGGGACTATCGTATCTATAACTTTGCTTATACTTTTTGAGAAAATCAACAATTTGAAGTATGTCATTCCATTTAAAATAAGAAAGTTAACATCTACTTCCGGTATAACCGGATGTAAATCGAAATTGAAAATATTTTTAAAAGAAGCGGCATAAACAATAACCAAATGAGCCCAAGTTTCAGAATTGAATTCATTCTACTAATTCATATACTAATAGCCCATCAACTTGAAAGACCCTGTATATTGAGTATGTAAACATTGAAACAGCCACGAAACTAGCGAGCAATAGATGCGATTCTGCTCGCAATATTATTGTTTCCTACATTATCGACAACATACAGACCGAAAAAGCGCGACGTTGCCATTTAAGAAAACTACTGGGAACGAATTAACGTCCTCTCAGTGTACCTATCTACTATGGTAGAAAATATTTGAATAAGAATGCCACAAAGGTCGAGTCAAAATCTCATCGATGGATTATAGATTTAATCAACGTAAATTTCAATTGGTATATCGAGCTATTGAATATTAAAGTTTTTTAAGCTTGTGATGGTGGATGAACGAACACTTCACTTGCGTGCATAATAATAACGTTCAAATATTAATCCCTGCACAAATACCACAATATACAGCAACAAAATACGTAATAATAGATAATTTACTGGACTAATAGTCTGGTCCAATTTACAATAGATATGTATTATGATTGTAGTGCGACGAGGCTTAATTAAGTTGCTCGAAACCGTTTGCTTGGATCGTTTGTTTTTGGTTTTAATTAGCCGCATCGCCCAGCACCGACTAATTGCCAACCAGAAATAATACCAAGAATGCAAACGTCGGGCATGTTGTCACACACAATGAGACAATTGCAATTGCAATTGCAAATAACAAATGACGCGCAGGGCGTATGGACCAATCCGTCTTAGTAAATATATCAAGAATTTTTTGTTTCTGAATACTCAGGTGTCTACAGTAGGCGCGCTTTAACGTGACACAAAAACAATGAAACTAAGACAATTCAGAAATTTATTCATCATTTATTTTCAACCATATGGAGGAGAGAGATTAGGGGTAAACAAGTTTAATGGCAATTTGTGATTTTTATCATTTGCTTTCGTGTCACATTAAAGTGCGAAAACTCTACATCCATTAAAGGAGATTCCTGCACTGCATAATGTGTTCGTGAGATTCTTCAGCCTGCTGTTGAATTGCAGCACATTTGGTGCATGGAAAGTCCAAAGTCATCCCTTTAGATGCTACTACGTATTACGAATAAAACTTTGCTGCCACCGTCAGATAATCTTCCGGTTTAGGCGCATCTTTCCTCCTTTATCCCTCGTTCCCGGGTGCAACTGTCTGGCAAATTGTTCAATGGGAAATTCCTGTTAAGTTTTCTGACGCGGCCGTCACGTTGAGAAATGCGCCCCATTTGGCAGCACCGCGTTCCCTAATGAGAACTCGACTCGCGGAGTTTGATGCCGATTTAAAACCGCAATTAATGTAACAGATGCGCCAACCCTGCGATGACCCAAGCCAAAACAACAACAACAATTATAATAATAACAGGAATAATCAGAACTACCTACGTGTTCTCACAAAGTAATGTGTGGCATCATTAATGAAATTCACTTATCCTTATTAATTAATTAATTTTCGACGCATGGGTGTTTTCTTTTTTAGCTACCTATAATTTTTCTTTGGATTTGGCTTGACGTACCTGTGTGTGCCGACAGCGTGAAAGTTTGTGCAGCATTTCCTGTCAAACTCATTTTTCTTGTACCACTCAAAGTGTCAAAACAACCATTAATATGCAGTTGAAAATATATTACCATTAATTCGTATGGCACCTGTTACACTTTTCGCGCCGATGACTAAATCTGAATGTAATCAAAATTCCACGCAGTAAGTTTTCTTTCTGCAAAGGATTTAGCTTCAGATTACTTATTACTTTGTTAAGAAGCCACTTCAGATTCTCGACAAATAATAACCCTCGAGATTAATGGTTGACTTAACGTACAATAAAATTTTTAATATCCTGTTCAGGGCAGTGATAAATGGAAATCCCAGACGTGATCGGATCCATACGACGACTATAATAAAATTGTATATAGAAATGTTTTTCACCAACATTTTCGTATAGATTTCGTATGGTAATAACATAATCTGATACAATTTTGTAACTTACAATATCAACATAAAATTTCTCTCTTTCCCCCTGTTAGCCGTCCGTACATCTATCTCATTGTTTGAAATTGAATCGCGAAACCAATTTAAAAATTTAACCTTCCCCAGTGAGTGAGAAAACGGCGAAGAAACGGCCAGCAGCCTTGCTATTTGAAATTTAATATCCTTTACGGGACGACTAGAACCATGTATTTTCATCAATTCATTATGAATGTTTTTCGATTTTCGGGGAATTACCCACGCAAGATGAAAACGGGATTGCTGCCGTACGTATATCTGTGCATGTTCGTATGTTTCGCCCAATCTGGGGATTCCAGAAGGGACTGGATTGTGTACTGAATTTTAATAGCCTGCCGGCTTGAATTAGAAGAATTCGTCTAAAAAACCTGCTGTTGAAATAGAATAGGACAATGTACCACAGTTTTAACTGTTGTTGCTCACAATGTACTAACGTACGACTCGCTAATGGCTCAGAATTCCATTGGTATCTTCTCACCCCGTCTCGTCTTTGGTCCTAAAGGCTACTTGTATAGTCCCTTTAGACTTGCCGGAAGTACAGGACACTTGAAATATGACTGTACAATAGTATAAAACTTCAAAGAAAAGGGTAATCTTTTTATGACTTCGTTGGAAACTTTTTTATCGACGTATAATTTCGGGTACTCAATTGTAACTCGCCCACAGCTCGCCTTTAGACATGTCACTTGATATATGACTGTAGATTAGTATAAAACTTGAGAGACAATGTCAATATTCTTATGACATCGTTGGCAACTTTTTTATGGACGTATAATTTCGGGTACTCAACTGTAACTCGCCAACAACTCGTCTTTAGATAATGTCACTTGATATATGACTGTAGATTAGTATAAAACTTGAGAGACAATGTCAATATTCTTATGACATCGTTGGCAACTTTTTTATGGACGTATAATTTCGGGTACTCAACTGTAACTCGCCAACAACTCGTCTTTAATAATGCCAGAACTACAGGGCACTTAATATGTGACTCTACATTGCTTTAAAACTTTTATGACTTTGTTGGCAACTTGTTTATGGGCGTATAATTTCGGGTACTCAATTGTAACTCGCCCACAACTCGCCTTTAGAACGTGTAACTTATGACTGTTGGCAACTTGATATAATTTCGGGTACTCAATGTAACTCGCCACAACTCGCTTTAGCTTTCACTTAATATGACTTAATTGTAAAACTTGAGAGACAATGTCAATTTCTTATGACATCGTTGGCAACTTTTTTATGGACGTATAATTTCGGGTACTCAACTGTAACTCGCCAACAACTCGTCTTTAATAATGCCAGAACTACAGGGCACTTAATATATGACTCTACATTGCTTTAAAACTTTAGAGATAGTGTTAATTTTTTTATGTCTTCGTTGGCAACTTTTTATTGGACGTATAATTTCGGGTACTCAACTGTAACTCGCCAACAACTCGTCTTTAATAATGCCAGAACTACAGGGCACTTAATATGTGACTCTACATTTCTTTAAAACTTCTTATGACTTTGTTGGCAACTTGTTTATGGCGTATAATTTCGGGTACTCAATTGTAACTCGCCCACAACTCGCCTTTAGACTTCACTTGATATATGACTGTAGATTAGTATAAAACTTGAGAGACAATGTCAATCTTCTTATGACATCGTTGGCAACTTTTTTATGGGCGTATAATTTCGGGTACTCAACTGTAACTCGCCAACAACTCGTCTTTAATAATGCCAGAACTACAGGGCACTTAATATATGACTCTACATTGTTAAAACTTTAGAGATATGTAATCTTTTTATGACTTCGTTGGCAACTTTTTATGGGCGTATAATTTCGGGTACTCAACTGTAACTCGCCAACAACTCGTCTTTAATAATGCCAGAACTACAGGGCACTTAATATGTGACTCTACATTCTTTAAAATTCTTATGACTTTGTTGGCAACTTGTTTATGGCGTATAATTTCGGGTACTCAATTGTAACTCGCCCACAACTCGCCTTTAGACTGTGTCACTTGATATATGACTGTAGATTAGTATAAAACTTGAGAGACAATGTCAATTTTCTTATGACATCGTTGGCAACTTTTTTATGGACGTATAATTTCGGGTACTCAACTGTAACTCGCCAACAACTCGTCTTTAATAATGCCAGAACTACAGGGCACTTAATATATGACTCTACATTCTTTAAAACTTATGACTTTGTTGGAACTTGTTTATGGGCGTATAATTTCGGGTACTCAATTGTAACTCGCCACAACTCGCCTTTAGACTTTCACTTGATATATGACTGTAGATTAGTATAAAACTTGAGAGACAATGTCAATCTTCTTATGACATCGTTGGCAACTTTTTTATGGCGTATAATTTCGGGTACTCAACTGTAACTCGCCAACAACTCGTCTTTAATAATGCCAGAACTACAGGGCACTTAATATGTGACTCTACATTTCTTTAAAACTTTTATGACTTTGTTGGCAACTTGTTTATGGGCGTATAATTTCGGGTACTCAATTGTAACTCGCCCACAACTCGCCTTTAGACTATTCACTTGATATATGACTGTAGATTAGTATAAAACTTGAGAGACAATGTCAATCTTCTTATGACATCGTTGGCAACTTTTTTATGGGCGTATAATTTCGGGTACTCAACTGTAACTCGCCAACAACTCGTCTTTAATAATGCCAAACTACAGGGCACTTAATATATGACTCTACATTGCTTTAAAACTTTAGAGATATGTTAACTTTGTTTCGTTGGCAACTTTTTATTGGACGTATAATTTCGGGTACTCAACTGTAACTCGCCAACAACTCGTCTTTAATAATGCCAGAACTACAGGGCACTTAATATGTGACTCTACATTTCTTTAAAACTTCTTATGACTTTGTTGGCAACTTGTTTATGGGCGTATAATTTCGGGTACTCAATTGTAACTCGCCCACAACTCGCCTTTAGACTTCACTTGATATATGACTGTAGATTAGTATAAAACTTGAGAGACAATGTCAACTTCTTATGACATCGTTGGCAACTTTTTTATGGACGTATAATTTCGGGTACTCAACTGTAACTCGCCAACAACTCGTCTTTAATAATGCCAAACTACAGGGCACTTAATATATGACTCTACATTGTTTAAAACTTTAGAGAATGTTAATTTCTTATGACTTCGTTGGCAACTTTTTTATGGACGTATAATTTCGGGTACTCAACTGTAACTCGCCAACAACTCGTCTTTAATAATGCCAGAACTACAGGGCACTTAATATGTGACTCTACATTTCTTTAAAACTTTGTATGACTTTGTTGGCAACTTGTTTATGGGCGTATAATTTCGGGTACTCAATTGTAACTCGCCCACAACTCGCCTTTAGACTTTCACTTGATATATGACTGTAGATTAGTATAAAACTTGAGAGACAATGTCAATCTTCTTATGACATCGTTGGCAACTTTTTTATGGGCGTATAATTTCGGGTACTCAACTGTAACTCGCCAACAACTCGTCTTTAATAATGCCACAACTACAGGGCACTTAATATATGACTCTACATTGCTTTAAAACTTTAGAGATAGTGTTAATTTTTTTTATGTCTTCGTTGGCAACTTTTTTATGGACGTATAATTTCGGGTACTCAACTGTAACTCGCCAACAACTCGTCTTTAATAATGCCAGAACTACAGGGCACTTAATATATGACTCTACATTGCTTTAAAACTTTAGAGATAGTGTTAATTTTTTTTATGTCTTCGTTGGCAACTTTTTATTGGACGTATAATTTCGGGTACTCAACTGTAACTCGCCAACAACTCGTCTTTAATAATGCCACGAACTACAGGGCACTTAATATATGACTCTACAATTCTTTAAAACTTTTTATGACTTCGTTGGCAACTTTTTATGGGCGTATAATTTCGGGTACTCAATTGTAACTCGCCAACAACTCGTCTTTAATAATGCCACAACTACAGGGCACTTAATATATGACTCTACATTGCTTTAAAACTTTAGAGATAGTGTTAATTTTTTTTATGTCTTCGTTGGCAACTTTTTATTGGACGTATAATTTCGGGTACTCAACTGTAACTCGCCAACAACTCGTCTTTAATAATGCCAGAACTACAGGGCACTTAATATATGACTCTACATTGCTTTAAAACTTTAGAGATAGTGTTAATTTTTTTTATGTCTTCGTTGGCAACTTTTTATTGGACGTATAATTTCGGGTACTCAACTGTAACTCGCCAACAACTCGTCTTTAATAATGCCAGAACTACAGGGCACTTAATATGTACTCTACATTTCTTTAAAACTTCTTATGACTTTGTTGGCAACTTGTTTATGGGCGTATAATTTCGGGTACTCAATTGTAACTCGCCCACAACTCGCCTTTAGACGTGTCACTTGATATATGACTGTAGATTAGTATAAAACTTGAGAGACAATGTCAATCTTCTTATGACATCGTTGGCAACTTTTTTATGGACGTATAATTTCGGGTACTCAACTGTAACTCGCCAACAACTCGTCTTTAATAATGCCACAACTACAGGGCACTTAATATATGACTCTACATTGCTTTAAAACTTTAGAGATAGTGTTAATTTTTTTTATGTCTTCGTTGGCAACTTTTTATTGGACGTATAATTTCGGGTACTCAACTGTAACTCGCCAACAACTCGTCTTTAATAATGCCAGAACTACAGGGCACTTAATATGTGACTCTACATTTCTTTAAAACTTCTTATGACTTTGTTGGCAACTTGTTCATGGGCGTATAATTCCGGGTACTCAATTGTAACTCGCCTTAGACATAAGACATAAGTGTGGGTTTTTTCACAACTCGCGGGTTAATTCCGGCACTCTCGAGTAACTCTTACACTCGTCACGTACTTACACTGTACTCGGTTACGGCTCCCACGTTCAGTTTGTTCGTTTTCAACGCGTACGTGCACATTGTGTGTGTGTATAAATGAATCCTCGAACAGATATATTATTCATAAAGGATTCAAAGTGTAATTGTTTGCGCTAAATGAGTTTGTTTGTACGTAAATAGAGGCCGAGTAGGAGATAGCGAAGAGAGACGGTTGGTTAGGTTGGAACGTTACTTTGAAGTTTTATTGATGCAATATTTGAATATTTCATAAGCAGCGAGTGTTCCCGTTTCGAAAATGAAATTCTGAGGGAGACGAGGAATAATGTCCACGGGAGAAATATAAAATACTACTATAACTTTACATTTTTTTGTTATACATACATAGGTAGGTACACTTACAGTGTCGATCGTTAACTTCTAACAGACGTTTTCCCTTAAATAGAAATACACCTGCGGATAGATATTTTATGGCATACGACGCCAAAGCGGATTTTAGAATTTATTTAATTTTTTTAAGTTTTTTGGAGATGATAAAATTGATGTAAAAGTTTTTGATGCCATATTGATTTTGAAGCGACTGGGTGTTCTTCCTTGTATTCAGATGACCTAAATTTTATCCTGAGCTTATTTTGTTATGCCAGAGAAGGAGGAACACGATGGTACTTCGTGACTTCTCCGAAATGCATGAGATTATTTGCGATTGCACTTGAACATGCAAGAGTTACTTCCAACTTTTATCTTATGAAAGTATCTTCTTTGACTTGGTTTCTTTACTTTAAACTAATTACTTTTTTACCTGGTTTATATGTGAAATTAATTTTTTAATTTAAAATTGTGCCATACCCTCATACATTATTCATAATAACTATACAGCTGGCCGTTTACAAATTCAATTTAAACATTTAAACATAATACCGACCGGAAATTGATTTTGCCTTTGCATATTATCTAGCAGAAGATACAATCAATTCCATGGTTATTATTAAAACAGTTGCGGATTTATAATTAATTTGATATTTCAATAAACGAGAGCGAAAGAAACGTGAGAGATAAACAAAGCCGCAAGAGACCTTGTGCACACATATAAATAGCGAAATGTTAATATTGCATCCATTGCGCGATTATAACAAGTTGCAGTTCATTTTAAGAAGATGCACACGACGTGAATGCACTTCCATTTCATACATATACAGATAGCTAATACTCTACGTACTATCTAGCTCGTGTAGGATGTTATGTCTATGAATATGTAAAACTTTATTACGACGAAGTTCTGTTGCTTGCTATTTCGAAATTGTATTTCTTTTGTGTGCAATTCGACAAACAAAGTAATTCGGGAGCATGAAGCTCAACTCAAAATGAACCTCAACAACATGCACTTCGGGTAGAGGGTAAAAGAAATGATGCATAAGTAAAATAAATTATGCTTTCGTTATGTTTTTTTACTGTCTATAAAACACGAGAAACAAAATTAATCCTTTTATGACCCCGATTTCATGTTTCTATTTTTCTGGTACTCAAATGCAACTCACCTACAGCTCGCCTAAGATTTGCCTCAAGTGCAGGGCACTTGATATATGTCTGTTAGTTGTCATAAAGCTCAAGAGACAGAATTAATCTTCTTATATCTGCATTGGCATGTCTTTGCTTAATGTTTACTTTGTGGTACTCAAGTGCAACTCGCCTACAGCTCGCCTAAGACATGCCTCAAGTGCAGAACACTTGATATATATCTGTTAGTTGCTATAAAGTTCAAGAGACATAATCAATCGGCTTATATATGTACTGACAAGTTATTTATTGATGTATAGTTTGTGGTACTCGAGTACAACTCGCCCACAACTCACCTAAAACATGCCTCAAGTGCAGGACACTTGATATATATCTGTTAGCTGTAATAAAGCTCAAGAGACAGAATTAATCTTCTTATATCTGCATTGGCATATCTTTGCTTTATGTTTACTTTGTGGTACTCATGTGCAACTCGCCTACAGCTCGCCTAAGACATGCCTTAAGTCCAGGGCACTCGATATAAGTCTGTTAGTTGTCATGAAGCTCAAGAGACATAATTAATCGATTTTTATCTATATTAAAAATTTTTTATTGATGTATATTTTGTGGTTCTCAATTGCAACTCGCCTACAGCTCGCCTAAGATTTGCCTCAAGTGCAGGGCACTTGATATATGTATGTTAGTTGTCATAAAGCTCAAGAGACAGAATTAATCTTCTTACCATATATCTGCATTGGCATGTCTTTGCTTTATGTTTACTTTGTGGTACTCAAGTGGAACTCGCTTACAGCTCGCCTTAGACGACATACCGTCTGTACTTTACCGTAACTCGAGAATTGCTTGGTGGATTTTGATGCGGTTTTCTCTTTGGTTCAGAGTATTATCTCCTGAAGATTTTAAGGCATGTTTCACTCTCTCATGCCATCACTGATGGTAAACTACATTAAAGAAAAGAAAACTTTTTCATAATTACGGAAGGATCATTGTGTAAATTAACTTGTGATCAAAAGCGATACGTCGTTATGAGGAAGCAATGTTTACTTATTATTATGTAGGAAAATTTTGGTTCAATTAACAATAATTCGATTCGCCACGTCTTGCCTCCGTCTGCCTTAATCCTGATTATAACACGCTTTGAAAAATGCCCACCAGCAAGGACGCGCTTGTCAGTCAAGTCAGTTAATTTTCCGCATAAATTAAATGATTTTGTGTTGTGCGGGATAAGGGACAGGCACGAAATGAGCTTTTTCAAATTCTAAACCGTCAATCGTACTTACAACAATAAAGGCGATTGTTTGGCGTAAATGTAATCACCAGGTAACTGTAAATAATAGAATATCACGTACTAGGCGATTGTTTTTGTAATCGCGCACAACAGTTATATTAAACTGAAGTAGGTACGTGGTTTGTTAAGGATTCATCAATTTCTGAACGAAGTACCTTGCAGAATGTGTGTACAAGAATAAATAACACATATGAAAAAGGTGGCTTTAATCATAAGCAAAAATTAATATTCAAATTTTATCGTGCTTGTTAATAATTCTATTGAGAAATGGCGGGAATAATACTCTATAAAATAGTGAAAACCGCGTCAAAATCCGTCCAGTGAATCCCAAAATATTTAGAATCATATAAGCTCTGTATCATTATCTGACCGGCGACGTATTTAAGACGAGTTGCAACCGAGCAGCTGGAGAGTCTCCTTAACTTTATGAATTTTTATGAGAATGCTTGTTCTTCGAAAATATAACTATGAAGTCCTTTAACTCCTACATAATTTGAGTTACACTTAAATTTGTCCTTATAAGCAAGACAGAATTTTTAAGGCGAGTTGTAACCGAGCAGCTACTGAGTCCCTTTAACATTATCAATTCTTATGTAAAACTTTGTTCCTCGAAAACATAACAACAAAGTTCTCTAACTCCTACATAATTTGAGTTACACTTAGATTTATCCTTGTAAGGATGACAGGGTGTTTATGGCGAGTTATAACCGAGCAGCTAGTGAGTCCCCGGGACATTATAAATTCTTGTGTTGACCCTTGTTCTTCGAAAACGTAACGATAAAGTTCTCTAACTCTTACAATATGTGATCTACACTTAACCTGGCCTTTATAAGGCAGGCAGTATGTTTAGGGCGAGGTGCAACCGAGCAGCTAATGAGTTCCTTGAACATTAAGAATTCCTAAGTAGAAAATGTAACGACGAAGTCCTCTTGCTCCTATATGTTGTGAACTATTTTTAGTCTTATCTTAAGCCAACAGACGACGTATTTAAGATGAGTTGCAACCGAGCAGCTGGAGAGTCTCTTGAACTTTATGAATTCTTATGTAAAACTTTGTTCCTCGAAAACAACGACAAAGTTCTCTAACTCCTACAATAACTTTTGATAAGACTTAGGCAGTTGTAACGCGCTTAGCAACATTATATCTTATGAAAACTTTGTTAAGGATTACATAGATTTACCTTGAGGATGTGTTTATGGCGAGTTATAACCGAGCAGCTAGTGAGTCCCCGGGACATTATAAATTCTTGTGTTGACCCTTGTTCTTCGAAAACGTAACGACAAAGTTCTCTAACTCTTACAATATGTGATCTACATTAGCCTGACCTTTATAAGGCAGGCAGTATGTTAAGGGGGAGGTGCAACCGAGCAGCTAGTGAGTTCCTTGAACATTATGAATTCCTAAGTAGAAAATGTAACGACGAAGTCCTCTTGCTCCTATATGTTGTGAACTATTTTTAGTCTTATCTTGAGCCAACAGACGACGTATTTAAGATGAGTTGCAACCGAGCAGCTGGAGAGTCTCTTGAACTTTATGAATTCTTATGTTAAACTTTGTTCCTCGAAAACAACGACAAAGTTCTCTAACTCCTACATAATTTGAGTTACACTTAGATTTATCCTTGTAAGGATGACAGGGAGTTTAAGGCGAGTTATAACCTAGCAGCTAGTGAGTCCCCTGGACATTACTAATTCTTATGTTGACCCTTGTTCTTAGAAAACATAACGAGAAACTTCTCTAACTCTTACAATATGTGATCTACACTCAGCCTGGCATTTATAAGGCAGGCAGTATGTTTAGGGCGAGGGGCAACCGAGCAGCTAGTGAGTTCCTTGAACATTGTAAATTCCTTTACTACCAGAAAATATTACGACGAAGTCTTCTTGCTCCTATATCTTGTGAACTATTTTAGCCTTGCCTTGAGGCAACAGACGATGTACTTAAGACGAGTTGCAACCGAGCAGCTCGTGAGTACCAGTGCGATAACAAAATTGCTTGCGTAGATCGATTCTGAATGTTTTTATTTGCTATCTCCTCTACTAAATGCATTATAAGTTGAACGGAATCGCCATTTTGTTCGAAATCCTTATTACAATAATATATAGCATAATAATCGGTTTATTGGATAACGGCGTGCTGAAACATTTATGAGACGGATTACGTTTTATATTTATCGACGTCGGGCATCACAGACGTTTGAAGAAATCAATTCGGAACACGCAGAACGATAAAGTACATTGTATTACAGAATTTTAATTTCGTTTTAGTTCTGAACAAAGAATATTAAATATTTAAAAAATATAATTTCTAGACTTATTGTTTGCTTAAAGCTAAGTGTGTTATTGCTTTAATAATCAAATTTTTATTTAAATGAGGTAAGTTTCAATTTTTTTTCGAATTGTTCTAGATGCGTACACATCTCATCACGAGCCCCAGCGGTACGATGAAATATGTGCCGGTCCAGGAAGTGGTTACGGGACTAACGACTCGTTCGGAGGAGGTCCGGATACGTACCGGAAGAGTGCGCCGCCCCTGGCGGAATACCGCGAGCAAAGGGGCGCGCCACCCTTCCAACAGCCGGGAGCGGTTCTAATGGTCTATGGCCTTGATCCCTTACGTACCAATTGTGATAAGCTTTTTAATCTAATGTGTTTGTATGGGAATGTGGCTCGGGTAAGTCTTTTTATTCTAATATACGTATGCATGAACCATAAAACGAAATAAAATTTGAATTATACCACCCACGGACATGTCGTAAAATTTTTACTTGTTGTTAATTGGTTGATGTGGTGTGGTGTGGTGTGGCGGTTGACTTAACTGAGGGGTTGTTTTGTTTCGCCCCAGATAAAGTTCTTGAAGTCCAAAGAAGGCACCGCGATGGTACAAATGGGTGACGGGGTGGCGGTTGAAAGATGTGTTCAAAATCTTAACAACGTGGTCGTGGGGCTGACGGGGGCCGCGCCCCTAAGTCATAAATTGTCCAAAGAGGACGAGAACAATTTGAGAAATTCGCAGGGCGAGCACAAACTGCAGCTCGCCTTCAGCAAACAGCCGTACCTTAGCGAGGTCACAAACCCCTATCCTCTACCCGACAAATCGCCCTCGTATAAAGAGTACATCAATAATAAAAATAATCGATTCATGAATCCAACGATGGCAAGCAAAAATCGTATTCAGCCACCTAGCAAGGTGAGTGGTCAGATCATATTTTTCAAAAAATTATAAGACCTGGGGCCTTTGACACACCACATACAGGGTGCCCCTATTTCGCCTATCTTATTGAACAAAAAATTTTAAGGGCTAGAAAAATTAATAACCCATCCCTTTAAAAATTATTTTAAGCTGGGGCTGGGTATAAATTATATTTTTGGGTCTAATAAATACATAAAAATTGACATTCCATTAGCGTCACCTTAACAAATAGTTTTTGTACTAAACAAACTTTTGGATGGTTATAAAAAAAAAGGTTTTGTAAAAAATGGCTCATTAAGAGTAAATCGTTATTGTAACGATAGGAGTTTTGGCAATTTGGCAAACATTGTTGGATTTTTTAAAGATTCTACATTTCTTCAACACCCCGCCACAAGTCACGCAAGACGAACTGGTTCAGGTATTCAAAGATTATGACGTAGTTCCGCCAAAAGCTGTTCGACTATTTCCGATGAAATCGGAAAGATCGAGTTCGGGCCTTCTCGAATTCGAGACGACAAGTGACGCCGTCGCGGCCGTGATGGCCTGTAATCATGCCGCAATCGACAGTCCAGGTATGTCACATTTCTTAAAAAAAAAATCTTCCCCCCAAGCGGCTTAAAAAAACTCTGGATTCTTTTGAAACTAAAATCCAGCGAGGGTTACGTGGAATATATGTATAAAAATGTACAATTATTCGTTCTGAAGCCTTGCAGATGTGAAACATCCCCCGTCTACACAGTGTATTGACCATTTGATTCTGCATACTTTTTTTACATAATTGACAGCTTTTGCAGCTCACTAAATAATTTCCTTCATCTCGAAATCGAACGAGCGCCTTTTCATGTTACGATTATTTTGTGCTTTTCATCCCATGATAATGGTGAAGGGCGTAGCGTACTAATTAGGGAACGCACTCAAAAACTCTCAACACCATGAGATTCTGCGTACTTTTTTACATAATTGACAGCTTTTTCAGCTCACTAAATAATTTCCTTCATCTCGAAATCGAACGAGCGCCTTTTCATGTTACGATTCTTTTGTGCTTTTCATCCCATGATAATGGTGAAGGGCGTAGCGTACTAATTAGGGACCACACTCAAAAACTCTCAACACCATGAGATTCTGCGTACTTTTTTACATAATTGACAGCTTTTTCAGCTCACTAAATAATTTCCTTCATCTCGAAATCGAACGAGCGCCTTTTCATGTTACGATTATTTTGTGCTTTTCATCCCATGATAATGGTGAAGGGCGTAGCGTACTAATTAGGGACCGCACTCTAAAACTCTCAACACCATGAGATTCTGCGTACTTTTTTACATAATTGACAGCTTTTTCAGCTCACTAAATAATTTCCTTCATCTCGAAATCGAACGAGCGCCTTTTCATGTTACGATTATTTTGTGCTTTTCATCCCATGATAATGGTGAAGGGCGTAGCGTACTAATTAGGGACCGCACTCAAAAACTCTCAACACCATGAGATTCTGCGTACTTTTTTACATAATTGACAGCTTTTTCAGCTCACTTAATAATTTCCTTCATCTCGAAATCGAACGAGCGCCTTTTCATGTTACGATTCTTTTGTGCTTTTCATCCCATGATAATGGTGAAGGGCGTAGCGTACTAATTAGGGACCGCACTCAAAAACTCTCAACACCATGAGATTCTGCCTACTTTTTTACACAATTGACAGCTTTTGCAGCTCACTAAATAATTTCCTTCATCTCGAAATCGAACGAGCGCCTTTTCATGTTACGATTATTTTGTGCTTTTCATCCCATGATAATGGTGAAGGGCGTAGCGTACTAATTAGGGACCGCACTCAAAAACTCTCAACACCATGAGATTCTGCGTACTTTTTTACATAATTGACAGCTTTTGCAGCTCACTAAATAATTTCCTTCATCTCGAAATCGAACGAGCGCCTTTTCATGTTACGATTATTTTGTGCTTTTCATCCCATGATAATGGTGAAGGGCGTAGCGTACTAATTAGGGACCGCACTCAAAAACACTCAGTACAATAAGATTGTGCGTACTTTTTCACATAGCAGCTTCTAAAAGTGTTTCACATCAAAAAGGAGACGTGGCGTAACCCTCTGGCTTTATCTGCAGAACCCTTATCCGATTTTGACTTGGATAATGTCATTCTAGGAACGAAATTCCCTTTCATAATGAAGTTGTGCTTTTCCTCGTCGCGTACCATGTCGATTAGGAACGGCGACAACAACATGCAAGCGAACGGATCCAGCGATCAGCGTCGCATGGACCAGGACCAACAGTAATATCCCGAGTCTCCCCATTGTCTATCTAAATAATAATTAAAAAAAAAAACTAAAGAACACACATATCCTCGTCCATACACATTATTATTATTATCAATATTAATTATTATAATCTCGTCACCGTGCAAAATTCCACACACTTATACACACTCACACACACCTGCCCGAACGCAAACATTATTGTTGTTGATTAATTATTATTATTATTATTATTATTTTGCTTTTATCTACCTGTACCTACGTAATTGATTGTTACACCCAGTTAGTGTCGTAATTATTAATTAATTAAAAATACGTATGTACGTGCGTCCAACAGGAATTTCGCCTTAAAACAATTGACGATTGCGTCCCCCAGGAACGGGAATAATGGTATACTTACAAAATTTTTCATTTACATTCCACAACTCTTTTTTCTTTATTTCTTTTTTTTTGTTTTTTTATTTTTTTTTTTTGGAAAACAAATCTAAAACATCGAGTGTCAAAAATGTAGATCATCGGTTTTGTGACACACTGTATTATCATTCCTGTTTTGTAACGCCCGGGTTTTTGGAAAAGGCGAATAATTTTTGTTGGCTGGACGAAAGAAAATACATAAATAATAGTCGTTGATGGATGATGGGTAGGTTTCTGTTTTTTTTTTGTTTAGTTATAGTACTACGTTTAATTGATTTGTAGTTGTGTTGTTAGTAACTACATAAAATTATTAATTATTATATTATAATATTTATATATATTGCAAGTTGAGTATATTTTAATGGCGATATTTATCGCAGTGTTTGTTGAAGTCGTGCGTGTGTAAAAAAAATCGTTGTAACTTTGTTAAGTCGTGTACCTACATACTTTATTATTATTATAGTGAAAATTTATTTTCGTAAAATAAACAAAAAAAAAACAATTTCGTTTTTCGAGGAGAGTGATAAAATATTAAATAATATAATAGTACCTACATAAGTAAATTTTCGTTTTCCTACAAAGACTAATACATAATATATTATATAAATATATAATATATTTATACACAATATACTATATTGTTCGTGCTTTTTTCGTACGCGTCGTCTTATTATATATACATAAAGTACATACGTATAAATATAATAAATATATCAGAGAGACTGGAATCTCGAATTCGGATTTCCAAAATTTTTCCAAGTATTTTTCCAGTTCGATGTATTTTTTAAGTTAAATAATGTATCGTTTAGTTAAGTTTCCGTGTATGTACAGGGTGTCCTAGTCGTGAATCTACAAAAGTTTAAGTAGGTACAAGAAATAATTGAAACAATTTTTTGATTAGATTTTGTTTAATTATTTTCTGTTGACTTTATTACCTTTGTGAAATAATTCGTGGTTTGGGACGCCCTGTACATTTTTCTGTGTATCGAGAGAATGAATGATAAAAAGAGAGAGAAAGAGAGAGAGAGAATCTATGTTTTTATTGTAATTAATTATTATTATACGTACTTTTTTTTTTGACAAATTGGGCCGATTTCTGTGACTGTTCTATACGCACATATAAACCAAAACACTGCAACTATATATAATTTATTGTATCCGGTTGATAGTAGTAGATAAATTAATAAACACCGCGAATGTCTTTCCAAAATTAATTTTGGGCACATTTTGGACATAAACAGTATGTATGTACTTCGAAACAATAATTACAATAACTTTTAACATACTTACTTACTTACTACAGTACACTAGGTACATATTAATAATTTATGTTTTCCTTCTATCCAATGCCCTGTTCAAACAGAACACGAATAATTACACCCTAATAAAATAAGTGTTTTCGGTTTTTTTTTTTTTTTTTATTTGTTTTTTTCTCAAATGTTATTGATTGTAATAAAAGTTTTATATTTTTGGCACTTTTGGTGATTTGATTTTCTTACAACTTGACAACGTTTTGTTCCTTGATTTAATTTTTTTATATTTTTATTTGTTTGCGGCAGAACAGAGTGTGCGTTCACGAAACGTGAACAATTGAATTGAAAAATTACCATATCAATCCGCTTTTTATGACGAGAGAGATTTCGAAAACATATTTTTTGGACATATCAAAAATGACGACGTTTTGGTTTCGGTTTTTTAATACATAATACATACATATGTAAAATATTACGCAAATTTACTTCGCAGACGTAAAATGTACAATAATAATCTATTTTTTGAGGCTTTGATATCTAATGATAAAATGCTTTCATTTTTTAATATTTTGTACAAATTTTACTTAATCGTTAAGTTAGTTGTAATAAAAAACGAAGCTAATGAGAGTGATTGTGGATTTGGTCAGCGTTCTTTCACTTAATTATTATAATTACAGTGGTGCTTTTTTTTAATACCAAACAAAAAACAATGGTAAAATTACACGATACTCCGAAACAACCCACAGGGTTCAATTCTATGTACAATTTGCAAAAATGTTTTCCTTAACATTTTTTTAATCCGACGAACCCTTCTTGAGTAATTAGAGGTTTTATGTTAATCTGCAAGTAGAAGTCAAAACTGTAATGCGTAAGGCAAAACCATAAATCGATAAATGAAAGGAAACAACACGTGCAGCAGGTGAATAAACGGTGCAGGTGTTCATAACATTAAACAGAAGTAGAAAGTTGACTGTGAACACCTGCAACTCTTTTTAGTGCACCTGCTGTAAAGATTTAATTCATACATCACGTAAATAGAAGTTGCAGGTGTTCATATCCGGTAGGAAAAGCAAACAATTGACTGTCAACAACTTCTGAAACTTTTTTTTACACCTGTTTCAAAAAAACGAATCATGCAGCAGGTAAATAAAAGGTGCAGATGTTCATAACAGTAAACAAAAGTAGAAAGTTGACTGTGAACACCTGCAACTCTTTTTAGTGCACCTGCTGTAAAGATTTAATTCATACATCACGTAAATAGAAGTTGCAGGTGTTCATATCCGGTAGGAAAAGCAAACAATTGACTGTCAACAACTTCTGAAACTTTTTTACACCTGTTTCAAAAAAAGGAAACATGCAGCAGGTAAATAAAAGGTGCAGGTGTTCATAACATTAAACAGAAGTAGAAAGTTGACTGTGAACACCTGCAACTCTTTTTAGTGCACCTGCTGTAAAGATTTAATTCATACATCACGTAAATAGAAGTTGCAGGTGTTCATATCCGGTAGGAAAAGCAAACAATTGACTGTCAACAACTTCTGAAACTTTTTTTTACACCTGTTTCAAAAAAACGAATCATGCAGCAGGTAAATAAAAGGTGCAGATGTTCATAACAGTAAACACTGCAACTCTTGTGACTGTGAAAGTTTTCACGACTAGTAAGATAAATGCAGATTCTACGAAGTAAATAGAAGTTGCAGGTTTTGCAAACCTGCTGAAAGAAATAATTGATTCAACACCTGAAACTGTTTTTTTCCACACCTTCTAAACTTTTTTTTCACTTTTAAAAACAATCATCGAGGTAAATAAAAGGTGACAGGTGACACTTCAAATCTTTAAAAAGATGTTGTTAAATTAATTTAATGACTGCTGTAAGAACACACTCGTGCAGCAGGTTAATAAAAGTTGCAGGCAGGTATTCATAACAGGAATGGAAACAAAAAGTTCACCACGAATGCCTGCAACTTCTGGTACAGCTTTTGCAAGCAACTGCAGGTTGCAGAAGGCTGAAAGTTGACCATAAATACCTGCAACTCTTTTTTGTGCACCTGCTGAAAGGAGTTTATTCACGAAGATAAGATAAAAGATGCAGATGTTCGTAACAGGAAGAAAAACAGAAAGTTGCAGCAACGTTTTGTAAACCTGCTGCAAAGAAATGAAGTATGAACACTTGCAACTGTTTTTTTCCACACGTGCTCTCTCTTGGTCCACTTTTAAAATACTTTCGGATTATCGTGTACTTCGGTGATATAAAGAAGGGTAAAAACTACCTGACTTGTATTTCCTTTTTAATTATTTTTGTTATTATGTAATAAAAATGGACGCTGAACAAACCGTTCCTGTTATAAAGAGTAGATCTATACTACTTCTTACGTTAATTTCACGTCTTCCAAACATTGCAACATATTATTATCCACACCCCTGGCTTATCGATTAATTATTAGGGGTAGAGTCTGTGACAAAAGAACCTCTTGTCTGATATGATAGTAGGTATATAAATGCATATTATACTACTATGTACTATTAAGCGTCAATATTATCATAAATTACTATCTACTTGTAAAAAAAGAAGGAAAAGTTGTGCAATACCTCTATTATTATTATTATTATTCAATGATGGCCTCTGAATTATACAAAACTAAATTCTTTTTTTTTTAATACGTATGTGTCTATTAAGATAGTTTAAAAAAATAATAATAATAACGAAGATGATTCCTTGCAATATTGTTTTATACGGTTTTATACTTGTATTAGAATTGCGAACTGTATTAAGTACTTACTTACTTATAAAGTTAAGTTATAAATAAATAAAGAGGGAGAAATGATGTTCGAATACAAAACATATTCGATATTATTATCGGACAAATTTCGTGATCGAAATAAATCGAATTAAATAAAAAAAGACATTTAGACTTACACAAAATAGTATTACAATTATAATACGTATGTATATTAACATAAAAAAAAAATGATTCGTAGGCCGTAGGGTTTTTGTTATTGTATTATATTATATTATATTATATTATATTATATTATAAATTAATGTGGTGTGTGTGTCCGTTGTTAGAAATGTGTCACATATCAAAATTATTAGGCCATGATGTATTTTGCGCGTACCACGATTGATACATACATACAAATATATATAGATGTATTATTAATTACTATTTTTTATTGATTGATTAATTAAAATTATTATGTATCTATATGTAGAAGAACAGGGATTGCGTTTGAACTGCTGCAGCACTAGTTTAATAAAATTAAAATTATTACAATAGATACAATAGGTAGGTACGTAAACAAACTACATGCATAATTGCAATTACTTGAATGTTTTAGAGATTTAATGAAAAATTTTATATAGTTTTTAGATAAGTAACAATTAATTACCACGTAATTAAAGTATTTGACACTCTCAAATGCTTCACACTTCCATTCTTCTCTTTGTTTTTTATACATAAGTAAGCGTTTACATAATAATATAAATATCTATCAAACTATACTATACTGTCGACTACATACCTATTTACATAAATACGTATATACAACGTGTATATACAGTGTGTCCAAAAAGGTTGCAACAAATGAAATTTTTTTTATTAGTTTTAGGGAAAAAAGTCATTCTTTATATAAAGTTGTGTGTGCAAGGCCTAAAATGGAAAATGCAACTAACAAATATTAAATGTTTTCAGTCGTTCACAAGATTTGTTAAAAAATATTTATTTTGCTAAGAGTAGGTAAAATGTTTTTGAACATGATATTCCTATTTTAAGAAAAATTTAATTTATTATTAAAAAATGTTAAAATCAAAAGTATGAATTTCTTATTCAAAATCGGTATGTTGACATAAAATATCATTAGAAACAATTTATTATATCAAAAATAATGGTACTTTTACTATTAGCAAAATTAATATTTTTTAACAAACCTCGTATACGGATTAAAATTAAAGTTGTATTTTCGGTTTTAAGCCTTGCAAAACTTTTTATAAAGAATTTTACTAATAATAATAAAGTTATTATTTGTTTGTTGCAAACTTTTTCAGACACACTGTATAATTATTTTAAATTTTTTATTTCGACAAAGTATAATTAATCAAAAACTATTTTAATAATAATTCCACTGGTTGGTTATGAGATATAATATAAAAATTTTATTTATCATAATTAATTTTTGATGCTTTTTTATACTTTGTCCGTGCCTGACGTCAATTAAAAAGATTTAAAGCCAAGGTTGTGAAGGGTAAAAAAAATGTCGAGGGTTGATTTTGTGCGAACTGATAAATAATGTTATGATGCAGGGTGCACCAGAATTCCAACCATATAGATATCATTTAAAGACTAACAGCTTTAAGAATTCTGGTGCACCTCATGTTCTGAATGGCGCACTGTCTCCTCCGCTCCGGATGTTACGTACCATCCCATCGGATATAATAAATAAGTACCTTACCTACATAATATTATGGTAGTTAAGAGAGAGAGAGAGAGAAAAATGAGAAGGTGTCTGGTTTTGTAAGAGTGTTCAAATACAGCGTTCCTGATTGTGTACCATACAAATACATAAGATGTTGTAGTGTAATACCGAGCTGAATTCTGCATAATGCAATATATGGTGTCGTAAAAAAAAAATAAAAAAAATTAGTTGAGTCAATTATCTGTGCCTCTAGCCAGTACTAGTCTGTCTCTGTCTGTCTGTCTGTCTGTCGTTTTCTTATCTCTATTCTATCACACATCCACTCTAACCTCATTAAACCATCGCACCGTCATGTATCCACGTACCTAGATACTATACAGGGTCTTCAACAATATGCTCTCTCTCTCTCGTTAAATGGGAGCTTATTGCCGGACACCCTGTATGTATACATAGGTATACTTAATAACCCTCTGTCGATCTCTGTGAAATCACGCGACCAAAATAATAAATTATTCTTCTATTAAATAGTACCTACCGTAAATTTGTATGTACATATATAAATATATTATAATATATTATGTATTATAATTTATAAGCTATTGTATTAAATATAAAAAATTGCGTGCCCTTTGAAGACTTTAGGGCGATTTGCAAGGGATTTGTAACTCATTTTTTTACGATAATAAATTATGTATCAAAGAGACACTGCTAACTTCGTACTGTTCCAAAAAATATAGGCAACTTTAAAAAAAATATCAATTAGAGAATTTTTTCTTGGAGATCATTGATACACCTAAGACTCAATATTTTTTTATATTGCAAAAACTTAATGTTTACCAAAATTCAAACAGCAGTGGCCTCCAAGACTTTATATTCTCCCAAAAAGAAAAATTGAATTAGTTACTAAAAATCAATTTTTGAACTTTGTTCTAAGACTCCTACAATTTTGTGGGAAAAATAAAATGTTTATCAAAATTTAAATAGTGGTGACTCCCAAAACCAGAGGCACTTTTTGAGCTTTTTTACTAATATTTATTTTTATGTAATAAATGTGAGTGTAATATCCTCTGCTGATGGTCCTATGGCTACCAACAAGTTTTTACATTCGCTTATATTATTATTAAAATTCCGAACGAGTTCTAGAAACATTTCACAGAGATAGTAATTTCTTAATTACTTACAATTTCATCATTAATAAATAAAACTCTCACAAAGCTTACACATCCAAAAATACATTCTACTATATTACATAATACTTACATTACTTTACAAAAGTTTATTTTACAATATACATATACACACAATTCTAAGGTGTATGTATTTTTCTGAAATTTAAATAACTATTGTAAAAATTGTGTAGTACCTACTATTGACCTGTTGGACATTTTTGAAATTGAAAAGAAAATCTATACAAACCTACTACATATTATATATTACTACTGCTATTACTATTACGCCTATTTAAATAAATTATAAGTAAATAAATATATATAATATATAATTATTGAAATGCCAAATAATAGTAATATATTATTATCGTCACCTGCAATTTTGCTAACTATTGAATAATTATTTTGTACAGACTGTTGACGCGTATAATGTAATATATAGTTTATTATATTATGTACCATTCTGGAGTTGATCCCATTGGAGTGGGTTATAATATAATGAGAACGAATGATGGGTCTTGTGTTGTCCTGTCTTGTCTTGTCATGTCGATAACGATGAACGTAAACGAAAGTCAATTGAATTTTTATTTTGATAATGTAAATTATTATTCTGCGCCAAGAGTAAATTATTAATGAAGCAAACGATGTGTTTTTGATGTGTAAGAAGTCTTCCCCTTCCAGCCGCCAAGTCCTTCCTACGTATTATTATTTATTAATCGTCCCCATCCTCATCCTCTTCCTGCTTTTTAAAATAAGGACAAAATATTTTTTGTTTTTTATTAATACTTATATAACAAAAAATATGGTTTTACTATTATTATTTTAATTAATAGTTTTCCACAATTTATTATTCTATTAATTAATTAATTACAGTTCAATATTTTATGCTGGTGTCATTACTTTTAAAACAACCCTCGCACAATATTTTTCATAATACAATAAGGAGGTTAATTAATAAATTAAATATTAAAAATAACGATGGGTATTCAAATCATCAGTGCATTTTTTTTTTTATAAAAGTAACAGGTATGTATTCATTATAATATAATAAAAATAATTATCCCTTTAATAACAAATAATTTTAAACTTATTTTTAGTTAATAAAATTATTAATTAATTTCTTTTAGATACTTATGTTAATTAAATTTATTGTTATGTGTTTAAGTGATGATAGGACAACATCACAACTTCATTTACTGCTCTTTGCTTTTCTAATATTGGTAAGAAATATTTTTTTTAAAGTTCCAAAATAATTTAAGCTTAAAATGATTTCTATTTCTGGATAAGTACTATTTTTTTAAATTAAACTGTTTTTTTAAGAAATCTAAACTACTGTTTTCAACCATAAATACATAGGAGTATAGCGGATAGCCTATTCAGCAACCCCATATTACTTATATTTAATTAAAATAAAATTGTTTTATCATTGAAATGGGTTTTGCGGTCAAAGAAATACGGGTCTTATCATGCAGCATCTATTTTTAGATAGATAAATGACCACGATGTTACATTTATATACCTATAGTCGGAGGCACAATTAATGAGGGCTAGCTTTATAAATTTTAATAAGTTATTTTCCTTGAATTTGTGTAGCACATAAGAAATTTAAAAGAGTTATTGTGAATCTTTTGTAATTTAGTCTGTAATGATTATTTTTCTATTTTTGTTTGGAAATTTACTCGTGATGAATACTTTTAAGTCGTTTACTGTATATTAAATCACTCAAGTTTGATAAATCACGTTAGAGGAAGGGGACTAAAAAAAGCTAACAAAAAACGTTGTTTACTTAATTTCAGTAATCATATGGTAATCTGTGTTGCTTTTCGTATAAAAAAACCAGTTTTCAATAGAAGATTTTGCTTAATAATTCCGAATTCTTAGTAATAAAATGTAATAAGAGTAACATTTATTTGGACATTAACTAAACCAAAATTAAATTTTACATTCAGAAATTAATTTTGTATACAAACTTTTTTCACTATGACTGATTTGTAAATCTGTGACCTTATTTAGTTTTAGTCAGCCTCTCTTGTGTTTGTGCTCTGTTCATCTCTTGGTATTGTTTATTTATAAAATAAATATGTGCCAAATTTTTGGAATAAAGTTAACAGGTTTGTGTGAAGACTTCAGGATTTTATCATTGAAGGATTACTGTGGTATTTAAGGCTTTTTTCGAATGAGGACTATGGCATATTAACCACAATATGTTCCTTACACCTAGGATGCCAAATGGCAGGAAAAAGGTAAAGATTTCAAAATTTGCTTCAAATAATTCTTTTATTTTCTTCCAATACTTATAATCTACGTTTAACATTTATTACTTTGTTTATAATGATAATTAAATATAAATATTAGGTATATAGTAGCTGAGTAAATAGCTTATTTATGAAATAAAAAAATGAAAATTTAATATTAAATTTGGTTTATAACATAATAATAATTAAAAAATATTTTAATTAATAGTTTTATTTTTATCTTTATTTCAGATCAAGGACACTAAGTTTGGAATGCTCTTATTTCAACTCTTCATGTTCCTGGAAAATTTCAGTGGCACACCTTTCGATATGAGCTGCTCACTCTGAAGTTATAAAAAAGCAACAAAATGAAGGAGAGAGTAAGTAGCATAAACTTGATAACAACATTATTTTACAATCTGTTATTGTTTAGGAGCAACAACTGTTGTGGACTATGCTTAAAATGTATCCCTTGGTTAAATGGGACCAGCTATGGGAACTATGGGTAGAGGAGTGCTTCCAGACAGTTCAGTTGTTAAGTAAGTAAATATTTAGTATGGTTCAGGACCAAGTACTCTATTAAAACAAAATTTTCTATAAAACTTAGATTTTTCGTGGTACATTTCGTTGCGAAACATTTTAATTCAATAAAAATAGAAGGTGAATACAAAACACAATTGGAAAAAAAAATTTTTAAACCAATTTGTTTCGACTGTTATGTCATTTTCAAAAGATACATGAAACCCGTATTAAAGTTAAATAAAGTTACAAGTCTATTTATAGATCTAATGACTGGGAATACCTACAATTAGGAGCAGGGTATTATTACTCAGAAATTCAGTTTGGTTGTTAACTAGGGGTAAGTTTTGCTGTACAGCCTAATTAATTTCAAGATTTTCCAATAGATTTAATATCCGGCTTTTGTTAGCGGAATTCAATTTTTTAACAGAGTTTAAATTAACATTTGTTTGTTTATAATGCAACGTTCAGCAATCCGTGTGGTTGTTTTAGAATTTTTTATACTATTAACATGTTCAGTAATTCGACATTAGGATTGATCTGCCTGACTGACCAATAAAAAAAACTTTACAGTCCTGACAAAATATTTTATAAACTCCGCTTTTTTCTAAAGGGTTAACTTTGGTTTTATTATTGACCAAGAAAGAGTGAAGGTTCTTTTTATTAACTTCTATAGTTGAAAGATTGAGTTTGTATAATTTATTTTTGACTCGGTTACTAACATTTCTTATATAATTTAAAGAACAATAAATCCTAATATTCGAGTTATCATTAGTAAAGCTATTGTAAATCTATTTCCTTAGAATAAAGCGTTGCTTATGTTTTAACACATCTCTTTATTAATTTTGGTTATTTTAAAGTCTAAAAAAATTTATAGATTTGTTAGATTCTAATTCCATAGTAAATTTCATTTTACCATTAAAAGAATTGTAAGAAATTCAAAAATACATTTAGTAGTCTAATACTGCCCTTCCCAATGCAAAAAACATCATCCACGTATCTCCTCCAAAAAATTATATTATTAATTAATTTATTTTTAGACTAATAATTTTCCCTCGAAATCAGACATAAAAATTTCAGCTAATAACATAATGTTAATTTAGACTGTTAAAAAATTGAATTCCGCTAAAAAAAGTCGGAAATTAAATCTATTGGAAAATCTTGAAATTAATTAGGCTGTACAGCAAAACTTACCCCTAGTTAACAACCAACCTGAATTTCTGAGTAATAATACCCCGCTTCTAATTGTAGGTATTCCCAGTCATTAGATCTATAAATATACTTGTAACTTTATTTAACTTTAATACAATTTCATAACAGTCGAAATAAATTTGTAAAGAAATTACAATATATTTAAGTGAAATTTTTCAAATTGCATAATAAACAAATAAAATAAATTGTGTTTTGTATTCACCTTCTATTTTTATTAAAATTTTCTATTTCAAACTTGCTTTTGGATTATAAGCGTTTCTGTGGAAGTATCTCGTCATAAAAACATTGCTTTATGTATTATAAATAAAGGAGAAATTTTTTGATATTGTATAAATTGCTTTCATTATTTTAGGATAAATCCAGCAATAACGTATTGCCACACAAACAACGAAAATATGGAAAATTCCGGTCGCAAAATTAAAGGCCAGAAAACAACCAACAACACTGAGCAAAGTGTAGTAGACAGACCATCCCTCGCTGACACCTGAAAATTTACCCCAGCAAGCGGTAGTTTTTGGTCATCATGGATTTTATCTCGCATAAATAAAATTAATTTGATTTTTGTCTTGTAACCGCAACATTATAAAATATTCAATGCTTAGTTTAATTGCGGTATTAATTATAATAGAAATGTTTTAATTACCCATACATGTATTGTACACATAAAAAATATATAGATTTATATATTATATCAATAATGTTAAAATACAATAAACAGAAATTGATGTATATCAATATCATTTGTAGTATAACTTGTATTACAATAATGATAATAAATCAATTACAAGCATTTTGATTTTATTTGCTAATCCTTCATCACCGGTCTTTGTATTAGCACTATATTAAAATTTTCAAAAGTGCTGTGCCGCCTATTTTTGTAAATGCGATTGCAGCGCCATCTAGCGGCAAATCGTGGAACTAACAGCACGATTGAAGCGCCATCTGGCGGCAAATGACGGAACTAAGACAATATTGTTGAAACCAAATTTTCCCACGGTCCGGGACGCGATAGTGGCGCCATCTACCGGAAATCGATCGAAGCTTGCTAAGTCGGTAATACAGGAACCTGTAATTGAGCCTGTCGATGAATCTAAGATTCTTAAATGATCTAGTCTCTCTCTATAACGATTCTTCTCAACTCTCTATATATGTATCAGCTGGCGGGTGGGCGTAGCCCCACCCGCCCACCCTTGGGGGTCCGGTTTTCCTTATAAACTATCGAATGATATTGCGTCGCGAAATGTTGACACAATGCCATCTGCCCATACCTACCGTAATTCCTGGAATTGTCTGAATATCCAACATATGTTTACGAACGCTTCGACATCTTGGGAGACGTTTATTCCTTTTCGACTCGTATTTTCGTTAAATATTAGTGAAAATTCATCAAAAATTAATTATCAAAACATTAACGGCTGCTTTTGTGTTTCAGGCACTCGTTCTTGCAACATACATTTCGACAATAAGTCGCTTTTATGGGCTTGCTAAGGATCCTAATGTTGCTTTATATCCTTTTAATCAAAACTGTTAGTAATATTAAATATAATTAAACCGTTTTCTCCACAGTTTTTACAATTTAACAACCCAATAAACCACAATTACGATGGACTTAATGGATCATTCATTTTACAACTAATTTCTACTAACAATTCTTTCCAAATATTGTATTGTATCGTATCAAAGACAAAAGACAAACAGGAATAAACGTCTGTACTGTATTTCTTTTGTTAAAGCGCTTGAAAACACTACATTTCCTATTATCAGAAAGCTGAAAGATAAACACACAACTGGAGAGACTGTGAATGCTGTGTACAACAAATATCCTTCCAACACTCTATTTTAAGCCCTTTACTGTTGTTATAGTTGCTAAGAAATTCTGGAACATATTACTTTGCTTTGCTTTACTTTGCAGATCGTAAAAGTCATCAGCTGTTTTCCAAGTATTAGTCAACAAATGCAGTAGTTGGAGCCCTGTTACTTTCTTTCATGCTTACAGATGTGTATGTAGTGGACTGCACTACCCCCAACCCTCTCATATACTATATACTCATTTTCAACATTACTACTACAAATACGTTCTTTTCTGTTTTAGTGCAAGTTTAACTTTTTGCTCAGTGCTGTAACTACTACATCTATTGACCTGCACAATTCTAAACTCTACATTTTAAAGTATAATAAGGATCTGGAGGATAAAACCACTTGTAAGAAATATTTTGTTTTGGGCAAAACACTTCAGACTTTTTTCACCAATGCTTTGTCCAGCTTTGCATGTATTCAATACATTTAAATGTCTGTTATGTTTTCCATTTTCTGTGGATTCATTTATTTTTCAATTGAAAGTGGAAAACAACAAGCAGTATTACAATTTGGATGAATTTGGAAAAAAACAATCTTTATGTATTCGGTACAGAGCTGGGATAATCCCTCATCAAAAAGCTACAAGCTCTAAGCCCCAAATCCTTTCTTAAAGTGCTTTGCTTCTTGGAAACCTTATTATATTTTCAAATCTAATAAGGACTTTAAACTACCAATTACATGGAAAAGTAATTATGCCCAAAGCATAACATTAAAAGGGCTTCAAATACATCAAAAAGCTCTAACAGTTTTCCTTTACTTTGCAATTGAAATGGCTTCAAGTTTATTTAAAGGGATTTAAGCAGTTAATTTAGAATTTCAAACACTTTGAATAAGCTTGATGTAATTTTGAAGTGCCTGGTTTCAAAAACAAATTACCAAACACTTTTATAAACTATTTAATTATCAAGCCCTGACTATTTGTTTGCAAAAAGGCTTGAGATGTAAAGCTTTGAAGCCCTGAAAGAACTTGAAGCTCATTTTCAACCACAAAACAGTAAAGCTCTACCCAACTACGATTCAATACATTTAAATAGCTACTACATTAAATATTTATTAAATCTAGACAATTAATTTTTGCAAAAATTGAAATGTATTTATTATTTAAAATTAATTAGTGAGATGCATATAAGAATTAAAAATTTCTTAAACAACTTGAAGAGAATTCACAATAGGTTTGTCACAAAAATTAAAACATTTATATACACAAATATTTTCATATAAGAGTTATAAGTAATTGATAAGTTGTAGAGAAATTTTAAATTTTGAAACAGCTTGTTTGATTCTGAGTGAATATTTTTTTTAAATGCTATTTCTAAAAAATCTGCAAAGGAAACGAAGTTCCCTACCTTGGAGTAACTTTTGGTGCCCTCTGTTTGTGCCTGAAAAACAGAATTACAAGGACCCTCTAAGGCAATCGGCAGGAAAAATAAGAAAAACCATTAACATGTTTTTATATGCATTACTACATATATTTTAGTTATTAGGAGTACTTCTTTTGTATTGTTTTAAATGCAATAAAATATTTTGAGTAAAAATTTTGATGTTTTTCTGTTGTCCTAAAGTTTGTGAAGTAGGTATGAAATGAATAAATGTTGCCCTAGGAAATTGTGTGTGTGTTTACTTAATTTTGTGTAAAAATGGTAAAAGTACTTATTTAATACGTAAAATATTAAAAAGAAATTAAGGTCAAGACATATAAAGCTTATTATAGACTACTTTGTCGGTTTTTTGATAGGGTGGTTCGTTTTTTCTAACTTATGGCCCTTTTTGCCATAGGTTCCCTGTTTAGTATGATTATTTTTGGCACCATCTTCCTCTATTTCCTTTTTCAACACTTTTGTTCACGATGTTTTTTCAGCCTATAATTAAAAAACATTTTTAGTGTTACTGAAACAATTTTTAAAAATTCAAACTTTTAAAGTAGTGAAAAAACGATTTTTTTTTGTTTTGTGGCACCCAACATTTTAAATAAAAAATAATAAAAATTTCAAATTTTATAATGTTTCAACAATTATTTATTGTTTCGACTCACATGTGGTCATATTCAAGAGTAAACATTTACTAAAATTAAAAGCAGAATGCTTCAAAAAGTAAAAACTAAACCTTTTGGAATCCTTAGAAATTAAGAATGCTGTAATTTTAAATAGAAATGTAACAAATCTTTCCCACCTATTATGTACATATATATATATATACATATACAGACACATTTGCACTTAATCCTGAAAATGACCACATGTGGGGTCGAAACAATATTGTCGAGGACAATAAATAATTGTTAAAACATCATAAACTTAGGTTTTATTTATTACATTGATTAATTTTTAAAAAGTTCGTAGTTTCTTACATTGTGTCTTCCTTCTTCTACCATCTTGTATTTTTGGGATTGAAATTGGTTGTAATTGGAACCAAATATTTGGAAAAAATCTCCCCTTTTTTGTCATGGGTACCTTTCCAAAAGTTCCTGTTGGCAAATAAAAACAATTAGAAACTTCTGGTACAAAAACATTAATTATGGTACCTTGAATAATGGTACTGTATGAGTGTCATGGTCAAATTTGTTTGTAACTCTTGGTGTACTGGTCACTCGAATGGTACTTCCTACGTCATCTACCCCACATTAATCATCGGGATGAAATTCTGTAACAAAAAAATTACAAAACTAAGAAAGATAACTTAAGATGTTCTTGAAATTAATCTATTATAACTATGGAGAAGTTATTGCATATTTAACTGCGATAAGTTTCTTTTTTAATTAATCAAAATTTCATTAATAGATAATCACTTGGCATTTTTAATAAATTACACATTACACTACTAATTTTAGAACTATTATTTCTTTTATGTTGTATTACAGAGTGGGGTGTGTTCTTTTGAAGTCAGTGGAAGATAGTACCTTGGGGAACTTTTTTTGGCCCTCAAAATATTTTTCTGGGAACGTATAATATTAACCTCTAGGGTGTGTTTTTTCGAACTATTTAAACTAATTTGAAATTTAGCTATGTATATAGGTACTAGTTTTTGAACTAATATTTTTTCGATATTATTGTAAGTACTACAGGGCGAGGTCTGTTTTTTTTTCCAAGTAGTGCAAGATCCTATTTTCGGGAAATTAAAATCTTTTTCATGGTAGGAATTTAAAAAAAACCATGATTATTAAACATATGTTTTTAGTTTGTTTTGATCGCAATATTTTTTTTATCTACCTATTTTATTGATAAAAAAATTAAATATTAAAAAAGAATAAAAATCTTACCTTTTACTCGGTTCCCAAGTCAACTGTACCCACTTCAAGGATGCAATTTATTATCCTTGGGATACTGCACAGGGTGAAGATGAAAATCAGCTGACTAAAAGTCCTTGTTAAACACTTTGATAAACAACTACATAATTACACGCAGGAATACCAAATTAAATTACAATGTTACACATTTTCAATCATTAAATTAAATAAGTTCGTATTTAATTACGTAAGCCATTTCTTGTACGCGCATCATCTGCTAACCTTCTCAGTACGCTTCCATTAGAACGACTGAAAATGGACCCAGGGACCGTAGATAACATATGGACATATGAATTGAATCATTTTTGTGATTTTTGTCTATGAACTTAATTAAAGGATAGAACCACAGAACTGATATTCCTGACAAGACAATAATGATGTGCAAAAAACAGAGAGCTCTTGTACATACTACTTATATATACAGAGTGTCATAGAAAAGAAGAGGAGTTTTTTAAAATGATATAAGGCTACTATGTACCGATATCAATATAATTAAAAGTTGTAATTAATAAAGGATTGCCTAAAGTGTTTATGTAAATTATCTTCAAAATAAGGAACAAAAATTTTTTTAATGGTTAAATTTAAATAACGTAAGTACATATCCAAAGAAAAAACAAAATATTTTTTGTTTTGGTTTAGTTTTTCCCAAAAAAAACTCAAATAACAAAAGAAATAGAAAAGAAGAACAAAAGCACACTTTCTTGAAGTTTGCTCTTAATCTGAATTCTTTTGTTTATTGTTAGGTACTTTTTTTTGAAATATTATTAAATATATAGTTGAATTTATTACTTTTAGATGAACAGTAAAATAATTGATGAAAATTAAAAAAATATTGCCTAGGAACCTTTTACATAACTATATGCAAATTTTTATAAATATTTAAGGGTTGCTTTCTTCTAAAAAAATTTAAAAAATCCATAAAACTTAAAGAAAAAAGAATATTTCAATCACTTACCTTTTTAGCATCCTATATACTATTTATTTATTTATTTATTTATTGTTAATAAGTAATGATATTTAACAACGCATTAGGTATTTTATTAAGAAAAATTTTTACCCCTTTACAATTTTTTTAAAAAACATGGTACAAAATTTTCTAACGAATTAATATTTCTGCCTTATTATTGTTGCTATTATTTACATTACATGTTGTAGCTATTTGCAGGACTTAGGAAATAACGTTAAATATTTTGTGCTATTTTTTTTTCTAAGTACATACCTACATATACATATATTAAAACTTTTCTTATGTGTTTATAAAATTTAACGCTCAATCCTAAGCCGAAAAAGTGCAAACAGTTATTTAATCTAAATATTATTAATATTTATTAGATAACATGACCATGGAAGCATATTATATTATAAGTACCTCTATTAAATTTCAAGTTTTTGTTTTTGAAAATTAATTTAGGGTTCTCAAGAAGTTTATTTTGTTAGGTAAATTAAAAAGCTGTAGGTAATATTTATACGTACTAATAATTGTATGACCCTTTAGCCCTATTATGTGGTGATATATTTTACAATAATAATATTAAAAATTGTTTAATAAATGTATTATTATGTAATATTGTATTTTTTAAGGCCAATTGTGGATTAAAAACAATATTAATTAAAATTAATTATCTTTAGGTAAATATTGTTATTGAAATAGAGTTTTTTTTTAATATTAGGATGAACGTTTTTGGTTTAATTTTCAACTTATTTTTGTTATTTCTACTATTATTACTATTATTATCATTAAACGTACAATTTATTAAAATATTAATATTTAAAATTAATTTTCAAGTTCCCTTTTCAACATCTTTATTTGAGTGATTTTGATTGGCTGTACTTGATGCAGCTTTATTTGCCTCCTCTTCCAATTTTTCTGCTTGTTTAATTTTTTTGTATTTTCCTAGAAAATACAGGGGTAACACAAATTCACAATTTTCCAAAATATTTTGGAAAAATCGTTGTAAATAAGTTATCACTTTTTTTAATAAATTATATTTTTAAAAAAAATTATCATTTTCTTTCTTTTTATGTGTAAAAATAATTATTGATTGTCTAGAAGGCTTTTTTGTAAATATATTACGACTTGTATGTAAATAAATTATAACATTTTTTGTAAAAAAATGTTTGTAAATAAAAAATCCAAAATTTGTTTTAATTGCTAATAGAACATCGTACATTTCCAACTTTAAAAACAAAAGAACATTTTGTTTGTTTTTAATTAAACAAAGTCAATTTTGTTTTATTTTTGTTTTTTAAACAAAAATTTTTTTAAAAAAAAATGAATTAGAAACAAAAAAATAAAGACTTACTTGCAATTTTGATCATGATCACTCCCCACCATATGGACCACCCCCATCCGACCAGACAGAACAAAACTGTGAACAACTGACCACACCCAATGACAATATTAATAAGGAGAGAGCCAATTCGTTGCCTTGCACCATCGTTTTGGGAAAATCGTGGTATTCCAAAACAAAGACACAACAATCCACTCAGAGCAGTACCTGTGGTTCAAAATAAAAAAAAAATTGTAAAAGAAAAAGAAAACTGTAAATGGTAATAGTGACGTACCAACTCCTGGTAGAAAAACGTTCAGGAAAAGGCAAAACCATGCCAATGGGACTGGTAGGACTGGTATGGCTCCTTTCATTAAAGAAGTGTGTTCAACCAATGAAAGGTCCAGTTTGGGTTTAGGGTCCTTGAAACCCAAAATTATTAATTAAAATATATTTCAACATAAACAAAAAATGTTTGTAATACCTCTGTTGGAAGGGTTGGTGTGAGGCTCTTTTTCTTGCTGGTAATCGAAGCAGTCCTTCTGATATCGATTTCTTGAGGTTTTCTCTTCTTCATGCAGGAAGTACAAGCGGGCAGACAGAACACCATTTTTAGGACATCTTTACACCCTCTTCCCCCACACAGAGGCCTTCAACCAAAACAATTTTCACAATAACACATTTACCAAAAATAAATAAAACTCTTCTTGTATGAGGCTTGTCTTAAAGGGTTAAAAATATATCTAACATTAGAGGGTTGAAATCGTGAATTTTGTTCCTTTCAACCCCTTTTTAAAAATAGCCAGACAACAAAACAATTTCGATTTTGATACACACATGGAAGGTTCCCAAGTGGTAAATTACGTCACGTATTTGATGGGGGTAACAGCCAAGAAAACGTTCGAAAATCGATAAATTCTTAACAATAGAAGTGATTATCATGTCAAAATAAATATATTGGGGTATTCATAGTCATAAACAATAATAAATTAATGTACTGACCTTTTGGGGGCTTCTGCCACCTGTTCCTCCCCCTTCTTCTTCTTCCCAAACGTCTTCTCCATCCAGGCCTTCCTCCTCTGGTTCCACGGTGGTCCAACCTTGTCAAGGACCCTCCCCTTCCTGAACAGGTTCAATTTCGACCACCACGTCTTCTTTGCAGACTCCTCACCAACAAGATTCAAATCTTTTTTAATCTTCTCCTTCTTCTCTTTGACTTTGAGCTTCCTCCTGCAGTTCCAACACCCGATGGTCTTCGTAAAACCATCCCCTTTTTTATTAGGTTTGCTTTGGAGCTTGTCCTTTGCTGTTTGCACCAACTTTGGGTTACGTTCGCACCAGGCACAGGTCATCTTGGTCTTGAAGAACGACGATAACCTTTGGCAAACGTTTTGGGAAGGAGATTCTTCAACAATGTGGTCTGAAGATGGATTTAAGCTGTCAAAAAACGACTACTAATTAATAATTTAATAAATTACAAATCATATAAGTACAATTAATTATTATACACGCCCTTGTTTAAGTCTAAGAAACTGATGAGTGATTCCTTTATTTATCCTATTTGTTCATAGTTCTTGTTGAACCATTTCACGCTGTTATTAAACGTCATTTCCTCGGAAAACCACCACCACCCCTAACGCAATATTTCCCACACTCACTTTCAAATGGTAAACACAATTCAATTAAAAATTGCTTTTCCAAGAACGTGTCGTGCTTAATATAATAAGTAGTTGTAGCAACTAATCGTACCCTACATAAGCATTTCTGTGAAAGAAATTACAAAAAAAGACTGTCATGAACAAAAAAAAAAAGAAGACTGTCATGAAACAAAAAAAAATTGAAACAGCAAAGTGCAAGTGGACGAAAGCTCAAGAAGTACTAACTAACTAAGGTGGCTAATAAACAACTGAATAAAAGTGGTAGTTATACCACAATTATACATACACATTATTACAGAGAAAAAAAGTTGAATAATATCGGTTTATAATTCTTATTATTATAGCAGCAGTTATGTATTGGTTTATACGAGTGCTGTGTGCTGTGGTATATGATGAGGTGACCACACTTCACTGAATTCGATTCGTGAGTCTTTACTTTATCGCGTTTTCTGATTTACAGGGTAATATGTGTGGCTGGCCCTCCAGTGGCGGAGATAATGACCGAGATTTGCAAATAAACTTTTTTATTATGCCCAAGTATTTATTCAAAAACGTTGGAAAACATTAACAACAGCATGAGGGTGAAAACAATTGAAAGCCTTCACCAACTTTTAGCTTTTAATTCTGGGAAAATATAGACATATGGTAGAGGTAGAAACGGAAGTATAGAGGAGAAGAGGATGACACATAATGGGATTTTTTAATAGTTTTTGGAAAATATTTTGTCTAAGGGTAGGAAGAAGTAATTTAAACTCTTCACCAATTTATGGGTCAAATATTTTCTTCTTTCAACTGCTTCTTGTTAAGGCGACCAAAAACAAAAAACAATCCCCTGCAGTAGTTAAACCTCAAAATTAACAAAAAACACTTCAGAATCTTTTGAAACATTTTAGAAGCATAATGGGGAATATAGAGGGGATGGGGAAGACCCAGATTTAAAAAAAAATTAGTAATATGGGATTTTCTGGAGCTCAGGGTGTGAAATAGTGTCCAATTGATCTTCAGATCGAAATCCTTCAGGATCTTTTACTTGTCCCTTTAAAAATGGCGATGTCACCAAAAATTTTTTTGTAAAATCTTTTTGAGAACAACTGAAGGTTTTTATACTTTTTGGGGTAGTTTTGTTACAACTTAAACTAACAATAGTGAATTTTTTTACGTGACGCCCCTGAAATATCTGCACAGTAATCTGCGACCGTTGGCCAGTTGAGGCACGAAAAACACGCGAGGGTATTTTGCTAACAACTCGAGTTCTACGTAGCCGCAAGTCATGCACACCCCCTCGAATCCGCCCGTCCGAACCCCAAATCCGCGCCACTTCATCGACTTTATATTCCCTAATATTGCTACCTATTAAAAACCTTGAACGGTGACGTGTCAGGGCTGATTGCTACCTCCTATACATATACATATACGTATAAGTGTGTATTTGGTGGGGGTGTAAAATGGTCAGCCAAAGTCCAGAGGGAGAGAAGGGAGAGCCTGAGATGGAATTTTTTAATTGCACGAATGTGTCTATCATATTATCAAAGTTCGATTAAGATTGATTGCAAGATAAGGGTGTCTGTAAAAAAAAAAAACAAGACCAACCCCTCGTGTTTATTTATGGCAGAATGCAGTAAAAATACAGCATTGGCCCACATATTTTCTGTTGGTTTAATTCTTTTGAATACACTCACGTACAGTTACCTACTGGTATTGCTACCCTTAAAAGCTCAAAGGGTCTTCTATTAACTCAGAGACAAAGCTGTTTTTATTACACAATTTACTACCAACACCATTTCTCTAATTTTGGTGTGAAATGTATGCCAGAGGGTTCAAATTAATATTCATTCAAGGCGTCTAAAAACCATCAATATTTAACTTTGATAGACTCAAAAAAACAAAAATGAACTTGGATCATTAAAATAGATTATTCCTTAAAAGTTAAAATTTGGTACTAAGGCTGTTTGGACCATTATTACAGTTGGTTACAGTTGTCTTTCTTTTGAGTCCATATTAGTATTGTTCATCTCATGATTGGTCTGGTTTTGTACCACCCCATTACTGTTTCCATTTCCTTCTGGCTTTGGAACACCTTTCCCCTTTTGGAGTGCTGGATTTCCCCCTGACCTGCTATCTCCAGAACTGGACCTGTCCTGGCTCTCCTTTTTGAATCTCATCACTGCCCTCACAGCTGGTGATATGTTCCTATCTTTCAAAACAGTTTTTGAGTCGAGGACTGTGTTGTTCATCCTGTTGAGTGCTGTGGAAACGCTGGAAGAACTCAGGTTCCTGGCATCGGGTAAATAATTCCCAATTTCCCCGTCTGAATCTGATAGTAAATCAGATGGTAATAAGGGTTGGGTCACTGTCTGGGTGACGCTTGGTACTGCTGCTGATGGAGGAGGAGTACTATCAGCAGGAAGAGTGAGGATGTCCACCTTTTTAATATTCCCTAGGGCATCCACGACGTTGAAATGGGTTTCTTTGGTACCGTTACTGTTAATGGTAGTGGTCGTTGTCATTCCATTATCGACCTCAAATAATTCTGCATTTTTTCCTTCCCCAATAACTTGTTCTGGTTTTTTATCTTCAGTCGTTGCAGTTTCTCCCTTTTTTGAAACATTAATTTCCTTCTCAGTTTCTACTGCTTTTGGAACGCTATTATTGGATGCTGTTTTATTTGTTATACCATTGGAAGATGTATCTATTGATTTCCTACTATTGTTTCTGGTCATGGGTTTCCTGGTCATGGGAGCAGTATTATCAGTTTTGGTCACTGGGGAAACTTTATTATTCTTAATATAATTTGGTTTGGTGTCGTTCTTCTGCTTATTAGTGGTAGTGTTGGTTTTGGTGGAAGGCACTTGTGGTTTAGGAGGCACTTTTGGTTTAGCAGTGTTAAAAGTGTTTACTTTAGGTTTCACATTTTTATAACTGTTCCTGGCAGACACGTTATTTACTAACTGTAAGTTTTTGGACGCCGGGCTGGGGTTCCTACTTGTATTCCTCGATGGATTCCTTGAAGCGTTTCTGGAAGCATTTCTTGAGGGTTGTTTACTTCCAGGTGGTGAGGTGTTTCTACTCGGTGGAGTGCTTCTAGAGCGAGGTATTTTTGATGGGGAAGACGATTGATTTTGTTTAGGAAGATCTGGAACTGTTTCTGGTGAACTACCAGTTATTGGTGACAGTCTGGTGTAGACAGACTGTCTGTAGGAAGTATTTGGTCCCCTTTTGGGACCAGGGGGTGGTTTATAATGCACCCGCCTTGTCGATACGTTGCCCAAACTTTTACTTAGACTTTCTGGATTCTTATGCTTGGCTAAAGGCTTTGGATCGGGGTAAACCTTCTCCCCAAACAGTCCACCAGCAGAGCACCTTTTTTTAAAATGTTGGTTTTTGGGATTTTTGGGTGGGCTCTGTGGTGGTGCTGACCCTGGGTGGTGAACCCAGGCGATATCCTGTCGGGTTAAAACCTCTTTCTTTGAAAGGACTGAGTCTACCAGAAGGTGAAGAACTTCTTTGGGGAAGGTTTGGGGTTTTGGGTTGGGGGTCTTTTGAAATTTTCCCGGGGCCCAAGGGGGGTTTTAAAAATTTTTAAAAGATTTTTGGGCCACAGAAATCTACATCCAATTTCGATAATATTTCCAGGAAAAAAATTAATTGCTGAAAAAAACAAATAACCATTTGTGGTATTGTGGTAAAAAAAATTTTTTATTTTTTTTCTTTTCGAGTATGTAGGTACATAATAAGAGCGAGGGTGTAAGGTTACACGTACGTACAGTTTAAAATGTAAATGTCCTGCAAACAAGTTGACGTTGAAATTGCATGAAAGGTTCACCTTGGGGCCTTTGTTGAAACTGATTGTGAGAACTTGAGCTACTGGTGTTAATCCTTGACAATCGCGTGATCCTACATGTGTTTCAATTCTACTGCAACAACCATCGTTTTACCTTTTTAACCTTACGAAGGGGTCAGGTTCTATCACTGACCAAAAGAAATTAACAAGCCACACTAATATTGATACGATTGAAAAAATAAAAGACAGTGGAACAAGAAAACGATTCTTCAAAAAAAATCTGAAGGATGTTAAAAACAAAATAAATAAGACAAATGACTCAACACATAGACAATATCTACATAAAAAAATGACGAACGGTAATAAAAAAAATTTAAAGACAATTGACTTGAAATTTGTTTCTTTTAATTTTTTATGTGTAGGTATTTTTTTATTGTCGTGTTCCCCTAATTGCTTCATTCTGGTCGTCCTTTGTTCCCGATAATGTCGAAAAGATTACATTTGATTTGTTGAAAATACATAAATAATAGCTACCACCTACTAAGGAAAAAAAGGGTAAAAAAAGTCCTTGAAAAATACAGAATGTACATTGTACAACCTATTATGAGTATATGTGTGTGTTGTACAGTATGTATACACGTATACAAGTACACGCCAGCTGGAGGGTGCGTTACAAAGAACAATTTCCAATAAGAAATACAAACCCCAAGATTTACGTAGATTTGTCGATATAAATGGGTAATAAACACTAAAAATTAATTATGACCCACAAAAAATAGTATCCACTAATTTTTAATAAGTATTTGTGTAGATATGGCCATATTAAACACTCGTAATTATTCATTAAATTAAAAAAACATTTTTTTTTCAATCACAACAATTACAGAGAAGATTGAAAAGGAGGTCGATATAATCGACTTAAATAACAATATTTTCGACGACATTCTTGACGAAGAGATCAGTATCGACGTCATCGACAAAGAAATCGATATCATCGACCAAGAGATTAATATTTTCAAAGAAGGGATCAATGTCTTCGGTCAAGACATCAACATCATCGACGAAGACATCAATATCTTGATGAAGAGCTCGATATCCTGGACGAAAACATCGATATTCTCGACGAAAGGGTAAATATAGACATCATCGACTATATAATCGATTTTAAGACATCAATATCATTTCGATAGGGGTTAAATATCGATCGTCATTTACTTTTGAAATAACAACTAATCAAAATGGAATTCTTACCTTGACCTTTCTCCAAGTCCATTGACAGTATTGTCAGACACTATGAGGTTTCCACTTTCGACTTCAGTACTCGGTTTCTCCCTCACTGTTATCTGGATGGGTTTAACGTCAGTCACGACCACTGTTCGAGCCATTTTTGTCTTATCGTTTTCCACTTTAATAACCGTTGCACCACTCGTAGGATCTATCGAACCGAACTTCCTTTCAGTCACAACAGGTTGTTTGTTGTTGTCCTTATCACCATTCACCACTAAACTACCCATTGTCATATTTTCCATTCGGCCCAAAACACTATTGTTATTATTGTTATGGTTGTTGTTATTATTAAAAACACTCGTATTTATGTTATTGTTATTATTATGGTTTTTGCTGCTATTGTTCGTTGTACCGTTGTGGTTAGTACTGTTGTTGGTCTGGCTTTGTGCCACCCCATTTTCTTCTGGCTTTGGAACACCATTCCTTTCTTTTTGTTCTTCTGCTGGTTTGGATTCCCCTTTTGGAGTGCTGGACTTCCCTGACTTGCTATCTCCAGAACTGGACCTGTCCTGGCTCCCCTTTTTGAACCTCATCACTGCCCTCACAGCTGGTGATATGTTCCTATCTTTCAAAACAGTTTTTGAGTCGAGGACTGTGTTGTTCATCCTGTTGAGTGCTGTGGAAACGCTGGAAGAACTCAGGTTCCTGGCATCTGGTAAATAATTCCCAATTTCCCCGTCTGAATCTGATAGTAAATCAGATGGTAATAAGGGTTGGGTCACTGTCTGGGTGACGCTTGGTACTGCTGCTGATGGAGGAGGAGTACTATCAGCAGGAAGAGTGAGGATGTCCACCTTTTTAATATTCCCTAGGGCATCGACGACGTTGGAATGGGTTTCTTTGGTACCGTTACTGTTTATGGTAGTGATCGTTGTCATTCCATTATGGACCTCAATTAATTCTCCATTTTTTTCTTCCCCAATAACTTGTTCTGGTTTTTTATCTTCAGTCGTTGCAGTTTCTCCCTTTTTGGAAACATTAATTTCCTTCTCAGTTTCTACTGCTTTTGGAATGCTATTATTTGATACTGTTTTATTTGTTATACCATTGGAAGATGTATCTATTGATTTCCTACTATTGTTTCTGGTCATGGGTTTCCTGGTCATGGTAGCAGTATTATCAGTTTTGGTCACTGGGGAAACTTTATTATTCTTAATATAATTTGGTTTGGTGTCGTTCTTCTGCTTATTAGTGGTAGTGTTGGTTTTGGTGGAAGGCACTTGTGGTTTAGGAGGCACTTTTGGTTTAGCAGTGTTAAAAGTGTTTACTTTAGGTTTCACATTTTTATAACTGTTCCTGGCAGACACGTTATTTACTAACTGTAAGTTTTTGGACGCCGGGCTGGGGTCCCTACTTGTATTCCTCGATGGATTTCTTGAAGCGTTTCTGGAAGCATTTCTTGAGGGTTGTTTACTTCCAGGTGGTGAGGTGTTTCTACTCGGTGGAGTGCTTCTAGAACGAGGTATTTTTGATGGGGAAGACGATTGATTTTGTTTAGGAAGATCTGGAACTGTTTCTGGTGAACTACCAGTTATTGGTGACAGTCTGGTGTAGACGGACTGTCTGTAGGAAGTATTTGGTCCCCTTTTGGGACCAGGGGGTGGTTTATAATGCACCCCCCTTTGTCGATACGTTGCCCAAACTTTTACTTAGACTTTCTGGATTCTTATGCTTGGCTAAAGGCTTTGGATCGGGGTAAACCTTCTCCCCAAACAGTCCACCAGCAGAGCTACCTCTTCTTTGAAATGTTGGTATTTGTGACTTTTTGGGGGAATGGGGCTCCGATTTATGCTGGCCATCGTGTGGTGGTGGAGACCCTGTTGGTGAAGCCAGGCGAGATCCTGTCGGGTTAAAACCTCTTCCTTTGAAAGGACTGAGTCTACCAGAAGGCGAAGAACTTCTGGAGTTTGGTTGGCTGGTTTCTGGTTCTGCAAGGATCGTGAATGATGCATTTTTTCTTCTTTTCTTGTTTGGACTTAATCTGCAAGAAAGAGAGATCCAGATTGTGGGGATAAAACGTGCTAAAATACGCGGTATTAACTGTTGGGGTGCAAAAGGCTTTACCCTACCTGAAAGTGGTGACAGTTTCAGCAATATCGTTTGGAGGATGTCCCAATTTATCTGGTGATATGACGGTAAATGCACCGGGTGCCAGATAATGTAATTCTAATTCTTTTTGGTAATGCCTGCCAACACGCTGAGGGGAACTACCCTCAGGCGTTCTCATCTTTTCACTTTTTTCTAATAGTCACATTATTGTTTAATATTCCGACACTTTTTGATTATTTTGCACTTTATACATGGCACTTCCTAAAGTTTATTCCTTCTATGAAAATAAGGTTCACACCTTAGTCTTTGGATGAAAGTAAGAAAAAGGGTTGTTTCATTTTTCACCATTATGAGACAACATTCGTTTATGAACTGATTCAGCTTTGAATCAATTAAATCGAGAAATAAGGTGTCAAAAGATGGAGAGATACCTACATCTTAGAATTAAGTGGCTGTTGTAGGCGAAAAAAAAAAAGTAATTGCTTTGTTCTGTCAGTTAGGGGTTGATATATTACTTGCGTATGAGTTGACAGTTAAGTAGGAAACAATGGCGCGTACCCAAACGGAATATGATTAGCCTGGAAAGGGCTTGCTGCATTTAAAAGTCTACCCTGACCCCAAACACTTCTTGGTAGGGCAACATATCACCGGCGATTCATAACTAACTACTCCATTTAAATTACTTTGCTTATTATATTCTTATCTACTACTAAACCCAAACCTTCAGAATTACACAAACATTGTTACACCCTGTTGTCCCTCACAACTGTTTTTATTAATTTTGGGGCCAGCTTAGCGAGGTGTTGGTTAAACGAGCGTAGTGAGTTTTTTTTTTGTACGCGACGGGACTCGAACCAGCAACCTCCCGCGCCGAAATTCGTGTCGTAACCAACTAGGCTGCGGTATGGGATAAATGATTAAGCCTATAAGTTTATATATAACTCAATATTTATCAGGTGGTGAGTTTTAATATATAGAGTGGTTAGGAGGGAGATCCCGTTAGTAAAATTGGGACAAACTGTAAATAAAGGCGTTGTGTTTAAATATAGCAGAAATCGAGTGAACAACTGTTTGTCCTTACACAAAAGACGTAATAAATATTGAAGTATGTTAATTTCTTATTCGTGTAATAGGCAGTAGGTAAAAGTACACCCACTGGGATCAACGGTGGTCTAGCAATATAATAAACTGAACAAGAAAGCAGTCAGCAGCGGTCGTATTTTAAATGTAATTATTGCCGAATAAATTTAAATCCTTTAACGCGCCACTTAAAATAGCAAGTCCTGTTTGTACGTATTCCATGCCAAAGTAACAATAAGCATAATATAATTTAACTGTATGCCATATGTCGCGTGGACGTCTGCTTATTTATGTATTTACAATGATGAATTAATTTTAACGATTAATTTACTGACATACAACAGCAGTAATTTACAGTCTTTGATTAAAAAATATTAATGGGAAATTTTTAAGAAATATGATCTAGCACATAACAAAATTTAGTTAAGGACCTATGAAGGGGTAATCTTGAAGAAACAAGACCCTGATATATAAAAAAATTATAACCCCTGAAAAAAAGTCTCAAAAAATTATCGTTAGGTATTTAAGAAATATGACTTCAGTATTATATAATGTTTTGCAACAACCTTTCAGACTAATTTTCTAATTACCCTCAGCAGCTGAAATACAATAAAATTGTTTTTGAAAGTTTCCTAACATTATGTTGGTAATTCCTACAATATATTGTTTAAAAAAGAAATGTACCAGTTACCTAAAGAAAAATAAATAACATAAGAAACAGAAGAATAATAAAAAATTGAATTGTTGTTGTACGATTAAACTTTTGTTTCAGAAATAATGACCCCATTAGTCACGGATGCACTTAGTTGAAAAATTTCATGCTCTACAGTACGCAAACAACAGTTGTTGTTATTTTACTAGTAGACACTAGAGCAAAGTAAGTTACTTGCTGCACACAGATAGATCCATAATAATAGAGTGTGTAACCGTAAAATCAGTTCATGAGTGCATGAAACACCCAACTGAAAGATACACTTTTTAATCACCACTTAATAATTAACTGAAATATAGGTAGGTACCTAATGTATAAGAAGTACATGGGTAATTTATGTATGCAGTGAAAAGAGAAAAGATGGCCGATGAATTAAGTAATTTGAAAAGTTGCACTTTCAACCGGTGCAAAAGAAATTTTTTTCTACCTGTGTCCAATTAATAAATAATTAAGTGAAAATTTATGAGAAAGGTGAAACTGGGAATTTATTTAATTCACTTATGTATATATATACATATTACCAAAGTGAAATTAGATGAATAAGGCTTTACTGAATATTATTAGATACCAGGCTCCTATTTCTTAAATATTTTTTTAAAGACTCAATTTTCAGGGATAACAATTCTTATTATTACCCCCTGATAAGTCCTAAAATTATTTTTAAGGATTTATTGAATTTTATTAAATATCAGAGACATATTTCTTAAACATCTCCACCTGATAAGTTTTTAAAGACTGTATTTTCAGGGGTAGCAATTTTTTTATACAGTAGGAACATATTTCTTCAGTATTACCCCCTGATAAGTCCTTACAACTTTTTTTCAGGCTTTACTGAATATTGTTAGATACCAGTGTCCTATTTCTTAAAAATTTTTGCTAATATTTTTTTAAGGACTTAATTTTCAGGGGCAGCAATATTTTTTATAACCCCCTGATAAGTCTTCAAATTATTTTTAAGGATTTATTGAATTTTATTAAATACCAGAGACATATTTCTTAAACATCTCCACCTGATAAGTTTTTAAAGACTGTATTTTCAGGGGTAGCAATTTTTTTATACAGTAGGAACATATTTCTTCAGTATTACCCCCTGATAAGTCCTTACAACTTTTTTTCAGGCTTTACTGAATATTGTTAGATACCAGGGTCCTATTTCTTAAAAATTTTTGCTAATATTTTTTTAAGGACTTAATTTTCAGGGGCAGCAATATTTTTTATAACCCCCTGATAAGTCTTCAAATTATTTTTAAGGATTTATTGAATTTTATTAAATACCAGAGACATATTTCTTAAACATCTCCACCTGATAAGTTTTTAAAGACTGTATTTTCAGGGGTAGCAATTTTTTTATACAGTAGGAACATATTTCTTCAGTATTACCCCCTGATAAGTCCTTACAACTTTTTTTCAGGCTTTACTGAATATTGTTAGATACCAGTGTCCTATTTCTTAAAAATTTTTGCTAATATTTTTTTAAGGACTTAATTTTCAGGGGCAGCAATATTTTTTATAACCCCCTGATAAGTCTTCAAATTATTTTTAAGGATTTATTGAATTTTATTAAATACCAGAGACATATTTCTTAAACATCTCCACCTGATAAGTTTTTAAAGACTGTATTTTCAGGGGTAGCAATTTTTTTATACAGTAGGAACATATTTCTTCAGTATTACCCCCTGATAAGTCCTTACAACTTTTTTTCAGGCTTTACTGAATATTGTTAGATACCAGGGTCCTATTTCTTAAAAATTTTTGCTAATATTTTTTTAAGGACTTAATTTTCAGGGGCAGCAATATTTTTTATAACCCCCTGATAAGTCTTCAAATTATTTTTAAGGATTTATTGAATTTTATTAAATACCAGAGACATATTTCTTAAACATCTCCACCTGATAAGTTTTTAAAGACTGTATTTTCAGGGGTAGCAATTTTTTTATACAGTAGGAACATATTTCTTCAGTATTACCCCCTGATAAGTCCTTACAACTTTTTTTCAGGCTTTACTGAATATTGTTAGATACCAGGGTCCTATTTCTTAAAAATTTTTGCTAATATTTTTTTAAGGACTTAATTTTCAGGGGCAACAATATTTTTTATAACCCCCTGATAAGTCTTCAAATTATTTTTAAGGATTTATTGAATTTTATTAAATACCAGAGACATATTTCTTAAACATCTCCACCTGATAAGTTTTTAAAGACTGTATTTTCAGGGGTAGCAATTTTTTTATACAGTAGGAACATATTTCTTCAGTATTACCCCCTGATAAGTCCTTACAACTTTTTTTCAGGCTTTACTGAATATTGTTAGATACCAGGGTCCTATTTCTTAAAAATTTTTGCTAATATTTTTTTAAGGACTTAATTTTCAGGGGCAGCAATATTTTTTATAACCCCCTGATAAGTCTTCAAATTATTTTTAAGGATTTATTGAATTTTATTAAATACCAGAGACATATTTCTTAAACATCTCCACCTGATAAGTTTTTAAAGACTGTATTTTCAGGGGTAGCAATTTTTTTATACAGTAGGAACATATTTCTTCAGTATTACCCCCTGATAAGTCCTTACAACTTTTTTTCAGGCTTTACTGAATATTGTTAGATACCAGGGTCCTATTTCTTAAAAATTTTTGCTAATATTTTTTTAAGGACTTAATTTTCAGGGGCAACAATATTTTTTATAACCTCCTGATAAGTGCTCAAATTTTTTTTCAGGATTTATTAAATTTTATTCAATACCAGAGACCAGAGACAATTTTTTTATATAGTAGGATCATATTTCTTCAGTATTACCCGCTGATACGTCCTTACAACTTTTTTTCAGGCTTTATTGAATATTATTAGATACTAGGGTCCTATTTCTCAAATATTTTTTTAAAGACTCAATTTTCAGGGGTAGCATTTTTTTTATTACCCCCTGATAAGTCCTCATTTTTTTTTCAAGATTTACTAAATTTTATTATAAGCTAGGACTATATTTTCTAAAGAGGGTTTAAAAATAATTTGAAACTGAAAACAGCCCTTAATAATAAATAATTCCCACTTACTTTATTGTGCTTTTAAATCACTTTTGTTTACATTTTATTCTCGTATTAAAAAAGTATGTTCATGCTAGTCTCCGCTTAAAACATATCAACACCCCCGATCACCACCATAATTCATGAAAGTCGTGGCTGTGGTTGTAGCTGCGATACTAACCAACTAACTTTCTATAAAACTACATAAAATAAAATACGTTGTGTGTTAGGGTCAAGTACGATCGAAAAATTGGGTCTATTTCTCTGACCTTGATCCTTATCAACAAGGGTTTATTTTTAAACGAAGACAGAAGGCTATTTTCTCACTTTAGTGTGAGGGGGTGGGAAACAACCACCCCAAGGCAGTTTTGTTTATAATATATGATTGTAAGAGGGATGTTTTTAAGTTACTGCAATTGCAGAAACCACTGTGGGTTTTGAGGGGTTGCAAAGTATGTTACATTTTTTTCTGGTACATAACAAATATTTAAACCTATATACTGGGTGTTCCAAAAAGTATGTATTATTCAATTAGTGAGTATAATTATACTATTTTGTAGAACACCCTGTATATAATTTCCATTTCTATTAAGGATAATTTGAAAAATAAATCGAAACGACAAAAAAAATTTAAATAAAAAAAAAAATAAAAACGAAAAAGAAAATTAAAACGAAAAGAAAAATAAATGGAACAAGTTAATTGAACTTTGCTTTATTATTAGATGACTGGCTGGCTTCATGAGTTAATTATTGAAAAGCATGCCTTTATATTCTGACAGACAGGATAATTTTCCAGGATTAACGTGACCAGGACAACAGCTGGCGTGATACTTTTTAATAACCTTTAAATTTTTTTGCACGTAGGAGACATCCATTAATTACGTGAGTCCAAAATTGCGGGGGGAGAGGTGTGAGCCCAGAAAATCTAACTTTTTAATCAAAGAATTTTCTTTTCTTTTTATAATATAAAAACCCATTATAAGGTAGGCCTCGTTATGAAGAGAGTCAAAGGAAGTCTGACTACAACTTACTAAGTGTCCACAAAGGAGGAGGAGTCTAAATTAAAGAAATATATTATGGACGTCTCCTTATTGCTATAAAATAGTTATTATTGTTCTAGTTTTAATTTAGAATTAATTAAATAACTCTAAAATGTAAGGAAACGTCATTTAATTATGTGAACTCAAAATGGGAGTAGTGGGGTTCAATAAAATCTCACCAAATTTCATTTAAAGAAAGGGGGAGTCAACTTTATAATTAAAAGACTTTCTTTTTAATAATAAACACTCATTATTGGTATAAAATAATTATTATATTCTATTTCTAATTTTGAATTAAATAAAAAATGTGTTTATATGTTTATTTGTTGAACTTTTTCAAACTATTTTCTTCTTTATTTTTATTACCCCCACTTTTAATTTAAACTACCATTAAATATCATTAAAGTAATTAAAAAATGGTAACTCATTAAGTTATAGTTTTGTGTGGATAAAAATAAAAGTAAAAGTCCAGGACTATAAAACCAAGTGTGCGTTTCAAATATGCTTATGAATATCGATTTTTTTGTAATTTATACAGCATGGTAAGTAAGCTGATAAAGTAAACCCGTTGAAGAAATACTGAAAAAGAAACCTGATGTTAAAAGTGTGTCAAGTGTGAATAATTTTGCTTTGACTTATATGTGCAAAAATTACTATTTATCGTACGTACGTCGAAAATATCAAAAATTTAATTAATTAAATGAAAAACAATACACTTTTGAATCCTAGTGAAAAATAAAAAAAAAGAACAATTCCAAATGTTAAAAAAAAAAGAATAATGAACTCTGCAATTGTTTATTAAAGTAAACAAAACATTTTGAAGTAAAAAAGTTGCTTGTGGTCTATTTAAAAAAAAACAGTTCAAGGTACTTCCCCTGTTGTCTGTTGAAAAATGACCCCAATTGCTTAAAAAATTAAATAAACTCTGAAATTATTTATAAGAGTAAAGGCATTGTGTAACAACACATTTAGAAAATAAGGCAACCCCTGAACTATTTTTTATAAATATAAGAAGATTTTTTAAGTTTCTTGTAGTTTATTTTCAAAAATTTTACTTTTGAGTAGTTCCCCCATTGTATGTTCAAAAATTAAAGCAATTAAAGAAAAAAATTACTCTAATTTATTAAAAATAAATAATGAACTCTAAACAATAAACTTTGAAAATAAATTAACCCCTGAAATTTAATTTTTACATACAAAAATATTTTTTTAAGTTTCTTGTAGTTTATTTTCAAAAATTTTACTTTTGAGGTAGTTCCCCCATTGTATGTTCAAAAATTAAAGCAATTAAAGCAAAAAAATTACTCTAATTTCTTAAAAACAAATAATGAACTCTAAACAATAAACTTTGAAAATAAATCAACCCCTGAAATTTAATTTTTACATACAAAATATTTTTTTAAGTTTCTTGTAGTTTATTTTCAAAAATTTACTTTTGGGTAGTTCCCCCAATGTATGTTCAAAAATTAAAGCAATTAAAGCAAAAAAATTACCCAATTTATTAAAAATAAAAATGAACTCTAAACAATAAACTTTGAAAATAAATCAACCCCTGAAATTTAATTTTAATAAAAAATTTTAAGTTTTTTGTATTTCAAAATTTCTTTGGTATTCCCATTATTTAAAATTAAAAATTAAAGAAAAAAATTACTAATTTTTAAAAAATAGAACTTAACAATAACTTTGAAATAAATAACCCTGAATTTATTTTAATACAAAAATTTTTTTAAGTTTCTTGTAGTTTATTTCAAAAATTACTTTTGTAGTCCCCATTATCAAAAATAAAATTAAAGAAAAAAATACTAATCTTAAAAAAAAAAAAAACAATAAATTTAAAAATACCCTGAATTTTTTTTAATAAAAAATTTTTAAGTTTCTTGTGTTATTTAAAATACTTTGTATTCCCCTTGTTGTTAAAAATAAAGCAAAAAAATACCTAATTTTTAAAAAAATGTTACAAAATTTGAAAATAACAACCCCTGAATTTTTTTTAATAAGAATTTTTAAGTTTCTTGTGTTATTTTCAAAAATTTACTTTGGGTAGTTCCCCATGTTTTCAAAAATTAAAGCAAAGAATTCTCAATTTCTTAAAAAAAAAATGAACTTAAACAATAAACTTTGAAAATAATCAACCCCTGAAATTTAATTTTTAATACAGAAAATTTTTAAGTTCTGTGTTATTTTCAAAAATTTACTTTTGGTAGTTCCCCATTGTATGTTCAAAAATTAAAGCAATTAAAGCAAAAAAATTACCTAATTTTTAAAAAAAATAATGAACTCTAAACAATAAACTTTGAAAATAAATCAACCCCTGAAATTTAATTTTTACATACAAAATATTTTTTTAAGTTTCTTGTGTTTATTTTCAAAAATTTTACTTTTGGGTAGTTCCCCCATTGTATGTTCAAAAATTAAAGCAATTAAAGCAAAAAAATTACTCTAATTTCTTAAAAACAATAATGAACTCTAAACAATAAACTTTGAAAATAAATCAACCCCTGAAATTTAATTTTTACATACAGAAATATTTTTTAAGTTTCTTGTAGTTTATTTTCAAAAATTTTACTTTTGGTAGTTCCCCATTGTATGTTCAAAAATTAAAGCAATTAAAGCAAAAAAATTACCCTAATTTTTAAAAAAAATAATGAACTCTAAACAATAAACTTTGAAAATAAATCAACCCCTGAAATTTAATTTTTACATACAAAATTTTTTTTTAAGTTTCTTGTGTTTATTTTCAAAAATTTTACTTTTGGGTAGTTCCCATTGTATGTTCAAAAATTAAAGCAATTAAAGCAAAAAAATTACTCTAATTTCTTAAAAACAAATAATGAACTCTAAACAATAAACTTTGAAAATAAATCAACCCCTGAAATTTAATTTTTACATACAAAATATTTTTTTAAGTTTCTTGTGTTTATTTTCAAAAATTTTATTTTGGTATCCCATTGTATGTTCAAAATTAAACAATTAAAGAAAAAAATTACTAATTTTTAAAAAAAATAATGATTAAAAATAAACTTTAAAATAAATAACCCTGAAATTTAATTTTTACTCAAATATTTTTTTAATTTTTTTTTATTTTAAAAATTTTACTTTTGGTATTCCATTGTATGTTAAAATTAAAGAAAAAGCAAAAAAATTCTTAATTTTTAAAAAAAATATGAATTAAACAATAAATTTAAAATAAATAACCCCTGAAAATTTTACTAAAATATTTTTTTAAGTTTTTTGTTTATTTTCAAAAATTACTTTTGTAGTTCCCCCATTTTTCAAAAATTAAAAATTAAAGAAAAAAATTACTTAATTTTTAAAAAAAAAAAAAAACAATAAATTTAAAAAAATAACCCTGAAATTTTTTTTAATACAAAAATTTTTAAGTTTCTTGTGTTTATTTTAAAAATTACTTTTGGGTATTCCCCCTTGTTGTTAAAAATTAAAGCTTAAAAAAAAAATTACTCTAATTTTTAAAAAAAATGTTAACAAAAATTTGAAAATAAACAACCCCTGAAATTTTTTTTAATAAAAAATTTTTAAGTTTCTTGTGTTTATTTTCAAAAATTTTACTTTTGGGTAGTTCAGACAAATTAAAAATTAAAGCAAAAAAATTCCAATTTTTAAAAAAAAAATGAACTCTAAACAATAAACTTTGAAAATAAATCAACCCCTGAAATTTAATTTTTAATACAAAAATTTTTAAGTTTCTTGTGTTATTTTCAAAATTTTACTTTTGGGTAGTTCCCATTGTATGTTCAAAAATTAAAGCAATTAAAGCAAAAAAATTACCTAATTTTTAAAAAAAATAATGAACTCTAAACAATAAACTTTGAAAATAAATCAACCCCTGAAATTTAATTTTTACATACAAAATATTTTTTTAAGTTTCTTGTGTTTATTTTCAAAAATTTTACTTTTGGTAGTTCCCCCATTGTATGTTCAAAAATTAAAGCAATTAAAGCAAAAAAATTACTCTAATTTCTTAAAAACAAATAATGAACTCTAAACAATAAACTTTGAAAATAAATCAACCCCTGAAATTTAATTTTTACATACAGAAATATTTTTAAGTTTCTTGTGTTTATTTTCAAAAATTTTACTTTTGGGTAGTTCCCCCATTGTATGTTCAAAAATTAAAGCAATTAAAGCAAAAAAATTACCCTAATTTTTAAAAAAATAATGAACTCTAAACAATAAACTTTGAAAATAAATCAACCCCTGAAATTTAATTTTTACATACAAAATATTTTTTTAAGTTTCTTGTGTTTATTTTCAAAAATTTTACTTTTGGGTAGTTCCCCCATTGTATGTTCAAAAATTAAAGCAATTAAAGCAAAAAAATTACTCTAATTTCTTAAAAACAAATAATGAACTCTAAACAATAAACTTTGAAAATAAATCAACCCCTGAAATTTAATTTTTACATACAGAAATATTTTTTAAGTTTCTTGTAGTTTATTTTCAAAAATTTTACTTTTGGTAGTTCCCCCATTGTATGTTCAAAAATTAAAGCAATTAAAGCAAAAAAATTACTCTTTTTTAAAAACAAATAATAATTAAACAATAAACTTTGAAAATAAATAACCTGAAATTTAATTTTTACATACAAAATATTTTTTTAAGTTTCTTGTAGTTTATTTTCAAAAATTTTACTTTTGGTAGTTTTGTATGTTAAAAATTAAAGCAAAAAGCAAAAAAATTACTCTAATTTCTTAAAAAAAATAATGAACTTAAACAATAAATTTAAAATAAATCAACCCCTGAAAAATTTTTACAAAGAAATATTTTTTTAAGTTTCTTGTGTTTATTTTCAAAAATTACTTTTGTAGTTCCCCCATTGTTTTCAAAAATTAAAGCAATTAAAGAAAAAAATTACTCTAATTTTTAAAAAAAATAAAAAAACAATAAATTTGAAAATAAATCAACCCCTGAAATTTTTTTTACATACAAAATATTTTTAAGTTTCTTGTGTTTATTTCAAAAATTTTACTTTTGGGTAGTTCCCCCATTGTATGTTCAAAAATTAAAGCTTAAAAAAAAAAAACTCTAATTTTTAAAAAAATAATGTCTAACAATAAATTTGAAAATAAATCAACCCCTGAAATTTTTTTTACATAAGAAATTTTTTTTAAGTTTCTTGTGTTTATTTTCAAAAATTTTACTTTTGGGTAGTCCCCAGACAAAAATTAAAAATTAAAGCAAAAAATTACCAATTTTTAAAAAAAAAATGAACTCTAAACAATAAACTTTGAAAATAAATCAACCCCTGAAATTTAATTTTTACATACAAAATTTTTTTTTAAGTTTCTTGTGGTTATTTTCAAAAATTTTACTTTTGGGTAGTTCCCCCATTGTATGTTCAAAAATTAAAGCAATTAAAGCAAAAAAATTACCTAATTTTTAAAAAAAATAATGAACTCTAAACAATAAACTTTGAAAATAAATCAACCCCTGAAATTTAATTTTTACATACAGAAATATTTTTTTAAGTTTCTTGTAGTTTATTTTCAAAAATTTTACTTTTGGGTAGTTCCCCCATTGTATGTTCAAAAATTAAAGCAATTAAAGCAAAAAAATTACTCTAATTTCTTAAAAACAAATAATGAACTCTAAACAATAAACTTTGAAAATAAATCAACCCCTGAAATTTAATTTTTACATACAGAAATATTTTTTAAGTTTCTTGTAGTTTATTTTCAAAAATTTTACTTTTGGGTAGTTCCCCCATTGTATGTTCAAAAATTAAAGCAATTAAAGCAAAAAAATTACCCTAATTTATTAAAAATAAATAATGAACTCTAAACAATAAACTTTGAAAATAAATCAACCCCTGAAATTTAATTTTTACATACAGAAATATTTTTTTAAGTTTCTTGTAGTTTATTTTCAAAAATTTTACTTTTGGGTAGTTCCCCCATTGTATGTTCAAAAATTAAAGCAATTAAAGCAAAAAAATTACCTAATTTTTAAAAAAAATAATGAACTCTAAACAATAAACTTTGAAAATAAATCAACCCCTGAAATTTAATTTTTACATACAGAAATATTTTTTAAGTTTCTTGTAGTTTATTTTCAAAAATTTTACTTTTGGTAGTTCCCCCATTGTATGTTCAAAAATTAAAGCAATTAAAGCAAAAAAATTACCTAATTTTTAAAAAAAATAATGAACTCTAAACAATAAACTTTGAAAATAAATCAACCCCTGAAATTTAATTTTTACATACAAAATATTTTTTTAAGTTTCTTGTGTTTATTTTCAAAAATTTTACTTTTGGGTAGTTCCCCCATTGTATGTTCAAAAATTAAAGCAATTAAAGCAAAAAAATTACTCTAATTTCTTAAAAACAAATAATGAACTCTAAACAATAAACTTTGAAAATAAATCAACCCCTGAAATTTAATTTTTACATACAAAAATATTTTTTTAAGTTTCTTGTAGTTTATTTTCAAAAATTTTACTTTTGGTAGTTCCCCCATTGTATGTTCAAAAATTTAAAGCAATTAAAGCAAAAAAATTACCCTAATTTATTAAAAATAAATAATGAACTCTAAACAATAAACTTTGAAAATAAATCAACCCCTGAAATTTAATTTTTACATACAAAAATATTTTTTAAGTTTCTTGTAGTTTATTTTCAAAAATTTTACTTTTGGGTAGTTCCCCCATTGTATGTTCAAAAATTAAAGCAATTAAAGCAAAAAAATTACTCTAATTTTTAAAAATAAATAATGAACTCTAAACAATAAACTTTGAAAATAAATCAACCCCTGAAATTTAATTTTTACATACAAAAATATTTTTTTAAGTTTCTTGTAGTTTATTTTCAAAAATTTTACTTTTGAGTAGTTCCCCCATTGTATGTTCAAAAATTAAAGCAATTAAAGCAAAAAAATTACTCTAATTTCTTAAAAATAAATAATGAACTCTAAACAATAAACTTTGAAAATAAATCAACCCCTGAAATTTAATTTTTACATACAAAAATATTTTTTTAAGTTTCTTGTGGTTTATTTTCAAAAATTTTACTTTTGAGTAGTTCCCCATTGTATGTTCAAAATTAAAGCAATTAAAGCAAAAAAATTACTCTAATTTCTTAAAAACAAATAATGAACTCTAAACAATAAACTTTGAAAATAAATCAACCCCTGAAATTTAATTTTTACATACAAAAATATTTTTTTAAGTTTCTTGTGGTTTATTTTCAAAAATTTTACTTTTGGGTAGTTTCCTCATTGTATGTTCAAAACTTAAAGCAATTAAAGCAAAAAAATTACCCTAATTTATTAAAAATAAATAATGAACTCTAAACAATAAACTTTGAAAATAAATCAACCCCTGAAATTTAATTTTTACATACAAAAATATTTTTTTAAGTTTCTTGTGGTTTATTTTCAAAAATTTTACTTTTGGGTAGTTCCCCCATTGTATGTTCAAAAATTAAAGCAATTAAAGCAAAAAAATTACCCTAATTTATTAAAAATAAATAATGAACTCTAAACAATAAACTTTGAAAATAAATCAACCCCTGAAATTTAATTTTTACATACAAAAATATTTTTTTAAGTTTCTTGTGGTTTATTTTCAAAAATTTTACTTTTGAGTAGTTCCCCCATTGTATGTTCAAAAATTAAAGCAATTAAAGCAAAAAAATTACTCTAATTTCTTAAAAACAAATAATGAACTCTAAACAATAAACTTTGAAAATAAATCAACCCCTGAAATTTAATTTTTACATACAGAAATATATTTTTAAGTTTCTTGTAGTTTATTTTCAAAAATTTTACTTTTGGGTAGTTCCCCCATTGTATGTTCAAAAATTAAAGCAATTAAAGCAAAAAAATTACTCTAATTTCTTAAAAACAAATAATGAACTCTAAACAATAAACTTTGAAAATAAATCAACCCCTGAAATTTAATTTTTACATACAGAAATATTTTTTTAAGTTTCTTGTAGTTTATTTTCAAAAATTTAACTTTTGAGTAGTTCCCCCATTGTATGTTCAAAAATTAAAGCAATTAAAGCAAAAAAATTACTCTAATTTCTTAAAAACAAATAATGAACTCTAAACAATAAACTTTAAAAATAAATCAACCCCTGAAATTTAATTTTAATTTTAACTGTAAGAAATTTATATTAACTTTTGGGATAGTAAATAATGAAGGAGACCCCAGTAAGAGTGACGAAACGTTACATTTGTGGTATAAACTTGATAATAATTGTTATTACGTATTAGTGATAACTATTGCGTATCACAGCTCAAAATTATGATATAAAAAATATTTAAAAAATGTTTTTTCCTACTTTCATCCAAGACTTAATTGAGTGAGTAAATATCATCTAAAAACGAGGAACCGTCGTAGCACTCACTAAGTACACCATCGTCAAAAAACCAACCGTACCACAGCTTTTATATTTTTCTTTAGAAACCACAGTTCGTAGGGGTTGTAATTTGCAATAGAACCGCCACATCAACACAATAAACAACAATATTCCAACCCCTACAATAAATTATTATTAAAATAATTAAACGGATCGAGTATTATGCCTTCGCGATTAATTATTCGACTGGTTTGTTTTAAAGCTCGTAGCTCGATTATAAGTAAGTAGGTAGGTACTTGAAGGATTTTGTAGTGGCGAAAAGTGCGGCGAGTTTTTCCAGCGAAAGCACAACAACAACACCTACATAGGTACATACACTGACTTAATGATGAATAATAATGAAGCGCACCTTGCGGTGTTTTCGCGGACTATAAGACGGACGAAATGACCGTCTTCAAGTTCTGTATAACACCTTTACCTACCCCATACTGTCCCACTCCCACCCATCAAAAATATCGTTCGAGAAAGTTAAATCGCACAGCAGGTACCTAGGTAGGTGTAAAATTGTGAAGACAGCCATCAGGACTAACTATGGCAAATATTAAAAAAAAGGGGGGAACGATGAGGGTGTTTGGATGGAATGGGGAGGAGATACACGTTTATACATGTTATGGACATTAAGGTACCTACTAAAAATAAATTAAATCCTTTAAAGTTCATCAAATTATGTGACGTGTCTTGTGAAATTTACCTTACATGAGTTTTTAATTAATAGGGGAAAGGAGATTATAAAGTTGACGTGAGATTTAGCATGACTCCCCCTTTTTTTAAATGAAATTTGGTAAGATTTGATTGCACCCCATTCCCCCCATTTTGAGTTTAAATAATTAAAAGACGTTTCCTAGCATTTTAAAGTTATTTAAGTAATTCTTAATTGAAACGAGAACACTAATTACTATTTTATATCAATAAAGAAACGTTTATTAATTATTTCTTTAATTAACACCCCTCCCTCTCCCTTAAAGACAATTGGTAAGATGTAGTGGGACTTCCCCTAACTTTTTTCACAAAGAAATATATTTTATAATGTTTTTTATTAAAAGAAAAGAAAATCTTTTAATTATAATGTTAACGTGAGATTTAGCATGACTCCCCCTTTTTTTAAATGAAATTTGGTAAGATTTGATTGGACCCCATTCCCCCCATTTTGAGTTTAAATAATTAAAAGACGTTTCCTAGCATTTTAAAGTTATTTAAGTAATTCTAAATTTAAACGAGAACACTAATAACTAGTTTATATCAATAAAGAAACGTTTATTAATTATTTCTTTAATTAATACCCCTCTCTCTCCCTTTAAGACAATTGGTAAGATGTAGTGGAACTTCCCCTAACTTTTTTCACAAACAGATATATTTTATAAAGAGTTTTTATTAAAAGAAAAGAAAGTCTATTAATTATAAAGTTGACGTGAGATTTAGCATGACTCCCCCTTTTTTTAAATGAAATTTGGTAAGATTTGATTGCACCCCATTCCCCCCATTTTGAGTTTAAATAATTAAAAGACGTTTCCTAGCATTTTAAAGTTATTTAAGTAATTCTTAATTGAAACGAGAACACTAATTACTATTTTATATCAATAAAGAAACGTTTATTAATTATTTCTTTAATTAACACCCCTCCCTCTCCCTTAAAGACAATTGGTAAGATGTAGTGGGACTTCCCCTAACTTTTTTCACAAAGAAATATATTTTATAATGTTTTTTATTAAAAGAAAAGAAAATCTTTTAATTATAATGTTAACGTGAGATTTAGCATGACTCCCCTTTTTTTAAATGAAATTTGGTAAGATTTGATTGGACCCCATTCCCCCCATTTTGAGTTTAAATAATTAAAAGACGTTTCCTAGCATTTTAAAGTTATTTAAGTAATTCTAAATTTAAACGAGAACACTAATAACTAGTTTATATCAATAAAGAAACGTTTATTAATTATTTCTTTAATTAATACCCCTCTCTCTCCCTTTAAGACAATTGGTAAGATGTAGTGGAACTTCCCCTAACTTTTTTCACAAACAGATATATTTTATAAAGAGTTTTTATTAAAAGAAAAGAAAGTCTATTAATTATAAAGTTGACGTGAGATTTAGCATGACTCCCCCTTTTTTTAAATGAAATTTGGTAAGATTTGATTGCACCCCATTCCCCCCATTTTGAGTTTAAATAATTAAAAGACGTTTCCTAGCATTTTAAAGTTATTTAAGTAATTCTTAATTGAAACGAGAACACTAATTACTATTTTATATCAATAAAGAAACGTTTATTAATTATTTCTTTAATTAACACCCCTCCCTCTCCCTTAAAGACAATTGGTAAGATGTAGTGGGACTTCCCCTAACTTTTTTCACAAAGAAATATATTTTATAATGTTTTTTATTAAAAGAAAAGAAAATCTTTTAATTATAATGTTAACGTGAGATTTAGCATGACTCCCCCTTTTTTTAAATGAAATTTGGTAAGATTTGATTGGACCCCATTCCCCCCATTTTGAGTTTAAATAATTAAAAGACGTTTCCTAGCATTTTAAAGTTATTTAAGTAATTCTAAATTTAAACGAGAACACTAATAACTAGTTTATATCAATAAAGAAACGTTTATTAATTATTTCTTTAATTAATACCCCTCCCTCTCCCCTAAGGATACTTGGTAAGATGTGGTCTGACTTCCCCTAACCCCTTTCACGTGAGATATTTCTTATGATGGATTGTTAGTTAAAAAAAAAAATCTTTAAATTAATCATTCCCCCTTATTTAAATTATTATTGACCCTAACATTCGTATTAAAACGAAAAAAAAAAAATTTAATTGCATGTTGCATGCAATGCAAATATTGTATGTATTATAATAATTATTTCTATTATATGGTTGTTAATAAATTAAACATGCAAATTCTTATAAATTTATTGAAATGGTCCCCATAAAAGGGCACACCTTGCACACCAGCAACCACCCACACTAGCTAGCTCTGTTGTAACTTGTAACTAACAGAAAAATTGTAGTAATGATGACCCTAAGGACATATGCATTGAATGTAAATTTGCATAAACTATTTGGTGAAAATTAGTTATATTACCTACTTACTATAGTTGAACCCACGACACACGTATTATAATACCTAGCTATATGTATGGTATAGTGCACAGAGTGGGCGTGAAAGAACTAGAAATTATTAGATTTTTTATGAATTGATGTCCACAATGATGAATATTTTTTTAAATAAACTTATTGACTTCTTTGGAATTATTCTTTTTATTTATTTATTTTTCAATGTAAGTAAATGGAGCAGTTTTTAAAAACTTAATTTATAAGGCAATTATTGATTTTTAAAATTATGTTTTATGAGTTTCTTAACACCTCAGTTGACGATGTAGGAAGAACCTATTTAAGACCATCCATGGTGCAACACCATCAGTTATGTAGTTAGTTGTTGCTCAACTACTTTGTAAGTACATACTGAGGATATGTCCCAATAAAAATAATTATAAACTGAAGGATTTTTGACCAAATATGATTTTCTCTATTATACAAGGTGTTACAATATGTAAGGATACTATTTTCTGAAGCATCAGTCAATTTTATTAAACTACCCCTACCCTACCCTTAGATATAATTGTTCTAAACTTTCTTAGAGGGTTGAATAACAACTTTAACATTTTTTTTATGACAATACATGTCTTAGCTTCATTTTCTGTCTCTTATTAAAAATTCATATCTGCAACGAAATGTTTTTTCGACAAAAATTGAACGTTAAAGAGAAATTAATGTTCTAATGTTTTTTTAAGGTTAAAGTACGTACTTAAACTTAAATTAAAGGGAAATTTATTCAAGCAAACGATTAAATAGTTATCGTGAAATTGAGGCAGTAAAAACTCATTAAATTCAATTATGATGCAGTAATAGAACGTTTAATTACTTTTTTAATTTTTTATTACCATCCCATCGCAAGTGAAGTATTTGTTTGGTATTTTAGTTGTACCTACCATCCCATCGTCACATCACATATGTACATACATACATAGGTACAGTCTTTATTACCGTAACAATTTTAACATTATTGTTTCTCGTTTCTTGTCTTTAAATGGACACAATAATACGTTAGTTCGTTCATTCCTTTACAGAAAATAAAATGCATACATGTTTATTATAAGTACAAAAAGAGGGTTTGCCATACGTCGATGCTAAAGTTATGTTGATGCTTGTATAAAGCGATTTGGAAAACAGCTTTCTTTAATTTTACTTTCAATCAGACGCTTTCCCATCCAATAAAGAAAATCCATAAATAACATTGGTACTTATCAGGAGATTTATACAAAAAAGCTTGATTTTAAAAAAGACATAAGTAGTCAGAATCATTGTAAGTATGAGAAGTAAAAAATAATCAATGAATACAACCCTGAAGGTAGTTAGAGTAGTTGTAGAGGTCTTTCAAAATCTTATGAGTCTTGACATACGTTGTTAGATTGCGCAGGCATAAATAAGTTCACGTTCCCATAGCACATTTCGTGGTTCACCAGATTTTGAAATACCTCTACAAATACATAGTAAAAATATTTTTTTGTGAACACCCTTTTGCTTGACTCTTTGAAGCCATCAAAATATGTCAAAAAACATTAATTACTCTTAGTAGGCCATGTTACAGAATTGGAGCAGTTTACTAATTAGATTGATCCTGTTGTTAAATTTTTTTTAACTTTGTTATGTATGGGTATTTTCATTGTCACTACATAGTCTTTGTCACGATCCATTTAGTAAATTAATGTAATTGTGTTTTTCTTCTTTAGTCGTTTACTTCCTCCCCAAATTAATTTTTAAAATACATATAGTAAGCAATAAAAATATCAAAAAAAAATTTCAACTTTGTTTTTGACAGGATTATGAAATTGAAAACCTATAAAATAAATTATTGTAGAAATAATAGAAGTGTTAAGGAATCATGTCGTCAATTCTTTTAATTTAGACTCCTCCCAGCCTCTTGGTGAGATTTGGTAAGATATTGTGGGACCCCCCCAACCTCCTCCTTATATTTACCTTTTAATGATTATTAACTAAAAGAAATAAGTAAATTAGAACAGTCTTTTAAAATAAAAAAAAAGAAGTGAGACTTTCAGTAAACCCCTTCTGTTTTGTAAGATTTTGTTGAGTTGCACCTCCTCATTAACAGATAAGAGGGGTCCAGAAATTTTTAATCAAAACTCATTTAAAGGGGGTAGTCTTTCAACATCACACATCAACATTTTGATCAAAGGAATGATTATAATTGCCTTTCCCCAATTTAATTATATCTCTCGTGAGAGAAGAAGAAGGGGGGGTTCACTGTATCAAACTAAATCTCATTTAAAAACTTACTTTAACTTTTTAATTAAAAGATTTTAATTGAAATCCCATTTTAGGGTATATCCCACGTGATGCAGTTAGGGAAAGTCCCACTACATCTTACCAAGTGTTATTAAGGGGAAGGGAGGGGTCTAAACTAAATAAATAATTAAAGGACGTTTCCTTATTTGCATTTAAAAATTATTAGTGTTCTAGTTTTAATTTAGAATTAATCAAATGACTTGAAGACGTTAGGACACGTCCTTTAATTATTTAAACTCAAAATGGGAGGAGTAGGGTCCGATAAAATTTCACCAAATTTCATTTAATGAAAAGGGGAGTCATAGCAAATCTCACGTCAATTTTTAATTAAAAGTTTTTTTTCTTTTAATAAAAACCCATTATAAAATATATCTCATTATGAAGAGACTCAGGGGAAGTCCCACTACATCTTACCAAGTGTCATTAAGGAAGAGGGGGGTCTAAATTAATGAAATAATTAATGGACATCTCCTTATTGGTATAAAATAGTTATTAGTGTCCTAGTTTTAATTTAAAAACTATTAGGAAACGTCCTTTAATTATTTAAACTCAAAATAGGGGAAGAAGGGTCCTATAAAATCTCAAAAAATTTCGTTTAAATAAAGGGGGGTCACAGAAAATCACAGGTCAATTCTTTAATTCAAGGATTTTTGATAACAATATCTTTTCATTTTTTAATTAATAATTTATTATATTGTGTAGAGTAAATCTCAGGAGAGGAGGATGGGGAGTGTCTATTTATGTATTTAAGATCAGTAAACAAATGTTTCATTAAATTTTGCCTCTTATTAATTAATTATTAATCTTACTAATTAATAATAACTATTTCTTATCGAATTACAACTTGGTTGCTTAATTATTTTTTTTTTTACTTTCACAAGGGGACGTTTTTACCTAAATAAAGTTTCATTTTGTATTAGCACATTTTATTTATGTAGTTTCGAAAAACGTGAATAATTAGACACTCAAATAAAGTTATTAGCGCAATTGGAGCAAACATAATTATTATTTAGATTACTCAACATTCTAGTCATGGGTACCTAGTTAACAACCCGTTGCATTTGCTTTGAATTAATTAAGTAAATCATCATCCAATAAGTACCTACGTAACCAGAATCTCTCTTTTTAACACACACTTCAGTAAGTGGAAGTGTGTATGATAAAAAAATTAGTCTACCAAAAAAATAATTTTGAATTAATCAATTTAAAAAAATATATTTTCGAGTTCCTTACTGTAATGCCTGTTAAAACGATACCCCACATGACCCCGAAAATATTTTTTTTAATTTCAATTGTCTACCTTCAAGGGTTTTCAGCCCCCTCCTCTATTAGTCGAAAAAAATCAGATATTTGCATGAAACATTCTTTCACATTTACAATAGTTACAAATAGGATACTTAAAAGCAGTCACACTTAATCGATTAAAGACAGCTGATATAATAATAAATAACAGGATTTATGTAAACGGAGTTGTGGTAGAAAATGTTGTCGTTTAAAATAGACTTAACTGGATGGTCTCCAACAAGGATCTTTTTTGCCCTTACCCTTTGCATCAACATACATTAATTTAATTAATGGAAGCAAAAATTATAATATCCCATGTTCACGTGCATTTTGCCCCATTACTCCTTCCTTCAAAACTTTTTTCCAAAGTGGCTCATGCTCGTAATTTTCGAAATACGCTTGGTCGTAATGGGGCGCCTGTTAAATTATTCATTGCATTCTCATTCGCAAAATGCACTTTCTTACCGAGGTTGTTGAACCTTGCCTATATTAACTTCTTCCACATTTCCGCTTCTGCCCTTGCATCAGATGCATTTTAAACAACACATTCATCTATTTATTAAGTAGGTACTCTCTTATTTACTTCCTCACATTGATTCATTCCACAAGGGGTTGATGTTGATATAGGTACGTGAAGGAAAACTACTATACACAAATACCTGCAGTAATGGCATTAAGGAAGAATATTTAATGACCTTTGGAAATCTTTATTTAATAAGAAAATATTCTGTTCAAGAAGATGAACCTCTTAAGGTCTTTTCTGATTCGTTTTAGTTGGTGTCAAACACAAGACCAGTACAAAAAATAAGACCAAAACCAAGAGCAAGACTTCAAACAGAAGTTTAGTCACAAATGGGCCAAGTTTTTCAAGACCTATCAAAGAAACCTCGAGATTCATTCTAATTAACATAAAAATATAGAGGGGTAGTTTTTGCCATATTTGGACCCTACCAAGGGTTCAAAAAAAATAACTTTGAAGTGATTTTTTAATATGGATATGATATGGGGCAATAAAGATGCATCAATAAATAATTGACTATTTTAATATAATAATTATTTTGAACTCCTTAAAATTTTAAACTTACTTTTGCTGTTCTCATTTCCATTATCGTCACCTTCCCCATAATTAAGTTCCAGTAGTTATCCAACTTAATCAAATCCAATAAATAATTGTTCATTATCACATCATAATGTATTTTATACACATACACTACATCACACACGCACAAATTTTAACTAATACATTACTTATTAAAGTTCATTTTTAATTAATTACCTATCCCGAAAGCTTTGCACCAAAACATCTACAGAATTTATTATTTTATTAGAATAACTGAACAAAGTTAATACTAACACAAAAAAGGCATACCTATCTCGTTTGTAAACAGAAACAAGTTTTTTTAGGTACCACTACATCAGATAAAAGGTTCACAAAAAACTATTAGTGACCTTTCGGTGATCTCCCTTTATTATTATTGCTTTTCTTGGTCAAAAGATAATGTTTTAAATATCACACTATTTAAAATAATACTAATACTACTAATAAATTAGAAAAATTACAACAGATTTTTAAATAAACTTTGGTCAAAAAAAGTTCTTAATGATAAATGATTATAATAATGAAAAATATTTATTTAAATATGATGCAACTGTAGGCAACCCAATGCACACATCATACGTTGCAAAACTAACAAAATTTATCATTTGCTATAATATTAACAAATTATTGAAATCAAAAGCTCTAAAAGTTCTCTAGACTGGAGATCAAGAGTTTTAACTAATTAGTTTCGATTAATAAACCAAAAGTAGTACAAGAAACATCTTTAATTCACTAAATTCTCATAATTCTTTACCTGTACCTATAAATTAATCATCTAATTACATATGGTTTTAGAACAGATTACATTTACGTCGTTTAATGAAAGCAAAGGCTCTTAAGCTTTTCAAACTGTAGGTCAGGAGTTCTAAATAAAAATTACCGTAAATATTCCAATAATATTGGGACGTGTAATGGCTGATTGCATTAATCTCGTTAATGCAGTATTTAATAATGATAAATGGATTGTTATCATGGCATAAAGGTGCATCATTTTGCTTTGCAAGGTGCGGTCCATATAAAAGATATTGGCCCATTTAGCTTTGTATTTTTAAATAAATACTTGAGTTAATCGTTTACTGGAGAATTTAAAAGTGAAAATACGATCAATCCTACTAATTACAAATGCGAGAGTAAAAATATCTTTTATTTATTGCCCAAAACTTTTACTTTTTTAAATTAAATAATAGCAATTCTACTAAAAAAAAACTATTTTCCTTCTATTAGATGTAAGAAGAAAGGCTTATTTAATGCATATTGTTCATTAATTACATGAAAAAATTGGTTAAGGAAAATCATATTTTAATTTTTCTAATTTTCTTACTTCATATAGACAACTCACAATACACGAAAATATAATTTTTGAGAAAACTGATAGTCAGTATAGGCAGCACACAGCACACTAATTTAAAATGCACTGTGTCGTGTTTTTGTTGTACAATTCAAACTCTTTTGTATTTGATAAAAGAAAAACTAATTAATATATTATCATATTGTATTTAAAAAAAACATATTTTTTTTTTTAAATATTAATTTACTGCAATTTTAATTAACGAGCAAACAATAAAGTACTTAAAACACAGATTAAATTAAAGAGGAAAGTAAGTTAAATTTATTTTTAATGTGAATAAACAATAGCATGAATACTCACAATTGATTTATTTAAATAAAACAAAAATATACATCACATTCTTAAACTACTTTCTAATTGTATAATAATTAGATATTTATTAATTACGTTATTATTTTATGGAAACAAAATTTATTTTTCAAAGAGAATTGCACCATTCTTTAAAACAGTCATTTCAAAAAATATTCCGCTAAAATTATGAAAATATGAAGTAGACAAAACGACGAATTTATTCCCTAAAAATTTCTCAAATTTTTTCAAAGTCAAAACTAATACTTAATCGAATTCCATTCTAATACATCATAAGAAAACGTTCATCTAGAGATTTGTTTATTTACAAAGAAATACCTTCGTTTGTTTATTTAAAAAAATATTTATAGTATTTAATAATTAGTTAAACGTTCACAGAATATTATTAATTTTATATAACTAACTTAAAGGGCCATTTTTCTACCCTCTATCGAAATCTCAACTGCTCTCATCTTTTTCTGCCTTTTACCTTCAACAAAATTTTTGTAATGCTTTTCGAAACGATTCATTTGCTTCTTAGTCGTCTAGAAAACGTATTTAAATTTGATTAAACATTACCAATAAAAATCCTTTCTTATCATAATAAAATACATACCCTACTAATATCTACTTCCGATTGCCATTTGGGCCTAACAACATAGTCTTTATTTGAAGGTACAGGAACTCTAGCTCTCCCTATCCAACCTTTATCACCTGGCCTTAGAGCCCTGTAAAAAAACAAACATACAAAAAGTGTAACAACAAAACTATAAAATTTTAATATTTTTTTATTATTACTTTTGATCTGTTGAAGATGTAAGGGCTTTCGAAATATCTTTTTTGCCAGAAGACGACTGCTCTTCTAACCTTCTTCGTTTAGGTAATTGCTCCATGTCCCTTTGCAGTCTTTCTTCACGACTCATAGCTATAAAAATTAATAATTAATAACTACCATGCAAATAGTAACAGGTTTTACATTAAATACCTTTAAAATCTGCTGATAAATTGAAAATGGGTCTTGCCCACTCACTTATTAATTTTCCAGCCCGTTCCCTGTTCTCCTTAGTCTCTTTAGGGTGTTTGTACAAGTACATGATGGCTTTTCCAATTCCAGAATGCTTTAAAGTTTGCTGATCTATTGGGGGAAACTAAACAAAAAAATTTACTAATTTAAATAAAAACTAATAAATAAAAATATTATCTTACTTCAGTCAGTAGTCTAATGATGGAGTCACGAACTTGTAAAGATGGCATAGACCTGTCGGGCATGGGAGCTAACCAATCAGTTAGGACACTGAGCACGTTGTGTTCTATGAAAGCCAACTGCAAGTCGTGCTTTTTAAGCTGAGACATCACCTTTGGCAGCATGCCAATTTTTCTTGTGGCTGGTTGACGATTTTGATTAGCTTTTCGATCTTCCTAAAACCACAACCAACGTAACAAGATGTAACATTTTATACTAATACATTTCGCAAACCTCAGCCGCGACTCGCATGTCTGCCAGAAGTTGGGCGATAATGTCGTCGTTGTCATTAATAATATCGATATCCTTTCTTTTACGACGCTTAGACTGTTCCTCTCTCTTCCTCTGCATCATTGTCTCAAAATCTGACACGTGCTCGCCCCTAGAACAAATGATTTACTAATTGAAATAAAAACCAAACTCCATATGTACAAATATTTAATATATTTTACCCTCTGTCACCATTTGGGCGAGCATCATCATCTGAGTCGTCAGAAACTTCAGGAAGCACTTCAGAGGGATGTTCCTCACCCTCTTTGGGCACAGCTTGAGCATCTGAATGGCCTGCTTCTGGTTCACCTTCGACCTCACTCGATTTTTTTCTAGACTCTTCTTCATCCTCAGAATCTGATAAGTGTTTACGTTTCTTCCTTGCTCCAACTATTATTTATTATTGAATTCAAGAAAACCGTAAATTTGTATTCATTCGGTAATATTTTAATTACCTACCTTCTGATCCCGACCGGGAATGAGATCTCGAACGAGACCTTGACCGCGATTTAAACCTTGAACCCGATCTTGATCTAGATCTGGAACCTGATCTTGATCTCGCTGACCGAGACCGTGATCTTGACCTCGACTTTCTTGACCCTGATCTAGATCTAGACCTTGATCCCGACCTGGATCTTCTCGAACCAGATCTGGACCTTGCTGAGCCTGATCTGGACCTTCTTGATGCAGACGAAGATCTAGATCGCGATCTAGACTTTTTAGAACCTGATCTAGACCTCGCCGATCCCTTAGAACCCGATCTGGATCTTCTAGAACCCGATCTCGATCTTTTAGAACCCGATCTCGATCTTTTAGAACCCGATCTCGACCTTCTTGAACCTGATCTCGACCTTCTAGAACCCGATCTCGATCTTTTAGACCCCGATCTCGATCTTCTAGAGTCTGATCTCGACCTTCTGGAACCTGATCTCGACCTTCTGGAGCCCGATCTAGACCTCGAGCCTGATTTCGATCTTGCTGAACCAGACCTTGAACGTCTTGACCCAGATCTGGAACGGGCTGAACCAGATCTTGATCTTGGGGAAGCCGATCTGGAATGAACTGAAACTGACCAGGACTTATTGGAGCCAGATCGGGACCTACGATGAGAACCTGATCTAGATCTCCTAGATCCTCCCGATTTGGCTGATGTATGCGACTGCGATCTTGATCTAGACCTTGATCTGGACTTTGATTTAGACTTTGATCGTGATCGTGATTTTGACTTAGCTCTTGCTGGAGATGCAGACTTTGATTTCGAACGAGACTTCGATTTGGATCTCGAACGAGATTTCGATTTCGATCTAGAACGTGATTTCCTTGAGGTGTTAGATTTTTTAGAGTCATTGGATTTTGACCGTGATCGTGGAGAAACAGCAGACCCTGATCTTGATCGTACAGATGCTTTAGAACCCGATCTTGATCGTACAGATGCTTTAGAGCCCGATCTTGATCGTGCAGATTCTTTAGAACCTGATCTTGACCTTCTGGAAGCACCAGAGCCTGATCTAGATCTTTTGGAAGCTCTGGAACCTGACCTTGATCTCGATGGAGAATGATATGTTCGTGAATACACTGACGGTGATTTAGAACGCGATTTCGAACGTGATTTTGATCTTGAATTAGACCTATGTGATCCTGATCGCGAACCTGAACGTGATCTTGCACTACCAACACTTTTGCTCCTAAAAGGCACATAATTACTTTTGTCTCACAAATTAAACAAAAAATAATACCTTGATCTTGAACGTGACTTTGATTTTGCACTTGTGTCAGATTTATTTGAAGCAGCTGACCCTGTTGGAGATCTAGGAGATGTTTCTTTATGAGGGCTCTTTACAGGTTCATAGGAACTTGATCTTGATCTAGATTGTTCTCCACTCTTTACTGGTGAAACATCGATAGTCATAGAACCGGAATCAGAAGCTACCGACTTGGAACGAGATCGAGATTTTCGTTTACCATATGCATGCCCATTAACTTCAGGAGAACAGGATCGTGACTTCGCCGAAGTTTCCTTGGTATTTGCAGTAATATGAGGATCTTCTACAGAAAGATTATGAATTAAATTTTTTATAACTATTGCTAATTATTTCACAAATAATTTACCTGTATCAACTTCCATGATTTGTTTGGTTAAGTTTCGTTTATCCCAAAAATTAAGTGCTACGGTTAACACTGAACAATGAGACACAACTAAGAAATTAACTTCCTCTTCAAGAGTATACCATCAAACAATCTTTCACTATTTCACTTATATTTTGTAAGACTTTATTATTAATTAAATCAAGATAATTACATGCTATCACGGTAATAATAAAACACAAACATCAAACTATTGACAACAACTGCAACCAACTTAACAGACGATACTTTTTTGTTTTTAATTCAATGGTTTATTACCAACAGAAGATTCGTGCAATCGAAATATTTAAATATAAGTAGATAAAAATGAGCAATTATAAAATAATTAAGCAATTTAACAAATTAAGCATTTGCAAATTATTGCTATATTTTATTTTACAGCATAATATTTTTATTCACTTGACTAATGTGTATATAGACACTATCACTTGTGAGGAAAATCTATATATCTATAGTAAAAAATCAAAACAAAAACATCAGTGAGGTTATGATGATAGTACTTTAAGGTTATTAAACTCGAAAAACCCTTTAAATTTTAAAAAAACTATATAAAAATGATGAAAATAGTTGCTTTTGTATTCTAGTTACATATAACAACGTTTAATCCAAAAATGATTAAGATTAGGGCTCTAAATGATGACTCTTTATCTGACGAAGATGCTCCAACAATACGCAGAGAAGCCCAAGTAATTCTTTATTTATATCATATATTTATTTCAAATAAGTAACTTTGTGTATATTTTATTTCATAATAAAGGAGGAAATTGCCCTCGACATGTACAATAAATCATTACGACATCAATGCAGTGGAAACTATGAAGAGGCCATTTCAATCCTTGAAAAACTCTTAACAGAAAACATTCCTCAATTAGAGTCTCAAGGTGGACTCCCAAAAACAATGTCAACCCTTAAATATTCATGTTACTTCAATGTAGGGAATATTTACATCCAGAAAAAGAATGACTCCAGTGCCTTAGATAATTTATTAAAGGTTTGTATAAGCAAATCTTTTTTGTTATATATACTTTAATGAACATTTGTACACATTTCAGGCAGCAGATTTAGACTCTTCTGATGTTACATTGTGGCATAAAATAGGTACAATAGCTCTACGGTTAGACAGATTTCGCCAAGCTGCTTATGCTTTTCTAAAGGTTTATTTTTATGATTGTTAAAATTTATAAGACAAATTTAATTCATTTACATTTAATAGGGTCTGGAATGCAATGAGTCTCACTGGCCTTGTTTGGACAAATTAATTTCAGTTCTTTATGCCATTCAAGATACAGTGACGTGCCTCTTGTACATAGGAAAGGCACTTATTTTAGATAAGGATTATGTTAAAGGTCATGTGCTCAGAAAACTCATATTTGAATCAAACCCTGCCACTAAAGAATACTACCAAGCTTATAACCCTGATTAGTAAGTGTAGTAGAACAATGTTTAAATCACAGTATAAATAAGATTATTTATTTATAGCAATTTAGAGCCTGATTTTGATAGTGTGGTGTCAGAAGAAGAAGAAAAAATGGTCGTAAAAGACTTGGAGCCTCTGTGTAAAAGATTGAACACAGTGGAAAAAAGTTTAGGCCCCAAACCGCTCCCTTGTATAGCATTGCCAACCCCATTGCAAGAATTTACTTGGGTTTCACTGGGCAAAACTATACTAAACCTACACAATTATATTACTGAAAATAAGTTGGTAAATTAATTGAGAAGAATAGTTTATTATTTAGAACTTTTCTGAGATATTTTTATTTCATTAGAGTTATTTTTCAAAAGTGGATCTAACAAAATGTATGAGCAGGGAATATGCTGATATTGAGTCAGTCTCTTTGGAAAACACTACAGAAATTGCCAATGAAACTATAACAGACACAAAGCCTATCGTTTTACCACCCACTGAACCCCAACAAGCTATGGAAGTAGAAAATGAAATAAAAACTGAAGACAACTTTGAACAACGTCGTCCCTCTTTAAGTAGCGAAAATAATAATCTAAGTGAACCTAATTGCAGCCAAGGAGAAGATAATGATGAGGTTAATCATTTACTTTTTATATTTTTTTGTGCTATATTCGGTTTATTTTAGATGGACCAAGATACTGAAGACCAAGAGGATAATACAGAACAGAAAGAAGACAAAAAACGAAGTGCAAAACGTAAACGTGACTTACTGTCAGACCTAAAGATCTGGGGGTGGCACAGCAAAAGGAAATCGGCTAAAAAAGGGAGAAGTGAAAAGGATCTTACTATTCAAGATGCCCTCACAAGGATTATACCACCCTATTTACTGTAAGTGTTGTATTTTTTAATTAATATCCCTAAATTAAAAAAAATATTTATTTTTGTAGTCCAAACGGTATAAACATAGAAAGAAATAGAAATTTTGAGAAAAGCAAAAGCATTGATAACGTGTTTAGTTATTTCAAAAGCCAATTGTCTTCGACCTCTGTAAACTTGTAAGTGACCTTTAAATTATTTACTTAGTCACAATTATCTTAAAATATTTATTTAAAGTGAAAAATATTTTGGAACTGAAAATGAAAGAAACGACGTTACAAAATTTTGGACCAAAGAACGTGATTACTTAGACGTTGTTGATTTAATTGAAGAATATACTGTAAGTTTGGCCAAAATGTGGAACAAAAAGTGGCCAAAAGAATTAATTTTTTTGTATTTAGAAGCCTACGACAAATACAGGTAAGTATTAGATTTCAAAATGCTCTTTATTCCCTTATTTTTTATTTTTTTGTTTCAGGGAACATTTTGAACATCCAGAGCTCTTCAATGGATTATCTTCATTTGAAGAGATAAAAAATGACGCTCTAGTGACAGTGATGTATGGAGAAATTGTGTATTTTTATTTAAAAACGTAAGTGGAACAGTGGCAAATGAATTTTATAATTTAAGTTATTATCGTGTTCCAGAGAAGACAAAGATAAGAATAAAAGAACGGTGCACCCAACATCTTTGATTCAGTTGCAGCTGTTAAGTACTTGGAAAGAACAGTGGCAGGAGGATTATTTTATAATGTTTGTAAGAATACATTGGTTACGGGCTAATGTCCTTAAAGGACTTTCTAATCATACTCTTGCTATTTGTGCTTATCAGCTGGTAAGTGAATTTAAAATTTTTAATTTAGGAAACTACTGGGTATAGAAATTCAGTAAAGAAAAATATTAAAATGGCCATGACAAAATCTTAGAAATTAGCTCTATATTTTATCGCAAGGGGGCCCAAATTGATAGAGGGAATAATAAAATTCAAGATTTTTCCGAAAAATTTCATATTAAGCTATAACTTTAATAATATAAATAGAAAGATTTTTTTTTGTTTTCAGATAGAAGAATTTATAAACGAAGAAGAAAGTAAAAAGGGCGATACTCAATTTATGTTAATATTACCAAACTGTACCAATTATAATGTGATAACGAAAGAAATTACACAAAAACTGCTCAATCATTTAGAAATGTAAGTAAAGTAGTTTATTTTCTTAAACACCCTATTCTGACACAATTTTTGCCTCCTACATCTCTTACTAAAAAACAATATTAACCCCTTTTATTAGAATCGAGTCGTTAAGCTACGTACAATCCCTTTACGAAAAGAAATTATATAACGAAGTTATAGACATTCTGATGCCGACTTTTGGTTACGGTTCAAATGCTCCCACGTGGGGTAAAATGGGCAGACCTGCACAGTTGGGTTTCCTATTACATTCCTTCTGGTTCGTCGACCGAATCAAATGTTTCGTTTGTACTGAAAAGTGTTTGGCCGAAGCAACTGAACATTTCATAAGCCCTACAGTGGACGACGACAAATGGGACATGTTACTATGCAAATGTATCGACATTCTTCACGAAATAATCAAGGAAGAAACAGTCCTAGTTGGTAAGAAACAAACTAACGATTTTGGTTTGTAATAAAACTTTAATATTCCATCATTCAATTTTTGTAGTTGATAATCTTTCCCAACAAAATCGAGTTCGATTAATAGAAAACTTATGTAGGATAGTCACGAAACAATTACATAGTGAGGGAAGGTCGACCATTCCTCTGGGAACCGTAACACCCTGGCTTGTTTTACATTATATTTTATTAAGGTAGGTGGTACGCCAATAAATTCATAACTAATTTATTAATAAATAATTTCTTAGAGAAGAACACCGACAGCAAGCTCAAAGGATAACAAAACATATTAAGAAAGATAAAAGACTGAGTGGTGGCAATAAGTCAGCTGCTTCGGAGCCTATTAATGAAATACCCCCTTCGATAGCAATCCTATTTTCTGCACATGAATTCTTGGGTAATTCAACTACATAACGATTAATTAAATTAATTTATTAATTATGTATTTTACATAGGCAACAAAAGCTGGTGTTTAATAAACGAAGGGGAGCTGCTCCACTTCCTTATTGATAAAATCCTAGACCGTTTGGACACACCAATTTTTGAACCGTTACGAGACAAAATCGATATCCATTTAGAACAAGCATTTTTTTGCCTTTATCAGCATCCAAGCAAAAAGAATAAGGTAAGAAAACAGCACATCACGTATATATTCTTAATTTCTGTTACAGGTTTCAAGACACTTGGCAGATCACAACGTAAATCCATTAAAATTATCGTGGGAAAGGGCACAACAACTTTACGAATTCTTTTGTCCTGAATCTTTGCCAGAATTCGAATCGTTCAAGTCAATATCAATCTCTTCAGATTTGGAACAACTTTTACAAAGAATTACAGCCCTAGTTCCAAGCCAATACGATCCAAATCCGTTGGTCCCAAAAATCAGAGAATTCATAAAAGGAAACGTTGAAAATTTACCCGAACTAATAGACTTTCCAATTAAAACACGAGCCATTTATTACTTACTGGGCGACTACTATTTTAAACAAAGCGAAGTGGGAAGGAGTTTAAAATATTTCTTATTGGATCTTTGTTGTAATCCGTTACGATTGGACTCATGGGCTAGCATGGCCTTGGGACTAGGGAACCGCTTAGAAGAGAAGTTGAACCGTTGCGAAAGTTTCAAAAACGAACAGGAGTTTAAAGATGAAGCCAAAAGTGCCCAGGCTTGTTTTAAACAAGCCCTCAAACTCGCCAATAATCATATCACGTTGTGGATCGAATTTGGTACTTTCGAGTATGCTGTTCATTCTTATTATTCTAGGATATTGAAATACGAATCAGATACCATAAGTATGGAAAAGTAAGTCTTTGTTTTATTTTATTTTATGAGGACTATAAATATTTTTTTGTAAAGGTTTGAAAAATTAGAAAACCAAAAAGAAGAATATTTGGACAGTTCTGGGAAAAGTTTCAAAAAGGCTTTAGATCTTCATCAGCAAGAAGAAGTTGAGCAAGATGAACGTTGGTTACACCATTACATGCTGGGGAAAGTTGCAGAAAAACGAAGAATGGAACCTGCAGAATATTTACAACACTATTTGACAGTATTTACAACCACATCTTCTCAAATACATATATTTACTCATTTCGTTTCAGGCTTTAGAACTCCTGCAAGAAAACAAAGCTTCTTATCCTGAGAAAGTAAACTACAACAACCCTCAGCATCTGGCTGTTGAGGTGCTGGAAATTCACTACAGAGTTCATGCATCTGTATTAAAATATTTAGAGTTACACGAGGGCAAAAATATACCTATAGCAGTAGGAAAAATGTTCAAGAAATGCCTGGACAGATGTACATTCCCTGAAGGAAATCGCAATGCTGCAATTCAACAAATAGACAACAAAGAACCTCTTCAGGAAAAAACATCAACAACAACAGTAGAAGGCGAAGGGGTTGATAATAAAGAAGTTAAAACAGAAACCGTACCAGAAGTAACTCAGCTAAAACAAGAAGAAAAAGAGGTTGATATTAAAAAAACCTTGAATGAAGCTAAAGAATTACCAGGAAAAGAAACAATCACTTCTGATAACGACCCAAAAGATGTTATTATGATATCTGACTCTGATGATGAAAGAGGATCAACAAAAACAAGTAATTGTTACAAAATTACGTTTCCATTATAAAGTATAATTATTTTATTTATTTACAGAGCAAAATAACAGTGAAGATGAAATACTACTGTCTCCACCTCAACAGTTAAGGATTAAAAACGTGCAAGAACTGATGGACGAAGTGATGTTGAAAACCATGAAGGAAGAAGAATCAATCGAAGACATTGATTCAGACACGGCCAATGCTGAAGTGGAGTTCAATAAATTTTTCGAAAACACAAAGGACAAGTTGCAAACGGAAATAAATAAATGTATAAAAGAGGAACAGGAAAAGAACGAGGCAGTAATAGCAACAGCAAAAAACGTTGTAGATGACAAAAAAGTAACCGAAATTAAAATAAAAAAAGAAGACGAAGACAAAGGCATTAGAGTAATATATAATACTTAATATAATAATATTTAGTGAATTAATTAATTAATTCCACAGAAATCTCTTGACGACACAACAACAACATGCAGTTCATCAAGTGATTCTTCCAGTTCTGATTCTGACAGTGACGATTCCAGCAGCACATCATCTACAGCCACTTCTTCTGATGCTCCCACAGGATTTTTGGGCAACTCAGAAATAGATGATCTTATTAACCAGTGTATCGAAGGTATTTTTATTTGGATTTGTCACAAATTCTTCAGTCTTTTATTTTACTTTATTTTAGGCTTGGAACAATACATCATCAGACTGCCTCAAAATTACAAAGCACTTTACAGACTGACCCATCTTTTCTTCCATTACAAAGCGAGGAAAGACTTATCAAAGTGCAGACAACTCCTTCTGGGGCAGTACAGGTGTCGGAACAATATAATGGTAACCGGATTATTTTCTGACAGGAAAACGAACAACTTTTTTAATGTAAGTCCTCTTTTTATATGAAAGCAATAAATAAACAAAAAACAACATTTCATAAAGGGAGTCTGGAGAATTCCTTCAGGTGAAATAGACCGCCCAGGATCTTTAGCAGCCCATATGGTGAGATGTGTTACAATACTTTTACAAGTTCTTCGAAACACCAATGATCACAAAATCCTGTTAGATGTTTGTCTACAGTTGAGGAGGATACCTGACCAGGACAAGTGAGATTATTTTATTATTATATGACTCAACTTTTATGTTATTTAATTTAATATCATTTTTCTATAGAGTTTACGTTAAGGAAGCAGACAGAATCCAATTAGCCGATCAGGCCCTGTTCCTTTGCATGCAATCTTTAAAAGTCCAGGTTAAAAATATCAACAACATGAGCCACAGTTCTGCTCAGAAATTTTTACTGGACCTGTACAGGGCTTATCAGCGTGTTCAAAAGCATATCATGGAAAAGGAACGTGAATTTTCCGGGATGCTCGAAGAAGTGTACAAGAAATATATGAAAGAAAAGGTAACTAATGTACATACAACTATTATAAAATTCATATTTATTACTGTTTGTTTATTATAGCTCCCTGAAAATGTAAACACTCTCGACTTGGCCGTTAAATTTTGCCAGCAACACAAAGCTGCGGAGAAAATTAAAATACAACAGCAAAAGCCTCCACCTGTTCTTATAGCACCAACAGTATCAACATCTGTAAGTGAAAATTTTATTGTATGTACATATCGGAAACTACTGGGTATAAAAAAATCATTGCTAAAATGAAAATCTGATTTTAGGCATGAGAAAATCTTCAAAATTAACTCTGTATTTTACCGTAAGGGGTCGTAATTGTTAGAGTGAATTATGAAATACAAGATCTCTCCGAAAATTCTCATATTAAGCTATTTTCCGTTTGTTTTGTCTGAGGCTCATTGGCGTACTGGCCTTAATAAGAGTGGGGAAGCGCCTGAATGTCAAATTGTTTAAATCTTTTAAACGACTTATCCGATTGTTACAAACTCAGGCTAGATTGAAAGAGAAATTTTGGTGTTTGCAAATGTCGTATCAATTGATACTCAATAATTTCGAATACAATTGCTAGAGGGTGGAATTCGCAATAAAAAAAGGTTTTTTTTATTTTTTTCATGAAAAATTAAACCATACGGTATAAAAGTAATTTATAAGATTTTCTCATGACTATTTTAGTAATTTTGAATTGCTACACAGTAATTTTCAAGATATGACCCTTAATTAAACAAATCTTCTTAGGCTCCAGTTCATCCCTCTCCATCTACAATTACTTCCACCATGAACATCCCAATAAAACGTCCGACTATACCGGGACGAGCAAGAGGTCGTCCCCCAGGTCCCAGCAAGAACCCAGGTATCCGAAAACCGTCATCTAGAGGTAGAGGAGTCAATAGGAGTCTTTACAACCCTTTTACCTCTTATCAAAGTCCCATGTTCGATCCGAAATCGTTAAATTTCGCCTTGCAATATCAAGAACTCCTTCGTCAATACAGTCAGTTGACTCAGTTCAGTCAACTTGCTACGTCCCCGAGTTCAGTTATGTCGTCAAACTTGATGCAAATGATGACTCAATTGGCCAGCGGAAGGATGAACCCTCTCTCACCAAGTCTTGGCAGTAATCTATGGGGCAGTATGGGCACAATGGGAGTTACACACAGTCCAACTCCAACTACTATGAGTTCCATGAACAATCCCTTGCAACAACAATCTGCTAATAAACTGAACACTAGTAGTAGTTCGTTGCAGAAAATTTCTTCGCAGAAGAGTGCAGGATCTGGCTCGTTTATTTTACAAGGACAAGGAGTTGGAGGGATCAAGAAGATGCCCTTTATGTCTCCGAATATTCCTAGCACAAGTACTTTCAAATATCCCAGTACGGACGTGCCAAAAGTGAAAGCTAATAAAGATGTTACCAAAACAACATCGAGTACTTATATTTCCAAGGTATGTATAAGTACATACATAGTAATGATACAGTAAAGGTACCTTGAATAAATATTGAATATTTTTATAATATAGGATATTTCCCATTCATCTAAGATATCTTCGTCTTCTTCCAAATCGGATGGTGGTAATGTCTTAATGAGCGAAGTGTCAAAATTAACAAGTCAGCTGGTCAAAGAACGCCCGAGTATTTCAATAACACCCGTAGTACCAACAGGGGGCACGAGCGTTGTCTCTAAAATACCTACGTCGCCCATGAAAACGTTACAAGAAAAATTGGCCGACAAACAGAAACATGCGAGCGCCAAAAATGTTTCAAAAAGTTTCAGTTTCGAAAACGTTTCCCCCAGCAGCAAACCAACAATAATGCCGTCTTCTCAACAGATACCCACGTTTCCTAAAGAGTCGGGAATAACTGTGAGCCAGGTAAAAGAAGCAAAAATCTTTTAATCTGTACTGTACTGTAGTGAACTAAATTCTTTTTAGATATCGAAAGTACCTGTTGCTAAACAACACCAAGAACATAAGAAATCGAAACCTGAAACATCAACTAAAGTTAAAGAATTTGGGTCCATAAGTATGAATATTTCTTCCACAGCACAACCAATTCGTTCGATTCCTAAACCAGCAGATACACAACGTAAAGATTCATCTGATGATGATGTAATTGTAATTGAATAATTATTTTTTTTTATTGTTGTGATATTATATTGAAAGAACTTTTAAATTTCTTATGCATATGTATGCCATTTTCCATTAATTAATTAATAAATAAATCGTACTTTAATAAATAAAAATGTCTTTCTCTTGAGGATGGTTCAAACGAAGAAAAGGGGTAGTCATTAATATGTTTTAATAATGATACATAAACAATGATTTCCTGTACAAACAGAATAAAGACAGTAGTAAATAACAAAACTTCCTTTACTTTTTTACTATTTACAAGTGCACTCATTAAAATTTGTTTAGTTTAATACCTACATAAATACATTACGAAAGATATTAAAATTTCCTTTAGTTAAACAAACGTGTGTGGCCCGGCAGTACTAATTATTAACAACTCGATTATTAACACTGCCCTGTTAATTTTCAGGCACCAATTAACAATAAACCTACTTACAAAATTAGCATTTTCCTTTAAAAAAATCTCGCACAACACAAACCACGTACACACACACTTTACGATATCAAACATTTATTTAAATGCAATATTAATTAAGCAAGTTCATAATACTCAATTTTTGAAAATTTATGTATAATTACAAAATAAACGTTAAAAACGCGTCATTTCTATGATAAATTAATCAATTAACTATTGAGCAACAACGAAGTTGATTGTATATTAATTAAAACAAATGATAACAAAGAAAAAAAATAAACGCCAATCACGTTTTTTGTTAATTGTTTGGTTTTTTTTTACCTGAAAATTTGATTTAATAAGCCCACTTCAGTTATTCTATTTATGTATACGGTCACCAACATACTGACTGAAATCTACTTTAAAGTGTTCATTAAAAACGAATAAATAATATGGACGTTGAGTACATACAAAAACACTCTAAAATTAACCATATGTATAATAATATACGTGATTTCATATGTTATACCTTTTTGAGACGAAATTACGACTGCGAAGATGAATACAAAATAAAATAAAAAACGGAAAAGTAGCAAGACGCGCAATAAATAAATCGCATGTCCCCTTAGCAGTCTAATAATTGTTATTATTATATTATATTATTTACACCCACAGCAAAAAGTACCGCCCCTGTCGTTGTCGTATTTTTTTGCTATAAATATTTATTTTGAATTAGTCTATTTTCACAGTCGAGTATATTTTTCTAACAAAAATACTGGTGCCGACATAACCAACTGTACCGCACATTATCCCCAGAGCAGCACTAAACAGGGCCATGTAACCGAAATAAAATGCTGTCTGGAATAAACCGTACATCCTGCAAGAAAAGATTGGTAAATCCCCTAGATTACCTCAAAAGGATTCGTTGACATTTTAACAATGAGATAAACAAAAGCAGACTCAACGACAATCACTTTTTGTCACACAGAAAAAAACTACAAAACAAATAAATTTAAAAACTACTTACTTTGTCTTGAAGAAGAAATAATAGACGGAGTACAGGTAGACGTAACCTGAAGTGGATCCTGCGGCCAAAAACGACGTCCACTGCCAACGATAGTCCTCTGCGTTCAACAGAAAGTAGGTACACACAATGGTTACACATACAGTGACCACAACCAATATCAAAAACACCAGCAGCATGAAACCATACACGTAATAGATCTTATACGCCCAAAACGACGTGAAAATAAAGTACCTGAAACAAAATATTAAATTAATAACTATTTGACCTCGGAGTATCTTTATAATAGTCTCACATTTCTATAAAAATGCTTGCAAATGGTAATATTCCTCCAAGAAGTATAATGACCCCCGGTTCCATAAACCACTTCTTTTCTGGTATTGGACGGGGCACTGCATTTATACGACACGGATAATCGGGCTGTCCCGCTAGATTACGTCCCAATACAGTCCCAACCAGCGTCAAAGGTAATATCACAAACAGGCATATGCATGTTACAGCCACCTGTAATAATTTTGGTACACGAAAAAAAATATACACCTATAGGTATTTTTCTTACCATAATGCTGAAGGGAATGGCCCTTGAGGCGTGATAATAGATGGCAATAAAATTTATGCAAAAAGCTGTACCGCAAACCAGGGCTGGCATCATAAAAGCCGATGCCAGCATCTGCCTTATCCACAGTTTGCCCCCCATTCGAGCATATAAAGAACCCCCAAAGTAACCATTAATAGGCGATGTGGCAGCATATACGAATATTGATGTAGACAGCATGGAACCTCTCCTATAATAAATAAATAAATAAAAATAATCAAAAATATAAAGAAATATGTGCTTACTCTGTATATAATTCTCCAAGTATAGCAAACACTATTACACAGAAAACAACAGTCGTAATTTGGTGACCAGCACCAATAAGAGCAGAGAAAAGTAGAGGGTGGGATGCTGGCCGGAAAACATCCCCATGTACCTGCTTCCAACCATATTCATCGCCAAGATCTCTCTCCTAAAAAAGACAAATTAAAAATAATTATTATTAAGACAGATTATAATTATTTTTTATTAATACCATGTCATCTATGTCTTCATCTTTACTGTAACGTGCATAATCTTTTCTCAAAGTTCTCATTAAGATCATCGAAACCAAGCCAACCAGAAATATTACCATCATGAAGCTGTTAAAAATACTGAACCAATGGATCTGCAAAATAAGGACGGTTTTTTTTATTTTTTAGCTTTGAATTCAGTGCAATAGCCCCTTAAACTTACCCTGTGTTGGAAAAAGTTTGGATCCAAATATTTGTCAAATCGATCCTCAAATTTAACATTAGACTTCTTCCAAATAACTTCGTAAGTAAAAGAAAGTTTGGTGGTAGGTGTCAAGGGAACTTTGTTCTCTGAAGTGATATTCACATCCACTATTTGCTTCCCATTGTAACCAATTTCAAATTTTTTATGGGTCCAAATGTAATACTTTGAATCAGTCACCTCTCCTACTATTCCCCAAATTGGCAGGTCATCAATGTACATTTGATACCAGTAATGGTTTTTAATTGCATAGACAAATGTCTTGTAGTGTGCTTCAGTCAGTTGAACACCACAATATTCAGATTTTGGGACATCAACTAATAGTTGTAAAATGAGAACATAGGAAATGGGGCTCTAATTATGATTACTAGAACTCACCTTTAAATTCAATATCAAGTCCACTAAATTGAAGTTCCACACCTTGCAAAGCTTCACTTAGTGTCTCATGATAATGAGAAATCCTTTCTTTAGAACCAACACAAAATGGTAAAGAGTCATATGCATAAGTTTCTTGTCTGTTATGGTATGGACCCACCGTGTTCATCCATAGTACCACCTCCTCGTTATCTTCATACTAAATAAAAGAGCACAACGTGTCCGTTTATTCAGACTAAACTTAATTTTAATTTTACTTACAATATGAGTATGTTCATCAGTCATAACACTGCACAAACAGCAAACAATTAATATTTCTAACACTAGCCACATTTTTAACACAACTTGTCAATCTTGATTGAAAATCACTTTTCCAATTTGACTGGGATAAAAATCATTTACAGGCAAATTCTTAAGTACTACACGTAAGCAAACTGCAGATATTGAAGAGACCGCCGAGAAACAATATATTTTTTCTGTATTTGCTTTGACAACTGGGAGCAACGTTTTTCACTTTTACAAAATCAAACTTTTTTCTGCAAATGAACGGACTACAATGCGACAACTTGCACTTAAAAGTCCAGAAACACTTTAGAAAACTTTTAAAATTAATTTTATCTTCTACAGTTGTTCAATTTCTCATTTTTTATCATTTTTTTATCTGATATCTGATCTTTACGTGTTTAATAGGTTTTATACATATTTATATGTTTTATAAGCAAATTAAGGTGCGTTCAACTACACGATATGTAAATGAACTCGTTTCTATTAAATGATCTGGTATAAACGTATAAATTTAATCTTTTAATAGAAAATGTTTCATTGTAATCCTTTTTATTGCATTTAAATTACCTTTTTAATGATTTACTAATAAATAAATAAATTTATCACTCTTAATGAATATGTAAAACTAAATTTATAGTATTGCAACCCAACCTAACCTGAAGAACTTGAAAAAGAACGTTATTTTAATAATTGTATAAAGCTTTTAAATGAGATTTTATTTAAGAAAATAAAACAAAATAATAATAAAATAACAAAATATATAAATAAATAACAATATACTATTTTATTTTATTATTTTTAAAAATATTTAATACTGAAAATTCTTTCAGAACATTATATCGATTTTTTAAGCCTTGTGCAATGTGACTGTAAGGCTCTGCTAATTCACTAGGCATTTGTGGGATTTTACATAATCGCCTGACTCCAGGAGACAATAAAATTAAGTTTTGAACCAATCCAAAAGCAGTAGATGTTGTCCAGTATAAAATAAGACACTAAAAAAGGAACAAAAAACGTAAAAAAAACATATAAACATACTTTCACATTAATTAATTAATTACCGAGGGGACACACGCAGACACAGGGATAATTAACACACTTAAACCCCTGAATAAATTCGTTATTACTTTCTGGAATTTTGAAGGAGCATTTTTTCTTGATAACATCTGTACCTATTATTTTAACAAAATAATTATGTAAATACCCTTTTAAAAAATGTAATTTAATTATTATTATTACTTCAACTATGGCTAAACTTAGTAATCCTAAGGTAACAGGCAAGATGAGGGTTGAATCAGGTACAGTAAGATTAGGAATCCAGCCGAATCCGCCAACTGTAAGCCCAATAAAATTTAATTCTGCACCTACATCTCGATTAGGTAACATATACACAAGATTCCTTAAAGACACTGAAAGGCAAATCCATAAAGGTATTTGAAATATCATCAGAAGTCCTGCCTTAAAGGGATGACAATTTTCTCTAACTATTAAGTTATTCCATTGCTTCTTTATCTAAAACAAATCGACAATTCCTCTTGTATAGCTTAATAAATTAATAATTAATCTTACTGATTTTTTAAAATGAAATTTTGCTTGCCTCTCGTCCCAATTATACAATTTTATAGCAATTGCTAATTCTTTTTTGAGTTCCTCAGCTAACCCTTTCATTTCCAAGTTTATATTTTCGATTTTTGCAAGGATATACTGCTGATATACAGCCAAAGGGACAGTAATACATGTTCTAAATATAACTGTCGTAAGTACAATAGAAGCCCACCAAGGAAGGCCAGTTTTGTCATGAAAGTCTATTAGAAACTGCTGGATGTGTTCCACTGGTGTACTTTCAGAAATCGACTTAAAAATACCCGCCTGTGTCTTGGCCAAATCTTCTACAGTACTTTTGAAGGAGAACTGCCTGTTATTTAAGTGGAATAAAAGGGGGCCACAGTGAGAATGGGATAAGTGCTTTTCTAAAACCGGCCTTTTTTAAAAAATGCACTTGATACGAACTTAATCGCACTCTCTGATAGTTAATATTAGATCTTAAAATTTTACAGTAACTCATACTTGCAAAAGAAAGTATTATATCATTATTATTGTTATTAATTATTTACTTTTTATTTGATTAACATTCAGTCGACATTTAACCTCAAATGTATTTGTCAAAAACAGCTGTCCGACAATGTGACAGGTAGTAGCAATTTATATCCAGAGGCGTAACATAAAACTTAAATATGAAATAAATAATTTATTAACTCCTATTGTGTCGTTTATATGTTAAAAAAATTATTAAAATAGTCTACTGGCTAAATTGCAAACGTTGTGCTTAAATATTGTTTATTTGATTGTATTTAATTAATAATTATTGTTTGGAAACGAGTCCCTACTGGTGAAAATTTGCAAATTAAGTGAACCTGATTGGTCGGTTACTGATTGGGTGGACAACTAAAAGAGAGGTTGGAGGTGCTAAGGTTTTCTATTTACATTTTTTTGTATTCTGGTTGTTTGTTATATTAAAACGGTCATGCTAATTATACGCGATTTTGTAATAAACGGATTTTGAAGTACACCAATGCGGAATTTATAGTTTAACCTAAATAGCGGCTGTGTATATGACCTATATTTCATTTTGTTGCTTTTTTAAAAGTGTTTAATAAAAAATAACAATGGGAAACGCTATTAAAATGTACACTTCTCCTCAAAACATCGTCGACAATGTTAAGGACTTGGTCACAGGACAAAAAAGGAAAAGGAATGAAATTGACGAACAGGAAGAAACTAACAAAATAATTGATTTAGCCTTACACACCCCTAAGAGGTAAGAAATACCGTTGTCACCCTTGAATTTTTCTTCTTAGTTGTATTTCCTTTTTATTTTCTACTTATCTAACTATTTAAGTAATTAGTTTTTGTATTTTTTAAATATTCCTCTTGATATTAAATAAACAAATACTTATTAGATATACAAATTAAAATTGCCACCAACGTCCTTGATTATTAAGTCAGAGCAAGGTACATTATGTATGTAAAACTTATTAAATATGCGTAATGATGTCACCTTCTCACCAATTTTGTTCGATTATTCTCTTTTTACCTATATGGAAAGAAATGTAGTAATACAGCATTATTTACACTTTCTCTTTACATAACGATAGTAAGCCATAAATTAAATTCAAAGCACATTACGTTATGCACACGTACGTTTTCAAACTATAATAAAAACATAATATAGTTATTATTTCATTCATTCAGAATTTCTGCATTTTTTTAAATAAAATATAGGTACTTTGATAAATTAAATCCTTGAATTGAGGCTCAATGCACTCATGTGTTTCACTAATGTGATCATCTCTAAAAATATCCTTTCATTTACTTACAGATCTTTTTACATTATGTAATGTTTGACCTTTTTTTCTTAATTAATCATAGTTTTTACAAAACATCATAATTAATTTAAAAAAAACTGGAAACATTATTGCCTTTTATGTATTGATTGTAATTAGAATTAAATGCCTATCCTGATAAGATAAAAAAAAGATAGAATAGTGCTCACTATTTCCTATTTTTAAACTAATTTTAACATCCTTCGATTATATTAAAGATATTTATTATTAATTAATAAAATATACCCATCATAACATTTTAAATAAAAATAGGTCATTGTAATTTTTATCAACAAAACTTATTTTTAAACCATGTAGATACATATAAAAAATGTACGTTTCTGAAAATGCTACTATATCATAGTTAATTTTTACAATTTTTCCAGAATTTTTTGACCATAACAAAAACAAAGTTTTTTCAACCACAAGTTCACAAGTTGTGGTTTGGTCACATTAAACAAAATATTATAATACGTGCCCTCTGCAGTAAAATTATCGCCTCTTCTATCAGTTATTCTTTAATTAACGATATAATGCAGTAATTATATTTAACGAACCAAATTATTTGATAACTATATATAGATGATTACAATGAAAATTGGATGTACAATGTCACAATGCCAAAACAAATAGAAATTTAATATATATTTGTAAGCCCTCTTCAAGAGAACCCTAAATAACTTTAAGTACTTTAAAATAATTCAAAAGCTTTTTTTTTACAGAAAAAGACTTTTGAGTACTGCACAGTACGTGTACCAGGCCCTTTTTAAAGAGGGCAAAAATTCTGATATCACAGTAGAAGCCTTGGGTGAAGAATTTTACTTGCACAAACTTTATCTATGCCAGAGCCCATATTTTGCGAGTATGTTCGGAGGATCGTGGCTGGAAACCACCAAGAGTTATATAAGTATTGATGTGGTTGATCCACAAATTACAGTAGAATGTAATATCTTTAATTTTACCTATTTTAATTTTAATTCTATTGTAATATATGTATATATTGCAGCATTACAAATAGTTTTTGGGTCATTATACAATGACGAAGTCATCCTCAACCCCAAAGATATTGTTCCCGTTTTAGCGGCAGCCACAATGTTTCAATTAGACGGGATAATTGAGAAGTGTACTGAAGTTATGATGGAGACGATTAATCCTAAGGTAATTATTTTATTTACTTTATAGTCGTTATCTACAAATAGAATTATATAACATCATTTGTGTACTTATGTTCAGGATTTCCTTAAAAATTTATTGTTGCCCCAAATTTATTTAATTTAATTTTCAGACTGTTTTTACTTATTACGACGCAGCTAGTCAGTATGGTCATAAGAAGCTAAAGGAGGCCTGCATTTATTGGTTTATCGTAAACCTCATGACCTATTATTACAGCAGTTCTCTGGTAATGTTACGCACAATTCCAGTGTCCCTCATGATATCCCTGGTTGCTAATCCAGACCTTTTCGTGATGCAGACAGAATTTTCCATTTATGTTATGTTAAAATTCTGGATGTACATGCATCTGCATCCTGATCTCAACGAGAGTCCTCCTGTTAAAGAAATTAACAACTTCTACTGTTCCAGAAAAGGTTTCTGTTTTCCCTAATATAAATGCCTATTTAATATAAATTTGATTTCAGGTGAAACTGCGTTTTTGTTAACGAAAGAGGGTGAGAAATTTAAACCAGCTTTTCGAGGGTTGCGGTTACACAATCTAATATCACATTACATGGACGTGGAGATGATTGAAAGGGACAACATCGTGCCACAACACTGGTTAAACCCCGTGGTTGTAGATCAGTGGAAAACGATGCTCCGAATTAATCAGAACGAAGACAGCGGGCCCCCAACTGATCTTTCTACTGATGTTTTTTTGAACAAGAGCCTTCGTTGTGGACGGATTTTGAACGAAAGAGGGAGACATATGTGGCGGTGGACCGGATTTCACTATGGTATAGATCTTCTCATGATAACAGACTGTACGACATTGTCGATTAAAAGGAACCACAGGCCTGAATTTGAGCAACTCCTCAGCCAACAAAATTCCAGAAACATATCGATAAGGTAAGAAATATTCTCATAGTTCAAATTTTGGTGGAAGATTCTTTATGTTATCAATATGAAACACAAAAAGTATTGTTTATTATGTAAACATAACAGCTCTTTCGGTATACTAATATCTTACATACAACTATCTGAAGAAGTCATTGTCATACCAAAACATACTAAACAATGCTGTGTAAAAATGTAAAACCCTACCAAGTAAAGATCTCAACCAAATGATAGCAATAAATAACATTTTTAATTTTGATAGGGTTACAGTGGTTTCGTTGAACGAACAGAGGCAAGTGGTGTACAAACAGACCTCGGAAATGAGGAATTTAACACTAACAAAAAGCGAAGAGATCACTTTGATGACATTAGATAAAGACCTCAGGTTCCCCTTAATAATATCGACGAACGTTCTGTTCACAACCCCCAATAACCAAGAACTCCAAGAACAGACGATACAGACCATAGGGTAGACTTAAATATATTTATACAAATTAAACAAGAAAAAATTTTGCATTTACCAATTCATACATCGGTATAATACAAAGAAAGAAAAAGAGTACATACATAGCAATTTATTTATTATTACTCTTATTATTTTTTTATTGCGCTTATACTGGGTATTTCGTTAAAGGAAACTTCTACAGAAAAGAGTACTAAAATGGCCATGAGACAAACATAGAAATTATTTTTAAACTCCGCATTTTACCGCAAGGAATCGCAATTGATAGTGTGAGTTAAAATTCAAGATTTTCCGAATATTCTCATATTAAACAATAACTTTAATAACATCATTAGAAAGTCTGTAACATTCCGCAAAAGTTGTGTGTCAGGCTCATTTAGTGTGCAATTCGCAATCATAACAGTTTGTTGTGATTTTATGATTTACCATAACAATTACGACCCCTTGCGGTAAAATGCAGAGCTAATTTCTAAGATTCTTCAGGGCTATTGCAGTACTCATTTCTGAATTTCTATCCTCAGTAGTAGTTTCCCTTTATGAAACACAACTACAGTTATTATTATTACACTATTGTGCATTCCCTATTAAATTAAATAAAAAAAAGTGTTTCTTTGTGAAACATTGGCTGGGTAACTAGGTACCCCATTGTACAGAAACTTCGATATTATTTTCTGTTTTATTTTTACCTGTATGCGAGATAAAATTTAGTACTCATTATTATGATTTTTTTTTGGGAATAAATATAAACTTTTACTAAACTTGAGAATCGAAAAATTAATTTTTAAATTGTTACCCAACCAAACGATTGTTAATAAGTGATTTACTTACTTCAGTAAGTTGATTTATCAGTGCCAACAAGTCTAAATTTAACAGAGATTAGTTTTGTGATAAATAAATTAATTAACTTTATATGTATGAATGTAGTGTATCGTATATTATTGTTGTAAATTATGTTTCTATTTTTTAATAAATTTATACCAGGCTTTTTTTACAGTATTATGATAAATAATCTATCTATTAATTGCAATTAATTAAACTAAAAAAAGAAGTGAATAATAATAATGTATAACTTACTAACTCAACCCAAATTGTTGTTTTTGTGTTTTCTGCTATAATTTTTATTATGAGTATTTATAGCGAGTACTTAATAGATTATTTTGGTTGCTTAATTATGGTAACTTTGCATTTCTTTTGATTGTTTACTACCGAGGGAATTAATAAATTATTTAATAGTTTTTAAGATTGAGAAGGAAATATTCAAATATGAAAATATATTTTTTATATAATATCTTCTAATTAAATCTAATAATTTTGCATATTCTGTTGTGTAATGTGATCATTATGTACCTACTATAATTTGAAACGAGCCTAAAATTTGAATTGAATTGCTTTTGAGTTACCTTTTTATGTTACCCATTGTATTAATGACTCGAAAAAACAATATTAATTTTTATACACGATGTATAAATATAATTGCTTGCTTACATTATATCTATAGATTAGATGATAACATTTTTATAGTTCCTCTTTTTGTGCAACTTTTTTTTATCTATACATATTTACTTAAAAAAAAAGATATCATTGCGCAAATAAATCTGACTTTTTGTGTTTCGAAGTAAGTACTAAGTGCTCTTACTAATCCTAGTCATAAACTTGTCTTTGTAACACATATTATGATGATACGATACATTTACTATGTAAAAATAATTAAAATACATACTCTATGTAAATTGTAATAAAATGTACAATATAAATTATATACCTACCTAATAAAAAAGACATTACAACGAAAACTGAATTTAATTTCAATTATATTTTTCTTTTGACACCTAATAAGTTTCAATAGTTAGTTAATTAATTAATTAATTAGTTCAACAGTCTGTCTACAACAAAATCATTAGGGATTTCTTCAATACTTTTTCTTAATTCGTCCACTTCACAACAGTATGAGTATCCTTTTGCAGCATTGGTGGCGTCCCATGTTATCCACGGTAGCTTTTTACAAATATTATGGCATAAAACGTCTTCCTGATAGAATAAATGAGGATTATTGACTGACACGAATGCAACTCCGGCCCTAATGTTGGGATCGTACAGGATCAACCAAAAGAGTTGAGGCACAGGAATAAATTTGTTATTAAAATCGTCAACGTACAAAAAAAGTTGTTGTGGTATTCCCTGTGAATCTGGTAGTTGACAAAACCCATGAGTACCAGAATACACGGTCAGATCCACCCCATACATATTAATAAATTTTTTAATACATTTTCTCAACTGTAACCAATTACCCATGCTGAGACTCATCCATTGGGGGGCAGTGTTAACATAATGGTGGGTTAGTGACTGCAATGCTTCGTAAAAAAAGTCAGATTTGGAGACCAGCTGACCCTTAACAATAACTTTGCTCATAATCGATCCGTCTTCTATATAATCTTTGCTATGTTGGGAAAGTCCCAGCTGCAAGTTGATGTATTTCTTATAAGCAAATTTCCTATAGATTTTGTCGAATGTCATCTTCCCTAAGTGGTAAATATTACCATCCTGGGACCATTTATATCTTATATTATTATTATTATTAGTCTTCTTTATCTCGAAATAGTATTTGCTGTAGGGCTTTATTGTGAATTTTGCATATAAAGTTCTTTGATAAACAGCATCAAAACAAAAGTTCATGATATCTAAATACGTTTCTTCAATGTTTATGCTTATAGCCAGTTCTTGATAATTGTTGTTGCAAATTCGGTTTGTTTTACGAATTTTAGGCAATGGGTAACCTTCACATTTTATCGAATGAAGGGGTGACGTCCCTTTAAAAAAGTCCATGTAGTAAATATCGTTTTTGTAACACGTTGCATTTGTAGCTTCTTTTTGTAACTTTTTGTTATCCACCACTATATTACTGTTAGGACAGATCAATATAATCGAATCGTTTAATTTTAAACTGTTAGAATAATTTGTTTCCACGAGATCATATTCCAAAAAACCGTCTATTTCGTTTGGTTTGAATATGAGAGGTTTTGGACCTGCACCATTGTATTGAATGTACAAGATGCAAGCTGAAATATATTTGTACCATTGTAGAATTTCAAGACTTTTAAGACTAATTTGTAACTTACTTACTTATATTTAAAGCATACCCCCATAAAAGCATAATTTCAATTGCAACACTAATTAACTTCACCTTTTTTAAATAATTTATGCGTTATCGCGCGTATGTGGTTAAAAATTGTTCTGTTTGGACAACTAGTTACAGTTTTGTAAATAAAATACATACAATTATGTTTTTTAAACAAAATTTGTCGAACATTATGTTATTTTACAATTATTTGTAAACATTTATTAATCATTCTAATATGTGCGTATTATTTTTAAGTAAGTATTAAAAATGGCCCCACCACTCAAATTTATTAATTAATCTAACAGTTCATCTACTTTTAGCTCATAAGGTAAATTTGGTATACTCTTTCTTAAGTCGTTTACATCACAGCAATAGAAATATCCTCTTGTGACATTATGAGCATTTTTGTTCTCGGGCCAATTAATTTGATGGCAGATGTCTTTGCACAAAACATCACTTTTTTTATTAAAATAGAAAGGATTGTTAACCCCAATAAAGGCAATGCCCTGTCTGCTTGCAGGGTCGTATATAATTTTCCAAAAATATTTTGGGACCGGAATGGCTTTGTTGTTGTTCTCATCCACGTAAAGGTACAATTCTTGTTCTTTTCCGTTTATATCTGACGGTAAAGTGCAGATCCCATGGGTCCCAGTATACACTATCAGTTCAGATGTTCTTTTTGCACAAAAATTTCGAACTTGTCTTTCCAAAGTAAGCCAGTTCCCTGAATTAAAAGACATCCATTGTGGGGCCGAGTTTAGGTAATGAAATGTGAGTGATTGTGCCGTTCCGTATATATGGTCCGCTTTAGGAGATAAATGACCTTTGCTCAAAAAGTTATCTCCTTCGTCTGGGTTTATGTATTTCAAGGAATTCGGTTCAAGACCCAGGATGGCATTGATGGTCTTGTGATGAGCTTTCTTTTTATACAATTTATCTAATGGTATTGGTAAATTGTAAACTTTTTCTTCTGTCCACCTGTTAGGTCTTTTGGCCGATTGGGCCCCTTTTATTTGGGGATATAACGTATGTTTGACGTAAAAAGTTTGAAGGTAATTTGGTTCATAACACATCGTTAAAGTATTAATTAAATTATCACCTTCATGTGTAACGTCGATTGTATATTTGTGAAAAGAACGTGGACAGGGGGTTTCTGATGAAGTCCTCTTGGCATGTGGTTTAGGATAGTGGTTGCAAGTGATTAAATTTTCACTTGAATTTGATTTTTTTCTGTTTCGACCAGCGGGTTCGATGTTTTCAAAACAAGATGCATGTATAGAGCCTTTTGTCGCACTTTTTATATCACCAGCATTTATAGTACTATCGGGACATACCATTAAAATTTCATCTGTTGTATTTAAACATACTGTTCCATCGACTTTTGAGGGAAGAAGTAAATTGTATTTAGAATTATAGCCACTTTTCGTAAAAATAATTGGAGATGGGTCCTTGAAATCTTTCCTTAAATTTAATACACAAGCTGAAAACGTTTCTACAATCAGAAATATTTATTATTTGCTTTAATTAAATTCTATAATAGAAATTATTTTGACGCAAATTTTTCATACAAATCCGCCTGTTGTCTGGATAAACATTTCTACTTAGAATTACAGCAACTTTACTTAAAAATAACCAGATATGGGCCTTTTAAATCATTCCTTAAATTTAATACACATGCTAAAGACGTTTCTACTTTCAGAAATATTTATTATTTGCATTAAATAAATTTAAATTCTAAAACTTTTTTACTTTTATAAGTTGCAAGTAAATATAAATATTAAAGGTGCACAAACATACCTATTTGAAAAAGATAAGGTGCTACAGCAACCATTTCTCCTGAAAATATTTTTTTACTATTAACTTGAACCAATTATATTTTTTAATTAATTGAACAATTAAGTTACCAAAGGGACAAATAATTTTATATAAAAATATGTGCAGTAGATTAATTTTACGTGATATTGTTTTCTCACAATAATGTTAACTTTAATTGTAAATTAAATTAACAACAAATTATAAATAAAGCTAAACCAAGTTCTATTTAATGCTGGAGTCGCGAGATCATTGACACTTACATTTTACTGTTATATTCCTTTGTGCATCATTTATTTAATTTTAAAAGTGAAATGATTTTTTAAAGTTTTGGTAACTTATTAATCTATATTCAATATTAAAGTAAAAAATCACATAATAAAAGTTTACTTACTTTAAATGAATTTTCTGTATGTCACAGTTGCTAAAGTACAATTTTCAATAAATTAGTAAGTGTAATAGTTTATCTTATTTATATGCACCTTTAAATATCCAAAAAGAGAAAACGTTACTCATAACTCAACACAAAGGACATTATTAGTAGATTAGGTAAAATACCTACCTACTGCATATGTATTTACATATATCATAATTAAAGAGAAACAAAGTTCACCATTAGAAAATGTTTAATCACTTCAAATGTACTCATTGTTTAAAAGTCGTTAAGCAATACATTGAACGTAATTTTAATACTTTTGCTATTACTTATAGCAATTATTTAATTTATTAATAAATGCCACTAGTCTCTTTTTACAAATAATATAATAAAGAAGTGCATATAAGAATATTATTGTATTATTTAATTTAATGCAACAAATATACTTTTATGGGGATGTTCACCTTTTATTTAATGTTTTAATTGGGGAAAGTCCTCGTTGCCAGGGCAACTCACATGGCCTTAAAAGAAAGCTGACGCTTCCTTAATAAATTTGACGCTTTTAACCATCAACCACAAATAATAACGATACAAACAATAAAATAAAAATGACTTTTAAATACTTGCAATGGGTAATTGCTGTTGTACAAAGAACAAAAATAAAAGGTACCTAACTAAAAATTACAATACAATGGGACGGTTATTCTGCAACCAATTTAATTTAATTCGATTTTAGGACAATAGTACTCTTGTTGGTTGGCTTGGATAATGCTGGAAAAACTGTGGCTGCTAGAGGACTCGCTGGTGAAACATTGGACTCTGTAATGCCCACAGTTGGATTTTCCGTGATCAATTTAAAATATTGCAATTATTCAGTGCAGATATTCGACTTAGGTGGAGGGAACAACATAAGAGGAATATGGGAACGATATTTTGCTTACGTATGCAAATTACTAATTTTTTTTTAAATTCATAAATTAAATTATTCTATTTATAGGCACATGGGGTGATATACGTGGCAGATTCTTCAGATTACAATCGTCTCCTTGAAGTAAGACGAGTTCTTTCTGACTTACTCCTGCACGAAAAGATATCTGGTAAGCCAGTTCTTTTCCTTGCCAATAAACAAGACCATAAAGATGCCCTAGACGAAATTGACTTAGTCGAGGCTGTGAAATTGGAAGAGTTAGTTAACGAAGCCCGGTGTCCGACCCTTGTAAAGACTTGTTGTGCTACCCAAAAGGCCAAAATAGACCCTGGTATCATAAACGGATATCACTGGTTATTAAATTACATTATCCGACGATATATAAGCATCAACGCTCGTGTTGAGTACGACGTTAACAATCAAGAACTTTTAGAAAAGGCAGAGAGGAAACAAAAGTTGGAGAAACTTAAGCACGAAGTCGAGAAAAAGTTACAAGAAAACATCTACGCCATCGAACCTTACACTGAAGAAATAAAAGAAGTGAACGGCTTCAAAAACTGCAACGATAGAGTTCCTATATTGAAAAGCTCTAATGAGATTACAGTGATAAAGAAGCAAAGCACCGAATTTGATAACAGTAGCAGTGATTCAAATAGTTCTGTTAACTTTTATCATGGGACTGTATTTGACGCATTCAATAGGCCCAAATCTGCTAGGGAAATGGTCAAAGAACAATTACAATCGAATATAAGTGAACGAAGACCGTCCCTAAAGGGTTTATTTCGTCCTAAAACTGCCCCCGTTCATTTATACGGAGATCACCCGGTAAAAGCGCCTGAAAGGCAAAAAGAAAACTTAAACCAAAGAACTTTACGATCTGCTGGTGACTCTATATTTGTTATTAGTAATTCTAGTGATTTGGTGAGTGACTATGAGAGTAAGGAATGTCTAGAGTTGAATAATTTAGGATACGAGCAGTCTGGGTGTATTGTAAAACCATATCCCACTTTAATTCATGTGAACGGGGCGACTAATAATGAAACTCGTTTCGTAAATTATAACACCACTAGGTAATAGAACAATGGAACAAATTAGAGGGCTGTAAGAAGCTTCTAAAATAAGAATAACTTTTGAGAGTATGTTGTATAATATTTAGCAGAGCTGGGCAAAGCTGTTATCAAAAATATTTTGTCCTGATTACATACGTAAATTTAAAGGACTTAAAATTACCAAATATTTTAAAAAATAAAGCGGGAAAAAGTTTCAAATACTTTGAAAAAGCTTAAAGCCCTCTCATAGTAGTAGTTCACAAAAAGATTTAAAGCCCTGAAAAGATTGGAGCACACTTTAAAGTACTAGACACTAAATATTTGCCCAACTCTGTTATTTAGAAGCATGTTTGTAATTATGTATTATAAAAGTTCATTAATTACTTTGGAATCAAATAATTAGGCACTTAAGACTATATTATGCATACAAACATATTTTGCACGTTTTCTAATCAAATAAATTATATTTTTTTAATTTTATCCAACTCATAAATAACAAGCATTTTCCACAAAGTGTACGAAAGGAAATAATGAGATAAATAAATTATATATTTATTAATTTAACAACCATCCACGATTTATGTATTATGTACGATTTATTTACAGTCTTAAGGTAACGTTCAATTTTCTTATAAAATATCACATCACATTGATTTTAACAACTTAATACTTTCATTAACGGTGTGTAGGTTCAACTAAATGTTATTAACATTTATATTTATATTAAAAAAGAAAGAGCCGAAAGTAACGGCATTATAAAAAGAAAGCTCGTCTAACAATAAGCAAAGTTATTAATGTAATTATAGTCCAAATAATAGCAAACCACAGCTTATCTCTGAAATAATAAATAAACTTGACTTTATACTTTCTGTATATAATTAAAAACTAAAAACTTACTTGTTTGATCTCTCAATTGAAGTGCGAAGTAAAGAATCTGCAGCAGAGGCTTCTGAATATTGACTGTGACAGGTTGTTACTCTCTGCCTTATATTTACTTCACTTTCACTTGTATTCCCCTGATTAGTTTTAGCAGTTTCTTCTTCAGATTTCAAAGCAATTTGTTGTATGAGTGTAGACTCTTCTTGAGTCAGTTGTTGAGTGCCTGATAAGGACGCTGTGGCCAATTTAGTTGAAATCTTCCCACAAGTATCACACTCCCAATCTACAGACTTCCTGGCAAGAATTTGACGTTCTTCTTTGGTATATTCAAGGGAACCTATTGTCCCTGCAGCAGGTGTTGGCATAAAAGCTATCAATGCTAATAGGGCAGTGCGTATTGACCATGAAGGTTGCCAACTCTCAGGGTGATAACCCGATATGGATAAACAAATCTTTTTGTTTGTTTCAAATCGGCCATTTGGCTATAAGAAACAAAAATTAAGAGAACACTAGTTAAAATATTCAGAAACTTAAAAGGGACAGCTTAAAATAAATAACCATTAGATTGTAACAATTACTAAATATTAAAGACTAAAAAAAGTCAAAACATTAATACTTACAGTTAATAGAATTATATTTGGTGGTTGCATTGGGTACTGTGATGGTAACAAAATTCTGCCATGATAGTATCCTCCTTCAAATTCTGTACCTTCTGGTCCTTTGACTGTAAAGTGCCACTCGAATAAATTATCATCTAAGGGACTTGCATAATACTCTTCTGTAGGTTCAGCCAACTCTCGAGCTTCTCGCATTAATCTCTTCACACCTATACGACAATAATTTTATCAACAAATTAACTAATACGAAAATTGTTGTTTACCTGGACTTTTAAGATTGTACTGGCCTTGAACAGACATTTGGTATTTTTAAAGGTATTAACACTGGAAATTTAACATAAAATAATTAGTTATTTTCGAATAATACGAATAGTTAGATAGATATCAGTCACTATCTTAAAAAAGATAATAAAACTAACCACAAAATTTCTGAACGAATAAACACCGACCACCTGTCAAATCACTGTTAATCCACGTAATGAAATTACAAAGTAAATATAAACCAGATTAGTATATATGGTTCCGCAATAATAAATTAAAGTTAAACATAATTCGTAAAATTCGTTATTTTTATACGCTTTATAAAAAATATTACTAATAAAGAATAAAAAACAATAGACGATAATTGCTTTTATTGTTGTTAAACACAAACATACATGTACAAAAAAAAGTCACACAAGTATATAATTTATATATAGTATGATAAAATATTTTTTATTCCTCATAAATCAACTAATTTTAACTTTCGATTAATATGTCCTGCTAAATCATGTTTTTATAGTTTATTGTTATATGACTCGCATGAAAAGTAACAAAATTCAAATAAAAAAAAGTAGGTCAGTAGGTAACTATATATATATATACAGGGTGTGCAATAAATAAAACTTGACCAAAGAATTATAATACTAAAATTAAATGTATAAAAGAGAATAAATAAATAAAATATACAAGAAAATACGTTGATTTTGTAAAATTACCGTTTTATTTAAATTTTTTCCCACTCCGTATAGGCAACCCATGATACATTAAAATTGAATAACTTATAGGCAACATACAATACACATTTTTTAAATGTTTCAAATTAAACGTGTAATTAATAAAATAGAATGTAAAATTGTTTATGTATTGTCCCAAACGTCTATCTTTTTTTAGTTAAAGGCATTTATGTAAATCAAACAACAGAAACACTACAAAAAAAATTGTTATTGGTAATAAAACTTAATTTTCGGAAATGCTTTTTCACTGTATATATTAATTTATAACTTAAAAAGACTTTGTTTCGGAAAAATAATATTCTGATTTCTTTAATATTTGTTAGCCTATTATACACAAACAGTAAATTGAAAATTCAATTTTAGTTTTCATACTTATAAACTACTTAATATAATAAAAAAAGATATAATTAAAGAATTGAACATTTATTCATGCTTCCTACAACTTAAAAATTATATGGAGAGCACTAATGTACATCTAATTTCCTAAAAAGTGATAGATTCTTCACAGCGAGTTATAATAATTATGATGATGTTAATAATGTCAAATACAAAATCAACTTAAAACCTAAAAGTATAGGTTAATATGTTTTTTATATCCATTTTAACAAAATTTACTTAATTGCAACTAATAAAAAATAATCAGTATCATCTTCAAATTAATGAAATGTAAAGACACCAACATATTACAAAGTTATCTTATTTGTTGTTTTCTTTTCAGTAATAATTTCCAGCAAGAAATTTTCAAAAATGTGTGTACATATAAACAAATATTTCATATTTTCACTGTATCTAAAATAAAAGATTTATCAACTCAAATATATTCTTAAATGAATAATGTTTTATTACAATCTTACCTCAAATTCCATCAACAGGGTCTGCTTCATCTGCTGAACTAATATCGTCTCCAAACTCAATGTCTTCATCAAAACCATCTTCAACAAATGTGACAGTGTCATTGATACGCACTGTTTCTGGGAATTCTCCATAGGTTTTTAGATTTCGAGCTTCATCTGGTGTGTATTTTAAAATAACATCGGCTTTTGCATCTTGATAATCTCGGAGACCAATCAAAATAATGTCACCTTGATTAATCCAAACCTTCAAGTAATATACAAATCAAACAATAATAGATAACTAACAAAAAAGAGCTGTTCTTTACAAGATAATAGGCTATCTTAACATCTACTACATAACCTATTTATTAAGGCACTTTGATTTCACAATTTATTTATAAACTTCACAATTAATGAATAAATGAGATTCAAAAAGGTGTCTCTTAGTTTAGTAATGGTTCACAAACCTTTTTTCTCAATTTCCCCCGAATATGGCACAATCTTTTGACACCATCAAAACACATTGCTTCTAATCTTCCATTACCCAACATCTTTGTTACTTGAGCATACTCTTGTCCGTCTTCTTTAAAAACTAATTCACGTTTTTCTGTTTCGTTTTCGTTCTTTCCTCTCCTCCTGTTTTTACCTCCCTTTCCTAAAAGATAGAAATTGCACGTACAAAAACAGGCACTGCCAAGAACGTATTTTGTAACATTGCAAAATATTACTCTCCAAGCAGTTTTGGAGCAACGACTACAAACAACTGCTATTTATCTAAATGCTTACCTTTATTTTTCGGCATTTTAAATTATATTTGTAATAAATTAAGTATTAAAATTTCACATAAGTATTAACTACTGACAAGTGAAATGAACGAGACTGTCATGGTCATGAAGGACGTGACATTATAGTATAGCCAACACAATTATTTTATTTTTATTTAATAAATAGTCAATATATTTTTTATATTAAATAAGCTACTTAATTAAAACCATAACGTGTTTGTTTATTAATTTTAATTGGGTCGAAAAAGAAAGTAAATTTATGTGATTTTAAAAAATTGTTTATTATTTAGAAAAGTAATGTTGGTAGTTATGTAGATGCTGTCGACATCTTTTTCCGGTTTCTTGTTATTAAACATTATACGTCACAAGTTGGGGGGAAAGTTACATACGTCACGTGAAGTTTGACAACAGAAACAGTTTTGTTCTTTGTCCCAATATCAAACATGGATTCCAGTCAAGATCACGAGGAATCGGAATTTCAATGTAAACGAATAAAACTCGACGTAACGCAATCGAATTTGAGTGTTTTGTGTCAAGAAGAATTTAATTCTGCAATTAATGTGTCGTGTGATAGAGCAATTGAAAATTCTGAAGGTAAATATGTTTAATGTATTATCTTTTTAACCGCACAAAATGGCGCCGTAATAGGGCGCCCTCGACATTTTGTAGGCGTGGCAGTTTGGCGTAAAATTTCATCAAGTTGAGCTATGTTGGGATTTGGAATTTTGAAAAAGATTTATTTACTCTTTTTCGTAAGATAAATCTCTCACCAGCATGTATTCAACGAGAAAAAAAATGAATGCGTAAAAACAAATTTTTCGTTTTATCGATTTTTATGAAGAGACATCTATGTTGCAAGGGTTTAAGTACAAGTATACAGATAGCCCATATTTTCCAAAAAGTTTCGTCCCATTTTAATGTTTGATAAAACTTTATCGCTCCAATTTTAAATTTTTGTATGAATTTGTAACAGTTCAGAAATTCAGCCTGTCAATATATATTTTTCCAAAGTTATTTTTAGTTTTATTTATGCATTAGACTAAATTTTCAATTTGTGTTTATTTAGTTAATTATGTGTGTAATTAACTAGTTCACTAATTAGTAAAATACTACAGCCAGGCGTGTATACAAGTTAACTTTTTAAAGGGTTCAGACAGGATCATTCATTTTAAATTTTCATTGCCAAAATAATATACCTAACTGGTTTTGAAAATATTGATTTATAAACATTGTTTAAGTATTTAAAAAGTTTTATAAAGTGTTTATTAAATTGTGAAGAGTATGTAAATATTCAATTTAAAAATAAATTATACTATGTTTATAGCTTTTAAACAAATGAACAAATTAAATTTGCTTTTTGTTTTTTTAGTTATTAATAAACCATTAATATGTTTCTTAATTGTATATGTTATTCAGAGTGCAGAAACATAATGTTATTGTAGGTATACTAGCTGATTGTGACTCAGGTTATGAAGCTTCAACATTGGAATCATTACCCACTCCGTCTCATCAAGTTTCACCCCTGTCTCATTCAGAAACACCTGACGCTTATTCAGGATTTGCATCAGAGTCTGACATTCTACATCTATCGTCCTGCAATCCCAGCCAAGAAGATGACGACAACGCGTCAACTATCAGCCACTTTAGCGATTTAAGCGGTTTGTCTGATGTTTCCCTTCATGACTGGAAATCCATAAGTGGCAGTATGGTTTGGGTAATTTATTTATATTTTTGCAAATCAAAAACTGTAATACATAATTTAGAAATCTTTTTTAACAGGTCCACAAGCAAATGCAGAACGGGGTTGACCCCAGGATGCTTCTTGTAGAATTAGGGGCGAATGTTGACCAGATACCCCCATACCTGGATGACATTACGCTGTGGAAATTGTTAATAAATATGGTAGCAGAGCCCCCTCAAAGAAATAAACTTAGACATGTAAATACATTAGAAGATGTAGTTAGGTTACTAAAAGGTAAAAATTATAGAAACATTAATAAGCACGTTAGGTAATTAATTTTTTGTTTAACTAATTGCTTAGGTGCAAAAAAGGTAATTGTCTTAACTGGAGCTGGGGTGTCTGTTTCATGCGGGATACCGGACTTTCGGTCTAAAGATGGTATATACTCTCGTTTAGCAAAAGATTTTCCTGATCTGGTCGATCCGCAGGCAATGTTTGATATTAATTACTTCAATCAAGATCCTAGGCCGTTCTTTAAATTCGCAAAAGACATTTATCCTGGAATTTTCGAGCCTAGTCCATGTCACAAGTAAGTTAATAAATTCAAAGCCCAATTAATTTATGTTATGTAACTGTTTATATTCAAAAAAATTAATTCAAATTCACTTAAGTAATGTAAGTGTTTTAATGTTTTTTTTTTTTTCAGGTTTATTCGTTTATTAGAAAAGCAGGGCAAACTACTCCGTAATTATACGCAAAATATCGATACACTTGAAAAAATAGCGAACATCGACCGGGTCATCGAGTGCCACGGTTCATTTGCGACCGCGAGTTGCACGAACTGCGGTCAAAAGGCTTCCGCGGACGAGATCCGAGACACAGTACTCTCACAAAAAATTCCATTGTGCACACGATGCCACCCTGCAGATTCACATTCTGTCGATCCCAACGACGAGGAGTACAGGAGCGACCCAAGGGCACTCAGGAGACTAGTAGAGAGCGGGATAATGAAACCTGATATCGTTTTCTTTGGCGAGGGGCTTCCAGACTCCTTCCACGAAGCCATGGCCGGAGACAAGAACGAATGCGACCTGTTGTTGGTCATTGGTAGCTCGTTGAAAGTACGACCGGTTGCCCTCATACCGAACTCCTTACCGGCCCACGTCCCTCAGATTCTCATCAACAGGGAGCCTTTGCCCCACTGTCATTTCGACGTGGAACTTCTTGGAGATTGTGACGGAATAGTCAATCATCTTTGTCAATTGTTAGTACATGTACTATTTAATTTGAATTAAAATTTTTAACTTCTTTTTGTAACAGATTAGGAAGTTCTTGGGAAGAAGGCGTTTACGACAAAACTACTCTTAAAGAAGCTTTACAATTGTTGTCCCTAAATGAGATGAAGTGCGAAGACACAAACGTGTCAGATGCTTCGTCTTCGTCCCCCGAAGAAGTGGTCCTCAAATGCGATTCGTCTTCTTCAACTACAACAGTACGTGATCTCGAAATGTCTTCAGAAGAGGTGACATGCGAGTGTCGAAGTGTCACCCCAGTACGAAAACGTAATTGCAGTTGCAAGTTTACGTTAACTACAAAACAGAGTTCCTGGTTTAAACAAGAAGTGAACGAGTTCAAAGAGCTAGACGCAGTGTCTTCGAAAGAGAAGCTTCTGCTACTCGAAAGGGAGATTGTGGAAGCGAAACAGTTCAAACAGAGGCATATTTCGGTTGATTCCGCCCAAGACTCTGGCATAGGGGAGAACTCGAATTTTACAGACAGCGAGGGCTTCAAGTATGACACTTCAGATGAAACAAATGATAGTACGAGGATAGAAATATCAGCAGCAGGTAATATTAATTTGCTAAAAAATCGTTATACATAGTAAATATGTGTTTTTTTTTTTGTAGATGTCGGTAGTCGCCACTGGGACCTTGGTAACGAGAGGACGTCGTCGAAGATTTGTTCCGAAGATCCGCCTCCTCCGCCGCCCCCGTCCATGAATACCGTCGACCTGCGCGATTACTGGCAGCCAAAAGTCAAACACAGTCTCGTGGACAGGTTACCGGAAGGAACATATTACAGGATCCCACCCTGTAGGTACATATTTCCCGGTGCCGAGGTCTTTTACGACCCCGATGAAAAATACGACTACTTCGACGACTCGTCCAGCTCGGAATCGAGTGATTCCGAGGAAACTGACGAGAATTAAAAAAATAATAATAAAAAGGTTATAAAGGCATACACACATAAACACAAGAAGCATGCATTATTTATACACATGTATCGTATGGTTGAAATTATACATAAGTACACTTACACTCACTCAAAAATAATGGAAATTGATTGATGAGGGTAACAAACGAAGATGGAGTTTTGTTTGGTGATAACAGCAAATGAAAATTGGAAGGCATATTGTATGGAAAGGACAGCAGATTTTGTAGCATCAAATAACAAGAAAGGTATTTTTCTTTTATTTCTTATTATAAAATTATTGTAGAATTAAAAGTGTTGTTAAAATAATGCTTCAGGGGTTACCCTATTTTTAAATACAATAAAATCACTTAATTGGAGCTATAAACGTTAAATTAAAAAAAAAACAGATGCTACATTATCTTTAATAATAATTCAACAACGTAGAGATTTAATTAAATAAAGTACATAAAATAAATTCAATTTTTTAAATAGCACAACTAATTTTTTTGCTATTCATTTACGATGGCAGTGTAGAATTGTTATTTTTTTTTTGTTTTAATATAATGAATCTAAAAAATTCATTAATATAATAGTACGACTTTATTTTGGACTCGAGTTTAAAATTTGTGCTATTTAAGAAAATTAAAAACTAATTTTTATTTCACTGTATTTAACGATAATTGTTTTTGATAAGACTGAAAATATGCACGTTCATAATAATAATACTTCTGAACATATAAATAAATAATTCATGAACTTTCTCCCGTTTGTACATAAATTCTTCCAGTTGCTACTTACAATTAATTAACTCTAAATAAATTAAAATCAAATAAAAAATAAATAATAGTCCAAAAAATGTGTGTAGCCCTATTTATTAATTATTTGTTAGCTTTACATAGTACTGATGAAGACATTTTTTTACCTACTTTATACATGTGTGTATAAAAAAATGTTTTAAGAATGATTGTGTGCAGTTTGGATCTTTTTTGTGTTTTTAATTTAAATTAAATTAACGGAATCTAAAAAAAGAAAATTGGGACATTGAACATTAACTTTAACATGTTTAATTTACATTAATAAATGTAACAGAAGTAGATGTAAGCTGCACATACTTAATAATACCTAAATGTGGAGAGATTGTTGTTATTATGTTACTATTTTTTTTTAATTATTGGTAGGTTGTTATTTTGCGGAATTAATAATGTATGTAAATTTGTTTTCCCCTCCGCAAGTTTGTATGGTGTATAAATATGCTATTATTTCATAGGGTGTAATTTTAAGCCAAAAAAATCACGTTGAATAAGAGTATTTGTTATTTGTATAGTGTTTAAGAATTACACAAAAATGGTGTTTCCGATGTTTGTAAACGATCTCTCATCTACCTCTCGTTTATTTTATTTTTTTATTATTATTATAAAAATCCTCTTCTACTATGTTTTTTCTTGTCCCTTTTAAGTGAACATGCATTTAATTTAAAAAAACTTGGGTGATAACTAACAAAACATAATTATGTATGTAGTTAGGACGTGAGGAGATATGAGCATAGCTAGCCGATCAGCCCCTATGGACTGTTCCATTTAGTTTTTTAGGGTAAATTGTTCTATCTACGCTGTAATATAATTAAAAGATCAAGTACACGAATTAACTGGATTTTAGGAGAGAATATTGATGAAAACTTGCAAATAGGCGATCAACTAATCAATTTATCTTACAATCTTATTTTGGGGCTTATTTACAGACATTGGACACCCAGTTACTTACATATATGCATATAATACCTATATTGGACATTCTAAAGAAAAGTTACAAAGCAAACTAATAATTGTGTAAAAGTTAAATAGAAAGATCTTTATTTTTCCACGTCGCAAAAAACGTTTTTTATTTTTGTGTTGTCGTTTTTTCAGTTTGATACAAGGAATAACTACTAATATAAAAAAGTATTAAAACGAAAATGTGGCTGATCCTTTTCTTTTCGAGGGTCATTTTAGATTTTGTTGTAATATAAAATTTTATTTTTGTACGTTTATTTATTATAGTAGATTGTAAGTTCCTTATTTTCTTTTCCCACATACTTCTTTTCTTTTGATAATAACGAATTGACCGTCTCCGTAATAATAATTATAATAAATAATTAATTATAATTCTGATAATAATTTATCTTTGCATTTAGATTTGTTGATGATATGTTTTCTATTTTATGTCCTCTCAGTTTTTAATTTTGTTTATTATTAAAATAATTCTTCAGTTAAATACAAATGTTGTTTTATTTAATTAATTATTAATTACAGTGGTACAGCAATAAATTGATTAGAAAATACATAGCGGTAACGTTTTTTTATTTGATAAGTAAGAGTTCACATTACGTCTTTTGCAACTGCTTAGTAACCAATTTATCAATAATATCCTGGACATTCCTTATATGAGCCCTTTGTACTGGTCGAGCCTTTGCAAGTACGTCAGAACTGATTTTGTAGTCAAAAATTACCCTTTGCAGTGAATGAACACTTGGAAGGGGATAATTTTGGTTTAATAAGCACTTGTACCCTGATTCACCACAAGTAAAAAATAACTCCAATGCTTTCTTTAAAGTTTTAGCCTTCCACTTAAAACATTTCCTGCTACCGTCTTTCAAATGGCGTATTTGATCAGAGTTAAAGGTCTTTTTTAAACTTCGTTCTAATCTGTGAAGCTCTTGGCTTACTTCAGAAACTCTTTGTCTTGCCATTCGTAAATTTTCTTTCAGCACCAACACCTCAGAACGTTCATCCTGCCTGTTTTTCTGTAGAACATCTAATGAGGATTTACATTCTTCTATAATAAAATAAATTAGTATTTTAGTCATAACTGAATATTTTAGGTACCTTTTGTTGTACTTGTAAAATGTTCTGTCTGTTTTCTTTCTTGAGTTTCATCATCAGAAGAGTCAACATTAATCGTTACAATGGGTGGTTTTGGTAGTATGAATTTATTTACGACTTTTTGAACATTCTTCTTTAATTTCTCTGGCAATAAAACAATAAATGTGTTCATTATAATAGAATATATTTGTGAAAGACAACAAGACTTACTATTTTTGGCCTTTAGTCGTTCTGTCTTTTTTTTAGGGTTTACTTTTGCTAATGGGATTCCGTCTTTCTTTTCTTTTGGAAAATCTAAAATTTTTTATTTTATTTAATGCCAAATAATACCTACCTAATTAAAAACCAGTATGTACTTTGCAATGGTACAATTTTAAAGCATTGGGTGTTGTTGATCTCTACGGTTTCATTTTCAGAGGATTCTAAGTCTATTGTGGTATTTGGATCCAGAAAAGGATTTATAAAAATCTTACCACAGTGGTTAATAGGGAATTCAACTTTTGGAGGTTTTAAATCTGCAATGTGTTAATTATTACATTAATACTAATTATATCTTAGTTTATTTACTGTTTGTTATGATGTTATTACGACTTGAAGTTTCTGTAGACTGTAAGTTTGCAAGAATCTCATATACTTCCGAGGTTTCTGTTGGTTCTCCTTGTTCTGTTTTATTTGGATATATCATACATGTTTTCAAATCTGCTTTTACACAGAAAAACATTTACGTTTAGAAGCATTTTAATTACTCAGTTCTAAATTACCTTCATCACTATTGTCTTCCTTAACACCTTCATTTTCAATTTTAACAGGTGGAGAGTTCCAAGGCAGGTTGCTGTTGGAATCATGTTCATCTTCTTCAATCATTGTGATATGTTTCTAAAAATAATCATTTCAGTCTAATTAACTTTAGGTGAACTGGGCAATCAAAATTATTACTTGCCTCGCAAAGAAATAACAATTCAGGTACATTTCCTGTTACATTAAGTTTTTTTAACCAACGGTTTCTGGTAAGGGGCTGTTCATGAATTTTGGGTATTTGAAAAAGTCGGGCTCCACTGGCAGAAGTAACTCTACATCTAGTAACACAACAATAACGTGTCATTATTAAGTTTAATAAGTACAATTATACTATGTTTATTTTAAATTTTTAAATTAATAATTAATTACAAACATTACTGTTACTGGTCAAATTGTTAGGTTATGTTATGTTTAATTGACGTTTAAGCCAGTGGCGGCGTTATGCTGTTAATGTTTGTTAATCAAGGAAGTGCTGCCTCTAGCGCAGAAAGTATGAATTAATTTGAAAAACGCGGGCTATTAATTATTTAAAAAGTTGCATGGATTATTTTATTAATGAAACGACTTTAATAGTTTATTTGAATGGAAAATTTATATTATGAAGAGATGTTAAAGACAAGAAAATTAAAACACTGAATAATTGTATTACAAAAAATAGACATAAGATCGTTGTTGTATTAAAAAAACAAAAAAGAAAAGGAAACATTGTTGTAATTAACAAAAGAAGGACTACATAAAATTATTGTATTAAACAAAATTTAAGACAAAGGAAGTTGAATGAATCTAATTCCGACTTAAAAAAATATTAAAGTAAATGCTGGTGTCAACGCTTCATTAATCACATACATTACTAATTTATTATGGCTTGGTGTAAACAGACAATTATATTATTGTCTGACATTGCGTGACCTTTAAATTATTCCTCTCCATGTTATGATTCCATGATCGTGATTCGAGTGGAGCAGGTGTTGCATTTCTAAACAGCTTGTGAAGGATACAAACAATAGTTGGGTATATTTCCTAGGAGTGGACTTATATACAATGCACCCACATTACCCACTGGCCATTATAAGAGTTCTTTTTTTTCCATGGCTCTAAATAAGTATGAGTGAGTCAGTTATTTTCGCGCTCTGGTCTTGTAAACAACACCATCATTAAAATTGGCCGTGCTATAAAAATAAAACCTCATGAATTGTTTACATTTAGATCATTTTTAGTTGGGTAGTTCGTCGTTGATTATTATCTCCTTGATAACTTTATGCTATTGTTGTGGTTTTAAATAGTTTTAGTGAATAAAATTGTGCGTTAATTTTATCCAAGTGTGGTGTTTTTTTTTCTTATTATTTAGGTGAGAATATATTTTTTATGCTGTTCTGAATTAATTAGCTGACTTAGTAATTACCTACCATAACAAAAATTTGTATTAAATTAAATTATTAAATGCCAGTTTTAATTATTTATTAGACGTTTTAAAACATAAATTACCAACACAGCACTATATTTAAAAAAAATAAATTAATAACAATAAGTTTTTACGTAATTATAACTTAAATGTTGACGCAACGAAGTGCACTCCCTGAAGCACCGAGGGTTACTAATTGAGGAATGCAGGTGCAATTGTTATAAATTGTTTCGTCGCTCCTGATTGGTCGAAACGCGGACGGCCATCTTTGCGACCCTAAAAGTAGGTCAAGTTCAATGTACTAGGCGCCACTTGACCTAATTAAAACAAGGGGCCTTTTAATGGGGGTAGTTTGGTTATTTTTGGGCCAATTTCGATACGGTTTTCACTAGAATATTATAGAATATCTAACGCTGATTTTAACAACAACAACAACAACATAAGAAATCAATTCCTATTAGGTATTAAGTAAATTTAGTTTTGTTTGATAAAGTGTGTTAATTATAAGGAAATTTGAGTTATAATTATCTATTCCTAGTGGAAGTGTGGAACGAATGTACAAATAATGAATATTTATGACCAACAGTACCTATTATAATACCTACAATACATAAAATACTACTTTAAATGCATTACTAGAATTTAGTTTAATTTCGAGTTAATTTATTTATATTTATACATACGATTATTTTGTTCAATGTTGTACTTATATATAATACATAAATAATTAACTGTTGTTAATGGAAATAAGAAAATAATTCGGTTTAGTTTTCTTACAAAGAGAAGATTTATACATGAGCATCGGTGGTTCAGTGGTAGAATGCTCGCCTGCCACGCGGGCGGCCCGGGTTCGATTCCCGGCCGATGCAAATCGTTTTTTTCTTATATAACTAGGTCATTATTGCTTTAATGGTTGTGTAAGGAATAGTAAGAGACGATGTAACAGTTACATAAACCAACTTTAGTAAGTAGTTTAACATAAACGTGTGTAGGTAACTTTCTTTTTCGTTAGGTACGTTTTGTAAATTCAAATGGCTGATAACATAAATAAATAATTATTGATTGCTGCTCAAGAATAAATGTAACGTAAATTCTTTCAAAATTGTAATGAATAATTTATTACGAAACATTATTTTTCTAATATCTTAAATTAGATACAATGGCAATACTATGTTTTCAATTAATATTTAAAAATAGTAGTGTTTATCTCTGTGGGGGTATTTTGTACTTGCTGGTTAATAACAGTAATAACAATAATTACGTCGAAAAGAAAAATTGACATTGACGAATGTTTTCGTTGTTATTTTTTTTGGAATTTTTTTGTTCGATAAAAAACATTTGAAATAAACAAACAAGAAATAAAAACAGTAGTTGTCTTGTTTTAGTGAAAGTTGTTTTCCTTCCTATTTCTCTCATTAAATCCTCTTGAATCTTCATTAACAATATTAAACATATCTAAACGAGTTTTTGGTTGGTTAAATATTACAAAAGAAAATTAACATAAGACTATATACATACGTAGGCAATAAATATATACACGGTGTTCAATTATAAGTAGATAGGTATTGCTACAAAAATAAAAAAATTTTGTTTTTCAGAATTGATAATGGAATTTGGGGACGTGTAATGAATAATTAATTATGTGAGTTCAAAATGAGGCTAGGGGGGAGAGAAATGGGTCCAGCAAAATATCATAACATCTCATTTAAAATGAGCGGGGGTCATTGAATAAAATTTTGATCCAATAATAAATTCAAAAATTTGTAAAAAAAATATTAATATTAATAAATCATTATCAAATACACCCTGTATAATAAACGTACATCAAAATAAAATTGCGTCATTTTTTTTGACATATTCCACCCATTTCTATTTTTTATTAGATACAGCTCAAAAGTTGAAATTTTCGTGGTTTCATTTACAGAAAATCTTATAAAAAAGGGTTAGATTCTGTTTTATGTACTTAGGTAGGTACTCTATAAAAAAACTAATCCTAAGAAACATTTGAGTAATTACAAAATTTACTTATTTATTCAGTTTTTTAAAATATATGTAGATATATATTTATCTATTAAGTTAAGAGAAAAATTCAATAAAAAAATAAAAACACTCAATTATTGAATTAATTAATTAAAATCCCTTAAGATTGAGACTTAAACATCCCCTAAAAGTTAAAGTGACAATAATAAACAAAAGCAATTATGTTTCAGATTAAGAACGACAATGGTATTTGCTAGAACATCTTTACTATTTTTTTTGCTCATTTTTTCTGGACCTTGCTTCGTCAGTTCTTACAGAGTGGGGGTAGGAATTGCTGACGTCACGGGGCCAGTAGCAGAAATAGCGTTTGTAAGTGAAAATTATAAATAAATCATCAAAAAAATACCAAATATTAATATACAGGTATATAATAAAAAATAATTATTGAATTTAGATATATAGGGTGGTCATTTTTAGCCTACCCTATAAACGTATCTCCGGAGTGAATTTGAATATCGTTTTGAAATTTTGGTTGATTGGGTTTTAAGAAGTTGTCTACCGTTTTAAAATATTTTTGATCTTTTATCACTTCCGGTTATACCGGAAGTCAACGTCAACTTTGTTATTTTAAATGAAACTCCAATTTTTTTTTGCATCAAAATGTTGATTCTCAACAGTTTTTGAGTTATTTCAATAAAAAATTAATTAATTATTATTTTTTAATTAGATGGGCTATGCAAAAGCGTCGCAAGAAGGGATGGGGTTGCATTTGAGGCAATATTCGAGGGCTTTTGTTATCGAAGATAACGAAAATCGTATGGTTTTTGTTAGTGTTGATGTTGGAATGATTGGCCCTGCCATGAGGAAAGAAGTAAGCATTTAAATATGTAATTAAAATATAAAATTTCCATAAAAATCTCACCAAGGGGAAGAGAGGGGGTCCAAATTAAAATAAATAATGGACGTCTCCATCCCCTTCTTTTGTGTTAGTGTTAATAAGGGTGATTTGTGCCCTCTAAGTTCTGCTTTCATAAGACCAAACACTACAAAATCACAGAAAAGTAGGTCTGGACTATATGGAGGGTGTTTTAATGGGGACTGGCCTACTTCTTGCTCAGAAACTGTGATATAAATAAGAAATTAGTTCTTCAAGTTTTGGCCCTCTCCTACCACCATTACATCAAATTTTATTTACCCTCGTACAATACCACTGGGGATGAAATCAAAAAGTATGCAATTGTCTAACGATTTGTAGGTACTTGCAAGTCTGAAAAAAAAATATGGTGCCCTCTATAACGAACAAAATTTTATCTTGAGTGGTACCCATACTCATTCTGCACCTGGAGGGTTCCTAATGCATCTTTTGTTCGATATCACGAGCCTGGGGTTTGTTAAACAGACTTTTACAGCTCTAGTGTCTGGAATAACTCAGGTAATTAATTTCTATAAATAAATTATTAATAAAACAGGGTTCCAAAAAATTTACCTTTAATTCTTCTTGTGCAATTTTTTAGAAACTCAATAAAAGTTTAAATCTCTTTTTAGTCTATTATTAGAGCCCACGATTCAGTTGTTGAGGCCAAAATTTATTTAAATTCAGGAGAACTACTAAATGCCAACATAAATCGTAGTCCCGCTGCATATTTATTAAATCCTGAAGAAGAAAGGAAACAGTAAGTAATAAATAAATTTTTTGTTTCTATAAAACATTTGATGAGTCGATAACAAAGTAGCATCGTCCATAACAAAATAACATCATCTGTAACAAAATAAAATCATCCAAACATTTTTTTTTTAATATTCATTTGTTCGAGTACTGTTTAGAGATTTTATTAATAATAATAAGGAGTTCACTTATTTTCTCGGTTGCCAGGTATAAATACGACGTTGATAAAGAAATGACGCAACTAAAGTTCTTATCGGCAGACAATAACGAACCTTTAGGGGTAATAAACTGGTTCGCCGTTCATCCGACTTCGATGAACAACACAAATCGTCTGGTATCTTCTGATAATGTCGGTTACGCTTCAATTTTATTCGAAGAATATTTTAACGGACATATTCCTGGAAAGGTACGTCTACGCAAAACTACCCATAAAAAAATAAGTATTATGTTAAGTAGTTGCTAAGCTCAAGAAGAAAATTTTTTATAAAGCACTTTATAGTATTAGGATACATTTTACCCCCTGTTTAGGGTCCATTTGTTGCTGCGTTTGCTTCAAGTAATCTTGGCGACGTTTCGCCGAACATCAAGGGTCCTCACTGTCTGAACACTGGCCTTCCATGTAACAACGTTTCGAGCACTTGTGAAGGCGAAGCAAAAGTTTGTGTCGCCACAGGACCTGGCCAGGACATGTTCGAAAGCACCAAAATTATTGCAACAAGACTTTTCGAAAAAGCAAAGGTTAAAAAAAAAATAATAACAACCCCTAAAATAATAATTACAATTTTGTATTAACACCTGCAGGAGTTGTGGACAAATGGAAAAGACCAAGAGGTTAATGGTCCTCTCAAAGTTGCCCATCAATTTGTCGATATGCCCCAACAGAGAGCGGAGTATAACGCCCCCAATGGGTCTTTGATCCAGGTAGGTATCGATCGCCATTTTCTTAACGTCAAATTTTATTATTTATTTACGTAGGTACGAGGTTGTTCACCAGCAATGGGTTACAGTTTCGCTGCTGGCACCACTGATGGTCCCGGAGAATTCGACTTCAAGCAGGGCACAGTGACGGAGAACAGACTGTGGAATATGGTCAGAGATCTACTAGCCACCCCCACAACAGACGATAAAGAATGCCACCATCCGAAGCCCATTTTGATAAACACTGGGAAGGTAAAATATTCTAATCAAGTATTGTTATACGTATATATATCTGGTTGTTGTACAGATTAACTTCCCTTATGAATGGCAACCAAAAATTGTATCCGTTCAAGTGGCTCTGTTGGGGGATGTAGCGATAGCCGCAGTTCCAGGTGAATTTACAACAATGTCTGGAAGGCGCCTTCGTAGAGCTGTAGCAGCAGCATTTCAAGAGAATGGCAAGAGGGTTAAAAATGTGATCATTGCAGGACTTAGTAACGTTTACAGTGATTATATTACAACCCCAGAGGAATATCAGGTAAGTCACGCAATTTTAAAAATTGTATACTATAGCTACTTATGCAGTCTTGTAGAGCATTCTTTTGTGAATATTTTGGCATTTTTCCCACCGATTTATCTCAAACGGTTCCGGAGATATAACCAGAAAAGCATTAACACAACGCGCGGTACATGTGGCATCATTCTCGCGCGGCATTCGTGTCGTTCCTTTAATTCTCGCACGCTATTGGTGCAGCGCGATTCATTCTCGATCCGTATTGGTCTGCAGGCTTCTTGCTGGAGTGCGATTGGTGCCGTCTGCTTCAATCTCGCGCGGTAGACACGAAGTGGGGGTAATGGCAACCAAGCGCGCGTTTGTTTCGCATTGCACGCGCGGCACACAGGTCAGTAGGCGAGTAGCATTCGCCGCGGAAGGACGTGGAGTATGCTACGCTCTCAATTTCACGACGCCTGTATCATTTTGGAGCGGAAATTTATAGGTATTAACCGCTGAGGTAATTTATCTGAGGTTGGGTGTAAAATGGACGATATCGACCGTTAACGATGGGTACTAATGATAGTTTAATAACTCTGCAGGTCGTTAATGCCAAACGTTTCTAACCAATAAAGTGCGAAACTGTCGCCTCTTTTGTTTTTAATGCACAGCTGGCTTGTTTCGAATTGTGGTGTGTGGAAAATTCAACCCTTATTCGAGAAACTTTTATTTTTAGCTTCAAAGATACGAAGGAGCTTCAACAATTTATGGTCCCCACACGTTAACAATTTATTTAAAACTTTACAGAGAGTTAATAAATTCACTTTTATTGGTAGGTACTTAATATAATTATTATTGATGATAAAATTATTATTGGGTAATATTTTAGGACAAAATAGTCGATCCAGGGCCGACTCCACCAGATTTTTCTAACAAACTGATTTCGTTGGTGCCACCAGTTATTTTTGATGCTTCAGGGTTTACAAATAAGTTTGGCGAATGTGTCCATCAACCACCTCAGAGGGTTAAAAGGGGGGACGTGGTGAAGGCTGTTTTTGTTAGTATTTAGTACCTATCAAGCTTTATAAAAAAATAAGTATATTTGTTTTGTTTATCTAGATATCTGGTAATCCTCGAAATAATTTAATGCATGGGAAAACTTTTTTAACAGTAGAAAAACGTGGTAAGGAAAACTGGGACGTTGTGGAAACTGATTCTAATTGGGAAACAAAGTAAGATCACTTTTTCTATTTGTTTCTTTCATTCATTGTTTTAAATTGTTTTCTTTTTTTATTTATTTTTGTTTGTTTATTGCAATTGTTTTTCTATTATTACATTTCAAATAGAAAACTATATACAGATATTTTTTATTTAGATTTATATGGACAAAAAGTTCAAAATTTTCCCCAAACAGTGAGGCGATTATTGAGTGGGAAACAGGACCAAAGACTGAGCTAGGGACGTACAGGATACGTCACATAGGGTTTTATAGGTATATATTTGGGGGTGCCCACCCTTATGAAGGATTGACCCATGAATTTGAAGTTGTCGATAATTAAGTTAGTCTTTAGTTTTTATTAATTTTTGTAAATATGCGTAATACGTACGAAAGAAAAATTAAAAAATAATAATTTTTTAATTTTTTTTTCAACCAAAAAAATATTATGTATTATATAAAACTTTACCTATAACTATGTACGTATAATACTATTTGTTATAAGCTTCTTAACATTTTGTTTTTAAATAAAAATTATCTTTTATTGTTATTTGTTTTAAAAATTTTACCATTTATTGTTTCTACAAATATAAATAAACAAATGAGTGGTGAGTAATAAATACTTTCTGTTGTTTTTAATTATTACTGTCTTCAGAAAATATTCTTTCTAATTTAATTTCCTAATATCAAATAAATTATTTATTATATTATTTAAACTTTTTAATCAGTCCTCGCCAATAGATATGTAGATAGTTATCTAATCTAGGTTCGAAAACGCAAAAGAAACAAACTCAATAAGTAACTAAGTATGCAGATAAATTTTGATTAATGCTTCGGAAAGTTAAGGGAAACTTTTATAACTTTTTTTTCTTTAGGAACGAAACGAAACCGAGCTTGTTAATTTAATGTTTTCTTATTCGTCTGAAAAAAGGTTTTCTTTTTTCTTATTCCTGTTTCAAGAACATTTCCTTGAACAACAGCTTAATAAGTGCCTATATATAGATCGAAAAAAAGGAAAATGTTAAGTAGTAGGAAGTTTCCCTAATAAATAAATAAAACAGAACAGGGTTTTTTTAAATTTTATTTATTATTGTTTTGGAAGGGTAGGTACTTCAATATTTTTACGTACATATTGTATAAAGTGCCTATTTAAGAATAATATAAAAAAAGCTCAAATATTTTTTTTAAGTTCTTTTTACCTTTTTAATTCATCTTACTACTATTTTTTGGACACCCTGTATAGTAACTAAATAGGTAATTAATTACGTAATAATGCGCACTTTTTATTGTAATTATTTATTTATTAATTTTTATTGGAATTTACTAAATTACAATTATTATTATTATTATTATTAAATTATTAAAACATTTTTCTTCCTTCACAATCAGTTGTTTTTATACCATCTTTTACATACATAGATACTAACAAGCGAAAGAGGCCTCACTTGTTTGGGCGATACTCGTTTTTTTTCATCCAGTGCAATGTAATCCATACGTATGTATCAGATAAGGACGAACTGGTTTTATACCATTACAAACTGTCAAAGTCACCTTCCTTTAGTTTAAGCCCACACACAATAATATCAAACCATCAATCAGTCAGTATAACGTGACCCTCGTCTTGTCTTGCTGTTTGTTCAGTCGCGTCGTGGACGAGTTTTCGAGTTTTCGTGTTAATAATCTACTACTAATAAGTGTTATAAGTAATTATATTGAAAATTATTAATTAGTAACAAGTATTAAGTGCTAAATAACGTTAGTTGTTGTAACAGTTGAAAATATCAACATCAAAGACATCTGCGCAACGCAGGGACGTTTGTCTTATGTTTGCAGTATTGTAGCCTAGTGACGTTGATTTTTCGTTGGCAACATTTTGTTTTATTTAATTGTCAACGAGTTCTCGCGTTAATAATGCAACTGACAAGTGAGTGCTGTTCTGTTGTCTAAAAATCTTTCTAATAATAAAACGAAGCAAACAGTAATAAAATACTAAAGAACGTTTAATTAATGTGTAATTGTTGTCGTAACAGATGAAAATAAATATCAACATCAACTACTGTTTAAATCCATAACCGTGTAATAACCAAGACATCTGCGCATCGCAGGGACATTCGTCTTTTGTAAGCTAGTGACGTTTATTTTTCGTTGGTAACATTTTGTTTATTTAATTGTCAACGAGTTTCGCGTTTGTTAGTGATGCAGCTGTTAATTAACTGATTAGTGCATTTTGTGACCTAAAAGACCTTCTAAATTATTCAATTGGAATTGGTAAGTTAATTATTATGATATTTGTTGTTAAATGTTTGTGTGTTTATGTTTATGGCTTATATTAACTTTTGCCTTTTACTGTGAGGCGTCAGGATTCTATGTATGAGGGTGCTGTTTCACACGTTGGTCACTTTGTTTAAATTTCTTTTTAAAAAATATTATTAACAATAATATTTACTGAAATGATTAGGAAATATTTTTGGTTAGAATTACAAAAATAAAAAAAAAAACAAAAGTTTGTAACAATTGATTTTTATTATATTATGTACCATCAAAAACAGTTAGCATCATTAGGTAAATTACACGCATTAAATATTTATTTACAATGTTATCATTTTGCCACCCCTTCTTATAAATAATAATTAATTAATTAATTAATTATTTCACTCCCTACTTACTTATTAAATTATCACATCATTTAGTTATATTACAAGACTTGTTGTTTCAAAATAATATAATTCGCCCCGTTCTTGTTGAGTTGTGTCGCACTTTCACTTTTGTATCTGTAATTTTCGTTTATATTTTGAATTTTATCGTTCTCAATGTCTAAGTGGAGGGGTAGGGCTGCTATTTGCGGCACGGTGACCGATTTAGGCAGGGTGACGAAGTTTATGTTTATCTGGATTTTACCCTCCACCCTCTTGATTCTAAGTTGTTGACTCTGGAAGATTTCGATTTCCCTCAACTTCTCGTTGTTCTCTTGCAGGAGAGACAGCTCGTTTTCGTCTTTGCACCCTGTAACTTTTAATCAAATTTTATTTAACTAAAAATGGGGAATAAAAAAAATCAACAAATAATCCAATAATTATTTTTTATATTACCTTCTTCTTGTGACACACCCTCCCCCCCAATAATCGTTTCGTAGTCCTTGTAGCAAAGGTCGTGTAAATTTTCTGACGAGTCAGTAAGGGCTCGATTGTTAAGGGATGCGTTGTTGGTCCATTCGACTAGTTTGTTTTTGTTGTCGATCTCGTTGGTTGCAAAAGTCTGCTGTTGATGGATCATTTGCGGATTCTCTGAGTTCGAAGAGTACGGGGGTGGACGCCCCGAATCGGAACTTACGTGGCTATTGACCAACGACAGCTTCCCCGACAAGGCTGAGTAACTCCTGCGGGTCACTTGGCCTTTTCGGAGGCAGTTTGAGAACGTTTTCTGAAAGAAAAATGGCCCCTGACATCAATCTACCCTGATAATATTAATAGTAGAATGATTTGTATCGAAATCGATTTTTTAAATTTATTTTTTTAAAGGTAACGTGTTGATTTTGTGGAAGGACGTGCTCGAATTATTGTAGGTACTTTAAAAAAATATGTGCTCTTGGGACATAGGAAAAATCATACAAATACCTCCTAATATAAGCAATAAAAGTACCTAACAGTAAAAGTTTTCTGCAGGTACACGGTTCACCGTCAATTAACCTTTTGTTTTGGTCATACGCAAGACAACAGAAACAAAAAAGTGAACCAAATGCAAACGTAACGTTCTTTTGTTCATATAAAAATCAGTGGAAAAAATAAAAAATTAACGTAGAGGTAGTTCAATACTTTATGAGCCACGAAGGCACTATAGAAGGCGGATTTTTATGCACTAATGTTTTTATGGATATAGGAAAATTCGTACAAATACCAAACAATTTGGTCCACAATTTTAAATTGAAATGTCACGTCGTTTACAATAAAGAATGCAGTGCGGTCGAATTATTCAAATAAGTCTAAAAAAGACTTCTATTGCTACCACAATGACAATTTAAAACCGTCGCGTCGTGTCGTTATTTTTAACAAATTATTTCCTGAATGAAACTTTTCTTGAGCAAAGTTTGTAAAGGTAGTACAATACCGTATGAGCCACGAAGTGCACTATAGGAGGCGGATTTTTATGCATCAATGTTATTAACCATATGCTGCAGGGACATAGGAAAATTCATACAAATACCTCATAATATAAGCAATAAAAGTAACATAAGTTCAATTAATGTAATTTAAATTTTTTGAGGGGTGGTACGGATTGTTTAAAATATTTCGAGAGTTCGATTATTTTATTAGGACAATTTTCTGAGAAGCAGAGAATATTTTCGGATATATGTGGTTGAAAAAACATAGTCTACATGTGTATGAAATTATGATTTCTTGCTTGTATGACATAAAAAGAAAAAATGTCGACAAAAATGTGTAATTTTTATATTCACTGAACGATTTCCCTTATTAACTGTATATACAACCACAGGGACGGACTAAGGGGCGCTCGAGCATTTTTACTTCTTAACTATTTCGTTTATTTATTTATATATTTCTAATAAGCGTATTATTATTATTTTAAAATAAAGTGTTTATTAAATTCATAAACATTAAAAAGTATCTGACGTTCCTGACTATGCACCACTTTTCTTTTCGTTTTTAAACCCATTCAAAATTAAAATAGAACAACAAATTTCTTATTAGTCCAGCCCTGAGTTTTATAAGTCCAGGAATTAACTGATTAACTTACATGTTTATATAAATAATTGTAATAATGACTATTAAATATTATGAATATTACTTTAACGTATATAATTAAATAAATAACTCAAAAAACAATTAGAAACTAAATAAATAACTCAATGAAAATAAAAATTAAATTAATAACTCAAAGGAAATAAAATATAAAATAAATCACTTAATAGGAAACAAAACGTAGGTAATTAATTTATAGAGAATCCTCGGCAACTGCAGCTCTAGATAAACTGTACACAATGTCGCCCAATGTTTTTAGAATGTACGTAAAAGCTCGTGGTTGATGAGATACTGAACTACCTCTACCTATTAACGAAATATTTATTTAATTATTAGTTTATTTTCCAAAGTCTGACGCTATGACTTAGTAAAGTAGAGTAGAGGGTAAGTACCTACACATTAGGGATAAAAAAATTAAATTAAATAGGGTGAAAATATTTAACATTTTTATTTAATTTGTATTAACATGTTTCGATTAAAATAATAACTATCAATTACGAGTTATAAGTATATTATCGAGTTAAAGCTCGTGGTGCACAAAGACTGACAGCCAATGTTTTTAGAATGTACGTAGAAGCTTGTGGTTCATGAGATACTGAACTACCTATACCTCTTGACGAAATATTTATTTAGTTATTAGTTTATTTTGCACCGTTTGCCCTCATGACCTAGTAAAGTAAAGTAGAGGGTACTCACTTAGTTATTAGGAATTAGAAAATTAAATTAATTAGGGTGTTTTTTTTTTTGTTTTTATATCAAAAAAGTGGAAGAAAAAAAATTTAAGGTTACCTATCAAAAATAAACTAAATTGTTACATTACATCATAATTGAAGTCTATTATGTATCTCCCACCCTTCCCAAAAAGAAAAAATTGTAAAATCAATTTAAATTATAAGCACGTTGCTCAAATTCTGCTTCATCAGAACCAGATATTGAGATATCCGCCAAGAAAATATGCGATAGACAATTTTTAATTAACTCAAGTACCTAAGTAGGAAGAAATAACTTGAAAAACGTACCTAGGTTAAAAAAAGGGTTAAAAAAATCCGAAGCGAAGCCAGAACGACAAACGTCTAACAATAAGAGTACGTAGTTTCGTTTGAAGAGGGTTGTTGCCATGAAATTTCAACCCTTCTCGTTAATTAGACATTTTATGTAATAGCTTATTTTAGTTGGTTCTGGGTGTAATAAACTTTACTACCCTCTGTATAAAGTAACATTATACATACCTATGTTTTTAAATGTTTAAAAAAAATTTGTCGTTCTTTAAAATTAGGGTTGTGAAATATATTTTGGTTTAAAATGTACACCTTATGCGTATATAATTAGCTAAATACATAGCAACCCCCAAAGGTACCTACGTGTTTAGGGTTTTTAAATAATCAAATTTTGTTAAAAGTGTTCAACCGGAAACCCGTAAAGGGTGACATAAAGTGGAATTGGTTTCGGTTTAAACGTTTATATTTCTCGGAAAAAATGAGTCGATAAAAACGGTTGCATCCCCAACTTATTTTTCAAATTGTACCGTAAAATGGGGTTGCCAGGTCTTTTCAATAAATCGAAAGTTTATTTCAGCACAATATTGCAGAAAGTGTAACATCTTGAGTTGACAGCATTTTTGAAAGAGTCAAATTACCTTTAGGGGTTGCAAATCAATTAAATACGTAAGTAATTAAAAATTGGTATTCTGGAGAGTCCAAAAGTCGCCACTATAAATGAACAAAAAGCACCACATTGACATTTTGAGCTGTAAATTAAATATAAAAGCCACCCCAAAGATAACTATGGTACGTATATTAAGGGCACTAAAAGGATTTATTATGTCCTGAGAGTTATTTTTAGTGCGAACATTCGGCTCCTTGAAAGATACGTTTTATATTCCCTGCACGTAAAATTTCTTAACGCAACGTTTTGTGCTGGTTTCAAATAAATAATGAATTAATTTTTAAAAAGTTCAACGATTTAAGACTTCCAAGCTCACATAAAAAAATATTGTGGGTGGCCGTGAAGCCCTCTACTTGACCTCTAAGTACATAGGTACAACACAAAAATAATACAAAGTGTGGTTGGTAATAACAATAATAATAACAACAGTAAGTATATGAGTAACTTTTTGTCGTTAACGTTGGTAAAAGAAAGAGAAAAGGGGTGGGTGGTCGTAATAAGGATGTTATTAGTTTATGGTAGTTGCGAAGAGCATGTTTACAACTTGGACGAAACGTGCGTTAACGAAGGTTTTAAGGATTCCAAGTGCTGACAGGACGAGGACGTGAAATGTAGACATCAAGCCGCATTAGGGAAGGTCTTAACGGCCAAATAAGAAAGAATCAACTCTATTGATTATAAAATTCCATTAACTTTACCACTAATTCGGTTGTGACGGATATTAGTGCCTGAGAACTTTTAAGAACTCTTAAGACGAGTTATAAGTCAATACGTAATCGATCTGAAGGCCCCTTAATGGAGGATAATGTTAGTTTACGTTAGGTTCATTTAATTTAATTAGTTAGCTCTAAATAATCATATGTAAGAAACTACAATGGCCCACAATCTTCTAAAAGGTTTCCAGAAGGGTCGAGAATCTTCTAGAAGCGTTCAAGAATGTCATACAATCTTCCAGAAGGTTTAAGAATCTCCAAGAAGTTTCCGGAAGGTTCGAGAATCTTTTAAGAAAGTTCGAGAGTATCCTAAAATCTGTCAGAAGGTTCAAGAATCCCCAGAAAGTTTCAAGAAGGTTGTAGAAACTTGTAAGGAAGCTCTAGAGTGTTCTAGAATCTTCTATAAAGTTGAAAAAGCTCCTGTAAGTTTCAAGAAGGGTCTAGAATCCTTTGGGATGGTTCAAAAGTGCTGTAGAATCTTCAAAAAGGTTTAAGAATCGCCTGGAAGTGTCCTGAAAGGTCTATAATCTTTTTAGAAGGTTTGAGAGTGTCCTAAAATCTGTTAGAAGGTTTAAGAATATCCAAGAAGTTTCCAGAAGGTTCGAGAATCTTTTAAGAAAGTTCGAGAGTATCCATAAATCTGTCAGAAGGTTCAAGAATCTCCAGAAAGTTTCAAGAAGGTTATAGAAACTTGTGAGAAAGCTCTAGAGTGTTCTAGAATCTTCTAGAAAGTTGAAAAATCTCCTGGAAGTTTCCAGAAGGGTCTAGAATCCTTTGGGATGGTTAAAAAGTGCTGTAGAATCTTCAAAAAGGTTTAAGAATCGCCTGGAAGTGTCCTGAAAGGTCTATAATCTTTTTAGAAGGTTTGAGAGTGTCCTAAAATCTGTTAGAAGGTTTAAGAATATCCAAGAAGTTTCCAGAAGGTTCGAGAATCTTTTAAGAAAGTTCGAGAGTATCCATAAATCTGTCAGAAGGTTCAAGAATCTCCAGAAAGTTTCAAGAAGGTTGTAGAAACTTGTAAGGAAGCTCTAGAGTGTTCTAGAATCTTCTATAAAGTTGAAAAAGCTCCTGTAAGTTTCAAGAAGGGTCTAGAATCCTTTGGGATGGTTCAAAAGTGCTGTAGAATCTTCAAAAAGGTTTAAGAATCGCCTGGAAGTGTCCTGAAAGGTCTATAATCTTTTTAGAAGGTTTGAGAGTGTCCTAAAATCTGTTAGAAGGTTTAAGAATATCCAAGAAGTTTCCAGAAGGTTCGAGAATCTTTTAAGAAAGTTCGAGAGTATCCTAAAATCTGTCAGAAGGTTCAAGAATCTCCAGAAAGTTTCAAGAAGGTTGTAGAAACTTGTAAGGAAGCTCTAGAGTGTTCTAGAATCTTCTATAAAGTTGAAAAAGCTCCTGTAAGTTTCAAGAAGGGTCTAGAATCCTTTGGGATGGTTAAAAAGTGCTGTAGAATCTTCAAAAAGGTTTAAGAATCGCCTGGAAGTGTCCTGAAAGGTCTATAATCTTTTTAGAAGGTTTGAGAGTGTCCTAAAATCTGTTAGAAGGTTTAAGAATATCCAAGAAGTTTCCAGAAGGTTCGAGAATCTTTTAAGAAAGTTCGAGAGTATCCATAAATCTGTCAGAAGGTTCAAGAATCTCCAGAAAGTTTCAAGAAGGTTATAGAAACTTGTGAGAAAGCTCTAGAGTGTTCTAGAATCTTCTAGAAAGTTGAAAAATCTCCTGGAAGTTTCCAGAAGGGTCTAGAATCCTTTGGGATGGTTAAAAAGTGCTGTAGAATCTTCAAAAAGGTTTAAGAATCGCCTGGAAGTGTCCTGAAAGGTCTATAATCTTTTTAGAAGGTTTGAGAGTGTCCTAAAATCTGTTAGAAGGTTTAAGAATATCCAAGAAGTTTCCAGAAGGTTCGAGAATCTTTTAAGAAAGTTCGAGAGTATCCATAAATCTGTCAGAAGGTTCAAGAATCTCCAGAAAGTTTCAAGAAGGTTGTAGAAACTTGTAAGGAAGCTCTAGAGTGTTCTAGAATCTTCTATAAAGTTGAAAAAGCTCCTGTAAGTTTCAAGAAGGGTCTAGAATCCTTTGGGATGGTTCAAAAGTGCTGTAGAATCTTCAAAAAGGTTTAAGAATCGCCTGGAAGTGTCCTGAAAGGTCTATAATCTTTTTAGAAGGTTTGAGAGTGTCCTAAAATCTGTTAGAAGGTTTAAGAATATCCAAGAAGTTTCCAGAAGGTTCGAGAATCTTTTAAGAAAGTTCGAGAGTATCCATAAATCTGTCAGAAGGTTCAAGAATCTCCAGAAAGTTTCAAGAAGGTTGTAGAAACTTGTAAGGAAGCTCTAGAGTGTTCTAGAATCTTCTATAAAGTTGAAAAAGCTCCTGTAAGTTTCAAGAAGGGTCTAGAATCCTTTGGGATGGTTCAAAAGTGCTGTAGAATCTTCAAAAAGGTTTAAGAATCGCCTGGAAGTGTCCTGAAAGGTCTATAATCTTTTTAGAAGGTTTGAGAGTGTCCTAAAATCTGTTAGAAGGTTTAAGAATATCCAAGAAGTTTCCAGAAGGTTCGAGAATCTTTTAAGAAAGTTCGAGAGTATCCTAAAATCTGTCAGAAGGTTCAAGAATCTCCAGAAAGTTTCAAGAAGGTTGTAGAAACTTGTAAGGAAGCTCTAGAGTGTTCTAGAATCTTCTATAAAGTTGAAAAAGCTCCTGTAAGTTTCAAGAAGGGTCTAGAATCCTTTGGGATGGTTCAAAAGTGCTGTAGAATCTTCAAAAAGGTTTAAGAATCGCCTGGAAGTGTCCTGAAAGGTCTATAATCTTTTTAGAAGGTTTGAGAGTGTCCTAAAATCTGTTAGAAGGTTTAAGAATATCCAAGAAGTTTCCAGAAGGTTCGAGAATCTTTAAAGAAAGTTCGAGAGTATCCATAAATCTGTCAGAAGGTTCAAGAATCTCCAGAAAGTTTCAAGAAGGTTGTAGAAACTTGTAAGGAAGCTCTAGAGTGTTCTAGAATCTTCTATAAAGTTGAAAAAGCTCCTGTAAGTTTCAAGAAGGGTCTAGAATCCTTTGGGATGGTTAAAAAGTGCTGTAGAATCTTCAAAAAGGTTTAAGAATCGCCTGGAAGTGTCCTGAAAGGTCTATAATCTTTTTAGAAGGTTTGAGAGTGTCCTAAAATCTGTTAGAAGGTTTAAGAATATCCAAGAAGTTTCCAGAAGGTTCGAGAATCTTTTAAGAAAGTTCGAGAGTATCCATAAATCTGTCAGAAGGTTCAAGAATCTCCAGAAAGTTTCAAGAAGGTTGTAGAAACTTGTAAGGAAGCTCTAGAGTGTTCTAGAATCTTCTATAAAGTTGAAAAAGCTCCTGTAAGTTTCAAGAAGGGTCTAGAATCCTTTGGGATGGTTCAAAAGTGCTGTAGAATCTTCAAAAAGGTTTAAGAATCGCCTGGAAGTGTCCTGAAAGGTCTATAATCTTTTTAGAAGGTTTGAGAGTGTCCTAAAATCTGTTAGAAGGTTTAAGAATATCCAAGAAGTTTCCAGAAGGTTCGAGAATCTTTAAAGAAAGTTCGAGAGTATCCATAAATCTGTCAGAAGGTTCAAGAATCTCCAGAAAGTTTCAAGAAGGTTGTAGAAACTTGTAAGGAAGCTCTAGAGTGTTCTAGAATCTTCTATAAAGTTGAAAAAGCTCCTGTAAGTTTCAAGAAGGGTCTAGAATCCTTTGGGATGGTTCAAAAGTGCTGTAGAATCTTCAAAAAGGTTTAAGAATCGCCTGGAAGTGTCCTGAAAGGTCTATAATCTTTTTAGAAGGTTTGAGAGTGTCCTAAAATCTGTTAGAAGGTTTAAGAATATCCAAGAAGTTTCCAGAAGGTTCGAGAATCTTTTAAGAAAGTTCGAGAGTATCCATAAATCTGTCAGAAGGTTCAAGAATCTCCAGAAAGTTTCAAGAAGGTTGTAGAAACTTGTAAGGAAGCTCTAGAGTGTTCTAGAATCTTCTATAAAGTTGAAAAAGCTCCTGTAAGTTTCAAGAAGGGTCTAGAATCCTTTGGGATGGTTCAAAAGTGCTGTAGAATCTTCAAAAAGGTTTAAGAATCGCCTGGAAGTGTCCTGAAAGGTCTATAATCTTTTTAGAAGGTTTGAGAGTGTCCTAAAATCTGTTAGAAGGTTTAAGAATATCCAAGAAGTTTCCAGAAGGTTCGAGAATCTTTAAAGAAAGTTCGAGAGTATCCATAAATCTGTCAGAAGGTTCAAGAATCTCCAGAAAGTTTCAAGAAGGTTGTAGAAACTTGTAAGGAAGCTCTAGAGTGTTCTAGAATCTTCTATAAAGTTGAAAAGCTCCTGTAAGTTTCAAGAAGGGTCTAGAATCCTTTGGGATGGTTCAAAAGTGCTGTAGAATCTTCAAAAAGGTTTAAGAATCGCCTGGAAGTGTCCTGAAAGGTCTATAATCTTTTTAGAAGGTTTGAGAGTGTCCTAAAATCTGTTAGAAGGTTTAAGAATATCCAAGAAGTTTCCAGAAGGTTCGAGAATCTTTTAAGAAAGTTCGAGAGTATCCATAAATCTGTCAGAAGGTTCAAGAATCTCCAGAAAGTTTCAAGAAGGTTATAGAAACTTGTGAGAAAGCTCTAGAGTGTTCTAGAATCTTCTAGAAAGTTGAAAAATCTCCTGGAAGTTTCCAGAAGGGTCTAGAATCCATTCGGAAGGTTCGAGAGTGCTTTAGAATCTTCAAAAAGGTTTAAGAATCGCCTGGAAGTTTACTGAAAGGTCTAGAATCTTTTTAGAAGGTTCAAGAGTGTCCTAAAATCTGTCAGAAGGTTCAAGAACCTCCAGAAAGTTTCAAGAAGGTTGTAGAAACTTGTGAGGAAGCTCTAGTGTTCTAGAATCTTCTGGAAAGTTGAAAAAGCTCCTGGAAGTTTCTAGAAGGGTCTAGAATCCTTTCGGAAGGTTCGAGAGTGCTTTAGAATCTTCAAAAAGGTTTAAGAATCGTCTGGAAGTTTCCAGAAGGGTCTAGAATCCTTTCGTAAGGTTCGAGAGTGCTTTAGAATCTTCAAAAAGGTTTAAGAATCGCCTGGAAGTTTACTGAAAGGTCTAGAATCTTTTTAGAAGGTTCAAGAGTGTCCTAAAATCTGTCAGAAGGTTCAAGAACCTCCAGAAAGTTTCAAGAAGGTTGTAGAAACTTGTGAGGAAGCTCTAGTGTTCTAGAATCTTCTGGAAAGTTGAAAAAACTCCTGGAAGTTTCCAGAAGGGTCTAGAATCCTTTCGTAAGGTTCGAGAGTGCTTTAGAATCTTCAAAAAGGTTTAAGAATCGCCTGGAAGTTTACTGAAAGGTCTAGAATCTTTTTAGAAGGTTCGAGAGTGTCCTAAAATCTGTCAGAAGGTTGAAGAACCTCCTAGAAGTTTCCAGAAGGTTCGAGAATCTTATGTTCTAGAAAGTTTTGATAAGTCAGTAAGCAATCGATTTAAAGGCTGATTTATGGAGGATAATGTGAGGGTTATTTAATTTAATTATTTATCTCAGATATACCACATGAGACTCCCCACTTCAAATAATCTTACCTAAAGGAATTCTCTTTCTGCGTATCTCTTTTGGGATTGCGGTGTGCCCGAAGGGGTGGATATACTATAAAATTTTATTTTTATGAGAACGTTTGGACTTACCTTGAACGCTATCCTAAATTTATGCGAAAGGATGTGATACAGTAACGGATTGATGGACGTTGAAAGGTAATAAAGAACACCACTAACGTAAGTTAGGGCCACGAATGTTGTTACCATCCCCTTCGACGTTGGCTGACCATAAATTGCTAAAAGACGCTGGGCGTGGAAGGGGGCCCAGCAGATAAAAAATGCCACCACCACTGCAACTAAAAATAACAATAAAAAAAATAGTTAGATTAAGGGTTGCATACAATTTGAAATACGTGAAACAAACGTGGTTTGCATAATCAAATGCAACAGTAAAAGGGGTGAAATAGGCTTTTGTCCAATTTTCTTTTGTTATTACATATCTATAGATATTCTGGGTCTAATTTATTGTTCATTAAGGTAAAAATAAAACTACCTACCTAAATGTAGGAAAATTTCCTCGAACACTCCCTTAATTCCATTTACTTAGAAAGCTTCATTGTCAACTTCCTAATTATTTAAATTAAACAGCGGGGCTTATTCTGTCTTCATCTTCTCTATTATTTTAAATAGGTACTCGCCGAAATTTTCTAAAAGGCAGCTGTTACATTTTACGTCAACCCCTTTGCTAATTTAATCTTGTACCTACATATTAGATTTATTGTTACGATGCAAATAATTCTTTGTTTCTTGCAATTACAAGGGGTGGAATTGTTTTGCAATAGGCCTGATTTTATTTCGTTTAGTAGATCGTCATTATGTCGTGTTACTGTTTATTTTAATTAAGGGTGGTTTTGTTATAAAAGTCCCTGTATGAGTAAATAAACTGCAGTTAGAATAGTCAAGAATTTTACAGAAGGTTCGAAAATGATCTAGAAGTTTCCAGAAGGTTCGACAATCTTTTATGTTCGAGAATATTTAAGTAGAAGAATCAGGAGGTTGAGAATGTTTTGGAAGTTCCCAGAAGGTTCGAAAGTCTTCTAGAAGGTTACAGAATGTCCTAGAAGTTTTCAGAAGGTTCAATAATTATCTAGGAAGGTTTGAGAACGTTTTACAATCATTCGGAAGGTAAAAAATGTTGCAGAAGTTCCCAGAAGGTTCGAAAGTCTTCTAAAAGGGTTTACAGAATGTCCTAGAAGTTTTCAGAAGGTTCAAGAATTATCTAGGAAAGTTCGAAAATGTTTTAGAATCATTCAAAAGGTTCGAGAATCTATCAGAAGGTTCTAGAATGGTTTAAGAATGTCCTAATTTTCGAAAATTCTTAGAACAGAAGGGCCACTCAATTTTTATTAACCCCTGTGGATATAGTTTCAGAAGCTTCATTTTAGAATAAATTCTCGTCCCCAATGTTCTATAATTTTAAATAAATTACGTTCAAGGCTGCACTAATTAGCTTGATGATTTACAGCTACCAGAGTCCTATTATCGATGTATTAGGTTGCACATTATTTTTGTTTAGGGTAAAATTTGTTGCAAAGGCTTAAGTTATTTTTACCAGACCCCTTTTATTTTATGTTGAAATTAGTTTAGGAAGACAGTCTCGATTTTATAGGGGCGGTTTTTAATGAACACGAAGAAGGCTATCATATTGGGCCTTTTACTGCAAATTGAATCATAAAACTTTTATTCCTTAATAAAGACAAAACCGTTATGCGGAATTTGCTATTTTTGTTTATATTTAATTAAAATCTAGGCACCACTACTGCCCTAGCCTACTACGAGTATAAGTATGTATAAATAATGAAATTCTTACCGAGCATTTTAACGACGTGTTTCGTGGCTTGCGTCGAATGTATGCAATTGTTTTCGCGTTTGTCAAACGGCCCCGCTGCGTTGTTGTTTTCCCGCCCGTCGACGCACACGATCGCTTGATTCTTTTTCCGCTTCAACGACACCCTCGTCTGGCACGATATCCTCTTCATCCTTATGCTACGGCTTTTCGCGATTATTTTCGTCGACTTTCTCAGCTGCAGACCGATGCGTATGTAAAGAATCGTTATAACCGTCATCGGAGTGATGAAGAACACGAACGTGGATATCTCGAACGAATGGGGGAGAATCACCCTCGTTATCTGACAGTATCTGCAACAACAAAAAAGAACCTTTTTTATATTTTCCACCACAATATGGGGTTGTAAAATTGTTTTTTTGTGAAGATATTTAGTCTATCAGTAAAGGGATTATTTTTGGGGGCTCGTCGACAAAAAAAATGATTCATGTATCCGCTGGATATCAAAAATGACGAAAACGCTAAATTTTATTTTTTTCCCTTCTGATATTGAATTGGGAATATTTTAGGGGTTTTTACTTCCCTCGATCGTTTAAAAATAAAACCATGCGGTCGTGCGAGAATAAGCGCAAGAAAATTTAGAAAATTTTCTATGTCCGCGGTAGAAATAGAGAAACGCTTTTATAAATAATGCGCCCTACGTTGTTGGTTAAGAAAAGATACTACATAACATATTCTACCGTTGACCTAATCCATTTTTCTGTCCCTTTTTTATATATCGTTACCAGAAAGAAATTACCAAATAATAAAAAAAATATAAGGATGCAATAAATACGTAGTAGATTGAAAAAAAAAAAGATTATACTGTAGACGAACTGGATAGCACAGTTGCTTGGATACCGAACGAACGGTAAGTGAAGTGTAGCAACGTTCTCTCGGGTTAGTACTTGGATGGGTGATCGGTCAAAGTCTCGTTCGATAGTAATGCAGTATCCTGCTGGATGCCTGATAGCAGCAACTTAGAAGGCGTCTTATAAAGAAGGAAATAGGAAGATAACTAGGAAGAGAACGAGAAGAAAAAAAAAGAGAAGGGGAAAAGAGAGGGTGTAGCAGGAGTTGATAGAAGCAAAAGGAGGAAGAGACAGCAGGAAGGACAGAATTAGGACAGGATAGAAGTATTAGGGACAAAAGCAGGAGGCATAGAAGCAGAAGGGGGAAAACAGGGGAAAGAAGCAGGAGGGGAAAAACAGGGGGAAGAGCAGGAGGGACAAAAGTAGGGTATGGTAGCTACATGAGGAATTGAAGCAGGAGGCCTAGAAGCAGGAAGGGTAAAACAGGGGAAAGAAACAGAAGGGACAGAAATAGGAGAGGATAGAAGCATTGAGCGGGGAAAACTAGAGGAAGAAGCAGGAAGGAGGAGCAGGAGGGACTTTTAAGTAGGATCGGGTAGAAGCATGAGGAAAAAAAGGAAGCAGGAGGGGGTAAACGGGGAAAAGAAGCAGCAGGGACAGGGAAGTAGAAGAGGAAAGAAGCATTGAGGGACAGAAGTAGGAGGGGGAAACTAGGGGGAAGAGCAGTAAGGACGAGCAGGAGGGACAAAAGTAGTGTAGAGTAGAAGCATGAGGAATAGAAGCAGGAGGCATAGAATAAGAAGGGTGAAAACAATGGAAATAAGCAGAAGGGACTGAAGTAGGAGAGGATAGAAGCATTAAGGGACAGAAGTAGGAGGGGGAAACCAGGGGGAAGAGCAGTAAGGAGGAGCAAGGGGGACAAAAGTAGTGTAGAGTAGAAGCATGAGGAATAGAAGCAGGAGGCATAGAAGACAGAGGGGGAAACAGGGGAAAGAAGCAGAAGGGACAGAAGTAGGAGAGGATAGAAGCATTGAGGGGTAAAACTAGAGGAAGAAGCAGGAAGGAGGAGCAGGAGGGACTTTTAAGTAGGATCGGGTAGAAGCATGAGGAACAGAAGCAGGAGGGGGTAAACGGGGAAAATAAGCAGCAGGGACGGAAGTAGAAGAGGAAAGAAGCATTGAGGGACAGAAGTAGGAGGGGGAAACTAGGGGGAAGAGCAGTAAGGACGAGCAGGAGGGACAAAAGTAGTGTAGAGTAGAAGCATGAGGAATAGAAGCAGGAGGCATAGAATCAGGAGGGTGAAAACAATGGAAAGAAGCAGAAGGGGCTGAAGTAGGAGAGGATAGAAGCATTAAACGACAGAAGTAGGAAGGGGAAACGAGGGGGAAGAGCAGTAAGGAGGAGCAAGAGGGACAAAAGTAGTGTAGAGCAGAAGCATGAGGAATAGAAGCAGGAGGCATAGAAGCTGGAGGGAGAAACAGGGGAAAGAAGCAGAACGGACAGAAGTAGGGGAGGATAGAAGCATTGAGGGACAGAAGTATAAGGGGGAAACCAGGAGGAAGAGCCGGAAAGAGGAGCATGAGGGACAAAAGTAGTGTAGAGTAGAAGCAGGAGGGGGAAAACAAAGATATGAAGCAGTAGGGACTGAAGTAGGAGAGGATAGAAGCATTGACGGACAGAAGTAGGAAGGGGAAAACAAGGGGAAGAGCAGGAAGGAGAAGTAGGAGGGACAAAAGTAAAATAGGGTAGAAACACGAGTAATAGAAACAGGAGGCATAGAAACATGAGGGAAAAAACCGGGGGAAAGAAGCAGCAGGGATAGAAGTCGGAGAGGATAGAAGCATTAAGGGGGAAAACAAAGGGAAGAAGCAGGAAGGAGGAGCTGGAGAGACTTTTAAGAAGGATACGGTAGAAACATGAGGATTAGAAGCAGGAGGCATAGAAGCAGGAGGGGGAAAACGGGGGAAAGAAGCAGCAGGCACAGAAGTAGGAGGGGTAAACCAGGGAAGAGCAGAAAGGAGAAGCAGGAGGGACAAAAGTAGTGTAGAGTAGAAGCATGAGGAATAGAAGCAGTAGGCATAGAAGCAGGAGGGGGAAAACAGGGGAAAGAATCAGAAGGGACTGAAGTAGGAGAGGATAGAAGCATTGACCGACAGAAGTAGGAAGAGATGAAGCAATAATTGTGGTAATCCCAGAAATCAGATTTATCTCATACCTCACCCTCCTTATTATACCCACACACAAGCAGTTCTTGCACCCTTTTTAAACAAACAATTTCGTTCTTATTACTTACTTGTGATCTTCATCGTACGTTATTATTCCAAACGCTAGAGCCTGCGGTACTGCGAGACATATGGCCACAATCCAGATGAGAATGATGAACTTAACAGCCCTGGATAGTTTCGAGAGAGTCTGCGACAGAAACGGGTGGCATATTGCCACGTATCTTTCCACCGTGAACGCTGTTATTGTCAAAACCGTGGCGTTTGCTGACGTTTCTGCGGCGAAACTGCAAAGGACGATACGTTATAAATTAAATAAAATCTTCGTGGGGGTAAAAGAACAGTTCAAAAGAGGAATTATTAAATAAGAAGACTATAATTGGACAAGTCAGCCCCCAGATTATTTGGGGCTACAAAACGGTTACAAGTGTACAAAATCTTCATCCCGTGTGTTTTTTGGCACCCTCAAGATGAAGAAAAAAATATAATAGCAACTTTCTTCACTTATTACTAAAGCTACCACTTGGTACGTACCCCTGAAGGAGACAGAATGCTTCCCCAAAGATGTAAGGATGTTTCGACCATATGGAGTACATCTCCTGAGGAAGCCCAGACACTAACAGTAGCAAGTCAGAAACCGCCAGGCTGAAGAGATAGTAATTTGTGGCGGTGTGCATCGATTTGTTGTTCGCTATGACTATACAAGTGCCAATATTTCCAATAACCCCCGAGAAAAAAATTAATGAGTAGATCAGGGTGATGGGGATCACCACCAGGAGGGGATCTCGTTTCGAGTCCCAGTCGCTTGTGTTGATACGACTTGCGATGTGGGCGTAGGGGTCGTTGGTTGATGTTACGAAGGTGGAAATGTTGGTGGTGAAGTTTGACTCCATGGTAGTAATGGTAGCAAAAGCTGTAAAAAAAACGAATTGTAGAATAGGTGGCCTTTAAAGGGGTCTCGGGGGAGAGGATACGTAATAATAACCACGAGATAAGCTAAGTTGGAACTTTGGAATTAGTTTTGTGCTATTCCCATAATGATATTTGTAACAAGTAAGTAAGTAAGTAACAAAATCTCTGGCCTTTATTTTTGTTCATTCCAAGGCTTACAACAACTGGGGTAGAATACTGTATTATTCGAGCGTGAGCTGATTAATAAAGCTGAAGTAATAGGATTTTTTTTCGGGATGATTTTCAGAGATTTCCGTTCCCAATCTGAACATAAGGACGTGTTTTTGGGAGAAAGAGGACAGGCCAAGGGATTTTGTTGATTTGAAATAGTTTATCCACCTTAATAACCAAAAATATTTAGCGGAGCTTCATTTAAATCAACCGTTATTTATTTATAATTAGATAGAGTTATGGTGAAAAATGTTTCAAAAACGACCCTCTTGTTATCTGTTTTATCTACTATAGGACGTTAATTGAAGATTGTAAGCAAAAAAATAAAAGGAAATTGTTCTGTTATCTTTTCTTTAAGAACATCCACTCCACTCGTAGTACTAATAATAGCGGAGTGAGTTGGCAATCGTTCCTCAAATTCAACCCCTTCCAATTGGCGCTTTTCCAGCAGAGTTAGTAGGTAGTTGTTTGTTTCGTAAATTTTCGGAGACGTCAAAACGCCCTCGTCCGTTCTTTTCTTCCGAGATAAATAGCTACATTAACAAGGAAACGAAATAATATAATAAATTAATGTTTTATCTTAAACCCTGTTTCGTTATAAATTGTGAATTATAGGTGGAAACAGGGAGATAAAATAATTAGTAAAACTCTCTTTTAATGATTTATAATTTCTTCGTCTGCAAGAAAAAAATATTTAGAACAGGAATTTGTTTTATAAGTATTTATTCGTCACTATATTTATATCATCTATAGTTTCATTTGTTATACGGTCGCTTATTTTGATATTACACTAACTGGCACGCCACTGTCTTATTATAATATTTCCATCCCCTTCGATTTTTAGAAATTATTTTCTCGGCCTCTTCCAGGACACTCTTCAGGAATTTTCTCGTAGGTACATTTCTTGTATCGAAGTCTATGTATTTACGTATATGAGAGAGGCAAGCACAAACGGGGCGCCAAATCGATTCATTAGCAGCACGTGAACGATATTCATTTTGTATTCTACCCTTAAGGTATAAAATTTTCTAGAAATTATTTCTTGATGGGTAATAAATCTTTTCTATTATTAAGTTTGGTATAAAATCGAACATTTAATTTAATTAGCTAGCACCTGTACTTATTACGATACGTAAAATGAACTTTAATGGTAATTTGTTAAAAATTCTGATTCTAATTTGACTTTATAGCTCGAAGAATTGCCCTGTAGAACGTCGCGTCGTATCACCGTATAAATTCCGAAGCAAATTGGACTTTTTCCATTTAACAAAGTAGCCTTTGACGATCATTTAGCTCAAGATTTTTTTCGTTTTTTTTTTACTTTTTCTTTTTTAACAGTGTCGTCTGCAGATTGATGGGATTCTAAATTTATTTAATGGAATAAATTTAAATTTGGCTTGTTTAATGTTTTTATAATTAAGTTCCAAAAAAATATATTTACCTACAAGTATTTTTAATGGGACATCATATAATTCGATATTTAGTTCTTTTGAGGGGTTGCAATTTTATATCCAGTAGTTACGTTCCAGTATTTTTGTGTACGTGTGACGTAATTCTCAGAGAAAGTCAAACCGATTTTAAAATTACTTTCACCCTTGAGCAGTTTTTAACATCTGATTGGCTATTAATTAAATTTTACGTGGCTACAGTACACACGAGGGTTATAAATGTACCTACAGTCACTCTCAAGGGCAGGGGGTGCAAGCTTTTGACGAACTCTTAATAAAGTGGGTGCTGCTCGTCATCAGGTGGTCGTAGCTACTCTAAAATAAGTGTATGAGTCTTTTACTAATTCTTTTTGAAGCCCTTAAAGCTTTCGATGTCGTTTTATGTGTCTACAAGTACAAAGAAGACAATAACAGTGGAAAACAATTAACTAACAATAAGCTACGAGTTAATTGTGATTAGTTTCGAGCTGATACGAGGGAGGTTTAAAGTAATTAATTAAAGATTATTACAAGGGTGAAATGGTTGTTCTTTTAGAAACGATATTTGATTTATTTTAAGAGCAACTTGACATGCGTATATTTTATGCCTAACCACAATGCATTAGATTAATTATCAAAATTATTTTAAACGTCCCCGAGTGAAATTAAATAATTATTTTATTACAATTAATTTAAATGGTTTTAAACAACAAACTCAGGAAACTTATGTTTCTGTTATTAATAATAAAAGTATCTTGAGGGTTGTTTTTAGAGAATTGTATCAAGAAAATAAAATCTTTTAATTAGTTAATAAGTTTTATGTAGATGTGTTTGTTGGTGTTAAGTAATGTGAGAAAAAATCAAACCGATTTTTAATTTTTTTCACTATTGAGTAAATTATTAACATCTGGTTGGTCATAAATTAAAATATGTGCCTACAGCATACAGGAGGGTTGTAAATTTACTGATAGTTACTCCCAACGTAGAGGGTGCAAATTTCTGTTGAATTATCAGTAAAAATTGTGCTACAAGCCACTAGATGTTTGTAGCTACGTTAGAATAAGTGTATGAGCCTTGAGACTGTTGTGTTTGAATTTTTTAGCACAGTAAAGTTATAAATATTTTTAGTGGCATTTTATAAACAAATAATAGTAATAAAGTTTTTTGTACAGAAGAGTTGGTCCAAAAGCTGTTTTATTAAATATTTCAACTGTAAATTATCAAATTGGGATTAACAAATCCGCCTGTTAAATAAATTTAATAACAACACAACTCTTCGACCCTTTTATGAAAATGGGGGTGTCGAATACCTAAATTATAACACGGAAGGTGAGACACACATTTAATGTCTTTTCGACCAGAAAATAAACAAATGACGGTTTTGTATTTTCTATTGTGTTATGTAGTTATCTAGGTAGGTACATAATAAATAGCACTTGTAAGGGTGTTAAGAGGTTTTCGAGAGTATTAGTTGGCGTAGGAGGGTTATTATACGTATAATATAATTGGGAAAATGTGACTAAACTTGGTAATTATTTAAATAAGTGCGGTATGTTTGTGAGGACCTACGACAGGAATTATAATTAATTAGTACCTGCATAACAACGTTCAGAGTTGAGGGTAAAAAAAAATTTCGAAAGGTAAAACTATGAAAAACCATCCCTGTGTGTATTTTTTTTTATTAAATAATAAAATTAGTTTCATAAGCTTAAAGTAACGAGTGAGGGGTGGTTTTTTCTACGCCCCATTTCTAGTGTATGTAGTTACGAATAAAACTGAATTAATTCTGAAATGTCATAATAAAACATTCTTTTACTTCTTAGAACATATTTGAACTCCCTGTAGGTAACATTTTAAAAAAATCTGCTTCATTCTCATCCCCAATCCGTGGTTTTTGCTGGGTGAGTAGTGACATCAGTAAACGCCTGGTGGGGATGACTAATCGATTGATAATAAATAATTGATCAGTTATTGACCACTGACTGAGAGTTGAAGATTATTACAGTACTACGTAATATCGCTATTAAAAAATGGGGGTTGGTGGTGGTAGAAGGATAAAAATTAAGGGTTATAAGTATGTATTTTTTAATGCCAAATCAGAAAAAATAAATTTAGGCTGACAACGATCACCCTGTATACATAAATATGTTTTTCACCCTTAATACACATATGTAAGTAGAGGTCCGCGTTTATGTAAACATATACATATACATAAATATGTTATCGATTTTTGTAGGCGTCTTCCTGAATTATTTTTAGCTTCAGTTTTGGGAGCTAAGAGAATTTTAAATTTATAAATCTGAGACGACGAGAATTTTGTCGAAATTTTATACACACGCTTTTAACAGTTTTACTTTTTCCGCTAGTTTTTTAGCAATGTATGGTAGAAGGCAACGCTTTCTAAAAATTACCTACAAGTAATACATGCTTACTAAGTACGTATGGTAGGTACATAAATAAATAAAATACTATCTTATACAGGGTTCTTCAAGTTGATGGGCTATTAGAAGTATATGAATTAGTAAAAGGAATTGAATTCTGAAACTTGGGCTCATTTGGTTATTGTTTATGCCGCTTCTTTTAAAAATATTTTCAAGTTCGATTTACATCCGGTTATACCGGAAGTCGATACCAACTTTGTTATTTTAAATGGAATGGTATATTTTTCACGCTGAATTCGAATAAAACGTGTAATTCTAAGGTAAGTTTGATAACCAACTTGTACACCTTATGACGATCGGTTTCTGAGTTAATTTAATTTATAGAAAAAAAATCGCTACCGCAACCCAAATTATAAAAAATCATAACTTCCACAAAATACGACTTAGAGTGTTGAAATTTTTACTAGTAATAGCTGAATATTAGTGCTAACGCCTTGACAAAATTGAATTAAATATTTATACAGGGCGTTCAAAATAAAATTCTAAAATTGAAAAACTTCAAACACGAATTACCTCGTTTTTTCAAATGGCACCTACTATTTTTTATTTTTTCAATCGATTCCTTTTTTTATCCTCTTTCGATCCATATGGATACTTCCTATTTTATTTGAAAATTTTGGAATAATTTTGAATTATTACTTAAAATAGGAAGTATCCATATAGGTCGAAAGAGGATAAAAAAAGGAATCGATTGAAAAAATAAAAAATAGTAGGTGCCATTTGAAAAAACGAAGTAATTCGTGTTTGAAGTTTTTCAATTTTAGAATTTTATTTTGAACGCCCTGTATAAATTATTTAATTCAATTTTCAGAAGGCGTTAGCACTAATATTCAGCTATTACTAGTAAAAATTTCAACACTCTAAGCCGTATTTTGTGGAAGTTATGATATTTTATAATTTGGGTTGCGGTAGCGATTGTTTTTTTCTATAAATTAAATTTACTCAGAAACCGATCGTCATATGTGTACAAGTTGGTTATCAAACTTACCTTAGAATTACACGTTTTATTCGAATTCAGCGTGAAAAATATACCATTCCATTTAAAATAACAAAGTTGGTATCGACTTCCGGTATAACCGGATGTAAATCGAACTTGAAAATATTTTTAAAAGAAGCGGCATAAACAATAACCAAATGAGCCCAAGTTTAAGAATTGAATTCCTTCTACTAATTCATATACTTCTAATAGCCCATCAACTTGAAAAACCCTGTATATATATATAATATATATACGTGTATACTTTTTAGCGTGACTCCTAATAAATAATGATGTGAGGGTGTATTTTGTTTAGGCAGGCAGGTACGTTTATTTCAGTTTAGTTGGTGACTAATTTTTGAAAGACTACTGAGGTACCTTCGCATTGTTTTTCTTTTTAAGGGATGAGTAACGCCAAATAATATAACAATGTGTCAGGATCTAAGAGGAAGAATAAATTTACTTTTTTCTTTATACAACACTACTGGGAAATTCTAGAATACCACTTTCATGTATTTGATAGGGGTAGTCTCTCAAACACAGGTTTTTGGAATCAAAATAAGTTAATTAAACCGCATTTATCTTTATTTACCCCAAGAGGGTGTCAAAAGTAGAATAACAAATTGTTTTATTTAGAATATTTAATAAAAAATGCTTCGTACGATTTTGATATAATTTGGTACCTACCTAAAGTTACTACTTTCTCAAATAATAAAATAATCAATTTTTGTAAAATACGACAAGGATGTAAACTGCAGGGGTAGAATATTACTTTAATATATTTTATGTAAGTGGAAGTATTTTTTTTCGTTCATTTATAAAACATTGATATTACTCTTAGTTTTATAGAGTCTTAACTCTCTTCCTTAACTTTACTAGTCACAGAGCGATAAGTTTGGACTGTATGGAGGATGTTGAATTAAAATTTTATCAATTTATCGATCACTGAGCTTAGAAAAGCAATATTTTGTTAATTTTTATAAAAAGTGTAGGTAATAACAGACAGTACTTTTCCAGAGGGAAGAAATTAACCCTACTACAAATAATTTAATAAAAAATAATAAATTTGATAAGCTTGTCAGGATTTAATATTTGCTACACGGTGTTTTGAGACACTCTGTATTTAAACAATCTTTTTTGTTTCAGATTCATGGGCATCATTCTTTATCCAAACCTACCCTTTCACTACGAAAATTTGTCCCATTTGTTTGGTAAGTTCTTTTACAATGAATATATTTTTCAATTTGGTTTTGTTATATTATAGGTAGCTATATCTTTTTTGACAACTTCCCTGTTTGTTTATTTATTTATATCTCTGAATTAGGGTGTAAAATATTTACAGGGGGGCCACAGAAAGTAGCTAATTTTAGTGTGACGTATTTTATGAACAGCCCCTTAAAGTTAATGGTCACAAGTGTAAATTTATTCATATCTACATATCTACTTGTTACAATTTAATAACTGTAGCTTAAGTAGTTTTGTGAGCGCTTGCTGAGCTTATATATTTTCTAAAATAAATTAATATTTCAAATTTCAACCCTTAGCCTTGTGAAGCGAAAGTGCTTACTTTCCACTAATACCCTGTCATTAACAATTTTCAACTTGAGTCAAATCCCTCCCGAACTTTTCAAAAATTTAATTTTGAACATCCCCAAAATGTATATGGATGTAAATCAGCCCAGTCCTGAAGGTTGTGGATATGTTTGATCTCCTCTTGACATGTTTACATTACATACAATATCTTTGTTTGTTCCCAATACACAAAGAATCAGGAAATATTTGCTAAACCAAAATGACATCTACATCGACATGTCTTCGAATGAGATAAAACTACCCTACGGAAAATGCGTTTTTTCTACCCTTATATCGGATTACCTGCCCACATTTAAGGCCAAAACAAGGTTTTTATCATAGATAATATTTACTAAGTTGTCCTGCAGGGTTATTTTAGATAAAATAATTAAAATGGGGAGGGGGTGATTATGCCAAGACCCATATAACGATAAATACCTACTAGGTAGTTTTAGAAATAGAAATAAGCAAACGACATTATTTACGTCTATTTTCTATGGTCGAGGGGTTTAATTTTTGTATTTTCTTTAACGCAAGCAAGTGGAAAACTGAGACAAAAAGTGACTGACTAAGTAATCTCTCCTTTTGGAATTATGCTTTGAGAAGGTGGTGACATTATCTCTCCCCTTGATACTGTAAAATGTATCCATATGTACAAACGGGGTGTAAAAGGCACTTTGTACCTACCTAATCTTATCTTTGTAGATACTTAATAATAAATGTACTTCTGTATGTAGAGACGAGCACAAAAAGGAGTTCGTACCTAGCCTTAAAATTAATTATGTACCTTTACTTGCGTCTTATTATAAATAAAATCATTAAAAGACTTTATTTTCTCGATACAACTCTTCAAAAACAACCCTCAAGAGATACTTTTAATATTAATAACAGAGCCTAACCTTATTGAGTTTGCTTTTTGAAACTATTTAAATTAATTACAATTAAATAACTAAAAGACCTTATTGTCATCAAAAAGGTTTATAACTGTGCTATATTATATTATTATACACTTATTCAAACGTTGCTACAAACATCTAGTGGCTAGTAGCACAATTTTTACTGATAATTCAACAGAAATTTGCACCCTCTACGTTGGGAGTAACTATCAGTAAATTTACAACCCTCCTGTATGCTGTAGGCACATATTTTAATTTATGACCAACCAGATGTTAATAATTTACTCAATAGTGAAAAAAATTAAAAATCGGTTTGATTTTTTCTCACATTACTTAACACCAACAAACACATCTACACAAAACTTATTAACTAATTAAAATATTTTATTTTCTTGATACAATTCTCTAAAAACAACCCTCAAGATACTTTTATTATTAATAACAGAAACATAAGTTTCCTGAGTTTGTTGTTTAAAACCATTTAAATTAATTGTAATAAAATAATTATTTAATTTCACTTGGGGTCGTTTAAAATAATTTTGATAATTAATCTAATGCATTGTGGTTAGGCATAAAATATACGCATGTCAAGTTGCTCTTAAAATAAATCAAATATTGTTTCTAAAAGAACAACCATTTCACCCTTGTAATAATCTTTAATTAATTACTTTAAACCTCCCTCGTATCAGCTCGAAACTAATCACAATTAACTCGTAGCTTATTGTTAGTTAATTGTTTTCCACTGTTATTGTCTTCTTTGTACTTGTAGACACATAAAACGACATCGAAAGCTTTAAGGGCTTCAAAAAGAATTAGTAAAAGACTCATACACTTATTTTAGAGTAGCTACGACCACCTGATGACGAGCAGCACCCACTTTATTAAGAGTTCGTCAAAAGCTTGCACCCCCTGCCCTTGAGAGTGACTGTAGGTACATTTATAACCCTCGTGTGTACTGTAGCCACGTAAAATTTAATTAATAGCCAATCAGATGTTAAAAACTGCTCAAGGGTGAAAGTAATTTTAAAATCGGTTTGACTTTCTCTGAGAATTACGTCATACGTACACAAAAATATTGGAACGTAACTACTGGATATAAAATTGCAACCCCTCAAAAGAACTAAATATCGAATTATATGATGTCCCATTAAAAATACTTGTAGGTAAATATATTTTTTTGGAACTTAATTATAAAAACATTAAACAAGCCAAATTTAAATTTATTCCATTAAATAAATTTAGAATCCCATCAATCTGCAGACGACACTGTTAAAAAAGAAAAAGTAAAAAAAAAACGAAAAAAATCTTGAGCTAAATGATCGTCAAAGGCTACTTTGTTAAATGTAAAAAGTCCAATTTGCTTCGGAATTTATACGGTGATACGACGCGACGTTCTACAGGGCAATTCTTCGAGCTATAAAGTCAAATTAGAATCAGAATTTTTAACAAATTACCATTAAAGTTCATTGTACGTATCGTAATAAGTACAGGTGCTAGCTAATTAAATTAAATGTTCGATTTTATACCAAACTTAATAATAGAAAAGATTTATTACCCATCAAGAAATAATTTCTAGAAAATTTTATACCTTAAGGGTAGAATACAAAATGAATATCGTTCACGTGCTGCTAATGAATCGATTTGGCGCCCCGTTTGTGCTTGCCTCTCTCATATACGTAAATACATAGACTTCGATACAAGAAATGTACCTACGAGAAAATTCCTGAAGAGTGTCCTGGAAGAGGCCGAGAAAATAATTTCTAAAAATCGAAGGGGATGGAAATATTATAATAAGACAGTGGCGTGCCAGTTAGTGTAATATCAAAATAAGGACTGTTTAACAAATGAAAGTATTGATGAACATATACAGGGTGATACAAATAAATAGCAGTAACTAAAATTTGCTGTCTCAACGAAAATTAATTGAGCAATTAATCAAGTGCGTATGACTTTAAGAAAAGTTTGTCTACATCTACATCTACATCAGACAGTAAACATAATATGTATTAAAATTCTCAAATATTTGTTTATGTTCATTTTCAAAGTACGTAGGTGGATGAAAATTAAAATTAAAGGGCGAATTGTATACACAAAACAAACGTTACAAGTTTATTTGTATTCCTGGCGATAGATAATAAAATGAGTTGAATGAAATCAAACAGGTCTTTGAATTTACTCTCCATATTTCTCGTAAAAGGGAAATGTGAGAAAATAGAAGCAAAGTTTAAATACTCATGTACATATAGGTAGATAATATAAATGTATGTAATGTAAATTTTGCGTAATGCGATGGTGGCGGTGACATTTTAAGTCAGAACAAAACAAAACAAAACCATTACCGTTACCCATCACCACTTGCGATCTTACATAATACATGTATGTATATATGTATGTTTGTCTTCGTCGTCGTCGTTGTTGGAATTGAAACACTTATTATGCTGTGGAAAAGCTCATAATAAAATCGAGACAAAGACCAAACCGATTTGGAGTTCAAAAGGGGACTTTATCCAATCTTATACTGATCTGATATCTATCTGAACGCACCCAATTTAAATGCCTCGATTTATTTGAATGAGAACACTGAACGTAATCTGATTATTATAGTCTCATTTATATTTTCCACCAGAGCGTGTCGAAACTTGAAGAAATTTCTCTTACAAATTTCTTATTATTTACTTTTTTTTATTTCAATATCCTTCAGGTACCTGCAATTCCTAGCATTTCTAATAAAGTTACATTTCCGGAGCAACGTCGTTCTGGCAAGTAAAATCCAATTTGGCCTTTCCCTATAATTAAATTGTTAATAGAACAGGAAGTGCACAATCGTGTAGACGCAGAAGTCGAAGAAATACGTCTCTGAGACCCAAAGGACTTCTAAACAGCTCAATCATAAAAATAGAACATATTTTAATTTTTATTTTGATAGTTTCTGCCATTTTAATTCGATTGTTATCCCTCAATTGTTCGCGATGTCATTTTTTTCAATTGTTTCAACTGTCGGCCATAATGCGTTTTCAATTGTTGTCATATTATTGCCATCGTCAACTGTGACGCTATCAATTGTTGTTGTGTTATTGTATTTGTCGGCCATTACTCGTTTTCAAATGTTTCGGTTGCCGGCCATGTTGCGTCTTCAATTGTTGTCGGCCATTGCACCTCCCTTATCGTTCTCTTTTTCAAATTTTTAACATCTTGTAACTCAAAATCGAAACAAAAAACAATTGTTTTATTTATTATCTATTTGTTATCATTATCAACGACTTTCTGTATCCAACTCGTCTTTGAATGGTTTATATAGGATTAAGTGTTGCTATCAAATGTTTAATTTATCCTCCTTTACACCTATTCAATTGTTATCCCTCAATTGTTCGCTATGTCACTTTTTCGATTGTTCCAACTGTCGGCCATAATGCGTTTTCAATTGTTGTCATATTATTGCCATCGTCAACTGTGACGCTATCAATTGTTGTTGTGTTATTGTATTTGTCGGCCATTACTCGTTTTCAAATGTTTCGGTTGTCGGCCATGTTGCGTCTTCAATTGTTGTCGGCCATTACTCGTTTTCAAATGATGCGGTTGTCGGCCATGTTGCGTTTTCAATTGTTGCCGGCCATTACACGTCCCTTATCGTTCTCTTTTTAAAATTTTTAACATCTTGTAGCTCAAAATCGAAACAAAAAACAATTGTTTTATTTATTATCTATTTGTTATCATTATCAACGACTTTCTGTATCCAACTCGTCTTTGAATGGTTTATATAGGATTGAGTGTTGCTTAATGGAAACGCCACGAGTCTCAAATTAACGTTTTCAATTTGACCAACTTCATGGACTGCTGCACTCAGCACGAGTGTTGCCCTATTCTATTGTTCCTGTCTTCTACTTATTCGATTCCCAATAATGGTTTCTAATATAGCTCTCTGTATTGCTTCTGCTTCCAGCACAAGACAAGTGCTTACAGGGTTGAAATTAGCATTTCTGAACTTTGACAGTGCCAATTTAATGTTAGAATCTCTTTTTGAGAAATTCAATAACTCAATGTGTACGTTATTAATTATAAATTGAGTTATAAAGTAAATAAATCCTGTTGAAAATTAATTAACATTTCAAAAATGAGTTAATGTATACCCTCTAGGTTAGAAGACAATAAAACATTAATATCGTATTGTTGCTTTTGTCAGCCATTAGTCTTTTCAATTGTTGTTGTATTGCTGCCATTGTCGGCCATGATACTGTTTCAATTGTTATCGCATTGTTGTTATTTTCAATTGTTCTCGCATTATTGCTATCGCCAGCCATGATGCTCTTTCAATTGTTTTTACATTGTTGCTGCTGTTAGCCATTAACATTTTTCAATTGTTATCGTCCATCAATTTTTATTTCCTTTCAGTGCCAGAGCCATCTCTTGTTCATGAATAATCACGAATTAATGACTTTAGTCTCCGGAAAGTGCACTTTACGTGCGTTTATTATTAAACACCTGCCTAGACAAGTTGTTGCTTCCATTCAGTTCGATCAAACGACGACAGACATTAAATTAATGTGTTGTCGGCTTTGTTCGTTTTCATCATCAATTTCGGACGTTTGATTCAACTTTAGATTACTAGCGTAAACTACATAAATTGCAGTTGTAATTGAAATGTTTAAGGTCCACAGGGAGCTTTCGAATTTGTACTATGATTTCAGTACAAACAATTTCATGCAATTGCTAAGTTTGTCCCATTTCCGGCGTCTCTTAGTTCCAGTTCTCTGTTTCAATGACTATCTTAACTGTTAAGATAATTTCTGGAACCAGTGATGGATTGTTTTTTTTGTCGATTAACGACAAAGTTATTTTTCCGATTTCTGACTTGCACTATAATTTGTAGGTAATATGTGTAAATGATGTGATCCTTAACGTCCTATCTTATTAATAAAATTAAAAGCTGTTGGGTTAATTGTAATCGACCTGTTTCGTTAGTTCAGATTAATTATCATAGGACGAGAATCGCTTAATAATGTCGGTGGAAATTAAAGTAATTTATATAAATTGCGGTAAACATCGTTAACAAAAGCGTGTGCCTGCCGCCCGCACTTACCCTCCCTTCCTGACCTGCTGTTGTAACTACCCAGGTTAATTTATGTTTTCAATGAGGTTTTTTGCGAAACATGATAAGAAGTAATTAATTGTCCCACAACTAGTACTTAGTTGTACTTGAGGACAAGTTGCCGTCATTATTTTATGCTGCTATCCACCCCATCACGACACTTCCTTTAGGAATATTAACGTGACGATAAAATGGGAAAGTTATCGCGGAAATTAGCAAACTTTACGATATTCTTGCACAAATAAAATTTTTAAAAAAATACTTTAAGGGCTCCAGTTTTATACACCTACTCCCTCTCCCTGTGGGCGTAATTACGTATCTATGCCTGAAAAGATTTATGAAATAATTAAAATATAAAGCCTCGTCGGTTACTAAATCGGATTTTGCTCGATTAGTGGTGGCTAAATATGCTTTATAAATGTTTTTTAATTGCTTACAGTGACATGACATAATTTTGATTGATTAGAGTTTATGTAATTGAATTGAATTAAATATTCATGAATATAAGCTTTAGGTAGGTATAGAACAAATTTCTGTCACTAGGCCGCTTTTAATTTATTCTATTCAACTGGGAATCGAAATTTATTATGTCACCACCACTGCTCCTGCTAATTGTGTATAAATGAATTGCGTAATAATTAACGGAATTTTGTTTTCGTATATTTAAGATTTTAGAGGCATTTACTCTTTTCTTTAGGTGCTTAATAGAGGTAATAATTATATTCCGCTTTGTTTTGAACGCTTAAACAAACTTTTCTTTTGAAACTTAATTTCTATACGTGCTACAAGCTAATAATAAAATTGTAATTGCATAATCGTTTTTAAATGTATTAGTATCAGTTTTCTGGCGTAGGTGGTATATTATTATTAAGATTTTTGGTTGTTTTCTTTTAAGTGGATGTCGTGAGAAAAGGTTGAAAATAATAAGCTCGGGACTACAGAACAATTTAATTGAAAATATTTTAAAGTTAACAGTATGAAATCTTGTGACCGACTGACTTACTAAAAGTTACACACTCAATAAGCTTTTTCTTTTAGGTTACTACGTCGTACAATCGGCCTGTCGCCAGAGCTTAGACTAAACAAAAAAAAAAAACAAAACAAAAGTGAACTACTTATTATTCTATTGAACTAATATACGGCTATTTGTATTATGTTGTCAGCTTACTTTTAATACTTCAACAATTATATTAGAAAAGAAAGATTAGAGTAACATTATTATTAAAGATGATACCGACAAGATTTGGTTTCAATCAATATTTTTATCGAATATTAAGTAGAGCCAATAAAGAGGGGTCGGAAGTTTTTGTCGTTTTGTCCGGGGATAAGAATTATTTTTAGACACGCTAGAACCTTTTTTAGTACATTATTTGTAAAGGATCTGCCTGAATAAACAAAAAATAACTCATAAACAAAAGATCTCTTTAATGTAATGTGTTTAGGACCAATATTACAGTTTTTTGTAGATGTATATCTTTTGGTGAAGTAGTTTTAAAAATTCTTTCTATGTCGAGTAAATTTTAATAGGTACATATCTGGTTTGACATAATTTAAAATTTAAAATTTAAGTTACTGCAGCTTACACAAAGGTTATAAATTAATCGACAGTTACCCTCTAAGGTAGAGGTCGCAACGTTTCGACTAATTATTAATAAAAATGGTGCTAGTCGCCCCTAGGTGACTGTAGCTACACTTGGATAAGATTTTTTAGATGCTAAACTATTTTCCGGACCTCCTGAAAGGTCTACAACCTCCCTCCTCCCCCTAAATGTTGCCGAACTGGCCAATCTATACATTATTGTTTGTTACGCTTTTAAAGTTTTTGATGATCGTATTTTAGGACATTATTTGTAAAAGATCTTTTGACTAAATAAACAAAAAATAACTCAGAAGCAAAAGATCTCTTGAATGTAATGTATTTAGGACCAATATTACAGTATTTTTTGGAAACGTAGTCTTAGAAAATATCAAACTAAATTCTTTTTATGTTGAGTAAATTGTAATAGGTATCTAGTTTGATATAAATCAAAGTTTACGTTACTACAGCATACATGAAGGTTTTAAATTTGTCGACAGTTACCCCCTTAGGTAGAGGACGCCACGTTTCGACTAATGTTTAATAAAAATTGTGCTACTCGCCCCTCGGTGACTGTAGCTACACTTGGATAAGATTGTTTAGATACTAAACTATTTTCCGGACCTGCTGAATGTCATTAACCTCCCTCCTCCCCCTAAATGTTGCAAAACTGGCCAATCTATACATTATTGTTTGTTACGCTTTTAAATTTTTTGATGATCGTATTTTAGGACATTATTTGTAAAAGATCTTCTGGCTAAATAAACAAAAAATAACTCAGAAGCAAAAGATCTCTTGAATGTAATGTATTTAGGACCAATATTACAGTATTTTTTGGAAACGTAGTCTTAGAAAATATCAAACCAAATTCTTTTTATGTTGAGTAAATTGTAATAGGTATCTGGTTTGATATAAATCAAATTTTACGTTACTACAGCATACATGAAGGTTTTAAATTTGCCGACAGTTACCCCCTTAGGTAGAGGACGCCACGTTTCGACTAATGTTTAATAAAAATTGTGCTACTCGCCCCTCGGTGACTGTAGCTACACTTGGATAAGATTGTTTAGATACTAAACTATTTTCCGGACCTGCTGAATGTCATTAACCTCCCTCCTTCCCCTAAATGTTGCAGAACTGGCCAATCTATACATTATTGTTTGTTACGCTTTTAAAGTTTTTGATGATCGTATTTAAGGACATTATTTGTAAAAGATCTTCTGGCTAAATAAACAAAAAATAACTCAGAAGCAAAAGATCTCTTGAATGTAACGTATTTAGGACCAATATTACAGTATTTTTTGGTAACGTAGTCTTAGAAAATATCAAACCAAATTCTTTTTATGTTGAGTAAATTATAATAGGTATCTGGTTTGATATAAATCAAATTTTACGTTACTACAGCATACATGAAGGTTTTAAATTTGCCGACAGTTACCCCCTTAGGTAGAGGACGCCATGTTTCGACTAATGTTTAATAAAAATTGTGCTACTCGCCCCTCGGTGACTGTAGCTACACTTGGATAAGATTGTTTAGATACTAAACTATTTTCCGGACCTGCTGAATGTCATTAACCTCCCTCCTCCCCCTAAATGTTGCAAAACTGGCCAATCTATACATTATTGTTTGTTACGCTTATAAATTTTTTGATGATCGTATTTTAGGACATTATTTGTAAAAGATCTTTTGACTAAATAAACAAAAAATAACTCAGAAGCAAAAGATCTCTTGAATGTAATGTATTTAGGTCCAATATTAAAGTATTTTTTGGTAACGTAGTCTTTGAAAATATCAAACCAAATTCTTTTTATGTTGAGTAAATTGTAATAGGTATCTGGTTTGATATAAATCAAATTTTACGTTACTACAGCATACATGAAGGTTTTAAATTTGTCGACAGTTACCCCCTTAGGTAGAGGACGCCATGTTTCGACTAATGTTTAATAAAAATTGTGCTACTCGCCCCTCGGTGACTGTAGCTACATTTGGATAAGATTGTTTAGATACTAAACTATTTTCCGGACCTGCTGAATGTCATTAACCTCCCTCCTCCCCCTAAATGTTGCAAAACTGGCCAATCTATACATTATTGTTTGTTACGCTTTTAAAGTTTTTGATGATCGTATTTTAGGACATTATTTGTAAAAGATCTTTTGACTAAATAAACAAAAAATAACTCAGAAGCAAAAGATCTCTTGAATGTAATGTATTTAGGTCCAATATTACAGTATTTTTTGGTAACGTAGTCTTTGAAAATATCATACCAAATTCTTTTTATGTTGAGTAAATTGTAATAGGTATCTGGTTTGATATAAATTAAATTATATTAGAGGACGCCACGTTTCGACTAATGTTTAATAAAAATGGTGCTACTCACCACTAGGTGACTGTAGCTACACTTGGATAAGATTTTTTAGATACTAAACTATTTTCCGGACCTGCTGAAAGGTCAACGACCTCCCTCCTCCTCCTAACTGTCGCAGAACTTGCCAGTAATACTACTAATCTTGATACGGATATAAACTTTTTGGTGATCGTATTAAAAATAATTAATTAGCTTGTGATCGAAGAAAAATTGTTTATTAAACTTTGAAGTGCAAGGGTTATTTCAATGCCAACTTTCCTAGTAAAGTGTCTAAAAAAAGATTACCTAGAGCACGTTTTTTCCTTTAATTGTTTTGGCCTAAAAAAGTCCACCCTGAGATAAAAAGCGTTAGCTAAACAAGGACTGCCATAACACCAGAACTACTTTGTGGTATATATATTTTTTGTGTTCATTAAAAGAAGGAAACGTAATAGGCGAAACGAAGAAGATAAATCTGTTTAATTAATTATTGTCCTTCGGATATTTCGAATACCAATTATTCTTCCATAAACAAAGCGTAAAATAATAACTCAGTATATATGAGTACATATTTTAAATTTGTGGAAGGATATTTCGAAAATAACAATACTGACCGTTATTAAGAGTTAATCCTTGTGTGGGAAAAAATCCATTAATTTTTTTATCTACACATTTAAATTGACATTTTCCATTAAAATGGAATAAATGTAAAAAAAGAACTAAATGAAATTTTTTTTGCTGAAAAAAATTAATTTTTAACAACGTTATTGGGGTTGTAGGTAGTTATTTGTGGGGAGAAACTGTTCTTACATTCGTACATTTTATTCTTTTGTACCTTTAAATTACAAAGAAAACCTTTGGCTTCAGGGAAATTAACCCACAAGGGTGTAGACTGTTGGAAATATTACCCACCCCTCATCAAAATATTTCTCAGAACCGCAGGGAAATTCAAAACGTTGTTCAGTGAAAATTTATTATTTACTTGCAGCAAAAAACCCAAGTCCATTTAAATCAACTTCATAATAAATTTAATAAGGTTTAATTAGTTGTACTTAGAGAAGTTTGTCCCTGAAGGGTTTCAGACGTTGAAATTTTTTACTTACTTTACACCAAAGTTCGACAAACTATGGGATGAGTAAGTCAGATTATTTTTCAAGTCCACACCGCACAAAATTTGATAAGCGAATAGAACTTTGATTTTATTGAGTTAAACATTTTTTTGTTGATACTTTGTACTGTTCTCGCCCTTTAGCGTGGCACAAAAGCAGTAAACTTTGAGTCATTTTTGTAGAAGCTGTCTTTAACGCCATTGGACTGGGGGGGGGGGGGTCGCTAAAACCCTCCTACTGGGCGTTTTCAGCGCAAATTACAACATTGTTGCGACTTGTTGGTAGAGTTTTTTTTATAGCTCGTTTTTTATGGTTTGTGCCAGCTTAAAGCGCGAATACTGTACCTACAGCAAAATACTCTAACAAACATTTTAATAAAGTTCAAAAATGTTTATTTAATTTAGTCTTCCAGAAAAGTGCACCTTTTAACTACCGCTGCAATTAGAGTATCCTTCAGTTAATTAACTTAATTGAATTAATTGCCTGTCTCCATTTACTTATTTTTTTAAATTTTTATTCGGTAATTTAGTTACTTTAAAAGTAGATGTGAAAAAAACAGACCAGACGTTGCAAATTTATTTTTATTTTTAAAGAAGTTTAAATTAACAGAAAATAATTTTAAAAATCAACATTACTTAAATTTTTTATTGTACAAAAATAAAAAACATTTAAATAAACCTCAAAAGAATCCCTAACCATAAAAAAATTATTTCCTCTATTGTCCCCTTCAAAAAAATATATAAACAATCACATGAATAAATTAATAAAAACTTACCTTGTGTAGGTATATTTCTATCAACTATTTCACTTTTTAATACTGTAATTTTTTAAACATTATTAATCGAAACTTTTCTCGTTCGCGTATGAAACGCGCCCCGAGTTTCCCCATACGCTCCAGAGCGTCGTGAGCGTAAAAGGATACTGGAAGGACTTTGTTCGGAAGTTTAATAACAGTTATGGGAATCCTGGTGCGCAAAAGCTCGTCGCATTCCCTCAGTTCATTCATGGAACTTTTTGATGCCACATCGACGTCCTCTTTGAGAACCATCGTTGTACACATTTCAACACCACTATTGGCAATGGTCGCTGTTTAATGACAATATTTCATACGAAATCGATCGATTGGTAAATACCACCGTTAGGTTATAAAAAAAGAAATTTGTCCTATATTTGGTTATCTAAATAAAAATGTGTAGGAGTGTAGGGAATTAACTATATTTGCTCCGCTAAAGATAAAGTAAGAGTGAAAAAGGAAAAATAATCATAAAACGCCCACAAGCCTCAATCTACGATCAAAAGTCTTTGTTAATGTTATTTATGGTCACTGGAGAGAGAAGAAGTCGAGGATCCTTTCTTATAAATCCAACAGTTCAGAAACCTACATAGACCTGTAAAGATCTTCAAGTCTTAAACGTCTATAAGACTCAATGGATGGGCAAAGGTCATTGTTAATGTCATTAATGGTGACTGGAAGGAGAAGAAGTCGAGGAACCCTTCATTCAGCCAAGAATGTCTATAAACCTGGATGGATTTGTAAAGATCTTTCAAATAAAATCGTCCAGAAGCAACGATCGATCAATAAAGATCTTTGATAATGTTTGTAATGACTGTTAGAGGGAGAAAAAGTGGAGGATCCTTTCTTCCAAACCCAACAGTCCACAAACTTAGATAGACCTGTAGAGATCTTCAAGTCTTAAACGTCTATAAGACTCAATGGATGGGCAAAGGTCATTGTTAATGTCATTAATGGTGACTGGAGGGAGAAGAAGTCGAGGAACCCTTCATTCAGCCAAGAATGTCTATAAACCTGGATGGATTTGTAAAGATCTTTCAAATAAAATCGTCCAGAAGCAACGATCGATCAATAAAGATCTTTGATAATGTTTGTTATTACTGTTAGAGGGAGAAGAAGTGGAGGATCCTTTCTTTCAAACCCAACAGTCCACAAACTTAGATAGACCTGTAGAGATATTCAAGTCTTAAACGTCTATAAGACTCAATGGATGGGCAAAGGTCATTGTTAATGTCATTAATGGTGACTGGAAGGAGAAGAAGTCGAGGAACCCTTCATTCAGATAAGAATGTCTATAAACCTGGATGGATTTGTAAAGATCTTTCAAATAAAATCGTCCAGAAGCAACGATCGATAAATAAAGATCTTTGATAATGTTTGTAATGACTGTTAGAGGGAGAAGAAGTGGAGGATCCTTTCTTTCAAACCCAACAGTCCACAAACTTAGATAGACCTGTAGAGATCTTCAAGTCTTAAACGTTTATAAGCCTCAATGGATGGGCAAAGATCATTGTTAATGTCATTAATGGTGACTGGAGGGAGAAGAAGTCGAGGAACCCTTCATTCAGCCAAGAATGTCTATAAACCTGGATGGATTTGTAAAGATCTTTCAAATAAAATCGTCCAGAAGCAACGATCGATCAATAAAGATCTTTGATAATGTTTGTTATTACTGTTAGAGGGAGAAGAAGTGGAGGATCCTTTCTTATAAACCCAACAGTCCACAAACTTAGATAGACCTGTAGAGATCTTCAAGTCTTAAACGTCTATAAGACTCAATGGATGGGCAAAGGTCATTGTTAATGTCATTATTGGTGACTGGAAGGAGAAGAAGTCGAGGATCCCTTCATTCAGATAAGAATGTCTATAAACCTGGATGGATTCGTAAAGATCTTTCAAATAAAATTGTCCAGAAGCATCGATCGATAAGTAAAGATCTTTGATAATGTTTGTAATGACTGTTGGAAGGAGAAGAAGTGGAGGATCCTTTCTTATAAACCCAACAGTCCACAAACTTAGATAGACCTGTAGAGATCTTCAAGTCTTAAACGTCTATAAGACTCAATGGATGGGCAAAGGTCATTGTTAATGTCATTATTGGTGACTGGAAGGAGAAGAAGTCGAGGATCCCTTCATTCAGATAAGAATGTCTATAAACCTGGATGGATTCGTAAAGATCTTTCAAATAAAATTGTCCAGAAGCATCGATCGATAAGTAAAGATCTTTGATAATGTTTGTAATGACTGTTGGAAGGAGAAGAAGTGGAGGATCCTTTCTTATAAACCCAACAGTCCACAAACTTAGATAGACCTGTAGAGATCTTCAAGTCTTAAACGTCTATAAGACTCAATGGATGGGCAAAGGTCATTGTTAATGTCATTATTGGTGACTGGAAGGAGAAGAAGTCGAGGATCCCTTCATTCAGATAAGAATGTCTATAAACCTGGATGGATTCGTAAAGATCTTTCAAATAAAATTGTCCAGAAGCATCGATCGATAAGTAAAGATCTTTGATAATGTTTGTAATGACTGTTGGAAGGAGAAGAAGTGGAGGATCCTTTCTTATAAACCCAACAGTCCACAAACTTAGATAGACCTGTAGAGATCTTCAAGTCTTAAACGTCTATAAGACTCAATGGATGGGCAAAGGTCATTGTTAATGTCATTAATGGTGACTGGAAGGAGAAGAAGTCGAGGATCCCTTCATTCAGATAAGAATGTCTATAAACCTGGATGGATTTGTAAAGATCTTTCAAATAAAATTGTCCAGAAGCATCGATCGATCAATAAAGATCTTTGATAATGTTTGTAATGACTGTTAGAAGGAGAAGAAGTGGAGGATCCTTTCTTTTAAAAAAACAAACTTAGATAGACCTGTAGAGATCTTCAAGTCTTAAACGTCTATAAGACTCAATGGATGGGCAAAGGTCATTGTTAATGTCATTATTGGTGACTGGAAGGAGAAGAAGTCGAGGATCCCTTCATTCAGATAAGAATGTCTATAAACCTGGATGGATTCGTAAAGATCTTTCAAATAAAATTGTCCAGAAGCATCGATCGATAAGTAAAGATCTTTGATAATGTTTGTAATGACTGTTGGAAGGAGAAGAAGTGGAGGATCCTTTCTTATAAACCCAACAGTCCACAAACTTAGATAGACCTGTAGAGATCTTCAAGTCTTAAACGTCTATAAGACTCAATGGATGGGCAAAGGTCATTGTTAATGTCATTAATGGTGACTGGAAGGAGAAGAAGTCGAGGATCCCTTCATTCAGATAAGAATGTCTATAAACCTGGATGGATTTGTAAAGATCTTTCAAATAAAATTGTCCAGAAGCATCGATCGATCAATAAAGATCTTTGATAATGTTTGTAATGACTGTTAGAAGGAGAAGAAGTGGAGGATCCTTTCTTTCAAACCCAACAGTCCACAAACTTAGATAGACCTGTAGAGATCTTCAAGTCTTAAACGTCTATAAGACTCAATGGATGGGCAAAGGTCATTGTTAATGTCATTAATGGTGACTGGAAGGAGAAGAAGTCGAGGATCCCTTCATTCAGATAAGAATGTCTATAAACCTGGATGGATTCGTAAAGATCTTTCAAATAAAATTGTCCAGAAGCATCGATCGATAAGTAAAGATCTTTGATAATGTTTGTAATGACTGTTGGAAGGAGAAGAAGTGGAGGATCCTTTCTTATAAACCCAACAGTCCACAAACTTAGATAGACCTGTAGAGATCTTCAAGTCTTAAACGTCTATAAGACTCAATGGATGGGCAAAGGTCATTGTTAATGTCATTATTGGTGACTGGAAGGAGAAGAAGTCGAGGATCCCTTCATTCAGATAAGAATGTCTATAAACCTGGATGGATTCGTAAAGATCTTTCAAATAAAATTGTCCAGAAGCATCGATCGATAATAAAGATCTTTGATAATGTTTGTAATGACTGTTGGAAGGAGAAGAAGTGGAGGATCCTTTCTTTAAACCCAACAGTCCACAAACTTAGATAGACCTGTAGAGATCTTCAAGTCTTAAACGTCTATAAGACTCAATGGATGGGCAAAGGTCATTGTTAATGTCATTAATGGTGACTGGAAGGTGAAGAAGTCGAGGATCCCTTCATTCAGATAAGAATGTCTATAAACCTGGATGGATTCGTAAAGATCTTTCAAATAAAATTGTCCAGAAGCATCGATCGATAAGTAAAGATCTTTGATAATGTTTGTAATGACTGTTGGAAGGAGAAGAAGTGGAGGATCCTTTCTTATAAACCCAACAGTCCACAAACTTAGATAGACCTCTAGAGATCTTCAAGTCTTAAACGTCTATAAGACTCAATGGATGGGCAAAGGTCATTGTTAATGTCATTAATGGTGACTGGAAGGAGAAGAAGTCGAGGATCCCTTCATTCAGATAAGAATGTCTATAAACCTGGATGGATTTGTAAAGATCTTTCAAATAAAATTGTCCAGAAGCATCGATCGATCAATAAAGATCTTTGATAATGTTTGTAATGACTGTTAGAGGGAGAAGAAGTGGAGGATCCTTTCTTTCAAACCCAACAGTCCACAAACTTAGATAGACCTGTAGAGATCTTCAAGTCTTAAACGTCTATAAGACTCAATGGATGGGCAAAGGTCATTGTTAATGTCATTAATGGTGACTGGAAGGAGAAGAAGTCGAGGATCCCTTCATTCAGATAAGAATGTCTATAAACCTGGATGGATTCGTAAAGATCTTTCAAATAAAATTGTCCAGAAGCATCGATCGATAAGTAAAGATCTTTGATAATGTTTGTAATGACTGTTGGAAGGAGAAGAAGTGGAGGATCCTTTCTTCCAAACCCAGCAGTCCACAAACTTAGATAGACCTGTAGAGATCTTCAAGTCTTAAACGTCTATAAGACTCAATGGATGGGCAAAGGTCATTGTTAATGTCATTAATGGTGACTGGAGGGAGAAGAAGTCGAGGATCCCTTCATTCAGCCAAGAATGTCTATAAACCTGGATGGATTCGTAAAGATCTTTCAAATAAAATTGTCCAGAAGCATCGATCGATAAGTAAAGATCTTTGATAATGTTTGTAATGACTGTTGGAAGGAGAAGAAGTCGAGGATCCTTTCTTCCAAACCCAACAGTCCACAAACTTAGATAGACCTGTAGAGATCTTCAAGTCTTAAACGTCTATAAGACTCAATGGATGGGCAAAGGTCATTGTTAATGTCATTAATGGTGACTGGAAGGAGAAGAAGTCGAGGATCCCTTCATTCAGATAAGAATGTCTATAAACCTGGATGGATTCGTAAAGATCTTTCAAATAAAATCGTCCAGAAGCAACGATCGATCAATGAAGATCTTTGATAATGTTTGTAATGACTGTTAGAGGGAGAAGAAGTGGAGGATCCTTTCTTTCAAACCCAACAGTCCACAAACTTAGATAGACCTGTAGAGATCTTCAAGTCTTAAACGTCTATAAGACTCAATGGATGGGCAAAGGTCATTGTTAATGTCATTAATGGTGACTGGAAGGAGAAGAAGTCGAGGAACCCTTCATTCAGCCAAGAATGTCTATAAACCTGGATGAATTCGTAAAGATCTTTCAAATAAAATCGTCCAGAAGCATCGATCGATCAATGAAGATCTTTGATAATGTTTGTAATGACTGTTAGAGGGAGAAGAAGTGGAGGATCCTTTCTTTCAAACCCAACAGTCCACAAACTTAGATAGACCTGTAGAGATCTTCAAGTCTTAAACGTCTATAAGACTCAATGGATGGGCAAAGGTCATTGTTAATGTCATTAATGGTGACTGGAAGGAGAAGAAGTCGAGGAACCCTTCATTCAGCCAAGAATGTCTATAAACCTGGATGAATTCGTAAAGATCTTTCAAATAAAATCGTCCAGAAGCATCGATCGATCAATGAAGATCTTTGATAATGTTTGTAATGACTGTTAGAGGGAGAAGAAGTGGAGGATCCTTTCTTTCAAACCCAACAGTCCACAAACTTAGATAGACCTGTAGAGATCTTCAAGTCTTAAACGTCTATAAGACTCAATGGATGGGCAAAGGTCATTGTTAATGTCATTAATGGTGACTGGAAGGAGAAGAAGTCGAGGAACCCTTCATTCAGCCAAGAATGTCTATAAACCTGGATGGATTCGTAAAGATCTTTCAAATAAAATTGTCCAGAAGCATCGATCGATAAATAAAGACCTTTAATAATGTTTGTAATGACTGTTGGAAGGAGAAGAAGTCGAGGATCCTTTCTTCCAAACCCAACAGTCCACAAACTTAGATAGACCTGTAGAGATCTTCAAGTCTTAAACGTCTATAAGACTCAATGGATGGGCAAAGGTCATTGTTAATGTCATTAATGGTGACTGGAAGGAGAAGAAGTCGAGGAACCCTTCATTCAGCCAAGAATGTCTATAAACCTGGATGGATTCGTAAAGATCTTTCAAATAAAATTGTCCAGAAGCATCGATCGATAAATAAAGACCTGTAATAATGTTTGTAATGACTGTTGGAAGGAGAAGATGTCGAGGACCCTTTCTTCCAAACCCAACAGTCCACAAACTTAGATAGACCTGTAGAGATCTTCAAGTCTTAAACGTTTATAAGCCTCAATGGATGGGCAAAGGTCATTGTTAATGTCATTAATGGTGACTGGAGGGAGAAGAAGTCGAGGATCCCTTCATTCAGCCAAGAATGTCTATAAACCTGGATGGATTCGTAAAGATCTTTCAAATAAAATTGTCCAGAAGCATCGATCGATAAATAAAGATCTTTAATAATGTTTGTAATTACTGTTGGAAGGAGAAGATGTCGAGGATCCTTTCTTCTTAACTCCAAAGCCCACAAATTGTCATCTCCATTGATTAAAAAAAGATGTTATTGATCTGCCTGAAAAAAGTCTCGGTTATAATTTTTTGCTCGACTTAAATAAAATTAGGTCACGATGGGGTGTTAGATCGTCTGCTTAGGGGTTGTTTTTTCCATTTCGTCTGACATCCGGATCTTTGACGAGCTCGCTCTCAGTATCTAAGAGTTAATAGTTTTTTAATTCGGGGAAGTACAAATACTTAGGCAACTAATTGTTTTCGAGTGGGGTAAAATAGTTAATTAGGTAAATCAGTTCTCTGGTCGTTTCTTCTTAGGTACTGAACAACAGAGTAAAAAATAAATAAAATTACAAATTACTGAACAGTCGCAATTTCTGATGAGGGAAAGGGTTTTTAATCAAGGGTTAACGTTATTACTATGTACTTAAGCTACTGCGTTGCATTGTTATCAATTCCCTCGGGACTGTTGGCTACTTTTGATTTATTAAAATGGTTTAATTACATTATTTACCAACCAACAGGAAATGAAAAATAACTTCTTAGGAAATTTATTTGTTATTACACTTATCTTTTTTTTTTGAGGATTTAAGAATAACTTTAATCAAAATAAGGGTGGAGTCGCTTGATTCCCTAAAATATTTATTTTGTCAATTCAGAAAACATTTTGTTACGTTACATTGGGTCACCAAGGGTCTGTGTGTGTTTGTGCCAACCGATTAACCCTCAACGTTTTGTGGTAATGCAAATTAGAGGGTTCATTATAAGACCACCCTCACAAACCCATAATAAGCATTATTATTGGGCTCAATTACAGAGCACGACCGTACATTAATCAAAACATTCGTGTGTGCATAATGTATCAGAATTACGGCCACATGTACCTATTCCAAATAGGGGTGGCTCGTTATAAGGGTGAAAATTCTAGCTGGAAAGTCTAGAATTGAGCATTTTTGACACACATAACTTTATATTTCTTTTAGGAGAAAGTAGTGTTGCTGAGGGATGTACATGTACAGTTGCTCACAAAATTTAAAACTAATTTATTGCTCGATACTTACTACCTTTTCACTACCTTAACTTCCTTCTGAATTGTTTTAACAACTTATTGGCCTTCTGAGTGGAGTAAAATTTTTTTTTGTTTTTGGGACTCTCCACCCTGTAATTGTACCTTTATTTTTTTACTGTTCGGTCAAAGAACTTCCCTTTGTGGACTAACCTTTATAACATTATTTTTTGTTGGAGTTGTTTTGCGGCAAATAAAACTGCCTTGGCGTGTTTCCCTTTTTATTGCTTTATTAATGTGTACTTACCCTTAACTTTTCCGGTTTTCGTGTTGTGTTCCTTTTTTTTTCTATAGGCAGGTAGGTAGTTCCTTTTAATTGATTTAGGAATTGGACCGTTTATAAATAATCGTGACAAACAAACTGTACCACCCTACACACATTAATTTCATTGTTCTGTTTACCATTTCTGCTCGAAATTTATTGTCAATAAGTCACAGCTTTATTATTTATTTAGGAGACAATTTTATCTTAATTGCTATTAACATTATTCGTGTCTGATTTCTAAGACAGTTATATTTATTCTTTTAGGGGTCCCATTATCACCTTTTGGGGTTGTGATTAAAAAAGTCCTAATTAAATTCCCTTTTTTTTTCTTGGGAAACTTATGGTCTTGGATTCTATTTATATATGTATGTATGTAGTTCCCTTTTTTGTCTTGAAAGCGAAAAAAGAGTTTCCCTTTCAACCCTGTCGATCCTTTTTACCATATCGAAGGGACAAAATGTTGCCGCCACGTTTGATTCGAATCAGCTGAATTTGTTATTCGTCCTTTTGCACATGCCACACATCGACGACGACGACGACGTGAATAGGTTACTAGGCAAGTTTCGGTGTCATAAAAGGGAAATGAACAGGGGATTGGGTCAAATTGCCTACACGAACTATTTTAAACACTGACCGTCACGAATTAAAGCACATAATATGACGACAGGCAAAGAGATGGATTTGTATCATTCATGAGAGCTTCTAAACACAAATAATTATTGACATCCATCAGGAAAATTTTTAGTTACTAATATTTGTCGGGGTACTCCTCTACTTTTCTATTTTTATAATGCACCACTCCAGTAACAATAAAATAACAAAACCGGCGCTTGTTTTGTTCTGCTGCTGTTGCTCTTTGAAATTCAACCATCAGCAACATCAACAACCTACTCCTGCTCCTTAGTTCCTAATTTTTTTCCTGAATTCTTCCCTCTCCTTCTTCCCAAGTTGTTCCATCCTTCTCCATTTCCTGATTTATTAATTCTTCTCCTCCTAATTAATTCCTTCTCCTGCTCTTTAGTTTCTAATTCTTTTCCTGAATTCTTCCTTCTCCTTCTTCCCAAGTCGTTTCTTCCTGCTCCATTTCCTGATTTTATAGTTTTCCTCCTTCTCCTGAGTCTGTCTTTCTCCTTCCTCAGTTACATTCCTTTTCTTTCTCCTGAATTATTATTTTTCCTGTTAAAAAATATTCTGCGTTCTCCTTCTTTTGATTTCCTCATTCTTCTCTAGGTGCTTTCTATTTCTTCTAAATTTTTTCCTTCTGTTGCTGCTGACTTCTCTTTCTTTCGAGATCGTCATTATTCCTCCTGGGTCCTTAGTTCTCCTTCTCCTGCTTCTCATTTCTCCATCTTCTCTTCCTTCACCTTCTCCAAACTTCTTCCTTTTCCATTTCCTGATTTCTTAATTCTTTTCTTCCTAATTTATTCCTTCTCCTGCTCTTTAGTTTCTAATTCTTTTCCTGAATTCTTCCTTCTCCTTCTTCCCAAGTCGTTTCTTCCTGCTCCATTTCCTGATTTTATAGTTTTCCTCCTTCTCCTGAGTCTGTCTTTCTCCTTCCTCAGTTACATTCCTTTTCTTTCTCCTGAATTATTATTTTTCCTGTTAAAAAATATTCTGCGTTCTCCTTCTTTTGATTTCCTCATTCTTCTCTAGGTGCTTTCTATTTCTTCTAAATTTTTTCCTTCTGTTGCTGCTGACTTCTCTTTCTTTCGAGATCGTCATTATTCCTCCTGGGTCCTTAGTTCTCCTTCTCCTGCTTCTCATTTCTCCATCTTCTCTTCCTTCACCTTCTCCAAACTTCTTCCTTTTCCATTTCCTGATTTCTTAATTCTTTTCTTCCTAATTTATTCCTTCTCCTGCTCTTTAGTTTCTAATTCTTTTCCTGAATTCTTCCTTCTCCTTCTTCCCAAGTTGTTTCTTCCTGCTCCATTTCCTGATTTTATAGTTTTCCTCCTTCTCCTGAGTCTGTCTTTCTCCTTCCTCAGTTACATTCCTTTTCTTTCTCCTGAATTATTATTTTTCCTGTTAAAAAATATTCTGCGTTCTCCTTCTTTTGATTTCCTCATTCTTCTCTAGGTGCTTTCTATTTCTTCTAAATTTTTTCCTTCTGTTGCTGCTGACTTCTCTTTCTTTCGAGATCGTCATTATTCCTCCTGGGTCCTTAGTTCTCCTTCTCCTGCTTCTCATTTCTCCATCTTCTCTTCCTTCACCTTCTCCAAACTTCTTCCTTTTCCATTTCCTGATTTCTTAATTCTTTTCTTCCTAATTTATTCCTTCTCCTGCTCTTTAGTTTCTAATTCTTTTCCTGAATTCTTCCTTCTCCTTCTTCCCAAGTTGTTTCTTCCTGCTCCATTTCCTGATTTTATAGTTTTCCTCCTTCTCCTGAGTCTGTCTTTCTCCTTCCTCAGTTACATTCCTTTTCTTTCTCCTGAATTATTATTTTTCCTGTTAAAAAATATTCTGCTTCTCCTTCTTTTGATTTCCTCATTCTTCTCTAGGTGCTTTCTATTTCTTCTAATTTTTTCCTTCTGTTGCTGCTACTTCTCTTTCTTTCGAGATCGTCATTATTCCTCCTGGGTCCTTAGTTCTCCTTCTCCTGCTTCTCATTTCTCCATCTTCTCTTCCTTCACCTTCTCCAAACTTTTCCTTTTCCATTTCCTGATTTTTAATTCTTTTCTTCCTAATTTATTCCTTCTCCTGCTCTTTAGTTCTAATTCTTTCCTGAATTCTTCCTTCTCCTTCTTCCCAAGTGTTTCTTCCTGCTCCATTTCCTGATTTTATAGTTTTCCTCCTTCTCCTGAGTCTGTCTTTCTCCTTCCTCAGTACATTCCTTTTCTTTCTCCTGAATTTTATTTTTCCTGTTAAAAAATATTCTGCTTCTCCTTCTTTTGATTTCCTCATTCTTCTCTAGGTGCTTTCTATTTCTTCTAAATTTTTTCCTTCTGTTGCTGCTACTTCTCTTTCTTTCGAGATCGTCATTATTCCTCCTGGGTCCTTAGTTCTCCTTCTCCTGCTTCTCATTTCTCCATCTTCTCTTCCTTCACCTTCTCCAAACTTTTCTTTTCCATTTCCTGATTTCTTATTCTTTTCTTCCTAATTTATTCCTTCTCCTGCTCTTTAGTTCTAATTCTTTTCCTGAATTCTTCCTTCTCCTTCTTCCCAAGTGTTTCTTCCTGCTCCATTTCCTGATTTTATAGTTTTCCTCCTTCTCCTGAGTCTGTCTTTCTCCTTCCTCAGTTACATTCCTTTTCTTTCTCCTGAATTATTATTTTTCCTGTTAAAAAATATTCTGCTTTCTCCTTCTTTTGATTTCCTCATTCTTCTCTAGGTGCTTTCTATTTCTTCTAAATTTTTTCCTTCTGTTGCTGCTCACTTCTCTTTCTTTCGAGATCGTCATTATTCCTCCTGGGTCCTTAGTTCTCCTTCTCCTGCTTCTCATTTCTCCATCTTCTCTTCCTTCACCTTCTCCAAACTTCTTCCTTTTCCATTTCCTGATTTCTTAATTCTTTTCTTCCTAATTTATTCCTTCTCCTGCTCTTTAGTTCATAATTCTTCTCCTGAATTCTTCCTTCTCCTTCTTCCCAAGTTGTTTCTTCCTGCTCCATTTCCTGATTTTATAGTTTTCCTCCTTCTCCTGAGTCTGTCTTTCTCCTTCCTCAGTTACATTCCTTTTCTTTCTCCTGAATTATTATTTTTCCTGTTAAAAAATATTCTGCTTTCTCCTTCTTTTGATTTCCTCATTCTTCTCTAGGTGCTTTCTATTTCTTCTAAATTTTTTCCTTCTGTTGCTGCTCACTTCTCTTTCTTTCGAGATCGTCATTATTCCTCCTGGGTCCTTAGTTCTCCTTCTCCTGCTTCTCATTTCTCCATCGTCTCTTCCTTCACCTTCTCCAAACTTCTTCCTTTTCCATTTCCTGATTTCTTAATTCTTTTCTTCCTAATTTATTCCTTCTCCTGCTCTTTAGTTCATAATTCTTCTCCTGAATTCTTCCTTCTCCTTCTTCCCAAGTTGTTTCTTCCTGCTCCATTTCCTGATTTTATAGTTTTCCTCCTTCTCCTGAGTCTGTCTTTCTCCTTCCGCAGTTACATTCCTTTTCTTTCTCCTGAATTATTATTTTTCCTGTTAAAAAATATTCTGCTTTCTCTTTCTTTTGATTTCCTCATTCTTCTCTAGGTGCTTTCTATTTCTTCTAAATTTTTTCCTTCTGTTGCTGCTCACTTCTCTTTCTTTCGAGATCGTCATTATTCCTCCTGGGTCCTTAGTTCTCCTTCTCCTGCTTCTCATTTCTCCATCTTCTCTTCCTTCACCTTCTCCAAACTTCTTCCTGCTCCATTTCCTGATTTTATAGTTTTCCTCCTTCTCCTGAGTCTGTCTTTCTCCTTCCTCAGTTACATTCCTTTTCTTTCTCCTGAATTATTATTTTTCCTGTTAAAAAATATTCTGCTTTCTCCTTCTTTTGATTTCCTCATTCTTCTCTAGGTGCTTTCTATTTCTTCTAAATTTTTTCCTTCTGTTGCTGCTCACTTCTCTTTCTTTCGAGATCGTCATTATTCCTCCTGGGTCCTTAGTTCTCCTTCTCCTGCTTCTCATTTCTCCATCGTCTCTTCCTTCACCTTCTCCAAACTTCTTCCTTTTCCATTTCCTGATTTCTTAATTCTTTTCTTCCTAATTTATTCCTTCTCCTGCTCTTTAGTTCGTAATTCTTCTCCTGAATTCTTCCTTCTCCTTCTTCCCAAGTTGTTTCTTCCTGCTCCATTTCCTGATTTTATAGTTTTCCTCCTTCTCCTGAGTCTGTCTTTCTCCTTCCTCAGTTACATTCCTTTTCTTTCTCCTGAATTATTATTTTTCCTGTTAAAAAATATTCTGCTTTCTCCTTCTTTTGATTTCCTCATTCTTCTCTAGGTGCTTTCTATTTCTTCTAAATTTTTTCCTTCTGTTGCTGCTCACTTCTCTTTCTTTCGAGATCGTCATTATTCCTCCTGGGTCCTTAGTTCTCCTTCTCCTGCTTCTCATTTCTCCATCGTCTCTTCCTTCACCTTCTCCAAACTTCTTCCTTTTCCATTTCCTGATTTCTTAATTCTTTTCTTCCTAATTTATTCCTTCTCCTGCTCTTTAGTTCATAATTCTTCTCCTGAATTCTTCCTTCTCCTTCTTCCCAAGTTGTTTCTTCCTGCTCCATTTCCTGATTTTATAGTTTTCCTCCTTCTCCTGAGTCTGTCTTTCTCCTTCCTCAGTTACATTCCTTTTCTTTCTCCTGAATTATTATTTTTCCTGTTAAAAAATATTCTGCTTTCTCCTTCTTTTGATTTCCTCATTCTTCTCTAGGTGCTTTCTATTTCTTCTAAATTTTTTCCTTCTGTTGCTGCTCACTTCTCTTTCTTTCGAGATCGTCATTATTCCTCCTGGGTCCTTAGTTCTCCTTCTCCTGCTTCTCATTTCTCCATCTTCTCTTCCTTCACCTTCTCCAAACTTCTTCCTGCTCCATTTCCTGATTTTATAGTTTTCCTCCTTCTCCTGAGTCTGTCTTTCTCCTTCCTCAGTTACATTCCTTTTCTTTCTCCTGAATTATTATTTTTCCTGTTAAAAAATATTCTGCTTTCTCTTTCTTTTGATTTCCTCATTCTTCTCTAGGTGCTTTCTATTTCTTCTAAATTTTTTCCTTCTGTTGCTGCTCACTTCTCTTTCTTTCGAGATCGTCATTATTCCTCCTGGGTCCTTAGTTCTCCTTCTCCTGCTTCTCATTTCTCCATCTTCTCTTCCTTCACCTTCTCCAAACTTCTTCCTGCTCCATTTCCTGATTTTATAGTTTTCCTCCTTCTCCTGAGTCTGTCTTTCTCCTTCCTCAGTTACATTCCTTTTCTTTCTCCTGAATTATTATTTTTCCTGTTAAAAAATATTCTGCTTTCTCCTTCTTTTGATTTCCTCATTCTTCTCTAGGTGCTTTCTATTTCTTCTAAATTTTTTCCTTCTGTTGCTGCTCACTTCTCTTTCTTTCGAGATCGTCATTATTCCTCCTGGGTCCTTAGTTCTCCTTCTCCTGCTTCTCATTTCTCCATCGTCTCTTCCTTCACCTTCTCCAAACTTCTTCCTTTTCCATTTCCTGATTTCTTAATTCTTTTCTTCCTAATTTATTCCTTCTCCTGCTCTTTAGTTCGTAATTCTTCTCCTGAATTCTTCCTTCTCCTTCTTCCCAAGTTGTTTCTTCCTGCTCCATTTCCTGATTTTATAGTTTTCCTCCTTCTCCTGAGTCTGTCTTTCTCCTTCCTCAGTTACATTCCTTTTCTTTCTCCTGAATTATTATTTTTCCTGTTAAAAAATATTCTGCTTTCTCCTTCTTTTGATTTCCTCATTCTTCTCTAGGTGCTTTCTATTTCTTCTAAATTTTTTCCTTCTGTTGCTGCTCACTTCTCTTTCTTTCGAGATCGTCATTATTCCTCCTGGGTCCTTAGTTCTCCTTCTCCTGCTTTTCATTTCTCCATCTTCTCTTCCTTCACCTTCTCCAAACTTCTTCCTTTTCCATTTCCTGATTTCTTAATTCTTTTCTTCCTAATTTATTCCTTCTCCTGCTCTTTAGTTCATAATTCTTCTCCTGAATTCTTCCTTCTCCTTCTTCCCAAGTTGTTTCTTCCTGCTCCATTTCCTGATTTTATAGTTTTCCTCCTTCTCCTGAGTCTGTCTTTCTCCTTCCTCAGTTACATTCCTTTTCTTTCTCCTGAATTATTATTTTTCCTGTTAAAAAATATTCTGCTTTCTCCTTCTTTTGATTTCCTCATTCTTCTCTAGGTGCTTTCTATTTCTTCTAAATTTTTTCCTTCTGTTGCTGCTCACTTCTCTTTCTTTCGAGATCGTCATTATTCCTCCTGGGTCCTTAGTTCTCCTTCTCCTGCTTCTCATTTCTCCATCTTCTCTTCCTTCACCTTCTCCAAACTTCTTCCTGCTCCATTTCCTGATTTTATAGTTTTCCTCCTTCTCCTGAGTCTGTCTTTCTCCTTCCTCAGTTACATTCCTTTTCTTTCTCCTGAATTATTATTTTTCCTGTTAAAAAATATTCTGCTTTCTCTTTCTTTTGATTTCCTCATTCTTCTCTAGGTGCTTTCTATTTCTTCTAAATTTTTTCCTTCTGTTGCTGCTCACTTCTCTTTCTTTCGAGATCGTCATTATTCCTCCTGGGTCCTTAGTTCTCCTTCTCCTGCTTCTCATTTCTCCATCTTCTCTTCCTTCACCTTCTCCAAACTTCTTCCTGCTCCATTTCCTGATTTTATAGTTTTCCTCCTTCTCCTGAGTCTGTCTTTCTCCTTCCTCAGTTACATTCCTTTTCTTTCTCCTGAATTATTATTTTTCCTGTTAAAAAATATTCTGCTTTCTCCTTCTTTTGATTTCCTCATTCTTCTCTAGGTGCTTTCTATTTCTTCTAAATTTTTTCCTTCTGTTGCTGCTCACTTCTCTTTCTTTCGAGATCGTCATTATTCCTCCTGGGTCCTTAGTTCTCCTTCTCCTGCTTCTCATTTCTCCATCGTCTCTTCCTTCACCTTCTCCAAACTTCTTCCTTTTCCATTTCCTGATTTCTTAATTCTTTTCTTCCTAATTTATTCCTTCTCCTGCTCTTTAGTTCGTAATTCTTCTCCTGAATTCTTCCTTCTCCTTCTTCCCAAGTTGTTTCTTCCTGCTCCATTTCCTGATTTTATAGTTTTCCTCCTTCTCCTGAGTCTGTCTTTCTCCTTCCTCAGTTACATTCCTTTTCTTTCTCCTGAATTATTATTTTTCCTGTTAAAAAATATTCTGCTTTCTCCTTCTTTTGATTTCCTCATTCTTCTCTAGGTGCTTTCTATTTCTTCTAAATTTTTTCCTTCTGTTGCTGCTCACTTCTCTTTCTTTCGAGATCGTCATTATTCCTCCTGGGTCCTTAGTTCTCCTTCTCCTGCTTTTCATTTCTCCATCTTCTCTTCCTTCACCTTCTCCAAACTTCTTCCTTTTCCATTTCCTGATTTCTTAATTCTTTTCTTCCTAATTTATTCCTTCTCCTGCTCTTTAGTTCATAATTCTTCTCCTGAATTCTTCCTTCTCCTTCTTCCCAAGTTGTTTCTTCCTGCTCCATTTCCTGATTTTATAGTTTTCCTCCTTCTCCTGAGTCTGTCTTTCTCCTTCCTCAGTTACATTCCTTTTCTTTCTCCTGAATTATTATTTTTCCTGTTAAAAAATATTCTGCTTTCTCTTTCTTTTGATTTCCTCATTCTTCTCTAGGTGCTTTCTATTTCTTCTAAATTTTTTCCTTCTGTTGCTGCTCACTTCTCTTTCTTTCGAGATCGTCATTATTCCTCCTGGGTCCTTAGTTCTCCTTCTCCTGCTTCTCATTTCTCCATCGTCTCTTCCTTCACCTTCTCCAAACTTCTTCCTTTTCCATTTCCTGATTTCTTAATTCTTTTCTTCCTAATTTATTCCTTCTCCTGCTCTTCAGTTCCTTATTATTTTCCTGAATTCTTCCCTCTCCTTGTTCCCAAGTTCTTCCTTCCTTCTCCATTTTCTGATTTCATAATTCTCCTCCTTCTCCTGAGTACCTCTTTCTCCTTCCTGATTTATATTTCTTTTACTACTTATTCTCTTTATTCTTCTATAGTTTCCTTCTATTTCTCCTGTAGTGTTCCTTCTCTTGCTGCTAACTTCTCTATTTTTCTTTCGAGACCATCGTTATTACATACATACAAGAAGTATATTGTTATTATGTGACATGTGAAGCGGAACAAATTGCTGTTGGTTGTTGAATGAAATAAGCGACGAAACAAATGAGTGATGCAGTCGATGGTGGTTGGTTGTGTTGTTGGTTGGTTTCGAAAATTTTCTTGAAACTGCTGCCTCAAGTCTCAAGTTTCTTTATTGGAGACGTAATACTTACTACGTACGTATCTGCGAAGTTGTTCGCAAATAATGATTGACGATGACTAATAGTGACTGACTGACTGATGGTGGTGGTGGTTGTTGTTATTGGCGAAAGTAGATAAAGTACAGCTGTCATAGGCGATATATTCCTGTACGCCTGAGCTAATGAAATGTAAACAAGTTTTGGTACTTACTGTAAATTGCTTTTTAATTTTTCTCCTTAATTTTGACCCTTTTTCATCTTCTGGATTTATTTACTTTCGTGTAAATTACCTGGTGGTTCTTGCTCAAGTGAATTATTCCTTCTCCTTCTTCCCAAGTTGCTCCTTCCTTCTCCATTTTCTGATTTTATAACTCTCCCTCTCATCCTGAGTACCTTTGTCTCCATCCTGAGTTATATTCCTTCTCTTTCTCCTGAATTATTCTTCTTCCTTTTTTCTTTTTTTTTAAAACAATGATTCGAGTATTTAGTAATAGAAGAAGCGATTTCTGTAAGACCATAAGTAACAGATTTGTTTTCTGAAAATGTAGTCTGTAAAATCGAGCTGGGGAAAATCAATACCTGGAAATTTTTCAAGATTTTCCCGGCAGATGGAAACTCCCACACCACTTGAACTTCTTTTATTTTATTTCTAGTTCACTAATCCAGTAATATATTAGTAAGTCAAAAATTTTTGATTTAATTTAGTTTTTTTTTTAGGTACTTAGGTAATTAAATGAACCAAAAAAAAAAATGTAGAGATTCTCTAATTTCCTATTTAATAAGTACAGTTATAGTTCTTTTGTAGCATATATTGATTAAATTTTTGGTTTGTCTTCTTGTCATTGGAGAGTAGTAAAGTCCATATTTAACACTCAGGATGGAAATATCGAAAGATTAAGACGAGTAAAAGAAGTTACCCGCTTCGCCACCCTGATGTAACCTATTTATAGATTAACAGACAACGTAGTTGAGGGGCATTCTTTAATTAACTGGGGTCAAAATGGAGAGAGAGGTACAGCACATTCTTATTAAATCATTGTAAGGAAGGGTGGTTATTAAAAAAGTTAAAAACTTGTTACAGGGTGAATTTTCTTTATGAGAGACGAGTGGGGGTTTCCCAAATTTTACTAAGGAAATGAAAAGGTGCAAATTAATATTTTTTTGTTAAGGAATTGGGGCATAATAAAAAATAATTCTCTAACTGAAAATATTTTAGCTCAGACAGCACACAAACTGAAAGCAAACACTGTTTAATTCGCTAACTTTTTTCATTCTTTTTTTTTTTCCTGAATTTGGAGGAAAATCCATGGAGTCGATTTATTTTGTAAAAGCGAACAATTAGGCTTTAGTTAGGGGCCAAGAAAAGCTGAAATAAAGCGGAAAAGTTGGAGTGTTGAGGATTTTATTATTCGCTCCTTCGAGCATTTTCTTTTTACGTATATTTATTATAAATCCTGTAGATGCCACACTTTACTTCTATTACAACAAATTTTTTGATTATTTACATCTTTTATGTTATAGTGGATTATATGTACGTCGGTACATATATCACCCTGTATATACTTATCACAACTTTGTCTTGCTCACTGTGCATTAATTAATTGACTAACTGCCACGTCACTGTTTTATTTATATTTCCACCCCCTTGGATTGTTCGAGCGTTTTTATCGACCTCTTCCAGAACATTTTATGTGTTTATATGAGAGGGTCAAGCACAAACGGGCCGCCAAATCGATTCCTTAATGAACTAAGACTATGCTACTTATGTAAAGGAGCAGCAACGTGATCTTGCTACAGTTTCTATTTGAATTTTCTATCTTCCATTAGTCCACAGAGGGCATTAATTTTATTAGGTTTTCATTTATAAATGTCCACTCGTAATTACACTTAATTGGTCGCCTGGCTCGCAAGTGTCCCGAGCGTCGAACATCAGACCACTCTATTGTTTAAATTGTTAATTTTACATGCCAACCCTCACATATCTTTTTGAGGGAAATGTAACGCCCTACAAAATTAATTTTTACCTACCCAATTTTCCTAATCTAGTTTAATTTTCTTAGGGGATGTTACTTAAGTTAGCACATGAGAATTTTACCTAAGATATTTTTACTTAATCTTTTGATTTCGAGGTGCTGTATTTAAGGGTTGAAAAATAAAGAATTGAAGTCGACTTTATAATGTATTTAACCCATTTTCTGGTGAGCATTTAAAAGAATTACCATTAGAAATTGTATCTAAATGATTTTCTCCCAATCCTTTATTTTTTGAAACATTGTATTTAAGGATTGAAAAATGAGGGCTTGAAAATAATTTTACAATAATACATTAGAAGCTTTCTGTAGGTGTCTAGTTTACCCTTCTATGATTATCTTTTTGGAAAATATAATTTTTCAAAGAGAGAAATTTCATTTACAATGAAACCTCAACTTCTTCTTATAGAATTTACCACCCTGACCATAAAACTCTTTAAGGCCTCTCTCAATACTTCTGGAGCAAACCTCGTAATATCAATTTACCATAATTTCACCCCATATATTTTTTTGCATTAGACGAAAAAGTAGACGTTTTTCACTGGGAAATTGGCTTCCTGCACAATCTGAATTGCTAATGAGAAAATAATTTGATGTTTTTGGAACTACTGTAATGATCGTAATAAAAGAAAATTGATTAATTACAAACGCAGTGATAGCCTTCTGTTGCTAAACTTTTTACTAAGAGATTTCAAAGGGAAAATATTTTTTTTTTGTAGTATTCATGTCCCAGTGGGCTTCCCATACACTTATATGCGCCTCAAGAGTCACTATTCTCTCTTCAAACCTCTTTCTAGCCTTTTGATAACATTTAGTGAGCTGCATTTAACGCAGCTCCTTCTCTAGTCGCCACTGGCTTAGATTCTTTATTGATTTTAGTCAGTTCACGAATTCTTTCAATTCTTTCTCAGAGAGACATTTACTTTCCAATGAAACCTCAACTTCTTCTTATTGAATCTACCACCCTGACCATAAAACTCTTTAAGACCTCTCTCAATACTTCTGCAGCAAACCTCGTAATCTCAATTTACCATAATTTCACCCCATATATTTTTTTGCATTAGACGAAAAAGAAGACGTTTTTCACTGGGAAATTGGCTTCCTGCACAATCTGAATTGCTAATGAAAAAGTCATTTGATGTTTTTGGAACTACTGTAATGATCGTAATAAAAGAAGATTGATTAATTACAAACGCAGTGATAGCCTTCTGTTGCTAAACTTTTTACTAAGAGATTTCAAAGGGAAAATATTTTTTTTTTGTAGTATTCATGTCCCAGTGGGCTTCCCATACACTTATATGAGCCTCAAGAGTCACTATTCTCTCTTCAAACCTCTTTCTAGCCTTTTGATAACATTTAGTGAGCTGCATTTAACGCAGCTCCTTCTCTAGTCGCCACTGGCTTAGATTCTTTATTGATTTTAGTCTGTCCACGAATTCTTTCAATTCTTTCTCAGAGAGACATTTACTTTCCAATGAAACCTCAACTTCTTCTTATAGAATCTACCACCCTGACCATAAAACTCTTTAAGGCCTCTCTCAATACTTCTGCAGCAAACCTCGTAATCTCAATTTACCATAATTTCACCCCATATATTTTTTTGCATTAAACGAAAAAGAAGACGTTTTTCACTGGGAAATTGTCTTCCTGCACAATCTGAATTGCTTATGAGAAAATCATTTGATGTTTTTGGAACAACTGCAATGATTGTAATAAAAGAAAATTGATTAATTACAAACGCAGTGATAGCCTTCTGTTTCTAAACTTTTTACTAAAAGATTTCAAGGGAAAAATAATTTGTTTTTTATGTATTTTTCATGTCCCAGTGGGCTTCCCAGACACTTATATGAGCCCAAGAGTCACTATTCTCTCTTCAAATCTCTTTCTGGACTTTTGATAACATTTAGTGAGCTGTATTCAACGCAGCTCCTCCTCTAGCCGCCACTGGCTTAGATGCTTTATTGATTTTAGTCTGTCCACGAATTTTTTCAATTCTATCAGTCAAATTAAAGAAAATCTACTCTATTATCTTCTAGGGTAGGTACACGTGTATGACTTTGAAAATAACTAAATTGAAATTGTTTCGTTTTTTAGTAACAGGAGCATTGTAGGTTTTATTAGGTATTAATTCGTTTTCTGAGAATGCGCTCAAGGCATTGTAAACGTGTCAGACATATTGTCGAATTAATTCGAAATCCTTTCATAACAACAATGCTATTTTTGTCGCAAAACCTACCTGAACGGAATACGTATTTATTCAGACTGGAATAGGGGATGGGCAAAGTCTTTTTCAATTTTTTTTTTCTTCTTAGTTAGAATATTAAATTGCAAGTATTTTTAGTCATATTTTAATATCACAACTTTTTCTGGGAACGAGGAATTAATTTTTATAAAAAATATTAACAACAACTCTATCAAAATAAATTGTGACAATATTTTTTATGCTCTAACGAAATTTTTGAAAGTATAACAACTTTGTTAGTTTGGATTAGGTCATAGAAAAATTTTTGTACCTTGGCTCTTTGTTCTACTGTAACAATTTAAATTAGTTTTTGTATTTACGTAAACGAATGTTTGTTTGTTATCGCATAAAACAAAAACGAAAAAACCTATTTTAATTTTTGTTTAATGTTTAGTTGGAATAATAAATTGCAAGTGTTTTAAGCCATATTTTATTACCACTACTACCTTGGGAAGAGGAATTAATTTTTATAAAAGAAAACATAACTTATCAAAATAAATTGATAATCCAAGAAATTTTAAAGATAAATGTAATTTATTAGTATAGAAAAATTATTGATTGGCTTTTGTCAAACAATTTAAATTAGTTTTTGTATTTACGAAACGAATGTTTGTCTTGTGTTAAATATTAAACGTATCACTGCAATTTTTTCAAGTTAGTTTAAATTGTAATTATCTTTTTTCCTAAAAGAGGATCTATTTTTTATCTCTTTGTTTCTAAGTTTTATTGGATTAAAGGTTCCCAATTAGCAGCCTACAACATCGTAAAAATAACAACAACTAATTTAATTAAAACGAACGAATAAAATACTGACTCTGATCTGTTTTCTAATTAAAAAATGCAAAAAACGTTGCTAAAGCGGGCCACAACCCACTTTTTTGGGAAGTTTACAATAACAAATTTGTAATCTATTTATTTTTTTGTATTATAAGGACGAAAAAATGTTTTTCTGTTTTAAATACCATAATTGCCAATCCAAATTTTTTTCTGGTACTAAATGAAACGTGTTCATTAAAGATAAAGAGTTTTATCCTTCAGGAGCAGTTATAAGGGAAGACTTACGTAATTGGTTCAATCCATCGCATCGACGAGAAGAGAAATAAATACAACTTTTACCCTCCCAGCAGTTAATTTATACAGGGTTTTTCAAGTTGATGGGCTATTAGAAGTATATGAATTAGTAGAAGGAATTCAATTCTGAAACTTGGGCTCATTTGGTTATTGTTTATGCCGCTTCTTTTAAAAATATTTTCAAGTTCGATTTACATCCGGTTATACCGGAAGTCGATACCAACTTTGTTATTTTAAATGGAATGGTATATTTTTTACGCTGAATTCGAATAAAACGTGTAATTCTAAGGTAAGTTTGATAACCAACTTGTACACCTATGACGATCGGTTTCTGAGTTAATTTAATTTATAGAAAAAAAATCGCTACCGCAACCCAAATTATAAAAAATCATAACTTCCACAAAATACGACTTAGAGTGTTGAAATTTTTACTAGTAATAGCTGAATATTAGTGCTAACGCCTTGACAAAATTGAATTAAATAATTTATACAGGGCGTTCAAAATAAAATTCTAAAATTGAAAAACTTCAAACACGAATTACTTCGTTTTTTCAAATGGCACCTACTATTTTTTATTTTTTCAATCGATTCCTTTTTTTATCCTCTTTCGATCTATATGGATACTTCCTATTTTAAGTAATAATTCAAAATTATTCCAAAATTTTCAAATAAAATAGGAAGTATCCATATGGATCGAAGGAGGATAAAAAAAGGAATCGATTGAAAAAATAAAAAATAGTAGGTGCCATTTGAAAAAACGAAGTAATTCGTGTTTGAAGTTTTTCAATTTTAGAATTTTATTTTGAACGCCCTGTATAAATTATTTAATTCAATTTTGTCAAGGCGTTAGCACTAATATTCAGCTATTACTAGTAAAAATTTCAACAGTCTAAGTCGTATTTTGTGGAAGTTATGATTTTTTATAATTTGGGTTGCGGTAGCGATTTTTTTTCTATAAATTAAATTAACTCAGAAACCGATCGTCATAGGTGTACAAGTTGGTTATCAAACTTACCTTAGAATTACACGTTTTATTCGAATTCAGCGTAAAAAATATACCATTCCATTTAAAATAACAAAGTTGGTATCGACTTCCGGTATAACCGGATGTAAATCGAACTTGAAAATATTTTTAAAAGAAGCGGCATAAACAATAACCAAATGAGCCCAAGTTTCAGAATTTAATTTCTTCTACTAATTCATTTACTTCTAATAGCCCATCAACTTGAAAAACCCTGTATATACCCCAATATTTAATTGACACAAAAAATAATTAAACATGACAAATATTTTCTACCACTAGATTGGATTGGATTTATTCCACCTCTACCCAAGAAAACAAAGAAATAATAAGAAACCTCCCCTAAAATGTTTCTTTTTTTAAATTTAGAAGGAACCAACCCTCATTTTCATTAAAAATTTGTCTACGTAATAGTTACTATATTTAACTATTTTTTCATGGCACATAATTCAAAAAGTTAACCCCTGTAACAAAATTTCAGGCGGAAAAGTTCGACTGCTTTTTAAGTGAAACTAACTTAGGTACGATTATAGCAATGAATTAAAATAATTAAGTTCACAAGTGGCACGTAGCATAAGGCTCTGGCAACCGGCTATAATTAACAAGGAAGGGGTGAAACGCAACATTTCAGTTGGTGAATTTACGTATTTACGCAGGCACGTGTTATTGCTTTAAAATATTTTCTAATACGACTAACTAACTCATTCAATACCGTAACTATTTATTTATTTTTACAGGGTGTTTTAAAACTCCGCGTTATTTTTTTTATAATGGTACTGCGTGTGTTGGATTGTTGAACGTGCCTGTCAAAAATTTTAATCTGCTGGGGGTGAAATGATTCTTTTTTTTTGCGTTTTGCCATGTTGCCATTCCAATTGGGCTTTTGAATGATCAAAGGGACGTTGCTTAATGGAAATTCGGTAGTGCGGAATATTTCAAAATGCAAAAGTTAATCGAATCTTTGTAAAGGATTTAATAATTTTTTATTTGTAAGTGTGTACTTCTGTTAATAAATCATCTGGATTTAAATTATTATTTTATAAAAACAATCAAACAGAATAATTAATTCTGGTCACTTGACCATTATTTTATATACGTAGGTACCTACAGGGTGTTCCTTTTTAATAGTGCTTCATCCCGAACCTTATGCGAACAAATGCAAATTTTTGAAAAGGGTTCACACAAACAGGGTTGATATTACTACGTATAACTTTTTATTAAACCCAAATTTATGGAAATTGCAAGGCAGTTAAAAGTGATAGCGTCGTGTGCGTACAGACGCTTATGGTACTTGGACGAAATTTATTGTATCCATGACATGCAACTCAATTTCATTATAATCCTTTGAGGGTGGTTCACAAAATTAAAATTTATATTATGTTACATCCATTTTTACTATATACCGAAGCATAATGTTTGTTGTTACTGACAAGATTTTTATTCGACTGCCTTTTGTTGAATTATAGAAGTGACAAGTTTTCTTTCTTAAATTAAAGCTAGAAAAATTAAACTTTTAATTATCTACGTAAAAGACAGAACTTTTCACAAGGATCAATGACCAAAAAAAAATTCTACAGTTGAATTGTTGTAGGTAGAGGTTCCTCTAGTTTATTTTTTCAAAATTTACTGTTCTCTTCAATTGTTCTAACGCAACATCGGCAACCCAACATACGCAAAGGCCTCACGTATGGTGGGTTGTCTACCTACACGTCACAGTATTTTCAAATTTGTTGATTTTAAACTACTTCAGTTCCACACTCTACTATTTTTATAACATTTTTACTATACTTTACTACACAAGGATAATGTTTTTTGTTACTGACAAGATTTTTATTCGACTGCCTTTTGTTGAATTATACAAGTGACAAGTTTTTTTTCTTAAATTAAAACTAAAAAAATATATTTTTTACTTACCTACCTACGTAAAATCAATGACCAAAAAAAATCTACAGTCGAATTGTTGGGACTTTTTATACTTATGTATACAGAAAAAGGGGTTGATTTTGTTCACATTAAAAAATTAAAAGAACAATAAAAAATATTTTGAGAATACCAGTAGGTATAGTAACTTTTTTTCGTTTGCTAATTTTTATTTTAAGGTGGTATTTCATCCCTTACAATATCGTTTCTATTCCAACAATTCACGTTCATCGAACTCAATTTTTTTTAATTAATAAAAAAATTATAGGTTACTTACATTTTTTTGGTTTAATTTCAGATTGATCCACGACGTCTTTCATGTCAAAAGCTGCAGGCTAAAGATGTGGTGAGTTTTTTCTAAAAGCATTTTTCTTAAAGAAAATTCCTTGACAACTTTTATCTATTTATTTATTTTGTTGAGTTATGGATGTGACAAGTTTTCTTTCTTAAATTAAAGCTAGAAAAATTAAACTTTTACTTATCTACGTAAAAGACAAAACTTTTCCCCAAGGATCAATGACCAAAAAAAAAATTCTACAGTTGAATTGTTGTAGGTAGAGGTTCCTCTAGTTTATTTTTTCAAAATTTACTGTTCTCTTCAATTGTTCTAACGCAACATCGGCAACCCAACATACGCAAAGGCCTCACGTATGGTGGGTTGTCTACCTACACGTCACAATTTTTACAAATTTGTTGACTTTTATCTACTTCAGTTCCACACTCTACTATTTTTATAACATTTTTACTATACTTTACTACACAAGGATAATGTTTTTTGTTACTGACAAGATTTTTATTCGACTGCCTTTTGTTGAATTATACAAGTGACAAGTTTTTTTTCTTAAATTAAAACTAAAAAAATATATTTTTTACTTACCTACCTACGTAAAATCAATGACCAAAAAAAATCTACAGTCGAATTGTTGGGACTTTTTATACTTATGTATACAGAAAAAGGGGTTGATTTTGTTCACATTAAAAAATTACAAGAACAATAAAAAATATTTTGAGAATACCAGTAGGTATAGTAATTTTTTTTCGTTGCTAATTTTTATTTTAAGGTGGTATTTCATCCCTTACAATATCGTTTCTATTCCAACAATTCACGTTCATCGAACTCAATTTTTTTTAATTAATAAAAAAATTATAGGTTACTTACATTTTTTTTGGTTTAATTTCAGGGTTTATCCACGACGTCTTTCTTGTCAAAAGCTGCAGGCTAAAGATGTGGTGAGTTTTTTTCTAAAAGCATTTTTCTTAAAGGAAAATTCCTTGACAACTTTTATCTATTTATTTATTTTGTTGAGTTATGGATGTGACAAGTTTTCTTTCTTAAATTAAAGCTAGAAAAATTAAACTTTTACTTATCTACGTAAAAGACAAAACTTTCCACAAGGATCAATGACCAAAAAAAAAATTCTACAGTTGAATTGTTGTAGGTAGAGGTTCCTCTAGTTTATTTTTTCAAAATTTACTGTTCTCTTCAATTGTTCTAACGCAACATCGGCAACCCAACATACGCAAAGGCCTCACGTATGGTGGGTTGTCTACCTACACGTCACAATTTTTACAAATTTGTTGACTTTTATCTACTTCAGTTCCACACTCTACTATTTTTATAACATTTTTACTATACTTTACTACACAAGGATAATGTTTTTTGTTACTGACAAGATTTTTATTCGACTGCCTTTTGTTGAATTATACAAGTGACAAGTTTTTTTTCTTAAATTAAAACTAAAAAAATATATTTTTTACTTACCTACCTACGTAAAATCAATGACCAAAAAAAAATCTACAGTCGAATTGTTGGGACTTTTTATACTTATGTATACAGAAAAAGGGGTTGATTTTGTTCACATTAAAAAATTAAAAGAACAATAAAAAATATTTTGAGAATACCAGTAGGTATAGTAACTATTTTTCTTTGCTAATTTTTATTTTAAGGTGGTATTTCATCCCTTACAATATCGTTTCTATTCCAACAATTCACGTTCATCGAACTCAATTTTTTCAATTAATAAAAAACATATTAATTACTTACCTTTTTTTGGTTTAATTTCAGGATGATCCACGACGTCTTTCATTGTCAAAAGCTGCAGGCTAAAGATGTGGTGAGTTTTTTCTAAAAGCATTTTTCTTAAAGAAAAATTCCTTGACAACTTTTATATATTTATTTATTTTGTTGATTTATGGATGTGACAAGTTTTCTTTCTTAAATTAAAGCTAGAAAAATTTAACTTTTACTTATCTACGTAAGAGACAGAACTTTTCACAAGGATCAATGACCAAAAAAAAAATTCTACAGTTGAATTGTTGTAGGTAGAGGTTCCTCTAGTTTATTTTTTCAAAATTTACTGTTCTCTTCAATTGTTCTAACGCAACATCGGCAACCCAACATACGCAAAGGCCTCACGTATGGTGGGTTGTCTACCTACACGTCACAATTTTTACAAATTTGTTGACTTTTATCTACTTCAGTTTCACACTCTACTATTTTTATAACATTTTTACTATTTTACTGTTGCCACTAAGAGGATTTTTTATTCGATTGCTTTGGCAGTAAATCATAAATAGGATTACGTCAAGGAGATTTTAAATTAGTTTTGTATGAAATATTGTATTTTATGTAATAGCTTGATTTAGGTAGGTATTACTTATAGTAATTTTCTCGTTAAAGTGTATAAATTCCTCAAAGGATAATTACAATCGATGGTTCTCATCGCTGATGCTGTTGCAGTTTGCAAGCACCCAAAAAACGATTCATTTTCGTCTCGAATACGTTAATATATCTTGGTGCTGTCATCGCTGGGTTTATTGCCCAGACAGCGGAAAATATCTTCCCTAAAAGCCCTTAATGATCCCGAAAAGGGTAATGACGTGCAAGTTCGTAAGTGCAATTTTTTTTGTAGCATTCTTATGAGTGAAACGTTCCCAAATATATTCGAAAACGTTTACATATTTTACTGGCAGATTTCTGGAATTTTATCCATTATTAGGTACATTGAGTGAGATTTGCGAGCGAATGGGGTAACACAAATCCCCGAAAGAAAATGTATGCCAATAAACAAGTAGACGTAGGTCTTATTGTTGCGAAACATTAAAATTTTATGGGTACAACGAAATTTCTTAAATCGTTTTGATTTTGTTTTCTTTATTTATGCAAATATTTATTTCCCTGAACTGGAAATGATTTTTTCTTCGAAGAAAAAGGGAAATCATTTTCCGACGTAAAAGGACTTAATAATACTTATGTACAATTTTGCTTGTGAAAAAATAAGGTCAACTCAATTTTCAATTTTCATAAAAAGAACCGCCATTATTATCTTTACATACATACGTAATCGTATTGTATTTACGAGGTGCATTCAAAAAGTTTCAGGTTAATATTTTTTTTCGGTGCAGTTGGTACATAATATATATATATATATGAGAAATAAAGTGTAAAGGGTGGTTCAGAAAAAATAGAAATCAAGTTTCAAAACTTTTTAGGTGCACCTCGTACATTATTAAGTATCAAAGTTTCTCTTTGGTATTGTGATGGTAGGTAAATAACGATAAATACATTCTGAATAAAGCCCAAATTTTCAATTGTAAATCAACCAAATGGTATTATAATAAACAGGGGTGGGTGGAATTGCTGTCAAAATCGAGAAATTTTCTCCGAAACTTGGTCGAGGATTTATTTAGTAAGAAATCTACGTAAGGGATTAAACTAAATTATCCTTCTGTAAATTGTATTCGTAGATACTGTTAATATTGGGGGTAGTTTTTTTAAAATTATTTTGATATTTAATCTGATTAATTCTTTCTACTACTCTGCAATCAAATTTATTTAGGGTTGGTGCAGTTTTTACCCTTAAGTCATATTCTAGTTAACTTAATAATCATGTCAGAAAAAATTGTTTTAATTTTTGAAATGAAACTTTGAATTTCTATATCTCGCAAATGGTTTAATATATAGTAGTGGGGTTGGTACTGTTTAGAAGGAAATTTTATTCTCTACAAAAAGTATCTGATTAAAAATTCACGTAACAACAACCGTTTCTATGATATCACCCCCCAAACATTATACTGTTCAATGATTATTTTTGAATAAAATTTTTAAACAATCTACTGTTTGGGGGTTGATAACATGAAAACGGATGGTCTAACAATAAAATTCAGCCAGACACTTTTTGTAGAGTGCAAAATTTCCTACAAACATTTTCTAATTTCAATATTGTAAGTTTAGTCGTTCGCGAGATAGAAAAGTTTAAAATTTAAATCCAAAAAATGTAATTTTAATTTTTGAAATGAAACTTTGAATTTCTATATCTTCCGAATGGCTTAACATATAATACTGGGGTTGGTACTGTTTAGAAGGAAATTTTATTCTCTACAAAAAGTATCTGATTAAAAATTCACGTAACAACAACCGTTTCTATGATATCAACCCCCAAACATTAAACTGTTCAATGATTATTTTTGAATAAAATTTTTAAACAATCTACTGTTTGGGGGTTGATAACATGAAAACGGGTGGTCTAACAATAAAATTCAGCAAGACACTTTTTGTAGAGTGCAAAATTTCCTTAAAACGCTTTCTAATTTCAATATTATAAGTTTAGTCGTTCGCGAGATAGAAAAGTTTAAAATTTAAATCCAAAAAATGTAATTTTAATTTTTGAAATGAAACTTTGAATTTCTATATCTTCCGAATGGCTTAACATATAATACTGGGGTTGGTACTGTTTTGAAGGAAATTTTGTGCTCTACAAAAAGTATCTGATTAAAAATTCACGTAACAACAACCGTTTCTATGATATCAACCCCCAAACATTAAACTGTTCAATGATTATTTTTGAATAAAATTTTTAAACAATCTACTGTTTGGGGGTTGATAACATGAAAACGGGTGGTCTAACAATAAAATTCAGCCAGACACTTTTTGTAGAGTGCAAAATTTCCTTTAAAAACTTTCTATTGCGAGATAGAAAAGTTTAAAATTTAAATCCAAAAAATGTAATTTTAATTTTTGAAACGAAACTTTGAATTTCTATATCTCGCGAATGGTTTAATATATAGTAGTGGGGTTGGTACTGTTTTGAAGTAAATTTTATTGTCTACAAAAAGTATCTGATTAAAAATTCACGTAACAACAACCGTTTCTATGATATCAACCCCCAAACATTAAACTGTTCAATGATTATTTTTGAATAAAATTTTTAAACAATCTACTGTTTGGGGGTTGATAACATGAAAACGGGTGGTCTAACAATAAAATTCAGCCAGACACTTTTTGTAGAGTGCAAAATTTCCTTTAAAAACTTTCTATCGCGAGATAGAAAAGTTTAAAATTTAAATCCAAAAAATGTAATTTTAATTTTTGAAACGAAACTTTGAATTTCTATATCTCGCGAATGGTTTAATATATAGTAGTGGGGTTGGTACTGTTTTGAAGTAAATTTTATTGTCTACAAAAGGTATCTGATTAAAAATTCACGTAACAACAACCGTTTCTATGATATCACCCCCCAAACATTATACTGTTCAATGATTATTTTTGAATAAAATTTTTAAACAATCTACTGTTTGGGGGTTGATAACATGAAAACGGGTGGTCTAACAATAAAATTCAATAAGACACTTTTTGTAGAGTGCACAATTTCCTTAAAAAAGCTTCTAATTTCAATATTGTAAGTTAAGTCGTTCACGAGATAGAAAAGTTCAAAATTTAAATCCAAAAAATGTAATTTTTGAACAGTTTAACGTTTGAGGGTTGATTTAATAATGTTACGTGAAATATTGATTATGAATAAGACCCATAAAATGAAGCTAAGGCATTTATCGTTCTTAAAAAAATGTTAGTTATTATTCAACCCTCTAAGGAAGTTTAGAACAATTATATGTAAATATAGGGGTAGTTTATAATATATACCATTGTCGTATTTTTTACTTTAGAAGGTAGACATTTTTATGTATGTACTAAATAAAATTGTAAGCACAAACGGGCCGTCAAACCGATTCCTTAACAGCTATACGTAGATACAATCATAATATTTATGAGTAATTATTTATCTACATATTTTCTGTGTAAAAAAAGCTGACAGGTTGTTTTGACGATGATCTGATATTCGAAAAAACTAATTAACCCTTGCTATAGTCATATTTATTACCTACCCTTTTCTTGACCACGTCAGCTTGGCGCCTGGACATGAAAAAAGCAGCAGAGGGCTGTAAATGTGAATAAAGAAGGTGACGTAGAGTCCATTCAGCAATATTGGTTTCACATCAAATAGTATTCAGCACACTCCTCCCCAAAAAAAACAAAACATTATGTAGGGATGATATGACAGGGATAATGACCCTACCATATAAGAAAATATTATTTGACGAGGGAATGTTATAACAAAGAAATATTTTTAAGAATCTATAAAGGACACAAATAATAACAGTATAGTATTTTTTTTTTCGTTGCTAATAAAATTAAAGCTAGAAAAATTAAACTTTTACTTACCTTTGCAAAAGGCAGAACTTTCCACAAGGATCAATGACCAAAAACAAAATTCTACAGTTGAATTGTTGTAGGTAAAGGTCTTTCTAGTTTATTTTTTCAAATTTTTCTGTTCTCTTCAATTGTTCTAACGTAACATCGGCAACCCAACATACGCAAAGGCCTTACGAATGGTGGGTTGTCTACCTACACGTTACAATATTTACAAATTTGTTGACTTTAATCTGCTTCAGTTCCCTTTCCCACACTCTACTAATTTCTTTTTATCCATTAATATATCAGTTTAGTAACAAATCGATGATAAAGAAAAAGAAGAAATATTTCTTTTCAAAAGTAGGTTAGAAATATCTGTATACTTATATATTTTTTTATGGCTTATCGAACTTTTGCAAAACGCTATAATAAAATATGTATAATATGTATCTGGGGATTTGGGAATAGGAATTAACGTGGGTAATATAAATTCGGTCAGATAGTCGTAAACAAAACAGAAAAAGAACCGGAAAAGGAAAAACAAAAAAACTCCAAATATATATTGCACTCGTTACTGAATAAATCTTTTCTGAAAGCAGTCGTTCTACAAAAGAGGTTCCTTTTGTTATACAAAGGCCATAATTCTATTAGCTGGGGATGAAGGAAAATAAAGGAGATTATCGCCAGAGATTTACCAGAAGCAGAAAAGACGTATAGTACTCGAGTTTTAAATTGACGAGTTTTTTGATGTTATTTATTTGTTTAACACTTAATGGTTGTAATTGTAAATTAATATAAGGGTCAAAAAAAGATATTATTTTCACAAAATCATTTTATAATTAAGTACTTAATACATTTACTTTTACATTAAAATAATTACGTGGGTATTTATCATTTTTGATGAAGATATACACGTACCTTAAAGGGGTGGACTTTATAAACGCCATTTGCTAATTTTGATGAGTTAAACCCTTCATAATTAATCTAATGTATATGCAATTTCAGCCCTTATTTTTCTTTTGTGACATCCTAAGAGCCAAAGTTATAAACAGAAAAATTGATTAAATTATTTGGAACGAAACTTTGAATTTCTATATCTCGCGAATACTGGGGTTGGTACTGTTTTTAAGGAAATTTTATGCTTTGCAAAAAGGATCTGATTAAAAATTCACGTAACAACAATCATTTCTATGATATCAACCCCCAAACATTAAAGTGATTAGTTATAATTTTTGAATAAAATTTTTAAACAGTTTACTGTTTGGGGGTTGATAACACGAAAACGGGTGGTTTAACAATAAAACTTAATAAGACACTTTTTGTAGAGTATAAAATTTCCTTTAAAAATTTTCCAGTTCCAATATTTTCAGTTGACTCGTTCGTGAGATATAAAAGTAAAAATGTAAATAATATAATTTTTGAACAGTTTAACGTTTGGGGGTTGATATCATGAAAACGGGTGATGTTACGTGAAAACTTAATTAGATATTTTTTGTAGAGTATAAAATTTCCTTTAAAAATTTTCCAATTTGAATATTGTACGTTTAGTCGTTTGTGAGATATAAAAGTTCAAAGTTGAATTCCAAAAAAATAAAATGTGAACAATATAATTTTTGAACAGTTTAACTTTTGGGGGTTGATATCATGAAAACGGGTGATTTTATGTGAAAACTCAATTGGATATTTTTTGTAGAGTATAAAATTTCCTTTAAAAATTTTCTAATTTGAATATTGTACGTTTAGTCGTTTGTGAGATATAAAAGTTCAAAGTTGAATTCCAAAAAAATAAAATGTGAACAATATAATTTTTGAACGGTTTAACTTTGGGGGTTGATATCATGAAAACGGGTGATTTTATGTGAAAACTCAGTAAGATATTTTTTGTAGAGTATAAAATTTCCTTTAAAAATTTTCCAATTTGAATATTGTACGTTTAGTCGTTTGTGAGATATAAAAGTTCAAAGTTGAATTCCAAAAAAATAAAATGTGAACAATATAATTTTTGAACAGTTTAACGTTTGGGGGTTGATATCATAAAAACGGGTGACGTTACGTGAAAACTTCATAAGATATTTTTTGTAGAGTATAAAATTTCCTTTAAATTTTCCAGTTCCAATATTTTCAGTTGACTCGTTCGTAAGATATAAAAATAAAAATGTAAATAATATAATTTTTGAACAGTTTAACGTTTGGGGGTTGATATCACGAAAACGGGTGATGTTACGTGAAAACTTAATTAAATATTTTTTGTAAAGCATAAAATATTCTTTAAAAGTGTACTAACTCCAGTACTGCAAATAGAATCGTTTCTGAGATATGAAAATAATTCCGAAAAATAGTTTATTAAAACTTTCTAGGGATTAATATTAGTATTAAGGGCTGATTTTTTACAGACATTACGTTTGACATATTTCAAAAAAATTTTAAGGAGTTCAACTTATTGAAATGAATAAAAATACGTCCATAAGAGCCACCCTAATGTATCCCTACATTATGGTACATTACCAAGCTAAACAGTGACATTATATAGGAAAATATTAAACAGGGGCGTACTTACGCAAGAATTTAATTGTCAATAATTTTTTTATTATATATTCAGTTTAATGTTCCTCTTGTTGGGGTGGTTTAAAAATTTAGCCTGTGAGTACGCTCCTGACACTAATATTTCTTTTATTAAATACAACAAGTGTTCAATATTAAATCATCCCTTAGTTCAGGCCAAATCACTGTTAATCTGTTCCATATACCGCACTAAATCCGAGCTGGTAAACTCGCTGTCATCAACGTCTTGCAGACTAGAATTGCTTATTGTGTTGGTAGCACTTGTGGTGCTCTCAATGCTCCCCTGTCGATTAAAATAAACCGCCTTATTATGAAAAATGTGAAACAATCGATACTTGAGCCTGTCAGTGCTAAAATCCGCCGGATAGTTTGCTCTGTATCCGTATCGTTTTAGGTCGTGTGGTATTTGTCTTGGTTTTCTTCTAGGATTAAAAGACCCGTTGCGTATCAGGGCTGATTGGGGTGTAAGGGGCGCGCTGTTTGGTTCTCTCGAATTAAAGCGGCTTTCTCTTGGTAGGGTTGAGGGGTTGCTGTCGTTACGGGGTATGATCTTGATGTCGTTGCAATGGCCGCTGCTCCGGAAGTCTTGCACTTCCGTGCAGTCTGTCGGTCTGTCTGTACGAAACGACTTCTGGTACTTGACCAGGGATAGGTAGAAATCGGATCTTTTTGAACGGGAGCCCTTTTTGCATAGTTGCACGAGCGTTGCCTGCAACAAAAAAGAAATAAATAAATGTACAACCAAAAACTACCCCTCGAGTAGATAGATGGATACTTTTAATAAATAAATTTATTTTTTTGTGTTGGTTGTATATATGTATACAATTAGTACGTATCGAAATAGGGCCAATAAACTTGTCAAAGTTTTAGGGGATGTAAACAAAGAAACTCGTTTCTGAATCTGGGGTAACGACTTTGCTTTCGAAATTAAGAATTCGTTTTTCCTTTTTCTTTAGCTAAAATCCTTCCATCTAAAAGTAGAAACTTTTGTGAAGATGAGGAAACTTTATCACGTGTAAATAACGACGATGGGGTGAGAGTAGGTGGTACTGGGTCTTTGCAATAAACAAAACTTTTATTGGCCAAAAATAATTTCCCTTCTTCCAAATCGTTGTATACCCACCTACCTAATAAAGTTTAGGGTTGTTATTAACTGTCTCTTATTGTTAATTTTTAAACTCAATCAACTTTTTTAGAGATTTAAATAAAAGTGAAATATATTATTAACAGGTACTTTTGGCACGTGTCAACACTTTTGCATTTGCTCATTAAAAGTTGAAGTCCTTATTTTATTATTAGCCCTCGAGGTTTCCTTTATTACAGTTTTGATCCAATCTTTTTCAAAGTACGTATTGAAGAAGGGTGTTAACCCACAAACGTGTCTATCTCGTTCAATTTTTAAATTCCAAGGATATTTTATTTATATAACTATAAAGCAGCACACAATGCTGAATTATTAAATTAACGAAATACCAACAACATACAAATATTCTTTTTTGTAATGTATCTACCTTATTCGTTCTGTAAGCGAGAATATTGCTTGTTGAGTGTCGTATATATACGTCGATATGAGTAAATTTAAATTTAAAAAAAAAATGTAGCTACAGTATGGTTTATTTAAAGTGGCAGCTATGGTAACAAAACTGCCCAGAAAGTAACTTGGCTTTTTTAAAAGTATGACGCTTCCAATTATAGTTTTAAATTTAAACAAGGGTAATTATTTGTTGACAGTTTTATTGCTTAAGTCTACGCTTTAGATGACTTAAACTATAACTGTGCAGAAAACTGGGAAATATTGTACAAATTTTAATAGAAATCAATGAGAGACGATTAAATAACATAGAGGAGAAAATGTTTATGCAAGAACGATCACTTGTTTGCAATTTTATTGCTTAAGCATCCAATTTAAATGACTCAAACTATAACTGTGTAGAAGACTTAGAAACTTTGCAAAACTCTTCAGAAAAGTCGTTTTTACATTACAAAGCACAGAAAATTTATAAAAAAAAGAATTCATTTATTGACAGTTTTATTGCTTAAGTCTACGCTTTAGATGACTTAAACTATAACTGTGCAGAAAACTGGGAAATATTGTACAAATTTTAATAGAAATCAATGAGAGACGATTAAATAACATAGAGGAGAAAATGTTTATGCAAGAACGATCACTTGTTTGCAATTTTATTGCTTAAGCATCCAATTTAAATGACTCAAACTATAACTGTGTAGAAGACTTAGAAACTTTGCAAAACTCTTCAGAAAAGTCGTTTTACATACAAAGCACAGAAAATTTATAAAAAAAAGAATCATTTATTGACAGTTTTATTGCTTAATCTACGCTTTAGATGACTTAAACTATAACTGTGCAGAAAACTGGGAAATATTGTACAAATTTTAATAGAAATCAATGAGAGACGATTAAATAACATAGAGGAGAAAATGTTTATGCAAGAACGATCACTTGTTTGCAATTTTATTGCTTAAGCATCCAATTTAAATGACTCAAATATAACTGTGTAAAGACTTAGAAACTTTGCAAAATCTTAGAAAATTTTTTACATTACAAAGCACAGAAAATTTATAAAAAAAAGAATCATTTATTGACAGTTTTATTGCTTAAGTCTACGCTTTATGATAAAATATTGCAGAAAACTTTTGCAATTTTAATAAACATAAATTAAAACAAAAAATGTTTATCAAAACTCATGTTTGAATTATTGTTAACATCAAAAAGACAATTTATAAAAAAATTAGAATTAATCTTAGAAAAGCTTTACTTAAACAAATTTAAAAAAAAGAAAATTTTAATTTTAATCAAGACGTTAAATAACTAAGAAAAATTTAGCAAAGGACATTGTTGCAATTTTATAATAAATCATCATTGAAGATTAAATAAACTGTGAGAAATTAGAACTTTGCAAAACTTTGAAATTTTTTACAACATCAATAGAAATATAAAAAAGAAACATTTATGAAGATTTTGCAAAATCTAGCTTTGTCTTAACTAATGCAGAAAATTTGGAAAAAGTAAATTTTTGAAGATTATGGAACTTAAATACATATAGGATAATTAATGCAAGAAACTTTGGAAATTTTATTTAATAAATTTAATCTAAATATACGTGTAGAAGACTAAATTTGCAAAACTGAATATTGCAATTTTATATAAAATCAGAAAATTATAAAAAAAGGAAATCTTTATGAAGTTTTATTGCTAATCTAATTTGTTTAAATAACTTCAGAAAAATAAATGAAAGATTATGAAACAATGGTAACGCTTAAATAACGCTTAGAGAAAATATATGCAAAAAGAACATTTGAATTTTATTGCTTAAGATCAATTTAATGACATTAAACTAAAACTAGAAAATTTGAAAATTTACAAATTTTTAATAAAAGCAAGAAATTTAAAAAAAAGAAATTTATGAAGATTTTAATTGTCAAACTCTGCTAAATGATTAATTAACATGCCAGAAAACTGGTAAAATTGAAAATTAATGAAATATGTGCAAATACATTAGAGACTAAATATATTAGAAAAACTTTTGGAAATTTTATTGCTTAAATCAATTTAGAGATAAATAAACTAAGGCAGAAAACTTTGCAAAAGTCATTTAAAATTTTAATATAAAGCATCAAAAATTATAAAAAAAATGTTTATAAGTTTTATTGTTAATTGCTTTGATGCTCAATAAATGTCAGAAAATGTAAAATTGAAACTTTAAAAAAAATGATTATTGACATTAATTCAAAAGACAGTTTTGAAAAGACATTATTGCAATTTATTGCTTAAATCTAAAATTTAATAGAATAAACTGTGAGAAGACTAAAACTTTGAAAATTTATAAAAATTAATCATGCAAATTATAGAAAATTTTAAAAAATCAAATTAATTTTTTGTAAGTCAACTTTGAAATTAAAAAATGTTTAATGAAAAATGAAAATTTAAAAAAAAGAAATCATTTACATATAAGAAATGTTTAAAGACAAACTTAATTGGTTAATCTAACTAATTTAAATATAAATATAATGGAAAAACTAGAAATTGAAAATTTAGAAACAGGTTAACTTTAACAAAGAGAAAATTTAAAAAAATTTATAATTTTATTGCAATACTTTGAATGCTAAACAAACTGTTAGAAACTGAGAAAAATTTAAAAAAAGAAATAATGAATTTAAATCAAAAATTTATCAAACATACTGTTTAATTTGATTTCAATTTAAAGATAAATAAATAAAAACAAAATTGAAAAGTTTAAGAAATGGTTTAATTAACAAAGCAAAATTTAAAAAAAAAACTTTTGAATTTATAATACTTTGGAACTTAAACTATAACTTAAAAACTGGAAAATTTTAAAATTTAAAAAATCATTTATGAATTTAATTTAAGAAAATTTTATAATAAATAACTTTGCATTATTGTAATTCAATTTTAATACAAATATAAGAAAATCAAATGTGAAAAGTTTAGAAAAATGTTTATACAAAGTAGAAAATTTAAAAAAATATTAACTTTTGTAAGTCAATTTGGAATAACTTAAGTCGTTTTGAAAAATAAAATTTAAAAAAAAGGATCATTAATACATATGTAAATGTTTAAAACTAACTTTTTGCATTATTGTTAAATCAATTTAATGACAATAATGAAAATAAAACTTTGAAAAGTTTGAAAAATTGGTTTAATTATAAGACAATTTAAAAAAATCATTAACTTTATTAAGAACTTTGCTAAACTTAATGGTAACATGAAAAAGTAAATTTAAAAAAAATGGAGATACAATAATTGTAAGAAAAATTTATGCAAACATACTTTTGCAATTTTATTTAAATCCATTTAAATGAAATATGAACTGTGTAAAAACAGAAATTAAAAGTTTAGAAAAATGTTGTTAATTAATACAAAAATTAATAAAGAATCATTTATACAGTTTATTGCTTAAACTTGCTAATATCAAACATAATTCAAAAACTGGAAAATTTAAAACTTTAATAGAAATCAATGGGAGACGATTAAATAACAAAAAGGAGAAAATGTTTATGCAAGAACGATCACTTGTTTGCAATTTTATTGCTTAAGCATCCAATTTAAATGACTCAAACTATAACTGTGCAGAAGACTCAGAAACTTTGCAACACTAGAGAAAAACTTGTTTTTACATTACAAAGCACAGAAAATTAATGAAAAAAAGGAATCATTTATTGACAGTTTTATTGCTTAAGTCTACGCTTTGGATGACTCAAACTATAACTGTACTGGGAAACACTGTAGTAGACTTGCGGGAAATCAAAGGGTGATGTTAAGATAACAACGATAAAAAAATCTTTTAACAAAAACGATCACATGTTGGCAGTTTTATTGCTTAAGCTGCCACATTAAATAAATTAGACTATAACTCAGAAACATTTTTAAAAAATTGAGTTATATTCACGTAGCGAAGCAAAGGAACATTTAATTATAATTTTAATCGCGCTCTAATTAGTTTAAAGCTATTAATCATAAACAAAAGTCAAATTAATGCCCCTATTAGTATGCGGTTGAATGAAGGCGTTAACAAGGGGAGTAATTATTGCTAGCTTAATTCCATTATTCAAAATGCATTAGGGAAAAAATCTGCAAATCCAGCACACTGTAGTTGAATTTTATTGAAACATGAGGTTTCAAATGTTGTTATTTGGTAAGGAAAAAAAATATAGCTGTCACTAGATTTAAAAAGATAGGTAGGTGTTGGTGTTACTTTCGAAACGCCAAAATTATTTCCCAGTATCCGCGTAATTTAATTTTTTGTATCTCGCTAAAGAAATAGATTTTCTTCATCTCAACGAAACCACACAATATACGTATGTGTAGGTGTTACAAAAAGAAACCTTTTTCATTTCCTTTATTGAACATAACAATCTGCTGGGGAAATAAAACTAACCTTTAGTAATTTCTAGTAAATATGTACTTACTTCTAAGAATTCCGCCCCAAAACACCAATCAATTAACAATTTTTTCTGAGCATTTCTAGTCGATTCAAATTACCTACAATGATAATTGCATTACCTAAACCTCTGCAAAAGTAAAAATGTTAAAAAACAGTTTGCATTTAATTAAACCGAGCTCTTTCAGAACTACCTACAATGTTTATGTAAACATAATGGTCTTTTTAAAGAAAACAAAAAATTTTATTGTATACGAGCGAACGAATTTAGGAAAACAATTTGGTCCACAATTTTAAATTGAAATGTCACGTCGTTTACAATAAAGAATACAGTGCGGTCGAATTATTATTTTATTAGGACAATTTTCTGAGAAGCAGAGAATATTTTCGGATATATGTGGTTGAAAAAACATAGTCTACATGTGTATTAAATTATGATTTCTTGCTTGTATGACATAAAAAGAAAAAATGTCGACAAAAATGTGTAATTTTTATATTCACTGAACGATTTCCCTTATTAACTGTATATACAACCACAGGGACGGACTAAGGGGTGCTCGAGCATTTTTACTTCTTAACTATTTCGTTTATTTATTTATATATTTCTAATAAGCGTATTATTATTATTTTAAAATAAAGTGTTTATTAAATTCATAAACATTATAAAGTATCTGACGTTCCTGACTATGCACCACTTTTCTTTTCGTTTTTAAACCCATTCAAAATTAAAATAGAACAACAAATTTCTTATTAGTCCAGCCCTGAGTTTTATAAGTCCAGGAATTAACTGATTAACTTACATGTTTATATAAATAATTGTAATAATGACTATTAAATATTATGAATATTACTTTAACGTATATAATTAAATAAACAACTCAAAAAACAATTAGAAACTAAATAAATAACTCAATGAAAATTAAAATTAAATTAATAACTCAAAGGAAATAAAATATAAAATAAATCACTTAATAGGAAACAAAACGTAGGTAATTAATTTATAGAGAATCCTCGGCAACTGCAGCTCTACATAAACTGTACAAAATATCGCCCAATGTTTTTAGAATGTACGTAAAAGCTCGTGGTTGATGAGATACTGAACTACCTCTACCTATTAACGAAATATTTATTTAATTATTAGTTTATTTTCCAAAGTCTGACGCTATGACTTAGTAAAGTAGAGTAGAGGGCAAGTACCTACCCATTAGGGATAAAAAAATTAAATTAAATAGGGTGAAAATATTTAACATTTTTTTTTAATTTGTATGAACATGTTTCGATTAAAATAATCACTATCAATTAGGAGTTATAGGTATATTATCCAGTTAAAGCTCATGGTGCACAATGACTGACGGCCAATGTTTTTAGAATGTACGTAGAACGTCGCCGTTCACTAGATATCTACTTTATAATATAATGGGACTTTACTTTTGTGCGCCAGAAACTTTTCCATATGCATACATTCTTATTCATCTAAATAACAAAAAATAAAAAACGACTTCAGTTATTCCACAGATACGCAGAATGCATCTAAATGCTTTTATTAAATAAATTAGGTAGGTATACGCTTTTGAGAACGTGGAATTCCCTTTTCTGTCGGTACTGCAACTCTGAACTTTGCAACGAACTGAACTAATTGTGAGTGAGTGAGTGAGTGAGTGAGTGAGTGAGTGAGTGGGCTGTTTTATCATAATGAAAATAATTTTCTATTAAGAGGAAACAAAACGTAATTAATTTATAGAGAATTCTAGGCAACTAAAGCTATATATATATATATATAAACTGTACACAATGTCGCCCAATGTTTTTAGAATGTACGTAGAAACTCGTGATTCATGAGATACTGAACTACCTCTACGTATTAACGAAATACTTATTTAATTATTAGCATATTTTTCAACGTCTGACACCATGACCCATTAAAGTAGAGTAGAAGGTACGTGGCTACCACTACGAATAACATATCTATCTATATCTGAATAATTTTCTTCCAAGTTCAAAAACTGATTATTATTTGTTTCATAGCGGTGTAGTAAATAAAATTTAGGTAAATATGAAACCCGAGAGCTAATTTCCACCAAGATGATCAGTTCCAAGAAGTTGTTATAGAGAAGAAGAGATAACCTAAGGGTGTAATAACTAGAATCTGGACAAAGTTTTTAATGAAACAGTGCAAGAAAATAAAGGAGAAAAAGAACAAGTTTATTTATTAAAATTATCTGCCCTGTTTCACCCTCTGTGACTACATCTACAAATACTTATGAAAACTTGTCTTTGTTCTTGTATTTCATTTTATTACTTATTATTTTTTTAAATTATGATCTTTTTAAAAAAAAAATAATACCGAGGGTTAATACAGAAACTTTAAATAAAAAATTAGATATAGCAGTAATTTTTTTATCGCTGTCACCCTATTAAAAAAATATAAATTTTTTGACATTTACTTATTTTAGGACTTTATTAGGAAGTATAATTATCATTTTAGTTTTTTCCTGTTTCTTGTTCACTTTGCTAGTTTCAAAAAACTTACAAAAAGTTACAAACGAAAAAAAGCCTTTGATGGTTCACGTTTTATTCTGAACTACGTAAAAAGCATTCATCCTTAAAGGAAGCTGCCTAAATATTACGTATGTTGTCATTCCTGAAAGATCTACTTAGACATACTATGTATACCATATATCCAGGATTTTTCAAGTTGATGGGCTATTAGAAGTATATGAATTAGTAGAAGGAATTCAATTCTGAAACTTGGGCTCATTTGGTTATTGTTTATGCCGCTTCTTTTAAAAATATTTTCAAGTTCGATTTACATCCGGTTATACCGGAAGTCGATACCAACTTTCTTATTTTAAATGGAATGGTATATTTTTTACGCTGAATTCGAATAAAACGTGTAATTCTAAGGTAAGTTTGATAATTAACTTGTACACCTATGACGATCGGTTTCTGAGTTAATTTAATTTATAGAAAAAAAAATCGCTACCGCAACCCAAATTATAAAAAATCATAACTTCCACAAAATACGACTTAGAGTGTTGAAATTTTTACTAGTAATAGCTGAATATCAGTGCTAACGCCTTGACAAAATTGAATTAAATAATTTATACAGGGCGTTCAAAATAAAATTCTAAAATTGAAAAACTTCAAACACGAATTACTTCGTTTTTTCAAATGGCACCTACTATTTTTTATTTTTTCAATCGATTCCTTTTTTTATCCTCTTTCGATCTATATGGATACTTCCTATTTTATTTGAAAATTTTGGAATAATTTTGAATTATTACTTAAAATAGCAAGTATCCATATAGATCGAAAGAGGATAAAAAAAGGAATCGATTGAAAAAATAAAAAATAGTAGGTGCCATTTGAAAAAACGAAGTAATTCGTGTTTGAAGTTTTTCAATTTTAGAATTTTATTTTGAACGCCCTGTATAAATTATTTAATTCAATTTTCTGAAGGCGTTAGCACTAATATTCAGCTATTACTAGTAAAAATTTCAACACTCTAAGTCGTATTTTGTGGAAGTTATGATTTTTTTTTAATTTGGGTTGCGGTAGCGATTTTTTTTCTATAAATAAAATTAACTCAGAAACCGATCGTCATAGGTGTACAAGTTGGTTATCAAACTTACCTTAGAATTACACGTTTTATTCGAATTCAGCGTAAAAAATATACCATTCCATTTAAAGTAAAAAAGTTAACATCTAGTTCCGGTATAACCGGATGTAAATCGAACTTGAAAATATTTTTAAAAGAAGCGGCATAAACAATAACCAAATGAGCCCAAGTTTCAGAATTGAATTCCTTCTACTAATTCATATACTTCTAATAGCCCATCAACTTGAAAAATCCTGTATACAATAATATGATCATTTATATACGTAAAGCAACGTCTTTTTTTGCCTTACAACAAATTTAAAGGAATCTATAGTATAAGAAAAATTGTTAATAATTTGTAGGGGTAGTATTTAAATCATTTAAACTAAAATAAGGAAACATCAAATCCCTCAATAAATTATTTTGTAAAGAACAAATTTAGTTTAACTAATATCCCTTGGGTTGCTGATCCTGTATATTAGATACTTGAAAACTAAAAAGGATTATTAGATTTATCCAAAACAGGGGTAGTTTTTGGTAGTAATCACCTTGGATTTCAGTTTGTAACTAGTTTTGAAATGACCTGCATATATGAAATTTTAGTTATTGTATCTAATCTCTTTGGGGGTAACTTTAAGTGGCACACGTTTGCTACAAATTTTACCCTTTACTGAATTGAAAAAAGAATATTGGGGGTTGTTGAAATAAAATGTATTTTTTGGTAGAGAACCTTTGGCAACTGTAGCTATCGATAAACTGTACACAATGACGCCCAATGTTTTTAGAATGTACGTAGAAGCTAATGGTTCATGAGATACTGAACTACCTCTACGTATAATTCGAAAAAGAATATTTATTTAATTATTCAGTTTATTAGTTTAAACTACAAGATAAATTTAACGCCAATTAAGAAAAATAATTTTAGAATGAAATAAAAACGTTGGGGTTGTTGCTGAAACAAAAATTAATTGGGTACCTACTACAAGGGTAAAATAAAATATAAGGAAAAACTAATTCTGCTTTCTTTCGTTATGTGCCCAATTATCTTGACGGCCGATACAAATGATCAAAATTAGGGGTAGGACTATTATCCCTAATTGTCTGCGCCACAACGCAATTTCCCCTATTTTATCGTTTTCTGGCGAATATTGGCATTTAATAATCATGCTACCATAAAAATAAGTTTTGTGAGGCGGCGATCGATACCGGCGGATTTTTTCTCAACCACGCACAGGGTGACGAAACTTCAAAAACGTGTAGTTGTCGATTAGAGACAGGTGATATAAATTTAGTAGACTTCTGATGAATACAAAGCCGTAAAAAATTATTAGAACCAAATTAAACCGAGTGGTGGTGGTGTCTGGTTTACAGTAAAGCCCGAAATTATCGAGAGTGTTCTGGGGAGCTTTTAAGTGAATTGGGTCCAGGTAAAATGTACCGTCACTTTGCTCTTGAAGATGATAGTGGTGTTTGCTTTTATAATTAACCAGCCGAGGACATTATAATTAAATTTTTTGGTGCTTAAGCCATTTAAAACTGACGCTGAGGACGTTTTAAATTTTAATTTTAAGGGGATTATAACAGAGTGTAAGATTAACTTCAGAACTTCACATTACGTATTTAATATTGTATATAATATGTCGTCGCATGTTTAGGCAGAAAATATATTAATAAAAATTAATTAAGTAGTTATTAGAGACGTAACAAGAAGCATCACGTGCGTATTCAAATTTAAATTTTAATTACCTACTCGTTCCTTAATGTCTAATAAGATTAAACAAATAAAAATACCGAATATTCTTTTACGTAACGTGATAGATACAATAATCACATAAGGTACTTAATTTTGTAAAATTAAAATTAAATGGCAAGTAAAGATGAAAAGAAATTTCTGTTTCAAAATTATCTTTCCTTTGAAATTTTCCTTTTCATACAAAATAACTTTTCATTATGAGAAAGCAGCCCACTCACTCACTCACTCACAATTAGTTCAGTTCGTTGCAAAGTTCAGAGTTGCAGTACCGACAGAAAAGGGAATTCCACGTTCTCAAAAGCGTATACCTACCTAATTTATTTAATAAAAGCATTTAGATGCATTCTGCGTATCTGTGGAATAACTGAAGTCGTTTTTTATTTTTCGTTATTAAGATGAATAAGAATGTATGCATATGGAAAAGTTTCTGGCGCACAAAAGTAAAGTCCCATTATATTATAAAGTAGAGGTAGCTCGGTATCTAGTGAACCGCGAGGTTCTACGTACATTCTAAAAACATTGGCCGTCAGTCATTGTGCACCATGGGCTTTAACTGGATAATATACTTATAACTCCTAATTGATAGTGATTATTTTAATCGAAACATGTTAATACAAATTAAATAAAAATGTTAAATATTTTCACCCTATTTAATTTAATTTTTTTATCCCTAATGTGTAGGTACTTACCCTCTACTCTACTTTACTAAGTCATAGCGTCAGACTTTGGAAAATAAACTAATAATTAAATAAATATTTCGTTAATAGGTAGAGGTAGTTCAGTATCTCATCAACCACGAGCTTTTACGTACATTCTAAAAACATTGGGCGACATTGTGTACAGTTTATCTAGAGCTGCAGTTGCCGAGGATTCTCTATAAATTAATTACCTACGTTTTGTTTCCTATTAAGTGATTTATTTTATATTTTATTTCCTTTGAGTTATTAATTTAATTTTAATTTTCATTGAGTTATTTATTTAGTTTCTAATTGTTTTTTGAGTTGTTTATTTAATTATATACGTTAAAGTAATATTCATAATATTTAATAGTCATTATTACAATTATTTATATAAACATGTAATTTAATCAGTTAATTCCTGGACTTATAAAACTCAGGGCTGGACTAATAAGAAATTTGTTGTTCTATTTTAATTTTGAATGGGTTTAAAAACGAAAAGAAAAGTGGTTCATAGTCAGGAACGTCAGATACTTTATAATGTTTATGAATTTAATAAACACTTTATTTTAAAATAATAATAATACGCTTATTAGAAATATATAAATAAATAAACGAAATAGTTAAGAAGTAAAAATGCTCGAGCACCCCTTAGTCCGTCCCTGTGGTTGTATATACAGTTAATAAGGGAAATCGTTCAGTGAATATAAAAATTACACATTTTTGTCGACATTTTTTCTTTTTATGTCATACAAGCAAGAAATCATAATTTCATACACATGTAGACTATGTTTTTTCAACCACATATATCCGAAAATATTCTCTGCTTCTCAGAAAATTGTCTTAATAAAATAATCGAACTCTCGAAATATTTTAAACAATGAGCACCACCCCCCCAAAAAATTTAAATTACATTAATTGAACTTATGTTACTTTTATTGATTATATTATGAGGTATTTGTATGAATTTCCATGAGTCCCTGCAGCACATGGTTAATACCATTAGTGCATAAAAATCCGCCTCCTATCGTGCATCTCGTGGCTCATACGGTATTGTACTACCTTTACAAACTTTTTCAAGAAAAGTTTCATTCAGGAAATAATTCGTTAAAAATAACGACACGACGGCTTTAAATATTCATTGTGGTGGCAATAGAAGTCTTTTTCAAACTTATTTGAATAATTCGACCGCACTGCATTCTTTATTGTAAACGACGTGACATTTCAATTTAAATTGTGGACCAAATTGTTTGGCATTTGTACGAATTTTCCTATATCCATTAAAACATTAGTGCATAAAAATCCGCCTTCTATCGTGTCCTTCGTGGCTGATAAGGTATTGAACTACCTCTACGTTCATTTTTTATTTTTTCCACTGATTTTTATATGAACAAAAGAACGTTACGTTTGTATTTGGTTCACTTTTTTGTTTCTGATGCCTTGCATATGACCAAAACAAAAAAGGTTAATTGTCGGTGAACCGTGTACCTACAGAAAACTTTTAACTATTAAAGAAAGTTAGCACAAAATGTGTGTTGTTTTCGTTCCAGCAAGCACTGAACTGAACTATTAGATATATGTACATATTATCCAAGTACCTAAGTACCCATAGCAAAAGAAAGTTATACGCACTTGGCTGTTGTTTCAAATTTCTAAAAGAAAACTGGAACAATACAAAATAATAAATAAATGCTTTTCGATTAAAGGGAGAAAAGTTTTCGAGTTTCCAACACGAATATTGGTCTCAATGGACCTTAAGAATGTTCAGTAGGTATTGGGGCAGTGTAGCATTAAAACTGAATTAATTCCCAGATAACAAAACTTTGTATTAGGGGTTGAAATATAAATTACAATGGCATACAAAAATCAAATCTAAAAATTTACAAACAATTAATATATTATCCCTTAAGAAATTTAAATTTTTTTAGGGTGCAAATTCAACCCCAGTTCTTTTCTCATTCTCAAATTTTGAAGTGAGCAATGATTAAATTGCACCCTTATACACGGTTTTTCAAGTTGATAGGCTATTAGAAGTATATGAATTAGTAGAAGGAATTCAATTCTGAAACTTGGGCTCATTTGGTTATTGTTTATGCCGCTTCTTTTAAAAATATTTTCAAGTTCGATTTACATCCGGTTATACCGGAAGTCGATACCAACTTTCTTATTTTAAATGGAATGGTATATTTTTCTACGCTGAATTCGAATAAAACGTGTAATTCTAAGGTAAGTTTGATAACCAACTTGTACACCTATGACGATCGGTTTCTGAGTTAATTTAATTTATAGAAAAAAAATCGCTACCGCAACCCAAATTATAAAAAATCATAACTTCCACAAAACACGACTTAGAGTGTTGAAATTTTTACTAGTAATAGCTGAATATTAGTGCTAACGCCTTGACAAAATTGAATTAAATAATTTATACAGGGCGTTCAAAATAAAATTCTAAAATTGAAAAACTTCAAATACGAATAACTTCGTTTTTTCAAATGGCACCTACTATTTTTTATTTTTTCAATCGATTCCTTTTTTTATCCTCTTTCGATCATATGGATACTTCCTATTTTATTTGAAAATTTTGGAATAATTTTGAATTATTACTTAAAATAGGAAGTATCCATATAGATCGAAAGAGGATAAAAAAAGGAATCGATTGAAAAAATAAAAAATAGTAGGTGCCATTTGAAAAAACGAAGTAATTCTTGTTTAAAGTTTTTCAATTTTAGAATTTTATTTTGAACGCCCTGTATAAATTATTTAATTCAATTTTGTCAAGGCGTTAGCACTAATATTCAGCTATTACTAGTAAAAATTTCAACACTCTAAGTCGTGTTTTGTGGAAGTTATGATTTTTTATAATTTGGGTTGCGGTAGCGATTTTTTTTTCTATAAATTAAATTAACTCAGAAACCGATCGTCATAGGTGTACAAGTTGGTTATCAAACTTACCTTAGAATTACACGTTTTATTCGAATTCAGCGTGAAAAATATACCATTCCATTTAAAATAACAAAGTTGGTATCGATTTCCGGTATAACCGGATGTAAATCGAACTTGAAAATATTTTTAAAAGAAGCGGCATAAACAATAACCAAATGAGCCCAAGTTTCAGAATTGAATTCCTTCTACTAATTCATATACTTCTAATAGCCCATCAACTTGAAAAACCCTGTATATATTTAATTATTTTTGGTATAAGGGAAGTAAGAAATTTCGAACACATACACCTCACTTGTGCAAGGGTTGCATTTCTGAAAGAAGCCAAAAACGTTTCTTGTTGTTGTACAGATTTCAAAGCAATGTAAAGTTCAAATGTGAAAAATGATATGACCTGATACGAAAACAAATGCCACCCTTCCCATAGGGATGTAGGATGCAAATATGAGAATACAAATAGGGTATTGCGTCTCACATTCACCTCCATGATTATTGCAGGTGTCATCTAGCACCAACTTCCGCTGTTGGCAATGCCAGAGGTTGTAAAACTAACCCTCTTATATATTTAACCAAAACCCTTAAACATTCAAACCGTCCCAATAAAAAAGCACATGCTGATATTATATCACATACAAAATAGTAATTGAATTGAATTGAGTGTCAACCACCGCACCCTTTATATTTTTTTTTTGTTGTGTGTTACATAGCGTCAATGTTTTCAGCTTTTTTAAATACTCACCCATCCTATAGACTGTCTTAAGTGGCGATAAGCCCATTTTAATGTCTGTACGACCTCTGAAAGGACAGACCTTGAAAAAAAGCCTTCTATTAATAGTATATTACGCCCCAGGTGGCGGGTCTTTATGCGCAGGCGGAATTTTTTTAGAACGAACAGTACAGTCAAGTGTTTTCTAAAAACGTAGCGCCCGTCACCTGAAGACTTATATATTAGGTGACTGTGAACCCAAAAAATTGATTGTACCGCTTCCACCCTGTCACTAAAGACCTTCTAATTTACCCTAAATATGTAGTAGGTAATAAGGGGGGGGGGGTGAGAGAAAGAGAGAGACTTGTGTCTACAGAAATAATTGCAAGACACTTACCTTGAAAGCTTCCCTGAACTTCCTGGACATGATGTGGTACAGGATCGGATTAATGGTTGTTGAGAAGTAATACAGAACTCCGGAAATGTAATTGAGGGCGATGTAGAAGTCCATCAGGGACCTTTGGGTCTCCATGGGCGCCGTCTGCATGTACATGGCGAGCAAACGTTGTGAATGGAAAGGGGCCCAACATATGAAGAATGCAGCCACCACAGCCACTAAAAAAAATTAAATTTCGAATTTATAATATAATACCGAATCTACCCCTAAATATTGAGAGTAGGTACTCGTTTAGTTGCGTAATTGCTCTTGAATATTGACCAAATACAATTAAACGAACAGATCCACCCTTAACATTGTGTGGAACAAAAAGGAAATAACGAACCCTTAACAGAGTTCAAATAAAAGGTAAGGGTGATTTATCGGAGAACTCGAGTGGTCGGTTATTAGGTGGTCGCAAATCGAGAACAGTAGGCTTGGAATTTCTCCCTTTTGTGTGCCTATCGAAGAATTAATCGTTTACGAGGGCGAGAACAAGTTTATCGTTTCTACGAAATTGTAACTTTTCGCAATCAACCCCAATACTCATCCCATTCTCCAACCATAGACTCTTATAATTGTGGATTAGGCAATGATTAAATTGCACCCCATACGTAGTGTTACAATTAATATTTGTCTGATTTATTTCATTTCAACCCCTTGACAACACTTTTCTAAATTCTAATGTCATAATTTTCAAGGGTCGACGTCTGAATGTGCGCTAATAAAAAAATTAAATACAAAGTTAGTGCCCCTGACGAAATTTTAAACGTTTTAGGGTGGAAATTTTATTAACGATAATGAGATCAATGAAAATTTAATAAGAGGGATGAGAAGGTGGCCCTGTCACATAATAACTTGTAAAACAGTAAAGTCGAGACGTGGGGTAGTAAAATGTTGATTTTAAATTATTGAGACTAAATTGTGAAAAGTTTTTGCGACCCTTTCCAAGTAGTATTGATCAATAATTTCTTGCAGAATTTCTTGGAATTATTCTGGCATATCTCAACTCTATGAAAACTTTTAATTGCTCAGGAATTTCCGATCAAACACAGCATTCCATTCCAATATTTTTATAATAGTTAATTTTTTCAATCAGAAATTTATGGGCAAAGTTTCGTGAGTAAAATCGGTTATTAATGGAATTCCTGATAGTATATTAGTTCACTAAACCAAATAAAAATACGACCAAAATAAATTTTCTAAATATAGATTTTTTTACCACCCCCAAAGCGCTATTTCAAATAAAATAAATACACAACACTTTTTTTACATTCTTTTTTAAACACCCTGTGTATTGCCAATAAATAATCTCACACTAAATTCCTTGTTTACGAAATATATCACTAAGGGGTGAAGTTTTATCCCCATTTCGAGTCCTAATCGTAGCTACATAAGTTCAAAACTTTTGTAAGGGTTATTATCACATTATAAGTCAAAGTAAACAAAAACAACTCGTCCATTATCATTTGTTAAATTACGCGTAGCAATTGTTTATTTCCTTTGTTGTATAAAGAAAACAAAAAAATAATTTTCCTCTTTTATTATTATCTAATTTGTTTCCGATACATTCAAGAAACAAACAAAAACATTAGTATCCTATAAAAATTTTTTTTTTTCAACCCCGTCCCCAACTGAGGATGACCCTATTAAATACTCAATGATTTCTTATACCCAATTTGCCTTAAATCGTGATACTGTCTTATAAATATTTGTAAATCACGTTTAAATGAATAAATTAACCCGAAAACAATTAATCATAAACAGAATGCGATGCGAACGTTCCAATTTTGCGTGTGAGCCACCACCACGCAAGTTTCCATTTCATTTATTAAATGTAATTGGCGAGAATTTCCTATCTGGAAGGAAATGGAGCGGTAGGCCTTGATTACTTTCCCCTTATCACTGTCCTCCTAATGGGATTTGCTTGTCACATGAAATGATTGCAGGTACCTAAAGGCTGTCGCTTCAGAAAAAACAATTTAGTACCTACTATAGGTAGGCTACAACATATTGATATCGTGAAGAATCGATTTTTTTTGTAATATGTATTTAAAAAGAGTGTTTTTCCGTACAATATTTGTTTAAAGAAACTATAAAAAATATGTAATGTATATACAGGGTTTTACAAGTTGATGGGCTATTAGAAGTATCTAAATTAGTAGAAGGAATTCAATTCTGAAACTTGGGCTCATTTGGTTATTGTTTATGCCGCTTCTTTTAAAAATATTTTCAAGTTCGATTTACATCCGGTTATACCGGAAGTAGATACCAACTTTGTTATTTTAAATGGAATGGTATATTTTTTACGCTGAATTCGAATAAAACGTGTAATTCTAAGGTAAGTTTGATAACCAACTTGTACACCTATGACGATCGGTTTCTGAGTTAATTTAATTTATAGAAAAAAAATCGCTACCGCAACCCAAATTATAAAAAATCATAACTTTCACAAAATACGACTTAGAGTGTTGAAATTTTTACTAGTAATAGCTGAGTATTAGTGCTAACGCCTTGACAAAATTGAATTAAATAATTTATACAGGGCGTTCAAAATAAAATTCTAAAATTGAAAAACTTCAAACACGAATTACTTCGTTTTTTCAAATAGCACCTACTATTTTTTATTTTTTCAATCGAATCCTTTTTTTATCCTCTTTCGATCCATATGGATACTTCCTATTTCATTTGAAAATTTTGGAATAATTTTGAATTATTACTTAAAATAGGAAGTATCCATATAGATCGAAAGAGGATAAAAAAAGGAATCGATTGAAAAAATAAAAAATAGTAGGTGCCATTTGAAAAAACGAAGTAATTCTTGTTTAAAGTTTTTCAATTTTAGAATTTTATTTTGAACGCCCTGTATAAATTATTTAATTACATTTTGTCAAGGCGTTAGCACTAATATTCAGCTATTATTAGTAAAAATTTCAACACTCTAAGTCGTATTTTGTGGAAGTTATGATTTTTTATAATTTGGGTTGCGGTAGCGATTTTTTTTCTATAAATTAAATTAATAAAAATTGAATTGAGGAAGCTTTAAGATATTGTAACTCCATATTAACGAAGAAAAACAACAACAACAGTTACAAAAAATTATTTATTGTACCACAATGTACATTTCGCCACACCGTGGCTTCTTCAGGTGGAGAAGTTCTATCGTAGAACTTCTCCACCTGAAGAAGCCACGGTGTGGCGAAATGTACATTGTGGTACAATAAATAATTTTTTGTAACTGTTGTTGTTGTTTTTCTTAATTAAATTAACTCAGAAACCGATCGTCATAGGTGTACAAGTTGGTTATCAAACTTACCTTAGAATTACACGTTTTATTCGAATTCAGCGTGAAAAATATACCATTCCATTTAAAATAACAAAGTTGGTATCGACTTCCGGTATAACCGGATGTAAATCGAACTTGAAAATATTTTTAAAAGAAGCGGCATAAACAATAACCAAATGAGCCCAAGTTTCAGAATTGAATTCCTTCTACTAATTTATATACTTCTAATAGCCCATCAACTTGAAAAACCCTGTATATACTATGAATTAAATGTATCTCTATAGTTACACTTCAAAAGTGTATAATATATTGACGGATCACAATAAAAATTACCGCAGAGAAGCGTGCCCTAGTGGTTAGATCGTGGCTTAGTATGCTGGAGGTCGCCGGTTCGAATCCTGGCGCGGGTTCGCCTTTATCGTAGCGCTTTTTCTGTTTGTAATAAGACGTTTAAAAATCTTCCGCCCTACCCCTAATTCTGTACCACAAATATTAAGGGTTAGTAGATCTTTGCAAGGGTTGCAAGAGCTACGAGCTACTTGGAAACAACAAAATTATCATTCTTCAGTTATCGGATGAAAAAGGGATGATCCGAAAACATCTGCAATGATATTATTACATGCTTGAAAATATAATATATAAGAAAAAATAATGAAAATTGAGTATATTATATTTAAACTGTCCTCAAAACACGAGGGGGAGAGATAATTATTATAATTTAACTAAGAAGCCTTATTCTTTTGATAATAATTAACGTTTTGTTGGGGAAAAAAAATGGAAGTTTATGCCGATGCTTGGAACAAAGTACGTACCTAACATTAATAATGGATACAAAGAAGTTTAGCTGAGAGTGAAAATGAGACCAAAAAAGCAACGGTGCTGAGATTCTCGGAGACGACTAAGGGTGAACAGTTGTGGCGTTTTTACAAAGTAAAACGCCGGCAGCCTCTAACAAAGATATTTAATTACTTTTTCGTGTGATATATTTTTTAGAAGATTAAACATCATCGTCTTGATACTTTTATAGATAAAGAAATTTTATTCGTGTGGGTCAACAGGCTTTTAAAATTAATAATTATCTAATTCTTGTCAGATTGTGAGTATGTTTTTACGTAGATGCTGGAAAAATGTTATTTTATGCCTAAGTATATAAAAAAATAAAGCTGAAAAATGAAAGGCTTCAGGAACTAACAAAAGTCCTTTTGCTGGTTATTGCTGATATCGAAAGCTTATTTTTTCGGAACAAGTCAGGTCCTTCAGCTTACGTGACACTTATACGTGACCTTAACGTTAACATTCACTTATTACCTTCTTTTCTACTAACAACGTAACCCTTAAGGAAAATAAAACACCCTCGTTATCGTCTCTTATAAAAATAAGAAAAAAATAATTCATTATTTTAGAAAAATAAATCGATCAAGACAATTCCCCTATGCATTGACTTTTTAGGGGTTGCAAATCAAAGATCTTGTGTTTAGTTATCACTAGGACTCAACTTTGACTCAAAAATACTCACCCTCTTGGGCTTTATGGTGGGCTACAGATTCCACCCCCTTTAGAAAAGCTTTAAAACGTTTTGGGTGTCGTTTGGTATTTGATAAAAGTTATAGGTAAAAAGCAGCGAAGGCTGGAAAGGATTTAATTAAATCACTTTTAGACAGGTCAAACTTTCGTTTTATTTTAAGTACTTAAAGACACAAACGCGGGGGAAAATTAACGATTTAGAAATTTTAATCGGCTTATTAGTACCTATCAGTGCCTTTTAAATCCTAATCCTGGACAATGGAATGTAACAGTAGTCGCTAATAAATTGGCTTCGACCAAAAATAAATAGGACTGCGAACTAAGGGATGAAATGTCGATCGAATTAGTTTCTAACTAATTGGAAAATTGAAGTAACTGAGGGAGGAATTCTTGCTAGATATTAAAGTTAATTAGATAATGAAGTGCAATTAAGGTGGAATATTTGATTTCAAAAAAGACACGACCCTAAAAACAAATGGTGTGATGGTTTTGAGTTAAATTTGTTGTCTCTATTGTTTAAATTGTTAATTTTACATGCCAACCCTCACATATCTTTTTGAGGGAAATGTTACGCCCTATAAAATTAATTTTTACCTACCCATTTATTTACCCTTATCTAGTTTAATTTTCTTAGGGGATGTTACTAAAGTTAGTACATTAGACTTTTACCTAAGATATTTTTACTCAATCTTCTGCTTTCGAGGTGGTGTATTTAAGGGTTGAAAAGTAAAGGGCTGAAGTTGATCTAACAATATATAAACCCCTTTTTCTTCATCTAGTTTAATTTACCCTGAGGTCGTTAAAAACATTAAATTTTCTTCTAAATTTTTTTTTAAGAGATCTGTATCACAAACAAAGGGTTAGGGATGGTCTTAAAATAAATTAGACCCATTTTGCCCATCTAGTTTAATTTTCCTGAGGGATGTAAAAAAATGAGACTTTACTGGGCACTGGTGTAAATCACAAATAATGGCTCGAAACAATGTTTACAGTGACAATAGCAGCTGATAATATCCGCGGAAATGTGCGAATGCAAATGACGTATCTAGAACATCCCCTACCGTCTCACATTCGGGGGTAACGTTTCAATAATATATGAACATATGTACGACAGTGCATCCGGGAGTTGAACGAATAGAAAAAATTCTTAAGTGGCACGAGAGAACATAATCTATCACAATATTCACTAAGGGTCATTTAGGGGCGTAAAATAAATTCTGTATATTATATATAAATATTTATGCCACATTTATCTATAAGAAGCAACCCCGTTTAACAAAAAGTTGTTTATATTTTCTGCGCAGTTTTCGTATAAACTTTATGAGACCAGAATGTTCTTCCTGATAGAATTTCGTGACTCCAACCCCGACAACGTTTCCTAAACAAACAACTCGTGTCACTTTTGGGTCAAAGTAGTAACAAAATAAAATTCAAGCATCAGTCAGATCGTAACTTGCTTCTGAATCATGACGAAAGTTTTTCGATATATTTCTTAAGGAAATCCAATAAACGCTGCTGAGGTCAAGTGTAAACACCATAACGTAAAACAAAGGAACTACTACGAAATTATTTCCTGTGTATTTTGAACAAATATTTGAGTGCCTATGTGAGCTGGCTACATTCGAATCGGCTCAATTATTATTGCCAGTGGAAGAATCCCAGAAGAATCGAATTTTATTACTTTTTAATATTTAATTTGAGAAAAATTTAACTATTGTTAATATCTTGTTACTGAGCAATATTTATTTAAAAAAATAAATAAAAACAAAAATTCTTTCATCTGGTGTGTGTGTGTGTGTGTATATACCATAAAACAAATGTATACTCTTTAAAAGTGTATAATGTATTGACGAACTGCAACAGTAGTTGTTACAGAGCAGCGTAGCCTAGTGATTAAATCTTGGCTTAGTGCGCTGGAGGTTGTCGGTTCGAATCCGGGCGCGGCCCGCTTTTATCATAGATAGCACTTTTTCTGTCTCATAAGACGTTGAAGGATCTGCTGTTCTATCAACAAGCTTTCTACGACAAATATAATATTATAAAGGCTAATAAATAGATTAAATAGATTGTTAAAGCATAAGCAAAACAACAGTGCCCACGTATGAAAATATTTCTAAAACAAAAGAAAACAAATGAGCTGCTGAGCTGTTACAATCAACCTTTCTCATATTTTCCCTTCTAACCCCTAATGTAAGAATCTGTAACGTGGGCACCAAAATTTAATGGAGTTGTATACAAATATGGTCCTATAATTAGATTGAGAGGGCGAAGGATTATTGACTTGTTTGTCTAGCGTTCGTAACTAGCACGTAATTACTACCCCATTTATAGGCTTGCATAGGTACACACAGAATTGAGCGCAGCAACCCTGCAGAGATTCTAATACGAACGTGGGCTGTCGGTACAACGCAAACAATAACACGTGTAAAAAGTTTCATTTGCATCCGAAAATACATGTAAACGCTCAAAATCGATTTTTACATTCACGTTATTTGGTCCTTCGAGCTGAATATGAAACAAAATTTATTTATATTATATAATAAAGAAAACAAATGATTCCTAATAAAGACAAAACATAATCTAATGATGTTGCACTTGTTTTTCTTTTAAACTATAACTTTTTGTTTCAGGATTTAAAAGCTGATCCAGGACTAATTTTTTATGGTGAGGGTCTAGACAATTTAATTTTCTAATTCCTGAAATTGCTAACAACAAGTTTAAATACATTAATCCTGATTCAAATCCGCCGAAAAATCGTGCAAACTACTGCAGCTAAATTTGTTGACAAAATCTTGTTAGCAGAAACGAATTTGCGGTTTTAATTTAATTTTGAATTCGTCGTTCATTTTGGGGGAAGATATATTTGAACGTCTATTAAAACGAAATCAAAAATTTAATTAAAACTTAAACGTTGCGCGACTATTCTATTCTTCTTGTGCGGCATAGTCAGTTAAGTACTTAAGTGGCCTTGTTTCGGAGCAAACATGACCACTTTCTTGACACAAAACGACCCAATTCAAGTCTCATTAGAACGAGGTCAAAACTATTGTATCAAGGATTTTACAATATTCTTTTACAATAGCTACAATTTATTGAAAAAGCAAACAACCCTTACCGAGCATTTTGATGACCCTCCGTTGGGCAACGGTCCCCCTCGTCCTGGAATCGTTCCCCCCGTCAGTCCTCGCGCTGTTCCTCTGTATCCCGGAGCTCCGGGCCAAAATCTTCGACTTATGTAACCTAACAGCTATCAATATATACAACACAGTTATGACAGTCATGGGCCCGACAAAAAACAGGAACGACGATATTTCGAAAGCGTGTTGGGCATATTTACCCCCTGTGACAGTACAAATGCTCCTTTCGGTACCGTCGGGGTTCACCTGATGTTTACGCCGAACTGGAATGCTTGGGGTGCCGCAAGACACAACGCTAAGACCCACACCAGTACCACGTACTTTATCACCCGCGACAATTTCGACATTGTGTACGACACAAAGGGGTGGCAAATAGCCAAGTATCTTTCGACAGTGAACGCGGTAATAGTCAAAACTGTAGCATTCGCAGAAGTCTCCGCCGCGTACCCCTGAAGGACACAAAAAGCCTCCCCGAAAACATAATCGTCCGGATACCAAAGCGTATACGTTTCCTGAGGAAGCCCGCATATGAGCAACAAGAGATCCGAAATCGCCAAATTAAACAAATAATAATTTGTCGCCGTATGCATCGATTTGTTTCGAGCTATCACAATGCACGTGCAAATGTTACCCACGAGACCCGTAAAAAATATTGTAATGAAGATGATGGTAACTGGAAGAATGATCTTGATGGAATGGAGCGCGTCTCCGCCGCCCGTTTTCGGCAACGTTTTGTTCGCATTCTCGTGGATGAAGGCGAGAAGAACGGTCGCATTGACTGCATCGAATGAACCATTAACGAATACGTCATCGCTCATGATCTGGTCCTAGATGGAAGTCTTCCCCACGACAATGCTAACGGCGTCTCGATCCATTAAGGATAACATGTTGGTGATTGATGAATCTGTAACAGTGAAAAATGTGGTTACATTATTGATGTATTGCATAAGAACTGACAAGAAATTGAATTTAGAAAAAAGTTTACAACAATACACAACGTTATAAGGGGGTGGGACATTTTTTCCCTGGCTTATCATGGTGCAGACTCATAGTAAGTACAACTGAAGTTGCTGTTGACAAATTCTTGAAGACCTCAAGATGCAGGATTCCAGGATCCATGTCCAGAAATTCCATAAAATTATTTACAACACTAATCGACATTATAAGGAAGTGAAACAATCTTTTTTCCTGGCTGATCATGAAGGAGACTCTGCCAAAGCACCACTGAAGTTGCTATTGACAAATCTTTAAGGAACTAAAGATGGAGGATTCCATGGTCCATGACCAGAGACTCCAAAAGAAGTTTACAACAACAATCAATATCGTGAGGAGGTGGAACAGCCTTTTTTCCTGGCTGATTATGATACAGACTGAGCCAAAGCATCACTGAAGTTGCTACTGACCAATTCTTGAAGACCTCAAGATGCAGGATTCCATGAACCATGTCCAGAGATTCCAAAAAGTAATTTTCAACAATAATCGACATTATAAGGGAGTGAAACAATCTTTTTTCCTGGCTGATCATGAAGGAGACTCTGCCAAAGCACCACTGAAGTTGCTATTGATAAATCTTTAAGGAACTCAAGATGGAGGATTCCATGGTCCTTGACCAGAGACTCCAAAAGATGTTTACAACAACAATCAATATCGTGAGGAGGTGGAACAGCCTTTTTTCCTGGCTGATCATGATACAGATGCAGCCAAAGCATCACTAAAGTTGCTACTGACCAATTCTTGAAGACCTTAAGATGCAGGATTCCATGAACCATGTCCAGAGAATCCAAAAAGTAATTTTCAACAATAATCGACATTATAAGGGAGTGGAACAATCTTTTTTCCTGGCTGATCATGAAGGAGACTCTGCCAAAGCACCACTGAAGTTGCTATTGAAATCTTTAAGGAACTAAGATGGAGGATTCCATGGTCCTGACCAGAGACTCCAAAAGAGTTTACAACAACAATCAATATCGTGAGGAGGTGGAACAGCCTTTTTTCCTGGCTGATATGATACAGATGAGCCAAAGCATCACTAAGTTGCTACTGACCAATTCTTGAAGACCTAAGATGCAGGATTCCATGAACCATGTCCAGAGATCCAAAAAGTAATTTTCAACAATAATCGACATTATAAGGGAGTGAACAATCTTTTTTCCTGGCTGATCATGAAGGAGACTCTGCCAAAGCACCACTGAAGTTGCTATTGAAATCTTTAAGGAACTAAGATGGAGGATTCCATGGTCCTGACCAGAGACTCCAAAAGAGTTTACAACAACAATCAATATCGTGAGGAGGTGGAACAGCCTTTTTTCCTGGCTGATATGATACAGATGAGCCAAAGCATCACTAAGGTACTGACAATTCTTGAAGACCTTGCGGTTCCATGACCATTCCGAGACCAAAAAGTAATTTTCAACAATAACCATTAAAGGATAACATCTTTTTCCTGGCTGACATGAAGGGCTCGCCAAAGACACAGTTGTATTGAATCTTAGGAAAGTGGAGATTATGGTCTGACCAGAGATCAAAAGTTTACAACAAAACAATTTAGGGTGACATTTTTTCTGGCTATATGTCAGATAAAAGACACTAAGTTGCTTGACAATTCTTGAAGACCTAAGATGCAGGATTCCAGACCATGTCCAGAATCCAAAAATATTTCAACATAATCGACATTATAAGGAGTGAAACAATCTTTTTTCCTGGCTGATCATGAAGGAGACTCTGCCAAAGCACCACTGAAGTTGCTATTCTATTGACAACTCTTTAAGGAACTAAAGATGGAGGATTCCATGGTCCATGACCAGAGACTCCAAAAGAAGTTTACAACAACAATCAATATCGTGAGGAGGTGGAACAGCCTTTTTTCCTGGCTGATTATGATACAGACTGAGCCAAAGCATCACTGAAGTTGCTACTGACCAATTCTTGAAGACCTCAAGATGCAGGATTCCATGAACCATGTCCAGAGATTCCAAAAAGTAATTTTCAACAATAATCGACATTATAAGGGAGTGAAACAATCTTTTTTCCTGGCTGATCATGAAGGAGACTCTGCCAAAGCACCACTGAAGTTGCTATTGATAAATCTTTAAGGAACTCAAGATGGAGGATTCCATGGTCCTTGACCAGAGACTCCAAAAGATGTTTACAACAACAATCAATATCGTGAGGAGGTGGAACAGCCTTTTTTCCTGGCTGATCATGATACAGATGCAGCCAAAGCATCACTAAAGTTGCTACTGACCAATTCTTGAAGACCTTAAGATGCAGGATTCCATGAACCATGTCCAGAGAATCCAAAAAGTAATTTTCAACAATAATCGACATTATAAGGGAGTGGAACAATCTTTTTTCCTGGCTGATCATGAAGGAGACTCTGCCAAAGCACCACTGAAGTTGCTATTGACAACTCTTTAAGGAACTAAAGATGGAGGATTCCATGAACCATGTCCAGAGAATCCAAAAAGTAATTTTCAAGAATAATCGACATTATAAGGGAGTGGAACAATCTTTTTTCCTGGCTGATCATGAAGGAGACTCTGCAAAAACACCACTGAAGTTGCTATTGACAACTCTTTAAGGAACTCAAGATGGAGGATTCCATGGTCCTTAACCAGAGACTCCAAAAAAATTTTACAACAACATTCAACATCGTTAGGAGGTGGAACAGCTTTTCTTCCTGGCTGATCATGATACAGACTCAGCCAAAGCATCACTAAAGTTGCTACTGACCAATTCTTGAAGACCTCAAGATGCAGGATTCCAGGATCCATGTCCAGAGATTCCAATAAATTATTTACAACAATCGACATTATGAGGGAGTTAAACAATCTTTTGTCCTGGCTGAACATTTAGCAAATTCAGCTAAAGCATCACCGCAGTTGCTATTGTCAAATGTTTAAGGAACTTAAGATGGAGGATTCCAAGGTCCATGACCAGAAACTCCAAAAGAAGTTTACAACAACAATCAACATCGTGAGGAGGTGGAACAGCCATTTTTCCTGGTTGAACATGATACAGACTCTGCCAAAGCATCACTGAAGTTGCTATTGACAAATTCTTGAAGACCTCAAGACGCAGGATTCCAGGATCCATGTCCAGAGATTCCAATAAAGAATTTACAACAACGTTCGTTATGAGGATGAATCAAATTAAAATTGAAGATCCAATTGAATGGATAAGCAGTTCTTTCGTCCAGTTAATTGTCCAGTCTCCTCAGTAACCTTTTCTATCCAAATTCATCCTCCACAAGACCAAAATGTTGTTGGGGTGGATGAGAAATCTTGTAATGCTTCCTGGAATAAATGCCAGAGTTTTGGAGCCAGTTTGTTATTTGATATTATCATGCAGAAAAGTGTCGACTCCTCATGGTGTTGGATCGTCATAATTATTGACTGTTTAAAGAGATCCGTTAACATATTCACTTGACCGAAAGAAGAATGACCTTCTCTCAACCACATTTTGGTACCTTTACTTATGGTTCTTCAGAGTAGATCTTATATTTTTACCAAAGGGCTCTTCCTCTTCAGGATACAGATATCGCAATAGGAGGACGATCAGATTCAATAAGACAAAATCGAATATTTGTTTGCTTTAAGAATTTGGCCGTGGTGGACTTTATCTTGGACGATTCCTCGTCCTTCCAATGATATTTTCTTACCCTTACTCCTGACTTTTATAGGGAATTTTACTGTTCATTGAATCCTTTTAGGCGGAACCAACTAGAGCGATTTTCAAATTTCCACCCGGATTATTATGAAATCTGAATGTGTGACATCCTTTTTTTGTTATGTTTTTAGTCGACGAACGCTTATGAAAAAAAAACTGTATTGATTTTGACGCTCAAACGACATCTGAACATTGTCCTGTATGACCATCAAACACAATCTTTTTTTTTTTTTTTGTACTGAACATGTCGAGTTGCAACAATCGAAGCATCATTTCATCTGTAACAGTTTTTTGCTTTATTTTGTCCTTGCCCTTTGCTAGATATCAGGATGACAAAAAGTCCTTTGACATTTTCCTTTAGAAAGTATGTGTTTTTTTGTTTTTGGTGAACTTTGACCTTATATTAAATTTTAATTTTGCTTTAATTGTCCTTCAAAGACTTGCCCTTCAAAATTAAGACAGGTAAAAAGTGCCCTATATTCTTAGAACAAGAAATAAATGAGTGCTGGAGAGTCAAATACGAACACCAATTGCCTTATTGCCCTTCTAACACATTCCTTTTAAAATTGAGACAAGCGACAATAATTACAAGATCTTTAGTGACTCAAATATGACACTAATTGACTTATTGTCCTTCAAACACATGTCCTTACAAATTTCGACAAGTTTCTCTTCAATTAGGCAAAGTTTATTGAATGAAATACGAACACCAAATGACTTATTGTCTTTCAAAGACTTGCCCTACAATTTGCGCAAGTTTGCCTTTTATTAAGCTAGGATTAGGCAAAGTTTATTGAGTCAAATACGAACAACAAATGACTTATTGCCCTTCTAAGGTATTCCTTTCAAAAATTGAGACAAGCGACAATAATTAGAAGAACTTTAGTGGCTCAAATACGAACACCAAATGACTTATTGTCTTCAAAGACTTGCCCTACAATTTGCGACAAGTTTGCCTTTTATTAAGCTACGATTAGGTAAAGTTTATTGAGTCAAATACGAACACCAAATGACTTATTGCCCTTCTAAGGTATTCCTTTCAAAAATTGAGACAAGCGACAATAATTAGAAGAACTTTAGTGGCTCAAATACGAACACCAAATGACTTATTGTCTTCAAAGACTTGCCCTACAATTTGCGACAAGTTTGCCTTTTATTAAGCTACGATTAGGCAAAGTTTATTGAGTCAAATACGAACAACAAATGACTTATTGCCCTTCTAAGGTATTCCTTTCAAAAATTGAGACAAGCGACAATAATTAGAAGAACTTTAGTGGCTCAAATACGAACACCAAATGACTTATTGTCTTCAAAGACTTGCCCTACAATTTGCGCAAGTTTGCCTTTTATTAAGCTACGATTAGGCAAAGTTTATTGAGTCAAATACGAACACCAAATGACTTATTGCCCTTCTAAGGCATTCCTTTCAAAAATTGAGACAAGCGACAATAATTAGAAGAACTTTAGTGGCTCAAATACGAACACCAAATGACTTATTGTCTTCAAAGACTTGCCCTACAATTTGCGACAAGTTTGCCTTTTATTAAGCTACGATTAGGCAAAGTTTATTGAGTCAAATACGAACACCAAATGACTTATTGCCCTTCTAAGGCATTCCTTTCAAAAATTGAGACAAGCGACAATAATTAGAAGAACTTTAGTGGCTCAAATACGAACACCAAATGACTTATTGTCTTCAAAGACTTGCCCTACAATTTGCGACAAGTTTGCCTTTTATTAAGCTACGATTAGGCAAAGTTTATTGAGTCAAATACGAACACCAAATGACTTATTGCCCTTCTAAGGTATTCCTTTCAAAAATTGGGACAAGCGACAATAATTAGAAGAACTTTAGTGGCTCAAATACGAACACCAAATGACTTATTGTCTTCAAAGACTTGCCCTACAATTTGCGACAAGTTTGCCTTTTATTAAGCTACGATTAGGTAAAGTTTATTGAGTCAAATACGAACACCAAATGACTTATTGCCCTTCTAAGGTATTCCTTTCAAAAATTGAGACAAGCGACAATAATTAGAAGAACTTTAGTGGCTCAAATACGAACACCAAATGACTTATTGTCTTCAAAGACTTGCCCTACAATTTGCGACAAGTTTGCCTTTTATTAAGCTACGATTAGGTAAAGTTTATTGAGTCAAATACGAACACCAAATGACTTATTGCCCTTCTAAGGTATTCCTTTCAAAAATTGAGACAAGCGACAATAATTAGAAGAACTTTAGTGGCTCAAATACGAACACCAAATGACTTATTGTCTTCAAAGACTTGCCCTACAATTTGCGACAAGTTTGCCTTTTATTAAGCTACGATTAGGCAAAGTTTATTGAGTCAAATACGAACAACAAATGACTTATTGCCCTTCTAAGGTATTCCTTTCAAAAATTGAGACAAGCGACAATAATTAGAAGAACTTTAGTGGCTCAAGTACGAACACCAAATGACTTATTGTCTTCAAAGACTTGCCCTACAATTTGCGACAAGTTTGCCTTTTATTAAGCTACGATTAGGCAAAGTTTATTGAGTCAAATACGAACACCAAATGACTTATTGCCCTTCTAAGGTATTCCTTTCAAAAATTGAGACAAGCGACAATAATTAGAAGAACTTTAGTGGCTCAAATACGAACACCAAATGACTTATTGTCTTCAAAGACTTGCCCTACAATTTGCGACAAGTTTGCCTTTTATTAAGCTACGATTAGGCAAAGTTTATTGAGTCAAATACGAACACCAAATGACTTATTGCCCTTCTAAGGTATTCCTTTCAAAAATTGAGACAAGCGACAATAATTAGAAGAACTTTAGTGGCTCAAATACGAACACCAAATGACTTATTGTCTTCAAAGACTTGCCCTACAATTTGCGACAAGTTTGCCTTTTATTAAGCTACGATTAGGCAAAGTTTATTGAGTCAAATACGAACACCAAATGACTTATTGCCCTTCTAAGGCATTCCTTTCAAAAATTGAGACAAGCGACAATAATTAGAAGAACTTTAGTGGCTCAAATACGAACACCAAATGACTTATTGTCTTCAAAGACTTGCCCTACAATTTGCGACAAGTTTGCCTTTTATTAAGCTACGATTAGGCAAAGTTTATTGAGTCAAATACGAACACCAAATGACTTATTGCCCTTCTAAGGTATTCCTTTCAAAAATTGAGACAAGCGACAATAATTAGAAGAACTTTAGTGGCTCAAATACGAACACCAAATGACTTATTGTCTTCAAAGACTTGCCCTACAATTTGCGACAAGTTTGCCTTTTATTAAGCTACGATTAGGCAAAGTTTATTGAGTCAAATACGAACACCAAATGACTTATTGCCCTTCTAAGGCATTCCTTTCAAAAATTTTTGTTTTATTTTGTCCTTGCCCTTTGCTAGATATCAGGATGACAAAAAGTCCTTTGACATTTTCCTTTAGAAAGTATGTGTTTTTTTGTTTTTGGTGAACTTTGACCTTATATTAAATTTTAATTTTGCTTTTGCGAACGAGCAATCCCAGCTCCTTGAAATTTTAAATAAATTAAACCGAGAGGTGGCTGAATGAAGTGAGAGTTGTTATATTAACCAGTGCTCACTCGCTGGTCGCCGCAGCTCGAGCGAGCGAGCAAAGGGCCCCAATCGCTCCGTCTTTTTCAATTTTAATTCTGTCGCTGTTTTAGTGGACTTTAAATTTTGTATAATAAAATTTTATTTTATCAACTAAAGACGTTATGGTGTGGCTATTATTTTAGATTTATGATATTAATGTACTTTTACACTTTTAAACGACATGGTTATTAAAAGTCAGGTAGGTGCCTTCATAAATCTTACGGTTGTAAAATATTTTTTTATCGGTTCCGGGGAAGAACAGCATAACCCTTTTAAACGGTTTGTGTGTAGGTAATATTTATTTAGTGCTCCAGTTTTTCCAGCTGCTGAAATTTCGAGAATTACCCGCATAAATCTTCAAGAGTAGGTACGTGAAGCAAATATCATAAACAGATTAGTAACCTTTTTCTTTCTTTTTTTTTTTTCGTTACTTTACATATTTTTAAACGAGGACGTTGATGTTGTGAGTTGAATACAAAACTCATTTAATTAAATTTGTAAATTATATACAGAGTGTTCTTGAAAACCCTATTAAATCTCCCCACTGTATTTCAATCTCTGTTTAATTCTACATCAACAACAAATCGCTTTTAGCTATTTATATTCAGAATAATTTTATCTAGCTGTTGTGTTTAAATTGTTCAATCAGAATCTGACAAAAACAATCACAATGTAGGTACGTTATTATTGTGCGATTGGATTTCGATTTCCCTTTTGCACCTGTGTGTTTCTCGACCGAATGTCCTTTTTATATACCCAGTAGAAGAATTGACCATATGCCACGTTGCTTACGTCAAGTAGCTTATCTGTCGAATTTAAATTATCTTATTTTCAGCTCTGCTGGAAACTGTCGAGCACATGTATGTACGTACATAAAAGGAAACTTCCACCATAGAAAGATATATATTTATAAACTAGGGCTAAAGAGTCAATATATTGCCACTTCAACCCTTCCAGACTTATAAATTTTATGCCTGATAAGATTCTCTATAATTTACAAATTATTTTTAAGGGCTCCCTTAATACTTATTAAAATGCTACATTATCTTACAGCTGCCCATTAAATTTAAAGTTGTGTATAATTTCATTATATTATAAAAACACCCCCAATTTATTTTTTGTCTGTAATCAACCCTAGAATCTCTTGTCTGCGTAAATAACGTCCTGTTTTTTACAGTTTTTTTCTTTCCCGTGACCAGAAAAACATCTTTTTATAGTTACTGCTATTTAATGGCCTATTTAAACAGCGCTAACTTAATTAGCTACGAATATTGCTCCATAAAATTACGCGTTATGCAAACGTCCACTTTTAAACAACGAAAATTACTGTAACTATTTAATTTCATGATATTTTTGTCGCGATTTTTATTGAACACAAATTTCATGTTAATGTTTTCATTAAAAAACAATGTTAACAATGTTTAGTTTTCGATAACAAGTCGTTGATAGTCAACAAGTGATTAGACGAGCACTAGCCAGTCAATACAGTCACCAAATTACTCATTGTCCTTCAAAGACTTGCCCTTCAAAATTAAGACAGGTAAAAAGTGCCCTATATTCTTAGAACAAGAAATAAATGAGTGCTGGAGAGTCAAATACGAACACCAATTGCCTTATTGCCCTTCTAAGACATTCCTTACAAAAATCGAGACAAGCGACAATAATTAGAAGAACTTAAGTGATTCAAATACGAACACCAAATGACTTATTGTCTTTCAAACACATGTCCTTACAAATTTCGACAAGTTTCTCTTCAATTAAGCAAAGTTTATTGAATGAAATACGAACACCAAATGACTTATTGTCTTTCAAAGACTTGCCCTACAATTTGCGACAAGTTTGCCTTTTATTAAGCTACGATTAGGCAAAGTTTATTGAGTCAAATACGAACACCAAATGACTTATTGCCCTTCTAAGGTATTCCTTTCAAAAATTGAGACAAGCGACAATAATTACAAGATCTTTAGTGACTCAAATATGACACTAAATGACTTATTGTCCTTCAAACACATGTCCTTACAAATTTCGATAAGTTTCTCTTCAATTAGGCAAAGTTTATTGAATGAAATACGAACACCAAATGACTTATTGTCTTTCAAAGACTTGCCCTACAATTTGCGCAAGTTTGCCTTTTATTAAGCTACGATTAGGCAAAGTTTATTGAGTCAAATACGAACAACAAATGACTTATTGCCCTTCTAAGGTATTCCTTTCAAAAATTGAGACAAGCGACAATAATTAGAAGAACTTTAGTGGCTCAAGTACGAACACCAAATGACTTATTGTCTTCAAAGACTTGCCCTACAATTTGCGACAAGTTTGCCTTTTATTAAGCTACGATTAGGCAAAGTTTATTGAGTCAAATACGAACACCAAATGACTTATTGCCCTTCTAAGGCATTCCTTTCAAAAATTGAGACAAGCGACAATAATTAGAAGAACTTTAGTGGCTCAAATACGAACACCAAATGACTTATTGTCTTCAAAGACTTGCCCTACAATTTGCGACAAGTTTGCCTTTTATTAAGCTACGATTAGGCAAAGTTTATTGAGTCAAATACGAACACCAAATGACTTATTGCCCTTCTAAGGCATTCCTTTCAAAAATTGAGACAAGCGACAATAATTAGAAGAACTTTAGTGGCTCAAATACGAACACCAAATGACTTATTGTCTTCAAAGACTTGCCCTACAATTTGCGACAAGTTTGCCTTTTATTAAGCTACGATTAGGCAAAGTTTATTGAGTCAAATACGAACACCAAATGACTTATTGCCCTTCTAAGGCATTCCTTTCAAAAATTGAGACAAGCGACAATAATTAGAAGAACTTTAGTGGCTCAAATACGAACACCAAATGACTTATTGTCTTCAAAGTCTTTCCCTACAATTTGCGACAAGTTTGCCTTTTATTAAGCTACGATTAGGCAAAGTTTATTGAGTCAAATACGAACACCAAATGACTTATTGCCCTTCTAAGGCATTCCTTTCAAAAATTGAGACAAGCGACAATAATTAGAAGAACTTTAGTGGCTCAAATACGAACACCAAATGACTTATTGTCTTCAAAGACTTGCCCTACAATTTGCGACAAGTTTGCCTTTTATTAAGCTACGATTAGGCAAAGTTTATTGAGTCAAATACGAACACCAAATGACTTATTGCCCTTCTAAGGCATTCCTTTCAAAAATTGAGACAAGCGACAATAATTAGAAGAACTTTAGTGGCTCAAATACGAACACCAAATGACTTATTGTCTTCAAAGTCTTGCCCTACAATTTGCGACAAGTTTGCCTTTTATTAAGCTACGATTAGGCAAAGTTTATTGAGTCAAATACGAACACCAAATGACTTATTGCCCTTCTAAGGCATTCCTTTCAAAAATTGAGACAAGCGACAATAATTAGAAGAACTTTAGTGGCTCAAATACGAACACCAAATGACTTATTGTCTTCAAAGACTTGCCCTACAATTTGCGACAAGTTTGCCTTTTATTAAGCTACGATTAGGCAAAGTTTATTGAGTCAAATACGAACACCAAATGACTTATTGCCCTTCTAAGGCATTCCTTTCAAAAATTGAGACAAGCGACAATAATTAGAAGAACTTTAGTGGCTCAAATACGAACACCAAATGACTTATTGTCTTCAAAGACTTGCCCTACAATTTGCGACAAGTTTGCCTTTTATTAAGCTACGATTAGGCAAAGTTTATTGAGTCAAATACGAACACTAAATGACTTATTGCCCTTCTAAGACATTCCTTTCAAAATTGAGATAAGCGACAATAATTACAAGAACTTTAGTGACTCAAATATGAACACTCAATGACTCATTGTCCTTCAAGGACTTGCCTTTCGAAATTGAGACATGTGACACCAATTGTCCTTCAATGTCTTGTAGTAGACAACTGGTGCTGGTCGTATAGTTTCAGGACAAGAATTAGACGAGCTTTGGTGAGTCAAGTGAGAGTACCAAATGAGTACCTTTGAGTTTAAGTAGTTGCCCTTAACTTTAATTGTGCAATTACATTACTGAGGGAATTTCTAACATTATAAAATCCTGAAGTCATAATCTTTTTTGAAACTTTTTACATTCATTTCACAAACATTGGCTATAGTTAGTTATAAGAGAATTTTCCAGTGGTCCCTGGGAAACGACTCGATTCTTCCGGTGACTTCGATTTCCTATTATCATCGTGTCTTTCTGATTAAGTTTTAGATTGAACGACCGTCCTGACGTTCTCCCACGCTCAATGCAACTCTTCTAATACCACCTACATAAATACTCGTACCGTAGGTACCCTTTCAGCTTTGTTATTAATGAATTTTCGAAAGCAGTGCTCGCCTTTCGCGTTTCATTACCCACTGCGAGATTGAAGATGGTCGTCGCGTCGTCAATAGGCATCAATTTTCCCAACAAGAACAAATTTTGATAGCTCGCAACTCAACTAGTATCGAACTATAGGTAAATAAATATCGGATTGTTTAGTCAGGGTATTAGAGAGGGCTGTTGTCTTAAAAGGGGGGATGACGATAAAAGATAAAAAATATCTGAGTGAAATATATAAATAGTTACCCCTAACAATATTTTTTAATTTCTCATTCATTAAGTACTTATAATTATCGTTGTGTTTATTTATTTTAATTAATAATAGCAGCATGCTTGATAACGGCTAACAATTGGAACTTACGTTGAATTTTAATTAAACAATTAACATTTATTGTGTATAAATTTTATAAAATGTTTCTACTAGGTAGACTGCAAAAGGTACGTAGGTATATAAATATAGTTGGGGGTGACTTCCCCGAGGGAAACATTTGCTTGATCGAGTTAAAGTGTTGTCTGTATAAGGATATAAGTTAGAAAACAAACACGGAACTGTAATTTGATTACCTAAGTAAACTTCTTGACGATATTTACTACGTGACGATCAAAGAAACTACTTCTAATATGTATAGTGCTCGCGCTTTAACACAATGACATAAAAATAACATATTTTGTGACACAAATATGACCATATAAAGATGCCTTTTCCTTTACGCCCTTGCAAAAATGTATTTGATTTGCAAATGACTTTTTTGTGCCCAAATTTTCTCATTTGAATAAAGTTTTAAGTTACGAAATTTATGTACGTACCTACATGAACTTAAGCGGTCGCATTTTTTTTTTTCTTAAGTATATATAAGAAGCGGTTTGTGAAGGACTCCCTTCTGCATAAAATAACTTATTTAGTCACGAATGGCCCTTGAATTTTATCAACAGTATAATTTTTTAAACTCCAGGATCGTCAAAAGTTTCAAAGGTTTTATCGTTGATTTATCTGTCGTCGCATTAGAAGCTTTTAAGGAATTTTCCGACTGTAAATAGGGAAATAGACGAAATGGTAATAAGGTAGTTTGAGAGCAGATAATTAAGTTTTCTAAAACGTTTTTCAAAAAATAAATTACAACAGTTTTACTTAAATGCTGCAAATACTAAAGGAAATTAGATTTTGGTTTGTGTTTAGTGTTCAAGAAATCGTTTCTTAACAGTACGACCATTTTGGCCCACATATCGTTACACAATTGAAGTATTAACAAGTCTTATTAACAATTTAATTATTTATAATTATTTGACTAACTGACACGTCACTGTCTTGTTTATATTTTCACCCCTTGGATTGCTCGAAACTTTTTATCGGCCTCTACCGGAACACTCTTCCCTATAAATGTTCCCGTGAATATTTTGTATTTTTTGAGGTAAATTTAAAAATTTACACCCTACAAAATTAATTTTTACCTACCCATTTTCCTTTATCTAGTTTAATTTTCCTAGGGGATCTTACTAAAATATTTTTACTCAATCTTCTGCTTTGGAGGTGCTGTATTTAAGGGTTGAAAAATAATGGGTTGAAGTTGATCAAACAATATATTAACCCCTTTTTCTCCATCTAGTTTAATTTACCCTGAGGTCGTTAAAAATATTAACACATGAAGTTTTTACCTAAGAAATTTGAGATCTGTATTTAAGGGATCACATAAAAAGGGTTAGGGATGGTCTTAAAATAAATTAGACCCATTTTCCCATCTAGTTTAATTTTCCTAAGGGATGTAATAAAATAGAACATGAGACTTTTACCCCTGAGATTTTCAGTTAATCTTTTGCTTTCGATGTGCTTGTATTTAAGGGTTGAAAAATAAAGAATTAAAGTTGACCTTCCAATATATTTAACCCATTTTCTGGTGAGTATTAAAAAGAATTACCATTAGAAATGATATCAAAATGATTTTCTCCCAATCCTTTATTTTTTGAAACATTGTATTTAAGGATCGAAAAATTAGGGGTTGAAAATAATTTTACAATAATACATTAGAAGCTTTCTGTAGGTGTCTAGTTTACCCTTCTATGATTATCTTTTTGGAAAATATAATTTTTCAAAGAGAGAAATTTCATTTACAATGAAACCTCAACTTCTTCTTATAGAATCTACCACCCTGACCATAAAACTCTTTAAGGCCTCTTTCAATACTTCTGGAGAAAACCTCGTAATCTCAATTTACCATTATTTCACCCCATATATTTTTTTTTGCATTAGACGAAAAAGAAGACGTTTTTCACTGGGAAATTGGCTTCCTGCACAATCTGAATTGCTAATGTGAAAATAATTTGATGTTTTTGGAACTACTGCAATGATCGTAATAAAAGAAAATTGATTAATTACAAACGCAGTGATAGCCTTCTGTTGCTAAACTTTTTACTAAAAGATTTCAAGGGAAAAATAATTTGTTTTTTATGTATTTTTCATATCCCAGTGGGCTTCCCAGACACTTATATGAGCCCAAGAGTCACTATTCTCTCTTCAAATTTCTTTCTGGACTTTTGATAACATTTAGTGAGCTGCATTCAACGCAGCTCCTTCTCTAGCCGCCACTGGCTTATATTCTTTATTGATTTTAGTCTGTTCACGAATTCTTTCAATTCTTTCTCAGAGAGACATTTACTTTCCAATGAAACATCCACTTCTTCCTGTAGAATCTACCAGCCTGACAATAAAACTCTTTAAGGCCTCTCACAATACTTCTGGAGAAAACCTCGTAATCTCAATTTACCATTATTTCACCCCATATATTTTTTTTGCATTAGACGAAAAAGAAGACGTTTTTCACTGGGAAATTGTCTTCCTGCACAATCTGAATTGCTAATGAGAAAATAATTTGATGTTTTTGGAACTACTGCAATGATCGTAATAAAAGAAAATTGATTAATTACAAACGCAGTGATAGCCTTCTGTTTCTAAACTTTTTACTAAAAGATTTCAAGGGAAAAATAATTTGTTTTTTATGTATTTTTCATATCCCAGTGGGCTTCCCAGACACTTATATGAGTCCAAGAGTCACTATTCTCTCTTCAAATCTCTTTCTGGACTTTTGATAACATTTAGTGAGCTGCATTCAACGCAGCTCCTTCTCTAGCCGCCACTGGCTTAGATTCTTTATTGATTTTAGTCAGTTCACGAATTCTTTCAATTCTTTCTCAGAGAGACATTTACTTTCCAATGAAACCTCAACTTCTTCTTATAGAATCTACCACCCTGACCATAAAACTCTTTAAAGCCTCTCTCAATAGTTCTAGACCAAACCTCGTAATCTCAATTTACCATAATTTCACCCCATATATTTTTTTTGCATTAGACGAAAAGGAAGACGTTTTTCACTGGGAAATTGTCTTCCTGCACAATCTGAATTGCTAATGAGAAAATAATTTGATGTTTTTGGAACTACTGCAATGATCGTAATAAAAGAAAATTGATTAATTACAAACGCAGTGATAGCCTTCTGTTTCTAAACTTTTTACTAAAAGATTTCAAGGGAAAAATAATTTGTTTTTTATGTATTTTTCATATCCCAGTGGGCTTCCCAGACACTTATATGAGTCCAAGAGTCACTATTCTCTCTTCAAATCTCTTTCTGGACTTTTGATAACATTTAGTGAGCTGCATTCAACGCAGCTCCTTCTCTAGCCGCCACTGGCTTAGATTCTTTATTGATTTTAGTCAGTTCACGAATTCTTTCAATTCTTTCTCAGAGAGACATTTACTTTCCAATGAAACCTCAACTTCTTCTTATAGAATCTACCACCCTGACCATAAAACTCTTTAAAGCCTCTCTCAATAGTTCTAGACCAAACCTCGTAATCTCAATTTACCATAATTTCACCCCATATATTTTTTTTGCATTAGACGAAAAGGAAGACGTTTTTCACTGGGAAATTGTCTTCCTGCACAATCTGAATTGCTAATGAGAAAATAATTTGATGTTTTTGGAACAACTGCAATGATCGTAATAAAAGAAAATTGATTAATTACAAACGCAGTGATAGCCTTCTGTTGCTAAACTTTTTACTAAAAGATTTCAAGGGAAAAATAATTTGTTTTTTATGTATTTTTCATGTCCCAGTGGGCTTCCCAGACACTTATATGAGCCCAAGAGTCACTATTCTCTCTTCAAATTTCTTTCTGGACTTTTGATAACATTTAGTGAGCTGCATTCAACGCAGCTCCTTCTCTAGCCGCCACTGGCTTAGATTCTTTATTGGTTTTAGTCAGTTCACGAATTCTTTCAATTTTTTCTCAGAGAGACATTTACTTTCCAATGAAACCTCAACTTCTTCTTATAGAATCTACCACCCTGACCATAAAACTCTTAAAAGCCTCTCTCAATACTTCTAGAGCAAACCTCGTAATCTCAATTTACCATAATTTCACCCCATATATTTTTTTTTTGCATTAGACGAAAAAGAAGACGTTTTTCACTGGGAAATTGGCTTCTTGCACAATCTAAATTGCTAATGAGAAAATAATTTGATGTTTTTGGAACTACTGCAATGATCGTAATAAAAGAAAATTGATTAATTACAAACGCAGTGATAGCCTTCTGTTGCTAAACTTTTTACTAAAAGATTTCAAGGGAAAAATAATTTGTTTTTTATGTATTTTTTATGTCCCAGTGGGCTTCCCAGACACTTATATGAGCCCAAGAGTCACTATTCTCTCTTCAAATCTCTTTCTGGACTTTTGATAACATTTAGGGAGCTGCATTCAACGCAGCTCCTTCTCTAGCCGCCACTGGCTTAGATTCTTTATTGATTTTAGTCAGTTCACGAATTCTTTCAATTCTTTCTCAGAGAGACATTTACTTTCCAATGAAACATCCACTTCTTCTTATAGAATCTACCACCCTGGCCCCAAAAATCTTTGAGATTCCTCTCATACTTCTGGAGCAGACCTCGTAATCTGAGTTTACCATTATTTCACCCCATAATTTTTAATTATTACCTATTTAGTACCTTTTATTTTGTTATCTATTCAACAATTTACCCTTTACTAGGAAAAGATGTTTTTGTGGATGGCAAATCCTGGTTGTATCTAATATCTTAGGAGACATTCAACCTTTTGCGTTATTAATATATCTGAAATTTTATGTTTTTTTTATTATTAGATTGGTATTATGAGTTACTCTTGTAGCTATTTAAATTTAACAAATTTTCTCTATTTAACGAGTGTGTTGTGATACAAAATATTTGTTTGCAGACTTTATCCTTTGGTTTATTTTTGAATTAAAACATTTTCTCTCTGGCCTTACATTAGAAGAAAAAAAACAACAATAAAGTAAATTGACCCTGTTATTGATATGAAAAGTATTAGATTAGAATTTTGTCACAATTTCTTTTTGGGAATCTGAAAATTTTCCTTATTGTCCCATAAAAAGTACATAGGTACCTACAAATTTCCTCCTTGAACAAAGTCTTAATATAAATGCAATGCAATGTAATGCAATGTTGTGTTGTGTTGTTCCCTTTTAATTTTATAATACTTTTACGTTTGCTCGAGTGAATATACAAGTTCGAGTTTATTTTAGACAGGACTGTGATATTCTTATAATAATTTGGCTTGATTCCATCTGCTTTGGGTTATAAATTGTGCAGTTACACCTCTCGGTCTGTTTGTCACATCTTTATTAAAAAAAAAAAGTAAAGTGGGATAAGGGCACCTGGCATATAACAAACAAATTTACGTGGGAATATTTTATAAAACTCTAAGTATGAAATTTTGTTTTGAAAATGGAACATTTATTACACATTTTATTTTTATTATTCAACAGAGAAAGGTCATACAACACAGATATGTACTTGAGAATGTACGGTCCGGACCTGGAGTGTAAAATTCAAAAATTATCTTTTTTTTTTGACGATATAAAAACAGTTTCTAATTTTTAAAATAACTCAACCCTTTTATTCCCTTATTTGAATAGCTTCTAATTACAAATATTACGTTTCAAGGGGGTTAATAAATTGTAAAAAATATATTACACGTTAGGTAATTAATTAATTAATTAATTGGAAACTGTTAATGAATTTCTAATTGAGAATAAAACAATTACGTCTTTACGAAATGAAATGCTTCGCAATTTTCCATTAATCACAGATTTAATTCAATTTGATTTTATTCTCACCCCATGGCTACAATTTTCTTCTTTATTTTCTTTTCTTTTCTTTTACTTAACTGAAGGTGAAAAATATAAATAATTAAATAGTTAAAGAGCACAAACGAGCCGCCAGTGATGTGTGTGTGTGTGTGTGTGTGGGGGGGGGGGGCACCCTCTGTCTTCGCTCTCAACTTTAGCAGCCTGCTTTAACGATGCACTCGAAGAGAAAGAGAAACATACATAAACATACATTAGTATTTCAGTGCTTCGAATGGAAAAACGAGGATAATCCGGCAGGATAATATTGCAGAATTGTGTGCCTGACCTTTTCAAATACCGGGGGTTATAAAGGGCGAAACATACCAAGCAGTTCTTGGTTTACAATTTTTATTTGATCCTCAACCCTTTGCACATAAAAAAAAGGACTAGATATAATTAATACTTTGAAATACAGGATTTCTCCAAAAATAAAAAAAAAATAAATTGCAGTCAAATTAATTAAGGGGTGGGGGTAGTTTTTACCCCAGCCGTATCCCAATAAAATTGATAAATATGGCAGAACTTACATAGTATTGTTACGAATACTTGCCAATTAAGTTGATGTGAGCATAATTAACGAACATCTTCCCTGAATACATAAGGAATATTCCCGGCTTTCCTGAAACATCTAGAAAACACCAGCAACGATCAATGGGAAAACAATTGGATTACTAGACGGCTGTAGAATTCCCTAGAACAAGGCTGAAAAGACTATATAAAGGCGAGACGCTCACACCGAGTTAGTTGACAGTGAACAGCTGATGTTTTGAAGCGAAGCGATCCATAGGCAAACAACAGGCGATAGAAGTCATAGTGTCTATGGTATAGCGAGTGTTTATAGTAAAGGCGAGCGGGAAAATAGATTTTTTAGTGAAATAAATTGCGTAGACTTGTTTATAACCGTAGTGTAGTCAAATTAACTTTAGTAATTAAATAAATTCGTTATTTTTGTTTTGTTAATTGTGCTTTCCGTGACCGAACACGTCACAGTATTATATACTAAAAATAGAGCTTTTGTATACAGGGTTTTTCAAGTTTATGGGCTATAAGAAGTGAGTATATGAATTAGTAAAAGGAATTAAATTCTAAAACTTGGGCTCATTTGGTGATTGTTTATGCCGCTTCTTTTAAAAATATTTTCAAGTTCGATTTACATCCGGTCATACCGGAAGTCGACACCAACTTTGTTATTTTAAATGGAATGGTATATTTTTTACGCTTAATTCGAATAAAACGTGTAATTCTAAGGTAAGTTTGATAACCAACTTGTACACCAATGACGATCGGTTTCTGAGTTAATTTAATTTATAGAAAAAAAATCGCTACCGCAACCCAAATTATAAAAAATCATAACTTCCACAAAATACGACTTAGAGTGTTGAAATGTTTACTAGTAATAGCTGAATATTAGTGCTAACGCCTTGACAAAATTGGACTAAATAATTTATACAGGGCGTTCAAAATAAAATTCTAAAATTGAAAAACTTCAAACACGAATTACTTCGTTTTTTCAAATGGCACCTACCATTTTTTATTTTTTTAATCGATTCCTTTTTCTGTCCTCTTTCGATTCATATAGATACTTCCTATTGTTTTATTTAAAAATTTTGGAGTAATTGTGAATTATTAGTTAAAATAGCTAATTTTAATATTTTTCGCATAAAAAGGTGTGCCTTGGAAAAATGACAACTAACGCAATCAATGCAAAATGAAGCCAAAAATCGCATTTTCGATTAATTTCTTTTACAAAAAATAATCAAAAACGAAAACTTTAATTGAACTGTTTATTATAAACATTTGTCTCGAACATCTCCCCAACAGAAATTATGCGATAAAAAAAGAAGTTTTAGTGTGATTTTGTTTTGATTGTCGTTAGTTGTCAATTGTCCAAGGCACACTCTTATTACGCCAAAACAAATGAAATTATCTGTATTTTAAAAATTCTAAATTATTCAAAATTTTTCAATTAAAACAGTAGGAAGTATCCATGTAGATCGAAAGAGGATAAAAAAAGGAGTCGATTGAAAAATAAAAAAATGGTAGGTGCCATTTGAAAAAACGAAGTTATTCCAGTTTAAAGTTTTTTAACTTTAGAATTTTATTTTGAACGCCCTGTATAAATTATTTAGTTCAATTTTGTCAAAGCGTTAGCTATAATATTCAACTATTACCAGTAAAAATTTCAACACTCTAAGTCGTATTTTGTGGAAGTTATGATTTTTTATAATTTGGGTTGCGGTAGCGATTTTTTTTTCTATAAATTAAATTAACTCAGAAACCGATCGTCATAGGTGTAAAAGTTAGTTATCAAACTTACCTTAGAATTACACGTTTTATTCGAATTCAGCGTAAAAAATATACCATTCCATTTAAAATAACAAAGTTGATATCGACTTCCGGTATAACCGGATGTAAATCGAACTTGAAAATATTTTTAAAAGAAGCGGCATAAACAATAACCAAATGAGCCCAAGTTTCAGAATTGAATTCATTCTACTAATTCATATACTTACTTCTTACAGCCTATCAGCTTGAAAAACCTCAACCAGTGTATAACTTAACTCACTTTACATGTTGGCTCCGTTCAATTCCCGAAACCAATTACAGTATAACTCCAATTATTTGGCTAAAAATCGTCTGTTGATATTGTAAACAAGTTTATGTATCTACTAATGTACGTATGTTGACGACTGATAAAACGTTTATTCATTCATGGAATTCCATAAATTAATTAATATTTACGACCAAAAAGAATGCCTACTAACAACCTATACACATAATAATACGTAATGTGGTTGTGTCTGAATGTTTCTTAATCAATTTCGGCGTCTGTAATTCGCTGTTACGTATTACAAACAAACGAATCATAATAATTGCCAGTGGCGAAGGGGATGAAAACAAAAGAATGTGATTTTAATTGTTAACAAATTAAATATTATTATATTATACTTACATAGGCACCTAATCAAAAAATATTTCAAAATTTGGATAATAAATTAATTGTAGGAAAGTGGCAGAAAAAATATTTTGTAAAAAACCTCAAAGTAAATAAAAAATTAATATGTACTTAATTTTAGAGTGTATAAAAAATTTGGTTTCATCAAAAGATGAGAACACATAAATAATAAATTTTCAGTAAATTGCAAAATTAGGAATTTAATTCGATTTTGTCTCAGCGAAGAGCAAACGAGAAAACAGGAGCAACGAAAACGTCCTGAAGGTATGACCATGACTTAATAAATTAAAATACGTGTATTCCAAAATATTTACTCAATATGCAGAATCAAAACAAAACAATCGATTGATACGAAAAAATATTTTGTTTTTTTATAAATAAATATGTTCTTCAACTTTTTTATTTATTTTATATTTTCGTATTTTTACTAATTTTATTAAAATAAATAAACAAACCATTATGATACATTTACTATTAAAAATTTTCAACTCAAACATATGGTACAAATCTTACCATGGTAAACATTCAGCTGAGCTCTTTTTATTCACGATAAAGTTTATTTTTATAACTTTTTCGTACTTCTCGCCTATACGTTATTATTATTATTATTATTGAATTCCTACAGACACGTTTCGATTTACGACCACTATAACATTGATATTACATCGTAAAATGATCGGAATTTGGATATTTTCCTTAAATTATTAAAATCAGACATTTGCCAATAAATAAATGCCTTATTGCTGCCTTTTTATTACGAGTAAAATGGCACGAGTTTGGTAATTATTGCCATTAGAATTGTCGCCATTAATTTTTTAGTACGGCTTTATTTCCTTAAAAATGCTTAAGAAAAATAAAACTTTATGTAATTGCTTATAAAAGAAGTCAATAAGTAGGAAATCTGTCAAGAAATAAATTTAATAATGTTTGTAGGACGAACTGTAGAGCTAACCTAATCCAAAATATTTGACATGCGCCGTACGCTATTCTGAAAACATTGATCAAAAAAACAATTATAAAATCCAACCCCTGCTTGCTATTAACTTAATAACTGGATCGTGCTTCAAATTCTCTTCGATACTTTTGGATTTATGACCAATATATGACCGATATTAGATATTTTTCTTAAATTATTAAAATCAGACGTTTAACAATAAATAAATAAACGGATTATTACTGAGATTGGATTATGAATAAAATGGCACAAGTTTGAAGATTGGATTATTTCAATTAAATTAGAAAATGCACGAAATTGTCGCCATTAATTTTTTAGTACGGCCTTATTTCCTTAAAAATGCTTAAGAAAAATAAAACTTTATGTAATTGCTTATAAAAGAAGTCAGTAAGTAGGAAATCTGTCAAGAAATAAATTTAATAATGTTTGTAGGACGAACTGTAGAGCTAACCTAATCCAAAATATTTGACATGCGCCGTACGCTATTCTGAAAACATTGATCAAAAAAACAATTATAAAATCCAACCCCTGCTTGCTATTAACTTAATAACTGGATCGTGCATCAAATTCTCTTCGATACTTTTGGATTTATGACCAATATATGACCGATATTAGATATTTTTCTTAAATTATTAAAATCAGACGTTTAACAATAAATAAATAAACGGATTATTACTGAGATTGGAATACGAATAAAATGGCACAAGTTTAAAGATTGGATTATTTCCATTAAATTAGAAAATGCACGAAATTGTCGCCATTAATTTTTTAGTACGGCCTTATTTCCTTAAAAATGCTTAAGAAAAATAAAACTTTATGTAATTGCTTATAAAAGAAGTCAGTAAGTAGGAAATCTGTCAAGAAATAAATTTAATAATGTTTGTAGGACGAACTGTAGAGCTAACCTAACCCAAAACATTTGACATGCGCCGTACGCTATTCTGAAAACATTGATCAAAAAAACAATTATAAAATCCAACCCCTGCTTGCTATTAACTTAATAACTGGATCGTGCTTCAAATTCTCTTCGATACTTTTGGATTTATGACCAATATATGACCGATATTAGATATTTTTCTTAAATTATTAAAATCAGACGTTTAACAATAAATAAATAAACGGATTATTACTGAGATTGGAATACGAATAAAATGGCACAAGTTTGAAGATTGGATTATTTCAATTAAATTAGAAAATGCACGAAATTGTCGCCATTAATTTTTTAGTACGGCCTTATTTCCTTAAAAATGCTTAAGAAAAATAAAACTTTATGTAATTGCTTATAAAAGAAGTCAGTAAGTAGGAAATCTGTCAAGAAATAAATTTAATAATGTTTGTAGGACGAACTGTAGAGCTAACCTAATCCAAAATATTTGACATGCGCCGTACGCTATTCTGAAAACATTGATCAAAAAAACAATTATAAAATCCAACCCCTGCTTGCTATTAACTTAATAACTGGATCGTGCATCAAATTCTCTTCGATACTTTTGGATTTATGACCAATATATGACCGATATTAGATATTTTTCTTAAATTATTAAAATCAGACGTTTAACAATAAATAAATAAACGGATTATTACTGAGATTGGAATACGAATAAAATGGCACAAGTTTAAAGATTGGATTATTTCAATTAAATTAGAAAATGCACGAAATTGTCGCCATTAATTTTTTAGTACGGCCTTATTTCCTTAAAAATGCTTAAGAAAAATAAAACTTTATGTAATTGCTTATAAAAGAAGTCAGTAAGTAGGAAATCTGTCAAGAAATAAATTTAATAATGTTTGTAGGACGAACTGTAGAGCTAACCTAACCCAAAACATTTGACATGCGCCGTACGCTATTCTGAAAACATTGATCAAAAAAACAATTATAAAATCCAACCCCTGCTTGCTATTAACTTAATAACTGGATCGTGCTTCAAATTCTCTTCGATACTTTTGGATTTATGACCAATATATGACCGATATTAGATATTTTTCTTAAATTATTAAAATCAGACGTTTAACAATAAATAAATAAACGGATTATTACTGAGATTGGAATACGAATAAAATGGCACAAGTTTGAAGATTGGATTATTTCAATTAAATTAGAAAATGCACGAAATTGTCGCCATTAATTTTTTAGTACGGCCTTATTTCCTTAAAAATGCTTAAGAAAAATAAAACTTTATGTAATTGCTTATAAAAGAAGTCAGTAAGTAGGAAATCTGTCAAGAAATAAATTTAATAATGTTTGTAGGACGAACTGTAGAGCTAACCTAACCCAAAACATTTGACATGCGCCGTACGCTATTCTGAAAACATTGATCAAAAAAACAATTATAAAATCCAACCCCTGCTTGCTATTAACTTAATAACTGGATCGTGCTTCAAATTCTCTTCGATACTTTTGGATTTATGACCAATATATGACCGATATTAGATATTTTTCTTAAATTATTAAAATCAGACGTTTAACAATAAATAAATAAACGGATTATTACTGAGATTGGAATACGAATAAAATGGCACAAGTTTGAAGATTGGATTATTTCAATTAAATTAGAAAATGCACGAAATTGTCGCCATTAATTTTTTAGTACGGCCTTATTTCCTTAAAAATGCTTAAGAAAAATAAAACTTTATGTAATTGCTTATAAAAGAAGTCAGTAAGTAGGAAATCTGTCAAGAAATAAATTTAATAATGTTTGTAGGACGAACTGTAGAGCTAACCTAACCCAAAACATTTGACATGCGCCGTACGCTATTCTGAAAACATTGATCAAAAAAACAATTATAAAATCCAACCCCTGCTTGCTATTAACTTAATAACTGGATCGTGCTTCAAATTCTCTTCGATACTTTTGGATTTATGACCAATATATGACCGATATTAGATATTTTTCTTAAATTATTAAAATCAGACGTTTAACAATAAATAAATAAACGGATTATTACTGAGATTGGAATACGAATAAAATGGCACAAGTTTGAAGATTGGATTATTTCAATTAAATTAGAAAATGCACGAAATTGTCGCCATTAATTTTTTAGTACGGCCTTATTTCCTTAAAAATGCTTAAGAAAAATAAAACTTTATGTAATTGCTTATAAAAGAAGTCAGTAAGTAGGAAATCTGTCAAGAAATAAATTTAATAATGTTTGTAGGACGAACTGTAGAGCTAACCTAATCCAAAACATTTGACATGCGCCGTACGCTATTCTGAAAACATTGATCAAAAAAACAATTATAAAATCCAACCCCTGCTTGCTATTAACTTAATAACTGGATCGTGCTTCAAATTCTCTTCGATACTTTTGGATTTATGACCAATATATGACCGATATTAGATATTTTTCTTAAATTATTAAAATCAGACGTTTAACAATAAATAAATAAACGGATTATTACTGAGATTGGAATACGAATAAAATGGCACAAGTTTGAAGATTGGATTATTTCAATTAAATTAGAAAATGCACGAAATTGTCGCCATTAATTTTTTAGTACGGCCTTATTTCCTTAAAAATGCTTAAGAAAAATAAAACTTTATGTAATTGCTTATAAAAGAAGTCAGTAAGTAGGAAATCTGTCAAGAAATAAATTTAATAATGTTTGTAGGACGAACTGTAGAGCTAACCTAATCCAAAATATTTGACATGCGCCGTACGCTATTCTGAAAACATTGATCAAAAAAACAATTATAAAATCCAACCCCTGCTTGCTATTAACTTAATAACTGGATCGTGCATCAAATTCTCTTCGATACTTTTGGATTTATGACCAATATATGACCGATATTAGATATTTTTCTTAAATTATTAAAATCAGACGTTTAACAATAAATAAATAAACGGATTATTACTGAGATTGGAATACGAATAAAATGGCACAAGTTTGAAGATTGGATTATTTCAATTAAATTAGAAAATGCACGAAATTGTCGCCATTAATTTTTTAGTACGGCCTTATTTCCTTAAAAATGCTTAAGAAAAATAAAACTTTATGTAATTGCTTATAAAAGAAGTCAGTAAGTAGGAAATCTGTCAAGAAATAAATTTAATAATGTTTGTAGGACGAACTGTAGAGCTAACCTAACCCAAAACATTTGACATGCGCCGTACGCTATTCTGAAAACATTGATCAAAAAAACAATTATAAAATCCAACCCCTGCTTGCTATTAACTTAATAACTGGATCGTGCATCAAATTCTCTTCGATACTTTTGGATTTATGACCAATATATGACCGATATTAGATATTTTTCTTAAATTATTAAAATCAGACGTTTAACAATAAATAAATAAACGGATTATTACTGAGATTGGAATACGAATAAAATGGCACAAGTTTGAAGATTGGATTATTTCAATTAAATTAGAAAATGCACGAAATTGTCGCCATTAATTTTTTAGTACGGCCTTATTTCCTTAAAAATGCTTAAGAAAAATAAAACTTTATGTAATTGCTTATAAAAGAAGTCAGTAAGTAGGAAATCTGTCAAGAAATAAATTTAATAATGTTTGTAGGACGAACTGTAGAGCTAACCTAATCCAAAATATTTGACATGCGCCGTACGCTATTCTGAAAACATTGATCAAAAAAACAATTATAAAATCCAACCCCTGCTTGCTATTAACTTAATAACTGGATCGTGCATCAAATTCTCTTCGATACTTTTGGATTTATGACCAATATATGACCGATATTAGATATTTTTCTTAAATTATTAAAATCAGACGTTTAACAATAAATAAATAAACGGATTATTACTGAGATTGGAATACGAATAAAATGGCACAAGTTTGAAGATTGGATTATTTCAATTAAATTAGAAAATGCACGAAATTGTCGCCATTAATTTTTTAGTACGGCCTTATTTCCTTAAAAATGCTTAAGAAAAATAAAACTTTATGTAATTGCTTATAAAAGAAGTCAGTAAGTAGGAAATCTGTCAAGAAATAAATTTAATAATGTTTGTAGGACGAACTGTAGAGCTAACCTAATCCAAAATATTTGACATGCGCCGTACGCTATTCTGAAAACATTGATCAAAAAAACAATTATAAAATCCAACCCCTGCTTGCTATTAACTTAATAACTGGATCGTGCTTCAAATTCTCTTCGATACTTTTGGATTTATGACCAATATATGACCGATATTAGATATTTTTCTTAAATTATTAAAATCAGACGTTTAACAATAAATAAATAAACGGATTATTAGTGAGATTGGAATACGAATAAAATGGCACAAGTTTAAAGATTGGATTATTTCCATTAAATTAGAAAATGCACCAAATTGTCGCCATTAATTTTTTAGTACGGCCTTATTTCCTTAAAAATGCTTAAGAAAAATAAAACTTTATGTAATTGCTTATAAAAGAAGTCAGTAAGTAGGAAATCTGTCAAGAAATAAATTTAATAATGTTTGTAGGACGAACTGTAGAGCTAACCTAACCCAAAACATTTGACATGCGCCGTACGCTATTCTGAAAACATTGGCCAAGAAAAGAATATGTAATAAATTTCAACCCTTGCTCTGCTTGCTGTTAACTGAATCAGGGAGGGCAAATCTTTTATTTCAATTTACATTTTTGAATATTCAACATTTTTACAAATTCTGAAACGACCGTCTGTAATTTTATAAGTACCTACGTACTGTTGCAAATTATTTTTTTTAAGAGGTCCAAAATCTGACTGCGCCATTCGCCTAAATCGCATCGATTAAATTAAAATAAAGTAAGAGCAAGAAACAAGGAGATAAAGACTGTTGCCATACAGGTTTACGATCAAATTACCATACAAATTTCGCTGTTTATGTAAAACCAGGCTCCTGAATCTGTACGTCTATTTTATTGCAAGAGGAATTAAAACAAAAGAGCGACTGTGTGTTTTAATTACATAATAAATTAATAAGAACGAGAAGCAGCAAAAAAAATAAAATTAAGGAAAGAGGGGATTGTAAATTATTTTTATTATTATTATTATTGTTAGGTCGGTGATTTATTGTTATTAGTATTTGTTTATTTACCTACACAACACAGATATGTACTTGAGAATGTACGGTCCGGACCTGGAGTGTAAAATTCAAAAATTATCTTTTTTTTTAATTTTTTTATGACGATATAAAAACATAGTTTCTAATTTTTAAAATAACAACCCTTTTATTCCCTATTCACCCTCAAATTACAAATATTACGTTTAAGGGGTGTTTAAATTATTGTGTTGTACAGAGAGGTGGATCTTAATGAATAAATAAATATTAAGAAAGATATTAAACATTAGGTACTTAATTAATTAATTAATTGGAAACGAGAAAAAAATAAAATAAAATATTATAGCTCGATGGAATTTAATTTTTAAAAACAAAACTGTGCATCTCCGAATTAAAATGGATAATAAAATAACTGATATTATTTTAGTTTATTTAAAAATGAAAAGAATTATTAAACAACAAAGTGTCTGTAGATACTAATATTGTCAATGTTATTAAGTATACTGTTTACCTGATTGTGTAAAAATAAACGTTGCAGAGGAGAAAATATTTTTCACGAATGGTAGAGTACAAAAATAGTTTTAAATACCTGTAGGTAGGTAGGTATACATAAGCCATAATATAATATAATACCTTTCTTCGAAAGTATCTAATAAATGTTTCGGTACCGCATAAAATCGAAATAAAAACGTCACGAATGAAAAGGCGAATACCGAGGAGAGAATTCTTTGCATGAAAATTGAAAAGTTTAATAAATGATTCGGAGCAGTGCACAACTCTCCTCTGTTGACGCCAACCATCAACATTATACATAAATTATGGATCTTTTACGCCAATATACTCTACTTTTAGGTAGCAAACATCTACAGGGTGTGTACATAATAAATAAAATATGTTCCTTGGTTCTTCTCAAAAATGTTCTTCTCGTATGTCCCACGTACTTATTTTATTTCTAGATGTAGTAAGACTGGAAAAACTTTGGCGGTTGTTGTAGAACGAGCTGTTTTGAGCTATTCTAGATCTATTGGACAGATTTTAAAAATTTATTTTATTAATTGAAAGCTACTTTAAAAGTCCCTTTCTACTTAAAAAAAGTAATTAGTAGGTATGTAGTTCGTCCAAGATAATCTTGTGTTTAATTTAGTCTACCCCTAACCTAAATTACATTTCCCCCTTTCTCAATTTTTATCATCATCTTCCATAAATATAAGTTCCTTTTTTGTACTTTGTCAAAGGTTGCCGAACAGTTTTAAATTGCTTTAGTTTTTTTTTTTTTTTTTAAATTAAAAGCCTGACCCAAATTAAGCGATGTGAAATTCGGGAAAATTTCCAATTCATAATCCCCCATGAAAGGGTTATACAGGTTTTTCAAGTTGATGGGCTATTAGAAGTATATGAATTAGTAGAAGGAATTCAATTCTGAAACTTGGGCTCATTTGGTTATTGTTTATGCCGCTTCTTTTAAAAATATTTTCAAGTTCGATTTACATCCGGTTATACCGGAAGTCGATACCAACTTTCTTATTTTAAATGGAATGGTATATTTTTTACGCTGAATTCGAATAAAACGTGTAATTCTAAGGTAAGTTTGATAACCAACTTGTACACCTATGTGACGATCGGTTTCTGAGTTAATTTAATTTATAGAAAAAAAATCGCTACCGCAACCCAAATTATAAAAAATCATAACTTCCACAAACTACGACCTAGAGTGTTGAAATTTTTACTAGTAATAGCTGAATATTAGTGCTAACGCCTTGACAAAATTGAATTAAATAATTTATACAGGGCGTTCAAATTAAAATTCTAAAATTGAAAAACTTCAAACACGAATTACTTCGTTTTTTCAAATGGCACCTACTATTTTTTATTTTTTCAATCGATTCCTTTTTTTATCCTCTTTCGATCTATATGGATACTTGCTATTTTAAGTAATAATTCAAAATTATTCCAAAATTTTCAAATAAAATAGGAAGTATCCATATAGATCGAAAGAGGATACAAAAAGGAATCGATTGAAAAAAAAAAAAATGGTAGGTGCCATTTGAAAAAACGAGGTAATTCGTGTTTGAAGTTTTTCAATTTTAGAATTTTATTTTGAACGCCCTGTATAAATTATTTAATTCAATTTTGTCAAGGCGTGAGCACTAATATTCAGCTATTACTAGTAAAAATTTCAACACTCTAAGTCGTATTTTGTGGAAGTTATGATTTTTTATAATTTGGGTTGCGGTAGCGATTTTTTTTCTATAAATTAAATTAACTCAGAAACCGATCGTCATAGGTGTACAAGTTGGTTATCAAACTTACCTTAGAATTACACGTTTTATTCGAATTCAGCGTAAAAAATATACCATTCCATTTAAAATAAGAAAGTTGGTATCGACTTCCGGTATAACCGGATGTAAATCGAAATTGAAAATATTTTTAAAAGAAGCGGCATAAACAATAACCAAATGAGCCCAAGTTTCACAATTGAATTCCTTCTACTAATTTATATACTTCTAATAGCCCATCAACTTGAAAAACCCTGTATAATAAAACCTGGTGGAACGATTATCGATATTGACTTATGTATGTGGGACTTAGTGGGGTGTGAAGATTAGCGACTAGTAATGTCCTGAGGCAGGGATAAACGAAATTCGAATAAAAAAGAAATCTCACCCTTACCTATTAACTACTTTTACTTACTTCCTAATAATTGCTTCAAAAATAAAACTATTGTTATCTGTTTTCTAACGGCAAAAAATAGTGACAACAGAACTTATTGATTTTACATTTTATTGATTGGTTTATCAATCTGCTATTGATTTATCAGTTTATATACTTATATACTGATTTATTTATCCGTTAACTTATTTTATTTATTTATCTTCATTTACCTTCTAAATAATTTAATTGTGTGACAGTGCATTACAATTTTTAATTGGGTAAAATTCTAGAAAAATTCCATTTACAATTAAATTAAATTTTTAATAGTATTAAGTGTATGGTAAAAAACCCAACGTTCATACATGAACCTGCACTTTATAATCACACTCTATAATTACATTCGTAACATTAATTAAGCATTTTCATTTAATTACTGTCTATCGCTACCGACAGATATCAGCTACTAATTGTTTTCATAAATTATATAATCGAAAAAAGTGTTTCATTGTATTCCTTTTTTATTCACTTAGCTATTGGTTTTAACATATCCCAAAAAAAAAAACGATATGATCATACTTTTTTAATTAAGCTCTGAATAAGTTTAATTTTATTATTTTACAATTTGTTTTCTTTCAATTCCTGAAATTAAAAGAATTGTGAAACTTCTTCAAGTGTGTATCTCTTACTTTACTTCAAAAATTATGGGGTTAATAAATGGTAACTTGAGATTACGAGGTCTGCTCCAGAAGTATCTAGAGGGACCTTAAATATTTTTGTGGCCAGGGTGGTAAATCGTATAAGAAGAAGTGAGGTTTCATTGTAAAGTAAATGTCTCTGTTTGAAAAAATATATCATTGTAAAATTATTTTCAACCCCTCATTTTTCAATCCTACTATACAATGTTTCAAAAAATAAAGGATTGGGAGAAAATCATTTTGATATAATTTCTAATTGTAATTCTTTTTAATACTCACCAGAAAATGGGTTAAATATATTGTAAAGTCGACTTCAATTCTTTATTTTTCAACCCTTAAACACAAGCACTTCGTAAGCAAAAGATTAACTGAAGAATCTTAGGGGTAAAGTCTCATCTGCTATTTTTTTAACATCCCTTAGGAAAATTAAACTAGATGGGAAAATGGGTGTACCTAATTTATTTTAACATCATCCCTAACCCTTTTTTGAGATCCCTTAAATACAGATCCCTTAAAACAAAAATTTAGACGAAAATTTCTTAGGTTAAAACTTCATGTGTTAATGTTTTTAACGACCTCAGGCTAAATTAAACCAGATGGGGAAAAATGGGTTTATATATTGTTAGATTAACTTCAGCCCTTTAGTTTTCAACCCTTAAATACAGCACCTCGAAAGCATAAGATTTAGTAAAAATATCTTATGTGCCAACTTTAGTAACATTCCCTAAAAAAAATAAACTAGATAAGGCAAAATGAGTAGTTAGAGACTATTTTGTAGGGCGTAAACTTCCCCTCAAAAAGATATGTGAGGGAAAAAATTTAGACGAAAATTTCTTAGGTAAAAACTACATGTGTTAAGGTTTTTAACGATGTCAGGGTAAATTAAAAGTGTCATAGGCAAATTACTTAAGGGATGATTTTTGACTTTTTAAAAAATTCTTAAAAATTTTTGGACTCTAAGGGTAGGTAATTGCAGTTATTGACCACAATTACAATTATTTATTTGCAACACCCTGTTTGCTGTCTAAAACTCTCATATCGGGGATGCTGCTGAGACTTGGGGTGCAGTCTAAAGTCAATTTATTCAATGTATGTAAGGGTAAAAGAGAGAATTCTGGGGGCTAAGGCAGAAGCAATTGTCACCGAGTTCGTTATGTGACCAATAACGTCGTAATATATGTGGCTCTTTGCGCTGGTCAAACGCAAATATTTGCAATATGTGACTCTGGAAGCGAGGACAACTTGTTTAATACAATTTACAGTCCTTCAAGGATCTCCCCATAAGGGCAACATAACGTCTTGTGTTGTACAGTAAATTGGGGGTTGATGGGGTGGTAATGGGGCACATTTCAGGATTTCAAGGAAACGAATGGTACTTTTTTATTTAAATAATATGTTGTTATGTATGTAAGTTATGTGGTGGAGTATTTCGAAATAAATAAAAATGCTGAATTAATGAACCAAAATAGCTCGTGAAATTATCGCGAACGTTAAAAAAATTCCAATGTTAAATAAATTACATATGCAAATAGCAAATATTTTACCTAATGTGCATAGGTAAAAGCCGTAGGCACTCTACAAAAAAAATAAATAGAATTTAAACGTCATTTAAACATAATAGTAAATTATTATTTATTTAATTAATTAAAACAACAAAAAAACGTGAAATAAAATAAGTCAAAACTTGCTGCAAACAAATGCAATTAAAAAATAATATTCTGATAAATATATTGTAAATGTCATAGATACATATACTACACCATGTTAGTTTCTAATAGACCAGTAAATAAATCTAGAAACATACTCACCAGTAAATAATATTGTACTACATAAGTTAAATTTGTGCAAGGTTGTGGCTTAATTATAGTAATATCTACTAAAATAATGCCAGCTGGCACATCATCCCTCGTTTTATCTCATTATACTTTCTACATACACAGTTTTAACATATTATTAATAAATAGAACTTAATGGTAGGTATGTACCGAGGAGAATATTTCATAAAAGTGAACGAAACTCAAGAAAACTCTGGAGAAAGAGGTCTTACAACCTACGTCCCAATCAGAGACCTTAACAATTATTAAGACCAATAAAATGACCAAGTCGATAGATTAAAATTTATAGCCAACTCGATTTATCGAAAACCAAAATTATAAATACAAGACCAAAGACAAGACCTGACTCAAAGGCAAGGGCTCAAAAATGAGATCTTAATCTATGACTTTAACTCCTCAAGACTAGAACATCTATACGTAGATAAACATTTATAATCTATAAAAAAAGACCTAATTGGAAGACCAAGGCTCAAAGGTCTAAAAGCATTCATTTCGAACCCCCCTCCCCCCAACACTAGAACCTGCTTATTAGTGTATAAGAGACCTTAAAAAACGCCTAACTTATACGTAGGTAAAGATTTGAAATTTATAAAAAGACCTAACAGGACGACCAAGGCTCAAAGGTCTCAAAGTTTTAATTTCAGTTAAGACCTTAATCCCCCAACACTAGAACCTGTTTATAAGTGTGTGAAAGACCTTAAGAGATTCCAAATCTATACGTGAGTAAAGATTTGACACCCATAATAAGACCTAACTGGAAGACGAAGGTTCAAAGGTATCAAAGTTTCCATTTTGATTATGACCTTAACCCCCCAACACTAGAACCTGCTTATAAGTGTGTGAAAGACCTTAAAAAAGTCCAAATCTATACGTAGGTAAAGATTTGAAATTTATAACAAGACCTAACAGGACGACCAAGGCTCAAAGGTCTCAAAATTTTAATTTCAGTTATGACCTTAATCCCCCAACACAAGAACCTGTTTAACAGTGTGTGAAAGACCTTAAGAGATTCCAAATCTATACATGAGTAAAGATTTGACACCCATAATAAGACCTAACTAGAAGACGAAGGCTCAAAGGTATCAAACTTTTCATTTCGATTGTGACCTTATTCCCCCCAACACTAGAACTTGGATATAAATGTGTGAAAGACCTTAAGAAAGTCCAAACGTATACGTAGGTAAAGATTTGAAATTTATAAGAAGACCTAACAGGACGACCAAGGCTCAAAGGTCTCAAAGTTTTAATTTCAGTTAAGACCTTAATCCCCCAACACTAGAACCTGTTTAAAAGTGTGTGAAAGACCTTAAGAGATTCCAAATCTATACGTGAGTAAAGATTTGACACCCATTATAAGACCTAACTAGAAGACGAAGGCTCAAAGGTATCAAACTTTTCATTTCGATTGTGACCTTAATCCCCCCAACACTAGAACTTGGATATATGTGTGTGAAAGACCTTAAGAAAGTCCAAACGTATACGTAGGTAAAGATTTGAAATTTATAACAAGACTTAACAGGACGACCAAGGCTCAAAGGTCTCAAAGTTTTAATTTCAGTTAAGACCTTAACCCCCCAACACTAGAACCTGCTTATAAGTGTGTGAAAGACCTTAAAAAAGTCCAAATCTATACGTAGGTAAAGATTTGAAATTTATAACAAGACCTAACAGGACGACCAAGGCTCAAAGGTCTCAAAATTTTAATTTCAGTTATGACCTTAATCCCCCAACACAAGAACCTGTTTAACAGGTGTGAAAGACCTTAAGAGATTCCAAATCTATACGTAAGTAAAGATTTGACACCCATTATAAGACCTAATTAGAAGATGAAGGCTCAAAGGTATCAAACTTTTCATTTCGATTGTGACCTTATTCCCCCCAACACTAGAACTTGGATATAAATGTGTGAAAGACCTTAAGAAAGTCCAAACGTATACGTAGGTAAAGATTTGAAATTTATTACAAGACCTAACAGGACGACCAAGGCTCAAAGGTCTCAAAATTTTAATTTCAGTTATGACCTTAATCCCCCAACACAAGAACCTGTTTAAAAGTGTGTGAAAGACCTTAAGAGATTCCAAATCTATACGTAAGTAAAGATTTGACACCCATTATAAGACCTAATTAGAAGATGAAGGCTCAAAGGTATCAAACTTTTCATTTCGATTGTGACCTTATTCCCCCCAACACTAGAACCTGCTTATAAGTGTGTGAAAGACCTTAAAAAAGTCCAAATCTATACGTAGGTAAAGATTTGAAATTTATAACAAGACCTAACAGGACGACCAAGGCTCAAAGGTCTCAAAATTTTAATTTCAGTTATGACCTTAATCTCCCAACACAAGAACCTGTTTAAAAGTGTGTGAAAGACCTTAAGAGATTCCAAATCTATACGTAAGTAAAGATTTGACACCCATTATAAGACCTAATTAGAAGATGAAGGCTCAAAGGTATCAAACTTTTCATTTCGATTGTGACCTTATTCCCCCCAACACTAGAACTTGGATATAAATGTGTGAAAGACCTTAAGAAAGTCCAAACGTATACGTAGGTAAAGATTTGAAATTTATTACAAGACCTAACAGGACGACCAAGGCTCAAAGGTCTCAAAATTTTAATTTCAGTTATGACCTTAATCCCCCAACACAAGAACCTGTTTAAAAGTGTGTGAAAGACCTTAAGAGATTCCAAATCTATACGTAAGTAAAGATTTGACACCCATTATAAGACCTAATTAGAAGATGAAGGCTCAAAGGTATCAAACATTTCATTTCGATTGTGACCATAATCCCCCCAACACTAGAACTTGGATATTAGTGTGTGAAAGACCTTAAGAAAGTCCAAACGTATACGTAGGTAAAGATTTGAAATTTATTACAAGACCTAGCAGGACGACCAAGGCCCAAAGGTCTCAAAATTACCATTTCGATTATGATCTTAAACCCCCCCCCCCCAACACTAGAACTTACTTATAAGTGTGTAAAAGACTTTAAGAAAGTCCAAACTTATACATAGGTAAAGATTTGACACACATAATAAGACCTTACTAGAAGACTCAAGGGTCTCAAAGTTTTCATTTCCATTATTACCCCCAAAACCAGAACTTAGTTTAGAACCTTAGGAAAAGTCAAATTTCTTCAAATTAAAATTTACAAAATAAAACACGAGTGTGCACCTTTTCTTAAAATAGTTAAAACCAATTTTTTAGCTCACGTATGTAATTAATCTTTATCGTCATCGAGAGAAGATATTAAAGGGTTTATTTTGACAACAGTGTCTTTGTTTTAGCTTGAGTGGCTCCTGCAGGGTCTCGCATGCCCTTCAAAGACTTCCTCCTTGTCGCTATCGACTACGTTTCCGGAGTGTGCTCCTTCTCAACAACCATTAATCCCATTTTGCACCACATCATGTCCAGGAAGTTCAGGGAAGCTTTCAAGGTAAGTGTTTTCTATACGTACGTACTTATACTACAGAGTTGAGTGCAAACAATATCTTCGTCAATACAAATTGAAAGGTCTTTAGAACACTAGAATATCGACAAGATGGAAACATTTAATGCACCTGAATCCTTAAGGATTATGTGCTAAAAGTTTTTTAATAAACAAATGGGGAAGATTGTAATTTGTTTTGAAGTATAGATCGACGTTTTTAGAATCGTATTACGTAACGGCTTGTGTCATTTGTTTGAGTGTAAGTACTTTTGCGCATGCTCACGTACTGTTCGTTCTAAACACGTAAGGCTACTATTATTAGTATGTAATTGTAACCTTTCACTTTTGTAAAAAGAATTGGCAAAGGAAGTATAGGTGTAAAAATGATTATTGTTTGCATTGAAAAACCCAAAATATCCGGCTCATGTTTCCTTAGCTTATTACGAATTCTGTTTTGCTAATATAATTTAATAGATGTAGGAAATCGATGAAGACAGTGTCGTTCGCCATTTGTACATACATAAAATTAGGAATTCGCATAATATGCATTTTTGTATCAAAAAAAGTAACATATGGCACAAAACAGGAAAGTTTCAAGGTCTTTGTGCATAAATTATCATGGTAATTATTTTAAATTCCTTTCTATCGATATGTCGGCGCGCAACATCTTCCATTGAAATTTTTAAATCTATTCGAAATTCAAGCCCGAAACTCCAATAAAGTGTCCTTTTTTTATGATTTTATTAAAAATTACGAAGCTGAGGCGGTAGTAAATATAATATGAGTAAATTCGATTCGGTGGCGCTTAAAAAATATTGATATTGCAAATGTTTTTAAATTTCATCTTCAAATATTAGAAAAGTTCGTCAACAACAACAACAGTCTTCAGACAATGTCCCATTATGTTACCATGGAACAAAACTAATTTAATATTATATTTATAATTAATTTTGCTGACCACCACAAAATCTACCAAATAAATGGTCATAGGACTCCAACTTTATAAAAGTAAAATAAATTAATTTTTATAGCCAGGTTGTCCTTTTGTTCTGTTTGTTCACGAACTTTCACTGGAAGGTCAAAGTTTGCGTTAAAAACGAAAACAAATTTTTTATCAAGCATGATAACTAACTAAATGACTAATGGCTACCTATTAGGTCTCGCCTTACATCAGTTTCACCTTTCGTGGTAGACAAAAGAAAGAAACTACCACCACGAAGGAACGTGAGAACAAAAAAAAGTCTAAAAAAATATTTTTTACAAGCACCACACCTATGAGCACGATCTCACTGTAAGATGTTTTCTTTTGACTCGTCTGTCTCCTCAGGTCATTCACACATATTTCATTAGAACTTTTTCAATTTTCCCCCAAAAGTGCTCTTATCTGTTATTTATTAGGCGCATCTGAAATTGACATCCCCCTCGTTTAATTATTTAAATGAACAGAAAGTTTTACTATTTATTTTTTTTTGGACCCTGTGTCATTGACTTCAGTCTTTTTTTCAAATGAGAAATGTGTAAAAGAGGGCAAAAAAACATAAATAGAAGCTATAAAACAACACGAAACATAAAAAGAAAAACTAATAAGAGGTATTTTCGACCTAATAGTACAACTGATAAATAAAAAAACGATTTCCTAGGAAAAATACATTTATTCATTGAATTTAAGTCCTTTGTGACAGTTTCTTTAATCAGAAAGCGTAAGCTCCAAATCATCAAAACATTTCTTGACAGATTTTGGATTGTTAGATTAACAATTTTATTAATTCATAAAACACTCCCTCAAGGTGAACACTGAATTTGTAACATACTCGTCAGTAGTTGCTATATTTATACTACCGCATCCCCAGGATACTTCAAAGGAATAATTACTTTCTCATAGTAATGGACACATCCCCTGGTGGGTTCACAAAGATAATAAGTTAAGGCGGATACTTCACAGGGATAATTCAGGTTGAACACTTCCCCGGGGTAATACACAAAGATAATTATAATAAAACATTTCCCCAGGGTAATCAGCAGACAATATTTAGGGCACCACCACTTCCCCAGAGCGATCGACAGACGATATTTAAGGCAAAACACTTCCCCAGGGTAATAGATACACAATATTTAAGGTTGAATACCTCCCAAAGGGATCCACAGGGGTAATCAAAGCTGAGCACTCCCTCAGATTAATCGACTTGCAATATTTAAGGCTGAACACTTCCCCAGGATAATCCACAGGGAAAAGTAAGGTTGTGCACCTCCTCAGGGTAATCAGGAGACGATATTTAGGGCTGGCCACTTCCCCAGAGGGATAGGCAAACGATATTTAAGGCAAAAGACATCCCTAGAGTAACAGACATACAACGTTTAAGGTTGAACACTTCCCCAAGAAGGTCCACAGGATAATTACGTCTGAACACTCCCTCAGATGAATCGACATGCAATATTTAAAGGCTAAACACTTTCCTAAGATAGTCCATAGGGAAAATTAAGCTTGAACACTTTCCTAAGGTAGTCAGCAGTCGATATTTATGGCTGGCTACTTCCCTTAGGAATACTCAGACGAAATTTAAGGCAAAACACATCCTCAGAGTAACAGACATACAAATTTGAGGTTTAACACTTCCTCAAGAAGGTCCACAGGATAATTATGGATGAACACTCCCTCAGATGAATCGACATGCAATATTTAAAGCTAAACACTTTCCTAAGATAGTCCATAGGGAAAATTAAGCTTGAACACTTTCCTAAGGTAGTCAGCAGTCGATATTTATGGCTGGCTACTTCCCTTAGGGAATTATCAGACGAAATTTAAGGCAAAACACATCCTCAGAGTAACAGACATACAAATTTAAGGTTGAACACTTCCCCAAGAAGGTCCACAGGATAATTATGGATGAACACTCCCTCAGATGAATCGACATGCAATATTTAAAGCTAAACACTTTCCTAAGATAGTCCATAGGGAAAATTAAGCTTGAACACTTTCCTAAGGTAGTCAGCAGTCGATATTTATGGCTGGCTACTTCCCTTAGGAATTATCAGACGAAATTTAAGGCAAAACACATCCTCAGAGTAACAGACATACAAATTTAAGGTTGAACACTTCCCCAAGAAGGTCCACAGTATAATTATGGATGAACACTCCCTCAGATGAATCGACATGCAATATTTAAAGCTAAACACTTTCCTAAGATAGTCCATAGGGAAAATTAAGCTTGAACACTTTCCTAAGGTAGTCAGCAGTCGATATTTATGGCTGGCTACTTCCCTTAGGAATTATCAGACGAAATTTAAGGCAAAACACATCCTCAGAGTAACAGACATACAAATTTAAGGTTGAACACTTCCCCAAGAAGGTCCACAGGATAATTATGGATGAACACTCCCTCAGATGAATCGACATGCAATATTTAAAGCTAAACACTTTCCTAAGATAGTCCATAGGGAAAATTAAGCTTGAACACTTTCCTAAGGTAGTCAGCAGTCGATATTTATGGCTGGCTACTTCCCTTAGGAATTATCAGACGAAATTTAAGGCAAAACACATCCTCAGAGTAACAGACATACAAATTTGAGGTTTAACACTTCCTCAAGAAGGTCCACAGGATAATTATGGATGAACACTCCCTCAGATGAATCGACATGCAATATTTAAAGCTAAACACTTTCCTAAGATAGTCCATAGGGAAAATTAAGCTTGAACACTTTCCTAAGGTAGTCAGCAGTCGATATTTATGGCTGGCTACTTCCCTTAGGAATTATCAGACGAAATTTAAGGCAAAACACATCCTCAGAGTAACAGACATACAAAATTTAAGGTTGAACACTTCCCCAAGAAGGTCCACAGGATAATTATGGCTGAACACTCCCTCAGATGAATCGACATGCAATATTTAAAGCTAAACACTTTCCTAAGATAGTCCATAGGGAAAATTAAGCTTGAACACTTTCCTAAGGTAGTCAGCAGTCGATATTTATGGCTGGCTACTTCCCTTAGGAATACTCAGACGAAATTTAAGGCAAAACACATCCTCAGAGTAACAGACATACAAAATTTAAGGTTGAACACTTCCCCAAGAAGGTCCACAGGATAATTATGGATGAACACTCCCTCAGATGAATCGACATGCAATATTTAAAGCTAAACACTTTCCTAAGATAGTCCATAGGGAAAATTAAGCTTGAACACTTTCCTAAGGTAGTCAGCAGTCGATATTTATGGCTGGCTACTTCCCTTAGGAATTATCAGACGAAATTTAAGGCAAAACACATCCTCAGAGTAACAGACATACAAAATTAAGGTTGAACACTTCCCCAAGAAGGTCCACAGTATAATTATGGATGAACACTCCCTCAGATGAATCGACATGCAATATTTAAAGCTAAACACTTTCCTAAGATAGTCCATAGGGAAAATTAAGCTTGAACACTTTCCTAAGGTAGTCAGCAGTCGATATTTATGGCTGGCTACTTCCCTTAGGAATTATCAGACGAAATTTAAGGCAAAACACATCCTCAGAGTAACAGACATACAAATTTAAGGTTGAACACTTCCCCAAGAAGGTCCACAGGATAATTATGGATGAACACTCCCTCAGATGAATCGACATGCAATATTTAAAGCTAAACACTTTCCTAAGATAGTCCATAGGGAAAATTAAGCTTGAACACTTTCCTAAGGTAGTCAGCAGTCGATATTTATGGCTGGCTACTTCCCTTAGGAATTATCAGACGAAATTTAAGGCAAAACACATCCTCAGAGTAACAGACATACAAATTTAAGGTTTAACACTTCCCCAAGAAGGTCCACAGGATAATTATGGCTGAACACTCCCTCAGATGAATCGACATGCAATATTTAAAGCTAAACACTTTCCTAAGATAGTCCATAGGGAAAATTAAGCTTGAACACTTTCCTAAGGTAGTCAGCAGTCGATATTTATGGCTGGCTACTTCCCTTAGGAATTATCAGACGAAATTTAAGGCAAAACACATCCTCAGAGTAACAGACATACAAATTTAAGGTTTAACACTTCCCCAAGAAGGTCCACAGGATAATTATGGCTGAACACTCCCTCAGATGAATCGACATGCAATATTTAAAGCTAAACACTTTCCCAAGATAGTCCATAGGGAAAATTAAGCTTGAACACTTTCCTAAGGTAGTCAGCAGTCGATATTTATGGCTGGCTACTTCCCTTAGGAATAATCAGAAGAAATTTAAGGCAAAACACATCCTCAGAGTAACAGACATAGCAACATTTAAGGTTAACACTTCCCAAAGAAGGTCCACAGGATAATTATGGCTGAACACTCCCTCAGATGAATGAACATGCAATATTTAAGCTAAACACTTTCCTAAGATAGTCCATAGGGAAAATTAAGCTTGAACACTTTCCTAAGGTAGTCAGCAGTCGATATTTATGGCTGGCTACTTCCCTTAGGAATTATCAGACGAAATTTAAGGCAAAACACATCCTCAGAGTAACAGACATAGAACATTTAAGGTTGTAACACTTCCTCAAGAAGGTCCACAGGATAATTATGGATGAACACTCCCTCAGATGAATCGACATGCAATATTTAAAGACTAAACACTTTCCTAAGATAGTCCATAGGGAAAATTAAGCTTGAACACTTTCCTAAGGTAGTCAGCAGTCGATATTTATGGCTGGCTACTTCCCTTAGGAATTATCAGACGAAATTTAAGGCAAAACACATCCTCAGAGTAACAGACATACAAATTTAAGGTTGAACACTTCCCCAAGAAGGTCCACAGTATAATTATGGCTGAACACTCCCTCAGATGAATCGACATGCAATATTTAAAGCTAAACACTTTCCCAAGATAGTCCATAGGGAAAATTAAGCTTGAACACTTTCCCAGGGTTGTCAGCAGTCGATATTTATGGCTGGCTACTTCCCTTAGGAATTATCAGACGAAATTTAAGGCAAAACACATCCTCAGAGTAATAGACATACAAATTTAAGGTTTAACACTTCCCCAAGAAGGTCCACAGGATAATTATGGCTGAACACTCCCTCAGATGAATCGACATGCAATATTTAAAGCTAAACACTTTCCCAAGATAGTCCATGGGGAAAATTAAGCTTGAACACTTTCCCAGGGTTGTCAGCAGTCGATATTTATGGCTGGCCACTTCCCCAGAGGGATAAATCTTTGTAAAAATATTTAGCATGTCGTCACCTTAAGGGTCCAAGGTTTTTTGTCAGTCACTCCGTACGTATGTATGTATATACATAGTTTCTTATTTGCATTGCAATGTTTCTATTGAAGAGATTACAACTCTTGATTCAATTGCCCATAATTTAGTGAGGACTTGCATATGAACATTTATAGAAAAGCTGCTGTTCCTGTAATCGTTAGGTAATTAAACATGAAAATGCAATCCAGTTTAATCGTAACCTTGATGTTTTGAATGAGTCGAAACAATTAATTAATTAATTGGACACATTGGCGCGTTTTTCTGTAGGTTTACAAAATTATTCAAAAGGAATGCATGTGCATGATTGCATAAAGTAGATACCAGTTCAAAGCAAAAAAATGTTTTAATTGATTTAATTAACTGAATATTTCTAAATTTTCATGTTACACATTTTTACTGGTTGTAACAACCAGTAACAGTGAAGCAGAGAGGAAGGACTTGTAAAATGCTCGTAGTTATTCATAAACATCATAATTATTAATTGAAGAAGAAGAAGAAGTGCCTCTACCTATTATAATAAACGTTTAAAAGTCACTGTACTTTAAAACACTAAAAATGATTTCTTAGAAGCCATAAAAAGCATTTTTAAATACAGCCCAATGCCTCCCTCAGAATCTAATAAGTTACACTTGTTAGGATGTAATACCGAGCGTTCAGGAATGTGATTCAGATTGCACAAGATAATAATGGGTAAGCAATTTAACACTCACTTTGAACAACACAGGTGACTCACAGAATCGTCCTTCGTGCCGGATCCAATAATTTAACTAAAGAAAAAGAAATACAAGTGAACACCCAGCTAAGTATGCCTTAAACATTTGTCAACTGAATCTCTCAATCAGTCTGCAATCTATTTTGACGTTAATAATAACATAAAAACCGACTACCTCTGCAAGAATATACCGCAGCATATTCCCAGGTGATTAGCACCGTCTCACCGCAGCTAACGGCACTAATTCGACCAAATATCTGAGGGCATTTCAATCCCTCTTGCACCGCAGTGCTAGGTAGTTTCCCTACTATCAATTTACTCAGAGCTCAGTCAATTACGAAAGTCATAAGTGCATTTCATTACTGTTCACTCAACATTTCTTATCGTAAATGATAAACATACAAGGGCGTTCAGTGAATAACTCACCTGAATTCCTAAATTCCTCACTTTAAAGGTGTACACTCAAATTATTAATTGTCACTCACAAAATGGAGAATTAATTAATAACTTTCAATATTCCGGCCAACTATAGTACACAACGACATTATTCTTATTCGCAGGGATCGTGTTCAGACCCGCGTCGAAAGAAACACGTTCATATTTATAACAATATAACATATATATTAAATATAACAAATAGAACAATATTCAAATAAATTAACACCTTACACACTCAACTCAACAAGTGTTTACGATTGATCGACAATATTCAGCTACATGTGTTTGAAATCGTCAGTGTACAGTTGTAGTTTCTCAAAAAAGAAGTCGATAGTGTACAGATATATGTATTCAAAGTTGACAGTGTACAATTGTATGTGCTCAAAGTCGACAATCTATAGCTACAGGTGTACAAAAGTCGACAGTGTATAGCTACAGGTGTTTAAAGTCGACAGTGTATAGCTGCAGATGTTCAAAGTCGACCTTATACAGCCGCAAGTAGTTAAAATCGATAGTATGCAGCTGCGGGTGCTCAAAGTCGATAATGTACAGCTGCCGGTGTTGAAAGAAGTCGACTGTGTACAACTGCAGGTGCTCAATGTCGACAATCTATAGCTACAGATGTACAAAAGTCGACAGTGTATAGCTACAGGTGTTTAAAGTCGACAGTGTATAGCTGCAGATGTTCAAAGTCGACCTTATACAGCCGCAAGTAGTTAAAATCGATAGTATTCAGCTGCGGGTGCTCAAAGTCGATAATGTACAGCTGCAGGTGTTCAAAGAAGTCGACTGTGTACAGCTGCAGGTGCTCAATGTCGACAATCTATAGCAACAGGTGTACAAAAGTCGACAGTGTATAGCTACAGGTGTTTAAAGTCGACAGTGTATAGCTGCAGATGTTCAAAGTCGACCTTATACAGCCGAGCCGCAAGTAGTTAAAATCGATAGTATGCAGCTGCGGGTGCTCAAAGTCGATAATGTACAGCTGCCGGTGTTGAAAGAAGTCGACTGTGTACAACTGCAGGTGCTCAATGTCGACAATCTATAGCTACAGATGTACAAAAGTCGACAGTGTATAGCTACAGGTGTTTAAAGTCGACAGTGTATAGCTGCAGATGTTCAAAGTCGACCTTATACAGCCGCAAGTAGTTAAAATCGATAGTATGCAGCTGCGGGTGCTCAAAGTCGATAATGTACAGCTGCCGGTGTTGAAAGAAGTCGACTGTGTACAACTGCAGGTGCTCAATGTCGACAATCTATAGCTACAGATGTACAAAAGTCGACAGTGTATAGCTACAGGTGTTTAAAGTCGACAGTGTATAGCTGCAGATGTTCAAAGTCGACCTTATACAGCCGCAAGTAGTTAAAATCGATAGTATGCAGCTGCGGGTGCTCAAAGTCGATAATGTACAGCTGCAGGTGTTCAAAGAAGTCGACTGTGTACAGCTGCAGGTGCTCAATGTCGACAATCTATAGCAACAGGTGTACAAAAGTCGACAGTGTATAGCTACAGCTGTTTAAAGTCGACAGTGTATAGCTGCAGATGTTCAAAGTCGATCATATACAGCCGCAGGTGGTTAAAATCGATAGTATTCAGTTGCGGGTGCTCAAAGTCGATAATGTACAGCTGCAGGTGTTCAAAGAAGTCGACTGTGTACAGCTGCAGGTGCTCAATGTCGACAATCTATAGCAACAGGTGTACAAAAGTCGACAGTGTATAGCTACAGCTGTTTAAAGTCGAGAGTGTATAGCTGCAGATGTTCAAAGTCGACCATATACAGCCGCAGGTGGTTAAAATCGATAGTATGCAGCTGCGGGTGTTCAAAGTCGATAATGTATAGCTGCAAGTGTTCAAAGTAGACAATATAGAGCCGCAGGTGGTTAAAATTGATAATATGCAGCTTCAGGATTTCAAAGTCAACAATTTATAATAGCTATAGGTGTACAAAAGTCGACAATGTATAATTACAATTATAAAAGACAACAACGTTTAGCTGCAGGTGTTCAATAGGTATAGTAAGTTTAATTTATTAAAAAATGAAACCCTTTTCAACCCTTCGTACAATTTTATACGTACATGAGTAATTTTTTCTTTAATGTAAACACACTAAAAATCTGAGAATTCATTTTTTTTGTAACATATATTGTGAATCCTTATTCCCAAAATATTTTTATCGTCTGGTCTCTTTTTTACTTTAAACTCATTCTCATGGAATTTTATCTTACTTTCTACTATTACCTACCAACCAGCCAACCACAAATTCATAAATTGAATAAGTTTATTAGAAAACACTTTTTTTGTGCATTGTAACCACGTTATTGTACGTATTTATATATGGTTTAGAGCTTTTCTCTGAAAATACCGAGCCTAAGTGGGCTTTGTGTTTTTCAGAAGTCTCCGGCAGCTTATTACTGACTTAATGTAAAGTTATAACAAGCAAAAAGTGCCATTTTTTGGTCATATTTTATAGCAAAAGTTACTATAATTTTTATCTTGTAATGGAAAATAGGAAAATTGGAAAAACTCGCATTGTAAACCCATTTCTAATAAAATATTTTGACAGGGGTGAGTACCCACCCAAGGAAAACCATAATGTAATATAAAGACCTTGCATTAAAGATCTAATTTCGGAGCAAAACTCTAAATTACCCGAATCGTTCTTTTACCCTTTTACGTGTACTTACGAAAATAGATTTATTTTCTAAATTAGATGCAGCCCGTGCAACTCCATTAAACGTTTCCAAACTAATATGCAAAAGCCAACATACATATATACATACATACAACAAATATTTGCACATTACGAAACGTGAATTAACGTACAAATGTTGCCGAGTATTCTATTCCTGACGAAACTTTGTAATGTAATAAGTAGATAAATGTACCTATGTACATCGAACAATTACATTCAGTAGAAGAACCGACTCGCCTGGTGCTGCAGTAATAGCATTAATTTACAGGTCATATTCGAGGGATGTTGCTCTATTAACAATTTGCCCCGTAGGACTGTGTACGTGGGGTTGTGCGGTCACAGAACATACACACAAAGTACGTACATATGTGCACAGATTGTGTCGAAAACAATATATGAACAGACAATCAATAGATAGACATTAAAAAAGGACATGGGAAAGATGGAAGTCTTCACAGTCTACAATGTAAAGGTGCAGCTGTTTAATGTCGATAATGTACAGATACAGGTGTTCACAGTCGACAGTGTACAACTTCAGATATTCAAATTCTACGTCGTAAAGATGCAGCTGTTCACTGTCGACAATGTACAGATGCAGGTGTTCACAGTCGATAATCTACTTAAATAGATTGTGTCAAATATAATTAATGAATGATCTTTGAAAACGAACACTGGATTAACGCAGGTGTTCACAGTCGACAATGTACAAGTGCAAGTGAGTGATCACATTCGACAATATAGAGATGCAAGTGTTCAATGTCGACAGTGTACAACTGCAGGTGTTACATTTCGATAATATACAGATGCAGGTATTCTCTGTCAACAATGTAGAACTGCAGGTGTTCACATTTGACAGTACAAGTAAGGGTATTGATAAACATCGTAAATATGCAGTGTTCACTGTCGACAATGGACAATGCAGGTGTTAATGTCAATAATATAAATGCAAGTGTTGATATCGACAATGTAGAGCTGCAGATGTTCACTGTGAAAATGTACAGAGCAGGTGTTCAAGTCGAAATGTACAAAAATGAGTGATCCCCTTCGAAAATTTGGAGATGCAGGTGTTCAATGTCGAAATGTTCAGCTGAAAGGTTTTAAAAATGATCGATAATGTAGAGCTGCAGGTGTTCTCTGTCGACAATGTAGAATGCAGGTGTTCACATTTGAAAAGTACAAGTATAGGTATTGATAAACCTTCGACAAATAATGCAGGTGTTAAACTGTCGAAATGTTCAGCTGCAGGTGTTCAATTTCGAAAATTTATAAATGAAAGGTGTTGATGATTAACAATGGGGAAAGCTGCAGGTGTTCACTGTCGAAAAGTACAGATTACAGGTGTTCATTATCGACAATGAAATAGCTGAAAGTGAGTGCCCCTTCGAAAATTTGGAAAATGCAGGTGTTTAATGTCGAAGGGTGTTAAAGCTGCAGGTTTTAAACATTTCGATAATATACAGATGCAGGTATTTTCTATTAACAATGTAGAACTGCAGGTGTTCACATTTGACAGTACACAGCTATAGGTGTTCAAGATCTACATCGTAAATATGCAGCTGTTCTTTGTCGACAATGGACAGATGCAGGTGTTAAAATTGTAAAAATAATGTTAAATGCAAGTGTTTTGATGTTTCGATCATTTTTTTAAAGAGCTGCAGGTGTTCACTGTCGACAATGTACAGATGCAGGTGTTCACAGTCGACAATGTACAAGTAAAAAGTGAGTTATCACCTTCGACAATATGGAGATGCGGGTTGTTCAATGTCAAACAGTGTTCAGCTGCAGGTGTTAAATTTCGATAATATACAGATGCAGGTATTCTCGATCGACAATGTAAGAACTGCAGATGTTCACGGTTGACGGTACACAGCTACAGGTATTCAAGATCAACATCGTAAAGATGCAGCTGTTAATTGTCGACAATGGACAGATGCAGGTGTTAAAATGTCAACAATTTTGTACAAGTGTAAATGAGAATGAAAATCACCCATTTCGATAAAATACAGATTTAGGTGTTCTCGATCCAATGTAGAGCTGCAGGTGTTCACTGTCGACAATGTACAGATGCAGGTATTCACAGTCGACAATGTACAAGTACAAGTGAGTGATCACATTTGACAACATGGAGATGCGGGTTGTTCAATGTCGACAGTGTTCAGCTGCAGGTGTTAAATTTCGATAATATACAGATGCAGGTATTCTCGATCGACAATGTAGAGCTGCAGGTGTTCACTGTCGACAATGTACAAGTACAAGTGAGTGATCACATTTGACAACATGGAGATGCAGGTGTTCAATTTCGACAGTGTACAGCTGAAAGGTGTTAAATTTCGATAATATACAGATGCAGGTATTCTCGATCGACAATGTAAAAACTGCAGATGTTCACGGTTGACGGTACACAGCTACAGGTATTCAAGATCAACATCGTAAAGATGCAGCTGTTCACTGTCGACAATGGACAGATGCAGGTGTTAAAATGTCAATAATGTATTAATGCAAGTGTTAATGATCGACAATGTAAAGTTGCAGCTGCTCAATTTCGATAAAATACAGATTGAGGTGTTCTCGATTGTCAATGTAGAGCTGCAGGTGTTCACTGTCGACAATGTACAGATGCAGGTGTTCACAGTCGACAATGTACAAGTGCAAGTGAGTGATCACGTTCGACAATATAGAGATGCAGGTGTTCAATGTCGACAGTGTTCAGCTGCAGGTGTTAAATTTCGATAATATACAGATGCAGGTATTCTCGATCGACAATGTAGAGCTGCAGGTGTTCACTGTCGACAATGTACAAGTGCAAGTGAGTGATCACATTTGACAACATAGAGATGCAGGTGTTCAATTTCGACAGCGTACAGCTGCAGGTGTTAAATTTCGATAATATACAGATGCATATATTATTGATCGACAATGTAGAACTGCAGGTGTTCACAGTTGACAATACACAGCTGCAGGTATTCAAGATCCACATCGTAAAGATGCAGCTGTTCACTGTCGACAATGGACAGATTCAGGTGTTCAAAGTCAACAATGTACAAATGCAAGTGTTAATGATCGACAAGCTGCTCAATTTCGATAATATACAGATTCAGGTGTTCTCGATTGTCAACTAGAGCTGCAGGTGTTTACTGTCGACAGTGTACAGATGCACGTGTTCTCTATTTACAATGTAATGATGCAAGTGTCCATGGTCTACAACAGTCAATTGAAGTACCTATAGGTAATAGAAACACCTTTGAACAGCTACACCTTTTATCTACTTACAGAGATTTCTAATGACTCAAAATTCTTAGTGCAGTATAAATAAATGAGTATTTGTCGATATAATTTGAGTAAGTACACTGTCGATTAAAAACAAATACATCTGTACAGTGTTTCCTGACAGGGTCTAGCTATTGATTATATTATGCTCGTTCTTTGAAGAAATAGTTTATTTTGATTTCAATTAGGAGCAGTTTGCAACTCTTGAATTTTTGTTTTCTAAACTTTCCGAGATAAAAACAAAACGAAGATGAATTATTTTAATGGATGTAAAGCAAATATGTATCATATTGTCGAATCAGCACTTCATTAATTTATGATTTATTGCAATGCTTAAAATTAGCCTTGGAGAAATATACAAGGCAATTTTTTAATAAAAATAAATGAAACGATGGAAAATAAAGTTCTGCGCCAAAAATTTTAAAAACTGAAAATCTAATCCTTAAAAAAATAAGTTGCATTTGCAAAAGCACTGACTACTTTACAAGAAATGTTATATTGTAACTAAATACGCAATTATATCTAATTAACACACACATGTACCTCTAATACATTACATAATGATATGGTTGATAAAACTGCATTAAATTTTTTTAACTTTTTTTTAATTTTTGCATACATGTGAGTGATTAGATTATTCTAACAGTATTATATAAATTTGACCTTGTTTTAGTAAATTCTTTTTTTCTAACAACTAAAAATTTACTTAAATGTTGTATGTAAACTAAGAGACTTTTCAATTTTACTGTTGAATAAATTAAACATTAATTTTCGATAAATCACAAGAACTATTTCGAAACATTAAAATAATTATGTTAAATTATTCGCTTTGTATCGTAAACTGGACCTCTGATATTTTAAACATCCAAATTCTAAATCACGTACCTACAAAATTCTTGTCATAATTATTTACTACTATTTGGTAATGAATATTTATTTTATTTATCATCTATTTTAATTACATACCTATCTACTATAGGTACCTACAGAAAACTGATAAAATATTTTTTTATAATTTTCTAAACACATATAATAAGTATTTAAAAAAATATAATAAATAAATATATTCTGGTGACGTTTTGTACCTACATACCTACATAGAAACATATGAAGATCGCTGCAAAACAAAACAAAAACCAATAATTACCTTTTCAATTGTTTTCTCCAGTAGTGTTTTAGTAGAAAAAATGAAGCACAAAAAAAGAAGAGCACCAATAAGTAAATAAACAAAACGAACGAAACAACTGACTGACGGACGCTCAGTAAATTTAAATAGGCGAAAAACTGGCGCGCTATGCTTTTTATCTATCGTACAAGTTTGAAGACGCGTTTGCAAGAGTTTTTGGTGAATGAAGCGCGAGTTCTGGCGGCGCGTTTTCACTTTCAGCCATCCAGAGTTCAGTTCACAATTGCGTCTGTCTGTAAGTGCGCCGCGCTACCGAATCCGAATCGCTACTGTTTCAATATATGACTGAATGACTATGTAAAAGGTATATATGAAAATTTGAGAATAGACTTGGACGTAAGAATTACGTATCTATTATTATTGGTGTTGTTGTTGTGTGAATCACGAAACATCTATCGCTCTCGGGCCAATGGACGTTCTTGAGCTTGCGGATTCTTGGAATAATTGTTGGTCAATTAATCGTCCAATAAATCGATCCAAGCGGAATGCCGAGTCATCTCACAATATCGGCCAAAGTAAAATCAAACTAAAACTATTGTACCAAGACTTGTCTTAATGTTAAAGGTGATTGTTAAATAGGTCTACAAAATAAAAATAAGTAATTGTTCCAATTCAAATGATTCTGTGCTCTCCTCCTCCCCAGAATTTTAAATACTTGCGAGATATTTTCATTTCAGTTTGGAGCCCACCTCCCCACTTAATGATATTTGCCCTCCCCGTCTTCTCATAGTAAATTTACTCTAAAGGTGCCTACAAAGAATTCTTCGGATTTAAAAGTCAACGTGAGATTTTCAATAACTACCCGCTCTCCGCCCTCCCTCACCCTTTAAGTGAAATTTAATGTCCCCTTTTTATATGTGTTACTAATCATAGTGGTAAAAAGGCCTATTCGAGTCTAAATCAAGACCCAGTAAAGGAACGATGATAAGGGTAAAAAATCTATATGTTAATGAACCCCAAATAAAAAAAGGTAAAAGTCCCAGATCCCCTTTTTCTGACGAATATATCTAACGAAAACTGAAACGTGAGCAGAATTCAATACAAAGCTTTTCAAATACTGCAGCTGTGAAGAGTGTAGCTAAGTCTGTATCAGTGGTGATCCTCCCTAAAAGAACTCATCCACATTTTTGTTATTTCACAAACTAGAAGGTTGTGTCTATTTTAATTCTAATTCTGTTCTATGTAATTAAATTTTAAATTTTTGTATCATGCTAATGCCTCAACTTAAAATATTGAGACTGAAACACTTTTCAAGACAATTTTATGCTCTATAAAAAAATTTTAACTGAATTTTTACGTAAAGCAAGCAGTTTTCATGATATCAACCCCCAAAGCATTAGACTCTTTAAAAACTATATTTTCTTATTGTATTTTTTTGGAGTTAAGTTTGAATGTTTATATCTCGCGAACGACCTAACTTACAATGTTGAGACTGGAACACTTTTGAAGATAATTTTATACTCTATAAAAAGTATTTAGTTGAATTTTTACGTAAAGCAAGCAGTTTTCATGATATCAACCCCAAAGCATTAGACTGTTTAAAAACTATATTTTCTTATTGTATTTTTTTGGAGTTAAAGTTTGAATGTTTATATCTCGCAAACGACCCAACTTACAATGTTGAGACTGCAACACTTTTAAAGAAAATTTTATGCTCTATAAACAGTTTTTAATTAAATTTTTACGTAAAGCAAGCAATTTTCATGATATCAACCCCAAAGCATTAGACTGTTTAAAAACTATATTTTCTTATTGTATTTTTTTGGAGTTAAGTTTGAATGTTTATATCTCGCAAACGACCCAAGTTACAATATTGAGACAGGAACACTTTTGAAGATAATATTATGCTCTATAAAAAGCTTTTAATTGAATTTTAGCGTAAAGCAAGCAGTTTTCATGATATCTACCCCCAAAGCATAACTATATTTTCTTATTGTATTTTTTTGGAGTTAAGTTTGAATGTTTATATCTCGCGAACGACCCAACTTACAATGTTGAGACTGGAACACTTTTGAAGATAATTTTATACTCTATAAAAAGTATTTAGTTGAATTTTTACGTAAAGCAAGCAGTTTTCATGATATCAACCCCAAAGCATTAGACTGTTTAAAAACTATATTTTCTTATTGTATTTTTTTGGAGTTAAAGTTTGAATGTTTATATCTCGCAAACGACCCAAGTTACAATATTGAGACAGGAACACTTTTGAAGATAATGTTATGCTCTATAAAAAGCTTTTAATTGAATTTTAGCGTAAAGCAAGCAGTTTTCATGATATCTACCCCCAAAGCATAAGACTGTTTAAAAACTATATTTTCTTATTGTATTTTTTTGGAGTTAAGTTTGAATGTTTATATCTCGCAAACGACCCAAGTTACAATATTGAGACAGGAACACTTTTGAAGATAATGTTATGCTCTATAAAAAGCTTTTAATTGAATTTTAGCGTAAAGCAAGCAGTTTTCATGATATCTACCCCCAAAGCATAAGACTGTTTAAAAACTATATTTTCTTATTGTATTTTTTTGGAGTTAAGTTTGAATGTTTATATCTCGCAAACGACCCAAGTTACAATATTGAGACAGGAACACTTTTGAAGATAATATTATGCTCTATAAAAAGCTTTTAATTGAATTTTAGCGTAAAGCAAGCAGTTTTCATGATATCTACCCCCAAAGCATAAGACTGTTTAAAAACTATATTTTCTTATTGTATTTTTTTGGAGTTAAGTTTGAATGTTTATATCTCGCAAACGACCCAAGTTACAATATTGAGACAGGAACACTTTTGAAGATAATATTATGCTCTATAAAAAGCTTTTAATTGAATTTTAGCGTAAAGCAAGCAGTTTTCATGATATCTACCCCCAAAGCATAACTATATTATCTTATTGTATTTTTTTGGAGTTAAGTTTGAATGTTTATATCTCGCGAACGACCCAACTTACAATGTTGAGACAGGAACACTTTTGAAGATAATTTTATGCTCTATAAAAAGCTTTTTATTGAATTTTAGCGTAAAGCAAGCAGTTTTCATGATATCTACCCCCAAAGCATAACTATATTTTCTTATTGTATTTTTTTGGAGTTAAGTTTGAATGTTTATATGTCGCGAACGGCCCAACTTACAATGTTGAGACTGCAACACTTTTAAAGAAAATTTTATGCTCTATAAACAGTTTTTAATTAAATTTTTACGTAAAGCAAGCAATTTTCATGATATCAACCCCCAAAGCATTAGACTGTTTAAAAACTATATTTTCTTATTGTATTTTTTTGGAGTTAAGTTTGAATGTTTATATCTCGCGAACGACCCAACTTACAATGTTGAGACAGGAACACTTTTGAAGATAATTTTATGCTCTATAAAAAGCTTTTAATTGAATTTTAGCGTAAAGGAAGCAGTTTTCATGATATCTACCCCCAAAGCATAACTGTATTTTCTTATTGTATTTTTTTGGAGTTAAAGTTTGAATGTTTATATCTCGCGAACGAACCAACTTACAGTATTGAGACAGGAACACCTTTGAAGAAAATTTTATGTTCTATAAAAAGTTTTTAGTTGAATTTTTACGTGAAGCAAGCAGTTTCCATGAAATCAACCCCCAAAGTATTAGACTGTTTAAAAACTACATTTTCTTGTTGTATTTTTCTGGAGTTAAAGTTTGAATGTTTATATCTCGCGAGCGATCCAACTTACAATGTTGAGACTGGAACACTTTTGAAGAAAATTTTATGCTCTATAAAAAGTTTTTAATTGAATTTTTACTTAAAGCAAGCAGTTTTCATGATATCAACTTCCAAAGCATTAGACTCTTTAAAAACTATATATTCTTATTGTATTTTTTTGGAGTTAAAGTTTGAATGCCTATATCTCGCGAACGACTCAACTTACAGTATTGGGGTTGGAACAGTTTTAAAGAATATTTGATGCTCGATAAAAAGTTTCAAGTTGAATTTTCACGTAACACAGGCCGTTTCTGTAATATCAACCCTTAAACATTATACTGTTTAAAAATAAGTACTTATTCTCGTTTTTATTATTTACTTGTTGTCTACTTAAAAATTAAAAATTGTCCTTATTTGAATTCAAGTTGTGTTCTATGTTACATAATATGTAGTGTTTGTGACCTAGTACAATACACCCCCTCCCTTCTGTTCCAATTGTAGAGCACATTACTCAAAATCATCATTAATCATTTAAAAAATTACTGTGCACTTATGTCTATTGTATCGGAAAGGATATTTATCCTGTCGTTTTTTGCTTCCGGCTACAGCAACCCCTAATAATGATTCCGAATAGAGGTTTTGTGTAAGATTTATTGTTCATGTTATTCAAATTATTCCGTGCTGATTTTTGCAAATGATTTATTTGCCCCTGTTGGGAATTTATGAATAATTTCGCGATTTTCCGTTTCCCCTTCGGTTTATCTATTGTTTTCCCTAGTTTGTAATTTTTGAGGGTGCGGCAGCTACAAAAAAAATACGTAGCAGGAAAAGTAAACACTTCTTTCATTAGTTTTGACAGCTTTTTAGCCCACAGCAACCCTTAAAATAAAAATAATTTTTTGATCCATAAAAATGACTTCTCATTTTGTGATAAGAAATTTCCAGAATCTACAGTAATAAATGGATAGTTATTTATTAGGTAACTCAGCCCTTTAATTGGAACAAAGGGAAGGGGTGGCAGTTAAACGATATGCCTACACCTACAATTTAACCTTGCTTGACTTTATTCGTATTAAATTAAATCAAATTATTAGGCGAGGCACGTGGCCCAAAATCGCCCCAAAATCATCCCCTTTCACATCTCCATCTCGATCCTTTAGTTTAAATACCTTTCAAACGTACCTATACATACAGGACTTTGATAAATTATTGCATCAGGACAAAATCATTTTACGTACCTTTGTTGGTTTTAATCCTACAAATGTTCCTGATTTTTATTCCCTACCACCCCTATGCGTCAATAATAATTACCTAGAAGGGTGCTGAGCTTTGAAATTAATTAAAATTTATATGTAGGGTGTACCTACCTTAGGTACAGTTTTCCCAATAAATTGTCAAACAATATTTGTCTTTTTATGTTGTGTATTGAAATTGTATTTTCTGAATGTAATACTGATAACAATCTACTTACGTATGCTAAGTCATCTACCTTTAAAAATAAAAAGAGTATGACCTGATCTGTACCAAACTACAAAACAGTTGATTATTCCCCGATTTTAATGAGTTATCAAAGCCCCTCAAACTTTTCGAAATACGTAAGGCCTTTATATTAATATTTAACCAACCCTTTATACGACTAAAACATTAAAGCAAAAAAGATTGTTATTTTTGTAATCAAATTTATAATTTTTATATATCACCAACAAGGCAATCTACAACATTGGGACTTGAACACTTTTAAGGGAAATTTTATGCTCTACAAAAAGTGTCTAATTGAATTTTCACGTAACACCACCCGTTTCCATGAAATCAACCCCTAAACAATAAGCTGTTTCAAAATTAAACTGTTTTTTGTATTATAATTTTTTTAGAATTAAATTTATAATTTTTATACCTCACCAACAACTCAGTCTATAACATTGGGACTTGAACACATTTAAAGGAAATTTTATACTCTACAAAAAGTGTCAAATTGAATTTTCACGTAACACCACCCGTTTCCATGAAATCAACCCCCAAACAATAAGCTGTTAAAAAATTAAACTGTTTTTTGTTCTATAATTTTTTTAGAATTAAATTTATAATTTTTATATCTCATCAACAACTCAGTCTATAACATTGGGACTTGAACACTTTTAAAGGAAATTTTATACTCTATAAAAAGTGTCAAATTGAATTTTCACGTAGCACCACCCGTTTTCATGAAATCAACCCCCAAACAATAAGCTATTTCAAAATTAAACTGTTTTTTGTATTATAATTTTTTTAGAATTAAATTTATAATTTTTATATCTCATCAACAAGTAAGTCTATAACACTGGGACTTGAACACGTTTAAAGGAAATTTTATACTCTACAAAAAATGTCTAATTGAATTTTCACGTAACACCACCCGTTTCCATGAAATAAACCCCCAAACAATAAACAAAATTAAACTGTTTTTTGTATTATAATTTTTTTAGAATTAAATTTATAATTTTTATATCTCATCAACAAGTAAGTCTATAACACTGGGACTTGAACACATTTAAAGGAAATTTTATACTCTACAAAAAATGTCTAATTGAATTTTCACGTAACACCACCCGTTTTCATGAAATCAACCCCCAAACAATAAGCTGTTTCAAAATTAAATTGTTTTTTGTATTATACTTTTTTTAGAATTAAATTTATAATTTTTATATCTCATCAACAAGTAAGTCTATAACACTGGGACTTGAACACATTTAAAGGAAATTTTATACTCTACAAAAAATGTCTTATTGAATTTTCACGTAACACCACCCGTTTCCATTAAATAAACCCCCAAACAATAAACAAAATTAAACTGTTTTTTGTATTATAATTTTTTTAGAATCAAATTTATAATTATTATATCTCACCAACAAGTCAGTCTATAACATTAGGACTTGAATACTTTTAAAGGAAATTTTATACTCTACAAAAAATGTCTAATTGAATTTTCACGTAGCACCACCCGTTTTCATGAAATCAACCCCCAAACAATAAGCTGTTTCAAAATTAAACTGTTTTTTGTATTATAATTTTTTTAGAATTAAATTTATAATTTTTATATCTCATCAACAAGTAAGTCTATAACACTGGGACTTGAACACATTTAAAGGAAATTTTATACTCTACAAAAAATGTCTAATTGAATTTTCACGTAACACCACCCGTTTCCATGAAATAAACCCCCAAACAATAAACAAAATTAAACTGTTTTTTGTATTATAATTTTTTTAGAATTTAATTTAGAATTTTTATATCTCACCAACAAGTCAGTCTATAACATTAGGACTTGAATACTTTTAAAGGAAATTTTATACTCTACAAAAAATGTCTAATTGAATTTTCACGTAGCACCACCCGTTTTCATGAAATCAACCCCCAAACAATAAGCTGTTTCAAAATTAAACTGTTTTTTGTATTATAATTTTTTTAGAATTAAATTTATAATTTTTATATCTCATCAACAAGTAAGTCTATAACACTGGGACTTGAACACATTTAAAGGAAATTTTATACTCTACAAAAAATGTCTAATTGAATTTTCACGTAACACCACCCGTTTCCATGAAATCAACCCCCAAACAATAAACAAAATTAAACTGTTTTTTGTATTATAATTTTTTTAGAATTTAATTTAGAATTTTTATATCTCACCAACAAGTCAGTCTATACCATTGGGACTTGAACACTATTAAAGGAAATTTTATACTCTACAAAAAATGTCTAATTGAATTTTCACGTAGCACCACCCGTTTTCATGAAATCAACCCCCAAACAATAAGCTGTTTCAAAATTAAACTGTTTTTTGTATTATAATTTTTTTAGAATTAAATTTATAATTTTTATATCTCATCAACAAGTAAGTCTATAACACTGGGACTTGAACACATTTAAAGGAAATTTTATACTCTACAAAAAATGTCTAATTGAATTTTCACGTAACACCACCCGTTTCCATGAAATCAACCCCCAAACAATAAGCTGTTTCAAAATAAACTGTTTTTTGTATTATAATTTTTTTAGGATTAAATTTATAATTTTTATATCTCACCAACAACTCAGTCTATAACATTGGGACTTGAACGCTTTTAAAGGAAATTTTATACTCTATAAATAGTGTCTAATTGAATTTTCACGTAACACCACCCGTTTCCATGAAATCAACCCCCAAACAATAAGCTGTTTTATTTTTTGTTTTATAATTTTTGAATTTTTATATCTCGCGAACAACTCAGCCTACAATATTGGGACTCGAATAGTTTTGAAATAAATTTGATGCTCTACAAAAAGTTTCTTATTGACTTGTAGACTAGTTATTTTACGTAATTCTATTTCTCTTTAATAAAAAATTCATTTTGGGTACGTCAAATTAGACCTCGTTACCAAACAATTTCAAATGCTGAGCACACATTGAAAAGCTGCCAGAAAGGGCGCAACCACTGTGCAGAGGGGTTGAAACAACTATGTAGGTACCCGAAGAGCTCTTTAAAATTGCTTTTAACAATCAGCTTTTTAGAATTTTAATGTAGGTAATTTAATAAATTGGCAAGTGAGAATAGTCACCCTCTTCGCCACCTTAACCCGAACGTGTTAACACCTGCACTGCACCGCACCGTTTGAATAAAAAATTTAAAAATATTACCCCAATATTGACCGTGTGTCGCAGATCGTCATTTTTTATTAACGCTATTTTTCAGCCACCTTAGGTGTTCAAATATTATTGACATAAATGTCAATAAATCGTTTTTATTGACACTTAAGTATTAAGAAGCGTTCAAAAGTGGATTTTCAGCGGGGTTATTTGATGAACGAAAAACCTTTCCTTAAAATATTTATTACTGGCGGTACACTGTAATTAATTGCAACCATTCAATTTAAATTTTATTGCAATAAACATGAACATAGCAAAAGTGATAACGCGAGCCACTTTCCTGTCACCAGTAACAAGAACATCCGTGAGTAATTTTTTTTCTTTTCTCAATCAATTAAAAAAAATATTATTTATTGGTAATTCTTTATTTATTGATTGTTTATAGTTGATGTCAAATTGGAAATCGTACCTCAGGCCACTTAGTACGTTTAATACTCTCAATCAGTATAATCAGAAAAGTCAATTGTATTTTGTTCAGAGTCCGGTAGTTGAACAGAAGACTCAAAAACTTAATTTTTTGCCATCAATTCGTAGTTTCCAAAAGTCAGCAGTTTACAGGGATATTGACACTGCAGCTAAATTTATTGGAGCCGGGGCTGCCACGGTTGGGGTAGCTGGCTCAGGTCAGTACCTACTAATTTATAAATTTAAATTATTATTAAAAGAAAATATTTTGTGGTATATGTAACTAAATAATTTTTAAAAAATGCCAAAGGTCACAACATCAAAACTGCTGAGGGTAGAATTAATTAATTATTATTTACAAGTGTTTTAAATTAATAATTAAATAGTAACTTTATTTAAACCCTCTATATAATAAAATTTTTTATACAAATTTCAAAATAGAATTTTGTTTAAAAGTCCAAAACATTTTTTGGTGGTCAATAATAGTAATAATACATTTTCATTTTATTGAAACAATTTTGAAACAAATTAGGCCTCAAAATTATTGATAATTTTTTCACTCAAAAAGTAATTGAAAACAAAATTAATATCTGGTAATTTTTATTAAGGCTTATTACAACCCCATTTAAAGGGTTGATTTAAGTTAAATATACTAGACCAAAACGTAATAGAAATTGGCTAGAAAAATGGATAAAAAATATTTTGTTAATTTGAAATTTATTTTTTTATAAAAACTTTTAGTCATATTTAAATAACGACTTTTTGAGACCTCTTTTTGGGGGTTAATTTAAGACAAATACACTTAATAAAAATATAACAAATTTATTCATTAAAATTATAAAACACTACAGGTATTGGTATTGGTCTGGTATTTGGCTCATTGATCATTGGTTACTCAAGAAATCCTTCTCTGAAACAGCAATTGTTCACGTACGCGATCTTAGGTTTCGCCCTATCAGAAGCCATGGGGTTGTTTTGTTTGATGATGGCGTTCCTTCTGTTGTTTGCATTCTAACAAGTGCCTCGTAAAACGATTATTAAAAATAACGCCCAGAAATCACAATTCCTTAATTTTACGCCTTAAAAAAATAATTTCTTGCAGATATTTTTTCAGTAATTATTTACACCACTGCCATTTTCTGATACCATTGTTAATAATGGTGGTTTTGCACTCGCTGAACTGGTATTTAATTTAACCCTGTCAATAAGGATTATAAATAATTTTAGGCTCACACACATTTGTGTTTGACTATTATGTTGAAATATTTTATACCTACACCTTTTTGATGTACAGTACAGAATTAGAATATACTTAATAAATTCGTTTATTTAATTAAATTTTATTTATTTAATTATTTACCGTCTTTTTATGGCTTAATATGGTAAAAATAGTCCACACAGATCACAGAAACAGATACTAATAATCCATTTTTATTTTTCAAAATTCTCTTAACAAATATTTTTTTATTAAATGTAATATTATTTGATAATTTCAAGAAAAACAAAAAGCAAACACTTCTAATAAAAGTATTAATGATAAAATAACACAGTTTGTCTTAAATATTATATTGAAATATATTATAAATAATTCAAATAATAATTTTGAACACCATGTATGTATTTAAATTACAAACACTTTATTACTATTTGTATTTAAAAAAATACTTATGTTTTGCTAACTTGCATTAGCAGAAACTTAAAATTATACACTATACACTTTTCACTGATAATAAATATTAATATTAAACAATTATCAATTACTTAAATAACTTTCTTATTAAATTTATTTTAAATTTTGAGACACCTAGCGCCATCGTACACTGAATCGGTACACTAAACAATTTTTTTTAACACCCCTAGCGCCCTCTTCTCGCAAATGGCGATACTAAAAATTGCAGATTACTGCAGACAACAATTGACGCAATCGCAAACAACTACTTGTACATCTTCGCTCGACAACGAACATTGTAGCGCATGATCAATCGAAGCAGTACATTCCGTAGTTGCCGGGTGCCGTCTTATCTATCCTATTTATTTTGGTGAGTTGGTGAAAAATTTTAAAATATCTTGTGAAAAAAACGCAATCGTTTATGAAAACCTAAAAAATCAATTCATTAAAAGTGCACGCGAGATAATTCAGTAATTATTTGTGACGCCCATTATTTGGATTTTGCTTTATTGTTAACACATAAAAAACTTCAGCCATTTTATGTAACGAAAGATATACCTACCCTCAGACGTCAAATTATTCTTTAATTTGTTGTATGGTTCATTAATTAGTACTGTTTGAAAATGATTTTTGGATTATTTTACGAGAAGTTTTATCTGCAAAGACCGAAAAAGAACTTTCGGTTTTGTTGTTACGTAACCCGTTTCGTACTTACTACTTGATCGTTACATGACATTAAATTAGAATTGTTTTAATTTTCTTTTAGATTCACGGAACAGTCCCAACAAAAAATAGCAAATATGTTTGCCTGTGCAAGACTTATCGCACCCGCTGCAAGAACTGCCGTAAGTACTTTGATCGATATTTTTTCTGTCTGCTATTACTTACCTAGTTGTCAAGATACTACATTTAGAAAAACAATTGAATGCTAATGTTAAATACACCAGCTTTTGTTAGTTTTTACTGATATTCAGTTGTTTTTCTGTTTTGGGCTGCAACAGAGTGATAGTTACATAACTGAGTATTGCTTTCAGATAGTATCAGTACATTTATAAATATGAGCTTGTATTTATTTAATATTACAGTGTAATATGTTATATTTAATACATTTTATTTAGTGTATTTATCACTTTTTAAAGTTAGTTTTTATAACCTCTACATGAGCAAGTTGGTGGTTATTTTGTATTAATGAATATAGGTCAATGTAAGGTCATTAATGTTAAAGATGTAAGTATTCAAAATACAACAATTGTAGCCCTATATTAATTTATTTCTAATTTTTTAAAAATCTTTATTATGTAACATCCAAAACTGATGACTTAAACAAAGTTGTATCATTGTTGAGTTAAGTTTTATTAGTTTCAGTCTCAAAGATTGATTAATTATTTTTGGCCTGATATATGTATGAATATTAATATTTATTACTTTTTTTTGCAGCTCATTTCAAACTCAAAGGCATACCTTAGGCCTCTTAGTTCAATTAGTCAAAGCAGTCAGTTGCTAGTCCAGAGTCCGGCAGTTCAGCAACAGAGTCAAAAGCCAGGATTACTGCCTGCTATTCGCAGTTTTCAGACTTCAGCAGTCTCGAGGGATATTGACTCAGCTGCCAAATTTATTGGTGCTGGAGCTGCCACAGTAGGAGTAGCTGGTTCAGGTACATTTCAAAATCAAACATTTATCTCTTTTGATGAAAACTATGGACTTGTGTTGTTGTTTTTTTGTGACTTAGAAGCAGTATACTTTAAGTGGTTTGAAGAACGAGTATTTAGGGACTTTATAAACAAATTACTTTATAATTTGTACTTCAAAAAGGGGCTTGAAACTGTTAATTTGAAGTCTGAATTTTAAAATTCAATTGTGCTTGCTTCAAGGCCCAATTTTTATAAAAAATTTATTTGTTCTCTCATTAAATGGCTATTTTTATTTGCACTTATTTATTTAGAAATTAAAGTGATGAAGCTTTTAAGTAGTGTAACTCCATATTAATGAATAAAACACTTTAACTACCTAGTATTACTTCACCACTTGAAGAAGACACTGTGTCGAAACAATAGTAGTGGATACAATAAATGAATTTTGTAACTCTTAGTTAAAGTGTTTTATTCATTATTTATTTAGACTCGTTTTTATTTCATCATTTATTTCCTACAATTTTTAACAGTATTGTTTATTATTTACATTTTAATTTATTCAGAATATTTAATTAAATGTGTGTTTAGGTGCTGGTATTGGTACGGTGTTCGGTTCTTTAATAATTGGTTATGCCAGGAATCCATCACTTAAACAGCAGTTGTTCTCGTACGCTATCTTAGGATTCGCCTTGTCCGAAGCCATGGGTCTGTTCTGTTTGATGATGGCGTTCCTTCTGCTGTTCGCCTTCTAAGTACTGCCATGCAACGCGGTCACATCATAACCACCATCAAATTTCCTTAATAATTTTACGTCCTCTTTTCTTTTACAACAACAAACAAAACAAAAGAACGATTAAAAAGGAACCTGTAGGAAATTCATTTTTTCCATGTTATTATTGTTTTTATTTCATTTTTCAAAACCTTCTACTACTGAACTATATACAAAAAAAAAAACTTAAAATGTTAATTTAATTATTAGGAATCGTCATTTTCTCTATACTTATCGCTATTTGCTATTATTATTGAAATTTTATTATTGTAATTGAGTTAAATTAAAAAGACGTACGAGTCGGTATGAGTGGTTAACGTTTAGGCTTACACGGACACTTGTGTTTCGACAAGTATGTTATAAATAATAGCGAACGTCATTTAATTTATAACGTGGAAAAATAATTATTGTCGTATTGTACAGGGCAATTAGAAAGTAAATAATAAACAGCCTTAGTTGGTTCATTTTTATTCAATTAAGGCCAATTTTATCTTTATTTTTTAATATCCTGTTCCATCTGGTTAATATCGCATGTTATACACACTTTATTAAAAATAAAAACGTTAGTACTGTTTTAAGCGATTTTGGTTTTTATTTATCTAAAAAATATTTTACAACCATAAAATAAGAATATATGTGTAAGTGGGTTTCTTCTACACTTGATAAATAATTAAAAAGAAGTTAAACATTTAATATATTGTTAAAGTTTAAAAAATTAATTGTTATTAATATTGTTAACAAATTAAAATGCGTTAACAATATTTTTTGTATTAAAACAAAATAGTCAACCTTAAAAGACTACTTATGCAAGTAATAAAAATGTTTAAAATGCAAGAAATAATAAATATATTAATAATTGTGAAGTTCAATAAGTGTCTTCGAAATTAATTTGCTAAGGTAAGTATTACATACTATACATTTAATAATTAAAAAAATATCAGTATTATTTTTAATTACAAAAGATTCCTAATGATTGATGAAAAACGTCAAAAAAATGTTTGAAATTGAGAGGAATACTATAAAAAGATTTTCAATTTTGGTGGATGCGCCTGGCATACTTTAAAATTTTTGTTAGCATTAAAAATTTGGAGTTTGTATTAGGAGAGCATAAGTTACATGGTAAATATAAAGGTTTCAACACACCTTTCGTCTAAACCCAGCTTTAGGATAGTAATTTTCATCAGGGAAAAAATATTTTGAAATTACAATTTTCTAACATTAAAAATTCGGATTTTGTATTAGGAGAGCATAAGTTACGTGGTAAATATAAAGGTTTTCACACACCTTTCGTCTAAACACAGCTTTAGGGTAGTAATTTTTCATCAGGAATCAAATATAAAATAACAATTTTCATTAACATTAAAAATTCGGATTTTGTATTAGGAGAGCATGAGTTACATGGTAAATATAAAGGTTTTCACACACCTTTCGTCTAAACACAGCTTTAGGGTAGTGGCTATATAACAGTCAATTTTCATCAGAAAAAAGAAATATTTTAAAATTACAATTACTACTTTAAAATACATCACAATTATTCCATATTTACAGGAAATGCAAATTTAATTATAAACTATTTAATAAATCATAATATAGCCTAAAACAATAACACAAAATTTAGTGATGTACCAATTTCTACTTAAAGTTACGGCACCTGTTTTTAACTAGTTTTGTAAAAAACACTTAATATAAAGTAAAATGTAATAAATTAAGTCTTTTAATTAATTTTAAATAACTTCTGATCTTTTAATTAGGAATCCACTAAGAATAACATCCAAAATTTGCTTAATTTACTTGCAGGTTATGTTATTGTTTATATTTTGTGTTTGATTACCGGTAATTATCATTTTTTTATGTAAAAACAACTTAATTTACTTAAAGTAAGTATCTAATTTACTTCAGAAGGTGCTTTTTAATGTTTTATATATTTTAGGTACAAATTTGATTTAGTTGAGACATTTACTTGGTATTTGAAATTTCTCAAAATTTGATGCTAATAGGTTTACTTAATATGGACATGATGAGCTTTCTGCTAAATATGAGGACTTGTTGGACCCCAAATTTGTTAAATCTATTCCTTTTACATTACAAATTGCAAGGTATGTGTTGATTTCAATACTGCAAAGTACTGCACATTATACATGCTTGTGCTTGTACCCCATTTCTAACTTTGAAAGTTACATGCACCCCTTTAATTTATTTCAGTCTTCGTTATCAAATGATAAACTTAGTGCAGAAAGAGTAAAAATCCTAATAAAGGAACTGATATTTCAGTGGATTACTATGAAGAGAATTTCTATCATTAATAAAGCTTCATTAACACTTACTATGGTAATGTCCAGTCTACTAAAGAATTGAAAGAATTTATCCAACAACAAAGTGTTTTACTACAAAGTAAGTCTTAAATTTGGAAGTAAAATTTAGAAATTATTATTATATTATTACCTATGCACTGGTTGGCTTATATGTATATTGCATAGAATTAGATTTATGCAACTTTTGTTAGGCTCTCGTGATTAAATAATAAACATTTAATACAATTAAACAATTTATCTTAATAGAGTTAAAACTCGTTTTGTTTTCTCCACTATGTTTGTTTATTTTTTTAAACGATAAAATAAACAATTAGGTATACTAACAACATCATAATTAGTTGATTAATAATAACATTAAACTGAATCAATTTAGCACACTTAGAAACTGTTGTGCTAGTGTAAGCAAAAGGAAATTCAGCTTGTACAATAAAAATAATGGAGTTCTCTTCAAGTTCCAAAAAGTAAGACTTTAACTTTTCTTTAAATTGTTCATTATCGTTTTTAATTTAATATTCTCTTATTAATCATTAAAATTATAAAACATTATTGTTTCCTTTAGAAAATCATGGTTTTCTACACCACATTGCACAAAATGTAGAAGCCCTCTTTCAGTTGGTCCTGTTTATATCAGTGATATTCCGGGGCTAATCAACATTTGTGGTCGATGCAACGTATTTTCGTATGGCTATACATTCTTGAGAAACATTGTATATGAGCAAATAGCCTTACTGCATAGTTTTACTTGTGCCCATGAGGGATGTAACGATGTGATTCCCTGGCTTAATGTTGAAAAACATGAAGAAAATTGTGTTTTCAAACCACTAACCTGTGTTATCAATGACTGCAAGTGGATTGGGAATGTGAAGCATCTGCAGGACCATTTCAAAACTGAGCACAAAGAGGTTTATTTGGAAGGAGATGAAGTCACTTTAGATGTAAGAGACAACCAAAAATTAATACTATTGGTAAATACTTCATTGAAAATGCTTTTTAAAATTGAAATCGATTTTGATGTAAAAGAAGGTGTCTTGAAATTTAAACTGAATTCTTTAAATATTCGTTGTGAACTTAACGATATTATTGAATCAATTACATTGAGCATAGAAGATGATTGCAAAAATGTTGTTAAGAAAAATCAGATGTACCGTTTTGACGAAGTATTTTTTGTTTTCAAACATATATTTTCATTTCTGAATAAATCAAAAATTTGTTGCAGGATTACCATATTGACAAGTAAAGTAAAATTAAAATCAAATTTTCTAAAAGTCTTGTGTCAATCCTGTGGCAATTCAATAATAGACTACATTTACCTCGATAATTTGAATAACTTTATATATTGTAAAAGGTGCAAGTTTGGGAGTTTCCATAAAATACCTTATAACTTATATTGCACAATGCTAGACAGTAAAAGCAAGGGCAAAGTTATTGAACTTGATGATTTTGTTAGTTGTCCTAACAACGGGTGTCCATATGAATTTAAAAAGGAAAATATCGAAAACCACATTAAAAATTGTCCTTTAAAAATGTTTGAATGCAAAAAGTGCACCTTCAAAACGGACTTTCACTCGCTTAAGAAACACTATATTGATTATCATTTAGCAGTAGCTGCTGATGAACTTTTGTGGACTATAAAACTCGATTTTGGAAAAGAAACTATTCAAATTATTTTCAATAACGCCATATTCCATATAAAAAGGACACGAGAAAGGGACAATTCCTTATACAATTTGGACACAACGTGTAATATACGGTTTGATGTAGATATTGAAACGATTTGCTTTGAATATTATGAAGAAACACATTTTTTTCAAATTGAACTTTTACATCAAAAGTCTGACCAATTTAATTTAATGATAAGAGGAAGAAGACAAAACTCTTCTTTAATAGGCAAAATATGTGTTGAAAATTCAAACCTACATGAATATCGAAATGAAGGGGACTCATATACTTTTAAAATTGTTATCAAGTATGTTATTAATAATTAAAAACGTTTTTATCTTTTGAATAAGTTTTCAGTATCATCTTGTAATGTACTTATACATTCTTTTATTCTTATTAAAAAAAATAATGTTAAACATTTGTACTAAAGCCTATCATTTATTTAAGAATATATACATATACAAAGACCGTTTCTAAAGTGAATATGAAAATCTTTTTAATTTACAAAATTAGAATTTATAAATTATAATGTTTTCTTTTTTTATGTTTCGATAAAGTATTTTTAGTATTAAATTTCATTTTACAAAAATTACACTCGAACTCTTGCAAGTTCATGTGAGTCCTAAGATGATCTTCGAAACCGTTAGCTACATTTTTACCACATATATTACAAGTTTTCGTTTTAGCACTGCCATCGTGATGTTTGGAATGTAAATCCAGATTTTTTTGCGACACGAACTTTTTATTGCAAATTGCACACGAATAATTCTTAATTCCATAATGATTGTTAACGTGAGATTCAAGATATTCCTTTCTCATAAATCCTTTCTTGCAAATGGTGCATGTAAAGGGCATCGTTTCGCTATGGATTTTCATATGAAAATTTAAATTGCTTAATGTTTTATACGACTTGTGGCACTTCATGCAGTTGTACTTTTTCTCGGTGCTGTGCGATACCATATGGGCCTTATAATCCGAAATGACCACGAATCCAATGTTACATATCGAACAAATGGCTATAAATTTCTTATCGTGCTTTTGCTTCACGTGATTCTTCAATTTTGTGGATGTTGCGAACTTTTTATCACAATCCTCATATTCACAAATGTACGGAAACTTCCCCGAGCAATAATTCAGGTGCTCCTTGAGTCTGGTGTTCGTCCGAAACAACTTTTCGCAATTTTTGCATTTAAAAAGTTGGATTGAGGGCTGAAACTTTTTGAAAACTTTTTTGTGCGACAACAAGTGGCGATTAAAGAATTTGAAGCTTCTTATTGTTTTTCCACACATCTCACATAAATACTTTTGTGTTTTTTTTCTGCACAAATGGCTCCAGTAAAGTTTTTTTAGGGTGAAAACTTTTTTACATTTTTTGCATTTAAAACTGTGTCGACCGCAGAAGTTTTTGAATACTTTTTTGCTCTTGTTTCCTTTTTTATTTGCATTCAGAATTATGCCATTGAACTGACAAGTTTTCTCGTATTTTTCAATTAATTCAGCCCTAGTGTTTTCTAATTTCCACTGTAAATGATCGATTGTATTAATTAGATCTAAGCATTGATTGCACAAGTAACTGTTCTTATTTTCTACTAATTCTACCACTTCAGATAACTTTTTATGAACAGATATTTGTGAACACATTGTTAATGGTGTTTCTGTAGTAAGGATAAAAAATTGATTCCCTGTTGGACTGAACATACAATTACAAACAATACAATTTGTCGAATAACCACACCTTTTAGAAATATTATCGCAAATATTAAGCGTTTCCTCATCTGACTCTTCCACAACTATATCACTTTCACCATTTGAACAATTAACAGAATTATGGTCTTCATTAATGTCTTCAAATGGAATGTTAGAATAAAAAATATTAGTATTAATATCGCTTAAACTTAATAATGCATCATCTTTTCTATTATCACAAGTACCATAAATATTATAATCATTAATATTGTTTTGATTACTTTCCTCTGTAAAATATAACTTTTCTTTAGTGCAACTTTGTAAGTACTGCTCTGGTTGCTGATCATTATATGAAAGGACTTTAACATTTTCAAATTCAGGAAGCTTTTGCATGCTGCAGTATTTTGCCTGTTTATTTTCAAATTCATTGTCAATACCCTGGGAACATGGAAGATAACTGTGTGTCTTATTATTGTAGGTAACATTACAAAACCATTGAGAATCATTAGTCATTGATTTACCAAAATAGTTAACATTTTTATAAAGGTCTGGCAAAAGGAGATCCACGTTACTGCAGCAACTCGCTGGACTTAAATCTTTACTTGTTATTTCAATAGTTTCAATTTTATCAGATAATTTTAAACCTTTTTCGATGTCAGCAAACACTTTTGTATCAGGAAGCCATGCAGTATTATCAATTTGGTCAGTGCAGAAATAAGAGTTTGCTGCATAATTTACTTGATTCCTTATAAGCATTTGTTGTCCATTAATGAAGTCACAAGAATTATAATTGGGCTGATTTATAACTGGAGAGTTACAAGAAGTATACGAGCCCTGAACTTGATTTTCAACTTGTTCACCAACCATTGTAGTAAACATCGATGCATTTGAATCTTGATAGTATTTATTAAACATTTTCTCGCAATGAAAGTATTGCAATAATTAACAGTAAATTGTTTTAAATTAAATACTCTACTGCTAAACTAACCTTAACGTCATTCTTCTCTAAGAACACGACTAACATCTCTTGCCCATTTAAAGATAAATATTTATAAACACTAGAAACATTTACCGATTTAGGCACTTTTTCATTTATTAATTATTGTAAAAAACACTTTATTATTTAATCTTATTTATTTATTATTCTTCTCGTTTGTAAGGTTAGGATACATTATCTGTTGATTAGTTCTAATGTCTCGAGATTTTAATTTTGTAGTTCTTTTGTTCAGCTCTAGTTTGTTCGTTAATTTTCAACCAATCAGAGAGCAGACATCAAAATCAAATTTCAATAATTTGATGGTTATCGTTTAAATAAAAAGTTCATCGAGAGAATTTAAAAATGGTAAATAATTAATATTATATGAGCTTATATTTTAGTCATTATCTTAAATATTTTTTTTGTTATCAATAGCTATCAAACTGTTTGGAAGATTATGAAGTACTTAGTATACTAGGAGAAGACACCAGTTCCTCTTGCTATAAAGTTAAAAGTAAAGTAACTAACGATGTATACATTTGGAGGGCCATTTCCTGTGAAAATATGACAAAAATCGAAATAAAAAACCTTTTAAGTAAAATTGTTCACTATCAAGAAACGGCAAAAAGTTACACTCTAAACCTCAAAGGTCACATTCATCAAAAAGATCCAAATATAATCTATTTAATAACCGAATACTGCAGCAGAGGCAGCTTAATGGACATAATTAAATACTGCCAAAAGAATAAGAAACGCATTTGCGAAAATTTTATGTGGAAACTCCTTTACCAGCTAAGTTGTATATTGAAAACGATGAGTGTGGAGGATGTTAATAAAATCCATTGTGGCAATACATTTGTCGATAGTAACGATAAGATTAAAATATTTACGTTTGAGATGAAAGAAACACAGTATAATGAACTGCTAGAACCAAAGGTAGTCCTTGGTCATCTGGTATTGAGTTTGTGCACCTTAGAAACTGATGTTAAGAAACAAAACTGTGAAAACATGTGTAACAAGATATTAGACAACTTCTCAAATGAACTAATAGAAATTATAAGCTTCATTTTAAGAAAACAAACAAGATCTGATGAGGTTGTCAATGCAATACTGTGTCATCCAACTGTTTTGCTTAAATCGTCTAAATCACCAATCAATAATAATGATTTTTATGAAGATATTTATCAATCAGAAGAGAAATATGATCCAAAATCCATTGAAAAGAAGCACAACGAAGATGTTGTTTCAGTGAAGGAAAACTTTTGTAATGAAAAGATCAGACTTCAAATTGAAAATGTGAAAAACCGAGAGATGTATTTGAAAAATCAAGAACAGAAATTAATGGAAAAAGAATTCGAATTGAAAAAAAGAGAAAAGAAAGTAGCTCTTTTGGAAAAATTGGCTGCAGAAAAGTATTACAGGGCAGAACTGTATTTGAAAGCAGCTAAAGAAAACAGAACATCAAAAGTTACCCTCCTTAAAGATGAAAAACTTGAAAGCTACAATACAACAGATGTTTCCTTTTCAGCAGATTGTGGAGACACAAGTATATTGCCAACAAGTTCAAAATTAGACTTGAATAATTTTAAGAAACCACCAGCATTTACAAGAACGTTTTCAGAGAGACACGTTCGATTTAAGGGCCACAGTCCCTTAAAAGAGAAAGATTATAATCGAAGAGGTATACTGAGGAATTCTTTTATTCGAGGGGAATCAAATAAACATCAGTCAAATTCTTCATCAGAAGTTGCGTCCTGGTGTACGTTAAGCTCTGAAAGTAATTCAGAGAAGTCTTTAAAATTGGAAGGAAAAGAGAAAAAGAAATCGCTATTTCCATCATTGACTTCTAAAAGGAAAAGTGTCCTTAAGGAAAAACTAGCAAAAAGTAATTCGGAGGAGAAAGGAAAGGATCCAAATGGCGACTTCTGTAAGACCGAAATTCGCCCCATTTCGTGGACGGAAGACAGTAAGAAACAAGCCTTTGAACTATTAAAGATTATAAATTCAGTTAACAATAAAGAGAATATTGCTATCAGACACACAAAACTTTGATGAGTAAAAAGTTAAAATTTTGTTATGTACAAGGCAATATTAACAAAAATGTGCAATAGTTTAAAAAGTGCTTCCAATACTAAATGTTATACTTGCCATTATCGATAAATAGTATTATATTTTCTGTGATTAATGAATATTTATACGGACATAGAGCTGGGCAATGGTTTGGTGTTTTGTGCTTAAAAATGTGCCTCCAATCTTTTTAACAGGCTTTTGTAAACTAAAAAAATTACTTTATAATTTGTGTCTCGAAAAGAAATTTTAAAATGTAATTAGAGTGAAAACACTTCAAGCAGTCTGGGATTACTCTAATAAAGGCTTTGCCCAGCTCTGATACACAATAAGTAAATACTCTGAAACTGTTACAAACTTATACTTTATTTTTATTACATGTTTATAGTATATAAAGTTTTATATTATACGTATTATAGCTATATGTATGCATACACAACAATAAAAACTCTTTTCTGCTATATTAGGAATGGTATAATTGCTTTCCTACCAGAAGGATAGTTACTAGACACTCTTTTATAATTATTATGTTCGATAATGGCCCAGCGTGCCATTTTATAAAACCCAACTAAAGCGAACAGTAAAGCGGGGAAGCACCGGGTCATTATGCTGAATCCTAGCCAAGCCCCAAATTCGTACGTGTAATTAGGACATGAGACATAATTAAACAGTTTAGTGAAGGGGTTGCTATTGGGGACTGGGATCTTTGGGGTAGTATTATCAGTTATTTGCGTTTTGGAGACAAGTAGTTGGGTACTTAAGTTGCCCAATTCGCACAAAATAAATATAAACAGTCCCAAAAAATAAATAGAATTCGAAGGTGGACTGTACAAGGGATGATTTAAATCGTAAGCCACGTAAATAGTAAATCCCCAATAATAGCCACAATTAATGAAAAATTTGACGAAAGGGACTTTTATACGATTATAGCGACTCACAAATACAACTTCTAACAATCTTTTTATGTAATGAATGGTCCAGCAAAAGCTTTTCAAATGATGTCTCACATAAGTGCTTAAACTTTCATATTTGTTGTCGTAAAATCTTTGCAAATATTTCGAGGTAATGAAATAAAGTACCAATGGTCCCACATATTCCATTGTACGTGCAAATTTCCAAGAAATTAATGGTCCTAATTGACGAATGTAAACTTTAGACCCATCTTTAAGATTCAATTCATCGACATTCGCGGTATCTGCTTCTTCTTTGCCAGAAATTGTTACGCTTAAAGAAAGTTGGGCCGCGTTTACTAAATTGGGGTCAATTTTTGTTAATTCGTCTTTTATATTGAATACACTTGTGTTTGGATGAACCATTAATTTATAAAAGACGTTATTGTCTGTTAAAACTGCTTCAATTTCGAACATTTTTTCTTATTAGATAAATTTTAATTTACTGATATAAAACGTCAATAAAAAGTCCTATGTGACAAATAAAGTGATACCTTAAGGAGAATTGTATATGTGTTTGGAATTATTAATAACTTGGGATAAAATAAAAGAAATTTATTGGTTTTTCGGTTTTAGTTTTTAAATTTTTGTATTTTTTCCCGCGGAAAGCACAATAATAATAATCGTAATATTAATTCGAAACTTGCAGCAGTGCAGCAGCACATGCACCATTGCAGTTCGACAGAATGACCAATGACCCTGTTTTATTTATTTTTCTTTTTACTTTTATTTATTTAAGAATTTCATCTTTGTTTGACACTAATGAAGAGACACATTAAATTTTTGTTTTGGTGTACGTACGATTGCTCGTTTTTACTGAATAAGTGTTTAATTGGTTAATTTTCGAAGTGAAAGTGCTTCGTTCATAAAAAAGATGGGTTTTGAATTGGATCGTTTCGAAGGAGACGTAGACGAAGAATTAATTTGTCCAATATGCTCAGGTGTTTTAGAAGATCCCTTACAGGTGTGTAGAATTGTTTACTAATTTTATTAGACAGCCACTTTACAATCTGTTATTTCGGTCATTAGGCTTCTATATGTGAACATGCATTCTGCAGAGCCTGTATACAGGAATGGGTATCTCGACAGCCCACCTGTCCAGTAGACAGACAACACATTACCTTTGCACAGTTGCGGCAAGTTCCTCGGATATTACGAAATCTTTTAGCAAGGTACGTAATGACAAATACTCCAAAAGCTAATCTCGCAACATGGTAATACATTACTTACATTTCAATTATTTTATTAGGCTTTGTATTCGTTGTGAAAATGCACAGTATGGATGTACACAAATATTGAAATTAGATACGTTGTCTACACACTTAGAAGAATGTGAACATAACCCCAAAAGGCCACTGCCTTGTGAACAGGGCTGCGGACTTGTAATTCCAAAAGATGAGCTTAAGGATCACAACTGCATTAAAGAACTTAGGGCTCTTATTCAGACACAACAGCAGAAACTTAATGATTTTCAGCAAGAGTTGACAGAACAAAAGTTTACCATAAGTGAGCAGAAAAGGGAATTGCAACTTCTCAAGGTATGCATATACGTGGCTATCTAGTTTTCAAAATGCTTATGGGCAGAAGAATATTTATTTATTTAAATTCAGTCGTATAAAACAATACATATTACAAAGTAATATACACAGAGATGAAAAGTCGCATGTTGGTGGGACTGACTAAGTAAAGATAATTACAACTTAAAGTATCTTTTTTAAAAATAACTAGATTAAACCAAATAGAAAATTAAAACAAGACAGAAAATTTAAACCAAAATAAAGAAAACATTAATCCAAAATTCCTGGTTGAAATTAATATTAAAAAACAATCAAATATTATTCTTGATCCAGACTTAAAGTTTCTTACTTCTACTCTTTCCTTTAAGTATTTTAAGGTCATTAGGTAATTGATTAAATAAAGTAATTGCTTTGATATTACTGCTCTTACTGCTTACTGATCTGTGACGGATTAGTACCTGAAGATTCTTATTTCTGGTTTTACTTATTGAATCAATGTAAAGTTCTTGTAAATGGTCAAAATGGTAATTTAAAGACTCTAAAGCAAACATCTGATCAATGTTTAATGGGTTTCTATCTGATGTTAAATGATTTATATTCAAGATTTTTATTAAACTTTTTTGTACATTTTTTAGTAGAGTCAAAGCATTCTAATAATACCATAGCTTGCTACACTATTAAAAAGGGCATAGTAGATCATTCTAAAGGTTTCGGGATTTATGATCTTAGCGAGTTTGCGGAAGGAAAAGACTAAGTCTTGTTAACTAGATATTCTATATGCGTGTCCCACTTCGTTCTATAATCTATGAAGACACCCAAGTATTTGTAACTTTCCACTCTTTTAATAGCTATATTATGTACTTTTATATTAATGTTTTTTGGTACACTATCACAAAAGTTACCAAAAGTTATATAAGTTGTTTAATCTAAATTTAGTGATAGTTTGTTAGCCAAAAACCATTTGTAAATTGAGTCTAATTCTAAGTTCATCTTCCTTTCCACTCCAGCCCAAGTAGCATCAGTAACTATTATAACTGTATCGTCCGCATAAGTTATTATATTGTCCTTTAGCATATCGTTTACATATAAAATGAAGAGAAGGGGGCCCAGAATAGTGTCTTGGGGCACTTCTGTATGGATTTTAAAAGAGGATTATTGTAATATTCTTGTCTTATTATTATCTTAACAATAATTAAAAAAAACCAAAGTATTTATTTGTTGAAGGAAACACAATATTAAAACAAAATTTACATGTTGTTTTCTTTCACATAATGCTTTTAAAATTGGTTGTATTGTGATCAAATTATGTAATAATTGACTTAATTGATTTATAATTAATTTTATTAGGATTTTATGAAGGCAATGCGCATTTCGAATCCTTCAATGCGAGCAATAGCTGATCAAATGGAGAGAGATGAAGTACTGAGATGGAGCAACACATTACAACGGGCAAGAGTTACACGTTGGGGTGGAATGATTTCAACCCCAGATGAAGTTTTGCAGGTAATTTACCCATAAACTACATTATTATGTAAGTGACTATTAATGATTATTTATTTAACAGCGTATGATAAAGAGAACACTGAGTGAAAGTGGGTGTCCGTCACATATATTGGAAGATTTGATGGAAAATTGCCACGAAAGGCGCTGGCCGCCGGGTTTGAGTTCGTTAGAGACAAGACAGAACAATAGACGTCAGTATGAGAATTATGTGTGTAAAAGAATCCCTGGAAAACAGGCAGTTCTTGTTCTGCATTGCGATAACCAGCATATGGGGGATGATATGATGGTCGAACCTGGTCTTGTGATGATTTTTGCCCATGGAATCGAATAAAATCGCCTTCCAGGATTCGCCTAGTACAAAACATTCCATTAAAAAGTTTTACAGTACTTTTCGGTATACTGTGGTTGGTTTTGAAACACTCGTCTGTGAAAAAATACGGTTTTTTATACGAGACGTGCTGAACTGGTTCTATAAAAAAGAATTACCTAATTAAGTGTCGCGTGTTTTCAAAAACCGAAACACCCTGAGGGAAAAACTTTTGTTTATTCTTTTAAAGTCCTAATTAATAATAAATCGTTCAAGTGTTGTGATAACGTTGAGATTTTTTCTGACCTCGAATAAAAACTAATTTTGTCTTGTTTTGAGTACAAAGTATGTATATAGTAGGTGATACTGAGGTTTGTGGTTGCTTGTAATTTTTTTTTAATGAAAGGAACAAAAAATGAAACCAAAGTTCTTTTTTTATTATTAAGAAGACATGTTCTATAAATTTTGTTTTCGCCTTGTTGCTTTGGTGTTTTTGAAATTGTATTTAAATTATTCAAATTTTTCGTTTCTCCTACAAATAGATAAAAAAGAATTACAAACATAATTAGACAAACAATTCCGTTATTTGTAGTTTTTGTGGCATTAATTAATATTGAAAGTATTATTAATTTAGAATAAATCGAGTTACTCATAAATATTTTTACATTTTTATACTTACATGTATTTGTATTTCTTTATAGAAGAAGTTGTTTATTTTTTATACAGGGTTTTCAAGTATTCTAAATTTTTTCTTTACGTTTTTCGAAAATTCTTTTAATTATAAATTTAGTTTTATATAAAAAAAATAATATTGATCTCATAAAATGTTTTATTTTTGGAGTCATTCGTTTTTTAAATGGTGAATGGCTGCTAGTCACTATGGATCTTAAAATTAATTAAATGTGTTGTGATCGTTATCGGTTTTTAGTTAATTATTATATTATTAGTCTTTTGGAAGATTGTAAATATTTAACGAGGAGGAACGAGAAAAAAAGCAGTGCCAAGTCTTATTTATACCCCAAAAAGTAGTTAGGGAATATTAAACATTAAACAAAAGAAAAATGAAAAAATCCAAAGACTCTGAATTTTCCTGGTAACTTTTTGAATTTCCCTTTTAACTATGGTCAACTTTATAATTCAAAACAAAAAAGAAACAAAACATTAATTGTTTTATTTATCTTTTTTTTTGTTTTCATTAATATGGTCCTTTTCCATCACAGTAGTTTTTTTCTTTTATAATTAGTCTTAAGTATTATTAATAATTAATAAATATTAATTCCCAGAGGCTTACTTGCAATTAGCATAACGAGAAATGTGCAAAATGTTTTTATTATTGATATTAATATAATCAGGCAATTTTTAAATAAAAAAGGTGCAAAAATGTACTATTTAGACAATTATAATGTTTCTACATTTGTTAGTTAGTCGCTTTTGTTGTGTTGGGCATTTTGCGTTTTTTTTTTTAATAATAAAGTTAAACATATGAAAGTTTGTTTTATTTATTTACAAAACAATAGTAATACATGATATCTATTGTTTTGAAATATATTAATTTCAACTGTTTAACTTGAATATAGCGTAATACATAATTAAAATAAATGAGGTAAAGGTAAGCTAAGTTTTGTTTTTATTTATTCAATTATTAAACTACACTGAATTTAGTTGATACTGAAACTATAATAAACAAAAACGTATACATTATTATTATTATTATTGTTTTTTTTATTTTTGCAATTTAAACAATAAACATAACTATTTTAAAAACAAATTATTCGATACCTATTAAAAATTCAAATTTGAATTTTTTGCGCACAATTTAGTTAGATGGCGCTGATCGGTAAACTCGCTCTTGATTGGTTGGTTCAACTAAATTCTTTCCTTTTCCTGTGACTTGTGGTGGAACGTACACATTTTCAATGTACTTCCACAAAATTTGTAAATATTTTGATTAAAAGTAATGGAACAACCTAATTTATTTTCTAAATTTATTCTACAAGGCCTGGACTATATTCGGTAAGCATTTTTTCATGTCCGCGATATTTTGTTTTTGGTAATTTTTGCTTTCACCTTCTCACGACCTCATAACTTCTGTTATTTGTTTATAATACAATAATTAGTAGTTGTGGTACAAAGAAAACGTTTAATTCACATTTCTTAATTAAAGAGAAGTAATTTAAAGTAAATTCTTATAAAATTTGGTACTTTAATTGTTGCTACTTCATACGTAAAGAACAACCTGCAATGATGTGAGTTTATTTTGGACCTAATTTGTTTATATAAAAACAATTTTGATAAAGGTATAATTCCCTTAACATTAGTTAAAAAACTTTTAATTTATAAAATAGTTCAAAAATTATGCGGCTACCAATAATAAAGTAAGGTTAGTTCGCAACTTTCAAACAAAATATTAACAACTGATACCTTCTTGTAGATTACGTTGTTAATTACTTGTTTTCACTTAAAATGGTAAAACAAACAAATTAGTAATTACAAAGGCAAGTTTACATACTTTCTTTATTTATTTGTTTTAAAAAGTAACTTATTTCTGTTTGTTGTGGTTGTTCAGTTGTTGATGTCGAACTCTCACAATTTCTTTTCTAATGAATACGTTTTTTATGAACTAAATTACATTAATACTAATAATTAGCTGTTTTTGTTAAGTACCTAAAGGTGTATTGAACAGTATTATGTTATTGAAACGTTTATTATCAGAGTTAGTCACGTTTAAAAGTTTTTTATGCTAGAATTTTTCATGATTACCTGATTTGACTTGTTATAAATTCATCAATAAATAATATCGTTTTAAACAGTATTAAAGATAATTTCAAACAGTTACGTTGTTATTTGCAGATGACAATTGTCAAGAGGTTATTTTTAAGTGCTCGTCTTTTCAAATTGACTCAACAGCTCTGCTAGAGGAACTTATTTATACAGAAACTCTTACACCCTTTGAAGAATGCTAATAGAAAAGGTGAATATTTATATATTATTGCCCTTTCAATTAAAATGAAGGCAACGAAAAACTGTTATTGCAATTTTTCTTAAAATAGATTTATTTTGTGGAGGTTTTCCTTGCCTTATTTCTACTTTGTACGTATTAAAACAAAAACTTTGCCCTGCATTCTATTGTTAATATAACAAAAATTTGTCATTTGTTTATTAAACAATAGATTGGTTTAGTTTTCAAATGTTTTAAAGCACAAAACACAACCTTAACTTCTTCATATCTTTTTTCCTTAGCATATAATTTCAAAACAAATAAATTATGTAGATAACAAAATAACAAAACGTCAGTATTTAATTAATAATAAAAAATTTAAAGTATCTTTTTTTTTAAATTGACTGCAACTAAATAGTTTACATACCCCTTTTTTGGTGCTTTTGTTTGATGAACTTCTGTGACCTGTAAAATAATAAAGTATGAACACTAGTACACAACAGCGAATAACTATTTAAAATTTAAAACTGTTATCAACACTATGAGTTTTTTGCATGTATGTATATATTTATTAACAATTCACAGAACTTTACAATTGTTTAGGAACAACACTTGTGTAAATATTTTGCATTTGCAGTGAATTACATATATTAAAAATTATCCATTTTTTACTAGAAACTGCTTTTCAAATTTGTTAATTTATGCATTTAATTACCTTACTTTGACCTTTTAACAGTAGAAGCAAAGGTCCTAAAATTTTAGTTTCAAAATTTTTATATCTTTAGAATCAATTATTTGTTATTCAATTATTTACATATTTATTCCTTTATTGCTCAGTAAAGATTCATTTATTTAATAAATTCTTCTGTCTGTTATTATTGTCACCAAGTATAGAAATAAATGTAAGTAGCTATAAGGTCTTTTAATTGTTTAGGGGAATTTTTGTTATATCTTCATAAATTTCAGCAAACATACAAAAAATGAACTGTTAAATAAATGCCCATTTTTTTTTCAGGATATGATACCAACAAGGGTATTTACCTTTTACTAATGAAGATCACTTTTTGAACCTCACATGAAGATGTACAGGGCCCCACTGAACAATAGCTGCATATATTGTGCAATCCACTCGTCTGAAAGTGCATTTGAATTTATAGCTTGCTGTTTTATCAAACGCCTCATCAGGATCAAATAAAATACTCTAAACAACTAATACAGATATTGTACTTAAAAGACTGATTGAGAAGTGCATCTTACTTACCACATTTCTGTATTATTTTGAGGTAGGGGTTGAAATATTTCATATTTTTTCCCTTTATGAAACTGTATTAATACAAAAGAATTCAAAAATTATATGAAAATTATACACAACACGTGATTTGCGATAAATTATCAATAGTAGATCAACATAAATTGTAGATCAAGATAGATCAATGGCGATCAACAGATTTAGGTAAAAAAGGGCTGACCTCTAGGGGGCGTGGACGTGGTCATCTGCTGTTATTTCGAGGAGTTCGTACTCTGTGTTTTAATTATAGATGTCACCTCAAAAATTCAAAAAATAATAACCAAAAGAATGATCTAAGACAAAAATATACTTAAAATTTATTATTCATTTAATTTATTGTTTACTTAATTTTTTGGTTTAATAATTGTACTAGTTTTTTTATTTTAATATTTATATTATTTTTTGTTTTCATGTTTATACTAATTTTTTGTTTCTGTTTGTTACAGGCCCAAACAAAAACTGAATTTGAAAAAGTTGAAATACGATAACAAACGACAAAAGAAAAACGAATAAAACAAAAAAGGTTTGTTATTAGATTTCAATTTTTTATTTTTTGTTCCTAACGTTTCTATTCTTTTGTTTCAGAAGATCAAGGGCAAGAGGATAACATTTAACAGCGAATCCTGAATCCAACCAAGATGGGACTGGGACCATTATGACCAGGATCTGGGACTAAGAGGCTCTAAGAAGCAGGAATCGTTCTCGGGACTTTTCAGGACGTTTTGATGTATCTGCTGATAAGGTAGGATTTTTTTCTTTTTTAATAGATCAAAGTGACAAGTCATATGCAGGAATAGGGTTTTTGTACAGGTTTTATTGCTTTTTTAATTGTTTCACATGCGTCTTCTTATTGGATCTCATCAGCACCCCATAGACATTTTTATCTTTCCGTTGTGTATTATGCGTCTGCGTTCAACTGTTTTGCAGTAGTTTATTATAACAATACTACGTCGTCTCTCTTGTTATTTTTTATTTATTTTAGCTTGTCACTTTGCCTATTTATTTTGATTTTTTTTTTAATTTTCTTTGTTTATTAATCTAGGCGGGTTTTTTATGAAATGTTAAGTGAAACAATTGTATACGAAGAAACAAAAAAAAACAGGGGTGACTCGCGTGTAGATACAGAGTAATTAAATATTGGTTGGATTTTTCCTTCTATAAGGTTTTCAATATTTCTTTTCCGAATAGCCACTAAAGTGTTCAAGAGTATTAGGTGCTTTGTGAAAAAAATAAATTACAAATTTGTCAAAAACCACTATTAGACAAATATTATTAGGTATATTAAAAAGTATTACAGGTTTATTACTCAAGGTAAGTGATTATCAAATAAACCGTTTAATAAAACCAAGTTAATCAATTGCCAATTCTTTTTTTTTTCAGGTTACCATTTGCTGAGGTTACTTTTTATCGGTTCCTTTTTATGATTTGACCGTAATGTAACATAGTGTTTGTTATTGTTACGTTGTCGTTTTTGTTTGTTTAATTTCTATTGTTTTACACATTTTTTAATTCTGCGTCAATTTCATTACGCGTCTGTTTTTCGGAAACAAATTGATTACTAATAAAAATGTAGTTAGTGTAAATATATGCGCTCATCATTCCAATATTTTTAGGTAAGTTTATCAAATTTTTTTTTTTTAATTATAATAATTAACGTAATTACTTTTAGGTGTCGATTAAGGAAGAAAAAAGAGGTTAATAATTTTATTTTTATTGCTGCTTACTAATACATACTAAATGCAAAATTAAACTTATCGAAGGTCACTTACAAAATAAATTACACAAAAATGACAAAAAAAGAAGTTATCAGTTGGTAGGACAGAAGCCAACACTGACATTACCTTCTGCCATATCTTGAGACAATGCGATCGGATGGTCGTTGATGATAATACTTCTCATGCAACCAACGAACGATTTTCTAACAGTTATTCCCCTAGCTCGGTGGAGTAGACGATGACCACCAAGGAAAAGACCACCACCAGTATCAGTCGATATAGAATGAGGATCTCCAACACTTGGTTCCGTATGAGTGGCATCCACTGATAAGGTCACAGCACTTTTCGACTTTATAACTACAAAAAAAAGAACGTAATTTTTCAATAAATTTCAATTTAAATCAAATACGTACCCTGGATGTTATGCCATTGACCGTCACACAAGTAATGCGGGTTGTCTGCTCTGAACGAGTTCGATATTGGTCCTTTACCGTTTTCAACGGTCACCTTTACGGTACCATTGACCATTTCTAACACGAGATAGTCACGTTTACCGTGGACAGCGATAAGAACACCTGATGTGGTCCTTGGTTTTATGTCCATCTTGATGTTTATCATGACACCGACCTTGAATTTTTCTTTCAACTTCATGAAGCTTTCGCCCTGGTGGAAGAACGTTCCGGGTTCTACGTTCTCTGAACATGGTATTGCTCCGAACGTTTTCACCTTTTCCATAGGCTTGCTGTTCATGTGGAAGTCCCGGATGCAGCCGCTCAGTGATCGAGTCGTATTCTGAAAAAAAAAAAGATCGAAACAACTTCAGCATTGTTGCAATCAACGCCCTATGCATGTCGTCATTGAATTTAAAACAAAATAATGATGTCTATTATTGTGTATTAGGTACTGTGCACTTACCAAATTTTCGAGGGCATGTTCGTAATCAGTAGACCGAATTCCTCCAACGTAATATGGTGGAGAAATTTCAATTTTGGCGGTATTACTTGGGGCTCTACCAGTTGCTGCGATTTCATTGTCGATGACAAGTTTACCATCTCCATGGTTCCTGCTTACTTCAACCTTATGCCAGGCGTTGTCGACGTATGTACCTGGAGATTTTATAATTGCAGGAGCACCGCCACCACTAAAGATGAAAACCACCTGGAAATAAACATATTATTTTTAATATAAGTGTATATATATATATATTTAATTTCTTTTGAAATAACTTACATGGCCACTCTGTAGTGTAATAGCAGCGAAATGTTTATGATCTGTACTAGTAACATACATTAGAATACCTCCTGTCTCAGTCGTTTTGAATTCTAGAGAAAAGTCGAACTGTTTCCTGTACTTCCCTCTTGCTTCCGGATACTCCAACCTGCTTTCGGGATCACTTCCTTCACATACCGTAAAATAAGCGTTAAATTTTAGTTCAGAACGATTTCTTTATTGATTAATTTTAACTTACCAAACCTGTATGAGCCACTGTTTGTAGTATCATCATACTGGGGCTCTATTGGTAAAGCGCATGAGGGTTCTTTTGGTGCTTGTGGGACCGTTGGGGGCGGTGTACCGGGCGGTCGAGGCGCTCTTACGTCAGGAATAACCGTACCCATTGTGGTTGTAGTGCTAGGGGTTGTTGTAGTGAAAACCTCTTCAGGTTGTTGCCCACCACTTTCAAAACCACCGTCACCTCTTTTAGGTATTGCTGTAAGTAAATTACAATTTAATCAATAAATTGATTAACACACTTGTAAAATAATACCGACCATCAATAAATGGATTACGAGTAAATGATTCTGGAGGTGCCACTGTCTGATAGTCGAGCTCTTCCACTGGTGGTAATATTGGAACTGTAATGAATTCATTAATTGACAAACTCAATAATTTTCAAATAAATATTATTTTGGGACTTACCAACATGTATATTGGTGTCACTACCAATTTGTTTGTCCAAAATGCATTTTCCTATTATTTCCCTGAATTTATCAGTCGAATTGGCAAAATTGAGTATCACCCCATTGACGGTTGTATCTCCGATACATCCTGCAAAGTTCTTCTCTGTAGCCACGGTTCCTTGTTTGGCTGCAAAAGTTCTTGGCAAGCCTCCTATGTAGAAGTCACCGTACAGAATGCGAGGAAGAGGTGGAGGACTATCAGTTCTACAAATACAGAAAATTATCAATCATTGGGATTTACCCGCACCAAGGAATTTGTCCATAAATTCAACCCTGAGTTATTTTTGTGCTTTGTTTTACTTACGATTGGAATGCGTAATCGTCGTAGTCAAGTCGTAGAACGGTGGTATTGTGTGTAATGGTAACAACGTGCCATTCGTTGTCGTTGAAAGTAACGTCCGGGGGTATGATGTCGATTTTTTGATTGATCAAATGCAACTCGCCATCGTCTAAGGCCAACGATATTCCAACGCTTTGTTCGATGTTTGTGAAGTAGAATATCAGACCATTCGGTTCCTTCGTTCTGAACTTCAAACTAAGCTGGAATATGTCACCGGAAGAGATGTTATCGAATCGAATGTATCCGGTTGAATTTTCCGAGAAAGAGACCAGTCTTGAGAACTGAAACAAAAATTTGAATCAAGAGAGGAATACGATTCAGAATGATGAACTATTTAAAACGGAAATGGAAGAGTGATAAATATAATACTTGATTGGAAGCTTAGATGTTACAACATTATATGTTGGAACAGGACAAGAGGAGGCATAGAAGAGATAAAAAAGCTCTTGGAAATTAAAAAATGAGAAATAATTACCTTGACTGGACACCCAGGTGTTACATCGTAAGCCTTTATGTTCTGCGTGAGATCGACAGGATTTCCCATGATAGTAACATTATCAATGCATCCATCGAAGTCTGTATTGGTAACATCTTTGAAACTGTGGAACTGAGGATAACCACCAAAAGAAAACGTTTCAACTTGCTCTATAGTACTTCCTTCTACAGATGGAGATCGGTTTGGAATTTCTTCTTCATCCACCATAAAGTTGCCATTGGCACCGTCCCTACTGGCGCTGACAGTGTGCCATTTACCATCGTTATAGGTGTCTTTGGTGTACCATGTTTTCGTTTTATCACCCAAATTATACTAAAAGATATTAGAGCCACTCTTATAAAAGTTTTAAGCATTGTTTAAAAACAAAATACTTTACCTGGTACAATATTTTTCCATTACGAAGTTCGATAGAGATGAATGTTTTTTCCTTGCCGGCAAGGAAGAGCAGTCCTTCAGTAGCAAAAGTCTTGAAGCTGAGTTTTATGTGAGACCTGATTCTCAGATTAAATAATCTTGCATTGATAATGGCATAGCCATTTCCATTAAATCTGTACCCAGTACTCGGTTGTAGATTAACCAATTTGTTCCTCTCAATGGCACCGTGGTTGTTTTCGTTTCCATCGTTGAAGTTCCAGAAGGAAATTGGTGTGTCGCCAATCACCAGCTCTTCCATTTCACCGTCAAACGAATTTTGTCGGACCTGATTTTGGATGGGGAATTGGGGAGGGTATCCGCCAACGAACAGTTTCGATAGGTTTCTGTCCAAATTGAATATTGTCATCGTACCATTCAATGTTTCTTCCACAGTATATACTTGGTCACGACCTCCGGCCACTTCTTCTCTTATGGAAAGCTTAGCGTTGTGTCCGGTTCTGGAAATGATTCAAAAATGGCACATGTGTAAAGAATATCGAAGATAATACGAACCTGTCGATTATAAATTGGTACCAAGTATCATCAGCAACGTATTTATTGCTTATTATCCTTTGGGGATCGTTTCCGATTTCGAGGGTGAGGACGGGGTAACCATTTTCGATTTCCAAAGCCAAGTAATCGTCCTAATATAAATGATGACAGAGTTTAAATATTTAATAGAAGTGTTTATCTTACCGTTTGTGTTCGCCTCAATTTTGTACCGTTTCCATTACCAAGATACAGTAGTAACCCATTGGGATTGGCGGTCTTGAAATATCCGGAAATTTGAGTAGACGTGCTGAGGTCTGCCAAGTTCGGGGGATTCCTTAATTCCAGGGTAGTATTGGGATAAAATTTGACGCCAACTTTAATCCTGTTTGCGATATCCCTGGCTAAAGCGATCTGCTGATTTAATTTTTTTATTTTTTCTTCGACACTTTGAGCTGTGCCACGCATGCTGTCGTATTGATCAGGGAACTCCTTCAAGCTGTTGACAATATTTGGAAGTTTTTGGTTCACCGTGTATATTTGTTGTTCGACTTGTAAGATGTTGCGTTTCGTGTCGTCCAAATCTTTCGGGAGGTGTTCTGATTTGGTCTTTTCGTCGGCAATATTCTTGAAGGTTTCTGTAGCTTGGTCGAGAGTCGTTTGAGCAATGGTGTCAGCTTCTTCCGCAGTTTTTGCTGCTTGATAGATATTCAAGTCTAAAGGCTGAACGATGGGGTTGCTCAAGATTTTCCTGATATTTTCCAACTTATCTTCGTTGTCCTCGTGAAGGGATCGTATGGGCCGCGAACGACTTTTCGCTTCTTCCAGTTCTGGTGGTAACTCTTGAGAAGTTTCCTTGTGGGATTTTTGGGCTTTTTCCAGAAGAGCTGTTGAAATGTTTCGGGCGTCGATCGTTTGGTTGCTAATGTCGTTTAGTAAAGCTGCTGCATCTTCTGCAGCACTTTTACCAGAAATTGCGGCATCTCGGGCATTCTTAATCTCATCGACTATGTTTTTGTAAGCGTTTGCAGCATTGACAGCATTTTCTGATAAATCTCTGGTCTCTGTTAACAAATTGTCCAACTCTTGGGCCCTCAACGTTAAGTTTTCGGCATGGTCTTTTACAACAGGAACTAAGTCTTTTACAATGACCAGTTGGTTTATATTATTTTCTAAAGTATTATCAAATTCTGTATTCTCTTTCTCCATTTCTTTGGGATTTGCTGGGAAATCGTCGATCAACATTTTAAAATTGTCAAGAACTTCTGAAGCATTTTTTAAAAGGATGTCTGAATCCTTTAAATTTTTTTCGACGTCATTTGTTTGGGCATGAATAGTGTCCAATTTTCTTTCGACTGAGTCTCTGTTTCTTCTGCCCAAAATTAAAAAAAAAATTAACAAATTTTATACTAAGTGCGTCAGTAAAGTGTTAATCACTTTTTGTGAACTTTATTCATAAAAACAGTTGCCATATTCCGTAGACGTTAATTTGTTTTTAATTATTAAGAGTAAAATGTGTTTATTTTAAATTACAAGGCTAAATTTTAAAAAGTTTTATTGTTCTCAAAATAGAATTTAATCAACATCGTCGTCCGGTTGCGTTATCGTAAGCACTTCCACATTTCTATATTTTAAGACCATGTGACCTTTGTTTACGTCTGCCAAGCGTCAGAAGTCAGCTTGTCAGTGTGAGGTTAAGGTGATATTAGTACTAATGACAAAGATTCGTATTTTTTACAATAAAATAATTATAAAGAAATGCTACCTACGACGGGACGTTTTAAGGATATTACTTGCCCTTATCTAGAAACATCTTGTGGTAGGCCATATTGTCACTTTAGTCATAAGAAGAAAAATCAAGATGAAGCCTCAACTGTCTCAGAAGTTCCTACATACAATCCGACTCCAAAGTCGCAGTTACTGCATACAAAAAGTCATATTCCCATCAGTTATGTCCCTGACATTATAACTAGGACAGACCGTACTAATAGTAGATTTAATTCAATTTTGGAAAGATCTCAACAAGTTCAACCAACTTACAAACCAACGCCCTTAAGCATTTTATCTTCCACTCAGAAATTAACTATATCATCTTCTGACCAGAAGGGCACTAACAAAGATAGTTCTGAGCAGAAGAATCAATTAATCAATGACAAAAGTAGTGAATATAACCCTGAATCATGCAACATCAATTTTGAAGAGCTATCGACAGAGTTTGACTTAATAGATGAAATAATTAATACTTCAGAATCAGAAGAAGAGCACAAGTCTGAAAACAGTAAATTAGTTGACAAGGAAACAGGTAATATTGAAAACAAAGTAATTCAAAAGGAGAAATTGAGTAAGGATGTTTCTTCTTATAGTAAGAAAGATAAAAATACAAAATCTGAAAATAAAAGTGATAAAAAGAAAAGTGAAAAGAGTGACAAGAAGTCTAGTGAAAAACATGACAAAAAGTCTAGTCATAAAAATAGTAAAAAATCATCTGACAAAAAGGAAAATGAAAGTAATAAGAAAAGCGTAGCTGAAAAAGGTGATAAGAAAAGAAATGACGATAAAAGTAAGAAAAAAAGCAGCAGTTCTTCCTCAAATAAAGAAAGATCTGATAGGCATAGTACACGTTCAAGAGAAAATGACAAACACAAACATAAAAGTAAAATCAAAGATTCCAAACAAGGAAAAAAAGATAAGGTGGATGAAGAAGTAAAAAAGAAAGAAACTAAAAAGGAAGACGATGTAAAAATCAAGGATACAAAAACTGAAACAAATACATGTAGTGAAAGTCTTTTTGATGATGAATCAAGTGAAATTTATGATGACAGCCACAATAATTTAGTTTCAGATGATGATTTGTTAGATTTCGAAGAAGATGACGATGTAATGAAGGAATGTTATAAAATATTCAACGAATATAAACCCACAGAGCCAGAAATTGAACCTAAAATAACGAAACTCCCAAACATTAAAAAATATGACGAAGTTGAATATATACCCACTTCTAAAAAACGAATTGCTCATGATAAAGCAGAAAACATTACACCAAGAATTATTAATAAGCCAAAGTCAGGCTCTAATCCAGCACTCATGATGGCTAATCGTTTGAAAATGGCACGATTAGCGCAGGCAGCTAACGAACACAAAAATTTAATGGCTGAAATGAGTAGGCAAGAAGCAGCAAAAAGGAGTAATAGTAGCCAACAAGAAGAAAGTACCAAAAGCATAAAAACTCATGGAATAAAAAGGCCGCCAGATAAAGTATCGAATGGCAGTTCGAAGCAGCCAAAAATAAATTCAGACATTTCTAAAAACAGTTCCAATAATTTACATAAAACAAGAACACTACCTTCCACCTCTTCATCGCTGATAGACGACATTCTTACAGGCAAAACGACTATATCCCCAACAAATAAACCGAAACGAATAGCACCAGCTATGAATGTGAATTCCATTCAAAGGGCCAAGGCAAAATTAGAAGAAATAGCAAAACAAAAAGCGGCCACGTTATTAAAGACTCCATCACAAACTTTCGGGAAATCCGGCAAAAGAGTCGCTCATGTTCCCGAATATTCCCTAACCGACATTCCTGACGTCATGGAAGCAGAAAGATCGAAACTTCCGGTAAACGTTAGGACTCGGTACCTCACAATGATAGCTGACGAATGTGTTAAACTATACTTAACGAAAAATGATGCTTATCAACGCGCCTTAAAGGAAGAATTTAAGTGTTACGAAAGATGCTCTGTTTTAGCCACATATCGAAATTCCACCATGCTAGCCATAAACCGTTTACGTAAGGAGGTGCAAGATATGGAAAAGTCGGGACAAGGACCCCTCGGGCCTGGAGAAGAATCCTTCAATACCCGTGACATCAACGCAGAACTCAAGGGACGTAAATTATACAAAAACATTGAACGGTTCGTTTTATCTGAAGAAGAACTAAATCTACACGGTTATCCTCGCGAAGGACCTATACCAGGAGTGGCAGTGGTTGTGTCAAAGAAACCAACCCATGCCATCCATTTGGAATACAACGAACGACAGTGTTGTCGTTGTTCGAAAATTTATCGCGTCGGCAGGGACGGTTTTGCTGTTTACGAGGAAGAGTGCGTATACCACCCCTTAAAAAAACGAACGTTACGGGGCGAGAGTATTTATTTATGTTGCAAAAGTACGGACGAAGTGGGTTGTGCGACGGCACCTTGTCACGTGTGTGACTCTCCAGTACCAGGGGAGTATGATTTAGAAGGGTACCAAACGACTTTCCCCCCTGAGGACGACGACGACCTCCGAAGTTACGCGATTTACGCGCTCGATTGTGAAATGTGTTACACCACCAAAGGTCTAGAACTTACCAGGGTTACGATCGTAAATCCTGAATGTAAAACCGTCTACGAAACGCTGGTAAAGCCGATGAACCCCATCATAGATTACAACACCCGATTTTCTGGTATTACGAAAGAACAGATGGATCGAACCGCTACCACCATATTACAAGTTCAAGCAAACATTTTACATTTGTGCAATTCGAAAACTATTTTAATAGGACACAGTTTAGAGTCGGACATGCGCGCCCTTAAAATTATTCATAACACGATAGTAGATACTTCGGTTCTATTTCCCCATAAATTAGGGTTGCCGCATAAACGCGCCCTTCGGGTATTGGCTAGTGAGTTTTTGCAAAAAATAATTCAAAACGACATGAGCGGCCACGACAGTGCCGAAGACGCTCTCACTTGTATGGAATTGGTAATGTGGAAGATTAAGGAAGATTTGAAAAGTCGTGGTATAAAGTAGTAGAAAATATTTTTTCTGTGGGATTAGTTTTCTTAATGATGTAACTTTGCTATTGCTGTAATAAATTAATAGCAAACTTTACTTACCACTACACTACGACTGATAAAAAAATATTGAACGTATTTAAAAAATAAATTTATCGCTGTTTTTATGTACCTACCGAGTGAGGATAAAATTCGTTAAAATATAAAATAAATGTTTACAAATACAAAAAAAAGTATTTCTCAAACGCCGTTAATACCTTTGATTGTTGTAAATAATTTTGTATAGTTAATTTTAGTTTAGTTTTTTTGGGCACTTAGTTAGGTTTCATTTATAATTAATATTTAATTTATGTTCGTTATATAAGGAAATTTAATGTGTAACTGAAGGCTTTCACGATACGTCGAAAATCTTTACCAATATTTAAGTGGTAAATAAATTATTTAGTTCTTTTTCAAGGTTAATACATTTCATACCTTTTTATATTTGTATAAGTACGTATACGATAAGCGAAATGTATCTGTCTGGTACTTTAATGAAGTGAGTGATGGACAGTTGTTATAATGGTACTCATTTTAATTTATCTAATAAATTTTTTTACCGAAATTAATTTTTAGCTTACCTTTAAAATTGCACCTGGAATATTTTATTCCCTTACAAGTACGCCCCGGTTTTTGTTAAATCCCGAATGTTAATAGTTTTAAAAGTAAACGGGGGTTTCTTGTATATACAGGGTGTTTCATTAACCGTTAATTAAGAGTGGGGAAGCCCCTGAATGTTATATTATTGAAATCGACCTACCTTCAAAACGACTTAACCATTGGCACCCAATAGTTTCGAATAAAATTGTTAAGAGGGCGCAATTCTCATGTTAATTTTTTTTTCTATTTTCAGTATATATGGCCGGTAGTTTCCCTTAATGAAACACCCGGTATATTACTTTGAAGTTGTAATTACTTACCCATTTTTCGACAGCAACTTTTCAACTTCCAAAACCGTATTGTACGTAAATTGGGTATGATTAGCAAGATCGTCCAGTTTGTTATTAATGGTAGTCAGATTACTTTTGAACATTTTGGCTTTGTCGTCGATATTATCGACTGGCTTTTTTAAATTTCGCAAATTTTCTAAAAGATTATCGGCGTTAAGATATTGTTTATCGGCGTCACTGGCTCTACCGGATAAATTAAATACATTTATTTCGTTCAAAAGGTTTGACGCCTCTTCCAATGCTGCATCTACCTTTTTATCTAAAAAAAGTGTACCAGTCATTAATAACAAGTTTACAAAATAAAATTAAATAAGGTCTCGTACCTTCGCCAGAAATCAAAGAATCTGACAAACTTTCTATGTTGTTGACTGCATATTTTGCATCCACAGCTGCATCAGATATTTCGTCAAACACTTTATCAGTTTCTAGGCTGATATTGTGTGCATTATCTGCCAGTACTGCACTGTTTTCCATTGCGTATAAAATCTGCAGCAATAGAATATTTAATTTATAAGAAATTAATCAATACATCGTATAAAAATTATTTACCTTTCTGTTAAGAGAATTAGCATCAGCCTCTACTTTATCAAGATCTCCTAAAATAGGATTCAAGTCAATTAGGCTTGGTTGTAATTTCCCAACTTTGGGTTTAAGTTCGTTCAAGGTATCATTCAGGTGGGTCAGTCTTCTTGTTGTAAAGTAACCGGAATCTACAGTCTGTAAAGATTCAATAACTACAAAAGGAAATTTTTATACAAGAGTGTATTTACATCAAATTCATGTATAATGGGATCAATTAGAGCTGCGAGGGCGTCAGTGTCGTCCAAAAGGTCGTGAGTGCAACTGTCGCAACTGTGGCAACCAACATCGTCAACAAATGCCCATCTGTGGGGACAGTGGTCACATTTTTCCCCAATAACCCCAGGGAGGCATTCGCACTGACCAGTTTCCGCATTACACCCGAATCCAAGAGAATATTCACTTTTACATCCACAAGCTGTGTACGCACAAAGAGGGAATTAAATTAAGACCAAAATGGTTTCAGATCCTTTCAAAACATTGTCTTACATATGCATCCATTGGCAGTGAAGTTCCAATATCCAGCAGTACATCTGTCACAGTTTCTTCCAGTAACCCCAGGTTTACATTGGCATTGTCCAGTTTGATCATGACACTGACTACTTAAAGAAGCAGGACTGCAGTTACACGGGACACATCCTTGTCCCGATTGGAACCCGTAATGTTCTGCCACACAATGATCACACTTTTCTCCTTCGACGTTCGGTTTGCAAACACACTGACCAGTGTGGCTATCGCAACGTTCTCTACCGTAATTATCACAGTCACATGCTACAAAACGGTACATAATTTATAAAATCGCCTAGTGTTTGTGTTTATTAAATACTTACGTTGGCAATTCTTCGCTGTGATGGCATCTCCGTAGTAGTCAGGAGCACAAAGAGCGCAGGAGTTTCCAAAAGTATTGTTGAGGCAATGTAAACATTCACCAGTCACAGTGTTACACGAGTAAGGGTCAGTTGGGTCGATATTACCAGAGCAGTCGCAAGGTTTACAAAAGTCACCTGCAAAAAAAATAGGTATGTATACCTACATAAGAAGTTGTCGTTGGATTATACGTTAATATACTCACCAACAACCTCAGGCCTTCCGTAGTATCCAGGAGCACAAGACTGACAACGTGCCCCAAAGTAACCCTCGATACAGTCACAACTTATCTTTTCTCCATCTGAACTGAGATCACAGGCAGTTGCAAAGCTGTAAAATAAAATCAATGCATAATATAATATTCCAACATCATACACGTTTTCTAGAAACCTACTTATTGGAAGCCACAGGCAACGGACATGCGCAGATCAAACAATCCCTTGGAGTTCCTTGTAAAGCGTTTCCATGATACCCAACGTCACACTGCTCACAGTGATCACCTCGAGTGTTGTGCTTGCAGTTCTAAACAGAAAACATTTTAATAATAAATAGTCAAGAAAGGAAATATTTAACTTACGAAACATAATCCTGTGTGGACATCGCACTCATCAGCGTGACCGTTGCATTGACAAGCAACGCAGTGACCTCCATGGGGACCAGTGCTTATTCTGTAATAGCCTGGTGCACAGTCTTCGCAAGACAAACCTTGATAACCTGGAGGACACTGACACTGCTCCACGGAAGAGGCACGTTGAACATTTTTACCATGCATTGCTGTATAATTGTAAGGTACTCCATTCACCAAAAGAACGTTCGACAATCTGTGATGAATCAGGGAGTTAATTAAAAAAATTTTTAAATAAATTTTTGGTAAAAACCTTGCAGTAACTGTATTACTCCAGTACGTAGCCCGAATGTAAAGGCCTGTAAGGTTGTTGAGGACAGTCATGATGTGTTCCCTTTTAGCAGCAAAGCCGGATGGTAATTCGAAGTTACTCTCCACAATTCCCAAGCTGTCACTGTAATCGGTTGCCACTGCAGGTTGTTCGATGCTCATGTAAGCCAAATAAGTCCCAGCTCCAGCCAAGATAACGTCAGCGCCACTTACTGCTTTACCTTTTGGGCCAAAATAAAAAATTTAATGGTCTGTGTAAATACTAAGAAAAAATTATAAACCGACCTGATGATCCAATGGTATAAAAAATACTGTAGTTAAGCCTGCTGCCATATAAGGTCAACTTTTTCCCCAAATAAGCAGCCGGAGCTGAAAAATATACTCGTTTATTTTTCATGTCATCTTGAGAAAGATCAACTCCAATATCTGTGGGAGCATTTCCTTGGTAAACGGTTGAATTCAGATGGATTACATCGAACGACGAGGTGTCTGTTTCGTTGATTTCGACAAGGCCCCAGTCTTGCATATTGATTATAACGGACTGAATATAATTGCTGCTGGTACACCTAGACGTTTTTCCAAAACAGAAACAGTCTGTGCATCCGTCCTCGTTGTCTGCCTGGAGATTGTACGAGCCTTCACGACATAAACTACAGTCTGGACCAACGGCATTCTTTTTACATAAACATTCAGCGGAAACTTGGTCGCAAATATCCGGAAGTGTTCCGGCATAATTACATTCACACCTCTCACAATACGGGAATGCGAAGTAACCGGCTTGGCAAACGCCACAAGTACGACCAACAACGTTCTTCTTACAAGTGCAGCTTCCGTTGAATAGATCACATTGTAAATTGTGTTCGACACCCAATGGGTTACATTTACATTCTTCACAACCGATGATAGGGTCAAAACCATAAGTAAAGGGCATGCACTGGTCGCAACGTTCTCCTGTTACGTGCGGTGGACATATGCAGCGGCCTTAAAAAAAAATATTGAGGAGTTGTACCAATTTATTTGTAGTGCACGTACCTGTAGAGGCTTCGCACAGGGCAGTTAAAGGACAGTTGCAAGGTTTACAGTCGGGAAAATCGTAAAAGCCAGTTTTACATGCCTCACACTGTCTGCCAATTACATTTGGTTTACATTCACACTGGCCACCAAATTTATTACATTGAAAACTTAAAGATCCTATGTGGTCGCAGTAACACTGGAGGGCACCATTATTGTAACCAGCGGTTATTGAGAATACAGAATCCTTACAGAAACCTTAAAAAAATAATAATAAATGGTAATGGTAATATTGTATGATATCTTCTTACCTTCATCTGATGTGTCAATATAGAAATGATTGCTGGCACAAGTCGATATGAATTCTGCTGTACGATCAAGGTCTTCTTCCTCCAGAACATTTTCACTGTATAAGTCAGCGGGAACGATTAGTAAATAGTCCAAGTAAACGCCTTTGTGATTTGGTTCCTGCAATACATAATACGTAATATAAAGGCAATAATTTTTTTTTATTCGAACCTTTAATGTAATCATAAAGTTTTCTGTTAATGAGAAGAATGGGTTGCCATCGGTTTGTTTAACAACTGCCCTGCATCCGGATTTTGAAGGACAGTGTTCAACAGCTAGTTTCGCTTCATAAAACTGTCCATTTTGAACAATGACGTTTAAATTGAATTCTAAAAAGAACACAATTAGAATTTTCTAAATTGTTTGGTGATATAGGTATCTACCTGGATTATTTGGTTGGTAATACTGGACAACGAAAGAATAATAGCCAGGCACAGAAACTTTTGCATGCACATCAATCATGTCGTCAGACGGTTCCAAGTAAATGTACGAAGAATCGTTTGAAATTTCGTGAACTGGCCGAGTAACGTTTCCTTCGACTTCAGCATCAAGTTCAAATTGGACTTTTTTAGACTCGGGTGGATTCGGATATCTAGAAGAAATACATTTTCCATCTTTAACTATGCAAACTGGTTTTGGTTTAATATAATCCAAAGACCATTCGTCGTATGGTATTGCCACAATAGATTGTATAGCAATATTTGCATCGTCAGCTCCCTGAAATATAAATAATTTTTTTAACAATTTTCAAACCGGACGATTGCTATTATTACTTGAAGTATGGCATTGATGACATTTCCATCAACGTTTTGAATGGCTAGGGTGTTTTTCTTATCGGTGACAATCTGTTGACACACCATGGTATAAGGGCATGAGTAGAGGAGAGCCCTCCCCCTGGTTACCCCATTTTGAGCCCTCGATTCAACGTTAACTGTTTGAGTACGATGGTCTCCTTTGGGGGTGAAATAGTTTATCACCAAGACATAAGGACCTGGCCTTCCAATTGTGATGTTATATGCTATTTCCGTCTGATTCTTGTTGAGCAGTGGAATACGATTTAACACTTTAAGTTCGATAAGATGCTACAAGAAAAAATATAAAATATTTTTGATTCAATAATATTATTACTTACCTCATGATCACCATAGAAATCTTTCAATGAGTCGACTTTATCGCCCCTCAAGACCACTCCACCAGCTCCGAGGGTTTTTGCGTCGAATTTCGATACATTAGGATAACTATAGTCTCTGCAAAGGGCCTTGTTATCGATCGTACACGGTTCTACCACCTTTTGGTTCAGTATGGAGGCTGAAGAGTATTCTTCAGGCAATAAAACGAAATAATCCTGAAAAAAATACTTATTAATAATGAAAACGTTGAGGGTTAAAAAAAATAATTACCAAAAAGAGATTCTTTTTGTTTTCGATGCTGACTGTCCATTGACCTGGTTCCAAGACCAGTGCTGAAGAACCGGAAGCAGTGACGAAGGCGGGCTCAGAAGAACTCTTAAAATGGACCTGAAGAGTTTGTTCGAAGCTGTGGGGACTGTCAGGGATGACTCTTATTGTTCCAGTAACTGTGTCAGGATTTGGATTCACATAGTGCAAGATGATCAAGTAGAGAGATGGTTTGGAAATGTGGACGTCGTATAGAATTTGATTCTGGAAGAAACAATATTACCACCAATTGTTATTTGTATTAATAGGTGAAATATTTACTTGTAATTGTGAGAAAACAGCGTATCCCTTCCACGAATATCCAGGGAAAACGCTTTCGTCATAAGCATATCGTACTGCAGTGTTGGCAGGTGTATGTCCATCTTCAACCTCGTACTGGAATTGGTATAGGGTGGGGAAGTAATGTGCTTGAATGGGTTCTTTACAAGTGCGTCCTGTTACACGTGCTTGACATATACATTGTCCTGTTGCTTTATCACACACCGTACTAATCGATCCCCCAATGTCACACCCACAATCTAAAATTATCAATTATTTTTTTACATTTTTCACTAAAGATTGCACTATGAACATACCCTTGCATCCGAACAAATTTTCTTCCTGAAGATGGTAAGTACCAGCAACACATTCGGAACAAGACCTCGAGATAACAGAAGGTTTGCAAACACACTGACCATCGAGGTTGTCGCAAGCTGCAAAACCTCCCAGAACCCCTGGAAGGTGGCAATTACATTCGCTACATCCTTCGGGGTTGTTTAGGTTTAGGTTCCAGTACAGTGGTTTACATTTGTCGCAAATGCGTCCTTCAACTCTTTCCTTGCACTGGCACAGTTCACCTGCAGGAACTGATCCACACCCTGCAAAAGCTGCCACCACTCCCGCAGGATTACAGTTGCATTCTGAAACAATTAAGTATTATAATATGACAGGACAATTAATTGATATTACCTTCGCAAGCTGGGAAATTGTAGAATCCTTCTCGACATTGATCACAATGGATACCATCAAAGTTGTTATGACACTGGCACCTTCCTTCGTTGTCACAGGAAACACCCATGGACCCATGGCCGTCACAGTTGCAAGCTGAAATAAAATAAAAATTTAGATAATTTGTGTGGAAATGTTTACGTAGGTACGTATGTATTTACCTAAACACTCAGGATATGAGTAGTATCCAACACGACATTGTTCACAAGTTCGACCACCAAAGTTTGGAAGGCAAGGGCATGTCCCAGAGAGGTCACAGACCGAAGAAGCTGATCCTACTGTGCTACAATTGCATGGTTTGCATTCTGGATATCCGAAATATCCCGGAATACACTGATCGCACCTTTCCCCACCATAACCTTCTTTGCAGAGGCATTTTCCGGTATTTTTGTCACAAATTTCCGCTTCTGTTCCTTTAATGTCACAATTACAGTCTGAAATAAAACGAAAACGTTAAAAATACATATTTTTTAATGTAAACTAGACTTACATGTACACGAAGGGTAACTGTAGTACCCATTTTCGCACTGGTCACACTTAAGTCCCCCATAATTGCTTTTGCACGTACAGTTTCCTGTAATTTGGTCACAGGTGTCTGAGGCAGAACCAAGGGCGTTACATTCACAGGCTACAACAAAGTCCACACACATATACATCACAAAAATCACTTAATATTTAATTCTGTGACTTACGTTCACAAGTTGGAAAATTGAAGTAACTGTCGGCACATTCCTTGCAATATTTACCCCCGAAGTTGTATTTGCAAGAACAATGGCCCTGATCTGGTTCACACTGGAGGCTTTCGGTACCATTCAAGAAGCAACCACAAGGGATACATTCAGGATAGCCGTAATAACCGAAACTGCAGCGGTCACAATTGGGAGCCTGGTACTCAGGCCTGCACTCACAACGGGCAGTACCCTCTTCGCAATTTCCGGTGGAGTAGAAGTAATTACAGTTGCAAGCTAGAAGCACATGGTGGATGTAGATTGCGAGCAAAAGGAAGGAAGCCTACGGGATGAGGATTTAGATGGAAAATAGTTGTTGTGGAAGTCTATTGAGATGATATGGCAGGATTTCATTTCTGTGAAAGTCCAAGGGATTATTTTGATATAAATGGCAATGAGGAAAAGGACGATTAAGTCTAAAAAAATACCGTACGTTGGCAAACATCAGTCTCATTCCAGTGTTTATTATAAGGCCTGTAGAAGGTTGGTTTACATTGGTTACAGTTGATTCCCATCGTATTGTGTTGGCAGTTCTGACACACCCCACCACCTTCGTATTTGCCATGAATATCAAGAGATAAACGTTTTCTGTCCACCTCAGGATCATAAACGCATTCGTTACTGTGTTGAAAACAGTTACAAGCTACAATTGAAGGTTGATAACCGAAAATTATTAATTAATGGTGCCTAACGGATTTGAAAACTCACGTTCGCAAGAAAATGGCGCGTAGTTCTTTGATATTTGCCAAGCCTTTTGCTCGAACCCAGGACAACACTTTTGGCATTTGGGACCACAGGTGTTGTGTTGGCATCGACAGAGGAGGATGTTGGGATCGTTGGGGTCCGTGACCTCGCACACGTCGGCGTGACCATTGCACATACAACGACCACCAATGCTTATGTCTTTTATGGAGTAGAAGTACTAGAACAGGGAAATAAATTGCAATTACATCTAATATAAACGAATAGTGTTTTTTTATTACTCTTCTTGTGACTGTTGGGTCTTGCCTGGCTACGAACATGAGATGCCCAAGGAGATTTTTGGTTCGGAGGAAACGAAATCTGACATTGGTAGCCCTGGTCCATTCTTGCAAGACTGGAGAATTGAAATAGTCTCTCGCAGAAGGTCTATTATTAAGAATCGATATGGGAATCTACAACAATTATTTTTAGTAAGATAAAAGGTGTAGGTAGATAAGGTAGACGTTAAAGTACTTCTCCTCCTTCCAGTGGAACGATCTTCGAATATTCGGTGGTACAAATAACGGAATCGTCGGCGGTTATGGGTTGTAAAGTTTCCTTGCCAAAGTACGTTTCGCAGTCGCTTTCTGAGTCCGAAAAGTATTGCCATGGGGTCCATGTTTTACCATAGTCTGCCGATTTTTCTAAAATCCAAAGGCCAGGGCGAGGGGAAATGCCCATTCGGATGAATATGTAAGCTACATGGAATTCCTACAAAAAATTAAAGATGATGATAGTATCAGTTAATAAGGTCTAATGGGGGATTAAAAGTATGCTAAAATAGGGACACAAAGAGGGGTAAAAAAGAGACCCAAGGAATCATAAAAAGGTAATAAAAAGGAACTCATGGGAGGAGTAAAAGAGGCATTAAAAAAGGACTCAAATGTGGATTAAAAGGACCCATAGGAGGGCTAAAAAGGAAGCTATAGAAAGATTAAAGTGGGATACATAGGGGAAATAAAACGGTGCACAAAGGGGGATTAAAAAGGACCCTTAAAATGGCTAAAAAGAAACTCTGGTGGAACTCAAATTTGAAAATGATGACTAATGAATAAAAAATGATTGAACTAATTTGAAGGGTCCTTTTAAATGATGTATTAAAAGAAATATTTTTAAATCAACATACGGTTAAACCGGAACTTCTGTTCTGCTTTTTACAAGATATATTTGACCGAAAGCCTCTCCTTATCAATTTAATTATTTTGAGTAAGTATAATTTGTCCAAATTAGAATATATCTGCATAGTTAGGTACCTATGATACTTAATGAGAGCTAATTGTAGGAATTTCTTTTTAATGACCTAAAACTCAAATTAATTAACCAATTTAATTTATTTGAGTTGCTACAATTTAAGTTGTTATTATTATTATTGGAATGCGTTTTCGACAATTGTAAATTATTTTAATTTAACACATCGCATCTCGCATCGTTATCGTGAAACGAGACGGATCTTTTGAGTTCTTGTGTGGGAGGTCACTTCCTTCATTAGGTACTGTACTTAGTTATATTTGGATGGCCTTATCAATTATTATCAGAGGATGCGGATGGTCGGCTGATGGCAAAACACACTTAATAACATTTCATTTTTTTAAATTTTTATTATTTAATATTGTTGTATATTACATACAAATGGGACATATGTAAACGAATTTAGTCACAAAAACAATGGTAAAGTTTTGAAAGTTCAATTAATTATCTATAAATATAACAAAAGCCATCCGGTATATTGGTCATTCGTGTGTTTTTTCTTGCAATTATTATTGACTTGCATTTTTCTGCAATGACAAATGGAAACGGGCATTTGTTTACGAGTTTCTCTTGTTCTCTTCTGTTACATTTAGGTACATTTGTTTTATCTGTTTTCTTTTTTCAACATATGAAGTTGTTAAGTGTGATCTGCCAGGAAACATGTGGTCGCCAGGCGCGTCACTGTGGATGTCGATGTCGATAGCTTTTATTAGTGAAAACATTTCTAAACAAATCCGTTTACTTTTTATTAAAACTAAACTGACACTTTTTTTACAAAATAATTTTAATAACGCTAATATTCTTTTGAAAAAAAATATGTTTTATGAAAATAGTCGAATAGTACTTAGGTAGTAGATCTAAAAATATTGATGACCACACATTTCAATTTGTTGTTCATCTTGTAGACGACATGTAATGTAATACTTCGAGTGCATTGTTGGCGCTTAACATTAACAGTCAACTGTTTGCTGCAAGTGTAAGCGCTTTTTGATAAATTCCGACAGTCATAATAATGATATAAGGTACACTTCTTGTGCTTTATTATTATAATTGATGCATTCACGATCATTGCAGAAATTCCAGATAAAGTTTTATCTTTGCCGTAGCGAAAAATGTTCTACCATAGTTTTTGTTTATTTATACGTCTAGACAGTTTCACATTATTCATGTGTGAGTTTGCAATGGAATATTATAATTATGTTTTGTGCTCCAGTTCCCATGAGCCATCCTGTATATAAGTAACCACAATGAGCTGTGAGATTTCTTCTTCCCCCACCTCCGCAAACCACCCAATACCATAATAGGATATTTGCTCTTTTCTTGGAAAGATAATCGTTTTATGACCCGGCACTAATTTTATAATTCATTCACTAACAGATGGCCCTCGACAAGAAAGTTTGCACTTTCTACCCCTAATTTTAAATTAATAATTTTCCAAAAGAATAATTGGATCGTGCCCTGGACTTTTTCTATCTTTCATTAAATTTTTAAAATTATTTACGTAGTCTGTAATGTCCCCAAAATGTGTCTCAATCCGGCCCTTATTGTTTCTTATACTGGGGCATCTTTTTGTGTTAATGAAAAACCGAAAATTGAATGACATGTTCGGCTAGTTTTGACCTTGAGCTGTCTGTACCATTAACCTGAATCCTGGGGCAATTTAAAGTTCTTTGGCATCGGGACTTTCGCGAAAATAAAACGTTCTTCAAAATTTTTTTGGGAAATTCAGACATTCAGGTTTTTTTTGGGTCAATTCAAATTGCAACTATTTTACCTTTAGAACACCCTCTACAGGTATTTTTTTACTTACTTGTCCGAAATCAATCGTAAGATTGACTTCGTTATATTTCATCCCTCGGGATAACGGCGGGCTTTGCCACCACGTCTCCATTCCATCGACGGCGTATTCGGGGGGATGTCTTTTGTCGGGTCGTGTGGGGTCACAGTAATCGCAAAACTGTAAAAAAATTGTTTTTCTTAACATTAAAAAATAATAATAATTAAGCCACGTTATTTTAATTATTCTGTATACAGGGTGTCTCAAAACTCCCGAGTAAATAAGTCGATTTAGCTGCATTATTCATTTGTATACCAAATTACTTCGTGAGGGTGGCAAAGGTGAGAAAATGCTTATCAAATAAATAAATTTAATTCTAATATATTTATAAAAAAACTTCACCCTATATATTTTATTATTTTGATCGTTAATTATCTATGAAGAGGATACATTAATTTTGTTATAAATTATGTATTTTTTTCTAAAAAAAGATTCGTGATAATTTATTGAAGTTATCTTGGAAGGATTTGAATCATTTGTATGATTATCATTGTTCTCATATTCTGGCTAATGACCCATAAGCAGAAAGATATCTATCTATAAAATAAATGTGAGAAATGGTCCCAAATAACATAACCAATGAAATGAAGATCATGAGCTGACCTTTGCCACCCAGTTTCGTTTTATTTTTCTTAAAAACATTTTGTAATAGGAACGATTTACGATAACAGACACACTGTCACAAAAATACTTCATCAATTATGTATTTAAGTAAACTAGAACGGTTTTGTTTATAAATAATATGGAATAAATAGTACATTTAATTTTTTTCTATCTCCATAATAATTATTATTGGATTTTTCACTTTTATTTATTTTTTTAATTATTATCTACCATCTTTTTTAGAGATGCCCCCTTTTTATTTTTTATTTATTGTTTAGAAACAAAATTCGTTCTAATTACTTAAATACATATAGGGAGAATTCGTAAACAAAAGATGACCTCTTTTATTATAAGCTCAACTGTTTTGCTTCATTACTCTGTTATATACCTAATGACCACATGGCGATTCGTTTATATGAATTATTTTATTAGGTACATTTCATAAATACCCACAAACAAAAATAAGAAACTACATGCTACAGTTATCTCCAAAAAAATTGATACAAACTTTGCCTTTTTAAGCGATCAGTCAATTGTTTTTCATTGTTAATACAATTAACAATTGAAACTCGAATCAACAATTGCAAACGATTGCATTTTTTACAGAATACTGTCTCATACCACAGTAGAATTCGTTTAAAAATGCCCTAACTGCTGCTGTTTATGACCGCGGAAACTAAACAATTATTTTAGCCTGAACGATGACTATAAGGAAAACATAATTCCTAAAAATATCTGCTTGTAAAGCAAGAATTTATTCTATTCTGCAATTTTCCTGTAAAATACTTTGTTATGCTATCAAGTGAATGACATAATCATCAAGTTGGATGAATTTTGTTTATGAGAAACAAAAACAATAGCACGAAAAAAATGATCAATTTTGTTAATGGAATTAATAAAATAATAATTTGTAGTCAGTATTTATGTGATAAATGATAAGAAAACTTGTACAGAACTATACAAATGTTTAGTAACTTCCCAGATTAATACAAATCTTATCATTCATTGCTAGTAAAGTAAACTGAAACTCGTTTCTCAAATTCGTTAACGTATTATTAGATGAAATCGAGCCTGGTTATGAATTTCAACAGTTGAGTGTCGTTTTCCTTTAATAAATAACAAATAAAACAATTTCATTGTTAATGATTGATTATTATTGTCTTCACTTGAAGAAGCCACAGCCGTAGTGATCAATTAAAATTTCTTAAACTTATTTGTTTATTTTTTCATTGTTAATATTACATAATGAAGTTTCAACATGTAAACGCCGAAACAATTAAATTCCATTGTTTTTATTTATTGCACCCTCATTTGTTTTAATGAGCATCCTCATTTCGTGTTTGATTATTGTTTTACTTTTGCGGTTGTTTTCCACAACAAATGAAACAAAAAAATTAATTGTTGAAGAGAAGTTACTGAATTTTGAAGGGTTGAAAACTGACCTGTCCGTGAATGAGTTTAACATTCTCGTCGTTTTCTGCATTAGCCCCGATAAGTTTACAGTAAAGCTCGGGTCCCTCCGTGTCTTCGCCGCATGTGGCGGAAGCTCTGATGGTACGATTTTCGGCCAAGTTAAAATAAGGCGGCGTAAGCTCGTCGCTTCGCGCGTTTACAACGTTCACCACCCCCGTCGTTAAAATTGTCAAAAGCACCAAGACAAGACCGGGAGAGGCCTCTAGAGGCCTTCCCCGTGATCTTAACACCACGAACATGATTTTAGAACTGAATGAGAATCCTCTGTCGTTTATAACCGATGCTTGCCTTTGCTTTAGTTTGCTATGCTTTGCTTACCCATCCTTCTTGTGTGGTTGCAATACAAAAAAGACGCTACTGTTGTACGTTAGATAATATATTATAGGCAGATCCGGAATAAGGCCCTAAACTTGATACACACATTTTTTTAATTATAGATATAAAAAATGAACTAATTTTAATTTCTGTTAAGAATTTATTTGTCCATTTGGAATAAATAAACAAATTGTATATATTGTCATAAGTTATTAAAAAATAATTTTAATAAATAGCGTCGTTTTACTTTTAAATAAATCGCCCTAACAACAATTGTTTCACTCTCATTTGCTTAAAAACAATCCTGCAATTGTTACAATACAATAATTGAGAATCTCTTTTTTTTTTGTGTCGTTTGTTTTTATTGTTAAGAAATATTTTTACTCTTTTACTTTTTACTATATTATTAACATTCTTTTATTTTTCTTTGTTTCAGGTGGATTCGTTTTTATTTTATTTTTTTTTAATGTGATCGTACGACCGTTGTTAAAAAGTGCCTTTTAAATTTTTCGTTCGCGAAAAGTTGGTGTCGTTCGTGGGCGGTAGAGTGCGGTGGTGTTTTTATCGTTAGTGCCAATGGAATGGTACTGGATCCCTTAAAAATAATTCCTTGGACCATTTAAGGAAGGAGCCCAGGACATCTTGGACTCAAAAAAAAGGGCAGAGAAGGATTCACCAAAACTATTATGGTGAGTAAATACATTGCCAACAATATATTATGGTGGTGGTAGTAGTTAGTTTCAAATAGATTTGAGTGACAAGATTTTTGTATTTAGATTATTTATATATGTATTTATTTGTTTTATATTTTGTGTATTTTCCTCGGCCCTTTAAGGTAAATTGCAAACGGCAATTTGAGTCATTATTGGGCGCTGTTATTCCACTCCATGGTTTATCCACTCGGACGCTGAATGAATTCTATTTTGGGAATTATACCACGTCGGTATGGTCCCTGATTTAGGATTCCCTTAAATTTTTGGGATTATGTGATTTTATTAGTTATTACTTTTAGGCAGTGCCAGATTAACCATTTGGAAGCCTGTTTTTGCAAAACTATTATTTATAAAAATATTTTAAACTATTTATAAAAATTTACAATTTTTTAACTAATAAATAATTTTTTGTATACACATCTTAAGGGTTTTTTTTTTTTTGATATTTTATTTAAACATTTTTTACTTTTATCCTAAAACAATTATTATTAATTAAAACCTCTAAAGAAAATAAGGATTTATTATTTATCGATTTATTCTAGTTATAATAATTTACTAATAATTTTTATTGGATAATCTGGCACTTGGTTGGTGTTATACAAGGTGTTCTCCAAGTTGTCGTTAGGGGTATCGGATTCCACTTTACATATACAAACATACAAGTATTTAATACAATTTATTTTTTATATAATATACTTGTCACTCTATCTATTTGTTTTTTTTCTATGTATTTCAGGAAGTGTAGTGAGGAAGATTTGGTACAGTGTATGTTTATAAAATCGTGTCAGTTCGCGAAATGTCTCATAGATGGCGCTACGTTACGCGATGGTTACCAAAAAAGGCACTTTTTCATTACTTTAGTAATTCTATCATTAATCAAATACTTTAATTGTTAGTTACTGATTTAAACAAATATCTTAAAAGTGGTAACTTATTTTCAAAGTTTATTGTTGGTTAAGTGGATTTTTTAGGTAACTGCTTATTTACGTGCCTTTAATGTCGCCCCTTTTCCTCTGACTTTGTGTTACATAATATGTAAGGCAAAGGGGTTACAAATTACATACAATTGCGGCCTTTTCCTTCATAAATTCGTCTATTAATTTAAAAAGTCCTTCTAATTAAAGTAAGTACTCATTACAATAAACTACTTATTTACTTTTTTACTAATTTATGTTTTCTATTTTTTTTCAGCGTTAATAAGTAAGTAAAATGAATAATACAACACGTAATTTAATTTGTGAAATCAAGTGGGTACTAACTTTTTTTCTGTTTTTTTTTCAGCTTCCCAGTGGGTACCATTCTTTTTAAGACAAAACAGTAACACACAAGGCACTAATAACAGTAACAAAAAAAACCAACGATACACATAAACATAACACACTTTGTTTAGGACGCGATTGTTTCTCGTCGTCATTATTGTGGCTTATTTTGTTTTCTTTGTTGTCTTATTAGAGTAGGATTATTTAAAATCTTGGTATGTATGTGGTCTACTATTTTTCTGTCTAATTTAGTTTCTTTCTTATTTGGTTTGCGTCTGAAAAGGAGGTACCTTCGTAAGGTAAGAATCATCCCTACATGACATCACACAAAAATTTATTTCAAAAAATACAATTTCGTATAACTTTATTACACTATACATGTCCAACGCTCTTAAAATAATAGAGAGAGATTCATAAATTCGACTAGAAATAGAATTAATTGCAATGTCTCGTTTGTGTAATTTTGAGCTGAACGATCAGCCTATATGGATAAAATTTATAAGCAAAAAGTCCCCTTTAAAAATAGAGGAATTTATTATTAAACTCTGCCTTGGTATTTAACATCAACGTTAATAGAGAAAGAACAATAACAATTCTAAAAAGTATTCAGTCTAATTTTTGACAAAAAAATATTTTTTTAGTTAACTAGGTAAATCATTTATTCAGTGTGCATTTTATGAACGCTCTTGGCTTTATAGAAATATGCTGCAATCATAATTGACCCACTCAGCATAGTGTTTATGGAGAAATTTAACAGCAACACCATGTCAGCTGAATCCACAAGAATTGTAAATATTCTAGCTACATGGGAAATCATTTTGAATGAAAATGTATTAATAAATTATTCATTATATACTCACTAGCATTTGTAAATGCTGATATGAACCAAGTTAAAATACTGACAGACTCAGCAGTTCCACTTCGTACAATTTCTAACAACTGGATCACTTTTGAGGAAGCTCCAATTGGAGTGCATAGTGGCTAAATTAAAATATAAAGTGTATTATAAGTATATACTTCATGATTTATATTATTTACCACTAAAAAAGTTAAAAACTCTCTTGGAATGATTCCGTTCAACATTCCAAATGCCATAGAACAATAAATTGATGCTCCAACGAAAAAACCAATGTTAAAAAAATTCTTGTAGTAGGACGTGATAGTGATCAGAAGTAACTCCTGTACTAGTATTATAGGATATTCCAAATAAGTAAGTAGGGCATAATGCTTTCGGAAATTGTATGAGAACATTGTAGTGTAACTAAAAGAATATTTATTAATTAGTTTAATACGATTCCAAGTAGAACCAACAATCTAGACCCATACCTGAACAATTCCATGCATAAGCCAATCAAACTGATACCGTGTGCATTTTTTACTCTAAGTATATTAATAATTTGGGGAATTTTTAATATAAAACAGGATGATATTGTTATGATACTCAACAAATTTGAGACAGATTGTAAAATACTTGTGTCGTATTTTAGGGCCATGTTGTAACATAATACAACGTTTACATAATAACAAACATCAACTGGTAATTTTGGGTGGGTAAAGAATAGTACTTTATATTTAGTGTTGTTTTATGATTTGATAACCTTAATCTTTGACATTAAACTTGCTTCCCGCATTTACATTCAATTTTGCTGCCAATCAGATTAGGACAGTGCCAACTTTTACATGCTTATTTTACTAAAAACCGAAGGATTCCGCGGCCAAAATCAATAGGTCAGGCTCAACTTATCCGGGAACTGTTTCAACCTATTGATATTTAGTTTAGGAGTGCATAATTTCAGTTTACTTCATCTTTTCTTCAAATTAATTCATAGAGGGATTAATAACAGCATTAGAATTTCATTAAAAAGTTTTAGCAAAGATTTTGGTATATGCCACATTTACAGAAAACCGTAAATTGGTTCTACCTTTAAAGCTTTCGTGAGCACGATCTAGTAGTGTGCAACTCAATTAAAATAAGGACAACTCCAATTTTAACCTTATAATTCACTTTCTTGTTTAATTTTAAGGCAACAGAGTTAATAGAAATTATTTTCCGATACTTTTTTAATTTCTATATAACCAAAATTATTGATTTCCTTTATTTATTAAAAAAAGAAAATAATGCAAATTTAGAAAACATGCATGAGCGTCGTCTAGCGGTGTGTAACTTAATTAATTTAAGGATAACTCAGAATTTAACGTTTTTATTCACTTTACTTTTAATTTAAAGGCATTAGAGTACATGAAAATTAATTTTCGATACTTTTTTAATTTTTAATTAACAATAAAATATAAATAAAGACAAGTATTATTGAATTTCCCTTTTTTATTTATTCAAATAACAATACTCAAACGATTACATAATCTTTTAAATAGTAGGTACCTGTTAAGTGTATCTACATATGATTAACGGTAAATGAAAAGGTACTACATCTTACAAGTTCTACAGAATTTTCTATAATTTTTAATTATTAATTCTTGTTTATCTAACAGTTAGAAAAAAATAGAGAAGTGCTATTACAAAATACCTTATTTTATTAGATAATAATAACGAACAGGCGGTTTGTTTTTATTTTTTTTGCCAAAACTGAATACTAAAGCTCAGTTATCCCTTATATATTATATACATGTCTACAATACATAAACAAACAGAAAATTATCACATCTAGTTTACTACAAATTAAATTATATTTTAAAACGACTTTTGAAATTTTAAAAATGTAGACTTTTAAAGGAAAAAAAAATGTAACTTGTCAAACTGACGTATTATAAAACCGTGTCCTAATCTAAACGCAACAAAATAATTTTATTCCAAATATTTATATATATGTTTGTATAACAATTATACATGTATTACAAATTTTCAAAAACGTTTCGTTAGAATTTTATTATTTATTGGACGAGTTCAGATATTACTTGGGTGATATCGTCGTTATAACGTGCTAAAAGGGTGGCATTGTAATCCCTGTTCCCGAACCCCATCTCCTCTAAAATCCTTAAAGCTCTCTCACGTCTCGAATCGAGATCCCTCGGAACCCAGTGACCATTTACCCAAGTGCCAGGCTACAAAAGTATAAATTCATTAGTTCTCAAAAGTTTAACTCTGTTAAAGTTAGTTTCAAATGATTTACCTCTGGATTGAACATGTTAAGTACTGAACGAGCTGTGTTAATGGCAGAAGAAGCAACATTGACTGCCCCAGTGACGATATTTTCGGGAACACCGGTCACAGAAACGGGTAGTATCCCTTTAAATCCAGAATTTCGGGCACCTTCGCGCATTCTTTCAGAATTAGGAGGAGGAAGAGGACTTTGAACAGGCGTACAATGTTCAAAAGGATTCGTTGTAATTACTCGTGATGTGTCTGAGTTCAAAGGGATTCGTTCCAAATTTTCTTCAACTGTGACAGAATTAACAGAAGATGTTTTCGGCAGTTCCGCAGCTGCTATTTTCCTGGCAAACTCTTCAGCGGAAGAATTGCCGTTATTTGGAGCACAGGAACCTTTGCTCTCCTGTTGCTCTTCGGAAAATGCTCGAAAAGCGTTACCTGAAGTGGCATTGTCAGCAACATAAGGTGAAACATTACAATACTGGGGAAAACCATTGAACAGCATTTGCTGCTGATCGTAATAATTATGATAAGAGAATTGCTGTTGGAAGTCGTAGTTTGGATAACCACTTCCGGAAGTGGAATAGTTATAATTTTGGGGAATATGCTCGAATGGATAGAAAGATGATGTGGTTCCTGGAGTACTATTGTGTGAGTACCACGCTTTCATGTCTGACTGATATGGAATACTGGCCTGAAAATGTTAATAACCACAATGAATGATGAAATGAGTAAAGGATAGCTGTATTTTGGAGAGTTGTTACCTGTACATTGTTGCTATTGTTAATGGAATATCCAATAAAACTGTCCGTGTTATTTGGGGGATAGATGACCTCGAATCCGGGACAATTTTGAGGGAATACGAACAATCTGTTACTATTGGGATTATTTTTATAGTCGGCTTCTGTTGTAGATTTTCCATTTTCACTATTGGCATTTCCCTGCAAGGAAGATAACGAAACGTCTGGAGTCGTTGCAGCTGACACGTAAATGCTCTGAGTGTTTTTGGTATTATCTTCTAGATCGTCTTTTACCGGAATGATTTGTTCCTGAACAGCACCTGGAGCAGGATTGTTTGCTTTGGTTGGTGTTTCCGAAATATCAGCAGTGTTCTCCTTTGTAGCTTCTGACTTTGTGGATTCCATTTTGTCTAAGAAATCTTGACGTAAAAATTTAGTTGGAACCAATAATTGTAAACCATCAACTGTGACACAAGTTCGTTCGAGGGAACTGTTATTTTCGTTTGCTTCTACTCCAACTTCTTCCCAAACTGGGTAATTTTCATTTTTATGTTGTTCTTCTTTGGCCTCTTTTTTATCCTTCTCCTCTTCTGTTTTTTGTTCACTATTTTTAGATTCAGATTTTTTTTCGGCCTGTACTCGAACTATTGGAAGTGGAATTATTGTTTTATTAATTTTAATATAATCTTCGACTTCGGAATCGTCGCTAGGAATCTCCAAAACGAAAGAACTGCCGCTTTTCTCAGTTTTTTTGTCTACATCTGCTTCATTATTATTGTTGTTAGTTTTGTCACTGTCGTTATCTTTTTCAACAACTTCCTGAGGTTTCTTTACAAGTACAAATTCTTCAGACATTTCTGAACCGGACGTGGTGTTACTCTCAGACGCAGAAACGATGCTCTGATTATCACTGTCTGAAGTTGTGCTAATATTATCGCTATTACAAAGTTTTAGATTAATCAATTTTGTATCAATCGTGAGGATGTCCTTTTGCAGCAGTTCTTTTTCTTGCTTGTTTAAGTTCACGTCAGAAATTTTTAAATTAGTTTCTTTGTTATTGTCCAAGGTATTTGTATCTGCAGTAGTAGTGTCTGGCAACAGTTCGGAGTTACATATTTTACCTTTCAAGTCATCGATCAATTTCGAAATTTCTAAAGCTGTAAAGCTAGGATCATCAACTGTCGGTAAATTGTCAACGAAAGAAGTCGAAGAATTAAGAACGTCACGTTTTTGAAAAGTACTAATCAACTTTAATGATTTATCTTGTCCAAATGAATCAATGGTGTCGTTTGAGATACTGTTCTGTTTACTTTTAAGATGAGACTGGTCAACGATCACTTGACAACCCAACCAATGCCCAAAACGACGTCCTAGATGATGGAAGTACCAGTAACTCTCATATTTACCTGGCTTTTCTGTGAATAAAATACAAATGGTTTAATACAAAAATTATATACTACATCATTATGTCAATCGTACTTGGTATCTTCAACTGTACTTTAACAACTCCTTTTCCACCTGGTTGTAGATAAGGACAACTATAAGTATAACGTAAAGGCCTCAAAGCTTCTGAACCCCATGCATAATGAAGTTCAGTCTGAAAATCAATTAGCATACATTATATGGATTAGACTGAAAACTAGTGTTTTTTACCCACCTCAGCAGTCCAGGGCAGTTGTCCAGTGTTCATAACTTCCCACTCATGTTCAAAAACCTGCCCACCCAGCATACGAGGAATTGTGGTCTCATATTGATGAACAGGAATGGCCCCCATTAGATTCTCTATCTCAGCTGCAAAAGTATCAGTGGGTTGACGCTGAGGAGGATTGTGATGTGGGTGATGATGTTTACTGGAACGGCTGGATTCTGCCCCCAATTTCATTTGAAGCATTGCTTTTTTAGCTTTTATTTTTAGGGTCTTGTTTTCAAGTTTAGCAAGTTTCTGGTCTAATTTTTGTTCTTTTAGTGCATTTTTCCTGTTAAATAAAACATTAGCAAAAAATACTATACAATATTCTGTATTTTTTATACTCTGCCACAATGGTGTCTCCTGATGCTTTAACAAAGCTTCTGCCAGCTTTCATTTTTTTTCTAGACATTGAAGAACTATTTGACATCTCTAGAAGGCCACTTTTAACTTTATGTTTCTTTCTGATTTGTTTCATTGGTGCATTTTCTGGTGGTGTATTAGTAGAAATAGTGTTTTTGGGTATTGTACCAGAGACAGACTTTAAAACAGCATTAGTTATTTCTTTCACTAAATCATCCTTGAACTGAAACATATTCAATAGTTTTATTAATAAATGCATTTGCTTAGGCAAAGAAAAGATAAATTAAGTACCTCAGTCATATATTTTGTGAACCATTCAGGAGCCTCTGATAGGCAATCTACATTTACATCAGTTAATTGATACCAATGTTCTCCACTGAGATCTCTAGAACTCTCCTCAGAAGAGCTCACACTTCGTTTCAATAGATCTGTCTTGTTCTTGTAAAAGACTGATTCAAGTTTCAGAGTGATGGTATTACCACTACGGGCTACTTCACGAAAATAGTTAAGGGCAGTGTGAAAGTCCTCCTGGGTTTCTATGGGGAATTCCTTATCCTCATCACCAATATATGACACTTTAACGTCATCACCGGTTGCTCCCGAATTTTTCAGCTTAGTAAAGAAACATCAATTCCTTGTATTAAAAGTACTTATATAGGTAAATAAACAGTGAGAGACTTACCAAATATGATTTGAATTGTTCTAGATTTCGAGATGATGTTGACAGGTCACACATTCCCACAATATTTACCCTGTTTTTCATGCTGCTTTTAGGAGCATTCTTCCAGTGTAAATTGTATTTTATAACAAGGTCTGCTTTTCTGGAGTCCATGTTTAATAATAAAAGTTCTGTATGTAAACTTACTTCACGAAACTTCACGTAACATTCACTGTTAAAACTAACGTTCGCTAAATGTCTTTGTTCGTAAACTATTTATTCATAATTGGGAGGTTAAACTAGTAATTTTCACTGTGTATTTGTCGATAAATACCTGTCTGTTTTTATTTTATACCTCGAAAAACAATTACAACACAAACGTCAACTTATGAACGTCAAAATTGGAACGGCACCTTCCACTTTTACTCCTTAACGCGCAGGACACGCAAAAATTGCGCAGTTATAAATATTTACATGGAATTTAAAAGAAGGGAAGAAATACACACACACAAGTTTATTAATAATGTAATGTTGAGTAGATCCTCAGTGCCGTATCTAGGGGCTCGTCATGACGGGGCACTGACCTCAAGGGAGCGAACTCAAGGATTCCACTTGGCGTTTACATAAAATTAAAACACGTTTTGGATTACCCATTTCTATAAAATTGCAATTTGTTAACAATTAAAAAATTATAATTAAATCCAAAATGGCTGACAACACCAACAATTAGATTCAAAATGGCCGAAAATGGCAACAATGGGTCAACAATTAGATCCAAAATGGCCGACTACGACAACAATTAGATTCAAAATGGCCGACAACGATAACAATTAAATTAAAAATGGCCGATAATGACAACAATTAAAACATAATGGCCGAAAATATCAACAATTGAAAGGGAATAACGGCAAAAATTACAATAAATAAAATAGGCACGACACTGCTGAGAGGACCTAATAACATATGATTCTGGATATACTTTAGCCATTACAAAGACTGTAAACATTAAATAGAAAACATAAAAGGCAGGGCAGTTGGAAAAATGTTTATGTTACCGGAAAATGTTGTATCAGTTTTATTAAATGGAGAAAATTTGGAATCAGTAGTCTTCAAGGTACTTTAAAAATTAAGTCTTTACGTTAAATAAACGTAAATATCAAATAATTTTAGTGTGCAATACATTACTCTGAGCTTGGGCATGGTGTATGGATATACTCACCAAAACAAATTAAACAATTGCCTGAAAATATAAACATTTCTAACAAACAAGTCCTTAAGTTACTAACTTTTTTGTGAGTATATTTCAAAAATTCAAACCAAGTTTATACATCTTTTTGTTCGAACTTTTTAGTTATTTGAAAGACTCAACTGAGTTAGTGACACATTTAAATGGAGTTCATCTCTGGAATAAAGTACCAAAATTAACCATAGTAACAGGATTTGAAGAATATTGCAATTTTCTCTCATCTGAACACAACACTTTCAATTCGGCTTTTATAACTGCAACTTTATTAGATTCAGTTAAAGTCTTTAGTAATGTTCAAAATAATATCAAAAGTTATCTGTTAGTTGTGTGTAATGTTCCTTCTGATTCATTACCAAAATTACAGCCTCTTGTAAATTTATATTTTTCTTCAATGTATAATCATACAAATGAAACAGAGACTCTAAATTACATTTTTAAAGAATTTCCAGAAAATAAATTGTGATTCAAAATATTAATGTTATCTTTTTTGTTTTTTACTGCATTAATTAAATTAATGTAAGATCAAATATTTTATTACAACTAAAATTTATTAGATTTTGTGTATGGCATGACAAGGTAATTAAAAAGTGAATGTGTAACAGGTAAATTAAAATTAACTGAATAATAATTGACAATTCTGTGAATAATAACATAAATAGTTAATTAAACGACAATTAAAAGCAAGTAATTGTGTTATTAGAAAGTTACACGGTTTAGCTTTTATTTTTTAAGTGAAAGTTAAGATTTTCTATAACGTTGGTATACAACCAAATATACACCGATGTTGCTGTGGTTGCATAAACAATTTTAAAGGAAGCAATTTATTAATAAATTCAAAAATATAACATTTCTTTAAAAAAATATTTATATATTTATAAGTTTTTAACAGTTGTACATATACAATATATATATATATACACAATATTAAGCTATCTATACAATATATTTATTAATCATACTAAGTACATAATATACGTAATGTAACGTGATGTGTGAAATTAAATAATAAATTAAAACGAAAATAAGGAACTTTATTTCTGTTTATCATCATTTACGTACGACATATTATCGACACCACTGGTTTTGGTTGGAAGATCGATTTCTTCGCTATCACTTTCGCCCCTATTTACATATTTGTACCTTGTGGCCATCAGGGCAAATATTAGCATATCCAACACCATAAGACCGGTATATAAAAAGAACGTTTTGGACTAAAATAAAGTTTTTTTAGTGATTTATACTAAAAATAGGTAAATTTTGGTGTTTATCTCCATTTAAAAGAAGAATAAAATTTCAATGTACGGTACGGAATTCTCGGTACATTTGTCCTAACTTTTTGTATTATACGAGGGTTGTCAAAGAATTAACGGGACAAATTTAATATAAGTACGTACCTGGTCTTCAAAAATTTCAATTGCTTCAATGATGATGACAATAAGGTTGCCAAAAGCAACAGTAAGCAACCATGCAGCTGTTAAGACTGACTTCATACTGGTGGGTGCTTGCGAATAGGCAAACTCCAAGCCGGTTATTGAGAACATAATTTCCCCAGCAGTAATGATAACGTACTGGGGGAGGAGTAACAGCATGTGGATGCTATTTGGTTTTGTAACTTCTATCGAATTCAACGACTAAAAAAATAAAATAAAATATTGAAAAGAAGATCTGATGGCATTATGGTATGGTGGTGTATTTACAATATTCGATGAAGAATGTACCACTGCTACCAATGAATAGACTCCCCCCAGGGATAATGTTACGTCCTGGGAAAAGGTGGTTCCAATTTTGACCGTGTATGTGCCAGGAGCGAGGGAAAATAAAGAAGAATTTGAGGTGGTAATAGAAAGTTTTTCTGCGCCACTGCTGTCAATAAAATTAACCTCCAAAGAGTTTGCAGAGTTAATTAGGGGTCTGAAAATTAAATTTGTGTAATGTGCCTGAAAGGGATGAGATAAATTAATGTTCCTTACCGGACACTGGGATATCCGTTACTACTTTTAGACACATCGTCTTCGAAATACTCAGCGGCACTGTTTTCTGCATTGAAGTAATAACCTGCTGCAGCTTTTTCGGTTAATAGGAAAGACCCACTTGTGGTAGAACACGAACTGGTCACCGAGTAGCTGTATGTGGCATTTCCGGTGACTGACAGATCTATATTCGTGTAACTTTCCAGACTTTTTATGGAAATCGCCTGGCCATTATTTAAATTAGACGAGGTAAGGGTGATGTCGCAGGGTAAAACGTTATAAATTCGCAACTGGGCATTGCCCGCAGACGGGAGCTGGGGGTAGGTCTGTTCGATGAACAGGGCTATTATTGCCGAGATCGCGAAAGCCGCAGCGGCAAACAAACCACCTGTCGTTAACCTTTGGAGGGGTTTTGTTAGGATTCGACACTTTTCCAAACCTGGATATATAACGTACTCGAACAAGGGGATGAAGATGAGAATTAGAATAGAATTAGCCACCTGTGTGTAATACCATAAAATCAATAAAATAAATAATAAATAAATAGAAAGAAAAATTAAAATTAGTTGCCTGCATTTGATCAGGGAGAATTGTGTAGAAGCCAATGTATCCGTCCATCCTTCGGGCCATGAAAGTCCAGCCGGTACCTTGTTGGTCGAAAAGGGCCCAGAACACGGGTAGGGGTACGAAGAGAAGTAGAACCTTTAATGTGTCTTTTATATCTTGAATTAACTGAGAGTCGTATTTTTCTTTGGCATAATCCAACCAATGTTCTTGGTCTTTTTCTTTGGTCTTACATCTGGTCACGATGGCATTCTGTAAACGACAAGGCAATTTTATTCGAAACTATCGGATACTGCATTTTCAAATAATTAAATTTCTCTATCAAACAAGCCTGAGTTTGTTAAAATCGGATAAGTCGTTTTGAAAATAGAGCGATTTAAACAATTAAACATTCAGGGACTTCCCCTGCCCTTATTAAGGTCGATACGCCAATAAGTCTGAAACAAAACTTATGTGGAATTTTCCAGGCTCTCTAATGATGTTATCAAAAATCTCGATTTTAACATTCACCCTATCAATTACGCCCCTTTACAGTAAAAATAATTTATAGGATTTTTAGGAGTTTTTATACCCAGTAGTTTACTAAATATGACCCTTAAAAATAATTCTGGCGACGCCCATGTACTTACACCAATACATTTGCTGACTTTAAGTACCACATTGCCCTCCGGCGATTTTATTTTGTAAAACGGTTTTCCCAACACGAATACAACTGTAAAAATAAATATATATATACAGGGTGTTGTGACAATTTTATTAATACATATTATGATATAATAACGTCTTACCAATGGATATAGCCATCAGAACCGCCGGCACAGCAAAGGCCAAAGAGTAACAAGTGTCGTCGCCGAAACATTTAACACTCTCCCTTAACAAAGGGGTGACTGAAGTGGAAATAAAACTACCAGAATTAATAGCAAAGTAAAACATTGAAAAGAATTGTGTCAGCTGGACAGCCTGATAGGGTAGGACGAACTGGTCCCCCCCAAAAGCCGACACACATGGTTTTATACCCCCCGAGCCGATTGCTATGTTAATGAGACCTAGCATGCTCACAGCCTCCATGGGTAAGTGGAGGGGTGGGGCGGCGGCTAAGGCAAGAATTGTATTTCCGATCGCGTATACGCACGATAGGTAAAGGATTGTGCGGAATTTTCCGAGAACACTGTCGGCAACCATTGCCCCTAAAATGGGGAAGAAATAGACTAACATGACGAAGGTGTGGTATATTACAGTTGCTGTGCTCTCGGTGTAGAGGAGGATGTCGGTGAGGTAAAGGCTAAGGATTGCTGAAAAAAAAAATATTAATAGTTCCAGAATAAACAAAAAAAATTGTAGTAGATACTTCGGTAGTATCAGTATATTAATAGGTAATAAAAAAAAAAAATGGGTTAGGGTGCTTCTAAAGAATCAATTTTAAATTCCAGAAATACTTTTCAATTACTACGATATACATTACTGGTAACTTTCGAACCTTCAGACAGATGTAAATAAAAAATTCCTATGTGTTAGGTTCGTAAGTTACCATACCTGTATATCGTCAAACAAATAAATAAACTTTGTTTTTTGAAAGATTCTCTTAAAGGCCCTTGAAAAATCTTACTAATAAAGTAAAATGGAATTGTATCTTAAGTAATTCTGATCGTTGTTTTGCTCGCTATTATGGAAATCCGTTAATGTAATTACAATGAAGGCCAGAGACGTAACATTATCGTATTTCCGCGTTTTTCTCTTTTACTGCTGTGTGTCAGCTTTATTAATACTTGAAAATTTAAATCAATTTTGATTTCATTTTTATGACAATCAACTTTTTTGTGGAAACAATTGCACCAAAAAATAAAAAACAGTAAAAGGTACGAAACAAAAAAAAATTAAAGGTCGTTATGGTGCCTATTTTCAATTTTTTTTAACAAAAGAAAAACTTCTTTAGGACGTTATTTTGTTTTAACAAAGTAATAAGGAGCAAAACAAAAAAGTTTTTATTAATGATTGTTAGATACTTATAGGATGTTGTTGTTTTTTTTTAACAAAAATAAAAGAGAAAAACAAAAAGTTTTTATGGGATGTTACAAAAAACTTACTTCGCATGCCATAGAAACTGAATCGTTCGCAAAATTCATTTGTTACGATGAAAAATACTGACTTTGGATAGGGCAATTTCTGAAAACAAAAAGAAAACAGATATAAACAATACAAATAACAAAAAATAGAAACAAAAGCATAAAAAGGTGAGCAATGCATTTACATAAATAGTACAGTGATAACAATAGGTATGTATGTAAATACGTACACTGAGAGGACGTTAATTCGTTCCCAGTAGTTTTCATAAATGGTAACGTCGCGCCTTTTCGGTCTGTATGTTGTCGATAATGTAGGAAACAATAATATTGCGAGCAGAATCGCATCTATTGCTCGCTAGTTTCGTGGCTGTTTCAATGTTTACATAGGTACTTAATATACAGGGTCTTTCAAGTTGATGGGCTATTAGAAGTATATGAATTAGTAGAATTAATTCAATTCTGAAACTTGGGCTCATTTGGTTATTGTTTATGCCGCTTCTTTTAAAAATATTTTCAATTTCGATTTACATCCGGTTATACCGGAAATAGATGTTAACTTTCTTAAATTTTAAATGGAATGACATACTTCTTTTTTTACATTTTCCGATAGAAAATCTGAATTCATGCATATGTTATAGGAGGCACTACTCCGAAAATATTGATGGATTTTGAGTTACTTAATTTTTTTCAAAATTTTTGACATCTGCACGTTAACATTTAAAAAACCGTAATTCAATTAATTTTTGAGATTTTGCTTTATAACTCGTAACAATTATTTATAACTATTCACATTATCGAAAAAAAATTGTGGTTTTTAACTAAAATGTACAGGGTGTTTAAATTTAGTGGTCAAAGTTGGTCAACTTCAAAGAGGCATAAGTCTATTGTTTTAAATAGAATGACCCATTTTTGACTACATATTCGAATTCCTCATTGAATTTTGCGTCTTTTAATATGGGACTATCGTATAACTTTGCTTATACTTTTTGAGAAAATCTACAATTTGAAGTATGTCATTCCATTTAAAATAAGAAAGTTAACATCTACTTCCGGTATCTATAACCGGATATAAATCGAAATTGAAAATATTTTTAAAAGAAGCGGCATAAACAATAACCAAATGAGCCCAAGTTTCTGAATTGAATTCATTCTACTAATTCATATACTAATAGTCCATCAACTTGAAAGACCCTGTATATTAAGTATGTAAACATTGAAACAGCCACGAAACTAGCGAGCAATAGATGCGATTCTGCTCGCAATATTATTGTTTCCTACATTATCGACAACATACAGACCGGAAAGGCGCGACGTTGCAATTTAAGAAAACTATTGGGAACGAATTAACGTCCTCTCAGTGTACATAAATTTCTACTAAGGGCAGATTTTGGTTTTTCTGGTCCTAAAGGGAGGGGACGACTCCGTTACTGAATAATAATATTTTTTATGGTTTTTAATGTGTTACCGAAAATAATCAATTATCTATTGTTGCAATATACTATATACAGTAGGTATTATTATTTGTTATTGTAAAATAGAAACAATTCCTATTATATACCATTTATTTAATGTAGCATTGTAATTTTACGCTAGTGTAACGAATGCTATTTTTGCTCCATTTTTATAAAGTACTTACCTAATGAAAAAAATAATACGTAATAATGTAACATTTTTAAAATTTTTTTTGAAAACGACTTCCATATTTTAAGAAAAAAAAAATTTTTAAGGTCACTTTTGTGAAACCATTACTTATTAGATATTAATTTATCATCAATCGATCATTTTGGGATTTTGTATTTATTGGTATTTATCTTATCATTTTTATCATATACATAATATAAGTAAGAAGATAAACAAAAACAAAACATTGCATAATAATAAGTCTGTAGGTACCTATGGGCACGTAATATTGTACACAAATTGTAATTTCTGTATATGGCAATGACCCCGTTTGCTAGACTTATTGGTACCAAAAAGATATTAAAATAACAAATAAACATCGGTTATTTATTGTAAGCATGTAGATCAGATTTTCTTTTATTTTTTAGATGTCTCTGCATTCAATTATTTTAAAAACAATTAAATGATATACGTTATGTTATGGACTGTTTATTGTCCTAACAATTGTTTAACAAGTGAACATATGCATATTATTAAAATTAGGACACGTAAAAGACATAATTTTATTTTATCTTTCTGCCATAAATTATTACCTTTAAATGGACCCACAAAGAAATTAATAAATAATGTATTAGGTATTACAATCAATTAATAACTGCAATATGTATGTAGGTTACTGTAATAATTGTTTAAATCAGGTTAATGGATTATTTTTATTTAACCTTAAAAACGAGACAAGTTTTGCATACATAAATGCAACAACAAATTTAACGGAATCAATTTCACTTTTATCAAGGTTTCACAAAACCAATAGGCAGGTGACTTACATAAGTAAATATACAGGGTGATTACCTGATAAAAGTTGTTGTACCTATGTACATATTTATAAACCCTCAGAAAGGATTAAAAAAAGCCAAAACGTCAATATCATCAACTGTTTGTTTCTATTACTAGATAAATAAAAAATTATAATTAGGTTTTTTTGTTTGTTGCCCTTAAACTTGAAAACCACTGGTTACATTTTGGCACAGTTTTCACTAATATATTGGCCACTATATCCGGATGGTTATAAGCTAGACTTTTACCCCATTCTCACTAAAAGAGGTGAAATATGAAAACAATTTTTTTGTTTACAACTAAAACATTACTTATTAACGATTTTTGGCAAAACTGTTACAATTTTTATGTTTATAAAAAATCTGGTATTTCTTGCATCATATTATCTTGGGACATACTGTAACAAACTTTTATTGACAAAAAGTAACAGATTATATTGGGTAACTTTTGATACGAAATTCTTGCACAAAACTTTTTTTACTTATAAAATAATAAAAGTAACGACCATTAACAGTTTATTGTCCTCAATACAGTACGTCCCAAATTCGTACTATCAAACTTTCCTTTTTCAATGACATTCTATTATATTTTTTGTCAATTTTATTACAGTTTTGTTTCAAGATTTTTGCCCCATATGGACTTCAGTTTTACATTAAAAAATTATTAAGTAATTTTTGAGTTACATACAAAAGAAAATGTTTTCATAAAAATAATTATATTTTATCAATTTTAACGAGAATGGGGTAATAATATGGCTTATAACCATCCGGATATAGTGGCCAATATATTAGTAAAAACTTTATCAAAAGTTGATCAGTGGTTCTCGAGTTTAAAGGAAACAAACAAACAAACAAACATTCAGATGTTAATTATAAGTTTTTAAATATTAATAGAAGAAAACAATTGATGGTTATGTTGATGTTTCGATTCTTTTTTTTTTTCACGATGAGAATTAACTTACAATTAATTTTATTTTACCCTTAACAAAACATTTTGACCATTCTTTTAATATATCGTTACTTAAATATTGACCTCAATTTTTACACTAACCCTCTTTAAAATTTCTTTACAATAAAAACATAGTTTCAAAATTTGTTACTTAAGTTATTTTTGAATTACTGATAGACAAAAAAAATGTTTCATAAAAATAATTATATTTAATCAATTTTAACGAGAATGGGGTAATAATATGACTAATAACCATCCGGATATAGTGGCCAATATATTAGTAAAAACTTTATCAAAAGTTAATCAGTGATTCTCCAGTTTAAAGGAAACAAACAAACAAACATTCAGATGTTAATTATAAGTTTTTAATTATTAATAGAAGAAAACAATTGATGGTTATGTTGATGTTTCAAATCTTTTTTTTTTCACGATGAGAGTTAACTTACAATTAATTTTATTGTACCTGTTTGATGCGAGGCCGTATCTGGTATCCAGCCTCTGTTATGCGTTCGGATTTTTCTTGTTTTTATTGAATTAAGGATTTTCTTGAATTTTATTGCCTTTTTATTGTAATACACTATAAATCAACTATTTACAAATATATATGTTGATTATTAATAACTCTTGGTCTTCAGAATGTAATTGAATTCTTGTTGCTTTTTTATTAATTTTTTTTTTTTGTTATTTTTTTTTGTTCTTATCCATGACAATTTGGTTTTTTTTTTTATTTTTGTAATTTTAGAAAAAGGGCCTCCTTTGTTAGTTTATAAATAAACACACATACAACTATAAATTAGAAGAAGAAAGATATATACATATACACAAAGAAAGATATATACGTATATACATATACACGCGAGACGTAACAGTACCCTTAACACAACATTTTGACCATTCTTTTAATATATCGTTACTTAAATATTGACCTCAATTTTTACACTAACCCTCTTTAAAATTTCTTTACAATAAAAACATAGTTTCAAAATTTGTTACTTAAGTTATTTTTGAATTACTGATAGACAAAAAAAATGTTTCATAAAAATAATTATATTTAATCAATTTTAACGAGAATGGGGTAATAATATGACTAATAACCATCCGGATATAATGGCCAATATATTAGTAAAAACTTTATCAAAAGATGATCAGTGATTCTCGAGTTTAAAGGAAACAAACAAACAAACATTCAGATGTTAATTATAAGTTTTTAATTATTAATAGAAGAAAACAATTGATGGTTATGTTGATGTTTCAAATCTTTTTTTTTCACGATGAGAGTTAACTTACAATTAATTTTATTGTACCTGTTTGATGCGAGGCCGTATCTGGTATCCAGCCTCTGTTATGCGTTCGGATTTTTCTTGTTTTTATTGAATTAAGGATTTTCTTGAATTTTATTGCCTTTTTATTGTAATACACTATAAATCAACTATTTACAAATATATATGTTGATTATTAATAACTCTTGGTCTTCAGAATGTAATTGAATTCTTGTTGCTTTTTTATTAATTTTTTTTTTTTGTTATTTTTTTTTGTTCTTATCCATGACAATTTGGTTTTTTTTTTTATTTTTGTAATTTTAGAAAAAGGGCCTCCTTTGTTAGTTTATAAATAAACACACATACAACTATAAATTAGAAGAAGAAAGATATATACATATACACAAAGAAAGATATATACGTATATACATATACACGCGAGACGTAACAGTACCCTTAACACAACATTTTGACCATTCTTTTAATATATCGTTACTTAAATATTGACCTCAATTTTTACACTAACCCTCTTTAAAATTTCTTTACAATAAAAACATAGTTTCAAAATTTGTTACTTAAGTTATTTTTGAATTACTGATAGACAAAAAAAATGTTTCATAAAAATAATTATATTTAATCAATTTTAACGAGAATGGGGTAATAATATGACTAATAACCATCCGGATATAATGGCCAATATATTAGTAAAAACTTTATCAAAAGATGATCAGTGATTCTCGAGTTTAAAGGAAACAAACAAACAAACATTCAGATGTTAATTATAAGTTTTTAATTATTAATAGAAGAAAACAATTGATGGTTATGTTGATGTTTCAAATCTTTTTTTTTCACGATGAGAGTTAACTTACAATTAATTTTATTGTACCCTTAACACAACATTTTGACCATTCTTTTAATATATCGTTACTTAAATATTGATCTCAATTTTTACACTAACCCTCTTTAATTTTTTACAATAAAAACTATTTCAAAATTTGTTATTATTATTTTTGAATACTGTAGAAAAAAAAAATTTTCTAAATAATTTTTTTTTTTGAATGTATTTGCTAATCCATCCGATTTGGCATTTTAGAAAAATTTAAAAAGGTCTTTTAGTTTAAAGAAACAACAAACAAAATTAGAGAATAAAGTTTTTAATATAAAAAGAAAATATGTAGTATTTCAAATCCACGGAGAGTAAAAAAAGTACCCTTAACACAACATTTTGACCATTCTTTTAATATATCGTTACTTAAATATTGACTCAATTTTTACACTAACCCTCTTTAAAATTTCTTTACAATAAAAACATAGTTTCAAAATTTGTTACTTAGTTATTTTTGAATTACTGATAGACAAAAAAAATGTTTCATAAAAATAATTATATTTAATCAATTTTAACGAGAATGGGGTAATAATATGACTAATAACCATCCGGATATAATGGCCAATATATTAGTAAAAACTTTATCAAAAGATGATCAGTGATTCTCGAGTTTAAAGGAAACAAACAAACAAACATTCAGATGTTAATTATAAGTTTTTAATTATTAATAGAAGAAAACAATTGATGGTTATGTTGATGTTTCATTCTTTTTTTTTCACGATGAGATTAACTTACAATTAATTTTATTTACCCTTAACAAACATTTTGACCATTCTTTTAATATATCGTTACTTAAATATTGACTCAATTTTTACACTAACCCTCTTTAAAATTTCTTTACAATAAAAACATAGTTTCAAAATTTGTTACTTGAGTTATTTTTGAATTACTGATAGACAAAAAAAAATGTTTCATAAAATAATTATATTTAATCAATTTTAACGAGAATGGGGTAATAATATGACTAATAACCATCCGGATATAATGGCCAATATATTAGTAAAAACTTTATCAAAAGATGATCAGTGATTCTCGAGTTTAAAGGAAACAAACAAACAAACATTCAGATGTTAATTATAAGTTTTTAATTATTAATAGAAGAAAACAATTGATGGTTATGTTGATGTTTCAAATCTTTTTTTTTCACGATGAGATTAACTTACAATTAATTTTATTGTACCCTTAACAAACATTTTGACCATTCTTTTAATATATCGTTACTTAAATATTGATCTCAATTTTTACACTAACCCTCTTTAAAATTTCTTTACAATAAAAACATAGTTTCAAAATTTGTTACTTGAGTTATTTTTGAATTATATAGAAAAAAAAAAATGTTTCATAAAAATAATTTATTTAATCAATTTTAACGAGAATTAATAATATGACTTAACCATCATATTGGCCAATATTTTAAAAACTTTACAAAAGATGATCAGTGATTCTCGAGTTTAAAGGAAACAAACAAACAAACATTCAGATGTTAATTATAAGTTTTTAATTATTAATAGAAGAAAACAATTGATGGTTATGTTGATGTTTCAAATCTTTTTTTTTCACGATGAGATTAACTTACAATTAATTTTATTGTACCCTTAACAAACATTTTGACCATTCTTTTAATATATCGTTACTTAAATATTGATCAATTTTTACACTAACCCTCTTTAAAATTTCTTTACAATAAAAACATAGTTTCAAAATTTGTTACTTGAGTTATTTTTGAATTACTGATAGACAAAAAAAAAATGTTTCATAAAAATAATTATATTTAATCAATTTTAACGAGAATGGGGTTAATAATATGACTAATAACCATCCGGATATAATGGCCAATATATTAGTAAAAACTTTATCAAAAGATGATCAGTGATTCTCGAGTTTAAAGGAAACAAACAAACAACAATTCAGATGTTAATTATAAGTTTTTAATTATTAATAGAAGAAAACAATTGATGGTTATGTTGATGTTTCAAATTTTTTTTTTTTACGATGAGATTAACTTACAATTAATTTTATTGTACCCTTAACAAACATTTTGACCATTCTTTTAATATATCGTTACTTAAATATTGATCTCAATTTTTACACTAACCCTCTTTAAAATTTCTTTACAATAAAAACATAGTTTCAAAATTTGTTACTTGAGTTATTTTTGAATTACTGATAGACAAAAAAAAAATGTTTCATAAAAATAATTATATTTAATCAATTTTAACGAGAATGGGGTAATAATATGACTAATAACCATCCGGATATAATGGCCAATATATTAGTAAAAACTTTATCAAAAGTTGATCAGTGATTCTCGAGTTTAAAGGAAACAAACAAACAAACATTCAGATGTTAATTATAAGTTTTTAATTATTAATAGAAGAAAACAATTGATGGTTATGTTGATGTTTCAAATCTTTTTTTTTCACGATGAGAGTTAACTTACAATTAATTTTATTGTACCCTTAACACAACATTTTGACCATTCTTTTAATATATCGTTACTTAAATATTGACCTCAATTTTTACACTAACCCTCTTTAAAATTTCTTTATAATAAATACAGTTTCAAAATTTGTTAAGAAATTTTTAAATTATTGATAGACAAAAAAAATTGTTTCCATAGAAATTATTATATTTTACAAATTTTAAAAGAATTTTTTGAGGTTATAATATGGTTTATAACCATCCGGATATAGTGGCCAATATATTAGTAAAAACCTTATCAAAATCTGATCAGTGGTTCTCGAGTTTAAGGGAAACAAACAAACAAACAAACAAACAAACCAACAGTCAGACGTTAATATATATATATATGTTCTAAATTATTAATAGAAGAAAACAATTGATAATAATGTGATGTTTCGATTCTTTTTTTTCTTCTTTTTGAAAACAAAAAGTTACTCATGTGTATAAAAAAGTAGAAGTCATTGTTACCTTTTTTTTGTGCGGTGGTAGTCCCATTTTGAGCGACTTATTTAGACTTTAATAAACAACTACAACAAATAATAAACTTGTGTTTGCTCTAGTATTTTTTTTTATCATATCTCATCAAAGTTCCGTGTCGTTTCATTTACTACCTACACAATTAGTGTAATTACACCGCCAGGTATTGCACACTCACATGTCATATTTACGTAGGTACCTACTACATAAAATTTATTTGCACATTTATCGCGGAATTGCACGCTGCGTTTTAAAATTAAAATTTTTTTTTTACAATAGATTACTACGCCACATATGTAAATACGTATGTAATATGCATACAATAAATAATAATAATATAAAAAGTAACACTAGTAACTAAATTATAATAATGACATGCGTTAACGTCATGTCATATTTATTCTACAACTTCTGCTACTATTAATGGAGCGAGCACGAGCACACTGTGCGTTTAGGAGAGACTTAAAATAATGACTGGTCGTTTCGAAAGTGGTAGTAGTAGTAGTAGGTACTTGTAATGTTATTTATCATTAAATGTACAAATGATTCTGTAGAGGTCTGGTCTGTACTTCTGTAGTTCTGTTGTATGTCAATAAAGTTTCACTTCGCAACACCACACTCACTCACTGCTACTTTTACCGATGTGGTTAAGGGTATTTTATACAGACAGAAGTGTGACGGAATGTGGCCGTCACACTTTCCATACGTATGTAGCTATACCTAATAAATAATTATTAAACACCATGTTTTCTGGTCGATAATTTCGATGGTAAATGTGTCAAAAAGAGCAATTTACCTATAATAACATTTTTATAAGTTGATGGTCCATAAAAGGGTGCGTTTTGGCCCCAAAATAATAAAAAGATCACGTTGCTTTCAATCATTTGAGAAGATACATTTTAGGTGCCTTTTTTGGTCCCCCAGGTGCACAAACAACAGGGGCGTACTTTAAGGTTGTCAATTTTCGCCCCACAATATTTTTCAACTCAGTATTTAGTCTCCTTAGAATTTTAAAATTTAAATAAACAAGTGACAATTTTAAAATTAATTAAAATTTCCTGAGGGTGACTCCCAAATACCCTCTCAGTCGTAAGGACATTTCTAATTTTCTTAAACCCCTAGTATGCCTTGCCGCTCTAGTTAAAAAGGTGAAATTACATCCATAGGTCCAAAATTAATATTGGTAATAGTTTTGCATGTTTTTCCAAAACTTTCCCATTTTCGGATATTTATTTTACCTACTTTTTGAAATTTGGGAAAAAATGGAGCCCTTAAAATCATTTTTTTAATAAAAAAATTATATACCTTTTAAATATCTGGTTATTCATTTTTAATACAGTTTAAATGATTGTTTTTAAAAAGCAATGGATGGACGAGTGGTTATAGTGGTTGATAACAAAAGCAAAAGGCCTAGTATCTGGGGGGTTCGAATCTTGCCTGAACAAAGTTTTTTTTTCTTTTTTAACGTTGATTTAAAGGTCATAATTTCAATACTACAATAATAATCTTCTCTATCAATATTTTCCATGGAATATAAAGTTAATATTTAGTACCTATACATATTTCTTAACATCAGACGTTGAATAATTGAATAACAATTCATGGATAAATCGATAAGATTAATGTGTATGTACATATGTATAGAAAACAGATTTATGACCTCAATAATTAATATTTTTACGATCAAAGTGTGTTTGTGCAATTGATTGAAATAAACGAAACAAATTTTTGATAAAAAAAAACAATTTATAGTTCTACTTATTATTATTCTCTATAACTGTCTAAGTTGAAGCACTATTACTTTCAGTTTGCGATCACGTATATGTATATCATATTATTTTTTTATTATTAGATAGATAATTGTTGTATGAACGATTTTTATCACCAATATTCGTTTGATTAAAAAATGTATTCGCCCCCGGGTGGGCTCGAACCACCAACCTTTCGGTTAACAGCCGAACGCGCTAGCCAATTGCGCCACGGAGGCGAACGACTACAAAACCATTTCCTACCTACTAACTCCTCGTACCTTTATTAACGTTATCACTTGTTTTTTAAGATAACAAAAAACGTTCAATTGTCGATTTAGTAACAAAATATAAAACGTTCAATTATTATTGCGTTAAGAAAATATAAAAAAAGATTGCATCGGCCGGGAATCGAACCCGGGCCGCCCGCGTGGCAGGCGAGCATTCTACCACTGAACCACCGATGCTACAAAAACTATAGGTGATGTATAGAATTAAGAAAGGTATGCTTACCACATCAGCTTCTTCAGTGTCGTAATTTTCGTTGTTACCAGCAAATTTGACAGGAGTTTCTAGAGATGAAAAAAAATTATTTTAAAATGAATATAGGTACAAATTGGGGTTACTAATTAGATCACAAATTAATCAATGCATATTTTAGAGAGGGTTGGTACTGTTTTAAATTTTCTAGTAGGATTTTATTAGTTTTTTAAAATATGTTATTCAACAGTTTATTTAATTGAGGTAAAATATGATCTTTACTGAGTAATTTAGAGATTTAAAGAACGTACACCCTTAAAAAGTAATTATTGGGTGCCATTGTACAATTTTAGACCATAAAAAATATTGCAAACTAAACTAAATCTACTTAAATAACGACTGATTTAAGATTCAGCTAATTGTGAGTTTTAACTACAATAATTAAACATCATTAAGACGAAGGGTAATTATCATTTGGTTAAATTGCGTAATAATAAGACTTTCTAATAATTGCTTTATTGATCGTTATATGGAGCGGAAGTGCTTTTAGCGGTGCCGCGTTTGAAGATAATATCCTTTAAAATGTTAAGAAAATGACGCCTTCAGAGAAACATCGTCAATTAATTCGCATCTAGCAGATCGTTAAACTTAATTAAGTCGAATGTTTAATTCGATGTATGAATGGAAAACCTATTATAATGCATAATAAAAATAATATAGCTTTTATTGATCCAAATAAACAAAACCTCTATAACTTTTTACACTTAATATTTTAATTTTCTGGGCCGTAAGCTTTTTGGACGACGTCATTACACAAAAACTTTCATCGGCTAATTTTATCCCCTTTAGGGTAAAATTTTTACAAACATTGTATGTCGTATTTATTTATATCTAATCAAAATCCTAAAAAATAAGTTTCAAGCTTCTACCTTTAAAAATTACGGAATTTCCGCACAAACTTTCCTATTTCAACCCCTTACAACCCTTTTTTCGCATTAAAAAGTAGCCTATGTCCTTTCTCAGGCTCTATACTATCTCTGTACCAAATTTCATGTAAATCGGTTCAGTATTTTAGGCGAGATTGTGTAGCATACAGACAGAGTTAGTTTCGCATTTATAATATTCCGTTAATTCATTTTCATCGATTTTCCCCTGAAAATAAGATATTTTCCCGCAGTAAAACGTAGCCTATGTGTTAATCCAGGGTGTCAGCTAACTCCATACCAAATTTTATTAAAATCGCTCCAGTCGTTTAGACGTGAAGAAGTAACAAACATACACACACACACATTCACAAACTTTCGCCTTTATAATATTAGTGTGATAACCGATGCAGATCATAATAAAAACAAACGATTGTGCACATTCATTGTTTAAGTTTATTTTATTATAAGAAGTTTGAAATTATTGACCTATATGTGTTAATTTTTACCAAATAGTTCAAATAGTTGATTTATTGATTGTAGGTATTTTGTAATCATAATTAAACACAACTTGAGAGGGCCGATAAGACTTTCTTAGGAGGCGGTAAAAACATCACATAGGTACTGTGTATTTAAACATGGAATTTTTTAATTTTTATAGTTTTTTTTTATAACAAAAAACATTATTTTTTCAACATTTGTTAATATTTATATTAGTCATATTTTATTATATTTAAATATATTATATTTTATTTTATTAAAAATATTTATTAAACACTTAGCCTAGTAATAGAATGAACCAAGATGAACTTGTTTATTAAAAATCTACCTATGATCTGTATCTGTGGCAGACAAAAAAAATTTCGGACTCGACCCCTAACCACAATTTCCTTCTCGAAGAGGAAACACAAGGTTGGTTGTGTGTCATTGACATTGTTTGTTGTTTAATTAAATATCAATACATATATGTAGAATATTTTCATTCATAATTTATCAAAATTAAATTGCGAAAATTTCTTGTTAATAAATATGTCGTCGAACTGGACAACAGAATTTTAATTGAAAAGACAACGACATTATTGATAAGGTCAGTGATCGTCAAAATAAAAATTATTGTAGCAGTTGCATCAATATTTAGATATCTATATATTATTAGACAAATCAAAAATCGATTGAAGATTAAATAAACAAATAAATAAATAAATATTTATACCCAATCGAATTAACTTAATTTTGTAGTGTGACGTGAGTCACTTCGTTAGTGTTATCATTTCCTACCACAACCTTATGATCGTAAATATTAAAAAAATATTCTTTTATGTCCTTAAGGTTCTGTTGTTCTTCTGTTCGACGTTCTTATGTTTGTTTTTCTTTGTTTGGTATTATTTTGTCTTTCTTTTGCTTGATATTTTGTTTTTTTTTTTGTTATTTTGTTCGTTTAACTCGTTCTTATTTTTTTCGGTTTCCCTTAGTTATGTTTTTTAGGTTAGGTTTGTAATTGGTTTCATTTTCTCACTTTTAATTTGGAAAAGGGCGTAAAAACTGCTCGAGTGTGGGCCCTTTTTTCGTCGTCTAATAATCATTAAAACGTTTTTAATGAGACACTCGAAACATAAAACGTTGTAGGTTGTAGGCACGTTATCAGAGCTTTTTACAACTTTATTATCATGCACGCGTACCAATACAACACCAACAAAATACCTATACATTTTGCAGCTAGCTATTAACACGTCACAAAAAGCAATTACTGTCGTGGTCCCATCCAGCAGGGTGCCTTTATTGTTTATTGTCGTTATCGATAGTAGGGAGCAATAAGTTTTCATTGGATTAAAATTATCTCTGTATTGTAGGTGTAATGTATGAAAATTATTGTTCATTTAATTAATATTTGGAACTTTTGGTATGTTGATGATAACGAAAATATTTTTGTGGCAGCGATTTTTAACAGAAATTCCGATTTATGGTAGGTAAATAAAAAAATAAAAAACTTTGAATTGACTGTGATTCGAACCCAGGACTGTTTTTGTAAAATTGAAGCCCAAAAGTTTATTTAACATAAATATGAACGATTTTGATAAACTGCTGTAAATAACGCATTTCCTTAATTGGGGATACCAAGAATTAATGATAAAAAACACAAATAGACGATATTGTATAAATCCATTATCTATTTTTTTTATTCACCGATAAGACGATAATAGTGCTTATACATAATTAAAACATTAAAAAAAAATTAAAAATTTATAAGGGGCTGTTCATAAAATACGTCACGCTAAAATTAGCTTTTTTTTACCCCCTCCCCGACCGGTTGTCACACTTTATGTGACCCCCCCTGTAAATATTAGGTCAAAAAAAACTAACCCCCCCTGAACATGATAAATTTTGATTGATAATACACAAATTTTAATAGTCAAAAATATTTATTTTATTTTCATAATAAGCTTTTTTTTTATTTCGTAGAAATATTGAAAACGGAGACGTACTCGAGAATATCTATAAAACATTCCAGAATTTGAAAAAACTAAAAAGAATTAAATTATCTGATAACAGTTCATTAAAATTGATTAAAAAATATATCTAAAAAATGAAAAATTTTAAGAAATTATTACAAGCTTTTTATTAACAAATTTCCAAAAATTTTATTTCAATTTTTTAATAAATAAAAATTAAAATGTTAATGAACTTTGAATTTAATTTTTTAAAACGATACAAAATTATTTTTATGGTCCTATTGTAATTTTTATTTTATTTTAGACTCTGACTGGAGACAATAAATATCACAAAAAGATCCCCTCCAAAAGGGCTTTATTAAAAATAATCAAAAAAATATAATTTTAAAAAAATTGATTCTTTTCCTTATTATCTCACCTTCTTTGGCAAGTCCGATGTTTTCTTGTTCTTGCTCCTTTTGTTTTTCCATTTTTCTGTTTTGTTTTAAAAAGTTACAATTTTGATCACACTGTTTTTTGTTACTGCTGCATTTGTTCTTCTTTTTTATTTATTGTCGCGTTTGTTATTATTATTTTTTTTTCGTTATCGTTCTTAAACAAGTGAACCGATTCTTCCAAATTCACTTCATTGAATAAACCCGAAAGGAAGCAGCGAATAAGTAATTGAATCTTTGACCGCGATAATGTATAAAAAAAATGTGATAAGTTAAGGTGTCTACTGCTTATTGTTAGATATACCTCCTATACGTAACAATTATTATTATTATTACGTATTAAAGTTAATATGGGGACCTACATAATATATATATATGTATATAATTTGTGATATGAACTGAACGCTTAAGCGACTTTAACCCATTGATATACTTTATCTAATTGATTGACAATTCTATTAAATACCTGTAAGCCTCTACGCATTATACACATTATCATCATTTTAGATAATCTGGGAGAAGGTCAATTGGTTTTTGGTTTAAATAGAACACAAATAAAAAATATCACATCAACGTCTTTCAAATTTCTTATAGTATTAATAAATTATATTAATTATTAAATTAAATCTATAAATAACAACAAAAAAAGGAACTAATATTGATCCTAAACTCCCCTGACGAGTATGAGCAATAGGTTATCAAATTTGTGCTCTTGAGGGCCTATTTATTGAGTTGTATTATTCACGAGCCGCCACTGGATTTCACGATTCAAAATGAATAACTTAAGTTTTAATTTCACTAGGGATTAAGTCTTATCCTTTTGGAACTTTTGATACTGCAGTATTAAAGATACGTAATCAGTTTGGATTTTTTTTAATTAATGATTTTATAGTTAATAATCCATATTTATCACAAAAGAGTTTGTGTAATCGTAGGGTTTACTGTATGATCAATTTTAGACCCTTTGGGTACTCATAGGGGCCTTTATAAATTAAAATATTAATTGGGTAATAAAATTATTTACTAAATTATAAATTAATATTTTTTTGAAATTTTATTTGACCACTGGTGGTACCTCAAAAAAAAAAATTAAAATAGAATTTTATACTTACAATAATTATTTTATTTTTTCATCATCATATTTATAATTATGCAATACATTAGACAATTTTTTTATTGTGTTTAAAAGTTAATTTTGAGTCTTCATTCCGTTTCTTTTTTGGTTAACGTTGATGATGATGGTATCTTCGGAACTATCGCCATCTATTTTGATAAACTTGTACTTCTCAGCCATTAGTGTGAAAACAATCATGTCAGCAACAATTAGTGCAGAAAAAAAGAAAAACTCACTCGCCTGAAAATACAATACAAAGTATCAACAAAAAAAAAATGTTTTTTAGGGTGTTATTGAGGCTAGAAACTATTTTAATAAAATAAATAATATATACAGGGTGTCCCAAGACTCGGTTAGTTCTTGGGACCAATATAAGTCGTTTTCATTGGTTTAATTGTTCACCCTGAGAGGGTGGCAAAAGTGAGAAATATCTTTTTTTTCGATTATATATAAACCCTGTATATATGTATCTATAAGAAAAAGTTCTGAGGGTAGGGATGAAATTGTATACCTAATTTATTATTAAATATTAAATATTATTAAAATTTGTAGCATGGGTGCATGCCAAAAAAAAAAAAAATTTTTAGGATATTAATTATTGAAACTATAGGTACATTATTTTAACAAAGTAAACAAAAAATAATTGAAATTGTAGGAATAGTAAAGCAATAAAACAAAAATAAAACAACAATTGTTTTTGTTTTATAGTTAAGCAACTGTTTAAAAAAATTACAAACGTACCTACCTGATTCGTAAATATTTTAAACTTGGCAATAACAATCACAATCAAATTTCCCATTGCCACTGAAAGATACCAGGCGGCAAGGGTAATTGTTTTGAGCGATTTTGGAGCCTACAACCCCAAATCGATCAATATTATTGATAAAAAGTATAAAGCACTTGCCTGAGTCAAAGAAAATTCTAAACCAGCAACCCCAAACATTATTTCAGCAATAGACACAATGAAATATTGGGGGAGAAGCCATAAAATATTAACCCTGTTGGGTGGGGACATTACAAACAAATATGAGAACTACAAAAAATATTTAAAAATGTTTCGATATTTGTATTAAAAAAATAAAAATAAATATCAGACCTCGATGTTTCCCTCCCTTTCTCGGATCACCACGGTGTAGACACCCCCTAAGGCCAAATAAATCGTTCGGGGATGAAGTATTAGTCCTTCGTCTGAATTAAGGGAGTAATCGTATCTAAAAACGACTACAAGTCAGGATTTATAATTAACCTAAACAAATTCTCACATCCCCACAGGAAGCTCCATATAAGCTGACACTGACAGGTCAGAGGGAGTTTTATCGGGGATGAAATAAATATCCGACATCCCCCCAGGATTCCTAATGGTCACTGTCACATTGTGAAGGTTTTTTGAGGTTCGAATAAATGCAACCCTTAAAATAAAATAACTGTTGTAAAGTAATACCTAGTCAATAGCAGCCAATAATTTCAATTCAAGCTTTACCTGACCTTTGGCCTTCCGCTAATAGATTTCTGATAATCAATAGCCTCGGTTGTGTAAAGGGTAATTTCGTCGTATTCATTTTTTGAGATCAGGACGGTATGAACCTCAAAATCGACAAAAAAAACTTTTATTTTATTTTATTTTAGGGGCCGTTCATAAAATACGTTCGCATACAAGGGGGGGGGGGGACAGGGGGTCTACGGCAACGTGACGTTCGCCGTTCATCAAAAAATTTTACTGAATTTTTACAGAATCCTTGTACTTCTGATAAATAGAAATATTATTTATATTTTTCGTTAGGCACAAAAGATATTTATTAATTTATTTAAATTTTATTATGAAAATGAAATAAATATTTTACACTATCAAAATTTGTGTATTATCAATCAAAATTTATCATGTTCAGGGGGTGAGGGTGTTTAGTTTTTGTGACGAAAAAGCTAATTTTAGTGTGACGTATTCTTGATAATATAATATTACGTTGATTCTCAACGGTTCTTGAGTTATTTCATTGTACCTATTCAAAATTTTTTCCGTTTGCAGCATCCCCCTTAGTCGCTGTTATATACGGCACAGGGTATAATATACAGGGTTTTTCAAGTTGATGGGCTATTAGAAGTATATGAATTAGTAGAAGGAATTCAATTCTGAAACTTGGGCTCATTTGGTTATTGTTTATGCCGCTTCTTTTAAAAATATTTTCAAGTTCGATTTACATCCGGTTATACCGGAAGTCGATACCAACTTTGTTATTTTAAATGGAATGGTATATTTTTCACGCTGAATTCGAATAAAACGTGTAATTTTAAGGTAAGTTTGATAACCAACTTGTACACCTATGACGATCGGTTTGTGAGTTAATTTAATTTATAGAAAAAAAATCGCTACCGCAACCCAAATTATAAAAAATCATAACTTCAACAAAATACGACTTAGAGTGTTGCAATTTTTACTAGTAATAGCTGAATGTTAGTGCTAATGCCTTGAAAAAATTGAATTAAATAATTTATACAGGGCGTTCAAAATAAAATTCTAAAATTGAAAAACTTCAAACACGAATTACCTCGTTTTTTCAAATGGCACCTACTATTTTTTATTTTTTCAATCGATTCCTTTTTTTATCCTCTTTCGATCTATATGGATACTTCCTATTATATTTGAAAATTTTGGAATAATTTTGAATTATTACATAAAATAGGAAGTATCCATATAGATCGAAAGAGGATAAAAAAAGGAATTGATTGAAAAAAGTAAAAAATGGTAGGTGTCATTTGAAAAAACGAAGTAATTCTTGTTTGAAGCTTTTCAATTTTAGAATTTTATTTTGAACGCCCTGTATAAATTATTTAATTCAATTTTGTCAAGGCGTTAGCACTAATATTCAGCTATTACTAGTAAAAATTTCAACACTCTAAGTCGTATTTTGTGGAAGTTATGATTTTTTATAATTTGGGTTGCGGTAGCGATTTTTTTTCTATAAATTAAATTAACTCAGAAACCGATCGTCATAGGTGTACAAGTTGGTTATCAAACTTACCTTAGAATTACACGTTTTATTCGAATTCAGCGTAAAAAATATACCATTCCATTTAAAATAACAAAGTTGGTATCGACTTCCGGTATAACCGGATGTTAATCGAACTTGAAAATATTTTTAAAAGAAGCGGCATAAACAATAACCAAATGAGCCCAAGTTTAAGAATTGAATTCCTTCTACTAATTCATATACTTCTAATAGCCCATCAACTTGAAAAACCCTGTATATATATTATCTTTAAATACAAAATTACGTAGATGTCTCTCAGGGGTGTTGTTGTGTATTTCGTTTCTTTCCCTAACGACGACGAAATTCCCTTGGGGTTTGGGAGGAGGCGGGCGGGAAAGTTAAAAACAAATAACAGTCAGAAGCATAACAAAAGAAAACTATATATATAGCACTTATATATCTAAAATATCAGAAGTGAGAAAGTGAGTCACAAGGAAATATAGATTTTCTAAACTTATGGGGGTGGTAATATCTACTTACTGACGTAGATTTTTTTTTATTTTTCGGTAGATTGTACAAGTTGTTGACAACAACAGTAAATAATAAATAGAAAAAGTTTTACGTAGGACTTGATACTGTGAAATTCTGAAACCTATCCTTGTTTTGTTTGGAAAATAATTGTAATAAAATTATTTATCTCAGCAAATAGTCCCCCGCCCCTCACCTCCCTATTCTGGAAGCGCCACAGTTTTAGCCATAAATAATTAAATTAATTGCCAACCTGTTTCTCTACCGCTTCGACTTTCAATTCGAAAACGGGGCCACTAAACTGTGTATAGTCGCAATTCGAAGTGGTCCCGACGGTGACATTGTAAATTTTTTCTATGTGCACAGGCAAATTTTTCAGGGACAACATTTTACCACTCTTTACAATTTTAATGTGATCGTCGAGGGGACCTTGGACAATTAAATCGCAAGGGAGGGTGTTTATTACATTCAGGCCGGATTGATTTTTGCCAGGCAGCACGGGGTTGCTTTTAGCCAGGGCTATTTCTACCACTCCTGCTGATGAGAACGCCATTCCAGCACTGTGATGATAAATTTTATAATACGAGTACACAAGGTTTTTCAAGGGGGGGGGGGGGAGAATGTGTCAATGAGCTGCAGTCAACGCAGCTAATAACGGTGGTTTTTTACTCCCCAAAACATACAGTAAAAATTAGATCGATTTATGTAAATATAAACATTGGGGTGGTGGGTAATAATTGTGAAGACTGAATAGCATCAATTTTGATAACGATCGTCTAATTAATTACGTATAATATTTATGTATGTACATTAAACCCCCAATTGCCATCCGATGGAGAGGATTATCCAGGCAATTTAATTTGGCCAGACATGGGAACACCAATCGATCGAAAATTGGTATCAGAACGAGTACAATGGCGGGGTTGATCACTTGCATCTGATCGGGCACTAAGTGGGATCCCAAAATTGTTGTGTCCATTTTCGATGCCTGAAATTCACACTAAATTATTTAAGGTTAGGTAACTCAATTACCTAATCCAGTTTCTGTGAGAATAGTGTTTATGGTAAGAGCAACGTTACAAAATAATGAAGTTTTATTTCTATCGTAAAAATCTCAAGGGTTTCATATCATGTATAAATAAATTATTTTTAATGAATGAAGATAATGTGAAGTATAGTAAGAGCTACGTTAAAAGTATCTGAAGTTTAATTTGGGTCATAATTTTTTTTTTGGCCCCTATTGATACATAAAAGAATAATGTTAATTAAAATATTTTTTAATTTTGTTTTTTGACAAAATAATGACCACAGGTTGTAAATAAATTCAGTTAAGGTCAAATAAAAATCAATGGACATTTGATGTCTGTCGTAGAATTTAATAGCGTTTAATTCTAATGGTCGTAAAATTTATCAGGGTTTTACGTGATGACAATATATTTTACTATCTATAGGTGTAGGTATAGTCAGGGTAAAATAAAATGTAACTGACATTTATTTGATGTCATAAAAGCTCCAGTTTTATAATCGTAAAATTTACCAACATTCTGGGTGATAACCATAAATAATTCATATTAAAGTTAAATGTAACTGAAATTTACTTACTATCATAAAAAACTAATAAAATGATACTGACATTAATTTTCTGTCATAAAAATTACAGTTTAATGTTCGTAAAACCTCTTTGGGTGATACCAAAATTTGGTTTGTATGTATAGTGAGAGTAAAGTTAAATGGAATTAAAATTTTTTTGCTGTCATAAAAACACTTGTTATAAAATTTATCAACATTTAATAAAACGCCCATATATTAGATTTATATACCGAGGGGAAAGTTAATAGAAACTGACTTTTATTTTCGGCCATTAAAACTCCAATTTAATGGTCGTAAAATATATCAGGGTTTTACGTGTTGACAATATATTTTACTATCTATAGGTGTAGGTATAGTCAGGGTAAAATTAAATGTAACTGACATTTATTTGGTGTCATAAAAGCTCTAGTTTGATAATCGTAAAATTTACCAACGTTCTGTGTGATGGCCATACTGAAATTTATTTACTATCATAAAAAACTAATAAAATGATACTGACATTAATTTTCTGTCATAAAAACTACAATTTAATGTTCGTAAAACCTCTTTGGGTGATACCAAAATATCGTTTGTATGTACAGTGAGAGTAAAGTTAAATGGAATTGAAATTTTTTTGCTGTCATAAAAACACTTGTTATAAAATTTATCAACGTTTAATAAAATGCTCATAAATAAGATTTATATACCGAGCGGAAAGTTAATTGAAACTGACTTTTATTTTCGGCCATTAAAACTCCAATTTAATGGTCGTAAAATATATCAGGGTTTTACGTGTTGACAATATATTTTACTATCTATAGGTGTAGGTATAGTCAGGGTAAAATTAAATGTAACTGACATTTATTTGGTGTCATAAAAGCTCTAGTTTGATAATCGTAAAATTTACCAACGTTCTGTGTGATGGCCATACTGAAATTTATTTACTATCATAAAAAACTAATAAAATGATACTGACATTAATTTTCTGTCATAAAAACTACAATTTAATGTTCGTAAAACCTCTTTGGGTGATACCAAAATTTGGTTTGTATGTATAGTGAGAGTAAAGTTAAATGGAATTAAAATTTTTTTGCTGTCATAAAAACACTTGTTATAAAATTTATCAACATTTAATAAAACGCCCATATATTAGATTTATATACCGAGGGGAAAGTTAATAGAAACTGACTTTTATTTTCGGCCATTAAAACTCCAATTTAATGGTCGTAAAATATATCAGGGTTTTACGTGTTGACAATATATTTTACTATCTATAGGTGTAGGTATAGTCAGGGTAAAATTAAATGTAACTGACATTTATTTGGTGTCATAAAAGCTCTAGTTTGATAATCGTAAAATTTACCAACGTTCTGTGTGATGGCCATACTGAAATTTATTTACTATCATAAAAAACTAATAAAATGATACTGACATTAATTTTCTGTCATAAAAACTACAATTTAATGTTCGTAAAACCTCTTTGGGTGATACCAAAATTTGGTTTGTATGTATAGTGAGAGTAAAGTTAAATGGAATTAAAATTTTTTTGCTGTCATAAAAACACTTGTTATAAAATTTATCAACATTTAATAAAACGCCCATATATTAGATTTATATACCGAGGGGAAAGTTAATAGAAACTGACTTTTATTTTCGGCCATTAAAACTCCAATTTAATGGTCGTAAAATATATCAGGGTTTTACGTGTTGACAATATATTTTACTATCTATAGGTGTAGGTATAGTCAGGGTAAAATTAAATGTAACTGACATTTATTTGGTGTCATAAAAGCTCTAGTTTGATAATCGTAAAATTTACCAACGTTCTGTGTGATGGCCATACTGAAATTTATTTACTATCATAAAAAACTAATAAAATGATACTGACATTAATTTTCTGTCATAAAAACTACAATTTAATGTTCGTAAAACCTCTTTGGGTGATACCAAAATATGTTTGTATGTACAGTGAGAGTAAAGTTAAATGGAATTGAAATTTTTTTGCTGTCATAAAAACACTTGTTATAAAATTTATCAACGTTTAATAAAATGCTCAAAATAAGATTTATATACCGAGCGGAAAGTTAATTGAAACTGACTTTTATTTCGGCCATTAAAAACTCCAATTTAATGGTCGTAAAATTTATCAGGGTTTTACGTGTTGACAAAAATATTTTACTATCTATAGGTGTAGGTATAGTCAGGGTAAAATTAAATGTAACTGACATTTATTTGGTGTCATAAAAGCTCTAGTTTGATAATCGTAAAATTTACCAACGTTCTGTGTGATGGCCATACTGAAATTTATTTACTATCATAAAAAACTAATAAAATGATACTGACATTAATTTTCTGTCATAAAAACTACAATTTAATGTTCGTAAAACCTCTTTGGGTGATACCAAAATTTGGTTTGTATGTATAGTGAGAGTAAAGTTAAATGGAATTAAAATTTTTTTGCTGTCATAAAAACACTTGTTATAAAATTTATCAACATTTAATAAAACCCCTCATATATTAGATTTATATACCGAGGGGAAAGTTAATAGAAACTGACTTTTATTTTCGGCCATTAAAACTCCAATTTAATGGTCGTAAAATATATCAGGGTTTTACGTGTTGACAATATATTTTACTATCTATAGGTGTAGGTATAGTCAGGGTAAAATTAAATGTAACTGACATTTATTTGGTGTCATAAAAGCTCTAGTTTGATAATCGTAAAATTTACCAACGTTCTGTGTGATGGCCATACTGAAATTTATTTACTATCATAAAAAACTAATAAAATGATACTGACATTAATTTTCTGTCATAAAAACTACAATTTAATGTTCGTAAAACCTCTTTGGGTGATACCAAAATTTGGTTTGTATGTATAGTGAGAGTAAAGTTAAATGGAATTAAAATTTTTTTGCTGTCATAAAAACACTTGTTATAAAATTTATCAACATTTAATAAAACGCCCATATATTAGATTTATATACCGAGGGGAAAGTTAATAGAAACTGACTTTTATTTTCGGCCATTAAAACTCCAATTTAATGGTCGTAAAATATATCAGGGTTTTACGTGTTGACAATATATTTTACTATCTATAGGTGTAGGTATAGTCAGGGTAAAATTAAATGTAACTGACATTTATTTGGTGTCATAAAAGCTCTAGTTTGATAATCGTAAAATTTACCAACGTTCTGTGTGATGGCCATACTGAAATTTATTTACTATCATAAAAAACTAATAAAATGATACTGACATTAATTTTCTGTCATAAAAACTACAATTTAATGTTCGTAAAACCTCTTTGGGTGATACCAAAATTTGGTTTGTATGTATAGTGAGAGTAAAGTTAAATGGAACTGACATTTTTTTGCTGTCATAAAAACACTTGTTATAAAATTTATCAACATTTAATAAAACGCTCATATATTAGATTTATATACCGAGGGGAAAGTTAATAGAAACTGACTTTTATTTCCGGCCATAAAAACTCCAATTTTATGGTCGTAAAATTTCTCAGGGCTTTACGTGTTGACAAAATATTTTACTATCTATAGGTGTAGGTATAGTCAGGGTAAAATTAAATGTAACTGACATTTATTTGGTGTCATAAAAACTCTAGTTTGATAATCGTAAAATTTACCAACATTCTGGGTGATGACCATAAATTATTCATATTAAAGTTACTTAAATGTAACTGAAATTGATTTACTATCATAAAAACTAATAATATGATACTGATATTCATTTTATGTCATAAAAATTACAATTTAATGTTCGTAAAACCTCTTTGGGTTTACCAAAATATCGTTTGTATGTATAGTGAGGGTGAAGTTAAATGGAACTGACATTTTTTGCCGTCATAAAAACGGTTGTTGTAAAATTTATCAATATTTTGTAAAACGGTCATAAATTAGATTCATATAGCTGGGGGAAAGTTTATAGAAACTTACTTTTATTTCCGGCCATAAAAACTTCAATTTAATGGTCGTAATTTTTTGAACGTTATACTTGCTATAAAAAATGATTTCCATTTTATTTTTTACCTGAAAGGTCCATCTGGAACCCTGCTGGTCAAAAAGAGACCAGAAAATGGGCAGCGGCGTAAAAAGCAGTAAAACTGAGTATATGACCTTCATATCGCAAATTAATTTCTTGGAAAATTTATCGGAAGCATAATCTAACCAATGCTCTTTTGGGGGTTCGTGTCGTCTCCTAAATTTCATCAGCCTAGCATACTTATTGATTGTTAAAATTATTGATAATAAAATTATTTTGAGTCATAATTACGTATTTTATTAATTTTGTTTTGAGATTTTTAAAAAACTTACTATTGAGCATTTAATGAAGTTTACCACCATGTTTTCTCTAGGAGTTTTTACTCTGTACCACGGTTTACCACTCACGAAGAGTACTGTAAAAAAATGGAGTAGTTTTTATAGTATATTTATTATTACTGGTGCCCTCAGTAAGTTTTATGAAACTTTTTAAAGTCAGGGATCATTATCTTTGTGCTCACTATATGTCTCACTTTTCAGTATTTATTTACTTTAATATTTTTAGCAAAATTTTACGACTCTTTTTTAAATTTCGGTAAATTTATTTTTGTAATAACTATAACTTTCTTTTTCTGTGACTTATGAGAAAACCAACAATTATTTTTTTAAACAAGACCAACGATTTTAAAAATTTTATGATTCCTCTTTAAATTTCAATAATTTTTTTTTTGTAACTTAATTTAATGCCAATAATTTTTATCATTTGATTTAGACAAAGATTTAAAATTCTTTTGAAATTTCTTACGTATCGCTAGCACCATTAGAACTGCCGGAAACCCAAATCCAAGGGGGTAGCAAGTATCCTCCCCAAAACACGAAATACTTTTCCTTAAAAGTGGTGTCAGTATCATGCCAACAAAACCACCCAGATTTATTGTAAAGTAAAAAATTGACGAAAAGTGCTGCAACAGGGGCTTCTGATGGGGAAGGTGAAACTGATCAGCTCCAAACGCCGCCACACAGGGTTTTATCCCCCCAGTCCCTATTGCTATCAAACAAAGTCCTACACTTGTATATAATCTAAAAAAAAAAAAATAAACGAAACTTAATACTTTTTTATTTTATATTTTCTTTTAATTTAATTGTACTGGGGAGTTGGGGAGGAAAGTGTTAACCAGTCTACAAGTAAATGTAACGTAGATGTAGTTTATTAGCATCAAGAAAGGCGTTTTGATAATAGTAATAAAAAGCGTTTAATGATTAAGGATTTTACAACTTAAGGGTTGTAACAATGTTTCAACTTCGTTACTACACAAATCGATCGCTACTAAAATAAAATACGTAATTTAAAGATGCAACCCTTCATTATTTTTTCGGAACACTCTTATTTTAATTAAATAGGGTGGTACTTACATTGGTGATATGTCTAGGGGTGGAATAGCGGCGATGCACATCAAAATATTTCCGCACAAATAAATTATTGAGAAACAAAGAATTGTTCTGAAAAAAAATTGAATAATTCAATTTCGTAATAGAGTCAATTGTCTGTAAAAAAGGCGTGTCTGTTAGAAATATGGGAGAGGTGGAGCTTATGCTCTCGCAAAGGGCGGAGTTATATTTATGTCCTTGTCTAAGACAAAATTGATAATGAAGGTTGGTGATGCATATATTAAACGTCATGAGTAACGATCGCCTTCAATTTCAAGGGCAAAGAGCAATTGTTTACTAATAGGCGGAGTTACATATATTTCTGTGTCTATCAACGATGATTCTAATAATGAGAGTGGGTGGCGCTTAGTGACGTTTATATTTTTTAATTCGTAAAAACCTCCTTTGTTCGGGCATTTGTTTACAAATAGGCGGAGCTGTATCTCTGTCTCTATCAACTACCATTGTATTAATGAGAGTGATTGGTGCATTCTGACGCTTATGTAGGTACACGTCATCTGTAAGGACCGCCTTCAATTTCAAGAACAGTGAATAAGCGCCAAGGGCAAAGAGCAATTGTTTACTAATAGGCGGAGTTACATATATTTCTGTGTCTATCAACGATGATTCTAATAATGAGAGTGGGTGGCGCTTAGTGACGTTTATATTTTTTAATTCGTTAAGACCGCCTTTGTTCGGGAATTTGTTTACAACTAGGCGAAGCTGTATCTCTGTCTCTATCAACTACCATTGTATTAATGAGAGTGATTGGTGCATTCTGACGCTTATGTAGGTACACGTCATCTGTAAGGACCGCCTTCAATTTCAAGAACAGTGAATAAGCGCCAAGGGCAAAGAGCAATTGTTTACTAATAGGCGGAGTTACATATATTTCTGTCTCTATCAACGATGATTCTAATAATGAGAGTGGGTGGCGCTTAGTGACGTTTATATTTTTTAATTCGTAAAGACCTCCTTTGTTCGGGCATTTGTTTACAAATAGGCGAAGCTGTATCTCTGTCTCTATCAACTACCATTGTATTAATGAGAGTGATTGGTGCATTCTGACGCTTATGTAGGTACACGTCATCTGTAAGGACCGCCTTCAATTTCAAGAACAGTGAATAAGCGCCAAGGGCAAAGAGCAATTGTTTACTAATAGGCGGAGTTACATATATTTCTGTCTCTATCAACGATGATTCTAATAATGAGAGTGGGTGGCGCTTAGTGACGTTTATATTTTTTAATTCGTAAAGACCGCCTTTGTTCGGGCATTTGTTTACAACTAGGCGAAGCTGTATCTCTGTCTCTATCAACTACCATTGTATTAATGAGAGTGATTGGTGCATTCTGACGCTTATGTAGGTACACGTCATCTGTAAGGACCGCCTTCAATTTCAAGAACAGTGAATAAGCGCCAAGGGCAAAGAGCAATTGTTTACTAATAGGCGGAGTTACATATATTTCTGTCTCTATCAACGATGATTCTAATAATGAGAGTGGGTGGCGCTTAGTGACGTTTATATTTTTTAATTCGTAAAGACCTCCTTTGTTCGGGCATTTGTTTACAAATAGGCGAAGCTGTATCTCTGTCTCTATCAACTACCATTGTATTAATGAGAGTGATTGGTGCATTCTGACGCTTATGTAGGTACACGTCATCTGTAAGGACCGCCTTCAATTTCAAGAACAGTGAATAAACGCAAAGGGCAAAGAGCAATTGTTTACTAATAGGCGGAGTTACATATATTTCTGTGTCTATCAACGATGATTCTAATAATGAGAGTGGGTGGCGCTTAGTGACGTTTATATTTTTTAATTCGTTAAGACCGCCTTTGTTCGGGCATTTGTTTACAAATAGGCGGAGCTGTATCTCTGTCTCTATCAACTACCATTGTATTAATGAGAGTGATTGGTGCATTCTGACGCTTATGTAGGTACACGTCATCTGTAAGGACCGCCTTGAATTTCAAGAAGAACAAATAAACGTAAAGGCTCAAGGATTTGTTTAGCAAAGGTCGGAGCTTTTTTCAATAGGCGTACTTATCTATATTTCTTTTCTTATCTACAACGAAACTAATAATGCGAGTGGGCGGCGCATATTGACGTATATTAAACGTCACTCATAAAGACCGCCCTCATTTCAGATAATTACTTATTGAGTTACCCTTGTAAAAATTCTGTAAATAAAACCTTCTCATAATTTAATTTTGAAAATTAACATACGTATTTGAAATTTTATTTTGCACCGGTCTATTTACCCTCCACGCTTATACGACATTACATCCCCTTTTATGAGCCTTTTTTGTAATAATACAGTTTCTCTTTCTACTATACAAAGGTCGTAAACTGAAATTGAATTTTCCGACAGAAGTGTCGGTTTTGAAGTATTGCTTTAATTAAACTTATCTTCCCTTGCCGTTAGAATAATAAACCAAACCCTGTTAGCGTTTTCACTGATTTACATACAAAGTGAACGTTATTAGTCTTCGTAAAATTCATTGCTTGTGATGATGCCCTTTTCGAAAGTGAGAAAATAATAATTTTGTGAACCATAATATACAGGGGAGGTTAAATAAAGAAATGGTAATTTTACCTGTATCGACCCAAATAGCTGTCTGCACAAACAGCTCCTGCAATGGGGACTATGTAGCAACCCATTATAAAAACATGGTAAACAACAGTGGCTGTATCTTCCCTTAGGAATAATTCATCCCTTAAATAAAGAGATAGGATGGCTGAAAGTGAACGTAAAAGATAAGGTTTGATAATGTAATAAACTCAAAACAAAAAATGGGCTCTTACTTCGAAGGCCACAAAAGGAAAATCGTTCGCAAAATTCGGTCGCTATAATGCAGAATACGGAAATTGGGTAGTATGAATTTTCCTGAAAGAAAATTTTTGAAATGAAAATATAAAGGGAATAATTTTTACATTTACTCTATTGTTCATTGACGGTTAGAATTTATTTTGAATGGAAGACATTTGTAAAAAATGACAAAAGTTGTCAAATATAAGTAATTTTATAAATACTGGGTGTTGTATTTTGACTGTACAAAAACAGGGTGTAGAATGAATATTTTTATTACAACTTTTATAAAAAATTACATAAATTTACACTTCACATTTAACATTATGTATACGTAAAAAGCATGAACAGTCAATAACGTTCATTTACAAAATATTTTGCGTTTCAAAATGAAATAACAATGCGTTACTTTGTTGTGTCTTTTTTTATATCACAATGACGTTTTTTAATTTCTAAAAATACTCTTGGAATGTAGACCTGTTTATAATATTTATCAATAAATATTATTTATAAAAATATTTATAACTATTGTAATTAATTAAAAATATATTTCAGAATTTTTATGTTGTTGGCAACTTAAAAATTATAAGGTTAGGTTAGGTACTAAAAGTTTTGGGTTTATGTTGCATAAAAATTCTGATAACCTAAAAATTGTCAACTGAAAAATAAGAAAAACAATTTCAAAACAAAAATTAAAAATCAAACAAGAAACAAAACATGAAACAAAAAGAAAACCAAATGAAATATAGAACAAAATTCAAATAAAAAACAAAAGCTATTTACAAATATTATACATGTACTTATGTAAAAAATTGTGCACGACATTTTGTTCATTTATTTTTTAACGCATTATTATTTCGGAATTATTATAATTGCAGAGTGGCCAGCCTTCTATCATTTTCTTTGTAGGTATGTAGATAGTTATCTATTAGGTACATAAACGGACAAATAACATCTATGTATTTATTGTATCACTACATTCATTGTTAATACTTGCATGTTTTGTAAGTATGTATGTATATGTATTATATATTTATTTATTTATTAAATTATTAGAGTAGGTAGGTATTTTTAATATGTATGTATATATTTCCATTTAGAATACCGCTTACTCTTCGTCCCTTCCGTTATGTGGAAGGTACAAAGTTAAAATATGAACACTTATAGCCAGTAAGTTAATAGATAAGTACATAATAAGATCGCACATAAAAAGCAGGATTAAGTACTTCATTTGTATTATTATTATTATTATAATATATAATTACATAAAGCCAGTTTTTTTCTGCACTTTAGTAATAATTATCTATAGCAGACAACATTTCAAACCGGCTTTTGTTGGACTTTAAAAAATAGAGCAAAAATTTGTTGTTTGAAATACTCAAAATGAAACTTATGCAACCCTACAATAACATTTATTTGACCTGAGGTCATAAAACATTAAAAAAAATACTGACCAAGGTACTGCAGCGTTTACTGAACAAGTGTAGAAAGCGTTACGAGCGCCATCTGTTGTAATAATTAGTTTCTAAAATTGTTGCTCAATTTGGTTATTAATTTGCAAAAGTTTCATTCTTTTGATAATACATCAGTCTCTCTCTATAGCGACTATAAATAGATATTATAATAATTATTATTATTTATTAACACGTAGGTATGTATAATATTGTTTGTGGGTTTATTTTTACATCAACTATTTTAACACCGAGTTCGTTAAAAACACTGAATGTTGTTATACAAGTAATAAATAATAGGTACATAGGTACATAATATTATACCGATGTTTCTTTCTTTTTTTTTTTTGTTGTGTGTATGATTATATTAGGGTAGTTTATTTTATCTTACAACGGTGTCATCTACAATATATAATATATTATTATTATATCAGTAAATACGATCGTATCGAAAAAAATGAATTTGTTTCGCCTACAGGATGATAATATAATATATGTGTGTGTATGTATGTGGGCAGTACTGTCGCCAATGTGCGATGAATAAAAAAAAAAATGTAAAAAAATAACGGTAGTAACAAAAACTTAACCCCAATCCGATCGTCATCTATTTATGTTTGTGTGTGTGTGTAACAGTCAGCTATTAAAAACAAAAAAAAAATTAAATAAAAATGAAGATCAAGTTGGGTATGTTATGTAAGTAAGGTTATGTGAGTGTGAGTGATGGATGATTTTTTTAAAAAAGTGAATCTTGTTTCATTAACACGATGGTCCCCTATCACACAGTTGAGAGCTTATTTTTGTTATTAGAGGAAGATCACAGTCATAAAGAAGGCAACGATATCTATATACATTACATATTATGTGTATGTATGTGTACATCTATTATTTATAGATCTTTTATATTTTTGTTGTTGTTTGTAATATTTAAGTAGATAGGTATAATTAATTGTTCGTTTGTGTGAGTGCAGAATTTTCTAAACGTTATCGTTGACACCTCACCTTTTCTTTTCTTTTGTTCATCATCGATCGACGTTCTTTGATCTGTAATTAATTAATGAATGTTTTGTTGTTGCCGATCAGTTTTTGACAGAATTATTATAAATAATATTGTCTTTTTAGTTTAGGATAAAATTAAATACGAAGGGTGTCTGGAAAATAACGTGACAGTAGCTCCATAAATGAGAAAGTCTGTCGTGTTACTTTTCGAACAACACTCGTATATTAAATTCAATAGGCACATGCATCTTTATGAAGAATTTAAAATTGTTTTGAAAAAAGAATGTAAAAGTATCTTTTTTAATATTTATTACGTAGTATTTAACGGAATTCATTAATCACCCTGTATATCTATCAAATGGAATTATATGTATGTAATAATATCATGAAATAATTTTTTATCATATAAAGATAACATGCAAAGTATTGGTGATAATAAACTATTAGGGGGTTAATTCTACTAAAAAACTACATTTAAGTACCTAAACTAAATATGAACTGATTTATTGGGAAAATTAGACTAAAATAATTAATTAATAGCGTAGAGGTGTTAGGTACTGTAAATAATTTTTAAAAAAAAAATTATTAATTAATTACGTGTAAGGTGAACTTTTTCCACTTGGAAATTAACAACAATTGAAATTAATAAGACTAGTAAATGTAAAATATTACACCTTGTACTTTTTCTATTTTCTGTCCACTTATTTTTTTTTTTTTTTTTGAATTTTATGAAAATAATATTATGTCGTCGTAGGCAGTGTTTTTAATGAAAATAATTTTATTGAGTAATGGCCAGAAAACTAGTCTGAATAACTAGTTAATTAAAAAAATACTGTGGTTTCCTTAAATATATATAAATACATATATATAAAGGTACAGTCATATATCATAATATTTTGTGTGTATATGATGGGTGATTTTTTTTATTATTAGAGTATTCTCTTAATAAATAAATAAATAAATAAATGGCCATTAATGTTTGATTTATAAGCGTTACAAGAAACTCCATTTCAGTTTCTATAAATATTCTAAGTAAGTATGTTAAGTTATGTCGTAAAATTTGATACTAGATATTTTGAAAAAAGTTTAAGTTGAATTAGTAATTTCAGTCTCAAATATTTGTAAATGCATTGCTTTCTAATTAGAGGGAATTTTATTACTTACGAATAATAATAAATTGTAACGTAACACTGCAGGTCACCAGAACTAAATCGATCTGTTAATCAATATGTGACAGCTAAAAAATCTCTAAATATTGTCTTTTTAAATTTAAAACTGCTCCACTTTATTTTTTAGCAATGAAAAATATTAATTGATTTAAGAGAAAATTAGGGCAACCCCCCAACCCTTATTTACAAAATTTAATTTCCGTAACAGTATTTAAGGGGGTTAGGTTTGGTATCTGTTCAAAAATCTTACCATTTAAGATTATTCTTCAAGGTTATTATCGAGTCAGACTAGTATTTTTGGAAAATATTGAAAGTCTTATTCTTCGAATTTTTAGGTTGCTTTTTTTCAAGTGCTACCCCTAGATTTTTGAAAAGAGTGAAGCCCTAATATATGCTTCGGGAGCCATATTGTTATAAAAGGGCTGGTCTATTCCTTAGCTTCAATCTAAAACCCCTTCCCAGAAGTTACTTCCTAAAGGAGGTGGGGGACCTAAGAACGATGACATAGTTCGTGAGCTTCCAGTATTGTTCAAAAAGGAGCGTGGTCTAATTATTTCAACTGAGGAATGATCTTGAGAGACATCTTAAAGCCTAAGAGTGGTAAGATCATCACGAGCAAGCTATAAATAAGTAGGATGTCATTATACACTGAGATCTTCCACTCTTGAGCTTTAAGGATCCTTTCTAGGGTCTTTCTTCAGCCAAAGAAGTTAAACCACGCCTCTTTTTGATTAATATTAGAAGCTCTAGTACTCCATCATCATTATTAGAGCACCAGTTACCTCCTGAAGGAGGTGGGGGCTCTAAGAGCGATGACGGAGTTCGGGAGCTTTCAGTATTGTTCAAAATGGGGCGTGGTCTAATTCCTTCAGCTGAGGAATGATCTCGAGAGACATCTTAAAGCCTAAGAGTGGTAAGATCATCACGAGCAAGCTATAAATAAGTAGGATGTCATTATACACTGAGATCTTCCACTCTTGAGCTTTAAGGATCCTTTCTAGGGTCTTTCTTCAGCCAAAGAAGTTAAACCACGCCTCTTTTTGATTAATATTAGAAGCTCTAGTACTCCATCATCATTATTAGAGCACCAGTTATCCTCCTGAAGGAGGTGGGGGCTCTAAGAGCGATGACGGAGTTCGGGAGCTTTCAGTATTGTTCAAAATGGGGCGTGGTCTAATTCCTTCAGCTGAGGAATGATCTCGAGAGACATCTTAAAGCCTAAGAGTGGTAAGATCATCACGAGAAGCTATAAATAAGTAGGATGTCATTATACACTAGATCTTCCACTCTTGAGCTTTAAGGATCCTTTCTAAGGGTCTTTCTTCAGCCAAAGAAGTTAAACCACGCCTCTTTTTGATTAATATTAGAAGCTCTAGTACTCCATATCATTATTAGAGCACCAGTTATTTCCTGAAGGAGGTGGGGGCTCTAAGACGATGACATAGTTCGGGAGCTTCCAGTATTGTTCAAAAGGGGCGTGGTCTAATTCTTTCAGCTGAGGAATGATCTCGAGAGACATCTTAAAGCCTAAGAGTGGTAAGATCATCACGAGCAAGCTATAAATAAGTAGGATGTCATTATACACTGAGATCTTCCACTCTTGAGCTTTAAGGATCCTTTCTAGGGTCTTTCTTCAGCCAAAGAAGTTAAACCACGCCTCTTTTTGATTAATATTAGAAGCTCTAGTACTCCATCATCATTATTAGAGCACCAGTTACCTCCTGAAGGAGGTGGGGGCTCTAAGAGCGATGACGGAGTTCGGGAGCTTTCAGTATTGTTCAAAATGGGGCGTGGTCTAATTCCTTCAGCTGAGGAATGATCTCGAGAGACATCTTAAAGCCTAAGAGTGGTAAGATCATCACGAGAAAGCTATAAATAAGTAGGATGTCATTATACACTAAGATCTTCCACTCTTGAGTTTAAGATCTTTCTAAGGGTCTTTTTCAGCCAAAGAAGTTAAACCACGCCTCTTTTTGATTAAATTAGAAGCCTAGTACTCCATTAATCATTATAAGAGCACCAGTTATTTCCTGAATGGACGTGGAGCTCTCACAACGATGATCATAGTTCGGGTAGCTTCCAGTATTGTTCAGAAGGCGTGGTCTATGTGTCTTTCAGCTGAGGATGATCTCGAGAGACATCTTAAAGCCTAAGAGTGGTAAGATCATCACGAGAAGCTATAAATAAGTAGGATGTCATTATACACTAAGATCTTCCACTCTTGAGCTTTAAGAATCCTTTCTAGGTATTTATTAGCCAAAGAAGTTAAACCACGCTCTTTTTGATTAACATTAGAAGCCCTAGTACTCCATAATCATTATTTGAGCACCAGTTATTTCCTGAAGGACGTGGGAGGCTCTCACAACGATGACATAGTTCGGGAGCTTCCAGTATTGTTCAGAAAGGGGCGTGGTCTAATTCTTTCAGCTGAGGAGTGATCTCGAGAGACATCTTAAAGCCTAAGAGTGGTAAGATCATCACGAGCTAGCTATCAATAAGTAGGATGTAATTATACACTAAGATCTTCCACTCTTGAGCTTTAAGAATCCTTTCTAGGGTATTTATTTAGCCAAAGAAGTTAAACCACGCCTCTTTTTGATTAATGTTAAAAGCTGTAGCACTCCATCATCATTATTAGAGCTGAAGAACATTTTGCAACTCAATAGTGGTAGGATCTTCACAAATAGGCCATCCAAATGTGCATGTATTCTCCCCCCCCCCTTTCTAAAGCATTAAAAATGGGCTTAAAAATAAAATTAGCCCAACTTCATCATAAATAAATTTACTGATAATATTTTAAAGGGATTTTTTAAGCTGTCACTCATCAATTAAAAAGTCTATTAAAAAAAATATTTCGATTTTCAGTGTATTTGTGTGTTTTGTGCTTTTGTGTCTTTTTCGTTCAATCACCATAACCTACAACACTACGTAGGTCACCGTTCTAATTTTTTTTCCTACATAATAGTAATAAGAAAACAGCATTAAAACAAAAGTAATACATATCATTATCTAGCACTAACTAACTAAACTAAAGTCTCTACAATTATTAATACGAATATAATAAAAGCTCGTTGTACCGACGAAAATTTACAGTTACTGTGTGACGCTTTTCTTCTTTTACCCTACTTAATGTATGTAGGTATGTACTATATGAAATCGATATTGATTCGGATTAATTGCCGATGCCTCTAAGCGAGGCATGTCGTCGTATCGTTTACTCGAAAGGTTGCCCACCCCCGGACGAAATATCATAGAAATGTGACGAGGCGCGTGGACGTTTTTGAATTGAATTGTGATGGAGGGCGATTTTAACGGTCGCTTTTAAACTGTCATGGGGGGCCCTTTTTCACTTGTCCTGAATTTTTTGAAGTACAAAATGAGATTCGAACCTTGCAAAAATTAAATCCCGATTTCTTTAATCGCCTTCAACTCCTTGTCATCTCATCATAATTCGTAAATGTCCCTCCCGTTGGTTCGTCCGCAGCACCGTTTGGCTTGCCCCTCCCGACACCTCTGAGGGCTGCAGTACATGTTGTAGCCGGGTATGATGTGAACCCGGACGTCTCCGGAAGGCCTGATTCCTTCGGGACGTTGCCTCCGAGAAAACGAGACCGTAGTCTTACAGCAACAATAATGAAACAAATTAACATACGCACTTCTAAAATGCCTATTGGTAATGCAATAGAAAATACTATTTACGCATGATTTGCTAATGGCTAGCCATGCTAGCATGTAGAAGAGTTTGTTTTTGACGGACTGGACGGTACCGACACCTAAAACTACACCAAAAGGCAGCCAGAAAACGACGAACAGCAGGAAACTGTACATGTTTGATCTCATTAGTGCCAGGTCCCAGCTGAACGTGATATTCGGCCTGAAACTAGGTCTAGATTTAACTACTCGTACACGAAAGTTCGTCCTTACGTAACAGGAAAAGGTCAAAACAAGCGGCAAGAATACAAATACTACTGCTACGGTTGCTTGATAAGGAATCAGACCTGACTTCTTTCTGGTGCAATAGTCGAAGGACAAGTCGGCAAACTGTAGTCCCGATGTTATTGCGCAAACGGCCCAGAACACCAGTAGGATCATCGTTATCCTGCCCGGAGTCAGTTTCTGGTAGCATCCGTCCGAGTTGCACAAACGGAAGTAGTTCTCGAACGCGACGGAGGTCAGAGACAACATCGTCACCAGGAAACAGAGGACTGAGATGAACCACTGGAATCTGCAGACGATCACGTTGTCTCCGAGACCTGCCAAGATCACCACAGCCGACGCTGGTACCACCAAACCCGACACTAACAGGTCTGCCAAGGCGATGTTTACCAAAAATGTGTTTCCTGGAACCGAAAGAGAAAAGGATTTTAAATTGTAAAAAAAAAGAAATTACACAAAAAGAAGTGTTGTTAGGACATCTCTTCAGTTGTATGGACCTAACTAATATAACTGGTCACAGTAAAAACTTTTCAATTTGGGCAGAAGACATGGAGGTTCTTGTCCAACTGCTCTCTGAACTGAAGACCTGATGGTGATGGACAAAATCCGTAGAAAAGCTCATAAATCATAGCTAAGTCCACAATCAGCATCATAGGCATCTTTTAGACTAGAAGAAGTTGAGGAAATTACTAAGTTACTATTTAATGTCTTGGAGGTCCTCAACCAATGGTACATATACCATTCTACTGGATTCAGCATAAGAGGTTAAGTTAATATGGTCATATAGCACACCCAAAAGCTCATAAATCATAGCTAGGTCCACAATAATCATCATCTGGCATCTTTTGGACTAGAAGAAGTTGAGGAAATTACTAAGTTACCATTTAATGTCTTGGAGGTCCTCAACCATGGTACATTTACCATTCTGCTGGATTCAGCATGAGGGGTTAAGTAAATATGGTCATATATCACATCCAAAAGCTCATAAATCATAGCTAAGTCCACAATCATCATCATCTAGCATCGTTTGGACTAGAAGAAGTTGAGGAAATTACTAAGTTACCATTTAATGTCTTGAGGTCCTCAACCATGACATTTACCATTCTGCTGGATTCAGCATGAGGGGTTAAGTAATTATGGTCATATATTTACACTTCAAAAGCTCATAAATCATAGCAAAGTCCACAATCATCATCATCTAGCATCGTTTGGACTAAAAGAAGTTGAGGAAATTTCTATGTTATCACTGAATGATGTGCTCATCTGAATTTACCATAATTGATCAAAATTTTAGTAGGCCAACAATTTCCTTGTTATTTATAATTTGACACTTGTCATAAGTTTTGAGTGAAATGAAATCCATTCAAAAAAAGAAACCAAACGAGAGCGATGAGGACGAGACCAAAGAGGAATTGGTGCACACATTTTCATCCGTTGATCTAATTGTCATAAGACATCAGGCTCTGTTTGTTGGTATTTTGCTGTTTGCGACATGTCTTTCATTCTTCGTGATAACAGTGAACTTCGTCTTCGCCATCACTGTGAAAGAACATAGAGTCCCAAGGATTTTTGGAGAAAGCATGAGTAAGTCTAAGAATTTAGTGGACCTAAACGACTCTAACGATTAGTGTTTTTATTCTTCATAAGCCTTTCATCGTTAGATGGTACGAAGTCACTTCAGTGACCTATTTTTACGATTCTTTCCAATTTCAGTGTACGTTTATGTTTTCGACGTCATTCACATGACCGACATTTTCCTGGTGATGATTTTCTACAAGACAAGACCCCTGGAACTTCAATGCGTTTACGAGATGACTCCTCCATGGATGACTCTGGTCAGATTCTTGAGCCTCATCCCATTCGACGGGGTTTATTGGATTTTCGCAAAAGCAAACATGCACGTGGTTCACGCTTTAAGACTGAGATACGTGATTCGCATGCTGACATACAGCGAGTATTTGGGCAGAGTAAAAGTGAGCAACATTCGCTTCTACATATTACAAGCGATCTTGCAGTATTGCCCTCGTGGCCATGATAGCGACAACGTGTACTTCCTGTTTCCTTTATTACTTCTACTGCAAAAACAACAACTACAATTACGTGTGCAAGAATGGTGATTCGCATTCCTTCAGGCTTTGTTTCGAGCACGTGACGACCACCATAATCGAACGTGGGTTTCTCCATAGGGCTTTTATGATGACCACAACGGACGTGATCATATCGCTCATGAGTTATTTGTCGTTCCTGTTACTCTTCGGTTATACAATTGGGGCTGTTACCGTTGGGACGTATCTGAGCAAGTCCAGGAAATATTTCTTCGACGTTCTGGTTAACAGAGTAATGTACGTCATGCACGATTCTCGTAATGAAGACACTTTAACGAGGAAGACCATAAAAAATACAGTGGCGACCTATTGGAAGATGCGAGGTCATGCTGAATTGTCCGATAGGATGAGGGAGAAGCTTCCCCAAGGAATCATCAACGATTTGTATCTGGACGTGTCATGGTATGCCCTGAGACACTCACATTTGTTTAGGGATTTGGATATCGACTTCCTGCGGTTCGTTGCCAGCATGATGCACCATTGGTACTTTGCACCAGGGGAAATTGTGTACCGTCGTGGGGTCTGTAAACAACGTATGATCTACATAGTGTCCGGAGTTGTACAAATATTATCCGAAGAAGACGGGGAAACCCCTATAATGTCATTCTGTGGGGGCACTGTACTTGGGGAGTCTTGTTTGTTACAAGACTATCCGGCTTCCTGCACAGTAATTTGTCTCACCTACTGCATCGTCCACATCCTGGAGTGTAAGCAGTTCGTTAAGTGTATATCGAAGTATCCTAAGTACTACAGGACCTTCCATGCTGATATTGGGAAGCGTTACAAGGAAGCCAAGATGTACAAGAAAATAGCGGATTACCAGACGAAGGGGTTGGACCAGCAATTGTCATTTATTGCATTGAAATATGTGAGAACAGCTGTGCAACGCTTGAGTATGGGAAAAGAGATGCAGGATGAAGCTGTTGAGGAGATGCACGACCACGAGACTAGGAAAACCAACGAAACTTTAAGATCTCTGGTGTTTTGCCCGAAATATTTGGACCTTTTGGTACTCGCCGACGAAATGGATTTGGCAATCGATACAACGTTCATAAGAAGAAAGTTTCCGCACGTTTTGAAACCAGACTCCTTCCTGTATTATTTATGGCAGAGGTGGATCGCCATTGTGGCCCTTTTTCTGATGTTGTCCTATCCTTACTACGTCGCATTTTCACCCAGTTCCACGTACTATTTTTACATACTTTACTTCGTCTCTTGTATGTGGGTTTTGGACATTTACATAAAATTGAATACTGCGACAATCTCCTCGAACGTTTGGGTGACCAAGATCAGCGACATCACTTGGATAACTGTCTTCACGTTCGAGTTTTGGTTGGACATTTTTTCCGTTATCCCATTCGAATTGCTGGTCCATTTTCATTTCCATATCACCAACCAGATTTATCTGCTCTTTATGTCGAACCGGTTGGCGAAGTTTAGGCACGTGAACAATTTGTTTGATTACAAGTACAGAGAGTTGGTTCCCCTCAAGGTTTTAGTGTTCACCGTGTTGTTGCTGTTTTATTGTTCTTCCTTGTTTTATTTATGCGTGTGTTTCAATCAGGTGTGTCCACCGGATGCGCCATTTACTGACTTGTTCATTAAATTTAAGGAGCACGAACTGATCGCTGCCGTTTTCTACGGTCACCAGATAACCACCGGATTTCTTTTTACAACCATCACTACCCAAAAGGAAAGCAACATTTACTATTTCATATACATGTTCACTCTCCTTTCTTTTGCAGTTAATTTGTACTCAATGTCTCAGTTGATCTGTTATTATTTCTTCTCGATTTACAATTTTATGACTTTGAATAATCGGATTGAGATGATCTGTATGACCCTGAAGAAGTACAATTTGAATAAGAACTTTACCAACAGGGCCATATCGTTTTATCGAAACAATTGGTCCTTTAATCAAGCGCGTTTCCTCCTTTTGAAGGTAAGGGTGATCCCTGAACTGCCCTTTGACTTGTACAAAAACGCCAAGTTCAACCACCACTACAAGAACGCCCTGTTGTTCCCCATCCTCAAAGACTTGCCCAAGAAGTTTTTGTCCGAGTTCTGCGTGTACTTGTCGACGAGCATTTTCCACCCCAACGAGGTGATTATTTACAAGGGGGAGACTGCCAAAGAGTGCTATCTGATAATAAACGGCTATTGCGAAACGACAGACGGTGACGTTCAGAAAACACTGAAACCCAAAGACACTTTTGCTGTAATCGATTGCTGCTTTCAACTTCCGTCTCCCAACACTGTTTATTCGGTCAGTCATGTCGTGTGTTACGCGTTCAAACGCGACGACTTCCAGCGGGTTCTTAGCAGTTTCCCGAATCTGGTCGGTCGCCTGAACAATTTGAAAAAACACATCAAAAACGAACGGTACATGTACAAAAATAACGACGAACGTTCCAAACTCAATTTTGTTTCGGGCGAAGAGAAAAGGCCGAAATCCGTCCACGTTTTCAAATACAAAGCGAACGAAGGGTCCCGTGATTGGCGCGAATACCATTTACCATTCCGGAAGCGAAAGGTGTTCTATTACATCCAATTTTTCCTCTTGAGATGCACGTTCGGTTGTAGTGGACGACTGGTCTACTTTTGGGAAGTGTTCCGGATCATTTGCGCTGTGATAACGGCGTTCGTGGCGATTCTGCCGGGGGTGGGTTATTGCAAGGATTGCAAGTATTGGTACGTTCTTGCCATTTCGGATCTGTGCGCGTGGATCGACATCTACTTCCGTCACCACGTCACTTACTACAACGAGCACCACGTGCACGTTACGCACCCGTTAAAGACCGCAATCAATTACTGGACGCACGCGTTCTTCATAGACGTTTTGGCCGTCGTCCCCATAAACATCTTAATTTCCTCGTTAGTTTTGACGTGGACCGAATATAGTTTTATGACGGTGACGAGACTGAACAGGCTGTTGCAATTGTACAGGATATTTCCGTTTCTTATATCACATCATCTGACCGGAAAGACGCCCAAGTGGGTCGCTTTTAAATTGGTGCCTTTTGGCATTTGGGTGACTTATACCCTTGCCCTGTTGGCGATGGAGATGGCTTGCGAAATAGGGAACTACGAAACGACCGAAACCTTCACCGGAAGACTTTATTGCAATTCGCACAGTTGGATAACGCAATCGAGATTTAAGAAACCTTTCAACCCCAGCAGGGCTTTGATTATTGTTATGTTTCAATTGGTTGCATCTGCAACTGGAATCGGTATGAGCGGATATCTGTGCGAATCCGTTTCTGATTGTAATTTTATATGGATGCCGTGTCTAGTGGGGCACATTTTACGTTTATTTATCATTTCGCGTTTTTCCGCTGTCCATTTGAATGCGAATTTCCGCGAGGCATTCTATCAGAGGCAGATGAGGGATCTGGTCAGTTTTTTGAACTTCCAAAAGGTCAGCGCGTCCGTCAAGAACGAGGTGGTGCACCACTTCGAACTCATTTGGAGAAAGAACAAAGGGCAAGACTTGCAAAGCGTGACCAAAGATCTGCATTACGCTCTACAGGGCGATATTTTGTTTGAAGCCTACGCTCCTATATTGACTCAATCGGAAATCTTTGCAAACGTCGACTCATCTTTCGTTCACAGTTTGCTCATGAAAACGATGCACCAAACTTATTTGAATAGGGGCATAATTTCGAGGGTTAATGATATTCAGGAGAGGATCTATATCACCCTGTATGATAATGTTGAAGTTTTGGGGCCGGACCGTAATCGTCTCTTACTACTTCCTCCAGGAAGTATTTTTGGGAATTTGGATAAGACTGAGAGGAGCCGTATGACGTTGACAATGGTGGCCCGAGGTCATACAGTCGTTTTGGCAATAAAAACCATGGATTTTTATGAGACCATGTCGTCATTCAAAAAGTTCCAGATGAGCTTCATGAAGATGATTGCCGTTCACGTCGACTATTTACCAGGAGGACCCATCCAGCCATACAAGTACGAAACGGGACTTAATCGGGAAGAAATTGGAGGAAAATCGAAACTGTACAGTTTACTTTTTGACGTTAAAAAGCCAGGGAAGTTCCTGTACAGTTGGGAAATATTTTTGGCCGTCACAATAACAATCTTCTCGATCCCAATGGAGTCGTTTCATCTTTGCGTGAAAAATCCTGGCGATGTTATAGTGACTTTGTTGTATCTGTTGGACCTTTTGTATGTCGTCCATGTATTCCTGAAGTTCCAAACTTGTTACGAGGATGAATACGGAATCCTTGTGACGAACAAGAGGAAGATTGTCTATAGGTATTTGAAGAATCCTTTGGGGTTTGCTATCGACTTGGTCACCATTTTTCCTTTTGAAATAATCGCCCTCTTTTTTATCAAGACCTACTACTTTTGGGTTGTCTGGAGTTTCTCGAGGACCAACAAACTCTTTAAGGTAATAGGGGATTTCCATTAATTATTTGGGATGTCTTAGATACAATTTGGGGTCCCTTCATTTATATTAAAACCTTTTATAAAAAGTCTCACCCCTGTAGGGTCAATTCGGTTCTGTAAATTAAAAAACAATAAGAAAACTACCCTCTCTTTTTCCCCTGATAGATTTATTTTGTGATGGATTTGCTGAGGAAGAAAAGAAGGCAGCTGAGTGCCAGTGTGTTTTTTATAAACTTGATGTACAGCTTGTTCTGGTTGGGGATGTACATCATGATGGTGTCGATTTTGCTTGCAAACGTCTCGTGTCTGTACCCTGACTACAATTTCGTAATTTTAAACTACCAAAGCGAGAGGACACTGTTCAAATGTAACTGGCAGAACGAACCCTTTTTTGGGAAACTGCTCTCGTTCTGTAACTTTAACCGGATCGTAATTGGTTGTTTGACCGCGACGGGGATGCCAAATATTTTCCCTGATCACACTGCATTGGTATTTATGCTGATCATTATTATGATTATCAGTAGGGTGATGGTTTTACTATTCACGTCGGAAACGTTGTCCAATTTGTTTGCCAAAAATATGAGCCTTTTGACTTTTGCCAACGATGCTGATGAACTGATGACGTATATGAAGAGGGAACGTGCCTCTATGGGCCTTGTACAACAGATATGGAAGTAAGAGCTTTCCCTATTCTAAACCAACTCCAAAAAGGGGGAGGTACCCATTAATTAATTCATTTTTCTGGGTTCATATTCATGATAGTTTTCAAAATTCACTTCCACATATCCAAAATATCAGCATTAATACCTTACCTAACATCTCTTTTCTGATCCACTAAAAATTCTGTATTATTTGTAGTTATATCTGGTTGTTGTGGAAGAACAGCCAAGGTGAGCAAATGCCCAGTTTGCTGCAGCGCACCCCTTATTATTTGAGGGAGGCGATTTTCAATTCTTCGTTCGGTTATCACTTGCAAAACCACCCTGTCCTTGGCCGATTCCATTTGGACCTTTTAAGACAAATGGCGGCCTCTTTCAAGCAGCGAATTTATTCTGCTGGTGACACAATTACTTTTGCGAACGATCTTGATGAGAAAATGTATTTTATCCACGACGGTACGAAAAACAATTAGTTTAGTTTAAGGGGTGTGTGTTTCTGAATAGTTGTAGAACGATTTGTCACATTAATCCCATTGAAAGTCAGTGCTGGGCGTATAAATCAATTTGAGAATTAATATCAATAAATTACTATGTATTTTTTCCTGAAGGAATTGTGGAAGTTATCAGTGAAGACTCAGTGACAACTGGAAGGGTACTAAAGCAATTAAAGGAAGGCGAAATGTTTGGCCTTGAACAAGGCCTCAATCCCAGAAGGGGGCACTTTTATACGTACAGAGCAAAAAAATATTCGTTTATATTGGTGCTGGATTATCGATCGTGGTATCACTTGTTACAATTTTTTCCTGCATCCCAAGCTGTTGCACAGAGCTTGGGACTGTTAGCAACCAAAGAGGATAATCTTTAATTAATTAATTAATTTGTTATGTTTAAGTTTGAATTTTATATTGAGTTGCTTTTGGTGAATAAAAGTATTAAAGTTGATTGAAAAAATAAATCGACTCTCCAAATTATTTAGGGGTGGAGTATTTTATGCTCCAGTAGTAAATACCTTAATAAACTTGATAAGCATCTCAGAAGTTAGTACTTCTTCATATCAAATTTTATTCAAATAGGTCATGGTCACAGACAGCTCAAGGTAAAAGACGAAGGTCACACCAAGGTCATTTAATACCTCCTCCCAGTGTCCCAAAAACGGCGAAATCCATCTACTACGATGCATCATTGAGTTATTATATTTCAAAAAACTACGTTTTACTTGTTTTTTTTTCGTAACTATTGTAGATAAAAAATGTATGTTTCTTTACAAAAAAAATATTAAAGTTATTATTCAACCCTCCAAGAAAGTTTAGAACAATTATATCTAAGAGTAGTAGTATATATTTCAGAAAGTTTTCCTAATACCATAAATCCGTCAACGTTGACAGGTCAGGGAGCTGCACTCAACGCAGCTAATCGATGCCCTTTTGTTAACCTAAGTATTATTAGGGTTTAAGTTGTACTCACCTCGTTTTCGTAAATAGTCGTCGATCATGACCGCGCTTATCATAAACACATTTCCTACACTGCCGATGGCAGCAAGGGATGCCAACAGTAGCAGACGAACGACCCGGGGCCACTCTGCGGTTAAGGTCACGGGGGAAACCTGCTCCCCGACGTTCGACGTCAGCTCCGATAAATTTGACAGCATGGCATATGGGGACGGCGGGACTTAATTAATTCGCTCCCTTCTACAGCTGTCGCACTATTACCTGGGACGTAAAGGACAGAATATTAATTAGCTTTACGTAATAATAAAACTGATTTGATTTCTTGTTAGAATAAGGAAAGAAAAGAAATCTTATGTAATTAAATTTTATTTGAAATTAATCGAACCCCGTAAACGCTTTTAATTACAAATATTCTTTTGTTTTACGATATCGTCACAAATACTCGTAATAGAACAGAACAATGACAAGTAGTCTCGATAGTCAAATGTTTTAGAACGGCACGTAGAACTGTCAAAGTTATTCAAATGTTAGGTTAGGTTATTGTTTCTTCTTTTTTTAATGGATAAATGTTTTTGTAACGACACGTAAAGCTGTCTATGTTAAGTTTAAAGTTTTTTTTTATTTTCTTTAGATCAATAAGTCAAAAAAAGAGGTCCAATTTTATAAAATAACACTTTAGAGTCTATGCAATAATAAAAACACCTCTTCTTATAAACAGTTGAGTTTATCTTCGACGTTTGTGTACTCGATTTACGTGTAACCGCGATGGTGATGGAATTTTATTTGCAGTGAAGAGGCGGGAGGGTGGCGGCATATCTGAGTGGGGGTTCGGCGCCCACGCAAACAAATGTGGAGCGCAATTGGGGGTTGAAATACACCGTGACGTAACCGATATATTGACGTAATTGTGTCGCCACCGCGCCGAGCCGGTTGCCCCAACTAATGAATGAATGAATGAAAATGAACGAATAGTCCAAAATGGGGTAGTAGGTAGAAAATACTTGATAAGAAGGAAATACGACAAGTTAAAAAGAAAATAAAAAAATTTATGTCCAATAAATTATTTACCTAATAAAAAAGAAATAAAACCAAAATATGACAGAGTAAAAAACAAAATATAAAAAAAATGAATTTTGTTCTCAATGTCCAATATTTTTTTTTATTATTACACCCCCTTGTGCCGTTTCAGGAATAATAAAAATTTTCTAAAAGGAGTACTTATTAAAATTATTCAAATGTGTGAAAAATAAAAATCGACATTTGATCTTTGCGAACTAAACGTCGTATCCCAAAGGGATGAAGCATATTCCATCGAATGGAAATTCAGGGCTAAACTGATGAACGTGAATATGCATCGTCGGCATATTTCCACGAATAATTCAGATGCACTTCGAACCCGAAAGGGAGATCCAGAAAGAATGCAAACTTTGCAGTGGGATTAAAAAAGTTTTTAAATATCTATAGGGTTCGTTTAAGGATAAGGGATCAGTCATTGTAAGAATTCTGTAGGGTCAATTATTAGTTGACCTTTAGCATTAATTCTTACATTAGATAACTGAGTACCAAATACTTAGTGGTGAGTGGGTGGATGGTTGGTTATTAAAATGAGACTTTCTTTAGAAATCTGATGTCTTTGCTTGGTGCAATCGCGAGTTCTTCCTCAGTCGGCATTATTAAGATTAAGTTTGCTAAAGATTCGAAATTAACTTTGCATCCCCCAGCATTTAATAATAGCTATTGTAACAGCAAGAAGTTATGTAGGCGGCATTCTTATTATTAAGTAAGTTCTTCTTATTTTTTTATTCAACAATAAATTCGGAAAATTATTCATTTCAAGAACCAAATAAATTTAATTTTTGGATTTTTTTTTCGAAAAATCACTAGGAAATATCTTCAATGTATTTGGTCGAAACTTCTAAAAATTTTCGCGCAGTTTCTCGTACATGTAGGTATGTTAATATATTTTTAGCATTATTATTTGACGATAAACTACTGGGTGGTAATAAATTCTATAGATACATTCCAAATTCCATTAAATTTTTACAAATAAACCTAAGCACTATAAATAACTTAATTTTATTGATTCGGATTGGAGCTTGAAAGCTGGAACAGCTTTTGTTGTAAACAACTTTGACCAAGTAATCGTTAACCATTGCATTGTGTGGGAGGTTATACAATGGACCCATTATACACAAATACTCTTTAGTGGAACAGACGTTGAGTGGCCAGTTGTTGCCAAAAGTACTAGGACTTAAAATTTAATTTAAATAAGCAGTGTCGAATACTTTTTTGCAAAAATGAAACAAAACTATTTGCTTGTAAGAAAGATCTGAATAGGGGTTGAACTCATATAAAAATTGCAGTAGAAAAAGATGTTGTATTTATTTTAATACACTGTAAAAAATTAACGTTCTTGTCAATGTTTTTAGAATTTTTATTGACAGCTCGTGGCGAGTGCTCCTCCTCTTTTCCCCTCCATCATCACTCTCCGCAACATGGGGCACTTAATTTTTTTTTGTTATGTTTAATACATGTGTGATTTTCTACTGTTTGTACTAAAAACATCACAACATCACCCCAACCCACTTGATGCTTTTATAAACACGTGACAGTAATTTTTTATTATAAAAAAAAGACGACAGGTACACGTAGAATCATAAACACAAAAATTACCCCCATGTGAACTTTTTAAGATGATGAAACACGTTTTCAGTAATGGGACGTGTGGCATTCGATGACCATCTGACCTTTATACGAGATGAACGTTTGACCCTTTCAATTATTGTGTTTACATTTTCCTGGTAGACAGGGAGGCAAATTATTATTTTTTGTGTTAGTTTAAATAGGGGATGAATTGACCGATGAAAGGACGTGTAATTGTAAAATCGAAACAGGCAATTAAAATAGTTTTCATTAGAACCCTCTCCCTATCTTTTATAAATCCTGGACCCGCCACTTATGATGATCAGAATAACAAAAAAATACCAAAAAAAATTCACAAGGTAATAATCGTAATCGTTTTATGTTGTGTGTAGGATTAAGTGGTTATCGATTAATTTCGAAAAGATGTTTTTGATTACTGAATAGCGTGCACACTTAACGGATTCATTAGCGAAAGTTTTTCAGCGTCAGCCGTGGGGTGCGAATCAAATATAGATATTTAATGAAAGGGCAATTTCGGGCTATCTACACAAACGTCGAAAACGATTATTTCGGATTGCGTAGATTTGAGGCATTTTTAGGGGTTGGGGACTAAATTAGAAAAATCGCAATGACCTCTATTGTCACATAAAATTATAATTTTGCTGAACGTTTCTGACACTTGCGGAGGAATATTTTGAGTCAGGTTCGTATTTAGGACTTCCCTCCACTTCTTCATCTCATAGTAATCTATTTTCTGTCAGTTCAATACCTATTTAATAAGCTGCGGAAGACTACTACCACTACTCCTTCCACCCCATCCCCATCCCCCTCCTCTCATTCTTATACTGAAGTGTTTCGAAATAATATATTATCGATTTCTTGTCTCAGAAAAGCAGGTCTCTATTATTGAGCCCATCGTGATGGGAAGGAATCGTTTACCCTAATGAAGAGAGAAGATTGAGTTTTTTATATAGCTTGTTCAAAGAATGAATGAGAGGTCACCTTAACCATCACTTAATTAATTATTTAAAAAGAGCAATTTGCTGCTTTGAAATATTCAGATAAATTTGTTTACTAACTACATAATTATTGTTGATTTTTAATCCACCATAAATACATAGTTCAATCTTTTAATTTAAAGCCATCAGCTTCAGGATCATTAATCACTTTCAGGACCACAGGGTGTCCTCCTTTAGTACACAATATCGTATTACCCCAACAAAATTAAAGAAAACTGTAATCGTGTCCCTACTTTCTAAATATAAATATAATTTATTATGTATTGGTTTATGGGGGTGAATATTATAGAGGCACTAATATGAATTATGGAAAGTTAATTTGGGAAATTGTACGAGATTAAAGAATCAATAAGAATTACTTATATTTCAGCCACGATTTATTGGAAAAACGACTGCAGGTCACGACTCCTTTCTTACTGGTCATTCAACCTCAATACATACAAATGGTATCAAATTATAGATACTTATGGCAATTAAATTTTTGCTGAAAAATTCATTAGATAACAATAATTTAAATCAACAACAGAAATAAAGGCTAAAACAAATTTAATTATACTCGAAGAAGTTGAAGTGAAAAAAAAATTTTCAACCCCCATTATCTCCATATATATATGTAATTAATATTGCATGGGTTTAGTTTTGATTAATTTGCACATAGCATAATGAAATGAACAATGGAAAAGTACTTAGTGTTTCATCTAATCGACACCCTGAACAAAGGTTATCCAAATGACAGATAATCCTTACTATCAGGGGATGACATACAGACATTAACGTCTCTAACAACCACAAAATATTTTTATTAAACAGTAGAAAGGTAAAGGGTACTTACAAAAGTGAGTGGTTGTCGATTTTCGTCCTTAATTAGGAAACCGCCCGTGTTCAGTCATCGTTACTGCACTCATATCGAAGGACCTCCAGCAAGCAGGTCCTTGCTGCGCGAGTTACTAACAGCGTTACTGTCTGCGGAAGGTTCGTAGCGCGTCTGGAGCAGGCGTCCTCGGCGTCGTCGTCTTGGTTGTTGGTCGACGCCAGGACGGCGTCGCGTGCAGGCGACATGCGCAACACAAGAACTACACCAGGACGATGTGACACAACAAAACGCGTGTCGAGATGAGAGCGGAACACCACTTTTAACTACGGCCATAAAACAACAAAATTGTTTTCTTTTTATTAGTTCATTTTTTATTAATAGTGGGTAGCTTCCCCTAGGGTCTACATAATTGTTTAATAAATTTAATAACCTCGAAGTACGTGCTTTCATGGAATACTCTGAGCTCTAATGGTGTATTTGAAGCTTTTATAACGCGCTCGAAGACCCAATGATATCTGAAGCTTCCACGATGTGCTTGAAACGTTTAAATCATGTTCTAAGCCCTTACGACTTGTTAGAAGTCCTTATGACGTGCTCTAGGCCCCCAATGACATGCTTAAAGCCCTTTTATAAAATGCTCATTGTCCTCACAGAGTTAATGACATACTTGAAGCTCCCAAGAAGTGCTCAAAGCCCTTATGACGTTCTTGAAACGTTTATGTCATGTTCTAAGCCCTTATGACTTGTTCGAAACCCTTATAACGTGCTCTAGGCCCCTAGACATTATTAAAGCCCTTTTATGAAATGCTCGATGTCCTCGAAAAGCTCATGATACATCTGAAGATCCCACGAAGTGCTCGAAGCCTTTATGACGTGCTTGAAATTTTTATGTCTTGTTCTAAGCCCTTACGGCTTGTTAGAAGTCATTATGACGTGTTCTAGACCCCCAATGACATGCTTAAAGCCCTTTTATAAAATGCTCATTGTCCTCACAGAGTTAATGACATACTTGAAGCTCCCAAGAAGTGCTCAAAGCCCTTATGACGTTCTTGAAACGTTTATGTCATGTTCTAAGCCCTTATGACTTGTTCGAAACCCTTATAACGTGCTCTAGGCCCCTAGACATTATTAAAGCCCTTTTATGAAATGCTCGATGTCCTCGAAAAGCTCATGATACATCTGAAGATCCCACGAAGTGCTCGAAGCCTTTATGACGTGCTTGAAATTTTTATGTCTTGTTCTAAGCCCTTACGGCTTGTTAGAAGTCATTATGACGTGTTCTAGACCCCCAATGACATGCTTAAAGCCCTTTTATAAAATGCTCATTGTCCTCACAGAGTTAATGACATACTTGAAGCTCCCAAGAAGTGCTCAAAGCCCTTATGACGTTCTTGAAACGTTTACGTCATGTTCTAAGCCCTTATGACTTGTTCGAAACCCTTATAACGTGCTCTAGGCCCCTAGACATTATTAAAGCCCTTTTATGAAATGCTGCATGTCCTCGAAAAGCTCATGATACATCTGAAGATCCCACGAAGTGCTCGAAGCCTTTATGACGTGCTTGAAATTTTTATGTCTTGTTCTAAGCCCTTACGGCTTGTTAGAAGTCATTATGACGTGTTCTAGACCCCCAATGACATGCTTAAAGCCCTTTTATAAAATGCTCATTGTCCTCACAGAGTTAATGACATACTTGAAGCTCCCAAGAAGTGCTCAAAGCCCTTATGACGTTCTTGAAACGTTTATGTCATGTTCTAAGCCCTTATGACTTGTTCGAAACCCTTATAACGTGCTCTAGGCCCCTAGACATTATTAAAGCCCTTTTATGAAATGCTCGATGTCCTCGAAAAGCTCATGATACATCTGAAGATCCCACGAAGTGCTCGAAGCCTTTATGACGTGCTTGAAATTTTTATGTCTTGTTCTAACCCCTTACGGCTTGTTAGAAGTCATTATGACGTGTTCTAGACCCCCAATGACATGCTTAAAGCCCTTTTATAAAATGCTCATTGTCCTCACAGAGTTAATGACATACTTGAAGCTCCCAAGAAGTGCTCAAAGCCCTTATGACGTTCTTGAAACGTTTATGTCATGTTCTAAGCCCTTATGACTTGTTCGAAACCCTTATAACGTGCTCTAGGCCCCTAGACATTATTAAAGCCCTTTTATGAAATGCTCGATGTCCTCGAAAAGCTCATGATACATCTGAAGATCCCACGAAGTGCTCGAAGCCTTTATGACGTGCTTGAAATTTGTATGTCTTGTTCTAAGCCCTTACGGCTTGTTAGAAGTCATTATGACGTGTTCTAGACCCCCAATGACATGCTTAAAGCCCTTTTATAAAATGCTCATTGTCCTCACAGAGTTAATGACATACTTGAAGCTCCCAAGAAGTGCTCAAAGCCCTTATGACGTTCTTGAAACGTTTATGTCATGTTCTAAGCCCTTATGACTTGTTCGAAACCCTTATAACGTGCTCTAGGCCCCTAGACATTATTAAAGCCCTTTTATGAAATGCTCGATGTCCTCGAAAAGCTCATGATACATCTGAAGATCCCACGAAGTGCTCGAAGCCTTTATGACGTGCTTGAAATTTTTATGTCTTGTTCTAAGCCCTTACGGCTTGTTAGAAGTCATTATGACGTGTTCTAGACCCCCAATGACATGCTTAAAGCCCTTTTATAAAATGCTCATTGTCCTCACAGAGTTAATGACATACTTGAAGCTCCCAAGAAGTGCTCAAAGCCCTTATGACGTTCTTGAAACGTTTATGTCATGTTCTAAGCCCTTATGACTTGTTCGAAACCCTTATAACGTGCTCTAGGCCCCTAGACATTATTAAAGCCCTTTTATGAAATGCTCGATGTCCTCGAAAAGCTCATGATACATCTGAAGATCCCACGAAGTGCTCGAAGCCTTTATGACGTGTTTGAAGTTTTTATGTCTTGTTCTAAGCCCTTACGACTTGTTAGAAGTCCTTATGACGTGCTTGAAGTTTTTATGTCTTGTTCTAGCCCTTACGGCTTGTTAGAAGTCATTATGACGTGTTCTTGACCCCCAATGACATGCTTAAAGCCCTTTTATAAAATGCTCAATGTCCTCACAGAGTTAATGACATACTTGAAGCTCCCACGAAGTGCTCAAAGCCATTATGACGTGCTTGAAACGTTTATGTCATGTTCTAAGCCTTTATGACTTGTTCGAAACCCTTATAACGTGCTCTAGGCCCCTAGACATTCTTAAGCCCTTTTATGAAATTCTCGATGTCCTCGAAAAGCTCATGATACATCTGAAGATCCCACGAAGTGCTCGAAGCCTTTATGACGTGCTTGAAATTTTTATGTCTCTTTCTAAGCCCTTACGGCTTGTTAGAAGTCATTATGACGTGTTCTAGACCCCCAATGACATGCTTAAAGCCCTTTTATAAAATGCTCAATGTCCTCACAGAGTTAATGACATACTTGAAGCTCCCACGAAGTGCTCAAAGCCATTATGACGTGCTTGAAACGTTTATGTCATGTTCTAAGCCTTTATGACTTGTTCGAAACCCTTATAACGTGCTCTAGGCCCCTAGACATTCTTAAAGCCCTTTTATGAAATGCTCGATGTCCTCGCAAAGCTCATGATACATCTGAAGATCCCATGAAGTGCTCGAAGCCTTTATGACGTGCTTGAAGTTTTTATGTCTTGTTCTAAGCCCTTACGACTTGTTAGAAGTCCTTATGACGTGCTCTAGACCCCCAATGACACGCTTAAAGCTTTTTTATAAAATGCTCAATGTCCTCACAGAGTTAATGACATACTTGAAGCTCCCACGAAGTGCTCAAAGCCCTTATGATGTACTTGAAACGTTTATGTCATGTTCTAAGCCCTTATGACTTGTTCGAAACCCTTATAATGTACTCGAAGCCCTTTTCAATGTAATAGGAGCCTAGTGTTACCATAACATTAATAAATATTATATATGTCGGTATGTTTAAATTCGTATAAAGATAAATAATTGATGTAACCCGGTTAATCTCGTTTTAAACTTTTATCTTTACCGCCCAGCTTTAGATAGATATACGGAATAACATTATTCAAAACGGATTATGTCATAACTAAATAATATTTTAATAAACTAACCAACCGTAACTCTCTCTGATAATACATACATACTATAGTACCTAACAAATTATTGTGCCAGGCTACCAATTTATATTCGATTCGATGCTATGATGTATTATCACAATAGCGCCAATTCTAATTAGTGCCAAAAATATTATTACGTATTAGCGTATTACTTATGTGATATGGATATTCGCGCATACGTCAGTACAAATTTCTAGTTATGTGAATTATTTTAACTTTAACTGTAGTTGAGCACAGTTGTAAGTAGGTATACTTATTTTTTTAGTGCAAAGAAAAGTTTTATTATTTATTAAAAATAAAATAAAATAAGACAAATAAAAACAATGGAAATAAAAACAAGTAAGTGTAAACTTTAATTAATATTCAATTAAATAAGTATAGGCATATAATAAGGGTTTATTTTTTTATAATAGAAATATATAATTTTATTTTGTTAATTTATTTGTTAATAAATAATTTAATTAATCAAGCCTCGTATATAAGTATGTAGGCATATAAAGTAATTTATCATTTTCTATATATTATATATATGGAATTAATTTTTGATTATTTTTTTTCTTTTACAGAATAATTTTTTTAAATTTCGTTTTTTGAGTTATTTTTTGTGGAGTATTTTGTTTATTTTATGAAACTATTTTTCTTTATTTTATGGAATTAGCAAAATAACATGGGTAAAGACAATTTAAATTACTGTTGAGAAATGGAGAAGGGCAATGACTTTTTGTCAGTCAAAAATTTTAATTATAGTAAATTCCACACTTGGGACGAGGTAAATATATTATTAACGACTCAATTGCACACAAAAGTAATCAAAATATAACTAACTGTAATATAATAATGACATTCCATTTGCATAAATTAATTACACATTTAATATCCAAATTATTTACGAAGGATCGTTATCGTTGGTCGTGCTCGTCTACATACAGTAATATGAAAAGTTTTTGTGCAAATAAGGAAAACAAAAGTCTGACGTCGCGACGCTTGGCGCCAATTTGTTGACGGGCACTACTTTGACATAGTAATATACATAGATAGCATTGTCGAGGTCATGATAATTTTCTTTGCTCGTCTGCTTTTATCTACTTAATACTAATTTGGTACAGTAGTTTATGACTTTTACGGGTGGAGGCCCATGGGTCAAATTTAAAAACCTTCACACTAAATTATCATCCCTCGAAAGCCATAAGAAGACTCTGAAGGGTCAATTTGTACTCCAGAAGTGTTTATGTTTTAGATATGTATCTTTTTAAAAACCTTGTCTGAGGAATATCGAAAATGGGTGAATTTAGAAGTGATAGGAACAACGTTTGAGCAGCGCCCAATTTATATGGTAACAATTTCCAGTAGTTTTGATAATGTCGATAAACCATCTATTTTTATTGAAGCCGGTATGCACGCCAGGGAATGGCTTGCTCCAGCTGTTGTGTTATTTTGTATTGGGCAATTGGTTACTAACTCTTTACATTGGAAACTCATAGAACATACAAAATGGTATTTTATTCCTGTGGCGAATCCTGACGGTTATGTTTACTCCCATACAACGGTAATTTATGTAATATTACATAAATACAATAAATTTAACTACGCAGGCTCGACGTTTTTAGGACGCACAATAGCGAAACGAGAACCCCGGTTTTCTATTGAGGTTCTAAAAACATTGACTGCGTCGGTTCACGCTCGCTACTACCTGTATTGAATAAAAATTTGGAACCTCATACTGAAATATCCTTATTTTAGGACCGCCTTTGGAGAAAAACTCGTTCACCAACTCTATTTCCTTACTGTTTTGGTATAGACTGTAATCGAAATTTCGATAGTCATTGGTCAGAAAACGGTTCAAGTAAAAACCCCTGTTCTGCAGTCTACCACGGTCCTAAACCCTTTTCAGAACCAGAAACTCATGCAATCAAGGAAATCGTAACACGTAATGCTTCCCACATAAAGCTTTTCTTATCAGTACACAGTTATGGTCAAGCAATAATTTATCCTTGGAGTCACGAAAGCAACGATTCGAAAGATGCAGAGGACCTAGAGCAGTTTGCCAAAGAGGTAATTAAATCGATGGAATTGATAAATGGGAATTCATATCGATATGGGAACGCTTATAAATTAACCAAATGTCTTGTAGGGGGCACCAGCTTCGATTGGGCGAAGGAAAAGGCCGGAATTAAATATTCTTATACAGTTGAGGTGCCTCCTAACAATACGAGAAGCTTGGGGTTCCTGGCAGAAAAAAATGAAATATTACCAGCAGCTAAGGAATTCTTTGAGGGTCTTCAGACTTTTCAGAAGCGTATTTATGATGAATTTTTACAATCAACAAATTAAATTGATTGATTCACGAGAACTTACCCTTAAAGTTATACAAACAGGGAATTTTACCGTGTAATTTCTGGTGCAGGACTTGTGAATGTTGAAGGTGAAGAAAGGTTAAACAGGAGTACAATATGAACCTTTATTTATTTATTTGTATATCTAATTAAAAGTATGTATATTGTACAATAAATAATAAGAGTGGCAAAAATGTCCTAAAAACGAATCACTAGTGCATGATATTTTACAACAAAGCGAGCGCCTTATCTTACAAAATGTACATTATTCCGCCATGAAAATGAAAACAATAAATAAAATCTTTAATATTATCGTTATTACTTATTATTAATATGATGCACGATTAACGAGTAAAACGTTCTAAAAAATAAACTTCTCGGATCACCTTTTTCTTTTATCTTTTTTACAACACACCATCGGACTTAGTAATATACATACATAATAATAGTAATAATATATATAAAAACATAAAGAATAAAAATAAAATATTTTGCCTGATTTTAGCTTGTTGTTTAGGAGTGGTTTACGTATCATTTAAAAAACTTCAACAATTCGTACTAAACGGTATATTAATTACACTCATGATTTTCTTACTTCTTTAGACCTACAATTAGTCGTTTCTGCAACAACAAAAACGAATTATTAATAAAAAAGGATTTAAAAATTAAAAAAATAACAAATACCTTGTGTGGGTTCGAATGAGACCTTCGGTTCCGGAAGGAGGGAACTTAATGGGAGCCAAAGGGAATGATCCCTTGACGAAGCCTGCGGCTTTTGGGGTTTCCCCAGTCGTATATTAGTTAGATAACAATATTTAGGATGGTCCTTTTGACTGCTGTCAAGTCTCGACTGAGATCCACAACTTGCCGATCCTTGATGAGATCTAGAAAAACTTTTTTTTATTGGAGCATCAAATTCATTTTTTGAGAACCGTGAACACAATTTAAATTTAAAATTACTGCCAAACAACAAGACATGTACTATACGTAGTAAAATAGTTTGCAGCAAACGAACTAACAATCTACAAGCAAACAAAAATAATTTCGTATCACTTTTACTTTACTCTAATCACGAAAATATTAATTGATAATTGATAAGCAAGAGTTCGATATTATTGATAAATCTTACCTTGGTTCCCGATCGTATGGTCGACTACTATCACTAACTCCTGACCTAAAACTTGCATTCCCACTGCTAGTACCATTGAATTTAGGATATTTTTGCTGATCCGCGTGGTGTTGGGGAAGATGGTGCCTGCTACTGTTTCCATTATAGCTCGAAGATTTCCTATTATCCCTTTTTTTGTCCATATCTATCTGGGTGAGGAAATAGCGGTTTTTGTTAGACTGGTGTGATTGAAGATCGTTTCGTCGCGAAGAATCTGGTGTTGATGACAAATAACTTTTGGGAACGTTAGAATCTCTCCTGGTATTATCATCAGCTCCTAAATTACGCGCTTGATCTAAAGGAAAATGTCCTTTGGAACTCCTATTAAATTTATCGTCCACTTTGGGATCTCCAGACCTAACCTTATTGTTGCGAGTTGGATCCGCTGGATTGTTCATGAGTTCTTGCCTGATCCTTTCGTCCAACCCTAAATTATGTAAGCTGTTTCCCGAAGGATGGTTTTTGGGAAGGCCTAAAGATTCTTTTTTTATCCTCTCATCTAGTGATGAAGTATTTGGTGTTGGGTAACTTCTTGTACTTCCGGAATCTCGTCTGTTCGACGCAGAACTTCTTGAAGGGTCTGGATAACCTCTGGGAATGCTTGATTCCCGCTTAATCCTTTCGTCAAGGCTCATGTTGTAGGGGGTAGTATTTGACGACGTCGAATGACCTTTTGAACTTCCAGAATCTCGCCTGGATTTTTCGTCTTGTTTCCCGTTGTTACGAATTTGGTAATTTTTAGGAATGCTAGACTCTCGCCTGATTTTCTCTTCTAATCCGAAATTGTGTGAATGATAAGTTCGATGCCCTCTATTGTTTTCTTCCGTTTTGGGGATACTAAAATCCCGCCTACTTCTCGAATCGAGTTCCGAAGGATTCACTGATGGAGAATAATGTTTGGAGTTATTATTTGTAGCAGAATCTCGTCTATTTTTTTCGTCCACTACATCTCTCGAGGCTGGAGAATTTTTAGAATCCCATTTATTGTTACCTGGACGTTCTGTTTTTCTATTTTTTTCTTCCGTTTTGGGGATGCTAGAATCCCTTCTACTTCTCGAATCAAGTTCTGAAGGATTCACTGATGGAGAATGATGTTTGGAGCTACTACTTGTAGCAGAATCTCGTCTATTTTTTTCGTCCACCACATCTCTTGAGGTTGGAGAATTTTTAGAATCCCATTTATTGTTACCTGGACGTTCTGTTTTGGTGACCTTTTCTTGTGAACTATTCGGCGTATGTTTGCCTTTACCATTACTGTTAATGCTGAAAGTACTTTTAGGAGAAGGAGAACAGCTAGATGGTGCTTCTGTTTTGGTTTTCAAAAATGTATTCACATTACCCTCCTGTAGGAGTCTATTGAAGGTGATTTCCATGTCTTGGGGATTTTGGACGTTCAATTTCCGTTTTTTATTTGGAGTAGAGTCTGTATCACCAAGTCGTTTTAACGTTAATTTTAAATTTTCAGTATCGAGTTGATTCAGACGGTATACTGGAGAGTTGTCTTTACTGTTTTCTCCTGACGATACTGAATTTTTATCGGTTTTATCAGTGGAACTTTTCTTTGCCTTCTTTGTATCATTGAACGAGTCTTCTGGTAACGGTAGTGCTCGCTTTCCACGACCTTTGGTGGTTGAATCTGTTGATGTGATGGTGGTTTGTTTTGGTGGTTTTGGATTTTTTGATCTGCTCCTGCTCCTTGAGGTTGTAGGCCTGATGTCCTCGTAACTGGGGATATATTGTGACGAAGTTTTTGTTGATGCCCTCTTCAGTAGCTTAACTACACTGAATTTGTCTGTCATGTCGAATTCTTGGGAGCTCGCTTCTGTTATGGACTGTTTTTCGGAAGATTTGGGTTCGTCTGAACATGTTTTATTATTATCTGGAGTACTACTATTATCTTGTAAGGAGGATGTGCCATTATTTACAAATGTTTTTTGGACAGTTTTTTGTGTCTTGACACTAACAGTATCGTGTTTCTGGACACTACAAATGTCGTGATTTTGGACACTAAAATTGTCGTGCCTTTGGACACCAAAATTGTTGTTTTTCTGGACACTAAAATTGTCGTGTTTCTGGACATTAAAATTATCATGTTTTTGGACACTTAAACTGTCGTGTTTCTGGGCACTAAAATTGTCGTGTTTCTGGGTACTGAAATTAACGTGATTTTGGATACTAAAATTGTCGTGTTTCTGGACACCAAAATTGTTGTGTTTCTGGACCAAATTATTTTCAACTCCTTCATTTTTATTGGGTTTACTACAGGTTTCACTTTGCTGAAAGTATTCGACGTTATCGTTAGAACTACCAGGACTACCACCGTGAATTATCGAAGAAGGAGAAGTTTCCGGAGTACTACTAATCGCTTCCTCTTTTTTTGAAACCTTTCCAGACGACGTCAAATTATTGTTGTTAGTCTTTTTACCAGGAGCTTTCACTTTAGAATACGTAACCCTCCTAATCCCTGTCTTACTAATTTCGTTATGAGTTATGGGGTTCTTGTGTGGTCTATTTTCATTTTCCACTTTCTTAAATTCAGAAAAAGATCTTTCAGCTGTTGTTGTTGTTCCATTACACGAAGATAAACTTCGAGTAGCATTTTGCCAACTACTTGCAGAATATTGTTTTACACGTTCAACGATAACCTTTTTGTTGGGGCTACTGTTAAACATTTTCATAATTTCCGCGTTGTTAACGGGTAGTTGTAGCTGTGGTTCTGCAATAGCGTTGCTTGCCGGGGTAGATTCCGTTGCTGAAGCCACTAAGGAAATAGAAGATGGTGGCAACAAATTATTTTTTGCCGAAGATGTGCTATCAGGTGATTTGATGGTATCGTTACTGGATTCAGTCAATGGAAAAAATTGAGAAGCGTCTACCCCACTTAAGAAATTATACGTTTCTATATCTGTAAGGGCTAAATTTACAAGAGGAAATATATTTCTCTGCAAATCAATTGAACCGTTTGATTCTATTCCGTCTGAATTAGGAGGCGTTGGAATAATATTAGTCGAAGGATCTTTTTCTTGAGAAGAATCAATCGTGACATCATTACTATTATTTAAATTTTCCAAGAAGATAGTCACGTCGTCAGGACTTTGGTTTCCGTCCATTAATTTATTCATTATGTCTAAACTCATTATAGGAGTCTCGATATATTCACTATACTTGTTTTCATTGAACACTTCCATTGATAATGGCGTATCAGAACTCGACTCTTCCACCTGTTCTTGTTTAAGATTTTCTACTATGTATTGGTTTATTTGATTAACCGAAGACTGTCCTGTTAAAGTGTTATCAATATAAGTGTACTCTAATTCGCTGTTATTACTTTGGTTTGGTATGACTGAGTCGATACAAACTTCTTCAGGAAATGGAAAAATTGTTTCGGTTGCAACAGGAGAATTATCGAGTTGTCGAGTTGTTTCACGAGCCTCAATATGTTCTTTAGTTGGACTACACGAAGGAACATTATTGCTCTTACTTTTACCGCAAAGCAGAGGGTCCCCTTTAAAAAAATTGCAGACATAAAAAATCAAATAAACATATACAAAATATTAAAAAATTTTACCTGCACTATAATTGTGATCCAAAGTTTCTGACGAAGTTTGAATGGTCCAGTAAACCTCAACTTGTTGACTGGCGCAAGATTCGTCTTGAGTAGTATTAAAAAGTCCTGCTGTGCTAGTTGATGGTTGCGTTTCTAAATTGACGACCGAGGAACATAATCCCGTCATGCCCGAAGACACCTTCTGACATGTCACTGCTTGGGTGACGACATGGGGAGTAAGAGATGTAGTTATTTCTGTAATAAGATTCATTGATATTTCTTCACCGCAAAGGGTAGGCATGGTTGAACATTCAGGAACAGGAGTCTCATCAAAGCTTCCCATAAAACCATCAGGAACTGAAGGGTTTAGTTTATTTGTGGTCTGAGTTAGATTATCGTTGTTGAGCTTTAGGAAGTCGCAAATTGCTGGAGGAATTTCTGCTTCTGGAGTATCTTTGAGTGGCAAAGAAAGGGACTCTTCAGTTGGGGTTTTGGTTATGGTCTCCTCAATAGTTTGAGGAATAACTTCAGAAATATTTTCTTCTTTTGATGGTTCTAGTGTTTGTTCCTTTTCTGGAATATAATTTATAATTCCACCACTTTCATTAGATTTATTTTCTTCCTCAATAGAGTGCTGATGTTCCTTGAAAGATGCCCTATTATTTATTACTTCATAGTGAGAATGGTCTGAAGGATTTTGATGATATTCTTTGAACATTGGTGACTCATTATTACTTTTTTCACTGTACGAAATATCCTGCTGCTGTTCCTCCATTCGTGATGTTTCATTTTTATTTTCTTCAAAAGTTGATGACTCAGAATTATCTTCTTCACTCTTAGAATGGTCTGAAGAATCTTGATATTTATCGAATGGCAACGGCTCCGTGCTTTCTTCTGAAGGATTTTGATATTCTTTAAAGGGCGATGACTCAGCATTCCTTTCATCAAATTTAGATGATGACTCAGTATTCATTTCATTAAGTTTAGGCAATGTGTCAGTATTCCTCTCATCAAATGTAGACAATGACTCAGTATTTCTCTCGTCTAATTTAGATTGGTTTAAAGGATCTTGGATTTCATTGAATGGCGATGACTTATTCTTTATTTCTTCAAATTGGGAATGATTTCCTGAAGGATCCTGGTATTCTTCAAAAGGCGATGATTCAGTATTCCTTTCATTAAATTGAATTTGATTTGGAGGATTTTGATATTTATCGAATGATGATGATTGATTCTTTATCTCTTCAAATTGAGAATGGTTTTCTGAAGGATTCTGGAATCCTTCAAAAGCCGACGACTCAGTATTTTTCTCATCAAATTTAGATGGCGATGATTGATCCTTTATCTCTTCAAATTGGGAACGATTTTCTGGAGGATCGTGATATTTTTTAAAAGGCGATGACCCAGTATTTCTTGCGTCAGACTTAGGTGATGACTCAATGCTTCTTTCATCAAATTCAGACGATGACTCAGTATTTTTTTCTCCAAATTTAGAATGATTCGAAGGATCTTGATACTCATCAAAAGCTGAAGACTGATTCTTTCCTTCTTCAAACTGGGAATAACTTGGAGGATCCTGGCATTCTTCAAAAGGCGATGACTCAGTATTCCTTTTATCAAATTTAGAAGGATATTGATCGATTGGCGATGACTCATCCTTTGCTTCTTCTGAAAAATCCTGACATTCCTCAAAGGATGATGAGTCAGTGTTACTTTCATTGAATATAGGTTCATTTAATATTGATGACTCGTCGTTCTTTTCTTCTTGTTCACAAATATCCGAATCAATTTGATTTTCTTTTACTGCAGATGATTCTATTGCAATTTCTTCCTGTACACTAAAAATCTCTTTTGGCAAAATAGTTTCGTCACTGCATTTAGACTCATCTCTTTGACTTATCCTGTGCAACAAATTATCCTTAAATGCTTCAAAGTCTAAACTGGCTTTTCGCATTTCTGATAACGAATCAATTTCGTGTTTTGTATTAAGATACGAAACGGTGGCTTCGACAGATCTTTTTCTAAATTTTCCACTTTTCTTTGAATTACGAATGATGTAGGAGTAAGGAAAATCAGCAAGAAACATTTTAATATTTTTCTTATCAATTTTTGGGGCCTTGAACATTTTTGTTGTCGACAAATACGGTTTCCAACCAAACGGAGAACTGTCACACATTGTTCTTAATTCTTCTGGTGTTTCGGGTTTCTCTTTGGAAAACAGGTCGAACAGGTTTTTAATTTTTATTGAAAAATCGGTTTTTGTGTATTGTATTTCTATTAATGTATCATTACTATCAGGTAACTCAGTATTTTCTACTTGATTTTCTTTGCATTCAGAAGACGGTAAATTTACAGAATCTTCTTCTTCGTCGTTCACATTTCCTTTATTGTCTACACTTAGTAATTCTTCCTGGGTATCACTAGTGATATTTTTGTTATCCTGAAGAGTTGTTGTGTCCATTTCAGGACGGTTATCTTCATTGATTTCCTTGAAATTCGATTCCTTTTTGTTATCCTTAATATTTTCAACAAAATCTGAAGCAGAAGATGAAGTCTCTCCTTGTTTTTCACACACAAAACTTTCATTAACTGGGCTAATATCATCATATCCTTCACTAGTTTGTGGGACTCCTTCTGAGTTATCCTCATTATTAATTGAACTAATACTAATATCCTGTAGCATCCCTGAATTTACTTCAGTAGACTGTTTATCAAACTTTTGCTTTTCTGTCACAGACTCCTCCTCCTTGGTTTCAGCTGAATCAATTTTGAAATTTTCAACAATTTGTTCATTTTTTTCATGTCTACGGTTTTTCCCCTGTTCATCGAACATAATCTTCTTTGTCCTTTTGTACTTCTTATTTATTCGTTTTTTTGTTAATCTACTTCCAGTGTTATTCAAATCATGTAATCTTCGTCTCTTTTTAGCTTTAAACATTTTTTGTGCTTTTAGAAGACTTTTAGGTTGGTTTACGTGTCCACGTTTTCGCTTCCTTTGTCTCTTTATCTGTTTGGACCCTTTTTTGAAATGATTACATTCTAAATTTTCTTTGTGACCATCAACAACTGATGGCATATCATTGTTTGATAAGTTAAGTTTATTTAATTGTTTTGAATTAGAATTATTATCACTTTCTTTCAGTTTTGGGCTTTCTATAATATTCCCTTCGTCCACATCTTTAGTCAAAGTTTTGACGTCATTTGAAATTTGGTCTTTAGTAACTATGCCATCATTTTCTTTTTTACTTGTACTTTCTTTAATCTTCATTCTATCTTCTATCAAATGAGTATCATAAAATATTTCATTGACTGAATTTCTTTTCTTTTTAGTGTCTTCGACCACCACCGGTTTATTTTTATTACTGTTTTTAGATTTACTGTCAACGTTTCGGCTACTAGAAAACACATCGTTACTTTTACTCCTCGTTCTTAATGTCATTTTAAACGTATTATTAATTAACACATCTTTAAATTCACTGGAGCAACTCCTCGCTCGAATATTCGATTTCCTTTTTTCACTAATAGCTTCGAATTTCCCTTTCGTAATATTTTTTATGCTAATATCGTTAACTCCAGGATATTTTTTCTCATTTTCTGCTAAAGTTTTTGCTCTATTTTCCTTTATGGCTTCCATCTCTTTGATGGCATCAATTTTTTCTAAAAGAACGTATGGTGAGAGGGAAAATTTATCGTACTGTTTCAGTTCAGCTTTGGTTCGAATAGATGATTGAGTTCTTTCATCAACTGTAGATACTACAGTAGGAGTTTCTTCCTCTGTTTTTGACAACATTTTGGATCTTAATTTTGGAGGCCAAGCAGCTTCTTTCTTCAACTTAACATTACCCTCTTTCTGACCATTTTGGTCTGCAATTTCTTTAGGATGGTCCTCTTTCTTCAATGACAAATCGATAGCTTCTTCGACTTGAGCTACGTCTACATTTGAGTCATTTAGTTCTGCAATTTCTACTATATTATAATTTTCTTTTGCAGCATCTTTATGTTCACTTTTTGGCATTTCTGGCTTTAATATATTTTCTATAAGGAAAGAGTTTCCTATTTGAACTTTAACATCTTCAACAACTACATTTTTCTCTTTTAATTCTAAAGAAGTTACAATGTAATTTGTTGGTTGGAACTTTTCCCCATTGATCCCATCTGTAGAAGTCTCAGGAAGAATGTTTTCTTCACCTAGTGGATGTTCTGTACCACCGACATCATTCGTGGAACTACTCTCAACCACTTCTTCTACTATCATTAAACACTCAGAACTGACAATCTCATCATCAATTTTTGAAGTCTCTGTTTCAAGTGTCGCCTGTTCCAAACTGTCTTGAAACTCTTCTACTTGCTTCAACAGTGGATCTTCGTCAACACCGCTCTTTTCCGTTTCGGGAATGCTGATACAAATTAACTCATCGATCGGTTGAACTTTGTTTGCAGTGTTTATAAGAAGTAATGGTTCTTCTGAATTTTTTTCGTCATATATAGAAGGTCTTCTTCCCTTAAATCCTTCTGGTTGACTACTATCATTGTCGTATTGGACAATTGACAATCCTCCATTGTAACTGTCGTTGCTGTCGTCGGTTGTGGCGCTCATTTCGGCAACTTGAGCGAATATTTTGTTATGTTCTTTGTTTGCAGATAGACTTCCGGAATTGGTAAAATCGTCCAATTCACATTTTGAACTGTCAGCGTTTTTGTCGGTAGGAAAGTTGCTTTCTTCGTTATGAAAAAAGGTTTCGGTGGAGAATTTATTATAGTTTTCATTTTCTACATTGGTTTGTGCTGTCGACAAAATGTTTTTAAATGAAAGTTTTGATTTTCCATTTTCACGTTCTTGGAAATTTTCTTCAGAATTGAACTTTGGAGAATCATCTAGAACACAGTTGCTCTTTCTTCTGCCTGATTTTGATTTATACGAAGGGGATGTGACTTCTACTTTATTTTCATTTAATTTTGACGATTTTAAGTAAATTTTGTTGTCTTTTTGAAGATTCTTTTTTCTCATCCTTGACCACGTTGTTGAATTATTTGGAGTATATTCAAGTTTAACAGGCTTCAACCGTTTCCTCTTTTGTTTAATCGCGCTGATAGTGGCAAAGTTACCATCAAAAATGTCTTCTTCGCAAAAGATGTAATCATCGTCTTTTTCTTCGTAATTTTTTTTTGTGCAACTCCTAGTTATCCTCTTGTAAATACTAGGTTCTTTATCTGATTTATTTCTTTGCTTTCTTGGTCTACCTGGCCGAGCTTTGAACTTCTTTTCAGTCATTTCTAGAAAATCTTCGGTTTCCTTTTTGAGGAGGTCTAATTGACTGTATTCCAGGTTTTTTCTTTCTGCAGCTGCAGTTGCGAGCACTTCCAGACCGTTGTCGAAAGATTGCTTAAAAAAATTACCTTCAATTTGAAAATTTTCGGTCGCAGGTTGTAGAGAACTGTTTCGTACATCGTAAATTTTGTGGTCAGCTGAAGATATAGTCGAATCAAAACGTTTTTTGTTCTTGTATCCAGGAGTGCTGCAATTGATTACTTTTGAAGAAAATTCAGAATAGTAATTTTTATGTTCATACTGGATGGTGGCGACTAAAGCACTAGTTTTGGGACTTAAGAACACAGAAAATTTATCCTCCACCCTATTTGTAAATTTTTCATCAGGAATAGGAAGAACCTCTGCAGGCTTGTCTGTTGGTGGTTGTTGTTTTTGTAACGAACTCGTGACCAAGTTTTGATCCGAATCTTTTTCGTTTGGAACGTCTTGATGAAGAACATACAAAAGTACATTTGATTCTTGATTTAGGTTTTGTGTCATTTCCTCTTCGTTTATTGTTACACAGTTGTTTTCATTCATTGTTGTTTCTTCTAGGATTGTCGAATTGTGTTCTTGGTGATCACCGAGGTTTGAAAACTGATACGTTTCGGAAATAATTTTTTCATCAATATTCACATCGTTTTCTGAAGTAATAACTGTTTCATTATTTACATCATCGTTTGAAGTAATAATTGTTTCATTATTTACATCATCTTCTGAAGTAATAACTGTTTCATTATTTACATCATATTTTGAAGTAATAACTGTTTCATTATTTACATCATCTTTTGAAGTAATAATTGTTTCATTATTTACATCATCTTCTGAGGTAATAACTGTTTCATTATTTACATCATCTTTTGAAGTAATAACTGTTTCAGTATTTACATCATCTTCTGAGGTAATAATTGTTTCATTATTTACATCATCTTTTGAAGTAATAATTGTTTCATTATTTACATCATCTTTTGAAGTAATAATTGTTTCATTATTTACATCATCTTTTGAAGTAATAATTGTTTCATTTACATCGTCTTCTGAAGTAATAACTGTTTCATTATTTACATCATCTTTTGAAGTAATAATTGTTTCATTATTTACAATGATTTTTTGAGCCTCTTTTTCCATTTGTGTTAACTCATTGGTGATTTCCTTGTCGATATCATCAGTATCCTCATTCTGTTCTGTAATTTCGTGTAAAGTTTCGTTAATGATCAGTTCAGTGTCGTAACAATTTTGAATTTCGTTATCGTTTGAATTATATTCACATTGTGTTTCTAAATTTTTAAACTTTGTTGCGTTGACATTATCTTCATTAATGGAACAGTCGTTATTGTCAGTAAGTTGCAGCAGTTCTTGTTTTTTATTTTCAACTTCTGTCTGCTCTTCTTCTATTATAGCAACTGTAGTTGTATATTCTGAAGAAACTATTTCTTGAGACCCAACAAAGTTTTCTTCATTAACCAAGAGAATATTTGCACTCGTTTGAATGCTTTGCCCAACTTCTGAAAAATTTCCAATTTTATTTGTGGCATCTTCAAGATTACATTGGTGGGTTTCTTCTGTAGTTTCTTCTTTAAGATCAACTGAAACTAATTTTTTTTCTTTTCCAAATTCCAAATTGTTATCATTTGATGAACACCTTTCTTGAGATTGATCGTTATAACTAATGTTTTCTTCTTCATTCCCTATCTCTTTGCCAGTTCTTTGATTTGCATCATCTACTGAATTATTTTCTTGTAATGGTTTTACAATATTTATATTTACATTATTTTCTTCCATATTTTCAGTAGTTCGTGAACTACTTTCACAAACATCTGTTGAATTTGCAACTATTTCTTCATCATATTTTTCACTATTTGTAATTTTAGCACCAATATCATCATTGTCTACAACATCACATTCCTCATTCTTTTCTAAAATTCTAATTTCTTCAACGTTACCACATTCTTCATCTTCGTCTTCAACATGTCGTTCCACTTCTTTGCCCAAGATCTCGTCATTAATAACAGGATTTACTTCACAGGTGGGTTTATTTATCCTTTTTGCATTTTCTTCCCTGTGTTCCTCTCCCCTTTGACGTTCTTCAGCAGATTCAGTAAATGGAGTTTGTTCAACATCTTTAGAAGAACACCCGGGAACTCCGTCGTCTTGATAGTCGAAATCGACAATCTGCTCATGTTGAATATTTTCTTCTAGAACATTTTCAGCGTTATTTTGAAGTACAACATTTTGGGAATCATCAACAAATTCTTTGTCAACATTTTCCTCCAAAACAATATCACAAGTACCATGCTTTCGGGTTCCATCTCTAGTATTTGAAGAATTTTCGTTATCATCATCTACCAATACAACACAATCGCTTATTTTTTCTTTTTCAACATTGTTATTTTCGACAACAGTTACTTCCAAATCGTCGAAAATACTTGAACCACTGTCCTGTTCTTGAAATTGTTCATTTTTACTTTCTACTGTTGTGGATGATGTGATAGACGACAAATTCTGTTCAAAATCTAATTCAGCTTCAATGTCGCTTTCAAGAGAAAATTCTCTACTTTGGTGTATTTTCTCTGGCACCGTATCACTAACAACGAAGGCTTTAGAAGTGGTTGCAATTTGTTGATTACTTTCTATATTATCTACAAACTGGTGTTTTGACTTATCTTGTTGCGAACTTTCTACGTGATCATCTATTATGAGTATTGTTTGGCCAATAGGTTCAATATTGTGACCCACCAAAAGACTTTTTAATTCGTTTTCTACGTCTTCGATCCGGGATCCACTGGATTCACTTGAGATTATTTTCTTGGACTTTTCATTTTTATTATTTAGGTGGCCATTTAATGTTAATTTTTGAGAAGGTACTTCTATTGGCTTGTCTGTAACATTTTGACTAATTCCATCGATTTCTAATTGAACACAACGGTTTCTTTGCCTCTCTGTTTTGAACTTTGTTACATTTGTATTCTGGTTTTGGCTACTCCTAGGATTTTCTGCTATTTGTGTACGAGAACTATCGTGTTGTCGCATGGGTTTAATTCGATTAAAATTGTTTTTCACTGGATTACAAAGAGTCTTGTTAGTTTCTTTACAAGTTTGAGGCACGGGTTGGAGATAAATTACTTCATCAATACCGTCGTCGTCGTCGTCGTCGACGATTTCTATAGTTAAAATGGACATGTTTTTGTCCAAAGAATTAGTGGAGGTAGGTTTTTGGAGACTAGCGGACCTATTTTCTCGTTTTTGAGCTTTTTTGTTGTTGTTGGGAAAACCGTTTTTTACAATCCTCTCTCTCACCCCAACATCTTTATGGCCGTTTCCTAATTTCGATTTTTCATGCCTTGGTGACTCAAATCCTAACGGTTTATCCCACTGCATAAAAAAAATCGAAATTTTTATAAAAGAAACTGTTATCAAGTTTTAAACACAAAGTGGTAACCAAGAGATTAATGACTAAATACAAGGTAGGGACAAAAAATAAATGTACACATGCAAACTTACACTTCTGCAATTGTCGTCATATTCATCGTCCGAAATACTGAATTGATCGTGGAGCACATAGTCATTCTCAATGAGGTTTTGACGTATGCTTTGAAGAATAGGATTTTGCAACGATGTGAAACTTTTACTTTTAACTATCTCTTCCAATTTGGTCAGCATGCCAATTTTTCCCAGAAATTTTCTGTAATTATTTAATCTTATTAGACCAACCGTCACCTTACATTAGAGAAGAGACTTTCGATATAGATAAAAGTAACAATTTAGACCATAAGCGTCTAAGAAGCAAAGATCAATCGTTCATCTCATCAGCACGCTATGGACAGTTTTGGTAAATTTACCGAAGTTATACCCCGAAAGAATCTCTATATCAAAAATTTCCTCCTCAAAGTTTGTCTAGGCATTGAAGTATTCTTGCGGACTTACACAATTAAACTATTAATAATATTTTTGTACAACTTGTTCTCATTGCCATGATCAGTCTTTACGTTGGTCAGTACTTTGAGGGCGGCTACCGATGAGGCATCGATGGCAGCTTTCGTCGTCAAAATACCGTGTTTACACGAATCGAACAGAATCAATTCCAAATTGCGCGTGATTCTGTTTTCGACTTCCTCCTCTAAGGATGTGTCGTGATTTGGGGAACTAAAAAGAACTTCGAATTCCAAAACGATATACTGTACCAAAAGGCGAACCAGTTGCTCCGAATATGGAAACCTTCCTTTATACTGAAATCGAAAAGACAACTCTATTCAAGCCCACTTACTTACAAAACACTCTTTATTTTTTGTTAACGTTTGCCCTTTATCTTCAGAAATCAAGGTAAAAAATATTTCTTTGTTAATTATTGAGATTTAGTTTTAAATATTTTTTAGTTGCCAGTTTTATTCGCCAATTTAACGATTGTAGTAACGGTCTTTTGTTTATAGTGCAAAATAAGGGAGCAGATGAGGAGTCTTGTTGGACTTACAGTTTTTGCACAATTGCAATTAATAGTTTTCTAGCAAATAATTTCGTTAAGTTCATAAGGAAACAAAAATCTTCTGCAAACATTGTTATTTCGACCACCACCAAATTTTAAATCAATAGCATTAATAATTATGTATTATAATATTCTTTCCATGCTCATTTTTTTCTATGCGAAACATCAGCAGGTCTTTAAGTTTAGGCAAATTTTGAAACGCTTCTTTGTCGCATTTAGATTTTTTGAACACATTGCATATATTTAACTTACTAACAGTACTAATAGCGCCATCCATCTAAATTCCATTCTACTAATTGCTATATTCATATAATGGTATTAATTAACACTATGTAATTACCTTTATAAAGTTAAGTAAAAGATTAATTTCATTCAATCGAAATAACTTTCTGCCACAATAATTAAAAATACATTTTTTTCTTAAATAAATACATACAAGGATTATATTTAATTTAGGTGTGTTTTTAATGCTTTCGCAGTTTCTTCAATATATGTTTAATTTTTTTATTAGTTAATAACATTAATAAACGTTTTTCTAATCACCCAGTAATTGTACCATATTAAGTAGGACACAAAAATAAAATAAATCATTTTTATTGATAAAAAAGAATGTCAATAATAACACAAGAGAAAATATTTTTATTATTTGAATATATCAAAAGATTTCACTCTGTTAAAACTTCAGTACTGGTGAGCCAATCTTCATTTAAATTTAATTTAAATTGGATTCAGATCAAATGAATTGTTTCAGTTGTATTAAAAAAAAAAATAATAATACTAAAACTTTTTAGAATTATTACTGATAATTAAAAAGAAAATTAAAATAAAACTTTTTAGAATTTTTTACTGATAAATAATTAGTTAGTTAAGTTTCTTTAAATAAAAAAAGTTTTAAAACGAACCTTAATGACGCTCTGGTTGTAGAGACGAAGAAAAAATAGCTTCCTTTTTACATCTTCTAAAAACTCCGGCGTTTTTCTCCTTTTCTTGCTGGCTGACTGAATGTACCTAATTTTTTTTTTTAGAAAAGAAAAAAAGCATTCTTAGTGATTTTAAAATGTTTATCGTGTAAACGTTATTAGTTTTAAAAGCAGTTTAAATCTAATGAGATATCAAAATTTCTTTCTTAATAGGTAATTAATTAGCAAATTTTATTCTTAATCTTCATTCGCAGCAGACGACTTCTTCTTACTGTTGAACCAGTTTTCTTCTTTCGTCAGATTCACGTTTCTTTTATGATCAAATGGTATTTTTCATTTTCCGAACTTTGGATATTTTGTTTTGTAAATTTTTATAATTTAGTTGACAAATAATTTAACTTTTGTTATCACGAAACAGAAACTTTCAGATGAATTAAAAATTTAAACAATAACAATATATAAATAAAGTTTGAGTAATATCACAAAATCCCAACATGTTTTGTGCAACGATCTTCTCCAATCTTCTTGGTCTTCTTCATTTCTTCTTTCTTCATGTAGTCTTCTGTTAAGACTAATCCCTATTTCCAAATTGTGGTAATTTAGGTATAAAAGACTCAGCTAACTTATCCATTACGAAAATTTAAAGTATCTTTAATTTTCTAATACTATCACAAACATGAATTTAACTGCAACAAACAACTACAAAGACAATTTAAGTGAGCATTGAACTTCAGATTTCTTTTTATTTCTGTAAATAATTACTCAGTATTAATTTTAATGTAACTGTGTTAATTCTAAGGCTGGGTACAAAAGTTCTAGTCGATTATAATTAAAACTAGTATTTATTGTTTTCCACTAGAAACTTTTGGCTTAAAAGAATGTTTTTAATCTATTTATGACTAAACCATCTATTGGCATATGTTAAAGAGAACCTATAATGTTTGGCTTACTTACCATGTAATACACTGTGCTATGCAGTTGGAAATTGACGGATGATACTCTTCATTCGACACCTTTGCAATATGGCTGTATAGGGCAGCATATTGCCTACATATACGACCTACAACATAAAAGAAAGATCTTTAAAATATGCCATTACTCAAACTACTACATATTATCATACAATTATGAAATTATCAATTTTAGAGCTAAATATTACTGCAATTAAGTTGCAAGTGCTGAATTAGTTATATATAGGGGTAATTTAGGGTTCTGACTTACCTTCAGGACGTCTTTTAAGGGAGTTTGTGAACCATAAGAGTAAGGTCCTGCAGTCTCTCTGAATGGGATTTTCATTGTCGTTATTAGACATGGTACCTACGATTACGAAATAAAAATTAGGCCAATATAGTCAACTAAAAGGAAATTTCACATTAATAACACAATTTGTTCGTAAACAATTTAGTTTGTATATTAAAAACCAACCTATCATGCACACTTTGCGCTCATAATAACGGTCAATATCTCATGTTTACCTAATTTTTGTTTAATGACACGTACTCACCTATATTAACTACATTTATATAAATTTAATTGTATAGATAAAAACGAAATATTAAGAACTATTTCATAAAATTTCAATGCAATATAAGTAAAATCACAAGTTACTCAAACCAATATGTCTAATATTTGTTAACAAAAACCCTTCTAATTAAGGACGTCAGAAAGCCATCTGCTACAAAAAAAATTACTAGCACATTAAATATTTTAAAATCAACTAATAATATTCGAATGAAATTAAATAAAGAGTAATAACTATTAACAAAATATGTATATTAACTTCTAAAACATTTTAAGTGAATAATTATGTTGTAAATTTTATTTCTTTTTGTGCCATCTGGTACTTTTCGTTATGAGGCAGTTGGCAACATTTGTAGTGACTGACGTAACCAATGAGCTGACGGAAGAAATTCAGGAGCATTTACCTTCAGCTGGTACGATCGTAGTTCCCTTATGTGACATGGCGTCTACGAGAGAAGTTTAATGTAAAGCAGCAGCTAAATTTGTTAATGCAGATTTTATGACCATTTATTATAAGTCGGCTTGTTATAGAAGCCACAAACGTTTTCTAGAGACTTGCATTGATGGTAATGCATGCAAGGAAAACGCAACGGGCGAACGATGGGTAGGCATTTTACCTGTGTATTGACAGTCGCAATACAAGTGTATCGTATAATATTTTATAATTTTCTTGAATTGTTGCTTTTATTTTTGACAAACTGTTTTGTTTTCGTAGGTTTAACTAATTTTGTTTTCTTTTGTACTCAGGTACTTCGAGAAGCACCAGTCCCATCCTTATCAGGTATATACATATTTACCAGGTTTCAAAAAATTGAACAGTAATTTATAAATTGCCCTCCATTTTCTTCAAGTTACGATTAAAATTAAAATTTAAATATCAGATATTTATTTATAACGGTAATAATTACAACTTTCACGTTCAATTGCAATGTAAAAACTGTTTGTTTTTATTATTATTTTATTGTTGTGACATTTTTCCAACTTATCATTTAATCAATTTAAATGGTGTCTACTATAAATATTATCATCTTTCAGACAACAGCTTAACCATTTTAACGAAATATAAATAAAATATAGAAAGAAAATTAAGATTTGTTTTTAGTAAATAAATAAATATGGCTGCCTTCACTTATAAAACTATCATCAAGTTACTTATTTATTGAGGCTTTAATAATCGTTAATTTATTATCATTCTTTTTATTTTATGCAGAATTCCAAATATAGTTCATCAAAAAGCTTTGGCTCAAGTGCAGAAAGATATGAACGGATACGAGATTCACCAAATGGAAACTATCGCTCTGATAGCCCAGATTCACAATCCCCAAGAGACAGAGACAGATCTTATCAATCTAAAAGCTCCTATCTACAGAAAATCCGTGAAAAGGAGAGAGAAAACAGAGACTATAAATTGTCAAGGGATAAGTATTCAGGTATGATATTTTTTTCTTAACAAAATACAATATTTATTGATACCTAAGATGAGTTTTTATTAAATACATCTTTGGTACCAAAACCTCTTAATAAATAAGAAGCTGAATATGAAGTACTTATTTATGTATTTACATTAGGAACATATAAATATTTGGAAACATCCAAGTACGTATTACATACTACTTCTGATTTGAGAGCAAAAATACAAAGGTTTTTCTGTTGCCTGAATAATAAGACCCATTTAAATTATTTAATAGTTCTTATATTAATTAATATTTATGGATTCCTCCTGCTTCTGTAATCATAAATAAGAAAAAGATTGAACCCTTATACCCTCCAATGCTTGAATGCCCTCATTGTTTAGTTTAATTTAAAGAGAGCACATCAACAAATGTCATTAAAACAATTTTGAAATGAAATTCATCAAATTGCAAAATTTATATTTAAAATAATATTTATTGAAGAAAAGAAAATTTATGTAATAATTATTTGTAATTGTAGTATTTTTTAATTAATTCTGTTAGTTTCTTTTGAGACAATTTATAGGTCTTAGGAATACAATTTATTTATTTATTTATTCAAGTATAAAGGAGCATAAGCCCATTTCAATTTAGTTGTTGAAATATTTATTTTAATAAGAATAGGTAGGATTTATTCTTTTGTATTTTTATTTCCTTTAAGACAATTTGTATGTCTTCAGTGATTTAAGTAAATTTTGTACTTCTATTTCTAATTTTAAATTCAACTATTTTTATAAGTATTTGTTTGCTCAATTGAAGTTTTTTTTTAATAATTACAGATTGTAGATCACCCAAGGAAAAACGTAGTAGAGAATCTGAACACAGAACAAACCACGACAGGTCTGATGATAAAGGCGTTTCACATTCTAGTATAAAATCTCAAAGTTTATCATCACGAGACCGTAAACCTGTACATAACAATTGTGTAGACAAGGTATATCTCATTTTCATCTCTAATTTTTTTTTCAGTATATTTTGTTTCACAGTAGCATCTGTTTTTTAACATTTTATTTTGTTAAAATTATTTTAAGGGGCTGTTCATAAAATACGTCACACTAAAATTAGCTTTTTTTGACCCCCCTTCCCCCCGGTTGTCACGCTGTGTCACACTTTCTGTGACCCCCCTGTAAATATTACATTAGAAAAACTAAACACCCCCTCTGAACATGATAAATTTTGATAATATAATAATACACAAATTTTGATAGTCAAAAATATTTATTTTATTTTCATAATAAAATTAATAAATATCTTTTGTAACGAACAAATAAATAATATTTCTATTTATCAGAAGTCCAAGATTTCTGTAAAAATTCAGTAAACATTTTTGATTAACGGCTAACGTCACGTTGCCGTAGACCCCCTGTCCCCCCTCTGTCACATCTTGTCACACTCCTAAGACCCCTCCCCCCCTTGCATGCGAACGTATTGTATGAACGGCCCCTGAATAGTTAACCAATTTAATTTTTTTATTTTTTAAGTTTTAACACTCATGCAATTTTTTACAGAGGGATGAAAGAGAAAGAGTGCCGCGACTGGGTGATTGGTCAGAACACATCAGTTCGTCAGGAAAAAAGTATTATTACAATTGTAAGACAGAGGTGTCACAATGGGAGAAACCACGCGAATGGATCGAACGAGAAAGAGAACGGGAACGGGAAAGAGACAGGGAAAGGGACAGAGAAAGAGAAAGAGATCGGGACCGAGATCGAGAGCGATTTAGAGCTCGGGACAGGGACCGGGACTTCGACAGATCATACGGCAGCTCGAGTCGTTCCGGTACGAGTAAGTGATTAAGTTTTCTTTTTTTTTTTTTTTTGTTTATTATAATTTTGTAATATTATATGATAATAAATAAGATAATTAAACTATGTTTTTTAAAGGGCATGAAAAACATTCCAACTCGCGAGGAAGCAACGGTAACAGCGCGAGCGGCGTATCAGGCAGCGGGGGCGCCACAAGACATTGGGGCGCAGGACGCGATGACAACAACGGCGGAAGTGGAGCTGGAGGTGGTGGTGGGGACAATGCGTCTTCAAGAGACGCCCGAACCACCTCCAGGAAGTATTCCGACGATGCAGTACAGTCAACTCAGGACATGGACATTTCCCCGGGCGACAGCACGCCAACGTCAGAGATGTCGTACGGGCACCATCAACAGGGCGTCGCTACGACGAACGTTGTTGTCGAACAGCCCGGAGCACCGGTGGCGACTTCGTCCGTTGTGCCCTCCGTCGGTCCAGTGTTACTTTCGGCCGCGTTGCCGCGTCTTGTATCGCACCCGCCCGTTGTAGTACACCATCACCACCACCTGCCGACAACGCCGACGTCTCGGCCGGAGGCGTCACCTCTTTATAATCCACAGACGTCATCGTCGATGATAATTCCACCGGCCGCGGCCGCTCCACCCCAATCAGTTGCAACGTCGAACGCACCCGGTCCTCCCGTCGTCGTAAGCTTGCCTAGGATGATGTCGCAACAGACCGTGTCAGCGGCGACCGTGTCGTCGTCGCCTGTTGACGTTGGCGATGTCAAGATAGTACATAATTCGGCTGTTTCACGACAGATATCGTCCTGCTCCGACCCATCGGCCCAGTCCCACGGTCTGCAACCACTCACGATAGACGTGAACCACGGGACCGGAGCAACTGTTAGTGGACCCATCGGCGAAGGGCCCCCTACACCAACCCATTCGGAGACTCTCGACTGCGGTAAAGGTTAGTCAGTAAATATGAAATGTTTATTTTTAGTTTATTTAGTAATCGTTTTGTTTATTTATTAGCTACCGTGGTAACGGCGTCGGTAGCTAGTCCACCAGGCAGTAGCCTGTCGTCGTTGCAAAGTGTGTCCAGCTCGTTGCAGGCTCTGAGGCCCCAAGGACCAACCCTTACCCCGTCTTTAGCCAATTACTATAGGGACGACCTAGTAAATCATGTCAGAGGCTGGCCTGCAGAGATACTTGAAAAGCAGGTGAGACTTCTATTTTTTTTTATTCATCACAAATTGGTAAAAATATAAAGTTTTCTTAATCAATTTAACCATAAGAAAAATTTACATTGTACAATTTGTAGTTATTTAAAAATAGCAATCTATAAAAAAATACGTGAAGTAGAAAAAAGAAAACTAAAAGAAAAAGTAAATTTCTTAAAAATTTTTGTCTTGAGTTTCTTGCATTCCTGAATTTTGAAATTTACGAATTTGAAGATTAATAATTTATAATTTTATAAATTTTTTACAGGCGGATAAGCTAGCACAAGAAGCGTTTATTATGAGTAGTATACAATGCGCCAAAGTTTCGGCCGAGTTGAAATCGGCAAGATCAATAGTACGACTAACGGAAATACAAGCGACACTGCAGGAACAAAGGTAGGCGTAGGCATTAAGTGATTTTTTTAAATTAATAAACCGAAACCGAATTCGGTTAGGTAACAGAAAAAAAGTGAGTAAACAGGTAACATAATTAATAAATTTCGCGAAAAATAGTAATATTTTTCTAAAAATGAGCCAAACATACGGGTAGCGAACGGTATTTTTTTGAGGAAATCTCTTAATGATTTTGCTGGTTAACAAAGCGTTATGCTTTATTTAGCTATTTAGTAGGAATAGGTATATGTATAAAAATTGGGTTTAATTTGATTTAGAAACAGTTACATGTTAATTTTTATTACAAAAGAGTTGATACAAAATGAGGATTAAAAGGAAAACGTTTGACATTAAAATCCAATGAACTAGCATACGATAGGGCAGATTTGTAAAAATTTTGTTGGAGAACACTTTCAGTCTAGGTTTTCCACGATTTTCTCTGTGAAAACAGCTCCAATCGTGACAATTAAAATTTTATTTTAAAATTTACTGATACAATTCGAGATAAGTGCGAAAAAGTAGGCAAAAATGCAAATTGCAATGTTTAAACATCGATAAAAAGGAACGAACAACTTTTGTTGGGGCCATTTTCGATATTTTATTCCTTGAAACGTACTTCACATTGTGTTATACTCGGATTGCTGTTAAGCATTTGTGCATTAAATAAAATATTTTGACTGGTCTAATGAGGTTTATGAAAATTTTTTGAGTTTTAAAATAACATTTGGCCAAATTGTTTTCGAGGTACAGATACTTGGTAGAATTTAATTTTAAAAAGGTCAATACAATTTACGAAATTGCCTCCATCCCCCAACACCAACGAATCTCGTTGAAACTACTGTATCAATTCTAAAATTTGTTTGACTAATTAAAAGCTACACGATCCCTGAGTAATTGAGTAATAAAAGCTATATGATAAATTTTCTATATTAATTAAATAAACATCTGATACGCGTAGGTAGGTAATAGATAGTAAAGTGAAGATAGAGAGACGGGTACATTTTCTTCATTTTCAATTTTTTTGTTTTATTTAAATTTTAGGATATTGTTCCTCCGTCAGCAGATCAAGACGCTTGAGGAAATGAAGTCACAAAATTCGTTCATGTCGGACGACTCGTAGTGAATGAGTTAGTAATAAATAAAAAAAAATTAATAATTTTGTCGAATGTAAAGCGAGCGTAAGTGTGAGAGAAAGATGAAAAAAGTAAGAATTATTGTTAAGATGAAGAACTTGTATGCTGTTGTTTGTAAATTTATATACACACGCGTACATAAATACATAATACACAGATACATACCTAGGACATACCTGTATACATACTTGTACACACACAAACACATACACGAAGCAGCCGGTGTATTATTTAATGAGATGAGAAAGATAATAATGACGATGACGAAAATGGTATGATGTTAATTTATTTGCAATTTATTAATCTCGGGAAGGGTCGCGTGCGCGAGCAGCAGCGGCTTGATCGGCATTTCTTTTTTATTTTTAGGTGAAAATTATGAACAAGTATAAAATAATATTGATAAAAAAAAAAGAAAAAACAAAATAAAAAATAAATCTTCGAAGACTATCCGTAGTTAGAAAACCATTGAAACGAGACTTGTATTTGTATTATATTGGTTTTTATGTTTTAACAATTTAGATGATTCTTATTAAATAAATAAACAAACAAGAAAAGATTAGAGACGCCCTTGTTTTGTAAACCTGTATGTGTAAATGTTCGCATGGTCGAAATGGAATTAATTAATTAAAAAAAATGTATTTTGGTATTTAGGATGTTCGATTCTGCCCTTTTTTTATGTAAATAAAATTATAATGATAGAGATGAAAGAAAAATGAAAAAAAAAAAATATGAGAAAACTGGAAATTACTGTTTTAACCTTGTCGCTAACTGTTGTAGTTGTTTAGTATTTATAAAAAGTTCACTAGCAGTGTACATTTTCTTATTTTTTTGTTTTCTTCTATTTACACTATTCTTTCTTCTAAATATACAATTTATAAGGTGTAAATTATCTTACTTTTTTTAAACACTTGAAATGTGCAATAATAAAGATATGTTTCCTCTCTATCCTCAACCATTCATTCCTTTAACATTAAGAAAGTTTTGAAAAGACAATAATTTCCAATCTACTCAAACATTTCAGCACAGTAAATAATTTTGAGAAAACCTGTACTTGCGAGGTACAACTGCTTGTATTTTTTGATTAAAAGTATTCTACATCTTTTTTTCTGAGTTCAGATAAAATACAATGTATTTTCATACAAAAAAAGACTCCATTTCTGCCTATTTTTTCAAAATTTGTACTCGCAATGTTTTATTAATGGAACGTTTTGTTCTTTGTAAATTAAACGAAAAATATCGATACATAATTAAGTTTATTAATGTCGTAAAAATGTGTACATTTAAATTAAAATGTACAACAACAGCAGTGATTTTATTATCGTTTCCTGCGCAACTGTAGCGAATTTTTCCTGCGCCAGGCTGCCCTTCTGGAGCCTCCTGTTGTTTGCGAATATCTGTGTCCTTTACCTAGACCTCTTGATGAACGGCCAGCTGAAGTAAGTCCCCTCAATTCACGGTGTTTATGAACAGCTTTTACAATCCAGTTTATCTTGGGATCCCTACGGATTGCCTGCAAAAGATAAAAAAACTAATACAAAAAAGAATTCATTTTTTGTAGTAAAATGTAGTAAATAACGAAAAATATCAGACCAATTCAAGGGTAATTTTTCTGCACATTTCATTAAGAGTGGTGCATGCCCAATCATCACAAAATATTAACTTTACTGTTTGATTGTAATTAATTAATACTTACATTATGTGCAGTGTCAACTAAAATAACTTCATAATATTTATAGGAAGAATCCTGTCCTACCCAGTACGAATTTAATACCCGTAATGCCCCACATCTTCTGCCAACACGTTCCTAAAACAAATCACTCTATAAAGTTCGCGGAAAATGTCCACTTTAATAGATATTAAAGTGTAATATACTTCAGACATCCAAGGAAGTTCATTACTCATGAAAAATCATATGAAACAGTTTATCATCACAGTATTTAATAATAAAGTTCAGCAATAATTAAAATGGAGTACATACCTCTGCAATTGACTGTAAGTTACGAGTAGGTTTCAATTGATTGACACCATGCCCCTTGGGCTTTCCATAAGTGCAACCCTTAGGTACTGGACGCTTGCGACCACCACGTCGTACACGAATACGGTAAATTACGAACCCTAAACAAATTGTCCAATTAAAACTATTTATTTTACATACACTTAAAAACCTACCTTGTTTGGCACGATATCCTAACCTACGAGCCTTGTCTGGTCGTGAGGGTCTTGGGGCTCGATGAAGTTTCGTTAACTGGCGATATTGCCATACACGAATTCTTAACAAAAAGCGGAGAACATCACTTTGTTTCTTTTTGTAAAGCTCTTGAATATATTTATACGCTCCCATTTTTGGCTCAAACTACAAAAAACAAACATAAACGTGTGATTTGTGCTACTTACCATACTTGCAACAAACAAACACAACCTCTACATCTAATAAATATGTTCTATTTTTTAAAAATCACTATTAATTGTTAGTCCAATAATAAATTAATATTTAACGATAAATAACTATCATGATTAATTTAAAGGATTACAACAAAATTAATAGATTTATAATTATTTTATTTTACGCTACACATACCAAAAGTCGACGGGAGCGCCACTGACGTGAAAAAGAAGCGGTATGAAGTCGGAACTGCTTTGTAAGTGCTATATTTCATAGATACTCAACATGATAATAGAGCTACAGTTATTTTCTGCTTATCTGTTACTTATATATGTTTTGGATAAATTATAAAGAGAAGGATGTTCATAAAGACTAAATTTAATTATATTAATTATCAGATATTCATAATAAATCTGTATTAAAAAAAACCGAATAATGAACTATTTGACTGTAGCCTAGACACTATCTTGAGTTTAAATCTATGATTTTCCATAAAAACTGCAACTTATCTATGATGCAGCGATGTAGTTTCAGTCTCCACCGCTCCATTTTCGTGCCAGTAGCCAGTAGCGTTGTCGTCCTTTGTTTAATTGCTCATAAGTGCATCGTGAAATAAAAAAATAAATATCGATTAGTTAATTTTGTTGCAATCTTTTAAATTAATCGTGATATTTATTGATTTCTACGTATCGATTGATTGTTGGATCAACAAATAGCTAATATTTTTGAAAAATTCAACATGCCTTTTCGAAAATGAGGTGTGTAATTTTTGCAGGTATTGTAGGTTAAATAATTAACACGTTTTTATAATTCCAGTTTGAGGTGAAAATGGATGTTTCAATAATATATGCAGCAGGTTTACAAGAAGATAAGAAGAGAAATTGCATTCTGTTTAGCCGATTAGCGTTTATGTATTATTAGGTAAAATGGCGCAGGGCGTGGCATTATGTTTTTTGGTAATTATCCATTATTAATTATTATTTCTTAAACAATTAAATCATCTTTATATATTGTATTCAGTAAGTGAATTTATTTTATATTAACATAAAATAAAAGAATTAGCATTACATTTTATTGATGTTACTCAACACATATTTTATTAATTTATTAATATTAATGAAATATTCTAATGCTGTACTTTTATCTTCTTTACAGTTTATTGGTTTAATGGATGGGGAACTAATCAACAGAAGTAGTGCTGTGTTTGCAACAAGTAGCTGCATTTCCTGTTGTGCTCTTGAACTTAAACAAAAATTATGGAAGTTATTAAGGTAAATTTTGAATTTTTAATCGTATTTTAGATCAGTTTCATTAATGTCTTTTTTTTATTAACTGATTATATTATTGTAATACTTGTGTTTATTACTGACTTCCTTCTAGGTATTTTTTTTCCTTTTTAAATAGTGTAATTGATTGGTTTCTTTTGTCCTTTCTATAGATTAGAAAATGATTGAAAGAAGACTGAAGTTGCTTTTGTGGGCGTTGTATCTCTTAAAGCTGGTTTGCTGCGGATATCTTCATCTACCAACATTACGCTGATAATCTTCAACAAATGAATGAGCAACTATGACTTCATTCGGACCCCAATGCTATCATCTCTTCTAAATTTAGTTTGCTTATCATATTTGCAAACTTTGGAACTTAGTATCGTGGAATTATTTAAGGTAAAAACATACAACAGTTACTATTAATTAGTATCATTAGTAATTTTGTTGCCACCGTATCTGTTTCAGATCAACGTTGGAGAAGACAAAGAAAAAGATCACCGAAGATCCCGTAGTTAGAGTTTTTTATTGAATGAATGTTTTATTTTGTAGATTTTGGTTTTTTATTTGAATTAATGCATGTTTATTTTTGTTAATTTTACTTGAATTCAGTTTGAGTTTGGATGTTTGTATTTTTATTATTTTGCATGTTCTCTTGCTTACCTCTTCGCTTTGCTTACTGCAATTCTTACTATCACGCTTTGCACTTACCCTACGCCATCCGCAGGATTCAACGTTTCGTTATCTTGCTTGTTCCTTCTCATCTATGGTTCGAAGCGGAGGCCTCCCCGAGCGACTTGCCATAGACTTAGCTTTTTAGTTGTTCTTTGAAGTGTCTTACACGCTTCACGCGGTCTACTCGAACGTCACTTCCTTTCAGACTGATTGGTGTGGGTTATCTGGAATAGAAGCAATAGGCGACTGCCCAGCTCTCTCAGACGACATCTGTCCGATCTTTTCTACCAATTCTATTAGTATTTGCCGTTAGTCCTTGTAATCAATGCCTTCTCGCTTTCAGATATGATGTGTATCTCCGAAGAAGACAGAAGACATCGTATTTTATTGATTTTGTGATGTTTTCTTATTTCTTTGCAATATTATTTGTATTGTTGTGTTTTTCTCTTACAGGCGTTTGTTTTGTTGTGTTTTTCTCTTACAGGTATTTTGTTTTTACTTTATAAACTGTTATATTAATATAATTGTAACTTGGGACTTTTCTAAATTGAACTTTTTGGCATAATTGGTAAAACTAAATTCCATTTTAATAATTGGGAGGATAGGATGGTTATAAGGGGAGATGTGGAGACCAATTTATTGTTTAAATGTTAATATAACAGTCTATAAACAATAATGTCTTTACTGTGTATTAATTGTTGTAATTTGTTAAAATATTTTATATAGTATGTACTGTATAATATAAATTAATAATATATTAAATAATGTAATGTGAATTTGATATATTTAAATCTTAATAGAATGTTTTGTACAAAATAATATGAATATAATATGTTCAATAATAAGAAAATGTATTATATTTTACAAAAATAAATAAATGTAATAAATTTTATTTCCTAATAAAATGTAATGTTTTGCAACATAATTAATTTAACAAAATAAAATATTAAATGTATATCTTAGTAAAATGTATTATATCACATAATATACTGCAATATATTTTTGTAAGGTCTAATGTGGTGATAAATAATGTAATAATAAAGACAAGTATTATTCAATAAAAGTATATAGTATGCAACAGAAGTTGTTTTCATTTCTAAACGAAAAAAAAAGGTCTTATAGTTTGTAAAACTATAGACGCAAATATATCAAAAAGTCCCGAACCAATTTATGCTTTCCTGATACAAAAGTAGAAATTTTCGTCAAAATCAAAATTTTGTTTGTTAAATTATTTGTTGATTAGACCTCGTATAGGACCAGCAAGTGAAGTTAAGGTAAAAATTTGGCAATTTGTATTAGGAGAACATAAGGGAAACTTTTTGAATGAAATATTTTCGAAGAATACCTCCTTTAACTTATGCTCTCCTAATACAAATGGTCAAAATTTTGCAAAAATTTCAATTTCTGGACCTATACGAGGTCTGACCAACAAATAATTTGACAGCCAATATACCTCCTTTAACTTATGCTCTCCTAATACAAATGGTCAAAATTTTGCAAAAATTTCAATTTCTGGACCTATACGAGGTCTGACCTACAAATAATTTGACAGCGAATATACCTCATTCAACTTATGCTCTCCTAATACAAATGATCAAATTTTTGCAAAAATTTTAATTGCTGGACCTATACGAGGTCTGACCAACAAATTATTTGACAGCCACTATACCTCCTTTAACTTATGCTCTCCTAATACAAATGGTCGAAATTTTGAAAAAATTTCAATTGCTGGACCTGTACGAGGTCTGATCAATAAATAATTTGACAGCCAATATTTAATTTTTACGAGAATTTCTACTTTGGTATTAGGAGAGCATAAGTTGCAAGAGGTAATTTTTCGGAATTATTATTATTGAATTTTCGGAGAATATTAGACCAAATCTAGAAGATTTTGTAGTTCACTCATGAAATTAAACATTTTGTTTGCATTTTCATTTATTTCTTAGAAGAACAAAACTTAACATAAATTCTTACATGTATTTTTAATAAATTTGACATTTACATAATGCGCTAAATAATTGACACAATGTAATGACTTAAGTAAAATATTTTATACACATTATTTTGAAAAGCACTTTATTAAGGTATGAATAAATTACATTTATCTATATTGTAATACGGTGTATAAAAATTACTTTATATTTCAAATACATTTTGTGAAGACAAATTTATTACATTTATTTATTTTTGTAAATTATAATATATTTTCTTATTATTTAACATATTATATTCATATTATTTTGTACAGAACATTCTATTAAGATTTAAATATATCAAATTCACATTACATTATTTAATATATTATTAATTTACATTATACAGTACATACTATATAAAACATTTTAACAAATTACAACAATTAATACACAGTAAAGACATTATTGTTTATAGACTGTTATATTAACATTTAAACACTAAATTAGTCTCCACATCTCCCCTTATAACCATCCTATCCTCCCAATTATTAAAATGGAATTTAGTTTTAACAATTATGCCAAAAAGTTCAATTTAGAAAAGTCCCAAGTTACAATTATATTAATATAACAGTTTATAAAGTAAAAACAAAATACCTGTAAGAGAAAAACACAACAAAACAAACGCCTGTAAGAGAAAAACACAACAATACAAATAATATTGCAAAGAAATAAGAAAACATCACAAAATCAATAAAATACGATGTCTTCTGTCTTCTTCGGAGATACACATCATATCTGAAAGCGAGAAGGCATTGATTACAAGGACTAACGGCAAATACTAATAGAATTGGTAGAAAAGATCGGACAGATGTCGTCTGAGAGAGCTGGGCAGTCGCCTATTGCTTCTATTCCAGATAACCCACACCAATCAGTCTGAAAGGAAGTGACGTTCGAGTAGACCGCGTGAAGCGTGTAAGACACTTCAAAGAACAACTAAAAAGCTAAGTCTATGGCAAGTCGCTCGGGGAGGCCTCCGCTTCGAACCATAGATGAGAAGGAACAAGCAAGATAACGAAACGTTGAATCCTGCGGATGGCGTAGGGTAAGTGCAAAGCGTGATAGTAAGAATTGCAGTAAGCAAAGCGAAGAGGTAAGCAAGAGAACATGCAAAATAATAAAAATACAAACATCCAAACTCAAACTGAATTCAAGTAAAATTAACAAAAATAAACATGCATTAATTCAAATAAAAAACCAAAATCTACAAAATAAAACATTCATTCAATAAAAAACTCTAACTACGGGATCTTAGGTCATCTTTTTCTTTGTCTTCTCCAACGTTGATCTGAAACAGATACGGTGGCAACAAAATTACTAATGATACTAATTAATAATAACTGTTGTATGTTTTTACCTTAAATAATTCCACGATACTAAGTTCCAAAGTTTGCAAATATGAAAAGCAAACTAAATTTAGAAGAGATGATAGCATTGGGGTCCGAATGAAGTCATAGTTGCTCATTCATTTGTTGAAGATTATCAGCGTAATGTTGGTAGATGAAGATATCCGCAGCAAACCAGCTTTAAGAGATACAACGCCCACAAAAGCAACTTCAGTCTTCTTTCAATCATTTTCTAATCTATAGAAAGGACAAAAGAAACCAATCAATTACACTATTTAAAAAGGAAAAAAAATACCTAGAAGGAAGTCAGTAATAAACACAAGTATTACAATAATATAATCAGTTAATAAAAAAAAAGACATTAATGAAACTGATCTAAAATACGATTAAAAATTCAAAATTTACCTTAATAACTTCCATAATTTTTGTTTAAGTTCAAGAGCACAACAGGAAATGCAGCTACTTGTTGCAAACACAGACCTACTTCTGTTTATTAGTTCCCTATCCATTAAACCAATAAACTGTAAAGAAAATAAAAGTACAGCATTAGAATATTTCATTAATATTAATAAATTAAGAAAACATGTCTTGAGTAATGACAATAAAATAAAATGCAAACGCTAAATAGCAAGTTACAGAACAAAAGAAACTCAGCAAAACTGGTTCAAAATATGATTAAAAACTTGAAATTTACCTTAATTAATTGTACGAACTTCTAATAATTTTTGTTCAAGTTCACAACAGGAAATGCAGCTACTTCTGTTTATTGGTTCTCCATTCATTAAACCAATAAACTGTAAAGAAGATAAAAGTACAGCATTAGAATATTTCATTAATATTAATACAATAATAAAAGATGTGTTGAGTAACAGCAATAAAATGTAATGCAAATTCTTTTGGTTCATATTAATATAATATTAATGCACTTACTAAATACAAAGTATAAAGTTGATGTATTTGTTATAGAAATAATAATTCATGGTGGATAATTACCAAAAAAACAATGGCATGTCCTGCGCCATTTTACTTGATATAACATAACGCTAATCGGCTAAACTGAATGCAATTTGGCTTCGGTATCTTTCTTCTTGTAAACCTCCTGCATATATTATTGAAATATCCATTTCCACCTCAAACTGAAATTATAAAAACGTGCGAATTGTTTAATTTAAAAGAGTGCAACAAAATTAACTAATTTATAGTTATTTTATTTAACGATGCACTTACCAGCACTTACGATCAATAACGAAGGACAACAACGCCACTGGCACGAAAATGGAGCGGTGGAGACTGAAACTACAGCGGTGCATCATAGATAAACTCAAGATAGTGTCTAAGCTGCAGTCGAATCGGGCATTCTTCTGTATTTTTAATACAGATTTATTATGAATATCTGATGACTAATATAATGAAATATCGTCTTTGTGAACCCCCTTCGCTTTATAATTTAACTAAAACATCATTTTATTTGGTGATGCACTGATGAAGGTCATCGGTGCTGTTATTTATGGCCTTAGTTAATTTGACAGTTTTCTTCAGCCATCTTGTAATTGTGACGTCATCAGTAGTCGTAGGGTGTGTCTAAATAACGTCCAAACAATAGAAAATTATTGTTTCTATTTAATTGATTAGCATAATTCTAGTGAATAAAAGAGGTTTGTAGGTGGTCTATATGTATGATTATTTGAATATTATGAAGTGGAGATAGAATAATTGCTCATATAGATTGCAGTTTAAACAATTGTTGGTTATTTAGCCACAACTTTACTGTCAGAAAGTTTAGCAAAACTTCACATTAGTAAACATAACCCTACTTATTTTACTTTATTTCTCTTCTGAATTAGTATCAATTTTAAATGTATAATAATTATTTAACATTTAAGACCAATGGGTTATAGACCTTATAAAGTAGAAAAGCATTTTAAAAGCTTTTTTCTAGGTTTGTTCGTGATTTTATTTACATGGTGCATTTTTTTGTTGAGTACGAGATTGTGGTTTATCACATCAGATGGTTCGCCCAATTATGAAATATTGGACTTAACGGACATAAGAAATGTGCCTCAAGTTCAAATTAAGAGTCACCGTGTTTCACGTACATTAAATGTAACTTGCTCACATTGGGACTGTTTTAACATTTACCGCTGTGGAAGAACAGGACATGACCGAATAGCTGTTTACATCTACCCCTTAAAGAAATACGTCGATGCGAATGATGTTCCACTTACAGAGACCATTTCTAAAGAATTTTACATGATATTAGATAGTATACTTAAGTCTAAATATTATACAGCAAATCCTTATGAAGCATGTCTATTTGTACCGTCTATAGATACACTTAATCAAGAAAGATTGCATTCGAATCTTACTTCAAGCATTCTTAGTTCTTTACCGTAGTAAGTATTAAAGAAAATTATAGTTATGTTTGTCATAATTTTCTTAACGTAGTTGGAACAATGGTCAAAATCATCTTATATTTAATATGTTGTCTGGTTCAGCGCCGTTGTACTTGCCAGTGCTAGAAGCTAATATTGGTGAAGCATTAATTGCTGGGGCGAATTTTGATACCTACTCATATAGAGTTAGTTATGATATCCCTATTCCTATGTATAGTCCATTTGCTCATAAGGCATATGTTAAAAAAATACACAATCAGAGGTACGTTTAATTAAATTAATTAGAAACAAGACTGAAAGAGTAGCTGTTAAGAAGGTTGACTTATTAATTATATTTTTTAGATCATGGCTTGTAACTTCATCACAAATAAGTATTGATTCTTATTTCTTGGACGAGTTACAGGAATTGCAGTCACAACATGTAGATCTTTTAATATTAGATTCTTGTCAGTCCAATAATTATAGTAAGAGGTGTGAAGTAGAAACGCAACAACAATTTGTCTATCCTGATATACTAAAAAAGAGCACCTTTTGTACGGTATTTCGAGGAGAACGTATGGCACAGTTAGTTCTCTTAGATGCCATGGCAGCCAATTGTATACCAATAATAATTATGGACGGCCACGTAATGCCCTTCAGCAACGTTTTAGATTGGCAAAGGGCTGCTATTTTCATAATGGAAGATTATCTTCACACCCTTATGGACGTTGTGAAACAAATATCACAGGATCGCGTTCGAGAAATGCAAAAGCAAGTGAAGTTTTTTTATGATAATTACTTTTCTAGTATCAGTTCTATAGTGGCAGTTACACTGGATATAATTCAGGATAGAGTTTATCCCCAGTGGGGAAGAAATTATGACGATTGGAATTTGAGAATTGAAGAGGTAGTACTAGAATGAGTGCTGCTAATGAAATACAGGTTGATGTTCTGTGTTTCTTGATTTTAGAGACAAAAAAATCCGCTATTTTTGCCTATAACAGCCTCCAGGTCTCAGGGTTTTACAGCCCTAATCTTAACATATGACAGAGTCGAAAGTCTTTTCAATCTTATTAGAAATTTGGCCAAAGTCCCGAGTTTGTCAAAAGTTCTGGTCGTTTGGAATAATCAGAAAAAGTCTCCACCACCAGGTAAAAAACTATTTTTACGTATTGTAGTAATTAGTTTAAAATTTCAAATTTTTAGCGTCGAATTTTCCAAAAATCTCTAAGCCAATTAAAGTGATTCAAACAAAGGCAAATAAATTGTCGAATCGTTTTTATCCTTACGAAGAGATCCAGACAGAAGCTATTTTATCAATAGATGACGACATCATCATGCTAACTTCTGACGAGCTTGAATTTGGGTTCGAAGTATGGAGGGAATTTCCGGACAGGATTGTTGGGTTTCCTTCGCGAACTCACATTTGGGACAACGCGACTTTGTCTTGGAAATACGAGTCGGAATGGACGAACGAAATATCGATGGTATTGACCGGGGCCTCATTTTATCACAAATATTACAACTATCTCTACACCACTTCTATGCCCTCAGAGATTAAGGATTGGGTAGATGATAAAATGAACTGTGAGGATATCGCGATGAACTTTTTGGTTTCTAATGTCACAAAAAAACCTCCCATTAAGGTAGAAAAATCATTGAATGGGAGTGTTTACTGAAGTGTATATACTTATAATTTTAGGTTGCTCCTAGAAAAAAGTTCAAATGTCCGGAATGTACGAACAACGAGATGCTTTCAGCAGATATGGGACATATGGTAGAGAGGTCGAATTGTATAAATAAATTTGTAAATGTCTTTGGAGGTATGCCTTTAAAATCTGTTGAGTTTCGTGCAGATCCAGTTCTTTACAAGGATATTTTCCCGGAGAAACTTAAACGATTTAATAATATCGGCAGTTTGTAGATAATCTAAATGTATTATTAGTAAAAAGATGATAAGTTTTCATGATTGTTATTATATAATAAGTGCTATATATTGTATATAACTTTTTTATGTTTTTTCTTATTGCAATAAATGCTTTTGTTGTTTTTTAATTTTTTTTGTCACACCAATTAAGATATTTACTAGAACAATAATTATAAAAAGCAACATGAGTTCACGTTGTTAAAATTTATGTTGGGTAAGTAAATTAAACGACAAAATGTAAATTGAAGAATAATAAATTAAAAGCAGCTAGAAAATAAGTAATAAAATAAAAAATAAGTTATAAAAACCTATACCTGAGCAGAATAAAAAAAATATTTTTATTGAATTTTCATTTTTGAAGTTAAATAAGTAATAAAAACCTCATTCAGTCATACTATTTTGTAGTTTGTATCGTGAAGAAAGAGTGTAAAATGAATTATATTTAATATGCAATTTTATTATACCGGGTGTTTCATTAAGAGTCGGAAACTACTGACTTAAGAAATTCAGAAAATAAAATTGTTACTAAAATGGCCATGATAAAAATTTGAAATGATTTTTAAACTCCGTATTTTACTGCAGTGGTGCAATTGACAGTGTGAATCGTAAAATTTAAGATTTCTCCGAAAATTCTTCTATTAAGCTATAACTTTAATAAAATCATCGGAAAGTCTGAAAAATTCCGCATAACTTTTGTTTCGGGCTCATTGGCGTACCGACCCTTAATAAGAGTGGGGGAAGCCCCTGAATGTCAATTTAAATCACTCTACCTTCTAAACGACTTATCCGATTTTAGCAAAATCGGGCTTGTTTGAAATAGAAACGTAAGTGTTTTTAAATATCGTACCCTAAAGTATTTTAAAACACTTACATTTCTCTTTTAAACAATCCTGAGTTTGCTAAAATCGGACAAGTCGTTAAGAAGATAAAATGATTTAAATAATTAGACATTCAGGGGTTTCCCCCATGCTTAATATGAAAATTTTTGGAGAAATCTTGAATTTTATGATTTACTCTATCATTTGGGCGCTTTTAGTATTAACTTTTTTTCTTGAATTTCTATACCTCGTAGTCTCCGAGAGGGTCATGCTTAATAAAACACCAGGTTCAATGTGTACAAGATAAGGATGGAATAGCATCGGGATTTGGTAAATGAATTCGATTAAATTAAAGAAAATTAGCGTATTCTTGTGCCTAACAGTATGGCGAAAAAATCGAAAATTTTCAAAATCGTTTTAATGTTTTTTCTCTTGGCTTTATTTGAGAACGGATATTAAAATAAACTTCACCCTTGTATTGCCAATTTTTCCTTGCTGTCTCCACAAGAATGTGTAGTTTTTTTCAATTTGGAGTCTACGAGATCCTGATGCTATCCTATCCTAAACTTGAACACACTGTATATAAAAAAAAACAAACGTTAAAAGTTAAAATACATATTCGAACCAGAAACAAAAAATATACCTACCTATGTATTTTATCGTTTGTTCTTTTACCTATATAGGAATTTTGTACCTTTTAGATATCGTAACAATAAAAGAAAAACTAGTAAATAAATTCTTTAATTAAGCACTTCGGGGGACGAAAGGATAAAACGAAAGCAGTCAAGGTTAAATATACCTTCTTGATGTTGTTTCATTTGACCAACGTTTTTTTTTTTCTTAATAAAAAAAACTTATTTGTGGTTTGGTTGATTGTGAATTTTTCTGAAAACTAAGTAACATTTAATTACCGCGTGTTATTGAGAAAAATACGTTTAGAACCCCTTGGAATGTCGAGTGGCGTGGACCGCTTTTTTCGAGGGAAACCGCAGCCATGTATGGGCTAAAACCGAGTCCTTCGGTCAAAGGACTCGTTGCTGCCGAGCCATTGTTTACTTTTATTTGTCGAATAAACAATTGCAACCTGTTATATGAGTCAGAGCTGATCGGATCGATTTTTTGTCGATCAGTTTGCGGTGGTCACTTCAAGTCTGAACTGATGGATACCTATAAATAAATGGCGCAATTCCAACTAATGCAACTAAAACCATGTTTGTAACATCTGTTCAGGGGACGTTTTATATATCGGCTTTTTCTACAAACTAACGATTCCTTCAACGCACGTTTAATTGTAAAAAAATACGAAAAATGGAGTCACAGGTGCTACTGGACGTGCTTAACGCGATTGACGTTATAGATCGATAATAATAATCAATATCTATAGAATTAAGAGGAAACCAAGTAGGGCTCTTCTAAGGGGATCAAATCGATAAAATGCGAGCCCTAACAGTTATATATTTGAACATTTCATATTTTTTATATTAGTCACAATATTTGACTAGTCTCTCGTCAATTTCTTTTAATGCACCATGTTGTATCAGCCCTTATCAGTAATTTCTTTATTGCAATAACTGGCCATTAAATTAATAGAAACAATTTATATGACGTTTTAATCAACAAAAGTACGCAACTATTAATAGTACCTACATAAAAAAAGTAAAAGAGGTCGAAACGTCGTATTTATTGTTTCTTAAATGTTTAATTGAATACTTTCAATTCAATTGTAAATTCTTAGTCGAGTGAATATTTTTTTAAAAGCGCATTTCCTTAATTTAATTCAAATCCGAATTGCAACAAATATCTATAGAGTTCCAGAGTTCAAACATTTAGTTGTTAGGACTCGTAAAATTAAGTTCAACCGATTGTTTGTGAGGATCAAAAGTGAAGAATTTTGGGAATCAGGGGCCCTCTCGGAACAACCAACTGTCATAAAATTAAATCAGAAATATTTTATAAAAAATCAAACTTTTACTGCAAATAAAAATGTTAGAAGTTTATAGTATGACCTTCTGATGTAATATAAGGGAGAAAATGTAGAAGATTTTGGATTTAGGAGTAGAAAATGTTTTGACAGACAATTCTGTTTGTTACAATATTTTAGAAAACTTTTGATTTTTAAATTTTGATGCCCTGTAAATATATTTTAAGATTATTATTGCTTGTGACTAAGACTAATTGTAAGAGCCTAAACGTAGATATTTACAAATCGAAGCAACATTTTCCTTGAGTACCTAAGTACTAGGTATTTATTGGATATTGCACACGTACATTATTATGAATACCTCTACGTAAATTAACTACATATAGATAGATAAAGTACAGGTACAGTTAATGACCTCAATCTATCTTAAAACGTGTCGTGATGAGATAAAAATCGAATCGTTTCGCACAGCATTTGTGTTTGTTTGCTGCAGCAACAGTTGCTGATTTATATATTTAAGAAAGGCCGCATGTGTCAATCGAGGATCTCTTGCTGACTCTCGACAAAAAAAGTCGATTCTTTCTCGTCTATAAATAAATTCCTAATGCATATAAGTACAAGCAAGCAAGCAAGCAAGCAAGCAAGCAAGCAAGCAAGCAAGCGAAGATACGAGGAAGAGTAGACAAGAAAGATCAGAAACATCGGTACAGAAGAAGAAGAAGAACAACAACAAGTAACTCGTCGTAGTATCTACCTATACCATACCTCTAGGAATACGTAGTGACCGAGCAAGATCACAAATGGGTACTCGTTCCGAGAACACCGGAGAAGAGAAGAGTCGCTCGCTCTGGTCTCCTGGCAAACGCGTACCTACGTAGTATAACAATAACGTCCTTAGATTTTATTAGATCAGCAATAATGTAGCATTTTTACCAGTTCTTCTGTCAAGTAGCAAGACCAAATGCGGACTCGTTATATGCCGGCAGACTGCTTGGCTCTCCTGTGAGAGAGGTCGCGACCATTTATTTCAATGGACGCGGGATGCAACTTGAATATCTAAAACGCTACTGTCTGCTTTATTGCCTTCCAGATTGTGAGAACTTTACCTGCAACTCCTTCGACAAAAACTACCCGCGCACACCAAACAACCAACCGACCGACCGACCAGCCGATGGATTGCAATGATCACGACGACGTATAGCCATTATGCCTATAGTGACATTATTGAGGGTTTGCGTGAAGATCAATTTATTCAACGACGTCTTTTCTACTGCCCAAGGAACGTATGGCATGCTGCATACAAACTCAGTTATGATCTACGTCCAATCAACCCCATTTGATCCAATATGGTTAGAGTTTTAGTTTTTTGAACATTAAAATAGCCATTCAGCCCTTTTTGGGCTTAGAACCACACAATCTGAAACCTTTTGGTAAAAGAATAATAAAATGGGCTTGATAAACGAATTATTGACTTGTAATGGGGCTTCAGGCTCCTTAAAAGTTCTCTATAAAGCCTTCCTTGAAGCCATTATTCCTACAGTAATATCACTGAGGGGTTGCGTGTAGATCAATTTATTTAACGACGTCTTTTCTACTGCCCAAGGAACGTATGGCATACTGCATACAAACTCAGTTATGATCTACGTCCAATCAACCCCATTTGATCCAATATGGTTAGAGTTTTAGTTTTTTGAACATTAAAATAGCCATTCAGCCCTTTTTGGGCTTAGAACCACACAATCTGAAACCTTTTGGTAAAAGAATAATAAAATGGGCTTGATAAACGAATTATTGACTTGTAATGGGGCTTCAGGCTCCTTAAAAGTTCTCTATAAAGCCTTCCTTGAAGCCATTATTCCTACAGTAATATCACTGAGGGGTTGCGTGTAGATCAATTTATTTAACGACGTCTTTTCTACTGCCCAAGGAACGTATGGCATACTGCATACAAACTCAGTTATGATCTACGTCCAATCAACCCCATTTGATCCAATATGGTTAGAGTTTTAGTTTTTTGAACATTAAAATAGCCATTCAGCCCTTTTTGGGCTTAGAACCACACAATCTGAAACCTTTTGGTAAAAGAATAATAAAATGGGCTTGATAAACGAATTATTGACTTGTAATGGGGCTTCAGGCTCCTTAAAAGTTCTCTATAAAGCCTTCCTTGAAGCCATTATTCCTACAGTAATATCACTGAGGGGTTGCGTGTAGATCAATTTATTTAACGACGTCTTTTCTACTGCCCAAGGAACGTATGGCATGCTGCATACAAACTCAGTTATGATCTACGTCCAATCAACCCCATTTGATCCAATATGGTTAGAGTTTTAGTTTTTTGAACATTAAAATAGCCATTCAGCCCTTTTTGGGCTTAGAACCACACAATCTGAAACCTTTTGGTAAAAGAATAATAAAATGGGCTTGATAAACGAATTATTGACTTGTAATGGGGCTTCAGGCTCCTTAAAAGTTCTCTATAAAGCCTTCCTTGAAGCCATTATTCCTACAGTAATATCACTGAGGGGTTGCGTGTAGATCAATTTATTTAACGACGTCTTTTCTACTGCCCAAGGAACGTATGGCATGCTGCATACAAACTCAGTTATGATCTACGTCCAATCAACCCCATTTGATCCAATATGGTTAGAGTTTTAGTTCTTTGGACATTAAAATAGCCATTCAGCCCTTTTTGGGCTTAGAACCACACAATCTGAAACCTTTTGGTAAAAGAATAATAAAATGGGCTTGATAAACGAATTATTGACTTGTAATGGGGCTTCAGGCTCCTTAAAAGTTCTCTATAAAGCCTTCCTTGAAGCCATTATTCCTACAGTAATATCACTGAGGGGTTGCGTGTAGATCAATTTATTTAACGACGTCTTTTCTACTGCCCAAGGAACGTATGGCATGCTGCATACAAACTCAGTTATGATCTACGTCCAATCAACCCCATTTGATCCAATATGGTTAGAGTTTTAGTTTTTTGAACATTAAAATAGCCATTCAGCCCTTTTTGGGCTTAGAACCACACAATCTGAAACCTTTTGGTAAAAGAATAATAAAATGGGCTTGATAAACGAATTATTGACTTGTAATGGGGCTTCAGGCTCCTTAAAAGTTCTCTATAAAGCCTTCCTTGAAGCCATTATTCCTACAGTAATATCACTGAGGGGTTGCGTGTAGATCAATTTATTTAACGACGTCTTTTCTACTGCCCAAGGAACGTATGGCATACTGCATACAAACTCAGTTATGATCTACGTTCAATCAACCCCATTTGACCCAATATGGTTAGAGTTTTAGTTCTTTGGACATTAAAATAGCCATTCAGCCCTTTTTGGGCTTAGAACCACACAATCTGAAACCTTTTGGTAAAAGAATAATAAAATGGGCTTGATAAACGAATTATTGACTTGTAATGGGGCTTCAGGCACCTTAAAAGTTCTCTATAAAGCCTTCCTTGAAGCCATTATTCCTACAGTAATATCACTGAGGGGTTGCGTGTAGATCAATTTATTTAACGACGTCTTTTCTACTGCCCAAGGAACGTATGGCATACTGCATACAAACTCAGTTATGATCTACGTTCAATCAACCCCATTTGACCCAATATGGTTAGAGTTTTAGTTCTTTGGACATTAAAATAGCCATTCAGCCCTTTTTGGGCTTAGAACCACACAATCTGAAACCTTTTGGTAAAAGAATAATAAAATGGGCTTGATAAACGAATTATTGACTTGTAATGGGGCTTCAGGTTCCTTAAAAGTTCTCTACAAAGCCTTCCTTGAAGCCATCATTCCTACAGTAATATCACTGAGGGGTAGCGTGTAGATCAATTTATTTAACGACGTCTTTTCTACTGCCCAAGGAACGTATGGCATACTGCATACAAACTCAGTTATGATCTACGTCCAATCAACCCCATTTGACCCAATATGGTTAGAGTTTTAGTTCTTTGAACATTAAAATAGTAATTCAGCCCTTCTTGGGCTTAGAACCACACAATCTCAAACCTTTTGGTAAAAGAATAATAAAATGGGCTTGATAAACGAATTACTGACTTGTAATGGGGCTTCAGGCTCCTTAAAAGTTCTCTATAAAGCCTTCCTTGAAGCCATTATTCCTACAGTAATATCACTGAGGGGTTGCGTGTAGATCAATTTATTTAACGACGTCTTTTCTACTGCCCAAGGAACGTATGGCATACTGCATACAAACTCAGTTATGATCTACGTTCAATCAACCCCATTTGACCCAATATGGTTAGAGTTTTAGTTCTTTGGACATTAAAATAGCCATTCAGCCCTTTTTGGGCTTAGAACCACACAATCTGAAACCTTTTGGTAAAAGAATAATAAAATGGGCTTGATAAACGAATTATTGACTTGTAATGGGGCTTCAGGCACCTTAAAAGTTCTCTATAAAGCCTTCCTTGAAGCCATTATTCCTACAGTAATATCACTGAGGGGTTGCGTGTAGATCAATTTATTTAACGACGTCTTTTCTACTGCCCAAGGAACGTATGGCATACTGCATACAAACTCAGTTATGATCTACGTTCAATCAACCCCATTTGACCCAATATGGTTAGAGTTTTAGTTCTTTGGACATTAAAATAGCCATTCAGCCCTTTTTGGGCTTAGAACCACACAATCTGAAACCTTTTGGTAAAAGAATAATAAAATGGGCTTGATAAACGAATTATTGACTTGTAATGGGGATTCAGGTTCCTTAAAAGTTCTCTACAAAGCCTTCCTTGAAGCCATCATTCCTACAGTAATATCACTGAGGGTTTGCGTGAAGATCAATTTATTTAACGACGTCTTTTGTACTACCCAAGGAACGTATGGCATGCTACTTCAAACTCAGTTATGACCTAGATATCTCCATCCAACCCTACTTAACCTTACTTTTGCAGAGCTTTAGTTCTTTGTGCTTTAAAATATGGATCCCATCCTTTCTGGGCTTATAACCACTGAATTTTAAACCCTTGTTGGGCCTTGGTAAACGGAGGAATGTATTGTAAAGGGTCTTCAGATTCTGTCAGGGTGCCTGACGAAGCTCTTTTTAAAACACAAGATGTGTTAATGTTAAACTCATGAACCGCCACTGTCATACATATTTATTTTATTGCTGATTAGTTGCAAGCAATATAATCTAGGAGGTTATCTGTTTTGCTTCAAGTACTCGTCTACGTATCTACCCACAAGGCACTCAGCAAGTTTTTGCAACTTAAAGGAAAACGGTTTTTTCATTTTGCTTCTTCTGTTGAGTCCGAAATAAAAATTTGCATTTATTCAACAACGTTCACGCTTCGACATTTTCATTTCACCCATTGTGATTAATGACCCATAAACATTTGCATATAATCAACCATATTATTACAAGTTACTTCACTACATGCATGCACTTCTTCAATCATAAATCAATGAGGATTATTTGAAAAATTTTTGTAAAATATTATGGGAAGTAGGTGCCAAAATTTCTCAGTCCGCAACTGTCCCTAATGTTATCTAATTTTTATTAACTTAATAATTTTTGTCGATTTTTCAATTTTTAATTGATACAAACCGACGACAAAGACGATTCCGGATAGCGGTCCCTTTAATAATTGTTTTAACAGATGGGGCATTGATATATGGTGCCCATGAGAGATTAGCGATTGCGATAGGTTACGTTATACCCATGGACGTATACACACATGTACGTACGTACGTACGTACGACCCATGGCTGTGCCTTTTGTTTTCCGATTTTAATATGTAAATGGTTCGAAATTAATCTCCTTTCAATGGAATGGTTAAAAGTAGTTGCATCACGTGGGTTGCGTGTTACCGTTCGTTGGTACTTGGGTACCAACCATTGGCATACGACATATACATACATATATGCACTAACATACATACAAACGTACGTACCAAGGTACCTACACACATGCGACAATTGTGTGCCAAGATGCAGATTTACGCTGTGGTGTGGTCTTTGTTACCGGAGAGCGCCCATTAGCTATTCCCCTTTCTGCATTGTTGCGAAAATTTATTGAACACGTTCGCGTCTGTAAATTTTCTAATTACAACCACCTATGCAAATCGGCTGTGCAAATAATTTACTGAACTTTCGATATAAATACTCATACAGGGCGGTTACCAAAAATTTGTCGACATTTAAACCAAATACTGCTAAAGATCGAAGCTGAATTAAGGGCAGTTCACCAAAATATCCTTTAAAGTGCTATAAGTCTTTTCAAAGAGCTTGAAGTCCTTTTAAAGTGCTTAAAGTCTTTGAAGCCCATTTAAAGTGCTTAAAGCTCTTTCAAAGTGCTCAAAGTCCTTATAAAATGTTTGAAACCTATTTAAAGTATTCAAAGTATTTTCAAAGTGCTTGAAGCCCATTTAAAGTGCTCAAACACTTTTTAAGGTGCTAGAAGTCCTTTAAAAGAGCTTAAAGTCCGTTAAAATGTTCGAAATGCGTTTCCAAATGCCTATGGCGTTAAAAAGAACGAATTTTCATATAACTTGAATTTCAAAAAGGACTTCGAGCTGTTTTAAAGTGACAGAAGTCTTTCCAAAGTGCTCGAAGCCCTTTTAAAGTGCTCAAAGTCTTTGCAGCTCATTTAAAGTGCTTAAAACCCTTTCAAAGTGCTCAAAGCCCTTATAAAATGTTTGAAACCTATTTAAAGTATTCAAAGTATTTTCAAAGTGCTTGAAGCCCATTTAAAGTGCTCAAACACTTTTTAAGGTGCTAGAAGTCCTTTAAAAGAGCTTAAAGTCCGTTAAAATGTTCGAAATGCGTTTCCAAATGCCTATGGCGTTAAAAAGAACGAATTTTCATATAACTTGAATTTCAAAAAGGACTTCGAGCTGTTTTAAAGTGACAGAAGTCTTTCCAAAGTGCTCGAAGCCCTTTTAAAGTGCTCAAAGTCTTTGCAGCTCATTTAAAGTGCTTAAAACCCTTTCAAAGTGCTCAAAGCCCTTATAAAATGTTTGAAACCTATTTAAAGTATTCAAAGTATTTTCAAAGTGCTTGAAGCCCATTTAAAGTGCTCAAACACTTTTTAAGGTGCTAGAAGTCCTTTAAAAGAGCTTAAAGTCCGTTAAAATGTTCGAAATGCGTTTCCAAGTGCCTATGGCGTTAAAAAGAACGAATTTTCATATAACTTGAATTTCAAAAAGGACTTCGAGATGTTTTAAAGTGACAGAAGTCTTTCCAAAGTGCTCGAAGCCCTTTTAAAGTGCTCAAAGTCTTTGAAGCTCATTTAAAGTGCTTAAAACCCTTTCAAAGTGCTCAAAGTCCTTATAAAGTATACTAGAAGCCTATTCAAAATGCTCAAACACTTTTTAAGGCGTTTAAAGCCCTTTCAAGGGCTTGAAGTCCTTTTAAAGTGCTCGAAATGCTTTCCATAAGTGCTTAGGGTTTTAAACTAAATTAATTTCCATGTAATTTGTAATTGAAAGTCATTGGATTTTAAATATAATTGGAACTTCAAGGGTAAAAGCACTTTAAGAACCTAGAAACACTGCTTTTGCAAATTTTTTCACGCACAGGTACTTGGAGCTCGGTAAATTAATTACTTTAAAAAATTGGTTTATAATAAAGATTTCAAGCCGTTTCAAAGCGTCGGAAGTCTCTTCAAAGTGCTTTAAGCCTTTTTAGAGTTCTCGATGCCATTGTAAAGTGCTCTAATGCCTAAGGCTTAGTTCTTCTGATGTCAATTTTACCCAGCTTTGAATTACCTTTTAATTAATTTACAATAATAATTGTTTTTCTAAACCTTTAGAATTTGAAAGGGGCCATAAAACGTCCCCCTTTGAATCATCCGCAAAAGCTCTCGGTCCCAGATGATAAATAATTTTTTTCATTAAATATTTTCTTGTGATTAAAACCGTTTTACAACATGTTAGATGCTTATCAATATTTTAATGACCGGCCGAGGAATTTTGCCATATAATATCGCCATTTTAAACGCGTAGCCAGCCTATTAATGCATCCCGTAACCTTTGACCGTTAAATTGGTAATTACACTAAATAACAACAACGGCACCGCTTAACGATTATTATTACTGAATAAACTACCACTAATAGATACACGTATGTAAGTAAATCCCCCACATATAGCGAAATAGCCCTTATTCAAATACCGGCGACTAATTATCGGCAAAGGAGTTAAATACCTTAGCTGCCGATTAGGTAGTTAAAGTTGAATGGACTTGCCGCGCTTTACGACCCTCGATCCCAGCAGTGTGTAGGTATTATATGGCAGAAGGAATAAATAAGTTGGTAAATTATTCGTTACTTTATACGTAATTAGAAGACTGATTTAGTAATTTCCCTATTGTCGGTGCCAGGCCGTCTACTACAATCGCTACGAACACTTTTCCACAAAAGGTACTCGACAAGGTTTCCATCCGACGGCTTCTGCATGATCGCTCCTATAGCTACCTATCTGTAGCTGCAACAAACTCATAGATTTTCAATACATCAATGGCGTTGTGCGACCATTGATCTTACAGACTACATCGAGCTGTAATCGATTTTCGTTTTATTAAAATGTTCTGGCAACAATTAAAAATTAAAAGTCCGTGTATAGGTCATTCCTTGTAATTGGAGGGTAAAAACAACAAGACCCTCAGCTTCATTTGTATTCCTAAAGCTTTATTTAAGAAATTTAAACTTTTCTAGGCTTCTACTAGATGAAAGTTTTCCTGGAGTTCAAGAAGGTACTAAAACTGTCATTCCTTTCAAAATATACTTCAAGAAAGCAAAACATCAAACTTCACTTGTATTCCTGAAGTTTCATACGAGTGGAATGTTCATTTTGAGATATATAAACTTTGTTATTGCTTCTACTCGATAAAAAGCTTCTTTAGGTTTAAAATGGTTCTGAAACTGTGTCTCCTTGCAAAAACATGACCCAATTATGGCAAGACACTAAGCTCCATTTATATTCCTAAAGCTTCAGAAGATTCAGAAGATTATTGTGAGAAATTTAAACTTTCTTTCTTCTTGGGGTTCAGGAAGTTCCTGAAACTGTCACTCCTTGCAACGAAATGACTTAAATGTGACAAGACACTAAGCTTCATTTGTATTCCTAAAGCTTCAGAAGATTGAGAAGGTTATTTTGAGAAATTTACACTTTCTTGTTGCTCCTATTCAACGAAAGGTTTCTTGAGGTTCAGGAAGTTCCTGAAACTGTAACTCCTTGCAACGAAATTACTAAAATGTGACAAGATACTGAGCTTCATTTGTATTCCTAAAGCATCGAAAGATTAAGATGACTATTTTGAGAAATGCAAACTTTTTTATTGCTTCTACTAGATGAAAGTATTCCTGGGGTTCAAGAAAGTTCTAAAATTGTAATTCCTTGCAGAAAAATACTTAAGGAGGAAAGACATCAAGCTTCACTGTATTCCTAATTATTTATACGCTTGAGAAATTAATTTTTAAAAATATAAATATTCTTATGGCTCCTACTCGATGAAAGGCTTCTTGGGGTTCAAAATGGTCTTAAAAATGTCTCTCCTTGCAAAAAAGGGGCTTAATTGTGGCAAGACACTAAGCTTCATTTGTATTCCAAAAGCTTCAGAAGATTGAGAAGGTTATTTTGAGAAATTTACACTTTCTTGTTGCTCCTATTCAACGAAAGGCTTCTTGAGGTTCAGGAAGTTCCTGAAACTGTAACTCCTTGCAACGAAATTACTAAAATGTGACAAGATACTGAGCTTCATTTGTATTCCTAAAGCATCGAAAGATTAAGATGACTATTTTGAGAAATGCAAACTTTTTTATTGCTTCTACTAGATGAAAGTATTCCTGGGGTTCAAGAAAGTTCTAAAATTGTAATTCCTTGCAGAAAAATACTTAAGGACGGAAAGACATCAAGCTTCACTTGTATTTGTAATTATTTATACGCTTGAGAAATTAATTTTTAAAAATATAAATATTCTTATGGCTCCTACTCGATGAAAGGCTTCTTGGGGTTCAAAATGGTCTTAAAAATGTCTCTCCTTGCAAAAAAGGGGCTTAATTGTGGCAAGACACTAAGCTTCATTTGTATTCCTAAAGCTTCAGAAGATTGAGAAGGTTATTTTGAGAAATTTACACTTTCTTGTTGCTCCTATTCAACGAAAGGCTTCTTGAGGTTCAGGAAGTTCCTGAAACTGTAACTCCTTGCAACGAAATTACTAAAATGTGACAAGATACTGAGCTTCATTTGTATTCCTAAAGCATCGAAAGATTAAGATGACTATTTTGAGAAATGCAAACTTTTTTATTGCTTCTACTAGATGAAAGTATTCCTGGGGTTCAAGAAAGTTCTAAAATTGTAATTCCTTGCAGAAAAATACTTAAGGACGGAAAGACATCAAGCTTCACTTGTATTCCTAATTATTTATACGCTTGAGAAATTAATTTTGAGAAATATAAATATTCTTATGGCTCCTACTCGATGAAAGGCTTCTTGGGGTTCAAAATGGTCTTAAAAATGTCTCTCCTTGCAAAAAAGGGGCTTAATTGTGGCAAGACACTAAGCGTCATTTGTATTCCTAAAGCTTCAGAAGATTCAGAAGATTATTGTGAGAAATTTAAACTTTCTTTCTTCTTGGGGTTCAGGAAGTTCCTGAAACTGTCACTCCTTACAACGAAATGACTTAAATGTGACAAGATACTGAGCTTCATTTGTATTCCTAAAGCATCGAAAGATTGAGATGACTATTTTGAGAAATGCAAACTTTTTTATTGCTTCTACTAGATTAAAGTATTCCTGGAGTTAAAGGAAGTCCTGAAACTGTTATTCCTTGCAAATAATAATTTAATTTATGGTATGAATGGCAAGATACTATGCTACATTAGTATTCCTAAAGCTTCAGAAGATTGAGAAGGTTGCTTCTTTTTGGTGAAACGCTTCCTGTAGTTCAAAGACGTTCTAAAACTCTTACCTGCTTCTTCTACAAAAACAAATTGGAAGTTCTTAAATATTTAACACAACCGCTCACAGGAATTGTATTAATATATTGGAGAGAAGTGTGAGTCTTTGGGTGAAAAATTTTCCCGCCAGAATTGACGATAAAACGAAAGAGAGGTAAAAACACAAATATATTATAAGTACAAACAGCAACAGACAGATACAGATGGACAGACAGACGGACGGTTGGTCGGGAAGCTGTAAGCTAAGAGAGTAGTCATCAACAGAGTACCCCATTTGGTCACGAATCGACTGTCCTTAGTCTGCCTTTTCCTTTCTTGGCGAAACGGTTGGTAGGCACCTACGTAAAAGTACCCAAAGAGATGGATTGAAGAAGGCATAAACGTACGGCATGTGCAGTGTGAAACTAGCAAACTGTTTCCTTCTTGAAGACTCAATTCGATCAAAATGAGAAAAAATGGAAGACAAACGATCAGGACAATTAATACGGATCTGGTTTTGATTTCGATTTTGGGGTGAATTTTCAATTAGGTAGCTTATTATTTTGCCCAAAACTCTTCAAAATCTTCCAATGGAATTTCTAAATGTGAGAGGTTCTCAAAGTGTAATAGAAAATTCTTGATAATTAAATTTAAAAGTCAATGAGAAAAATATATTTAACTATTCCTTGAGTCGTGAGTTCGTCCTGTCATTTTGAGAACAAATAAAATTTGACGATTGTTTCTACCATATCTGTGAGACATTTTTCATTTTTTGTTTAAACAAAAGAAAAGTGTGTAGGCAATGTCAAAGTAGGCTAAAGTAAAGTATACCGAGTACATACATTACTCATATTCGTTTTCGAAAAGGCACGTGAAATAATGCAGGTAAATTAGGACGTGGTTATGATGCGATTCGCGTTGGAGACACTGGGGCCGCTTTTAAATATGGAAGGTACACCGGAAGTTAACCATATTTCGATGCGACTACCGACAGACAAAGGCAAAAGGAGACTTTGATGTGCAAAATTCGACGTTCACATTAAGTACTATCTATGTGGGTCTCATTTAAGGCACGTGAAGTGACGAAATACCTAATTTACCTATAAACTATTTTAAGTATCATAAAGCTGTAGCTGATACTGGCAAATGGCAATTTTTTAAAAAAATTCTTGAAAATTTTTGAAAATTTCTACAAGTTTCTTCTACCAGCATTGCTGTTCAGCATGGCCTTATGTAATTAGACCCTGTTACATACCCTACATAAAAAAATTTGCCTGGCACCTCCACTAATTTTGAGACATTTTTTTAATCGACGTGACCTGTATTCTTTAGGTTAAATTCTTTACTTTTGTGACAATATTTTTGCCTAGTACTACGTAGCAGCAGTAACAGCACATTATTAATTATTTGGGTTTTTTGTTATAATTATTCTGTCCACGATGCAAAGTTCGCGTCTTCGCCATAAACCACCCTATTGGAACAACGGCGACGTCTAATTGTTTATCGTTTACGTGCCTTTAATTAATCGTGTTAGATACATACCTATAGGTACCTACGTTAATTGCGCCATTAAAAAAATGTGTCACGAGAACACTCGTACGACAAAATGTGAATATAAACAACAGCATCGTCCGTCAATACATTCAATATATTATTTATTTATTATATTATGATTTGTTAATCTCCGGTCGTACGAATGATTAGACGGGACCTGACGACGACGACGACGACGACGACACTCTATGCATATCGAGGGTTAGCAGCAGTTGTGCAATTTAAATTCGCCAAATGATTCTTTTAATGCCTTGACTCATTAAAAATTTATAGGTAGGTACGTCCGAAATTATTATGCGACGCGAACCGAGAAACGATTTATTAATATACGTAACAACAACCGTAGCTCATATCGATTTCGACTAATGAATTAATTATTAACAAATTAATTAATATACGAAAAAAAAAACCATAACACTTAACAAAACCTAAATAATAAACCATCCGTAAAATACGTGACACATTCAGAGGGCGGGGGGGTTAACAAAATGTGATATTGTATGACACGGGATAGGACCATACCCCTTTTTCCCATTTTTCATAATAAAATTGGAATTGTTATAGCGGTCACATTTCATTTGCATTCCAGGTAGGTATGTAGGTAGGCAACGCATCAATAATTTAGTTTATGTTTCAATGACATCCCGACCTATTTTTCTAAAATAAAGTTAAAATTGTTTTGCTCCAAATCGCCGCTGTTACAGTTACACTTATGTATGAATAATATTATCTACATCTACCTAATAAATGGCATCGCATCAGCAAAAATCCATCTGCGATTTTTATTTATTTTTGGTGCGTACAACCTTGGCTAAACATGCCAATTTTTCCGTGTGTATTATGTGTTTTAAGGTGTTCCAGGGATCTTTACGTGCGCGTCACGTTTGCCAAAAGTTGAATAATAGACCTTGTGGGCGCGTGGGTTATTATTCGTTTTTCTCTTAACACTATAAAAATCAGAAAGAGATACTGTCGATTTTCACAATTGCATAAACGACACAACCGATTTTTATGACGACCAAAATAATTTTACTTATGGTACAAACAAAACCTCAACAACAGAAGAATGTTCACTGTTCCATAAATTTAGTATACCTAATTATTATATAAAATATAAGCTTATTCATGGTCAAAAATTTAATTTGTTAGACCTTATCAGTTCAATCATCTACTAATCAAGCCAAAGCAACTCCTTAAGAACGGGTTGATATAATATCAACATTTAGCCATTATATCGCCCTCTATCGAGCATTTCAAGCACTGGACAAACCCTTACGAAGGTATCATACCCAACAGATGGCGATGTAATAATTGTATGTCGATATTATATCAACTGGTTCTTTAGGTTTGGTCAATAGCTTATTTAGACTGTCACCGAGCGGCATGGTCTAGTGGTCTAGATGATTGCTTAGCATTCGGGAGGTCACCGGTTCGATTCCGGGGCCGGCTACTCTGGTCCAAGTTTTTCTGTGGTTTCCTTGGATCATTTAGGCAAATGCTGGGGTAGTAATATTCCACAGATAGTCTTTCACTTCTCTTCTGTCTTCATTTCGTCTGTCTCATCTTTCTTCCCCCACACCACCACCCACCCATTCCACGATTCCTGAAGGAGGCTGAAGAGGGCCTTCCGCCCTACCCCCCCGACTTTGCACAAGAGTGAGAGTGTAGGCCGTGGAGGACAGCCCGCCCACCAATATTAGTGGTAATGAAACACCCAAGTTTCTTCTTTCTTTTTTTAGACTGTCACCGAGCGGCATGGTCTAGTGGTCTAGATGATTGCTTAGCATTCGGGAGGTCACCGGTTCGATTCCGGGGCCAGCTACTCTGGTCCAAGTTTTTCTGTGGTTTCCTTGGATCATTTAGGCAAATGCTGGGGTAGTAATATTCCACAGATAGTCTTTCACTTCTCTTCTGTCTTCATTTCGTATGTCTCATCTTTCTTCCCCCACACCACCACCCACCCATTCCACGATTCCTGAAGGAGGCTGAAGAGGGCCTTCCGCCCTACCCCCCCCCCCGACTTTGCACAAGAGTGAGAGTGTAGGCCGGGGAGGACAGCCCGCCCACCAATATTAGTGGTAATGAAACACCCAAGTTTCTTCTTTCTTTTTTTAGACTGTCACCGAGCGGCATGGTCTAGTGGTCTAGATGATTGCTTAGCATTCGGGAGGTCACCGTTTCGATTCTGGTCCAAGTTTTTCTCTGTTTTTTTAGGCAAATGCTTGGAGTAGTAATATTCATATTCCACATATACCTCTTTCACTTCTCTTCTGTCTTATCTTTCTTTTCCCAACCATCACCCACCCATTCCCATTATTCCTAAAGGCTTTGCACAAGAGTGAAGGTGGGGGGGGGGGTGACAGCTCGCCCACCAATATTGGTGGGAACGAAACACCCAAAAGTATTTGAAGTTGAGACTGTCGATGAGCCCTTGAGCTGCTCCCCTTTTAGCTCATACTAGTTTCGTTTCTTTTTGCGCGTGTACTCATGCTATTAATCAAACCCACGATTTTTTTCACACTCAAACCTCTTCCCCACACCCCTCCTTTTACACTGTCTTCTCCGGAATGAAATCGGAACTTGAGGAAGTGTTTTAACTTCGTGCAATCCGACACTACCTCCCTTCAGGGGGTATCTTTTGAATATTTCCCCTCCTAAGATCAAAATCTAAATTTGGAACAAAGGAAATAAATAGAAAATAGGCCTGAAGTTTGTTTTGCCCTGCTATTTATGTAATATTCCAATTGGGCTTATCACAATATCAGAATAGTAATATGTATACGGAAGAGAATATTCCATTTGTATCTATACGTGATGTAGGCACCTGCACTGCAATCCTTCAACAGGATAACCTGTTAACTTATATTTTCCTACTGGCTGTAGTGCCTTATTGCTACAACAAAACTGCCAATGTTTGCGCCTTTGCGGCAAGCCGAAACGCGGTTGTCGGTTATAAGTTTGAAACCCGTGTTTCCTATTCATTATCGGTAGTACCTAGTTGTTGGTTGTTGTTGTTTTCCATGCAACGATGTGCTGGTGCCCCTTGTATGTGTGTGTGTTCTTCCCCTTTTTGCATTCCAGGGGTCGGCGCGGTGAGTGCGAAAACTAGTATGCAGTGATATACGGCCGTAACTCGTCGCATATTTGTAATAACTACTTCCTCAAAGCTATTAGGCGATGCGTTTGTTCGTCGCCGCGCTTCTTGCACTTTTCGACCGCATGCCGCACGGTCCGCGGGCTTGTGCCCCGTCGACAGGAACAAATCGTACACACTCGAATTTAAACCGCGACCAGCCCAAGCAAGCTCACAACATCTCCTTCACTCACCATCTCTCTCCCTTCCACTTGTATTCACTCATCTGAAATTATACCTAAGTGCAAGTACTTGTACTACATAGTTTTGGGCCTATGAGGCTAAAAAACAGGAGGGTGGAATTTTTAATGATGCAGTTGTGTATGCTCTATTAAATAAAAAGGTCAATTAGGGCATGTTAATTGATAGAGTGTGTCTTTGGTTTCTTAATTTAAACCCCTCCCACCTCTAGGTGCTATTTGGTAAGATGTGGTGGAACAGTTTCAACTTTAAATTAGATTTGGTGAGATTCCTAATGATCCCTTCGCCTTTGAATGACATTTTCAATGATCGCTCTTCCTTTAAGGGTATTTGATGAGTGACCTGGTGACCTCCCTACTTTTAAATAAAATGTTCGAGAATTTACAGTGACCTCTGTTCCCTTAAATAAAATTTTATGGGACTTTCAATGACCTGTCTTACTATAAATAAAACTTGACCAGATTATAAATGACTCCTCTCCCTTTAAATGAGATTTGAAGGAATTATAGTGACTTCTGCCACTTTGAGTAAGATTCGATGAGATTCCTAATGACCCCTTTCTTTATTAATGACGTTTTCAATGATCTCTCTTCCTATAAGGATATTTGATGAAATTTACAGTGACCTGGTGACCTTCCTACTTTTGAATAAAATTTTTGAAAATTTACAGTGACCTCTGTTCCTTTAAATAAAATTTTATGGGACTTCCAAGACCACCATCACTTTGAATGACATTTGATGGGATTTAAAGTAACCTCTGTCCCATTAAATAAGAATTGATGAGATATTTAATAATCCTTTTCCCTTTTAATGAGATTTACAGTAACCTATCTCCTTTCGAATAAGATCTGACGAAATTTACAGTGACCTCTGTACCTTTAAATAAGATTTTATGGAACTTCCAATGACCTCTCTTACTATAAATAAATTTTGACCAGATTATAAATGACCCCTTCTCCCTTTAAAGGGAAAATTTGAAGGAATTATAGTGACTTCTGCCACTTTGAGTAAGATTCGATGAGATTCCTAATGATCCCTTTCTTTATTAATGACGTTTTCAATGATCTCTCTTCCTTTAAGGATATTTGATGAAATTTACAGTGACCTGGTGACCTTCCTACTTTTGAATAAAATTTTTGAAAATTTACAGTGACCTCTGTTCCTTTAAATAAAATTTTATGGGACTTTCAAGACCACCATCACTTTGAATGACATTTGATGGGATTTAAAAGTAACCTCTGTCCCATTAAATAAGAATTGATGAGATATTTAATAATCCTTTTCCCTTTTAATGAGATTTACAGTAACCTATCTCCTTTCAAAATAAGATCTGACGAAATTTACAGTGACCTCTGTACCTTTAAATAAGATTTTATGGAACTTTCAATGACCTCTCTTACTATAAATAAAACTTGACCAGATTATAAATGATTCCTCTCCCTTTAAATGAGATTTAAAGGGAAATTTTATAGTGCCCTTCTGCCACTTTGAGTAAGATTCGATGAGATTCCTAATGATCCCTTTCTTTTTAATGACGTTTTCAATGACCCTCTCTTCCTTTAAGGATATTTGATGAAATTTACAGTGCCCGTGGTGACCTTCCTACTTTTGAATAAAATTTTTGAAAATTTACAGTGACCTCTGTTCCTTTAAATAAAATTTTATGGGACTTTCAAGACCACCCTCGCTTTGTATGACATTTGATGGGTTTTAAACAGTAACCTCTGTCCCATTAAATAAGAATTGATGAGATATTTAATAATCCTTTTCCATTTTAATGAGATTTACAGTAACCTATCTCCTTTCGAATAAGATCTGACGAAATTTACAGTGACCTCTGTACCTTTAAATAAGATTTTATGGAACTTCCAATGACCTCTCTTACTATAAATAAATTTTGACCAGATTATAAATGACTCTTCTCCCTTTAAATGGAATTTGAAGGAATTTACAGTGACCTCTGCCACTTTGAGTAAGATTCGATGATATTCCTAATGATCCCATTCTTTTTGAATGACGTTTTCAATGATCCCTCTTCCTTTAAGGATATTTGATGAAATTTACAGTGACCTGGTGACCTCCCTACTTTTAAATAAAATTTTCGAGAATTTACAGTGACCTCTGTTCCTTTAAATAAAATTTTATGGGACTTCCAAGACCACCTTCACTTTGAATGGCATTTGATGGGATTTACAGTAACCTCTGTCCCTTCAAATGTAACGAAATTTAGTGACGTTTCTATCTTCAAATAAGATTTTATAAAACTTTCAATGACTTTAAACGAGACTAACAAAATTTTGAACTTTCTTGATGGCGTGGTACCATACGGGTACTTTACAAGTTTCCTGATTGTATTACACAGAGAAACGGTCAATTAATGTTCGAATGTCCTTAAAGCGGACGATTATGCGTTTAAGAATTTTTTTTCTATATTTTGTCACAATGAACGAGCGTGTGCAGTGTTAACAAACACATATCGGAATGTTCCGCATTTAAGGCAATAAACATGCGAAATAAATATAGCTAAATATTCCGTAAAGGGGAAAAAAAAGTTAGTCAAGGATTTTGGATTGGAATTCTTTTCTTCGAATGTCTCTCAACAGTCAGGAATCCTTGTCAATGCAAAGACACACAGGTGTTACTAAATTCTTTATGGCTGTTATTGAAAAGCGTCGATTTCTAGCGACTTTTATTGTAATAGCCGCGATTAGAGACAATAAACACAAGGACAAAAAGTTGTACTTACATTGTTTCCCACCTTTTTAAATTTTTCTTTTTTGTTTGTTTTCGCCAACACGAATACAGTTTCAATGCGTCACTTTTTCAACTTCAAACGACACTTAACAACCCTTTTGTTTCAGTGGCACTCAATCTTAATCTTAATAAAAAGCAGCAAGAGAAGGAAGATATCCGTCAAAAATTATTTTTTGTTTTCGAAAATATCGATTTTCATCATTGAGCTTTCTACAATAGTTGAGTTGTTCATGAAGCAACTTTCTTTTTCGAAACATACTACGACTGCTTGCCATTTAAGACAATATGGACTCTATAACTTTCTAGGTAATGGGTCTAATAAGATGTGTTCATAAATAACGAATGGAGCAAAAAATAATCTCATTCTAATTGACTCGGTCATTTGAAAAGCGTCCCGAAAAGGAAATATGGCGTCAACCGCATCGCCAAAACGGGAAAAAAACCTTTTCGCGTCTTTATTATTTTGAAACGGTCTGTTGTAGACAAATGCCCCCTTGTCAGTAAAAAGAAAATAAACACTCAATTTGCATTTAGGAGCCATTTCCTAAAACGTGGGTTGGGTAATTACAATCGTTGTTCTTATTTAAGCAAAACTAGAGCAAAACAGTTTAAAAATAACCCATCGTCGTGTAGCGTTGGCACCGGAGGACTTTTACAACAACTGCAAATGCCGTAAAAAACAACAAGGAAAACAAAAAAAAAATACATATCTATAATAATAATGTAGCATGTGTAGGGTAAAAACACGTCAAAAAAGAAAATTTGGAAGGGTAACATGATGGATGGGGTAAACAATTTAAATTTATGTGACACATTTGAAGTAAATTATAAATTTTAAATAATTGTGAAAATAGTTATATGGCAACATTGTGTCGCTTGGGTTGGTTTCTTGAGCGACGTGACGTTAAAATACTGGAAATTGTTTTGTGGATCTATTTCCAAACGGTTCCTTTAGCGCAGGCGATTGCTATTTGACTATTTTAGTCCGACGTTAAAAATAAACCGAATGTGGAAGCTAAAAATTATATTCTGTTTAGTGTAAGAAGCAGGACGTGTTCTAATTCTGTTACTCCGTTTAGAAATGCGTGTATTTCTACCGTTCTAAGATTATTTCCAAGAAACGGACGCGGAATTGGTTGATGGACTTACACCGTGTGAATAATGACGTTCATTGAATGTTAAAACTTCCTTAAAAATATATTGTCTTAATAAATTATAATAAAAGACGTATGACAGGATAAATTTTAGGCAAAAATTTTCGAAATTTTTAACTCCTAAAAATTTCCATTTTGGGAAATCTAGCATAGTTTTATAGTATACTCCAAAATGAGCTCTTTCTTGCTATACAAATCCAACATAAATGATATAAGCTTTAAAATGTGCTCTTTCAAGATGTCCAAACGAATTTAAAATTAAGCCGCAAGTTATTGAGCTGTTGTACTCCAAAGTAAGGTCTACAACTTTGAAATCTGTAGAAAATAATTTTTTTTTCGGATTATTTTAAAGCTTTCAAAATTTCCTTTTCGGAAAATCTAACCTATGTGCCCTAAGCTTCAAAATGTGCTCTTTCAAGCTGTCCAAACGAATTTAAAATTAAGCCGCAAGTTATCGAGCTGTTGTACTCCAAAGTAAGGTCTACAACTTTGAAATCTGTAGAAAATAATTTTTTTTCGGATTATTTTAAAGCTTTAAAAAATTTCCTTTTCGGAAAATCTAACCTATGTGCCCTAAGCTTCAAAATGTGCTCTTTCAAGCTGTCCAAACGAATTTAAAATTAAGCCGCAAGTTATCGAGCTGTTGTACTCCAAAGTGAGGTCTACAACTTTGAAATCTGTAGAAAATATTTTTTTTTCGGATTATTTTAAAGCTTTAAAAGTTTCCTTTTCGGAAATCTAACCTATGTGCCCTAAGCTTCAAAATGTGCTCTTTCAAGCTGTCCAAACGAATTTAAAATTAAGCCGCAAGTTATCGAGCTGTTGTACTCCAAAGTAAGGTCTACAACTTTGAAATCTGTAGAAAATATTTTTTTTTCGGATTATTGTAAAGCTTTCAAAATTTCCTTTTCGGAAAATCTAACCTATGTGCCCTAAGCTTCAAAATGTGCTCTTTCAAGCTGTCCAAACGAATTTAAAATTAAGCCGCAAGTTATCGAGCTGTTGTACTCCAAAGTGAGGTCTACAACTTTGAAATCTGTAGAAAATAATTTTTTTTCGGATTATTTTAAAGCTTTAAAAAATTTCCTTTTCGGAAAATCTAACCTATGTGCCCTAAGCTTCAAAATGTGCTCTTTCAAGCTGTCCAAACGAATTTAAAATTAAGCCGCAAGTTATCGAGCTGTTGTACTCCAAAGTAAGGTCTACAACTTTGAAATCTGTAGAAAATAATTTTTTTTCGGATTATTTTAAAGCTTTAAAAAATTTCCTTTTCGGAAAATCTAACCTATGTGCCCTAAGCTTCAAAATGTGCTCTTTCAAGCTGTCCAAACGAATTTAAAATTAAGCCGCAAGTTATCGAGCTGTTGTACTCCAAAGTAAGGTCTACAACTTTGAAATCTGTAGAAAATAATTTTTTTTCGGATTATTTTAAAGCTTTCAAAATTTCCTTTTCGGAAAATCTAACCTATGTGCCCTAAGCTTCAAAATGTGCTCTTTCAAGCTGTCCAAACGAATTTAAAATTAAGCCGCAAGTTATCGAGCTGTTGTACTCCAAAGTAAGGTCTACAACTTTGAAATCTGTAGAAAATAATTTTTTTTCGGATTATTTTAAAGCTTTAAAAAATTTCCTTTTCGGAAAATCTAACCTATGTGCCCTAAGCTTCAAAATGTGCTCTTTCAAGCTGTCCAAACGAATTTAAAATTAAGCCGCAAGTTATCGAGCTGTTGTACTCCAAAGTAAGGTCTACAACTTTGAAATCTGTAGAAAATAATTTTTTTTTCGGATTATTTTAAAGCTTTCAAAATTTCCTTTTCGGAAAATCTAACCTATGTGCCCTAAGCTTCAAAATGTGCTCTTTCAAGCTGTCCAAACGAATTTAAAATTAAGCCGCAAGTTATCGAGCTGTTGTACTCCAAAGTGAGGTCTACAACTTTGAAATCTGTAGAAAATAATTTTTTTTCGGATTATTTTAAAGCTTTAAAAAATTTCCTTTTCGGAAAATCTAACCTATGTGCCCTAAGCTTCAAAATGTGCTCTTTCAAGCTGTCCAAACGAATTTAAAATTAAGCCGCAAGTTATCGAGCTGTTGTACTCCAAAGTAAGGTCTACAACTTTGAAATCTGTAGAAAATAATTTTTTTTCGGATTATTTTAAAGCTTTAAAAAATTTCCTTTTCGGAAAATCTAACCTATGTGCCCTAAGCTTCAAAATGTGCTCTTTCAAGCTGTCCAAACGAATTTAAAATTAAGCCGCAAGTTATCGAGCTGTTGTACTCCAAAGTAAGGTCTACAACTTTGAAATCTGTAGAAAATATTTTTTTTTCGGATTATTTTAAAGCTTTCAAAATTTCCTTTTGGAAAATCTAACCTATGTGCCCTAAGCTTCAAAATGTGCTCTTTCAAGCTGTCCAAACGAATTTAAAATTAAGCCGCAAGTTATCGAGCTGTTGTACTCCAAAGTAAGGTCTACAACTTTAAAATCTGTAGAAAATAATTTTTTTTCGGATTATTTTAAAGCTTTAAAAAATTTCCTTTTCGGAAAATCTAACCTATGTGCCCTAAGCTTCAAAATGTGCTCTTTCAAGCTGTCCAAACGAATTTAAAATTAAGCCGCAAGTTATCGAGCTGTTGTACTCCAAAGTAAGGTCTACAACTTTGAAATCTGTAGAAAATATTTTTTTTCGGATTATTTTAAAGCTTTCAAAATTTCCTTTTCGGAAAATCTAACCTATGTGCCCTAAGCTTCAAAATGTGCTCTTTCAAGCTGTCCAAACGAATTTAAAATTAAGCCGCAAGTTATCGAGCTGTTGTACTCCAAAGTGGTCTACAACTTTGAAATCTGTAGAAAATAATTTTTTTTTCGGATTATTTTAAAGCTTTAAAAATTTCCTTTTCGGAAAATCTAACCTATGTGCCCTAAGCTTCAAAATGTGCTCTTTCAAGCTGTCCAAACGATTTAAAATTAAGCCGCAAGTTATTCGAGCTGTTGTACTCCAAAGTAAGGTCTACAACTTTGAAATCTGTAGAAAATATTTTTTTTTCGGATTATTGTAAAGCTTTCAAAATTTCCTTTTCGGAAAATCTAACCTATGTGCCCTAAGCTTCAAAATGTGCTCTTTCAAGCTGTCCAAACGAATTTAAAATTAAGCCGCAAGTTATCGAGCTGTTGTACTCCAAAGTAAGGTCTACAACTTTGAAATCTGTAGAAAATAATTTTTTTTCGGATTATTTTAAAGCTTTCAAAATTTTCTTTTCGGAAAATTTAACCTATGTGCCCTAAGCTTCAAAACGCGGATTTCAAGCTGTCCAAACGAATTCAAAATTTAGTTATAAATTATGGAGTTATGGTACCGCAAACTGAGGTCTGTTTTTCTAAAATTATATTTTCCGGATCTCTTTTAAATTCTGGAAATTTTCTTTTCCGAAAATCCAACATACACTAAGCTCCAAAATGTACTCTCTTATGGTTGTGTAAACAAATTTAAAGTTATATTACAAAATATCGAGCTGTGGTACTTCAAAGCGAGGTAGGTCTACATAGCGATGAACAAGCTGTAGAATCATGCGAAGCAAAAAATCCAAACAAATAAAAAAATTCACTTACTTTGTCTCTTTGTCGCTACCCTCTATATATAATAAGGTAGTATGTACGCCACTGGTAAAAATCTCCTATCTATCTATTTACCTAACTCCTTAAAGGTAAAAATAAAATTATATTATGTATAACGAAACGTTTGGGCGTTAAACACTAAAAGCCTTTTCGTTCTATTTCCTTTTTTTTTTAGTTTTATTTTTGTACCTTCCTCTTTTCTTATTATATGTGCGTGCTTACACAACAACAATAACAAGTAAGTGTTAGTTTTCCACGAAGGACAGTGTCCAAAATAAACGCGTACTTATAAGAAGTTCTTTGGCGGTCGTGAGAACTTACAAAAGACGAAAAAGAATAAGAACAGACCACTGACAATCTCTGTCGTTTCAATTATTGTAACTCATTTTATACCGGACGTTATAAATCGCCGTCAGTGAGATCACACGCCTGCTAAAAGGACTAAAAAAATCGGAATCTCGGACACCTCATCAAAAGAAATTTCTATTTCTATTTCTATTTCGATTTTTTTTTGTTGTTGTACAAAGATACCTATGTATGTGAGTATCTACTTAAAAATAATGCGTTACAATAGATTTTTAGAACAACATCTAAAAGACGACAAAGGTGAGAAATAGTGACATAAGAAGCTTTAAACCTAATTGTTGAGGATAAATTAATTTGCGACAAACACAGCAACTACATAATTAAATATTTATTACCTAATACAGCATGCATTTACGTATTAAAATTAATTCAAACTGTTAATAAAAAGTCAAAATCATGATTCAGGATTTTAAGGATAACAAGGATGACAATAATCTTACCTGTATATAATGGATCCAAATTGGCTAATCTTTTTGGGTTTTAGTTTATATAAAAAAAATAAAAAATAAGTACAAAAACATTTTATTGCAAATACTGGAGACCAAACGACTACGTACTTAATTAATTAACAAATTAGGTCTCCAAGGTAATAATTCTTTTTTAATTTAAACATTTTTTTAATTAAGTAAAGTAATTAATACAAGCAATGATGACTAGTAGTAATAAATATCGTATCATAACAAAGTCAATAATTACTCATTATTTATCCTCACAATCAGTCTACACAAATTTCATTTCATTTCATAAAAACAGTTATCAATTATTATAATTATTATTTATATCGTAAGTAAGTATATTATAGATATATTTATACTTTTATATTCTATAAGTATATTTTTATAGAATATAATGTAGTTGTGTAAAAGTAAGTATTATTATATTTAATAATTAACAAATGTTCGCTTTTTGTTAAGACAAACAAAAAAAAATATTCTGCGCTAAATTTTGTTAAGTAAATATCAATTTTTCAATAAATAATAATTGGTCCCCTAAATAAAAACTAGTGAATGATTACAGGCTGATACAAACTAATTTAGAAAAATCTTAAAAAGAAAATTATATTAGGTAAAAAATCAGCCAAAGGGTAATAATAAAACCAATATGTAATAAATTTAATAAACATATGAGCTTTAAAAAATTATTTATTTAATATGATATTAAATGCAGCATTTTTATTATTAGAGGAAAAAATGAAGGAATGACTTTATAAATGATAATTATTTGTTATTTATTTTACAAAAAGCGAACATTTTTTATCTTTATTTAATTATTATTTATTGTCCATATCTTGAGTATTTCTTGCGTACCTACCCCCTCCCCACTACAACCTTCAAACTTAAAAATATTCTGTAGGTAGGTACGTGTCATCAAATATAAAACGTACAAAAATAATGTCATAAATTTGAATAATGCAACTATTTGTAGTATTTAAGTAAATCTGATTTTGCGAGCACAACACTCGAAAATCTGGGGCAGCATCGAAAATATAAATAAAAATAACGGCCGAATAAGTAAAAAAGTCAGGTGACTTTCTTGGACTCGGGTCAATTTTTTTACGATTTGTGTTTAAAAAAAAAAACAGAAAGTCCATACCAATAAATCATAAGACGTTTCAGCGAAATACCAACAACCGAAAAAAATCACACACAAAAAATGTATTAATTATTATAATGTAAAAATGGAACGTGACGATTGACAAACGATATTTGACGAACTCGAACTCGAACGAGGATATTAATTGGACCCCAAACGGGTCAACATAATTTTAAAAGAACCTCCAAGAAATACAAATTATTTTTACCTAAAATTGTTAGACTCAAAAATATTTTTGTCCCATTAATAAAATATAAAAAAAAAAACGAATTGTGAAAATAATTTTTGATTATAATTTTTGGTGTGAGCTCCACGAAAAATAAAATTTTTTAATGTTTATTGGAGTAGATCCTAAATGAGTATAGGGAATGGGGGTAGCCTTGTAAAACATTACAAAAGTGTTTTTAGTTGGGGATGGACACCTGGAGACTGAGAAAATCAAACTGATAATTGATAATGGGGTAAATGCTAATTGTATAAGTATTTGAAGTGGCTACAGGTCAAAAGGAGTAGAATGACTACAGGATGTTCTTATAAAACACTAAAAAAAGTATTCAGATGATCCCGAAAGGGTGGAAATCCAGGAGGTGAAGATAAACGACAACATGTGTCATTTTATACAATTATAACCTTACGGTCCTAAGAAATCCAACAAAAATAGTTTTAAGTTAAAATCACTAAGGAAAACGTTACTTAACTATATTCATAATAACCTAAAATTGCTTTTGTTTCATTGTTTATGGCCGTAAGGTTACTGTAGGAAAAGACAACACAAAAGAAGTGAGTGTTCTTTTTTATCTTCACCCCCTGAGTTGAGTTTCCATTTTTTGCACTTTTTTAATGTTCTATAGGTTATCATTAACCCCTTCATATCCCCATTAACTGCCATTTATCTCATTTAAAATATTCAGCTCAACCCCCTGTGACCCCCAAGTGTCCACCATCAATTAAAAGCACTAAATAGTATTCTAAAATGATACCCCCATCTGTTTTCACCCTTATATATCCGGACAATATTCGTAGAATTTTTTTATAATGAAATTAACTTTCAAACCCTTGCAACTTTTGTTAAAAAATTCTATTTGTATAGGTACGTACATTATTGTGCCCTAATAGGTCCATTGTCATGCCAAACATTGACCATCTATTTATTATGATTATATTATGAGGACCGGGGCGCTTTGGCAAGCAACGCCGATAAATTTTGTCATTTAATTCGGCTACACACGTAAAATACGTTTTGACCGGATACCAGTCAGTGCGAGAGCCGCGGGCAACCGTTCGTTCCGCTTCCGGGTCCAAAAAATCGCCGGAATTACACGAAGCGCATAACAAACAAAAAATAAATGTACCTACGTGGCATGTGTGTGCGTTTTATGCGTGGATATTATCATATGCATATTGATAACGAACGAACGGAACGGAACGAAACGAAAGAGTATTAAAATAATATTGTATGCATGTACCTTGTACGGTAGTTTTTGTCCTATGCGGAAGCCACGTAGAAGAGACGTGGCCGAGAGGTTGAGGAAGACAACGCCGTGAAGAAGGAAGGAAAGAATTGATCGAACGGTGGCTACCTGCGATACGATGGCGGAAACAACCTCCTTTCGTCACTTCCGCTTCGATAGATCCAACTCCTGACCGTTATTCGCCATCAACGACAACGGAATCGTGATGAACTGCGGTGGCTGGCTGGAATTACCCTGAAACAATATGGAAAATGCCATTCTAAAAATCATGTCTAAGAATGAGTCTCACTAATGAGTTTTCAATTTCAAATGTCAAAAAGTTCACGTACCTACATCAATATTTATATATTTAGGAGAAAGAAAACGATGGATAATATTGTAAAATTTGGAGATTGGGGAAATTCTACTCGCTGAGATTCATCAATTAAGGTTTCTGAAAATGAAATTGTAGAAATCGTCAACAAATATTTGCCAAAAGATCTAAATAAGTTCCTATCCGAATAATTCTGAAATGTTGAAGCGATTAATGGAAGAATAAAGGTAAAGGCTCAAAGTGTCATGGGATATTCAAAATTTTTGATACCATTAAGGAAAAGACGAGAAATTTCACCGAATGCTCAAAACTCTTGATGACATTAGTCTGAAAAGAAAGGAAAATGTGAGGAGTTCTATGGAAGATTATAAACTGTTTAAGACATTAATGGAGGAAGAAAGAATGAGGCGAGCCGTGTCAGGGAAGATTAAAAAATTTCGATGCCATTACTGGAAGAAGAAGGCAAGAGACGAGAATTATTCAGGAGGAATTAGATTCAATTATTTTTATGTCATAAATAGAAGAAGAAAGGCAAAGGCTCCCAGTTTCATTGCACATTCATATTAATACAATGGGAAAGGAAAAGGCTAGAAACTTCATTTAATGCTCAAAACTCTTGATGACATTAATGTGAGAAGAAAGGAAGATGTTAGGAGTTCCATGGAAGATTATATACTTGAAGAAGAAAGAAAAGGACGAGAAGTATCCTTGAGGGTTCCAAAATTTTTATATAACCAATGAAAGAAAAAAGGCAAAGCCCCAAAATTTTTTAGGACATTCACAGTTTTTGATATGATTAATGAAAAGCGAAAGGAAAAGACGAGAAGTTTCAAACTTTTGATGACATTAATCTGAGAAGAAAGGAAGACGCGAGGAGTTCCACGAACGATTATAAACGTTTTAAGACATTAATGGAGGAAGAAAGAATGAGGCGAGCCGTGTCAGGGAAGATTAAAAAATTTCGATGCCATTACTGGAAGAAGAAGGCAAGAGACGAGAATTATTCAGGAGGAATTAGATTCAATTATTTTTATGTCATAAATAGAAGAAGAAAGGCAAAGGCTCCAAGTTTCATTGGACATTCACATTAATACAATGGGAAAGGAAAAGGCTAGAAACTTCATTTAATGCTCAAAACTCTTGATGACATTAATGTGAGAAGAAAGGAAGATGTTAGGAGTTCTATGGAAGATTATATACTTGAAGAAGAAAGAAAAGGACGAGAAGTATCCTTGAGGGTTCCAAAATTTTTATATAACCAATGAAAGAAAAAAGGCAAAGCCCCAAAATTTCATAGGACATTCAAAGTTTTTGACATGATTGATGAAAGGCGAAAGGAAAAGACGAGAAGTTTAATTGAAGGCTCAAAACTTTTGATGACATTAATCTGAGAAGAAAGGAAGACGCGAGGAGTTCCACGAACGATTATAAACGTTTTAAGACATTAATGGAGGAAGAAAGAATGAGGCGAGCCGTGTCAGGGAAGATTAAAAAATTTCGATGCCATTACTGGAAGAAGAAGGCAAGAGACGAGAATTATTCAGGAGGAATTAGATTCAATTATTTTTATGTCATAAATAGAAGAAGAAAGGCAAAGGCTCCAAGTTTCATTGGACATTCACATTAATACAATGGGAAAGGAAAAGGCTAGAAACTTCATTTAATGCTCAAAACTCTTGATGACATTAATGTGAGAAGAAAGGAAGATGTTAGGAGTTCTATGGAAGATTATATACTTGAAGAAGAAAGAAAAGGACGAGAAGTATCCTTGAGGGTTCCAAAATTTTTATATAACCAATGAAAGAAAAAAGGCAAAGCCCCAAAATTTCATAGGACATTCAAAGTTTTTGACATGATTGATGAAAGGCGAAAGGAAAAGACGAGAAGTTTAATTGAAGGCTCAAAACTTTTGATGACATTAATCTGAGAAGAAAGGAAGACGCGAGGAGTTCCACGAACGATTATAAACGTTTTAAGACATTAATGGAGGAAGAAAGAATGAGGCGAGCCGTGTCAGGGAAGATTAAAAAATTTCGATGCCATTACTGGAAGAAGAAGGCAAGAGACGAGAATTATTCAGGAGGAATTAGATTCAATTATTTTTATGTCATAAATAGAAGAAGAAAGGCAAAGGCTCCAAGTTTCATTGGACATTCACATTAATACAATGGGAAAGGAAAAGGCTAGAAACTTCATTTAATGCTCAAAACTCTTGATGACATTAATGTGAGAAGAAAGGAAGATGTTAGGAGTTCTATGGAAGATTATATACTTGAAGAAGAAAGAAAAGGACGAGAAGTATCCTTGAGGGTTCCAAAATTTTTATATAACCAATGAAAGAAAAAAGGCAAAGCCCCAAAATTTCATAGGACATTCAAAGTTTTTGACATGATTGATGAAAGGCGAAAGGAAAAGACGAGAAGTTTAATTGAAGGCTCAAAACTTTTGATGACATTAATCTGAGAAGAAAGGAAGACGCGAGGAGTTCCACGAACGATTATAAACGTTTTAAGACATTAATGGAGGAAGAAAGAATGAGGCGAGCCGTGTCAGGGAAGATTAAAAAATTTCGATGCCATTACTGGAAGAAGAAGGCAAGAGACGAGAATTATTCAGGAGGAATTAGATTCAATTATTTTTATGTCATAAATAGAAGAAGAAAGGCAAAGGCTCCAAGTTTCATTGGACATTCACATTAATACAATGGGAAAGGAAAAGGCTAGAAACTTCATTTAATGCTCAAAACTCTTGATGACATTAATGTGAGAAGAAAGGAAGATGTTAGGAGTTCCATGGAAGATTATATACTTGAAGAAGAAAGAAAAGGACGAGAAGTATCCTTGAGAGTTCCAAAATTTTTATATAACCAATGAAAGAAAAAAGGCAAAGCCCCAAAATTTCATAGGACATTCAAAGTGTTTGACATGATTGATGAAAGGCGAAAGGAAAAGACGAGAAGTTTAATTGAAGGCTCAAAACTTTTGATGACATTAATCTGAGAAGAAAGGAAGACGCGAGGAGTTCCACGAACGATTATAAACGTTTTAAGACATTAATGGAGGAAGAAAGAATGAGGCGAGCCGTGTCAGGGAAGATTAAAAAATTTCGATGCCATTACTGGAAGAAGAAGGCAAGAGACGAGAATTATTCAGGAGGAATTAGATTCAATTATTTTTATGTCATAAATAGAAGAAGAAAGGCAAAGGCTCCAAGTTTCATTGGACATTCACATTAATACAATGGGAAAGGAAAAGGCTAGAAACTTCATTTAATGCTCAAAACTCTTGATGACATTAATGTGAGAAGAAAGGAAGATGTTAGGAGTTCCATGGAAGATTATATACTTGAAGAAGAAAGAAAAGGACGAGAAGTATCCTTGAGAGTTCCAAAATTTTTATATAACCAATGAAAGAAAAAAGGCAAAGCCCCAAAATTTCATAGGACATTCAAAGTGTTTGACATGATTGATGAAAGGCGAAAGGAAAAGACGAGAAGTTTAATTGAAGGCTCAAAACTTTTGATGACATTAATCTGAGAAGAAAGGAAGACGCGAGGAGTTCCACGAACGATTATAAACGTTTTAAGACATTAATGGAGGAAGAAAGAATGAGGCGAGCCGTGTCAGGGAAGATTAAAAAATTTCGATGCCATTACTGGAAGAAGAAGGCAAGAGACGAGAATTATTCAGGAGGAATTAGATTCAATTATTTTTATGTCATAAATAGAAGAAGAAAGGCAAAGGCTCCAAGTTTCATTGGACATTCACATTAATACAATGGGAAAGGAAAAGGCTAGAAACTTCATTTAATGCTCAAAACTCTTGATGACATTAATGTGAGAAGAAAGGAAGATGTTAGGAGTTCCATGGAAGATTATATACTTGAAGAAGAAAGAAAAGGACGAGAAGTATCCTTGAGAGTTCCAAAATTTTTATATAACCAATGAAAGAAAAAAGGCAAAGCCCCAAAATTTCATAGGACATTCAAAGTGTTTGACATGATTGATGAAAGGCGAAAGGAAAAGACGAGAAGTTTAATTGAAGGCTCAAAACTTTTGATGACATTAATCTGAGAAGAAAGGAAGACGCGAGGAGTTCCACGAACGATTATAAACGTTTTAAGACATTAATGGAGGAAGAAAGAATGAGGCGAGCCGTGTCAGGGAAGATTAAAAAATTTCGATGCCATTACTGGAAGAAGAAGGCAAGAGACGAGAATTATTCAGGAGGAATTAGATTCAATTATTTTTATGTCATAAATAGAAGAAGAAAGGCAAAGGCTCCAAGTTTCATTGGACATTCACATTAATACAATGGGAAAGGAAAAGGCTAGAAACTTCATTTAATGCTCAAAACTCTTGATGACATTAATGTGAGAAGAAAGGAAGATGTTAGGAGTTCCATGGAAGATTATATACTTGAAGAAGAAAGAAAAGGACGAGAAGTATCCTTGAGGGTTCCAAAATTTTTATATAACCAATGAAAGAAAAAAGGCAAAGCCCCAAAATTTCTTAGGACATTCAAAGTTTTTGACATGATTGATGAAAGGCGAAAGGAAAAGACGAGAAGTTTAATTGAAGGCTCATAACTCTTGATGACATTATTGTAAGAAGAAATAGAAGAGGAATTTCATGGGAGATTCAAAGTCTGAAGGAGATTTATGGAAGAAGAAATAATGAGGCAAAACGTGTCAAGCAAGATTCAATACAATTGATGTCATTACTGGAAGGAGAAAGACTGACCTAAGGTATCAAGGGACATTAAAAACTTTTAGTAGAAGAAAGGTAAAGTCAAGAGGTTTCATTGAACGTTGACAATTTTTGATGGTTTTAATATAAAATGAAAAGAAGAGGAGAGAAGTTTTATGACAGATTCAAAACTTCTGGTCTCTTAGTTTTGCTTCAAGGATTAATTTTTCCCCCAAAGAAACATTAAAATCTTTACCACAAAAAGATGAGATCAAGGTAGATACCAAGCAAAATGTCATAGTTTCTTTTTACCAACTGCCTAATTAAGAAATTTTTTTTTTTAATTTGCGGAGTTTAGATTCTTCACATGTATTCTATTGATTAAAAGAGAAAATTGTAACACAACAATCTTAACTGAGTGCTCGAAGAGGCCATCAGAAGATCATCAAAGTTTAATCGTGTTTATTTATTTCACCACAACTTAACGTCTCCTTTACGTAATTTGTTAAACCAATGATCACTAAATAAACAAAATTTGGCTATTTGCCGAGCAATTGGAAACCTACTGTTTGCCCAGCGGGGTGGGACATATGTTGGGTCACCTAATTAAGCAATTTTACAGTTAATTATACCATTTTTAAGTTGGACTGCTTTGAATGAACCAAAGTTTCCATACAACTAATTGAAAAAAAGGGAGGCTGCCCATAAATGGAATTTTTAATTTTCTGCCATTAAACCGTTTGTCGGCCACCTAAGGGTCGTGAATTTGGTATATTACGATTAAAAAATTAATAGGTATGAAAATTCCTACCTGCGCCAAACTGAAGATGACTCCTCCATTCGAATGAGCTGCATACATCATACCCTGAGGTGTCTGATAAAGTAACGGGGCGGATATTAGGGGGGGTGGTTGTGACGAAGTTGATGGACTTGTTGTTGTTGTGGTGGATTTGTTTTGTTCTGAAGACGATACTACTGACGATGAGGAAGTTATTGTGGAAGTGGTGACTGTGTGAGACGATGGATGGGCAATTGTGGCTAATGTAGCCGAAGAACTGTTATTATTACTATTATTACTGTTACTAGTCGTTTGTGAGGAAGTGGAAGAGGAGGAGGTTTTGGAGGGTTGAACGGGTTTTAGGGGGAAATAAAGGGACACCTCAGGTTTTACTTCTATCTCTGCAGCTTCTTCGTCGCTGCTTTCGAAACTTGAGTCCATGGGGGAACCATTATTTTCTTCCTGGAACAAGAAGAGAAGGTGTTGTAGGAAAGGAAGATTTAGACTAATCTAATCTAACTTTAAAACTCATATTAAAAGATGGTTGAGTTTACAAATATTGCATTGAGTTTTTTGATTTGGAAAGAACGTCTTGTTAACTGGACTTGTTCCTGGTGAAGTCTTAAAGTTGTGGTCCCATTCTTGGTTTTGACCAATCAGATTAAGTGTTTAAGTCTCTAAAGTGAAAAGGAATACAAGACCAAAATTGACTTCGTTTTCAATTAGCAAAAGTCTTTCTAGCTGGACTTGCTCCTGGTTAAGGAATTATAAGGCCAAAATTGAAATGGATTTTGAATTAGGAAATACATGCAAAATTTCCTTTCGCCCTTTTGGTAGTCTGGTCTTTCAAGATCATAAGTGTGTTTAATTTTGCTTATCAATGTAGCGGTTTGAGATGGCAAATTTATCTAATCGAACGAGGATCGTTTGAAGTCTATATAGTAGCAAAATCGGAACAAATGTGTTCGCGATACGAGCCAAGCGTATTGGTTTCATCAAATTTTCATGATATACGCATTCGAGTGAGTTTTTCTGCCGAGATGTCCTCATATGGCGTTCGTACACATGTATAGAAGGGAACAAGTAGCACTGACGACTACTACATACTAAAACGATGCGCGCGATTCAATGCAATAACGCTATAATAGGCAACAAAAGCCACGCAGTCTGCCGCTTTTCCATCAGGATAGCGAAAACTCGTCTTTGTCAAATTTGGTATTGCCGAGACGACCGTACACGCGTAAATCTGAATCTCCTGCCTACTTGCCGACTACTAATTACATAAATTAATTGTTATTGATCTTATTTATTGCCTTGTCATTCTTTTCGATATACCTACATACATTCCTACTTAACGTATAATTCACGCATCTACATGCCGCTTCTTATACACGTGTTCAGATTTCTTATCTTTTCTATTTTAGGTGGCACTTCCTTTACGGAGAATGATGCACGATAATTTTGAGAAATACGAAGAAACTCAAAACAATTGACTTCTAATACACTTGACGATATGTCCACATTAATTTTACCATTGGACCATCTCATCTCCCAAAATAATTGGAGAGATGTCCATTAGTAACATCGCCACTGGAATGTTTTCTATCCAATAATAATTGGTGAGATGGACCTCGATAGAGTCACCTCTGGACATACTAATTTCCAAAATTAAAATGGAGAGATGGTGTTAAACAATTTTTCCTCAATGTGTCATCCTATTTTCAACAATGATTGCCTAAAAGTTTCTTGGCAACGTCACCATTGGAACATCACTCCAAAAATAATTGTAGAGATGTCCATTAGTAACATCGCCACTGGATTGTCTTCTGTCCAATGATAATTGGTGAGATGGAATTTAACAAAGTCTCTTCCGGAGTTACCACTCCCAAAATTTAATTGGAAAGATGGTGATTAGCAGTTTCTCCCCAATGGGTCATCTCATTTCCAAAAATGACTGCTTACAAGTTTCTTGGCAACGTCACCATTGAATCATCATTCCAAAAATAATTGTAGAGATGTCCATTAGTAACATCGCCACTGGAATGTCTTCTATCCAATGATAATTGGTGAGATGGATTTTGACAAAGTCTCTTCCGGAGTTACCACTCCCAAAATTTAATTGGAAAGATGGTGATTAGCAGTTTCTCCCCAATGGGTCATCTCATTTCCAAAAATGACTGCTTACAAGTTTCTTGGCAACGTCACCATTGAATCATCATTCCAAAAATAATTGTAGAGATGTCCATTAGTAACATCGCCACTGGATTGTCTTCTGTCCAATGATAATTGGTAAGATGGATTTTAACAAAGTCTCTTCCGGAGTTACCACTCCCAAAATTTAATTGGAAAGATGGTGCTTAGCAGTTTCTCCCCAATGGGCCATCTCATTTCCAAAAATGACTGCTTACAAGTTTCTTGGCAACGTCACCATTGAATCATCATTCCAAAAATAATTGTAGAGATGTCCATTAGTAACATCGCCACTGGAATGTCTTCTATCCAATAATAATTGGTAAGATGGATTTTAACAAAGTCTCTTCCGGAGTTACCATTCCCAAAATTTAATTGGAAAGATAGTGATTAGCAGTTTCTCCCCAATGGGTCATCTCATTTCCAAAAATGACTGCTTAAAAGTTTCTTGACAACGTCACCAATGGATCATCACTCCAAAAATAATTGAAGAGATGTCCATTAGTAACATCGCCTCTGGATTGTCTTCTATACAATGATAATTGGTGAGATGGACTTCAATAAAGTCTCTTCTAGAGTTACCATTCCCAAAATTTAATTGGAAAGATAGTGATTAGCAGTTTCTCCCCAATGGGTCATCTCATTTCCAAAAATGACTGCTTAAAAGTTTCTTGGCAACGTCACCAATGGATCATCACTCCAAAAATAATTGGAGAGATGTCCATTAGTAACATCGCCTCTGGATTGTCTTCTATACAATGATAATTGGTGAGATGGACTTCAATAAAGTCTCTTCTAGAGTTACCATTCCCAAAATTTAATTGGAAAGATAGTGATTAGCAGTTTCTCCCCAATGGGTCATCTCATTTCCAAAAATGACTGCTTAAAAGTTTCTTGGCAACGTCACCAATGGATCATCACTCCAAAAATAATTGGAGAGATGTCCATTAGTAACATCGCCTCTGGATTGTCTTCTATACAATGATAATTGGTGAGATGGACTTCAATAAAGTCTCTTCTAGAGTTACCATTCCCAAAATTTAATTGGAAAGATAGTGATTAGCAGTTTCTCCCCAATGGGTCATCTCATTTCCAAAAATGACTGCTTAAAAGTTTCTTGGCAACGTCACCAATGGATCATCACTCCAAAAATAATTGGAGAGATGTCCATTAGTAACATCGCCTCTGGATTGTCTTCTATACAATGATAATTGGTGAGATGGACTTCAATAAAGTCTCTTCTAGAGTTACCATTCCCAAAATTTAATTGGAAAGATAGTGATTAGCAGTTTCTCCCCAATGGGTCATCTCATTTCCAAAAATGACTGCTTAAAAGTTTCTTGGCAACGTCACCAATGGATCATCACTCCAAAAATAATTGGAGAGATGTCCATTAGTAACATCGCCTCTGGATTGTCTTCTATACAATGATAATTGGTGAGATGGACTTCAATAAAGTCTCTTCTAGAGTTACCATTCCCAAAATTTAATTGGAAAGATAGTGATTAGCAGTTTCTCCCCAATGGGTCATCTCATTTCCAAAAATGACTGCTTAAAAGTTTCTTGGCAACGTCACCAATGGATCATCACTCCAAAAATAATTGGAGAGATGTCCATTAGTAACATCGCCTCTGGATTGTCTTCTATCCAATGATAATTGGTGAGATGGACTTCAATAAAGTCTCTTCTAGAGTTACCATTCCCAAAATTTAATTGGAAAGATAGTGATTAGCAGTTTCTCCCCAATGGGTCATCTCATTTCCAAAAATGACTGCTTAAAAGTTTCTTGGCAACGTCACCAATGGATCATCACTCCAAAAATAATTGGAGAGATGTCCATTAGTAACATCGCCTCTGGATTGTCTTCTATCCAATGATAATTGGTGAGATGGACTTCAATAAAGTCTCTTCTAGAGTTACCATTCCCAAAATTTAATTGGAAAGATAGTGATTAGCAGTTTCTCCCCAATGGGTCATCTCATTTCCAAAAATGACTGCTTAAAAGTTTCTTGGCAACGTCACCAATGGATCATCACTCCAAAAATAATTGGAGAGATGTCCATTAGTAACATCGCCTCTGGATTGTCTTCTATCCAATGATAATTGGTGAGATGGACTTCAATAAAGTCTCTTCTAGAGTTACCATTCCCAAAATTTAATTGGAAAGATAGTGATTAGCAGTTTCTCCCCAATGGGTCATCTCATTTCCAAAAATGACTGCTTAAAAGTTTCTTGGCAACGTCACCAATGGATCATCACTCCAAAAATAATTGGAGAGATGTCCATTAGTAACATCGCCTCTGGATTGTCTTCTATCCAATGATAATTGGTGAGATGGACTTCAATAAAGTCTCTTCTAGAGTTACCATTCCCAAAATTTAATTGGAAAGATAGTGATTAGCAGTTTCTCCCCAATGGGTCATCTCATTTCCAAAAATGACTGCTTACAAGTTTCTTGGCAACGTCACCATTGAATCATCATTCCAAAAATAATTGTAGAGATGTCCATTAGTAACATCGCCACTGGAATGTCTTCTATCCAATAATAATTGGTAAGATGGATTTTAACAAAGTCTCTTCCGGAGTTACCATTCCCAAAATTTAATTGGAAAGATAGTGATTAGCAGTTTCTCCCCAATGGGTCATCTCATTTCCAAAAATGACTGCTTAAAAGTTTCTTGACAACGTCACCAATGGATCATCACTCCAAAAATAATTGGAGAGATGTCCATTAGTAACATCGCCTCTGGATTGTCTTCTATACAATGATAATTGGTGAGATGGACTTCAATAAAGTCTCTTCTAGAGTTACCATTCCCAAAATTTAATTGGAAAGATAGTGATTAGCAGTTTCTCCCCAATGGGTCATCTCATTTCCAAAAATGACTGCTTAAAAGTTTCTTGGCAACGTCACCAATGGATCATCACTCCAAAAATAATTGGAGAGATGTCCATTAGTAACATCGCCTCTGGATTGTCTTCTATACAATGATAATTGGTGAGATGGACTTCAATAAAGTCTCTTCTAGAGTTACCATTCCCAAAATTTAATTGGAAAGATAGTGATTAGCAGTTTCTCCCCAATGGGTCATCTCATTTCCAAAAATGACTGCTTAAAAGTTTCTTGGCAACGTCACCAATGGATCATCACTCCAAAAATAATTGGAGAGATGTCCATTAGTAACATCGCCTCTGGATTGTCTTCTATACAATGATAATTGGTGAGATGGACTTCAATAAAGTCTCTTCTAGAGTTACCATTCCCAAAATTTAATTGGAAAGATAGTGATTAGCAGTTTCTCCCCAATGGGTCATCTCATTTCCAAAAATGACTGCTTAAAAGTTTCTTGGCAACGTCACCAATGGATCATCACTCCAAAAATAATTGGAGAGATGTCCATTAGTAACATCGCCTCTGGATTGTCTTCTATACAATGATAATTGGTGAGATGGACTTCAATAAAGTCTCTTCTAGAGTTACCATTCCCAAAATTTAATTGGAAAGATAGTGATTAGCAGTTTCTCCCCAATGGGTCATCTCATTTCCAAAAATGACTGCTTAAAAGTTTCTTGGCAACGTCACCAATGGATCATCACTCCAAAAATAATTGGAGAGATGTCCATTAGTAACATCGCCTCTGGATTGTCTTCTATCCAATGATAATTGGTGAGATGGACTTCAATAAAGTCTCTTCTAGAGTTACCATTCCCAAAATTTAATTGGAAAGATAGTGATTAGCAGTTTCTCCCCAATGGGTCATCTCATTTCCAAAAATGACTGCTTAAAAGTTTCTTGGCAACGTCACCAATGGATCATCACTCCAAAAATAATTGGAGAGATGTCCATTAGTAACATCGCCTCTGGATTGTCTTCTATCCAATGATAATTGGTGAGATGGACTTCAATAAAGTCTCTTCTAGAGTTACCATTCCCAAAATTTAATTGGAAAGATAGTGATTAGCAGTTTCTCCCCAATGGGTCATCTCATTTCCAAAAATGACTGCTTAAAAGTTTCTTGGCAACGTCACCAATGGATCATCACTCCAAAAATAATTGGAGAGATGTCCATTAGTAACATCGCCTCTGGATTGTCTTCTATCCAATGATAATTGGTGAGATGGACTTCAATAAAGTCTCTTCTAGAGTTACCATTCCCAAAATTTAATTGGAAAGATAGTGATTAGCAGTTTCTCCCCAATGGGTCATCTCATTTCCAAAAATGACTGCTTAAAAGTTTCTTGGCAACGTCACCAATGGATCATCACTCCAAAAATAATTGGAGAGATGTCCATTAGTAACATCGCCTCTGGATTGTCTTCTATCCAATGATAATTGGTGAGATGGACTTCAATAAAGTCTCTTCTAGAGTTACCATTCCCAAAATTTAATTGGAAAGATAGTGATTAGCAGTTTCTCCCCAATGGGTCATCTCATTTCCAAAAATGACTGCTTACAAGTTTCTTGGCAACGTCACCATTGAATCATCATTCCAAAAATAATTGTAGAGATGTCCATTAGTAACATCGCCACTGGATTGTCTTCTATCCAATAATAATTGGTGAGATGGACTTCAACAAAGTCTCTTCGGAGTTACCACTCCCAAAATTTAATTGGAAAGATGGTGATTAGCAGTTTCTCCCCAATGGGCCATCTCATTTCCAAAAATGACTGCTTAAAGTTTCTTGGCAACGTCACCATTGAATCATCATTCCAAAAATAATTGAGAGATGTCCATTAGTAACATCGCCCTGGATGTCTTCTATCCAATAATAATTGGTAAGATGGATTTAAAAAGTCTCTTCGGAGTTACCATCCCAAAATTTAATTGGAAAGATGGTGATTAGCAGTTTCTCCCCAATGGGTCATCTCATTTCCAAAAATGACTGCTTAAAGTTTCTTGGCAACGTCACCATTGATCATCATCCAAAAATAATTGAGAGATGTCCATTAGTAACATCGCCCTGGAATGTCTTCTATCAATATAATTGGTAGATGGATTTAAAAAGTCTCTTCCGGAGTTACCATCCCAAAATTTAATTGGAAAGATGTGATTAGCAGTTTCTCCCCAATGGGCATCTCATTTCCAAAAATGACTGCTTAAAGTTTCTTGGCAACGTCACCATTGAATCATCATTCCAAAAATAATTGAGAGATGTCCATTAGTAACATCGCCCTGGAATGTCTTCTATCCAATAATAATTGGTAAGATGGATTTAAAAAGTCTCTTCCGGAGTTACCACCCAAAATTTAATTGGAAAGATGGTGATTAGCAGTTTCTCCCCAATGGGCATCTCATTTCCAAAAATGACTGCTTAAAGTTTCTTGGCAACGTCACCATTGATCATCATCCAAAAATAATTGAGAGATGTCCATTAGTAACATCGCCCTGGAATGTCTTCTATCCAATAATAATTGGTAGATGGATTAAAAAGTCTCTTCCGGAGTTACCATCCCAAAATTTAATTGGAAAGATGGTGATTAGCAGTTTCTCCCCAATGGGCATCTCATTTCCAAAAATGACTGCTTAAAGTTTCTTGGCAACGTCACCATTGATCATCATCCAAAAATAATTGAGAGATGTCCATTAGTAACATCGCCCTGGAATGTCTTCTATCCAATAATAATTGGTAAGATGGATTTTAAAAAGTCTCTTCCGAGTTACCATCCCAAAATTTAATTGGAAAGATGTGATTAGCAGTTTCTCCCCAATGGGCATCTCATTTCCAAAAATGACTGCTTAAAGTTTCTTGGCAACGTCACCATTGAATCATCATTCCAAAAATAATTGAGAGATGTCCATTAGTAACATCGCCCTGGAATGTCTTCTATCCAATAATAATTGGTAGATGGATTTAAAAAGTCTCTTCCGAGTTACCATCCCAAAATTTAATTGGAAAGATGGTGATTAGCAGTTTCTCCCCAATGGGCATCTCATTTCCAAAAATGACTGCTTAAAGTTTCTTGGCAACGTCACCATGATCATCATCCAAAAATAATTGAGAGATGTCCATTAGTAACATCGCCCTGGAATGTCTTCTATCCAATATAATTGGTAGATGGATTTAAAAAGTCTCTTCCGAGTTACCATCCCAAAATTTAATTGGAAAGATGTGATTAGCAGTTTCTCCCCAATGGGCATCTCTTTCCAAAAATGACTGTTAAAGTTTCTTGGCAACGTCACCATTGATCATCATCCAAAAATATTGAGAGATGTCCATTAGTAACATCGCCCTGGATGTCTTCTATCCAATAATAATTGGTAAGATGGATTTAAAAAGTCTCTTCCGGAGTTACCATCCCAAAATTTAATTGGAAAGATGGTGTTTAGCAATTTTTCCTCAATGGCCATCTCATTTAGAATGTCATCAACTAGAAGAGCCTAATTTATTTGATCTACTATGGCCCTATATGACCTTTCATTGTCTCCTCCCTTACATTATTCTTTTAGCTTCTGTACCAGCCAACCATTATTCTCATTCAAAGAACAATTATTCTTCTCTTTGCCCAAGCAGTACGCTAATTACTATCCGAATTCATTGCGACAACGCCGCAATGCGTGGAGTTATTTATTCAAGTACCAACAACCTACACCCTATTTATAGATGGTACGATCTTTATCGTTACGCATTGGACGTCGGTCTGTGAAGAGACGTAGAAATACACATGTATAGATGTATATGGTACATTCGTTCTTAGACGCGAAGAGTTCATTTGCATTTGATCCGTGATAAGAGGCTGGTAAATTATAGATTTCGAAGTGATCGAACGATTCGATTCTCACGCTGAATCCCGCGCTCCTTCCTTCTTTACATTAAAACCCGCTCGGTCGTCTCAGCATCAAATAAAAGCAAGCAAGCAAGCAACGTCTTTCATTGTACGTTTTATGATAATTCATCAGCAGTAATGACAGCTGGTGGTATGGTATGTCGCAGGATTCACTCACTGATCAAGACGGTAGCGATTGGATGAAAACAATACATATACATAGTTTCTGTTGTGGTTTTCGTATCGGAAACCCGCACGTTTGAAATGTTTGTTTAGTTCTTTCGTTGGCATTGGTCGGTTTTGTTCCCAGGTTCTAGAAATGCACGTTTCGTTTTGGGGTAACTGTAGAATGTGTAGAGGTAGAAGCGGGTGTGAATCCAACGCCGACACATCGCGATCTTATTTCTTCTCATTAGATAACTGATTGTCAGCAACCGTTAGGCTTGACCAATTTTAATTTACTTTTATTTGACCCCCTTCTTATTTTGACCTAGTGTAACTCTCAAATGCCCCTAAATAAAGCCAGTAAAAATTTTGTGACCTCCTCCTGCAAAAGTCAACGTTTTGTCGATCTCCTAAATCGGTCCCTTTAAGTCATTAATTTTTTGCGAATCACTTATCGCCAAAAAATCTTTCTCAGTTATTGTTTTGTGCCCTTTTCTGTCTTTTATTATTAAGCAAGTTTTTATAGCAATTAAAAAATATTCGAATGGTCAAAAGTGGTGATCTTTATTTTCCTATTCTCTAGTAAAATAAAAACTAAAATTCACAATTCATTACCTACCTGGGTAGAATTGACAAATGAATTTATTCGGTCACATCGTTAATTCCATTAAAACCTACATACGAAGGCTCTTATGTAAGTAAATGCCTGTGCCTGTCATTTATTGGTTTAAGAAAATTTCCCAGAGGTTACGACAATAAATTCAAATTGTTTGCCGTTCGCAAGAGTTCACGCCACGCCTACAACTTACACTCATTAAAAGACAGGTACGTATGTATATCTCTCGTTGTGTCGTCGGTAACTAGCGGTAGCAATTTCTTTAGATGCCTAGACAAACTAACCACCCATTCGCATTTAGAAATATTAGCAAAAAATTAATTCTTGATTAATTTATGGATGGTGGTAAACATCATTTGCATCAGCTTTTGACGTGCAACTCAAACATCGAGGCGCAAATTACTTAAATCGATGCCTTTTTGGAAAATTAATAATTAAATAAGTTTATTAATGTTTGACGAGGGTAGGACTTAATTAATGCAGATGGCGTTCATTGACTCTACTATCAAAATTAGTTGGAGTACTATCGGCGTGCTGATGAGACTGATAAGGAAGTTACCAATAACTATATTCTAGTTATTCAATATATTAAAAAAAATATTTGTAGGAAGTTAGCATGTGACTCCCTGTATAATTCTAATCATATTTACACTACGACCACGCAACGAAACGGTTTCGATTCTCACAGAGGCGATTGTGTGTGAAATATAAATATCAGTGAGTAGGTAACTTAAAAGCTTTTGAATGTAACGAAGTGATAATTTGTCGTTTTAGAACTATTTAGCTACAATAATAAGCACATCTGTCAACAACAATAACTCACACCGTTCGTTATTGCATTATTGTTAAAAAATTGACTCATAATACAAACAATTACGTACATAATTCTGTTCTAAAGAAATTTATAATATTGATCCTTGATTGTAGGACTCCTATAGATAGTTAACGGAAGTTTAAAACCGAATCAATCAATAGGAAATGACGGACAGGATTACGTAGATTAGAAGTCTGACCCAGTTTGCATAGGAAGAAAATATTTTTCATACTGCACATTTCTTTTACTACTTTTCATTAATGAACGAGCAAGGTGTCGGGAAGGAAATAAATCACAAACATAACAGTAACTGAGCATGTGAAATGTTGGATAACTGATAATTTAAATATTCAACCTACATTAATGCATGCATAATAATATTTTCGCGAGATGCAGTTCCCACATCATGTATATACAATATATACATACGTTCGTATTAAGCTTCGTGGTATAAGAAAAAACCGGACTGACAAAATGTTATTACGTGTTTTACACAATTTTTTGTTTGCCAGGAGAGTGTGTGGTGAAGGCGTTAATCTCAATAAATTTCTAATTAAAACTATGAATTAATTATGTTTAAACTGGGAACACAAATGACTGTATGTATCAGTGTTTCCTATATTTCACTTAATAGAGCATCTTGCCATTTTTGCATTCATGAATTAAGTATAAATGGATTGTAAATAAATCCTCAAATATTAAAATTATAATATTATAATCATCAGAATAAAGCTGAGCACAAACAAAATTCTGTTCGTAATAATTTAATAAAACAGTAGAATGTCCTAAAAAATAAAAAAGGAAAGAAATATACAGTCGGAGCAGTATGAGAGAGCGCACATAATGTTATCACGATGTTTTTGGTTCGTAACGCCTTTTAAGTCAAACTATTATCCGTAAAGGTTTGGACAAATATCAATTACATCTATTAAATAATTGTTTTCTTTGGTCCAAAGGCCAATACAGATGATTTTTGACCATTGAAAATTGACGCTTACTATTGCCTGCGATACAAAATTTCCAAAACGTATGAGACTGTTAATAAATATTTGTGATATTGTTCCTGCTTGTAAAAAAAATTGTGTAAAAGCGTTGGTTCAAAGGAATTACATAAAATACTATAGAGGGATAAGATTGGGTAGGATGCCCCCAAACGGATTGTGCTGATATTTTTTCTGGTGATTACTACCAACATAAGATTAAGATTTGCCAAGTTTTAGCTCTTAATATTGTACCGTTGGAGTGAGGATTAATTGAAAAAAAATCGAAAGAAAAATCATATCTTTTCAACGGTTCGATCGATTTGGCTGAGATTTTAGTATGTTTTGCATATTTTTATAAGAAAATGAAGAAAAAATTATTAATATGAAAAGAAAATTTTAACCCCCATAAAAAAATTATTCCATAAAAAATTTTTTTTTTCATAAACTTATAGCCTTGGTACAATTACCAAAATTTTATTATTATTTTTCTAACACTATTTTTCACAAGATATGATTTTTTCAAATTTTTTTCCGGGTGCGTCATAGTTAAAAAAAATAAAATGTCAAAAAATGATTCTTTTTGAGTTAATTATATTTAAACTATCTAGGGTGCACTTTTTGTGAAACATTGTATGAATAAGTTTATTTAATAAAACAATATGGAAAATTTCACCAACTTTATTATTTTTGTACTCGACAAATTTGTTTCGAGCTACGAGCCCATTATCAAGAGTAACATATATACTAACAATTCAAAATCACTTACATCAATTTATAGATAACTTAAAATTAGTGGGGATGAGTAACTACCCAATTCCAACTGATTATTTACAACGTTCTCCGAATTTTTTAAGGCCTTATTTATTTCTAAAAATTCATACAAGGATAATTTTTTACTTTTTACTGTATTTACATGAAAGAATTTGGTGTTTTCTAAATTTAATTTATGATTTAACCTAGTACAATGTTCGCTAATTCCTGATTTAACTTCTTTTTTATTGATTGATTTTACATGTTCATTGATCCTAATCTCAAAAGCTCTACCTGTTTGTCCTAGATATACAGCATTACATTCATTACAAAATAATTTATATATGCCATTTTTTCGTTTTATATCTATTTTACATTTATTATTAACTAGTAAGCTTTTTAAATCTTTTTTGTTGCACTCAATGGCTGACATTTCTAATTTTTTAAGAGTATTTTTAAATTTATAACTAACATTTCTTATAAAAGGTAAAGAGCAAAAAGTATTAAGTTTAATTTCATTACTGTTATTATATAACATTTTTGTTACTTTTTTATTCAGCTTATTTTCTAATAATTTGTCAATGATATGAGTATTAAAACCATTGTTAATGGCAATTGTTTTTATAATATTTAATTCGATGTTGAAATTTTCAAGTGATAGGGGTATGTTTATTAATCTTTCTATGAAAGAATTGTAAGCAGCTAATTTTGTTTTTAAGGGATGATTAGAGTCTATTTGTGCCTGACCAGATACAAAACACATCATCAACATAACGGTTCCAAGAATGAATATTTTTGATAAGTGGGTTTTCGCTGCTAAATAGAATTTGTTCGAATGCTGACATATATATTTCTGCTAATACAGGTGACAAAGGTGACCCCATAGGGAGGCCATCTTTCTGTTTAAAGAAGTTATTATCAAATTGAAAGTAGTTCTGATTAAGACAAAGTTCTAATAATGAGATTAAATCATTGGTTTTCGTTTCTCCTAATTGACTGTTATTTAATTTTTCTTTTAAAATTGCTATAAGTCTCGGTAAATGAATGGAGGTAAATAGACTCGTGACGTCAAATGACACTAAAATAGAATTACAAGGTAGTTCGAGTTCTTTGATTTTATTAATAAAAGCCAACGAATTTTTAACACTGTATATTGAATGGCAACTGATATTGTTTAATAAAATGGAATTGACATGGCGACACAATTTATAACAAGGCGCGTTGACGTAAGATACAACAGGTCTCATAGGCACCTGATTTTTGTGGATTTTAGGGAGACCATATAGGACAGGAGCTGAGGGATTCATGTTTTTCAGTTTAAATAAATATCCATCATTAAGCCAAAAATTATCACTTTTTAGTGTGTTATAAAGTTTTAATTGAAAATTTTTAGTAGGGTCGTTTTTCAAAGTTATGTATGAATCATCTAATAGAGAGTATATTTTTTCTGTAAATCATAAATTAAATTTAGAAAACACCAAATTCTTTCATGTAAATACAGTAAAAAGTAAAAAATTATCCTTGTATGAATTTTTAGAAATAAATAAGGCCTTAAAAAATTCGGAGAACGTTGTAAATAATCAGTTGGAATTGGGTAGTTACTCATCCCCACTAATTTTAAGTTATCTATAAATTGATGTAAGTGATTTTGAATTGTTAGTATATATGTTACTCTTGATAATGGGCTCGTAGCTCGAAACAAATTTGTCGAGTACAAAAATAATAAAGTTGGTGAAATTTTCCATATTGTTTTATTAAATAAACTTATTCATACAATGTTTCACAAAAAGTGCACCCTAGATAGTTTAAATATAATTAACTCAAAAAAAATCATTTTTTGACATTTTATTTTTTTCAACTATGACGCACCCAGAAAAAATTTTTTGAAAAAATCATATGTTGTGAAAAATAGTGTTAGAAAAATAATAAAAAATTTTGGTAATTGTACCAAGACCATAAGTTTATGAAAAAAAATTTTTTTTTATGGAATAATTTTTTTAGGGGGTTAAAATTTTATTTTCATATTAATAATTTTTTCTTCTTTTTGTTATAAAAATATGCAATACATACTAAAATTTCAGCCAAATCGATCGAACCGTTGAAAAGATATGAAATTTTTTCGATTTTTTTTCAATTAATCCTCACTTTCCAACGGTACAATATTAAGAGCTAAAACTTGGCAAATCTTAATCTTATGTTGGTAGTAATCACCAGAAAAAATATCAGCACAATCCGTTTGGGGGCATCCTACCCATTCTTATCCCTCTATAGCCTTTCGTCAAATATCACAATTATAATAACATAATCATTAGAATAAAGCTGAACAGAAACAAAAAGAGTAGAATTTCCTAAAACATAAAAAAAAGAAAGAAATATACTGTGAAAACAGACATAGGTATGAGACTTCCTTGGAATCCTGTCCGAAGGAGTTCCGTGAAACTCAGTCACTTTTCGATGCTCAAGGTGTGCGCATTAGCTAATATGAGAATGACGAGTTTTTGCGAAGACGATTCGCACTCTCGGTTTGTCAAGTCCCTAATTTAAAAAAGAACTTTTTCGCGGCCAGCAAATTTCAGATACAACAAACAGTCAGTCGGTCGCCTTTTCTTGTCGACATAAATTATACGGCCGGCATCTGGGCATTTTATGCCTCATTGACTTCAATTGCTTGTTCATAAAGACATAATGATCGTCGCTTTTACAATAATAATAAAGGGACAGAGACTTGTTTTCACCTGAACGAAACACTGAAACACTAGGCGCTGGTGAGACCGATTCGGTCCACTCCATCTATCTATCTATCTGATAATAGTGATGTAATTTTAGACATTATTATAAATATATTTAAAAAATGTGGAGGCAATTATATTTTAATGTTTCATCAGGGGATATAATAACAGGAAACGAATGTCAATTGCATCGACGACATTCCAGGGCCCGTTTCTAATTTATTTAATCGAAATAATTTCCAGAAATGGTTAATTACGGCGGCCTATTGGAGTGGACGAAATTGCTTGTAGGTAATTAGAATAAAATAGACGTCGTTAATACTTGCAACTAATTACGTTGATGTACGTGGATGTTTGGTTGATCTTAAGTAAAGTGTGCACCTACTTATATAAATATTATTTTCGTCTCAAAACAGTCACGTAGATATACTGAAGATTTTGTTGTCTACGCATGTCCTCGTTAACATCAGGAAGTGAAATAAACACATATCCTCGTTTCCGCCTCTCAGATCCTTCAGAATAAAAAATCTTTTGGCATAGGCGTTACTTTTCCGATCGGGTATCGTTCTATCGATTTTCCGCGGATTTATCTGCCCGTAAACGGGGTGTTGCACCCCGTAGACGTTTCAGGTGTGGTCGAGGCGTGAGTCCGCGCTGACCCGCAATCGGTATGGGTCAATACCCCTCCTGATCAAAGAGGGCCGGCGCCAAAACACTTGACAGTAGATCCTGCCGTACATTTTGAGTAGCATAAATAATTGGTAAAACAAACAAAACAAAAAGATCTACGATCGATCAGTCGATGCTGCGATTTCGCACAAAATAATGACAGTTATATTGGGACAATAATATTAAATGCATATATACATATGTGTGTTTAGTGTGAGAAATGGGCCGGTCGACACGCCCGTGTGGACAATAAATTAACACGCTCATTTGTTCGGAATTGACTCTCATCTGACCGTATGTTATTCTGTGCTGTCAAAAAACTGGGGCCCGCATTAGAAATAAAAAACGATATACGGCGAACATTTGGGCACAAAAAAAAAACAAATGTAAGTTTATGAAGATGTAGAGTTTCTAAAAACTATATCAATGAGCTGTGGCGAATGCAGCTCACACAAGTGGGCGGTGCAATGCTCAGTAACACTGCGCAGAACTGCCTCCTGAAGATTTGTTTAATAATATAAAAGGTGTAGTGACGTCCTTTACAAGGGAACTCGAAAAAGTTCATAAGAAGTATCGCTCGACACATTTTAGAACCGTAGTTACAGAAATTTATAGATAAGTGATTTGTATTAGGAGTTCTGCAGCTCCTGAGCACCTATACAACAGTTTTTTCGGATTTCTGGAGCTTAGGAATGGATATGAAGCAACCAGTTCGACTAAGAGGACATCAATTGATTATGTGAGACCAAAATAGAGGATAGGGGTACAGAAAAGTCTTATGAAATCTCATTTAAAGTAAAGGGGGTCTTTGGAAATCTCACACCAACTTCTTAATTCATAAAACTGTTATCATTCGCTTTCCCTCCTCAATTAAAAATTCCTTTGGGGTAAATTTCACGTGAGAGAAACGTGGAAGGAGTTCCACAATTTCACTAAAGGGGAGGGATCCAAATCAATGGTACTACCCTCACATTTGAGAACCTTAGTTACAGAAATTTATAGATAAGTGATTTGTATTAGGAGTTCTGCAGCTCTTGAGCACCTATACAATAGTTTTTTCGGATTTCTGGAGCTTAGGGATGGATATGAAGCAAACAGTTCGACTAAGAGGACATCTAATGATAATGTGAGACCAAACTAGAGGATAGGGGTCCATGAAATCTCATTTAAAGTAAAGGGGGTCTTTGGAAATCTCACACCAACTTCTTAATTCATAAAACTGTTATCATTCGCTTTCCCTCCTCAATTAAAAATTCCTTTGGGGTAAATTTCACGTGAGAGAAACGTGGAAGGAGTTCCACAATTTCACTAAAGGGGAGGGATCCAAATCAATGGTACTACCCTCACATTTGAGAACCTTAGTTACAGAAATTTATAGATAAGTGATTTGTATTAGGAGTTCTGCAGCTCTTGAGCACCTATACAATAGTTTTTTCGGATTTCTGGAGCTTAGGGATGGATATGAAGCAAACAGTTCGACTAAGAGGACATCTAATGATAATGTGAGACCAAACTAGAGGATAGGGGTCCATGAAATCTCATTTAAAGTAAAGGGGGTCTTTGGAAATCTCACACCAACTTCTTAATTCATAAAACTGTTATCATTCGCTTTCCCTCCTCAATTAAAAATTCCTTTGGGGTAAATTTCACGTGAGAGAAACGTGGAAGGAGTTCCACAATTTCACTAAAGGGGAGGGATCCAAATCAATGGTACTACCCTCACATTTGAGAACCTTAGTTACAGAAATTTATAGATAAGTGATTTGTATTAGGAGTTCTGCAGCTCTTGAGCACCTATACAACAGTTTTTTCGGATTTCTGGAGCTTAGGGATGGATATGAAGCAAACAGTTCGACTAAGAGGACATCTAATGATAATGTGAGACCAAACTAGAGGATAGGGGTCCATGAAATCTCATTTAAAGTAAAGGGGGTCTTTGGAAATCTCACACCAACTTCTTAATTCATAAAACTGTTATCATTCGCTTTCCCTCCTCAATTAAAAATTCCTTTGGGGTAAATTTCACGTGAGAGAAACGTGGAAGGAGTTCCACAATTTCACTAAAGGGGAGGGATCCAAATCAATGGTACTACCCTCACATTTGAGAACCTTAGTTACAGAAATTTATAGATAAGTGATTTGTATTAGGAGTTCTGCAGCTCTTGAGCACCTATACAACAGTTTTTTCGGATTTCTGGAGCTTAGGGATGGATATGAAGCAAACAGTTCGACTAAGAGGACATCTAATGATAATGTGAGACCAAACTAGAGGATAGGGGTCCATGAAATCTCATTTAAAGTAAAGGGGGTCTTTGGAAATCTCACACCAACTTCTTAATTCATAAAACTGTTATCATTCGCTTTCCCTCCTCAATTAAAAATTCCTTTGGGGTAAATTTCACGTGAGAGAAACGTGGAAGGAGTTCCACAATTTCACTAAAGGGGAGGGATCCAAATCAATGGTACTACCCTCACATTTGAGAACCTTAGTTACAGAAATTTATAGACCAAACTAGAGGATAGGGGTCCATGAAATCTCATTTAAAGTAAAGGGGGTCTTTGGAAATCTCACACCAACTTCTTAATTCATAAAACTGTTATCATTCGCTTTCCCTCCTCAATTAAAAATTCCTTTGGGGTAAATTTCACGTGAGAGAAACGTGGAAGGAGTTCCACAATTTCACTAAAGGGGAGGGATCCAAATCAATGGTACTACCCTCACATTTGAGAACCTTAGTTACAGAAATTTATAGATAAGTGATTTGTATTAGGAGTTCTGCAGCTCTTGAGCACCTATACAACAGTTTTTTCGGATTTCTGGAGCTTAGGGATGGATATGAAGCAAACAGTTCGACTAAGAGGACATCTAATGATAATGTGAGACCAAACTAGAGGATAGGGGTCCATGAAATCTCATTTAAAGTAAAGGGGGTCTTTGGAAATCTCACACCAACTTCTTAATTCATAAAACTGTTATCATTCGCTTTCCCTCCTCAATTAAAAATTCCTTTGGGGTAAATTTCACGTGAGAGAAACGTGGAAGGAGTTCCACAATTTCACTAAAGGGGAGGGATCCAAATCAATGGTACTACCCTCACATTGAGAACCTTAGTTACAGAAATTTATAGATAAGTGATTTGTATTAGGAGTTCTGCAGCTCTTGAGCACCTATACAACAGTTTTTTCGGATTTCTGGAGCTTAGGGATGGATATGAAGCAAACAGTTCGACTAAGAGGACATCTAATGATAATGTGAGACCAAACTAGAGGATAGGGGTCCATGAAATCTCATTTAAAGTAAAGGGGGTCTTTGGAAATCTCACACCAACTTCTTAATTCATAAAACTGTTATCATTCGCTTTCCCTCCTCAATTAAAAATTCCTTTGGGGTAAATTTCACGTGAGAGAAACGTGGAAGGAGTTCCACAATTTCACTAAAGGGGAGGGATCCAAATCAATGGTACTACCCTCACATTTGAGAACCTTAGTTACAGAAATTTATAGATAAGTGATTTGTATTAGGAGTTCTGCAGCTCTTGAGCACCTATACAACAGTTTTTTCGGATTTCTGGAGCTTAGGGATGGATATGAAGCAAACAGTTCGACTAAGAGGACATCTAATGATAATGTGAGACCAAACTAGAGGATAGGGGTCCATGAAATCTCATTTAAAGTAAAGGGGGTCTTTGGAAATCTCACACCAACTTCTTAATTCATAAAACTGTTATCATTCGCTTTCCCTCCTCAATTAAAAATTCCTTTGGGGTAAATTTCACGTGAGAGAAACGTGGAAGGAGTTCCACAATTTCACTAAAGGGGAGGGATCCAAATCAATGGTACTACCCTCACATTTGAGAACCTTAGTTACAGAAATTTATAGATAAGTGATTTGTATTAGGAGTTCTGCAGCTCTTGAGCACCTATACAACAGTTTTTTCGGATTTCTGGAGCTTAGGGATGGATATGAAGCAAACAGTTCGACTAAGAGGACATCTAATGATAATGTGAGACCAAACTAGAGGATAGGGGTCCATGAAATCTCATTTAAAGTAAAGGGGGTCTTTGGAAATCTCACACCAACTTCTTAATTCATAAAACTGTTATCATTCGCTTTCCCTCCTCAATTAAAAATTCCTTTGGGGTAAATTTCACGTGAGAGAAACGTGGAAGGAGTTCCACAATTTCACTAAAGGGGAGGGATCCAAATCAATGGTACTACCCTCACATTTGAGAACCTTAGTTACAGAAATTTACAGATAAGTGATTTGTATTAGGAGTTCTGCAGCTCTTGAGCACCTATACAACAGTTTTTTCGGATTTCTGGAGCTTAGGGATGGATATGAAGCAAACAGTTCGACTAAGAGGACATCTAATGATAATGTGAGACCAAACTAGAGGATAGGGGTCCATGAAATCTCATTTAAAGTAAAGGGGGTCTTTGGAAATCTCACACCAACTTCTTAATTCATAAAACTGTTATCATTCGCTTTCCCTCCTCAATTAAAAATTCCTTTGGGGTAAATTTCACGTGAGAGAAACGTGGAAGGAGTTCCACAATTTCACTAAAGGGGAGGGATCCAAATCAATGGTACTACCCTCACATTTGAGAACCTTAGTTACAGAAATTTATAGATAAGTGATTTGTATTAGGAGTTCTGCAGCTCTTGAGCACCTATACAACAGTTTTTTCGGATTTCTGGAGCTTAGGGATGGATATGAAGCAAACAGTTCGACTAAGAGGACATCTAATGATAATGTGAGACCAAACTAGAGGATAGGGGTCCATGAAATCTCATTTAAAGTAAAGGGGGTCTTTGGAAATCTCACACCAACTTCTTAATTCATAAAACTGTTATCATTCGCTTTCCCTCCTCAATTAAAAATTCCTTTGGGGTAAATTTCACGTGAGAGAAACGTGGAAGGAGTTCCACAATTTCACTAAAGGGGAGGGATCCAAATCAATGGTACTACCCTCACATTTGAGAACCTTAGTTACAGAAATTTATAGATAAGTGATTTGTATTAGGAGTTCTGCAGCTCTTGAGCACCTATACAATAGTTTTTTCGGATTTCTGGAGCTTAGGGATGGATATGAAGCAAACAGTTCGACTAAGAGGACATCTAATGATAATGTGAGACCAAACTAGAGGATAGGGGTCCATGAAATCTCATTTAAAGTAAAGGGGGTCTTTGGAAATCTCACACCAACTTCTTAATTCATAAAACTGTTATCATTCGCTTTCCCTCTTCAATTAAAAATTCCTTTAGGGTAAATTTCACGTGAGAGAAACGTGGAAGGAGTTCCACAATTTCACTAAAGGGGAGGGATCCAAATCAATGGTACTACCCTCACATTTGAGAACCTTAGTTACAGAAATTTATAGATAAGTGATTTGTATTAGGAGTTCTGCAGCTCTTGAGCACCTATACAATAGTTTTTTCGGATTTCTGGAGCTTACGGATGGATATGAAGCAAACAGTTCGACTAAGAGGACATCTAATGATAATGTGAGACCAAACTAGAGGATAGGGGTCCATGAAATCTCATTTAAAGTAAAGGGGGTCTTTGGAAATCTCACACCAACTTCTTAATTCATAAAACTGTTATCATTCGCTTTCCCTCCTCAATTAAAAATTCCTTTGGGGTAAATTTCACGTGAGAGAAACGTGGAAGGAGTTCCACAATTTCACTAAAGGGGAGGGATCCAAATCAATGGTACTACCCTCACATTTGAGAACCTTAGTTACAGAAATTTATAGATAAGTGATTTGTATTAGGAGTTCTGCAGCTCTTGAGCACCTATACAACAGTTTTTTCGGATTTCTGGAGCTTAGGGATGGATATGAAGCAAACAGTTCGACTAAGAGGACATCTAATGATAATGTGAGACCAAACTAGAGGATAGGGGTCCATGAAATCTCATTTAAAGTAAAGGGGGTCTTTGGAAATCTCACACCAACTTCTTAATTCATAAAACTGTTATCATTCGCTTTCCCTCCTCAATTAAAAATTCCTTTGGGGTAAATTTCACGTGAGAGAAACGTGGAAGGAGTTCCACAATTTCACTAAAGGGGAGGGATCCAAATCAATGGTACTACCCTCACATTTGAGAACCTTAGTTACAGAAATTTATAGATAAGTGATTTGTATTAGGAGTTCTGCAGCTCTTGAGCACCTATACAATAGTTTTTTCGGATTTCTGGAGCTTAGGGATGGATATGAAGCAAACAGTTCGACTAAGAGGACATCTAATGATAATGTGAGACCAAACTAGAGGATAGGGGTCCATGAAATCTCATTTAAAGTAAAGGGGGTCTTTGGAAATCTCACACCAACTTCTTAATTCATAAAACTGTTATCATTCGCTTTCCCTCTTCAATTAAAAATTCCTTTAGGGTAAATTTCACGTGAGAGAAACGTGGAAGGAGTTCCACAATTTCACTAAAGGGGAGGGATCCAAATCAATGGTACTACCCTCACATTTGAGAACCTTAGTTACAGAAATTTATAGATAAGTGATTTGTATTAGGAGTTCTGCAGCTCTTGAGCACCTATACAATAGTTTTTTCGGATTTCTGGAGCTTACGGATGGATATGAAGCAAACAGTTCGACTAAGAGGACATCTAATGATAATGTGAGACCAAACTAGAGGATAGGGGTCCATGAAATCTCATTTAAAGTAAAGGGGGTCTTTGGAAATCTCACACCAACTTCTTAATTCATAAAACTGTTATCATTCGCTTTCCCTCCTCAATTAAAAATTCCTTTAGGGTAAATTTCACGTGAGAGAAACGTGGAAGGAGTTCCACAATTTCACTAAAGGGGAGGGATCCAAATCAATGGTACTACCCTCACATTTGAGAACCTTAGTTACAGAAATTTATAGATAAGTGATTTGTATTAGGAGTTCTGCAGCTCTTGAGCACCTATACAATAGTTTTTTCGGATTTCTGGAGCTTACGGATGGATATGAAGCAAACAGTTCGACTAAGAGGACATCTAATGATAATGTGAGACCAAACTAGAGGATAGGGGTCCATGAAATCTCATTTAAAGTAAAGGGGGTCTTTGGAAATCTCACACCAACTTCTTAATTCATAAAACTGTTATCATTCGCTTTCCCTCCTCAATTAAAAATTCCTTTAGGGTAAATTTCACGTGAGAGAAACGTGGAAGGAGTTCCACAATTTCACTAAAGGGGAGGGATCCAAATCAATGGTACTACCCTCACATTTGAGAACCTTAGTTACAGAAATTTATAGATAAGTGATTTGTATTAGGAGTTCTGCAGCTCTTGAGCACCTATACAATAGTTTTTTCGGATTTCTGGAGCTTAGGGATGGATATGAAGCAAACAGTTCGACTAAGAGGACATCTAATGATAATGTGAGACCAAACTAGAGGATAGGGGTCCATGAAATCTCATTTAAAGTAAAGGGGGTCTTTGGAAATCTCACACCAACTTCTTAATTCATAAAACTGTTATCATTCGCTTTCCCTCTTCAATTAAAAATTCCTTTAGGGTAAATTTCACGTGAGAGAAACGTAGAAGGAGTTTCACAATCTCACTAAAGGGGAGGGATCCAAATCCAAATTTATAGATAAGTGATTTGTATTAGTCATTTCTCGTTTATAGAGCTCAAGGATGGATATGAAGCAACCAGTTCGACTAAGAGGACATCTAATGATTACGCGAGACCAAAATAGAGGATAGGGGTCCATGAAATCTCATTTAAAGTAAAGGGGGTCTTTGGAAACCTCACACAGCAGCTTCTTAGTTCATAGAACTATTACCACTTGCTTTCCCTCTTCAATTAAATATCCTTTTAGTGTAATTCTCACGTTACACAATTCCACCAAGGGGGAGTAGTGTTCGAACATTTAGGGCACAAATACCCGTTTGACCCTATTATAGACCACTATACAGGTTACTGTTTCACATAATAATTCACTAATGATGTCGTTAGATACTATTGATCGGTTTGTTATGATCGAGTTTCCGTCACTGACCATTTAGCAAGCCATTTGTCAGTGAGTGTTGTGTGGCGAATACATTTATATATTTACGTACGTATCTATTATATAACTTAAACTAGGTGTCTATAGAGTGGACGTATGTGCGTCGTACATTCTAAGAAGCGCTTTTGAACGACGACGACTTACATATAACACGCCAAGTTATGCTTCCGTAGCACTTGTGATGCTAATTGAACGTAAATTTTACAAGATCAGCTTTTTATCTGTGATGCGGATTAAAATACAGCCGCATAAACAAGAAATGCGTCGGCAATATCTTACAAGATGTGTTTGATGGTGGGCACGAATATGTGTACGTGCTACCTACTACAAGCACAACACGGTACTTGTACCTCTGTACATTACTAATGTATGCTTCATTTGCAATTACAAATGGGCGCAATATGAGCACAAAATTATTGGAAACTCAGAATACCTATCTATGGGTTGATAAATATCGCTATTGGACCATTCTGGGCTCTACAAATAGAATAATCAAAAATTGAATTGCTCTAAAGGAGAAAATATTAGAGTGGCAGTGGACTTGTCCCTGCACAATTTTATGAACTTCAACGATCGGATTTAGGGATGATAATAAATTTTGTGGGGTGTCTTCCTTTCAATTTGAACATCTCCCTGCCTTTTAGTTAGATTTGATAAACTGTGCACCCTCATTCAGTTCACAATGAAATTTAAAAACTTCAAACGCCTTTCCAATGACATTTAATGAGATTTTTCTCGACCCAAACCCCTTGAGTCTGGTCTCATGTACCGAATAAATGAGCCCTTTTAATAAAAATGTGATGGTGGAGTTGAAGGGATTAGTGCTGGACTTTTCTTCCAGCGACATAACTATTTTTGGTATCTAATGGCTGTAGGACATAAAGGCGGTTATATTTTTGAAAATACTAGACTTGGAGATGTCCACAAAGTTTGTAGGGCATTGTTATTACAATTTGGACAACTTCCTCTCTTTTGGTGAAATTTGACGAGCTGTGCACTCTCATTCAGCTTACAATGAGTTTTAAAAACTTGACGTGAGATTTTCAAAGACTTCGTCCTTTCAAATAACATTTAATGAAATTTGTTTCGACCCAAACCTCCTCAGTCTGGTCTCGTGTACCGAATAAATGAGCCCTTTTAATAAAAATGTGATGGTGGAGTTGAAGGGATTAGTGCTGGCCTTTTCTTCCAGCGACATAACTATTTTTGGTATCTAATGGCTGTAGGACATAAAGGCGGCTATATTTTTGAAAATACTAGACTTGGAGATGTCCACAAAGTTTGTAGGGCATTGTTATTACAATTTGGACAACTTCCTCTCTTTTGGTGAAATTTGACGAGCTGTGCACTCTCATTCAGCTTACAATGAGTTTTAAAAACTTGACGTGAGATTTTCAAAGACTTCGTCCTTTCAAATAACATTTAATGAAATTTGTTTCGACCCAAACCTCCTCAGTCTGGTCTCGTGTACCGAATAAATGAGCCCTTTTAATAAAAATGTGATGGTGGAGTTGAAGGGATTAGTGCTGGACTTTTCTTCCAGCGACATAACTATTTTTGGTATCTAATGGCTGTAGGACATAAAGGCGGTTATATTTTTGAAAATACTAGACTTGGAGATGTCCACAAAGTTTGTAGGGCATTGTTATTACAATTTGGACAACTTCCTCTCTTTTGGTGAAATTTGACGAGCTGTGCACTCTCATTCAGCTTACAATGAGTTTTAAAAACTTTACGTGAGATTTTCAAAGACTTCGTCCTTTCAAATAACATTTAATGAAATTTGTTTCGACCCAAACCTCCTCAGTCTGGTCTCGTGTACCGAATAAATGAGCCCTTTTAATAAAAATGTGATGGTGGAGTTGAAGGGATTAGTGCTGGACTTTTCTTCCAGCGACATAACTATTTTTGGTATCTAATGGCTGTAGGACATAAAGACGGTTATATTTTTGAAAATACTAGACTTGGAGATGTCCACAAAGTTTGTAGGGCATTGTTATTACAATTTGGACAACTTCCTCCCTTTTGGTGAGATTTGACGAGCTGTGCACTCTCATTCAGCTTACAACGAGTTTTAAAAGCTTGGCATGAGATTTCAAAGACCTCGTCCTTTCAAATAATATTTAATGAGATTTTTCTCGGCCCAAACCCCCTCATTTTGGTTTCAGATAATTAATATGCTTCCCTTTTCAATGCAATGATGATTACAGAGTTCATAGGTTGAGCATTAGGCATTTCTTCCAGCGACACGACTATGTTGATATGTCACAGTTAAAGGACACGAAGAAGGTTATATTTTGGGAAATACCCCGGTAGATGGACGTGTTTGGACCGTACGCTCATCGTAATAAGTTCGATTGGACGCGATAGAAGATCTGGCGACGGGTATAGATGGTAATCTGGAGGACGGTGTGCCTTGGCTGGCTGGCTTGCTGGTAGGTAGGAAGAGAAGAGAGTTTGTCGGACGAAGAAGAGATACATACATATAGAAGAGAGGCCGCCGCCGTCACACATACTCTTCACATACCAACATATACAACAAGTACACATACCGCCTCCGCCTTCAGTGTAGGTACCTACTTACTACCATGGCAAAAGCCGACCCCTAAGTAATGGCCGCATGTTCTACAATTACGCCGAACAATGGCTATTATATTGTTATCGAGTAAGTTGGCAAAAATATTGACTTATTATATGCAAGTGCTTTTATACCGAAGACTTAATGGGCAATTGCCTCAAATGCACCATAAGGAATTTATTTTGGAAAATATTTAAACAATAAATTAATTATTTATATCTTGGAACATTCTTCATTAATATTCACTTTGGTGTCCCAATCGATTTAAGGAAGGCCTTATGGCTAATTGTCTCGCTCTTGTCCAATTTAAGAAGACGAACGAAGAGACCCCTCATCTCTCTCTGTCTTTTATCTCGTCCCATTATTGTTGAATAGGTCCATCACACAATCGAACCGTGAATTACAATCGAAAACGAATTAATCAATGAAGTTCAATTGTACCGAAACAATGACACGATTGTTATCACTCTAACGTCCATTATTATTTGCCCTGTTTGGCGAACAATACACGTGCCAAATTTAGAATTAAGATTGACAATCGTTTTAGGTAAACAATATTGTAATGACACAATTACCATTATCACGAAGTACTTATAATAATTTTTTCACGTGCGATAGCCGGCAAAAGATCTCGACACAAAAAGATTCTTCTGTACATAAGACTCTTAAAAATTAAAAGATGGTACTAATAATACTGGTTTATAAAAATGCCCTCCTCCAGTTGATTGCAATTGCATATTACAAAGTTTAATTAAACTCCTGCGGGCATAAATCCCGACTGACATAGGTGCGTCATTAAAATTAATCAACGTAGTGTGTGTGCTTTCCATTCATTAAATATAATAATAATTGCATCTTAAGATCCATCAAATTTCGAAAGGATTACTACTTAGTAAATATTTAGAACTTTAAATACAAAAAATGTTGAGAGTTCTATAATTTGTTAAACTGCAAAATCCTGGTCATTAATTGCGAGAGTTTAATTGGCAAAGGGCTGTAATTTACAACACGTCCCTGATTAGGTATATAAGCATATGTGAAGCACATAAGTACTAATTAAAGTTAGAAAAACACCTGTTTATGGTGTGTATGTGTAATGGGATCGATGCGACCTCAAGAATCGATTTGGAGCCTCTATATGACATGTATATTAATATCCAACACCCTGTATAAGTTAAAAAGCAGCGAAAAGTTCATTTGGTTGTATAGATTTAGTTAATGCCTTATTGCAATTAATAAAGCGCCAGATGCTTGCTGGTCAGTCAGACTTATCGAAAGCTCGTTATTACATGTAGTAGGTACTTCCTTCTTGTACCTATTATATGTAGGTACCTACACATCTGCCCGATCTCTGATGGTCGGAATAAAATTTTTTGGAGAAATTTTCCCGCTAATTAAAAACGGTTGCGCTAAATTACATAAAAATTACAAAGCGAGCTCGTTTTGGCGAAAATTAACTCGCAAATTTACGATTTCTCCGAACCATGCGTAATACGTGTTTCTGCTCAACTTCTGTATAAAATAGTAGCGTGTATGTTCACCTTAATCACTTCTTTAATATGCATTAGTGAGCCGGAGCGAAGGTGCGTTAAAATCAATTAACTGGACGTTTCTGACAGGATATTTTACATTTTGAAACTCGATGTAGAAATAACAGTTTCATGGAAACATTTCAAATTACGTTATGATGGTACCTAATACTTTTGCAAGCAAAAAAAGAAATTGTTTGGTAATTTTTTGGGCTAAAAGTTACATATAAGTACTGTACATCTAGTTAAAGTTTTGAGACGAATATTTCAAATAAAACCATTTATTTTGTCGAAAACCTCTTCATTTAAATGGAGATTTTAAGTTGAGGCTAGGAAAGAAACCCCTCACAGTTTAGGGCAGAAGTAAAGGGATGTCAAAGAGGATATAGAAAAATAACTTTTCTTAAGTATTAGATTGTTAGGAATAATCTGAAGGAAATTGTAGTATTCCTGAAATTTTGAAGAGTTGCTCAGGAAAGAAAGATTTGGAGACTTGGAAATGAAGACCTAATGATAATGATGATAGATATTTTTTACTGAGTTCAGGATATTTGCTACAAAAAATCTTTTAACTGTCATTTAGTGAGTAAAGCATTCCTTAAAATCGCTTCCATTATCTACAACCCTTACATTTGGCTGAAGACTTTATGAGGAGGTCAGGAACGAAAACTCTTGAGGTTAAGGGGAGGAGTAATTAGAGGCAGAAGAAGATCTACATTAAATTACTGTTCTCATGAAGATATTTAAGGGTAACTTGAGGGATGTTCTAGTTTTCCTGCAACTTGAAGAGTGTAAGTTGTTCAGGAAAGGTAGATTTGGAAACTTTGGGCTAAAGACCTAATGATGATGATGAATAATGTGTATCTTTCCAAAAGTTTCTGTCAACTACTTTTTGCTAAATTAAGGCTATTTGCAACAAGTAGAAAAATTATTTTAACTGTTATTTTATTAGAAAAAAGTCCCTCAAAATCGCTTTCATTATCTACAACCCTTACATTTAGCTTAAGACTTTATGAGGAGGTTAGTAACGAAAACTCTTGAGGTTTAGGGGAGGAGTAATTAGAGGCAGAAGAAGATCTACATTTAATTGCTGTTCTAATGAAGATATTTAAGGATAACTTGAGGGATGTTCTAGTTTTCCTGTAACTTGAAGAGTGTAAGTTGTTCAGGAAAGGAAGATTTGGAAACTTTGGGCTAAAGACCTAATGATGATGATGGATAATGTGCATCTTTCCAAAAGTTTGTGTCAGTTACCTTTTGCTAAATTAAGGCTATTTGCAACAAGTAGAAAAATTATTTTAACTGTTATTTAATTAAAAAAACGTCCTTCAAAATCGCTTCCATTATCTAAAACCCTTACATTTGGCTGAAGACTTTATGAGGAGGTCAGTAACGAAAACTCTTGAGGTTTAGGGGAGGAGTAATTAGAGGCAGAAGAAGATCTACATTTAATTGCTGTTCTTATGAAGATATTTAAGGATAACTTGAGGGATGTTCTAGTTTTCCTGTAACTTGAAGAGTGTAAGTTGTTCAGGAAAGGAAGATTTGGAAACTTTGGGCTAAAGACCTAATGATGATGATGGATAATGTGCATCTTTCCAAAAGTTTGTGTCAGTTACCTTTTGCTAAATTAAGGCTATTTGCAACAAGTAGAAAAATTATTTTAACTGTTATTTAATTAAAAAAACGTCCTTCAAAATCGCTTCCATTATCTAAAACCCTTACATTTGGCTGAAGACTTTATGAGGAGGTCAGTAACGAAAACTCTTGAGGTTTAGGGGAGGAGTAATTAGAGGCAGAAGAAGATCTACATTTAATTGCTGTTCTTATGAAGATATTTAAGGATAACTTGAGGGATGTTCTAGTTTTCCTGTAACTTGAAGAGTGTAAGTTGTTCAGGAAAGGAAGATTTGGAAACTTTGGGCTAAAGACCTAATGATGATGATGGATAATGTGCATCTTTCCAAAAGTTTGTGTCAGTTACCTTTTGCTAAATTAAGGCTATTTGCAACAAGTAGAAAAATTATTTTAACTGTTATTTAATTAAAAAAACGTCCTTCAAAATCGCTTCCATTATCTAAAACCCTTACATTTGGCTGAAGACTTTATGAGGAGGTCAGTAACGAAAACTCTTGAGGTTTAGGGGAGGAGTAATTAGAGGCAGAAGAAGATCTACATTTAATTGCTGTTCTTATGAAGATATTTAAGGATAACTTGAGGGATGTTCTAGTTTTCCTGTAACTTGAAGAGTGTAAGTTGTTCAGGAAAGGAAGATTTGGAAACTTTGGGCTAAAGACCTAATGATGATGATGGATAATGTGCATCTTTCCAAAAGTTTGTGTCAGTTACCTTTTGCTAAATTAAGGCTATTTGCAACAAGTAGAAAAATTATTTTAACTGTTATTTAATTAGAAAAACGTCCCTCAAAATCGCTTCCATTATCTAAAACCCCTACATTTAGCTTAAGACTTTATGAGGAGGTTAGTAACGAAAACTTGAGGTTTAGGGGAAAAGTAATTAGAGGCAGGAGAAGATCTAGATTAGATTACTGTTCTCATGAAGATATTTAAGGGTAACTTGAGGGGTGTTCTAGTTTTCCTAAAATCTGAAGTTTGAGTGGATTAGGAAAGGAAGATTTGGAAAATTTGAACTGAAGACCTAATGATAATGTGCATCTCTTCAAAAGTTTTGTTTTTTTCCAAAATCCATTTAACTTTTTTCCTCAATGTACGAGCTAGCAATGTAGATAGATATGTATTTAAGAATGTATGGAGGCTGGGACCGGGCGGTAGCTTTGCGATGTTGAAGGGTGAACCGAATGAAGTATTAACAAGCGATGGTCGAGTTAAGCGTGGTCGGTGGGGCGGTTTATGGTTGCGGCGGCGGCGTCGATCGTTCCGCGGACATCAACAACAACAAGAGAGACAATAGCACGTGCCGCGGGCCGCGACTTTTTGCGAAGAGAGCCGGAGGAGAGAGAAGCGCCCATCAAAGCCCGGTAGCCAAAGAATAAGTAGTATCGCCACGACGACAATGCCATAACCATAAAAGGCATTCGGCCCATGTATGGTGTATTACCAACCGACCAACCTACTACAACAACAACAACAACGGACGCCTGCCTTGGTTGCGTTGTTGTCGCCGTCCGTTGCCGCCGATATCTCTTATGTTGTTGCTGCCTCCTCGCGGACGGTCGCATTCGAATCCAGTCCCGATTGCTGCAGTTCGACGTTGACGTGCTTCAGCGAGACCCGGAGGCCCCGGAACGCGCGGACAGCATGGTTTCAAAAACGCACCGGACGGTAAGTTTTTACCATTTTTTTAACATTATATTTATGCCATTGTTATTGTGGGGTGGGAAATTCGGGAAAGTGTGAAAAAAAAGTCATTTTGGGCCACCACAACCCCTAAAACTCTCAGCAAACAAAATTTGTGTATGGTGAAAAATTGCGGAAAAACAGTGTTCACATAAATTTTAACGAATAGTTTAGGAAATTTCAAAATATACTAATTTTTAACGATTACAATTTGACTAAACAAATATTTTTTTTTGGATTTAAGAAACGCTATTAGCATTATTAACCATACATTAATGTTTTTAGAATTTAATTGTCTTTAGATTTAATTTTGATCGAGATTACTTAAGAAAAATTAAAATAAAAAACCCTAATAAAAAATGCGCTGTGGTAGATGTTGCATTTCCAGTAAGTAGATATGTGGGTGGTGGTTACGCAATATTTTAATTTGATTTACGTGCTGTCTCACGAGTGACGTTTCGTCACCGTAATTTTCGAAATAAGTCGCAAAAAGGCCGATAAAGCGCAACGCGTGATGTGATTCATACGTGGATCGTTCTTCGTTTTCCAGCGAGTCGTCGACCCCTGACCACCTGGCACCTGGGCGCCACTTTTCCGCCACCGGACAACCCCCCGGTGGAAACCGCCACCGTACGCTGGTACCGATGGACCAAAATGGGCCCCCTGCGTTTTCGCCACCCCCGGGGGCTGAGCGCGCCCTCGCGAGGGGGCGAAACGCGAACAGGTGTGACCTCGCTGTGCCCCACTCCGCGCCTACAAGTCGGTCAACGCGCCATCGAGTCTGATGATGTCGAAAATCCACGAGCGGATGATTTAGAAAGAAGGTATCGTTACGATTGTATTTATTTTATCGTCATACCAGTAATTCACGAACCAAACTGTTCACCTTTTAACCCCCAGGAACAAATACTTTATACATAGGTACTTATTAAAAAAAAAAGACACAAGGGCATATGTAACCAATTTGTTTAATTACTATTTTATAATAGATATTTAACCAAGTCCTTTATTTATTAATTTTTTTAATTCAATTAACATAATAAAACAGGGTGACTTTTTTTAAGCATCTTTAAGTTAAAGGATAATTTTGGTTCGTGATTATTGGTTAAGACTTCTTGTTATAGCTTTACCAATTACGTTTTGATATACTCCTTTTTGGGTTTTTATTGTTTCTAGTTTTTTTCCTTATTATAATATTTTCATTTATATTTATCATAAATATGTACAGAGGGTTAGAAATTTTAAAACAATGAATTGTTAGGATAATTTAATTCCCAAACAATATTATGTTGCCTTTTAAGGTGATGGTCAAAATTAAATTAATTAATTTTTTTTTATTTATATAAAAGAAAGACCATTTCAGGCAAAAAATTAATTTAAATAATCATATTTATCTTGTTAAAAATTATATTCCACCAACACCTTAATAATTTTTTGCGCATTCGAGACAGTAATAATAATTTGTTTAAATAAATTCAATATATTGTTCAGTCGATAAAAACATTTAAAATATCTATTGTAAATTTACAATATACATAATATATACCTAATTATGAAAAAGTAAACTTTGATACTGTTTAATAATTATTTATCATTTATCAGAAATGTGAGGACTGTCTAATTTTAGTCATCTCAATAAAAAAAATTCAATTCAATTTTTCGATAAAACTTCATAAAATTCGATTTAAATATATTAAGACTATGTATTAAAAACTTCAATTTTCTTTCTACCCTCATGCTTTTGGGTGTAGGATAATTTTTATAGCTAATTGTTCATTAAACTGGCTTCGTGACGTTCTTCAAATTTTGCGGTATGATTCCCACTTTGCCATTTTTGCCTTCTGTGATATTTCCTTCTTCTCAATATTTTGAGTTATATGGTAGCACTATTTTGCCGATTTCTTGTAACTTTTTCTTTTGCTGACAATTTTTTGCGAGTTTTTTCTGCATTCCTACTGCAGATTATTATTGCTGTAACTTTTGCAGCTTCTTCTGAAACTCTTCACTGCATTTTCTTGCCTATTTTTTCCACGCTTCTTTTGCTGCAATATCCCTCATCTGCAGCTGTCATTATTGCTGTAGCACTATTTTTGCCGACGCTTCTTTTGCTGCAATATCCCTCATCTGCAGCTGTCATTATTGCTGTAGCACTATTTTTTGCCGACGCTTCTTTTGCTGCAATATCCCTCATCTGCAGCTGTCATTATTGCTGTAGCATATTTTTGCCGACGCTTCTTTTGCTGCAATATCCCTCATCTGCAGCTGTCATTATTGCTGTAGCACTATTTTTTGCCGACGCTTCTTTTGCTGCATTTTCTCTTCATATTTTCATATTTTGAGTTTTTTGTGAATACAGCACTGTATTATCTTGCCATTTTTTAGTCTTTTTCTTCTTCTGCATCATTTGCTGAAATTTTCCACGTCTTCTCTTTACTGCAGCTTATTATTGCTGTAACTTTTTTTTCAGCTTCTTTTCTGAAACCTCTTCACTGCATTTTCTTGCCTATTTTTTCCGCGCTTCTTTTGCTGCAATATCCCTCATCTGCAGCTGTCATTATTGCTGTAGCATATTTTTTGCCGACGCTTCTTTTGCTGCAATATCCCTCATCTGCAGCTTCATTATTGCTGTAGCATATTTTCCTTCATTTGCTCAATATTTCTGAAGTTATGTGAGCATATCAGCTTCTTTGTATCCTACTGCCGATTTTCTTAGAAAATTTTTCCCTCTTGCTGCATCAATTTTTTGCTGAAATTTTTCCACGTGCTTGCTGCTATTAACTGCAGCTTCATTATTGCTGTAGAACATTTTGCAGCTCATCTTTCTGAAACGTCTTTCCACTTCGGCATTTTCTTTTGCCATAGTTTCTTTCTACTGCAGCATTTTCTTTTGCTGCAATATCCCTCATCTGCAGCTGTCATTATTGCTGTAGCACTATTTTTTGCCGACGCTTCTTTTGCTGCAATATCCCTCATCTGCAGCTGTCATTATTGCTGTAGCACTATTTTTTGCTGACGCTTCTTTTGCTGCAATATCCCTCATCTGCAGCTGTCATTATTGCTGTAGCATTATTTTTTGCTGACGCTATCATCTTTTGCTGAGCGTTCTTCATATACCAGCATCTTCTTTCTTCTGCAGCTGTTGCTACTTCTAGAAATTTAGTGCAGCATTATTTTTGCTGATGCTTCTTCCTACTACAGCATTATTATTTGTTGAAGCTTCTTTCTATGCAGCATCTTCTCCCACTGAACTTTTTTCTTCTTCAACTATTATAACTTCTGTAAATTCAACGCATTATCTATTGCTGGAGCTTCTTCCTACTGTAGCATCTTCTTCTGTTGAAACTTCTTCCTTCTTCAGCTGTCATAAATGTTGGAAATTTAGTACAGAATTATTTTTTGCTGATGTTTCTTCCTACTACGGCATTACCATTTGTTGGATTTCCTTCCTACTGTGACATTATCATTTGTTAAAGTTATTTTCCTTCTGCAACTGTCGTAACTGCTGAAACTTTATTGTGGCTTTATTTTTTGCTGAATCTTCTTCCTACTGCGACATTATTAGTTGCTGAAGCTTCTTCCTACTGCAGCATCTTTTCCTACTAAACCTTTTTTTCTTGTGCTTCTATCATAACTGCTGGAAATTCAGTGCATTTTCTTTTGCTAAAGCTTCTTTCTAGTGCGACATTTACTTTTGCTGAAGCTTGTTCCCACTGAGGCACTTTCCTTGATGCTACTGCAGCATCTTCTCCTGCTGAATCATTTACTTTTGCAGCTATTGTTAATTCTGGAAAACCAGTGTTATCTTTTATTAAAGCTTCTTTCTACTGAGGCACTTTCTTTGCTGCAGCAACTTCTCCTACTGAACCGTTTTATTTTGCTGCTATTGTTAATTCTGGAATTCCAGTGTGTTATCTTTTGCTGAAGCTTCTTCCTACTGCAGCATCTTTTCCTGAACCTTTTTTGCATCTGCATCTGTTATAACTACTGAAATAAATCCAGTGCATTCTTTTTTACTGAAGCTTCTTTCTACTACTTACTGCATTATCTTTTGCTAGTGTTTCTTCCTATTGCTGCATTATTTTTTACAACAGTTTATTTCTTGTACAGCTGTCATTACTAAGTACTAAAAACTTATTGGGACATTATCTTTTGCTGAAGCTTTTTTCTATTGTGGCATTACCTTATGCTTCCTACTGTGGTATCTCCTTCTGCTACAGCTTTTTGCTTCCCACACTTGAGAATCTTTATTCAGTTAATTTTTTTTCTTTCTTTATACAACATTCCTAATAACTGTAGCATCACATAAATTTTTAACTTGACGAATTGAATTATGAAAACTGGGAAACTTCTCCCACTGTTTCTATTCTGCCGTCCCGTTTTTGTTGCGGATTTTATCGAATCCCTTTTAGCCCGTCGTAGTCGACATTAGCAAATGAAATGATTTTTAGTTTCGATTTTCGATTACAATTACAAACAGATGTTTCTAGTCGTAGTTACGACGAGAAATTCCCATCGGTGTCTCCTGCGTGTGTCTCTCTCTCAGTTCGAGCATGTAATAGTTCTAATTATCACTTGTATAAATTAATTTACGTTACCGATGAACGGTCAGTAGCATTTTCTCACAGAGGCAGTTGCTTTTGCATTAATAATAGCTCAATTAGACGTAAGCTTTGGAACCCCGTCCCGCAGCAAAAAGACCATTTCGCGATTTAATGCGCGAACTCTCCGAATGCAAAAATCGTTCGAGTTTTTAACTCATCGGTGAGACTCGAAATCAGGACATGTTCAGGAAGCCGAGAGAGCTGCTCTGTACCGAGTTATTTTAATGCAACGGGAAATTATTAACTTCGTTGAATATTAATCATCGGTGATCGAAACACTTTATGAAATATATGTATAATAACGTAAGAATATTAAATTAATTAGTTGGTCAGTTTGGATAATTTATTGTGAAGGGGTAGTGGTAGTAGGTAACTAAAAATTTTAATTTCCCACACACTTTTCTAATCATAAGTACGTAGTTATTGTAAATAAATTTTATTCGCACAATAATTAATGTCACCTTTTAACGAGTCGAGTGACTGTATAAGTGTATAAATATTAGAATTGAATAAACATTCCCTGAATAATTATTCTATTAACCTACGTAAGATTAATAACGAACGATATCTCATACTTTCATTTCTAGCACCGCAAACAATCCGTGATAAAGAATAATAAAAAGAAAAAAATAAAGCACTGTCCTCACTTTAATAACAATAAAATGACTAACAGTTGTACATGACACAGGTGCCAATGATGTGCTCCTCCTTGGTATGTATTGAACACAAACGCATACGTGATACAAATTCATAAACAACACGGACCGAAGGCATTAATCAAACATCTACTACGTATGTACGTACATACGTCCAATTAAAACTTGTTGTCACCAGATGAAATAAAAAAGTACGAGTTGTTTAAAATTCTTGGGTTGGTTTATGAAAAAAAAAAAAAATTAAATCAGCAAAATTTTTTTTGACGTATATCATCAACAGGACACTTTTCCAATTATTTTATTTAATATGTTATAACTGTCTCAAAAAAGGGAAAAGTGTTGATCAAATCTCATAGGATTTATTTTTATTCTAGTGAACAAAATTTATGTCCAGTAATCAAACACAAATGTCGAAAAGCGTGTGTACGAGTGTGTGAGAATGTGCGGCCTTTATTTATTTCTTAAGGATTGTTGCATTCACAAACTACTTTCAGTTCAATTCTAGATAATGATTAGGAATAAATAGGCAAGGCTAAGAAATCGCGTTTCTTTATAGAAAAACATTTAAATTACCTCATAATTGAACGTGCTATTACCCCTGTATTACCGCTAAAATGGGACAGTTATTTCCTAATTGTGTGAAGCAATATCGGCTTTGCACATATATTTTTTCGAGATGATCGTGGGTACCGACGATCAGGCACATAATTATACAATATATACATATATATTTAACAAAATAATTTGAAAAAATAGGGTGACGAGATGTGATGTTATAACAGAAATAACGTAGTGAAGAACTGGAGGTTAAAAACGAGGGAATTGCTATTGGAAATAGTAGGAGATCAATAAGAAAAAGTAGAAATATAGTAGAGTATCTCCTGAGACTTGAAGAAAAAGGGTGAAGATGACGGACGCTATGACTGAGTGGAGGTGAGTCTACTAAAGAGCGGAGATGTAGGGTTGTAATAGAGGAACTGGTGCTATGAAGGAATGAAGGTAAGACTTCGAAGAAATAAAGGTGAAACTATAAAAGAATGAAGGACAGACTATGAATGAAAAGAGATGACGTTATGGAAGGGTGGATGTATATCTAAGTGAGGCTCCATTTATGATTGAGTGAAGGAGATTTTTATGGAATGAAGATGAATCCTAAAAACAGTGAAGATGAGGTTACGAAAGGGTGAAGATAAGACTATCAAAGAGTGAAGATAAGGCTATGAAAGAGCTCAAGTGAGACTATAAACGAATAAAGTTGAGGATATAAAAGAATAGTACATAGTAGCTAGGTCAGGCTATGAAGGAATGGAAATTAGGCTAAAGCTATGGATGAGTTGAGGAGAGACTGAAAAAGTGATGGTTAGACTATGAAAGAGTGGAGGTGAAACTATGACTAATGGAGGTAAAGCTATAAAGGAACGGAGGTGAAGCTGTGAAGGAGTGAAGATATGGACATGAAAGAGTAGAGATGAAGGTGTAAATAAGTGAAGATTGGGCTATGAAAGAGTAGAAGTGAGGCTATAAATGATTGAAGGTGAGAATATGAAAGAATAGTAGCTAGAGTCAGGCTATGAAGGAATGGAAATTAGGCTGAAGCTATGGATGAGTGGAGGAGAGACTAAAAAAGTGATGGTTGGACTATGAAAGAGTGGAGGTAAAGCTGTGACGGAACGGAGGTGAAGCTGTGAAGGAGTGAAGATATGGACATGAAAGAGTAAAGATAAAAGTGTGAATAAGTGAAGATTGGGCTATGAAAGAGTAGAAGTGAGGCTATAAATGATTGAAGGTGAGAATATGAAAGAATAGTAGCTAGAGTCAGGCTATGAAGGAATGGAAATTAGGCTGAAGCTATGGATGAGTGGAGGAGAGACTAAAAAAGTGATGGTTGGACTATGAAAGAGTGGAGGTAAAGCTGTGACGGAACGGAGGTGAAGCTGTGAAGGAGTGCAGATGAGGACATGAAAGAGTAAAGATAAAAGTGTGAATAAGTGAAGATTGGGCTATGAAAGAGTAGAAGTGAGGCTATAAATGAATGAAGGTGGTGATATAAAAGAATAATAAAACTGGAGTCAGGCTATGAACTAGAAATCAGGGTGAGGCTATGAATAAGCAAAGAGTGAAGGATAGATTAAAAAACGGACGGTTAGGCTATGAAAGAGGTGAGGCTACAAATTAATGGAGGTAAGAGTAGGAGAGTGGGAATAAGACTTAATAGAGAGCGGATTTGAGACTAAATATTAATGTAGGTGAGACTACGGAGGATTGAAAATTAGGCTCAGATTATGTATGAATGGTAGAGGCGAGACTACGGACGAGTGGAGGTGAGTCTATGGAAAAGATTTGATGAGGTTATGAATGATTGAAGGAGAGGTTATGAAAGGGTGGTGGTAAAGCTATGAATTAATGGACATAAGACTACGAATTAACGAAGACGAGACTATAAATGAATGGAGGTGAGACTATGAACGAATTGAAATCATGCTCAGGCTATGAAGAACTGGAGATCAAGCTAAGATTAGGAATGAGTAAAGGTGAGACTGTGGAAGAGTCGAAGTGAGACTATGGAAGTATGGAGGTGAGACTCTAGAAGGGCGGGCCTATGAATGAGGTGTAGATAAAAGACTGAAGGTAAAGCTATGAACGAGGAGGGAGGTGTATATTTAACTTTGCGGTGATGATAAATAATTAAACGAAAACTAGAGAAAATACCATTTAAATTTGTGATAAGGAAGGAGAATCTTTAAGACAAATTTTAGGGGTAGAGGTATACTAATATTCGCATTATTGTTTTTTTTTTGTTTATTGATGAAAATTATTTATGTTAAGTAAGTTACAGTTATGCGCGATACATTTTTTTTTTGTTTTTCTATTATACTTATGACATAACAGTAATTTTTATAAAATTAAAACTCATGTAGGTACATAAAAGCGTGTCCTGCATGTCGCGGTGATGTCAAACAGCACCTCAGTTAAATTTATTGCTAATTACAAGAAGATGCCTCGTGCTGCCTTTTAATTTAATTTCTCGTTAATATCGCACACGGTTACATTGCACACACACACACACACACACGCGGTTTGTTTAGTTGGTAATTTTGCAACTGACGACCAACTAATAATTTTCTTTCTTGAAATTCACAGAATGTCAAAATAATAATGGCGGTAATTAATTTAAAATATGAACAATTCTGCTAACGGGGTTTCAAAATAACACAACAACAATTATAAATAAATATAAATAAATAAAACAGTTACACGAAATGTTTATTAATAATGATGTCGTAGTTTACTGTTTATTTTCAAACCGTAAGGTTAAGTTTAATAAGGAAGGGGTGGTTGTCTGAAAACTTCCTAATTACTTTGACCACTATTTCTGGCTATTTTTACTCACAAGTAAAAAAGGAGATGATGTAGGATTTCCCTAAAATATTAGATTCAAATTTTTGAGTTTCCATAACTAAACGATTTTTTAGTTTAACTTTCCAGAAGACACCCTCCCTACACATTCTGAATCCTTCGTCATTTCTGACCCCTAAATTTCCAGAATACACCATTAGAAATTATAAATTATTTTCACTAACCACGAGTTACCCAACAACATTTTTATAACACGATTTCAACACCGGCCTATGATCAATAAAGTCCGCGAGCTTCACATTTATTATTCTCTGAGAATTGATAGGTCAACTTCACACTTGGGACGTTTACAACCCGAAATAATGGCAGAAATAATTTATCTACCGCAAGCCCATTATATATTATCTTTGGGCCATATATCATTCGTTGTTTTGTCAATGGACGATCGAAGTACCTATACGTTAGTTAGTAGGCGCCTTCTCTTACTTGTTGTATGCCATGTACTTCACACCTCGTTTTATCAATGAAAGTTGTCAATGACTTCGGCAAACACGATGGGTCAACAAGGAGCCGGTTGTGAAACCGACAAACTGAACTATGAGATTCGAAAGTGTGTTAGTTACTTATAGTTTGCGATTTACAAAATTAGAAATATTTTTGAATTTTTGCAAATAAAAATTCTAGTGTTACCTAAGTACTGTCTGTCTAATTAAAAATGTGAATTAAGATAAAAAAAGAACCTGTTGTCCTTCAAAAAATTTGCACACATTATATCTGGTGATAAATAAATAACAACCTAAACGTAATAAAAAAAAATTCTGTCATTAACATTTTGCGTAACCTTAGTTCAGCCTTCCCTGCCTTCTAATTTCAACCTACTCTCCCATTCATGCAAAGTAATGGCTAATTTATCAATGAACACACTACAGGTAAGCTGCCGTGTTTTGCTAGGTTTACGAAAGTCGAAGAGAACGAACGACTCGAATATTATACTACGTTCGATAATTTCAGATCCGCGGACAAACTGGTCTCAAAATAAACAGAAATACTTTTGAAGTAGTTAAAAAAACTTTTTGAAAATATTTTCTTTTTAGCATTAAGTCTGAATCTTTAAAATTTACACTATTCAGTGACTTACGGCACGTATTGGTTCATATTAGCTACGACGTACGTTATGCAGCATTCAAAGTTATCTCACACACGTTCACTAGGTTTGTGTACTTAAACTGACATTAGTGACAAGTCCAGAGGGTAGCTCATTCAACTTTTTCAAATTACAAGTGAATACAACAGTTTACTATTGACATTAGGTCTTGGATTGATTCACATACACTACATTTATGACGTAAACTCAATCTTTCGATAATTATACAGTAGCCAAGTTTGTGGTTGTTGGATTATTTATTGGGGTGTATCGATCGTACTCGATGTAATACAATTTTGCCTAAACTACGAGTAAATATAACAGTTTATTGTTGACACAACGTCTTTGATTGATTCTCCTACACTATATTTATGACGTAAACTCAATCTTTCGATAATTGTGCAATATCTTAGTTTGTAGTTCTTTGGTTATTTATTGGGGTGTATCGATCGTACTCGATGTAATACAATTTTGCCTAAACTACGAGTAAATATAACAGTTTATTGTTGACACAACGTCTTTGATTGATTCTCCTACACTATATTTATGACGTAAACTCAATCTTTCGATAATTGTGCAATATCTTAGTTTGTAGTTCTTTGGTTATTTATTGGGGTGCATCGATCGTACTCGATGTAATACAATTTTGCCTAAACTACGAGTAAATATAACAGTTTATTGTTGACACTACGTCTTTGATTGATTCACCTACACTATATTTATGACGTAAACTCAATCTTTCGATAATTGTGCAATATCTTAGTTTGTAGTTCTTTGGTTATTTATTGGGGTGCATCGATCGTACTCGATGTAATACAATTTTGCCTAAACTACGAGTAAATATAACAGTTTATTGTTGACACTACGTCTTTGATTGATTCTCCTACACTATATTTATGACGTAAACTCAATCTTTCGATAATTGTGCAATATCTTAGTTTGTAGTTCTTTGGTTATTTATTGGGGTGTATCGATCGTACTCGATGTAATACAATTTTGCCTAAACTACGAGTAAATGTAACAGTTTATTGTTGACACTACGTCTTTGATTGATTCTCCTACACTATATTTATGACGTAAACTCAATCTTTCGATAATTGTGCAATATCTTAGTTTGTAGTTCTTTGGTTATTTATTGGGGTGTATCGATCGTACTCGATGTAATACAATTTTGCCTAAACTACGAGTAAATGTAACAGTTTATTGTTGACACTACGTCTTTGATTGATTCACCTACACTATATTTATGACGTAAACTCAATCTTTCGATAATTGTATCTACAGTATCTAAATTTGTGGTTCTTTGGTTATTTATTGGGGTTTACCGATCGTACTCGACGTGATGCAAAATGGTCGAGTCGAGTCGGTTTGGTTTGAGCAGTAACCCGTTTACACACTTTGTTCCAGGGACCGTGGGCGGACATGCGAGGACAGCCACCGTGGAGGAGCAGCGAGCGCGTACCACAGCCACCACCACCATCACTACGTTGGCGAAGGCGCCTGCGATTCCATTAACCCCAAGGGCATCCGCGACCCGCGACCGACAGACACTTCCTCAAACATTAATAAGTGCTTACGTAGGTACCACAATCAACCGCAACAACTGTATCTCTTTTCAACACGTAATTATGTATCTATAGGTCGATGCAAAATTAACGAAACAAACTAATTATTTAACTGACGTAAAAAGACTATAATTTTTATTTTATTTTTTTAACCCCAATTTTTTTGACATACTGTACGTAATTTTTTGGGACCGAAAACGTTAATATTTTTTGAATTATTTTATAGATATTAAAAAATAAAAAATTACCACTATCCCTACTCCTGCATTTACGTACGAACTTTTAAATATATATCTATGTATAAGGTGCTATTTTTAAAATAAAGAAATAAGATTTTTTAGCGAGATTATACCGTACTACTACTATAAATTAGATAAGACAATTATTGTTAAGTAATTGTTTATAATATTAATGTAGATTTTAAAATAATTTAATATTAATTTGAATGTAGCATATTATACGGGGTGTACTCAAAACGTAAAAGGACAAAGTAAGTAAATTTTAACTGATCTCTCGACTTACTCGTGTGTATAATTATAAATTATTACGAGACTAATGCTCTCTTGTGAAAAAAACTGGCATAATTAATTTAGGGATGGTGGATTATAGAACGTAGTTAAATAATATAATTAATTAGTAGCTCTTCGACAGTGCCATGTAGATTTTTTTAATTTTTGCTCTTGTTTTATGTTTGAATTGAGTGGTTTCTAGATTAACATAAGATTAAATTAATTAAAATAAGTTTATTTTTCTTTCGTAATTTTATGTTTCTGTAGGCTGGTTAAGCTTTAAACTAGATAAGTTTATTATTATGTAAATCCTAGTGCTTAATGTAGTTTTTAAAACAATTCATTTCTAAATAAATAGTTGAATATTTCCAGCAAAACCAATATATTTTTTTATATTTCTTTTAACCCACATTGATTGTAATGTTAAAAGGTAAGTAATTTTTTTTATTTTTATTTTTATTTTTTTTTTAATCTTAAAACAATTGATCAAAGTATTTTTTATAGGGAGTGTTCTTAAAATAATTGGTCAGTTTTTTTATAAAAGTGTATATTTAATTTAATTGGTCAAAATAATTTCTTTAGGGAACTGTCCATAAAATAATTAGTCAGATAACTTTTATAGGGGTCTGTCCTTAAAATAATTGGTCAGATAATTTCTATATAGGATTAATGTCGAAATAATTGTCCAAAATAATTTCTACAGGGGACTGCCTTAAAAAATAATTGGTAAGAACAATTTTTACAGGGTGTATTTTGAAAATAACTGGTCAAAATGCTTTCTAAAGGGGACTGTCCATAAAATAATTGGTCAGATAACTTTTATAGGGGTCTGTCCTTAAAATAATTAGTCAGATAACTTTTATAGGGGTCTGTCCTTAAAATAATTGGTCAGATAATTTCTATATAGGATTATTGTCAAAATAATTGTCCAAAATAATGTCTACAGGGGACTGTCTAATAAATAATTGGTTTTAAAACAATTTTTACAGGGTGGTTATTTTTTGAAAATAACTGGGGTTCAAAATTTGGCTTTTTCTTAAAAAAGGGGGACTGTCCATAAAATAATTGGTCAGATTACTTTTATAGGGGTCTGTCCTTAAAATAATTGGTCAGATAATTTCTATAAAGGATTATTGTCGAAATAATTGTCCAAATTAATTTATACATGGAACTGTCCAGAATACAATTGGTTAAAACAATTTTTACAGGGTGTATTTTGAAAATAACTGGACAAAATTCTTTCAAAAGGGGACTGTCCATAAAATAGTTGGTCAGATAACTTTTATAGGGGTCTGCCCTTAAAATAATTAGTCAGATAACTTTTATAGGGGTCTGTCCTTAAAATAATTGGTCAGATAATTTCTATATAGGATTATTGTCAAAATAATTGTCCAAAATAATGTCTACAGGGGACTGTCTAAAAAATAATTGGTTAAAACAATTTTTACAGGGTGTATTTTGAAAATAACTGGTCAAAATGCTTTCTAAAGGGGACTGTCCATAAAATAATTGGTCAGATTACTTTTATAGGGGTCTGTCCTTAAAATAATTGGTCAGATAATTTCTATAAAGGATTATTGTCGAAATAATTGTCCAAATTAATTTATACATGGAACTGTCCAGAAAATAATTGGTTAAAACAATTTTTACAGGGTGTATTTTGAAAATAACTGGTCAAAATGCTTTCTACAGGAGACTGTCCATAAAACAATTGGTCAGGTAACTTTTATAGGGACCTGTCCATAAAAAACTGGTCAGATAACTCTTATTGCGTACTGACCTTAAAATATTTAATCAAAAATACTTTTTAAGAATTATCCTTAAAATAATTTGCCAAATAATTTTCAGACAGTTCTTTTTTAAAATTTTAACTACCTATTCAATAAATTATCCAAACCGATTGTAAATTACGTTTCATTATATACAGGTGCTGTTCGAAAAAGTATTTGTTCTTAGAATGATTTTTCGATATTTAATAGCAGACGACAGTGAAATTTAGTTTCATTTGACGTTAAGAATTGTGTTTCAAGTAGGTAAATATCTTTAAATGTCACTACACTCACGATTCACTAAAAATGAATTGCAAATAGCAAGTAAATAAATTACTGATAAATCACGTTAATATGAAAAGCTTCATTTAACGTGTGGTTTATTCGCACAACAAAACACAATATTGACTTAACGAAGTAAGCCTTAAATGTCCAAATAAAAAAGGAGCATACCAAAACAGTAAACGTATTATCGACCGTTCGATCGATTTACTTCTATGGCGAGACAATATGTCTGTCAATGGAGTTTAGCCGCCATTAGCAATCAGTCTTTTGTTCTCGTGAAGTATTACCCGTTATGCGTACATTAAATGCCCTTTTACGCACTGTGCGACGCATTCATTTTCTCAATTAGGCGAATATAAATGTCTTAATAATCTCCGCCACGAAGAGACAGAAGGCAGAGAAAGAAACGTTGTAATAAAGTAAATAAAGGGGTTCAGTTCAATCGTTAAAAAATGTTTATTATCACAATTACGAATGAAGATATTTATAGATAGTAGATGGTCGTACGATATTTTAGTCGTCATGGAAAATTAAATACAAACAACAAAAAAAAAATAATAATAAAAATATAGAAACATTTATCTGCTGGAAATGCAACAACCTTTTTTCTTACCTTGTGCGCATTTTGGTTTCCCAATTGAATTAAAAATCATAACAAAAAACATTATAAATAAATAATTTAATTTAGCCCACTTCCAGTATCTATACCTCTATACTTGTTACCATGTGTGAAAAAAATTAAATATGTAGTTCTAATACTTAAATCATTAAATAAATTATTTTTTGGTAGGTACTGGAAGGGGGTTAAAAAAGACTACTTATACGTAGGTACTATTTCAATATATCGAGCCTAATAGATATACCTATCCGTATAGGCTTGATATATTGGAAAAAAATAAAATTAAAATAAAACTTAAAATATGTAAGTAGTCGCTCGCTAATTTCGATTTTAACATTCTTTAACGCCGCATCGCCCATTTTAATAAGTACGTACATGAATTATTTATGCACATTAAACAGTTTGTTTGTACAAATTATTTAAATTAATTATAACTAGTGTAGTAACTTCACTACTAATACATATGTACAATGTTTTTGTTTTCGTTTTTCCTACGTATATAGATTATTAAAGTCGATGTTCCTCTGCATCTACGTTAGGTAAAAATCTATTTTCGAAAGAAAATATATATGGCCATGTTCAGGTGGCGCTAGCACAGAAGAATAAAAAGGAGACTGGTTATGACACGTGCCACTGCTGGCTTTTAATAGGTAGGTAATAAGAGGAGCATGTGCAGTGAAATTAGAATTTTGAGGGCGTTGACCCAAAAAACACAAAAAATAAAATAAAAAACGAAAAAGAAGTGTAGCAGCAGCAGCAGCAGCAGCACCAACGCAATTACAACCCACATCGCGGGCGTCTGACATTACGTTACATTACATGGGAACTGTCCGTCCAATAAAACTTAGATTTCGTAAAGATTTCTAAAAACAAGTAGGACGAAGAAGTCGACTGGCGACGACCCGACTGTTAAATAATTTTATTTCCTTTCCCCTCACTATTAATTTTCTTTTGGGTAATTTTGGCGCAAACATTTCTGCAAATTCCACAATGCTATATAACAACAACCAATGGTAATGTCGGCTGCAGCCAGCGGTTTTTATGCGAAAGTTTGGCTTTTTTTTTTGTGTGTAGGCTGCCAAACCAAATGCCACATTTTGCTTCCAACACCCATTCACGCAGTTTCATCAACTGCCCACGACCATATACCGGAAGGTCACCTCGTAACTCTTATTAACCGATGGCGATGGTCATTTGAGGCAACTCAAAAATTCAACACACGCCTCTTTAAGACACAATTTAGCAGCTGGTGTAATTGATAACAATTGGAGGATTCGTGCAATAAAAATGATAAAAAAATTAACTATTATCGATACAAATTTTTACCTCTGGGAGTCATGAACCAATTTTAAAGGCCCCCCCACAAGGTGCAATGGAATTTGCAGAAAAGAAACAGAAATAACAAAATGTCTTAAGTATTGTGCCATGCGAAACAAACAAACAAACAAACAAACAAAATAACAATGGCTACAGAACTACAAACATAAGGCCAGACACAAATATGGCATTAAAAATTTATCCCACGCACGCCGCTGCTCTGTTTTTTCAAATAGGGAACAAAAATAATCAAACAAACAACCATAACATAAAACAAAATTATTTGGGTCACTCTCTGCGGCGATCAGTCACTAAAAGTATTAATCATAAGCGGTAATGTCACATAACATATTTTATTATTTGATATTTTTATTATTTGTCCAAAAGGGTAACTAACTAAACTTGACGCTTATGTTGCAATATTCAGACCGATGGATGCGGTGCCGGTGTTGTGTTCATTTAGCCGTTGTATATGGAAGCAAAGAAAAACGATTACAGATTGATTGGTTTTCTTTGTATGACGTGCCATATTCTCATGAGATTGTAATGTAAAAGGTTCGCGTTCATTAAAATAATACACGTGTTTGGTTATACCTGATCAACCTATTTATTTGTTTCTTTGTCGTGTGTCGTGTGTGCAATAAACAACATTAATTTATAATTAATTAATTTCACCTACAGTTCCTGATTATTGGATGTAAATTCCTTTTAGGGAGCCAATTATAATCATTAATAATGTATTATTGTAACCCGATGCAATGGTCTAATACTTTTACTGTGTTTGATTGGCTTTGAGTGGTTAATAATCAAAATAAATATTGGTTGGATGTCACCATCTGATGGTAAGGACGTACGTAAGTAAGTGGAAGCTCCTTCATTCCACAAATGTTGATTTGAATGCTGATAAGTAACGTGCCAAAAGCACATCCGTTTCCGTCAGAGAGGAAGTAATGATAATAGGCGATAATTATGCCGATATTTCGACGAAGGTGCACGTTACTGATGCCGTTAGGTTACGTGAACAGAAAATCCATACGGAAAAATTGAACGCAACATTACTACCGATCGTTTATATTTACAGTTTTCATTAATCGATATAAATATTATAATTAATCCATCAAAGTTCGAAATGTTTTCGAAATTATTTCACTAAACTTTGTAGCTAAGGATATCCAAGGGTGAGAGATGTACAAATATGATAGAATGTTCCAAAAAACTACTGAACTCACTAAAGGTGTTCAGATGTTCGAAAACATTGCCGAAAATTCAATAAAACGATGGAAACAAGTTTTATAAACACGATATGATGTTCTGAAGTATTAGAGAACTTCCAGAAATTTCTATAGCTTCCTACAAGTGTTCAGATGTTCCGTAACATTGTCGAAAAGTTGATAAATCGACGGGTGATATGTTAGGGCATGATAGAATGTTCTAAAAAATTACTGAACTCACTAAAAGTGCTCAGATGTTCGAAAACATTGCCGAAAATTCAATAAAACGATGGAAACGAGTTTTATAAACATGATATGATGTTCTGAAGAGTTAGAGAACTTCCAGAAATTTCTATAGCTTCCTACAAGTGTTCAGGTGTTCCGAAACATTGTCGAAAAGTTGATAAATCGACGGGTGATATGTTAGGGCATGAGAGAATGTTCTATAAAACTATTGAACTCACTAAAAGTGTTCAGATATACAAACATTTCCCGGAAATTCAATTAATCGATGTTTGAACATGATATTATGTTCTTAACGCTTTAGAGAACTTCTAAAATTCTTGAAATTTTTTTCGAAAACATTGTCGGAAAATTAACAAATCGATGAGTGAGAGATTTAAGTGCATGATAGAATATTCTAAAAGTTTGTGAACTTTAGCAATTTTAAAACCTCCACAAAATGTTCAGGGCGTTCGAAAACATTGTCGGAAACTCAATTAATCGATGTATAAAAGAGCACGGAATATTACAAATTTTTAACGAGTTACATCTTTTGTTAACTTCTAAAAGTGTCTAGATGTTCGGGAAAAAATTGTCGGAAACTTAAAGATCGATGATGAGAGAAGTTTAAAGGCATGATAGAATGTTCTAAAGGGTTAGCGAACCTTTAGCAATTTCTAAAACCCTTTCCCAAAAAAAGTTCAGATGTTCGAAAACATTGTCGGGAAAACTCAATTAATCGATGAGTGAGGGATTTATGTGCATGACAGAATGTTATAAATAGTTCCTGAGCTTCCAGAATTTTATTAAAACTTCTAAAAATGTCCAAATGTTCGAAAACATTGTCGGAAACCTAATAAATCGATGAGTTAGAGATTTAAGTGCATGATAGAATGTTCTAAATAGTTCGTGAACTTTCAGCAACTTGTAAAACCATCAAAAAGTGTTCGAACGTTCGAAAACATTGTCGAACACTCAATTAATCGATGGATAAGAGATGTACGGACATATTATAGAATTTTGTAACGAGTTACTTAACTTTTGTTAACTTCTAAAATACTTTAAGTGTATAGATGTTGGAAAAAATTGTCGGTAACTTAAGTGGTCGATGTATGAGAGAAGTACGGACATGATAGAATGTACTAAAGGGTTAGCGAACCTTTAGTAATTTCTAAAACTTCCAAAAAATGTTCAGATGTTCAAAAACATTGTCGAAAAATTAACAAATCGATGAGTGAGGGATTTATGTGCATGACAGAATGTTATAAATAGTTCCTGAGCTTCCAGAATTTTATTAAAACTTCTAAAAATGTCCAAATGTTCGAAAACATTGTCGGAAACCTAATAAATCGATGAGTTAGAGATTTAAGTGCATGATAGAATGTTCTAAATAGTTCGTGAACTTTCAGCAACTTGTAAAACCACCAAAAAGTGTTCGGGCGTTCGAAAACATTGTCGAACACTCAATTAATCGATGGATAAAAGACGTACGGACATATTATAGAATTTTGTAACGAGTTACTTGACTTTTGTTAACTTTTAAAATATTTTAAGTGTCTAGATATTGGAAAACATTGTCGGTAACTTAACTAGTCGATGTTTGAGAGAAGTACGGACATGATAGAATGTTCTAATAAGTTAAAGAACTTTCAGAAATTTCTTAAGATTCTTAAAAGTGTTCAGATGTTCTAAAATTTTATTTCACCTCCTTCTACACCTGTTGCCAAAATCATTCAAAATTTCTTATCCTGACATATTTATTGTTATTATTATTTGACCAAAAATTCAATCGCCTAAAATTCGTACGTATTTATAACATTTCTTTCGCGTAAATTTTAATGTACTTAAATAATAAAATTCGCCTCATAAACCAAGCCGTCGATCGAGCAAGGATTTCGTTCTTTCGTTCGATCTGAATAATTCATCTTAAGCGCTGGACCTCACGCATTCGTCGGCTCTACGTGAAATTTATTTTGTTTCTCATGCACCGGCCACGACGCGACGCGGGCCTGCTGTTTCGGGAATTCGAAAAGTAGATTTTCAAAATAGTCGGGAATTGAAAGGCATGCATGCGAAGAGTCGCTAATTAAATGGCGCAACGGGTAACCGCACAAAAAAACTTTAGAAACAAAAACGGGAAGACGATCAAGTTATCAACGTCGAAGACTCAAGAATTTTAATTATTCAAATGAAAGTGTGTTGTTAACACGAATTTGTGGAAATACTTAACTGAAAATTAAAGCAGAAAAGCAAGAAAATATTAACTAACTGGTTGACTTTATAAGAAGCCCTGGATCTTCCACTCCCTGACAACAGGATTAAAAACAAATTTTCTCGTTTCAATTCTGAAAAATTACGGCCTGCTGTCAATTAGTTACATTGTAACATGGTTGATCTTTTACTATAATAATTAAAAACGAAAATGATTTGGTGAAGAAGTTGCTCGAATTGCTCGCGTTGTTACATGGATGATGTAAACGGCGGAGAGTGTTGAGATGAAGTAAGTAAGCTAGCAAACGGGTTTTTCAAGAGAAAAGAACGACCGGCTAATTATTCAAAAAGAACTTGAATGTTGACGATCCTAATTATCGCTCAATTCATCCATTATCACTTGTGGCTCAACGAGACCCGCAATGGTATTTCCCACAGTGAGACCGTCTTCTTGTTTGCTAACATCTGTTGGCCAAAGGGGCGCGTTTTTCCGAACCGGGAAACTAATTGTCGAAATTTGACAAAACATCGGAAAGTGGGACCCGAAATCTTTGACAGATTGCTAGAATCGGAACCCGATAGATATCGGTCTTTTACAAATACAGTACGTCACAAAATAATGAATCATTAGATCGAATCGAAGTCTTATTATTCACTAACAATTAATAGGACAGTAAGACAAAATAACAAATCAAATTGTAATGTATGTAATTAAGTAATGCCTACATACAGTTACCCTATGTATTAAAATTTCTCACCGTCAAGTGAAAGAATGAAGTTAAAGACAAATGCTTGTCATCGTATTTTTTGTGACACGCTGTATGTACCGAGTGGGTCGAAAAGCGATGGACAGACGACTTGATTTCAAGATGCGATACGAAAAGGCCTTTAATAATAATATTGATATTATTAAAGTAGGTATCGAATGAAATACCGCGCGTACGTACGTATATGATTGATACTCATTCATAATTCTGACGCCTGTGAACATTAGAAGCATTAGAAGTGGTTAGGTAGGCGTTTGTCACGGATAAAATTTTTATAATATACTTAGCAGCAGTTTTATTACACGATACGAAATAAAAACGAGGCGTCCCTTTCTATATATTCATATAAATTATATTTTATACGAAATTCACCTTATAAAAAGTCAATACGACAACTCCTTTAATGTGCAAAGGAAATTATTTAAAACAATCTATTGTTTTGTTGCGTTATCTAATATAATTGTATGTGTATATGTGCAAGTTCAGGCCATAAAAGAATAAGGCCAACAAAAAATAAAACATAATAATGATAGTTTTACAATTTTGTTAAAAATAGCGTCACTAACAGATTTTTTGTAAAACTTTGAGCAACTTTTTCCTTTATACTTTCTTGATACGACGCCTATTAACAAAGTTATTAATAAATAAAGAGAACGCGTCTTTGCTGCTGCTAATCGATTAGGCGCTTATGTACTTCTACCGCTGCAACTGGAACATTCGACTAGCAGACGTCAAGGCGCACTATGATTTGTCACTTTGTCTAATCTTTAATCTCCAATAACTCAGTAATTACTAATCGGATTTAAAAACGGTAAAGGAGAAAGTTTTTTAGAATTCCCCAAAGAATGGAATGGTGCAATCGGAAACATTTATTAATTGATAAATTATTTTTGTGTTAAGGTATTGTAATAAAAACGGCTTAATGATACAAACACCTGTAAAATATCCGTTGTAAGTATGAGAGGTTCCTAAAAACACATGTTTCGATGCAATTTAACATTTATAATAAGCAGGAGTCAATTGGACGCAGTGGTTGCTTGATCTTATTATATTCCGCTCGCGTATTTCATAGGCAACTTGATTAAAGCGCAGTATAATTCGATCGCAGCTGAAAAATTGGACACATTACACGACGGTTAAAGTCCGAAGTTGCTAACCAGGGCTCGTTATGCTCGCGCGAAACATCGACGAACATTACGCATATAAATGAGATCGTCATTTTTTTTTTTATTATTAAAACATAAAGCGTCGTAGTAAAATGCGCAAACTAACCGAAAACGCTTTCGCGGACAAAATAATGTCGACACGTCGTGTTATTGCACCTGCTTCAATTAATTCGCGAATTTTTGCACTTAAACACATTCCTATGTGCGTAATTTTCATAAACACGTTACGCGCATAATATATATTAAATAATTAACACCGAAATCGATAAATTAGTTATTAAATGTTTAACACATGTTTCAATTTTGGATAAGATGCAGGCCATTATTACCATCACTTCCTCTGTTAAAAAAGAAAAACGGATACTGAACATCTTTTTGAGAATTCTTCATCTTCGTGATCATTGTTATAAAATAATATAATTATAATAGACTAACGCGTCAAAGTGCGCCTCTTATAATGTTTCAGATGCTTTGACGCTGAATTAGAGAAAAAAATGCGTCTTGCCATGCGTAAGAAACGTCCACAAGGGTCTGACGCAAGATAAAAGACGCACCGTTACGTAGGTACATATATATTAATTTACTAGTCGTTTCATAAATTTCAAAAATGTGTAATCACTAATAGAAAATACGTCTCAATTTGAGACAATTTCGTATTAGTTTGTCAAAACAACAGCAGTTAGCGTCCTAATTTCGGCCAAAAGATTTACTGACATTTTTTTCTGTGACCGACCAAAGGAAACTAACTATCGACAATTCTGACAAAATCGGCCATGGAGCCTTATAATCCGCCCGTGGGCTGCGTGAAGGATAATTATTATTAATAATAATATAATAATAAGAAAAATAATAAAACAAAAATCAACTAGTGCGCAGACCGTGTCCCCGTCTATCGTTGGGGATGGGAGTGAGACATGTGGGTGTGCGCGTGGGGATGCTGGGGATGGCCGTAGCTTTGGTGCGGCGGCAACGGGCTAGGACAAGCCTGCGCGTACCCGCCGTGCTGCGGCGATCCCCCCAACCCCAAATGGCTCTGTTCTAAATGGGAATAGTGGGACTGACCGCCTAAAGAGTGCGCGTGTGCGGCGTGAGTATGGGGAGATGCGTACGCCATTTGTCTTACTTTGGAATCCTCGTCGCTAATGTTGTACGTCAATTCGGTTTCCTCGAAGCCCATCGCCGACATTCGCTGATCGCCCCCAGAAGACGCTCCTGCGGGAGGATCGGGCGAATTCAGGCACGTCTGGATCAGGGCCTTACCCGCCTCGCTCGTTATCATCGGCTGCAGTTTGCGGGTGGCGAATGTGTAAACGTGACCCGTTTCTGACGCCACGAGCAGCATCAGTTGCGTGCCCGTTAACGTTGCCAACTCGTACGCCTGCAACAATAGAGAAACAATACACAATTATTAGACCGGATACGGTCGAATACGTCTATATGTTATAATGTTATAGACCGATTCTGATCATGGCAGCTAACAAAAAGTTGTCTGACGTTGCCGATTTTTATCTACAAATAATAATTTATGATGAGCCAAATTATTCGAATAAAAAATTGACACACAAATATTTGTATTAATTACTTTGCAATGACTAAACTATAAATCTCAAACTAATAAATAAATAAATATTTTACGAAGCAATTGACACCCTTGCTGAGAAAGCTTCAGGGCAAATTACAATCAATTAACCGCCTCATCTGCCACATACATTTAAAAAATTGATGCTTGATCGATGATGTTAGTGGCTAAATTCAATATGAAAAATATAAGGACATATCAAGATTCATATTTTACGTCACAATAAATTTAATTATGTAGGTACTTATGAGACTGTGTACATAAAGTGAAATTTAAGTCCCGATCCATTTGCCAAAAACCCACCCACGTACTCGACGACGCTTTTCGGGTAAAAATAAAACGAGTAGGGGAAAATGATCGCACGTTAAGTATAATAATAAGATCATAAGGGACTAGCACAATCTGGCGCCTGTTATACAATTACACGCGTTATTACCTTGCGTGCCCGAGAATACGGTAATAATAATAATAATAATACACGTAATAATTTGCCATACATACGTATTTATTTTTGTCGGCAAAAAGCGAGCAGAAGGTTGAGCGGTCGGTCGTTTTTAGAATAGAACATGGTCGAACTATATTTTGTCCGATTTTTCGTCACTTTCGTTAAAATGTTTTGACACTTGTTTTTCTTTCGTTGAATTCCTGCCTTGTTTTCGCTTTTCAAACCTTCGTTTTTAACGAGTAGGAAGGTTTTCCAAAAAACATTGGCGGACTTTTTCTCATATAAAACAGTAGGTATGTAGATTCATTGTGCGTTTTATATGCGGATCGAATGGCGAGTTAAAATTAGAGAGAGTAACAGATAATCGCACGTAATCTTCTAGAGAATTACAGACACACGCTCATAATGCCGGCTTAGATAAAGCAACAGACGAGCACACGAAAGCTTCCGGGAAATTACGTTCAAGCACTCGTAAGCTTCTAGACATTTATCGAAAAGCATATGTAAGCTTATAGAAAATTATGGACAAGTTTATCTGTGGATACAGAAAATAACAGACAAGCTGAAGTGAGAATCCAGAGAGTTATAGATAAACGCGTCTGTTCATGCAAAGAGCGATAGACGATCGTATTTGAACATCTAGAAAGTTACACATATTCGCACGTATTCTTTCAGAAAATTGCAGACATCAAACGTATATTTCCAGAGAGTTACAGACAGTTGTATGTCAGCTTACAGAGAGCAACAGACGAGCGTATGAAAGCTTCCAGAAAATTACATTCAAGCACTCTAAGCTTACACTTACCGAAAAGTGCATGTGAGGTTCCAGAAAATTATGGACAAGCGCATGTGTGCTTACAGAAAATAACAGACAAGCGAACGTCAGCATCCAAAGAGTTATAGTTATAGATAAGCGCAGCTGTTCTTCTAGAGATTTACCGACAAGCGCACATAAGTTTCCAGAGAGTTACAGACCTTGTGCGTATCAGCTTATAGGCGAGTGCACGAAACTTCCCAGAAAATTACATACAAACACTCATAAGTTTCTGAAAGTTGCCTACAAGTGTAGAAAAGCTTCCAGAGAATTATAGACAACCGCGTATGTGCTTACAGAAGAGAACAACAGAAAACTATACCTGTATTTCTAAAGAGTTTACAGACAATCGCACGTAATCTTCCAGAAAATTATAGACCAACGCACATACGGTTCCAGAAAATTATAGACAAGCGCATGTGTGTTTACAGAAAATAACAGACAAGCGAACGTCAGCATTCAAAGAATTATAGTTATAGATAAGCGCAACTGTTCTTCTAGAGATTTACCGACAAGCGCACATAAGTTTCCAGAGAGTTACAGACCTGTGCGTATCAGCTTAGAGGCGAGTGCACGAAACTTCCCAGAAAATTACATACAAACACTCATAAGTTTCTGAAAGTTGCTTACAAGTGTAGAAAAGCGTCCAGAGAATTATAGACAACCGCGTATGTGCTTACAGAAGAAAAGCAACAGAAAACTATACCTGTATTTCTAAAGAGTTTACAGACAATCGCACGTAATTTTCCAGAAAATTATAGACCAACGCACATACGGTTCCAGAAAATTATAGACAAGCGCATGTGTGTTTACAGAAAATAACAGACAAGCGAACGTCAGCATTCAAAGAATTATAGTTATAGATAAGCGCAACTGTTCTTCTAGAGATTTACCGACAAGCGCACATAAGTTTCCAGAGAGTTACAGACCTTGTGCGTATCAGCTTAGAGGCGAGTGCACGAAACTTCCCAGAAAATTACATACAAACACTCATAAGTTTCTGAAAGTTGCTTACAAGTGTAGAAAAGCGTCCAGAGAATTATAGACAACCGCGTATGTGCTTACAGAAGAGAGCAACAGAAAACTACACCTGTATTTCTAAAGAGTTTACAGACAATCGCACGTAATTTTCCAGAAAATTATAGACCAACGCACATACGGTTCCAGAAAATTATAGACAAGCGCATGTGTGTTTACAGAAAATAACAGACAAGCGAACGTCAGCATTCAAAGAATTATAGTTATAGATAAGCGCAACTGTTCTTCTAGAGATTTACCGACAAGCGCACATAAGTTTTCAGAGAGTTACAGACCTGTGCGTATCAGCTTAGAGGCGAGTGCACGAAACTTCCCAGAAAATTACATACAAACACTCATAAGTTTCTGAAAGTTGCTTACAAGTGTAGAAAAGCGTCCAGAGAATTATAGACAACCGCGTATGTGCTTACAGAAGAGAGCAACAGAAAACTACACCTGTATTTCTAAAGAGTTTACAGACAATCGCACGTAATTTTCCAGAAAATTATAGACCAACGCACATACGGTTCCAGAAAATTATAGACAAGCGCATGTGTGTTTACAGAAAATAACAGACAAGCGAACGCCAGCATTCAAAGAATTATAGTTATAGATAAGCGCAACTGTTCTTCTAGAGATTTACCGACAAGCGCACATAAGTTTTCAGAGAGTTACAGACCTGTGCGTATCAGCTTAGAGGCGAGTGCACGAAACTTCCCAGAAAATTACATACAAACACTCATAAGTTTCTGAAAGTTGCTTACAAGTGTAGAAAAGCGTCCAGAGAATTATAGACAACCGCGTATGTGCTTACAGAAGAGAGCAACAGAAAACTACACCTGTATTTCTAAAGAGTTTACAGACAATCGCACGTAATTTTCCAGAAAATTATAGACCAACGCACATACGGTTCCAGAAAATTATAGACAAGCGCATGTGTGTTTACAGAAAATAACAGACAAGCGAACGTCAGCATTCAAAGAATTATAGTTATAGATAAGCGCAACTGTTCTTCTAGAGATTTACCGACAAGCGCACATAAGTTTTCAGAGAGTTACAGACCTGTGCGTATCAGCTTAGAGGCGAGTGCACGAAACTTCCCAGAAAATTACATACAAACACTCATAAGTTTCTGAAAGTTGCTTACAAGTGTAGAAAAGCTTCCAGAGAATTATAGACAACCGCGTATGTGCTTACAGAAGAGAACAACAGAAAACTATACCTGTATTTCTAAAGAGTTTACAGACAATCGCACGTAATCTTCCAGAAAATTATAGACCAACGCACATACGGTTCCAGAAAGTTATAGATAAGCTCATGCGAGCTTCCAGAGAGTTACAGATAGTTCATTTATTAATTAAATGTTGTCTAGGTATTTTTAGATGCTTCTTAAAAGGGATAACCGTTTAAGTCGTCGAACTATGACACCAAATATCGACAATGGGTCGTGTCGTCAGAACTATGGGTTGTTGGCGAGACCCACGAGTCATAGAGGTGTCTCCTTTCTTTGCATTAGATTTCGATAAAGTAAATTCAAGTATGCATTCTCTAGGTTGAATTATGTACATACTCTTTTGCGACGGTTATCATGTTTTCAATATGAAGAGATGTAGATGAGTACCCATGAGCTTATGATAAGTAACAGGTGAGTAACTATTAAGAGCATCCAGTCTCATGTGTTGTCATTGCAAAATTGCAACAGGAAAATGTTCATAATTGATTGGCAATTACTTTGTCAAAAGCACTGGAAACAATTAAACAAAATCGTGACAACCAAGTAGATATGCTGTACCTGTTGAATGTTCTGAAATATTTCGTGTAGATGCATGATGGCTATGAGAACAGAGATATCGTAGGCATTTGCGGATTTCGTTGGGACGTTTCGCTTGATAAATGTATATCTTCGTCTGCTAGCAATTTACATTTAAACACAATAGAGATGCCTTTATTCAGAAATAACCATTACTCATACCTATCTTATCAGCGAATGATTTGTAAGGAAACAATCTACAATGCATATACAAGACAGGCAATAGATACCAACTTATTAGATGGACGTGCACTTGTGGCGGCAGTATCCTGTACCTACGCTACGTAACGAGATAAATAACATAATTTACAGAATACCTGTAGGTTAAAGGACACTCACTGGATGGTAACAGAGACGACTCGGTTTGCATTTTGAAAGGAATTGCTTTATTATAGACGTTACAATAAAATAATCCCAGCAGAAATCAGTAATAAGTTTATAGAACTGGTAGTACATCAGTACTATATCTACTAATAGTAGTAAAAATGAATAAAATGTAAATTAAAAAGAACCTATACGGTATTAATGGCTGACAAAGATCGACTTGGGATTTAATGAATACCCTGGTGACAATGGTAGATTCTGGGTAATTAATTACATACGTATGTCTAAAATAAGACTTGCAGAACATTGTCGGGGAATTTTAAAGCTATTTCTAGGGATCAAATAAAAATGATGTGATGTTGCAAACAATTAATTAATAGGATCTTTAGAAACTGAAAACACCTTGGAAGATGCTTGAGTTTTTCTTATTCAATTACCAAAATTATGTAGCATCTAGAATTGTTAAATGCCTTCCTGACTCCTCAAATCCTGAGCTTATCCTTATATAATTTTCAATGCGTCTGATACTTTACTCATCATGGTCACCTTTTTATTGTTATTATATTAAACTTGCAGCGAATGTGTGCCAATTGTACTGGCTGTCTTTTCACTTAAATTAACAACTAACAATTCACGGTAGTAAATGCATTGTATATAGTAGTAATAGTAGTAGTACTGGCCGAGGCATAGTTCGTCCATTCCGGGATAGTTTAGAAGGCCGGAACTTGTACATTCGCACTACATATGGCGCACTTCGTCCAAATATGTATCTTAAAGTGCGCATCTGTAAGCGGCGTGCGTGCCGCCAATGCGTCAGGACAGGGTTGTTATGGCCATTGTGCATTTACAAATTGTTTGTGGAACAACTTAGAAAATCAGTCCAGATAGAACTAACTGACACACACTACGTGTTGTGTGTCTTATCGCACGGTCAGGCAATTTGTTTTATATCGCGACGGTCACACCATACATCTATCTACTATTGGAAACCGTTAAAGGATACAGATATCTACTAAATTTACAGGTACAGGTACCCATGGGAAAGAGCGTAGATACTGACACATGTGGCGTAACTCCATTACTGGATAGGGCAACAAGAAACTATGCGCCCATTCAAGAATAAAGTTAAAAATTAAGGGTGGACAGTCAAGAAGGGCTCTGCGCAATAGGGTAATAGTGACATCCTAGGGAAAAAGAAGTTTTAAATATTTTAAAATTGGGCAGACTAGAGGGTACCTTTAGGCACTACCTAAAGGTCCATTGCGAACAAGAATCCTATTGCAATTTCAACGATCCAAATTTTAATTTTAAAAATCAACAAAAGTCTTTCCAGATTCCAATAACTAACAGTCTAAATGTTGCACCTCAGTAAGTGATCAATGGTCACAAGTTTCCTCTGTTAATTATAATGTTAGCAAAAAGACAAGAAAATTGGCGTGACGATGATGCTTGATGGTTTTGCTTCATGTCCATATACAATGTCTTTAGTTTATTAATTGCACTCTGTCATCCCAAGCATGGAGCTGCTATGCTATGGCTAGTAATCATCATCCGGATATTTTGAAGAGATAATGACGATCGCTTCAGTCAGTTTCCGATGGGAAACGAAAGGCCATTTTCTTATCACGACGTCAAAATTGTTAAATATTTTGTATCAAATATTAAATTAAAAAAAAAAATAGTGGCAATGGGAAGCTCATGTTTACATGGATAGGTATGTAAAATAAACATGAACTTATCGCGAATCATTTACATGAGTACTAAGGATATGTTCTCGATATGTTTACTTATAAATATTAAATACTATCCCGGATTATTTAATTTGAATTTGCAAGTCTATTATGAAACTTCCATTCCGACACATACACCGATTATTTCAGAGAGAGTACTAATGAATATGTTTACTTAAGAGAAAATTAATTAACCGTCAGTTTCCGCTGATACTATTCTTTTTATTATAACGAGTAAGAGGAACCTTAAAAATGAGGAGGTACTTATTAGAGGAAGTTGAAGACTCCCAAAGTAGAGTGGTACAAAGGTAATAAGAACAGGGAATAGATGTTGGGACACTTTTTGAGACATAAAGGATTAGTTAAAGACATATTAGAATTAAATACAGGAGTAAAGGTGAGTAGAGGAAAGACATGGAAAGCTTTAAAACTGATGTAGATGCAAGGAAGTTCTGCAATAATTCTACAGAAATTTTTCAGTGAATGTGGAAACTGACAAGACTTTCAGATACTTCCGCCACTCGAAAAAAAAACTGCCCACATTAAAATCAGTTCCTGTATACTATAATAAATGTTTTTATTATCATTTACGTATCTGGATCCACCTCCCGACATTATTCAAAGTTGGTACACACTTTTGTACGCCATTTACTGGCAATTACTTGCAATGCATGTTACGAGCGTTTACAATAGACCGTTATTAAATTCTTTATGGGTTAATTAAGGTAGGTACATGGTAAGAAATTATGCGGGATTTAATGCCCATAGAGATACATATATATAATACAGGTATCTGTAACGCGTACTTCATAAACAATTATGAACTAAATTTGCTACGTGTTTGATTTTTTTTTAAATATTTCTCTGAAACAGACAAATAATTCAAGTTATTATAAAATTTTAAGTCCAGAGTCTACAGACCGTAAGTTTCCCCAAAATGAACCGAGGGTATTAATAATAATTAATGTATGGCTAAGTAGTGTCGTTATTTTTACAGAAAATATCTTTTAATTAACCTCCATTTATCGCTTACTCATTATCATTAAACAAACAATATAAACTGCTAATTAAAATGAATTCCTCATCTCTCCTTGTCGAAAACAAATAACAATTAAAAAATTACGTGCGATTCTCTGAACTGTCCACAAGTCGGCTTACATGTACGTGACACGGACATTTGTTACTCTGATTGGATAAAACACCAATGTTAAATATGCTCCTTCATTTTTAATTAATTATGCCAATTAGGCGCATTGCAGAGATAACTGTACTTCAATGCAACAAGTGGACACAAAAAAATAACAGAAATAAGTTACATTTAAGAAATGGATTCCCGTAAATATTATATCATAATCAACATTTATAATCATAACGTTTATTTAATTTCTTAAAGTTGTTGAAATGAGAATGCCGTTGTAATCACAGGTAAGAGGATCCTCATAGCATATTAGCAATTCTGTTCTATTTTTTCATCCCTTATTGTATTAACCACCCTGAAGCTTATTATTATATAGCATAATTCTATTTTGGTTGCCTGCTGTGTCATGAATTAATTTTCAATTATTCTGTGGATGTTTTTATGTAGTTACCTACCCATTGTATAGTACCTAGTTAGACATTAATAATTTTAAATAGTGGTATGAGAAGAATACTGATAATGTGTAACGTATACGAAGAAAATTTGAACAATAAATAATGCAGTCGTATATAAGGCCAGTTAGATGTCTACACCAATTAAAGGTAACAAATCTCACAAGTATCATCTGTCAAAACTAACATATGGGAGTAGGTATTTTGAAAGCTGCGTGCCGCATGTTCTTCTCGTAACAATATAACAGTACCGGAGAAGTCTCTGCCCATAATCATCTCGGTCACGTGTTACTATCTTGACAATTCTATACAGATCGACGAGCAATCGTCAATCGATATTAACATCAATCGCAAGTTTGAACGACGAGACACGCATTGCGTGTTTGAATTTTTACTGAACGTTGTAAACCGAGTGGAATTTCGATAATTGTTAGCAGATGGATATCTCGTGTTATTTTTTATGTGCAGACGAAAGGAGCTGTTGAACGAACATCTGCGCGCGCAACCACTCACGTGCATGCGCTGCCAGTGATCAGAACGTCGATGATATGATGAAGAGGTTATAATCTTACCTTTTTCATGATGCCAGTTTTTCGTTTCGAAAACGTTGTATATCGTCGTAATTTGTTCTCTATATATTCCATTTTAATTTTGACTCGTCCTTTGGTTTTCTTGCCGTTACTCGGCGGTGATTTTTTCGATTGCAACGAGTTGTAGGTGTCCTCGGACATTTCGTTCACACCACAAGCTTCTAAACCGAGCCCTTGGGGAGTCATACCCCTCTCGTCATAGCACACATCGCGCCCTTTCATACTTTGAGCACCACAAGCACTTGACACCATCGTATGTCTCGGAGATAACTGCTGCAAACTCGTCGACGGCCTCCCCATATTCGGGTTGCCGTAAATTTCAGGGGGTGTTTCACCACTTAGAAGATTCATGCTGTAGCCCAGGTTAAATCGGGAGTCTCTCCCGCCTGGCGGTTCCATTGCGCACCACAGTTTGACAGTTTACGGCACAAACAACACGTTAATCTTCTGTACACAAACACAGCTGAGATTACAATAACGCTCGGCAACGAACTGACTGGACCGCCCAGTGCGCCTCTCGCGGCCAATGCTCACATTAACAACATGCGCAGCCGCAGGCAGCCGCACTCCCCTACTTTTCTGTCTCGTTTCACGACATGCTATCCGCCCATGCGTTTCCGCGAACGTGTGTCTTACTATTTCGTATCCACGTAACCTGACCTAACAGTGTTGAAAATTGAATTTGGCATACGCAAAATAGTTCCTTATACATTCGAAAAGATTATGTGGTTATTTTGGGTACGCAAATGCATGCATGGAGATTATATGGCGGTCGGCTTTTAGACGTTAGAACTCATATTATCCCCAGATGTGTCCCTAAAAACGCCTGGTAGCCTCACGAGCGCGAAGTGGGACGTATGCTACCTCGCTAAGGACTGCCCAATACCATATTTAGTATCAGCTGTTACCTTATACGGCAAACTCGACCGTAAATGGTAAAGCAAAATCCCTCCTTCTTGATATAGTAGCAAACTGTCAAAGTCGTACGTCAATGCGTGCATGCGGAATTCGTATGCGGACCTGCAGCTGAGTGGTACCGAACCGTCATTAAAAGTAATGATCTGGTTTCGGAACTGCACTTCAAAGAGACCCACAGCCTCCGGCTTGTTCATCAAGACTACAACATTCTGTATCTGCGGTCTAGACATTGTAGGAACCGCGATCTTCTAAAAGTCCCTACCCGGAAGTGGTCTCTCCTTCTAATAAAAATACCAATTCTAAATAAACAATGGCACTTATTCTTTATTATCATTTTTCTTTTCTTATTCAATCTATTGTACGTTTTATTTATAGGTAGGTACTTAATCGAACTTGAACTCTCGTAAACAATAATTGTGTGTGCCATGTGTGGTACCAAACAGAAAAAAGTTGCTTTTCACCTGTTTTTTCCGGAAATGGTACCGCGATAATCTATTATTGGACGTATTATTTAATTGGTATAGTATGCGTCATTCTGCATAGGCGTTAGAGAATAGCGCTACTTTTAAGGACATTTTCATCGCCATATTCGCTATTTTTATGCGCATATGGGTTGTTTGTAAACACAATGCGCATTATATTATGTAAATCACTATCAGAAATAAATTTGTGTAGGAATAGTGAGAGTTATGTTTTCAACGTTCCATTTAACATCTGGCTAGTTGGAAATGGTCATAATTATCTTTTCTGGATTAAATCGGTAGACGATTTTCTCACAATTTGTAAATGCTAAATTTACAAGTGTAGGTGGTCAATAGTTTCTTAATTTCAGCTTCATTTTTCGTTAAATATTTTCTTCCATCTCAGTTGATTGTTAAATAATGACCTTACAGGTGTTACATAGTTAAGTGAAGCTATTGAAACATAACAATTTTGAAAGATTTGTTGTTTTCAAGTTCTTTGTGTTAATTTTCTTAATTTCAGCTGTTTATCTCATTTGTATGTTAAATGACCTTACACTTTTACAGTAGCCATTAGGTTTTTCTTTCGAGTTCATCGTTTTAGTTTTTAAAAAGCCTTTACCTTTTCAATTTTATTATTTTCGGCTCAGCTCGCTGTAGAGATTTCTTCGATAATATTTATTTCACCCTTTTCCTTTACTAAGATTTCTACATCTCAATTTCACTCCCACACACAAACAAAAATGGTAGAAAGGAAAATAATACAGTAATAAAATAAACAAGTTCTCTGTTTTAGGTAGGTAGGTAGGTACATGCTTAATATCTTAAAGTTAATTAAATTTAGTATTTTACAAAAACATGCAGATATGCAGCAGGAAATAAATATCCCTAAAGATCATTGCAATGGTTATATTTTCCTAAGAAAATATTTGCAAATGTTTTTGGAACAATTCCCACTTAACAAAATGTGTTAAGTACCTATGTTAGTACTTTATAATTGCAAACACATCTTAACTTATCTAATATAACAAACAATGAGTAGTACCTAGGTATATACTTAATGTTAGGTGCACTTACACCTTAATTGGTCACTCTAAATACTTATCAAGTGGAGATCTATTCTTCCACGTGGTAACATCTTACCCCTTTGCAAGACGAAAACTAACTACGTGATTTTTGCACGTGTAACCAACCTGTTGCATCACTATGGGGAAAATCAATATTTTCAAAGACGCTCAGGTGGATGAATGGCACGCTATTGGCGAAGAGTTTTACGCACTATACTTATCATAGGCTGATTTTTAAACACAACTTCCCCTATTTTGCATCAGACACAGTAACGGACGTTTAAAAATAGCTCAATTTTAAAAGTTTAAAACTTGGGACGTTTAAGAATAGGGGAAGTAGGTACCTACTTAAGTTTTACTGGACAAAACTGGTGTTTTTTGAAATTAATATATTGATGGTGGATCATAAAACACTTAATTTCAAAGGATTTCATTACAATATTGTTGTTGATTGATGATGAAGCCCAAATATTTTACAATCTCAACTGTAAATGTTTTTCAAACCATTTCGCTGAGGATAATTAATACAGGCAACTGTTTTTAGTTTTCGAAATGAATGATATCAACTGTGGGCAGTGTTCAAAAGTATTATGTACTTACAGGTCTGTGCCTGTGTTAACCTGAATAAGACACTTTTAATGATCGCTTTTTAACATGTATTAGTACATAAACTTTCTAAATACGCTTCCTCGCTCACAACAAGCCAATAATTTAGGCAATAAATTTTCTCGCGTTGCTCTCCGTCTCCGGTACACATAAGATCAGTTTACGTTTCCACGCAACTTTATTAACTATGTACCTAGGTAGGTATTTGGCAATGGTAATTTTACGGTGATCGTAAATAATAATATCCGACGATGCAGTCGAATGAGCCATTTCCTAAAATGACTCATTGATAGTCAGTACAACACCACTCACAACAACTGCAGCAATTGGACTCATTTTTTCTGGAGACATCTTCAGTATACTGTTGTATTGTTGATTCCACAATAAAAGCTGCATTTTTTATCTAAATTAATTATTATTGAGTCAATGTTAGACGGGTAATAAATAGATAGGTAGGTAGTTAATGAATTCAATTTCGTAAATATTGTTCAGGACATGCCGTTATGTGTTGGCGTTAATGATATAATATCGAATAGTTCTCACCGAATCTAACGAGCGGAATCGATTTGAAATTGTAATGAGTTGTAGCACTGGTTTCTCTAATTACTAAAATAAAATCAGTCAATACACTTGTTATAAGTAGATATTTTCGATAAAGTGTCTCATATACGTCTTCAGGTGGAGTTACGGTGCTTCAACTTGCGATTAGGTAGTTATAGCAAAATTAATCTTATTGCTGTTGTTTACTAAGCAATTAACGTTTCATTAACATGATTAACAGGACGGGAATGTGGTTTGCTTTGTTCAACAGAGCGGAGCGCCTTCAAATATAAGTAATCGATACGTATTTTGGACCATTTTTTTATTCCTGATAAGGTACCTCTACCTAGTAATTTTTTAGAAAAAATGGTGATGCTTTTCTACATCGACAATTCGTTACTTATTGGAACATACTGCCCCCTATCTGACTCAGATCATCCTTTATAACTCTTTTACTCCTATTTCTACTCCTACTATAACTTTATCTAACTAAAGATACTCTAAACCCATTCTATGTCATACTGTCTTGCTGTTTTGTCAATTCGTAATTAACGTCTCTGGTAGCTCCGCCCGTTCTCCTATCAGATATCTAAATTCAGCTATCCCCAATCACGATTTATTCCTATTTCTACCCCTACTTACTCCTTCAAGTCCCTTAAATGTATCGTAATACAATCCTATATCTTTAGTTCCTTGTTCACTTCTATATATCGTTTCCTGTCGTCCAGGTCTTCCTCGACCACTCTCTAGTCATACGTTTACTCCTAATATGACTACCTAGTTCTTCGGGTTTCTCAGAAGATCTCTCAATGTTTGAATGTCTTGCCAATTCCTAGTTAACGTCCCTGTAGCACCGCCTATTCTCCTATCTAATCTTAGTCATCCTCAATCACTATTACGTCCTATTTCTACTCATATCTACTCTTCCAAGTCCCTCAAACGATATCCTATTACAATCCTATTTCTGTATCGTTTCCTGTCCTCATAATTGCTCTACACCTTCCTACCCAACCCTTTAGTCATACGTTTATTCCTAATGTGACTCCATCTAGTTCTTCAGGTCTCTCAGAAGATCTCTCAATGGTTTATTGTCTTGCCAATTCTTAGTTAACTTCCCTGTAGCACCGCCCATTCTCCTATTGTATCTCAGTCATTCCCAGTTACCATTTAGTCCTATTTCTACTTCTACTTAGTTACCTATGTCTCTCAAAAGGTATCCTAATACAACCCTATTTCTCTAATTCCTTGTTTACTTATATATATCGTGTTCTCATAAAAGTTTTGTAACTTTTGTGTTTGTTTTTAATTTTAATATGGAGTTACAATTTAACACCCCTTCGTCAATTAACTTTTGTATCGTTTCCTGTCTATAATTGTTATCACCTCAATCTAGTCATACGTTTATTCCTAATATGACTCCACCTAGTTCTTCAAGTCTCTTAGAAGATCTCTCTATTATCATACTGTCTTGCCAATTCCTAGTTAACTTCTCTTAAGCACCGCCCATTCTCCTATTGTATCTCAGTCATTCCCAGTTACCATTTAGTCCTATTTCTACTTCTACTTAGTTACCTATGTCTCTCAAAAGGTATCCTAATACAACCCTATTTCTCTAATTCCTTGTTTACTTATATATATCGTTTTCTGTCGTCATAATTGGTCTAGATCTTCATCGATCATTCTCTAGTCATACGTTTATTCCTAATGTGACTCTACCTAGTTCTTCAAGTCTCTTAGAAGATCTCCTATTATCATACTGTCTTGCCAATTCCTGGTTAACTTCTCTTAAGCACCGCCCATTCTCCTATCTAATTACAATCCTATTTCTGTATCGTTTCCTGTCCTTATAATTGCTCTACACCTTCCTATACCATCCTGTAGTCATACGTTTATTCCTAATATGACTCCATCTAGTTCTTCAGGTCTCTCAGAAAATCTCTCAATGTTTTATTGTCTTGCCAATTTTGAGTTAACTTCCCTGTAGCACCGCCCATTCTCCAATCGTATTTCAGCCATTCCCAGTTACTATTTAGTCCTATTTTTACTCCTACCTAGTTACCCAAGTCTATCAAAATGTATCCTAATACAACCCTATTTCTCTAATTCCTTGTTTACTTCTATATATCGTTTCCTATCGTCATAATTCGTCTAGATCTACTTCGATCACTCTCTAGTCATACGTTTATTCTTAATATCTATGACTCTATCTAGTTCTTCAAGTCTCTTGGAAGATCTCCTTATGTCATACTGTCTTGCCAATTCCTAGTTAACTTCTCTGTAGCACCGCCCATTCCCCTATCTAATTTTAGTCATTCTCAGTTACTATTTAGTCCTACATCTACTCTTACCTAGTCCTCCAAGTCCCTCAAACGATACCCTATTACAATCCTATTTCTGTATCGTTTCCTGTCCTTATAATTGCTCTACACCTTCCTATACCATCCTCTAGTCATACGTTTATTCCTAATATGACTCCATCTAGTTCTTCAGGTCTCTCAGAAAATCTCTCAATGTTTCATTGTCTTGCCAATTCTAGTTAACTTCCCTGTAGCACCGCCCATTCTCCTATCGTATCTTCAGTCATTCCCAGTTACATTTAGTCCTATTTCTACTCCTACTTAGTTACCTCAAGTCTCTCAAAATGTATCCTAATACAACCCTATTTCTCTAATTCCTTGTTTACTTCTATATATCGTTTCCTGTCGTCATAATTGGTCTAGATCTTCTCGATCACTCTCTAGTCATACGTTTATTCCTAATATGACTCTACCTAGTTCTTCAAGTCTCTTAGAAGATCTCCTATGTCATACTGTCTTGCCAATTCCTAGTTAACTTCTCTGTAGCACCGCCCATTCTCCTATCTAATTTTAGTCATTCTCAGTTACTATTTAGTCCTACATCTACTCTTATCTAGTCCTCCAAGTCCCTCAAACGATATCCTATTACAATCCTATTTCTGTATCGTTTCCTGTCCTTATAATTGCTCTACACCTTCCTATACCATCCTCTAGTCATACGTTTATTCCTAATATGACTCCATCTAGTTCTTCAGGTCTCTCAGAAAATCTCTCAATGTTTCATTGTCTTGCCAATTCTCAGTTAACTTCCCTGTAGCACCGCCCATTCTCCAATCGTATTTCAGTCTTTCCCTCAGTTACTATTTAGTCCTATTTTTACTCCTACCTAGTTACCCAAGTCTATCAAAATGTATCCTAATACAACCCTATTTCTCTAATTCCTTGTTTACTTCTATATATCGTTTCCTATCGTCATAATTCGTCTAGATCTACTTCGATCACTCTCTAGTCATACGTTTATTCTTAATATCTATGACTCTATCTAGTTCTTCAAGTCTCTTGGAAGATCTCCTTATGTCATACTGTCTTGCCAATTCCTAGTTAACTTCTCTGTAGCACCGCCCATTCCCCTATCTAATTTTAGTCATTCTCAGTTACTATTTAGTCCTACATCTACTCTTACCTAGTCCTCCAAGTCCCTCAAACGATACCCTATTACAATCCTATTTCTGTATCGTTTCCTGTCCTTATAATTGCTCTACACCTTCCTATACCATCCTGTAGTCATACGTTTATTCCTAATATGACTCCATCTAGTTCTTCAGGTCTCTCAGAAAATCTCTCAATGTTTCATTGTCTTGCCAATTCTCAGTTAACTTCCCTGTAGCACCGCCCATTCTCCAATCGTATTTCAGTCATTCCCAGTTACTATTTAGTCCTATTTTTACTCCTACCTAGTTACCCAAGTCTATCAAAATGTATCCTAATACAACCCCTATTTCTCTAATTCCTTGTTTACTTCTATACATCGTTTCCTATCGTCATAATTCGTTTAGATCGTCCTCAATCGCTCTCTAGTCATACGTTTAATCTTAACATGACTCTACCTAGTCCTTCAAGTTTCTCAGAAGATCTCTTTATGCCATACTGTCTCGCCAATTACTAATCCACTTTCCTAGAGTATATTTATTTATCTAATCTAGGTCTTCTCCTATCACTCCTTACAATTAGTCCTACTCCTATTCCTAACGTATCTTTATGTCTCTACCTCAACTTTTTCTAATCCCATCATATTTTTAACGACTTTAATATAGATTTAAATAACGAAAGCAACAATGGAAAAGTACGGGCTTCGCACAGAAAACATGTCCCACCTTCTTCTGTACTTTCATGGAATACAATATATTTGTAGAGTCTTTAAAAAGGCATGGACATGTGGTTTTTCTTTCCGATAAAAGTATAAGTACCTATAAGTAGAATAATGCCTGTGCACGGTTGGACAATTCGACCAAAATAAAGATGTCACTCATTCTGGCTGAGTGTGGCTGATGAATGGTCGCGAAGACAGTCTTTTCCACGCATCGTTGGATTTCTGATCGGCGTGTCTTTTGCAATTTGCTTTTTTCGTAGTCAATTTATGTCGCATGTATTATCTCTGCTCATAAAATTCCATAGCAACTTTTTGTATCTATCTATAGGTTCGCTTACGACTAAACTTTTTTTAAACAAAGGGTGGTCCCATACCTCCAAGAAAATTATTTATATCACTAAAGATTCGCTGACTTTTGTAAGTATTTTAAATAATTTTCTTTGAACGGTGGACGTCTACTTAGACAACCAAAACAACACTGTCTCTCCATTTACATAAATATTATTGTAAAATTATAATTTAGCTACAATATCTTTGATAGGGAGTTGTACTTAGTACGTTGACTTCTTTGTGATCGATTGACTTCCGCAACTGTATACCTTTCTAACACATTACAAACAAAAATTGCCAGCAATAATATCGTACTTTGCTTATCGTATTTTATAGGTAGTTTTCATCATTAGTATTAGGTATATAAGTGTAGGGATCGATGTTGATAGATATGAGGGTGACAATTCACTTTGCCACGTCAGTGACCTTTTGGATAATGTGGGGTTTGTATGAACGGTTTATACCTACAATCAGCAGGAATAAAAACACCAGAACAATATTTCCTTTATTCGTTCCTTGTTTTATTATCTATTAATTATTAATTTTTGAGCTATAATTGTTTGATTAATTTTTGCAGTATTTTAAGTAGATTTATATTTGTTAAAATATAATAAATTGTAATAACTTTTTTAAGATTTTTCAATAAGTTTTATTTATATTCTACAAACCCATTAATTCAAACTTAAATTATTTTTTTTAATAGGTAGGTACTTCATTAATAGCTGATGTGTTAACATTGAAATTTAATTTAATAGAACGTACCTATGTACGTATATTTGTGACGTCATATTCCGCAGTAATATTATAATGTGGCTTTTCACAGAAATTGAATGGTTAGCTTAGAGCTTAGCAGCAACTTTTTATGAATGCAAACATTAGTGTGCGCCTGCCCAAAGTTAGTTTCTTAGTTTACCCTTTACATTTTTATTCAAAACAAAAACGTCAGTGAGTTCGTGAACTGTTTCAAATTCCTCAGTAGATTCGTTTTTACACACAGAATGTGACTGAAATAATCTGTAAGTTTTTACGTAAACATAATATACTTATAGTAATTCATTATTTCATTAGGTAATTAGTTGTAAAAATAGCATTTTTGAAAGCGAAAACTTTTTTTATTAGATAATTGCCATAAAAGGGGTCGTAATATTTATTATTAATTACGCGAAGTATTTAAAACCTTTCTTCCCTTTTAATGAGCTGTCTTGGATATAAAATGAAATTTTCATCCCCTTCAGATGTTATAGCAATTAATTGAATTCATTTGGAGCTCATCCCTTCATTTATATCTCACATAATTAATTAGTAGATTTCTCCTTGTTGCTGAAAGTTCCAATTTTTATTGATAAAAGTCTGGCGCCTTCGCCAAATGAATTTCAAATAAATAAATTTATTTTTGGCCATTAAAAGCTCTTGATTTCGTCTTTAAAAAAAAAAAACTGATTTATCTATTGTTATTTAATTATCGAAAAAGAAGTTTCTCAACAATTTTTCAATAATGAAATGAAAATAGAATTGATTAGGGGTCGTTAATAAAATACGTTTGCATCCAAGGGGGGAGGAGGGGTGTGACAAGATGTGACAAGGGGGGACGGGGGGGTCTACGGTAACGTGACGTTCGCCGTTCATCAAAAAATTTTACTGAATTTACAGAATCCTTGGACTTCTGATAAATAGAAATATTATTTATTTGTTCGTTACAAAATTTAAATTTTATTATGAAAATAAAATAATTATTTTTGACTATCAAAATTTGTGTATTATCAATAAAAATTTATCATGTTCAGGGGGGGGGTTAGTTTTTGTGACGTAATATTTACAGGGGGGCACAGAAAGTGTGACACAGCGCGACAACCGGAGTGGAGGGGGTAAAAAAAGCTAATTTTAGCGTGACGTATTTTATGAACAGCCCCTTAGGTATTACTCAAAGGATTTTTTATCAATAGAATAAATAAAAAACATTCTATTTGTCCCAATTAATTCATTAATCAGTTATAAAGATACGAATTTTTAAATTTCATTGGGAAGACAGCGAAAGCTTCTTTTATTAGATAAATGTCCTAGAAGGGGTGTTACTTATTATTATTAATTACGTAAAGTATTTAAAACCCTTTTTCCCATTTAATGCGATTTTTCATCCCCTTCACGTAAAAAAATATAATAATTCAATTAAAAAATTGATGTAAGATTTTCAATGAGGTTTGATGAGATTTTTTTGGATCTCATCCTATTATTATTTTTTGACCTTAGATAATTAGTAGATGTCTCCTTGTTCTGAATGTTTCAATTTTTACTGATAAAAGTCCTGGCGCCTTCACCAACTTAATATAAAACAAATTTATTTTTGATCTTAAAAGTTTTTGATTTCGTTTTTCATAGAAATTGATATATGTATTGTTATTTAATTACCTATCGAAAAATAAGTTTTCAAAAACAAAATTAAAATGTAATTTGTCCTAAAAGAAGTCCCAAAAATAAAACTAAAAGAGAATTAGATACATGAATTGATTATGTAGTACCTACAGGGGGATGTAGGCATGTAGGTAGACTTTATTGGACAATTTATGGTTTAGGAAGTTATCTAATTTTTGTTAATGCCTTTGTAGTCACGAGAACCCAAAAAAAATAATTAATTATCCCTCCTATTCTATTCACAGCTAATTGTCAGTCTTATACCATAAAGATTATATCTATCTAGCTATAGACCCATTACCTAAACATCTATTTGTGGAAAGATTATTACTGTACAACGTACTAAAAAATAATATGTGGACGCTCTTTAATAAAAATTGTAAGTAGGAAATACTACACATAAAGGAACGAACAGCATCTGAATTAATAATAATTTATAAAAACAACGTAAATATAAACATTTAAAAGTAAATTATAGGTACTCAATGGGAGATGTTTATATAATATACAGGGTTTTTCAAGTTGATGGGCTTATTAGAAGTATATGAATTAGTAGAAGGAATTCAATTCTGAAACTTGGGCTCATTTGGTTATTATTTATGCCGCTTCTTTTAAAAATATTTTCAAGTTCGATTTACATCCGGTTATACCGGAAGTCGATACCAACTTTGTTATTTTAAATGGAATGGTATATTTTTTACGCTGAATTCGAATAAAACGTGTAATTCTAAGGTAAGTTTGATAACCAACTTGTACACCTATGACGATCGGTTTCTGAGTTAATTTAATTTATAGAAAAAAAAATCGCTACCGCAACCCAAATTATAAAAAATCATAACTTCCACAAAATACGACTTAGAGTGTTGAAATTTTTACTAGTAATAGCTGAATATTAGTGCTAACGCCTTGACAAAATTGAATTAAATAATTTATACAGGGCGTTCAAAATAAAATTCTAAAATTGAAAAACTTCAAACACGAATTACTTCGTTTTTTCAAATGGCACCTACTATTTTTTATTTTTTCAACCGATTCCTTTTTTTATCCTCTTTCGATCTATATGGATACTTCCTATTTTATTTGAAAATTTTGGAATAATTTGGAATTATTACTTAAAATAGGAAGTATCCATATAGATCGAAAGAGGATAAAAAAAGGAATTTCAATTTTAGAATTTTATTTTGAACGCCCTGTATAAATTATTTAATTCAATTTTGTCAAGGCGTTAGCACTAATATTCAGCTATTACTAGTAAAAATTTCAACACTCTAAGTCGTATTTTGTGGATGTTATGATTTTTTATAATTTGTGTTGCGGTAGCGATTTTTTTTCTATAAGTTAAAATAACTCAGAAACCGATCGTCATAGGTGTACAAGTTGGTTATCAAACTTACCTTAGAATTACACGTTTTATTCGAATTCAGCGTAAAAAATATACCATTCCATTTAAAATAACAAAGTTGGTATCGACTTCCGGTATAACCGGATGTAAATCGAACTTGAAAATATTTTTAAAAGAAGCGGCATAAACAATAACCAAATGAGCCCAAGTTTCAGAATTGAATTCCTTTTACTAATTCATATACTTCTAATAGCCCATCAACTTGAAAAACCCTGTATATTAAATAAACTGTTTGTTCAACAATTAATGTTTTAGATAATTTAGATGTTAAAGGGATGGGTTGTTCTGCAGCAAAGAATGTCACAATTGAGCCCCTAAACGGGCACGCGGTTGTATCCGATAACAATTTGTCGAGGAAAGGTTCAAAAACAAACCCCATCATCACGAAAACTTCATCAGACCCTCCGTTAGAAAGCGAGGAACCACATACCGAAATTTTAGAAAATATTACAATGAATAATGTACAAAAAACAAGTAAGTACCTAATACTTAAGTAACTTTAAGGACGATCTCTCAATAAAGTATTTTCTTAGGTTCAGTTTTTTTTTGTGGGGGAAAAATAAAAAAGATAAGTGTGTTTATTTGAAATTATTAACAAATACTCTTGCATAACGTCTTATTTAGAGCACAAAACTTAATTTTTAACGTTTTAGTAATCGTTCAGAATATTTGAAAACGTCAAGAAACCCAACAATTTCAGTTTTCAATTTATTATTTTTTCCTTTTTGTATACCTAAATAATTATTTTTTTTATTTTTTCATTATTCTACGTATACCCTTAGAATAATTTATCTTCATATTTTTATCTTAATTTTTCTATTCTATACACATCACTCAAGGGAAAAGCCCCTCAAGCAGATAGCTTTATTTTATTTTTTTGTTGAAGTTTGAAAAAGCTTACAAATGCCATTATATTTATATATTTAAGGGTCGTCTTCCAATATTCCCCTGCTTTTTTTAAATTTGCGATCCGTTCTTGAGAAAATAAAAAAAGGATGTTCTTAAAATTTTTTCAAAACATGTTTTAGACACCTAATGAGCTAAAATGTGTGGTCAAAATTATTACCAATGGGAATTCGTCTGCGTGGAATAGTGACTTTCGGCAGCATTTAAAATTTATTTCTTCTATATTTTTATTTTCTGGGCCGCAAGACTTTTTACACAAAAACTTTCATTCCTTACTTTTGCCCCCTTTAGGGTAAAATTTTTACAAACTCTAAATATCGTATTTATATCTAATCAAAAGCCTAAAAAATAAGTTTCAAGCCTCTAGCTTTATATCTACTTATCTATCTCTGTACCAAAGTCTCATTTAAATCGGTTCAGTAGTTTGGGCGTGATTGCGTAACACACAGACAGACAGAGTTACTTTCGCATTTATAATATTATAGATTAATATAGTTTAATTATAGTTTAAAATAGTTTATATAGCTTAGTATTCAACTACTTTTACTGATCCAAATAAACAAAACCTCTATAACTTTTTACACTTAATATTTTAATTTTCTGGGCCGTAAGCCTTTTGGACGACGTCATTACACAAAAACTTTCATCGGCTAATTTTATCCCCTTTAGGGTAAATTTTTTACAAACATTAAATGTCGTATTTATTTATATCTAATCAAAAGCCGAAAAAATAAGTTTCAAGCGTCTATCTTTAAAAATTACGGAATGTCCGCACAAACTTTCCTATTTCAACCCCTTATAACCCTTTTTTCGCATTAAAAAGTAGCCTATGTCCTTTCTCAGGCTCTAGACTATCTCTGTACCAAATTTCATTTAAATCGGTTCAGTAAATTTTAGGCGAGATTGTGTAGCATACAGACAGAGTTACTTTCGCATTTATAATATTCCGCGAATTCATTTCTATCGATTTTCCCATGGGAATAAGATATTTTCCCGCAGTGAAAAGTAGCCTATGTCCTTTCTCATGCTTTAGACTATCTCTGTACCAAATTTCATTAAAATCGGTTCAGTAAATTTTAGGCGAGATTGTGTAGCATACAGACAGAGTTACTTTCGCATTTATAATATTCCGCGAATAAATTTTCATCAATTTTCTCATGGTAATAAGGTATTTTCCCGCAGTAAAACGTAGCCTATGTGTTAATCCAGGGTGTCAGCTAACTCCATACCAAATTTTATTAAAATCGCTCCAGCCGTTTAGACGTGAAGAAGTAACAACACTCACTCACTCACAAACTTTCGCCTTTATAATATTAGTGTGATACATTAAGTTTTTTTGCATAACGTCATTTAGAGCAAAAATTTATAGTTTGTCGAATGGTTTCCGGGCTGGTTCCCACGTTGTTCAAATAAATTAAAATTGAAAAGAAATAAATCAACAACGTGGAAACCAGCCCGGAAACCATTCGACAAACGACGCCAACCACAGAAGCCTTCAGACCAAACAGTCAACGTTTCAGTAATCGCATGACTGCCTTCTTCAGAACATTCGAAGCTCAATCGATTACAAAATAATCAATAAACACAAGAATTTTCATTTTCAATTTATCATTTTTTAGCTTTTTCTTTGGTAACCACTTAATAATTTGTATTTTACCTTTATAATTTGTCCTTAAATTTTTTATATTTTTATCGTTATTTTTTCTATTCATCAATCAAACGAAAAATCTTTCTGTTTTTTGTTTATGTTCAAAAAAAAACTTTTCCATTACAAATATGTACTTACATACTTATTTACACACATATATAAGTACTTATATGTCGATATTATTGGAGGTAAACAAAGCGGACTGCGGTAGAGCAATTTGCAAGTACAATAAATTATTAATAAAGCACCAAACCCCTAACGCTTATTCATGCGTTTCAGCCTTAAGCCTATCATTACTTTGTACTGTTTGCTTTCGAAAATACGTATCAATCGATACCAAAACACACTAGTCATAAAAAAGACCACCTGATAGGTATTTAGGCACATACCTAATTGATTTCATTTACCCTTTACTTTACTCGTCTGAGGGTTTGTACACTGTGCTGTACATGTTACAAAAAATTAATAAGAATGACAAGCAAAAGTCATGAACCATGAAATGCGCGAGAAAAGCGAGGGGAAGGGCTTATACTATACTACCTAAATAATGGGGGAGTTAAGTGACTGCGCATCCCAGTGCTAAGCTCACGAAATTGTTAACTCTTGTTTTAGCAAATGGGTTATCGTTTGATATCGCTTTCCAAGAAGACGACAAGGACGACAGTATAATAAAAAAACATCCCCCAAAGAGGTTGCAACAGTTCGAGGAGCCATCCGCAAACAACCCCATTTCTTTGGAGCAATTAAAAGAGAAACTGGACGAGGCAGAAGAGAGGAGACAACAGGTTACTCCTTTATTTATTATTAGAGAAAAAACAATAGGTATCTACCTTAGAGATTAATACGTAGATTATTTAATTATTATTAGAAGAAATGTTGAAATATTTATAAAATGTCCTGTAGATATTGCAACAAAGAATGGAATCTGCAAGGAATTCGTTTCGGAAACAAACAAGCGTTTATTCGATCGACGAGGTCGATATGCAAAGACTTACAGTTCCTGAGGAAGAGTACAGACAAATGGACGAAACTTTTAACCAATTACAGTCAGAAAATTCATACCACTGATAATACATATCTATATTAATATACTTAAGTAGATATGTATGTCAACCACGAAATAAATTTTTATACTACCTAATACCATAATGTAAATGTAGCTTTAATATTACGAAACTCTGTTCAACAAAATTAATTTAACCCCATCATTAAGGGTGCCTATCTAATATTATTAATAATAGTAAAAATGACTTACATAATAATATATGTTGTTGCATTTTATATTTTGACGCTATTAAAAGCTTTTGGCCACCATCACATCACGTAGGACAAATCATGTTTTGATTACAGGACGATTAAATTACCGAAAACGATCTATCACGTACCACGACCTCGAAAATACTAACATTCTAGTTCGACTAAAAATATAAGGTCACCTCTGTCCTTATCGCTATTATTCTCATCTGAGTTGTATAAAATATCTACTCAATAAAGGTAAAATAAATAAAACTGATTTTAAAATACAACAAATAAATAAATGAAATAAACAAATGCAATAGTGACATTTACGCAATGGGAGGAGCTACAGGTGCATTGTTGTTTACATAGCTCACTTGGATAATAAGTACTTTAATTTAATTTAAAATTTTGTTTTAGAATAACGCTAGTAGTTAATAATAAACCCCGATAGTAATAAAAAATGACTTACATATAATGACTGGGGACATTTTGACACCACCATGAAACCATGATAAAGTTTGATTTTGTTCTATTTGCATTTTTCATTAGGCAGTGCCTGATTATTGATGATTATAAATAAACAGACATAAATTATAATTTAATATCATTAATTAATAAACACAATTTAGATCCTTAAATTAATTAAACAGACACTAATGTAACGAAAACATACGAGCACTAGGTAAACAAATGCAATAGCGACATTTACGTAATGGGAGGAGCTACACGTGCATTGTTGTTTGCTTGGATATTAAGTAATGATAATAATTGTAATCTATTTAATTTATAATAATTGTAAAAACAACTTTTGTTGTTATTAAACTCAAAAAATGACCTCTTAGTACTTATATTTATTATTCATAAGGGTAGATACCTACACTTTGAAACAGGGGTCGATAATTAATTAAATTATTTAATTTATTTTCAACTCTTATTTTTATTAATTAGGCACCCTTTTCAAAATTAATAAAATAATTACTTACATAAGCAATGGGCATAAAAAAGGCTGCTTTTGTTCACCCCAATGGCCAAATTATCGCACTTAGAAAGTAATGTATTTATTTCGACACTAAAACCCGATTATCCCGGACGTAACTCACTAATTTTTAATCGATATTTGAATTAAATTGTCTAAAGTCAATAATTACGATCGATGAAATCGCGACAGTCCCGTAAAAATAACCTCACATTTGCCCGGCCACGGTCAGCTACTTATTTGCACTTGCATTTTCGTCCACCGTTTATTTTACGTATTAAAATTGTATTAAATTATGAGAAATAAATGTAAAAAGTAATTTGAGATTACTTATAAACGTATTTAAAATCTATAAATTACTTAAAAAGAAAATATTTCACGAGAAATGCGAGTGCGAAACAAGTGCGTCTACTCAACTGGCATATGCGCACTTCGTCAGGGAACTTTGTTGTTTCCACGGCTCACTTGGACAATTATTAGGTGGCGCAAAGAAAATTGACAGAGCTACGTTCCACAGCTCACTTAGTTAAGTAATTAAAACAAAAATATATAAAAAGTATCTTCAAAATTTAACTAATAAGACTTTTTAAAACCATTCTTTTACATTACTTATCTAATAATAATAATAACAAAAATAATCATTATTAGCTGTAAATTATACAGAAGATATTTACGTAAATTAAAATTGTTTAAAGTACGATATACAGGGTGTCCCATGTGTGAAAAATAACAAGGTAGTTTATGAAGAATATTTTATTGTATTCAGGATAAAATGTAGAGAGAGAGACACTAATATTAATAATAATAAGAAAGTACTTAATTGTGTTTCAATAAATTATTATTATAGATACTTATACCGCCTTTTTTCATCATGTAAAGTAAAATTAGAAATTTATTTAAACCTATTTTATTAGTTAATAATTTTTTATACAGTTCTTTTTAACAGTTATTTATAATACCCGTAAACTTTTCATTTGATTTATTTGGGATTTAATAAATCTCTTTGTTTAATTCATATATAAAACAACATTTTATTTATAAACATAATTTACAAACCACTATACGTAAATAGTGGACATGATAAATATTACAAAGTCTTTTTCTGTTTTTTACATTTAAATTGTACCTAATGTGCGTTAAAAGTGACATCGATTCCTATAGATATAAATACAATTAGTACGTACATTGAAAAAAGTACCATTTTACAAGCAGACTTACCAAAAGTGCCCATAGCTTTACAACCATTAATTAAAAAGTACCAACAAAAGGCTCAGCTGTTTTAATGTTAGTAAACAAAAAAATCGATTGTTTTAAGGTGCCATTGTTGTCAATAGCTGACAAAACAATTGGCACTCTTTAATAAAGACTGGTGACAAAAGTCTCAACTGTTTTAAGGTGCCACTGTTGTAAAAACAATTGGCACTTCTTAGTAAATGGCACTGCTGCTACAAACAAAAGGATCAATTGTTTTAAGGTGCCTTTGTTTTCAATTGTTGACAAAACAATTGGCACTCTTTAATAAAGACTGGTAACAAAAGTCTCAACTGTTTTAAGGTGCCATTGTTGTAAGAACAATTGGCACTCTTTAGTAAATGGCACTGTCGCTATTTACTAACGAGTGGCAACAAAAGGATTAATTGTTTTAAGGTGGTACTGTTTTCAATTGTTGGCAAAACAGTTGGCACACACCAACGGTCAACTTATTGCACCTTTTAGCACTCTTGATAATTGTAAATCTGCTTGATAGAATTCTTTTCAGCTTAAATCTACAGCACACTTAATTTAGGATTTATTTCTTATCAATATTACGGATTACTTTATCGATTTTCACGGCTTGGATTACTCCTACATTTCTGCTTGTTGTCAGTGACGATAAAAACAATGTTGTCAAATAATTTGTTTGTGACATTATTTATTGAATTTTGTTTTATCTACCATTATGTAAAAATAAAAATAAAGCTTAATTTTTTGTCATAAAAATTGTTTGATACGCCACTGACATTTCCAAATCTCTTATGTACTTAGTCCAGTATTTTGGTGTAAATTATACATTAGCACACGAGGAAATTGTGATCTGGAAAGAAACTCTGAAAGACTAAAGTTTTGTAGGCAATCTTCACACTTTCGTTAATTTTTATAATGCTTAATTAGTTAATTGTTTTAAGGCATTTAAAATAAAAAATAAAAATAAAATTGTTTTTGTTGTAAGACAAAAATTGATCATTTGCTATTTTAACTAAACTACGAGAAACTAATTTCGTTGTAAAATATTCTTATGTTATTTTATTATAAATAATTTCATTAAATACTTATTTAAGGGCAATATCACCTTTAATTTAAATTCTTATATTCAAAAACTCTTTTTCTTCTTTAACAGGTAGGAATATAAATAAAAACTTATAACTATAAATTCTTTTTACATAGAAGTCAAATTAATTAAAATCAATGGTCTTAAAACAAGGGGTGGCATTTATAAATATATTTAATTGTTTTATTTAATCAGAAGGGGGTTTTAGGAACCACCACAAGGAAAAAAAAAGTGTAGACTAAATGAAATTGATTTTTGAATATTTTTTTTGGATAATTACAATTAAAACGAAATTAAAAAAAGAGTTTTTTTCCAGTACAATACGTCAATACAATTCATATTGCGTTTATAATATTGTCATTACAGAAATTATGGTATCACTGGGACACATTAATTAAAAGCGAAACGTAGATATAAAATTATTTACGTAATAACTATGCACTTAAAAATTTAATGGATAAGTACCTTATAAAATCTTTAAAAAACGTAGACAATAATATTTTTTATGAATAATTAAAATATATAAATATCTATGTATTAAAATATCTGTCTTTTAATAAAGCATTGCAATTTTTTTTATTGCTTTAGACAAATAAACAATAAATTAAATAGGTAAGTACTCTATGGTAATTAAATGTTGTAGAGAACATTTAATAACAATTTAAATTTAATATAAGGTGGTGATCTGATTATTTATTTATTTATAAATAAAATTCAAGTGTCATCTTCTGTAGGTATTACTTATGTACTTTTCGAGTATTCTATTTTTACTAAGTAATTAATTATATTAGAAAAATTACAGTAATTTGGCATAGGAAAATGAAAACAGTACTAATTATTGTAGGTATTGTGATTATCAAAAGCCTTCAACATTAAAATTAATTTTTTTCTGCAAAATTTTCTGATATTTTTGTTGTGGCTTTGATAAGCACAATATTTTTAGTTGTCCATGAAGACAGGGCTAAAAGTTACTTCCACCTATTTTCTTATTAATAGTAAAATGATGGAAGACAGCCTTTTATTCATAATTTAATACTGATGTACTTTTCAAAAACACTGAGACTGAATCTAAATTCCTTGTTTCGTCCCTGTGCACCACCATAATTAACGCCTTTCACACAATAATTAAAATTTATGAAAACATTGAGTATTTATAGTGTATGAAGGGAAGGGTATACCCAGTTAAGGCAGTAAGAGATGAGCAAGATTACATCTTTAAGATGAGTACTAGATGAGCAGCTACGAGATGAGTCGTGAAAACATTGAATCAAATATGAAGACTGTCCAAACAGTGAATTTTTAATATAGGTAGTATATCTTCAGGATGAATAATAGATGAGGATGTATGAGCTGATTGCGAGATGTAGAGAGTCTTAAAAACATTGAGTATAGTGTATGATGACCATTTGGCAAAATCAGATTCAAATTCAGACCGTATATCTGTAGAATGAATAATAACTGAACATCCATAAGCAAGACGTAAAGCAACCAAGAAAAAATCAAGTCAAAAATATGAAGATTTTGTACACATTAGACTCAAACATTTAATATTAAATTGTGACATATAAAATACTCTCAAAAACATTGTATAGCAACTTTTTGGCCAAATTAAACCCAAATTGAGACTATATATTTTTAGGATGACTTGTAGACGAGTACGTATAAGCAACACGTAAAGTAATGAAGAAATCATTAAGCTTAAAGTATGAATATTTTGTTCAGATTAAACTCAAACTTTTCATTTTAAGTTAGATAGTATATCTTCAAGATGAGTAGTAGATGAGCAGGTACGAGATGAGTCGTGAAAACATTGAGTCAAATATGAAGACTGTCCAAACAGTGAATTTTAAATATCTATAGATAGTATACCTTCAGGATGAATAGTAGATGAGCTCGTCCAATCAGACCGTATATCTTTAGAATGAGTAATAACTGAACATCCATAAGCAAGACGTAAAGTAACCAAGAAAAAATAAAGTCAGAAGTATGAGGATTTTGATCCAATTAAAATCAAATATTTAATTTTCAGTTCAGACAGTATATCTTCAAGATGAATAATAGATTAGTTCTCTCAAACAAAACGTAAAAAGATCATGAAAAAATTAAGTCAGAAATATGAAGATTTTGTACACATTAGACTCAAACATTTAATATTAAATCCAGACAGTATATATTTAGGATGAATAATAGATGAGCATGAATGATTGGACTGTAACATATAAAATATTCTTAAAAGCATTGTATAACAACTTTTTGGCCAAATTAAACCCAAATTCAGACTATATATTTTTAGGATGACTTGTAGGCGAGTACGTATAAGCAACACGTAAAGTAATGAAGAAATCATTAAGCTTAAAGTATGAATATTTTGTTCAGATTAAACTCAAAATTTTAATTTTAAGTCAGATAGTATATCTTCATGATGAATAATAGATGAGGGTGTATAAGCTGGGAGTCTTAAAAACATTGAGTGCAAAGTATGACGTGTTTTTGGCTAAATTGGATTCAAATTCAATATCTTTGGAATGAGCTGTAGACGAACACGTATGCTCTAATTGCATGTGTGTTAAAGCAATTATGAAAACGTTGGGTCTATTTTCCTATAGTAAATTTAGTAAAAATGTCTTCAAGATGAGCAATAGACGTAACTGATATTAACTTTGTCCAATTTAGGTGCAAATTTTTGGTTTTGTTTAACGAATTAAATTTTTGTAGTGTAAAAGGCTTCCTAAAAACGTGGTGCACAAAGATTTTCAGTATTTTCTAATTCGTTATTGGTCGTCTTTCCAATATAGAAACATTAATATTACTTTTATTTTTTCTATAACTAACACACAGCCGCTATATTTATAATATTCATATAAATATTATTATAAATTATTATTATTTTTTTTATTTTATTACACTAGTCCACCATGCACGATTGGAACACTTTTTGAGCGATATACACAAAAGGAATACTTCAATATCAAATATTTTCTGAAATTCAATTAAGTAGGTACGTTACATATATACATAATATCTTAAGTATTATGTAAGTTACATTATATAGTTTTGAGTTGAAGGTACACAAAAATCAATCCCATCGCGATACGGAACAGGACCGGCTCAGGTCGCCGAGTCTTTTTTTTGTTTTCTGTTGGCACAATTTAATATTTTTGCTGTGAAACGAGGGGCATGGCCTAATCAGCGAAGTGCACCCTCAGGTCCATGCCCCCTCTGCGCTGCTAGTTGTAAAACCCCCGGTTCATTGCAGCCCTGTTACGGTTATGCCACTTGCACTGTAAAATTCTTAGGTACGTACGTCGGAAACTTGCGTTACACAGGGCGTAACACATGGGGTTAATTGTCGAATTGATGTAACAAAGGTAGTAGAAAAAGTCCCACACCTGTACACAACAATACATCTATCATACATACCAAAAAACATGAGAAAAGATGCATCAATGAGCTGCATTAAATGCAGCTCACTGACTCGCCTTTTTCTGCTTATAGAAGGGGTCACTATCGCCCCATCTCCCGAATATTTGACGATGGATGTAAAGAAGAAAAAGAATACATTTACCTGTGAAGGAATCTTGGCACCAGGTGCCACCGGTTTCAGCAGAACCAAAATATTGTAAGGAGTCCAGGTGATGATAAAGGTCAACAAAATAGCCGACAGCGTTTTGGCAGCTTTTTTCTCAGCCTTCTTCTCCGTCGCCCTCTTTTTCTTTTTGGCCTGCGTTTTGGTGACGGTTGTCAGAAGCGTCTTTCCTCCCATTTGTTTTGGAATAATTTTGGCATTCAAAGGAATTCTGCGAAACAAACTCATGTCCCACCGTTTTCATCAACATACACCTCATTAAATTTTACCTAATGTCCGAAACAGCTGATGGTCTTCTGTTCAGATGGTTTGCCTGAACGTATGGATAGTCCATGTCTCCAGCAGCGTGGGTTCTCAAAGGCCTCGGGATGTCTTCAGGAATCATTTTGATAGAAGGTGCTTCGTTGGTAGGAGCGCCTTCGTTAGTATCACCTGGAAGCCGGATTAGGATTGTGTAAATGCTGTCGTTTGAAATCGACCGGGTCCCTAACCGGTTCGCTACCGGCAAGCTTCGGGAATCTCGTGGAACCATCCTGGTTGGAGTCATATTGGAATGAGACAACACTAAGTCCCTCTGAGGAACTGATAGACCTGATACGTAAGGATCTCTGAAAAGAGAAGATAAGGACCACCATCAGAAAAAGGATCATTCCTTTTTGTGCACATGGTTTTCCATTGAAATTCTTCAGGTGTCTTTTTAAGGCACCTCCGTTCATAAATCACCTGATGAACTCTAGGACTACCAATGTCAAGTCCTCTTGAGGAACCTATAAACCTGCTGCTTAAGAATATCTGGAAATAGAAGACCAAGATGAGGATTATCAGATAAATTAAAAGATTTTAGATTGTTATGGTTCCTCCTGGTCTTGATGGTCATTGGTTTGGGCTCATCCTCTTTAGAAAGTGGTCCCCTTAGTAGGAGTAGTATTTCAAATTTTGGAAAACATTCTTAGGGGTTACTGCTGAATAGAATCCATGGTCAATGTTGTTTTAGTGTAAACAGTTTTGAGACAGTCTCAGTTGCAGAGACACTTCCATCAAGGGACTACCTGAGGTGAATCCTAAGGCTATCAGTGCCAGAATAATGGCTTAATGTCTTTGACGAATTAATTGACCTGTTTCTTAAGAATCTCTGGAAATAGAAGACCAATATGAGAATCATTAGATAAATTAAAAGATTTTAGGTTGTTAAGGTTCCTCCTGGTCTTGATGGTCATTGGTTTGGGTTCATCCTCTTTAGAAAGTGGTCCCCTTGGTAGGAGTAGTATTTCAAACGTTTTGCCACAAATTTTGGAAAACATTCTTAGGGGTTACTGCTGGATAGAATGCATGGTCAATGTACTTTTAGTGTAAACTGGTTAGAGACAGTCTCAGTTGCAGAGGACACTTCCATCAAGGGACCACCTGAGGTGAATCCTAAGGATATCAATGCCAGAATGATGGCTAACGGTCTTTGAAGAATTAATTGAGCTGTTTCTTAAGAATCTCTGGAAATAGAAAACCAAGATGAGAATCATCAGATAAATTAAAAGATTTTAGGTTGTTATGGTTCCTCCTGGTCTTGATGGTCATTGGTTTGGGTTCATCCTCTTTAGAAAGTGGTCCCCTTGGTAGGAGTAGTATTTCAAACGTTTTGCCACAAATTTTGGAAAACATTCTTAGGGGTTTCTGCTGGATAGAATGCATGGTCAATGTACTTTTAGTGTAAACTGGTTAGAGACAGTCTCAGTTGCAGATACACTTCCATCAAGGGACCACCTGAGGTGAATCCTAAGGCTATCAATGGCAGAATGATGGCTAAGTGTCTTTGAAGAATTAATTGAGCTGTTTCTTAAGAATTTCTGGAAATAGAAGACCAAGATGAGGATCATTAGATAAATTAAAAGATTTTAAGTTGTTGTGGTTCCTCCTGGTCTTGATGGTCATTGGTTTGGGTTCATCCTCTTTAGAAAGTGGTCCCCTTGGTAGGAGTAGTATTTCAAACGTTTTGCCATAAATTTTGGAAAACATTCTTAGGGGTTTCTGCTGGATAGAATGCATGGTCAATGTTGTTTTAGTGTAAACAGTTTTGAGACAGTCTCAGTTGCAGATACACTTCCATCAAGGGACCACCTGAGGTGAATCCTAAGGCTATCAATGGCAGAATGATGGCTAAGTGTCTTTGAAGAATTAATTGAGCTGTTTCTTAAGAATTTCTGGAAATAGAAGACCAAGATGAGGATCATTAGATAAATTAAAAGATTTTAAGTTGTTGTGGTTCCTCCTGGTCTTGATGGTCATTGGTTTGGGTTCATCCTCTTTAGAAAGTGGTCCCCTTGGTAGGAGTAGTATTTCAAACGTTTTGCCACAAATTTTGGAAAACATTCTTAGGGGTTTCTGCTGGATAGAATGCATGGTCAATGTTGTTTTAGTGTAAACAGTTTTGAGACAGTCTCAGTTGCAGATACACTTCCATCAAGGGACCACCTGAGATAAATCCTAAGGCTATCAATGGCAAAACGATGGCTAAGTGTCTTTGAAGAATTAATTGAGCTGTTTCTTAAGAATCTCTGGAAATAGAAGACCAAGATGAGGATCATAAAATAAATTAAAAGATTTTAAGTTGTTGTGGTTCCTCCTGGTCTTGATGGTCATTGGTTTGGGTTCATCCTCTTTAGAAAGTGGTCCCCTTGGTAGGAGTAGTATTTCAAACGTTTTGCCACAAATTTTGGAAAACATTCTTAGGGGTTACTGCTGGATAGAATGCATGGTCAATGTACTTTTAGTGTAAACTGGTTAGAGACAGTCTCAGTTGCAGAGACACCTCCATCAAGGGACCACCTGAGGTGAATCTTAAGGCTATCAATGCCAGAATGATGGCTAAGTGTCTTTGAGGAATTAATTGACCTGTTTTCTTAAGAATATCTGGTAATAGAAGATCAAGTTTTGGGGTCATTTTTCTTAGAAGGTGGTTCTTTTGTAGGAGTTGCTTTTAAGGCGTTTTGTCAAAAGCTTTGAAAAACATCCTTGGGGGTTACGATTGGGTTTATTGCATGATGGTCATTATCTTTCTAGTGATAATCTCAATTGAAGGGACACTTTCTTCAAGGGAACATCTGCCAAAAGCACAGACCACATGATCTTTAAAAAAATTTTTTTTTTGTGATATTTGTTTTTTTGAAAATCTTTCTGGGTCGAGTCGTGGATGGAAACTAAAAGACTACAAAGACTACAAAAACTTTTGGGGTTGAAATTTAGTCAGTTCATTGAATTTTTTCCAACCGAAAGATAAAAAAAAGGGAAGCTGAAAGAAGAATTCCAAATTTTTTGCAAACAGAAAAGGATCCAAAATAAACACTTCTGATGTTATATTTCAGACAGAAATCGAAATGTAGGTCAAAAGAATAAACTCTGTGGTCAGGAATGTGTATAGAACCATTTTCGATTACATTTATTAGAAAAACATTGTGCAAGTAGCAAATCGATTTTCTGTCTTTGTTCGGTATATTCGTATATATATATATAAAGAAAAAACCTTTTACCGCACGAACTACCATTATCTATCTATTGGAAGCCACCGTTGAACGCAATCAAATTATCCATATAATAGGTGTTTAGTTGACACGCGTTTCCCTCTCATGGTCATCTAACGGCCACAGCCTTGTCCGACTAAAGTGTGTGGTTATTGTTAATCCCCCTCTGTCAACCCCCAACCCTTCCTGTGTATCTCCACACGTTGTTATACATTTCCAACGACTAACAAGGGAAAAAAACTTTTGCCATCTCAATTTACAAATCACGAAAAAGGTACATGGTGAAGAAATCTTTGCCATATTTGGGTCACATTTCATAAATACACATTCCTTGTGTTTTAATGATCCTTTTTTGAACATCAAACTTCTTTATTTATGTCACTTACAAATTTTAATTAAAATTTGTCTTGCGTTGTGTCTGGATAGGATCCTTCAAAAACTACTACTAAGGAGAAGAGGGGAGGTATTCTGTTAAAGGTTTTGAAAAGGAATATCCAGTTTACCTATCCATTAGTTGAACAAACAGAAATCGTGATTGACTAAGTCCACACATATGTGCGTTGTGCCTTGGAGAAGGCAATCAAAGTCGGATCGAAACGAGTATTAACTATCCTCTAGAAGTCATAAATTAATTGAACACCAACTGAGGTCATCAGATCTTTCAGGAGACTATATTTTATTTAATAAGGATAACATTAGTTTTTGTCTTATCTTACCTTATCATGTTTAGTGAAGTACATCTAGAAACCGAACTTTGTACAGGTGTTTCGAGGGTCATTGGTGTAGAACAGCCAGGGGCGTGCTCGCTAGGACTTTCGTCTTCGGTGTCACTGTCTTCCCTACCAGAATGCCACCACGCCACGCACCAGTCCCGGACGTTCCAGAACCAGGAGAACCATCCGACCCGTTTCTGAAACCATGCAACATCAGACAGAGGCTCTCCACAATTATTAAAAGAAAACACTGTAAATGTAGAGAACACCAGTCTCGTCACAACCTTTTATTCCTCTTTCTGCTTCGAACACTGTATCCTCAACAACCCCTTCAGAATATTAACACCTAAATTTTCGACAAACTTTTAGAACTTCAGAAAGTTTCTAAGAAGTTCCAGCAAATCTAAGAAAATATAAGCAGCTCTTAGAATGTACCATAACTCTCATCTTCAGTTTCCTGACACATTGAAAAAGCTTCCACAGAGTTTTTTAGAAAATTCTAGACAATTGGGGATGCTTCTTGAAAGTTCCACAATCTTCTAGATCATTCTGTCATATTTAATATTCCGACATAATCAGAACGTTTCGAAAACGTTCTGGAACATTAGGAGCCACCTAAGATATTCCAGATAATTCTAGAAAATTTAAATTGCTTATAGACAGTCCCATTATCTTCAGGATTCTGTAATGTTAAATTTTCTAATTCTCGAAAATTGGGGAGGCTTCCAGAAAGTTCCACAATCTTCTAGATCATTCTGTCTTTTTTAAAGTATTCTGACGTAATTAGAATGTTTCGAAAACGTTCTGGAACATTAGGAGCTTCCTTAGATTTTCCCAAAGATAATTCTAGAAAATTAAAATTGCTTTAGTCCCCCATGGTCTTCAGGATTCTGTGATGTTAAATTTTCTAATTCTCGAAAATTGGGGAGGCTTCCAGAAAGTTCCACAATCTTCTAGATCATTCTGTCTTTTTTAAAGTATTCTGACGTAATTAGAATGTTTCAAAAAACGTTCTGGAACATTAGGAGCTTCCTTAGATTTTCCCAAAGATAATTCTAGAAAATTAAAATTGCTTTAGTCCCCCTAGGTCTTCAGGATTCTGTGATTTTAAAATTTTTCCCTAATTCTCGAAAATTGGGGAGGCTTCCAGAAAGTTCCACAATCTTCTAGATCATTCTGTCTTTTTTAAAGTATTCTGACGTAATTAGAATGTTTCGAAAAAGTTCTGGAACATTAGGAGCTTCCAAAAAGATTTTCCCAAAGATAATTCTAAAAAAATTTAAAAAGTTGCTCTTAGTCCCCATGGTCTTCAGGATTCTGTGATGTTAAATTTTCTAATTCTCGAAAATTGGGGAGGCTTCCAGAAAGTTCCACAATCTTCTAGATCATTCTGTCTTATTTAATATTCTGACGTAATCAGAATGTTTCAAAAAACGTTCTGGAACATTAGGAGCTTCCTAATATATTCCAGATAATTCTAGCAAATTAAAATTGCTTTAGACAGTCCCATAATCTTCAGGATTCTGTAATGTTAAATTTTCTAATTCTCGAAAATTGGGGAGGCTTCCAGAAATTTCCACAATCTTCTAGATCATTCTGTCTTTTTTAAAGTATTCTGACATAATTAGAATGTTTCGAAAGTTCTGGAACATTAGGACTTCCTAGATATTCCAAATAATTCTAGAAATTAAAACTCTTAAGTCTATTCTTCAGGATTCTGTATTTAAATTTTCTAATTCTCGAAAATTGGGGAGGCTTCAGAAAGTTCCACAATCTTCTAGATCATTCTGTCTTATTTAATATTCTGACTATCAGAATGTTTCGAAAACGTTCTGGAACATTAGGAGCTTCCTAAGATATTCCAGATAATTCTAGAAAATAAAATTGCTCTTAGACAGTCCCATAATCTTCAGGATACTGTAATAGTTAAATTTTCTAATTCTAGAAAATTGGGGAGGCTTACAGAAAGTTCCACAATCTTCTAGATCATTCTGTCATATTTAGTATTCTGACATAATCAGAATGTTTCGAAAAGTTCTGGAACATTAGGAGCTTCCTAAGATATTCCAGATAATTCTAGAAAATTAAATTGCTCTTAGACAGTCCTATATCTTCAGGATTCTGTAATGTTAAATTTTCTAATTCTCGAAAATTGGGGAGGCTTACAGAAAGTTCCACAATCTTCTAGATCATTCTGTGATATTTAATATTCTGACATAATCAGAATGTTTCGAAAAGTTCTGGAACATTAGGAGCTTCCTAAGATATTCCAGATAATTCTAGAAAATTAAAATTGCTCTTAGACAGTCCATATCTTCAGGATTCTGTAATGTTAAATTTTCTAATTCTCGAAAATTGGGGAGGCTTACAGAAAGTTCCACAATCTTCTAGATCATTCTGTCATATTTAATATTCTGACATAATCAGAATGTTTCGAAAAAGTTCTGGAACATTAGGAGCTTCCTAAATATTCCAGATAATTCTAGCAAATTAAAGTTACTCTTAGACAGTCCTATTATCTTCAGGATTCTGTAATATTAAATTTTCTAATTCTCGAAAATTGGGGAGGCTTACAGAAAGTTCCACAATCTTCTAGATCATTCTGTGATATTTAATATTCTGACATAATCAGAATGTTTCGACAATGTTCTGGACCATTAGGAACTTCCTAATATATTCCAGATAATTCTAGCAAATTAAAGTTACTCTTAGACAGTCCTATTATCTTCAGGATTCTGTAATATTAAATTTTCTAATTCTCGAAAATTGGGGAGGCTTACAGAAAGTTCCACAATCTTCTAGATCATTCTGTCTTATTTAATATTCTGACATTATCAGAATGTTTCGAAAAAGTTCTGGAACATTAGGAGCTTCCTAATATATTACAGATAATTCTAGCAAATCAAAATTGCTCTTAGACAGTCCCATAATCTTCAGGATACTGTAATATTAAATTTTCTAATTCTAGAAAATTGGGGAGGCTTACAGAAAGTTCCACAATCTTCTAGATCATTCTGTCATATTTAGTATTCTGACATAATCAGAATGTTTCGCCAAGTTCTGGAACATTAGTAACTTCCCAATATATATTCCAGATAATTCTAGCAAATTAAAGTTACTCTAAGATAGTCCCATAATCTTCAGGGTTCTTTAATGTTAAATTTTCTAATTCTAGAAAATTGGGGAGGCTTCCAGAAAGTTCCACAATTACATTTTCTGGTTTATTTAAGAAGTTTCTACATAAGTTTGTATTTTTATTAAAAAATTTTAGGAAACAGCAGAAAATTCGTGAAGCCTCTGAAAAGCTCCACAATTTCCTCGAATATTCTACGATGTCAATATTTTGTAACATTCCTAACATTTGACCAATATATTGTAAAATCAGTCTCATCACACCTTTTTACTCCCGTTTCTGTTTCTAATAGCGAATCCTCAACAACCCCTTCAGAATTTTAATAATTAAATAATTGTTATCGATTTTCATGTCTGGTAGTATTGATGACGGGGGAAATCCTCTACTGTAAAAATGTAGATATGTGTAGGTCATGTTAATGACATATTTCTAACGTAAACAGGACGTTACGTAAAATATAACAATATTTGGAAACTGTGCTGTATCTGAAGGGTAAAATTGGGACGGCATAAGCAGATTATATCAGAATATTATAAATCCAATAAAAGTAAAAGGATCTCATAACCCAAACGATCAATTACCTGTCTATTTTTATGACGTGATTTTATTATAAAAAGGGCACCAAATTTCATTCAGTGGTAATAGTGGAATTTCATCTACTAATAAAATTAATAGCCAGGAATGATAAAAGTTAATTGTACAAAAAGGGTTGAAACTTTTGTCTTAGGTACTTATCTGTAGATATATACATATGGTAGGTACACGTAGATATTTTGACACTGAGTCGCCGGCTGCTCTTTGATAACGTTGTAGGCTTTTGGTGAGATATCGAATGTCGATATTCGAACATAACGTAATGTAACATCCAACCTGTCGGAATTGAAAAGCGTGTCCTGACGAAGATGATAACTTTCCCATTGCCTGTCTTCGCTTTTCGTTTCGGATTTCGTTTGAGACGCGTCGGGCCGCGTCGCGACGCCACACACTACGCGAAAGATAGACAGGGATGGGGATGCGTTCCTGAAAGCGTCAGCAACGGCAGCAGTGGCAGACAACTGGTGGCGATAATGGTCTCATTTCACGTAAACTACTACTTTTTTACTGCGCAATAGTCCCGGATTTTATCGTTTGGGAATTCAATTTCGAGCCTTACTACAAGATATCCTATCGCGTGGTGGACGGGGTAAAAATTAGGGTTGTTTTCTTACTTTTTTCCGATCGATAATCGAAAGTTACTCTTAAAGTCCCATAATTTCAGGATATTGTAATGTTCAATTTCTAATTCTAAAATATTTGGAGGCTTTCAGAAAGTTTACAATTTCTGACATCTGAGATTTAAAGTTCTCTTGACAGTCCCATGATCTTCAGGATTCTGTAATGTTCAATTTTCTAATTCTAGAAAATTGGGGAGGCTTCCAGAAAGTTCTACAATTTCTAGATCATTCTGCATATTTAATATTCTGACATAATTAGAAAGTTTCGACAAAGTTCTGGAACTTCAGGAGCTTCCTAAAATATTCCAGATAATTCTAGCAAATGAAAGTTACTCTTAGACAGTCCCATAATCTTCAGGATTCTGTAATGTTCAATTTTCTAATTCTAGAAAATTTGGGAGGCTTCCAGAAAGTTTCACAATGTTCTAGATCATTCTGTCAGATTTAATATTACTCTTAGACAGTCCCATGATCTTCAGGATTCTGTAATGTTCAATTTTTTAATTCTAGAAAATTGGGGAGGCTTCCAGAAAGTTTCACAATGTTCTAGATCATTCTGTCAGATTTAATATTCTGACATAATTAGAAAGTTTCGACAAAGTTCTGGAACTTCAGGAGCTTCCTAAAATATTCCAGATAATTCTAGCAAATGAAAGTTACTCTTAGACAGTCCCATAATCTTCAGGATTCTGTAATGTTCAATTTTCTAATTCTAGAAAATTTGGGAGGCTTCCAGAAAGTTTCACAATGTTCTAGATCATTCTGTCAGATTTAATATTCTGACATAATTAGAAAGTTTCGACAAGTGGACTTCAGGATTCTAAACGTAATTTGTTAAGTTTATCTTAAAAGGCCCAATTTCATTCTGTAATGTGAATTTCATTCTAAAAATTGGGAAAAAAGCTTCCAAAAGGTTCAAATTTTCTAGATACATTCTGTCATATTAATATCTAGACACTAGATTTAGAACTGAGTGGTTCTTTGACAAGTTCTAGGACTTTGGGAGCTTCCAATGTATATTCCAAGTAATTCTAGCGAATTGAAAGTTCCTTAGAAGTCATAACTTCCATTCTGTCATGTTTTTTCGATTTGTTTGAGAGCTTCCGAGCCACAATCAAGATACGGGATGGGATGTTCGAAACTGTCAGCAACCAGAGTTTCGACAATGGTCTGGCCATTAGAACTCTATTTTTTCTCGATGGGATTTTACGAATTAATTTACTCTTAGACAGTCCCATATCTTCAGGTTCTGAAAAATGTTAATTTTCTAATTTTTTGAAAATTGGAAAAGCTTCCAGAAAGTTCTCACAATTTTCTAGATCATTCTGTCATATTTAATATTCTGACATAATTTGGGAAATTTCGAATTTTCTTGTAACATTTAGGGGGCTTCCAGAAATTTTCCAATAATTCTAGCAAATTAAAGTTACTCTTAGACAGTCCCATGATCTTCAGGATTCTGTCATGTTAAATTTTCTAATTTTAGAAAAATTTTTGGAAAATCTGTTTCCAGAAAGTTCACAATCTTCTAGATCATTCTGCCATATTTAATATTCTGACATAATTAGAAAGTTTCGACAATGTTCTGGAACTTCAGGAGCTTCCTAAAATATTCCAGATAATTCTAGCAAATAAAGTTACTCTTAGACAGTCCCATAATCTTCAGGATTCTGTAATGTTCAATTTTCTAATTCTAGAAAATTTGGGAGGCTTCCAGAAAGTTTCACAATGTTCTAGATCATTCTGTCAGATTTAATATTCTGACATAATTCAGAATTGTTTCGACAATGTTCTGGAAATTAGGAGCTTCCTAAAGTTTCCCAGATAATTCTAGCAAATTTAATATTACTCTTAGACAGTCCCATAATCTTCAGGATTCTGTAATGTTCAATTTTCTAATTCTAGAAAATTTGGGAGGCTTCCAGAAAGTTTCACAATGTTCTAGATCATTCTGTCAGATTTAATATTCTGACATAATTAGAAAGTTTCGACAATGTTCTGGAAATTAGGAGCTTCCTAAAGTATTCCAGATAATTCTAGCAAATTAAAGTTACTCTTAGACAGTCCCATGATCTTCAGGATTCTGTAATGTTCAATTTTCTAATTCTAGAAAATTGGGGAGGCTTCCAGAAAGTTTCACAATGTTCTAGATCATTCTGTCATATTTAATATTCTGACATAATTAGAAAGTTTCGACAATGTTCTGGACCATTAGGAGCTTCCTAAGTATTCCAGATAATTCTAGCAAATTAAAGTTACTCTTAGACAGTCCCATGATCTTCAGGATTCTGTAATGTTAAATTTTCTAATTCTAGAAAATTGGGAAAGCTTCCAGAAAGTTCCACAATCTTCTAGATCATTCTGTCATATTTAATATTCTGACATAATTAGAAAGTTTCGACAATGTTCTGGACCATTAGGAGCTTCCTAAGTATTCCAGATAATTCTAGCAAATTAAAGTTACTCTTAGACAGTCCCATAATCTTCAAGGTTCTGTCATGTTAAATTTTCTAATTCTAGAAAATTTGGAAAGCTTCCAGAAAGTTCCACAATCTTCTAGATCATTCTGTCATATTTAATATTCTGACATAATTAGAAAGTTTCGACAATGTTCTGGACCATTAGGAGCTTCCTAAGGTATTCCAGATAATTCTAGCAAATTAAAGTTACTCTTAGACAGTCCCATAATCTTCAAGGTTCTGTCATGTTAAATTTTCTAATTCTAGAAAATTTGGAAAGCTTCCAGAAAGTTCCACAATCTTCTAGATTATTCTGTCATATTTAATATTCTGACATAATCAGAATGTTTCGACAAAGTTCTGGACCATTAGCAGCTTCCAGAAAATTCTGGAACATTTGAAATTTGAAATATGGCATTCCTAATTTTAAAGATTCAATAAATAATTAAATAAAAAATCATTACTGGGGAGTTAGTTTGTTTGTGGCTATGAATAAAAATTCTTATATTTTTAATTTAGTTCTTCGGTGTTTGTTTGAATCTAACCATCGTTTTGGGAGTTAAAATTTTGTGGATTTCAAAGGGTTGTAGGTTTGTATATATTTTCGTTCATTTTATCTTTTTCTATTTCAGTATTCTCGATTCGGTGGGGTGATGAGTTTCGCAAAAAAATTCGGTATCGATCTATAATGTCAAATCGCATTACATAATTCGGTACGACAACGGTTGCCACGAGTTTATCCGCACCATTTGCTTCGATTGACAACCGATAACACACCAGCTCCACTTTTTTTACAGGCTCTCTTATTACAGCCACTTTGGCCAAGTGATTTGTTTTAACATTAATAATAAACGTAGGTGGGGTCATACAAAAACGAAATAATAGTATCTGCAAAGAAGGCGGAGCTTATATAAAATATTTAAAAAAGGCTAAAACTTACCCTCGGTTTTCGCCTATGTGGTTGGTGTTCGACATAAATCGAAGCAGGCATATAAACAGAATCGTTGTCCCCTGTTGAAGACTCCGATCGAGGTCTTCGCCACTCCTCCACGTCCACTGTTGAGCATGCGTTGTTTGCTTCTTCACTGAATAAAAAAAGAAAAACAAACAACATTCATATAAATTGTTCTTGTTGTTGTGTTTACCTTGAGTTACTCCTTTTGCTAGAGTCCTTCTTGCCAGCCCCCTGACCTTGCAGATTTGGCAAATCCTTCTGTCGTTTTTCCGTCTCCCGCCATATCCGCCAATACAGGATGCACATGACGGTGACAGGTACGTAAAAGGCTGCGATCGCCGTTCCAAATGTGATGTAATGATTGGTCTCGATAAACTGGATGTAACACTCTTTGTCCGGAACCGTACGTTCACCCTCTATGTAAGGCCAACTGTATATCCACGGTGGCCATAACAACAAACTTATACCCCATGCACATCTAAAATCATCCCCATTAATTGTTACTTGTGGCGATCGATACCGGGGTCACTTTTAATGACACGATGTACTTGATATTTGATAAAGGATGATTAGGGGAAGTTTTTAGAAAATAAGAGCTACCACTTGATGGTAAATTGTATCGTCAATAAAAGGCAAGTGATATACTTACTGTAAAATCTCATGCAACTGAATAAAAAACAAATGGCCATAATAACAGCCTTGCAGAACTAAAAAAAATTTAGGCAATCGTAAAATAATTCAAGTAGAAGATAAAGAGAAACATGAGTTTAACTGCTTTTTTTAAATTAAACGACTGGTTATAAAGAATTTATTGACTGAGATAAGTGAAGTCTATTTATAAATCTGAAAGCTTAAATACGAAAAAGGACGAAAAGCAGAAACTGGCTAATTCCACAAAAAGTGATTGCACATCCCATTATTTTAGCTTGACTTCACAGACTAAAGATGTTCGTTATTTTAATAGCTCCATATACAACCCACATACAAATACGTAAGTAGGTAAGTTACTAAAAATTATTCAAAAAAATAAAACTCACTACATCCCTGAACCTTTGAAAAAGTTACTGGCAAATTTCTCAGTTGTAGGAAAAATGAGAATCTAGCAAATTCTACAAGCCTCTAGAAAACTCCACCATCTCTCCAAAACTCTATCTCAATCATTTCATACATTAGAAAATATTCTGGAACATTGGGATCTCTTTGAAGATTCCAGAAAATTATAGAAAACTAGAAGATTCAAGGGAGTTCCATAATAATCGAAATCATACTGTCATGTTCAACATTTGACACATTCCAGAGGTTCTCACAAAATCTTGGAACATCTGGAATTTTTGAAAAAATTTAGGAAATTCCAGAAAATACAGGAGACTAGAAAGCTCTACAATCTCCCCAAAAATCTATCTGTTTCATTTCAAATATTCTAGAAAATCTTTTTGAGAATTCTAGCAAATTCTAGAAAATTTGAGAAGTTTCAAGAGAGTTCCACAATCTTCTTAATCATTCTGTCATGTTCTGAAACATTCCAGAAGTTCCTACAAAGTCTTTGAACATCTGGATTTTTTTTGAAAAAATCTAGCAAATTCCAGAAAACAAGAGAAACCTCTTGAAAGCTTCCTTGAAAATTTTGTCTTGTCCATTATCTTGATGCATCCCAAACATCTAGAAAATATTTAGGAAGATCAGGAATTTTTGTAAGAAATTTTAGCAAATTGTGAAATTTCACTTTCTATTGCTTTATAACCACATATTAATGATGTTCATTACTTTACATAAATTGATATAAGTGCTTTTCAAAATTAAACTGAACAAAATATCACCTCAATACACCCCTGAGCCCTTCAACAATTAATTGACAAATTTTCCAGCTGTAAAAAATCTAAATGAAAAAAAATTGAGTTGTACTGATGATGTCGTTGCAAGAATTTAAATGTAAAGGAAGCTGAAAAGGAAAAAGGCCATTTATTCGAAATGTCAATGTTCCAAAAGCCTCCTCGACATAACGCTGACGTCGAACCGCGGGGCGTCAGATGAGCCCCATATATCTTCCACGTTCCCTTACATACACACTTGCATGTAACTAAAAGAAGCCAAGTTCAACAACTTTGACCGATATATCGAACCAAATGCGAATGATAATACCAATAATAATAACAAATGCTCCCTTTTTTTCCCCTGATATTCCCAACTATGCCAAGAAATTCCTTTCTTTTATCGCTTCATCGCAATTTACTATATATGAGTAAATAACCAGAATGAAACGAGCCAAAATTTCTTTCGGTTTTCATCAATTGACCGAGCAATTCATTGTCAAGTTCAACGAGCAAATAAAATTGGATTTGGAGGTTCCCAATAATCCCAAATATTTTTTTACTAATAAAATGTGAATTACCCTATCATGATTGCCGCCCTATTGGTGGTCCTTTTGGCCCTGTAGGTGAGCGGCCTGGTGACAGAGAAGTAACGATCGAAGCTGATGATGAGGAGGTTGAGTACTGATGCATTGCTAACAAGGTAGTCGAGTGAGAGCCAAGTATCACAGATGAGGGGTCCCAAAGGCCAGTAGCCCAGCAACGTGAATACGGTGAAAAGAGGCATCGAAATCAGGCCTATCGCGAAATCCGCTATTGCCAGAGAGAACAGGAAGTAATTGCTGATCGTCTGCAACTGCTTGTCAATCTTGAACGATATCATCACCTGAAAGGAAAACAAAAAGACCAATAGACTCTCATTGGTGAAATATTTTGAAGAAAGGAATTCCAAGGATTACAGGAAAATGGCTCAAAAAGGGGTTTCCAACCAGAGTTCCATACTGGTGTTGACTTTTCACTCTTTGGATTCTTCTGTGATCATTGTCCAAATTGGGTCAATGTCAAAATTAAGAAGCAAACACTAAAGTCATCGTATTGATCATCTTTTCTGGATTGGACTCCAAAATCCAAACGTTTGGTGAATCTGATTGAAAGTACACTGAGGAAATCGTCAGTAATGATTGTTGAAACTGTTTGGAAAAAGGAATTCTTAGGATTACAGGAAAATTGGCCAAAAAGAGGTTTCCAACCAGAGTTCCATACTGGTGTTGACTTATCACTCTTTGGATTCTTCTGTGATGATTGTCCAAATTGGGACAATGTCATAATTATGAAGCAACGACTAAAATCATCGTATTGATCATCTTTTCTGGATTGGACTCCAAAATCCAAACGTTTGGTGGATATGATTGAAAGTACACTGAGGAGACTGTCAGTCAGGATTGGTAAAACAGTTTGGAAAAAAGAATTCCAAGGATTACAGGAAAATTGGGTAAAAAGAGGTTTCCAACCAGTTTCATACTGGTGTTGACTTTTCACTCTTTGGATTCTTCTGTGATCATTGTCCAAATTGGGTCAATGTCAAAATTAAGAAGCAAACACTAAAGTCATCGTATTGATCATCTTTTCTGGATTGGACTCCAAAATCCAAACGTTTGGTGAATCTGATTGAAAGTACACTGAGGAAATCGTCAGTAATGATTGTTGAAACTGTTTGGAAAAAGGAATTCTTAGGATTACAGGAAAACTGGCCAAAAAGAGGTTTCCAACCAGAGTTCCATACTGGTGTTGACTTATCACTCTTTGGATTCTTCTGTGATGATTGTCCAAATTGGGACAATGTCATAATTATGAAGCAACGACTAAAATCATCGTATTGATCATCTTTTCTGGATTGGACTCCAAAATCCAAACGTTTGGTGGATATGATTGAAAGTACACTGAGGAGACTGTCAGTCAGGATTGGTAAAACAGTTTGGAAAAAAGAATTCCAAGGATTACAGGAAAATTGGGTAAAAAGAGGTTTCCAACCAGTTTCATACTGGTGTTGACTTTTCACTCTTTGGATTCTTCTGTGATCATTGTCCAAATTGGGTCAATGTCAAAATTAAGAAGCAACCACTAAAATCATCGTATTGATCATCTTTTCTGGATTGGACTCCAAAATCCAAACGTTTGGTGGATCTGATTGAAAGTACACTGAGGAGATCGTCAGTAATGATTGTTGAAACTGTTCGGAAAAAGGAATTCCGAGGATTACAGCAAAATTGGTCAAAAAGAGCTTTCCAACCAGAGTTTCATACTGGTGTTGACTTTTCACTCTTTGGATTCTTCTGTGATCATTGTCCAAATTGGGTCAATGTCAAAATTAAGAAGCAACCACTAAAATCATCGTATTGATCATCTTTTCTGGATTGGACTCCAAAATCCAAACGTTTGGTGGATCTGATTGAAAGTACACTGAGGAGATCGTCAGTAATGATTGTTGAAACTGTTTGGAAAAAGGAATTCCAAGGATTACAGGAAAATTGGCCAAAAAGAGGTTTCCAACCAGAGTTTCATGCTGGTGTTGACTTTTCACTCTTTGGATTCTTCTGTGATCATTGTCCAAATTGGATGAATGTCAAAATTCAGAAAAATGACTAAATCATCGTATTTATCTTTTTTCCTGGACTAATATCTGGATCAGTTAATGGTCACTCACCATCATATTTCCAACGACGGTGATGAAGGAGAGGATTGCTGCGATGGTGCCGATAAACACGGTCTGGGTGATCGAGAAAGATGTGTTGGCGTTGGTTGGATCGTCGAAGGACGAAAAGGTACCATTGGACGCATTCAGCAGGAGCGTCAACGTTGTTGCGTTGGTCATTGTGTCACGTGCAACACTTCGCTGTCGTCATGGTCGGCACAACGAGCAGCCCCATCATCTTTCCGATCCCTACACCCTTCTGAAACAAAAAAAATTCAATGCCCCACCATCATTATCTGCACATTTATTAGTCCTTGATTGTGTGAGTTTAGTAAACAATATCACACCCTATCGGTTTTCATTAGTATCTAAGTCTATCACGATATATTTTACCTACTATTTACAGTGACGACCAAGATGGTGCCTTGTTTACACTTGTTTCTCCTTGAAAGGATAATAATACGTCATACAGGATCTGTTTATGTCTGATGCTGCTGAATAAACAATGGCCCTGATGATGCATTATATAAAATGTCTCAAAAAAGTATTGATAAAGAGGGTTTAAAATATATTCTTGAATAAGCTCGTCGATAAAATAGAGGTGTAAACTCTAAAGGGGTTGGGAAGAAAAAGATAGATGCATCATTTGAAGTTGAAGCAGAAGAATTAACTGGAATTTTTTTAAAAAATTCTAACAAATTCTAGAAAACTTAAGAAGCTTCTAGAAAGTTCCATAATCTTCTAGGTCATTCTGTCGTCTGACACATTGCTACAAAATTTTTGTAACATCTGGATTTTTTTAAAGAATTCTAGCAAATTCCAGAAAATTGGGAGAGCCTCTTGCAAGCTTCACATTCTCTTCAAAAATTCAATATTCACATTGAGAGAGCGTTTTGAACATCTGAAATGTTTTAGAAATGTCTAGAAAAAATGAGAAGCTTCCGGAAAGTTTCATTTTTTAAAGCATTCCATAAAATTTTTTAAAAAATCTTACAAATTCCAGATAATTATGGAAGCCTTCAGAGAGCCTCACAATATCCTCGAAATTTTTATCGTATTCAGTAGGTATCCTGAAACATTCCGTACATCATCATAGTAATTCTGTCGATAAAATAAAGATTAGTGTTCACCCACCTGTGGATAGATATCTACCCTCAAACCAAATACCCACAAGTCTAATTTCTGCCCTTTGACTCTTCTCGTTCTTATCCTACGTACAACGTACTGTTTACTTTACGTTGGTTGTTTATAAATATATTAACGTTAATGTCTCAAATCGAAGATCAACTAGGGTGACTATTTATACCACCAACGCAGATGTGTGGGCAGCTTCCTCAAAGACTTTTAGACACGTCCTTTGTGTGGGAGGTTATTTAGAGCTTATCTTTTCAAAGGGAAGTTTATGGGTTGAAATGACTTGTTGTGGCGGAGAAACGTAAAAATGAAAACTAAATTAACCCCCAATAAATTACATAATCTGGAATTATTATCATCAGATGTTACGTGGCAGTGTTTGAAATTAAGGGCCACCCTGTATCTAGTGGTGCGTTTTGATCTATCCAGAATTAATTATGCTTTATAGAAGTAATCCCTTTAGTTAGTGCTGTATCTATCTATCTATCTATTGGGTCTATGCGAGTTGATTTTCAGTTGGTGCTAATAGCTGACGGTGATTAAATTAGCCTACCATTCGCTTACATAATGAACTTAATTAGTATCACTTCACTTTTACTCCTCTCCTTTTCTTGCCTTTTGCCAGCCGGCGAAGCGCTTTCGAAACAATTGAATGTGCTAGGGGATGATACCTAAAATTTAATAAATCTTTCACCAATTATTACCATCAGTGCCATCCAATATACTAGACTCTATAAGCTATAATGATACAAATATTTAGTAAAACGAAGCCTAACTTTATAAGGGCTGTTTTTTGCAAAAAGTGCTTCATAACACGCCGCCGGTCTTTGTGCTGTTGTTTGTTGAACCGCTTTATAAAGCGAGGTGAAAAACTGTAATATTTTGTTTGGGAATAAAGAGGGTGAAGCGCCCTTGGCAATTATCAGATCTCATTTTAATGGATTCATTATCTTCGGAAGAATGGCCGGATCGTGTTTTCCTCGGAAAATCCCAATACAATCAGGCATGCAATAAATAAATAAATAAATAAATGTTTAGGTAACAGTCGGAAAAGCGGCAGGAAAGTCGAAATCGTTCGTTTCTTTCGGGTGATCTTAATAGGATTACGTTTGTCGAAATATCATTTGCTTTTAAAGAAATCCGATCGATTTTCCCGTCGAGTGCTCCAGATGTTTCACTTAATTTAAAGCTGAATCGGTCACAAACATCTTAAGGGATAACGTCGATTTTGTCAATATTAACAAATTAAAAAACCGACAGCAAAAATTGAGAATATCAATATCAATGTTCAAAAATCAAGGCGGGACTTAAGGTTGACGTGTGCACGTACGTTAATAAGCTCCGCCCACTCTTGAGGTCATTATTGCACTGTTAACAAAATCCTTTTCCACAAATTTCGTCTCTCATGTCTAAGCATCACGCGAACACTCGCTCCGCCTTCTATGTGGACAATTGACTAAGAGAATTAAAATTATTAAGAGGGAGCCTTTTTAAATATTAAAAAAATAAAGAAAATTTATAATCGACCCTAAAGAGCTACCCTCATAATAAAAAATGTCACTATTAATTCTCAGAAATGAAGGCAAGACTTAGGGATGACTTGTACACGTACATAAGTCCTCTCTGGCATTCTGCGCATGTCAAAGCGTCATTTGCTCCGCGCTGTATGTGGACAATTGACTGTAAGAACTAAATAAAGCTTATCAGGGTGCGTTTTAGCAAGAAGAAAATTGAAAAATTATTTCCCAATATTATTCAACTAACTACCTAATTCAAAAATATATTTAGATACACCTTATTATCTTGTATCTTCCTAATAGTTTATGACAAATTTTCTAAAGTTGTTTACGATCGACATTAATAATTTATGATCCATAAATGACAATTCCGTACAAAAGCACCCTCAATTTTGTTTGCAAATATTAATTCGATCGTGTTCAGCGAAAAATTTCCGGATCGTTTGAGCAGACGACAAATATACCTTTTATTGAAGTAGAACAGTAGGACATATTTAATGACGTTACGTAATTGTCTTATTTCATATTAAGGGATTGTTTTTTTTTTTAGATATCTATTTATTTTGGAGTATTCCGGTTTTATTTATTTTTGAATATTCCTATTTCATAGTAATATTAATTCATGCCGTAGGTGGTACAACTTCGACCGTCAATAATGAAGTTCAAGTACGCACAGTTCCATTAGACATTCTTGTACAAAGAATTTAATTTTAACGCCCTTGAGTTGTACGTGAATTTGATAGCAATTCCTCAGTGACGAAGCAAAGCAGCTAGCCAGAGCGAGAACTAGACCATCTGTCCACTTTTCGTCTAGAAAATATTAAATAGGGAGCTTCCTGCAAAACGAATTTGTAATTTCTATATATCTATTTATTAATTTTATCAGAAAACGTGATATGTCCATATAGCTAACAATACAGTACTTACGTAATATAGACATGATAGTAGCTCCGCCCACTATTGCTGCTATTGAGTCAATTGAAAACGTTACAAACTTTAAAATCTTAATTAATTGATATCGTCCTGTGTCCTAGACACCAAAAGTAAGCCTCGGGAACATTTTATATACCTATACTTAAGAATATTATAAATATTATTATATACAGGGCAGCCTTCTTATTTTTTATTACCATACTACCAATTAATTAATTTCAATACAATAAAGAAATTTTGTTTCTCAAATATTTTAAGAAATTGGTTTATTTTCAAAGATTTGGGACAATTTAATATTTTATATATGCAACCAACTATACATCTAAGTAATATAGAGTTTAAGGTAGCTCCGCCCACTATTGCTGCTATTGAGTCAATTGAAAACGTTACAAAATTTAAAATCTTAGTTAATTGATATCGTCCTGTGTCTTAAACACCAAAAGTAAGCCTCAGGAACATTTTTATATACGTACACTTAAGAATATTATAAATATTATTATATACAGGGCAGCTTTCTTATTTTTTATTACCATACTACCAATTTATTAATTTCAATACAATGAAAAAATTTTGTTTCTCAAATATTTTAAGAAATTGGTTTATTTTCAAAGATTTGGGACAATTTAATATTTTATATATGCAACCAACTATACATCTAAGTAATATAGAGTTTAAGGTAGCTCCGCCCACTATTGCTGCTATTGATTCAACTGAAAACGTTACAAAATTTATACTTTTGGTTAATTAATAATGTCCTTGATCCTGGATATCGAAAATAGGTCCAAGAAGACCATGAAAGTTAAATTATGTAATGGATCTTCCTTATTACAGTAGACAGTTATCTTTGATTACTAAACTAAATTTTCTCTGCTTTGATTCGAGCTTCGTCCTTCCTCACGTATCTCTGAGAGTGTTTTAGAGCAAGCTTCTTCGTTACAAATTGAATTTTACACCAAGAGCTATAAATCAGAGAGTGACTGGCCACCAGAAGTTGGTAATAATTTTATTTACAACTTCAGTGACTTCTTTTTAGTCTGCAGACCCAAAGGGACGAGAATCAATTCAAAATCATCTGTCTGTATCACGTACTTACTTACATAGGTAAATACTACTGGAGTGAATTAAATTACCCAACAAAAGTAAATTTCTCAGAACTCTGATGGAAAATTTAATTTTTCAGTTCTCTGAAAGTAATTACGTACAAAATGAGTTACATGCTCTCAAATTGTTTTATACAGCAAAAGCAAAAGGTGAGGGTTAAATTTTTAACTTAAGGGGTTTTATTTTACCCTTCCATTCCTCCTCATTGATAGGTCATCATTATCACAGCATCAACATAATTTGTTTAAGAACTTATTAAATAATGGAAATCTTATTTTCCACCCCTCTATACCCCTGTCCATGCATTTAATATGTCTCTAAGTCGTTCTTTATGAGCTACCCTAAAAAATGTTCATTTGGCCATTGAGCCATTGATTATGTGACCTTTGGACAATTTTCCCTGCATGTCTTTAGGGCAAACAGCATTATATATAATATGACCCGATGAAGATTATAAAGAATCCTTGCATGTACACATTCCACAAAGGGGTGCAGTGGAAAGAGCTGAATTTGTTCAAGCGTCAGTTCCACAATATAAACTTCATGTCCTGTCACACAGCATTCACCCTAAAGGGGTCAAATTTTACTCGACAGGGTACAATAATCAGGATTTGTTTGCAGTTTAATAGCAGAAGTGGCGGCCTTAAAGCTATTCTGGATTAAAAAGTCGTTTGACGCCAATTGTTCTGATATCGATTTGCCAGTGTTATCAAATAATTAGATTGCATTTCAAAGTTTCATCTGGATCAAAACGAGTACAAGGCGCACCCGCTTATAAACTCTATTTCTTATATTTTGAAAAAATCTGAAAATAGTTCTCCTGAGGTCTACTACGAAAAAGGCTCCAGTTTAACCAAATTTTAATCAGGATGTTTTAATAATCAGGATTTTGAATGTTGCAACGTTTCTAGTTTAATCAATAGCAGTACAAGTGGGCGGGGCCGCCTTAAAATCTCTATTTCTTTGATGTAATTTTGAAAATAAGTTCTGTTTTGACTCGTTCCTGTAAATTAGTTTCCTGAGGTCTACTGTCGATTTCCAGGACCCAGGATGTTATCAAATAATCAGGATTTTGAATTTTGCAACGTTTCTAGTTTAATCAATAGCAGTACAAGTGGGCGGGGCCGCCTTAAAATCTCTATTTCTTTGATGTAATTTTGAAAATAAGTTCTGTTTTGACTCGTTCCTGTAAATTAGTTTCCTGAGGTCTACTGTCGATTTACAGGACCCAGGATGTTATCAAATAATCAGGATTTTGAATTTTGCAACGTTTCTAGTTTAATCAATAGCAGTACAAGTGGGCGGGGCCGCCTTAAAATCTCTATTTCTTTGATGTAATTTTGAAAATAAGTTCTGTTTTGACTCGTTCCTGTAAATTAGTTTCCTGAGGTCTACTGTCGATTTACAGGACCCAGGATGTTATCAAATAATCAGGATTTTGAATTTTGCAACGTTTCTAGTTTAATCAATAGCAGTACAAGTGGGCGGGGCCGCCTTAAAATCTCTATTTCTTTGATGTAATTTTGAAAATAAGTTCTGTTTTGACTCGTTCCTGTAAATTAGTTTCCTGAGGTCTACTGTCGATTTACAGGACCCAGGATGTTATCAAATAATCAGGATTTTGAATTTTGCAACGTTTCTAGTTTAATCAATAGCAGTACAAGTGGGCGGGGCCGCCTTAAAATCTCTATTTCTTTGATGTAATTTTGAAAATAAGTTCTGTTTTGACTCGTTCCTGTAAATTAGTTTCCTGAGGTCTACTGTCGATTTACAGGACCCAGGATGTTATCAAATAATCAGGATTTTGAATTTTGCAACGTTTCTAGTTTAATCAATAGCAGTACAAGTGGGCGGGGCCGCCTTAAAATCTCTATTTCTTTGATGTAATTTTGAAAATAAGTTCTGTTTTGACTCGTTCCTGTAAATTAGTTTCCTGAGGTCTACTGTCGATTTACAGGACCCAGGATGTTATCAAATAATCAGGATTTTGAATTTTGCAACGTTTCTAGTTTAATCAATAGCAGTACAAGTGGGCGGGGCCGCCTTAAAATCTCTATTTCTTTGATGTAATTTTGAAAATAAGTTCTGTTTTGACTCGTTCCTGTAAATTAGTTTCCTGAGGTCTACTGTCGATTTACAGGACCCAGGATGTTATCAAATAATCAGGATTTTGAATTTTGCAACGTTTCTAGTTTAATCAATAGCAGTACAAGTGGGCGGGGCCGCCTTAAAATCTCTATTTCTTTGATGTAATTTTGAAAATAAGTTCTGTTTTGACTCGTTCCTGTAAATTAGTTTCCTGAGGTCTACTGTCGATTTACAGGACCCAGGATGTTATCAAATAATCAGGATTTTGAATTTTGCAACGTTTCTAGTTTAATCAATAGCAGTACAAGTGGGCGGGGCCGCCTTAAAATCTCTATTTCTTTGATGTAATTTTGAAAATAAGTTCTGTTTTGACTCGTTCCTGTAAATTAGTTTCCTGAGGTCTACTGTCGATTTACAGGACCCAGGATGTTATCAAATAATCAGGATTTTGAATTTTGCAACGTTTCTAGTTTAATCAATAGCAGTACAAGTGGGCGGGGCCGCCTTAAAATCTCTATTTCTTTGATGTAATTTTGAAAATAAGTTCTGTTTTGACTCGTTCCTGTAAATTAGTTTCCTGAGGTCTACTGTCGATTTACAGGACCCAGGATGTTATCAAATAATCAGGATTTTGAATTTTGCAACGTTTCTAGTTTAATCAATAGCAGTACAAGTGGGCGGGGCCGCCTTAAAATCTCTATTTCTTTGATGTAATTTTGAAAATAAGTTCTGTTTTGACTCGTTCCTGTAAATTAGTTTCCTGAGGTCTACTGTCGATTTACAGGACCCAGGATGTTATCAAATAATCAGGATTTTGAATTTTGCAACGTTTCTAGTTTAATCAATAGCAGTACAAGTGGGCGGGGCCGCCTTAAAATCTCTATTTCTTTGATGTAATTTTGAAAATAAGTTCTGTTTTGACTCGTTCCTGTAAATTAGTTTCCTGAGGTCTACTGTCGATTTCCAGGACCCAGGATGTTATCAAATAATCAGGATTTTGAATTTTGCAACGTTTCTAGTTTAATCAATAGCAGTACAAGTGGGCGGGGCCGCCTTAAAATCTCTATTTCTTTGATGTAATTTTGAAAATAAGTTCTGTTTTGACTCGTTCCTGTAAATTAGTTTCCTGAGGTCTACTGTCGATTTACAGGACCCAGGATGTTATCAAATAATCAGGATTTTGAATTTTGCAACGTTTCTAGTTTAATCAATAGCAGTACAAGTGGGCGGGGCCGCCTTAAAATCTCTATTTCTTTGATGTAATTTTGAAAATAAGTTCTGTTTTGACTCGTTCCTGTAAATTAGTTTCCTGAGGTCTACTGTCGATTTACAGGACCCAGGATGTTATCAAATAATCAGGATTTTGAATTTTGCAACGTTTCTAGTTTAATCAATAGCAGTACAAGTGGGCGGGGCCGCCTTAAAATCTCTATTTCTTTGATGTAATTTTGAAAATAAGTTCTGTTTTGACTCGTTCCTGTAAATTAGTTTCCTGAGGTCTACTGTCGATTTACAGGACCCAGGATGTTATCAAATAATCAGGATTTTGAATTTTGCAACGTTTCTAGTTTAATCAATAGCAGTACAAGTGGGCGGGGCCGCCTTAAAATCTCTATTTCTTTGATGTAATTTTGAAAATAAGTTCTGTTTTGACTCGTTCCTGTAAATTAGTTTCCTGAGGTCTACTGTCGATTTCCAGGACCCAGGATGTTATCAAATAATCAGGATTTTGAATTTTGCAACGTTTCTAGTTTAATCAATAGCAGTACAAGTGGGCGGGGCCGCCTTAAAATCTCTATTTCTTTGATGTAATTTTGAAAATAAGTTCTGTTTTGACTCGTTCCTGTAAATTAGTTTCCTGAGGTCTACTGTCGATTTACAGGACCCAGGATGTTATCAAATAATCAGGATTTTGAATTTTGCAACGTTTCTAGTTTAATCAATAGCAGTACAAGTGGGCGGGGCCGCCTTAAAATCTCTATTTCTTTGATGTAATTTTGAAAATAAGTTCTGTTTTGACTCGTTCCTGTAAATTAGTTTCCTGAGGTCTACTGTCGATTTACAGGACCCAGGATGTTATCAAATAATCAGGATTTTGAATTTTGCAACGTTTCTAGTTTAATCAATAGCAGTACAAGTGGGCGGGGCCGCCTTAAAATCTCTATTTCTTTGATGTAATTTTGAAAATAAGTTCTGTTTTGACTCGTTCCTGTAAATTAGTTTCCTGAGGTCTACTGTCGATTTACAGGACCCAGGATGTTATCAAATAATCAGGATTTTGAATTTTGCAACGTTTCTAGTTTAATCAATAGCAGTACAAGTGGGCGGGGCCGCCTTAAAATCTCTATTTCTTTGATGTAATTTTGAAAATAAGTTCTGTTTTGACTCGTTCCTGTAAATTAGTTTCCTGAGGTCTACTGTCGATTTACAGGACCCAGGATGTTATCAAATAATCAGGATTTTGAATTTTGCAACGTTTCTAGTTTAATCAATAGCAGTACAAGTGGGCGGGGCCGCCTTAAAATCTCTATTTCTTTGATGTAATTTTGAAAATAAGTTCTGTTTTGACTCGTTCCTGTAAATTAGTTTCCTGAGGTCTACTGTCGATTTACAGGACCCAGGATGTTATCAAATAATCAGGATTTTGAATTTTGCAACGTTTCTAGTTTAATCAATAGCAGTACAAGTGGGCGGGGCCGCCTTAAAATCTCTATTTCTTTGATGTAATTTTGAAAATAAGTTCTGTTTTGACTCGTTCCTGTAAATTAGTTTCCTGAGGTCTACTGTCGATTTCCAGGACCCAGGATGTTATCAAATAATCAGGATTTTGAATTTTGCAACGTTTCTAGTTTAATCAATAGCAGTACAAGTGGGCGGGGCCGCCTTAAAATCTCTATTTCTTTGATGTAATTTTGAAAATAAGTTCTGTTTTGACTCGTTCCTGTAAATTAGTTTCCTGAGGTCTACTGTCGATTTACAGGACCCAGGATGTTATCAAATAATCAGGATTTTGAATTTTGCAACGTTTCTAGTTTAATCAATAGCAGTACAAGTGGGCGGGGCCGCCTTAAAATCTCTATTTCTTTGATGTAATTTTGAAAATAAGTTCTGTTTTGACTCGTTCCTGTAAATTAGTTTCCTGAGGTCTACTGTCGATTTACAGGACCCAGGATGTTATCAAATAATCAGGATTTTGAATTTTGCAACGTTTCTAGTTTAATCAATAGCAGTACAAGTGGGCGGGGCCGCCTTAAAATCTCTATTTCTTTGATGTAATTTTGAAAATAAGTTCTGTTTTGACTCGTTCCTGTAAATTAGTTTCCTGAGGTCTACTGTCGATTTACAGGACCCAGGATGTTATCAAATAATCAGGATTTTGAATTTTGCAACGTTTCTAGTTTAATCAATAGCAGTACAAGTGGGCGGGGCCGCCTTAAAATCTCTATTTCTTTGATGTAATTTTGAAAATAAGTTCTGTTTTGACTCGTTCCTGTAAATTAGTTTCCTGAGGTCTACTGTCGATTTCCAGGACCCAGGATGTTATCAAATAATCAGGATTTTGAATTTTGCAACGTTTCTAGTTTAATCAATAGCAGTACAAGTGGGCGGGGCCGCCTTAAAATCTCTATTTCTTTGATGTAATTTTGAAAATAAGTTCTGTTTTGACTCGTTCCTGTAAATTAGTTTCCTGAGGTCTACTGTCGATTTCCAGGACCCAGGATGTTATCAAATAATCAGGATTTTGAATTTTGCAACGTTTCTAGTTTAATCAATAGCAGTACAAGTGGGCGGGGCCGCCTTAAAATCTCTATTTCTTTGATGTAATTTTGAAAATAAGTTCTGTTTTGACTCGTTCCTGTAAATTAGTTTCCTGAGGTCTACTGTCGATTTACAGGACCCAGGATGTTATCAAATAATCAGGATTTTGAATTTTGCAACGTTTCTAGTTTAATCAATAGCAGTACAAGTGGGCGGGGCCGCCTTAAAATCTCTATTTCTTTGATGTAATTTTGAAAATAAGTTCTGTTTTGACTCGTTCCTGTAAATTAGTTTCCTGAGGTCTACTGTCGATTTACAGGACCCAGGATGTTATCAAATAATCAGGATTTTGAATTTTGCAACGTTTCTAGTTTAATCAATAGCAGTACAAGTGGGCGGGGCCGCCTTAAAATCTCTATTTCTTTGATGTAATTTTGAAAATAAGTTCTGTTTTGACTCGTTCCTGTAAATTAGTTTCCTGAGGTCTACTGTCGATTTCCAGGACCCAGGATGTTATCAAATAATCAGGATTTTGAATTTTGCAACGTTTCTAGTTTAATCAATAGCAGTACAAGTGGGCGGGGCCGCCTTAAAATCTCTATTTCTTTGATGTAATTTTGAAAATAAGTTCTGTTTTGACTCGTTCCTGTAAATTAGTTTCCTGAGGTCTACTGTCGATTTACAGGACCCAGGATGTTATCAAATAATCAGGATTTTGAATTTTGCAACGTTTCTAGTTTAATCAATAGCAGTACAAGTGGGCGGGGCCGCCTTAAAATCTCTATTTCTTTGATGTAATTTTGAAAATAAGTTCTGTTTTGACTCGTTCCTGTAAATTAGTTTCCTGAGGTCTACTGTCGATTTACAGGACCCAGGATGTTATCAAATAATCAGGATTTTGAATTTTGCAACGTTTCTAGTTTAATCAATAGCAGTACAAGTGGGCGGGGCCGCCTTAAAATCTCTTTTCTTTGATGTAATTTTGAAAATAAGTTCTGTTTTGACTCGTTCCTGTAAATTAGTTTCCTGAGTCTACTGTCGATTTCCAGTACCCAGGATGTTATCAAATAATCAGGATTTTGAATTTTGCAACGTTTCTAGTTTAATCAATAGCAGTACAAGTGGGCGGGGCCGCCTTAAAATCTCTATTTCTTTGATGTAATTTTGAAAATAAGTTCTGTTTTGACTCGTTCCTGTAAATTAGTTTCCTGAGGTCTACTGTCGATTTCCAGGACCCAGGATGTTATCAAATAATCAGGATTTTGAATTTTGCAACGTTTCTAGTTTGATCAATAGCAGTACAAGTGGGCGTGGCCGCCTTAAAATCTCTATTTCTTTGATGTAATTTTGAAAATAAGTTCTGTTTTGACTCGTTCCTGTAAATTAGTTTCCTGAGGTCTACTGTCGATTTACAGGACCCAGGATGTTATCAAATAATCAGGATTTTGAATTTTGCAACGTTTCTAGTTTGATCAATAGCAGTACAAGTGGGCGGGGCCGCCTTAAAATCTCTATTTCTTTGATGTAATTTTGAAAATAAGTTCTGTTTTGACTCGTTCCTGTAAATTAGTTTCCTGAGGTCTACTGTCGATTTCCAGGACCCAGGATGTTATCAAATAATCAGGATTTTGAATTTTTCAACGTTTCTAGTTTAATCAATAGCAGCAAAAGTGGGCGGGGCTACTTTAACATCTCTTTTTCTTTGATATACAGTTGTCTGCAAACATTGTATCTGTAAATTTTGAAAATAAGATTTCTATTACCTATTTTCTGTTAAATTATTTTCTGATTATATTTAACAAAAAGTTTGGAACAGTAAGTGGTAAGTAGGTATCTTAACTCATGTGGGACTAATTATTTGAGTGTCCTTTTCCAGTTAATTAAAAGGACACGAATTTAAAGGAAGAAGGGACAGGAGTTTAAAGGAAACGTGACGGTACAGTGTTATATCCTGTTTAAGAATCATAAACAGCTCGGCTTAATTCATTAAAGTGTTCTTCTCTCAGGACAACCCTTGTCTAGTAATTAGCCCGCTAGAAAAGCAAACACTACTTTAATTAAGGGTAGAAAAAGTCTTAAAGTGCCACCAATAACAACAAACCATATTTCTATACCAAGCTGTCAATCAAAAACGTACTTTCCAAGTAAAGTGTAGATAATAAAATAAAGCGAAATTGAAATTGTTTTGCTAATTCCTTCAATTAATTACGTGAACTTAAAATAGGGAGTAAAATTTTATTTTATAAGAGGGGAAGCTGGTGTAGTAGTGAATTTGAAATGAAGAAGTCTCTTTATGGTTTATATTTAGACAGATCCGATTAATTAAAGTTAAGTTGAAAAAGGGCTCTTCACAAGAAAAAACTTTCAAATTATATTCACAATTCTCTATTAATTTTAAACCCTTATAAAGCTATTGCTACTACTACAAAATCGTGAAGGGTATTTCTATATTTTTTTCTGGTTTATAAATCTTCCTTCTAAATAGAGAGAACCAAAAAAGGAAAGGGAAAAAAAGGAAAACCGTTCCCATTGTCGCTTTAGTTTCGTTTTTCGGTCTGTAAAATGCAAAGTGGTGTGTGCATCCCCTAATCAGGACTCGGTGAACACAATATTCAAATAATTCTCGAACCGACCAGAGAATGGAAAAGCTGTTTACCGATCGCTTAAAGAAGCTGAATAAGGGTGCATAAAAATAGCTTGTGATGGAGAGACCGCCCAAAGGGATTCACTCGAAAGATCGATTCTGTGATGATGAATCGAGATTGAGACTGTGGTGTGGTGAATAAAATTAACACACATCCACAAAAAAATATCCATTTGTAAGTAGTAAAATTTGTTTTTAAGGGCACCAGAGGGTTGTAAATTTCAAATCTTAGTATTTGAATCGTGATCCTAATCAATGAATAAGGCAAATAAGTGATCAGTTTGAAGACACTCGATCAAAATATAAATAAACAAATTATTATTGTAAAATTTAAAAATCTTTTGGAAAGCTTCTTTACGAACGATCCATCCTCAACAATAAGGGTACATAAAAATAGCTGCTGAAGGAAAAAAAAAATACTGTACAAAAGGATTTGAACGATTGATTCTGTGACGATGAATCGAAATTGGGACTGTAGGGTGTGATGAATAAAATGTACATACCTACATCCAGAAAAAAATATCCATTTTTAAATAAAAAATGGGAAAAATTTGCTTTTATGGGCGTTTGAGGGGGGGGGGGCAAAATTTAAGTTAGTATCCAAATCCTCATCAAAGAAATGATCAATTTGAAGACACCACATCGAAATATACATAAAAAATTATTGGAAAATTTAAGGGTTTCTAAGGAAGCTTCTACACAGACAATCTAGTTTCACCCTAATTGACAATATTGTTCCTTCCCTCACAGGAACAAGGTAGGAAGAATTGAGTTAGTCGACTAATAAAATAAACACTGCGGTATTGCAACTCAACTGACTGAGCTTTAGAATGAACGTCCCTACTAGTACCAGCTGTTTACAGGAGTGCCCTTCGTTCTAATTGAAGGGATGTTTTTGTCTCATTAAAGAATGGAGTCTGAGTATTCTTCTTTTTAACGAGCCAACCCTTCACATTCCCTGACACTAAAAGTGAAGCATTAAAACACATTAATGTACAAAATTGTTTCGCGTCCCAGTAATTGAAATTCGTCCAAAAAAGTGGGTTGCAACTGGAACGAAAAAGGAAATAAAATAGCGAGTGGGGAAAGTAGCCCAAAGAAAACTACGGGTCAATTTGAAATAATAATGAAATCCTGGTATGTAACTTTCACCCTGTTCCTGCGGGAATGTATCAGCATCTGGAAATTTCAATATCTTGGCAGGAAGTTGACAGATGTGAGGCTCATACAATATCGACTTTATAAAGCCCTTTCGGAAGTAAAAATAAAGTTAAGAATCAGCAGTCAGTAGTTTAACACTAACACTGTGCCATTCGACGACAAGACGACGACGTTCCATGTCACGTTTCGCACAAACCGATGATGCTCGTTGCAAACTTTAATTAACAGCAAGTTTCCCGTCACCGGAAACTGGAAATTTGCTACCGATTTGAAATGAAAGACCTCCTGATATTACCGGGTAATCTGGCTGATACTGTTATAGAACTAATTTCACTCGAATCTACAAAAAATCAACACTCTAATTCCTAATTGCATTATGAACTCTCAAATTAGGGGATGATTCAGGAATATACAGAAATAAACTCGACTAAATTTTTGAAAATGTAATCGGTTTCTGTAAAAAGGGTGTTATCTTCAGATGGACGCTAAAGGGGCACATTTATGTGAATAAAATAATTGAATTGTGGACTTTTAAATTAAGGGTTGATCTACGGAAATCAACAGATACAAACTCAACAAAATTTGAAAAACATTTTCTTCAACAATTGAAACAGTTTTTGCCCTTAAAAATATCATCCTCATTTAAGTGCTGAAGGGGTGGATTTTAATGAAAAGATCGTTGCATTATAAACCTTCAAATTAAGGGATTATTTAAGGTAATCTATAGAAATTAACTCCAGAAAATTTCAGAAATACCTTCTTCAATAATTAAGGGGGTTTCTAGTTTCTACACATAAGTTGTCATCTTCAGGTGGATGTTGAAATGGTGCTTTTGTGCGAAAGGTTAATTGCATTATAGACTTTTTAAATTAAGGGGCAATTGAGGAAACCAACAGACATGAACTCAACAAAATTTAAAAAACATTTTCTTCAACAATTAAAGAAGTCTTTGCCCTTAAAATATCATCGTCAGTTAAGTGCTAAAGGGGGTGGATTTTTGTGAAAAGATCGTTGCATTATAAACCTTCAAATTAAGGGATTATTTAAGGTAATCTATAGAAATTAACTCCACAAAATTTCAGAAATACCTTCTTCAATAATTAAGGGGGTTTCTAGTTTCTACACTTAAGTTGTCATCTTCAGGTGGATGTTGAAATGGTGCTTTTGTGCGAAAGGTTAATTGCATTATAACTTTTTAAATTAAGGGGCAATTCGAGGAAACCAACAGACATGAACTCAACAAAATTTAAAAAACATTTTCTTCAACAATTAAAGAAGTCTTTGCCCTTAAAATATCATCGTCAGATAAGTGCTGAGGGGGTGGATTTTTGTGAAAAGATCGTTGCATTATAAACCTTCAAATTAAGGGATTATTTAAGGAAATCTATAGAAATAAACTCCACAAAATTTCAGAAATACCTTCTTCAATAATTAAGGGGGTTTCTAGTTTCTACACTTAAGTTGTCATCTTCAGGTGGATGTTGAAATGGTGCTTTTGTGCGAAAGGTTAATTGCATTATAACTTTTTAAATTAAGGGGCAATTCGAGGAAACCAACAGACATGAACTCAACAAAATTTGAAAAAACTTCAATTTCTTTGCCTTAAAATATTTCACATTTTAACGAAAAAGTCTATTGCCCTTAAAAATATTCATCACGATTAGTGCTTTGAAAAGTGGATTTCCCCAAAAAATTTTTCTTCAACAATTAAAGAAGTCTTTGCCCTTAAAATATCATCGTCAGATAAGTGCTGAGGGGGTGGATTTTTGTGAAAAGATCGTTGCATTATAAACCTTCAAATTAAGGGATTATTTAAGGAAATCTATAGAAATAAACTCCACAAAATTTCAGAAATACCTTCTTCAATAATTAAGGGGGTTTCTAGTTTCTACACTTAAGTTGTCATCTTCAGGTGGATGTTGAAATGGTGCTTTTGTGCAAAGGTTAATTGCATTTGACTTTTTAAATTAAGGGGCAATTCGAGGAAACCAACAGACATGAACTCAACAAAATTTAAAAAACATTTTCTTCAACAATTAAAGAAGTCTTTGCCCTTAAAATATCATCGTCAGTTAAGTGCTGAGGGGGTGGATTTTTGTGAAAAGATCGTTGCATTATAAACCTTCAAATTAAGGGATTATTTAAGGAAATCTATAGAAATAAACTCCACAAAATTTCAGAAATACCTTCTTCAATAATTAAGGGGGTTTCTAGTTTCTACACTAAGTTGTCATCTTCAGGTGGATGTTGAAATGGTGCTTTTGTGCGAAAGGTTAATTGCATTATAACTTTTTAAATTAAGGGGCAATTGAGGAAACCAACAGACATGAACTCAACAAAATTTAAAAAACATTTTCTTCAACAATTAAAGAAGTCTTTGCCCTTAAAATATCATCGTCAGATAAGTGCTGAGGGGGTGGATTTTTGTGAAAAGATCGTTGCATTATAAACCTTCAAATTAAGGGATTATTTAAGGAAATCTATAGAAATAAACTCCACAAAATTTCAGAAATACCTTCTTCAATAATTAAGGGGGTTTCTAGTTTCTACACTAAGTTGTCATCTTCAGGTGGATGTTGAAATGGTGCTTTTGTGCGAAAGGTTAATTGCATTATAACTTTTTAAATTAAGGGGCAATTTGAGGAAACCAACAGACATGAACTCAACAAAATTTAAAAAACATTTTCTTCAACAATTAAAGAAGTTTTTGCCCTTAAAATATCATCGTCAGTTAAGTGCTGAGGGGGTGGATTTTTGTGAAAAGATCGTTGCATTATAAACCTTCAAATTAAGGGATTATTTAAGGAAATCTATAGAAATAAACTCCACAAAATTTCAGAAATACCTTCTTCAATAATTAAGGGGGTTTCTAGTTTCTACACTTAAGTTGTCATCTTCAGGTGGATGTTGAAATGGTGCTTTTGTGCGAAAGGTTAATTCATTAACTTTTTAAATTAAGGGGCAATTGAGGAAACCAACAGACATGAACTCAACAAAATTTAAAAAACATTTTCTTCAACAATTAAAGAAGTTTTGCCCTTAAAATATCATCGTCAGTTAAGTGCTGAGGGGGTGGATTTTTGTGAAAAGATCGTTGCATTATAAACCTTCAAATTAAGGGATTATTTAAGGAAATCTATAGAAATAAACTCCACAAAATTTCAGAAATACCTTCTTCAATAATTAAGGGGGTTTCTAGTTTCTACACTTAAGTTGTCATCTTCAGGTGGATGTTGAAATGGTGCTTTTGTGCGAAAGGTTAATTACATTTTGACTTTTTAAATTAAGGGGCAATTTGAGGAAACCAACAGACATGAACTCAACAAAATTTAAAAAACATTTTCTTCAACAATTAAAGAAGTTTTTGCCCTTAAAATATCATCGTCAGTTAAGTGCTGAGGGGGTGGATTTTTGTGAAAAGATCGTTGCATTATAAACCTTCAAATTAAGGGATTATTTAAGGAAATCTATAGAAATAAACTCCACAAAATTTCAGAAATACCTTCTTCAATAATTAAGGGGGTTTCTAGTTTCTACACTTAAGTTGTCATCTTCAGGTGGATGTTGAAATGGTGCTTTTGTGCGAAAGGTTAATTACATTTTGACTTTTTAAATTAAGGGGCAATTTGAGGAAACCAACAGACATGAACTAACAAAATTTAAAAAACATTTTCTTCAACAATTAAAGAAGTTTTGCCCTTAAAATATCATCGTCAGTAAGTGCTGAGGGGTGGATTTTTGTGAAAAATCTTGCATTATAAACCTTCAAATTAAGGGATTATTTAAGGTAATCTATAGAAATAAACCCCACAAAATTTCAGAAATACCTTCTTCAATAATTAAGGGGGTTTCTAGTTTCTACACTAAGTTGTCATCTTCAGGTGGATGTTGAAATGGTGCTTTTGTGCGAAAGGTTAATTGCATCATAACTTTTTAAATTAAGGGGCAATTCGAGGAAACCAACAGACATGAACTCAACAAAATTTAAAAAACATTTTCTTCAACAATTAAAGAAGTCTTTGCCCTTAAAATATCATCGTCAGTTAAGTGCTGAGGGGGTGGATTTTTGTGAAAAGATCGTTGCATTATAAACCTTCAAATTAAGGGATTATTTAAGGAAATCTATAGAAATAAACTCCACAAAATTTCAGAAATACCTTCTTCAATAATTAAGGGGGTTTCTAGTTTCTACACTTAAGTTGTCATCTTCAGGTGGATGTTGAAATGGTGCTTTTGTGCGAAAGGTTAATTGCATCATAACTTTTTAAATTAAGGGGCAATTCGAGGAAACCAACAGACATGAACTCAACAAAATTTAAAAAACATTTTCTTCAACAATTAAAGAAGTCTTTGCCCTTAAAATATCATCGTCAGATAAGTGCTGAGGGGGTGGATTTTTGTGAAAAGATCGTTGCATTATAAACCTTCAAATTAAGGGATTATTTAAGGTAATCTATAGAAATAAACTCCACAAAATTTCAGAAATACCTTCTTCAATAATTAAGGGGGTTTCTAGTTTCTACACTTAAGTTGTCATCTTCAGGTGGATGTTGAAATGGTGCTTTTGTGCGAAAGGTTAATTGCATTATAACTTTTTAAATTAAGGGGCAATTCGAGGAAACCAACAGACATGAACTCAACAAAATTTGAAAAACATTTTCTTCAACAATTGAAGAAGTCTTTCCCTTAAAATATCATCGTCAGATAAGTGCTGAAGGGGTGGATTTTTGTGAAAAATCATTGCGTTATGAACCTTCAAATGGAGGAACCAAACTCTAAAAAAATTCTCTAAAAATTACAAGGGTTTCTGCCCTTAATATATCATTTTTAATTGAAAGTTGAAGGATGATCACAATTGGGAAAATTCATCAAAAACAAATAAAAATTTAATTTTCATAAAGTTTGGAAATGATTCTTAATCAGTTTTGGAAATGGAATGGAAATCTTCTAAGTAATTGGTTTTTGGTAGGTATTTGAAATATCGGAAGTATTTTGCGTTAACCTGGGATAAGAAATTCTAAATCGTTTAAGCCAGTCAAGTGTGTCTGAACATATTTCATGTTTCGTTCTCGTTCAGGTTTGTTAAATTGACCAAAAAGAAAAGGTTTATTTTCTGAAAAAAGGGATGGAGTATCTACAGCCCGTTTCCTTCAGATTGGGTGGACGATTATGGAAAACATTTTTCACGTGTGGTATATCAAAGACTTTTCTTTCCAGCATTCCAACTGTTATTATGTGCTACCTACTGTTTTTGTGATATTATTCAATTTATAACCTTAAATATCCCAAAAGGGAACTGTCTTGAAAGAAATATTTTATTCCACCCAGCAAATTATACCATAAGATCAAATGTTTTGTTTTTCTTACGCTGATATGATGCTCTGCTGTTTGGTTAAAAACAATTGAACCGGATGATTCTTAATATTCTTCTTTTTCTAATAACGCAGTAAGTAAACAAAAATGTTTCAGTTACCATTGTCATTGATGAGGGCCTTTAATTTACCAAATATATTTTTGGCACTTGTGCTGAAAGCAACAGAAGGCGCAGTGGGGGTCAAAAGTGACTTGACACGCTTCTAGCTGTCATTTTGGCTACCTACCCCCAAAACGTATCTAACTACTTTCCAAAAGTGTTGTGCACTGATGGACACCGATGAAACACAGATGAACAACAAGGACTCACCTTAGTGTCTATAATATTATTAAAAGCACCGATAATAGAGTCCAGCATGGTCGCTGATGTTCTCCTTCGTGGGACACATCACACTCGCGATTATTTTCTTCGGCTCGACCTAGGAGCATTATAGGCGTGGACTGTCCGGGTGTAGGGTGCCCATGGCTCACTATGCGCCCCTCCATACACGCACATACCCCGGGACGCGCATGGTCCTCATTGATTTTAGCGACGCCGACGACGCCGACGACGACGTCGACGATGCCAACTTTTCAAAACCCTCCACACACACTATCAGATAATAATGGGATTATTATCGTCATCTGTTAACTCCTTCTGTACCACAGTCGTCATGCTACCATCATAATGTCTATTTGGACACTTTGTTTCTTGTCTGTCGGTCCGTTTGTTATTCCGGGACGAGTAATTGCTCCCGGAAGGGCGACAGGTGGGGCGCGCGAGTAAAATCGCGAGCCGCCCCGCGACCGGGGTTAAGGGTCTCGGAAATCGCCGGAAATAAAGCTCCAACACCATCCTCTACCCACAGGAATTATTGTTCATTTTTTTTTGTTAAAGGGAAGTTTTTAAATGCCTACTTCATTAAAATAAATTATTGGACGTCATATGTTACCGAAAAATATTTTTTTTTTTGTTGATTAGACATCGTATATTACTTTACATTTCTAGTAATTAAAAAAGGCCTTTTAAAAGTGTTTCTGTTCTAAATCCGAGAATATTGCTCCCTATTTTTTGAGGGGCGTAACTAATTTAATTAACGAAATAATAGGGTACTTTTTTTGGGGTCTTAAATGTTTATTTTATTATAATTAAACTTGTATGTTAAAGTGGTTCACTGACCGAATAAAAAAAAAAGGTTTTAAATTTTCTAAAACTAATTTTAAAATTAATTTTTCTCTCATTTTAAGAATTTCTTACATCAAGTGTTTTTCAGAAAAAAATAATAAATAAATAAAAATTCCATTAAAGTTATTTGAGTGTCCCTCGTATATCACTTGTTCTCTAATCGTCCAGCCCTCGTATATTCAAAAGTAATAAAACAATCAACTTTATCAGATTAAATTAATTCAACATTTCGATTATAGAGGCAGCATTTCCTGGGTCAATTTTTCAGGAGAGGGGCATAAGAAAAATAAATTGACTGATATCTCAAAAAATAATAAGTGTTGAGGCACACAAACTTAATTTTATGTAGGCCTTTAAACTAGAGAATTACTCGAGTACATTCACGATCAATAAAAGACCAATATATCGATTTAATTGAATAAATAATAATTAATACACTAATTCGACAATTTAACGCAAGAGGCAGCACTTCTTGGGTTGTCAAAAACAGAAGATATTATTAATATAAATGTGTTATCCTTGATCAAGATAAGGAGGAATGTCTATTGTAATGTTGAACAATATTTTCTCCATCAATATTAGGTATTAGATATGAAGTATTTTTCACTATTTTGAGATCACATGAGGTGCTGAAAATAGGAAATAATTTTCTTCAAGATTTACTGCATCACAAGATCTAATTGTAAGTACATTGCACTTTTACAGAACATAAATCCAATGAAACGTACCTAATGGATCATACGAAAAGCATATTTTATTTATGAGTCGTAAATAAAGATTGCACTAAAACTCGCTTTTCTTTTCAAGTTCTTGCCTTACCGAGATTTTCATTTTGTTTGATTTTTAATTTACGGTTTTGCATAAATACAAAACCTCATTGCACTGGTCTTTTATTGCAGTATTAAACCAACTTTCTAACTGATAGATGCATGAAACTACGTAGGTACATGTTATATTTATTACAAGGATATAATTTTGTTCAAAAAATTCAAGAAAGCATGAGATTAATAGTAATAAATGTAAAAATAATTTTCAGTTTCTGAATTTATAATGAGATTATAAAAACTGACTTCACTTTGGAGTACCAGAACTCGATAATTTGTAATTTAATTTTAAATTCGTTTGGACAGCTTGAAAGAGCACATTTTGAAGCTTAGGTGCACATAGGTTAGATTTTCCGAGAATGAAAATTTAATACCGAATTCTTTAAAGGAACCATGGATACAATATAATATTTTTCGTACAGATTTCAAAGTTGCAACCTCACTTTCAGGAGTACCAGAACTCGATAATTTGTATTTAATTTTAAATTGTTTGGACAGCTGGAAAGAGCTACATAGTTTTTTGAAGCTTTAGGAACCACTATAACGATTCTGCACTACTTTCCAGAAATGTAAATTTTAAGTAATTCTTTAAAGAACCAGAAAGAAATGATTAAATAGAAATTTTTTTTCTACAGATTTCAAAGTTGCAGACCTCACTTTGGAGTACCAGAACTCGATAATTTGTAATTTAATTTTAAATTCGTTTGGACAGCTTGAAAGAGCACATTTTGAAGCTTAGTACAATAGGTTCGATTTTCCGAAATGAAAATTTTGTTTTGAACCAGAAATTTATTTTTACAAAGGAACCAGGATAAATAATTTATTTATTTTAAATTCTTACAGATTTCAACATTTGCAAGATTAATTCTTTAAAGGAACAAAATTTTTTTCTACATTTAAAGTTGAGATCACTTTGGAGTACAGAACTCGATAATTTGTAATTTAATTTTAAATTCGTTTGACAGCTTGAAAGAGCACATTTGAAGCTTAGCAATAGGTTGATTTTCGAAAGAAATTTTGATCTTTAAGGAACCAAAAATATATTTTACAGATTTCAAATTGCAGACCTACTTTGGAGTACAAACTCGAAAGTTTTAATTTTAAATTGTTTGACAGCTTGAAAGAGCCATTTTAAGCTTAGGACACATAGTTCATTTTCCGAAAGAAATTTTGAATCTTTAAAGAACGAAAATTTTTTTCTACAGATTTCAAATTTGCAGACCTCACTTTGGAGTACCAGAACTCGATAATTTGTTATTTAATTTTAAATTCGTTTAGACAGCTTGAAAGAGCACATTTTGAAGCTTAGTACAGATAGGTTCGATTTTTCGAAATGAAAATTTTAAAGTTCTTTAAAGGAACCAGGAAAATATTATTTTTACAGATTTCAAAGTTGCAGACCTCACTTTGGAGTATCAGAACTCGATAATTTGTAATTTAATTTTAAATTCGTTTGAACAGCTTGAAAGAGCCCATTTTAAAGCTTAGGACACATAGGTTCGATTTTCCGAAATGAAAATTTTGAATTTTTTAAAAGGGAAACCCTAGGAAAATATTTTTTTTCTACAGATTTCAAATTTGCAAAACTTCACTTTGGAGTATCAGAACTTGATAATTTGTAATTTAATTTTAAATTCGTTTGGACAGCTTGAAAGAGCACATTTTGAAGCTTAGTACACATAGGTTCGATTTTCCGAAATGAAAATTTTGAATTCTTTAAAGGAACCAGGAAAATATTATTTTTACAGATTTCAAAGTTGCAGACCTCACTTTGGAGTATCAGAACTCGATAATTTGTAATTTAATTTTAAATTCGTTTGGACAGCTTGAAAGAGCACATTTTGAAGCTTAGGACACATGGGTTTCCCGATTTTCCGAAATGAAAATTTTGAATTTTTTAAAAGGGAAACCCTAGGAAAATATTTTTTTTCTACAGATTTCAAATTTGCAGACCTCACTTTGGAGTATCAGAACTCGATAATTTGTAATTTAATTTTAAATTCGTTTAGACAGCTTGAAAGAGCACATTTTGAAGCTTAGGACACATAAGTTCCATTTTCCGAAATGAAAGTTTTGAATTCTTTAAAGGAACCAGGAAAATATTATTTTCTACAGATTTCAAATTTGCAGACCTCACTTTGGAGTACCAGAACTCGATAATTTGTAATTTAATTTTAAATTCGTTTGGACAGCTGGAAAGAGCACATTTTGAAGCTTAGTACACATAGGTTTGATTTTCCGAAATGAAAATTTTGAATGCTTTAAAGGAACCCGGAAAATAAAAAAAAAACAAGAAATGCTTTTGAGCTTAGATGTTACTTAAACAATTAATAAAAAAAGTAAATGTATTTTTATACATACTTTATATACCTGCTTCATATATGTACAATGTATGTAGGTACATAAAGGTACCTATATATGTTCATTCTGTTAAAATAAAGCTGTACCTATTTAAGAAAGGGAGTGCCTAGTATGTAAGTAACATTTTATGTTGTTTATGGACTGTGTAATGGCTTAGCTTAGCAGTAGGTAACGTAAATTCATTTTCCGTTCGTGTCGGTGAAAGAAACTCAAATATCCCTACCATTCCTATATCTACAATATTGCGATCCCGACCAACACAGGAAAGTCCCATTTCCATTTCAAAGCCTGCTTGCGGTAATGCAATGTATTCAGTTACAAATGGAAATTCATTTTCATTGTTACATTTCTACTATATACTTATCGCTATGAGCTTTGATATTTTTTCAGGAAAAATTGACAAAAAGTTTGGAGCTGAAAAAATCCAAAAATTAAAATTTTTTTATCCATTTCTATAATCATGTAGTTCGTTAATAAGATCATAATTAATCTATAATAATAATTTAGCAAATTTTTCTTATGAAACCTGAATTTATTTTTACATAAATATGTTTACTGAATAACATTTTCAAAAGTTTTATAATTTTATTGAATCCAAATGAATAATTTGTATAAATATTGCCCTATTATACATAAAAAAAGACAAATATTCTTATCAAACGATTTTTTTTCTACTTTTGGGTCACCCTGTAGAGTTAAAACCAATCATCCTGTATATAATACTTTTATTTAAAATATTTTATTACAAAAGCAGACAGATTGCGCCACCTGTGGTAAAAACTACGAAACAAGATAGATTAAAAGAGAGATGGACATAACATTAAAAAAGGACAGAAAATTGTCATACTGTCATAATTCTAGAAGTTTCTTGTAATTCTGTTCAATTTTCTGGAATATACGAAGTTTTGCTGTGAAACACGAGGCATATGTGCTAAAATAAAGTGTAACTGTGAATTAATTGCCTTTTGACCCAATAAAATACGTGAATTTCTTTTACAGGTGCTTCAAACTCTTTCGTTTCATATTTTTAAGGTTATAATTATATCTTTTAAGGTAAGCATTCAAAATAATTTCATTAGCAAATCATTACGTTTTTATTTATGTACTTTATATTAAGTAACAGTCACGTTTTTATATTAACCTCTAATTAGTTTACTAAACATTCATTTTTGCAGTTTTTAAAATGGCCAAATGGGGCGAAGGAGATCCTCGGTGGATAGTCGAAGAACGCCCTGATGCAACAAATGTTAATAACTGGCACTGGACAGAAAAAAATGCAAGCAATTGGTCTCAGGAACGTATTAAAAATCTTTTCTCTGATGCGAAAGTAGAGTCAGATCTAGCAGATCTTAAAATCAAAGAAGTAGAAAAATGTGAAGGAGAAGCTTATGCAAACAACAGGAAAGGCAAATTAATATTCTTTTATGAATGGAATTTAGTTTTAAAGTGGGAAGGAAAATTGAAGGAAGGCACAGGAACAAAACATAAAGGAAAAGTTACTATACCTAACTTGTCTGAAGAAAATGATGTCTCTGAGTTAGATGTAAGTTTATTATCTATATGATTATTTTAAGTCCTTTGTTACTAAAGAGCATTTTTAGATACAAATATCAGTTAAAGACAGTGAAGGAGAAGGTGAAATTTTAAAAGAAATAATGCAATCTGTCGGTAAAGAGTTAGTGAAAGAAAAACTTGGAAAATACATAACAAGTCTCAAAGAAGAATTCTCCAAAGGCATGATTCTTCCAAAGAAAGATGAAGTGGTAAACAAAAATGACATCAACAATCTCTCCTGTGGTTTTGATAATAAACTAAATATGCAATCAAATGTGACCAAAAATGATAGTAGAAAAGAGATAGGACTTAAAATCGACACGTCTACATTAAAACTTACACAAAAGTTTCAATGCCGTGCAAATGAATTTTATGATGCAATGACACGGATAGAAATGGTTCAGGCATTTACACGGGGACCAGTTAAGTTAGATCCAGTCAAAGGGGGCAAGTTTGAGCTGTTTGGGGGAAATATATCTGGACATTTTGAGAAACTTGAAGCACCAACCAGAATACAGCAACAGTGGCGATACAAGGCTTGGCCTCAAGGGCATTATTCCACAGTAGAAATAACTATTGATGAAAAGGTAATAATTTATCTTGTAGTAAATCAGATAAAGTGCAATTGCTAATTTTACTCTTCAACGTTTTTAATAAGTACATGTAAACAAAGAAAAATAATTTTTAATGTCTCAAAAAAGTTGTTTTGACTCGTTTGGTCTTTTTGAGTAAGTGTAGAATTCTCTGAAGTATTCTTGAGAAAGGCTTGGATAGTCCAAATTAAAATAAAAACGTTTTATTTAAATTTTATTATTGTATTTTTTAGGATGATCATACAGAAGTCCGATTAGTACAGACAGGTGTTCCTCGTGGAGAATTAGAGAAAATAAGGGAAAATTGGGAACGTTACTATTGGATGCCGATAAAGCAGGTCTTCGGCTTCGGCGCGTTCATAACAGATTCAGGATTTTAATGTAATTGATTTAATAGGACGTCCGCAATTCTGTATTAATTTGTGACATGCTGACAGCTTTAGTTTTAAACATTGGAAAAGTTCGTCGTATGAATATTCTGAAGCAGTATCGTAAAATAAATTGTACACTTTCACTGTAACTTATCAATAAGTAGCCAAATGATCTTAATAGCCGAAATTTCGTATTAATTTATTGCGTGGTTGCCAACATTCACTTTGCAATTATTAATTTATTTTAAAATTTTTGAATGCTTCGTAAAATTATTCTGTTGATAGGATCTAAAGTTTGGTGTTTTGGCATTTGATATTTTCAAAAATAAAAAGTGATAGAACCCTACAGATCTCCGATTTTATTCACAAGTACCCAAACTCTCATAATGTTAAGTTTTGGTTTTACTTTTTATTAATGTCAATATGTGTATATGCCACCCTGCATATGTAAAAACTGAATTTTTTATTGCACGCCTTATTTGGATTTTATTTTGTAAATTCTTGCTGAACTTTAAAATTACTAATTCGAAAATTTTCCAATTTTGTTTCTTTTGTAGTCACATTACTGTTGTTTACTCGATAAACATTTGTAATTAATTTTTAAATAAATTCAATATATTATTGAGGAAATAAGTGTTTTTATATATAAAAGAAAAACGCAACATTCTCTTAAATATTGTATTAACAGAAATACATTACAATACGAATAAATCATAAAAAGTGTCTATATAAGTACAATTTTATATATTATAAGCTTTAAAAGTACTTTCTATAAGTAATCTAAATAAAATATTATATACCTATTATATAATTCCTACAATATTACTTATAAATAAACATTACAACGGTCAGTCACTGGAATAAGCTACGAATACGGACAATTTAAAATTAATTTATTTAATGAGATTAATGGTCCTTCTTTTTTGGCTTTTTCGGATTTCTTGACCTGGACTTCGCCTTACACAATGGACAAATCGGTGCATTTCGGTGAATTTGCTGATGACAACTTAGACAAGACTTCATTGGTGGTGGTTGTTGTCTATAAAACAATACACTTTCAGTTAAGGCTAACAAAATCCATTAAGCGAATTATTTGTTACAACAAACAAATTAATTGTTATAACAAAAAATATAATCACATGTTACTTTAAAAAGATACAGATATAAAATTAAAACAAAAGCACCTCAAATTGACAAAATCCGACCTGAAGGTAGGGGTGGGAGGCCCAGGCTGTGACAGACTTCCAGGTCTTCCTGTATCCTGCTTGGTTGATACCAGTCTTAATGGATTGGGTGGTGTTAAAAATGTAGGAGGAAGAGCTGACGATAATGAGCTCATGGGACTATCATTTGTTGTTAAAGGTCGAGTCCAGTCATTGCCCTTTACAAACGACTGCGTACTGGTCTTGTTAGGTGCAAAAAATTGTGCAAATCGTCTAATAACAAACAATAAGGAATATACAGTAGGTATATTGGATTGGTTGAAAATAATACTCACTCTGCAGTGATTAAAGTGCCTTCTTCTTCATGTAACTCTGGAAGTCTCTCAAGTCCTAAACACTCTCTTCTTAAACGGTCGACTTCTGCTTTTAGAGGCATATATTCTTCATGTATGCGAGAAGCAGTACTCAATGACCTGCCACGGCTTTCTTCTGCATGTTTTATTACTCCTTCCATCTTAATCAAATAGATTAATTTTTTGGTAGTGTTAATGGAAAGAAAAGGTAAAAACTTACAGCGTTTATATCTGCATGAATCTGTCTCAATTCCTCCACATGAGACATCTTTTCTTGCAGTAACATATCCATTTCCTGTTTGTATTCTGTTAAGCATTTTTCTTCCTGGTCTAGATTCTCTATTTCTAAAAGTATCTTGGTCTTTAGTTTTTCCATTTGAATTGTTTTTGTACTGTAAGAAAACAATATCGATTTTCTTTCAAACAAAGTTTACAAAATATTACCGTATTTCTTTTATCGCTTCCAACTTTGCATAAACTGCTCGTTCATCGGTAGAAGTCATCTTAATAATTCTAAACACACCACCAATTACTTAATATTAATATATATAATTGTATTTATGTTTTTTTAAATAAATAACTAATAAACTTCCATGTTTTTCACTGACAGCAACCGAAGAGGTTGACAATCAGGGTGGACAACTAAAAATCTAAAAATGTGTACTATAGATTATAGATAAATTGTAGTGAATCTGTACCTAACGGTAACTCTATTTTTTACATTTTAATTTATTAATATTTGTACGGTAGCAACAACGTCCAAAAATCTAATCAAAAATAAAAATTTACGTTTAATTAACATGTATCAATTAAAATAAATGATATTATTGTATATTGTGTACATTCTCAGATTTTTGTGTTACTATGTTTTCACTACTGTGATTAAACTTTGAGATACCGTCAATTCACTGTCATTGTCATCGAACAGCTGCGAGAAAAAAAGAATTATTTTAGAATAAAACGTGTAAAATATTAGTTTTCGCCGTGATTTATATATAATTTCGTCCTGTGATTGTGAAATTTAATAATACAAATTGTGTTTGAATTGTGATAGAGTATTTTATAAAAAAGATTTAATAATGAGCAACATCCTTTTTGCTATTGTCTTTATTAGTACCCTTCTAGGAACTTATGAAGCTGCAAATGGTAAAAACTATTTCTCAAGTTGTATATGTGCATTATTTAAGTCTTTTATTTTATTTAGGTGATGAAAATGTAACAACCACCATTGCGACAGAAGTCACAATCGCAAATGTAACAGAACTTCCTACAAGTAAGTTCTTTATCTTTTCTAGTATCGATTTACTGCCCTTTCGAGAGTTAAACTTGTCCACTCGTTTCTAAAGTCCCTGGTGATGTGATTGTTCAGATTTTTTTGGTTTGCAAATGTTTTAGTGTGTTGTTGCTTATGTGACGTTTTAAATGTCTTATATGTTGTGTATGTTCCTAGGCAAAAGACCTGTTACAAAATATACGATATTACCAACAACACCAGCAACAAACCAATCTGTAACTAATTCAGCAATTGTTCCAACATCAGCTCCTGATTCGGAAAATGTAACTGTTACATTAAATCCAGCAACTACAGTCACACAACCAACGACTACAGTCACAAAACCAACGACTACAGCCACACAACCAACAGAGTCCACGCATGTAACAACTCAGGCTCCAGCAACTACCACCACTAAACCAATTACCACTGAGGCACCACACACTACAGACTTACCAGTTACCACATCTACCCCTCAACATGGTCGACGTTTTGATGGTCCTAGTTTCATTGGAGGCATTGTTCTGGCCTGTGGTCTTATGGCAATAGGTTTTGTAGCTTTCAAATTCTATAAAGCACGCACTGAAAGAAACTACCACACCCTCTAAAAATACTATACTAAAAAAAGGCTATCAATTTTAGGTATAAAGTAATCTATGTACGTATGTTAAAATATGCTGTTTTTGATTTTAATTTGATTTTTCTTTTCCATTCAAACTATTTGAATATATATATTTATAAAGAAAGAAAGGTTGTTGCCAGGCTTAAGTGGTCAATTTGCCATTGGGGCATGGGAATGGCCTTTCAAGGAAAGAAGGAGCACTTTGCTGTGCTGTAAAAAATCAAATACATAAAAGGTTGTACTTGACTTGGAGATTTTAGCTTAACATAAAAATTAAAATCATCTATAGTAAATTAAATTTGTAATAATAATATACTAGGTAAATAATAATCATTAATTAGAGATTTAATTGTACTTTGCAATTAATAATTGGAACATTTGAAAGATGATACCTACATTTGATTTTTAATTTACTTTGTACTTTTCTTTAAGTAAGGCCTAACAGTCTTTTAATTGAATTAAAGTTTTTGGCTAATTAAAATGAACATATTTTCCAAATCGGTTACATATTAATCAATCAACATATTTTTGAGAAAAAGCCAATCTTATTAAATGTTTGTAATGTGCGTGTCTACCAAAAGAAAAAAAGCAAAACAAAATATGCAAAATAAAATATTGTGAGTGTATGTGAGCTTGTACATATAGTTTTATTAGTATTTGTTTAAATTACGCAATAGTTTCTTTGTACATATACATAATTGCTTTACTATTTTATATAAACAGGCAACTTATTCTATTTGAAAATTACTAAGGTTCAAAAATTTAAATGGCAGCAAGGGTAATTAGTTAATTTTAGTCGGTATCTATTAAATTGCTCGTCGGTTAGTGTCGGGGTTGGGGATGTTTCACATACTTATTCTCGCCCTCTCGTTTAAATTTTAGTCTCCAAACACTTTTAGGGTTGTAGAAGATGATTCCCATTACTTTATTAATTCGCTTTTTCCTCCTCATATCTCTAAGTATTTTGTTAGTATTCTTTGCAGTTTACCTCGGCCCCTTTCGACTCTGCTTTCTACTAGTCAAAACTGTTGTAATTATGTAATTTTAAAAATATAAACAATACGTAAATCATTTTAAATAGGGTTCATAATGCAAAACATTTTGAACATCGTTTTTTTTTTTATTATAATTTGTTGCCTGTGCAATTTTATGTGATAAATGTTAATTGAATGGTCAAATTGCACTTTAGCCGTCCCATCCGGTTGCGATATACAAAAATTCTCTTTTTTGTTATCATTAATTTCTTTTAAATTCCAAGAGAATAATTAATTGATAATTGTGGGTGCCTAATTGTATATATTACAGTTGTCTCGGTTTTGTTTTTAATTATTCAAAGCATAGGTTTTTTCCTTTGTGTTTTTAAACAAATTGTTTTTTGTCAAAACAATTTATTTTTATTAAGTATAGTAAATGGAACGTTCATTAACTGAGGTAATTCATGTACTATTAAAGTTAAAAATAATTTAACGCTCCACTTACTATGTAATATAATAATAAGGCAAAGTATTTTTTTGTCTTTTTTATTTTATAGTATTTTTTTAATACCGTTGTCTCAGTATTTCATAAAATGCATTTTTTAACAAATAAATAAATAGTTGCTACTTGTGCAGTAAAACATAAATAAACAAAATACACATGTAAAATGCTGTTACAGTAACTATAAATCGTATGTATTCTATTATAATAACCTATTATGGTTAAAATTTTTGTCCATATTTAAGTGCTCTTAATGATAAGACTAGAAAAGTTGCAAATTTAATTTTGAAAGTAGATGTATGTCAATTATGTCCCGATACACTTAATAATTACCTACCTATATAATATAGTGCTATTTGTTATTTGTTAGCCATCGATTTTTATTTGATACTATTCAATTATGATCTCTCAATTTAAAGACATATTATGTAACTTTAATGCTGTAAAAATGGTCCAAAAAAATTTATTACAATGCAATAGTGTTGTTTTTAATTTAAAGTTGTCTTGAATACCGCGTTTATATTTTACTATAGGTGTAGTTTTAAAAAGTTCTGTGAAAATAATTTTCAACTTAAAACAATATTTTGAATTGTTTTAATTTACAAAGGTAGTTGTTAAATTAAGAAAACACTTTATTGTTCATTGCAACTTATTTTAAATCACCCTGTATGCAGTTTCCAAACAGATAACAAGTTTTTAAACTATTTTGTGAATGTATGCCAGTTTATATACGAAATAAACATAATTACTGTTGCTATTGATTTTTTTTACTTATGTATAAATTAATTAATTCTGTAGTTCATTATGAAGATGTAGAAAATAAATATTTTCGTATTTCCCGAAATTAGAACAGAAAAAGCAATTTTAAAATAATGAACACGTTTATTTTAATCTTTTCAGATTACACACATCTTCAGTCAATAAATGTTAAGTATAAAAAATAATAATTCAATGTATAATACTAAAAATTACAATCACTTGTTTGATTAATAAAAGTAAATTAATCTAATTAAAAATTAAACAAATACTGAAAAACATGAAAAATAAAACACATATGTGATCAGGAGTTACTGTCGTCTTCTTCACAGTTCATTTCTTCATCTTTACTTAATTGTGAGCCCCTTAGAACAGGTTGACCATCAATGTCAAACCCAAACAAGTCATCTGCCATTTCTTCCTCCTGATCATCCTCAATATTATCTCCAATGCCATTAAGGCTTTGTAGAAATTCGTCAACACTTTTATACCCTTGTCTCTGAGCAATTGGAGCCAAAATTCCGGTTGGTCGTTTGCCCTTACGTTTTCGACAAAAAGAACAATTGCAACGGTCTCTGCAGCCTGGGCACTGCCAGTTTGAATCCAAAAGAGCCGTTGCTGCATCTTCTCCATAACGATTTTTTAAACAAGGGCCACAAAATTGCCCTCGGACTCCAAAGCACCTTCCACTGCGACAAACAGTCTTACTGTCCAATGTTTTTTGGCGGCACTGGTGGCAAGATGTTCCATTTTGACTGTACACCTTCTTTGTGCTTGATTTAGCTATTTTAGCTAAGTATTCTGGTGTCACTTCTTCTACTGGAATGTAATTTACTACTGATGGTCTGCGGGTTGTGTTCATTTTAATCTTTGGCCTGAAGACTACCCTCTCCAAGGATTCTATTTCGTCATCATAGGGTTCACCTTGGAAATCTTCCTGGAATTATAAAATAATGTATGAAACTTGCAAATAGTGAGTGGGACTTTCATGAGTGTTACCCTATCGTAATGTTTGGGTTCTATTTTTGCTATTCGTAATGATTTTCTTCGCTCCAAAGGAATTTGACATTTAAAAATTACTGCCCTGTCTTTGAAAGATTTTTTCTTTCTGGGACCTGATAATGATTTGTCGGTGCTGTTAATAGATTTTGAATAGTCTTGAATACTTGCTAAAGCCTTTTCCAGTCCTTCGGGGTCATCTGCAAAGACCTAACCAAAAAATAATTATTGTCTTAAATTATGCTTTAACTTCAATTATACGTACAAATTGATGCATTTCCCTAATATTTCGTTCCCGTTCCAGTTCCAGATCATTTTGTTTGTTTGATTTTTCATATTCCTTCTCAAAATCACCATCTTCCTCATACTGATTCGAGGCTTCGTCAAAATCATTATTTTGGAAAATTTCGTTTGAAAGAAACATTTTTTTATTGAAATAATTTAGATTTTAGGGTATGTTGTTTTAAAATCTAGCACAAAAAAGCGAAAAAAATAATAAAAATTAATTAAAAGAGCTATATTACAAAATATAACCTAAAACTAAGACATTTCGCGCTAAACATGCTAATTGTCAAAATGCATTCTATGAAATTTTTCTATTGAATACAAGACCATGATATACTTCAGGTGCGTTCGATATTATGAGCTTGATAGATCATCAAAATAAAATGCTCACTTACTTAAAAAGTGCTTAAAAGAAGAAATACTTAACAAAATGGTCAGTAAATAAATTAAATTAGTAGTTTATTGACATTTAATTTGAATATATCAGTAAAAAAAATTAAGTTGATTTTGACTAGTGTTTATAAAGAATTTGATAATAATTTAGTACCAAGTGTTTGATAAAGAATGTATTAAATAATTTTTAATCTTTGTACTAGAAATTACGATTCCTCTTCAAATTTGGATACCCACAGGATGGTACTTTTTGCTTTGTAATTATATTGACTTTGATTCTTATTTAATCTAATCCGAAGTTCCGCTTTTCGCTTATGGATTTAAAACTTATAACCGAGTTTGAAGTGAGGGAACGTTTAGTCGGACTAACTGTTTATTCATCGTGTTCGCTTTTCGCTAGCGGAAACATGAGAAATTGATTTTGGTCAATATTTTCGGAAATAATTCCACGTAGGTACGGAATGCTTAAGGGGATAGGTACATTAATGCATTCGTACAGAAAAAAGGTCCCAAATAAAACTGTGTTTCAGGTCCATTTTTATGAACATTTTTGTTCGGGGAAATCCAGTAAATGAATTTTTTTCTTCAACGGCACAGATAACTCTATGTATACACGTATCTACAGGGTGTCTCTAAAAATTTGATCTTAATATTATTTTGAGGATTTTAATAATTTAAGGAAACGTCACCTTTTCATTCTTGTTTTGAGGTCTTAAATTTAGATTTTAAGTTTGACAAGTTAAACCTGAAACATTCTGTATATCACAGTGATTTACTTACCAAATATGAAATAGAGAAAATATTTTTGTTCAATATAACTTGAAAGACTTTTAGTCCTCTCCCAGAAGAACTGGCGATATTATGAGTCCTAATATCAACCCCTATGTTAATTTAGTCCTTATTCTAATACGTAACTCCATTATTTTTTAAAATTAAGAAGGTAATATTCCGTTACAGATTAAGGGGTGTTAGTAGGTAATGCAGTTATTCTTGGGGTCTTATTATGTGAAGAATTGATGCGAGTGTCGTCGGGGACGTAGATGATCCTTCGTATAGTCGTCGTTGTCGTCGCGACGCCGCATCCCATTGCTGTCATTCGACACGTCGATGATAATCCCTTTCTCAAAAACGAACGTGGTAATCAATCATCAATCGTCTTGGGCTGATCGCGAGAGGATCAGGCGCTTTTGGGCCCCCCAACTTGCGACTAATGATGTGTGAGATAAGTACCCCATAAGAAAGGCAACTTTTTCTATTACCAGCCAATCGAGAAATAATTGAATGTGGCGATAAAACGATGCGATGATGTTTTCGCTTTTATTTTGTTTTCGTTCGCAATCGTTTACTCAATGGCTTTATTTTCTTCATCTATAAAGATATTGGCTTTTTAGGGATATTATTAAGAGTTATAAATGCACCATAAACTGTCTTCTTATCTTTAAGACGTTTAGGGGTATCTACTTAGCTATAAAGCATAAAAAATAACTTTTTTTTTTGTTTGAATTTGCTATAAAATATTTCTAAATATTCTGGTCATAATAGCCATTTTTATTTTTATTTTGTTTTCCCACTCTAATTAAAAACATCACCTGGGAGGTGCTGCCTCTTCTGCGAGAATCTCTAACTGTCTTAATTATCTTTATTTTACTAATTAGGTCGTAGATTCTCACTCTAATGAAGTATAAAAGAAGGATTTTGTTCGTTTTCAGCCCTCTTTCTGTTAAACCGCTTTTAATCAGGTTCCTTTGTTTAAATATCTCGTTTTTGTCCATTTATAATTGCTTGTTTTTTTTATTTGCCCCACTCTTAGAAAATTGACCCAGGAGATGCTGCCTCTTACATTGGAATGTGGAATTAATTTAATCTGATAAAGTTGATTGTTTTATTACTTTTGAATATACGAGGGCTGGACGATTAGAAAACAAGTGATCTACGAGGGACACTCAAATAACCTTAAGGTAATTTTTTTTTATTTATTTCTTTTTTTAAAAAACACTTTTATATTACATTTGATGTAGGAAATACTTACTTAAAATGACAAAAAATTTATAACTTATTATCTCCAACTATGTTTAATTAAGTATTTTGGGTTTTTTTTTTAAAAATGATGTAGGATGTTAAAGTAATTTAATTAATTATTTTGTCCTATAACAGTTTTTATCATCAAGTTTCTCACTAATAATTTCAAAGAACGATTTGGAAAGGGTTAAACAAAAAAAAAAAAGGGCTCAACTAACACAGGGGTTGATGTTACTAATAATATCAGCAATTCTTCTGGAAGAAGGACTAAAAGGCTTTTGGTTTATATTGTTACGAGTACTTGCCAATTAAGTTGGTGTGAGCATAATTAACGAACATCTTCCCTGAATACATAAGGAATATTCCCAGCTTTCCTGAAACATCTAGAAAACACCAGTAACGATCAATGGGAAAACAACTGGATTACTAGACGGCTGTAGAATTCCCTAGAAAGAGGCTGAAAAGACTATAAAAGGCGGAAACGGCACACACCGAGTTAGTTTACAGTAGACAGCTGATGTTTGGAAGCGAAGCGAAGGATAGGCGAACAACAGGCGATAGAAGTCATAGTGTCTATGGTATAGCGAGTGTTTATAGTAGAGGCGAGCGGGAAAAGAGGATTTTAGTGAAATAAATTGTGTAGAAACTGTAGTGTGGTCAAATTAACTTTAGTAATTAAATAAATTCGTTATTTTTGTTTTGTTAATTGTGTTTTCCGTGACCGAATACGTCACAATATTGAACAAAAAATTGTTTTTAATTTGTAGCAATTTTCTATTTTGCATATTTGGATAGTAAATCACTGTAATATACAGGGTGTTTTAGGTTTAACTTGGGTCAAACTTAAATCTAAATTTAAGACCTTAAAACAAGAAAAAGAATTCTTATTATGAAGGAAACGTTTCGTAAATTAAATTAGTTACGCCCTTAAAAAGATGGGATTTTGTTTTTATTTTTTTTTCTCAATTTTGGAAACAGATAAAGAAACAATTTCGTTATATTTTTTAAGATACTAATAAAAACACTTCTAAAAGTTTTTAAATCGTCCCTTAAGGGTTAAAAATATATTTTACTGGCTAAAAAATATTAATTTATTTATAAAATTTAATGACTGTTTAATTTTTTTTATAAAACTGCTCATTTTTCAGTAATGTACATAAAAAAAATACATAAAATATTCACCACCCACACAGACTCAATTATTTGTTAAGTGCATTAAAAAATTAGTTAATTACCCACAAATTAAAAGCTTAAAAGTTTGCAAGACTTTTTGCAAGCATCTTAAAATATAAATGTATTAAGGCCATAATGAGTGTGAGAGAGAAAGATTGATTATGAGCGGACTGGCAAACCCACATCTGAGTTTGAAACTCCAACTCGCACTCCGACTCCGACACTAATCCAAGTTTCAACTCGTACTTTGACGGGGTAGGTACCTTTTAATTAAGACCCCATCGCCATGATTTGCGCTTGGTTCAGAAGAGGACCGTTAGTTTTGGACCCCAACGAAGTTATGTAATTCCCTACAACGACGGAAACGATAAGAAAAGAGATGCGACTAGTAGTTAGCTACTTCGCTCCGTTTACCAACCCCCATCCCACCCTGCCATCGGCGTCCCGAGGAGTGGAAAGCGCCCCGCGAGAAAAAGGGGAGAATTAGGGAGATAATGATATTTAAATATTAGCCCGGCCAAAACATTAAAAGTTTTTAATTAGGAGTGTAACTTCGCGTTAGTCGTGATGAAGTTTTTAAAAGAACCGAAATCGCGAAAAGGAAAAACAAGTCGCCAATTAAGCTTTTTCAAGGAGGTTCTTTGATAGTATAATCATTAAGACACTTTTATGTACAGCGTGTTACAAAAATTGTATTCACGAATTGCTTTATAAAATATAATATAATAAAAGAAATTTTCCTTTTCAATTTTATTTTACGTCGCGTTTGTTGCAAACATTTTAACGAATAAATTTGAACGTAAACGACAAAGTGTGTCTTTATTATTATCGTAACTATTACATTTTATCAGGTTATATGGCGGGAAATTATTGCCAATGCAGAACGATCTAAACAGCTATAAAGTGAAGAATTCCTTAGACAAAAGACGACAATAATTTTATTATATCATAACAAACCTTTAGAGTTGACAACGTGCTAAATCTGGTAATAAAATTCAACGTCAAGCTACGACTCTTGCCGTTTTACTAGCAATCTATTTACCAGCGCTTCCGGAGGCTCCTAATTACGAGGGTTCTTCAAACAGGGGCGTATTATAAAAAAATATTTTTTTTTTTTATAACAGAACAAATATATTCTTGGAAGACCATAAGGCCACAACGCGTGATTTGTGTTGTGGTTCATTAATATTTGACAATGACTCATTGTGGTACTAAAGAAATACCATAATGCCTAGATTTGGCTTCTAGAATGCCACAACGCGTCATAGATTCCATAAATCACAATACACAATGCGCGTTGTGGCCATTTTGAATGTCAGAACGAATTGTGTCTGGTTTTTTAAGTGTCCCTGTAAGAATTTTAAGTGTTAACTAATTCTTACAACCACAACTCATAAATTTAGCTTCTCCATTACCACAACGCGTAGTAGATCCAATAAATCACAACATGTAGTACGCGTTGTGGCGATTTCGATTATCAGAACGTATTGTGTTCTTTTTTATAAATGTCTCAGCAAGAATTCTATATATTAACGAACTTGAATAACCACAACGCGTAGATTTTGCTTCTCCATTACCACAACGCGTCATAGATTCAAGAAATCACAACAAACAGCACGCATTGTGGCGATTTTGAATTTCAGAACGGATTGTGTCCGGTTTTCTAAGTGTCCATGTAAGAATTTTACGTGTTAACTAATTTTTACAACCACAACTCGTAAATTTAGCTTCTGGATTACAACAACGCGCAGTAGATTCAATAAATTAGAACATGTAGTACGCGTTGTGGCAATTTGGATTATCAGAACGTATTGTGTTCTTTTTTATAAATGTCTCAGCAAGAATTCTATATATTAACGAACTTGAATAACCACAACGCGTAGATATTGCTGCTTCATTACCACAACGCGTCGTAGATTGAAGAAATCGCAACAAATAGTACGCGTTGTGGCGATTTTGATTATCAAAATGTATTGTGTTGCTTTCTCTAAATGTCCCAGCAAGAATTCTATATAATAACGAACTTGAATAACCACAACGAGTAGATACTGCTTCTCTATTGCCACAACGCGTCATAGAATCAAACAATCACAGCAAACAGCACGCATTGTGGCGATTTTGAATTTCAGAACGGATTGTGTCCGGTTTTCTAAGTGTCCATGTAAGAATTTTACGTGTTTACTAATTTTTACAACCACAACTCGTAAATTTAGCTTCTGGATTACAACAACGCGCAGTAGATTCAATAAATTACAACATGTAGTACGCGTTGTGGCAATTTAGATTATCAGAACGTATTGTGTTCTTTTTTATAAATGTCTCAGCAAGAATTCTATATATTAACGAACTTGAATAACCACAACGCGTAGATATTGCTGCTTCATTACCACAACGCGTCGTAGATTGAAGAAATCGCAACATACAGTACGCGTTGTGGCGATTTTGATTATCAAAATGTATTGTGTTGCTTTCTCTAAATGTCCCAGCAAGAATTCTATATAATAACCCACAACGAGTAGATACTGCTTCTCTATTGCCACAACGCGTCATAAATTCAAAGAATCACAACAAACAGCACGCATTGTGGCGATTTTGAATTTCAGAACGGATTGTGTCCGGTTTTCTAAGTGTCCATGTAAGAATTTTACGTGTTAACTAATTTTTACAACCACAACTCGTAAATTTAGCTTCTGGATTACAACAACGCGCAGTAGATTCAATAAATTACAACATGTAGTACGCGTTGTGGCAATTTAGATTATCAGAACGTATTGTGTTCTTTTTTATAAATATCTCAGCAAGAATTCTATATATTAACGAACTTGAATAACCACAACGCGTAGATTTTGCTTCTCCATTACCACAACGCGTCATAGATTCAAGAAATCACAACAAACAGCACGCATTGTGGCGATTTTGAATTTCAGAACGGATTGTGTCCGGTTTTCTAAGTGTCCATGTAAGAATTTTACGTGTTAACTAATTTTTACAACCACAACTCGTAAATTTAGCTTCTGGATTACAACAACGCGCAGTAGATTCAATAAATTACAACATGTAGTACGCGTTGTGGCAATTTAGATTATCAGAACGTATTGTGTTCTTTTTATAAATGTCTCAGCAAGAATTCTATATATTAACGAACTTGAATAACCACAACGCGTAGATATTGCTGCTTCATTACCACAACGCGTCAGTAGATTGAAGAAATCCAACAAATAGTACGCGTTGTGGCGATTTTGATTATCAAAAGTATTGTGTTGCTTTCTCTAAATGTCCAGCAAGAATTCTATATAATAACGAACTTGAATAACCACAACGGTAGATATTGCTTCTCATGGCCACAACGCGTCATAGATTCAAAAATCACAACAAACAGCACGCATTGTGGCGATTTTGAATTTCAGAACGGATTGTGTCCGGTTTTCTAAGTGTCCATGTAAGAATTTTACGTGTTAACTAATTTTTACAACCACAACTCGTAAATTTAGCTTCTGGATTACAACAACGCGCAGTAGATTCAATAAATTACAACATGTAGTACGCGTTGTGGCAATTTAGATTATCAGAACGTATTGTGTTCTTTTTTATAAATGTCTCAGCAAGAATTCTATATTTAACGAACTTGAATAACCACAACGCGTAGATTTTGCTTCTCCATTACCACAACGCGTCATAGATTCAAGAAATCACAACAAACAGCACGCATTGTGGCGATTTTGAATTTCAGAACGGATTGTGTCCGGTTTTCTAAGTGTCCATGTAAGAATTTTACGTGTTAACTAATTTTTACAACCACAACTCGTAAATTTAGCTTCTGGATTACAACAACGCGCAGTAGATTCAATAAATTACAACATGTAGTACGCGTTGTGGCAATTTAGATTATCAGAACGTATTGTGTTCTTTTTTATAAATGTCTCAGCAAGAATTCTATATATTAACGAACTTGAATAACCACAACGCGTAGATTTTGCTTCTCCATTACCACAACGCGTCATAGATTCAAGAAATCACAACAAACAGCACGCATTGTGGCGATTTTGAATTTCAGAACGGATTGTGTCCGGTTTTCTAAGTGTCCATGTAAGAATTTTAGTGTTAACTAATTTTTACAACCACAACTCGTAAATTTAGCTTCTGGATTACAACAACGCGCAGTAGATTCAATAAATTACAACATGTAGTACGCGTTGTGGCAATTTAGATTATCAGAACGTATTGTGTTCTTTTTTATAAATGCCCTCAGCAAGAATTCTATATATTAACGAACTTGAATAACCACAACGCGTAGATATTGCTGCTTCATTACCACAACGCGTCGTAGATTCAAAAATCACAACAAATAGTACGCGTTGTGGCGATTTTGATTATCAGAACGTATTGTGTTCTTTTTTCTAAATGTCTCAGCAAGAATTCTATATAATAACGAACTTGAATAACCACAACGAGTAGATATTGCTTCTCTATTGCCACAACGCGTCATAGATTCAAAGAATCACAACAAACAGCACGCATTGTGGCGATTTTGAATTTCAGAACGGATTGTGTCCGGTTTTCTAAGTGTCCATGTAAGAATTTTAGTGTTAACTAATTTTTACAACCACAACTCGTAAATTTAGCTTCTGGATTACAACAACGCGCAGTAGATTCAATAAATTACAACATGTAGTACGCGTTGTGGCAATTTAGATTATCAGAACGTATTGTGTTCTTTTTTATAAATGTCTCAGCAAGAATTCTATATATTAACGAACTTGAATAACCACAACGCGTAGATATTGCTGCTTCATTACCACAACGCGTCGTAGATTCAAAGAATCACAACAAACAGCACGCATTGTGGCGATTTCGATTATCAGAACGTATTGTGTTCTTTTTTCTAAATGTCCCAGCAAGAATTCTATATAATAACGAACTAGAATAACCACAACGAGTAGATACTGCTTCTCTATTGCCACAACGCGTCATAGAATCAAACAATCACAGCAAACAACACGCATTGTGGCGATTTTGAATTTCAGAACGGATTGTGTCCGGTTTTTTAAGTGTCCCTGTAAGAATTTTAAGTGTTAACTAATTCTTACAACCACAACTCATAAATTTAGCTTCTCCATTACCACAACGCGTAGTCGATTCAATAAATCACAACATGTAGTACGCGTTGTGGCGATTTCGATTATCAGAACGTATTGTGTTCTTTTTTCTTAATTTCTCAGCAAGAATTCTATATAATAACGAACTTGAATAACCACAACGCGTAGATATTGCTTCTCCATTACCACAACGCGTCTTAGATTAAATAAATCGGAACATATAGTACGCGTTGTGGTGACTGAATATCAGAACAGATTGTGTTATATTCTTTAAGTCACAACGCGCCGCATATCCGATTAATCACAACCCACAATATGTGTTGTAAGAACGCGTTGTGTTCTTCACTATTCCAAGTATCACTACAATTTTTTTTAAAACGAACTGGTCAAGAGCCATGATAATTTATTAAAAGAACGTTTGTGTTAGTAGGTATAGAAAATTTGGAGGATTGTGAGTGGGGGTGTTTTTGTTATATTATGGAATTATGGGGATTGCACGATTTCCTTAAAAATGATTCTGGTGGCGCTCATGTCCATGAAATTGGATGAAGTTAGTTGTTTTCTATCGTGATTGCAACGTTCACGAAAACCGATTCGTGTCGTCCATATATTGTCGTCACCGTAAGTTTTAATAAACCATAAAATCGGTTGATTAATGCGCGGAAGGATGATACGGAGGCTCTTGGCGTGCCAAGCAATATTCTTTCACTTTACTGCCACGGGATTTTACGTAGGTACGTTGTTGTTGGTTAGGTTGGCCGAATGTTGCGCAGCGCCGGCCGTGAATGTAAACCGAGCTCGTTATCGTCAACTTTGAATATTGCACAACGGCGTTTCTGCAACACTGAAACAAATTGCATGGAACGTTTTAAAAATTTAAGCCACTTTCAAAGTCCAATTTTTCAACACCACAACTAATATGTTACAACCGCCTCTATAAAACTTAATCAACGACAGTTTTTATGAGGGTGGGTGGTGGAACAGGGTTAGATCATACTGTTGCTTCCTATTAACGATTTAGGTATTTACCTACTAATTGTAAATAACAAGACATTCAAATAACAATTAATTACATTTTACTACAACTCTGTCACAATATTTTTGAGTTTTGTTCCAAAAATAAATTTATTTATTTTTTTTAGTAAAATAGTACATAAATATACGATCGTAATGATGAGGTTGGCAGTCATTCATTAAAATACAATACCAGAATTTAAACATTAAAATTTTTGCTTTCTGACTAGACCCCGTATACTACCTTTTTATATTCGATTAGTCCCTGTATATTACACACGATTAAAAGCAAGCAACGTTATCAGATAAAAATTAATTCACCATTCCAATTTTTGTGAATTTTTAAAGAGTGGGGCGAATAAAAAAGGCCAGAGGTTTAAATTTGCAAAATAAAGACATTTAGACAAAAGTACACCACTAAATGGGCGTCTAACGAAAGAGAACTAAAAAGTAGATAAGACATGTCTTTTGTACTTTGCTAAAATGAGAATCCAAAGGCTTAATTACTAAAATAATAATCATCAGACTAATTCTACACAGCTCCTGTGTCATTTTTTAAGAACCATAAAATAAAACGAAACAGTGCATATTTATTTTTTAAGTTTTATAATTACTAAAAAAATATTTAATAATTATAATTTCGTTTTGTTTAAATTTCTGGTTCATAAAAAATGACCCAAGAGCTGCTGCCTCCAGTGTTAGAACGTTGAACTAATCTGATAATTAATATTTTTTACAAATTAAACTTTTGCATTCTCATTTTAATAAAATACTAAAGATGAGTCACATCTATTTTTTAGTTCTCTTCCTTCTGAACCCAATTTACTGGCGCAATTTTGTCTAAATATCATTATTTTGCCAATTTAAACCTCTGACCTTTTTTTTATTCGCCCCACTCTTTGAAAGTCCACCCAGGAGGTGCTGCCACAAACACTGGAATGTTGAATTAATTTTTTATCTGATAAGGTTGTTTGGTTTTTATCGTGTGCAATATACAAGGACTAATCGAATATAAAAGAAAGTAATATACGAGGGCTAGTATGATAGTAAAAAATATTTATGTTTGAATCTGCTCGTATATTTTGTATTTCAGTCATCTGGTACAAAATTAATAAAATAGAGCAAAATCCATAAAGTTTGTTTGTTTGTTTCTGTCAGAGTTAAAGTGAAATAATGCATAATTAATTTCGTTAACTCTTCAGCTAAAGTAAAATACCCTACCTACCCTACTTCTCTAAGTATGATGTAAGATTCATGATAATACCGTGAAATTTTGTGCCTCCTTAGTTAGTTAGTACTATTCTAATTAAATCCAGAAACACGTTTAAATTCAAGATCCTTTGTGCAAAGTTTGCACCTTTGTCAAATAATTATACGGAAATTGTGTTGCTCAGGTAATCCCGAAGTTTCTTGCGGTTTTCTAACTTCGTTTCTCTTCTTGGTTGTCGTCTTTTGAGACCCCGCATGGATGTAAAGCTACCCCTCTGTCATCCACCCACCTTCAGGGCTGTCAGTTTCAAATTAGAGCAAATAAAACTTTTCTTTATTAATTCAGTTTGCTCAATTCAAATAAAATCATAACAACAAAAAATAATGGACGCCATCTATTGTAAGTAGTTTAACTACCATCTGATTGTTCGTAAAATAAATAATAGGGGGCAGTGTTTATTGACAATTTAAGTGAGTTTGAAAGTTGTTTTGTCGAACTGGAATTAATTTATGTTTTGCGTAGGTAGGTTGGGACGCTGCAGGCGTCGCTCCCGGCGTCGTCTACGTCAAGTTTTCTTAACGTCCTAATTGTATTAATATATGCAAATGATTTACATGGGAGGACTGATGTAAACAGCTAGCAGTTAGTGGGCCGTGAAATGAGAAAGGAGTTCATTCGGTCCTCTTAATAAGACTCTGGCTACGCTATCCTACTTTGAATAATAGGATGCTACCTACCTATCCCGGTGCTATGAAAAGACGGGAAGGTACGGGAACAAATAAATCATTCATGATCTCGCAAGTAATTAACTCGATGCCTGGAAAATTTAGTCTGAAACAATGTAAGTGCTCTTCTCTTTCTTGACTGGCTGCTGTTTCTGTTTTCTCGCTCTCGGGGGGCAAAAGTAAAAAAAAAATAGGGTGTTTTTAAGGTTAATTAAAAGTTAATTACCAAGGGCATTCAGTTATTATTGTTGAACTGGTGTTTTGTGACGTTTAATCAATATATGTAAAATAAAAAAAGACTGGAAAATTTTCGTGAATCCACACTTTTCTTCTTGATCACCTTCTTCCACCCACTCACGGTGGTAATAGTAGTCCCGGTGGGTGTAAGTGAGTGGGTGTGGGTGCCAAAATTGTTGTGATAAGATACATTTACCTTTGTCTAACACATATCTATTTTTTTTTCTACAAATGATGTCGAGAATGTTTTGAGTGAATCAAAGAATGACAGTAATGTATCAGAATTTACTAAAATATGCTGGAACTTCCCAGAATTTTTGATATTGATTTTCATTGTTTAGAAATGATCTTCAGGAATGATCTAGAATGTTCTCGATTGTAAGGGAATGATTTGGAACGATCGAGAATGTTCTGTAACCTGAAGATCATTTGAGAATGATTTTCAAATTTTCAAAATATTTAAAAATGTTAGAGAAATGTTCTGAATCATTACAGGATCTTCAGGAATGATTTATAATGTTCTGTATTCTAAGGGAATGATTTGAAACGATCGAGAATGTTCTAGAACCCTGAAGATCATCTGAGAATGATTTATAATGTTCCAGAATATTTAAAAATGTTACAGAATGTTGTTCTGAATCATTTCAGGATAATCAGGGATGATCTAGAATGTTCTCGATTGTAAGGGAATAATTTGGAACGATCGAGAATGTTCTGTAACCTGAAGATCATTTGAGAATGATTTTCAAATTTTCAAAATATTTAAAAATGTTAGAGAAATGTTCTGAATCATTACAGGATCTTCAGGAATGATTTATAATGTTCTGGATTCGAAAAGAATGATTTGGAACGATCGAGAATGTTCTAGAACCTTGAAGATCATCTGAGAATGATTTATAATGTTTCCAGAATATTTATAAATGTTACAGAATGTTTTGAATCATTACAGGATCTTCAGGAATGATTTATAATGTTCTGTATTCTAAGGGAATGATTTGAAACGATCGAGAATGTTCTAGAACCCTGAAGATCATCTGAGAATGATTTATAATGTTCCAGAATATTTAAAAATGTTACAGAATGTTGTTCTGAATCATTTCAGGATAATCAGGGAATGATCTTAAATGTTCTGGATTCTAAGGGAATGATTTGAAACAATCGAGAATGTTCTAGAACCCTGAAAATCATTTGGGAATGATTTATAATGTTCCAGGATATTTAGAAATGTTAAAGAATGTTGTTTTGAACCATTACAGGATAATCAGGAATGATCTTAAATGTTCTGGATTCTAAGGGAATGATTTGAAACAATCGAGAATGTTCTAGAACCCTGAAGATCATCTGAGAATGATTTATAATGTTCCAGAATATTTAAAAATGTTACAGAATGTTGTCTGAATCATTACAGGATATTCAGGAATGATCTAGAATGTTCTCGATTCTAAGGGAATGATTTGGAACGATCGAGAATGTTCTAGAACCTGAAGATCATTTGAGAATGATTTATAATGTTCCAAAATATTTAAAAATGTTAGAGAATGTTGTTCTGAATCATTACAGGATATTCAGGAATGATCTAGAATGTTCTCGATTCGTAAGGGAATGATTTGGAACGATCGAGAATGTTCTAGAACCTGAAGATCATTTGAGAATGATTTTCAAATTTTCAAAATATTTAAAAATGTTAGAGAAATGTTTCTGAATCATTACAGGATCTTCAGGAATGATTTATAATGTTCTGATTCTAAGGGAATGATTTGAAACGATCGAGAATGTTCTAGAACCCTGAAGATCATTGAGAATGATTTATAATGTTCCAGAATATTTAAAAATGTTAAGAATGTTGTTCTGAATCATTACAGGATAATCAGGAATGATCTAAATGTTCTGGATTCTAAGGGAATGATTTGGAACGATCGAGAATGTTCTAGAACCTGAAGATCATTTGGAGAATGATTTATAATGTTCCAAAATATTTAAAAATGTTAGAGAATGTTGTTCTGAACCATTACAGGAATCAGGAATGATCTAAATGTTCTGGATTCTAAGGGAATGATTTGGAACGATCGAGAATGTTCTAGAACCCTGAAGATCATCTGAAATGATTTATAATGTTCCAGAATATTTAAAATGTTACAGAATGTTTTGAATCATTACAGGATCTTCAGGAATGATCTAGAATGTTCTGATTCTAAGGGAATGATTGGAACGATCGAGAATGTTCTAGAACCCTGAAGATCATTTGAGAATGATTTATAATGTTCCAAAATATTTAAAAATGTTAGAGAATGTTGTTCTGAATCATTACAGGATATTCAGGAATGATCTAGAATGTTCTCGATTCTAAGGGAATGATTTGGAACGATCGAGAATGTTCTAGAACCCTGAAGATCATTGGAGAATGATTTATAATGTTCCAGAATATTTAAAATGTTAAGAATGTGTTCTGAATCATTACAGGATCTTCAGGAATGATCTAAATGTTCTGGATTCTAAGGGAATGATTTGAAACAATCGAGAATGTTCTAGAACCCTGAAATCATTTGGGAATGATTTATAATGTTCCAGGATATTTAGAAATGTTAAAGAATGTTGTTCTGAACCATTACAGGATAATCAGGAATGATCTTAAATGTTCTGGATTCTAAGGGAATGATTTGAAACAATCGAGAATGTTCTAGAACCCTGAAGATCATCTGAGAATGATTTATAATGTTCCAGAATATTTATAAATGTTACAGAATGTTTTGAATCATTACAGGATCTTCAGGAATGATCTAGAATGTTCTGGATTCTAAGGGAATGATCTGAAACAATCGAGAATGTTCTAGAACCCTGAAGATCATTTGGGAATGATTTATAATGTTCCAAAATATGTAAAAATGTTAGAGAATGTTGTTCTGAATCATTGCAGGATAATCAGGAATGATTTATAATGTTCTGGATTCTAAGGGAATTATTTGGAACGATCGAGAATGTTCTAGAACTTTCATTTGATGATTATTTAAAAATGTTACAGAATGTATTAAATCATTACTGAAGTTCTGGAATATGCAGAATTGCAGCTAGTTCTCTTATAAAATAACTGAATGTGAAACAATTGGGTTACAAATTAGAAATTTTCCCTGCACGTGGCGTTTTTCTCATTTCGTGTTAAAGTGTCGATATATATATATAAGAGAGAGGGTAGTATGGGAGATGAAAAAAGGCCGAAAAGGAAAATCCATTAAAATCACCTGACAGATACGACCGTTTTGCAATATCAGCGACGCTTGGGACGCGTTTTGTGTCTCGGGCAAAGAATGACTTTGTCTCCTTTAGGACGGCCATTCGTCGAGTATCTGACGGTGTAAAAAAGACAGTTAAATGCCAAACCAATAAACGATTCTACATTTATTGAAATGAAAAGGGAAAACGAAGAAGACGATGCCATAATTACTTTAACTAATCAACAAAAACGTTATGTTGACCATGTTGGAGAGTAAATCTTAAGCGTCGTTTCTGTCCGAATATTTCTTGCAACAATTATTATGCTTTATTGTCCGATTTTTAATCAAAACAATCCTTTTACATTTACATATTTACTTACCCCTTGGACTCCAGTTGAGTGTCAACGATTTGGAATCAGCATTACCGTCACCACCATCACCCTCTGCTTGCAACTCCTGATGCAAGCACAGTAACTTGCTGAATAAATGAGCGGCGTAAAAGGGAGAAAAGGGGGTGGGGGGAGGGCAAGTGCGACTTGTAATGCGGTTTAATTAAAGTGAGTGCGTTAATTCTTGATTTCTTGGTGTCCTCCTCGTTTCCGGCACTTCCGTTTGATTGCGATAATTGAAATGGAGGGCTGCTGAAATCCTTTGTTCCATTATTCTGAACGAACGAATACGTTCCGGGCGTTCGGGGGATGGGGCTAAAAGCTAAATACACGACTGTCCTTCCGTCCTTTCTTCCTTCCACCTTCTCGTCCCCAACCCTGGAGCGTTTCGTGTATTAGGTTGGTACGTGTGTAGTACAGAGATTCAAACACGCGTGTGAACGTTTCCTTTCCACACACATGTATCTAGGTAAGTACGTAAAGAGAGTTCCTGCAGGACGCGTCTGTAATTTGAATGCGGCAAGATCCGGCTGCTAATAGTATTTTGCTAGTTTGTAATCTGGCCGCAAACTTTGGACGTCCTGATTGTGGCCATTTACCAGGGCAAGAAAATGAAATTGAAATATTTTATTGAATGGGAACCGGGACGTTTCTGGAAGTAATTAGAGCGAAGGGATGAATATTTAATGTTTCAGGAGGACTTATTTGTTTAGTAAATAAATGCATTTTGGACGAGCACAGGTTCTATGCTGCTCCCTACTGTCGTTAATATTATATACTGTAACGAATTTTCTAGTTAAAGATATTTATTTAAACAATTATTTATTTAACACTATTTATAACACTTAAACACTAACTTAGAACTACTATTTATAGTAGAACAATTTTGTCTATTATTTATCGTTTTCGTTCGCGCACTGATGCTTTATCACAACTACTGTTTTCTGGCCCAAAGACGATCACTCCTTTCGAACTTTCTGGATGATTCGAAAAGGAAATCCTTACGCTGTGGCTGTGTCGTAAACATGTTAGCGATAAGAAGTACATGCATACAAATTGTTATCGTACACACGTACAGTGTCACTGGTCGCTACAATACTAATGTCAGTGGAAGAAGCTGCAATTACACAATCTTCTACGTTACATAATACAAACCACTGAGCAATTTCTTAAGTTTGCTCTATTTTGTAAATTATGCATCCCTGTAGATTTCAACTGCCACACGTGCCGCCACTACCCTGATGTGTCTATTTGTGGGTAACCCATTCACGTCTCATTTTTCTCTTAAATTTTTAAACCCATTACCGATTTACATACATTTCGTTAACATTGTCTGTAAATGGTACTAACGATGGATGTTCTATCGATTTTACGTTTCTTTATTCTTTTGCGCCTGCTTCCGGTTAGATTACAAGCCACCCTTCACAGAGCCGTAAGCCCTTAAGTAGATTAAAAGCAGAGAGCACAATAATCAAATCTGCATTACTACGTCCACCAGTGCTTTACACTTTTACTAATCTCATACCCAGCAAGTATGTGCATAAATGTATAAGTTGATAACCGTCTTTGAGGGCCCATCAGGGTGACCATATCTGAAGATATAATTAGTACCAACTTCCTAAACACTCACCAACCATTTCGATGTTGTAGATTTTATAGTGACAAAGGATTTGACCCAGAGAGTGCAAAAATGACTTGACTTTGGTTTTTTATCACGAGACGTGAAATGGTCGAGAATAGCGAGAGGTGGGACTCATGCTTAGCTGCCAATGGGCGGAGTTAAGTCTGTTCGCAGCCAAAGCTCATGAGATTTTGAAGTGCCTCTACCATCAGAATTATGTTGATGTTAAGTTTCTAATTAACATCTAATAAAAATGACTTGTTGTTTATAAATCATGAATCTGGCGACGTATGGGGGTTCATTTAATCTTGTTGGCTTAATTATTATGTGCTCCATGTCTCTCATAATATCATGCATGTCTAATAAAGTTTGCCGCTCCACGTAAAGTGCAAGTCTGTTAGTAGGAAATTAATGAAGAGAGAAGGTGAATGGATGATAAATGAATCGGCAAACTGCTCTTGATTTATAAACTCGCAGAAATTTGGGCGTTTTATTCAAAAGATAATAAAGTCGGATAACATCTTTGCCACCAGAGCATCAGAGTGAATACCGCTGGTGCTGGTTGGTGGTTGTGAGTTGAGAGAAGAGTAACGCTTTAAAATTAGTAATACGAGGGAGGGAGGAATAGAGGGAGGCGATAACTGAGATAGAACTTCTACTTTGCAAACGTTGCAACTTGTACTTTTTTGAGATTTATATCGTTCTCAAGTTCTGACACGAAATTTATCATTATTATTACCGCCGTTTCGAGCGCGCGAGCCTGGCGGCGGCACAGGAATCGTCGGGGAATCTCCTGAATAAGCCGCTGCTGCGAGGACGACAAAACGGCAAAAACCTATCACGACCTGCCCGAGATTTATGGATGCCTAGCCACTCTTTCAAACATCATAATATAAACATTACAATTATTAATTTGAACCTAACTTTTCATTCGAACAACTTTGTTAACTTCTAGAAGCTGTCAGTAAACCAGGTCAACTGTAAAATTTGTCCAATTTTAAATCCATATTGGAACAGATTTCTTTGTAACTGAAGTAGAATTATAGAAACATCCTCCTTCTCTTTAAATAGTTTAAAGGAATCAGAATCTGTTCATTATGATATTCAATGTTTTTAGAACATGGATATGCTAGAAATCAATAATTTGGGCGGAGCTTGTGTCGTTGCGCAGCCGCATCTCGTGGTCTGTATGTGCCTTCCAAAAGACATCGGCTAAAAAGAGTTCGCTTTGGTTGAGAGGCATTCAAATGGTTTGAAACGTTATTTCAGGTGTTAGATTGTGCTAATTACTTCTTGTATAGCACCGTGTTAACATTTCTTATCTTGACAATGTAATTTGAGACGTCAGGCTTTATATTTCTAGGAACGAAAGACAGAGAGAACAAGTTGGATATTTCAGACGATAATTTGACAATTAAGTAGCCATTACAACCAAGCTAAGTGGCATTAGAATCGAAGACGCTTGTGTAAGGAGTAGTGTCAAGGGGTAAGGGGTGGAATATCTCAATATGTATTTAAGGTACATAGTGAAAAGATAAATAATCGGTACCATAGGTACACAATGACGGCCAATGTTTTTAGAACGTACATACGCCAGAAATCAATAATTTGGGCGGAGCTTGTGTCTTTGCGCAGCCGCATCTCGTGGTCTGTATGTGCCTTCCAAAAGACATCGGCTAAAAAGAGTTCGCTTTGGTTGAGAGGCATTCAAATGGTTTGAAACGTTATTTCAGGTGTTAGATTGTGCTAATTACTTCTTGTATAGCACCGTGTTAACATTTCTTATCTTGACAATGTAATTTGAGACGTCAGGCTTTATATTTCTAGGAACGAAAGACAGAGAGAACAAGTTGGATATTTCAGACGATAATTTGACAATTAAGTAGCCATTACAACCAAGCTAAGTGGCATTAGAATCGAAGACGCTTGTGTAAGGAGTAGTGTCAAGGGGTAAGGGGTGGAATATCTCAATATGTATTTAAGGTACATATGTGAAAAGATAAATAATCGGTACCATAGGTACACAATGACGGCCAATGTTTTTAGAACGTACATACGCCAGAAATCAATAATTTGGGCGGAGCTTGTGTCTTTGCGCAGCCGCATCTCGTGGTCTGTATGTGCCTTCCAAAAGACATCGGCTAAAAAGAGTTCGCTTTGGTTGAGAGGCATTCAAATGGTTTGAAACGTTATTTCAGGTGTTAGATTGTGCTAATTACTTCTTGTATAGCACCGTGTTAACATTTCTTATCTTGACAATGTAATTTGAGACGTCAGGCCTTATATTTCTAGGAACGAAAGACAGAGAGAACAAGTTGGATATTTCAGACGATAATTTGACAATTAAGTAGCCATTACAACCAAGCTAAGTGGCATTAGAATCGAAGACGCTTGTGTAAGGAGTAGTGTCAAGGGGTAAGGGGTGGAATATCTCAATATGTATTTAAGGTACATATGTGAAAAGATAAATAATCGGTACCATAGGTACACAATGACGGCCAATGTTTTTAGAACGTACATACGCCAGAAATCAATAATTTGGGCGGAGCTTGTGTCTTTGCGCAGCCGCATCTCGTGGTCTGTATGTGCCTTCCAAAAGACATCGGCTAAAAACCGTTCGCCTTGGTTCAGAGGCATTCGAATGGTTTTAAATGTTACATCAGGTGTTAGATTGTGCTAATTACTTCTTGTATAGTACCGTGTTAACATTTCTTGTCTTGACAATGTAATTTGAGACGTCAGATTTGTAGAGAGAAGGATTTTAATATGTCAGACGATAATTTGACAACTAAGTAGGCATGACAATAGAGCTACGTGACATTAAAATCGAAGACAGCTGTGTAAGGAGTAATGTGAAAGGTTAGGGGGTAGAGGGGTGGAGAGATCTCTTACTATGTATTTAAGGTATGTGAAAAGCAAAGTGCATCATAGAATTTAGAACGCGACCGTGTGAGATAAAGTAGAGGATAAGTCGAGTTGCATCAGGAGACAGGAGAGCTCTTCATATACGTTGGTATGTAGGTATCTACGTAAGTAAAGGTTAAAGCTTTAGGTTGATGTAATTGAAATTTCTGGGACCTTTTGGGACACTTGGAAAATACGTTATTACGTAATTTATCTGGATTCAAGAGCGGTCGCTTCCGACGAAATTAGTTTCGGAAATAAATGATTCCAAATTTTCGAGCCCTTCTATGGATTAGAGTTATTATCGTTTCGCGGATTGGACGAAATGAACTGGCAAATGGTGCACTCGGGTAATTTATCGTTTCCATAAAATTCTTGGATTTTCGCGCATAATTTCCACTCTAATCAACTTCTTACTAACATATTTCGTCGATTACCAAACTTAAAATCTTTTCACTTTGTTAAACGTTGCTTTCCATCAAACTTTCCTGGATATTATTAATTATCGAACGAAAAAGAACCAATTAAAAATAATGTTAATTAACTCAAACTGTAACTCGAATAATAGTAAAAATTTTTAAAATGTACGAAAGTAGGTGACTCAAAACTTTTGCTGTTAAAAAGAAAAGAGTTAAATCCAAACGAAATGAACACAGAATTATTCTACCCGGTAATAAAGATATTCAACAATTTCCGCCCTGTGAGCTTTAAGCTTTGCATTTTGCCTGCACGTTTTCAACTTGACTCGTGATTGGCTTAACTTATCGTTAAATTAAACCAAGAGGTTATCTCAATGGAGATGGAGATCTTCTACCTCGGTAATTTTGTAATTTCTCCATTAAAACTGAAAGCAACCGGGCAACTTTCTTAATGTACCACTTTAAAAATATATTTATTCAGTAGTTTCCTAAATTTTTTTAAAGCAAGTAGGTAATAAAGCCTTCACAAATTAAATTTTTTCGTGAAGGTAGATGCTAAATTACAGTTTCCTTTTTGCGATTCTGTTTTTTTACATCCATATTTTTGTAAAGTGCCTTCATATTACATTTAATGGTGTCGAAAATTGTAGTATGGCTCTCCATTACGAAAGCACTCTCTCGAAAATTGTAGTAGCAAAAACGGAAATTTCAACTGTGGCGTCGCGACCGACGCACCGCACCGTGCAGCCGAAAGGGCAGACGCGCGTAAATGTCTCCACGTTTCTTCCACCAGGAGTCGTATATTTTGTGTCGCATTCTTTTCTAGAATCTGCTCTTCTTCTTCTTCTTTTGAATATTGAAGCACAGGCAAATTACCACGGCGCGGCACGGCACGGCACGGCATCCAGTTGTTGGAATGTAAATTATTTTGCATTTTTACGTTGGCGCCTGTAAAAGCATCATTTGCAAGTTTCCGGCGTCCCTAAGAGACTCCTACTCTTGCTCCTGGTCTACTGCAGCATCTGAGGCAGATACTTGTTTTTACGAATGCATATACAGCATGCGAAAATGTGGACCTGGTTATTCCATTGAAGTGTGCTCCTCCCACCAGTAGTCAGTGTGAAGGCGGGACCGCTGCGCACGCATAGCGACCACCGACTGCTATTGGCAGTTGCGCTATGGCGCGCCCACAAGTAGGAACTGAGTGGCAATATTTCGATCGTACGGTTTTCGCAACCTGTATACACTTACTTGTATTTTTCACGTATCTAATGAATCATAAAACGTAAAATAGGCACGTCCTACGAAATATACATACATACCGAGCTCTTCGGAATTAAGGGAACCCATTAGCGTGTTCCAAGAAAATGTTTTATTTTAAGACCCAACACCCACTCACGTTTACGTCTACGTGTCATCTCCAACGGCGACAAAGCTTCTCTATAAAAAATTACAAAAGCTTTTTCACTTCAAACTTCTTCAAAAATAATTTGAAGAAAATAAAAACACCCTGTACCCTTTAATAAAAAGGGGACGATTAATCCAGATTCTAGCAACAATAACAATAGTATTAGTGTAGCGTTAAAGGTCGTTTTATCTTTCGATATTAAATTCTTGATATTCGAGTTGACAAAAATCCAATCAAATTTTCTAGAAGTCCTCCACGGTCGGTATCTACGCTTTCATTCTCTCTTCGTAGATGCCTTCGCCTAGACTAGAAGTGTCAGTTTTCTTTTCATTAACAGCAAGGGTAGACACGATATGTACGTGTGGTGGTGCAGGGTGGTGGGATATGGGCTTCGTATAAGTTTACAAAAGAATTTAATTAGCGCTTAGAAGTGGACTATTTATCAAGACCGAAGGAAATCCGAGTTGAAGCACTGATGGGAAAGCAAGCGGCAGCGGTCACCTTTATTGTATTTTACAGGGCCGTACTGACACATTGCAAATATTACAAGCGAAGCAGGAAAATGAAATCAATCATTTAACATTTAAAATGATTTTCTATAAACATAAAAATTGTAGAAACGAGAAGAAAACTTTTTGTTGTATGTTGTCTTCAGTTTCCCTTGGGAGTGCTAATACGCCTCTGGGATTCTTGGGGGATTTGTGGGAGGTTGGAGACGGTGCGGTCCCTGTCCGGCAATAGCCGGAACGCGGTCAACGAGACAATGACTGACTTTGATGCACAGCCACTTGGAAAATTGCAAAAACCTTGTCGGATCCGGCGCGATTATCGGAGACAGTGTCATCAGTCAACGGCTTAGGAGGTGTTCTGGACGTCCACCGCGAGGCATCGGGACGCTGGCTGGTTGTGCCGGAAGGACGCTCTCCTGTTCGATTGATAAGCTAAAATGCGCCACTCTTATCCAATATCCCAACGTACAATCTTTACTCTTCATGAGTATTTATTTATACTATGGTATACTTAATACACACCATTGAAAAGAATCTCTTGTTGGTTAGGACTTGACTTAAAAAGAAAACAGGAATTGGCAGAAGTGAAAGAGATAGCTTTCGATGATAAATGAGGAGCAATTTTTTTTTAGGAAACTAGTCATTTGAAAGCTATTTCCAAAAATAAGGATCACATTCTATTGGAACAGGCTCTGTATGTTGAGGTATGATATGATAAGGCAAAAAAATTTATCGGAATTGTTAATTAGTTTAACATTTCAGCACTTACTGAATTGTTTATCTGACATAGACTTCTTTAGAACTGTTTGACAAAGCAGAGTTGGTTCTCAAGATTGCATCATCACTCTGCAACTTTTTGTGACCACACATTTAGACTGCCAGTTATAAATGTGACTCTGACCTTCGGTCGTTCAAAAAGTGTTTTTTACTTTAGATATTGATAGTGGTATAAAGTGTGTTACGTTTTTTTCTTCTTTGGCAAAAACTGGTTCAGTTTTGGTGAAGGATCCGGATCGAAACTTCTGTAATATCAGTAAAATCCACCAAGACCCCTTTATTGTGGAAAAGCTGACACAACAATGGAAATACCTTGAAGATAAATGTAAGTGTTTAAAATTTAATGAGTAGAAATATTAAGCATTCATTGGTGGAAGTTTTGTACGACTCTTTATGGGTTTGCAGTTCTGTAAGTCCCTGGATGAAGTCCATGATTTCGTCCATTTAACTGTATTTGGACTTTGACCTTTAATCTTTCCAAAAGCGTTTTTCACAACAATGGCTGTGACTATAAAGCTACGTCAGGTCATTTTTTGGCAAAAACTGTTTCATTTTTGGTGATAGGTCTGGATCCACGTTTCTTAAATATCAGTGGAACCCATCAGGATCCTCTTATTAAGGTAAATCTGACATACGAATGGAAATATTTTGAATATAAACGTAATTTGAGGAGTAGGGACATTCAACAGCTTTTGGTGAAGGCTTTGTATGGCTCTTTATGGGTTTGCAGTTCTGTAAGTCCCTGGACAAAGTCCATGACTTCGTCCTTTTAACTGTATTGGGACTTTGACTTTTAATCTTTCCAAAAGCGTTTTTCACAACAATGGCTGTGACTATAAAGCTACGTCAGGTCATTTTTTGGCAAAAACTGTTTCATTTTTGGTGATAGATCTGGATCGACGTTTCTTAAATATCAGTGGAACCCATCAGGACTCCTTTATTGAGGTAAATCTGACGCAGGAATTGAAATATTTTGAATATAAACGTAATTTGAGGAGTAGGGACATTCAACAGCTTCTGGTGAAGGCTTTGTATGGCTCTTTATGGGTTTGCAGTTCTGTAAGTCCCTGGATGAAGTCCATGACTTCGTCCATTTAACTGTATTTGGACTTTGATCTTTAATCTTTCCAAAAGCGTTTTTCACAACAATGGCTGTGACTATAAAGCTACGTCAGGTCATTTTTTGGCAAAAACTGTTTCATTTTTGGTGATAGATCTGGATCGACGTTTCTTAAATATCAGTGGAACCCATCAGGACTCCTTTATTGAGGTAAATCTGACGCAGGAATTGAAATATTTTGAATATAAACGTAATTTGAGGAGTAGGGACATTCAACAGCTTCTGGTGAAGGCTTTGTATGGCTCTTTATGGGTTTGCAGTTCTGTAAGTCCCTGGATGAAGTCCATGACTTCCTCCATTTAACTGTATTTGGACTTTGACCTTCAATCTTTCCAAAAGCGTTTTTCACAACAATGGCTGTGACTATAAAGCTACGTCAGGTCATTTTTTGGCAAAAACTGTTTCATTTTTGGTGATAGATCTGGATCCACGTTTCTTAAGTATCAGTGGAACCCATCAGGATCCTCTTATTAAGGTAAATCTGAGATATGAATGGAAATTTTTGAATATAAACGTAATTTGAGGAGTAGGGACATTCAACAGCTTTTGGTGAAGGCTTTGTATGGCTCTTTATGGGTTTGCAGTTCTGTAAGTCCCTGGACAAAGTCAATGACTATGTCCATTTAACTGTATTGAGACTTTGACTTTTAATCTTTCCAAAAGTAGTTTTCAGAATAATGGCTATGACTGTAAAGCTTGTCAGGTCATTTTTTGGCAAAACCTATTTCATTTTTGGTGATAGATCTAGATCGACGTTTCTTAAATATCAGTGGAACCCATCAGGACCCTTTTATTGAGGTAAATCTGACATACGAATTTAAATATTTTGAATATAAACGTAGTTTGAGGAGTATTCAACAGCTTTTGGTGAAGGCTTTGTATGGCTCTTTATGGGTTTGCAGTTCTGTATGTCCCTGGACAAAGTCAATGACTATGTCCATTTAACTGTATTGAGACTTTGACTTTTAATCTTTCCAAAAGTAGTTTTCAGAATAATGGCTATGACTGTAAAGCTTGTCAGGTCATTTTTTGGCAAAACCTATTTCATTTTTGGTGATAGATCTAGATCGACGTTTCTTAAATATCAGTGGAACCCATCAGGACCCTTTTATTGAGGTAAATCTGACATACGAATTTAAATATTTTGAATATAAACGTAGTTTGAGGAGTAGGGACATTTAACAGCTTCTGGGGAAGGCTTTGTATGGCTGTTTATGGGTTTGCAGTTCTGTAAGTCCCTGGACAAAGTCCATGACTATGTCCATTTAACTGTATTGGGACTTTGACTTTTAATCTTTCCAAAAGTGGTTTTCAGAATAATGGCTATGACTGTAAAGCTTGTCAGGTCATTTTTTGGCAAAATCTGTTTCATTTTTGGTGATTGATCTGTAACGACGTTTCTTAAATATCAGTGGAACCCATCAGGACACTTTCATTGAGGTAAATCTGACATACGAATTTAAATATTTTGAATATAAACGTAGTTTGAGGAGTAGGGACATTCAACAGCTTTTGGTGAAGGCTTTGTATGGCTCTTTATGGGTTTGCCGTTCTGTAAGTCTCTGGACAAAGTCAATGACTATGTGCATTTAACTGTATTGAGACTTTAACTTTTAATCATTCCAAAAGTGGTTTTCACAATGGTGGCTATGACTGTAAAGCTTGTCAGGTCATTTTTTGGCGAAATCTGTTACATTTTTGGTGATTGATCTGTAACGACGTTTCTTAAATATCAGTGGAACCCATCAGGACCCTTTTATTGAGATAAATCTGAAGTATGAATGGAAATATTTTGAATATAAACGTAATTTGAGGAGTAGGGACATTCAACAGCTTCTGATGAAGGCTTTGTATGGCTCTTTATGGGTTTGCAGTTCTGTAAGTCCCTGGACAAAGTCCATGACTATGTCCATTTAACTGTATTGGGACTTTGACTTTTAATCTTTCCAAAAGTGGTTTTCAGAATAATGGCTATGATTGTAAAGCTTGTCAGGTCATTTTTTGGCGAAATCTGTTACATTTTTGGTGATTGATCTGTAACGACGTTTCTTAAATATCAGTGGAACCCATCAGGACCCTTTTATTGAGATAAATCTGAAGTATGAATGGAAATATTTTGAATATAAACGTAATTTGAGGAGTAGGGACATTCAACAGCTTCTGGTGAAGGCTTTGTATGGCTCTTTATGGGTTTGCAGTTCTGTAAGTCCCTGGATGAAGTCCATGACTTCGTCCATTTAACTGTATTTGGACTTTGATCTTTAATCTTTCCAAAAGCGTTTTTCACAACAATGGCTGTGACTATAAAGCTACGTCAGGTCATTTTTTGGCAAAAACTGTTTCATTTTTGGTGATAGATCTGGATCGACGTTTCTTAAATATCAGTGGAACCCATCAGGATCCTCTTATTAAGGTAAATCTGAGATATGAATGGAAATTTTTGAATATAAACGTAATTTGAGGAGTAGGGACATTCAACAGCTTTTGGTGAAGGCTTTGTATGGCTCTTTATGGGTTTGCAGTTCTGTAAGTCCCTGGACAAAGTCCATGACTTCGTCCTTTTAACTGTATTGGGACTTTGACTTTTAATCATTTCAAAAGTGGTTTTCACAATGGTGGCTATGACTGTAAAGCTTGTCAGGTCATTTTTTGGCGAAATCTGTTACATTTTTGGTGATGGTTCCGGATTGACAGTTCTTCAATATCAGGGGAATCCACTTGGACCCTTTTATTGAGAAAAAGATGACACACTAATAGAAATCTCTTGAAGATAAATATAAGTGCTCAATATTAGACCAACGAGAACATTCAGGGGACTTTTGATTGTCTCTTTATGAAATCTATTGAGAATTGTAATTTTATAGATGAAATTGTGGACTTCCTTGGATTCTTTTGGCTAAGTGCCTGATTCAGTGTTGAGTAAAATAGAAAAATAGAAACATTCCCCCGTTGATTTCATTTTGGCATAAACATCAATTGTTTATGGTCGGTCGGTTTTTGCATTTTTATAATTCTATTCACGGCCACATTTTAAGGGAATGGCGTCGTTTCAGACAGGGGACGCGTTCACGCCCCGGCGCTGTTTCCCGTCACTTGGTTGGTAATCGTCTAGACCAAAAGTTGTTGGTTTACTTCGTTTGCTCCTATTCAACCGTGCATACACAATGAAAAATATGTTTACTTCTCCCGGAATTTATGGAGAAAAGTGGGTCTACGTGTACGTGTATGTATACTTATGTGAGTGTCTGAATTGTGAATCCTCTGTTCGCCATGACTGATGTTTCACTTAAGCCAGATGCTAGCACTTTATACATTTTTGATGCGTTTCCTCACTTTTATTAGACATTATGTGCATGCTGGATGTACTTGTCTCTCTGAGAGAAAGACCAGTTTATCAGGCCTTCCCGGGAAAGTGTCCTGCTCTTATTTTTCTTGTTTCTTGTAGCACGTACAACACGTTGCAACTTTAATTGCAATTTTTAAAATCATTCTTTTTTCTAAGGGGAAATTTATCTACTTTTTTGGTGTAGAACAAAACAAGAAAGTTTTGTGCAGAGTGTAGAGAATGGAATGTCAACAAACTTTAGTGAACTAAGTCGTTTGAGAGCAACTAATCCTTCTCGATACATCAAACTATTACTTCGAATATTTCGTAAGAGAGTAAGTGAGATGAGAGTTGTGTTGTGTCTTCCTTATATCATTTTTCATTGTTTTGCAAAAAGCTTCTCGAGTTTCATAAGCACTTTCCGCAAAACAAACAACACACTCGTCGTCGTCGTCGTTGTTGTTGTTGTTGTAGTTGTTGTTAAGCTTCGGCTTTGGCTCTGGCTTCCAGATAAACCGGTCATCCTTCCGGAAGACGAACGTACTCGTCCCCCGGAAGTCCGGTCATCTTGAGATGGACCACGGTCCATCGTTCATCGGGCTGCGGGAGCCTGGGGAATTACCTCGGGGTATGCGAAGCAATTTCTCCCCAGTCCCAGAAGTAACCGGAGAGTTTATTCAACGAAAAACTGATAAGCTCGTTTCTTCCACTTTCTGACAACGAATGGACTCAAATTTTTAACGTCGACCAAGAAATTGAACAAACTAAATAACTCACAAACTTTACCAACCCTCAATCCCCCAACGAAAATAAAAATATTTCTGCAAGTCCATTTATTTATTTATTTATTCTGCTTACCCGCTTCACCCCCTAATCCATCTAATTGATTGAATACTGTTTCTTGTAAAATTCTAGTCATTAAACTGAAACAGAATCACCCTGTATTTTAAACAAGTTAAGCTATTGCTCGTCATGCTCCAAAAAATCTAAATGCTGATTTAGAATTGGGGGAGAGCGACCAGATGAAATTTTATGCATTAGTCATGTCTGGATTTTCCGAACCACTAGCGTCTATCAATCGTTGAGGATAACGTACAACCCCCGAGTGAAAGAAAGATATTAGAAGTTATCTGGGGGTGCGGTCGGATTTACAGTTGTATTGAATGCATTGAATTTGTTATATGGGGCGCCACCGATACACTGGGCGTGTACATTATACCAGGGCACGATCCATATCGATACTTTATCTCTAATTTAGTTTAGATAAGGATACGTTAAAAATGTAAGGATTACTGTCCGGGGCGGAGATGCAGATCCTCAGCCTGTGGCATTAATTATGGACGTGCTAGAGGGATGATAAAAAATGTTCGATAAAGAAGGAAATTGGAAAATAAATACAAAAGGATTAGGTACACTGAGAGGACGTTAATTCGTTCCCAATAGTTTTCTTAACTGGCAACGTCGCGCCTTTTCGGTCTGTATGTTGTCGATAATGTAGGAAACAATACGTAATATTGCGAGCAGAATCGCATCTATTGCTCGCTAGTTTCGTGGCTGTTTCAATGTTTACAGGGTCTTTCAAGTTGATGGGCTATTAGTATATGAATTAGTAGAATGAATCCAATTCTGAAACTTGGGCTCATTTGGTTATTGTTTATGCCGCTTCTTTTAAAAATATCTTCAATTTCGATTTACATCCGGTTATACCGGAAGTAGATGTTAACTTTCTTATTTTAAATGGAATGACATACATCAAATGGTAGATTTTCTCAAGAAGTATAAGCAAAGCTATACGATAGTCCCATATCAAAAGACGCCAATTTCAATGAGGAATTCGAATATGTAGTCAAAAATGGGTCATTCTATTTAAAAAAATTGACTTATGCCTCTTTGAAGTTGACCAACTTTGACCACAAAATTTGAACACCCTGTACATTTTAGTTAAAAACCACAATTTGTTTTCGATAGTGTGAATAGTTATAAATAATTGTTACGAGTTATAAAGCAAAATCTCAAAAATTAATTGAATTACGGTTTTTTAAACGTTAACGTGGAGATGTCAAAAATTTTGAAAAAAATTAAATAACTCAAAATCCATCAAATTTTCGGAGTAGTGATTCCTATAAAATATGCATGAATTCAGATTTTCTATCGGAAAATGTAAAAAAAAGTATGTCATTCCGTTTAAAATAAGAAAGTTAACATCTACTTCCGGTATAACCGGATGTAAATCGAAATTGAAAATATTTTTAAAAGAACTGGCATAAACAATAACCAAATGAGCCCAAAATTCAGAATTGAATTCATTCTAGTAATTCATATAGATACTAATAGCCCATCAACTTGAAAGACCCTGTATCTTAGGTATATAAACATTGAAACAGCCACGAAACTAGCGAGCAATAGATGCGATTCTGTTCGCAATATTATTGTTTCCTACATTATCGACAACATACAGACCGAAAAGGCGCGACGTTGCCATTTAAGAAAACTACTGTGAACGAATTAACGTCATCTGAGTGTACATATTAAAAATTTTTCTAAACTATTTTAGGAATGAATAAAATTGTGGACAAGACGTCGAAGAAGTGGTTGAGTATCGGGCGTCATTCGGGGCATTTTGTCAATAAATATTTTTGAAAGCGTCAGGGGGTGTGACACCCTCGTCCGTAGTATAATAAATTGCGAGGGAGCAATGAGTCTCCTGACCCGAAACGATTCGTCTTTCCATCAACATGATGCATGTATGTATATTTTTCGAATATTACGTTAGCCAATCCTTTTTTCCTATATACGTGGCTTTAAATTATTTATGAACCATATAATTCTTTTCAGGAGGCGAACGAAGGCCGATAAGATAAATAGCCTGAAAAATTGCATACATTATGTTTGTTTAGGTGTACGTATACACCCACCTTAAAAAAGAAAAACCTTTACGTCTAGAATACGATTGTATTAGAATTGCTATATTAAGCCACGTGAAAGACAAAAAGGAAAGCAGAAGTCCCCCAATTGTCTCATTCCTCCCTTTCCACCCCGGTCACGAAATATTACAGCCCGCGGTCGAGTAACTTATGAGTCAAAGACGTCGTGGTCGGCACCCGCGGCGTTTCAATTAAACTTCCCACCCTTAAGTCAATTTTTCAACTGTTTACCGCACCGAAATATTATTTCCTGGGGACTTGTGTTACAGTTCCTCAGCCACTTGCCCTAACGCAAGTATATAATGTACATATCTACTGAACGAACGTCTTCTTGCTTTCTAATTCTACCAGTCGTTGTTTCTGTCGGTAGCTGCATATACAGGCAGGGGTAATATTTGACATACCATGTAAATAAGGTTAATGCTAAAAAAATGTCTGAAGAAACAAACATTGTTCAAAAAATCTGTGAGGAACTTAAATATTGTAGAGTATACGTAGTTCTATGGCACTAAAATCGGTAAATTAATGTAGGAGAGTACTTCATACAAGTTTCGCTTGTCATACCTCCTGATCGTCTTCATGGTCCGTTAAACTTTTACCTTGTCTATAACCGAACGTTTTACGGTTTATAATTCAACCACTCGTTGACTCTCTCGTTAGCGGCATATAGAGGTGAGGAAAACATTCAGTCTACCACAAAAATTAATTTTGGAAGTGAGTACGATTGTAAGATTAATTCAGGTCAGCTTCATGCTTCTCATGGATAGTTAAACTTTTGATTTGTATTGTAACGTTTTTTTTTTTTCTATGAAAAATCCCGTTACTAAAGTTTTATTTAATTCGATTCAGTTTGTCTTTGTCTTGGTTCAGTTTTGTTGATTATTTCTTAATGTTGATCGACCTTACGTCTTATCATCAAGGCTAACAACATTCGCGCAGGACTAGGCGATCGATGGAGGGATCGATGAAACTTTCTGGTCGGTGCTCGAGGTCTTTCTCCTCGATCCTCGACACTGACGTGACGTGTGTGTGTGTGTTTTTCTGTTGGTGTTCTGTGCTTGGTTTTGCGAGAGTTTTTTTTTGATCCACTTACCTTTGCATTTTAATAGTTCATGTAAAATTCATTCAAATTAATTATTTCTTTAAAAATTTTTTTTTCTATTCACTCAATATTCATTTTTTGATGTAACTGATTAATTTTTTACAAAATTTTCCTTATTACCACGTGGTCTCTTTTTTAAATATCTAACTGTATATTTGTAATCTTTTGGGCCTTTGTGGCCAATTTTAAATCGTCGTTTTCCAGTTGCACACCTAACATATTATCATTTCCTCTTATCAACCACCATTTCTTGATTACAACTTTTACCCCTACATTTTCTAGAAACCATATTTCTAATGCTTTCTTATCCTCTACTTTCATTCCCGTTACCACTATATTTTTCTTTTTTCTTTCTCTTTGTTTATCTTCAATTATCCATTTCAATTCTTTATTACTTTTTTCAACTTCACTGTAGTTGTCCCCATTGCATTGCTCTTGAGTTATGATACTACTGATCCTTTTTATTTCCTTTTGCATTAATTCCATACTTTCCTCCAATTTAATCATCTTTTCTATATTTATTATTTCTTCTTTGTGTTCGCATCCCTTCTCTAAATGTCTATCAAATTCCTGAAATTTTTCTCTCACTTCTTTCTCTAACTTTTTCATTTTATCCTTTAACCCCTTATTTTCTTCCTGTATTTCGAAAAGTTTTTTATTCAAGAATTCCCATCTCACTTTTTCTTCTTCATCCCTTCTTTCCTGTTTTTCAAAGCTTTCTTCCCATTTTTTCTTGAAATCACATTTCATTTCTTCCAAAACATTCATAACAGACTCAATCATTTTGCCTTCCTTATTGCAATTTTCCAAATTTTTCTTTTTTAATCTACCTTCCTGCTGCTCCACGTCGTTGGCCTTTCTTTTCTTTGTTTCTTCTTCCTTCTTCTTATTTACCATCCAGTATTTTAATGTTCCACTCTTTTCTTCACCACTTATACTATTTCTATCCATCAGATTTCTACTGTTAAGGTAGAACCACAAGAAATGGCGCAAAAAGTTATCTGCGATAAGAACCAGACCTCGAGTCGACCTCTCGAAAGGCTGGCTCTTCTCAGAACTACTTTTCGCCTTAGCAACAGTCAAAAACCATAAAAAACTTAACTAACCAACGAAAGACAACTCAAATAAACTAACCTTGCACTTTTACTCTTTCCAGACTATCAAAAACTCTTATCAAAATGATTATCAGATCAATTGAACCCACTAATTTAACTATTTAAACATCTAGCACCTCTACACACAACCTCACGTTACGGGGTCAAGCCTTTAATTTTAAATCTTTTCATTTAATTAATTTTTCTCACCTTTTATTTTAAATATTTTCAATAGTTAAAATTTTTTATGGTATCTGGGGTGTATCTTGAGTGCATGTTGGTTTAACGACAGACACCTCTACTCTTCCCTTTTTCCCGTTTTTTTTTAAAGCATCTTCAATGCGAACAACTTTTTAACAATTGATTATTATTTTTAGTTTTAGGAAATTTACCAGCACCTTTATTTTGTGCCCTTATTTGTCAGCCCATTGAGATTTGCTTAGAATAGGTTCCGGTTGGATTAGGGAGCTGGGATTAAAGGGTAGGGGTGAAGACATCCTGAAAACTATTTTACAAAGGCAAATAGACAAAGCTCTGGTTTCCAACTAGTCTCAATAACCAGTTAGAGGCCGATAAATTCCTGCAGGCGGCCCCCTGAAGATTAAAAGGTTGGTCCATGAAGCTATTTCACTGATATCCTCTTGCCTCACAACACAGCACGAGAAGTCCCCGATTATACCCTGAAACCAGCTTCCAGTCCCTACATTGGAGCAGGGAACTTTTCTTTTTGGTGGGCTACATGTGTAATTGTAAGTTTTGTTGTTTCTTTTGGTGTGTAACTTTTTTCAAGTTTTTTTGTTTTTTTTAAGAGAGCTTCGAGCTCTCTAAAGCTACAGGATTCTGCAGGAACCACCGATGCACTACCCGGTGCACAATAAAGTTTCTTTTCATTATTCTTTTCTTTGTTCGACAAAGTGGCGCCCGAGCAAGTTTTCTTTTTAATATTTCATGATAAATAAAATTTTTCTTATAAAACAAACTATTCATAATTTCAAACCCAAGTAATAGTTTTGTTAAAGTATATGTATATACCTATGTCAATTAAAGTTTTACTTAGTCTTATATGTGGTCGGTTAAATTTTTATCTTTTTTGTATATTTAGTCAGATAAATATTCACCTTATTTGTGTAAAAGTTGGTTAAACTTGTGCCTTATCTGTATGTAAGTTTGTTAAACTTTTACTTTGTTTTAAAAACGAATCTTTAAGCTTTTACTTCGACTATACAAGTGATCAGCTTAACTTTTATTTTGGTCTGTGCACCTTGCCCGTATATAAGTCGGATAAAGTTATACTTTAACTATACAGGGTTATTTACGCTATACGGCACGGAATATTATGGCCAAAATATAAAAATTTCAAAAACTGTAACTTTTGGGCTATATAGAAGTCTATTATGGTTACCTTTTAAAATTATTTTCATATTATACAGGGTGTTCCAAATGCCCTAAAAGTATCAAAGTTATGTTTTTATAAATGGAACCCACTGTATATTATTGCATTTATGGATTCTTCGATCAAAATAAGTGTTTGTTTTGATAAGGTTTATAACACCTAAACCTTAAGGTTTTTTAAATAATTTGAATTTTATCAAAATCTAACCTAATTTTCATGTTTCAAGTACTTAAGAACTATTTAAGTTATGTAAGCGAAATTTACAATAAAGTGTAACAATAGATCATATTTTGTATCCCAATTATAATAAACTCGTCATCTTATACAGGGTGTCCAAAAATTAATACTACTTAAGTAAGAACTTTAAGGGGTTGTAACTTGATTAATTTAAATGGAACGCCATATTTTTTTACATTTCAGGAGATGTATTTTTTATTACCTATCGATTGGTAGGTATAAGGGTGTCCATAAGCTAAGTCTTCGCGTTTTCTCAGGAAACGCTAAATAATTGTTTTATGCGCCATTTTGAGTTTTTTAAATAAAAGTTCCAATGTATCTAGTTGCCTTTGGTGTTTATTGTCAGATGTTAATATTTTTTATTGAAGTGTTGCTTATTCAAAATGAAAATTTATTCGAAAGAGGAGCGTATTGATATGATTTTTATCCTTGGGGAATGTTATAAGAATTGTTTATTGGCTTCTCGAGTTTATGCTCAAAGATTTCCCGAAAGAAAACATCCTAAGCCAGCCGGTTTTGAAAAATTATTTAAACAATTTCAGGAAAGCGGAAATATCACTTATAAAAAACCCAAACCATTACAGGAAAATCAGTCACTGAAGATGAAGAAAGTGTTTTTATGGTAGTTGGTTCAGTTATAGAAATTCCCAATATTAGTCAAAATCAGATTTCCAAAAATACGAACATTAGCCAACCAAGTATTTCAAGAATTCTTAAAAAGCATGGTTTTTATCCTTATAAAATCCAGCTTTGTCAAGAACTTTACGGAAATGATTTTGATAACCGAACTGAATTTTGCATGTGGGTGTTGGATAAAGTGTCAGAAAATGAAAAACAATGGTCTCGTGAATAGACATAACTTTCACTACTATTCTGATTCAAACCCGCATAAATACAGAGTAATGAGAAATCAGAATAGGTGGTCCGTTAATGTATGGGGTGGAATACTGGGCCCGTATTTAGTTGAAGGACCATTAAATGGTATGATGTTTCTAGAATTTCTTTTACACCAACTTCCAATATTATTGGAAGAAGTGCCTTTTAATATTAGAAGTAGGTACCATGTGGCTTCAACTGGATGGAGCTCCGCCTCATTATCACCGTAAGGTTCGGCAATTTTTAAATGCCCACTTTTAAAATAGGTTTCCATTGGAAGAAGCGGATTTAAAAATTGGCCCCCCAGATCCCCGGACTTAACACCAATAGATTTCTTTTTGTGGGGATACATAAAAGGAATTGTCTATAATACGCCTCCGACAACTCCACAAAATATGAAAATGCGCATAAGAGACGCTTTTGAAAGTGTTAACTACCCCGCAAATGTTATCCAATGTTAGCAGTGGTTTCGAAAAAAGAATTTACAAGTGTCTGGAAAACGATGGTCGACATTTCGAACAACTATTGTAAATAATTTATTTGTATTATGTTATACTTAATTGGTTAATATATTTATGATTTAAAACATTTAATTGAAAAATTCCAAATGGCGCATAAAACAATTATTCAGCGTTTCCTGAGAAAACGCGAAGACTTAGCTTATGGACACCCTTATACCTACCAATCGATAGGTAATAAAAAAATACATCTCCTGAAATGTAAAAAAATATGGCGTTCCATTTAAATTAATCAAGTTACAACCCCTTAAAGTTCTTACTTAAGTAGTATTAATTTTTGGACACCCTGTATAATATGACGAGTTTATTATAATTGGCATATAAAATATGATCTATTGTTACACTTTATTGTAAATTTCGCTTACATAACTTAAATAGTTCTTAAGTACTTGAAACATGAAAATTAGGTTAGATTTTGATAAAATTCATATTTTGACCATAATACTCCGTGCCGTATAGCGTGAATAACCCTGTATATCGATATGTTAAACTTTAACTTACCCTAACTGACTTTTTAACTGTATAAATGTTCAGCCTAACCTTTACCTTGTCTATATACAAATCAATTAAAGTTTTACCTTGCCTGTATATAAGCCAGAAAAAGTTTTACTTTATCTGTATATCGACAAGTTAAACTTTAATTCGACTGTATATAAGAACCTACGCTTGGAGTTTTAGTTGAACGTGTAGTAGAAATATTAATATTTACGTAGAACTGTAGTAATTGTTCAGAAATACTCATTAAATTTCCATTATTACAGCCCTGAGTATACACCACATCAATAAAAAAATATTTTTCCTTGTAGGACCGTAACTATGTACGTAATTAAAAAAACAACTACCTAACGATTGAAAATAGCTTTTAATAAGTTTATGAAGCAGGGTGATTGCTCCAGGGCAGTTTACTCAACTTGCTAGATTTTAATTTAATTTTTTTTTGTAAACTTTGTTGATATAAGTATCTAATGCTATTACAACGACTTACTATTGGAAAATAAAGTCGAGAAGTTTATCAACCCTTCCAGCAACCCTTCAAGCTTTATCGCATTTTTATTATTAGAATAATGTAATAATTAATAGTCGCAATGGTCCATCATCCCTTCTACCAGTGGCGGTAAATAGAGGCATTTTATTAAACCTCAACTGATTTCGTTAGTTTTTCGTAAAATGTTCCCTAAACACCCTGTAGATGCCTATAAAGTAATTTTGCTTTAAAATATGTTTAAGTAGTTTTTCGAGAACGAAGTTGCTGACGTTTTAAAACAGTTTGAGTCGTTATCAATAATAAATTATTAAAATCGAAAATAGGTTTAGTAAACTAAACTAAAGTGTATCTACTTTGCTGCTCAGAGCGAACTCTTCTAAGTGCTTTAAAGTTCTTCCATGTCTCCTTAATGCTCTTATTTCCTCTCTTCGGAGTTTATCGGTGCACTGCATGTAATAACGAGCACACTTTGTAACTTTAGAAAAACCATAAATTTATAAACTAACGTCTTTTATATAAAATAATATTCTTAAAAAAAATGGAAAAGATTTGGATTATGTTACTACAAATATAAATATAAATAAATTGAAATCTGTAGAAAATATTGTTTTAAATTTTCGAAATTTTCTATTCGAAACCTGTTGTCTAAACGAAATTAAATAAATTATCGACTTATGGTATTGTTTTAATGAAATCGAAGAAAAAAGTTTGTTTAAATTTTTATGTTTTATTGTTAATATTTGTTATGTTCGTGCCGATCAAAAGTTTTGGGGTCGTTAGCGTCTATTCATGAGTGTTTCGAGTACACAATGAAAATTTGGTAAGTTTGAGTGTCGCGAATAGGAAAAATGAAAGTTTTCCGTTTCGTTATTCAATATATACGTGGAAGAATGTGACAGAAATATCGCAAACGAGCGTTAGCGAACGGGCACAACATGAAATATTTATGCCATTTTCCGAAGTTAGGGAAAATTCAATTTTACGTCTTAAATGTTTGCCGCCGAATTCGTACCCTTGACAGTTATGCCTCATATTTTATTATGAAGCATATATTTCGTAAAGCTACAATAATTTCGCTTTGTCTTTTTAACAAGAACTTATCATTTCACTCTAAACTTCGTATCGTACCTATAAGGAACAGTTGCACAATAATTGGACCCCACAATTTGAATAAAGATAATATTTATCGCTTTTAAACGGTATGGTTACAGTTTTACTCGCGCTGTATATTTGTATACAAGTCATGAAATAATTTGAAACATGTGTGAAGAGGATACAAATCAATTAATTACCTAATAGCCACTTCAGTCTCGTTTCGATAATAATTTTTCTGTCGGCAACATAACGTGCAATAGAAATCTGTTTCATTTAGTGAATGTGAACATTTATCGCCTTTAAGCAGTATGGTTAAAGTTTTACTCGCACTGTATATTTGTATACAAGTCAGGAAATAATTTAAAACACGTGTGAAGAGAATACAAATCAATTAATTACCTAATAGCCACTTCAGTCTCGTTTCGATAATAATTTTTCTGTCGGCAACATAACGTGCAATAGAAATCTGTTTCATTTAGTGAATGTGAACATTTATCGCCTTTAAGCAGTATGGTTAAAGTTTTACTCGCGCTGTATATTTGGATACACGTTGGGGAAATAATTTGACAGTGTGTCTTTTTGATTAAAATTAATATCATGATTTTTTGTGTCGTGTATAATAATTTAACCGAGAGGGTCATCCATTGTTCCCCACATCCATAAAATCAATGAGTTAAAGTGCTGCATCGGCTTCTAAAAAACTGCGAATTTCTTGCTAACTTCCGCAGTTTCCTGGGTCTACTTCCTCACTTATTTTCCGAGAATTGAATTTTGAGAGTGTCAGTATCACGTTTTAAGTTTCCTAAATGCAATAAATAACTCCTCGGGAATAATGATGGAGCAGTTTCCCTTCACACACTTTACGATATTGCACAAGATATAAAGCCAGTGCACTTTGTCAAAAATAAGACAGCCAAATGCATGGGCCGTATATCATATTGTGTATAGCTACCTACACTTGCCAGATACATTTTAGAAAATGCAGTCGTTATATAATACCAACAGAATTATACATCAATGGTAAAAAAGTAACAAAATCAATTAATTAAAATTAAACAATTAATCTGGAAGTGCCCTAAGTCTAGTGATGCTTTTGACTAACAGAAAGACAATAAAGACATTTGACTGCGGTACCCTGAGGTCGTCCCTTAGGTATTACGTTTTCTTGAACTAAGTCCCCCAAAAAAACAATCATCAGCAATGAGAAATAATATTAAATTTAAATTGCCCCGACAGTCTGGAAGATTTGCCTTTGCGAAATAAAAAAAGGGAGAGGGGGGAGGTATTTTAAATCCGACATGGGAAATAATTTGAATTTACGTGAAATTAAAGAGGAGTGTCACGTTACAATGTAGCTGCCTGTAAAAATACGAAAAGACTACGTAATACAAAAACAGTCTCCGTGTCCCCCTTAAGACTTCACTCTCGAGTCAAGAACAACTGCCGTCGTCCCTGGGGCGCATCTCCAGGCGCACCGAACAAAATTAATTTTTTTACAAACTACAGATTTAAATTCCCTCTTTGTTCCAGGCTAATTCTGTTTGTATCTAATAATTCTTGATGTTGTTACTTTTTACTTTGAATTTAAACTTGAATTAAAGAATTGTGCGAACTATTTCGTCAGCAAATTAATTTAAAAACCTGATTAAGTAAAGAAAGGACTTTTTGTGACTTTAAGTGGGAAAGCAAAAAATTTATTTTCTATAGTTGCCCCAGTTTCGTTGATTGTGTGCGTTCATCGTCATCTCTTTTTTTGTGTGTGCAGTGTCTTTCAACTGAGAGTCCTTATTTATTAATTTCAAGCGAGTTCCTGTTCCACCCTTGCGTTCGTTTATTCGTTGCCAGGCAAGCATTTGTAACGAAACCGGGACGGGCACATTGTCTAGATAATGGATACACTTTTCAAATCTTGATGGCGTGATTAATTTTTGTTCTCTACAGTTGCCGTAGTAAAGTTTCCGACGAGAAATTTCGAAATTATTTCGCACAATAAGTTGCTTCATTTTCCGACTCGCGCGCCCATTAGAAAAGGCACAACGAATCGGAAATAAAGAAAACGCCAAGATTTTCCACCGAAGCTGCTGTACGCTTTAATGAACCGGCACACCCATGGACAATTCCAACCAAAAATAACAGAAAACAACGCCAACCCCTTCCATATTACCATCACCATCACCCATTTGGATGCCCCATAAAGTCAGGATAACTAATATCAACCAAATGTCACTATATGACTCTAATACTTCAGCTATCAGTAAATTAATTTGCAGCATTTATGTTAGGAATAAGATTCCTTTAATTGCCAACAGCGTGAATGTAATGTTTCCCTTTTCGTTGGAGTTTAAAAATGATATGAAAGGAAACCGCGTCGTTTGGATCCAACTATCGTCGTTTTTAATCTTTTCGAGTTGATAAAAACACCAAAACGCTCGGGGTGAACTGCTCCTGGGAGAATTGTGATTTAAAAAGAACGACCTGTTATGCCAACCATCCCCCTTCGAGATAAAGAAGTCCTCCCGTTAGAATTCTATCATGAGTGCGTTTTATGAATACCTGTAGAAAAAGCTGCGCGAGATTTATGTTCGACGAGGTTACTACGTGCTGGTTCTCGTTCGAAAAAGGGCCTTCCGCCTTGTTTCGGAAATAGGAGAAGAAGACGAAAGAGGGAAAGTGGCGAGGGGACTTTTAGGACTCACTGCATATCTCATACAGTACGTTGGACGTCCTCCACATCCGAAAGGTAAGCGAGGCAATGATTTAAACGCCCGAAGTCGTCGGCTGTGCATGACACATACAATATTAAGCATATCTCAAAAAAAGCTGCTTTCCATTCTCCCCCGGCATTCCCATTAAATCTTCCATCGCTCTATTGAAAGGGTTGCACAAATTTCGACAGACGTAATCGTCCACCTAACGACACCAATGAATTTTTGATGACCGCAAAGAACCTTGTTAATGTCCACTTAAAAAGTATGTAATATTCGAAAATAAAAATAAAAACTTGTACCAAAAAGACTAAAGCGCCACTAAGTATAATTGAAACAGAAAATAAATGAATTAAACTATTATAGAAAGTGTACAATGTTTTCAGAGCGAATTGTAGATTACTGCGCATGACCCGTTGTATCAGTCGTCTTAAAGACATTGGCCCTAAAATGTACTAATGGTCTCTATCATAAACCAGACAAGTCCTTCTCTTAATTCCAGACATTTAAAAAATTTTTAGGATATGTTGCTCAACTTATTCGGATCTTTAAGTGGTTTCCTTGTAAAATTCGCGAGGTAGTTGTAACAATAGATGTAATTAATTTTTGCAAAGTTTTCCGCCTGCATGTTTTGGAAAAGCGAAGCCGTTGCAAAATTTCCGCCATTATGTTAGATTCACGTGAAGTTTGCCAATTCAGAGGCATATAATTTGTCGAAATGAAAATGTTTTTTTTTTCTATTTCCGTAATGTTCTTGTAGGGCTTCCGATACGCCTCGAAATTACGGCAGACAATAAGTTCAATTTATTTCTTGGTTGGCATGGAGCTGAAACGAAAGAGAAAGGAAACGGGAACAGAAAGGGAACTCTCTCATCCTTTGAAAGGGTTCCCTTTTATTGTTTCCATATGTGGGGAAAACAATATTTCTACGCTCGTTTTTCCGGTTTCGGTTGAAATGAACCCGAGAGGATTTTCTCTAGCTTAGGCCGATATAGTAACGATTAGATTCGTTTTCAAACAACAGGGACATTGGAAATGCTTGCTTTTATTCAGGCAAACTCACATACATCTACCTGCCGCACTTTAATTGTTTGCTTGGTTATTGGAAATTGGAGAAAAGTGTTTCCTTTTAGAGAGAGTCCCAGCCGGCAATTTTATTACCTATACAGGTTGCGAAAATGATAACGTTGTCACAGGGAGTCTGACGATCAAAGTACTGCCACTCCCTGCGTGTGTTTGTGTATTCGAACTTGTGGGCGTGCCTTTGCACAATTACCAATAGCGGCCAGCGGTCGGTGTGCGCGCGTCGTTGTCCCGCCCTCACTGTTCACTGCCATTGGTAACAGCGGAGCGATTGAATTGAATGCCAAGATTTACATTTACGTGTACTGTATATAAGCGTATTACTTTATTTTAAGGAAATTTTTAGCGTTCGAGGACCATAGGCTCTACTGTAATATCTTTTTTCTTGTGCCACATTACTAATTAAGGATTAACAATATATTTGTGACTGAGCAAAATTAATAAGGAAGAGATTTCAAAATCGACTTAAAGACCATTGCCAATGGTAATACAGTTGCCCTATGTAATTTTGCATATAAGCATATGAAAATACCCCCGAATTTCTGAAATTCCACTTTTACATAATATTAAATTCCTGATTCAGAAGGGCAACCGCGCCGTGTGCGCATATATTTATCATGTATTCCTCGTGCGTGCCATGTACGTATATCATGATGGATGGCGAGAAGTTGGAATACTTTCTTCCACATTGTAATTCGACGCCAACAACACCGGCAACTCAACGACGACGCCGAAGACGGCGACGACGACGTCCGTGTCGTAGTTGCTATTGCCGGGGGCTGACTAATGTCCCTGAAACTTGAGAACTTGTTGTAATGGCGCGATCATGATGTATTTCGGCCTCAGAGAGGCTATCGTCACTGAAGGTTCCGCTGGGAAGCCGATCTATCGACGAAACTTTACCAGCGAACGAACACACACTTTTCCCCAACCCCAACTCACTTTTCGCGTCCCTAATAATGTGATTTGTACGTAGGCAACCCACCATACGCAAGGCCTGTACGTATAGTTGGTTGCCAATATTTCGACTACAACTTTTATGGGCGAAAGAGACAGCTGTAAAACTGTAGACTAGAAAATAATTTGAGAAGATGGACGTCTGTATGATATTCGTTATTAAATTCCCGAATAGGAGACGTCGCCGGCCATTAGAGCGGAAAAGAACACGCGTCGGTGAATTTCCCTCCTGATGGCGGCAATAAAATTTGACATAAAACTTGGCCGTTAGTTGAGTCAACAGGGTTCATTTTAATTAATTGAAGGAATTGGAACTCGCAATGCATTCAGTCAGTATTTCATCTGGAGTTGGGCAAAAATCTGCGCGGAAAATTAATTACGGTCATAAATTTTCCGCTTCTCATGAGTTATTATCGCAACTTTTTCTTTTATGTTAGAGAGACGCCATTTGTTTGTAGCGACGGACGTTTTCGCATAGTTGTCTGCGGGGACGCGCGACCGATCCAACCCCCAGGAAAATACCGACCACCGGTCACCCTCCAAAAAGTTTCCGGAACAAATAACGAAAGGACACTCGAACGTGCACCATATTAATATACATCCATACGTGTTTGGCATTTTCGGGGCAAAAAAGGGAAGGGACATTTTGGGGCCAAAAAAACTCAAAATTAAAATTTAAAAATTTGGGGGTTTCCGTAAACCCCGTAAATCAAAAAATTAAAAAAATTTGGGAAAAATTTGTCGGCTTATAAATCATCTCGTATACGACCACGTGGCCTGAAAATGATCTAGAGCCTTCGAAAACCGTATAAATTCAAAATATTCCTGGAAGGGACTATCTACAATGTAATTTACCCTTGTTTGAGTCGTAATCAATTAAGTGGCGATTCAAATAAGCATCTCAAAGGGTAAATCAATATAATATCGATTTGTCGGCTTATAAATCATCTCGTATACGACCACGTGGCCTGAAAATGATCTAGAGCCTTCGAAAACCGTATAAATTCAAAATATTCCTGGAAGGGACTATCTACACTGTAATTTACCCTTGTTTGAGTTGTAATCAATTAAGTGGCGATTCAAATAAGCATCTCAAAGGGTAAATCAATATAATATCGATTTGTCGGCTTATAAATCATCTCGTATACGACCACGTGGCCTGAAAATGATCTAGAGCCTTCGAAAACCGTATAAATTCAAAATATTCCTGGAAGGGACTATCTACAATGTAATTTACCCTTGTTTGAGTTGTAATCAATTAAGTGGCGATTCAAATAAGCATCTCAAAGGGTAAATCAATATAATATCGATTTGTCGGCTTATAAATCATCTCGTATACGACCACGTGGCCTGAAAATGATCTAGAGCCTTCGAAAACCGTATAAATTCAAAATATTCCTGGAAGGGACTATCTACTATGTAATTTACCCTTGTTTGAGTCGTGATCAATTAAGTGGCGATTCAAATAAGCATCTCAAAGGGTAAATCAATATAATATCGATTTGTCGGCTTATAAATCGTCTCGTATACGACCACGTGGCCTGAAAATGATCTAGAGCCTTCGAAAACCGTATAAATTCAAAATATTCCTGGAAGGGACTATCTACAATGTAATTTACCCTTGTTTGAGTCGTGATCAATTAAGTGGCGATTCAAATAAGCATCTCAAAGGGTAAATCAATATAATATCGATTTGTCGGCTTATAAATTATCTCGTATACGACCACGTGGCCTGAAAATGATCTAGAGCCTTCGAAAACCGTATAAATTCAAAATATTCCTGGAAGGGACTATCTACACTGTAATTTACCCTTGTTTGAGTTGTAATCAATTAAGTGGCGATTCAAATAAGCATCTCAAAGGGTAAATCAATATAATATCGATTTGTCGGCTTATAAATCATCTCGTATACGACCACGTGGCCTGAAAACGATCTAGAGCCTTCGAAAACTGTATAAATTCAAAATATTCCTGGAAGGAACTGTCTACAATGTAATTTATTCTTGTTTGAGTCGTAATCAATTAAGTGGCGATTCAAATAAGCATCTCAAAGGGTAAATCAATAAAATATCGATTTTTCGGCTTATAAATTATCTCGTATACGACCACGTGGGGGGTGTAGCGGGTTGCCGCTATCACTCACCCTAATGCCCGATTAAGAGTCCCTGCCATTACCAACGGCCCTAGTTGGTAGTTTAATTAGGCAAGTAGTTTTAAGTTATTTTTATAATTAGTTTATAAGTGTTATTTAGTTTATAAGGCATTATTTATTCAAGTAAACCATATAAAATTCGCTCTTCTATATGACAGTACGATGTAATTTAGCTCTGCTTGAGTCGTGTTCAATTAAGTGGCGACAAAGTCTGGTCCAATGGCAACTCATCACGTCCGGAAATAAGGAATTGTTTCCATAAAACGGTTGCATTGGCACAAATGGTCCGAAATGATCAAATCATGCAATTTATTCGGCGTGTTCGATGCTGGTTATGAGCCAGAGATGTCTTTCAGTTGGGTTTATTACCCTACGATGTATGTTTGTAGATACGTGAACGGTCCCTGGTAGGTAGGTACCGGAGCCATTAGCAGATTAAAAGAAATTTCTCGGGAAAACGGGCACACATCAGGAGGGTTGTTACCAGAAACGGAAAATCGGCGGATACCATTTCTCTTTTAAAATAAGTCTTATATATTTGGATCGCCTCAAAAGGAAACGAGGAATTATTTCATTGTGACTTTTACCTTTGCCGGAACTTCAAAGGCATACACATACGTACGTGGATATCTCAAGACGCAATATATAAACGTAACATACGTTTCAAAATCGAAATTATAAAGCATGAGATTCTGTAGTAAAAGGGTTCTTTTAGACATAATCAACAAGATGGACTCAGGTCTTTTTATACCTTTAATACCCTTATGTGGTTTGTGGTTAATTAATTATCCTTCAAACTTCTTATCCTCTTAATCAAACCCCCTAATAATACTTGTAGCCCATCATAATTCTGCCCCTTGTTGCTACTTACTCCCCTGAGTGTAATGACATTATTCCTTGTGCCTCCCCTTCACGATTCCTCAAGGTATTTTGCCAACCAAATTCCACCCTAACTTCAAGTATGTAATTAAATGGTCGAAGGTCGCAGTCCTAAAAAGTTAAGAGTAACCTTTTTTTATAATTTGTGTGGACGATGAAACGAGTTTTCGATAAATTAATCTAGTTTTATACGAGGCACAGAAGGAAGAAATAGAAGAAGAAGACGACGAAGAAGTATCAATTACATTAAATTTATTTCTTGGAGAGTAAAATGAGTCGGAGACCGACCGGGAGAGCTGCTAAAGCTATCGCAAGTATTTCGAAGATTACAAAACTAGATTCAGCTGTAATGGTGCTGACAAAAGTTTAAATTGATCTTCCTAATTGGCTTCATCGATATCTTTCAGAACGGCCTGATTAGATGGATTTAATCTCGAGCCGGTTTCAAGAAACTCCATGAAAGGGATCAGGAACAGGGTTTATTCCTGTTACGGAAACCCAGACTAATCGACTTACGAAACGTTGCACTCACACACAGGCAACACAATTACAAAATCAGAAAATTCCATTGACATAACATCATTATCATCCTGTTTACATTTCTTTTAGTTAATTTATTGAGCAATTAACAATGAAAATTAAAAAAAACGATTGTAGTGATGTCGATGGCGTAAGAAAAGATTAACAAATTTCTAAGATAATCAGATCAAACCTTTCGGAATCATCAGGCAAAACCGAATTCCAGAACAAACTCAATTTCCTCCGGAAGGAACAGTCAGTTCCGTAGTTCAAAGAAGTTAATTATAAACTGATTACTAAAGATCACTTAAGCACCAGCTCCTCCGTATTTCCCGCCGACGACGAAGACGGCGTCCGTCGCTCACGCTTTCCAGTAGTAGTAGGAGTTAATTCATTCTTGTAATTAATTATTTCCAATTGTTTGCAGGCTAAGATTGACTGCCAAATTAAATCGGAGACGCATTTTTCTTCATTTGCGCGCTCTGCCTTTCGTTTTCTTTTAAACAGACGCTTCCTTCTCCTCTTCCTCTTCCTCCACGATCCTTCCTTGTCGTTAAATGTATTGGAACTGGGAAGTAATTAAAGATAACAATTCAGACCCAAATAACTGACAATCAATCCAACGAGACTACTTGTTCTTTCGATTTTTATTAGAGCAACCCTTTCTTCCAGATTTCTTCTAACAAAGTTTCCACTAATTCTATTGTATCTGTTTTTCCTAGTCGCAAATTTAATTAATTAAACAATTACAAAAAATCTTTTAAGAAATTTCTTAAAAGGGTCTTATTTGTTCCATTCATTCTAGAAAACGACTTGGAATGTGCTGGTTCTGTTGGTCGTCATTTATAGTAACATATCTAGAATATTCTAGATCTACAAATGTAGCAAAAAAATTCCAGAATTGAATCGACTATTTTCTATATTATAAAACTTTTTATTACTGTAACAAGTCTTTCTAAAAAAAAGTGATTTAAAGTAGAATTTGACAAATTGGTCATAATTTATAGAGAACTATCTGGAATTTTCTAGACCAAACAGTGTAGCCAATAAATGCCAGACTTTGGTATTTGATTTTCTAGTTCTTAAAAAAAAATTTTAGCTCCAACTATTTTACTTAAAAACTTGAGTAAGATGAAGTACAACTGAGCAAGTTTATCATAGTTTGTAGAGATTTATCTAGAATAATCTAGAACTCAAAGTGTGGGCAATAAATTCCAGAATTGAGTAGATTATTTTCTAGTTTTTAAAACCCTTTATGACTGCAGTAAGTTTTTTTAAAAAGTGGGCGACATAAACAAAGATTGGGCAAATAAGTCATCTTTTGTGGAGGCCTATCTAGAATATTCTAGATCTGAAAGTGAAGCAATTACATTCAGGAGTTTAGAGTTTCATTTTCTACTCCATTAAAAAATCTTTTCGAAAAATTTAGTAATACAAGAATCAAATTGATAACAATTCATAGATATCTGGAATTCTAGATCGAGTTTTAAATTAATTAATTGAACAAACTGCATTGTAGTGTAATGTAACGTGTACCAACAACAGAAAAGTTTGTTGCACCGTCAGACAGCTTAAAACTTGCAAGGATGTACGAGTAACAAGGTAAGTTTGAAGATAATGTTCGATAGAACGTTTCACGACAAGAGAATCAGTTCAAATCGGAGTTTTAACTTAGTTGAGACAACTTTGGGCGTAAAGAAAGGGAACTAGGTGGCATTAGTACCTTTCATTGTTTTACAGACTCTTTTCGAAACGTTTTTGTATTTTCATTCAAAAACTTTTCCTATTAGGACACTTTTCGGCTGGCACTTTCGCCGATGGAAAAAACGGGTGTCGAGATCTTCGAGCACCCTTTTATTTCTCTAACAAGATAAGGAAAATCGAAGAGGGGTGCATAATGCCCTACGAGTTTGTTAAGCTTAAAATTAAATTGTGTATTTGTTTTAAAACGATAAGGGAAACTCTTCGAGATAACATTGACTTTTTTATCCCTCCATCAGGACTCCAGAAAACTTTCTAGTCAACATGTCGAGGAAAAGCGATTCGTTATTTAATGATAATTATTGTCATATAGGGTGAAGTTATCACTGGCCCAGGGTCAGAGGTAAGTTCTTGTTGTATCCAACTTTGGAAATCACGGTTAATGAATGCAAGCAATTCATATTCGTTAACCCGACTGACGTAAATGTATTTGAGGATTAAACATTTATGGAGGAAATTTCTCATGGCTTTCGGTTTAAGCTGTCCATTAATTAATATTCCAGACACCCAAAATTAGTTTTTCAACTTAAAACGGGGTTAGTTGTACGGACTTGGCCGTCGGAACGGAAAGGAATTTGTCAACGTCAACTACTGCGAAGGGAACCAGTTGAAGTGTTCCATACTAACAATGTAATGTTCAGTTCAGCTGTTTATTGTAAATATTTTATTTAATGCAATTTTGAAAAAGGGAACGTAACCTAATATTAAACCAAGCACGTTAAAAATTTACCTGAAGGTATTTATTTGATTTGATTTGATAGATTGAATCATACATACAGGTTGCGAATGCGAGAAGGTGTCCACAGGGAATCTAACGATTAAATTATTGCCACTCCCTTCTTATGTTTGCGTTAGGTCTGTTTTCGCGCAACTGCCAATAGCAGCGAGCGTTCGACGTGCGCGCGCTGTTGTCCCGCCTCCAAAGCTTACTGCTATTGGCAAGAGCGGCTGAACATCGAAATCATCATTTTCGCATACTGTATAGGAACGTAGTTTGTCGACGGTTTCCGTAGATCATAATTGGGGTAACGAGACAAGCGAGTCGGTTTCAGGAGCTGTAGTGGTGTAATTATTAATTCGCCAGGAATTGTAAAGAGTCCTCTCTTCATTTTATATGCTTCTCTAATTTAAAGGAGACCCTCTTCGTAAATAATTAAGATGACTCAATGTATTGATTAGGTACCTTGTAATTGTTCCTCCTGAATTTGTATCTTACAATTAAACGAACCAGATTGTAAAAAATGTAAAAGGAAGAGTTCTAACCGCAGCGAAGTGTGGCGTTGTACTTTGGAGTGGGTAGCCTCGTTTGCCCATTTAATCACTTAAACCCTGTCCTTGTTGTGCACCCAGGTCACGATCGAAACCAAGTAGATTGAAGATTAATTCTCCTCGGGCGCTGAACTTGCAATAAATTGACACCAACGTGGCCACCGACCAAGTACTTACTGCTGCATCCTTTTTGGGGTTGCATCATTCCGCAGTAGGGTTTATCTTCCCAAATTTCGTTTATTATTCACTCAGTTGGATTATTACCGCGCGTTAGAATTCGATCTGTGTCGTGTTAAGTTGGCTTTTGTGGGCTTCTCTCACGTCGAATGTGCTCAACTGAATAATAGATGCGCGAGGAATGCGCGCAACCACCCCTACCCCTTTATGTGCATCTTTCATGGAAACTCCAACATTCGACATTCGGCCAATTTTATTCTCGTTCACGTTTGACCCCCGTGAGGTGCCCTACACGCCCTTAGTTTATATATTCTTGATGCCAAAGGGTCCCACTGTTTCCTGAGACAGCTTTGTGGGGGTGGGATTCATGAAAAATAGTGTTATGTACATAGAAGAAGCATATAAAGCTTCCTTATTTGATTTTACCACGATGTTGATCTAAATTTTTAATATAACTAGGAAATAGGTGTGCATCTATGATAGTCAACAAATTTAGGGGTTGATATAGTTCTATTATTATCCCAGAAATGGGACCTTTATATTTAATGAGCAACTTATTAAATCTGTTATGTTTTCTTTTAGACGACTTGACAAGATATATTACAACCCCTGTTTTTATATTTACGTTTGGGATTGGAGTACTTACAGCCCCTTTTCAGGATTATGCAGTTTAAAAAAATTTATGTATTGACTTTACAGATCAAAACAGCTTTTTTAATTAGAAAAATAGAATTAATCTTGTGCTGTAACATCACCAGTTTTTATAACAAAAAGAATCCAGACAGCAGATTCTAAGGGATGGAATATTTTTTTAAATATCTGCGATTAACTTTGCATACAAATTCACGTGTGTTCTCTGATATCGTTCGGTTTTCGTTATGAAATTCTTAAACGGTAGCATCTTACGAGCTTTTTATGTTATGTTCAAATCTTATCACAAAAATATGCACCCCTGTAAAGCTAGATGAATACAAATATGCAAAATCCAATATGCAGTATTTCTTAACATTGAGAGAGGGAACGAACGTTAAATTCATTCTCATTTTATGAATCTACGTAGATACCAGATTAGACCCTTAGGCTGATAATTTTATTGTAGTTCTTTCAAAAAGGGGGTGATAAAGGCTGCAAGATGGCTTCCCACTGTCTTAAATAAATATTTAAGTGCAAATAATATTTGTAATGGGTTTTTGATTGAAGGGTGCGATTAGAAAAAGGATCCTGGAAAAGGTTTTACTGACAGGACAAAGGAACATTTACATTTTCTGAGTCAGCAAAAAATTTTTTGCATGAATTTTTTCAGTATCGAAATGTGTAATCACGTTCTGCTTTTGGATAAAAAAAAATATTCATCTGAAGTACAATGAGGGATGAATATCATACCGAAAGTTTCTAAAGTATTATACTTATTTAAAAATTGTTTTGATCAACTTCATTCTCACTTGCTACTATCCGTTCTAAAGCATACAGCTCGGTTACTAAAATTATCTAAAATTTGTTATGTTAGGTTCACGATTACTCGCTACTACTCGTCCTAAACGTTTTAGCTTGAGACGTTACATACTCTATTTGTGCTACTATGTTTGCTTGTTATTACTAGTTCCAAAGTATGCATCCTGAGAATTATGTACTTACCTAATATTTTTTTAAAATTTGCTAATCTAGATTTTAGCTCATTCGTTACTACTGTTCGTCCTAAAGCATTCTGTTTGAATTATTACATATTTGATTTCTCTAAAATTTATTAAATTAACATCGCGTTCGCTAGCTACTGATCGTCCTAAAGTATTTTTCTTGACGTGTCATATATTTAATCTTTTTAAAGTTGCTACGTCAGGTTCTCACTCACTTGCTACTATTCATCTTAACGCATTCATTTTGAGTACCCATTATACATTCAATTTCTCTAAAATTTGGTGTTAATTCGCTATTACTCGTTCTAAAGCATTTACCTTGAAGTATTATAAATATTATAAGTTAGATTAAATTGGTGTTTAGACGGTACTACTCGTTCTAAAGCATTTAGCTTGAGATGTTGTAATTTAGGTTAGAATTTGCTCGCTACTACTCGTCCCAAAGCATTCCGCTTATCACAGTGCCACTTATACTTTACAACTTTGCTTTCGGGAGTAACGTGATCATATTAAGGCCTATGGCTGATAGTAAAGCAATCATTTGATAATAAATCAAGGGTGAGACAGTGTCTAGATTATGGGACAGGCTGAAACGTTATAATTGGAGACGTATATTCGCGACCAGTATAATCGACTAGTAAATTAAAGGTGTCCTGAGTATACGAACAGCAATAGAGCAGACTGTTCGTTGGGATAAGGAAAAAAGTTTTTAGTGTTAGTTTCTTGTACTTAACAGTTGTAGTGGTAAAAGGAAATTAATGGCAAAGAAAGTTCCAAGACGTCTAAAAAAGTTTTTATATAAGACCGGAAGTAAGCTCTTCTTTTGTTGTGGTGATGTTTCGGAAGCCAATAGATTTCCGTAAAAAGAAAAATGAAATCAAAACGTTCTGCATAATGGCTTTTACGTCCCATCGAAAAATTCGCAAACAGAAAGATTTATGCAGGCACGCGGCCATAATAATAAATTTATCATTTGTTTCGCGAAATTTGGGCCGTTTTTGCGGCACATTTGTTACGTTCCCTATCTCTTTCCCTCCCTTTTGTATGTTGCCGATGTTATTCCGACTGTGGCAGTGGATTTATTTCGGTTCCGCCCTTCCGCTATATTTCTAGTTCGGCAAAAACCGATTGCCACGATAATGTGTAATAAAACACAGCCAGAGATGCGCAAACAAAAACGTCCTCAACAAATTTAGTTAATTCTCTTCATTCGTTTCAAACCACTACGTTTTCAACCAAGTTAGTCAAAATATTCGTGATCGTTAATCTTGTCAATTCAACAACAATAAAATTCCAATTAAAGAAAAACTTTTATTGTTTGTTAGGTGTTGTAATATAATAATTACGACTCTTTATTATTATGTGATTTTATCGAATGTTGAAGGACTATAAATGTTACTTCGCCCGATTTTCTGAGGCGCATTTATACCCACTAACTTTTATTACCGTCGTAAATAAAATGGTTCGTAAATATTAATGGAAACTTTCGTTATGGTTAACAGTTTGGCTTTCTCCTGAAAATTTTCTGTTTTTCTTATAGCTCATGGTCTGCTAAATTTTATTATTAGTTTGAAACAGTTAATGAGTCTTTAATTAATTGAATCAACCTTTAATTTTTTTAAATTTCTTTCAGATATTACTTGCATCATCCCCCAGAGCTATATTCATCCTCTAGGTAAGTGTGTCTTTAGTTTCCTTGTTAAGGGTATCTTTATTTTGAATTATGCCTCAGTTAAAGGAAAACAAAATTCCCAGAGTAAGGGGTAGTTCTCTTGTATTTACATTCATCCTAAGTTTTTTTACTGCGAAATATTCGGTTAATGTCCAAAGAATAATTTTCTTCGGTCAAAAGTACAAAGTACCATTATATTCTTTTGTAACATTTTTTGAAAACTCCAGAAGTGCTAGACGAGACGTCCTGTAAATCATCTTGTTACTGTTAATAAATGTACATTGTCAATGATTTAAAAATGAAAACAAACAGTACATTTTCAATTCGTTTTCGAGCTACATGAATTTTTTTTTATTATTCCGCCTGGCTCGTGCAGATAGCAACGAAAGCTGAAATTGTTTCCAGTTCGAACTAAATATTTTCCTTATCCCAACGGACAGTCTGCTCTATTGCTTTTCCAATACTCGGGACACCTTCAATTTACTAGTCGATTATACCGGTCGCGAATACACGTCTCCAATTCTAACGTTTCAGCCTGTCCCATCATCTAGATACATGTGACAACTGTCTTACCCTTTATTTATCCTCAAATGATTGCTTTACTTTCATCCCTAGGCGAATATTTTCCCTTAATATGATCACACAACTCCAAAATCGAAGTCGTAAAGTATGAATGACACTCTAATAACCGGAATGCTATAGGACGAGTAGTAGCGAGCGAATTTTAACTTAAATTTATAATATTTCAAGGTTAATGCTTTAGAACGAGTAGTAGCGAATCAACACCAAATTTTATTAACCAAATTTAAGAGAAAAATATATAATAATTCAAGCGGAATGCTTTAGGACGAATAGTAGCGAATTAACACCAAATTTTATTAACCAAATTTAAGAGAAAAATATATAATAATTCAAGCGGAATGCTTTAGGACGACTAGTAGCGAATTAACACCAAATTTTTATGAACCAAATTTAAGAGAAAAATATATAATAATTCAATCGGAATGCTTTAGGACGACTAGTAGCGAATTAACACCAAATTTTATTAACCAAATTTAAGAGAAAAATATAATAATTCAAGCGGAATGCTTTAGGACGACTAGTAGCGAATTAACACCAAATTTTATTAACCAAATTTAAGAGAAAAATATATAATAATTCAAGCGGAATGCTTTAGGACGACTAGTAGCGAATTAACACCAAATTTTATGAACCAAATTTAAGAGAAAAATATATAATAATTCAAGCGGAATGCTTTAGGACGACTAGTAGCGAATTAACACCAAATTTTATTAACCAAATTTAAGAGAAAAATATATAATAATTCAAGCGGAATGCTTTAGGACGACTAGTAGCGAATTAACACCAAATTTTATTAACCAAATTTAAGAGAAAAATATATAATAATTCAAGCGGAATGCTTTAGGACGACTAGTAGCGAATTAACACCAAATTTTATTAACCAAATTTAAGAGAAAAATATAATAATTCAAGCGGAATGCTTTAGGACGACTAGTAGCGAATTAACACCAAATTTTATTAACCAAATTTAAGAGAAAAATATATAATAATTCAAGCGGAATGCTTTAGGACGACTAGTAGCGAATTAACACCAAATTTTATTAACCAAATTTAAGAGAAAAATATATAATAATTCAAGCGGAATGCTTTAGGACGACTAGTAGCGAATTAACACCAAATTTTATGAACCAAATTTAAGAGAAAAATATATAATAATTCAAGCGGAATGCTTTAGGACGACTAGTAGCGAATTAACACCAAATTTTATTAACCAAATTTAAGAGAAAAATATATAATAATTCAAGCGGAATGCTTTAGGACGACTAGTAGCGACCGAGCGAGAGCCTAACGTAACAATTTTTGCTGGAATTGACTACGCAATATAAATCTCAAGCTGATTACTTTAGAATGAGTATAGCGAACCAACACGAAATCAACTAAATAAATTTATAAGAAATCTAATACATAATATATAATTTAAGCGGAACGCTTTAGGACGAGTAGTAGCGAGGTAACATGATGTTTACAAATTATCTCATATTTATATAGGTAATTATTTAGTCCAACGAATCAAGTAAAGGTGAAGGAACTAAAATGTTTCTTTTGAAATCCTTTCTCCATCCACCTAATTATAATAAGTTTTCATGTGTGAAATGTACGATAATTCTATTTCGTAACTCGAAGAGGATGTTTTTACATTATTCCCTTTTATCATTTGAATTGGAATGGAAGGTAGATAGACTGTTTGCTGGAAAGTTTATGAAACGACAAGTTTTATTGTACAAAGGACGTCATGTAGGTCAGTTGGTTCGTTTGAAGTCGAACTCGAATTCAACCGAGAGGCTTACCAGTTGAATAGATCCACGGAGATGATTACACGTGTCCATTTCGTCAAAGTCCATTTTCCATTTCAAGAGAGACAACTAAATTACCAATCGTCTTAACTGAGATAAGACGATGACGAGGAGGGGATGTAGGTTCAGTATTAAGGACATGAGTCCTCCTCATCTTCAATTCGTCAATTAAATTAAGGAATTAATTAAGATTATTGGGTTGTTTGAGGTGGGAAAACCAATAATTATTTTCAGTATCCATAGTTTAATTTTTTTTGAGAATATGATATTTCTGTAAAATTTTAATGTCTGGAAATGATGACATTGTATGTAGATTTTATATTTATTATAAGTGGTGGCGAATCGAGCATCGATTACCAGTCCAACCCTCACCCTTGGCCTTGTCTTGAGACATTTTCACTTCGTCAGGGATTTTGTTGCATTTTCGTGGCCGAAATGAGCATGGGGTTGGCGGGTGTGATTTTTCTTTGTGCCGAAATCAAAATCCATTTCTCAAAGGCCCTCATTCTTCAGAATTCCTTGTTAAGCTTCCTTCGCCCAGGTCTTTTGTAGCGTACCGGACGTGTTGGTGAATGTCAGCGGAGGATAATCCATAAGGATAGGATAGGGAGGGAGTCCTGATGGTGCAACTCAATGCACTCATTCTCGAAAGGAAGGGGATGTGATTAGGTTGTTATAGGAAGTGATGAATTCGACGTTTCGTCCCCTTTTTGTAAAAGAACTTTCAAAGTAACGAAGCAAGATTTGGAATCCGTTCGTAGAGAGTTGAACAAAGTGCGCCCGTGTATCTATTCACATAAATAAATTAAAAAAATGTCCCCGGATTACTCGTTTTACTGTCGGGTTTATCATTCTCGTTTGTTCTTCCGAATGACTGGCGATAATACTAAATTTACTGGGACCGGGAGGCCGGGGCTCGCGCGCGATACACCACGGCAAACATCGGCCATCAAACGGGTTGTTTGCAATTCGTGCAGTTGTTGATTCAGCTGAAATTTCCTCACGTCCGAAATCTATCACAGGAGTGGGCAAACATCAATTTTAAAAATCTATAACCTTACAGAAATTCAATTAAGTTATCTATATAATGACCAAAATGAACCCTTCAAATTTTTAAGGCGATTGATATAACCCTAAGAATTCCAAATATCAAATCTACCCCTAACCTGGCCCATTAAAGCTTTAAATATAAATTTATAAGACAACCCTTTAAATCCTCCAAAATAATCTTCAACAATCTGGCTGATATTAATAAATGAAAACAACCACAAAATTAATTTTCTATTAGTTTATCAATTAGTCAAATAGTCCCGCATTTGATAATAGAACATGTAGGTACTACGTTTTATTAGCTGGCCTGATGGTTCTTCTGTCATGAACAAACATCCTCCCTCCAACATCACATTGGATTTTGTTGTGTTACTGTATGATTGTGTGTCGTATAGCGACCGTTGGCATTTTCACGGATTGTGAACACGCGACGGCCTCTCTCCTACGGGTCTCGCGGGACCCCGATGGACGTCACCATGCATCGTTGACCTAAAGGATTCCACTCCATAAATTGGCTGCTGGTAAATTATCAAGTTATCGCAGCCACCGTTCGAACCGTCGTCGTCGTTGTCGTCGTCCGGGTTGTTCTCAACGGCCCTGCGCCGAATAGAAGATTTCGTCGTTCGTTTTCCTACGACCATCTTCTGTCTCCTCTTTTTATTTATTTTTTTTTTGTCTGAAAGGATCAAATATTTATCTGCAATGTGAGCTCGCTACCTAGTGCTATATTTTGCAGGATTGCGAAGTTGCATGTGGGGCTGTGATAAAAGAGGATTTGTGGAACTATCTTCTGCATTAATAAAAAAACATTTTCAATAATCTGAAATCCATTTTCAGATTAATTTTGAAATCGTGTTTTTGTTCATTCTGGACACAAAATTAACTTCCAGGCAACGTTGTACTTGCTTGCTACTACTCGTCTTAAAGTAATCGTCCTTAGGTATTATGAAGTGGACTTTTCTAAACTTTATAGGTTAGATTCTCGCTCACTTGTTACAACTCACCCTAAAGCATTATGCATGAAACAAATACTCAATTTCTCTCATAATTGTTAGTTTAATTGTGTGTTTGCTTGCTACTACCCGTTCTAAAGCATTCAAACTGAGACATTACGTATTTCAGTTTAATAAAATTCACTAACTTACTAACTTTCTATTCCTTTGCTACTATTTTATTACTTCTATTCCTTCGCTATTGTTCGTCCTAAAGCATTCTTCCTGTGGTGTGACTTTTTTAAAATTTCTTACTTTAGGTTGTCGCTCACTTGGTACTACTCGTTCTAAATCATTCCATTTGAAATATCATATATTTGATTTCTCTAAAATTTATTAAGTTAACTTCATTTTTGTTCGCTACTACCCGTTCTAAAACATTCAGACTGAGACATTACGTAGTTCATTTTATTGAAATTCATTTACTAACTTTCTCTTCCTTTGCTACTTTCTTAGTTCTTCTATTTCTTCGCTATTGTTCGTCCTAAAGCATTCTTCCTGTGGCGTTACTTTTTTAAAATTTCTTACTTTAGGTTGTCGCTCACTTGGTACTACTCGTTCTAAATCATTCCATTTGAAATATCATATATTTGATTTCTCTAAAATTTATTAAGTTAACTTCATTTTTGTTCGCTACTACCCGTTCTAAAACATTCAGACTGAGACATTACGTAGTTCATTTTATTGAAATTCATTTACTAACTTTCTCTTCCTTTGCTACTTTCTTAGTTCTTCTATTTCTTCGCTATTGTTCGTCCTAAAGCATTCTTCCTGTGGTGTGACTTTTTTAAAATTTCTTACTTTAGATTGTCGCTCACTTGGTACTACTCGTTCTAAATCATTCCACTTGAAATATCATATATTTGATTTCTCTAAAATTTATTAAGTTAACTTCATTTTTGTTCGCTACTACCCGTTCTAAAACATTCAGACTGAGACATTACGTAGTTCATTTTATTGAAATTCATTTACTAACTTTCTCTTCCTTTGCTACTTTCTTAGTTCTTCTATTTCTTCGCTATTGTTCGTCCTAAAGCATTCTTCCTGTGGGGTGACTTCTTTTTAAAAATTTTTTACTTTAGATTGTCGCTTACTTGGTACTACTCGTTCTAAATCATTCCACTTGAAATATCATATGTTTAATTTCTCAAAAATTTATTAAGTTAACTTAATTTTTGTTCGCTACTACCCGTTCTAAAAACATTCAGACTGAAACATTACGTATTTCATTTTATTAAAATTCACTACCTCACTTTCTATTCCTTTTGCTACTACTCGTTCTGATATATTCTTCCTGTGGTGTGCCTTTTTTAAAATTTGTTACTTTAGGTTGTCGCCCACTTGCTACTACTCGTTCTAAATCATTCCATTTGAAATATCATATATTTGATTTCTCTAAAATTTATTAAGTTAACTTCATTTTTGTTCGCTACTACCCGTTCTAAAACATTCAGACTGAGACATTACGTAGTTCATTTTATTGAAATTCATTTACTAACTTTCTCTTCCTTTGCTACTTTCTTAGTTCTTCTATTTCTTCGCTATTGTTCGTCCTAAAGCATTCTTCCTGTGGGGTGACTTTTTTAAAATTTCTTACTTTAGATTGTCGCTTACTTGGTACTACTCGTTCTAAATCATTCCACTTGAAATATCATATGTTTAATTTCTCAAAAATTTATTAAGTTAACTTAATTTTTGTTCGCTACTACCCGTTCTAAAGCATTCAGACTGAAACATTACGTATTTCATTTTATTAAAATTCACTACCTCACTTTCTATTCTTTTTGCTACTACTCGTTCTGATATATTCTTCCTGTGGTGTGCCTTTTTTAAAATTTGTTACTTTAGGTTGTCGCCCACTTGCTACTACTCGTTCTAAATCATTCCATTTGAAATATCATATATTTGATTTCTCTAAAATTTATTAAGTTAACTTCATTTTTGTTCGCTACTACCCGTTCTAAAACATTCAGACTGAGACATTACGTAGTTCATTTTATTGAAATTCATTTACTAACTTTCTCTTCCTTTGCTACTTTCTTAGTTCTTCTATTTCTTCGCTATTGTTCGTCCTAAAGCATTCTTCCTGTGGGGTGACTTTTTTAAAATTTCTTACTTTAGGATTGTTTTTTCCGCTCACTTGGTACTACTCGTTCTAAATCATTCCACTTGAAATATCATACTATCTTGATTTCTCTAAAATTTTTAAGTTAACTTCATTTTTGTTCGCTACTACCCGTTCTAAAACATTCAGACTGAGACATTACGTAGTTCATTTTATTGAAATTCATTTACTAACTTTCTCTTCCTTTGCTACTTTCTTAGTTCTTCTATTTCTTCGCTATTGTTCGTCCTAAAGCATTCTTCCTGTGGGGTGACTTTTTTAAAATTTCTTACTTTAGATTGTCGCTTACTTGGTACTACTCGTTCTAAATCATTCCACTTGAAATATCATATGTTTAATTTCTCAAAAATTTATTAAGTTAACTTAATTTTTGTTCGCTACTACCCGTTCTAAAGCATTCAGACTGAAACATTACGTATTTCATTTTATTAAAATTTCACTACCTCACTTTCTAGTTCCTTTTGCTACTACTCGTTCTGATATATTCTTCCTGTGGTGTGCCTTTTTTAAAATTTGTTACTTTAGGTTGTCGCCCACTTGCTACTACTCGTTCTAAATCATTCCGCTTGAAGTGTCATATATTCGATTTCTCTAAAATATTTTAGTTAACCTCATTTTTGTTCGTTACTACCCGTTCTAAAGCATTATGCTTCAAAAATTGCGTACATGAGCCTATCAAGTGGTTCGAATCAGTTAGTGTTTACCACTATTTATTCTGAAAACAACAACAAGTCCATTTGGGCTAATATTAGACGCCGTGGTGTTCAGAGTAGAGCGAATACAATAAATAAAACGGGAACTTAATGGAAATCCGGTTTTACGTACAGTTGGATAATCAGCGTCGGAATTGTTTTATTTATAATTAGCAGAAGGCGGTGCGACGTTTTAGGGAAGTAAATGAACCGAAAAAAGGTTAAAGGTTATATATGTGACGTCGGGGGATTAGTCCTTTGTCCCGGCGGAACGGCTGGACCGTTAATGGATAGCGTTGTCTGATTCCGGAAATGCGGGTACGCGGCTGGAAGTATCGAAAATGGCTAATAATCGTACTGTGACATCCCACTGATATGACAGAAATGAAAATCGGAAATTCAATTAATTATTGAAGAAAATAATGTCCCAGGGCAACAGAGAGAACATACAAACTGAATGTAATGGATGAGAGTTCGTATAGGTAATGTTGTAGAAAACTATTTAATGTCAGATAATGTAATAATGTGACCTGTTTGAATTTCCCTCCAGTCTGATAATAAAGTATTTTATTTTCCTCGGTTTGTGTTTGTAAGGACAAAAGGAACGATTTGACGACCCGCTTATGAATATTCAGTATTTTTGTGAGAAAGAAAGATAGTGGTGGAGTTTTTAACATTGTCGGGAGTGTTTTTTTAAATAGGTCCTCGGGCGCGATTTATTAAGTGAAGGGAAAGCAAATTTCCATAAAATGGCACGCCGATACAGTGAACAGTAACTTTTACGCCCATTTCTTTTCCGACTCTTACGCAATCGAACTATGGAGCAGTTTCGGAAAGTGAGCGTCGCTCTCATGCAGAATGCCAGGGCAGTTTTTGCTTTTTACGGCCCTGTATCGGTTTATTTTATGGCGATACAGAGGAAGCTTTACGCAACATTTCATCCTTTAGAATCGGTCCCTCCTGCACCGAAGATACCGCACTTTTTATCCCCTTTTATTACACGCCTCCCAACACATAAAATGTGTACTTATTTTCTTTTGCTTCTCGGCTTCTTTTTATTTTTTTCATTTCTTTGCATGCCCATACCACCAAACCAAATAACATTAAACCGATCACTGCCAATACTCATGCCACCACCGAAACTGCTCTTTCGTTATCAAACGCCCCAATGTCGGAATGTGTCTCTTCGCGAAATCGAATATCGGTTGCAAATATTCACTGTTGCGGTTGGAAATGGAGATAATAACTCTGGAAGGCCTTTTTCCTTCTCATACATTTAAACGCCGTACCATTAAGGAGGTTTTAAATGAGCTGGCATTTTTGAAATCGCTTCTCACCAAAAAACGACCTCACAGTCCCATTTCAAGAAATCGTTACCAAAATTAGCTTTTTACCCCAATGCAGGTCTCTGGAGGAGACCGTAGGTATCCTCATAAGGGGTGGATAATTATATTCTTCTGATAAACTGAACTATACATCCAAATAAATTTTGGTATGCGCTCAGGACTTCTTTTGGGTGTTCAGATCCTCAAACTTTGTAAAGATGGTGACCTATATGGAAGCAACATTTAGCTTCTGTCTTGTACTACTCGTTCAGAAGACACAGACTCTGTGAGCTGAATGAGTGCTCAGTCCATAAATATCTCCTTAAGGATTTAGTCATAAACCCGGATATTTTAAGATTATATACTGTACGGTTATTGTCCTCTAAGTTTTCTGCCGAGAGATATCTCCAACAAAAAAATGCCATACCCACCTACAGGTTATTATGTATGTGTGTGTGTGTTCCCTCAATTCCATAGTCCCATGTACGTAAATCCCCCACGCCGTCGAAATGTTTGCGATTCGGGTACGTGCCTTGTACTGTTCGAGACGTTTTATTAGAATTTATGGGGAAACGTAACAAAACCGCCGAAGGCAGAGGATCAACGTGTAAACAGGTCCTCGAACAACTACGTCTCCTTTTGCATGGAACGGGAGGATGGTTTAAAGGACAACAGCGGGGGAATTTCTAATTTACGGACCCGGTCACGGATAAAAGAAAACACGCTGGTCGTAAAGAATACACACACCAGGCGAAACGTGAACAGGGGGCGACACAAGTCACTATTTATTTATATGTACTTTTCAGGCATTTTGAAATAATAATAAGGAACAAAAATATAAAATTATAAGGAACAGGGGCAAATAGCTAACTAGAAATTTCACCTTTTAATTGATGCTGACTACTAAAATAATTTAAAACTCCTTAAGTGCTGTTAATGACTGGGTATAAGGTATTCACACGTGTGGGTCGTTTAACTATTTCCCCCCTGGGGCGCAAAATATACTCCGATTAGCCAGAAATTTTCAGAAGACTGAGAGAAAGTGGCAGAGAAACGGAGTATGCTGGAAACTTTTCACATATAAAGTACTTTAGCCGCGAACATAAAACGTTCCGTAACAACACCCCACTGGCGGTGATTTCTCAGTTACAAACGGCTCCCCAGAAATCATTAGACAGTCGGAAAAGGGAGGAGTGCGATAAGTGAACGAAATGAACGCAACTATAGCTTAATAATAACATTACACTCGACGCGACGTATGAACTAACTCGTAGTATTATTTTCGCAAGTCGCAATAAACGTTGCTATAAACAAAGAAGTTTTGTCGTTTGCGTCGCATTTTGGAATTAATTCTGAATTCCATTAGCGTAATCTTTTTAAATAACGCAACGGTAACTTTCCATTAAGATAACGGGCCCCTGAGTCGCGTTAAACTCTAACGGAAGGGCTCAAACTACTTACAAATTTCACTCTTTTAGAAAAGAGGAAATATAATCGTCAAAAGCTGTAAAAATATAATTTCAAAAACAATTTATTTGTACAGTATTACCATAAAAACAATGAGTAGAAGAAGAGAAGGTGGTGCAGAACTTACAAATATTACAGTAAGTGAGCCAAGTCACCCATTTCACCACCCTAACTCACATCTGACTCTCATCCATCACTTCTTTCACCACCTTGTTTCATTTCTAATAGATTTGGTCAAGAGAATCACTTAATTCGCCACTCTAACTCGCATCTGACTTTCTTGCAATGCTTTATAACTAAGTAAAGCTTGTAATCATTGTTGAGAGTGAAAGGAATCACTTATTTCACCACCCTGTTTAACATTCAAAAGATTTAGTCTTGAGAATAACTTAATTCATCGTCCTAACTAACATCTAACTCTCTTCCAGTGATTACTGAATGAAGGAGAGCTCGTAATCGTTAGAGATAGCGAAAGAAATCACTTATTTCACTACCTTACTTTATTTGCAATAAATTTAGTTATCGGAATCATTTAATTCACCACCCTAATTCACATCTGATTTTCTTCCAATTATTTATAAATGGAAGAGAGTTCGCAATCATTACAGAAAGTGAAAATAATAAAGAATCGCTTATTTCACCACCCTGTTTAATTTCTAATAGATTTGATTAAGAGAATCACTTAATTCGCCACCCTAACTCGCATCTGATTTTCTTGTAATGCTTTATAAATGAAGGAGAGCTTGCAATCATTGTTGAGAGTGAAAGGAATCACTTCTTTCACCACCCCGTTTCATTTCTAATAGATTTGTTTACGAGAATCCCTTAATTAGTAACCCTAACTCGCCTCGGATTTTCTTGCAAAGCTTTATAAATGATGGAGAGCTCGCAATCATTGTTGAGAGTGAAATAAATCACTCATTTCACCACCTTACTTCACTGTCTATAGATTTATCCAAGAAAGTCACTTATTTCACCACCCTGACTCACACATTACTTTTTTACAATAATTTTTAAGTATCAAAGAGTTATTGATTATTACAGCAGGTAAATAAATGATTTATTTCACCCTCTAAGGCCACTTCCAATAGAGTTAGACAAAAGAGTCGCTTATTTCACCACCCCGATTCTTTTATGGCTCGATTTCAACACAGTGACTAAAAGGAGTCACCCACTTCACTTTTCCAGCCCATTTATGAGTTACTTTCATTAATCCAATTGAACAGTCATCTCTTTTACCACCCTAACTCATTGTTCTGCTTTGATTATTATTAGTGTTGTTATTTCATAACAAAAATATTTTCTTTTAGAGCATGTATGCTCATTCTAAGTATATTTATAATCGTATATCGTGAAATTGGTCGTTTTGTGAACGTATTTCTCAATATTTCAAGAGAATTAACGCTAGACTTGTTCGAACGCGTTAGTAATGTACGTTGTTGTTAACTAAAATTCAGTTTTGTTGTTTTCCGCGGTAAGCAGATACGTTGTAAAGTTCATGCAGTTATCCGGCCGAACATGGAGCGTATGGTTTTTAGAAAATCCGACGTGGAATTCAAACTACTCGGCGGAAAACATCAGCCACCACCCGACACGAAACAAAATTCATCAGTTAATCCCGAGACGAAACTTCTCTCACCATCTCTCTCTCTCATCCGTTGTCTATCCCGGAAAAGAGCAATTATTCCAAAGAGTTCGCCAGATTCGCTCCTTTAATTCCGACGGCAGTATTTGTTATTTCCAGACAATAACCTCCGAATTTAATTAGAGCCAGTGTATCCGAAAACTTAAGACGACAACACCAAGTGCACATTGCCGGCAACGGCGACGTATCTACATCGCTTACCACCCTCCACATACCCCCTATCACATCGCCACTACCATGTGACGGCAATGATAAATTTACAAGGCTCGATGCACTGTAATTCGTAACATAAGATCATAAATTGCCGGCTTCCCTTCGCGGAAAACGCCACTAATCCTCCCCAGTACAAAATAAATTTTGATATTTCGTACGGAGACGCGCCATAACCACCACTATTTCAGATATTGTTAATACGCTGACACATTCCACTCCTTATCCTGTTTTAATTCATCAAAACACCTTCATAGGATTCCAGGAACTCAAGAGATTGTTGATTTATAGCAAAATCCTACTAGGTGTCTGAGGAGTTGTTTAATAATTTTCTTTTATCGTTTTATCGAAGACAGAGGATGGCAAATAAAGAAAAACATTTTATTTTCGTTCGGAGCTTCGTGGCCGTTTTCTGATCCATCTGAAAGTAAATTGTAGGGTAAACACGTCGAATTCCTGTTATCCATTGACCAAAATTGTCGCCACGGAACGTTACCTGAATAAAACGGCAAATTCGAATTCGAGACACAAAAACACCTCAATGCATAACAAGTAACAAATTCAGCTGCCGAACGTAAACGGAGAATCAAATTTAAGCCGGAACAGTCGTCGTCCTTTTATTTTTTTATTTCTTTTGCTGTTTTTTTTTTCTGTTCGCGTTACCTTCCCTTTTCATCTAAAAGCTGTCGCGCATTTGTCTTTGAAAGAGATAAAGGCGTGAAAGATTGGAAATGAAAGGCCTTCGAAAACGGTCCAATTCGTTTCCTTTCACAATTTTATTCATAAGCTACTTAGCGCTTTTATCTTACACGCGACTCGAATATTGCGGGACTTTTCCGATTCCTATCGTAAGCTTTAATCGCCACACGTCACAGAAAACATGAAACACAACACCCATATAACACCACCAACCACCCTAATTATATTTTTTATTTATTTCGTTGAGGACTCAATTTTATCAGGCAGAATATCTTTTCATTATTATGAAATATTTTTATCATACTGCTAATAATATTCAGGGGTAAAACGCACCCCTCCGCGTCAAGTGCCTTCTCCAATTTATAATCACTTAGGAACGGTGGAAAGTGCCTTTTAATATTTAGACCGTTTAACCTTTAAAGCAATATTCCAGACAAGGGAAAGGTGGCTAATATCTTTGTATCACAAAAACATTTTGGGGTAGGAATTACAATCAATAAACCAGTATCCAAGGAAACAAAATGAAACCAAGTGGTTTGCTTGCAAAGGTTTACTATTTATTGTAATCAACTGGTTTAAAATCTTATTTACAGAATTAGAGTAGTCCATTTTCGTGCCCTTTTTTCGTTTTAAATGTATGATGTGTTTACGCAGTAGTAGATTTTTCGTTTTCGACGTTCGTTACACCGGATGTGACTGATGCTGTTTCGTCTTCACCGGATGCGCACTTTAGCGATGGGAATTTTTTGTACAAAGCTTGCTTGTATTTTGGATGGCTAGAGAGAAGAAGAAACAATTTTAATCTATTCTTAAATGTGGCATGTTGCAGGTGAGCAAAACTGAGCAGGACATGAGTACAATGCATGTTAATTTTGAAAACAGGAACCGAAATATGGAGTGCAGATGGACGATGATAAACCGTTTCATAAAATTATAAATAAGTAGCATGTCGTAAGCAAGCATAGATGAACTTCTTCATCCTTGAGAACTGAAGACTGCCATGTCACAGGTTAATAAAAATGAGCAGCAAAAGTACAATGCATGGCAAAATTGAGTACAAAAGCCGAAAAGTGATAATTATTGGTTGTAGAAATAGGAGCTGGTGTGTAAATATTTGACAGTTAAATGCTTCTTAAAATTTTAAATCAGTGGCATGTCGTAGATGAGCAAAAATGAGCTACGAATGAGTACAACAATCCATGAAAGTTTCAAGAAATGAAATAAAAAATAAATGATAATTAACGTTTCCTTTACGAAAATCAGAGGCATGACACAGGCGAGCAAAAGTGAATAGCAAAAATACAGTGTATGATTAAGTGTTCAGTAATTCAAAAAACATTGGCTACTGAAAAACGTTTCTGGTAACTTCCTGCAGCAAAGGCACCTTGTAAATTAATGTTTTATGGTAGAATGTTCATTGGCATATCACAGGTGAGCACAACTGAGCATTAACTGAGTACAATAATGCATGGTTAACTTAGAAGATGAAACAAGAAATTCCAAAATCGTCTCCTGCACCAGGACTACTTTGGTGTGTTTTTTTATAAATACGTGGCATGTCACAGGCGGGCGAGAATGAGCAGAAACTGAGTACAAGAAAGCATGATAAATTTTAGAACTGAAATAAGAAATTTGGTTAACGTCTTCTGCAGTAAGGGCAGCTTGTAGGTTAGTCTTTAATAATAGAATATTCCTTATAAATGCGTGGTATGTCAGAGGTGAGCTCAACTGAGCATAAACTGAGTACTATAATGCATGATTAACTTAAAAGTTGAAACAAGAAATTTAAAATCGTCTCCTGCACCAGGAGTACTTGGTGTGTTTTTTTATAAATACGTGGCATGTCACAGGCGAGCAAGAATGAGCAGAAACTGAGTACAATAAAGCATTATAAATTTGAGAACTGAAATAAGAAATTTGGTAAACGTTTCCTGCAGTAAGGGCAGCTTGTAGGTTAGTCTTTAATAATAGAATATTTCTTATAAATGCGTGGCATGTCAGAAGTGAGCACAACTGAGCATAACTGAGTACAATAATGCATGATTAACTTAAAAGATGAAACAAGAAATTACAACATCGTCTCCTGTACCAGGAGTACTTTGGTGTGTTTTTTAAAAGTACGTGGCATGTCACAGGCGAGCAAGAATGAGCAGAAACTGAGTACAATAAAGCATTATAAATTTGAGAACTGAAATAAGAAAATTTGGTAAACGTTTCCTGCAGCAAGGGCAGCTTGTAGGTTAGTCTTTTATAATAGAATATTTCTTATAAATGCGTGGCATATCAGAAGTGAGCGCAACTGAGCAATAACTGAGTACAATAATGCATGATTAACTTAAAAGATGAAACAAGATATTCCAAAATCGTCTCCTGCACCAGGACTACTTTGGTGTGTTTCTTTATAAATACGTGGCATGTCACAGGCGAGCAAGAATGAGCAGAAACTGAGTACAATAAAGCATGATAAATTTTAGAACTGAAATAAGAAATTTGGTAAACGTCTTCTGCAGTAAGGGCAGCTTGTAGGTTAGTCTTTAATAATAGAATATTTCTTATAAATGCGTGGCACGTCAGAAGTGAGCATAACTGAGCAATAACTGAGTACAATAATGCATGATTAACTTAAAAGATGAAACAAGAAATTCCAAAATCGTCTCCTGCACCAGGAGTACTTTGTTGTGGTTTTTTATAAATACGTGGCATGTCACAGGCTAGCAAGAATGAGCAGAAACTGAGTAATAAAGCATGATAAATTTTAGAACTGAAATAAGAAATTTGGTAAACGTTTTCTGCAGCAAGGGCAGCTTGTAGGTTAGTCTTTTATAAAAGAATATTCCTTATAAATGCGTGGCATGTCAGAGGTGAGCAAAAGTGAGCAGAAGCTGAGTACTATAATAAATTAACTTAAAAATTGAAACAAGAAATTCAAAAACCATTTCCTGCACCAGGGGCGACTTGTCTGTTGGTTTTTTGATGGTAGACTGTTCCTTATAGAAACGTGGAATATCACAGACGAGTAGAAGTGAGCAATAAATGAGTACAATGGATGATAAACAAGAATAGAATTAAAAAATTGAACAAGTGTAGTTGCTTTAGGATAAATTGTTTCTTAAATGAGTGGCATGTTGAAGATGAGCAATCGTGAGCAACAAATGAGTACAATGTATGATAAACTTGGAAACGAAACCAAGTTCAACAAATAATTATTATTGATTGTTGTTGTACCTTATCGCGTAAACAATTGGGTTGTATACAGCGTTTGCCTTGGCGAATAAAGAACTCCAAATAGTTCCCAAGGGATTTAGGTTGGCGAGCTTATGCATCCCGACTACGTTCACGACCAAATAAGGAGTCCAGGCCATGAACCAAAGAGATATCGTGACCAAGGCAACTTTTGCCAGCTTGCATTCAACACTGGTGTTGGCCTGATCTCCTGAACGCAGTGTTGCAACGTTCATCTTCTTCGCTTGTTCCCTCATTGATTTTTCGTGGGCGGCAACAGCCTTACAACAAAAAAAATCCGGAAAACATTCTGAATGGTAATAAAGTCAACAAATTGATATTTTACCTGTACAATAAACCAATAAGCGTATACAATGACTCCCAATGGTAAGAAGTAGCAGAAGAAGGTGTAGGCCCAGATGTAGGTGAGTGTGGGCATGTCGTCCCTCATGTAATCAGTCCCACATGCAGTCAAATTTCCCTCGGGGACATACCTTAAAATTTAAAGTTGGAAAACTTAAAACTTAATTACAGAAAAACTCGACGGAGTGTATTTTGTCCAGAAGGGTGAGTTTTCAAATTGAAAACTTTCGAAGAAAATTCGATTCAGAAGATCTGCTGGAGTTGTTAACTATTTTAATTACAAGTTTGTTAACAGAAGTTAATTAAAGTCTGTGATTCGTAATCGTTTGTTTTGAAAATGTAGTCAATATATTTTTGCTGCAAACTAAACTGACAATTATTGGTTTTAATAAATAAATAAATGAACTAATTACTGGAACAAAATGGAATTTCTGTTTAATTTACTAGCATTTTGTTTTTGCTCATTGAATGGACCATTAAATAAATTATTTGTTATTAAAAACGTTCATTACGTCAAAGTAGTAATTAAAATAGTAATTAAGGTCAAATACTGCAAAGTACATTTCTGGAAAGTTTTTATGAAATTTTTGTACCTGCTCCATCCTAAAACGGGTGCAACGGTCCATCCCAGGGACGTGCTCCATACCATGAACAACCAGAAAGCAGCTCCTTTGAAAGTTAAGGGTTTTGCGCTTAGACCCTTCACAATAACATTGTACCTGTCCCATGCAATCACTGACATAGTCCAGATAGAAACACATCCGAACAGGGACCCACACATCCCGTAAATATTACAGAAAAATGGTCCTGAAACAACGCATTGGTACAACGGACGGCGCTTTGTCACAAAACTCAACATCATACCAAACATCCACGTTTGATTGTAACAATTGTATACCATCGGAGGTGCCATGGTGAACATCATGGAAAAATCGGAAAAGGCCAAGTTGATAACTAAGAGGTTGGATGGTGTCCTCAAGTGTTTGGTGGTGCTGAATATGTAGATGACCATTCCGTTTCCGAATACGGCGATGCATGCCAGGCATGCGATGGTGAAGCCTTGGATTCCGTGCCAGAGTGGATCCAGGGGCGGGAATTGGTACCAATGGGTGTCGATGAGGTGGAGCATCTCGGGGAATGCCTTGTCCGCTACAGATATGTTGCCGCCAAAGCCACCTGTCGCAACACGACGCGCAGCCCAGGGGGCTAAGTTCGGACCAGCCAAATCCATAATTATCTAAAAGAAATTAAAAACTACATAAAAAAAATATTAAAATTTTAAGGGCATTTTGGCTTACCTTTGTCAATGGGGTTACAAGCAAGTGAGTTCTTCAATCCTGGTGACACCAATAGAGTGTATGACTTCTATGGTCTTCAACTCGCGACTGCATCGTCCTGCCATTCTTTTATATAAAGGGTTTGAGGGGCTTAATTCGTCGTTTTAATTTAATAAGATCTAATCCCATTGCTGAAGACATTACGTCTAATCGTTTAATATCAAAAGGAATATGGTTTCTTCGGAAATTACGTTATAAGACAATCAAGAACAAGGATAGACAATAATACTTCGGCTAATACGATAAAGAAAGCTTGTCGTTATTTTTAGACCCCTGTACAATATTGCTAATTTATAATGTGGTAAAAATATTTATAAGTGTTGTCAATTCCGATTGGGGTAAAACTGAAAGTTTAAAAATGCATTTTTATTTAATTTGGAAAATTTTGAGGTCATTATTACACTTGTGGGACCTTTGTAATATTTACCTTTTACATAGATAGAACAAAAGGTTTCCCAAGACGTTAAAATATCTGGTGATGTAGAATTTTCGGTAATTTAAATCCATTTTCAATGTATCCCTTATTTTTGTTTCCCTTTCTTGGTTTGATACGTTTTAAATTGTAAGGTAAGCTCTTTGAAAACTCCTTTTGGAGCCTTAAACTCATTTTGATACCATTATGGGCTTTAATGACCATTTAGACAAGTCAAAAGGTTTCCCAAGACGTTAAAATATCTGCTGATGTCAATTTTTAGGTTATCTTAATCTATTTTCAATGTACCACTTATTTTTGTTCCCCTTTCTTGGTTTAATATGTTTTAAATTGTAAGGTAAGGTTTTTGAAAACTCCTTATGGAGCCTTAAACTCATTTTGATACCATTATGGGCTTTAATGACCATTTAGATAAGTCAAAAGGGTTTTCCCAAGACGTTAAAATATCTGCTGATGTCAATTTTTAGGTTATCTTAATCTATTTTCAATGTACCACTTATTTTTGTTCGCCTTTCTTGGTTTAATATGTTTTAAATTGTAAGGTAAGGTTTTTGAAAACTCCTTTTGGAGCCTTAAACTCATTTTGATACCATTATGGGCTTTAATGACCATTTAGATAAGTCAAAAGGTTTCCCAAGACGTTAAAATATCTGCTGATGTCAATTTTTAGGTTATCTACATCTATTTTCAATGTACCACTTATTTTTGTTCCCCTTTCTTGGTTTAATATGTTTTAAATTGTAAAGTAAGGTTTTTGAAAACTCCTTTTGGAGCCTTAAACTCATTTTGATACCATTATGGGCTTTAATGACCATTTAGATAAGTCAAAAGTTTTGCCAAGACGTTAAAATATCTGCTGATGTCAATTTTTAGGTTATCTACATCTATTTTCAATGTACCACTTATTTTTGTTCCCCTTTCTTGGTTTAATTATGTTTTAAATTGTAAAGTAAGGTTTTTGAAAACTCCTTTTGGAGCCTTAAACTCATTTTGATACCATTATGGGCTTTAATGACCATTTAGATAAGTCAAAAGGTTTCCCAAAACGTTAAAATATCTGCTGATGTCAATTTTTAGGTTATCTAATCTATTTTCAATGTACCACTTATTTTTGTTCCCCTTTCTTGGTTTAATTTGTTTTAAATTGTAAAGTAAGGTTTTTGAAAACTCCTTTTGGAGCCTTAAACTCATTTTGATACCATTATGGCTTTAATGACCATTTAGAAAGTCAAAAGTTTTCCAAGACGTTAAAATATCTGCTGATGTCAATTTTTAGGTTATCTAATCTATTTTCAATGTACCACTTATTTTTGTTCCCCTTTCTTGGTTTAATTGTTTTAAATTGTAAGTAAGGTTTTGAAAACTCCTTTTGGAGCCTTAAAATCATTTTGATACCATTATGGCTTTAATGACCATTTAGAAAGTCAAAAGGTTTCCCAAAACGTTAAAATATCTGCTGATGTCAATTTTTAGGTTATCTAATCTATTTTCAATGTACCACTTATTTTTGTTCCCCTTTCTTGGTTTAATTTGTTTTAAATTGTAAAGTTAGGTTTTTGAAAACTCCTTTTGGAGCCTTAAACTCATTTTGATACCATTATGGTCTTTAATGACCATTTAGATAAGTCAAAAGGTTTCCCAAAACGTTAAAATATCTGCTGATGTCAATTTTTAGGTTATCTTAATCTATTTTCAATGTACCACTTATTTTTGTTCGCCTTTCTTGGTTTAATATGTTTTAAATTGTAAGGTAAGGTTTTTGAAAACTCCTTTTGGAGCCTTAAACTCATTTTGATACCATTATGGGCTTTAATGACCATTTAGATAAGTCAAAAGTTTTGCCAAGACGTTAAAATATCTGCTGATGTCAATTTTTAGGTTATCTTAATCTATTTTCAATGTACCACTTATTTTTGTTCCCCTTTCTTGGTTTAATATGTTTTAAATTGTAAGGTAAGGTTTTTGAAAACTCCTTTTGGAGCCTTAAACTCATTTTGATACCATTATGGGCTTTAATGACCATTTAGATAAGTCAAAAGTTTTGCCAAGACGTTAAAATATCTGCTGATGTCAATTTTTAGGTTATCTTAATCTATTTTCAATGTACCACTTATTTTTGTTCCCCTTTCTTGGTTTAATATGTTTTAAATTGTAAGGTAAGGTTTTTGAAAACTCCTTATGGAGCCTTAAACTCATTTTGATACCATTATGGGCTTTAATGACCATTTAGATAAGTCAAAAGTTTTGCCAAGACGTTAAAATATCTGCTGATGTCAATTTTTAGGTTATCTTAATCTATTTTCAATGTACCACTTATTTTTGTTCCCCTTTCTTGGTTTAATATGTTTTAAATTGTAAGGTAAGGTTTTTGAAAACTCCTTATGGAGCCTTAAACTCATTTTGATACCATTATGGGCTTTAATGACCATTTAGATAAGTCAAAAGTTTTGCCAAGACGTTAAAATATCTGCTGATGTCAATTTTTAGGTTATCTTAATCTATTTTCAATGTACCACTTATTTTTGTTCCCCTTTCTTGGTTTAATATGTTTTAAATTGTAAGGTAAGGTTTTTGAAAACTCCTTTTGGAGCCTTAAACTCATTTTGATACCATTATGGGCTTTAATGACCATTTAGATAAGTCAAAAGTTTTGCCAAGACGTTAAAATATCTGCTGATGTCAATTTTTAGGTTATCTTAATCTATTTTCAATGTACCACTTATTTTTGTTCGCCTTTCTTGGTTTAATATGTTTTAAATTGTAAGGTAAGGTTTTTGAAAACTCCTTTTGGAGCCTTAAACTCATTTTGATACCATTATGGGCTTTAATGACCATTTGGATTGGTCAAAAGGGTTTCCCAAAACGTTGAAATATCTAGTGATGTCGGTTTTTATGTCCTTTAATTCTATTTGCAATGCACGTCTCATTTTTCTTCCCCTTTCATGATTTGATTACGATTTAAATTGTTGTGACGAAAAGTTTTTGAACCCTTAGCTCATATTGTTATCATTGTGCCCATTTGGAATAGTCGACAAGTTTTCCTAGACGTCTGGTAATGTCGAGTTCCGAAATACAATCATTCAAAGCAGCCAGCGTTGCAGTGACAAGCGGAAAACGAAATCTGGAGCCATTGTCAGCGGGAAGTAACGTCAAAAGAGGGAGAAAGAAACGGATAGACGAGTAGAGAAAGAGAAATATGGTCGATGAAATTGTCGTGATTGATTCGGGAAACTGAAAACGAAGTAGTTTGTTCGAAGGCCATTTTCTATTTGCTCTTGCTCGTTTTTGTCTGACCAACTGGCTCGAGTGAAGTCGAAATGTTCTCCCTGTTCTATCGAGGTGAACATGTGAACATTTCCCCAAATATAATGGTCTCTATTCTACAAATTCGATTTTCAACTTCTGAATGCATTGCCCCAGACACACATTTCATTTATTTTAGAACCCACAGAAATTCAACGGAACGTTCTTTTTTAATAAACGTGTTTGTTTTATTTAGTCTCGATAGTAGACCACTGAGTCCATTAAGGGATGAAAAAGGAAAAAAAAGAAGCGCCTTATGAAACTACAGTTTATCTTTACACTAAGAGTGGATAGAATATCTCGAAAAGGGAGGCGGAAGTAAGAAGCGTAAAAGAGAATGGCCTCTTTAAGAAATGGCAAAGTATTAAAAGCGTCTGGGGGAAGTTGCCGACAACTTTCGAATTACGTAGTACGGTACGGCGATGGTAGTTTTCATAACTTACTAGTAAAACGTATAACTATGCAAACTTTGAACAACTTACTCTTCAAAACCTTTGATATAATAACTAAGCTGAATAAGGAAAATGTTTATTCGTGCTGAAAATGCAGTCATTAGGGAGTAATGTTTGGGGAATTTTCCGCGCCGGGAAAACTAACACACAAAAATGCTCTCGCAGTCAAACAGTTGCCGAGCTTATTACAGACCTCTGATCGTTTTATTTTTCTACTCGATAACAAACAACATTTCCTTGCTTCACTTCTTCCAATATTATTGAGTAAAAGAAGAAAATCAACTTCAATAACTACAACAAGGGATGTTATTGAGAAAATGTATTTACAAAGACCATCTAAACGATCTCCTGCTAGCTGTAACTTACAGTTACAATTTTACTCATTTAATTGTATTTATATTCAGTTTGGAACTTCATCAGACTCCAAGTAGTTAATTTTCTGAAATTAAGTCCCTTTAATGACTCCTTAATTGGAAAACAGCAACTGCAGTAAAGGTATCTTTTGGAAATCGTCCTTAAGGATCGGCAAATAATTGACTTTGGGGAAGAACATTCCCTGGCACAAGCCAAACGAACGTTGACTTTTATTGTCAATATTAAAACTGCTAAGACGTTTCTAAAAGCCATCACAAACAAAAGAGGCAACATCGGAATACCAACGGAGACAAACGAATCGAATAGGCTGCCTTTTTACTGTTTCCTAATATTAATTGTCTTTAAACAAACGACAATTCACTGTAACGATAATAGAAAAGGAAGTTGAAACTATAATTAAAAAAACAAAAAATAAAAACCAATGACTATAACGTTCAAATATTTATAAGATTTGTTGTTTGATTAACTGAAAACTGATCTGCTACTAGAGCCTCCAGTAGATAAAATACGTATTTGGCCAATTTGTAAAAAACAACAAACATTTTATATGTTGTTGATAGTGATCTCAGGCTTTAGGAGGATCAGCCCTAAATCCATTTTTGTGGTTTTCGATTTGAGAAATGAACAGAAAACTTTTCCACTAGATGAGTAGAAAAGGCGTTTGTAACCAGCCACCATGAAATTGAATGGAAGGGACAGTCCTTTGTAAATCTTTTTTACTCTTACTTATATCGAACGTAAAGTCTCCTGTTTCGACACTGAAAGAAATAAAATAATGGACGTTCGTATGTACATGTATGCTTACATAGGTTCGAGTGGCTCTGGAATGTTTTATTGATCTGATGAAATTTTTTATCTTGCTGTTTTGACTTAAAATATGGATAGGCAAACAGACTAAAACGAAAAACAATTTTCCGAAATGACTTTACTTTTTGCTTAATAGAAATTCTCTGTAAACATTGCTCAGCTCGCCCTCGGGCCTTTTACTCTATTATCTACAAATACTTATTTTTTTAGACGAAAGAAGTAGATATAAATAAGTAAGTCGTATTATTGTAATTTGAAAGTAATCCCAATTTAAAGGAATCTACCTTTTTATTAGTGATTATTTGGCTTCTCAACGTTAGATGGAGCCAAGTGTCTCATTTGTTCATTTACTCTTTCCTCTAATTCTTCTTGTTACGTACTTGAGTTAAGGTCTCAACTTCTACGTCTTCTCATCTTTTTTTTTCTCTTCCTCATATTTTTTTATTTAATTTTCTTAATTTCGAATAATGCCATGTTCTCCATTGAAAGTGGAAATTCTGAGAGAAGACTTGAAAGAGCTGAGACCGACTGTGAGTGAAAAACCCAAAGGGGAATGTGCTATCCTCAAGAGAGGAATGTCGTATCCTCTAATAAGAGTTAGAACCCTAAGTGAACGTTGAAGAATAAGGCAGAGAGGAATGTCACCTTTCAGTAAGGGTGGAAGTCTTTAGAGAGGATCTGAAAGAGCTTAGACTGACTGACTGTAATTAAAAAACACACGGAAGAATGTGCTTTACTGAAATAAACAGAGCGAAATGTCCTAACCTCCAATACTAGTTGAAATTCCTAAAGGAGATCTGGATGAGCCAAGTCTGACTGAGTGTAAATGAAGGAGAACAAAAAAAAAACTTTTGGGTGTTTCATTCCCACCAATATTGGTGGGCGGGCTGTCCCCCCGACCTACACTCTTGTGCAAAGTCGGAGGGGTGGGGCAGAAGGCCCTCTTCAGCCTCCTTTAGGAATCGTGGGAATGGGTGGGTGGTGGTGTTGGGGAAAAAATATGAGACGGACGAAATGAAGACAGAAGAGAAGTGAAAGACTATCTGTGGAATATTACTACCCCAGCATTTGCTTAAATGATCCAAGGAAACCACAGAATAGCCGGGGTCCCGGAATCGAACCGGTGACCTCCCGAATGCTAAACACTAGACCATGCCGCTTGGTAAGAAGAACACAGACCAGAGTGGCAAGTATAACAAGATGTCCTTCCCCATTATTGACCTTTATAGCACATTCAGGTCTCCTATTTTCTCCAATAACTCCTCATTTCCATCACTATCCACTTGCTACGTATAACTCCAATTGGATTTAAGATTGATTTAAAAAATTTTTTCGCCATACTGTTAGATGTTACAAAGTAACAAATTCATTTACAGAGAAGAGACATAAAGTAATGGTAACATAAAAGTGCCAAGTTGCTCTCAAGTCTTTAAAGCATCCCCATTTAAGTTTCCGGATACATTAAGGCATACCCCTGCATTCTTGTAATAGGATAATATTGTATCTATATGGGTAGGTTCATTATACCTACTAGACTCATCTTCCTCTCCAGCTCTTCTTTCCGTTTTGGTGTATAATAATAATAAGAGTAATAATAATAAAATCCCCTTACATGTTATTAAAACTTGCAAGCAACGATACCGACATCGAATATTTCAGGAAACTAACATGCAATTAGTGCCGTTTATGACGCTAATCCGACTCGCTCCTAATGGTGGCGTTGCAGCTCTGCTGGCTGTTACGCTTCCGGAAGAAAGAAGAAAAACAAAACGGAAACAAAAAGTTCCCGTGCACGACAGGGTGGTATATCAGGAGAATGGAGGGATTTCTACCTTCTTCTTTGCTTTTCTTCTCTCATTAAATTCTTAAAAGTATCATATTAGGATTAGGTGGTGCATAATATCCTTTTTGGATACCTGAATACGAAAAGAAAATTCCCCCGTTTCCCCATCCTTTTTTTTCTCTTAGTAAAATTATTTTCAGCCTCTTTCACCTTTACCAATTGATTCGCTGCCTCTATCATTGATCTCCTGCCATTATTAAGTAATTGTAAGGGTTGACCCCTTTCTTCCCGGATTGTAATGGATTTTAAAGTTTAATGAAATCTAATTATAATCAAACATGTCATCAACGTGAGCGTATTGTGTCTTGGTAGTAGCAGGTAGTGGTGTAGTGTATATTTTATTTCCTAACTGAATTTTGACTTCATGTTTGCCATAATCTCGCTGATGGCCTACGGAAATTTAATCCGGATGCAGGGAGCAATGTATATAACGCGGCATATGTATGTATTTCTAGCTACCTACCGTGGTTCGCAATATCTAACGAGCACCGTTTCAATGGCATTTATTACAACTGCACAGGGCTTTGCGCTTTGTTCGCGGCTTCAATTAGGTGCTCCGCAGAATTGTTGTAATTTCTATAAAACCGGTGAATATATATATATGTATATACGTATATAATATTGTAGATCTGATATTGTATATAAGCATTCAGGCAGACAACCTCATTATACTTACATTTGCCGCAAAGTCCGTTTTCGATTAGCCGGAGAAAATCTAAAGTTATCGGTCCAATTTCTGCTCAGATAGTATCCTGAAACGCTTACTGTGTCCCAAGTCCTACAATTTTTATTCTTCCTGGAACCGCAATAACCGTTAACAGCGAAAGAAAAACTTATGATCATTGCACCTACATTATCTTTAAAGAAAACGTTTTTGAGTGTTCTTGAAATAAAATTTAATTACCTCAACGTGTGAGGAACCTTTTGATGATGGTAGTCCAAATTGGGCAATTATAGAATTCTTTTTCCTAAAGTAAAAACTATTTGCCTCAAGGAGTTTTTTATCAATGTGAAGTATTTTCCATCCAATTGTATTCATCATCCATTGGATTTGATTATCAGATTGCCCAGAGTCGATTTTCCAAACTAATGGACGAATTCGGATTAAAGGAACAAGAAATCCAAAATTCGGAATCCTTCTATGAAAAGTTCACAGTTCATCCATCACAGGATGCCCTTTTATTTTGGAAAATCTTCCCTCACTGACTAAAATATTTCAAAACCCATTTTACTCAATCATCTTGACAGAATCTTCATGTTTTTCAAGTATCTGCCACCCAATTGTGTTCATCATCCATTGGATTCGATTATCAGATCGCCCAGAGTCGATTCTCCAAAGTAATGGACGAATTCGGATTAGAGGAACAAGAAATCCAAAATTCGGAATCCTTCTATGAAAAGTTCACAGTTCATCCATCACAGGATGCCCTTTTATTTTGGAAAATCTTCCCTCACTGACTAAAATATTTCAAAACCCATTTTACTCAATCATCTTGACAGAATCTTCATGTTTTTCAAGTATCTTCCATCCAATTGTGTTCATCATCTATTGGATTCGATTATCAGATTGCCCAGAGTCGATTCTTCAAAGTAATGGACGAATTCGGATTAGAGGAACAAGAAATCCAAAATTCGGAATCCTTCTATGAAAAGTTCACAGTTCATCCATCACAGGATGCCCTTTTATTTTGGAAAATCTTCCCTCACTGACTAAAAAAATTTCAAAATCCATTTTACTCAATCATCTTGACAGAATCTTCATGTTTTTCAAGTATCTTCCATCCAATTGTGTTCATCATCCATTGGATTCGATTATCAGATTGCCCAGAGTCGATTCTCCAAAGTAATGGACGAATTCGGATTAGAGGAACAAGAAACCCGAAAATTCGGAATCCTTCTATGAAAAGTTCACAGTTCATCCATCACAGGATGCCCTTTTATTTTGGAAAATCTTCCCTCACTGACTAAAATAATTCAAAATCCATTTTACTCAATCATCTTGACAGAATCTTCATGTTTTTCAAGTATCTTCCATCCAATTGTGTTCATCATCCATTGGATTCGATTATCAGATCGCCCAGAGTCGATTCTCCAAAGTAATGGACGAATTCGGATTAGAGGAACAAGAAATCCAAAATTCGGAATCCTTCTATGAAAAGTTCACAGTTCATCCATCACAGGATGCCCTTTTATTTTGGAAAATCTTCCCTCACTGACTAAAAAAATTTCAAAACCATTTTACTCAATCATCTTGACAGAATCTTCATGTTTTTCAAGTATCTTCCATCCAATTGTGTTCATCACCCTATTGGATTCGATTATCAGATTGCCCAGAGTCGATTCTTCAAAGTAATGGACGAATTCGGATTAGAGGAACAAAAACATCCAAAATTCGGAATCCTTCTATGAAAAGTTCACAGTTCATCCATCACAGGATGCCCTTTTATTTTGGAAAATCTTCCCTCACTGACTAAAATATTTAAATAACCCATTTTACTCAATCATCTTGACAGAATCTTCATGTTTTTCAAGTATCTTCCATCCAATTGTGTTCATCATCCATTGGATTCGATTATCAGATTGCCCAGAGTCGATTCTCCAAAGTAATGGACGAATTCGGATTAGAGGAACAAGAAATCCAAAATTCGGAATCCTTCTATGAAAAGTTAACAGTTCATCCATCACAGGATGTCCTTTTATTTTGGAAAATCTTCCCTCACTGACTAAAATATTTCAAAACCCATTTTACTCAATCATCTTGACAGAATCTTCATGTTTTTCAAGTATCTTCCGTCCAATTGTGTTCATCATCCATTGGATTTGAATTAATAGACCTATTAGGGTTGGAGAAGCAAAGGTTGTTAGAATTTAAGATATCCAAAGGTCAATACTTTAAATTGTCACTCTGTGTCTTTCCATTATGGAAAATACTCACTCATTATAAGAGAAATACGAAAAATTCTTTTGGACTCAATCATACTAAGAAAATCTTCATGTACTTCAAGTATTTTCTGTCCGATTGTGTTCTTCATCCATTGGATCGTTTAACAGATTGATAAGAGTCCATTTCCAATTTGATTTCAATTAGTGGACTTACTGGAATCCCAGGAACAAAGGCGATCTTGTGTTTCTCTTGAGATATTCAAATTCTTTATCCACCCATGAAAGTTCCATCATTGAATTACTACACGATGTCCTGGCATGTTGGATAATCTTCATTCATTATCAGAGAGATATTAAAGATACATTGGGACCCAATCTTCATATGTGTCATGTATCTTCCATAAGAAACTGAGGAATCAAATTTGTCACTGTGAAAAATGCTAAAATTACCTAAGGATATGGAGGACCTCACCTAAATGTAATTTACAATCAATCTTCAGCTTAAAGACTTTATGATGATGAAGACAGAAAATGCTCTTTCATTTATCTTCAAAGATTCATCACTCGTTGCAGTTTTAGCTAATCAGTATCAATCCAGTCCTTTGATATTGATATTGTCTGTGCCATTAATTTTTCATCCAATTGGATTCGTTTGTCAGACTGTGAATGCCAAATTAAAAAGCGATCAGAGTCGATTTTCCAATTGGGTTTTAAATAATGGACATATTAGAATCGGTATAACGTCTTCTACTTTACATCCTCTCACTCTCGTCATGATTTATGTGCAGTCGTTCGTGGCAGGAATGGATGAAGATGTAAGTCAAGAGCAGCGCCTTCAATAATGCGTTTTACTGCCGATAATGTAGATACCGAAAATGGCATCGCAACAAATGATCCTTTCTGTATGGAAGACATACATCAAACTGACAACAGGTTCCAATTCTCCCTCTCGTGTACGTGTGTGTGTGTTTGAGGAGGAGGAGGAGGACAGATCGATAGTGGTTGTAGTTGCTCCTGCTGTTAATGGAAATGCTGCCGGATCAACGTGCCTGTGTGTTATTGTGCTTGCTGCAAGGGACCCGACCTTTTCAAACGACGTTTCCGTTGATCGCTCTCGATTTTTGATTGTCATTTTCGAGTTCGTCGTGATTGCGTCATTATTTAGCATGCACTCTCAGTTGCGTCTGGAATTACCTGTCACCCAGTCAAATTTTTTAACGGTTATCTGATTCGGGATAAACCGTTTTCACCCCACATTTCTACTTTGTCAGAGAAACAGAGAGAGATGTCGTAGACGTGTAGACATTTCGAAAACCCACAAAGTGAAACTACCAAAAGACAAACGTTTTCTTACCATTTGAACCATTTTCTTCAAGACATACACTGAACATGCCCAAAAACGACATCTATTAATTTAAAATTTAATAAAAGGTGTTATTCAGATCATACCCCTTTAGGATATGACAGTTAATGCCCAAAGGCATCTACTGAGATCTAGGTTAATATATAGATCAACTCTAAGGTCAACATGGCAATCATCTTTGTCTTTTCTCTTCGGAATGTTGATTAGTTAATGTCTAAAGACCAAGACTAAAGTCCAGATTTATAATGACACCATTACCAGGCTACATCCTGCCTTAATTTTGGCCTTTTCCCTTCGAGAAGTTTAAGAGTTAATGTAGAAAGATAGGCTAAGATCAACATTAATAATGAGACCAATTGTGAGGTCAATATAGCTATTATCTTGGTCTTTTCCCTTTAGAATTAAGACCAAAGGTTAAGGATAACGTCACGGCTTATAATGAGACCAGGATTAATGCTAATACTGGCTGTATCTTGATCTCTCCCTTCAGTAACTTGAAGAGTTAAAGTGTAAAGACGAAGACTAAGGTTAATATTAATAATGAGACCACTATTGTCTTGGTCTTTTCCCTTGAGGAAATTCAGGAATTAAAAGTCAAAGACCAAGAATAACGTTACGATTAATAATGAGAGGAATATTAATGCCAATACTGGCAGTATCTTAGTATCCCGCCTTCAATAACTTAATGAGTTATTTTGCAAAGACGAAGGCTAAGGTCAATAGTAACAATGAGACCAATTGTAAGGTCAATACTTCTATTGTATTGGTCTTTTCCCGTGAGGAAATTCAAGAATTAAAGGTCAAAGACCAAGAATAACGTTACGATTAATAATGAGACCAATATTAGGGTCAATACTGGCAGTATCTTAGTCTCCCCCCTTCAATAACTTAATGAGTTAATTTGCAAAGACGAAGGCTAAGGTCAATAGTAACAATGAGACCAATTGTAAGGTCAATACTTCTATTGTATTGGTCTTTTCCCGTGAGGAAATTCAAGAATTAAAGGTCAAAGACCAAGAATAATGTAACGATTAATAATAAGACCAATATTAAGGCCAATACTGGGAGTATCTTAGTTTCCCGCCTTCAATAACTTCATGAGTTAATTTGCAAAGACGAAGGCTAAGGTCAATATTAACAATGGGGCCAATTGTAAGGTAAATACTTCTATTGTCTTGGTCTTTTGCCTTGAGGAAATTCAGGAATTCAAGGTCAAGGACCAAGAATAACGTTACGATTAATAATAAGACCAATATTAATGCCAATACTGGCAGTATCTTGGTCTCCTCCTTTCAATAACTTAATGAGTTAATTTGCAAAGACGAAGGCTATGGTCAATAATAATAATGCGATCAATTGTAAGGTCAATACTTCTATTGTCTTGGTCATTTTCCGTGAGGAAATTCAAGAATTAAAGGTCAAGGACCAAGAATAACGTTACGATTAATAATGAGACCAATATTAAGGCCAATACTGGCAGTATCTTAGTCTCCCGCCTTCAATAACTTCATGAGTAAATTTGCAAAGACGAAGGCTAAGGTCAATATTAACAATGGGGCCAATTGTAAGGTAAATACTTCTATTGTCTTGGTCTTTTGCCTTGAGGAAATTCAAGAATTAAAGCTCAAAGACCAAGAATAACGTTACGATTAATAATAAGACCAATATTAAGGCCAATACTGGCAGTACCTTAGTCTCCTCCCTTCAATAACTGAATGAATTAATGTCCAAAGACTAATGCTAAATCAAGGTCAATAATTAGATCAATACTAAGGTAAATACTGCCATTATCGTGATCTTCACCCTTCAGGAAGTGACTCTTGGTTTCTTTAACAATGTCTAAATGATTTGCAACGGCACAGCTGTTAAGAAATCGTTTGAGAGAGTATTAGGTGCATCTTTGGGACGGTACTTTTATTAACTTATAGTTTTAATATGGTGCCATTTTATTGGAACGTTCTGGCTGTGGTGTGCCGGCGAAAACAATTCGATTTCATTAAAATAAAGTGGCAGCCATTCCGCGGAGACTAAAACAATATTATTGTACGGCTTCGCTGTGCCAGTCGGCGGCGCGTTGCGACTCTAGGCGATGCTGCGACTATTGAATCGAATAAAAGCTCGTGCAAAGACGATGCGGTCCCACGTAGTCATCGTCTTCAATAACAAACGTATAGCACAAATGTCTACGAACGTGTCCCAAGGGATGGATCGTTTTGAACCCGTTTGATAACGAATTTCTCAGACAAATTTAACCCCTTTATGATTAATGTGCTTTATAGTTGCTTAGGTACATAAATGTCCAAGCTTTATTATGCAATTATCCAAGATTGTTTGACAGCCTTCCACCTCACCCCCATTTACTTTATCCTATCGTGAGCCGCCACTGAGCGTAATTAAAGGAACCAGTGAATAATTTTGTTGTGCAAAGAAGAATGTACTAAGTAGGTAGATGTAGTGATTGAAACGAGAAGGGGTGACTTTTTGAAGATCCTGGCTCGTGATCCGAGACCATTACAGGTGGATTGTGGCCAGAACCCGAAGATAAATAACCGTGGAAAGCAAAGTTCCCCTCTTAGGGAAAATAACGAGATAGAACACGCGTTCGAAACAACTATCAATTTTAGTTCGGCCCCGTAACAAACTAAAAGCTCAGCCCCTAACCGCCAAGGGCTGGTTTCGAATTAATTTATGTTTATTAGAAACAAAAAATTCCCGTTGGCTTCCTAAGTTTCCCTCGCTTGGGGGAATAATAACCGTCGAAGTTCACGTAACACGTGTTGACATTAGCCACTAGTTCAACATCTACCTACCTACCCTCTTTCCATCTCAACTAGAAATACGATCCTTAGATGCATTAACGTTGTTTATTAAAGGTGAATAAAGACTAAGATGTAATGAATTTATACGGGCTCCTTAATGTTACATTATTACTCACGAATGCATATTAAATACTCTTGTTTTGACATTATATAATTAATATAATGTTGCTAACAGTCCTTCCGGCGTTTAGAAACAGTCGGGATATTCTCTAAGCGTCTGCTGGATTGTACAAATGTATTATGTGTAATCGTATAATCTTTGGGAAATTGTTTAATAAGTTCGTCAATAACACCAAGACAAATATAAATACAATGGCTTACGTCAAGATTAATAATGAGACCAAGATTATGGCAAATAATGTTACTATATTCGTCTCACTCTCTCAGAAAGTTAAGGAGTTAATGTCCAAATGCCAATGCTAAGATCGCAGTTAATAATGAGACTGATACCAGGGTCAATGGAGCCATTACCTTGGCTTTCTCCCATCCAGAAGTTCAAGAGCAAATATCCAAAGACCAAGACCAAAGCTCAAATTAATAATGAGACCAAAACAAGGCCAATACTATCGTTATTGTGGCCTTTTACCTTTAAAGGGTTAAAGAATTAATGTCCAAAAGCCAATGCTAAGATCACAGTTAATAATGAGACTGATACCAGGGTCAATGGAGCCATTATCTTGGCTTTCTACCATCCAGAAGTTCAACAGTTATTATCCAAAGACCAAGACCAAAGCTCAAATTAATAATGAGACCAAAACGAGGCCAATACTATCGTTATTGTGGCCTTTTGCCTTTAGAGGGTTAAAGAGTTAATGTCCAAATGCCAATGCTAAGATCACAGTTAATAATGAGACCGATACCAGGGTCAATGGAGCCATTATCTTGGCTTTCTACCATCCAGAAGTTCAACAGTTATTATCCAAAGACCAAGACCAAACCTCAAATTAATAATGAGACCAAAACGAGGCCAATACTATCGTTATTGTGGCCTTTTTCCTTTAAAGGGTTAAAGAATTAATGTCCAAAATGCCAATGCTAAGATCACAGTTAATAATGAGACCGATACCAGGGTCAATGGAGCCATTACTCTTGGCTTTCTACCATCCAGAAGTTCAACAGTTATTATCCAAAGACCAAGACCAAAGCTCAAATTAATAATGAGACCAAAACGAGGCCAATACTATCGTTATTGTGGCCTTTTTCCTTTAAAGGGTTAAAGAGTTAATGTCCAAAAGCCAATGCTAAGATCGCAGTTAATAATGAGACCGATACCAGGGTCAATGGAGCCATTATCTTGGCTTTCTACCATCCAGAAGTTCAACAGTTATTATCCAAAGACCAAGACCAAAGCTCAAATTAATAATGAGACCAAAACGAGGCCAATACTATCGTTATTGTGGCCTTTTTCCTTTAAAGGGTTAAAGAATTAATGTCCAAAATGCCAATGCTAAGATCACAGTTAATAATGAGACCGATACCAGGGTCAATGGAGCCATTACTCTTGGCTTTCTCCATCCAGAAGTTCAAGAGCAAATATCCAAAGACCAAGACCAAAGCTCAAATTAATAATGAGACCAAAACGAGGCCAATACTATCGTTATTGTGGCCTTTTTCCTTTAAAGGGTTAAAGAATTAATGTCCAAAAGCCAATGCTAAGATCACAGTTAATAATGAGACCGATACCAGGGTCAATGGAGCCATTACCTTGGCTTTCTCCATCCAGAAGTTCAACAGTTATTATCCAAAGACCAAGACCAAAGCTCAAATTAATAATGAGACCAAAACGAGGCCAATACTATCGTTATTGTGGCCTTTTTCCTTTAAAGGGTTAAAGAATTAATGTCCAAAAGCCAATGCTAAGATCGCAGTTAATAATGAGACCGATACCAGGGTCAATGGAGCCATTATCTTGGCTTTCTACCATCCAGAAGTTCAACAGTTATTATCCAAAGACCAAGACCAAAGCTCAAATTAATAATGAGACCAAAACGAGGCCAATACTATCGTTATTGTGGCCTTTTTCCTTTAAAGGGTTAAAGAATTAATGTCCAAAAGCCAATGCTAAGATCACAGTTAATAATGAGACCGATACCAGGGTCAATGGAGCCATTATCTTGGCTTTCTACCATCCAGAAGTTCAACAGTTATTATCCAAAGACCAAGACCAAAGCTCAAATTAATAATGAGACCAAAACGAGGCCAATACTATCGTTATTGTGGCCTTTTTCCTTTAAAGGGTTAAAGAGTTAATGTCCAAAAGCCAATGCTAAGATACCAGGGTCAATGCAGCCATTATCTTGGCTTTCTCTTAATGACCAATACGGAATTAGTTTGAACAACAACACGTTGACTATTTAGATCAAAACGAAACCCTTGATTTTAATCTTGTATCAATTACAACCCTTTTATATTTCGCCACTTCACCGTCCTTTCGAATTACCTACCAGTAAAGAATAAAATTTTGTGTCCAAATGGAAGCAAAGTGGAGCAGTTCGCAGTGTTTGTATTCATTCATTACAATTAGCTCTCTTTTGGGGAATTAGGGTGGATATCCGAAAAGAGGGAGTGACAGAGGTGGTTAGAGTACATTAACTGTTCTTGCAAACGTTGGGGGTAGATACGAGGTAGAAATTGAACAAAACGTTTCCAGTGAAATGCATCCGAGACAAATACGTATTTGCGAATGAAATTCATTCGCTTAATAAACGCAAATTATGCGAGACGGAATTAATGAAATATTTGCACATCTGCTGTTAGAACGGCGTTACTTCCACAACGGGAATACAGCACACCATCCCCATTTTCTTCGTTTCCTTTACATAATTACTTATTCCGAAGCTTAGGCGTTCAAGTATGCGCCCCCTTTCATGCATTATCTCTACTGGCGCGTGTCTCCTAATATACGTGTATAACCACCGAAGACAACCCTTAACGTCTACACGATTATTGCCGGAGTGACAGTAGAGAATATTATTTTTAACTGTTTCACACATTTCATTTAATCTTTGGCTTTCTTTAACGGGATCAGAATAGGGGTTGGTAGACGGGATAAGAATACATATTTAATTAGATATTACATACGTGCATTTCTTGAGGGGGTTTACTCTACATGAACCCTTTTCTTTCTTTTCCCCATATGTAATATTGAGACATTAATTTATTTGCAAAAGAGAAATTACCCTTTGAATATTTTTGCCAAGAGTTTTCTTTGTTTAATTAAATAGTAATTAATTAGCAATACTTTCGAATTAATATATTTAAGGGTGGTTTAATATTATTTGCGTTTAATGTGTATTGCCTGCAGTGAATCCTGAAAAATCTTAGAGCTAGTTAAAAAAATCTGTTCAATTAAACGTAGGTACCATAGATATATCTTAAGGGGAGGTTCACCCTACTTTGACTCTCTTCTTTTCCTCATATGTAATATTGAGGCATTACCTCCCTCGTAATTGAAAAAGTACCATTTGAATATTTTTATTTCAAACGCTAATAATTTATTAAACAAAAAAAATATTGTCAGTGTGCATTATTGAAACATTTTACTTAATTACATATTAATTAATGGTAATTAATTATTTACATTGGTTTATTTTAATATTATTTGCATTTATTTTCAATTTAAATAAATGTTATTCGTATTAAAGGAAAACATGTAATATGTGTTGCCTATCCAAAATTCTGAAAAATCTCGGAAAGCTTTGACCATTATTATTATTATTATTATGTGTAGGAAAACAAGCTGTCATTTTGGTGTTGGCGCAGTCGTATCAGTAAACGCGTTATCTCTTCGGGAATTCGGGTGTTTAAATAAAATATTCAAGTGTCAAAGTGTCTTTATTATCGTAAATAAGTGTCGATCGAACTTTTGGTGCACGTCGAAGTGTTGCTGATAATGATTATTATTAAAATAGGTAAGTTATTACTTGTATCAAGATTTTTAGTGTGTATGTGTGTGTGGGGTGTGAGGTTTGGAAATTTATTTTAACTATTAGATGCTTTATTTTGTATTAATAATCATTAATTAGTTTGTAGTGATAAAATTCGATGATTTACATTGAGTTTTTTATGATCCTGATTGAAAGTCGATATTAATAATAGTATAATCGATTTCCTTATCGATTTTTGAGAACCATTTTGATACTGTTTGAGAGAAAACGTGGTAGATGGCGTCGGTGGTGTATTTAAAACATAAATAATTATTTACATATTTAATTTATACTTAAAGATAATTAATCAATAATTATAGATTTATCACAATTTACGTAATATGGGCAAAATTAATTAAATAATTAATTGTTAGTCAAAACATACTCTTGTGTTATCTGTTTATTTTTATTTCAAAATAAAACAAAGACACAGACATTCACAAAACACAAAATCGTAATTCTACCAACACAAAAGCTTCTTCTTTAGGGTAATGATGATTGAACTATAACATGGTATCAAATGAGAATGAACTTTGAATATCTGATTATTAGAAATACAACAAGTAGGTTCTATGAAACTTGTTGGCGCCTTTTGAGGTATAAATCGTTAAGGTCATTTATCTATCTAAGTATAGTTAAAAATGCTTGCCAAACTGTTAAGGGACAGAACGTATCGTAAATATGGCGCAAAACCGGGACAACCGAACAGTTTGATACACTGCCAGATTACCCGCGGCGATCCGCAAATGTTTTTCCCTTGGCTTAGCGTCAATTATTTTCGGGGCGCAATCCTTAAATTTATTTCTGTACAGTGCTTAGAATAAAATGGTCAGTGGCATGAATTCAGGAGGGTTTGGCACTGATCTTGGGAGTTCAGACTCCTCATTCCCCAAAAAAATTAAATTTAAACCGTATGTAACAGTTTTTGTGGATAGTACGTAATGTCTCCTCAAACTCAATGTTTTTAGAATTTTATAAAGTAGACCTCAAATAAAATGAACTTATGATATGCTTATATTTAAAGATCATTTCTTTGAGAGTTTAATTGAAGTAAAAACTTAATTTCATCTGTTTTAATTTCTCTCTTACGCTTACGTACTACTGGTCGTAAAAATGTCGTGCGCAATGTCTTGCTTAATTACAATATACAACAACTTCTCTTTTATTGACTTGTTGACTAAATGGATTCATATGCTGATGTTTATAGAGTGTGTTCATGCCTAATGTTTTTAGAATTGTAAATTGTAAATTTCAAACAAAATAAACTTGAGACTGTTTGGGATAACTTCGATATATCTTAAAAAATAGTTACTGTGAAAGTTTGATGTTGGTAAAAGCATATTTTGATGTGTTTTGGTTTATGAATTATACTTACGCATTGCTGGTTCTAAAAACATCGGTTTTGAAGTCTTACGTAGTTGCAAAGTTAAACCAGTTGTTGGAAATTTGTCTATAATATTTATTGATTTAACTTATTCCCTTAGTAGCTTCGTATACTGATTGCTTAAGTCTTGTTTCATGCCTCGGTTCATGTCTAATGTTTTTAGAATTGTATATTGTAATTCTCTCACAAGATAAACTTAAGACTGTTCGGTATAACTTCCATATATCTTAAAAAATAGTTACTGTGAAAGTTTGGTGTTGAAAAAGCATAATTTAATGTGTTTTGATTTATGAATTATGCCTGCGCATTGCTGGTTCTAAAAACATCGGGCTTGAATATTATTTTTACTTAGTTGCGTTAAAGTTGTAAAATTTGTTATAATTTTTTTCATTTATTTTCCTTAATGTTTCTTAAATTGATAATGTTTTCTCAAAGATCTTAAGACTGTTCGGTATAACTTCATATATCAAAAATAGTTACTTGAAGTTTGGTTGAAAAAGCATAATTTAATGTGTTTTGTTTATGAATTATCCTCGCATTGCTGGTTCTAAAAACATCGGTTTGAAGTCTTACGTAGTTGCAAAGTTAAACCAGTTGTAGCAAATTTGTCTATAATATTTATTTATTTAACTTATTTCCTTAGTGGCTTCGTATACTGATTGATATGTCTTGTTTCATGCGTTCGTTCATGTCTAATGTTTTTAGAATTGTATATTGTAATCTCTACAAGATAAACTTAAGACTGTTCGGTATAACTTCCATATATCTTACAAAAATAGTTACTGTGAAAGTTTGGTGTTGAAAAACATAATTTAATGTGTTTTGATTTATGAATTATGCCTGCGCATTGCTGGTTCTAAAAACATCGGGCTTGAAGTCTTACGTAGTTGCAAAGTTAAACCAGTTGTAGCAAATTTGTCTATAATATTTATTTATTTAACTTATTTCCTTAATGGCTTCGTATACTGATTGATAATGTCTTGTTTCATGCGTTCGTTCATGTCTAATGTTTTTAGAATTGTATATTGTAAGTCTCAAACAAGATAACCTTAAGACTGTTCGGCATAACTTCAATATATTTAACAAAAATAGTTACTGTGAAAGTTTGGTGTTGAAAAAGCATAATTTAATGTGTTTTGATTTATGAATTATGCCTGCGCATTGCTGGTTCTAAAAACATCGGACTTGAAGTCTTACGTAGTTGCAAAGTTAAACCAGTTGTAGCAAATTTGTCTATAATATTTATTTATTTAACTTATTTCCTTAGTGGCTTCGTATACTGATTGATGATGTCTTGTTTCATGCGTCTATTCATGTCTAATGTTTTTAGAATTGTATATTGTAATTCTCTCACAAGATAAACTTAAGACTGTTCGGTATAACTTCCATATATCTTAAAAAATAGTTACTGTGAAAGTTTGGTGTTGAAAAAGCATAATTTAATGTGTTTTGATTTATGAATTATGCCTGCGCATTGCTGGTTCTAAAAACATCGGGCTTGAAGTCTTACGTAGTTGCAAAGTTAAACCAGTTGTAGCAAATTTGTCTATAATATTTATTTATTTAACTTATTTCCTTAGTGGCTTCGTATACTGATTGATGATGTCTTGTTTCATGCGTCTCTTCATGTCTAATGTTTTTAGAATTGTATATTGTAATTCTCTCACAAGATAAACTTAAGACTGTTCGGTATAACTTCCATATATCTTTAAAAATAGTTACTGTGAAAGTTTGGTGTTGAAAAAGCATTATTTAATGTGTTTTGGTTTATGAATTATGCCTGTGCATTGCTGGTTCTAAAAACATCGGGCTTGAAGTCTTAGTAGTTACAAATTCAAACCAGTTAATGCAAATTTGTCTATACTATTTATTGATTTGACTTATTGTCTTAGTAGCTTCGTATTCCATGCGTCTGTTCATGTCCAATTTTTTTAGAATTGTATATTGTAACTTTCAAACAAAATAGACTTGAGGCTGTTTGGCATAACTTCAAAAAATCTTTAAAAATATTTACTTAGTGTGAATGTTTATTGATGGTAAAGACATAATTTTATGTAATGTGTTACATTTGTGCACTACTCATACTGAAAACGTCGTGCTTACCGTACGTATTTCGTTGTAAAAACGTGCAACCAGTTGTTGCATAATTGTCTTTATTTTTTGTTTGCTGCCTTAATAGCTCCGTTAACCGCTTGTTTATATTGTCTTTTATGAAGTTTAACCCCCGGTCTTTCGGTTATTTGTTTTGGCCGAAGTCTACGAAGATTTAATTAACCTTAAAAAAGTAATTAGATTAGTTTGGTGTCTTTTCCACCGGTTTCAAATGAAAGACGTTCATTAGTATTTTTCGTTCGTAAAGTCCTTTGGCCAATAATCCTAATGGACGCCAGCCCGGCTCTCCGCGCCGTCCTCGTTCTCTCCCCTGACTAAAAATGAACCGGACCGAACTCGAGATAGGACTGTTTTATTTGATCTGCCGCTTTGATACAAACAGTAACAGCATTTCTAATCCGGCCGCACGTCTTATTCTGAAAGACATTAATTAGTTGAAAGGTTTCTCGGAAGATGTCAGTCGTCCACCACTTGGTAATCCACGACAGGATTCCCCCCGCCGACCACAACCAATCCAAAACTCCTCCAGCTATTCCCCGTTTAGTTCCCTGGAATTAAAACTCTTTAGATCATTTTCCAATCTAATCCAATGTTGGGCAAAATTTTCAGTACCAATAAGTAGAAGTGAGTAGTCGCGTGCCCCCACGACCTCCCGTAAAACCCACCCCTGGCCCCATTTACTATATGAGACAATAAAACAGTAATAAAATTCTCCTTTTCCGTTGTGTGTGTGTCCTTCAGAGTGCTCATAATGGTCCTGTAGAAATTGATGTGTGTATTCCCTGTCCATCTTCCTCGTTGTGAAAGAACAGTAAATCTGAGACGTTAGAGATATATGATTGGTGTGAGTTCCGTTTTTGTTGCAATTTGTCTTGGGGATGCCTCATATTTCTCGCCAGGCGCGTGTATGACACTTAGGGCAGCGTTTTGTTTTTGGGGGGTTTGTGTAAAGTGCACGACGGCGTCGGGTGTCGCTGTAACGGAAACGACGCTAGAAAAAGGGGTGGAGGCGTCGGGACGGAGGTATCGGACGGGGATTTATCATCTATCATTCCCTTCGGCTGATGTATGTATCAGAGATTGTCGACAACTTTCTGTTTATGTAGAAAGAACTCTTTTGATGAAAGAAAAGTCATTTTTCTGTAGTAATAGGGTTAAACACCCTCACCAACCCACAAATGAAAACACTTATAGTAATAGTTCTTCATCGTATTCATCAAAATTACTGGCTCTTTTCCATTGTGTCATTTACATTATTTCTGCAAATGGAGTCGTGTGAATTACGAAATAATTACCTTATCCGTATCTAGACACGACTGCAGCTTTGTGAGGGGTAACTATTATATAACAATTATAACGAGAGTTGGCGACAAACTCAATCATTCGAATCGGCGTTTAACTTCACTTTATAAACAATTCCAGATCGTGACTGCACGATGGAAAATTGAATTAATCAGTACAACTACTATAACAAGAGTTTTTTTATGGAAAAATAATTTTGCAAAAATTTATAGAACGGTCTTTACACATGGAAATGTGTTGCATAGCTCTTAAGACATCTGTGATGTCTTTGGGAGACTTATAGCTACGTTTCGTTTTGAAGATGGTATCTTTTAATATAAAAACATCGGACAAAAAGTTTAATAAAATGTAACTTTAAAAACAGACCTCCAATTTTTGAAATAGTTTATGATCTTATTATTTTTTTTTTAAAATCGACCAATTTTTGCTTTAATTTAATTTAAAACGGTCTTTACATAGGTGATGTGTGTTGCATAGCTTTTCTACAAAGTGCGACGCTTTTATGAACACTTACAACTACGTTTCCTTTAGAAAACTTATCAGTTAGTCTAAAAATATCGGATAAAAGTTTAATAAAATGTTACTTTAAAAACAGAACCACAAGTTTTGAATCAATTTATGATCTTATATTCCGTTTGTGATAAGAAATCGACGAATTTGTGCTTTAACTCTAAAGTAAACACGATTTTTATATTGACTCGCTATACCTCTGAATTTTTAAGGCTAATCTTTTGTTTTTTCCCCAAACTCTTTTGCTTATTAGGAGAAATAATTAACCAAAAATTTATAAAACGGTCTTTACACAGGTGATGTGTGTTGCATAGCTTTTCTACAAAGTGCGACGCTTTTATGAACACATACAGCTACGTTTCCTTTGGAAAACTTCTCAGTTAGTCTAAAAATATCGGACAAAAGTTTAATAAAATGTTTCTTTAAAAACAGACCCACAAGTTTTGAAACAATTTATGGTCTTATATTTCGTTTGTGATAAAAAAATCGACGAATTAGTGCTTTAACTCTAAAGTAAATACGATTTTTATATTGACTCGCTATACCTCTGAATTTTAAAGGCTAAGTCTTTTGATTTTTCTCCAAACTCTTTTGCTATATTTAGGAGAAATAATTCAACAAAAAATTTATAAAACGGTCTTTACACAGGTGATGTGTGTTGCATAGCTTTTCTACAAAGTGTGGCTACGTTTCTTTCGGAAAACTTTCAGTTAGTCTAAAAACATCGGACAAAAGTTACTTCAAGGGTACGTATATCCACAGCTTTAGAATGAATAACATTTTTTGTCAGAAGAAAATTCCACGAGTTTTAACTTTAATTCTTAATTAGATACGACTCTTTACTTTGACCCTCCATATCTCTGAATACTTCCTAAACCTCGGGGGCAAAAACTACCTTCCTTTTTACTCATTCAGTTTCCTATTTTCCCCAATATCTGATCTTCTATTCGTTTAATAATTTCCGTTCTCGGAAGATAAAACTTTATTAGAGCAAACACCTTGGGCCGATTTCGTTTTCATCTATTAATCCCTGTTTATCATTAGAATAATTAGGTCCTCTTCAAATACCCACTGGCTCTGTACGCGTACGAATATCTGAGAAGTAACTGGAGGCTACGATTGAGGAGAATTAGTTATAGATAAAGGGTCCCGGTTAGGCATTGGGAGAACCTATCAAATCATTCATAAATTTCGCGAAACGTTGGGGACAAGATAACGGCGGCGCAAGGTCATAAATTAAGGCTGTAAATTTCGGTTTGATAGGGGCGATAACTTATCTACGTTACGTTACGTAGCAACAACCGACCGACACTGGTCCGAATTACAAATGTTATAAACTGATGTTACACAAAGTGCAAAGCACTTATCCTTATCAAGGGACGTCTGGGACGCGAACCAACCAGGACCAGCTTGTTCGACATCTCTCCCTCTCTGTTTCTGTATCATTTCTTCCTAATCTGTTCTCGAACTACGTACAAACGTACATACGTAAGTAATTTATGAGATGCTATCTGATTTTGGTGCAACGAGGCTTGCAACAGCAGTGACTCAGTTGTCGAACAAACTCTGTTATAGATCTATGAATGTCAATGAAACGTCTACATGAAATATGGATGGATGTCTTGGCAGACAGGCACGCGTGTGTGTGTTAATAATGCGACGATCTCAATGGGAATCTAAACTCAAAATGACTCTACATATTGGACATAACTATTCTCTGTTACCAATATAGATAATAATTTGTTTGTGCTGATGGATCCTTTGATAAGAGTATCTGCCCGTTTGTCCAATATATACTGAACTTAATTTCTTCTTATGGGCACTGATGTTATTTACGAAAAATATTTTGTTAATGTAACTCCTAATGGTTGGTAACTGACATATTGGTCCCGTCGCATCCACCAATTATTTCACCACATAGGTATATAATAAAGTCATTACAACAAATTTTTAATTACAAGAAACTTCTCGAGTCTTTTGCCACAGACATCTAGTAAACTTTATTAAAAAAGAAAGTTTGCTAGAGGGCGATCGGAAAAGAGTAAGTAGGTCTCCCCTTTCATTCCCGATTCCCCCATTTTTTCCAGCGTATAAACGGACACGTGTAACTTTCGATAAAAGTGCGGAAAATTGTAGGTGGTGGCCGCGTTGGGGGAGCAAGAGGAAGAAAGAAGAAGTCGTTGTACGCACGCAGGCAAAGCGAAATTCTATTTTTGCGAATAAAAGCGATTTGTGTGTCTCGTGAATCATTTAGAACCCGAAGGGTTGCGAACACTCGCGAGGATACAAAGGAAAACAGAAGCCAAACTCAAGCCAACAAATATCATGAATTGTTTATCCGTTAATCAAGTCGCCTCTTTTCATCAGGATACAGGACTCGTATACCTACATATACATATATACCTACGTACAAATACCTAACGCAGCTAACGGTCGATTGCGTATTCTCAAAGATATACAAGGTGATCCGAAATTAGTAGATAGCAATATTTATTCAGTTCAAAACTCGTCATAATATTTTTATCACACTGTATAGGTAGACTGAAAGGACGTTAATTCGTTTCCAGTAGTTTTCTTAAATGGCAACGTCGCGCCTTTTCGGCCTGTATGTTGTCGATAATGTAGGAAACAATAATATTGCGAGCAGAATCGCATCTATTGCTCGCTAGTTTCGTGGCTGTTTCAATGTTTACATAGGAACTTAATATACAGGGTCTTTCAAGTTGATGGGCTATTAGTATATGAATTAGTAGAATGAATCCAATTCTGAAACTTGGGCTCATTTGGTTATTGTTTATGCCGCTTCTTTTAAAAATATTTTCAATTTCGATTTACATCCGGTTATACCGGAAGTAGATGTTAACTTTCTTATTTTAAATGGAATGACATACTTTTTTTTACACTTTCCGATATAAAATCTGAATTCATGCATATTTTATAGGAAGCACTACTCCGAAAATATTGATGGATTTTGAGTTATTTAATTTTTTTCAAAATTTTTGACATCTGCACGTTAACATTTAAAAAACCGTAATTCAATTAATTTTTGAGATTTTGCTTTATAACTCGTAACAATTATTTATAACTTTTCACATTATCGAAAAAAAATTGTGTTTTTTAACTAAAATGTACAGGGTGTTCAAATTTTGTGGTCAAAGTTGGTCAACTTCAAAGAGGCATAAGTCAATTTTATTTAAATAGAATGACCCATTTTTGACTACATATTCGAATTCCTCACTGAATTTTGCGTTTTTGATAAGGGACTATCGTATAACTTTGCTTATACTTTTTGAGAAATCTACAATTTGAAGTACGTCATTCCATTTAAAATAAGAAAGTTAACATCTACTTCCGGTATAACCGGATGTAAATCGAAATTGAAAATATTTTTAAAAGAAGCGGCATAAACAATAACCAAATGAGCCCAAGTTTCAGAATTGGATTCATTCTACTAATTTATATACTAATAGCCCATCAACTTGAAAGACCCTGTATATTAAGTACCTATGTAAACATTGAAACAGCCACGAAACTAGCGAGCAATAGATGCGATTCTTGCTCGCAATATTAATGTTTCCTACATTATCGACAACATACAGACCGAAAAGGCGCGACGTTGCCATTTGAGAAAACTATTGGGAACGAATTAACGTCCTCTCAGTGTACATCCATAATTACTTTCGAAACACAAGTGAACCGCCCAATCGATTCCTTAACAATGAACTTATATTTTGTCCTCCCCTTTATATGTTGCAGTCACTACAATAATATTTCAGCTGAGGGCGTACATTTCCTAAAATATTTGCAAAATATAAAAACTTGAACATTTCGAATTCATCTTGGTATCGCGACGGACCGTTTCGTTTCTTTAGATCCCGACACAAATTTGAATTTATGGCATAGGGGAAAAATTTTATGCTTAAGCTTTCGCGATACCTAAAGGAGTCGTTGTACTTTGTTCCTTTTTGTCTTGTTTATGGGGTTTTCTTTGCAGACAAGCTCACAAAGTTGTTTTTTTTTTTTTTGATAAAATTATTTTATCGCAATAGTAATTAACGTAATTATTGTAAAAACAAAGTATCGAAATTGTGCTTTGTTCTTTTGATATGGAGACAGTGTTCAGGTAGATTTACTTTACGCACCCATCATCGGCCATAAATTTAAATTATTCTCCGTAGGTAGGTACTCGTAATTTAAATTTATAATCGTCTGAGGGGAACAAACAAAGATTTCGTCTGCAAATAATGTGACTCAAATAAACAAAGGTGGTCCTCCGGTTACACCCACGTTTCGATACCTTCAATACTTGTTTGATGTTTCTCTTTTTAGAAACTTGACGATTATTATTTGAACAAACTTGAAACGTTATCATCGAATGGAATTTTATTACTTATCACTTACGTGAGTCTCGTTATATTTCTTGAATTGGTGGATAAAAATTCCTTTGACATTCCCAAATTATTATCATATTTTGTGCTGAGGAAAAAAATAATTACTTAAGGTACAAATAGAAATACTTATTTACATTTATTTAAATCCACCCCATAAAATCCTGTCTTCTGACATCCCTACTAATTACTTAATCCTGACGTTTCGTAGAATAGAGTAGGTACTTATTTAATTATCGTCTGGCTCTGATTGATAGATAATTTTATTTCCTTTACCTGTATTAAATAATATTATTGCATTTTATTGAATAGTCGTAGGTAATTACGTGATGCTGATATTTTTATTACCTGCCTGTAGTAGACAAGGTCTGTCTGAATATTTATCCTGTTAAAATTATTCTACCTGTGCAAGTAAGTCGATGATGTCCATGGGGTTTCCTATGCCGTATGTACATACGTATTAGCCTGACGTCGCAATTAATAATGCTTTTTCTACTTACAAGTTGTTTAGTGTAATGAGTTAAGTATTTTGACAAGAGCCCACGTAGGAGACCTAGAGACTTCGCGGCAGATTATTTTACAACCGGCAAACTAACGACGTTCTCTAATGTAATCGTAATCAGAAGTGGTAGTATTTATACCAGGTACATCATAAAAACATAATATAAGTAGCCAGTGGCGTACTTATAACACGGCTGAATGGGCAAGAAAGCCTTGCAAGGCACTTTTGACCTATTATTATAGATGTCATGCCTAGAATAATTAAGTAAAGGATAGATAGGTAGTTAATTATTAATATTTTTTATAGTTCATTTATTTAAATGAAACGACATGACATGACTAGGAAGTTTTCCAGGAGTAGGATGTAACGTTTTGGCATTATTTGATTATCGAATATTTATGGTTAAATGTTTATTTATAATTAGGTGAGATCTAGAATAGCCTAGCAAGCAATCTTGACCCTTTCTAAGCAGTTTTTTCTTTTTTATCTTCATCCACTTTCACGTCATTTTCCTGTTCTTCGTTTTCCTCTTCTTCCCTATCTCATTATCGTCCTTTTTCTTTCTCTGTCTTCGTCATCTGAGTGAGCTCTTTCCATGAGTAAGTTCTCCTTTTCCTGAGTAATTTCTCCTTCTCAATCTTCTGATTCTCTCTACCCTTCTACTACTTCTCCTCTCATTCTTTCTTTCCTTCTTCTCCTTGTTATTCTTCTCCTTCTCCACATTCTCCTCATTGTCTTTCTCCTTCTCCTTCTCCTCATTCTCCCTTCTCCTTCTCCTCATTCTCCACTTTCCTCCTTCTCCTCATTCTCCTCCTTTTCCTCCTTCTCCTCATTGTCTTTCTCCTTCTTCTTCTCCTCATTCTCCTCCTTCTCCACATTCTCCTTCTCCTCATTCTCCAAATTGTCCTTCTACTTCTCCTCATTCTCCTCCTTTTCCTCCTTCTCCTCATTGTCTTTCTCCTTCTCCTTCTCCTCATTCTCCTCCTTCTCCACATTCTCCTTCTCCTCATTCTCCAAATTGTCCTTCTACTTCTCCTCATTCTCCTCCTTTTCCTCCTTCTCCTCATTGTTCTTGTCCTTCTCCTTATTCTCTTCTTTGTCCTTCTATTTCTCCTCCTTTTCCTTCTCCTTCTCCTCATACTCCTCATTGTCCTTCTCCTTCTTCTCATTCTCCTCATTGTCCTTCTGCTTCTCCTCATTCTCCTCCTTCTCCTCATTATCCTCCTTCTCTACATTTTCCTTCTACTTCTCCTAATTCTCTTCTTTGTCCTTTTCTTTCTCCTCCTTTTCCTTCTCCTTTTCCTCTTACTCCTCATTGTCCTTCTCCTTCTACTCATTCTCCTCATTGTCCTTCTGCTTCTCTTCATTCTCCTACTTCTCCTCATTGTCCTTCTCCTTCTCGTAATTCTCCTCTTTGTCCTTCTCTGTCTCCTCATTTTCCTTCTTCTCTTCATTGTCCTTCTCCTCATTCTCCTCCTTCTCCTCATTCTCTACATTGTCCTTTCACTTCTCCTCATTCACCTCCTTCCCCTAATTCTCCTCATTGTCCTTGTTCTTCTGCTTCTCCTCATTCTCGTCTTTGTCCTTCTATTTCTCCTCATTGTCCTTCTCCTTCTACTTCTCCTCATTCTCTCTTTGTCCTCCTCTTTTTCCTCATTCTCCTCTTTGTCCTTCTCTTTCTCCTCATTCTCCTCTTTGTTCTTTTATTTCTCGTCATTCTCCTCATTGTCCTTTCCTTCTGCTTCTCCTCATTCACCTCTTTGTCCTTCTCCTTCTCCTCATCCTCCTCCTTCTCCTCATTGTCCTTCTCCTTCTGCTTCTCTTCATTCTCCTCTTTGTCCTTCTCTTTTTCCTCATTCTCCTCTTTGTCCTTCTCTTTCTCCTCATTCTACTCATTGTCCTTCTCCTTTTGCTTCTCCTCATTTACCTCTTTCTCCTTCTCCTTCTCCTCATTCTCCTCCTTCTCCTCATTGTCCTTCTCCTTCTCGTAATTCTCCTCTTTGTCCTTCTCTGTCTCCTCATTTTCCTCCTTCTCTTCATTGTCCTTCTCCTCATTCTCCTCCTTCTCCTCATTCTCTACATCTCCTTCATCATCATCTCCTAGTAGAAACTTCTACTCCTTAACTTCCTTCACCTACTCTTTCTTCTTCTACTTCTTCATCATCATCTTTCACTTCTTCATCATTTCTATTTGATATATTAAAATTTTCTGCAGCCTATAACCAGGAAATCCTGTCTACGCCCCTGTAAAGACGACAACTCGATTTCCAGAAGTACCAACCCATGAGTACCTTATCCTTTATTATATGTGTGTAGGTACTGGATAGTTTCCAATTATTTATTTAATGAAACGGTTGGATGCAGGTAGTTGTCTGATGGTCGATGCTAATGAGTTAGAATTTTTGCTCAGCGGGGCGTATTAAAAATATTGAAATGACACCGGGCTTCAATGGTTTACTATACACAAATATTATACTTGTATATATTCTTCGACTGAACGAAACGAGCAGACATCTAATTATTGTAAACTTTAAACAAATATTCGCATAATAATAAAATTATAGAAGTAGGATATAAATACGTTTTATGTCAACAACATGGCACGAAAAGATAATAATTATGATTGTATCTATTTCTCTGTGGCAGGTGGAAAAGGATCTTGCTACAAATAATTTCATAATTAATTTAATCATAAAAAAATGTTTTTTTAATTTTTATTTATTTTATGCAGCCCCATTTGATTTTTATAGTTTTCTCGTAGTCATTTCCAATTCCACCTCAAAAAGTCCTCAAAGTCGTGACGTCAAAAGTTATGTATTCATAGTATGACAACTTTAAAAGAGTGTTTATTGAATTTTTAATTATCCCCTGACGGCATTATCGATTAGCGGGTACACGTTGGTCCTTGACCAGGTTCAGGTACCACCGCTTGTGTCTTCGCCGTAGCCGCACACCAGTACAAGAACACACATACACATACACAGATATATATGGATAGACTTTATACACAGGTATACACTCACGTCAGGTAACCGTGTCTAGTCTTTGGAAAGGTGTTATTAATAGAGTCAATAGGAAGTGCAATAAACAGGAACAATGTCAGCCAATCGGGAAATTAATGAACTATAAAATGCGCTTATACCAAAGTTCGTTGGCTCTTTAATTGTGCCCATGTTAAATACACGCGGACATGTCGAAGCCTTTGCACAAGACATTTATTATATTATCTATAACAATATATACCTACACAGTGGTGGCTCACCAAAAACTCTTAGGTATTTTAGTACAACTCTACCGTTGTATATTTGACTGTTAATAATTAATAAACAGATAAATTAACTAAATTAATTGACTACGGGTCCATTTATTACAAGAAAACTAAAATATTAAGGACGATACATCCTTTTGTAATAGTTTTCGACGTCAAATTGTCCGCTTATGAGGCGTGGTCTTAAAAAATGCGCAATGCGCGCGAGAGGCGGCGCGTCAAAACCTGCGCGCGCACTCGTACACGTCATACGCGAAGCCCCTTTTCGTCATGATACCACAGGACTATTTTGAAAGTATAGATGAAATATTTGTGCCGCCACTGGGATTATAAAGTATGTGCATTAATTCGGTCAATTTGTTGGAAAATGACGGCAACTGCGACCGGTTCAAGTCGACACGCTTTTAATAAACGCAAGAATAAGTACGCCAATATGGAAATCAAAGTTACAGTTACTTATTACGATCGTAGGCAATCATACGGGGTAACAAAAATATTTTTGTACGAGCCCTAATACATACTAGCAACTGTATAATAGAACACTTCATGATTTTATGTCAGTCGTAATGTTTTTTAAGCAGTGTCTTGTTTGTTTCCGTCTGACACCTACACACGATAAAATTTCAAAAATTGACAAATTAAATTAGTGGAAAACGTCTTGAAATGGACAGTACACAAAAGTATAAAGAGGTCCAAACGTCGTATTGAAAATAGTTTATTGTTTCTTAAATTTTTGATCCAATACTTTCAATTTAATTCAATTCAATTGTGACTTATTAGTCCTTACCAATTTAATTAAAATCCACCACTAAGTGTTCCCAGTACATGTAAAATTTATGCACAATAAAAATATTTTGTGTAAGGATCTTATTTCCATTCAAAGAAATCCAGAATGACAACAAAAGTCTACAAGAATTCGGTTGTTAGGGCTCAATTTAGAATGAAGAGTAAATGACCCAATTAGCATCCTTGGGGAACCCCAATATTCTGAAGCTTTGCTAAATCATTTTTTAATGAAGAGACAATTAAAGATTAATATTTTGTGTTTTTTATAGATAGGACTCTCAGAACTGCTGACCCTGTGAGCCTTTAGAATTGACATTAAAAATTTTATAGGGTAAATTATACGTAACAATTTTGCTATTTAAACATTCTGACATCATTATCACATACATGTTGACCTGTAGAACTCTTTCAAGAATAAAAATGAAAAAAGAAAATTAAAAGGATGAAAGGCTGTAAAGGTTAGAAAATATCGATTCAATTCCGTTGTCCTTGTAATTTATTTCAGTAAAAAAGTCGTAAGCCTTACAATCAGTAGGTAGCTCGTTAAGTTTTTTCTCGTTTGTTTAGTTTATCGATTGGTGATGTCTCATTTCATTTGCCTTTGTTGAAAATTAGAAAAGAGACACAATGCGCCATAGAAATTCCAATTTGTTGCTAAGGAATAAAAAAAATCCTTATTGTGTGTTCATATCAGTTTACTTATATAAGTAAATTAAAAATATAAATATTTCATAAACCGTAACTGTTCTAAATTGTGTAACAGAAAATTAATGAATAAACAAAACGAGTTTCCACTTTAATTGATTGTGTGTGTGTCTGTGCAATTGCATTAATTGCATTGCAACAATTTCAGTAATGGAATAATATAGATAACAGTAAAAGTAAAATACACTCCGTCGGAATTATAAACAATTTCGCTTAATATTATTATGTGACTAAGCATGATTTTTTCTCCATTCATCCATTATACGTTCCCATTAAATTAAACAACTCTCTAGTAAATTAATAACGGCTTTACCTGAACGATGGGCAACATTTTTTTTTCTGCCTGGCTTTACGATGGGAATCAATAATAATAAATGATAGTTCCTAGCCGTGGTAATGATTTACACCACATTTTAGGAAAGGCGACATACTTGTACTGTAGGTATTTATTATTGTGATGCAGAAATATTATGGCAAAGACTTTTGTGATCTATCACAAGCCGAGTGGAGCCTAATGTAATTTTATAACCTAGTCAGTTAGTTAGTTAGTCATCGACAAATTACGACGAAAAAGCGTTCGGACTAAATTATAGTTATGTAGTTTGAAAACGATTGCGTTAATGAATCCATATGTCCAGTTGTCAAAACTGGAATTTCCTGAAATTTTTGAACGAATGGAAGTTGATTTGCATAGAATTTGTCTTCTAATTTCTGATGGTAGATACTATAGGTGACTAATTAACCGCAAAGTGATTTAAATGACATGTTTTTTTCTCTACTGAATTAGAATTTATTTGGGTTTCCACGAAATCATTAAGGATACATACAGATGAAATCATTTATTACTAGCTATGCGCGCGACTTCGTCCGCGTGGAATAGTGCATTTAAAATTTCTTTCTTTTATATTTTTATTTTCTGGGCCGTAAGCCTTTTTGCCGACGTCATTACACAAAAACTTTCATGCCTTATTTTTACCCCCTTTAGGGTAAAATTTTTACAAACTTTAAATGTCGTATTTATATCTAATTAAAAGCCTAAAAAAAAACTTCAAGCCTCTAGCTTTGTATCTACTTTTATCTATCTCTGTACCAATTTCTCATTTAAATCGGTTCAGTAGTTTGGACGTGATTGCGTAACACACAGACAGACAGAGTTACTTTCGCATTTATAATATAGATTAATATTGTCCTTCTACTTCTCCTCATTCTCCTCCTTCTCCTCATTGTCCTTCTCCTTCTCCTAATTCTCTTCTTTGTCCTTCTCTTTCTCCTCCTTTTCCTTCTCCTTTTCCTCATACTCCTCATTGTCCTTCTCCTTCTACTCATTCTCCTCATTGTCCTTCTGCTTCTCTTCATTCTCCTACTTCTCCTCATTGTCCTTCTCCTTCTCCTAATTCTCCTCTTTGTCCTTCTCTGTCTTCTCATTCTCCTCCTTCTCTTCATTGTCCTTCTCCTTTTCCTCATTCTCCTCCTTCTACACATTCTCCTTCTGCTCATTCTCCAAACTGTCCTTCTACTTCTCCTCATTCTCCTCCTTCTCCACATTATCCTTCTCCTCCTTGTCCTTCTCCTTCTCCTCCTTCTCTTCATTGTCCTCCTACTTCTCCTCATTCTCCTCCTTCTCCTCATTCTCCTCCTTCTCTACATTGCCCTTTTACTTCTCCTCATTCACCCACTTCCCCTCATTCTCCTTATTGTCCTTGTTCTCCTCCTTCTCCTCATTCTCCTCCTTCTCTACATTGTCCTCCTACTTCTCCTCATTCTCGTATTTATATCTAATTAAAAGCCTAAAAAAAAACTTCAAGCCTCTAGCTTTGTATCTACTTTTATCTATCTCTGTACCAAATTCTCATTTAAATCGGTTCAGTAGTTTGGACGTGATTGCGTAACACACAGACAGACAGAGTTACTTTCGCATTTATAATATTATAGATTAATATAGTTTAATTATAGTTTAAAATAGTTTATATAGCTTAGTATTCAACTACTTTTATTGATCCAAATAAACAAAACCTCTACAAATTTTTACACTTAATATTTTAATTTTCTGGGCCGTAAGCTTTTTGAACGACGTCATTACACAAAAACTTTCATCGGCTAATTTTATCCTTTTTAGGGTAAAATTTTTACAAACATTGAATGTCGTATTTAATTACATCTATGGTAATCAAAAGCGTAAAAAATAAGTTTCAAGCTTCTATCTTTAAAAATTACGGAATTTCCGCACAAAACTTCCTATTTCAACCCCATACAACCCTTTTTTCGCATTAAAAAGTAGCCTATGTCCTTTCTCAGGCTCTAGACTATCTCTGTACCAAATTTCATTTAAATCGGTTCAGTAAATTTTAGACGAGATTGTGTAGCATACAGACAGAGTTACTTTCGCATTTATAATATTCCGCGAATAAATTTTCATCGATTTTCCCATTTGAATAAGATATTTCCCCGCAGTAAAACGTAGCCTATGTGTTAATCCAGGGTGTCAGCTAACTCCTTACCAAATTTTATTAAAATCGCTCCAGCCGTTTAGTCGCGAAGAAGTAACAAACATACACACTCACACACTCACAAACTTTCGCCTTTATAATATTAGTGTGATTTTAAATAAGTAAGGGGTGAGTGGTCTACAGTGACCATTACATTAAGGACCCTCACCCTTTTATTAATTAAAAAAAAAAAAAAAAACTGTATTGTTAGGAATAAGCGAATTTTATATGGTTGTTTTTAAAGATTTATTGAATTAATGAAAGGAATATAATAGATAACACTTAAAAACTAGTTACAAAAAATATATAAAAAACGACTTGCCTAAATAATTATCAATTAGGGGCGTTAATAATGGCAGGGACTTTTGGGACGTTACAGTAAGTAATAGCGGCCCGGGGCACCCACTACACCACCCTAACTTTTGTCACTAGCTTGCTTGATCTTACTGACTATTCTCGATTCCCTAACTTGTCCTTTTATAACAAATGACCCACATATTGCTCTTTTAGTTACCCCCAAACGGAACTTTCAGCCCACTTTTGAATTACTTAATAATAAATTAATTTTGGAAAAATATGAGCACTATGTGACAGTATGAGGACATCTATTATGTAATTTAATTTAAAATTTAATAAAAACTCATTTAAAGGTAGATGAGTCATCACGTTACCATAATAATTGTTACAATTTCTTTTCCACTTTTAATTAATTAAAAACTCATCTCACTTGAAGGGATTATTACTAAATCTCGCTAAGGCGATGGTAATTGTTGGAATTAAAAGAGAAACATTTGTAGTCGATTCGTAGAATTATTAATAATAACAACAAAAGTATCGTCGTATTTATTTCATTTTAATCTTTTGAAGGGCTTTCGCCTGTAAACGCGTCGTCTTAGCGGTTGGTTATAAGCAATTCCGTTTAACCCTTTTGTGGTAGTCGTCGAAATGCAAGAAGAGGAGAGCCTTCTATCCTTCTTTAGTTTTGTTCTTAACGCCAGAGATTTACACATTTTTAAACGTTCGACACGAAAGCCTCTTATCGGATTTCAATGTAATCTTACGCCAGTGCCTTTTGTCATGCTTCCTGCAAAAAGTACAATGCTGTATACGTTTCGAACAATGCAAACAGTTAAACAGGACATTTTATCTCTTTCTCAGCCCAGTTGTTCGGTCTCTAAAAATTTGTCCCATACAGACAGTCATTCATTGTGGTAATACTTAGGTATAAGTTGGAAATGTCGAGATCGGAAGTGATTCTTATTATAAAGATCAAGCACTAAATGAAATACGAGCCTTAATCATATTATCGCATTTTTTGTTTTTAATGATGTCATACTTTATAGTAATTTAATTAAAAAATGGCCAATCAATTAGGTATTTTTTAATTAATTGCAATAACTGTCCATTAGATTAAAGTACAATAGTGTTTGTCGTTATTTCATTGAAATTCTCCCAGAAGACGTAAAATATTTTTACGTTGAAATCAAATTATTTGACTTTTGATAGGTAAAAGTAGACAACAAAAATAAGGTCGAAACGTCGTTACTGTTTTTTCAATTTTTGATCGAATACTTTCAATTCAATTGATTTCAATTGTGACTTATTAGTCCATAACAATTTAATCAAAATCCGCAACTAAGTGTTCCCAGTACATGTAAAATTTATGCAAAATAAACATATTTCGTGTAAGGATCTTATTCCCATCCAAAGAAATCCAGAATGACAACAAAATTTTAAAAATAATTGGTTGTTAGGGCTCAATTTAGAACGAAGAGTAAAGGACCCAATTAACATCCTTGGGGAACCCCAATATTCTGAAGCTTTGCTAAATCATTTTTAAATGATGAGGTGACAATTAAAAATGAATATTTTGTGTTTTTCATAGATAGGACTCTTTAGAATTGACATTAAAAGTTATACTTAACAATTTATTGTGATGTTATGTGCACTTTCGCTATGTAAACATTCTGACACGATAATCGCATACTTATTTACCTGTTTATGGAACTTTTGTAATACTTAATAAAAATGAAAAAAAGAAAACTAAAATATTGAAAAGCTGTAAAGGTTACGAAATATCGATTCAATTCCGTTGTTGTTAGAACTCTTAAAACTGATTACGTTTGATTAAAAATCCTCAAAAACCTCAAAGGACCAAGAAACAAAATTCTGTCATGTAACACTGATTGCAGCAGGAATGTAAAGGACGATAATTAAAATAATTTCCAAGTACCTACATAAGTAAAGATTGAATTTAAAGGATTAGATACTTAAATCCTAAACCCATGTTTGAGTGATAGGATCCAACTTATGGTATTAAGGATTAGATTTTCCGACAAAAAAAGTTAAAATTGTTACCCATGTATAAAGCTACATTTTAGAGTTCTTAGAAGTTAACTACATAGGTAGCAAAGGCATCGAGGACATGACAAGACCCTTTGTCAAGTGTTAATCTTCCCTTTTGTTCTCCTGCAAGAACATTTACTTGCTTCTCAAAGTAAGGACAACAAAAGCCCTTGGTAGTAGTCGGGGGTTGTTTTTGTTTGTTAATCTTTAATAGATATAGGTACGTTGTGTTCTCTACTGTACTGACCATTAGATTTAGGTAGTTTTGTCTTCGTGTCTTCGTCTTTCCAGTCGCTAGCGCCCTCCGCCTTCACGGCAACAAGTCGTACTTTTGCGCGAGTTTACTGACAAGCGCCTGCGCCAGTTTTCACTCACTAAACTCGAAAGGACTATATACCGCAGTAAGCGCGCGGAGCCAGTTCAGTTTTGTCGTGTGTTCGAGTCGATCGTGGTCGTGAAAGTCGACTCGTTCCTTCATTCTCACGAGCGCGTTAGTAGTTACCTACTTACTAGCAGCAAGTTTCAGTTGTGCGACAGATGTTAGCGGAAACGGTCGTGACATACGAATACGAAAAGAAACACTGAATATGAACAAAGTTAAGTTGTTATCGAAAGTTTAGCGGAAGTAGTAGTACCCGTCTGCGGTATGAAGTTTTTGAAAGTTGGATACTTCAGATTCCCGTAACAACAATTTCCCAACATGTTGATTCAATTACTGGGAAGTGTACTGTTTATGGTAATCACATTGGCAAAAGGAAAACCGGAAGGTCTGGAACAGTGTACATGGTCAGCTGACAACAAAGACTCTTCGCCTGGTAAAATTGTGGTCACTTGTAAATTTCGAACTCTCGACGGAAGTGGAACAAATCTAAGTGCCCTTCCGGTTGAAGGAACTACGAAACTTCGACTGCAGTGCAGTGATGTGCTCTTCTTTGATAGCGAGCTTCCGTCACAAGGACTCCAACGACTTCATGAACTTCAAGATCTTCAAATCTCACGCTGCAAGTTGCTCACTGTCGAATCCAGTTCGTTGGAAAACTTGCAGAATCTTCGTAAACTAGTTATCAACACTTTCAACGCGGAATGGAGCAACTCGAAGTCGTTGGAACTTCATGGAAAGAGCTTCGCCGGTTTGAAAGAACTTCAGATTTTGGATTTGGGATACAACAACATCCGAATTATTCCAGAAGAGGCGTTTTGTCCTTTGCCCAGTTTACACAGTCTCAACTTGACCAGAAATCGAATCAAAAGTGCGGAAAGACTCGGTTTCGGTAGTGAATTCTCGTCGAAAGTGGACTGTAGTAACAGTGATCTACAAATATTGGACTTGTCGTACAATGAAATTAGTTCCCTACCAGAAGGATCTGGATTTTCGCGTTTACGTCGCCTTCAAACACTCGATCTAAAATTTAACAATATCAGTGACGTCTCCGGGGAAGCCCTTAACGGTTTGGTATCCCTTCGTGTACTCAATCTGGCGAACAACAGAATTGGATCTTTACCTCAGGGACTATTTGCCGGCTCGAGAGAATTACGCGAAGTACATCTCCAGAACAATTCGTTATTTTCTCTCGCGAAAGGTCTTTTTCACCGTTTGGAGCAGCTGCTTGTTCTCGATTTATCGGGAAACCAGTTGACCAGCAGCCATATTGATGCTGGTACATTTATCGGCCTGATACGGCTAATAGTTCTCAATTTATCTCACAATGCTCTAACCCGAATCGATGGCCGCACATTCAAGGACCTATTCTTCCTCCAGATCCTCGATCTAAGGAACAATTCAATAGGATTCATCGAAGACAACGCGTTCCTACCTCTCTACAATCTGCACACTCTGAATCTGGCAGAAAACCGTTTGAATACAATCGGTCCGCTTCTATTCAATGGACTGTTTGTTTTGAGTAAATTGACCCTTAACAACAATCTTATTCTAAACGTCGACCCACAAGCATTCCGAAATTGTTCCGACCTGAAAGAGCTCGATCTAAGTTCTAATGCACTCGAAGAAGTTCCAGAAGCCATACAAGAGCTCTCCTTCCTTAAAACGTTGGACCTGGGTGAAAATCAAATAAGCGACTTCCATAATGGTTCCTTTAAAAATTTAAATCAGCTGACAGGGTTACGACTGATCGATAATAACATCGGAAATTTAACGAAAGGAATGCTGTGGGATTTGCCTAGTTTGCAAGTGTTGAATCTTGCAAAAAATAAAGTGCAAAGCATCGAACGTGGTACTTTCGACCGCAACACACAAATTGAAGCCATTCGCCTCGATGAAAATTATTTATTCGACATAAACGGCGTGTTTGCAACGCTTGCGAGCCTCTTGTGGTTAAATCTTTCGAAAAACCACATAGTATGGTTCGATTACGCTTTTATTCCGAGCAATTTGAAGTGGTTAGATATTCATGGGAACTTCATCGAACACCTCGCCAACTATTATAAAATTCAAAAAGAGATACGAGTCAAAACTTTGGACGCTAGTCACAATCGAATTACCGACGTTTCGCCTATGTCCATTCCCAATAGCATAGAGCTGTTATTTATCAACAATAATTTCATAAAATCCGTACATCCAAACACGTTCCTAGAAAAGACAAATTTAGTGAGAATTGACATGTATGCGAACTTCTTGGTGAACTTGGACTTGAACGCCCTCAGACTGTCACCAGTAGCTTCCAACAGAACTCTGCCAGAAGTTTACATTGGTGGCAATCCCTTCTACTGCGATTGTACCATGGAATGGTTGCAACTTATCAACAACATGTCAAACACAAGGCAATATCCTCGAGTGATGGATTTAGAAAATATAATGTGCAGCATGACATATTCCAGGGGAATGACCCAAATGCCGCTTCTGACAGCGAAAACGAGTGACTTTCTATGTTCTTACGAAACGCATTGCTTCACTTTATGTAACTGTTGTGACTACGACGCATGTGACTGCGAGATGACGTGTCCGCAGAACTGTTCCTGTTATCACGATCAAACGTGGAATACGAACGTAGTGGACTGTTCTAATCTGAAAACTAATAAAATACCGCAACGCATTCCCATGGACGCAACCGAGGTCTATTTGGACGGCAATAATCTCACAGAATTACAAGATCACGTGTTCATCGGTCGGAAAAATATGAGAGTGCTATTCGTGAATAACAGTGGCATCGAATCGATCCAGAACCGAACTTTTAACGGGCTTAACGCGTTACGAATCCTGCACCTGGAAGAGAATAACTTGCGAGAGTTAAAAGGTTACGAGTTCGAAAGTTTGTCGCAGATGAAGGAACTTTATCTTCAAAATAACATGATCGCGAACATCGGAAATATGACATTCTCGTCACTTACGTCTTTGGAAATCTTACGTTTAGATGGCAACAAGTTGGTCACGTTTCCCGTATGGCAGCTCGGTATGAACAAGCGTCTCGCAGAGGTCACACTCGGTGGTAATACGTGGTCGTGTCGGTGTAAATTTCTGCAAGAATTCTCTTTGTGGGTAAACGATAACGTGGCCATTGTAAGAGACGTTATGGACATCACGTGTTTGAACATTGACTCTAGTCCGCCGCAAGTGCGCGAAATTAAGCTGAACAGCACCGTGTGCAGCGATTATTATGCCGTAGGGTCAGTAATAGATAGTATGTTCGTATCGGACTATTTGCCGATGGCCGTTGTGTCGTTGTGCGTGGTGCTCCTGATCCTTTTGGGGTTGATATTGTGGTTTTCGTTTCGCGATTCGGCACGCGTGTGGCTGTACTCACGTTACGGTGTTCGTTTGTTCAGCTTCCGGGCAACGGCTGCAAAACAGTGCGAGGACAGAGACAAACTCTACGATTGTTTCGTGTGTTACAGTCCGAAAGACGAAGAATGGGTTGTGCAGTCGCTCGCGGCGGAACTAGAGCCGACGTTTCAGCTTTGTCTGCACTACAGAGACGTTCCTCATGCCGCGTACGTTCAACACGCCGCTCCCGCCGTATTGGAAGCAGCGGAAGCCAGCCGCAGGGTGATATTAGTGTTAACTCGTAATTTCTTGCAGACGGAGTGGTCGCGTTACGAACTGAGGCAAGCTTTACACGAAGCCCTCAAGGGCCGAGTGTTCAAGCTTATCATTTTAGAAGAGGGCCCGATACCAGAAGCCGAGCTGGACCTCGAATTAAGACCGTATCTTAAAACCGGGCATCGGATCCGATGGAACGATAAGCGATTTTTCGAGAAATTGAGGTACGCACTGCCCTCAGTCGAGCCACGTAGTAAAATTAATGCCAATTATCGACGTAACATAAATAATTATACGATCGACTCGCGAGTAGTAGCCAACGGCACGCATCATCATACGTATCCAGAGAAAATAAAAAATCCCGCACCCCCTTCTCCCGGTCTCCAGATGTTCCCACCGCCTGCTTACAGTGCCGGGATCGCCCAAGAAGTTGACGATGCGAATTATTCTTCGGCTACCACGGCAACGCCCTCTCCTAAGCCGAACCGTAGGATGCAGGAGCCCAGGCCTCTTTCCGACCACATCTATTCCAGCATAGATTCAGACTATAGTACTCTGGAAAGGGGTGGTTCCGGGCGAAGGGGACCTCCGTGGAGGCCAAAGGTCATGATGCACCATGCCGGAGGAGGCAGCGGGCAAGCATACCTCGTGTGATATAACTGACTGATTAGTCGTAACTAAGACTTTTATTAATAAATAATTATAATAATTTAATTAATTACTATAATTATCATGACGATAATATTAAAAAGAAAGTAAAGGCTTTTCGAATTTTCGTGTAACTTCGATTTGTATATTTCTTGTAAATAGTCATATTTATTTTAATGATTCATTTTGTATTATTTGTGTATATTTACACCAGTTGTATAAAAGACTAATAAAAAGATACCATGTGAATTTTAAATCTAATTTGTGCTTTTTTCGACCACAAAAATGCTACTAAAATTAATTAAATTAATACAAATTTATTAAGATACTTAAATACTTAAAATTATGTAAGAATCATCATCAGATTTAGTAACTAACTAACGAAACAAAAACAGTTATGATTTATTTAAATATGAAGCAACAAAATTCAACATTCTAATTACAGTTTATAGCTGAATTTATTAATACATTTTTCGAGTTGATACATTTAATATTCAGTCCACTTCTGACTGCCTACATCTCGCTTTAATATCCACCGGTTTTAAAAAATTACATTGAACTGGTTTCTAGCAGGAAACTTGTCGTCATGCCTTGACCATGAGCTCTAGCGACAACATGAAGCAAACGATGCAATGTTTTCAGAAGCTGAAGATTATTAAGACAATATTTCTCTCAAAAAAAAGAAAAAAATTATAAATAATATTAGGTAAGTACATAAAAAGACATTAATTAATTAAGAGAACTTGAAAGAAAATAAGTTTTTTCCTGAAATGTTTTAACAAAACAATCACATGATTTAGCAAAGTTTCAGAATATTGGGGTTTATCAAGGATGTTAAGGGGGTCCTCTATTATCCATTCTAAAATAATTACGAGTCCTAATAAACAAAGATTTGTAAACATTTTTTGTTATTCTGAAGTAATTTGAACGAAGTTTAACATTTTATTGCACTAAAAGGTGTATATTAATTTCAACTTATTTCGGATAAAATTATACAAAAAAGTCAATGTATCTTGTGGTTTATTTATTTCAATTGAATGGTTAAGGTGGTAAAATCGAATTCGATTCGAGTGCACGGTAGGACGACGACAAAATGTGTCAAGTGGTTCTCTGTTTGTGCGATATGTGCGCCAAAGGAGAACAAGCTAAATTAAATTCCTCTCGAAGATTGTTTCGAAATTGAGACGAATATTTTCGATCAAATTTGAGCTCACGGCAGCATCATGACTGTGACTGTGGCTATGACTGAGAGGACACACAGAATTCTTCGAAAAATCCCCAAGATGACTGTGTTGTATCAGGTTTTTATTTTATTTATTTTTCTGGTTGGTTAAAACAATAAATGTCGAGAACGATAGGCATGGCATCCCGGTTTCAGGAATTTTGAATGCGTGTTATTGCAATTGGATGCTGCTCTTCCATACAAAAATGCAATAAAAATCTGACGTAAAAAATAACCCTTGAATAGGTATACGTAATCGAATTCCTAACCAAAACTCATTTATGCACGTATTTTATTTTCGTCACTTCAAACAAACAAATAAAAAAAATTTTCGATTTCGTTATTAAAGAATTCGCTCTCAATTCTCATAACATTTTCAAAATCGTATTAATGGTAGGTACCTGAATTATTTACTTTCTTTTGTTTGGTGGGGCCTATGGGAGGCAAACCGGTTACGGTTGTGTCTGCCTGGCTCTCAGCGACTGGGGTGCAAATATTGTTGCCGGTGGGGTGCCTGCCCATACATCAATTCATCCCCTGACATGTCGACTGTGTAGTGGTCTGGTCTGGCTCACGTCACACTGACGTTTCAAAACAGAAAAAAATTTTAATGACTTTTGAATATTTCCGTCACAATTGAACCAAACCCATATTAGTAATTTTATTATTTTTATGAGTGTAAGTATCAGAATAAAAATTTTGAATAATTAAATACCTACAAAAAGAAAGGATTACGAAAGTATAAAATTTGAACGTAACATTTTATAATAATTTGTGAATGGGGATGGAGAGTGGGGTTAAAGATGGTACAAAATTAGTGGAGATTGGTTGTGTCTAGCTCTAATTGGTTATTAACTAAATTTACACGGTTGTTAATTGCTTTTTTGATCTCTAATTTTTCAAATAAAGAAAGTCTTTTATAGTTTATGATGTTAGAATGCAGGATTTTTATTATAGATATATGAAGCGTAAGTAAGTAAAAACAGAAACGTTTGCAATAGTAGAGGACCCCATTAACATCCTTGGGAAACCCCAATATTCTGAAATAGTTTTTTTGGTGCCATCTGATTGTTGTTAAGTAACTAATCATAAGTTCTCTTGGTGCCAATTCTATTGTCGGTACCATTTACCCTGAAATTTATTTGAGGAGCATCACCAGAAGTTTACTAAGCACCTATTTAGTGAACATTACGGCATTACGAGTACGGACTATAGGTATGTTTGGCTTAGCGCCCGCGAGGGCGACGAACAAAATTAGATTTTATTTCCGTTAACAAACGTCCCGACAGCGTGTATTGAATGTTAATTTTTTTTTTGTTTCGATTTCGCCTTCCTCTTGCACACGGGTCGCGGCCTATCGTGATAATAATGGCCACGATTGGTGCCGATTAGAATACATCGATTTGCATTGTATGTGAGACCAGAGATAGGTATGTGCAGCGTGCCCCATTTATAACAATAAGGTCAATTATTCGGACATGAGTATTGTGTAAACGATTGTACATCGATTTTCGTCCGCTAAATAAGTTTTTACAGGATGTTAATCGTAATCAGCCATTGTTCTCATTCACAGGACACTACGACAGAAATATTTACTGTAATATGCAAAATAGACTACATATACATACTCAATAGTTATATACATATATTTCATTATCGTATTCAGTTTATAAAGTGCGTTTATAATTTTTAATGCGCTTTCTATCTATGTATATACGTATGGTGTTTGTGTGTGTGTTTTGGCCGAATTCATATTTAATATTCAAAGCCGATGTGATGTTTGGTGGGTAGGGACGGTTTCTGTGTGTATATGTGTATTTGTGTGTTGTGTATATATGGAGACCGAAGTCTCGTACTTACATAACGGCTACGTGAGCGGAAAATACAAGCCACTGGCTGTCAATGCCCAAAAACGCCAATTTTATTGACCCAACACAAATTCGGGCTTGCGGTTATGTCGTGGAAGTAGGCACTGTATAGAAAGCATCAGAAATATTAATAGTTTTTCAATGAAAAATAAGAATAACACCATGATGTGTTTAGGATGAGACTCTAACGAGTCAAAGGCGAGATTTCTGCAAAACCTTATTAGTGACTCTTACTTATCTAGTCGTACGTTTATCTATTTATTTTTACCCTCTAATTCATTATTATGACTAAGAGCATGTTTTTGAAACGAGTTTTTAAGGTGTAGAAGGCGAGTCCTCTGCAAAATTGAGTTGACAAACTGCAGTTACGTAATCTTAAAAATTCAAATTGTAAATGCAAGTTTAGGAAACGAATCAGGAATCTTTTATGTCATATACATTTAAAATTAGTTGCAAGAACGTTTTTTAATACGAGTCTCTAACGAGGAGAAGACGAGTCTTGTACAAAAATGAGTTAAAAAGCTTTAGCTGTTCTAATTTAACAAATTAAACTGTAAACACACATTTAGGAAACGAATCAGGAACTTTTTATGTTAAATAGACTTAAAATTAATTGCAAGAGCGCTTTAAAGGCGAGTCTACAACGAGCAGAAGGTGAGTCTCCTGCAAAAGTGAGTTAGAAAGCTACAGCTGTTCTCATTTAACAAATTAAACTGTAAACACACATTTAGGAAACGAATCAGGAACTTTTTATGTTAAAAAGACTTAAAATTAATTACAAGAGCTCTTTTAAGGCGAGTATCCAGCGAGCAGAAGGCGAGTCTCCTGCAAAAGTGAGTTAGAAAGCTACAGCTGTTCTCATCTAACAAATTAAACTGTAAACACACATTTATGAAATGAATCAGGAACGTTTTATGTTAAATAGACTTAAAATTAATTGCAAGAGCTCTTTTAAGGCGAGTCCCTAATTAGCAGAAGGCGAGTCTCCTGCAAAAATGAGTAAGAAAGCTACAGCTGTTCTCATTTAACAAATTAAACTGTAAACACACATTTAGGAAACGAATCAGGAACTTTTTATGTTAAAAAGACTTAAAATTAATTACAAGAGCTCTTTTAAGGCGAGTCTCCAGCGAGCAGAAGGCGAGTCTCCTGCAAAAGTGAGTAAGAAAGCTACAGCTGTTCTCATTTAACAAATTAAACTGTAAACACACATTTAGAAAACAAATCAGGAATTTTTTTATATTAAATATACTTAAAATTAATTGCAAGAGCTCTCTTAAGGCGAGTCTCCAACGAGCAGATGGCGAGTCTCCTGCAAAAGTGAGTTAGAAAGCTACAGCTGTTCTCATTTAACAAATTAAACTGTAAACACACATTTAGAAAACAAATCAGGAATTTTTTTATATTAAATATACTTAAAATTAATTGCAAGAGCTCTCTTAAGGCGAGTCTCCAACGAGCAGATGGCGAGTCTCCTGCAAAAGTGAGTTAGAAAGCTACAGCTGTTCTCATCTAACAAATTAAACTGTAAACACACATTTATGAAATGAATCAGGAACGTTTTATGTTAAATAGACTTAAAATTAATTGCAAGAGCTCTTTTAAGGCGAGTCCCTAATTAGCAGAAGGCGAGTCTCCTGCAAAAATGAGTAAGAAAGCTACAGCTGTTCTCATTTAACAAATTAAACTGTAAACACACATTTAGGAAACGAATCAGGAACTTTTTATGTTAAAAAGACTTAAAATTAATTACAAGAGCTCTTTTAAGGCGAGTCTCCAGCGAGCAGAAGGCGAGTCTCCTGCAAAAGTGAGTAAGAAAGCTACAGCTGTTCTCATTTAACAAATTAAACTGTAAACACACATTTAGAAAACAAATCAGGAATTTTTTTATATTAAATATACTTAAAATTAATTGCAAGAGCTCTCTTAAGGCGAGTCTCCAACGAGCAGATGGCGAGTCTCCTGCAAAAGTGAGTTAGAAAGCTACAGCTGTTCTCATTTAACAAATTAAACTGTAAACACACATTTAGAAAACAAATCAGGAATTTTTTTATATTAAATATACTTAAAATTAATTGCAAGAGCTCTCTTAAGGCGAGTCTCCAACGAGCAGATGGCGAGTCTCCTGCAAAAGTGAGTTAGAAAGCTACAGCTGTTCTCATCTAACAAATTAAACTGTAAACACACATTTATGAAATGAATCAGGAACGTTTTATGTTAAATAGACTTAAAATTAATTGCAAGAGCTCTTTTAAGGCGAGTCCCTAATTAGCAGAAGGCGAGTCTCCTGCAAAAATGAGTAAGAAAGCTACAGCTGTTCTCATTTAACAAATTAAACTGTAAACACACATTTAGGAAACGAATCAGGAACTTTTTATGTTAAAAAGACTTAAAATTAATTACAAGAGCTCTTTTAAGGCGAGTCTCCAGCGAGCAGAAGGCGAGTCTCCTGCAAAAGTGAGTAAGAAAGCTACAGCTGTTCTCATTTAACAAATTAAACTGTAAACACACATTTAGAAAACAAATCAGGAATTTTTTTATATTAAATATACTTAAAATTAATTGCAAGAGCTCTCTTAAGGCGAGTCTCCAACGAGCAGATGGCGAGTCTCCTGCAAAAATGAGTAAGAAAGCTACAGCTGTTCTCATTTAACAAATTAAACTGTAAACACACATTTAGGAAACGAATCAGGAACTTTTTATGTTAAAAAGACTTAAAATTAATTACAAGAGCTCTTTTAAGGCGAGTCTCCAGCGAGCAGAAGGCGAGTCTCCTGCAAAAGTGAGTAAGAAAGCTACAGCTGTTCTCATTTAACAAATTAAACTGTAAACACACATTTAGAAAACAAATCAGGAATTTTTTTATATTAAATATACTTAAAATTAATTGCAAGAGCTCTCTTAAGGCGAGTCTCCAACGAGCAGATGGCGAGTCTCCTGCAAAAGTGAGTTAGAAAGCTACAGCTGTTCTCATTTAACAAATTAAACTGTAAACACACATTTAGAAAACAAATCAGGAATTTTTTTATATTAAATATACTTAAAATTAATTGCAAGAGCTCTCTTAAGGCGAGTCTCCAACGAGCAGATGGCGAGTCTCCTGCAAAAGTGAGTTAGAAAGCTACAGCTGTTCTCATCTAACAAATTAAACTGTAAACACACATTTAGGAAACGAATCAGGATTTTTTTATGTTAAATATACTTAAAATTAATTGCAAGAGCTCTTTTAAAGCGAGTTTTAAACGAGCATAATGCGAGTCTTCTACAAAAGTGAGTTAGAAAGTTAGATTTGTTTTATTTCAACGAATTAATTTGTACATACACATTTTTTTTTAAGATTAAATTGAGGAGTGAGCGCTTGAGAATTATTAAAGTGGGCCAAGACATTCCATTTTCTGAAAAAAAAAATCAGAAATATTTTCTCTTAATAAGTTATTATTTATTGTATTTGATTGGAAACTAGGAATGAGAGTATGTTTTTAAAGTGAGTCGCTAACGAGTCGAAGGCGAGCATCCTTTTGTAAAATGATTGATTTATAAAATATAGTAGCAGTAAAGGTTAGAAAAAAGTTGAAAAATGTTTTATGTTTGATGTAAAAATTTAAATAAAATAACAAGTTGTTTTGACACCAGTTCTAAATCTTGTTCCTCGGGGACAGTTTATGTACACCTGCCTCATTAAAGGTGATGCATCTTAACGGCTGGAGATTACAATACAGGGGACTGTTTTTTTTAATGGGTTATCGTCCGTAAGTGCTACCTTTAGTTTACTAATTGTCGCGATTTATGGATTATAACAGCCGTTTATGGCGTACCACGAAAATTTCGCTGTTTTTCCAAATTAGTTTCCGCGAACGGCAATTATCTGCAGGTTTAATCGCCGGTTATCGTCACTTTATTTCCACGAAAAAACCTAATTAATATTCTTACAAAATATATAGCAGACCAGGGCCCTGTAATAAAGACTGAAAATTGTCGACATTTTTGGAATTCATTATAAGACGCTGTCTTTTTTGAAGGATTAATTCGTAAAATAAGAAAAAGTTAATAAAAGAGAAATCCTTACCACATACGTAACACAAAAATTAATTTAAGATTACATTTAATGCTGTTATGACAACTAATATTACCGTTTACAGAACCATTAATGTTTGTGCAAATTATTCTCTCTGTTTAGATGTGTTTTAAGTCGTAAAAATTTCCCGCAGATTTAATCACCGCCCATTTTTAAATAATAATTGACAAAAGAGTAATTAATTAACATTCTTGCAGATCAAATCGGATGTATATCTGTAATAGATACAGCCATATTTTAAAAGAATTAGTATTCAAAAGTTCTTCTACATGGGGTTTATCGGTTGTATCGGCTGTCACATGGACTTAACTTCGTACCCGGTTCAGTCATAAATATTGTTGACCATGAATGTCCGCAGTTAAAAAAAATCCGCTTATGTGCCGTGTAGAAAAGAATTAACAAGCGTACGGATATCGTTAGAAATTACGAATTATGCTTTTGCAACATTTACTGAGCAGTTTGTGCTTTCTCGGTTTGAAATGTTAGCCGAGATAATCAGCGAAAGAATTTTTCGAAAAAATACACATTTATGCCTCTCCCAAGCTATAAAAGAGCTTCGACAAGAAGTATTGGTGGTTGATAAATATTTATTATTTTTACACCGATTCGAATTAGTTAATTAATTCTAATTCACTTGGTGCATGTGCCAGACCGATGTGTTGTTGCGGTCCATTAAAGGGTATATGTATTGTATACTTAACATACCTACGGGGGTGAAATAGAAAATGAAAGAGTTTATGCAATTCGGAGCGCAGATGTGTGAGAAGGGTGTAAATAACCATGAACGGACAAAAGTCACGTATCTGCAATTTGTCAGGCATTATATTTAATTGAAAGATGCCAGAATGTGGTTCGATTGCGCATTTGTCTTGCACCTTGAAAACAATAAATTAAGTCGATCAGGAGAATTTGTTCCGTTCCAATATTTTCTCAATTGTAATATTTTTCATTTGATTATTAACTTCTAGGTTTCCTACAGTTAGGTTAAGAATTTTTAAAATTTAATGATTGAACTTTTGAAAACTTGCAATACACCCCAGCACTAATTTTATGGAAATCAGTTGCAATTCTGAGAATAAGATCCTTACACAAAATTTTTTTTTTCTCAATATTTATATGTACTGGGAACACTTAGTTGTATATTTGAATTAAATTAAAGAGCAAGAAAATATTGTGGAGTGTAGAGTACGCGCACTTTAACGTGGCACGAGGCGAATATATGCAGAACGGTTGATAGTACACTTCACCTTTTGTGTTATTATAGGTGGTAAAAAAATTGTCCTCGCTTATAGTCAGTAGATTTAAAAGCATAAGAAATATTTATAGTTATTAGATAACAAATAAAAATAACGCCATGATGTCTTTAGGATGAGTCTCTAACGAGTCAAAGGCGAGACTTCTGCAAAACCTTATTAGTGTCCCTTACTTATCTAGTCGTACGTTTATCTATTTATTTTTACTATTTAATTTATCATTATTATGAGTAAGAGCATGTTTTTGAAACGAGTTTTTAAGGTGTAGAGGGCGAGTCCTCTGCAAAATTGAGTTGACTAACTACAGTTATCTAATCCTACAAATTAAAGTTGTAAACACATATTTAAGCAACGAATCTGGAATGTTTTATATCAAGTACATTTAAAATTAGTTGTGAGAGCCTTTTTTAGACGAGTTTCTACTGAGCAGATGGCGAGTCTTCGACAAAAGTTAATTGGAAAGCTACTGCTGTTCTAATTTAACAAATTAAATTGTAAACACACGTGTCGAGAACAAATCACGACTTTTTTACGTTAAGTATAATATAAATTAATTGCAAGAGTCTTTTTTAAGACGAGTTTTAAACGAGCATAAAGCGAGTCTTCGACAATAGTGAATTAGGAAGTTATATTTGTTCTAATTTAACAAATAAAGTTGTAAACACTTTTTTAAGTAACGAATCTGGAATGTTTTTTGTCAAGTACATTTATAATTAGTTGCAAGAGCCCTTTTTAAGACGAGTTTCTATGAGCACAGGGCGAGTCTTCTACAAATGTTAGTTGGAAAGCTACCACTGTTCTAATTTAACAAATTAAATTGTAAACACACGTGTCGAGAACGAATCAGGACTTTTTTATGTTAAGTACATTTAAAATTAATTGCCAGAGTCTTTTTTAAGACGAGTTTTAAACTAGCATAAAGCGAGTCTTCTACAAAAGTGAATTAGAAAGTTATATTTGTTCTAATTTAACAAATAAAGTTGTAAACACATATTTAAGCAACGAATCTGGAATGTTTTTTGTCAAGTACATTTAAAATTAGTTGCAAGAGCCTTTTTTAAGACGAGTTTCTACTGAGCAGAGGGCGCGTCTTCGACAAAAGTTAGTTGGAAAGCTACCGCTGGCTGTTCTAATTTAACAAATTGAATTGTAAACACACGTGTCGAGAACGAATCAGGACTTTTTTATGTTAAGTACATTTAAAATTAATTGCCAGAGTCTTTTTTAAGACGAGTTTTAAACTAGCATAAAGCGAGTCTTCTACAAAAGTGAATTAGGAAGTTATATTTGTTCTAATTTAACAAATAAAGTTGTAAACACTTTTTTAAGCAACGAATCTGGAATGTTTTATGTCAAGTACATTTAAAATTAGTTGCAAGAGCCTTTTTTGAGACGAGTTTTTACTGAGTAGAGGGCGAGTCTTCGACAAAATTTAGTTGGAAAGCTACTGCTGTTCTAATTTAACAAATTGAATTGTAGACACACGTGTCGAGAACGAATCAGGACTTTTTTTTATGTTAAGTATAATATAAATAAATTGCATGAGTCTTTTTTAAGACGAGTTTTAAACGAGCACAATGCGAGTTCTACAAAAGTGAATTAGAAAGTTATATTTGTTCTAATTTAACAAATAAAGTTGTAAACACATATTTAAGCAACGAATCTGGAATGTTTTATGTCAAGTACATTTAAAATTATTTGTAAGAGCCTTTTTTAAGACGACTTTCTACTGAGCAGAGGGCGAGTCTTCGACAAAAGTTAGTTGGAAAGCTACTGCTGTTCTAATTTAACAAATTGAATTGTAAACACACGTGTCGAGAACGAATCAGGACTTTTTTATGTTAAGTACATTTAAAATTAATTGCCAGAGTCTTTTTTAAGACGAGTTTTAAACTAGCATAAAGCGAGTCTTCTACAAAAGTGAATTAGGAAGTTATATTTGTTCTAATTTAACAAATAAAGTTGTAAACACTTTTTTAAGCAACGAATCTGGAATGTTTTATGTCAAGTACATTTAAAATTAGTTGCAAGAGCCTTTTTTGAGACGAGTTTTTACTGAGTAGAGGGCGAGTCTTCGACAAAATTTAGTTGGAAAGCTACTGCTGTTCTAATTTAACAAATTGAATTGTAGACACACGTGTCGAGAACGAATCAGGACTTTTTTTTATGTTAAGTATAATATAAATAAATTGCATGAGTCTTTTTTAAGACGAGTTTTAAACGAGCACAATGCGAGTTCTACAAAAGTGAATTAGAAAGTTATATTTGTTCTAATTTAACAAATAAAGTTGTAAACACATATTTAAGCAACGAATCTGGAATGTTTTATGTCAAGTACATTTAAAATTATTTGTAAGAGCCTTTTTTAAGACGACTTTCTACTGAGCAGAGGGCGAGTCTTCGACAAAAGTTAGTTGGAAAGCTACTGCTGTTCTAATTTAACAAATTGAATTGTAAACACACGTGTCGAGAACGAATCTGGAATGTTTTTTGTCAAGTACATTTATAATTAGTTGCAAGAGCCCTTTTTAAGACGAGTTTCTATGAGCACAGGGCGAGTCTTCTACAAATGTTAGTTGGAAAGCTACCACTGTTCTAATTTAACAAATTAAATTGTAAACACACGTGTCGAGAACGAATCAGGACTTTTTTATGTTAAGTACATTTAAAATTAATTGCCAGAGTCTTTTTTAAGACGAGTTTTAAACGAGCATAAAGCGAGCCTTCTACAATAGTGAATTAGGAAGTTATATTTGTTCTAATTTAACAAATAAAGTTGTAAACACTTTTTTAAGCAACGAATCTGGAATGTTTTATGTCAAGTACATTTAAAATTATTTGTAAGACCCTTTTTTTAAGACGACTTTCTACTGAGCAGAGGGCGAGTCTTCGACAAAAGTTAGTTGGAAAGCTACTGCTGTTCTAATTTAACAAATTGAATTGTAAACACACGTGTCGAGAACGAATCAGGACTTTTTTATGTTAAGTACATTTAAAATTAATTGCCAGAGTCTTTTTTAAGACGAGTTTTAAACTAGCATAAAGCGAGTCTTCTACAAAAGTGAATTAGAAAGTTATATTTGTTCTAATTTAACAAATAAAGTTGTAAACACATATTTAAGCAACGAATCTGGAATGTTTTATGTCAAGTACATTTAAAATTAGTTGCAAGAGCCTTTTTTGAGACGAGTTTTTACTGAGTAGAGGGCGAGTCTTCGACAAAATTTAGTTGGAAAGCTACTGCTGTTCTAATTTAACAAATTGAATTGTAAACACACTAGTCGAGAACGAATCAGGACTTTTTTATGTCAAGTACATTTAAAATTATTAGCAAGAGTCTTTTTTAAGACGAGTTTTAAACGAGCACAATGCGAGTCTTCTACAAAAGTGAGTTAGAAAATTATATTTGTTCCAATTTAACAAACAAAGTTGTAAACACATATTTATATGTATAAGAAACGAATTGGGAATTATTTATGAAGCCTTCAAAAATATAGTTGTTAGGGTTCGTCTTCTTCAATTCCAAGCCGATATAGGGCAGTATGTGAGCTTGAATTTTTTCTAGTTTCAAGGAAATAATTATTTTACCTTCTGTAGGTGTGAATTTTTTGCTTCAGTTTCTGTGTCGTTATATTCTTGTTTTTTTGTTCCATTCATTTCAGTTCAGTTCAGCCCCTTGTTGTAAAGATGAAGTTATTTTTGAATTTGCGTCATTTCAGAAGCGGAATTCTATGGAAATCTAAATAACGAGCATTTCGGAAACGTCGTTATTTCTCCCACTGTTTCGGGAAAGGCCGTAGTAGTTTTAATTTAACCGTTTCGTTTTCGCTTTACCGTCCGTCAGCAATTGCATATTCTAATAATTCTCCCAACTTCTCAAACCAACCCCCACGTCCCACACGCCACGTGTAACGCCTCTCGTAAGCCCTTCGCGTAATTTTATCGCACTGTTTGCATGCAGGAACTTGTTGATTTGTGGCCCTGTAAGTTTTCATTAGGAATAATAAATATTACTGCAGCGTTGTTTCTCGCCACACACCACCGTTTCTATTACTTATACATCTTTGCATACACTCACACAAGAGTGCGTCACACAATTCGCCATTTTGGTCTTCTCAATGGCGGCTAAGAGCTAAGACCTTAACAACACTTTATTTTCATGATTTTTACCAGTTTTCTATTCTTCAACATTTTGGAGTAACTTTATGTACCTAGGATTTTCTTAACACACAAAAAGCTTTGTGACTGTTTGATCAGCTTTTTCAACATCTTCACTTCTTACAGCCCTTTGACGAGCTGTACATTCCGCTTTTGCTATCTAATATTTTGCAAAATGAATAATTGCACCTCCTTCAACTATATGACCTCCCAACTTTCAGCAAACACTTCTCTGCATCGTCTGGTATGTGTAGTTGCACATACATTTGCGCACATAACAGCTTCATGCCTGTCCATGTATGTTGGTATGTTGAAGGTACCGTACATCGTGTCATGTGGTTTTTATGAGGTGTCGCTTTTAACTTGCACTTGTCGTAAGTAAACACACTCAAAACGTTCATTACGCCTTATCGCCTTACGTTACAAGGGCGCTTGAAAAAGTTGGGAACATTTTTGTAACCAACACTGAAGGTACCAACGTATGGATGCTCTTTTCTGGTTCCATTGAATGTCACTGGAAGTAAGAAAATGGTCCTCTGGAACGGAATTTAGTGACACAGACAGTAATAATGAGGACCGTTCGTAAAGAATCTTCACTTCAAGTTCATGTTCCCATTTCTGATACAATCCAAAGACTATATTAACCCAACAGGTGCCCATTATTAACGTTCCACATTTCTCATTAGTCATGAGAATGATAAATTGCATATTTATACCTACCAAAGCTCTTTTTTTGAGGTGTAGCTATTATTATTATAAAGTTTAGTTTGCATTTAATCACAAAAAGGAGTTTCCCACTTGTTGTCATTACTAGAAATTATTCAAATTACCTACTAGACATACAAAAACATTTATGATGTACGTATTAATAAATAATACATGTACATCATAAATATAATAAGTATGTTATGAGTAGATCATGCCTACACTGAATGGCACTGACACTGGAACTTGCGTTCTATTTCTGTTTGGTTGTTCGTACAGAATAAAAACCTGACGCTTAGCAGATGTCATAATCCAAGCATTTCTTATTACACAGGCCATGTGATAATAATTGAAAGGAATCAGCGTAATATTTGGTCATTGTTTGGTATAACACTTTAAAAGAGTTACATCTTGAGCAAACATACGGTTACTGGGAATAGTTTCACGTGAATCTGTTCCCATAACACTGAAATATTTTTCTGAGATATTTAGTTACAATTTTTTGGGGCACTCTGTATAAAATTCTTGACTATCTACCAGATAATTAAAGTTCAGATTAATAATCATTATAATATTAGCAATTACCATAAAATGGCTCCTTGAGTCTACCAAAGCCATTCGTTAGAATTTATTTCGGGTTCATAGTCGTATAATGGCGTGCATAAATTTGCCGGATTAAAACGGTTTTTTTCTTCTTCGGGCAAACAACATAATATTCTGAAATCTTGTTACGATTTTAAATTCAACATAACATACAAAGCAGAGAGAGCAACAGGAAGACAAAGAGATCTTTGGTCGATCTGCTAGCAAATAGTGTACCAGGGAGTCGTGGTACGTACGTACGTACAATGGTCAGCCAGTCAGTCACTAGCGTTGTCATCGTCGTTAATGAACCCCGGTCTTGGTTAGAATATAACATGATGTGCACCGTCATCCTGCGACCACCATACACACTCTATATCTATACAAGTACCGGGAATGTGCTTAATCAACCGTGCATTACGAAACCGAAAGGATAAATTAGGACCGGATACGAATGCTAAAACCCGACCGTTCTCTCGTGCTAGACCGGGTTATTAAAATTAAACCTCTGTTATGGCAGATTTATTCAAAAGTATCCACATAAAATAATCATTTCATTTCTTTTATGGTGTTAAAAAAGTCTTGTCTCACTCGTCGTCAGCGAAATATTCCATATCCACATTTAAGTAGGAGCAAATATCGTGGAATGTATGGTATAGTAAACGCGCCTTAACGTGGCACAAGACTAATATATGTAGAACGGTTAATAGTTCATCTCTTTTACGATGTTATTATGGCTTGTAAAAGTAGATCTGGTTTCACTCATCGTCAGTTAGACTTTGGATAAACTAAAAACATTTCAAATCCTCATTATAGTAGAAAAGCATATTCTGAAACGTACAGTAAACGCGCCTTGACGTGGCACAAGGCTAATATGTGTAGGACGGTTGATATTTCATCTCTTTTACGGCGTTAGTTTGGTTGGTAAAAAATTTAAGTCTCACTCATCGTCACTAGGACTTTTTATAAACTGAAAGCATTCTAAATTTTCATTTTATTAGAAAAATGTATTCAATTACGTACAATACACCAATATGTGTAGGACGGTTGATAGCTCATCTCTTTTACGATGTTTTTATGGTGTGTAAAGAAAGGTCTGTTCCTTTTTATCGTCAGTAAGACTTTTGATAGACTAAAAACATTTCAAATCCTCATTTTAGTAGAAAAGCATATTCTGAAACGTACAGTAAACTCGCCTTGACGTGGCACAAGGCTAATATGTGTAGGTCGGTTGATATTTCATCTCTTTTACGGCGTTAGTTTGGTTAGTAAAAAATTTAAGTCTCACTCATCGTCACTAGGACTTTTTATAAACTGAAAGCATTCTAAATTTTCATTTTATTAGAAAAATGTATTCAGTTACGTACAATACACCAATATGTGTAGGACGGTTGATAGTTCATCTCTTTACGATGTTTTTATGGCTTGTAAAGAAAGATCTGGTCCTTCTTATAGTCAGTAAGACTTTTGATAGACTTAAAACATTTCAAATAATCATTTTAGTAGAAGAAACTATTCTGAAAGTACAATGCACGCGTCCTAACGTTGCACAAGGCCAATATGTGTACGACGGTTGAAAATTTCATCTATTTTACGGTTATTTGGTTATAAAAAAAGATTTGGTCTCACTTATCGTCATAAGACTTTTGATAGACTGAAACATTCTAAATTTCTTTCAGCAGAAAAACATATTCAGTACAGTACCCTAATACAAACCAATATAAGTAGGACGGTTAATAGTTCATCTCTTTACGATGTTATTATGGCTTGTAAAAAAATTGGGTCCACTCATCGTCACTAAGACTTTTGATAAACTTGAAAACATTTCAAATTTACATTTTATTAGAAAGAAATATATAATCAATGACGGTACAATTGCACAACCATATGTGTACGAGGTTGGTAGTTCATATATTTTAGCGTGTTATTTTGGTGTAAAAAATTTGGCCTCACTCTATCGTCAGTAAACTTTTGATACACTAAAAACATTCTAAATCTCTTTCAGAAAAAAATACTCTGAAACGTACGGTAAACGCGCCTTAACGTGGCACAAGACCAATATAGTAGGACGGTTGATAGTTCATCTCTTTTACGATGTTATTATGGCTTGTAAAATAATTGGGTCTCACTCATCGTCACTAGGATTTTTGATAACTGAAAGGATTCAAATTTTCATTTTATTAGAAAAAATATATTCAATAACGTACAATACACCGATATGTGTAGGACGGATGATAGTTCATATATTTTGCGGTGTTATTTTGGATGTAAAAAATTTAGGCCTCACTCATCATCAGTGGAATTTTTGATACACTAAAAACATTTTAAATTCTCATTTCAGTAAAAAAAATATTCTGAAATTTACGTAAACGCGCCTTAACGTGGCACAAGACCAATATACGTAGGACGGTTGATAGTTCATCTCTTTTACGATGTTATTATGGCTTGTAAAAAAATTGGGTCTCACTCATCGTCACTAGGACTTTTGATAAACTGAAAGGATTCTAAATTTTCATTTTATTAGAAAAAATATATTCAATAACGTACAATACACCGATATGTGTAGGACGGTTGATAGTTCATATATTTTGCGGTGTTATTTTGGATGTAAAAAATTTAAGCCTCACTCATCATCAGTAGAATTTTTGATACACTAAAAACATTTTAAATTCTCATTTCAGTAAAAAAAATATTCAGAAACTTTACAGTAAACGCGCCTTAACGTGATACAAGACCAATATACGTAGGACGGTTGATAGTTCATCTCTTTTACGATGTTATTATGGCTTGTAAAAAAATTGGGTCTCACTCATCGTCACTAGGACTTTTGATAAACTGAAAGGATTATAAATTTTCATTTTATTAGAAAAAATATATTCAATAACGTACAATACACCGATATGTGTAGGACGATTGATAGTTCATATATTTTGCGGTGTTATTTTGGATGGTAAAAATTTAAGCCTCACTCATCATCAGTAGAATTTTTGATACACTAAAAACATTTTAAATTCTAATTTCAGTAAAAAATATTTAGAAACGTACAGTAAACGCGCCTTAACGTGGCACAAGACCAATATACGTAGGACGGTTAATAGTTCATCTCCTTTACAGTGTTATTATGGTTGGTAAAAAAAGTTACATGTAGTACTGCTGAGACGCTGAGGAAAAGGCAGCTAGAGTTTAATAGCCCAAATACGATCATTTTAGAGGGTTGTAGGGTCAAAGCTCTGAGTCTAACGATATTTGAAGACCAACGGGGCTATCTTTTTGCACCTTTTTTACTTTTGTGTCATAATGAAGCGCAAGAACTGTACCTGCGTTATGAATCACAAACTCTCAATGGTGATGGTGTACTTAGCTTATTAATATGCATTGTGCAGGATTATTATTAAAGAATTTACTACAGTGAAAAGTTGAGTTTTGTTTTATCACATCATGGAATTATTCAAAACCGGGACTATGTAAGTAGAATTTCGGTTTTAATCTTTATGGTCTAATCTCAATTTCGTTTTAACGACGTTATTACTCACTACCCTATTGTGAATGTTGGGTCACTGACGACGCAAAACTTATACACAGAATCGGCAAACCTTCGTCTCATGACCATTTAATTGCCGCAATAAAGGCAAGAATGGCTGACTCTAATTAAAAGAGCAGTCGGTGGGCAATTCATAAAGATCACCACATGAGATAGAATATCTACTACATAGATAAGTAGTACCTGTGTGTGGTGTTGTTGCATTAAGAGAATAATAGAAATTTTACTATCATTAGTCATCTAATTACTTGTAGATTATTATTTCTTTTGTGAATATTGAAACAAAATTCTTTAGGATTTTTCATAACCGTTTCGTTCCATTTTTCTTGTTCTGTTTTCGTTTGGCGAACTTTCTGAAGCGTGTCACGAGATGTAGTGGTTCACGAAAAAAAAAAAACTCTACACACTTATGCACTTAGGCATGTAGGCACGGCAAATTCTTCACGATTTTTCGTCGTCATTATTATAGAGGAACGTCGTGGAATAGTTTAACATTGTATTTACATGGAACAACATCCATACTACATATACCATGGGTAGGTACGTTTGCCATGCCATGGTATCTCCGCTGGTGTCGTTCTTCATCATGGTATTAGCTTACGAACGTTAGCTGTGGCTACATCACAACAACGGTGGACTAGTTTACCGGCTGGTCGTACACAGGTCATTTAACCTGCTTCCATGATGCTGCGGTCGCGAAATGGACCGCTAGTTTCTACCATCACTACCACACTACTTCTTATTACAACTTCTCTATCTTCAGTGCAGTTTGTACGTTCGTGGAACTGGATAGGCCTTCAGAAACGACAACAACAACAACAACAACGTAAACAATGTAAACACAGGCGCCATATGAGCTGCGGTTATCATGGATAATTTTGATGATCTGAGTAATGTGGGGATTTTTTAGTTTTCTTGATCATTTAGTTCAACGTGGCTGCACCATTTGCAGCGAAAATTCTCTTAAAATGAATGTTATGCACAATCTTCTCATTTCCACAAAGATTAGAAACTCTCACCTAAGTGGTGCTTCAAATATTCAACCATTCAGCATCAAAATTCCCCAGAGAGACAAATGGACGTATAAAATTTGATTTGGTCGAAACGTTTACTTCTGTGGGAATTTATTTGGACATTTGGACGGCATGGTCCAGGACGACCATAAAAACAACATTGTCCGGAGAACAGTATTCGCCACCTGCCGGATCCATCCACACATCCATTTGCTAATTAGTGTTGTAGGGTTCGGTTATTTTGTTGGTGTTTATGTTATACACTGTACGAGATTTTGCGACTTTAAAGCTTACAAGCGAGTAGCATTGTTGCATGTGCGGCTAATGCGGAAAATGTGGGCATTTACGGAAGTAAATGTCTGGATGGCCAGACGAACTGGTTGGGATGACTGGATTATGTAGATTGCGTCGGGGCCGCAGCTTGGAGGCGTTATCGTTATTAGTGAAGCTCAGTTCGACGCAGTACGTCTGAAAATGCAAATCAACCATATTAAATTTTATGGGGAGTTATTTTGATAAACTCCATGCCATCGAGACTGCTCACTGTGTCCCCTTGCATGTTTCCAAAAGTTTTGATATACAGTTGGGAAATGGTAGATCAGGATCTCTCAGTATATGTTGCATCAGTTAGATTTGCTAAATTAAACTCCATAATTTTATATTAATTTCATGAAACGCTATCGCTAGCATTATGGGACGTGGAATTGGGTTTTTGCCCATGATCTGCACTTTCCAGATTAGAATCTTCATTCCACTGATGTCAGTTAAGATTATCTTGATCTTGGTCTTTTGGGTTCTGCTTTAAGAGGTCAAAAAAGCAGCTTGCACTTTTTAATTGCCCATAATCTGCATTCTTCAGAATAGGATCTTCATTCCACTGATGTCAGTTAAGATTTTCTTGATCTTGGTCTTTTGGATTCTGCTTTCAGAGGTCAAAAAAGCATCTTGTAATCGTAAATTGCCCACACTTTGCACTCTTTAGAATAGGATCTTCAATCCCCTTATGCCAGTTAAAGTTATTTTGGTCTTGGTCTCTTGGTTTCTGCTTCGAGATATCAGAAGAGGAATTACTTATATTGTCTTGAACTGGGCAGATTCTCTCAACTAAAACCCCTTTGTTGGAAGGGAAGATTTTGGGGGAGATCTATTATAAACAAAGTTGACGAATTCCTTCAGGAAGTTAGGGAAGACCTTCCGTTCTACTTACCATTTTGACCCTTAGCCATCTCTTGACTCATCCAAACTACATTTTTGGGAGTTTAATGATACTGAACGCAAAATATTTTATTGTACTGAAATAGAAATAGAACTGCTGTGTATAAGTACACTTTTCACTTTCAAAATAGTAATAACTGTGTCGATTTGTTTTGAATGTAGTCACGTCAATCGCCTTGTAAACAATATACGTACTCGTAGAGCAAGCAGAGTTAGCTCGCGTTGAAAAGTGTATAAATGATGTTGTATAAGTATGTAGTTAAAAAGGAGGTGCCATATAACGTTCGTGTAATTCGAATAGAGAGACTCGGTTAGGTTACTTTGCTATAAATAAACGTCGAAGAGGTTTGTGACCTACGTCGTCGGAACGATTTCTCTATCAACATCAATCCGTCAAGCTGTTATTAACTGTAACCAACTTTAGAAGTTTTACAATTTCGTAAAGACCGTAAAATTAAGGAGACGTCGTTTACAGTCGTAATATTTCCGCACGTTGGAGCAGAAATAAAGATTTATGTTTAACGATAATTGCGAGGATTAATTGAATTTTCGGAATTCAAGGTAACGCACACGCAGCTGATCCATACGTACAATTATCCCATGGTCTCGATCTCGGAGACCAAAATACTAAGAATCAAGACAAAATAAGTCTATATAAATTTAAGGGAGTAAATAACGAGATCACAAAATTGCAAGAAGCTTCTTTGACCTCTGAAAGAAGAGACCAAGAGGCCAATGAGGACATCGTTCTTGACCATGGATCTTCCTCAGAAACTTCATTTTATCAAGAAGGTTTTAAATGCAGAAAATCTGTCAGGATTTGAGACTGACTAAGGTATTCAAAAATCGATCTTTTTGACAGGTTTAAAACGATTAAAGGAGTTGACAGAATTGATGTTTTTACTTGTTAACTCATAAAAGAGAAATTTGGAGATTAGGTTGACATGAAATCCATCTTGAGATGGATCTCCTCAGAAGCTTCCATGATATCAAGAAGGTTTTACTTCAGAGAATATGTCAGAATCGAGACTTTTCATCTGGATTCCTTGATAGGTTTATGACTGATTTAAAGGAGTTTGTCAGAATCTGATGTTTCTTACTTGTTAACGTCATAAAAGAGAAATTTGGAGATGGTACAGAAATCCTTTTTGACGACGAATATCCGTCAGAAGCTTCCATGATATCAAGAAGGTTTTACTTCAGAGAATATGTCAAGATCGAGACTTTTTATCTGGATTCCTTGATAGATTTATGTGGGATTCAATGGAGATAGCCAGAATCTGATATTTTTTACTCGTTAACGTATTGAAACATGAATTTGAAGACAATGAGGACATCCTTCTTGACCATGGATCTACCCCAGAAACTTCCATGCTATCGAGAAAGTCGTAATTAAAAAGAAAACTCTAAGGAATAAGACTGTTCAAGTGATTCCTTTAAATATTCAAGGTGTATTGAAATGAGGTTACCAAAATCGAATGTTTGTACTTTTTAACTTATTGGAAAAGGAATTTGGAGTCCATGGACATCCTCTTTGACCACGAATTTTCCTTAAAATGACTTCTTCTAGTAGTGACGCTTACAATTCAAGTGAATCTTTGTGTGAATTTGAGGTTTTGGGAAATGTAGGAAGACTTCTCAAACTTTTGGAATCTTTGGATTTTCTTTTTGATTCCCAAGTCGTCAAGGCGAAGTGGTACACGTACGTTGAGTATAATAGCAATCGTTTAGAGGACTAGTTCTGATAGTGAGCATAGAATGGACAGTAGTTTTTCCATTGTACACTACCTGGCATTACGTTTAACATGTGTCAAACCAGTCTTCCGTTAGCAGTAGTGTAACTGCTGGGAGGTCCGGTTGAATACAAGGACCCGTCACGCATGAGAACTCTTGTGGATTAAGCAGCAACCGTAGACATACGTTCTTACACACACACACATACATAGTAATCTTTGCATATCTATTCATGTAATACACATACGTACACATCTACCTAAATACACAGATACATGTTAGTGTATGTGTATGTTGGCTTTAGAGTAATATTATTGTTGACTACATTCAATTGCAATTAACAAGTGAATGAAGCCACGGAGACGTGACAATTTGCAGGGGAATATTCGGCGGTTGTGGCGAGCAAAAAAAGAATGTTTTACAATCTCATTAACCGGTACCGTTTACAGCCTCTTAAAATCGTCATTAATGTGCCGAATACGACAACGTAATTACGTACCTAGCAGCAGCAGCAGCAGCTGTGTTGAGTGAATTATCTGTTTGATGTAATGAAATTATTTACCAATAATAGATACCTAAGTACATTCATAATAAAAAAAAAATACTTGAGGTAGAATAGTTTGGCAAATTTTTAAGATGATGGGAGTTCCGCAAGGGTGTGAGCGGGGTCCTCTGCTATTCAAAATAAAATCTAGAGTATTTAAGAATAATTTTGACACCTAATAAGAAGAAATAGTTTCTTATTCTTATAATCTTGGGAATTCAAATATTCCATCTGCTTGTTTGTGAAGGAATTACATTTACCTACCATTAATTCTCATAGAATAGATAAATTGTTTGGTATCGTTTTATTGTTCATTCGAAGACGAATTGCTCACTTGTCCATTCCATGCATAAGAAGGATGGTTATAGTTATAGTTAAGCGGTTCAGAGGAAGCGTATATAACAGGATAATTGAGCTGTTATTCGAGCCATTATTTCCACACAATTACAATTATTGCCTTCCGCAATGAAGTAAAAATACTCCTTACACAACAATAACAACATTAACAAATAACCAGAATAATCTTGTAGCATTACCCTTTTTGATCTTGGATATCAACGTAATTAAACGCCGATTCCGTACAATCCGATTGGACGTTCCTTAGATGTCGTGATTGCACGTTATCTGTAATTAGTTGTATTATCTAATAAACGATGCGTATTGGCTCGTATTGATTACTACATCGGTATTATCCGTCTGATGACAATTAGTTGGATTATCCGGTCTATGTACCCATACATATACATATCTATGTGTGCGTTTGTGCTCAGAAATGCTCGGCATCATCACTATGATCGAACAGTAATTTGTTGTATCAATATTTATCGATAAGCATAAGTACATAAGTAAATTTTAAGTATGTATCTTCACTTGGACAAAAATATTGAATGTTTTGTTCCAGGAGGATGACATGGTGCCGCCATCGAAGAACAGGGCCGGACCGGATTTTCAGGATACTACATACGTAATTAGGTGAGTTCTTTTGTAAATTTTACAAATTTATCTACAATAATTGATTCGAAGAATATATCCTGTTAATTACTTTGAAAAGAGAATGAAAAATTAATTGGTTCCAAAGGGAAAACTAATTAGTAATCACTTAGTAGTTTTAATCCGGTCGTTTTCAGTTTCAACTGAAACAGTCCAATAAATAATTAGTGCTAATTCTTTCTGCAACTGTGTATACTGTACTTGTAAGGTATGCTGTTAGTTTGTAGTATAACAAGGTGGAAAACCGTTCGGGACCATCAATCAAGCCATATGCAACGCCATAAAAGGATCATAGCGAAGAAGGACTAAAAGAACGGGTCGTTAGTTGCGTCGAAACACGCAACTGCCCACAGAGGGCTTTGGTTCAACTTCAGCTACAATAGTTAGTGGTCGCTGGGTAAACGCCGCGCCGTGGGCCACAAACAAATATTTAAATTGAAACTAACGCTTTTTAATAATCTGCTGTAAGTAGATGTTGCTAACTAGTTATGTATGGGTAATATTCTCAATACTTGTTTTGTGCAAATGACAGAAATCCGAATGGACATTTTAGCTAGACCACTCGCAGCGTACAACATTGACAATTTTCAAGGATTCTGCAGAAATGAAATTGCTATGTACATTCAGTATTTGTAGCGAGCGAACAATTCCCCGACGTTACTCCATTATTCCCGTCAATATAACTTCTTCAATAGATGTGCAATTGGTTCATTCGATCAGAAACATATATTGCATTGTCTCGTCGTTAGTTTATGCCTGCGAATGTGCGCAGTCTGTTGTATCGCACGAGGGTGTGCACTCTTCATAATTAATTACCTATTAGGCACTTTAGTCTCGGTTCGATAATAACCTGTCTGTCGGTAACATAACGTTCAATAAAAATCTCGTTTCGGTTGGTCGCTTAAACTCTTACTCACGCTGTATATTTGTACACATGTTGGGAAATAATTTGACGCACATATGAGGAGAATAGAATTTGTAAGAAGAATGTAAAGACTATTTTGTAGGATCCATCGTTCTAGATGTGGATTGGCGATCAGCGGACTGAAAAAATAATTTCATGCATAAACCACTGCGTGCTTGAGTAATAACAGTATTGAAAATTACTAGTTTCTCATTAAATAATGGTAACATTGCATCTCCACACACAAGCGATGACCGTGCACCGGGAGTTGTTCCCGTGTTATGGTATTACGGCCAGAAGGACCTCTAATAACATACCATTACTATTATCTTCAACCTCGGGGATAATTGCTATTGAATGTTTAACAGCCCCGAGTCCTCTTTTCTAGAACTATTATTTCAAAGTGTTTCAAAGGGGGGATTTTGCTTCACGGGAAAACAATAAAACCACATCATCATCGAACGGTTCCGTACGGCCCTGCAGGTGAAAAAAAACACACCCTTTCGGCAGATGCGGTCATCGTAATACGTATCATAACATCTAAACGGCCTAAAATTGATAAAACCGAGAGCAACTTAACGAAAACGCGATGGTATCAGGAGCGCATTAACCCCGGGGAAACCCCCAAGCAATCGAAATCTCGCTACATCTAAAAATATTTTTTTTGCAGCTTTGCTTTAGAAAACTTAGTAGATGAAAAATTGAAAGTGAAAATGTAACATAATGTTGTATGGTGAAGTTTTTCTCGTTTGATGAGACAAAACGAACAGTTCCGCGAACAATGGCCTATTAACGTTGAGATGTTCTATGGCGGTCGGTCGCATTTGAGAGTGGAAATGGAGAAAAAGCACAAGGGGCGGCGGACGTCGAACGTTCAACGTCGTCGTCGGCGCATTCCCCGAAGGAAGAGCCGACGAGAATTAATAATTAACCCGCAAAAACCGCGCACAGACTTAACCCGACCATATTTCTACGCGCAGAGAATAACACCACGACCAAATGGGCAGAAGAAAGCGAATTTATAATGGCCTATAAGGGATATTAAAAGCTGGACAGATGCAATGTAAAAAAGAATTGTAGATACCTGCACGGCCAGACCGAAAGAACTGACCCCACAACCAAATAAATATGAGGAGGATTGTTGCAACAATCATTTTCTTTGAAGCTGTTTTGAATGCAGCTCACCGAAACGTCCAAAACTCCTCTTCTTCGTGTTACACTGCACGATTTTTGTGGTATAATTGTACGTAATAAAAGTTTCTCCCTTTTAAAGTTCGCAAAAACCTCAACAAATAAAATTTAATGCTGTAGTTGCAGTCGGTCTCTTCTGGCTTGTTGTACTCGGTACAATAATCGTCTATTTGCGGTCAAACTATTCTCCAAAATTCGCAGGAAATATTCCTGTGCTTTCTGGCACGGTATTTTGAAGTGGGGCTCGCAGATTACGTCGGAAAATCGAAATAACTTTTCTCTGCATTTCGGGACACTAATTAGAACTTAAACATTTAACAAGCCTGAAATTTTGGCATTAAAATTGGCATTACAAGAGCTTCGAATGCTCAACTGACTGACGATGGCGAACCTTTTTCAAAAAGTTTCCGGAGAGGGTGTTTTATTCACAACATTGCCCCGGCACGGCGTTTCGTTCCTGTATTTGTCTGAAAAACGATTCGCTTCTGCTAATTGAGGTCGCATGAAAAACATTTTTTTTTTAATTAACTAGGTAGTAAAAAACAATAAAAATTCATTATTATGAAGCTTAACGAGAAAAGGTACTTAATGAATTGGGTAAATTCTAAATGCCTTTTGGTTCTTGTTCCATTTTTTAATTTGTTTGAGTATATTTTATTTGACTCGTTTTGTAAACATTCCCCCAGGAATATCTTCTTTATTACAAAAATTCTTTGTAAACGTCACTAAGCCTAGGTACTTACGTACGTAAATAAAAGTCCCTTGGGGGTTGTATAATTTCCAATCAATAATATCAATACATTAAGCAATACTTAGGTTCGTGGATATCCATAGACACGTTTTACAGTGGTTACCTTTAATACATAAGCAATTGGTTATCTTGATATGGAACATTATTGTTATTCATCATTTAAGTAGGTCACACCATAGTAAAATAAAAATCAAGAGCATTCACGACCTTTCCATTAATTACACGTTGACCCACAAAATTGTAGACCACGTCAGGGTAGGTAGTCTTAAAAAATCGACTGAATCAGCTTGTGGTCGTCCAGGTCTTTCTGAATCTTTTTTCTGTTTTACCTACTTATGGAATTTTTGAATTCTTTTTGGAATCTGGGTCTTGTACTTGTACAACATGAACCCTTCCACAAATAGCAACATATAATGTAGGTTGATGCATGAGTTACTTCTTCTTTGTTGCGTACCTGCCTCCGGATGGCCTCTGTTTGTAAATTATATCATTAACCTCTGCAAGAACAACTCCACGACGTAGCTAATTACGTACAGAGCCGCAATAGAAGAGCAGAAGAAGCTCACCTACATGGACGGCTGCTGTTACTTCCTTTATGGATGTTTTGTATCCACTAGGTACTACAATACTTTGTCTAAGACTACCTAACATAAGAACCGTTACCGTTACATCTTTGCGTTTTCGAACTCTTCTATCTTATTGAGTCGATATTTGTCGAGAGGAACACATACTGGGACGCTCGGAAACCATTCTTTGATTTTTACAAGACTGATGATTATTGTGACGTTTAAATATGGATATAGCCACCTGCTGACCATTGCACTCAGGATTATTAAAAATCTATTAACAAATCTATAAAATTGGGCAACTTCCTATTCTCCAACTTTTAAGCCTAAAGAACTCATTTCAAGAATATCATGGTCTTTAGAAGCATCAAGAATTCATCCCTTTAAGGCCTTAGTTTTAATTTACCATAGTGAGGTCTTGTTCAGTGTTGCTTCGCTTCAACATTTTTTAGTTTCTTCGGCTTTTGGAGGTACGTACCGTAGACTTCAAATCTCATTTTTTTGTAACATACCACTGACCTGAAGGAAATAAAGGAACAAAGTCCCAGTTGGAATCGATAGCGACCTCTTCATCCATCGTAGGCTGAGCTGGCCTTGCGAACGAAAACAAAACGAACGAACGTTCCGCCAGCAATGACGAAAGCGTTTTAGTCACGAAATTAATTCAAGTCAATATATTCATAAAGCTGTCAACGTTCGGAATGACTCCGGAGCATGCCTTCAACACAGCCTGGCATTATAATAATCCAGCGGATCAACTGAATCGAGTGTAAACTAGAACGTAATCGAGTGAAAGCGTTACTTTGTTGGTCGATTGTATGCCAGTCGACTGGGTGCATATGATGGGTACGTGGATGTCGGTAATATGACTTGTGACCGCCCTGGCGTACAAACTACTGTCGGTTACTCGATCAAGTGACGGGGGATCCTTTCTGTGGTTTCTATCTTCTTCAATTCAGCAGCTTCGAGGATTCATCTGCAAGACGAACTCGAAAATGTTTCAGAACAATGTGACAAGTTGGATTTTGTAGAAAATACTGTCATATCTAATAATAAACGGGGGTTGTAACAAAAATAGTTGATTTTTGAAGCAGAGCTTTTGAAGGAATGATTAGAAGTTATCCTCTGGTTTCCGTCTCCTTTATGCAGCAGCTTCAAGGATTGATCTGCAAGACGAAGTCGAAAATGTTTCAGAACAATGTGACAAATTGGATTTTGTAGAAAATACTGTAATATCTAATAATAAACAGGGGTTGCAACAAAAAGAATCATTTTTGAATCAGAGCTTTTGAAGGAATGACTGAAAGTCATCCTGTGGTTTCCATCTTCTTCAATTCAGCAGTTTCAAGGATTCATTTGCAAGACGAATTCGAAAATGTTTCAGAACAATGTGACAAGTTGGCCTTTGTAGAAAATATTGTAATATCTAATAATAAACGGGGGTTGCACCAAAAAAGATTCATTTTTGAAGTAGAGCTTTTAAAGGGAAAGGGATGACTGGAAGTCATCCTCTGGTTTCCATCTTCTTCAATTCAGCAGCTTCGAGGATTCATTTGCAAACGAACTCAAAATGTTTCAGAACAATGTGACAAGTTGGCCTTTGTAGAAAATATTGTAATATCTAATAATAAACGGGGGTTGCACCAAAAAAGATTCATTTTTGAAGTAGAGCTTTTAAAGGGAAAGGGATGACTGGAAGTCATCCTCTGGTTTCCATCTTCTTCAATTCAGCAGCTTCGAGGATTCATTTGCAAGACGAACTCGAAAATGTTTCAGAACAATGTGACAAGTTGGCCTTTGTAGAAAATATTGTAATATCTAATAATAAACGGGGGTTGCACCAAAAAAGATTCATTTTTGAAGTAGAGCTTTTAAAGGGAAAGGGATGACTGGAAGTCATCCTCTGGTTTCCATCTTCTTCAATTCAGCAGCTTCGAGGATTCATCTGCAAAACGAACTCTAAAATGTTTCAGAACAATGTGACAAGTTAGATTTTGTAGAAAATACTCTAATATCTAATAATAAACGGGGGTTGCAACAAAAAAGATATATTTTGGAAGCAGAGCTTTTAAAGGGATGACTAGAAGTCGTCCTCTGGTTTCTATCTTCCTCAATTCAGTTTTTACAATTATTAGAACAAATTCGACAATTTACAAGTTTTTGTTGTTAAAATACGCTATTGATTTGACGCTCTCTTATTTACCACATAACTTCATTTTTAGAAACATTAAGTCTTACTGGTTTTCGACTCTTTCGCATCTCTCTGCGATTAAACGGTTCAGTAACGATTTTGTAATCGGTTTTTGCAACTTTCATTTAACTTAGGCTCTGATGTCCGTTAAAAACTACTTAAGACAAATCAAAAATTAAGGCTTGAGTAACAACCTCTTTTTTAAAATAATCGAAATGGTGTTGCGCATTAAAAGTTACCGGTTACTTTTTATGTAACTGCAACTCGTAATCTCAAGCAGTTTCCACTAACCATGAGATAAAATTTATAAACGATCATTGTAAGTAAAATTAGTTTCTTGGAAAGCTTGGTCTCTAATAAATAATTATCGTTCCCAAAAAGCATGAAAAATGGGGGGATACTTTTGGGATAGCAGGAAGACGTATAGAGCAAAGGTGCGATTTAACTTTCTTTTACGTTACTGTGTTCTGAAAAATACCACAATTTCGACTAATTGCTTGTCATCGTTTCTTTTAATGGACTAAAAATTTTATTGCTCGTCTCTAATTACCGTTAAAGTTGCTAAGTCTGCCTAATAGCTGACTTTACTTACTTAACATTCGGCGATAACAAACAACCATGGCGCTATTCATAAGAAATTAACATTAGTTATTAAAATTCTTCTGATAGGTAGACTGTAGTAGGTACAGGTGTAGATTGTCTTAAAACCTGTTAAATTACACAGATCTTCGTTTCTGTTTTTAATGTTATTTTTTTATTATTTAATAAGTAATATTCCAATCGGCTCTGTGGGAAACGAACACAACAAGACGTTTCTTTTTTGCTATTATTTATTAATTAAAGTTTATTGGTGCCGCGTTTATTGTTTTTTCTTTTCATTAATTGACATATCTTTCAAATAATTCGAATAATAATTGGAGGTTCTTCCATTAATTAAGATTCCGTTATTACCTACTGTCCACACAAATTAGATTTTGCTACTCCGGGTCCACTTTGTATTTTACTTCATTTTAAATTCCTATCAGTAGGTTTCAGCACCTGCGGAAATTTCGTTTTACAATATACTTTTCAATTTCAGTTTCTTTGCAATTTAGGCTCTAATAAGTGTGCAGTTTAATAAATTCTTTCTAATAAGTGTGTGACAGGTTGAAGTGGCACGAATGACGTTTTTGACAGAATGCAGCCCGACCGAGTTGGTCACATTTCTGCAAATTACATTACGGCCCGAGTGTTCTGCAAACGCGCCCATTTGTTTCATATTAACACGAACATTCGCCAGCGTGCGGACAGGCTTTAAGTTTATGGACCTGCATGTTTGTTAATTTATCTGTCATCGCGGAGCTCTCCTCAAAGCAAACAAACGCCGTGTGTATCGTACAGAGAAAAACACACACGCCACAATGTGAAACATGTGTTCCTCAGTTACTATTTTTCGACTTTAAAAGATAATAATTCACGTAGACAAAACGTTTCTTCTTTTTAATTATTTATGCACCGGATAATGTTACTTTCGGCTGTATAATATCCCTGATCCCCGGTACACTTTATTACCTCTTCTGAAGCCAACCACCTACCTCCCTGGTGGCTGGACACACGCACGACTGTTAAATTTATTTCTGTTCTTATTCACTCAACTTTCAAATTTAAACTCATACCTTAGAAAGCTAGGAGACGTTCACTAAGTACGAGAGAATTCATTAAATCTCACAAAAAGTGGGCGAGCGTCATATAAAATTGCTCGTTAACACTATAAATCAAGAGGGACTGACGTGGAATTCCATCACATCGTTTCAAATACCACTGAGGAAGAGAGAGGTGTGCAAATGTAAAGTAACCACTGAATAGTAATTACTAGAGAGTTAAATGGGAGGAAGGGTCGTAAAGAGTCCACTAAATCTCACTTAAAATGAGGGGGAGTTATTGAAAATTGTTCATCAACTCTCTAACTCAATAGGGAGTGAAAGGGAATCTTATCACATCGTTTCAAATCTCACTTTGGAAGAGAGAGGTGTGAAAATTTTTAATAGGCACTGAATAGTTATTACTAGAGAGTTAAATGGGAGGAGGGATCCTTAAGAGTCCACTAAATCTCACTTAAAATGAGGGGATGTTACTGAATATTGTTCATCAACTCTATAACTCAATAGGGAGTAAAAGAGAATCCCATCATATCGTTTCAAGTCTCATTTTGGAAGAGAGAGGTGTGCAAATTTAAAATATCCACTGAATAGTAATTAGTAGAGAGTCGAATGGGAGCAGGGCTCCTTAAAAGTCCTCTAAATTTCACTTAAAATGAGGGGTTGTTATTGAAAATGGTTCATAAACTCTTTAACTCACTATGGAGTGAAAGGGAATCCCATCATATCGTTTCAAGTCTCACTTTGGATGAGAGATGTGTGCAACCTTAAAATATCCACTGAATAGTAGTTACTAGAGAGTTAAATGGGAGGAGGAGTCCTAATGAGTCCACTAAATCTCACTTAAAATGAATGGGTGTTACTGAATATTGTTCACCAACTCTCCAACTCAATAGGTAATGAAAGAGAATCCCATCATATCGTTTCAAGTTTCACTTTGGAAGAGAGAGGTGTGCTAATTTAAAATATCCACTGAATAGTAATTACTAGAGAGTTAAATGGGAGGAGGAGTCCTAATGAGTCCACTAAATCTCACTTAAAATGAATGGGTGTTACTGAATATTGTTCACCAACTCTCCAACTCAATAGGTAATGAAAGAGAATCCCATCATATCGTTTCAAGTTTCACTTTGGAAGAGAGAGGTGTGCTAATTTAAAATATCCACTGAATAGTAATTACTAGAGAGTTAAATGGGAGGAGGAGTCCTAATGAGTCCACTAAATCTCACTTAAAATGAGGGGGTGTTACTGAATATTGTTCATCAACTCTCCAACTCAATAGGGAACGAAAGAGAATCCCATCATATCGTTTCAAGTTTCACTTTGGAAGAGAGATGTGTGCAACCTTAAAATATCCACTGAATAGTAGTTACTAGAGAGTTAAATGGGAGGAGGAGTCCTAATGAGTCCACTAAATCTCACTTAAAATGAGGGGGTGTTACTGAATATTGTTCATCAACTCTCCAACTCAATAGGGAACGAAAGAGAATCCCATCATATCGTTTCAAGTCTCACTTTGGAAGAGAGAGGTGTGCAAATTTAAAATATCCACTGAATAGTAATTACTAGGGAGTTAAATGGGAGGAGGAGTTCTAATGAGTCCACTAAATCTCACTTAAAATGAGGGGGTGTTACTGAATATTGTTCATCAACTCTCCAACTCAATAGGGAACGAAAGAGAATCCCATCATATCGTTTCAAGTTTCACTTTGGAAGAGAGATGTGTGCAACCTTAAAATATCCACTGAATAGTAGTTACTAGAGAGTTAAATGGGAGGAGGAGTCCTAATGAGTCCACTAAATCTCACTTAAAATGAGGGGGTGTTGTTCATCAACTCTCCAACTCAATAGGGAACGAAAGAGAATCCCATCATATCGTTTCAAGTCTCACTTTGGAAGAGAGAGGTGTGCAAATTTAAAATATCCACTGAATAGTAATTACTAGGGAGTTAAATGGGAGGAGGAGTCCTAATGAGTCCACTAAATCTCACTTAAAATGAGGGGGTGTTACTGAATATTGTTCATCAACTCTCCAACTCAATAGGGAACGAAAGAGAATCCCATCATATCGTTTCAAGTCTCATTTTGGAAGAGAGAGGTGTGCAAATTTAAAATATCCACTGAATAGTAATTACTAGGGAGTTAAATGGGAGGAGGAGTCCTAATGAGTCCACTAAATCTCACTTAAAATGAGGGGGTGTTACTGAATATTGTTCATCAACTCTCCAACTCAATAGGGAACGAAAGAGAATCCCATCATATCGTTTCAAGTCTCACTTTGGAAGAGAGAGGTGTGCAAATTTAAAATATCCACTGAATAGTAATTACTAGGGAGTTAAATGGGAGGAGGAGTCCTAATGAGTCCACTAAATCTCACTTAAAATGAGGGGGTGTTACTGAATATTGTTCATCAACTCTCCAACTCAATAGGGAACGAAAGAGAATCCCATCATATCGTTTCAAGTTTCACTTTGGAAGAGAGATGTGTGCAACCTTAAAATATCCACTGAATAGTAGTTACTAGAGAGTTAAATGGGAGGAGGAGTCCTAATGAGTCCACTAAATCTCACTTAAAATGAGGGGGTGTTACTGAATATTGTTCATCAACTCTCCAACTCAATAGGGAACGAAAGAGAATCCCATCATATCGTTTCAAGTCTCACTTTGGAAGAGAGAGGTGTGCAAATTTAAAATATCCACTGAATAGTAATTACTAGGGAGTTAAATGGGAGGAGGAGTCCTAATGAGTCCACTAAATCTCACTTAAAATGAGGGGGTGTTACTGAATATTGTTCATCAACTCTCCAACTCAATAGGGAACGAAAGAGAATCCCATCATATCGTTTCAAGTCTCACTTTGGAAGAGAGAGGTGTGCAAATTTAAAATATCCACTGAATAGTAATTACTAGGGAGTTAAATGGGAGGAGGAGTCCTAATGAGTCCACTAAATCTCACTTAAAATGAGGGGGTGTTACTGAATATTGTTCATCAACTCTCCAACTCAATAGGGAACGAAAGAGAATCCCATCATATCGTTTCAAGTTTCACTTTGGAAGAGAGATGTGTGCAACCTTAAAATATCCACTGAATAGTAGTTACTAGAGAGTTAAATGGGAGGAGGAGTCCTAATAAGTCCACTAAATCTCACTTAAAATGAGGGGGTGTTACTGAATATTGTTCATCAACTCTCCAACTCAATAGGGAACGAAAGAGAATCCCATCATATCGTTTCAAGTCTCACTTTGGAAGAGAGAGGTGTGCAAATTTAAAATATCCACTGAATAGTAATTACTAGGGAGTTAAATGGGAGGAGGAGTCCTAATGAGTCCACTAAATCTCACTTAAAATGAGGGGGTGTTACTGAATATTGTTCACCAACTCTCCAACTCAATAGGTAATGAAAGAGAATCCCATCATATCGTTTCAAGTTTCACTTTGGAAGAGAGATGTGTGCAACCTTAAAATATCCACTGAATAGTAGTTACTAGAGAGTTAAATGGGAGGAGGAGTCCTAATGAGTCCACTAAATCTCACTTAAAATGAGGGGGTGTTACTGAATATTGTTCATCAACTCTCTAACTCAATAGGGAGTAAAAGGGAATTCTATCATATTTTCTCAAATCTCACTTTGGAAGAGAGAGGTGTGCAAACTTAAAATATCTACTGAATAGTAATTACTAGAGAGTCAAATGGGAGGAGGGGGGGTCCTACAAAGAGCCCATGAAATCTCACTTAGAATGTAGGGGTGTCATTGAAAATTGTTCATCAACTGTCTCATTCAAGAGGGAGTAAAGGGGAATTCCATCACATCATTTCAAAGATGAAGGAACTAAGATTAAGTATTTTAATGAGGAAGAAGGTTTTGAAAATAACTCATGGATTTATGACATTTTTAACGATGACCTTAACATCCGACTCAAGTGAAGTCAAAGTAAGGAAGGAAGGTTTGAGTGTGAAGTTGTGGGGAGTAGCTTCCCTGTCACATACACTTTTATACACAAGAAAGACGAATAATAACAGAAAAGAAAGCGCGTTATTGAAAGCGAAATTTGAGTGTACACGTCAATGGTAGGTGTTAACCTCTCAGACATGAATTATTTATCGGGAGGTCTCGGGTTTCGCGAATAACCTGTTATCCATACGTACCATCATCGAGGCGTATTTACACACTCGGAGCAAGCAATTTCGGAATGGTACGGGTCAGGTGCCATTATAATGGAGAGAAGGGAATCGTCAAAACAATGTGGGCATCCTCAAACTGCAGCCATTAATATGCACCTACACCTTTTTCAAAAGGAGAGTAATTTTAATTTTTAAGATTATTATTCTGTGCACAACAAAAGTAATTCAACATGAATAAATGATTAAGTTGTCGTCACATAATAGAGTTTTTCAGTTTACACCCCTGTATGATATTATTGAGAGAAGAAAAGATTTGGTGTAATAATAAGTAGCGAGGTACTTACATAGTTGAAGAGCTGTTTGCTGAAACATGTTAATTGCTTTTTGTAATGCGATCCAGTGTGTTTGGCCTTTGTATTGTAATGGATTTGTTAGTGCTTGAAATTTGTCATGCATTGTTGATGGATCCGAGTGTGCCTTGTAATCGACACCAATTGAGAAATAGAATAATTCGATACGCCTCTTCGCTGGTACGCCTCTTAAACGTGAGAAAAAATCGCCGAAAGACGTTTTTATTCGCCCAGTTACAGAAAACTTGTCTCAGGAGCACTACTACGAGGTCCAATTAAAGATCTTACATTCTTAATGCCGGATTGATAATTTAATACGCCTTTCTTTGCCTCCGTTTTTTACCGGGACGCAACAATAACGTCTCTAACAAAAGATGTCTTCCAAATCCTTTAGCGGTAATTAAGAGGATGCTGAGGAAAAAGTCTCATCTCCAGATAACAAGTCAGGTTAACAACAAAAAAATGATTACTAATTCTCATGCATATAAATAATATTACGGACGGACAGAACATAATGGTTTATCGTTTAAATTGCTTTCGATAACGGGCTCCTGGAATTCCTAAATATTCCTTCATAATGAATGGTGTTCATGGACGTCACAAAATAAGGACATTTTTTGGGATTGATTCAGGATGAGGTCGATAAAGAAATATTTAGTTTTGAAGACTTTATGAGAATTTTAACAGCTACAAAAAAAAATGGTCGGGAACACTAGGCCTCAGTTTTTCAACGTATTGATAAGCGCCCTTTATCGTAACTTTATTTATGTAAACGTCTGAAACATAAAGATAAAGGTCCAACCCCTGTCACGTTGCCTATTTTTCAATATTAACCTCTCACCCCACGTTTCGTTTTTGAAATCTATTATAAATGAATGTCCCGAATGCCGTTTTATCAATCGAACATTAAAACTGTAATCTTTGATATGTACATAAGAGTATCTATGTAATAATAAAATTTTTAATTGGTTACAACCGAACGGAGTTGTTGTTGATAATATGTTTAATTGAAGATGTTAACACATGTTTCTGAAGACTGATGATAATAAATAGATCGTCTGGCGTGGCGTAATTTTATTAATAATGTTAAAAAAAATTCTTTTCAAATAATTAAGCACTTTGTATGGTAGCGGTGAAGTCAAGTTTCGATAAGGCTAAAAGCTCCGATTACGACAATGGCAGTTCTGTGGTATTTATTAGGCATTTAAATGGTTAGAAAAATGGTCGTCCACCTGGTCGGCCATTTCCTCGGCTATTCAAGGAACAATTCTCTTCCATTTTATACTTGACTAACCTCGCTTATATATAATGTATTTTATGCGTTGGTATGAACGCTCCCGTGTACTCCTCGTTGTTAGATATCCCGGTTATGGAGGTAGGTGCACCGCTAATTAATCCACATAGACGCATGAGTGTAATGCATTTCCTACAATTACAGTTCGTTCATTAAAATGCCGGTGATGATATAACTTCTACTTCTTCTTGTTAGTTAGTTAGTTATGTGGCTCGGGCTCCGAGCGTTTTTCATTCGTTGCCAATTAGGAGGAAAACGTATTTTATATAATTATGGAAACATCATTCATAATACGTGTACATACCTACCGTCCATCGGAAGGAGGAACAAAAACCCACTCACTATGGAACCGCTCCAACTCACTGACTTCTCTTTGTATATACCTATAATATTTCTACTGACTAATTAATTACTTAAACTGATGACAAATAAAATCTTCTGATTGCCCAATTTTGAAGAAAACTTTAACGTGGAGCTTTTCTGAATCCCAAGAATTTCCTCTTGCGAGGTCATTCGTACAGTGAACGTATGTGTGCGGATGGATGGACGAATGCAGTAGGCGAACGTCGGACAATTTGCTTAAAATGCAACACATTCTGTAGTAATTAACAAAACAGGAATGTGACAGCAGTCGTTTGAATAGCGGCGAGAAGTTAATGAGGCCGAAACAGGCCGAGCACAACTAATTCGTCCTTCTTTTCACTAAAATACACACTAATTAAGCCGAACAAAGGATTTCGGTGCCGCACGAAAATGGATCAACATCTCTAAATCTCAACCTATGAGATATGTCACTGCTCATCCTTTTGAATACAAATTTTTTTGGGCCAACTACTGAAGGAGACACAGCAAGACATTTGGAAACTTTATAGAGGACGGAAGATGGTTGTGAAAGCTGGAAGCAGAAGGAAAGACTGTTACAAATATGGGAAGGGAAGAAAATCATCTAAAGAAATGATAGATATCAAGGAAAGAAAGATATAACAGAAGGGCAGAAATCAAGAACCACTATAGATTATTATGGGAGTAGCAGCAGGTACACTGAGAGGACGTTAATACGTTTCCAGTAGTTTTCTTAAATGGCAACGTCGCGCCTTTTCGGTCTGTATGTTGTCGATAATGTAGGAAACAATAATATTGCGAGCAGAATCGCATCTATTGCTCGCTAGTTTCGTGGCTGTTTCAATGTTTACATACTTAATATACAGGGTCTTTCAAGTTGATGGGCTATTAGTATATGAATTAGTAGAATGAATTCAATTTTGAAACTTGGGCTCATTTGGTTATTGTTTATGCCGCTTCTTTTAAAAATATTTTCAATTTCGATTTTACATATGGTTATACCGAAAGTAGATGTTAACTTTCTTATTTAAAATAGAATGATACTTTTTTTTACATTTTCCGATAGAAAATCTGAATTCATGCATATTTTATGGGTAAGCACTACTCCGAAAATATTGATGGATTTTGAGTTTTCATTTTTTTCAAAATTTTTGACATCTCCACGTTAACGTTTAAAAAACCGTTATTCAATTAATTTTTGAGATTTTGCTTTATAACTCGTAACAATTATTTATAACTATTCACATTATCGAAAAAAAATTGTGGTTTTTAACTAAAATGTACAGGGTGTTCACATTTTGTGGTCAAAGTTGGTCAACTTCAAAGAGGCATAAGTCAATTTTTTTAAATAAAATGACCCACTTTTGACTACATATGCGACTTCTTCATTGAATTTGGCGTCTTTTGATATGGGACTATCGTATAACTTTGCTTATACTTTATGAGAAAATCTACAATTTGAAGTATGTCATTCCGTTTATAATAAGAAAGTTAACATCTACTTCCGGTATCTATAACCGGATATAAATCGAAATTGAAAATATTTTTAAAAGAAGCGGCATAAATAATAACCAAATGAGCCTAAGTTTCAGAATTGAATTCATTCTACTAATTCATATACTAATAGCCCATCAACTTGAAAGACCCTGTATATTAAGTATGTAAACATTGAAACAGCCACGAAACTAGCGAGCAATAGATGCGATTCTGCTCGCAATATTATTGTTTCCTACATTATCGACAACATACAGACCGAAAAGGCGCGACGTTGCCATTTAAGAAAACTATTGGGAGCGAATTAACGTCCTCTCAGTGTACATTATATTGACATTTATAATAACAAGAAACTGGCTTATTGATGTAGCCTGATGCTTAGATCGCAGCTACGCGTCCGATAGGTCCATCTTAAACTTTTGTATCAGTAAAGACCTTTACTTTACTACAATAGCCAGAAGAGACAGGCACTAGAACTAGACAGTGTTAAGGGGGAAGGGAACTGAACTATTTGGGGCATTATAAAGGTTAATTAGCGTTACTTAATTAGAGTAATTACGTATAATAATAGAAACATAAAATTTCCTGTAGACCTATGAATAATTTTTTGAGTTAAACCTTTCCAACCAAGAAAGGTGCAAATATTATTTACGTATTCCTAAAATTTCCGTTATTCCATCAATGCTGTATGGGTTAATTAACGCGATGGTTTTGTAATAAGAAAACCCACTTTTTTTCGGTAAAAGTGTTATTTATATTGATCGGCAGCCGAAGAAGGTGTTAATGAAACATCGTCTTGAGGTGTTAATTTTTATACAGCCGTCGCATTGTTCTCTATTGTGTTCCGTACCGACCTTGTCGACCTACCGGTAATCTACTGTATATGATTTCTTTCTCATATAGGTGCAAATAGATTCAGCGAGACGGGCATTAATTAACAATTGTTGTTGCGTCCAGCAGCTCGATCTCGTTATAAATGGCATGTCTTTCAGATGCCCGATCCGAAGATTCGCATAATGAATAAGTTATACTCTTGGTGTTTTGCTATAAATATTTATCGTAGGTCACAAAAAGTACAAAACTATTAATGAATTAGATTTTATAGTCGTTTTTTGGATTACCAGATGGTGGGGTCAGTTTTTCCTATGAATATATTAAATATTAATAACAAAACATATACCATGTATAAATTAAAGCACGAGAAGTTGGGTATCGGAGTCGTTGTCGTCGTCGTGGAGGGTTGAACGAAACGAAATGAGATGAGGTGCTTGACGCGTGGTTTATCCGAGTATTTGACGCGAAACAATTAGGGGTCCCGAGTGGCTTCAATAGCCGTAGAAATGGGAAACGTAATGGTGACTTAAAGGTCGAGGAGAGAGACAACATTTCCGTGGAGTTGCCAGTTTACGAAGTTTACACGTACGTAGGTACTATAGGAATATGGTCTTGGGGGTAATTCGATAGATAGGAGGGTCGGTCCGTCGACCGTTTCATGGTAAACCTGTCAATTAAAACGTAATAGCCAAAATCTAATTGAGGACGCGGTATCCGCAATCAGAAACGTCGCGACGTTACACCGCCCTTTGAGGGGAACCGGAATTACACATCATCTTGTTAGGATTACATTCTGTTTATCCATTGGAAATTGTGTCATGTTTAGAAAGAGGTTACACAGGATTGAATACATACATGCATTTAATTTCCATAATATAAAAAATTACCGAATTTGTTTCGAGCAGATATCAGATAGCAAAAATTGTTAATGAGTTTCTTTATAACTTTTCTATTGTAATTCCTTTTGGCACGACAGGAACTCACTCACTCACCCCCTGTTACGATAACGTTATTTTATATTACGGTGTTCTAGTTATTCAAAAGCAGTTCGGTTACTGTAATACAATGCTGATAATTAAGTTCGTTCGTGTAGACTATAGGTATAAGTACATACATACATACGTTCATCAAATCTGTTCTATAATTTATTCTTTGGAATATTCATATGTAAAGGAATGTATACCTACCTACCTACCTACCTACGTATTGTACTTATAGTTTGACGATGAACTTCAAAAGGAAACTCAGCCGGAATACTGTAATTACATATACGTACATATGTACATGTGACTAATTATTACCTGCTTTAATTAATGGACTCTGAGAATCTATATATAATATGTATATAATGTGTAGGCCCCTTGCCGTGACTGATCACTATTTTCAAATACCCATACGTATCTGTATCCACCTAAAGGTAGTTGGTTTCTTTTAATTTGTGTAGTGGGTTATTATGTCAAATTAAGACTCTGCAGGTGGTTCTGACCGTGCGTACCTAACTACGTAAACCATGGAACGAATATTTATTTTCTACATAATACCTATTCGTCAGAAAAATAATAGAAATTTCACTTAAAGGGAGGAAAGACACTGAAAACGCCATTTAAAGGGAGCGAAGTCACTGAAGATTGAAGATCTGATTCAAGGGCATGGGAATCATTTAAAGGGAGGGAAGTAATTGAGTATCTCGTATAATGGAAGGGAGGTCATTGCAAAATCTCATTTAAATTGAGGAGAGTCATTGAAATTCTTATTTAAGTGGAAACGTTTCAGGTCTCATTTAAAAGGAGGGGTGTCATTGAAAATCTCAGTTAAGGGCTGGAAAGTCATGAAAAATCTCGTTTAAAAGTGGGAACCTATTGAAAATCTCATATAAGACAAGGAAAGTTGTTGTAAATCTCATTTTAAGGGGTGGATATCATTGAAAAACTCACTTAAGGGCGGAGAAGAATAGTAAATCTCATTTAAAGGGAAAGACATCATTGAAAATCTCACCTAAGGGCTGGGAAGTCATGGAAAATCTCATTAAAAGGAAAGGATATCATTGAAAGTCTCACCTAAGTCACGAAAGTCTTTGTAAATCTCATTTAAAGGGATGGATATCATTGAAAATCTCACTTAAGGGCTGGGAAGTCATGGGAAATATCATTTAGGGGTTGAGAAGTCATTGGAAATCTCTTTGAAAGGGAAGAAAATCATTAAGGGGGGAAGTCATAAATCTCTAAAACGAAGATATCATTAAGTCTACTAAGCAGAAAGTCATCGTAAATCTCATTTAAAGGGAAGGATATCATTTAAAATCTCACTTAAGGAAAGGGAAGTCATTGGAAAATTTTTCTCTTTAAAGGGAAAAAAATATCATTTAAAATCTCACTTAAGGAGGGAAGTCGTGGGAAATCTATTTGAAGGGAAAAAATAATTTAAAATCTCACTTAAGGGACAGGGAAGTCACGGAAAATCTCATTTAAAGGAAAGGATATCATTGAAAGTCTCACTTAAGACAGAAAAGTCGTGGTAAATCTATTTAAAGGGAAAAAATAATTTAAAATCTCACTTAAGGGCAGGGAAGTCACGGAAATCTCATTAAAACGAAAGATATCATTAAAGTCTCACTTAAACAGAAAAGTCATCGTAAATCTCATTTAAAGGAAGGATATCATTGAAAATCTCACTTAAGGGTGGGAAGTCTGGGAAATCATTTAGGGGTAGGGAAGTCATTGGAAATCTCTTCTAAATGGAAGAAAATAATTTAAAATATCAGTTAAGGGTAGGGAAGTCACGGGAAATCTCATTAAAACGAAAGAATATCATTCAAAGTCTCATTTAAGACAGAAAAGTCATCGTAAATCTCATTTAAAGGAAAGGATATCATTTTATTAAAAAACTCTATAGTTTTGGTTTCAACTTTGTGACAGTCCATGATTACGGGATGAATTTCAAATAAAACACACTTTGCAATGTCACTTTATTTTATTTCTTATCACTGGACCGGTTTCGACTTACAAAGTCATTATCAACAGTGATATCATTGAAAATCTCACTTAAGGATGAGAAGTCGTGGGAGATCCTATTTAGGTGTAGAGAAGTCATTGGAAATCTCTTCTAAATGGAAGAAAATAATTTTAAATCTCACTTAAAGGAAAGGATATCATTGAAAATCTCACTTAAGACAGGAAAGTCATTGTAAATCTCATTTAAAGGGATGGATTTCATTGAAAATCTCACTTAAGGGCTGGGAAGTCATGGCAAGTATCATTTAGGGAGAGAGAAGTCATTGAAAATCTCTTTTAAATGGAAGAAAATAATTTAAAATCTCACTAAAGGGCAGGGAAGTCACGGGAAATCTCATTAAAACGAAAGGATATCATTGAAAGTCTCACTTAAGGGTGGGGAAGTCATGGAAAATCTCATTTTAGAACAGTGAAGTCGTTTGACATATCTTTTACTTAATCTACAAATCTAAGGTCATTCTTCTGGTGATGAGATTATGAGAATCGGAGACAACTTTGTGGTCTTTGTCTGAAATGGCCATAGGGAACTTTTTAGTTTGACTGACTGCCATCAGACTTTGATGGCCCAAATTGAAAGAGTGATTCTATACTTTACATACGCGTGTGTACATGTAGAGTAAGTAGATATATCGACAAAAGCAGATGTATAAGACAACAAACGATGTTTTAATAGTATTATTTTTCAGTGCCTCGCGATAGGGTCACGTTCGTACTGTAGGTACGTACACAAATATATCTATCGGCAACATCGGCAGTGTGGGAATGCATACACGAATTCCATAACAATGTTAATAGATTATTCAAACGCGAGCATGTTAAAGAAAGCCACTGACTGCTGATACGTATCTCTGAACATGCAACATTAAAGAATTTTAAAACGATCGCACATTATGTCGTTCATCTGATGCGAAGGGTCAATGTAAAGGAAAATAACAAAAAGGACTAAATTAATTATAATTTGTATGATTGTTCGAATTTTTTTTAATGTCACTGTCTTGTAAGTACAAACAAGCCACCAAATCGATTCCTTAGAGCCATCGCCTGTAGACGCATTGATCTCATGACTCTTATGTTCTCCTGCCACATTTTAGGGTTCTTTTTGAGTGACTAAAGAATTAGTGGTAGGATTGATTGTTTCTTATTATTTTTTTGTTGACATTATTGATTAACATGTGCAGACCCGAATGCATAAATCATTTTCTAGTAAATGACGAAAATTCTCATTACTTCAGTGGGCAATTGTCAGGCGGCATTATGACAGGAATAATGGAAGGTACAGAAACCTGTAATTTAGTGTTTTCGTTCAGTTAACTGCGTTCATAAGCTAACTGGCACGCACTAATTATAACGCGTTTGTCAACGTTTAAGCAACCTAATTAAATTTTTGCATCGGATGAAAATTTAATTTACTTTACGTCACTCATTATTTATTTTCTTACATTGATCCGAATTGGAAAACAAGACGTCACACCACAATTAAAGTAACTTTTTATAATGGTTGTATCGATATGGAATAATATAAATACGACGATAAAGCTGTTAAAATGGAACAATATTTACATATTCGGGTAAATACAATGGACTGGTATTTTTTGTTGTTTCAAAACGTTTTAATCAGTTAACGTTCGTGTTTCTATTGTAACTAAAATTGCTATTTACATTTGGTTAATTAATAGATATGTTATACACTGCGGTAATATGATAAATAATTTGTTAAATTGCAGTAACATTTTAAAACACGAAATGTTTATGAATGCGCCAACCGATACATATGATATTTATTTAAAAAAAAATACCAACTCCATTGTGACATTGTATTCATAGTTATGATAATAACTGAAAGGAACTCATTACAAATTAACAAAAACTTAGCCCCGGAACCCGGAAGTCATTTATGTTTCCTTGTTTATAAAGAAAGTCGATTCAACTTTTGAAAGAAGAATAAGTCATCAACTTACTAAGTAAGCAACTAATAATGACGATACGTAGGAAAAAAGCAGAAATCGTGTCAATGTGTACATTCTAAGATAGCGATTAATGTCAAGAAACTTGATTACCAACGAGTTTCCAGAGGGAGAAGCGTTTTAATATCATTACTAATGAACTAAGCTTCTGTTCAAGGAAATAACTATCCCTGTACGTAATAAGCTATAAACTTAATCTTGTGGCCGGCTAATGATTACGACATGTTTTCCATAGAATTAAATGAAAGCGTACCACATACTCGACTAACTAACTACATATGTAAGAAAACGAAAGACTGTTATTAGTGTTAGTGACTGTAACTAACGTACTGATGGTGGTCACATCACAAAATCACAATGGTTGATGAAATCCCAAATATATTTCATTTTTAAGCTACCTACATAAATATAGAGTTAAGTAAGTGTAGGAAGGGGAGCCCAGAAAGGGGAAAGGGAACCAAAAAATCTCATCTAAAATCATTCAAAACGGACGGAGTGATTGTAAGTTTTATCAAACCTCATTTAAAGGAAGGGAAGTCGTTGGACGTCTCATTTAAAGGGAGGAAACTCTTCAAAAATCTAATCAACCTTCATTTAAAAGAAGGAAGTCAGTGAACGTCTCACCAAACCTCATTTAGAGGAAGTAGGGTCGTTAGAAGTCTCAATGAGGGTCATTTTAAACTTTGTCAATCTTCATATAAATGGGGGATTGGTTGAAAATCCCTTCTTACCATCTTTAAAGGGAATAGAGTCAGTGCAAACCTCCTTTAAAGGAATAGGAATTACTATAAATCATATTAAACCTCAGTTAATGGGAATATAGTAATTAGAAGTCTCATGTCGAGGGATGAGAATCGCTGGAAATTTTGTAAAACTTCACATAAAGGGGGAAATTCGATAAAAAACCCACCGTACCTCATTCAAAAGGAATAGAATAATTAAAAATTTCACTTAAAGGGATGAGAGTCATTGGTAATTTTATTGAACATCATTTAAAGGAAGGGGAGTCGTTGGAAGTCTCATTTAAAGGGCGTAAAGTCTTAAAAATCTAATCAAACTTCATTCAAAAGGAGGAAGTCAATGAAAGTCTCACCAAACCCCATTTAGAGGAAGTAGGGTCGTTAGAAGGCTCCTTTAAAGGAATGGGAATCATTATAAATCATATCAAACCCCAGTTAATGGGAATATAGTAATTAGAAGTCTCATTTCGAGGGATGAGAATCATTGGAAGTTTTATAAAACTTCGCCTAAAGGGGGATTCGATAAAAAACCCACCGTACCTCATTTAAAGGGAGTAGAGTAATTAAAAATTTCACTTGAAGGGACGAGAGTCATTGGTAATTTTATTGAACATCATTTAAAGGAAGGGGAGTCGTTGGAAGTCTCATTTAAATGGAGGGAAGTCATCAGAATTCTAATCAAACTTCATTCAAAAGGAGGAAGTCAATGAAAGTCTCACCAAACCCCATTTAGAGGAAGTAGGGTCGTTAGAAGTCTCCTTTAAAGGAATGGGAATCATTATAAATCATATCAAACCCCAGTTAATGGGAATATAGTAATTAGAAGTCTCATTTCGAGGGATGAGAATCATTGGAAGTTTTATAAAACTTCGCCTAAAGGGGGATTCGATAAAAAACCCACCGTACCTCATTTAAAGGGAGTAGAGTAATTAAAAATTTCACTTGAAGGGACGAGAGTCATTGGTAATTTTATTGAACATCATTTAAAGGAAGGGGAGTCGTTGGAAGTCTCATTTAAAGGGCGGAAAGTCTTAAAAATCTAATCAAACTTCATTCAAAAGGAGAAAGTCAATGAAAGTCTCACCAAACCCCATTTAGAGGAAGTAGGGTCGTCAGAAGTCTCATTTAAAGAAATGAGGGTCATTGTAAATTTTGTCAATCTCCATATAAATGGGGGATTGGTTGAAAATCCCTTCTTACCTTCTTTAAAGGGAACAGAGTCATTGCAAACCTTCTTAAAAGGAATGGGAATCATTATAAATCATATCAAACCTCAGTTAATGGGAATATAGTAATTAGAAGTCTTATTTCGAGGGATAAGAATCATTGGAAGTTTTATAAAACTTCACATAAAGGGGGATTCGATAAAAAACCCACCGTACCTCATTTAAAGGGAGTAGAGTAATTAAAAATTTCACTTGAAGGGACGAGAGTCATTGGTTATTTTATTAAACATCATTTAAAGGAAGGGAAGTTGTTGGAAGTCTCATTTCAAGGGATGAGGGCAATTGTAAATTTTGTCAAACTTGCTCAAAGGGGGAGATTTGTTGAAAATTCCATCTTACCTCATTTAAAGGGAGTAAAGTCATTGCACTTAAATTTTACGTAATAGGGATGGATATTTCCACCATTCCTTACCAAATTTCACTAACTAAGAGGGTCGTTATAGTTACTCGAAAAAAATTGTAGAGCATCCTGTTTCCCATTAAAGTCCATGTGATATTATAGAAACACATTAGTAGTAGTACCTAAGTGGAATCACACTAAATTGATAATTAGTGTAGTAGTGGTCGCGCTCAGCCGCCCATGCGTGCCACTGTCCATGGTAAAGTTACAAAGTAATCGATTTCCTTTCGACCATTCGTTATTTGTATTTATGAAACCGTTCTTTTCGTAATTTAATTGTGTTTAATTTGCGTTTTTCTGTAATTAGCTATGCCGTCGAATTGAATAGAAATCGATGCGTCGCCCTGATGAAATTATCGTTTTGCAGATTAAATAATAAAATGCAAAAATAACTGAAACAATGCCCGTTATTCTTGTCGGATATTTATCAATCACGAACATCGGCAACGAATGTAATAATTAAATAGAAACAATAGGAAATATTAATTGAATGAAGGCGTAGCACGTACCTATCGCTTTTCATTTAACTACTACATTGAGAGAGAAATATTTATATACATATATAGAGAAAAAAATGGTAAACTAAAATGGTAAAGTAAAATAAGATGGGACCATATTTGTATTCTACATAGGTAGTGCAGTTTTTGTAACGATGAAAAGTAGTGAAAATGTTGTTGTCAAACAAGTGGTCATAAAATAAAAATTTCGCGAATGTAATACTCACAACAACGAGGCTGCTTGCACAAAATCACATAATTTTATTTCATAACGACTATAAAATTCACAGTTTTATAGAATGAAAGTTTAACACACATTTCTACAAAATAATAAACTAACTTTCTAGAAAAAACTTGAATTGAAGTAATAAATTGATTCTATAAGTACGTTGCAATCAAATTCGTTTAAGGGTGGGGGTAGTTTTTACCCCAGCTGTAGCCTAATAAACTTTATAGGCATGTCAGAACCTAGTACTTCCTTAGGGTAGCTTCCATATCAAATGTTATTCATATTGCACGAGTTATTTAAAAAAAACTCTTCTTATTAAAATTGTTGATGCAAAAAATATTTTTTTCTCCGAAACTGTTGCAGATATGGATTTTTAGTAAAGGACAAAAAATAACGCCAAGGCTTGTATATCTCTTATAAAAAATTGTTTGATGTTATTATTCAACCCTACAAGAAAGTTTAGAAGAATTAAATGTAAGGGTAAGGATAGTTTACACTCTTGTCGTATTTGAGGAAATTTAAGTGATTTAATATCTAGACATTTTTATATAGGTACCAGTTTTATTAAAATCGTCCGTTCTTTTGATTAATAATATAAAAAAATCTCATCTTTACTACCCCATCAACGAAACAATTCTGATAACGTACAAACCGAACATTCTGTTAAAAAAAATGGCGACAAAGAAATGTATGTATTAATTCCTAACGTTTGGTTTATAAGTTACCAGACCTGTTTATAGATTAGGTACCTAATTCGTATTTTCGTCCCTATGCACATACAGTTTTGAGACACCCTGTACTATTATTTAAAATAAAATGTTTATTAGATTCATAAACATTATTAATAATCTGTACCACTTTCTTTTTGGTTTTAGACCTTTTACAAAATACAGTAAACAATAAAAATTCTTAGTAGTCCGACCCTGATTTTTCTTGGAATTAAATGCTGACCATAGATCTTTTTAGGGTTCCGCTGCTCAAAAGGAAAAAGCGGAACCCTTATACAATCACTTCGTTGTCCGTCCGTCTGTCAAGACCCTTTTTCTCAGGAACGCGTGGAGGTATCAAGCTAAAATTTATACCAAATACTCAGGTCTGTTGTCCCTTGGAGATGTGCAAAAATCAAACTTCTAAGCCAACGCAATCAAAAGATACAGTCGTTTATGCCGCAAATTTCCGCAAATTTTCGAATCAAAACGTACAGGGTACTTCCCGTGAACTCAGAATCTTGAAATTTGGTACGAAGCAACGTTTTATAGCACAGATAAAGGAAAAATTGCGAAAACCGTTAATTTTTAGTTACATCATATAATAAAAATATTTTTAATAATTTTAAAGTTACTACCCCTTTCCTCATGAACGCGTAGAGGTATTAAATTGAAATTCATATCAAATACTCAGGTCTATAATACCTTTAAGCTGTAACAAAATCAAACTTCTATGTCAACGCAATCAAAAGAAACAGCAATTTAAGCCGCATATTTTCAAACTCGCAACTACTCGCAAGGGAATCAAAACCTAAAGGGTACTTCCAGTCGATTTAGAATCTTGAAATTTGGCATGAAGCAATGTTTTATAGCACATATAAAGGAAAAATTCCGAAAACCTTAAATTTTTAGTTACGTCACATATATACAGGTTTGTACGGAATCCTCGGTGTGCGAGTTCGACTCGCACTTGGCCGGTATTTTTTTTTTACTTTAACCTTAAAAAGACCCTGTTACGCCTCCTCTTTAAATGTATTATTTGTAAGCGGTCAAAAATATCTTTAGGTATGTGAAAATCGCATCGTTTAATACCTTCTACAAATAGAATTGAGAAGTTCCTAAAAAAACTTTGCAAACTGTACAAAAGACGTTCCCAATACATTCCCCTCATCAATATAATAATAAACAGAAACGCTACCGTTTACCCCAGTTTTATATTCGAACAATACAAATGGAGACTCTTTACTTGCTTGCCTGCTCATTTCTTCTTCCGAGAACGTCTCTAGGTAAACAGCAATTCGACAGGCCCCAAATCCAAATATTCCTCACTCAACAAGACAAGTAAGTATTTACGCAGAAGTAAATAATTGAGCCATCGCCATCGGTTCTATTCTTTTTCTTCACCGTCTTCCTGCTGCTGGGCCTGTCATAAACGTGACACACTACTGTTGAGGATTGGATTTAAAAGTGGCAGAATAGGATCGTTTACTTAAACGTGTATAATTTACTACTGTAGGTAATATAAAAGGACCGACCAAGGGGGGTTGATTTTACAAGAAGATATTTAGGTCGTCGGGGCTATTTTATTGCCATTTTTGTTTTATTAGTTTATTATAGGGTCATAATAATACATACGAATAAGGCGGATGGCTACTTGTCGGTCGGTAGAATTCTTGGGGTTGCCTTTTGCTACTGTCCGGCCAATTAAGTCGTAAAATTTTCGAAAGTTTATAGATCGGTTTCAACTTTATTACCTGTAATATATCTAAGTAGAAAAGGTATTATTGTGTCTATATTTTACGAAGGGTAGCATTTCTTACTATTATTATTATTATTATTATTAAACAGCCCTGTAAATTAAAAAAAAAAGTCTTTTCTACAGAAGATACCTGGTGGTAACAGAAAATTATAAAACGTTTTGTGAACTAAAATTTCTTTTGGACGGCTGCGTGTGTGTTTATTTTCAATATTGGTCGTTTATTTCTCGAATGCGTTCCCGTCTAAAACAACCGGGCCAAATCGTCGCTATAGGGGTGAATGAATACTGAATAAACATAGGAAGAATGGGGCTGCTTTCTCTTTCTCGATATGAAATAAATTCGCCATTTAAATTCTCTTCCAGCCAATATTTCAAACGATTTCTTTCTATTAAGAAAACGAAAAAGATCTGCAAGTGACACATATTACGTCCCCGAACGAAAAAGACGATATACAATGTAAGCAACCCCTTGAGGAATTCGCAATTCACCGAGGGGTTTTTCACCCGAACTGAACAATATGGTAATTATTTCATTTAACACTAAACTACCCATTCATAAGGAGAATATCTTTATGATAAATAATTAAAATTAAATTATTTGCTACAGTTAACAGTTTTATGTTCTTTAATTCTTTCTTTAAAAGTACTATCTACCATTTATTTGATCCTACATACCTACGCTTCTCTGCAAACATACACAAATCTCTAAGTTTTGATAAATTTAATATACCTAATGATATAGATATTTATCTACGTACTCTTATATTTATTATTGGAATTCTTCACAGATGATTATCTTTGGTCAGATATCCCGCTGCTGTTGTAATATAAAACTAATTTTGTTTTTCGATCTTTTGTTACATAGGTACGTACGTACCCATTTGCTTGGCTGGTGCGAATTTGAATTTAATTTATTTATTAGTAAATAATGATTATGAAGAAGCTGTCGTTGCAAATTTATTTGTTATTCATCTCGCAGACGGTTTCCAAGTCGTTGGCACCGGCAATATGGAGTTTAATGTATTCCGCGGTATTTAATAGATTTGTCCTTCGTCTTGCTGTGTCTTGTCATCTCCAGACAATTGTGCATAAAGTTTCTTTCTCATCATCAGGCGAACCAATACGATTTATTTATAGTCTCTGTCATAAATCAATTCGTTAATTAATTGTAATGCGCACTGTCTCTCAACTGTGGGCATCAAAACAAGAACTATTTCATTTATTTATTGTGTACAGTGTGCTCCAAAGAAATTGTAACAACAGCCGTTTAAGTTGTAGGATATATTAAGGTTAGGGTAGGTTGGGTTGGGTTAGGGGTTTAAATTTTAACCTTTTTGTGTACTTTTTAAAAAAACTCCCATTCACAGAATCAAGTCATACTTTAGTTTAGGACCACCTAACAAGGACAATCTTTTTAAAAATTTCCAAAATATTTACCTTAAGTAACCTTTGTGAGTTTAGGTTTTTTGGTTACTCTGGGTTGGAATTAGTCTATACAGTTTTTAGACTACATTTTTACCAAAACTCTCTTCACTGCTTCGGAATAGATCTTACTTTAAGCCATGTAGCAATGCCAATGTAGACCAAATATTTAACCTGTGGGGTTATGACAGGTTAGGTTAGGGGTTTGGGTTTAAATTAGATAAATCTCAAGATTTGTTTTACCACATGTTTCTGTACTTTAAGGGACTCTTTCGCTGCGTCAATTTAATTATACTTTGAGACCACGTAGATATGTCGATGTAGTTCAAATATTTAGCCTGTGGGTTAGGACAGGTTAGGTTGGGTTGGTTAAATTAGGTGACTATACAGATTTGGTTTTTCTACATGTTTTTGTACCTAAAAGACTCTTTTCCACTGCATTCGATGTAGATCTTACTTTTTAGCCATGGTGCTGTGCCAATGTAGACAAAATATTTCCATGTGAGGTTAGGACATGTTATGTTGGGTTGGGTTATATTAGATTATACTCCAGATTTGTTTTACCACATGTTTTTGTACATTAAGGGACTCTTTCACTCCGTCAATTTTATATTATGCTTTGTGACCACATAACTATGCCGATGTAGTTCAAATATTAACCTGTGGGTTAGGACAGGTTAGGTTGGGTTGGATTATATTAGATAATCATACAGACTTTTTTTACTACATGTTTTTGTACCTAAAGGACTCTCCTTCACTGCATCCGATGTAGATTTTACTTTAAAGCCATGGTGCTGTGCCAATGTAGACCAAATATTTCCCCTGTGAGGTTAGGACAGGTTAGGTTGGGTTGGGTTTTATAAGATTATACTCCAGATTTGTTTTACCACATGTTTTTGTACATTAAGGGACTCTTTCACTCCGTCAATTTTATATTATGCTTTGTGACCACATAACTATGCCGATGTAGTTCAAATATTAACCTGTGGGTTAGGACAGGTTAGGTTGGGTTAGATTATATTAGATAATCATACAGACTTTTTTTACTACATGTTTTTGTACCTAAAGGACTCTCCTTCACTGCATCCGATGTAGATTTTACTTTAAAGCCATGGTGCTGTGCCAATGTAGACCAAATATTTCCCCTGTGAGGTTAGGACAGGTTAGGTTGGGTTGGGTTATATTAGATTATACTCCAGGTTTGTTTTACCACATGTTTTTGTACTTTAAGGGACTCTTTCGCTGCGTCAATTTTATATTATACTTTGAGACCACGTAGATATGTCGATGTAGTTCAAATATTTAGCCTGTGGGTTAGGACAGGTTAGGTTGGGTTGGATTAAATTAGGTGACTATACAGATTTGTTTTACTACATGTTTTTGTACCTAAAAGACTCTTTTCCACTGCATTCGATGTAGATCTTACTTTTTAGCCATGGTGCTGTGCCAATGTAGACCAAATATTTCCCCTGTGAGGTTAGGACAGGTTAGGTTGGGTTGGGTTATATTAGATTATACTCCAGGTTTGTTTTACCACATGTTTTTGTACTTTAAGGGACTCTTTCGCTGCGTCAATTTTATATTATACTTTGAGACCACGTAGATATGCCGATGTAGTTCAAATATTAACCTGTGGGTTAGGACAGGTTAGGTTGGGTTGGATTATATTAGATAATCATACAGACTTTTTTTACTACATGTTTTTGTACCTAAAGGATTCTCCTTCACTGCATCCGATGTAGATTTTACTTTAAAGCCATGGTGCTGTGCCAATGTAGACCAAATATTTCCCCTGTGAGGTTAGGACAGGTTAGGTTGGGTTGGGTTATATTAGATTATACTCCAGGTTTGTTTTACCACATGTTTTTGTACTTTAAGGGACTCTTTCGCTGCGTCAATTTTATATTATACTTTGAGACCACGTAGATATGTCGATGTAGTTCAAATATTTAGCCTGTGTGTTAGGACAGGTTAGGTTGGGTTGGATTAAATTAGGTGACTATACAGATTTGTTTTACTACATGTTTTTGTACCTAAAAGACTCTTCTCCACTGCATCCGATGTAGATCTTACTTTAAAGCCATGGTACTGTGCCAATGTAGACCAAATATTTCCCTGTGAGGTTAGGACAGTTTAGGTTGGCCTGGGTTATATAAGATTATACTCCAGATTTGTTTTACCACATGTTTTTGTACTTAAAGGGACTCTTTTACTGCGTCAAGTGTATATTATGCTTTGAGACCACGATGTAGTTCAAATATTTAACCTGTGGGTTAGGTCAGGTTATGCTGGGTTGGATTAGTTTCCGGACCGTTTTTAAGGAGACTCTTTCACTGCATCATGTATAACATATTCGCGGAAATAATTACATTAAGCAGCGATCGTTTGAACGTTTGAAGTCGTTCCGAAAAGTGTTTTATGGTTTAATATTTCCGTCAGTGCATTTCCTATGCTTGTCGTTTCCATTTCTGATTTGTGTTCTTGCGTGGAGCATTTTTCGCAGCTGATTACCATAAAATATGAATTTTACGGTAAGCAGGGGCCTCTCTCTCTCTTGCTTCTCAATAACATAACAGCAAGCAACGTTAGGACCCTTTTCTTCTTCTTCTTCTTATTCTTGTGCTTTAGTAGGCCGTTCGTTCTTTCGTTCGGTCTTCTCGACCGAGCTGGCTGTAAAACACGACCAGTTTTACAATGTACTTTGGCTTGCCCGGATTTTAATAAATTCCAAATTTCATTGTCGGTGGTTTTATTTATGGCCACTTTATATAGGCCGCAATAAAAAAATATCGCCCGGTGTCTGCCATATTGCGGCCACTTTTCCTCCGTGCGGTGGTGGTTAGAATTTTTGCCTTTTATGTAATATGAAAGCGGCGCGGCGTCTTTAAAATACGAGATCATCTCATACATTTCGACCGACCGTTGTTGCTTTCTAAATTAACGGAAAATATTTAGGAAAGCGTTTATATAACGTTGTATACCCTAAAAAAGTTTTACATGTTGTTTTGTCATACAAAGAAACTTGTTTTAAAATTTTCTGATGCTCATGAAACCGTTGCTTAAGGGGCCTATCTGTTTGTCCAATGTAATTAAATCTTGCCATTGTGCTTGGCACAAAATTCCCCAGTTTCTTTAGTGAAATAAAAAGTATATTACACCCTAAAAAATTTTTACGTACAAAGAAATTTGTTTTCTACGTTGAAGTTTTTTAATGCTCATGTATCTAAATCTTGCCACTTTCCCTGGCCCAAAATTGCTTTGTCCTTTTAATTTTCAATTGAGTTAAAAAAGTCCCTTTCATTGTATTTTTTTGGAATACATTTGTTGTTTCACTACACCCATTTGCATAAATAGCTCTACAGGGTAACTAGTTATTAGTTATTCAACCCCCTTATAATAAACACACGACTTCCAGAATATGAATCATGTTTAGTGGTCTGTAAAAAAGCACTAAACATTGTTTTATTACCCTAGTAAATGGAGGAATAAAAAAAATACAAATGTGCACCAAAAGTAAAGTTCTATCAAGGCAAATAATAAAATTGTTTTCTCTCATTGTTTCCTTCTGCTTAAATTGCGGTCAATAACATTAAATGAGTTGGTGTCAGAGGAGCTTTAACATTGTTCGTGTATTGTAATTTCTCTAATGCGTTGCTGATTTCTTTCAATTAGCCTTAATTAAAGCCAAGTTGTGTCGTTTATGATATCTACACCCGATCCGGCCGGTCACTGTTTCAATGCTTAAAGATCGCTTCTACCCGAGAGAATATAATGCTTACGGTTTTATTAAATTACAGCTCCCTTCTCTCACGGTTTTGTTACAGAGCCAAAAGCCTCCCGCTCGCAGCCTCTCTAGTAGCAAACACATCGTTCTCTGTTAATTGTTCGATACACATATTTGCGGTTCGTTACAGTATCATAATCATCGAACGTCTCTGATCTCGATTTTGAACTGTAATTACACTAATTAATGCTCCAAATAGGGGTTGCACTCAGATCGATACTCCAGTCCTCCCCGTATACACACTCACTCAAGTTATCTTCTGGGGTGATAATTATATCGAAGGACTACGTTGTACTATGTAGTAATTATTTATTATTTCAATAATTAAATAGAATTACAATACGTACTTAAGGGAGGACGAGAACTTCGGCGGTTGTAGTGTAGGACAACTGACTAGAAGTATCAATTAAAATTTATTAATTATTAATAATGCCAGAAATTATAATTATTTGTAAAGGCTATAGGGGGATAAGAATGGGTAGGATGCCCCCAAACGGATTGTGCTGATTTTTTTTCTGGTGATTACTACCAACATAAGATTAAGATTTGCCAAGTTTTAACTCTTAATATTGTACAGTTGGAAAGTGAGGATTAATTGAAAAAAAATCGAAAAAAAATCATCTTTTCAACGGTTCGATCGATTTAGCTGAAATTTTTGTATGTTTTGCATATTTTTATAACAAAAAGAAGGAAAAATTATTTATATGAAAAGAAAATTTTAACCCCCCTAAAAAAATTATTCCATTTAAAAAAAATTTTTTTCATAAACTTATGGTCTTGGTACAATTACCAAAATTTTTTTTTATATTTCTAACACTATTTTTCACAACATGTGATTTTTTCAAGATGTTTTTCGGGGTGCGTCATAGTTGAAAAAAATAAAATGTCAAAAAAGGATTTTTTTTTAAGTTAGGCTTTATGTACAGTCACGTAAATTTTTCTGGAGATTTTTTAATCTATTTGACGTCATTTATAATTGTTTCGGATTTTTTTTTCAAGTGCGTCATGGTTAAAAAGTATAAAATCTCAAAATATGATTTTTTTTGAAGATATGTTCTTACCACGATTATGAATAGTATTCTGTATATTTGTAATGATATCCGGTACAATATAGATTTTCTTCCAGATTGTTTAGATGAATATTAATCTTAATCACTTTCATCGGCAATAATAGGTGTCATTTCGGTTTAATCAAAAAAAATAATTTCTAGACATTTTGTTGTTTTTAACTATGACGCACGCAGAGAAAAATTTTGAAAAAATTATATGTTGCGTTGGATAGGGTTAAAAACGTACAAAAATATTTTGATAATTGTACAACTAACATAACCTCAAAATAAAATATTTCTAGACATTCTATTGCTTTTACTGCGAGGCATCTGGAAGAAAAATTTAAAAAAAATTTTATACAACGTCAAATTATACATTTGGAAATCTACAAAAAAATTTACGTGACTACATAAAGCCTAACTAAAAAAAATCATTTTTTGACATTTTATTTTTTTCAACTATGACGCACCCGGAAAAAAATTTTGAAAAAATTATATGTTGTGTGTTGTGAAAAATAGTGTTAGAAATATAAAAAAAATTTTGGTAATTGTACCAAGACCATAAGTTTATGAAAAAAATTTTTTTTAATGGAATAATTTTTTTAGGGTGGTTAAAATTTTCTTTTCGTATTAATAATTTTTTCTTCTTTTTGTTATAAAAATATGCAAAACATACTAAAATTTCAGCCAAATCGATCGAACCGTTGAAAAGATATTAATTTTTTTCGATTTTTTTTTCAATTAATCCTCACTTTCCAACGGTACAATATTAAGAGATAAAACTTGGCAAATCTTAATCTTATGTTGGTAGTAATAACCAGAAAAAAGATCAGCAGGATCCGTTTGGGGGCATCCTACCTATTCTTATCCCCCTATAGCCTTTGGTATAACGTTCCCATGCTGATGTATATGCAGTCCCTCTCGCGCAAATCCGGAAAGTAAGGCGGATGGTCCTTTTCATTTTAGAGGCATAAACCTTTATATAACTAGGTAACTTGTGGTTTCGTGCCCCTGTATGACCTCATGCTCCTCGGCGTCTCATGTAAATCATTAAGTCACTAAATCACTGTATTAATTAAAACTGCTGGTCGTTTATTGTTTCGGACGGAATCAGGTCACCGAATTTCATGCATTTCGTTAGCAATTACGATTACACGCCGAAGATGTATCATTACATGCCGCTGACATCCCGGCGTCTGTCGTTATGCGACGACGCCGCCGTCGTTCTGGATGACGTCGCCACCAACTACGCGATAATTGATCCCTTATATATAATAGGCGGGAGTCCTATCCCTATGTACGTGACCCAGTTATTGACTTTATGCACCTTTAATACCAACAGAGTGCCACGACAAACATTGGATACTTACGTACATGCTGTCGCGATAAGAAATTTATAAGTTTCCTATAAAAATTTTTATTTTCCGACGAAATAATTTTTATTAGCACTCCCCCCCCCCTTGGGAAATAACTTTGAACTCAGTTCTCTTTATTTATGGAGGTGTGTGTAGACACAATAGAGTAAATTTTAAATTTACGATCCTATTGTACGACACAAATTAAAAGAAAGTACCCACGAAATTATTTTTAAGGATTCCAGGAGCCGCCACTGTTTTCCTTATTTTTTAGACACATTTTACCACCAGGCCTCAGGCCTTCCTTATTAGATATTATTATTGAATATTTACCTACGTCTAAAAACAAAGCAACAGGACTAATCCCAAAGGGGGTGTATTTTTGGGCCATAATCGTGATAAAGTGGCCACTTATGTGTATATGTATACTCTTGAATGATCTTGTTTGTTGTTACTTATTACAAAAACACACCAACACACAAAAAAGTATCAAAACACAAGCCCAAGGGAGAGCCAGAACAAAAAGCGGAGCAAATAAAAATTGTTTGTAGTAGTTACTTACTTAGATACATACCTACAGTTGCTGTTGTGTTGTTATTTTTTGAAAACCCACGTAAACATGTTTTTTTCTTGTCGAGTTAGTAATAATAAGACGAGGATATTTATTGTACGAAAAATGACTATGAAATTCCGAGGCGAACTCAATTCTTTTCGTCTTCCCATTCGTGACTCCCCATAAGTGCCTGTTCTTGATCTTATCTCAGTATCCAACAACTCATCCTTATCTGGATCTCGTTTTAAATCAAGTCAAGATAAAAGGCAACAAATTTTACAGTGCATTATGAAAAAGATAATTTAGTGTTGAACTGTGCTAATGTATAACTTAATTTTTTTTAAAGTCTTTATTAAGCAATTTCTGGAAAACATTTTCGAACCTTTTGGAAAATTCTGAAACATTCTTAAACCTTCTAGAAAATTCTAGAACATTCATGAATCTTTTGGAAAGTACTTGAACATTTTTGAACCTTCCGGAAAATTTTTAAGTATCCTAAAACTTTCTGAAAAAATTTAAAACATTCTTCAACCTACTGGAAAATCCTAGTAGAAGAACCTTAAAGCTTCTAGAAAATCTTAGAATATTCTAGAATCTTCTAGAAAGTGTTAATAAATTCTCGACCTTTCTGGAAAATTCTGGAACATTTTTGAACCATCTGGAAAATTTTAAAGTATTAAACTTTCTGAAAAAATTTAAAACATTCTTCGAATCTACTGAAAATCCTAGAACAATACCTTGAATCTTCTGAAATCTCCAGAACATTCTAGATCTTATAGAAAGTCCTAAAACATTTTCTGACCTTTCTGGAAAATTCTAGGCAACATTTTGAACCTTCATGAAAAGTTTTAAAGTAATTGAACTTTCTGAAAAACTTAAAACATTCTTGAACCTATAACAATTTTGAAAACCTTGAACTTTGAAAATCTTAGAACATTCTTAGAACTTCTAGAATGTTAAAAATTCTGACCTTTTGGAAAATTCTGGAACATTTTTGAACCTCGGAAAATTTTAAAGTAATAAACTTTCTGACAAAATTTAAAACATTCTTGAACCTACTGGAAAATCCTAGTAGAAGAACCTTAAAGCTTCTAGAAAATCTTAGAACATTCTAGAATCTTCTAGAAAGTGTTAATAAATTCTCGACCTTTCTGGAAAATTCTGGAACATTTTTGAACCATCTGGAAAATTTTAAAGTAATAAACTTTCTGACAAAATTTAAAACATTCTTGAACCTACTGGAAAATCCTAGTAGAAGAACCTTAAGCTTCTAGAAAATCTTAGAACATTCTGAATCTTCTAGAAAGTGTTAATAAATTCTGACCTTTCTGGAAAATTCTGGACATTTTTGAACCATCTGGAAAATTTTAAAGTAATAAACTTTTGACAAAATTTAAAACATTCTTGAACCTACTGGAAAATCCTAGTAGAAAACCTTAAGCTTCTAGAAAATCTTAGAACATTCTAGAATCTTCTAGAAAGTGTTAATAAATTCTGACCTTTTGGAAAATTCTGGAACATTTTTGAACCATCTGGAAAATTTTAAAGTATTAAACTTTCTGAAATAATTAAAACATTCTTGAACCTACTGGAAAATCCTAGTAGAAGAACCTTGAAGCTTCTAGAAAATCTAGAACATTCTGAATCTTCTAGAAATTTAATAAATTCTCGACCTTTCTAGAAAATTTGGAACATTTTTGAACCATCTGGAAAATTTTAAAGTAATAAACTTTCTGACAAAATTAAATTCTTGAACCTATGGAAAATCTAGTGAAAACCTTGAACTTCTGAAAATCTTAAACATTTGAATCTTCTAGAAATGTTAATAAATTCTCGACCTTTTGAAAATTCTGGAACATTTTTGAACCATCGGAAAATTTTAAAGTAATAAACTTTCTGACAAAATTTAAAACATTCTTGAACCTACTGGAAAATCCTAGTAGAAAACCTTGAAGCTTCTAGAAAATCTTAGAACATTCTAGAATCTTCTAGAAAGTGTTAATAAATTCTCGACCTTTCTGGAAAATTCTGGAACATTTTTGAACCATCTGGAAAATTTTAAAGTAATAAACTTTCTGACAAAATTTAAAACATTCTTGAACCTACTGGAAAATCCTAGTAGAAGAACCTTAAAGCTTCTAGAAAATCTTAGAAATTCTAGAATCTTCTAGAAAGTGTTAATAAATTCTCGACCTTTCTGGAAAATTCTGGAACATTTTTGAACCATCTGGAAAATTTTAAAGTAATAAACTTTCTGACAAAATTTAAAACATTCTTGAACCTACTGGAAAATCCTAGTAGAAGAACCTTGAAGCTTCTAGAAAATCTTAGAACATTCTAGAATCTTCTAGAAAGTGTTAATAAATTCTCGACCTTTCTGGAAAATTCTGGAACATTTTTGAACCATCTGGAAAATTTTAAAGTAATAAACTTTCTGACAAAATTTAAAACATTCTTGAACCTACTGGAAAATCCTAGTAGAAGAACCTTGAAGCTTCTAGAAAATCTTAGAACATTCTAGAATCTTCTAGAAAGTGTTAATAAATTCTCGACCTTTCTGGAAAATTCTGGAACATTTTTGAACCATCTGGAAAATTTTAAAGTAATAAACTTTCTGACAAAATTTAAAACATTCTTGAACCTACTGGAAAATCCTAGTAGAAGAACCTTGAAGCTTCTAGAAAATCTTAGAACATTCTAGAATCTTCTAGAAAGTGTTAATAAATTCTCGACCTTTCTGGAAAATTCTGGAACATTTTTGAACCATCTGGAAAATTTTAAAGTAATAAACTTTCTGACAAAATTTAAAACATTCTTGAACCTACTGGAAAATCCTAGTAGAAGAACCTTAAGCTTCTAGAAAATCTTAGAACATTCTAGAATCTTCTAGAAAGTGTTAATAAATTCTCGACCTTTCTGGAAAATTCTGGAACATTTTTGAACCATCTGGAAAATTTTAAAGTAATAAACTTTCTGACAAAATTTAAAACATTCTTGAACCTACTGGAAAATCCTAGTAGAAGAACCTTGAAGCTTCTAGAAAATCTTAGAACATTCTAGAATCTTCTAGAAAGTGTTAATAAATTCTCGACCTTTCTGGAAAATTCTGGAACATTTTTGAACCATCTGGAAAATTTTAAAGTAATAAACTTTCTGACAAAATTTAAAACATTCTTGAACCTACTGGAAAATCCTAGTAGAAGAACCTTGAAGCTTCTAGAAAATCTTAGAACATTCTAGAATCTTCTAGAAAGTGTTAATAAATTCTCGACCTTTCTGGAAAATTCTGGAACATTTTTGAACCATCTGGAAAATTTTAAAGTAATAAACTTTCTGACAAAATTTAAAACATTCTTGAACCTACTGGAAAATCCTAGTAGAAGAACCTTGAAGCTTCTAGAAAATCTTAGAACATTCTAGAATCTTCTAGAAAGTGTTAATAAATTCTCGACCTTTCTGGAAAATTCTGGAACATTTTTGAACCATCTGGAAAATTTTAAAGTAATAAACTTTCTGACAAAATTTAAAACATTCTTGAACCTACTGGAAAATCCTAGTAGAAGAACCTTGAAGCTTCTAGAAAATCTTAGAACATTCTAGAATCTTCTAGAAAGTGTTAATAAATTCTCGACCTTTCTGGAAAATTCTGGAACATTTTTGAACCATCTGGAAAATTTTAAAGTAATAAACTTTCTGACAAAATTTAAAACATTCTTGAACCTACTGGAAAATCCTAGTAGAAGAACCTTAAGCTTCTAGAAAATCTTAGAACATTCTAGAATCTTCTAGAAAGTGTTAATAAATTCTCGACCTTTCTGGAAAATTCTGGAACATTTTTGAACCATCTGGAAAATTTTAAAGTAATAAACTTTCTGACAAAATTTAAAACATTCTTGAACCTACTGGAAAATCCTAGTAGAAGAACCTTGAAGCTTCTAGAAAATCTTAGAACATTCTAGAATCTTCTAGAAAGTTTAATAAATTCTCGACCTTTCTGGAAAATTCTGGAACATTTTTGAACCATCTGGAAAATTTTAAAGTAATAAACTTTCTGACAAAATTTAAAACATTCTTGAACCTACTGGAAAATCCTAGTAGAAGAACCTTGAAGCTTCTAGAAAATCTTAGAACATTCTAGAATCTTCTAGAAAGTGTTAATAAATTCTCGACCTTTCTGGAAAATTCTGGAACATTTTTGAACCATCTGGAAAATTTTAAAGTAATAAACTTTCTGACAAAATTTAAAACATTCTTGAACCTACTGGAAAATCCTAGTAGAAGAACCTTGAAGCTTCTAGAAAATCTTAGAACATTCTAGAATCTTCTAGAAAGTGTTAATAAATTCTCGACCTTTCTGGAAAATTCTGGAACATTTTTGAACCATCTGGAAAATTTTAAAGTAATAAACTTTCTGACAAAATTTAAAACATTCTTGAACCTACTGGAAAATCCTAGTAGAAGAACCTTGAAGCTTCTAGAAAATCTTAGAACATTCTAGAATCTTCTAGAAAGTGTTAATAAATTCTCGACCTTTCTGGAAAATTCTGGAACATTTTTGAACCATCTGGAAAATTTTAAAGTAATAAACTTTCTGACAAAATTTAAAACATTCTTGAACCTACTGGAAAATCCTAGTAGAAGAACCTTAAAGCTTCTAGAAAATCTTAGAACATTCTAGAATCTTCTAGAAAGTGTTAATAAATTCTCGACCTTTCTGGAAAATTCTGGAACATTTTTGAACCATCTGGAAAATTTTAAAGTAATAAACTTTCTGACAAAATTTAAAACATTCTTGAACCTACTGGAAAATCCTAGTAGAAGAACCTTGAAGCTTCTAGAAAATCTTAGAACATTCTAGAATCTTCTAGAAAGTGTTAATAAATTCTCGACCTTTCTGGAAAATTCTGGAACATTTTTGAACCATCTGGAAAATTTTAAAGTAATAAACTTTCTGACAAAATTTAAAACATTCTTGAACCTACTGGAAAATCCTAGTAGAAGAACCTTAAAGCTTCTAGAAAATCTTAGAACATTCTAGAATCTTCTAGAAAGTGTTAATAAATTCTCGACCTTTCTGGAAAATTCTGGAACATTTTTGAACCATCTGGAAAATTTTAAAGTAATAAACTTTCTGACAAAATTTAAAACATTCTTGAACCTACTGGAAAATCCTAGTAGAAGAACCTTGAAGCTTCTAGAAAATCTTAGAACATTCTAGAATCTTCTAGAAAGTGTTAATAAATTCTCGACCTTTCTGGAAAATTCTGGAACATTTTTGAACCATCTGGAAAATTTTAAAGTAATAAACTTTCTGACAAAATTTAAAACATTCTTGAACCTACTGGAAAATCCTAGTAGAAGAACCTTAAAGCTTCTAGAAAATCTTAGAACATTCTAGAATCTTCTAGAAAGTGTTAATAAATTCTCGACCTTTCTGGAAAATTCTGGAACATTTTTGAACCATCGGAAAATTTTAAAGTAATAAACTTTCTGACAAAATTTAAAACATTCTTGAACCTACTGGAAAATCTTAGTAGAAAACCTTGAAGCTTCTAGAAAATCTTAGAACATTTAGATCTTCTAGAAAGTGTTAATAAATTCTCGACCTTTCTGGAAAATTCTGGAACATTTTTGAACCATATGGAAAATTTTAAAGTATTAAACTTTCTGACAAAACTTAAAACATTCTTGAACCTACTGGAAAATCCTAGTAGAAGAACCTTGAAGCTTCTAGAAAATCTTAGAATATTCTAGAATCTTCTAGAAAGTGTTAATAAATTCTCGACCTTTGTGAAAAATTCTGGAACATTTTTGAACCATCTGGAAAATTTTAAAGTATTAAACTTTTTGAAATAAATTTAAAACATTCTTCAATCTACTGCAAAATCCTAGAACAATATTGAATCTTCTGGCAAATCCCAGAACATTCTAGATCTTATGGAAAGTCCTAGAACATTTTTGAACTTTCTGGAAAATTTTACAACATTCTTGAACCTTCCAGTAAGTTTTAAAAAATTCTTGAGCCTACTGGAAAGTTCTAAAACATTCTTGAACCTTCAAAATAATTCCAATATGCCTTTTATTTGAGTTTATTCTCCTGTAAAATTTGTGTCTCGGTTCAGATTGTCACAAATCTCTGTTTTTGAGCCGGCAAAGCAAAATATCGCATTTTCATGGAAATGAAAAAGGAAAAAGGGAAAAAAGTGGTGAAAAACCCTTCTTGCTCCCTGTCGGTCGTAATGATAAAAAAAAATCGGTGACAAATTACCGAAGCCATCGCGTCTGTCTTCGGGGACAGAATTAGAAGCGTTATGCGAACAGACGCTTACAAATTGACTTTCGTTAGGCGTGTCAAACGAGTTGTCGAGCCAATTTTAGGATATGGAGATAAATGAAGGGGCTATTCTTGGTCGGGAAAATCTTTTAAGTGCTGCATGTGTCACGGACAAAGGTGTCGGCTTGTAAAGGGAAATTATATTTGGAATTGAGACGTCCCATCAGACTCTTGGTCAAACAATCCGGTTTAAAACACATTTTATGTGATTCAAGTGCCATTTGGGGGAAAAATAAAATAGAAAAGGTCATATCGGGGTGACCACATCAATATATAATAGCTGGGTGTCTCTAGTTCTCAGAAAAGACGAATTCACTTCTCATAATCCTCTTTGTGTTATCTGAAGAGAAGCTTATTTACGGGCGATTCACCCTCGCTGGCTTGGGGTGTAAAAATCGAGAAAAAATTTAATTTTACTCAGGTCTTCTTAACAACATCCAATAATATTTTTAGTTACTTATAATACAAGTGATGTCATGCCTTTGTGCCCCCTGTCACTACCTTGTGTAACTCGTTGAGTGTACCCTGTAAAATTGTGGATGAAAGAACACTTTTCCGATGTAGTGTACCTACGCACCCCCGTGTTTTTCCATTATTATTAAGAACGCTGATGTCGAAATAAATTTTATGTCTATTGTCCGCGGGTCGTGTTTTCCCTTGTTATTTTTTTTTTCTCGTCTCTCCGAGAGAAATGAAACAAGAGCTGTTAAAATAATACAGCCACTCTCTGTTTTTCGCGGGGGGAAGGACAAAGAGAGATGAGACTGTCATGTCGGATGACAGAACTCAGCCTGACATCTGATCGTCCATTGCCTGGAAGTGGCATCTGTGTAAACAGAAAACGCACACACTCTCACCATCGACTTCTTCTTTCAAATGGTTTCGTGTATCTCTCTGGCACTCGTTGGCGATGTTTATTTAAACTTACAAATGTCAGTGTATCGTTATTATTTATTTATACGTACAATATCGTCTCTCATTACAAAATATTAGTGTATTATTTGCCACACTGCCCAAAACTTTCATAAGACACCAAAGAAACTGATTAGCAGGAATTAAATAAATTATTATGGAAACTTCTCTTCGGTCCTTGGTTCATCCCACGGACACCAAGAGACGCTATTAGTTAGTTAGTTACTCATTAGATAAATTACGCCAACATTCGAGTAGGTTGCAAATGGGTAACGTAATATTCGAAGGTGATTAGAGTGTGGAGACAAAACGTCTCAAGTGTACCTTTGTACGTATACGTAGGTAAATATATATTTTGTGAAGACGATACTCGCGTCTGATATCGTCCTTCCTCACACGAACGCCCCTTATCATGTTTACGTTTTCAGTAGTTTATCTGTCGTGTGTTCGTTCGTTGCATGTACCGAAGCAATCAAGACGCAGTGAGTGTCTGGTCGCGGCGAGAATATTTGATGTCGTTGTCGTCTGCTGCTTGATGAATTTTTGCACCCCATCGTTTTTTATACGGGGGTCGACCAAACAGAACATTAATGTATGAAATATCCATCTACCTGTAGATACCTGTACGTGTTTACGTATCGTTGAATGTTCCAGCAGCTTTCAGAATTATTGTTGTGCCGGCTGGCTAATCGGTCGACTGATTTTAAAGCGCTAACAACTGTAGACAAGCTGTAAAACCGAATGCATCGTTGAAGTCGTATGTAATGTATGCGATTGTAATATAATACCGTGCGTCGCCTCTTCTCTTATTTACAAGCCAGTTGTCTCAACTTGTCCGGGGAAATGTTTGCGAGTCGTCGATTCGAGAGGAGATTCAGATTCGAATACGAGCAGCGCAAGAGGAATCATCCGACGACATCACCTCCATATTCGAATTAAATATTAATGCCCAGTTTCGCTTTTTGAAACAATCACCCGGTTCTCTCAACTACATAATTTAGTGAGTCGAGTTTGACAAAATGACGATGTAGCGAAGGCCACCCCGGGAATGGCGTTCGTCCATCCGTCACAAACACAGATAAGTTGACTTTTGCATGACAGCGTGATGATAAAGTTTGGAACAAAATTCACAACTTTTATGGTGAGCGATTAAAAAAACAACCTGGAACAGGTCGATTTTGTTATAGTGATGATTTAGTTGTATACTAGGTGACCCAGAAAGTGATTTCTTTTTTCTCTAGTAATTATATGATACACCCCAAGAAAATATTTAGTTTCCAGAAGATTAATTTTGGGATAGAGCTTATGCAATATATTGATAAGATTTTTCCTGATAAATTAATAGGGTGGGGAGGATTTTTTGAGTAGCCCCCGCGTTTCCCCGACTTGGGGTTATTTAAAATCTAAGGTATACCTAATTCAATCGGCCAAACAATTTATCAATTCACTTAATAACAAATAAAACACAAATTTAAATTTCCACAATATATATATAATATTTGTTATTAAGGGAATCATGAATTTCCATCAAGTAAACTTAGATACAGTTAATCAATTTATCAATTAATTTTACAATTGAGAATTTGTGCTGAAATGAAAAGAATCAGCCCAAAAATTGTGTGTTTATGCTCCCACAGATAGACCAGTGTCAAATTGTTGGTGGGAGACAATTTGAACAGTTTTTCGTCAATTTTTAGGGTTCCGCACCTCAAAAGGAAAAAGCGGAACCCTTATAGGATCACTTCGTTGTCCGTCCGTCCGACTGTCAAGACCTTTTTTCTCAAGAACGCGTGGAGCTATCAAGCTAAAATTTATACCAAATACTCAGGTCTATTGTCCCTTGGAGCTGTGAAAAAATCAAACTTCTAAGCCAACGCAATCAAAAGATACAGTCGTTTATGCCGCAAATTTTCGCAAATTTTCGAATCAAAACCTACAGGGTACTTCCCGTGAACTCAGAATCTTGAAATTTGGTACGAAGCAACGTCTTATAGCACAGATAAAGGAAAAATTGCGAAAACCATAAATTTTTAGTTACATCATATAATAAAAATATTTTTAATAATTTTAAAGTTACTACCCCTTTCCTCATGAACGCGTAGAGGTATTAAATTGAAATTCATATCAAATACTCAGGTCTATAATACCTTTAAGCTGTAACAAAATCAAACTTCTATGTCAACGCAATCAAAAGAAACAGCAATTTAAGCCGCATATTTTCAAACTCGCAACTACTCGCAAGGGAATCAAAACCTAAAGGGTACTTCCAGTCGATTTAGAATCTTGAAATTTGGCATGAAGCAATGTTTTATAGCACATATAAAGGAAAAATTCTGAAAACCTTAAAGTTTTAGTTACATCACATATATACAGGTTTGTACGGAACCCTCGGTGCGCGAGTTCGACTCGCACTTGGCCGGTATTTTTTTTAATTATTTGCATGTGTTTCATTACCCAACACCAAATACAATTTCTTTTACGAAAAACTAAATTCAATAATTTTTTAATTGTCTCGCTTTATCCGAATAGGGAAAAATAAACAACAAGGTTTCATAAAAGAAAAAAAAAAAAATATTGGCCATTCAGCTTTTCTAGGTAACCATGTGTATACAACTGAATCATCTTAAAAGATGTCCCTCTCTATAAAAAAATCGACCTTTCTGGGCATTTTTTAAATCAGTTTCTATAAAACGTATGAATTTTGTTCCAAACTCTATCACCACCCTGTATATACTTTTCTGTTATACACTGTTAGAAATTTCTATGGTAATTTTACAAAACAATTGTTGGAAGTTGTGACGCACCACGATATAGTAAAAGTAAAATCCAGTTTTGTAAATTTACTACACAATTAATTCCAATTAAATTTGGGAAAATTACAAAATATTCGTAGCAATTTTACTACAGTTACCAATAATCTAGTTAATAATATAAAAATACAAATATTGTAATGTTATTAAAGTTATACTAAAAATACTTCGTAATTTCAGTATATTTAGAAGTCGAGAAAACGCGAGTGAATTAATAAAAAAAAAAAATGGCATGTTTGGACCATCAAAAAAAAAACATTAATTGATACACCTAATGTTAAGAAAGTATAGAAAGATATTCCTAAAAAGTTAAGTATGATATGATATATCAACACTCACTGTTGAGTTGCTTTTGTTTATTAACTACCCGGGGTTGATATCTTTGGCTTCATAAATATTGGAATACAAATGTCCTGCAAACATAGGCGACAGCGCCATCTGGCGGCCACTGATCAAACTCATGTTTTTATGCAAAAAGTCAAAAAATAACACGAGCGTTTCTAATTACTTCGTTTATGATGTGAACAGATAATCATAGAAAGGGTGGTTCAATGGATGTATTAATTTTAAATTTCTATTTATTATTTTTTTCTTTTTATAGAATATTTTTATTTTGTTTCTCAAAAATTCATCACATTTCCAGAATGTGTAAAAAAAATATTGATGATTTAGTTCTGCTACAGCAGATTTATTTTTAGTAAAATTACAATACACTATGGAATCCTATAATCAAGAGTGTAAAAATAAGAAAAATATTTTTAAACTTTCATTGACTTCATTGTAATTTCAATTAGGTACATCTTGTTTTGTAATTTTTCTTAAAATTGTTATAAATCAAATTACAAACAATGTTTGTAAATTTGAAATGCTTTCTATTGCAAGCTGATAAACGGTTCAGTAAAATTACAATGTGGGTAGATTTTATACATAAAGATTGTAAAATTACAACTGATATTAGTAGATTTCCTCATGTATCTTAGAAGATTACTTAAATTGTATTGTAATTTTATATTGCCATACACTGATTTGTAATTTTACTTATCTTTTAACAATTGTAATTTTACTAAAATTTTTAACAGTGTATAATTGATAAATGCAAGCTACATAAAGTCCAATTTTTTTTAGATATTCTTACATCTCGTCATATTTTATGACCCTCTGCAACTCGATAAGTAACTATGTTAAAGCACAAAAATAGTTACGAAAAAGAGTAAACATTTACTCATGATAATGACAGTTTACTGTCGAAACAATTGTCGCCTTTTTCAATAAATTTTGTGAAAAGGTTACCAAATGTTCTTTAAATTATTTTTGTGCTTTAATCACGTCTTTTCACAACAATTGCACCATTGAAACTTTAATAGAAGTAACTATGTAACTACGTAAGTACCTATCCACCTAGCATACGTACGGTTCCAAAGTAATTGCTTTTTGTTGGCTTAAATAAAAGTTTAGGTGGTCTTGAGCACGCAAAGAAAACTAACTAAGTAACTAATAACAGCCGTAAGAGAACGGTTAACTTGTTATGATGCATTCGAATAAATTTTGCAGGGATTTAGCGTTAAGCGTTGGCACTTGTTGTTGTAGTACGTACATACATAGGTACGAGTATAGGTACGTATAGTAGTGGTAGTAGGTAATCACCGACCGTTTACAAATTATTTGTTTTATTGCAACTGCGTGTTTATGGCGATATAAAACCTAAGCCATTAATTACGTGGACAACTGAAAAACGGTCCCAAGTTGCATTCAACCACAGTATGTCGTCGAACGCAGGTGTAAAATCTACCTCAAGGAAAAAGAAAGCTAAAGAACACTGGAAACTGGACAGATAGTAACCATTTCTGTAGATATTTACTGTGAAAATTTTTGTACGAACGGTCAGCCCTCGTGAGTGCATCTGTTGAGCTTGCATATTTGTCCTTACAGGCGCACTCAAAGGCATACTCAATACAGACGCACTTATGTAATTTGATACTCCATTCAGATGTACTTAATTTTCTAGATATTTAATTACAAAATATTTATAATGCCCAGTGATTTTAATTAAATTTTTTTTGTGTTTACATTTTCTAGTACCTACGTATTTAGATTTTCTCGCAAATTCGTTCCGAAAAGTCCATTAGGTGCACGCTGTGTTAAATGATCAAACAGGCAATTGAGACAGTTATGAGCATGTCTGGCTAAATAAAGTGACAAGTATCTAAATGATTTTCTCGTTTAATTAATGCACGTGAAAATTCCTATCTGTTCGAGCATATCATTCAGGGCTATTGCCATTCTCTCACTATTGTATACCATTGCTTCCAACACATTTATGTAATATGCAAATAGGACTGTAAATTGGATAAAAATGATTGCTCAAGGTTGTAAATCCTTTTGCAGGGCTATCAATAGTAATTTTATGAAGTTTGGAATATCAGTCAGTGACGTTTAGAATATTAATAACCCTAAAGTGTCTACATATAAGGGTTAAAAAATATTCTTCTCTGCAAAAATCAGACATTTCTCCTAGTCAATATTTCTCCTGAAAATAGATACAATTACAAAATATTTCTTCCTGGTAGAGCAAATTTGGAATCAGTCTCAAAGTAATATTACGTTATCCGACATCGAGTACGGTATCTGCTCTTTGTGTTTCTTCCATAAGTGAAGTGAGAGTCCCACTGAACGAACGACATTTTATCTATTTATCGGTCGAGAAGCGTTATTGTTTTCCCAAATACATACATATAGATATGTGCTTATGTAGGTTCGGAAACACATTTTCCAGTTACACAAAGCCACCACCACGGTCGATCGCCTCTCAAAATAACGCTAGGATGCGATGGAGTGCGCAGTGTCTGCGCACACTTTGGTGTAGGTAGTTAGCGCACTCTAAACTGTAGTCATGGACTTATTAGGTACCTATATTAGATAGATCCTCTTCGACGGGTCTGCGCATAATAAAACACACTGATTTATTCGACGTTATCGGATGATGGCAAGAGCACAGCCAGCACATGCCGCAAGTGCACAAGGCGTAATTAATAGGTCTTGCTTCTTGTACTCCGGTATTTACGTATTAAAATTCTGGGCTCTCTAATGGGAAAATCATTTCCTGTTGGGCGAGGTAGCATTATTTTTGTTACACTTCTAATTATATCCACAAGTGTAAATTGCTTGATAAGCTGCTGGACGTATGTACGTGTGCACGTTTATAAATATTTGCCAGGTAGATGTAATGTAAAACAAAAAAGTTAAGTAAGTGGATAAGACGACGTCGTTCTTTCGTTCGTCGGTGCAGCTGCATGGAGTGGTGGAGTGAGTGCGTTGGCTTCACTTGGCAATGAAGAGAAAGGTTCCGGGTTCAAATGGGCTTCGATAAACAACTTTTTTTTTGACACAATGTATCTAATAAACTTAGTCCAAAAAGGCGTAAGGAAGTTAAATTTTTGGCTCTGGTCCACACCAAATTGGCTTTCCTGCTAACTTATTTTAGTGAGTTTTATCTTCAGGAAGCTATCACGACAAAGTTATTTTTCCTATTTCTGACTTGCACTATAATTTGTCGCAAATTTGTTACCGAATACATCAATTTGTAGTTAATTTGTTACCAAATACATAAATTTGTAGTTAATTTGTTACCAAATCCAAAAATTTGTAGCTAATTTGTTACCAAATCCAAAAATTTGTAGCTAATTTGTTACCAAATCCAAAAATTTGTCGCTCGTGCTGTTTAGCACTACACATAGCGTATCTCCAAAAGGAAAAATTGTAAGATATTACTGTAAAGGCGAATTTGTCGCTAGTCTTATCTCCAGCTGATAAGCGAAAAACTATTCGAAAACCATCAAACGATTAGGTAATCAAGGAGTTCTTTGTTACATTTGTTTTAAGAAATCGGATTTATTTACCAAATTTTTTAAATTAGGTTTTCCCTCTTTCTCCCAAGTTGGGCAACACGTTACCTTTCGAGAGTATGATGGCTTTCCAGCAATTTTCTGCTTATAAATTGGAGATAAAAGTAGCGACAAATTCGTTGAATGTGTCATCTTTCAGCGAAAAGTTATGGTCTTTACAATAATATCCTACCTCATTTCCTTTTCGAGATACGCTATGTGTAGTGCTAGCTTGATATCAAGCTAATATACCAGCTGATTATGGCTAAACAGCACGAGCGAAAAATTTTTGGATTTGGTAACAAATTAGCTACAAATTTTTGTATTTGGTAACAAATTAGCTACAAATTTTTGTATTTGGTAACAAATTAGCGACAAATTATAGTGCAAGTCAGAAATTGGAAAAATAACTTTGTCGTGCTAGCTTGATATACGTTCAGGAAGTGTGGCCAGACGTAAATAACAAGTCCTAACAACTAAACGTTCGAACGCTCGAAGTTTTTAAACGTTTGTTGTCAGTCATTGTGGATTTTTCTAAAAGAGAAAATTCTTACACATAATATTTTTGTTTTACTTAAAAATAATATACATGTACTGGGAACACATTGTTGTGGATTTTAATTAAATTATTAAGGAAATGCACATTAACTTGACTAAAAAGGGTCAGAAGCGTTTGTTTGTTTGTTGGTTGTTTTCGCTTAAAATAATTTTATTATCGGTTTGACTAACCTAGCAGTTAAAAGGCTCTCTAAACTCCTAGAACAATTATCCTGGACTTATTTAACAATTTATTAATAAAAAAGCATCTCTTTGATAGTTAAAAATCTATTACAAGTTCTCGTTTCTCGTATTGAATTGCATTGGGTTGGGTTGGTAGGGGCATTAGGATGCGACAGAAAATTAAACTTTTACACGACGAGACAGATTCTCTTTGGCCATGTCGTCTTACGTAAAATTTAAGCCCCATCTTCTTACAACGCGATTTATTCTTCCCATTTCACAATTTATCGCGGATTTTCGTAAAGCCGAAATGAATTGCTGATTTGCAATTCAGATGCTCGAAGCCCCAACGCGCGTTCCTCTCTTAGTGGCGTACGCCCATGGATTGCTACGTAGGTACGTCATCTGACAGTGACTAAACTACCAAATTAATATTGTTTATACAGATCCGTTCGCGAACTAGGTACTTATTAGGCGAGTGAGCACGGTTTACCTTCTTCACTTGTATGTATGTTTTTTTTTTTTAAATAAATAATGCTCGGTTTAGGGGTTTGTTTTTTTGTTATTGGGTGTTTATTTTTGAAAGCAATTTTTCAGTTAGTTTCATAAGGGTCAATGGAGTGCGTGTGTGTGTGTGTGTGTGGGTTATGGGGTCAGGGATAAAAGGGTAACGGTAACGTAGGGGGCAAGCTTTTGGCATTTTTTTTGTATAATTTGATTGAAATTCCGAACACACGGGGCCATTTCGGCGTATAAAACATAGTCGTCGTGACGGGGTCACTTGTGCGGAAAACACGCTTCGTCGCTTTTTACTCCTCTGTTTGCTTCTCTCGCCTTTGAGCTAATATATATCGCTGGATCCAATTTCCTCAATATCTAATATGATGTTAGCGAGCGGGTAGCACCACCATCACCACCACCGTCACTCAGGAATGCCGCTACCTTAATGCTACTGTATGTGTATCGGACTTTTCTCCAGGCGATATTGTTGTTGTTTGTTTGTTATTTATTTGTTCCGAAATCGATAAACCGTTAAAATAAATTATTACGGCATCACCTCGCTGAACGATTGATTTATTGACTGATTGATGAGAGAGAAATCGACGTATTATTTGAGTTACGTATCATTCGCAATATTTAGGTTACAATAAAATTAAATGAAATGAAAGCTTTCGACTCGTAAGTACTTACAATTTTTGTTTGAAAAAGGCGTCGAGGTTGTTTTGCTAAATATCCTGTTAATTAAATAAAGTAACCCGCTTCTTCTGACGAAAGGAAAATAAATGAAACTAATGCGGTTAATGCAATTTGCCACGGTATGCTTTTCAGATACAAGTATCACACAGTTTATTATTGCAAACTTTGAAATAGAAACCGAACACAACTAATATATAATATAATCACAATCTACACTTATATAGAATACACAAAATAAAAGTATTTATGTAGGACATTAGTACGGGCACTAGAGACATTGTACACTAGAAAATTAGGGGAAAGCTCGATTTTTGTATGAACCTTCCTTTTGTGGTTCAAAACTACATACTGTTACGAGTACTTGCCAATTAAGTTAGTGTGAGCATAATTAACGAACATCTTCCCTGAATACATAAGAAATATTCCCGGCTTTCCTGAAATATCTAGAAAACACCAGCAACGATCAATGGGAAAACAATTGGATTACTAGACGGCTGTAGAATTCCCTAGAAAAAGGCTGAAAAGACTATATAAAGGCGAGACGCTCACACCGAGTTAGTTGACAGTGAACAGCTGATGTTTCGAAGCGAAGCGATCGATAGGCGAACAACAGGCGATAGAAGTCATAGTGTCTATGGTATAGCGAGTGTTTATAGTAGAGGCGAGCGGGAAAATAGACTTTTTAGTGAAATAAATTGCGTAGACTTGTTTATAACTGTAGTGTAGTCAAATTAACTTTAGTAATTAAATAAATTCGTTATTTTTGTTTTGTTAATTGTGTTTTCCGTGACCGAACACGTCACAATACTTACTGGTTGACCATTTAGTTAAAGAATACTTAAAACCAAAGAATATTAATTTTTTCTTTATGTGTTGCTGTAATTGGTGAAGACGTGCCGCCACTGGCTTAGTGAGTAAAAATTGAACAAACTAACAATAAGCGATATGGCAGGTATGCAATTGTTTGGGATAAGTTGTTATGCACTCTTTGGTACTTACGGTACCTCATCCTTGTTGTTATCCGCCTACATTACTTTACACGCCTTTGAAAATATGCAAAAACTGACTTCCGGATGACGAAGGCAGGTGTGAAATTTGCAAAACCGGAAATGAGATCATTTGCAATCTTCCTACCGTATTCTTTCCAGATTTTTATTACAATTTTTTTCCCTGGTTTGAGTACAACAACAACTTTTTATGCTAAATTAATATCCTGTACGTAAGTTCTTGACGATAACGGGATCTCTGACTTTAAAATTACTCTATTTAGTTAAGCAATAGTTAACGAGACAATAGATGTTAAATACTGTCTCATCTTCTTTGTTTTCTTTTTTTTTTTGAGATGTGTGTGAAATTAAGAAGCAGAAAATGAGTTTAAGGACATCACAATTTTTGCTCCTGCATCTTGTTCCTTTAATTCAAATAACAATCAAAGAATTAATTGTAAACAACAAGCAGTCAACCAAAAAACATTCAACTTCACTTAAAAGTAATCAGGTAATAAGCAGTGGGAGGACTGCAGGTCAATTTGAAATACGACCTACGACGTTATGCTCATAATTGAAAAAAAAATTAATGGAATATCTATTACATGGTGGAAGGGGTGGATAAAAGGAAAATAGATACTGGAGCTGCTGTGCAGGTGAATGTTGTGCCTTAAAGAAAAGAAAGAAGACGATTTTTTCTCTCGTGAAAACTACATTTATAATTATCTACAGGGTGTAAGTTCTGTTGAAACGTGGATCATATTATATTTACTGGTACAACTGATAAATATTGTGTTTTTTATTTTTTGATGATAAAATAATTTGTTGTGTAGGCAGGTAAAGTGAAAAAGTACAAATAATGTTTTATTATTTACTCAAAACTAATTGTAAGATAATTTTCTGGGTCTATGGTGCAGTCAGCAGTTAGGTAAACTTTGTATGAATCACATCTGACCTTAAACTGTTAAAAATGTCTCTTTAAGTAAACTCTAACTATCTTAGCTAAAGTTTATTTATCTTTTTTCTTTTATAAAGGAAGAGGAAGTACGTGCCTTCGTGTACGTAATAAGCAATTCATGAACGTAAACAGAGTAAGTGGGCGTGACTTTTACTTACTTACCAAGAAGTTTTTATTATCTTTAATGAAGTTCTTTGAAGATAATTGTTTCAGAAACAACTACATACGTACGAATATTCTTCTTCTTCTTAACACTGCATGGTTTTATGTTAGTCGAAATATTTAAGCTGTCTCTTATATATAACTTCTTTTAATGCACCATAATGTTGTTTCAGTTACAAAAATTGATACAGACGTTTTAGTGCAATAAAAAATGAAAAATACTTAAGTTGCTTTTTAATTTATTGCAATAATTGGCCGTTAGATTAGTAGAAGACTGCATGGTAAATATCTGTTGGTCATTATTGCATTAAAAATCGTTCCGGATTTTTAGGTCCAAAACAATTTATATGACGTTTTGATAAGGAAAAGTACGTAACTATTAATAGCATTTAATAAAAGTAAAAGAGGTCGAAACGTCATATTTAATATAGTCTATTGTGTCTTCAATGTATGATCGAATACTTTCGTTTCATTTCAGTTCAATTCAATTCAATTGTGACTTCTTAGTCAAGTGAATTTTTTTTTAAATCCACAATAAAACCTTCACGTACACGTATGTAGGATGTATCTATTACTACATTTTGTATAAGAATCTTATTCTCATTCAAAGAAACCCAGGAAGATCGTATCTATTATTCATATACTTTTTGTATAGTAATAATAGCTCGCTGTGTAAACGCCGCGGGCTGCAAATTGATCACGAGAAGATTAAGGAAAAGTGTTCTTGGAAAAATTGAAATTTTCGATAATGACACTAATATTATAAAGGCGAAAGTTTGTGAGTGTGTGAGTGTGTACGTTTGTTACTTTTTCACGTCTAAACGGCTGGAGCGATTTTAATAAAATTTGGTGTGGAGTTAGCTGACACCCTGGTTTAACACATAGGCTACGTTTTACTGCGGGAAAATATCTTAATTCCATGAGAAAATCGATGAAAATGAATTCGCCGAATATTATAAATGCGAAAGTAACTCTGTCTGTATGCTACACAATCTCGTCTAAAATTTACTGAACCGATTTAAATGAAATTTGGTACAGAGATATTCTAGAGCCTGAGAAAGGACATACGGGTACTTTTTAATGCGAAAAAAGGGTTGTAAGGGGTTGAAATAGGAAAGTCAGTGCGGAAATTCCGTAATTTTTAAAGATAGAAGCTTGAAACTTACTTTTTAGGCGTTTAATTAGATATGAATAAATACGACATTCAATGATTCTAAAAATTTGACCCTAAAGGGGATAAAATTAGCCGATAAAAGTTTTTGTGTAATGACGTCGTCCAAAAAGCTAACGGTACAGAAAATTAAAATATTAAGTGTAAAAAGTTATAGAGGTTTTGTTTATTTGGATCAATAAAAGTAGTTGAATACTAAGCTATATAAACTATTTTAAACTATAATTAAACTATATTAATCTATAATATAATAAATGCGAAAGTAACTCTGTCTGTCTGTGTGTTACGCAATCACGCCCAAACTACTGAACCGATTTAAATGAGAATTTGGTACAGAGATAGATAAGTACATAGATATAAAGCTAGAGGCTTCAAACTTATTTTTCAGGCTTTTGATTAGATATAAATCCGACATTTAAAGTTTGTAAAAATTTTACCCTAAAGGGGGTAAAAATAAGCAATGAAAGTTTTTGTGTAATGACTTCGGCGAAAACGCTTACGGCCCAGAAAATAAAAATATTAAAGAAAAAAAATTTAAATGCTGCCAAAAGTCACTATTCCACGCAGACGAAGTCTCGAGCATAGCTAGTATCTAATATAAGTAAATAGCAGGTAAGGTGACAAACAGTACAGAATATAAAATTAAGAAATACGGCTTCAATTTGTTGTGGGTGGTATTTTTCAGTAATAATTTTTGCAGTGTATAATTTACTTATTACGTATACTTTCCGTGAGAAAACCTGATTGATTAAAATTACCTGTCAAATGGCCGTTGATCGATTTTCCGTTAATTCAGTCGCTCATGTAGAACAAGCTAGTAATTGGTCAAAAGCTGAGCGTGTTTGTTCGAATAGCAGTTTAGCAGTTTACCTACCTAAACAGACGACAACACAACGGTAGGTACGTTAATGTAAACTAAAGTATTACACGTCCGTAATTTGGACTTAAGTGGCTTAATTATTTCTTCCTTGCTCACTGCTTCTGCTTCCGATATCGATCGATTGTTGTTAGTTTCTTTTTTTTTTTTTTAATTTTCATGCGCCAGTGCTACCAAGTGTCTATCCACTAGGTATATGTATCTATCTATTGTGCTTGCAGTGGCAGGTGTTGACCTCCCTGACAGGAACTTACTACTAGACCTCGTCTAGTGTAAAAAAACGACCTGATTCCTGTTTTAATTAAACTACCTTCCAACCGGAAACAAAACGAAACACATACTGGCGCGGGTACAATTTCCTCTATCTATTTACTACAAACGTACATACCTACTACATGCAATATGTAGATGGATGATATGGGGATATTTAATTACTTGAAGCTTATTACCTAATTGCCACTGCGCATTACAAAATTATATCCGGAAAAATGAAGACTTCACCTGGAAAAGTCGAACAGGTGAAATGCAATTTTTTGAGGTAGTAAGAATGTGACGGGTGGTGTGTCGATGATTGTTGCCGAGCGACTTGGGCTGATGGTGTGCGTTCAGCCGCGATAAATGCGTTTTAGTTTGATATAAAACCACCTAAACAACGTTGTGTAATTATCGGTTATCGCATGGATGCAATAACCTAAATTTAAAGCGAGTATTAAATAACGGCAACCACTTGATGCAGCCGGTGTTGACGACGCTGCAACCGAACGGGCTTCAGAATTTGCATTACGGGATTAAAATACATACAGCGATAATAAATAGTCTGCTTTGATGTTCATTTATACGTGAACGTGCCGTTTCATTTAATTTCGATGGATTTATGGCGTAAAACAACGGACCAATTTCGAACAACGTTAGTATAAATCGGATATCAAATAAAAAGGGAATTTAAGCCCTTTGTTGGTGCGGATGTGCTTTCAATATAGTTTCCGAGTGAGAAAAGCCCTACGTGATTTATAATCTCTGTTTCACCTAAATATTACAAAAAGCGTTTTAGAAAATTAAATGACGAAATGTTCATTCACTGATTGAAACGAAAGTAAACATCTAGGGTATTAGATAAATACAAAAATTATTTATTTTTCAACAAGATTTAAATTTTTAGACCTTATTGGGATTGAACCATTCTCTATGTTAATGGACAGTAGATACTTCTTCACTAAATTCTCCCTGGAAGATTTAAATTCCAAAATCTTGCTCAGATTGTTCATTGCTCCTTGTTAAGGAAGAGTATATTGGAAGAACTCAACTAAATTCTGCAAGGATGACAAGAATTCCAAGAACTTGTTCAAATTGAGCCTCACTCCATGTCGATATCTGCACTCCTTCATAATGGAGAGGACATTGGAACTCCTCCAGCAAATTCTGCCAAAAAGCTTGCAATTCGAGCAAGTTCAGTCTTCATCCATAAACTAAAGAGCAAACTTATTAGAAAATCTTCAATAGATTCTGCCAAGAAGGTTGAAATTCCATGAACTTGTTCAGATTGCTCATGACCCTTTGCTATTTTTGAGTACATCGAAAGAACTCTAATAAATTCTGCAAGGATGACGAGAATTCCAAGAACTTGATCAGATCGACATTCTTTCCTTGTTAATTGACAACAGATGCTTTGGAAGATCTTCATTAAATTTGCTTAAGAAGATAAAAAATCTAAGAACGTAGTCAGATTGAGCCTACTCCATGTCGATGTCTGTACTCCTTCATAATGGAGAGGACATTGGAACTCCTCCAGCAAATTCTGCCAAAAAGCTTGCAATTTCAGCAAGTTCAGTCTTATCCATAAAACTAAAGAGCAAACTTATTAGAAAATCTTCAATAGATTCTGCCAAGAAGGTTGAAATTCCATGAACTTGTTCAGATTGCTCATGACCCTTTGCTATTTTTGAGTACATCGAAAGAATCTAATAAATTCTGCAAGGATGACGAGAATTCCAAGAACTTGTTCAGAGCGACATTCTTTCCATGTTAATTGACAACAGATGCTTTGGAAGATCTTCATTAAATTTGCTTAAGAAGATAAAAAATCTAAGAACGTAGTCAGATTGAGCCTACTCCATGTCGATGTCTGTACTCCTTCATAATGGAGAGGACATTGGAACTCCTCCAGCAAATTCTGCCAAAAAGCTTGCAATTCCAGCAAGTTCAGTCTTCATCCATAAAAATAAAGAGCAAACTTATTAGAAAATCTTCAATAAATTCCGCCAGGAAGGTTGAAATTCCATGAACTTGTTCAGATTGCTCATGACCCTTTGCTTTTTTGAGTACATCGAAAGAACTCTAATAAATTCTGCAAGGATGACGAGAATTCCAAGAACTTGATCAGATCGACATTCTTTCCTTGTTAATTGACAACAGATGCTTTGGAAGATCTTCATTAAATTTGCTTAAGAAGATAAAAAATCTAAGAACGTAGTCAGATTGAGCCTACTCCATGTCGATGTCTGTACTCCTTCATTATGGAGAGGACATTGGAACTCCTCCAGCAAATTCTGCCACAAAGCTTGCAATTCCAGCAAGTTCTGTCTTAATCCATAAAACTAAAGAGCAAACTTATTAGAAAATCTTCAATAAATTCCGCCAGGAAGGTTGAAATTCCACGAACTTGTTCAGATTGCTCATGACCCTTTGCTATTTTTGAGTACATCAAAAGAACTCTAATAAATTCTGCAAGGATGACGAGAATTCCAAGAACTTGTTCAGAGCGACATTCTTTCCATGTTAATTGACAACAGATGCTTTGGAAGATCTTCATTAAATTTGCTTAAGAAGATAAAAAATCTAAGAACGTAGTCAGATTGAGCCTACTCCATGTCGATGTCTGTACTCCTTCATTATGGAGAGGACATTGGAACTCCTCCAGCAAATTCTGCCACAAAGCTTGCAATTCCAGCAAGTTCTGTCTTAATCCATAAAACTAAAGAGCAAACTTATTAGAAAATCTTCAATAAATTCCGCCAGGAAGGTTGAAATTCCATGAACTTGTTCAGATTGCTCATGACCCTTTGCTATTTTTGAGTACATCGAAAGAACTCTAATAAATTCTGCAAGGATGACGAGAATTCCAAGAACTTGTTCAGATCGACATTCTTTCCATGTTAATTGACAACAGATGCTTTGAAAGATTTTCAATAAATTTGCTTAAGAAAATAAAAATCCAAGAACGTAGTCAGATTGAGCCTCACTCCATGTCGATGTCTGTACTCCTTCAAAATGGAGAGGACATTGGAACTCCTTCAGCAAATTCTGCCAAAAAGCTTGCAATTCCAGCAAGTTCAGACTTCATCCATAAACTAAAGAGCAAACTTATTAGAAAATCTTCAGTTAATTCTACCAGGAAGGTTGATATTTCAAAAACTTGTTCAGATTGTACATTTCTCCTTGGTCATGGAGGGTTTATTGGAAAGACTTCAAAAACATTTGCTATGAAGACTATAATTCCAAGAACTTGTTCATCAATGACTGAAAAGTTTGTTTAATGAGTTGGAAGTTGTTTCTGTTTGGCATTCCTCAGTTTGCTTTCGCACTTGACGAAGATTTAAAACACAAGACCTAAGACAAAAAAATGTTTAATAAGGAATATGCAAATAAACATAAATTACGGTCGAGGTATGCAAACATAATCGAGTGAGTGTAACGGATGAATAGAAAGGGACCACCGGGATTCGTCCTGAAACACTTTCGACATTATGATAATTACAAAAATATGCGACCTGAACTTAACTACTGTTTCACCATTCGATAGGTAAACGTCGAGTATTGTAGTATCAGTGGTGACGTGCCACACATACGTGCATTTACGCCTGTTGGTCTGTTAAAAGCCACTCGATCGCCTGACCAACGAGAGCATTTGCATTTTAAACAAGCCATCGAGTATCGAGTTTATAAAAACAAAACCAATTTTCCATTTCGTCAGCGCCGGACGATTGCTGTACGAACGCTTTGTGAAGGATCGAGACGCTGATGGACTGGAATGAACCATTCAAGGTCTTCCGTGGGATATTTAATACGAAACGTTTAACAGTTGATTTCTTTTCACGCCCCGTGAGTCCGAGACCAACTAAGTACGTTCGACAAGTGTTTGTAAAGTACAAGGGGGGGGGGGCTCCGCTTTTGCCACAGTTACTTACTTCAGTGTGAATCGAAGAAGTAATGGGCGCCTGTTGGTTCGTTCTTCTTATTAGATATGTCCAAAGGAATTGAATGGCATCGTGAGTTTGTACCATTATGGGACTCAAGATAATCTTATGTACTTACTTTAACAAACCAAAGGGTATATTATTGGGGAAGTGGAAGAGATATCTCTCAATTCTATTCAGATCAGATTCATTGCTATTTGCTTCACAACAATTTGTCGATTTTGTTTAGGTACCTACAAGAGGAGGGTCGTCACAAAGAAGAATAATATTTCCCTCAGTACTATATTGCAAAATAATTCTTACCATAATTGGAATCAAGAAAATAGGGGTGCCAAAAATTTTTCGAACCCTTTCTTAAGTACTTCCGTCCCAAAATTTGTTTTTGATTACGTTAACCTCTCATGGAATCTTAAAATGCTGAACTCTAAAGTGAAATAATAAAAACCATCAGAACCTAATATCCAAAGAGAGATGATGGCGGGGATGGGGCTATTATGTAATAAAATTTCCTATTAAACAATTAAATGGTTATTTTGTATGTTTTATCGTTGGGAAGAATTTTTTGTTTCGTCACGAATACCTGACTAAGCGAACGAAGCATTTAAAGGTCCTTAATTACTTGTTTCTGTTCTCAAGCCAGATCCGTTTTGACGACTCGATCGAATCGATGGTATAGGAATACAAAGACGGTTCCCATGCGTACCATAAAAATGAATTTAATCTGAACTTTCTAACATCGAAGCAACAATCAATTTGTTATGAGGAAGCTGTAAAGTTAATACACTTTAATAGCTTTTTATTTTTGTTTCATTTTGAAGACGTTACACCACGCTTTGATTAAATTCTTATCTGGGAAGCTGTTTACAAAGAAACAAATAAGAAGGGAGCTTAGCTTAGTAATAAGTAGAGGATTCTTTTAACTAAATATTGTTTCCTTCGGGATTTTAAAAACCTTTGAACGATCTTAAAAAATTTAATCAGAAGGCTTCCTAATAAAAATTTTTTTATGTGTGTTATGTCCCTACAAGACCTAATTCAAAAAGAAATATTTTTTTAACCGAAAATTATACATGACCGAGCGAGTATAAATTGGAGTTGTTCGCGATGAGTTGGCGTTCGTTTCATCCAAAAAAAGTGCAGCAATCCATGAAACCGCAAATTCTAATTCGTAGAGTTCTCAAACAAAGACGTCCGAAAATCGGATTTCGTTAAATGGATTTTTCAATGCAAAAAGACGCCCGACAAAAACCCGAAGACGCATCATCCAACTTCGTTTAACGAGGTTTGTCAAATTAGTTTATCCGGGAGCCTTATTGAGCAATTTCACAGCGTGTATACCATGGCAAATGGTCTGATGATGACGAATACGCACTTGGGTTTAAATTTCAGACCAATTTCAACAGGACTACTCCATACGATACGTGATATACAAGAAGCTTTAATTTATTAGGTACATAAAGTCCAATCAATAACCCTAGAGCAGCTCGTCACTCTCTCAATTTATTGCACCGGCTCTAGAATCAGAGGTAGAAGCAGTCTCAATCTCAATTTATTTTAAACAATATTCAAAACACATTGGTCAAGAAGATTTAAATTGATTGCAAGACTTCGTTGGGACGAATCTTACTCTATGTTAATGGCTAGGAGATACTTTGAAAAATCTTCAGTACATTATTTTTGGAAGATTTTAATTTCAAGAATTTGTCCAGACGTTTCATGCTCCATGCTAATGGAGGAGAGTATATGGAAAGAACTCCAGTAGATTCTGCAAAATTTTCAATAGATTCTCCATGAAAGATTTAAATTCCAAGAATTTGTTCAGTTTGTTCATTGTTCCTTGTTAATGGAGAATATATTGGAAGAACTCCAGTAAATTCTTCAAGGATGATGATAATTCCAAGAACTTGTTCAGATCGGGCCTTTTTTCATGCCAATTGATAATAGATACCTTAGAAGATTTTCATTAAATTTAGCCAAGACCATAAAACATACAAGAACTTGTCTAGATTGATCTTCACTCCATGTCAATATTTGTGGTTATTCATAAAAGAGACGACGTTGAAAGTCCTCCAATGAATTATGCCAAAAAGCTTAAAATTCCAGGAACTTTTTCAAATTCAGCCTTGATCGATAAAACTGAAGAGAAAATCATTGGAAATTTTCAATAGATTCTCCCTGGAAGATTTAAACTACAAGAACTTGTTCAGTTTGTTCATTGCTAGTTCTTAATGGAGAGTATATGGGAAGAACTCCAGTAAATTCTTCAAGAATGGTGATAATTCCAAGAACTTGTATAAATTGAGCCGCACTCCATGTCGATATCTGTACCCCTTCATAATGGAGAGGACATTGGAACTCCTCCAGCAAATTCTGCCAAAAAGCTTGCAATTCGAGCAAGTTCAGTCTTCATCCATAAACTAAAGAGCAAACTTATTAGAAAATCTTCAATAAATTCCGCCAAGGAGGTTGAAATTCCATGAACTTGTTCAGATTGCTCATGACCCTTTGTTCTTGGTGAGTACATCGAAAGAACTCTAATAAATTCTGCAAGGATGACGAGAATTCCAAGAACTTGTTCAGATCGACATTCTTTCCATGTTAATTGACAACAGATGCTTTGGAAGATCTTCATTAAATTTGCTTAAGAAGATAAAAAATCCAAGAACGTAGTCAGATTGAGCCTCACTCCATGTCGATGTCTGTACTCCTTCAAAATGGAGAAGACATTAGAAGTCCTCCAGTAAATTCTGCCAAAAAGCTTGCAATTCCAGCAAGTTCAGTCTTCATCCATAAACTAAAGAGCAAACTTATTAGAAAATCTTCAATAAATTCCGCCAAGGAAGGTTGAAATTCCATGAACTTGTTCAGATTGCTCATGGCCCTTTGTTCTTGGTGAGTACATCGAAAGAACTCTAATAAATTCTGCAAGGATGACGAGAATTCCAAGAACTTGTTCAGATCGACATTCTTTCCATGTTAATTGACAACAGATGCTTTGGAAGATCTTCATTAAATTTGCTTAAGAAGATAAAAAATTCAAGAACGTAGTCAGATTGAGCCTCACTCCATGACAATGTCTGTACTCCTTCAAAATGGAGAAGACATTAGAAGTCCTCCAGCAAATTCTGCCAAAAAGCTTTCAATTCCAGCAAGTTCAGTCTTCATCCATAAAACTAAAGAGCAAACTTATTAGAAAATCTGCAATAAATTCCGCCAAGGAGGTTGAAATTCCATGAACTTGTTCAGATTGCTCATGGCCCTTTGTTCTTGTGAGTACATCGAAAGAACTCTAATAAATTCTGCAAGGATGACGAGAATTCCAAGAACTTGTTCAGATCGACATTCTTTCCATGTTAATTGACAACAGATGCTTTGGAAGATCTTCATTAAATTTGCTTAAGAAGATAAAAAATCCAAGAACGTAGTCAGATTGAGCCTCACTCCATGTCGATGTCTGTACTCCTTCAAAATGGAGAGGACATTGGAAGTCCTCCAGCAAATTCTGCCAAAAAGCTTGCAATTCCAGCAAGTTCAGTCTTCATCCATAAAACTAAAGAGCAAACTTATTAGAAAATCTTCAATAAATTCCGCCAAGGAAAGGGTTTAAATTCCATAAACTTGTTCAGATTGCTCATGACCCTTTGTTCTTGGTGAGTACATCGAAAGAACTCTAATAAATTCTGCAAGGATGACGAGAATTCCAAGAACTTGTTCAGATCGACATTCTTTCATGTTAATTGACAACAGATGCTTTGGAAGATCTTCATTAAATTTGCTTAAGAAGATAAAAAATCCGAGAACTCCATGTCGATATCTATACTCCTTCGTAATGGAAGTTCCCCAGAAAATTCTGCCAAAAAGCTTGCAATTCCAGCAACTTCAGTCTTTATCTATAAAACTAAAGAGAAAATTTATTGGAAAGTCTCCAATAAATTCTACCAAGAAGTCAGTTGATAACAGACACCTTAACAGTTTAATTCAATTAAATGTAGGCACCGTTTATAATAAATGAGACGAAAGTGTGCAAAATATTTCAGAAAGTAATCTGAAAGTTGACAATAATATTTAAGTGTTTGTTAGATGTTTTGGTTACACAGAACAAAATTAATAGCTACAGTTTGTTCTTGTTGCTGTAATATGAAATATAAATTACAAAATTTTATATCAAACCTTAAGCAATTGTTTTCTTAGATCCTTTATTATTTGCTTGAGTATAATATAGAAACGAAAAGGGCAAAAACTTTCAACAATAGGCCTTCGTCACGGTCTTGACATCCATTCATCACGTTTCTAAATTAATCCTTGGTCCAGTTTATACAAACATTCGGCAAAAATAATACAACCCGCTTCAGTTATAATAAAACAAAAATTCTCACTCGGTTTTTTTTTTTCGTTTTTAATGTCCTGTCTTTTTTCCTCAGTTTATTTAAAAGAAATCTATTTAGTTTCCAAATTTATTCAATAGCAAGCGATTTTTACATTTTTGTTGTCCCCAATTTGTTGCTACAGATGGAGACATTTATTGTTGTCCTTTTCAATTTGTTTCTTAAAATATTTAACGTCCCAAATATCTGAAAATCCTTAAATTGCAAAATAATAGTAAAGTCTTCTAGGTGTTTAAATTTTGATTTAATAAAATTCAAAAAATAAACCAGTTATCCTTTACTAATCCTCAGAGGATTGTACGCCTTGCTAATAAAATATCTTTTATTTTATCTTAATATACCTAGTGTTGTTTTCGAAAACTTTCCAAATAAAATTTTTAATCATCATGTTTCCATTCACTGGCTCTTCTATTTATTGGTTCATCTTGTTATTCTATTGATACATTTCACATTTTTGCTCCTGACCCAGATGTTTTGTTAAGTCGAACAATATTAACCCATACGTTGAAAGTTCGAACCATAAAATTTTTGGTATCGGTTCGGTTCATCTTTACTTTCTCATGCTATTTGGGAACTAGCAACTAAGTTGTGTGAAAGATACTTTTATGATGATTATGACGATACGGAATTTAGTTCATCACTTGGTACACATCTTTGATCGTTGGTTGGTGCCATACCGCTGAGAACTTGGAGCCTCTTCTGGGCTTATATGACGAACGCTCTTGTAGAAAGCCTTCCTATAGTCACCTATCTAATAAAATATCAAAGCAATGACCATGACGGACACGGTGCGTGCTAGTAGGTCACCGTGATCGTTTCCACCAAGTCCCTATCTATCTATTTGCATGATTTTTATGAATGAAGTTGTTCGATCGTGGCAATGTCGAAAGTCACCTGTTGTTTTTGTTATTTTATTTTGATCGAATACAGGCGCTTAGTTAGAATAATAACACTCAAGAATTAGGTGAAGGAAACCGTGCAAAGTGTTTATGTTTTTGTCTGTCTTTATGTTTACAAAACTCACTTCGAATAGTTTTTCTTTTGCGTTATAATTAGCTCATAAAATTGTAAAAAGTCACGGCAAGTATTTAAAAAGTTGTACAGGAACAGTAAAACAGCAAAATATATTTTAGACCTTCAACAGCAACAGTTTAAAAAATTGTCCTTTAGTATACCTAAGCACGTTTCAGTGTAAATTAACAAGAAAATAAAATAAAATAGAAAAAAGAGTTAAAGCAATAAATTCTAGCCACTTTCATCTTAGTTTTATGGTCAATAAATTCGAAGAGCATTAAAAGAAGATATATTAACGAATAACATACCTACCTATAAAATTTATTAGGAATCGCGACATGTCATTATTGGCAATCATAAAAAATTTGAAGATATATAAAATCCGCGATAGAACCTTGATGTTGAATTCGAGTTGGTGAATGGCGAAATTATAGTAGTACAAAAAAATATTGAATAATGAATAGTACAAACAGCCAGCTGGTAATAAACCATGTAAAAGAGGACTTAAAATTGCCACTTAAGCAAGACTAGCTATGCCTGCGACTTAGTGACTTTCAGCAGCATTTAAAATTTTTTTCATCTATATTTTAATTTTCTGGGCCGTTAGCCTTCTTGCCGACGTCATTACACAAAAACTTTCATTCCCTATTTTTGCCCCCTTTTGGGTAAAATTTTTACAAACTTTAAATGCCGGATTTATATCTAATCAAAAGCCTAAAAAATTAGTTTCAAGTCTCTAGCTTTATATTCACTTATCTATCTCTGTTCCAAATTCTCATTTAAATCGGTTCAGTAGTTTGGGAGTGAATGCGTAACACACAGACAGACAGAGTTACTTTCGCATTTATAATATTATAGATTAATATAGTTTAATTATAGTTTAAAATAGTTTATATAGCTTAGTATTCAACTACTTTTATTGATCGAAATAAACAAAACCTCTATAACTTTTTACACTTAATATTTTAATTTTCTGGGCCGTAAGCTTTTTGGACGACGTCATTACACAAAAACTTTCATCGGCTAATTTTATCCCCTTTAGGGTCAAATTTTTACAAACATCGAATGTCGTATTTATTTATATCTAGTCAAAAGCCTAAAAAATAAGTTTCAAGTTTGTATCTTTCAAAATTACGGAATTTCCGCACAAACTTTCCTATTTCAACCCCTTACAACCCTTTTTTCGCATTAAAAAGTGGCCTATGTCCTTTCTCAGGCTCTAGACTATCTCCGTACCAAATTTCATTTAAATCGGTTCAGTAAATTTTAGGCGAGATTGAGTAGCATACAGACAGAGTTACTTTCGCATTTATAATATTCCGCGAATTCATTTCTATCGATTTTCCCATGGGAATAAGATATTTTCCCGCAGTGAAAAGTAGCCTATGTCCTTTCTCATGCTTTTGACTATCTCTGTACCAAATTTCATTTAAATCGGTTCAGTAAATTTTAGGCGAGATTGAGTAGCATACAGACAGAGTTACTTTCGCATTTATAATATTCCGCGAATTCATTTCTATCGATTTTCCCATGGGAATAAGATATTTTCCCGCAGTAAAAAGTAGCCTATGTCCTTTCTCATGCTTTAGACTATCTCTGTACCAAATTTCATTTAAATCGGTTCAGTAAATTTTAGGCGAGATTGAGTAGCATACAGACAGAGTTACTTTCGCATTTATAATATTCCGCGAATTCATTTCTATCGATTTTCCCATGGGAATAAGATATTTTCCCGCAGTAAAACGTAGCCTATGTGTTAATCCAGGGTGTCAGCTAACTCCTTACAAAATTTTATTAAAATCGCTCCAGCCGTTTACACGTTAAGAAGTAACAAACATACACACTCACAAACTTTCGCCTTTATAATTTTAGTGTGATGCAGGTTCATCAAAACGTTCAGTAGAAATTCTTGCAACTCATTAGTCGCTAAAATTTAAATAATATTTTTAACTGCGTTTTTATTTTTGTAAAAATTCTCTGAAGCGCCCATTATTATTGTTGTGAACGTAAGACTGTTTTATTTGGCTAATGCAATTTAATAGTTGTAGGTAGAGAGACACTTTGGAGAAGAGAACGTACGTAGGTATACGTATATTATGTCGGGTATACGTTGTCGTTTTAGAAGCCGTTTAGCTGTCTCGCGACAAGTTGTAATTGTCAATTTAAGTGCATTAAAACAAATATAGCGACTGTTAGGGAGTCGTTACACCGGTACAATAGTGCTCCTGACGTGACAATATTTTAAACTGGACAAAAATCTTCGGCGACTGCGATCCGACAGGCGGCGGCGACACCATGTCCCATTAAACAATGGCACTCCGGTGTTTAACGGCAGGCGGGTCGTTACAGTCAAATGGCAATTGCAATAATAACTTGACGGGGAAACGTTTTATATCGGCGGAAATTTGCCTATTGATTGACAATTGAATTTACATGCTCTATTTAATTAGGAAACAACAAAATTAAAGAGGAGGGAAGGTCAAAGATGAAATAAACTACGATGAAGGGTTGATAACTATTTTTCTGGAGGTGGTAGGGTAGGTCGGTGATCACATCACCTATCGTTCGATTCTTCGGGTCATTTTCTTGACAAATTCACGTACTTATGTCACGCACTATTTGAGGGCAAGTATACTTACACAAATGAGCCGCCCAATCGATTCCTTTGAAGCTGTGCGTCCACACTGAGCTGTTCAACATACTCTTTGACAATCCGCTTCGATCCCATTATTTACAAGGGATATGTCCATGGGTACATTGGACGATTATTTAACTTTAGAATCGTTTTCTAGCGTATGTGACGTACCTATGTACGTATCAAGTGCTTGCGATCGCCGCGACCAATGAATGCAACGAACGACGTAAATAATAAACAAGTGTAAGCAACAACAACAACACAGGAATAACTGCAGCAAGCAGCAACTTACAGCATCTGCACCGGATCGCGTCTTTGTGTGTGCGTGTTTTGTGTAGGTACACAAATGCGCAATTGTATACAAACACACGGGCGCGCGAATTCTGTTCGTCCATGTTCCTTACATGGTTCGCGATTGTTTATGTACGACGATTTTAACTGCTGCCGCTGCTGCCTGGAATGTTTTGGTTTGCTTTATGGCGAACGTGTGCGGGTTTTGCAAAGTACAAATAATCTCTCCGCAGCCTGGCTAAATGGAAGTTATGGTTTCCTAAACGATATAATGGGCTCCAAGTTCTTAAACTACGTGAGAATGAAGGCTCCGTAGCTACAGACAGCAACATTATCGAATTATTCTGTTTCGATTGATTATTATATGAAATATGAAATGCTAAGCAATCGATAAGGCGGTCCGTTTGTGATAATAACTAATAGGTAACGTATTATAACCAACAAAGCAGTAATTAAGTCAGGTAATTTACCTAGGTATTTAAAGCGTTACAGACAGGTAGGTAACGTGTGTAAAAGGATTTTGAATTTGAAGGATTGTAGAAAGGATAAACAGTTGTGTCGGTACAAAGTGGTCGAGGAAGTTTCCCAGATGAACGCCGAAAACCGGCTGGCTGCTGTTTAACTAGAAAACTTAATTAAGTAAGAGCTTAAAATTGCAGTGGAAATGCGACAATTGCTTTTTGTAAAAGGCATGCAATTATTGTTTAACGGACTAGTCGTAGCGTCGAGTGGTAAGAGCGGAAACGGAACATGTGTCGACGTTCTCACGGAGTTTCCGCAGCCACTTAGATGACAAGATTTTCGCCTTAGCAGCACGTAGAACTACTGCTTTTTCCTCCAAAATACTACACAGGACTACCTTGCATAAAGTTTCCAAGTTAGCACTTTTGCAAATAATTACCTACGTTAACTTTTAAATGGAAAACGGACCTTTAATATCGCCTTTCTGATTTTTCCAATGCCAAAATTTTTACCGGCTAACTGAAAAATAGTTAGAAATTCACAGATTATCTTATCTTATGCTAAAATGTTAAGCATTTTTAGGGTACTGGGTCTCTGAGTTGTGTAAGAATGTAGGCCCGTGACTTCGTCCGCGTGGAATAGTGACTTTCGGCAGCATTTAAAATTTTTTTCTTCTATATTTTTATTTTCTGGACCGTAAGCCTATTTTTCCGAAGTCATTACACAAAAACTTTCATTCCTTTATTTTTACCCCCTTTAGGGTAAAATTTTTACAAACTTTAAATGTCGTATTTATATCTAATTAAAAGCCTAAAAAAAAACTTCAAGCCTCTAGCTTTGTATCTACTTTTATCTATCTCTGTACCAAATTCTCATTTAAATCGGTTCAGTAGTTTGGACGTGATTGCGTAACACACAGACAGACAGAGTTACTTTCGCATTCATAATATTATAGATTAATATAGTTTAATTATAGTTTAAAATAGTTTATATAGCTTAGTATTCAACTACTTTTATTGATCCAAATAAACAAAACCTTCATAACTTTTTACACTTAATATTTTAATTTTCTGGGCCGTAAGCTTTTTGGACGTCATTACACAAAAACTTTCATCGACCAATTTTATCGCCTTTAGGGTAAAATTTTTACAAACATTGAATGTGGTATTTATTTTTTCTAATCAAAAGCTTAAAAGATCTTTAAAAATTATGGAATTTCCGCACAAACTTTCCTATTTCAACCCCTTACAACCCTTTTTTCGCATTAAAAAGTAGCCTTTATTCTTTCCCAGGCTCTAGATTATCTCTGTACCCAATTTCATTTAAATCGGTTCAGTAAATTTTAAGTGAGATTGTGTTGCATACAGGCAGTGTTACTTTCGCATTTTTAATATTCCGCGAATTCATTTTCATCAATTTTCCCATGGGAATAAGATATTTTCCCGCAGTAAAACGTAGCCTCTGTCCTTTCTCAGGCTCTAGAATATCTCTGTACCAAATTTCATTTAAATCGGTTCAGTAAATTTTAGACGAGATGGTGTAGCATACAGACAGAGTTACTTTCGCATTTTTAATATTCCGCGAATTCATTTTCATCAATTTTCCCATGGGAATAAGATATTTTCCCGCAGTAAAAAGTAGCCTATGTCCTTTCTCAGACTCTATAATATCTCTGTACCAAATTTCATTTAAATCGGTTCAGTAAATTTTAGACGAGATTGTGTAGCAAACAGACAGAGTTACTTTCGCATTTATAATATTCCGCGAATTCATTTTCATCAATTTTATCATGGCAATAAGATATTTTCCCGCAGTAAAACGTAGCCTATGTGTTAATCCAGGGTGTCAGCTAACTTCATACCAAATTTTATTAAAATCGCTCCAGCCGTTTAGACGTGAAGAAGTAACAAACATACGCTACACACTCACAAACTTTCGCTTTTATAATACTAGTGTGATTTACCCTCTATCCATATGTACTGGATCCAAGATGAAGTAATTTTGTGTGGTGATGACTTCGATATAAAATTGTTCAAAAATTGAAGTGGTCCTGGAGAATGTCGATAGTGGAACCAATTATAAATTAATTGGATGGAACCGAATGGGACCGCAATCACCCCCATGATGGCGGGGCTTAATTTGTTTGTACCACGTTTCGGAGGCATTTCACTTTGATCGTGTGGCTGGCGGGCGGGCGGGCGGTTGCTGTTTAACTTTCGACATCAGAGAGCAATTCACGTTCACCATCATCATCATCATTGGTACCCACTAAATATGTATGTGTATACAGACAGACAGGTACGTACACATATCCCATATGTGGGTGTCCTGAAACTGGTCCTAACTCTATCGAGGAACGTGAACCAACCGAGAACGGAGTTATTAGTAATTGCAATGTGCATTTCTAATATAAGACAGGGTCACGAGTCAAAGCTCCGGGACATTCATGTTTCATAACGGACGGCCGCCGATCCGACGTAATTTACGGGATAACAGTAGTTTCTGATTTATAGGGAAACAGATAACAGAACCAAACGCAACTTGTTCGGTTGGCAATATTACCTACCTACGTATATACCTATAGCTTCGTTGCATTTTTTTTATTGTCTCTTTTATTTATTTTTTTCTAATTTTGATTAGTTAACTGCCTCACTCGGCTCAGTCGTGTAGGTACCATCGTCGTACCAGCCGGCCTTCCCATCATGCACGCATATACGTACGAACGAAGCTCAATATGATGAATAATGTTGCCGTTTCGTTAATAATTACACGTCGTCTACCACTTAATGGAATAAATTGCTAGATCATGGCGATCGTGCAATGAAGAAAACGGGAAGTAGGTATAACATGTCTTTACGTACACACACGCTCATGTCTCCTTTATTACTTTATCCCTCCCACTAGCTAATCCAAATCTAACTGTCTCACAATCCGCACAGTATTGGAAACAACTCTTTATTTATTCCTCTTTGGTTGCGGAAATATTTGTTAAGTAAGTTTCTCAAAATAACAATATTGAGAGACCGTTTGCTCACCTGCCGCCTGTGACATGAAGGTTGGTTGAATGTTTTGCCCTGTTTTGTCCATAAAAATCACAAATGCAACTTGTGTGATGTTTACTGAAGACAAGGATCATAATGTAAAATGAATGGTTATAATATGCGGTAAAATGGTCGGGTTGAAAGGCAATAAAGACATTTGTTTTATGCCGAATCAGATATTTTGCATACCCATTAGCATTTCGATGTTAAAGTGGCGATGGTGGTGGTTGACAAGTTGCTGCCTCCTTACGAAAACATTAAAAAAGGTGACACACGTCGCGGACTTAAAGACAAACGTAAAAAAGACACATTCGTCCATTTATGACTTAATTATCGCCAAGTTGAACGGAAAACGCGAGTCGGCAGAAGGCTTGGACGACTTGTTTTTGTACAACGCTGTGAGGTCGTTTCGACTCATTATCATACAAATGTAAACATAATGTCCGCTCTACCGAAGTGCAAAACTCGTCCTGAACGATTAATTCGAGAATTTATGCGATTTCGAGAGTTGTACTCGACTCCCATCGAGGGAAAACGTTCGGTCATTTGTACGCAAAAGTACTAACGAATGTCCTACTCCTTTCGACTTGATAAGCACCTACCTGAAACGGTTATTACATCCACGAAACTTGGAATTTATTTATATACTTATACTTATTCTCAAAATATTTTGACGACAACTGCTGACCACAAAAGACGGACCACCACACAGGGTCGCGAAATAATATTTACGTGTAATATATTTATGTGTGGTATGTTACGGTAAAAGTAATAAACTGGTGATTATACATATAATTATACGTATAATAACCACTAAATTTGGTAAATATGATAATTTTTAGAAAATTTATCAAATTAATAGTTTTTTTTTGCATAATTGCCAACTCGTAATCGTAAATGTGATAAATATCATGACTGATTGGGCAAATAGAATAGAGTGTACTTTTTGTGTAGTTGTTGCAGCTAAAGTAATAAATTCTTTTGAATTGTGTGAGTTAGGTTATGGTATGTAAATGTTCTGTCTCTCTTTTTCTCTTCCATTCCTATTCAATATTATTTGAAAAATGTTTTATTTTTCTTTTTATACAATATGGACCAAAATTTATTTATTTCGTTAAGTTTAGTTAAACTAATTAGCCTAAAAAAAGAAAAACATTTTTCAAAATGATGTTGAGTGGGAAGAGGAGATATTGAGAGAGAGATAGGAAGAGAACCTTTACATACCATAACCTAACCCACACACACAATTCAAAGGAACAAAAACTTTAATTTAACGAGTTTTTAAGAACTTATCACTTTGACTATAACATAGTTACTACTCAGAAAGATATAATTTGGAATTAAAACACTCAAGCATACCAGCCATCACATTATTTTATAAAATACGAGAGGGTAGCGAAAATACGTGTAGGTGGAACGAAATGAGAACTACTATTGAAATCACGTGGTTGTCACGTGTTGACAGAAGCCAAGCAGTTGCGCAAATTGAAGGAATTTTCGTAATGTTAGGGACTTTTATCACATTTACTATTACGAGTTGCGAATTATACAAACAAACCGGTTAATTTGATAATTTATCAAAAACTTATCATATTTTCCTAATTTAGTGGTTATTAGACATAATCACCGGATTAATCACGTTCAAAGTCATATATAATATATTGTGTCGTATTGGGTTCGATAAATTAATAAACTAACACTGCAGCCATTCGTCAATTAAAAATTATTTTACGCTCAGATGGTTCGGGTAGGTATAATAAGATGAAGCAATGCCGTTCCTGCGTCACGCAAACGCTTAGGTACGATTATTCTGATTAGTCATAAAAGCGTTAAGTTGGGCGTTAATGAAAGCGATAGCGTAGTGCGGCTGAAACAACGGCCCCCGATTTGAACAATTCCTATGCAAATCGCGAACGTACAAATACACGAGATGACAGCCAAGAACATGCATATTCAATGGTCGAGAAGATTGAGAACGCATTCGGGCCTGTTTATGCTCTACTACTAGGTATGCTATGGTATGGGGTGAGTATTAAGTCTAGTACGAAAACACTTTTACTTTAATTATGTAAACGACTCAAATCTGTACACTCAGAGGACGTTAATTCGCTCCCAATAGTTTTCTTAAATGGCAACGTCGCGCCTTTTCGGTCTGTATGTTGTCGATAATGTAGGAAACAATAATATTGCGAGCAGAATCGCATCTATTGCTCGCTAGTTTCGTGGCTGTTTCAATGTTTACTAATACTTAATATACAGGGTCTTTCAAGTTGATGGGCTATAAGTATATGAATTAGTAGAATGAATCCAATTCTGAAACTTGGGCTCATGTGGTTATTTTTTTTGCCGCTTCTTTTTAAAATATTTTCAAGTTCGATTTACATGTGGTTATACCGAAAGTAGATGTTAACTTTCTTATTTTAAATGGAATGACATACTTTTTTTACATTTTCCGATAGAAAATCTGAATTCATGCATATTTTATAGGAGGCACTACCTCGAAAATATTGATGGATTTTGAGTTATTTAATTTTTTTCTAAATTTTTGACATCTGCACGTTAACATTTAAAAAACCGTAACTCAATTAATTTTTGAGATTTTGCTTTAAAACTCGTAACAATTATTTATAACTATTCAGATTATCGAAAACAGATTGTGGTTTTTAACTAAAATGTACAGGGTGTTAAAATTTTGTGGTCAAAGTTGGTAAACTTCAAAGAGGCATAAGTCAATTTTTTTAAATAGAATGACCCATTTTTGACTACATATTCGAATTCCTGATTGAATTTGGCGTCTTTTGATATGGGACAATGGTATAACTTTGCTTATACTTTTTGAGAAAATCTACAATTTGAAGTATGTCATTCCATTTAAAATAAGAAAGTTAACATCTACTTCCGGTATCTATAACCGGATAAAAATCGAAATTGAAAATATTTTTAAAAGAAGCGACATAAACAATAACCAAATGAGCCCAAGTTTCAGAATTGAATTCATTCTACTAATTCATATACTTCTAATAGCCCATCAACTTGAAAGACCCTGTATATTAAGTATGTAAACATTGAAACAGCCACGAAACTAGCGAGCAATAGATGCGATTCTGCTCGCAATATTATTGTTTCCTACATTATCGACAACATACAGACCGAAAAGGCGCGACGTTGCCATTTAAGAAAACTACTAGGAACGAATTAACATCCTCTTAGTGTACCTACCTGTAAGTCTCATTGGACAGTTGGTACATAGTGGGACCTTAACGTCTCGTCGTTTGCAAAGATAAGATTATGAGACGAAGTTGTTGTGATCATTTAATTAACTGCTAGGTACACTGTACACTCTACGTATGCCCTTCTCATAGAAAACCGTTATTATCACATTCTCGCAATTGACTTAGTTCGTCTCAGTCAGTCAGCCAGCGGATCTGTTTGTGGAAATAATTGTGTGCTAAATATGGACATGAAGAACCATTAATTACTTACTCCCTGCTAATTAACAGTAGGTAGGTAATTAATGCGAGGAGCAAGGCTGTTATGTGTTTAGTGTTACATTGACGTCTTAAATGTTGTTGAGAACATATTTAGAAATAATTTAAACAATTATTGCACTTAAGTAACTCAAAGAGCTGGAGGCATAGAAAACGAAGAGAAAGTAACTTAAAGAATAAATACGTAAGAGAAAAAAAGTGTGTTGTTGCAATTCACTTTAATTACCCTCGAACGTGACTTAATCAAAATACGTATGTATATTCCCAATTTATTATAAAGCAATGTGGATCCTATTCCGATGATAATAATAGTACTACGATGTTGTTGGTGTTAATGTTGGCGACAACGTACGATACGTACATATAACGCGAAATCTCATGTGTTCTACGGTAACCATAAGTAGTAAAGTTACCTTGAAGTTTTATTGCTTGTTGATAACATAAGTTAGAGAAAAGTTTATATTGCTTCCGATCTCGATGATGCGTTCATAAAATCTCAAAGGAAACGACTCGTTCCTGGGACAAACAATGGAACAACTTTAAATAAAAACGGTTTTCAAATGGTTGGTTGGTCGGTTGCAATGTGAAATTATTCGAATGCTTCCGAACAGCTGAAGAAAGTACAAGAAATTTGGTTATTTGTGATCAAAATGGATTATTGTATTCCTTTATTTTCCTAAACTTGTAATTAAAAGGTTCTCAACGTCGGCTCTTTATCAGGCCACGGTTTTCAAGTGGTTACATCGTATTTTTTTTTTTGTAACTCACTTCTAACTGTCTGAAACTATGCATTAACATCCACAGAAATATTTTGATTCTCTTTCTTTTTTCTCTGCAAATTTTCATCAAAAAGGACTCAGTGTCGACTCTTTATCATGCCAACAGTTTCCAAGTGGTTTCCACGTGAAATTTTTGTGACTCGCTCTTAAGCTGCAGGAGTCAGGATGTAACTTCATGAAAATAATTAACTATTGTCTCTCTTCTCTCTTAGAGTTGTCCTTAAAGAGGACTCAATGTTGGCTCATTATCATGCTTACAATTCTAGAGTGGTTACCACTTAATTTTTTAGTAGTTTACCCTTAATCAGCTGGAACCAGGAATTAACTTTTAAGAAAATAATTTCTTATTGATGGACTATTTCCTGTTACAAATGTACTCAAAGAGTTTTCATTGTCAACTCTTTATTAAGCCACGGTTTTCAAGTGGTTACATCGTATAATGTTTTGTAACTCACTTCTAACTGTCTGAAACTATGCATTAACATCCAAAAACTATTTTATTTCTGCCTCGCTTTTCTCTGCAAATTTTCATCAAAAAGGACTCAGTGTCGACTCTTTATCATGCCAACAGTTTCCAAGTGGTTTCCACGTGAAATGTTTGTGACTCACTCTTAAGCTGCAGGAATCAGGATGTAACTTCATGAAAATAATTAACTATTGTCTCTCTTCTCTCTTAGAGTTGTCCTTAAAGAAGACTCAATGTTGGCTCATTATCATGCCAGAAGTTCTAGAGCGGTTTCCATATGATTTTTTTGTAGTTTATCCTTAACCAGCTGGAACCAGGAATTGACTTTTAAGAAAATCATTGCTTACTGAGTGACTATTTTGTCTTACAATTGTACTCAAAGAGTTTTCAATGTTAGCTCTTTATCAAGCCACGGTTTTCAAGTCTTTACATCGTATTTCTTTTATTACTCATTTATAACTATCTTAAACTATGCATTAATATCCACAGATTTTTCTTTGCAACTTTTCACCAAATAGGACTCCATGTCGACTCTTTATCATGCCAACAGTTTCCAAGCTGTTTCTATCTCAAATTTTTGTGGCTTACTCTTAAGCTGCAGGAATCAGGAAGTAACTTCATGACAATAATTTATTATTGTCTCTCATCTCTCTTAGAGTTGTCCTTAAAGAGGACTCAATGTTGGCTCATTATCATGCTTACAATTCTAGAACGGTTACCACATAATTTTTTAGTAGTTTACCCTTAATCAGCTGGAACCAGGAATTAACTTTTAAGAAAATAATTTCTTATTGATGGACTATTTCCTTTTACAATAGTATTCAAAGAGTTTTCAATGTTAGCTCTTTATCAAGCCACGTTTTTCAAGTCTTTACATCGTATTTCTTTTATTACTTACTTCTAACTATCTGAAACTGTGCATTAATATCCATAAATTTTTCTTTGCAAATTTTTACCAAATAGGACTCAAGGTCGACTCTTTATCATGCCAACAGTTTCCAAGTGGTTTCCACGTGAAAGCTTAGTGACTCACTTTTAAGCTGCAGGAGTCAAGATGTAACTTCATTAAAATAATTAACTGTTGTCTCTCATCTGTCTTAGAGTTGTCCTTAAAGAGGACTCAATGTTGGCTCATTATCATGCTTACAATTCTAGAGCGGTTTCCACATAATTTTTTTGTAGTTTACCCCTTAATCAGCTGAAACCAGGAATTGAATTTTAAGAAAATCATTTCTTATTAATGGACTATTTCCTGTTACAACTGTACTCAAAGAGTTTTCATTGTCAACTCTTTATCAAGCCACGGTTTTCAAGTGGTTACATCGTATATTGTTTTGTAACTCACTTCTAATTGTCTGAAAATATGCATTAACATCCACAAAAATATTTTGATGCTGCCTCTTTTTTCTCTGTAAATTTTTATCAAAAAGGACTCAATGTCGACTCTTTATCATGCCAACAGTTTCGGAGTGGTTTCCACGTGAAATTTTTGTGACTCACTCTTAAGCTGCAGGAGTCAGGAAGTAACTTCATGAAAATAATTGATTATTGTCTCTCTTCTCTCTTAGAGTTGTCCTTAAAGAGGACTCATTGTTGGCTCATTATCATGCTTACAATTCTAGAGCGGTTTTCATATAAGTTTTGAGTAGTTCATCCTTAACCAGCTGGAACCAAGAATTGTCTTTTAAGAAAATAATTGCTTACTGATTGACTATTTTCTCTTACAATTGAATTCAAAAGGTTCTCAATCTTTATCTTTATCAGACCGCCCTTTTTTTTGTCACTCACTCCCAATTAGCTGAAACTGGGCATTAACATCCACAAAATTTTTTCATTTCTGCCTTCTTTTTCTCTGCAAATTGTCCTCGGAGAGGACTTAGTATTGACTCTTTATCATGGCGACAATTTTCAAGTGTTCCTAAGGAGTTGGAGACACATTGTAGTGAACCTCTTCATTTAAAATAGTTTTGGCTTTTAATCATGCCTTCAAAGTTTGTGTCTTTTCCTGATATTTTTATATAATGTTGTAAAAACACAGGCAGGTACTTTGTGAATGATACGAAACTTATTATGTATGTATGACTTACAAGCCTTAACTTTTCATAGCAATAAAGTAATACTGGAGTACAAGATTACACAGTAAATCGGACGATTATAAGGCATACAATTTACCTTATTAAATATTAACGAGCTACCGTTTCGAGCTGCCTGTTTGCTCTGATATAACATGAAAATTACTTTGACGTACCTTCACATACATTCATATTGTATACTTAACTATCAAAGTACATAAAACCATGAAGGTACCTACGGTTCGTACGTAATGGGCGGTTGGTATATTATTTCTACAAAAAGTAGTTAAAAATCGAACTGACTGCATCATGACAGTGACAGAGACAAAATAAAAGAATATATACACATATTTATCAGTGGCGACTCGTTGGGTTTAAATCAGTAGGTACTTATCTTATTAGATTTAGGTACGTTTAAAATTCTGCTAATAAGTGGCATGAGTGTTTAGTCCCTTTTAGGTTTGCGTACTGCCCGCCACTGTCTTAAAGTGTAAAAGTCGTGTATTCTCTCACTAAAAGGCAAGATGCTTTCGTTATCTGTTCGGGCAACAAATATTTTTAGTGTTAATAAAGATGTTTACCTGTCGTAAATAATAAGGGAATTAGATGTCTTCATTCCAATGAAAGCTTTTAAGGGGCCCATTTGTCGCCGGCTCCCGTCCTCTCTATGTCGGTGCGCGAGCTAAACAAAGACAGCTATTTAATGTAATCACCTACGTATCGCTTAATTTACGGCATTAGAGGCTGTTTAATCGTGTAGGTTATTACACACAATCAGCCAATGGCTTCGATTCGAAATAAATGGACGGCCACTTCTTTTGGTCTTTTTTTCTTTTTTGCGGGACTGATTCCGACACGTCGCCGTTCGTCGTTTTGAGAACCCGTCTAATTTAATAACACTTTTTGATAGGTGTCTATTTATGATAGATACAGATCGTTTTATCACAGGCAATCTGGGCGAGAAGGGGTAATAAAATAATAAAAAGCATGTTGCCACGTACAGTGTCACAACGTCTTGCAACAATATTTTTAAAATTTATTTTATCCCTCCACGTGTCTTTACTTATTTACTTCTTCGGAACGTCTTCTCACACTCGTAATATTTCATTAAGAAGAGGAAGTGCTGAGTCGTCGAGACGTTTCCTCGCCCATCTCGTCTGTTTTTTTTTGGCTTCGCCTTCAACTTTTGTGAAATGATTTAAATTTGCTCGGCTTCATTAGTTTCTCGGGGGTGTCAGCACTGGCACTATTAGGTAGGTCAACAGATGTTGCCTCTGTCTGAAAATTAATTGGTGAGAATTCCTTCGATTCCTCCGGTCCAACGTATCGGCCGTGAGGGCCCCTGCGGCGTTTCTAAATCGCTAATGTTCCATTTCCTAAAGACATAAATTTAGTCGCACATCATCGACTCCTTACACACCGACCGCCACGCCGCGTCTTATGGTCTCCTCCAAGTCATCCCTTGCAGATGTTACCGCCCGATACCTTCATATATATTATGCGGAAATTGCAAAAATTCCCCATTCTACGAATATCTGTGTCATCCATTCGTAGTCTCTTTTAGTGCCTTCTACATTGATTCTGATTGAGTTGGATCCTGAATACCAGCAAATCCAGAACCAAAAAATTGCTCACATATCTTCCTTTTCCGCTTAGAAGAAGAAAAAGAAACAGGATTAATGAGGGTAGAAACGATGTTAAGGATATTTATAGAGACATTATTTTGCCATACCATCTTCAGTTTTCCAACTTTCTACAATTTTGCTGTACCATCCTCACCTCTTCTATTAAATTCAAAAGGCATTTACTCATTGCAATCGTTTCTATCCACAATATTTTCATAGTTTTATCCTACTACCTGCAGCTATCCTACCTTCTTCAATAGGCACTTTCTCATTCTAGATATTGCTATCCGTAATATTTTCATCACCCACCCATAAAACACTGTTCAGAGTCATTCCTCAATTATGTGGTCCAGGATTATACTGACAAATTCTATAATAACTACTTTATCCTTCAGTCCTTACCTATTCTACTTAATCCGAAAGCTATCTCCTCATTCCAATTGTTTCTATCTACAATATTTTCATCATCCAGTCATAAAACAATGACCTGAGTCATTCCTCATTGATTCTATTGAAAAATTTCACCATCAGTGCTTTTTCTTACCATCCTCACCTCTTCTGCTTAATCCAAAAGTTACCTCCTCATTCCAATCGTTTCTATCCACAATATTTTCATCATCTACCCATAAAACAACGATATTTAGTCATTTCCCCTTTAAAGATATACTCCACGATTCTATTGAAAAATTTCACCATCAGTGCTTTTTCTTACCATCCTCACCTCTTCTGCTTAATCCAAAAGCTACCTCCTCATTCCAATCGTTCCTATCCACAATATTTTCATCATCCAGTCATAAAACAATGACCTGAGTCATTCCTCAATGATTCTATTGAAAAATTTCACCATCAGTGCTTTTACTTACCATCCTCACCTCTTCTGCTTAATCCAAAAGTTACCTCCTCATTCCAATCGTTTCTATCCACAATATTTTCATCATCACCCATAAAACAATGATCTGAGTCATTCCTTAATGATTCTATTGAAAAATTTCACCATCAGTGCTTTTCTTACCATCCTCACCTCTTCTGCTTAATCCAAAAGCTACCTCCTCATTCCAATCGTTCCTATCCACAATATTTTCATCATCCAGTCATAAAACAATGACCTGAGTCATTCCTAAATGATTCTATTGAAAAATTTCACCATCAGTGCTTTTACTTACCATCCTCACCTCTTCTGCTTAATCCAAAAGTTACCTCCTCATTGCAATCATTTCTATCCACAATATTTTCATCATCTACCCATAAAACAACGATATGAGTCATCCCTTTATGATATACTCCACGATTCTATTGAGAAATTTCACCATCAGTGCTTTGTCCTACTATCCTCACATTTTCTGCTTATTCCAAAAGCTACCTCCTCATTCCAATCGTTCCTATCCACAATATTTTCATCATCCAGTCATTAAACAATGACCTGAGTCATTCCTCAATGATTCTATTGAAAAATTTCACCATCAGTGCTTTTTCTTACCATCCTCACCTCTTCTGCTTAATCCAAAAGCTACCTCCTCATTCCAATCGTTCCTATCCACAATATTTTCATCATCCAGTCATAAAACAATGACCTGAGTCATTCCTAAATGATTCTATTGAAAAATTTCACCATCAGTGCTTTTACTTACCATCCTCACCTCTTCTGCTTAATCCAAAAGTTACCTCCTCATTGCAATCATTTCTATCCACAATATTTTCATCATCTACCCATAAAACAACGATATGAGTCATCCCTTAATGATATACTCCACGATTCTATTGAGAAATTTCACCATCAGTGCTTTGTCCTACTATCCTCACATTTTCTGCTTAATCCAAAAGCTACCTCCTCATTCCAATCGTTTCTATCCACAATATTTTCATCCTCTACCCATAAAACAATGATTTGAGTCATCCCTTTATGATATACTCCACGATTCTATTGAGGAATTTCACCATCAGTGCGTTGTCCTACTATCCTCACATTTTCTGCTTATTCCAAAAGCTACCTCCTCATTCCAATCGTTCCTATCCACAATATTTTCATCATCCAGTCATAAACCAACGTTCTGAGTCATCCCTCAATAATTTTCTGCATGATTATACTGAGAAATTCTCCACCTTTGCCTTATCCTGTCATCATCACCACTTTTACCTAATCCACAAGACACCTCCTCATTTCAATTGGTCCTGTCCACAGCATTCTCGTTATCTACCCATAAATCACTACCCTTAGTCAATTCCCAATAATTTACCTCAAGATTCTATTAAGAAATTTCACCATCAGTGCTTTGTCCTACCATCCTCACCTCTTCTGCTGAATCCAAAAGCTACTTCCTAATGCCTTTCATTCCTATCCACAAAATTTAATCATCCACCCATACAACAATAAACTGAGTTATTCTTCAATAATTTACTATTGAGTAATTCCATCCCTATTGCTTTATATGGTCATCCTCACCTCTTCTACTAAATTCCAAAGGTACACTGATCTGGGAATTTCCCTAATAATTTATTTTATAATGCTAGTGATACAGGGATTAATATTGTTTTTGTATTTTATAAAATTCTAAATAGCAAATTTGTTTCAGAGCTAAACTTCCACCACCACCAGTCTACTGGTTAAGGGTAAGTGTTTTTTAATTATCTACCTTTTTCTCTTTTCCCTTTTACTTTTACTCTTCTTTTTCTTTGCACTAACTAATGCTTTGGTCGACAAACCGAATTGAAATCTACCTCAGCACATTTTACTCGTTTTAATTACTTATAAATTAATGTTGTGAAACGCACCGAAGTTTTCGTTCGTGTTACTAATTAGATGGGATTCTTATAATGCCAAAGCCGCTCGCTTTGATGGTCAGTAAACTAGAGGAGCGACAAGCTTTTGAAAATTCCATGAGCTTGTACCATCCATAAATCAGTAGCATGGTAATGGTTATGCCGTTTGGTGCACAGGTGTGCTTTTACCCACACACGCACACATACACTTGTGTATTTTAAACCCATAAAGTCTACTTCCTCAATTTCCTATCATATACAACTAGGTAATATTTGAATGACCAACTTACCATTAATTCCTGCCGCTGGGGTAGTTTTTAAAATTTATTGTAACATTCTGCAAGTTGACATTAGTTGAACATTGACCTTTTGTAATTAATTTACATGAGCTATTTAAAAATGTCTTAAACAAATTACAAGGAACGAGTCGATCTTCTTCTGCACTGGTGCAATCTTATTCAGTATTACGTACTTCTACTATGAGTAGAAGAGGAAGAACATTGGAGCGGAGATCAGTAAGTTAATGTGACGTTGAGAAATGATTCCGGGATAATCATGCCTGGAATTAAGTGCCTTTATCTCGGGAAGGAAAAACCGGCCATTCTTTCTCCATTCACAACCGCTGGCTGTTAGAGCCACGTTCGTTCGTCTATTGCCGACCATTTCGATTTGCATAAGGATGCATTTTGCCTTCGTTGATTACTTCTAATCTAGTACTTTTTTATTTAAAAGGCGCTCCGACCAATTCTTTACTCTCCGCCTCAATGTCGTTAGTTCCTGAAGAAAAATTAGCTCCAACTCAACTAACAAATTGTATCTATTAACCGAGATTTTCAGCCACTGTAAATCTTTAATGGACGTTTTTAAATCTCCTTTATAACGAAAACGTTTATTTACACAGTTTCTGAATCTCTTATTTAAGATAACGGGATGGGGGTTAGTTGATTGTAGAAATTAAGGTAGCACAATAATTGGGGTGTTTCAAGTTGAAATATTGCTCTCGTAGTAATTCTCAGTGGTATGTCCGGAAGGAGCAGTTGTTTCCTATTTATTTTTCTTTTAAACTACTTGGAATTTGTGTCCCCCCTCGTCCAATAACAAAGGGAGCCGTTTAGGCATAAATATATATCTCGCGCCACAAATTTCCTTTATCGCGCTCGCTTCATCTGATAGAAGTTAGTAATAAATCAGACCGAGTCGGTTCGAGTTTCCAAACTATCGTTCCGTTTAGACCTTCCAGGTGGCACTTTATCTGATTGACAATTTGTTCAGGTTCGTCGTCATAAAAAATTACGTTATTATGCAGGACGCTTGCGGATGAACAATGAAAAACGCACGCTTTTTCTGAACTTTAACTTCACTCCATCATCTCCTTCTGAATTATAACCAGTTAAAATATATACGAATAGAACACTGGCTCGTGATCTAATGAGGCGACTGTTCTGCATTAGGTGCAGCTCAAAAATAAAATCCATCCAAGCATTTCTTTCGTTTTGATATGGTCACCTTAGCCACTATGGCAGTGGTACTACTCTTTACCTCAACTTTAACTCATTCACTCTTCCATCTCCTTCAGAATTATCGCCAGTTAAAATTTAAATAACATTATCTGGTGATTAATTACGGCGATTGTTCTGCAGCAGATGCAGAACAAACTTTAATATTTTGAACACTTTGAATATTTTAAAAATATGGGAAAAAAAGTGTAAATTACCTACGGTTACCTTGATTAAAAACGGATAATTTTGGGACTATGTAAGCAGGTTTATTAGAAAGGAAGTTTGGAATTTCGAGTAAGAATATTTCAAACATATTTTGACAAACAGCCCAATGTTTTTTGAATAGTGTCTTGAAATAGATTTAAAAATATTTTGTAGGTTTCTTTTAACTTTAATTAACCTGGCGTTTATAGTTACCACTTTCTCTAGTATTTTATTAAAGTTACGGTCAATTCTTCAATTGTCTAATTGCCATGCGCTACACTACTACTCGTCCTAAAGCATTTCGCTGTTAAATATAACGTGCATTTATCGATTGTAGATTGCCTGTTTTACTTCTCGTGTATACCTACTCATGTTCTTACGAATTTCTTTTGGTTATTAAAATTTAATATAATTTAACTGATACTTATGATTATTAAATAGTCCAATATATCCATCCAAGCATTTCTTTCGTTTTGATATGGTCACCTTAGCCACTATGGTAGTGGTACTACTCTTTACCTCAACTTTAACTCATTCACTCTTCCATCTTCTTCAGAATTATCACCAGTTAAAATTTAAATAACATTGGCTGGTGATTCATTAAAGGCGATTGTTCTGCAGCAGATGCAGAACAAACTTCAATATTTTGAACAATTTGAATATTTCTAAAATATGGGAAAAAAGTGAAAACATGTAAATTACCTAAGGTTACATTGATTGAAAACGGATAATTTTGGGACTATGTAAGCAGGTTTATTAGAAAGGAAGTTTGGAACTTCGAGGAAGGATATTTCAAACAATATTTTGACAAACAGCCCAATGTTTTTTGAATAGTGTCTTGAATAGATTTAAAAATGTTCTTTCAAAAAATATTTTAGTAGCTTTCATTTAACTTTAATTAACCTGACGTTTAACGTAGTTACCACTTTCTCTAGTATTTTATTAAAGTTACGTCAATTCTTCAATTTCTAATTGCCATGCGCTAAACTACTACTCGTCCTAAAGCATTTCGCTGTTAAATAGGACGTGCATTTATCAATTGTAGATTGCCTGTTTTACTTCTCGTGTATACCTACGTTATGTTCTTATGCATTTCTTTTGGTTATTAAAATTTAATTTAATTCAACTGATACTTATGATTATTAAATAGTCTTTTAACCTATTCGTCTTTAAATAAAACCCATCCAAGCATTTCTTTCGTTTTGATATGGTCACTTTAGCCACTATGGCAGTTGTACTACTCTTTACCTCAACTTTAACTCATTCACTCTTCCATCTTCTTCAGAATTATCGCCATTTAAAATTTAAATAACATTGGCTGGTGATTCATTAAGGCGATTGTTCTGCAGCAGATGCACTTTGAATATTTTAAAGTTATTAAATTATTTTCAAAAATATGGGAAAAAAGTGAAAACATGTAAATTACCTAAGGTTACCTTGACTAAAAACGGATAATTTTGGGACTATGTAAGCAAGTTTATAAGAAAGGAAGTTTGGAACTTCGAGGAAGAATATTTCAAACATATTTTGACAAACAGCCCAATGTTTTTTGAATAGTGTCTTGAATAGATTTAAAAATATTTTGTAGCTTTCTTTTAACTTTAATTAACCTGACGTTTTATAGTTACCACTTTCTCAAGTATTTATTAAAGTTACGGTCAATTCTTCAATTGTCTAATTGCCATGCGCTAAACTACTACTCGTCCTAAAGCATTTCGCTGTTAAATAGGACGTGTATTTATTAATTGTAGATTGCCTGTTTTACTTCTCGTGTATACCTACTCATGTTCTTACGAATTTCTTTTGGTTATTAAAATTTAATATAATTAAACTGATACTTATGATTAACCTACTCGTCTTTAAATAAAACCAATCCAAGCATTTCTTTCGTTTTGATATGGTTACCTTAGTCACTATTGCAGTGGTGTTATTATTACGTTCTATTATATTATTGTTAAATAAGTAACGTGCTATTACCGGGCAATTTTATTAGAATCGTGACACCATTATGCAATGAAAATCGAAATGGTAATGGCGTTATTAACATAGCATTCACGGTTGTTGTCGCTGCTATTACTATTACTATTACTATTGCTATTGCTGTTGTGTTGTGTTGTCGTTTCATGATTTACAATTTGATGTACGTACCTAAGTACGATTTGAATATAAACCCCTATATTCGTTTTGTTCGGTTAAGGAAATTGTTTTGATTGAATCGCGTTATTACGTGGTTGCCCACAGTGACAGTTTGGTTTAAATATCGTTGCCTTGCCTTGTTGGGATCTTGGCGGAAGAAAGACGGAAGGGCATAATGGTTTTTGTTTTCGTGGCTCAAGCGAGATCGGCGTAATGTTTTGCTCCATTGGACAGCTGGATCCGTTTTTGTTGTAACGTTCTCTTAAATAAACCAAACTGGATATCACACACAGGATAAATAATGACTCATTTATGTAACACAACGCATTTCTCATATTTTGTACGTAGTTGTGTATCTTGTCATATTATTATTAATAAACTCAAATGAGTTCTTCGAGAAGGAAAACGAGCAATATTAAGGCAGTTGTTCGTTCTTTTGTGTGTGTGTGTATTCTTTTATGTTCAAAAGTTTTCTTTATGAAAGAGAGCCGGCCATGAATTTAACGAAGCTTAAATGGATCCTTTTGGTTGAAAGTTGTGCCATAACTTCGCTGTTAGCTAGAAAAGTCGTTGCGCGCCCGAGTCATAGAGTTTAAGTTAGTGGAAATTACTACTGCCGAACAAAGCTTCTCATTTTTCGTCTTCGAACGAGCGGAAATCGTTTTAATTTTTAAGTTCCCATTTTTAATTGCGTACTTAAACTTTGAAACTCGATAACCTGGCCGGTACCCGTCTCGCCCTTCCCCGGAACACAGAGCCACTAGCCCTCTCGAACTCGTTCAGACTTCATTTGCTACGAAGATAGCCAGAGCCTTTCTGGCAGTCCAAGACTTTTAAATTTTATCCATCCAATTGTCGTAAACCCTGGCTGACGGCCAAAGCCTTGCCCGAACTAATTGGAAATAACCAATTAAAGAAGTTGCCGCAACATACGTATAATACTTATTATACCCACTACCTATGAATCGACCCAGTGGCGCCTAATACACCAGGATAACCAAAACACTCTTAATTTGATACGTTTCTATACCCATACGTACGTATTCAATTAAAAATTTTATTTCGAATGCTACTCCGCCACTGTTTGACGACAGCTTCCACCACTTAATTTACTGACGTGACGTGACGGTGACTTCTTTCTCACAATCAGTTTGGCCGGTCATAACTTTGACGATTAAAAAGTTTTTGAAATTAATCCCGTGAAAATGAAACGCAAACACATTACACGCTGATGGCTCCAAAAATTTAAGACGTTTCCTGACCGATTCCACATCCACAGGTATTAACATCGAACGCTTTATGGGCGGTTTTTAATTTCCTTTCCTCATACGAAGAACGATTTTATTGCGTTCCGAGGTTAATTAAGTCAAAACGAAAAACTCATTTTAATACCTACTCCATATGTAGATACCATTATGGCTACAGGGACTTTTCAAATTGAAAACGAGAATCAATTTAAAAATAGTATGAGGGCAATCAGCAGTTTCTTGGAAATGCATTTAACTGGATTTTTGGTTTTCATGAGGATTACTTAAGTTGATTCATAAAAACGACCTGAAAGGATTTCTGGCTTTCATGAGGATTCTTTGAGGTTGATTCTTAAAAACGAATTTGTAAAGATTTCTAGTCTCCATAAGGATTCCTTGAGGTTGATTACTAAAAGCGGATTTAACAGGTTTTCTAGATTCCATAAGGATTTCCTGGAGTTGATTCGTCAAAATGAATTTGAAAAGATTTCTGGCCTTCATGAGGATTTTTGAAGGGATCTTAAAAATCGATTTGAAAATTTTTCTGGTTTCCATAAGGATTCTTTGCGGTTGATTCTTAAAAACAAATTTGTAAAGATTTCTAGTCTCCATAAGGATTCTTTGAGGTTGATTACTAAAAGCGGATTTAACAGGATTCCTGGATTCCATTAAGATTTCCTGGAGTTGATTCGTCAAAATGAATTTGAAAGGATTTCTGCTTTTTTAATTATTTTAGGATTATAAAAACGATGAAAATTACTGGTTATAGGTTCTTTGCGGTTGATCTTAAAAATGATTTTGTAAAGATTTTAGTTCCATAACGATTCTTTAGGTTGATTACTAAAAATTCCATCCAAGGATTTCCCTTTCCATAGGATTTTTGAGTATGGTCAAAAGATTGAAAAGATTTCTGGTTCATAAGGTCTATTTTCTAACTTTAAAATTTCCTTTTCAAAAGATTCTTAAAGTTGATTCTTAAAAGCGGATTTAAAAGGGTTCCTAGATTCCATAAGGATTCCCTTTAAGGGTTTTTTGTTTAAAAAAGGAATTTAATGGATTCCTAGATTCCAAAAGGATTCCCAGAAGTTGAATTTTAAAGAAAAGACGTTTTCAAAAGGGTTCCAGAAGTCGAATTAAAGATTGACCCCAAAAATTGTGTAGATTTTAAACCCTTTACTCCCCAACCTTTGTGTCCCTTTTAATCCCAATTTTGGGACCCCCAACACTCTACAAGTATTTACTAAATCCTTTGTCCAGTTTTCTTTCTTTTTTTTTAGGACCTGCTTTGAACTGTCGGTACAAAAACTGTATTATTATTCACAACTAGTAATATCTCTTCTGTCTTCCCCCTAAAGTTTAAATTCCTCTCAGATTTAGGTATGTGCCTATCGCAATATCGTCGCGGTTAACCATTAACCATTCGATGATATCGATTGCTGTTACGTATTAAAGGGTCTAGCAATTTAGTTTTTGTGGCGGCTTTGATGCGGTCCGCTTCGCCCTCCAATTTCGGGGTAAAAAACGCCACAATAATAACAAACAGCCGGTGAAACGTTTACCCTTGCAGAAATTATGACGAGATCAAAGCCGAAGTCGGCTTTCTCATGGACGACTGACAAAGGCCGGAACGACTGGAACAATGGCCCGTTATATGGGGTGGTTGCCCTTTTCTGGTCCACGGTGGCCCACGTTTTATAAGAGGATCAGTCCCAGCACCAGAGTCCGTCCACACACGCGCCATAAGGGCTCTAATAACAATAATAATGGTGCGTTTATTTTGTGTAGGTAGTGTGGTGCAGTTTTCAAATGAATGTACTTAGGGGTAGGTAGGGGTGACATTATTTCTATCACTTACAGTTAAATTGCCACCGATATGAATATACTGAGGGGCTTATGAGGGTTGTTTTTAATTTTTTATGCTGTTGACTTTAAATGATTTACGGATTTCTTTTTAAAAATTAATTCAGGATGTTAAAGAAATTCATTATTCTAATTAAGCAGGAGGTTAAATGAAGAAATACTTGAAATGTGCATCATAAGTATGTAAAGTAATGTCTTAATAGAATTTAATTAGATGCATTTCAAAACTTGTGGTAGCAACAGTAGCAATAATGTAATGATAATATCTAAATTAGTTTAGTGGAACTTGAACAAATGTGCCATTTGTATACAGGATGTTAAGAAACCCGGGTAATTTAAACAAATTTATGTTCTTTAACAACTTTATTAAAGTAGGTACTCGTAGTTAGTTATTTTTACTTTATTTGTACGTATGCCTGCAGGTATGCGCTTTCTAAAATAAATAATTAGAAATTTATACCCATTATCTTCTCTAATTGTTCTTAAAGGAGTGAATGTGTATTAAGACGTCAACAGATCATAACATAAATAATGTCCGTTTCTAACAGTTAACTTAACGGTATGTGTATTGTAAAATACAATTTTTATAGCTCATAAACGCTCTCACTGTCTTTGTAATGAGTCAGGCGAGGATTTGATAATAAAGGATTGTACGACAGCACTTTTTATAATGGACACATTGAGGAAAACTCTTTTGGATGTACCTACTCGCATGTAGTTATAATTGAATTTTTGGAAGCCATAAGATCGCAAATGACAAGAATTTTTAATGAGATAAAAAAAATCAAATCAAATCTCTCTACGTCGTCACAAAGACAACAAATAAATTGTGTTGTTTGAGTTCCAATTAAATGTTGATAAAGATGACGAATTGAAAGATATCCGAGGGCGAGTTTTATGGGCGTTATAAGCGGCAGTATTGTTATGCAACGAAATCCGAAAGGAGCCACTTATTTTTATGATGTTTTTCGCCTCCTTTTCGCGTATTTTCTTGTCGGGAAGTGAGCAAGCAACCGTTACGACGAAGCTCCAGCTCAACTCACTGCTGGCTGGTGCCTTGAAGGCGACCGCCTGATGTGCTACGCTTCCTCAGTAGATTTACATAAACGATTACCCGGAATAGGTTATTGTTTCCCTAGCAAGATTGAATTAAATTGTTAAACAACTCGCTTATCTGCTTTTATGAAAATTGGTTTAACAATGGGGACGATGCGACGAAAAGTGCGCCAGTCTCACCATTTAACGTCGTAAATGACCATCGGAAACGTTTTCAAGAAAATTATATTAGCATTTAAATGGTGAGATGGTATCGTCTTATATGGATGGATATATCGGTCCGGCCCACAGGTCCGTAATTCCCAACAAATCGAAGGGTTCACCATCACCATCACCATCACCAGCAACATATGTACCAGATTGTGTCAAACCCATTTCAGATAAGGATCGTTTTTGTCTCAGCGGGCGCCAAAGAAGACATTCCGATTCTGCTCTGGAATAATTACATTAAATCCTTCGGGTGTGTAGGCAGGACAACCGAACGAAGATTTTCAATTACCCACTTTACAATCAACCATATAGTAAACAATTTTTTCCCAAATCATTTTCTTATAAGGAAGTAACACTTCTCCCTGAACCATCCAAACAGGGCCAGAAACTTTTGAAACCTTTTGACATCAAATGATTCTTCTAATCTATCATTGTCTTAAATCTTCTGTAACATGTTTTAATTTTGTTCCATCTGACTCTACCACTCAATATTTAAACCCCCTCCAAATTGTTTATGGATACATGCAACAATAAACTGTATTATTAGACCCTCTGCTTTTAATAATTCTTCAACAAACCCAAGATGTCCCAGAATGTGCGCTACCCCATCTTTTCCACTTGCTACTCACCATTCAACAATTTACACTCCCTAAAAACTATTTATAGACACCTACAGCAATAAACTCCATTATTATATCTTCTACACCCTTTGCACTCTTCATTCTGCTTCAAGTAGGTCTTCAACAGTACCAAGATATCCTAGAAAGAGTGCTACCTTTCCTATTAAACTTGTTCCTGTCTTTTGTGTCCATCTGACTCTACCATTCAACACTTTACACCCTATCAAAATTATGTATGGACACCTACAGCAATTAAATCTATAATTATACCTTCTACATCCCTTGAGCTCCTCATTGTGATTTTAATAAGTCTTCAACAAGCCTAAGATGTCCTAGAAAGTGTGCTATCTTTCCTATTAAACTTGTTCCTGTCTTTTGTGTCCATCTGACTCTACCATTCAACACTTTACACCCTATCAAAATTATGTATGGACAACTACAGCAATAAAATCTATAATTATACCTTCTACATCCCTTGAGCTCCTCATTGTGATTTTAATAAGTCTTCAACAAGCCTAAGATGTCCTAGAAAGTGTGCTACCTTTCCTATTAAACTTGTTCCTGTCTTTTGTGTCCATCTGACTCTACCATTCAACACTTTACACCCTATCAAAATTATGTATGGACACCTACAGCAATAAAATCTATAATTATACCTTCTACATCCCTTGAGCTCCTCATTGTGATTTTAATAAGTCTTCAATAAGCCCAAGATGTCCTAGAAAGAGTGCTACCTTTCCTATTAAACTTGTTCCTGTCTTTTGTGTCCATCTGACTCTACCATTCAACATTTTACACTTCCTCAAAATTATTTATAGACACCTACAGCAATAAAATCTATAATTATACCTTCTACATCCCTTGAGCTCCTCATTGTGATTTTAATAAGTCTTCAACAAGCCCAAGATGTCCTAGAAAGTGTGCTACCTTTCCTATTAAACTTGTTCCTGTCTTTTGTGTCCATCTGACTCTACCATTCAACACTTTACACCCTATCAAAATTATGTATGGACACCTACAGCAATAAAATCTATAATTATACCTTCTACATCCCTTGAGCTCCTCATTGTGATTTTAATAAGTCTTCAATAAGCCCAAGATGTCCTAGAAAGAGTGCTACCTTTCCTATTAAACTTGTTCCTGTCTTTTGTGTCCATCTGACTCTACCATTCAACACTTTACACCCTATCAAAATTATGTATGGACACCTACAGCAATAAAATCTATAATTATACCTTCTACATCCCTTGAGCTCCTCATTGTGATTTTAATAAGTCTTCAACAAGCCCAAGATGTCCTAGAAAGAGTGCTACCTTTCCTATTAAACTTGTTCCTGTCTTTTGTGTCCCTTTGACTCTACCATTCAACATTTTACACTCCCTAAAAACTATTTATAGACACATACAGCAATAAACTCCATTATTATATCTTCTACACCCTTTGCACTCTTCATTCTGCTTCAAGTAGGTCTTCAACAGTACCAAGATATCCTAGAAAGAGTGCTACCTTTCCTATTAAACTTGTTCCTGTCTTTTGTGTCCATCTGACTCTACCATTCAACACTTTACACCCTATCAAAATTATGTATGGACACCTACAGCAATAAAATCTATAATTATACCTTCTACATCCCTTGAGCTCCTCATTGTGATTTTAATAAGTCTTCAACAAGCCCAAGATGTCCTAGAAAGAGTGCTACCTTTCCTATTAAACTTGTTCCTGTCTTTTGTGTCCATCTGACTCTACCATTCAACACTTTACACCCTATCAAAATTATGTATGGACACCTACAGCAATAAAATCTATAATTATACCTTCTACATCCCTTGAGCTCCTCATTGTGATTTTAATAAGTCTTCAACAAGCCTAAGATGTCCTAGAAAGTGTGCTACCTTTCCTATTAAACTTGTTCCTGTCTTTTGTGTCCATCTGACTCTACCATTCAACACTTTACACCCTATCAAAATTATGTATGGACACCTACAGCAATAAAATCTATAATTATACCTTCTACATCCCTTGAGCTCCTCATTGTGATTTTAATAAGTCTTCAATAAGCCCAAGATGTCCTAGAAAGAGTGCTACCTTTCCTATTAAACTTGTTCCTGTCTTTTGTGTCCATCTGACTCTACCATTCAACATTTTACACTTCCTCAAAATTATTTATAGACACCTACAGCAATAAAATCTATAATTATACCTTCTACATCCCTTGAGCTCCTCATTGTGATTTTAATAAGTCTTCAACAAGCCCAAGATGTCCTAGAAAGTGTGCTACCTTTCCTATTAAACTTGTTCCTGTCTTTTGTGTCCATCTGACTCTACCATTCAACACTTTACACCCTATCAAAATTATGTATGGACACCTACAGCAATAAAATCTATAATTATACCTTCTACATCCCTTGAGCTCCTCATTGTGATTTTAATAAGTCTTCAACAAGCCCAAGATGTCCTAGAAAGAGTGCTACCTTTCCTTTTAAACTTGTTCCTGTCTTTTGTGTCCCTTTGACTCTACCATTCAACATTTTACACTCCCTAAAAACTATTTATAGACACATACAGCAATAAACTCCATTATTATATCTTCTACACCCTTTGCACTCTTCATTCTGCTTCAAGTAGGTCTTCAACAGTACCAAGATATCCTAGAAAGAGTGCTACCTTTCCTATTAAACTTGTTCCTGTCTTTTGTGTCCATCTGACTCTACCATTCAACACTTTACACCCTATCAAAATTATGTATGGACACCTACAGCAATAAAATCTATAATTATACCTTCTACATCCCTTGAGCTCCTCATTGTGATTTTAATAAGTCTTCAACAAGCCCAAGATGTCCTAGAAAGAGTGCTACCTTTCCTATTAAACTTGTTCCTGTCTTTTGTGTCCATCTGACTCTACCATTCAACATTTTACACTTCCTCAAAATTATTTATAGACACCTACAGCAATAAAATCTATAATTATACCTTCTACATCCCTTGAACTCCTCATTGTGATTTTAATAAGTCTTCAACAAGCCCAAGATGTCCTAGAAAGAGTGCTACCTTTCCTATTAAACTTGTTCCTGTCTTTTTTGTCCATCTGACTCTACCATTCAACATTTTACACTTTCTCAAAATTATTTATAGACACCTACAGCAATAAACTCCATTATTATATCTTCTACACCCTTTGCACTCCTCATTCTGCTTCTAACAAGTCCTCAACAAACCCAAGATATCCTAGAAAGAATGCTACGTTTCCTTTTAAACTTTTTTGTCTTTTGTGTCCATCTGACTCTTACATTTAACATTTTACACGCCCTCAAAATTATCAATGGACACATATAGCAATAAACTGATAGTATACCTTATGCGCCCCATGCTTATAAGGAAGTGACTTCTCCCATAACCATCCAAATACAGACCGATAGTTTTTAAAGTCTTTATATCAAAAGATTCTTCTGAGACGTATCATTGTCTTAAATCTTGTGTGGCATGTTTTAGTTAGTCGGTGGTGTGTTGGGTGAGCAAGAATTGCTTTGTATAATATAATATGTACATGCCGGCAGAGTTTCATCTCTTGTATGTACCCACCTATATATAGCAAGAGGACCCCGATCTCCCTATTCACTCCCTCTTTCTCTACATATAGATGTGTTGGTCTCTGTCGGTTTGGTTTATTAATATAAGGCGGAGTTGTCTCGGTGTGGGTTATCAAGTGCTTTCGAGCAAGATTTGGGCACCTACGCGCATATTTCATTCCGAAATTTACTGCCGTCTCGAGCTTTAAAATATTAATGAATACATGGCGATATAAATTTCAGTAAAAAATCTTCACTGCCCGTCTACATCATGAATAATAAAGGAAGGATAGCATAGCATAGCATAGCATAGTATAGGTTGGTTGGTTGGCATGGCTGAGCAGAGTATGGCGTGGCATCGTAGTCTTCTACTTTGATGTTATCTGTTGTCGGATCGGATGGAGAGGCAGGGGGCCTTTATGGCAGCTCGGCTCTGGCATGTCATCGTAATGACTTCTAATAACACGTAATAATTATAACAAAGTGACAGTAACGGTCATAATAGAATCAAGTTTCGTTCACCTGTTTCATTCGACTCGGACTCGGACGTGGTCAATGCCACAGAGCAAAATACGACCACTAGAAAACACTTCTGAACTCGTATGTTACAAGTTATAACCAACGGATCAAGATTTAGATAATCCAAAATGTTCAAGGTTTAATAAAGTTCCTTTTTTGAAAATTTGGATTGGAATAATCAAATTTGAGTTTTGGACGATGTTAAAATTGTTGGAAACCGACACGAGAACGGCACGTAATCGTACGTGACTAAATGAGACGTGTAAATAATTTTAATACGCTTATGAATGCTAAGGAATTCGACAAACAACCGTTCGGCTCTTTTGATTCATGCACGAGCACAAGATCATTTTGAACTCCTACCGTGGTGCTCATATCTAATATTTGAATACAAATTTATTGAATAAACTAAACACAAACTGTAGAAATTCTAATAAAAATTTCCACCTAATCATCGAATGTTTATGCTGCAAGTGTTTATTTACACTCTTCAGCTGTGATCGCCAGATCTACTGCTCAACGGTTTTATTTTTTGTGATTCCAGAAAATTGGAACTACATCTGAATATGGATAGGAATTAGTGTGTGACAGATGTGTACATAGGTACAGGATCGCCCATCAAAACACGGTGTGTTCTCCCTCAAAAATTCTCGTCAAGTTGTCGGTGTATTTTTGAACGCGAGATTTTACTTGGCGGGCGGCGGAATCGAGAGTGACACTGGTTAAATTATTCATATGCACGCGACATGTTGGGAGGCTTCGTAGCGGAAAATATTAAAAACTAACGCCTACTGACGTCGCCTTCGTGTTTGTTTATAAATCGCAGGTATGTGGAGTCTCCAAAAGGCTCGGCAACAACTCAGCGTATTGCATGAAAAACTTGTCAAACTTCGTTTACGTCAATTTACACGACGATTAAAATTTATTAAGCCGCGAATGTACTATACGTATGTACATACGTGGAGGAAAAAGAGGAAGGTACAGCGGTGCTCGAGAGTCCTTGAAGACTCAGAAAGGAGACGGTTTCAACAGAAGGGGCTTTGAACTAATTAACAAACAATTGGATGATAATCAGAGGTCAATGTGATCACAATGAGATGACGACTGATCTAATTAAATTGATAAATTACTATGTGATTGTTTATTGAAAACGAAAAGTTTATTTTGTTGAACAATAACTAGAAGAGGAGAAAGATGATTAACATTTGATACAACGCTAAAACTTCTTCAAGAAGATTCTGAAAAGATAATTAGAAGAAAAAAAGAAACCGAACAAGTGGAAGACCGAGGAAAAGTGTTGTATAACAGATAATAGTGAAAATAGAAGTTGATGATTATCAAGAGATCAAAAATAATGAAGAATGTAGGAGTAGAAGTGTGTGAGGAGGTCAAAAAGAAGGCAGATGATGGAGGGAATTGAATCTAATCTAACCCGAGGTAAATAGAAGAGGAGAAAGCTGATTAACATTTGATACAACGCTAAAACTTCTTCAAGAAGATTCTGAAAAGATAATTAGAAGAAAAAAAGAAACCGAACAAGTGGAAGACCGAGGAAAAGTGTTGTATAACAGATAATGGTAAAAATAGAAGTTGATGATTATCAAGAGATCAAAAATAATGAAGAATGTAGGAGTAGAAGTGTGTGAGGAGGTCAAAAAGAAGGCAGATGATGGAGGGAATTGAATCTAATCTAACCGAGGTAAATAGAAGAGGAGAAAGATGATTAACATTTGATACAACGCTAAAACTTCTTCAAGAAGATTCTGAAAGGATAATTAGAAGAAAAAAAGAAACCGAACAAGTGGAAGACCGAGGAAAAGCGTTGGTAGCACATTATGGTAAAAATGGAAGTGATGATTATCAAGAGATCAAAAATAATGAAGAATGTGGAGTAGAAGTGTGTGAGGAGGTCAAAAAGAAGGCAGATGATGGAGGGAATTGAATCTAATCTAACCCGAGGTAAATAGAAGAGGAGAAAGATGATTAACATTTGATACAACGCTAAAACTTCTTCAAGAAGATTCTGAAAAGATAATTAGAAGAAAAAAAGAAACCGAACAAGTGGAAGACCGAGGAAAAGTGTTGTATAACAGATAATAGTGAAAATAGAAGTTAATGATTATCAAGAGATCAAAAATAATGAAGAATGTAGGAGTAGAAGTGTGTGAGGAGGTCAAACAAGAAGGCAGATGATGGAGGGAATTGAATCTAATCTAACCGAGGTAAATAGAAGAGGAGAAAGATGATTAACATTTGATACAACGCTAAAACTTCTTCAAGAAGATTCTGAAAAGATAATTAGAAGAAAAAAAGAAACCGAACAAGTGGAAGACCGAGGAAAAGTGTTGTATAACAGATAATAGTGAAAATAGAAGTTGATGATTATCAAGAGATCAAAAATAATGAAGAATGTAGGAGTAGAAGTGTGTGAGGAGGTCAAAAAGAAGGCAGATGATGGAGGGAATTGAATCTAATCTAACCCGAGGTAAATAGAAGAGGAGAAAGCTGATTAACATTTGATACAACGCTAAAACTTCTTCAAGAAGATTCTGAAAAGATAATTAGAAGAAAAAAAGAAACCGAACAAGTGGAAGACCGAGGAAAAGTGTTGTATAACAGATAATGGTGAAAATAGAAGTTGATGATTATCAAGAGATCAAAAATAATGAAGAATGTAGGAGTAGAAGTGTGTGAGGAAGGGCAAAAAGAAGGCAGATGATGGAGGGAATTGAATCTAATCTAACCCGAGGTAAATAGAAGAGGAGAAAGCTGATTAACATTTGATACAACGCTAAAACTTCTTCAAGAAGATTCTGAAAAGATAATTAGAAGAAAAAAAGAAACCGAACAAGTGGAAGACCGAGGAAAAGCGTTGGGTAGCACATTATGGTGAAAATGGAAGTTAATGATTATCAAGAGATCAAAAATAATGAAGAATGTAGGAGTAGAAGTGTGTGAGGAGGTCAGAAAGAATCCTGAAGATGGAGGGAATTGAGTCTAACAAGCCTGAGGCAAATAGAGGTGGGCAATGGTGATAATCGTTTGACACAACACGGCCCTTGATCCAGGACCATTTAATGAGAGAAAAAAAGAAAACAAAGACTGTGGTAAAGTTTTGTACATCAACTAATTGAGAAAGTGAGAGTCGAAGAGTATCAGGAGGAAATCAAAAATAAATAGCAGAAGAGAATTGAGGCGATCAAACTACCAAACCAAGCTCAGCTCTTGAATTATTATAATTATCCGGAAAATTCGTTTTTCCTTGGAATTTTGACTGCCCACTCCCACCCACACACAGGTATCCACTGCTCCCTTATCATCAACGGTAGACCAAAAGGATATTTACCATCCAAACCACGAGTGGGAGACGTAGCGGAATATACTAAGCTCACAGTTCTCTAATAAATATTGATTATTAAAATATCTTTCGTTCTATCTCTTTATTAGACTGTCGATAATGTGATTCTTCATTATTGATTTTCTAAAACCTTATAAGGCTGTTTTTAGATAAGCTTCTCGCCTGAACGTATTAACACCTTATTTGAAAAGCCATTTATGTATGTAGCTACTTAAGTTATCATAACACTATACAGAATGCCGTTAGTTATAATACGTAGTTAGATACTTCTCCAAATTAAAAAGTTGAATCATGTTATTTATTTTTGTTGTAGTCTTAATCAAGTCATATCTATGCATTTATGCATTTTTCTATCTTTTATTAAACTAATTGATGCCGTTTACGGTCCTGTTTTCGTTCTAATTAAAATAAATTTCTTAATTATTTAGTCCATAAATTCATTAGTCGCGTCGGATATTCCACGCCACGAATACTTACAAACAAATTTAAGTAGAAGCCTAGCGCAAACTGCACGATATACTCAACAGTATGAAGAATAAAGTTTGGCGCGGGTCTAAATTCTTCTATTTAGCACCTCAACATCCCTCCCAAAAATCCAAAATGGACACATTAAGCAATTACATCTGTGATTAAATTCTTCACCTCCCTTTACTCCCTATCCTGTTTCTAATAAATCTTCAACAAACCCAATATGTCTCACATGATATCTCATCCTGCCTTTTCCATTTGTTTTTGTCTTTTGTGTCCGTTTGACTCTATCATTCAACATTTTACACTCCCTCAAATCTATTTATAGACACCTACAGCAATAAACTCTATTATTGTACCTTCTACACCCCTTGAACTCTTCATTCTGCTTCTAATAAGTCTTCAACAAGCTCAAGATGTTCCAGAAAGTGTGCTACTATTCCTTTTAAAGTTGTTTCTGTCTTTTGTGTCCATCTGACTCTTACATTTAACATTTTACACCTTTCCAATTGATGGTAGAGTTGGTTATGTTACTGGTGGTCATTTTCTACGACGTTTGACGACCATGATGGCAACGAGTTGACCGCAATTGCAATGTTGAATTATAAAAATAAACTCACCACGATTACAAGACAATTTTGCAGCAGATAAAGAAGAAGGGTATACGTACCATCATTGTCGACATTCCTTTACGCCAATTAAAACCAATGACCACAATTACTTCATAAGAACGTGTCTGACTAATTCGATTATTGACCGTGAACCAATCAAGACATGTTCCAGGTAGGTACGATTCCTTAATTTGGGCAAACTAACGCTATTGTCTAAATTTTGATTGTTTTAGTTAACTGGTTTTGTTTTAATTTTCGTCATCAGTGTGAAACTGGAATTAATTTGAAACGCATGGGTTTGTTAGCTATTAAATTGAGCGTGTCTAACTTTACACTGTCTCCTGTATTTTGCCATTTATCTCCTGTGTTTTTAGATGGACCTTATGTGTCTTATCATGTGCCCCCTCTGTTTTACTTTGTACCCCTTACGTCCTGGACACATCTACAGCAGTTCCACATCAAAAGTGAAACTGCTCCAGGGTTCCTGAGGTTCTACGAGACGTTCTTCTCGCGTTATGCTGAGCCCACCTCTACACTTTTATTCCTAATGCTTATTAATATATGCCTATGGTCGACCCACGTCCTTACGTCTTCCATATTATTATTGTTGAACATTTACTTGTATCTTCACACGCTTTACGAGCAAAAGTGGGATCGGTAGGTCGGTGGTCGGCGTTATGTTCCTTTTGAAAATCGAAGCGTTCCGAATCGCGGCCGCTCAAGATCTGTCACATCTGTTCGTTAAGGCCTGTCCTGGGCACATTTGTCGGAAAGCGCTGATTAGATTTGCTTCGTGGCGTTCTTTGGGACAGTTCTATCGCATCTGTCTATGACGAATCGAACCCAAAGAAATGCGCGCTTTTATGGAAAAAATAATGAAACGGTAGGTACCCACATATCAGAAGTTTTACATATTCGGCTCCATATCAGCTGTAGGAAGAAATAGGGGCCACATTGCTCTTTTTATGTATACTACGTGTTTTTTTATTTTTGGAGGGTTCTCAGGCAGGTGGTTTGTTAAATATTTGTTTTGAAGATTACGAGCAATTGAGTTATTTTTTTTAGAAGCTTGTGCCAAGAGGGCCAAATAAATAAAAAAATATCTTCACATAAACGCGCGTTCTTTCTTTAGTACCTAACAAGTATGTAACGTTAATCCTTATTAAAATTGTTCGGTTTTAAAGAAGATTATATGGATATGACAATGATTTAGAATTGGGAACTATGTATTCTAAAAGCTAAAAGGCGTTTTGTTGTTGAATTAGTATGTTGTACACTTCGATTTTTAAGTAGGTACACTGAGAGGACGTTAATTCGTTCCCAATAGTTTTCTTAAATGGCAACGTTGCGCCTTTTCGGTCTGTATGTTGTCGATAATGTAGGAAACAATACGTAATATTGCGAGCAGAATCGCATCTATTGCTCGCTAGTTTCGTGGCTGTTTCAATGTTTACATACTTAATATACAGGGTCTTTCAAGTTGATGGGCTATTAGTATATGAATTAGTAGAATGAATCCAATTCTGAAACTTGGGCTCATTTGGTTATTGTTTATGCCGCTTCTTTTAAAAATATTTTCAATTTCGATTTACATCCGGCTATACCGGAAGTAGATGTTAATGTTCTTATTGTAAATGGAATGACATACTTCAAATTGTACATTTTCTCAAAAAGTATAAGCAAAGTTATACGATAGTCCCATATCAAAAGACGCCAAATTCAATGAGGAATTCGAATATGTAGTCAAAAATGGGTCATTGTATTTAAAAAATTTGACTTATGCCTCTTTGAAGTTGACCAACTTTGACCACAAAATTTGAATACCCTGCACATTTTAGTTAAAAACCACAATTTTTTTTCGATAACGTGAATAGTTATAAATAATTGTTACGAGTTATAAAGCAAAATCTCAAAAATTAATTGAATTACGGTTTTTTAAATGTTAACGTGCAGATGTTAAAAATTTTGAAAAAATTAAATAACTCAAAATCCATCAATATTTTCAGGGTAGTGCCTCCTATAAAATATGCATGAATTCAGATTTTCTATCGGAAAATGTAAAAAAAAGTATGTCATTCCATTTAAAATAAGAAAGTTAACATCTACTTTCGGTATAACTAGATGTAAATCGAAATTGAAAATATTTTTAAAAGAAGCGGCATAAACAATAACCAAATGAGCCCAAGTTTCAGAATTGAATTCATTCTACTAATTCTATACTAATAGCCCATCAACTTGAAAGACCCTGTATATTAAGTATGTAAACATTGAAACAGCCACGAAACTAGCGAGCAATAGATGCGATTCTGCTCGCAATATTATTGTTTCTTACATTATCGACAACATACAGACCGAAAAGGCGCAACGTTGCCATTTAAGAAAACTATTGGGAACGAATTAACGTCCTCTGAGTTTACCTATATGATGACCTCACTTTTCCACAAAAAACTGGACGACAGTATTTTGTGTCCAATAAACAATTATTATTATTTATACGAACGTCATGGCTAATTAACCTGAAATTCCATGTGTCTGAGCTGAGGTGAAAATAATGGTAGGTTTTCGAAATAAATCCACGTATGTTTGTGTTGGTCAGAGTGTGGACAGGGCACTTAATATCCCGGGTGTAAAACGTAAAAACGTTTATTACCTACCAAAACAGGATAATTTATGAGATGGAACTGGTTCTTTCAAAATGTAGCGTACCTATATAATGGGTACAAGTGCGTTATAATATCGTGAAGGATATATACGGGCATATAATAGTAGAATACTCTATTAATCTTATTTTAATACTCACTAAGCCTTACGGTGGAGTATGTGAATGTGAGCAATTCTAAAGGCAGATATATTAGCTGACATCATTACCGGAAGATGTCGACTCGTTGCTATATTATACTTAGGTGTAATTTATCGCTACAGAAATCTAAAATGAGGTCGTATCTACCGCGATTTTCCTGATCGATATGATTCATTGCATATTGCTGATCTAAACAACCTGAGTTAACGAGAAATGTAATCCAACAGTAATAACATCGTTATAAATTAACATAACAGATTATAGATTACGTATTTACTTATATTGTTTTACGGAAGTACTTAGCATGATACACTCCTTGGATATTTTTATGTTGTTTGTTGGCTCCTTTCCAAGTACATAGATGGTGGTGTTCTCGTCTTTTTCGCTTAATTTTCGTTCATATTGCGATTATATTGTGAAAGCTTTCAATTCGCGTACTTATCCAACATCAAAGGATTACACTTACTTATTTGAACGACTTTCTTCGTCCTTTCAGAAATCTCCTAAGTGGGTATTTTTCCTTTTCATGTTTTTTCTTCTATTACGTATATATGCTGAGGCAGTGAGGGTTGTTAAGGACCACCTACATGCCCTAATTTATTAATGTGTAATTCTATTATCCTTTCGATTGGCTCACAACATCATCTGAAAACCATCCAAAGGTTTAAGTCGATTTTGTTAACCTTTTAGGATTGCACAGTATCGCTATTATAATATGATAATCTTATCTATCCTGAAATCCTATCCTTTAAAAAAAAGTGTGGAGTACAAAGTTTGGTTATAAATAGTCCTGTCAACGAATAAGTGTTTTCCTGAAGGATTAATGATCACTTATCGTTATATTTTCGAACAAACTTTATCACGAACGTGCGGAATACTTATGTCGGATTAAAACTTTTAGATATACATTTCTAGGTAGGTATAAAAGTTGGCGAATTCTTCCTGTCGTCTGAGAGATGTGCTCGAAGGATATGGCGCGGCGAATGTAGGTCAAATCGCTCCGTTTAATGAAGGATAATGCCTCCCTAATGGCTTTATGGGCCTTAAAAGCACAATAATATATATTGAAAGGGTGCATTTGCTTCAAACAATAAAAAAAATGCGAATATAATATGAAATACACTTTTTTTAATCCACAAACTGAATTAATATCATGATGCATTCATAAATTTCTTAAACAGAGTCAAATCAAGAGCGTCTCTTTCACTGATCATTCGTATAGAACCTTGACTTTAACAAAGTCGGTTACTACAAAGAAAGAATCCAGAACTATTTTGAAAGACTTGAGTAAAAAGTTATAGATGAGTACCTATATAGGTAGGTATTTTTGAAGGTAAACTGTCTGAGTTCCTGGATTCGTTCCCGCGTGGAATTCACCTTGACGTAAATGTTCTACTTGATAATGGACTGGGAGAAGAAATTCAAGGAGAACGGACCCATTTGCGACGACGACAGCCTATCGCCTCAGCCAACGAATGCTTTAGATTGACAACCTCTCCCATTGTCATTCGTCACTGTCACCCTTCTTCCGCCAAATCCCGCGTCGCGACGATTTACCTTCCGAATGAAATCAGGAACGGGAAAATTTGGGCATCTACTATATAACACTTTTAGAAATTACGGTTTTCTATTTTTACAAGTGCGACAACACCCACGATAAATGAAGGGGTTGGAAAAATTAACCCACCACATTAAAATAAAAAAGCTACGAAAATCTTCGGAGATATATAGGGCAAAAGGTAATACCGTTTTATTGAAGCTTTCGCGACCACCCTTGCTGCTTCTTGTACTCAACTTTTCGTCGATGACATTTTCAGGTAGTCTTTTGATTTTTTTTTGTGTATTATTTCATAATCGAGACGACTGCTAAAAACTGGATTTATGAACAAACTTTTAGCGCTTCCCTTTCCGAATAGCGAACAACTTTTAACATAGTTGGGTACCTATAACGAAAAACAAAAGCCCGTTGTGAACTTATAATTATTGAAGTTGCTTGCCTACTCTGCTTCTGGAAGTGCTAATAACAATCCAAACAAGGTTTCTTCTTAGCTTTTAGCAAGAAACGTTGTTCTTAGTTACAAGTTCCAGCAGGGCAAGAATTTGTTAAACGATTAGTAATTAGTTCCGGACTCTTTGTTGGGTAATAATAAACCCTTAACTGTGTCGAAGAAATATAAGTTTGTAGGGCAGTAGGGTTACAACTGCATAGTAGTGTTGAATGCGTCTCACATTTTTGTCAGGTACCTGCCATTAGTAACAGTAAAAAGGAAAATTATGTCAGGTATTATGGACACAAATGAAGATGAACATTTTGTCGAATTAAAGCGTAAATGAGGAGGGTGCACTTGACTGTGTTGTTCATTTTTCACAGAAATGTCGGTCATGCTCCAGGTGTCTGATTTACCTAGTTTAGAACCCCTACGTTTTGAAATAATGAAAGATAGATAATAAAAGAGAAAGATGACAGCCCTCAGCTGGACTTTTTGTATTTTTGGTAGGTAATAGTTTTTGAGGTAATTTCTGTATATTCAATGTACACTCAGAGGACGTTAATTCGTTCCCAATAGTTTTCTTAAATGGCAACGTCGCGCCTTTTCGGTCTGTATGTTGTCGATAATGTAGGAAACAATAATATTGCGAACAGAATCGCATCTATTGCTCGCTAGTTTCGTGGCTGTTTCAATGTTTACATACTTAATATACAGGGTCTTTCAAGTTGATGGGCTATTAGTAAATGAATTAGTAGAATGAATTCAATTCTGAAACTTGGGCTCATTTGGTTATTGTTTATACCGCTTCTTTTAAAAATATTTTCAATTTCGATTTACATCCGGTTATACCGGAAGTAGATGTTAACTTTCTTATTTTAAATGGAATGACATACTTTTTTTACATTTTCCGATAGAAAATCTGAATTCATGCATACTTTATAGGAGGCACTACTCCGAAAATACTGATGGATTTTGAGTTATTTCATTTTTTCAAAATTTTTGACATCTGCACGTTAACATTTAAAAAACCGTAATTCAATTAATTTTTGAGATTTTGCTTTATAACTCGTAACAATTATTTATAACTATTCACATTATCGAAAAAAAATTGTGGTTTTTAACTAAAATGTACAGGGTGTTAAAATTTTGTGGTCAAAGTTGGTCAACTTCAAAGAGGCATAAGTCAATTATATTAAATAGAATGACCCATTTTTGACTACATATTCGAATTCCTCATTAAATTTGGCGTCTTTTGATATGGGACTATCGTATAACTTTGCTTATACTTTTTGAGAAAATCTACAATTTGAAGTACGTCATTCCATTTAAAATAATAAAGTTAACATCTACTTCGGGTATAGCCGGATGTAAATCGAAATTGAAAATATTTTTAAAAGAAGCGTCATAAACAATAACCAAATGAACCCAAGTTTCAGAATTGAATTCATTCTAGATACAAATTCATATACTAATAGCCCATCAACTTGAAAGACCCTGTATATTAAGTATGTAAACATTGAAACAGCCACGAAACTAGCGAGCAATAGTAGCGATTCTGCTCGCAATATTATTGTTTCCTACATTATCGACAACATACAGACCGAAAAGGCGCAACGTTGCTATTTAAGAAAACTACTGGGAACGAATTAACGTCCTCTCAGTGTACCTAGTTTTGTGTTTCGTGTAATTTTTCATTAGTTGGTTTATTTCAATGGAAAGGTTACTACGTACAGTCTGCGTCCTTTCATGGGTTCAGCAGAAATTCCATGAATTTATATTGCCCGCTTTGTTCGGAATTCACGCGTGTCCTTGTTGATGAAATGGGGTTCTGGTGAAAAGGAAAAAAAAAATGAACCAGTATTTCACCGTTGGCACAATTCACCTATGTACCCATGTACCGGAGGCCTTTCGAAATAGTTTGAATTCAAAATTTAGTACCGTGATGGCCTTACTGGCCCAGAAATATATTCCGTGAATGCCCTTTTGTTATACGGCGTAACTAATTATTCGTTCGTGGCGTGGCATGGCGAATCTCGCAAGCCAGCAAAGGTCTTTTGCTATCGTACGACGATATACCTTCTTCGCCTGTTGTCTCGATGAAAGGGAAAGCTCAGGTGGTCTGACGTTACGGCCACCCGGGTTATCTGCAGAAATAAACACCGCACTGGACGTTAAATGCGACTTACTCATTTATTATGAGACCTCTTGATGATGGCAGTCATATTTATTGTAGGTACACTCCAACGGCACAATCCAGTTACAGTTACATAAGTAGTTCGATCTTTATATAACGACAACAGGGATAAAAAATTGGATCAAAGCTTTTCTTTTTAAAAAACGTTTCGCCACACAAATAATTTAAATCAAAAGGGGTGGCACACCCCACATGTGGAATCCTGCTCTTTCAAGTACTCACTTGTAGCTCACCACCTGCTCACATTCTGAACTTAATCCTTGTTTAGTATTTTTGGTATTTACAGGGTGGATAATAAAATTAGTTTATTCCCATTAACAGTGTAGTAGTACGTAGGTACTCGTTCACAAAGCCATCACACGATCATTCGAAAATTGACCTCCCTCTTCCGTTTTTTCTTTCATCCTTCATCAAGTTTCGTTCTTTTCTTGTCCTTTACTATTTTCACCACCTTCATTTTCCTTAACATTCTCATTCGTGCCTCCTTTCTTTCTCTGACGCTCCTCTTTCCATTCTCCTACCTTCCACTTTTCATTTCTCTTCCGCCTTCCTTTACCTTTCTTTCCTACAACTTTCATCCTTTCACCTTCTTCTTCCACCTTACCTTACATCTTCCTTCCTGTAGCCTTTCTTTTCCTTCCTTCTATTTTACATTCTTTTTCTTTCCTCCTTCCATTTTCCTATTTTTCCTCATTCTTCCACCTTTCAACCTCCTTACTTTCTTCTTCCTTCTTCCACCTTTCAACCTCTTTACTTTCTCCTCCCTCCTTCCATTTTACCTACTTTTCTTCTTTAATTTTCCTCCCTTCCACCTTTTGGTCCTTTTTACTTCCTCCTTTTACTCTCCTTCCTTAAACCTTATTTCTTCTTCCTTCCATTTTCCATCCATCCTCCCTTTCCTTCGATTCTTCATGCCTCGGCATACCCACCGAAGGAATCTTGCAGTTTCAAGTACTCACTTGTAGCTCACCACCTGCTCACATTCATTCATTCAGTATTTTTGGTATTTACAGGGTGGCTCATAAAATTCATTCATTCTCATTAACAGTGTGGTAGTACGTACTCGTTTACAAAGCCCTCACATAAGCGTTCGAAAATTCCTCCCTCTTCTGTTTTTTCTTTCATCCTTCATCAAGTTTCGTTCTTTTCTTTTCCTTTACTATTTTCATCCTCCTTCCTTTTCCTTTACGTTCTCCTTCGTGCCTCCTTTCTTTCTCTGACGCTCCTCCTTCCATATTTCTTTCTTCCACTTTTCATACTTCTTCCGCCTTCCTTTCTTTTTTCTTCCACTTTCCCTTCCATCTTCCTTACTGTAGCCTTTCTTTTCCTTCTTTCTATTTTACATTCTTCTTCCTTCCTCCTTCCATGCTTCTATTTTTCCTCATTCTTCCACCTTTCAGCCTCCTTACTTTCTTCTTCTTCCTTCCATTTTCCTACTTTTCTTCTAAGGAATCATGCAGTTTCAAGCACCCACCTGTAGCTCCACCTGCTCATCCTTTAAACTTAACCCTTGTTCAATATTTTTGGTATCTGTAGAAAGTCCCTATGGTTAAAAAGCCACATAATCTAAAGCTTTATTGATAGACGATACGTCTTTTGGCTCGTTTATAGATCGTTATCGGCTTAAACCACCAGTATATCGTTTCATTTAATACGATTGTTGTATTTTTTAATTAAATTGAGAATAACGTTGATTCTATCGTTAGAAGTGATGATATCCGTAATGTAATGTCATCCATGTGTGTACGATTGTAATAATGATCGTAAATGAACGCATTGTAGGGTTTCGGTTGCAGGTCCCGTACAGACAGGCTCTAATGGTCCGGATTGAATATGACAGTTATGTCACCAGATGTTAACGATTGATGCGCATGTGTGAGGCCATAGAGCGAAATATCAAACATCTGCGAACAATGATAATATGACGATCCAGCAATCAGCCCCATTCACCAAAACGGCCGACTGCGACCAAACGATCGTTCATAATAATAATACGTAGGTACATATAAGCGCAACTAAATAGGGGAGTTTGCTTGCTAGTCAAAAATAAATGGCCATTGAAGAGAAGAGGTTGTATGCCGGCATCGATGCGTGCAATGAGACATAACTATAAATGCAATGGCCCGTATACGTAGATAAGGTATGTATTTATGTGTTATGTAAGTGTACGTGGCTGAATGGACGATTGCCCTTTCTACAGCCGCGGTTTTAATGAATACAAACATTTGTCTATTGATCCAGGATCGAGGTGCCCATTGTTTGCAACCATTGACAAATGGTGCAAACTTTAGTCGATTAGACAATTGTTAAATAAATCTCAACGTCAACAAGGCGTCGATCTTTTGGCCTTCTTCAAGAGTGATTGTTGGTTATCATTTTCAAATCAAAGGAACTAACTCCTAAATGTTAATGGGTGCGATTCCCAATTTAATTAAGTGCTATTTCAGAACGAAGCATATGTCGGTTCGCAAAGTGTAACCTCAAGCTGAGCCTTTGAAGCCGAAGATTAAAAAAAAGGCCGGCAAAGTTATTAATGGCTGAGCAACGTAGCAAGTTTGCCAGTTAATAACTCAAAACATTTTTCCCCTGTTGCCTGGAGAAGTTGCCGTTTAGAAGCACTGGCGAAATTACTTTATTAATAATATCTATCGCTCGCCGTTGTTTCAGATGAGAGACTGTGAGAATAGCGACCGCCCAAGTTCAACGAATAGAAATATAAATTACATTAAGGCCCATGGTGTGGGCGTCAATTGTCCGCTATCATTAATAGAAGTGGGTTGTGTCTATTGCCATGTGTCAACGGAACTGTCAGAGGTCCGGTCGCATGATTTCTTGCACGTGCATTGTAGTCGCTGACAAATGTCCGATGGCGATAATGGTGGCGAATTTAACACCCCGGAGCCAATTCCGGGGTGGTGATGGCTCGAATTATTGGGTGATGAGAACGATTTAATCACCACCTCAAGGGGCTGCCAACTGTACAAGATAATGATCCAGCACACCACCCACTTATATGTTCTTTTGAAAGCTTTTGTTTGATTTTTTTGCTACGTGTTTGTCATGATTGACGCACGTTCATGATAATTGAGTGAAGAATGAATTATTATGACACGAGCTCTGTAAATAGAAATATTTCTGGTGGTGGAAACCATACTGAACTCTGCGGGTCATGCATTCTTTGTTTCATTTTTTTTTCTGGCCCTGATATTCGGTTTTTGTAGTCAAAAACAAGAAAAGAAGCTGTCGATGAGTTATTTTCTATCTCTCAGTCACTTGTACGATCAAGTAAGTAGCCTGCTGACTGGCCAATTATTAACGCTTCATGCTATAACGCAGAATCAAGACGTAGCCTGATGAACGTATTGAAAAAGTAATTGAATTTCTATGATTTTCATTATTTGTATACGCCCTGCAGTGGCGTTACCTGCTTATGCAATTTATTTCTTTTGAAGACGAATGGTTGGTAGGCAATCGAAGAAACGTCGGCCACAAAGGAGCCTGTTCGCTACATTGTGTGGGAACGAGTTAGTTGTTGATAATGGGTTCGTTTACTTTTTATTTCCAATTTTGCCAAAAGAAGACGAAATTGCTTTCGATCTGCACGAGTTACTATTTTCAAAACGTTATTTTGTGCCATTTAATAGAAAATAGCTCTGCGTATTTTCAAACTGCTCGAATGAGACTCTTTTTAATCATAAGATATGTCAACCTTTTTCTACACTTAACAGAAATCGCCAATTATTTCTACGAGTCTGGACGAGAATAAAAAAAAAAAATCCCTTTAGTTTTAGTTTAGTGTAAGCTACAATACAAAGTAATTATAGCATTCAAATGTATCTGCAAATAATTTAAAATCGATATGAGTTTTTCTTGAAATACAAAACAGCCATTAATTCTGTCTGATCTAATTTCAGTAAGTTCTTCAAAGAGAACAGACAGACGAGGCTTTTTCATGAAAAACTAAATTGTTACCTTACTCAATCAAATTAACCTTTTATTGTTGTTTACAAAGTACCTGCCTCCTGTAGTCTTAGAGAAAACGTAATCAAAGTTCGCTGACTTTATTGAAATGAATAAGAAAATCGCTTACGCTCAATTACCGAATGTCTCATGGGCTACTAAGCGTGAGGTTTTTGATGATAAGCTAGTTTTTATTTGTTATATGTATCTAGTAGTTTTAAAAGCCAGTTGATAATTTACGCAAAACAAGTCAACTAGTTCGAATGTGAGCAAGGGCGAGTTCTAAATAATCCAACGAATCTTTCGTATTTTGGGTTTCACTTTCATTTGAATGGTAATACTAAAAAAATATGGCTATTTTTGGAAGAGATTGTTGATATTAAGCTCCCCCCTCAATCTCTTTCACTGCCATTTGTTTCTGCTCCCTTTTCATCTGATTCTCTATTCTTTCGCTTTCTTTATAGACAGAATTCTCTAATTTTCATGTGATAAATGAAACACATGAATTGAGTTGGAGTACTTTTCATTTTCTGGTTCAAACGTCTTAATAGTTTGGTTTTTCAGTTTCGACTTACTTTGTATTTATATCTAATCAAAAGCCTAAAAAATAAGTTTCAAGCCTCTAACTTTATATCTACTTATCTATCTCTGTACAAAATTCTCATTTAAATCGGTTCAGTAGTTAGGGCGTGATTGCGTAACACACAGACAGACAAAGTTACTTTCGCATTTATAATATTATAGATTAATATAGTTTAATTATAGTTTAAAATAGTTTATATAGCTTAGTATTCAACTACTTTTATTGATCGAAATAAACAAAACCTCTATAACTTTTTACACTTAATATTTTAATTTTCTGGGCCGTAAGCTTTTTGGACTACGTCATTACACAAAAACTTTTATCGGCTAATTTTATCCCCTTTAGGGTAAAATTGTTACAAACATTGAATGTCGTATTTATTTATAACTAATCAAAAGCCTGAAAAATAAGTTTCAAGCTTCTATCTTTCAAAATTACGGAATTTCCGCACAAACTTTCCTATTTCAACCCCTTACAACCCTTTTTTCGCATTAAAAAGTAGCCTATACCCTTTCTCAGACTCTAGACTACCTCTGTACCAAATTTCATTTAAATCGGTTCAGTAAATTTTAGGCGAAATTGTGTAGCATACAGACAGAGTTACTTTCGCATTTATAATATTCCGCGAATTAATTTTCATCGATTTTTCCATGGGAATAAGATATTTTCCCGCAGTAAAACGTAGCCTATGTGTTAATCCATGGTGTCAGCTAACTCCATACCAAATTTTATTAAAATCGCTCCAGCCGTTTAGACGTGAAGAAGTAACAAACATACACGCTCACACACTCACATACTTTCGCCTTTATAACATTGAATTAATCGAACGAATTCCATTTTGTTTATGAACTCCAGTATTCTTTTCTGCTGAATTGCTCCTTCTTTTCTTGTTAATTTACATTCCTTCTGCCTTTCCCCTCTGCCTTTTCCTTGCCTCCATCTTTCATTTTCCTTCCTTCGGCTTATCCTTCACCTTTCCTCTTTCTATCTCCTTCCTTCGGCCTTTTCTTCTGTTACTTTCCATTCTTCTTCCTCACAAATTCCTATTCCTACCTGCCCCATTTCATCTTCCTCCCGCCTTTCCTTATCCTACCTCTCTCACTTCTACTTCCTTCCATCCGCCTTTATTATTTCTACTTTTCGCCTTTCTCCTTCTACACTCCTTCATACCACCTTTCCTTTTATTATGTTTCGCATTTCTGCTTCCTTCCGCCTTTCTTTCTCCTTCCTTTCTCTTTCCTACCATCTCCCATTATTCTTCCATCCAACTTTCCTTTCACTACATTTCTCCTTTTCCCTTCCTTCCTCCATCCTCGTTCCATCCTTCTTTCCTTTTCTGCCTTTTGCCTCTCTCATTCCTTCGCTTTTCCTTCTTATACCTTTGGCTTTCCGTCTTTCCCTCCCCAGCCGTTCTTTTTCCTTCCACGTTCCATTTATCTTCTTTCCGTCTTTCCATCCCCAACCTTTTCGCTTTCTTTCTCCTGCATTTCTTCTTTCTCTCCTCTTCCTTCCTTTCTCTTTTGTACGTCCTTCTATCATTCCCATCGGTCTCCTTCTTTTCTCCTTCTCTCGTTCTTCTTCCTAGGCACCCCCCCTTGTTTCTCCTCCAATGCTCCTTTCTTTTGCCTTCAATTCCTCCACAATTTTTAAAACAATTCCTACATCCTTTTTTCTCATTTCTCCTTCTCTATCTCTGTCATTCCTCCTTTCTTTTTCCTTCATTCCTCCACCATTTTTAAAACGATAGATAAACAAACTGACTTTGTCTTTTTAATTGTAACTAAACCAAAGATCCAGGATACAATAATTTGGGATGTTTGCACGTTTTAAGGGAACCTAAACTACCGTTGTGGGTAGGAACAGAAGTGATGGTAATAACAGTTATCGTAGTTGTTGCATTTGCAAGTGATATTATTGCGTCGAATTCCTTGCATATGTGGCTGGAAGAGAAATGTTTGTCGGAAACTCCGTAAACGGTAGCGTATTTAACGGCCGAGGAATTATGGAACCATAAAGCAGAAAGGCATGCAACCGGAGTATCGATTCCTTGTGGAAGTCGCATGTTATATTATTATTATTGTATGGAAGCACGGACTTTGGTATAAGGCTGACCTAGAGCAGTCAAGTCGGCCAGGAGTAACCGGCTCTGTGCGGAGCGGCGCGCCACTGTGCGTGTCTACCTTCACGAACCATTATAAATGGCTCGAGACGTCGCACCCGCTTATCAGAATGACGGCCGTCCGTCCGTCACAGCTCTTACAAAATGCAAATCTTAGATCCAACATTACGTCTGCCGATAAAATTTTGCTAATAAATCCAAAACGACACAAAGCGATTAATAAAAACAAAATTTCATTTGGTAATTTGTATTATATGATCATATCCATAAGTGACCATTAAAAGTGTGAAAATCGATCCGAAACGTTGGCAGTTTCTTGACTACCCAGCTATACGTATTTTGTTTCATAAAGTAATAAAACGTTAAATCGTTAAGAGTTGAAAAAAGGCAAAAGGAATTGATGTTATGGCCGTCCTGTCACTGTCGCTGAGTCTAAACTTACAAAGTGTGTATATGTGGACGTTGCTCCGGGGAGTTGTAAATATTCCGGCACCGATTCTGACATCAGCGTAAACCGCATAATTAAATGGGTCCCGTCCCGTATTTATTTTTTCCAGACGAAAAGGCAATAAAACGGCACGGGGGAGTCGCTCCGGGTAATAATAATAATCGAACGGCCTCCTCGTCATAATACCACAAGCAGCAACAGCAGAAAAAGAAGAAGAAGGAGTCTCAGATTTCAGCTGCTCGGCGATTGTTTTATCACATACGTGCCTACACCCCTCCGCAGTTGCAGAGTGTGTTGGGGGTCGGAATGGAACGGTCATGGTATAAAGCTAAGGCAGTCATTTTTTTAATTTCTTTATGACTGCTTCTAAGCGCTCCCATGTGGCTGACAAATTTAATAAACGGCGACGGCTCCCCCTAAGAAATAAATATAATTTAATATTATCGGGCTCCGTTACGTATTAAATGGGGTAACTTCACTGCTTCGAGATTGTTTTCAACTACGGACGTTATTTGATACGACCAGTATCCTTAAAAATTCTCACACTTTCTGGATTAAAAGATACCACTAAATATTTGAGCGTCTAACTCTCTTTTTTTTTGTTTAGGGAATGAAGACAAAGAAAAGGCCAAACTTCGGATGTTGTTTAGAACCACAAGAGGAAGATTGATGGAAAAAAAATCTGGTATGTAATGTTTCTATTCCCCATATTATTTCCTCCTTCCAATTTCTTATATAAATACAGCTAATACTGCTGAGTGTCCCTACCGAGCGGCATGGTCTAGTGGTCTAGATCATTGCTTAGCATTCGGGAGGTCACCGGTTCGATTCCGGGGCCGACTACTCTGGTCCAAGTTTTTCTGTGGTTTCCTTGGATCATTTAGGCAAATGCTGGGGTAGTAATATTCCACAGATAGTCTTTCACTTCTCTTCCGTCTTCATTTCGTCCGTCTCATCTTTTAGCCTCTAATTTTCTTAAAAATATTGTTTAATTTAAACTGTGCAATCTACACACGGTTCGGATAATGGATTAAGAAGATATGTAGGTATCTAGTCAGCCTCTAATTTTCTTAATCCACTGTCCGAGCCATATGCAGATTGCACAGTAACGTTTTCAAATATTGTTTAATTTAAACTGTGCAATCTACACACGGTTCGGATAATGGATTAAGAAGATATGTAGGTATCTAGTCAGCCTCTAATTTTCTTAATCCACTGTCCGAGCCATATGCAGATTGCACAGAAAACGTTTCAAATATTGTTTAATTTAAACTGTGCAATCTACACACGGTTCGGATAATGGATTAAGAAGATATGTAGGTATCTAGCCCAGCCTCTAATTTTCTTAATCCACTGTCCGAGCCATATGCAGATTGCACAGTAACGTTTCAAATATTGTTTAATTTAAACTGTGCAATCTACACACGGTTCGGATAATGGATTAAGAAGATATGTAGGTATCTAGTCAGCCTCTTATTTTCTTAATCCACTGCCCCGAGCCATATGCAGATTGCACAGTAACGTTTCAAATATTGTTTAATTTAAACTGTGCAATCTACACAGGGTTTTCGGATAATGGATTAAGAAGATATGTAGGAAATCTAGTCAGCCTCTAATTTTCTTAATCCACTGTCCGAGCCATATGCAGATTGCACAGTAACGTTTCAAATATTGTTTAATTTAAACTGTGCAATCTACACACGGTTCGGATAATGGATTAAGAAGATATGTAGGTATCTAGTCAGCCTCTAATTTTCTTAATCCACTGCCCCGAGCCATATGCAGATTGCACAGTTACGTTTCAAATATTTTTTAAATTTTTAAACTGGGGCAATCTACACACGGTTCGGATAATGGATTAAGAAGATATGAAAGGTATCTAGTCAGCTTCTAATTTGCTTAATCCACTGTCCGAGCCATATGCAGATTGCACAGAAAACTTTTCAAATATTGTTTAATTTAAACTGTGCAATCTACACACGGTTCGGATAATGGATTAAGAAGATATGTAGGTATCTAGTCAGCCTCAAATTTTTTCTTAATCCACTGTCCGAGCCATATGCAGATTGCACAGTTACTTTTTCAAATATTGTTTAATTTAAACTGTGCAATCTACACACGGTTCGGATAATGGATTAAGAAGATATGTGGGGTATCTAGTCAGCTTCTAATTTGCTTAATCCACTGTCCGAGCCATATGCGGGATTGCACAGTTACGTTTCAAATATTGTTTAATTTAAACTGTGCAATCTACACACGGTTCGGATAATGGATTAAGAAGATATGTAGGTATCTAGTCAGCTTCTAATTTGCTTAATCCACTGTCCGAGCCATATGCAGATTGCACAGTTACGTTTCAAATATTGTTTAATTTAAACTGTGCAATCTACACACGGTTCGGATAATGGATTAAGAAGATATGTAGGTATCTAGTCAGCCTCTAATTTTCTTAATCCACTGTCCGAGCCATATGCAGATTGCACAGTAACTTTTTCAAATATTGTTTAATTTAAACTGTGCAATCTACACACGGTTCGGATAATGGATTAAGAAGATATGTAGGTATCTAGTCAGCCTCTAATTTTCTTAATCCACTGTCCGAGCCATATGCAGTTTTGCACAGTTACGTTTCAAATATTGTTTAATTTAAACTGTGCAATCTACACACGGTTCGGATAATGGATTAAGAAGATATGTAGGTATCTAGTCAGCTTCTAATTTGCTTAATCCACTGTCCGAGCCATATGCAGATTGCACAGTTACTTTTTCAAATATTGTTTAATTTAAACTGTGCAATCTACACACGGTTCGGATAATGGATTAAGAAGATATGTAGGTATCTAGTCAGCCTCAAATTTTTTCTTAATCCACTGTCCGAGCCATATGCAGATTGCACAGTTACGTTTCAAATATTGTTTAATTTAAACTGTGCAATCTACACACGGTTCGGATAATGGATTAAGAAGATATGTAGGTATCTAGTCAGCTTCTAATTTGTTTAAAATCCACTGTCCGAGCCATATGCAGATTGCACAGTTACTTTTCCCAAATATTGTTTAATTTAAACTGTGCAATCTACACACGGTTCGGATAATGGATTAAGAAGATATGTAGGTATCTAGTCACCCCTCTAATTTTCTTAATCCACTGTCCGAGCCATATGCAGATTGCACAGTTACGTTTCAAATATTGTTTAATTTAAACTGTGCAATCTACACACGGTTCGGATAATGGATTAAGAAGATATGTAGGTATCTAGTCAGCTTCTAATTTGCTTAATCCACTGTCCGAGCCATATGCAGATTGCACAGTAACTTTTCAAATATTGTTTAATTTAAACTGTGCAATCTACACACGGTTCGGATAATGGATTAAGAAGATATGTAGGTATCTAGTCACCCCTCTAATTTTCTTAATCCACTGTCCGAGCCATATGCAGATTGCACAGTTACGTTTCAAATATTGTTTAATTTAAACTGTGCAATCTACACAGGGTTTTCGGATAATGGATTAAGAAGATATGTGGGGTATCTAGCCCAGCCTCTAATTTTCTTAATCCACTGTCCGAGCCATATGCAGATTGCACAGTTACGTTTCAAATATTGTTTAATTTAAACTGTCCCAATCTACACACGGTTCGGATAATGGATTAAGAAGATATGTAGGTATCTAGTCAGCTTCTAATTTGCTTAATCCACTGTCCGAGCCATATGCAGTTTTGCACAGTTACGTTTCAAATATTTTTTTAATTTAAACTGTGCAATCTACACAGGGTTTTCGGATAATGGATTAAGAAGATATGTAGGTATCTAGTCAGCCTCTAATTTTCTTAATCCACTGTCCGAGCCATATGCAGATTGCACAGTTACGTTTCAAATATTGTTTAATTTAAACTGTGCAATCTACACACGGTTCGGATAATGGATTAAGAAGATTTTGTGGGGTATCTAGTCAGCTTCTAATTTGCTTAATCCACTGTCCGAGCCATATGCAGATTGCACAGTTACGTTTCAAATATTGTTTAATTTAAACTGTGCAATCTACACACGGTTCGGATAATGGATTAAGAAGATATGTAGGTATCTAGTCAGCCTCTAATTTTCTTAATCCACTGTCCGAGCCATATGCAGATTGCACAGTTACTTTTTCAAATATTGTTTAATTTAAACTGTGCAATCTACACACGGTTCGGATAATGGATTAAGAAGATATGTAGGTATCTAGTCAGCTTCTAATTTGCTTAATCCACTGCCCCGAGCCATATGCAGATTGCACAGTAACTTTTCAAATATTGTTTAATTTAAACTGTGCAATCTACACACGGTTCGGATAATGGATTAAGAAGATATGTAGGTATCTAGTCAGCTTCTAATTTGCTTAATCCACTGTCCGAGCCATATGCAGATTGCACAGTTACGTTTCAAATATTTTTTAAATTTTAAAAACTGTGCAATCTACACACGGTTCGGATAATGGATTAAGAAGATATGTAGGTATCTAGTCAGCCTCTAATTTTCTTAATCCACTGTCCGAGCCATATGCAGATTGCACAGTTACTTTTTCAAATATTGTTTAATTTAAACTGTCCCAATCTACACACGGTTCGGATAATGGATTAAGAAGATATGTAGGTATCTAGTCAGCTTCTAATTTGCTTAATCCACTGTCCGAGCCATATGCAGATTGCACAGTTACTTTTCCCAAATATTGTTTAATTTAAACTGTGCAATCTACACACGGTTCGGATAAGGGGATTAAGAAGATATGTAGGTATCTGGGTCAGCTTCTAATTTGCTTAATCCACTGTCCGAGCCATATGCAGATTGCACAGTAACGTTTCAAATATTGTTTAATTTAAACTGTGCAATCTACACACGGTTCGGATAATGGATTAAGAAGATATGTAGGTATCTAGTCAGCTTCTAATTTGCTTAATCCACTGCCCCGAGCCATATGCAGATTGCACAGTTACGTTTCAAATATTGTTTAATTTAAACTGTGCAATCTACACACGGTTCGGATAATGGATTAAGAAGATATGTAGGTATCTAGTCAGCTTCTAATTTGCTTAATCCACTGTCCGAGCCATATGCAGATTGCACAGTTACGTTTCAAATATTGTTTAATTTAAACTGTGCAATCTACACACGGTTCGGATAATGGATTAAGAAGATATGTAGGTATCTAGTCAGCTTCTAATTTGCTTAATCCACTGTCCGAGCCATATGCAGATTGCACAGTTACGTTTCAAATATTGTTTTAATTTAAACTGTGCAATCTACACAGGGTTTTCGGATAATGGATTAAGAAGATATGTAGGTATCTAGTCAGCTTCTAATTTGCTTAATCCACTGTCCGAGCCATATGCAGATTGCACAGTTACGTTTCAAATATTGTTTAATTTAAACTGTGCAATCTACACACGCTTCGGATAATGGATTAAGAAGATATGTAGGTATCTAGTCAGCTTCTAATTTGCTTAATCCACTGTCCGAGCCATATCCCAGTTTTGCACAGTTACGTTTCAAATATTGTTTAATTTAAACTGTGCAATCTCCCACAGGGTTTTCGGATAATGGATTAAGAAGATATGTAGGTATCTAGTCAGCTTCTAATTTGCTTAATCCACTGTCCGAGCCATATGCAGATTGCACAGTTACGTTTCAAATATTGTTTAATTTAAACTGTGCAATCTACACACGGTTCGGATAATGGATTAAGAAGATATTTTAGGTATCTAGTCAGCTTCTAATTTGCTTAATCCACTGTCCGAGCCATATGCAGATTGCACAGTAACGTTTCAAATATTGTTTAATTTAAACTGTGCAATCTACACACGGTTCGGATAATGGATTAAGAAGATATGTAGGTATCTAGTCAGCCTCCAATTTTCTTAATCCACTGTCCGAGCCATATGCGGGTTTGGGCACAGTTACGTTTCAAATATTGTTTAATTTAAACTGTGCAATCTACACACGGTTCGGATAATGGATTAAGAAGATATGTAGGTATCTAGTCAGCCTCTAATTTTCTTAATCCACTGTCCGATCCATATGCAGATTGCACAGTAACGTTTCAAATATTTTTTTAATTTTAAAAACTGTGCAATCTACACACGGTTCGGATAATGGATTAAGAAGATATGTAGGTATCTAGACAGCCTCTAATTTTCTTAATCCACTGTCCGACCCATATGCAGATTGCACAGTAACTTTTTCAAATATTTTTTAAATTTTAAAAACTGTGCAATCTACACACGGTTCGGATAATGGATTAAGAAGATATGTAGGTATCTAGTCAGCCTCTAATTTTCTTAATCCACTGCCCCGAGCCATATGCAGATTGCACAGTAACGTTTAAAAATATTGTTTAATTTAAACTGTGCAATCTACACACGGTTCGGATAATGGATTAAGAAGATATGTAGGTATCTAGCCCAGCCTCTAATTTTCTTAATCCACTGCCCCGAGCCATATGCAGATTGCACAGTAACGTTTCAAATATTTTTTTAATTTTTAAACTGTGCAATCTACACACGGTTCGGATAATGGATTAAGAAGATATGTAGGTATCTAGACAGCCTCTAATTTCCTTAATCCACTGTCGGAGCCATATGCAGATTGCACAGTAACGTTTCAAATATTGTTTAATTTAAACTGTGCAATCTACACACGGTTCGGATAATGGATTAAGAAGATATGTAGGTATCTAGTCAGCCTCTAATTTTCTTAATCCACTGTCCGAGCCATATGCAGATTGCACAGTAACGTTTCAAATATTTTTTTAATTTAAACTGTGCAATCTACACACGGTTGGGGATAATGGATTAAGAAGATATGTAGGTATCTAGACAGCCTCTAATTTTCTTAATCCACTGTCGGAGCCATATGCAGATTGCACAGTAACGTTTCAAATATTGTTTAATTTAAACTGTGCAATCTACACACGGTTCGGATAATGGATTAAGAAGATATGTAGGTATCTAGACAGCCCCCAAATTTTTTCTTAATCCACTGTCCGAGCCATATGCAGATTGCACAGTAACTTTTTCAAATATTGTTTAATTTAAACTGTGCAATCTACACACGGTTCGGATAATGGATTAAGAAGATATGTAGGTATCTAGTCAGCCTCTAATTTTCTTAATCCACTGTCCGAGCCATATGCAGATTGCACAGAAAACGTTTAAAATATTGTTTAATTTAAACTGTGCAATCTACACACGGTTCGGATAAGGGGATTAAGAAGATATGTGGGGTATCTAGTCAGCCTCTAATTTTCTTAATCCACTGTCCGAGCCATATGCAGATTGCACAGTAACGTTTCAAATATTGTTTAATTTAAACTGTGCAATCTACCCCACGGTTCGGATAATGGTTTTAAGAAGATATGTAGGTATCTAGACAGCCTCTAATTTTCTTAACCCCACTGTCCGAGCCATATGCAGATTGCACAGTAACTTTTTCAAATATTTTTTAAATTTTTAAACTGTGCAATCTACACACGGTTCGGATAATGGATTAAGAAGATATGTAGGTATCTAGTCAGCCTCTAATTTTCTTAATCCACTGTCCGAGCCATATGCAGATTGCACAGTAACGTTTCAAATATTGTTTAATTTAAACTGTGCAATCTACACACGGTTCGGATAATGGATTAAGAAGATATGTAGGTACCCTAGACAGCCTCTAATTTTCTTAATCCACTGTCCGAGCCATATGCAGATTGCACAGTAACGTTTCAAATATTTTTTAAATTTTAAAAACTGTGCAATCTACACACGGTTCGGATAATGGATTAAGAAGATATGTAGGTATCTGGGTCAGCCTCTAATTTTCTTAATCCACTGTCCGAGCCATATGCAGATTGCAAAAGGTTACGTTTCAAATTTTGGGTTTAATTTAAACTGTGCAATCTACACACGGTTCGGATAATGGATTAAGAAGATATGTAGGTATCTAGACAGCCTCTAATTTTCTTAATCCACTGTCCGAGCCATATGCAGATTGCACAGTAACGTTTCAAATATTGTTTAATTTAAACTGTGCAATCTACACACGGTTCGGATAATGGATTAAGAAGATATGTAGGTATCTAGTCACCCCTCTAATTTTCTTAATCCACTGTCCGAGCCATATGCAGATTGCACAGTTACGTTTCAAATATTGTTTAATTTAAACTGTGCAATCTACACACGGTTCGGATAATGGATTAAGAAGATATGTAGGTATCTAGACAGCCTCTAATTTTCTTAATCCACTGTCCGAGCCATATGCAGATTGCACAGTAACGTTTCAAATATTGTTTAATTTAAACTGGGGCAATCTACACACGGTTCGGATAATGGATTAAGAAGATATGTAGGTATCTAGTCAGCCTCTAATTTTCTTAATCCACTGTCCGAGCCATATGCAGATTGCACAGTAACGTTTCAAATATTGTTTAATTTAAACTGTGCAATCTACACACGGTTCGGATAATGGATTAAGAAGATATGTAGGTATCTAGTCAGCCTCTAATTTTCTTAATCCACTGTCCGAGCCATATGCAGTTTGGGCACAGTTACGTTTCAAATATTGTTTAATTTAAACTGTGCAATCTACACACGGTTCGGATAATGGATTAAGAAGATATGTAGGTACCCTAGACAGCCTCTAATTTTCTTAATCCACTGTCCGAGCCATATGCAGATTGCACAGTTACGTTTCAAATATTGTTTAATTTAAACTGTGCAATCTACACACGGTTCGGATAATGGATTAAGAAGATATGTAGGTATCTAGACAGCCTCTAATTTTCTTAATCCACTGCCCCGAGCCATATGCAGATTGCACAGTTACGTTTCAAATATTGTTTTATTTAAACTGTGCAATCTACACACGGTTCGGATAATGGATTAAAAAGATATGTAGGTATCTAGTCAGCCTCTAATTTTCTTAATCCACTTTTTCCGAGCCATTTTGCAGATTGCACAGTTACTTTTTCAAATATTTTTTAAATTTTTAAACTGTGCAATCTACACACGGTTCGGATAATGGATGAAGAAGATATGTAGGTATCTGGGACAGCCTCTAATTTTCTTAATCCACTGTCCGAGCCATATGCAGATTGCACAGTTACGTTTCAAATATTGTTTTATTTAAACTGTGCAATCTACACACGGTTCGGATAATGGATTAAAAAGATATGTAGGTATCTAGCCCAGCCTCTAATTTTCTTAATCCACTGCCCCGAGCCATATGCAGATTGCACAGTTACGTTTCAAATATTGTTTTATTTAAACTGTGCAATCTACACACGGTTCGGATAATGGATTAAAAAGATATGTAGGTATCTAGTCAGCCTCTAATTTTCTTAATCCACTGTCCGAGCCATATGCAGATTGCACAGTAACGTTTCAAATATTGTTTAATTTAAACTGTGCAATCTACACACGGTTCGGATCATTTGGGGCAAATGCTGGGGTAGTAATATTCCACAGATAGTCTTTCACTTCTCTTCCGTCTTCATTTCATCCGTCTCATCTTTCTTCCCCAACACCCCCCACCCACCCATTCCCACGATTCCTGAAGGAGGCTGAAGGGGGGCCCTTCCGCCCTCCCCCCCCGACTTTTCACAAGAGTGTAAGTGGGGGGGGGGCAGCCTGCCCACCAATATTGGTGGGAATAAAAACACCCAAGTTTCTTATTTCTTTCTTCTCTGAGTGTCCATTTTCTAAAAGAAGTTTTCAACAAAACAGATAGATTATCCAATAGTGATTGGTGTTTATCACCATTTTCCAATTGTACTGACAATGGGCCCTTTTTTTACTCCTATTGCCCAGAAATTTTAAAGTAACTGTTAATGTTCAAAACCGTCGAGATTAAACAAATTACGCAATTCGGTAATCCGGCTTTTAGCACCGTTTCGCTCTTAGCGCCTTTTGTTTGACGCTTTTGCGGCGTGATAGTTTTTGCCTTTCGACACAATGGGCCCCCCCAGCCCGCACCAGTAGGTACCTACAGGTTTAGGGACGACGATGCAGTGCACACTGTACCTACTATAGAGTAGTAGATCGATTCGCCTTTTATAGGAAGAGATATTGTGTTTGCAACGTCTGTCTTCTCGAGGTTACATAAATCACGAATCCTTTTCAGGCGGTGCGCCGCCAAAACAGGGCTGGGAGGAAACACCGAGAGAAAAAATAGTTCCGCAACGATTACAAGTTTGTCATTCAATATTATTGTTATTGTGCAGTTAACAGTTAACACTTAGATAGTTGTTGGTACCTTAAAAGTTACCTTGCGTGTTGCAGGAAGGTCGGACCTCGGGTTTTGGGGACAGTTGAAGGTGCAACGTTTTGACACACTCACGTGTAGCACGATCCTCTCCGAAAGGCAATTACTACCATTTACATTCGTTGCAATTCGTGCGAATTTTTTTTTCTAAGGGACCGGAATTAAATGCAATAGAATTTGGAATGTTGTGTTACACCCACGAAACTGTTCCAGGGTCACTAATTGTGGGCTTTCAGATTTTTTAAAAGGGATATTAGTTCATTGCATTATAGACTTTTGGAACTCTAAGACTATTCTTCAGATGTTAAGTTTGTAACTTCAAAACGCCCTCCCCTTTTCTGAATATTTCTGTAAATATTTTCCACGACTTGAAGTGTATCGATATTATCAATAAATATTTTTAGGGGGAAAGGGGAAGGTATAGCCTTGAAGGTTCACTGCTTACCCACGCGTTTTTTTTAAAAAGATATGTCGTAGCGGTGCTTCTCCTCTACCTGTAGGTACGTACATTAGTGTCGTTTAAGGTCAGGACCGTCTCAAGGACAATTACGGCACCTGACATAAAACTGATCCAATTAACGCGGCCCTTGTCTTATATGATTGTCCATTATGACAAGGGTACGCGTTAATGTGCGATCGTCAATCTCGCTCCCTTTGTTACAACGCGAATTTCACCGAGAGGATGTAGGATGTGGGACGTGACGTATTAGATGACAAAGCTTCCAGATTCCAGACGCTTTAACAACTAATACAGGATATCAGGCAGGAACAATCAACCATCTAAAAACAAAAAAAGAAAAATTACATATTGATACATTTGTAAAATAATTCTGTAAATCTATCTCCTCTGATGGTATGACCTTTTGGATTTTGTTGACAACTTAAAATTTCAATTAAAGGATGTAGCTAACTAATGCGCCTACTATTTGATGTCCATGATTTGACTTTTCAATTAAAAACTATACTTTTAATTTTAATACGAGTATGCGCCTAAGTGGTCGGTGTATTTAAGATGGTGGAAAGTTTCTAATGGTCTTGGAATTCATATGCGTCGTATGGAGTCTATAGAAGAGATCGAATCGCAAAAAGAATGGCCGGTTGCAGCGCATATAGCAGGCATATCAATTGCGGCAATTATTTCTAAAAACAAATACCGCGGCGCTTTCGATTTATTAAACGACCTGGCCAATTTAAATGCAACTTGCGAACAACAAATACTGTAATTTAATTAGTCCGCTATCTATTCTTGTGTTCGGACGGAATGTAAAAGGACGAACGAACGTCGGACCAGCATGACGGGATATTTTTCTCATAATATGATTATGGCAGTGCAGTTAGTGGAGTGCACAAGAAATCACTCGTCATAAAATGTCCGAGATATGCCGGGCCGCTACATAACATACCGGTTATTTCATATGTACATATACGTTTGTATTTATATCCATACCGATAATGGCAACCGTACAGTTTTATAATGTCCCTGTTCTACCTTTCGAACCAATAATCCCGCCTTTTTCGTTTGTTACTTTAGCAATAATTTTTTTACTAAAATTAATTGAATATTTTTATTGTAACAAAATTTGATTTTGTTTAATGTCGTCCTGTGGTCCTTATTATAAAATTAATAACTCCTTATACGTGTAATTATTACGTGTGGGCTGGTCGTGTGTAAAAAAGAAGGATAATTTACTGTCCTAGGGCGAGCTCACGTAAAATAATTAATGCTACAATGGTAGCCCAAGGTGGAACTCGTTTAAAATTAAACAGTAGTTTGCAACATGCCCTCACTGACCTAAATTTAGTATTAATGAAGTTGGCACAGGTGAAGTTTATTAGAAGCCCCCGTGTAACGGGGAATCGCTCTCGACAGAGCACTTACTAATTACCTACCATGGAGTTAATAAAGTGAAGGAGTTGAATCTGATGAAAATCGTACAAGCACGACGAGTTGACGGCAATTATGAGAGAAACGGGGACATGGAAGTAAATAAATTTAAGGTTAAGGTGGTGTTGCGGGTGACCAATCCCAATAGTTGAGAGTTTTCTGTCATTTTAAACCTTGGCACTTAGTCAAAAACGATAACTGATTAATTTTAGTAGCAATAGAGCAGCAGTAGTCATCGTTTTTTCTGTGTAGGAGTTAAAATATGGGTCTCTGAATTTACGAGATCCCATTTAGACGACAATTGCGTAAAAGTCGTTTACATTCTTTTTTTTATTGTTGTCATTATTATCTCTGCGACTAGTGCTTAGAATAAGTAGAAGAAGGCAGAAGGCTGCACTTGTACTTATATCATATCCCGAGTTCGTATAGTGAGCATGCATAACGAGGATATTACTCGCGAGTGCTCTTCCACAAGAGCTCCCGAGAAGGAAATTGTTTTCAGAAGAATGCCCGTTAATATTCACATATTACGCATTTATATTAAACGAAGTGCTTGCATTTGCTCATATTGTGCAATATCTGGACCATTGTCTAGAATTCCTCGAAACTCCCGGCGCGATAAGGAACATCACGGAGCACAGTGCGATCAAATAGCCAAAATAAGTGCCACAACTTTTGTCAAAAGTTTACATAACCTTATCTAAATGACCCCCATTGGATGCAGTGCCATTTAATGGTCCATTATATCTCATATTTTGCTCTGTATCAGTTTGATACGCTAATTTTTAGATATGTGGAATTGAAAACAGAAATGGGACCATTTTGGGTCTCCAGGGGTTCAGAAATTTCATAAACTGTAAGTAATAACTGTTAATTGTAATAATTTTCTTTCCATCCACCCCCTCTCTTGAGTTCCACTTCACTTAAACATCTTTTATAGCAGTTAAAACTTCTGAATTCCAATTTATGGAGATCTGTTCCCATTTTTCTAATATCATCCCCAAATGATATTGCCTGGGACCGTTTGTGCCATTTACTGATCCGATTTCGTTCCACTGTGTGGCGCGGCGACTACTATCAAAGTCAGAAGCTTTCATCGTGCACCTTTTAAGCTTTGGCTGCTGCAGGTTTCTTCGGTTTATTCTCATCCACCCGGCGTATTTTTCTTGTTTCTCAAGCCAACAAAGTTCCGCCTGCAGTTATTTAAACGTCGCGAATATGAAACATTTTCTTTTATTATCGCATCTGATATACAGAGAGGGTGCAATTTATTGTTTCGGAGTCCGTGTGTTGCTTAAGAGACGAAATCCTCATAGGAAACGAATATGCAAACAACTCATAGGAAAATTGCTTTGTTGAAGTTTATTTTTATCACGTGGCTTACCTTTCAACAGGACGTAATTAAATTCGCATGGGTCAAATGATCTTAAATATTTTGTAAATCGATCCATATTAAGTATTGACATTTCACCTTACTCGCAACAGACAATCATCCTTTCGTTCAGAACTTCAATTGTGGCACGAGTCAGCTGAGAATTTGAACCAGAATTGCATCACTTGTGACAATCTCATTAGGAAGACCTGGAATTGGCTTCTAAAATTAAACTTTCAGGACGATAACGATAACAAGCTATAAGCTGTAAGCTCCGAGTCGAGGATAGAGCGAGATGCATTTTGTTTGTTAGGAACTCAAGTTCGATAGGTAGAACGGTATTGCAGGTGTAAGTGTTATCGTCAGTTTTCGATTTTGCAGGGAAGGGAATTTCGAAGAGAATTAGCTCCTAATAACAGGCAAATAAGCAGTTCAACAGTCGAATGTGGCGCACTAATTAGTTAACCGGGTAAGCGGAGCAACGTCGTCTGTCCCACCACATTTCCCATTAAGATTCACCATTAACGAGTGATTGTTGCGCTTCACTTCATTTGCTATTTTGAATTATCGCCTTTGAAATAGAAATTTACAAAATTGACCCATATCTCTTCTTGTACCAAAAATTTGGTGGTTTAATATTATTTTAGTAGAAAGGGTAGTTCAGTTTCTTTGTCTTCTTCCTCCCTTTGTCACATTTCGATGCCGCTGTTGGGTACGTCGAGATCATCCAGGCCCACAGGCGTAACTTTAATTAGCAAAACACTTTTATTGAGGGAGTAAGGATATTCTGCTCCATCTAATGAACTCCGGCTCAAGCTGCGGTTACTCTGACGTCACATACTATGTATATTTACGTATATGTGTGTGTAATATATCACATAAACATACGAGAATTCAACTAGCTCCTCCTAAACTAAAATTCCGTTTGCTTCCAGTTGACAAAGCTTCTGCCTGAATTAAATTCTAATTAAACTGCTCGACCAAATCCGCAATAATATTCTCAAGAGAATCTTTGCCCGTTGCGTTGTGATGAGGGAGAGAGAGAGAGAAAGGGACAGGCAGGGGCGGATAAATAGAGAGAGGTTCGTGACGTCAAATGTTGTTCGGTCCCCCGCAATTTCCTGTGATATGAGTAGGTACAGGTAGGGCTATTTGTCAAAATTAGAGCACTCGGTTGTGAATGATCGATGAACTTAATCCACGTAAACTTAAGGGACGAGAATGTGATCTTTTGAAGCATGAAGCTACAAAACATACAAAATTAATAAGGCAGATTTTAAAGTTGGGTGGTGAAACGGGTGACCATTTCCATTCTTCCTGACGGTAAGGAATTTCGTATACGTATATTCAGTTACTTTCTAAAGTAAATTATTACATAAAGCAATTTTGTGTTCACTGTTGTCATAAAAATAAAAATACACATTGATGAAGTAGCTGCGTGTGTAAACTGATAATTATAGAGAAGAAATGCCATCATGTCGACGAACTCATTTCTTACCTACCGAAAAATTATGAAATAATTACTCCAATTATAATTACCTGCCATCAACGTAACTCGAATGCCTACCTACCTGGTCGAAACGAGTTATTGGAAAACGAATTCTTTTTAATTACGGCTTGTGTAATGGTAATGGTAATGGTAATGGCAATTGCCAAATTGGAGAAGTTAATTTGTGAACAAGCTGTAAAATCGAATCGACATGAACGTTGCCACGTTTATGTGTTCGACGTATAAACGTACGTGTTCGAATCAATTGATTAATTCAAAACACCTGTAATTACCATAATGATATAAGATGAAAAATTAATATTTGTATGGACTTTCGCGGCCAATAATCTAGGTTAATTTCGATCATTAGTTTGTCGCTTTTTACCGAATAAAATCGACTATCTCTATTAAATAATTACGTTTGTCCTTACTACTGGACTGGTCGTTAAAAATAATTAATCATTGAGTAATATTTTTTTCATTTTAGTTACATAATTGTAGCTCGTGATGGAAATGTTTTGCTACTAGGTACCTCCATACATTACTGTGTTAAATTTTCCAAATTATGGAACTAAAATCCATCCATCCATACGAAGACCTCTTCGTTACTTCGTTTTCGTTTAGTCGTTGCCAAACGTTATCTGCGATGGCATCAACATTCCAAATGGATTACTGCTGTAATTTTCTCCGCGGCTAATCCCGTACACTTGAGACTAAATATATTTGTTTCTAATCTTCCTATTTATCTTGGCTTAATATTCAATAAACCTTGTTCGACGTGGAGTAATGACTTATTGTTACGAATTAAGATCATCTCATGGATGATCCTGACAACGAGAGTGAAAAAACGTCCTCTTACATTAACCAAACAAGCGGCTGTTAGTTATGCATATTAAGAAATAATTGAAAAAGTGGATGAACAGGAAAGTCATCATCTAAAAGCGTTTCAAAGGAGGTCCCAGTAGATGGCTGTAGACTGCAAGGAATTTGGAATTTTAAAGTTGCTTGGCTTGTAAGGACATCACAAGAAGGCTAATAAGTCAAATCAATTTATTGGAAAAGTTCAGAAGAATATGGAGATAGTTGTAGTAAAAAACTATAAAGTCATTTTTGAATAAGCCGCCCCCTCAAGGCGTCCCTATCGGCACTGGTAACCCGAAAGATAAACAATATTTATTATATGCCAAAGTTCCCTTTGGCTTCCGGGGGAATCGTTCCGATAGGCTTTTGTAAATACGCTTCGGTGTACGACTGATAGCCTGGAGTAAGTAAGCACCTAATTATTGCTTTCTACTTAAGGACGCCAGCCCTCTGTTCCGAGATAACGTTGTGCAAGAAGCGGAGCAGGTACACAATTGTGCAATCGAGCGTGGCGAGCGCGCAAAACACAAAAAAATGAAAAACGAACCAGCCAAAGCGACATAACCACCACATTAAAAAGTGATGACTGAAAGTAGCAACGGCAAAAACAACACAAAAGATACAGGGCGGTCAAATAATCGATGCCGACGTATAACTCGCCATGTAAGCGCCGTGGTCTATAGAACAGCTGCTATAAACAGTAAAACGACCAAGCTGCGCATGCGACTCGCTACGACTAATGCTTGAAGAATACAAGCCGTCCAAAACACATAGTTCTTACAATATTTATCAAGATGCTGTAACAGCGAGACGACGAATAGCGCATGCTCTCCACTATCACTCGTTCTAAACACGTCACGGCTGTCGCTAAAAGAGTATTAACCGATGCCCGTATAACTCGACATTAAGCGCCCGTCTATAGAATATTTAACAGTAAACGACAATGCGCATGGACTCGTTCTACGTACTTTGCTTGAAGAATGACAAGCCGTCAAAACAATAGTTCCAGAATTTTGTAATTAACTGTAACAGTGAGACGACGAATTGCGCATGCTTTCCACTATGACTCGTTCTAAAAACGTCACGGCTGTCGCTTGAAGAGTATTAACCGTCCTAAACACATTGACCTTCGCAATATTTATCAAGATACTCTTGTATTTTATTATAGTGACGTTAATTTCCAGAATTTTGTAATTAACTGTAACAGTGAGACGACGAAGTTGCGCATGCTTTCCACTATGACTCGTTCTAAAAACGTCACGGCTGTCGCTTGAAGAGTACCAACAGTCCTAAACACATTGACCTTGCAATATTTATCAAGATGCCCTTGTATTTTATTATAGTGACATTAATGTTTTGATTGGTAGTTTTAGTTGGCCATTCTGTATCTAGTGGTATTATCGAAAGTGTGTGTGAGCAAACGAAGACAACATTTATTAGTGGACTGTGTTCGGTTGGCGGCGCGATGGGCGTAGACAATTTCTAGAGGCCTGTAATTACCGGCGATCCGCCCGACCATAATAATCTCTATGCTTATTAATTCTATAAAAATTCCCGTTCGCTGAGCTACCGCGATAATTGAAAATTATTTAAAAATTAGTCGGGAAATTCGAGATTCACGCCCGCTGATCGCCCATTGCATCCTCTGGAGGATATTAAGCACCAAGACATTGTTGCAAACGCCTTATGGAAAAGTCCAAGGAGTCCTGATGGTTATTTGACTTTTCAGGTACTCGGTATTATCAAATCCGTTATTCAAATGGTTTACTGAACCAGATGTCAGAGTACATAGTATGCCTCTTCATTTTCTCACAGCTACGAAGTTTGTTCAGTTCTACTAATGCAACTGCAAGTTCAGTTTTGGTTTTGTAAACCAAGAGCAACGACAACAACAACTACCTAATACCTGCCACCCCCATTTTCGTTCCCGTTATTCGTACTTTGTGTTAAACCGCGACACTGAGATTAGAGGGCGAAGGTTCCAACTAAAGAATTAGATTTAACCAACTGGGTCCTTATACAGATACGTAATAGTTACTTACTCGTAGTTTGACGTAGTCGTGGTAGAGGAAGCGCAAATTATATGTTAAGGGAGAAGTTTAAGATGGGACAAGTGTGCGAGTGTCGGCGTCGCGACGTTCCCGACGCCGTCCCGCAGCCGACGCGTCGCTTCCGTTGGTCGCGCGGTGAGAATACTAATGTCCCTCTCGTGCATTTGTACGTTCTCTCACCACCACCCGCACATAGTTCCACAGACTTCTCCCTCGTTCCTTAATTGTGGTTTATTGCGCGGTTTTGTTCGTAGATAATAATCAACGGAAGTTCACATGGAGGACTGTCCAAAAACACGAGACTTCTCACCTAGAAACACATCCAAATTACCCTCTTGATGGTGAAGTGGTTACTGATTTATTTAGGAACCAACAACAAACGTGAATCAGTTTTAGAAAATTTAATCTTATCTTACCTATTGATCTGGATTAATAAAATAACCCCCAAGTAAAAAAATATTAAGGAAATATTTCTGAAGTGCATTGTTTGTGGAATTCCATCAGATTTGTACATGACAGGTAACATTTTCGAATAAAAGGTAGAATGGCTGGCTAGGTGCTGGGAATCGAAAGTGTGCGATGTGACAAGTTGACTAGCGTCCAACGTTACGTCAAGAACAGCGCCACCGCCATTCCGGCGTGTCGCGAACAACACCGGGAGAAAATGCAGTAAGTTACAAACGAAACGTGTTGCAGTGACAGGAGACAAGGTAACGAAAATATCAGCAAAGGCATTCGCTGCCGGGAATTTTACATTGGGAAAAGGATGTTTCTTGAATCCGAGATATTTATTTACTTACTTATTTATTGTGTTTTGGTGACCATATGTTTATTCCGCACAGTGCCATAAAAAGGTAAAGATAAGCAAATCAAAACATACTTCTTACAAATAAAAATAATGCCCTGTGTATCCTTCGATTCAGTCCACTTGCTCCTGGTTCAATCGATCCTAAGGATAAAAAATCTCATAAGACAAAGTGCAAGTTTAAAATCAGGACAAAAATGCCCAAAGGACCAAGTTCAGAGTCAAAATCCGGACAGATATGTCGACAAGACCAAATACAAAGCTAAAGTTACTAAATCAAGACGTTGGCTAAGATATGTATATGCCCATAAGACCAAGTGCAAGCTAAAAATGAGGACTACTATGTTAAGAAGACCTACTCCAGGGTCATGAGCAGAAAAGATATGTCGAAAAGACCAAGTTTAAAGCTAAATATGCTAAATCAAGACCATGGCCAAGACAAATATGCTCATAAGACCAAGTGTAAGTCCAAGATGAGGACAAATATGGTCAGAAAACCATGTGAAAGTCAAAGATGCTCTAAACACCACTCCTGTGCCATGATCAGGAGAGGTATTCTGAGAAGACTAAGTTGAAAGCTAAATCTAATAAATCAAAGCTTTGGCCAAAACAAATATGTCCACAAGACCATTTATGGTACAAGGCCTGGGTGAGTACAAATATGCTTAGATGACCAAGTCCAGGACCAAGATTAGGACTAGATCAAGTGCAAAGCTAAATTTACTAAATCAAAGCTATGGCCAAGATAAATGTGGCCACAAGACCAAATGCAAGACCAAGTAGAGGACAAATATGTCCAGTAGATCATGTCCAGGTCCAAGTTAAGGACGGGTATGGTGACAAGATCAAGCACAAAGCTAAATCTACTAAACCAAAATTATACTCAAGTCTAAAAGATATATAAGACCATATGCAAGGCCAGAATGCTGTGAAGACCAAGTCCTGAGCCATGATAAGGACGAGTATGCTGACAAGACTAAGTTGAAAGCTAAATCTACTAAATCAAAGCTATGGCCAAATCAAATATGTCCACAAGACCAAGTGCAAGGCCTGGATGAGTCCAAATATGCTTAGATGACCAAGTCCAAGACAAGACTAGGACAAGATCAAGTGCAAAGCTAAATTTACTAAATCTAAGCTATAGCCAAGATAAATATTCCCACAAGATCAAATGCAAGGCCAAGATGAGGACAAATATGCCCAGTAGATCATGTCCAGGGCCAAGTTAAGGACAGGTATGCTGACAAGATCAAGCACAAAGCAAAATCTACTAAACCAAAATTATACTCAAGTCTAATAGACATATAAGACAATTTGCAAGGCCAGGATGCTGTGAAGACCAAGTCCTGGGCCATGATAAGGACGACTATGCTGACAAGACTAAGTTCAATCAACTAAATCAAAGCTTTGGCCAAAACAAATATGTCCATAAAACCAAGTATGAGGCCAGGATGAGTACAAATGTGCTTAGATGACCAAGTACAAGACCAAGATTAGGACTAGATCAAGTGCAAAGCTAAATTTACTAAATCAAAGCTATAGCCAAGATAAATATACCCACAAGGCCAAATGCAAGGCCAAGATGAGGACAAATATGCCCAGTAGATCATGTCCAGGGCCAAGATCAGGACAGGTATGCTGACAAGATCAAGTACAAAGCTAAATCTACTAAACCAAAATTATACTCAAGTCTAAAAGACATATAAGACCATATGCAAGGCTAGGATGCTGTGAAGACCAAGTCATGGGCTATGATAAGGACGAGTATGCTGACAAGACTAAGTTGAAAGCTAAATCTACTAAATCAAAGCTATGGCCAAATCAAATATGTCCACAAGACCAAGTGCAAGGCCTGGATGGGTACAAATATGCTTAGATGACCAAGTCAAGGACAAGACTAGGACAAGATCAAGTGCAAAGCTAAATTTACTAAATTTAAGCTATAGCCAAGATAAATATTCCCACAAGACCAAATGCAAGGCCAAGATGAGGACAAACATGCCCAGTAGATCATGTTCAGGGCTATGTTAAGGACAGGTATGCTGACAAGATGTAGTACAAAGCTAAATCGACTAAATCAAAGCTTTGGCCAAAACAAATATGTCCATAAGACCAAGTACGAGGCCAGGATGAGTACAAATGTGCTTAGATGACCAAGTACAAGACCAAGATTAGGACTAGATCAAGTGCAAAGCTAAATTTACTAAATCAAAGCTATAGCCAAGATAAATATACCCACAAGACCAAATGCAAGGCCAAGATGAGAACAAATATGCCCAGTAGATCATGTCCAGGGCCAAGATCAGGACAGGTATGCTGACAAGATCAAGCACAAAGCTAAATCTACTAAACCAAAATTATACTCAAGTCTAAAAGACATATAAGACCATATGCAAGGCCAGGATGCTGTGAAGACCAAGTTATGGGCTATGATAAGGACGAGTATGCTGACAAGACTAAGTTCAAAGCTAAATCGACTAAATCAAAGCTTTGGCCAAAATAAATATGTCCACAAGGTCAAGTGCAAGGCCACGTTGGAGGAAGATATGCTGATATGACCAAGTTTAGAACCAAGATGAAGACAAGACCAAGTACAATGCTAAATCTACCAAATATTTTTATATAAAGGCCAATCCCAAGAGCTATTGTATTATATCAGCACTTTTTTGGTATTCCATTGGTCTTTTGTTTTCTCACCACTAATATCTCTTGTGGTGTGGATCTTCTATGTTCTTTAGTAGAAATTATTTTATTAGGTAGTGCTATTACGCCCATTACTTTTATTATTGTAATTATCGTCAGCGTCAGACAATTTCGTTAAATCTCCTGTTTCGTTATAATATTATTTGACGGTTGCGTTGTGTTGCGTGGCGTACAAATAATCCTTTGAGCTCCCTCCTTATTAACTGAAATAGCATTCGCATGATGATAACGTCTCAACAGCCTTCCATTTCGTTAATCGACATTCCTTGCTTCCATGCTCGAAAATTTTATTCCACGGTAACCTTCATTAATTTATTAATTCATTTATGGACACGTAACCAGTGATGTTGTAAGGTATCATAAAATTATTAATAACACAGTGACGTCGTATTTGAAAAGCTTCATTTCAGTGGTTTTTTGGAGAAATGTTGAGATATGCTTGTAGCAGAATTTGACACTTTGACGTCTGAAATTCCTGAAAGCATCCTCATGTCATGAAAGAAGAAAGCTCTTCAGTAATGTTATAGATATCTATTTAATATTCTGCCAACCAAAATTTCTATCTCACAACAAAGCACTGCCATGTTTAAAACAATGACTTCTTTGTGTAGTACCTGGTACGTTAATAGATGTTTTTTTTGTTGCGTTACCGTAAACGCAGAAAAGCATATTTACGTAGCCATGTGCGAAACTCATCGCACGAGTAACTACACGGTTGATGGATAAACAAAAAAGAGGCGCTGCTGATCTCGAATATACAATATATAGATATATATATGTAGGTATACAAGGGCATTTATCTATATATAATGTATAATATGTGCCAGCCTAATCACGACCACGACCATGCAACGCCTGTATTATTAACAACAACGTAAAATGTAATTGCGAAATAATAGTGCATGACGTCGATTGAGGGAGAAAAAATACCGTCGACCGGTTGCTGCTTCGTAAACCGTGAAATATATTCGCGATTAAATAGGTTTACTATGTCAAAAAGTCGGATATGGAAAGCTTAACGGTTCGCGTGCGCCAAAACCTATCTGCATATAGAGCGTACCGTATCTACTCTGGCTAAAATATTAGGACGAATTTTAAAATACACACAGGTAGGCACATAAAATGTCTCCAAAACTACAAAGAACACATTAAACTTTTCTATTGATTGGTGATATCTTTTTAGTTTACAGTAATCAATTTTTATCATCCTCCTTCTTAGTAAATTTGCACAAATTTTAGCAAACGAATATTTGCTGACTAATTGGACTTAATAGCGCTGCAACAGAACCAGCACATCATCAAGTAATTCCAACGAAATTGCGGAAGGAAGCATCATGGTCTTGAAGTTTCTGAAGGCTTAGGTTTAACAAATTTATTTCTGGAGGCTTGCTAAAGTTAGTTTCTCAGTTTAAGTATTGAAAATTTGACCCTTCCCTCCTTCAATAAATTTAAACGAGTTTAAAATATTATTTTCTGCAGGTCTAGAACTCCTTGAAGGTCATTGTCGTCCTGATGGACTTTCAAAACTTCTTACTATGGACTTACGATAGACTTGGGCCAGACTAGTTTTGTGGGTTGCTAAACGTATTTGGCCCGTCGATTTGGGGAATCCCCTATCTTATTTGTACAAATTTAAATTGTTTTTCATAGGTTTGACTCATTTGCTAAATTTTGGATCACCTTTCTTGAAAGTTTGCACAAATTTTCAAAAAATTTCTGTTTATTGGGAACGAACTCACTCATAATTTGAAACAAATTAAGAAGTTGGGTTTGACTAAGGCTTGGGTTTCACAAAATTTCGGGAGGCTTCTTAAAGTTTTCTGTTTAAAGTTTGAAAATTTCCCTTCCTCCTGGGAAAAAATTTAACGATTTTTAAAATTTTAAATTATTTTCTACAGGTCTAGGGACTTCCTTAAGGGTTTTTCCTGAGGTTTTCCTTTTACTATGGACTTACGATAGATTTGGGGCCCTAGCCCTAGTTTTGTGGGTTGCAAATACGTATTTGGCCCGTCGGTTTGGGGAATCCCCTATCTTATTTGTATAAATTTAAATTGTTTTTCCATAGGTTTGAGTCATTTGCTCAATTTTGGAGACTTCTTAAAAGTTCTGCCCGTGAAGGATTCTCAAAATTTCTCTTCTATTGGGAATCGTCTCTCCTATTTGCACAAATTTAAGTTGTTTCCTACAGGCCTGGGTCATTCACAAAATTCCTGAGATTCTTGAAGCTCTGTCTTGAAAGATTCTCAAAATTTCTGTCCTATGGGGAATAATCTCTCCTGTTTGTACAAATTTAAATTATTTTCTACGGGCTAGGGACATTCACAAAGTTTTTAAGGCTTCTTACTATGGACTTACGATAGACTTGGGCTAGACCAGTGTTGGGGCTTGCTATACGTATTTGACCCGTCGGTTTGGGGAATCCCATATTTTATTTGTATAAATTTAAATTGTTTTCCATAGGTTTGAGTCATTTACTCAATTTTTGAGACTTCTTGAAATTCTGTCGTGAAGGATTCTCAAAATTTCTCTTCTATTGGGAATCGTCTCTCCTATTTGCACAAATTTAAGTTGTTTCCTCAGGCCTGGGTCATTCACAAAATTCTGAGATTCTTGAACTCTGTCTTGAAAGATTCTCAAAATTTCTGTCTATGGGAATAATCTCTCGTTTGTACAAATTTAAAATATTTTCTACAGGCCAGGGCCATTCACACATTTTTAAGGCTTCTTGAAGCTCATTAACTAACTTGATGGACCTTCAAAGCTTCTTTCTAAATAGTTAAGGTAATATTGAGCTAACGATCGAGGTGTATCAGTTTCGGTGCTTGTTATATTTGGGAAACCCCTCTTCTATTTGTACAAATTTAAATTGTTTCCTACAGGCCTTTTTGGAGAATCCCTTAAAGCTCTGTCTTGGTAGCTTCTCGAAATTTCGTTTCTATACGGAATTCCCTCTCCTCTTTATACAAATATTTTTTTTTCCTACATCCAGGGGCATTCACAAATTTTTTGAAACTTCGTGAAGCCTTTTATCGTTCTGGTGGATATTCTATAATTGTTTTTGGGATTTCCTGAAGCTCACCAGTCCTGATTGACTTCCATAATTTCTTTCTAAGGACTTGAGTCTATCACAGTGATTTTTCGATAATATCTATCCAACGTACGATTTGTTGCCGGCGCTAATTCAAGTCAATACACCCCGTCCATTACATCCGGCCCCGGTTGCCGTCAGTACTTCTCGTATTTGTCGAAAACATAAATAACCGTCCGTCGATAAGTTTGTAGAGTAATTGACTCATTCATTCCCGATGGGATCAATCAATGGCAAAGGCAAACAAGCGAAAAGTTATCGCAGGTAGCACAAGCCTCGGTAGCGGAAGGAAAGGGAACGGGAAGAGGGAGAGAGAGAGAGGAGGGGTGGGGGCGGGAAGGAAAACACGCGGACGGACAAAAGTAATAATAAAATATCCAATTTTGTCTCCAGATTGGATGGAACGAACGATTCAATGTTGGCTGTTGTGCCCCGGTCCAGATCTGGTTGATCCTTTTTCTTTCTCATTCGTTCTCTAATTCCATCTACTTCTCTCGCTCTCATCGACGTTTACAGAGCTCGATATAGTGGCTTATTTCTATTTGCTCTCGTCGAAATTGAGAAATTCGTCAGGCTACCCTACCTATATACCTACACCACCTACCCTACGTATTTGATCGGAAATTTTATTTCAATTATACCAAAAATGAGCTTCAGGAGCAAGTTTTATTTCTGACCCATTTGAAACTACTAACCCCTTCCGCCTTCACCATCATCATATGGCAAAATAAATGTCGTCGTTGTGTTTCACTGCTATCCGTAAATATAAAAGTTCTTTTGGATTCACAATCTTTTCGTTTGAAGCCTTTGTGAGCTAAACATTCATTAATGGAATCATGAAGGGTAATTTATCCAACAGTGTTCTTATCAATGCACTTCTAGGTTATGAATAGATGGACCGTATCTGTCCTGGTTGGAAATAAGTTTCGCCGTTTTAACAAAATTGCTTTTAGCACTGTGAGACTAGGTACACACTGTACAAATATTATTTTCCTATGTTTGAGTTGAAGATAACAATATTAATCAAAATTAGCATGCATTTGCATAGTGTAGTTGGCAAGGTAGTCGTCGGGTGGTTATTGCCTAAATGCACTTCCTCATACCTTAAATGCAAATTTAATATGGTATTTATCTTAACTGTTCCGCGAAAACTGCGTTGCTTACATAAAAATATGCTAATCTTTTACCGCGTTGGCATCTTGCAGTAGTTGAGCCTGCAAATGCATGCGATAAGTTAAATTTGTTTTCAGAACCAACCAAAATTGCTCGGTGCTCATTTGCTCTTACCTGAGATGAGATGAGTTTTCAGGGAGAGCAGAATACGAAAACATAAATTTTTATTATTCTGGGAACAAGAATATAGGTACCTACTTTTGCAAAACCAAACTTATTAAAATAGCCAACAACCAAGAAGTTAAAGCAAACGTTGGTGATGAGCAGAATTACTTAAGCTGTGTTGTCTGCTCATGGTCGTCTCAAAAATGTAACCAGAAGGCAAAGACTGCTAAAAATCTTGATCTATTGTAAATAAGAGCAGCAACATTAGAGTTTTCTGTTTATTTTCTTATGTAACGTCAGTGCAAGCAACTTAAAGCGTAGTGAAAAAAGTCTTCACCGAGTGGCATCATTAATAATGAAGCAGATATTGATCTCGCGACTGCTGTGGCCTTTAAATCTCCCATAGATGAGTTTGTGTCTTCCCTTCGGCATTTTTCGCGATACAAGTACTCGCTTGCGACAAACGAAACATAATTTATAATCATTAGTGAAAGCATCCAGAGCTTCAGACGAGATATTACGTTTACGCAACGATAAAGACATATATATACCAACCAAGTACATTATGTACACTGCAATATTAAAATATCAAAAAGTTCAGGCTTGACTTTTACTCTGTTATCTACTGTTCCATTAATTCCTTCCAAATAAATTGTCTTACACAACATTATCTGAAGAAGAAGAAGGCAATGGTATCAAAACAATGTCCAGAGATTGTAGTCCGTATGGTTCCATAATCTGACCAGGGAATCTCGTAGTAATAAATAGAAATATACAAACTCAACTGTAGACTGGCCTTGTGGCCTTGGATGACTCGAGTCATTTTGCCATTGTGTTGAATTTATTTATTATTATTAGGCCCCATATGCTCATTACATTATAGGAAAGAACAAAAAATGAGCGCTCCTCAGACAGCTTCATCTATTTACGACGGACGTGGCACTATAATTAATTTAATAATACGCCCACGGTTTTCGTGATTAAATTAATGTTGGTACTCATTCCAGTTCTTTTGTTTCTAGCCTGGGCCCAGTGACTAAGCACATATTCGTGAAAAATTAAGCGTAGAAGGGGGTAGGAAGGGTTTGCAAGTTTGCAATAATCAGAAACTATCGAAGCAAAAAACGTGGTCACTTATTACGTAACAAACTAAAATAAAAGAGAAACCGAAGAATGTTACCTACTATAGGTAGTCCAATATCTCATGAGCCAAAGGCTGTATGTTAACCATCTGCCCTACAAATACCTCTAGTCAGTTATCTCTTCATATATATAAGTACCTAATAAAGCCATGAACAACAATAAATTAATATTTGTTATTATTAAAATATTTTAAGAGTCCGGCTCTGAATATTAATTGAATAACTCACTGGTTTCGATTACATATTATAATAATGATTATAAATTAATAAATTAATTGGATGGAGTTTGTGTAACTTGGCAACTGATGTTCGTGGTTCATGAGATAATGAACTACCTCTACCACCTACCATAAGTACCACCCTTTACTATTTTAGAACATGTGCAATTTAATATAGATAATACTGAAGAAATTGTCGTTGAGTCAATACATCAATTTCAAATTACGCCATTTATTTTTTTAATTTTTAATGCAGAAATATTTTGTACAATTTATTTTTATCTGTTTTTACACATCTCTTATATTATTTACCTACCTACACGTGTTTGTTTTCGTGTAGGTACTCGTCCCAGCAAGGGCTGACCGGTTTTTACATTTGCGATAAGTAGTCGGAGGTCACGATGATCTACGAACTCGTTAATTTCTGTGGAAATTGTGTCAGTCGGCACAGTTTTATGACGGGATTGTGTTTTATATAGAACAGTAATAAATAAATTCGGTCGTTCGTGTTAAATTAAATACTATAATGCTTGCTGTGTTACTGTTACTGTGTGCCACCCTATGGAAATGACTTTGGTGTTTGGTAAACTTGAAGTGAAGAGTACTTTGATAGCTTCTGTAATAAGTGGAAAGTGGGTACGAGAAACGTTTAGGATGCTCCACAATAGTTTGGATTATTGCTTACTTCCCTGGCCACTGTTTAAAGGCGATCAATTTTATTGATTTTGAGAATTAGAAAGTCTAGCTGATGGTAAGTGAATCACAGCAAAGTTAATCAATAATTTGTCAAAATTCTTGCATAAACTCATCTTTTTAACTGATACATAATCAGTCTTATCTCAATATCTGAAGATGAGTTCAGTTTCTGGTTTTCTAAAGAGCATTTTTAATTCCTTTGGGAATATATAAAGCTCAGGACTTCCTGGATAGGGTTTTATTTCTTTTTTCCATGTAAAATACCATGAATGATCATGAAAATCGTTCTGGATACTAGACAAATACTTTTAACTGTTGTTGACTTCCTTGATCACTCTTTAAAGACGATAAATGTTATTGATTTTAAGAATTAAAGAGTCTGATCGATAATAAGTGAATCAGAGCGATATTTGTCGATAATTTTTTAAAATCCTTCCATGGAGGCTCATAGAAGCATGTTTAAATTGTATTTAATTCATTTTTATGTCATTATCTGAAGATGAGTTCATTTTCTGGTTTTCTAAAGATCATTTTTGATTCCCTTGGGAAATCATGAGCTTATAAAGCTTAAAATTCCTTGGAAAGTGTTCTGATGTCATTCTTCCATATAAAACACCATGAATGATAATGGAAACCGTTCTGGATACTCGAAAAATAGTTTTAACTGTTGCTGATTTCCTTGGTCATTGTTTAAAGGCGATCAATAGTATTGATTTCAAGAATTTGATAGTTGGATCGATGATAATTGAATCAGAGCGATGTTTATCAATAATTTTTCAAATTCCTTGCATAAAGGCACATGAATTTATCTTTTTAACTTATATATAGTCAGTTTTATCTCATTATCTGAAGATGAGTTCTTTTTCTAGCTTTCTAAGGTACGTTTTTAAATCTCTTGGGATGTCACGAACTTATAAAGCTTGAAACTTCCTGAAAAGGGTTTTGGTTTCCTTTTTTTCCATGTAAAATATCATAAATGATCATGAAATCGTTCTGGATACTAGACAAATACTTTTAACTGTTGTTGACTTCCTTGATCACTCTTTAAAGACGATAAATGTTATTGATTTTAAGAATTAAAGAGTCTGATCGATAATAAGTGAATCAGAGCGATATTTGTCGATAATTTTTTAAAATCCTTCCATGGAGGCTCATAGAAGCATGTTTAAATTGTATTTAATTCATTTTTATGTCATTATCTGAAGATGAGTTCATTTTCTGGTTTTCTAAAGATCATTTTTGATTCCCTTGGGAAATCATGAGCTTATAAAGCTTAAAATTCCTTGGAAAGTGTTCTGATGTCATTCTTCCATATAAAACACCATGAATGATAATGGAAACCGTTCTGGATACTCGAAAAATAGTTTTAACTGTTGCTGATTTCCTTGGTCATTGTTTAAAGGCGATCAATAGTATTGATTTCAAGAATTTGATAGTTGGATCGATGATAATTGAATCAGAGCGATGTTTATCAATAATTTTTCAAATTCCTTGCATAAAGGCACATGAATTTATCTTTTTAACTTATATATAGTCAGTTTTATCTCATTATCTGAAGATGAGTTCTTTTTCTAGCTTTCTAAGGTACGTTTTTAAATCTCTTGGGATGTCACGAACTTATAAAGCTTGAAACTTCCTGAAAAGGGTTTTGGTTTCCTTTTTTTCCATGTAAAATATCATAAATGATCATGAAATCGTTCTGGATACTAGACAAATACTTTTAACTGTTGTTGACTTCCTTGATCACTCTTTAAAGACGATAAATGTTATTGATTTTAAGAATTAAAGAGTCTGATCGATAATAAGTGAATCAGAGCGATATTTGTCGATAATTTTTTAAAATCCTTCCATGGAGGCTCATAGAAGCATGTTTAAATTGTATTTAATTCATTTTTATGTCATTATCTGAAGATGAGTTCATTTTCTGGTTTTCTAAAGATCATTTTTGATTCCCTTGGGAAATCATGAGCTTATAAAGCTTAAAATTCCTTGGAAAGTGTTCTGATGTCATTCTTCCATATAAAACACCATGAATGATAATGGAAACCGTTCTGGATACTCGAAAAATAGTTTTAACTGTTGCTGATTTCCTTGGTCATTGTTTAAAGGCGATCAATAGTATTGATTTCAAGAATTTGATAGTTGGATCGATGATAATTGAATCAGAGCGATGTTTATCAATAATTTTTCAAATTCCTTGCATAAAGGCACATGAATTTATCTTTTTAACTTATATATAGTCAGTTTTATCTCATTATCTGAAGATGAGTTCTTTTTCTAGCTTTCTAAGGTACGTTTTTAAATCTCTTGGGATGTCACGAACTTATAAAGCTTGAAACTTCCTGAAAAGGGTTTTGGTTTCCTTTTTTTCCATGTAAAATATCATAAATGATCATGAAATCGTTCTGGATACTAGACAAATACTTTTAACTGTTGTTGACTTCCTTGATCACTCTTTAAAGACGATAAATGTTATTGATTTTAAGAATTAAAGAGTCTGATCGATAATAAGTGAATCAGAGCGATATTTGTCGATAATTTTTTAAAATCCTTCCATGGAGGCTCATAGAAGCATGTTTAAATTGTATTTAATTCATTTTTATGTCATTATCTGAAGATGAGTTCATTTTCTGGTTTTCTAAAGATCATTTTTGATTCCCTTGGGAAATCATGAGCTTATAAAGCTTAAAATTCCTTGGAAAGTGTTCTGATGTCATTCTTCCATATAAAACACCATGAATGATAATGGAAACCGTTCTGGATACTCGAAAAATAGTTTTAACTGTTGCTGACTTCCTTTGTCATTGTTTAAAGGCGATCAATAGTATTGATTTTGAGAATGGATAGTTAGATCGATGATAATTGAATTAGAGCGATGTTTATCAATAATTTTTCAAATTCCTTGCATAAAGGCACATGAATTTATCTTTTTAACTTATATATAGTCAGTTTATCTCATTATCTGAAGATGAGTTCTTTTTCTAGTTTTCTAAGGTACGTTTTTAAATCTCTTGGGATGTCACGAACTTATAAGCTTGAAACTTCCTGGAAAAGGTTTTTGTTTCTTTTTCCATGTAAAATACCATGAATGATATGAAAATCGTTCTGGATACTCGACAAATACTTTTAACTGTTGCTGACTTCCTTGGTCACTCTTTAAAGACGATAAATGTTATTGATTTTAAGAATTAAAGAGTCTGATCGATAATAAGTGAATCAGAGCGATATTTATCGATAATTTTTTTAAATCCTTCCATGGAGGCTCATAGAAGCATGTTTAAATTGTATTTAATTCATTTTTATGTCATTATCTGAAGACGAGCTCATTTTCTGGTTTTCTAAAGATCATTTTTAATTCCCTTGGAAAATCACGAGATTATAAAACTTAAAATTTGTTGGAAAGTGTTCTGATGTCATTCTTCCATATAAAACACCATGAATGATCATGGAAACCGTTCTGGATACTCGAGAATAGTTTTAACTGTTGCTGATTTCCTTGGCCATTGTTTAAAGGTGATCAATAGTATTGATTTTGAGAAATTGATGGTTAAATCGATGATAATTAAATCAGAACGATGTTTATCAATAATTTTTTAAAATCCTTCCATGGAGTCTCATAGAAGCATGTTTAAATTATATTTAATTCATTTTTATGTCATTATCTGAAGATGAGTTCATTTTCTGGTTTTCTAAAGATCATTTTTAATTCCTTCGGGAAATCACGAGATTATAAAACTTAAAATTTCTTGGAAATAGTTCTGATGTCATTCTTCCATATAAAACACCATGAATGATAATGGAAACCGTTCTGGATACTCGAGAATAGTTTTAACTGTTGCTGATTTCCTTGGCCATTGTTTAAAGGTGATCAATAGTATTGATTTTGAGAAATTGATGGTTAAATCGATGATAATTAAATCAGAACGATGTTTATCAATAATTTTTTAAAATCCTTCCATGGAGTCTCATAGAAGCATGTTTAAATTATATTTAATTCATTTTTATGTCATTATCTGAAGATGAGTTCATTTTCTGGTTTTCTAAAGATCATTTTTGGTTCCCTTGGGAAATCATGAGCTTATAAAGCTTAAAATTCCTTAGAAAGTGTTCTGATGTCATTCTTCCATATAAAACACCATGAATGATAATGGAAACCGTTCTGGATACTCGAGAATAGTTTTAACTGTTGCTGATTTCCTTGGCCATTGTTTAAAGGCGATCAATAGTATTGATTTTGAGAATGGGATAGTTAGATCGATGTTAATTGAATCATAGCGATGTTTATCAATAATTTTTCAAATTCCTTGCATAAAAGCACATGAATTTATCTTTTTAACTGATATATAGTCAGTTTTATCTCATTATCTGAAGATGAGTTCTTTTCTGGTTTTCTAAGGTACGTTTTTAAATCTCTTGGGATGTCACGAACTTATAAAGCTTGAAACTTCCTGAAAAGGGTTTTGGTTTCCTTTTTTTCCATGTAAAATATCATAAATGATCATGAAATCGTTCTGGGTACTAGACAAATACTTTTAACTGTTGCTGACTTCCTTGGTCACTCTTTAAAGACGATAAATGTTATTGATTTTAAGAATTAAAGAGTCTGATCGATAATAAGTGAATCAGAGCGATATTTATCGATAATTTTTTAAAATCCTTCCATGGAGGCTCATAGAAGCATGTTTAAATTGAATTTAAATCAGTCATTATCTGAAGACGAGCTCATTTTCTGGTTTTCTAAAGATCATTTTTAATTCCCTTGGAAAATCACGAGATTATAAAACTTAAAATTTGTTGGAAAGTGTTCTGATGTCATTCTTCCATATAAAACACCATGAATGATCATGGAAACCGTTCTGGATACTCGAGAATAGTTTTAACTGCTGCTGATTTCCTTGGTCATTGTTTAAAGGCGATCAATACTATTGATTATGCAAATGTGATACCTTGCATAAAGGCACATGAACTCATCTTTTTAACTGATTTAAAGTCAGTTTTCTCTCATTATTTGAAACTGAGTTCAATTTCTGGCCTTCTAAAACGCGTTTTAAATTCTCTTAGGAATTCGTGAGCCTACACATGTTAAGATCTCCCTCTCCTACTATTAAATAAAACACTTTCGATAGGATTTTTGTTCTATTACTAGGTACCACTGTATTTTTTGGTTGTAGGGTGTTGCTTATTTTATTCAACAGAACTACTTATTATTTAACAGCTGGCTTTATGGTCTATTTTCCCTATTAAAAAAACAACGGGATAAAGTTGTGTTTTTAATTTCGATTGTCCATTTGCCGAAACAATAGACCCGGCGTGGCTAATTTCGTTTAACAAAACCGATCGTTCGTGTGACGAATTTAATTTTGAATTTCTATGAAGTACATAAAATTAACTATTCACTTTGATATTTGTTTTCGTTATTGTGCTTGAAAAATGGATTTTGTTTAGCACAATAAGCACCTGTTCGGCCATTTAAATTAATTATTTCGATTGAGTGAACTAAACAATACGTCAATACAAAAAAATTATTAAATTAATTAAAATCAAAACGGTCATTTTTTTGTATGGGTATGTAAATAACTAAATTTACTGAAAAACAGAAGAGGCACATGACGGTTTTAATCAGTTTAGTTAATTTTAAAGAATAAATTAAATTAAATCAAATTTAGCTTCCAATGTTGGAAAAGGCATTTCCTCGTTCCCTTTAATGATTCACAGCTGGCTTTCAAAGAACGATTCTTAGAATTAATTGTGGACTTGACCATTAAAATTTAACCTTTTAATATATTCCAATTCTACCAAATTCTTCTTTTTATGTATTTCGTTATAAATACGTACGTGGGGGTAGGTAACTTTTGATTTTCTGCCTCCTATTGTCCTCCAAACTGTTATATGTATGGTACATATACAATCATACATTTTTGTGTAATGTCTGGTGTCTAATTTTGGAAACTGCGAACAAAGCGGCCATCAAAAAGCTCGCTCCAATTTGTATGGAGAATTCGTCGCTAAAATAATGTATCGGAATGCCTTTGCCAGCGGCAGTCTGTGTAGAAATCGATTGCTGACGGCATGTGGCTCGGGCGTCCGCTTGTGCCGGTGGTGGCGGTGGTGTGGTGGTTGTGCCAGCTTTCGTTTTCTTTCAACTCCGCCGAAGTTCGCCAATAAAACGAGCGAATAAATGAGAACCCGCCAACGTTTCAGCTACCGAAGCCGCGGCCGTCGGTCATGCAGACGTCGAACGGTTGGGGAGGGGGAGCAGAGGACTCCCGAACTGTTTGCGGCGTTTTAATTATCGCCTGTTATCATTTCCCTTGCCGTTACACGGGAAATGATTTATAAAACGCACCCACCAAACGTCCCAACGTTTCTTCATCCAAAGTTTACTGCAATCTGTTGATAACTGTATCGAAATCAATGTATGAATCCAAAAAATTAAGAAGAAATCGTACCAAGGGCTTCTAAGACTCAAGAAAAAGATGTGCCATCGGGAATTATTCCAGAAAATGAAATGGGAGGGTATTCAAGGGCCATAAATAGGGATGTTTTTGGACTCAAAGGCTAATTCTTCCATCAGGAGGCATTAAGTTGACCAAAACTGGATTCTGGCTTATTCCAGTATGATGAAGTAGTCAATAATAGCTTTTAACACCTTTCGGTCGAGAAAAAAGTCAGAGGATCTAAAAACTTTCTACTCCAACTCTACTCTATAATATTTAATGCTGCTGCATCCTCGAAGGACAAATTTTCATTAAAATAACTTTTCTCATTTGAAAATTTCATTACAAGACTTTTTTCGTTATTTTGCATTTGCCCATCAACTTCTTTTCCTGCTGTTGTGTACTCACTCCTTTTGCTTGGTCAATATATTTCTTTCCTGTTTAAATTTTCACTGGAACCCTGCTCAGACTTCTTGTTGATGTATAGTGATGTAAATAAAATTACTTTGAATCGATTTAGAACCCATTATGCCGATAGATCCAAGACTTGGCCTTGGTAGTAGCCAATGTTGTATCTTTTGAACCATTCAAGGTTCATGATTATGGAAGATTTTGGACTCAAAGGCGTATTCTTCTATCAGGAGCATTAAGTTGACCAAAACCGGATTCTGGCTTATTCCAGTATGTTGAAGTAGTCAATAATAGCTTTTGACACTTTCTGGTCGAAAAAATAGCCACAGGATCCGAAAACGTTACATTGCAATTCAACTCTTTTCTATTTGATGCTGCTGTGTCCTTAAATAGACCTCCTCGAAGGACTAATTTTCATTAATCCTCATTTGAAAGTGTAATTTCCAAAGGTTTTTTTATCATTTTGTTTTTTTCTGTTTTAATTTCCACTGGAACCTACTCAGACTTCTTGCTGACGTATAGAGACGAAAATAAAATCAATTTGAATCGATTTAGAATCCATTACGCCGGTAGATCCAAGAGCTGATAGAAAAAGTTTTGGTAGTAGGAAATGTTCAATCTTTTGACCCATCGCCATCGTCCTAAACGAGCATATTGTTGTTGGAGGAAGAGCACTTTAGGAAATTACCTCGTGCTTTCTAAATAATGTCAATTCATCTACAACCATTTGACGTACGTCGCGTCGTTGTTGGGTCGACGGGGGGAGGAAGAGGGACTAGATCGGTGCCAGTGTGGTTGCTTTTGCTGATGACGGACGGACGCCGCCTCATCAACCATCGTTTCAGCAAAAAAAGAACGTTCGTCCAATGCTCATTAAATGACGCAAACTTGTATTTAAACACACATTAGAGGCGGACCTTTTGGTTTGGTTTGGTTTGGTTTGGTTAAAATAGGAAGATGACAAAAGGGGGATCGATGTTGGCAACCAACAACCTGTTTCAAAAAGTAACTAACTACAGGAATCGTTTCAAACGGTGCCGATAGTTGTAGACGCGTCAAACAAAAGATAAATTAATCGGACATTCACATAGAGTAAGAATTAACACGTAAAAATTGCCTCTAATAAGCGGGTACGAGCTGATGCTTATTTATGGATGGGTTTTTGTTAATGCTCGACGAATTTACTTTCTCACAATGCTTTTGCTGGCGCTGAATGTCTTGGTATTAGTCTTAGTCTTAGTATTAGGCAACCAATTTCTAATAGTAACATAGAGTTTTTAATGTTCCGGATTTATCGATGTTTCGTCATCGACCACATAGAGCAAGCATCTTCAATGCACTTCAATCAACAGAATCTGACTCCTGATGGATGTCACCACAAGGTACGTTTTATGGAAATTGATACTAAAAGGACTAAAATAGTTTTCAAACGTATTCAAGACATAATAGGACCTTGAAGAGTAAGCAATTAAATGTTCTTTTTACACTTTACACTTTTACTTTTTCATCTTATTGTTAGAGTATCTGTAACCGTTGAACAGTTTTCCATAAAAAGTAATTTCAAGGTAATTTTTAAACTAATTTCGTCGTAATATAGTTGTCTTTGACATAACTACCTATATATAAGTACTACATTTCTTGCTCAATTTTTTTAAATTTATCTACCAAAATATAAACGTTATTACATTTAATAAGTGTCCACCTTCGTTTCCTGTCTAAAACGAAACTAATTTTTCGTTAATTAAATAAATTACAAAAAACTTTTGTCATATCACATAGGTACTTTCAATAGTGCATAGTTTTATTAACCCTGAGTGTTTTTACAAAATTATTTGCAGCTGTGAAAGTAAAATTAAATTTCGAAACATTGCGTTGGGTAAATAAGTTCGTAAAAAGTGCAAATACCAGTGTCCAGTCACATTATATTTAATGTAATTTGGTGCCCTTTTTTCTGGTCAGCAACTGCAACATAACATTTTCTACACCACAGCAACAACCTTTCAATTAATATAATGCTCATAGCACATTTAATTATTATCAGAATGCCACGGTGAACCTTAATGCAAAAATAATGACCGAGTCCGGTACAAAAAAAAAATAGAAAATTAACCCCCAAACAAAAGGTGCAGCCTGGTATTTTTCTTAGAACATAGGGGGAAAATTATCCCCAAAATCCGTTTTTAAACAGCTGTAGCTTATACAATGTTCTTAATTGTTTTCTCAACTATTAGAATATAAACAAATAGTTCCCGCATTAAATAAACTGTGTATGGCACAATATGACAACTGATTATGACATTTATGATACCTCCTGGTTTATTTACGGCAGGTAGGTAGTTAGGTAGGTACCTGTACGATGAGGATCATTATTATTTACGAGAATGAAGCTCAAGCCTTTCGGTTGCAGCAAGCGAGCATGCAATAAGAACTCTAACTCTTCTACCTTTAGGTACTTATAAGTACCTACCATCAACCGCTGTGCACCATCTCGTTCCTTTTTTTTGTCAGGAAGGCGTCCGTCGCGGGTCAAATGTTACCGTAATGGACTTTAAATTATTTTAACGCCACGATTCTGTGCCTGCGCGACCTCTGCTGGTTGGTTGCAAGGTGTCTAATGCGTGACTTAAATTATTTAATTCGAACGCCGGAAGAATCCATTACGGTTATTACGACCGAATTTCATTATTTTTATGAAATGCTCCTCTTCGGCAGACAGGCCAACGCGTCGCGTCCCGGTAACAGATGTGCATGAACCAAGAATGAGAAAAAGAGACCCCTAAATATAGTGCAGTGGGTGTAAGACGAGGACAGATGGGGAGATGAAGAAGTGGCACTGGCACCTACCTACATACACTACGTTAACGTAGGTACTTCTTCTCCTGACTGCGGGACCAAGTGACTTTAATTCATGTAATTTTCTTGGTCTCAAATTACTGTCAGGCAGCTACACTTTGTAATATAATAAAGTGGGGGCGAAACGAATGATTCATATCTTAAACAGGAGGGCAATTATATTATCTTATGCATAAGTGCACACACAAAATAACTAGCACGTTACATATCTGCTTGAATTTAAAATAACACAAAAAAGATTAACCTCAGGGTCATATTGTTGTAATGTCGGTATCTTATGCTCCTTTGTTTAAGAGGAAAAAGAAAAAAGTTGTGGGAAGTTTTTAGAAGGATTTAAGAATATTTAATGAGGATTATTTGGTATGCTAGCTGTTCATCCCCTATTCATGAAAAAGATCTGTCGGTTTTAAGATGCAGAGGGTTGCGAAGATATGGGATTCAAAAAAGTGTCACACCAAAGGACTTCATATGAGTGAATTTTACAGAAAGTTCGATAATCTGCTAGAATTTCCCAAAAAGTCTGCAGAAATTCCCAGCAGCCTCGAGAATCATCTAGAAAATGTTCTAGAATTGTCCAAAAGGCTTGAGAAAGTTTTAAAATTTTCCAGAATGTTCAGGATTGCTCTAACAGGCTCGAGAATTATCCAGAAGCTTCATGGGGTATGTCCTACAATTTTCAAGAATATTCTTTAATTCTCCAGCGGGTTTGAGAATGTCCCAAGTCTCCAGAAGGTTTGGGAAAGTTTCAGAATTTTCCAGAAGGTTCATTAATGTTCTAAAAGTCTCCAATAGCTTCGAGAATTATTTAAAATTGTCCAGAAGGTTTGAAAATGTTATAGAATGTTGCAGGAGATTCGAGAAAGTTCTAGAATTTTCCAGAAGGTTCAAGGGGAATGTTCTACAATTTTCTAGAATATTCTATAATTCTCTAGCGGGTTTGAAAATGTTCCAAAAGTGTCCAGAGGGTTTGGGAAAGTTTCAGAATTTTCCAGAAGGTACATGAATGTTCTAAAAGTCTCCAATAGCTTAGAAAATAATTTAAAATTGTCCAGAAGGTTTGAAATTGTTTCAGAATGTTGCAGGAGATTCGAGAAAGTTCTAGAATTTTCCAGAAGGTTCAAGGGGAATGTTCTACAATTTTCTAGAATATTCTATAATTCTCCAGCGGGTTTGAGAATGTTCCAAAAGTGTCCAGAGGGTTTGGGAAAGTTTCAGAATTTTCCAGAAGGTACATGAATGTTCTAAAAGTCTCCAATAGCTTAGAAAATAATTTAAAATTGTCCAGAAGGTTTGAAATTGTTTCAGAATGTTGCAGGAGATTCGAGAAAGTTCTAGAATTTTCCAGAAGGTTCAAGGGGAATGTTCTACAATTTTCTAGAATATTCTATAATTCTCCAGCGGGTTTGAGAATGTTTCAATAGTGTCCAGAAGGTTTGGGAAAGTTCCAGAATTTTCCAGAAGGTTCATGAATGTTCTAAAAGTCTCCAATAGCTTCGAGAATAATTTAAAATTGTCCAGAAGGTTTGAAAATATTTCAGAATGTTGCAGAAGATTCGAGAATGTTCTAGAATTTTCCAGAAGGTTCAAGGGGAATGTTCTACAATTTTCTAGAATATTCTATAATTCTCCAGCGGGTTTGAAAATGTTCCAAAAGTGTCCAGAGGGTTTGGGAAAGTTTCAGAATTTTCCAGAAGGTACATGAATGTTCTAAAAATCTCCAATAGCTTCGAGAATAATTTAAAATTGTCCAGAAGGTTTGAAAATGTTATAGAATGTTGCAGGAGATTCGAGAATGTTCTAGAATTTCCCAGAAGGTTTAAGGGGAATGTTCTACAATTTTGTAGAATATTCTATAATTCTCCAGCGGGTTTGAAAATGTTCCAAAAGTGTCCAGAGGGTTTGGGAAAGTTTCAGAATTTTCCAGAAGGTACATGAATGTTCTAAAAGTCTCCAATAGCTTAGAAAATAATTTAAAATTGTCCAGAAGGTTTGAAATTGTTTCAGAATGTTGCAGGAGATTCGAGAAAGTTCTAGAATTTTCCAGAAGGTTCAAGGGGAATGTTCTACAATTTTGTAGAATATTCTATAATTCTCCAGCGGGTTTGAAAATGTTCCAAAAGTGTCCAGAGGGTTTGGGAAAGTTTCAGAATTTTCCAGAAGGTACATGAATGTTCTAAAAGTCTCCAATAGCTTAGAAAATAATTTAAAATTGTCCAGAAGGTTTGAAATTGTTTCAGAATGTTGCAGGAGATTCGAGAAAGTTCTAGAATTTTCCAGAAGGTTCAAGGGGAATGTTCTACAATTTTGTAGAATATTCTATAATTCTCCAGCGGGTTTGAAAATGTTCCAAAAGTGTCCAGAGGGTTTGGGAAAGTTTCAGAATTTTCCAGAAGGTACATGAATGTTCTAAAAGTCTCCAATATCTTAGAAAATAATTTAAAATTGTCCAGAAGGTTTGAAATTGTTTCAGAATGTTGCAGGAGATTCGAGAAAGTTCTAGAATTTTCCAGAAGGTTCAAGGGGAATGTTCTACAATTTTGTAGAATATTCTATAATTCTCCAGCGGGTTTGAAAATGTTCCAAAAGTGTCCAGAGGGTTTGGGAAAGTTTCAGAATTTTCCAGAAGGTACATGAATGTTCTAAAAGTCTCCAATAGCTTAGAAAATAATTTAAAATTGTCCAGAAGGTTTGAAATTGTTTCAGAATGTTGCAGGAGATTCGAGAAAGTTCTAGAATTTTCCAGAAGGTTCAAGGGGAATGTTCTACAATTTTCTAGAATATTCTATAATTCTCCAGCGGGTTTGAAAATGTTCCAAAAGTGTCCAGAGGGTTTGGGAAAGTTTCAGAATTTTCCAGAAGGTACATGAATGTTCTAAAAGTCTCCAATAGCTTAGAAAATAATTTAAAATTGTCCAGAAGGTTTGAAATTGTTTCAGAATGTTGCAGGAGATTCGAGAAAGTTCTAGAATTTTCCAGAAGGTTCAAGGGGAATGTTCTACAATTTTGTAGAATATTCTATAATTCTCCAGCGGGTTTGAAAATGTTCCAAAAGTGTCCAGAGGGTTTGGGAAAGTTTCAGAATTTTCCAGAAGGTACATGAATGTTCTAAAAGTCTCCAATAGCTTAGAAAATAATTTAAAATTGTCCAGAAGGTTTGAAATTGTTTCAGAATGTTGCAGGAGATTCGAGAAAGTTCTAGAATTTTCCAGAAGGTTCAAGGGGAATGTTCTACAATTTTGTAGAATATTCTATAATTCTCCAGCGGGTTTGAGAATGTTCCAAAAGTGTCCAGAAGGTTTGGGAAAGTTCCAGAATTTTCCAGAAGGTTCATGAATGTTCTAAAAGTCTCCAATAGCTTCGAGAATAATTTAAAATTGTCCAGAAGGTTTGAAAATATTTCAGAATGTTGCAGAAGATTCGAGAATGTTCTAGAATTTTCCAGAAGGTTCAAGGGGAATGTTCTACAATTTTCTAGAATATTCTATAATTCTCCAGCGGGTTTGAGAACGTCCCAAAAGTGTCCAGAAGGTTTAGGAAAGGTTCAGAATTTTCCAGAAGGTTCGAAAATGTTCTAAAATTGTCCAGAGGATTTAGGACACTCACGGAAAGTTTGAGAAAGTTGTATAATTCTTCAGCAGGTTCCAGAATATTCTAAATGCTTCGAGGCCCCTGACATTGGCTTGTAACTGCATAATTTTTTTCAATTCGGCTAGATACCTATGCTTGATTCTAAGTATGTAGTAGGTAGAAATAGAAAAAGGTTGCAGTTTGAGTTGTACGAATGGGAAACATTTCCCCCCGTACATCACCTTTAATACAGTGAAAAGTGAATAAAAAAAAAATGCAGGATTCAGCGCAAATAGATTCACTGGAAAGTCAAGCAGCCTCTCCACTTCTCGAATGAAAAGCAAATATTTTCGTATAATTTTGCAAGCTCCGTTTGAAATCGTATGATAAGCACTGCTTTTTTTCCCGAGGTAAAAGATATACACGATAGCAGGCAGTGGAAGTGAAAACGCTTTTTTTTAATTCTTTGCACAGATTTGCTCAAAGGAGAGAGGGAGAGTGCACTCGGCCGATTATTCGTACTGCCTTTATTAACATCCGAGAGTAAAAAGTTCTTGACACACAAATTGCTCCAGCAACACGCGGATCCTGATGAATAAAATATTTTAAAGAAAGAAGCCAACTGGAGGTAGACTACGGCAGGTAGACTTGCGTGGCCTATTTTTTTCTTTAATTGTACAGTGAGTACCACATGAACGTTGTAGCAAAGTACCTATTGAGTACACACTTGTAATGTAATTTCAAAAATACGTAAATTAATTATTTTGGCGATCAATAGTTGGATTTCTAGACTGACGTTATATTAATTTTTATTTTTGGATTGAATAGAACCCTGGATTTTTACGTAAGAATATCAAAATTCCTAGAGACACCTTTAGTAGGTAGACCTGGTTGCTTTTCTATTTATACTTTTTGTGGTCGCTATTCAGCAGTTCTTCCGGAGGAACTACTACGCTATATATGCGGGTACATGGCTCAAAATAGCATCAGTAAAAAAGTTCCAGAGGATTTACGTGGAGATAGTACCTTTTACTATTTATTTACACGAACGCGGCATCTACACCAACAGTTACTTCATTTCCGCTTCTTTAATTCAGACGATCTTTCATTAGTTAGTACAGCAAACAACCGAATCTGCAATTCTACATTTACGACTGGCGCACAACTTTGCAAGTGTTATCTAACCTGCCCTAATTAAACTTGTTCACTTATTTACGATGGTCGAAAGATAGCCATTAGACTAATGGCCCAAACGAAAACATTTGTTAATGGCTTGTGCATCGGTGGAGATTTTTCTATTTGCAAATGCTGCAACTTCAATAGAAATTCTAGTAGATAGCGTTTCTTTTTCTTCCGATTTTTATCCGAAAATCCTGTTTAGTAATCAAACAAATTAAAAGCAGATGTGGGATGATCTAATGCACACCCTTGGTTAGTTTTTAAGTAGTTCATGGCCCAACGTTGGATAGAATGTCCAAAATTCCCTTTTTTAACGTTACTGCTACGATATCTTTAGAACGACTAATAACTATAAACCACTGCGCAAGCTCGCTCCGCCCACTCGGCGCCTGTACTAGTCGTTCTAAAACGTTTCAGTCACCGTTCTGACATTAGCTGACCCTACTGCTCTATTCATCGTTTTAGTAGAATTTATTGTTCCTTTACAACGTTAAATGGTTCTGTAGAAAAGCAATTTATTGTATGCACATTGTAATAATATAAAAACGAAAGCGAGATAATTTTTATAAGCGTTTCGTTCCGATGAGAGTGTGTTGCACCCGAACATCCGTCCATAAAGACGTCTCTTCTGCAGCGGATTAGTTACTGTTTGCCATTAAAAATCCAACAATTTCACGGTGTCAGGTCTTCATCAATCGAAGTCTCGTCTGGTGTGTTCACCTGCCAGAGTCGCGTTGACATGCTCTTTGTGACTGTACGTGGTTGATTCGTTGCGTCATTAACAATCGCCTTTTATAAGGGAACATGTACCTACCTAATATCGTACCCGTTTACAAAGACACGTCTGCATGTAATAGGTACAGTTTTTAGAAAACCGCTGTTTCATTTGGGTTTTACAATTTTGTTTTGCGTATCTCCTAAAATTTATTTATTTTCTTGAATAATAAGTTACACTTACACGTAAAAATTTGTACAGGTAGCTAATTATAATTTTTTTATCTTTTCAGGAGCTGCGTACGTGTATATGTACCTACACCGTTATCGTAGATGACAAAAGCCGGAAATGCCACAGGCCGTAATTTTTAATTACCCACTCAAGATAGCTACAGTATGTACAAGGTAAGCAGCAAATTTCTTCCATGCGAATGACGATGAGCTTCTTCTTGTTCTTCTTTTCGTTCCGCTCTTGTGTGCGTGTATAAAACGGACCGATTTAATCTACCAGTGGTAAAACTGTCGGCGATTTTTCCTTGCATACGCGTAACATGTTCTATTAGCAGCAAAAGTAAGAAATTGAAAGTTTAAGATGGTAAGATAAGTGGCGGCCAAACAATGGACTTCCAGGTGTGCGGTCTAATAAGATAAAAGTAGCCCAGCGTGATAGTTTCCTTCGTTGGTTGCTAAAGCGTGGGAGGTAACCCATCGAATCTAAAGTCCCAACGTGCGTATTGATAATTGAACCTATGACACTAACCAGTTCATGAATTCTAATTAGGTAAATGACTTTAAAGTAAAAATCTTCCATCTAATAGATAGATACTTATTTCCTGGATTGTGTAACAATGGGTGATGGATGGATATGACTTAATACGTGTTGTTGCGGTACCTTTAAACGTTCCAACCTTCACCAATGCCCAAGGTCCGCGTTGGGTGTTGTTTCAGTGAACACATATTTTATTTAGCGTGTGAAATATCTGCTAAGATGCGTGAAGGCTGTTATGTTATAAATGAATAATTCGAAATGTCAGTTTACATTACGAATTGAAATAAAAGCGCTATTGTACATTAACAATCGCAACCAAATCTAAATTAAAGATATTTTGGCCTTGTTATTACAACTAAAATCGAAGGGGTCTTTATGTAACCAACGACAAATTTTTGTTGAATTTTTTGGTAGGTACTAACGTATCATGAAAGAGAATGGAACCAATATTTGGATTTCCATCTTCATTTGCCTTCATGCAGCGGTTGGTTCAAAACGTAGACAAACAAACACTTACATTTTACACAGAAGAACAGTCGGGTAGGTACAAGCTACAAGCGCGTGTATAGGGGTTCTAATAACAAAGGATTTTCCGGCACCGTAAGCATACTTTACAGTTGCTACACATATTGTCATTTGGCAGCTTGTTCGACAAAAGCAGGAATAAATTGAGAAACCAGCGTACATTAGCACATGTATAAACTGTGTAACTCACGTGTACAGATGTAGTTTACGAACCAAGTTCGCAGGGTTATTATTTTAGCAGGAGAGCGCACAATAATAAATAAACGTGCACGCGAGAGGGAAAATCGGGAGAGAGAACCGCGAGAGCAAAACTATTCTCCCATAAATCGGAAACCGAATTCATTCTCCTTTATTTGAATTCATATTGTGGCCGTTAATAAATCGGTACGTGTTGAATCTAAATTGTAACAATCTAACTAGAATCATGTGAACTAGGTAACAACTTACACCATAATTTTGTAACAAACTTCATTTAGAAACTCTATAACGTCCTGTATATGATCATCAATATTTGTTCTACCTTGTTAGATTATTCAAAAATCAGGAGAGATAAAATAAAGTCCTTTCATGACGTAACTGCTACGATATCTTTAGAACGACTAATAGCTGTAAGCCACTGCGCAAACTCGCCCGGCCTCCACGGCTTCCCTGGTCTACTAGTCGTTCTAAAACGTTTTCATGCATTTTGCAATACAAAATAAGGCGCCTGATCGATTTTTGCGTGGCGCGTCTGCGCGCTTTTAAATCTGCATGCATTTTAAAAAATATAAAATCATTTTAGCAACTAATTGTATTAAATTAAATCACGAACCGCTGATATATAATAGAAATAAAATAAAATAGCCGTTGAAGTAGACAGTAGGGAGTTAATTTGGCGGTAACAATAGCATCTAATTTAGAGGGTTTAAATTTCCCTTTTTTGTAATTTCGCCCCGTTGTCGTGTCTTTTACAGACAAACGGACAGACGAACTTGTGCTTACTCCATTTATTGTAACTAAATGCGGTCAGGACAGCACGTAAGTTTGCGGAATTCGATGCATGTCCACGGGGTTGTGGCTCCGGGGGTTGTTAACCCTCCTTTGTAGAAATATCTTTGTTCTATCTCCCTTACGTGTTGTTTAATTAATACTTTGGTACTGTACTGTTCAATATAAAGCGAGCAAACCAAACAGAAATTAAATGAAAGCATACATTGAACAAACGAAGGGACATCTTTTACAGCTGTAAAAAAAATAAGTAGTGTTTTAACAGATGTATTTCTTTACCTATGATAACATTGTATCTGCCTAGATATGTGGCCGACCTTTCTTCCTTTCTCTCTAACTAAAAGCGGTTTCAGTCGTGCATTAATTACTTTTTCAAGATGTCTAAGTTTACCGTAGGCAATTATAACTTGACATCACGTGTGACAGGTTTCGATTTGTGAAAAATGCGGCAAAATTGTAATTAGAAACGATGAACGGACGAGGTTGCTTTTACATGTATATATTGACGTACCTACTTGAGTGGTTGTATACAGATGTATCACGAAGAAATTGCGGTATCTGCATTCTGAAGGTAATTACACAGAATTAATAACTGGCTGCATCGATGCACCGCGCCATCATGTTCTAATGCAAGAAGAAATGAAAATTTCTCGTCGTACACTTGTGTGAGTACCTGGTGTAAAAGTATGAATAAAGTACACGTATGTATATGCGTGTGTGTGTGTGTTATTTATTAAACCGGACAAAATAACGGGATCCTTCGACATTACCAACATTTCTATCGTTGCATAGCTGTGTGTCTTGATGCAGCAAGTGCAAGTTACAAAACAGTTACGTATTTAGATTCCTTTATTCGTAACTATTTTAGTTCTGGGTCTGAGTCCGATTTATGCAATTTTATTAATCCGGAAATCGGTTTACAGTTAACACGAGTGCAGTCCTGTTTTGGTTTTAACAGACAACGGAAAATTTAAAACGCTAGACTCAAGATGCCATCGAAAAGATCGCAGAACTTACAGTCCAATGTTATTTGAAAATATTTAACCTTCTAAATTTGACAACTGTCGCTTGTGATTCTAAAAACGTTACACTAATGAAATTGCACCCTGAGTTAGTTATTTGTTCATATCCTAGAATAGACGTTTACAATATTGGATAGATTGTTTAAAATTCAGAAGATGTACCTTTTTTAACGTTATTTCGACGAAATCTTTAGAACGATTAGTAGATCTAAGCCACTGCGCATGCTCGGTCGGCCCCCTTGTCTCCTCATTGGCGTTAGCGCCCTTACTAGTCATTCTAAAACGTTTGTTACCGCTCAGACGTTGGCTCGCTCTACTGCTCTTTATCTTTATTATTCTACCAAATATATTCGAACAGTAAATAGTTCTTTCATAATTCTGACTTGTGATTCTAAAAACATTGCCCCTAAAAGCTTTCTATAAGGCTAAGTCCTATTGATGCCTTAATTGGCAAGCGACAGTAATCATTGTAATACCAGTCGTTCATATGTGTCGAATAAAAAATAATTTGATGTGCGCAGAGGTAGATGTCGTGAGTCGGACGTCCACGTTGGAACATTAGCGTTTAAATGACTGATTTTTATCGTAAACAGTGCCATTTGTTTATGCGGTCGTGTCCGATATAATTTAGGCGATACGATCTAGTACATGGAGCAAAGGACGACGCGACGCGACGCGACGCGACGTGCAGACCCCGGGACCAAGCCAGTTGGCTTAAATCAAGACGTTACGTTGTTACATTGAGAAGTTTGTGGGTACCGGAATTACGGTCACATGACCGGACCCCGCTAATATACGAGTTGGGGACAAACAGTGGACGGAGGATTTGTGGCCGGACCAGGGTCGCAAGAACCGCGAACGCGGCCAGGCCTCGCACCCACTCCCCGGCTTATTGTCCTTGCTCGGTATTCGTGAATGCTTTGAGAATTATTGCCCTAATCTTCTGGACTCTGGATGGCTTCTTTATGGCCTCGTTAATGCCGACAGACAAGAATGCTTCATTGTTTATTTTTTATTGCCACTTATCTACTTAGTTAGATATGAAGAATGAATGTCTAGGATGGCAGTAATCTTAAGAAAATGACGATTGGTACATAGTGCTTCACCAACAACCTCGTTCTTCTGTAATTGGTTTACTGGAAGACATTTTTTGTGTTGAAAATTATAGTTGAGTGTATTATTTATTAAGTTGTATTTGTTGTGGGCGTCACCTATGACAGATACACTTGCGTCACTCAGGGTCTTGTCCAAGTCTTCTGTTCGATGTTTAAGGTCGGTCGCAAAATACCCGTGTCAAAACAATGGCGTCGAGTTCGTCATGTAGAACAACTCCGGAGGTCGGGCCCACTCCTCGAAATAGACAAAATACTTACATGCAAACCTATCAAGGTATCTGGTATACATGAGTAGGTACGAAAGACATCGAGGAATAATGATGGACCATCCTCCATTTTATGCCGAGCCCGTAAACAAGCCGTGCGAAGAATTAACCGGTATCTAATGGTTAATCGCAAACGCCTAAAATGTTGTCATCGCCTTCTAATTGACACCGGAGGAAGAGGAGGAGGAGAAGGAGGTCTCGTGTCGACTTACCTGTGCGAATACTAATTAATGTTTTACAATGGGTGGCACAACCTCTGCTAACACGTGGCACAACGAAGAAAACATAATACATAATAGCAACAGTAGGTACTGTAATAATATATAATGTGATTGACATTATTGAATTTATGGTCGGGACTTGTTACAGGAAGAACGTTAATTTTTTTTTATTTCTTTAAAAGTTTAACTTTATAAACTTACTAGCAGCTCTGTCCGCGACTTCCTCCGCGTGGAATAGTGACTTTCGGCAGCATTTACAATTTTCTTCTTCTATATTTTTATTTTCTGGGCCGTAAGTCTTTTTGCCGACGTCATTACATAAAAACTTTCATTCCTTATTTTTGCCCCCTTTAGGGTAAAATTTTTACAAACTTTAAACTTTAAATGTCATATTTATATCTAATCAAAAGCCTAAAAAATAAGTTTCAAGCTTCTAGCTTTATATCTACTTATCTATCTCTGTACCAAATTCTCATTTAAATCGGTTCAGTAGTTTGGGCGTGATTGCGTAACACACAGACAGACAGAGTTACTTGTGCATTTATAATATTATAGATTAATAAAGTTTAATTATAGTTTAAAATAATTTATATAGCTTAGTATTCAACTACTTTTATTGATCCAAATAAACAAAACCTCTATAACTTTTTACACTTAATATTTTAATTTTCTGGGCCGTAAGCTTTTTGGACGACGTCATTACACAAAAACTTTCATCGGCTAATTTTATCTCTTTTAGGGTAAAATTTTTACAAACATTGAATGTCGTATTTATTTATATCTAATCAAAAGCGTAAAAAATAAGTTTCAAACTTCTATCTTTAAAAATGACGGAATTTCCGCACAAACTTTTCTATTTCAACCCCTTGCAATCCTTTTTTCGCATTACAAAGTAGCCGATGTCCTTTTTAAGGCTCTAGACTATCTCTGTACCAAATTAATTTTATTTAAATCGGTTCAGTAAATTTTAGGCGAGATTGTGTAGCATACAGACAGAGTTACTTTCGCATTTATAATATTCCGCGAATTCATTTTCATCGATTTTCCCATGGGAATAAGATATTTTCCCGCAGTAAAACGTAGCCTATGTGTTAATCCAGGGTGTCAGCTAACTCCATACAAAATTTTATTAAAATCGTTCCAGCCGTTTAGACGTGAAGAAGTAACAAACATACACAGTCACACACTCACAAACTTTCGCCTTTTCAATATTAGTCTGGTTATATAGAATCAAGTGCATTAACTATTTTTCTGGCAATGGTAAAATTTGTTGCTAGAGGTAGTTCAAGATTTCATGAACCGCAAGCTTCAGTTTTGTCAGCAACAGCTCATTGGTTTTCCGCCTTTTCAGTTTCTCTTGAGTTCCTTTTTTTGCAGTATTTTCTGGGAAGTATTAACGTTTTTTTTTCCTTTCGATGTATTTTTTTTATTTTCTTTGAGCAATTTATTTCATTTGATACGTAAAACTCATAATTGGCCCTTAAGACGTTGAAGTATTTCTACTTGTTTAAAGTTCCTGTCGTTTCTAGTAGGTATTGTGAGGTATTATCTTCGTTGACGACGGTTGCGGTGTAGGTGTAATCAGCGGGATTCTCTTAACTTTATCCTTAATATTGCGCTTTTCGGTGGAATACTTAGACCGGCATATAAACCTTTTACTGGTATCGAGAAGCTAATTCCCCTTTCACGCGAATATCACTACTTACCCGAAATCCTTGCGGATATAAAAGTCGGAAGACAAACTTCTGAAAGTGGCATTAACTTAGATTACCCGAGATAGCAATAAAGACAAAAGATTAATCCGGATTTCATAGACGGTGCCTTTAAGGTAATTTCTTCTGGAGGCACTTCGTAATTCTCTTTATGGTACTCCATCTGCAACATAATTGAAATGGTCTTTTTCGTTACACTGCCGTATGTTCACTCCAAATTGCTCCCGAATGGTTACCATCAAAAGAATAATTAAACGATTTTTACTTTATTACCAGCTCAAACGTTCACTTAAACAAAATTACTTATGTAGTTATAAACTTAGAAGCTACGTCAATTATATTTCAAAGATTTATTTAGAGACATAACTGAGGTCAAAGTATCAAAAATTGTAACAGTAATTGTGAATAAAGCGAAATAAATATTCGCGATCAATTTTTGGCTACACGTAAAGGTAGGGGATTTGGAAGAATTTCGTTTTAGTGCCGCCATTTGCAGTTTACAGACAACCAATTTTAAAACATGGTCGTATCGTCAAACAGAATTCGAAAATAGGGCTCCTGACGATACGACGGCCTTTCCGGCTCGAAAGGGTCGGTCATTCCGGATCGGCAAATGAACGTTTATAAATTCATGATCCTTCTTTCGTTTGCCGTTATTTGTCTTTATTTGCGCAAATGGGATTCTCCCGTCTCGTCCCCGTCCTGTCCTTTTTTCGGGCCCTGTAACTGCCGGACGAGATAGACTTTGCGAAAATGGAGGTAAAACAGGGGAACGCAATTTGCAAGTTGCCAGTGGGGCCTGTTGTTTGTCAGGGAGAGGAGATGGAGACAGTAAATAACGGTGCCTTGGAATTGTCATCGACAGATGTACCTACAGGGAAAATGTTGCCACCATCTAAAGAATTTACGGGTTGAAATGGACCAGCGACATCACAAAAACATTTTCATTGAAAAAAATTATTCAGTGTTCTGTATCAACTTCCTGACTACTCCTAAAAATTTGTACACGTTGTATATTAATTTTGTAAAAGTGCCACCGGGATCTATCGCCTCCGGTATTCATTTAAGTACATAATAGTATCAATAGTAAAAATTTCTTTGCGTAGTTATAATCGGTTTTGTATAAAAGTACCTACTACACAAAGGGGTGCATGGCGGTTGTGCGTCACTTTATAAAACGTTTTCGTTACTAGAAAACTTAAGATGTGGAAAATGTGTCCGATTATGTAGCTTTGGCAAACAATGGCCAGGCCGGAGACAGTTTTCGATTCGAGTAATGGCTAATCCGTTTGCGGTGGGTTATAAGCCTCAACGATGGGCCTTCGTGCTCGCATTGTGTAACTCCTTAATGCCAAACTGAAAAGCTTTTCGTTAGACGATTTTTTGGACTGTACGGCCCACTGGCTGACGAATTTCGACCCGGTATAAGTCCATTGTTGTGTACAGAAAGCCGCTTTCACTCGGCCCGGCTTATTTCGGAAACCCCAAATGGGTTAAGCAAACTTTCCATCTCACTCGGCTTTATTGTTGTTTCCCAAAGTAAACCAATTAAGAATGACATCTTTTTTTGACGTTACGCGTTTCATTTTGATGCCAGATTTTACTTTTCAAACCAAAATTACCTACAGAATATAATTCTCGAAGTAAGATATGTTTTTTTGGTGACTTCAATAAACCAGACAAAATAATCGGGTTTTTTTGGCATTACGAACATTTATATCGTTGCATAGCAGCAAGTACAAGTAGCAAAAAATTATTAAATTAAATTAAATTAAACTAAAAGTACATCTGGAAAGGTTTAAGGTTCCCTTAGTTAATTTTTAGTTCGTTACATAGACTAGATATCAAATAAAATCCTTTTTGGACGTTACTGCTACGATATCTCTAGAACGAATAGTAGCTATAAGCCATTGCGCAAGCTCGCCCCGCCTCCTCGACTTCTACTAGTCGTTCTAAAACGTTTCTGTTGAGACATTAGCTGCCCTTACCTATTCATCATAGACTGAAAATTATTTTTAAACGGTACTTTACAGTTCCAAATTTATAAACGAAGGTTTACTTCTATCCTTCTAAGCAAAGTGTACGTACAATGTTGTTATTTATATTTTTAAAATGTACATTCTTAAGAGCGTCGAGAGCAGAAGCGTAATGTAAGTACATGGGGGTAATGAAGTTCTCTAATGAAAATGTAATGAAGATGATGAGGCATATTTCGGCTGGCGCATCTCCTCGCACATCTTTATATCCCTTGACATCAATTCATACTCGAAACCCGCGGTGCGTCAGGCTAATGAGGACACTTTCGTACATTCTCACAACATCGCGCCTTTAAAGCTGACAAGGTGTAATTTGAAAGACTTGCTCGCCGAAAAGTTCACAATCAATTAAGCGGAAATTAGAAGAGGATAATTAAAAATTAAAAGGACACGTCAATCGTTAAAAAATCATTAAACGCTATTTTCACTCGCCGGGGCCTTTTGTAATCGATAGTAAGTTGCTTAACTAACTAACGTCCATCGGTTACTTCAGCAATTTGTCTTCACGTTCAAAGCTACTGGCTTTTTCAAAGAAAATTATTTGTCGATAGCTTGTTCTTTCATAATACCTACAGTAAATGAACTTAATTACTTTTAAACTGCGATCGAATTCTCTTTCTTAAAGGATATTTAATTTTTTTTATGTTCATATGATCAGGATTTGAAATGCAATTTTTACTTTGAAATATGTTTTTGTGGTCTTCGGAGTTGTCTCGTAAATATTTATTATATTGTATTTCTGACTGAGAAGAAAACATATAGAGAATATTATATTAAAAAAAGCTCCAGAAAGTTTCCAATATACATTTGCTTCAGTGCCCTCTTTGAAAGTTTTGAACGGGAACGTGCCGATTTTTCCCTTGTAATCAACGACATTCGGAGCATTCATTCCCGTTCCCGACCAGAATTCCTAAAAACCGATCTCACCCCACGTGACGCCACCCCACGTCCGGCCCCCCGCAACACTTCGCTGAAGATTGAAAGCATTTTTTGAATTTCAGACGTAAAATTTAATTTCGCATCCGAGTTCAGAAGAAGAGAAAGAGAGGGAGAGATAGAACTTGTAGAAATAAATAAGCGTGCTCGAAAAGTTTTCCTGTTCCTCCAGTTACGGACTGGGGTCGAAGAAGAGGGAGGGCGGGAGTGGGAATATTCGACTGGAAACAAATCTTTCATCTTCAACTTTAACAAGACAAAATGTATCATCATTATGAAGGACCAAAGACCGGGGTGGGCATAAATGAACTTGATGGAGGGGTTTTAATGAGAGAAGTAATCGCAAAGTGTATTAAACTTCGTCAACTTAAATCGATGAGATTGGATCGTTCGAACAGGACACTGTAGGGCATTATTTTTGCAAAACGATTAAGTATTTAGTATCTTAAGGCACTGCCAGAATGATGAAGATATTGTGGAATGGAAAGATTAGAAATGAGGAATAGGTGAGACATTAAGAACTACTTGGAAGCATACTAGAAGCGCACTCAGGAGTATATAGACTTGTTTCCAAATAGGTAATAAACTAGATCTTTCTAACACAAAGATTAGCTAAGGGTGAGAAGGAAAGCAGATGTTATTCTGAAGACCTTTAATTGAAACCTAATTTTGTTGTCAGTTGCTTGTTGGACAGACATTATATCAGTAGCAGGGGTGATAATGCCCCAAAGTCAGAAATCCCGAAATTGAAAGCGTTGTCATGACTTGATTATTTACGACAGACAGAGGACGAAAAATCCATTTTGGGAAAATTATTTCGACAAAGACATTGTCGTTACAGCTACATAGCTAATGATTTAGAGGCGGTCCATGTTCGAAAAGTTAATATCATCAGCAGCAGGCAGTTATGCACTAGGCACCAGCACCAGGCACATTGATATGCTAACATAAATCACGTTCGTGCGATACTTATCTTAATAACGATATTAAACTGCGAAACTTGCTGAACGTTTCTGCCGTTATCTCTGTACCGGCTTTTGTCGATACGACTGGTCCGATAATGAATTATGGGAAACCTTTAATGGCAACTTTCAAAACTGTCTAACCCCCATTCATGCACGGGTACTTATTGTACATAAATTGAAAAATTTTAGAATCCTGTACGTCAAGACCCTCAACAATGACCGGAGTTAATCATGTGGGCTCTTCTATGCCTCATTATCTTACAAATATTCTTTTAGGGTTTTATTTATTCAGTATCTATATGAAAACCTTTGCTCTTAGGCTCATTTACGCCTCATAATCGTAAAAACACCACGTCAGACTTTTTGTAATTTACTGTGATCCTCATCCAAAATGGTAATAATCAAGGTTCCAAATATTTCATGTATTAATCATCCCTTTAGGTGTAGACACGTGGTAGGTGTTTCAGGCAGAGCAATATAACGTTATTTACTTGATAAATAAACGTTATTTATGAATGTGGATAACGTATCTAGAGCGTACATAAGTATCCGTGCAGAGCGTTCGTTGTGCCTTTATTACCTTTCAAATACTCAAATTATGATTTAAGCCCCAATTAGCTCTTAATAAACGCTGGTAATGAAGTGAAGGCAAAGTCCCGCCGGGGCCATGAATCTATTTAACGTCACAGGAATAAAAGTTTTACATTATTATCGGAAAACCGCGCACAAGCACAAGCACAAGCGGGACTTCCCCGAATATGTTCCGCTAGGTACTCGACGTGCTAATATAGCGTATAGTAAGTAATATGTGGATATAATCCTCTCATCGCATCGGTGAAGTTTCCAAGTTCGCTACTGGGTAGGTACCTACTTATGGCAAACAGCCCTCGCGTTAATTACAGCCATGGAACAACCCCGGGGAAGCATCTGCGAGAACTGTGCCGATGATCACTTTCGCCCTTCTGGCTCCATCTACCGAATATAAAGGGTGTAAGTAAGTACTGTGGGATGTGACGCGTCAAGCTCTGCCACTTCTCTATCCCTGGTCGAGCGAGTCGAGTCGAGTCTAGTCTGGTCTGTCGGTACACTCGAGTTAACTTTAAACTTCGACAAACTTTGTGCCGGGGGAAATTTTATCAGAGATTGCTTCTTGCATTGGTACATGCGGTTCGGGAACTTTGCGTTAATAAATCTTGATCTTCCACGTTGGTGTCTGGGGTAGAAAATATCAGACGACCAAATGACGCAAAAAAAGACGTTGGAAATTTATTTGGGGAACCCCCCGTACAAAACTGACAATGAAATGATAACGAGAATAATTTTACCATTATTTCCTAATGGTTTGGTGTAATCGTAATCTCAGTGAGACTATTACGAGAGTAATTTCCTAACTTCTGTAACGTTGTTATAGTTGTTATTGCTGGGCAAAATTATACCTCAGCTGTTACTTTTAAATTGTCTTAATTAACGTGCGGTCATAGAGCAATAAATCGTCATGTCCTGGAAACAGGAGAAACGGACACAAATTTACATGCCTGTCACGACTCCGTGACCTCTTCTCTTACAAGATGTGATGCCGGAGAATGCTCGTACGCTCCATGACGACGACGTTTCCATCTTATCTCGGCAGCCATCATAATCATACTGCACGGGTACCAACTACATACATAAAACTACTCATGGTTATTTCGCAATGTTATGTTGTTATTATCTGGACATTTGTAACGGTATGAGGTGTACTACATATGTATTTATGTATTCTTAGCAATGAAATGGTATTTCTGGGCACTCATACTTTCCCAATTAAGAAATTGGTATATACCTACCCACATGAAGTAAGCGGTATTAAATTTACCGTTGGTTGGTAAATGTTAAGGGTCAATAAGAAAATTTCAGTGTAGTCAAGGGATGTTTGAAGAAGTACCTATTGGTGGTGCCGGAAGTTGATGGTGGTTATTATTTAAAGGATCCGCCACGTAACACCGAGGTCGTATGTTGAATTGGTAAACAGCCCTCTTTATTTACGTACGTAGAATGGTAGTTCACTTCCACTTTTGGAAAAGATTCAAACGACAACAAAGTAGAAATTTTGCCTGACTCATGAGAAGTGCCCAAAGCTGCAAAGGAAGAATGAATTCCCCTTCAAAATCTGGTCCATGGTTTATTACATATTTTTGTTAATTTTCAAATAACGGAAAGTAGCAAATCGTGACTTTACTGGGAACATAATAAACAGTCGTTTAGATGATTCATTTCGATTACCTACTTTCTTGTGGACTTTAATATGCTAATGTTGAGGCACCTCGTTATTTTCTTCTCGAACGAATTCATCTCTCACATTTCCGAGTAATACTGCGGAGAATGTCATGCTCGAGATAGTAAGGTAAAGCAGAAATAGATTCCAAGAGTTGTTATCCATTTTTCATGAAACAGACCGCAATTGCCTACAGGCAGAGGCGGTTGAAATAAATTAAATAAGTAAGTAAAAAACTTTTTCAGAAATGTGTAGGTACCTACAGTTATTCTCAATGATATTTTGATATTAACACATGAATGAAGACATTAATCGAAACGAAATGCGATACTGAGAAACACCATTAACCTGTACTCGAACTTTTACGTTCGCATTCCACTCAAGTGTACATACAATTCATATGCCACACGTTCATATTTCGAAACTTTTCATCTAGATCAAGAACTGTTGAGCATTCACAGGCATTTATCGAATGGCGCATTGTTAGAGAGGGACTCGGCGTTCATCAAACTTCATTTTAAATCGGTCAGAATCATTCAAGTGGAGAACAAAAATTGTTCGAGTATGTGAGGATGTTCGGCATAGATATACGTAACAAAAGCTCACATTCTTTGCTATTTATTGAATAAGAATTGCAAGAAGTGATATTCATAAGAAGATTCTGGGCTTGCAGGACGGTTAAAGGATAGTAATTCTTCTTCTCCAAATATTTCTCGTATTTAAAATTCTAAAAACTGAAGATAGAGCGATATATTGGATTCAAATTGGTCTGGATCCATCTGATCTACTTCCCCACACAATTTTTGGATTAAGAATTTGAACTTTATACTGCATCTGGACTTCCTCTTAAGGGTAAGATCTTTAAAATCAGAAGGAGAACTTGTGGCAAATGAGACTATTCCAATTTGAAATATTCACTGGTTAGCATTTACAGGCATTTATCGAATGGCGCATTGTCAGAGAGTTACTTGAAGTACATCAAACTTCATTTTAACTCGCTCAGAATCATTCAAGTCGAGAAAAAAAAATTGTTCGAGTATGTGAGGATGTTCGGCATAGATATACGTAACAAAAGCTACATTCTTTGCTATTTATTGAATGAGAATTGCAAGAAGTGATATTCATAAGAAAATTTCTGGGCTTGCAGGACGGTTAAAGGATAGTAATTCTTCTTCTCCAAATATTTCTCATATTTAAAATTCTAAAAACTGAAGATAGAGCGATATATTGGATTCAAATTGGTCTGGATCCATGGGATCTACTTCCCCACACAATTTTTGGATTAAGCATTTGAACTTTAATCTGCATCTGGACTTCCTCTTAAGGGTAAGATCTTTAAAATCAGAAGGAGAACTTGTGGCAAATGAGACTATTCCAATTTGAAATATTCACTGGTTAGCATTTACAGGCATTTATCGAATGGCGCATTGTCAGAGAGTTACTTGAAGTACATCAAACTTCATTTTAACTCGCTCAGAATCATTCAAGTCGAGAAAAAAAAATTGTTCGAGTATGTGAGGATGTTCGGCATAGATATACGTAACAAAAGCCACATTCTTTGCTATTTATTGAATAGAATTGCAAGAAGTGATATTCATAAGAAAATTTCTGGGCTTGCAGGACGGTTGAAGGATAGTAATTCTTCTTTTCCAAATATTTCTCACATTTAAAATTCTAAAAACTGAAGATAGAGCGATATATTGGATTCAAATTGGTCTGGATCCATGGGATCTACTTCCCCACACAATTTTTGGATTAAGCATTTGAACTTTAATCTGCATCTGGACTTCCTCTTAAGGGAAGATCTTTAAAATCAGAAGGAGAACTTGTGGCAAATGAGACTATTCCAATTTGAAATATTCACTGGTTAGCATTCACAGGCATTTATCGAATGGCACATTGTCAGAGAGTTACATGAAGTATCAAACTTCATTTTAACTTGCTCAGAATCATTCAAGTCGAGAAAAAAAAATTGTTCAGTATGTGAGGATTTCGGCATAGATATACGTAACAAAAGCTACATTATTTGCTATTTATTGAATGAGAATTGCAAGAAGTGTTATTCATAAGGAGATTTCTGGGCTTTCAGGACGGTTAAAGGATAGTAATTCTTCTTCTCCAAATATTTCTCATATTTAAAATTCTAAAAACTGAAGATAGAGCGATATATTGGATTCAAATTGGTCTGGATCCATGGGATCTACTTCCCCACACAATTTTTGGATTAAGCATTTGAACTTTAATCTGCATCTGGACTTCCTCTTAAGGGTAAGATCTTTAAAATCAGAAGGAGAACTTGTGGCAAATGAGACTATTCCAATTTGAAATATTCACTGGTTAGCATTTACAGGCATTTATCGAATGGCGCATTGTCAGAGAGTTACTTGAAGTACATCAAACTTCATTTTAACTCGCTCAGAATCATTCAAGTCGATAAAAAAATTGTTCAAGTATGTGAGGATTTTCTACGTAGATATCACAATAGCCACATTCTTTGCTACAGCAATTTCAAGAAGGAGCACCCATATGAATATGGACAGTCAAAGGATAATAATTCTTCTTCCTCAAACTGAAGAATAGAGTCTGGATCCATCTGATCCACTTCATTTCTGGAATAAGCAGTGAGGTTAAGTTTGTTTAGCATTTGGACACGAATGTGGATCTGGACTTCGCCTGTGGATAAGATTGAGACGATTGGACTATTTCAGTTAGAAATACTTTTTTGGTGTTCGTTCTCATAAAAACGTCTGTGTCAAGACACCCTGTATATGGAGAGGTTGTTTGTTTGTTTCACTTTATGAAGTTTAATATTGCGCCGTTATGGTTTCGTTCGTTTTTCGAAGATTCGCTCTGCGTCCTTTCCAATCTGCATCGGCCGTGATTTATCTTCGATCCAAAGACGTGACACTTTGGTGAGCGTTTCTTCCTTCTCGTTCGCGCTGTTTCGCTCTCACTTCGACGCCGTTGTAAGACAAAAACAGAGGCGCAGGTGTGGAGAATCGCTCGACAGCGCCTTTATTACTGCGCTTTTTGCGTTTCTTGACTTGTTTCTCTGCATTTGTTACGCAATTTGGAGTCCTCTTTGGGAAAACGCTCGCTGCTGGAACGCCACGGTCGGTGTCAGCAAAATTACATCCTTCCTTCGGCTACGTCTAGGAACTGCCGCTGCTAAAACTAAATTATCTTTCTTTCGCATTCTTCTTCTCTTTATTATTAAGATGAATGAACAACGGCTCTCGTGTTACACTCTTCCGAACAAACAGCACACGAAATATTAACAAAAGGTCTACTCTACTAACTAATGAAAAGTAATATCTAATAGTAGATGCATCTAGGCGAGGGATTCCGAGAGGAATTTTAAAATTTTATCATCCTGCATTCAGAAAAATCAAAAAGAGGTAGGTATCCCAAGAAAAAATGACGACTTTATGACGTTCACTTCATTTGTACATTCGAAGTAGGTACTCCAATATGTCGACGTCATAAACTGCGGAGTTATTATCGGTCTGACAAAGAATTCGGTTAAAGACGAAGAATAATAATAATAACAACAACAAGAAGAAGTAGAAGTAATGGCTTTGTGCCTTTAAACTGTTTGCAGACACACATCGTTGCACGCAATGCGTTGTTCATGACATGGCCCCAGCTGAACGGCAAGTTTCATGTCCACCCATATAAACATTTGTGCACGCAACGGCACCTACCTGAAAGGTGCGTTCTTATTTTGCCTACGTTCTCAAACACGCAATGCATACACCACCAAGATACATATATCAAGTATACATTTGTGTTGTTCTTCAACATTGCAATAAGAAATGCCATAATTCGCTAATTTTTGCTCATAAGGAATCGTCACTGAATTGTTTCTAGAAATTAAAGGAAGAGATAAAAATTGTGGAATCTGGAAGTAGCTAAGACAATTTTATTCACTTACTTAGTTAAACCAACTGTTTATTTCTTGTGGCGTCTCTGCAACCCCCTCAAATAAAAATTATTATGCGGCGCTATTACGTAAATGGCCGCAATAGAAAATAATAGGGTTAGAAATAATTGGCCCCGGTTACCGCTGTCTGTATGCCAAGTGTTAAAAATTTTACTTCCGTTGTTTGAAACGAAGGATGAACGAGCGGGAACAAATGAAAAGACTTCTTGCATGCTTCCCCTGTAATGAAACGTCAGCCGCTCGTGTTTGACTTTTAGTTGCGTGAGTAACTTGTCAGTAGGCGCTAGTTGTGAGTCGATATTATAAACAACAGGGAACAGCTCACTCCCTTTCTATTCCAGGGTCTGTACTCGGTTATCGGTTGCACCATAATCCGTTTGGATTAAAAGCGGAATTTCATTAAAGAAAACCGGAAATCGTTATGCTTCAAGTAATTCATTTCAACTCGTTTTTACGTCAGCAAACGTTCCAGGGCAATTAAAACTACTGGATTCTCCATGTATGGTATTGTTCAAAAGCTAGGGGATTAAATATTGACCTAGGTCCGGATATTATCAGTCTACAGTAGCCGGAAGTTAAAGATTTAGAAATCACAAGGTGACGATGTCTTCTAGATATTAAAACTAGTAGTAGAAACACTTTTAGATACTCTTCTTCAACTTGATAGCTGGATGAACTGAGGATCTACCTAATTTAATATTTAATTTCAGTGGAAATCCATACTTCAATTTAATATTCGGAAGGTGATTTAAAAATAGTCAATGAGGCTGCTGGTCTCCTCTTTAATCCCATAATCGCCAGATAAATTGATGCGTGTGTGCTTGCTGTGATATCTGCGACAGGATTTTCTACTTTATGTAACAACTTGAATTACGCGTAATAAAAAGTTACTTAACCAAGTGGGGAATTTGAAGTATTATTTCCCTTGCACGCCAGATTGGCCCATTTAGCAGATAGTGCCATCAACATGTTTGTACAACGAACGCCGTTATGGCTCTAATGCTCCGTACTTAATCTTAATGGCAGAGGCTCTGGATTATTTTACACTATAATTGGGTTGGAAAAGGAGGTGGATTACCGCAGCTGAATGTTTAACTTGAGCCTCCTCCTGTTGCTCCATCTAATAATAATGTCTTCACATTTTGGTTTTAGAGATTTTTACAAGGTTCTTAACGGAATTTTGAACTTGAACGAGTCGCCACTGGTTTTTTCTTTTTATAAATAAAGTCTCGGTTTTCGTGAGGTAGCAGAAATATTTCATTTTCAGACAGAACGTAATAAGTAAGTAAGTAAGTGAGTAGATAGCGAGGAATACGTCCCTAATAAAAACAGGGAGAGTTCTTACTTCTTACGTGTAGATATATGTACTTATGTATCTATTATGTAGATGCAATAGAGAGAAACACATTCGGGCAACCGACTCGGTCGGTCCCCGGGACTTGATATGAGATGACTCCAGATCCATTTTGCGCCGCTTATCGCGGCTGACGCTTTCCGTTCGCCCCGAGTAGTTTTGCAAATAGATTCTCGTGATAGTAACATAAATTCGGCGATAACTGCTGAATATCCTCGTCTGACATACTGGATGACACAGACGCCATTTTCTTGCACCCAATCCAACTTTCATTTCACCGCTGAATATCAGAAAAATCCCATCCTCGAACTGCTGACACTTTCTTCTTTAATCAGGAAACATTTTACGTTCGGAATCAAACTATGGAATCGTCACCTCTTCTCATATTTTGCGCCCCTTCTTCATGTCCAATATGGGGCAGTATAGGTACACTGAGAGGACGTTAATTCGTTCCCAGTAGTTTTCTTAAATGGCAACGTCGCGCCTTTTCGGTCTGTATGTTGTCGATAATGTAGGAAACAATAATATTGCGAGCAGAATCGCATCTATTGCTCGCTAGTTTCGTGGCTGTTTCAATGTTTACATACTTAATATACAGGGTCTTTCAAGTTGATGGGCTATTAGTATTTATGAATTAGTATCTAGAATGAATTCAATTCTAAAACTTGGGCTCATTTGGTTATTGTTTATGCCGCTTCTTTTAAAAATATTTTCAATTTCAATTTATATCCGGTTATAGATACCGGAAGTAGATGTTAACTTTCTTATTTTAAATAGAATGACATACTTCAAATTGTAGATTTTCTCAAAAATTATAAGCAAAGTTATACGATAGTCCCATATCAAAAGACGCCAAATTCAATGAGGAATTCGAATATGTAGTCAAAAATGGGTCATTCTATTTAAAAAAATTGACTTATGCCTCTTTGAAGTTGACCAACTTTGACCACAAAATTTGAACACCCTGTATATTTTAGTTAAAAACCACAATTTTTTTTGATAATGTGAATAGTTATAAATAATTGTTACGAGTTATAAAGCAAAATCTCAAAAATTAATTGAATTACGGTTTTTTAAATGTTAACGTGCAGATGTCAAAAATTTTGAAAAAAATTAAATAACTCAAAATCCATCAATATTTTCGGAGTAGTGCCTCCTATAAAATATGCATGAATTCAGGTTTTCTATCGGAAAATGTAAAAAAAAAGTATGTTCCATTTAAAATAAGAAGTTAACATCTACTTTCGGTATAACCGGATGTAAATCGAAATTGAAAATATTTTTAAAAGAAGCGGCATAAACAATAACCAAATGAGTCCAAGTTTCAGAATTGAATTCATTCTACTAATTTATATACTAATAGCCCATCAACTTGAAAGACCCTGTATATTAAGTATGTAAACATTGAAACAGCCACGAAACTAGCGAGCAATAGATGCGATTCTGCTCGCAATATTATTGTTTCCTACATTATCGACAACACACAGACCGAAAAGGCGCGACGTTGCCATTTAAGAAAACTATTGGGAACGAATTAACGTCCTCTGAGTATACATGCTGCGAAAATGAGGATCTTCCATACTTTGCGGCAGGGGGGAGTTATGTGAGGCTAAGACGGGAATATTTGGGCTTCCTTCAGCCGTTTAGCTTCGAGGGGTACAAAAGATGCAAGACCAGTTCAGTCCATTCCTCTCTTCTGACTCAAACACGTATAAATTGAACCGCAAGTAAGTGGAAGCGTTCGATAGTTAGAAAAGGGGAAAAATAGTAGAGTTGTCTTGAATCTTTCTCATCCCCTGATACGAATTAGGTACAGAATACCACCTGCTTACGGTGGGGGTTATCTGACGCGATGTGGAGGGTAACCTGACGTAAAATTTGGCATCCCCCGATGCAGCACCACTTCGATCTACCTCTTACTTATCTGACAGAAGGCGAGGAGTAAACAGGCAAACTTTCTATTTTTTGAGATTCCCTATGACGAGATACTCTCTTTCACAACCTGTATATGTAGGTAGTATTTATGTAATGTAAACATTTTTGACATCCTTCAATGTTAGTCTCTTGAAACGATCCTGTGTTCTCGGTTAGATTTTTATCCTTTTGTTCAGTCTTACAGGTAGATACAAGACGCAAAGGTACAAATCAAGAATAAAGTGCACCTGTGCCTCTACAATATGGGCGGGTTACAATGCCATTCGGTAGAATTTTACGTAAAATTTAATAGACAATGCGGCATTGTGGTAACGCTAAACAATTAGTCGTTTAACGGTATTGGATAGAATAATATGCAAACTAAGGAATTGTAAAGCGCTAACGCATAAAAAATACGTTTAGAATGAAATAATTTATAATAATTATTTGCTAAAGTCATTTCTACAGCGGTATTCACGTCAGGACAAAAGCTCCTTTTAAAATTTATTAATCCCTAAACTACACGTAAAATACACTTTTAGTACCTTGTGGTAATTTTAATGAATCAAACGGAAAAAATTTGGAATTTGTTAAAGTATTCAGGCAAACATTTTATTACCTTAGACATTCGTCTCTAAATAAAAGGCATTAATGTTGGCACGTTTTCGGTTTACTCGTCGGGTTGTTTTTTACCGTGAAGGAAGGGTTGGTTGGTGTGTCGTCCAACGTGACAAGCTCAAATTACAACAATAAACACAGCAAAAAAACATTTTAATTTGTTTGTTTTGTCCGCCGCGGGCTCCGCAGTCGTACAAAATGAGGTGCTAATTAATGATATTTTGACACGGAGACTGGAAAATAACGAGCTCAGACATTTGTACGGTTTTAGTGTTCTTGATGTGTAAAGAAACTTTTTGCCGAACGGCTTAATAAAATACTCTAGCGCATATTTTATGAAAGGTCGACCGCAAAATAAAGTCACATGTTTTACTGTAATTGTCTATGGTGTTTTAACCTCCTTTGTGGGGTTTATTAATTATGAACAGTTTAGAAATGAATAGGAATCGTTTAGGTAAAGTTGCTGTAATAATTGTCATTAAAAAGAGAAAAATTAATTTTCTTTTCGGAGATAAAAATTGAGTTGGTAGCAAGTTGGTCGTAAATTAGATAACCACATCGAAGGAGGTTTATTAAATTCTTTAGAGTGCCGTAATTTTTGGATGTTAGACAATAAAATTCAATTTAAAGACGAGGTACAGGGAGATAAAAGAGAAAAATAAGCCACCGAAGCAGGAATTTTAACCTTTAAAAGGAGCCCTAGTCGTTGGCGCATCTGGAATTCCTTAAGCAAATTTTACGGCGCGCCTTTATGTGTAGCAAAAAAACCATAAAAAAAGTCAAATTACTCCATTAGACAATAAAAACACGTTGAGCGCGAAGAAGAGAATTAAATATTATTTTAAAATGATGTCCCGAGAGCCCCCTTTTGCTGCTTGCTGCCCGTGCGACTTTCTACGTGAAAGATTTATTTGCATTCTACGTTGTCTTATTGCTCCATTTCGAACGGGAAAACGTCAGGACAAAAAGGTCCTTTATACGTTCCACAGCCATTACTTTTACGTAGACAACTTTCTGCCAGGAGAGATTTAATAAAGTCGTTGCCGAACTTGCGATATATTCCTGACAGATTCAATTATACTTTTTTTCCATCAACTTCTACACGACATTGATTCGATAATAAACTTATGGCTCCCCAACCAATTAAATTCTTCTTTAGAACATCTGCGACAAAAACGTGCCAACCGATCGATGTATGCAAATCGAAATACGTTTAGTTAAGTTTTTTAAGATTGTCCCATCTTCAGCATTTCTTTATCTAAACAGAAAATACACCATTATTTTTTTCAATTGTCGCTATCCTTGCAACGAAGAATTTGGAATATTTCTTGAAAGGATCAAAATTTGCTTCTATTATATCTATATGCTTCACCATTCAGAAGGTGTCTTCCCATCACTTATTCCCTTGCTGTGTTATAGTAGAAATTTTATCCCGTGTCTATCTTTGGATTTCCAGGATTTCCACCATTTATATATTAACATTATTTCAATGTACGGTTTCCTCTGACTCATTTCACTCCTGTTTTTGCATCTAATAGGTCCTGCACCTCCCACAAAGTGTCCTTCCATCCCCCATTCCCTTGCTGTGTTATAGTAGAGACTTTATCCTGTGCCAATCTTTGGATTTCCAGGATTTCCACCATTTAGATATTAACATTATTTCAATGTACGGTTTCCTCTGACTCATTTCACTCCTGTTTTTGCATCTAATAGGTCCTCCACCTCCCACAAAGTGTCCTTCCACCCCCCATTCCCTTGCTGTGTCATAGTAGAAATTTTATCTTGTGCCAAACTTTGGATTTCCAGGATTTCCACCATTTAGATATTAACATTATTTCAAGTACGGTTTCCTCTGACTCATTTCACTCCTGTTTTTGCATCTAATAGGTCCTCCACCTCCCACAAAGTGTCCTTCCACCCCCCATTCCCTTGCTGTGTCATAGTAGAAATTTTATCTTGTGCCAAACTTTGGATTTCCAGGATTTCCACCATTTAGATATTAACATTATTTCAATGTACGGTTTCTCTGACTCATTCACTCCTGTTTTTGCATCTAATAGGTCCTTCACCTCTCACAAAGTGTCCTTCCACCCCTATTCCCTTGCTGTGTCATAGTAGAAATTTTATCCCGTGCCTATCTTTGGATTTCCAGGATTTCCACCATTTAGATATTAACATTATTTCAATGTACGGTTTCCTCTGACTCATTTCACTCCTGTTTTTGCATCTAATAGGTCCTCCACCTCCCACAAAGTGTCCTTCCACCCCCCATTCCCTTGCTGTGTCATAGTAGAAATTTTATCTTGTGCCAAACTTTGGATTTCCAGGATTTCCACCATTTAGATATTAACATTATTTCAATGTACGGTTTCCTCTGACTCATTTCACTCCTGTTTTTGCATCTAATAGGTCCTGCACCTCTCACAAAGTGTCCTTCCACCCCTATTCCCTTGCTGTGTCATAGTAGAGATTTTATTCCGTGCCAATCTTTGGATTTCCAGGATTTCCACCATTTAGATATTAACATTATTTCAATGTACGGTTTCCTCTGACTCATTTCACTCCTGTTTTTGCATCTAATAGGTCCTCCACCTCCCACAAAGTGTCCTTCCACCCCCCATTCCCTTGCTGTGTCATAGTAGAAATTTTATCTTGTGCCAAACTTTGGATTTCCAGGATTTCCTCCATTTAGATATTAACATTATTTCAATGTACGGTTTCCTCTGACTCATTTCACTCCTGTTTTTGCATCTAATAGGTCTTGCACCTCTCACAAAGTGTCCTTCCATCCCCATTCCCTTGCTGTGTCATAGTAGAGATTTTATCCCGTGCCTATCTTTGGTTTTCCATGATTTCCACCATTTAGATATTAACATTATTTCAATGTACGGTTTCCTCTGACTCATTTATTTCCAATATGTGACTCACCTCTCAGAAATTGCTTTTTCATTATTCACTTCCTTGTTGTGCCATAGTAGAGATTTTTAATCCTTAGTCAACTTTTGGAATTGCCGGATTTCCTTCACACACCCCCTCCCCTTATTATATAGTAACATCAATTAAATGTAGGCTCTCCTTTACCCTTTTGTGCTTCTGTTGTTACAGTTACCTGTAATAAAATATCCTGCCATCAGCCATTCCCTTGCTGTGTCATAGTAAAAATCTTATCCTGAGCCAATCCTTGCATTTCCAGAATATCTTTATCACTCAAAGTGTCTGTTAATAGTTATTCGTTCTTTTCCTTCCTCTAGTCCTATTTATTCCTCTATTTTTGCTTCTAATTTGTCCTTCATGTCCCAAAAGAGGCTCTGGCAAGGTGCTTATTATTTTCATGATAGTCTAACTTTATCGGCCCATAAACCGATTCAGTTCCCAGATAAATAAATGAAAAACCTCGTCTTCAACTAATTACTTTTAATCAAAAGCAAATGATGTAAACACATTTATTTTCAAGAGAGTAAACCTCGAAAACTGCACGCTCACGTCGATGGCGGCCTGCTATTTCAGTTATATCGATTATTTGTTCTGGTGCGAATGTAAAATTGAATTGAAGTAAACTGATAAACAGTTTATACATATGTTTAATGTGTGCGATCCAGACAGACAAATATCCCAAGGGATACAAGAGGCAAATTGTTTTAACGTTCCAAACGATCTTCGTCTCTCTCCTTCATACATTGCAATAAAAATATATAAGTACATCACCACCGTTCTGTACTTACGTACGTAAAAGTCCAGTATGAACTCTCTATAACGAAACCAAGGGGGTGACTGTTATCATCAATTATTTTTTTAAGTAAAAAATAGTCAAGTGTAAGTTTGACTCATACGACAAGGCACAAGATCTGCAGGCACTAAAGAAAAATCTTAAAAATAGGGGTGTCTACGTTATGGGGAGGTTTTTGTTGTTTCGTTGTATAGTCTGTTTGGGATTGTTGTCATTTTTCCTGGAATCATTAAATCGTCTTAATACTTACCTCCATTAATGTTCTGCAATAAATATCAGCTAATGGTCTTTAATGTAATGTAATATAATATACTAAGCCCAGTTTTATTGCCCCCTTTGCGAATTTTTGTCACGGGATATTCCCTGAAATATCAGTATTTCTGAGTTACACGAATTTTCCATCTTATTATTCAGTCTTCCCGCGTTAAGCCAGTACATTACGTTCCAGAAATGGTCTCCCTCCCTTTCTTTCTCTATTTCTTCCTTTACATACACAGTCTCAACTCTCAACTGTTAAGGTTGTCAAAATAAGTCTCTCTTGCACGAGATAAGAGCTTAAGTTATCTTCCAGGGCTTAGGATACGAAAAGGAAACCCCAATAGAACTCTACAACTAGAAAGAATAAAAGAAAATCCTCATGGAAAGACTGTCGTGCCCTCTGGGCTGTCTATGGGTAATAATTGGACCTCAGGAATTACCACAATTATATTGTCTTTCAATATCGACAGTTGTCCTTATTCTTCCTCAATAAATGTCCTTAGGTCTATTGTATGTATTCGTATGAACATAAGAGCATATTATGTACGTACATAATGAGGCTTATATTATGCATAAATAATAACGAATATGCCTTTATATTTCCCACCCCATTGTATTTGTAATTTATAACCCGTATAAGTAAATTTATGGGAACATTATTGTTTTTTCTAACGACCCGTTGCGTGTTAACAACTGCTTTACATTTTTTATCGCTTGGACTGTTAACACAGGCAATCTTCTAAAAGGCTGGCAAACTTCGATATCATTAAGCTTCAAGTATCATTTATGGGGTGAAAATACACCCGACAATGTTAATACAACGTATTAATTTCTATTTTTAAACATGGTACATAGTATAGTTGAACGCAACCAATAATGGCGGAATTCCGACACTGACGTTAAATTGTTCGTTACGTTTAATTAAAAATTCTCATTTAACGACAACACCCCCGATACAAAAATTGGGTGCGTTAGTTAGTTACATCTTTAGAGCAGACTTCTGAATAGTCAGTTGATTGCAGAACCTGGTATCATAGGAGGAGATAGCTGCAAAGAAAAGTAGCTAAAATTGTGTCCTCTTGTAGAGCTCAGAACCTTCCAACACCTCGTTCATTTTTTTGGAAAGACTTTACTCTTTACTCCGAGTCTACGTAAAAAAGCCAAAAACATCTGTCCATTTATGAAATATAATAGTGACACCCAAGGCGCCGTTCTCTAACACAATTTAACGATCACTTTGTGACGAAGTCACGTATCCATGGACACAGTAGCGGCACGTTTCGTCTATTCTTTTATAAGTCAATTTTAGTACCTTTAAGCAGCCACGTCATTGCTGCAACGAACGGCAGAACAAAGAGAGACCGCCTTTTTATATGCGTCTAAACCTTTTTCAACTAAAAATATGCTCTTCGAAAAGAAGTCGAGGTTGCCTTAGGTCTGTCCGTCTCATTTTCTCCCTCTTTGAAGCCGAAAAATGAAAAATAAGACGCTTCCGCAGACATGCAAAATGAATTAGCTGCTGAAGGCGACGCTGTCGCAAATTCTATTTGCATAGTATTTAATTATGCAGGGATAGAGGCACGGATCAAAAAAGGGCACGCGAAAGATTCCTTCAGCAGGAACCGGCAACATTAGACTTTCTAAAATTAAATTAAGACTTTGTTATTGTGAATTTTGTCCACCAGATGTGTTATATTATATTTTGTATAAGGGATTTGCTTGTTGTGAGACCTTCGTTGTTCCTTCTTTTCCGAAAATGTTGTACTTAAAATGCGAAACTGGTAGAACTTGTGATAGATACCACCACGCCACGGCCATATATCACAAATATTATTCGAACAATTACAGAATTCCCCCCAAATAATTTCCCTCTTGGGTATACTCATACGATAAATCTTTTGCTTATTTTGTTCGGAAGGAATTTTAGGGAAAATTGGTCCGGTGGCTCCTCCAAAAATTTCTTAATGCCTAATAAAGAATTCTTCTGCTACGTAAGTATGTTAAAAACATCCAGATAATTTAGTCGATTAAATTCCTGAATTACGAGAAATATTTATTGGCAAATATTAGCTAATATCCTGTTTCCAAAAAGTCGACATTAATTAAATTCTTTGTTTAAAGTATGTTTACTTAGAGTAAATTGAAAGTGAATTATGAAAATCAATGAAGCAAAATTCTTCTGAAGCTCCTTCCCACTGGGCTCACAATTTCTATTGTATTTCCCTTGCGTAGCTGATGCACTCGAAGCCGTTGCGCTCAGGGCAGACGCACTCGAAGCAGTAATACTGACACCCTCTTTTTTATTGATCGAGTTTGTAAGTTTTTAGTTCGAGTCGTGACATTCAAATCGCAATTTTTTAAATTGGATTAGATTAGATGTGTCTTCTTGGTTTGACAAGTCGTCGAGGGTTCACGAATTACACGCATCTATCTATCGATAGCAGGCAGAGCAGCCTCCGGGAAGAAGGCATTAAAGCTATTAAGCATCACATGTTCCCTTCCGGTGTGTGATATATATATATATATATATATACTCGGCACGGTTTATCTTATCTCAAAAACTGTCAGCGTTTACACATGTATACGTTAGTTACGTGGATCAGTCGTGTAGACGGCAGGCATGTTTTCGTATAATTTCGTGTGTGTTTTGTGGACGTCTATCACGCGCGCCCTATTAAAAAAAAGACGCGTTTAGTGTAAACGCTGTCAAGGAGCCGTCAAAACAGCCACTGTCTACGATATTTTAATTAGACATCTCGATGATTGCACCGAGCTGAGAATTGCCCTGACGACAGCGTTTACTGCAACCGAATAATAAGGGAACGGAAATCGAGTCACAAAATAAATATATTGTGAGAACGAATGTGGTGAGTTTATGTGGGGGAATTTTAAAGGCTCGAAATAGGGAGACGACACCCACTAGACTGGCACAGAGGAGGTCTAAGTTTTATTTAGGAATACGTAATAGGGCCATTAAACGAAATTATTTATTGTCTTAGGGTAAATATCGATAAACGAGCGGAAGCTATATAAGTTGCAACAAACTGCATTTTTATGTTCTTCGAATCTACTTTGCATTGTGCAACCGTTTTGTCCAATGGAAGATATTTTACATATTTTTTGAATAATTCAAGCGAGACAGCCTTTTAAATCTCATTAAATTTGAGGGCCTGTCTGAAAATAATTTATAGCAGGAGATTAAGAAATATAAAATTGGAAAATAAAAATATTAGTTACATACACGTTCAGTTGAACAACAAAAGTACTATTCATTCATCGGTATCTTAGTAAGTTGATGCATTGACCGTTAGTTACTATTCACTTGACATTTAATGTCATTAACTGTACCACGTCTTTTATTAAAGTGGGTCATGATTCGGCGGTATTTTTATTAATATAACAAAAGCATCTTTATGCCACGTTGTGCCGTGCCACCTGCCATATATTAAAATTCCATCTACATCTATCGACCTGTCGTGTGAAAATATCGACCGTCTGAACGCCTTTTCTTAAAAACATTTTAATTTCGGTTTAGAGTTTAGAAAAATGTTATTATTTTTTTCCGAATGACTCGGCGCATCTGACGTTTTCTCAGCGAGGGATTTATTTTTAATAATGTTCTCTCTCTTAACGTAGGTATAATAATAAAAAAAAAAAAACAAGAGATGATGATGCTTTGCTACGTAGTAATACAGGCACAAAACACTGGTTATCGAATTGTTTCATTGGATCCTGTTTTGTTACGGACACACGATGGATGTAACGAATAGATTTCAATTGATTGAACTGAAGAATAACAAGTAATGGTAAAAAAGTTCTTCGTCCGTATCAGAAATCCAAGAAAAATATGGATTTTTATAATAGATAGGATTAAATTTGAACCAAAACAAATTTTGTTTTAGAAAACAGACTACGGCACGTTTTAAAATCTTTTTCGATCCACTCGAAATAGGCACATCTCGTTATAGAAAATAACTGGAACGAATAATTCAATAGCAGCAGTATCGTGGCAAAATTTTTTGAACGAAATCTCTCAATGGATTTCAACTTTTTCTATTCAATGAAATGCTGTTTTATGTATCTATGTACCTAGATACTAATAACCAAATTGGACTACAAATATACATTGTAAAATGCTAAGGTATTCATTGTCCCGAATATAATATCGTAAGCTCAAACAATATTGATGTTTAATCAAAAATAAATTTCGAGTTCAATTAAATTTATAAATAAACGAGATGTACACTAATGAAATTTATAATTAAATATTGGATTTATATTTTATATTATATTCATGTGTGCAAATTACTGCATGAAAATTGACGTAGAGGATGGCATGAAAAATACATGATTATATTAAAATCGTTTATCAGCCCTCACAGTTATTACATATATTGATTTATGTGTCGTGCTTTTCTCTATGTATTTAAGACAATTCCTCCAGTCTCCCCTAGAGTTGTTAGGAACCCTCGATGATGTCTACTCTAAACTTTTATATCTAAGGCACTTGAGTGATTCCTCAGTTTCCTCTAGGATCCTTTCAGACTCTAGCCTAATGATAATTTGTCTGCTTAGTACAGACCAATCCAGGGCCGGACCGTGAGTTTAGGGCCCTGGGCTAATACTACCTAGGGGCCCACCTAATGACTCAAAAATGGGACAATAAAATATTTGATTTATATTACATACTAGCTATGCCCGCGATTTCGTCCGCGAAGAAAGTGACTTTTGGTAGCATTAAAAATTTTTTCATCTGTATTTTTATTTTCTGGGCCATAAGCCTTTTTGCCGACGTCATTACACAAAAGCTTCCTTTCCTTATTTTTTCCTCCTTTAGGGTAAAATTTTACAAACTCTAAATGTCGTATTTATATCTAATCAAAAGCCTAAAAAATAAGTTTCAAGCCTCTAGCTTTATATCTACTTATCTATCTCTGTACCAAATTCTCATTTAAATCGGTTCAGTAGTTTGGGCGTGATTGCGTAACACACAGACAGACAGAGTTACTTTCGCATTTATAATATTATAGATTAATATAGTTTAATTATAGTTTAAAATAAATTATATAGCTTAGTATTCAACTACTTTTATTGATCCAAATAAACAAAACCTCTATAACTTTTTACACTTAATATTTTAATTTTTTGGGCCGTAAGCTTTTTGGACGACGTCATTACAAAAAAGACTTTCATCGGCTAATTTTATCCCCTTTAGGGTAAAATTTTTACAAACATTGAATGTCGCATTTATTTATATATCTAGTCAAAAGCCTAATAAATCTTTCAAGTTACGGAATTTCCGCACAAACTTTCCTTTTTCAACCCTTTACAACCCTTTTTTCTTATTGAAAAGTAGCCTATGTCCTTTCTCAGGCTCTAGACTACCTCTGTACCAAATTTCATTTAAATCGGTTCAGTAAATTTTAGGCGAGATTGTGTAGCATACAGACAGAGTTACTTTCGCATTTATAATATTCCGAGAATTCATTTTCATCGATTTTCCCACGGGAATAAGATATTTTCCCGCAGTAAAACGCAGCCTATGTGTTAATCCAGCGTGTCAGCTAACTCCATACCAAATTTTATTAAAATCTCTCCAGCCGTTTAGACGTGAAGAAGTAACAAACATACACACTCACATACTCACACCCTCTTTATTAGTGTGATAATCTATTATGGATTCTTTCGCATGATCGTCTATTTTTGACTTTGACTTCACTTAGTCGGGGGGGCCCTTGAATTCACGGGGCCCTGGGCTGAAGTTCAAAAAGCCCATTGGTAGATCCGGCCCTAGACCCATCTTTAAGAAGCATCACATATTATGTAGATTATGTGTACGTAAGTCGATGGAAAAAGAAAGACCGTTATTAAAATGTTTGTTTTAAGCAATTACTATTCCGGTAATGTATTTTCTTCTAGCTAATTGTGTTCACGAAGGAGTCCCAGCGACATTCCTTTCCTGATTAAACTCTGTCGCTTATAACCCGGTGCGAGACGGGTTGGTAGTTGGTAGCATATTAATTATTTCGCACACTGTTGCCATCCGAGAGGAAGCTGTTAGACGCCTAATTCACCGCACGCAAAAGTCTCTCTCATCTATTTTATGGGCCCTGCTTCCATACGTCAACTTCATAATTTAAAACACACACTCAGTGGCGTGCCTTCAACTCCCACTCGCACCTGTAACCACCAACATTACGTGTGGTATAAATTGAAGAAGTGGTTTATCTGGTTAACAACTATAGACACTTTGGAGGCGATGATCAACCCAGAAGTCACTGGAAGGTTTACGGTTGTTGCGACTTCTTCGGAAAGAATCTTGACTCCTCGACGACCTTCTTGAAGTCCAAGATAAGAGGTGACTTAAGTCGACCTTTAAGTCTGATATTGGTACGCCACTGGTAGAATAGGGGTGAGAATGTTTCGACAAGGACGCTCGTCGTCGTCGTGGGTGACGTCGCGCGGTCGTCACACAAGAACCACAAATCATGTCATATTCGCTCGCTGTATACTTTAACACGTACCGCGAGGACAGGACGCTAAATGAATTTTGGGACCGAAAGTAGCGGCAGCAACGACATTTCATCCCCTTGTTCGCGGTTTATGTTCCGCAGGGTAGTAGGATAAGAAAGGAGCAAAGGGAACGGGTAGGGAGGGTTTCGGAAGAACGACAACGGCACCCGTTGTGACATTGAAATCCTTTCCAACGACATCAGCTCCTTCGAAAATAGAAAAAGTATGCGAAAGAAAGCGTAAGAGACGTTTTTAGCAAGTCTCGACAACACAAAGGACAACCCCATGCAATAACCGAGCCGTTGCTTGGGGGGTTTGTCCGACGGTGGAACTGTGCACGACGTGGGAGACGTCTGCTTTCGAAATGTCGAAGATGTTGACGGAAACGAGTTTTCCATTCGTCTTTCCATGGGAATTCTCCAACAGGGTTGTCACATTTTGTACAATTATACAGTAAAAATGAAATAGGGATAAATTGTCTCGCATTTCACTCTATTATAATTTACTTTTCATATTTGTGCCTTTTGCAATTGTCTTCATAAATTCATTCTTTTCTCGTAGTACTTTTTTCCTAATCGATATTATCGATCGTGAACGATTTAGGGTTGTAGCCTTTGATTAGTTGGCAAGATATTCAAACCGTCCTATTCCTTATATCAATCATTTATCAGCCATTTGTGTTATGTCCGGACTTGAATGGATCCACAACTGTAGGACTCTTTTTTAGGTACAATTGATACACGAAAGGGGTGGGTTTTATAAAACATTCGGTCATCTGTGGTTAATCTTCTGACGAAAGAAAAAAAGGGGTTGCATTATAAAAGACAATTATTTTATCGAAAGGGCCCTTCACGTGTTTCTGAGCAAGCTCGTTAAATTATGGAAATTGCCCTTTCGGTTTACCTTTATTGGACCCTCCAGGTATTTTGCACATTCTTTTTACCTCATGGTCGACTCTAAAGCCTTTTGTTCGCTTTTCAGTTACAATAAACTTTAAAAGGTCAGAAGACCAATTTTATATATATGGTACCTATGTATTTTTTTGTCGATTAAAAGATAAAAGAACTATGAACTTGTTAATCCAGGTGAAGTACCTGTCCAACGTAAACTGCAGCCATTTCCACCATTAATATTAAAAATAAACCGTTACGTTATACTGGCTTATGCTTACTGTTTGTTTATTTGCTTCTGATTTAAAGTTCAATGAATTAGAAATCAATTTGGCAGACCAATACCGTTCTGCAACATTTCACGAGGGAGCACCTGTTAGCTGTCTAATATTGAAGGTTTTGGTAAAGTCCTGGGCTATATGTTGTCAGCGTCATCTGTGCCAAAATTAATTCTGTTGTTGATTACAGTAATGTAACATCTGGCTTTGCACTATTCGTGCCGGTATTTTTATTCCAATCGAACGTTTCTATCGACAATTGTGGAAATACAACGACCATAATTCTCCACATAGCACAGGCCTACTTAGAGTCATTTTAGGATGGCGAGGTCGGTTGTAAATTTCGCAATTAAGGATAAAAAGGATTAAAGCCTTTTTTCACTTGTATTTTAACCCTGTATTTTTATCACAACAACCTTTAAACTGTGCGTCTTTGGTTATGAAGACCTTTGTGCGATTTTCTGCTTTCTTCGCCTTCCTAATTTGACTCTGGGGCACTTTCTGCACTCTAATTGATCTAACTGACTAATTTCAGTCAAAATACATCTTCTCAAGTGTGGTTGTAACGGTTTTTCTTAAAATATGATCCAGGACTCATGAATCACGATCAATAACAACTCGATTATGTTTACGTCGCCTTCCCAATTTGACCCTGGTGCTTTTTCTGTACTCTAATTGGCCTGACTGACTAATTACAGGCAAACAGAATCTTCCTAAGTCTGATTATAACGGTTTCTCTTAAAATATGATCCAGGGCTCATGAATCACGATCAATAACAACTCGATTATGTTTACGTCGCCTTCCCAATTTAACCCTGGTGCTTTTTCTGTACTCTAATTGGCCTGACTGACTAATTTCAGGCAAACAGAATCTTCCTAAGTCTGATTATACGGGTTTCTCTTAAAATATGATCCAGGGCTCATGAATCACGATCAATAACAACTCGATTATGTTTACTTCGCCTTCCCAATTTGACCCTGGTGCTTGTTTTTGTACTCTAATTGGCCTGACTGACAAATTTGAGGCAAACAGAATCTTATCAAGTTTTTTTGTAAGATTTTCTCTTGAATGATGTTCCAATCTTCACGAATCACGATCAGTAGGAGTTCGATTATGTTTGTCTTGAGTTAACTTGTATTCATATTGATTTGGACAATGTTATCATTGGACCTTATATTAATTACTATTTTAATCGAGAAGACCCACACGATAACGGTTAATAATTGAATTAAATCTGATCCGTGTAACTGTTCCGGAGCGATACGATAGCTACCAGTAGATATTTGTCGGGAACAAAGGACGCTATTCAATGTATACTATTTCATTTTTGGATCATTTTTTTTTCTGTTGAACGTCCAACCTATCTCATTAGCCGCTACTAATTATACCCACCTGTTTTCTCACACGTTTGGCGTTGCCTGAGTACCTAGAGAGAGAGAATGTGTTTGTTATCTGGTTAGAGATGGAAGCTGGAGGTATTCGTATCGTTTGTAAATAACTGCCTGATGCTTGGGTTTCTTCTCATTAGCCGCACTCTATGCAAATTGACTTTTTGACTTAATTAAATGATCAATAAGTCTAATTACTAGTTAAATAGTAGATTTAGGTGTTGAACATAAATATGTGAAACATTCCGTGCCGCCACTAGTCTCATCAAGTCAGGAGGGTGTCTTCAAGAGTTTTCCTGTCCAAGATTGTCGATAAAATTGGGAACCAATTTTTTTAATTGCATATGTGTCCGAGGCGTGTCGTAGATAGTTCGATCCAACGATCGTATGTGTCATGTCGAACAATCAAAATATAATCTATTAATTAGACGCTGGATTAACGATGTAATGTATATTATATAAAAAATTAATTACTTTTAGTATTGAATCAGCCTTTGTTACAGTTCGTGACCAGATCACGGTCTATGACGCTGACGTGGAATCGAACTGATGGGCCGGTGTTATTTTCCGCACCACTTGTCATTCATTCGATAAATAAAAAGCCGTCCGTCCGGCATCTTGTACGGAAGCAAGCATAAATTTAAAACTGCCTACTACACATATGATAATTGACAGGCTGTAAGTTCAGTTACCATTAGGACCGTCTGTATTGTACTTTGAGTGTATCTGTTTTATACTCTAGATGGCAATATATCATCAGGAAATAAGCGGAGGAGTGTTTGGGTGGATTTATTTTTAAAAAATGTTTGTTGATGTCAATATTTGTGATGTAAAGGTTAATAAGCGTTTAACAGACGTAAATTATGCACGTGATGTGTATTGACATAGAGTCGAGTATCAAAGGAACTCCTCCTCGGTCTATTTATTTGGTTACTGACAGTCTCCTTCGTGTGTACTTACCTATAACTAAACTTTCAGTAAACAATAATTCAAATTTGATTACCCAAAACTCTGTTTCATATTTCTTCTATACAGAAGTCGGTACAAAGACAAAATTAATTACGTAAAAGTAGAAATATTTCGAGGGTGCATGATTTATGTTGCATAATTTAGGGTGGCCCTTAACGAAATTAACAAAACCCCGAAAAAGGGAAAATTAAGAAAGACCGCGACCAAGTTCATGATACATTTTAATCTTTTTGGAGTGTTCAGGAACGACGACAATTTACTTACCCCCAATTTCATCAGGTTTGTTTGCTCTTCGTTCAAAACAAGCGAACTAGGTCACTGGGATCTAAGGTTAAACTTTTGTTACTGTTTAAAATATTAAAGATTTAATTTGTACGGAACTATCTACTTACTTACTACGAAGTATATACTTAAAATATAATAACAGCGAGCGTGTGTTAAACTTTATTACTTTAGGTAGATACTATGTAACTCAAAGATGATGATGTCGCGTGACGAATAACAAACTTTAGCTTTATTGTTAAAAAGTTGAGACATATAAAGTTATCACGTTCACCCTTCTACGTCTTCAGCTCACGTTTAACGACAAAGTAATTTTTTCGATTTCTAACTTGCACTACAATTTGTTGCTAATTTGTTACCAAACCCAAAAATTTGTCGCTCGTGCCGTTTAGCCATAAACAGCTGTAGTGCTAGCTTCATATCAAGCTAGCACTACACATAGCGTATCTCGAAAAGGAAATGTCGTAGGATATTATTGTAAAGGCCATAATTTGTCGCTAATTTGTCGCTGAAAGAAGTCACATTCAACGAATTTGTCGCTAGTCTTATCTCCAACTGATAAGCGAAAAACTGCAGGAAAACCATCAAACAATTAATCAAGGAGTTCTTTGTTGCATTTGTTTTAAGAGATCGGATTTATTTACCAAATTTTTTAAATTAGGATTTCCTTGTTTTCCCCAAGTTGGGCAACATGTTACCTTTCGAGAATTTGATGGCTTTCCAGCAGTTTTTTGCTTATCAGCTGAAGATATGAGTAGCGACAAATTCGTTGAATGTGTCATCTTTCAGCGACAAATTCGCGACAAATTATGGCTTTACAGTAATATCCTATGACATTTCGTTTTCGAGATATGTCATATGTAGCGCCAGTTTGATGGTTTTCCAGGAGTTTTTCGTTTATCAGCTGGACATAAGACTAACGACAAATTCGTTGAATGTGTCATCTTCCAGCGACAAATGATGGTCTTTACAGTAATATCCTACGACATTTCCTTAATAGCAGTACAGCTGTTTATGGCTAAACGGCACGAGCGACAAATTTTTGGATTTGGTAACAAATTAGCGACAAATTATAGTGCAAGTTAGAAATCGGAAAAATAACTTTGTCGCGCTAGCTTCATATATGTCACATCCACTGCTTGACAACCACCTTGGTACACGTTACTCATTGATACTCCACTTCCACCCTCTCGAGCGGACCCCACGAGTTGGAATCAATGAACATACTTTCTCATATTGCTATATTTAGATACAAAAGGCTCTCGTGCTTACTTTCTGACGAATATATTAATTCCAGCGAAAATATTTTTAATTTAAGTCTTGTTAAGGTTTTCGTATTGCCGTCACCCCACAAGCTATTAAATTATTATTACTGAAACAAAATTAGAGTTTGTTATTTCCTGCCCGGGTCGGCCCTGTGCACAAGACGACGATGATGAGGGGTCGTTTGGTGCATGCGGGTCCCATTGGATTTAATGATCTTGTAATTGAGTTTTCTTCGCGGAAAAGTGAGGGTGTGACGGTCGTTACTATTTATTTGTTCCTCTTTTGTCTATCGGGGTAGTGAATAATGTTCGCACGACATTGTTTCTGCCAAGGGTTTCGTCCCTTATCATTTGCCGACTTGATTGCTGAAGGCCGGTGGTAAACAATTTTCGGAATCACCCTCCAATTATCTACTACGGATTTTCTGAACAGAAACGATGGTTCACACACAAATTTAGGTATAAGTCGTCTGTATGCAAGGGAAATTCCACACGCTGACAACTACATACATAATCGGTCGTTATATATTTGAGTATTATTTTTCCCTCATGAAAATAGTTGTTCTCCCTTGTGGACTTTATTTTGGAAATTGGATTTTGTTTTCCCTAAAAGCAATTCGTGGTTATGCTGCTCGAGTGACTCTGGTACATCTTATGCACTTTACAAATATTATGTTCTCCAAGGGTGGTAAAAGGGAATATTATGACGTTCCCAGGGGGGTGTCTTTGTTGGTGGTTGAAGACAGCTGCGATGTCAACCGGTAGGTAATCTATCGTTGGGCGTAACATTTACTGGACCTTTAAGGGCGTTTTCAACCGTTCGAACGATAAAAATCGGCCCAAGTAGGTAACCTAAAATATTGAATGTGCATCTCCTTTTTATTTTGAGAGAATCGTATTTACCTACCCGCAGATGCAAGATGGGCGTACCGATAAAATTGCTGTCGTTATTTAGAATTTACTTTACTTTTGAATGTTTTATTGCTAATGCTTTTCTGTAGCTTTCGCAAATGTTGTTTCGTGTCACCAAATACGTTGCGGACCCTTTGGGGACGACCGCAAAATAGCTTTTGAATTTTAAAAATGTTTTCTTTCGTACTTTTGAATTCTATAAAGTATTTATGGCTTCTCAAAAATAATTTTTGTAAGTGTATGAGGCATAAAAAACGCATTACAAAATTAAAAAATAAAAGATAGAACAATGTACCTAAGGAAAGTTTTACATTTTTCTCATAATCAAAGCTTTTTATTAAGGTAACCAATGAATGTAATATCTTTGAGGAATAAGTAATTAAAATCCTCCTTGAATTTTTGGTACGTCTATGGATGGATTCTTCATGTCTCTATGGCTTATTGTTTATTAGAAGTTGAACATTTGTAGAGAAAATTCAATAGAAAATATACAATGTGTGGGATCCCTGAAGTAACATCGTATTGTCCTATATTATTAAAACCATTTAGAGTCGTGTAATGTTCCCCTAAAAGGTAAAATGACACGAGTCTAAATGTCAACGTCAAAGTTAAATTCAGTCAGAAAATCCGGTTATCCGTTACAAGACATCTGAGGTTTATTTCTGTTGTAGCTTCTTTTCCGTTATTATTTACACAACAAAAGGTTCAAGCTATATTGTCGCCCGGGATGTAAAAGGAGCTCGGATTCTATTAATTTAAGTGGCAAGAATGGAACACCAGAAATACTACTGGGCTGCCTGTTGTTGTTGTTGCTGCTGCTGTATACATCTCTTTGGACTGCATTTCTTTGTTGACCGAACATTAATCTGCAAACGTACAAGTTGTACCTACTCCTATGACCTCTGTGTTGTTGTATAAATGAACGAATGAATGAATGGATTGATGGGAATGTCACAATCTCTTTTAGGACAATTTTATTTCAAGAATATTATATTGGTGTCACGTAATATATACAGGCCCAGAGTGTGTCTAATGAGCCCAAGGGCCTTGCAGGATGATCTAGAAGAACTTTAAGTTGTTCTTTTCACCCCAAACCAAAATTATTTCTAGCAAAGTAAACCTTTATTAACATTGTAATTTATTCCGCAACAAAATTTCTTGTGATAACAAAGATTTATTTATTTTGTAAACTTCTGCAACAAACTTTGGTATATTTATTGAGATAAACGTTTTACACGAATTTTATTCCTAAACTTTGCTTTTGGGTTCGCCATGCTGGCTACAGAAAAAAAAGATGGATACTCGCGGACCGGCGAGCGGTTCCGACCAATAAACTCGTCTCGGTTCCGACAACGGTCCCGAATACCTCATCAACAACGTTTATTTCGTAAATTTGTTTTATCGTATTAAAAGTGTCAGTTGTTACGAGTGGTTGTTTTTTTTGTATCTCTCTCGCCCTCACTTTCGCACAGTTATTTCCACGTCGACGGCCGTTAAGTTTGAAAAATTGCCTCAAATTATTTAGACGGACCACAGTTTATGTATTTATATGGTTTAACCACCGACACACACATAACAAAAAGAGATAACCATCCATACACTTAGTTCACCCCAACTAAAAGTTTGGGAGGGACAGTCGTTAAAAATCTTTTCCTAACACGTTAGATTATCATAATATCTCCACAATAGATTCACTCAAGCAGTGAGTCAGACTCGCTGGTAAAAATCCCTTTCTAGCACGTTGGATTCTTGAAAAAACTCCAGAAGTATTTCAGGACAGATTCACTGAAGTCCAGAAGTGTTTTAGGATGTTTCAGAGCAGACTCAATCAAATAATTGGTGAGAGAGACAGCTAGAAATGTTTTCCTAACAAGTTATATTCCCAAGAAAAGTCCAACAGTGTTTCAGAATGTTTCAGAGTAGACTCATTCGAGCAGTGAGTGGAACTTACTAGTAAAAATCCCTTTCTAGTACGTTCGATTCTCAAGTGAAGTCCAGAAGTATTTCAGGATAGATTCACTGAAGTCCAGAAGTGTTTTAGGATGTTTCAGAGCAGACTTAATCAAATAATTGGTGAGAGAGACTGCTAAAAATCTCTTCCTAACAAGTTAGATTCCCAAGAAAAGTCTAAAAGTGTTTCAGAATGTTTCAGAGTAGACTCATTCGAGTAGTGAGTGGGACAACTGATAAAAATCTCTTGCTAGTACGTTTGATTCTCAGGAGAGGTCCAGAAGTATTTCAGAATAGACTCACTGAAGTCCAGAAGCGTTTAAGGATGTTTTAGAGTAGACTCAATCAAATAATTGGTGAGAGAGACTGCTACAAATCTCTTCCTAACAAGTTAGATTCCCAAGAAAAGTCCAAAAGTGGTTTATAATGTTTTAGAGTAGACTAATTCGAGTAATGAGTGGAACTTACTAGTAAAAATCCCTTACTAGTGCGTTTGATCCTCAAAAGAAGTCCAGCAGTATTTCAGAATAGATTCTCTGAAGTCCAGAAGTGTTTCGGAAGGTTTCAGAGCAGACTCAATCAAATAATTTGTGAGAGAGACCGCTAGAAATGTTTTCCTAACAAGTTATATTCCCAAGAAAAGTCCAAAAGTGTTTCAGAATGTTTCAGAGTAGACTCATTCGAGTAGTGAGTGGAACTAACTAGTAAAATCCCTTACTAGTACGTTTGATCCTCAAGAGAAGTCCAGTAGTATTTTAGAATAGACTCACTGAAGTCCAGAAGTGTTTCAGGATGTTTCAGAGCAGACTCAATCAAATAATTGGTGAGAGAGACTGCTAGAAATGTTTTCCTAACAAGTTAGATTCCCAAGAAAAGTCCAAAAGTGTTTCAGAATGTTTCAGAGTAGACTCATTCGAGTAGTGAGTGGAACTAACTAGTAAAATCCCTTACTAGTACGTTTGATCCTCAAGAGAAGTCCAGTAGTATTTTAGAATAGACTCACTGAAGTCCAGAAGTGTTTCAGGATGTTTCAGAGCAGACTCAATCAAATAATTGGTGAGAGAGACTGCTAGAAATGTTTTCCTAACAAGTTAGATTCCCAAGAAAAGTCCAAAAGTGTTTCAGAATGTTTCAGAGTAGACTCATTCGAGTAGTGAGTGGAACTAACTAGTAAAATCCCTTACTAGTACGTTTGATCGTCAAGAGAAGTCCAGAAGTATTTCAGAATAGACTCTCTGAAGTCCAGAGGTGTTTTAGGATGTTTCAGAGCAGACTCAATCAAATAATTGATGAGAGAGACTGCTAGAAATCTTATCCTAACAAGTTACATTCTCATAAGAAGTCCACAAGTGTTGCCTGCAGAGTATGAAAAGTTTAACAACGCGAAATAATGCTCTGGGGTTGCCTTGGAAGCTTCCAAAAGTTTCTAAGAAATTCTAAATGTGTGACGAACTTTTATTAAAGTCCGGAATGTTTTTGAACGTTCCTGTACTCTCCCTAATGTTTTCACCTTCTCCTGAAATTTCTTCAGTGTTGTAGAAGTTAATAAACATTTATTTAAAGTCTGATAAATTTTCTTATCACGGTCCATAGTGCCAAATATATTATTTATTTTCTTAATCCCTTTCCGAGGTACATTAATTAACGTCAAGTGGGAATTTGGCGATTACCGATGGCATTTTTTAACTCGTTGTCCATAATCTGTGACGGGCTAAGTTTGAGAAAGTCCCATGAGGACGATGATGGTGCAGAGTTTTACAGGCGTCCAGTTACCGTCAAACAAATCGGGGATTACAGTAATACCTCCTGTAGCAGCTCATTTTTTCAGTCCAATAATCGGATAAACTAATAAGTTAATGTTGAAGTGTTTTTTGGCCCGAATACGCTGTACTCAATGCCCTCACATTTATGCATGTATGTATGTGTGTATATGTTCGGCAAAGATGTGACATCGGCTGACATGATAAATAGGAAAAGTCATGGGTCCATTCGGGTCATTAATCAATGGTCATCGACATTGAATTATTGGCAGCGAAAACAAGGAAGCATGAAATGGTTATAAGCACATCACTTAACCTGTTCGAAATATCACGTTTCCAGTTTTCATCGGTAATGGCTATTTTGGCTTATCTCCCGTTTGCAATTTATTATGATTAATTTCAATATACCACCTCCTCTCACGCTTTTAACCAGTTTATGAAAAATTATTGCTGTAAACCGATTAGTTTTTCATTAATAGAAACTATAAATAAATGCGGCAGGAGCAATTAAGTCATTACCGAGAATATTTTCGACGTTCGGCTTGGTCAATGCAGAGGTTAACAACTCCGATATTGCTTCCACTTAATTAATTATATTATTATTATCAGAGATTCGAATGTATTCGTTCGTTAAAAATAACCGATTCGGCTTAATTAATTATAATATAATGGAAATTGACTATATTCGAAAATCATCACTAGAATTTAAATTAACTAAAGTCCTCAATTCAAAAAATTCTTACATTAAATAAGTAAACAACAAAATTTATTTTTAAATAACTAGGGACATAAGTATGAATTTATGTTGGCTTATATCAATGATTGGGTACAAACGTTTGTCTTTTTATTAATTTTGTTAAGGGGTAAATTATAATAAACTAAACGTTAGCAAAGGTTAGCTACATTTCTCTGAAGAAGAAGAAGAAGAAGTGGAACGCTGTGTTTCGGCCGTGGTAACGATACGATCTCCCCGCGTCTGTCTCTTCTCGGATTCGTCTAAGAATATTAATGTCTGACAGTGACATCGTCAAAGTCAAGATAGCCGATACCTTCGACTAAACAAAAAAATTAAATCAGATACGGACGATTATCCGACATGCATCATTTATAATAGACGTCAATGGTAATAAAGTTCACATTGTGACCGGTGATTGATGCCGGACATCGGATTATTGGCTCACATCTCTTCTTGGCCGAGAAGTGGTGGTACAGCTGCAGTGTTATGATCGATGGAGATGCTCTTGTGCCGACTTGCCCTCTGAACTCCAATTTGCTTTCGATTAATAACGCTAATAAAAAAGATGAACTCACCTCCAATTTGTTGTCATGTACCTAAAGTTAAGGCTCGCGCACTGTATCGTCTACATTTTGCCCAAACGATTTCAGGAAATGTAAATTACAAATGGATTTTTCGAATGAACAGTTCACAGCAAACGAACGCATTCGTAGCGTCAATTAGATACATAATATATTTATATGTATGTACATGAAGTTATCTCTGTAGTGGATACGTTACCTGCGTTAAAAACCGGGCCGTATTTACTGAAGAGCCGAATACACCCCTCTAATGTGATTATTTTGAAAAAGAGTTTTTAATTTCAAAGCGCAATATTTCCATCATCCTGGATGCGTTTGAAAAGAAAGTAAAAACGTCCGTTCGTGTGGAACACATTTCATTATTATCACGGGCGTGTACCACCATACATACATGTACCTGATGTACAAATACATACACACATAATAACGTACAGGCAGACGTGTTTAACTGTATTCATTTATTTTCATTACGTTTCGAAAAAAAAAAGAGAAATTAAATGCGGCACGCTGAAAATTGAGAAGAATCAGTGAAAGCAGCCACGTACTCCACCAATTATTTCGGAATACTGATTCGTAATTACTCGCAATCATTAAATAAAATACACGTGAATGTATTAATGGACATTTTTACGGACCAGTTCATTATTCTCTTTATTTATAAACGTCCCAAATTTACGTACTTATAACGATAGCGATTGTGCTGCAACCAAAGAGCGAACGCAAGCGCCACCACTGGCGTTTGTCGCGCACCTCACTGCGCACGTCGGCACGTCACGGGACGACCCGGACACTTAACGGCGTTAGGCAAAGCTTTTAGAGTACATTCTTAACTTTTTTGGAAGTATTTAACGTATTATTTTTGTGCATTGGGAACGAAAGTTGTGCGCTGTGGGCTTCTTTTTTAATTTTTTAAATATTTTTGTCCTGTTGAGAAAAAATTGTAAAATTAGCCATGTAGCCACTACCGTCTTACACTTTGTAAAGTATTTAACATAATATTTTTATGTTCTGAGAGCTGAAATTGTAGGTGGTGCTTCTTTTCGATCATTCTAATTATATTTTCTTTCGTTTTCAGATACCAAGCACCAGGCGTCCCTAAAGATAAACGAAATTCATCTATTGTACATCTTGCGGGTAAGTAAAAAATTTAATTAATTGTGCCTTCAGGCAGGCACATTTCTTACTGAAATACTATTTTGTCATTACTTATACGTAGTAAGTACTTTGGATTTATTATAATTTCCAAGAATATAGAAGGTAAACTCGAACATACTTGTACTTTGTACTTGAAAACCTACTTTCGTCGGGGAAGTACCCATTTGCGATAAAAGTTTGTTGAGTTGAGCGCTTTGTGCCCCACCACCAGGTCCATGAAACGACCAGGTAGCCCAAGCTACATCTCCTTTGTATATCATACCATACACAATATGAAAGAACACTTACGGCATAAGTGCACCCTCTTAAAACGTTATTATATTTACTCTGTCATTCAAAAAGTTCTCCATTTGGCAGAGGGATGAATGTGGTTGCTGCTTATCGGTCCCACTATCTCCATATCTTTGCGACAATAACAACAAATATGTAATTGGAAATGTTTCAATGGTTAGATAAATATTTAAATTTGGAAATAATCGTAAAAATAGGAAATGCGTTGGGAGTAATTTTTTGTAGAATTTCGACGGGCCACCCAAACCATGCGAAACCCCCACAAGAGACAGTTCTATTATGACTAGTTATTCTATTGAATTGCTTCAAGCTATTATTATCAAAAAGAAAAATGAAACCAGTCGTTTAACGTGTGAGTAAACAACAATGAACAAAGTACTAGAGCACCCACCGAAGGGTGACAGGTCTAAGGGGCGTGAGTAATAAATTTGACGACATTTTGCGGTAGCCGTTGTGCACAAAAGGGTCTTTTTGTGGGATAAAGCGGTTCTTTAACAAACAGAAAAATTATTTTCGGTCTAGTTTGGGGGTAGTTTTTTCAAACCAAAATACAAACAAGCACAGAACTATTAAAATTAATTAATTAATCGCTCGCTTAAGTATTGCGATCTTTGTTTATTGAAAATATTGCCATAAAGAAAAACGTGGAGAAAGCTTTTATTTAAGGCGTGCCATTTAGACAGACAGGTATACGTCTTTTATGATTATGTTTGCCATCAAAATTATTGTAACCAATACCTTTCTTTATAACGGAACAGTTTTTAACGATTCTCCTGTCGTAACCTGAGATCCGCCTGAAATGTTTTATTTCGTGCAATATCATGTTTCGGAATAACATTTTTGCTACGCTTTTTTCTTTTGACGTATCCAAATTTATTCGTCTTCGGTTGTTTTGTAAGGGGAAACATTGGTTTTGGCGATGCCTTTGATATAAAAGGATAATTTATTACAGATATCTACAGGACGATCGAAAATTTATGTTTATTAGATATATTAACCGAAACATATATGTATATAATTCAGGACCGTGTAATAATACTTAGGTTTAAAATGTATTTGTAAGAATTTTCCTATGTCCCAGAGCACATGGTTAACGGTAATCGATCGATGTGTGTTTAGGACAATTTTTATGCTCTGTTTCTTCCCATTTAATCAATTAATTAATAAAAAAAAGAGGCAGACAAACTAAGCCGTTTATTAATTTGAAAGAACACAGCGAATATACCAACACGTCTATTATTAAGCTAGTTAATAATTTAGTGTGATAAAAACAAACTGCGGCACGAAAACGCTATCTCGCCATTTTTCTCGGCTCTTCTATTATCATGCCTTTATTTATTATTTTTTTTCTCTAAGAGGCTTAAACGCGGTGAAAGTATAAACGAGGAATTTAGTGGTTGTATTATAAAAGTTTAGCGTGCGCTTTGTTCGCCTTTTTGGTCTCAGAGAGAGAGAGATAGAGTACTGGAGGCCCACAAAAAGATGATTTCGTTTGTTCTATGGTACATTAATACACAATTTGTACATTTATTTTATAACAGTAGAGGAAAATATGATGGCGTGGATTTTTACTAAACGAAAAGGCTGCTGTCTATGTTTGGAACCTAACTCTGCCTCAATTGATTTCGCTCATAAGATTTTGAACAACCTCTACTATTTTCCCCATTGTCGTCCTGTTTCACATTGAAATTCGAAACAACAGAGTAAACGGTTTTGTCGGATATAGAGATACTTGTCGTTTAATTCAACAACCCAACGCCACCAGATACGCGACGTTCGTTGGCATGATGATGGCGGGTTCGAGTCGAATTCGAATTTCAAGCGAAGTCATTAGCATTCCGTTGCGGAATTTGTCTCTTCGACACCTAAACGGTCGCTGGAACTCCCGCAAGAGGGAAATTCGCGCAAGAGTAACGACAACAGTCGCCACTTGGGGGAAACGTTCGGAATCAATGGTATCGGCTTCGATTACTGGACGGGCGTGTCGCAATTCTCGCTTATTTTGAGCAGAATAGGGTAGTTCACCCATACAAATGCAGCCTAAGTTTTAGCTAAAATTATTGCCCTCGGATAATAAAACTAAATTAAAAAGTTTTGGTCAGCTCAGGAAACGTCTGTGGCCATAATCTTGGACAGTTCTTCGTCTTGCTCTTGAAAATATTTTGTTCATCTTAGGAAACATTGTTAGACATGGTCTTGAACAGCTCCTCTTCCTTCAAAGAATTAACTGTTGAAGATTTATCGGTAGTGTGTCATTTTTTTGTTGGTTTGATCAACCAAATCTTACTCGAACTTGTTAAGGTTCAGATGCTGGGGATTACTCGTATTTTTCAATTTGCAATTTTAACTTTGTATGACGGTGCCGATCCAATATGCAACACCTGCACTAAAAATAGGATTTCACGAAATCAGATTTCTGTCATATACATAAGACTCTATCTGGGTATAAATGCCATCTCGGTACGAGCGAAATCCCCTGAAAAATCGCAGTTTCGACCTTGATATCAGATTATGTCCGGTGCCGTGTCCGACGCGGGAGAATTAACATCAGCTCCTTGCGCACTCCATACTTGTCCCACGCAATAAATATGGATTTACATTAAACGATCACTGTTAATAAATCCGCTGTCCAGGATTAAAGAGAGATTTCGATGAAAAATTCGGGATCGTTATGCAAATCGACGTTATTTATTGACACGTGTCAGATGCAATTAACATTCTTTTTTTCGTTAAGAACTTAAAACAAAAATAAACTTTGACAAGTTAATCACGCCCGCACATTTGTCTTTTCCAATAAAATGAGACGCATACCTGGGTTTTGGGAAAAAAATTGCCTCAAACTATACTTTAATAAATTACTATTCTACAGAAACCTGCACCAAAGCCTAGTGACTCATTTATAAAATATATTAACACAAGCAACTTGTAGATGATGAAAGATCAAGTAATTATATAAGTTATTTTAAAAACAGGATGGATACCAGAGAAATCCTGACGACCTATGCGTTGGGAGTATATCTTCAAGACGAGTAGTATGCGAGCATGCGCATGTCCGCTTTAGACGATTCTGCTACTAACCGTTCTAAACACATCATCTTCCTACCTATGTATGTAAAAATAGTTATACCGAATGCATTTACTTTAATATTTACATTAGTATAAATATGTATCGTATTTATGTACGGGCAGGTAGTTAATTTAAAATATTTTACCGTACGCTTAAGGCAATTTACCGCAGGTACCCATAAGCATGGCCAGTCTTGATTTCTATGCGATCAGGAATGCGGTACCTTCTAGCACACGTGCTTCCTTAATAAATCTCTCGTCTTATCGACACAATCGTTGATTTATTATATAAAATTCACATGCACAGCTACGGACGTATATCCTGTCCCGCTATGTTTCCTCTAGTTATCATCTTTGTACTTCGACCATGCCAACATATATACACACACACACACACACACTTATAAAGTAGAATTGCGAAAATGACCGCACAGCGTAAACGTACTTGGCTATAAATGTATCTATGTGTGTATTCACTGAACACACATGGCCACTTTGATATAGGAGAAGATACGCATGGCCTGTAGCTACTTTATATCACATACACGTATATATTTACTGAGGAAATGCGTACACTTGTGTGTATGTGTATGTCTGTAGTCAAGCACTTAAAGCACTTAAAACTTCACGAAGTTGTAGAGTTTGCAGTAATCAGCCTCCAACTCAAAATTGCTGCTATAATTTCAAAACAAATGTTTTTAGAACGTTTCTCAGTAAATGTAAAAAATGTCAACTGTCTACTGTCAATGTTTAAGGTCAATGTTTTCAGAACGATTCCTAGTTGCTGTCAAATATATTTAGGTATAGCATATTTTCAAAACCAAAGCCTTTAGAACGATGTCCAGTGAACTACCAAAGAATCAAATCGTCAACTATCTGTGCCAAGTTTAAAAGCCAATGTTTTCAGAACGATTTCCAGTAGCTGCCCATATGACTTAACGATCAAATCGTCAGCTATGTGTAGTCAAGTTTAAAAGCTAATGTTTTCAGAACAATTGTTAGGGAATATCAAAAGATTTATCGCTAGGAGTTGTCAGTTTCAGACAATTTTCAAAGCAAACGACTTTAGGATGGGCCCCAGTGGCTGTTTAATCATCTATTGATCAAAATTGTCGACTTTATTTTGACAATTTTCAAAGTAAATGTTTTATAACGATTTCTAGTAAACTGTCAAAGAGTATATCGATTAAATCGTCAACTTTCTGTAGACAAGTTTAAAAGTCAACGTTTTCAGAACGATTCCGGTGGTTGTGAAATGATTTATCGATCAGATTTGTCAGTTACAGTCACTTTTCAAAGCCAACGTCTTTAGAACGATTTCCAGTGACTCGTAAACGATCTATCGATCAAAATCGTCGACTTTTTGTAGTCCAATTTGGAAGCCAATGTCTTTAGAACGATATATCGTGATCAAAAACATTAGCTATCTTCAGATAATTTTGATATCTAATGGTTTGGAGCGATGTAGAGTGAATCGTCTTTATAAAATATTATGCAATTAAACTGTAACAATGTAAGCCAATTTCTGTAGTCAACGTTTTCAGAACGATTTAAAGTAGGTACCTGTCAAAATATTCCTATCCCAAAAACATAGTATACTTTTCTTTACGAAATATTGACGTCAAATCACTTGAAATCAGATTCAATTTGGAAAACTAATTTTGAATGGAATGTTGGCATTCATTGGCCTGTTATCAAGTAAAAATATCGCGTATTACGTAATTCCATTGAAGATAGCGAGTATAATACGTAATAACGTGGATGTAGATATGTACCTACCATTCTGCCTCCCAGGAGTCCGTTCGAAGTTACGGTCCCGTGCTCTTTTAATCTAATGGGACAGTGGCGGTATTATATTCTTGAATCTTGATGAACTCAATTGTACCTGTTTGACTCATGCTCACTCGTCCAAATTTCTCAACAATAACAATAACAAAGACAAGTAAAATATGGCACTCGAAAAAGCGACTGATTCGCGATTAACGTGAAAATAGCAACGATGTGCTTAAGGTGTCAGCACTGACGTCATAACACCAATGGTTTTTCTCATCTCAATGTTGATGATACATTTTTGGAAAGCAGTACCTAGCACCTTTCTAAAATTTCTGAATATTATACCAATTAGTAGGGTAAGCTATTTTGTAAACAACATTATCTTTATTTAACGATCGTGATGAAGCGTAGGTTGGTATATGTATTGTTGCAATTAAATTTATTGTCGGATCATCTTCTAAAGAGATCTTACGTTATGAGCTATTTGATGAATAGGCGCAAATAGAATATTATATGATTTCTCATTGTTAACTGAATTATTCTGAAAATACTCATTCTTAGGATTGTTGGGTGCGTTCAGTAAGATTCTTTTATTATCCACAGATAAGTATACAGATGGATTGAATTGAATGTAATGAACTATGTAGGTAAAAGTATTTTATTAAATGTAATCTCTAGGCGTTATAAAATTAAACTTGTGTGCCCTACATTTCAAGATTTTTTCATATTGAAGTGCGTTCATTTATGAGATCGTTTCTTTTGGTAGGTGCCACTACAAATAAATAGGTTGCGTTCAGATTAAGCGAGCAAGAGTTCATTTAGCGTTCAGTTGCTGTAAACAACAAACTTGTCTTTCGAAAATTTCCCCATGAGTTTAATTTCCTACATATCAAAACAAATATAAAATACATATAAGAAAATTTTTAACCGCATTAATTAAAATACTGCACCACGTATTTCTTACGTTAATTAATTCGTTTCTTTTTCCAAGTGGCTTTGGAATAAATTGCGATGAATGCAATCACATACACGCAAATTATCAAAACAAAAATACGTGTGTGACATGAAAAAGAACTACAAGTTCAAAGGGTTTCTATTTGCCTTTTGAAGTTCAACTCAGCACTCGACTCCTTAAACGTAAATTAGATGAAAATTAATGAGTAAAATTGCAGCCCGTCACAACGTCGACTTGAAGTTGTCGCCTCGCCGGGTGCTACTCTTTAAAACAATAACGTTAATTTCCTTCCTGTGCAAGTATTTCTTCAGTGGCAGTCTAAAGGAAACATTAAAATTAGTTTATTCAGAATGGGATAAAAAAGGTGAAAAGCATTCATCGTGGAGGCCGTTACGACTTCAAAGAGAACACTTCACGGCAAGGACCAGGAGACGGAGACTTTCCAATTAGAGGAAAACTCTTAGCACCTTTCTCATGTTACTTCCATAACATCGTTTCGACGAAAATTATTAATTAGGAATTGAAATCAAAAATCATTATTATTTTTGGCCACTAGTAAGTATCCATGGGGGGTCAAAAGAAGCATGGACAACGTCAAAATATTACCCCTGTGGGTTGAATAAATGTGAAGGAAAACCGCCCTTGAATGGTATCATATCGATAAAAGAGTGAATCGGAAAATTTAAAATCAGGAATAAACTTTAAATGGTGCAGAGTTATGCAAATCAGGTCTGGTGTTGTATTTGTGTTTCTAGTTGAGATATAAGAAAGAATAATGGTGCAGTAAATCAATTGTTATTATTAATTGGATATTTCAATGCCACTCAATATTCCATTTAAGAATTATTCCCGGTCCAGTTGGTACAATAGTAAGAGTTAAAACGAGCCATTAAGTTCCCGTCAGGTCTTTACAATTTATAAAAACACTACACAACAGATGATTTTTATTCGTCGCGTTCTCGTTTCTCATAAAAGCCAAAAAACCGCTCCAATTACGACAAATACAGAAATAATGGTTCATTGTTCCTGGTTGGCTTCCTCCGGTTCGGCCGATATCACCATCAGCCGCTTGAGATGTCGGCCTTGAAGTGACTTTTTTATTAATCTGATTGATGACTCTGCGCTTTCGGTTTGAAATAATTATTGCCACAAGAAAATCGACACCCACAAGAAGCACCGGGAGGAAACGGAGAAAGAAACAATGAAGAGAAACGGAGAAGGACAAACGCCAAAGGATGACCGGCAATTTGACGTGACATCCTACCGGTATAAATAAACAAAAAGTTTTTAATTCAATAAGAACTTGCTGTGCTTAATTATGTTCTTCGTTTGTCTCACAATCAGAAAAGCCATGGTAATAATTTAAAATCGCTTCAGCTCATTCTCCAAATGGAATAATGAATTCGGGATGATAGAAAACTTTGAAGATGGCGATAAAACATTTTTATTTGGTTAAAGTATGCAAGATTTCTAATTTTTGACAAAAACTGATTTTGATTATTACTAGAACATTTCAAGTGATGAACCAGTCTTTTTATGGGACCTCAGTTGGATGACCCATTTGGAGTTGATATTTGGTATCATGGCTTCAAAAAAATTAAGATAATGCTAAAGGACTGGTATCAGATCCAATTCTTGTCAAAACAAAAACATGAACTTATTTTTCTCAACACCAGGAAACTTCAAGTTATGTAGCAACCTTACTAAGAGGTCTCACAGTTGGATATCCCATTTGGGTTCAAGTAAACGAAGAAAATGCCTAGAGAATTATAACATTTCTGTAACATTTCAAATTCTTGTCAAATCCATAGCAGAAATTGGTTTTGACCATCACCAGAAGATTTGAACTGATGTACCAATCTTTTTATGAGACCTCACAGTTTAATGACCCATTTGAAGTTGATGTTTGGCTTCAAGGAAATGAAGAAAATGCCTTGAGAGTTGTATCACTTAAAATTCGTGTCAAATTAATAACAGAAATTGATTTTGGCCATCACCAGGACATTTTAAATGATGTATTAACCTTTTTATGGGACCTCACAGTTGGATGACCCATTAGGAGTTGATATTTGGCTTCATGGCTTAAAAGAAATGAAGAAAATGCCAAAGGACTGGTATCAGATCCAATTCTTGTCAAAACAAAAACATGAACTTATTTTTCTCAACACCAGGAAACTTCAAGTTATGTAGCAACCTTACTAAGAGGTCTCACAGTTGGATAATCCATTTGGGTTCAAGTAAACGAAGAAAATGCCTAGAGAATTATAACATTTCTGTAACATTTCAAATTCTTGTCAAATCCATAGCAGAAATTGGTTTTGACCATCACAAGAAGATTTGAACTGATGTACCAATCTTTTTATGAGACCTCACAGTTTAATGACCCATTTGAAGTTGATGTTTGGCTTCAAGGAAATGAATAAAATGCCTTGAGAGTTGTATCACTTAAAATTCGTGTCAAATCAATAACAGAAATTGATTTTGGCCATCACCAGGACATTCTAAATGATGTATTAATCTGTTTATGGGACCTCACAGTTGGATGACCCATTTGGAGTTGATATTTGGCTTCATGACTTCAGAGAAATAATGAAAATGCTAAAGGAATGGTATCAGATCCAATTCTTGTCAATACAAAAACATGAACTTATTTTTCTCATCACCAGAAGATTTTAAATGATGTAGGAGCCTTACTATGAGTTTTCACAGTTGGATAACCCATTTTAAGTTGATGTTTGGCTTCAAGGAAATGAAGAAAATGCCTACAGAGTTGTATCACTTGAAATTCGTGTCAAATCAATAACAGAAATTGATTTTGGCCATCACAAGGACATTCTAAATGATGTATTAACCTTTTTATGGGACCTCACAGTTGGATGACCCATTTGGAGTTGATATTTGGTATCATGGCTTCAAAGAAATGAAGGAAATGCCAAAGGACTGGTATCAGATCCAATTCTTGTTAATACAAAGACATGAACTTATTTTTCTCATTACCACAACATTTTAAATGATGTAGGAGCCTTACTATGAGTATTCACAGCTGGATAGCCCATTTGAAGTTGATATTTGGCTTCAAGGAAATGAAGAAAATGCCTAGAGAGTTGTATCACTTGAAATTCGTGTCAAACCAATAACAAAAATTGATTTTGGTCATCACCAGGACATTATAAATGATGTATTAACCTTTTTATGAGACCTCACAGTTGAATGACCCATTTGGAGTTGATATTTGGCTTCATGGTTTCAGATAAATGAAGAAAATGCTAAAGGAATGGTATCAGATCCAATTTCTGTCAATACGAAAATATGAACTTACTTTTCTTATTACCAGAAGATTTCAAATGATGTAGGAACCTTTCTATGAGCTTTCACAGTTGGATAATCCACTTGAAGTTGATGTTTGACTTCAAGAAAATGAAGAAAATGCCTAAAGAGTTGTATCAGTTGAAATTCGTGTCAAACCAATAACATAAATTGATTTTGGCCATCACCAGGACATTCTAAATGATGTATTAACCTTTTTATGGGACCTCACAGTTGGTTGACCTATGTGGAGTGATAATTGGCTTTATGGCTTCAGAAACATGAAGAAAATGCTAAAGAAATGGTATCGGATCCAATTCTTGTCAAACCAAAAACATGAACTTATTTTTCTCAACACGAGGAAACTTCAAGTTATGTAGCAATCTTACTAAGAGGTCGCACAGGTGGATAACCTATTTGGGGTTGATGTTTGGCTTCATGTAAACGAAGAAAATGTCTAGGGATTTCACACTCTTGTCAAGCCCATAGCAGAAATTGATTTTGACCATCACCAGAAGATTTTAAGTGATGTACCAATCTTTTTATGAGACCTCACAGTTACATAACCTATGTGGAGAGGTTTTTGGCTTCATGACTTCAAAAAAATGAAAAAATGCTAAAAGAATGGCACCAGATTCAATTTCAAAATCACAACCAAAACTAATTTTGCTCATTACTAAGAAACTTCTAAGTGGTGCATCAATCTTTCTAGCTGTCCTGACAGTTAAGCGACCCATTTTGGATTGATGGTTTTCTCAAAAATGTTTTATAAGTGTTGATTGAATGGTAAGTGACCCAGCCCTTATCAAAATCAATACAGAAACAGATGCTGCTCATTCCCAGAAGATTTCAAGTTAAGTGACGTGCCAAGTCACAATTGTGTTTAGATGTCCTCATTGTTGTATGACCCACTTTCAGTTGACATTATTAACAATAGAAACTGTCGCTCTAAATCCAATCTTTTTCAATTACTGTCATTCTTATTATACATAAGTAGGTATGTGGTTGTAGTAGCAGCCAGCCAACAACGTTCTGGTATAGTAAATAATGTAACATTAGATAAACACTAGCAGAGCTCGGTGATCCATTATTTCAGTCTCAGTCATTGTCGGCGATTTTGAAATGCAAACAACACGTATAAATTTAACTGTACTTGTGGCATTGATATTCAAATTTTTCAGCTCCTATGACGACATGTGGTCTCCAGAGCGTCGCTGACGATCTGTGGTGTGGGTTCTTTTAAAATGTAAAGCAGACACTATTATTAAAAAGCGACGGTGGCAGCAAAGTGTTTCGACAGCAGCTTTTATCTATCTGGCCCTTTATTATTGTTGTTTCATATTGATGTTAAAAGGGAAGGGTGAGTCGACGGTGCATCCCCCTTGTCACTATCTTTATTAAGTTGGTTTTCTCTTTCTCAAGAATAGTTCTATTGAATTGCTCTACCATAGATATGATAGGTACCAGAGAAAAATAATTTTCTGTACAATATTTTCCTGAAAATACCCTTTATTGCTCGTAAATAAGCTACAAATTGACAATTTCTTTCAAACTAAGTTCAGGAGCATTTCCTTCTGTCGAAGACCTTTTAAGAAGTTGTTTCGCTGTGTCTCGGGTCTCTGGTCTGGTCTGGTCTCCTCCTGAATGGAAACGTGCCGAAGAAACGTTTCCGACAGAGTTGCACTACGTATATAACTGAAATTCGAAGCGGGTTTTTAAAGCTTGCGCTTCCGACGATTTCGCTAATTGGAAATGGTAGGTTATGCATTTAAAGTGCGCGAATTATGGAGAAAGTGCAGCATCAAAGGGAATAGTTGACATCGACGTTCGCATTTAGTATCTCGACTCTCGTCTCTCGGGCGGGTAATGGAAATGTGTCTTCCTGGCCGCGATAAGCATATAATTTCTGATATTAACTCTAATGCCGGGTAATAAGCGTTTTCAAAATTCGTAACAGACTCCGGGCTCGGAAATTGCAAAGTTTGAACAAATTTAGCAAATTTGATTCGCATGGCTGCACGCCAAAGGAAAGAAGCCTACATTAATTCCAAATATAGCACAGATAGGAATCAGGATTGTCAAGGATAAATAAATTGCAATACAGCTTTTTTTTGAAAAATCTCCTGTTTCTGGAACAACATATTCTCACAAGAATTTATATCTCAGGGTCACACCAAATAGTGAGGTCACATATCACAGAACTTGTGACATGACTGACATTTATTTAATTATCTCAAAATTCATTTTTCCGATCCTCACATCAATTTCTTTCCCGAAAATTTAGATACAGTAAATAACTAATATGCGAAATGGTCCCATGAAAACATTTCTGCAATGGGAAACAGATATCAACGTCAATGGGGTGCTAATGTGCTTGCTGATTATTAAGAGATACTACAAAATATAATATGACAATAATATTTTGAGGCGCATTAAAAGAGTTTGTTGTTTTTACCAAAAAAGTTACTTTTTATTGGCCAGTTTTATTTATACACTCTGTATATTTGGCTGTTACGCCAAACACCTGCTATCCTTCTGAATTATGCCAGGCTAAAAACTTAATTTTCAATTAACGTTTTTTGTTAGGTACATAGGTATAATATCCGATGCAGCCATCAGCTTTTTGTACATTCACCTAACTTTAATCAGTCAAGGGTTATGAAGAGGCAGAGTAATTAACAATAACAGCTTTTGACTCTGCTACTGTTCGTTTTAAGCAGTGCGTTTCGTATTGTCAGAGTATAATACAGAAACTAACACGAAATTTCACATCCATTATTATATTTAATAAAAACTATAGGTATGAAAATTAATTCTTTTCACATAATACCCTAATAATCGACTTGTAACGGTTTTACTTTTATTGTTTTCAAATCAAATTCTTTATTGTTATTATACCAGTTTCATTTTAATTTTTAAAATTAATTTAAACATCAGCTATTTGTTTATTTAAAAGTATATAATTGATTTTAAAAATTCTGGGGAAAGCAGGAGCAGTTGAAAATTCAGTCATTAACGTAATAAAACTTTGTGTGTTATTTATGGCGATCGCACGTTTAAAAACCCAGTAGGAGACTCCTTTGTGCTTTATATTGTGTCCATTGTTTACCTTTTTGTGTCATTTAGTATCTATATATTTTATTCTATAGAACCAACAGGTTGCCCCCCATCGCTTTCTTTGTATGAGAACAAATACCTTTCCCAAAAAAACATTTCTATTTCAAATGTAATCGAAACGACAGAACACAAATTACTGTTGGTTCCTTTTTGTGACAGAAAAAGTTATTGTATTTTGATACATCTGAAACAAATTAAAATTTTTCATCAAAGGTATTATACGTACCTACCAACAAGTTTCTCTCTTAAATCTAATAATACGTAATTTTCTAGATAGTAAGTAAGTAAGTACCTAATAAGTAATAATAAAATCCGTTCTGCTTGTCATATTTCTTCTTATCCTGTTTTGCTTTTGCTGAATTATTAAGTATCTGTAGGTAGGTAGATGGATGCTAAGAAGAAATCCTAGAAATGAGCTTTAGGTACCGAAATAGAAGGTCACCAGCCTCTGGCACGATTAAGTGGAAGAATTGTCATGAAGTATTAAAAATAGCAAGATGATATCCCATTCGTAAAATATTATTAATTGTGAAAATACAACAACACAACACAACACAATTCGAGTTTAATTATATTTTAATCTATGGAAATTTCGGTTTTGTCACAGTTTTCTACAGAAATAAATTTAACCAATTTTTGATATAAACCACTCAGGACAAATTTTAATTATACATATTTTTATTTTACACTTACAGGACATACATAAAGTGGAGTTTAGATGAATAAGGTTTTATATAATATAAACATATTTTTATGACGTATATGAGTGGTTGTGGTCATAAAGAAAATTTGACTATTAAAAGTTTACGAGATAAATCGAGTCGGGGGGTACTAAATATTCACTAATTATTGCTTATTAATTTGATAATGGGATTATCTTACGTCTATTGTAAGCAATGTGTAGATTAAGAAGAATATTCATGAGAAATATTTAAAATCACACTAATATTATAAAGGCGAAAGTCTAAATGGCTGGAGTTAGCTGACACCCTGGATTAACACATAGGCTACGTTTTACTGCGGGAAAATTTCTTATTCCCATGGGAAAATCGATGAAAATTAATTCGCGGAATATTATAAATGCGAAAGTAACTCTGTCTGTATGCTACACAATCTCGCCTAAAATTTACTGAACCGATTTTAATGAAATTTGGTACAGAGATAGTCTAGAGCCTGAGAAAGGACATAGGCTACTATTTACTGCGGGAAAATTTCTTATTCCCATGGGAAAATCGATGAAAATTAATTCGCGGAATATTATAAATGCGAAAGTAACTTTGTCTGTATGCTACACAATCTCGCCTAAAATTTACGGAACCGATTTAAATGAAATTTGGTACAGAGATAGCCTAGAGCCTGAGAAAGGACATAGGCTACGTTTTACTGCGGGAAAATATCTTATTGCCATGGGAAAATCGATGAAAATGAATTCGCGGAATATTATAAATGCGAAAGTAACTCTGTCTGTATGCTACACAATCTCGCCTAAAATTTACTGAATCGATTTAAATGAAATTTGGTACAGAGATAGTCTAGAGCCTGAGAAAGGACATAGGCTACTTTTTAATGCGAAAAAAGGGTTGTAAAGGGTTGAAATAGGAAAGTTTGTGCGGAAATTCCGTAATTTTTAAAGATAGAAGCTTGAAACTTATTTTTTATGCTTTTGATTAGATATTAATAAATACGACATTCAATGTTTGTAAAAATTTTACCCTAAAGGGGATAAAATTAGCCGATGAAAGTTTTTGTGTAATAACGTCGTCCAAAAAGCTTACGGCCCAGAAAATTAAAATATTAAGTGTAAAAAGTTATAAAGGTTTTGTTTATTTGGATCAATAAAAGTAGTTGAATACTAAGCTATATAAACTATTTTACACTATAATTAAACTATATTAATGTATAATATTATAAATGCGAAAGTAACTCTGTCTGTCTGTGTGTTACGCAATCACGCCCAAACTACTGAACCGATTTAAATGAGAATTTGGTACAGAGATAGATAAGTAGATATAAAGCTAGAGGCTTGAAACTAATTTTTTAGGCTTTTGATTAGATATAAACACGACATTTAGTGTTTGTAAAAAATTTACCCTAAAGAGGGCAAAAATAAGGAATGAAAACTAATTAGTGAAAAAGGTGTCAATACATTGCTTTAATTATCCACAATTATTCAAGGTAATAAAAATTCCGAGGCAGATGCTAACGCCCGTTCCTTGTTTGGTATATGATAAAAGATTTTGGTCAAAGAATGCCAGATAGGGTGTATCGAATTATTAAGTTTCTGTCAGTCCCAGAAACCACAAAGGTGGACATACCACCAACACAAAATCATCCCGGTTACATGCAGGGTTTCTTCTTCAACATCCTCTTTATTCAATCAGTCGTCGAATGTGGATGGATAGATTGGAATCGAAATAGCTCAATCCTTAAAGTAGTTGGTTGGTCCGCGATCTTATCTTTGCACTTACGGGAAACAACAAACCAACCAACCAACCAACCGGCCTTATGTATTTGTGGATGTAAATGTGTGTGTGTGTGTGTAAGTCTGAAAGAGCTCCGCTGCCAGTCAGCACAATGGCCCTTTTTTGTGTGAGATCGTGTCGACCAAGACCGACCTGGATCCCATGCGGACTCGGGACAAAAGGTACACCTAAAAGCATGGGCACTTGGTCGCGTTATCTAATCGGACGATCGCATCGCGCAAGCGCAATGACAGTCAGCTGCCCACTTATCTGCCATCTCGTGGAGGCCTTTCCGATAACGCATCTGGGACCACGTAAGTAGCCGCAATTGTTCTTCCTCCTCCTCTTCCTACTTCTTGTTCTTTTTCTTCTCTAACTCACTTCTGACAACAACCACCAACAACAGCAGCAGCCTCCCGAGACGCAGACATGGATTTACTTACCTATACCACGAGACATCACCTCATGGTGCATTAACGAGACGGTGTCGTCCCCATCACGACCACGGATTGCAAAACTGGATCATGCAAAAGAAATCCAAATCACTGGTCGGCAAGAGCTGGCACGAAAATCTCTCTTACTGGCAAGGATTCTTTAGAAGAATTATAAATCTATTAGATTTTTTGGGCATGAAAACTATGTCTATTATCTGACCTCTAGTAAAGGACCCACAACCTCAGAATTATGGTACACAGAAAAATAATTGGATACATGTCTTTACCAAGTTTATTTTGACCCTTTTCGTTTCTTTAACCCCTTAATTTTGAGCCCCATTGGTCAAGTGTCAAAAATCAGGGGTTCTAAATAGTCAAATTTATACTCCACCACCAAGGGCTAAATTTTTATGCCTAATCGTCCAAACCAAATAAATTTTTTTCTTCTGTGCATTCTAATTGTAGCTACAAATGTTAAATTTATTACTTCTGCTCCAGTTAAATTTAAATTTTATGTGTGTGTCTGACTGCTTGATGAGAAAATTCTAAATAAGCCGAAACAACTTGCAACGTCATCAGATGAGGGTACTTTAATTTATATTGTTAGGGCGGTTTATTCAAGAAACTAAATAAACTATGAAATTCATTATTTGAAATGGTAGTTGCACTTTGTTAAAGATGTAATATGCATCAGTGTAATTGAATTGGATCACCCTGCTGTTCCATCCCCCTACGTCTGATAACTTCGACACATTCCCCCATTATCGACACACGAATAAATTGCGAGCACACATTTACATTTTAATGAAGTTGTTTGTACAAGAACGTCTTTCAAAAACTTTTCTCCTTTCATTCGAATAGCGTCCTGTTTGCAAATATAATACTTACAATCGATAAGGTAATTGTTTGTTTTAACTATGCACAACGCAACGGGGCGAAATAATAAGGGGTGAATATACTTGAAAAATAATTGATAGGTATTGTCAAAATCAAACTCATTAAAATAAAAATAATTTTAAATTATAATTGTTTGTATATATTAGTGTCTGGAATTTGCAATTATAGGTCTGAATTTGACATCTTAATATGACAGTTAACATAGAAAACATCTCCCCGTTGCGTGTTTGCTGATCCGGAATTGTTTGCCCAAACATCGGCTAACAAAGCATCTAAACGAAACTCACGCTCCATTAATAGCAGCCAGCACTAAGTATCTCAAAAATAATATTTGCTCACCCCCGGGTCCATTATTGTTATTATTATTATACGCCATAACGCGTATCTATCTATCGTCCGTCGCTCGGAAGAATTTTTGTACCCACCATTTAGCTTAAACAAAAGGCACGCTGCACGGCCCCATCGCCGAATCGCAAACAATGTGACAAATCAGTCGACAAATAAACCGCAACAATGCAAACATTCTTCTTCAAAGGGCTTTTATGAACCAGCGTCCGCAAAATAAGTGTCTATTTTTCTTTGTGGACTAAAGGGCACAGGTCTACTTCGTCATGGCGAGGGATAACTGCAGCCACAACTTACAGTTCTTGGAGAAGAATAATAAAAATAAAAATTGCTTTTCAAATTTTCAGTCACTATTATAAAGGTAACTAAAAATTTAGAATAAATACACTAGTGGAATGTTGAGAACCGAACGTATGGATTAACAAAGAGCGATGTGGTATCAGAACTGTTTGTTATAAGTCCAGACAGTTACTAGACTAATTACCATTTCTTTTAAAAAATACAACAACGTGTTGGACGTGGGTGTAGGAAAATTTGTACAAATATCTTCAGAACTGTTTTCATATGGATATGTCGATATTTGATGATAATGTGGCCTGATTACATAAAATAAGGCTTTGTTGGAGGGAAGATAGAAATAAAAACTTTATTGTATATTTTGATTCATTAATATAAAGATCAAAATTTAGAATATATCCATCCCACCAAAAACATTTTCATGTAAAAATAGTGCCAAGACGTGTCTACATAGCTTACCATGTGAAAAAGTTATCAGATCTCGTATAAATCCAAGCTCTAAAGACTACACGCTCTAAACCTACAAGCTCTACACTACACCTTAATCAAAATCTATAAAAAAGTTGTCAGATCTCATGTAGAGCCAAGATTCTTGATCTATGCGCTCTTACTTTACCAAGCCTAACTTTACATACTCTACATTTTAGTCTAAACGTGTGGCTTGCCCGTTTTTCTACCGTTACAAAGATTTCATAGGCATTGGTTCATCGTGTGTGAAATAAAACGGCCAAGCCACACGTTTTGACTAAAATGTAGAGTATGTAAAGTTAGGCTTGCTAAAGTAAGGGCGCATAGATCAAGAATCTTAACTCTACATGAGATCTGACCACTTTTTCATAGAATTTGATTAAGGTGTAGTGTAGAGCTTGTAGGTTTAGAGCGTGTAGTCTTTAGAGCTTGGCTTAATACGAGATCTGATAACTTTTTTCACAGGGTAAGTTATGTAGACTCGTCTTGGCAACATTTTTACATGAAAATGTTTTTGGTGGGATTTGATTTATTTTTGTAAGTTGCTTTTTTGAGTAATTTGGACCAGTAACTAAAGTAACAAATAATACGAACGAATTATAGAATTATTACGACAATACGATACGACTACGAAATTACGAATATGAAATGCAAATATTTCCTAACAATCGATCATCATTCGCATCCGTAGAAAAATGTCGAAAGCGCATTTCAAAATACAGTCAGCGCCATCTAGTGACGCGACGTCGGCTGATGTCTGATGTTTAAACTTTCACCCAGAGGACGATTTTCAAAAAAATATGACGTTCATATTTTTTTATTTGTTATAAGTATTTTATTGTTTTTTTCAATAGTTATTACTGCATGACTATGTAGTTAGTGCAAATGTAGTGCAAGTCTCATACAAACTTCCACCTGATATTCCGAGGGGATTGGTTAGGTTAGGTTAGGGTTGGTTTTTTATTTTTTTTGATGTCTTCATAGTAATATTAGCTTACATACAAAATTTCAGCGTTCTAGGACGTCAGGAAGTACCTTAAGAATTTTGATGATCAGTGAGTGAATCAGTGACGAAATCGGGGGTTTTTAGACATTAATAATATCTAAAGTATAATAGCTACGACATTCAAACTTTGTATGTTTAATGATTGTACTGGTGTCATTATATCTTTAAATTTTTAACTATTTAGCATCATCAAAACTAAAGCTATGAGAGTTCAAAAAAACGTTTCGAGAAAAGGTAGGTAGTGCCCTAGCGCTCCGCTTGGCTCGTCTTGGCGGGGGCACTCCCGTGCTCCCAGATTAGTGGAAAGTTCAGAACGTAAGGTATGGATTATGAAAGGAGGATGTGGTATCACAACTGTTTTTTATAAGTCCGGCCCTGAATTTTATTCGTCCAGACAGTTACTAAACTAATTAACATTTATTTTTAAAAATGCGACAACGTCACGGACGTGGGTATAAGAAAATCCGTACAAATATTTCGGAACATTTTTTTTTTCATATATATGTCGATGTGGCCTGGCTGCAGTTGTGTTGTGCCCAGTTGCGGATACCCTTCTTCTTTTTAAAGATTTTCGTGTTGTTGTTCAATCCGTTGAATAAGAGCGTTGCTTTTGTGGTGGTCGAAAGGGTGTGCAGGGCTCGCGGAGGTGTTTATGGGAAACCAAAGATATCAAACTGAATGGGACTCGAAGAACATAATGGTCTGCAACTCACACAATCACAAACACACACATACATATAAAAGCATAAGGTCCGTAATATTATGAGGGAGACACATCTGCCTATGCGTGTTTGCTCAACTGAGATGCGATGAAAGAAAAATTATTTCCTCCGGTTGAAATAAATACCATGGAGGAATGTTATTTTTGGTTTAATCTCCACAATCGGGTCGCTAGTGGCAGTTATTAACTCTACTGTCCAGCAGATTTTGGATTTCGTTGTCGAATCGGCAGCTGAATGGGAAAAATAATGTCGTCGGGTCCCTAACCAACAGAAATAGAAACTAATGTCTTAGGTCCCCGGTTTATATATTTGTTTATAGAAATTTTAAACCCAAAATTTGGCCAGTTTTTAAATTTTCCCTAAATTCTGTAAGCTTGCTTTAGAAATTGTAACAATTATGTAGATATTAGAATAAATTGAAAGAAAAAGCATCTCTTTATATTTCTTCGTTTTCGTTCTTTGTAACTACGTGAAGGAGTATTATGTAGATACCTATTATAAGTATGCTGTGTTAAATTCGCAAAATAACCGAGCTAATAAAATAAACGAAGCGTCCGCATTAAGGCAATTTGTCAAAGAATATTTTATGCGTAACCATGACAATGTGCCTATTAAAATTCGTAAACGTCGTCGTCATCGCGAGATTTGTTTGTGCGTATCTTGAATTAAAAGCAAGCTGCTTATTTTTCTTTTCTTCTTTTTTATTTTCCTCATCGTCCTTTGTCTCGCTTTCTGAAAAAAAGTGTGTCGTTCGTTATATTGTATCTGCTTAATATTTTTTTTTTCTCGTGTTTCGACACGCATCTTACATATTTCGAATTTGCTTTCGGTGGTTCGACAAGATTGGGAGAGTTTTCGGAAGTTTGTTTTTGATATCATTGGATTTGGCGCTACTCTATATTGACTGATGTTTTTTTGATCGTTCCGTCACTCACATTCGCAAAAAAGCTTTGCGGATGTTTCTGACATGGGGTGGTACGAATTATTTCATAGAAATATTATTTTTTTTGCTGCTTACCTGGTCATAAACGTGCCCTATTTTATTTAAATAGTAGGTATAAGTGTCTAAAAGAACTTTTAATATTATCGTTTCCACCTTCAGGCATTCTAATAACAAAGTAGTCATCCCAAATTCTTTTTTCTCTTTCAGCGAATTCGTAGAACAATTTAACTGGCAGTGGCAGAGCCAGTATGTTACAAAGAAGAAAAAGAGATAATAGGATATTGTTTAGGGACATTTTATAGTGTTGAGTTGGTTATTTCCTATTGTGTTCCGCTTAATATATAGCTTTCCAAAGAGACAAGAAATACTGTACGTCGAAGTATTTGTTCACCATCATTGGCATGTATCCATTCTTCACGCCATACTCAAAACAAACTGTCGTTTCCAGGTCGTAATATTAATTTATTTTGTCTAGTCAAAGATAACAACATTCCAAAAAACGTCTATGGTGAATGAATGTGTAATATGCACCTACGTGTATATGTGGTTTTGAAAATGTCATCTCCCTTTTATTTATGAGCTCGAATTTGTATGGTAATTCCAGATAATTTTGTGTTTACATTCAATCCGAAATCATAAATTAAGAATAATATCCTTATTCAATTTAGATGCCTTATCTCGAAAAACACTGATGACTGGCTGGCCAGTCAGTCCGTCCAATGACGCGACAGATTCCGCGACTGATTTCGGCACTACGGTCATCAATTGCGCACCCAAACAAAAATTACACAAATCACTTCTACCAGTTAAAACTACTACCGGAATCATCACTCTCTATCCTACCAACAGTTGTATAGTAGGGTGCAGTCTCCTTTTAGATTTTGTAGGAATAGGTTGGGCCATGATGGGGACTTCTGATCCTGCATTTGCCTAGATTGCCCAAGAAAACTACAGAGGAATTTGAACCGAGGCTTGCAGATCTGATAGCTAAGCTAAAGGAAAACCAAGATACACCCTCTAAATTCCAGACACATAGAGAATAAACCATTTAACTATTGGATGAATCCACAGAGGAGCCATAATCTAGAGCCCAGACTCTAACAAGTTAGAAACCGCCATTAAACACTTGGATGATTCTAAAGGATATCTATGTTCTGGTGTCTACATTCAAGACATTAGAGACTGGAGCAAAGGAGAGTCATAATCTGGTGTCCAGATTCAAGAAACCCAAAGACAAACATTTAATCCTTTGATAAATTCATTTTGTTCAAGACACTTGGAGATTAGATCATTAAACCACTAAAATTCCAAAGGAGAGATCATGATCAAGAGTCTAGAAACGAAACCATTACACTGTTGGATAAATCCAAAGAAGTCCAGACTCTAGACACTTAAAGACAGACATTAGGTCCTTGGATGAATACGAAAAATATTGATATTTTGGAGTCTAGATTCAAGACAGTTGGAGACTAGGCCATCTAACTATTGGATGAATCCACAGAGGAGCCATAATCTTGAGTCCAGGCTCTAGAGATTTAGAGGCAGATATAAGATCCTTGGATGATGCCAAAGGAGATCTATGTTCTATGGTCTAGATTCAAGACATTTAAAGATTAAGCTCTTAAACAACTTGAATTCCAAAGGAGAGCCAAGATCCAGATTTTACATTCCAGACGCCTCCAGTGACCATACCATTAGATTGGTGGACGAAACCAAAGAGGAGCCCTATTCTGGAGCCCAGACTCTAACAAGTTAGAAACCGCCATTAAACACTTGCATGAATCTAAAGGATATCTATGTTCTGGTGTCTAGATTCAAGACATTAGAGACTGGACCAAAGGGCAGTCATAATCTGATGTCCAGACTCCAGAAATCCAAAGACAAACATTTAATCCTTGGATAAATTCATTTTGTGAAGTTCAGGTTCAATACACTTAGAGATTAGATCATTAAACCACTGGAAATCCAAAGGAGTGGTCATGATCAAGAGTCTAGAGACCAAACCATTAGACCGTTGGATAAATCCAAAGAAGTCCAAACTTAAAGACAGACATTAGGTCCTTGGATGAATACAATAGAGATTTATATTTTGAAGTTGTTGGAGACTAGACCATTCGACCACTAAAAGAGAGATCCTGATCAAGATTCCAGACACTTCCAGAGACTAGACCGTTAGGCTGTAAGATGAATCCAAAGACGTGCCATGTTCTGAAGTATAGACTCCACAAGATTAGAGACCAGACCACAAGACCGTTTGATGAATCTAATGGAATTCCATGATTTGAAGTATAGATTCAAGACGCTTGTAGATTAGACCATCAGTTCGCCGAAAATACAGCGGGGGGCCAAGACCCAGAGTCTTAATTCCAGACACATAAAGATTAGAATGAATTCAAGAGGTGCCATAATCTGATGTCTAGATTATACCTCATTAGAAACCAAACTGTAAGACCTTTGGATGGATCCAATGGAAATCCATGGTCTCTAGTAAAGATTGAAGACACTTGGAAATTGGATCATCAGATTGCCAAAAATCCAGAGTCTAGATTCCAGACACTTCCAAAAATCGGACCATTAGACTTTTGGATGAATACAAAGAGCAGTCATGTTCTGGAGTCAAGACTCCAGACAATTAGAGACCGTAAGACTTTCGGACAGATGACTGGTCGTAACGATTTTAACGAGAGAGTTGCAGTGTGCAGTTGAGGAGTACCCCCGAGAAGAATTTCTGGTGCGCAGCACGTACTGAGTCTAGTTTAAGGTGGCTGCCGGCAGGACGTCTGAGGAACCTGCTAAGTCAAATTAACGAAACCATGCCCAGGTAGCTGCCCGCGCAGATAAGAAGTAATTCGTGTTCTACCATCCTCTTTATGCCAATACAGGTGTGAGTGACTGTGTGGGCCACGGTACATAAAATCCGGTGAAATATTTTCATTCGAATTAAATTGCAAATGTAAACGTTTGTGCTCTCTTTATTATTATCATTATTGTTTTGAACAATCGTTACATGGAATATTAAACATTTTATTTAAATTAGAGGCCACAAAACTGTTCCAATTGTTTTTAATTAATAATAATTATTTCATACTTGTACATATTTTACTTAAGTTAGGGTGGTGAAGCGGGTGACCCGACAACCCACTTTTTGCGTAAATCAATAGATTATTCCAATTTACTTTGAAAAATTGGTTGAATTGAAAAAAGGGTTTGGTGTAATTTAAAAAGAGAATTCCGATTTTTCGTATTCCAGAGTTTTACGGAATTAGTTGGGGAAATCCACTGATTTAAAAGCGAAGAAGTAAATGAACGAATCTCGTTCGATGAGTAGTGGAATATTGAAGCTGGGCGAATTTCCTTTTTATCTCCAATAAAGCTTTTTCGTGTTAACATAAGTAACCGAATCTACTTGAGGTGGTCTTGAAAAATGTTTTCGAGGAAATCCGGAAAATCCCGATAAGTTGGCAACTTTGAGAACATACAAATTCTCTTTAAGGATTATAACGTTAAAGTGCAACCACTGTCAAATACGATAAGACTTCATTTAAAATATTAAATCAGGAAAAGTTTCAAGACTTACTTAAATTTTCAGCAGCGATTTAATTATCAAGTACCTATTGTTATTATTTGTTTTTAGTCAAGAGCAAATATTTGGAAATCTTGAACCCCTAGGAATTCAAATCCTCGTTTCCCCGACTGTCTAATACGCCAAGTTTCACTTTCCATCTCAGAAATGCCAATCATTTAAAGCTTCTTGTCTAATTAATAGCTCGTTATGTGCTCAGAAATTTCGAAGCTTTCACTCGAGAGGCGAATGTTGAAGGAAGGGGCTTCTCAAGCTTACTAACGAACGTTTACGTACCAACATATATACATTTATATTAAAATATTTGGTAAGCAACCACGTTATTAAATTTTCGGGATTTCGATATTACTGATTATAAAATATATGTGCTTGTGAAATTGAAAAATATTAAAAAGAATCATTAAGTAAATTAATTAACTAGCCCTTAATTAAAACAGTGTGCCTGTTTGTAATATTAACTTCTTCGGGAATAAAAGTGGAATTTGAGTGACTACCCTCTCATCTACTTAATTAGAAAGATTCAGGACTTTTTTAATCCTTCAAAGCAAAAGTTTTTGTGCTCTCTTTTTTCAACCGGCGAGACCTACTACTAATTATCGAATTTTGTTGTGATTGATAACGATGTGGCTAAAAATACAGTTGACGTTTAGTCTCAAATTTTTGTACGATTTCTAATCCTACTTGGGTATATTTTAAGATATTAAACGGAGACTGTAGTAAATGAATAAATAAACTTAAAAGAACTCACAATCAGCTTAATTACCACCACTGAAGCGCGTTTCGCCCACTTCACACGTGGGCACTATCAACGCGTTTAATTCTTTTTAGTTTATTTAGGTATACGTATTTTGTTTCTTTTAGTGTCCCAAATAAAGCCTTAATTTTATTTTTCTTAATTAAATAAAAAAATTGTAGGCTGATGTTTGACAGAATGAAAATACAAAGTTACATTGTATTTATTTTTATAAAAGGTATCGACATTTTTGTTCTATCCGATTTTGAAACGTTGTTGTCTACTTTGGGAAATGGGGAAAAATAAAACGTCTATTCCACAAAGTAAATGCGATTTACTTCGGTCGTGTGTATCTGAGCCTGAAAACGATATCCTGAAAGGACGAAATATCCTTTTGGCTTAACGATTTCGTTAAAAGAGCAAAGAAGAATAACAGTTAGAACAATAATACACAACTTCTTAAAACGAAGAATTCTGTTTCAATTTCTCTGATAAAGGACAATGGCGTCCTTAGAAAGTGACCCATTTTATCAAACTAAAAAATTTTCTGTTATTTATTTGAAAATTTCATTACAAAATAAGAATCTACAGAAGAGTGAGGGGTAGAACAGGGAGGTTGGTGGTTACGTTCAAATTCCTCCCCTTTCCAACGTGGATATCTGAATATATGTATTTACCGACCGTCAGCTTTTCATTTTACCTTACCGTTGCACGCAAGTTTTTCATGTAGGTATGTAGTTGGTTGTGAAATTTATTGCATTTTAAAATGCTAAATATAATGCGAGATAGAAGGAAAAAAGAGAGTAAGGTTTACTTACGTATGGGGTCGTAAAAAAGACCTGAAGATTGTTTTAAATATAAGGCAACCAACGAACAAATGTACCTTTGATGGTGGTAGGTAGTGTAAATCAACACAACATTGCGGTTGCGAAACTTATGTGCAGCGGACATGCGACATGCGCGGCGGACGGTTGGGTCGAAACGTTTGGGTCGGAATAATCGCGTGCAGTGTAAATGTATTGGCAGGTTTACGATAAATGAGGAGGACTTTCAAACTGATATGTGACCAAACTCAACAGGATAAGGAAAAATAAAATCGACAGGAAATAGGGATGTTAACTTATCAATAATCTCCAGGCCTGAACCATTAGAAGGCCAAATTTCTGGTAATGTTCAAGAGACGCATGACTGATATTCTTTGGGTGTTTCTAATGTATTTTGGTATTCTGGAATCAAATCGACAAACAGATGTTTTGTATTATCTATAGTTACTCTGCTGTACTTAACAATTTAGTTTGAGATTGTTAAAACTTTCAGCATTCTCATTAAACGGATGAAATCTTTTCCACAGTGACATAAACATTACTTTTTACAGAAAATTACAAAAAGCGTCTCATTGCTTTCTATAAGAAGAAGATTAAATTTGATGTACCGCCAACGATTTCTTTAACGCATTACAATAGAAACATGATGCAAATAATTGGCGCCTGTTCGCTGATTCTTCTGAACTTAGTTTAAAAACGGTATTAGTTGGTATCAGTAATAAAATTCTATTTGTACCTTAACCTTATGGAGTTCATATAAAGAAGTATGCGACTGTTTTATGTAGAATATATTCGTTATATTAATATGTGTGAGTCATAAGTGGCGATTTAAAAGAGATAAGCATATCTTTTGGAGTATACATATAAATAGTAATTAATTCCTTCACAACCGAACAAATATTACTAATGATCACTAGTTAATTCGAATTGGCTTTATAAAGATCTTTTTCTAAGTAATAGATCGGATGGAGGAGAGTTCTTGTATCGGAACAAAAATTTCCGTGAATTATTAGAGTAAAAATGAAAAAGGACGTATTTCTGGGCAGGTAATAAGGGAAGTAACGAAAGATGAAATATTTAAGTACTAAAAGAAACTGAATTGCGGTTTTGAAACACTTTTATTCCAGTTGTTGCAAATTTTCTTAGAAGTGTGCCAGCTGACAATTACACACGTATTAAATATTGTTAGTGAACCTTTTAATGCTTATAAAGAACTAGCAGCAATTTCCGGCGTTGCCCGGGTAAGAATATACTACATGTTTGATGGAACATTCAAGAATATTCGCGAATTTAGAACTATCCAGAACATCCCATAATGATTCAAAACATTCTCTAACTTTTTTTAACAATCTTGAATGATATTCAAGATTCTGAAACATTCATTAAATTAATCTCTTGATTGTTACGATGATAACACTGACGAAAAGTTACTGAATTTCGGTTTATATATCATCAGACATCCAAACTTCTAGTATTAGAACACTCTAGAACATTCAAATAGTCTGTTCTTTTTCATTTGTCGAAATCACTTCAATTTTTTTGGTCACTGTTCGCTCTTGTTTCCAATTGATCTTCACTCGACTGCAAACACAATTTAACTGACAAAAAGTCACTGAATGTTAATTTATATATCATCGAACATCGAAATTCCTAGTACCAGAACACTCTAGAATATTTAGATATACCTAAAACACTTTAAAACGTAGATGTACACTTTTTGAAACTTTCTAGATCATTCAAGAAATTTTTAGAACTTTCTCGAACATTCTAAGTCGATAATAACAGTTTGCGCTCATTTTAGAATTTTTTAGATCATTTCAGAAATTTTGAGATCTTTCCGGAAGTCGTTATGACTTAAAAAAGGAGAGAAATGTTTCTTTTCACCTCTCTGCCACCTACAACCACCCACTTCCACCCACCGCGACCAAACTCCCTTACTCTCACCTGGAACCCAACACGAAGTTGATTGGAGTAGGTAGAGAAAGAGTAAACCCTGTCTTTACGTACGAACATTAGCATTTTATAGATGTGTATATTTAGATTAGATTAGATATTTAGATTTAGACCACTTTAGATTTTGTAAAAACTTTTTTACACTTTGGCATTGTGTACATGTAATGTAATAAAGTTACAACAAAATTAATCTCTTGTTTGTTACGATGGTAACACTGACGAAAAGTCACTGAATTTGGGTTTAATACTGTAACGAATTTAGATGCTTTCTCACAACTACTGTCCTCCGACCCAAAGATGATTCCTTTAATACACCTTTCGAACTTTTTAGATAACAGCTGGAAGAAAACCTGATTGTTCCCGAAAGATGAGTAATAATTAGAAAGTCGTCGATAATTCACAGAATTGATCTTGTTACTTGTCACTGGAGAAAGATTTACAGCTTGTAAGTCGTTTATGATAAAGGAAAGCCGGGCGCTGTGGCTGTGTCGTAAACATGTTAGCGATAAGAAGTACATGCATACAAATTGTTATCACACACACGTTCGCTCTTGATCTTCATTCGACTGCAAACACAAGTCCTTATGAGTTAAAAAAGGACAGAAATATTTATTTTCACCTTTTTGCCACCTACAACCACCCACTTCCACCCACCGCGACCAAACTACCTTACTCTCACCTGGAGACCAAGGGGTATTTACCACCCCAACAGGAAGTTAATTGGAGTAGGTAAGTAGAGATAGAGAAAACCCTGTCTTTACGTACGAATATTAGCATTTTATATATGTATTAAATTAAAAGAAAAGTACCTCTCAAAATTCTAACAAAAGGGATGGAGATTTCGGTTACATTATTATGAAACATTTGTTTAAATAATTAAATAAAGTAAAGTAAAAGCTTTTGAATGTTTTAAAGAATTTATTAAATCTCTACAATTGTTTCGGGTGGTTAGCCCTTTATCAAAGGTAATATGCTACTGATAAAGGGCTAACCACCCGAAACAATTGTAGAGAGTTAATAAATCCTTTGAAACATTAAAAAGCTTTTACTTTAGTGTATTTAATTATCTCAAAATTCATTTTTCCCCGATCCTCATATCAATTTCTTTCCCGAAAATTTAAATACAGTAGGGTGACTATAATGTGAAAGACGGTCCCATGAAGACATTTCTGCAATGAAAAACAGATATCAACATAAATAGGGTGCTAATTTGCTTTCTGATTGATACTGAACACTGTTAAGAGATACTACAAAAACAAAATATCGTTTTAAAGTATGACAATAACACTTTTAAGCGCATTTATGATTAATTATAATGCATGTGTCTTTATATTATTTTAGTAAACGATAATACCTTATATATAGCAAACGCTCTAAAGACATTTTCGGCCTTTTTCGCAGGTTTTAGACGATAAACGCTTAGTTTCGTCGTTGTCACAAGAAGAAAGTTAATTTTTGTTAGTCAGTGAATTCCTGATAATATACCTAATGTAATCCTAACTGTATATAGCGATAAAAGATAATTAATTAATGATTTATAAAGTGTCAATCATCATCTAGACTTCTAAACTTTTTTAATTAGATGTAATCATAATTAAGTTCCTAGTTATAATTCGTTGATTTTTTGAAAGGATGGCGTCATCAGCTTAATTCTGACAAAAAACATCGGATCTTAGATTGACATGAATCTGTAAAATAAATTTCATCTTTGCCAGCTGGATCGAATGCTTCAATTAATAAAGAATCTATGAGTTTTGCTGATCTGTCGACTATCTCATTAAAAAACTTGGACAAAGTTTGTAATTAAGAGAAGAAGTTTGAGAAGTTTTAATATAGGTATAAGTTAAGCGCTGGTAGAAATGTGTCAAAAATAAAACTGACTGGCTTACAACAGAAATGTCTTAGGAATTAATTATCTCTAAAAAAACGGTCACTGAACGTACCACGGCTACAGTGGTGCTGACGTGACGTTTTAAAAAAGGCGAATTGGTTTTTTCCACTTTTTTGCAATACCGACGGTGACGGCGACGGACGGCTTTTCCTCATTTCCAGTAAAATAAACCCTTTCAGCACTTCGACAGTGAATTACGTCAGAAAAGAGTATTATTTAAAATTCAGAGACTGAAGAGCACAGCCGAGGAGATACAGTGCCCGTCGCGTCGCGTCGAATCGCGTCGCTTCCGGCGAAAGGACCAATCTGATGTCTTTCCTTTCGTCTCTGAAATATATATAAGTCGGGACATGTTTACAGTCTCGAACAGAAAATGGTGTGGTTAAAGGATACATTTTACTAAAAATTCTCATGCACTGACTGAATTCCTTTCGAGATCAAACGACGACCTGACTTTGTAAATACCAACTCTGAATTGTAACAATATTGACCATCGTGCTCTGCTTGACATCAAAGAAAATACTCAATTCCATCATTTATGTAAACAGTGGCGTAGTACCTACCTCTGCCTGTCTATTTTTTTGCCACGTTGCCTTGTAATTTTCCTGTCGTGTCATAAAGTGTTACCACCGCCTTTGTACTTGCCCAGCTGATGACATACCGCATAAGCTGATCTAATTAAAACTAATTATTTTTTGGCACGCACATTTTCAAGGCACTGGCACAGAGACCTGCCTCGGTCTTTTTCCTGCTTATCATCCGAGATAATTTGATTATATTTATGTAAACAGAAGCCGCCACTGGCTCAAATTCTTTCATATTTATGGCGCAATTTGTATATTAATTCTCTAATGAAATCAACAGACTTTTTGACGCAGAACAGGCTTGCAAAAACTCTAATAAATCATATTCTTACAGGATAATAATTTGGAATCATTTTAAGCTGCATAGGTATACATTGGACAAACGGGCAGATCATTGAATTAAAACATCAATGAGCACAACTGCTTTCGTCTGTGGCCCAAATGCTACGATTTAATTACGAGTTATGACAGACTTACGTGATTTAGTGTTGAAGAGACGAAATAAACAATTACATGCGGATTAAAACAGTTGCGAGTTGCGAGAAACAGAAAGCTGACGGACGGACGGCTTAAATTTTTCGGGATAATTTGTTACTGCAAAATAAACCCGGTGCGGTACACAATTGAATTCGATAATTAAATGCAATTTAGAGAGAGAGTGGATGCTGAAACAATTTAACATAAATCACTCAACGAAACAATGAATTTTAATTTAGGTAGATGTCAGCGGTATTTCGGTTTAATGCTTCTATTTTTCGTTGGGCATGCGATAATTATAGACGGGCAGCTTTTTTTTATTGTTGCCGCTGTTACAAATCAACAAAACGCCTAATCGATTTTCGGATACCACGTAAACTATTAAACTTTTTAATGAGAAATACTTTGATCATTTTTCACAGCAATTATTTACCTAAAATACTCTAATTTCTGGTAATATTGTGATATAGGCAGGCAACCCATTATACGTCAGGCCAATACGTATGATGGGTTGCCGACATTTTAAACCATCACACGTTGCTATACAACCATGAGGATAGCGTTATTTAATAATAATGACCAACAGGGGTGCTGAAAAGTTGACCCTCTTAAATTTTTGATTGATTTGTCGAATCGTATTGGATAAAAAATGCGCAGCACGACACGTCTGTTCGTAACTGATTGCGTTATCATGAATTTCCATAAAAAACCGTTTCCGATAGACACAAGGCCTCCTCATATGTAAGGGGTAAAGAATGCCGTCACCGACAGGGAGTAGTAGGAACAGGAGGGCAGTTGGGTGGGAGTGCAGCTTACTCACACCCTTTTTCCCTATACGTTCGAAACAATCTATCGCGTGCTGGGGATTAATGTGGGCGGAAGCCATGGCCCATTGAAAAGGCAACAAGAATCGCAGGTGCCCATCGATCAGGACAATGGCCAGTGCTTCCGGTCAGCTGAACAAGTTCTGAAACGCCATGTCCGGTTCCTATCTATCGCCATTTCTCTATCGTCGTCCGAGAAAAATGAAAGGATGATTAACATGCACGAGTGCCGGTGCAGAACAATTTTTCGACCCTATTCTTCCATTCAGTTCACACGGGGAAATCGGAAAGGTGTACTTTATGTGTTTCCAATGGATTTAAATACCGACACCCTTAGAATTTCAATCTTTCAAACAAGAATCGTCAGCTTTACATCATATGTAAAGTAAATGGAAGTACATAGTTCCCTTTTTTTAATTGTAATGTCTACTTTTTGTATAATAAGACAAAAAATACCCTTACAATGGGTATTTTAAAAAAAAAAAAATGAAGTTGTAGTGTATAGGACCGTATAGCGTAATAACTTAGATACCATTCAAGCGATAGCTAAGCTAAGCAACGCTCTCTCTGGTTAGTACTTGGGTGGGTGATCGGCTCGCTTCGATTGAGGTAAAAATCGATCATACTCATACAGTTCGAGCGTTTTTAGGGGGTTTCACCAATAATTGCAAACGATTGTCCCACAACTGATAACATTCATCATCCAGGAAATGGTAGTGAACCTGAACGAGCTCCCAAATTAAAAAAAATATTCTCTATCACTGTAAAACACTGGGGGTAGGAAGAAAAAAACGAAAACGTGAATTTTTCATTCTTTCAGTGTGCCCACTGATAAGAAAAGTATGTGTGGGTTGGTGGCAATAAAAAAGGAATGAAAAATAAGCGTGAGTTGCTCACGACATTGTTGTTGTGCCCACAGGTCGGCGGTCAGTAAATTAAAGAGGATGAAAGGTCAGAATGATTTAATGTCTTTGTTTTAATGGCACAGCTGTAAAGTGTTAGAACATTTTATCATTCTGATTTATAATTACGAACGATACAAGTGACGGTAACTGAAAGAAGAAGACACGCGATTGAGATATTAATAATATTGTAGCAGCGCCGCTTTTTTAACATAAACAAACCAAATAAAAATTATTTAATCAACTAAATTATTTATCATTCTTCTGATACTTCCCAAAATTATTGAGTAATTATTGTAATAATAAAAGATCAGTTTAATTGTAACGCAAAGTTCGCTGCATTGTTTGTTAGATCGGGGATGATGTGAACAATTTTTTACGTTTTCAACGTCTCTGGTTATAAACGTATGCGAGCTTTTGTGGTCGGCATTCGAACAAATAGTGATAATGGAAAAGTTATGAGCTAGAGTAGGCATAAATTTTCTGTCACGTGAGTATTATTGCCTGGAGTCACGCAAAATGAAACGCGCCGACTCAAATTCATGACGTTTCACATACTTAATCCGTTTATACAAACAAAGACTCCACATACGCTTACGAAATAATCTAAACCTGCAATCATTTTTCACAATAAATAGTTAAGAAAAATTCTCTTTTCAATCTGCACTTTTTTTTTTCGTTCACATCCCGTCACGAAAACACCCTTCAACACGTTATGTAAGTATATTAATAGATATTAATCAGATTTCCGGCACATTTTGTGCATAAAGGGTAGGAGGGTGCAATTATTATTAGTTAACTGCAGACGCCCTCGGTCCCTCGGTATTTAGGCTTCGTCTAGGACGTGTTGAAGTTAAAACAACCATAAAGGAGTCCGTGGCGAAGGTAGAATATTAACAGTTCCCCCCAAATGTTACGTCATAATTAAAGTTTTGAAATATAGTGTCATTAACAGCCGGGGCCATGTGTTCCATGACACCCCGGTTTTCAAGGGCCCTAATTTAGATTGATGCCCGGATGATTTCGGCAAAAATTATACTCCGTTATTACAACATAAAGTTTTAAGCAATAACTAACTCTATTTTGAGTTAATGAAGTGAGTAAAATAAATTAAAAGTAGTCCTTATAAAGGCGGTAAGTGCTCGACAACGTCTTTAGAATGGTTGGTAGAGTTAAGGCATGCGCGTTAGCAATTGTCTACTATTGATTATGAGAACGTCGGTTCAGCGCTTGCTCTATAAACTTTCTAAGAGAAAAATCTTATAAAGACATATTTAAATATGCCTCTCTTTGTAAAACGAAATGTTTTCGCAATACATTAATTAATAACTTACCTGTTCCGAAATTAATAATGTTTGCAAAACGAGACGACATCTTTAGAATGGTGTGTATGTTTAAGTCATGAGCGTTAGCAACTGTCTACTGTTAGTTCTAAATACATTTGCTCTTTAAAAAAATGTTTAAACTTTTTCCTTTTGAAATATGAACTGTTTCCGGGTTAAAACAATACGTTTGTAGGTCATAACTTTATAAAAAAGCGATTTATAAACATCTGATAACGATTATATAGCGTTTTGGTATCACCACAATAACGTTTTGGGCTTACATGCATCCATACATAAATTTTCAGTTTGCAGTTTATGTTCATAGTGTTACAGATAACCATATATGTAGTATACACACACCTAGTGTACTCTAAAAGCATTGCACATTAGAGGGTATCTGGTGCTTATAAAGCTCGCATTTATTTGTAGTAAATTCGGATTATCTTGCCCACTAAATGATACGATAGTGCCCTACTGTACCATATGCACTGCAATTTATAGAGTTTCAAAAAATAAATATCTTTTTAAAAGTTGCGTTCAATCCCTGAATATAAATCGACGTGAGGAGCGTTTGGAGTTTTATAGAGATGTGTGGATTACGGATAAACAAATTTGATTTTAATTCATAAGTAGATAACATGTTGCATGTGGCATTACACAAGTCCCAAGTTACAAAACTTTCCTCTGGCCGTCTTATCGTTAAAGTAAGTTTGTGGAACTTGTTTCTATTGCATTATTCGCTAAGACTTTTATTTTCAATAAGGGCAGGGTAAGTGTTTGACTTTTGTGTCCGTTGCTTGCTCGACGTGGTGGTAGTTGTGTACATATACAGGGCAACTACGTAAGTATGTTTAAAATCCCACAGGAACTGCTGGAACTTTGTAATGCCTTGACCAAGTTGGAAAACCGCAAAACTGAAAGCAACTACCGCTTTATCAAAATTATACTTCAGGAGTTCATAATTGCTCCGAACAAGATTTGCACTGTTTTCAAGATGTTTGGCAGACGATTTCAAATGTCTAATTAAGATTAAAACCTTTCTTCTACGTAATAAAACATTTATTGTTGATAGGTACTAACTGGTTTATGAATAATCTTTTCATTCATTAAATAAATCCGTGACCGTTCGTTATATGTAATAGCAGACCTATAAGTTTCCAGAACACCTGTAAGAAGTGAAACAAGAAACCCCAAGAGGATTAACTTTCGATCCATCCGGTTAACGCAATGAACGTTTTTCCCACGACCGTTTAGGCTTCGATCAACCTGCTACACGTTCTGTAGGTCTTCAGGGGGCTGAAGTACAAAATATTTTTATTTTATGGCAACAAAGCAAAGAAAAACGTACATGTGGTCCAGTGTCGAAAAGCTGAAAAGCTGAAAGGAATGCACCCCAGATGAACATCTGACGTGATGCTTCATCAGCAACACCATCAGGGCATTCCAAAGATTACCTACTTTAGTAAGTAAGTGTCTGGTGTTATTGGACACCAGGATGTGTTCTGAGCCAACACCTTGGGCCAGTGAATCTACACCATGAATGGCTATTGGTACTATTATTACAAGGGATTGAAATGTTGAATTAAAATATGTGGCCACCCACATATTCTTGACCTTATGGCCACTTCTTAGATCGTATTTGTGGTTTGCTGTGATTTTCTTGCCAATGATTCTTTATTTCCTCAGTTTCTTCTATTTTCTGGACGCCAATGCCCAAATACCATTCCGTTTCAAGTTGCTTTATATTCTTCTGGTTCTTCTTCACCAATAAAAGTTTTTCTGAGGAATTCGTGAAAAATGAAAGGGTCAACTAATAGAAGCAATTAAGATAAGTGGTAAGCCACTTGTCCCCGCCCCGTCATGCATTATTTAAACGCACTGACTGACACACACGTTTAGTGAACTGTTATGGGCAAATTACTGGTGTCGCGAAAAAAATTAATACCTGACCGCGGCCCTTAGTGTCCGCCTCATGACAGACGCCAATAAATCACAATTATCAAGTCGGCTACGACTTGTACAACCCTCACAGCTAGCACGCGGGGATCCCCCGTCAAAACTAATCATTAATAACATACTCACAAATCAACTGAGATTCTGATGAGAGTATCACAAACAATGTAGGTACTCACAATCAGATTGTTGTAAGTTTATTAAATTAATTTTTTTAATATTTAGGCAATCATGAGTAGAAACGAATTCAAAGGAAAATGGGATGAATAAATAATTTTTATTATTTATACCACACCACAGTAATTACTTACCTATGTATGTGTCTATTGGTAAAGTAAAAATAGTTAACATTCTCCTTTTTGTTTCGTTTTCGTCATGGTAAACGGTCACCTATTATTATTATTATTACAGGTAAAAAACGTTAATTATTTCCGTGCAAAGAACCGAATATACTTACGATTCGTTAATTTTTACAAGGGGGGTCATTAAAAAATTTATTATTCCGCGCATAAACGACAATAATGTTAATGTCACATATGCTTCGTGTTCTCGGAATAATTAAACGTCCCCACCTCACATCCCGACTTACTTCTTGATGGTTCTTTGAAAGAAAATACTTGCCAGTCATAGTTGCGAGACAACTGTTTACATTGGCACCTGTTCTTGAGATACACCTCGATGACTATGGACTTATTACTGTCTGTGCACAGATGTACCTACATACACAAACACATATTCTAATTATATATGTGTGTATGCGTGATAGAGACGAGCCAGCATGACGATGAAATGTTTTTATTCAAAAGCATGTTAGTTCTGCACACGTCCTTTTTCGGTTTGTCTAAAATGAATTTTAACATGCCCCTGTTTCATATAAATAATTCTATAGCTCTAGTAGGCCTTATATAGGGCCCCAAAAGGAGGCGTGACGTTACCACATGCGCAGACAATAAGTGAGTGTCGCTAGAGGCGGCACTTACGCTTGAGCATGCGCTTAGATATCGAGGGGTGGAGTTATGTCTCTGTCTACGCTAATATAAAGCTCGTGATAACTTCAAGTAGCTTCAGTGTCCTTAAACGACTTCCCAGTAACTTTTTATTTATTATTAATTAATACCAGAATACATTTTAATAGTGTAGAAGGATAGTAAAGTAATTTTTTTAATTTAGTGAGATTCTAAACAGGCGGTCGGTTTATTTAAATATACATTTTTACACTCTTACGACTACGACTACGACGGCGGGGATCATAAACATTAATTTAATGGAATACTTTTTTAATTCTCCGCCTAATGAGATATTTGCAGGTTGCCTCCGTAATTTCAACGTTATAAATTAGTAAGAGATTAGCAGTAATGTACATTAACACCGAGCAACTGTACTTTGGATGTTGAAATTAACTTATTAAAAGTAGACCGTTCGTTCATTCGTTCATTCGTTATTCTTTACAGAAACCGACTTTCATAAAATAACACACCGAAACGTAAACATTAAATTGCTTTTATAAAGAGTATTAATTTTAATCGGAAAATAAAACTCATTGGTGAACATTTATCAGTTCTGAAAATACCTTCTCCTTTCCGGTTTATACAGCAGGTATTATGTAGGTTCCAAAAGAAGGCGTGACGGTATCACATGCGCAGTGAAAGAGCGAGAGTCGTTAGAGGCGGAGCATGCGTTTAAAAACAAGTGGCGGGGGAAAGCGTAACGATACCACATGCGCAGCGGATAAACGAGAGCTGCTAGAGGCGGAGCGTATGCTTGAGCATGCGTTTATTAGAAAAGCTACATGCGCAGTTAATAGGCGAGAGTCACTAGAGGCGGAACTACAAAATAAAACTATGTATTTACTACAACAAGCTCTTAAAATTTATCAGTTCTAAAAATTTTTTTTCGTTTTATTTGAACTGTGTTTATGGTCTTTTATGGGGCAGACATAGAAAAAGACACAAATTCGTTTATTAAATTTTATCATACATAATACTACCTACTTACATATCTGACATGTTAAGTTGCCCTTTGTTCGAACGCCGGGTGTGGTTTTCACAGGGGTGCGGGCCTTTCCCGGCTCCTCGCGACTATGACGACGACGGTTTCGTTTTACCCGCCGCCGCGCCGCTTCCAAAACGAACATATTCGATTACTATCACTGTAATTTAATTTGCTTTGTTATGACAGCTCGGCATTATATTTTCGAAAAGGTGGTCGTACCCACGGCCAAAATTCGACGACGACACGGCCGACGTACTCATTTATGTCACGTGACGTTGCAACGTTTCATTTCCTCCCTATCAACCACCGGCAATCGGTTCTCATAAACAAAACCACCACCAAAATATATCCTACCTGTGTCGCTGTTGATGTCGGATCTTGTTTCATAAAATGTTACCAACCAACCCTTAGGGAACACGTTAGGCCGTCAATTTATTGAAAGCGAGATCATTATCATTGAAGAATAGAATGTGGCCATTTACTTGTTAAATTATTCTCACTTGCTGGTTTTTAATATCTAAGTACGTAAGGTGCTTCAATTAAATTATGGTGTAATTTATTTATATCGTAAGTGGACCTTGGTTAAGATCATTTCCAAGTCGAGGTGCTCAACGATGTTGCAAAGTGTATAATAGTAACGAGAAACCGTTGCACGTGGTTATCTTAAGTGGCATTCCCGTCTAAAAAGTTATCTTTTTGGTAGTTAGCGAGGTAGGCATCGACGAGAAAGGTATAAATCCAACGATCGAAAATCCCGTTCGATCTTGTATCGTATAAATACTGCTCCTTGTTACTGATAACGTGAAAGCAGCTGATAGCAGTTTAAGGTTAATTTAAAAACTTGCCCCAGCCCGTCTTCTCTCTCTTTCTCTCTCTCTCTCTCTCTCTCGTCCTTCGTTGTTATTGCAACATATGCATATATACAGCAATGGTAAAAGTTTAACCGACCATGAGGCAGTACCATAATCCACGTTGAAATTTTGAAGAAAACTCGTCCACAGTTTTGCAACAGGTTGGAGTGCATCGTTTGTTACAGTGTAATGTTTATTTGAACCTCTTCTGTGAAGACTGTGCTGAAATAATCCAACCAGGGACAACGATGGCCTTCATCATGATGTGACTTACTCTTCTTATACATAGTTGGTTAATTGTTTACTTTAGGTGTATGTAGTCGCACAAAATCCATGTATATCGCGAGCCACCGTCACGGTATAAATTAATTTCGCTGTGAACTAATTAAGAGCGTTTATCAACCCCTTAACGATTATTGGTAATGAATATTTATGGGCGGATTATACCCGACAGTATTTGCATAAGCCCTGGCCAAAATTTCAAAACATTTCGCCATATATAAACCCGAGATTTATTTTGCCCGTTTGCGAGCTTGACATCGACGTCATCTCTCGGCGGTTGCCATGAAAGAGACGGAGGAGGAGGAGGAGGAGGGGGGCGCTTCGCCCTCCCGCTCGGAGTTGGGGTGAACCCGAAGCCTTTTAAGTCTGATCCGTGTTTATATGGACATTTGTGCTGCTATAAAATTAAACGATTATCAACTTCATTTTACTTTGAAATTAGCTCATACGGAAGGGGCTGTTATCTACAGACGGGCCCTGATAAGTTGCTACAAAGGCAATCCTAAAACAGGCAATTATAACTGCTGTTATCTACCCGGACAAAGACAATAACAATTTTTGATTTTTTACTATGCAAGAGTTTTATAAAAAATAATTTATTGACGAATGTATCAACTAACCCCCGAAGGGCTGTTGATTAATCCCTTTTGGTTGGATTAGAGAACAAATGTAATATTGTGTGTGGGGGGTAAAAAGAGAATGGGTTCTTAACTTTCTTAATAAGTGCGGCAGTAAGGAAAAGGGGTGGGTTGCTGCTGGCGGCAGTGCTCCTTGGGGTTAAACAAACACAATGGACGGCCCCGTTAAAGCATTGCAAAATATTTAATTTCCGTTCCCCTTCTAGCTGTTACAAATTGAGTTGGTGAGGGCAATAAAATTACATTAAAGTGACGCCGGACGGAAAGGGAATTCTTAGCTTCCCACAGTGGCAAGTTTAATATCTACAAAATTTAAAACCCTCCCTGAATCCTAATAGAACTAATAAATGGTACGTACCACGGGTAAATTCGAAAAAAAAATGTTTTTCATCCCTTTATATGAATTTTTCTACTTTTGCAGCATTTTGCTGAATATGAGACTTCGAAAGGGCGAAAAAAAAAGTAACCTAATTCTTTTTGTTACAGGAGTTGATCGAGTTCCTTCTTTTTGCAGTTACTCTAATGGTTAGTTTTGTATTATTTTTAAAAATCGTTGCCCCCTGGTTTCGATGCCCATTAAATAAATGCGATAATGAGGCACAAAGAGTTGTGACGGTGAATCATCATCGACATGACATGTCTCTGACGATGACGTTGCCAGGTGGCTTTGGAAATAAAGTGATTTAAATCTACACATAAATGAACAGCTTAATTGAGTACGTGGGAATCTTTTGTGTGTTCCCGCTTTATCCAATTATGAGTGGAAATTTGCAGATGTGAGTAGAATTCAACGTAGCATTGCCTCCACCACCACCTCCTCCTCCTCATCCTCTTCATCCCACCCAGAGAGCTTCGTCGTGTCGTTCGTTCGTTATACGATCAGACTCGCTTTCTAAGCACGCGCTTGTAATTACGGCAACTTGACGAGATAAAATTCTATCGTTATTTCTTGTATGTACGTGCTTTGCAGCTATTAGGCCTATTGTATTACTTATTTAGATATGTATTTACTTATCTGCCTACCTAGAACCGTGGAACGTTCCGCACAAGTCGAGGTAAAATTTATTTACCTACAGCTACACCAACCCAAATCGGGAAGCAGCCAAGCAACAGCCAGCCAATTCAATGGATCAAAGTATTCAAAAAATTTTTAGGACCACGTATGGTCATTTATTGGTTTGGTTTGGTAAATTATTTATAAAATATTTCACCAAGTGCCAAGCGTGTCGACTATTCCGAAGAACAAAAAATATGTAAAGGTGGTGGTTGTTTTGGTGAGTCTGTTAGAGAAAATATGCAAATATGGTGCATGAAGGCTTTCCAAGTTAATGTACCCTCTCGTCATCGTCATGGTAAATTAATGACCTGGGGGAGCCGTAGGTTATTCCGCAAAGGTTAAGTGTTGTTCTCTTCATCGTGGCTTGCACAAGAAGCTAAGTAATGTCTATTATTTTCCGTTAAACGTATACACGGCGCTGCGCCGTGAAGGAGCACCACTCGCAGCGCACGTATTAACCGGGTAATTGGATATACACACAATTTACGCTAAAATGAAAACGTTGGTACGTCCTGTTCCGGTTAATAAATAATGTGCAGTATATCTTGCGGATAATCACCGTTCGATGCGACGGTATAATCTATTTATAATCTGCGACAACCAGATTTTTCCGTTTTAACTTTTAAAAGATTTAATTACTATTTTCCTCCCCTTCCAGATATAAAAGGCCATCGCATCAATCACAAATAAAATTTAAATTTAACCAGCTCCTGTTTCTTGTTATCAGAATATCACTAAAAGTGCGCCAAATTTAAATTAATTTAGTTCCATTGAATTTTGTTGGTGGTCTTGGGTCGAAATTAATAAAAAAGCAATCGATAATCGTCGAATTCGGTGAAACCAGGTTAAGTCGGGATTACGAAATAAGCAGCGCCGTTCGTGCCTTGTAGTGACATCTGCTGATGGATTAACTTTAAATGAAGTCATTATCGTGCTATCTTTGGTATTGAACACGCAACGTTCAACACAAAATAAGCTTAGAAAAAGTAGACAAAGCTCGCTCAAAGTGCACTGCACCGTTGGGCCTGCTGTCAACAGGAAATCGAAATATAATTAAACAACCGACTCGAATTTAATTAACTTTATTATTTTTATTTACACGGTGACACGCAGAATATTTTTGGTTATTGGTTGTTTATAATTTTCCGAATAGGAGGGTACTTTTGATGGTTCTCAGTTTTTGCAAAATCGATAGGAGAAAAGGATCAAGATTAACATAATTACACCATGGTTAGAGTAACAACAATCAATTTTAATATAAAAACAAACAAAACTTGACATTTAGACTCGTCTGAAGACAGAAGATTTTGGCCTCCATCCATTTGACTACGTAAAGTATTCCTTACAAACTGTTTCATTAAATCAAAGATTTTGGTATCATCCTCAGCATCTTCAAATCAAACTTTCACTTCGTTTTCTATGAGGAATTCGAATTTCATCGTGGTTTCATCTTTATCAAGACGAAGACTGAGATCTAAGATTTTGGTCGATATTCTTTTGGTTTCAGCTATTGATTGCAGGATATGGTCAATCCCATTATTTGGTTGTTAACCATTTTACGAATGGTCTTCTAGTTTTTGGACTGAATCAAAGAGCAAATCCAGCTTTTTGACAAAACCAATACGAGGAAAACTATCAAGGTTCAAATTATATCACTGAGTTTATCAATATTCAGAGAGAAACTAATAGAAATCTACTCTCGTTCTTTATCTATCATTACATTCATTTGGATTGCCAGTAATTCTAGTGGGTAAAATTTAGACCATTCTGTAGTTCTGCTACTGAATCTATCTGACTATGTTTAGTATTCCTTACAAACGGTTTCATTAAATCAAAGATTTTGGCATCGTCCTCAGCATCTTCAAATTAAACTTTCACTTCGTTTTCGATGAGGAGTTCGAATTTCATCTTTATCAAGAAGAAGACTAAGATCTAAGATTTTGGTCGATATTCTTTTGGTTTGAGCTATTAATTGCAGGATATGGTCAATCTCATTATTTGGTTATTAACCATTTTGCGAATGGTCTTCTAGTTTTTGGGCTGAATCAAAGAGCAAAATCCAGCTTTTTATCTATCATTAATTTTCGTTTGGATTGTCAGTAATTCTAGTGGGTAAAATTCAGACCATTCTGCAGTTGTGCTGTTCAAGCTAGAAGACTTTCGTCTTCATCTATCTAATTATGTCCAGTTTGAAATTGTGTCATTCAATCAAAGATTTGTGTCTCTTATTTATTTCTTAACGTCATCTTCAGCATTTTAAATTCGTTTTCGATGAAGAGTTTCAATTTTAACCGAGTTTCATCTTCATCAGGAAGAAGACTTAGTCTTACGTTCAATTGATATTCTTTTTATGATTACGTGATATGGTCAGTCACTAGAATATTTGCTTGTAAAAGTTTGATTTTGTGGTGTGTGCTTTGAAAGTTCCGGATTTTCCAACTCTTCGACTCGTAGTCAACTCCTGACGATTTATGTGACACCTTTCGGCCAGCCACCTACCAATTTATGGCGTCAGTAGAAACCGCTCGTTCGAGTTCTTGGAGTATAAAGTGAACGTTGCTCCTCGCTAGTTCGCCAATCGGTCGAGCATTTGAAAGCTTTTGTAGCGCTCCCATATCTGGTGCTATGTTGTGACCACTGCCGAGAGTGAATTAAATGCCGCTGATAGCCAGAACCGACCTCTTGTTTGCTAAATATGTGCGTGGGCATAGGAGACTGCAATTTTTCATGGCCTATTTATAGTGGGCTACGACGTCGAAGTGAAGTCCATTATTTCCAACCGATAAGGGAACCATTCTTTTGCTCCACGGCTCGATTTTCAATTCTAAGCAAGCAGCCTATGGGAGGAAGCAGCGGCGTTCTTCCTGCTGGACATTCAATAACTTTCACGCATTTAAAGTAGGTACTTTGAATTGTTTTGCATCACCTTTAGGATTTTCTTACAGCTTGAGAAACTTTATCACTTTATGGAACGCCCTGTATAGGCTACTAGACATATTCTGGTTGTTGAATCCTTTGAGATCAGTTTCGGAATGCACTTTGCACTTGGGTATCTGGAGGTGGTGAAGACCGTTGTATATATTCACACACAGAGTGCACGCTTGGATCCGCGACGAAGGCTATCGAGAATAATTTATCGCTAAAGTGCCATTATAAGTGCGTCCCGGTTGCCCCAGAGGTGTCCGATCCACTAATTATCCATTTCACTGAATCCTACCTACCGCAGTCCAGCCAACGTTACAATAGAACGACTTGACTTCGAAACTGTTTTAGTGAAAGTAAAACAATTATTCGCTTAACATTAATTTATATTTGAAAATTAATTTAATTATGGAAGACTTCCAGGATTGACCAAAGATGTTTCGGGCATAGAATTTGTATTCAATTATCTTCGCCTCGTTCTTCGTTATAGGACCAATTAGTTGTAATTTTCTAGACAGGCATGTCTTGGAATTCAACTAATTATATTATTGTCAACATTTCGAGAAACAGATGATTGATTCCTGGATGTTACCCACATCGTGGTAGGTCTGTGATATGTATAAGTACCTACAATTCGCTGAAATTTATAATACCTAGAGCAGACTTGCCAAATGTCAAATGGTAGAAAATTGAAGAATATATCATGGGGAAATACAACCCCCTCTTTTCGTATAAGGGTGCTGTTCTTGTTTCCATTTATTGTGACGACTTCTGCGATTTGAGAAGCTGAATCTATCTCACTAGCTACACCATAAACTTTGCTGTTTTGAAGTTTGGAAAACTTCCAGTCTTCGGTCATATTTCAAATAAAAGTCCTCACACGAGGACAACCGTGAAATGCCACTTGAAAGCATGCATGAGCTACTGTACTTTTACTTATACTGTGTATTAACGACGACGTTTCTTCTCCATAAATACAGATCTATCTGCTAAACATCGACAGATACGTACGTATGCAGACTTCACATACATTCGTACGTGGGTACGGTTGGCGTGGAGAATAATGAGCGACTACAAACAGGAGGGTTCATGCATGCCTATAAGGTTACACACAACCCGTCTGTCTCTTCTCGATATAAAAATTCGAATTTAATAAATGCACGCGCGCCGCGATGGCGGCATCGGGGCGTCACGTTGCTTGAAAGGAACGAAGGGCGTAACGAGACCGTCTGCATGGACCATAGACTTATGCAAAACGACCAAACGTATGAGCATGGTAAGTTTTATTGCTGCATGTAATCATTAAATATTGTAGTATACATTTTGGTATTATACTTTGGGTAGGTACCATTCAAGTACTTCTTTGTTTTTGTTCTTATAAACGCCCATTTGCTTGCTAGTGTTAAGGTTAGGGGTAGGAGAGATGTATACACCAATAATTGGATTTCCAAACAACTGTTGTGTGTTTTTCTATAATTTTATCATTGGGATTGAAAAATATGTTTAGAAAACGATAGATTAAAATGACTGAAGCGTTGGATAAAGACCCACTGACTGTTAAATCGTCATGGGGAAGGATACAATCCGTGGATAATGTTTTCTGTGGGTTCATTTTTAATTTCGTGATCAATGAAAAACGACCATTAGGTGGAATGATGAACCAATATCGAATTTTGGAAGAAACTGTCAGGACACTAATGGAATCTTGAGGGCAGAACTGCATTTTTCAACTTGGTTACTAAGAACCATGAAGACTACAATAACGATGTAAGATGTTCCTTGATTTTATAAATTTATTAAAACTTCGAATACTTGATTGAATTCGATATTGCAATCTTCCAATGGTTGCTGATGACAGACCGATGAGTTATTTTGGATAATTGGAACGTAAGGAGTTGTGGGGTAAAAATCGTCGCATGGTTTCTAACAGGTGACCAAAATTGAGTAGGACCAAGAGTCTCATCAACTGGAAGAACGTTGTTGAACGTTCTGGTTTCTCTGAAGAGATCATCACTTGATGAGTGATGGACTAATTTTAAGAAAATCAGAGCACTTACGGTTGTAGTACAAATATCGTTCGAAGATGCTGACACCTAACTAAATTTCAGGAAGACCAGGTGCTCTATCAACTGGATGAAGTTTTCTGAACGTTCTGAATTCTCTGACGAGATAATCACTTGATGAGTGATGGACTAAATTTGAGAAAATCTGAACATTTGGGGTTGTGGTACAAAAATCATCCTGAGCTTGCTACTGTTTGACAAAATTTGAGGAACACCAAGTGCTGCATTGACTGGAAAAAAATCATTGATTGTTTTAGTTTCCCTGAAGAGGTGATCACTTGATGTTTGATTTGGAATTATGATACAAAAAAGGCTTCGAAATTGCTAACACCTGGCCACATTTGAAGAAGGTGATGTGCTACATCAACTAAAGGAAGTTTATTGAACGTTCTAGCTTCTCTGAAGAGATGATGACTGCTACTAAATCGTAATAATAAATAATTCGACGTAATAAAAAATTTGGAAGGATTCATTTGAAATCAGTTATGTTTTTGGACATTGTGGGATGCATGTGTTTCTCCCTGGAGAACAAACTACAAAACAGTACCTTCCATATATAAAAAAAGTGAATGGAAATCGAAATCAGAAGAATATCTCTAAACATGCCTAAAAAGGGTCCTTAAGAAATAAGATTCTTTATAAAGAGGACGTCTGCAATCAACTTTTAATATTAATAAAAATTTTATGAACACAGCAAATATTTTTTACGACAGTTTATTGGAAAATTTCTTTTTTTAAGAGGTAAAAGACAATATTTTTTTCTTTAGCCATAAGTTAATATCGACTAATTTATTAAAAAAAGTCCGGACATATTTTAGAATTTTATGTTTATGTTGTCTTGATTACATTTTTATGGATTATGTTATTAAATTTTAATGATTCTCAATTTCCTTTTCGCAAAAATTTCCATCAAATGGAAATTGTTCATTGTATTGTATTAACAAGTTTAAGTGAAATAACAAAATACATTTTCCTTACATAAAATTGAGGAATTATTATGTTTCTTTAGAATTGTGTATTTATGAAGGAAAAGACAAGCGTGAGTCCTTACAAAATCGTTCTTTCTTGGAAACTATTAAATCTGGAATGAAAGAGAAATACATTAGTAGTAATAAGAAACTGAAAGGTATCTTTGTTCTAGTTTGTAATCCAAATATTTTCGAAGAAGTAACTCTCATCTATTTATGAAACTACTGGAAACAGAATTATGTAACTTTTTCTAAACGTTGATCTACAAATAGCAATTTTTCTTGTCCAGTAAGTATTCTTATTGGACCCTCCATGATTGAGAGTTTTTAATTCCGAAGTCTTCAGGATCCCAAAAAAAAAAAAATCTTCGACATTTTTAGAAGCCCTTAATCGCTGCGTGAACTGCCAGTTGATAGCTTTGGGTATAATTTATTCAAAGAATTCAAGTTTTTAGACATTATGTCGGTGGACGATATTTCGTACCTAAACGAAATCCAGGGTCGGCCGTTTGGTGTCATCGAAACGGTTGCCAACCCCGCTCTGTCCCCCATTCCACGATGGCACTGTTACGCAAACCCGCGCTATAATAAGCCGATATTTCTTCGGAAGGGCCGCGGAAACAAAAGGCTATCGGTAGGCAGGACGAGTAATGGTGTCCACATATTATAAATATGTATCCCGGGAGAGACCCCCTTTGCATACAATGGCCGTCTCTTGATCCTTATCTGCTACATCAACACTTTTTTGTTATCGGTTAAGCGCGCCATTCTCTCTTCTTATTCTCGTCCTGAAAAAGGATACGAACGGATGGTTGAGGCGGAGGCGACGTCAGGGCATCCCAAGGCCTGCTTTTACTGCAACCTGCACACTAAATTGTAAAGGTGACAATTGCTATGAGGCAACGCGGTTGGTTGTCTGCCTGTTTGCCTGCTCGGTTGGTTGTTTTATTCAATAAGGTGCAATACTGATCTTAAACTCCTCTCATTACAATAGCAGCGCATGTGCTTGCCGGTGGCGTGACATTGAATTCGATCTCGCACACTAACCAAGTCGATGACCATCGTCCACCTTTTGCCAATATCGACACACGAAGACGAAGGTCATGACGTTTTATTTCAATGATCAATTTAAGAAATCGTAATTGATTGAATACACAAACATCTGTGTTATATTTGCTGATGAAGGACATAGAATTGTGAGACTCGGCTACAAGTTTTTGTCATGGAGGGAGTTGCAAAGGTAAAAGAAAATTGCATTAATATACAGGGTTTTTCAAGTTGATGGGCTATTAGTATATGAATTAGTAGAATGAATTCAATTCTGAAACTTGAGCTCATTTGGTTATTGTTTATGCCGCTTCTTTTAAAAATATTTTCAAGTTCGATTTACATCCGGTTATACCGGAAGTCGATACCAACTTTGTTATTTTAAATGGAATGGTATATTTTTTACGCTGAATTCGAATAAAACGTGTAATTCTAAGGTAAGTTTGATAACCAACTTGTACACCTATGACGATCGGTTTCTGAGTTAATTTAATTTATAGAAAAAAAATCGCTACCGCAACCCAAATTATAAAAAATCATAACTTCCACAAACTACTACTAAGAGTGTTGAAATTTTTACTGGTAATAGCTGAATATTAGTTCTAACGCCTTGACAAAATTGAATTAAACAATTTATACAGGGCGTTCAAAATAAAATTCTAAAATTGAAAAACTTCAAACACGAATAACCTCGTTTTTTCAAATGGCACCTACTATTTTTTAATTTTTCAATCGATTCCTTTTTTTATCCTCTCTCGACCTATATGGATACTTCTTATTGTATTTGAAAATTTTGGAATAATTTTGAATTATTACTTTAAATAGGAAGTATCCATATGGATCGAAAGAGGATAAAAAAAGGAATCGATTGAAAAAATAAAAAATAATAGGTGCCATTTGAAAAAACGAGGTAATTCGTGTTTGAAGTTTTTCAATTTTAGAATTTTATTTTGAACGCCCTGTATAAACTATTTAATTCAATTATGTCAAGGCGTTAGCACTCATATTCAGCTATTACTAGTAAAAATTTCAACACTCTAAGTTGTATTTTGTGGAAGTTATGATTTTTTATAGTTTGGGTTGCGGTAGCGATTTTTTTTCTATAAATTAAATTAACTCAGAAACCGATCGTCATAGGCGTACAAGTTGGTTATCAACCTTACCTTAGAATTACACGTTTTATTCGAATTCAGCGTGAAAAATATACCATTCCATTTAAAATAACAAAGTTGGTATCGACTTCCGGTATAACCGGATGTAAATCGAACTTGAAAATATTTTTAAAAGAAGCGCCATAAACAATAATCAAATGAGCCCAAGTTTCAGAATTGAATTCCTTCTACTAATTCCTATACTTCTAATAGTCCATCAACTTGAAAAACCCTGTATATTATAGATATTCCAAGAAATCAGAAGATAAGATGAGGATTGTGGGGTGCTTTTGAGATTGTTTCTTTGCACCACAAGGATCATTGTCTATTTTTAGTATAACAAAATATATGGCATTCACTTAAAGTGATTCCTAATACCCTCAATGAGTCCCACTGGTGCCTAAAGATTCCAAGAAACCAGAAGATAGGATGAAGGTTGTAGGTTTCTTTTGATAATATTTTTTTGCACCACAAAGACCATAATCTGCTGGACAATTCATACTGTCGAGGAGAGCTTTTGAAGACATCACATTTCAGTGGATATAGACTCCTCATTCCTCAAAAAATTCTTTAAACCTTATTTTTTCAATTCTTCTTTCTTTCACCTCAAATTTCATGGAGAAGGATATTGGTAGAGTCAATAATTATTTTTGCTCTATGTATTTTTTCCTTATCAAAAGTTTTAACATGTAATTATGTACCTAAGGGTAGTAATTTTCCCAACATTTCCTCGTTCATGAAAATAAAAGAAACAGGATTTTGTTGTCTGGATAGACCTCATTGTTGTCGTAATAAATAAAATAGAGGAATGTTTTCGCGAAATACGTGAATCATAATTAATGGAAAGTATTCGTGTTTAATGTTCGTACTATAAAGAAGAAATTTTTATTCGTGCAAAAAACGCGAAACATTTCGGTGTGCAAAATAGGTTAACAGAAGACGAGGAGTCACGCAAGCTTTCCTTATACACATCACGATGAAGTTGGCAGTAGTCCTGTTTAAATAAGTAGAGGTAGTTCAGTATCTGATGAACTGCGCAGCCCAATCACAAAAACTGCTCCCGATTTATTGTTTTCTGCATCTTATATTGAAAATATCTCGTGCTTCTGTCCTAACTGAACTCTTCAAAAAATTTGAACAAGGAGTAACACCTCTCAGAAATATTAAATTACATTTATTGGACTTACTTACAGTTCTGAAGGCATTTGTACTAATTTTCCTATGTTCCCAGACTCCATGATTAATAGTAGATCAATGTAAAAAGGGCGCGAATTTTTAGCTCATAAGATACTGAAATGCCTCTACTAACAATTAAATTTAATAGCACATAGTTTGTATGTCATTTAGTTGTAGTTTCCCGGCAATTTCGTGTTCTAAATGTAGGTTGTAAGTTAATTGTTTAAGTGCAGAGTACAATATATCAGTCGTATCAAACCTTTGTTGGGAAAATTCCGATAATTAAAAAAAATTACTGGGGAAATTCCATGGTAGGATTTCTGCTTCATCCCCTATGTAGACAACATACTTTTTTATACAGTTTGCAAAAGGTTGGGTTAGGTTAGGTTAGGTTAGGTTAGGTTAGGTTGAGAAAAATAAAGGGACACATGGTTTTAATATTGAACCCGGTTCTGTCGTTACGCTGCAGCCAACCACAATACCATGCAACTTTAGCTCGCCTTATGGACGTATGTAGTTGGCGAGTGGTTTTTGCCCCGGGTTACTTTCCCTCACCCTATTAAGTCGTTCCGCGCTGATAAAGCATCTAAAGTTTCGTGCGTTCAAAGTTAAATTGCATTTTACTTGCATGAAACAATTACAATAATTATTACTTCATAAATCTACAGCTAAGCATTCTGGAGGCCGTCTCGTGAGTTAAATTACCCGCTGATACGCTTGTCTGTAGTTGTCGCCGGTCTTTGTGTAGTTACGAACGTATTGTACTACGTTTGTGTACATGTATAGTTTCACTTCGAGGGATGACCGGACCGGTCCGCTTTCTTAACCCGTCCTCGTCACCTTTAACGCCAACGGCCTCAAAAAGAAAAAAAAAGTTCATAAATATTACCTACACTTTGCTGGAATTATTACAAGAAGGCTCAAGTGTAAAGATGCACATGGACAGGGTGTTATTACTCACAAATTTTTCCCATTAGGATTTACACGGGTTTAAGCTCCCTAGTAATATTCCACAGATAGTCTTTCACTTCTCTTCTGTCTTCATTTCGTCTGTCTCATCTTTCTTCCCCCACACCACCACCCACCCATTCCCACGATTCCTGAAGGAGGCTGAAGAGGGCCTTCCGCCCTACCCCCCCGACTTTGCACAAGAGTGTAGGCCGGGGGGGACAGCCCGCCCACCAATATTGGTGGGAATGAAACACCCAAGTTTTCTTTTTTTTAAACTCCAGATGAATCTTAAACTTGAGACTTTTGTCTAGTTTTGTCTCCACAGCATCGAAATCATCCCGGAACATCTTCAACACCCTGAAGATTTTTACGCTGACTGATAAATAATCAATAACAAAGCAATAATAAAAGTTATTGTCAGAAGTTGAGTGTGTATTTTCATGCCCAAGGTCTTGGCATCCAAGTGGTTTTACCCAAACACCCTTTGAAGGTCTGATATTTATAACAACAAGTACAATCCCCTGAAGTAAGGAATCTTCTCTTCAATTTTTTTTAAACGATGAAATAATAAAAGCCTTCAATGCAAACTTGACAGAAGTTAAGGGTGTCTTGTCATGTCCAATGTCGTGTCTTTCAAGCATTTCCCCCTAAGCACCCCTTTGAACTCTGATGTTTATAGCAACAAGTATCCCCTCAAATAATGAAATCTTCTTTTATGTTTGTATCTTAGAGTTGTTCGACTTCCCACTGGTAGATGGCGCCAAATACTCCGTCTATTTCTTTGTTGTTCCATAATTTGTATATTTTTTAATAAATTAATAATTAAAATCTACAAAGCAAACCTGACAGAAGTAAAGGGTGTCTTGTCATGTCCAATGTCTTGTCTTTCAAGCATTTTCCCCCTAAGCACCCCTTTAAAGTCTGATGTTCATAGCAACAAGTATCCCCTCAAATAATGAAATCTTCTTTTATGTATGTATTTTAGAGTTGTTCGACTTCCCACTGGTAGAGGGCGCCAAATACTTCGTCTATTTCTTTATGGTTCCATAATTTGTAATTTTTTTAATAAAATAATTATAGAAATCTTCAAAGGGGACCTGCCAGAAGTTAAGGGTGCCTTATCATGTCCAGTGCCTTGTAATCCGAGTGTTTCTTCCCCATAGGCGTCCTTTTAACGTCTAGTATTCATAATAACAACTAAATAAATCCTTCTTTGTGGCATCTTATAGGTTGTTTGGCTTCCCACAGTTAGATGGCACCAAATGGACTATGTTTTCTTGAACTCTCGATAATTTTCATTTTTTCTTTATCAAAAGGATCTGATACCCATTTGCACCATTTTTTCTCAACTTCCAACATATTTTTTATATTATAAGCCGATTATACTTCCACCAAAAGTGTTTATCTATCCTATTTTTATAATTTTATGTAGGTATTATATTATTGCCCATTATAAAAATTATAATCTGTAATCTGTAGGTCCCGTTGAGCAATAAAGCGTCGAAACGAAATTAGAGATGTGAATGTGTATGTAGACGTCAATATAGCACGGTACTAAATCTAAATTGAGGCGGAAACGAATAAAATTTTAATTAGTTCGAATGCACTCTCTTTGGTATTAGTTTTTATTTTATTGCCTGGTCGTGAGACGAGCTTTTATCAAGTAGTGGACAGAAAACAGTACAATAGGACGTGTTACTGATATACATAAGTTCAATCGAATAACCTAAAAAACATATTTAATTCATCTATTTACAACGGTCGTAAAGCTGCAATAAAATAGTATCTAACATAACTGATCATCTTCACACTTTATAATAAGTAGAACATCTTTTGGTTGTCCTAGGGTCATTGGTTCTTGGTAGATATTTAATTTTGTATTGGTGATTATGTTTTTAGGTTATAAGAGTTCTTATTTCTAAAAACATTGGGCTGCCTTTTGCATAAATAAAAATGCCTTCTAGTCGACTAATAGTGGAGTAGATGAGACAACCCTTACAATAAAGCGCAAAAGCTACTCATACTTAAAAAAAGCCTCTTGTCTAACGGAGTTATGTCTGTCACACAGTGTCTCTGGATAAAAATGTTATGTCGTCGGATTCTTTTTATTTTTAATGTCGCGTCCGCTAGCCGGTCCTAGTCTAATTCCTCGAAACGTTTCCATAAACCAGGAGTCTTCATCCGTCCCTCCGATCGTCCTCTTGCACTTCATGAGAGAAATAAAACGCCCTCTTTCGGACGTTATTGCCCAAGTCGCGGCTATTAAGAGAGTCATAAAGGCACATAAGTATGCCGCAAACCACTAAATGTGGGGACGTATGGCCTGGCGATGGCTGGCGGTGAATCACGGCCAACAGAAAGAAACGTCGTCCAGAAAATGCTCATTTCCTTCAAGTAGCAATTTCATACGAGAACACCGAAACTTTCTCGACAAATCATTAAAATTTCTGGAACCTTTCGAAGCATCCTTTCTCCAATAAATTATCAATATTACCTACCAGAAAAAACGTAGTCATTGTTGCTATTGTTGTAGTAATTCTTTTATTATTCGATTCAATAACGACAATAACCGTAACGATTGATTGAAAAACCAAATTGGCCGTCCGCGAAATAGAAAACAAAGAGATCTATTATTACAGGAAGCTTTCGCAAATATCTTGACATTACCGAGAGGAGAGACACGACATAATTTCGAAATGATCATTGCAAGTATTATGAGAAGTTCATACAGAACGATTACAGCGTAATGGACAGGTTTGGATTATTATTAGTAATCCAATTATGTTGCCATAAAACGTGCCCACACTGCTCCAAAGTTCAACGTACATGGCCCGAGGGCAAGAAGTTTCTTTTGGTTTGTTTCAATTCCGCTTGAATAGAATTTAATTTTTTTAAAACTGTTCAGGCCTTTGTACAATCTGGTTTGAACAATAATCTGAGATTCTAAAAGACCACAGGAAGAATACGTAATAAAATTTTGGCATGTTAATCTACGAGTATGTGTTTCGAAGAAGACAAAGAAGGGAAACGAAAAATTGGAAACATGTCAACCTTTTTAAGTTACACTTGACTTAATTTAGGCTTTATGCCTTTCTTTCTAATTATTTTCCCAAAAACTATCCTTTAATCCTCTAGACACCCCTTTAAAGTTAACAAGTAGTCCTTTAAATATTCTAGAGATTGTTCAGTTTCTCACTATTAGATTTGTTTCTTTATTGTTCCTCAATTTTCAAATTTTTTTAAAAAAAAAATTATAAAAGTGTTTAAAATTGAGTGTGTCTTATCATGACCAGTTTGTTGTCGTTTAAGGGTTTCTGTCTCCTATGCAGCCTTTTAATATTTGACCCATAAAATAATCAAAATATCCCCTTAAATAAAAAAATCTTATTTTTAATGATTGCTGGGCTTCCCACTGTTACATTTCTTTATAGGCCTATAATTTTAATTTTTCCTGTTACCAAAAGCACCTTATATTATTATATCTAAAAATTCTGCTGAAGATTGTGTCTGTTACAAATCTTATATTATTGGATTGACTTTGCTAAAGTTCTGGCTATAAACGTGTCGTGATGTAGGTTGATAATAGTCCACTCTTTTCTATCCACAGTACTAATTATTATATTACCGGGAGGAGCGCAGCATAATGGGAATATCTTCGTCCATTTTCGCGGAGATGATGGACATCTACGTCTTCTCTCCTGAGGCTTCTAAGTAACATTGTTGTTCAAATATAGAAACTAGGAAATGATTCATCATAATATCCTTTTACAGTACCCACTCATTAAAGACGTTAGATTGAAAAGGTTGTCTTTGAATTCATTCATTGATTATGTGGTGAATAAAAATGTGAGTACCTAAATAAAGCCCCGGTGCTATCGAAACATGATCGAAACGTAGGTCGAAAGTCTGCATGTAGCTGATCCGAATTTAGCATATTCTCCCCATCTGCAACCGTCGAAGAAGAATAAAAATAAGAAAACGACAAGTTCAGACTCGTCGTATGTTAAATACCAGCACATTTAATGTCGCGTTCGTTCTGAGAAACATTTAAAAGTATAACAAGATTGAAACACGGGCCCATGTTCACACCTCGAATTTAAAATGCCGATATGGGTCGAGATTCGAGATTAAAGAAGTCAGTTTATGTCCAATAAAAGTGGTTCGTGCATCAGTACATGTATCTATCTACCTAACGAGAATGACGCGACATTGGCTTTCAAATTCTAATCCGATTGGTGCCCACGACTGACTGTCTCATGCATCCAACTCTTTTAACAACTTAATAAAAAAATACCTTAAGTAAATACTTTACACACGTTTCGTTCTATAATTTATTGTAGGACTTAATTTTGGTTCTAATGTTAATCTGCAAGGACAAAGGTGAACAAATGTAGTAGAAATAACGGTGGTAGTTGGGTCAAAAAGGTTTGGTCAGTACGCATCATCAGAAAGACCAATTAAAGCAAACAAGTGCCCGTGTAAAATGAGCCGAATAAATCTTGGCATTGTTTCGCTATCTAATCTAAAATCGACATCTCGGGCCGATCGAGAGACCGCAGTCTTCGGGACAGCACCACATCAATATACCCGGTGGTATAAATAGCATGCCACCCTAACAAAACCGAAAACAATGTCCTCGCAAATAAAACAAAAAAAAACCGAAACTGCGACATCACGCCCTCGCTGCTTCTCTTATTTTTCGTCTTCTACTTCGGTCACGTTAATAATGGCACTCTCTCTCTGCGTCCTCTTATGAATTTCAGATGTTCGGTAATTGTTTTTCGGCAACATTTGTCAATTCTGGCGGCCCTCCTGTCGTCACAATGCCTTTCGACCCCTCTCTGTCATCCTTCGTTCTCTTACCTGTTTAATAAAGCTTTCGGAAGAACTGCATTTTTTCTCATGATAAATGTGGTGCCGACACTAAGTGATGCAGTGTAGTAGACGCCACGACCGGATCAATATGGCTGCTAACAGTCGCCATAATGGTCGAAATAAAAATAACCAAGGCTCAAAAAATTTCTTGACAAAGAGAATGTTAGAAATTAATCCAAGATTAATATTCATCGAGTGCCAATTAGACCTGTTGCGCCTAATGAAATCGTCAGTTGCTAACTGAATTATTTACTGTAGATATGTACATAAGGTAACTGTACGGTGTACGTTCGCCTTTACCCTTATTAAACGCCGGACAGAGTCAGGAATAGCAGCGTGCTTCGCGTTCGGTGTACGTGACAGTTTTCCTTTATTGGAAAATTAAAGTCGTTTATTATATGAATGACACATAAACACCAACATTCTGTTTACGTTTTTGTCAAATGTCCATATAAACCGATGAATAATACATGCGCAAATGGCCGTTATTACAATGCTCTAACGAAAGTGTTGAACACGTTTAAAATATTTATGGCTCCCGCTTCCGCTTCTGTCGGACGGCTTTGGCTTAAGCTCTACGTACTACTACTACAACAACTGTGTGTTATGCCATACCATACCACGCCATGCTATGCCACGTTTGCTTTGCATCTCTTTGTCCATGTGCCGCACCCCTTTTCAGCCTTTATTGTTTTCGAAGGAATTTTGCTGTTTGTCACTTTTGCAAATTTTGTGGTGCCCAAAGGGCTTAAGCATTCCATGCTCTGCTTTTTGTAATCCAACTGACCCAACATGACCTAATAACGAAATTCAAAAACTCGAGAACGCACGGATCAAATCTCTTAAACCTTTCTTGGTCTCAATTAAAACTCTTTTGGTGCCTAATTTTTTCATCATAACTCACCGTTTGCACCTTCAAAGTTCAAATTCTTCATTTACTGTTACTATTATTAAAGCACATCAGATCATGAGGTAGGCATTAAGGTACATTAAGTCTTATATTGTGTATTTCTAAACATGGGAAAGTCGAAAATAGGTTTAATTCGCTTCTATTAACCTTTGTTGTTGCAATTTGCCTGAGAATCGTGGAACAATTCACCATAATTTCGTGTAAGTAGATATTAGAATGAGCTGTTGGTTTAGAACGAACGTACCTATCTATGTACATATAGGATAACGAAGCGTGCTGTTGTCATTTGGTGCGATCAATTACATACACAAATATTAAATTACCTACAGTAAATCTCAGTCTATCAGAAATATCACAATAAGTTTTAGTGTGACTGAAATTATGCGACACCTTAAACAAAATAAAACAGTTCGTAACTGAGCCTGTATACAAACAGTATGTCCCACGGGAGGTACGCATAATCGGGTGTGTAAATTCTTGCGTGGAAATGCAACTTTTAAAATTCACTTCCGTCTTTACGGTCACATGACCATTAGCTTACCGTGGCCGATGCAATGGTACCGTGATCGTGGTCTGCAGTATCTAAAACATGCAACGCCTTCTTGGCCTGGCTACTTGGCTATTCACCGCGAAATGCGCCACCGCCGACCGACGACGGGATTAAAGCATTCGTTACAGTTAACTAAGTGTATAAAGCGGGACTCATAGCGCGTCGCATAAATTATTTGATAATGCCGCGCCAAATGGTCTGCACCATAAATAAAGCAAATTAAAACTGCTCGGTTCACTTACTGTACCCACTGACGGCCCTGGGTAGTCGGCGGCAGTGCATGTGCCATATTACCCAGTATTTGCACTCTTGTACAAGATTGCGATCGAATATTCCGATTAAGCGAATTGCGTCGCTCATAAAACATCGCTATTCAAATGCCACGTAGAGCTCACTTCATAAAAGAAAATTTCAGTACCGTTTATAACATACTTACTGTAGCTTTGTCAAAAGGTTCATTCCCGTGCAGTCGAACTGGAAGAATTGGTAAAAGTAGGGCACCTATACCACCGTAGATTCAATTTTAGTGGCCGATGTTTGCATAAAATCACATAGAGTCAATTTTAAAACATCAATACTTGCAGAAAGCGTTTAGGAATGAGGAAATGGTACAGTCGTCGTGTAGTAGAAGCCTCAGTGTGCTCTGAAGTCAATTTTAGAAGACCAATGCTGCAGAAAATCATTAGGAATTAGTAAATGCTAAGGTCGTCTTCCAGTGTGACATTCGGGATGTTGTAGTTACTTTTAGAAGGCTAATACTTGCAAAAAATCATTAGGAATAAGTAGATGATAGGGTCATTTTGCAGTATAACGCCCAATGAGCTTTAACATCAATTTCAGAAGGTCAGTACTTCACCAAATGCTTAGGAATGAGTAAATGATACAGTCGTATCTTACAGTTAGACTCCCAGTGTACTCTAGACAGAATTTTGAAGGCACATGCTTGCAGAAGATCATTAGAAATGGGTAAAAGCTAATGCCGTCTTCCATCGTAACGTTTGGAGTGCCCTAGAGTCAATTTAAGAAGGCTAATACTTGCACAAAATGTTTAGGAATAAGTAAATGATACAATCGTCTTGCAGGAAGACGCCCAGGATACTCTAGAGCCAATTTTGAAGGCACAATTTTGTAGAAGACCATGAGGAATGAGTTAATACAAAAGTCGTTTTGCAGGTTAACGTTTGGAGTGCCCTAGAGGGAACTTTGGAAGGCTAATACTTGCAGAAAATCATTAGGAAAGAGTAGATGATAGGGTCATCTTGCAGTATGACGCCCAATGTGCTCTAGAATCAACTTCAGAAGGTGAATACTTGCACCAAATGCTTAGGAATGAGTGAATGATACAGTCGTATCTTACAGTAAGACTCTCAGTATACTCTAGACACAATTTTGAAGGCACATGTTTGTAGAAGATCATGAGGAATAAGTAAATACCAAAATCGTCTTGCAGTGTGACGCTCGGAGTACCCTAGGGTCAATTTTAGAAGGCCAATATTTGCAGAAAATGTTTAGGAAAGAGTAAAGGATACAATAATCATGTAGTAAGATGCCCAGCGTGTTCTAGAGTCGATTTAAAAGACCCACGCTTGCAGAAGATTATTAGCAATTGAGTACAAGCTAATGCCGTCTTCCATAGTGACGTTTGGAGTGCCCTAGAGTCAATTTTAGAAGGCTAACACTTATAGAAAATCAATAGCAATAACTATGTTAGGGTCAACTTGCTGTATGACGCCCAGTGTGCTCCATTGTCGATTTTAGAAAAACAATACTTGCAGAAAATCACTAGGAATGAGTAAATGTTACGGTCATCGTGTAGTATGACCCCCAGTGTGCTGCATAGTCAATTTTAGAAGGCTTACACTTACAGAAAATCAATAGGAATAATGTATGTTAGGGTCATCTTGCAGTATGACGCCCAGTGTGCTCCATGGTCGATTTTAGAAGGCCAATACTTGCAGAAAATCACTAGGAATGAGTAGATGTTAGGGTTTTCTTGCAATAGGAAGCCTAGTGTGCTATAGAGTCAATTTCAGAAAGTCACAACTTGCGGGAAATCATGAGAACGACTTCAAAATAGCCTTGTGTTGCAAGTATTAAAAATGTCCTTTCCTCACTTCATTAATTAAACCCTGATAACATTTAAAATAGATTACACAAACTTATACGTATGTATAATATATTTCTGCATGTTTCCGATTTGCATGCGTGTGGAATGAAGTTCAAAAGAAGAACGAGAATAAGAAGCGTAAGCTTGTTAAGTGACAACGGTAATTAAATTAAATTAAAAGCAATTAATAGTTTTGCTGTGACAATCGGAGACGTTATACAATCCGAACGAATAAATCAGCGTAATTAATTGCGGCGTGCGTTTTCCTCCGATGAGACAGAGCGAGAGAGGAACGTCCTGTCTATAAATGGGCATAGGGCGCTTGGCATGACAACTCTCCGCAAATCGAATTGCGTGCCTGCTGCTTCACGACGCATTCGTGCCACAATCCTTATGGCCATCTTCGACGATCGCACACCATCAGGATGGCATTCGATATCTGCCTTCATCTTTAAACTATCAACATAATTTAGTTGGGAAACCGCAAAAATGCATATAAGGTACTGGTTGCTGTTTTCTTCCCATCAGCACGCCATTTACACGTATGCTCTAGTCTGGTGCAATTACAGAGGGTAAAGTGGTAGGAGCTCCTCAATCTCCTCTTTGGTATCGTTAGAAATGATAAAGAGTGGTGATGGTGGAGAGTATAATAAAGACAATAGGAGTCCAAGGAAACTTGGTGCATGATTCAGCACACTGAACCACGTTGCTTCGTCAGTTCCTGCAGAATGATAAACGTCATCTTAAAGGTACTTAAAGCTCAATATTTTTGTATTGAGCAAATCTTCCATGTAATGATTTGCATATGTTGTGTGTGATGGGAACGGTGTGTATTTTAATCGTAAAGGACGTGCGGTCGATACAAGAATCAAGTCTCTAAATTTGCATTTAATTGAAGATCGAACGTTTACGGTGGCGTCGGCTTGCGGCCGGGTTAAAATTATGGCAAAAGTTCGAACATGCATTTAGCCTTAATCTGGTAAATAGACAAGCGGCGTACAAATCAAGTGGTAGGTTCTGAAGAGGCCGCACAATGCAAATTGTCGCAGAATTTGTCTAGATTATCGGCCGCCCATTATATTGCGCTCACTCTCCCAGCCAAACCGTCCATCCAATTGATGTATATCGTCGAAAGATTGCTGCGCAGACTGTGCTCTGTGTGCCGCCTTTAAGTGGCCCCCGCTCATGTGCCTTTTGCTCTTTTGTGCTTTCCGCGACCGTTTGCCGATATCGCCGACTTTCAATTAGTACAAGAGCGAATTCACTTATCGCACCAGATGATTGTTTACGATCATTGCATTATCGACGAATGTATGGGGTTGCAAAACTAAGTTCTCTCTTCCACACAACCGACGATAACGTCTTCGAGAACGAATTATCCGCATAAACCACCTGCCAGTGGCGTTTCATTAATTCCGTTCCAACTGTACATTGCCATACGTTTTTAATTTCACTTTGAAGAAAAATAATTTTATTGCTTTACTTGGAACAAACAAATGTTGTATTAGAATTCGTTTCGGCACCGTTTACGACACCTATTTCGACCTAATCAGCAATCAAACGGTTGTAGTTTCGTCAATTTACATTTCAATTCCTTCCTAATACCCGTGAGCCATCCTGAATACAAACGACCCATTTGGTTTGAAAAACAGGAAGCGAACCCGCCTGCACTCTTAAGCTCTCTGAAGATCCTATCGACTTGAACATTTTTAATAAGTAGTGGAAACGCATCATGCCGTCTGATGAGTCTATTAACCATCAGACTCTATCGATAATTCTAATCGCCATCGTATTGTCGATGACCTTTGAATTCTTATTAAATATTCTGCTTGTGTAAGGTAATTAAAAAACAGAGGAAGTAACCACGTACATTCATAATATTGTAAATTGTTATGCTCTCCGAACAATCAGCACCAGTATGTAATTTATTTCTGATGTTCGCGTATAACATTACAACTTTAGTAGTTCCTTTTAATTGTGCGTAAGGCGTTTTGGTCACATAACAGTGGATTTCCGCCGAGAAGTAACACAAGATGATTTATAACCGGCTGCTATCAAGATCGCCACTTAATGAATATTTAATATGTACAAGAACAGGAAGGAGCAAAGTGCGCATATCTCTGGACGCATCACACATCCATACGGAATGAAATACGAATAAGACCTTTATGTTTATTACAACATACAGAAACTAAAATAGCAATTAATGTAATTCGCTTCAGGTGGAAATCCAATTAGTTGGGAAAATACGGGGGCCATGAATTTTTTATAGTTCCTCAGGGACTCAAATCCATTGTAGTAACATACGTTTCAGAATAATGAAAGAGTTCCAGTTCTGTGATAATTGTATGTCAATATATAAACGTTTTGGATCTGAAGCCTTTCAACTAGAAAAGTGAACCTCCAGGGATTCTCATCTCTAGTTTGACTCAGTTTCCTGAAATTTGCTTGTGTCAATAATGGCAAGCACTAGAAATCATGGACCAGAAGACCTAAATCATGCAATGTACTAAAAATGTCAAAGGCTGAGAGATAACGAAGGAAATTCGGTGGATTCCAAGATAATCTCTCGACAAAATCCCACAGCCACTTGTCTTGACACGTACTCCATCAAATTCTTTTTTGTCTCGTGAAAGTCGTTCAATTAGAGTCATTGAGTATCTCTACTGGATTCTCACGTTTTTCGCTAGCGCGATTACAAAAGAGCAGAAGAAGAGCAGAACGTGGAAGAAAAGTGGTAACTTCCCTCGTCCATCTTAATTAATTAAACTGACAGGTCTCGGAAAGCGGGAAGTGAATAATACGTTCCGGTTATTTGATTACTAGCCAAATACTAATCTCTACTTTAGTACTCGTAGTAGTTACGACGCAACGATCGGTGGCGTCTCGACGGCAAGGCACACGTTCGTGTTCCTGCAGAGTGGAAGGGCAAATATCAGAAATTACCGGTATGATTATGTCGAGCAAATAGCTTCGGTCCTGGTGCAAATTATGGCTCGCATGAATGGTTCCTAATTACCTCTGACCACTTCACACACCGCACCACATCAGGAGAGAGAAGCATGGTCGCAGTCGTAGTGTGCTCAGGCGGCGCGCACCCGTCATTACGGCTACATGGAATGGGAATTGCGTTCGTGTTCATTGTCCTGGGATTTCTATCGCCCGTTAGTAATAGTACGCGAGTACGTAACTGAATTCTCTCAATTTCAAGAAACAATTGGGTATGCAGCACCGACCGAATGCCCTCACTATCTAATAACATAATATGACCTGATTTCTAAATTGCTCAGTTAACCCGAAGAGGCATTACAGAAATTTATGGAAGAGTAATTGTTCAGGAAAGGAAGTGACAGAATACCAAAACCAATGGACGAGTGAAGTCCAAAATCCCACAAGTTTCTGGATGAGGATATCATTGTTTGAAGAAATGAAACCTATTGACTGATGATGATGAACACGAAACTAAAAATTTTGAATAGGCAGGCATTAGGAATATTAGAAAAGGCAAATTGAATAGAATAGACCTAGGAAGTCTAACTAATGAAGTGAATATCGATAAACAATAGACTCTCAATCTCAAGATACTTGCATTGATGAGAATAATTGTTCAAGTAGGAAGGAATGAAGTGATAAAGCCAGTGACCGAGTAAAATCCAAAAGCCCAGAGGTTTTTGGTAAAATTATTCTTCAGGAATGAAGTAACAGAATACTAAAACCAATAGACAAGTGAAATCCAAAATCCCACAAAATTCTGGATGAGGATTCCATTTTTCGAAGAAATTAAGACCTAATGGCTGGTGATGATTAAAATCCCACAGGTTTTTGGAAGACTTATCGTTCAGGAAGGACGCCAAAGCCAATAGACGAGTAAAATCCAAAAGCCCATAGGTTTTTGGTAAAGTAATTTTTCAGTAATGAAGTAACAGAATACCAAAACCAATAGACAAGTGAAATCCAAAATCCCACAAAATTCTCGATGAGGATTCCAGTTTTCGAAGAAATTAAGACCTAATGCTGGTGATGATGAAAATCCCACAGGTTTTTGGAAGACTAGTCGTTCAGGAAGGACGCCAAAGCTAATAGACGAGTAAAATCCAAAAGCCCATAAGTTTTTGGTAAAGTAATTCTTCAGTAATGAAGTAACAGAATACCAAAACCAATAGACAAGTGAAATCCAAAAACCCACAAAATTCTCGATGAGGATTCCATTTTTCGAAGAAATTAAGACCTAATGACTGGTGATGATGAAAATCCCACAGATTTTTGGAAGACTAGTCGTTCAGGAAGGACGCCAAAGCTAATAGACCAGTAAAATCCAAAAGCCCATAAGTTTTTGGTAAAGTAATTCTTCAGTAATGAAGTAACAGAATACCAAAACCAATAGACAAGTGAAATCCAAAATCCCACAAAATTCTCGATGAGGATTCCATTTTTCGAAGAAATTAAGACCTAATGACTGGTGATGATGAAAATCCCACAGGTTTTTGGAAGACTAGTCGTTCAGGAAGGACGCCAAAGCTAATAGACGAGTAAAATCCAAAAGCCCATAGGTTTTTGGTAAAGTAATTCTTCAGTAATGAAGTAACAGAATACCAAAACCAATAGACAAGTGAAATCCAAAATCCCACAAAATTCTCGATGAGGATTCCATTTTTCGAAGAAATTAAGACCTAATGACTGGTGATGATGAAAATCCCACAGGTTTTTGGAAGACTAGTCGTTCAGGAAGGACGCCAAAGCTAATAGACGAGTAAAATCCAAAAGCCCATAGGTTTTTGGTAAAGTAATTCTTCAGTAATGAAGTAACAGAATACCAAAACCAATAGACAAGTGAAATCCAAAATCCCACAAAATTCTCGATGAGGATTCCATTTTTCGAAGAAATTAAGACCTAATGACTGGTGATGATGAAAATCCCACAGGTTTTTGGAAGACTAGTCGTTCAGGAAGGACGCCAAAGCTAATAGACGAGTAAAATCCAAAAGCCCATAGGTTTTTGGTAAAGTAATTCTTCAGTAATGAAGTAACAGAATACCAAAACCAATAGACAAGTGAAATCCAAAATCCCACAAAATTCTCGATGAGGATTCCATTTTTCGAAGAAATTAAGACCTAATGACTGGTGATGATGAAAATCCCACAGGTTTTTGGAAGACTAGTCGTTCAGGAAGGACGCCAAAGCTAATAGACGAGTAAAATCCAAAAGCCCATAGGTTTTTGGTAAAATAATTCTTCAGTAATGAAGTAACAGAATACCAAAACCAATAGACAAGTGAAATCCAAAATCCCACAAAATTCTCGATGAGGATTCCATTTTTCGAAGAAATTAAGACCTAATGACTGGTGATGATGAAAATCCCACAGGTTTTTGGAAGACTAGTCGTTCAGGAAGGACGCCAAAGCCAATAGACGAGTAAAATCCAAAAGCCCATAGGTTTTTGGTAAAGTAATTCTTCAGGAATGAAGTAACAGAATACCAAAACCAATAGACAAGTGAAATCCAAATCCCACAAAATTCTGGATGAGGATTCCATTTTTCGAAGAAATTAAGACCTAATGAAATGGTGATGATGAAAATCCCACAGGTTTTTGGAAGACTATCGTTCAGGAAGGACCCAAAGCCAATAGACGAGTAAAATCCAAAAGCCCATAGGTTTTTGGTAAAATAATTCTTCAGGAATGAGTAACAGAATACCAAAACCAATTAGACAAGTGAAATCCAAAATCCCACAAAATTCTGGATGAGGATTCCATTTTTCGAAGAAATTAAGACCTAAGGGCTGGTGATGAAAATCCTACAGGTTTTTGGAAGACTAGTCGGTCAGGAAGGACGCCAAAGCTAATAGACGAGTAAAATCCAAAAGCCCATAGGTTTTTGGTAAAATAATTCTTCAGGAAAGAAGTAACAGAAAACTAAAACCAATAGACAAGTGAAATCCAAAATCTCACAAAATTCTGGATGAGGATTCCATTTTTCGAAGAAATTAAGACCTAATGGCTGGTGATGATGAAAACCCAACAGGTTTTTGGAAGACTAGACGTTCAGGAAGGACGCCAAAGCCAATAGATGAGTAAAATCAAAAAGCCCATAAATTTTCAAAAGGTCAATTGTTTAAGGAAGGAAGTGACAGAATGCGAAACCCAATGGACGAATAAAATCTAAATGCCCAAAGGTTTTTGGGAGAGTACCTGTTCAGGAAGAAAATAGCGGAATGTAAAACATTTAAAAACACAGGTTTCTGCAACAGAAATTATTCAGGAAAAAAGTAAAGAACTTCCATAGGCAATAAACGGATGAAATCCGAAAGCTAACAGGTTTTTTTGAAGAGTAATGTATTCTGCAAAATTTGCCGACCTGACTTATGAGGCGAATATCCAAAAAAGATTAACAAGAAGACTTGTCTTGATGAGAAAATACAAATGATGGAAAACTGAGGATGTCAATGTCACACCAAGATCCAAGAAATGATACCAGCAAGGTTTAAAAGAAGAAGTTAATAAGAGTTTTTATAAAAGGAACTTGCTACTATAAGAAGATCAAAGACTGATGATAACTCCAATTTCAAAATTGTTATGGGGAACCTACTTCAACTCTGAAAAGAGTCCAAATGGTTGCATAGAATGAGTTTAAATTCACTTAACAGCTGAAGGAAGACGACTTTGGATATAATTTTATCAATAATCCATAAAACTATCACCTGAGGATGTGGAAGGTGAACTTTTTAACTACCCCCATGGAAATGGTGGTTCAAGATTAAAAACTTTGAGCAATATCCATGGATTGCAACATATTATCCTTCCATCTAAAGTCTTCCTATTTCCTGCAGAAAAAAGTTGCCCAAATCTGAGACTATCGTTTTGATAAGCACCAATTTTGAATGTAATAATAAATTTTACACAAACTGCAGACCATTACAACTTCTTCTGACGTAACACCACCAGACTACTTCCACATCATCACAAAAAAGAGGAAAATATTGGAGCAGCATTATCATGAATTCGAGAACGTGCTTTAACTTGGCCAAATTCATAATTCAAGGCTAAATTAAATAATAGCCGTCCACTTGCATTTTATCACGATGCCATCGTGCCGCGACTGGTGTAATTGGTCAAATATATCGCCCGGATCGTGCTCTTCTGTACTGGGAGTTATGGTAATGCCAGTTTCACAGACTCACACCATCACAACCATTGCCATGGCAGCAATCTGGTACATAGCCTTCTCTTCTGTGCTCTCTGCTCCCTTTCCTATGTATACATACACACACATATACATAGATATATCTATCTATCTATCTATCTTTCTATTGATGGGCGACTTTCCTTCTTCGTCTCGGGCTCGTTAACTTTCCCGCTTTCAATAACCCGCGACAAAGTCACGGCCCGACAGATTTATGTGCTCCCAACACCGCCAAGAATTATCTTTAACAAGTGGTAACGATGCAAACTTACCTACGACCAACGTTAACTCGAATTATTATTGAAGTAATTGCCAACATTTGTAATGTGCTTTAACAAGTTAGTATCTATAATAACAAACCATAAGTCATTTGGGCTGTAGGTTCAACGTTTCAAAGAAGCAAAAATAAATTAAGAGGGTGTAGGTCTTCTTCTACCCCCCTCTCCTTCCCTCGTTCCTGTGAATCTCTAACCAGATCATAAAAGACCACCTCCTCCTCCTGGTTGATTTTCATCCACAGTAATTTTATCATTTCCCTATATCTTCCAGTTTTTCGTCTCCAATCCCGTTTACTGGAATTTAACCAGCTTTCTGTACACCCGGATAATAAATGTACACAGAACAAATAATAAAATGGAATATATTTTGCATTCAATCAGGAAGCATTGATCTTCTGTAATCGGTACATCTGTAGTGGAGCTTTGGCATACTTACAAAATTGAAATGTTTGTGTGTCGAACAAGTTATTTATGCGGGATCATCGAGATTCGAATTATTGCTCGCGTCCAACTAACTATAAATGCACCGGATTAAAAAACAAACATGTACTTATTCGTCCATTTATTATCGAACGAATAAATAAATAGCTTAATAATCTGCACGATAGTTGGCACAATATGTGTTCAATAAATCAATACGTGAAATATGTTTTTTTGGAGTAGCTCGCTGTGTAAGCGCAGCGGGACCTACTCGTCAAAAGGCCATACAGTGACATGAACAATAATAATACAGGGTGTTTGTGAATATAAATAAATAATAATAGGCCTTATAGTGTTAAATAACAACATGTGTTCGTCTTGAGCTGTTACTCCCATGAATTTTTTTTTGTGAGGGTTTAAACTAGCTTTACAAGCATAAAACTGTAGTGTAGTTTTTATAATGGGCATTTTAATACGCATTTTGGTCTTAAACGTGTCCTTTTGGTTGAAACACGTCAGCTTATATGAGTTATTCCCTCCTCCTTTTGGAATATGTTAACAGATTTAATTGCAGTTTTACGAGCGCGTGTGTACGTTCATTTACAGAGTCTGTCCACAAAAGGACATCTCATTTTATTTTCTACAACATAAAAACTGCTGTTTCTACATTCTTCTAAGCCATCCCATAAAACAGTATCAGCATGGGCTTGTGCAGGAGTAGTCCGAGTCCGAGCTGAAGAAGGCACTATAAATTTAAGGACGGTTATCTCGCTGGGGATATCCAGCCGTGCAGCAACATTTTTCTCTATTTAATTTGGAAAAATAGTTTTTGTTTTGCCATAAAACATTAGGGTTGTTGACTGTTTTTTCGGATGATAAACGACCAATTATATATTTTATAAATACATGGGCGATTTCAGCACTTTATTGGTCTTTCAAACTGTCTGTCTAATTTATGTCCAGCAAGAAGTATTAGGTAAATATGCTATTTTTGACAGTGTCAGGAAATGTTCTTACCTTATCATGGTTGAATAATGACCAACTCAAATTTCGCCCTCGTCCATAAATTAAATAAAATTCCATGAAATTTTTCTAACCTCTTGAAGTTCTCAGAAAATTCAAGAACAATCAGAGAATAAATTGAGGAACAAATGATGTGAAATATTCATTCTTTAAACAAGGAAATTTTGTTGGACCTTTCACCCCTCGCATTTGCCCCCGAAAAAATTAAGAATTCATCAGATCATAAGTTGAGATAACGATTGTGTGAGATTTTCGGTGATCCCTTCCTTTTTCTTTAATTGAGGCTCAAAGAAATTTTACTGGACCTTCTACCTCCTCATTATACGCTCAAATAATTATAATTAATGGATATACCCAGAAAATTAAAAATCCTTCAGATCATTAGTTAAGATAATCATGATGTGAGATTTTTGACGATCCCTTCCTTTGTCTTTGATTGAGGCTCAATGAGATTTTATTGGACCTTTCACCTCCTCATTTTAAGCTCACATAATTAATGAATTTCCTCACAATATTCAGGAACTATGATAGGAAAAGTTGATGAAGTGATTATATGAAATGTTCTATGACCCCTTCATCTTTCTTTAAATGAGGCTCAATGAAATTTTACTGGACCTTTTACCTCCTCATTTTAAGCTCAAATAATTAATGGATATCTCCAGAAAATTAAAAATGCTTCAGATAATGAGTGGAGATAATCATGATGTGAGATTTTTGACGATCCCTTCCTTTGTCTTTGAGATTGAGGCTCAATGAGATTTTACTGGACCTTTCACCCCCTCATTTTAAGCTCATATAATTAATGAATGTCCTCACAATATTCAGGAACTATGATAGGAAAAGTTGATGAAGTGATTATATGAAATGTTCTATGACCCCTTCATCTTTCTTTAAATGAGGCTCAATGAAATTTTACTGGACCTTTTACCTCCTCATTTTAAGCTCAAATAATTAATGGATATCCCCAGAAAATTAAAAATCCATCAGTCATGAGTGGAGATAATCATGATGTGAGATTTTTTACGATCCCTTTCTTTGTCTTTGATTGAGGCTCAATGAGATTTTACTGGAACTTTCACCTCCTCATTTTAAGCTCAAATAATTAATAGATGTCCCCGAAAAAATTAAGAATCCATCAGGTCATGAGTTGAGATAATGATGATGTAAGATTTTCGCTGATCCATTCATTTTTCTTTAATTGAGGCTCTTCCTACTCTTCTACTCTTCCTACTCGCTCTAATTAAAGCTCAATGAAATCTGCTGGACGTTTCATCTCCCTATTCTGAGCTTACATAATTAATTAATGTTCTTAGAAAATTAAAAAACTACCAATGAAAAATTGATAAAATGATGGTATTATATTTTCTATTATCCCTTCCCACTCCCTATAAACAAAGCTCAATGAAATTTAGCTGGACGTTTCGCCTCCACATTCTGAGCTCACATAATTAATTCAAAATTCATTAGATGATGAATTGAGAAAACGATGATGTGAAATTTTCGACGATGCCTTCCTTTTTCTTTAAGTAACACTCAATGATATTTTGCTAGATCTTTTACCTACTCCTTTAGAGTTTACGTAGTTAATGGATATTCCCATGAAAGGTTTAGTTAATGACGAGATTTTTGATTGCTCCTTGCTCTGCTTTTATATAAGGTTCATTGAGATTTTGTTGAACCACTCTCCCCCTTCCTATTTTGAATTCACGTAATTGCTGGAAATTAAAGATTTATTGAACGATGAGTTGTTTATTTGTTGAACTTGAACTATGCAGAAATAAATTATATTATAAATTGATATATTCATGCGAAGTCCACGTCATAGTAGGTCTCATCACAAAGATCTGATTCTTTTCTCTCATTCTAGGATAAACGAACAAACAAAGGAGATATTTAGTAATCTTTCAGATATCGGATTCTATAAATATAACACGCGAAAGTAGCAGCTGTCTGCAGTAGGTATCGTGTGAAAGGGCACTTAAAAATGATTTATTGAAGAACCCGAAATGGAATTCGCCGGACGAACAAAAGTCGAACAGTACATCGAGTTTAAGTGTTGACTACTGATGAAAACAAATGAACGTTTTATTGAATGATTGTGCTTGTTTCGATAAATGCCCTTTTTGATCTCATTAAAATTGATGCGTTGTTGGTTTAACGTTAGCGTTGGCTCTCTGTACCTCTCCTCCTCCTCTTCCTCTCTGTAGTGTAGTGTAGTGTAGTGTGTGCATGTCGCTCTCAACCCTCCACCTCCACGTCCTCCTACAGTCTACAATAAAACAAGGGTGAATATTGATCGTTTTAACTTTTTAATGAAGTCGCGTCAACGAATTAATTATTTCGATAGATACCGATTAAAAAATGATAACGGTAATTATTTGCTCTGGCTGGAGGAAGGAACTCTCTCTCTCTCTCTCTCTCTGTGTGCATGTGAGTTCTCAGAAAATTCAAGAACAATCAGAGAATAAATTGAGGAACAAATGATGTGAAATATTCATTCTTTAAACAAGGAAATTTTGTTGGACCTTTCACCCCTCGCATTTGCCCCCGAAAAAATTAAGAATTCATCAGATCATAAGTTGAGATAACGATTGTGTGAGATTTTCGGTGATCCCTTCCTTTTTCTTTAATTGAGGCTCAAAGAAATTTTACTGGACCTTCTACCTCCTCATTATACGCTCAAATAATTATAATTAATGGATATACCCAGAAAATTAAAAATCCTTCAGATCATTAGTTAAGATAATCATGATGTGAGATTTTTGACGATCCCTTCCTTTGTCTTTGATTGAGGCTCAATGAGATTTTATTGGACCTTTCACCTCCTCATTTTAAGCTCACATAATTAATGAATTTCCTCACAATATTCAGGAACTATGATAGGAAAAGTTGATGAAGTGATTATATGAAATGTTCTATGACCCCTTCATCTTTCTTTAAATGAGGCTCAATGAAATTTTACTGGACCTTTTACCTCCTCATTTTAAGCTCAAATAATTAATGGATATCTCCAGAAAATTAAAAATGCTTCAGATAATGAGTGGAGATAATCATGATGTGAGATTTTTGACGATCCCTTCCTTTGTCTTTGAGATTGAGGCTCAATGAGATTTTACTGGACCTTTCACCCCCTCATTTTAAGCTCATATAATTAATGAATGTCCTCACAATATTCAGGAACTATGATAGGAAAAGTTGATGAAGTGATTATATGAAATGTTCTATGACCCCTTCATCTTTCTTTAAATGAGGCTCAATGAAATTTTACTGGACCTTTTACCTCCTCATTTTAAGCTCAAATAATTAATGGATATCCCCAGAAAATTAAAAATCCATCAGTCATGAGTGGAGATAATCATGATGTGAGATTTTTTACGATCCCTTTCTTTGTCTTTGATTGAGGCTCAATGAGATTTTACTGGAACTTTCACCTCCTCATTTTAAGCTCAAATAATTAATAGATGTCCCCGAAAAAATTAAGAATCCATCAGGTCATGAGTTGAGATAATGATGATGTAAGATTTTCGCTGATCCATTCATTTTTCTTTAATTGAGGCTCAATGAGATTTTACTGAACCTTTCACCTCCTCACTTTAAGCTCACATAATTAATGAATGTCCTCACAATATTTAAGAACCATCATAGGAAAAGTTGACGAAGTGATTATATGAAATGTTCTATGACCCCTTCATCTTTCTTTAAATGAGGCTCAATGAAATTTTACTGGACCTTTTATCTCCTCATTTTAAGCTCAAATAATTAATGGATATCCCCAGAAAATTAAAAATCCATCAGTCATGAGTGGAGATAATCATGATGTGAGATTTTTTACGATCCCTTTCTTTGTCTTTGATTGAGGCTCAATGAGATTTTACTGGAACTTTCACCTCCTCATTTTAAGCTCAAATAATTAATAGATGTCCCCGAAAAAATTAAGAATCCATCAGGTCATGAGTTGAGATAATGATGATGTAAGATTTTCGCTGATCCATTCATTTTTCTTTAATTGAGGCTCAATGAGATTTTACTGAACCTTTCACCTCCTCACTTTAAGCTCACATAATTAATGAATGTCCTCACAATATTTAAGAACCATCATAGAAAAAGTTGATGAAGTGATTATATGAAATGTTCTATGACCCCTTCATCTTTCTTTAAATGAGGCTCAATGAAATTTTACTGGACCTTTTACCTCCTCATTTTAAGCTCAAATAATTAATGGATATCTCCAGAAAATTAAAAATGCTTCAGATAATGAGTGGAGATAATCATGATGTGAGATTTTTGACGATCCCTTCCTTTGTCTTTGAGATTGAGGCTCAAAGAGATTTTACTGGACCTTTCACCCCCTCATTTTAAGCTCACATAATTAATGAATGTCCTCACAATATTTAAGAACCATCATAGGAAAAGTTGACGAAGTGATTATATGAAATGTTCTATGACCCCTTCATCTTTCTTTAAATGAGGCTCAATGAAATTTTACTGGACCTTTTATCTCCTCATTTTAAGCTCAAATAATTAATGGATATCCCCAGAAAATTAAAAATCCATCAGTCATGAGTGGAGATAATCATGATGTGAGATTTTTTACGATCCCTTTCTTTGTCTTTGATTGAGGCTCAATGAGATTTTACTGGAACTTTCACCTCCTCATTTTAAGCTCAAATAATTAATAGATGTCCCCGAAAAAATTAAGAATCCATCAGGTCATGAGTTGAGATAATGATGATGTAAGATTTTCGCTGATCCATTCATTTTTCTTTAATTGAGGCTCAATGAGATTTTACTGAACCTTTCACCTCCTCACTTTAAGCTCACATAATTAATGAATGTCCTCACAATATTTAAGAACCATCATAGGAAAAGTTGATGAAGTGATTATATGAAATGTTCTATGACCCCTTCATCTTTCTTTAAATGAGGCTCAATGAAATTTTACTGGACCTTTTACCTCCTCATTTTAAGCTCAAATAATTAATGGATATCTCCAGAAAATTAAAAATGCTTCAGATAATGAGTGGAGATAATCATGATGTGAGATTTTTGACGATCCCTTCCTTTGTCTTTGAGATTGAGGCTCAAAGAGATTTTACTGGACCTTTCACCCCCTCATTTTAAGCTCACATAATTAATGAATGTCCTCACAATATTTAAGAACCATCATAGGAAAAGTTGACGAAGTGATTATATGAAATGTTCTATGACCCCTTCATCTTTCTTTAAATGAGGCTCAATGAAATTTTACTGGAACTTTCACCTCCTCATTTTAAGCTCAAATAATTAATAGATGTCCCCGAAAAAATTAAGAATCCATCAGGTCATGAGTTGAGATAATGATGATGTAAGATTTTCGCTGATCCATTCATTTTTCTTTAATTGAGGCTCAATGAGATTTTACTGAACCTTTCACCTCCTCACTTTAAGCTCACATAATTAATGAATGTCCTCACAATATTTAAGAACCATCATAGGAAAAGTTGATGAAGTGATTATATGAAATGTTCTATGACCCCTTCATCTTTCTTTAAATGAGGCTCAATGAAATTTTACTGGACCTTTTACCTCCTCATTTTAAGCTCAAATAATTAATGGATATCTCCAGAAAATTAAAAATGCTTCAGATAATGAGTGGAGATAATCATGATGTGAGATTTTTGACGATCCCTTCCTTTGTCTTTGAGATTGAGGCTCAAAGAGATTTTACTGGACCTTTCACCCCCTCATTTTAAGCTCACATAATTAATGAATGTCCTCACAATATTTAAGAACCATCATAGGAAAAGTTGACGAAGTGATTATATGAAATTTTCGCTGATCCATTCATTTTTCTTTAATTGAGGCTCAATGAGATTTTACTGAACCTTTCACCTCCTCACTTTAAGCTCACATAATTAATGAATGTCCTCACAATATTTAAGAACCATCATAGGAAAAGTTGACGAAGTTCTATGACCCCTTCATCTTTCTTTAAATGAGACTCAATGAAATTTCGCTGAACCTTTCGCCTCCCTATTCTGAGCTCACATAATTAACGGAAGTCCTCGGAAAATTAAAAAACCATCAAAGAAAAGATTATTTTGTCAATATTTTATTTGATGTTTGATATTTTCTATTACCTCTTCCTACTCGCTCTAATTAAAGCTCAATGAAATCTGCTGGACGTTTCATCTCCCTATTCTGAGCTTACATAATTAATTAATGTTCTTAGAAAATTAAAAAACTACCAATGAAAAATTGATAAAATGATGGTATTATATTTTCTATTATCCCTTCCCACTCCCTATAAACAAAGCTCAATGAAATTTAGCTGGACGTTTCGCCTCCACATTCTGAGCTCACATAATTAATTCAAAATTCATTAGATGATGAATTGAGAAAACGATGATGTGAAATTTTCGACGATGCCTTCCTTTTTCTTTAAGTAACACTCAATGATATTTTGCTAGATCTTTTACCTACTCCTTTAGAGTTTACGTAGTTAATGGATATTCCCATGAAAGGTTTAGTTAATGACGAGATTTTTGATTGCTCCTTGCTCTGCTTTTATATAAGGTTCATTGAGATTTTGTTGAACCACTCTCCCCCTTCCTATTTTGAATTCACGTAATTGCTGGAAATTAAAGATCTATTGAACGATGAGTTGTTTATTTGTTGAACTTGAACTATGCAGAAATAAATTATATTATAAATTGATATATTCATGCGAAGTCCACGTCATAGTAGGTCTCATCACAAAGATCTGATTCTTTTCTCTCATTCTAGGATAAACGAACAAACAAAGGAGATATTTAGTAATCTTTCAGATATCGGATTCTATAAATATAACACGCGAAAGTAGCAGCTGTCTGCAGTAGGTATCGTGTGAAAGGGCACTTAAAAATGATTTATTGAAGAACCCGAAATGGAATTCGCCGGACGAACAAAAGTCGAACAGTACATCGAGTTTAAGTGTTGACTACTGATGAAAACAAATGAACGTTTTATTGAATGATTGTGCTTGTTTCGATAAATGCCCTTTTTGATCTCATTAAAATTGATGCGTTGTTGGTTTAACGTTAGCGTTGGCTCTCTGTACCTCTCCTCCTCCTCTTCCTCTCTGTAGTGTAGTGTAGTGTAGTGTGTGCATGTCGCTCTCAACCCTCCACCTCCACGTCCTCCTACAGTCTACAATAAAACAAGGGTGAATATTGATCGTTTTAACTTTTTAATGAAGTCGCGTCAACGAATTAATTATTTCGATAGATACCGATTAAAAAATGATAACGGTAATTATTTGCTCTGGCTGGAGGAAGGAACTCTCTCTCTCTCTCTCTGTGTGCATGTGAGTGCCGTTTATTTAATATCGGTTTTAATTGAATTGACCTATAAATAAACGGAAGAATTTGAATTATATTCCGGCCGTATTTTACATTCATTTATTCATTGATTTATTTGAATTTCAAAACACACACATTTATCTGATATTCTTTACTGAGTCATTTACGAATCGGGGGAGAAAACAGGGCCAAAATTTTTGTTAGCTACAAATATCCGTGCGTTATATTTTGTTACATGTATTGTGTCAGGTATCCTAAATGTTTTCAATTAAAACTTGTCAATAATTTAGTAGGTGCATTTAAACAACTGGAAATGTTCGGACGTTACACATTGAAATACGATTTCACATAAAAGTTACACTGAAACTTTTTTATTTCATTTTATGTATCTATATATTTTTGATATGCAGGGTGCGTCAGTAGTTTCTGGATGGTAGTATTGGTTTATAAGTCTATAGGGTGTTATTTTTGAAAAAGTGGGATTAGTTAATGCCCAAACAAAATGGTATGTCCTGTATACAGGGTTTTACAAGTTGATGGGCTACTAGAAGTATATGAATTAGTAGAAGGAATTAAATTCTGAAACTTGGGCTCATTTGGTTATTGTTTATGCCGCTTCTTTTAAAAATATTTTCAAGTTCGATTTACATCCGGTTATACCGGAAGTCGATACCAACTTTCTTATTTAAAATGAAATAGTATATTTTTTACGCTGAATTTGAATAAAACGTGTAATTCTAAGGTAAGTTTGATAACCAACTTGTACACCTATGACGATCGGTTTCTGAGTTATTTTAACTTATAGAAAAAAAATCGCTACTGCAATACAAATTATAAAAAATCATAACATCCACAAAATACGACTTAGAGTGTTGAAATTTTTACTTGTAATAGCTGAATATTAGTGCTAACGCCTTGACAAAATTGAATTAAATAATTTATACAGGGCGTTCAAAATAAAATTCTAAAATTGAAAAACTTCAAACACGAATTACTTCGTTTTTTCAAATGGCACCTACTATTTTTTATTTTTTCAATCGATTCCTTTCTTAATCCTCTTTCGATCTATATGGATACTTCCTATTTTAAGTAATAATTCAAAATTATTCCAAAATTTTCAAATACAATAAGAAGTATCCATATAGGTCGAGAGAGGATAAAAAAAGGAATCGATTGAAAAATTAAAAAATAGTAGGTGCCATTTGAAAAAACGAAGTAATTCGTGTTTGAAGTTTTTCAATTTTAGAATTTTATTTTGAACGCCCTGTATAAATTGTTTAATTCCATTTTTTCAAGGCGTTAGCACTAATATTCAGCTATTACTAGTAAAAATTTCAACACTCTTAGTCGTATTTTGTGGAAGTTATGATTTTTTTATAATTTGAGTTGCGGTAGCGATTTTTTTTCTATAAATTAAATTAACTCAGAAACCGATCGTCATAGGTGTACAAGTTGGTTATCAAACTTACCTTAGAATTACACGTTTTATTCGAATTCAGCGTAAAAAATATACCATTCCATTTAAAATAAGAAAGTTGGTATCGACTTCCGGTATAACCGGATGTAAATCGAACTTGAAAATATTTTTAAAAGAAGCGGCATAAACAATAACCAAATGAGCCCAAGTTTCAGAATTGAATTCCTTCTACTAATTCATATACTTCTAATAGCCCAACAACTTGAAAAACCCTGTATACGTTTGATATGCAGGGTGCGTCAGTAGTTTATGGATGGTAGTATCGGTTTATAAGTCTACAGGGTGTTATTTTTGAAAAAGTGGGATTAGGTAATGCCCAAACAGAACAGTATGCCCTGTATATCGTATACTGTATAATCGAAAATAATTTTGGAATGTTAGCGAGTTCATTTGGTGAAACATTTATTTCAATTACATTTTCATAAAGCCAATAATAGTAAATAAATCTTGGTTTTTGTGGCTTAGATCTTCTATATTTAAGAATAAATTTATTACTCTAAGTTCTCCCCAATCAGTTCTTCAGTACCTTTAGGTATTTTCTTATCATTCAGCAGTGAAATTGGTATAGGGCTGAAAGTCACTTGTCTAAAATTGTAAGTAAAAGTTGACGGTTGCCACCGGTTTTGTTTAAACGTCATAGCAGGTGAAGAGGCCTTTTCTTTGTGGCCAGTGAAGTGCGTCAGTCAATTTGTCGCGTTCATTTTTATTATTTTTGTTCCCTCTTCGGATTTAGTTACACCGGCGGCGGGTCTCTTTATTTGTGGCTTTTCAGGCGTTAATTCGTGACTAAATTATGGTCTTTTTCCAATGATACGACCGTCCCGAAAAACACTACGATCATAATAACGCATTAATAACCTTGTGTCTTAGCGACGACGACGAGGAGAGAGCCATCCGTGTCTGTTTTGTTTTTTTTTTTGTGCCCGCGCGGCCCTCTTTCGAGATGAAGACCTTTGAGCGCGCGAGAACGACAAAAAAAAGCGTCATGCACCGTGGCCAATTGTTTACAAAGGAACGCTTTTCTTTTGTGAAATTAATTAGGAATATTCGACTGGGGGAGGGGAGAAGCGCAACAATAGACCATGCTCCTCTTGTGTCTTTCGGTTTTTAAAAAATTAAGTACTCTCGCCAGCCGTTGGCTAGTGGAATGTCGGGGGGCGTAGGCTATAACGCTTTTTCACTTAGTTGTCGGTAAAAAGGGCATAAAGTCTCTATTAGCGACCGAGCGCCGCAATATTGGTGTCTAATAAAAATCGTTTCATCTTTATGGAAGTCGTCACACGTGAATTGTTTTCTATTATAAAATTTATTTTTGTCTTTTAACTGCTTCTGTTCTCACTCTCCACGTGACTGTGACAAAATGGCTGAAACTTTGTTCTCAAAACTTTTGCAGAACCTTAAGGAAATTATTACATATTACATTTTTAGTTCAATTAAGGACGAAAAACTACCGAAGCAAGAATTTCAACAGGACCCTAATAAACTTTTAAAGATATTCTTCTTTTGTATCTCAACTATTTTCCGATGGCCCTCAATAGAACTGATTCTGATTTTAAAATAATTAATTTTTGTAAGGAAGAGTTACCTCCTTTCAAGATTTTATATTTTAACAGAGAAGCACCAAAAATTTTTTGTACACTCTGTATATCAACAAAAGTAGAGGTAGTTCAGAATCTCGTGAGCGTTGACTTTGGAGAGTGCGCAGAAGCAGACTCCGCCTCTTTCTTTCTAATTGTCCAAGCATAAGCTCCGCCCCTCGCTAATTCCTAAAACATCAAAATTTATAAATTTCTATAAAGTCTACTGTTGTTATCTTATCGTGTTCTAAATATACTTAAGTAATTAAAAGTTTCTGCCTTCTAGCTCACTCTTTCCATGACCAAAAGTTCAAAAACCTGTTAAACTATTTCGTATTTACAGCATATATTTTGTAAAGCATCTATTAGTGTTGTCGGATGATCTAATTTCTAATTTGTCAAAACAAAACAAGAATAAATTACTGTTAGTTAACTAATCTAATACTATCCATTAGAACATCAAAGAAATTCCTACGGTTTTCGTTGCAAACAGCGGGATATTCTCAAAACTAAATTCTATGTTAATGCCTTTGAAGATGAGCCATGAACCAAAAATAAATCTTCAGTTGTATCTTCCAAAAGTTAAAAGGGACACTTATTAAAAATTACCCTAAAAAATATTGATCCTCACCACTTTGGACATCTTTTTATGACAATGTCTATCGTATTTTCAATAAGAACATTGTCAATTTTGAAAGGGGTATCCACAAGGAACATCTTGAATCATTATTCTTCTAAAACAGGATCTGCAACAGGACTGCAACTGTTATGGAAAGAGTAACACGCAACTCAGTTTGCTATGTGCAGGTTTTAGACCTCGGAACCTTATATACCCTTATAGGGTCATCATACTCGTGTTTTGTGCAAATGATCGAATTTGAAATTGTAAATGCAACTCTACGAACCTGCGTTTTATTATACGTGGACTTCGGTACGACTGATTTTGTATCAGGGGCGGCACCACTTTCCTATGAGAAACACTTTAAGGCACACGTCTAAAAAATTTACAAAAGAAATCATTTATTTTACTTATAATTTTTATAATTTATTAACAAATTGTTTTTTCAGATTGATAGTTTCTACATTTACTTGATGGAAATTCATGTTCACTTTAAAATAAAACTAAAAACGTTAATTTCCAAATAAATTTTAGTTTTATTTTAAAGCAAATTGTTTTTCTTTTTCATTTTTTTGTTCCTACAGTGAAACGCGCCTGAAAAGACTGTAAAAATCGAAAAAGCTCGTTATAACAGAATTAAACAAATTTTCTTACGGTCTTCGTGGCATTTACATTATTTCAATAAATTCTTAAATTAATATTGCCAATGCTGATGTAATAAATATTTATGCGCAAGAAGTACATTATATTTGATTTTTTGGAATATTTGAACCAAAATATCTTGTACGTTATATCAGAAGTACCTACCTAAGTACATAATAAAAGTAATAGTATAAATATGTTATAAAAGTTATTTTTCTTTTTTGTTGTTACTTTTTATAATTTTATATTTGCAATAAATTAATTTTAGCAAATATCTCCAATTTCATTTTTATATGATCTGTTTTTTAATTTTTAGTAAGTATATATTTCTAATTCATTTATTTTTAGGTATATTATATTTGGTTTTAATATTTAGAAAACTGGACTTCTTTTATATAATTTATTATTAATTTTGAATAAGTCAAACTTTCATTTTCTTCAATTAAATTCATGAAACAATTACGACATACTGACAATACGATTGACATTTATACGTTATTCATCTGATATACATAATTACTAAACTTTTTTTCTGTTATTATTTACAATATTAAACACAAATTCAACACCGTCTGTGCATTTTCGTTTTGAGTCTCCCTCGTATATGTTAATTTCCTTAAACAAGTACAATTTATTGTTTTTCTAAAAGATATCAAAGTCACCTTGCTATCGTTCGGCAGTTGTTGTTAACATTCGTGTATTATACGAATTACTATGACGACGAAATAACAAGCAGATGAGTAGCTTGCGCCGGCCGTGTTGAGACGAGTGTTACATTTAAAGTCGGGTTAATTAAATGTACTATTTTAGATTAATCATACAGTTTATTATTTAGTGTTAATTAATTGCAATGCTATAGTGTTTTTAATAATACGTTATGGATAGTATTTACTTTGGGGGACATTAGGAAGGTAGGTAATTAATTATATTAATTGTAAGTTAAAAGAATTAAGTAGTTTTGTCGCTGCGGTGTAGTGGTAGCCCAGCAAGCCAGCCACACACCTGCCACTTCTAGATTAAAAGTAAGGTTAGATATCTATTGTTCAGATAGAGTTGAGATACTTTTATTAATAGTTAGTTAATAAATAAATTAATAAATATAGATACAAATGCGTTATGTTTATTCAGAGGTAAATAATTTTAATGATTTTACAATTATTAATTATTTTATTTCCCTATCTGTAGCCCTAATAAAATAAAAATTACATATTTGAATATTTGAGTTTAGGGGCCGTTCATAAAATACGTTCGCATACAAGGGGGGGGGGGGTATCTTGCTGAGTGTGACAGTATCTGACAAAGGGGGACAGGAGGTCTAAGGCAACGTGACGTTCGCCGTTCATCAAAAAATTTTACTGAATTTTTACAGATAAATAGAAATATTATTTTTGTTCGTTACAAAAAATATTTATTAATTTATTTAAATTTTATTTTGAAAATAAAATAAATATTTTTGATGTGACGTACTTTATCAACAGCCCCTTAGTAGAAAGGTATTTATTCCAATTCTTTATTTTTTTGAATGGGAATAAGATTGTTACACAAAATATTTTAATTTTACTTAATATTTACATGTATTGGAAATTTTTTGTTGTAGATTTTAATTAAATTGAGGAAATGAGCATTTAAAAAAATATTCATTTGACGAAGAATTGAATTAAATTGAAAGTATTCAATTAAAAATTTAACAAACAATAAACTAAGTATATTCAATACGGCGTTTCGACCTCTTTTACTTTTATTGCTATCAATAGCTGCGTTGCTTATCACATATTTACCATTCTTCTACTAATTAAGGCCAGTTATTGCAATTAAAATTTACTTTACTCTAAAAGGTGTGTATCAATTTTCTGTCTTGAAACAATATTATGCATTAAAAGAATCTAAGAGACTACTTAAATATTTCAACTAATATAAAACTAAGAAAGGTTTCGATAAATGTCTTCTGAAGAATTTGTTTGGTTTATTTTAATAAAAATTTCGTTTCAATTTTGAATTATTGCAATTACTTACTTAAATTTGTATTACATTAAGGAGAATTTAAATATTAATTTTTTGTCTTTAGTTTCAGAAAATGCAGAAAACGTTCAATCAGCTATGAGCTCAAATGACATCAAGAAAATGACGCCATCGTGCAAGGTGAGTTTTTTGAAATTTATTTTATCATTTTAAAATATTTCTTGACACTTTTGGGTACAATCACGAAAAATTATTAGATAATTATGTCTTCTGGTTAAAAAAGTTCTGTAGGTAAAATCAGATTACGTAATTCGTCATAGAATTATATTTTAATAAAATTCCAAACTTCAATTTCAATTGAAAAAAATAATAATTAAGCTTTAAAATTATTTTATTTGGAAACATTTAGGTAGGTGTAGGTATCGTGATTTACCATTTTCTTGAAAATAATTTTTGAAACCACACAATAAAGTGGTAGTCTAAAACTTTGTCCCTAAGAATCTATTGATTCTGATCGATAAGGGCTCTCTATCTTAGAAAGAAATTAAATTTGGTAGGTACTTTGTAATGCCAAGTAAAAAAAAATACTAACAAAATTTTTGTTAAACAAATAGAATAAAGTTTCTGGATAGGAACACCCTTATCACCTAGCGATATTAATTATACTTTACAACCTATTCTTATACAGTAAAATGTCTTTTTCGCGGGGTATATATATATATAGTTTTTATCACTTGGTATTTTTACAAAAATTTAATAAAAAAATCATAAAAATAAAATATTCCTGTTATCTACTTACACAAACTTTTGATAGAATACTTTTTATTTAATTTTTTGCATTAGGTACATTTATTTATTAATGGTTCACTAAGATTTTGACGTTTGTTTTATGCGCCGCCACTGGTGTAGGTAATCTGATAATGTACCCTATTTTATGTGCTAGTCGCGCTATAATTTAGAGACACTGGCGACTTTTTCGATGTTAACAAGCAACAGAAGCAATTCTAATCGAATGACTCGATCAAAGTTGGCTATTTGGCCGACCTTAGCCGGTCACTTATATCGACTGCTGTATGGCAGATATTCAATGTGTATGCGTTACAAGACACCACAAGCTTTATTCTTATTGGCTTCACGCATTTTAAAAGAGGTCTTCGTTCGGGTTGTTTTTGAAATAACCGGGAGACCATTTGTTTAAGGAATGACAGTTTATTAATGGCTACCTAGTTGGTATACTACTATCTATCGTAGTTTATTGCAGTTTGCCTTCAGCTCGTTTATTTTATCTTCGGTAAGCAACACTTGGGACCGCCACAACTGCAGTCACTTAATTAGATCATTCTACTTTTTAATAAAATCCTGTTAAATATTAATTTTCCCCTGTTTTGTTTGTCGTTGGGTAAAGTTTCTTTCCCACGTGTTGTCTGCTCTTAATTTCGTTTGAGGGGCATTACCCCCCCGGCTGGCTATTTCAATTTCCTTTTCAATTAGCGTTATCTCTATCTTAATAACACATCATAAATATTTCGTCAATCCTAACCGCGATACAGATGATAATCTGATTCTTGCGGAGCGAACACGCTAAAAACAATGATTGATACCAGTCGTGTATTAGGAACCCACTTAATTATCCCAGTAGGTGGCTGCCGACTACCGAAGCTTTACATTAATCGTGATTACTAACTGTGGACTACAGGCTCCTTAACGAAAGGATGTTACATTACTTATTAACTTAGGGACGTAATATTTAAAAATGAAATTGGATTATGCAAAGTAGATTTAAAATGTTTGAATGTGCCAGAGCACCAAAACACAATAACTGAATCTATCAAGTTGGGAAGCTCAAGATTCTATTGTTTATTTTTTTTTAATGAATCTCAAGACATTTATGACTCACCTCCGAACTCTGGTTTTATGGTTTGAACCACCCCATTAAAACAAATAGACAATAGAACCTGAGTCTGAGATATTTTCCCTAGAATCTTTCCCCAATACGACCTCTAGCAACAACTGAATGTTTAAACGATCGAGTCTTGTAGACAATTGTTGCCATTGTCGATTTTGATAAATTATCATAATAACCGTAAAGGTACCTGAGAGGTTCTATGATATTTTTAAAATTGATTGCCACTTTATAAGGTCCGGACCGTCCTCTTTTTCAGCGCTGATGTCGACTATTCGACCATGTAAGTTTATAGTTTTATGGCTTGAGCTGTCACTTTAAAGAAAACAGACAATAGAATGTGTAGCCTGAAAAATTATTTCATTTTACTCTAGAATCTTTCGTCAATACGACCTTTAATAACAACTAAATGTTTGAACGCTCGAGTTTTGTAAACAATTGTCACTTGGGTTTTTTTCCGATTCTGTAATGACCTTTCAGGTACCTGAAATGTTCTATAACACTTTTGAATTTCAGCTGCAAGGGTAGAACATAATAAAAATTATTCTCCCTTAAGATTGCCACTTTATAAGGTCCGGACCGTCCTCTTTTTCAGCGCTGATGTCGACTATTCGACCATGTAAGTTTATAGTTTTATGGCTTGAGCTGTCACTTTAAAGAAAACAGACAATAGAATGTGTAGCCTGAGAAATTATTTCATTTTAGTCTAGAATCTTTCGTCAATACGACCTTTAATAACAATAAATGTTTGAACGCTCGAGTTTTGTACAACAATTGTCACTGGGTTTGTTTTCCGATTACTGTAATGACCTTTCAGGTACCTGAAATGTTCTATAACACTTTTGAATTTCAGCTGCAAGGGTAGACACAAAATAAAAATTATTCTACCTTAAGATTGCCACTTTATAAGGTCCGGACCGTCCTCTTTTTCAGCGCTGATGTCGACTATTCGACCATGTAAGCTAATATCTCCTGACTTGAAGTTTTATGGCTTGAGTTGTCACTTTAAAGAAAACAGACAATAGTATGTGTAGCCTGAGAAATAATTGCATTTTAGTTTAGAATCTTTCCCCAATACGACCTCTAAACCCAATTAAATGTTTGAACGCTCGAGTTTTTAAACAATTGTCATTGTGTTCTTTTTTTTCGATTGCTGTAATGACCTTTCAGATGCCTAAAATGTTAAACACTTTTGAATTTCAGCTACAAGGGTAGATACAAAATAAAAATTATTCTACCTTAAGATTGCCACTTTATAAGGTCCGGACCGTCCTCTTTTTCAGCGCTTATATCGACTATTCGGCCATGTAAGTAATTATGATTTTAAGTTTTATGGCTTGAGCTGTCACTTTAAAGAAAACAGACAATATATGTGTAGCCTGAAAAATTGATTTTCAATTCACCTAGAATTTTCCCCAATATGACCTCTAATACACCAATTAAATGTTTGAAGCTCGAGTTTTTAAACAATTGTCATTGAGTTTTTTTTTTCGATTACTGTAATGACCTTTCAGGACCTGAAATGTTCTATAACACTTTTGAGTTTCAGCTGCAAGGGTAGAACAAAATAAAAATGATTCTTCCTTAAGATTGCCACTTTATAAGGTCCGGACCGTCCTCTTTTTAGCGCTTATATCGACTATTCGGCCATGTAAGCCAATTAATCTCCTGACTTGATATTTTTATGGCTTGAGCTGTCACTTTAAAGAAAACAGACAATAGAATGTGTAGCCTGAGAAAGTTAATTTCATTTTAATTTAGAATCTTTCCCCAATACGACCTCAAATAACAACTAAATGTTTGAACGTCAGTTTTGTAAACAATTGTCATTGGTTTTTTTTTCGATTGCTGTAATGACCTTCCCGATACCTGAAATGTTTAAACACTTTTGAATTTAAGCTACAAGGGTAGGGCACAAAATAAAAATTATTCTACCTTAAGATTGCCACTTTATAAGGTCCGGACCGTCCTCTTTTTCAGCGCTTATATCGACTATTTTTTGGGCCCTGTAAGCTAATAAATCTCCTGACTTGAAAGTTTTATGGCTTGAGCTGTCACTTTTTAAAAAAAACAGACAATAGAATGTGTAGCCTGAGAAATTATTTCATTTAAGCCTAAAGTCTTTCGTATATACGACCTTTAATAACAGGTAAATGTTTGAGCTCGAGTTTTGTAAACAATTGTCACTGGGCTTTTTTTTCGATTACTGTAATGACCTTTCAGATACCTGAAATGTTTAAACACTTTTGAATTTCAGCTACAAGAGGGAGACACAAAATAAAAATTTTTTCTCCCTTAAGATTGCCACTTTATAAGGTCCGGACTACTAGTAAATCTCATGGCTTGAGCCGTCACTTTAAAATGATTGGACCATTGAGCATGTAGCTTGAAATTTTATTTAATATTCCCAAATATACATACAGTGTGGGATTTCCAGATTTTGAAATTAGATTATATTTTCGTTGTTGTGTTGTAGTTAAAACTACATAGAGGTGACGTGATAAGTATTAGGAAGTAGATATATTAGAAAATTTTGAGTGCTTGACTATTTATTTTTCTGTTTGCCCGACTGCCGTTTTAATTCGGGGCTATCAAAAAAATGGTTGGAGCTTTTGTTTTCGACTGCTTGTAAATTAAAATTCACCACATGCAGCGCAGCTGGCTTTGACCGGGTCCGCAAACGAATTAGCCATTTTATTATGGCCAGCCTGTCAAGTTTGAGTTATGGTTTCCCTTAGTACTTGTTGAAAGCACTATATTACTTGTTTTATTCTCTCTTTCTCTCTCGTCCGTCTACGGGCAACATTTTATATGTTCCAGACTGTACCCGTACGATTTTTGAATGCGTACGTCTTCGCTTTATGCGAACGTGTCATTACGTACTGTAGTAGGTACATGATGTCATTTTGAAACGATTGTTTGCAAATCGATCACGATTTTGCTGGTTTATGTAAAAGATTTACGGGCCTGGCCATAAAGCAATTTTGACAACAATTTCAAACACATAAATTCTGATATATTATGGGCCCATAAAGTAGAACACATTCGCGAATTAATAGCCTGGTCTCTGTAGATATTCCACGATCTTAAAACATATTTTGAAAAACTTATAGAACATTCAAGACTCAAATAATGTTGCCCATTACTATATGTACACTGAAAGGGCACTATTTCGTTTATTTTTCCCAGTATTTTCCTTAAATGACAACGCCGCGCCTTTTCGGTCTGTAGCTTGTCGATAATGTAGGAAACAATAATATTGCGAGCAGAATCGCATCTATTGCTCGCTAGTTTCGTGGCTGTTTCAATGTTTACATAGGTACTTAATATACAGGGTCTTTCAACTTGATGGGCTATTAGTATCTATATGAATTAGTAGAATGAATTCAATTCTGAAACTTGGGCTCATTTGGTTATTGTTTATGCCGCTTCTTTTGAAAATATTTTCAATTTCGATTTACATCCGGTTATACCGGAAGTAGATGTTAACTTTCTTATTTTAAATTGAATGACATACTTCAAATTGTAGATTTTCTCAAAAAGTATAAGCAAAGTTATACGATAGTCCCATATCAAAAGACGCCAAATTCAATGAGGAATTCGAATATGGGTCATGCTATTTAAAAAAACTGACTTATGCCTCTATGAAGTTTACCAACTTTAACCACAGAATTTGAACACCATGTACATTTTAGTTAAAAACCACAATTTGTTTTTCGATAATGTGAATAGTTATAAATAATTGTTACGAGTTATAAAGCAAAATCTCAAAAATTAATTGAATTACGGTTTTTTAAATGTTAACGTGCAGATGTCAGAAATTTTTAAAAAATTTAAATAATTCAAAATCCATCAATATTTTCGGAGTAGTGCCTCCAACAAAATAAGCATGAATTCAGATTTTCTATCGGAACATGTAAAAAAAGTATGTCATTCCATTTAAAATAAGAAAGTTAACATCTACTTCCGGTATAACCAGATGTAAATCGAAATTGAAAATATTTTTGAAAGAAGCGGCATAAACAATAACCAAATGAGCCGAAGTTTCAGAATTGAATTCATTCTACTAATTCATATACTAATAGCCCATCAATTTGAAAGACCCTGTATATTAAGTATGTAAACATTGAAACAGCCACGAAACTAGCGAGCAATAGATGCGATTCTGCTCGCAATATTATTGTTTCCTACATTATCGACAACATACAAACCGAAAAGGCGCAACGTTGCTATTTAAGAAAACTACTGGGAACGAATTAACGTCCTCTCAGTGTACATACTTATAGTTAACACTCGGGTTTAGGTTAAAGAAAAAACAACGAGGAGAGTTAATTAAAGAGATATTTTAATTTTATAATTCAGGTTGTTTAAAATATTTACTCAAGCCTTTCGAAGTAGGTACACTATGTAGTAATCAAAAACGCATCAATTAGCCATTAGTTCTGCTTGTAACGTGAAGCATCGCTCTTTTAGTTTCGATTCATCTGCAAGTTGAAATTGATTACTCTTTTCCGACTGGCCATAATAAAGACCAGCTGCACTGCTATCCATTTCATCTTTGGGGTCCTCATAAAAACATCAACAAATTAACTACCTAACCAAAAATGATATATTTTCATCATTTGACTCTGGCACTCTGTGTACCTAAACCTTCTTGAATATATTTAGATCGGAAAGCAAACAGGAATGTAGATTTATATTTAGACCAGTTTTATTTTACTACACGTAGTATCGGTATTTAGTAAAAATTAAACGAATGGTTAGAAATAATTATTACATGGGTAATTACCATTGCCGGCACATGAACATGTTCGTGTAACAGGAAAAGCACCCACTGGGATAATATAAGTCTAGGAAGCAAAGGAGAACCGCCTCTGTGAGACAGTTATTACTTTGGAAACTAACGGAATTCCTTGTACTATCCCTGATAATTTATGTAACTTCGCTTTCGAATATCTACACTACATACGTACATGTAGCCGTGCCGTTTCCTTTGAAAAATAAAATACGATCACACGTTTTCATAAATTCGCCCGACAAATGACACACAACAGTGAAGAACTTAATTAACTGGCGTTTAAATTACCGCCATGTTTGTTTTTATTACCTACATACATAGTTTGGGATCCTAAATTATTTTATGGCGAGGAGGGAAACTTCTTGCGAGCAATAAGTCATGGAGCATCTCTACATCATGTCCTGATAAGAAACAAAGACGAATTTCACAGAACACGTAGATATACGAGGATGTATGCCTGTACGTTCTGCGAATGAACTATGATACGTATCCTAACAGCCGAGAGTGCATAGCAAAATGTTATATGGCAATTTCTCAAATTCAAACGTCTATGTAATGTACCTACCATGGTTAATGTTGTTGCGAAATTTACTTACACCGCTAGCGTTATATTAGTCCAGAGATAATGGAATCTATATATCAAACCCGGTAGAGGGATAATAAAATGATAACTTTCATACGTACCTACGTTAGATGCAAAAGTTTCAAACCGAAAAGACAGAGAAATATGTGCTGGATATATTCGAATTGAATGACAGTTCGAATATGGTCATCAAATAGGTATGAGTCATCTACTAAGACTCTGAAATTAACACCAACTGATTTTGGTCAAAAATCTTCAAATACATGCAACAACAATCGTTCTGGTTGTTTCCAATATTTTTAGAAAAATTCCTGCCTTTCTGAACGATTGCAAAGTTTTGAGCCATATCATCACATTTTCCAAAAATATCTTTCGGAATATGACATCAAATATGTCTTTATGAACTTCTTGGTCACTTGACCTTTAAATAGACGTGCCACGCTCTCTTCTCTCCTATATATTTCTATTAACGTAATCATTTGCTGTGATTTTCCCAAGAACCTTTTCAAAACTCCCAATCTTTCTAAACGATTATAAATTTTTGGCTTGCTGTTTGTTGTCTTATGTAAATCTCGATATGATAGTACTTTTGCCCAGTTTTAGTCTCAAATCCAATGACTTCTTTATAGTTCCATCATCATCACCATGTCTTCAACCAAAAATATACATGGCCATAAATCATCTCATATTTTGAACCATATAGTCACATTTTCCAAAAGTATCTTTAAAGACATGGCATCAAATATTTCGACAGAAATATCTTCATCTAACCGCGCTTTTCAATGGGTTTCACTTTCTCTTTTCCATTATATTTTTGCAAGAAAGTATAAAATAATAAGTTGAAAGCAAGAAAAAATCCTCTGACTGTTCAGTTATTATTAGGCTCCTCGTTCGTGATTTTCTAAGAAAAGTCATCACTCGTTTTGTTTGTGCTTGCGATACGATACGATACGATACGATACAATACAACGAAAAAGTACCTAAGTAAAAAAAGAGGCATGGAAATATGCCAAGAAATGTGGCGGAGGTTGTATGATTGCGGCGTCCTTTAACAAGTCTGAAACAAACTAGGTATTTCAAGAAGTCTGACACGGAGACAGCTTTCATTAGATTCGAAGCCCGGTGTCTTGGCCAGCCGCAACAACAGCAGGTAAAGACAATAATAGAAAAGTGCATCCCACAGGCGAACCTATTTCGTTTGGCTTCTCTTTTTTTTTATTCTTCGAATTTTTAAATACTGACAGACCCAAATTGGAATTTAAATTAAAAAGAACTTTTACCATTACCCAACAAAATTTAACACATAATAACTGTCGTCTATTTTAAATGACGTGAGAAAAAAGGATATAGATAGGTACCTTAAAAAAAAGTAAACTGAAATATGAAACTTACTACACAAGGGAATCACACAAATATTATAAAGGCGAAAGTTTGTGAGTGTGTATATTTGTTTCTTCTCCACGACTAAACGGCTGGAGCGATTTTAATAAAATTTGGTATGGAGTTGGCTGGAACCCTGGATTAACACATAGGCTACGTTTTACTCCGAGAAAATATCTTATTCCCATGGGAAAATCGATTAAAATGAATTCGCGGAATATTTTTATAAATGCGAAAGTAACTCTGTCTATATGCTACACAATCTCGCCTAAAATTTACTAAACCGATTTAAATGAAATTTGGTACAGAGATAGTGAAGAGCCTTAGAAAGGACATAGGCTACGTTTTACTGCGGGAAAATATCTTATTCCCATTGAAAATCGATTAAAATGAATTCGCGGAATATTTTTATAAATGCGAAAGTAACTCTGTCTGTATGCTACACAATCTCGCCTAAAATTTACGGAACCGATTTAAATGAAATTTGGTACAGAGATAGTCTAGGGCCTGAGAAAGGACATAGGCTACTTTTTAATGCGAAAATAGGGTTGTAAGGGGTTGAAATAAGAAATTTTGTGCGGACATTCCGTAATTTTGAAAGATAGAAGCTTGAAACTTAGTTTTTAAGCTTTTGATTGTATATAAATAAATACGACATTCATTGTTTGTAAAAGTTTTACCCTAAAGGCGATAAAATTAGCCGATGAAAGTTTTTGTGTAATGACGTCGTCCAAAAAGCTTACGGCCCAGAAAATTAAAATATTAAGTGTAAAAAGTTATAGAGGTTTTGTTTATTTGGATCAATCAAAGTAGTTGAATACTAAGCTATATAAACTATTTTAAACTATAATTAAACTATATTAATCTATAATATTATAAATGCGAAAGTAACTCTGTCTGTCTGTATGTTACGCAATCACGCCCAAACTACTGAACCGATTTAAATGAGAATTTGGTACAGAGATAGATAAGTAGATATAAAGCTAGAAGCTTGAAACTTTTAGGCTTTTGATTAGATATAAATACGATATTTAAAGTTTGTAAAAATTTTACCCTAAAGGGGGCAAAATAAGGAATGAAAGTTTTCGTGTAATGACGTCGGCAAAAAGGTTTACGGCCCAGAAAATAAAAATATTATAGAAGAAAAAAATTTTAAATGCTGCCGAAAGTCGCGGGCATAGCCAGTTAAATATAAAAGTTGACCCTGTCCTTCTTCTGTTCGGATATTTTATTGGTAAATTGGGCTATAGCTCCGGAATAGGCAAGTAGTCAAAAATAACCACCCCATGACTCAGCATTATGGCATCCACGATATTATATATCTTCCGAAATTAACCAGGAAAAGATCGCCTGTTTTCGTCCCGTTATTTCTGTATCGTTTACCGCATCACATTAATCACAAATGTTTTACATGACAGTTACAATGTCATCCTTATCAAGACACGTAAACGTTACGTTAGGACGAGGCCTGGCGATGACGATGGTGGTGGTAGAACGAGTCGCAATTGAGTTGGGAATCTGGAAGTTTGTGGGTTAGTGGAACTCATTGACCCCCCCGAGCAACGAATCATTTTTGTTGTTCGTGACTAAGGACAGTATAAATAAGGGAAAGCACCCTCAAATTAAATCTAAATAAATTAACGACCGAACTCGATGTTCATTTGAACTAAATGTCTTCGAGGTTAAATTAAAATAAAAAGAGCAATAGGGAAGGAAATTAGATGCCAGAAATAGAATTCGTGCGTCAGTCTTTTTTATTTAATCGAAATAAGGTACCTACCTATACCTAAAAGGGGAGAACAGGGATGAGACTTTGAAATCGAAATATTTTTTTGTGCAAAGCAGTAATAATGATTTTAGTTAAACAATAGAATTAACATTCTAGACGTAGGAGTACGATCGACTTTACCCTTCTAGATTCCACTAGACCAGAACTATTACAAAAGACTACAAAATTTATTATTGGTTGGTAGTTTAAGATCATGATGTTGAGTTTAACGAAGCAGGACTTTCCAATTATAACTTTTATTCGAGTTAGGCCATTAATGTCAATTATAATTTCGATTGAACTATGTATGTATGTATGTATGTATTGCAATTGAGCGAAAATACAAAGCCAATTATTGTGTCAAATCGACCATAACAAAATAAATCGTTGGTAGTTGGTAGGAACTCATATAAATATTTTTGTGACGTCTTCTTCTCCTTGTTCCTTTTTAATGTATATCCGAAGTATTTAAACTCGTGTATTGTTTTTTTTCACTTTATTGCTGAAAACTATTATTTTGGATTTATTTGGGTTCAATTCTAGAATTCAGAAATTCTTCCAAATTCTCAATAAACAGTCTGAAATTTAACTAATGCTAACAACGGGAGACTGTACGTAGGTAACTAGTTAACATTTTATTATTTTAATTTTTCTTCGGTTAATAAAGTATCTACCCACCATTACCACAGTAAGGGTGAATTGATGACGTGTCGTTTCCTGCAGAAGTATAGATCGATATCGGTCTTTTCAGCCAGCGTTTCGGCCGTAAACAACGCGCTTCTCCACAATTTCTCAACTACTCCTTCTCCTCTATCAACAACCGCTGTCAATTATGGCGTCTGCGATTCCGCAGGGAATTTACGGGCAACAGGGTCCCATTCGTTAGTCGAATGCAAACGAAAACAGTGAAAGAGAAAGAAAATACAACAGGAGTGGTTGATTCTAAATATTACGTGGTAGTAGTTGTTCAATTAAAAATTATGATGCTGTCAGACAATTAACATTATTTAGTACGTAGTACATACGTATAGTAAGTATGTAGTAAGTATCCCAGTCGTTCAAAATAATAAAACAGCCTGACATTCAGGATTATGATAATAGGCGATGTATCTTTGTCTCTCTTTCTTTCTTTCTTTCTGGCTGCAGTGAGTGCAGTTTGGCGTGGGCAGTGCACTTTATGTCACGTTAAACCACGAGATGATAAGCGATGGACGGGAACCCAAAACGACTCTCGCTTTACTCACACGTGGGCGGTCGTAATATTTATCTACTTATTCCCAATACAGATTAAACACCTTATCAAAACGACGGGCGACCACCGCTTTTAATTGCAACGAATTATCAATCCAATTGATTCTGAACTAGAGTCGATAACTCGAATGTCGAATTATTGACTAGACCAATCGAATTGATTGGCAATAGCATGAACCATGAAAAATTCGTGATTTTATTACTTGATACCGCGAACTCTCGAACTTCTATTACTCGAATTAAACCGAAGATATCTAATATTTGACGCCAACTTCGATTGGTCGAATTTTCTGGAGGAATCCCTTATTAATGTACGATTTTAACGTCTCTTTTTAATAGCGGGCGGTATGTAGGTACACTGAGAGGACGTTAATTCGTTCCCAGTAGTTTTCTTAAATGGCAACGTCGCGCCTTTTCGGTCTGTATGTTGTCGATAATGTAGGAAACAAATAATATTGCGAGCAGAATCGCATCTATTGCTCGCTAGTTTCGTGGCTGTTTCAATGTTTACATACTTAATATACAGGGTCTTTCAAGTTGATGGGCTATTAGTATATGAATTAGTAGAATGAATTCAATTCTGAAACTTGGGCTCATTTGGTTATTGTTTATGCCGCTTCTTTTAAAAATATTTTCAATTTCGATTTACATCCGGTTTATACCGGAAGTAGATGTTAACTTTCTTATTTTAAATAGGGAAAGACATACTTTTTTTTTACATTTTCCGATAAAAAATCTGAATTCATGCATATTTTATAGGAATCACTACTCCGAAAATATTGATGGATTTTGAGTTTTCATTTTTCTCAAAATTTTTTACATCTGCACGTTAACAATTAAAAAACCGTAATTCAATTAATTTTTGAGATTTTGCTTTATAACTCGTGACAATTATTAATAACTATTCACATTATCGAAAAAAAATTGTGGTTTTTAACTAAAATGTATAGGGTGTTCATATTTTGTGGTCAAAGTTGGTCAACTTCAAAGAGGCAAAAGTCAATTTTTTTAAATAGAATGACCCATTTTTGACTACATATTCGAATTCCTCATTGAATTTGGCATCTTTTGATATGGGACTATCGTATAACTTTGCTTATACTTCTTGAGAAAATCTACCATTTGATGTATGTCATTCCATTTAAAATAAGAAAGTAACATCTACTTCCGGTATAACCGGATGTAAATCGAAATTGAAAATATTTTTAAAAGAACTGGCATAAACAATAACCAAATGAGCCCAAGTTTCAGAATTGAATTCATTCTACTAATTCATATACTAATAGCCCATCAACTTGAAAGACCCTGTATATTAAGTATGTAAACATTGAAACAGCCACGAAACTAGCGAGCAATAGATGCGATTCTGTTCGCAATTATACGTATTGTTTCCTACATTATCGACAACATACAGACCGAAAAGGCGCGACGTTGCCATTTAAGAAAACTACTGGGAACGAATAACCGTCCTCTCGGTGTACATATCATCATTATTCAATAAGTCCCGATATCTCGATTTGTTTTTGCTTCAGATGGTACTCACATACGTAAAGTATGAAATGCCCAGTGGCAAACTCCACCCTCTTTAATGTAGTCAGATTAGTATTTGATTGAAGCTAAAGTAAAACCTTCTTTTATGTATTAGATGTCATGATAGAATTTACGTCCCCTTTTTTATACCCCTCATGCTCCTTCAGAAACAATTTATTATTCCTTTGAAGAACCAAAAGTTTTTTATTATTTTTTGTTTATATTGATTCAAATAATGATCAAGTTGTATTTGTTATTATTAAAATGCTGTTTATTTGTAAGTTAATTATCTCTACTTTACTATCTATCATTAGATAAAATAAAAAATAAGAAATTCGATGACTCACGATCGAAAGGCGCGAGCGACGGGTGCATTGACTTTTTTAAATTTGCTTTGCCTTCTGCATCTCATTATCCGATTTACCGTCACTCTTATTCGAACGTTATGAATATTTACAAGATATCGCCAGTTACAAGGGCCACCTAGCTCGTCATATGATATTTCACCTAACATCAAGATGACTATCATTTAACCTATGATTACCGTAATAGAAAACACACATGACGATGATATCTCTCCATGATACAGCCAATAATTGCAGATCCACAAAACTACAATCGATTTTCAATCGATCTCCATCCTAAGCTTGTCATTTTATTGTATTTGTAAGGAATTGCCGGTTTTATTTCATCCTAGACTTCAATAAATCTATCTTTAAAGTCTTCGTCGGTCGTTAATCAATGTAGGGGAGTGCAAGCCCCGTCCAATATACAGTAAGGTCTCCCACCACCATATCTAATGTATGTTTCATTGAGTACCGAACGAACTTTCAATTACTACACTGTTGCATGTATACAAAGACATGTCTATATACAGGGTTTTTCAAGTTGATGGGCTATTAGAAGTATATGAATTAGTAGAAGGCATTCAATTCTGGAACTTGGGCTCATTTGGTTATTGTTTATGCCGCTTATTTTAAAAATATTTTCAAGTTCGATTTACCTCCGGTTATACCGGAAGTCGATACCAACTTTGTTATTTTAAATGGAATGGTATATTTTTCACGCTGAATTCGAATAAAACGTGTAATTCTAAGGTAAGTTTGATAACCAACTTGTACACCTATGACGATCGGTTTCTGAGTTAATTTAATTTATAGAAAAAAAATCGCTACCGCAACCCAAATTATAAAAAATCATAACTTCCACAAAATATGACTAAGAGTGTTGAAATTTTTACTAGTAATAGCTGAATATTAGTGCTAACGCCTTGACAAAATTGAATTAAACAATTTATACAGGGCGTTCAAAATAAAATTCTAAAATTGAAAAACTTCAAACACGAATTACTTCATTTTTTCAAATGGCACCTACTATTTTTTATTTTTCAATCGATTCCTTTTTTTATCCTCTTTCGATCCATATGGATACTTCTTATTGTATTTGAAAATTTTGGAATAATTTTGAATTATTACTTAAAATAGGAAGTATCCATATGGATCGAAAGAGGATAAAAAAAGGAATCGATTGAAAAAATAAAAAATAATAGGTGCCATTTGAAAAAACGAGGTAATTCGTGTTTGAAGTTTTTCAATTTTAGAATTTTATTTTGAACGCCCTGTATAAATTATTTAATTCAATTTTGTCAAGGCGTTAGCACTAATATTCAGCTATTACTAGTAAAAATTTCAATACTCTAAGTCGTATTTTGTGGAAGTTATGATTTTTTATAATTTGGGTTGCGGTAGCGATTTTTTTTCTATAAATTAAATTAACTCAGAAACCGATCGTCATAGGTGTACAAGTTGGTTATCAAACTTACCTTAGAATTACACGTTTTATTCGAATTCAGCGTGAAAAATATACCATACTATTTAAAATAACAAAGTTGGTATCGACTTCCGGTATAACCGGATGTAAATCGAACTTGAAAATATTTTTAAAAGAAGTGGCATAAACAATAACCAAATGAGCCTAAGTTTCAGAATTCAATTCCTCCTACTAATTCATATACTTCTAATAGCCGATCAACTTGAAAAACCCTGTATATGTAGTTTCCAATATGCTGCAATAATTTTGTTGTTGTGGATCTCACAATATTCCTTGGACCGTAGCGGTCGGTTTTGATTTGCGCAACTATCAGTGCTTGTTAAATGGGTGCTAACGTGTTATCCGTCTCCTTTTTATCCCGGCCCGAAGATACATGCATACGTCCTAACTGTTTTGTTTACTCGCACTTTGTCAGTTACTCATACATAGTACGTATATAGATACGTAGATACATCGCCGTCGTGACAATGACGATCTTGATTTTGATGACGATGATGAAACTTCCGTGACCAAAAAAAATACAACTTACGATGATGACGATGATGACGATTATTTATCGGCGATGGGATTGGTTTGTTGGTAATGTGTAATCGAAAATATAAGCGTGTAATTCAATATAGATGTTCAATCAGTAACCTGATCTTTCCCATTTCTCAGCTCGCGAACGTTTTTCTGTTTGCGCGTTTAATGAGCTAATGTTGTCGCTATAATAGAAAGAGGAATACGTAAATCTCCAAGACGTGTGTGGAAAGTTTGAAAAGTAAGAAGTCAATCGAGATTAATGAACGAGTTTTAATAACGCTCCATTTCTTCCAATCAATAATTACTTATAATATATCGGTATGGATTTGTTTAAGGCGCTCTTCTGTAACTTTTTGTTGGTCTTCTGCTTTTGTTTATCTTTAATTCTATTCTATGTACCTACAACAGTTGGAAATTACATATATACCTGCAATACCTAAAAATTCTTCGATTTTGTGGTATAAGTTCAAGTTCGATATTGTCCTACAATTCTTTTAGGTGCCAACCAAATCCCGTCGACTCCGATTAAATATGCCTTTATAAAGAGAATTTGCTTGTGAATTTTTGATGTGTGTGCTGTAGAGGGGTTGTTCCAGGAAGTGGCTGTTTCCTATTTGGCTTAAATGTGCAGGTTATACGTATGTACGTACGTATGTATCCGAGAGCTAATCTTAATTAGCCTGCTCCCGAAAATGCCCTAATGGTGCCCTGTAATCTTTACCTCCTGATCAATTAGTTATGTGTTTTACATATAGGGAAAGGGATACGATTCGGGGCGAAGTGAGCGTCTGAAATGACCCCTAGGGAGGCCCGAGAGGCACTTACAGAGCGAATTAGAAACGAATTTATGTGGTAATTATTAGAGAGGCGCGGTGCCCCTTGTTTTCCCCAAAACAGTCGTCCTTTTGGAGGAAGAGATTGCGTGGCACCGGGGATTTTAGGTAATTAATAAAAAAGTCCGAAACAGAGGGATAGGAGGGTGACTTAGCACGTCGTTGTTGAAACGGCCGGTTTACTGTTGTTGGGTTATTACGTCCTTTATTAAGACATCAACAAACGAAAATACTGTGTGGACTGTGCAATTGTGGTTTTTATTAAATTTAGGAGGATGTAATCCCCCGGTTTTGTAGAGTAAACTTTAGAGGCTCTTTGTTTTAATGTGCGAATGTAATGTTGTGGGTGGATGTAGACGTAGACGTATTATACGTTGCCCTTTGTCGAAAGAAGTAGTTCGTTATTTTACGTTTGGAAAATAAAGAAATCAACCTAGGTACGTAGGTACCTACTGTAATTTTGTTCTCGACGAGTACGTTTTATATTTTTGCTTTGTGCCGGGGCAAGAACCCTCGCTTTTATAAAATACGTTTTCAAATTAATTAACAAAAAGTATATTGTGTTATTTCACGTTGTTTGCTCTTTTCCGGTTTTTCTGCCATTGTACTTATTCAGTTTGTTTTTATTTTAGCTCCGCAGGCTTCTTTTGTCCACTCAGAGTTTGTCATAAATAATGACATGAATAAATAAGAGTAATTTTATATAAGCTCATGTTTCCAAAAATTAAATTTCACTTTTGCATTACAAGTCATCCAACTAGGCCTCTCCTTATTTTTTGCTCTATTTTACCCTCTTTGAGGTTCAATAAGGTTCCTAAGCTTATTTCTACTCTTCGTAACACTAATTAAGGTTTTAAAGTTCTTCTCGTTCTATTTCCCATATCAGTAGATCCAAAAATACACACTTTAAACTTCCTATGGGCAGAACCTTTAGTTTTATGGAATATCAGATTCCAGACATGGTCTCAGGCTGCAGTACTACAGATGTGGAATAGAAATATTGTTTGCAATGAATATTGATGCATTTCTTAATATTTCAAAGAATAATTCTAGACTAGTTTTGAAACTTTATTGGAAGGATCGAGACTACTGTTATCTTAAATTTCCTCAACGTCTAATATAAAGATCTGTTTCTAATCCTTTCTCGTAACGACTAAAACCAGTCACACTAGTAGGTATCTACTATTCCAGCAAAAACCCCAGTTTGTTGAAAGCATTTGAAGTCATTAGTCGTATCTTGAGAATTCTTAACAAACAGGTGTATGTAAAGGCAAAGGTACCTACAACACTTACGTCAATAGATATGTCTAACAAAATAGTACGAAAACGCAGGTCGTTTTATAATAAATACGGTGATGATATCCTTACGGAGATCAAAGTAGGCTCGTATGCAAATCAGAGACGGCAAGGAATCGTTAGTGCGACGGCAAGAAGTCTTAGAGTCCTCGTTGTCGTATAGTATTTGTTCGCGCTGAGAGCTCTCGAAAGCAACAGCAGAAGCAAAAGCAGTAGCAGCAACGGTATTGAAGAAGGAACATTCTCCAGAAGCTCTTCAATTACCAATGTGATAATGGCACGAGGGGAACGCAAATTGGTTTTGAATATGGATATCGCAATTTATACGGGTCCGGGGGTTTTCGAGTGCTCGGCGCAGTTTTTGTTATGCATACTTGTAGGTACCCACAATGCACGCAGTTATGTTTGTAAGCAAAACCATTGTTAGCGCTGCCATAAATATGGATCGGCTGTTCGAGAGTACGCACCGTCGTTTCGTCATCGCCACTCGACCCCACCGATTGTTAAAAAACTCGATTCTTCCAAGACGTATTACATCTCTTCTCAACTGATATCGGTTCTGGTGACAAACAGAAGTAGCCTTGCTGTTGAAGTTTTTGCCTTGCCAAGACCAAGTTTAACTATAAGACATGAACGTATGTGACTGTTAGAGTAAGACTAAACCAAAGTGACCAAATCAAAGAATACCAAGAACAAGTCTCACACCAAACTTTTACCATACGCCTTTTAAAAACAAGAACCGACATAGTAAGATAGAGGTCAACTGCCGAAAACCAACATCAAAATCAAAACTGAATGTCCTAGACTAAAACCATGACTAAGTTGACAAGATTAAGACTAAGAGCAAGTTTTGCTCCACTAAAATTTTGTTTCTTTCTAAATTTTTACTCTAACCTTTCGCAAATAAGAATCGACATCTTAAGACCAAGATCTCGTGTCAAATAGCAACACCAAAACTAGGACTAAATGTCCTAGACTAAAACCATATTTCATTAAGATTTTGAGCTTTCTAAACAAACACAGACATAGTAAAACATAGATCCACTGTCAAAAACCAACATCAAAACCAAAACTGAATGTCCTAGACTAAAACCAAGACTAAATGAACAAGACCAAGTCCAAGAGCAAGTCTAACTCCGTTAGGATTGTGTTCTTTTCTAAACTTCTACCATAAGTCTTTCACAAACAAGAACCGACATCGTAAAACCAATATCTATTGTCGAAAATCAACACCAACACTAGGACCAAATGTTCTACACTAAAACCATGATTAAGTGAACAAGATTTAGACCAAGAGCAAGTTTCACTCCACCAAAATTTTGTTTCTTTCTAAATTTTTACTCTAACCTTTCGCAAATAAGAATCGACATCTTAAGACCAAGATCTCGTGTCAAATAGCAACACCAAAACTAGGACTAAATGTCCTAGACTAAAACCATATTTCATTAAGATTTTGGGCTTTCTAAACTAACACAGACATAGTAAACCATAGATCCACTGTCAAAAACCAACATCAAAACCAAAACTGAATGTCCTAGACTAAAACCAAGACTAAATGAACAAGACCAAGTCCAAGAGCAAGTCTAACTCCGTTAGGATTGTGTTTCTTTCTAAAATTCTACCATAAGTCTTTCACAAACAAGAACTGACATCGTAAAACCAATATCTATTGTCGAAAATCAACACCAACACTAGGACCAAATGTTCTACACTAAAACCATGATTAAGTGAACAAGATTTAGACCAAGAGCAAGTTTCACTCCACCAAAATTTTGTTTCTTTCTAAATTTTTACTCTAACCTTTCGCAAATAAGAATCGACATCTTAAGACCAAGATCTCGTGTCAAATAGCAACACCAAAACTAGGACTAAATGTCCTAGACTAAAACCATATTTCATTAAGATTTTGGGCTTTCTAAACTAACACAGACATAGTAAACCATAGATCCACTGTCAAAAACCAACATCAAAACCAAAACTGAATGTCCTAGACTAAAACCAAGACTAAATGAACAAGACCAAGTCCAAGAGCAAGTCTAACTCCGTTAGGATTGTGTTTCTTTCTAAAATTCTACCATAAGTCTTTCACAAACAAGAACCGACATCGTAAAACCAATATCTATTGTCGAAAATCAACACCAACACTAGGACCAAATGTTCTACACTAAAACCATGATTAAGTGAACAAGATTTAGACCAAGAGCAAGTTTCACTCCACCAAAATTTTGTTTCTTTCTAAATTTTTACTCTAACCTTTCGCAAATAAGAATCGACATCTTAAGACCAAGATCTCGTGTCAAATAGCAACACCAAAACTGGGACTAAATGTCCTAGACTAAATTCATATTTCATTAAGATTTTGAGCTTTCTAAACAAACACAGACATAGTAAAACATAGATCCACTGTCAAAAACCAACATCAAAACCAAAACTGAATGTCCTAGACTAAAACCAAAACTAAATGAACAAGACCAAGTCCAAGAGCAAGTCTAACTCCGTTAGGATTGTGTTTCTTTCTAAACTTCTACGATAAGTCTTTCACAAACAAGAACCGACATCATAAAACCAATATCTATTGTCGAAAATCAACACCAACACTAGGACCAAATGTTCTAGACTAAAACCATGATTAAGTGAACAAGATTAAGACCAAGAGCAAGTTTCACTCCACCAAAATTTTGTTATTTTCTAAATTTTTACTCTAACCTGTCGCAAACAAAAATCGACATCATAAGACCATGATTTACTGTCGAAAAGCAACACCAAGACTAGAACTAAATGGAGAAATTCAATATAAAGACCACGACTATACCGGTTTTTGTTCTTTTTTTGTTTGCGCATCACCAACTTGTTTTTTTCCCATAGACATTCCTTTGAAAGATAGCTTTTGTGAATTTCTTGATTTAGCAGCAATTAGAAACGAAAAACGTTTAAAACGCACATTCTTTTGCTTTGCACTTGATTCATTAACTCCTAAAAATATTCCATGGCAGTTGTTCCATCAATTACTTGAAGCGGCAGACATTTGAAGGGCAATTCATTATAGTCAGACCGAGCGGTCGACAATAGTCTGAAATATTATCCATTTAAACATATTTGCGAGAACTAGAGAGATCATCAAGTTCAACAATAGAAACATCGCATGCAAACTTTAACAGCAATGACAGCGCTCGTTGCCACCACAATAAATACATCGTTGGAACAGTAATAATGTATTTCAGATTTTGACGTAACATTAAAATTTCCTTCCCGTTCCTCTCATCCCTCCCACCCTGCCAGTAGTAGTAGTCCCGTTGTTTCAGCGTAGTCTCATCCATCTCTGCTAACTAACTATAAAGCATCTCTGACAGAGAACAAAGACAAAATAAGTTCGGCATCATCCTTTTAATACGTAATAATAGGCGCTCTTTGTTAATGAAGCGTTCTGTTTCCACACTGACATCATCGTCATCTCATCTACTCGTGTGAAGGCAAAGCTGGAATTGTGCAGGATTGTTGTTTTCGGGATAAAATATGAGAGGGAAAATTAAATTCAGAGGGTGAGAGCGAAAGAGATACAGAGATGTACATTTGTTTGTTTGGAATTTAATTCCCAGCGTGACAATAATAACTCGTTCCCATCCAGCTCCCGGCGTTCTAGTACCATCTACTGTCAATTGTTTATTGGAAATCTTTAAAATTTTATCGGCTTTTGGATAATTGTATTTTTGCAGCACAGGATGCTTGGAATGTTTTAGGAATTACCAAATGATTACTGATTATTCAAGATTGTTTCTCGACCTCTTCCAGAAAATTCTCCCCTGCATATTTTGTATCGTCGTAGAAAGGGAAGTACAAATGGGCCGCCAAATCGATTCCTTAGCAACACATACACAATCCTCGTCGATCCATTCACCCACACGTGCCCAGTGCTCGGCTACACCATCAACCACATTTGTATCCATTGTATATCCCGCCAATTATAATTCTTTCGGGTGGGTGTGGTAACTAACTACCAGTTGCATGTCTCTGCGTTATTATATCCATCGTCTCTCGTTCCTGTAAGTACCAGTAACAGAAAATGTAATAACTTTGTTCCCGGTTGATAAAAGTAGTCTTATTTATTGCCGCCATATCGTTTTATTAGCAAACAGCAATTCTAATAGACATCGCGAGCGTTTTCTGAAATATTTATCAATCGTATCATCTCTTAAAAATTCCCCACACGACAACGCTATTAACCCACCTCTTTCGGTATTACGTACGTATTCGACATCCAGCTGTCGTAAATGCATAAAGCGCTTAGGGTGAGTGCATCATAAAATTCTGTTCGCATTATATCATAAAGCACTTAAGTTTATTGCGTCACGTTATTGCTGTAAGGGACTGTTTTTAAGAAAATTTTTCAGATATTGCAACTCGGCGCGTTGATTTGAATTATTCTGATCGTAAATTGCCACCGAATGCGGACGTCGAATCGACCAGCCCCAAATCAAATTCAACCCATTTATAGAAAATTCTCTCCAGTTTTCTGATACAATAATTGTACAGTAATTTGTATTTCAAAATTTTTGTATAATTTAATTTACCCTAACCAACCCAACCCAACATTAGATATTAAGGAGATCTCGCAAGTGCATCTGTCCTGTCGATAGGGTTGCTGAGCGGCACAGCACTGTCGCCATAAAATACTCCCCCTATATTATATCACAAAGTAGTTGGCATTACCCTGTCACGTTGTTTCCGACTGGGACTGGGGTTAGTTAGTTATCTAGCACTAAGTTAGGAGCACCAGAAACGTAATAAGACAAATTTGCCCCCGGCTTGCAAGTGACAAACAGCGAAGCAGCAGGGACAGGGTCTGGCGAAGACAACGACGTTATGGCACGGGGAGCAAGTGCATCGGGTTGATAATAATTTAAGGGTGTAAGCGTTTTATGGCCGCGAGGGTCAAAACGGTTTTTGGCAAACGTTGTTATATAGGTATAAGGATATAAGCAACCCCAATAATTATGATGTCATGATGTAATGTTAAGGCAGGGGGTGATAATAGAGCTATAGTACTTATTGATCCCTTGTAAGATGTCATTAGGGGATGTTTGAGACGTCTTATATTACACAGAGTGTTAAAGGGGTGGCTGAGCATTTATATTTATCTACAGTTACGTTTCTGCGCATACCACGAGACGGGGGTCACCTCGTAAGCCCCGCCTTCAGTCCGGAAACCACCCGGCACACTTCCAAGTAAGCCCAGTGAATTTTTTACGATATTGACTGTACAAGTACCCACGCCGTCGTAAATTATAAATTATTTAAAGGTCCAGTCCGTAAAATGCAGACCGCCATGCTAGTTTTCAATAGATATAAAGTACCAACCATAGTTTACGACACTCACTTTTCGAACTACCGGTTGAATAATATTTGCAAGTGCCTTATGAACTGTGCTTCCTTTATGGCTTGTAATTTAAATTTTATTGGCCGGAACAAATATCTTATTATTATTGTTAGACGGTTGTTATAATGCAATGCATTTATTTTTAATGATTTAATGCCGTTTCATTTATTGGACTGAGTGATTGTGTGTACTGTATGTAGCAAAAAAGCTTCTCTTAAATTTAGGGCTATGATAAGAAACCAATGCAAAATTACGATTGTCTATTAATTAAAGTTTGATGAATGTTTCTGGCGTAGATTTGGTTGATGGTGTTTCTTATAGGTACGAAATGTAAGGTAATTCGTAGAAAACCGTTTAGCGTTAAATAGATGTAAATTGAATTTGTCGCGAAATGCGAAACGTTTCTAATTAAAACTCTTCGCAATTACTGAAAATAATTCAAATTGAAGCGATGCTGCTTGTGTAAAGAGCAGCTTGTCATCGACGCGAAACGTTACCGTCTCTCAAAATAAAAGCGTCCCGCAGAGACCCGGAGCGGTGTAGTCGGGACGCCACTCTCTCGCTGGCTCCTGCCCGCATTTCTCTCCCTTCCCGGTGGGCTCACATTGTCTGTTGATTCGTATTAATGGGGGAAAATCGACGGTGGTGCCGGTGGTGGTGGTTGCACTTGGAAGATGATGATGAAATTCCCCACCAAATTGTTTCCAGAATCATGGGCGCTCTCGTTCCTCTAATGATGTTCACTGTATCGTGATCAAATTGACTGTATTTTAATTAACGGTTTTTGTTGATTGTTCCAAGCAATTTGTGACACTCGATGGGCGCCTTTATACAACTAACTACCTCCCTTCCGACTCACCGCCACGGGTGGTTGATACAATTTTCCGTTTTATTATTTCACAATCATCCGGTCATCCGTCAAGGAATTACTCCAATAAATCGAACTAATGGATTGTCTGGGAAACGCGTTATGTAGTCTCCCTGTAAAGGTTAAAATATATGGAATATTCCAGGACTTTGAAGTTGCATAAATCAGTTTATGCTTTCCCAAAAAGTGATCAAGTTTCTTATACCTAGATCTTTCTGAGCATTTTTATTTTCATCCACATCTATCTGAAAATACCTATAACATCTCTAAAAATTGACCCCAATTCTTCAAAATATCTGGAACAAGCCGTTGCACCCCTCAAAAACTTTATTATTTTTGTATAAAGGTACGTTAATATTTTACAAGAGATGTTGCAATTCTTTGATGTTAACGATGTTTTTTTGATACTTATGTGCTGTTTTAACTTTCCGGGGTAGATTTATTGTCCTCTCAAGGCCGTTTTATTAGCAAATTAGGTGGTTCCGTTATTAGGTAAATAAAAAGTTAATTGAAAACGAAAAGCCGCGACTACGCCCGAAAGTGTAAGTGACAGGTAATTTAAAATTAATCATTTCCAATCAAGACGGTCACAACTGCGGACTCCAGACCAGAATTCACTGAATTGCGTGGTAGGTAATGGATTTTGTGCAGGGAACTGCAGAAATCCTGGTAATAGATTTGCCAGAAACACGACAACATAAAAATACCTATTTAATTTATTAAAATAAACTAAAATTGATATCGGATAAATAGCTAAATGTTACTGAGCACGGTGTTGATTGTCAGAATTATTTGTTAGGCCAAAAATGCTACAATTAATCTAATATTCCTCTTAGAGTACAGGGGAAGACTCCTGTTTTCTTGTTTTGGGGAGGTTAGAAGGATATTATTTACCAAAGTACCTATCTCGTTTGTTATTTAAATTTAGCAATTAGTAATTAGCAAATCGACTATTATCTTTGAATTAGTTGGTATTCGTGTAAGTATCATTCCCTAACGTCACGTTTGTTCTCCTTCTTATCTCAAAACCAACCACCACCAGCCAGCATCCACCCTGTTTCGGTTATAAATCCAGTCCAGAGGCGTTCTCGTTTACATAATGTTCGGCGTAGTAAACCATTGTCGCAATTAATGTTTACGTTTTGAGGTGGAGGCAGTTAATTAAAGAGAAATGTGCGTCGCGTATACGTTCACATAACAATCTCAGCATTTACACTCACTGTGTGTATGTGTACGTGTGTGTGCCTGACGTAGATGGCGTTGAAAATAATGAGCGTCACTTGTTTTGCTCCTGCTCCTGCTCCTCCTCATTCTCTTTCTTCTTTAACTTCCACCAGAGACATGGCGAACGACGGATAAATTTTACATTTCAGTCTCCGAAGAAATGCTAAAGAGGGTTGGAAGTAAAATTTTAAAATTCAACCCTGGATGGAGATTTGAGGCTTTATGGCTACGATAAGATGTACAAAGTACAATTTGAATTATTCAAAATTCTTGATGCCCATAAAACTACTTACATACTTTGTTTCCAAATTTAATTTTGTTACCTTGCAAAGGGAGAATCTGTAAACTCTTTTACCTCCCCAGTGTATTTTGTATACAAAGGTACTTCAAAACTAAACGTATTCTTTTTGTCCATATTCTTCATTGTTTATACTACGTATTTGTTTGTAAATTAGCCACCCTAAGTTTAACATCATTCTTTCCCTCGAGGTTTTTTAATCCTGACTCATACACATGCATCACCCCTCGGAGGATATTGGGGATTCAAATAATTAAAGTCTTGGCTTTTGTTCTCCGGCGTGCATTCAAAAGCATTCCATCGAACTCTTTAAGGACGTTTTCGTTAGTATAATACGTCCCCAGTTTAATTGGATCGTTGCTTTGAATTAACGAATGCACAAATGGATACCGGGTTCAGAAGGGACATAATAATAAAAATAATTCAAGTGTGTTTGTTGTTTCGTAGAAAATATGATGGGTGTCAATTATAACAAACATATAAATCTGCAGGATTTTTGATTTAAGGACCCCTATTGTGCTTCAAATGAGTCCCAGATAATATTGTCAAAATTCATTCAAAATTATTCCATTGACCTACAAAAATTTTCACTGTATTTAATTAGACTGTCGCAGGAACCAAAACCTAAATTTTTGGGTGTTTCATTCCCACCAATATTGATGGGCGGGCTGTCTCCCCCGACCTGCACTCTTCTGCAAAGTCGGAGGGGTAGAGCGGAAGACGTATATCAAGCTAGCACGACAAAGTTATTTTTCCGATTTCTAACTTGCACTATAATTTGTCGCTAATTTGTTACCAAATCCAAAAATTTGTCGCTCGTGCCGTTTAGCCATAATCAGCTGTAGTGCTAGCTTGATATCAAGCTAGCACTACACATAGCGTATCTCGAAAACGAAATGTCGTAGGATATTATTGTAAAGGCCATAATTTGTCGCTAATTTGTCGCTGAAAGGTGACACATTCAACGAATTTGTCGCTAGTCTTACCTTCAACTGATAAGCGAAAAACTGCTGGAAAACATCAAACAATTAATCAAGGAGTTCTTTGTTACATTTGTTTTAAGAGACCGGATTTATTTAACAATTTTTTTTAAATTAGGTTTTCCCTGTTTCCCCCAAGATGAGCAACACGTTACCTTTTGAGGGTTTGATGGGTTTCCAGTAGTTTTTTGCTTATCAGTTGAAAATAAGACTAGCGACAAATTCTTTGAATGTGTCATCTTTCAGCGACAAATTAGCGACAAATTGTGGCCTTTACAGTAATATCCTACGACATTTCCTTCTCGAGATATGCCATATGTAGTGCCAGTTTGATGGTTTTCCAGTAGTTTTTCGCTTATCAGTTGGCGATAAGACTAGCGACAAATTCTTTGAATGTGTCATCTTTCAGCGACAAATTAGCGACAAATTATGGCCTTTACAATAATATCCTACGACATTTCGTTTTCGAGATACGCTGTATGTAGTGCTAGCTTGATATCAAGCTAGCACTACGGCTGATTATGGCTAAACGGCACGAGCGACAAATTTTTGGATTTGGTTACAAATTAGCGACAAATTATAGTGCAAGTTAGAAATCGGAAAAATAACTTTGTCGTGCTAGCCTTGATATACGTGGGCGGAAGGCCTTCTTCAGCCTCCTCTAGGAATAGTGGGAATGGGTGGGTGGTGGTTGGGGAAGAAAGACGAGACTGACGAAATGAATACAGAAGAGAAGTGAAAGACAATCTGTGGATTATTAACTACCCAGCATTTGCCTAAACGATCCAAGGAAACCACAGAGAAACTTGGACCCGGAATCGAACCGGTGACCTCCCGAATGCTAAGCAATGATCTAGACGACTAGACCATGCCGCTCGGTTCGCAGGAACCTTTTTTTCTTTTGTTTTAATTACACTCGAGGAGGGGAAACCTTCAAAAGACACCCCCTGAAGGGGAGTAGTGTCGGATTCGCCTTGGTGCCTACCGACTAAAACCTCTCCTCGAGTTGGGAGCTCAACCCGAAGGTTATTCCATCCCGGAAGAGAAGGTGAGAGAGGTGAGGAATTGAGGATGGTTTTATTGGGAAGTGGGGTAAGTTTGAGGTTTGGGTGTGTGTTTGATCTCTGAAGGATTGGATGAGCACTCGCGCTAAAAAAGCGAAGCTAGAAAGTTCGCAGGAACCTAAGTGTTGTGACTTATATACATCGTCCCTCTTTCACCTAATACCCCCAGTCACTTCTTGACCAATCCCGTTACCAATCGATACCCCCCTTCCACGCTGACGTCACGCTTTGGAATCAATCAATATACTCTTCGTGAATTCCCCTATACACATTACATTTAAACACAAAATTACCTACACATAGATACTAACAAATTAAACCGGTATATTTTATTTTCCTTTTTGGGGTAGGTACAGTTTTATATTCCCTTAACAATTATCCTTTTCGTGTTTCCGTCAAGACAGTTGCCAGTAATTATCGTCATGCAAAATAAATGTCATTATTTTTACGCACCTCGCTCCGGGTCCCTCTCTCATTAGTCACGACCTACAACCCCCTCAGCCAACTCTTTTTGTGTAAAGGGCTTTTGACATTATTCCGGCACAGACAACTGTGACTCATACATTCACGTCATATTCAAATACAACTACACAAAGGATAACAACGTGGTGTTAATTCTGTAGATTTGTATCTATGCTAAAGACTTAATTATGATTCGCGTATTGTATCAACTTAAATATAAATCGAAAGCCTATTAAGAAACATTATGGCATTCCTTCTTCAATTGCACAAATGCTGGTAATTGCAATAGTAAGTAAGTAGTAGTTGAAACAATTTCTTCATTCATTGTGTGTTGGAATAGGATGAAAAAGATTATTGTACAAATAGCTGCTATTGAAGCAGATCGAGTTGGGTATGCTGCTGAAAAACCAACAACCGCAATTTCTTTGTCGGCGTTTCCGTGGTCTTTTGTTTCGCCGCAATGGAGTTAATTTAATTACCGGCTGTCAATTAATTAGAAACGATTGTGGAGTGATATCGCCCACCGTGACAATCCCCGGACGCGGGACCATTGTCTTCGAAAAGGTAACGTCTTTATTGCGTCGTGATTACATGGCCGCGAGAACCATATAACATCGTTACCATTATTATTGTTGTTGTTGTTGTTATTATTATTATTATTGTTCTACGGGCCCACGTTAACATTACCCGCTTCAAAGTATTGTGTCCGTTGTGGGCTGATACGTACATAATAAAATTTTACAGGAAAAACATCGGCGAATATGTTTCATTTGCTGGTAGGCGCAACGACCTTTCTTTCATTACTGCCCAAGCTCAACGATATCAGAGGGCGTAGAAAATAATAATTAAAAATATTGTCTAAAGCCAATGGACAGAACGAAACAATTAGGTAAAATAATTTAATGGCTAAACGTAAACACATAATTCAATAATAACTATTCTCATCTGTGGACAAAAAAGGACGAGACATGGGCTTAGCAAACGAGGTAGCGGTCGTAGGATCGCGTGAGCACAATAAATTTCATGTGCTCATGAATCGGTTTACAATAAGGGGATGTACTTTACATCGCAGGATGTAGTTCCCTGACGGTTAATGACAAATATAAATAATTTATGAGCTGAGCTTCGATTTATCATATTTTACTATTATTTGTAGAAATGAAATACACTGTGCAACCAACGTATCGTGTACATATTGAGTTTATCACGGAAAACCTTTAAAATGAAAAACTAGGTCACTAAGTTTTCACATTTATCTATTATTTTACTTCCACCTAGACATACAACTTCGAAATTGTGACTTCCTAGAAAACCACTTGCTTTATTTAAACACAGGCACGAACAAACGCCGTCTGTTAAATAAATAAAATATATTTGCAAAAACTACAATAATTTTCTGCCCATTGTCTTTGTCCAACTACAACTGTGGATAGTACCAAGAAAATCAGGTTTATATAGTACTGTTTGTCATGAGTGGGGATTATCGTCATACCAGCCAATTATGTTACGCTAAGTCAAATTTCTGTTGTTTTTATTGGCTAGCGCGCTAATAAGCCCCGCCCGTGACTAACCAGAGTATATAAACACCGTCACAATTCGAATACCGTCATTTAGCATCACACAGCGCTCAAGGACGCTGTATTTCTTGCAAGTGTTTACCATTACATTCTGTATATAGTAACCCTTTATTAAATTACTTTAATTGTAATAAGTGATCACCCAGTGCGAAATTCGCCTCGTATCAACCCTCCGTTTGCTTCCTCGGCCTCTTTTGATGACCCGCTTTGGCCATTCATTCGGATTAAAAGCGAAAAGCCACGATGAGGACGGTTTTCTTTGATTTGCCCAACATGAAGGAAAATATTTTTAGGGTGCACGGTTTGCTGCTTTTACGAGAGGCAATCGACCTTTGCCCAGCAATTTTGCCCTCCGGAGAGACTTGCAAAGTCTGTTTTGTGCCAAAGTCAAAGGGAAAGTCCACATCTGAATAGTAAAATACATGCAGCAGTTGCTACAGACTCTAAATCAAAAGAATCTTGTGTTCTATTTGAATTTTTTTGGGAATCTGATTTTCCTAGTCCTCTAAGCTTAAAACAGGTTAAATTATGTTTCCTATGAGAACCAACTTGAGAAGTTTTATCTCTTTAGGTGCTTGATTTTCTGAAGTACTTATGTATATGTAAATAATTTTTTGGAATGTTAATATCGCCCTAAATTAATTATTCTCAACTTGTTGTTCACAGAAAAGTGTTTCCGTCAAAACTTGTTAACGGAAATATTATAAAAGTCGTAAATTCGCTATCTGAAGTTCTCACAGTGATACAAAGCAAAGTTCCGCCCTGCTTAGTTCGCTTTTTTTTTTTTTTTTTGAAAGATTATAATCAACGAATATAATCGATGTTCTCATGTCACTAATACGGACTAAAGAACCAACCTACACCCATCCCATATAACATACGTATCTACATACGCTCCAGTTAAAAAAGGCTTTCAATAATCCTTCTGAAAAATGTACGAACGAAATTCTTGAATAATAAAATATTCGATGACACATACATATTTAAAGTTTAATCCTTTTAGTTGTTCATTTCGAGCAAGCTCGAAGTTCAGTGCATTTAATTTGAATGCAATATCCCAGTTCCAGTCCCAGATCCAGACCCAAACCCGACTTTGCTTTTATAAAATAATAATTTAAACTTATCGTTTCAAATTTCCCCGACGACGTTCGCCTTTGAACTAACTGAAGTTAACCGTGCACAGGTTCCCTGTGTTCGCGCCGTATTTCACTTCAATATCCGGCAGCTCGAGTTTGATACGATTTTTTATATTTTATTATAAAGGTTCTCTCGTGCACGATACGGTTAGGAAAACCGCACCGCACCGCACCGCACCGCACCGTGCCGTCAACAACAAGGGGGAATTTTTCGCAACCAAGACGACTTAATACGCCCGAGTTTTTTTTTATGTTGATGGTCTCGAATAGAAAGAAAGACCTGACCCTCGCCCTTCACAAGCTGCGCTATCGTCTAATTTGTTGTCGCTGGCTAAGGGTCGCCCTCCTTGTTTCCCCATCTTTAACGATCTACACATCTAAGTTTAAAGCACGTCCGGACCTAACTTACCCTTCTTGTTAGGGTTTCACTAATTTCATACCTTCGTTATTACGGATCTATATACTGTACGTTCAGAAAAAATCAACAAACAGCGGCGTCCGTCGAGACTGGATACATCACCACATCTACAAACCTAAAATTATTATTTCTTGCTTAGGTGCAAAGGTACATTTTTGTTAATTAGTGGAAATATTCTCTAGAGAAATAAATAAAAATTAGTGACCGTGTTCCTATTAATTGCGACGACGCGACGCGAAAAGTTCATGTAGGTATGTAGACAGTACAGAATCAATTTTTTCGGAATTCTCGAAGGGATTTTCGATCGAACAACGAACGGTTCGTTAAAATTAGAATGTCGGACTTGTGGGTGGTCGCAACGTGCATCCATCTCGACGTCCCGTTTGTTCGTTCGTTAGGCGTCGGCACGTTGTTTGAACGACGGTCTCCTGTTGTAAATAAACGGCGACGAAAACTCACAAATGAAAAATGTTACTGCGGCTTCCCATATTTCTTTTATCAAATATGAAATAACGTGAATAATGAAATATACCAACTGAAACACGACAGGATGAAAAAGTTGGAAAGTGTCACGTTTGTTTCTTTTTCTATAGGTACCTTTTAACAACTTTGGAGTTAGCAACGACGAAGTCCTTATCAGGAGAAAGGAATAAAATACTTTTTGAGGGGTGGATATTTGGTGACAATTATTTAGCATCTGTAGGTAGGTACATATATGATTTTGAATCTCGTGCTCTATACAGTTTATTCTCGTTTTCTTCACGAATTTTCAATCCAAGTTGGTCGCAGCTGCTGAGGTGTTCATTCAGTAGATTATATGCATTCCCGGTGAAATACGAATACAAATGCAAGAACATATGGTGCATATTATTCACCGTCTTAAGCCAGTTAAATTGACTGATGTTTTCTTTGAAACTCAATCGCATACGAAAGCTTAAGCCATTCAGTTCACCCCCACAGTTAACCTAAATGATAAATTATTTTACTCTGCATATTGCTAAAAATAAAAATGTCTTAAGGAACGCGCATTTGTGTCTCTATCTGTCTTAATGTTGGATTTTTTTCATTTAAGAACTCATTAAGGTAGAATTGAGTGATTGATTGTCAGCTTTGAGATTGTGATATTCATTGAGGTCCATATAGTCCAGGTTAGGTTAAGTTAGATGTCAATTTTGGGGTTGTTATGATCTAGCGACCAGAAGTGCCAATCGTCTCTACCGAAACAAATCTGTAACTAAGTCCCCTTCTCCTCAACACTTAGGCTGACCTTTGAGTCAGTTTTAGAAGGCGACATCCCTTATGTTCAATATTAATTGCATGTTAGATTAATTTTTATATATACATAAACCAAAAAACCCATATAAATCGATAAGATGTTTTCGGGTTTGCGTCCGTCGCCTCGGAGATGCAAGTCTCCTCGCCTCGGTCACATCGTACCGCTTCATAACCACCGATTCGTATCCGATAAGGTTCATTAGTTCGTGCATGTCCGAACAGATGCGCTAATTGAGTTCTCATGGAACACATTTTGATACGCCCTTGTGCCTTGAGCCACCACCACTTCTGCTGCTGCTATTGCTGGTATCCACTCTCCTACTACTGCCTGATGTTTGCTGCATCAGCTTGAACGTCAAAATTAATTTAAAATCAGCGACCAGATAAGGGTTGGTTTATAAACACCGGACGGATCCCTTAATTATGTTTTAATTCGTTCGATCTGTTTCTACAGGAAGTTGCCGGATTTTGAAACGTCCACATTGAAATTTCATTCACATAAATCGATGCACGTCATCCATCAATCATATACTAGAATTTTGTTTTAGAAAAAAACTGTCCACATGTAGTTATAAATTGTCTTATTAGTTAACTATCAATGTATTGTGTATGTACTTCACTTTATTAACACACAGACCTTTCTCTTCTTTTCTAAAAGAGAAATTCCCTTAGGCTATTTTTGAGAAAACAACTCATATGCCATTCAGTTTATATAACTGATACCTACCTCCCTAGTTGTTCAAAGTCGTTGTTAACACATTTGACTATTCTTTAATAATGAAGAATGTTGTAACATGTCAGAGTTTCACGTGCCGTTCGTTCGTTGTTGTTGCTGTTGTTGTTGTTGTAATGACGTTCGTTCCGAGTTTTCCAACATTTTTCTGCATACCACGTCGCTCTCCCTCGGTCCATTTGCTTTTCGCCTTTGATGTGCAGCCAAATGCGTCCCACTCTGCGACTGAAACGTTGACAAATAACCTTTGGCCGTGTGTCTATTTTAAAACGAATTGAGGAATGGTTTCCGTACAGGATATAGTAAATTTCCCGTTTTTCGAAGATTTTAAACAAGAAAAAATATCCGTTAAAATAGTAAATTTATCAGTGTCACAGTTCTGAAGTTTTCGTTCCCAAAAGGTCACAAATGAGATGAAATTATTATTCGGTGGCCCTCCTGCGTTGTTTCGATGTTAATTTCAATTCCATCACGATTAGAAGTGGGTAATGCGCATTGTCCACAAAAGTTGGACAAAACCGAATGATCGATACGGTTTCAGCCAGGAAATTACATTTCGTTTCGCAAACAAAGGTACCACTTTAACTCGTTTAAACCGTTTGAAAAAGTTCAATTTAGCAACAACAATTCTTTTCGAGCAGTATTTTTAATTAGTCGAACTAACCGAGAAATTAACGACAAAACTACGCCATTCCTTGTTTAAACCGCTCTAAATTACATTGTTTGCGGGATTTATTAAGGGGATTCAACAAGCTGCCACAAAGTGTACTGTAGGTAATGGAAGCCGTACGTACCCATTACGTATGTGGAATAAAATTTACGGTACAGGGAGAATGTAAAAATGTTACAGCATCTTAAAATGAAATAAACAACTCTGACCTATAACCTATTGCCACAATGAAACTGGCAACGCAGTCTATCAAACCAACAGCCACAGATCTAAACGATTCCAATCACTACTTTAAAACTTTCTGCCTTTTTGGTATTAAACTTTATTAGTTAGCTATAAAATTATATCAACGAAAGCTCGACTTCTAATCTTTTGTAAATTTATATTACCCTGTAACCCTGTGAGGTCCTTTGGCAGGTAATGTTTTTGGAACGGCACATAGTTACGTCAAATTTTTGAGGTTAGATCTTTGCTATGGATATCCTAAAGATATAGTGCAGTATTTGACTGACGTGTCTTTGATACTCAATCGCATACGAAAGCTTAAGCAATTCAGTTCACCCCACAGTTACCTAAATGATAAATTATTTTACTCTGCGTATGCTAAAAATAAAAATATTTTTAGGAATGTTGGTTTATGTCTTTATCTACACTGATGCTGTATTTTTCTTATTTTCTTATTTAGGAACTTATTTAGGTGGAATTAAGTGGTTTATTGTCAGCTTTGAGGTTGAGAGGTTCATTAAGGTCCATATAGACCAGGTAAGAGTAGGTTAGATGTCAATTATGGGGTTGTTAAGTTATTTGCATTTTTGCGTTTTAGGTATTAAAGTTTATCAGTCTGTTATAAAATTATATCAACGAAAGCTCGACTTCTAAGCTTTTGTAAATTTATATTACCCTGTAACCCTGTGAGGTCCTTTGGCAGGTAATGTTTTTGGAACGGCACATAGTTACGTCAAATTTTTGAGGTTAGATCTTTGCTATGGATATCCTAAAGACATAGTGCAGTATTTGACTGACGTTTTCTTTGATACTCAATCGCATACGAAAGCTTAAGCCATTCAGTTCACCCCACAGTTACCTAAATGATAAATTATTTTACTCTGCGTATGCTAAAAATAAAAATATTTTAAAGAATGTTGGTTTATGTCTTTATCTACCCTGATGTTGTATTTTTCTTATTTTCTTATTTAAGAACTTATTTAGATGGAATTAAGTGGTTTATTGTCAGCTTTGAGGTTGAGAGGTTCATTAAGGTCCATATAGACCAGGTAAGAGTAGGTTAGATGTCAATTATGGGGTTGTTAAGTTATTTGCATTTTTGCCTTTTAGGTATTCAAGTTTATCAGTCTGTTATAAAATTATATCAACGAAAGCTCGACTTCTAAGCTTTTGTAAATTTATATTACCCTATAACCCTGTAAGGTCCTTTGGCAGGTAATGTTTTTGGAACGGTACATAGTTACGTCAAATTTTTGAGGTTATATCTTTGCTATGTATATCCTAAAGACATAGTGCAGTATTTGAGAGACTATTCTTCATATACATAAGTACAATTTATATTTATTTACGTATCCACGTAATTTTTGTTGTTTAATTAATTGTAATACAACATATACAGTCATTAAATTGAAAATGTGTGTAATTTAACGTCAGAATTTTATGACATGATAGAGTAAACATTCTTCGTGACTAACTGAACCAATAATAGCGACCAAGACACGAATAGTTCGACTTCGTTGAACAGTTTATCCTCTTATGGTCAGAACGTGTCTCGGTTGCATAGATCTTACTGACTTCCGGTATGATTTATAGCGATCTAAAGCTTATTAGCAATTACTGCAGTAGATCTTTAAATAACGGGCTGGAATCTTACTCACAAAAGCAAAATAGGAATTTTTTACTTCATATCTTAAGAAAATTTTATAACTTATGCTTTTTATCATTCAAAGTATGACAGGAGCCGAAATTTCCGCAACTCCTTGTTCGTTGGCATAGTGATTTTGTTCACGTTATTCTCTTTGTGAATTACTTCAAGATGCGAAAGATTTTAATCATTCAGAGTCTTAGAAGAAAATAGAGTAGGAAGACGTTGGTTGCATTTGTCCCTCTGGAGGCGAACAAAGGGAAAGAGAGATAGGATGCTTCTTGAAAATGGAAGCACGAAGAAGTGACACATTTGATGGAGGAATGCTTTTAATAAAGCCCCCGGGGAATGTTGAAAATGTCGGAAAATTTGGGGTCGTGCAGTCGGTTGTCGCGGGTTCGAAGTCAAATATTATTCCGCTAACTAAATATACAGTGTCCCGGGGTAGTTTTGTCCTCCCTTTTAACCTTTTACTGAGGGTTGAGCTTGAGCGAGACTTTGGTACTGAATAAAGGGAAATAAGACCGTTCTTATTTATTTTAAGCATTAGAAATCGGGATAACAACTTTGTATAAATCAGAAACCATTCCGCTTTTGTTTATCTTCAAGCGAACAAGATTAAATAAATTTTTAGACTTCAGACTTGGAGTTTTCCAAATAAAATATTTATTCTTCAACGGTGTATATTAGGTGCATCAGTTAGACTCACGAAATTAATTATAAATAAATAATCCTGCAGGATAATTTATTCAGGAAATATTTGTAATACGTACCTAGGTAACCAAGAAAGTTCAAAATACTTAATCTTTTAGTATTAGGTAGCTTTTATGCAGAATCTCAAAGTTGTAGCAGCACAGATACTTCCAAGTGAATCTGAAAATTAATTTTGACCAGCATGATGTGACTCTCTTACCTACTCGTTCTATCTCCCTGTCTGCATGTACTTTGGTTTTGATTCAATTGTCTAATAAATTTGATACAAGGATAAAAATAAATCGAACAAACTAAGAATAAACGAATTTTGAGAATTCTTTTATGGTACCTTTACATCTGGCACATCAGGACTTGTTTGGAATATAAAAATAAAGCCATTAGGGGAATTCGAAAAAAAATTTGTAGAAAACTAATATCTGAAACACTCCAAGTCTAAAGTAATTCTCTAAAGAAAAAAATCACCCCAATAATTGCAATTTCTTCCTCCAGCAAGTATTGTAACAGTTTCGTGCTGACAAATATCGGTTCGAGCTTTTTGCATAAATCTTGCAGGACTATAAACTCGGCCAGAATAAAGACAAAGTAGCAAGCTTAGTTGCTTTGGTGAAGACATAGTGTATTTCATTTCGTGGACAAAACCAGAGCGAGGCAGGCAGACAAGCCAAGGCAAAGACAGTCACGACAGCAGCACCAACAACTACGCTGTACGTATACACTATACGACATGGTGGAGGAGAAGCAGCCAGCAGAGATGGAGTTTGTCTCGCAAGCGAGCCCGGGTAATGTTTCACCTTAAGCCTCGGGGGTACGACCCGGGTCAGAGGCCGTGGTCAGAGTCGGGCTGCAGCCCTGCATAATGCATGAAGGGATCGTTGCTTTCCAGCTCGTTGGATACTGAATGAGAACATGTGTCTTTTCACTACACGTTCGCTACCACTTCGGACGACGAGGACAGGACGACCCTTCCTTTCATCCCCAATACTACGCCCCCGACCTACAGACAGTTCCCAGTTAGTTTTGCAAATTTACTTAATGAAATAAAAGAAGGACTGTTACTTTAAAATATCTCGTCTCTCCCCCTGTTCCTTTTTATATTTGCGGACAATTAACTAAAAGCCAATAGATCTTCTTCTGTGTCTCGAGGTATCTAATGAAATTTTAATTCACTGCAACTGTAAACTAAATAAAATGGGTGAAAATGAAAAATGTACTCTCTAGAGAAATTGCTATTGCCGAGTAACGTCTTTAGGGGGGAGGAATTTTTAAGCTAGTATTTAGATAATCTTCAGAAATTTAATTACCCCTAAGAATAAAAATTAATTGGCCGTACAGCGTGCAGTCCCAAAAAAGGTCATATATAATATATTTGACCCACGAAACGCCCCTATAAAAAATAAACATCCATATTAATAAACCTTTAAAGCATTTTCCCATTGCGATGTGTTCCCATTTCATATTGTAGTAAAAGCTACCTGTTTTCACGTCTTAAAAAAATCATTAAATTTTTTATCCCCGTAAGTTGTCGAATGTACTTACCTACCCCTGTCTGTCGACATCTTCAGAAATATTCGCGCCAAGATAATATCGAGGTAGTTTGTCCGAACGAACGAATGAATGAATGAAAAAATAAATGGAAAATCCTTGTTACATATAAAATTTTTACTTTTATATTTCTGTCTCTAATGCTGTTACACGATAAGACAGGCAACGTTACAACAACAACCAACAGAAGGAACAAGAAGAGTATAAGTACTTATGTCTGTACCTAATACTAATAACAGTAGCAATAATTTTCTCGTCGAGATATCCACCCCATTGGCAACGTTCTCTGTTTCTTTGTAATAAAACGGTGGTGGATGCACGGTAATGTTACAGTACAGGGTTCATCAAACTGGGGCGTTTTAAGGAATCTAAAGATGTTACAGACTTCAAAATTTTTTAGGTGATTTGATATTTTTTAGCTAAAAGTACGAGGGGTAGTTTCTGAGATATATTTTGGAATTTCTCTGAATGCCCTGTATAAATTATGAAGCTTAGTTTTGGTGTGACGTTAGTCTCGACCACTCTAGATCATTTTTTGTGAAAGCTTAAAAAGTATACTATTACATAAAAAATAAAAAAGTTGCATCAACTTCCGGTATAACCCAACCAACCGGAAGTGGCCGACAGTTGAAATTAACTTATTTAAAAAGATCAACCCTGATAACCCTTTAGTGCAAATTTTCAAACCTCTAAGACCTTTAGTTTCCCTAAAACCGCCCAGTTTGAAGAACCCTGTGTTTCTATAGAGGTCTATAAGATTATTTGCCCCAGTAAGAACGAGAAAAGTTCATGTAACAGTTCACGTGGCCACACAACACAACACAACAATGCATTCATCAAATAGGTGCGCTCGTTAAGAACTACGTAACCGAAAAAGAAAAAATGTACAAAGTTAAAATAGGTAAATCCGTAAGTTAAACGTTAGATAGCATCAGATTACGGTACGTAATAGAATTACGGGTCTAAGGCTGGGAACGAACGAACGAACGTTAGTGATGCTGATGCTTGCTTTTAACCTCCTCACTCACTCACTCACTCAGTCGACTCGACTTGACTTCACTCGGGCCAATTACGGCTCGAAATTGTATCTCCAATCGCACGGTGGTCGTAGGTCAAACATCACCACAATTAAATCATATCCCGCGGTTTTATGCAAACTTAACTTCCATTGCTAGCTGCCCAGGCTCGGACACGAATTGTAATAATACGGACACGACCCACAAACAACTTTTATAGCCAGGGTACTTATTTTGTGAGATCTTGTCTCATAGAGAGTACTGTTAATAGATATAAGGTTCTTACTTACCACTTGTATTATTTTAAATATTTTACTTAATTAACTCTAAACAAAAAATATCATATGAAACTGTTTAAACATACACATGTTATAATGTAGCCCCCAAGAGGGGCAAATAACGTCGAAGGGGTGTGTCGACCCGAATGTTTTGACGAACGTGAAATGTAATCGACAAAATTGATGTGTTTCTCCTTTGTACGACCGTCAGCCTTGAAAGCATCATCATCAAGCCGAGATCGAATACGTTGCAGTTTTAAAAGCTAATTAACGCAGCTCATAATTACCCAGATACTACTTCCTTCCGTGACACGGCAATTTCCACGAGGTAATCAAACACTGATTTACGCCACCCTTCTTTAATTAAACTTTTAACACAAAACAGCTGAGTGCTGAGAAAGTTGCCGGCAGATCTCTCTTGCAGAAATCTTCTTCGGTTGATATTTTAGGCATGGCACTACGTTTATAATAATATGGAGTCGAACTTTCCGGAAGCCCCGGATCTGATTAACTGCCGCTTTTTACAGCTATCGCACGGTTAATGTGGCGGAAGGACTTTTTTATGAATACCATAGCAAACGGCGAACTTTCAGAGCTTTTCTCAGATAGCTACAACTCACAACATATCTTAAGCACCTTTAATGAACTTTTAAGAACTTAAAGAATTAAAATTCTTGGTCTTGAACTAATCGTCAATTCACTAGCTGAAGAAACTGTAACTGTAAAGTAAGTGTCAATCGCAGTCAGTTACAATTTCACCCTTTGAACTGAATTAACCCTTTTTTGAACTTGAGGAACTCATGGATTTTATTGAATTCTTCGTTTTAAACCAAATATTCAATCCACTGGCTAAGGAATTAGTAAATGTCATTTAAAGTCAGTTAGAGTTATTTTTGTGTGTTGATACTTTTAGAATTCTATTCTACCCTTTTGAACCGAAAAGAATTTTTGTACAGACATCCCCTGTCATGTACCCAGTATTAGACACGTTTAAGTGGGCGGGATAGGGGCAAAAGACTTGTGGAAATAAAAGACAGTAATTTCGCTCTACCATCAGCAGCTAGGTATGGCATCATCTACAAGAAAGGCCGAAATACGAAAATAATGACGAGGGTTGTGTATGATAGACATTCCGTGTACGACGGAAACTGATAGTTAGCTAATTAAATGGAGTCTAAAGCTTAGACGTTTACCTCCGGGATACAATTTTGACATGTTATTATAGCCATAAACTGACCGATTTTGATCGCGTTACTAACCTACACCCGAACCATTTAGCTTGATGGTCGAATTTAATAATGCGAACGAAATTATTAAATTACGTGTAACGATCTAACCATCACGATGATTTATTACGTTGCAATGTGAATTCTTTCTGTTTTTTTTTTTTAGAACAGGGGTGCAAAATACCATCAGAAACACCAACATATACAATATTATCTTCAGTTTTTAAAAAGATTTGTTTGAGTACAGTATGTGCGCTTTAATGTGACGTGATCTATAGACAGAGACACCTCTTCAATTTTTAGGGTTCCGCACCTCAAAAGGAAAAAGCGGAACCCTTATAGGATCACTTCGTTGTCCGTCCGTCTGTCAAGACCCTTTTTCTCAGGAACGCGTGGAAGTATCAAGCTAAAATTTATATCAAATACTGAGGTCTATTGTCCCTTGGAGCTGTGAAAAAATCAAACTTCTAAGCCAACGTAATCAAAAGATACAGCCGTTTATGTCGCAAATTTTCGAATCAAAACCTACAGGGTACTTCCCGTGAACACAGAATCTTGAAATTTGGTACGAAGCAACGTCTTATAGCACAGATAAAGGAAAAATTGCGAAAACCGTTAATTTTTAGTTACATCATATAATACAAATATTTTTAGTAATTTTAAAGTTACTACCCCTTTCCTCATGAACGCGTAGAGGTATTAAATTTAAATTCATGTCAAATACTCAGATCTATAATACCTTTAAGCTGTAACAAAATCAAACTTCTATGTCAACGCAATCAAAAGAAACAGCAATTTAAGCCGCATATTTTCAAACTCGCAACTACTCGCAAGGGAATCAAAACCTAAAGGGTACTTCCAGTCGATTTAGAATCTTGAAATTTGGCATGAAGCAATGTTTTATAGCACATATAAAGGAAAAATTCCGAAAACCTTAAATTTTTAGTTACATCACAAAATATACAGGTTTGTACGGAACCCTCGGTGCGCGAGTTCGATTCGCACTTGCCCGGTATTTTTTTTTCTGTAAATAGTGTTGAAGTTTGAGTAAAAAAGTTTTTGATTCTTGTTTGCCCTTTATCTATGCAGATTTTAAATGAAATTTGTCCTTTATATGGTTCGGGTTGATATGTATACTGATGTTATGTGGGTCCGTATCGTTATCGAAAGGTTAATAGAACTTCAAATGTATAACAGAGAGAGGGAGAGCAATGCTAATATGTTCCGAGCATAAATTTTCAAGTATCACGTTCACAAAGTAGCTACACTAGTATTATAACTAAAAGGTCGCGTTTAAACCGTGTAATTATCGGTCGTTACTTTTTAATTAATTAGTTTGTGCAATGGACAATATAGTCAGGAAACAATATGTACCTACCTACATACGTATAGGTGCCTACCTATATAAAACGAAATTAAATTTCAGCGATTTGCATAATCATGCCGGCCGGGACCCCTCGCCGTAAATTATGGATAACCATTTGAAGTTACCTCCGTGTATATTGAACTAAATTGCACATTTGCCAAACCTTTAATTTAGTGGATAATTTAGGGCCGCTGTCACGATCTTCAATCCCTGATTCACAAAAAGTTACCGGTCAATATTTTCAGGTCTTGTAATATTAGGTACAATGACGTTCGCACATAACCTTTAAAATTTGACATCCGCATATTCTAAAAACGTACTCAAGTATCATTTGTCACCTTCCATTGGGTTTTGCTATGATATTTAATTTTCTCCTGTTTGATAGACATTGTGTATTTTAATCCTTACTTTTTAAGTCATGCAAGTCTGTCAAACATGCATATAACAATAACAGGCATTAATGTCAGTCGTGAGCCATCAATTTAATGGTGTACTGGTGGTGGCACGCCAATGGGTTTCGTTGCATTTTCTTCGCCAACTTCTAGATCTTGGCTGACGATTTCATGCTAATGTAATACACTAAAACAAACAATGAATTACGAATTTCTTTCAACACGAATATTTGTTTTTACATATCTACTCATACACGCACCCCAAGCCCCAACCGAGCAAGTCTTTAAGGGCTAGAAATAAATTAAGTATTTATTAATTTTTCTGGAGAAACCCCCCCACATGTTTCATGTTGTTTGTTACAATCAGTATCTACATAATATTTCATTGTGTAATAAAACCAAAACTGAATGAGATATATGGTTCATTGTAAGTGCTTTTAGTTGCAAGTGAAGTCGTTAAATCAAACAATAGCTGCAGGCTATCAAAACTTTAGCATTGATAATAATAAAGAGCGTGGCAATTAATGTACACTGCAAATATTTACTATTCAAATTATCCCAAACTGCGGCCGGAACTTTGGATAAGCTCCTCTCTACTTTCGGTAGTATAAATACAAGGTACATTACGTATATACCTAAATAATATACTATAATACTCGTAAACTGAGATTCTCTGGTAGGTATCTAAAACACTCACTGCCTCAAGTTTCTCTTAACATATTATGTATTCAGAATCTAATAATAATTGGCTATCAAGTCTAGCAAAGCTTGAAATCGGAGTTAATATAAGCATTATGCAGATTCAGTGAACTTACATAATCAATCTATAAACCTAGATATATGAAAGTTATTCATTGGAACGTACGAAGTATACCATGAGCCTTGTCCTTAATATGTGCGGAGACAACTCAGCCCATTGTTATCTAAATATCCGAGCATAAGCTCCGCCTCTCGCTGTCTTCTTCTTATAATTACCCCTAAGTAACTTTACAATTATGTTTTTGTAATGTCGACACAAACAATTTGTAAAGTATAATAAATTTTAAATGAAAAAGGTACGTCGCTTTAAGGCAAATAGAATTAAAAAAATAATAAATAAACCTGAAACTACTTTAATGCTCTTAAAGTGTTTCTTGCATTTTTAATTAGGTTAATATCTGAGCCGATGAAGAAAATTAATTAATTACATTTACTCTGGAAGGTTTACGAAGCTTTAAAAATGCAAACTCCATTAAATGTAATTATTGTTTATTAATTTGACCTGGAGATTCAATCAAAGGCACGAGTAAAAACTTTTCAGCCTTTAAAGTTGCTCATGAACAGCACAACTTAATATAAATACCAAAAAGTAAAAGAATTGTACGTCGCCATCTTTGAATCAACACTAAATGCAATTAACTACCTTTCTTCCTTCAGGATTACACTCTATTTGTGATTTATTCCCAAAAATCTGAAAATTTCAGTAGGAATACTTACGTATGTCTTTCCAATTAATAACATTTATCGTCTACTTTATTATATTGTCCTTATTGTCCAATAGGTCCTCCTAACTACCAACAACGTTAACTTATTCAAAGACTCCTACGTTTCGACCTCAGTAATCCCATTCTTTACGGCCGGTTTGTCGATCGTTACGTATACCATCGAAGTAGCACATGTTCGTTCGATGTGCTGTAAGGACGCCAATATTTCTAACTTTAATCCGGGATGTAATCGGGGATTAATGATGACTTACTGGACGGCCATTTGTACACCCATTAATTTCATAGCTTAAGATTATGTGTGCGAGTGTGTTTGTGTGTACGGGTCAGCTAATAATGTCCCCCCTTTTTGCTTCGATCTCCTCCACCAACGCGCTCAGCAGCACATACACTGTTTGCGAACTTGTTCTCAACTGGATGTTTCGTTAATAAAGGGATTAGGTAGTTTTATGGTGATCAATACACTTTGAGGGTTTTGTTTTTAAGAAAAATTTACAACTCAAATGCAGAATGGTGATCATGAGGAGGATTTCACCGAAACTTCTTTAAGATTCTTTGAAACCCCCTACTGTAACATAACTCCTTTTTCCCAAAGCTAAATTTCACGAAATTCTTTAATACTTCCCTTGTAAGATTTTCAAATCTTTGATTTTCTTGTGTCCATTCGGACACTCTTGACTCTCCAGTGGTATTTACAGTGAGTGGTTCTCTTCTGACAAGTCTGCGTTATCTACTTTATCCCTTGAGATTGGAGTTATGTCTTTGGCATTTCAAAATCCAGGTTCATCCAAAAATTGAGTGCCCCTGTTGGTTTTTTTGGAATTCCTCGATTTCCTTATGTCCATTAGAACACCCTTGACTCTCCAATGGTATTTACAGTGAGTGGTTCTCTTCTGACAAGTCTTCATTATCTACTTTATCCCTTGAGATTGGAGTTATGTCTTTGGCATTTTAAAATCACGGTTCATCCAAAAATTGAGAGCCCCTGTTGGTTTTTTTAGAATTCCTTGATTTCCTTATGTCCATTAGAACACCCTTGACTCTCCAATGGTATTTACAGTGAGTGGTTCTCTTCTGACAAGTCTTCATTATCTACTTTATCCCTTGAGATTGGAGTTATGTCTTTGGCATTTTAAAATCACGGTTCATCCAAAAATTGAGAGCCCCTGTTGGTTTTTTTAGAATTCCTTGATTTCCTTATGTCCATTAGAACACCCTTGACTCTCCAATGGTATTTACAGTGAGTGGTTCTCTTCTGACAAGTCTACGTTATCTACTTTATCCCTTGAGATTGGAGTTATGTCTTTGGCATCTAAAAATCAAGGTTCATGCAAAAATTGAGTGCCCCTGTTGTTGTTTTTGGAATTCCTAGATTTTCTTATGTCCATTAGAAAACCCTTGACTCTCCCATGACATTTAGAGTGAGTGATCCTCTTCTGGCAATTCTTTCTAGCTTCTTTATCCTTTGGGGTTGTAGTTATGTCTTTGGTATGTTAGAGTCAAGGTTTATTCTAGCCTTTAATACATCTCTTGGTAGATTCGTTAATTTCCATGACCAGAGGACACTCCTGACTCTCCCTTGGTATATACAGTCAGTATTCTTCCTCTGACAAGTTACAAGTTATCTTCTTTATCCATTGGGGTTGGAGTTATGTCTTTGGTATCTTAGAGTCAAGGTTCATTCTAGCCTTTAATACATCTCTTGGTAGATTCGTTAATTTCCATGACCATTAGGACACTCCTGACTCTCCCTTGGTATATACAGTCAGTATTCTTCCTCTGACAAGTTACAAGTTATCTTATTTATCCGTTGGGGTTGGAGTTATGTCTTTGGTATCTTAGAGTCAAGGTTCATTCTAGCCTTTAATACATCTCTTGGTAGATTCGTTAATTTCCATGACAACGACACTCCTGACTCTCCCTTGGTATATACAGTCAGTATTCTTCCCAAAGTTAAATTTCAACCGAGGATTTTAATCTTTCCCTTGTAAGATTTTCAAATCTTTGGAATTTTAATTTCTGCCCATTGGACACCCCTTGACTCTCCATTGGTATTTACAGTGAGTGGTTTTTCCTTCTGACAAGTTGCGTTATTTTACTTTATCCCTTGGGGTTGGAGTTATGTCTTTGGTATCTTAGAGTCAAGGTTCATTCTTGGGGCCTTTAATTTTCTCTTTTTAATTCCTTAATTTCCATGTCCATTATGACACCCTTTGACTCTCCATTGGTATTTACAGTGAGTGGTTTTTCCTTCTGACAAGTTGCGTTATTTTACTTTATCCCTTGGGGTTGGAGTTATGTCTTTGGTATCTTAGAGTCAAGGTTCATGCAAAAATTGAGTGCCCCTGTTGTTTTTTTTTTTTAATTCCTTGATTTCCTTATGTCCATTATAACACCCTTTGACTCTCCCTTGGTATTTACAGTGAGTGGTTTTTCCTTCTGACAAGTTTCATTATTTTACTTTTTTCCTTGGGGTTGGAGTTATGTCTTTGGTTTTTTAAAAAAGTCACAGGTTCATCCAAAAATTGAGAGCCCCTGTTGGTTTTTTTAGAATTCCTTAATTTCCTTATGTCCATTAGGACACTCTTGACTCTCCAATGGTATTTACAGTGAGTGGTTCTCTTCTGACAAGTTACGTTATTTTATTTACCCCGTTGGGTTTGGGAAAGTTATGTCTTTGGTATCAAAAAAAAGTCAAGGTTCATGCAAAAATTGAGTGCCCCTGTTGTTGTTTTTGGAATTCCTAGATTTTCTTATGTCCATTAGAAAACCTCCTGACTCCCCCTTTGGGAATTTAGAGTGAGTATTTTTCCTTCTGGCAATTCAAGTTATCTTCTTTACCCTTTTGGGGGTTTGGGTAGTTATGTCTTTGGTATGTTAGAGTCAAGGTTTATTCTAGCCTTTAATACATCTCTTGGTAGATTCGTTAATTTCCATGACCATTAGGACACTCCTGACTCTCCCTTGGTATATACAGTCAGTATTCTTCCTCTGACAAGTTACAAGTTATCTTCTTTATCCGTTGGGGTTGGAGTTATGTCTTTGGTATCTTAGAGTCAAGGTTCATTCTAGCCTTTAATACATCTCTTGGTAGATTCGTTAATTTCCATGACCATTAGGACACTCCTGACTCTCCCTTGGTATATACAGTCAGTATTTTCCTCTGACAAGTTACAAGTTATCTTATTTATCCGTTGGGGTTGGAGTTATGTCTTTGGTATCTTAGAGTCAAGGTTTATTCTAGCCTTTAATACATCTCTTGGTAGATTCGTTAATTTCCATGACCATTAGGACACTCCTGACTCTCCCTTGGTATATACAGTCAGTATTCTTCCTCTGACAAGTTACAAGTTATCTTATTTATCCATTGGGGTTGGAGTTATGTCTTTACCGTCTTAAAGTCAAGGTTCTTGAAATTTTTGAAAACCTCCCTTGGTAGATTAACAAATCCTTGGTTTTCTTATGTGAGTGATCTTCTTCTTACACGTTTCTGTGAACTTCTTTTTCTTCTGGTGTAATGATTGGATTGTGTGGGTCGATTATCTCCTTTTGTTCTGCGTAACGATGAACGGGGCGAAAAGGGCGTAAGCGTAAGTGGACGCACGGGGCCTACACCGATGATAGTATCTATTTAAATGTCGTTACATAGAACGCAGTCTGAGGCCATTTGCACTTAATACATGTAATTAAATCGGACACCGCATGACCGCGCTGAAATATCGCGCATTGTTGGAGGCGCGCGAGTGCCTCACTATCAGCCCGCGACTGCTTATTTAACTGATTTATAAGTCGGTTTCTATTTCCATTGCCACACGATTAATCTCTAAATGATAAATGTTACGTTGTTTGGGCTCGTTCATAGCCGACAATTAGCTTACGCCGTTGGAAACGTCGCCCTCTAACAACCGACGGACGGTTCAACTATCTTCCATCCCTTTGCTGACCTTTAAATTTAGATTTAATTGCATAAAAGTTTCCCATTTTTTAAATATCTCACAGTTGAGTATTTTAGTGGAAATTGTCATTGAGCAACAAGTGAATGAATGTAATTTCTAGCTGCGTGTCGAGATGCTTGCATTTTCGGCAAGTTCCGTTATCTGCCTGATTTCAGCGCCAAACCTCATCTGATACTGAGTAATTGCTTTAGATATTACCGTTATTCACAGTCTGAATATTACTGTCTACAACTACCTACCACATCTAGTACACCCATTACAATGATGAACGTTATTACCCGATACACAATCAATCCGCTTGACTAAAATGCAATTCAATTAGACGCGTTGGTATTTACACATCGATCGCTTTGATGTGTTACCCACATATGTCACAGAAAGAACTTCAATAGGTACCCACTGAAATGTTTATTTTATTGATTGTGAGTAAAGTGATACGGCTAGCACAGAAAAATAGAATAGCAATTGGAGAGATATCTGTAATGATGGGATGCAAATATATAGTTGGTTGGTTGCTAGTGCCACTGGGTGATTATATTTAATTTTCCGGTGTAACGTCATATTTTGACGTCAAATGTGTCAATTCAAATGTAAAATAAAATTATCGTGTTTCGTTAAAATCCATTTCGTTGCTTGTGAAGACGATAAATCATGAGGAAGACCCCGAGGGACTTGCCGCAGAGTCACATAAGGAAAAAGAAGCAATATTTCTACTACCGCAACTACAAATACAACATATACAGACTCAGTCGCAACCCATTTTTTAATTACTTGAACGTTTTTCGGCGGGTACATCCGACGATGTCGATGAATTCGGTTTCGAGAAAGGGCGAAGAGGAGTGGCGCGCGCTTCCCGAAGAAATAAAAGAATATTTTTGTGACGTGGCACGTATGGCGCGTAAAAACAAACGTAGACGTCCACGAAGACGAATGCGTAGGTACGTTTGTAGAATTGACAATGAGGGTGGCATTGTGGACCTAGGCGAAACGTTACGAGGACTGTACTTGGCCAGCAATGGACCTACCACGGTCTATTTGGACGTTGACACGGACGGAGTTATTGCGCGTACTTCCCAATTGGAAGATCGACCTCCTCAGGAAGAACAAGGCTCAGTTAATGTTAACGTTAATGAAACCGATTTCGAAGAGAGAAATAACGGTACCGGGGATGCTCCTCCAGAAGGGATTCCAAACAATGACGAAAATGAGTCTTAAACTATTTCATATTTTTGTAAAGGTCTCTTCAGTGGCGTATCTAAATCTATTTGTGAATAAATTAAGTATTTTAAATACAGTAAAGGTCAGTTCAATCTTTCTGAAGCTTCTTTCAATTTTTTGTGATTTGTATCTTAGATCGAAGTTGTTTCTGTAAAGTAGTAGTAGTAGCAGTAGAAGTTTTTGGGGGGTAGTTTCGTCAAAAATTTGCTTATTCAGCTTTCATAACGTTAGCTTGCAAAGGACGTTTTTACCAAATTGCTACTGTAATCCGCTGTCATAGGAGAAGTCGTATTTCTGCAAAAGCTCCTCAAACTTATTATACCAATCACGACATAAAAACTGACAAGACCTGTAGAGGAAATGGGGGCGGAAAAAGGCGAGAGAGCTTTGGGAAACTTTACGGATGTACTGAAAAGTTTCCGAGCTTTTTCTGATCGTTTTAATGTGAAAGTAATCCAATGCGCGCTTGAAATGTACAAACTTTTTAAATTTCGGCTTCTTTGGGTGGGATGATATCTTCAGATCCCGACATACAACTCGCTTGAGTTATAGATAGAGAAATTTTATCTTCATTTAATAAAAAGCTCATCTTTTTTAATTCACTTTCGATCTTACTATGCACGATTATTTATGACTTTTGTATTTTGGTAGTCGATCTGATCTCCAAACTCGAACACCTCAAATGGGAACCAGTAGGTGGCCCAGGTTTAAAAGAAATAAACGATGCACTTGTTAACTTCATAACAGCAACAACATCTTATTCTTCTTCTTCGTGTAGTTGTTGTGTTCTTTTTTATTTTGTTGTTGTTAACGAAGAAAACGACTGCCATTATGCGTAGTTAACGTAGCAGAAGCCTCGGTCATTGTTTTTGCCGTTTTTGCATATAAATTACTAATTAAGGGGCTCTGTGGTGCTCTACGAATTTTCGACCGAGTTGTAATATAATATTAACAACGTGAACGGTATTAAAGCTGGCACGCAAGGTCCTGTCTGCTGCTAAATGGGTTTTTCGAAAAATATTTTAATTACTACTCACACTTTCAAACGTCTCTTCGGCTTGATAAGGTCAATCTGTTGCCGCTTTCATGCCAGCTGATGTGATGTATTTCGAAATGGAAATGAATTATGAACACACCTACAAAAAAAATATATTATCTTCTAGTAGCATAGATATTATTAAAATTACAGACTTAGTTTTGGTTTCAGCTTTCCCACAAGGAAACAGTTCGTGATACTCCTGGAGGCAGGACGTAACTACGTACATGTAAGTCTTATTTTTTGTTTTTCTATTGAGTTATTAGGGGTGGTATTAGATTAGGTTGATTTATGTGTTTAATATTGAGGTTATCTGTTATATTTTGCATAAAAAATTCCTTGAGCTGTATAGCTGTTAAGTATACAGGGTTTTTCAAGTTGATGGGCTATTAGAAGTATATGAATTAGTAGAAGGAATTAAATTCTGAAACTTGGGCTCATTTGGTTATTCTTTATGCCGCTTCTTTTAAAAATATTTTCAAGTTCGATTTACCTCCGGTTATACCGGAAGTCGATACCAACTTTGTTATTTTAAATGGAATGGTATATTTTTTACGCTGAATTCGAATAAAACGTGTAATTCTAAGGTAAGTTTGATAACCAACTTGTACACCTATGACGATCGGTTTCTGAGTTAATTTAATTTATAGAAAAAAAATCGCTACCGCAACCCAAATTATAAAAAATCATAACTTCCACAAAATATGACTAAGAGTGTTGAAATTTTTACTAGTAATAGCTGAATATTAGTGCTAACGCCTTGACATAATTGAATTAAATAGTTTATACAGGGCGTTCAAAATAAAATTCTAAAATTGAAAAACTTCAAACACGAATTACCTCGTTTTTTCAAATGGCGCCTACTATTTTTTATTTTTTCAATCGATTCCTTTTTTTATCCTCTTTCGATCTATATGGATACTTCCTACTTAATGTAATAATTCAAAATTATTCCAAAATTTTCAAATAAAATAGGAAGTATCCATATAGATCGAAAAAGGATAAAAAGGAATCGATTGAAAAAATAAAAAATAGTAGGTGCCATTTGAAAAAACGGAGTAATTCGTGTTTGAAGTTTTTCAATTTTAGAATTTTATTTTGAACGCCCTGTATAAATTATTTAATTCAATTTTGTCAAGGCGTTAGCACTAATATTCACCTATTACTAGTAAAAATTTCAACACTCTAAGTCGTATTTTGTGGATGTTATGATTTTTTATAATTTGGGTTGCGGTAGCGATTTTTTTTCTATAAATTAAATTAACTCAGAAACCGATCGTCATAGGTGTACAAGTTGGTTATCAAACTTACCTTAGAATTACACGTTTTATTCGAATTGAGCGTAAAAAATATACCATTCCATTTAAAATAACAAAGTTGGTATCGACTTCCGGTATAACCGGATGTAAATCGAACTTGAAAATATTTTTAAAAGAAGCGGCATAAACAATAACCAAATGAGCCCAAGTTTCAGAATTTAATTCCTTCTACTAATTCATATACTTCTAATATCCCATCAACTTGAAAAACCCTGTATAAGTACCTAACGATTAAATATTTATTATGTATGGTGACATTGGCGTGACTCTAGTGGTGTTAATATTTCTATTTCAATTAAATGCCTATTATACAGAGAGTCATAATGAGGGATAAATCTTCCACCAAGTAGCTACATAATTCAAATGTGGCGGCCGAGGAGACGTTACGAATATTTCTGCTTTAATTGCACACTTCTCAGACTCGCGCTCTAAATCAAAGATTAGATTTCTACAAGACCTGAATTTATTACTTCTGTTTTAACCACACACCACATCGTTATATTTTTTATAGAAAGGGTAACATCCTCCACATTACCTACCATTACCCCCCCCCCCCCCTAGAAAATTAAGTGACAATTCTTTCAATTTAAGTTTGATCCACTTTCCTATCTTAGATTATGTCAACAATGTATGGATTTATCACTACACCTTTGGGAACGGTTGACCTCGATTCATTCCTCACCCTGTGTATGCTTGCAGTTACTTGTACACATCCAGGATAAATTGCTCTTGAGTTTCTTAATAATAAACTTCGTTATATAAGACTATATGCATTACCTCCTGACGTGTTTTCATACCGCTTGTCTTTGCCTTGTAAAAGACGCCTCCCGAACTTATCCCATCATCGCACACACTCACAAGTAACACAACAACAGCATATTCCTGGCAGATGCATCTTGATATGTAAGTACGACACGTATGGCTGTTGGCGATGATGTATTTCAGCCAATAGCGTCCCAGGCATCAGGATCTACCTGTGTAGATACTTATTCCAGCAAATATGACGTGTTGGCTTAATTTTCCGGTGACTAGAGCGCACTGTTTGATATATAAGAACACCCTAAGGATGTGTCAGGATAATTTAAGTTTATGCCAGCATTTCCTGAATCATAATTAAGGGACTGTGTCTCTCATCCATTTTCTCTCTCGCATAGGCTAAAGGCGTCGCGACGCGCGTCCTTGAACCTCGCAATTAGCTTCTTGGTAATTAATAACTACCTGAAATCCTATCTTAGGTCTTTGATCTTTTAGGAAGCGACGGGTTATAAATTTCTCTCCCCGTATTATCTCTGTATAGCTTGATATTATTACTTAGACGTTGCTACCTAATAATTAAACAAAATCTCTTTAATGGTCCTTTGGTACTGAACAATTATATTCAATAAAAAATTAAATCGAACATTCTGCTGGATTGTGACACTTTAGACATTTCTGATGTAAATTTAGTTTAGCGAATAGTATGAGGTACGCTAGGAAGAGATAAAAATTTTGTTTGTGTTTCGTCCCGAGAGCACGTCTGGACTCATCAGTAAGGCTGACGACGTGCTCCCTGCCTTAGACACCTGAGGAGTATGACGATGCTAGAAAATGTTCGTCTTTGCGGGGAGATCGAGAATTATGCTCTGATCGTCAGACCGTGTGGGCTTTGAGGTTCTAGCGAGAGGAGGCTGAAGCGCGAGAGTTGGCGCGGCTGGTTTGAGTCGCCACATTTAGTTATGTTCTGTATAGTTGTGGAAACTGTACAAACTATAAAACGATCGAAATCGAAAACGGTTGTCAAATAGTGCCATAAAGCTGCAGTAAATAGTGCAGTGTTATGTAACATGTCAGCCATTAGGTCGGGGCACTGCCTAGAAATGGTCCATTTTCCCGTAGACTAACGCAGCACAGAGCCGGACGATTCACTGTAACGACGGTCGTAATGAAGACTTCTCGAGAATCTTGTTTAGTAATTTTATGGTTAGCGAAACTATTTCAGTGCTATCCGCGACGTTTAATTCCGGGTATTAAGCGTCGCTCTCGGCATTGCAAAGAAGATATATGCGAGCACGGTTGAACAGTTCCAAGTCGAATACTGCACTTCTGCCAGCAACCAAAGTCATACTTTAAACTTTAAACAACTTTTAAAACACCAAATTAAGATTTATACTTCATTAGGTACAGAAACCCCTTTTATTATTTTCAAAATACTTTTATCTCTGCCATTCCTATTTTTAGAAGAAAGCTAATGAATTATTTAGTTTCCTAAAGATACTAACATTCATCTAACAGCTTGTCCTTTATGATCAGGTGTTGATGTCCTTTGAGGGTACAAACGGCAATTTATAAATGTCACCGTGCAATATCTTAAACTGACTTCAAGTAGCTAGGTATTTGTCAAGTGTAGTATTTTTTAATAGGTGAGATTATCTGGACAAGATCATCAGAACTAGGCCAAAAACGAAGTTTATTGCTGTTCATAATTTATAACAAGCATAAACACATAAGTAGTTCTATTTCGTGACACGAGAAGGTCACAAAATGTAAATTGTATATTATTTTACACGACCGCCAGCTTTCCTTCAACTATGTGCTAATATAGTAGCATTCCTGTCAAATCGAGTTGACAGTCAACAGAATAGAATGACCCCTCAAACAATTGCGGAACAATATATTTACCTACGTTTGTAGGAAATAAAAAAAAAGTCTAAATATCCTTCGGTTCAAGGACCTCCCTGTCCCCATCGCTTCAGTTGTTCCTTCGACAATCTGCCTCGGAGCCAAGTGGTCCGAGAGAAGAACGTTCTCTTAAAAAAATCAGTCGCTCGTTGACATCTTAATTAATGTGAAGAGAACGAGCGCAATTATAGAGAAACCGATGATACTGAACACGGAATGCCGACCTATTATAATCCATTAAACGACGATACCTTAATTAATTTAAATAAATTGGTCACAGGTAGGCGTCTAACTCATGTATGCAACAGTCCGATATTTTCTTTTTGACGGTAACTGATTGTGACATCCAATAAGGTATCTAAAGATACTTTGTATTCTCCTCTGGTTTTTTTATCAAACGTTTTAGAATTAGATTTTTTTTAGAAATAATCATCGTAAACCAAATTCGAAGCCAATGTGTTTAGAATGACCAGTAAAAGCTGTCAAATCTCAATATATTCTGTTTGATGTATATATTGCTACAGATACTTTCCATCTAATCATAAATTAAAGAAAAGTTTGTGATATCAAAGACTCAGGATGGACATTTTTTAGTACTAATATCTTAATTTTTTGTAAATGAAATTCGAAGTCAATGTGTTTAGAACGGCCAATAGAAGCACTCAAATGTCAATATATTCTGTTTGACGTATCTACTACTATAATTCAAAACGTTTTCTCTATCTAATCATAAATTTAAAAATAGTTTGAGATACCAAGCACTCGTTTTAGGATGGACGTCTTTTAGAAACAATTTCTTAATTTTTTTTAAATAAATTCGTAGTCAATGTGTTTAGAATGACCAGTAGAAGCTGTCAAATCTCAATATATTCTGTTTGACGTATATATTGCTATAGATACTTTCCATCCAATCATAAATTAAAGAAAAGTTTGTAATATCAAAGACTCAGTTTAGGATGGATATTTTTTAGTATTAATATTTTAATTTTTTGTAAATGAAATTCGAAGTCAATGTGTTTAGAACGTCCAATACAAGCACTTAAATGTCAATCTATTCTGTTTGTCGTATCTACTACTATAATTCAAAACGTTTTCTTTATCTAATAATAAATTTAAAAATAGTTTGAGATACCAATCACTCGTTTTAGGATGGACGTCTTTTAGAAACAATTTCTTAATTTTTTTTAAATAAATTCGAAGCCAATGTGTTTAGAACGACCAGTAAAAGATGTTAAATGTTAATCTACTCTGTTTGATGTATCTACTACTCGCATTGATGCTCTCAAATGTCAAGGGTATATTAGCGATTCTATTATTCGACCTGAAAACATGTTCTCTATCTAATCGTAAATTAAACAAATGTTTGAGACTTCAAGAACATTTTTTTAGAAAGCTTTTTTAACAAATTTGAAGCCAATGTGTTTAGAACGAGCAGTAGAGGCTTCCAAATGTCAAGAGCATCTACTACTCGACCTAAAACATTCTTTTTGTTGTAAGTACATTAAAGAAATGTTTGTGTAATGCACATTTTTATCTTGTTACTACATAATTCTTTTAAAACGGATGATAGACTCGGCGTGGCGAGTATGTTACTTTAAAATCTAAATTTCAAATATTCATCCGTTTGTCAACGGATAGTTTGCGGTCGGTTGTGTAAACGAAAGTAAAGTAGCGACGAAAAGCGTCATTACACAGACATATTATACTGTTGCCTCAACATGAGTGGCGAAAAATAAAAAATTAGTGTACATACGAGCGAGCTACGCATTCTAACAGATACATTAACATCAGTCGTTCTAAACTGAGTACGATGTGGAATGCAAGTTGTACAAGCGCCAGACAAGCGCATTTAATGAGATGTGCGGTGTAGAGTGTTGTGAGCTATTTTGTGTAGTGACATTGCAAATTTTTTTCTACTTTTCAACGACGCCGACGGCCGTACCTATTAAACTTGCAAAAATGTCATTAAGTATCTGTATTGTTTCCACAAAAATATAAAATTTCTTCTTTTACTAACCAAGAAAGCCAACTTTATAAGCGTCATAAGATATTTATATAAAGCAGAATGTCCCTCTAGGTTTTTATAGCTCAATACTAATGTGGAATATTAACGTTGATCGAAACGGAATGCCGAAGAAGTTGTAGTTCTCCGCGGTAGGATAAAAAGCGTCCGGTCCGGGAACAAATTAAGCGCGTCATGCAAGTATGTTCTTGGCTCGGGATCGGAGAATGTGTGGGGTCGCTAATTTATGAAGCTCAGTACAGACTGAGCCAATTAATTTTCAGTTTTTTTCCGACGCGCGAGACATACTTTGATTGATACGTCTGCTTTCGAAAATGCTACTTTTTGTTAATTTGTAATCGGGAGGCTATAATTTTAATTCATTCTTTCATTAATAATTTAAAGATTAAGCGTTTTGTGTCTTAGAGAGGGTCGGGGACCTCTACACTCTATTCTAACCTAACTCATTGTCTCGCTTGTTAATTACTTGTTCATTTTTCAATAGCAGCACCCGCTGGTGTCAGAATTTTACTTTGGCTTGAACATTATCTCTACTAAACTATAGCGCACTTTTCTATTAAATCCTGACTTAATTTTTTAAAACCAATTCTGAATCTAGTTTTGACCCTAACCCCTATTCAATTTTTGATAACAATCCTTACTCCAGTGCCAATCCTGACTCAAATTATGACGCCAATCCTGAATCCGGTTTTTACCCCAATCCTGACTGATTCATTTTTGCTTCAGTCGCGAATACAAATTTTAAAAAATCCTGAGTTCATTCCCTGTTGTTTTCGCCAATTATGATTGAAATTTTGACCTCTATTCTAATTCTCGTTTTAACGCAAACGTTGAATCCACTGTCGAAGATGATACAGAGTCCAATCCTCAGTGTTGTCGCCGCCAATTATACGACAAATACTCTTGCCAATCCTGACTTTCTTGACCCCAATTCTAGCTTCATTTTTGATACAAATCCTTAATCCGGTACTAAAAGTATTTTTGAGTCCGATCCTCACTGATATCGCCAATCCTGACTCAAATTATCACGCCAATCCTGAATCCAGTTTTGACACCAATCCTGACTGATTCATTTTTGCTTCAGTTGCGAATACAACGTTTAAAAAATCCTGAGTTCATTATCTGTTGTTGTCGCCAATTATGATTAAAATTTTGACCTCAATTCTAATTCTAATTTTCACCCAAACGTTGAATCCACTGTTGAAGATAATCTAGAGTCCATCCTCAGTGTTGTCGCCAATTACACGACAAATGCTCTTGCCAATCCTGTCTTTGTTGCCCCCAATTCTGACTTTATTTTTTATACAAATCCTTAATCCGATACCATAAATATTTTTGAGTCCGATCCTCACTGATATCGCCAATCCTGACTCAAATTATCACGCCAATCCTGAATCCAGTTTTGACACCAATCCTGACTGATTCATTTTTGCTTCAGTTGCGAATACAACGTTTAAAAAATCCTGAGTTCATTATCTGTTGTTGTCGCCAATTATGATTAAAATTTTGACCTCAATTCTAATTCTAATTTTCACCCAAACGTTGAATCCACTGTTGAAGATAATCTAGAGTCCATCCTCAGTGTTGTCGCCAATTACACGACAAATGCTCTTGCCAATCCTGTCTTTGTTGCCCCCAATTCTGACTTTATTTTTTATACAAATCCTTAATCCGATACCATAAATATTTTTGAGTCCGATCCTCACTGATATCGCCAATCCTGACTCAAATTATCACGCCAATCCTGAATCCAGTTTTGACACCAATCCTGACTGATTCATTTTTGCTTCAGTTGCGAATACAACGTTTAAAAAATCCTGAGTTCATTATCTGTTGTTGTCGCCAATTATGATTAAAATTTTGACCTCAATTCTAATTCTAATTTTCACCCAAACGTTGAATCCACTGTTGAAGATAATCTAGAGTCCATCCTCAGTGTTGTCGCCAATTACACGACAAATGCTCTTGCCAATCCTGTCTTTGTTGCCCCCAATTCTGACTTTATTTTTTATACAAATCCTTAATCCGATACCATAAATATTTTTGAGTCCGATCCTCACTGATATCGCCAATCCTGACTCAAATTATCACGCCAATCCTGAATCCAGTTTTGACACCAATCCTGACTGATTCATTTTTGCTTCAGTTGCGAATACAACGTTTAAAAAATCCTGAGTTCATTATCTGTTGTTGTCGCCAATTATGATTAAAATTTTGACCTCAATTCTAATTCTAATTTTCACCCAAACGTTGAATCCACTGTTGAAGATAATCTAGAGTCCATCCTCAGTGTTGTCGCCAATTACACGACAAATGCTCTTGCCAATCCTGTCTTTGTTGCCCCCAATTCTGACTTTATTTTTTATACAAATCCTTAATCCGATACCATATGTATTTGTGAGTCCGATCTTCACTGATATTGCCAATCCTGGCTCAAATTATGACGCCAATCCTGAATCCACTTTTGACCCCAATCATGACTCACTTTTTTCTTTAATCTTAATCCAATGCTGTAGACAATCCATAATCCAATCCTCAATGTTGTTGTCAATCATACGTTAGATACTTACTCTAATCCTGACTTTAGTTTTAACCCTAGGCCTGACTTTAGTATAGTAAGAAATCCTTAATCCAGTACCAAAGATATTTGTGAATCCGATCCTCACTGACATCACCAATCCTGAGTCAAATGCTGACGCAAACCTTCAGTTTTTTTTGTTTTATTATGTGTCAAAGGCAATCCATCGGAATTGTTTGCTTTGTAACGATCGGTAATCACCTTTGAAAAAGATTATAGAAGAAACCTGCATAGTAATTGTGTAAGCTTTTTTCCGTTAAATGGCTGAATAAATACACGATAGTTTTGTAATGTGGGGGTCTCCTCAAACAGATTTGTTTTCATTCCGGCGATTTCCGATTTCAATATTAAAACGCAATAATTGCCGGCGAAACAAAATTATGAAACAATTCGATATCATTCTGTTGAAATTTGAAAACATTATCTGAACAAGCGGCGACCGACCGTTACGTTAACAATGGCCGCAGACTACGCAATTACGTGCAAATATTCATTCGCAAAGTGCGGCTTGCATACTGAAACGGAACATTTAATAATTAGAGCTATGTATAATGGATTGGCCACTATATGCTCTATGCGTTTCCAATTCCCAAATGAACTGCAAATCACGCTCCATTCCGAAATCAATAAATTTACCTACACACGTCCACATACTATCCTACAGGATCACAAAATGAACTTTCATTGGTCGTCCCGGTCCTCTTTCATATCAATTATTTACCAACGCAGATCCCATAATTTACAAACTATTTCAATCACTTTCTCAAACGTACCATATAATTCCACGCTTTGGGGCCACAGAAAAAAACTTTTCTGAGATAAATGAAAATTTAATTACATCCTGAAAATTTTCATTTTCTTTTTGTGGAAGTATATTCAGGAAATTTTCTTAGAATATAGTCACTGCTGGAGGTGCTGTCAGCAAAGCGTCCAAAAAATCAAAAGCTCATGGACCACCCCAAAACGGTTCGGGAAATACACAGAAAGCGATTAAAGTCGACCATGTTGCAGTATGATGAAGGCGGTTAATTAAGTCGGTGCATTGGTTTGATTTTTCACAGTAATTAGCTTTCGGGTTTAAGCTTAATGGATATGGACCGGTATCAGCGTGCAGCATTTTATTAGACTGCAGCTGCGTATTTTTCTTGATGCATCTCATCAATGCAGGGGCGTTCGACAGGACAAGCAGCTCCCCGGTAAATTACAGTTTATTTTCGCCGGACTGGAACACCGATCGGTGGTCATTATCAGGAGTGGTCGCGCTGCCAATTCAACTGCTAAAAGCCCAAACAAATAAGTACCTGCCAGTAGACTCGTCGTAATTACGGCTCATTCGAGTGCAATTTGCTACGGAACGAATTTTAATTTATCTTAGAGTGACAAGAGTGCGCTGCTATTCGTTCGCGTATTTACGCTAGATGGCAATAGTATACGTGGGTACATAGATAACGTATATACGTGTGTACACATGGCTACCCGTTCCTATATCCGCTACGATCGTAATTCACAGCAAACACGGGAAAATTACAGTTTACATTGTATAACGTGGTCGTTAAATTGACTACGAGAAGCAAACGAATCAGTGAATTAATGAGGCCCAAATACCACCGGACTGATCGATTTCGTAAACGGAACTGGAGAAATGAATGAAATACGATGCACGAAATCACTCTTGTGGAAATCAATACATCAATTTGTTCAGACGAAGACAATAGGAAATCAGCAATGTTCCATCTGATTTTTAAACTTGTTACAATCAACAGCATCCCTTGTCATTTTTCAACTTACTAGAGAAAGAATAAAACCTAAGTTAGATTTGGGAATGTAAGGTCCATAATAAAAACTAAAGCACTCCTAAAATACTTGCTATGTAGTTTTTAGTTACTAGGAATTTGAAAGAAAGAAGTAAATAAATTTCTTGGATGTCTCGTTGACTCCTGTAGACTTTGCCTTCCGAATTTCACTTCATTCAATTTCTTAGAAGTAGAATAGAATAAATTCCCTGCAGGTGTTGTTGGACTTGGAAAACTGAGATCCACAATGAAGATGTGTTGTCAAAAAACAGAGTCAGTACCTCTCGTCGACTATATATCATGATAAGATAACCAAATATAGTACTTGGTTGCTAGAAATGCGAAACACAGATGTCTCATTGATTCTTGTAGACTTCGCCTTTCGAATTTGACTTCATTCAATTTCATAGAAGTAGAATAGAATAAATCCCCTGCAGGTGTTGTTGGACTTGGAAAACTAAGATCCACAATGAAGATGTGATCGAAAAACAGAGTCAGTACATCTTGTCGACTATATCTCATGATAAGATAACTCAATATAGTACTTGGTTGCTAGAAATGCGAAACAAAGAAGTCTCATTGATTCTTGTAGACTTCGCCTTTCGAATTTGACTTCATTCAATTTCTTAGAAGTAGAATAGAATAAATCCCCTGCAGGTGTTGTTAAACTTGGAAAACTGAGATCCACAATGAAGATGTGATCGAAAAACAGAGTCAGTACATCTTGTCGACTATATCTCATGATAAGATAACTCAATATAGTACTTGGTTGCTAGAAATGCGAAACAAAGAAGTCTCATTGATTCTTGTAGACTTCGCCTTTCGAATTTGACTTCATTCAATTTCATAGAAGTAGAATAGAATAAATCCCCTGCAGGTGTTGTTGGACTTGGAAAACTAAGATCCACAATGAAGATGTGATCGAAAAACAGAGTCAGTACATCTTGTCGACTATATCTCATGATAAGATAACTCAATATAGTACTTGGTTGCTAGAAATGCGAAACAAAGAAGTCTCATTGATTCTTGTAGACTTCGCCTTTCGAATTTGACTTCATTCAATTTCTTAGAAGTAGAATAGAATAAATCCCCTGCAGGTGTTGTTAAACTTGGAAAACTGAGATCCACAATGAAGATATGATCGAAAAACAGAGTCAGTACCTCTCGTTGACTATATATCATGATAAGATAACCCAATATAGTACTTGGTTGCTAGAAATGCGAAACAAAGAAGTCTCATTGATTCTTGTAGACTTCGCCTTTCGAATTTGACTTCATTCAATTGCTTCGACCCTTAAGGTGTTGTTGGACTTAGAAGACTGACATCCACAGTGAAAATGGATTATCGAAAAGCAGAATCAATACCTATCATTGACTATATCAATCAATCGATATAGCATCCCAATGTGCTACTTGAATACAAGGAATGTAAAGGAGAGTAAAAAGTCTCTTTGATTTTTCTGAGCGTCGCCTTCCGAATTTGCCCCTCCCCGCTCAATTAAAGTTTCTCCAGTATTTTCTCCTTCTACTTATGTAGTCAAAAAGAAATCTCGGTGTAGGTAACTTTTTCATAAACTTCTTACATCACCGCGATCCGTCAGATTGACTGTAGTCTGCTTGGAAATCAAATATTCCACATTAATTCTCAAATGGTGTGCATATTCGCTCCTCCTGTTGAAAATGCGATCGGTTCTTTATCGATTGATTTGATTTTGAATGCACGCCACTCCAAATCTGCCAGACGACGACTCTCAATCGAGATACATTTAATTCACTGGCTGCGTGACGTTCTTGCCAACAACAACTGAACAACACGACGACTTGGTTATATAATTCGAAGAAAGAAACAAAGAAAGAGAAAAAAAGAGGGTATGTGTGCCCTCGGCGTGCGTGACCGTGATAGGTTTTAAGTGACGTTCAGTGATTGATTAAGATTGAGCACAATACGAACGGTTGCAAAGTCGTGCACATTCCGGACGAATATAACGAAACCGGGACGGGCATGGTATCGGTATGGTATGGTATGGTATGAGTTTGAGGGGTATGTTTGATGTCTGTCGGACAATCGCGATGGAATCGGCGATACGTTATCGATCGCCGGAACGGTTTTACTCACTCAGCAATGTTACCACCTTCTAACCATAAAATATCCTGCAAAAATTGCATTGGGGTGACTTCTCTTCTTTTTTCCCAGACTCGTTTAATAATGATGAAGAAAATCACAAAAGGGTTGCAGAATGTTTTCTCCAAAACTTCCTGGCATGTTCTCGAAAGTTTCTTTTAGGTTTCTAAAACCTCACGAAATATTCTCAATGTTAATGTCTTGAATTTCGAAATAAGTTTCATTTTTTTTTTTTATTTCCGTACCACACGTCACTGCTCTGGTTGTTGGTATCTGCTTTGGTCCGAGTTCTATTATATGATTTTGACCGTAAAAAAGTTGACAGGTATAATTTTTTATGTTCAGTATGAGGGCGTTTTATCTGATATTAAAAATAACATTCCTATATCAAATTTCAATCAACCAATATAAACATTTGTGAAAGTTTGATTTGAAACATCTTGTCTACGAAACGTTTATAAAATTCCGTCACTCGGTTGTCTGCCGAATTACATTTTAGTTTGAAATTCGACTTGAAGGACAGACAATAAAAAAACAACGACCTAAGTAATTAATTAATATGACCCGTAACGCACAAAAATATTTATATCGTTAATTAATATTTTTTTAAGGTACCTATTCTCTGCACAAAATAAATCTATTTTTGTTGCATTTACTTGAATAATTAATTCGTTTTGATTTATAGAATTATAAAACACAGAGGAGGATATTCCACAGTTTCAACAATAACAACTGGGTCACCTCGTTCAGATGACAATGTAATATTGCAAATTAGTTGACAAGATAAATTATTGCACTTAATACGTTCCCGATTGCCAACTGTACAGGTGTCACTAATCACCTGTATATACACCAATTATTCAAAATGCATTCCATTGACATTTGTATAATAAAGACAAATGAAATATGATTTATGTATGTAAATATAAAAGCTCGCGTTGTTGCCCGTTGCATTATTAATCGTGGCTTTAACAAGGTTACCAATAGAAATTAAAATCTATATATCAACGTATGTATTTTTTTTATTTAACAAATGTGATTTCTGTTTATCTTTTTTTTTTTTTAATTATTGAAAGTTACGGACTATCAAATAGGTTGTATCCATCATGATTCACACTTCGACACTTTAAGGATTAATTCTAGTGATGGGAGTACTCGAGTACAAAAATCGAACAGTACTCGATTCTTGAATGTACCCACTGTACTCGAGTACAAACTGAAAAGTACTCGAGTACTTTCATAGAGTACCTTGTGCTTGTACTAAATGACTAGTATCGAAAGTCCAAGAATCGGTCACACTACAAGTACAAGTACAATTCAGTACTCGGTAGGTATCAGTAGGTATATCGGGTGGTAACGGGCAGTATCGGGTATTATTCGACATATAAATAATCACCTTGTGCGCTGGTTTGGAAACTAAATAAAACTACCTATGTATATCGTATTAGCTTTATTTTTTTTATTTTAAACAGGGGAACTACTTTATTTCATCATGGGGAATTACTTTATTTTTATTTCATCTAGGGGAACTACCTATACATTTGAACGAAAACCGTTAAACATCGTTTATTCACATGATTAACATTTTTCCAATGTTACAGATCCTAGTTATTAGAAATTTATCGGCGTAACGTAAGTATTTTAAAATCGAAAGTCCAAGGCCGATACCCGATACCGCCGCTATACAAATACATGCATATTACGATATTACATGCATCGGAAAAGAATCGGGTACTCGAGTACTCGAGTACTCACTCGATTCTGAAATGTACTCGATACCTTAGTACTCGATTTTTCAAAGTACTCGATTCCGCCCATCACTAATTAATTCATCAATGCGCTTGCGCTGAAATTTACTTAGGCGTGCGCGCACCGTTGTTCGCCTACTACCCGTCCTAAACACATTATCTGCCGAATATGATGAGTTAAATAATTTAAGGTCTCTAGTTCTTCGCCTGTTAATAATCAACCAACAAATCACCAACATATACAGGATGTTGAAAAAATGGATATCGATATAAAATAATACACCAAATATAAAAAATTATAATCTGGGTCATTTACAGTGGCGGTTGTGGTAATGAAATTTTAAGGGATTTATGACTAATATCTACTCTCATAAATAGAACAGAGGATGACTGAATTTTATTTAGTGGCAAAGAATAACTTTTGATTTTTTCCAAGAAAAGTGTAGTTACTTATAAAAGGTGGCAGCTGAGGTCATAAAACTTTCAGATTATTTATGACTGACCCCTACACTAATAATGAGGACAGAGGACAGTCTGAATTTCATCTTGTGGCAGTATTAAGGGTATAAACAAGGAGCTACTTTTGATTCTTTTAAAAAAAGTGTAGTTACTTATAATCTGACTAATGTTAAGTGGCAGCTGAACAAGAGGTAACTTTTAATTTCTTCATAGAAAATTGTAATTACTTACAATCTAAGTCACGTCATATGACAGCTGAGGTCATAAAACTGTCATAATATTGAAGACTGGCACCTACACTATAATCATACTAATATTATAAATGCGAATGTAAGTTTGTTTGTTACGCTTTCACGCAAAAACTACTCAACCGATCATCATGAAACTTTGCACATACACTCTTGAAGGTAGTAGAAGTAACATAGGATACTTTTTATTAAAAAAAAATAAAAATTTTTTTACGAAACATAAGAAAATTGTTTGTCAAAATATCGTCAAATTTAGCTACTTCAACGCCATCTAGCATCATAGTAATGAAGTTTCAACCCTGAATACTGTAATACCGGCCCACTGTATTAGAAGATCTAACAGCTAACCACAAAAATTACGGATAACCTCAAAAATGTGAATAGTTTTATAATACTGCATGTAACGACAGAAGAAAATAACAATAAATGTAGAAAAATTAGAAACAGTTGAAACTATATTCAATTGAATTAGATATTGTCGTCACCGTCGGTGCGGCCGAAGGAATTCCGATCTTACTCGCTGATGTTAATTCTTACTCTGCTATTATATTGACTCATTTCTATTATTATACCCTTACTTTTTATCTCTCATACTTATTTAATTTCTCCACTGCGGGTGAAGCCGCGGGCAAAAAGCTAGTAAATAATAATGCCGGTCCAAACATTATTTACTGACAATTTTAAGGACATAGACAGAGAATTTGCTTATTGTCAAGTTTATTGCATGATGCTCCACTTTAAGAGATTCAGGGTGTAGTTTATTAAATCAAAAATATTCAGGTTTCCCTATGCGTGCGCACCGTCTTTCGCCTATTACCCATCCTAAACGTATTGCCTCGCGAAAATTTAGAGTTGGTAATGGCTACCAGTATCTTTATCCTTTGAACGCCATATCAGCTCGCACTATAATCAAATATTTCACATTTTATGTCCCTAGTTCTACGCCTTTTAAAAGTTCATCTGGCACTATTGCCTGTTGAATGGAGTTACGACGAAGTTTTAAAAGTTGGAAACGTTCAATGTAATAAGCAATAAACTTTAAAAAGCTTAAAACTTTCCCCTTCATTCGCATCCTGTTTCGAGTAAAAGTAAGTAGTACGTAGTCGCTTAAGGAGTTTGTTGTATGGTGTTAAAAGTTGGCTCCCTTTGCCATTACGCTACTGCAAGAGTTCTTTCTAGTGGGAAGATATTTGCTTCAATTAAAACAAAAAAGAAGTTTTTACTAGTTTTTTGTTCCAAGTAGAGACATTTGATGTTATGTAATCCGTATCGTTTATAATTTTTTTTCGTTCTGAAATATGTCAGCGATATTTGATACGTTCCGGAGTGACGCCCGCGGCGTTGCTACTAAAACGAAATAATTCGAGTTTAGATAGATATGGGGATCGTTTGCGGTGCATAGCTTCTTGAACAAATAGGATAATCACATCTGGTGGCCAGCAGTGTCCCACGACAAAGGCGCCGACGAATTTGTCAAATTATCCAGCTTATGCCAGCGCCCATACTTCAAACACTGGTTTAGGGTCCCACGGAGCAGCCGCGTAACTAATTGATACATCTCGCAACGGCGAAATAAAGAAAATAAGACACTTTAAAATATCAAAGCGGCCTGTCGGAACTATGCGCGGTTATTTGTCAACGCACGCTGCGAAGCGTCGGTCGCGGTTGCCGTGACTGACTGCGACATGTGCATCGCAAACGAATGTACAGTACAAACATGCACATGAACATTGCAAAAGTATCGTTGTATTTTGGACATGCCACGGTGCTCCTCTCCGGACTGAAATTGCGTTAAATCCATAAAGGACTCTCAATTATTCCAATCTACGTTCTAACTTTGACATGCGGAATGATCCTTCGAGCCGGATGTGTCTAATAATAACAAATGCAGTGGTCGCACTTATTATTTACTGATAAATGGAGCTTATGTGTTCTTGGACAAGCAAATTAGCGTCCTTCACGCTGTCCTGTGAAAGTTTTATTGTAATTTCATCAGATGAAGAGATGTGTGACCACTGTGTGCAGAAAGAACTGAAACATCATAATTGTTCTCCTCCTGATATATTTAATCCCTTAAGTGCTTTATTCAGTTTCCATTATTTCGTAATTTTAATATTGCCTTGTTGAGAAACTACATATAGAAACTGGGAATGTCCGTGTGACCCTGTGACCTGACATCACTGAATTATATTAGTAATATACAGTTTTAGACATTCCTTATTCATATTAGCTGAACTTCCTTTTAATATGAAACTTTTCGAAACTCGACCGTCGCAGTTATAGTCGCGAGACGTTCCTAAAAATTGTGAAAGTTTCGAGTTCTATTTTACGTTACGTGAATATTCCCTCAATTAAAGTGAAGATGGCTGTAGAGATTGGGATCTCTTCCGAAGTTTCTTTATTAAATAAGTTGGCGAGGCAGGCGAGTGGAAAGGTCGTCCTCCGATCTGATGAAGACAGTTTGCGGCGTTATTAATTATTACGCAATGAAATCTTATAGTGCTTCTGGCGTCCTGAAATTATACATATCTCGATAATCGCATCCGAAACAGACGTTTCTGGAACGATTTCGCGTTCAGTGAACGAACCAACCGTATCACAAATCACCAACATGTACAGGATGTTCAAAAAATTGATATCAATATAAAAATTAATACACCAAATAGGTATAAAAAATTATAGTCTGGGTCATTTACAGTGGCTGTTGTGGTCATGACATTTTATGAGATTTATGACTAATATCTGTTCTCATAAATAGAACAGGATGATGAATTTTATTTAGTGGCAAAGATTAACTTTTGATTTCTTCCAAGAAAAGTGTAGTTATTTATAATCTGAGAATCTGAGTCATGTAAAATGGCAGCTAAGGTCATAAAACTTTCAGATTATTTATGACTAACCCTTATACTAATACTCAGGACACAGAGCGGTTTGAATTTTATCTTGGAGACTTATAAGGGGAATAAGGAGGAGGCTACTTTTGATTCCTTTCAAGAAAAATGTAATTACTCATAATCTGACTTATGTAAAGTGGCAGCTGAAGTCATAAAACTTTCAGATTATTTATGACTGACCCCTACACTAATAATGAGAACAGAGGACAGTCTGAATTTTATCTTGTGGCAGTATTAAGGGTATAAACAGGGGGCTACTTTTGATTTCTTTTAAAAAAAGTTTAGCTACTTATAATCTGACTAATGTAAAGTGGCAGCTGAAGTCATAAAACTTTTAGATTATTTATGACTGACCCCTACGCAAATAATGAGAACAGAGGACAGTCTGAATTTTATCTTGTGGCAGTATTAAGGGTATAAACAGGGGCTACTTTTGATTTCTTTTAAAAAAAGTTTAGCTACTTATAATCTGACTAATTTAAAGTGGCAGCTGAAGTTAAAAAACTTTCAGATTATTTATGACTGATCCTTAAACTAATAATCAGGACAGAGGGCGGTTTGAATTTTATGTTGGAGCCTTATTAAGGGTATAAAGAGGAGGCTACTTTTGATTCCTTTCAAGAAAAATGTAATTACTCATAATCTGACTAATGTAAAGTGGCAGCTGAAGTCATAAAACTTTTAAGTAGATTATTTATGACTGACCCCTACACTAATAATGAGAACAGAGGACGGTCTGAATTTTATCTTGTGGCAGTATTAAGGGTATAAACAGGGGGCTACTTTTGATTTCTTTTAAAAAAAGTTTAGCTACTTATAATCTGACTAATTTAAAGTGGCAGCTAAAGTCATAAAACTTTCAGATTATTTATGACTGACCCCTACACTAATAATGAGAACAGAGGACGGTCTGAATTTTATCTTGTGGCAGTATTAAGGGTATAAACAGGGGGCTACTTTTGATTTCTTTTAAAAAAAGTTTAGCTACTTATAATCTGACTAATGTAAAGTGGCAGCTGAAGTCATAAAACTTTTAGATTATTTATGACTGACCCCTAAACAAATAATGAGAACAGAGGACAGTCTGAATTTTACCTTGTGGCAGTATTAAGGGTATAAACAGGGGGCTACTTTTGATTTCTTTTAAAAAAAGTTTAGCTACTTATAATCTGACTAATGTAAAGTGGCAGCTGAAGTCATAAAACTTTTAGATTATTTATGACTGACCCCTAAACAAATAATGAGAACAGAGGACAGTCTGAATTTTACCTTGTGGCAGTATTAAGGGTATAAACAGGGGGCTACTTTTGATTTCTTTTAAAAAAAGTTTAGCTACTTATAATCTGACTAATTTAAAGTGGCTGCTGAAGTTATAAAACTTTCAGATTATTTATGACTGATCCTTAAACTAATAATCAGGACAGAGGGCGGTTTGAATTTTATGTTGGAGCCTTATTAAGGGTATAAAGAGGAGGCTACTTTTGATTCCTTCCAAGAAAAATGTAATTACTCATAATCTGACTAATGTAAAGTGGCAGCTGAAGTCATAAAACTTTCAGATTATTTATGACTGACCCCTACACTAATAATGAGAACAGAGGATGGTCTGAATTTTATCTTGTGGCAGTATTAAGGGTATAAACAGGGGGCTACTTTTGATTTCTTTTAAAAAAAGTTTAGCTACTTATAATCTGACTAATGTAAAGTGGCAGCTGAAGTCATAAAACTTTCAGATTATTTATGACTGACCCCTACACTAATAATGAGAACAGAGGACGGTCTGAATTTTATCTTGTGGCAGTATTAAGGGTATAAACAGGGGGCTACTTTTGATTTCTTTTAAAAAAAGTTTAGCTACTTATAATCTGACTAATGTAAAGTGGCAGCTGAAGTCATAAAACTTTTAGATTATTTATGACTGACCCCTAAACAAATAATGAGAACAGAGGACAGTCTGAATTTTACCTTGTGGCAGTATTAAGGGTATAAACAGGGGGCTACTTTTGATTTCTTTTAAAAAAAGTTTAGCTACTTATAATCTGACTAATTTAAAGTGGCAGCTAAAGTCATAAAACTTTCAGATTATTTATGACTGACCCTTACACTAATACTCAGGACACAGGGCGGTTTGAATTTTATCTTGGAGCCTTATTAAGGGCATAAAGAGGAGGCTACTTTTGATTCCTTCCAAGAAAAATGTAGTTACTTATAATCTGACTAATGTAAAGTGGCAGCTGAAGTCATAAAACTTTTAGATTATTTATGACTGACCCCTAAACAAATAATGAGAACAGAGGACAGTCTGAATTTTACCTTGTGGCAGTATTAAGGGTATAAACAGGGGGCTACTTTTGATTTCTTTTAAAAAAAGTTTAGCTACTTATAATCTGACTAATGTAAAGTGGCAGCTAAAGTCATAAAACTTTCAGATTATTTATGACTGACCCTTACACTAATACTCAGGACACAGGGCGGTTTGAATTTTATCTTGGAGCCTTATTAAGGGCATAAAGAGGAGGCTACTTTTGATTCCTTCCAAGAAAAATGTAGTTACTTATAATCTGACTAATGTAAAGTGGCACCTGAAGTGATAAAACTTTCAGATTACTTATGACTGACCCTTGCACTAATAATGAGAACAGAGGACAGTCTAAATTTTATCTTGTGGCAGTATTAAGGGTATAAACAAGGGGTAACTTTTAATTTCTTCATAGAAAAATGTAATTACTTACAATCTAAGTCACGTCATATAACAGCTGAGGTCATAAAACTGTCATAATATTGAAGACTGGCACTTACACTATAATAAATAATAATGCCGGTCCAAACATTATTTACTGACAATTTTAAGGACATAGACAGGGAATTTGCTTATTGGCAAGTTTATTGCATGATGCTCCACTTTAATAGATTGAGGGTGTAGTTTATTAAATCAAAAATATTTGGAAATATATTCTTTACATAAACAAAATTAATTATTGTCGATCTCTAATTTGATGCAAATACTATCTGATCACGACTAGAAAAATTGTTTGCTTTTATCAGTATGCTTGAAAGCTAAAACCAATTTTTTTACGTGTCGGTATGTGAAGATTACACTTTGTACATATTATTCATGTTTGTTTCTGTCATTCACTGACACGACCATAAATCCTGTCATTTTTACGATTAGTACCTGTTTCCGGTCGGATTGTTCGGACACTGCAGCAGGGTGTGACGTGCTGAAAAATTGCAATCAGCTTTTTTTAATTAATCAAATAGCAGAGTGTGTTTCTATTTTAAATAGATGAAAGGGAAAATGTGTTCCACCTGAGGGATGAACAAGCAATTTAATTTATTTTGATAAACATACAGACATGCCGGTTTAATGTTTTGGTTGTTTTGAATTATTTAGCTCATGCATACAGGGTGTGAATTATGACAGAACAACATTTTTTGCCACCCCAAAATCACAACATTTTTTATGTTATCATACTTTTTTTGACCATACAAAGGGAATTTTTGTTTGTGTCAAGTTTCAAATGCATTTGCAGGAGGATGCAAAACCTACTATCCCTTATCTTATTTATTTTTCACATCATCGTTAAACATCATTTTCTATTTTCCTTTCAGGGATAGTTTAAATTCCTAATTTTCTAATTTCGTTAGGGACGTGTTTGTTTATATTTCAGTTAAATTAATTGAAACAGACTCGAGGACATCGTATTGCGGCTGCGGATACTGATGTTATTCCCCGTTCCCGTTGAGTCAGGCATACAAATTTAATTCCGTTTTTCCATTAGCCCTTTGTTAAAATCAGCGACGTGATATCGCACAGAGGGGTGCATATAACTTCGGTTTAAGCGTAGCTGAGTCATAGGAAACAATCAATTTCCTGCGCTAATGGAGGAAAAGTTTGAAGCTGCCAACTGACACGCATCCTTCCTCAATTCCTTCTTTTTAAATGTAAATATGATTTTAATATTTAATAAATTATTTACACTTTCTAGTACTTGAGTTAGTTTTTAAAGCAGATTTTGGAATTTAACTAACGCCCCGAGGGTCATCTACAGATACTTTTATTATTTTTAATAGATATTAATAAAAAATATAAATAATGTAAGTGTTGTACGTCGGTTTCGTTTTGAAAGCTCGTTAATTTTCCTTAATCTCTACAGCCCATCTGGCACTAAGTTAGCATAACTTCGAAACTTGATAACTTAATAAGTGGAGATTAAATGTAGGCAATTTCTAACCGACACGCTCCGGACCAATTCCGGGATTCATTTTTAAGCTTTTAAGCAAAATTAAAGCTCGAAGAGGTTAATAATTCCGGCCTTTCATTACCGTGCAGGTTTTGGTCGCGAGTAATTATGATTGGAACGAAAATTTGCCAGCACTGTGCACTATTTACTTCGCTTTGAAGTTCTTCATTCGGATTAGGGGGTTAATCATAAAAGTTTTATCAGCGGGTCCCAGGATCAGGCCGCAAACACGTCCCGTTAAAATGCCTCGTTTTAAGGACACATTCGGGTCTCGTCACATTTAGTTCCCCGTAACATTGCTGACGGGGTTCTATCGAAAAAAGTTTCCCGAACATTCCACTTCGACCTTTGATAATGGCCACGGATTATTCGGCATGTCTTTTGTTAAACGAATTTCGGTGTTCTAAATTTTATGATCAATAGGAAACGTTTATTTCGACCGATTGTAGATAAAAGTACTTTTAATAAATTATATCATGGATAATAAAAATAAATATAACATACTTCTTGCTTGCTCTGAAAAATTGTAGTGGACGAGTGTAGTTTTGTGACCTAGTGCTGTAAAAAATGTACTTCTGCAACGGGTGCAACGAATAAATTCCATTTAATTTCGTTAGTTTTTTGGTAAAATGCAAGGAATCCGCCGTTTGCCACTGTATTTTATCTTTATTACCGAGGTAATTTGTAGCGATTACAGTCAAGGCTCATAAATTTTGGACAATGTTAATGAAAACAACTGACGCCCGAACGAGCTCTATTTCAAAGTTTGGCTTTACTCCAGCTCTATTAAACCCCGAGAATGTCTAGAGTTAAGCATTTAATTGCATTCTAATTATAAAACCTCATTCTGACACCTTTTGTCTTCTGATTTCGTAAAAAAAAAATATTTGCAAACTAAATTAAAAAAGAAAAACAAATATTCGTGATTCAGAAGAGTAATTAAATTCGTTTTGACCTTTTTACGTAGGTAATTAATTTCGTTTTGTTAATTTTTTTACTCGAATACAATTTGCATTGCAAATTTATGCAAAACATGTAAATTTTGGGATTAATTGTTCAGAAACTGACGACTATAGATTTACTTTGTGGGCAATATCTGTTTGAAATATTTAATTACAGAACGTAACAAAATTAAAAATGTTCTGAAATTTATAAAAACTACACAAGAGGAAAATATTTGGACGGGTTCAACTGGCTTACAAACAAAAAAATAAAACGTTTTTTTATATGTATTAAAATTGTAGTAGTTCAAGGAATTCTCTCAACATTTTTTATCAAACTGGAGCCTTCTAATACGAGCAAAAACTTGAAAGGCCTTTTAATTATTTATCCTTCTTTCGTTGTTCTTTTTGTACCTATATACGAAGATTGATACATTTCCCGTGGGCATACAAATTTTTCAAGTGAAGATATGACACGAATCTCATTCATGTCACAGATCCTGTTCAAACAAGTTTGTAACTTCTCTGTAAACAAAGGAATAGAGAAGACGTTGTAGAGTAATGAAGACTGGGGTGGGGGTAGAGGGGTGGTTGTTCGTGATACAAGTTTCGGCGCGTTCGTCGCGACGCCGGACTCCGGTCCGAATACCGGATGCGATCGACGCTCTTTGAAGTCGACTCATCACGACGGCTTTCGGCTAACGCAATTTTCGACAATGGAACTGGACTTTAAAGGGGGAATTTCTCCCAATCTAAACGTGTTAGTCCCGGATAGAATTTGTTCGACGACGTGCTATATCCATCTATCTATCTATCTATCTGTTCGCACATGTTGCGTCAATCGGGAAGTTTTGGTCACGTCTTGACGAATTACATGATCGAATTTCCTTGCGGTGAAAATTCAGCGTTTTCCTGATGGTAAACTGAAGAGGGTGAGAATTGAGAACAAGGGATTGAAAATTGAATAAGAAATGCGACACGAACCAACTGTTTATATTGTTATCGACCTTATCTGTAACATATTTCTTTTGCATTGAGGAGTTGAGAAGTTTCCAGTTACCCAATTTCTCTTTACAAAGGTCGTGCTTGTGGGTATTGTTTCTCTATTTCCCTAGTAGTTTAGGTAGCTATAGTAAAGGTCTTGTTTGCTACGATTTATCCAAAGCGGTAACCTAGTTTAAGTTCATTGCATCAAAGAGTGGGCCGATGAGTGGAAAGTCGGAAAACGGAAGACGCCTGTGACCGTGTGTATCGCGAAGGAGTTTCATGTTGTTCTGCACGAGTTGCTCCTTCGATTCGGCAAACAGTGGAATCCAGGAAGGCCTTTAAAAGGGTTCTGGCGCCCCCGATATCGTGATTTTCGCGATCGGAATTCGGAAAACCGCCGCGCAAAATTACATTTTCAGTAACTCAACTTTGAAGTTGTGCACGGAATGCATAACATTACGTGTTTTATATAAAATTTTGCTGTACTTACCTCACGTATATTTCCGAAGGATTTTCTATTGAATTTTCCTGCTGCATTTCCTCGACCGCTCAACGGAAGATTGAACAATGAGACTCCTAACCACATTGGTGTCAGTATTCACTGAGATATCCATTTCTAAAGTTACATTTGTTCCACTCCAAATAATTCTATAGATAGGTGGTAAAACGTAATCATCCTTCCTCTCTCGAACATAGGCTTAGATGACACTCGAAGGAAAAAGAAATCCTTAGAAATTCATCTTTGAAAACTTAAAGCTGAGAAATTACAAATAACTGTTTTGACTCACTATTTATATCACATGTCTTTAATCAACTCAACTGTAATTTCGTTATACCGTATGATACCTGCTATGCGTGCAACTAAGAAGTAAGGAAGTAGGCAGGAGCAAAGAAAGTAATCTAGAAGGCTGGCTGCTGGCTTGATGATGGGATTTGAGAAGTGAGTTTCCGATAACAAATGCATTCTGACATTTTCCTTCTCCGCGAAATGAAATCCTAAGCCGGGATTTACCTGGCCTTCTCTTAATACATCTGCCGATGTTGTCAGCGAGTTGGGGCAGCAGCAGCAGTAGCAGCCAGCTAGCTCCTCAGTCGATTTCGATCCAATATGTTTCCAAAGAGGAAATTAAATTCTACAGAATTTCAGGGAATGAGCGGGCGGGTGAGAGAATGAGAAGGAGAGGAAGAGGGAGGGCGTTCGATAGGTGGAAGTACAACAGTCGAACGTCTGTTTTAGTTGTTGTCTGGAAGCTAGATTTGTAAAGACGTTTAATCATGATTGAGAATTTGTCAGGCGTGTACCGAAATAAATGGAATAAAGGAACGGATTGCATTACAGGAACAAAGGGATTTTGTAGTTTTTGAGGGGAACTACTAAAGCACTCTATAAAATTAGTTTGATTACCTATATTATAAACTTATATTTTTTGTTTCAGATGGTTCTACGTAAAGGAGGAAAATCCCACGAGAGTCTCATGATCTTCTGCTTCTGTCGTTAATGTGAGTGAATTTTGTATCCGTTGATTTATTGACAGGATTTTATTTTACCTTACAAATGCTGGTTCAACGGCATTTTGAAGTGTTGCATTCTTTTTTGAACAGTCCGGAGACAAAGTCCGGAAAACATAATTGGCTGTAGTATTCGAGAGTCGCACTTGTGAATTTTCCGAACGCTTTTCACCCCTTTTTCCACTGTCGCTCTACGTATAATACGTCGCGCCGTTGCAAAAACAGAGATATGCCATTTATTACCCCTCTGAGCGAATCTGCTCCATTTCATGGTGTGCGCGGGACGTTCTTTGTTGCTAGTGATGCGAATTGTGAAACGGGGACCGTAATGCCAATTTGACTGGAATGCTTTTCTATGCAATTGTTTTAGGCACTGCGGATGCGGGATATTGTACGTAATATGATTTGCATAATTACTTACGAAATCAATAAGTGGATAAAATAAAATTTCTAGTTTCATATTACTCAGAAATAATGTAGCTTTCGATTAGTCAAAAAATTTTTAGAATCAGTTGAGTAATTTTTGAGATTACCCCTAACAAACAAACTATTTTTACCTCCTTCTGTTTTATACTGAATTTATGACCCAAATTTGAACATTGTTTCCTAATTGAAAACTATCGGTCAACAATCCCGTTTAATTTTTCGTATACAAGCAATCGTTGATTTAGTGCTCCAGATATCGATTTGTTATCTCGAGTACAGTAGTAGTCCCGGTTAGTAATCTCGTAATCTTGTTTTCCCGTTGTAAGTTATTCATTAAAGGTAGGTACGGTGTTCCAGCAATTACTGATATTAAAACGTGTAATTCACTGGTGTAGGTTTTAATGACTTTGGGTTGATTCCGATATCTAAGCGGAGACGTACCTACCTATCGTAGCTCAAACACACCTTTTTCTTCTATTCCGCTTTTCTACGTACATATTTCCTACCGTATCTCGTTGCGAAGGAAGTTACTACATTATTTTACCGTTTTGTTTATTTTAATATCGAACGCCTCACCCACTGACTACTAATAGATAGTTATAACTAACTATTAGGTTTTCAGTAAACTAAATCGGTTGTCACACTGGATACTATTACAATACTTTTGTTAGTTACTTTTATTGCGCTTGAGTTAAGTGGGTCTTTTAGTTTTATCACCAGAAACTACCCACGAAATTACCAAACTAATCGATGGACTTGGTGTGTTTATAGTCAGTAGATACGATATGTATTGTTAAAATAAATACACAAGAACATGAGTAGGTATACATGAGAAGTAAAGGGCGTAATCTACAATAGACAAATACATGACATATTTAACAGCGAAATGCTTTAGGACGAGTAGTAGTTTAGCGCATGGCAATTAAGGAATTGAAGAGTTGTACTCTAACATTACTTAAACCTGCTTACATAGTTCCAAGATGACCTTAGGTAATCATACTAATATTATAAATGCGAATGTAAGTTTGTTTGTTACGCTTTCACGCAAAAACTACTTAACCGATCATCATGAAACTTTGCACATACACTCTTGAAGGTAGTAGAAGTAACATAGGATAATTTTTATTAAAAAAAAATAAAAATTTTTTTACGAAACATAAGAAAATTGTTTGTCAAAATATCGTCAAATTTAGCTACTTCAACGCCATCTAGCATCATAGTAACGAAGTTTCAACCCTGAATACTGTAATACCGGCCCACTGTATTAGAAGATCTAACAGCTAACCACAAAAATTACGGATAACCTCAAAAATGTGAATAGTTTTATACTGCATGTAACGACAGAAGAAAATAACAATAAATATAGAAAAATTAGAAACAGTTGAAACTATATTCAATTGAATTAGATATTGTCGTCACCGTCGGTGCGGCCGAAGGAATTCCGATCTTACTCGCTGATGTTAATTCTTACTCTGCTACTATATTGACTCATTTCTATTATTATACCCTTACTCTTTATCTCTCTGCGGGCGAAGCCGCGGGCAAAAAGCTAGTATATATATAAGTAGGGGTATGTGTGTCGTTGTCTAGATATCTGACATACTACAATTTTAGTCAGTAAGAATAAGAAACATAGCTAATAAAGTATCAATTTAATTTGTTAAAATTCGTCTGTTTTATTAATTCCACTAACACCTCATCTTAACATAATCCTTTATTATTTTTTTGAATGGGTTTGAATTGCAGTTAGGGGACGGCGTAAAAATCTCGCCCAGGGCGTTAGTTATTTAAAACTGGCACTGCTATCGTGCAGAGATTTGTTAATATTGTGTTGGTTATGGTAATTATATACACAGTCAAACTTCGATAACCCGAATCACCATACGACGCAAAAGAACTTCGGGGTATCGATATTTCGAGTTATTAAATAATAATACATAGTATACATTCTATGTATGTGCTCATTTTTTTGTAAATGAACATTTGTACCTATTTATTCATTTCATGTTACAGATTGATAAATAGATGGACGGATATAGGTAATAAATATCTTTTTTCAGTGCACCACTTTCTAGGTACTTTTTTATGAATTAATTTATGATTAAGAAACAAACTTTTTAAAATACGTTTTGATTACAAAAAATAATGGGAACTCAACTGTCTCACTGCTTGCATACTACCTACCGCTTTTAGAAAGAGAAGTTAAAATCGTACATTATTAAGAGATTCCCTCAGAAAATTTGACTTAGACAAAATTTTTTGTTTTTATTGTTTTATGATACAGCATACAAAAATACATACAACCCTTAATTTTCACCCCTCTACGATCAACCCCCATTTTTTAATAGCGATATTAGTACTGTATTAATCTTCAACTCTCAGTGGCCGATAACTGATCAATTATTATCAATCGATTAGTCATCCCCCCAGGCGTCTACTGATGTCACTACTCACCCAGCAACCAGGAATGAAGCAGATTTTTTTAGAATGTTACAGGCAGCTCAAATATGTTCTAAGAAGTAAAAGAATGTTTTATTATAACATTTCAGAATGATTTGGCAATGTTGAAGAATGTTGTAGAATCTTGAAGATCATTCAAGAATGTTTCAATGTTAAAAAAAGTTAGAAAATGTTTTGAATCATTATGCAGGGCCGGCGGAAGGCCCGTGCGAACCGTGCGCCCGCACGGACGCCAACATCTAGGAGCGCCAAATCAAGAGATAGTTAATAAAAAACTGGCAAGAACTAAAAGTGTCTAATATAAAAAAAAATAAATACGAAACTAGAGCACAAAAAAATGTGTAAAATTATTTAATATTAAGTGTATACTATATCAATCAGTTTATTTGTGTATTTGTGAACAGATGGGCGGTATTATTTTATTGACAAAGTTAGGGGTCGTCGCCGCGCCGGTCGGTCAGAAGATAAGCAAGCCCAAGCGCTGTTATTTTATTGGGGAATGAAATGCGCCGCCAGTCGCCACCGCATATAATGTTTTAGATGTTTATAACTTTAAGTGTCATTATTAGTTTTTTTAATATTTAATAAATAATTTTCTTCTGTTCTTTTGTATTTTAATTTACACACGATTCACGATTATGAAAATGAATATAGTAACGTATTAGTTTTTCTTTGAGTATTTTTATTTTAACTTTGTAAATTGATTCCACATAAGTTATTGCAAAACTTACAAAATTTAAAAAATATGTGTTTCATCAAATCGAGGGGGGAGGGGGCGGAAAATTTGCCTTTCGCACGCGCGTTAAACTAGCCTTTCGCCGGCCCTGTCATTATGGGATGTTCTGGATAGTTCTAAATTCGCGAATATTCTAGAATGTTCCATCAAACGTGTAATATATTCTTACCCGGGCAACGCCGGGTATTGCTGCTAGTTAACTTATATGTTTTCACTTTTTTCCCATATTTTTTAAAATAGCTTAAAATAATTTAATAACGTTAAAATATTCAAAATGTTCAAAATATTGAAGTTTGAAGTCAGAAAATTTTGTCCGCTTGAAATTTATAGATTGAAGCTTGTGTAAAGCCAAATGATTATCAAATTTATTCCCTTGTCCTTGATTCGATACTGATAAGGTTAAAGGTTAAAGGTCCTTCTTAAGTCCATTGGCGGTTTTGTGGTAGAAACCCAACGATCCAAATACGTCAATTTAATTTCATCAAGAAGTACAGTTGATAGATCTTGCAGGGCAAAGGATCCTTTAATAAATAATGAGGCATCCCTAATTAATAATTTATTACAATTAATCCTAAGTCCTTCGCTCTCGGTCAATCAAAACCAACCACTTGCGGAGATCGGATTTACTTACTGGAAAGTTAGTAGGTAAACCCACGTTAGCGTCGAGTAACTAATTTCAGTAAATATTCCAAATTAATTTATCAATACCTACTTACTTACTGCTAATGTAAAGAAGTGTGGGTGGTTTTGTGACTGGAGGAGTTGGAAGTTTCATATAAATAAATAAATAAATGGTCTGAATTTCAATCTTTTCAAATAATTTTGTTTAATGAATTTGGGAAATATCTACTAACTTTCTTAATTGGAAGGCTTTGACTCAAAGTACTTTTTGGTGATTTTAGGAAATAGCGATTCTAAAGCTCGTGGCTAGCGTCTTTTGTCAATTCTAACTCAATTTGCATCCCAATTCCACACCAGAAGCACTGAATAGAAACATTTGTTGAAATGAAGCAATTCAGAATATAATCACCGATGAACTACCACTTCTTCTTCTTCTTAATAAACTCTTGGCAATTTTAGAGAGGTTTCTGGAGCGGAGTTTGGTGTTTATTTTTAATTTTCGCACCAGCGAAAGAACAAAGAGCGTCGTCCGTATTTATCATAACACAAAAGGATTTAATTTAGCAGCTTATTGCATATCTCAACCGTTCGCTGTTGGAACAAAGCTCTTTCCGCAAACAGAGTGGAAACCGCAGATAGCAGAAGACAGAAGCTTCTGCTTCCACACACGTACACACTCGTACTCAAACCCATACTAGTACACACAGACAGACAGACAGACAGACAAACAGAAGGATGCAAATTCCTTCTGCGGAAACGCCTTCCGCGAATTCCACTCTTATCGCAGACAAAGGACGTGTGACATGGGAAGAATCGAGGGGACGGAAGCAGAACACAATGTAACAGTTTACGCGTGTGAACAGAAATGGCAGAGAAATTAACTTTATGTGTACCATGAACAATTATCGCGACGAGTGTCCAACTGCTTACCATCTACAAAATGAACAGAGACACAAGGAACATCACAATCGTCAACTTCCTACATGGTCTTCAAGAGGAAAGCGGAATTTGAAAGAATGCTTGATTTAATTCAATGTCAATGTCATAAATAATATATATAATTCGAGATATTGTAAAAGGAATTTTGGTATTAATACAGATCTTTGGGATTTTTTTTGTTGATGAGAAGCGTTCAGATATTAAATAATTTATGACGAAATTTACAACTAATTCGTCAGGGTAGAGTCTAGATGACGCCCAGTCTTATAATCCTATGTTTATTTATGGATTTGCAATCCACTTTGATTTCCAAATATATGAAATTTTAGCAATTCCTAAAGCAAGGATTCCGAAGTCTCCAAATCTCCAATAATCCAAAGTAAACTCTTTTTGTACATGACGCTCTTCAGAATGTTAGTTTTATACTGAAAATTCGAAGTTGTAGATATACTTTTTTCTTCCAATGCAACTCCACATGAAATATATGAAGACTTTCACTGCTCCAGTTACATGAATTGAAAACTTCATCTTCTTTCCGAATTATGAAGGAGAAAATTCCATGTCTATGGATTCGTCCGTGGGTTTGCTTCTGGTCTTGAATTAATTTTAAACATTGTACACCAGTTCAGTTGTCTCCAAATTTCCAATAATCCAAAGTAAACTCTTTTTGTACATGGATGCTCTTCAGAATGTTGCCTTGCAACAATGTGATGTTCAAAATCCGAAGCTGTAGATACGTTTCTCAGCTCTTCCTCAAACACAATATCACTTTGTATTAATATCCAGGTATTTACTCAAACTAATCTCAAATAACGGGTCATTCCACTAGCACTAATACTAATACCAATCTTGAGGACCATAACTACACAATTTACGTTTATTACAAATAGTCAGGATTTCTACTACGAACCAGGGGCTGCATACATTCGTCGCTGCTTATTAAGATGGCTAAATATTTGCGTATCTAATTGTTCCCCATCCTCATTCACGACGTGCACATTTACGTATGTACTTACGTAGGTATAATATGAATCTGCATACATTCCTGAAAACCAATTACCCTTAAAATGCAAACTTTGAAATCCTCAGCCTTTGAGTTTAATCCTTCCGCTGTTACGCTCCTGTCATATTCATTTGGTAAATATGTTTGCGAGTTAAGTGCCTTCTGTATCCATCCACCAACCACTCACTTAGCGAGAAACATCCCTTGAAGAACCATCTTGGCGTTTCCAAAGGGTGCACTGTGAATAATATCCACTAAAATACCCAGAAGTTTTATTGGACTGAAGTAAAAATTCTCCAAAATCCAATCCTGCAGATCAGATGATTTATCAAAATTCCAACAGTCCTTAAAATTAAAACATGAAGGATAATGAATGAATAATACGATAGTTGTCCTCATTATGTTTGTTATTTGGGTTCAATTTCAGTAAGGACTTTAATTCTGCAGATGTCCCAAATATTATTTTCAAAGAAGAAATTGACGAGATATTAAAAATACTTCATTATAAACTTCAGATAAAAAATGAACACACCCTGTACACGTTCTTGGCAGTAACGATATAGAAAATGGTCCTTGTGGCGTTTTAAATTGCAATATCGTCATTAGGCAAAATTGTTCAATAGTCAAATGGTCGCGATTTAAATCTGAGCGTGACGACCAAAGAAAGCTGCTGGCTGCTCTATGTTATTATAACTACTTATAATAGTCAGAAATGTTTTATCTAAGCTATTTATTGACTCTTATACCTGTTGCATAACAAACAACAACAACATCAGCGTTTACATACTCTATTAAATCTTGGGAAACAGTTTAAAAACGGGGCAGTTGGTTATTATTTAGTTACAAAACGCGAGCCCCGAAGAGATTTATCTAATGAGTTTGTTTTAAAATTTGCTTATGTAATAATAAACAGACGAAGAGATACCCGTAGACGTATAACAATGCGGAAGCAATTTTTAATTTTACGAAAGCGGCAGAGGATAAATTGATAAGTAAATAATTAACTGGAGTACCGGGAAAGGATTACAAAACGTAAATATTGGACTAATGTAATGAATGTATCAATACAAAGAAGGATGGATAATTTCAATATATTATTTCCAAAAAAATATTTTATTGACACTAATAAATATTGACATATAATATATATCATCGGAGTCATGAAGCTTTTGGCAATTCTAATTATGACCTACCTACCTGCGATTAAATGTGTTTTTGGTTAATATAATTCCTTACATTTTTTTGTTATAAAATATTGTTTTATTCTTAAATATAAGCATTAACAAATAATAAATAATTAATTTGTTATTAAAGTTGGTTATGGATGGATATGAATTTGTGTGCTCCTTTTGGAAACTATAAAAAATTAAAATTAAAGTAGTACCTCGGAAATGAATTATATTCTAATAGGACATCAGAACGCAGTTTAGGTATACAATCTACCAAGCAAAGTCGGTTTGCTGTTCGAGCGGAGCGGTTCACTGGGAAAAGATATCGCTTTATTTACTTTGGTGTTTCATGTCGTTGTTGAATCAGGCAAACGGTAAACTTCAATTTACTTATGTTTTCCTGGTAGCAAGGTTTTCATTTTAAGCCTAGATAGCGTTGGTATCATTATTTAAAAGGTCATACATAAAAAATAATACGGAAGAAGAAGGAAAGAAACCTTCAACGTTAGCGTCCTTATTTATTTATTTATTTATTTATTGAGAAATCGATATTAATTAGCAACATTTAGGATAGACACCCCAACGACATAAATCAAAACATTTTATTTATTCAAAGATTGATAGAAAATTAATTTTTTAATTATCAAACCAACTGACTAATTTTATCTGATGATTTGTTATAAAACCAACCTACTCATGATAGTGTAATTAATAAAATTATTTATACTTTAAATTATTTTTATGCCTACTTTGCGTCTGAATCGAAAAATCCCAAGAAAAATAAATACTTTACAAATGTTCTTAGTCAAAACTTGTTCGTGCAAAATTACTAACTAATGTTCTATTTATTACTTTGTGAACATCAGGATCTTCTTCGTGCATAAATCATAAACCATAAAAATGTGTTTATTCGTAACAACTGTACAAAAATTGACTCAATTTTTGCTAATGTTCTATAATTTATTTATTTACCAATCAATACCGTAACAATGATATCCTTTCAGACAAATATTTTTAGATGTGAGCATTGTTTTGCGTCCAAATGCTGTAACACTATTCGCTGAAAGTGATAATTCAAAGATGAAATTATTTTCTAACAATGTGGCCCCTGATTCCGAGGATTTTTTCCCGTTTTGTTCGAACGCCTTTGTTGAAGGATCTACTCGTTCTTTATTGATTTTGGTCTTTTCTGAATAAGCTGAGACCTTGTTTGTTATTTTCCATTCTTTAGATTTCTTTTTTGTTAATGCTACAGAAAAAGTTTCGTCTTTTACTAAGACAATGCGCTTCTATTGTGCGCGTAATTATGGATGTTGCCGATCCCTAAGCCGAGAGTTATAAATCGGGTTCCCTTTGTCCTCCTGAAACGGAATAGATAACGGCAGGGCCTAACATTCTTCTACGCCACCAACAGCAGCACCATTTTAGCAATGTTCTCACTCACTCGCTCTCCTTTTAACCACGGGGGTCCAATTATCCTGCAGGAAGTAAAACAGGCATGGGCGTAAAACTTTTGCAGCCACATTATCAGACGAAACAAATTCATCTTAGATTAATTATCTTTCCAAATTTCAATATTGCAAAGTATATATTATCTTAATTGTACTTAAATAACAAATAATATCCTAGAGATATCCAAAACCCAATCAATGTCGTGCATAGTTGAAGGAATTGATTTCCTAAATGTCGAAGAATTCGGATTTCAAAGAGAACTCAACAGACCAATTGGATACCGACCTCTATTCTTTCTTGATGTGTACAATACCATTCCTCCAGGTCTCAGAAAACTTACCCAAATAGTCACATCTTGTGATGTTCCTTCTTGGCTTCAATAATTCCTTTATCCAGGATCTTTTGGTTTCTAAACGTTTCTATCCATGATATTTCCTTTCCATCCTGAGTTATTTGACTTTCTAAATGTCCAAGGATTTGTGTTTTGATAAAGAATTAAGCAGACCATCTGAATACCCACCTCCACTCTTTCTTGATGTATATTGCATCTTTTCTTCCTTATTGACTGACTTCTGTAATTCCTTTTCTTCTTTTACTTTATCCATTCTTTCTTGATGTGTACCACACCATTCCTCCAAGTTGCAGAAGGCATACCACTGTCCTCACATCTTGTCTTCCTTGTTGACTTCCAGAATTCCTTTTGTTCTACTTTTTCAAGTATCTCCTCATTTCCAGACGTTTCTAACCATGATATGTCTTTTCCATCTTGAGTTCCTGTCTAAATCGTTGAATTATTTTCTAAAATGTCAGGATTAACAGTTATCTTAAGCCATGGCTGCAGTAGAACCAAACCGTTGTCTCTGGACCAATTTCACTTTGTAATCTTTCCAGAAACAAAAAGGATATTAATTAGACGGATGTATGAAAGGACTTTTTGCTCGTCGTGACAAAGGGATTATTCAGTCCTCGCGTTACCAACGAACTTATTGGATTAGCAGTTGGAAAAGCGCCGAATTACATTCCAAATTGAACAATTGCGTTCGAATTTGAACAACGAAGCGAAATCCTTCTGCTGGTACCTGCGAAAGACCCCGTTCGTTACAAAGCGACAAAAGCGAATAGCTAATGACCGTGATAATGAACTTTCAGTTGGACTATTAGGTCTTCATTGTGTACCTAGCTCTTTGATGAACTGTCATAACGACCATATTGAAATCTTCAAAAGGATTATACATTTGCTCTTGTTTTGATCGAATTAATTAGGAGAAAATCTCATTCGAAATTTGGTAACTACTCATCAATCATACAATTGAAGAGGTCGCTATTATGTAGGTGTATTACGTATATGAGATGTTTAATCAATTGCAATTATTGTTGTCATTACTGAAACTGGTCTAATTATTCGTTTGTTAATCTTTTAGCGACAAACACGAACATATCCGGAATGCTGTTTGCAGTAATTCCAACTGTCTTCAATATATAAACCGTTCGTGAAGTACGGCAAATTAGAGCTTAGTGAGCGTCCGAAAGAGCCGGGATAACGCGATCCCGGGAGATCACCGGGCACCGCATTCAACGCTAATTGTACTGACTGTTTCATCCAGGCTGTAATTCTATTTGGGACACTTTTGAGCTTGAGTCACTTGAGTTAATAATTTAAAATAATTACAGTAAAATAAATCCATCATCTGAGGAGATGAACCTCTATGGATGTTACTAATACTAACTTATGTATTCAAGCTAGATTTTTATGAATCCAAATCCACTCTGCTCAGAGTTCATCGCATATGTCGCAAGCGACGAAACTAGACGAGTCTATTAGATATAGAGATGGGAAGACTGGGATCATAAGGCGTTACTTCTTGCACTAATAATTCATCAAGTACTTTAACCCGCTTTGCTGCTTGACTCTAAGACATCCGCGAATCCTCCTACATACGTACAAACGTACACACAAGGGTGTAACTACTCTAGAAGTGAACTTTATTCTCGCTGAAGTACTCGCACATACGTACACTTAGGTATATAAACTTGTAAATTTAATCCGGACTTCTCGGCACTATGTAATTAAGTCTTCACATTTCACAAGTCCGCGTGCAAGGCGGACTATAATTACGACCACGTGCACCTGTAATAATTGCATTTGTTTAATGACTATGCACCGCTTTCTTAGGTGGCGTGCGGAATGCAACTTGATTAAGAATGGTATGCTTATTACTCCCTATCTCTTGTCGAGAGGATATTACAAGAATATATGCTTCGGAGTAGTCCGATGGTACCTGTGCATTTGTGTATGTATGTAGTGTGCTCGGATAATACAATGTCCGACAGGACGAGACACAAGATGAGGCAGGAACCGGCTCATACTCTCTCTCTTAACGTCTTAACGTCAGTCGTCATAGCTTTGAGCGTTATTTAACTCGTTTTGTCTTTAAAAAGTATGTTCGTGCAAAAGGTGTCTACATTTGATAGTTTGTAGGGGAATATCAAGAAAGCAGAAACGACTTTATTTCTTCTACACTCCCTTCGTTCTTCAGAACCGTCTTGGTGTTGAAAGATACACAGGAATAGGTATCAATATGACAAAAGGAATGTTGTTGTTGGTACAGAAATTGTTTCTGGACCTTCCAGAAAGTCGAAACCACTTCTTCATAATCATTCAGGTGTAAAAAGATCCACAGAAATGGGTATCAATATCATAAATGGGGTGGCCAAAGGATTTACTTTCCTCTGTTTATAAGGAAATTGCTTCTGAATCATCCAGAGAATTGAAATTGTTTCTTCTGAATCATTTCTGTAGTTGAAGATCTACAATACCACACATGGAATGATAGACGGATTTCTTTCACTCTGATGATAAAGAAATTGGTTCTGAACAATCCACAAAGTAGAAACCACTTCTTCAGAATGATCCAGGTGTTAGATAATCCACAGGAATAGGTATAAATAGCATAAATGGAGTGGCATATGAATTTCCTTTCCTCTGTTTATAAGGAAATTGCTTCTGAATCATCCAGAGAATTGAAATTGTTTCTTCTGAATCATTCCTGTAGTTGAAGATCTACAGAAATTGGTGCCAATACCACACATGGAATGATAGACGGATTTCTTTCATTCTGATGATAAAGAAATTGGTTCTGAACAATCCAGAAAGTAGAAACCACTTCTTCAGAATGATCCAGGTGTTAGATGATCCACAGGAATAGGTATAAATAGCATAAATGGGGTGGCCAAAGAATTTCCTTTCCTCTGTTTATAAGGAAATTGCTTCTGAATCATCCAGAGAATTGAAATTGTTTCTTCTGAATCATTCCTGTAGTTGAAGATCTACAGAAATTGGTGCCAATACCACACATGGAATGATAGACGGATTTCTTTCATTCTGATGATAAAGAAATTGGTTCTGAACAATCCAGAAAGTAGAAACCACTTCTTCAGAATGATCCAGGTGTTAGATGATCCACAGGAATAGGTATAAATAGCATAAATGGGGTGGCCAAAGAATTTCCTTTCCTCTGTTTATAAGGAAATTGCTTCTGAATCATCCAGAGAATTGAAATTGTTTCTTCTGAATCATTCCTGTAGTTGAAGATCTACAGAAATTGGTGCCAATACCACACATGGAATGATAGACGGATTTCTTTCATTCTGATGATAAAGAAATTGGTTCTGAACAATCCAGAAAGTAGAAACCACTTCTTCAGAATGATCCAGGTGTTAGATGATTCACAGGAATAGGTATAAATAGCATAAATGGGGTGGCCAAAGGATTTCCTTTCCTCTGTTTATAAGGAAATTGCTTATGAACCATCAAGAGAGTAGAAATCGTTTCTTCTGAATCATTCCTGTAGTTGAAGATCTACAGAAATTGGTGCCAATACCACACATGGAATGGTAGACGGATTTCTTTCACCCTATTGATTAAAAAAATTGGTTCTGAACAATCCAGAAAGTAGAAACCACTTCTTCAGAATGATCCAGGTGTTAGATGATCCACAGGAATAGGAATAAATAGCATAAATGGGGTGGCCAAAGGATTTCCTTTCCTCTGTTTATAAGGAAATTGCTTATGAACCATCAAGAGGGTAGAAATCGTTTCTTCTGAATCATTCCTGTAGTTGAAGATCTACAGAAATTGTTACCAACACCACACATTGAATGCTAGAAGGATTTCTTTCACCCTATTGATAAAAAAAATTGCTTCTGGGCCTTCCAGTAAGTAGAAACTACTTCTTCAGAATGATCCAGGTGTTAGATGATCCACAGGAATAGCTATAAATAGCATAAATGGCGGGACCAAAGGATTCCCATTCCACTGTTTATAAGAAAATTGCTCCTGAACCATCCAGAGAGTTGAAATCGTTTCTTCTTAATCATCCCTGTAGTTGAAGATCTAGGTACAGAAATTGTTACCACCACCACACATTGAATGCTAGAAGGATTTCTTTCACCCTATTGATAAAAAAAATTGCTTCTGGGCCTTCCAGTAAGTAGAAACCACTCCTTCAAAATTATCCAGGTGTTAGAAAATTCACAGGAATAGGTGTCAATACCATTAATGGGGTAGCAGAAGGATTTCCTTTGCTCTGTTCTTAAAGAAATAGCTTCTAAATCATCCCTGTAGTTGAAGATCCACAGTAATCGGTATCAATACCCCAAAAGAAATGACAGAAGGTTTTACTTCACTTTATTAATAAAGAAACTCTTGATGAACCATTCCGAAAGCAGAAACCAGTATTTTGAATTGATTCTTCTGGTAGAAAATCCACAGGATAAGCGTCAATACCACATTGGGAACTACAGAGGAATTTCCCACACTTCTTCATAAAAAATATGTTTACGTCGTCTCCTGGATTAATTAAAACAAAATTTGCAGAGTACAGGAACGTATAGTTTTAATTAAATTTTCTAAACGATTTTTCTTTGCATGTTGCTTCCATTACCTTCTTGTCATCGTAATGATAATTTATATAAAAAATATGTTATACAACCACAAACACTTTCTGTCGTAGGTAGAAAGCTTAGTGTGTACGGTCTAATGTTAATAAGAAACTTTACTATGTATGAACCCTCATTTTACGAGTTTAGTCGATAGTATCTCGTTCAGAATTTACTGCTGCGTGTCTCGATGATGGCAAAATTAAATTTAATTAAATACGTCCACTGATTGATATCAACGGCAAAATACGACCTAAGATTTCGATGAATATTACCATACATAATAAATATAGTGATTACGTTACGTTTGTTTTACATACGTACATATTTAATGTAAGTACACATGTACATAGATAGGTACGCACAGACATTCTGCAGGTTGTATTTAATTGTACCTACCGACGTACCTAATAATTTAATTTTATTGTTGTTGCATGATACCGTTATTCTTATGGGAATTATACGGGCGAAGTAGATAAAATTAATTAAGTTTCTGATCTCTTTATTACACTCAACCAGTAATACATTTTGTGTTTATGTTCTTCACTTCCTGATCAAGTAATGCAGTTGTAGGGACATTAAAAAATGAAACTGAAGTGAAGCACGTCATTAATTTTATTACCATCATGTTTTTGTTAGGTTGTATAAATATCAGAATTATTTTTTTACAGTTGTTGCTGTCGTTACTTTTTTTTAATGATGTAAATTTTATAGTAAGGGCTTTGGAAATCAAAATTTAAACCACATATTTTCACAATACATTATTTTGTTTTACAATTAGAGTATCTGGGTACCATATCGACATAATTTGTAGATGTTAACCATTGCTCCATCTTTGGTGCAGTGTCCGAAACAACTTTGTAACTCTACAAGAGTTCTGCAAAGTGCAAAGTGAAAATGAACCTCGGTCCATAATATGTCTAGTAGCTCATAGTAGCTCATGTTCTCCTGATCGCAAAGTGGCTTACATTTTATCGGCTCTTGTTCAATAAATGTTTTTTTTTTATTTTTATAAAACATACTTTATACAGGGTGCTCTCACTAAAAAACAAACATTGTCCAGTATATCATAAAAAAATATAGTAACGTTAAAACAATTTTTTTACTTCTATTTAAATAACTGTTTAATATATTTGGAATGATTTCATTGCAAAATTTTTGTAAAACGAAAATGTTTTGTAATTTTTTATTTTGTGTTTGCACCCTGTATGTTACCTACCAACTTTTCAGTTGCGAATCAAGTTGGTTTTCCAGAGCCTTATTCTTCTTCGACTTCTGTTTTCCTGCTACGAAGACAATTTCATGATATTACTAACCATTCACAAGGAATTCTAAAACTCCATCATACAATTCCATAATCAAATTCCTAGGGCAGTTTAGTAAATAATGATATATTAAGCAATTAGTGTCATTATATTGGTTTATTGTAACTTTTTGTTTGTAGCACAATTTTTCATTATGTTACAATTTTCTGTAAAATAATGAAAAATACTTACAAAGTTGGTTTGCCGGATAGCAAAATCTGTAATTCGACTTTACAGTTTCTAAACTTAACTTCAACCAATGTTGAGATTTACAGTGTTCTTCTCTTCGTAAAGGTACCCACAACCATAGATTGGAAATGTTTAGAATCTAGAAAGATGTTTGTGAGAACTTTTCAATTTTACTGTCAGATGGCGTAGCCCATTTCATAAGTTTGAATTTAGTATTCATCAGTTATAAAAACTCTTCTGAAGATGTCAATATAGACGCCTGAAACATCATAAAATCAGAAAAAAACAAAAAAAATATTTTTATGAAATCTTGACTTTTTGTATAAAAAAAATTCAGTAAGGATTAAAAGAATAATCTAAAACAAATATTAAAAACTATTATGGTATTCAAAATATTTTTTTATTACTTTTGAGGAACAAGTACTAAAACCTTAATTTGTATTAAGTACTAGGTATTTAATTTATTTCATAATTTATATCGTGATGTGTATATGTAAATAAAATACCTCAACATTCCTTGCAGAAAACAAAAGTTTTTTTTATCGCAGTCGAGGTCCACTTGTTTGTGCTTTAAATTATCTCCTCATTCAAACGACTCTGATATCATCTAAAAATAGAAACGATGTTACCTACCTGACTTCGGCAAATGTGTTGCGAATCGTATTAAATAAAATGTTGTAGGTACCAAGGAGTTTAAAATTACAAAATTGTTGAATTAAATATTGTAAAATCAGGAGATACATAATTTGAACCATAGCAAAATTTAGTAGGTTCATAAGTAGATAGGTAGTGTATTTTAGTAACACAAAAAAATAAGCGTTAATTAATTGTTAAATATTTATTTCACCTTTCTCATTTTGTTACTAATAATGTAAAATTTTGCTTAATTTATATTAATAAATCTCAGTTTATTAACGTAATTAAAACTAAGACTACGATTTGTGAATAAACTAATTAAAATTATAGAGAGTTAAAAATTGATCAACTAACTTATTAGAAATCGTAAGGATAAAATTAAACAAATTAAACTTATGATTTTTCATTTTTAATCATAGATATTACAAAGGGAAAGGGCAGTTTGTTAATTTGATCATTTCATGTGGAAAATTTTTGGAAATACTTTAACTGGCCCTATTTGTTTCAATGTTGAGCTGCTCCACAAAGTTTTACTTTTTTAGTGCTAAAATAAACTTAAAATATTTAATATTTAACGGTTTTATAGAAATTTTCCGAGCGTACTATTTGTCCTTTACAGTTTCCGAATACTTTCTCTCTCTATAGTCATGTGACTGACTGAATAGTCTCGATCGGTCCGAAACAAATAATTTTACTTGTTTTAATAATGTAATTAAAAATCATTACGATCCTATTAAATAAACTAAACTTAGATTTCCTCATTTTTAATAGTATCACAAGGGGATAATTAGTGGTAGTTTTTTAATTTTATTGTTCAATGAAAGTAACTATGAAAATAAATTATCTGTCTTCAAAAATTTTTATTTGTATCGATGTTTAGTCATTACAAAAAGTCGTAGTAATTTTTTGGTAATTAAATAAACTAAAATTATTTAATATTTAACAATTTTATACAATTTTTCCGAGCGTACTATTTGTCCTTTACATTTTCCGAATACTTTCTCTCTCTGTAGTCATGTGACTGACTGAATAGTCTCGATCTGTTTCAAACAAATAATTTTACTCGTTTTAATAATGTAATTAAAAATCATTACAATCATATTAAATAAACTAAACTAAGATTTCCTCATTTTTAATAGTATCACAAGGGGATGGTTGGTGGTAATTTTTTAATTTTAATGTTCAATGAAAGTAACTATGAAAATAAATTATCTGTCTTCAAAAATTTTTATTTGTATCGATGTTTAGTCATTACAAAAAGTCGTAGTAATTTTTTGGTAATTAAATAAACTAAAATTATTTAATATTTAACAATTTTATACAATTTTTCCGAGCGTACTATTTGTCCTTTACATTTTCCGAATACTTTCTCTCTCTGTAGTCATGTGACTGACTGAATAGTCTCGATCTGTTTCAAACAAATAATTTTACTCGTTTTAATAATGTAATTAAAAATCATTACAATCATATTAAATAAACTAAACTAAGATTTCCTCATTTTTAATAGTATCACAAGGGGATGGTTGGTGGTAATTTTTTAATTTTAATGTTCAATGAAAGTAACTATGAAAATAAATTATCTGTCTTCAAAAATTTTTATTTGTATCGATGTTTAGTCATTACAAAAAGTCGTAGTAATTTTTTGGTAATTAAATAAACTAAAATTATTTAATATTTCACAATTTTATACAATTTTTCCGAGCGTACTATTTGTCCTTTACATTTTCCGAATACTTTCTCTCTCTGTAGTCATGTGACTGACTGAATAGTCTCGATCTGTTTCAAACAAATAATTTTACTCGTTTTAATAATGTAATTAAAAATCATTACGATCATATTAAATAAACTAAACTAAGATTTCCTCATTTTTAATAGTATCACAAGGGGATGGTTGGTGGTAATTTTTTAATTTTAATGTTCAATGAAAGTAACTATGAAAATAAATTATCTGTCTTCAAAAATTTTTATTTGTATCGATGTTTAGTCATTACAAAAAGTCGTAGTAATTTTTTGGTAATTAAATAAACTAAAATTATTTAATATTTAACAATTTTATACAATTTTTCCGAGCGTACTATTTGTCCTTTACATTTTCCGAATACTTTCTCTCTCTGTAGTCATGTGACTGACTGAATAGTCTCGATCTGCTTCAAACAAATAATTTTACTCGTTTTAATAATGTAATTAAAAATCATTACGATCATATTAAATAAACTAAACTAAGATTTCCTCATTTTTAATAGTATCACAAGGGGATGGTTGGTGGTAATTTTTTAATTTTAATGTTCAATGAAAGTAACTATGAAAATAAATTATCTGTCTTCAAAAATTTTTATTTGTATCGATGTTTAGTCATTACAAAAAGTCGTAGTAATTTTTTGGTAATTAAATAAACTAAAATTATTTAATATTTAACAATTTTATACAATTTTTCCGAGCGTACTATTTGTCCTTTATATTTTCCGAATACTTTCTCTCTCTGTAGTCATGTGACTGACTGAATAGTCTCGATCTGTTTCAAACAAATAATTTTACTCGTTTTAATAATGTAATTAAAAATCATTACGATCAAATTAAATAAACTAAACTTAGATTTCCTCATTTTTAATAGTATCACAAGGGGATGGTTGGTGGTAATTTTTTAATTTTAATGTTCAATGAAAGTAACTATGAAAATAAATTATCTGTCTTCAAAAATTTTTATTTGTATCGATGTTTAGTCATTACAAAAAGTCGTAGTAATTTTTTGGTAATTAAATAAACTAAAATTATTTAATATTTAACAATTTTATACAATTTTTCCGAGCGTACTATTTGTCCTTTATATTTTCCGAATACTTTCTCTCTCTGTAGTCATGTGACTGACTGAATAGTCTCGGTCTGTTTCAAACAAATAATTTTACTCGTTTTAATAATGTAATTAAAAATCATTACGATCAAATTAAATAAACTAAACTTAGATTTCCTCATTTTTAATAGTATCACAAGGGGATGGTTGGTGGTAATTTTTTAATTTTAATGTTCAATGAAAGTAACTATGAAAATAAATTATCTGTCTTCAAAAATTTTTATTTGTATCGATGTTTAGTCATTACAAAAAGTCGTAGTAATTTTTTGGTAATTAAATAAACTAAAATTATTTAATATTTAACAATTTTATACAATTTTTCCGAGCGTACTATTTGTCCTTTACAGTTTCCGAATACTTTCTCTCTCTATAGTCATGTGACTGACTGAATAGTCTCGATCGGTCCGAAACAAATAATTTTACTTGTTTTAATAATGTAATTAAAAATCATTACGATCCTATTAAATAAACTAAACTTAGATTTCCTCATTTTTAATAGTATCACAAGGGGATGGTTGGTGGTAATTTTTTAATTTTAATGTTCAATGAAAGTAACTATGAAAATAAATTATCTGTCTTCAAAAATTTTTATTTGTATCGATGTTTAGTCATTACAAAAAGTCGTAGTTATTTTTTGGTAATTAAATAAACTAAAATTATTTAATATTTAACAATTTTATACAATTTTTCCGAGCGTACTATTTGTCCTTTACATTTTCCGAATACTTTCTCTCTCTGTAGTCATGTGACTGACTGAATAGTCTCGATCTGTTCCAATCAAATAATTTTACTCGTCTTAGTAATGTAATTAAAAATCATTACGATCAAATTAAATAAACTAAACTTAGATTTCCTCATTTTTAATAGTATCACAAGGGGATGGTTAGTGGTAGTTTTTTAATTTTATTGTTCAATGAAAGTAATCCTTAAAATAAATTAACTGACTTTAAAAATTTTTATTTGTATCGATGTTTAGCTACTACAAAAAATCGTAGTAATTTTTTGTTAATTAAATAGTGTAAAATTATTTAATATTTAACAGTAGTAAAAGCTTTATTTAAAATAAAAAGTTATGTTTACATTTCCACACACAAAAGGAAAAAAAACAACAAAAAGAAAAAGCACAAAAGGAAAAAAAAAGAAGCATATTATCCAACCTACAAAAATTTAAATATTTACACTAAGTACTTCCCTTCCTTTTTCCTTATATTCATTTTTCCTGTATTTTACCTTCCCCCTTCTCACACCTCTTCTTTTAAAAATTTGCTTCAATAGGGCCAGACCAGTATCATCTGCATTTATTATCCTTCCAAGTTCCTCCCTCTCATTCTTCTTCTAATACATGCTCCATTGATTTATTCTTCTCTCCACATATTCTACACAATCTCTTACCTTCTTCCATCCAAAACTTATTCTCATTACACTCATTCCCCATTCTGAATCTACCTATCATTTGTATATTTTTTCTTTCTCTTAGATATCCTGGCACCTCATCCCCTTGCCATTCTACCCATATAAACTCCCTCATACCTCTCGCGTATTTGGATTCCCAAATTTTTCTCAGATCCTTACCTCTTACTATTTCATTACATCTTTTCCCCACGATCCTACTAACATTTAATCCCTTTTCTCTCCACTCTTCCATTTGTTCTTTACTTATTGCCATTTCTGTTAAAGCTTTATCCCTTTCCACATCATATTTATTTTTTGTCCCGATTCCCAATACTTTTTTCCTCCATATTTCCTTTCTTAAGTCACCTTCCGGTAATTCTCCCAATTTTTCTTCATATTTTACAATCCTTATTCTTGTATCTTCCATCATTGTCCCACATTTTGTTTCCCATCTTAAAATGTAGTCTGGGGTACTTCTTTCTAAGCGCAACACCCATTTTGTATACCTTTTATAAATATTTTATACTATTCTATACTTATATTTTACAGTTTTATAGAATTTTACCGAGCGTACTATTTGTCCTTTACATTTTCCGAATACTTTCTCTCTCTACAGTCAGGTGACTGGCTGAATAGTCTCGATCGGTCCGAAACAAATAATTCTACTCGTTTTAATAATGTAATTAAAAATCATTACGATCAAATTAAATAAACTAAAATTAGATCTTCTCATTTTAATAATATCCCAAAAGGATGCTTGGTGGTGGTTCGTTAATTTTATTATTCAAAGGAAGTAATTTTTGAAAATAAATTATAACTGATTCAAAAAATTCTTATTTGTTTGGACGCTGGGCCACTTCACAAAGTCTTAATAGTTTTTTAGCATTTAAAAATTTATTGACAGTTTGATAAAGTTTTAAATTTAAATGAGAATAAGTAAATTAATAATACTTAATGGAAGTCCTAATCGTGCTTTCATTTTTCTGTTAGTGCAAATCAAGCCCTTATCTCGTAGTTAAAGCTCTTGCCACAGGTGCTTGAGGTATTGAGCATAAAAGCATTTCAATTTGGTTGGTAATTCAAAGCCCTTGGTTGTTAAAGTGTAATTAGGCCTTCATGGACGAAATTAAGTAAGAGGCTTGGGCTTAGATCTTGAAGCCCTTTTGCTGAGGGTACATTTCTGTAAACTGTAAACAACTGTAAAAGATTGCTTAAGAAATTGATAGCTACTTTATTTTTGGACAAACTAAATTAATTATTTTGTTAGATATTTTAATTAACTTTATCGTTTTGTTTTATTTCTGTGACTCTCCGTAATACCGATCGTCGATAGCGCCAGCGGTCTCTTAATTGCTCGGCTGTTGTTTCAGTATCGTCGTAAGCTGTGCAGAGCTACGGTGTATGCGATGCGTTTAATTACGTGGAAATTTACTGATGTGCTTTGTGGAAATTTAAAGAAAATTCGATGGAAATTGTTTTCTAGACTTTATTAAGTGTTTACAAGTGCTGACCTGTGCGCATAATTTTATTGGATTATTTATGTTATTACTATTTTCATGGGGTGAGTTTGTTTACCTATACGCAAAATTTATATTCACACATCCTTAGCATTATTTTCTACCTTCAAATAAATAATAGTAACAAAAGAAGTAGGCATTAGATTCAAATTTTAACATATATTACTTTTTTATTATAGGGATCAGTATTATTGATTATTATTGATTCTTTCAAAGTGTTTCAATAGTAAAAGTTAATTCACCAAATTTAGTTTCTTATTTTCATAAATTCTACTGGCGATATTTGTTTATTTAAATGGTAAATGATAAATTGTCGTTTTGCCACTGTTTTACTTAAGTGAGGGAAAAATCCTTCTACAAATAGCTTCATTTCATCTTTTAGCTAATGTCTAGAGGATTAAAAAGTTAATTTTTTGTAAATCTGAAGTAATAAAATAGTTTGAAGTTTAGCGCTCACACCTCTTATGATACGCGCAATTAGTATATAGGCCCGGCTCGCTGTTTACATCGTCGGTAATAGGGTCATATCAAAGGCTGAGAGTATCCCTCCTACTACGCCGAGTGGCCATAGGTGTAGTTCGCGTGAGGATGGGGAAATTAGCCGATGGTATGACTTAGACGTCGTATATTACTAACGATCTAGCTGAGTCAGGCTAACACTCTTTATCGGTTATTCGCCAACTGCCCCCTGCACCTCTCAGGTTATACGTAACTTGGGAGTTGTAGGAAGGTTGACGACAAGTCGATAAATGGGGGGCCCTTGACTAACAGGGATGGTTTTGCATTTTTTTTTAATAAACGTTTATTGTTGCTTCATTATTTAAAATTAAATTTTAATAATTATCTAAAGTTCTTTTAAGTATGAATTTTTAAAATTGGCTCTTAAAAATTAATTTTTAATTCATTAAATATTACGACAACTCTTCCAAGAATATAATTAAAAGTAATAAATTTTACTGTGAGTTATATAAATGCATATTACAAATCATCTTCACGTTACTTCCATCTTAGACCATATTAAAAAAATATTTAATAAAATGGATTTTATTAATTATTAATTACCTAATTAAACATTTATTTTGCAAAATGGAAATAATACTTTTAAGAAATTGGGAGTTTGTCTGCATTGTTACCCACAACTTTTGAAAATGACCTAACGTGGTTTTGCAATGCTCTTTTATTATAAATAAATAAATATTAAGTAATATTATATTTAATTAAGCAAATAACAAATTATTTTAATAAACAACAATATTATTTCTAAGCAAACAAAAATAACTTTTTTAATCATGAAAGGTGTGAGTTTGTATTGTGTTAAAGGTGTTGAGAATTACTCATTGTAGTTAATTTTCCAATAGTCATGACACATTACATATTATATTTACTTATATTAAATTTAATAAGAAATTAACAATTTCCATGCGTACTACCTCTCCTTTATTATTCCGAATACTTTTTCTCTCGCACAGTGACTTGCTTGGAAGTTCGCGATTGAATTGAAACAAGTCGTCGCGTTTAATTCATTAAAGTTATTAAAATTAATTTAACAATTAACACAATTATTTTTGGACAATAATAATTTAATAATTCCTATCAGTATTAAAATGTCAGTTTGCATTTGTATACTTCGTTGCTCAAAAATCTTGAAAATTAGTTGACGTAGTTTAAAAATTATTTTTTCTAGCAATGCTCTGCTGTTCTAAATGATAATAAGTAATACATAATTAATATTTAATAATAGTAAATTTAATTAGCAATAGAATAGAAGTTGGCGATCGAATAGAAACAAATCGTTGTGTTTATAAAAAAATTAAAGGATTATTTTTGGACAAATAAAATTTGCTTTTTATTTTTATTAATATTAGAACTAAAAACTATATGTTTGTATACCATATTATTTATAGATCTTGAAAATGGCCCAACAGCGTTTAAAAATTATTCTTTTCCTAGCAATGTTGATAGACAAACTTTAATCTGAAATTAACAATTTCTTCGAATATTTTCAGTCATAGGCATGGATAATGTACAGTTGAGATTAACCGGAAGCAAATAATAATTGTTTTAATAAATCAATTTAAAATTTATTATACAAAATTACGTTTTATATAATAATTTCTAAATTTTGGATTCTTTCAAGTTGAAATAATGGAACTTGTTGTTAATAATTGTTCTATTTTGTTACAGTTGCTTCAACCACGAAGGAAAACGACTGTTAATGGCTTATGTGTAAGATAAAGCAAATCCACCACAAAATAAAGGTAAGTTTAGTACCTTAAATTAACGTTGCCCTTATACTTTCTTGAAATACATATAATAAATCATTTATTATTTTTTTCATATAATTTATGAAATTGCAAAATTTTTAACATTAAAGTTGCAAATTTTAAAAAATTGCATAAATTTTTAACCCGAAGTATTTAAAATTAGTATTTGATTTTATTGCAGCTTCTTATGGTTTAAACTCGAAGAACAACGATCCACGATAATTATTGTGAATTCTCAGAATGAAGAGGAAGACTGATAGTTACATTCCATCACAAGGGTAAGTTTTATATAACCCCTTACAAAAATAATATTTGTTAATGCAAATTATTTACTTAGACACATTAGTTTTTTTCCATTGTGTCAGAATAATTAACCAAATTAATAATAAACCAAAAAAATTTGTATAGTGAACTTTTGTAGATTAATAATATTTAATTTTGTTGCAGTTTCTTATGGATGGTGTTTAAAGGACCCAAGATATTTTTCGTAGATTCCCAGGACGAAGAGGAAACGACAGTTCTGATATTTCCCCTCCTCCACTAGGGTAAGTTTTTCAATTTTTTATATTCCTCATTCCAAAAATAAAATTATAAAAATTAATTATTTCTCTTTAATCAATTTTCTTGTCGCCACTGTTAAAATTATTAAAAAAAACATAACATTAATGTTAGAAATTCAGAGTACTTTCATTTAAGAGTAATGTTCTATTTTGTTGCAGTTTTCTATGGTTTAAAGGTTAACCTTCAAAAGCTCCTGGATGGTATGTGTGGACTCCCAGGCTGATGAGACAGCTGTGGGGTTGATATTCCCCTTCCATCTCCACAATGAGGGTAAGCACTTTTTTTAATTTGTCTTAATACAAATGTTTACTGTGTAATAGTTTTTTCAATAAACAAATTACTTTAAATATTATTTCCTTATAATTTATTAACACATATTACACATTTTATAATTAAAGTTAATACAAATTCTAAAACTGAAAAAAAAATAAAGGAAGAAATTGATTTTTAATTTTGTTGCAGATTCTTATGGTTAAAGGACCCTGGATGGTTCGTATGGATTCCCAGGATGACGAAGCAGCTATGGGGTTGATATTCCACTTTCGCCTTTACAACGAAAGTAAGTTATTTGTTTCAATTTATCTTAATACAAATCTTTACTGTGTAAAAGTTTTTTAACCCTTAGAAAATTTTTACTTTATAGATCTTAAAGGATTCAATAAAATAATTACTTTAAATATTATTTGCTTATAATTTACAGACACTTAAGTTAATACAAATTCTAAAACTGAACTACCCATTTCCTCTTTCACTTTCATTCACAATCTCGCACACCCCTTCATACACAGAAACACTCACTTTCACCCCACAATTACTCAAATTTAAAAGTTCAAGTCGTTCGTACCTTCACATTGTACTCTTGAGGGTGAGAATGTATGTTAGAGAGGGGGTATTAAATGTTGGAGAGGGTATTTAATTTATACCCTTTCCTACACGTACTCTCTCTTTCTCTCACACATTCTCACCCTCGTGCTCTTTGAGGATGAGAATTAATAGAAAAAGGTGCATATGTGTAAGAGAATTCAATCCTCTGCAACACACACATACTTTTCCACTCATTTTCATCCTCATTCCTTATTTCATACTTTATTCGCACCCTTATATATACATTCTTTCATTTGCTACTTGCAATCGGCTACATTTACTCATCAACCCTCCTATTCATGCTTTCTTGCCCTCATTCTCATTCATATTCACCCTATTCCTTCTTTCACTTTCATTCACTACCTCTCACGTCCCTTCATTCACAGAAACACTCTTTTTCACCCCACAATCATTCACACATTACATTAGAGAGAGAGGGCATTAAATGTTGAAGAGGCTATTTAATTTATACCCTTTACAACACCTACTTTCTCTTTCTCTCACACATTTAAACCCTCCTGCGTTCTGAGGACGAGAATGAATAAATAGAATAGTGGGTGGGTTATATGACGGAGTATTCAATTCTCCGTCACATATATACACTTTTCCGTTCATTCTTACCCTCAATCCCTCTCTCAAACTTTCATTCGCACCCTCATAGAGTTTTTCTTTCATAGAATCACTCATTTCCACCCTGCATTGGCTTACATTTATACGTAACCCTTTCAGTCACATTCTCGTCCACATATTCGCTCATTTTCACCCTACTCCTTTTACGTTAACTCTCACCCTCACACATCCTTTTATTCACAGAACACTCAGTTTCATCCTACAATTATCCACATTCTTATGTACAAGTCATTCATACCTTCATACTGTACTCTTGTACTCAAAGATCTTCCAACTTTCACATAATCGTTCTCACCCCACAATAATCCCCTACATCTCCAAATATTTTCTATTATACAGTCATATAAAAATTTACAAACATGTGAAAATATTTAGATAAATATTTTGAAACTTAGACTAATACTATGGTATCAAGAAATATTTACATAATAGTTTCTAACTCAATTAATGTTACAATTCAATTAAATATTTTGTCCTAAGATAATAAATTCAGCAATTTCTTAAATAAATGCAACATTAATAACAAAGATATTTCATTCCTTGAAATTAAAGTGAATTTATAATTTTAGTTTTATAAACAAAAAAATAATTCAATAATAAATTGAGAAACTTATTTTAAAAATGTTCATTTTTGGTGAAGGCGCAAGACATAGTAAATATAGTCGTAATAGTGTAAGGTTGGTTGCATATACACAAAATCTAAAATTCTTATTTCATAGGTCTTAAAGCATTCAATAAACTAATTGCTTTTAATATTATTTCTTTATAATTTGTAAACACTTATCAGAAATTTTATAATTAAAGTTTATACAAATTCTGAAACTGAAAAAAATCAAACGAAGAAATTCACTTCCTATTTTGTTGCAGATTTTTATGGTTCACCTTCAAAGAATAAGGGCCCTAGATGAAGATGAAACTACGTTTTTGATATTTGCTCTTCACAACGAGGGTAAGTTGTTTAACTTATTTTTTTAAATTACCTAATACATAAATACTTGCTCATAAATTATTTTTTTATAATTAATTGTTTTTAGAATTATTCAAAAACAATAATTGAATGTTGCAAATCTACTTTTCTTACTAGAAATATTTACTATAACCTCAATAGTTTTTTAAACTTTAAAAATTTGATGTTATATTTGTCTTTAGAATTTAATGAACAAGTACTATTTCTATATAATTTATTAATACTTGATAAAAATTTTATAATTAAAGTTGCAAATTCTAAAACTGAAAAAAAATAAACTCGTTTTTTTTTTGCAGTTTCTTATGGTTTATCCTCGAAGGACAAGGACCAGGACTCAGGATAGTCGTATGGGTGACTAGGCTGAAGAGGAAGCAATGGGGCTGATAACTGCTTCCACCACGAGGGTAAGTTATTTAATTTATCTATATATTTTCTTTGCTGCCTAACATTGTTTTCCTTAATTTCACATTTATCCTTTTCTATCATTTAATTGTTTTTGATAATTACATATTTTAATTTCTTCTAGAAATATAAATACTTCATAAAATTAAAAAACGTTCGTATATGTTAACATACTATTATTCTTTTAATTTTACTTTTCTTGTATTAATTCAAAAACATTTTCATAGCTTTAAACTTCCATCAGTCGTGATTTTTATACTCCTTGTAATTATTTATTTATATTAGTAAGAAAAGAATAACACAATTTTTTATGTTTTTGTTAATTTCGCTTTTTCTATTAGGTACTTTAATAATTGTTTCTGGGGGTTATTTATTTTTAATTTATCTCAGAAGTTTTAATTTATAAAATAAAAAATAACGCTTTTGTTATGTTAACATAATTTTTCTTCTCTTTTTTCAACGTAAAATAATTAGATAACATTAAGTTTCACCGTTTTCCTCTGATATAATTATTTGTAGCAAATATTTATTTGTAATCATTTCTTTTGTACTTAGCTGCTTTCAAATTGTTATTCTGTTTTCAATTTTATTTTAAATTCACAAGCAAATTGAAACAAAAAGTTGCCAGAAACAATTGATGTGTACCAAACAGAAAAAAGTGAACTTATCTTAATTTAAAGTTATCTCTGAATATAAAAAAATATTATTTTATTCCTACAGGTATAATTATCAATTGATATTAATAAAAATAAATAATCACGAAGAAAATGAAAACATGACTGGAAGTTGATTGTTATCAAATTTTTTGAATTAAAGAAAGCAAAGTACTTTAAAAGACATCATTATGTTAACATAAAAAATGTTTTTCTAATTTTATGAATTAAGATTCTTAGAAGAACATAAAATAAAAAATTGTTAAAAATAATTCATTTAATCTACTTTTTTCCACTTACCTTTTCTTTGAAAACTAACACTTAACACAATTTCTTTTTGTTACAGGAGAACCTTTATCTTCAGGACCATGCTGCGTCGTGGGACCCTCTGTGTCGCGAGTGTCGCGTCGGGAGTGCCGGGGGCGTCCAGATTCGGGCTTTGGAGTCTCCAATACTCGGAATCTCGGGATATTCGGGATCCTGAGTCTTGGAAACTTCGAAATTCGAGTCTCGGGGTCTCCAAAATATCGGATACCGAAACCTTCGGTATTTTTTATCGAAGTCTTTGGTATTCAATATTTTCGAGTCCTTGGGACTTGGACTTCGGAGTTTCTGGGATTGAGTCCTGGAAACTTCGAAATTCAAGTCTCGGGGTCTCCAAAATATCAGATACCGAAACCTTCGGTATTTTTTATCGAAGTCTTTGGTATTCAATATTTTGGAGTCCCTGGGACTTGAATTTAGGAGTTTCTGGGACTTAGTATCCCGGAATTCCGGAATTGCGAGTGGAGGGGACTTCTAAGTCCGAATTTGGGGGCTCCAAGTTCCGGGCTGGGACCCGGCCGGTCGTCGAATAACAAAATATTTCATACTAAACCTGGTAGGCGTGAAAAATTTGTTTTTGTCTTTTTAATTTTTTAAATAAAACACAAAAATTCGATATCTCTCTTCTTTTATTTACGGTCTCCCCTTCCTCCTGCCCCCCCCCTTCCCCCGCCCCTCCCCGGGGGCCCTCTTTTGAGGGCTCCCGGCGGCCCTCTTCCGAGGGCTCACATTCATCCCTAGGGTGAGAATGCATGCGAGAGAGGGGGTCGGTTGCGTGTTGGAGAGGGTAATAATTTATATTAATACCCCCTCCAACACACACACTCCCCTCTCGCACACATTCTCACCCTCATTCACTCCGACGGTGGAAATGAATGAAAGAGGGTACAAGTGTAATTAAGGGTACGAATTTATGTTCATACCCTCTGTCACACCTGCACCCCATTCCATTCATTCTCACCATCATTCTCTCACTCATACATTCATTTATACCACCACACTGTTTGAGAGAAAAGAGGGTTACTTGTTGGAAAAGGTACATGTACTTTATACCCTTTCCAACACGCACCTTCTCTTTCTCTCACATATTCACACCCTCGTGCGTTCTGAGGACGAGAATGAATAGAAAAAGGTGCGTATGTGATAGAGTTTAATCCTCTGTAACATACACACACTTTTCCACTCATTTTCATCCTCATTCCTTCTTTCATACTTTATTCGCACCCTTATACATGTTTTCATTTATATAAACACTCATTTGCACCTTGCAATCGGCTACATTTACTCATCAACCCTCCCAGTCATGCTTTCTCGCCCTCATTTTCATTCATTTTCACTCAATTCCTTCATTCACACCCTCTCACATGTGTTTATTCACAGAAATACTCTTTTTCACCCCATAATCATTCACATTTACAAGCTCAAGTCGTTCATATATTCATACATTACTCTTGAGGGTAAGAATATATGTTAGAGAGGGAAGGCATTAAATTGAGAAGAGGGTATTTAATTTATACCCTTTGCAACACATACTGTTCCTTTCTCTCACACATTATTACCCTCCTGCGTTCTGAGGACGAGAATGAATAAAAAGAAAAGTGGGTATGTGACGGAGAATTCAATCCTTCGTCACATACATACATTTTTCCGTTCATTCTCACCCTCAGTTCCTCTCTTAAACTTTCAGTCGCCCCTTATACATTTTTTCTTTCATAGAAACATTCATTTCCACCCTGCATTGGCTAACATTTATACGTCAACCCTTTCAGTCACACCGTCGCCCACATATTCACTAATTTACACCCTATTCCCTCTTTTACGTTAACTCACACCCTTACACATCCTTTCATTCACAGGAGCACTCATTTTCATCCTACAATTATTCACATACTTATGTACAAGTCATTCATACCTTCATTCTTCACTCTTTTACTCAAAGATCTTCTCATTTTCACATAATCATTCTCACCCCACAATAATCCCCCACATCCCCAATTATTTACTATTATACAGTCATATAAAAGTTTACAAATATGTGAAAATATTTAAATAAATATTTTAAAACCTAAAATAATATTATGGTATCAATAAATATTAACATACTAATTTCTATCTAAATTAATGTTACAATTCAATTAAATATTTTATCTTTAGATAATAAATTAAGAAATTTCTTAAATATTCATTATTAATTTTACGGTAACAATTACTTTATGTGTATGCTAAAATAAGTATCTTAAATAAATATATTTCATTCTTTGCAATTAAATTGGCCTCTAAAAGTGGATTTATAATTTTAGTGTTACTTATAAACAACAAAAAAATGATTCAATGATAAATTCAGAATATTATTTTAAAAATGTTCATTTTTGGTGAAGGCGCAGGGCATCGAAAATATAGTCATATTAGTGTAAGGTTGGTTGCCTGTACACAAAGTCTAAAAGTATTCAATGTTCAATTCAATAAATAGTTAAAAATGAATGTATGAAGTAACAAAAATTATTTAAGAGTTAAGAATAATAAATTAAAGAAAGAATATTTTAAATTGACTGAAGCTTAAGAAAAAAAGAAAGAAATCGTTTACAACTAAAAATAAATAGAGATAAAGGTAAGTACCAAATTAAAAAATTATAAAATTGATATTAGTTACTAATTAATCATATTTTTCTTTAATTGATAATGAGAATGTGTTATAAAGAAAAAAATTAATATTTAAAATGATAATGAAAAATATATTTAAATGAATTTAATTTAGAAACAGACAAATTATATAAAGAAAATACTTTCAATCATAATAAAAGAATTACCTATTTAAGTAAATTTAATTTGAATAGATAATAGAAATGAAAAAAACTTCAAATTTTAATTTAGAAAAAGAGAAACAAGCAAATACTAATTTCAAAATTAGAAAAGAAAAATGATTTGAATGGATGTGTCATGAAATCAAATTTAATTATTTCAAGAATAATAAATAAACTAAGTGATAAAAGGGATGTAATTTCAATAAACCCACTTTTGTTAATAGGCCAATTACCAGATAAATTAAAACAAAATTAAGTACGAAAAATTACGACGTAGCACTGGTCAAATAATCCATTTTTCTCTGATGCCAATAGAATGTGGTGGGTGGTAGAGTCCATCATCTGATCCAAGGGCATTAGGGTTGATCGTACTCGAATTTTGTAATGCAGTTATCATCATGGAAGCTAAAATAAAAAATAATTTTTAATAAAAATTAAATTTTAAAAATAAGCAAGTGTTGATAAAGAATAATAAACAGAAATACTGTAATAAAATACCTACCCTTCTACGATTGTGATATCATCTTTTTCAACCCTCAGACTTTAAGTATTAGAGCCAACAAACACGTTAGAGAGAATTCCTGAAAAAAAGAATAAAAAATTACATTATTTGTTCCTATTTCAATTAAAAATTCGTTTGAATTTATGGAAGTGCCAAAAGGAGCCTAAAAATTTTTACTTTCTACTAAGTTCAAAAAATAGATATCACTTTGTGACCCTGCAGTCCCTAATTAACGTTTCAGTTTTAAATTTGTTTAAGACCAGATTTCGATTTGGAAATTTTGTAAAAAAACCTAGCTGTTCAAAAAAAGCCCACGAAAATTTAAGTTGTTATGGGATTCTTATGAAAAGACATCATTTTATGAACTAATTAACGTTTTGATTTAAGATTCGTTCGAAGCACTGAAAAGAGAAGATTTTTATTTACAAATTTCCCTAATGTAAGTTTCAAAAAAAATCTAATAGCGTCAAAAAAGCTGGAAAAAAATTAAATTGTTATTGATTTCTTAAAAACAGAAATTGTCCTGCTGAAAAGATCAAAACAGAATTCTAGTGATGCCGAAAAAGCTCGCAAAGATTTAAATATATATAATTTTCATAAAAACACATATTACTTTGTGACCATACAGTGCCTTTATTAATATTTTCATTTAAAATTCGTTAAAAGCACTGAAAAGGCAAGAGTTAAATCTACAAATGGTCCTGTTGAAGTCCAAAAAAAATTCTAGTCGTGCCAAAAAAACTAATTTTATAAAACAGACTTTAGTTTGTGACCCTGCAGTAAATTTATTAATTTTTGACTTAAAATTCGTTTGAAGCACTGAAATAAGAAGACTTTAATTAACTTTTTGAAATGTCCAAAATAAAATTTTTAATCGTCCAAAACTATAATTTTTTTATCGACTTCACCCTGTATAACATTTAATTTACCTTGGCCAAAAGTAGTCATCGAAAGGCTTGCTGTGCTTGCTGCTTATCAGTCACATGGCCTAATGTATTTGCGCCGTAGCCAAATGGACACATCTGGAAAAAAGATAAAGAATCATATACAGGGCGCTATTAAAAACGACTCCACATGAAAAATAATTTATGAACTTCGACAATTAGAATTTTGATACGTAAGGGACAAACATAATCATTTAAAAAATGGAGGAGCAGATGAAAATTTTGACGGAAATGCTTAAAGAAATGAAGGCAAGCCAGAAAGAAATGAAAGTGGAAATTAAGAAAGAAATTAAAGCAGGTAAAGAAAAAATTAAGGCAGGTCAAGAGGAATTGATCGAAGATATGAGAAGAATAAAAATTGAGCAAGAAGGATTGAAGTGAGAGGACAGTCAAGAGAGAACAGCGAAGAAAAAATGATTACGAGAGTTTCTGCAAGTGAAATAGTTATTAAATTGTTGTTATTTTGTGATTGAGTTAACTAATAAAAGTGTTGGAAAATAGGTGATATTTAAAAGTAATTATGTTCAAAGTCCTAAGCATTATAAATTAGGACTTTAATTAAATAAAAAGTATTTTAATTGGTTTTACTTTATTTTATTACATTTTAAAATTATTTCAGCACATTAATAGAAATTGGAGCACTTTGCGAGGACTTTAAACAATTTGAAAATGTTTGAAGCCTTTTTTTTTTTAATACAAATTAATAAAATCTTTTATAAAGTAATTTGATTATTTATGAAAGGGCTTAATGCACATTTTCAGGCTCAAAGCATTAATAAAGCTTTGTCAAGTTCAGATACAGGATAATTAAATAAAAATAAAACTTAAATAAATAAGAAAAAAATTAATTGATGTAAAATTAATATTATTAGGGCTAGTAATTAGTGTTTAAATTTAGATTTTAAACAAATATTAAACAATTCCCACCACAAAACAAAGTTAAATTTAATAAAACACTAACGATAAATATCAAACAAAACCATTTAAAAAATGTCTCAGATTAAAATAATTTTGGATTTGGTCAAGCTATAGGTAATAGATAACAAATTCTCAATTCTTTATAAATATAAAATAAACACTGGTGAATTATATACCTAGTAGGTAGTTCAAAATAAAAACACTTTAACAAACCCATCACAAATTCTAGAAAATGTTTTCGTGTTCATTATCCTTTTATCTTTCAAAGTACTGAACAAAAATTAGGGTCATAAACTACAAAAGATATACCTACCAAATAATTTACTTTAAAACGAAAAATTCAAATTAAGTCATGAATAATATAATTATTAGATATTAGCTCGTTACCCTTTTGTGTATCGATAATTTATGGGTGTTAAAATTGAGGGTTATTAAACAACAAAATAATTATTACCTACATTTATTTACCATAAACACTAATAATACAAACTACAAATTTTAATTACATCTTTAAGTACCTAATAGTAGATAAAATCAACCCTTACCTTAATTCGTAGTGGTGCAAGTATGTATTCCATTAGATGAATTTCCCGTAAAAACTTTTTCCTCTTCAAAATAACACAAAGCGACACAATCAAACGTTAAAACAACATTTTGTCGACTGGACTAGAAAAACATGCATAATAACAACTCGAACCATAGTCATAGTGTGGCCAACACCCAATTAATCAGATTAACCTCGGTGCCCTTGCCGGACTGACACGGAATGTGTGACGTACATACCTGAAAATAAATACAATACAAGGAACATTAGAATATAAAAATGCTACACATACAGGGCACAATTAAAAAAGAAATTAATACTTAAAAGTTACACAGACAGTGCTTATTGAATAAATAGTGCAAGGATAAAAATTAGGATTATACAGGATTTTACTAGGATAATTAAGGATGTTAATAAAATTACAAGGATAATAAAAACCATTAACTTTTTGCAATTTCTACAGATATAAAAATTCCTGTAGGTGGTACATTTTTATCTCGTTATTATTACGACAGGATCTGAAAGCTTCGCCCAAGTCGAGCGAAAGCTCCACGCGTTATCATCCTGTTACGTTCCTGAAATCCTGTTACTAAATCTGACTACGATACTTCTGCAAACACATTTGCTTCATGAAGTATGACCCATCCATCCATCAGCCATCAAGTCATAAATTATGCATGCATGTGAGTGTTTATTGCACAAAATACACTTACATGCGTACACATACATGTATAAAAGTATAAAAGTGGCCTTTTTTCCCGTTCCCGAAGCACACGAACAGATTTATTTATGAAGAACATAAATGTGAAATTAGCAGGTACACACACTGTAATGTAAAGTAACAACGAAATGCTTTTTTGCAGCGAGGCAACGACGCAGTAGTTAGTTATTTATCGATTCAGTTTAATTACTAATTACGAAAAGAAATGTTATTTTATTTAATTAACGTATTTATGTGCCATCTGGAGCCCAGGTAGATAATTCTGTTATTTTATAACATTTCAACTGATAAATACCTACAGGGTGTACACTATAGCAAAATATTTTATTTTATCAAACAGAAAAAACAATGTGCAGGGATGTTTTTTTTTTACTAGATAGGTATAAAAATAAATCACTAAAAAAATATTCAGTCGATAAGTTCAGTTTTTCAGCTTGAAATCCTCGCGTCGAAATAACAATAAAAGCCAAACGTTTCCATTGTCCTGTCTATATTTTGTGCTTAACAGCATTCCAGAGACCCTTCGACGTTCGAGAGAAGGGTGCAACAGCCTCAATTGCTATTGCGATGAGACATAAGACGGGGGACGAACGCGATATCCGGTCAATATCACGCCCAATGTCACCCCCGTCTTATCGTCAGATGAAACCGATATCACCGACAGTTGCAACAAAAGAACTATGGCAGCAGTAAAACGGTTCAAAATAAATTAAGTTGTAGCCACAAAAAAATCTTCATTAGTTGGAGAAAGTGCAAAAAAAAATTAGTATCTACTTGACATCCTTAAAAAATAAGAATAAAATAGTTGAAAGTTTTGGGGCGGTGTAGACAACAATTTTTGAAAACTTTTTGATAAATTTGTTATCAAAACTATTTAAGTAAGTAAATAAAAATGAAGTAAGAAATTGCCCTTATAACAACTAAATGTTTTAACACTCGAGTTTTTGTGCCACCCTTAAAAAAAATCGATTAAAATAGTCGAAGATGTGAACTTTGGGGAAGATTAGACTCACGGTTTTTGAGAGAGGAATACAATAAATGAAAACATGCTACTTAATAAAATAAAAAGTTAAAATAAACCAATTAACATCCCCTCCTGTTCTTAAATTACTTAGACAAAGAACTTTTTGTTCCTTGATCTCCAATCCTCCAAAATATTTTTTGTTTCAACATATTTTTATATTCCCTTATTCACATAAAAATTTCTAAACTATCCGTTTCACTCCCTCAATTAGTTCCGGCCTGATTTGTCACGACATTTTGCGGACAAATTACTTTTTGTATCCTAGATGACGTGCCCTCTCTTCCTTATTGCCAATAAACTTGGGGTGGCTCAGGGGTGTCCCCACCAGGACGTTCACAAACCTTCTCTACTTATCTCACTCGGTTTAAATCACTGATAAGTGCATATATCTAGTGTCCAATTGCACGCAACACACCACAAAGTTTGTGGTCTTATTGGTTTTATTTATTCATGAAACAATTCTCTGAATATTGGTATAAGGATACGTGCAGGTTCCCCGTAAATTTCCTGAATTAGAATGTTTTGTTCTTCAAGAAAATTATCCCCGAGTCATCCTGTTAATTCTGCATTTGCGATTATTTATTAATCCATCCGACAAAGGCGATAAAGTGAAAATTTCAATTTTGTTCTGTCAGAGCGTGCGAAGTTATGTTGTCCTTTGCAGCCCCTTGGAGATCGTATTACGTTCAACAATCGGTTCATATATGGTCCTTGGTTGAAGTCCTTTACGTGCTATCGTCGCAAGTAACGTCGGGAGTCAGGAAACGTTTCGAATGTTTTGTGGCGCTCAAGTGAGTGTTCGATATCCGCGGTTAAATGGAAACTCGAAAGATTTTTACTTATTTTCCGATTATGGGAAACTTTAAGAGAACGAACCACTTCGACGACGGAGTCGATCAGTGAACTAAGTCCGCGATTTTCACGAAACCGAAAAGAAAGAAGCTGACGGCAATTTTCCAATTTTCGCAAAATCTTTTCGTGACCCATTTTCACTGTTCAAATAAAGTGGGTGGGTGGTGAAAATCTATCGCATTACATTAGAAAATTGACAATTGTTTGACAGGACTTTCTGGAATTAGATGACTATATCAACGCCTAATTGAATTTAATTTAAATCCATAGAATCTTACCAAATGTTGGTTTTGTTATTGTTATTTTATGATAGCACCCTGTGTTTGTTTGTGTTTTCTGATTTTTTAACTCCTCCAAAATGCCATTAAAAGTCGGGATAGGGTTTGAAAAAAATCTGAGTAGAAGCAGCCCGTTCGTTGAATAGCAATTGAAATTGAAAGGTCTCATTTGGAAGAACGCGCGGACGGTATGTTTGCAGAAAGTGTCGTTTTTAAATGAGTCCGTCGCGGGTACAATGGCACAAAGAGGATCGTATGAATGCATGCAGTTCCCGTGGGCAAATAAAGAAACTAATGCGCACCGTTTTCCCGCTCGCTACTTATCCCGAAATGAAAATTGTGTAGTGTCGGACATGGAACTTGTACAGTCGACTATTATGTTTCCTCTTCCGTTATGTTGTAACGGTTATTTAGCAAATCGGATTTTGGTTTTAGTGTTTTCCCATATTCCCTTTCAATATGGAAAATAGGAACACTGATAGCGGTTTCCTGAGGGAGAGATGCTAATTTAAAACGATAAAAACAAACAGTGGAGTTTATAAGAGAATGCTCCAAAAAAAATTGCAAACGTAAGTCCTTCGAACCTCCTATTAATATACAGGGTGCGTGAAATCAAAATCACAATCAAGTACGTAAATGTACCAAGAACGCTCTTAGAGGTTTCTACTTTCCATTATTAATTTAGAAAATAGAATAATAGGTACATTGAGAGGACGTTAATTCGTTCCCAGTAGTTTTCTTAAATGGCAACGTCGCGCCTTTTCGGTCTGTATATTGTCGATAATGTAGGAAACAATAATATTGCGAGCAGAATCGCATCTATTGCTCGCTAGTTTCGTGGCTGTTTCAATGTTTACATACTTAATATACAGGGTCTTTCAAGTTGATGGGCTATTAGTATATGAATTAGTAGAATGAATTTAATTCCGAAACTTGGGCTCATTTGGTTATTGTTTATGCCGCTTCTTTTAAAAATATTTTCAATTTCGATTTACATTCGGTTATACCGAAAGTATATGTTAACTTTCCTATTTTAAATGGAATGAGATACTTTTTTTTTACATTTTCTGATAAAAAATCTGAATTCATGCACATATTATAGGAAGCACTACCCCAAAAATATTGATGGATTTCGAGTTATTTAATTTTTTAAAAAAATTTTGACATCTGCACGTTAACATTTAAAAAACCGTAATTCAATTAATTTTTGAGATTTTGCTTTATAACTCATAAAAATTATTTATAACTATTCACATTATCGAAAAAAAAATGTGGTTTTTAACTAAAATGTACAGGGTGTTCAAATTTTGTGGTCAAAGTTGGTCAACTTCAAAGAGGCATAAGTCAATTTTTTTAAATAAAATGATCCATTTTTGACTACATATTCGAATTCCTCATTGAATTTTGCGTCTTTTGATATGGGACTATCGTATAACTTTGCTTATATTTTTTGAGAAAATCTACAATTTGAAGTATGTCATTCCATTTAAAATAAGAAAGTTAACATCTACTTCCGGTATAACCGGATGTAAATCGAAATTGAAAATATTTTTAAAAGAAGCGGCATAAACAATAACCAAATGAGCCCAAGTTTCAGAATTGAATTCATTCTACTAATTTATATACTAATAGCCCATCAACTTGAAAGACCCTGTATATTAAGTATGTAAACATTGAAACAGCCACGAAACTAGCGAGCAATAGATGCGATTCTGCTCGCAATATTACGTATTGTTTCCTACATTATCGACAACATACAGACCGAAAAGGCGCGACGTTGCCATTTAAGAAAACTACTGGGAACGAATTAGTGTACTTTTCGAATCGGTCCGGTCCTGTATTTTCATATACCTACCTGCCTAATTATTATAGTAAATATCACTTTAAAATAAAATAAATAACTCAAAGGAACCCAATAAAACATTATTTATGAATACGTAGTTACGACTTGGACGAGATTTGTGTGAATTAATGTGCGGACCCCCCTTTTGCCCAGAATGTGCAAATAAAAGAGCTGCTCATCACACATTGTAAGTGTGGCGAACGACGAGAATCTGCGGTGCAAAATGTAATTCGGTTATCGAACAGTTGTCACAACAAAAGATAGCGCTTTTTTTGGTCCGACACTCCGGCACAAAGGTCCGCATGTTAAAGCGGAACCGAATCAAGTGCGCCATGACCACCAGTTTAGAGGCCATTAATCAATCCCGAAGTGAATCCTCTGACTGCCATCGCATATAATAGTTTTCGAGCTTTTGTTGTGTCGAAAATGTGCCACCTTGATCGTTCTGTCCGAATGCACACACACACACACACACACAACGCCACGTTTTGTGCAGGGTGAGGTGACCAATTTTCACGGTTTGCCAAATTATTCCCAAAAGTCGCCCGGGGATAACAGCGACTTTTAACGATTGTTCATCCGTCCATTATCTATTATTATGGATGGTCTTTTGTGTCGTGTCTTAAATTGTGGCTGTTTTGTTGGATTGGTGTAAATATATGGCACAGGTTTTTGGGGTAGTTGGTCAGTGGGGCTCACTACAGCTAGATTTCACCTTTTAAAAGAAAACGAGAAAGTTGGACTTCCAAGAAAACGCTTCTTCAAATACAAATGCCATATAGGCCACTTTATTATAGAGAAGCATCCCTAAAAAGCATATGTCTCCTGAAGATGCCCTGGTAGGGTGAAACAGTTGTTAAAAAATTAAAAAACATACTCTGTAAAGCTTATTATTCTGTCGATCGAAATCAGTAAATTCAGTTCTCGTATATGGGGAGGAACCATGATACCTTTGACGTTTCATTCCAACTTCCCCCTCTTTTTTTTAGAGCTTACGTTATCAGTTCGGAGGATTATCGAGTAATTAGAATTTAGGGTCAACATATCCGTCAGCGTTAATGTCGCATTTAAATATGTAATGGCCGTGCCGTGCGCGGTCCCTTTTATCTTTCAAATGGAATTAGTTTTTTCAGCCACGGTCCTCGATTCAGGAACGGCCGAGCCGCCATATCCGTTGATCAAAAAATAAGTGGCATGCAAAATGCTAGTGGTCGTCCCAGTTCGTGGAACAAATACACAAAAAAAAAGAAACATGAAGAACAACCCCACATTAAAAGAAAAAACAGTGCATACAGGGTGATCGTTTTCAGTCTACCCTTGGACTAATTTCTAAACTGAATTGAAATATCGTTTTAAAGTTTTGGTCGATTGGGTTTTAGAAAGTTTTATCACTTCATTTTTTTACATTTTCGGAGTTCTCGCCAAACTGAGGGTCATGTTGATAATACAACCCTTCCTTGATTCTTACAGTTTTTGTGTTATTGCATTGTTTTCAAATATTGTTCCATTTGCATCATCCCCCTTTATCGCGGTTATTTTTGACACTAACCGGTAATTATAAATTACTAGCAATGTCCGCGATTTCGTCCGCGTGGAATAGTGACTTTCGGCAGCACTTAAAATTTATTTATTCTACATTTTTATTTTCTGGGCCGTAAGCCTCATTGCCGACGTCATTACACAAAAACTTTCATTCCTTATTTTTACCCCCTTTAGGATAAAATTTTTACAAACTTTAAATGTCGTATTTATATCTAATCAAAAGTCTAAAAAATAATTTTCAAGCTTCTAGCTTTATATCTACTTATCTTATCTGTACCAAATTCTCATTTAAATCGGTTCAGTAGTTTGGGCGTGATTGCGTAACACACAGACAGACAGAGTTACTTTCGCATTTATAATATTATAGATTAATATAGTTTAATTATAGTTTAAAATAGTTTATATACACGGCTTAGTATTCAACTACTTTTTTTGATCCAAATAAACAAAACCTCTATAACTTTTTACACTTAATATTTTAATTTTCTGGGCCGTAAGCTTTTTGGACGACGTCATTACACAAAAACTTTCATCGGCTAATTTTATCCCCTTTAGGGTAAAATTTTTACAAACATTGAATGTCGTATTTATTTATATCTAATCAAAAGCCTAAAAAATAAGTTTCAAGCTTCTGTCTTTAAAAATTACGGAATTCCCGCACAAACTTTCCTATTTCAACCCCTTACAACTCTTTTTTCGCATTAAAAAGTAGCCTATATCCTTTCTCAGGCTCTAGACTATCTCTGTACCAAATTTCATTTAAATCGGTTCAGTAAATTTTAGGCGAGATTGTGTAGCATACAGACAGAGTTACTTTCGTATTTATAATATTCCGCGAATTCATTTTCGTCGATTTTCCTATGGGAATAAGATATTTTCCCGCAGTAAAGCGTAGCCTATGTGTTAATCCAGGGTGTCAGCTAACTCCATACCAAATTTTATTAAAATCGCTCCAACCGTTTAGACGTGAAGAAGTAACAGACATACACACTCACAAACTTTCGCATTTATAATATTAGTGTGATTTTCGTACATCTTCTTAACGTTTTAGTATGGTACCAAACCGTCCACAAAGTTTTGAAAAAATAAACTAAAAAGGGGGTGAAAACGTGTCCCCAATATCATAAATTAAAAATAGAAAAACGTCTGTTTTTTAAAATAATACCCCATATTTTTATTTACACTGTTACACTAATCACTTAATCCCCTTTAAAAATATTAGGACACTGTGCGTCTAAAATTGATATCTAATGAAAAAATTTGAAAGAACTGATTTAATACTACTTTTTTATTTTTACAAATAATTTTATTTAAGTTAGACAATAATAATTAAAGAAACTGTTAGAATTATTATCCATTTACATCCAATTTTGCAAAAATAGCCATTCGCACCCTTAGAGCGACATTTCGTTTCGTTTTGCTTACATACCGCGATAAAGGGAGATGGTGCAAACGGAATTTTTCTTTAAAACAATGATATAACTTAAAAAATGTGAAAATCAAGGTATATAGGGTTGTATTATCGACATGATCCTCAATTCTGATGAGGAATCCGAAAATTTAGAAAGAAAATTGGCGATTCCATTTAAAATAACGAAGTTGACGTTAACTTCCGGTATGATCAGAAGTGGTAAAAGACGAAATATATTTTAGAAGAGTAAGCCGCTTCTTAAAACCCAATAGACCAAAATTTTAAAACGATATTCTGGTTCAGTCCGGAGATACGGCTAAGGGGCTGTTCATAAAATATGTCACGCTAAAATTAGCTTTTTTTGACCTCCTCCCCCCGGTTGTCACGCTGGGTCACACTTTCTGTGACCCCTTCTGTAAATATTACGTCACAAAAACTAAACCACCCCTTAACATGATAAATTTTGATATTTTTATTTATTTATAATAAAATTTTAATAAATCAATAAATATCTTTTGTAACGAACAAATAAATAATATTTCTATTTATCAGAAGTCCAAGGATTCTGTAAAAATTCAGTAAAAATTTTTAATGACCGGCGAACGTCACGTTACCGTGGACCGCCTGTCCCCCTTTGTTACATCTTGTCACACTCAGCAAGACCCCCTCCCCTGTATGTGAACGTATTTTATGAACGGCCCCTAAGGTTACTGCACAAAAAAGAATATGATAAGAGGCTGCTTAAATATTGGGACTAATATGAAGTTCAAACATATAATTGCTGAGGTTTACTGTAAAACGAATCCTGACAATTTGTACCCGATTCCATTTTTCTATTTCATACAAAACTTTCTGCTATTTCTAATTACGGCAATTTTTGTAACAATGAAATGAAATTAGTGATACGAGGTGACGTGTTCGCCGCCGAATTCGCTTGCTCACAAAAATCTGTCGTCGTGAATAAAGTCAACTTGGTGAGTATCATGTCGAAAGGGATCGGCGTGGTAAAAATATTTTGGTGATGCGACGAGGGCATCTCCTCTCGATCCTCGAATATCCTCGCCCTGTCTGTCTGTCGCGCCAGTTAGCCTCGCTTGAGCTATTGAGCCCTCCGACAACTCGTCAAGCACTAAATTCCGATAGAACCCGACAGATGTGCAAAACCGTTACACCCCAACCCAACGAAACACGATATTTTGATGCAAAACGTTGACTTTGGCCATTGAATGAATTTTGACACAAAAGTAACTAAATGAATTGTGTGCTGATTGATAAAACAAAATTATTGGCAGTTTTTTTTTATTAAACACAAACACAAATAACTTCAACTTGAAGTTATTTGTGTTTGTGTTTAATATTAAATATGCTTCATCACCCTTGCACCGTTAAAAATTTAAAGTTTTTTTTTAATTATTTCAGGAAATTGTAGTGATGTCTCTTGGTAAACATTTTTATTGATCTTCATCTACATCATTTCACAGACGAAATAATAAAAACAGTAGGGAAATGGCGGTCCAAAATGTGAAAATCGTACGCGCCCGCGCGCCGATCTCATAAAAATTCATGTCGAACGAAACTTCACGAAAACGATCCATTATTTTCGTCGTGCAGAATATTGAAAAGCGTATTGCGAAACGGTAATCGGAGCAAATGATCGTAAACAATCTACTGAAGTTTTAGAGGGTAGTACGAAAACAAAAGGGCACAAACAAATATAAACTAGGTACACATGAACCATATAAAAAATTTTAGCTCGATTAGCTTTTGTTGCTGTTATTTTCGATGAGTATATATCTGTAAATACATATTCCCTATAAAATATAAAATTTAATTTGCATCAAAGTTTTGAAGAAAATAAGAAATTTTTAAATTGAATCTCTTTTGGAGTAAGAACTTCTACAAAGAGATACTTTTATCTTACATAAATAATATAAAAAATATTTTTAGATGTTGTGTTTGCCTTTACAATAAATAATACCTCTTTAAATAGAATAAAAAAATATTTTTATGGTAAAATCTACCCTGCCTCCACCCTCAAAAAGAAAGCATATGTTGCCTATGCTATTATTATCCTCTAAAGTGACAAATTTGCGCCAAATGTTTATTACGTATATCTCCCCAGCCTAAAAAAAGCCTTGTGTCGACTTGGAATACGTGATTTCTCTTCTCACACTCTCATAACAATCTATAGACCGATGAGACGAGACACAACGCGTGTTGTAGCGTCTGCGACGAGCCCGATGATGGTGATGGCTCGAACAACAACAACAACAACAACAACTGTAAAAGATGATTTGACATATTTGTTTTCTCTTGCAAATTACCTCTGCTTGTAAAACGCCGCACTACGAGCGCCAATTTGTTAAACAACTTCGTTTAGATAAGCCAATAGTTTACAAAGAATGAAGAACAACAACGTGGAGTCGAGTGATGCCACCATTTTATTCTTTTTGACCTTTGTAAAAGAGGTGACTTGCTAAAGATTGCTGCTTACCTGCTGCCTTGTTTTGACGAATGAAGAATTGATACACTTATTTAAAAACATACAGGGTGTTGGGGTTTTTAAAACCAATAATATAAGGGGGCATCCATAAATTACGTCATACAAATTTTATGTCCCTTGTTTCACAATGTCACATTTCGTTGACTCCCTCTCCCCCTTAATGTATGACGATAGCCCCTAAAGACATGTAACATGTCTAACAAGAGTTTTGTAGGAGGGGGTAGTTTTTAAAGTCAAATTGTTAGAGATATTGTTAATTTTTTAGATATTTAAAACGCTTCCCCAACAGACTTCATTTTTTGACAAATCTCTTAAAAAATAAGCGAGCCTTTTGGTTATAATTTATTAAGATTCGTATGAAGAGATTCGTTAAAAAGTAACTTTAGAAAATGAAATCTTAAAGGACGTATATCAAGCTAGTACGACAAAGTTGTTTTTACGATTTGTGAGTTGCACTATAATTTGTCGCTAATTTGTTACCAAATACAAAAATTTGTAGCTTATTTGTTACCAAATACAATAATTTGTAGCTAATTTGTTACCAAATCCAAAAATTTGTAGCTTATTTGTTACCAAATACAATAATTTGTAGCTAATTTGTTACCAAATCCAAAAATTTGTAGCTAATTTGTTACCAAATTCAAAAAGTTGTCGCTCGTGCCGTTTAGCCATAATCAGCTGATATGCTAGCTTGATATCAAGATAGCACTACACATAGCATATCTCGAAAACGAAATATCGTAGGATATTACTGTAAAGACCATAATTTGTCGCTAAAAGATTGCACATTCAACGAATTTGTCGCTAGTGTTATCTTCAACTCATAAGCGAAAAACTGCTGGAGAACCATCAAAAAGTAACGTGTTGCCCAATTTGGGAGAATCAGGGAAAACCTAATTTAAAAAAATTTGGTAAATAACTCCAATCCTTAAAGGAAATGTAACAAATAACTCCTTGATTAATTGTTTAATGGTTTTCCAGCAGTTTTTCGCTTATGAGTTGAAGATAAGACTAGCGACAAATTCGTTGAAAGAGTTATCTTTCAGCGACAAATTATGGCCTTTACAGTAATATCCTACGATATTTAGTTTTCGAGATACGCTATGTGTGGTGGTAGTTTGATATCAAGCTAGCATACCTGGTGATTATGGCTAAACGGCACGAGCGACAAATTTTTGGATTTGGTCACAAATTAGCGACAAATTATCGTATTTGGTAACAAATTAGCGACAAATTATAGTGCAAGTCAGAAATCGGAAAAATAACTTTGTCGTGCTACCTTGATACGTATACGTTCTTAAAGGGGATGAAGTGGATTTTCAAAGTTTGCACTGTGAAGTTCTAAACTACCCAATAGTTATTGCCTCACATTAAGAAGTAATCTGCTGTATAGCGCAATCTCATCATACGTGCTTACCAGTAAATTTGAAAATAATTAAACACCCCTGTATGATATTTTCTGAAGCCAAATATTTGCGTATTTCCAGTAGATATGTTCACTCTACCTTGAACAAACGCGTCACAATTAAATTGTTATCTAATAGACCATGCTCCTGAAGAAACACAAACAAGAAATAAAGTTCAATCTTTCGGAACTTGATTTGTATTTCCTCTTATTTTAATTATACCTACCACTAAAATACTTGCACTTACAATTAGTTGAAAAACACTACTGTTAGGTTAGGTAATTTTCTCAGATTTATTTCCACCGTGTTTTTGTTTTGGTGCGTAGGCAAATTCTCAAAAATTGACAAGCAAATTTCCAGTTAAGTAACGTTTTTATTTTAGTATTTATTTTTTTCTCGCGAGGAGCGCGACCAATCAGTTATGTCTAGTAATGTCATCAAGCGAAGGTTGAGTTTCACAGGGAACAAGAACAAAAGATAATTAGTAACAGTTGTACGGTTGTTTTTATGTTATCGAAAATGTTACGACTTCGTCATTCTTTTAAATAATTTCTCACCAACGAAAACTACGTGGGTGCATCCCAAAAAATAATGAACGAGTGATGGTAATTTACACAGAGGGTGTTTGACGTTCTTGACGACAAAAGAAATAACAAATGGTGGATCTTAACAAAAAAAACGAGAGATTCGTTATTTATTACTTACAATTTTATAAATAATTCTTTAAAGATGTCTAAAACTCTCAGCTAATGAGTAAATTACACAAATAAATAAATAAATACTTGTCATTTCTAATACGAAATAAATTAATATCTGAAAATCGTCGGTTTTGAAAAAAATTAAAAATAGTTTAACAAAAAGTAAAATTAAATTATCTATCACCTCCCTGTATAAAAATCATTAGGTTATAGTTGTAGTAGTGTACAGTCCTTGCTCTCACGATGGATGACCAAACGACCTGATCAAATATGCGTACAAGAAAGAGGTGGAATCAATCCAACAGACGGTTCAAGGAATCTCGTCAATAACTGAGACCAATTGATAGCCCCGCCATTTACTTGTTGAATGTGTCATAACTTTGATTGTTTGTTATTAAAATTAATTTCGTTTTTGACAACCGCAGGACCGCTGGCTGCTTTATCATCACTCACGCTTTGCGATTTATTGTTATTATATTATACGATAGTTACATACGTTACAGAACTCACTGACTCATCACTAAATAAACAGAAATTAATTTATGAATATTGAAAATACCATATAGGGTGATACAACAGTATAAATAATATAATCAGCAACGAAATTTGTTACGTTATTGGGGCTCAAGCATTCTAAATGTCCGCAAAGTGGGCGTGTCGAGTATTCGCGTGAGTTGGGACATGCGCAATATTCGTGAGAGGCGGAGCATATGCTGAAATATTGTTAAGAAAGGGGATGGTTACGTTAGTTACGCACGCCTCTAGTATTAGATATTAACGAGAAGAGGGTGGAGCATAAAAACGCCCGCCTTATTTGCCTACGTCCATAAATATGTGACATCCCTTAACTTGACCCAATAATAAATAAAAGCAAAGTAACTCCTATTTATTTTAATCTTGTCTTAACACAATTAAGAGCTGCAATAAATTAATTTTCATTACGCTGTAATGAGAATATTTCTGTTAATGTTGTGACCCTTTTAAAACTTATTATTGTTTTCTCAAAAACCCTTTAAGCAAAAGAAAAAGATTAATGTTGCTATATAATTTTGACTTTTGTTTAAAAGGAAAGTTACAGACAGATAGGCACGTATAACATTATAAGGTAAATTATTTCATATATTCAACTTCATTTTATGAAGGTAAATAACAGTCCATCGTAAAGTACCTATTATACCTACCTAAAATACAACCGGCGATGCTTTTAATTCAGTGCCCTTTTAAGGTTGTGGTTTTAACTAACGTAACATAACCGTAATTATAACTTTGTTTCGGCTACAATTTTAAGAGCGTTAATAACTTTTGTCAGCAGAGTATATTACAAACACCATTAAAAGGACTGTTTGTGGATAGGTTCTGAATTATCATGCAGATTCAGTTGCAAGGGTTGGAGTGGAAGGAAATTAACTTGACTAATAAACAAAAACAAAACCAAATTTAATACATGTCATTAGATTGTTCCCAAAATAACTAACCGTGGGTTGATGACAGGATAAAGAATTGAATACTACAACCCTCTAATTTCGGTTGCAGGTATCCCCTCCCTCACCAGATGGCAATCGTTGTTAAACAAATATTAGTTTTCTTAATTAGCTGAAAACTGCCGCAAAAGGTTGTGGCGCCCATTAGCCGTTCATTAGAAATGTTGAAAAGGGTGAGAAAAGAGGGAGAAAGATACGTAGATACCTTCAGTTAATTGTTACCTGTAGGTATCTGGCATCTGCTGGATCCGACCGAAAATAATAAGGCAGTTATTCAATTAAGTCGCGCCTAAGGGATGCCTTTTGTCTGCCATTTTTCAAATAAAACTTATTAGCAAAGAAATTATTAACTGAGCATACTGTTAAGTATTTACCAGTTCAAAACAGTTACGTAAATTTCACGTCGCTAAGTAATTAAATCTAGGGGATGTTCAGGGTCTTATTTAGCCTAATAACTAAGTAATAAAGAACATTCTAGTATGTACTTACTACAAGAACTATACGTAGTTAATTCGATATCTTATTAGCTACGACATGCGCCAGAGGTTGGCCCCACTGCAATAATATTGTAAATTTCATCAAATATAAACGAGCCTTTTTTCATAAAACATTTATTTTGAAAATATTCACAAAAACACAAAGGCTATAGGGGGATAAGAATGGGTAGGATGCCCCCAAACGGATTGTGCTGATTTTTTTTCTGGTGATTACTACCAACATAAGATTAATATTTGCCAAGTTTTAGCTCTTAATATTGTACCGTTGGAAAGTGAGGATTAATACAAAAAAATCGAAAAAAAATCAATATCTTTTCAACGGTTCGATCGATTTGGCTGAAATTTTAGTATGTTTTGCATATTGTTTAACAAAAAGAAGAAAAAATTATTTATATGAAAAAAAAATTTTAACCCTATTAAAAAAATTATTCCACAAAAAAAATTTTTTTCATAAACTTATGGTCTTGGTACAATTACCAAATTTTTTTTTTATTTTTCTAACACTATTTTTCACAACATAAAATGTCAAAAAATGTTTTTTTTTAAGTTAGGTTAGGTTTATGTACAGTCACGTAAATTTTTTTGGAGATATATATAATATGCAATAATCATGTGCTCGAAATAACACACTTGCTGGAGGCTTTTTGCATTTTTAACAGTAGGTAATCCGAGAATGCTATACAGTGCAAAGTAGGTTTCGAGAATAAAATTTCGAAAATTGGCCCAACAAAAGTTGTCGGTTCTTTTTTGTCGATGTTTAAAATTTTCCAGCATATCTCGAAAACTACAATGTCAATCGAACTGCTCCAATCAGATAATATGTAGAGAATTGTAAGACCTTTAAAATAAAATATGAATCGTCACGGTCGGAGTTGCTTTCATCGAGAAAAACGTGAAAAATCTCTAGAAAGGGCCTTTTTTTGAATTATAACCTCCAATTTAACGATTGTAGCGTCGGTCTTTCGGCAAGGGGGTGTCGCTATAGTAAGTGATAAGGGGGCAGATGGGGGGTTCTGTCGGACTTATAGCTTTTGTACAATTGCTTGCATGCAATTTTTGGTTGTTTATGGGAATTTAAATAAAAAAGTAAGGCGTACATTTTGGTCATTGATCATTTAACTGCAAAAACATGTTTTGAATGTGAAGTACGTTAGTCGGACGATTGCAAAATTATTTGCTAGAGTACTATTTGTTAATTGCAATTGTGAAAAAACTATTTTTTAATCTATTTGACGTCATTTATAATTGTTTCGGAATTTTTTTTTAAGTGCGTCATAGTTAAAAAATATAAAATCACAAAATATGATTTTTTTTGAGGATATGTTCTTACCACGATTATGAATAGTATTCTGTATATTTGTAATGATATCCGGTGCAATATAGATTTTCTTCCAGATTGTTTAGATGAATATTAATCTTCATTACTTTCATCGGCAATAATAGGTGTCATTTTGGTTTGATAAAAAAAAAAAAATTATTTCTAGACATTTTCTTGTTTTTAACTATGACGCACGCAGAGGAAAATTTTGAAAAAATTATATGTTGCGTTGGATAGGGTCAAAAACGTACAAAAAGATTTTGATAATTGTACAACTAACATAACCTCAAAAAAAATATTTCTAGACATTCTATTGCTTTTACTGCGACGCATCTGGAAAAAAAATTTAGAAAAAATTTTATACAACGTCAAATCAAAATAAAAAAAAATTACTTGACTGTACATAAAGCATAACCTAAAAAAAAATCATTTTTTGACATTTTATTTTTTTCAACTATGACGCACCCGGAAAAAATTTTGAAAAAATCATATGTTGTGAAAAATAGTGTTAGAAAAATAAAAAAAAAATTTGGTAATTGTACCAAGACCATAAGTTTACGAAAAAAATTTTTTCTAATGGAATAATTTTTTTAGGGGGGTTAAAATTTTCTTTTCATATTAATAATTTTTTCTTCGTTTTGTTATAAAAATATGCAAAACATACTAAAATTTCAGCCAAATCGATCGAATCGTTGAAAAGATATGAATTTTTTTCGATTTTTTTTCAATTAATCCTCACTTTCCGACGGTACAATATTAAGAGCTAAAACTCGGCAAATCTTAATCTTATGTTGGTAGTAATCACCAGAAGAAAAAACAGCACAATCCGTTTGGGGGCATCCTACCCATTCTTATCCCCCTATAGCCTTTCTCTATTTTTCGACATATCCCCCTTGTTTGATTATACATTTTTCCCAATGGATTGGTAGTTTTTTCATCTCGTTTTCATAACAAAACAGGGCGGGAGTCTATCCAGTTGCGCACAAACGCCTCCACATGTTCATCAGTCTGAAATCGCTCGCCTCCTAGTGATTCTTTGAGGGGCCCAAACATGTGGAAATGACAAGGGGATGGATAAGTTTTGGCTATATGGATGGTGCTCCGACTGAGTCTAGTGCATTTCACTGATTTGGGCCTGCGTTAAAGCTGCGATGCGAACTCGAGCAGCTTTTTGATCTTCACTCAGCAACTCAGCAACGAGCTGAAATTTTTCGGAATCCCAAGTTTTTCATTATGATTGTGTAGACACTCCCATAGCTGATGCCGAGTTCAACAGATATCTGAAGCACAGTGGCGTGTTGGTCCCCTTCAATAAGGTTTCTAACGCGTGCAATGTTAACCGGCGATATGCTGGTGTGCGGACGACGAGGATGATTTACATTTTCTACACGATTACGCCCTTCGTTAAATTCTTTGCACCAAACTTTTACCCGTTGCCACGAAAGCGTTTCATTTCTGAACTGTGCTAGCAATCTGCGCAAAATTTCAGCTGTTTTCACGTTTTCACGTGTAAGAAACTTAATAATAATCCGTTGCGCAACGCTGCTATGCATCTCTTTCTCGCTCATTGTGATAGCTACAAACCAAGCAAACACAGCAATACGACGAGTCGTTTCCGTGTCACCTAATCAGGCCTATTCTGTAACTCCAAATCGAATAGAGATGCTTGAAATCGAATAGAAGTGGTGGGGTAGAATATAAATTGTACGGAATCGGTATCTTGTAACTCCTCGAATCGAAATGTAAAGTCGACTATCGAAATATGACATTTCGACTGCATTGAAGCTGTCGAAATCGTTATTTCGATGGTAGAAAGCTCTTCGCACATGCGCCTACTGCTTAAAGTGTTTCTTAAGGCAGTGTGAATTTCTCTACCTGCTAAGGGTTTCACTGGACGTCTGGTTTACCCTTGGGTATGTCACTCTCAATTCTCGGAATTCAACACAAATTTGCTTCATTAGTTCGGTTAGGTTAAAGTAACCAACTGTCAGATGGTTACTCAGGCCCATATTCGCATGAAAAATGCAGTGTTGCCGCGTTTTTCACCTAACGTCTTGTAGAAATCATAAATTTCGATTGTCGCGTCGTCTACTTTAGTTACAGAATACCGAACGTCGAAATGGACAAGAGCAATAGAAGTGGGGGCATTTCGATTTGCTCACATTTTGATTCGATGCCTACATTTCTACTGAGTTACAGAATAAGGCTGAATATCCCCACTTCAATTTGCTAACGCCCGCATGCGCCTTGAACAACTATCCGGCGCTCAATTTAAAAAGCCCTCGTAGTAGGTATTGCTTTAAAGAACCCTTCTATAGAAACTGATGGTCAGTGAAGCTCGTGGTTCATGAGATACTGAACCACCTCTATTTCTTAGTAGTTATGTGGGGATGTCGTGTTTGTTTGCAAAGTAAAATGGAAAGTGGAGGACGGGATACTACTGGACATGGATGGTATCCATGGGTAGTGGAGTGTCCGTTGGAAATATTACAGTGTCTGCCCATCTCGACTCACGGATGGTCGTTTATCGTCGTGTGCAATCCAAGTAAGGCAAGTGATTTACAGAGGTGGGTGGTCCGTGTAATTGAATGTTTGGTTTCGTACGGCATGGCTGGCCTGTATTAAACCCGATAATTACGGGTTTGTGCATACCTGTTCTCCCTACGTACATGTACATCCTAAATTACATGTATATTACCAAAGTCGCCCTCAAATTAAAATATTACTCCTCTGGAAGAGGTGCACTTACTCAACCGACGACGGACGGACTCTAAATCACCTGCCCCGCGAACCTTATTAATTTCCTTGCCAACGACTTGTCTAAGACGACGACGACCACGGCAAAAAAGATTACCGGCCATCATCCCGGCTGAGAAAAGTCGACGGCCTATCCACCTGCCCGTTAACCATGAATTAATGTCATACCGATCGCAAAATAATAAATATTACACTCACCCAAACACATAATTCTGGCGAAAGTTGTATTTCATAATTTACCCTTTAATTTTTCCGTTTTGTACATAAGTACACATAGGTACCTACTTATTGTAAATGAATGAATGGAGTTGTTGGAGGAGTGAATTCTCAATTCCGCACGGCCTGGTAAAATAATAATTATAAACCACATCGTGTCCGATCGTCTGTTTGACAGGAACGATTCTCATGTCATGAGCAGTTATCTCGTTCATTGTTTCGGAATCTCGAGACGCCATCAATTAGCCTCAGTGGTTATTATGTCTGTTTCTTCAGACAATAATGACGATACAGATATTTAGAGCGACGCATCCAGGCACTGCCCAGCTTGTCAGCGCGAATGCTCTCTTTCCTTCTCTGGTAATTAGATGCTCTGGTGGTCTTCAATTCTTCAACAAAAAACAACCAAATCTCTGAACCGGTGATATTCGTCGGGTTTAAAGGCCGTCGTCGATTGGAATTTCTTCCTAACGTTTCGCTAGCACGAGTGGCGAGCTTCTTCAGAGGTCCTTCCATCTTCGATGCTGGATGTAGACTGATGATTTCTCCTGCGCAAGTTGTATTTATGCTGGTGGGTAGGGGGCGGAGCCTGTTCCGCTTCAGTCGACCGTGTGGAGGCGGTCGGAATTGTTCGAGCGTTCCTGAGAATTGGGTTCCAGATCTGATTCAGCTTTAGCGTTTCCTCCTTTTTATTGAAGTTTTCTGGGTGTTTATGGATTTCAATGGCCTCTCTAACCATCCTGTTGTGGTAACCGTTGACTGAAGACAGTAGCTTGCAGTTCCCGAAGAGTATATTGTGGTCTCCGTTGCTTAGTGCGTGTTCGGCCACAGCAGACTTTTCTGAGTGTCCTAGCTAGGACGACGGCCTTTAAACCCGACGAATATCACCGGTTCATCTTCTGGCCGCGAAAGCCTTTACCAATTTAACCAAATCTCTATCATTTTTCTTTCATAGACACCAGAAGATAATCATTAAGTTCTTAATCTTCTACTCGATACGGATTGCAATTGAACTACTTCAAGGGGCTGCAGGGAGGAAAAGATCTTCCACTCTATCCTACAGGTTTTCACATAAGGTCGAAGATAACGCTCTCTCACATTTAAGTTCAAATAAGATTGTGAGTATACTAACTGCCCCATTCGACGTTTGCAATCTTCCATCTGTTAGCCGAAATAATTATCATTGTTTTAAATCGATTGCTATCGGGGAGATCCGATGGGTAGTTTAGAGGAAAATTGCGTTTTAAATTTTTCCGCGGCCCGTTCGAAAATCAATTACACTCTGCCGATATTAAGAGGAGCATTAAGATGGCAAATCTGAATGGTCAGTGCAATTATGGTTGTCGTCGCATCAGAAATAATAGCATCGTGCGTCGAAATTGTAGTCATTAGCGAGGCGGAGTTGACGATGGTACAACAGACAGGGCGCGGACTTTCATGCAATAATATGCAATAATCATGTGCTCCAAATAACACACTTGCTGGAGGCTTTTTGCATTTTTAACAGTAGGTAATCCGAGAATGCTATACAGTGCAAAGTAGGTTTCGAGAATAAAATTTCGAAAATGGCCCCAACAAAAGTTGTCGGTTCTTTTTTGTCGATGTTTAAAATTTTCCAGCATTTCTCGAAAACTACAATGTCAATCGAACTGCTCCAATCAGATAATATGTAGAGAATTGTAAGACCTTTAAAATAAAATATGAATCGTCACGGTCGGAGTTGCTTTCATCGAGAAAAACGTGAAAAATCTCTAGAAAGGGCCTTTTTTTGAATTATAACTTCTCCAATTTAACGATTGTAGCGTCGGTCTTTCGGCAAGGGGGTGTCGCTATAGTAAGTGATAAGGGGGCAGATGGGGGGTTCTGTCGGACTTATAGCTTTTGTACAATTGCTTGCATGCAATTTTTGGTTGTTTATGGGAATTTAAATAAAAAAGTAAGGCGTACATTTTGGTCATTGATCATTTAACTGCAAAAACATGTTTTGAATGTGAAGTACGTTAGTCGGACGATTGCAAAATTATTTGCTAGAGTACTATTTGTTAATTGCAATTGTGAAAAAACTATTAAGTTCCACAGAACCCCTCTTATACCCTTTATTATTGACTATAATTACAACCTTTTCCCAGAAGACCGATGACACAATCTTTAAATTTAAAAAAAAATGACCTTTATCAGGTTCTTTACAGTTTTCTCAGTGAAAACAACTCCGACTGTAACGATTGATATTTTATTTTAAAGCTTTCGCAATTCCCTACATATTACCTCATTGGAGCATTACTAATATAATAATTTTCGAAGTAAATGCGAAAATGTAAGCAAAATTGCCAATTGCAATATTTACAAATCGACAAACAAAGAACGGACAACTTTTTTTGGGACCATATTTGATATTTTATTCCTTGAAACCTATTTTACATTGTGGAATCCTCGGAATTGTCAGAGTGAACTTCATGAGTGCCTGTGACACTTGGCTAAAGTTCCTAGGCGGGTTAAGAACTAGCATTTTGGTCCTGGAAGCCGCACTCTTCAATGATAGAGGCGATAATTTTTTATTGCCCTGAATTATCTATCAGTAGGGTTACAGAGACTTGGCATCTTACAAATAGCTCATTAATAAGAGAATAAATAACATTTTTAGTTTAGAAACACAACTGACCCAAACCGAGGCAAATAATATCGTTTTGAATTGTTTTTACGATAAGAATAATGTTGTAGATAGTAAATTGCATCAAAATCCGTGGCGTGTCTTCATAATCTGCTAACTAGAAAATTAGCTCGAAAAATTTGTTACGGAATGGAGAAATGTTGCCTGCTAGCGAGGCACCATGCAAGCTGTAATTAAGGAGCTCATCGATAACAGTTAATAAAGGCTTATAGTTTGCTAATAGAGGTTTCAGCTTGCTTACAGGACGCGAAAAGGAAAAATCCAATTCTTATACTTAAGTAGGTACCTATAAAGAGTATGTTTCTTTTGTTCAACAACGACAACGTTTGTTTTACCTTCCAACATCCCCATCCATCTTATGTACACTCAGAGGACGTTAATTCGTTCCCAATATTTTTCTTAAATGGCAACATCGCGCCTTTTCGGTCTGTATGTTGTCGATAATGTAGGAAACAATAATATTGCGAGCAGAATCGCATCTATTGCTCGCTAGTTTCGTGGCTGTTTCAATGTTTACATACTTAATATACAGGGTCTTTCAAGTTGATGGGCTATTAGTATATGAATTATTAGAATGAATTCAATTCTGAAATTTGGGCTCATTTGGTTATTGTTTATGTATATTTTCAATTTCGATTTACATCTGGTTATAACGAAAGTAGCTGTTAACTTTTTTATTTTAAATGGAATGACATACTTTTTTTTCACATTTTCCGATAGAAAATTCGAATTCATGCATATGTTAGAGGAGGCACTACTTCGAAAATATTGATGGATTTTGAGTTATTTAATTTTTTTCAAAATTTTTGACATCTGCACGTTAACATTAAAAAAACCGTAATACAAAAAAATTTTTTTGAGATTTTGCTTTATAACTCGTAACAATTATTTAGGACTATTCACATTATCGAAAAAAAATTGTTTTTAACTAAAATGCACAGGGTGTTCTAATTTTGTGGTCAAAGTTGATCAACTTCAAAGAGACATAAGTCATTTTTTTAAATAGAATGACCCATTTTTGACTACATATTCGAATTCCTCATTGAATTTGGCGTCTTTTGACATGGGACTATCGTATAACTTTCCTTATACTTTTTGAGAAAATCTACATTTTGAAGTATGTCATTTCATTTAAAATAATAAAGTTAACATCTACTTCCGGTATAACCGGATGTAAATCGAAATTGAAAATATTTTTAAAAGAAGCGGCATAAACAATAACCAAATGAGCCCAAGTTTCAGAATTGAATTCATTCTACTAATTCATATACTAATTAGCCCATCAACTTGAAAGACCCTGTATATTAAGTATGTAAACATTGAAACAGCCACGAAACTAGCGAGCAATAGATGCGATCCTGCTCGCAATATTATTGTTTCCTACATTATCGACAGCATACAGACCGAAAAGGCGCGACGTTGCCATTTAATAAAACTACTGGGAACGAATTAACGTCCTCTCAGTGTACAATAAATTATGGACCACTAAACGTTGCATTCATAATATAATTATTTTCTAACCTTTTGAAAAAGTCAACCGAGAATTAAATTATGTAATAAGCTGCGTTAGATGCAGCTCAACAACCCCTACAATAATTTTTTTTGTTTGTGGCTTTCGTTTCGTAACGGGCACTTTCCACGACAAAATACATGACACCCATATTACAGCAAAATATGACGCTCAACCGACGCTTCTTCCAGAGTCATTATCATGCCGTTCGCTGTCTGAACATTGAACACTTTTTACGAACGGTAAATGACTTAATAAGTGTCTTCTTTCCGGTGTTGATGACGCAGACGGGTGGCCCCCTCAGGGGGTGGTGTGTGTCGTCCATTATCCCGGCTTTAATGCGCTCGTTGTTGTTGCGGCTGAGATCATATTCGGCGCGCAAATGGGCCGGATAATCTCGAGGAGCATAATAATTATGAACAACTTCCAAACCGCAACCGATCTTGACCACAAAACAACTTTGTAAGTAGATAGACAGAGACCAAAGTTCACCTTCATCCCCTATCAATATTTCAGTACTTAGTTTATGAATATTCGTTAAGGGTTGTGATTTTAATAATCGATGGATACGACATGCACCTAGGGGAACCACAAGAACAAATGTCCCTTTCTAAGTTTATGAAGCAACAAACACTACACAAAGTTTGGGCAACAACATATATCCGTTCGTACATTTGATCTTGAGAAGAATATTAAGGGTGGTTATTAAAGCTAGACCTATTTGAGAATCAGTTAAAGAAGCTGACAAAACAACCATGAAGTGGAATAATAAATTGCAGTCTTCCGGTGTTTTTAAACTTTTAATTTCAATTATAATCGCTTCGGGCGGATTCATTTTCAAACTTCAATTACGCTGATTTCTCGCGCTCGATCCGGAGCTGGCGTCATCGTCAGCGAGTTGTCCTCCCTCCGTAAAGCGTCGGTATTTAAGGCAAATTTCAATCGCGAAAATATTTCCGATGGGAGTAGTGATCTCGTCGTGTCTTTTTTCTTATTTACTTAGAAACAGCGTCGTGCCTCGAGCCAGCGCCAAAGAGAGATATTAGACAGTTTATCAACTGAAGGAATGTGAAGTTATTCGGAAACATCCTTTGTAAAAAGGGGTTTTCTGGGAAATTGCAGTTTTCACGCATCACTTGCCGCTCCTTATCGAGTACTGAACTTCCAGGGGAGACGACGACCTCTGATCTTGCATCCTGATGTTTATACAGGGGGAAATAGCAGACACACAATTCAAATTTCGACTTTTTTCACCAATAACGTTGCCAGTATCAATTACCTACTTCCCTTTGCTCTTATCATTAACAGTTTACTGTATAACTTCTAATTATGGCAGTAATTCAAACTTCACCTAAACATTTTTTTTACTTAGGTACCTGATGCATCAAATCCTAGTGGTGGGTACTTTTTTTGGTTCCGTGATCGCCATTGCCATTCCCGATAGATACGAATCTTTCGCGTGGCTCATTAGGCCCGGAAAAAGATTAACAATTGATGCAATCACTTACGACACCAGAATGAAGATCAATCAGTTGTTGTCGGAGGTGAAGCATTTTTTTTTTCGTGTGCGTGTAATACGTGGATAGAGATACAAACGTATATACAAACAATGTGGTACCTGGCGGCCACCTGCAAAGAGCCGTGACCCGTCAGATGGTGCAATAATATTAACTTTCGGTTTTCATCTGATTCCGCGTCAAGATAAGTAATCAGGGGGTCGGCCGAAAACGTAACGTTGAAGTATTACCGAGGATGACAACAAAATAGTCGTGCGTGATCAGTGATAGACGATTTTGACGTCCTACGTCACATATTTTGGTCTGGTGTCATGCAGAAATATTTTCCACATTAGCAAATTAATTAGGAGGTAGTAGCAAGGACTCTTAAGATAAAGCCTAAGAAGATTCAAAGATAGTCTGGACCTACATATGATTGCTGTGGCCGGGGGTCAAGGCTGCACGTGTTGCACGCTTTTTTCTTACTAAACCAAATAGATGGACATATTACAAATACTTTCTTTGTAATTTGGTTCTGACCGTCCCGTCCCTATGGATATGTGGCAGCCAACTTTTCAGTTCAGCAGCCACGGCAATCATTAGTCTGTTTGGTTTAACGAACGAAACGATTAACGGTAACCGGTTACAAAGACAAATATCTCTTTGTTCAAAAATAATGAGAGCCTTCAACAGTACATGTTCAAAGTAACCGGACGCCTTTCAGCGGACACGAAAAACAAAAAAAAAAACAAAAAGGATACAAGGCCCAAAACTAAATAATTTTTAATGTTTAGCAGCGTTTTTCATCAACTTAATTGAGGCCTATCCATCACCGAAAGAAAAATGAGCACAACTTTCTTTTGTTTTAATTCCATGGACCGTGTCGAGGCGATTGTGTAGAAAAAATAGACGAAGAACTACGTTTAACCTGGTTTTTGCAATTTTCGAAAAGATTGTTAAGTAAAAATTCAAATTCACTCACCATTTTGGTAGATTTAAAGGCTGCTCCTGTTAGACTTTCAGGGGAGGACAAGTCCTGTAACAAAAATATCAAACAATAAATAAAAACCCTAAATGTCCTAAGAAATTGTGTTGGTTTTTCAATTCGCGAAATTACCTATCAAAATGTCGTTCAAAACGTTCTTAACCGAAATGCTGATACTTGGTACTATAGAGTTTGATAAATAACCGCCAACAGTACAGTAAGCGCCATCTGTATCTTGTATTTCGAAACAGAAATATGTGTAACTCTGCTAATAACTGTAATTCAACTATTAACCCTTTTCTAAGTTTAAGAAACTACTTGAAAACTTCTATTCTTAACCAAATTTATTATTTCTATTACTATATCAATAAAATTGATGTCAGTTAGTAAGTTAGTAGTTTCTGTACGTTGACAAAAATTGATGGACTCTTTCCAAACACAATTGATGGATAAAAATGAGGTGGGTGAGCAAAATATCAGCCAGGAGGTCACGGAGATGGTTCATAAATAAATTATTTTGGCGATATCTCCGCAAGAACTCATTTATTACAAAATGAGATCGAGACTGCTCGATCCCAAGGGTTGTGTGCTTTAGGCGGATACAAATCTTGATTAGGTCTTCACAAGTAAGTAACCAGAACTGATCGCTACCCTGGCAGTACCCACCCTTCAATACATTACAACACTTCTTTGACCTTTTCTTCTTATTTAACTGTTTTATTGTAGGTGCACTCAGAGGACGTTAATTCGTTCCCAATGGTTTTCTTAAATGGCAACGTCGCGTCTTTTCGGTCTGTATATGTTGTCGATAATGTAGGAAACAATAATATTGCGAGCAGTATCGCATCTATTGCTCGCTAGTTTCGTGGCTGTTTCAATGTTTACATACTTAATATACAGGGTCTTTCAAGTTGATGGGCTATTAGTATATGAATTAGTAGAATGAATTCAATTCTTGAAACTTGGGCTCATTTGGTTATTGTTTATGCCGCTTCTTTTAAAAATATTTTCAATTTCGATTTACATCTGGTTATACCGAAAGTATACATTTTCCGATAGAAAATCTGAAGTCATGCATATGTTATAGGAGGCACTACTCCGAAAATATTGATGGATTTTGAGTTAGGTATTTAATTTGTTTCAAAATTTTTGACATCTGCACGTTAACATTTAAAAAATCGTAATTCAATTAATTTTTGAGATCTTGCTTTATAACTCGTAACAATTATTTATAACTATTCACATTATCAAAAAAAAATGTGGTTTTGAACTAAAATGTACAGGGTGTTCAAATTTTGTGGTCAAAGTTGGTCAACTTCAAAGAGGCATAAGTCAATTTTTTTAAATAGATTGACCCATTTTTGACTACATATTCGAATTCCTCATTGAATTTGGCGTCTTTTGATATAGGACTATCGTATAACTAACATCTACTTTCGGTATAACCGTATGTAAATCGAAATTGAAAATATTTTTAAAAGAAGCGGCATAAACAATAACCAAATGAGCCCAAGTTTCAAAATTGAATTCATATACTAATAGCCCATCAACTTGAAAGACCCTGTATATTAAGTATGTAAACATTGAAACAGCCACGAAACTAGCGAGCAATAGATGCGATACTGCTCGCAATATTATTGTTTCCTACATTATCGACAACATACAGACCGAAAAGGCACGACGTTGCCTTTTAAGAAAACTATTGGAATCGAATTAACGTCCTCTCAGTGTACATATTTTTATCAATTTAATGTCTCCCTGTATGTAATTACCTGTTGTATTTTAATTTTCTCACCCCATTATCAAAAAATCTTAATATTTTCCAAAATATTAATCCTTCTATTACGGAGAAAATTTCCTTGCCGCTCCTGTTTTCTCACGGAAACGGTACTACCGTATAGGATTTCACAGAAAATGATCGTTTGTATGAAAACGCCTGTTATACATCGGCTGATAAAACATCGTTTCCAATGTAACGTAAACTTCCAACTTGATTCGGAAACGGATTGGATAAAGATACATTTCTCAATCGAAACATCTTGTTAAGACCACAAAGCCTTTTGTGCAGCAGCTTGCGCTTTGATCTTTACACGCCACGTCATACTAAAACAGAGCAGAGCACAGGCACAGGCACAGGCCAACCAACCAAGCAACGGAATTATTATTGCGATGTCGAATAAAAGGGATCAGTGACGAATTGGAATCCTTCATCTGAAATTCTAATAGATTCTGATTCCATTTTATACGTGTCACATTGTCATACTTAATTCCGAACATGCCCGACGTTTCCTTTACCATTAATCCCTTAAAAAGAAGAAGGATAAGGAGTGGAGATGACACATATCTTTTATAAGAAGTATTTATTTATGCATCGACCCTTTTAATCGTTTTATTGATTTGTTCCATTCAAGTAGTTTTTTGACTTAAGTAGCAGCATTAAAAGGGTGCCTTTAATAAGTCGACAAGAATTTGTAGAAGCTTCAGAATAAAAATCGAAGGGGTAGTATTAAATATTTCCTTAAACTGTGTCACCTAAAGAAGGCAACAATTGTTAATAAAGACCCCACCATTCGTTATAATAAGTACAACCCCATGGTTGTAATATATTAACTTCTTTCATATTTTTGTCATTCCAATTTCCATTTTGCGACACTTCGCGGAATTCTCAAAGCTACAATCTATTTATCATCTCCACAATATGGCACAGTGTTGTAGGGCGCGAGTGTTGCGTTGCCGCTTTTCTATCTCCTTTTCTCTTCATTTTCGCATTTAATTTGCTATATAACGTGGTTGGTAGGCGCTTCACATTCCCGCAAACAAGGTATGTAATATTATATATGTAGTCATTATACAGAACAACATCAGGTAAAGGAGCATACAACATCCTGGGTACACACAAACTTTATTAAAATTCCATTTTAGAGCAAAAAGGCGTGCACTAATCTTACACTAGAATGAGATTCTAGAACACATTTTACCACAACTCATACTTATTATTATCTTCCGTTTCAGGAACGAGAAAATCCAACAACAGGTCAGGTCAACAAATTAATATTCACAACAACTACATCATTAAAATAATTTTACATATAAGAAAATTGTATGTACCTACATAAAAGTAAGTTATCAATAACACAAAAACAATTTCCAAAGTGCCCCGGAGTATACGCATCTATATATCTACAGAATATAAATAAGGGTAATTTATTTTGTTCAGAAGTCATATTCATATGAAACGGGGGAGAAATCAAGGCGAATAACAATCAATAATTTATGTTCGGTTTCAGTACGTGGCATTTCACCGTTAAATTTTAATCAATTATTCATTTAAAGTTCATTCTGCAGCACCTGCAGACCACAATACAACACGCAGTTCTCGGTAACGCCTGCCTCGTACGTCGTAATTTTTATTTATGGCAAATCTATTGGGTATTCCACCCCCATTTGCGGTTCTGATTTGCTAACCTATTCATACCGTACCATCACCGCAACCAACGTACATTACGAATCTCCCCCATGTAAATACACATCAGGAATTGTTTTCGTCGCCGCAGGTTCGGTAAATCCTACTTTAGAAGTATTTTGCTGGACGTGCAAGGAGGTGGGGTATAAATGGTTTCAAAAATATTGTGGAAAGAAAGGGTTATCAATGAGGAGATACTAGAAGGAGTATGATAAATCTAAATGAGGGTTGCAAAACTTGAGGAGGTGGTGTAATGGTAAAGAGTAATGAAGGACAGGGGAAGACTTGTTAGAAGTAGAAACAGGAATAAAGGGAAGAGGATTGAATTGTGGGATATGTGAAGATTGGAAAATTGAAGGGGATATGATTGTCCAAAAAACTTATGGAACGAAGATCTTGGGATCTTGGGACTGATTCTAGGATAATACTTTGGGAGTTTCTGGTTTTTTAAACGTGTGTACGTGAAGGTTGGTGTGTTTTATTTATCAGTTCATGATTACAAGAAAAGTGAGGGAACCCAGAAAAGGTTATGAAAATCAATAAGAAACAGAGGAGGTAGGATGGTATGGTACTAGGAGACATTAGGGATTACCTGAAGACATTTCAAAAGCAGAAACATAACTGAACAGGGTCAGAGAATCTTTAATTTTGGATGATTGTTCCAAAAGTATTGTACGAAGGGGAAATGTGAACATTACAAACTGAATTGAAGAAACTGTCCAAAACTCTATTGGGCTGAGGATCTTTGGATTCTGGTGACCGAGAACAATTCTTTGGAAGCTTCTGCTTCTTTAAACGTGTGTATGTGGTGTGGGTGATGTGTTTTATTTATCAGTTCATGGTTACAAATATTAAGAAAAGTAAGGAAACCCAAAAAAAGTTATGAGCATAAATAAGTAATGGCAGAGGTAGGGTAGTATGATGGTAAGAGATACTAAGGACTATCTCAAGACGTTTCAGTAGTAGTCCAAGGAGTAAAGGGTGTTAGAAGAACATTGAATTTGAATGACTGTTCAGAAAGAATCCTAGGTAGATAAAGAAAATGTGAAGTGGGAAGACTGCTTTGATGATTAATGTCCCAAACTGTATGGGCTAATATTCTTGGGATACCTAGGACAGATTCGAGTAACTAAGGGCAAAACTATTGGAGCTTCTGGTTCTTTAATCGTATATCTGTGGTAGTTGTTGATATGTTTTATTTATCAGTTCGTGATTTACAAGTGAGAAGATATAAAGAATATTAAGGGAATCCAGAGAAGGTTAGGAATGGAAGAGAAGAGGTAGGAGACATTAAGGACTAGCTGGAGAAATATTAGAAACAGAAATAGGAGTAAAGGGGGTTAGAAGGATATTGAATTTGTTGTAGATAACGATATATGTACTGATGATTTTGGGATCTTGGGACTTATTATTACATATTATAGTAACTGAAGACAATACCTTGGGAGTTTTTGGTTCTTTAAACGTGTGTATGTGGCAATTGGTGCTGTTTTATTTAACAGTTCATGGTTACAAGTGAGGAGATACCAAAAAGAGTAAGGGAATCCAGAAATCCTAATGGAGATCAGTAGGAAATAAAGGAGTTAGTGTGGTATGATGGTAGGAGACATTAAAGACGTTTCAGAAGTAATACAAGGAGTAAAGAAGTTTGTGTGATTGTTTAGAAATAGCTATAGATAAGGTAAATAATATTAAGTTAGAGTTAGTAAGAAGTATAGTCTTTTATGGAGTCGAGATATGGGGATGGAAAGAGTATAGAATAGTAGAAAACATTTATAAAAGAGATATAAAATGGGTGTTGCGCTTGGAAAGAAGTACCTACCCCAGACTACATTTTAAGAAGGGAAACAAAATGTAGGACAATGATGGAAGATACAAGAAGAAGGGTTGTAAAATATGAAGAAAAACTGGAGGAATTACCGGAAGGGGACATAAGAAAGGAGATATGGAGCAAAAAGTTATTGGGGATCTGGACAAGAAATAAATATGATGTGGAAAGGGATAAAGCCTTAACAGAAATGGCAATAAGTAAAGAACAAATGGAAGAGTGGAGAGAAAAGGGATTGAATGTTAGTATGATGGTGGGGAAAATATGTTATGAAATAGAGGTGAGGATCTGAGAAAATTTGGGAATCCAGATACGCGAAAAGTACGAGGGAGTGTATATGGGAAGAATGGCAAGGGAATCTAAGAGAAGGAAAATTATAGAGATAATAGCTGGATTCAGAATGGGGAATGAGTGTAATGAGAATAAGTTTTGGGTGGAAGAAGGTAAGTGATTGCGTAGAGTATTTGGAGAAGAGTGAATCAATGGAGTATGTATTAGAAGAAGAATGAGAGGGAGGAACTTGGAAGGATAATAAATGCAGATGGTAGTGGTCTGGCCCTATTGAAGCAAATTTTAAAAGGAAGAAAAGTGGAAAGGAGAGAAGGGAAAATTCATGAAAAATGAATATAAGGGAAAAAAAAGGGAAGTACTTAGTAGGTATAAATATTTAAAATTTTGTAAGCTGGAGAATCTTATATGTTTCTTTTTTTTCTTTGTGTATGTAGAAATGTAAACATAATTTTTTATTTTAATAAAGCTATACCATGAAGATTAGAAGACTGCCTTGAAAATTGATGTCTAAAAATATATGGACTGATGATCTTGGGATCTTGGAATTTCTTCTAGTTCTGAGGACAACACTTTTAGGATTAAACGAGTTTGGAGTTCCTTAAACGTAACTGTATCTATCTATGAATTTTGTTATTGTGTTTTATTTACCCCAGATATCATTGTTGTTAGAAGGGTGCATGTACGTGTAGACACATTGATATTTCGGTATACCGGAATCCCAATTTGTTACATTACATAAATTGCAAAAGCAGCACGATAATTATCCGAAATTGTAAATTGTAAAGGCCTGTGGCAAGTGCATTTCAACATATTCAACGTACCTACGTACGTATGTACCTACTATTTCACGGTGTGCACATTGAAAAGTGGAAACACACAATTTATAGGTGCTATTAAAATCATAAATTGAGAGGGCATATACGCGAAGTTGTCGGATTAATAGCGGCTCTCTGATCGACACGTTGCTCTAATTAGTTCAATTAGCGACCGGTCACTGCATAGACATCGTGCAACTCTTCACATACCTATTACGTATACATATATACATGCGTACATACTCTCGTCTGTTCCTCGAACCGATGCAATGATTGTTTCCTGTCATTTGAAATGGTAACATTTTACCATTCCTGTGCCGGTGACTGCCATTATCAGGAACCAATTGGCTCCGCTTTATTATTATTTTTGAAGAGATAATTTCTATTGACGTGCAGAACGAATTGGTACAATCACGGGACTGACACAACACGTTCAAATATTCTTATCACTAGATTAAAATTCGGGATCCTACGAGTATGGGCAATTTTTAAACCGGGGCTTTTTACTGATAGGAACGAACCAAAACCTGTTTCCATTACAATTACCTATGGTAAATCACTTTTTTGCGTTCAATTGCCTTTGCACAATCAACAAAACACAAAAATAAAATAAAAAATGAAACACCCTGTGGTATAGATAACATACCTCGCTAGTTGTAATAAAATTCATTGCCTCAACCTCAAAGTTTTTGTGAATATCGTGTTCCTGATAACAGTTGGCACATTTTACTGGAAGGCCTTTGCTTCGCGGAACCATCCAAGACTGCCTGACTAATAAATCATAACGTGACAGGTCAGGCGTCTGGAATTATGTCGAACCACACCGGAATATGTTAATTTACATGGGCTGTTTGTTAAAGCAGTTCAACGTGTGACAATTTTAAATGATCGATCGTACCATTAATTTAATATTTGCTTCTGTTCTCGGACTTTATATCTACACATATACAATACGTTCGAATGATGAAGAAGGAGAGATACGGACTGGTCTCTTCCACAGACGAGCGACCCTTTAATTCGAACTGATTTAATGTGACCTCTATAATACATTTATGTTTAAGTCTTCTCATGTGGCTCGCTGTATGACCACAGGGTGGTTTAAATATTCAATAATAAAGAAAAGAATTCTCCCAGTTAATAAAAAAGCTACAATATTTTTATATATTGCGGTGTATCCTCAAAAATCCAATACACATAAATTTTTTTTTAGGGGATGATTGTGAACGAAGATAAGCTGCGAGATCGTAAAATTTTTACACCTTTCCTAACAATGATTTGATCCCCTCTTCGTCATGATAGTGGTGCATCCCCTGCACCTGAGATACGGGCGCATCTTCCTCATCGTGCTTCCAATAATATCGTAAATTTTGATTTACGGCAAACCCTTGGGGTGCCGTAACAACGGCTGTACAGATTCACTTTAATATAAAAAAATAAGTCACGCTATCCCTTGTCGGTGTAATTTTCGCCCTTTTGCAGACGCCCTAATGGCCTTCTCGAGTTTTTCCGACTTCCAAGAGTGGAACGAACGCCCTGTCTCCAGAATAATGAAACTGAAAGTTGCCAAACTGAATACCGACAACTTTTTTCACGCAAACAGACTACGAAATCGACTGGATGATTCAGAAACTTTTTATTAATAAACAGGATTTTTTGCAATAACTTTTACAAGTTTCCTGACTGTTAAAAACACCAGAAGTTTGATGGAACGTCACAAAAAATACTGCAAATAATTATTTGAAATTTATTTGTGAGAACAATGTTAATTAAAAGTTGCGTCCAACAACAAAATGTGCCGCCGACATTGACAAATTGCGCCAATAGTTTTTGGGGGAAGTCCCGCATAATAGCTAAAAAACGTGATGGCCCCAACGTCTACTCACATATATAATAATAAAAGGCGTGTGACATCGAAATATACTTTCGGTAAATGATAATCGAATAGGGAGGCCGATTATTAAAAACACATCGGGGCGGAAAGATCTTTCCGATACGGCGACAGGGTGCGTAGGGCCAAGTTGAAGAAACTCCAAGTGACGAATGCCAGGGATCTAATCCAATACAAACTAAAGGGTTTCCTGAATCAGAAACAGGGGGACCTAATCAAATAAAATGCCGACCCAAATAATCTCGTCGTTGATATGAATTTTTATCTGATTACAGTCAAATAGAATTTCATAGTCCCATGGCCACAGATCTTGAATGATCTCGTTCTCTCGAATGAAGTTGTTATTGGTAAATTTTCTCAAGCGTGCCACCCCCTTTTATTCCCATTATTTATTCTCCTTTGAATTTGAAAATAAATAGAGTTGATGTTCCTAAACTTTGAAAACTTAGATTGTTTTGTATGCTTACAGAAGACATAATAATAAAAGTTGATAGATTTCTTTAGTATTAATCATCGGTAGCAAAAAGTAGGCCATAAGTAATGATGAAAAAGTATTATTTTCGGCAGCTACAAAATGTGTAGGTAGCTATTTTTAAACTTTCTCAGACCGACGCGACGTACGTATACCTAATGGCGGTGGGTGAAATAAAAAGTTTGTCACCCTCATTAATCTCGAATTTCTGCAAATTGTTTCCAAGTTTACGGGGCACTAAAGCACAAACTGGTTTTCATACGACCGAAGTGGTATGTATGGCAAGAGATTTCTTTAGAACTCGGTTAAGTGATGCAACTCGCGGGGTAAATATTTAAACAGCCCCAAGATACAGATGATGCAAATATGCTGAAACTTTTATCTCGTAAAACTACAACACTCTCCCGTTTTAAACTTTTTACTGGCATCAAGATTTCATCTACAGCGGCACGGATCCTCTGATACTGCAAAGTACACTCGAGACAAATTTACTCGAGAGGAACGAAAACCGTCTGACGCCGACACCAGAGACACAACCCGCGTTTCGCAACGAATTCCGCAGTGAATTTTCTCAAAGTGCATCAAGCCACTACACAACTTTTTACAGGGATTATCCAACACACACTCTCCATACATGTCCCACTTTTTCTTATATCCTTTAGATTAATTACTTTTTCTGAGTTGTCTTCTTGTACCTACACATAAAGCGAAAATAACCGAAAGAACTAAAATTTTATCGAATTGTAGGTAACTACAGTATAGTAGAAATCGGTAAACAATGTGGAAGAAGAGTTTAATGTGGTTTTGTTTGTTTTTGGCAAGGAATTCAAATCGTGAAAGTTGTTTAGGTAAATAGACACGGACATCATTTTGTAGGAGCATTGAGCATTCGGTGGCCGCGAGTTTTATTGTTTAAAATTGTCGTTAGTCGAGAGTCGAGCGCTCATGTGAGCACACAAATTTAATCAAGCGAATCGAGAGCAAAGGCCGCGATCCAAGTAAACATAGAGCTTTATGGGCTTCGTGCAGCAGTTGGAAAGTTGTAAAACCGAATACACCGCCGGCCTGGCAACTGCTACAACACACACAACAACAAACGTAGCAGAAGAAAACTGTTTCCAGCTTATACGAGCCATGGAATTTTCTGTTCTCGCCATTTTCGGATAGATACAGACAGGAACGTTCACGTTGCAAACCGAATACTTTTGCTCACAACGCCATATCAGCTAGCTAACGTACATAAGACGACGAGACGCAGAGAAATCGTCGAATAGAAATTCCGAAAAGTCGAAAGAATTCAATTAAGAACAAGCCATTCTTTGGCCAAATTCTAACATCTCAAAATTTCCTTTATGTCAGGGCAAATAAAAAATTATATAAGCCGATCGCTTGAACTTTACGTTTGTCCTAATCTGATTCCTGATTAGCTTAATAATATTATTATTGGAGAGAAAATGGCAAATTAAACCTTAAAGTTAAACATAAAAATAAACTGGTGAAATCCTTTTGTATCAAAAAGCTGATCTACTTCTTTTTTATAACGCCCAAACGTCTAGATTTACGAGCAAAAAGTATCTTGTTATCCTTTACCTTAATAAATTTGGAAAAACTTTCCAATATCTAACGACGACAAAAAAATAAAAATCCCTGAGGCTGAACAATTCCAAGAAACAATTTTTACTGCTGGTAGGTACACATTCTTGTGCATGCCTTACACTTTTTAAATAAGTATTTTTTTTTTAATAATAGAAGCTCAAATCCGTGCCATTGGAACAATTAAATTCTTCCATCACAAGCGCTTCACAATCTCCGTAGAAACGCGTTCAGTAAATGTCGAAATAATATTCTAGAAAACGTAAGGAATCCTCTATTTCTTTCCACTTCCGAGCTTTTATTTTTAAGCTCCTGTTTTATTTCTCGTTGCTCTAATTTTAATCGAGACAAAGCCGAGCCGAGCGAAGACGACTGGCATAGAGAGTGAAGAAGAAGAGAGAGTGGAAGAGACGAGAAAATAAAGCAAAAAAAAAGGTCACCCAGATTTCGTCTCCCAGGCATTCCGTAAAATTCCTTAGAGGTTGCCGCTTGTCGTGCGTCCTTTCGATTCTTTCACGCATTCTTTCATTTCAAGCCGCTCTTCACATTAGCAACCGTCTTTCATCAGATGTAATGCCGGGAACGTTTCCGAACATCAACCGTCTTCCCTTGGGCTAATCAGGATCAGAGGAAAATCGTTCAGACGTAGCCTACATAATGTAACTAACAAACAATCACAAAGGCCATTTTTCAGGCCCGCTTATATCCATTCTCACAATACAGGATGTTCACAATCCTTACACACATTAATACAATAAATTGGAAGGATTTTGTGACATTCATAGAAACACTCGATTAATGACAATGAAAGAAATCTCATTGTAAGTAAAAATTACATATATATTGTAGCGACCTGCATGTACCTCTTATCGCTAACATGCTTACGGCGTAGACACCGCGCACGGTACTTTTCTTGTTATCAACTTACAAGATGTAAATCATTCTCCAGCGACAAGTAACAAGTTCAATTCTGGAATCATCGAGGACTTTCTAATTATTATTCATCATTCGGGAATACTCAGGATTTCTTCGAGTTCCTGTCTAGAAAGTTCGAAAGGTGTATATATACCTAGTGATCATCTTTGGACCGAGGAACAGTAGTTGTGATAAAGCATCAGTGCGCGAACTAAACTGTTATATAAATAAGTGAATTGTTCTAATATAAATAGTAGTTGATACATAAATAGTGTTAAAATAAATTATTGTTTAAATAAATACTTTGACTAGAAAATTCGTTACAATATGGATCCTTAAAATACAGGGTGTTTATAATCCATTCAAACATAAATCCAGGACACTAAACTTCTTCTACGGGGATTCAGTGATGGACAGGATTCGATACAGTCGATTAAAGACAAGTGATATAAATGAAAACTATCTGGCTGCAAATTCCCTGTGCAACAGTAGGTAATAAACAGATTTAAAATTATAAATGGAAAAAGATATCAGCCTGTTTTGCATAATATCAGTACTTATAGTAGGTACCTATAGAAATTTCGAGATGGAAAATAGCAGCCATGGGAGCACTCAAAGTTAAATAGAAGTTGACAAAAGTGAAGTTAAAGACGGCTCTTCGGTAGATACCTACAGATACAGATAGGGCGACATAAAATTTTACGAGACGACGTTAAATTTAATTTTAATACCCCCATTTGAGAGATAAGGCCGTGTGGCACTGATACCAACTTTGTGTACTCAAACTTTAGATATATAGGTACCTACCTATGCAATTGCCAAGCAAACGGGGCAATTGTACCTCTTTCTCTCTCTTCACTTTTTAATTTTTTTGTATTGTATTTTATGTTTCGTTTTCATTCTGCTCCTCCTCGTCGCGTCGAGTCGAAAATGGAGGACGCGCAACACTACGCGTCAGAAGCAATATTTTTCGCATTTTACGATTACGGGAACCTGAGATTGCCTATTTCGCTGCTTCTACGTAACGCTACCCGTTCTGTAAATTAAAATTTCTACAGCTAAACATTAAGGGAAGTCGTAAATTCTAATCAGTTTTTCATTTAATAATAAACAACGACTTGTGCAAATTGTATCGGACGTCCAATTCAATGTGGAGCCGTAACGTTTTATTAACGCAAATAAAAATAAAATCTATGCTAATCAACAACACTCAGCAAACGGGTGGGAATATTTTACCGGATAATGGGACCAATCAAATGATACGTTATCACCAAGATTCAAGGAATATTTTGAAAATTGCGAAACTATTTAATTAATTAAGCTGACGAAGACAATCAACCTCACAATTTTCTTGTCTCTAGACAAATACGTCTGGGTTTAACTAATCCATGAATGTAGGAGAGGGTAAGTATATAAGTTACTCGAGGACGTGTATTACAATAGTACCTATGTACAAGAGCAGTTTGACAAAACGGCCCTAAGAATGGAATCGCAACTGGCTGATTGAACACATTGTTCTCCGTCTGGAGTGTTGTGCCGTTAATTAATTTTAATTAAGGTCGAATAACGTCTGTCTCAATTATGCTCAATTAAGTCGGGCGGGCGGGGGGTCGGGGTCAGTGCTTTGCATTAACGGCCGGCGGGGGATCTTTATGACCACCTCTCCATTCCCTTGCTCTGATTTACTTGGAAATTGTTTATTTCTGTCAGGAACGAGATAGGAGGATTGCATCTTGGAATGTTGAGGAATTCGTCGATATTTAATCGATTTAAGGGACGCTGGAGAACTCGAAATGTTAATTAATTAAAAATCGTTGTAATAGTAAGTAAGACTATAGAAATTTAATGTTTGAAAGATTGTTGTGCTGTGCTTCTGGTAATGGGAACGATTTAAAGTTAACCGGGAGGGAGGGAGGGAGGTAGGTACGTATTTTCTATCCGTGCTTACATCGACCGTCGTGAAAAACGATGCAGTTTTCGTAATAAGAAGAAAGTGGAGCGCGCGTTTATTTGTTTGTTTGTTTCTTTCTTAGTTGGTTTGTTGGTTGTTTGGTGCAATTGATGTTGATTTAAAAGGGAATTGCCACCGCGTCTGTGGGTCTCCAAACAATGCAACATTCGTGAGTGTTTCAGCGGGTGCCGCGCGGCGCGAGATGTTTTCTCACGACCCATTCATCTAATTTTCACGCTGGCTGCTGCATGTTCTTGTCTCGATAAAGCAGATGCGGTTGGAATATTGCTTAGTTTGGGAGCGATGTATAATACGGTAAAGCTAAGAGAGTCTTGCACACGAGTTACACCAGAACCAGATACAATCCGCTCGTTCGTTCCTTCGTTCTTTCCCTACTGGAAAATATTGCAAGTCGAGAATTGTTGGACTGTGCAAAATTCGATTAGAAGAGGGAGAAAAGTTAGTGTTGATCCAAAACTAACTCAACACACAACTGGGGCTACGTACGGCACGTTGCTCCTTTCACAGCCAACATACATAAATACTAATTTACATTTAAATGTCAACATTAATTAATTGCATAATCTTATTAAACAAAATAGAGAAAATCCTTACAGTATTAGAGAACACTTTAAATTAGAAATAGAAGAATGTAGGTATGTGCACCGATTTCAACTTTTGTTGTGGAGAAAAAGTAGTGTCAGAATTTTTTATGGATTTCCAATGGATTTCATAAAAATAAACGTCACTGAAAATCCATAGGCCCCTTATTTGAAGCTTAATCTTAAATTTGTTTGGGCAGCTAGGAAGAGCACATTTTGAAGCATAGAATAACTAAATAGGATTTTTGAAAAAGAAAAGAGTTAAAAACAAAAATTCCGAAAAATATGATTTTCTATTGACTTCATTAAAACAAACGTCAGTTAATAGCACCATAGCTCATTATTTAAAAATATAATTTTAATTTTGTTTGGGTAGTTAGGAACAGCGTATTTTAAAGCATAAAATCTGTAGCTTGCATTTCCCAGAAATAAAATTTTAAAATTGAAAACCAAAATTTCCAAAATAATGCTTGTGTAAAAACTTCATAAAAACTAACGTCACTTTGAAGCACCAAAGCTTCTTATTTTGAAGTTTTACTTTAAATTCATCTGGGCAGTTAGAAAGAGCATATTTGAAGCAAATTATTCCTAAGTTGAATTTCCAAAAAAAGAAGATTGTGAGAGTTAAAAACAAAAAACCCCAAAAGTCTGATTTTCTACTGATTTTATAAAAACAAACGTCAATTAATAATAGCATAGCTCGTTATTTTAAATTCGTTTGGGTAAGTAGGAAGAGCACACTTTAAAGCATAAAATCTTTAGGTTGAATTTCCCAGAAAAACAAATTTTGGGAATTAAAGGCAATCCCAATGGACGTCACCAGGAAGAAGACCACCTTCTTGTCTCATTTTTTGTGTTTGCACGTTTTAGTAGATTCTACTTTCACTGTCATTTATCCGAGATCTCTACGGTACAAAGTAAAAGTTACTTTAGAAGCACCAGAAAATCATTAACGAAACCAGTACTTTTTCTTCTAATAACTACTTTAATTTCTTGTCGTAAAGAAAAAGGTGAGTCACGATTAACAACAGGCATCGGATGAGAAAACATCGCATCGGAGAGGTCATAAGGCCATCTTCTACTCTTTTAAACTGTGACCTTAAACTATAGTTAAAATTCTTGCGCTTCCGGATGGTTCATAAGTAGGAAACTAAGGAAATTTATACAAAAAATAGCTTTTAAAAATATTTAACCGGTTCAGATAAAATAAGACTGCTATATGATGTGCTTATATGTAGAATATTATCTTATGGTCTGATATTTAAATTAGACGAGCCGTCAATGCCGAAAGAGACAAAATGGTTACACAACTAATCGTAGAGGATCTGTCAGTTTTGATGTTGTCATTGGCCTGTCAGAATTAGTGAAGCAAAAGTAGGCTTCTTTCCGCTAAGGTCGTTTATGCGTCAAAAGATATTATCACCACAAGCAGCGAGTATAAAAACATAAAAGCCGCAAGTGACCACTGGATGCGGACTGACGGAGTGTGAAAAAGATTACAGGCGGCCAGGGGCTGATGCGGCACTTACGGGACATTCAAAGACCGAAAGTCAACGGACAAGTGAATTTGTTGAAAATCAAACAAGAGACGAAAGAAAAAAAAAACACTTGAACAACCAAGAAACAAAAGACGCAAAAAAGAATACAAACCGCGGTTCGTTAGACATTGGATGGAGAAAACATCAGAATGACAATGATGTTTATTTGTTTAATTCGCGATAAAAAAAATTAAACAGATAAACAAAATCTTTAGGAGATTTAGGACTGAGAAAAAATCTTACTGTGAGGAGGGATGCTTGAGTTGTGAATCGCCCTGTAGAAAACTATCCTTAATAAACGTGCGAAGGTTTGTGAACATAAATAATAAAATACGGAGGAGTTTAAAAAACCAATTTACCGGTGCATTGTGGCTGAACATTAACTGCCGATAAAATTTACACAAGGTATATTTAAAGTCAAATCAGGAGAAAGAATAAGACGAATAATAACAAGAAGAAGAGTAACGGTAACAGAACCATCGTTTTATACAGATACAGACCAACATCAAGGCAATTTAAGAGTCACTTGTTATACGTTGTTGGTTTGAAGTAGCGAGTAAGTGACTGTAGTGTGAGATGCGGTCGCTGGCATGGCAAGTTACACTTTTATTGTGGTTTTAGTCATGAATTTAATAGTCGTACGATAAATCTTGGCGCATTTATGTGACATTTGGGTTCTTTGTAATTAATTTTATTGCCGTTTTATTATCTGGACGTGCAGATGAACTCAATGTTCGTAAGATAATGCGAACGGCTGCAGAATTAGAAGCGTAAAATCTACTGTACTTGTCCATAAACGAAACAAGGGCATCATTCATTTAATTCAACCACGAAACATACACCAAACCACTTTTCAAACTAGAATCTTACTGGAAAAGTGCAACAAGAGGAAGAATATGGAAATGATAGTGAAAGCACATGAAAATGGGACAGAGGTGTAATAAGAAGTTTATTTTATTGATGTGAAATATCTACCTATAGGCGCGGGTAAATCGGATTGTTGGGGTGGCGATCGTGGCGATAGCATGTCGTGGCGACGCTCGCCATGCGCAAGCGCCTGTGCGATCTCTTCCCACTTGGTTCGACGGTGTCGTTTACTATAATAAACTAGAAGATAGAAGTGAATTAATTTAAGATTGTTGTGTACACTCAGAGGATGTTAATTCGTTCCCAATAGTTTTCTTAAATGGCAACGTCGTGCCTTTTCGGTCTGTATGTTGTCGATAATGTAGGAAACAATAATATTGCGAGCAGAATCGCATCTATTGCTCGCTAGTTTCGTGGCTGTTTCAATGTTTACAATACTTAATATACAGGGTCTTTCAAGTTGATGGGCTATTAGTATGTATATGAATTAGTAGAATGAATTCAATTCTGAAACTTGGGCTCATTTGGTTATTGTTTATGCCGCTTCTTTTAAAAATATTTTCAATTTCGATTTACATCCGGTTATACCGGAAGTACATGTTAACTTTCTTATTTTAAATGGAATGACACACTTTTTTTTACATTTTCCGATAGAAAATCTGAATTCATGCATATTTTATAGGAGGCACTACTCCGAAAATATTGATGGATTTTGTGTTATTTAATTTTTTTAAAAATTTTTGACATCTGCACGTTAACATTTAAAAAAACGTAATTCAATTAATTTTTGGGTTCTGCTTTATAAGTCGTAACAATTATTTATAACTATTCACATTATCGAAAAAAAATTGTGGTTTTTAACTAAAATGTACAGGGTGTTCAAATTTTGTGGTCAAAGTTGGTAAACTTCAAAGAGGCATAAGTCAATTTTTTTTAAATAGAATGACTCATTTTTCAGTACATATTCGAATTCCTCATTGAATTTGGCGTCTTTTGATATGGAACTATCGTATAACTTTTTGAGAAAATCTACAATTTGAAGTATTATGTCATTCCATGTAAAATAAGAAAATTAACATCTACTTCCGGTATAACCGGATGTAAATCGAAATTGAAAATATTTTTAAAAGAAGCGGCATAAACAATAACCAAATGAGCCCAAGTTTCAGAATTGAATTCATTCTACTAATTCATATACTAATAGCCCATCAATTTGAAAGACCCTGTATATTAAGTATGTAAACATTGAAACAGCCACGAAACTATCGAGCAATAGATGCGATTCTGCTCGCAATATTATTGTTTCCTACATTATTGCCATTTAAGAAAACTACTGGGAACGAATTAACGTCCTCTTAGTGTACATTTCACCTAATAAAAAAATGAATGATATTTTATTTTTACTTGAGAAATTATTTTCGTACAGTCACAGGGGTTCAATAATTTTTAAAACCAATAAAGATCAAATACCATTGATTTTATCTGGAGATTTCAATGTAAATTTTGCTAAAGATGAATCAATGCCATTAGTTACGTCCTTCCAAAAAGAATTTTAATTGCAATTTAACAACAATCCAAGAGAGCCTACTACCAGATATACAACAACAATAGATGCTGTATTTATTATATTGCTTGATAATGTTATGTCGAATACTTTTGTAACATACTTCAGTTATCCTCGGCCAATTATCACACTAATGCTGTCAGATGCAACATCGAATATAACTACATATTACTGAAGTCACTGATTAAAAGTATTGAGTTGTCGCGATTTGAAATAAAATTTTGAATTTTTAATTTTTGTATTTAATAAAAATAAATGTTTATTAAATAAATAGTGATCATTTTTTTTTTTTCATTATGCCATATTTAGTTCCTGTCGTAATATTGTTTTTCATGCATATTACTTGTGCAAACTCGATGTTTCACATCTGCCAGGCGTCCCGTGACGGTTCACATTTTTATAATTTGGAAATTTCTATTCTTACGAAAGGAAGTGGGTAAAATTCCTGCTAATTTTTGCCCATTATGATTATCAAAATTCAAAATTTTGATTTAAAAATAGAGCTGTGATAGTTTTACGTTCTAGTATAGCTTATATTCCTTATCGTCTGATAATGGTCTCGCTGGCCGAAACTTGTTAGGAAATATTCAATAAAATTTGGTAAAACTATCCTTAAGTGTTGTTACATATTTTCATTATAAACTAGCGTTTATTTTTTAAGAAATAATCGACAATGGCAAAAAATGTGATGTTTCTTGATGTTTCCTTTTTGATACGACTTGCTACTATTTTCTCATCAACTTAATCTAATTATAAACGTAAATACTTGAATTTCTTATAAAAACAGTAAAATAGCTTTAATCAAAATTGTGAAATTTAACTACTACGATGGGCGAAAATTACTAGGACTTTAACCCACCTCTTTTAAAAATTTTCATGCATAATTAAGACTGACGATCGTTTAGTCGGAGTATCCAACCTAAATGCAAGAAGAAGAAAATTTTATAATTACATCTGTCAAAGAGAAAGAGACATAATGACATTGTTGGTTATATTCATTAAACAAATTCGTGACGAAAGAAGAAGGAAAGGAATAAAAATTGCATCGCGTTTATAATATTCAAAAAATTAGGTAAAGAAAACTGCAAACTAGATAATATTAAAGCGAAGTTGATGGGTTCTTGTAAAGTGAAGTAAGAAAATTGGCCTTTTTAAGAAAATTGCTGGGAAGAAGAAAAGTGAACTGCAATATCCTGTTTTACAGCGACGGGATAATAAGGCAAAACGGTTTTTTCCCTAAAAACTTTTGCGAAAGCTACTTAATGCACATTTCTATTTAAATTAGTGCCATGCAGATGCACGGCCATCTGCGACTGCCAAGCGAATATCTTAATTTGCGCGACAACAAAGTCGTCATGCTGTAATAAAATCTGAAAAGCGGTAGCAGGAAGCTCAAGGAGTCTACGCTTGCCAGGACAACTAAGGACCTTCTTCCCTCCTCACTAATTACGCTCTTTGTGGTGGGTTGAATGCAAATTCGTTATCAACTCCCCATTTTCTACTGCACTGTCAAAAGTTGACGCTGCACCCCAATCCCACCCACTCCGCTGTACCATCCGTCATTTAAAAGCTCATTCTAAAACAACCCCTTGCTGTAACAAATTATCGCCCAATCCTACACCCACTCAAAACACAAATCCACAAATTAATTAACACAATAATGTTTATACCTAAATAATTACCCCCTAAATGCAGAAGATTTGTATCATGTGTTAACCCTTAGCTACCAACTAAAGAACTTAGTGTACTACTGTTGCAAAAATAGCTTCACAAAGAAGTAGCAAACCGATTGGAATTCCTATGCCCCAAAGCTAATTTTTTTTAGTCGTAGAGTGTAACTGTGGTATCCAAAGAGTGCGATACCAGCGGCCAGGTAAAACCCTTCGTATAACGCTACCCTGCGGCACCAAAGCTCGATTTTTCCAACCGCACAACACAAAGAATTCGACCGCAACTAAAAATGTTATTGTAATGGATAAAATAAAAGCTTTAAGCCTTAAATAGCTTCCAGTTGTGTTTGTAGAACCGCAGATCGTAATAATTTATCCCCTTTTTTTAAACGTATTTGTTACAAATAATAGTTTCCTTTCAAGTACCTACAAAACGGATAAAATTTATAGTTCTTGTTTGATTTACTCAGTGCAACAACAACGCCCCAGTTCATGAATTGTTCCTTTCACGGGCTCACACAGGGGGTTCAATTTATCAAGGCATTTAAATTAAAAAACACATTATTTGTATCCTCTTCTAATTTCTAAAGCATTTTCCCTTAAATGCCGCAGGGTCACTCAGATTTACGTGCTATCACCTTTAACGTCACTGAAATCGTATTGTATTAAATAATTAAGTTACAAAGTTGAAAGGAACTATTTCAATTAATTTTGTTCCACCATAAAATAACAAAGCAACATCAAAAACGTATAAATAACATTCAGGGAGAGGAGATTTGTTGATTTCCCATAGAATGCCCACCACAAGTCCGACGATTCCAATAAGTCCATTAAGTCAACAAAAGGCGATAATAAAATTAGGAGAACAATTTGCTGACAATTTATAACGACTCTCGCATCAAAAGATCGCCAATACACATTTGTACGTACGTACGTTTATCGGAAACGTCAGATCTCCATTGATGGCAAGCTGCGGGCAAAACGTTACCGTTCGGAAGACAAATGGCTTCCGAACGGGACAGTTTAAGGGGTTTTTACAATGGGAGTGACCCATGGCAATTTAGTAATGCAAGCAATTGTCCACTGTCCGATGTCCGATGTCCGTGGACAAAGGCGAGATATTTATATATGTAACTATATGTGTTTATGTGTGTGTTTTTGTAAATAATTCACGTGCCCGCATCCATTCACCCACATGCTTAATAACTAATTGTTTATCACTTTCATTGTGACCATTACATGCATCAGTGGCGCACTTGGATAAATATTAATTGAAGTTTCTTGTCAGAACATTTACAACTTTTCTCAGGTAGGTACAGTGCAATTTTTAAGAGACTAGTCTGTACGAATTCATTTAATAAGTTTTCAGAAAGTTCGAGAATCTTCTGGAAGGTTTAAAAATATTAAAGAGGTTTTTAGAAAGTTTAAAAATCTTCTAGGAAGGTTCGAGAATATCCTAGGAGTTTCCAAAAGGCCTTCTATAAGTTTAAAAATGTCTTGAAAGTTCCCAGAAAGTTCAAGAACCTTCTAGGAAGATTGGAGAATATACTAAGAGTTTCCAGAAGGTTTTCTAGAAGTTTAAAAATATCTGTCCTTAGGAAGGTTCAGAATATCCTAGAGTTTCAGAAGGCTTCTAGAGTTAAAAAATATCTGAAAGTTCCAGAAGGTTCAAAAATCTTCTAGGAAGGTTCAATAATATCCTAGAAGTTTCCAGAAGGTCTTCTAGAAGTTAAAAAATATTCTAAAAGTTGTCAGAAGGTTCAAGAATCTTCTAGGAAGGTTCGAGAATATCCTAGGAGTTTCCAGAAGGTCTTTTAGAAGTTTAAAAATGTCCTGAAAGTTCCAAAGAAGGTTCAAGAATCTTCTAGGAAGGTTCAAAAATATCCTAGAAGTTTTCAGAAGGTCTTCTAGAAGTTTAAAAATGTCCTGAAAGTTCCCAAAGGGTTCATGAATCTTCTAGGAAGATTAGAGAATGTGGTACAAGTTTCTAGAAGGTCTTTTAGAAAGTTAAAAAATTTTAAATTTCCAGAAGTTTTCAGAAGGTCTTCCAGAAGGTTCAAAAATTCCTAAATTTTCTAGGGTTCAAGAATCTTCTAGGAAGGTTCGAGAATGTCCTATAAGTTTCTAGAAGGTCTTTTAGAAAGTTAAAAAGTCTGAAAGTTTTCAGAAGGTTCAGAGTCTTCAGAAGGTTCAAAAATATCCTATAATTTCTAGACGGTTCAAGAATCTTCTAGGAAGGTTCGAGAATGTCCTATAAGTTTCTAGAAGGTCTTTTAGAAAGTTCAAAAATGTCCTGAAAGTTTCCAGAAGGTTCTAGAGTCTTCTAGAAGGTTCAAAAATATCCTATAACTTTCTAGACGGTTCAAGAATCTTCTAGGAAGGTTCGAGAATGCCTATAAGTTTCTAGAAGGTCTTTTAGAAAGTTCAAAAATGTCCTCAAAGTTTCCAGAAGGTTCTAGAGTCTTCTAGAAGGTTCAAAAATATCCTAGAACTTTCTAGAAGGGTCACGAATCTTTTAGGAAGGTTCGAAATGCCTTGTAAGTTTCTAGAAAGTCTTTTAGAAAATTCAAAAATGTCCTGAAAGTTTCCAGAAGGTTCTAGAGTCTTCTAGAAGGTGCAAAAATATCCTATAACTTTTTAGAAGGTTCAAGAATCTTCTAGGAAGGTTCAAAATGTCCTATAAGTTTCTAGAAGGTCTTTTAGAAAGTTTAAAAATGTCCTGAAAGTTTCCAGAAGGTCCTCGAGTCTTCTAGAAGGTTCAAAAATATCCTATAATTTTCTAGACGGTTCAAGAATCTTCTAGGAAGGTTCGAGAATGTCCTATAAGTTTCTAGAACGTCTTTTAGAAAGTTCAAAAATGTCCTCAAGGTTTACACAAGGTTCTACAGTCTTCTAGAAGGCTTAAAAATATCCTAGAATTTTTCAGAAAGTTCAAGAATCTCCTAGGAAGGTTCGAAAATGTCTTAGAAATTTCCAGAAGGTTTTAGAATGTTCTAGAAGTTCCCAGAAGACTCGAAACACAATTTTAGAAAAATATGAGTACTATGTGACAATAGTATATAAAATATAAGATTGTATGTGTATGTAATAACTTATGATGCTAGGAGTAATCGGTCCTTTACTCGTTTTAATGATTAATATTTTGATAGATCCACAAAAGTATGTGTTGTGTAACTGAATATATTCACGAAATACATCGTATTGTCGTCGATTTGATTCCAAAGTTTTGACTGATGCAGTTTAGAATTATGATTCTCTGCAATCTTACATTTTATAAGGTATACCTTCATTGCAAGTTTGTGTGATAACAAACATTAAATGATGTACAAGTTCTATCCTATTTTCAGGTTGTAGGTAGTATAAGGCAATATAAAAGACGTATGTTGTTGAATTATTGATCCAGTCACTTCACCATTCAATCTTTCAATCTTTTTGCAAAAATTGCATTTAGAAAAGTAAAACCTTCACTAATTATGTATTAAAAATTTTCTATATTTTAATCCAACAAAATTTAAAAAAATATTTAGGCCCTTTTAAAAAGTTATAATAAGTTTTTTTATTGTAATATCGATAAAGTTTCTTTTTTGTTTAATATGAGCTGCTGTTCACGGATCCATTTTTTTTTTATTTTGTACAAACACAATGAACTTTGTTAGATTGCCTACTCAGGTGGCACGTTTATTATGGGGAATTCTGTGAGGATTGTTCATAAATATTAAAATAGTTATAAACGAGCCGCCCTTGATAATAAACGCCTTATCCAAGTCACTGCCGAACTATACAAATTATGCTATTCATGGAACGTGTTTGAAGGTTACACATCAACTCCACCCATTCAAAAAACAACCCTTACCACTCTTCATACTTTATAAGACTACAAAAGCACTAAGCTGACATTCAAGCACACAAAAAAAGATCTACTATAAAATATACCTACACCCTTAATGTCAAAATTCAAAATTAACAATCTATTAAGGAAAAAATTTGTTCCAGGAGAATTACAAAAATAATTTTTGTCGTCTCACTTATCTGAGGAATTCGAGGAAGAATAATAGTTGTGAAGCTCAGGTCTAGGAGTTAATGTGCGCCCGACCGGCAAGTATATACGTGGGAGATTTGTATTTGAATTGGGCGGACCACCCTCGTAGTACGTTTATTACTTTTGCACTAACAACAAAAGGCACGGCAAAGCGTTTTCTTACACAAACGAAAGCTGACAGATAAAAAATGCCACGTAGCTGCCGCAGGTGTAACAAACAGGTAGATAGATGGGGCCATACCGTGTACCATGATAAGGTAAACAATTGAAGCAGTTACCATAGGAATTTAAAACGTTTATTAAAATCAAATAGCCCCCATTATTATTCTACAGATACATTTACAAATTGAAAAGGCTTCTCAAAATCAGAGTGATGATAAGTTAGTATCTAATCAAAAATAAAATTTACCCTGTTAAGATTTTTATTTTTTGAATTGAACAAGTACAACTGGTTAATTTCGATATTAATTAATGCCCCTTCACTTCGCTTAAATATGTCAAAGTACATAAAAATGTTTGCGCCTTTGCAGTTCCCTGAAAACGAAATAAATCTCGCAAGCAATTTGCTACCTTTTAAATTAAACATCGGTAACGTGAAACTATATCTGAGTGAATGTATTGACATTCGTATGCTTTTAATAAAATATCGGGTTACGAACCCCTGATCGAATGATAAAGTAAAATATACTGTTCGGGCAACTTTTAATTATTGCCTTGCTTGGAATATATAAGAGGAAGAAGATGCAGATAAGGGCAGAGTTATGAGCATTCCGATAGAAGAATAAGAAACACGACCGCGTCTAACATAATTTATGAATTTATAGGCATTTACATACAAAAGAAAATTTTATTATGGCGATTTTCGTGAGAAGTTTTGGGGAAATTTGGACACCATGGATCAATAAAAAAATAATCAAAGGAAACAAAATATGTTCTTCGATAAATCGAATTGTTGATAAGTCGAACCAAATTAGTGACAGTAGCATCAACTATGAGAAATACGTGTAATTTTTTGTTGATAAGTGCACAGAGAAAAATAGTCAAGCAAAATTTTTCTAGTAAATAATACTAGAATTCTCATAAAATGTAATTGGTGGTATAAAACAATTTTTCATTCTTTCTAATAATTAGTTTAGATTAGAATAATCAAGCTAAATAAGTATAGACTTTTTTTCTCTACCTCTCGATTATTTTATCGTGTCGTAAAGAAAAAAACACCAGAATGAGAATAGTTTAGTAAAATTAGTGATAAGAAGTGTAAAAAATGTTTTCTAATCATGTCAATTTTACTAGAATTCAGTCTCAACACCGAACGTAGATTGACTAGACATTTCTAGTAAAATCTCCTTGAGCGTCTGGTCGTCCATATAATTGACAGATTTTTTAATTGTATTTGCTAGAATTCTAGCAATATTTTTATGACTGTTTTCTACGTGTACATTTGTACCTACAAGATATGTATTATTATGCAATAAGTCAGTTTGTTTACACTGATATTTTTTGCTTTACATTATGATTCCAGTTATCGAAGACCGACTGTAATTGAAAGGAAAACCACAGACAAAAAAGTCTCATTAAAATATCGTGTTGCTATGAACAAGGATTTTCATCAAGTGTTATTAATTACTAATTGAGAACTCGAAGAAATCGGGAGAGGAATAGAAACTAGAAAAAAAAAATATATAGAAATATCGAAGAGCAACATAGGAATGAACATAGCTTTCAAGCCATTGAAAAATTTAGGACATCAGAACACTCAGCATAAATCGAAGAAATATGAAAACTCATGAGATAATTACTGAAAAATAAATTTATCACAGTTATCTCATAATCAGTACCTAAATAAAAAGTTAACTAAAATAATAATTATGGTAACCATGTGCAGATTTAATCAAATTGATAAATAATTGGTAACTCTTGGCAATAACCATAAAATTAAAAAGGACTTCTTCCTGGTACTCCCTTATGTTCACCTCTTTCATTTACGAGCCCTAACCGTTCTACTAAGTTTGAACACTTCATGCTTTTATATTAGCTCCAATATTTAAACAGGTTCTTATCAAAAATTGAATAGTTTCCACCTTAACTTGACGAAAATCCATAATACAGGAATAAAAATTCACGAAGTAGATTTTCACATTTTTTTTTTATTTAGCAATGTTTAATGTAATAGGTTTCGCCAAAATTTTTGACTTCTTCAGACAATGAGTATTTTCTACTAAACCTAAAGTGTCGCACCAGATCTTAAATACTAGGTTGCATTTGGGGGTGGATATAACATTAAAAAAGATTAAGGAGAGGGGAATTATTTCCTTCTGTCTGGTCATTTATTATTAAGTTCTGCTTTTTAAATTTATTTATTTCTAAATTTTCTGTTATTTAATTTTTAGCTTTTATAGTCCGGTCAAATTATACTAAAAAATAAGAGTAAAGCTACATAAATTCCCACCAAGCTGAAAATCAGTGAGATTGTTTAAAATATGATTAAAAATAAAATTTGAAAGTTCCCCATCTTTCCCCTGTATGGAAAAATTTTTTATTCAAGGTTAAAAGTCAAAAAAATTAGTTTTTCCCGATTTTCAGCAAAACGGTAAGTTTTATCATAAAATTACCCCAGACAAAAATTGTAGATCATAAAATTATCTATAACATACGTATCTCTAAAATACCCCAAAATAAATAAATCCCCAAGAACTAGAAAATATTTAGTGCAAATAGAAAAAATACCGGCCAAGTGCGAGTCGAACTCGCGCACCGAGGGTTCCGTACAAACCTGTACCTATATAAGTGATGTAACTAAAAATTTAAGGTTTTCGGAATTTTTCCTTTATATGTGCTATAAAACATTGCTTCATGCCAAATTTCAAGATTCTAAATCGACTGGAAGTACCCTTTAGGTTTTGATTCCCTTGCGAGTAGTTGCGAGTTTGAAAATATGCGGCTTAAATTGCCGTTTCTTTTGATTGGGTTGACATAGAAGTTTAATTTTGTTACAGCTTAAAGGTATTATAGACCTGAGTATTTGATATTAATTTCAATTTAATACCTCTACGCGTTTATGAGGAAAGGGGTAGTAACTTTAAAATTATTAAAACTATTTTTATTATATGATGTAAGTAAAAATTTAAGGTTTTCGCAATTTTTCCTTTATCTGTGCTATAAGACGTTGCTTCGTACCAAATTTCAAGATTCTGAGTTCACAGGAAGTACCCTGTAGGTTTTGATTCGAAAATTTGCGGAAATTTGCGGCATAAACGGCTGTATCTTTTGATTGCGTTGGCTTAGAAGTTTGATTTTTGCACATCTCCAAGGGACAATAGACCTGAGTATTTGGTATAAATTTTAGCTTGATACCTCCACGCGTTCCTGAGAAAAAGGGTCTTGACAGACGGACAGACGGACGGACGGACAACGAAGTGATCCTCTAAGGGTTCCGCTTTTTCCTTTTGAGGTGCGGAACCCTTAAAAAATCCCCTAATCTGGCAACCCTGAGACTAACCGTATTTCATTTATTGGGCACACTGACATAAAGCAGGTATAAGACCCTAGCCACGCATACAATTGACAGGAGACAAATGTCGTCTCGAGGTTAGACTGGCGTATAAAATAAGGGACTGCGTTTCATTTAACCTGATATCTTAGAAACGGTGGCTCTTAGGAAAAAAAATATTGATACATATTTTATAGATAATTTTATGATCTACAATTTTTGTCTGGGGTAATTTTATCATAAAACTTACCGTTTTGCTGAAAATCGCGAAAAACTAATTTTATTGACCTTTAACCTTGAATAAAATTTTTTCCATACAGGGCAAAGATGAGGAACTTTCAAATTTTATTTTTAATCAAATTTTAAACAGACTTACCGATTTTCAGCTTGGTGGGAATTTATGTAGCTTCGAATGTATAAATTGACCGAACTATTATTGCAGATATGTATCTAATATTTTATTTTTTTAAAAACCACTTTAATGTTCGGAAATACGTTTTTGAAAATTTCTTCCTGTTTGTCCAATATATAATTTTGGGCAAGACCCACATGTCAGTTTGTAAACTCCGGAGCATCTTCTTTTATCTACTCTATCTTTATTATTTTAAAAGGAAAAACTGAAAAAGAAAAGAAATGTTTCAACAAAACTGTTACTCAGTAACTACTACTAGTACTCTTTAAAATGACCTTTTAGAGGTCGAAACAATTGTCGAGAAATAAACAGTTTTGTTGAAACATTTCTTTGCTTTTTCTGTTTTTCCTTTATTAAAAATGTTTTATCGAGAATACACCAGTGAAAGTTTAAATATTTATTTTTTTTTTATATATTTTCCTACTGAAAAACTTGATTTATATGCAATATTAGGACCATATTTTTCTAAAGAAGAGCGAATTTTATTTGTAAATGGGCCTAAATATGTTAATGTATTGTATATTTTATTTTTAGTTATTGTAGTAGGGTTAATAGATTGTAAGGCTAGTTTTTGTTGTGTGCTGTTTGTTTTATTATATTTAATTCTTTTAAATAAGGTTGTTTAATGCTGCATTTCTCCCTCATATGCTTTACTCTTTTGATTCTCTTTTTTTCGATTTTCATAATATAAACATTCATTCTATTTATTTTACATATGCATATATTTATTTATATAGAGATGTAGTCTTTAAAGAGGTCCATGTTGCCAAACAAAATTTAGCCCCCGGTTTACACCAACAATTCTCGTTTGCTTTATGTATCTACATATACACATAAGCTCGTGTTTATTCGAAGTTTAGAGTACAAGCTCGTATAACAACTGTAAATAAATATCAATTAATGTCAGTTATGCTTATAGCATCCGAAAACATTTTCCACAATCTCTTTCTCTCTCTCTAGCTAGCATCCTGAAGCTGTGTAAATTACACTTCCGACTACTCACTTATGCTGTGCTACCAAGTTTCCAATCTTTAATTAAACAATTTTCAACCCCCATATACATCTAAACAGTTAAGTGTTTACATTTACGTATTTACATACATCAGTACTGAAATAGAGTTCTATCAATTTGTTTTCATAATAATAAAAAAAATAATTATAATTATTTGAGTGGCGGATATCTGATACTTCTTTGATTGTGTCATTCAATATGATAACCGGGTTGAATTGCATACAAGTGGTGGGTTAGAAAAGGGATGATGGTTTAATCAAAAAGTGCTGACTACAACTGCAAAAGTTTGTGTCCAATATACGTAAGCCAGGTCGTATTTCCCTCACGTTTACCTATTTCTTCCTTCTTAAAAGCAGCTATCGAATATCCAGGGGTGTCGACCCTAAACAATTCCTGCCACATATACCCTTCTTGTGCGTCATACTTCCTCCATAAGCTGTCTCAAAATACAACACTACACTACGATATAATTTAAGTCTTATATTAACCCCATTTATTATAATAAATCACAGATAAAAAGCTTAACTCACCAATTTGTTCTTAAAAACTGCTGGAGTGTTTATTAAAACATTTTAAGTACGTAGGTATGTGTTTGGGCACTAACACTTAATCAATTAATTACTGTTCTTAATTAAACAATTATCGAACACACGAATATACTTTTAATGTAATAACACGTCGTTATTGACTGTTACGATTCACGTTGTATACTGACCAGGATGGAAAGTGCGATAAAGACGTATTTAACACAAAAAACGATCAAAACAAGGCCTTCAGCTCCGAAACTGATAAACAACATCGTCGCTTCGGTTCGTCACCTTCAGTGGTTGCCACATTTCTGCCTTTTACCTTGATAATATCAGACGCAAAAAATTGTGTTTGTGTAATAAAAAGAATGAATGAAGCCGTAAACAAAATGGAATTTGGAAGGTACACATATTTGTTTCAAAATTAATTGTAAGACAAATCAAATTTTATTTTAATTTGTACCAGTAAATTAAAGAAAAATAAATACAGGGTCAACTTAAAATTTTTACCAAATTCAAAACTACGGTTCACACAAACTATATAAAAAATTGAATACCTGATAATTAATTAATAAAAAACAACTGTTTTCAAGTTATTTTTATAAAAATTGCGGATTTATTGGTCTATTGTCCCATTTTCTTTTGTGTTTTGTGCCTCTAATAATTTATTTGTTTTTGCAATTTTTGTAATCCAATTACATCTGTTGATGTTTTGAGGCAAAAAAAACGATTAACACCTGGTGTAGTGAAAAGTGTCTTAAGACACCGAATGAGAGTATGTGTGCGAAACAGAGGCGGACATGTGGAACACACATTGCAAATTTCTTTGAAAAAAGTAATAAACGTTATTTTGCACCTATTTGGATTGTTTTATTTCGTTTTCTGACTCAAGTGAGAAATTTGACGCTTAAGTACCTACCGTTATTTTTTGCTACTATCTGGAAACATTTTATCAAAGTTTTTTTTGTAAGATTTCTGATATTACCCTAGCTTGTTATACCTTGTTGGATAGCTAAAGAACCATAGATATTTGTAAACAGCTGCAGCTTCTGTTCGTTATTTACGGGTAAAATAACCAAATCTGCTAGCCATAAACATCCTACATGTACCTAGTCAGCAGCCTAGATACTCACACACGTACTTTGTAGGCGTATTGGTTGTAAAACTATTGTCTAAGTTTTTTAAAGTGGCGACCCAGGTCATAAAACGTTCAAGACTAACATTGGCGCCCAAAATAGAATGCCAATAACTTTGTAAGTAAGTGACAATGTTTCAGGTACCCGAAAAGTCATTGTAGCAACTGGTCTGTAAAAGTTTTCAAATTATTTTTGGCTTTGCAGCAGACACAATAAGCGGTTAAAAGGATTTAGAGAGCGTTTCGTTTGAATTGTGCTATAAAAGTCAATTGGTGGCAGTTTTATTGCCTCAGACGCAACTTTAAGATAATTGGACAATATGTATAGATTTAGACTGCTTGCCTTTAAAATTGTAGTTGCATGAGTATGATTTAATGAGTTTAAAAATTTTACAAATTCAATTTCGATCGATAAGTACGAATGAGGATCATCAAGAGGAATAGGAATTACGAATTTATTATCTTTTTTAACTATCAATCATCTACTGCGACCCAGTTGATTCAGTTACCTGTAATTTAAGTGTTGAGAATAATAAGGCAATGTATTTACTACAGAAAAATAGCGAAAACAAATAAATTAGAGGCACAAAACACAAAAAAATATCGGCCAAGTGCGAGTCGAACTCGCGCACCGAGGGTTCCGTAGAAACCTGTATATCTATATGTGATGTAACTAAAAATTTAAGGTTTTCGGAATTTTTCCTTTATATGTGCTATAAAACATTGGTTCATGCCAAATTTCAAGATTCTAAATCGACTGGAAGTACCCTTGAGGTTTTGATTCGAAAATTTGCGGCATAAACGGCTGTATCTTTTGATTGCGTTGGTTTAGAGGTTTGATTTTTGCACATTTCCAAGGGACAATAGACCTGAGTATTTGGTATAAATTTTAGCTTGATACCTCCACGCGTTCCTGAGAAAAAGGGTTCTTATCAAAAATTGAATAGTTTCCACCTTCCATAATACAGGAATAAAAATTCACGAAGTAGATTTTCACATTTTTTTTTTTATTTAGCAATGTTTAATGTAATAGGTTTCGCCAAAATTTTTGACTTCTTCAGGCAATGAGTATTTTCTACTAAACCTAAAGTGTCGCACCAGATCTTAAATACTAGGTTGCATTTGGGGGTGGATATAACATTAAAAAAGATTAAGGAGAGGGGAATTATTTCCTTCTGTCTGGTCATTTAATAAGTTCTGCTTTTTAAATTTATTTATTTCTAAATTTTCTATGTTATTTAATTTTTAGCTTTTATAGTCCGGTCAAATTAGACTAAAAAATAAGAGGAAAGCTACATAAATTCCCACCAAGCTGAAAATCAGTGAGATTGTTTAAAATATGATTAAAAATAAAATTTGAAAGTTCTCCATCTTTCCCCTGTATGGAAAAAATTTTATTCAAGGTTAAAAGTCAAAAAAATTAGTTTTTCCCGATTTTCAGCAAAACGGTAAGTTTTATCATAAAATTACCCCAGACAAAAATTGTAGATCATAAAATTATCTATAACATACGTATCTCTAAAATACCCCAAAATAAATAAATCCCCAAGAACTAGAAAATATTTGGTGCAAATAGAAAAAATACCGGCCAAGTGCGAGTCGAACTCGCGCACCGAGGGTTCCGTACAAACCTGTATATATGTGATGTAACTAAAAATTTAAGGTTTTCGGAATTTTTCCTTTATATGTGCTATAAAACATTGCTTCATGCCAAATTTCAAGATTCTTAATCGACTGGAAGTACCCTTTAGGTTTTGATTCCCTTGCGAGTAGTTGCGTGTTTGAAAATATGCGGCTTAAATTGCTGTTTCTTTTGATTGCGTTGACATAGAAGTTTGATTTTGTTACAGCTTAAAGATATTATAGACCTGAGTATTTGACATGAATTTCAATTTAATACCTCTACGCGTTTATGAGGAAAGGGGTAGTAACTTTAAATTTATTAAAAATATTTTTATTATATGATGTAACAAAAAATTTACGGTTTTCTCAATTTTTCCTTTATTTGTGCTATAAGACGTTGCTTCGTACCAAATTTCAAGATTCTGAGTTCACGGGAAGTACCCTGTAGGTTTTGATTCGAAAATTTGCGGAAATTTGCGGCATAAACGGCTGTATCTTTTGATTGCGTTGGCTTAGAAGTTTGAATTTTTGCACATCTCCAAGGAACAATAGACCTGAGTATTTGGTATAAATTTTAGCTTGATACCTCCACGCGTTCCTGATAAAAAGGGTGTTGACAGACGGACGGACAACGAAGTGATCCTATAAGGGTTACGCTTTTTCCTTTTGAGGTGCGGAACCCTAAAAATTGGACAATAGACAAAAAATCGGCAATTTTTATAAAAAAATCTTAAAAGTCCAATAACTTGAAATCGGTTAAGTTTGGGATACGGTCTTTCATAGTCAAATCAGTCAAAAATGAGAGAAACTATACAACCTCTTAAGGGATCTAGATCGACTTATTCTGTAACCCTCTATATTCGAATACTTAATGGTTTTATAATATTCACAATATTCAGGTAGTCTCTTATCATGCAACATGTTGTTTTCACTTAAAAGAAAACCTTTTAGTGAAATTAACGTGTAAAAAATCGCCCATATCAGTTACTTTTTAACTGCAATAGCTGGCCATTAGATTAGTACCTAGTAAAAGACTGGTAAATACGTGATTGTCATTAGATACTGCAGTAAAAATCGTTCCAGACGTGATATATTTTTACGTACAAAACAATTCATACTTATATGAAGTTTTAACAAGCAAAAGTACCTACGTAACGATTGATAGTGTCATAATAAAAGTAAAAGACGTCGAAACGTCGCGTCGTATTGAATATAATTGATTGTTTCTTAAATTTTTGATCGAATACTTTCAATTTAAATCAATTGTGACTTCTCAGTCAAGCGAATTTTTTTTTAAATGCGCATTCCCTTACGTAATTTAATTCAAAACCACAACAAAGTGTTCCCAGTACAGGTATAAAAATTTGTATAAGAATCATATTTTTATTCAAAGAAATCCAGAATGATAAAAAATGGCTACAAAACTCGAGTGTTCAAATAATTAAGTTCCTATTAGGGCTCATACATTAAAAACATTTGATGATCCTCATTCGTATAGATACATCGAAATTGAATTTGTAAAATTATTAAACTCATTAAAAGGCAAGCAGTCTAAATTTATACCTATTGTCTAATTTTCTTAAAGTTGCGTCTGAGGCAATAAAACTGCCACCAATTGACTTTTATAGCACAATTCAAACGAAACGCCCTCTAAATCCTTTTAACCACTTTTTGTGTCTGTAAAGCCAAAAATAATTTGAAAACTTTTACAGACCAGTTGCTACAATGACTTTTCGGGTACCTGAAACATTGCCACTTACTTACAAAGTTGTTATGGACATTCTATTTTGGGCGGCAATGTTAGTCTTGAACGTTTTATGACCTGGGTCGCCACTTTAAAAAACTTAGACAATAGTTTTACAACCAATACGCCTACAAAGTACGTGTGTGAGTATCTAGGCTGCTGACTAGGTACATGTAGGATGTTTATGGCTAGCAGATTTGGTTATTTTACCCGTAAATAACGAACAGAAGCTGCAGTATTTCGACTTTAATTTTCTGGTCGCTTATTAATGTCAAGAAGACGGAATGTTATGGGTCCAGTTCGCTAGCTTTTTTATTACGGTGCGGTGCAACGCCAGATGATGGTGACTATAAATGTACAAATGAATAACGTTTTCTTATTTTCGAAAACATTTCTTACATTCCTTTTTATTATGTAGGTACTTAAATTAGCTATATTTATTAAGCGCCACAATGTATCGACTATCTTTTTATAAAAAAATTGGACACACCTAATTAGGAACGATTCCTATTTAATTCAATGTTAACACATACGTTTAGTCTGCTGAATTGTTTGGATAAAACAAGAGGCAATAATTTTAAATTCAAATAGCTGGGAATTGTTGAAATATCTGGCGAGACATTAGAAACGATCCCATTAATTCCGGTTGCAACTTCGCACATTGGGTGTTATTAACCAGTAGTTGCACCCGATCTATATGTAAGAATTGTCCATGTTTCTTCTAGAATAGGTTATAATTAAGTCGAGCGAAACAGTTTTTAGTACACGGCAATGCCCTTAATAGGCCTCGTCTTTGTTTTGCTGCCATTATACTAAAGAGAAATAGTTCTCGAAATGCTTAAACTTTACTTTAATTGTCATTAATTGTTGTTACGACAATGCGAACAACTCACGTTTCAAATTCTTATTCGTACTTTTACTCATTACACGTATCTATGGATAACCAGGGACAAACTATTTGATAGAAATTTCTTAAAATCACGCTTCTAATAACAAAAAGTAATTAATTTAATGTAAATTGGACAACAAGAGCATAATTTAATTGCATCTTGTTTGCATTTAGAAGCAACATATAAATATTCCTTTTGGTCACCCTCAGTAATTGGAATTTCTGTTCCCAAAAGGGTCACAGCTGTTTTTCGAAACATACGCCAATATTCGATACTGCTTTGACCATTGGGACAGTGAAAATATGTGGCAAGTTTAAAATTAAAACAATAAAGTGGTTACAAAATTGCCAGGGCTTTGGGACCAGAACCAGAATGCTTTCACCAACAAAGAATGCAACTTATGTGTTGAAATTACAAAGACAATACCAAAATTTGTTTCTCATCGGGGAGACTCCAATAATAACACTAGTTTTCTTTCTACAAAACTTTTGTGCAGAGATATATTCCCATAATGCTTAATATAAAATTTCAAAAACAAAAATTTGAGAGAAACCGTGAGGAAAATTACAACAAAACAAAAAAAAATTTACGATGGCATAAAAAATATGATTACGTATGATGCACGTGGCCATATATCTGAATGTCTTCCATCAGTTAAATTTAGAGACCATATCGTTAAGACTTATTAATCGTCAGTCAAGTAAACTTTGTCTTAACATCCGCACCGAATAAATTCGACCGCTGGAACGACGACATGCGTTTTCTTTTGACATGACAGCTGCGCTTTCCGAAAATTTATAACCGCAACTACTCATCATTATGTGCGACAAAAAGTGATATGTTTTCGTAAACATTCGGCCACCATTCAAATTTATGTGGCGGCAGGAATGAAAGAAAAATGCCGCACAACAACAAGGAAATCAAAATTAAATTCTTTCGAGTGCATGTATGCCCATTTTGTCAAAAATAGATGCCTCATTACAAAAAAGTTGAAGAATTTGTAGTTCTTAGGGTCCTTCAAAAATTTATTGCTGAAGTGAGATCAAGGATTTTCTGCTAATGAAGTTTTAGGAAAAAACTGCTGAAGAAGCTTGAAGGGTTAAAGGGATTGTGGATGGGGTTTTAAGGTTTCTCAGCTCAAGAACTTTCAAAGTTTCGCTGCTGAAGAAGTTCCAAGGATTTGCTGCTGAAGAAGTTTCAAGGATTTACTATTGAGGAGGCCACAAGGAATTATTCTTGAAAAAGTTTTAGGGATTTGCTGCTGTAGAGATTTCAAGGAGTTGCTGCTTAAGAAGTTTCAAGGATTTACTTCTGAAGAAGACTTGTCGATGAAAAAGCTTCAAGTAGTTGTAAATGAAGTTTCCAGTTTTTTCTGCTGAAAATATTTTAAGGATTTGTTGATGAGGATGATTTATGGATTAACTACTGAAAAAGAGTCAAGGATCTGCTGATTAAGAAGTTTTAAGGATTTACTGCTGAGGAGTTTTCAATGATTTAATGTTGAAGAAGTTTAAGGAAGACGCTGATTAAGAAGTTTCAATGGTTTGTCGATGAGGCTTCTGCAGAAGAGATTTTACAGACTTATTGCTGAGGAACTTTGTAGAGTTAACTACTGAAGAAGGTTTAAGGATTTTCTGATGAAGAAGCTTTAGGGATTTGTCGGTGAGGTTACAAAGTTTTTCTGCTGTAGAGGTTTCAAAGATTTGCTGCTGAGGAAGTTTAAAGGATTTGCTGCTGAAGAAGTTTCAAGGATTTACAGTTGAAGAAGTTTCAAAGATTTGTCGGTGAAGAAGCTTCAAGTAGTTGTAAATGAAGTTTTCAAGTTTTTCTGCTAAAAATATTTTAAGGATTTGTTGATGAGGATGATTTATGGATTAACTACTGAAATAGAGTCAAGGATCTGCTGATTAAGAAGCTTTAAAGGTTTGTAGATGAAGTTTCAAGGTTTATCTGCTGAAGAGGTTTTAAGGATTTACTGCTGAGGAGTTTTTAATGATTCTCTGTAAAATAACTTTAAGGAAGAGGCTGATTAAGAAGTTTCAATGATTTGTCGATGAGGCTTGTGCAGAAGAGATTTCACAGACTTACTGCTGAGGAACTTTGTAGGGTTAACTACTGAAGAGGATTTAAGGGTTTTATGATGAAGAAGCTTTAGAGGTTTGTCGGTGAGGTTACAAAAATCTTCTGCTGTAGAGGTTTCAAAAATTTGCTGCTGAGGAAGATTAAAGGATTTGCTGCTGAAGAAGTTTCAAGGATTTACTGTTGAAGAAGTTTCAAAGATTTGTCTGTGAACAAGCTTTAAGTAGTTGTAAAGAATTTTCCAGGTTTTCTTGCTGAAGTTGTTTCAAGAATTTATTTATGAGGACTTTTATGGATTAACTACTGAAGAAGAGTCAAGGATCTGCTGATTAAGAAGCTTTAAAGGATTGTAGATGAAGTTTCAAGGTTTATCTGCTGAAGAAGTTTTAAGGATTTACTGCTGAGGAGTTTTTAATGATTTTCTGTAGAAGAAGTTTAAGGAAGAGGCTGATTAAGAAGTTTCAATAATTTGTCGATGAGGCTTCTGCAGAAGAGATTTCACAGACTTACTGCTGAGGAACTTTGTAGGGTTAACTACTGAAGAGGATTTAAGGGTTTTATGATGAACAAGCTTTAGAGACTTGTCGGTGAGGTTACAAAAATTTTCTGCTGCAGAGGTTTCAAAATTTGCTGCTGAGGAAGTTTAAAGGATTTACTGCTGAAGAAGTTTCAAGGATTTACAGTTGAAGAAGTTTCAAAGATTTGTCGGTGAAGAAGCTTCAAGTAGTTGTAAAGAATTTTCCAGGTTTTCTTGCTGAAGATGTTTCAAGGATTTATTTATGAGGACGTCTTATGGATTAACTACTGAAGAAGTTTTAAGGCTTTACTGCTGAGGAGTTTTTAATGATTTTCTGTAGAAGAAGTTCAAGGAAGAGGCTGATTAAGAAGTTTCAATAGTTTGTCGATGAGGCTTCTGCAGAAGAGATTTTACACACTTACTGCTGAGGAACTTTGTAGGATTAACTACTGAAGAAGATTTAAGGATTTTCTGATTAAGAAGCTTTAGGGATTTGTCGGTGAGGTTACAAAGTTTTTCTGATGTAGAGGTTTCAATGACATGCTGCTAAGGAAGTTTCAAGGATTAACTGCTAAAGAATATTGAAGTATTTGCTGCTGAAGAAGCTAAAATTTGAGGGTTTATTATAGAAGATGTTTCAAATGGTGGTTGCTGGAGCTATTTGAAGAAGTTTTTGCTGAAGAAGTTTCAAGTGTCAAAAATTTGTTAAGGGATGTTGCAGAAGAGATTTCAGAGATTTGCAGCTGATATGATAAATATTGCAATCTTGCAAGTACCCATGAGGAAAGAGTACCTACACAACGAAAGGTGAATGCTGTTCCATAAAAACTCTGTTACGTGTCATTGGTATGGTCTTTTTCGCACTTATAAACATTTTTAACCACAATAAATAAATACTCCCTTAATTTTTTTAATGATTAGCTCGCTTTAAAAAGAAATAATTTAGTGAGGTTCGAATGTGTTTGTATTAAAAACGAAGCAGTTAAAGGGTTTGAGATTCTTGAAATCGTCCGCCGAAAAATTAATTTCGACACATGGTGGGACAGGAGTAGGTGCAAAGGTAGTTTATTTAAATTTCCCTAATTACCGAGTTTGGTGGGCTGTCACGGGCTTATAAATAGGGCGCGGGTCCATCAAAGCGATTCGGACACGGCCAGCCGCTACCGAAGGTTTAACAAAACGTTCGCTTTATTGGTATTTCTGGGACGACTCGAATTCTTCAAGCGGTGGCCGAGAGGTGTTCGAGGTTCGAGAAAAACGTCCATTATAAAATAAAGTATTCGAGACTGGTACCTGTTGGAGCGTACGGGCAAGAAACCGAAACGTTAACGTGAGAATATAAATTCTTTCGGCAAAATCGAGACGAGAACGATGCAATCATCATTTCTGAACGAACGAGTTAGCCCAACCTGAGACAATGTTAACAAATTCCGATAGTCGGACGTCGGGGATTTAGAGAAATGACACTCCTTTACCAAGAATGCCTCGTTTAGAATACCATCAACAGTATTAAGGGAAATTTTTAAATCCATTGCAACCACCTTATTGATACTACCATACAGTCCTTCAGAATTTAATCACAAAAGAAGTGTCTTGGGGTTGTACCTAAGAATTTTGTGCTGTCTTTAAATTGACTTGAAGAACTCCTCATAGAAAAAAGAGTGCAGTTTCAAGTACAAAAATTTGAGTTCTTGCAAAGGTCAGGAATGTTTTGGGGTTTGAATTGACTTCATTTTCTTTGAGACAGGGTGGAATTTGTATCTACAAATGGAAAATCACAAAATCTGATTCACAGGTCCGGATGTTTGGGTTAGGAACACAAAAAAGTATCTTTTGATACGTTTTGGCTTTCGGCTTTCTATTATAATCAAACGAACGCTTTTTGTGACAACAACTACCAAGAAGAATGCCTTTGATAAACGTAGATCACCATCACAAACCGTGTCGAAACAACTATAGTCAAAACTACCTTATTCATACACATATAAATGTACACATGTATCTGTCCATACAAATACGTACGTATTATCTGTCCATGGCATCCTTTATCCCCGTGATGTATACGAATCGGTCGCAGTTTCTGCAAACACAGCGCATCCTTCCTTTGTATTTTTTGTCCCCCGGTAACATTCATGTTGACGCTCTGCCACTGTCATCCCAGCTCGTCTGCTTGTAATCTGAGGGATTTATGGGGGATGTTTGGGGTGACTTTTCGTTGTTCGTCGTCTATTTTAAACGACAACGGCGACATGAGGAACGAAAGAACAGATGGCCAAATTTTATCTCCAAGACTTCACGGTTCTTTTACGGAGAAATCCATAAATTACAATTTCCTTGAAGTGTTTAAATAAATATTCTCATATGAAAGAAAGGGTTTCACATAATTAGTTTGTTATTTGCTGAATGCGCTAAAAAAATTACGTAATTGCGTAAAATGCACGCGGTGCCGTTATAAACATTCAATGTAAATGTAAGCTTTTCCTCACATTCAAATTCAGTAAAAGTGCAATAATTTACATTAATGAGCGCATATCTCGGGTGGGCATTAGCTAATTATTCCGCTTGCATGCAAATTAAGGAAACCAGTTCGCACTATCAACTGAAGTGATCACCTTTTTACCTTCAACATTAGTTATGTATATATGAATGATTGTATATGCGCTACCAACCAACTGAAAGTGTTTTTCCTAGAAGCCATTTTCATTAACAAATGTACAACTAACTGACTGCAAAAACGCATTTCTCATAATAAACATGACGACGACTCAGTTCGCGAAATAACATCCACGAAAAGCTAGCAAAATTGGATTTGGTATTCTGAGTTGTTCCCGGAAAACTACAAGAAGTGAAGTGAGTGGTTTGAGGTTTGATTGAGATTTCAATATGTATCTGACTCAATCTCAGTCAAGCCTGCAGTTAAAAATGAGGAGGTATTAGGAGAACAGAAAGTTCTATGGATTCTTAAAAGAAATGGAACTGTGAGACACCTTCTGTGAGACATTTTAGAACAGGGAGGTAGAGGAAGACGTAGATTAGTTTATTGGTTTTTGATATGTGGGCACAACAAAAAGAATTGGAGCTGTGTGTCCAATAACTTTTCAAATAACGTTGTAGTGATGGCCATTCTGAAACCTTCAAGTACAAATTTCCTGGAGGATGAGATCCACCTGTGGCTTTCGACTTGGAAAACCATCAAGCCAAACAGTATCATGACCTATTTACATCTTAAATTACACGTCAAATTCCCCAGTTTCCTAATTATAAACGTAGATATAGCACGCCGCAGTCGTCGTATCATTTTGTGTCCTATTGCATTCCGATTGCCTGTACCGTGCAGTGTTCATGTCAACCCTATTTATTCCGTACTAGTTGTTCCGTTGCATGGGAACAAATGGAATTCCGAGGATAGAGAACAAAGAGGTTCATATTCTCTCCGTTTGGCGGCGAACTTTTGGCGAAGAATCCGGAACGGTCTCCCTGTCTCTCCAGGACTTACCGACTGACTGACTGACTGTAAGTAACTCCAGGTACTCGACAAAATAAATTATTCGTGCGCAGATAGACACAGGCTCGAGCTCTTAGACGTTCGTAGCCGTGGCATGATCGAATTACGGAAACTCGAGGGACAACAGGCTCCGTGTGTTTCAAGATGCTAACTACGATCTCTCTACGAATTTGCAAAAGTTATATCACAAAAGCCGTCCGCTACGTGTAAGGAAAACTTAACCCGGTTTAAACTTTACTTATCAATACACTGGGATTAAAAATGTTATGTTATGAATAAAGGGTGAGAAAAGAAAAGATCGCAAAAGAATACAAAATGAAAACGGCACTACAGGCCTGGCACTTTTAAAGAAACAAATTTCCCGATTTAAAGGATGGTTTATGAAAACAGCGTGTCGGACCCAAAATTGGAGAATCGGATCGGATTCAAAACCCAATCCCTTCAGACCCAAAACAGATTTTCAAGATTTCTTGAGAACGTACACGTCATTTTATAAAATAAGAATTTTTAAAATCAAAGTTTGTTAGTCTTCTTATCATCCTGAATAGTTAAAGTACCAAAATAAATTAACATAGATGGGTTTGTACAAATTTTGACGATATCCATATAGACCAAAGGGAAAGATTTAAAAACTCTTCCAGTGGCACAAACAAAAAAAAACCTCCCAAAAATAAATCTCGGTATAAATTTAATAAAAGTTTAAATTTAAAAGGGAACCCTTTAAAACCTTTGTGAAAACGTTGTTTTGGATTGGATTTAGAAACGATGTGGGTATAAAACCAATTTTAAAGACCCAAAACAGATTTTAAAGATTTATTGAAAGCCCGTATTTTCAAAATAAAAATTTTTTAAAAATCGAGTTTTTTTGTTTACAGACCACCTGAATGGGTTAAAGGGCCAAAAGAAATTGGCAGAGATGGATTTGTACGAATTTTGATGATATCCATTTGGTCCTAAAGGAGATTTAGAACTATTCCGGTGGCAGGTGGGTAGAAAACAAAAAAAAACCTCCCTAACTAATTTAATCTACTTAAAAGATTTATGATAAAAAAGTGTGGTAATTAAAATTTCAATGGGGTACCTACTTTAAAAACAGGTTTAAAAATAGTAAAAATCTGTTGACTTTAAAGGATGGTTCATGATACACCGTGTCGGATCCGAGGCATTTGACACGACTTACTTATTTTTAAAGAAGGACTTGTAAAAACTGTCCGTGCCGGATCGGACTCGAAACGGTGCAATGTAAACCAACCTTTAGAGTCAAAAAGTTTTTTAATATATTTATCTTTTATTTTTTAATTGACTTTGTTATTGCACAAATCGTTCTGTACAGTACAACTACAGAGCAAAAACAATGACGTAGATTGATTTATACGAAATTTGACAATACCCATATGGTTCTAAAGAAGATTTAAAACTCTTCCGGTGGCACAAGACAGACGAAACATAATAACAAATTAATCTACCTATGAATTTATGATAGGAAATGCGATAGTTACAACTTCCAAATGCAGTCTAAACGAGATACTTCGTCACAAGTCGAAAACAGGTGGAGACTGAAAATCGAGAAGAGGAAAAAAAATCTTAAGGGTTTTAGCCACTTATAAAAAGCAGAAGGGCGCTAGAAACATGGGGTTTTATAGCTGTGCATATTTGTTCGAAATCATGATCTTTAAGTGGATACAAAGTGCGAACATATTTCAGAGAGATGGGTTTGCCGGATACGCGGGACGAGTCGCACATGGTTATTATGGTTTCCTCTCCTACTACTACAGTTGCCACGAATATATTTTAATGTTGACATATTGCTACAAATCGGTCCGGAAACGCCGCCGCCACTGCGCTCCTTTGATTTCACACACGTGTGAATAATTCGATTTGTACAAATTTGAGACATTTGGGACGACAAATAAGACGTAGGTGGCGTCGTGAGGGTTCAAAGTGGTGCTAAACATTATTTTACAAAAAAAACTCACTCGCTTATCATTACCCACGTTCAGTTATTTATTAATACCTGACACGTGTGCTACCCACCTTCTAGCTTCTCCAGGCGTTATAACCACGAAGACATAAAGTGATGAGACATGCCAAAATAAATAATTGTGGAAACTGATAAGTAATAAAAATCATCCCCCAACTGTTACCATGTGGTTGGATATAATCACAAGAGAACCGTTTGATTCATCAGGTAATTTTTAGGAAATGCGGCTGTTAAAGATGAAAACAATAAATTACTTACCAGTGGTAGGTTTGTAATGGTACTAGTTGAAACAATGCGAGCGTGTTTGACAACAATTGTGAGTATGACGACCCTGCCATGTGCTTTTAACACGTACACGTTAAGTCAACACGTGGCGGCTCCATCAAAAGCGCAACCTTTTTGACAAGAATGCCACTAATCAACGAAACAACCTGCAAAACGAAAATAAAACGTTTTTACATTTGTATAAGAGCTTCTATCTTATTGCTATGCCATTTCTTTATGAATAGATTTTATTGTACCTTATTTTCACACTGTAAAAAGTTTTTACTTACAATCACGTAAATACAAAAAAAAAGAAAGTACCTACCAATGTACGTTACGGTGCTTTATGTAATTTTTTTGAGCCAAGAAACTTTTAAAAGTCTTTAAAAAATTTACAGTTGCATAACAATTTCTTCTCCCCCCCCCCCGTACAAATATTTTTCAGCTTCGTCCAGACACAAAAGAACAACTACAGGAGCTATTTGTAATTTTTCTTTTTTTATGGTTAATTCTCTTTATAAGTTTATGGCAAATTTGTCCTTAGTCAAATATTTCTTCACAGAACACATTTGTTCGTGTCGATTCACAAAACACTCAGTGGCTTGTTGATTGTGGAAACAAAGGGTTGTATTTCATAATGTCAACGCGACATTTTTCTCTTATAATTGTTCGTCGATTACCATCAATATTCCACTTATAATGTCGTTGTTGACGTCATAAATAATTTTTATTGCAACAATTACTTCATTAATGCTTTTATGCAGGTTGTGTTACCTGAATGACTATTAATACTGCAAACAATCTTTCGTAGCTGTTCAATTTTAAGATTTCTTGAATGTAAACCACCACCACATCGTATCTTTGACCCTGTGACCAAATAATAATATTTATTTGACTCCAACATTTGATTATTTGCATTATCACTCAAATATTATAAAGGCGAAAGTTTGTGAGTGTGTGAATGCGTATGTTTGTTACTTCTTCACGTCTAAACGGTTGGAGCGATTTTAATAAAATTTGGTATGGAGTTAGCTGACACCCTGGATTAACACATAGGCTACGCTTTACTGCGGAAAAATATCTAATTCCCATGGGAAAATCGATGAAAATGAATTCGCAGAATATAAATGCGAAAGTAACTCTGTCTGTATGCTACACAATCTCGCCTAAGATTTACTGAACCGATTTAAATGAAATTTGGTACAGAGATACTCTAGAGCCTGAGAAAGGACATAGGCTACTTTTTAATGCGAAAAAAAGGGTTGTAAGGGGTTGAAATAGGAAAGTTTGTGCGGACATTCGGTAATTTTTAAAGATAGACGCTTGAAACTTACTTTTTAGGCTTTTGATTAGATATAGATAAATACGACATTCAATGTTTGTAAAAAATTTACCCTAAAGGGGATGAAATTAGCCGATGCAAGTTTTTGTGTAATGACGTCGTCCAAAAAGCTTAAAGCCCAGAAAATTAAAATATTAAGTGTAAAAAGTTACAGAGGTTTTATTTATTTCGATCAATAAAAGTAGTTGAATACTAAGCTATATAAACTATTTTAAACTATAATTAAACTATATTAATCTATAATATTATAAATGCGAAAGTAACTCTGTCTGTCTGTGTGTTACGCAATCACGCCCAAACTACTGAACCGATTTAAATGAGAATTTGGTACAGAGATAGATAAGTAGATATAAAGCTAGAGGCTTGAAACTTATTTTTTAGGCTTTTGATTATATATAAATACGACATTTAAAGTTTGTAAAAATTTTACCCTAAAAGGGGGTAAAAATAAGGAATGAAAGTTTTTGTGTAATGACGTCGGCAAAAAGGCTTACGGCCCAGAAAATAAAAATATAGAAGAAAAAAATTTTAAATGCTGCCGAAAGTCACTATTCCACGCGGACGAAGTCGCGGGCATAGCTAGTTTACTATAAAAATAAAAATAATATACCGATCGTAAGGAGTATCAAGCAGTAGATAATTATAACCATGATTTTGCAAATTATTATTTTTATTAGAAGCAGTGCAATTTCTGACTCAACAATCTTTAAAATTAATTAATTAATCTTAATTGATTACCTGCAGCAATATATCGATACCTAACTATTATAAAACAAAATTTAATCATGCATTGTAATAATATAATTAATAAAACCTATTTTTCCTAATAAACATGAATTAAAATTTTGTTCAGGTGTATGCACTAACGCAGTAAACTACTTCTACTTCATTTCCTTTATGTCCCCTTATAGTTGACGACTTCTTTAAAGGAAAAACGCTTAATTACTTATAAGATGGAAAGGTCTCGTTGTTAGTTAACTCTGCGGGCATAAAATGTTTTAAATTGCCAGATAATGGTGTAATTATTCGGTTTGGAAGCCATGCGTTACAAAAAAAAATATTAGAAGGAAGTAGTCGATGCCTAAACAGGATATTTATCCCACCGAAACGAATTTCCCTTTAAACAAAATTAATCTTGGACGAGAAGCCCTAAGGCCAAATTAAAGCTTAAAGCTAAACTGATCTTAAGTACAACACAAAAAAAAAATAATTTGCAGGTACTTCGTTTTCTCTCGTCTCGTCACTTAAGTTCCACCACAACAGAATTAACTCTAAACGTTTCACCCTTTTTAGTGCCTAAACGTTTTACCCCAAGTGTAGAAAATTCACCCTTAACGATACATAATAGTGTGAACTTTTGTACCTCAACCTCATGTTTTTTCGTTACCCTTGTCCCTGTAGTGTAACCCTAAGAAAATTATTACTCCCGTAACAGATATTGACCCGTCTAGTGAAATGAGTGCATCACCTTGGCTAACTAAACGTGATGCACCGTTCCCCGTGACGCCAGCCAACCATCTGGCAAACAACACCCTCGTGTGGATGTTTTTTTTATCCATTTAGATAAACCAAAAAGAACGGTTTTTATTACGCTTTTGCATTTCGACCTTTTACAAAACCATCAAACGTTCCATTTACAAAAAGCAAGGCAATGTTACACAAACAATAAAAGGATATAATTTCTTGGCTCTATGAGGATTTCACTCGAGATTTTTTTATTTCAGAACCTTTATGTACTTTACCTTTAGGGAGGTGAAGGAGAGTTACATCTGATACAGTTTTTCAGCTCTTCCAGGCATTGCAAGCGTGCCCGTGGTAAAAACATGTCACTCGTTGCATAAAGACCACTTTAGATCACCTTCTGCATTACCAAAATTACACAAGGGTTAATTTAAAGACGATAGATTGACTCATTGCCGTCCAGAAGGTTCAAATTCCAAAAGAATGATTACACTGAATCCTACTTGGATGAAACCTTCTATGTTAAAAAAAAATAAAGGGATGTTAGAAGGAACTAATTAGTAATTATTACCTAATGATTTGATTAGGAAGGTAGCAGGCTTCGGTCAATCTAGAACTGTTTGGTAATGGAATAATGACAAGAAAGTTGAAAATGGAATCCTTAATCTTCTAATTTCTTCTGTTCCAATCTCAACCAACTTAGTCTGTTGAATCCTACATCCTGTATCAATAAAACTGGAAAAGCTTCAGGAAGAACTAAGCATTATTTATTCCTCAATGGTTCAAATGAGAACTTGTTAGACTTCAATCATTTTGGATGTGTTTGATAATGAAAATCAAACCATTACGAATAAGATAAGGAAGTGGGAATGATACATCTCTTCAAGGAGGCGTTTGGAAGAGCACATGGGATCCGAATCTTCTAATTTCTTCTGTTTCAATCTCAATCAACTAAGTCTGTTAAATCCTACATCCTGTATGAACAAAATTGGAGGAGTTTCAGAAAGAACTAAACATTATTTAATCCACAATGATTCAAGTGAGAACTTATTAGACTTTAATCGGTCTAGATGTGTTTAATAATGATTATCAAACCTTTAATGAAAAAGATGAGGAAGTTGAAATGATAAAACTTTTCACGGATACGTTTGGAAGATCCCATAGGAAATGATAGAACTGTTCATGGAGATATTTTAGAAATCCCATGAGATTCCAGTTTCTTCCATTCCTTCTGCACCAGCCTAATATTTACTGAATTCTATAAGTTTCTTGCCAATGTGACATCACATTCTTCTATTTTCGTGGAAGTCCTCCACATCATGCTAGGAATAGATATTCGTGCCAACCATCCCTCATAAACTGATCCTTACTTTCCAACGACCACTTCCATTCATACATACATAAATGCATATATGTGTTATGGGGTCCTTAGGCATGCAATATGCAGAAGGTTCGAACGTAGTCGAAGCGCGGAATGCTAATGTCGCTTAGGACATACCCATACTTCTATGTAGTAGGTACCATCATGGGGTTGACGGTCTGCGTGCCCTGTGCTAATACAGTCGAACATAATCGCCGTGACCGCGACACTAGTTCCTTGTTTATAGGTCGCCATCTAGCGGACGTCTGTTCGCCTTGATACGATTATGCCATTTTTACTGCTCGCTTTGAATATCAGTGATAAACGAATTCCACCACCGTGGCATGGCATGGCTTCCGGCGGAAATATGTAATTTAGAAATATCTCGACGGTCTAGTCGCGTATGTACGTACCTATTGCATAATATACATATAAACATATATAGATACACGTACGATTGTGGAATTGCAACCACTTCTGCTAGAAAGTTTGGGGCAGGTACTAAAGAGCTTCCCTCTCACTTTCCTGCACGTAAGATGTACCATAGTATGGTCGCTCTTTCTCTTTTACATACACATATGCTTATGTCGCCACTGGGGAATATCGAATAAAGCAAAACTTTCTGCTACCTGCACGACTAATCTAAGGAATGAGATTATAATTTTTGATTGCTACTGCAATACCTACCTACAGGGAAAACAACAGCACGAAAATTAATACGAAACACAACTGTAGGATATTATTTAGGTATAATTACTAATGACATCAAAAAGTGATAACAGATAGGTAAGATTAAATATAAACAAAACTCTTTTAATTTCTAGAACACACACTCTACTCTTCCTCAATTACCCGTTACACTACCTTTTTCTCCACTCTCGTTCGTTATATTCTTTCTACTAGCTATGCCCGCGACAAAAACTTTCATTCCTTATTTTTGCCACCTTTAGGGTAAAATTTTTACAAACTTTAAATGTCGTATTAATATCTAATCAAAAGCCTAAAAAATAAGTTTCAAACCTCTAGCTTTATATCTACTTATATATCTCTGTACCAAATTCTGATTTAAATCGGTTCAGTAGTTTGGGCGTGATTGCGTAACACACAGACAGACAGAGTTACTTTCGCATTTATAATATTATAGATTAATATAGTTTAATTATAGTTTAAAATAGTTTATATAGCTTAGTATTCAACTACTTTTATTGATCCAAATAAAAAAAAAACCTTTATTTTAAATTTCTGGGTAACTTTTTACATCATTACACAAAAACTTTCATCGGCTATTTTTATCACCTTTAGGGTAATTTTTTTACAAACATTGAATGTCGTATTAATTAATATCTAATCAAAAGCCTAAAAAGTAAGTTTCAATCGTCTATCTTTAAAAATTATGGAATGTCCGCACAAACCTTCCTATTTCAACCCCTTACAACCCTTTTTTCGCATTAAAAAGTATCCTATGTCTTTTCTCAGGCTCTAGACTATCTCTGTACCAAATTTCATTAAAATCGGTTCAGTAAATTTTAGGCGAGATTGTGTAGCATACAGACAGAGTTACTTTCGCCTTTATAATATTCCGCGAATTCATTTTCTTCGATTTTCTCATGCGAATAAGATATTTTCCCGCAGTAAAACGTAGCCTATGTGTTAATCCAGGGTGTCAGCTAACTCCATACCAAATTTTATTAAAATCGCTTCAGCCGTTTAGACGTGAAGAAGTAACAAACATACACACTCCGCATTCACAAACTTTCGCCTTTATAATATTAATGTGATTACCAACCTAAGTACGTTCTTGCTCCACGTTCCCTAAATATATCAAACTATTTTAAAAAGCCGCCACTAAAACTGCAATCCGTCCTAGCTGCAGGTCACTGTAGCCAATAAAAAAAAAATTACAAGTGCGTTTTTGTTACGCCCCTGTGTTATAATATCTAGACGAAGACTCGTATCTAGTATCTACCACGTGTGCTCCGAGAGGCAGTTTGTTAGTTCAGGTAGCGACTCATATGTCAACTGTCCTGAGGACGTGTCCCAATTAAAATTTTTCTCTAAATATCTCGTTATGCAATCCATCTTTCGAAATTTTGCTACTTCACACCGGCGAGGGCTGTTCAAGGGGCGAACTAGGATATGAGTGACACATGTTACTTGTATGGATTAAGTGCAGGTACTCAAAATTTGTTTCCTGTTTCAAAATAAAACGGAAATGACGACGTGTCAATATTTTTTTGCAATTAACCATCAGGAAGAAATACAAAAAATTATTATTGTAGCTTTAGGTATTTATGCAAAAATTATAGATACCTACTATTTTTTTTTCCATTCCAAATAAGATTACATCAGGTGCCTTTTATAAATAACAAAGGCGAGGCTTATAAATAATTAAAATAAAATATACATCTCAGTGCGAGCCCAGGACGGCACCATATATTTTTAACCTTTCAACCTGCACCCCCCTTGTAAAGCATGATGTAGTGTGCTGTCCCGAAATTCGAACAGGCGTATGTATCTAATACCTTTTCCGAAATTTTTTTCGGAGAAAGTGGCAGAAGCGTTACTTTATTTGTGATATAGGTAGTGTTGAAAATTTTAACACGTTACAAATTGTCGCGTCACCCTCCTCTTCTTGGAGATTCAAAACTAGCTAATGTTTTTATTCATAACAGCCCAGAAATAATCTCTCCAGGTGTCCCGCTTCCGCCAACATGTTGACGGGCATCAAGCTGAAAGATTTCACAAAAGATATTTCCGATACAACTCTCTTTCTTACTTACGAACTAATGAATTTATAATTGTACAATGTTCTCCTTGGGCACCGGGCCTCATTACAACAATAACTAAACTAAATATCCGATGTTAATAATAGCAATAATAATAGAAAAAGCGGAAGAAATAAAGAGCTCCGTACTTAAAAGGTCGTTAATTTTACTTCTTTATTTCGGAGCAGCCAGGATTACCTTCCAAACTAAATAAGCGTCCAAATAAATTTTAAATAATTGCTTCATTATTAATGGTCCTCTGTTAGGTTAAAAAAAAAGTAGCTTCCTGTCTCTAATTATTTTTTAAATAGTCTTTTTACTACTGCGTTACATTCCGCAGGACTGGAAGTATTTCTAGATTTATAGCAGTAATATAGTTCTTTATAAGATAACATCAACATTTTAATATGAGAAGGATAAAAAATATGTTAGAGAAAACTTGTCAGATTAATTATATAGGTCAAACTAGTAGAACTTTAAAAAATAGACGCAATAAATGAAGTATAATGAGTCACTGCACTAGAAATATTTTCAATACAAAGTGATGCACATTCCGAAGAATGTGGTCAGTGTAGGTACCTGAAGATTTCGAGCAGGATGTGTCTGCGAAGGTGAGCATCAGCAGCTGTTACTTTGTGTGAGTTCTGTTTGTTTTTCTTGACAGATGAACAAAAGGTTATCTTGCAAATCAAATTTGCCAAACCATTACTAAGAAATTCTAATGGATTCAGTTTGCTAACGTGTAGCGTCCGGTCGGTCGGTCGTAACCGCTATCTGCCCACGGTAGCCCGACACCCGATAACTAATTTGTTACCTTATTTATTTAACACGAAAGCTGTTGCTTGTCACTTAATCTTGATAAAAATCCTTAATACCGAAAGAGATGTACGATATCGGATTTCTGCGGACACCTCTCACACACCTTAAAACAAAGCAACAAAACATGTTCTCAATGTACCTACGATGGTCAAAGCGGAAGATCTATTAACAAACGCATATCATAACATACCTCCATTTGCTTTTTCGCCATCTAAAATCACACTAATATTATAAAGGCGAAAGTTTGTGAGTGTGTGTGTTTGTTACTTCTTCGCTTCTAACCGGCTGGAGCGATTTTAATAAAATTTGGTATGGAGTTAGCTAACACCCTAGTAGATTAACACATAGGCTACGTTTTACTGCGGGAAAATATCTTATTCCCATGGGAAAATCGATGAAAATGAATTCGCGGAATATTATAAATGCGAAAGTAACTCTGTCTGTATGCTACACAATCTCGCCTAAAATTTACTGAACCGATTTAAATGAAATTTGGTACAGAGATAGTCTAGAGCCTGAGAAAGGACATAGGCTACTTTTTAATGCGAAAAAAGGGTTGTAAGGGGTTGAAATAATAGGAAAGTTTGTGCGAAAATTCTGTATTTTTTAAAGATAGAAGCTTGAAACTTATGTTTTAGGCTTTTGATTAGATATAATTAAATACGATATTCAATGTTTCTAAAAATTTTACCCTAAAAGGGACATAAGTAGCCGATGAAAGTTTTTGTGTAATGACGTCGTCCAAAAAGCTTACGGCCCAGAAAATTAAAATATTAAGTGTAAAAAGTTATAGAGGTTTTGTTTATTTGGATCAATAAAAGTAGTTGAATACTAAGCTATATAAACTATTTTAAACTATAATTAAACTATATTAATCTATAATATTATAAATGCGAAAGTAACTCTGTCTGTCTGTGTGTTACGCAATTACGCCCAAACTACCGAACCGATTTAAATGAGACTTTGGTACAGAGATAGATAAGTAGATATAAAGCTAGAGGCTTGAAACTTATTTTTTAGGCTTTTGATCAGATATAAATACTACATATAAAGTTTGTAAAAATTTTACCCTAAAGGGGCAAAAATAAGAAATGAAAGTTTTTGTGTAATGACGTCGGCGAAAAGGCTTACGGCCCAGAACATAAAAATATAGCAGGAAAACATTTTAAATGCTGCCGAAAGTTACTATTCCACGCGGACGAAGTCGCGGGCATAGCTAGTTGTTCATATTTTTACGTTATTTTGGAGAACAATTCTTTCCTGGTAATATAGGTACTTGTATATAAAATTATTTGTTGTACAAAGTTTTGCACCCTCCAAACAGGGAGTTGGCTGACGATAAGGGAATGAATGAATATAATTTTCACCCTTTCACGATGATACGAATCAAAGCGGCTAAAATCACGTACCACACACTGCGATCTCTCTGAATCCAGTGCCTATACTATAATACACCGAGAGAGGGACACCAGGCGATGTTCACTTTTTAGGGGTTAAACATCTGTCACCCCTGCGCATTATCCACTAATACACACCAACACAATGGCACTTAATCACATAAACCTGAGCTTAGTGTATGCTGGGGCCGTTTATTGGTTTCATTATGCTACGAAATGAAGCCCATTTGCTCGAACGTCAAAACATCGCGACGACTCTTGATTTATCGTTTTCCACTTACGATCAGGAAAAGGGAAAACTTTGATGACATGCCCATAACAACTTTTAAAAATTAAAAATAATGAAGTAAAAGTAGAAAAGTGTGTTCATGAATTTACAGAATTTTTCATTCGGACAGTGAAATATCTACAGTGCAACTATACACTGGGGGTAAAAAGTCAAGTCTTAATCTGAAATGCAACAGATTGCAAGAAAATAAAAGAAATCGAAGAAAATCTTCTGCTAGCAATAGCAATTGCGCTCGGTTCTCCAATCAAGGGAAAACGAGACGAATAATGATAAATGTAGATTGATTGCAACCCCTGCTGCCAGGTCCGCAAGTTACCGACCGTCAATGCAGCATTCTAATGTCTATAGTACGTGATGTCCGTCCGACTTCCCAGATTAATTCCCCACGACAATCAGGGGGTTGATTTTATGGGTCTACTTCCTCGTTACATTGAAATAAAATCTTACGTCAATGTTGCACGACTGAGATTTATGATTTCAGCAAATGTAACATCCCCAGCGATTAAGGGAAGGTTTGTAAAAATTCGTATCCATAGAAATACAGCTATTTTAAACTATAAATAGAATGAAATTGGTTACGATGGGTGTGTCATGTAAAAAGAAATGGGTTCAGATAAGAAATTAATTTGATGTGACCATTATTTGTTCATCATCGGGCAGCTGTTTGGGTTAATAATAAGGGCTGATGTGTCGTGATATCTCTACAACATTCTAAATAAATTAACTCTGATATGAACAGAACTTTTCGATTAAATTAAATTACTACGTAGATACATGGAGCGTGTGTCAATGAGGAATTATTTTTCAGGAAAGGTGACGAGATTACAATGGATAAAAAATTAGGAGAATATAAGACACGGTGGAAGTCATCTTTTGAGTCCTGAGGAATTATTAGAGATGTGCTAGAAGTAATGTGAAGTGGGGCAAGATCTACATTGATATTTTACTTTCTATAAATATTCATACCCTAATCAGTCAAATTTTAAAAAATCCCTTCGAAAGACGCCTTCACATCTGTTCCATTCCAATTAACTTATTTCCAAATTCTACAACATCTACTAATTTTTCCCTAATAGAATAAGAAATAAAATACTTCCTATCTGCAGAACTTATCGTGATGTCATTATGATGATGGTATGAACATGTTACCTTGCAGACTTCATCAAGATTCTTTCTAATTTTAATTACTCGAGTATCAGAATCTAATCGGAATTATTCGTTTTGTTGCACATCTTTATCTGACCACCTACATGAAGCAGACGAATGTCGTTGTCAAAGGGTTGCCGGAGCTTTTTGAAGGGCTGTAACGGGAGGGAAGGGAAGGGAAGGGAAGGTGGAAGCGTGGTCGAGAATGTCGAGCTGCTACGGGCGAGATCCAATAGTCAAAGGCGGCCTGGTTGCTCGAAGAATCTTAATCTCTGTCCACAGAATTTCATTAGCTCATTAATTTACACGAGACCCTTGGACGAGGCGCCTCTTTCAGCTTTCACAGTTTATCGGGTAACAAGAGGATTAAACATTCCACGGGGCATGCATGCGAGCCGTTTTCGACCTTTCCTTGTCCCCGACACAAAGTCAAAATTCTCGGTATCCGATATCTGATCGTAATACGGTAGCAACCAACCCCGAATTCGGATTTCCGGACCGAACTCATTACTTTTATGAATCAGATAAACAAGCACATCAAAGATTTATCAACATATACCTATTTGATGATTTTCAACCTCAAAAAAAATTTGCTACAAATTCAACGACCCTCGGTAACTTATAACATTAATTACAACCCCATTCTGCAAAATCAAAGCAACAGCAGTATCGTCGTGTTGTTAGTTCGCTGACAAAGGGAGGATGGATGTGAGGTTGTTTAACATGCCGGCTGTTGTTTGCCTTATTCAAACTTCAAAGTTGATGACATTTGTTTACCTTGTAGGTAGGTAGGTTGTAAAGATCGTCTACCAGCGCCACTGCTATTTTCGGAGTCCTTTACCTTTGTAACCTAATGGATGTTCATCATCCTTTCCGTTCTGTTATGAGCGCATTTCAAATATTACACGGGGCAAAACAAATGTAGAGCAAATAGAGGGTGTTTGATCAGGAGGCGCCACTTAACAAGGCAAAGCATCTCGTTCTAACAAATTGAGTTTTTACCTACTGTTTAAAACGTATCAGATCTTGAGAAATTTTTTGGCTTCTAAAAATACACCACCACCATAAAGATGATTGCCAGAAGCCTAAACATGACCTTAAAACTACTGTCTAACATTTCCTTTATCAAGACTCAAAGCTGTTTAAGGACGTATATCAGGCTATAGCACGACAAAGTTATTTTTCCGATTTCTGACTTGCACTTGATTTGTCGCCAATTTGTTACCAAATCCAAAAATTTGTCGCTCGTGCCGTTTAGCCATAATCAGCCAGTATGCTAGCTTGATATCAAGCTAGCACTACATATAGCGCATCTCGAAAGTCGTAGGATATTACTGTAAAGGCCATAATTTGTCGCTAATTTGTCGCTGAAAGATGACACATTCAAAGAATTTGTCGCTAGTCTTATCTCCAACTGATAAGCAAAAAACTGCTGGAAAGCCATCAAACTCGCGAAAGCTAACGTGTTGCCTAACTTGGGGGAAACAGGGAAAACCTAATTTAAAAAATTTGGTAAATAAATTCGATCTCTTAAAACAAACGTAACAAAGAACTCCTTTATTTGTAATCGTTTGATGTTTTTCAAGCAGTTTTTCGCTTATCAGCTGGAGATAATACTAGCGGCAAATTCGTTGAATGTGTCATCTTTCAGCGACAAATTAGGGACAAATTATGGCCTTTACAGTAATATTCTACGATATTTCCTTTTCGAGATATGCTATGTGTAGTGGTAGCTGATTATGGTTAAACAGTACCAGCGACAAATTTTTAGATTTGGTAACAAACTAGCGACAAATTTTTGGATTTGGCAACAAATTAGCGACATATTTTTGGATTTAGTAACAAATGAACAATAAATTTTTAGATATGGTAACAAATTAGCGACAAATTTTTGGATTTAGTAACAAATTAGCGACCAATTTTTGGATATGGTAACAAATGAGCGACAAATTTTTGGATTTGGTAAAAAATTAACGAAAAATTTTTGGATTTGGTAACAAATTAGCGACAAATTTTTGGATTTAGTAACAAATTAGCGACAAATTTTTGGATTTAGTAATAGCGACAAATTTTTGGATTTAGTAACAAATTAGCGACAAATTTTAGGATTTGGTAACAAATTAGCAACAAATAAGCGACAAATTATAGTGCGTCAGAAATCGGAAAAATAGCTTTGTCGTGCTAGCTTAATATACTTACATTGTTTAAGGGGTTAAAACGTTTACTAATCTAAAACCAACACCGACGTTTCTTCAAAAATAGGTTTTATAGATAAAATTAATTGCAAAATCTTACTAGGTATAAAACCAATCCTTAATTTATCCTTACACCACAAGGCGAAACATTGGTGTTGGTTTTATAATAATAAACATTTTACCCCTTAAACAGCTTTGAAATGTGATTTATTGAACAATAGGGGCATCAGACATCAGTTAATAATGAATCAGTTTTTGAATACCTAAACGTTGATGATTTTCTGTTTAAGTTGTCCTTGATCCTGATTGTATTGTATTTATTTATTTGCGGAAATCCACGTGTAATAACTACGTTTGATTGCTTCGAAACTTATCGTAATGTAGCAAGTCTAATGTCTCGAGCAGAAAGACGTTCTGGCGGAAACGGAGACCTATTAGGATTAGCGTTTACAGTAATTAGGTACTCAGTATAAACACATTAGTTACGGTGGCTTTGTATTATAATTATCTAAAGCAGTCGAAACAGGGATTACTTAAAAGTCATGTTATGGTTTAACAATTTCCTTTAACGGTAGGCACTCCAGCAACTAACATCAGTGGCTTCAAAAAATCTCAGACTAGTTCATAATCTGCATTTAGAATTCTATTGCTATTAAATAGTAGATACTTAGGTCATATCAAGTGTCAGAGGAATTTTGGACATCAAAGACAGTTTTGGTACCAACATGACGAGTTTATGTGCATCATGAGGTTTATTAGGGGTATGTACATATGTATGTACGAATGTAGTTCAGAACTGCTTGATTTAATAGACTTTTGCGGGCCGTATCTTGCAATAAATTTCCCCATACACGCGTGTATAGTAGGTACGTTTGTGCCCCGTTGGTTGTTGGTTGGCAATGATGATGATCATCAGATGTTTACGAGCTCGACGGGCATCCGAACTTTTTGCGCTTCAACGCTAACGATACAATTTGTCGCGTACCCGAACACTACTATCTACTAAACCTCCATTCGTTACCTAAAAATAGTACCTACCGACATGTGCAATACTTTACCCTCGTCCCCGCCCCTAAGCCAGCGTCATAAATACGCATTGTATCACTCTCTGTGTCGTATTTTGACGCCTAAAAGTCATAATCGACGCTAATGAAGCTTTGTTTGTGTGAACAGAAAAATGACGTCTAAAAATAACAGTTAGTAGTCAACATCAGAGAACATAAAACTGAATGTTAATTTAATAGGCAGTAAATCACGACGCGACACCGAATTTATGACATTACGTTCTTCCTTAAGTATTTTGTTACCCTGAAATCAATTTTTGTCAATTACCCATAGTTACCCTTTTGTAATAAACACGTTACCCGCCTGATTTCACAGGGCGAACTTATAGAGCGAGTTTTATATATGCCACAAGAAAGTTAAAACCAGTGTAATTAGAGGCAGAATAGTTATAGGGTGAATTTGGACTCTTGTACAGCTCGCTGTGTAGGCGCCGCGGGTTATAATCGATGAAGATACGAGAACATTTAAGAGGAGTGTTTTGGAAAACGACGACATATATTGAAGACGAGTACGAGATAAGTTAATCAATATATTAATAATGTAAACGAGGGTAGATATATGGAACAGTTCAGCAATATCACAAGATTCTACTACAGGATGATATAAAAACAGTCTCAGATAAATAAACGCTGGGAAATAATGTAAAGAAGAGTACGAGTACTTATACTTAATACAAAAATAATTATTGTCTCTGCCAAAAAGTTAGTCATACAAAAGAAGTGGAGGATAAATAAACTTCTAAAGAAGTATTTGGGAGGTAAATACGATGGAATGGAATGGATGTGGCGCTTGACCGTCACATAGATAGGTATATGTTAGGTTAGATAGTTACGTGGGTATGTCCGATGGGTTTGCTTTCGTTTGGCCGACAAGTGGCGCTGTTCACAGAACGTGATGAATGGGCCACAATAACGAAGCACTTAGCGAAAGAAAGAAAACAACCTGATGAATCCTTAGATAAATATTAATAAAGTGGCTTTGTGTCCGAGGCAATTTCGAATGAAAAGAATATTGTTATGCAGAGATTTATCTCTCTATATTTCTTCGGAATATTGTTATATGTACTCGTATAGTACCTATCCATATAAGTAGCATACCACCAAAAAATATCATATTCTCTTCGGTTACCAAACAAACCAAAACAGTTATTTCGGACGTTCATTGTATGGTAAATAGAGGCATACAATATGTAGATACACGTAGTTAATATTTTTTTTAAAATTTGGTCGTTTTTAAGCCTTTAAGTATTTTCAACCCCCTAAAATTTTGATCCACTAAAGTTCCAGTTCCGCTTACTTTGACATATTTAGAGGATTTACTTAAAGAAAATGGTTTCTCCGATGACATTGTAGTTGAGTACATTACTCTAACTTCAATGTGCATGCGGCAAAATTATTTTCAAATAAACAGTTGCTTCTACGAACAGAAAGAAGGAACAGCTATGGGGAATTCCTTATCACCCTTCATAGCCGATCTATTCATGAGTCGTTTTGAAAGTGACCTTAGCCACCTAAAGTTCTTTCCTCGAATATGGCTTAGATACGTGGACGACATTTTCGCTATCTTCGATTTGAGCTCCAGAAGTCTCCAAGACTTTCTTGATGTTTTAAATTCACGTTTCCCTTCGGTCAAATTTACTGTTGAATTGGAGAAAGATGGCAAACTACCATTTTTAGATGCGCTGGTTATAAGAAATGAGAATTCTTTAGAATTTGATGTCTATAGAAAACCCACTCATACCTCTAGATTTATAACCAACGACTCTAATCATTGCGTTCAACATAAAATGGCTAGTTTTAATTTCCTTGTACATAGATTGCTTAGTTTTCCTCTTAGTAAAAGTAGATATTATAGAGAACTCTGTACAATTAAGAAAATTGCGATTGACAATGGTTACAATAGTAACATCATTCATAAATTAGTTAATAAGATTAAATTTAAGAATTCTGTTTCAAGATCTTCGACTTTTCAAACAGACACCAGTAAGACCAAGTTTATTACTATGCCATACGAGCCGAGATTTACTCGAGGATTCGAAGGCATTTTTCGTAAACTTGGTTTTCGCATTGCCTACAGTTCAAGTGGTAACTCCCTTCAAACTCTCCTCGGTAACCCCAAGGATAAAATTCCTTTCTTAGAAAAGTCGGGGATATATGAAATTAGCTGTAATGACTGTAGTAAAAAATATATTGGACAAACTAGACGCTCGATCCAAACTAGGTTCAAGGAGCATTTAGCTCATGCACGGTTTAGTAGAGCCGAAAAATCTAGTGTTGCCCAACATATTCTTACTGAAGAACATAATATTAATATTAATAATCTTAAATTAATTAAGGAAGTTAGGAATAATTGTCTACTAGATAGTTTTGAAAGTTTATACATTTGTAAAAATAACCAAATTTTACTTAACAATGACAAGGGCCTTATCCATGGATCTCCGCTATTTAGTCTAGTTTAATTATTGTTTTTTGTTATTGCCAAGGTCCATTGAACATCATCACTATTGCTGCTGAACCATGTTCACTGAACCTTAATAACTTTCATATATATATATTAGGATTAGTTCTCTTTTATAGTTCTCTTCGGATAACTAAAGTGTCGTGTTTTGGCGTTAGGGTTTGAGCTATTTTGTTCGTTCTACACTAAATAAACATTTCAAATACAAAAGACTGTTAAGCAAACACCCTGTACATATTCAATTTAACACCTTGACGTCTATAATCATCGGTTGCGTCTTCGCGCCGCTTTGAAACAACAAATTAAACGGGTAAAGGCGGCTGCGTCTGCGGCAGGGCACCCCTTCGTGCATCCAATTGACTTCGACAATATTGTGTGTGATTTATGGGTTGGAATATCAGCTCCGGATGCTTGAGAGAGTCCCGTACACTTCACACCTCATCTCTTCTTCTTCTTCTTCTTCTTCCTCATCTTCTGCTACTCGAGGAGACGGACGCAGTGGTGTGGTGGTGCCGCTGCCTGTCACAACCGATCCCCTCGTTTGCATACTTATTGCACGGGGTTAGTTCTTTTATTATTATTTGGGCCCCAGAGGTCCTTGTCTGATGGGCTGAAATTCGTTCGCGATTATTTTTACCTACGTAGGTCACAAAACGTTTCCATCATGATAATAATGCTTTAATTTAGATATGCCCTACAATAATTGACCGATTTCAGTATTATACCACCATGATATTAAAGAGCTAAAAATGTTTTCTCTGCGTGAACTTATCAGATAATTAAACACCCCAGTGTACCTAGAATCGAATAAGGCATTTTTAATTCAAACTCTGATCAAATCAGGCTTTCGAAATTCTAATAAGGATTTTGAAAGTGAAGCGTCCTTTGAGCAAGGAAGAAAAAATTGTAGACGTTTGATTAAGGAAATTACCCCATCACGATGTTTATTTAGTGCCTCCTTGACGGTGATATTTTCAATTTATTATTATTCGAATGATTTTGATTGACAGTTCACGACGACGAGAAGAGGCAGAAGCGATGAAGCACGCTGCGTCGTTCACACCCAAACCCTCTTTCTTCTGTTGGTACCTACGTATTTCCGTTATAAGAGCATTGCTCGAATCAAATCGGCATCTTTTTCCTCTCCACCATTCCCGACTAATCTAACAGCTCGTTATGTAACTTGTTAAAAGCTAATTTTAAATTCATATCAGATCTACGTGCAACACGTATTCCATCTACGAATTTTTGAATAACGAACACCATGCTCGGCTCCGTTGGGTGCTGCTGCTTAGTATTAGGTACGTCATACAGTCAAAGTCAACGCTAACAACCCATATCTATCGTTCCGTGAAACTAGCAATCGAATCAGCAATTCAGGCGAGTTTTCCAAAGAAATTCTCTACAAAATTGATTCCCTACCTCTACCTACATATCTCTCATCAGTAATCCAGGAGGAATTTCAAAGACCAAACGGTAAACCCCACTAACATTATTAAGTACAAGACCATAATGTTTCTTCAGCTGTGAGAAGCAAATAAAAAACAAAACACGACAAGAGTATTTGGAAATTGAAAATTTAAATTTCGATCAAAAATTTGCTTAGACTCTTGAGACTCCTGACCCGTAGAATTCGATAATGCCATGGACCATAAACAAGACGAATGTTTTCTTCTTATGGTCGTTAAATTTTTTAACTCTTCTTTATCAGTGACTAATAATTCTGACATAATTAAGTGACCGCATTTTAGATATCTATCTGGGTCCACGTAGCATAGGCGGGCTGGACATACCAACTCATCTCTGCATCTGACCAAATGTTGCCCACAGTAAATTCCACTGATTATTTCTACATAAATGAAAATATAACAAACACTACCTGCCAATAACTAGGTACTAATTAAATATATCTACAGCTTGCCCCACATTTCTTTTTTAGAAATGTTCAAAGGTCATAGTTTACGAGAAGGTGACAATTAATTACTTATTTAAAAACCATTCTGGGATTCTGTTTTCGGTATAAACGACATGTGTTCAAACGATTTGGAGCCATTAGTAATCTGGAGTATCAGGATCCGTGTGTGAGTTTGTTTGAACGAATGTCTGATGCCTTGTTGTGGTCAGAAGAAACAAAACGATGGCAGACAGTCCGAAGAGAAGTGGTAGATGACAGACAGGCAGCTATAGCTCCTTTATAGATGTGTGAAGGTGCCCAACGTTGAGTTACAACCGAACGAAACGGACAGAAACATTTGAATTTATAATTGCATTAGATCTCTTTTATCGTATCGACCTGGATCGAACCAACACTGCCTACCTGGGCTCAAATTTATAACCGAACGGGAAGGAAAAACATCCTTATGAAAACAAATCTAGAATTGATTCTTAGAAAAATACCTGTAGTACATCTTAAGATATTGCTGTAATAGCGACAGGTTGGGGTGCGCTGAAGGAGATGACAAAAAAATAGAGAAGAAATGCGTGGAGTTGAATAGTGAGAAAACAAAAGTTGGGGAAGTAAGAGGTAGGTAAAGCAAGCAAAAGGGGAAAATATGATAAAAAGCGAGATGATACAAAGGGCAAAAAAATACAATTACTCGAAGTATAATATATACTGACAGAAAATAACAAGGGCGATTTGCATATAAACAGTCGAGTAGCTAAGGCAATTGCAATGCTGGAGAGAATATGGAGAATAGGACAATGACTTTGTAGAAATAACTGGGAAAGAGGGGTCATGCCATTGAAAACTTAGCTAAAGCTATAGCTTTTTACGGTGAGGTGAGGACTTGAGAAAAATATGGGAATCAAGATATGTAAAAGTGATGAGGGAGATTGTATGGGAAGTGGCAGGGGGATGGCGCCAGGATATGTAAGAAAAGGAAAAAGTATAGAAATAATAGCTAGATTAAGAACGGGGAATGAAAGTAATGAGAATAAGTTATGGGTGAGAGAAGGTGTGAGAGGGTGTAGAGTATACGGAGAGAAGAGTGAAAGAATGGCTCACGTGTAAGAGGAAGAAATAGATAAAAAGGGAATCGATGAGCATAGAAAGGCGGTACCTAAATGCAGACGCAATGGTGTGGTCTTATTAAATGAAATTTTGAAAAAAAGGGAAGATAAAAGAGAGGGAACATAAAATTCAAGAAAAATGAGGAAAAGGGGAATAAGTAACAAGAAGGGAGGTAATATGTAAGGATGTGGGTTAAGCAATAGTTTTGTAAGAATGGTTATGATCTTTATGAATAACCTTGTTGAATAAAGGTCCTTATTTATATGTTTTAGGCATTTCAGAATTGTTCTAGACGTTACATCTTTTTAGGGTTCCGCACCTCAAAAGGAAAAAGCGGAACCGTCCGTCTGTCAAGACCCTTTTTCTCAGGAACGCGTGGAGGTATCAAGCTGAAATTTATACCAAATACTCAGGTCTATTGTCCCTTGGAGCTGTGAATAAATCAAACTTCTAAGCCAACGCAATCAAAAGGTACAGCTGTTTATGCTGCAAATTTCCGCAAATTTTCGAATCAAAACCTACAGGGTGCTTCCTGTGAACTCAGAATCTTGAAATTTGGTACGAAGCAACGTCTTATAGCACAGATAAAGGAAAAATTGCGAAAACCCTAAATTTTTAGATACATCATATAATAAAAATATTTTTAATAATTTTAAAGTTACTACCCCTTTCCTCATGAACGAGTAGAGGTATTAAATTGAAATTCATATCAAATACTCAGGTCTATAATACCTTTAAGCTGTAACAAAATAAAACTTTTATGTCAACGCAATCAAAAGAAACAGCAATTTAAGCCGCATATTTTCAAACTCGCAACTACTCGCAAGGGAATCAAAACCTAAAGGGTACTTCCAGTCGATTTAGAATCTTGAAATTTGGCATGAAGCAATGTTTTATAGCACATATAAAGGAAAAATTCCGAAAACCTAAAATTTTTAGTTACATCACATATATACAGGTTTGTACGGAACCCTCGGTGCGCGAGTTCGACTCGCACTTGGCCGGTATTTTTATTACTAATACTGCTACTCATAGAACTCTAATTATTAACTGATCACATCAAACGAAATTGTGATATCCGGGCTTGTTGGCAGTTGTCTAGGATTATTTCTCCTTCGGTGAAAACACCCACGAAGTTGTTTATCCGACGTTTCGTCAACAACTGTGGTTGGCATCCTCAGGGAACGTAGCGTGAGCGTAATGTCCATCGCTGCGGTTGTACTGAGTCTCAAGACCAGTAGTTGTTGGCGAAACGTCGGATAAGAAACTTCGGTGTTCTCACCGAATGAGAAGTAATCCTAGACCACGGCCAACAAGCCCGGATATCACAGTTTCGTCTGATAACGCCGGCCGTGAAAGCCTAAGTATTTTCATGATCACATCAAGATTATTAAGAAAATTATAATAATAGAGTGCCATTAAAGGTAAAGAATGGTGCCTACCCTGCCAGGTCAGCTTATAGTCAAAAGGCAATAGAATCTATTGATTTTTGTATGGCCCAGAAAGTCTCAACCTTGCCAGATGATATTCCACACATCCACACCAATATGGTTGGTTATATCGACTTATTTATGGCAAACTTAATTTTATTAAATTTCACATTTTACTTTCTTCCTGCATACTAACGCAGGCATAAGTTGGATAACCGAATATAATAATTACTGTAAAACCGATACGTGGTTGAAAAAAGTTGTTTGGACCACCGCATACAACGTATTCAGCGATTGACAGCTTGACAGCCAATAAAAGCGCAGCGGGTGTGCCTGATTCTCATTTGCTCATGACGTACGCGAACACTCACAGGTAATTCACTTGACGAGGATTCCACGTCCGTAAGTCGCGTCGGCGTGCGGGCGCCTCCACTGATAACCTTTCTGACATTTTTTCATTTAGAAGCGAAGGATCGGAGATTATGAGCCACGTTTTCAAATTTTTTTTAAGAATAACTAACAGTAAGGTCCAAGACGCGATTTTATTAAAGTATCGGCTCAAGCATCAATGACTCGTCCTTTCCACCACTCCCTAGTTGAATTTATCACATCCACCATTCATACTTTACAAAAATTTGAAGGAATTTGAATATTCCAATTTAAACAGATAATATTTCTTTTTGAGTATAAATTTTTTAGACTTTCGCCCTTATGTACCGTTTTTCTACTGGATTTCTTTTTGTTTTTGTTCAAAATTTCAAAAACTTTTCAAAAGTTTCTTGGTCAAACAGACAAACAAATAGAAATATTCGTTTTTTTATCAGTTAATCCTCAACAATTTCACTTTCTCTGTTGAATACATTAAAAAATATTTAAATGTACATATCACGTAGTGATTACGCCCTAAATCGTGATTCGTGAAACTAAATTGTTATGTTACATAGATATATTACTAACAGATTTCACTTTCGACAATACTTTTAGCAATTACGAAGGAATTAACTTAAAAGCTTTTAAAAAATATTACGATAGGTATAAACGAAAAAAAAAGTAAGAGCACTCACCTTAATACTCATGGACTATTCCTCCTGAGATTATCGTGATGATTCACTTTCATTTCAATCAACTTTAGTCATAGGTAGGTACCTGAAAAAAAAGGAAACTTTATATATCCGAGTAACGTTTGTAAATATACCTAGTGTTAAAAATTTGCTATAATATAAATTGTCTTTTCAAGTGACAACGTCATGAAGATTCTCTTTCGTATTTGAGTGAAGTTTACAACTTTTAACGTGCCAGAAAGGTAATTAATGTATCACAAATATATATTATTAATAGCGTCTTTGGGAAGACACAACATGTTTCTCCACTAATTACAACTGGAGAATTATATTCCTGTAGGACTTCTCACATTATTACACACTAGCACAAGTTATAATTAAGTTTCTTAGGATTCACGTTTAACATTTAACAACGTCGTATTGTTAGGGCGACATTCCAGCATTCTAGTTCCTTTAGGTATCATTTCCTGTTAGACAATTTGCCAAATAAGGACTTCTAACAATGGGAGGCGGAATAACTACTAACTCTAATAAAGAAAACAATATCTGGGGATACATTACTTCCATTAAAGTAGATTTTAAACTTTTCTTATAGTTTTTAATTATTTATTGATTGTAACTAAAACAATTTTTACAACTCATATTTGATTCCATCTACGCGCTTATTGTACTGTACAAGTACATAGATAGCAAAAGTAATAAAATAAGATTGTCAACAGTGACTTTCATCATTAATTACGTAACTAATGTTCACTGAACTCATAAATTATACGAATTTGTAGATAATATATTCGAAAATTTTGTGGCGACATCGATCCTTTTGTCAATAAATTAAAAAATTCACACTAATGTATTTCATGTTATGTTATTTGGCCGTGACCTTAGGTTATCGAATTATGGAATGGATGTAATTTCTTTTATATATTCCTGATGTAACGGAATGCCGGACTGTAATGTTATGTAGTTAGACGCTTTTACACAAAACGGGAACAGTGATGAGTATTGTTAACGTTATCGGTCTCATTGTTGCCTCGCTAACTTGCTGCTCAAGTCAGTCGAGCCAACAAATTGATTATTTTGTGAATTTAATAACGCAAAAAGTGCTCGATGCCCAAAAATACCAACCACCTGATTATTACAAGGGTTTTGATGTCAGCGAGAAATATACGACTCCAGAAGGTAAGAAATAAAATTTTATATCTACAAAGAACCTTTCAGTAAGTAAATAATTTCTTTGCAGACTTTGGAGTCTTTGATTTTATCATAGTAGGGGCAGGAGCTGGAGGGTCACTTCTAGCAAGACGTCTGTCAGAACTACAGGAATGGAAAGTACTGCTAATAGAAGGAGGTGGTGAAAGTGACGATTTTGTTAGCATACCAGCCGCATTTAATCACTTACAAACCTCAGAGTACAACTGGGGTTTCAAAACTACCCCACAAAGAGTCTGTCAAGGTAATTAATTACACTACTACGTATAATTTAATCTCTTTATTGCCCTATTTCTTTCTTAAGATAACTTCAGAAGTATATGCCAATACCCGAGGGGTAAAGGATTAGGTGGTTCGACATTAATTCACACCCTTGTTCATGCCCGTGGAACTGCATCAGACTACGACTATTGGGAACAACGAGGGCTTTCTGGTTGGTCCTTTGACAAGGTTCTTCCCTATTTCCTTCGTTACGAAAATTCATCCTTACTTAAAGACATTGATTCTGATTATCATGGACTCAATGGTCCGTTTAAGTTAGAGAACTATCGAAACACGTCAGGATTTGAGAAGGCGTTTATCGAAGCTTTGGAAAACTTCGGTATCAACCGAACCGATTACAATGGTCAAAATGTGTATGGTTATGGGCGCTCACAACTGTCAACACACAACGGTCGAAGAAACGATGCCTACACATGCTTTGTATCAGATGCTCCTGGTGGACATTACTTAAAAGTCCTAAAAAACTCACTAGTTACGAAGGTATTAATTAGTAATGAAACGGCCTACGGTGTCGAATTAATATTTGAAAATAAGAGGTACGTTGCAAGGGCAACTGCAGAAGTTATACTGTCAGCCGGATCAGTAGGATCTCCTCAGTTACTGATGTTGTCAGGAATTGGCCCAAAGGACGAATTATCGAAACACAATATCAGTTTGGTAAAAGATCTTCCAGTTGGAAATACTTTTCAAGACCGTCCTGGAGTCAGCGTGTATATAACCACAAACCAATCTGAAATGGTGGATTTTAGAGATCTGATTAATCAATATTTGAATGGCTACGGTCCTTTGGCAGTTTCCCAACGAACTGTCATCGCTTTTTACAAAAACAGCAGAAACAGATCAATGGAAATCATGCTGCTTGACGGTGAAGGCTTTGTGGTAGAGAACAATGCAGTAAATCTAGGAAAAAACGGTTTGAAAATGTTTGGAATCCGAACTGCCCTCCTAAATCCAAAATCTGTTGGAAGCTTGACGCTGGCGTCAAAAGATCCTCTTCAGTTTCCTGTAATTGACACAAATCTCCTGGCCGAACCTGAAGACGAAGCGTCCATGATAGAAGCGCTGAACTTCATCGCTGACGTTGTTGAATCAAAACCCATGAGAAAATTTAATGCCACCATTACAGATGATACTGCATGTAAAGTTTTACCGTTCAGGAGCAGACGTTACTGGAAGTGTTATTTACGTACTTCAATGTCGGATCATGCACTCCATCCCATTGGTTCTTGTAAAATGGGCACAAATCCGAATAACTCCGTTGTAAATGATAAACTTCAGGTCCATGGTATTGGTAATTTGAGGGTGGTCGATGCCAGCGTGATGCCAACATGCGTCACTGGCCATCAATTTGGTACCGTTTTCATGATTGCCGAAAAGGCGTCAGATATGATTGCAAAAGATCATGGATTAATTGTCGACTCAAGCAGATAATAGTGGAATAAAGTGGTGTAGACAAATTTATTTTCTTAACAATGGACAATTATTTATTGGACAAAACAATTCAATCAGTAAGATAGCATCTTTTTCAAATTCTGTATTTTGTAATAGTAGTAGTAGTAGTGGTAGGACACATGGTTTATCTCATTTTCTTTCAAGATTTTGGGTACTTAACCTTTACGTTTTGTACTGGGTTATCATCTAAAAACATGTCCGGAGTCAGATACTACATTTTTTTATCAAAGTCATAAGTATTCAAAATAAAAATTAATTTATTGTGCAAGTGTATAATTTTTTAGGAAATCACGTCTCAATGACTTGTGAAATTTCAAGGCCCTGTAACTTTTGTCTACAATTATTGTGATAATCATATCACAAATAGATATTTTTCTCTGTCTTGGTACAATATTTTTGTTTTTTGATCTTGACCTTCTTGTTACACAATTATAAAGAATCCTATTAAAAATCTAAAATGTGTTGTGTATGGAAGAAGTCAATAAAATATTAAATAATTATTTATCGTTGATTGTGCACCTATTAATATATAAAATCAGACAAAAAGACACTTTGTAGAGGCGCCACTTTGGCGTTGTTGGAAGAAGTGCAATTTTCGCAAATTAAAATTTAACCACCATTAAATACATGTTACGTAGTAGTAAAACGTTATGAACTCTACTCTACCATCTACTAGAGACTAGACAGTATAGCATTACCGTTTCGCAATCTAAATTTAATCATAAGCAAGCAGAAAGATTAAATAATTTTCCTTTTCGTTGTAGACCAGAGGCGGTAACGGTGCAAAACAACTTTTAATTAGAGCAAACTCATTTGCATGCACGATCATGACGATCATCATCATTAAACAGCAAATGGTTACGTGAGAAGCCAATATGAGGTCTCCACAGTAATGTTCGAATTAGAAATTGTCACTGAGTTATTAATTAATAAATATCTGTAAATATCTAATTAGTGTAAGAAACGAAATTATAATCGGTACCTATCTATTTCTATGGGAATTGAATTTTGTTTGCTGTGGTACAAAATCTCAGTAATGGGTGATAGATGTTGGAATATGCTGTAGATAGTTAGGGAATACCTGGAGATTCCACAATTTCCTAGTTTTCAGACCTTTAAGAAACTTTTAGACTTTTCTAGACAACTCAAGATGTTAAGAAATTTTATCAAAAATAAAAAAAAATGCTTCAGTAGTGGATGAAATATGAACGAATATGACAAATATGAACGAATATGACAAGGGGTTCCGTAAAATTATGGAATACTTCTCTCCTCTGAACATTCCGGAATCTCCTAGGCTTTTCTAGACGTTTCCAGCTGTTAATAAAACTTCTGAATATTTCAATGGTGGTTTAAAGATTTATGAGTATGACGAAGTGCCAAAAAAACTTATAGAATGGTCATCTGAGTATTTCAGAATCTTCTAGACTTTTCTATACAACTCGATGTCTTAATAAATTTTGTCAAAGAACTATAAACGTTTCAGTGATGGATAAAATACGAACGAAATTGATGAGGTGTTCTACAAAATTATGGAATACCCCTCTCCTCTGAACATTCCGAAATCTTCTAGGCTCTTCTAGACAAATGCAGCTGTTAATAAAACTTTTGAATATTTCAATGATGGTTTAAAGATTTATGAGTATGACGAAGTGCCAAAAAAACTTATAGAATGGTCATCTGAGTATTTCAGAATCTTCTAGACTTTTCTATACAACTCGATGTCTTAATAAATTTTGTCAAAGAACTATAAACGTTTCAGTGATGGATGAAATACGAACGAAATTGATGAGGTGTTCTAGAAAATTATGGAATACCCCTCTCCTCTGAACATTCCGAAATCTTCTAGGCTCTTCTAGACAATTGCAGCTGTTAATCAAACTTTTGAATATTTCAATGGTGGTTTAAAGATTTATGAGTATGACGAAGTGCCAAAAAAACTTATAGAATGGTCATCTGAGTATTTCAGAATCTTCTAGACTTTTCTAGACAACTCGAGATGTTAAGAAATTTTGTCAAAAATAAAAAAATGCTTCAGTAGTGGATGAAGTATGAACAAATATGACAAGGGGTTCTGTAAAATTATGGAACACATCTCTCCTCTGAACATTCCGCAATCTTCTAGGCTCTTCTAGACAATTCCGGACGTTCCAAAACTTTTAATAAAACCTCTGAATATTTCAACGGTTAAACGGTTGATGAAAATTATCACATGCCCATCCAAGTATTCCAATATCTTCTAGACTGTTCTAGATAATTCCAGATGTTCAAACGTTTGTAATTATTTCTGAATATTTTAACAGTGTGTTAAAGATGTAGAAAATCTTGTAAAAAGTTATCCTTGGATACTCCAGAATCTACTAGAAAATTCTAGAGGTTCTACAAGTTTGTCAAAACTTTTGAAATATTACAAAATATTCTCAAAAAGTCTTTTACCAAAAAAAAAATTTAATACAACTGATTCATAATTTTTAAAAAATTATACCTATGTATGAACAAGAGATGAAAGAAAATAAATAGGGGTTGATTTCCATTTGAACTTAAATAGAAAGCAAAGGGGATACTAACTTCTACTTCCTGGAAGAGCAGGGAGAAGAGTTTGTTGATGTTGTTGGATTTTGTCAGACACAGGTAGGTAAGTACCTAGGTAGATGTAGGTACCTATTGTGAAGAAAGATGAGAGAGAATGAGAAAGATAGAGGTCCGGTTTATCTTCGATCGCGAGTTTCTTTGTGGAAGGGTTGCCACGATCTTTCAGCACAAGGAGCCGGTAATTAATGGATCCACGTCCTAAAGTGTCTCCGAAAATTCCTTAAGTTACACGGGCCGAGAGACAAGTGATTTTTTGTTTCCTCTTTTGGGCGAGGTTGTTGATAGTATCGCGTTAGAAAGACTAATGATGGGACCCGGGGATTTAAATAGCTCGTGAACTTATTGATTCCCCATGTGATAAACTCGGCCTCGCTTCCAACAGAAATTAATTATCAAAGATATACGGCCACCTGACGCAATACTGTCGTAGTTTATTAAATGAATTTTGATTTCCTCAACATCTACCTATATACATATCCACATGCAGAAGGATTTAAAGCAGCTCTTGGAATCACTATAATAATATTGTGACGTGTTCAGTCACGTAAAACACAATTAGCAAAACAAAACAACGAATTTATTTAAATACTAAAGTTAATTTGACTACACTACAGTTATAAGCAAGTCTACACAATTTATTTCACTAAAAGTCTCTTTTCCCGCTCGCCTCTGTGTGAACACTATCTATCGCTCTCTATAATGGAGACACTACTTGTCGCTCGGTATGAATTCTATCGCCCGTGTTGCCTATCGATCGCTTCGCTTCCAAATATCAGCTGTCCACTGTCAACTAACTCGGTGTGAGTGTCTCGCCATTATATAGTCTTTTCAGCCTTTTTCTAGGGAATTCTACAGCCGTCTAGTAATCCAATTGTTTTCCCATTGATCGTTGCTGGTGTTTTCTAGATGTTTCAGGAAAGCCGAGATTATTCCTTATGTATTCAGGGAAGATGTTCGTTAATTATGCTCACACCAACTTAATTGGCAAGTACTCGTAACAATATAAATAGAAGAAGATATAAAGCCCTCTATAAGTAAAAACTCTGACGACCTCGAATATCCTGTGACAATTTACGTAACTACGTATAATACGTAAGTACAGGCAATTAATGTTCCATTTATGACCCTTTCCGATTTCCTCAATGGTCCGAAATTGAACAAAGTTTGTAACGCAGAGTAAATTTGGTGTTCGAATAGTTGGTCACCGCAAATTTTGTTCCGCTTCTACTGGTAGGTACTTAGTGCTACATACAATTGTTTGATTGTACCTGTAAGGCAGTATACACGATTTAATTTAAGTCGAATGACCGCACAAAATGAGGGCCATGCCACGTATATGGTTCATATACAACTTGGTATCGATTTCTGAAATAGTACAGGTCATTGCGGATATTGCCACTACTACTACTATACGAATATATAAATAAATAGACCAAACTGCTGCAGAGAACAGACCGTTATTAGGATTGTAGTAAAACAAGGCCAGAAACAATAGTCGAGAGCACTTAATATTGCCCCCTTATTCCGCCGTTTTAATATGCAAGAATTGCCCATATGTGTTGTTGTTGTTGTTGTTGTTCGTGTGTATGTACGAAACAATAACCAAAGACGGTTATTGTTTTGCAGTTTCGTTTTACTGGCCAAATGAACTCTTAAGAACGTTGCAAAAAAAAAAGAGAACGTTCGAGTGGACAAAAACACACTCAATGCATACCGTTGTAAAAAGAACTAGTAAACCAAACTGTACTGGAATGTTTTTCAGTTCTTACCAACAATCAACAAGTACATGACCGTGTTCACATTATGTTTGTATGGGCATTATTCAGATTTGAGCTGGCACAAAGTACGTTTTCAACAATACTGTAGGTACTTTCGTAAACAACCCCCATGGTATAACATAAATGGTGCCTGGGAGTGTGATTATCCCATTTACTGAAATCTACAATCGTCGCAATTAATAAATTACACCCCCAACCGTCCGTTTTCTTCTAGTAATTTCTCCTTTCAGGATGCATCACATCCTTGAAGGACGCTGCTTGCTTCCTTCTCGTCTTACAAGCTCTAAGTTTTTGGAAGCCGATTGGATACTGTCAGGAAGGGTTAGTTTAAATGCATATAAATATTTGAAGAGATTAAGTCCCACCCTCTCTTCGCAGCCACGCTTTACGACCCTTTTATAGAGTAAAACCTAATAAATTAACAATGCAATCATCAGAGCAACGCGAGAGACTGTTCAGAGGTCGGAGCTTTTGTGAACACTTCCGCGTGTTGCCTTTGAATTCATGAGACAATTTAGTTGAAATGGCGACAACGACGACGCGACGACGTGCATGAAGAGGGCTGCAAAATACCGTCAAAGAGTTGATGCAGGGCTAAGCGCCGACATTTAGCGACCGATCTTCATGAAAACATCAAACTCATCAACGATAAGCTCGAATATTGCTCCACTTCAATGAGATTAAAGCACTTATGGATGCTGACAAGAAAATTTCATTAAATCCACTAACCAACAAGTTCAAACACAATTTTATTGTCACATAATTAATTAAAAAAAACTCGTATTACGATAGTATACGGTAGCAAAATGTCTTTAGAATGGCTCGTAGTGGCTGTCAAATATGTTCGCCTTTGACATATTACGGTCCATCCTAAATACATTAGATGCCTACCTATGTTTACTTCAATTTTCTTCAGAAATATTTATATTCGATTAAAAAAATGTTGGCATAGTGGAAAGGTAACGTCCTGTCTTAATTTAGTACATTTTTACGTAAGTTTTGAAAAATGGGTCACAAGTTTTCGTTTTTAATTACAAAATCCCAACCACCGACCAATGGTCGATCAGCATGCATTCTAATGGCATCGTATATTTTAAAAACTGATGGAACTTTCGATGCTTCAGGATACTCTGGTTTAAAACTTAATTTAGCCGGGTCCCGAACAAAAAGTTGATGAGTTTGGTTCGCAGTGTAGCCACGAAACACTGAAAATGGAAATTGATTTTTCAACCGATCGCCAGTTCATCTGCTACATGCAAGATCAAAAGTCTCATTGGTTTTTAACAAATCGCAACATTTCCGCCATGTTTTCCTTAGGGACTCAATGAAATTTGTAAACATAATCAACATCATTACCATCAGTCAAATACAAAAAAGATACGTCCACATTTTCTGAGTTTTAAAATTCTAATTACTGCTACAATGAGTTACAAAAAGAGTCCCAAACTGACCAGATAAAAACAGTTTCTCTGATATTATTTATTCATGCATAAATCCGCATGGCTTTTTTTTACGATGAAATCCGATGCAAACAAAAATCTGTCGCCTCGGCGTGTTAGTTGATTCTGTTTTTGTTTTTTGTAGCGATGTGAATGATCCATTAGAGAAAATTAATGGGCATATGGAAAATTTGGCTTTAATGGAACCTGACTGGTTATGGTCGTCGGGTCCATTTCCGTCCATTTTCGTAAATTGCCGCTCGCAATCGATATATTAGGAAGCGCGAACAGAATCATAATTTAAATTAATTACGGTAATGGCGTAATTATAATGAACTGGGACAAATCTCATTGAAACGCAAACGCACACTCCTGAACACGTACAATACCGACACTATGTTACCGTGCAATGTTGTCACGTATTATACTAGAATATCGGAACTTTAAGTCGGACACTGGCGTGGCCTACACGGTAAAGGAAGCGCCTACGGAACTAGTGATCGCAGGTTCGCGTCTCAGCACGGACATACAAAAAAAAAACAAAACATTCTCGTTGCTCTGTATCGTTCGTGCACTTATACCTATATAAAAGCTAGTAAAGCGTATTTATCAAACGATCCAAACAAAAAAAGCAGATTAAAGAGAGCTGGGCTCTAGGTAGGCTATTAACGAATTAATAAAAATTAATATAGCATATAAAGTTTGGCAACACGGTGCGAGGCGTCGAATTCGCCGCCGGCGTCGTTTAGAAGCCGTCGGCCGTTTCGTGTGGCGTTGCTGTTGTTGTTGTAGGTGCATGTGTTTGTGTGACGATGGCATTGCCAGGCAGCAGAAACGTTGACTGCGAGCAGCCGCAGCCACCGCTAAATTAAACACATTACGCCGGTAACCGCATGTTCCAGCCGCACATAATCATTTATTTGTAAATATTGCACAGTGCCGAATTAATTGTTGCCGACAAATTCGCCGACGGCGTATTACCGACAGAGAACGGGCGACGTATTGTACGTATGAAAGCCATATCTAATTAATTGTTACCGGTTGTTCACAAATCACAAGATGCGAGACCGATTATAATTGTGTAATTGATATTTGCCATCGGTCTTCCCGACGTAATTGGATTACTATTTAACCAATAGTTATTATGTACAACATATCCAGAGGTAGATATTCTCATGCAGCCTCTTTAGAAAAAGGTTCAGAATGCGATCACATAATATTGAATACTCTCGTGATTGAAAAGACATTTATCTTCACGATGATTGATTTGTTTACTGTTTTGGCGCAGTAATAGTAGTAATATCATTTTAGCGAGAGACCACTTCTTGATTTTGAACTATATCTAATAAAATTGTTTGGAGTGTTACTTGATTGACGACGTTTCCACTTGTCACTTAACGACCATCAACAATTGCAGTGATAGGTTCCCGTTAGTTTGAAATAAAAATTAAAAGCTGTTTCGAATACTTCGGACCGTTTAAGTCGACTTAATTCCAATTGTGCATTTTCTATTAGACGCGTTGGCCCACTCTATTAACCAACAATTGAACGAGTTAGGCTTGTTCCCTTTAATTAATCCCTATTGGCCTATTTTTAAGTCGTTTAATGACCTCCGAAACGTTTATCAATAATAATGATTAAGACAAGAGGCAATTAAAACGTGCAATAAACTTCCAGTACCTAATGAAAACGTTCGGTAGTGCTCAAATGTGGGTCAATTTACCACTACACATGTATTTTCTCACGTCTGGCGAGGAAGTAAAAATTTTATTGAGTCACTAGATTAAGTTATTTAGAAAGTCTTATACTATTTAAGGAGGAAGTTTGTGGGTTATTTTCTGAAGGTGTCAGATATAGCACCTTCCTATCAATTACCAACTTCTTTCCTATTCAATTAAAGAGGTTTATAAATAAATGTACCAGTACCGTTTTGCTTTTAACGGAAACATAAGTTGGATAATATATATAATATGCAAATTATATAATGTCGAAGTTAGCGGACAACAACGTATGATAATAGAGACAAGAGGTAAACTACACAATGTAATGAAGCATGCCCCTAGATATCGGCTTTTATGGCATTAAATTAACGTAATGGTGAATCAGTTGGGCTGTCTCGTTGTACCGGTATGTGCTTTAACAAACTTAGAATGACGAAAAGGGTGAGACGGCGACGTTTGCTGCTCGCAGGACTTCCCGTTTCCATCGTCAGAACTGGAGCGTCGTTGTGTATCCTCTCCTTCGTTTGCATCAAACAAGGAGCCTAATTATTGAGGGCATCTGTTCCTTGATGTTGACTGAGTTGATGGCTTGTTTGCCTGGAGGAGCTCCTCGTTTTCGGTAATTATTTCCTTATTAGAGATTAAGGTGCTTACTTGACAACGCGGTCATGAACATAAACTTGTATTATGTGTGCTCTGGTCGATACGATGGCGAAAACTGAGACAATAACCCGTCTGAAGGAAAATTACAGTTATCCTACTTTAACTGTAATATTAATAGGAATAGGGAACCGATATACAGGGTGCTACAACGGGCAGAAAGAAAATATAATTTAATTATGTCGGCACTGCTATTAGTAAGTGTAATTCGGTGAACGGATGTGTTTAGGACGAGCCTTAGGGAAGCGCATGAGCAATAGAGTCGAGTATGACATTCTAAAAACATTGACAGCTACCGGTCAGTTCAGAAAACCTATAAAAACAAATAATTTAAAGGATGTCAGCCATTAGAGATATAATAGAGAAGTCACAGGAGTATAGAGGAGCAATAGAGTGACGTGGAACCCAAACGAAGTCTTTCACAATTCATAAATATATCGAATGAGTGCCCTAGTAACCCATGAAGACCTTTATATGAATATTTACTTTTCGTGTTATGGAGAATATTATTAAAAAGTAATTTTTCTTCGGATAATAAAACGGTGGTATCGCGGTGCAGGTAATATAGTGTGACGTGCACGTTCAAAGGTTGATGATAATTTCGCGGTATAACAGACACAATCTTGATCACAGCGAACGTAATGAAATCGCGTATGAAATTATAACTCCCTTATTTACTCGTCCATTAAACCGGCTGGCTTCCTGAACGTCCATTGTCTTGTTTTATTACCGACCGTTAATTCGGTGGTGGCAGTTATTGTCTGACAAACGCACCCGCACCGTCAAATATTTCGAACACAAATTACGTTCTAATTTCACAGCGACCGAAAAGAAAATAAATTGGCTAAAGGTCCTGTGCGTGCGGACCTTCGTCAAAACTTTTTGTTCTCGTCCTTTGGGGATAGATAATATTATACCTACTATATACCATACGTCCAGTGGAGAATCAAAATCAACTTCCTTCCTCCCGAAATTATTTAGCGGATTTATAATCAACGAATATAAAGACGACTTTGTTGGACAAGGCCAGAGGCATCAGATAAAGGCCCAATAATGAAAGAAAAAGGGGAAAGAGAAAAGCCACAACTGGAGCAACTGAACGAATTTTGATGCTTTAATATTTCATTAAATAATTTCTGGAACGAATACTGTTGCAATAAGGCAACTTAAATATTTCAAAGGCAAAAAGTAGTAATTTAAAGCAGACAGGACCTTTTTTATGGAGTTGGCAAAGCCTTAAAAAAAATATTTTGTGTTTTCATTATGTACTATTTGTTGGTTCAGAAATCGTCTGTCAGTGCGAAATATTTTCCAAAGGATTAGGTATCCTGCGGGAGAATCCTTTTATTTAGGGACAAAATTGCGAGCACCATACCACACGTACCACGACCACCACCAATAGGGTTGGTGTAGTAGCAAACTTACGTTTTGCATGTTAAGCTTTGTGTTATTCGCGCCCGGCTAATATTTTTCGCGATAGCGGCTTATCTACGGCAAAATTGTACTATAAATTCTAAAACTTAAGAAACTTTATTGAGGGAAATGATAAAGAAGCTGTGTTACGTGGATGAGCCTGGTTCTATGTACATAATACGCTTGCCGTCTTATCGATTACGTTTTGAACTTGTTTTGCTACACGAACAGCATCTCATATCTCCCCGGGATGCTGTACATAACTGCTGAATAAATTACAATGCCATTATTATTATCGAAAAACGAAAATGCTCTTCTGTAGGTACGCAGATGTTTTCATAAAAAAAAATAACACGAAAACACTTTTACATAATGTCCTACTTATGCAACATATCTTACTGAAATACATTACTACATTATCTATTTTTATATAAACCTAGTAGTAACCGGGTAAAAATTTTACAATTTAGAATACTTATTTCGGCTTAAAAACAACCCTCTCTTTATTACTTCAATGCCTCATTTAATTTTAAGTTATTGACTGAGTCTCATAGTGACGATTTTATGGTTGGTAGGTGGGTAGGTAGGTATGGGTCATTATCCCCTTTATTATTTATCGGTGGTAAGCCACGACCACCCTGCAGCATAATTTTTCGCATAAAAACACATTCTGAGAATCAATTTGTATTCGTATCTACTGTGAAATGGATATAAAGTTACATACATAAGTAACAATGATTCATGTGGGAAGAACACATCTGTTGGCAATAATAGAAATCAGAACGCAGAACGGCAAGTGCTTTCTATTGATAACAATTGAACGAACGCAGTGTCACCGTGTCACCTGAATTTATTTATGCACGATGTATTCAATGTAAACGAACGAACTGTACAGGTGACCTTTGCAATAGCTCTGTTCGACTTCATAATGCTTCAATTTAGGCTACGGGTCAAAATGTTACTCAGTAGGTCAGGGGACATACAGTAATTAAGTGAACTAAAAATGGGATTAGGGGGTCCGGCCAAAATTTTAAAGAATCTCTTCTAAAAGGGGAGAAAGGGTCGCATAATCTCATAAAAGAGGGAGAGGGTCGTAGAATCACATCGAAAGGAAGAGAGGGTCATATAGTCTCACCTAAAGAGAAGGAAGGTCATAGAATCCCATATAAAGGAAATGAAGGTCATAGAATCTCATCGAAAGGTGGAGTTGGTCATAAAATATCTCATCTCAAGAAAGGAAGGGTCATAAAATTTTATCTTAAGAGAGAAAAAGGGTCATAGAATCTCATCTAAAGGGAAGGAGAGCCATATAATCTCATATAAGGCGAGATAGAACCATAGAATTTCATCTAGAGAGAGAGTGTCATAAAATATTATCTTAAGGGAGGAAGGGTCATAAAATATCTCATCATAGAATCTTATTTCAAGAGAGAGAGGGCAATAGGGGGAGAAGGTCGTAAAATCACATTGAAAGCGAGAGAGGGTCGTTTAATCTCACCTAAAGAGAAGGGAGGTCATAGAATCCCATATAAAGGGAATGAAGGTCATTGAATCTCATCTAAAGGTGGAGTTGGTCATTAAATATCTCATCTCAAAGAAGAAAGGGTCATAGAATTTCATCTTAAGAGAGAAAGAGGGTTATAGAATCTCATCTAAAGGGAAAAAAGGTTGATAAAGTATCACCTAATGAGAGGGAGCGTCAGAGCGCCATAGAATCTTATATCAAGGGTGAGAAGGTCAAAAAATCTCATATAAAGGGCAGGAGAGTCATAGAATCTCATATAAGGCGAGGGAGAACCACAGAATTTCATCTAGAGAGAGAATGTCATAAAATATTATTTTAAGGGAAGAAGGGTCATAAAATATCCCATCATAGAATCTTATTTCAAGAGAGAGAAGGTAATAGGGGGAGAGTGTCGTAAAATCACATCTAAAGGGAGAGAAGGTCATATACTTTCACCTAAAGAAGAGTAAGGTCATAGAATCCCATATAAAGGGAATGAAGGTCATTGAATCTCATCTAAAGGTGGAGTTGGTCATTAAATATCTCATCTCAAAGAAGAAAGGGTCATAGAATTTCATCTTAAGAGAGAAAGAGGGTTATAGAATCTCATCTAAAGGGAAAAAAGGTTAATAAAGTATCACCTAATGAGAGAAAGCGTCAGAGCGCCATAGAATCTTATATCAAGGGTGAGAAGGTCAAAAAATCTCATATAAAGGGCAGGAGAGTCATAGAATCTCATATAAGGCGAGGGAGAACCACAGAATTTCATCTAGAGAGAAAATGTCATAAAATATTATTTTAAGGGAAGAAGGGTCATAAAATATCCCATCATAGAATCTTATTTCAAGAGAGAGAAGGTAATAGGGGGAGAGTGTCGTAAAATCACATCTAAAGGGAGAGAAGGTCATATACTTTCACCTAAAGAAGAGGAAGGTCATAGAATCCCATATAAAGGGAATGAAGGTCATAGAATCTCATCAAAAGGTGGAGTTGGTCATAAAATATCTCATCTCAAGGAAGGAAGGGTCGTAGAATTTCATCTTAAGAGAGAAAGAGGGTCATAGAATCTCACCTAAAGGGAAAAAAGGTTGAGAAAGTATCATCTACTGAGAAGGAGCGCCAGAGCGCCATAGAATCTTATATCAAGGGGGAGAAGGTCATAAAAGATGATTTAAAGGGAAGGAGAGCCATAGAATCTCATACGTATAAGGCGAGGACAACCATATAATTTCATCTAGAGAGAGAGTGTGAAAATATTATCTTAAGGGAAGAAGGGTCATAAAATCTCATTTCAAGGTAGAGATGGTTATAAAATTAATAAAAGAACATTTAAGAAATCGACACTATCTCATTAATTTATTTGTTAAAAGTTTAATTATTGAACTGAACTAAGCAATAGTTTCGCATCAAATCAATGAACTTGTAAATTCCCCATCTACTGAAAAAGGTAAAATAGAACATTCTCATTATTTAGTTGATGGGTAAGGTTCTCTTTTAAATTTGATAAAATGAAGACGTTCGTGCACCCAAACTAAAAATTCCGACCACGTAATCGTTTTCGTTTGGCCTACGTAGGTGAATGTAGACGGACCTGCATGCATACTCACGAAAACCGTATCGAAATCCGATCTCCTAAGCCTTTATTTAGTCGAAGGGTGATGGCCGGCTTCACCCTTCCAAATCGATTTAACGAAAATGTATTTCCTACTGCTGCTACTGATACGTGTGCAATGTCCTAATTCGTTTAAAAATAGCTGTTCCATAGCACTAAACCCCGCAGGAAAAAAAAACTCTGATGCTACTTTTCAAATGAACGGTGAAAAATTTATTTTCTTTCCATTTTACTTCTGCTGGTGGTCGGTCAGGTACTAAAGGCAAATAAATTAATAGAAAGCTTCATGGCAATTATGACTGCTCCACATTGTTTGGTCTATTTCAGTAGGTACTATACCACCCCTCGTGGATAATTCGTACTTAATTACAATGTTCATTTATTTCACTAATATTAAGCATTCATTTCTCTCGCCGTCTTTCAGTCAAATCCTCCTTCAGCAGCTTAACATCCAAAACAACATCGTATGTTTCATCACTGCTCCTTTTTACCCCGTATCCTGTATTGTCTGGATCACAGTTCCTTTAGGATACGTGTCCTGACTCGAAAAGACTGTACACTGCATAGGGGAGACAACGCACGTTGCCTTTCATATTGCACAGAGAATTAGATCGTCAAGGAGCTACCTATCCAGTCGACATTGGGCGCATTTAGAAGCTTATGAACGAAATGTGTATCGTTGCAAGTAAGAACGGGAAACAGAGTGGAAAAAGGAATAGAGAGAGATTAAGAGGACTTTTATTTACAGAGGCAAGCAAATGGGGACAGTTATGAGTTCTGTAGATTTCTTTTTATTTTTTATTTCATTCGGAACGGAGAGATAGCTAGCTCATTGTGAACTTCCTGAGTTGAGCACTTCGCTGTCAGAATAAACCAGACTTTAGTTAGTCTTGTAATAACACAATATTCTGGATGCCTGGAATATTTTCAATAACTTGTACAAAATTTTAGAAACAAAAACAATAAATAAATATTCACAAATTATCACTTGAACGTTGTAAATAATTCCATCTTGAAGTCACAATCAGATCAGTAGAAAAAGGTGCACCTGACGTGGTATTCGTAACAAAGTAACATTTCATGACATGAAATGACAGCCAGAAGTCAGGAGTCACGAAAAGGATTTGCAGATAGAGAATTCCATCAGGGCAATTTTTGCGTTTTGAAATAAAAGTGTCACGAATGGCTGCACGTGAAGAAGATGCTGCCTACATACGGACACGAATAGTATTTTTGCTTTATAGAAAAAGTGTTGGTACATAGGTACAAATAAATGCGAAGTTCAAAGACATGAAATGCTGACACAGTTATCGGATCGCAAATCATACGTAGGAAGTAAGTCTCGGCATTTGAATTTTAGATAAGGGAAAAGTACAACCACTCTCAACACTCTCTCGACACTCGACTCTATAAATAACGTACAGATCGACAAATATAATAACAGTTGCAGCTCTGAATCTGAGCGTAAATAAAAGGATAACATTTTTAACAGAGAGTCATCCACTGCGCATCTGTGGACGTGACAAAACTGGACAGTACGAAAGATGCGCAGTGGACAACCCTGTCTTTAAAATGGTATCCTTGTTCCTAAGAATGCGTTCTCTTTTCTATTTCCGCCCAAGCTTTAAGGTTTGTCGTTCTCCACGTGTTTAAGTACACTGAGAGGACATTAATTCGTTCCCAGTAGTTTTCTCAAAAGGCAACGTCGCGCCTTTTCGGTCTGTATGTTGTCGATAATGTAGGAAACAATAATATTGCGAGCAGAATCGCATCTATTGCTCGCTAGTTTCGTGGCTGTTTCAATGTTTACATAGGTACTTAATATACAGGGTTTTTCAAGTTGATGGGCTATTAGAAGTATATGAATTAGTAGAAGGAATTCAATTCTGAAACTTGGGCTCATTTGGTTATTGTTTATGCCGCTTCTTTTAAAAATATTTGCAATTTCGATTTACATCCGGTTATACCGGAAGTAGATGTTAACTTTCAAAGGCAACACGTTAACAATCATGAAAAAAGAAGAATATATTAATAAACTAAACTTGTTGATAAATGATTCATACACCTTGCTAAAATCAGATCCCACCACAAAATTTCATAAAATTATTTATAACATTCTAGAATCAAATAATGTTTGGATTGATAAAAATCAAAAATTTAAATACAAAAACTTAAACCCAGCAGCTCCAATATTATATGGTCTTCCTAAATTACATAAGGAAAATTCACCCATGAGACCAGTAGTGTCTTATATACAAGCTCCATGCTATAAACTATGTCAGTTAACTAACACAGTCTTGTTAAATAATCTAAATTGTTATTCTCCGTACAGCATTAAAAATTCAATAGATTTTGTCAATAAAGTTGGTAATCTAAATATACCTACAAATTCAATTCTTGTATCTTTCGACGTTTGTAGCTTGTTCACTTCAATTCCGGTAAATACGTTAATTACTGTTATTTCCAAATTAATCTCAAAAAGTGGTTTAGATGACAAACAAAGCAAGGATCTTATTACCTTACTTAATACATGCCTTCAACAAAATTACTTCGCTTTCGATAACAAAATATACAAACAGAATAGTGGACTTCCAATGGGCTCCCCGTTGTCACCAATATTAGCAGAAGTATTTATGTCACATTTTGAAAACCTTATCTTTAATTCCAATAAACCCCTCATCAATCATATATACACATGGCATCGTTATGTAGATGATGTGTTCGCCATATGGACAGGTACCAGAAGACAATTAAGCTCATTTACCAATTTTATAAATTCACTAGATCCAAATATTACATTTACAGTAGAAGAAGAAACAAATAATACATTAAATTTCTTAGATTTAGAAATCAATCGTTCCAAAAATAAACTTCTATTTAACATATTCAGAAAACCTACACATACAGATACCATTATACCTTTTAGTTCCTCACACCCCATACAAACCAAACACGCCGCCTTTCATTCAATGATCAATAGACTCCTAAATATCCCTCTCTCAAAACAAAATTACTTAAATGAAGTGAATACAATTAAAATAATAGCAAAAAACAACGGATACAGCCCATCTATTATTGACAAATAATAAAGAAAAAATCTAAAAAGTTAATTTTGAAATCAATTTATAACGCAACAGTAAACAACACAGAACAAAACCCTTCCCCACAATATTTTTCTATTAGATTCATTAATAAGGTTAGTTGTAAGTTCAAAAATAAAATAAAAAGATATAAAGTCACCGCAATAGAAACCAATAATATTAATTTAAAAACTTTACTAATTAAAAATAAACCAAAACGTCCTCCTGTAACAAAAAGTGGTGTATACCAATTATTTTGCAATGATTGTGATGCAACTTACATAGGAAGAAGTGGTAGAGCTATTGAGACACGTTTAAAAGAACACGTTTATAGCATAAATAGAAAACTTAATAAAACAGGTTTTGCAGAGCATTGCATTAATTTACAACATTCATTTTGTAGCAACAATGTAAAAATTCTTCATTCTGATATCAACAATAGAAAAAAGTTATGTATGTTAGAAAATTTGGAAATCAAAAGAGCCATTCAAAATAATTTAAATTTAGTAAATAGCCAAACAGAACTTGTCTCAACAAACTCCCCACTTCTTTTGAGTAACTTGTAATTTATGTATAAATATGTTGTCACTAGTGTTAAGCTTTAATAGAACTTACTCTTGATAATGATCGCCATTCGATCGAAACAATATTGTCGAGTCATCGAAATAAATTATTTAGTGAAACTATTTTGTTTTATTATTTTTGAAAATAAGTTAACTTTCTTATTTTAAATGGAATGACATACTTCAAATTGTAGATTTTCTCAAAAAGTACAAGCAAAGTTATACGATAGTCCCATATTAAAAGACGCCAAATTCAATGAGGAATTCGAATATTTAGTCAAAAATGGGTCATTCTATTTAAAAACATTGACTTATGCTTCTTTGAAGTTGACCAACTTTGACCACAAAATTTGAACACCCTGTACATTTTAGTTAAAAACCACAATTTTTTCGATAATATGAATAGTTGTAAATAATTGTTACGAGTTATAAAGCGAAATCTCAAAAATTAATTGAATTATGGTTTTTTAAATGTTAACGTGCAGATGTCAAAAATTTTTAAAAAAAATTAAATAACTCAAAATCCATCAATATTTTCGGAGTAGTGCCTCCTATAAAATATGCATAAATTCAGATTTTCTTTCGGAAAATGTAAAAAAAAGTATGTAATTCCATTTAAAATAAGAAAGTTAACATCTACTTCTGGTATAACCGGATGTAAATCGAAATTGAAAGTATTTTTAAAAGAAGCGGCATAAACAATAACCAAATGAGCCCAAGTTTCAGAATTGAAATCATTCTACTAATTCATATACTAATAGCCCATCAACTTGAAAGACCCTGTATATTAAGTATGTAAACATTGAAACAGCCACGAAACTAGCGAGCAATAGATGCGATTCTGCTCGCAATATTATTGTTTCCTACATTATCGACAACATACAGGCCGAAAAGGCGCGACGTTGCCATTTAAGAAAACTACTGGGAACGAATTAACGTCCTCTGAGTGTACATTTCCAATTTTTACAGCCACGTTGTCATCTCATTTTATGTTTTACTACATACACGATTCCTCGTCGAGATTGTCATGAATGAATGATATATTGAGCGGGCAATTAGTTTTATAAATTGCTTATAAACTGTGACACGAACATGTCGATGTACCAGTGACTGTTCGTGTATCCATGCGTGTGCCTTTTTTGAACGCTGAATATTATTGAAATTAATTTTAAAACGTTTCCGATAAAATTATCTTAACAGGCAGTAGTGAGTAGTAAATTATCGGAAACGAGGTATTTCGTAAAAGTTGGAGCCAAAGACGAGAGCAATTTAATTTGAATTATTGCACCTATAAATAGTATTTTAATAGTATCACACAACTCTTCGTTATTTATGACTACTACAGGTTTACGAAAAAAAATTATAATATTTCTCTTAAATATTAAGATTGTTCTCGTATAAATTTTGATTCTATTATATAAAAAAAATTTTTTACTTTGACTACTGCTATGATATTCCGCTCTACCAGCCGGATGTGTAAGTGGTGCCCCATTTATGGAGTTTGCAGTTCAAAGTGGACTTTTTTAAACGATTATGGATCGGTGGCTGATATAATTTGATGCACCCGTGTTTGCGTTCCTTACTTATGATGCTGTGAATCAATTTACCGGTTGGCATGCATGATGAGAAGCGGCGGAATATTAATGAGAAATTGCTGTAATGTTAGCCTAACAAATCGATCAACTAATCAAAGTACTGCCTTTGAATGATACCGTTCGGTTCCGTTCCGGTCTGCGGCAGTTTGTTTACCTAATTGCACTGATATCGTTCGAAATGTAATTTCATTTAAACATACAGAAGTTGCATCCAATTTTGGCGGATAAAAAATGCGCCCAATAAATTTTGCAAAACATTAATAGGTTTTTTAATTATTCACGTTCGAGAGTCACATCAACAAAACGGTAGCTTTATAATTAATTTATAATTTAATAAATAATAAATATTCTGCCATCGAATTTGTTCAGATGCCAAAAAAATTAAGGGTCGATGACATGAGGCTCGAATGCTATATTGGAATATAAATTTCGAGATATGGGTAATCCGTAATTAAGTTTATCGATTGTTACATAAAATCTTTAGGAGCCACAAAACAACAATGAATAATAACTTAGTTACAGTTGATGTACCATTCAGTCGCTTTATGTTCCTTTCTCCATTTACCCACATTGCCTACAACAATAATACTGATACGAGTGCTTGGAACAATTAATCTCCACTTTATGGAACACAATAAGTATAAATTCATTGAGAATTGGGACTTCAGAATTAAGCCATCCGTTTTTCCGAAGCATTTCTTTACTTATGCTTAGTTATGTATGTCGAATGTAATTCCGATTATGAAACGAGGACTTTTAATTTATATTGCAATCAATTTAAAATGAGCAATTGACTTGTAACTTGTTTTTCAACGGGCATTGTACGGGCGGCTACGTTTTATTAAACACAATTGGTATACTCTGATTCAATCAACTGGAATAATACAAGCAAGCAATGGATTAACAAAAATCCAGTAAAACCATGTGTAATAATATGTTTTAATCTTTCGGCTAATAAGTATCAACAATAAAATCGTTAAGGGAAGGGTTGAAAATAGAACGTTTAGTTAACATGTCTCGACGCACCTTCAGGTCAAAGCTCATGAGGTTTTATAATATCTCTGTAAATAGTGGTCGAGGAATATTGGAACAATTGTTAATATAAAACTGAAGTGGCAACAATATTTATTATCTACGTACATTTCATTGAATACACTTTCCGATGGCAATGTCCCTTTATGTAACGTACTCAGTGAGATTTGAAAATAGGGTAGAGAGATGGCCATTTATTTATTATGTCCATTTTTGATGAATAGCTTGGTTAGGGGTTGCTTGGTCTCGACTGAATAGGCCATTTCCATTTACTTAATTTGCTTTTTTGTGTAACGAACCTCGAAATTGAAAAGCATTAGTATCGTGATTAATAAATACAGGACGCGCCAACGTAATTGCCCGGTCCTTCCATTCAGAGATGAAAAGAATAACATTGGACGAAACGAACGATGATACAATTAATTAGGATCAAGAAAAAATGTATTTCAATTTTCGACGATCCCTAAAATAGTCACAATTAAATACAGCTAAGGTCCAACCGGATGAACACAAATATTTTTATTTTTATAGATCTATTTTTACTTTTTGTACACACAAAACCTAACTGCGACTATTCTGGGTCATAGAATTTCATTTAAAGAGAGAAAGGGCCATTAAATCTCATCTAAAGGGAAGGAAGAGCATAAAATCTCATATATAAAAAAGGAGGGTCATCTAACGAGAGGAAGCGCCATACAATCTTATCTCAAGGGTAAGAGTCACAAAATCTCATCTAATAGGAGCGAGAGCCATATAGTCTCACCTAAATCGATGAAAAGCAATAGAATCTCATATAAAGCAAGAGAGAACCATAGAACTTCATCTAGAGGGAGAAAGTGTCAGAAAATATTATTTCACTAGGAAGGGTCATACAATATGTCGTCATAGAATCTTCTTTCAGGGGAAAAAGGGTCATAAAATCTGATCTAAAGGCAGGAAGAGCTGCAGAATCTCATCTGAAGGAAGAAAGTCATAGAATCTCATTTAAGGGGGAAGCGGATCATAGAATTATATGTAATAATAATCTAAGGTCATAAAATATCATCTAAAGGAAGGAAGCGTCATTGAATCTCATATAAAGAAAAGGTGGGTCTCAGAATCTCATCTAAAGGTAGACTGGGACAAATTACTACATATTTAGGGAGGAAGGGTCATAAAATATCACATCCTTAAAGGAGGCTCATAGAATCTCATCGAAAGGGAGAGACGGTCATAAAATATGCCATTTAAAGGAAGGAATGGTCATATAATTTCACCCTAAGAGAGAAAAAGGGTCATAAAATCTCATCTATAGGAAAAAAGATTGAGTAAGTCTCATCTAAAGAGAGGAAGCGCCATAGAATCTTATCTCAAGGGTAAGAGGGCCATAAAATCTCATCTAATAGGAGGGAGAGCCATATAGTCTCATCTAAATCGATGAAAAGCCATAGAACTTCATATAAAGCAAGAGAGAACCATAGAACTTTATCTAGAGGGAGAAAGTGTCATAAAATATTATCTTAATAAAGGAGGGGTCATAAAATATCTCGTCATAGAATCTTCTTTCAGGGGAAAAAGGGTCATAAAATTTCATCTGAAGGAAGGAAGAGTAATAGAATCTCAAATAAGGGGGGGCGGGTCATAGAATTATATGTAATAATAACCTAAGGTCATAAAATATCATCTAAAGGAAGGAAGGATCATAAAATATCATCTAAAGGAAGGAAGGATCATTAAATCTCATATAATGAAAAGGTGGGTCTCAGAATCTCATCTAAAGGTAGGCTAGGACAAATTACTACATATTTAGGGAGGAAGCGTCATAAACTATCACATCCTTAAAGGAGGCTCATAGAATCTCATCGAAAGGGACAGACGGCCATTATATACGTCATCTAAAGAAAGCAAGGGTCACTTAACTTTACTCTAAGAGAGAAAAAGGGTCATAGAATCTCATCTATAGGAAAAAAATTGATAGTCTCATCTAAAGAGAAGAAACGCCATAAAATCTTATCTAAAGGGTAAGAGGGCCATAAAATCTCATTTAATAGGAAGGAGAGCCATACAGTCTCATCTAGATCGATGAAAAGCAATAGAATCTCATATAAAACAAGAGAGAACCATAGAACTTCATCTAGAGGGAGAAAGTAAAATATTATCTTAATAGAGGAGGGATCATAAAATATCTCGTCATAGAATCTTCTGTCAAGGGAAAGAGGGTCATAAAATCTCATGTAAAAGAAGGAAAAACCGTAGAAACTCATCTGAAGGAAGGAAGAGTCTTTGAAAATCTCACCTCAACAAGTATTATCAGTTCTTTTATTCTTTAAATTAAAAACTGATTATATCTAGGTTAATTCTTACATGAGGGTAATGGAAAGGCACCAGTAACTACTTCTTCCCAAATCTTATTTATGGACCGAAGTAATGAAAGAATCAAATATTTAACTGTTACTCATTTTATTATTCTGAGAATATACTTAATTAGGTAAATGTGATACATAAAGTAAGTTAAAGGGCAAACAGCTGAGCTGAAAGGGAGAAAGTGGAACGAACGAACGAAGGGTGATTTTGTTTAAAAATTAATTCTACGAATTAAGTCTCGTGAGCGCACCCTGAAAAGGCGATAGCAGTACCTAATGCACTTTTCAACGCAGCAGCCTTCCAAACGCATTAAACACAAATGTCTATATACATATATATATATATATATGCATATTTAAGTGTGTTTTGTTACCGTTTCCTATGAATCATCCCATAATCCATCTGCAATACACTTTTCTGTATCTGCTTATGCTTATATTCTAAACGGCAACACAAATACACTTATGTGGCTCGCTTTAATGGAAAAAGAATGTACCTAATGCATTGTTTATGTAATATACGAGGGTGCTACAAAAAGTTTTAGAAATATTACCCCTATTTAAATAAATAAAGTTGCAAAATTTAACCAAATAAGAATTAATGTTTGTCTCTTCAATAATTTAATAAGAAAAAAAAAATAGAGGAAAGAGAGCCGTGAATGATTAAGTATAAGAAGTTCAACGTTCAGCATATTTCCATTAAGTTTTTGACGTGAAAAACACACCCCTGCAAACCTTGCAGCCTGCCGTCCGGTCGGTGCACATTTAACACAGGAGTTATAATGCGCTATAGCGCGGACATTAATGGAAATGCAAATATAAATTATTTACAGCAACCGACCCGTTTCGTCCGTTCGTCTGTCTGTTCGTTCGGCTTACCGTAGTATATGTTGGTATCTTTTTTTTTTCAAGCAATTGTTCGTCTCGCCTAAATCCCGCGAAACGTACTATTCATATTCAAATTATATTTTCAGTGAGTGAGCAAATGCATGACGCGCTATTACGTTGGTAGGTACCTACTAGGTACTACAAAAAGCCTCGGCGATTTGTGCATCAGCTAAAAAAATAACCGTAGCAATCACAACAAGCGACATTGTCGCGACACATTAGGCCCACGTTCAAACCAAGGAAAAACACAAAATGCAAATTGAACACAATCAAGTTGAATAAAATACGCGGCTGACCGCAGCTCCACAACATCCAATGTCAAACTGTAGCTCGTAAATAAGTTGTCACCAGAATTAACTTTTACAACTCTGTTGTAAAATCTAAACTAAATAGTTATATCGTCTGTTGTTGATGAGTTTTTTCTTCCACCCCAATTAAACCTTATGCTGAAGAACACCTACCAGCTCTAATAAGCAACTACCGTATGAATCGTTTCCAACCAATTTAACGTGAAAAGCGTTAACAACAGGTCTGTCGATCGTTTGCAGTGCTTCGCAAGCTTTTACTCATGTTCAGGTAAACACAGATCAGACTGGCGAGGGTGGGAAGCCTAATTGGAGCAGAAATATGATAAAATCGTCCAACAAGATTAACAGCTTTGTTATTGTAGTGTATTATTTTGCAAGTAGGTAAGTTTGCCATATGTCATGTCGCCCTCTATTCTTCTCTTTCATCACATCAATCATCATTACAACAACTTTCAGAAGAAAGACCTTTTCCGGGTCGTCTCCTTACATCAATTGTTGAGCATAACAACTTCTTCGTTACGTTATTCGGAAAGACCTGTAGTACCTGTCGTCAATCGATGATATTAGAGAATACACAAGCAGAGCTTTTTTTTTCGGTCTAGGATTCGAACCCGCGTTCTTTGGAGCGCAAGTACAACGCGCTGTCACTACGCCAATTACCTTACGTGAATACGTTTGCTGACAACTGAATCTAAAGTTACACAATCGATTGTACGTCAGCGTGATCACAAGAACAAATTTATTTAATTAACTTTACTTATCAAATAAAAGGTTATAGTAAGATTTCTATTGATGTGTATATTTGTAAGACCTTTATTAAAAAAAAAAAAGTGAAATTGAAACACGATTTACTTGTTGCCAGGTATCTTATTATTATTAGACAGGTGCAGAGGTAAAAAGTGAACACGAGTGTAAACGCAATTGGACCGAAATATTATTTTTATGACGTATGAGGAGCGAATTCACTATACTTGAAACGATTACGTGACACGTCAAGTGGAAAGGTGTCGTGTTCTTCAGAACGCAACTGCAGCTCAGTTGGAAGCCGTAATCGTAGCGTGACAATCTCGCAGAAAACCTACTTAAATGTGTCCATTGGTCAACATGTTTTTAAACCTTAATATAGTTGAATAACATAATAATATTGGTGTATCAGAACTGAACAAATTGACTTTTTGGCAATTTTTTATTATGAACAATATAATTGCCCAAAGATTCTTAATAGGGTGGTGGTGGTTGGCCATATTCTAGTAATCAACATCAGCTGCACTCATCAGCATATACAAGAGGCAAAAATACCACAATTAGCTACCCTTGTATCTTTGTATTAAAATTGTAATTTTTGTGGCTGTAGTCTCTATTCGTGTGGAAAAAGAGTTTCCTCGAGGAATTGTCTGTATGCATGTACGTAGGCTGATTTAAATGTATGGCATTCGTGACGTAGGGGCTGTCAATGTCTATTTCAACGAGAACATGTTCGCGAATCCGTATCTTTCTCAGGTAAAATGTCATTCCAGAAACAAAGTTGCCTTAGTTTACTGTGCAATCATACCAATATATTCAGAATGTTTACGACCATCAGGATAGTCGTGATTTTGAAACGACAACTTCATCTGGGTACTGCTTACCGTCAACTTCTGTAAATACTCGTATATTTTCCCGGTAAGTAAGTTGACGTCTGTTGTTCCGGTCTCTTATTATTCTTCTTGTATTTATTATAAAAAAATCCTTTGTGGAGGCCATTATCTTGCAGTGACTAATTTTAATTTACCCTCTGGCAAACGTAAAGGTTCATTTAGAGAACGGAGAGGCGGCTGAACGAAAACAAAACGTTTTAATTAAAAAAATGCCTAGAGTACATTACGGGCGGTTTTCTGCAATATTAAAAGCGTGTGATAGGTTAATTGTCCAGAGGCGTAGTCGGTTGCTCAGTAACAATTAATTCATTGCGTATAGTTAGGAAATTACGGCAGATAATTTAATTTTAACGCATTTCCAACCGTCACGCACCGGATGGATTATAAAACGAGGCGAACTGAATAAACCTCGATTTTCACACGGCATTGTTTCTGCCATGAGAATAATCCAATAACGAAAAAGGCGGCCATAAATAAATTATTGTTCATTGTTTCGTCAAAATTAAGGTTAAAATATTTTATTGCACTATTATTGTTGAACTTTCAAAATAATGCGTAGATAAGTATTAAGCACCCGCCGACCCACGAGATGATACTAGTTTATTATACCAAGATCAACAAATCGCCGCGGACAGTGTAGTAAACGCCATCTGTTGTATATCTACGCAATCTATATATACAGATGGCGTTAGATACGCTGTCGGTAATTAATTTTCAAACGAACGTTTGATCTTTACCAATTAATTCCGCGATATCTGTTACCATATGAGGTACCTAAGTAGATACCTACTTATATAAAACGAATGTAGGAAAGTTTTAGCCTAATGATCTCATCGTGCGCAGCGGGGATTACAAATCGTAATCCCATAAAGAACGGGCCGAACACGATCAGAACCACTGGCGAGCGCAATACATGCCCAAGCAAAAGGAGGCATTCGGGATACGCGACCACGCTGTCCATAATTAAATCCGATTTAAAATGTAAAGAAGCTATTTGCTAGTCATTCGTATTCATAATGTAGATATTGAATTACAATTAACCGAGTGCCGCCCAGCTTGCAGAACTGGACACAACTACCCACCATCCCTGAAGACTGTCCGAGTCAAAAGAGCAGATACTTTGTTTGTGTAAGCATGTGTACGTTGCTGTTGATGTTAAGTATTTACTCGTATTATATGATATTGTCCATGCATGTATTGTATGTGCCAGTTGTGAGACATAGTGCACGACGCTAGTAAGTTGGCTTTGCTTGCGTGTGGGCTGCGCTTTTGCAGCTCAACGCGTGGCTCCTTCTGGACTTATTACAAGTCGGTTATAACGTAGATACTACGTATAACAAGCTAGCACGACAAAGTTATTTTTACGATTGCTAACTTGCACTATAATTTGTCGCTAATTTATTACCAAATCCAAAAATTTGTCGCTCGTGCCGTTTAGCCATAATCAGCTATAGTGCTAGCTTGATATCAAGCTAGCACTACACATATCGTATCTCGAAAACGAAATGTCGTAGGATATTATTGTAAAGGCCATAATTTGTCGCTAATTTGTCGCTGAAAGATGACACATTCAACGAATTTGTCGCTAGACTTATCTTCAATTGATAAGCGAAAAACTGCTGGAAAACATCAAACTGGCACTACATATGGCATATCTCGAGAAGGAAATGTCGTAGGATATTACTGTAAAGGCCACAATTTGTCGCTAATTTGTGGCTGAAAGATGACACATTCAACGAATTTGTCGCTAGACTTATCTTCATTGATAAGCGAAAGCTGCTGGAAAACTCAAACTGGCACTACATATGGCATATCTCGAAGGAAATGTCGTAGGATATTACTGTAAAGGCCACAATTTGTCGCTAATTTGTCGCTGAAAGGTGACACATTCAACGAATTTGTCGCTAGACTTGTCTTCAATTGATAAGCGAAAAACTGCTGGAAAACATCAAACTGGCACTACATATGGCATATCTCGAGAAGGAAATGTCGTAGGATATTACTGTAAAGGCCACAATTTGTCGCTAATTTGTGGCTGAAAGATGACACATTCAACGAATTTGTCGCTAGACTTATCTTCAATTGATAAGCGAAAAACTGCTGGAAAACATCAAACTGGACTACATATGGCATATCTCGAGAAGGAAATGTCGTAGGATATTACTGTAAATGCCACAATTTGTCGCTAATTTGTCGCTGAAAGATGATACATTCAGCGAATTTGTCGCTAGTCTTATCTTCAACTGATAAGCAAAAAACTGCAGGAAAACCATCAAACAATTAATCAAGGAGTTCTTACTTACATTTGTTTTAAGAGATAGTATTTATTTACCAAATTTTTAAAATTAGGTTTTCCCTGTTTCTCCCATGTTGGGCAACACGTTACCTTTTGAGAGTTTGATGGCTTTCCAGCAGTTTTTTGCTTATCAGCTGAAGATATGAGTAGCGACAAATTCGTTGAATGTGTCATCATTCAGCAACAAATTAGCGACAAATTATGGCCTTTGTAGTAATATCCTATGACGTTTCGTTTTCGAAATACGCCATATGTAGTGCCAGTTTGATGGTTTTCCAGCAGTTTTTCGCTTATCAGTTGAAGATAAGACTAGCGACAAATTCGTTGAATGTGTCATCTTTCAGCGACAAATTATGGCCTTTACAATAATATCAAACGACATTTCGTTTTCGAGATACACTATGTGTAGTGCTAGCTTAATATTAAGCAAGCACTACAGCTGATTATGGCTAAACGGCACGAGCGACAAATTTTTGGATTTGGTAACAAATTAGCGACAAATGATAGTGCAAGTTAGAAATCGAAAAAATAACTTTGTCGTGCTAGCTTGATATACGTGTAGGTACTTGAGAATATCAGAAATTCATCAAAAACAAATTAAACATATTTGCTTAAAGTATCCTTGTTTTTATTGATCCTTCAGAAAAGTACCCACAAACGGTTTTTTAGTATCATGAAACCTGTCGTTTTTTTTCAAATACCTAAAAGACCCTGCACAAATCTTATGTGTTTTGGGTCCTGGTAAAATTTTTTGAAATTGCAGTGACTTTCGGAGGTCAAAATGGGGTACTTAAGGTCACATCTGAATTTAATTTCATTTCTGATGATTTAAAAACTTATTTTGACCTCCAAATGTTCAAGCTTAAGATCAAAAGTGAGGTCACCGAAGTATAGCCCACAAAAAGTTATATAATTTTGTACAAATCATATTTTTCAAAAATATACTCCCGATAAAGTTATTCTGCTGTTCCCTGTATGCAATTCTGTCATGGAACTCAGTTTGAGGTCACTTGTAAGGTCTCGATCTAGCTTAATGAAAGATTTTATTTTTTAATGTTATAGTGTGATTCCTTGTTATTTAGAAAACGGTCTGTTTTCATTCATTATGAGCTCGATATCTCGAATACTGTTTATTTTTCGACTTCATGTCTATGGACACTATTAATCAGGACGTTATAACTATAATACCATAGGTATACCACAATTTCTGAAAATTTGACAGGGACCCAAAACACCATAAGTTCTGTAGGGGTCCTATGAAGATCTGTTGTCGACTTGTTATTGGTCTACGGCGTGCTGATGCGATCCAAAGGCGATCAACGTCTGACTTAGTGATGAGCAAAATTGCGAAAAAGCAAGACCAAGACTAAAACCAAGACCAGACGAAATTCAGCAAGACCAAGACCATGATTGCGTAAACAAGACCGAGACCAAGCCCAAAACTATCCGAGTATTGGTCTTGGTCTTGGTCTTGCTTTGCTCATCACTAGTCGGACTGTTTCGACAGACATTAACTACCTAACAACTAAATTCTACCAAAACACATTTTATTCAATTTAAAGGCTAAAAACATCATCGCCAAATTGATCCATCTGCAACATGTATTTACGGTATACGCTCTATCTATTTTTATTGTTCGCGAACATACCACCATATGGAGCAGACGTTGTTTTTTTCTGATTACTTATGTAAGCAATAAGGTCTGAAAAATAGACTTTATTTTGACACATGCTGCCTCTCTACTATTGATATAATCGAATAATAAGGCGTACGTAGTACCTACCTACGAAAAACGGAACGAAAGTGAGCGAATGGTGGCGCAACAGGTGAGCGAGCACCTGCGCCCGTGCTAAATATGCCCCGTTATCGAATTCTCCGCTCCGCAAGGGATTAAATTCCCATTTCTATCGGAGCAACGGAGGACCAAAGTTCGAAAGATTAAATGTCGGACAGATTGCGGAGCGCAAACTGCCACGCGTTGGCCCTTCACTGGCTTCGGCGCAGGCCACCCACGACACAAACACCACGTTATATTAGTTTGAAAAAAAAATAAAGAAAAATAATAACAACAAAATAATCAGAGAGAAATAGGGGTACCTAAAAATTTTTTTATTTTGAAAACAAACAAACTTTTCGCTTACTATTTTTTGAGGACGAAACGTTAGTTCATTTTTAAAATAAAAACCTTTCTGGTACCTCTATTTGGCTCTGGCTATTTTTTTGATTCAATCGGGGGAAGAAATATAATCACACTAAGTGTGAGTGTGTATGTCTGTTACTTCTTCACGTCTAAACGGCTGGAGCGATTTTAATAAACTTTGGTATGGAGTTAGCTGACACCCTGGATTAACACATAGGCTACGTTTTACTGCGGGAAAATATCTTATTCCCATTGGAAAATCGATGAAAATGAATTCGCGGAATATTATAAATGCGAAAGTAACTCTGTCTGTATGCTACACAATCTCGCCTAAAATTTACAGAACCGATTTAAATGAAATTTGGTACGAAGATAGTCTAAAGCCTGAGAAAGGGCATAGGCTACTTTTTAATGCGAAAAAAGGGTTGCAAGGGGTTGAAATAGGAAAGTTTGTGCGGAAATTCCGTAATTTTTAAAGATAGAAGCTTGAAACTTATTTTTTAGGCTTTTGATTAGATATAAATAAATACGACATTCAATATTTGTAAACATTTTACCCTAAAGGGGATAAAATTAACCGATGAAAGTTTTTGTGTAATGACGTCGTCCAAAAAGCTTACGGCCCAGAAAATTAAAATATTAAGTGTAAAAAGTTATAGAGGTTTTGTTTATTTGGATCAATAAAAGTAGTTGAATACTAAGCTATATAAACTATTTTAAACTATAATTAAACTATATTAATCTATAATATTATAAATGCGAAAGTAACTCTGTCTGTCTGTGTGTTACGCATTCACTCCCAAACTACTGAACCGATTTAAATGAGAATTTGGTACAGAAATAGATAAGTAAATATAAAGCTAGAGGCTTGAAACTTATTTTTTAGGCTTTTGCTTAGATATAAATACATTTAAAGTTTGTAAAAATTTTACCCTAAAGGGGGCAAAAATAAGGAATGAAAGTTTTTGTGTAATGACGTCGGCAAAAAGGCTTACGGCCCAAAAAATGAAAATATAGAAGAAAAAAATTTTAAATGCTGCCGAAAGTCGCTATTCCACGCGGACGAAGTCGCGGGCATAGCTAGAAAAAAATAATCTAACGACGACAATACATTATTTTGCTAATACTATGTGGTGTGCTGTGGTGTGGTGTGGTGCAATGATGAATAGCAAATCCGATCGGATTGACGGGTCGTCATAGTCATCATTCGCCTTTTTTCCTACTTAGTCACAAAGTCGGCACTCTTCCTAGTAATCAGACGGTTGGTTCGATTAGCATATGTAATCCAAATTGAATACTCGCGAGTTGACGTTGATAGGAGACCAGATTTCAAGGAGTCAAACAATAAGACCTCAAGTACCGCCCAGCCATTATGGGAGTCTTTATTGTTGCGGGCAAGAACATTACCAACCGCGCCCACAGCCCACGCTATTTATTACCACCGGTGACTAGGGACTTTGCAGTTTCTTAATAGGGGATCACCACTCATACTCTCACACTCACTCGCTATTATCTTCCATAGATACTTGTTGCATGTATAGTGAAATAGTTTGTTGTTGTTGTTGTTATATATGCAGCAGCGAGGATATGGTTAGTATATGGCCATTTGTCATTTCAAGAACTACTGAACGGAGCAAGCCTCCTTCCTGTATGAATTGCGTCTTTGGGGTGGATCGTAAATGAAGATTTGTCTTACTAGTTTCTCGCCTGTATATATTAGATATCTACTCAACCGGTACGATAAGAAATAAATAATACAATGGGGTCATAAATCGTTAAAGTCTAAAAACTCCAGGAGGAATTCTCTGGATTGGAGTTTTCGACAATCGGAAATTCAAGGATGTTACCTACATAGATTGAGAAACAATTGTAAAAATTGTGGACGTAACAATTAATTTACAACCCTCATAATTTTTCCATTGGTGTGCCTGAATGTAAAATGACGTAATTCAAAAAAAATTCACGTTAAGAAAATGGCTACCAGAAAAACGATTTTGGAAGTTTGACTTTTAAAGCTCGATGTATATTAGATGAAGAAATGAAGAAATTTAGGCGACTATATGATTGATTTAGGTCCTTGTTTGGTTTTAAGTGAATTTCTGTTGTTAAATATGCAAATTCGGATTTTTTTTTCAATTACCCCTCCACTTTTTAACACAGTCGAAAACTTAGGGGTAAATGTGAACAATCATCTTGTTTGTACTGGCTTTATAAAGGTTTTAAATGGGGCAAAAGTGAACAATTCGCTTTCAAACGGAATTCTAATGAAAATAATATTTATAAAGCCGTGTCCACAATTACCCCAAAAATTATATATTACATAGAAATACTACCAGCAATACCCGGCGTTGCCCGGGTAAGAATATATTACACGTTTGATTGAACATTCTAGAATATTCGCGAATTTAGAAGTATCCAGAACATCCCATAATGATTCAAAACATTCTCTAACTTTTTTTTAACATTCTGAAACATTCTTGAACAGTGCCATATCATTCTGAAATGTTATAATAAAACATTCTTTTACTTCTTAGAACATATTTGTACTGCCTGCCTGTTACATTCTAAAACATTATAGCGCTGATAATTATTACTTTGTTTTGTGACACGAACGAAACAAAACGTTTCTTATGTAAAACTCACACGAAAAGTCGTACATAGTCTTAGATTTTTAGCTACATCTTAGTGCAACAATTCCAATAGATGGGCCTATCACTTTTGAATCACTACTTATGACCACCCACCCATACTCGTTACAACGAATATATTTCTGCGTAAAATAGTCGCATGTTTCTGTAGGTATGATTCCTTCATATGAACCCTAAGAAGTAAGGTACAGATGAATTTTTATTACATTTATATCATTTTATCATATTATGCGTTAAAGAAATCGTTGGCAGTACATCAAATCATCCCCTTCGTTATAAAAAAGGAATAATTTTGTCATCGTGGAGAAGATTCCATCATTTTAATGTGGATGCTACAATTTTTATGGATTTAAATCTCGAACAAAGTTACTAAGTTCGTCCTGTGAAATCAGATGGTGCACTAGTGTGTTACAGCAGGGTAACTTTGAGTGACAAAAAACTTTTTTTTAAGATTTAATTTCATGGCACCAAGGTACATTAGAAGCGCCTGAAGAATGTCATGCCACAAATCTCGTGTTTATGAGTGAACCAGTAGAAAACAAAAACTTACCCTTAGTTCTAACAGCTCGCACTCGTAGATGAAAGAAAGGAAGAAGTTGATCTGGAACAAAAAGGAATATAATTTTAAATATCTACTCTCCTCATTATCTCAAAGGTACTAACATCTTTATTCTCTTTTAGGACGTAAAACATTCTACTTATGGTACAATCTACGAATAATCGGGATGAATTTAAGATTCCTCCCTCTGTTTAAATCTCAACAACTGAGTCAGTAGTTTGAGACCTCACCAGCCCTAAAAATAAAACTGGTCCTAAATATTCCCGATGCTTTTTTTATTTATATATTTTTTTTTTTTTCGTTAATTGAGACGACCAGAGATCTAGATCTCGATATACCTAACAATTAGTTAATTTTACACTTTTCATCACACATTTACAATCCGCAATTATTTCTTTATGAAAACAACTGACTGAAAACTAACCAGGTAGGAAAGTACCTAATGGTATGATGCAGTAACGTTTGTGTGCAGTAAATTTGCATGTAAGGTACGGTTGACGACCACCGGCAGCGCCATATTTATCATAATTCCAATGGTATTGTATAAGAAATGTCGCAACCGAGATTTATATATTAGACGGAGAATATAATTGAGACTGAGAGTAATGATGATAAACTTTACAAGACAGCCATTGTGCACTTTCCTTTTCCTCCGGTGAGCCCTTGAGGGTGCTATAGCTACCATTATTATTATTATTATTATTATTATACCTACTTTATTATTACAAACACACATACGTACGTATCAATAACAGTACCTACCACACGTACGCGTTATTATACCTATGTATAACTAACTAGGTACCTAGGTACAATAAATTTATGTGCGATAGAGATGAGGATGAGCCTCGGATGAGGTGCGGCCAGATGGGACAGATCATAAATAAACAAAGTAATAAACTGTGTAATTGAAACGAGGATTGCGTGGGAAGAACAATGTACAGGGTGATTTTACGAATACAACTCAATTATGTCTTTTGTATACTGACAATAATAGATATGCCTACGAAGTCATACGTCACAATTCAGACAAGAATTATAATGATGGTGTAGGAATCAATTCTCAAAACTCAAAAGTATATTTATTGTTGGTGGAACACTGCACTGTCATAAAAGGGTTTAGTCTGTGCAATGTAAGAATTTTCCTGAAAATGCAATAAAAGGACACGGAGCTCTGGAAAAACTTATTAGTAGTGTTTACGTCGAAATTCTTAGTCAGCAAATGGAATATGGTAGGATGAAGCAGTGCAGAAAGATCCGGTGTAATCAAGCGCGAATTACCAATACCCTTTTATCTGGTTAGTGCTCCCCTATATCACATGTCAAGCCAATTCCAGCGATCTTAATCAATTAATCAGAGGCCGAACGTCATAATACTGTCCCCGACATTTTTATTATTATCGAAATTACCATTCGTGATTTCATATCATGGAAAACGAGGGTCATCGCGATTTATCGGGGACCTGCTCGTGAAGTTTGCTATAATATAACACAATTCGAACAAACTTTACCGAAGTTATCGCACAAAAGAAAAAGATATTGAATAAAAGGAAGGGAAGAAAAAGAAACAGGAAATAGTGCAAGTGTTCAGATATTCTCCGCTGCTGACTGTCACGGATCAGCGATGCAATTGTGCGATCTGTTTTCGTTTCGAAAAAAGAGGAATTGTGATTGACAGTTTTTCCCGAAGGCAACCGGTCAAAATAAATACGGTTCGGTGGCTTCAGGAAATGCAGCTGGAAAAACTGAAGGACAATGCCGAGAGACGGAAGAAAAGAACCAACCGCATTGTTCGCTAGACTGGCTGCACTTTCTCAACTTTTAACAAACTCTTATGTACATAGACGGAATAAAAGACATTCAAATTTAAACGACAAAACCAACATTCTAACTATTGTAAAACTAAAAACAAAGACAAGTATAGACTGGCTGGCTAAAAGTTTGTAGAAAATTTCTTCTCACGGTCTGGGTACGTATATCAAGCTAGCACGACAAAGTTATTTTTCCGATTTCTAACTTGCACTATAATTTGTCGCTAATTTGTTACCAAATCCAAAAATTTGTCGCTCGTGCCGTTAAGCCATAATCAGCTGATATGCTAGCTTGATATCAAACTGGCACTACACATAGCGTATCTCGAAAACGAAATGTCGTTGGATATTATGATAAAGGCCATAATTTGTCGCTAATTTGTCGCTGAAAGATGACACATTCAACGAATTTGTCGCTAGTCTTATCTTCAACTGATAAGCGGAAAACAAGATAAATTAGTACTCCCTTAAAAATATACACTAATTAGGTAAACAGCAATAACATCAAGAACGCTATTACGAACATATAAACAATGTTAATACTTGCAGTAGCACCTAATTATTAAGCCGTTTTATCAGTTTATTGCGATTGAACGGGTTGAAGACTAATCTTCAATTTGGTAACAAATTAGAGAATAATTGGCGACAAATTTTGGTCTTTACTGTATGTTTCAACTATATTTCTATTTTGAAATATGGATGCCATATGCACTGTCAGCGTATCAGCTGGAGATAAAACTAGCGACGAATTAGTTGATTGTGTCATCTTTCAGCGACAAATTATGGCCTTTACTGCAATATCCTACAACATTTCCTTCTCGAGATATGCCATATGTAGTGCCAGTTTGATGGTTTTCCAGCAGCTTTTCGCTTATCAGTTGAAAATGAGACAAGCGACAAATTCGTTGAATGTGTCATCTCTCAGCAACAAATTATGGCCTTTCTAATAATATCCTACGACATTTCGTTTTCGAGATACACAGCTGACTATGGCTAAACGGCACGAGCGACAAATTTTTGGATTTGGTAACAAATTAGCGACAAATTATAGTGCAAGTTAGAAATCGGAAAAATAACTTTGTCGTGCTAGCTTGATATACGTGGTCTGGGTTCCATGTTTCACACATCAAGAAAAGTTCAATGTAGCTCAATCATTTGGATATCTTCATGAATGTTTTGGAGGAGCAGGATCAGCAAAAGCCAAGTTCAAAGTTGATCCAGGATGTACAAATTCTGGGATATAAGTGACCATAAAATTTCGATGACCTTTGGCAGCCAAGGAAAAGGCCAAAAACATTTTCAATTTAGTTCAGTCATTGTGGAATCTCAATTAATATGTTGAAGAATGAAAAAGATTAATTAAAGCCAAATTGAAATTTTGTGACCCAAATGGTCAACAAGTTGCTATGACCAATAAGTCACAGACGATGCTAAAAGCTTGGCAACAAGAATTTGGCTGAAGATTTCAATGTGGGTCTTAGAACTTAGAAAATAATGGAAATTATTTGTAATTTTCACCCATTTTCCGCAGTGAAATGTGCAAACACAGTTCCTGAAGGATTTCGTCACTGGAAAACCTCTGGGGTCCTTCAAAATTTAATGGTTGACCTTTTCCAAACAATTTGAACTACTCAAACTATGTGTCAACTTATTATTTGATAATTATTAACTTTTTCGAATGATTTTGGACTTCAGACGAACGTTCCTTCGTCAAAATTAAAATCGAGAAATCCCTTAAGAGCAATTATGTAGTTATTTAGAGGTAAATTTTGAAATAGTTTTAGTAGTCGAGGTGGGTGTTCCAGACATGCTAAATTCGTCAACAACTCTTTGAAAATCTCCCTGATCCTAAGCCGTATCCACACGTTGAAAAGCTAACAAAGCTAGTCGAAAATACGACATAAGCGGACGGTATTATTTTCGTAAGTGTTACTTTTGTGCGTCGAAAAGTCGAACAAGCCAATCTCATTTGTCTGGAAGAGGATTTGCTTGCCTTTCTCGCGTCTATTCAAAAGCGACGACCGTCCGTCCGTCGCTCAAAACGGATTATCTGGGGTGTGCAGGCCCTGCGTTTCCTGCCTCCCTCTCCGATGGATGGATGGATGCTCTCTTGTCTCTTGCATACAGCGAGTACGTTATAAGAGGAGGACGCGTCGCACACACCACCGTCACAACCACGGCCGGCAGCTAACCACCCGAATGGAAGAATTTAGTTAAAAAGTCATACCGAAAGAATTTCATTAACTTTAAGCGAGACGTGTCAATCAACGGCAGCTGTGCTCTTCTTCGAATGCTTTGCCCGACTTGATCCAGCCGCAGACGAGAACCGAACAAAAATCTACAGTCATCACACAAAATATGGTAGATTAGATCATGAAGAATTAATGCTGCAAATACTTCTGCTTTTTCCCCCTGCATCCCTAACATGAAGCAGCAGCATCACAAAAATATTAACAATTACAAAAATATTGTGAACGTCTTACAATTCTACACCTATCGTGTAGAGTGGCAGTTGAGGTAATAAAAACTTGAAGAAATTATAAAACACCCAGAGAGGTCTTCTGATTGGTTTAATTTACAATTTTTGATGATGACTGTATAATCGGCTACTGCCTTTCATCAACAGTTTCTTGTTATTCCTTTTATAGCGATTCATTCGCCGGTAATAATAAGGAATACGAGTTAAAATGAGCGAATGAATTTCTTGAAAAGGTGCCACTTAAGAATAAAAGAAACGTCGAGGGCCCGGTTTCAACTCTCACGAAATATATTACATTGTTATTTCAGTAAACTTTTATCGCACGTCAAAGGTGAAGTGCCATTAATGTCAAATATTTGGAATACTTATACTATAGTATATACCCACTAGGTACCTATTAATTATTGGGTACCTATATACCTACTTGCTAACTTTGCAATTTGCAACTGTACGAATATTTTACACTCCAAAGCTTCACAGTTAGTTTCTTATATGTATGTATATAAAGAAATTTAATTTCACGGTTAGTGCATGAAAGAAATCTTATTATTTTTTTATTTCAGTTGAACACCTGCACTAGGTATTAGGTAGGTACCGGAAATAAATCCGAGGTTTACACATTTCAAGAGCCTACAAGTGAGTGACAACCATTAAGAATATTAACGAAGAACACGATTAATTAGCTACAAGCTAGCTACAGTTACCTACATGCTATTGTCTTAAGAGATAAACCAAGAAACAATGCCGGGCAGAGGAATTCGGGGTATTTCTTGAACAGTTTTTTCTTTCGGAATTTGCAATTCTAATTGAATTGAAGGAATTGCTCGTTGTGCGTTGTTCATGAGTAACACGATACTTAACCGCAACAAACATCTTTAGATTGCTATCCAGCTCACAAAAGAAAACAAAGAAATAAATAAAAACAAAAATTGAATTTGAAAAAGTACAAAATGATCCACTTATTCATTCAAAATGCACCCACCCACTCTGCATATGAGAATATTTTCCCATTCTGACAAACGGTGTTTTAAATTAGTAGCAGACCTAACGTATACCAACGTCAACCAACTTTTCAATGGCAAAAAGAAAAAAGTAAAAATTTTACAACGTGTTTGCTTTTAAACTGCTCTCTGTTCCAAACTTTCTCACATCACGTTCTAATTACGTTTTCAGTTCGAATAAGTCACCCTACACTCTGTCCAATACTTACAGACCCTTCCCTCCACAACATTCTTTAATTTAGTAACAATCTTTCGATCATTAGATCGCACTCACACCATCAGATAGATCGATCGATATCTACAACTTTTGTAATAATTGTTCCCGTATAAATACTTTCTGAATTGCAGAAGGAATTTTCGATTGCAGTAGCTTTTATGTCACTGCCATAAAGGTCGTAGTGTAATTTACCTTTGAGATTTTAATTGAGAACTTCCATAATGTCGCATCCCACACGCGAAACGGCCCGTTTAAGGTGTAGACAGTTAATTGACCCGATCAATTTTATTGATGGCGAAGTTACTTTGTTTAACAACATATCGATTAAATTGTTTGTAACAATAGCATGGCAAATCAAACTGCTGATTGCATTTCACAAACGTGTTTCGTAATTTTGTGGGTATATTAATTCCGTGTTTCAATTGATTCGAAGTACGTATTCGACGAAACTTTATGGGAGTTAAGCAATTACTGCTTAATCAAGTCTATGCAACTATCAAATTTTTATTGAAAAATGTTCACACAGAAATAACGTTTGACAATCAATATGTAGATAAAGTGGCAATTTGATTTAAATGACATTTGCTTTCTTTACGTTCTCATACGTACTCACTCATAGCTCGTCCTGAAGACATTCATCGTGTAAGTACTCAATCATACCTACTCACTTATAGCTCATCCTAACAAAAAAAATCAGAAAATGTTCGACTCTAGTCACATATAAACACCAGTCGTTTTTCCTATTAAACTAAACTTTCTTTATGTAAGTACTCATTTAGACTCAGTTGTGGCTCTTCCTGAGAACATATTCTAATCATATACAAGTGTCGCTCATCCTTTTCTAATATTAAACGTGACGATTATAAATAGAATCATTGTGACATATTCCTTAGCTGTCGAGCCAAATTTTTCTTATAAAATCATTCACACTCATTCATAGCTCATCCTAAAAACATTCTACTCTAGTCACATACAAGTATGACTCATCCCCCTCTCATCATAAATTAGACGGTAATAAATATAGTAGAATCTCCTAAACACATTCACGAATTATTTAACTAAACCTTCTTTATGTACTTATTTCTACTCCCTTTTGGCTCGTCCTGAAAACATTCTACTCAAATTACATACGAATATCGCTCATCCTTTTCTAATATTAAACATGACGATTATAAATAGAATCATGGTGACATATTCCTGAACTATCGAGCTAGATTTTCCCTATTAAATCATCCACACTCGTTTATGGCTCGTCCTAAAAACACTCTATTCAAATCACATATGAGTGTCGCTCGTCCTTTTCTAATACTTACCAGGACGATATTAAATAGAATCAATCGTCGTGACATGTTCCTGAGCTGTCGAGCTAAATGTTTCCTATAAAATCATCCACACTCGTTTATGGCTCACCCTAAAAACATTCTACTCTAGTCACATGCGAGTAAGACTCATCTCCCTCCTATCATTAATTAGATGGTAATAAATAGAATCTCTTAAACACATTCACGAATTATTAAACTAAACCTTCTTTTTGTACTTATCTGTACTCTCTTCTGGCTCGTCCTGAAAACATTTTACTCAATTTACATACGAATATCGCTCAAACTTTTCTAATGGTTAACATAATGATTATGAATTGGAATCATCGTGACATATTACTGAACTATCAAGCTAATTTTTTCCTATAAAATCATCTACACTCGTTTATGGCTCGTCCTAAAAACATTCTACTTAATAAATCACGTTTGAGTGCTGTGCTGCTCATCCTTTTCTAATACTTATAATGACGATTTTAAATGGAATCAATCGTCGTGACATATTCCTGAGCTGTCGAGCTAAACTTTCCTTAAAAAATCTTGCTCAGTCGTTTATAACTCGTCCTAAAAACATTCCATTCAAATCACATATGAATATCGCTCATCCTTTTCTAATATTAAACGTGACCATTATAAACAGAATCATCGTGACATATTCCTGAGCTATCGAGCTAAATGTTTCCTATAAAATCATCCACACTCGTTTATGGCTCATCCTAAAAACATTCTGCTCTAGTCACATGCGAGTAAGACTCATCCCCCTCTCATCATTAATTAGATGGTAATAAATATAATCTTTTAAACACATTCACGAATTATTACTCTAAACGTCCTTTTTGTACTTATTTGTACTCCCTTCTGACTCGTCCTGAAAACGTTCTACTCAGATTACATCAGAATATAGCTCACCCTTTTCTAATACTTAACATAACGATTATGAATAGAACCATCGTGACATATTCCTGAGCTATCGAGCTTAATGTTTCCTATAAAATCATCCACACTCGTTTATGGTTTATCCTAAAAACATTCTACTCTAATCACATACGAGTATCGCTCACTCCTACCTCATTATTAAATAGAATCCACTCCAAAACATACTTACAAGTTATCGACCTAAACCTTCTCAATGTATTTATCTATGCTCACTGATTGCTCATCTTGAAAACATTCTGCTTTAATCACAAGAGTACCCCCCATAATTATTAACCTGATGATAATAATTAAAACCCCCCCTGTATAGTTATTCGGACTCATTTATGACTCGTCCTGAAAACATTTTCATTAAAAGGCACGCCTTGGAGTGGACTAACAAATGTGTCCGGGATTATTGGTTGGACCATAGATGTTGGTGCATGTACCGAAACGTTTCGTTCCTTTCCACGGGCAACAACTCACTTTCCGCTTGAATTATTAATGCTCCCATCGCCACGCATGGAACAATATTTACCTTTGCTCCACGTACTCCGTTTCTAATTGTTTTCTGGCAGATATTTGTTTCGAAAATTTAAAACAATAGCCCAAAGGTAACTGTAGTTCTGTTAACTAATTAATCGTCATGCTGATTTGCTAGTTTTCGAATGGTCGATGGCGCGGTGAGTCCCTGGCATGGGTTGTCCGTCGTCGTCGTCGTGAAACCACCTACCCATACAATAACCACACGGTTAATTCGGATTCTTTTGCATATAAATAAGGTACCGGATGACTTACGGAGCCGCCAAATTGAAATTAAAATAACTGACGGCACGTCAATCTTAATTTAGCGGATATCAGTGTATTGTGTGCCATGCGGCCGGAATGACAGTTACAACTTACTTTCGAAATAGGTGCATATCATTACCGGCGACCCACAATCAAATCTTCTCTTTCGTGTGTGAGAATGTCTTGGATGGATTTGGGTGGAACTACTTCTTCCTAATATAAATCAGCTTCAATTTGTACTAACAAACGCTCTGGCATTATACTACTAACACACAACACCAAAAAAGCTTATGACATTAGAGAATACTCTTAATCCCAGGCAGGAGATTTGTGACAACTTAATTACAAAGTAATCAGTATATTTTTTTTAATAACATCCGCCTGATGAAGATTTCATTAAGACTCCAACTTTCTACTAGGTACTTCTTTATTAAATCTACGTATGGTAATTGATGTTACGTTAGATAAAATTTTTAGCAAACGCGGAATGTCAACAAAAAATATAATAGAAAATTCTGGTGCATGGTGTTTTCTTTAGGGGATGAATGAGAATTGAGTGACAATTATAATTGTATTTTTCTTCCGGGAATCGTGGTTGACAATAAGGGTTGTTATAACCGCAGAATAGAAAGCGCACCCCAACGGACCCTCTTCAAGCAATTCCTCCGTTTCCAAATTAGAGGTAGGTCACGGTGGCTTCCAACTGCGAAAACAACCGCATCTACCCCAATTTGAAAAGGCAAAAACCGCCACCATTTGCAACAATGCTCACCCGTCGAGTCCATCTCGGGCCCCATTGTGCCAAGTGGCACAGAAAATATATTTTCAAAGGCAGATGCAATACGAAATTGACGAGAAAATCGACTGTTTTTACAATCGGTGACGAAGCAAAATATATTGAATGTGTCTTCCAAGATTTATTGTTGTGCGTTATGACAGAACCTTGAGAATGACTGGGGCACGAACCGAATGCACTCAAGATGCCTCAACAACAAAAATTATTTTCCTCCGTAGATAATCTAAGAGTAACTTTGGAATAAATTTTAAAATACATGGAACCTAGCAAGTTTATGATTGTTGAAAGGGTAGTTTTGGACTTTCACCACAAAATGCTTCAATACAATAGTTTTTAATCCTGTTAGGGCTCAAAACTTCCTCAACCTCATGGATCATCCTCAAGAGTACAGAAAGATTTGAAGTGAATCTCAAATCAAAATCTAAAACGACTGGGAGACAAACAAAGGGTTAGTTGTTGCCTTGAGTTCATGACGCTGGTGCAATTGAGACCTTTGCAGCATTTGCGTTAAACCTCCCGGCTTAAAGATTTACAGCGTATCATAAATGACAGATCCTTCAAAGAGAGCCAGGCTGGTGTTGCCTGGCTTTATTGGTTTATGATCGCGTCAAAGGCGTTGCACAGTCATTTTCAACGGAATAAAAACATTAGTCGAGCAACGAACTTGTTCTCGAATAGATTTAACCACGGTTTGTGGTCAAATTGCCGCCTCGTTTTATGAACTGTCGTTGTAGTCGTAGTTGTTGTAGAGAGAGAGTCGTCATGCCGAATTACTTTTTGTCTTTTATCAGTAGGAAAATTTACGACCTTTTACATATATTCTCGCTTCCGGGTACGCGTTGTACCTACCGACCACTTCGCCGAATGTTTTTGTCAGCTGGGGGTGGTTTCTGGACGAAAGTTATTAGGGGAAGCGCTACACGACGCATGTATTTGTCACGGTTTTCTGCATACAATTACTCGGTTTTTCTACCACAATATTTACTACAAACTGTACTTATTTGTTTAACCTCGGTGAATTGCTTTTTAAAAAGGTTTTAAAATTGATTTATTTATATTTGGTAATTTATTAAAAAGAACACTTGTTTATTAATTAATTATTTATTAAAAAAGATTAAATGCAATTCCTAATTAAAAGATTCCCAACCGAGGGAGAGCTACGACCGGTTGCTTGGGAGCGTAGTTTAACTCTAACATGTATAATTATTTTAATTAAGAAAGAAACATCTTATCTTAGTAAGCATAAAATGTATTGCGTGGAAAGCGTATTGCTGAGCAGGCACTGTTTTGAATAGTGTCTTTATACACGTATGCATAACTCCTCCGCCCTTTAAGATAAAATTTTTTTTTTGAAAAATAAAAAATTTTATTAAGTCAATTTATAGGAAAAAATGTTTTTATTTAATGCGTTCAGGCATTGGAAATGCTTTTAAATCTTCTTCATTATTCTCAATATTACGCTTTCCCCTTACAGCTTTATTAATAATAAATTTAACATGTTTATGTTTAAAAATACATATAATAGTAATAATGATAATTATAATGGTTATAATAATAAAAATACTAAAACTATTCGTCCAGACTGTACTAGTTCTCATAACATGTTCTAGAGGTTCATTACCTTGTAACGTTAATTTTGATAATTGATCTAGACCGATTGATTTTAAGTTTAGTTGAATTGGATCCACATTAGCTATGGCATCCGTTAAAAATGGCAAATATCAGGGTCTTCTTTTAAACTCTGCTCTAAATTAATGTATTTAAATTCTCTCGTGATAAATGAACAAGAAAATGGCAATGTTATCAAAAACACGCCTTGTAGTTTATGTACTTCTTCAGTACCGCATTTTATGTGAACTAGCGTCTCTTTTGGGACTATTATAAGATACTTTTCGTCATTGATGCTTTCCACTAATAGGTCATTCACTTTGACTGGTACATTTTTACACATCGGTGTTTGTTGCACTTTCAATAAGTTCTTTATACAATTGTCCTGTTGGTAATTTTTATCTACTTGTTTTAGAGAACAAAAATACTGTTGTTGTATGAAATTACATCTTTCTTTCAGGTAGTAAATGTTATCGTCAGAAATTGCTGCGTACGGTGTAGGCGATATGATTATAGTATTATTTTGCGTTGGTATTGAATATAAATGATATAAGTTAAATTGTATGTTATCAAGAATTGGTACATGAAGTAGAAAGACAATATGATTGCGATTAATATAAAATTCTACAGAAATTGTCTCTATAAATAAAACATTATCATCTGAGTAAAATGTAGTCGGGTCATTAAATTTTGTTATGGTTTCTTTCATTTGAGAAATTTGTTGTTCGTTAATTATACTTAAATGCAATTTATTTAAAGATGCAAAACCAATTGCCGTTTGTATGTTACTCACTAAAACTTCCAATTCTGTTAAAATATTTTCCAAAATAAATACTTCTGTTAAAATTGCTTCTTGTTCCCGTACTAAATTAATTGTATTTTCTACTTCTACGAAATTATGAGAAATGTTCTTTAAAATTAATTCATAGCTTTCAATTACTTGCTTGTTTATTGATATTTGTTTATTAAAACGTGTTATTATATTTTCTTGATTTACTTTTAAAGTATTAATTGCGTTATCATAACGTTCGCCATCATTTGCGTCTAATGTTCCGGAAACGAATTTAAAAACTGATCCGAGAGCATTAATTAGACCTCTTTTATTACGCACCGTATTAAATATATCTGGGTGTATTAGTGTAAGTTGCGATTTTAAATGTGTGTATCTTTGTTTTAATCGACGTATTTCTCGCATTATGGGAATGTTTTCCCTAGAGTGTGTTTTTAATGAAAGTATATTTATATATTTTTCCAAATTATTCATATTATCTTTTAGCGGTTCTAAATGAAAGTTGTGTATAAAGGTGTGGTGTGTAATCTGTACCTTTGCGTTTCCTAACTTTAGTGGTAAAATGCCAGGGTTGTCTTTCAAATTTTTAATTTCCACTTGTTGTTGGGATGTTTGTTTTGCCCACATTGCGATCATCAACAGATAAAGGGATACCATCTTGAGTCGACGAGAAGACTACCTCTCTTTTTGTTGATTTGATGATTTTGTCGTTGCAGGGTTGCTCCTTTTGCAGTTGTTGGGGAGACCTTGGCTATGCAGGGTTGCTCCTTTTTGCAGTTTGTTGGGGAGACCTTGGCTATGCAGGGTTGCTCCTTTTTGCAGTTTGTTGGGGAGACCTTGGCTATGCAGGGTTGCTCCTTTTTGCAGTTTGTTGGGGAGACCTTGGCTATGCAGGGTTGCTCCTTTTTGCAGTTTGTTGGGGAGACCTTGGCTATGCAGGGTTGCTCCTTTTTGCAGTTTGTTGGGGAGACCTTGGCTATGCAGGGTTGCTCCTTTTTGCAGTTTGTTGGGGAGACCTTGGCTATGCAGGGTTGCTCCTTTTTGCAGTTTGTTGGGGAGACCTTGGCTATGCAGGGTTGCTCCTTTTTGCAGTTTGTTGGGGAGACCTTGGCTATGCAGGGTTGCTCCTTTTTGCAGTTTGTTGGGGAGACCTTGGCTATGCAGGGTTGCTCCTTTTTCGGTTCACTGATTTCCCTCTTAATATGTACTATCGCACTTGTGTTCGCACAGAAATTTAAGAGTTGCCGGAAATCCTACCGACTGCGCCACTTATTTGTTTAACCTCGGTGAATTGCTTTTTAAAAAGGTTTTAAAATTGATTTATTTATATTTGGTAATTTATTAAAAAGAACACTTGTTTATTAATTAATTATTTATTAAAAAAGATTAAATGCAATTCCTAATTAAAAGATTCCCAACCGAGGGAGAGCTACGACCGGTTGCTTGGGAGCGTAGTTTAACTCTAACATGTATAATTATTTTAATTAAGAAAGAAACATCTTATCTTAGTAAGCATAAAATGTATTGCGTGGAAAGCGTATTGCTGAGCAGGCACTGTTTTGAATAGTGTCTTTATACACGTATGCATAACTCTGTCTGGCAATATCAACCACAAAACTGTCATAAAAATACTTTTCTAATAAATAAAAAAAATCTGAACCACATTATCCAAGAATAATACATATATCCAACCTAACAAAGAACAATTTTTTCATTGGTCGAATATTCTGAGACTAATTTTTAAAACGTTGAGCAAAAGTGTGAGAAAATGTAACCAAATTTCGTCAAACAATGCTACAGATATTTTATAATATTATATAACACGATTGTAACGTAAATCAATATTTGTGTAATAAAATTTTTTGTATGTATTGATAATATCTGGCTAATCTGCAAAAAGGCAATTTCGGCATTCTAACGCCACTTTCTCGTGAAATCAATTAACTATTTTCTATGCAAATTTCATGTCTTAATTCGGTAACTGTCAGTAGCAACTTAATATAGTTGTCATGTATAAATTTTTTTATAAACGGTTATATGGACTCGAATTTAACGAGTTTTAATACTTAATAATGCAATCTACGACATATATGGGCATAATAAATTTCTGCATTTGCATAATTCTAACGAGTACATGTGTGTATTGACCCATAATATGTACAGTACAGGATTATAACAATTTACATTTTAATTTAGGTCCATTCAATTTTAATCACTGCATCGTATATTTACAAATTGAAACCTAACCAGAGGGATTAAGGGAAATTGCAAAATAAACCACAGACACTATCATTTGAAATTAGCACAGAATTTGATTTGAAAAGAGCAAACGTTCAAATTTAAAACTAAATAAATTGATAGAAAACTACATAAAGGGAAAAGTTACTGTGGTGAAGGGGGTTGCAAGCTTCCTTTTAAGCAACTTCTGGTAAAACATTCGACTACCTGAACAGTAGAACACTCTGTAGGTATATTTTTTTGACCGTTCTTACTTTAACAGAATTAACAGCCGCTTAGTTTTCATTGGTATCTTCACGGAAAAAAATAATTAAAATGAAATAAATCCCGTTAAGCTCCTTTGGTCGATATATAAGTTTGGATGCCTGGACAGTTAATCCTATTAGTCGGAGACATACACATATATCCTTTTTGATGTGGCGGCCGCGGGAAGGATGAGACGGCCACACCGCGCGGTACAAAACTTAAGCTATGGGCCCATTTTGTCTCGTAAGCCGAAACGTACCTATACGAAGAGTTCGGAGAAGCATCGAAACGCAATTTGGACGCCAATGTTTTTGTTTTTCCGATGCAAAACGTTATTTCAGCAAGTCGGGATTAAAAGCGACCGACCGATGGCCAAATCCTTTTCGAAATGGCGAAGCTTAATTTTTTCGGAAACTTGTTCACCGACAAACATTTCAATGGCGTAATAAAATGAGGTGATCTTTTGATCAAGTTGACACTCAATGAGATCAGGAGAGAACAGTCCCCTTCGCGAAATTCCTTTAAGAGGTAATTACGGACTTTTGCCTTAGCTCTTAATAATCCTGAATGCCACTCTGAACACAATACGATATTCGGGGGTACAGCCATCAACCTTTTAACGTCACAGCTACAACTTCATCCACAAAAAGATTTCACGTTCAAATAATTTCTTTTTAGTAAATGTTACAAAATTTCATCGAAGTACCTACAGGTAGCTTAAAATTAAAACAACTCAAGTAGTTAAATGGAAAGGAAAGCAAGAGTGTCTTACGAACCGAACATAACGATACTCTGAGAGGACGTTAATTCGTTCCCAGTAGTTTTCTTAAATGGCAACGTCGCGCCTGTTCGGTCAGTATGTTATCGATAATGTGGGAAACAATAATATTGCGAGCAGAATCGCATTTATTGCTCGCTAGTTTCGTGGCTGTTTCAATCTTTACATACTTAATAATAAGTTGATGGGCTATTAGTATATGAATTAGTACAATGAATTCAATTCTGAAGAAACTTGGGCTCATTTGGTTATTGTTTATGCCGCTTCTTTAAAAAATATTTTCAATTTCGATTTACATCCGGTTATACCGGAAGTAGATGTTAACTTTCTTATTTTAAATGGAAAGACATACTTCAAATTGTAGATTTTCTCAATAAGTATAAGCAAAGTTATACGATAGTCCCATATCAAAAGGCGCCAAATTGAATGAGGAATTCGAATATGTAGTCAAAAATGGGTCAATCTATTTAAAAAAATTGACTTATGCCTCTTTGAAGTTGACCAACTTTGACCACAAAATTTGAACACTCTGTACATTTTAGTTATAAACCACAATTTTTTTTCGATAATATGAATAGTTATAAATAATTATTACGAGTTATAAAGCAAAATCTTAAAAATTAATTGATTTACGGTTTTTTAAATGTTAACGTGCAGAAGTCAAAAATTTTGAAAAAAATTAAATAACAAAATCCATCAATATTTTCGGAGTAGTGCCCCCTATAAAATATGCATGAATTCAGATTTTCTTTCGGAAAATGTAAAAGAAAAGTATGTCATTCCATTTAAAATAAGAAAGTTAACATCTACTTTCGGTATAACCAGAAGTAAATCGAAATTGAAAATATTTTTAAAAGAAGCGGCATAAACAATAACCAAATGAGCCCAAGTTTCAGAATTGAATTCATTCTACTAATTCATATACTAATAGCCCATCAACTTGAAAGACCCTGTATATTAAGTATGTAAACATTGAAACAGCCACGAAACTAGCGAGCAATAGATGCGATTCTGCTCGCAATATTATTGTTTCCTACATTATCGACAACATACAGACCGAAAAGGCGCGACGTTGCCATTTAAGAAAACTATTGGGAACGAATTAACGTCCTCTGAGTTTACCTACATGGTATAGAAATATAAATTAATAAAAAGTCCTGACAAAGAAACGTGTAATTACTTCTTCAATTAATTTGTTCTTAGATTTTACAAAATTTCAAACGATTTGTCTTCGATGTATATATAGGTAGATTAAAGCAAAAATAGTGGTATCCTATTACGTATACACAACTGGTAACTTACGAACCGAACATGGGGTTCGTAAGTTACCAGATCTGTATAATCGAAGTATTTCATATATCACCAACATAGGAGACACTGTTAATCTATCATCGAATCCTTTTTGTATAAAGTCAAATTAAACTTCAAAATTACAAAAGCCAACATATGTTGTGTGTTGTTGTTGTTGTCGATTAAACGAATCCGACAGGTGATTAACGGATTGCAGTTCCTTTCTACTATTAGTGAAATAAACTACAAGAAAATGCACTGGTTTAAATCGGTTCTTTCGGTGCAAATACGTGCTGAAATTTTTCACACACACACACACATTCTCGACCATAGAGCCACTTATTACTGTGTTACTGTATTTCAAATAAAGTAAAGCCAGAGAAAGACCAGAGCGACAACGAGCAGAGATAATTCGTTGCAGATAACTAACACATTTTTCTAACTTAATTAAAATTGGCCAATGAACTAATGTCGTACACAATGTTATTATTAGAGTAAACAAATTTAAATTAAGGACACTTTTTATTCATGAGTCGAATTACCTACCATAATTAACACAGCAAGTGGAACAGATGGGATAGATGCATGGGCGTCTCTAATTACTATTATGATCATTTTATTATTTCAAAACCTAATAACGCTATAAAGAATTTTGTAGTAGCGTAGGTATTATTAGTTGCAAATACTTTCAATTTATTAAATTGATTAAAAATACGTCTCGACAAGGAATGTTTCTCATTTGCAACGTTTCTTGCGAACAAGTTTTGCTCGATTGACCGATTCAACTTTTAACAAAAGTATGCACAAAGTTTCGCGAAGGAATAAGGAAAGTTTGACGTATGAAAATTAGTCTCTCGCAAAGTATTTCACTTCGGTTCGTTCCGATGATAATGCCGGTGCATTCCATTCCATCCATTTATCAGATTAAGTTCAAAATGTTGCGAAATAGAAGAGCGAGAAAGAGAGTTGAGTTGTTTACAATTTTTCGAATTCCGCTACGAACTCATTTACCCTGCATTCATACCGGGACCTCACAAATTTTCGAGAAGAAATTTTAAGTATCTTTCTTAACTTCAGGAAATACTTCTTTATTATTAATTCTAGAACAACCCTAAGGAACTAAGGTAAATAGCTCACAAAATACAAAAGTTAGAGAAGCAAGATTTAAGATCGTCTGTTTTTGTCTACGTACGGCCTGAAAGAATTCAAATTGGACTGTACAATCCCATCAATGCGGTTTAATTATAATTAATGATTAAATAATCGTTTGTTGTAGGTACCTATGCCATTAACCGTTATTTGTTAAGTCGTGTTAACACCACTGTTACAATGAACTTGGTATTTTTGAATTTCAAATTGACATCTAATTTATTTTATTTAAATTTATGTGAATAACCCGCCTAACACAGCATTTCACGTCACGGACCTCCCGGAACTAAACGTAAAATAATAATATCTATTACAGAAAAGAAAAAAACTAGTTTGTGAAACAATTTTTCCTCGACTTCGGGCCATATTTTACTACTTTTTAATGATCATTTGCATAATCATGCAAGTGTGTTACGTCAAATAAATTATTTTTTATTATTGTTTTGAACATGTACTAAAAAAATGTACTTTGGGACAATAGACGTAGAAATACTTTTGTGATATTTAGTTCCTTGCAGGTGGGGAAGTTGATGGTTTTCTTAATTAGAAACTTATAAAGTTCACCACATCACAAAAAAACTGCAGATATTGAACCAAAAAGTGAAACGTCCCTGTTTTTGATCCTACAGGATTGACACAAATTGGCTAATCGAAAATACCAGTCGAATTACTAGTAGGACGAACAACTTAAAAAAAAAAGCATAAAGAACTGTAAAGATTTTAAATGTAATTCATTATGATTTAATCTGGGTATTAAATCGCCTTATTTTTATTAACTTCACACAGACAATATTTGGCATTAGGTGTATAAATCGCGATAATTAATAAAACACCATAACGAAAACTTCTTTTTGATAGTATCCTATTCGAGCGAAACGAATTTTCTGGCAAAACGAGACAATTCGTCGGGGCTCTTTTTCGTGTCCCGAAACGCGACACAAAAACAATTAAAATTCTTATAAAATTGCAGATTTAACCGCGGGCATCCACGTTCAGGCCCTCATGGCGAATTGCAAGTGTCTTTCTCACAGCTCTCGCTTGATTACTTACTTATTTTTCTCGTGGCAATTTTTAATTAATTTCACAATGGAAATATGAGCAATCACTGTCCTTAAGGATGTTTGCACGGCGTTAAATTTATAACACAAAATACAAGGTCCCCTCAAACACTTTCATGACATTTTGCATTCGATTAAATCTACATGACAATTTACAAAATTAATTTGATCTTATATTTACTTAATTCTGTTTGTTAGACAATAACAAAGTATGCAGGGTTTTTCAAGTTGATGGGCTATTAGAAGTATATGAATTAGTAGAAGGAATTCAATCTGAAACTTGGGCTCATTTGGTTATTGTTTATGCCGCTTCTTTTAAAAATATTTTCAAGTTCGATTTACATGCGGTTATACCGGAAGTCGATACCAACTTTGTTATTGTAAATGGAATGGTATATTTTTTACGCTGAATTCGAATAAAGCGTGTAATTCTAAGGTAAGTTTGATAACCAACTTGTACACCTATGACGATCGGTGTCTGAGTTAATTTAATTTATAGAAAAAAAATCGCTACCGCAACCCAAATTATAAAAAATCATAACTTCCACAAAATACGACTAAGAGTGTTGAAATTTTTACTAGTAATAGCTGAACATTAGTGCTAACGCCTTGACAAAATTGAATTAAATAATTTATACAGGGCGTTCAAAAAAAATTTCTAAAATTGAAAAACTTCAAACACGAATTACTTCGTTTTTTCAAATGGCACCTACTATTTTTTATTTTTTCAATCGATTCCTTTTTTTATCCTCTTTCGAACCATATGGATACTTCCTATTTTATTTGAAAATTTTGGAATAATTTTGAATTATTACTTAAAATAGGAAGTATCCTTATAGATCGAAAGAGGATAAAAAAAGGAATCGATTGAAAAAATAAAAAATAGTAGGTGCCATTTGAAAAAACGAAGTAATTCGTGTTTGAAGTTTTTCAATTTTAGAATTTTATTTTGAACGCCCTGTATAAATTATTTAATTCAATTTTGTCAAGGCGTTAGCACTAATATTCAGCTATTACTAGTAAAAATTTCAACACTCTAAGTCGTATTTTGTGGAAGTTATGATTTTTTTATAATTTGGGTTGCGGTAGCGATTTTTTTTCTATAAATTAAATTAACTCCGAAACCGATCGTCATAGGTGTACAAGTTGGTTATCAAACTTACCTTAGAATTACACGCTTCATTCGAATTCAGCGTAAAAAATATACCATTCCATTTAAAATAACAAAGTTGGTATCTACTTCCGGTATAACCGGATGTAAATCGAACTTGAAAATATTTTTAAAAGAAGCGGCATAAACAATAACCAAATGAGCCCAAGTTTCAGAATTGAATTCCTTCTACTAATTCATATACTTCTAATAGCCCATCAACTTGAAAAACCCTGTATATTTCCATTTTTTTTAGAATTTGGTTTATTGGTTTCTGTATATCTATTTGATGATACCTCCTTGTATTAGAATAATTTAAGTGGTGTTGGAGAGAGCGAGGTCAAAGGGCGATTGTGGTTCGTGATAAATTTTAATGAAACTGGCGATTGTTTGTTGCCTTACAGCTTTGTTGTAACTGGAGCATCGGGCATGACCGGCGTCGCAAAACGTACCATTAAAGGAACGCTAAAGGTCCTTGTAAAAGATAAGACAGAGAGAACGACCCGGTAGGATCGTTAATTATTTACAACGGCTTTATGTTGTTTCGCTCTCGACATAAAAATGTACAAAATAAACAAGTAGGTACTTCACACCTGCATCTTATAAAATTCACAAACAGGTGTTGCATAACACCATAGAATAGTGTACACGTTTAAATAGGTATTTGCATGCATGCTATTGTCTGCAAGGCAATCCACACTTTATGGTTAATGAGGGAAATTCCTCTTCATAGTCTTCTAATTTTAGAAATCAGGGTTGTGAGAAAATGCCCCGAGAGTCCAGGACGATACTTAAAAACTATCCAGAACACTCAAAAGTAGGAAAACAGAACGGCTATCATGTGTATGTGCGTGTCGATTTTACGACTCCTAATCGCAAGTACCAAAGGCCGCCAGATTCATAGCCCGCGGCAGTTACACGGCGAGCTCTGCGCATTTATTCAGCAAGTAGAAAGGTATCTATAGCAACATCATAAAAACATAAATCATCTGGTCTTAAGCTAATAATTCAATTTTTCGTCAATTTTAATAGTCCCCCTCTTGAAGATAATGTTATTTGCAATTTAAAAAATCGAAAGCCCATAAATAAAGGTGTCCGTCCACCAGGCAAGAGTAGTTATTTCTTCTTTTAGTTGGAGAACGGTTATTACGTTGCTTCCAACTATTATTAGTAATTTATTGGATAGCTGCGAGTCCAATGCAAGACAGAGAAAGAAGAAAAATGCTTGAGGCTAAAATTAATTATAATTATTAAACCGATGGGGTTTGGTATTATGAAAGTCGAGCCGAGAACAATGTGGGAACGTATGTGTATACTGTAATATATCATACATTTCTACAAATTCTTTTATTTGTACCAACATATCGAAAAGCCTGCAGCATATCATTGAATTGATATAGAAAGTATATCTATTCAAGTACCTACAAGACCTATTTCAAAAAATTGAAAATGGTGGTGGTTTTAGAAATGTGGCCTTTATCCCCTTGCTCATCGGTACATGTACCACCGTTAATAATTAATCTTTGTAGTTAATAATATATCATCACGTCTTGTTGATTGGCATCCTCATTCTCATCATCCTGATTCTTATTCTCTTAATACGAAACGATATTGGATTGGCTATACGTAAGTTGTTGTGTCTAAATGTATTCACACTTTGATTTATCATATTTTCAAGTAGAAAATAACACATCAATAACATTATATTAATATTCCGATGATGAAGTCAGGAATAAATCTTTTCTTTTTCTCCATCCCGTTCTCCACTTCGCGTCGTACTGTACTGACGCGTACACATAAATTTGGCTGTAATTACACGCTTTGCAAAATGTGTTAATATTTCAACGGTACATTATTGCAAGAATACAAGATGTATTTCTGTTCTGTTGTTGCATTGCCCCTTTCCTTCTGATAGCAGCTGTGTTATTCTTCTGCCAAGTAAATAATTCAAATGGTGATATGGGCACCGACGAACAGAACAAAATACGCATCGTAAGTACACCGAAGCGTTTGGCGTGAATGTCAAATGATGTTTGCAATAAGATTGTTATGAATGCATCGATTCTTCATAGCCCCCAGACAACAGCAATGCATACTTGATTTCAGCATCAATTGCCAGCATAACGAATATAATGGTAGAAGTCTTTATATTATGAAGACTACACCAACTGTAAAAGCTCATTATATTTTGAAATTTCTCTACCACTTACTCCTAAATGCATACATTGAATCTTGATCTTGTGGAGACTCCACTCATTGTAAAAGCTTCGTCTCTTGCAGTTGTTCTTTAGCCAATCATTTCTCATTAGATTTCGAAAAACCTCTACCACTTATTGCTAAATGTATGCGTTGAAGTCTTTATATTGTGAAGACTACCCAACTCCGTAAAATTCCTTGCACACTGCGTTTCTCATTAGATTTTGAAATTTCTTCTACCACTTACTCCTAAATGCATACATTGAATCTTGATCTTGTGGAGACTCACTCATTGTAAAAGCTTCGTCTCTTGCAGTTGTTCTTTAGCCAATCATTTCTCATTAGATTTCGAAAAATCTTCTACCACTTATTGCTAAATGATATGCGTTGAATCTTGATATTGTGGAGACTCCACTCACAGTAAAAGCTCCGCTTCTCGCAGCTATTCTCGAGCCGATCATTTCTCATTAGATTTCAAAAAACTTCTATCACTTATTGCTTTATGTATGCGTTGAGTGTTTCTCTTGTAGAGACTCTACTTTCTGTAAAAGCTCCGCCATTAAAATCTATCCTTACACACTGCGATGCTCATTAGATTTTGAAAATTTTCACCACTTGCTGCTAAATGCATATACGTTGAATCTTGATCATGTGGAGACCTCACTCATTGGAATAGCTTCGCTTTCGCACCTATTCTCCAGCCGATCATTTCTCATTAGATTTCTAAAAACCTCTACCACTTATTGCTTTATGTATATATGCGTTGAGTGTTTCTCTTGTAGAGACTCTACCTTCTGTAAAAGCTCCGCCATTAAAATCTATCCTTACATACTGCGCTGCTCATTAGATTTTGAAAATTTTCACCACTTGCTGCTAAATGCATATACGTTGAATCTTGATCATGTGGAGACCTCACTCATTGGAATAGCTTCGCTTGTCGCACCTATTCTCGAGCCGATCATTTCTCATTAGATTTCTAAAAACCTCTACCACTTATTGCTTTATGTATGCGTTGAGTGTTTCTCTTGTAGAGACTCTACCTTCTGTAAAAGCTCCGCCATTAAAATCTATCCTTACATACTGCGCTGCTCATTAGATTTTGAAAATTTTCACCACTTGCTGCTAAATGCATATACGTTGAATCTTGATCATGTGGAGACCTCACTCATTGGAATAGCTTCGCTTGTCGCACCTATTCTCCAGCCGATCATTTCTCATTAGATTTCTAAAAACCTCTACCACTTATTGCTTTATGATATAGCGTTGAGTGTTTCTCTTGTAGAGACTCTACCTTCTGTAAAAGCTCCGCCATTAAAATCTATCCTTACATACTGCGCTGCTCATTAGATTTTGAAAATTTTCACCACTTGCTGCTAAATGCATATACGTTGAATCTTGATCATGTGGAGACCTCACTCATTGGAATAGCTTCGCTTGTCGCACCTATTCTCAGCCGATCATTTCTCATTAGATTTCTAAAAACCTCTACCACTTATTGCTTTATGTATAGCGTTGAGTGTTTCTCTTGTAGAGACTCTACCTTCTGTAAAAGCTCCGCCATTAAAATCTATCCTTACATACTGCGCTGCTCATTAGATTTTGAAAATTTTCACCACTTGCTGCTAAATGCATATACGTTGAATCTTGATCATGTGGAGACCTCACTCATTGGAATAGCTTCGCTTGTCGCACCTATTCTCAGCCGATCATTTCTCATTAGATTTCTAAAAACCTCTACCACTTATTGCTTTATGTAATATGCGTTGAGTGTTTCTCTTGTAGAGACTCTACCTTCTGTAAAAGCTCCGCCATTAAAATCTATCCTTACATACTGCGCTGCTCATTAGATTTTGAAAATTTTCACCACTTGCTGCTAAATGCATATACGTTGAATCTTGATCATGTGGAGACCTCACTCATTGGAATAGCTTCGCTTGTCGCACCTATTCTCGAGCCGATCATTTCTCATTAGATTTCTAAAAACCTCTACCACTTATTGCTTTATGTAGATATGCGTTGAGTGTTTCTCTTGTAGAGACTCTACTTTCTGTAAAAGCTCCGCCATTAAAATCTATCCTTACATACTGCGCTGCTCATTAGATTTTGAAAATTTTCACCACTTGCTGCTAAATGCATATACGTTGAATCTTGATCATGTGGAGACCTCACTCATTGGAATAGCTTCGCTTGTCGCACCTATTCTCCAGCCGATCATTTCTCATTAGATTTCTAAAAACCTCTTCCACTTATTGCTTTATGTATGCGTTGAGTGTTTCTCTTGTAGAGACTCTACCTTCTGTAAAAGCTCCGCCATTAAAATCTATCCTTACATACTGCGCTGCTCATTAGATTTTGAAAATTTTCACCACTTGCTGCTAAATGCATATACGTTGAATCTTGATCATGTGGAGACCTCACTCATTGGAATAGCTTCGCTTGTCGCACCTATTCTCCAGCCGATCATTTCTCATTAGATTTCTAAAAACCTCTACCACTTATTGCTTTATGTAGATATGCGTTGAGTGTTTCTCTTGTAGAGACTCTACTTTCTGTAAAAGCTCCGCCATTAAAATCTATCCTTACATACTGCGCTGCTCATTAGATTTTGAAAATTTTCACCACTTGCTGCTAAATGCATATACGTTGAATCTTGATCATGTGGAGACCTCACTCATTGGAATAGCTTCGCTTGTCGCACCTATTCTCCAGCCGATCATTTCTCATTAGATTTCTAAAAACCTCTTCCACTTATTGCTTTATGTATGCGTTGAGTGTTTCTCTTGTAGAGACTCTACCTTCTGTAAAAGCTCCGCCATTAAAATCTATCCTTACATACTGCGCTGCTCATTAGATTTTGAAAATTTTCACCACTTGCTGCTAAATGCATATACGTTGAATCTTGATCATGTGGAGACCTCACTCATTGGAATAGCTTCGCTTGTCGCACCTATTCTCCAGCCGATCATTTCTCATTAGATTTCTAAAAACCTCTTCCACTTATTGCTTTATGTATGCGTTGAGTGTTTCTCTTGTAGAGACTCTACCTTCTGTAAAAGCTCCGCCATTAAAATCTATCCTTACATACTGCGCTGCTCATTAGATTTTGAAAATTTTCACCACTTGCTGCTAAATGCATATACGTTGAATCTTGATCATGTGGAGACCTCACTCATTGGAATAGCTTCGCTTGTCGCACCTATTCTCCAGCCGATCATTTCTCATTAGATTTCTAAAAACCTCTACCACTTATTGCTTTATGTAGATATGCGTTGAGTGTTTCTCTTGTAGAGACTCTACTTTCTGTAAAAGCTCCGCCATTAAAATCTATCCTTACATACTGCGCTGCTCATTAGATTTTGAAAATTTTCACCACTTGCTGCTAAATGCATATACGTTGAATCTTGATCATGTGGAGACCTCACTCATTGGAATAGCTTCGCTTGTCGCACCTATTCTCCAGCCGATCATTTCTCATTAGATTTCTAAAAACCTCTTCCACTTATTGCTTTATGTATGCGTTGAGTGTTTCTCTTGTAGAGACTCTACCTTCTGTAAAAGCTCCGCCATTAAAATCTATCCTTACATACTGCGCTGCTCATTAGATTTTGAAAATTTTCACCACTTGCTGCTAAATGCATATACGTTGAATCTTGATCATGTGGAGACCTCACTCATTGGAATAGCTTCGCTTGTCGCACCTATTCTCCAGCCGATCATTTCTCATTAGATTTCTAAAAACCTCTACCACTTATTGCTTTATGTAGATATGCGTTGAGTGTTTCTCTTGTAGAGACTCTACTTTCTGTAAAAGCTCCGCCATTAAAATCTATCCTTACATACTGCGCTGCTCATTAGATTTTGAAAATTTTCACCACTTGCTGCTAAATGCATATACGTTGAATCTTGATCATGTGGAGACCTCACTCATTGGAATAGCTTCGCTTGTCGCACCTATTCTCCAGCCGATCATTTCTCATTATATTTCTAAAAACCTCTACCACTTATTGCTTTATGTATATATGCGTTGAGTGTTTCTCTTGTAGAGACTCTACCTTCTGTAAAAGCTCCGCCATTAAAATCTATCCTTACATACTGCGCTGCTCATTAGATTTTGAAAATTTTCACCACTTGCTGCCAAATGCATATACGTTGAATCTTGATCATGTGGAGACCTCACTCATTGGAATAGCTTCGCTTGTCGCACCTATTCTCCAGCCGATCATTTCTCATTAGATTTCTAAAAACCTCTTCCACTTATTGCTTTATGTATGCGTTGAGTGTTTCTCTTGTAGAGACTCTACCTTCTGTAAAAGCTCCGCCACTAAAATCTGTCCTTACACACTGCGTTGCTCATTAGATTTTGAAAAATTTCTATCATTTATTGCTAAATGCATATGTTAAATCTTGGTCTTGTAGAGACTCAACTGGTTGTAAAAGCTCCGCCTCTCGCAGCTCTTCTTAAACCGATCATTTCTCACTAGATTTCGACCATTTACATGTACAGTTGGTCCTTAATAGTGGACGATATACTAATGTATCTACTAATTACTTATTTAGGCCATTTCACACCAACACGAAATTATAATAACTGCCAACGCTTACTGATACAACGATACATCTTAATTATTGCAATTACCATCTGGCAATCACTCCCATACATTCGTCCGAGGAATTAGATAATCATTGTTTGGATCTGGCGGAATGTAAATATGTTTGCGAAGAAGAAACGTTATTATGACCGCTGTATTATTTAAAGCACACACATAAATACACAAAGATGTACGGACAGCACACTTAATATTGTAATAATGGGAGGGACACATGCTCCAGGCAGGCCAACACTAAAAATACATTTGCATTCCTCTTGTAATTAAAAGTTCATTAGATGAGGTCGAACGACACAAAATTATTTTTTACAACATTTACTATTATTACTTAACATGATAAATGGGCTTATTGAACTTTTCGCTCTCTATCTCTGCTGAATAATGAAGCAAGTCAAAAGTTTTTATTAATAATTTTCTAACCGAACCACATTAAGCTCCCTTTTCATAATGGAAAAGGTAGCTGCTGCGTATTTAAAACCGCAATATTGTCGAATTAGGTACACGACTTTCCGAAACTAATCTTTTAATAAAAACCACTGCACAGAAAACGTCGTAAAGTGGATTTATGGTGCTTAAAATTCTTTTGGAAATGAAAAAGCCCGCGCGGAAGACTGTAAAACCAAAACGAAGTTCCCACAAAATTGTTTAATATAAACGATTCTTTTTATGAATTAGAAAATTGCTAATAAAAAAACTTTCTAAGCATTTCAAAACTAGTAAAATAAAGAATTTTTAAATTATGTTTGTCAAAGGGAACTCAATAAGTAAATGGCAAAATATGATGGTAGAAAAGGACAAGGTTTAGGGACCTTTCAGGAGCAGAAACAGGAGTAAACAGAAGAATATCCCAAATTTTTGATTCTTTATTCTCCTCCTCTACAAGAGAATAAAGAAATATTAATATTATTTCATGTTGATTTTTTAATGGTTTCCAAACAACCTCACGATAAAAATCAAAATACTTATTTCGTATGAAACAGTAATCATGCAATACTGTCTTACACATGACCTAATTTCAACTAAGGTACATATGTATTTTCAATGCTGCATCGAATCGCAAAAATGTAACGTGAAATTAATCAAAAATTTTGCGGTTAAGATTTTTATCAGTATGAAGCAATTAGCGAAAGACCAGCCAATAAAATTGACGTTTTTCAATTGAACACAACTAGCCGCAGCTACAATTGTAGCCATTAAAACCAATTTATTCTTGTAATTGCTAAACAACATAATTAATATCTTCATTTCTTAGTTGTTGTAATTGGAGTGGCAGAGTTCCCAAGAACATATCATCAAAAACAGTAGGTAGGTACCTACATCCAATCTTCTAAAAATAAAATCAAAATAATTAGCATATTTAATAGGAGGCGATTGTACAGCAACCCCTAGCAAGCTTGCAGCTGCCATTTATTGAGTTTTGTTGACAATTATTAAAGTTATGGTAAGTACATCCAAAACAGGGCCACCACCTGCCCATTAGATTCAATAAAAAATGGGCACCTACACCTCCTATTGTGGAACGTTCCTTTTTTTTTATTTTTATACACAGGGATTTAAATTAGCTTGTTGTTGTTAGATGACGTAAGTTAATAAAAGTATTGACCAATAGAGATCGTCAGGTCGAGTGTGTAATTTATTCGTTTAAATTACGTACAAAAAAGAGGGCATGTGTTCTTCTACTAAATAACACGTCATCTAATGGTATATTTTCACGGATTTACTGCTCTGTTGGACCGACAATGGTCCGACGACAGCAAAAAATCTATTAGACATAAAAGCATTACCTGTAAAAAATTCTGATTAGTTTTTTGTCGTACCACCCAACAGAAAGAACAATGTGTGACGGCTAATAAAAGTGAAATTGAATTTGAGTAGCAACACAACGAGATCAAAGATTGTTATACAAATGGTAGCTTTTCAGCTGCGTGTTTTTTCGGCGTTAATCAACATTTGGACAACATGACCCTGTACAATAAAAAAAATATACATATTGATCGCGACGACTCAACAAATCTATCGTTAATCAGATAAAAAGAGCCAATAATGGACCACAGACCTGTTGCTCCAGTTCAACTTTTGGAGCCAGCTCACACAACAGCAGCAGAGACTAAATAATGACTAAAAGAAATTCGTTAGACCTTTCTACAAAATATTTTCTAGCAAAAGAATCAAAATTAGGGGATGAAAAGTCAAAAATGGGGCAGCAGTGGCAGTAGATAGGAACGTGTCATAAAAATCAGAAATTTTCAGGTAGAGGTTTTTCAGAATCTCATGAACGTCAAGAGAAGTTATCTACGCACCTCAAGGTCAACGTTCATGAGATTCTAAAACAGTAGAACTTTGAGTAACTAGTTTTTTAAATTTTTTAAACATCAGGTTCCTCTTCCAAGTAATTTGCAATTTAAATACCTCAGAAGATCAGATTTGTAAACGAATACTTATTTTTTATGCAGTTCAGTTGACTTGGTAATGAGGACCTGAAGACGTATTTTTTTCTCGGAATTATTAATGCATTAAGACGGACGTAAAGCTACTCCAAAATCATCACCTGCTGCTGAAATTCAACAGTAGGGGTTTTCGTAATAACACGCAATCTAAGCAATGTCAATATCATTATACCTTCAACAGTTTGTTCGTCAGAAACTGTATTAAGTGTAATTTTGCTTCACTGCACCAATTTATATCAAATTAAGGAATAACAAGATAGGTACACTTTGTAGCCACGCCATTTGGCTAATTTCAGTTCTTTGAGGTTGTGCGTGGCTCTAAACACAAATTAAATAGAATTTTACAGGAATTCAGGAATAAATCAGGACTCTGAGCCAGAAATATTAAATAAACAGTAGGTTATTTCAAAAAAATTGGATATTAAAAAAACGTTTCGATTATTTATTAGTAAACCGTTTGGTTGCTAATAACAATTAGCTTTACTCCAAGCCATGTAGTTAGAGAAGGCACGTAATTATTTACGTCGGCTTGAGTAGCTTGCTATTGCACCAATTAAAATGCTTCAGTTGGCGTTTCCTCTTTCTTTCTGTCTATATCTACGTATAATACTCGTACATATACAGGTTGCGAAAAAGTGGACCTTTGTACATCTATCTCAAAGCAAACACTGTGCCATGTGCTGCTTGCTAGTTGTGTGCATTTACACGCATGCGTATGTCTATCTCACAGCCAATCAGTGAGCTCGTACCGCCCATTCGTAGGTACTGCTATTGACGAGAGCGGCATACTTTAACTCAATACTGAGATCATCATTTTCGCACACTGTATATCTATTATGTAGGTTTGTATAAGTCAAGTTCGCGTTCTTTGTCGGTCACAGCGATGAAACAAAAGGCCAGGGAGGCTAATAAACATGGCGTGGCAAGGAAGTGCAACAACTCAGCGCTGCATCCGACGCCGATGACGTAGGCCGTCGCGCCAGCCAGGTAAACCGGCTTTTAACTAAATTAGACGCGAATTATTCATAAAGAGTAGGTGAACTAAGGTGCACGGAAGGCATATCCTGCCTGCTAAGAGCGAATAAACGGACCAAGAATTAACTATTTACCACAACGAAGGTTAATAAAGGATCGGCCCTTTGACCGTACAAACTATACGACTTACATTGGTACGGAATACGGATAAATCGTTGAAATAAACGCAATTTTTATACCATCACGTACACAAGATCTATAGCTTCCATTTACATAAATATAGAAGACCGGAGAAAATTTTTGGAGCCCCTTACTTCATTTTAATTTGTGTACCTACCTATATACTTATCTTTAAATTCCTTTCAATCAATCGATCGTCATTAATGCAAAAAGGGGTGGTGGGGTGCACAAGAAACTTATATAAACTTATAGATACCTATCGCTAATTGCACGGTTTGTTTCGTCACGAAAGGATAAGCGAGGCGCAAATTAAGTATTTGTCTTCAAAGTGCACTAATGAAGTGATTAACTTTTCGACACTGTCGCTGTCGGTACCTTCCCCGTTGGAAAGCGCTGCGGTGGTGGCAGCGGGCAAAGTCTCACGTGGACGACAACTGTCAACGTTGTCATTACCGTCCGCCGTCCAATTACCCGTATTGAACGGACTTTTTCTGCCCCTAGTGCACCGAACATTTTCTTCCATTTTTAACCAACACATACCTACTGGCCAGCCAAGTAGACAAAAACTTTCAATTATTTGCGAACCGTTGGGGGTGAAAAGTAGGTTGACACGTCATGCAAATGTAATTTAATTACGATGATTAAATAATTTAGAGTGTCTGAAATATTTTTAATCAAGTCATTAAGGGTGGTAAGAGATAAGAAAATCCTGATATTACTAACGTTATCACCCCAGCATCTTGAAGAATTAAAATAATCTGAAAAAGTTTAAGAAGTCAACACTTTTTTTTTTATTTTCCGGATGTTTTACTAAGTAATCACACTAACATAATATTATAAAGGCGAAAGTTTGTGAGTGTGGGAGTGTGTATGTTTGTTAATTCTTCACGTCTAAACGGCTGGAGCGATTTTAATAAAATTTGGTATGGAGTTAGCTGACACCCTGGATTAACACATAGGCTACGTTTTACTGCGGGAAAATATCTTATTCCCATGGGAAAATCGATGAAAATAAATTCGCGGAATATTATAAATGCGAAAGTAACTCTGTCTGTATGCTACACAATTTCGCCTAAAATTTACTGAACCGATTTAAATGAAATTTGGTACAGAGATAGTCTAGAACCTGAGAAAGGACATAGGCTACGTTTTAATGCGAAAAAAGGGTTGTAAGGGGGTTGAAATAGGAAAGTTTGTGCGGAAATTCCGTAATTTTGAAAGATAGAAGAGCTTGAAACTTATTTTGTAGGCTTTTATAAAATTAGCCGATGAAAGTTTTTGTGTAATGACGTCGTCCAAAAAGCTTACGGCCCAAAAAATTAAAATATTAAGTGTAAAAAGTTATAGAGGTTTTGTTTATTTGGATCAATAAAAGTAGTTGAATACTAAGCTTTATAAACTATTTTAAACTATAATTAAACTATATTAATCTATAATATTATAAATGCGAAAGTAACTCTGTCTGTCTGTGTGTTACGCAATCACGCCCAAACTACTGAACCGATTTAAATGGGAATTTGGAACAGAGATAGATAAGTAGATATAAAGCTAGAGGCTTGAAGCTTATTTTTTAGGCTTTTGATTAGATATAAATACGACATTTAAAGTTTGTAAAAATGTTTCCCTAAAGGCGGTAAAATAAGGAATGAAGGTTTGTGTGTAATGACGTCGGCAAAAAGGCTTACGGCCCAGAAAATAAAAATATACATACATATACGAAGTCGCGGGCATAGCTAGTCATAAATTATTTTGATTTTATAATCCAAAACCGGCAAAATTAAATTAAACTGACCTTATATCCGTTTTACGGTTACCATAACAGATTGCAGGCGGTTTTAATTCTCGTTATATGCATGCAACATGCAGAGTACTTTTTATATTAATACATAATACAAATACTTATCGTTTAATGCTCGAAAACCGATATGAAATTAACGCCTAACGGGTGGGTAAGTTGGTTGGGTAACCCGTTTTCCCCGCTCGACACGCAAATTCGATACTGTGTTTGCAGAAAAACGAAAACTCGATCAGATAAACAATTTAATGTAAATTTTATTATGAAACCGACTGCATAATTCTCAACACGCGAATAACGGTGGGAAATTGGCCGCGTTTGTATTTTATGCAAAAATTAATTTATTCGAAACAGGGCAATTTACCATGTGTGAAACGGTAATGTGTAAATTGATGGTCGTAAAACCAACCATAGGAATATTAACTGTTTATAAAGACATCAAAAGCTTTCCCTGAATGAGAATCAATTTTATTTTCCCGAATGATCTTAGGTGTATCAAAAAAAAATTGTGACAACGTAGTAATAATGTCATTAACGTTAAACGTCATTAATTTCTACCTAACCTACTACATAAGTACTTGTGGGCCCGAACAACTCAATCCCGAATAACGCGTCAACCAGAATTGGTTCAAGAAGTCCGGATGCGGGACCTTCAAAGGAGTCGACAATAAATTGTAAATAATTAAGATTATGCATGACGAATTTGTTTATGAACCAGCAAAAGGACGTTTAATTCGGTAACACGTCGACAACTTTTTGTCCGTTTTCAATTTGTGGGATAATAGTGACACTTAGTTCTCACGGGGGCCCCTAGAGATTTACGTAGAAAAGAGAGACGACGCGACGCGCCATGCTGGTTGGTCGCGATCGGGTCTGAACACTGCACGAAAAAACATCTAACGCGTGCGTGACAAATGTCGTGATACCCAAACATTATCCTGACGGACGTCCAGAAAGGGCTAAACAACACAAAAAACGTCCACCTATGTATGTATGTATGTATGTATGCGTGCGTGTCTTACGTGGTAAGAATTTTTTTGAACGTGTCCTTTACGTATAACAATATTGCAATGCGTGTCAAATGTTCCCTTTTTCTTGTATCAACAACAACCTTTTATTATTATAGGGTTGGTAAGGATAATTTTTTGATAAGAAGTCATGCAAATACCTATAACTAAAGTATAGGGGATTTGTGGGGGGTTGTCAATTAAATCAAGTGTGGCGCATTTTTTGAGTCGCCTTTAATTATTATTTTCTTCGGTGGCGAATTGTTAGTAAGGCTGGCCCACGGTAATAAAATGTGTTGTGCATTAATGAAGTCCGCATTGGTCTGTTTGCGCGAGAAATGGAGTAATAATTTTTAATTAGAACCCGATCTCGAAGCCGGCGAAATAATTCAGTAAATTCGCAATTTCTATTCACGTTCGCGCGCGTCCCGCGCGTTCGCGTGCCGCGCGGTCATTACGCGGTGGAGACATTAAAATTAATTTTATTGCCCCATAACCTTTTTGCTTTCAATAAGAAACAATGAGAGAGGCCCATAACTTGTTATCTCATTTATAAATTTCTGTGGCTCTCGTAACTTTAATGTGTCGTGACCGCCGATAATTTTCACACTTACCACCGCAAAAAGAACCACGGACTCGCGTGCATAGAGAACACGCCGATACGCCCAACATCAAACCCCCCCATCCTCGACCAAGTGGCGTCTTTATGAAACCTTCACTACCAACGGTCAATCCTTATATTATCCGGGAGATTTCTGCAAGTATTTGGTCACCTTTGAGTCTTAAAATCCTCTGGAAATCCAAAGAAACCACAGACGGCGCCCCGGAATCGATGTGGTGACCACCCTGCTCTTTTCGAGTTAAAAAAAGTGACGGTTTGTAGGTCAATTGAGCCGAGTTTTATTAGTTTTTCTAATGGAAGTCCTTAAATTACAGTAAACTGTGCCACTGAATTACTTTTCGAAAGCGACAGCTGGAAAAATAAACGAGATTGCTTACAGTAATCAACGAAAGGAAGTAATTCGGCGTTCGCGGGTGGGTGGGTGGTTGGTTGGTTGGTTGGTTGGTTGTTTGGCGCAGTTCCAAAAACGCCGCAACTCTTGCACGGTCTTTATTTTCATAACAGCCAATTAAATTATAATAGTTGATCGATTTACGATCTTCAACATCATGTCGCTAGGCATATTTTTCATGGCAGCGAGTTGGCTGCTCAGCACCCTGCATAATGCGCCCGAATAAATCCGTAATTTGCCCTTTGAAGTTGGTACCAATATCGTTAATTTCTGTTATTTCAGAGGTAATTTGTCATGGCGTACACCAGCTCTGCTACTCCTGAGTCGATGATTGGCTTCAGCACATATGAAGTTCGTTTCTCACGTAGACCCCGTTCGTTTTGCAAGGAAACGGGGCCTAAAGTTTTAATTATAAACCGGAGATTGATGACAAATTCGGAAAGCAAACTCGATTTTTTAACAATCTGAAACAGTTTCAGACCTTCTTGACACTCGAAACGTCAAAACAAATAACAAGCCCAGAAACCATTCGACAAACCAAACTCCAGACGAGATCCAATAATCTTTAGCACAATTTAAGAACCACCAGGACTGCGCAATTTCTACAGGTAACCGGTAGGCTCCGGAAGGTTGGATTTAGAATATAATTTGCTTCTGCTTTTCAAAATCGTATTTTCTGGGTCAATTTTAAGCTTCTAGCTCAGACCATCAGACCATCAGAAGCGTTTCTTCTTCGCCTGGTGGTAGAATTGTTTCAGACCAAATTACTCCTAATAGATAGATGCCTAGGAAGATTAATATTAACATAGATAATGGAAAATCATGGACGGAACATGATTTGCAGCAGCTGGTTGTTGGGTTATATCATATCGATATTGGCTGCTGCCGTTCGTCGAATTGTTTCGCGGTCAATATTTACAGAGCAGCACGGTGTCAATCGACCGTAAAGAATTTCACAATCGAATAAAAGGCGGCAGTAAACAAATGGACATGGCATAACCTTTACTGGTAAGCAAACTGAATACTAATCAGTCGTGATGTACCGAAGGGGACCTGACCGCTCTTGAACTTCGCGGTCGCTGATGTCCGCAAAGTCATCAGACAAAGTTGTCGGTAGGAAGTTAGACAAATTCTGATATTTTGAGCACACAGGCACGTGACTACCTACATCACTGTTTTTTTTTTGTTAATTTTGAAATTTATTTTAAGCCTAACAACTTAATTAAAATTAATTCACATCTACAACATAGATGTATATTAGGGTGTTTAATTTTTACACCATATTTTTTTTCTGTCTTACCTGAAACTATTTCGGCTGTTTGTAAATTAGACACTTAACTAGGGTTGCCATCTCTAAAATCTGGCAGCCAGGACAAGAAGCGTAAAAATACCCCAGATATTAATGCTTAGAGCCCGGACATGTTACCTACCAGTATTTTTCTTTAAGTTACATAGTAAAATAAAAAAAAATTTTGATTTTCTTCTTAAGAACTAAAACCTTCTTAATATTTTAAGAATTGTTAGCAGTTTTACATTTTTTATTTCTTTATATAAAACAAAAATTTATTCTTTTAATATAATTTAAGTAATTTGAAAACCTTTAAACCCGGACTACAAATAAAACCCCGCCCGGATGCTCCTCGGACTCCCTCTAAACTTGGACATATCCGGGGAAACCCGGACTGATGACAACCCTACACTTGACTCATCCAAAAAAAGCCATTTCCGATTATTTATATAAGTAATTTTTTTTTATATAAAATAAGTGTAGAGCTTCTATAGGGCATTTAATTTGCTACAAAAAAGTCCCTTTGAGCAAACGTTGTCCGACCATCAGTTTTTGAATTATAGAGCTTGAAACGTGATTATTGAAAATGATTGATAATAACAGACGCTATGAAACTATTAAATTTCTAATTTTAGAAAGTACCTACTGTCTATTATTATTGAGTAAATAAATATAAATTTTAATCAATAATTGCTATCAAATAGTAACACCATTTCATTAAAATTCACATTTTGTGGCAAATTTTGTTTTAAAAATTTTTTCTAGTTGTATTTTATACCTCGGTGGCGCACTTTGTGACTTCGTTTATATTTCCACTGTAGCAAACAGGAGTTTTTGCTCTTCATGTTTTGTATTGACTGACATTGATTATTATACATCACTCTACACCAAAAAGTGCAAATCTAAAGGAAATTTAATTTCAATTATTATTAACATACACCTTTCAAGCTTTATAACTTAACAACTGTTGGTTGGACAGTGTTTGATTACAGGAACTTTTTGTAGAAAATTTAATGCCCTATAAAACCTCTAAAAACTTTTTGTCAAAAAAAAATCTTTTAATACGGAACAATCCAAAACCAAAAAAAATTCGTGTTATTTGTACGAGAAATTGAATTTTTGAATGAGTGAATTCTCTAATTCACTTAAAGTTTTTTATCTCAAAGGGATAAGTTTTTTTATAAAAGATAAAATGAAATAAAAATTATTTATGTAAGGATCTTATTCTCATTAAAAGAATTCCAGAATGACAACAAATGTTTATAAAACTCGAGTTCCAAACATTTATATTGTAGGGCTCGTAAAAAGTCTAACAGGTTAAAAATTAATAATTAAATTGTCTATAGAACTTAATTCACTCTTTGTGTCTGTCTCTCTACCTCCTTCCTCCTCATTATTTGCACCATAGCATTTCTATTTCAGTTTAAATTACACGAATGCATGTAATTAGACACATGATTAAATCAAAATAAGCTTGCATCATTGGATTCCGAGACAAAAAGAAAAAGAAAAAGGAAAACTGGATGCAAAGGTATCCTTTTAATCATTACCCTTTTCGCCACTACTATATTTGTCCAGCTTATCGAGTGCATAACTAATTTCGTTTAAACGTCGTTCATATTGTAATTATAATAATTAACGCTCTAGGATCCGTTTATGACTTATTAATTTATCTCATACGTAGTTATACACGATATTTACTTTGCTTAGTAGATAATTGTTTATCTTTAGATCAACTAGACTACCTACCTATGTTCATGTAGGTATAATAAGAACGATTAGTCAGGAATTTACTTTCATATCTGCACTTATGTTAGTAACGATACCTGGGCTGTTATTAAAATAAAAACTGAAGTGCATTTTAATTACCTACATATCGTATCTATACAAAACAACTAACAAGGTTGAATTTTTTTCTTCTTGCACAGCTAATAAGAAAGTCAATCATCTTGAACCGATACAAATTAGTAAATTTTTACTGTAAATACCTCATTGACTGTTTATTTGATTTGTTGTCGTTTCAGCTGAAAAATATTTCACATTTTGCCTTATTAATAGTCAACAGGGTTTTGTAGGATGTTAGTAGCCTACTTTAAGTGGAAGCTACTAAGACTGGTACTAAGTAATGCTACTAGGTAAAAAATGATTTGTATCGAAATGGTTTGACAACAGTGCGAAATTGTAATAGCAAATGACCTACTGAACGTGTAAACATCGGTATTTTTGACGTTTAACGGTTTAACCGTACTTTTTTAAGTTAAATTGTTAACTACTATTTCTGGGTCGTAAGCCTTTTTGCCACGTAATTACACAAAAACTTTCTTACCTTATTTTTGCCCCATTTAGGGTAAAATTTTTACAAACTTTAAATGTCGTATTTATATCTAATCAAAAGCCTAAAAAAATGAGTTTCAAGCCTCTAGCTTTATATCTACTTATCTGTCTCTGTACCAAATTCTCATTTAAATCGGTTCAGTAGTTTGGGCGTGATTGCGTAACACACAGACAGACAGAGTTACTTTCGCATTTATAATATTATAGATTAATATAGTTTAATTATAGTTTAAAATAGTTTATATAGCTTAGTATTCAACTACTTTTATTGATCCAAATAAACAAAACCTCTACCTAACTTTTTACACCAAATATTTTAATTTTCTGGGCCGTAAGCTTTTTGGACGACGTCATTACACAAAAACTTTCATCGGCTAATTTTATCCCCTTTAGGGTAAATTTTTTACAAACATTGAATTTCGTATTTATTTACCTATATCTAATCAAAAGCCTAAAAAATAAGTTTCAAGCGTCTATCTTTAAAAATTACGGAATGTCCGCACAAACTTTCCTATTTCAACCCGTTACAACCCTTTTTTCGCATTAAAAAGTAGCCTATGTTCTTTCTCAGGCTCTAGACTATCTCTGTACCAAATTTCATTTAAATCGGTTCAGTAAATTTTAGACGAGATTGTGTAGCATACCTACAGACAGAGTCACTTTCGCATTTATAATATTCCGCGAATTCATTTTCATCGATTTTCCCATGGGAATAAGATATTTTCCCGCAGTAAAACGTAGCCTATGTGTTAATCCAGGGTGTCAGCTAACTCCATACCAAATTTTATTAAAATCGCTCCAACCGTTTAGACGTGAAGAAGTAACAAACATACACACTTTACACACTCACGAACTTTCGCCTTTATAATATTAATATGATAGTGAAGGGAAGGGTTGTTGGTTTTGTTTTCTCCTTCACTTATTTTTGTAGTGGTGTAGCAGTTATATTTCGTCCAACATTCCGATAACAATTAGCATCGAAAATATTAGCAATTTAAGAAGTTATAAAAGAAAAAAGACTCACAATTGGCCATACTAATTTAACGCATGTACACCTAATAAAAAAAATACCCCCACAATGTACAAAATGCAACACCAACTCCTTCCAAACGGTGGGACATATCATCAACTGCCCAGGACTAAATACCCAAAAAAAGAATACATAATAATCGTTCCCTATCGATAAAGGACAATTCAAACAATCCAGAATTGTATGAAAATGTAATGAAGTTCCTGAAAGAAATCAAACTATAATATTAACCACCCTTAATTTGTCCGGTCTACACACAGGGATTCGTTTCCCTCAGCAGGATGTACTTACTGGCAAATAAATAAATAAATTCATATTTTCAGAACTTACTTAAATGCCCAGTATAAATAAATAAATAAATTCATTCATTTTTCATATACGAATCATTATTATCATTATTTTAAAAATAAAATTTTACTTGTTCACATAATTAACATTAAATTATAAAAACAAGAGGTTAATTCAATAAAATTTTTAATAATTTCATATTACTAGCCAATGTGTTAATAAAAGCGATTGTAATAATTTTTAAAGGATAACTGCCAATTGTAATACTTTAAAAAAAGACATGTATTAGTTTGATTTTTAATTTTTCAATTCAATTTTAAAATCCCATTCCATTTTCCATCCTATTCTTGTGGTATTCTATTAATATTAAAACACAGAATTTTGTAAGTCACAATATATATTTATAATTCACAATAATTATTTCAACTCACAGAGTCTTCTTCAGGTGAAGATTAATTAATTAATTGAAATAATTATTGTGAATTATAAATATACATTGTGACTTACAAAATTCTGTGTTTTAATTTCTTAATATGGAGTTACAAGAGTTAAAAGCCTCATCTATTCAATTTCTATTAATATGACTGATAGTATCTTGTAATAGGTAACTAAAAGTATATACGTAAGTAGGCCCCTGTATTTAAATCTATTTACTACAAATTAGGTACATACAGACGGCTTCTGGTTGAAAAGCAAATTTAATGGTAATTGAAAAGAGCTGTATAAAAACAAATGATATTGCGTGATCAAATAGAATTCTGGGCTCATCGCTACTTTGGCAAGCACTCAAACTACCAAGAAGAATAACGTCAAGAACTAATGGCCAAGCAAATGTGGACAATGAACATTTTCTGGTACACTGTTCCCATCAGAATTAGGTCCAGAAATAATAAAACTGAATTAAAAGTTTGTCGCTATTACTTATTACTAGAAAATATTAGATAAGTATACGAAAACTGTTTTGCAATTAAATTAAATTAACTATTTTTATACTATTTGATTAGATTAGATTTGCCTGCCTGTATAAATCGTATTCCGAAAAAAAAACCTTGTGTAGCGAATTTCATTCGTCTCTCCATAATGTAAACCTAGTGATGGTGATATACCCAGGTAGGCATTGAAATTAAAGTGTGTAATTATATTTTGACTTCGGGGCGAAACAAACGAAAACGGTTTACATTTAATTAAATTCCTTTTCAGTTTCATTATTAAAATAACAACAAAAGACAAACACAAGAAATATTAAATTAGTGCCTGCAGCGAGCGGATGTGCACCACGCCACGCCACGGCGCGCGGTGCGGGCCTGGACTGGCTGGGCTCGCAAACGTAACGTTTTCGCGGTAATTTAATTTATTTACGTTTAATTAATTTGAGTATAATTAAGGGACACATCATGTGTAGTATTTAGTAAATTAATATAAATGATAATAAACCGGCAGGTACCTACAGGTAAATAATCACACAAAGAAAAGTCAAATGTGATTTTTTTAAAGTAGGGAACCCAAAAAAGTGGAAAACCCCCGAAGCGGTGGCGTGATTTCCGAAATTCATCATATTTTGATAATAGGTCTCGATGTACCTACCTACCTAAGTAATCCAATCTATCAGTCAACGAGCTCGTTCGGTCGTTGATGTTAAGTTAAGTTGGAAAGAATGATGATGAAGAAGAAGAAGAACAACAACAACAACAGCAAGAAGGAGTGCGCTGAAAGACGTGGGATTTTTTGTTCTTGTTGAGCACTTCGCGGTGGTCTCGGTAATTATAGGTTTGAAGGAAACTCGCCGTCCAAGACTAAATCATGAGAGATCGCGTTTAGTAAATGACGGACGGTAACTAGAATCTACTTAGCCAGAGATCCGTAGGCTTTCTGCTTCGTGAACATAAAAAGAACGAAATGGCGCCGGCCAAACTACAGAAATTAAGATTTTAATATTTCAATCCATCAAACCCAACCAAAAACATTCATATCTCTATTTTAAAATGACTTTCTATCCACCAGAGGATGCCCAGAATTTTTGACTTTTTATGACTTGCAACTAAAGTTCTTTGATTGCTTTTGTGTCACGTTAAAGCGCGACAACTGTACAATAACATTATTTTAACGATCTCTAATAAATAATAGTTAGTGTTTTAATGCTTCATCTAACGAAATCACAACAATAAGTAAATATGTACCCACTACAGTTCAGTATGTATATATGTAGGTAGGTATTGTTTGCGAGCAATTTCATTGGGACGAAGAGTGAGATTTTCTTTCCCGATTAGCAGCTGTTGTCACGTACCTACAAATATTACTTTGCCCCAGTTGTTAACAAGAAAGCAAATAAACGCACACCGCAAAGGCAATATCGATCTGACTTTTAGATTCCGGCATAGTTGACACGAAACAGCGAGAGGCGAAATGATTAAATTAAAAAAAATAAAGAAAAATTAACCGCCTTCAAGGTCCGCCACCATTAGGTACTTAGTACTAACTACATAACTACATTTCTGTAGAGTTACTCAGCAGCTACTTACGTTACATTAATAATAGCAAAAGTGCGTGGCAGGCGTAATCTAATTTATTAGCATCTAATGGAATAAATAGGTCATGAAATTGCATGCATTGACCTTATGGCCAATGGGTGGAGTGTCAAAAGAATCCCATAAACACACATTTTGCACCATAATAAATAAGGCTTGGGTGCAGAAGGCGACGGTGGCAATCGCAGCGTGTGTCTGCAATTTGCTCGCGTACGCACTCGTAATTCAACTACCAAATGACTTTGTGTAATAACTTACTATTCAGTAGGAAATGTAATAATGATATGTGGTATTAAAATAATCGTAATAGGTCCCGTGCTGCTCCAGTAAGATTCAGGTCAAAATCGAACAACAAAGTTGCAAAAATTGACCCATAACAAAAAACCAATGGTTTTAAAAATTTACAGAAGTAAAAAAAGAATTGAGGAAAACTTGCAGGTCAAAATTTGTAAGCTTTTTGATATTTAAATAAAATGTGAGCATTGCGATGTTTTGCTCATGTAAAATCCTGGGTCTCTAAAATTAAAGTCATTTGTACTTTGAAATGGATGGTGTTAAGCTCTTTGTCTTCTACTGTGTAATTAATGACAGAACACATAGTCTGTTAAAAGTAATTATACGTAATATGTGGTGTTAAGTTAATCGAAGTTATCGATGTGCTCCAATAAAATTCAGGTCAATACCGACCAACAATGCGGCAAACATTGACCCAACAAAACTGAATGGTTTTAAAAGTTTTCAGAAAAAAAATTAATTATAGAAATTCGCAGGCTAAAATTTGACAGATTTTTGATAATTTAAGTAAATATGAGCAGTTCTTGAATGAAAATCACGTATATCAAGCTAGCACGACAAAGTTTTTTTTCCCGGATTTCTGACGCATTATAATTTGTCGCTAATTTTTTAAAACCAAATCTAAAAAATTTTCGCTCTGTCATTAAATTACGAAATGCTGGAAACAAGCTAACTTAAATACGATCTCAAAAAATTATGAGGTTTAAGTTTTAGAGCCCATAATTTTCATATTATGCCCAAAGCTCCCACGACAAAGTTTTTTTTCCGTCTTTCTGACTTGCATTATAATTTGTCGCTAATTTGTTACCAAATCTAAAAATTTGTCGCTCGTGCCGTTTAACAATAATCAGCTGGTATGCTAGCTCGATATCAAGCTAGCACTACACATAGCGTATCTCGAAAAGTAAATATCGTAGGATATTACTGTAAAGACCATAATTTGTCACTAATTTGTCGCTGAAAGATGACATATTCAAAGAATTTGTTGTTAGTCTTATCTCCAACTGATAAGCAAAAAACTGCTGGAAAGCCATTAAACTATCGAAAGGTAACGTGTTGCCCAACTTTGGGAAAGAACTCCTTCATTAATTGTTTGATGGTTTTCCAGCAGTTTTTTGCTTATCAGTTGAAGATAAGACTAGCGACAAATTCGTTGAATGTGTCATCTTTCAGCGACAAATTAGTGACAAATTGTGGTCTTTACAGTAATATCCTACGATATTTACTTTTCGAGATACGCTATGTGTAGTGCTAGCTTGATATCGAGCTAGCATACCAGCTGATTATGGCTAAACGGCACGAGCGACAAATTTTTAGATTTGGTAACAAATTAGTGACAAATTATAGTGCAAGTCATAAATCAGAAAAATAACTTTGTCGTGCTAGCTTGATATACGTATGAAAATCCCTGTGTCTCTAAAACTTAAACCTCCTCAGTAATCTAAAATCGTATAAAGTTACTTGTCCCCATTTCGTAATTAATGACAGAAGACAATGTCTGTTAAATTTTATCTTGATAACGTCGCCGCCGAGTGTAAAGTGTGCTGCTTCCAGTTTTACACGTCACTACTACCACTAGTCCACCACAACAACTGTTTTGTTCAATTTTTAAACAACAACCAGCAACAACAAGTAACTCAACGATGTGGCTTGCGTTGTGTGGCATCGTTACGACCGATGTCACAAGCGATTACTCATTGCGATCGTTGACAATAATTGACTTCTGTTTCTTAGAATACCAGTAGATACACAATACAAATAGATACCATATACTTGCTTAGGCGTGATTGTGATTTATTTGATTTATCGTAAATGTCAAATTGGCTAAAGACTCAATATATTACGAATTTACAAAAAACTTTAAAACAAACCATCAGGAAGTAATACAAATCATTAATGTTTAACTGAAACTATTTGGTAGAAAAGTTATTGAAGCACAGCTTCTATACGAACGACCCGAAAATTTAAGAAATAATCTTTAAAAATCCTACCTTTCTGGGTTTGAGGAAAGCTCAAGAAATTGCTTTTAGTGCCTTTCGGTTCACTGAAGATGATTTTAAGCTCTGTCTGAAAAAGAAAAAGAAATTGGTGACTAAATCTAGAAAATTATTATACGTTGTTTTATCAGCAATCAACACAAAGGTTTCCACAACTTCATTTTCGTTTATTTTTCAAAATGCATGTTACAAACCAAACCACTCGTTTCGATAAATATCGCAGTCTAAAATAAATATTCAAGCAGTTTCGTGACATCATATCATGGAGTAGATAGCTACCCCCATACGAACTATAAAAAAGAGTAACAGTCCGCAAATGACCCCTAAGAGTTGTCGTAATACACGTATTACGTTACATTACAAAAGCCATCATATATGTGTATATACGTTCAAGGTTATAATGTTCCTCATAATTATAATATCTCTTGAAAAATGTAAATGCACACATCCAAATGTCTACTTTAGAAACTAGATGGAATTAAAATACGAAAGATGCAACCAGCGATAGCCGGTTTACTGCTGAAAATGTTATCATGGACTTAATGTGCACTATAAAACGAATTTATGTCTATGGCAGTTCGTAAACAATGAAATAAATCGCGAGTTTCATATCAAACTAAAGAAAATATAATCTTTCTAGACTTTAGAGGACATTTACCAAGAAATTATGTTGGCAGGACTTCCAGCATTTCTCTTATAATGTTTAAAAGAATTTACTGACGAATTAAGACTTTAGCGCTAGATTTTGTTAAAATAATACAAAAAATTTTTATTCTTCCTACAGTAAAAAAAAAGTTTTTAGTACACGTATCGTGAAGTAAAGAAAACGCCTGTCACTTTGTCATGTTATCATTTCCTACCATAACCTTAATAAAAAAGAAAATGAACCAAATGCTATCCCCTAATCGTTCTAACTTTCCCTAAACTTAAAAAGCAGTGTTCAAAAGGGCAGTTTAACTATTATGTTTGTATAGGTAATTGAGGCCTAATAAACGACGTCAAATTATTTTTAGCGAGTATACAAACGGTAATAAATTATCGATACAACGCCCCTCGTTTCCGTATGACAATTAAAGGCTCCCCTGGCTCAGCGGGGTGCCGTTAACGGGTTCATATCACGATAGATTAATTAAGTCGATATAAATACGACTAAATTCTTCGCTAAAAATATTACCACTACTAACTTGCGGTTATTATAGGTGGCCGTTTGCATTCCCGTCATAACTTGCGGAGACGGGATGTCGCGACGTCGTTTTTCAGTCCAGAGAGCCCGTTTGTTTGTTTGATGTGACGAATTTTATTGATGGTAAAATGGGGTAGTTAGATAGGTAGGTTGGTAATTATGCAAGGGGAGAAAGTCAGACGATGAAAGAAAGCAACGCGTTAAAAATTCAGCAGACGTGTTTCTTTTTATCTTACTTAACGGCGCGGCGGCAGAAAGTTTTATGGAGAGAGCAAACTTACCCCAAAATTGATGATGATGAAAGAATCACATTAGTAGGTAGTTAATAGAATATAAAGTATCGCAGAACTTTTTTATCAGAAGAACTCGAGAACAATCCAATTAGGTAGGTACATTGTTTCAAAACGATTTGAGGAAATTGATTCATCAACAACTTTCTGATCTGTCGTAACCAAAATACGTTTTCAAATCGTCCAAATGTACATCTGGAGTACTTATTATCGTTACAAAGCCAAACGGATATAAATAAAAGGGTTTAAGCTAAACTTTTTGGGCCAGCAAGAGAGAATCATTACATTAGTGCAGTAATTGCAATATGTTGCGGTTGTAGTTGTTCGGGATGGCAAAGTTGGAGCAGTAGTGGCAGTGGTATAAAGAGAAAGAGATAGAAGGAGGGGGGAGGTGGCAGGAACGAATGGGACTTTAAAGTCGCCGATCCCGCCGTCCGTCGCTGCCGGCGTGGTCGTATTGTATTTCCGGGCGGATCGCGACACTTAATTCCCGACCTTTATGTAATTGTTTCCTCTGTAACGCGATATTAAATGGTTTGCTGCGCCAACTGTGTGCATTATCTTGTCCACTAATCTGGAGATTAGCTCTCGTTGCCGATTTCAGTTAGAAATAATTAGGCCATTAAAACGGCCATGTTGCCGGACATATACGTATACCGGACCCATGGCAAATTATTGTGATCATTATTAAAGCGTGTAGTGCCCACACATTTAGGTAAATAGCTACTACCACCAGAGAACTCTCATAAGAATCAGCAGGGAGACAGACACAGTATGAAGGATGGTACCTATGTCAAAATGGAATGATAAAGAAGAAAGGTCTTCGACACGTCTAGAGGGGCGAGGATCTGGCAGTAGAAGATTTTCGACTCCTGAGAACTATTGGTTTCCCTTTACTTCATTACATGTCTTCATGACTCAGAGGGTGAAATACCGTCCCGTTTCTCCTTTTCCACATTAACTTCCATAAAGTCCACACTTCTTCTATTTCTTCCACATCCACGCACCTGGAGATATGGAAACGTATGGCAATGGAAGGGTTTACAACTCCTGAGTTGCCTACATCTTCCTTTATCACTCTTCACACTTTTACCTTCGTCTAAAATCTCTCTCACTAGTCCTTCATTTTTCATAAGGTGTCCTGCCACCTCTCGCTTTCTTTACTGACTTCCTTAGAGTCTATAGTTCTTCAATTTCTTCCAATGCTCTTCGACGCACTTGGAGATATGGAAACGTATGGAATGGGAGGGTTTTCAACTCTTGAGGTCCCCACATCTTCCTCTATCACTTTTCACTCTTTTACCTTCGTCTAAAGTGTCTCTCACTAGTTCTTCATATTTCAAAAGGTGATCCTGCCACCACTCGCTTTCTTTACTGACTTCCATAGAGTCTACAGTTCTTCTATTTCTTCCAATGCTCTTCGACCCACCCGAAGATATGGAAACGTATGGGAATGGGAGGGTTTTCAACTCTTGAGGTCCCCACATCTTCCTCTATCACTTTTCACTCTTTTACCTTCGTCTAAAGTGTCTCTCACTAGTTCTTCATATTTCAAAAGGTGTCCTGCCACCTCTCACTTTCCTTACTGACTTCCATAGAGTCTACAGTTCTTCTATTTCTTCCAATGCTCTTCGACCCACCCGGAGATATGGAAACGTATGGGAATGGAAGGGTTTTCAACTCCTGAGTTCCCTACATCTTCCTCTATCACTCTTCACTCTTTTACCTTCGTCTAAAATGTCTCTCACTAGTCCTTCATTTTCAAAAGGTGTCCTGCCACCTCTCACTTTCCTTACTGACTTCCATAGAGTCTACAGTTCTTCTATTTCTTCCAATGCTCTTCGACCCACCCGAAGATATGGAAACGTATGGGAATGGAAGGGTTTTCAACTCCTGAGTTCCCTACATCTTCCTCTATCACTCTTCACTCTTTTACCTTCGTCTAAATGTCTCTCACTAGTCCTTCATTTTCAAAGGTGTCCTGCCACCATCTCACTTTCCTTACTGACTTCCATAGAGTCTACAGTTCTTCTATTTCTTCCAATGCTCTTCGACCCACCCGAATATATGGAAACGTATGGCAATGGAAGGATTTTCAACTCCTGAGTTCCCTTAATATTCCTCTATCACTCTTCACTCTTTTACCTTCGTCTAAAATGTCTCTCACTAGTCCTTCATTTTCATAAGGTGTCCTGCCAACTCTCACTTTCCTTACTGACTTCCATAGAGTCTACAGTTCTTCTATTTCTTCCAATGCTCTTCGACGCACCCGATATATGGAAACGTATGGCAATGGAAGGATTTTCAACTCCTGAGTTCCCTACATCTTCCTCTATCACTCTTCACTCTTTTACCTTCGTCTAAAATGTCTCTCACTAGTCCTTCATTTTCATAAGGTGTCCTGCCACCTCTCACTTTCCTTACTGACTTCCATAGAGTCTACAGTTCTTCTATTTCTTCCAATGCTCTTCGACCCACCCGAAGATATGGAAACGTATGGCAATGGAAGGTTTTCAACTCCTGAGTTCCCTACATCTTCCTCTATCACTCTTCACTCTTTTATCTTCGCCTAAAATGTCTCTCACTAGTCCTTCATGTTTCAAAGGTGTCCTGCCACTCTCACTTTCCTTACTACTTCCATAGAGTCTACAGTTCTTCATTTCTTCCAATGCTCTTCGACCCACCCGACATATGGAAACGTATGGAATGGAAGGTTTTCAACTCCTGAGTTCCCTAACATCTTCCTTATTACTCTTTTCCTTTTTACTTCGCCTATAATGTCTCTCACTGTCCTTCATTTTCAAATAAGGTGTCCTGCCAACTCTCACTTTCCTTACTGACTTCCAAGAGTCTACAGTTCTTCATTTCTTCCAATGCTCTTCGACCCACCCGAAAATATGGAAACGTATGGGGAATGGAAGGATTTTCAACTCTTGAGTTCCCTACATCTTCCTGTATCACTATCCACTTTTTTATCTTCGGCTAAATGTCTCTCACTGTCTCATGTTTCAAAGGTGTACTGCAACACTCCTTTCTTACTGACTTCCATAGAGTCTACAGTTCTTCAATTTCTTCCAATGCTCTTCGACCCACCCGAATATATGGAAACGTATGGAATGGAAGGAGTTTTCAACTCCTGAGTTCCCTAATCTTCCTGTATAACTCTCACTTTTTACTTCGCCTAAAAGTCTCTCACTGTCCTTCATTTTCAAAGGTGTCCTGCAACTCTCACTTTCCTTACTACTTCCATAGAGTCTACAGTTCTTCAATTTCTTCCAATGCTCTTCGACCCACCCGATGATATGGAAACGTATGGAATGGAAGGGTTTTCAACTCCTGAGTTCCCTACATTTCCTGTATTACTCTCACTTTTTTACTTCGCTAAAATGTCTCTCACTGGTCCTTCATGTTTCAAAGGTGTCCTGCCACTCTCCTTTCTTACTGACTTCCATAGAGTCTACAGTTCTTCAATTTCTTCCAATGCTCTTCGAACCCGAAGTATATGGAAACGTAGGGAATGGAGGGTTTTCAACTCGTGAGTCCCACATCTTCCTTTCACTTTTATCTTTCCCTTAAATGTCTCTCACATTCTTTATGTTCAAAAGGTGTCCTCCACCCTCGCTTTCCTTACTGACTTCCATAGAGTCTACAGTGTTCTATTTCTTCCAATGCTCTTCGACCCACCCGAATATATGGAAACGTATGGCAATGGAAGGATTTTAACTCCTGAGTTCCCTACATCTTCCTCTATCACTCTTCACTCTTTTACCTTCGTCTAAAATGTCTCTCACTAGTCCTTCATTTTCATAAGGTGTCCTGCCACCTCTCACTTTCCTTACTGACTTCCATAGAGTCTACAGTTCTTCTATTCTTCCAATGCTCTTCGACCCACCCGAATATATGGAAACGTAGGCAATGGAAGGATTTTTAACTCCTGAGTTCCCTAATTTCCTCTATCACTCTTCACTCTTTTACCTTCGTCTAAAATGTCTCTCACTAGTCCTTCATTTTCATAAGGTGTCCTGCCACTCTCACTTTCCTTACTGACTTCCATAGAGTCTACAGTTCTTCTATTTCTTCCAATGCTCTTCGACCCACCCGATATATGGAAACGTACGGCAATGGAAGGATTTTCAACTCCTGAGTTCCCTTAATCTTCCTCTATCACTCTTCACTCTTTTACCTTCGTCTAAAATGTCTCTCACTAGTCCTTCATGTTTCATAAGGTGTCCTGCCACCTCTCCTTTCTTTACTGACTTCCTTAGAGTCTAATTTTTCAATTTCTTCCAATGCTCTTCGACCACTGGAGATATGGAAACGTATGGCAATGGAATGGTTTTCAACTGTTGAGGTCCCCACATCTTCCTCTATCACTTTTCACTCTTTTATCTTCGCCTAAAATGTCTCTCACTAGTCCTTCATGTCTCAAGAGGTATTATAACATTCTCCATTTATTCTTTTACATTTTCCTCCAGATACTTTTTCCACTACTTCCTCATATCATCGACAGGATTTTCATGATCATATTTACAACAACAAATTTTGCATTTTTTTTTTCCTTTTTAATACCCTATATGTGTACACGATACTTCATTTAACAAGTTCATTGTGGTTGTTTGAAGATGACGATCTCGAACGCTTAACGTCACTTGTTCTCTTTGTTATTACCGAGTTCCGTCTAAAAATATTGACGGACGTTGTGAGTGGCCGGAGCTATAAGAGATTTATATCTCATTAACGCTATCTATTAGGCAGCGTCCGCACACTGAATCAGCACTATTTGTTCTCTTCACGGGCAAGAGCCATCGCGTCGTTGAATAAAGAACAAACATTTTACTTATGCAATTAAAAGGCTGCATAATTACCCCGTTTGCCTCTATTAGTGACTGACTGAGTGAGTGCACTGTGTTAAGTGCATCTGAAAGGCTCTTCTCTCGCCAACAAGACGAGTATAAACTCATCCTCATCACATAGTGTTGTATTATATAAGTACTTAGTGTGTAACTAGCTGTTTACAATTATTAAGGACGACGTCTTTGTGAATTTAAAAAGAATACAGGCGCTTAAAAGTCATCACATTATTGGATTATTGGATCCTGTTTTGTATCAAGGGATGAATTTAAATTTGACATTTTTAGTTATGTATCAAAGACAGTTCTTCAGTGTTAAAGGTCCAAAAGGTATCAGCGAGAAACTAAAGCTTTTGTTGTTGTTTTGTGGGGGGCTGCACACATGCGTTATCGTTTTAAATACACTGCTCCCTTTATAGACTTGTAAACACTACAAAAACACACTTTTTAGTGTCGTTGGTAGTCCATAAATCTTGTGGATAATAATGATCGTTAGAATAGACTGACGGTGAGCGAGTTTTGGGAACAAGATACTTAAATTAGAATTAAATATAGGACAGGGGAAGGTATAAATAAAGGTAGGTACTATTGATAGAAGTCGACGCGACGGTGCTCTGTGACAGCTGATTTGTTTTAAGGGGATTTAAGTTCGAACAGGTGCATTTTTATTGCATCGAGGAAGAAGAAGAGCCGACCCGACGCGACGCCGCGCTGTAGTCGCCGTCAATTTTACAAACCTTTGTTTATTCTGCGGCTGTTACGACGACGTGCACTGTAATCAAACCCCCTTATGATTATAGTCTGCGGGCAGGCGTTGAGTCGGCTGAAAACATCGTTAGAACACAACAAGATAAAAAGATTACCGAGAGGGCCGAGTCGGGGCGCGGTTCGTTCGACGTATAGGATATAATATAGGAGATCTGCTCGTTCACAAAAAGGTCGAATTATAAATAACCAAGCGCCTTCCTTAGTTCCAAGAAACTGAAATTACGAAATAAATGGCCCTCTGGGCATTGGACTCCCCTCTGAGCACAATCTGCTTAATAGTAATAATGACCCATTACATAAAATGTAGCATAGTAGCTACAGACATTTGTCTAGGCGGTCGCCGCTGTTCTCTGACTCTGGCGAGTACATATCACAGCCACTACAGCAATTGATAATATTAAAAATATGTTCAGATTTTGCTGTATATGTTACTGGAGGCCTGTTTGTGTTGCAAACCAATTTCCAGGTGATAATTGACGACGTAAGGGTAAATATGCAGAGGTGCCGACCCACGTAAACTTCCCGGCATTCTTCACTTAACAAAGAAGACATCTTGTTATGAATGGTTCGAGTTCGGCGCTGCAACCGCAAACGAACGATGTTTGTAGAACTGGTATTATGGTTTATGACTTTCCCGAAGCAAAAACCAATATATTTCGGCAATTTAAATAAGTTTGACGTCCAATTTACTTTCGTCCGATTGGTTTTCTTTCTGGCGGTCGCGATCGAACAAATTTATAAATTTATTGTTTGCCCGAAACGAAACGACGACTTTAAAATATCGCCCTCGAGGTGGTACGGGAGCAAAAGGGAACATAAAACTGAGACGTCATAAAAAAATCTGACCGCCGAGCCGCTAATTTATTGTGTATTGAAACAGCATGCTTCCAAAAATAATTTTTTCGACGACAATGGATGGAACGGAGGCCTGTAGGTGTAAGGTACTGTGTGAACTACCCACTTGGTCAATATTTCTTTTTTTTTGTGGTTACGTACATATCCCTCTTGTTATTATTGCTCATCCACCTGGGTCCAATTTATATAATATTTGGACCAGGTACCTACAATACACACATGTGCTTTTTTCATATGTCACGTTTGTGCCGGTGTGCTGCGATTTTTAATACGCCTAGAACGTGAAGGTCACGTTGACATATCCACTGGTCATCTTTCTAGAGTTCCACGAAGTCGGGTTTTGTTTTTGCGGTTTATCTTCAAAAGGAATACTGATTACAGCGAACAACGGCGAATGTTCTGCGGCTAAATCGCCGTGCCCTGTTCTGGGCATCGCACTTTCTATTGTTATATTTTACACGACTTGCATGTAAATCTGACGCTAACATCCTTCTGAGTAACGATTATCATTTTAGGTTCACGAAAACCACAAACGAAGCTCAAATTCGGTCACTTATACGAGATCCGGCTCGAAGGACCAAATGAAATCAGGTTAATCAGGTACCTACCACAACATTATTGGTTTCTGAAATTAACTTAAGACCACTAGCAGTTTATGCGTCAGTATAACTTTTAAGAAATTAAATATTTATTTAATTTAATAGTCTTGTCAGAAATGGAGCTTTAAGTTTAACAAGTCATTATTTAAAGGTCAAGTTAGATTACTTAATTTACCTCTCATTCTTGAGAACTTTACCAATGAACTAAATAATATAAATGAAGTAGGTACGGTACATAGCATTAAAAAAAGGATATAATTTACGTGTAATTGATAAAATTTTAAAAAGAAAGTCACTAAATTATTATACAACCCACCTTCCTTAATCAAAATTCTCGTTTTTGGTAATTTAATAATTATTTTCAAAAAAACTATAATTGTCTAGTGACTGAAAGCAATATTTTAAGTTTAGATAAATACTAGCTATGCCCGCGAATTCGTCCGCGTGGAATAGTGACTTTCGGCAGCATTTACAATTTTTTTCTTCTATATCTTTATTTTCTGGGCCGTAAGCCTTTTTGCCAACGTCATTACACAAAAACTTTCATTCTTTATTTTTGCCCCCTTTAGGGTAAAATTTTGACAAACCTTAAATGTCGTATTTATTTATATCTAATCAAAAGCCTAAAAAATAAGTTTCAAGGCTCTAGCTTTATATCTACTTATCTATCTTTGTACCAAATTCTCATTTAAATCGGTTCAGTAATTTGGGCGTGATTGCGTAACACACAGACAGACAGAGTTACTTTCGCATTTATAATATTATAGATTAATATATTTTAGTTTAATTATAGTTTAAAATAGTTTATATAGCTTAGTATTCAACTACTTTTATTGATCCAAATAAACAAAACCTCTATAACTTTTTACACTTAATATTTTAATTTTCTGGGCCGTAAGCTTTTTGGACGACGTCATTACACAAAAACTTTCACCGCCTAATTTTATCCCCTTTAGGTTAAATTTTTACAAACATTCAGTGTCGTATTTATTTATATCTAATAAAAGCCTACAAAATAAGTTTCAAGCTACTATCTTTAAAAATTACGGAATTTCCGCACAAACTTTCCTATTTCAACCCCTTACAACCCTTTTTTCGCATTAAATAGTAGCCTATGTCCTTTCTCAGGCTCTAGACTATCTCTGTACCAAATTTCATTTAAATCGGTTCAGTAAATTTTAGGCGAGATTGTGTAGCATACAGACAGAGTTACTTTCGCCTTTATAATATTCCGCGAATTCATTTTCATCGATTTTCCCATGGGAATAAGATATTTTCTCGCAGTAAAACGTAGCTTATGTGTTAATCCAGGGTGTCAGCTAACTCCATACCAAATTTTATTAAAATCGCTCCAGCCGTTTAGACGTGAAAAAGTAACAAACATACACACTAACACACTCACAAACTTTCGCCTTTATAGTATTAGTGTGATATTGTAAATAATAAGGATAAAATTAAGGACCCTATGTTAAAAAATGGTATATATCAGCTATTGTGTAATTCCTGTCACGCTTTATATACCGGAAGGAGTGGGAGAAGCATTAAAAAACGAATTGGAGAACATGTATATATATTATATTAACAAGAAAGATAAAAACACTCGATTTGCAGAACATTGTTCAATCTTTAACCACTCTATCGATCTCGAAAAATCAAAAATATTGCACTCAAACATCATAAACTATAAAAAACTTTCTTTATTTGAAAACTTAGAGATCAAAAAAAGTAATTAACAACAGTGTAAATTTAGTTAACAACCAATTAGCGCTAGACACAACCAATTCTCCACTAATATTGTACCATCTTAAACCCCATTCTCCCTCCCCATTCAAAAATTGTTATAAAATGATACGTTCAAATTTTATACTTTAGTAATCCATTTGTTACTCTTGATAATGGACAATAAACTATTTGGTGAAAACATTCTTGCTTCTTTTCGTATTCTAATTATTAAAAAATGTTTCACAATCCTTGCACCGTGTTGAAAGTTTGAGTTGCATTTAAAAGTATTTTACGTAGTTGATGATTAGTTAATTGTTTTCCGCAAACACACCTATCCACCTGATGACTATTACGTTTGGAGCTAAAAGTCAGTAAGTTACAGTAGGTAGGTAGAGTGCAAATAAAGTGGATGTCACGTTGTAAATCAACACGATCTCGAAAAAATACGGACCGAGAATAAAATTCTTTGTCAACAAAGATTCTAATCGGTTGAATTTATGACTCGGGTCACGTGAAGTAAACACTAATGAAATTCTATCCCCGCGTTTATCTAAAATATTAATTATGGTGAACCAAAAGTCGCCTGACGTGCCACGTTCAAAGGCGATTGTTGTCAAATAGAGACAATAATCATCACATTTGAATATTGTACATTATACCCACACGTAGGTATCGTTAATATTATTAGGTGTATTATGTGTAGGCTTTGCTGTATCTTCCGTCTCCGTGATTGCTGATGCATCCAATGTTTCCAATTTTTTTTTCTTTGAATCCTGATAATATAATTGATGAATTACACATCCGCTTGTATCATCACATGTTTCCGTAATAAATTGTTTATTAATTCAACATACATTTTATTTATTTATGCATAATGGTGTTGGATGGAGAAGGGTTTGAAAACAACTCATGTTTCCACTGACCTCCTACAATCACCAATTTATCTTGAGTTCTTTAAAAGGATTTCAATAAATTTCAAAAGAATTCTAACAAACTTCCAATAAATTATTTATTAATTCATTGACTTATGAATTACGTTGTGACCATAATAACTCAATCGATCAGAGGCACTTTACAGTCTCTACTACTAATCGTTGCTGCTTGCTGGCAATGCAGTTTTGAAATAAGTTTAAATTTCAATTTAATTAATTTTCCTGAATAACGTTTGACACACAGTAAGTAACTTGCGAGTGCAAATCTATCGTTATTGGTTCGTACCGGCTCGCTCAGTTAATTGATTGTAGTAAATCCTCAAACAAGCTTAAAACAATTTTAGAGTAAACTTTCCAAGTGATTTTGCCGGGCGAGTATCGAGTCGCAGCCGAGAAATCGGTTTGCTTGTTTGCGGAAAACTGTTTTCCCTCGGCGACAACTGCATTTTTTTCAGGAATTTGTAACGAAGTTTCTACCCGAATAAGCCGCAAATTGGAACTTACGACCAACAATAGCACAGAACCATTAATTCGGAAATTTGAACAGCGGTCCCATCCCCCCATAGCACAATTGTATTCCAAAATATGCAGGAGAATTCTCTAGTTGCAAACATTACACAAATGCACTATATTTAAAGAGGACAGATATCCTGAAAACATAGGTACGACTACTCGGATAAATTTGCTTGGGTAGTTTTTCTTCTACCCAGTAACAATTGGAAAGGCAAATTGTTAACATGCTGCACTTATTTGTGTTTTAAAAACCTATCAGGAATCGACATATCTAATACAACAATCGACATCATCTACGATCTGTCAGTGTATCCATCCGTCTACATAATAAAAAATAACTTCTCGTCACGGCAAATTAACTCGTCTGATACTACACTATAAGTTTTCGAAAATTACTTAATGATGCCTATCTTTAAACAAATTATTTCTGCGTTACTTAATTCGCTCGAAGACAAAGGTCTTTTGTCGTTTACTCAGTTTTCCGTTAGTTATTAGGCGAACGTTCCGCACGGCGTCGACGAATAAAAAAAAATGGGAAATAACGACTGTGATGTTAAGACATGTTCAAAGTTTAGTGGAGCGTATATACAAAATAGCTGCCTAATGAATTAATTGCCCGTTGAACAAAAATAAACTGGAATAATTATTCATTGGTTCCAACGAAGGTAAATTCCACACAAACAGAAATAACAAATGCTACAGGTACACTCTGAGGACGTTAATTCGTTCCCAGTAGTTTTCTTAAATGGCAATGTCGCGCCTTTTCGGTCTGTATGTTGTCGATAATGTAGGAAACAATAATATTGCGAGCAGAATCGCATCTATTGCTCGCTAGTTTCGTGGCTGTTTCAATGTTTACATACTTTATATACAGGGTCTTTCAAGTTGATCGGCTATTAGTATATGAATTAGTAGAATGAATTCAATTCTGAAACTTGGGCTCATTTGGTTATTGTTTATGCCGCTTCTTTTAAAAATATTTTCAATTTCGATTTACATCCGGTTATACCGAAAGTAGATGTTACCTTTCTTATTTTAAATGGAATGACATATTTTCCGATAGAAAATCTGAATTCATGCATATTTTATAGGAGGCCCTAGTCCGAAAATATTGATGGATTTTGAGTTACTTAATTTTTTTCAAAATTTTTGACATCTGTACGTTAACATTCAAAAAACCGTAATTCAATTAATTTTTGAGATTTTGCTTTATAACTCTTAACAATTATTTATAACTATTCACATTATCGAGAAAAAATTGAGGTTTATAACTAAAATGTACAGGGTGTTCAAATTTTGTGGTCAAAGTTGGTCAACTTCAAAGAGACATAAGTCAATTTTTGTAAATAGAATGACCCATTTTTGACTACATATTCGAATTCCTCATTGAATTTTGCGTTTTTGATAAGGGACTATCGTATAACTTTGCTTATACTTTTTGAGAAAATCTACAATTTGAAGTATGTCATTCCATTTAAAATAAGAAAGTTAACATCTACTTCCGGTATAACCAGATTTAAATCGAAATTAAAAATATTTTTAAAAAAAGCGGCATAAATAATAACCAAATGAGCCCAAGTTTCAGAATTGAATTCATTCTACTAATTCATATACTAATAGCCCATCAACTTGAAAGACCCTGTATATTAAGTATGTAAACATTGAAACAGCCACGAAACTAGCGAGCAATAGATGCGATTCTGCTCGCAATATTATTGTTTCCTACATTATCGACAACATACAGACCGAAAAGGCGCGACGTTGCCATTTAAGAAAACTACTGGGAACGAATTAACGCCCTCTCAGTGTATGTTAATGTAGCAACATTAAATTAAATACTCTTGTAGGTACATTAAAAAGAGTTTCTTGTAACTAATCATATTAATAAACTAAGTGTGGGGCCAAAGATTAATGATTTGTGATAAATCTGACGGTTGCGACAGTACTTACAGTGCATCAGACGTACCACCTGTTGCAAATAATGACAACTAAATTGAGTCTACTGACGCAAGTGACGTCGTAAATGAGACAGTCTTAAGATAAAAGCTTTTGGGTGTTTTATTACCACCAGTGTTGATGGGCGGGCTGTCCCTCCGACCTACATTCTGGTGAAAAGTCGGAGGGTAAGGCGGAAGGCCCTCTTCAGCCTCCTCTAGAAATCATCGGAATGGGTGGGTGGTGGTTTGGGGGAGAAAGATGAGAGGGACGAAATGAAGACAGAAGAGAATTAAAAGACTATCTGTGGAATATTACCACCCCGGAATATGCCTAAATAATCCAAAGAAACCACAGATAAACTTGGACACCAGAATCGAACCGGTGACTTCCCGAATGCTCAGACCATGCTGCTCAGAACTCACAATCCTCCTTTACTAAAGATCGTACAGAGTGGAGTGAGTTAAAAGTGTTAACAGGCACAACATCCACCACAACGATCGATTGGACTTGGAATTTGTGGTGGAATTAACTCTTGCCGCGGTACTTTTCATTACTTATTGATGGCACCATCTCACACACAGCATCCTCAACACCACCATGTGCGTGCATACGTATTATATAGCTGACAACACGGCTAATGCAGTAGCAGTTTGTTAAGTGGTCTTCGGACCCCACCCCCTTAGATTATGCGATAACAATATCTTAATTACATCTTTCGATGTGCGCCCGGATCAAAAATTCAACTTTTATATACCTACCTATGGGACTTTTTATGGACGTCTTAATGGCGGTGCATGACACTGACAATTACGCGTGACCTGGAACTTGGAACACTTTTGATGTGCCTCCCCGTCTTATATGTATGTTGTATGTGGGACGGACACAGACGGGACCGAGTAGGTAGGTAGAGCACATACATTACGACTCTTATATTATTATACCGCTAAATCGTATAATTTAACGTTCCAAATTGGATCGAGCCACGGAAATTTCGTAACATACACAATCACTTTGTAGGTAGGTACAAGTACCTAAGCACAGGCACTCGACCACAAAATAATAATTTCCTTTTGTGATACAGCATGCGTGGTTCTATTGCCGTTACCAACTACGAAAAATCATAATAAGGATCACTAAACGACGCTCTTATGTTGCTTATTTTTTTAATATCTATGGTCCTTCGAGCCGGATTTCTACATTAAGCTGTTTCCAATAGGCAACAGCGTCATTTGCTTGGGTAAGAATGTGCTGGGCGTTATTTTATAATCTCTGTATCCTTTACAAACGATCATTGCACTGTTATCTTCCCATATTCTATTATAAAATAAAACTAGCAACAACAATTGTACAAATATTTTAAGAAACTTTAAAAAACGTCATGTTTATAACGTGGCTGTGTGCACCGAGGGTTTTATTCGTCTTTTAAATTATGTTACTGAAAGTTTTTGTGTACAAATCTGTTTTTTTAATATGGTCCTTCGAGCCGGATTTCCACTTTAAGCTGTTTCCAATAGGCAACAGCGTCATTTGATTGGGTAAGAATGTGCTGGGCGTTATTTTATAATCTCTGTATCCTTTACAAACGATCATTGCACTGTTATCTTCCCATATTCTATTATAAAATAAAACTAGCAACAACAATCGTACAAATATTTTAAGAAACTTTAAAAAACGTCATGTTTATAACGTGGCTGTGTGCACCGAGGGTTTTATTCGTCTTTTAAATTATGTTACTGAAAGTTTTTGTGTACAAATCTATTTTTTTAATATGGTCCTTCGAGCCGGATTTCCACTTTAAGCTGTTTCCAATAGGCAACAGCGTCATTTGATTGGGTAAGAATGTGCTGGGCGTTATTTTATAATCTCTGTATCCTTTACAAACGATCATTGCACGGTTTTCTGCCCATATTCCTTTATAAAATAAAACAAACAGGCTCATTCGTACAAATAGGTATGCTAGTAAACTTTAAAGAACTGCATGTTTGTAATGTCAAGGATTTTATTCGTCACTAAACGTTTTTACTGTGATATGAAATCGGTGACCAATTTTTTTTTATAGTGCCGACATAACCGTCCGTTCAATTCATCTAAAACAGTTCGACCAAAAACATAAAATCTTAATACAAGTTGTTCATTGCAAAAGTAGGAGTAACGACCCAATAAACCTTTTATGGTCGTAGGAAGGAACCCATCATGGACTCACGGACGGGACGACGCCATCAGTCGGCTACAGGGTGACCAACTTAATTGTTTATAGAGGGTAATATTTAAAAAAACTCCAAAGGGATTCTAGATACTTTAAATAAAAGTATATTATTAGATACTAAAGGGGATAGCGAACAAAATTGAAACAATTACGATACATTCCTATCCTTATTATCACACTAATGTTATAAAGGCGAAAGTTTGTGAGTGTGTGAGTGTGTATGTTTCTTACTTCTTCACGTCTAAACGGCTGGAGCGATTTTAATAAAATTTGTTAAGGAATTAGCTGACACCCTGGATTAACACATAGGCTACGTTTTACTGCGGGAAAATATCTTATTCCCATGGGAAAATCGATGAAAACGAATTCGCGGAATATTATAAATGCGAAAGTAACTGTCTGTATGCTACACAATCTCGCCTAAAATTTACTGAACCGATTTAAATGAAATTTGGTACAGAGATGGTCTAGAGCCTGAGAAAGGACATAGACTACTTTTTAATGCGAAAAAAGGGTTGTAAGGGGTTGAAATAGGAAAATTTGTGCGGAAATTCCGTGATTATTAAAGATTCTTTAGGCTTTTGATTAGATATAAATAAATACGACATTCAATGTTTGTAAAAATTTTACCCTAAAAGGGATAAAATTAATCGATGAAAGTTTTTGTGTAATGACGTCGACCAAAAAGCTTACGGCCCAGAAAATTAAAATATTAAGTGTAAAAAGTTATAAAGGTTTTGTTTATTTGGATCAATAAAAGTAGTTGAAAACTAAGCTACGTATATAAACTATTTTAAACTATAATTAAATTATATTAATGTATAATATTATAAATGCGAAAGTAACTCTGTCTGTCTGTGTGTTACGCAATCACGCCCAAACTACTGAACCGATTTAAATGAGAATTTGGTGCAGAGATAGATAAGTAGATATAAAGCTAGAGGCTTGAAATTAATTTTTTAGACTTTTGATTAGATATAGATACGACATTTAATGTTTGTAAAATTTTTACCCTAAAAGGGGGCAAAAATAAGGAATGAAAGTTTTTGTGTAATGACGTCGGCAAAAAGGCTACGGCCCAGAAAATAAAAATATAGAAGAAAAAAATTTGAAATGCTGCCGAAAGTCACTATTCCACGCGGACGAAGTCGTAAATAAAATTCAGACCAATTATATAGAAATCAACCCCCTTCAGAGGAATTTTGCACTTTATAATCATTTCAATAATCAAAATCAATATTTCACTTTTTGGCATAAGCCTTTTCAGGCTTTGAAAAATATTTTTGCCCTATTTTGAGTTTGATTCTTGCAATAACATCCCCAATAGAATTAAGTCGAGGGTAGTTATTATTTTTCCTATCTGCACTATGACATGATGTCATTTGCATGGCGCCTAATGTCTGAAGGTGGTTCACCCTGTACACAATTGTTTTTCCGTTATAAAAGGGGGGTATTAAACGTTATATGCAGTGGACAAGTATTCGCCTACGATCTCCTATCTTTATGATATCAGTAATCCTTAAAATGGAACAATAGCTGTCTTGTCTTGAAGGTTTAAAGTCAACTTTATTACCTCGACGAGACTCCTATTACCCGCGCCAGCTACATGTATAAAACATTTACATCATTTAAATGAAAAAGAATTTGGTAATGTATGTATGTATATGTACCTCAGCCGCCTATAAAATGACCCAATGGCACTGCAAAGAATAAAGTTTAGAATTTTGCTAGAGTCTTTTTGTTGAAGTAATGATGCATTTAACAGTAGATGTTGTACCTTTATGTAGACATACGGAACAACAGAATTTATTATTCGGAATAAACATTTAGACTGTACAATGCACATAATATGGTCAGTGTTTTCAATCACAATGACCTAATAATGTTCCAATTAATTGTTTATGTAGCTTCGCAAAATATATTGCTATAAATTCCTCTTCCTCTGGTATTTCGTTTGATTTTGGGACTATTAAAATAGTTTTACGAGAGTTACAACGTATCCCAACAAGAATTTTATAAATAAACTGTCGTGTATTGTCCCTATTTCCTGTCCTCTTAATTCCAATATCATTTCATCAGACTACACGTTCTTGAATAAGCTGAATGCATTTAAAATTTAAAACAGTAATGTATGCAGTTGATACAAAAGCTACTGTAGATAGGTACCTATGTATACTCATACAATATTCAACAAGTCTGACATTCGGTGTTGATTATATCTGTCAAATATTAACATTTCTAATAATGTTGGTGAGGACTTAATGGCGCCAGAAAAATTCAGGAGGAATAGGACCTATCACTACCAAGTAAGTGCACGACATATTTTTCAGTTGCTTCTTTCGATAAAAGCAGATTTGTTATCGTAATATATTTCTACTTTTTAATTTGATAGAAATCGTCATAGATCCCTGACATTTAATGCTTTGAAATTTAATCAATAGCATCGATCAGTCAGTTTCTTATCGTTCGAATTCATCATGACCTAACCTACATAGATCCTACTTTAAATTTGTAAATGTGTTTTCAAGGCGTCTCTTAAATAGTTTTACAAAAAGGTAAATTAAATTCCATAATTAGCTTTACTATTTCTTCTCACAAATTTTATAAAATTCGATATCGACTTAAAATTCGTTGTCAATTACTCAATGTTCTCAATTTCCGTACTTCAACCCTCCCTTATAAAATTATACAATAGAATAGATTACATATGGAATATTTTATGGTTGAAACCTCCCTACTTAGAATATTTTATCGCTGATATCGTCGATAGGATGGATGGGTAGATGGCGGACGACCTTTTATGGATCAAATCTTCGATTTGTTCTCCGTTGGCGGCTAATTTATGTGAATATCATACAAAATGAGGGAATGTGTGGGAAATTTCGCGACGGCATCGGCGGAGGGCGTCATAAATTCGGAATCGGAATGAATTAAGTATACGAACCTTAACATGTGCCAAGTTCGCAGAAGACGGAATGTAATAAGGTAATTTGTATGACCCGAGAGACCAGTCCGCCAAAGTTTAAATACGCCGGAATATCCGAAGTTTGCTCATTTATTCAAATTGCTGACCGTACACATTGAAACTCAATAAAGACAAGCTAGAAGTACATACATGTACCGCACTCCTGATCCTTCGGCTACATTATATAACGATATATGTCCCGAGTCCTTCCTTCTATATCCCCTTCTGGAAGTCGTTTGATTTTAAAAAGTGCATATATTTCAGACCAAGTGAAAGGCTTATACGAAAAACATCACCGTTGGCGTTGCGTTGTTATTATTATAGGTACGTCGCGTGCAAAAGTCCGACTTTTTCGACATAATTTACAATATTGCCGTATCGTTACAAACCTTCTTTAACATGATAATGCACTCAATTTTAACTCTCCTCGTGGAACAACTTAAAAACGGTAATAATAATTAAATATTTACTTTACTCGAGAAAATGCAAATCGCTTTTCTCGCAGGGGCAGTCACGCCATTTACCGTTAAAAAATAAAAACATCTACCTACATATTATAACTCACTAATATAACACAAAAATCCACCATAACTTGAGAAAGTTTACAAATATTTTAATTTGCATTATTTTGTCGTGTGGAATTTTATAAAATTTGTAGACAACTATTGTCATTCTTGATTCCTTTGAACGAGAATAAGGGACCGTTCATAAAATACGTTCACATACGAGGGGGGGGGGACTTGCTGAGTGTTACAGGATGTGAAAAGGGGGGGGCAGGGGTTCTATGGCAACGTGACGTTCGCCGTTCATAAAAAAATTTACAGGGGGATTACAGAAAGTGTGACACAGCGTGACAACCGGGGGGAGAGGGTCAAAAAAAGGTTATTTTAATGTGACGTATCTTATGAACAGCCCCTAAGACCCTTATACAAATATTTTTATTTTACTTAATATATTTAAATACATATAGGTACCTACTGGGAACACTTTGTTGTGTTACGTAATGCGCATTTAAAAAATACTCATTTGACTAAGAAATCACAGCTGAATTAAATTGAATTTAAAGTATTCGATCAAAAATTTATAAACAATAAACCATTACACTAATATTATAAAGGCGAAAGTTTGTGAGTGTGTGACTGTGTGAGTGTGTATATTTGTTACTACTTGATGTCTAAACAGCTGGAGCGATTTTAATAAAATTTGGTAAGGAATTAGCTGATACCCTGGATTAACACATAGGATACGTTTTACTACGGGAAAATATCTCATTCCCATGGGAAAATCGATGAAAATGAATTCGCGGAATATTAAAAATGCGAAAGTAACTCTGTCTGTATGCTACACAATCTCGCCTAAAATTTACTGAACCGATTTAAGTGAAATTTGGTACAGAGTTAGTCTAGAGCCTGAGAAAGGACATAGGCTACTTTTTAATGCGGAAAAAGGGTTTTAAGGGGTTGAAAGGGGAAAGTTTGTGCGGAAATTCCGTAATTTTTAAAGATAGAAGCTTGAAACTTATTTTTTAGGCTTTTCATTATTAGATATAAATAAATACGACATTCAATGTTTGTAAACATTTTACCCTAAAGGGGATAAAATTAGCCGATGAAAGTTTTTGTGTAATGACGTCGTTTAAAAAGCTTACGGCCCAGAAAATTAAAATATTAAATGCAAAAAGTTATAGAGGTTTTGTTTATTTGGATCAATAAAAGTAGTTGAATACTAAGCTATATAAACTATTTTAAACTAAAATTAAACTATATTAATCTATAATATTATAAATGCGAAAGTAACTCTGTCTGTCTGTGTGTTACGCATTCACGCCCAAACTACTGAACCGATTTAAATGAGAATTTGGTACAGAGATAGATAAGTAGATATAAAGCTAGAGGCTTGAAACTTATTTTTTAGGCTTTTCATTAGATATAAATACGACATTTAAAGTTTGTCAAAGTTTTACCCTAAACGGGACAAAAATAAGGAATGAAAGTTGTTGTGTAATGACGTCGGCAAAAACGGCCTAGAAAATAAAAATATAGAAGAAAAAATTTTAAATGCTGCCGAAAGTCAGTATTCGACGCGGACGATGTATTCAATGCTTTTATTAAGTAGTATCAATAGTACTTCTGTTTATGAAAACGCCATGTCAATTGCTCTACATTTTGTTGCTTAAAAAAGTGTGTAGGTTCGCAGTAAAGTCCAAAATCCTTTAGGAAAAAACCTAAAAGAATTTTTGGTCTCGTTAATATTACGTAATATGTACACAATAATAATATAACATTGACATACATTCAAGGTGAATGATAGAGAGAGAGGGAAGCAGAGAGTTATTTAAAGAAAAAGAAACGCTCCTGAAAGGTAATTCAGTAGTAACAACTGGCAATTTGTTTTTCGTTCAGCGACCCTGTATTTTTTAATGGCTCATTTGCATACACAGATTGATCGATATGTTAGCGAAAGATCTCGGTCAGCCATCAACCTAATGGCTCTTGGTTGGTGTGCCTTTGTTTCAAGACGAGAAATCGGTAACAAAGTGAGACCAGCCGTGATTCCCCCAAGCCCACATTTCTCATTACAGTGGCGTAGGTACACGTTTCGACATTTCAATATACCACCACAGCACATAACAACAATACTCATACTTACATATTTAATTCATAAAAATCATATATGTACATAAGTAGATGGGTATTTATTGGCACCCTTATTAACATCAACCTCCAAGTTCCCACCAATTGCACTCACACTCTATTTGTACTTTTGTAATAACTATTAACTGCTCTTGTCAGCAACGTAATGAAAAAATACCACCTGGTTAAAATAATAACCAACACGTAGGTAAGTACATAATATGTACAATACATTATTATATTATGAACTTGACTTAGGTAATATATTTACAGCACAATATTAGCATTGACCGTTTATAATTTGTTGTGGCCATTCCGCCGTTACGGTTCATTTAATAAACATATTCCCTATAATTATAAACCACATAAAGGAGGGGTGCGGTTACGACTCGATACGATTTGCAATTTTACTTACAAATACACAGGGTGACCCATTTTACTTTCTTTTTTTTTTTAAGCTATTTAGAATTTTGCAAGTGCCGGAAACTACAACATTTAAAAATAATCTAACAATAAAATTACTGTAAAATAATTAAATTGTCATTGTATCGAATATATATATATATATACGTACACTTTTCTATGAGTATAAGTATCTGTTTTTGTTTAGCTAAGTGGCCAAATCAATCAATTTCTTATAAAACCTTGATTGATAGTTTCATTTCCTGTTTATCGTCTAACAAAGTTAATTAAAAGTTTCTCTATTTCCGCGTTATACAATACAATACAATACAATACAATAATACAACCAAGTAAAGGAAATCATATCCACTTCAATCACTAATCAGTCAAATGCAAGTGGGTGTGTGTAAGTGTGTGCCGTAGACTAGATATCCTTAATTCGAACTCTAATACTAGGTACTATTCGGTAACTAAACTACACAGGTGTGTTTAAATCTGCGAACGGATACTTACGTGGAGTATCTATTGACAGGAAACGTCTCGGGGCACGGCGATACTAATTATCCTAATAGAAACGTAGTGGAGAAGTACCTGTTAGATATATTGACCATGTAAATAGGTGTAGGTGAAGGAGTCGCGGTTAATATGCTAATTCTCTACTAAACAAGATCTGTAGAATGAATGATTCATTCATCCAAAGCTCACAGTCGTATAACTGACTACCTAAAGCTCGATGTGTTACAGCGTACCTACAGTGCAATAAAATGGAAAATAAATGTGGCCAAGAACTAACTGAACATCTGCACCGAATAAAAAGATCGATATTTAATTTTGACCTCAAAAAATGAACAAGTATTTGTTAGGAAATAACGAAAAATGTATTTGTTTTTACAAAGGGTATATAGGTTTATGAAGTGTAGGATGGAAGGACTTCTTAGGAATCGTGAAAAAGACTGAGTGCTTTTTGAAGAGAAATAACAGACTAAATTAACGAAATGAAGGCATTAAAGGAGGGAAATATAAATCCCCTAATAATCAAAGAAAATCTCAAAAAATAGTAACGTAGGCAAATTAAAACACGACTTTTTCAGAATGAAGCGTAGTTAGATGTCAATACTTCCTTGTGATGTTGTACTTCATGAGTTCTTAAATGGACGGTTTTCAGTTTTGAAATGAATTTAGTATAGATAACTGCCATTACAAAATGAAAAGCAACCTCAGAAATTATTATTTTAGGAGGTCTACGTTTTCAGAATGATCTGTAATATCTGTGAAACTGAAGCGGCTTCCGAAAGTTTTCTTAAAAGCTTTCTAATTCGCGATATTTTGATCTGAAGTGAAATTGGTACAATTGTCAATGAAAATGAAAATTAATCTCACAGAGGATTATTTTAGAAGTATTACGTTTTTAGAACGATTTTTAGTATCTGTCAAACTGAAATTATTTCCGAAAATGTGAGGAAAATATTTAAATTTGCGATTTTTTATATCTGAATTGAATTTAGTACAATTTCCGATATAAAATGAAAAATTAACCCCACAAATGATTATTTTAGGAGTCTACGTTTTCAGGTTGATCTGTAATATCTGTCAAACTGAAGCTGCTTCCGAAAGTTTCCTTAAAAGCTTTCTAATTCCCGCTGTTTTGATCCAAAGTTCAATTGGTACAATTGTCAATGCAAAATGAAAATTAACCCCACAGATGATTATTTTAGTAGTATTACGTTTTCAGAACGACTTTTAGTATTTGTCAAACTGAAATTATTTCCGAAAATGTGAGGAAAAGATTTAAATTTGCGATTTTTTATATCTGAATTGAATTTAGTACAATTGCCGATATAAAATGAAAATTAACCCCACAAATGATTATTTTAGGAGGTCTACGTTTTCAGGATGATCTGTAATATCTGTCAAACTGAAACTGCTTCCGAAAGTTTCCTTAAAAGCTTTCTAATTCGCAATATTTTGATCTAAAGTGAAATTGGTACAATTGTCAATGTAAATGAAAATTAACCCCACAGATAACCATTTTAGAAGTATTACATTTTCAGAACGATTTTTAGTATCTGTCAAACTGAAATTATTTCCGAAAATGTGAGGAAAAGATTTAAATTTGCGATTTTTGATATCTGAATTGAATTTAGTACAGTTGCCGATATAAAATGAAAATTAAACCCACAAATGATTATTTAAGGAGGTCTACGTTTTCAGGTTGATCTGTAATATCTGTCAAACTGAAGCTGCTTCCGAAAGTTTCCTTAAAAGCTTTCTAATTCCCGCTGTTTTGATCCAAAGTTCAATTGGTACAATTGTCAATGCAAAATGAAAATTAACCCCACAGATGATTATTTTAGTAGTATTACGTTTTCAGAACGACTTTTAGTATTTGTCAAACTGAAATTATTTCCGAAAATGTGAGGAAAAGATTTAAATTTGCGATTTTTTATATCTGAATTGAATTTAGTACAATTGCCGATATAAAATGAAAATTAACCCCACAAATGATTATTTTAGGAGGTCTACGTTTTCAGGATGATCTGTCATATCTGTCAAACTGAAGCTGCTTCCGAAAGTTTCCTTAAAAGCTTTCTAATTCGCAATATTTTGATCTAAAGTGAAATTGGTACAATTGTCAATGTAAAATGAAAATTAACCCCACAGATAACCATTTTAGAAGTATTACGGTTTCAGAACGATACGTTCTGTCAAATATTCGAACTTGTTAACGTTACCGCCTTCTTGTTCTGATTATCCGCTTTGTTCTACCGTGCACTCTGCGCCGTCGCGTCGCGTCGCCTTGATTTTGATGATTTATTGTTGTCGCGAGACGAGAATATAGTCTCTCATACACACACACATACGTGCATAAACACACATACTCTCGTCTTTGCGTCTTGACGCGACCGACGCCGACCACGTTGCAAATTTATGCAGTCAAAATGCGCCAAACATCACGCCAGACGCCCGCCGTGGTGGTGCTACAACAACGACTGCATACACATGCTAATGGCTGGCTGGCTGAATGCGCCCATAAGTCGGCAAACAAATAAAAAAAATTACGAAACAATAGACGGTAAGTGCATACTGCAACAACCAAGCGGCAGACAGACACCTCAACTTAACGGCAACGGGGATGTAAAGGGTGTCAAGGGGAGAATCCAACGCCCAACATCACGTTGAACATTAGTGGTATGTTTACAAGAAATTTTAGTTTTTAATTTATTTGCTAGGAAAAAATGTTCTGAATTTTTTATATCATTTTTTAAATTTTTTTCAAAACGAAATACTTTTATTCTGATTAAACACTACATTTCCAAAAATATTCGCATGAGTAACGAATTGTCCTGATGTGCATATACAATATGGAAATTTGTTTCGTGGGTACCGATTTCGTAAAAGAAAAAAAAAAAATAAAGTACGACCACAATTTGGTATGTGAGAAAGACCATACACGTACCGTAGTGAGTGAACTCATGTCTCGTGAAGGAATCTAAACGTAATTTGATAACAATAAACCGCACGTAGAAAGTAGACATTACAACATCTAAAACGTTTTGTGTATTGTTGTGGTCAGCTGTGGCGGACAACGACAGGTTTATTCGTTAATCAGTGATCACGTACGTAAGTATGTGGTACCTACCTATTCACCCAATTGAATCACTATTGAAAAAAAAAAAAGAAAATACATGACACGTTTTATTTCGTAATACTTTCAGTGACGACTCGTGCCTTCAAACTGGCTCTTTATTGTTAAAAAAAAAACAATTTTCTCTTAACCAGAGCCGCAAATAAGTTCAACCACTGTCAACTTGTGTCTACTCCCATCAGCAACAAATTTAGTAGAGCACTTGAGCTGCATTCGATGCAGCACACCCGCTTCGTTTCAGCAACCACGAGACAGCACAGCTAACAGTAAATTTTAACAGATAAGTAGGTTAAAGATTTGCACTCCTATTTCGTGTTTACCAGAATTTTAGTATAATAAATTTTATCCTTGTTAGATTATGTTCCGGCCGCCACTGTCTCTACAGTGAAAACAAACTATTGTGGTTCATTATTTTTTAAAAATTGACCACATTACGCCGTTCGTTATTGTAATTACCATCTGCATTCCCATGCTACGTGTATACCTATGTTGACACTTTTTGAATGTGTAAACAGTTTTAATATTGAATTCAATTTATAAAAGACGAGATATGCATTAACAATTAGTATCCACCAATGTATGCAGTGCGAGGTACAACTTTTATGTTTAATAAATCTTTTTACGTTCACGAATCAATACGACTATCAAATAAACCCTAAAAAAAGTAGTGCGTGAATAATTAAAAATTTTAAAAAGGTGACGACGGCCACATAAACCATAATAAAAATCACAAATTTACATAGACATCTACATTTTTATCTCTGTCTGTTTAAACCCTTATTTTTTATTTGTTGGGTTGTCGCACCCGAAAACTGCAAACATAAGTTCCAAGAAACATTGTAACGTTACACAATACAAAAATATTTCTTTTTTATTTAGATATTAAATCGGCCGGGTTCGATTACGGGAGCCTATGATAAAAATTATGTTAATACAAAAGGCAAAACGAAAGGCTGTCGCGCGGCGCTGCGCTCTCCGCGGGGATCCGTGTTTGAGATCGACATTTCTATGAAGCTCGATTACCGAAAGCGGGTCCGAATATTAATTAGACCTTTAATGACCGTTTCGTTTTTCATGCCAACAGCTTTCCAACTTCATTTACACAACATTTTTCTCTGTTCGGCCTGAGTTATTGCCGCTTTCGGGAACCGCTTGTTTTTATATTTTCGACACAGCGGGTAGCTCCAAAAGCTACTTACCAACCTAACCTACGTGGATATACAGATATATGAAGCTAAGGTCGTATCTGCCTTCGTTTTGCTTCTTTCAGCAAAAGATCACGCACGAAATCGCAAGTTGACACCATCTCTAAGCCATTGCGATTCAACTTTGGTTAAAAATGCCAGTAACATGCAAAATCAACACCATCTTTGAAGGTCTACTTTTTTAGAATGATATGTAGCAACTGTCAAATTGAATTTACTTCCAAAAGATGTGCTTAAAATTAGCGGTTTTCAATTTCGAAGTGAATTTAGTACAACTTTTTGTATAAAATGCAAAAACAACCGCACAAATTATTACTTTGAGAAGTCTACGTTTTCAGAATGATGTGTAGTAGCTGTCAACCTGAAGTTCATTCAAGAGTGTCTTAAAAAAAACAAATTATAATTTAAAGTCAATTTAGTACAACTGCCAATATAAAATGAAAACTAACTCCACCGATGATTATTTAAGAAGATCCACGTTTTCAGAATGATGTTTAGTAACTCTCAAACTGCAATTCCTTCCGAAAATGTGTAAAAAAAGTTTTAAGTTCGTCATTTTAGATCTTAAATGAATTTGGTAAAACTGCTAATATAAAATGAAAACCAACCCCACAGATGATTTTTTTAGAAGACCTACGTTTTGGTAATGACGTTTAGTATCTGTCAAACTGCAATTCCTTCCGAAAATGTGCTGAAAAAGTTTTAAGTTCGCCATTTTAGATCTTAAATGAATTTGGTAAAACTGCAAATATAAAATTAAAACCAACTGCACAGATGATTATTTTAGAAGACCTACGTTTTCAGAATGATGTTTAGTAACTCTCAAACTGCAATTCCTTCGAAAAATGTGTAAAAAAAGTTTTAAGTTCGCCATGTTAGATCTTAAATGAATTTAGTAAAACTGCTAATATAAAATGAAAACCAACCCCACAGATGATTTTTTTAGAAGACCTACGTTTTCGTAATGACGTTTAGTATCTGTCAAACTGCAATTACTTCCGAAAATGTGCTGAAAAAGTTTTAAGTTCGCCATTTTAGATCTTAAATGAATTTGGTAAAACTGCCAATATAAAATGAAAACCAACTGCAAAGATGATTATTTTAGAAGACCTACGTTTTCAGAATGATGTTTAGTAACTCTCAAACTGCAATTCCTTCCAAAAATGTGTAAAAAAAGTTTTAAGTTCGCCATTTTAGATCTTAAATGAATTTGGTAAAACTGTTAATATAAAATGAAAACCAACCCCACAGATGATTTTTTTAGAAGACCTACGTTTTCGTAATGACGTTTAGTATCTGTCAAAATGCAATTCCTTCCGAAAATGTGCTGAAAAAGTTTTATGTTCGCCATTTTAGATCTTAAATGAATTTGGTAAAACTGCTAATATAAAATGAAAACCAACTGCACAGATGATTATTTTAGAAGACCTACGTTTTCAGAATGATGTTTAGTAACTCTCAAACTGCAATTCCTTCCGAAAATGTGTAAAAAAAGTTTTAAGTTCGTCATTTTAGATCTTAAATGAATTTGGTAAAACTGCTAATATAAAATGAAAACCAACCCCACAGATGATTTTTTTAGAAGACCTACGTTTTCGTAATGACGTTTAGTATCTGTCAAAATGCAATTCCTTCCGAAAATGTGCTGAAAAAGTTTTAAGTTCGCCATTTTAGATCTTAAATGAATTTGGTAAAACTGCCAATATAAAATGAAAACCAACCCCACAGATGATTTTTTTAGAAGACCTACGTTTTCAGAATGATGTTAAGTAACTCTCAAACTGCAATTCCTTCCAAGAATGTGTAAAAAAAGTTTTAAGTTCGCCATGTTAGATCTTGAATGAATTTGGTAAAACTGCTAATATAAAATGAAAACCAACCCCACAGATGATTTTTTTAGAAGACCTACGTTTTCAGAATGATGTTAAGTAACTCTCAAACTGCAATTCCTTCCAAGAATGTGTAAAAAAAGTTTTAAGTTCGCCATGTTAGATCTTGAATGAATTTGGTAAAACTGCTAATATAAAATAAAAAAACATACCTCACAGATGATTATTTTAGAATGCCTACGTTTTCTGAATGAAGGTTAGTATCTGTCAAATTGAAACTATTTGCGAAAGTGGGCTGAAAAAATTGAGATTTTGCGATTTTTAGATTTAGTACAACTGCCTATATAAAATACAAAACTCTACGTTTGTAGGACAATCAAAATGTTTTTAGAATATTCGATGTTTTTAGAATGGTTTTTTTTTTTTTTGAAATTCAAATCCCTAAATCAAAACCGTCATTGAACCGCTTTCTAGACAATAAATTTAATTTCTGATTCGTTTTGATGTACGATTTTACCAACGACCCCAATATTAAAATACAGGACCAAATAATACACACATGCCAATAATATTAAACGGCTATAATGACGGTCAACAGGTGGCAAATTTTCTAAATTTGATTTTTATTGTCAACATCCACGTTATGTAAATTTAACTGTCGTTAAAATTTCGTTTTGAATAATTTCGCACAAGTTTCGATCACCCACTAGGTGTTAGTAAGTGGCCATTTGCATTGAATTAACATATTGAAAAGTTTTTATGAGGAATGCGTTTCGTACAGGCCCAACGATTATTGTGAATTTATATGAACATTATTCTTCAATAATTGACACATCTGTTTGGACAATGAAAAAATGGTTAGAACTGAAAAAATTGATTTGGAATTTATGAAAATTTACTTTTGGATCAAAGAACTTTGATTAAAAGAATCTACAAATTTTTTTAGTTGCAATTATTCTGAATTATATTACACAAAGTCAAATTCATCTCCATGTTCATCATCTAAGAATTTAAAGTAGTGTTTAAATTATTTGACATTTTCCATTTGTTTAAGTAAAGCAAAATGCTCCTGACAGGCCTTTTGCTTTGCATTCCTCCACACGGCGTGCCTTTGCACATAAAGTAACATGACGATGGTTCAGGTTCGCTCGCAACTTCTAATAAACTGTTTCGTCTTTTCGTGTGCAATTTAAATATTTAAAGGACCTCTGAATTAATGAAAACACAGGAGTCGTGTAGCCGACTGCAGCTAAATCTCCAAGCGACCCTACTAAGAAAACACACCAACGAACGTCTTGTCTCGTCTGAATAAATATACAAAGATATGTACAATAATAAGTAGTTACCTAAGTAAAATTTTAGGGGATTGAACTCAATTTATTTTTGTATAATACACATGGGAACAAAATTTCTTTTTTGTCGACTAAAATGTTACTTAAGTAGGTACCATTCAGAAGTCATCTAATTTACTTAATTTTAGATAAAGAATTCAGGCATCGTGCTGGGCCACACAAAAGTATTATTGTTTTAACAGGTGTTCGTCTACTAGGTGAAAATGAGTCATTAAAATGGGCAGAACGAAACAAGTTTAATTTTAGTAAACAATAGAATGACCCTGCACAACAATCACATTAATACGCATTTAAATTCAGTGTTTGTAGCAAAAAAGAACTTCTTATTACAAACCAAGAGAACAATGAATATAAGGTGCTTTTTTAGTAAATGTAAAGAGGTTGACCTAGACTAACCGTTTTTAACGTTAGGTCAAAAAAACGAATTTATTTCTTATACGCGCTTAGGAGAAAGAATTTAGTAGAAAAAATTGATGTCTTATTTACTAAGTTAGGTAAATTAATAAGCACAAAAAGCAGTAGTTTGACGGTTGTAGATAGGTACCTAATAAAAATTATGACAAAACGCTTTTTAGCTTTTTGCGGTTCATATAACCTTAACAATTTTTGAAATCAAGTTTCTTAAAAACCAACGTAAAAAGAATTAAGCATTGACTCAATAATAGAAAAGATTGTTATATGTTCTTAATGGACCAAACAAAATAACATTTTTGAACGGAAATCCGAGTACGCCACAATATAAAGTACATAGTACAGTAGCTTTCAAGGAATACAATACCGAAAATAGTCCTAACAAAAGTTGTCTGTTTTTTTTATCGATGTTTACAATTTTTTCGAATTTATCTCGAAAACTATTCTATTCATTGTAATGCTCCAATGAGATTATATGTAGAGAATTGCAAGAGCTTTAAAATAAAAATTGAATAGTCACGCTCAAAGCTATTTTCACCGGGAAATACGTGAAAATCCGATGGAAAATTGCCATTTTTAGGATCACTTCGTTGTCCGTCCGTCCGTCTGTCAAGACCTTTTTTCTCAAGAACGCGTTGAGGTATCAAGCTAAACTTTATACCAAATACTCAGGTCTATTGTCCCTTGGAGCTGTGAAAAAATCAAACTTCTAAGCCAACGCAATCAAAAGATACAGCCGTTTATGCCGCAAATTTCCGCAAATTTTCGAGTCAAAACCTACAGGGTACTTCCCGTCAACTCAGAATCTTGAAATTTGGTACGAAGCAACGTCTTATAGCACAGATAAAGGCAAAATTGCGAAAACCGTAAATTTTTAGTTACATCATATAATAAAAATATTTTTAATAATTTTAAAGTTACTACCTCTTTCCTCATGAACGCGTAGAGGTATTAAATTGAAATTCATATCAAATACTCAGGTCTATAATACCTTTAAGCTGTAACAAAATCAAACTTCTATGTCAACGCAATCAAAAGAAACAGCAATTTAAGCCGCATATTTTTAAACTCGCAACTACTCGCAAGGGAATCAAAACCTAAAGGGTATTTCCCAAAGTCGATTTAGAATCTTGAAATTTGGCATGAAGCAATGTTTTATAGCACATATAAAGGAAAAATTCCGAAAACCTTAAATTTTTAGTTACATCACATATATACGGTACGGAACCCTCGGTGCGCGAGTTCGACTCGCACTTGCCCGGTATTATTTAAAAAAATTATAACTCAGCCAATTTGACGGTTGTAGTATCGGTCTAAAATTTCCTATATTTTGTTCTACGATTTCATAATCAACTATTTTCTTTCAGGTTCTCTACAACCAACCGAAAATCTCGTTCTAATTGTTCAGTTTTTAGTTCTTTTAGGTATATTTTCGTACAGTGCCTACGTGCTTTACAAAAATAAGAATTCTGTGCGGTTAGTGTAGGTATCGAGAAAAAAAAAAGGCCATCGAGCCGCCTGTTATTCTGAAAAATATATAGGTACGTGCCGTAGTGGAAGGAATCCGTTTTTCAGAAACGAGAACGTTTAATGCTTACCCACGGGTTAATAAAACGGGCCCGTAAAGAGGTCGAAAAATAAGAAAGGCCATGTAAATTGACCGCGACAATTCTCTTAAATGGACGAAAGCTGTTTCGAATTCGGAACACACGGACGACAGCGATCTTTCGGGAAAAACAGTCGAATAAATAAGCTTACGACAAGGAGAAACAATTACCGGACAACAATACTGCAAGCCCGTCGTATGTTAAACATCGGGCGTGGGTGTCGCGTCTATCATTTACAATTCAAAGCAGTGTGTACTCACTTATACGTATATCCGACTAGTACATTGTACCTAATGTACCTATACCCAACATATAAGATACCTTTACAACTTTTCACGAAGCTATTAGCATCAAGAGTAACGTTACGAGCCAATATCTCATGGACAAACAATGTAATCGTTGAGCCTTGACTTGGAGTGCGCAGAGACAACGTAAGTGTTATATTACTTAAATGCCCAGGCACGAGTGCCGCCTCTGGTTATTCACGCGCATCTCACTGCGCATGAGGCTACGTCACCGACGTAGACTGTGTGTACTCGTACAACCCAGAATAATTAAATTATCAACTTCCCACCAACGTAGGATATTTATTATAAATATTAAGGACATTTTAGTGCCTGTCAAATTTATCTTTATAAAAATAATATCCATTTGCCCTACTCAAGCAGGCAGAATGGTTTAACCCTTTTGGTAGGTACCTACATAATGTCCCATTTTTGTAACTATTCTTTTCGAATGTAATTTAAAGCTAAATTTAACTTCAAAAACTTGACACCGTTTCTGAATTCTGAAGTCGTCCTCGTGCACCTGTACCTGATAACCTGTTTAAGTAAGGACACACCGTGTCGTCGTCGGCAAGAGCAAAAGGAATGGTAAGATATTCTCATTCTTCTCCATGTTTCACAAGTGTTACATCAAAAATCGAATAGAACGGGAAACACCGTGACGCATACCAAAACGGGGGTGGAACAGGATGAAGAAAGGCAGCGTTGCCGATGATGGAAAATAATTTACACTTAACAAAAATGTAAAAATATTGCACATTATAAATAATAAAGGAGTGCAATAAAGGTTGGTTTGCGTGGATAGAACACATGGTGGTATCGACTTTCTACATATTTCACGAACGTTTTTATACCATTACAATGGGCCGGTAGTTATGAGATATGGTACCTGAACGCTACACAAAGTAGTAATTATGAAAAATAAAGGCACATATATTTTCTGATACGCCTTTGTCCGCGGTAAGCATTTAAAGGCTGCATTTGTTACTTTAATGACTGCAGGTACTAATTCATCGACTAGAAACAAGCACATTTAATTAAGAGATGCTGACTGTTATTTATACACTGACAGATACCTAATTATATACCGCTCAATTACCTTTATGTTTCCAGGGGATAATTTAATAATAACGGCCTACAGAAATACCGATAATTTCATAAAAGGATCAAAAAAAAAAGGGAAGTTTTGGAAAAATTAGGAGAGCGGAAGTTTATTTTCAGGGTCCATTTGAATAATACAATTAATTATAAAGCTAATTAATTGTCGCTATTTTTTACTTATAAAAGCAATCATTCAACAAAAACTCAATTTATTTTATGATTTGACCTGCTGTATTGGTTTTCTGAAAATTAAATCATAAATCACAATTAATTATACAATTAGATTTCACTCGTGATAGCGTCAATCAAAGTTAATTTTGTTTGTGGTCGTTTTACATAACATACAATTTTTTTTATTGACAGCTTGAATATTACATTTTCTGATGGGTGTTATGAAACTTAGTCACATCTACGTAACTATGCTCAGGTAGAAATTCAAGATAGGTACGTCTACCTGGGGCTGCACATTTAATTATCTGTGAAATGTGTGAGGCAATGTAACAGGTATTCGATTTATAATTGAAATTGTTGAACGATTTTATAAACTTCAGATCGATAAAAATTTTATTTAATTTTACTCTCAACATTTTAATTTTATTAAGAAGAACGAATTAAACGAACTACTTAGCATTCATTTCACTAAAAATGCGAATTGTAAGTATCTATATTCTAAGATGTTGGATTAATTATAGTAAGACAAAACCCATAGAAGGTACTATTTATTTCAAAAAGATTACGCCATGTATTTTAACAGTGGGTACTATGTGGCGGAATGCTTTAGGACGAGTAGTAGGTGAGCACATGCGCGCTAAATCAATGTAAAAATAAGTAGGAAATGTGCCAGTATGATAAATGTAAAAAAAAATTAAGGGAATTATTCCAATAGAATTAAAGCCTGATTTGTTCACATTAAGAAGTTTATCTTTGAGAATTATTACGTACTACAAGATTATCTGCTGCATTGGAAATACCGAACTAAACTTTGACATTTCATGACAACAAGTAAGTATTTGTTTTAAATGCAAACTATTCCCTTTTTAATGGCCTTTAAAGTAACTCGTTATGGTTAGCGTTGCCCCTTTTTATCATTTTATTGCGCCACTCTATCGAGGAACGAATTAAACGAACTAGTATAATTAACATTTAAAAACCTTCTTGACGGTAAACAAAATTTAACGTTTTCCAGAAATTATTTCTCATTGAAATTTTAATTATAGTTTGTTGACTTTGCGCGAATTAAGTACCTTCAGAGAAAGAGAAGTGGAAACGAGAAGAAGAGAATTCGACGAATCGAAAATAACGTCTTTCTGTAACGTTCCCTTTCAAGTCGCCAAGAAGATTTTCAGCAGATATTTATCTAATTAATTGTGTTTGTTTTAAATAAGCCGGCGTGACGCTTTTAATTTTTTTTTGTGGACGTTTGGATCGAAAACGAGTTAATAAATGGGTCTTCGCTGTCCACAACGCTCAGCGCTGTTCTCAGAACCATTTTCAACCAAAACTGGACAACTACAAATAATAGTTGAGCCATTTTACGAAAAAAAAAAAAAAATGGGCACTAATTTTCAATAATAAGTAAGTAGAATTACAGATTTTAATTTTGCCAACAAAACTTTTGTATTGACTGGTTTTTCCAGCTGATACATCCTCGGTAAATTAGCTGCTTCATAGCTGAACAAGCAATTGCACCAGCAAATCTACTGAAGATGTCAGCAGTCAAGACTGCAAAAACATAATTTTCATTTGTTTATTTAATTTTTTTGACATAATAACGTATGCAAACGTTTTCCCAGGAACGTTTCGTATTTAATTACCCATATAGTAGATGATTAAGTTCAGGTTCAATAAACCATTCATCACGACTAAGAGGCCACATCCTCCTTCATGCGATGATCTTTAATTATATTAACATTCGTTTGGCTGGCATTGGCATGATGGCAAAACACATCGAGCCAGCCAAGCTGATCTGCATGTTCAGAAACATGCACTTTCCCAATTCGACTTTGGGGCTATTTACGCGGATGTAGGTAAACAATCGATGTTTATGGCCGTAATTATTCCTCCAGGCCATACCTACATAATATGTAGGTATGTTTACGCAAATTTGCTGCAACTCATGCGACCACGCAGAATTGTTAAACTTAACTGTTATTGTTATTATTAAGTTAAGTACCTGTACCACAATTTAGTCAACGACCATTTCTCTCTATCGTAATTTTCGTATCAACACTTCCCCTGATGTATATCATTAAAATAATAAATATATTATTTAAACATATGCAAATACCATGTACTTAAGTACTAATGGCAATCGTTACAGAAAATTGCACAAAAATAAAATGTCAGAACCTATACAAAATTTATATTAACCATTACATGCTAGAGGTGCAGTCGCTAGTTTCGTGGCTGTTTCAATGTTTACATACTTAATATACAGGGTCTTTCAAGTTGATGGGCTATTAGTATATGAATTAGTAGAATGAATTCAATTCTGAAACTTGGGCTCATTTGGTTATTGTTTATGCCGCTTCTTTTAAAAATATTTTCAAGTTCGATTTAAATCCGGTTATATCGGAAGTAGATGTTAACGTTCTTATTTTAAATGGGATGACATACTTTTCTTTTACATTTTCCGATAGAAAATCTAAATTCATGCATATTTTATAGGAGGCACTACTCCGAAAATATTGATGGATTTTGACTTATTTAATTTTTTTCAAAATTTTTGACATCTGCACGTTAACATTTAAAAAACCGTAATTCAATTATTTTTTAGGATTTTGCTTTTTAACTCGTAACAATTATTTATAACTATTCACATTATCGAAAAAAAATGTGATTTTTAACTAAAATGTGCAGGGTGTTCAAATTTTGTGGTCAAAGTTGGTCAACTTCAAAGAGGGATAAGCCAATTTTTTTTAATAGAATGAACCATTTTTGACTACATATTCGAATTCCTCATTGAATTTGGCGTCTTTTGATATGGGACTATCGTATAACTTTGCTTGTACTTTTTGAGAAAATCTACAATTTGAAGTATGTCATTCCATTTAAAATAAGAACGTTAACATCTACTTCCGATATAACCGGATTTAAATCGAACTTGAAAATATTTTTAAAAGAAGCGGCATAAACAATAACCAAATGAGCCCAAGTTTCAGAATTGAATTCATTCTACTAATTCATATACTAATAGCCAATCAACTTGAAAGACCCTGTATATTAAGTACCTATGTAAACATTGAAACAGCCATGAAACTAGCGAGCAATAGATGCGATTCTGCTCGCAATATTATTGTTTCCTACATTATCGACAACATACAGACCGAAAAGGCGCGACGTTGCCATTTAAGAAAACTACTGGGAACGAATTAACGTCCTCTCAGTGTACATCAGAATCTTATGAGCTGTGTCGCGCCTTTCAAAGTTTACAACATTTTGAAATGCCTCTACGTTCTAGAGGGGCCGTTTGTTGAATTGACCCTACAGGCTTCTTATGACATACGAAGAAACAAATTGAAAATGTAATGCTCTACGAGCTATCACTGTTTAAAATAGAACAAACATTATATAAATAGTCTTCTATATTTAAAAAAAATCTATAATTTACGATCACTAATAAGAAACCATTTTGCTAATTTGGGACGAAAGATACACGCATATCCGTCATCCACTAATTACATTCCTTTCAACTTATTTCCCTGAAGGTTTGGCAAAGAGAAAACGGCCCGATATCGTATATGTACCTATGTATATTATGTGCGCCGTCTTTTTTCATTCGTTAATTGAAAAAGGACCTTTTTTTGTTTTTCAGAGCTTCGTAAAACGGTTTTGTCATCAAAAGGTGCCGCTCGAACTGATCAAAGACAACGCTTATTAGACCGTATGGTCGGTCGGAGGCGGTTCAACCCGGAGGTGGAGTAGCATGACTAACAATAAGTAAGCTGATATTTCATGGGGATCATAGTTGGCTTGCCTTTGGCGTGGCACCCAGTCATCGAATGCCTTCAAATTTATTATACACAAAGATGTTGGTCAGTAATGTTATGGTAGAAGTATATTAATTTTTAGACCCGAGAGGACCTGTCCGAAAACACGATCAAAAGCGCATTTTTCATCCAGCACAAAGACACAAAACACAAAAGAAACGAGCACAAAGAAGGGGATGAAATGTTACTCACATATTTAAGAGGTACTTATTACAAACGTTAAAAATATTTTAAAAATTAATACATAGGTATATTTTCAATTACGTATATATCTTCGAAACAAACTCACCATAAGGGTTAATTTTATCATCTTAAGATAGTTAGCACCATGAAGAAGGGGAGCAAACCATCCTGATAATTCAATTAGTTAACGTCCATTACGTTATAGGTTAGGTAAATATTACAACCAATGAAGGTACATACATATCTAAATAATTTTTGCACTATCAAACGTCACTACCGTAAGAAGTCTATTAATTAACTGAATTTAATTGAAAGCAACAAATGTTTTTTAATGTTAAAACGCTTCCAAACACAACACGAACCGAACTCGGACTCTACGTATTATTTTATTAAAATCAAATGGCGTACCTACACAAATACGACGAATAGTCCGAGCTCTGTACGAGCTCTTATCGTTATAATGTAGGTAAAAAAAGGTCCGATTGTGATCGCCTCGAGGCAAATAAAAATCGACCTTGATATAAAACCAGTAATAAACAGGTATTGCACGAACAGATGTTAAAACAAGAAAACGACTTTAATTGAATAAAAATTTAGTTCAATTTAATATAATACAAATACACATGTAGGTATCTAATAAATTAACATAATAATAATGCCAAAAACTTTTAAATTGATAATTTGATCAATTATTTTTAGTGAATAATACCTAAATTAAAAGAAAAAACCTTTTTAAAAAAGCTTTTATTTATAGATATACTCTAAAAAGAAGAAAATAAAATTTTCCTTTAAAAATTATATAAAATTTATATGATCTTAAAAGCTTGTCGGGAGGTTTGTTGAAATTAAAAAAAATAAACTACTAGTTACTAGTTTATTTACACAAGTAAATCGCGCGACAAGCTTTTATGCTCATATAAATTGTGTATAATGAGGTTATAAGTTGATAGTTAAAATTTTAAAGGAAAATTTTATTTTCTTCTTTTTAGAGCATTTAAATAAAAGCTTTTTTTTAAAAAAGGTTTTTTGCTTTTAATTTAGTTTTTACTTTTTAGTTATCGCTGGCTAGGTTTCTGAGTCTGTTCATCTAATTCAACGCATCATTGTTTGATTTTGGAGTTGTCCTTCTCCTAGACAGGTTGCAGACCAATGCTGATGACGCCCATATCGCCAAATCACACAAGTCAAAGTTACAGGCTCAAAAAGTTCTACCTCAAGAATAATCGAGGTCTCTACACCAAATTTCAGGTGGATTAGAGCAACGGAGCTCATAATCACCATCTTTTTTTTAACCTGCCTTTTTATTCTCAGCGAACCCTTTCATTTAATACCCATACTATAAGAAAACATAAAAAACTCTAAAAGTCCGCCATATTCTATTAACAGTGATGTCAGAATATTTTTCTAATTATTCTCGGCAAGCCCTTCCATTTGATACCCATATTGTAGAAATGCATTAAAAATAACTATACACCATCTTGGATGTTCCGCCATATTGGATTTAGAATGACGTCACGCAGCTTATTGTGTATTGTCATCCAAACTAAACGTGTATACAACATTTCAGCTCAATCGGTTGAAGATATCTGCTTCAAAATTGAGTAGGAAGATTCCACCCGAACAAACATACATTGCAAGTTAAATAAAAGCTTTTAAAAGGAAGTAAATTAAAAAAATAACTTACTACTACTACTACTACTATTATTCATACAGAGTACGACAAGGAGAATGAATCAAAGTTCTTTATATTTCGATCTCTCGAACAGAACAGGAAAAAAGAAGTTTATATAACAATATCAGATAGTATAGATACATGGGTTAAAAATAGGGTTGTTGTGTCTACAAATCCATTCCAATGGTTGTGGCATTGACTATGGGATAAGATGAAAAATAAATCGCCAACAGAAATGAAGAATCTAATTTTAATAGAAATCTGCTTTCTACTGCTACCTTTTCACCCTCAACAACAATACATAATAAAGAGAACTAGAAGAGGACAAAGCCCTTGGGAATTCTGGGGTGGAGCAGCGCCTGTATCCTGTAATAAGTAAACGGATACCTGGAGAGAAGGAAAGAACGACCGTCCTCCTCTTCCTTGTTGGCGTCGTCGTGGTCGTCGTCATCGTGGTGAACTTGGAAGCCCACGGGCAAAATCTACCGGCGCCGTGGACCGATTATAAAGAAATTCTTGTTTTCGGGGGCGTGCTTCGCTAAAGAGGTTCGCCAGTTGAGTAAATAAAATTACACGCGTTTGTGTTTGATGGATAGCATGGACGATTATTATATATGTAGATACCTACTAGACATACATATACTGTATGTGGCAGAGTGGGACGTAAAAGAAGTGCCTATATACAGAATTCATTTAACACAGATTGTTGATCTACGAGACAGACTCGTTTACGAGAATTTTTATGCTAATCCCAAACATTACTACGGTAAACGTAAACGTAATCAGAACGTACTTTGCATTTACTGCACAGTTTGTTAGGAAGAGTAGATCCCTCTTATAGATTTTAGCTACATACTGTATTTATTGTAAATTGACTGTATTTAAAAACATGTAAACACTTAGGTCCATTAATGAGCTTGCTACGTTTCAAAAAACCGGTTTAAAGCATTTAGGTGTCAAGATAATTACCTTGTTTCTAATTAGCGTTAGTCTATTAAGGGAAGTAAATAGATCTAATTCCTGGTATTATATGTATTTCTTTTTTCTACTTCTCCTACAATAAAAATGTAATCTATCCAATTTATAAAAACTTCAGACGTTACAGACAAACAAACTGTGGTCCTCTAAAAGTCACCGAATCATTTGAAATGTAGGTATATTCTGAGATGCTGGGGCAATTTCAGCAGGATAAGGTTTCAGAAGTCACAATTTAATCCAAAAAAGTGTTTATTCGTGACAAAATACTTTAGGACGAGTAGTACATGAGCAGATGCGCGTTGAAGAAAATAAAAACTAGCAGAAAATATGCAATGTCAACCAATTTCGATTAGTTTCAATAAAATAGTTACAAAAGGGATAAAAATGACAAAGCATTTTGTAAGTATCTATTTTCCAAGATACTGACTAATTTCAGTAGGACAAAGACCATAAAAGCCGCGAATTATAGTAAAAAAGTTGCAATAGTGTTTATACGAGACGGAATGCTTTAGAAAGGGTAGTATATGAGCACATGCGCGCTAAATAAATTAAAAACTTGTAGAAAATATGCAATTGTAATCTAATTTTTATTATTTTCAAGAAAACAGTTAAAAAAGGGGATCAAAACGAGAAAGCGAATTTTGAGTACCCATTTTTTAAAATATTAAGTAAATTTCAGCAGAACAAAGCCTATAGAAAGTACAAAACAATTGCACAATATACTGTAACATTGTCTACGTGCCGGAATACTTTAGGACGGGTAGTAGTTAAGCACATGCGCGCTAAAGTGCCGGGACGCGTTTTAGCAATAATTTAGATTATTTCTATTTGCTGAAAAAAGGACATAATGGGGACGAAGATAAGTCGTTTCGATGGATAGACGGTAGTCTCATCCGTGCATCAGTTCCAACTCCATGATAGAATTAAGGTTAACGAACACGCCGGCCATAAACAGCCCGGTGGTTTCCCGTCAATAAACTCGAAATGAATTATGAAGTGTAGAAAGGCCATCCATAAGGTGGCGTTATAAAGCATGCCACAATAGGCAGTCGCGCTATTGGGTTCCTCACCTACGCAACACACATACATCGCTTTCTTACCGACTCGTCTTTGCTTTACTCCTTTACTATGCTTTACTGTGACCGACCTCGTTCTCAACATTAATTAGAAGAATAGGTTTGTTCATATAATATGTCGGAAGACCGACCGACGAACGGACGGGTTATAGGCTCTCAAGAATGCAACAGCTTTCTTCTTCGGCTTCTTCTCCGTACGTACGATAATTAGATTTAATTGTCTATCGCTCCGCGAAGAAATTACCTACCTACACCTCAAGTGCCAATGACCTATATTCTAGAGTAGATAAGCGACAAATATCCAAGAACTATCTGTGTCAAATGACTGTCCTTGATGGATTAGCAACCCAGAACAATGACAAAACTTAATCAGCAGACAATAGTTGACTCATTACTGATTCGCTATGCTAATTGGCAAGAAATAATATTTGCCAAACACCACAACTCTTTTTTTTTATTGATAAATCTTAATTGGGCATATTTGGTTATAACTACCTGATGGTACGTGTACAAACATTTTGATTTTTTTAACGTCGAAGTTGCATAGATGTAGGTACTTACAAAAGTTGTTGGTGTGATGGGTACTTACGGAGCACCATGACTTGTAATAATAAAAGATGATGGAAGCGGTACAAGATCAAGGTCGTGATAAGCCTGTCAAATTCTTCAGGCGTGATCAATCATACGGATGACGTTGAGTAATTCTTTTTCGGATCATAAAGAACCATTTTTGCAACCACCGTTTTCTTTTACACATTCATAGGTACCTACCAACAGACAAAACAAGAACACAACTGTGTTCTATGGGTAGTACAGTATACGTATAGGTACCTACAGTGGATCGTAAATTCTTTACGTGAGACATAATAATTGTGACAGGTTTATAATCCGGTAAAATCAACAATTGCGAGCGAATATGACGACGGGTTTAGTACTTGCTGAAATTGAAGAAATGTAGTGGTGACTAGCAACGAACGAGAAAATTCAATCAGCACATAAGTAATAATTTCAAACATGTCGACTGCAGAATTACTTTCAGACTAAACTCGGTTGCCTCGGTTGTTATTCTTTGGGCAGCTAAAATTTATGCCCCAAAGTAAAAGGGTCAAAGTTTTGCTTATGAAATAAATTAGCAATAAAAAGTGGTGACTTTTACATTTCATTGAGTCCCGTTTTTATTTTGTCCCTTGCGCGTCAGCCATAACAGGAGAGGTAGATTAAAGAGGAAGAAGAATATCAAAATAATACACCCTCATTTGGTGTTGACTCTTGAGGAACCACGACGCTGCCATGCGAATTGCAGGAAGTTTAAATTAAAAAATGCTACGGTCGAAAATTGCAGTGTTCAGTCAAATAACCCGTTTCAACAGGTAGAAATTGCCTGTCGATTGTAGACGCTGCCCCTTCGTTTGCCTTAACATATTATAAATACGTTGATGGAGAATTTTTGGGGAGGCATTCCTTTTGGGTTCTCGTCGGTCCGTTATTATTATGTGTATTTAAGTATTCGGCGTTCGGTTATTTGAACTCATCGTTATTATTATTTATTTGTTAACTTTTTGAGCTAGACTGACATGAAATTTTGCAAGTCATAAGCTGCTATTCATTGTAAATTTTATAATGTCATTCAGGAGAACTAAATAAACATTAATAGGCTTTATGGCTGTCGTTATTCTGTTAAAATGTTTGCATAGACTTTGTATTATTATGAAGCCCGGAGAATCTGTTTCTACTTTTTTTGTATTGTTATCTGAAGCCTTAAATAGAACAAAAGTAAACACCAAAATGAGCCTTTTCAAGTCGATTATAATTCCTGATATTTGTTTATTTTGCTCTACTAAATTGTAACGTTAAATTATCTATAACTAGAAATAAATACAGTCAATATCGGTTACAACGATACTTTTCATATTTGGTCGTAAAAACCGACAGTAAATTATTACAGTTTAAGTTTTTTTAGAGGGGCATTCATTGTGAAAATGCATGTTAAATAAATGGTAAAAAACAAACACCTAGTTAATTTTCACTAATTTAATTATCAACCTCGACAATATTGTTTCGATGAAATTCGTCATTATTAAGAGTACAGCAAAATTATACTGATAATAGCTATGCCCGCGACTTCGTCCGCGTGAAATAGTGACTTTCGGCAGCATTAAAATTTTTTTTCTTCTATATTTTTATTTTCTGAGCCGTAAGCCATTTTGCCGACGTCATTACACAAAAAGTTTCATTCCTTATTTTTACAGCATTTAGGGTAAAATTTTTACAAACTTTAAATTTCGTATTTATATCTAATCAAAAGCCTAAAAAATAAGTTTCAAGCATCTAGCTTTTTATCTACTTATCTATATCTGCACCAAATTCTCATTTAAATCGGTTCAGTAGTTTGGGCGTGATTGCGTAACACACAGACAGACAGAGTTACTTTCGCATTTATAATATTATAAATTAATATATTTTAGTTTAATTATAGTTTAAAATAGTTTATATAGCTTAGTATTCAACTACTTTTATTGATCCAAATAAACAAAACCTCTTTAACTTTTTACACTTAATATTTGAATTATCTGGGCCGTAATGTTTTTGGACGACGTCATTACACAAAAACTTTCATCGGCTAATTTTATCCCCTTTTGGGTAAAATTTTTACAAACATTGAATGTCGATTTTATTTATATCTAATAAATAAAAGCCTAAAAAATAAGTTTCAAGCTTCTATCTTTAAAAAATACGGAATTTCCGCACAAACTTTCCTATTTCAACCCCTTACAACCCTTTTTTCGCATTAAAAAGTAGCCTATGTCCTTTCTCAGGCTCTAGACTATCTCTGTACCAAATTTCATTCAAATCGGTTCAGTAAATTTTAGGCGAGTTTGGGGTTTGGGTTAGCATTTATAATATTACGTTCATTTCATAATTCCAGTTCAGTCGTTTTCCCATGGGAATAAGATATTTTCCCGCAGTAAAACGTAGCCTATGTGTTAATCCAAGGTGTCAGCTAACTCCATACCAAATTTTATTAAAATCGCTCCAGCCGTTTAGACGTGAAAAAGTAACATACATACACACTCACACACTCACAAACTTTCGCCTTTATAATATTAGTGTGATATACAGACCAGATACGTTACGAACCGAACATAGGGATATTCTCCACCATTGTTTGATAAATACTACACGGTAAAGAAACAAACAGAAAATGCTTGGAAAGGAATATGTAATTTTTATGTTCGGTTCGTAAGTTACCAGATCTGTATATAGTCGCTGCAGATGGTTCTAGATTTTGAACAATTTGTTAAAAATGCAAATCAATAATTATAAAGCACCAATTTTTTTATAATGTTTAGAAACTTTTAAGCTTTAGTGATGACTGATGACGTTTTAGCCAAAAAATTCTTGTCTTTGCTTATTTAAAATCGTTAACTCATGTAAAAACGATTTTTTCCTCAATTAATTAAGTTTCTGATAAAATCTCTGGTCGTAGCAATCATAAAAACTCATTTTACACGATCTTTTGCATCCAAAAACCAATTCCACTACCTTTTACAGATACACCTAACTGAGGTACGTTAATTTTATTTAATTGCAATGTTTATGTCTCCGATGATTTAATGGCCATAATTAAACGACATGTTTTCGATACCCGAATAGTTTCAGTTTCGGAAATATATTATAACGTGTATGCACAAATTTGGTCTCTTATTGGGAAAATAAGTGCTTGAAACTACGTCCGCAATTGAAATAAATCTTCCGCGGAAATTTATTGCGTTATCAACCTTTAAATCGTTGGTTGTAGAAGAAACGGGACATTTAAATGGTGTTAATGGATGGCTTTGTAAATAATAAAAAACATGCAGAATAATTCGAGACTGCGAAGATTTTAAAGTCCACAAAACCTGTTCAGGATGAATCTAACAATAAACTTTCAAATTTTGACCACTGGAAATCATTCTGATACAATTTATTCTGATCTAAATGGTAAAATATGGTAGTAATTTTTTTGTTATTCAATTCAGTTAAAAAACGTTCGTTCGTCGTCAAAATAATCCATAGTTCATATTTCTTTCGTCCAATTATCCTGTCTAGTGAAGTCAATGAGAGCAATCAGGAAGTGATAATGATACATTTGAGTGACTTTAATATTCCGCAGTTATTTACACGCAAGTTAGTGTATTAACGACTTGTTGATATGAATGATGTTTTCCTGCCAGTTGGTAATAATACGCCTTTGATCATTACAAACTGCACAGGCGAGACGAATAAAAATTAATACTAAATATAAAAGCGGTTCGCATGGGAAAATTGTAACTGACACGCAAAAACTGATTTCCCTTTTATTTCAAGCACGTTCGTTATCAAACACCAGCCAAAAAGGATCTCACAGATAAGAAGTTTACAATTAATTGATTCCAAGGAGCTTCTGTTGCAATTTTGAATAAGAAATTTCTTTAAGTAACGACATATTTTGTTACTTAGGTAGTGCCATGTGAGAGAAAGAGGCCCGGCATCCTCATTACGAATTCTCTCGTTTACTTTACGTGGAACTGATTATATTATTGTGAAACGACGGGGTGCAGCATCCGAAATTTCCAAGGCTCATTGACAAATTAGTCAAGATAAACCGAACATTTAAATACGTAATAGACTGATTGGAGCGATTGCTTAAAACGTGTTACTTTTCAATGCGTTTCCACCCGTTTCGATGAATAGCAATTAGGCAATTGTCGTATTTAAGCATCTCGTCTCTGAACACATTTGTCAATGATACCATTCGTTACCTATTTTGTTAACAGTGCAGTGTGTAGATTTAGAGTTAGAAGGATATATTTACAAAGTAATTTCAACTAACAATAGGTTTTAGATAACAATATAAAGGAGTAATATTAAAAAAGTGAATAAGTAAACCGACTTCCTACACCTTGAGTTCCCTAAATTTAATAATAATAAATTTCAAAATCCTACCTTTTTGAAGTTTGCATAAAAAATTTCTGAACTCAAGTCATATGAAACTGACCATTGTAGAGGCCCTGGCTTGGATACCATTAACTCATTCTGAAAGAAAAGGAAAGTAAAAATAAATTATTTGTAGTTGAAAACATCAATGGAATGAAAATATTAAGAAAATTCCTAAATCCTCGACATATCCAAGTTTATGTGCCCTAATATAGTATTTTTTCTTTTAAGGCTGCCCTCTTCCCTTCTTTAATGATACTAAACTATTTCAAAATCTCATGAGCTGTCAGTTTGAGGTGCGTAGAGACCTAACTCCGCCCACTGCTAACTAAACGTTTGAGCATAAGCTCCGTCTCTCTTGAATTTCGCGCATGTGGTAGCGTTACTCGCCCCGCCTTCTTTACAGACCCTTGGAGCCACAAATTGTTGCATGTAGGAGTGTACTATACTCTCAGCAACGTAACTGATTATATATTTGTATTATTGTAATACGTACACTCAGAGGACGTTAATTCGTTCCCAATAGTTTTCTTAAATGGCAACGTCGCGCCTTTTCGGTCTGTATGTTGTCGATAATGTAGGAAACAATAATATTGCGAGCAGAATCGCATCTATTGCTCGCTAGTTTCGTGGCTGTTTCAATGTTTACATACTTAATATACAGGCTCTTGAATCATCAACTTGAAAGACCCTGTATATTAAAAAAAAAGAAAGAAACTTGGGTGTTTCATTCCCACCAATATTGGTGGGCGGGCTGTCCCCCCCGGTCTACACTGTTGTGCAAAGTCGGAGGGGTAGGGCGGAAGGCCCTCTTCAGCCTCCTTCAGGAATCGTGGGAATGGGTGGGTGGTGGTGTGGGGGAAGAAAGATGAGACGGACGAAATAAAGACAGAAGAGAAGTGAAAGACTATCTGTGGAATATTACTACCCCAGCATTTGCCTAAATGATCCAAGGAAACCACAGAAAAACTTGGACCAGAGTAGCCGGCCCCGGAATCGAACCGGTGACCTCCCGAATGCTAAGCAATGATCTAGTGGTCCAGATCATTGCTTAGCATTCGGGAGGTCACCGGTTCGATTCCGGGGCCGGCTACTCTGGTCCAAGTTTTTCTGTGGTTTCCTTGGATCATTTAGGCAAATGCTGGGGTAGTAATATTCCACAGATAGTCTTTCACTTCTCTTCTGTCTTCATTTCGTCCGTCTCATCTTTCTTCCCCCACACCACCACCCACCCATTCCCACGATTCCTGAAGGAGGCTGAAGAGGGCCTTCCGCCCTACCCCTCCGACTTTGCACAACAGTGTAGACCGGGGGGGACAGCCCGCCCACCAATATTGGTGGGAATGAAACACCCAAGTTTCTTTCTTTTTTTTTAATATACAGGGTCTTTCAAGTTGATGGGCTATTAATAAGTATATGAATTAGTAGAATGAATTCAATTCTGAAACTTGGGCTCATTTGGTTATTGTTTATGCCGCTTCTTTTAAAAGTATTTTCAATTTCGATTTACATCTGGTTATACCGGAAGTAGATGTTCACTTTCCTATTTTAAATGGAATGACATACTTATTTTTTACATTTTCCGATAGAAAATCTGAATTCATGCATATTTTATACAAGGCACTGCTCCGAAAATATTGATGGATTTTGAATTATTTAATTTTTTTCAAAATTTTTGACATCTGCACGTGAACATTTAAAAAACCGTAATTCAATTAATTTTTGCAATTTTTCTTTATAACTCATAACAATTATTTATAACTATTCACATTATCGAACAAAAAATTGTGGTTTTTAACTAAAATGTACAGGGTGTTTAAATTTAGTGGTCAAAGTTGGTCAACTTCAAAGAGGCATAAGTCTATTGTTTTAAATAGAATGACCCATTTTTGACTACATATTCGAATTCCTCATTGAATTTTGCGTCTTTTGATATGGGACTATCGTATAACTTTGCTTATACTTTTTGAGAAAATCTACAATTTGAAGTATGTCATTCCATTTAAAATAAGAAAGTTAACATCTACTTCCGGTATAGCCGGATGTAAATCGAAATTGAAAATATTTTTAAAAGAAGCGGCATAAACAATATCCAAATGAGCCCAAGTTTCAGAATTGAATTCATTCTACTAATTCATATACTAATAGCCCATCAACTTGAAAGACCCTGTATATTAAGTATGTAAACATTGAAACAGCCACGAAACTAGCGAGCAATAGATGCGATTCTGCTCGCAATATTATTGTTTCCTACATTATCGACAACATACAGACCGAAAAGGCGCCACGTTGCCATTTTAGAAAACTACTGGAAACGAATTAACGTCCTCTCAGTGTACATCTATATCGTACCTAACTAAAGAGAAGAAGTTGAGCCGCAAATAGATATAATAATAAAAAACCGAAAAAGAAACAACAACTAACGAACGGTACCTGAAAGGGGATCTCAAATCATTACAAAGTCTACGGGTGTTTTGACGGAAAAATATTACCGTAATCGGTTTTTTAATTCTAGTATGCATGTTGCTTGTAGTTGGTATAAATCTTCATTAGGAGACAAGTAAACAGTAGAGCCCGGCGTACGGACAATTAGTTATGCGGCGAATATGCATACCGTCGTTGTTGCTGTTGTTGTTGTTGTTAATATGTATAGAGTGTACTTACTGGTGTTGTATAACACATACATGATAGGTACACGCCCAGCGCAGCAGCTTGTTTGTCTTTCTCAAATATTTTCTCATTGCAATTGTCGCGATAATTGCTCTATCCGTGAGTTTTATTTCTGGACTTGACTCGGTGCAGGGGGTGACGTAACACAAGCTACTTAAGTATTACAACTGTCGCAAGAACATTTATCGTAATTGTCGCGGAATTTATATCTAAATTTATTATTCTCGCCTTTCGCAATTCTATATTATCTATTTTTAGGTACGTGGATGTCAATTGTTAATAATAATAATTCTTCTTCAGAATATTGCATTATGAATATTAATGCAAGAAAGTAGATAATATTTTTAATAGAAGAAAAAAATAATTCAAAAATTCATTAAAAAAATTATGGTGAAATTCGCAATTTGTAAGTGAGCCAATTTGGATCGCGGCGAAGCCTTTACTAAGGTTTTTTTGTGGCTTCCATGAAACTTTTAGCCACATTTGATGCTATAGAAATCCATAAATATTTTTTTAAACCTTCATTATTCGCCTCATCTTACCTTTCTCTAGATTCCTAAAAAGAAACTGAGGGAGGCCTTCCTCTGCACTATCTGCTATTGCGCCAGAGGTTTTAGAAGACCTAGATCAAAGTTGGAATCGTAGCGTGGCATTCAGGAGGAAATTCCTTGAATACTTTTCAGAAAATAGTAATGTAAGCGGATTCAATAATACCCCACAGATGATTGTTTACTTCTTCTATTTATTTTTTTCCACTCCCTTCCTGAATTCCTGAAATTAAACTGGGGATGCCCTTTCTCTGATTTTTTTAACTTTGCCCCAGAGATTTTAGAAGATCTAGACCAACATTAGAATCGTGGACTTAAAAAATTGTACCATTTACGAAATAAATTCTGCGAAATAGAAGTTGAAATCCACTGTGGATGGAAAAGATTGCAAATTTGTCCAGGTTTTATTGCATTTCGGTGGACGTTATTGACAGAGTAACGTGATAGTTTCATCGAGCAATATTACATTCTATATAACGAATGCGAATAGGATCCAGAATTGAAGACGTTTCTTCTAATTTCTGGATCATGGTATGGCTTTCAAGAAGAAACCATAAAAAGAACTTGGCAAGATCCTTAAATAGTTTTCATCAAATCTTGATAAAAGCTTTTTCAATGATATTCCACAGATGATGGATCGTCTACTTCTCATTATCTATCCATATTTTTCTGTTCTCTTCTTGAATTACTAAAATCAAACTGGGGAAGCTCTTCCTCTGATTTTTTTAACTTTGCCCCAGAGATTTTAGAAGATTTAGACCAACATTGAAATCGTGGACCTTGGTCAAAAAAATTGAATCATTTAAGGAATGAATTTTGACGAATAGAAATTGAAATCCACTGTGGATAGAAAAGATTGCAAATTTGTCCAGGTTTTATAGCATTTTGGTGGACGTTATTGACAGAGTAACGTGATAGTTTCATCGAGCAATCTTACATTCTATATAACGAATGCGAATAGGATCCAGAATTGAAGACGTTTCTTCTAATTTCTGGATCATGGTGTGGCTTTCAAGAAGAACCCATAAAAAGAACTTGGCAAGATCCTTAAAAAGTTTTCATCAAATCTTGATGAAAGCTTTTTCAATGATATTCCACAGATGATCGATCGTCTACTTCTCATTATCTATCCATATTTTTCTGTTCCCTTCTTGAATTACTAAAATCAAACTGGGGAAGCTCTTCCTCTGATTTTTTAATTTTTGCCCCAGAGATTTTAAAAGATTTAGACCAACATTGAAATCGTGGACCTTGGTCAAAAAAATTGAATCATTTAAGGAATGAATTTTGACGAATAGAAATTGAAATCCACTGTGGATAGAAAAGATTGCAAATTTGTCCAGGTTTTATAGCATTTCGGTGGACGTTATTGACAGAGTAACGTGATAGTTTCATCGAGCAATCTTACATTCTATATAACGAATGCGAATAGGATCCAGAATTGAAGACGTTTCTTCTAATTTCTGGATCATGGTGTGGCTTTCAAGAAGAACCCATAAAAAGAACTTGGCAAGATCCTTAAAAAGTTTTCATCAAATCTTGATGAAAGCTTTTTCAATGATATTCCACAGATGATCGATCGTCTACTTCTCATTATCTATCCATATTTTTCTGTTCCCTTCTTGAATTACTAAAATCAAACTGGGGAAGCTCTTCCTCTGTTTTTTTTAACTTTGCCCCAGAGATTTTAAAAGATTTAGACCAACATTGAAATCGTGGACCTTGGTCAAAAAAGTGAACCATTTAAGGAATGAATTTTGACGAATAGAAGTTGAAATCCACTGTGGATGGAGAAGGTTGTAATTTTGTCCAGATTTTATTGCATTTCGGTGGTCGTTAATGCCGAAGCGACGTGATATTTTCGCCGAGTGACCTTACATTCTGTATTACTAATGCGAAGCAATTCATTATGAGGCTGTTTTTAGGCAAAAAAGGTGTACGACAAGTGGCAAATTCACTACGTCCGCGGAATTCCAGACCACTCGGTCGGTTTTTTTCCCCGCAGCCTTTTAGAAAACGAGAGCGCTCCGAATAAATTTTCACTAAAAGTGTCATTTGTGTTGCCGAGAGAAGACGACATACGTTGTTCTAATCTTAAACGATAGTCACGATTGTTGAACAAACGATGTTTTCACATAAGCGATCGCTGGTAGGAGATCTCGATTTCGATGCAACGGATGATACGTAGACACCTTTTTACAACGGACGACTTATTACGGTTTTCTTTTTATTCAACCAACAAGGTTCTTCTTCTTCGGTGCTCTGTTTTGCTCTCTTGTTTTCTATAGCTTAACGTTCCACACCGTGATGCTCCTCCTTTTGTTTGTATTGCATTGTGTTTTTTTACAATTGCCTACAAGACCACAACTATACATAGGTATCATTCAAACCGCACCATCCACATACAAGTCACACCGTAAATGTTTTAACAACTCGCAGATAATGCATTACATTATGATAAACGAAATGGCTTTCAGAGTCCACTGTTTAGAAATCGACAAATCCTTTAAGCATATTTCACACAATCCCATTTTGGTCTCGTCAAGAATACAATCTGGTACTTTAGTTTTACCATCAGCTTTGATCCCAATTAATGATCGACTTTGTTGTTCAAAAAATTTTGCACCATGACTTTGGTCATTTATATTTCTTCAACTACATATAACAAAATCACGTTGTTCCATTGCTCATCGAATGGAACGGTGATGGGTTGTTACCAAAGTTTCGTTCCCGCTGAACTTGGTAATTAATTGCACTGAATTAGTAACGAAGAGACTTTGAAAGTAGTTGTGATTTTCTTGGCGTACAAGATAAAGGCGCGGGGATGATTACTCCAGTTGTTACTCCTACTGAATTTTAATGTGAAAGGAAAAGTTTGTTACTTTCATCTTCGCATTTTCCAACCCTGCCCTGGTGTCGGAGGGCGTAACTTTTTCTATTACAATTTCGTCACAAAACTTACTGCCACCTAACGAACTATTTATCTATCCAGACGTACCTCCCAACATATACAGAGCGTAAAAAGTACCTAAATATTTTGTGGTAGCTTTTAGCTTGCTAATAAAATCCAGTAAGTGTGCTTTTAAGTTGAACAATGAAGTTCGTCTGTTATTTATACGCATGGGTTTGTCTTTTTCATTAACAACATCCGATTCATGTATCATCGAGGGCTATTTTTCTTCTAGACGTACAGCCAATTCTAACCTGTCCGCTAAATAAATTAATTCCACTACATTATCGTCCGGAGTGAGAGTCGTCCCTAGGCCCGCGGGACGATTGACAGTGAGGTCAAAAGGCGAAAAATAAACACTGTTCAGCCGAACCTCGAGTAAAAAAGAACGAGACGCCGCCGCCCGGCTCGGTAATAAGGAGCATACGGCTGAACAAATTAAATGTCACTATTGCACACGAGGCGATTCCAGGACCGTCTTTTTCTCCGTCGATCCACGCAGCGGGACTCGCGCCTAATCTCGCATCTCTATCGAGCCAAGGTCAATGCTTTTGATAGATGGAACGCCAAATTGGTTATTGTTTAATGTTTCCTGAGGTGACCCACGGACAACGGTCAATACTCAAATATTTACTTACCAGTGGCGCACCGTAACCACAACAGAACGTAACACAACTGGAAACATACCGCCATTCGGAAAACATCACCAATAGTCCAGTCAAAATAGATATTCGACTTAAGAAAAATTCGCATAGAGCTGAAAATTGGCAGAGACGTTAAATACGTCATTATCAATAAAATGTCAAAAATCCCCTTCGATCCTACAGACCGTTTATTTTCTCTAGGCACTTGCCCCTTCGGTACGACCTGCGCAAACTAAAAAAGAACGACACTACGCTAGAAAAGGTAGGAAATAGTCTGAAGCGAAATTTGCAAGCGATGCCAAACATACTATGTGTACAGTACGCTGCGTAAAAAGTGTCTCTGTTATTTGCCAGTAACATGACTGCGCGTAACTATTTTCAGTGATATTGTACGGAAATTAGAAAGTGGGCAAAAATAATGTGGTAATTGTTATTAATTAATGTGGTACCTGCATAACTTGTACCATACACATATATATGCATACATGAAGTATTTTTATAAATGCATAGGCACTTGCAAATAATACATATTTTGCCATAATTCGGCTTATTAATTTGTTTTTGTAAATAACACTATAATAAAAATGTAATTAAGAGGGAAGAAGACCCGTAGACGTCATGCGGTTACTAAGTGAAATGAAAACGTTATGGGGGAATAACGGAAATTACAAACGCAATAAAGTTATTGTCACAAAAAAGATACAGATAAGGCAAGTTGGATTTTGGACACACTTTCCGGACTTCATTTCTTGGCTTTTTAAACGACGGCTGTTCGTTTTCTTCAATTTTATTTTTTTCTGCTGCTATACGTTTAATCGTCCTTATACTATACTTCTTTGCACTGGATATTTAGCGCTTTTTTTCGATTCGGGCTATCGTTCAGGGTGAAACAATATTTTCGACACGTACTGTACAGAAACCTATGTTTAACGAGAGCTGCTTATAAGTAAAGAGAACCATGAATACGCCGCAGCACCCCCACTTAAGTTTGTGTCAACGCGCAACTAATACTGTGGAAGGGGCAAGTGCCTAGAGAAAATAAACGGTCTGTACTTCTGAAAAAAATTGCAAAAGTAAGTTTTTTTCTCGAAAACGGGCAATTTTATCGTGAAAATAGATCAGACAAAAGTTGTAGATCATACAATTCTTTACAAAAATCGCCCAGACACTTTTTCTCGTACGACTCACCATTCGTGAGATATCGCGGTTTTAACAAATACAAAATTCATATTTTACATAATGTGCACAAAACTATTGGTTTGTGTTACTTACACAATAAAACTTGTATAAATTGAATGAGTATTTTAAAATAAAAGACTGTACTGTCAGTCCCTAATTCCCTTCGTCGGTAAGCTTGTGGCAAGTGTGGCTAGGCAATGAGCTGGACCCAGAAGAATGGTGTTGGAAATTAACAGATAATTATTTGGAGCCAATTCAAATTCTACTCCAGCCTGCTCCAGAAAAACTGCTCAATACAATTTTTTTGTAACTGCAAGACGGATTGTAGTAAGAATTGTGGCTGTCAAAAAGTGGGATTATTTTGTTCGCCAGTGTGCATCAATTGTCAGGGTCAGATTTGCTCCAATATTGGATCAAAAACAACAGATGAAAATATTTATGATGTTAATGAAGAGACAATTGATGCATCCCATTTCTTAGAACAGCGAACAGAAATTCTGCAAGAAGAAGATAATGAAGATGGAGAAATAATTGTCGAAGTAGAATTAGACAATTATCTATTATAATAACATTTAGAAGAAGACAACCTATTCCACTTTGATCATTAGCAATTTTACCATAATTTCAATCAATAGGATACGATCTGATCAAACTTTCTTTATTACAATAGATCGTGGAATATACCGACTGGAGAAACCACGTTAAAAAAATGCGCCAAGTACATTCACTACCTCATAGGTGATGCGGAAATGTGTGCATATTATGTAAAATATGAATTTTGTAATTGTTAAAACCACGATATCTTACGAATGGTGAGTCGAACGAGAAAAAGTGTCTAGGCGATTTTTGTAGAGAATTGTATGATCTACAACTTTTGTCTGATCTATTTTCACGATAATATTGCCCGTTTTCGAGAAAAACTACAAACTTCATGCTCTTTCAACAATCCTGGATGGATGGATAAATTAATTGCCTCGTCAATTAGCAAGAGCGTTTCAAAAGGTTCTGGAGGCTTTTTTGGATTCTAAGAAATTTTCTAGCATATTTGATACATAAATCCTTGTATGGTTTTCAAAAGACTTCCAATTTCGAGCGGCTCTAGAAGTTAAGATTGATAACAAGCCCCTGTGCCTGATTCTGGGGCTTCAAAATTCTTCAAACTCCCACTACATTTGTTCGGTGATTTCTTTCCAGGTTGTTGCAACGCCACTGTAAAGGTTTCGTAGTCTTCAAACGTCTGCTCTCCCGCTATTCCATCAAAACCACATTTACATCCGACAGAGACTTCGAAATTGTTTCTTCTCACCTACATTGTCGATGAAATTATCTCGACAGGCCTCTTAAGTGTCGACTCATTTTCGATTTGTCTTGTTATTTACAAATTGCCCAACAACAATCTGCCATAACTTGATTTATACTCGTTTTGTTTTGCCCGTGCTCCACACGATTGCGATTACGATTGGGGGCCTTTTAACTTGAGCTTGTTGCCTCCCCGATTTCATGACAACAAAACAAGAAAGTATACCATACCCTCTCGTTCATTCGTTATTATTTGTTTTGTCTCCAGTGCAACGGTTTTATAATTACTTTCGAAGCGTACGCCTGCTTACCAGTCAAAATAACATTCGCACTCACGTCATCCATCGTGACATTTCCACGAATTATACTTGTCGAACATGTGCATGATACACTCGTACAAACGTACGAATGCATTATAAGCGTGTCGAGCATGTAGATCAGTTGGCGACGTTTCGACCACTATACTCATTCTGATTAGTTTACATCAAACATGCCAATCAACAATATTAAAGTTCACAACTAAAAATTGGTTACAGTTCGTAAGGAATTTTTATAAGTACCTAGATGTCAAAAGTCTGAGGTAAAGTTAGGTTAGGTCATTATCCTGAAAACATCGACTCCGACGAGATGAATAGATGTTACTAACGAAAATATACGAATAAGTTTTGACGTTTTTAAAGTAGTACCTAACGCAACACTTTAGATATTGTTTCTTTCGAAAGGAACGACGGGCGTCGCGTCGCGTCGCGTCGGGACGGTGACGACGTGCGACGTCAACCGGCCTCCTGTTTGGAATTCTAATCGGATAAAACGACCGTCTGTGTGTGTCTGTCAGACGGTCGCTGCAACAACCCTTTTACAAGTGCGTGTTTGCACGACAGGAACTTGCCTTCGTAAGGGCTGTGTCAACGTACATTACGCGACGGAAACTTGTAGAGCAATAAAATACTGTTTGGAAAGGACATCATGACGATGTGTTGTAGGTACACATACACGTTTGTATTCATCATTAATTACAATAGAACTGCAATAAATACAAGTGCGGCACCGATAATTTTGCGTGAATGATGGGCACGTTCCGGAATTAGCTTAGGAAAATCGAAAATATATTATTTATGGAGTATTTTAGAGACAGAAGTCTAGTAGAATTAAAAAGTTTTAAACGCGTCCAGATGAAAAGAGGGCACAAAAGGTTTACCCTTCGAGTTCCACCCCTTCTTGAAGGGTTTACAAATGAAAATTATAGGGGGAAGAAGGGCTGCAAACGTTTTATTTTTTAATGCCCTGTTTTATTAAAGTGTTTTTATTGCCCACTTTTTCTCTACTCCATGGACCATTCGTTATCGTTAAATTAAAATAACGGGCTGAATTTTTATTAAACATTAATATCAAAATATATCACCTGAATTCTCAATTTCTTCAAACTTAAAGGAGGAGGAGATTACAAATGCCAAGTGACATTTTAATTTGTCATTAATTGGCATTACAGAATTTTGATTTGGCACTAAACAGCAACGTTAATTTAAGTAGTCTAATGTGAAAATAGATAAGGGAGGAGCACGATGTCCAGTTATCTATCTGCTCAATTCTTTTTTAGTTTTCATTAATAAATTGAAGAAGCACCACCAATAGGATAATAATCTACCCCTAAAATTTCGCTAATATGCTTGCCAAAATATCTAATTGAAGGTACTCTTCAGTGGTGTTCAGGTACACTGAGAGGACTTTAATTCATTCCCAATAGTTTTCTTAAATGGGAACGTCGCGCCTTTTCGGTCTGTATATTGTCGATAATGTAGGAAACAATAATATTGCGAGCAGAATCGCATCTATTGCTCGCTAGTTTCGTGGCTGTTTCAATGTTTACATACTTAATATACAGGGTCTTTCAAGTTGATGGGCTATTAGTATCTATATGAATTACTAGAATGAATTCAATTCTGAAACTTGGGCTCATTTGGTTATTGTTTATGCCGCTTCTTTTAAAAATATTTTCAATTTCGATTTACATCCGGTTATATCGGAAGTAGATGTTAACTTTCTTATTTTAAATGGAATGACATACTTCAAATTGTAGATTTTCTCAAAAAGTATAAGCAAAGTTATACGATAGTCCAATATCAAAAGACGCCAAATTAAATGAAGATTCGAATATGTAGTCAAAAATGGGTCATTCTATTTATAAAAATTGACTTATGCCTCTTCGGAGTTGACCAACTTTGACCACAAACTTTGAACACCCTGCACATTTTAGTTAAAAAACACATTTTTTTTTTCGATAATGTGAATAGTTATAAATAATTGTTCCGAGTTATAAAGCAAAATCTCAAAAATTAATTGAATTACGGTTTTTTAAATGTTAACGGGCAGATGTCAACAATTTTGAAAAAAATTAAATGACTCAAAATCCATCAATATTTTCGGAGTAGTGCCTCCTATAAAATATGCATGAATTCAGATTTTCTATCGGAAAATTAAAAAAAAAAAGTATGTTAATCCATTTAAAATAAGAAAGTTAACATCTACTTCCGATATAACCGGATGTAAATCGAAATTGAAAATATTTTTAAAAGAAGCGGCATAAACAATAACCAAATGAGCCCAAGTTTCAGAATTGAATTCATTCTACTAATTTATATACTAATAGCCCATCAACTTGAAAGAGCCTGTATATTAAGTATGTAAACATTGAAACAGCCACGAAACTAGCGAGCAATAGATGCGATTCTGCTCGCAATATTATTGTTTCCTACATTATCGACAATATACAGACCGAAAAGGCGCGACGTTCCCATTTAAGAAAACTATTGGGAATGAATTAAAGTCCTCTGAGTGTACATTAATCACAGTCCATAAAGATAAGATAGTTTGTAAATTAAATGAATACTATATTATAAAAATAGTCATCCCTTTGGTCACATTGTAACCGATGTAATATAGTATATATAGTTATCGATTCCTGCAACATTGTACAACTTCCTCTCCCCACTCAAACAGTCACGTACAAAATCTACCCTTGGTGCAGCTTGCTTATACTCGTAGAAGTAGTTTTATTGTGGCATTTCGAACGAAGGGGTAGTTAGTTATAATCCTCTAATTTGATGCTGCGGTCGCATGTTCCATTCAGCGGCTCTCTTCTGGATCGACGCTATACGTATTATACTACGGTGCTTCTCCCCCTCTGTTTTTTATTGGATTTGTTGGTATTTGATCCCTTTGTGGCGATCCTTAATACTAATTTATGGCATGTTTTGACGCTAATGTAGCACTTTTTAGTCGTGCTGCAAGATGTTCTATAAGCCACATGAATGGAATAAAATATTGCTTAGACAACTATTTATTAAAAGGCGCGTTGTTGAATGGCGTGAATGGTCGGTCGGTCGGTTAGTCAGGTGCAGGACGCAGGAGTGTCTCCCGAAGTGGTCGGAATGGGGACACCTACCGCGAGTCACTTTTTCGTAAAATATCTTTAAAAGTCTTTATTGTTGCTTTGGTCTAAAGCCAACAGAATACACCATTATGTACTGAATGTCTGTCCTGTCTATAAAGTTAACATCTATCTGGTTTTTATATGTACGTAGGTACGTATCTTATTATAAAGACGAGATAAAATCCGATTATTATTAGCTTTTACGAATACAACAAAGGAAATACGATGAACCACGTGAAGTAAGTTATATGTGCGCATTTATGAAATTCAATAGTAGGTAACTTATTTAAACACACCATAGGCCAGGGATGGCGAACCATTGGCACTCGTGCCACAAGTGGCACGTTTGAAAATTTTGATGGCACGCACAAGTTTAAGTTATCTTTTTTAATAGAAATTAATTAAAAATTATTAATCTACACTTAATTTATAGTTTATGATATAAATTTGTAGTACTGAATACCTGTATTAGTATGTTAACTAGAACCGTCAAATTATACATTTTATTATTAAAATATCGCATGAATTCTTTCGAAGTATATACAGATGCGCATTAGATAAAAAATTTTTTCGTATCCAGTTTCGCCTTCTTAAGGTATTTGAATGTTGTTGCTGTCGCAGCGCTCGAATCAAAATTTATTTTATATCCTGATACAATACCATTTGAAAAATTAAATTTAAAAGTCCTTGAGTGGTTAAATTTTAATGAATTAGAAATGGAATTAGTTGAATTTCAGTCAAGTACCATATATAGAACCAAAAATTTGTTGATTTAAGAAATGATTTAGAAATTATTGAAAGTAATCGATTATTGGATAAAATAAATAAAATTGCAGAAGATGAAATTCTAACTATACATGGAATTCAGTTCCTGACACGTATAATTGTTTAAAACTTTAAAAATATTAGCAAAGGCAATTTTATCAATATTTTCATCGACGTGGGCATGTGAATCTCTATTTTCAGAATTAAATTTTATAAACAATAAATATACGAATAGAATGACGGATGAGTCGAGCTCTGCATGCGTACTGTTGAAATTAACTAAATATGAACCAGATATTAAATCTTTATCATCTTGTGTACAGCGACAAAAATCACATTAAAAACAATTTTTTTTAACGTGAATTTTGTTTCTAGCATATTGCTTTTTGTAAAACATTGATTAATAAAAAATTGTTTAAAGATGGATTGCTTTTGTTTGTTTGTTTAATTTTACTTACGTATAGTTTCACCACGCTAACATTTCGAATGAAATTTTATTGTGGCACGTTACCTATTTAAAAAAGAATTTTTATGACTTTGTGGCACGGACATCAAAAAAACTCTAAAACTTTTTTTATACATATGAAAGTAGGGTTTATTATAAGAAATTCGAATTGAATGTCGATTTCGATTAAAAAACTACTATAACGCCTTTAGATTACTAGAATTTATTTATTAAAGTCAACTAAATTATTTTAGAAACTAATCCTAACCTAACTTAAATTCCTCTGCACAATTAAAAGACCATTCTACTTCTATCTTATAAAATCTAAAAACAAATTGCTAATTTCTTTCGGATCCTATAATTAAAGGTCCAATTTTTGCCACACAATCTTACAAAAGACGAAGTTAATTGTTCTTAATATCCCATGGGCCTACCGCGGCGATGGATGGATGGCTGGATGGGTAGCAAGCGAGTTGTTAAGGGAAAAGGCCGGATATTACGGTATGTTGCCTTCTAATAACTACCGTAGAGAGCCGGAATGCTATTGGCCACTATAACGCGGACTTTATCAGACATCTTAATTATTGTAGCGCGGTACCTTCTTCTACACTTCCGGTCGTATTCAAAATGGCCGGTTTTATAATTCATCGGTCCACGGACAACAAAAATAACGACTAAAGAAGGAAGAAGAAGGTGAAGGTTATGATACTATAGAACACCATATTGGTACCATTAGGTACTTAATACAACGTTACAACCGAAAAACTGTACCTGTATTGTCTAAATAAGAAAAGAATAAAATTATCTTGGATTGAGTTATTATCTATGAGTAAAGAAATGTCCCAGTGTTGGGCAAGGTACGACTAGAATAATTAATTTTAAATACGAGGCACATTTTCCGTAAGTAGGTAACATCTAGGTTGCTTGAATTAATGAATATAAACCTGATGATTCCCCGTTTGGAACAGAAGTACTCGCTATTCTCAACACGTTGTTTTCAATTATGCAAAAAGTTTGTTTCTGTGTAGGTGCAGAATACAAAAATTCAGCTCCAACAGGACGGAAATTTTATTTCAATCTCGTTTCAGAAATTATTAGGTACCCAGTGAATGTACGAAATTTATTCTATACTATTTATATATACAGGGTTTTTCAAGTTGATGGGCTATTAGAAGTATATGAATTAGTAGAAGGAATTCAATTCTTAAACTTGGGCTCATTTGGTTATTGTTTATGCCGCTTCTTTTAAGAATATTTTCAAGTTCGATTTACATCCGGTTATACCGGAAGTCGATACCAACTTTGTTATTTTAAATGGATACTTCCTATTTTATTTGAAAATTTTAGAATAATTTTGAATTATTACTTAAAATAGGAAGTATCCATATAGAACGAGAGGATAAAAAAAGGAATCGATTGAAAAAATAAAAAATAGTAGGTGCCATTTGAAAAAACGAAGTAATTCGTGTTTGAAGTTTTTCAATTTTAGAATTTTATTTTGAACGCCCTGTATAAATTATTTAATTCAATTTTGTCAAGGCGTTAGCACTCATATTCATCTATTACTAGTAAAAATTTCAACACTCTAAGTCGTATTTTGTGGAAGTTATGATTTTTTATAATTTGGGTTGCGGTAGCGATTTTTTTTCTATAAATTAAATTAACTCAGAAACCGATCGTCACAGAGGTGTACAAGTTGGTTATCAAACTTACCTTAGAATTACACGTTTTATTCGAATTCAGCGTGAAAAATATACCATTCCGTTTAAAATAACAAAGTTGGTATCGACTTCCGGTATAACCGGATGTAAATCGAACTTGAAAATATTTTTGAAAGAAGCGGCATAAACAATAACCAAATGAGCCCAAGTTTCAGAATTGAATTCCTTCTACTAATTCATTATACTTCTAATAGCCCATCAACTTTAAAACCCCTGTATACTAATGATAAAATATGTTTGTGGTTTATTCCGGTATTAGGTAATGTTCTGTATTTTCCTGCTTTCTTTTTCCGTTTAGTCTGCCTGGAGGAACGTGTGTGGGTATGTGTGTGTCCCAGTTAATCTTGGCAGCAGAAAAGTAAATAGTTGCCCAGTATTGACGTAAATTGCTTATGGAGCTTAAGAACATCAATCACTTCGGAGAGCAGTTAGCAGGGAAAAAAGCTGATATTGCGTCCTGACAAATGCTCTCCTCTTTTACTTTAGAAAGTCCCCGCTATTATCTGTCTATTTTCGTATTTATTATACAACAAGGTACGTAGATATTTCCTGTAATAGAAATAAGAACAACTCCAACAGCACTTCTGTCACAAAATAAATTACCTGAAATATATTCCTACAGGAAGATATTCTGATCAACTGACCTATATAAAGAACTGGAAGCTCATTTTTAAATTTTAAAAAAGTAGCTATTTGAAATATAATCTTAATCCTGGATAATTAATAAGGGGTGTGCTGCATGCTTCGTATAATCGGACACCACATCAAATAACGTTTAAGAGAGTTTTAATCCGAAAATAACAGAATGCCAAGCTGCTGCTGCCCCTCTGGCAAGTAAAGGGACGTTCTCCTCTCTGTCCAACGCGACGGACGTAATAGAGGAGCCAGATGGAAGCAACGCATACTCTCATACTCACTAACAATCCCATCAGAGAGACGTGAGCGACCCTCTGAAGCATAAAGAACACAACAACAGCACAACCAACGTCATCAGTAGTACCAACAGTGTGACGTGGCGACGACACACACAGAGCCGACGTTTCATGAAATTGCTACTCTGCATCTGATAAGATCAGTAATTTGTTTGTCGTTTTGTAAAACGTCCTCTTCTCCTGCTAGAAAAGCACAATCGTAGAAACGTATCTTTAATCGTACTGACTGACTGAGAGAAAGAACGTGTAGAGTGGCTCTTGTGATAGAAAAAGAGAGAGATAGAGTGAAGGAGATTGAAAGGACTTCATCCGGGCTTTTATTCGTTTTGGATTATTTCGCTCATGTATGAACTGTTACTATTTTGTGACGCACCAGGACGATTGCATTACAACAATGGATCAAACAATATTCAATTCTTTGGAGCTATCTTTTCAATTCGCCATCCATCGGCCCTTTAATTATCGAAAGATCGAGCCAATTGATAGTTTTGCTACTTGTTCTGTTGAAAAGAATAACTCGAAATAAGCACATCAAAGTTGATGGGCAATATCACTTACATTTAATTTACAAGAAATGTGAACCTAACTACTTTAACAAAAATTCCAGAGTGAGTCTAAGATGTCAGGATAAATCTTTACAAAAACATGTACTTCACAATTTATAATTTTCTAAAAATTTCGGTATTTACTACCAAAATTCCCAAAATGTCTTCTTGGTTTTACGATTGACTTTTACAAGAATTTTAATAAAAAACTTGGAGTTATAACACTAAAAAAAAAAACGGATTTATCACCAAAATTCCAGAAAGAGCCCTATAGGCATTATATAGATCATTACAAAAAACAAACCCTTAAAACCATTATCAAAAACGTTAGGAATTAACCGTCAAAATTACAGGGGGAAGTCCTCCAAACGTCAAATTAGGGTTTTTACAAGAAATGTGGCCACAAACGTCGGGAATATACTGTCAAATTCTAGGAAGAAATCCTTTGAGAGTAAAAGTAGATTTTTATAAGGAATATGACTCTAACAATTTTACTAAAAACCTGAGGAGTTCATAGTCAATATTCTAGGAAAAAGTCCTAAAAGTGTCATGATAGATTTTTACAGTAGTAGTAATGTGAGCCTAAAGGTTTTTCTACAATCCTTGGGAATTTACCGTCAAAATTCCAGGAGAAAAATCTCCTAAAGTCAGGAATGATCGTTACAAAAAACTTTGACCTAACAATTTTTCCATCACGGTAGATTTTTACAAGAGATGTGGACCTAACAATTTTATTAAAAACCTGAGGTGTTAATAGTCAAAATTTCAGGAATAAATCCTGTGAGTATCAGGATAGATTTTTTATAAGAACTAGAGGCTTAAAATTTTACCACAAACCTTAGAAATTTACCATTACAACTCCAGGAAAAATTCCTCCAAGGGTCAGGAATGATTTTTACAAAAAACGTTGTCGTAACAATTCAACCATCAGGGTATATTTTTACAAGAAATGTGAACATAATAATTTTATCAAGAATCTTTAGAATTTGCTGTTAAAACTCCAGAGGAAACTTTTCTAGGTGTCAGGATAGATATGTACCTATAAGAAATGTGGCCCTAAATATTTTACCACAAACGTAGGGAATTTACCGTCAAAATTCCAGGAGGAAATACTCTGAGAGTGATGGTAGATTTTTATAAGGAATATGGCTATAACAATTTACTAAAAACCTCAGGAGTTCATAGTCAAATGTCTAGGAAGAAATCCTAAAAGTGCCAGGATAGATTTTTACAGTAGTAGTAATATGAGCCTAAAGGTTTTTCTACAATCCTTGGGAATTTACCGTCCAAATTCCAGGAGAGCAATCTCCTAAAGTCAGGAATGATCGTTACAAGAAATGATCTCCTAATAACTTTACTTAAAATCTTTAGAATTTGCTGTTAAAACTCCAGGGGAAACTTTTCCAGGTGTCAGGATAGATATGTACCTATAAGAAATGTGGCCCTAAATATTTTACCACAAACGTAGGGAATTTACCGTCAAAATCCCAGGAGGAAACCCTCTGAGAGTGATGGTAGATTTTTATAAGGAATATGGCTATAACAATTTACTAAAAACCTCAGGAGTTCATAGTCAAATGTCTAGGAAGAAATCCTAAAAGTGCCAGGATAGATTTTTACAGTAGTAGTAATATGAGCCTAAAGGTTTTTCTACAATCCTTGGGAATTTACCGTCCAAATTCCAGGAGAGCAATCTCCTAAAGTCAGGAATGATCGTTACAAGAAATGATCTCCTAATAACTTTACTTAAAATCTTTAGAATTTGCTGTTAAAACTCCAGGGGAAACTTTTCCAGGTGTCAGGATAGATATGTACCTATAAGAAATGTGGCCCTAAATATTTTACCACAAACGTAGGGAATTTACCGTCAAAATTCCAGGAGGAAACTCTCTGAGAGTGATGATAGATTTTTATAAGGAATATTGTTATAACAATTTACTAAAAACCTCAGGAGTTCATAGTCAAATGTCTAGGAAGAAATCCTAAAAGTGTCGGGATAGATTTTTACAGTAGTAGTAATATGAGCCGAAAGGCTTTTCTGCAATCCTTGGGAATTTACCGTCCAAATTCCAGGAGAAGAATCTCCTAAAGTCAGGAATGATCGTTACAAGAAATGTTGTCCTAATAACTTTACTTAAAATCTTTAGAATTTGCTGTTAAAACTCCAGGGGAAACTTTTCCAGGTGTCGGGATAGATATGTACCTATAAGAAATGTGGCCCTAAATATTTTACCACAAACGTAGGGAATTTACCGTCAAAATTCCAGGAGGAAACCCTCTGAGAGTGATGATAGATTTTTATAAGGAATATTGTTATAACAATTTACTGAAAACCTCAGGAGTTCATAGTCAAATGTCTAGGAAGAAATCCTAAAAGTGTCGGGATAGATTTTTACAGTAGTAGTAATATGAGCCTAAAGGTTTTTCTGCAATCCTTGGGAATTTACCGTCCAAATTCCAGGAGAAGAATCTCCTAAAGTCAGGAATGATCGTTACAAGAAATGTTGTCCTAATAACTTTACTTAAAATCTTTAGAATTTGCTGTTAAAACTCCAGGGGAAACTTTTCCAGGTGTCGGGATAGATATGTACCTATAAGAAATGTGGCCCTAAATATTTTACCACAAACGTAGGGAATTTACCGTCCAAATCCCAGGAGGAAACCCTTTGAGAGTGATGATAGATTTTTATAAGGAATATTGTTATAACAATTTACTAAAAACCTGAGGAGTTCATAGTCAAATGTCTAGGAAGAAATCCTAAAAGTGTCAGGATAGATTTTTACAGTAGTAGTCATATGACCCCTAAAGGTTTTTCTGCAATCCTTGGGAATTTACCGTCAAATTCCAGGAGAAGAATCTCCTAAAGTCAGGAATGATCGTTACAAGAAATGTTGTCCTAATAACTTTACTTAAAATCTTTAGAATTTGCTGTTAAACCCCAGGGGAAACTTTTTCAGGTGTCAGGATAGATATGTACCTATAAGAAATGTGGCCCTAAATATTTTACCACAAACGTAGGGAATTTACCGTCAAAATCCCAGGAGGAAACCCCTGAGAGTGATGGTAGATTTTTATAAGGAATATGGCTATAACAATTTACTAAAAACCTCAGGAGTTCATAGTCAAATGTCTAGGAAGAAATCCTAAAAGTGTCAGGATAGATTTTTACAGTAGTAGTAATATGAGCCTAAAGGTTTTTCTGCAATCCTTGGGAATTTACCGTCCAAATTCGAGGAGAAGAATCTCCTAAAGTCAGGAATGATCGTTACAAGAAATGTTGTCCTAATAACTTTACTTAAAATCTTTAGAATTTGCTGTTAAAACTCCAGGGGAAACTTTTCCAGGTGTCGGGATAGATATGTACCTATAAGAAATGTGGCCCTAAATATTTTACCACAAACGTAGGGAATTTACCGTCAAAATCCCAGGAGGAAACCCTCTGAGAGTGATGGTAGATTTTTATAAGGAATATGGCTATAACAATTTACTAAAAACCTCAGGAGTTCATAGTCAAATGTCTAGGAAGAAATCCTAAAAGTGTCAGGATAGATTTTTACAGTAGTAGTAATATGAGCCTAAAGGTTTTTCTGCAATCCTTGGGAATTTACCGCCCAAAATTTCCCGAGGCGAAGAATCTCCTAAAGTCAGGAATGATCGTTACAAGAAATGTTGTCCTAATAACTTTACTTAAAATCTTTAGAATTTGCTGTTAAAACTCCAGGGGAAACTTTTCCAGGTGTCGGGATAGATATGTACCTATAAGAAATGTGGCCCTAAATATTTTACCACAAACGTAGGGAATTTACCGTCCAAATTCCAGGAGGAAACCCTCTGAGAGTGATGATAGATTTTTATAAGGAATATTGTTATAACAATTTACTAAAAACCTCAGGAGTTCATAGTCAAATGTCTAGGAAGAAATCCTAAAAGTGTCAGGATAGATTTTTACAGTAGTAGTCATATGACCCCTAAAGGTTTTTCTGCAATCCTTGGGAATTTACCGTCCAAATTCCAGGAGAAGAATCTCCTAAAGTCAGGAATGATCGTTACAAGAAATGTTGTCCTAATAACTTTACTTAAAATCTTTAGAATTTGCTGTTAAAACTCCAGGGGAAACTTTTTCAGGTGTCGGGATAGATATGTACCTATAAGAAATGTGGCCCTAAATATTTTACCACAAACGTAGGGAATTTACCGTCAAAATCCCAGGAGGAAACCCTCTGAGAGTGATGGTAGATTTTTATAAGGAATATTGTTATAACAATTTACTAAAAACCTCAGGAGTTCATAGTCAAATGTCTAGGAAGAAATCCTAAAAGTGTCAGGATAGATTTTTACAGTAGTAGTAATATGAGCCTAAAGGTTTTTCTGCAATCCTTGGGAATTTACCGTCCAAATTCCAGGAGAATAATCTCCTAAAGTCAGGAATGATCGTTACAAGAAATTTTGTCCTAATAACTTTACTTAAAATCTTTAGAATTTGCTGTTAAAACTCCAGGGGAAACTTTTCCAGGTGTCGGGATAGATGTGTACCTATAAGAAATGTGGCCCTAAATATTTTACCACAAACGTAGGGAATTTCCCTGTCAAAATCCCAGGAGGAAACCCTCTGAGAGTAATGGTAGATTTTTATAAGAAATGTGGCTAACAATTTTACTAAAAACCTTAGGAGTTTATAGTCAAAATTTCAGGAAGTAGTCCTGTGAGTACCAGAATATATTTTTTATAAGAAATATAGGCTTAAAAATCTAGCATAAACCTTAGAAATTTACCATTACAATTTCAGGAAAAAAATCTTCAAGAGTCAGGAATGATTGTCGTAAAAATTTAACCATCAGCGTAGATTTTTACAAGAAATATGGACCTAACAATTTTACTAAAAATCTTTAGAATTTGCTGTTAAAAGTCCAGATGAAAATTCTTTAGGTGTCAGGATAGAAAAGCGACTCTTAACAGTTTTAACAAAGAATTTTGGGATTTGGCGCAAAAATTCTAGGAAGAATCCTAATGGTATAACTTACAAGAAATTTAAACCCAAATATTAAAAAAAAGTGGGAATATTCTGCCACATTTTCAGGAGGAAGCTATCAAAATGTCATCACAGTATAATAATAAGAAGAAACGTCCAACGCATTTCTTATAGTTGTAATTATCCAATACATAAATCGTAGATGACACCAAATAAAAAATTTAAAAAGAGTTGTTTTCCTCCAGACAAAACCACAAGCGTTTCTACCGCAATTAGAAAATTTCTGACAGAAGCAAGGCATGTAGGTCATTTGAGGTAAATACTATTGCAATTTCGACCACTTAAAAAGGTGCCGAAATATCATAACTATTATTTGTTACCTAATTTATAATGGACTGTGAAAACGTTTCGAACATGTATCAAATTAAAGAAGCCTGGTAACCCAGAAAGACATAAAGTAAGTAACCGAAAAAAAAAAAATTGTTATTAAACAGTAGGTATTAAAAAGTGTGGAAATTGTGATTAATATTATAACTGCACGTACACGTACTTAATAAGATAATCATAATTACGTTATGTTTATGGTTTTTTTATCTAGTGAAACGTTACGGTATTCTTGGTAATTTTTGGTTATAGTTTTCACCTGTTTCTATTATTGTGTATGTACTAATTTCAAATTAACAGTAGGTAAGTAATTAAGTGTCGAAAAGTGTCGTATTAACAGACGTCAATTAAATAGTACTGTCTAATAGGATGGTTTGTGTCGCAACCATTTGATAATAGTGCGAAAAACAGTGGGACATATCATCAACCAGGATTAAATACCCAAAAAGTAATCACACTAATATTATAAAGGCGAAAGTGTGTGAGTGTGTATGTTTGTTACTTCTTCACGTCTGAACGGTTGGAGCGATTTTAATAAAATTTGGTATGGAGTTAGCTGACACCCTGGATTAACACATAGGCTACGTTTTACTGCGGGAAAATATCTTATTCCCATGGGAAAATCGATGAAAATGAATTCGCGGAATATTATAAATGCGAAAGTAACTCTGTCTGTATGCTACACAATCTCGCCTAAAATTTACTGAACCGATTTAAATGAAATTTGGTACAGAGATAGTCTAGAGCCTGAGAAAGGATATAGGCTACTTTTTAATGCGAAAAAAGGGTTGTAAGGGGTTGAAATAGGAAAGTTTGTGCGGAAATTTCGTAATTTTTAAAGATAAAAGCTTAAAACTTATTTTTTAGGCTTTTGATTAGATATAAATAAATACGACATTCAATTTTTGTAAAAATTTTACCCTAAAGGGGTGAAAGTTTTTGTGTAATGACGTCGTCCAAAAAGCTTACGGCCCAGAAAATTAAAATATTAAGTGTAAAAAGTTATAGAGGTTTTATTTATTTGGATCAATAAAAGTAGTTGAATACTAAGCTATATAAACTATTTTAAACTATAATTAAACTTTATTAATCTATAATATTATAAATGCGAAAGTAACTCTGTCTGTCTGTGTGTTACGCAATCACGCCCAAACTACTGAACCGATTTAAAATGAGAATTTGGTACATAGATAAGTAGATATAAAGCTAGAGGCTTGAAACTTATTTTTTAGGCTTTTGATTAGATATAAATACGACATTTAAAGTTTGTAAAAATTTTGCCCTAAAGGGGGCAAAAATAAGGAATGAAAGTTTTTGTGTAATGACGTCGGCAAAAAGGCTTACGGTCCAGAAAATAAGAATATAGAAGAAAAAAATTTTAAATCTTGCCGAAAGTCACTATTCCACGCGGACAAAGTCGCGGGCATAGCTAGTAGATAATAATCTTTCCCTAGCGATAAAGGAAAATTTAAACAACCCAGAATTGTATAAAAAGTTCCTCAAAAAAATCAAACTCTAATATTAACCACCCTTATTTTGTCGGGTCTTCACACAGGGATTCATTTTCCTCATAGTCCAGTCAAAATAGACAAAAAAAATTGTAAGTAACAACAAACAAAGTGTTAATTCAATAAAATTTGTAATTATTTCAGATTACCAGCTAATATATTAATAAAAACGATTGTAACTGCCCAGTGAAATAACTTAAAAATGTATGTACTAGTTTGATGTTTAATTTTTTAATTCAATTTTACAAATCTTTTCCATTTTCCATCCTAGACTTGTGGTATTCTTAGTGTAAGCGTTATGCGCACTTCCGCACTACTAACTTTTTAGTTGGCTACTGTCATTATTAATACGATCTTTTTGGTAGGCTCTTAGTAGCTTCCTAGTAGACACTATTTACTGACTATTAAGAAGGCCGCTATAGTTTTATAGAAAATGCAAAATTTAATCATACTTTGTAGTCATTAGAATTGAATCGTTCTTCTTGGTGACTTGTTTAAGTGTCTTGTGATATAAAATTCTGGTTTCGTTTATTTCCCCATTATTTACCCCGTTATCTAGATCGTTTCGAGATACCTGATCTGTCAGTAATCTTGCGTGATACCTCCATACTTTAGCTGCGTGTCTAAGAAATCTTATTACCTCTTTCCTACCTACCTACCTACACACACATTTTAAGTATTTGAAATCAGTAGTCGTCGTTCTATCATTATTAGAAAAAGTTGCACCAATTTCACAGCAGACCAACGATCATTCAACTGAAACAAATAAAACCCGATCTTCTCACAGTACAACGACTGCATATCATCGTCATCAGCAGCTGTTCCGTTTATAGAAACGGAATCGGCGGTTGCCAGTAAAGTATCCAACCTTCACAAAACTAACGCCTTTATGTTCATTGCTCGTAAATTATACGTAAAGGAAATAGTCTCGTTTTTCTTAAATACTTACAACACTCAAATTCATCCGTAACTACAGGCCGTTAACTAAGATATAGCGGTTCTTTACCAGATCGACCAAAATAACACAGAAATGCACACACATTTTTGGAATTGGACAAAGGACCACGACAAAAAAATTTATGTACATAGTGATTATTAGAATAATTTATAAAAAAAGTTTTAGAACTATGTATGTACTCTTACTTCCGTGTAGCAATTTTGATTTGCCAAACTGATATCTGGAGTCTACGTTGGACCAACAGAAAGATCGTTAGAGAGAAGCATCAAAGAACCTAACTAAACTTTACTAATTGTAGATCTCCTAACAACATTATAATGTCCACCAATGCCTCGGGATTTTACGGCTTAATTTGCACTAGATATAGATAATGTAAATTTTAAATACGTCAGCTATTTTTTTTTTGTAAGTCCACTTATCGTTAGTTATTACGTATCTATCAGTTAATCTGCAATTTAAAGTTAAGTCTCCGGCAGATAAATCGCGAACTGTGCTATTATTTACTTCATTAATTGCGATTCGTGCGCGAGAGCGAATACAAAACGCCGACACTAATTTAAGCCTTATTTACATACCCCCTCCTCCCTTTTTCTTCTTCCGAACCAACTACAAAATTATTATGTAGTTAACTTGAGCATGTTAACGCTTAAATAATTTGCACTGGAAATTGTTCGATTAATCGAACAAAGAATTATACAGAATCAGCGATCGACTTATTACATTATTATTATCTTCTAGCAAGTAGGTAACGAAGGATGTAGATACAGAAATAAATAATGCATTGCGGGGAATTACACAGGCAGGTACCTACAGTATGTGGTTGGATTAATTAATAAGCACGACAAATTAATCAATGGTATATTTAGTACACATATACGTATGTACGTACACTGATTAAAATAATAATGGATTACCATTAGGTGCTCATTGAAGAAATAATTAAGCAATTTATTAATCGCAGACGACTATTACGAGATTATATAGGTATACTGAGACTGAGGCGGTTAAAGCTTACAATTTATTGCAGTCAAAATCAGGAAGAAGTGTCTCAACTATCAACTTCTGTTGACACTTGAAATGCGCGAGAACATCGATAAACGGAGCTAATGCTTATGCTTATGGTTAACAGTGGGCGGAGCTATGCTTCTGCGCATCTCAAGGCCAATGCTCATGACAACATTAAAGCCATAAAGTGTTCAAATATAAGGTTGTGCGCCTGTACCTTTAGTCCTGAAGGATTAATTCTCTAGTATTATCCTTATTCATCAATAAATGTGGCCCTAACAATTTTACCACAAACCTTGAGAATCCTGTAAGAGTCATGATAGATTTTTAACCAACAAGAAGTGTCTTAACTTATCATGAACCTAGAAATGCGCGAAAATATCGATAGACGAAGCTTATGCTCATTCTTATGGGTAACAGTAGGTGAAGCTACGTTTCTGAGCATCCCAAGGCCAAGGCTCATGACAACTAAAGGTTTTGTAGACATTAAAACCATAAAGTGTTCAAATATAAGCTTGTACGCTTAAACCTGTTTGTCCTGAAGGATTAATTCTCTAGTATTATCCTTATTCATCAATAAATGTGACCCTAACAATTTTACCACAAACCTTGAGAATCCTGTAAGAGTCATGATAGATTTTTAACCAACAAGAAGTGTCTTAACTTATCATGAACCTAGAAATGCGCGAAAATATCGATAGACGAAGCTTATGCTCATTCTTTTTGGGTAACAGTAGGTGAAGCTACGTTTCTGAGCATCCCAAGGCCAAGGCTCATGACAGCTAAAGGTTTTGTAGACATTAAAACCATAAAGTCTTCAAATATAAGCTTGTACGCTTACACCTTTAGTCCTGAAGGATTAATTCTCTAGTATTATCCTTATTCATCAATAAATGTGACCCTAACAATTTTACCACAAACCTTGAGAATCCTGTAAGAGTCATGATAGATTTTTAACCAACAAGAAGTGTCTCAACTTATTATGAACTTTGAAATGCGCGAAAATATCGATAGACGAAGCTTATGCTCATTCTTATGGGTAACAGTAGGTGAAGCTACGTTTCTGAGCATCCCAAGGCCAAGGCTCATGACAACTAAATGTTTTGTAGACATTAAAACCATAAAGTGTTCAAATATAAGCTTGTACGCTTAAACCTTTAGTCCTGAAGGATTAATTCTCTAGTATTATCCTTATTCATCAATAAATGTGACCCTAACAATTTTACCACAAACCTTGAGAATCCTGTAAGAGTCATGATAGATTTTTAACCAACAAGAAGTGTCTCAACTTATTATGAACTTTGAAATGCGCGAAAATATCGATAGACGAAGCTTATGCTCATTCTTATGGGTAACAGTAGGTGAAGCTACGTTTCTGAGCATCCCAAGGCCAAGGCTCATGACACTAAAGTTTTGTAGACATTAAAACCATAAAGTGTTCAAATATAAGCTTGTACGCTTAAACCTTTAGTCCTGAAGGATTAATTCTCTAGTATTATCCTTATTCATCAATAAATGTGACCCTAACAATTTTACCACAAACCTTGAGAATCCTGTAAGAGTCATGATAGATTTTTAACCAACAAGAAGTGTCTCAACTTATTATGAACTTTGAAATGCGCGAAAATATCGATAGACGAAGCTTATGCTCATTCTTATGGGTAACAGTAGGTGAAGCTACGTTTCTGAGCATCCCAAGGCCAAGGCTCATGACAATAAATGTTTTGTAGACATTAAAACCATAAAGTGTTCAAATTAACTTGACGCTTAAACCTTTAGTCCTGAAGGATTAATTCTCTAGTATTATCCTTATTCATCAATAAATGTGACCCTAACAATTTTACCACAAACCTTGAGAATCCTGTAAGAGTCATGATAGATTTTTAACCAACAAGAAGTGTCTCAACTTATTATGAACTTTGAAATGCGCGAAAATATCGATAGACGAAGCTTATGCTCATTCTTATGGGTAACAGTAGGTGAAGCTACGTTTCTGAGCATCCCAAGGCCAAGGCTCATGACAATAAATGTTTTGTAGACATTAAAACCATAAAGTGTTCAAATTTAACTTGACGCTTAAACCTTTAGTCCTGAAGGATTAATTCTCTAGTATTATCCTTATTCATCAATAAATGTGACCCTAACAATTTTACCACAAACCTTGAGAATCCTGTAAGAGTCATGATAGATTTTTAACCAACAAGAAGTGTCTTAACTTATCATGAACCTAGAAATGCGCGAAAATATCGATAGACGAAGCTTATGCTCATTCTTATGGGTAACAGTAGGTGAAGCTACGTTTCTGAGCATCCCAAGGCCAAGGCTCATGACAGCTAAAGGTTTTGTAGACATTAAAACCATAAAGTGTTCAAATATAAGCTTGTACGCTTACACCTTTAGTCCTGAAGGATTAATTCTCTAGTAATATCCTTATTCATCAATAAATGTGACCCTAACAATTTTACCACAAACCTTGAGAATCCTGTAAGAGTCATGATAGATTTTTAACCAACAAGAAGTGTCTCAACTTATTATGAACTTTGAAATGCGCGAAAATATCGATAGACGAAGCTTATGCTCATTCTTATGGGTAACAGTAGGTGAAGCTACTTTTTAGCATCCCAAGGCCAAGGCTCATGACATAAAGTTTTGTAGACATTAAAACCATAAAGTGTTCAAATATAAGCTTGTACGCTTAACCTTTAGTCCTGAAGGATTAATTCTCTAGTATTATCCTTATTCATCAATAAATGTGACCCTAACAATTTTACCACAAACCTTGAGAATCCTGTAAGAGTCATGATAGATTTTTAACCAACAAGAAGTGTCTCAACTTATTATGAACTTAAAATGCGCGAAAATATCGATAGACGAAGCTTATGCTCATTCTTATGGGTAACAGTAGGTGAAGCTACGTTTCTGAGCATCCCAAGGCCAAGGCTCATGACAAATAAATGTTTTGTAGACATTAAAACCATAAAGTGTTCAAATTTAACCTTGACGCTTAAACCTTTAGTCCTGAAGGATTAATTCTCTAGTATTATCCTTATTCATCAATAAATGTGACCCTAACAATTTTACCACAAACCTGAGAATCCTGTAAGAGTCATGATAGATTTTTAACCAACAAGAAGTGTCTCAACTTATTATGAACTTTGAAATGCGCGAAAATATCGATAGACGAAGCTTATGCTCATTCTTATGGGTAACAGTAGGTGAAGCTACGTTTCTGAGCATCCCAAGGCCAAGGCTCATGACATAAAGTTTTGTAGACATTAAAACCATAAAGTGTTCAAATTTAACCTTCCTTAAACCTTTAGTCCTGAAGGATTAATTCTCTAGTATTATCCTTATTCATCAATAAATGTGACCCTAACAATTTTACCACAAACCTTGAGAATCCTGTAAGAGTCATGATAGATTTTTAACCAACAAGAAGTGTCTCAACTTATTATGAACTTTGAAATGCGCGAAAATATCGATAGACGAAGCTTATGCTCATTCTTATGGGTAACAGTAGGTGAAGCTACGTTTCTGAGCATCCCAAGGCCAAGGCTCATGACAAATAAATGTTTTGTAGACATTAAAACCATAAAGTGTTCAAATTTAACCTTGCACGCTTAAACCTTTAGTCCTGAAGGATTAATTCTCTAGTATTATCCTTATTCATCAATAAATGTGACCCTAACAATTTTACCACAAACCTTGAGAATCCTGTAAGAGTCATGATAGATTTTTAACCAACAAGAAGTGTCTCAACTTATTATGAACTTTGAAATGCGCGAAAATATCGATAGACGAAGCTTATGCTCATTCTTATGGGTAACAGTAGGTGAAGCTACGTTTCTGAGCATCCCAAGGCCAAGGCTCATGACAAATAAATGTTTTGTAGACATTAAAACCATAAAGTGTTCAAATTTAACCTTGCACGCTTAAACCTTTAGTCCTGAAGGATTAATTCTCTAGTATTATCCTTATTCATCAATAAATGTGACCCTAACAATTTTACCACAAACCTTGAGAATCCTGTAAGAGTCATGATAGATTTTTAACCAACAAGAAGTGTCTAACTTATTATGAACTTTGAAATGCGCGAAAATATCGATAGACGAAGCTTATGCTCATTCTTATGGGTAACAGTAGGTGAAGCTACGTTTCTGAGCATCCCAAGGCCAAGGCTCATGACAACTAAAGTTTTGTAGACATTAAAACCATAAAGTGTTCAAATATAAGCTTGTACGCTTAAACCTTTAGTCCTGAAGGATTAATTCTCTAGTATTATCCTTATTCATCAATAAATGTGACCCTAACAATTTTACCACAAACCTTGAGAATCCTGTAAGAGTCATGATAGATTTTTAACCAACAAGAGTGTCTTAACTTATCATGAACCTAGAAATGCGCGAAAATATCGATAGACGAAGCTTATGCTCATTCTTATGGGTAACAGTAGGTGAAGCTACGTTTCTGAGCATCCCAAGGCCAAGGCTCATGACATAAAGTTTTGTAGACATTAAAACCATAAAGTGTTCAAATATAAGCTTGTACGCTTACACCTTTAGTCCTGAAGGATTAATTCTCTAGTATTATCCTTATTCATCAATAAATGTGACCCTAACAATTTTACCACAAACCTTGAGAATCCTGTAAGAGTCATGATAGATTTTTAACCAACAAGAAGTGTCTTAACTTATATGAACTGAAATGCGCGAAAATATCGATAGACGAAGCTTATGCTCATTCTTATGGGTAACAGTAGGTGAAGCTACGTTTCTGAGCATCCCAAGGCCAAGGCTCATGACACTAAAGGTTTTGTAGACATTAAAACCATAAAGTGTTCAAATATAAGCTTGTACGCTTAACCTTTAGTCCTGAAGGATTAATTCTCTAGTATTATCCTTATTCATCAATAAATGTGACCCTAACAATTTTACCACAAACCTTGAGAATCCTGTAAGAGTCATGATAGATTTTTAACCAACAAGAGTGTCTTAACTTATATGAACCTGAAATGCGCGAAAATATCGATAGACGAAGCTTATGCTCATTCTTTGGGTAACAGTAGGTGAAGCTACGTTTCTGAGCATCCCAAGGCCAAGGCTCATGACAAATAAAGTTTTGTAGACATTAAAACCATAAAGTTTCAAATTTAACCTTGACGCTTAAACCTTTAGTCCTGAAGGATTAATTCTCTAGTATTATCCTTATTCATCAATAAATGTGACCCTAACAATTTTACCACAAACCTTGAGAATCCTGTAAGAGTCATGATAGATTTTTAACCAACAAGAAGTGTCTTAACTTATATGAACCTGAAATGCGCGAAAATATCGATAGACGAAGCTTATGCTCATTCTTATGGGTAACAGTAGGTGAAGCTACGTTTCTGAGCATCCCAAGGCCAAGGCTCATGACACTAAAGGTTTTGTAGACATTAAAACCATAAAGTGTTCAAATATAAGCTTGTACGCTTAACCTTTAGTCCTGAAGGATTAATTCTCTAGTATTATCCTTATTCATCAATAAATGTGACCCTAACAATTTTACCACAAACCTTGAGAATCCTGTAAGAGTCATGATAGATTTTTAACCAACAAGAAGTGTCTAACTTATTATGAACTTTGAAATGCGCGAAAATATCGATAGACGAAGCTTATGCTCATTCTTATGGGTAACAGTAGGTGAAGCTACGTTTCTGAGCATCCCAAGGCCAAGGCTCATGACAAATAAATGTTTTGTAGACATTAAAACCATAAAGTGTTCAAATTTAACCTTGCACGCTTAAACCTTTAGTCCTGAAGGATTAATTCTCTAGTATTATCCTTATTCATCAATAAATGTGACCCTAACAATTTTACCACAAACCTTGAGAATCCTGTAAGAGTCATGATAGATTTTTAACCAACAAGAAGTGTCTTAACTTATCATGAACCTAGAAATGCGCGAAAATATCGATAGACGAAGCTTATGCTCATTCTTATGGGTAACAGTGGGTGAAGCTACGTTTCTGAGCATCCCAAGGCCAAGGCTCATGACAGCTAAAGGTTTTGTAGACATTAAAACCATAAAGTCTTCAAATATAAGCTTGTACGCTTACACCTTTAGTCCTGAAGGATTAATTCTCTAGTATTATCCTTATTCATCAATAAATGTGACCCTAACAATTTTACCACAAACCTTGAGAATCCTGTAAGAGTCATGATAGATTTTTAACCAACAAGTAGTGTCTTAACTTATCATGAACCTAGAAATGCGCGAAAATATCGATAGACGAAGCTTATGCTCATTCTTATGGGTAACAGTAGGTGAAGCTACGTTTCTGAGCATCCCAAGGCCAAGGCTCATGACAAATAAATGTTTTGTAGACATTAAAACCATAAAGTGTTCAAATTTAACCTTGCACGCTTAAACCTTTAGTCCTGAAGGATTAATTCTCTAGTATTATCCTTATTCATCAATAAATGTGACCCTAACAATTTTACCACAAACCTTGAGAATCCTGTAAGAGTCATGATAGATTTTTAACCAACAAGAAGTGTCTTAACTTATCATGAACCTAGAAATGCGCGAAAATATCGATAGACGAAGCTTATGCTCATTCTTATGGGTAACAGTGGGTGAAGCTACGTTTCTGAGCATCCCAAGGCCAAGGCTCATGACAGCTAAAGGTTTTGTAGACATTAAAACCATAAAGTCTTCAAATATAAGCTTGTACGCTTACACCTTTAGTCCTGAAGGATTAATTCTCTAGTATTATCCTTATTCATCAATAAATGTGACCCTAACAATTTTACCACAAACCTTGAGAATCCTGTAAGAGTCATGATAGATTTTTAACCAACAAGAAGTGTCTCAACTTATTATGAACTTTGAAATGCGCGAAAATATCGATAGACGAAGCTTATGCTCATTCTTATGGGTAACAGTAGGTGAAGCTACGTTTCTGAGCATCCCAAGGTCAAGGCTCATGACAAATAAATGTTTTGTAGACATTAAAACCATAAAGTGTTCAAATTTAACCTTGCACGCTTACACCTTTAGTCCTGAAGGATTAATTCTCTAGTATTATCCTTATTCATCAATAAATGTGACCCTAACAATTTTACCACAAACCTTGAGAATCCTGTAAGAGTCATGATAGATTTTTAACCAACAAGAAGTGTCTTAACTTATCATGAACCTAGAAATGCGCGAAAATATCGATAGACGAAGCTTATGCTCATTCTTATGGGTAACAGTAGGTGAAGCTACGTTTCTGAGCATCCCAAGGCCAAGGCTCATGACAACTAAATGTTTTGTAGACATTAAAACCATAAAGTGTTCAAATATAAGCTTGTACGCTTAAACCTTTAGTCCTGAAGGATTAATTCTCTAATATTATCCTTATTCATCAATAAATGTGACCCTAACAATTTTACCACAAACCTTGAGAATCCTGTAAGAGTCATGATAGATTTTTAACCAACAAGAAGTGTCTTAACTTATCATGAACCTAGAAATGCGCGAAAATATCGATAGACGAAGCTTATGCTCATTCTTATGGGTAACAGTGGGTGAAGCTACGTTTCTGAGCATCCCAAGGCCAAGGCTCATGACAGCTAAAGGTTTTGTAGACATTAAAACCATAAAGTGTTCAAATATAAGGTTGTGCGCCTGTACCTTTAGTCCTCAAGGATCAATTCTCTAGTATCCTCCTTGTTTATCAGGAAATGATATTTAGTATTTAGTGATTAATAAAATCGATTGCAATTTTAATCACGTTTCTTAATACGTAATCATTATAATTGCAAAATTGCTACGTGACAGTTTTCCGTTTTCCGTCCGCATGTTCTTCATTCGATAAGTGCAAAACGACCCACGTTACTGATCTAATAATAATTCGAACTCGTTGCAGTATTTGTATCTATCTATAATCGATGGAATCCGGCATTGTGCCTTCTGGCGTGGTTATAGGTACGCGATGAAAAAGCCAGTTTAATTTGCGGTTTTCATAAAAGAAACAACAAACACCGTAACAGTCTCGTCTCGTTCATACATTATATGTTGTGTATTCTTTTACTACACGCGTTGCCCGTTTGTTCGGCTAAATCGACTCATTTTGTTCATTATAGCTCCCAAAGCCTGCGGCCTATATTAAAATTTTCATTAGAAACTGCCAATTTATCAACAACAACAACCTAAAAACCTACACGGACTTTTTCATATCCACAATATCTAATCTTGTGGTTTACGTTAGAAAATTTCAAAAAATAACTCTACCGCAGATAATCAAAAGGTCAAAGGTATGGTCTACATAGGACAAACGGCAAGACATTTCCAACAAATTATCAAAGAACCACTGACTGATTTCTGTAATGGTCGTGGCCATTTCGAAAAAAGCGTCCACCTATTGGAATATTGCTCAAAGCACTTAGTTACTAATCGATCTCACGCGCGTAAAGTGAGAAAATTACATACAATGGTATGTACCATAATGTTTATTTCACGTCTCGTAATGGTACGTTTGTTTTCGAGACTTTGAACCTCAAACCAACTATGTGCGTGTCTGTTCGGACGTGATTCGACTTAATGAATGATACATAGGTAGTTGTTTGAAAGAATACGGCTTTAGTTTTATCTAGTAGTAGTATGCCAATAGGCACTTACATATTCCATTAGATAGCCCAAATAATGGCGCCCCCCTAAAAGCTTTAGCTCCTACATGCCTAGATTTTCAAACAAACTATCACAATATTACAGACCTACTTCTGGTTTATTCGTAGATTCGGTTTATAATATATTTTCAGATAAACAATGATATGTGTCCGGGGTAATGCGAACTACTTGCCAAAACCGTTAAATTTATTCAACTCCACACAATTATATTTGAAATCGCGCCAAAACTGCCGGAATAAAGGATTATTGATTCCTTTTACAGCCCCTAAACTTAGTAGATGTGGGCGATCATACCAAAGAAACAGATTTTGCAAACGGATACATTATTTTCAAAAAACATTTTTTTTACGGGACTCGGGGCTTAAATACATTTGCTCATCCCACATCCATAAAAGCAATTCTAATATTCGAATTTTGTCCAAATGGGGTAATCGTTTTATTTGCTATGACGTATTATTGTTTCTAGCAGTAAGTAGATTTAAAAAGCATTTCGTGATATGTATTATATGAGAACATACTCCCATAATACGTTTGTAGAGGGCCTGTCCGTTGTCTGGTGGTCGTTGTGGCTTTTTGTGACCTCCACCGACTCATTCTGGTTAAAAGCAAACACAAAAAGGTAATGTCCGGCGGTCATGCAATCTTCAGACGATATTAAATTAGAACGATATGATATTCGTACATACTAACGTTACGTACATACATACAATGGGTTAGTTAGAAAAGTTACCAACCCTCCCTGCAAAACATCGACCCTAAAGCCAACGACTGATAACAGGACATAAAAATAAATGCACAGTAGTAGGAATTTCGAATGACGCCACACGGTTCAAAGAAATAATGGCATTTTAAAAATTGTTGTTCTAATGAAAGGTCTAATTTACATTAATGCCTGTTGTTTATTATTAGCGTGATCACCTCTACATCTACAACATCGTTTATTAGCGGTTTTACTGGTCGTTACAAGTCAATCAGCTTACAATAATTACCGGTAAAATTAATTGCTTTACTGTGCCCATCAACAAGTCAAAACGTATTGTTTTCGAATTAGTTAAAATTGCTATCTATTCAAAAACTTTTTAACCTAGGTATGAACTCTATAACTTTTAGAAACCCTCTGGCAAAAAAAGAACAACAGTAACAGTGTATGACTTTAGCTAAAAAGTTCAAAAAACTTTAACGAAACTCCAAATGGAAACAATTTGTAATTAGCTGAAAATTAAAAAAGCCGATAGAGATGATGTCGTGGTTCTAATGATTTAATTGATTGCCAAAATCCCATTTAATGTTAACGTCAAAGAGTGTAATTTTTCATTTATAGGTTGTGATACAGAACGATTCCGCCTTTCATCAATCGATGAAAACGTGTACGTGAACATACACCCAGGTGTTTTGTTCAATAGTCGAATATTTAGCGAGTTTTGTTTGAAAAACAAGGTCATCTAGAGAAGCGGAAATGGATACCCGGATGTGGGCTTACGAGTGTAATGAATGCACAATTTAAAAGGACAACCAGCATGCTGTTTAGCCAACTATAAAAAACTCCAGCTTATATACGTACGTACGTACAACGTACATGCCTCTCTATACGCTGTTTTACTCAAACCCACATTTGCTTTATCGGGCAGTATTTCAGGAAATTGAACATCTACATGTTGATGGATCATACAAATATTCAAACTAAAACCTTATGTACACTGTGGTGCTTTTTGTGTATCAGAATTTCAGGAAAACTCTTCGTGGACTTCATAAATAAGTAGAGGTAACAGTGGAGCCATAAATTTTCTTCTTTATTAATTTTATGATACAATAAAAAGTACCAGGACAACAGTGGACCTTTTGTGGATTTCATAAAGAAATATAGGTGTTGAGGTAATTCCAATTATCTTTATTTTATTACGACTCTTTGTGGTGTTTCTTTGTGTGTCAGGATATCAGGAAAACCTTTCAATGGACTTCATGAATAGGTGGAGGTATCGATGGGACCGTAAATTTTCTTTCTTATTAATTTTATGACACAATAAAAAGTTTCTTGTGGAGGTAACAGGCCAACAGTGGACCTTTTGTGGATTTCATAAAGAAATATAGGTGTTGAGGTATTTCCAATTATCTTTATTTTATTACGACTCTTTGTGGTGTTTCTTTGTGTGTCAGGAAATCAGGAAAACCTTTCAATGGACTTCATGAATAGGTGGAGGTATCGATGGGACCGTAAATTTTCTTTCTTATTAATTTTATGACACAATAAAAAGTTTCTTGTGAAGGTTACAGGCCAACAGTGGACCTTTTGTGGATTTTATAAAGAAATATAGGTGTTGAGGTATTTCCAATTATCTTTATTTTATAACGACTCTTTGTGGTGTTTCTTTGTGTGTCAGGAAATCAGGAAAACCTTTCAAGGGTACTTCATGAATAGGTGGAGGTATCGATGGGGCCGTAAATTTTCTTCCTTATTAATTTTATGACACAATAAAAAGTTTCGTGTGAAGGTTACAGGACAACAGTGGACCTTTTGTGGATTTTATAAAGAAATATAGGTGTTGAGGTATTTCCAATTATCTTTATTTTATAACGACTCTTTGTGGTGTTTCTTTGTGTGTCAGGAAATCAGGAAAACCTTTCAATGGATTTCATAAATACGTGAAGATATCGATGGGGCCATAAATTTTCTTCCTTATTAATTTTATGACACAATAAAAAGTTTCGTGTGAAGGTTACAGGACAACAGTGGACCTTTTGTGGATTTTATAAAGAAATATAGGTGTTGAGGTATTTCCAATTATCTTTATTTTATAACGACTCTTTGTGGTGTTTTTTTGTGTGTCAGGAAATCAGAAAAACCTTTCGCGGACTTGATAAATAAGTGGAGGTATCGATGGGGTTGTAAATTCAGATGAAAAGTGAACCTTTAATTGATTCCATAAACTATTAGGAAGTATCGATGTGTTATCCCGTAATTTTGTTGGATTTAATTTAGGAGTTCAATTCTGAAGTCAATTGGTAATTCTCTAACAAAAGTTGATTGTTTCGATTTGGAAAACCGAAATGATTTATTCAGTACAATACCTGTACCAGGGCATCATGTACGTACAATACAAAAAAATGGAGCTACATGGGAAATTTTTTAACAACCAATGAGTTAAATCACAATAGGTAAAAGCGAAATTTGAGTTTTGTTCAAATTTATTCGATCAAAAGCGTATCGCCATCGGTTTTAGTTTGTATGAAGTTGAAAAATTGCGCTGTTCGTTCACGCTCAAACGTATGGGAGTTGTGCCGCGCTCTGCTGTAAAAATAACAACTTTTAATCGCCATTATTCAACATATAGCGCCCGCCCCTACACATACATACACTCACACACACTCATATTGAGTGCATCAATATAAAATCAAAAACGGTTCGTAATTTCCGTTCAAAATGTAGTACAGAAAACTTCCAACTTCCGCTGCTGCACAATTATTTTTAATTAAAAGTTCAACTGCATTTACCGACCTAATTCTTTTCAATAGGTACTCCGTATTAGTGAGCTTGAAATCAGAGAAACGTAATCATTAACGTAGATTCAAATTTTGCGCTCCTGTATTTACTGTTTCACGTTTTCATCCCTCCGAAAGGGAATTTGTTCCACTTTTTTTTATTGAGAGTACACATACCCGCAAATGTGTATGTAGGTGTCGCTACAGGGGTGCAGGGACGACCGGAAGGTTAAAATGAATAAAAATTTCAGTTTCCATATGCTTTCTTAAGTATGTGATGGGAAGTTGTAATATTTATAAGTTTAGATTCATCCAGGATTAAAGGAGTAGGTATCATTAGTTCCTTTTTTTGAATGCGTGGTCCTATCAATAGAAAGGACTAGGAATTAATAACCATGACACATACTTAATGACGAACCTATTATTATTTCAAGGGAGGTATATCTAATAACACCCTTCCTAAAGGGTACGTAGCTATTGTATTTTCCGATACTTGTTCTTCGAGGTCGTTAAAAATACATTAACATCTCATTGTCAACAAGACTCCATACCGATTAGCACTTCGTTTCGTAAAAGGCCGCAAGACACCCAAAATGTTTTAAAGATTTTGATGCGTGATTACACTCATTGTGTCTTCAAATAAACTTACGAAGCAGGTGCTTCATTCTTTCAAATAGGTTTATGAAAACGACTAGGTACAACAGGTACACCTGCCTTTTAGTTACTTGAGATAAATAAATAAATTTTGGGGTTTGTAAAAATAAATGTAAATTTTAATATCCAGAAGCAACAACAAAATAAAATTGTTTATCAGTGACGAAAATACTAAACCTAACGAATATTTAAGTAACGTCAAACACCAAAAATATTTAACATAGATAGTTCTGCATTAAATGAAGAGTGATTATACCCACGGATTTTTATTAATTTCCGGACAGGACACAAGGCAAAAGTTTATCTGTCGTTTTGTAATAAAACGAAGATGTACCTGCGTGTATTGTACATCTCCTACATGTATATTTTCTACTATTTTACAGTCACATAAACATTTCATTTTCTATTAGACATGCCCTTATACAAGTTATAGCCGATGCCAATGACACTGGTAAAAAAGTTCGGCAAAACATTGGGCCACTAGTTAGTTGAGTGGAGTTTGCAATAAAATTTGTTGGCGTTTTTATATCGCTATAAATATTGTTTAGTGTGTTTCTGCAAACAGGTCTAATAATACGTGCATACATACCAAGTTGCGATCGTAAAAAACAGTTTAGGCTTTAGGGTGTTCCCTTGTTTCTTTTTTTTTTTATTCGTAGGTAATCGGCATGTATCGGTTTCGATTAAACCTCGATCACTAAATAGGTAATATTGCTTCAAGTTATCAATTCGTAACTAAAAGTCTGTATTCTTTTAACAAAACGTTCTCTCTAATGTAATATGGAAAGTTTATCCATGATAAGTTCCTATTATAATAACTAAAGAAAACACCATTAACCTTGTACTCATAAATAAAATATTCGTATAATTTCTTGGATACCCCAGTAAAAACATTATAAAAATTGAACCGGTGATATTGAATGTCGGGTTTAAAGGCCGTCGTCGATTGGAATTTCTTCCTAACGTTTCGCTAGCACGAGTGGCGAGCTTCTTCGGCCTATAAACCCGACATTTAATATCACCGGTTCATCAACTGGCCGCGAAAGCCTTTACCAATTTATTATAAAAATTGTTACCTTTTCATTTGCAGTTAAATTTTTGATGTAATAACACTGGTTTTCCACAATTATTTATACAAAAATCACAAGAACCACCGCAGTCATTTCGAATGTCAAACTGTAATCTCTCAATATTTTAATAATCGTCATGGCTGTACTGGATTTTATTAAAGAAACGCCCACTTAATAATTTATATACATTTAAAATATTTCGTTACTCGAATTAATTTAAAATAATCAATTAACAAAAAAGGCGTTACCAAATTAATTGAATAATTTGGATATCTGGCTAGGCATAATATAAAATTGGTTAATTTATTGTTTTTTGCAAAATGTACTCGTAAATTTCTTTTTATAAATTAAAGGTAAATCTCTAACATTGCATTCGTATATTGTTAATAAAATAGAATACTCTTATAATTCCTTGTCTACCACAGTAAAAACATTATAAAAATTTGTTACCTTTTCATTTGCAGCTAAATTTTTGATGTATTAACACTGGTTTTTAACAATTATTTATACAAAAATCACAAGAACCACCGCAGTCATTTCGAATGTCAAACTGTAATCTCTCAATATTTTAATAATCGTCATGGCTGTACTGGATTTTATTAAAGAAACGCCCACTTAATAATTTATATTAATTTAAAATATTTCGTTACTCGAATTAATTTAAAATAATCAATTAACATAAAGGCGTTACCAAATTAATTGAATAATTTGGATATCTGGCTAGGCATAATATAAAATTGGTTAATTTATTGTTTTTGCAAAATGTACTCGTAAATTTCTTTTTATAAATTAAAGGTAAATCTCTAACATTGCATTCGTATATTGTTAATAAAATAGAATATTCTTATAATTCCTTGTTACCACAGTAAAAACATTATAAAAATTTGTTACCTTTTCATTTGTAGCTAAATTTTTGATGTATTAACACTGGTTTTTAACAATTATTTATACAAAAATCACAAGAACCACCGCAGTCATTTCGAATGTCAAACTGTAATCTCTCAATATTTTAATAATCGTCATGGCTGTACTGGATTTTATTAAAGAAACGCCCACTTAATAATTTATATTAATTTAAAATATTTCGTTACTGGAATTAATTTAAAATAATCAATTAACAGTAAAGGCGTTACCAAAATAATTGAATAATTTGTATATCTGGCTAGGCATAATATAAAATTGGTTAATTCAATTTCTTTATAAAATGTACTTGTAAATTTCCCTTTATAAATTAAAGAAAAGGTATCTACATCCTCAACATTGTATTCGTATTATGTTAACAAAATAAAATACACTTATAATTTCTTGGATTAATGGAGAAACGTTAAATTTACCTTTTCATTTGTAGCTAATTGTTTGATGTTTTAACACAGTTTTTCCTCAATTAACAACATAAAAATCACAAGAACTACCGCAGTCTGTTCTCACGTGAAGTCAAACTATAACCTCACAATTAATAATCGTCATGGCTAGGTAGGTATACTAGATTTTATTAAAGAAACGACCACTTCATTAACTTATGAAATATTTTATTGTTTCTAACCAATTAAATGAAAAATTAAGCAAAGAGTGCTTTACACATTAGAATATTACTATCTATTTCTTTTTGTTTTACAAAATACAATAGATAGACGATGTGATGTTTCATAGGAAAATTAGTTTATAGAAAGATGCTTTTGTATAATTATATAATGATTTTGTTTATTTACAAGGAAAGTGTGTATAACCTCTGTTATTAGAAAGATAGATATTAATAAAAAGTAGCAATAAATTTTACCTACATGTTTATTAGTCGTTTGCAAAATATTTTATTTATGACTCTTACCCTTGTATATTATTTTTATTAGCATTGGAATATATTTTTTTACAATATTGTCAACTGCGTATCTAATAATAAAAACGAATTTATGTTTTTATGAAGATTTCTTTTACGTATTTCAGGTATCCATTCTTATTATACTTTTCCGAATTTCGTTTTTCGTATCTATCAATAAAGGTAAATTTTTTTACGACGGTTTTTGCAAGATGAGTAAATATAAAACGTTTTACAACCCTTCAAATTTGCTTCTTTTTACGAAGTTGGCCTATTACCTATAAGGTTTGCAAATACTTCAATACAGTACATAATAGATATTTTTCTATCTTTCCCAGCTGTAAAAATACCTACCCACTAGTTAACAAAGTTAAATATGTTAACGTTTTATTAAAATACGTGCCATATCGACAGTCAGCGATGTATTTGCCTACGCTATCCGCTCCAGACATTAATCAGCAGATTCTTCAGTTTTCTTTCGTTCAATAATAATTTAATATAATCAGTTACCAAAAGTTACTCTAACGGGTCGGTTCGGATCTTATCAAGTACATATCTAACGCACATGGTGTATTGTTATATACTATAAGAGGTAACTCCTACTCCCAAAAGCCAAATTATTATCAAATGTAATCAATTGTAACAATTCATAACGATTTAAATAAAATAAAGGCTTAAAAGTGTAATCAATTTGTTTTTAAAATCTTTTTTTAAAAACACAAGGAGTAGTTCCGAACAATTAACTCACTCTGTTACTTAATGGTAGCGGAATTGCATCCCCTGTTCAAGGGCGCTTGTAAAAGTTAACTTTATAATAGTTCCTTCTCCGAACAACTGTAACCAACTGCAAATTTTATTTTTCGGCAAAAAATTTTTATTACCCATAATAATTTTTAAGCACCGTTGCGTTTAACAATAAATAACTGTTTGCTAGGAAAAGAACCGTTTTTAACAACACCCCCAATAATAAATAACGGACAAGGGATACGGTTAGCGTCCTTTTTTGTATACATCTAGTAAGAATCAACCCCCAAAATATTCTTAAATTATTCTATTAGATACTGATGGTATTGTATATAATATCGTTAGAATTGCAGTATATTCATTTAATTCTCGAATACCTAACAACATCTGTTACTTTTAAAAGTAAATTTCTATTGCCAAGAATATTAACAAATTGTACAAAATAAATAACATTTTGAATACAAAACTTTTTTGTATGATTTTGAATTGCCAAAAAATTTTGTTCTTATGAATAAAATCACACTAATATTATAAAGGCGAAAGTTTGTGAGTGTGTATGATTGTTACTTCTGCACGTCTAATAAAATTTGGTATGGAGTTAGCTGACACCCTGGATTAACACATAGGCTACGTTTTACTACGGGAAAATATCTTATTCCCATGGGAAAATCGATGAAAATGAATTCGCGGAATATTATAAATGCGAATGTAACTCTGTCTGTATGTTACACAATCTCGCCTAAAATTTACTGAACCGATTTAAATGAAATTTCGTACAGAAATAGTCTAAAGCCTGAGAAAGGGCATAGGCTACTTTTTAATGCGAAAAAAGGGTTGTAAGGGGTTGAAATAGGAAAGTTTGTGCGGAAATTCCGTAATTTTTAAAGATCTTTTAGGCTTTTTATTAGATATAGGTAGGTAAATAAATACGACATTCAATGTTTGTAAATATTTTACCCTAAAGGGGACAAAATTAGCCGACGAAAGTTTTTGTGTAATGACGTCGTCCAAAAAGCTTACGGCCCAGAAAATTAAAATATTAAGTGTAAAAAGTTATAGAGGTTTTGTTTATTTGGATCAATAAAAGTAGTTGAATACTAAGCTATATAAACTATTTTAAACTATAATTAAACTATATTAATCTATAATATTATAAATGCGAAAGTAACTCTGTCTGTCTGTGTGTTACGCAATCACGCCCAAACTACTGAACCGATTTAAATGAGAATTTGGTACAGAGATATATAAGTAGATATAAAGCTAGAGGTTTGAAACTTATTTTTTAGGCTTTTGATTAGATATAAATACGACATTTAAAGTTTGTAAAAATTTTAAACTAAAGGGGGCAAAAATAAGGAATGAAAGTTTTTGTGTAATGACGTCGGCAAAAAGGCTTACGGCCCAGAAAATAAAAATATAGAAGAAATAAATTTTAAATGCTGCCGAAAGTCACTATTCCACGCGGACAAAGTCGCGGGCATAGCTAGTGTAAAATAATGCATTTAAGAAACCACAATAGTTGTTGTGAAGTCAGTTTCTTTACCACATTTGGAATTTTTATTAAATACGAGCCCTAACAGAATTGAATGAAAGTAAATACTTACACAAAACATTTTTATTTTTTAATTTTAATACACTTCTACTGACAATGAGACTGCTTATATTTCAACTATGTATGATGACTTAGTATTATCTTGCACAAACAAATTGTTTTGTGAGTAGCACTGAGGCTATTCTGGATTATATTTATCACTTTCTTCGCCAATTATTCATGTCAAAAGCAAATGATAGTGGGTTGAACTGCATATATAAACGAGTATGTGCCCATGTTGATGAAACATCTCTTCAGGCCCTAAACTGAATAAACGAAACGTTTCTGAAGATCAAACGGTCGTTTATTGATTTCTCCTTCGTGATTAACATTTGAAATCGTCATAACTCATAATTTTCAATTTAGAAACTATTTATGATGGCTGTGATGGTGGCACTATTCGATCTGTTGCAATTTGCCATCATAAATTACAAAACCATTTATGCTTTCATCGCCAACAACCATGCAATTCCTATAGATATATTTGAATTCGTTTTACAATTAAATGCATAGTTTGATGAAGGCACTTAAAAATAAAAAAAAATAATTCATATTTAATAAATGAAAACAACAATATCATCATCAGACTATTTTAGGCTCGTTGTATCACCCACAGGACTATTTCAGGCTCATCCTTCAACCGACAGGACTATTTCAGGCCACCCTTACCTTACACCCTCACGACTATTACCCTTGTGTAATTAAAGATTCGAAGTTAATTAACAAGCACAGCGGTCCACAACTCCATTGTCCTTTTAAAAATTCAATATTCTAATTAGTGGTCGTTTAATAAGATACAGAGTGACTCAAATTTTTGCTCCTGGTGGTTTAATAATTATATTATCTGTCTTTTATTATTATTTATTGGGAATTTTAAATTATTTGCACATGTTACTTCCTTAATTAGGTATTTAATTTAGAAAATAGTCCTGTAAGACAAGGACTAAGGACAGACAGACAGATAGTCACACAGACAGTGCTAATAAAAGGAGCCCTGTCGAAGAATGTAGCAAACATTCTTATGTTTGAAATAACTTTCAAGAAATCTAACAAGACAAACAGAAAATACAACTAAAACTTTTTGCTCTGTCCAGAACAATGCTATAGAGTTGCTGTTCTACCTGAACAGCTTTAAAAGTTTATCTAAACACGGTGATAGATGTTTACGTATTACCTATAGGTAAGTAAAAGTACAGGTATACGAATAATAAATAGTTGTTAAGTAAGTAACTTGATGTGAAACGGTATTGAAAATTGCTCAAAAACTACAAGTATTAAATAAATAAATAGTCCAGAAAATAATAAGTAGCTTGTAGAAAGTCGACCATTTGACTCGTGGGTAATTGATTTCATTCATATTTACTTTTTCTGATTGTTGCTATGTAGGAAATTGTGTGAATATAAAGAGAAAGTTTTACTTGATTTGTTCTTTATTGCTTTACTGAGAATTATTTAATATTTAGGTACCTACTGAAAGTACTACAGTTTTTTGAAAAAATTAAAATCGGTTTCTATTTTGTTCAATAAAAAAACTTGTATAAATAATACATATATACCGAGTGTTTTACGTTTAACTGTGGTCCGGAACGAGAAAAGAATTCCTATAATAAAGTGTCATAAAATGTTTCGTTAAATTAATTACACCCCTGCAAATGTGGGGGCCAAAATTTAAAAATACGAAACATGTAATGCACAAAAAATATATTTTGGCAGACATTTCCAAAAGTCGTTTTTTTTAACATCTACTATTACAAAAGATAAAAATGGCAACCCCCACTTTACAATAACTTTTTTGCTGATGTGATTTTCATATTTTTTTTTCACATTATTAGCTTATATTCAATTTTTTTTTTTAAATTGTACCTACCCCTAATGGCCATAATGGTCCATAAAAACAACTACTTACGTAAGTAATGCATTACGAAACGTGTGTATATAGTCTATATTTTGTAAAAATGTTGGTCTGGCTTGCATTGCATGGTTGAGAGATAGATAATCGCCTTTAAAATGGAGGCCACCATATCTACCATAATAATAATAACAGTAACAATAACAATGCATTGCGATGGCATGCCACGCCACAATAGGTACGCCTCGTCTTTCCTAAAAGTGCATCAACCCCACAAAATATATCTACACCCAACTGCGACAAATTAAGTAAATACGTCACGGAACCGGAACAGCAGTCAGTCAGCAAGCAAGTACCTACCTACATAGTAGAACCGCAATAAAATTACCGCGGAACCATTGAAGACCCGTATATTAGTTTTGGGAACTTTTTCAGAACCGATCCGATACGGACTTAACTACCGTGGAAACCTTGAGCTTCGTTTTGCTTCCTTGGGCAAACACACACATACTTAAGTATATACTTACGTAGGTACCTACATGAATTGATAAACTTTACTTAGATAAGCTTAAAGGCGATGACGTTCTGAAAAATGGCAATTTGAAAACCGTGGCCCGCCAGGCAACTAAGAAAACTGCGAAAAAATTTGAAAATAAATAACGGTTGAACACTTTCAGCCTTATTAATAGTCAGTCAATGAAAAATGAATGAATTTATTGAATTATTGGCCAATAAGTACATCCTACTGAGGAAAATTAATTCCTGTATGTAGACCGGACAAAATACCTAAGGGTGGTTAATATTTTTATCGATAGGGAACGATTATTATGTATTTTTTTTTGGGTTTTTTAGTCCTGGGCAGTTGATGATACGTCCCACCGTTTGGAAGGAGTTGATGTAGCATTTTGTACATTGTGAGGGTGGTTTTTTTTTATCAGGTGTACATGCGTTAAATAAGTATGGCCAATTGTGAGTCTTTTTTGTATTGTCTTCTTAAATTGCTAATATTTTCGATACTAATTGTTATCGGAATGTTGGACGTAAATAACTGCTACACCACTACAAAAATAAGTAAAAGACACCAACAACCCTTCCCTTCACTATATATAATAATAATGGTTAATAATTTCAGTTAAAAAAGTACGGTTAAGTCGTTAAACGTCAAAAATACCGATGTTCATAGTTTTTATTATCGAATCCAAAGTAAAATAGAAATATTTTGTGTAAGGATCTTATTCCCATTCAAAGAAATCCAGAAGGACAATAATGTTTACAAAACTCGAGTGTTTAAACATTCAGTTCAAAACCTAAAGTGCTTCTAATAAATCGTTTTTGAAGAAAAATTCACCCCTTTTGGAATCGTTTCTCAACCATTTCCTTCTGTGGTGTTTAAAAGTACACTTTTTATTTTGTCATTAATATTTCTTAGCCCTAAACTAACTAACAAAATACAATAAATTACTTACTCTTCAATACAATTGTAGAATTGTGCCATAGTCTTCTAAGAATCGCCCCTACAGTGTTTGCTCCCTTTATAAAACCGGATATACACGTGCAGGCTCAAATTTTATGCTGCACTTCATCCATCAATTACCAGCCATAAATTCTCTCATTCTTTCCCGCATTACACACTCATTTCTATGGCTAACCCATGAAGGGTAGTTCCTACCGGTCAACCAAAATAATTGTGTGGGTATCATGAGACCACCACCACCATTATTAGTTTTGGAACTATTTCAAAAATAACTATTTGTTTGAATCTTTTTGACAGAAAATGAATGTAAAATTAATGATGTTAAATTATTTAGAATTTACCAAAAAGTTTTTGAAATTTTTGTGATATTATACCTACTCTTAAATAAATATTTTATTATAAATATACCTACCTGATATTTATTTTGTACTTTGTATGTAGGTCTACTCATTTTCCTGCAGATAATTAAATGTAAACAAATCTCGTAATTAAATATATACAGATAAATTATTGTTTTCCAACATCTACATTATTTCGAATCATAAAGTAGAAAATTCTTGTTTTACTATTTATTTATACAGAAAATAGCATTTACTAATTTAATTAATTATGGTGAAGAGAGTAGGTACGTTAACGAATCTACTTTAATTAATTCACAAATATTCAATTTATTACGTCAAACAATTTGAAAAGTTTACAGTTGCACCAAAATAATGATCAATTAATTTATTAATTTCGATAACTTTTTTTATACGATTATGGTATTTTTTAATTAACAATTGCGTTTTCTGAAAGCTTTCGTGATAACTAAACTAACTGGTTTGCTTGTTTCACAAATCAATTTTATTTGCTGGAAAGCGTCAAAATTGAAATTCTGTAGGTAACATTCTTTGTTAATAACGATGGACGTTAATAATACAAAAAAGAAATAATTAAGAATTGACGATTTATTTTGATAATAAGTATTTGAAATTCGAGTTAATAGAACAGTCTTTTTATACATAAAGTGCTGGATCACTGTACAGTCTAACTTTAATGACTACATTTGCAAGTTTTCACGTGTAATAAATTATAATTTTTTCATATCGATAATATTTACAAAATATATATACACATTTAAATTCACATAGGAATCGATGCCATAATATAAAACTAAATTCACAGGCAAAACTTGTATCGTTAAATGACTATTAAAATTAAGTAAAAAACAGCCTTTTAGTAATTCATTTCTTATAAGTTTACACAAAATAAGTTCTTTGTTGCGATTGGTTATTATCTGGAATGGTATGGTACACATGGTGCGGTTCCCTGTACTGAGGATACTGCGAATACTGAGGAGGTCGTCCGTCGATCGAAACGTAACTGTGATTCAATTGTTCTGACCCGTAATGTTGGCTTCCGGCACTCGAACCTTCATCTTCGGTACTTCTCGCTGATTCACCGGAAACATAAGTACTTTGCGTTGGGGTTGGAGTGAGGTGGTTGCCGTGTACCCCTGGGGGCATAGAATGGTACTTGTACCATGAATCGGTGGCCGTTGGTGCCGGCGTATATCGAGCATTGGGCTTACAGCGGACATCGGAACCCTTTTTTCCCCTGGACGATTTGTTGTTCATGATATCGGGCATCGCATATCGCAGTTTCTCCCAAAATCGTCGTTCGCCCCATCTGGTAACCATACAAGCACGTAGAAGGTTTCGTAATTCTGGATCCATGGGTTCCGATGGACCGTAAAGAACGCATATAAGTTTGCGTCTGTCGGCTGTACGTAAAGCAGATTGAATGGCCGCCTTGAAATCTCCCCGCGCCCACTCGTTGCAGATAAAGTTTGGAGATAAGACGAGCGCACATCTTCTGGATGCGTCCGCTGCGCCTACCATCGCATCGGCCAGGTAGGAAGTGTTCCCGAGTAGGTGGAGATCACGATAATGTAGGCACATAGTATAACCTAATTGCTCCAGTTCCGAGGCTATCGTTCGCGCTATGATGTCATCATCTTTGTGACTGTATACCATATAACAGTCGTAGAGGCGATCCTTGTCGTCGTTGGGATCATCCGGAACGCCTTCTTGGAATATTCGGATGCCGTATTTGGAATGAACCCATAGACGTACGTTTTGTCTGCACACGAACACGAGGGCGACCAAAAGACATAAGACAATAAGACTGGCAAGGGTTGCGGCCAAAAGTGGAGCAAAACTGCCACCCAAAAGAGAGTTAGTTGGCAAGAGTTCTCTTTGAACGATAGACGTGGCGATTACGTTTTCGGTCGTTTCACAACGACGCACGGCGTCGGCGAGCGTCTCGTCGTCGCTATCGGCGCACATTAACTTTGATAAATCGCTACCCACGCTTCGAATCCACGCATCCAGTTTACCTAACTGCGCACATTTACACGACCACTTGTTGCCGTCTAAAACAACACGAGGAGCCGGACCAGAATCGGAAGTTTCCGGCAACTGTTTCCAAGGTGAAAAGTCAACAATCTTATTATCGTTCAACTTTAGCACGTCCAATTTATGCATGTTTTTGAACGTTTTATTCCCGACGTACGCGATCTCGTTATGATCCAAATAAAGTTCTTGTATCTTTTCCAGTTGATCGAACTCGAATCCTCGCAATTCTTTCAGATGATTATCTTCCATGTGTAACACTCGTAGAGACTTGACACCATTAAATGTCCGATTATGTAGCGCTCTTATGTTACTATTGTTCAAGAATAAAACTTCCAGTTTCTTCTTACCTATAAAGACGTGACTGTCTAGTTCGCCGAGGTCGTTTCCGTCGAGATAAATTTCAGTCGCGTCCATCGGTATTCGTTCTGGGACGTGCGTGTATCCAGCGTTTCCACAATCGACCACGTTCGAAGACCACGTATGATCGTGATAACAAGTGCAATTGTCCGGGCAGGTCATTTCACAGTCACACGCGTCGTAATCACAGCAGTGGCACAGTGCAAAACAATGCGACTCGTATGGGCACAGGAACTGATTAGGTTTCATTTCGAGCAACGGCTGCGGTTGAGCACCTCGCGAGTGGGAAAGTTCACACATAACATCATCTAGGTCGAGCACTTGAGGATACTGTCTTAGGACACTTAACCGCGTGATACGCAGAAGCCACTCCATACTACAGTCGCAATAAAACGGATTGCCACCGATATAAAATTGCGGCAGATCCCTATCGTTGTTTACGGGCGTTAAACTTAGAGCAGCCAAGTCGAGATTTCTTATATTGTTGCCGTAAAGTACGACTTTTTCCAAAGACAACTTCTTATAAAATGTTCCAGGATGCACGGTCGTAATTCGATTATTGTTTATAAATAACGTTTCGACACTGTCCGGAATTGAGTTCTCGTTTATCTCACTAATCAAGTTGAAACTTACGTCTAGCATTTTTATTTTTAGCGTATTACGTACGTCGTAATAATTACCCAACTCGTTAATTTCGTTCTCGTGCATGTCCAACCATTCCAAGCTGGTCGGCAGATGACTGTAATCGAACCACATGAGTTTATTCGACGATACGTTCAGCCACACCAAAGTTTGTAAATTTGTAAAAACGCCACTGATATCGGTTAGTTCGTTACTATCTAATCTTATCGCCTTCAGGGCGGCATTACTCGCGAAAGCACTTTGCTCGACATATTTTATGCGATTGGAAGCCAAATTCAGAACAGTCAACGATGGAAGAGATGAAAACGTGTCTCTAGAAATATTCACTATAAGATTATCGACGAGCCTTAAACCATACAACAGGTCCAAGCCTTCAAATGAGGAATTAGTCACAGATTCGATGCGGTTCTTTCCCAGGTCCAAAGTCCTTAGAAATCGGAGCCTTCCTAATCCTTGGGGTACACCTCCCAGCGCGTTTCCATTCAGGCCGATATCTTGCAGATTCGTTACGTTTTCGAACGCATCAGGATGAATAGATTCGATTTTGTTGGAATCCAGTAGTAATTGGTGTAAAGCGTACATACCAGAGAAATGATGGGCATCAATTTCGACCAAATTGTTGTGGGAAAGCGTTAAAGCGTGGAGGTTTTTTAGTTCGGAGAAGGCACCTTCCGCTATAAAGTCTATTTTATTGTTCTCTAGGTTCAATATTTGCAAGCTGTATAAATCGTGGAACACATTCGAGTCGATACGCGTTAACGAATTAAACGCGAGATTTAGCACAACCAAACGAACTAGACCGGAAAATGTGTCTCTATTCACCCAACGACTCGACAAATCGTTCATTGACAAGTCGAGAACTTGTAACTGATCGAGTCCTTCTAATAGTCCTGGCGCGAGAACACTTAACGAATTATTACGTATGTAAAGATGACGAATGTCACGAGATGACTGGAACAATTCTGGAGGTAGAGCAACAATTGCGTTACTGGACAGGTTGAGGGTGTGAAGAGCACTCAAACCGACGAAAGCTCGATCGCCCAAAGTCGAGATAGCGTTTTCTTGCAGATGTAGTTCCTCAAGAGCACGAAGACCAGTAAGACTGTTGTCTGGGATGGAGATGATGGCGTTGTTGGAAAGATCTAGGATTTCTAAACCATTTATGCAAGCATGTCCTGGAGCCAGTGGACCTTTTCCCCAGTCTGAGAATTCGAGGGATGCAACGTCTTGGATTTTATTTTTCGTAAGATTTAGCCGTTTGAGGTTGTACATGGGGCAAAACAAGTCTGATGGCGTAGTCCAGATGTTATTGTCAGCAAGATCTAAACTTCGCAACTCTCCCAAATTCCGGAAACTTTCGGAATGTAGTTCCAAAGTCATAGCAGACCAGTCGGAATTGTGGGATCTCAACGAGAATCGTCTAAGTTCTCGTAGAGAAGTGAAAACGGAGGATGGAATGTTACGAATTTTACAAAACTCGATCCGCAGATCCCTAAGTCGTCGCAAGTGGGACAGAAAGTTTGTGCTGTACTTGCTGCGTTCCAGAGTGCTTTCGAAGAAAAAGACATCGCTGCATTCCAGCCGGAGGGCTGTAATACGATCTGCTTGATTTTGGGTTAAATTGGCCAAAAGTCCGTCCGCAGCATTGATGGTTCGGATCTGGCACACGAGAACAGGTTCTTCTTTGTCATCGGACTCTTCTATTCTCTGCATTTGCCACTCGCATCCCTTCGGAGTTTGCCGGTCGCTTATTAAAGTCCGACATTCAACACGCAACACCGTTACAACTAAAATCACGCACGTAAAGATTGGTAACGCGAACATCTCAGGCCACATTTCGTAAAAAGTCTTTTAGAAAAAATGGTAATATCACAGAATAATAACTTTCTTCTTCATGGGTTTGTTTGGTAGTTCGTGATCGTCCGGTATGGTAGGTAGTATTCAGACCATTGCCTCGGCGGCATGTAACTTGAAATTGGCGCACGATCACTACTTCTACTTCCGCTAAGCGCTGGAGTGAAACTGAAGGGGCAGTTTGTGTTTCAACTTCAAAGTAGGGATCCGAAACTCCGCCTTCAACTTACCCCACCACAAAACTACCAGGCGCTCAGCTGTTCACCATCTGTGGAGTCGGCGAATCGCAAGCGTCTATTCAAATGAGCCACATGTGGCATTTTTTTTTTCGGTATGATAAAAACTATTAATCACGGGATTAAAGACGCGCCGCCTTCTTTACCGTTTCGCTGCCTTATACAAATTAATTTAATTGCAGCAGTTGCCACCTAAACGCGTATTTCACGGCTCTGTCCAGATCGTTATGCTTCATTATTTGATATATTGACACTACTTGTCGACTGACGCACACGGTCAGCATGTTTTGATCGCTATTACAATAGATTGATCACATAAATTAATATTGTACATTAATATTGCATGTATCTGATCCAAAGGATACCTCATTTTTGAATCCATTTGCACAGGACTGCTATTGGTTTTATTTTGTAGCGTAAATTATTAAAAATGATTTATCAAAATGCACCTTTGGAGGGATCTTGCAGAAATTAAAATTTTCCTAGAGGGTACTCACTGACTTAAAAAATGCACAGGATTTTAGAATCCTTTTGCTGCCCATGCATCTAACAATATTTAAAAATTATTTTTTAAAAAAAACTTTCTTAAGGATAACGCAGAAGCTCATAATTTGTTCAGAGAGTGCTATTGATCTAAATGTTCAAAGGATTCCTCATGACTAGATATCTAATTGTGTATCTGTGGATAGGTATTGATTTTATTTCGGGATTTAATTTATTTACGGTAATTTTTCGAAATGCAACATTTGAGAGATGATACAGAAGCTCAAAATTTGCCAGAGGATCCTTATTGACTTAAAAGTTCAAAGCATTGCTGAGCCCTTTTGCTTCCCAATGCTTCTAAGGATAGTAGAAAAGAATCTTTAAATTACACTCCCTGGCGAATGATGCAGAAGCCCAAAATTTGTTTGTAGAGTCCTTTTCGCATTACTGAATACCTTTGGGACTTTATGATTATCTAATTATGATTCAGTGGCAATTTATTGATTTTATTTTAAAAGGTACGTTATTAAAAAATATTTTTTTTTAAATACAGCATTAGAGGGATATCTAATGTAAAAGTAAAAAATTGCTAAAAGTTGTTTATTGACTTAACAAAGAATTCCTTAATCCTTTTGCGTCCCTATTTATTGTTTTTAAAATACACTGTTTGGAGGAAGATGCAAAAGCTCCAAAATTTTATTATAATGTGCTTTTGACCTTAATGTTCAAAGGATTCCTGTTTCCTGAATGATTTTGTTTAGTAATCTTATAAATTATTAAAAAGGAATATTCAAAATGCAGCCTTCAAGAAATCAAGCAGAAGCTCAAAATTTGTTAAGGGGATGTTTATTGACTCAAAAGTTCAAAGGATTATGCATCTGTGAATAACCACTGCTTTTTTTGTGGTGTAAATTAATAGAATGAATAGAGCTTTTGAGGAATAATGCAGAACCTCAAAATTTGCTTAGAAAATGCTCTTTGGGAATCCGGTTTCTTAATTTATTTACATTGATGGTCTGTGGTTATCTAATAGTCAGAGTAGATTTATTTTATTTTGTGATTCATTATAAAAAAAGGATTTTTAGGAAGTCAACCTTGGGCGGTGTGTACGTGTATGTATGTGGGGAGGTTTGAAAGTTTTTTTATTGACTTGAAAGTTCAAAGAAAACTTTGAAACTCTAATTAGTCAAATAAGGAGACATTTCTATGTAGGTACCTATCTCTAGTTTTTGAGAAAAGAAACAATCAAGGATAGAGTTCCGAAAACTGGAACTAAAAGGACTTTTTGTGACTTATCCTGGATGAAGTTGAAAATATAAAAAGTTACTACAGAAAAAATTCAAACTTTATAGAAAGCAATTTAATTTTCTTTCTGTAAATTGGATTTCACAAAGGCGAGATACATCTAACAATGACATAATGTACCTACTCTTCAAATTTTGAACTTTTACTTCAGTAATAAATATTAGATACGTACGCAGGTCATTTTCGATTTAATAATTATAATTTTTGTATTATTTTTTTTTAATAACCATTACGACTAATTATTAATTATTAATGAGAAAATTCTAATTTTAATTCAAATGTTATAGATCATTTACATTATTTATTGTTTTATTAAATAGTTATATTTAGTGGATTAGTTCGCCATAATAATATCGATCAATTCATTGTCTTATGTATTCAAATCCCGAACTATGATCCCCGAGATTTATAGGACTCATTTCTAATCAGTTTAAACTTGACAAATGGACATGAAATCTGTTGGTTTGCACTTTGTCACAATTACAGCTTTGTCATAATGGATGTCATACATCCACAGGAACTCAATCATCAACATTTACATAGGTACCTATGAGTCTTGCAGGATAATAGAACGTATGTACATACAAAATAACAAAGCACTAGAGTATTTACAGGCATTTACCTATAATAATAATACGTATGTGTGTAGGTAGGTACATACTTTTTGTACACGGAGAAAAATAATCATGATTTTATTACTTGATGAGTCAAGCAAAATTTTTCTAGTAAATAACACTAGAATTCTCATGTACTTGGTGGTATAAAACAATTTTTCATTCTTTCTAATAATTAGTTTAGATTAGAATAATCAACCTAAATAAGTCTAGACTTTTTTCTCTACCTCTCGATTATTTTATCGTGTCGTAAAGAAAAAAATACTAGAATGAGAATAGTTTAGTAAAATTAGTGATAAGAACTGTAAAAAATGTTTTCTAATCAAGTCAATTTTATTAGAATTCAGTCTCAACACCGAACATTTCTAGTAAAATTTTCTTGAGCGTCTGATCGTCCATATAATTGACAGATTTTTTAGTCATGTTTGCTATTATTCTATCAATATTTTTATGATTGTTTTCTACGTGTATGGATAGTATCGAAACACCCTGAAAGGACTTTTTATTTTCCCAAGAAAACACGTCCAGTACGCCCTCAAGAAAAAATTGATACATTCATTATGTTCTTGCGTTAAATAAAATCAAAAAAATCTAATGTTATATAAACGGTTTTTGACTTTTTTTGTGAAAAGTAGTTGATCCTGCAAGATTTGCCATGTTAAGTTAAAAAGAATAGCGTACTAATATTAAAGAAAAGCAATTGTCCTGTTTCAAAAAGGATTAAATATTTAATGTCGATAAATAAATGGTGAAAATCAAATGGTCAACAACCGCATTAGATCTGAGCTTACATTATTGACTAAATATCTATGGTAATGAATTTTATCATTAGCATATTTACTCGCACATTAACACCTTCCTGTTTTCGGTTGATAACAATATTGAACCATTTCAGACTATATTTACTGAATTATCTACCAAATTATAATTATGTAGATACAAACGCATTTGTATACATAAGTAATTCATGGCTTTAGGCCTTGAGGATATTAATATAATAAAGGGATGTTGGGACGCATAGAGAAAAATAGTACCTAAGTAAATCTTATCAATTTTTTAAATGTTATTAAATTTCTTAAATATGCACCTAACTAAGGTATTATTTGAAAATAACATAAAAGCCCATCCAAAACACAAGCCGTAATAACTAAATATTTGAAACATTTGTCGTCATTCTGAATTTCATTCAATGAGAATAAGATCCCTAAATAAAATATTTTTATTTTACTTAATATCTATATATGTACATGAATTGGGAACATTTTGTTGTAGATTTGAATTAAATTAGGGAAATGTGCATTTAAAAAAAATATTCCCCTTCAATCAAAAATTTAAGAAACAATAATACGACGTTTCGACCTCTTTTACTTTTATTATTAGCAATAGCGTCTGGAACGATTTTTAAACAATAATGACACGTATTTATCAATTTAATCGATGAGGCTTCTTTACTTTGTAACTCCATAATTGAAAACACAAAATTTTTTAGTTACAAATTAATCCACAATAAAAAATTTTAAAATTCCAACGTTACTAGAAAACTCCAATTTAGAATTAATCAGAATTTACCAAGTGGCCCACAATAAAGGATACAGCTTTTCGTTTGTCACAAATCTATAAAACCAATAATTAAAAAAAAAAACAAATTTTAAATTCCATTCACACTATTTTTATAAATACCAAAAACACAATTTATAGTAGTTTAACATACCCAGGCTGTTTCTCAACAATCTAAAACAAACAATTCTTAAGGAATGATAAAAGAGTATAAAAATAGTTATGACAAAAAAACACTCAACATCAACTTAATGAAAATTATAATATTTTACACTTTGAGAGTAAAGGAAAAAAGTTAAATTTGTTAGAAAGTTTAGAAATTAACACATTAAACAAAAAGGCCTCATTTTAAATTACCAGTTAGACTTAACAAATCTCCCTTGCTAAACATTAATTTCTAATAATTTTTATTCAGTAATTTTTATCCCTACCACTTTGTTTGTATCTATTCAGTTCTAATTTAGATTATTCTTCCACCTAAAGAAGCCGCGGTGTGGGGAAATAATTTTTGTAACTAAACTTTTGTTATTGCAATTAAAAAGTAACTAATATGAGTCATTTTTTTTACATTTTATTGCACTAAAAAGTGTGTAGGTATGAGTTTTAACAACATTAAAAGTGCATTAAAACAAATATGGTAAGAGACTGCTTAAAATCTAGGACTAAAAAAACTATACATGGAGTATTAAAACACGTAGTTGTTAGGGCTCATACTTCATCAATTCTCCAGAGAGAATTTTATAAAAAATAAATTTAAATGACAAACTTAAATTTCAATAATTAAATTATTTACCAAATTCCAACAATGACTGCCTTTAGGTAACATTACATATGAAGATACCCACATTATATTATTTGTTGTGGATTTAAATTTTTACTGAGAATATAAATCCAAAAATACCTACATATTTCTTGTTATTATTATGGTAGGGTACTGTAGGCGCCGTTTCGACCCTCTGCTAACGAGCTGACGCTTGCTGATAAAATAGAAATTAGGTATTTACCTGCTGTGTGAAGAGGTTGTTAATTGTTATTAACAATGAAATGGCTTTATAAATGGGAATGTTTACCGTCAAAATCTTTAAAGACAATTGTGCAGTCACAGACCAAACTGTGACTCAAATACCTGTCAGTAAAATTTACCTTTGCAAATTATACGATTACTATTATTACTATGTATCTCCATCCTACATACATTCGGTCGCGACTTTCGTCTGGATAGAACAATAAGGGAAGGAAGGGATTTCATCTAATGGTTTTGAGAAAATTCTTTTTCAAACACAAAATTTGGTAGGTACTTAATCCGATTAATCCCCGTGTATCAGTCAGCTGGGGTAGGTACACTCAGAGGACGTTAATTCGTTCCTAATAGCTTTCTTAAATTGCAACGCCCCTTTTCGGTCTGTATGTTGTCGATAATGTAGGAAACAATAATATTGCGAGCAGAATCGCATCTATTGCTCGCTAGTTTCGTGGCTGTTTCAATGTTTACATACTTAATATACAGGGTCTTTCAAGTTGATGGGCTATTAGTATATGAATTAGTAGAATGAATTCAATTCTGAAATTTGGGCTCACTTGGTTATTATTTATGCCGCTTCTTTTAAAAATATTTTCAATTTCGATTTACATCCGGTTATACCGCAAGTAGATGTTACTTTCTTATTTTAAACGGAATGACGTACTTTTTTTTTGACATCTGCACGTTAACGTTTAAAAAACCGTAATTCAATTAATTTTTGAGATTTTGCTTTATAACTCGTAACAATTATTTATAACTATTCACATTATCGAAAAAAAATTGTGGTTTTTAACTAAAATGTACAGGGTGTTCAAATTTTGTGGTCAAAGTTGGTCAACTTCAAAGAGGCATAAGTCAATTTTTTTAAATAGAATGACCCATTCTTGACTACATATTCGAATTCCTCATTGAATTTGGCGTCTTTTGATATGGGACTGTCGTATAACTTTCCTTATACTTTTTGAGAAAATCTACAATTTGAAATATTATGTCATTCCATTTAAAATAAGAAAGTTAACATGCACTTCCGGTATAACCGGATGTAAATCAAAATTGAAAATATTTTTAAAAGAAGCGGCATAAACAATAACCAAATGAGCCCAAGTTTCTGAATTGAATTAATTCTTCTAATTCATATACTAATAGCCCATCAACTTGAAAGACCCTGTATATTAAGTATGTAAAGATTGAAACAGCCACGAAACTAGCGAGCAGTAGATGCGATTCTGCTCGCAATATTATTGTTTCCGACGCGACGTTGCCATTTAAGAAAACTACTGGGAACCAATTAACGTCCTCTCAGTGTACATAAAATATTAAAAATCCCTAACAGATTTGTTGTGTCTAATATCTATAATGTTTAATTTCTTATTTTCACTAGGTAACATGTTTCAACTTAATCAAATAATTTTAAAGGATAAATAAAATCTTTATACGTAATAACTCAGAGCATCCTTAATTTTCCCTCGTATTTACATAAATTTATGGGTAAATAATTCGGCCAACATTTGAATGGCATACACTTATAAGTAGTTTAATTATTTATTTGCGGTAACAACCTTCAAGACTTTTATTATTAGTCATCATCAAAGACTCACAAACAATGTCAGTCACGATGTGGTTACAAAATATTAACTAGGTATGTACTTTGTATGTTTGTATTTAAAATTACAATAATGGTTGGTTGGTTAGTTAGTTAGGAAATTTTGATTTATCTGATCGTTCCAGTTTCATTGTCATAACTCATAACGAATTTATTATTACCATTATTACCTACATTTATGTACTACCTCTGCACGTACATATCTATGTACATGTATATACATACATATGTGTAATGTAAATATCTCTAATAATATGTAATGTAATGTAATAATATCGGTCACAAGTATTACTTCATTTCACATCCCATATCGTGTCATTTGCATTTTTCAGGACGCAGTTACGCAAATATTTATCCAGGTTTGTGTGTCTGTAACAATATCTAAGTACTGTGCACTGTGCATTGTAAAAAAACGTGAACATTATGTCTATAGGTACAAAATACCTACAGAAATGTTTGAGAAAAACGCAGAAGGCATAAAATTGCAGTTACTTACCTGTAGTGAACCGTTATAAGTGTATGTAACAAATATACACATAAGTAGTTCAAGAATATAATCGTGTTGTGGTAGATAAGGACTATTTTATATGAGAATCGAACACAGCTGTAACTTTTTCAAAAAAAAAAACATGTCTTTCACTGCCACTTACAGACAGGAATCGTTAAGAGTTGCAAAAGGTACGATATCATTTGTTACAAAAAAGTTACAGAAAACAAACTAAAATTCTAAAAAAATATTTTCACGATAAGTATATTTCTGAGAGTAATAAATTTTGTCACCTCAAACCTTAGATCTTGAACCTTTTAAGATTAAATTAATTAATATGAAAGTCAAGTGTTCAACAGAATCAGGTCTAGGACATTTAAGATCAAGAAATTGTGTCACCCACAGAAACTTAGTACAATTTTCAATTTGAACCTACTTTACTTTCTATCCATAGATGGCGCTGTGGAAATTGTTTGAAGCAGTTTGACAATCGAGATATTATGGACTAGTCGCAAAACTACTATAGGGTTGGAGGTCGGGGACGGTGGGGGTCTACCTTGCAATCTGAAAGGCGCCTGCGGCGCCTTTCAGATTTTAGCTACTCATCCTGAGCTATGTTGGAAACTGAAATGATTGGATCTTGTTTTGAATTAAGATAATATCAAGATAGTGGGATGACTAATGTTAAAATAGAGAAAAGATCAAAAGAACTAGGTACAAAACTTTCTAGATCAAGAAATTTGTCACCCAGCCATTAAAATTGTTTGGAGGTGAAGATTCTAGATTTGCTGATGTTAAAAGCTACTCAAGTCCAAGAAAACCAGACTCAAAATGTTTGATAACAAGAAATTTAGTCACACTTAACTACTGGAATTGTTTTGATCTTGTCTTGAATTAAGATAATCTCAAGATTGTAGGAAAAATTACGTTAGAGTCGAGACAAGATTACAAGGACTAGGTCTAAATTTTTCCTGATCAAGAAATTGTCACCATAGCCACTAAATTTTAAATTACAACAAAGTCAAGATTCTGAAAATAGTGATGTCAAAATTATGACAAGATCACGATAAACAGGTCCAAAATTTCTGCTAGTAAAAAATTTTGCCACCTCAGTCATTAAAATTATTTCTAACTTGTCTGAAATTGTTTTGATCTTGTCTTGATTAAGACAACGTGCAGATTGTAGGCAAACTTACGTTAAAGCCGAGACAAGATCAAAAGGACTAGGTCTTAATTTTTCCTGATCAAGAAACTGTGTCACCCTAGCTACTAAAATTATTTTAAATGACAACAAAGTCAAGATTCTGGGAATACTGATGCCAAAAGTATGACACGATCAAGATAAACAGGTCCAAAATTTCTGCCATTAAGAAATTTTGCACCTTATTCATTAAAATTATTTAAATCTTGTCTGAAATTGTTTTGATCTTGTCTTGAATTAAGACAACGTCAAGATTGTAGGAAAACTTACGTTAAAGTCTAGACAAGATCAAAAGGACCAGGTCTAAATTTTTTTCTGATCAAGAAATTGTGTCACCCTAGCTACTAAAATTATTTTAAATTACATCAAAGTCACGATTCTGGGAATACTGATGTCAAAATTATGACAAGATCAAGATAATCAGATCCAATATTTCTGCCATTAAGAAATTTTGCCCCTCAGTCATTAAAATGATTTCAAACTTGTCTGAAATTGTTTTGATCTTGTCTTGAATTAAACCAACGTCCAGATTGTAGGCAAACTTACGTTAAAGCCGAGACAAGATCAAAAGAACTAGGTCTTAATATTTCCTGATCAAGAAATTGTGTCACCCTAGCTACCCAAATTATTTTAAATTACAACAAAGTCAAGATTCTGGGAATACTGATGCCAAAAGTATGACACGATCAAGATAAACAGGTCCAAAATTTCTGCCATTTAGAAATTTTGCACCTTATTCATTAAAATTATTTAAATCTTGTCTGAAATTGTTTTGATCTTGTCTTGAATTAAGACAACGTCAATATTGTAGGAAAACTTACGTTAAAGTCTAGACAAGATCAAAAGGACCAGGTCTAAATTTTTCCTGATCAAGAAATTGTCACCATAGCCACTAAAATTATTTTAAATTACAACAAAGTCAAGATTCTGAAAATAGTGATGTCAAAATTATGACAAGATCACGATAAACAGGTCCAAAATTTCTGCCATTAAGAAATTTTGCCTCTCAGTCATTAAAATTATTTAAATCTTGTCTGAAATTGTTTTGATCTTGTCTTGAATTAAGACAACGTCAAGATTGTAGGAAAACTTACGTTAAAGTCTAGACAAGATCAAAAGGACCAGGTCTAAATTTTTTTCTGATCAAGAAATTGTGTCACCCTAGCTACTAAAATTATTTTAAATTACATCAAAGTCACGATTCTGGGAATACTGATGTCAAAATTATGACAAGATCAAGATAATCAGATCCAATATTTCTGCCATTAAGAAATTTTGCCCCTCAGTCATTAAAATTATTTCAAACTTGTCTGAAATTGTTTTGATCTTGTCTTGAATTAAACCAACGTCCAGATTGTAGGCAAACTTACGTTAAAGCCGAGACAAGATCAAAAGAACTAGGTCTTAATATTTCCTGATCAAGAAATTGTGTCACCCTAGCTAACCAAATTATTTTAAATTACAACAAAGTCAAGATTCTGGGAATACTGATGCCAAAAGTATGACACGATCAAGATAAACAGGTCCAAAATTTCTGCCATTAAGAAATTTTGCACCTTATTCATTAAAATTATTTAAATCTTGTCTGAAATTGTTTTGATCTTGTCTTGAATTAAGACAACGTCAATATTGTAGGAAAACTTACGTTAAAGTCTAGACAAGATCAAAAGGACCAGGTCTAAATTTTTCCTGATCAAGAAATTGTCACCATAGCCACTAAAATTATTTTAAATTACAACAAAGTCAAGATTCTGAAAATAGTGATGTCAAAATTATGACAAGATCACGATAAACAGGTCCAAAATTTCTGCCATTAAGAAATTTTGCACCTTATTCATTAAAATTATTTAAATCTTGTCTGAAATTGTTTTGATCTTGTCTTGAATTAAGACAACGTCAAGATTGTAGGAAAACTTACGTTAAAGTCTAGACAAGATCAAAAGGACCAGGTCTAAATTTTTTTCTGATCAAGAAATTGTGTCACCCTAGCTACTAAAATTATTTTAAATTACATCAAAGTCACGATTCTGGGAATACTGATGTCAAAATTATGACAAGATCAAGATAATCAGATCCAATATTTCTGCCATTAAGAAATTTTGCCCCTCAGTCATTAAAATTATTTCAAACTTGTCTGAAATTGTTTTGATCTTGTCTTGAATTAAACCAACGTCCAGATTGTAGGCAAACTTACGTTAAAGCCGAGACAAGATCAAAAGAACTAGGTCTTAATATTTCCTGATCAAGAAATTGTGTCACCCTAGCTAACCAAATTATTTTAAATTACAACAAAGTCAAGATTCTGGGAATACTGATGCCAAAAGTATGACACGATCAAGATAAACAGGTCCAAAATTTCTGCCATTAAGAAATTTTGCACCTTATTCATTAAAATTATTTAAATCTTGTCTGAAATTGTTTTGATCTTGTCTTGAATTAAGACAACGTCAAGATTGTAGGAAAACTTACGTTAAAGTCTAGACAAGATCAAAAGGACCAGGTCTAAATTTTTTTCTGATCAAGAAATTGTGTCACCCTAGCTACTAAAATTATTTTAAATTACATCAAAGTCACGATTCTGGGAATACTGATGTCAAAATTATGACAAGATCACGATAAACAGGTCCAAAATTTCTGCCATTAAGAAATTTTGCCTCTCAGTCATTAAAATTATTTAAATCTTGTCTGAAATTGTTTTGATCTTGTCTTGAATTAAGACAACGTCAAGATTGTAGGAAAACTTACGTTAAAGTCTAGACAAGATCAAAAGGACCAGGTCTAAATTTTTTTCTGATCAAGAAATTGTGTCACCCTAGCTACTAAAATTATTTTAAATTACATCAAAGTCACGATTCTGGGAATACTGATGTCAAAATTATGACAAGATCAAGATAATCAGATCCAATATTTCTGCCATTAAGAAATTTTGCCCCTCAGTCATTAAAATTATTTCAAACTTGTCTGAAATTGTTTTGATCTTGTCTTGAATTAAACCAACGTCCAGATTGTAGGCAAACTTACGTTAAAGCCGAGACAAGATCAAAAGAACTAGGTCTTAATATTTCCTGATCAAGAAATTGTGTCACCCTAGCTAACCAAATTATTTTAAATTACAACAAAGTCAAGATTCTGGGAATACTGATGCCAAAAGTATGACACGATCAAGATAAACAGGTCCAAAATTTCTGCCATTAAGAAATTTTGCACCTTATTCATTAAAATTATTAAAATCTTGTCTGAAATTGTTTTGATCTTGTCTTGAATTAAGACAACGTCAATATTGTAGGAAAACTTACGTTAAAGTCTAGACAAGATCAAAAGGACCAGGTCTAAATTTTTCCTGATCAAGAAATTGTCACCATAGCCACTAAAATTATTTTAAATTACAACAAAGTCAAGATTCTGAAAATAGTGATGTCAAAATTATGACAAGATCACGATAAACAGGTCCAAAATTTCTGCCATTAAGAAATTTTGCACCTTATTCATTAAAATTATTTAAATCTTGTCTGAAATTGTTTTGATCTTGTCTTGAATTAAGACAACGTCAAGATTGTAGGAAAACTTACGTTAAAGTCTAGACAAGATCAAAAGGACCAGGTCTAAATTTTTTTCTGATCAAGAAATTGTGTCACCCTAGCTACTAAAATTATTTTAAATTACATCAAAGTCACGATTCTGGGAATACTGATGTCAAAATTATGACAAGATCAAGATAATCAGATCCAATATTTCTGCCATTAACAAATTTTGCCCCTCAGTCATTAAAATTATTTCAAACTTGTCTGAAATTGTTTTGATCTTGTCTTGAATTAAACCAACGTCCAGATTGTAGGCAAACTTACGTTAAAGCCGAGACAAGATCAAAAGAACTAGGTCTTAATATTTCCTGATCAAGAAATTGTGTCACCCTAGCTAACCAAATTATTTTAAATTACAACAAAGTCAAGATTCTGGGAATACTGATGCCAAAAGTATGACACGATCAAGATAAACAGGTCCAAAATTTCTGCCATTAAGAAATTTTGCACCTTATTCATTAAAATTATTTAAATCTTGTCTGAAATTGTTTTGATCTTGTCTTGAATTAAGACAACGTCAAGATTGTAGGAAAACTTACGTTAAAGTCTAGACAAGATCAAAAGGACCAGGTCTAAATTTTTTTCTGATCAAGAAATTGTGTCACCCTAGCTACTAAAATTATTTTAAATTACATCAAAGTCACGATTCTGGGAATACTGATGTCAAAATTATGACAAGATCAAGATAATCAGATCCAATATTTCTGCCATTAAGAAATTTTGCCCCTCAGTCATTAAAATTATTTCAAACTTGTCTGAAATTGTTTTGATCTTGTCTTGAATTAAACCAACGTCCAGATTGTAGGCAAACTTACGTTAAAGCCGAGACAAGATCAAAAGAACTAGGTCTTAATATTTCCTGATCAAGAAATTGTGTCACCCTAGCTAACCAAATTATTTTAAATTACAACAAAGTCAAGATTCTGGGAATACTGATGCCAAAAGTATGACACGATCAAGATAAACAGGTCCAAAATTTCTGCCATTAAGAAATTTTGCACCTTATTCATTAAAATTATTTAAATCTTGTCTGAAATTGTTTTGATCTTGTCTTGAATTAAGACAACGTCAAGATTGTAGGAAAACTTACGTTAAAGTCTAGACAAGATCAAAAGGACCAGGTCTAAATTTTTTTCTGATCAAGAAATTGTGTCACCCTAGCTACTAAAATTATTTTAAATTACATCAAAGTCACGATTCTGGGAATACTGATGTCAAAATTATGACAAGATCACGCTAAACAGGTCCAAAATTTCTGCCATTAAAAAGTTTGCCACCTCAGTCATTAAAATTATTTCAAACTTGTCTGAAATGGTTTTGATCTTGTCTTGAATTAAACCAACGTCCAGATTGTAGGCAAACTTATGTTAAAGCCGAGACAAGATCAAAAGGATCTCGTCTAAATTTTTCCTGATCAAAAAATTGTGTCACCCTAGCTACCCAAATTATTTTAAACTACAACAAAGTAAAGATTCTGGGAATACTGATGTCAATATTAAGAGAAGATTTAAGATAATCTGGTCAAGACTTACTGAGATCAAGAAATTTTCTCACCCCAGCCACTAAAACTATTTTAAGCTTTTCTTGAATTAAACAAGGTCACAATTCTATAAATACTTAGGACAAGATTGAAACAGGATCAAGTAAACCAGGTCCAAAATATTTGAGGAAAAGCAATTTTGTCATCTCTAGCCATTAAAATTGTTCGGTTCTTATCTTGAATTTACAGGTCAAGATTATAGGATTACTGATGTCAAAATCGACTAGACTAAGAAAACTGGGTTCAAAATTTTTGATAAGAATATATACAAATTTTGTATGAAAAAAACACGTTAAAAGTATTAGATAAGGGATTTCCCCAAAAATATCGACTTATCGAAGTTGGTGCCAAATATTATCTTTGAGTAGTTGTTAGGGAATTCATTTTTAGCTGAGGAGCAACGCATTGCGATTTATAAAGTTAATATTTTTTTTAAGTACATAATAGAAAACTAATTAATAATTACTACAAACTACAAATTCGTAAAATAGCTGTTAATATTTTTATACTATTAAATTAATAAAATTATCATAACTTTGTTTTCCAGTAATTATCATTAAGATAACAATTTTTTAACAGAAGTAAATATATGTACTTATTTTAAATTTGGGCATAATTTAAAAACATTAATAAAATGGTTGTAAAGATGTATGTTCTGACACCTAACGGAGAAATATCCGAAACATATTTTTAAAGTGACTACCAAAGCGCTATCTATCTGACAGTACTCAATTCATTCATTTTTAGTAGAGGTGACGAAAACTTTCGCTCGTCTTTACCATCAAAGAATTCTCGGCCAACAGTTCAACGTTCATGTGCTAGATGGCGAAAGCATTTACTTTTTATGATGTAAAGGAAAACGATAAGAGTAAATACAATACAGGGCGATAAAAATATTACGACCCTATTTATATTAAAAAAAACAAAATTCTATTTATCAAACGGAAACAGTGAATAAAAAAAATATATACAAAGCACAAAAAAAGAGCTTCAAGTAAAATTCAAACTTACATTAAAAGTAGACAGACTTTCAGTTCTACAAATTCCAAAATTCTGAAAATAAAGAAAATGATGTGAATTAATTTATATTAAAAAAATAAAACATTTATCTACACAAGAAATATTTACAGGAACGTTAATTTACTTTAAAAAAATTATTTACTACTTACTTAAATAAATTTAATTAGAAATAATCTGGGCTACTCCATTATAATAATAATACCACGAAGTAGGTGTATATTTAAACATATAATTGCTATATTCTGGAATAGGTATATTTTTTTGTCTTTGTGGAAGGTAATAAAGTTTGGACCATTCGCGATGGATGAAAAGTTTAGCACAATTTTCGCGATCCGACCTTTGGAGAATTCCAAGCCGGAATTGATCTCTCGTATTAGGGCAAATGTGACTGAGGAAGCGGATTATACCAAATGGATTTTCTACCCTGATTTAAAGTTGAAACGGATCGTTGCGAAATTACATCACATAGATAATTACGGAAGCCGAAGATAAATTGTTCCCTTTATCTGATATAATCAAAAGTAATTTTATGAGCGCGATAGTTGTCGACTGAAAAGAATGATGACGATTCATAATGTTCGAATTAAAATCGAGAACGCCATTCCTTTATTTATAGACTTAGTAATTGCCAAAAGTAACAATTTAATGAAAAATTACAGTCCAAAGTAGTTCAGGTTGCACGTATTTTGTACTTTTCAAGAACTGGTAGAACCTCACGAACTCAATCAAAAGCAATATTTGCATATATTTATTATTCAGTGTCTCCCAAATATTGAATTTCAATTTGGAATAGATACAGATGTTATGTTGGGAAAAGGATAAAGGATTATCTCATCAAACTCATGCCTATGTATGGTATGTATGTACACAAATTGGGGAACGTCCCGATGTAAATGTCTCATTTGTTCATCGAGAATTTGTTAATCTTAATCTTCTCCCATGACATGAAGAGTTTCGTCAAAGTTGTACACATCCAATTAGGAAAGTTATTTGAGTGGGATGACTTTGAACGTGTGTAGATGTATCATGCATGTTCTTGGAAAGTTTTCGATGGAGTTTGGCAACTTCCAAGATGTCGACAAACTGATTTCAGATCGACCGTAATTTCAACGTTCGACGCTAAACCGGCGAAATTTAAACTAGGGAATCATCTGGTAATCCATTCGTGAATGCGAAATTTTTAATAACTCCCCCCACACAACATCAGCAAACTAACTCATGATTTATTACTGTAACTTTTACTAATAAAATATCTCACCCTAGTTGTTGGAACCTAATAAAAGTTATTGGTTTTGCTTCTTTAATTTTGCGAAACATACAAAACAAAGAAGAGAAGACGGGGGCGTGTGCATGGGTCTTTTTCTTTATGGGATTATAAGTTCCCCTTTCATTGCCCCATTTTTAACTCGAAGTTGCCGATTCGGGACTGGAATGAATCCCGGAATCATTAAAAGCAACGCAAATCATCATTGCCACCAACTGGCGCTGACTTAGATTGCTTTACAGTGGACCAAGTGGGATTTAGGGCGAAACAAACCGTTAGATCCGAGAAGTCGGGGGAATTATTGGGCCAAAGCCGAGGAAGGCAGCGGTTCGTTCCTTATTGCAACGTCTAAAACTGTTCCCGTATTTTCTGGATAAAATCCTCGCCTGCGTCTCAAGCTGGATGCTTTTACAAATCGTATTTTAAACGTAAATTTTCAAGTTGGTTCACTTTAAAACAAGTACCTACCTAATGCTTACTGGAAATGAGAAAAAGAAGCTAATACGTTGAAATTGTTTAAAAATGCAATTAAACTTAAGTTCTCTAATTAATTATCTCAGGGAGGGGTCTGTCTTTTCGTCTCTCTCAGCAACTAATTAATTACTACTATTCAGAATATAATCACTGTAGATTGAGAAAACGCAAGATCAATAAATTATTGGTTTTAGTTTTGGTCTTGGTTTAGCACAGTTAGGCCTTTTCTTGATCTTTATTTTCTTTCTTTTTATTATAGTTTTCATTAATGTGCAAGATCAAAACAGGACAAGACCAAAACCCAAGACTGAAGTTTTGTTTGTTCATCAGGATGTACATGTACAACTAGAGTAGACTGGTACAGCCTTAGTCATGGTTTTGGTGTCTTGGTTTAGCACTTTCAATTTTGGTTTGGTACTGCCAGTATATTTATGTCACGATATTAATCTTGGTCTTGTTTAATGTGCAAGATCAAAACAAGACAAGATAAAAACCCAAGACTAAGGTTTTGTTTGTTCATCAGGATGTACATGTACAACTAGAGTAGACTGATTCAGCCTTAGTAATGGTTTTGGTGTCTTGGTTTAGCACTTTCAATTTTGGTTTTGATACTACCAGCATATTTATATTTCACGATGTTAATCTTGCTCTTGTTTAATGTGCAAGGGTCAAAACAAGACAAGATAAAAACCCAGAATTAAGGTTATGTTTGTTCATCAGGATGTACAAGTACAACTACAGTAGACTGATTCAGCCTTAGTAATGGTTTTGGTGTCTTGGTTTAGCACATTCAATTTTGGTTTTGATACTACCAGCATATTTATATGTCACGATATTGATCTTGGTCTTCGTTAATGTGCAAGATCAAAACAAGACAAGACGAAGATAATATCGTTTTTAACTTGGATTTGGTGTCTTGATCTTGTTCTTAGTATCCTGTTCGTGGTTTAGGTATATTGGTCTTAGTTTTGGTGTCTTGGTCATGTATAATAAGTTTTGTTGCATATTTATGTCATGGTCTTGATCTTGGGCTTTCTAAGAGTGCAGACCAAGACAAGATAAGACCCAAAACGGATAATTATTATTATTTGCTGTTTGCGCATTAGCAGGTGTAACGAAAATTCTAAATTAGAAAAATGTGAATCGGTGCAAAAGCAATGGAAAGAAGAAAATGATTTTGTTTTCGTGAAGATGTGGCACTCGACGGGCGAGCATGAAATAAAAGTAACAATAACAGTGAACAAAGTCGACTGCAACGGAGCCATATAGACAACTCGCTCCGTTGCGTTTCCGCTCCGAACTCGCAAAGTCGCTAAAATAAACAGTATCCTCGTGCTTTGGAAAATGTGCTGCAGCTTTTTATCGGATTCCGTTCTCCGACATTAAGTCCGCAACCGTTCCAATTTACTGTCATATCTTTTCCGATATACAGTGCAAGTGCACACGGATAATTGAAAACACTGTTGCCAAAACTAAAACGTTACGTTCGCGTCGCAACACACATTAGCATTTAGATTGTCATATACAAGAATCATTTGTATCAGTTGTCGTGGCAGGCAGCGAATTCTGGACCGTTAAAGATATCTCATATCTCAAAACTTTTTGTTTTCCGAATCGTCATCAAGACTCGTAGAAGGAGAAAGGACGAAATTTACTCTTTAGAAATGTTTTCTACTTTCAAGTATAAATCAAATCCCAATACAATTTCCTCCTGGTGATCTTAAGAAGTCATTGGTGAGGATGCCCAAAATAGATCCATCAGATGCCTAGTCTCTTGAAATAGGAATTCAAATTTTCTTAAATGTGTTCCTCTCTGTGACTTCTTTTTAACTTAATTTTCAACAAGGACGCTATCAAAATGTTTAGTTGTACAAGTTGTGAGGGGAGGAAACCATTAGTGAACAAGGGAAAAACTAGAGGGCATGTATTCTTTGCCCCCGAACCGAGAAAATAGATTAATTCGAATTTAATTGGACCCTTATTAACATCTTTTGTGTTAAAACGTGTTTCTGCAACAATTTAATTTTCAAGATCGTTGCTCTCTCTGCCTGTACAAGGTATGCAATTACTACGTTGAGTTTAATTAGACCACATGCCTGCGAGGAAGCAGAAACGCAGTTGTCGGGGCCAGGCCATTTACTCAGTTAATTAATTTTCTCTAAATTGTAATTTTCTAAGTGCGCGTACGGTTCAATTTACAACCACCCGTTTTCTTTCTTCCAACTTATTACTTAAAGTCTACTTTAACTATGTAAATATCAGACCAAAAGCAACTTGAAACACTGAAATGATCTTGATATTGTCTTTAACCTTTTGAAATCAAACCTTGCATCTTGAGAGCCTTTTAAGATCAAAAATCTAAAATAATTGATATTAAAGTCGAGAGTTCAACAGAATCAGGTCTAAAACTTTTGAGATCAAGAAATTGTGTCACCCTAGCTACTAAAATTATTTTAAATTAAAACAAAGTCAAGATTCTGGGATAATTGATGTCAAAATTATGACAAGATCACGATAAACAGGTCCAAAATTTCTGCTATTAAAAAATTTTGCCACCTCATTCATTAAAACTATTTCAAACTTGTCTAAAATTGTTTTGATCTTGTCTTGAATTAAACCAACGTCAAGATTGTAGGCAAACTTACGTTAAAGTCGAGACAAGATCAAAAGGACCAGGTCAAAAATTTTCCTGATCAAGAAACTGTGTCACCCTAGCTACTAAAATTATTTTAAATTAAAACAAAGTCAAGATTCTAGGAATACTGATGTCAAAATTATGACAAGATCAAGATAATCAGATCCAATATTTCTGCCATTTAGAAATTTTGCCTCTCAGTCATTAAAATTATTTCAATCTTGTCTGAAATTATTTTGATCTTGTCCTGAATTAAGACAACGTCAAGATTGTAGGAAAACTTACGTTAAAGCCAAGACAAGATCAAAAGGACCAGGTAAAAAATTTTCCTGATCAAGAAATTGTGTCACCCTAGCTACTAAAATTATTTTTAATTACAACAAAGTCAAGATTCTTGGACTACTGATGTCAAAATTATGACAAGATCAAGATAATCAGATCCAATATTTCTGCCATTAAGAAATTTTGCCCTTCAGTCATTAAATTTATTTCAATCTTGTCTGAAATTGTTTTGATCTTGTCTTGAATTAGGACAACGTCAAGATTGTAGGAAAACTTACGTTAAAGTCGAGACAAGATCAAAAGGACCAGGTCCAAAATTTTCCTGATCAAGAAATTGTGTCACCTTAGCTACTAAAATTATTTTAAATTAAAACAAAGTCAAGATTCTGAGAATACTGATGTCAAAATTATGACAAGGTCAAGATAATCAGATCCAATATTTCTGCCATTAAGAAATTTTGCCTCTCAGTCATTAAAATTATTTCAATCTTGTCTGAAATTATTTTGATCTTGTCTTGAATTAAGACAACGTCAAGATTGTAGGAAAATTTACGTTAAAGTCGAGACAAGATCAAGAGGACCAGGTCTAAATTTTTCCTGATCAAGAAATTGTGTCAGCCTAGCTACCAAAATTATTTTAAATTACAACAAAGTCAAGATTCTGGGAATACTGATGTCAAAATTATGATAAGATCACGATAATCAGATCCAATATTTCTGCCATTAAGAAATTTTGCCCCTCAGTCATTAAAATTATTTCAAACTTGTCTGAAATTGTTTTGACCTTGTCTTGAATTAAGACAACGTCAAGATTGTAGGAAAACTTACGTTAAAGTCGAGACAAGATCAAAAGGACCAGGTCTAAATTTTTCCTGATCAAGAAATTGTGTCACGCTAGCCACTAAAATTATATTGATCTTTACTTGAATTAAGACAAGGTTAAGATTTAATACTTAGAAGATGACAAAGACACGAGGTTTACAATTTTTGGGAAAAAGAAATTTTATTATCTCTAGCCACTGAAATTGTCTCGATCTTATCTTGAATTTATACAAGTCAACATTCTAATAATGTTGATGTCTAAACCGAGATAAGATCAAGAGAACCATGTTCAGAAGATTAATAAATTCTTTCACCTACACCATCTGGAATTATTTTCATCTTGGCTTGATTCAAGACAAGAATTCTAAACATACTGACGTAAAAGTCGAGACAATATCATTTCCAAAAATAACGAGACCAAGAAATTGTAAATCTTTTTCTCTTCCCAAAATAACATTTTATCTTCTAAGTTTAATTTTTTTATATGTTCAGAACATTGCTCTATTTACTTTTTGGGTGTAATTTTGGACGTGGATAAAAATAAAAACAACTTTTCGTTTATTAGGCGAAAGACTTTTGATGTTTCTGGAAATGGAAAAAGGGCTTCCAGTCTTAAGCGATATCAAAAAAGAACAACGTTCTTTTTTTCGAGAGTTGCTATTTATATTTGCTTTGCATTCAGTTTATGAAAGTTTTCCGGTCTGCTGCCCTAAAAGGATCGTTTGTATATTTATTCTGCTTTGTTGATGACGAAAAGTCACTCTGCCGGTCTATAGAGTCCTTACGAAGGATTCAATGTTTCATATCGTACATACAATTATATTTATTTTTAGAACAACTTTTTATGTTTTTATTTCCAGGGGAGTTGAAAATGAAACTCGAAATTTAAGGGTGGAATAGGGGAGTGTTTTTTTTTCTAGTTTAATCTACATATAAATGTGAAATTATGTTAGCATTTTGCACACTTTTTGTGCTGTATATAGGGCAATGTCTGTATTAGAGGGCCTCCAAAAGAATAAAGCTTCATTAACTCACTTTGTTGGAGAAGGAGGGATATCCGTTATTAGGAATAACAACTCAAAAGGATAATCAAGGAGCCACTTCAAAAGAGTTCTACATTAGAGGATAATAAATCAAGCGCTTCCTGTTTTGTTGCGAAAATGCCTTTTTCCTTTGATGGAAAGGACTCAATTTGAATTTTTTATACCGGATCCGAAAAGCTGTTGATAACCGCCGTTTACGACAAAATTGGTTTTAAAAGGAACTGGGTCGCTCTACGTTTGTATCGAAAAACATCTTTCAAAGCTTTATTGTACAATTTAGGACTGTCTGCCTCGACCTGCTTAATCCATATTTAAAGGCACGCGGAAAGGATGAAGGATTGTTTCCAACAAACGGACTTATCTAACCGGTTTCCCCAAAAATTCAATTTACAATAAAAAAAATCCTTTATAACTTTTTAAACATAGTCATCGTTTATTATTCTTTTTTTTCTAAAACGTATACAGGGTGTCTTCTGTGTCAATTAGAAAAATTGAACCTAAAATATTTATCGTAAAAAAACTTTTGTGATGGTGGTAATGCAACCTGGACTTGAAATGAGGCCCTAATTGAGGATTCTGTGTCTGGCAAGAATTAAACTTTTATGGTCGTCATAACGTTACAAAACGGCGCAATGTTCGAGTGTATCGAGTTTAATTGATATGCGGCAAGTTTACCGCTCCGATATTTCATAAATAATTCGTCGGTTGTGCTGGCTGTTACCGACTGACTGAATGAGAACGAGTTTGTTCGATTAATTGCGCGTTTCGAGATGTGAAATAATCTCGGCGGGACAGAGATTCGACCAAATCTGCTCGAATTTGTCGAACTGCGGCCGTGGGATTTGCCAGCGCTATCGACACCACACTAATGGACAAATTCTCTAATGACGGACTGCTGTTCATAACGTCGCGACGCGACCGGTAATTCCCTACAGAATGACTATTCCATTGTTGCCGTTGCGACTGAAACGACACAAGGCATAACCGGGGCACAGCACAGTGGAAATACATCGAGGAATACACACCATCATGTTTACAAACCAATGTACAATTTATGTGTCAGTCATAGTCATAGTCATGTACCATTTGATGTGAAAGTATTTAAAAGGACAAAAAAAAAAGAACTAGGGAGTGTGTGTCAAGTGGCGTGGTCCAGTGTGATGGGATGATATAAGGACAATTAGAAATTCACCTGATTTGGTTTAAGATCTAGAAATAATGCAATTTCAGTCTTAATTTCCTTACCAATTGCCTACTGACACTCTTCACCACAAGTTTAAATAAATTATTAACCCAGTCTTTCCATTCTTGCTGAAGGATTAAGTTCAGCTCATCCACAAAAGCTCCTTTGTTGAGAGCTTGCAACTCTTCGCATCCTTATTTATGTAAAAACTGAATCGAAGTTACAAGAATAGAAGTCAAGGCTATAGAGTGGATCCTCTAACACAATAAGGCCAACATGTATCAAAAGGTCAGTTGTAGAGTCAGTTCCACGAGCAAGAGTGTAGTTGTGATCCTTTCAGAGCATCCATTTCGTCCAAATGGTGTTTTCCCAATATTGCTTCGATCCTCAGATCCTACCATATTATACCATAGTATAGGCCAATGGGACAGCCCAAATAACGAAAATAGTTATTGTGGAGTCCACTAATTTTGGCTTGAAACTTTACAAGGCAGTGGGAATATTCTGTAGATTCATTTGAAGTAAATTATGAACTTTTAACAATTGAAAAACACAAAAAGTTTCAAGAAATATATTTGTATTCACTACATATGTTTCGCTTAACATAAGCTTCTTCAGGTGAAGATATAACAAAATTTGTGATTAACTCCTCTATATATATCAATTTACATATTAAAATAGTGGGGGGAATTAGACAAGAACATTTAGTAAAGGCGAATTTCTAACATCCAATTGGTCGTTTAAAATTTTATTTTCTTTATTATGACGATGAATTTCTAAACTTTCTAATAAATCCAATTTTTTACCTTTATTATGAATGTGTAAAATTTTAAAATCTAGATTAAAATTATGGCAATTACTAATCAAATGTTCAGCATAAGCTGAATCAGTTTTTTTTATTTAAGAAACTTCTATAATGTTCGTGAATTCGAATATCAAAAGAACGACCTGTTTGACCTATATAGACTTTCTCACAGTTGGACCAACTTAACAAATAAACACCTGATTTTGAATTATTGGATGTTTTACATTTATTATTTAAAATAAATTTACCTAAAGAATTATCAGATTTAAATGACATAAAACTATTGTTTGTTTTTTGTAAAATTTTTTTCTTATTTTTACAGATATCTCATCTATATACGTTAAACAATTAAAGTTAGTCGGTTTAATTTTAACATAAGGATAAATTAGTTGAACAGATTTTTGTAAAAGTTTTTTATTTAATATATTGTCATATAATGGATACTCTCTTAGCCTAATTAATTTCCAATCTTCAATAATCATTATCTCGTCATATTGGTGGTTCTTCCCTTCGTCACTAATCTCTGCCCAGTCCTACAGGAGGTTAAAGACATTTGCTTGCTCTTTCTCCCACATTATACTACAGTTTAGGGCAATAGGACAGCCCAAATAACGAAAACAGTTATTGTAGTGTCCATTAGGTTTGGCTTGAAGCTTTAAAAGTCAATGAGGATGTGCTGCAGATTTATTTTGGGGTAAATTTTGAACTATTTCCTATATTTATAAAAAGTAGAGAGAAAAGTTGTTGACTTTTATTAGGATTATCGGAATTAAATTCGACTACAAATATTTTCTTATGGGTTCTACTGTACGTTAAGTGTAATGACTCACAAACTAGCCATCTTGGATAAAGGATTTAGCTCCTACTGCTACAGATCCATAATAAAATCAGACGTTTTCATTAAACGACTTAACAGTTTCTGTTGCTGCGAGGGGCGAATTTAATTTAAAAGTTTTATCCTAGGCTTTAATAGTTTCCTGCAGTTCTTAAAACGTGGCAACCTGAAAGAAACTGATAAAGCGTCAGAGTTGAGCCGATGGCATACAAACTAATCTATTTGTATTACCTTACCTTTTACCTAACAGTAGAAGCAGTAGATAAAAAAAATAGTTTTGAAGACGTAAATATTTTACATATTAGCTTGGAAGCTAGTTTATCCCGTAAAAGTATCGATTGTTCCCTATTCCCAACTGGTTTTCGTTGACGCATCATTCTTCTCCGTTGTTCTTCTTACGTGATGCCGAAACTGATAATGGCGACAAAGATAGGAGGACCATTAATTTTTCAGTTAACTCCCGCCGCCCGGGGTCGGCTAAATAACTACTCTCCTCGTTAGATTTTTTCCTTCCCTAGAGAACGTGGTAGACGCTTGGCATGGTTCATTTGTGCAGCCCGTGTGCCAAAATGGAATGGCCAAATGATGAATGTCTCCTTAATTGTCTTTGGAACGCAGAGGGTTGGCTCGTTTGTTCGGTGCACTAACCCAGCCAATTTGTGCCATAACTTCAATTCTTTTATTAAAAGACGGTCACCTTCTTTTTCTCCTTCCATTTCTTGCGCAATCTTTAAAACATTACGATCCTAACTAATTTATGGAATCCTGTACGGCATTCAAGAGTTGTATCATTATGTGACACCCTGTAGATTTTGCGACAAAATTAAACTATTAACAGCGCCGCTGTGCAGATGAAGTCTCTCCCAATTAAGTCTATTTCCAGTTGTGCAATATGTCTCTAAGACGTGACAATTGCATTCGCGAAAGTTTTAATAGATTAAAGGGTCCCCGAGGTGTCAGCAATACCAAGAAGTAGACTGATCATTCCGTACGATACTCCGGTGCCCTGCATTGCTAATTGCACCCGGCGAATGCATTTCTCATAACATTGTCATGCGAGGAACTGCGACGAGAAGTTGTGGAATTTAATGAACATACGCAATTAGACAGTCTATTGAGGGCGATGGTCTTGGTCTTTCAACTTTTGGGCAGGTTTACTAACATGCTAAATATGTAAGGGCGACTGCGGTGAAAAGAAGAAGAAGAAGACTTTACACTATTACAAAACAACTGTAGTTAAATTTAAGTAATTCATTTTTCCTAAACCATATTCTTTCCTCGTTCATTTTACCCCAGACACTGAAAGATTTTTACAATTGGCTCATTACAAATTCAATCGTTTAATGTTCCGAAATTAAGGAGAGAAAGTTACTTGTGGGTCATATTTTTGTCCAGTTGAACTTGTTTCATCCAGATTTTAAATTTCTCATCCAACATTAAAAGTATTCTGTTATCTATTATATTTGGCCATGGCAAAAACATTCTGCGCATAGTTAATGTCGAAAATTGCAAACGAAATTTTTTGGGAAGTTTTTGAAGGTGAATCTCATTGTGCTGGAGCTAATTGGAGCAATTATTGGATAAGGGATGCATTCTCCTATTTTACCCCAAACATTGAAAGATTTTCCCAATTGGCTCATTACAAATTAAATCTCAAATTGTTTAGGTAATGTTCAGAAATCTTGAGGAGGGAAAGTTACCTGTGGGTCAAGTTTTAGTCCAATTAAATTTGCTCCATTCATATTTTGAATTTATCATCCTACATTAAAGGTATTCTGTTATCTATTATATTTGACCATGGCAAAAACATTCTGCACATAGTTAATGTCCAAAATTGCAAACGAAATTTTTTGGAAATTTTTTGAAGGTGAATCTCAATGGGTTGGAACTAATTGGAGCAATTATTGGGTAAGAGATGCATTCTCCTATTTTACCTTAAACACTGAAAGATTTTCCCTATTGGCTTATTACAAATTCAGCCTCAAATCGTTTAATGTTCAGAAATCTTGAGGAGGGAAAGTTACCTGTTGGTCAAGTTTTAGTCCAATTAAATTTGCACCATTCATATTTTGAATTTCTCATCCTACATTAAAGATATTCTGTTATCTATTATATTTGACCATGGCAAAAACATTCTGCACATAGTTAATGTCCAAAATTGCAAACGAAATTTTTTGGAAATTTTTTGAAGGTGAATCTCAATGGGTTGGAACTAATTGGAGCAATTATTGGACAAGGGATGCATTCTCCTATTTTACCTTAAACATTGAAAGATTTTCCCTATTGGCTCATTACAAATTCAGCCTCAAATCGTTTAGGTAATGTTCAGAAATCTTGAGGAGGGAAGGTTACCTGTGGCTCAAGTTTTAGTCCATTAAGATTTTGAATTTCTTATACAACATTTAGAATAATCTGTCATTTTTCATATTTGGCCGTGTCAGAAGCATTCTGCACATAGTTGATGCCCAAAATTGCGAAAGAAGTTTTTTTGGGAATTTTCTAATGTGTTGGAGCTAATTGGAGCAATTATTGGATACATGAAGAATTCCTCTATTTTATTACGTCGTGGTTCCTAAACTGCACTCTTTCTTCGTCCTTTTTATCCCAAACACTGAAAGATTTTTGCAATTGGCTCATTACAAATTCAACCCTAAACTGTTTAACGTTCAATAATCTTATGGTTTAAGTTTCAGAAAATTTCTGTCCATAATAAATGCGGGTCATTGGCCTAAAATTGAAGACTTTTCCCAAATCATTTGCCTATTGATTGAAGTGCTAGAAGATCAGGGAGAAATTCTTTAGTTTCTAAATTGAATTTCATTCTATACGTCATTGGATTTGGTTTACGTGTCGATAAGATGTACATAGTTACAAATTGAATATACGTATAATTAAAGTAGTTGTAATTTTCAATGGTCTGATTTCGCTTCCATCATAATTATTTGGTCAGATTCGTTGCTGGTAGCGTTCGGTTTGAATTTGCCCGCGTCTCGGCTTCACATGTAATTAATCTTGTGCATTAATTGCGGTCAGAATTATCAGGAACGAAACCATTAAGAAAATTAAACGCGTGGTGACGAACTAGGCGCTGATTGGAGCTTGTAACAACTTGTGACGATTATCTCTCGGTTATAATTTAAAGGAGGAAAGCGCGGCAATCGTGGTGTATTTCGTCGATGTGTTGTCGAGGGTGCACTCAGATTACTATTGCTCAGAAATGCTTGCTTGCTTGCCTGTAGTCATTTGCAGTAATTGTATAGAAGAAAAGGTCCATTATGGGAGCGTCGTTCAAACGCGAGGAATGAGGAAATTGCTTCTCTCATGAAAGCCAACCCGATCTCCCTCGAGACACGTTCAGGTGTACAGAACGAAGAATAATTGACTTTAGTAAATGGTTTTGACTAGAGCGTGTACTCGAAAAATCCCCCTTTCCACCACCAACAATCAAATGCAAAATTTTTACGCGAAACCGGAGAATTCCAATTGCAGAAATTTCTATGGAAACAGGCCGCAACCAAAATTGTGTTTTTAGTTCTTGGGAAACTTGGAGTTCCTATCAATCAAAATGTCTTCTGTAAATATCAGACATACAGAAGATAGGTTTTGAGCTCAATTAACTGTAGATAATTCCCGATTCCTGCGCGTTAACTTTAATTCTGTACAAGTTTCCAAGGAATTCCAAAGAGAATTTAAGGAGACGTCCGTCCACAAATTTGAGGAAAATGTATTGATTTAGTGGGACACCACAGTGTTTCACATTATCTTCAGATATTAACTGTAGATCCATTTATTTGTACGTGAATAGGTACCTACCTGTTATGGTTAAATTCAATTGGAAACCGTTTCATAATGAATGACCCATCATATAAATTGGCAACGAAATTCCGCCACTGCCATCAGAATGTAAATTTTGTCCGATGCTCACAATTCCTGAAACGAAGTGTAATGTATGCGCCATAAATGTCGGACTTACGCCCTATTAGCCTGCCCTCGAGCGACCATTAGGTCCCTTGCCCGTTCGTTCTTTCTGATGAAGAACCGACGGCGCGTCGCGACGTCGTCGTCGTCGACGTCAGCATCGGATGAATTATTCCGAAGAAGGGATTGTGGTCATGCGCCAAAAAAACACATATGCAATCTGGAACTCTGGAGACAGGTCAGCGGGTTACGTTTGAATATGAATATGAGATAACACATAATCAACCGAAACGTGCTACGTGCTGTTATTCCTACGAGGGCTAAAATATAAAGAAGAATCATGAAACTAAATTTCAACCAACAGCTCGATCGATTGGATTAGAGTGATATTTCTTCTATGTTAAGTGAGAGGAATGTAACCTCGGATTTGTGAAATTTCGTTGAGAAAAATTCGTAATATATTCCAAAGACAACGCTTTAAATTAAATGTAAATGACACAAACAGGCGTGGCAGGTTTAAGCGAAGATTCGCCGACACAAATAGAGTTAATGAATCGAAACGATCGCCGCTGAATAATAAAGCAGTTAATCTGCGCCCGATGACAAGCAACATCCGCGATCTTAATACAAAAGAACTGAAAGAGAAAAGTCTTCGTCTCTCTATCCCTTTTCGTTTTTATTATTTTTTTCGTCTCCGATTGCTTCTCTCAACGAAAATCGGACGTTTTCTTTCCGTTGTCTCCTTTGAACCGGCTGAAATTTTTATATCTAATTAAAGAACAGAATGAAAAGAAGATGAATTGCCTCGAATAGTAAATACGAATTCGACAGGGAGATTAAATTGAAAACTTGTTACTCGAACGCCAATCCCTCTCCCCCATCGTTCCCGATTTACGAAAGAGTGGCTCCAAAGCAACACCATCATCCTAAATATTTCAAAGGACCAGACAATTCATAAAATATTTAAAGGAAATTTTGTTCAATAATTTTACAAACGTTTCCACTAATTTTTACTTCCAATATGGTTCATTATGTTTCATCCAAGGCAATAAAAAAAATCGAGAGGTTAAGTGATCGGTGATAGATACAACTGATTAAGAATTTACGTGCGGCACCTGCCCGTGGTGGGCTTATCCACACGCCAAACCGGCACAGAAGCACCTGGATGGAGTGTTCGACTCCATGGGGTCTCCCTTCCGTCAGACGGATTGGTCCCATGAAGCCGCGAAGATGCTACCTGTGGGCTAACTAGCCAATTGGCACAGCCGACTGACTAGGCGGGTAATCCACAGGGTCGAGCCTATCCAAACCCTTAGTACGTTCAAATTAGGGAACTACGCAACGTCGCGGGCGCTTCGAGACGTAGCCCCCTAACCCAGCATGCGGGCTATCAACCAACTGCCCCCTCGAGTCCGATACCAATCGGCGGGGGAGGAGCCGAAGCTAGACTCCTGGGCACCCCCCGCCCCGAGGTACCGGTGTAGGCATTCCGGTGGCCATCGGTTACTAAAGAGCACCCCCCACAGGGTGACATCCGTTTCGCCGTATTCTTCTACCGAGCACCCTTCAGCCTTCAGCCTTCAATCTCACCTGCTAGCCCGAGCCACCATTGCTACTCTGCATTCGCTTAATGCGCAGCCCCCCTAATGGGTCAGGCTACGCACCACGACAAAAGCACGCACTACAATGCTTCTCTGTTCGTATCCCCCCTAATGGGTCAGGATACCCATAACTCGTGATCCTGCCTGATGCACACCACTGCCAGACGCGTACTTTGCCTTATGACATGCGTGGGAGAGCGGCACGCAGAGGCCAAGTGGCGTTTCCGACGTCTGTCTAGGTTCCCATGCGATGGCCACTGAATGTGTCGGTGGCCGCACCGAGAGAGCCTCACTTTCGATGGGTTAGCGTTATGGCGATGGGTGGGTTCTCCCCCATGCCTCGCCTCCCAGTCTTTGCTAGGCATACTGCACGTATGCATGCCAGCTGCCGCTTTACCACCCCGAAGGGCTTCCTACGCCTGCACTAGCACATCAAACGGGTTCTTCCGGACCTTCGCCCGTGTCCGTAGGCTACTTCCCACCTGCTCTTGCTTCCAGATGCCCGGGGTTCTTTGGCTTCCCCACACTTTCGCATGGGTACTGAGCCCCTCTCTCACGACAAGGTGGGGAGCCTGGGGGGGGGGGATAGATACAGTTGATTAAAGACCATGCAGGTTGAAATCCTGAAGATCTATTCATGAGGACCAAGCTTCTTGTACTAAATCCAAATATGGATAAGCCTAAGTGGAGCTCACGAAAGATCCAACCAAGAAACTTCAGGATTTGATCAATCTGGAATCTTTGGGGGTATAAATTAAATAATAGTCGGTCTTTTTGAGGCATTCGCACTTGTGTGAGGATAGTCCTTAAGTTCATATCAAGTATTTAGAGGGAGGCCATTAAAAATACCACACCAACAGTGTTGTGTCCAAAGTGGCTCCTTTTATATCGACTTAAAACAGTACTCAGCATAATTGAAGTGACTTACAGTGACACCATCCCAACAGGTTTGAAATTAATGACTGGACCGCTTCTCGAGTCCGCTGCAAATTTATCGACTTCTATGGTGGTGGTTAGTTTTTATCTCTAGCCGTTGGTACTGCTGTTGCCCCTCTTTGTAATACGTGAATTTTCAACCTGCTCACCCACACATGTGTACACATACACATATTACGTATATATGGATATCTACGTACGTGCTATCTGGTCACAATGCATCATTGGGCCCTGGACCACAACCGGGAATAATTCTGGATACAATGGACCAGTTTGACGATAATTGGGTCACGTGCGGTCAACTGGCTCACGAATCGCCGCATCACATTGCCGGCGTCGCGACGCTGCCGTCGTCGTCGTGAGTGATTAAACGAACATACGTAACACTCATCATCGACTGATTTATAATGACCAACTAAACATGGCGCGTAATCGGTCCGCAATGCAATCCAGAACCGCCGCCTCTGTCTGATGCTAGTTGCATTAATCAGAACCGGAAATGCACACAGAGACACACTTTACGGCAATGGGTTTGTGCACTGGCACGTACTCGACCACGCAGTGCTTTTAATTAACATGATAAGCTTTTATTTTAATTTTTTTTGCTCTTATTAAATAGTAAAAATTAGTTCCGATAATGAGCCACAGAAGCTGAGGAAGGCCAGTTACAATTGTAAAGAAAATTTCGTGTCATTAATTTTTGTTGATGTCAATAATTCACCCCTGATTTAATTAATGCTGTACATCAACATTCTCCAATTTTTTTCGGTCACCGGATCCTCTTTGTCGTTACTCTAAGGGTGAGAAAGGGAAAGGAGAACGTGAACTTACAATCAGTTCATAAAATATCTCCTGTAGCATAGTTGCCGACTTTCTCCCCAGAAGTCGTATTTCAAGCGAATGCTGATGCTGTGTTCGTGGAGAGACAATCTTGTTGGGGGAAAACAACCACCAGTAAACAGCCAGCCAGCCGCACGCCACTAGATCATTAAACTGCACTAAGCCGAACTAAACACTTATCGCGCAGAACAGGGCCGTACCGACTACTAAGAAGAACTGCCACTAATACCGTCTGAGTTATGACCCGCGTTAAAGATTCAGAAGTTCATTTTTACCAACATTTATTACCCTGAGGGTGCAATAAAATTAACATAGAAAACAGAAGGAAGGAAAAGTAATTACGATAACAACAATTTGCATACTTATAAAAATAGTTAACATTAAAAAGATGAACTGTTGATCATGCAGAGAGAATTGTACATCGTGTATGTCGTCATCGTATTTGATTTGATTTTACTGCAAAAAACAATAAGTAATATAAAAAGTCACCAACCAGTCGACTCGTCCCAACTCCCGAGTTACTATGGAAATTCAATTTTCCTGGTCGTCATTCTGTCAGATATAAATCAAGAATATGAAAACGATTACTCGGAGCATTCGGCTTGATTTGTATTATTCTTAGAGAAATGAAATCTCTTAGGAAATTTCTATGCAGATGAAGTCTGGAACATCGTATCAGAATGTAATTTACAGGGTGGCCCTTTTGCTAGTCAGCTCTCCTACTTCTAATGCACTTTATCGTACAGTTATTGCAATATTTATTCGTCTAAAGAGTCTACAAATTTATTTTGCCTTTTAATCATAATAGAGTTAGTTAAGGACAGAGACTGTGGCATAAACGAAAAATACCTACAGTTTCGAACATTATTAGTATGTCCATCATCACCAACCCAGAGCTACATAGAAACAGTCCCTCTTTTTTTATTTATTTTTGACAGCTTCTTTTAAAAGTTTACAGAACTTTATCTAAATGTATCAAACATTAAAAGCAACCGATCCTAGACAGGATTTTATCCATTTTCCTATCTGCCATCAGCACGCCCTAGTGATGTACCCCACATGTACACACAAATACACATACAAGTACACGTATAAAGCCTCATTGCATTGATAGCAAAGCAGTAGGTGTTGGTACAGGGAGCTTCGCGAAGGTTGCTTGCTGTGACATCTCAATTTCTAGTTGTAAAACCGACGTGTCGAGACGCCCGCCGCCGACGCGACGCGACGAGACGACTTTTGTTGTGTATGCATGTACGTAAGTAAAATTGGCTGTCACCTGTCACCGTCATACATCTTGTAATTTTCCCGATCTATTACATGCATTCAGCTTCACTTGCTTATTCCAACTTTTAATCGAAGTCTCATGATTATGCAACTCGTCTATCTACACATAATAAATTTTAGCTCCAACCATGCATTAGCCTATTTTTTCTTTATCTAAAACTGCTAATAAATTAATTATTCGGTACTAGAGAATGTCGGGTTCTGTAATTACGGCTAAAGTAGGCGAATGTGTTTAGAACGAGACATAGCTGAGCGCACAGTGAGTCCAAATCCGCGTGTGACTTCTTACGATCCTGTAGAAAAAATGTTTTTAGCATTAGTCTTAGAGAAGTTCTGTGGCGATGACATGTTTTCAGAATGAGTCCAAGTAACATAACGGCGAGTCAAAATTTGACTGTGATTCGTTACGATCCTAAAGATAATATGTTTTTAGCTTGAGTACTCAAGAAGTATCTATAGTACAAGCCCAATTTCAGTTACGTTCAGTGGTACCTAATGAGACAGGCGACATGTTTTCGGAACGAGTAGCAAATGAGCGCATTGAAAGTCCAAATTTGACTTGTGACTCATTATGAGACCAAGGATAAGAATATGTCTTTAGTATAAGTTCTAGAAAAACTTCATACTGTGTCTTAGTTCAGTTTTGTTCGGTAATGATCAACCAAGTGAGATGTTTTCAGAACGAATCCAGGTAACATAACGGCGAGTCAAAATTTGACTGTGACTAGTGACGATCCTAAAGATAAAATGTTTTAAGCTTGAGCCCTCAAGAAGTACTTATCTATAGTACAAGCCCAATTTCAGTTATGTTCAGTTGTAATGAGACAGGCGACATGTTTTCGGAACGAGTAGCAGATGAGTACATTGAAAGCCCAAATTCAACTTGTAAGTCATTATGATACCACGGATAAGAATATGTCTTTAGTATGAGTTCTAGAAAAGCTTCATACTGTGAGTCATAGTTCTGTTTTGTTCGGTAATGATCAACCAAGTGAGATGTTTTCAGAACGAATCCACGTAACATAGCGGCGAGTCAAAATTTGACTGTGACTAGTGACGATCCTAAAGATAAAATGTTTTAAGCTTGAGCCCTCAAGAAGTACTTATCTATAGTACAAGCCCAATTTCAGTTATGTTCAGTTGTAATGAGACAGGCGACATGTTTTCGGAATGAGTAGCAGATGAGTGCATTGAAAGTCCAAATTCAACTTGTGACTTATTATGATACCACGGATAAGAATATGTCTTTAGTATGAGTTCTAGAAAAGCTTCATACTGTGGTCTTAGTTCAGTTTTGTTCGGTAATGATCAACCAAGTGAGACGTTTTCAGAACGAGTCCAGATGAGAGCATCAAGGGTATATATTCGACTGTGACTCCTTACGACCCTGTAGGTAATTTTTTTAACATGAAAGCTAGAGAAATACAGTACAAGTCCAGTTTTAATCGTGTTCAGTGGTGATGAGGTAGGTGACATGTTTTTAAAACGAGTCGCAGATGAGTCCACCGAGAATCCAAATTCGACTTGTAACTCGTTATGATACCACGTATTAGAAGTTCGACACGTTTTAAGAATGAGCCGTAGATGAGTATCGTGTGAGTTCAACATGTACTGTGACTAGTTACAATTTGTTGCATAATATGTTTTTAGTATACAAGTCCTATACAAGCATAGTGCGAGTATAATTTCAATTATAATAAATGGCGGTGAGACTGGCGACAAGTTTTCAGCATGAGTCGTAAATTAGCACGCTGTGAGTTCAAATTTCACTGTAACATGCGGTTAACATGTTTTGAGCATGAGTCCACGCTGAGTACCGGCGAACAACTTGCAAATAAATTAAAATTTCACGTACCATACCATATACCATACATCATTCCATCATCTTGTACCTTGAATGATGTTAATGTTAATAAGAAGCCGCAGCTGTTGTCCCTATTTGATGCCGCGTGTCAGGCATTTCAGATCGGACTAATGGCGTAATAATAACATGGTCGCGCGTCAGGCTTTGTTCCCTTTCATGTTATATAGTTCGAAGGCCAGACCGAAATCATTTACTGGAGTGTACAATTACGCAACGAGGCTCTAATCTAAAATTACAAGCGTTGTTAAATTTTCAACTTCGGATTCAATTCAATAATATTTCGTACTTACGTATAAACAGGTAGGCACAATGAGTATGTCGACCGCTTATTTAATGAGAATTTAATTTATACACGGTCTTCTATTAAGCCACAAAAAGTTATAATAATATGTAGTTATTTATAAGCATCCACCTCAGTAGATATTAACGAGTTGTATTTTTTTTTTGGTACAGAAACGTCAACGTATTCGAGTAATTAAATATTAAGAAAATTAAAAAGAGAAAATACAACTGAGTGAAAATATTATTTCGCTGCTTCTAATCCCGCAATTGCTATAGACGATCTCCTATTTTACCCTCCAGCTTTACCTACTCATCGACATTTCTTCTGTATGAGCTATTTGGGTTCATTGCATAAGTTAAAGCCCTTCCTCGTTCTATTTATTGAAGTGTTTTCGTATATCTACAACTTTGTGTACGTTTTTAATTAATATGTTGTTCGTGAAAATGTCGAAAACGTGGAGTAGGTGTCATGTGAATGCAGCAAAACTGAAAATTAGGTCGCAGGTGCACTGCATGACTGACTTAGAAGCTATTTCAGAATTTGATAAATCTCCACATACGCTCTAAGATTATAACATCCCACGTATGCTGCTGGGCTGCACAATTCTCGGGAACGGATGGAGTCAGGTTACTTTTGTCATGATTAATGTGGCTACGTAACGAAATCGTTGCACAAAATTATTCACGTTTCGATTTTTCGAAGTCTGACTTACCTACCTTTCCATCTACCAACCACTACCATCGTTACCACCACGATGGGAAAAGGGGGACGAACACAAATATTCGAAGAGGAAGGGAACAAAAATTAATTAACTGGAAGTCCCTTTAATGATAGACTTATATCAAGGAATTTTTGGGAAGGATATCAAATGAGAAGACCAAACAGCGATATAAGTTTACAAGTTTGATTATAAGGCGGAATATCGTGCTCCAGTTAATTTTAAATTTATAAAAATTGATTATATTAGTTTTATACGTATTTACTGAGTGATGTGGTAGAGAAAAAAGAGAGATCAATGGTACAGTGGCTGGGGATAGCAATCTATTTTCGATGAAATGTAACTGTCTCGAACGAAATAAATAGGAAATCATTAATCAAGCCCATCGTTATCCGTTTGCGTTAGCCTCGCCAATGAAAAACGATATTTCATACAATTTCGGCTTTTAGTCTGGACGTATACCACCATAGCATGGCATGTAATGTAGTAGTAGTATGGTAAACAGCCTCTTTCGCAGTTCCAGGAAGCTCTTTTCCTCCGGTTAAACGCACACCACGTATTTTACGTATACAACTTTTACTTGCAAAGAAAAGTAACTCGATATTAACTTTTAAAGCTTAATGTATTATGCATTGAATGTTTAGCTAATTTGCATTTGAAAAATGACTGTATGCTCTTTTCGATATCAACGCAAGGCGCGACACACTCTCTTCAAAAGTCATTTATAAAACGGAACCCCTGGAATATATATTAAAATTTCATTTACTGTTAAAATGAGACGTTTCTATGTTAACTCAAGCTATATACATAAATATATTTAACGTGAGACCGAAGCATATAAGACTAGGTAAGATTACGTTCAATACAGTAGAACAAAAGTTTAGAAATCCGCTAAAAAATTAATTACACTTTTAGAAATAGTAAGCTAAAAGTACCTACCTGCATGGATAATCTGGACGAAGGTGGATATCAGGAAGATAATCTATTTCAATTGCCATTCTACTGATGATGGTGATGGTAACTGAAACAAAAGTAAAAAAGTTTTTTTATAAATCCTAGTTTTATTTGTTAAAGTATTGGGGTCAGTTTTTATTAAAGTAACAATTTAATTTTAAAGACCAGGTACAATTTCATTTGAAAGATTTCCCGTAATCTGTAATAAGTTTCTGAAGTCACTTTACCACCACACCACACCCCTAATAAGTAGTTAAGAGCTTGTGGTTTAATGTTCAAGTTTATGATGCCACAAATAAATGTAGGTTTATGTTATTTAAGGTAACTCCTGTTGGAACAACAATTAAAAATAAACACTAAAAGTTAAAAGGGTAACTTAATGTGCAGGACGTATTTTACTCCTGACTGGATTTATACTCTAATACTCTACTTCTGAGGATAGCAGTAATATCAAATTTTGTCTAACAAAGGAAATTAAACAAGTTTTCTGAACTAAATCAAAGTTCCATAATCTAGCTTTATAATAAAAATAAGTTTAGTTAAAAGAGGGCTGCCCAATCGACTTACATTCTGGTGTAGAGTGGTGGAAATGAGGATATGGATGTGGAGTGGTTGTTAGATCCTATAGGAAATATGACAGTCCTTACTTTTGCCTATATGCCTAATCACGCAATTTCAATAGAGTGTAAAGAAAGGTGTCTCTCCTGAACAAATTGGTAAAGGCTTTCGCGGCCAGAAGATGAACCGGTGATATTCGTCGGGTTTAAAGGCCGTCGTCGATTGGAATTTCTTCCTAACGTTTCGCTAGCACGAGTGGCGAGCTTCTTCAGAGGTCCTTCCATCTTCGATGCTGCTACATCCAGCATCGAAGATGGAAGGACCTCTGAAGAAGCTCGCCACTCGTGCTAGCGAAACGTTAGGAAGAAATTCCAATCGACGACGGCCTTTAAACCCGACGAATATCACCGGTGTCTCTCCTGAACTTACGGAGAACAGGAGATCAGAAGTGAGGATGGTTCGCACACCATCATTTAGTAGGGAAAGCTCTAAACTTTGATTAAAAAAAAAAAAACAATAATAATAAATGGTCCTAGAACGACCTGAGGTAAAAGGGTATGGATTGGTAGATCGTTGAAGGAGAGCATCTAACACTCTATTGTTATGTGAAAGTTATATCGTTGACTGTATACGAAAATCCCCCATCCTCTGTGGAAACAAAAAGAAAAAGATTCACAGTGTGGCTTCGAGCTAACAAAACATGGGATCAGAACTGAAGCTAGTTTGTGCCTAACCATTTAGTTGAGGAAGTTCTATACGATGATTAGTTGTAATGGGGCAACGAAATGGTCCTAGAGGAGCCTGAGGTACAGGGATTTGGGTTGGTAAATCTTTACGAGAGAGAATCCAATACTTCCCTGTCGTATGGACAGTTGGATCGTTAAGTATCTGTGAAAATTTCCCTTCCTCTTCTGTGGAAACAAAAAGACAAAAGTAAGCAGAGTAGCTTTGAGCTAAAAAAAATATGGGATTAGAACTGAAGTCAGTTTGTACCCCATCATTAAGTAGAGGAAGTTCTATACAGTGATTGGTTGAAGAGGAGCAACGAAATGGTCCTAGAGGAGCCTGAGATAGAGGGATTTTAGTTGGTAAACCTTTACAAGAGAGAATCCAACACTCTGCTGTCGTATGGATAGTTGGATCGTTAAGTATCTGTGAAAATTTCCCTTCCTCTTCTGTGCAAACAAAAAGACAAAAGTAAGCAGAGTAGCTTTGAGCTAAAAAAATATGGGATTAGAACTGAAGTCAGTTTGTACCCCATCATTAAGTAGAGGAAGCTCTATACAGTGATTGGTTGAAGAGGGGCAACGAAATGGTCCTAGAGGAGCCTGAGATAGAGGGATTTTGGTTGGCAAATCTTTACAAGAGAGAATCCAACACTCTGCTGTCGTATGGACAGTTGGATCGTTAAGTATCTGTGAAAATTTCCCTTCCTCTTCTGTGGAAACAAAAAGACAAAAGTAAGCAGAGTAGCTTTGAGCTTAAAAAAAGATTGGATTAGAACTGAAGTCAGTTTGTACCCCATCATTAAGTAGACGAAGTTCTATAGGGTGATTGGTTGAAGAGGGGCAACGAAATGGTCCTAGAGGAGCCTGAGATAGAGGGATTTTGGTTGGTAAATCTTTACAAGAGAGAATCCAACACTTTGCTGTCGTATGGACAGTTGGATCGTTAAGTATCTGTGAAAATTTCCCTTCCTCTTCTGTGGAAACAAAAAGACAAAAGTAAGCAGAGTAGCTTTGAGCTAAAAAAACTATGGAATTAGAACTGAAGTCAGTTTGTACCCCATCATTAAGTAGACGAAGTTCTATACAGTGATTGGTTGAAGAGGGGCAACGAAATGGTCCTAGAGGAGCCTGAGATAGAGGGATTTTGGTTGGTAAATCTTTACAAGAGAGAATCCAACACTTTGCTGTCGTATGGACAGTTGGATCGTTAAGTATCTGTGAAAATTTCCCTTCCTCTTCTGTGGAAACAAAAAGACAAAAGTAAGCAGAGTAGCTTTGAGCTTAAAAAAAGATTGGATTAGAACTGAAGTCAGTTTGTACCCCATCATTAAGTAGACGAAGTTCTATAGGGTGATTGGTTGAAGAGGGGCAACGAAATGGTCTTAGAGGAGCCTGAGATAGAGGGATTTTGGTTGGTAAATCTTTACAAGAGAGAATCCAACACTTTGCTGTCGTATGGACAGTTGGATCGTTAAGTATCTGTGAAAATTTCCCTTCCTCTTCTGTGGAAACAAAAAGACAAAAGTAAGCAGAGTAGCTTTGAGCTAAAAAAACTATGGAATTAGAACTGAAGTCAGTTTGTACCCCATCATTAAGTAGACGAAGTTCTATACAGTGATTGGTTGAAGAGGGGCAACGAAATGGTCCTATAGGAGCCTGAGATAGAGGGATTTTGGTTGGTAAATCTTTACAAGAGAGAATCCAACACTCTGCTGTCGTATGGATAGTTGGATCGTTAAGTATCTGTGAAAATACGGTGATTGGTTGAAGAGGGAATAAAATGGTTTGGGTTGATAGATTCTTATCAGAGAGAATCCAACACTCTCCTGTCATTTGTATAGTTGGACACGATTGGTTTTTTTAAAAATTCCTCCTTTTCCACGAAAACCTAAAGAAAAAGTTAGAAGAGTTATAGAGTTCGCATCACATCAATAGGCGAAACACAGTACAGTGCATCATCAAAATATATGTATAAGTAGAGGGGTTTTAGTTCGTGGGTTTTTTTAGGAGGTAATCCAACCCCACCTAGTCAAAAAGACAGGTGGGGTATAAGAATATTTTCGCTCTTCTACGTAAACAAAGAAAAAAACATTAATAACTTTTTTAAGGGCCGATAGTAATCTTCTTTTAATGTCATTATTATAATAAAACTACGCCGTGGATGTAGTTGAGTTTGTGAGTGGCTTCGTTGTTCAGAGTTATCGATTCGACCCGGTGCGATGCGATGGTAATTTTCGAAGGATCTGCCTAATTAATTGTTTCTTTGTGCGCATAAATAAGCCGGTGCACTTGCCTTATCACGTGTCTCTGCGGCGTTGTGTTAGTTAAATCGTGGCAAGTGGTGATGAACGAGCGGACACAGAGAAAGATCGCTTCGACTAGGTAAACACCTTAAATCGTTAAATGTCCCACGTGATCCTAATTAATGACCACTTGCCACGGTACATTAAATTAAACTACTTACTAATCTCGTTAAAATCTGTCCGGTTCGCCTTTGAACGCCTTAAACAGGAAATAAGAGGATTATCTGTCACAATGCAACATAACCTCGTCTCTATATGTATATATACGCATATATGTATGTAAGAGGATGATGAACAGTCCAAGTACAGATTAAACATCCATGGGCCACTCGGATTCTCACTAACAGATAGTTACTAGTAGAAAAGATTTTTCAAAGTGGGCTCGTCGTTTTAGTATGCAATGACTTGCGTTTTGTGGTTAACTACTTATTCACTTGCAAAAAAAAAACTGGCTCCTGCCTAAGTATCTACCAATCAAACCCACATCCAACTTCTCAACGAGATATTAAATAATAAATACACACCGTGGACTGCTACTAATATAAAAGAGTCTTCATCAGTTTAAATACGGGGTCAAATTAGGAAGGCGAAGTCCTTTAAGAATCTAGAGCACGCATAAATAACCTTCAGATCCACAAATAGCTTAATAGTCATTTGATTTTTCTTTGCAAACTTTTAGTGAGATGTCACTTTATTATAATTGACAACCAACTGGCCTTTTTGCATTTTCTCCTATTTATCTATATAAAATCGGGGTCAAATTAGGAAGGCGAAGTCCTTAAGAATCTAGAGCACACTTAAATAACCTTCAGATCCACAAATAGCATAATAGTCATTTGATTTTTCTTTGCAAACTTTTAGTGAGATGTCACTTTATTATAATTGACAACCAACTGGACCTTTTTGCATTTTCCTCCTTTTTATCAATATAAAGTCGGGGTCAAATTAGGAAGGCGAAGTACCTTAAGAATCTAGAGCACACTTAAAATAACCTTCAGATCCACAAATAGCATAATAGTCATTTGATTTTTCTTTGCAAACTTTTAGTGAGATGTCACTTTATTATAATTGACAACCAACTGGACCTTTTTGCATTTTCCTCCTTTTTATCAATATAAAGTCGGGGTCAAATTAGGAAGGCGAAGTACCTTAAGAATCTAGAGCACACTTAAAAAACCTTCAGATCCACAAATAGCATAATAGTCATTTGATTTTTCTTTGCAAACTTTTATGAGATGTCACTTTATTATAATTGACAACCAACTGGACCTTTTTGCATTTTCCTCCTTTTTATCAATATAAAGTCGGGGTCAAATTAGGAAGGCGAAGTCCCTTAAGAATCTAGAGCACACTTAAAAACCTTCAGATCCACAAATAGCATAATAGTCATTTGATTTTTCTTTGCAAACTTTTAGTGAGATGTCACTTTATTATAATTGACAACCAACTGGACCTTTTTGCATTTTCCTCCTTTTTATCAATATAAAGTCGGGGTCAAATTAGGAAGGCGAAGTACCTTAAGAATCTAGAGCACACTTAAAAAACCTTCAGATCCACAAATAGCATAATAGTCATTTGATTTTTCTTTGCAAACTTTATTGAGATGTCACTTTATTATAATTGACAACCAACTGGCCCTTTTTGCATTTTCTCCTATTGATCTATATAAAAACAGGGTCAAATTAGGAAGGCAAAGTACCTTAAGAATTTAGAGCACACTTAAATAACCTTCAGATCCACAAATAGCATAATAGTCATTTGATTTTTCTTTGCAAACTTTTAGTGAGATGTCACTTTATTATAATTGACAACCAACCGGCCTTTTTGCATTTTCTCCTTTTTATCAAAAAAATGGGGTCAAATTAGGAAGGCGAAGTCCCTTAAGAATCTAGAGCACATTTAAGTAACCTTCAGGTCTACAAATAACAATAAATATATATTTTTTCTGTGCAAACTTTTAAGAAATTAATAAAACTAAGAGAGTTGGTGGTGTATTCGTTGTGAAACATAATTAATTAATTGAATACAATTTCATGTACTTTTGAAAATGACGTAACTGTCGAAACAAATTTGTTAAAAAATTTTAAAATATATTAGTGAGTCTTAACCCAAAAGTGTTTTTGTTTTCATTTCTTATTATATTTTAATAAATTGTCCCTTTATTATTATCGGCTAATTGGCCCATTTATACTTGCCTTTTATTTATATTGTCATCGAAAATTTTTGACCTTATTCTGAGCACCCTCCCTAAACATCCTCTTAACATGTGTATGTGCGTGTAGATTTTACGATTTCTCAGAGGCAAATACAAACGATATGGCATATAATTTGTTACAAATGATTGGAACAATTGTCGAATTTGGTCCACTGTGTATATTAGTGTTGGGAGCCTTATTACAGGCGTAGATCTCGTTCGTGTGACCAGATAGAAAGATGTTATCGAAATTTACATTTAAAAATAATAAGGTACACGGTTGATGCACTTGCTATTTGATTGCTATCGTGCTACCATACTATAAAGGCAAACAGTTAGCGATAATGCGACGGGAAACAGGCTTAAATAGTTCTCCATTTCAGATTGGAGTTTTGATCTCGGCCATCAAAACATTTTTGCGACCAGTGAGTGCCCGATGGTATTGATTTTGTTCACGACTGACTCTTTTTATTTATTTTTTTAACAGAAGCGTTCTATATTTTATAAACTCGACTATTACAGTCGTTCCAACATGAAGATATCGCTTTTGTAATGGATGCTGGAACGGAGAGGTGGGAGTCGTTTATGAGAAATATGGGTGTCTGCGCTTTTTTTCTGGAGCAGACGCGAAAATAATAAAATTCACGGTTTTCAGGTACCGCAGATACTAACCACCATAAAAAAAACGAAAATGAAGAATAATAAAAGTAGGTTTACGTAACAAGCACTGCAATTCGATTTCAAAATAATTAAGTAGGTATCTTTGGAAACTTAAAAACAGTCACCCTTCACCCCCTGTTCTTTATGGACTAATTAATATCCATAAAAAAGACAATCCTATAAGACCTATTGCATCTTGTTTAAATGCCCCCAACCAAAGACTTTGCAAGGAATTAGCACACTTACTAACAGAAATATTAGACTTTAAGCCCAAGTATACTGTAAGCAATAGTTTAGATTTAGTTAACAAATTGAAAGATATCATTTTACCCTCAAATGCAAAATTAATCTCTTTTGATGTAAAAAATTTATTTCCATCTATCCCAACTACTGAGTTAAAAGACTTATTATTTAAAGACCTATCCTCGTACAATATCGACCAAATTCTACAATCAGAACTAAAAACGCTAATCGAACTTAGCCTAAATCAAAATTATTTTATGTTTAATGAAAAACTCTTCTTGCAAAAGAGTGGTCTTCCAATGGGCTCGTCAATCTCACCTTTTTACGCCGACTACTTCATGAACAAATTCGAAAAGTTTTTAGAAACCAACCATATTTTTAAAAAATATATTCATTTATGGCTACGTTATGTAGACGATATAATTTGCATTTGGGTCGGTACTGAACGACAACTCAACAACTTCTTAAACTACCTCAACGATATTAACAAAAATATTCAGTTCACATTAGAAATAGGCCATAAAAGCTTAAACTTCTTAGATCTTAAGCTCAACATAATTAATAATAAAATTGACTTCGACATATATAGAAAAGAAACCTTCACAGACTGCATTATCCCTTTCAGCTCAAATCATCCTAATAGCATAAAATTAGCCAGTTTTCACTCAATGTTAAACAGAGCCATAAACATTCCTCTATCTAAAGACAACTATAAAAAAGAAATTAATACCATCAAAACCATAGCCATCAACAATGGATACGATCCGCATACAGTAGAAAAAATGTTATCAAAAAAATTAAAACAAAAGTTTATCAATCTGATCTACCCCATCACATATAACAAAAGCAACAACGAATGGAGAAAAATCCCTTATTATGGAAAAATAAGCACAAAAATAGGATATAAATTAAAACAATTTAACATTAATGCAGCATACTTTAATAATTCCAACTTAAACAAACTATTAGTCAACAATAAACTAATTAAGAAAGTAGACAATACCCAGAAAAGCGGTGTCTACGAAATTACCTGCTCAGACTGCCCAACTATATATATTGGAAAATCCAAAAGGTCAATTACAACACGCTACAATGAGCATATTCGCAGTGCTTTATACAATAATCATTGCTCAGGACTATCTTCGCATTTAATTGAAAATAACCACACAACTAACAAAAATAATTTAAAATTATTACATCATTTACCAGGGGGAAAGATCTTAGACCGCTATTAAATATTAGAAATTAAAAAAGCTATTTTACTAAACAAACCCTTGGCAAACGACCAACTAATGTTTGGCAACAACCCCCTCCTAGATCCTAAGTTGATACCACCTAAGACCTCTAATATTTAAGGAACTCGCTGTAATTTGTAACTTTAGTAATCTAATAATACTCCTGATGATGCCGTAACTGGCGAAATGTACATTGAGTTTTCAATAAATAAGTGAAACGTCTCCAAGTGTTTTTATTCGTTAATATTCAAAATAATTATTTATTGGAAATTGGAGATGTGACACAGGACAAACGATGATGGTAGCAGCAATTAATTAAGCCAACCGAACAGGCAAAGGATAATTCTAAAGTCATTATGTAAGGCACATCCGGTCATGGAACGATGAATTGCCGTACTGTACCTGAGCTATTTCTAGAATTTAGTTCTAACGTGAGTTATTGTTTTATTATTAGGATATCGCGTATAGTATAACGGTAGGAACGGAACAACGCCAGTCTATTATAATCAAGGCGGTCTCGTCTGCAAACATCCGAAGACATTGTTAAGCAAGCAAAGTCCAAACACGATAGATAATAAGTAAACTTGTTGCTGCATTTGTAGCGGAAGAGCGACAGCAGCGCCAGCAACCGTTAAGACGCGAGCGACGTATGGAGGTGAAGAGTGTAAGAAAGAGAACATGCATATATGAGAGACAGAGATAGAGTTCGAACCAAGTTTACAGTAGTTTTATTTTAATATGAACCCCGAACATAAATTAGATAGTTTCTGCTGAATTTATAATAAGGCTTCTGCAGTTTCTTGACGCTTCGTTGCCGAAGTAACGTTGCAAATGAACTTCGTCTCTCACACGCCACGGAATAAGCGCAGCCTGGGGGCATCTTTATCTCTATTTCTGTCAGAGTTCGCAAATGAGACCTACATACTTACTTGCATTAGTGTATGGGCGCGTATTAAGCAAAAGGAAGCTTGTCAGCGCGAATTTATGTCCTCGGGGACGAACGGCGTGTGTGATGGAAACTGCAGAGACAAACGGTGAACCGAGAGGTCTAAGAAAAGCACCCTCTAGCCATCTGTTTCCGCACGAAACGTATTTGTTTCATGTTTATAAAAATACGCGATATCCTGCTATAAAAAAAAATTAAAATGTTACTATTGCTAGTAAATTCATTTTCTTTTCTTTTAGTTATTTATAATATTTATAAGTAATTGATAGTTAATCAGTTGATTCCGGGACTAACGAAATTCAGGGCCGGACGAATTAAAAATGAAGAAAAACGATGTTGAAATAAAGACAGAATTAAAATTGAACATAGAACATTTAGAAGTCAAAGATCGAATAAGAATTACTGTATGTCTAGAAGTTGAATAGCACACGGAGAAAAATAGTCATGATTTTATTACTTGATGAGTCAAGCAAAACTTTTCTAGTAAATGATACTAGAATTCTCATAAAATGTACTTGGTGGTATAAAACAATTTTTCATTCTTTCTAATAATTAGTATTAGAATAATCAAGCTAAATAAGTCTAGACTTTTTTTATCTACCTCTCAATTATTTTATCATGTCGTAAAGAAAAAAATACTAGAATGAGAATAGTTTAGTAAAATTAGTGATAAGAACTGTAAAAAATGTTTTCTAATCAAGTCAATTTTACTAGATCATGACTGTTTTTCCGTGCACTTCCTATTGTTAACTAAAGCGATATTTCTTTGCTTTCCTGAAGATTTTTTAGATTTCTTTTGTTGAAATTGACGAGAAGGCCTCCTTTGGGTCGATTTCTGCCTTAAAGTTGGGATTTTTTAAAAATGTGGCTTATTTTAAAGATTAAAGGCCTAAAAGTCCAATGGCATGTCCTGTTGTTATTTAAAGCAATGTTTTTTGCTTTTCTTGCAATTTTTAATAATTCTTTCTGTCAAAATTGATGAGAAGGGCCCCTCGTTTGGGTCGAATTTTTAAGCCTTTTATTTTTAAAACAAGCCAATTATTTTGAAAAGTTTGTGGGACAAATCGATTCAATGGGAGGACCCTTCTCATAAATGTTGACAAAAAAGGTATAAAAACCAAAGTAGGGAACTAATGGATTCTTGTAATATCGAAATTAAGAAATACCAAGAATTAAAGTCTTACCTCAACACACCGAAGAAGCCCATAATAAAATAGCAATTAAGAAAAGTACTAATAGATGTCATGGTACACAGGGTTGGAATGTTAAAAGAGATTACTGGAAAGTACAGAGTAATAAAGCTATTTACAAAATTAATTTAACTTGTTTTTTATTTAAATTGTAATAAGTAACCAAAAATCGCATGCAAGAATTGCCATTTCGACTTAATGTTTGAATTTTCCACTGATTTGCTAGTGCTGGATCTAAATAGAAATACTTCCAGGCTGTTTCGTTACTTGAATTGAAATAAAAAATACCGGCCAAGTGCGAGTCGAACTCGTGCACCGAGGGTTCCGTACAAACCTGTATATATGTGATGTAACTAAAAATTTAAGGTTTTCCGAATTTTTCCTTTATATGTGCTATAAAACATTGCTTCATGCTAAATTTCAAGATTCTAAATGGACTGGAAGTACCCTTTAGGTTTTGATTCCCTTGCGAATAGTTGCGAGTTTGAAAATATGCGGCTTAAATTGCTCTTTCTTTTGATTGCGTTGACATAGAAGTTTGATTTTGTTACAACTTAAAGGTATTATACACCTGAGTATTTGATATGAATTTCAATTTAATACCTTTACGCGTTCATGATGAAAGGGGTAGTAACTTTCAAATTATTAAAAATATTTTTATTATATGATGTAACTAAAAATTTACGGTTTTTGCAATTTTTCCTTTATCTGTGCTATAAGACGTTGCTTCGTACCAAATTTCAAGATTCTGAGTTAACGGGAAGTACCCTGTAGGTTTTGATTCGAAAGTTTGCGGAAATTTGCGGCATAAACGGCTGTATCTTTTGATTGCGTTGGCTTAGAAGTTTGATTTTTTCACAGCTCCAAGGGACAATAGACCTGAGTATTTGGTATAAATTTACGCTTGATACCTCAACGCGTTTCTGAGAAAAAAGGTCTTGACAGACGGACGGACGGACAACGAAGTGATCCTTTTATAAGGGTTCCGCTTTTTCCTTTTGAGGTGCAGAACCCTAAAGAGTGAGATATACGTTTCGTTAATTAATCATTTAACTTTATTACTTTGAAAATTGACGCACGTTAGACGTGAGACATAGTGTGAAAATTATTTGCTAGGAGATAGTGTTTATTAACTGCAACTATAAATCCGAAAGAACTCGTCATTAACCCCCTGGTTATGCACTATAATCACAACCTTTTCCCGGAAGTCCGATTTTACAATCGTTGAATTTGCAAACGTATGATTTTTTTAAAAAATGACCTTTTTCCAGGGGAATTTCACGTTATTCTAGATGAAAATGGCTCCGACCGTGACTATTCAAATTTTATTTTAAAGCTCTTGCAATGTTAAGGGCCATTTTCGATGTTTTAATTTTTGAAACCTACCCTACATTGTGGCGTACTCGGATTACTGTTTAAATGTTTTTCATCAAACAATTTATTTTGTGTTGGAGATTTTGAATACTTTTCGGATTTTTTTGTAAATATTACATTCTGTACCTAAAGTTCTGTAAAGCTTAAAATAAATTTTCTATTAGTCACTGTGTGCAACAATAATTCATCGAAATGGGTTCAGTAATCGAGGCTGTGATCAGTTTGTAATCAACGTTCGGTCATGAATTTCAATACTACGTAGGTAACATCCACCTACTAAAAAATTAATATTCGAGTCGGATATGAAATTCCACTCTTTCAACTAATTTATTTCCTGACAAAAACCACTAAACGAAACAAAGTCTATATTTATTAATTCAACGCACCTAAAACAACTAACGAAACGACAAATATTTGACGTGTCCAAAATATATTTCATATGTTTCATTTATCGACCAATGTACCCACGTATATTATTGACCAATGTCCGTATGTATTGATGGGTCCTTTGTTTTATTCATCGACCAATAAAATTAGTGAATCGTTCAATTGTGCTACACTAATTAAAATCGTTAACTTTTAACACATTCAACAAATCAAACGATATGGAACGTCGAGATTTGTTTAATTAAACAAATATTAAGCTTTAATTTAACGTATGGACAGAAAGAATTAAAGGTCACGGTTCAAATTGTATCTACAAAGGTGCATATTATGTACCACCCTATTGTTTAAACATTTATGGGCAATCGAATAATTTTAATGGAAACGTTATGGTGATTCTGATGATATGATAAGACGTTAATGAGCTTTTCTATTAGCGTTCGTTGCACTTTTGTAACGTTAGGCTTCCTGCTTCTTGCTTCAATTATACTCGAAAAATCCTTTTTCGTCATATTTTATCTCGCTCGAACGATTAACAGATCACGTTTGAGCGGAACTTTAAGGAAAACTTATTTAATTTCCGTCGAAACTTAAAGTCGGCACGGGCTTTGTGCTAGAGTTAAAATACCTCGACTGTTTGTTAGATACTTTGAAATTAATTAAACTTCATGTAAAATCCGAAGGAAAATCGACGTATTTAAACGGTGAAGAAGGAACAAACGAATTAATATGTTGCTCCTGTTAAGGGTCTTAGGTACTGCTGATTAATTGGAAATTTCAACAGGTTAGAAATGAAATACCTACCACTCAAACTTAAACTTTTTTGTGTGTTTCTTTTTCCGTTTTCCTTTACGGCGGACGCTTTGTGTAAACATCGTGTTAAGAACTCACACGAAAGCAAACAGCACACATATGTAGGTATATGGCCCAAGAATGTAATCGTTTAAAGCTTTCGAAAAGAAAAGCGAGTTGGGTCGAAAGCTCACAGTACACGTGTCGCCCCCAAAACCTTTTTGTATTTTAAATAGAGCCAAATAAATCATTCACAAAAAACGTCAACTACTCGTAACGGAAGGTTAAATGGGATATCAAAATATTTTGACCAAATGCTAATCCACAAAAAAAATTATAAATATTATGTTGGTTTAAAGGGAATTTTGTTTCAATGAAGTTCGGCTACAGTTCATTAAAGAATTCTGACCGAACAGGAGTAGACGAAGAGATCCGGGAAGATAAAGCGAAGTTTAAATAAAAATGACAACAGTGATGTATGGTTATAAGGGTCGTTGGCAGCGGGATCCAGAGCCTCGTCCCGAATATTGCACCCTCTGTCGTTAGCTATCGAACGCACATGGTGAATGACGATACCATTCAAACGTTATAATCTCCTAGTATATGCCGTTATGATTGATATCACCTTTGTCAAACGTCTTATCTCAGGGAGAGCAGTTAATCAGGAATTAACAACCCCAGTCGCAATATTAGGGATGGAGCGACGAACTACAGATAGATCTGTGAATCGATTTTCATTTTTCCCATACTAAGAATAAAAATCAATCGATACGAAAAGTTTTAAGCTGTTTTTGAAACAACTTAGGTATAATGGGGTTGTTGATAACGAACGATTAGTGTGTACTTCAAGAAAACTCAAAATATTCACGAGTGAGCACATATAATATTTTCTTTGTCTGCCGTAACGCGGCGTGATCCTGAATTGTATATTGTATTCAATATTCACCACTCGTCATCCCTTAATGACTCAAAGCGGTAGAACCGTTGCCGGGTTACGTACCGTGGAGGTATTAGTTTATAAATCCACCATAAAATAGTAATTCGTACTTCGTTTCCATACCTACACACGTGGAGTGATGTGGCCCGCACCTCTCTCTCCTTTCTTTCCCCTTTCCATTAATTTCGTCATCGTGTTATTTAAATAAAGGCGTGAGAACAACTAACCGTAAGCGTGTACGCACAAAGGGAAATTTACATGCGAACATACCGAACTTGTTTTCAGACACCCTACCGAAAACCTAATTGACAACAGCCAAACAACCGACGCGGAAATATGTGGATGGCTCTCTCTCTCGTCGGGTGGCGAATAACGAATTTCAGGACCCAGGACACAGCACAAAAACTGAACTGGAGAGCAATGTGCTTCGCAAAATAAAAAATGTTTCTACAAGGAAAAAATTGTTAGTTGTTGATTAAGGAAACAAACTTTAGTCCTAGTTATACGTATAAAAAAAAATGAGAAGAACACAACAAGATCTTGGACTCCTTCGTACAGTTCGCTGGGTAAGCGCCGCGGGCTGTAAACGCAAGGCGGTAACTGTCGTAACATCTAAACGCTCATATTTATATAGATATATTCTTGCTGAGTAATAAAAGGACTCCCAGAGAATTTTTATATTAATGTAATAGGGTGCCAAGACAAAATCCTTATTTTCATCATCATTTTTGAGACTGGAAACCATCACTTTAATAACTCAACTAAAAGGATAAAAATCGTAAAGGATGGTCATAATTTTCTTCCTTGATTATGCCATAACTCAGTAGCGACCAGATTTTCTTATTGCCTATAAAAACCGAAACGTAGTCGAAAATTGTAGACACCAAAATTGAGTTTAAGAAAAAGTACTTACGTGGAATTGAGCAGTTCTTATCAAAAGCAGTATTCATAAAGCTGCTCGAATTTTTTATTACGTTAATCGGCCCCGAAAGCCTACTTCGTTCATTATGCAATTTGCGTGTCGACAAGCCTTTATAAAAAGAGTCGTAATTTACAAAAAAAAATTGCTTTTAAAGGTTTAATTTATCCGCCACGGAGGCAATAATGACGCCTCGAGTATTCGGAAATAATTTTCACTCGTGCATTTTTTAGAGGCAATTTTAGCCAGGCTGCGTTACCGTGGCCGCTTTGATGCCACAGCAAAAAATTTACCTATCCACCACCGGTGCGGTACGGTAGTACGAGCCACTTTAGTACATTATGGAATAGCCTCTAGTTCCAGCATAATCAAAACGATTTTTTTTGTGTGTATCTACTCAAAGAAAGGAAGACAGTTTATGAATTTTAAATTCGCGAATTCATGCGTCTCTGTCAGCTCACATACAAACAATTTCGGCTGTAACGAATTGCTATCTATAAGGGATGAACACAATTAAAACAGGAACTCTTTGTATGAACTATTTAAGATACAAGATGAGAATTTAATGTAATAAAAGTGTTCGAAATGGCCAATAGATGGCTATATAGCACCTGTATGTATATATTTCATTAACCCGCTCTTTAGGGGCTGCTTTGACTTGGTAAGTAACATATTTGGACTGCTAATGGGAGCTTTAATGAATTTTTGTCCTAAAACGAAAATATTCCACTTGATACCAACACCATAACTGGCAATAAGTCCTATTGTAAGCAAAAGAAGCCAACTAAACTTAATTATAACGAAGTCCTGGACCTTAAAAGTACATTAGCCTCTACGTTCTCTTAATTTTCATTTGCTTGCTAATGAAAGCTAATACGTCGACCAGGCGACCGAAAATTGCTCGACTATTATTCCACCTTCTCGTTAAAAAAATTAGCGAGGTCATTTAGAAGGGCTCGTGTGGTATTGCATCACCGTGGTGGGGGTTTTTAGGTATCCTTTGTGCCATATTCCCGCACCCCAAACCTCCACCACCACCACACGGTAGCTCGGAACTTATGCGAACGCTAGTGCGGTTTGTTCAGCAGTTAATCTGGAGCTGAGGCAAATGTGTATAATTAACATCCGTGTCTGTTAGCCGTGTACTGGAAACTGAAAGTGCTCCACATTTGCTCTCATTTATTGAGCAAAAGGGCGACGTACGGAATTAAATTAAATCTTTCGCCGAGGGGACCGTTTTAAGGTGATAATTTACCATGCCTACTAATTGTTAAACCGTTGTTACACCGATGGCGCATTTGCCAAACCATTTCTTCCGCAATTTATTAAAAATGTTGCGCGAAATAACTCTCCAAATGGTGCCGAGATTCCTTTTTAATTTAGCCCGAAGGGGTAATTTAAGAAATATTGTGGTGACTATCAACTTCCAACAAAATTAAGGACGTAAAATCCTTTTCAGATTCACTCATTCAAATTTGAGAGAATGATACTTATGTCGACGGCTCATGACCTTTTTATGGTAACTATGGGGTTCCTAACGATTTTCCGTATTTAGATACAGCTTCTAGCACATTGTATCTATGGGCCTAAAACTGCCACGACTCTATTAATAACCCTAAAACCATAACCACTTGGTATCCATGACCTCAAATCCATTACCACATTGTAGCTATGACTCTAAATCCATTACTACATCGTATCGATGATCCTAAGACCAGTATGACTCAAATCAAAGACCCTAAAACCGTAACTACTTCGTATCTATGACCCTAAATCCATTGCTACAATCTATTTATGATCATAAGGCCACTATGACTCATCAGTGACCCTAAACCCATAACCACATCGTATCTATGATCCTAATACTACTACAAGTCATATCAATAACCCTAAAACTATAACCATATTGTATCCATGACCTTAAATCCATTACCATATTGTACCTATGACCCTTAATCCATTACTACATTGTATGTCCCCTATGGCTCAAATCAAAGACCCTATAACCATAACCACATCGTATTTATGACCCTAAATCCATTGCTACAATCTATTTATGACCCTAAGACGACTATGACTCATCAATGACTCTAAAACCATAACCACATCGTATCTATGATTCTATAACTACTACAATTCATATCAATAACCCTAGAACTATAATAACCGCATCGTATCCAAGACCTTAAATCCATTGCCGCATTGTACCTATGACCCTTAATCCATTACTGCATTGTATCTATGATTCTAAGTCCCCTATGGCTCAAATCAAAGACCCTATAACCATAACCACATCGTATTTATGACCCTAAATCCATTGCTACAATCTATTTATGACCCTATAGACGACTATGACTCATCAATGACTCTAAAACCATAACCACATCGTATCTATGATTCTATAACTACTACAATTCATATCAATAACCCTAGAACTATAATAACCGCATCGTATCCAAGACCTTAAATCCATTGCCGCATTGTACCTATGACCCTTAATCCATTACTGCATTGTATCTATGATTCTAAGTCCCCTATGGCTCAAATCAAAGACCCTATAACCATAACCACATCGTATTTATGACCCTAAATCCATTGCTACAATCTATTTATGACCCTTAGACGACTATGACTCATCAATGACCCTAAAACCATAACCACATCGTATCTATGATCCTAAAACTACTACAACTCATAATAATAACCCTAAAACTATAACCACATCTTATCCATGGCCTTAAATCCATTACCACATTGTACCTATGACCCTAAATCTATTACTACATCGTATCTATGATCTTAAGACCACTACGAATCAAATCAAAGACCCTATAACCATAATCACATCGTATCTATGACCCTAAGTCCATTACTACAATCTATCTATGCTCCTAAGACGATTATGACTCGTAACAATGATCGAATGATCCTGAAACGATTACCACTTAGTATCTATGACCCTACGATCCATAATATTGATACCTAACCTCGTCGAATACGTCAAAAACTTAAACCTTAGAATAACGGAATCGTCGTAAATCATAAATAACATTTTTATTCAAGTGTTTTTTCATAATCAAAACGATAAATATTACTTAATAAAGTTCTTGGATTGTTAATTTTCAAATGGGGCCGCAATCTCCGATTTTTGTACAATCTAAATACAGCTGTTTATTTCCCCAAGGATTTTTTTTGTTTCACGTTGAGAGTAAAACGAGTAGAGAATGTAATAAAATCGGCATGTGACCGGCCGAACTTTTTCTGTTTATTCTCACAAATTAAACGTTTCGTCCGGACTGAAGTACATGGCTAGGAATTCCACCGCAGTCATTTAATTAAACGCAGAAAATCGGATCGGATCCTGTGGGGGTCGTACACTACCCACTACTAGAAACTGAACTTCTGAATTATGCACATATATATACTACCAGGTTTAATTAAAATACATTAAACATAAATATGAATTTGGACGAGGGCCACTTAACAAAAAACAATAATATTAACTGGAGCAACGAAATTTCCAGGGACTAAAAAATGTGTTTCCTCCAAAACAAAAGGGACAGAATATTTAGCACTAGGTAGAAGCTTGGCTTTTAATTTCGGATCGGCGAGTTGTGAATTTAATTTTAACTGTTTACTTACAATTACTTACAAATAGCTGGAACATTAATTTCAACATTCTTCAAGTGCTAAGCTTTAATATAACTAAAATTGCTTCTTCTGTAGACAATATTTTTTATCTACAGGAATCGTTTTTGTGTTAGGTTTCTTTTTAAATTAGAACGCTCAATTTCGTGATTGTTTTTTTTTTATACAGGCTCTGAAATGTTATACTGTCTTGTAATCAAAATAAAAAGGAAAATGTGTTTATTACCTGCTATATGTAACTACAGAATCGATTGCTGTTTGATTTTAATGGAAATTGGAAATTTTGAAAGCGATATTTGAGAAATTTAGTATCAAAAGGTTTTTGCAGTTTTTTCAAATTGAAAAGGGTCGAATAACATTCTTTTATAAAGGACCTATTCTATGGCCAGTTTGTTTCACTAAAAGCGGTTTCCATTTTCATTTTTAGCATTTAATACTTGTAAGTGTTTTCCCAATATGTTGTTCCCTTTGTAATTGAAGGGGGAAGAAGATCAACAAAGGGCTGGTTGTAGCACAAGTTTTAATTAAACTGGATAAGATCATTAAGTTCACGTTTTAGCCGGGACGAGATAAAAGAGCAAAAAAAAAAAGAGTGAACCAAACAATCCGATTGAAAGAGCACAGAAAGTAACGATAATGCCTTTCAAAGAACTGATGTTTTCAAGTTTCCAAACAAAAGGGACGTTTATTTTACACCAGTTCGCCCTTTGATGGTACACGCACGAGCAGCGCAAACAAACAGAAAGCATGCAACTGTACAAAAAGGTAGGTATGGAGCTTATCAAAGGGGGAATTATAGGGATGGACTGACTACCGACTACCCTCGCTCCTCAGACCCTTCCACCGATTCCGCAGCATACCGCACTTGCATTTGAAACAGAATAAATAATTTTATGTCGCTGCCCAAATTGCATACCAACTCTTGGCACACCCTTTAGAACGTTTTTATTTTTATTAACCCTCTATTCTTTATTAGTCGTAGTATTCTTATGGGATAGTTTTTACTGAGTGTAACTTTCCACTAGGGTAATAAAATATTCCATGGTAAAGTAGGTACAAGAGCAAATTCGTAGAAGAGCTTCGGTCAAATTAAAAAGTCGAGGATTGAATAAATTAACACTGGATAAAAAAGGAGTTAGTAGTATTTACATGCATTCTGACAGGTGGGAATAATGAAATGGGAGAAAGAATATTTTACGAGCGGTGTGGTCAATGATTCTCAATCAAAGCTTACCCCTGGTCTTAGTCTTACTAAATTTTCTCAGAGCATTGCATAAAGTGCTGGGGCTGTAAAATATTCCACAGAGATCATTCCACTTCTGTTTTAGTGTCATTTAGTTCAAGACATATATGTATATCATAAATTGCAAAGGGAGGCACAACGGGACTAAAGTAAATTAAACTTACGTTTCCTCCAAAATAAAATGTTTTATATTTTTTTTACGTACTTGCCCCGTATTCTTTTGGCCTCTTGAAAATCTAGTAACATAAGCCATTAGGTCGATATTAAGGCGTAGGGCTTTAATATTGGCCTCATTGAAGTTTTTATGTATGTGTAGGTGCTGTGATGGAGCAAAATATTTTCCAATATCGTCCGAAGAAAATCGCCCGCTCCAAATGTTCATTGGGTCTGTTACGTCAAAACGGGAAACGACCTTCTCCCCAAACAGCAGCAGCTGTTGCAGACTTACGTACGGTACGGGGAAAATAAAAACCCAACTTATTGTTGTTCTATCTGCTACAATCTTATAAGAAAACGAAATAAGAACAGTTTCGAAACTCTTTTATTCTCGACAAAAGGCGAAAACGTTTTGACCATTTACATTAGTAAAAAGTTTTCTAATGACCAGAAATATTTTTTGTAATTTTTAATTCGAGAAAATTAATTTTTAAATTTCTCTCCAAAAGAGTTTATACCTAAAGATATATTTTTTCATGCTTTATATTACAATTACATAGAAAACAAAAGTTTCACTCACCTACTTTCAAATTAAAAGCTGCATCATGCGGTTTATATTACAGGTATTATGTCCCTGAGGCAACCTTCTTTCACTAAGTTTCTATTTTAAAACAGCAATTATACTTAACGTACAAAAAGAGTTCGCGGAAAAAAATGATAGAGAGGGAGCGAGGACGAATATTTTCCTTTTGTTTATAATTTTTCTTTTTTTTTCCCCCCGGTGGTTGGTACTGGATTTAATAGGTGCCGGAAGAAAAAAAAATAATGAGGAATTAAAGTTTGAATCCCGTTTGGGTGAAGCTATTCTAAATTAGATTCCATGCCTGAACAAAAATGAATACTCTCTCAGGGTTCACGGAAATTCACAAAAGTCGGCAGCTAATGTTTGCAAAGATCAATAAAGGCTTTATTTATTTAATGTAAATTAATTAGATGGAATACAATAACAATGAGGAGGTACCACGTATTAGGAGACCAGAAAACAATGTGGATGTCAATAACAAGAGAAAATTTATGATTCGTCATCTTCTGAGGCTTAATAGGCTTGCTTGAGATTTATAAGAAGGAAAAATAGGAAAACTAGGAGGCTTAAAAAGGCCTAGACCTATAGATAAAGTTAAGGATGCAGGATGTTTGAGAAATTAAAAAAAAAAAATTAGTACATTCGTGAATATTCTTTCAAGGTCTTGATTATGTGTCATGGAAATTCACAAAAGTCAGAAGCCAGAAAAATTAATATAGGCATTATTTACAGCGAACTAGTTAAGTATGAAAGAACACGTTTGAAAATAATTGAAATATTTTGGATAAAACACAATAAAAGCGAGGAGGTACTGAGAACGTATTAGGAGAACAGAGAATACTGTGGAAGTCAATAACAAGGGAAGATGGGATGATGGGAAATCTTCTGGGGCTTAATGGGCTTGCTTAAAATATGTAAGAAGAAAAAATAGGAGATATCGGAGGCTTAAGAAGTATAGTCTCACATATATGGTAAGGATGTGGGATGTTTGACAAACTGAAGAAAAATGAATACACTCATAAATCCTCTCTCAAGGTCTTTATTCTGTTTCAAGGAAATTCTCAGAAGTCAGCGGTTAAAAAATCAATAAAGGCGTTAATTAAAGTGAATTAGTTAAGTAGGAAAGAAAGCATTTGAAAATAATTGAAATATTTTGGATAGAACACAGCAAAAATGAGGAGGTACTAAGCACGTATTAGGAGAACAGAAAATACTGTAGATGTCAATAATAAGAGAAGATAGGATGATGAACATCTTCTGAGGCTTGATGGGCTTGCTTGAGATTTATAAGAAAGCTAAATAGGAGAAATAGGGGGCTTAAGAATGTGTAAACTCATATATATAAGGATGTGGGATATTTTTGGGGAACTGAAGAAATTGGATCAGTATAATAGGAAATGGTGAAGGTGGTTGCCACACCTGTCTTCATACTAGATTGATGATTACAAATTTATTTATACAAAAATTGATGTAAGATAATAATGAAGCCACAATAGGATGGCGATGGCTTGTCAGTATTTGAAATCTGCCTTGTACTGATTTCGCTGTAATATTGAAAACTGAGCTAATAAGGGACCCGAAGCTAACTGGCAACAATACCCTCCTGCCATTCAAAATTTGGGATATCGAGTTTATTCAATGTTACTTAATTTATGTACCTACACCTATATTCGACCCGTATCAAGTCGAAGGGATTTGGGCGTCAGGTTCTGGTTCGATCTCCTACGGCGATTCTGCCAACTTTGCGGAACACATTCCTTTGTTTCGGGCCGATACACGTGAATTATTACTCGATGTTTCCGAATAAGGATGTGTGCCGAACATGTGGAAGCTTTTTAAGTTGCTTGTACCACCCTATTAGCCGTACATGTTTGTGTCAAAGTTTGTACGTACGTGTTTCAGCCATCTAATAAAACTATGCTGAAATAAATCGGGTTTAAGCTAATTGCAGCTGTGATATGGCAGAAACAGGGCAACGGTTTAACTTTGTAATATACGTTGACTGGGGTTTAGCCGTCACCATCATAATAACAAATTCATTCTGAATACAGATAACCACTAAGTGAAGAGAATGTTTTTAAAACCACTCAAATACTGTAAGCGTATACAGGGACACGATCCAATTTATTTTTATCAACTGATTTTTTGCAGTAAAGATACAGGAAGGTGTTTCTATTTGTAAGTGAGATATTTGAATCAACTGAGATGGAGTATTTCATTTTTCCCCCCGTTTTCCACCTCCCCACAATAAAACTGTCTCTCCTCTGGTGCTGAGTGACAAATAGTCTGTTAATTTCGGATGTCATTGCAAACAAAATTGCGAAAAGTACGTTTTACCAATTACATCGGCAGAGGCCTTCACCTCCACCCTCTAACGGTCGTTTATCACCCCAAGGGCGAAGTCGAAGCGTCGTCGACAACCTGATGTGGCAGGAGAAAAGGCAAACGATTGTTTACACTTTCATATATACACACATACGTACCCTATGTATATATACCTTTACACCGTTTCTAAAAGTGTATGTGTGTGTGCATAGGTCTAAAATTGGTGGACCCTTTATATGCGATTCTGCTTTTCATTACACTAAATGATTAATTTATGGGGGTGGCATATTTGCGAATATAACATGCGAAGGATCGATTTTTCAACTGACTTACTTGTTTCACAAAACGGAGGTAGGGTCATAAGGACAAAAGCTCCCAGCAGGTACGCAGAAATTTCTTAATAATGATTAATAATATTTTTTTTGGTGGCCATCACATGCTTAATAGTAGAACAAATAAATTTTCTAAGTCTCTGGTCGATAATGACGTAATGTCCTTTATATTATTGAATTGGACAGCACGAGACAGTTCTGCGCAACACTTCAAACACTCTTGTAATTCTTTTTCACGCCCATTTTTTAGCATAGTGTCATAAACATGGGCGGGGTGTTGAGCTACAGTCAGTGCAGCTACTAGCAATAGAACAACTATTATCTATGAGCCTTTTCGAGAGTATTATATTAAGTTAAGCCTTTTAACAAGAATATATATTATATACCTAGTAATCTAATCTAAAAAATTATTTTCTTCTGTTCGGTGAACATTCAACAAAACAAATCTTTGTACTTTATTTGTGCCGTATCCTGAAAATATCAGACAGGTAGGACTTCAAACATTTCTTTGAGTGTCGTACTTCAATTTTTTCCATATAATACTATTTTATCATGTTGAAAGAAAATACCTTATTCCCGATAAACTGAACTTCCACGAAGTACCTACTCAAGTTTCGTTTCTGGATGTTATTAATAAATATCAAACCCCGATTTGAGGGAATAAGTCGATAGATTCCTATACTTAACAAGGTTTATTTTCGTATTATTTCTGTTTTTTTGAATTTTTTATATAGGTACATATACCTGTAGGCATAAAGGTAACATTTCCTTTTATTTTCTGCTTGTTCACCAGCCAATTTATTTGGTTTTTAATAATTAAAAATTATGTTCATACGCTATTTACTCGAATTTCAACAAGTTCAATGTCGTAGTATCAATTAGGAAACAAGTGACAGCTGTCAAGGACCGTTCTAATAATATTGCACTCTTAAAGAATTTACTCAAATTTTTCACTAAATAAACAAGGTGAATGTTTTCAGAACGAGTTATAGCACCAATTAGTAGAAAAGTAACAGCTGTCACGTACTGTTCTAAAAACATTGATTCCATAAACTTCCCACAGGAAGAACCTTATGCAATATATGAAAGTAGATGTTGTTTTTGGCTACCTATGATCCCATCAGTCATCAATATCTATTATTCTGTTTACGTTTTTTACCCATTATGCAAAGAGGGTTGGTTGTGGATTTTAATCAGCTTGTCGAAACTGTATCACATACAGCAGGTCACCCAGAGGCTTAATGGCCACGCTTTTCTCTTTTTAGAGGCCAAACAACTCGTCTGATGGATTGGAGTTTCTTTTTAGGACAAAACAAGGGTTGCCCGCTGGGGTAAATGTATCGGAAAATGTTCAACCATTTAGACGTAGCTCGCTGCCTGGACCACTAGCTACAAACAGAAACTTTTTCAAATCTTTTCTCAATAACAATTTTAATTTTCAAATATTAATTAATACTCAGGAGAATATTATGGGCTTATGATATTTAATTTTAAAGTTCTTGACGTTGCACCAGCTGAAAACTTTAACTGGCAAGTTTAATTAAAAACCATAAAATCTAGGGTGCTAAATATTTTAAATTTTTATTATAAAGTATTACTACCTTTAACTTAATTTTTGCTATCTTATTAAAGTAGTAAAATTTGACCAGTTAACTGTAAGAAGTAATATAAGCTATGTATATAAGTGTAACATAATACATAATCCATATGTAGAGTATCTACTTTTACAGGATTTTGTACGTATGTATAATAAAGGAATAAAATAATAACAGCGGTTTAAAGCTTACTTCCATTTGAGACGAGGCTATGAAGTTTAACTAAACTAAGGACGTTGATTTAGCGTCCCTCTAAGTAATTTAAATTTAAATATCCGATTTCACTTTGTTCTCGGATAATCCGTTTTGATCTGTGGCCCAAGCCGAGTTCTCCAAAAAGGATGCTTTATCTAAGAGGATTAGGGATAATGTATTATTTCTTTGCATGGCAACCCGTCTCGTTACAAGTTTAGTGATTCACGTCCGTCCTTCCTATATTCCTTACTACTATTATGTATTTTCCTCTTTTCGAATTGCGAATCAGACCAAATATTTAACGACTCAACTTTTATTCTCCTGTTGAATCTTGAAAAGTTTATTTGCCAATTATCAGTAACAAGTTTCCAGAAACTCAAATTGATAAAATCTGTACGCTGTTCGCGGTGCTGAAAATTTTAATAACTCGTATTTCGCCCTAAATTAAAAACGAATGAAAGAGAGGGTAATTTGGAATTCATGTGGTATAGAAGCGAAGCTGTTTTAAATTCTCCCATCGATTCCATTACTCTTTTTCCAAATTATAATGAAGAAACTGAGAGCAAAGTTTTTCGTATCCTCGACAGGGTGAGAGACTGCTCGTCTTCCGTATCGGGTTCGGAGTTCGTTTGTGAGTGTAGAAAATTTCCGGCGGCACGGCGTATCGCTCCCTAAGGAAATAAATGTGCCAATCAAATTAGTTCCCAATAAAGTCTCTGCAGTTTTAGCGAGTCGCCGTGCCGTGCCACTTACTTACCGCTCCCATTAGACCAATTTAATTCTGCAAAGTCTGAAGATTTAGGGGTAGCATTTCCGAACATCTCCTCTTCTCTGTCTCTCTTTTATAATTAGTGTCTCTCGTAATTGGCTTCGTTCCTTCAAAGTATTAGACAGACAAGTAAAGGTAAGGAATCCGATTCCTCCTTTCCGATTTGTAGGAACGCGGTTAACGAAAATGGATTGTGCAACTACCGACCTCTACTCATTGAAGGGTGGCAATTTTCACCGCTACGTTGGCGTTGGCTCGCTCTCCCCCTTCCCCACCCCCCAGGCTTTCTCCGGTCAGTCGGTGAAATGTACACGTATGGATCTGGTACAAGATTGCACGCGGACGGGAGAAAATAAAATCGGAACGTGATTGCCGACACGAAACTTAGACAAGGCAAACCGACTGCTGTCAGTTCGTTAAGAAAAATATATACCATACCGCACTGTGGAAGCCCATCGGGAATATCCACGAAACGTTTATCATATGAATACACTACGCTGATTGCGAGGAAATCCATAACTGCACAAGGTGTGCACTTATCAAACTTCTTCCATCTAACGAACCTATTTTTATCCGGACTATCTACCTATAATATCTATGTACATATGTAGGTACGTAAACTTGTTGGGATTAATTATGTAACTACCTACAGAGATCCTTCCACGATGAGTGGAATTGTATCGATAGAGAGGATAGAAAAGCCCATCTAATAAAATTAATAGAGAAGGGAGAGACGACGCCGAGTGGTCGACCCTTATCCCTAGGAAACTGACAATGCAACGGGATTCATGGTCTCCCGAGAGCGTCTTTGATCCCAGGACAATGGTACGACCCCGCCTTGTGAGCTCCAACAAGTCCCTGGGGAGAGATCGTGACGCTAGTGATGAGCAGCAAGAGCCACATACGATTACTGACTGAGGAAGTCCCCGAGGGCCGTTCGTAATGAAGGACGATGTCGGCAACCGTTATAAGACGATGCCGAAGAGCCCGAGGCACCGAAGACAACGACGACGACGGGCTGCATCCTAGACGTTTGTTTACATTTAAATATTAAGGATGAAGATATATTACCACTATAAAGTGACTGCCAATACGTCGCCATCTATTGATTGAAATTTACAGCTATTGCAACATAATTATTTTGATCAATATACTTCTCCTTTGTTTACAGTGAGTGCTAAAGGATTTCAATATTAATAAGTTCTAGATTTTATTAGGGATGACAAGGATAATTTCAAAAGAAATTAATTTTTTTGTAGTACCTACTCAATTAGTTTGTTAGATACATAATAACTTTCTGATTTCTACGTAGTTTCATACTTTTTTTAAATCAAAATTATTTCAAATACTGGTTATTAAACGTAGGTGTTTCACTTTAATCTTGCTTTTTATCCTTGCCTTGACCTTAATGAAGAATTATTAAAATAGTGTTCCTCGTTTTGTAATGAAAATGCCTACAACGAACGTTATAAATTATTTCAAGAAAATATAATTTCACGTTATTACCAGCCCAAGTATTTTTTGATTAGTGTAGCGACCAGTGACACAGTACGTGTGCGCGATAACAATTTGTGGCATGTACTTGTTATCACTAACATGCTTACGGCGTAAACACCGCACACGGTATTTTTCGTGTTATCAACTTACAAGATATAAATCATTCTCCGGCGACAAGTAACAAGTTCAATTCTGGAATAATCGAGCACTTTCTAATTATTACTCATCATTCGGGAATACACAGGATTCCTTCGAGTTCCTGTCTAGAAAGTTCGAAAGGTGTATATATAGTGATCATCTTTGGACCGAGGAACAGTGAGTTGGAAGAAAGCATCAGTGCGCGAATTAAAACCGATAATAGACAAAGTGATATAAATAAATTTTAATATAAATAAGTGAATTGTTGTGATATAAATGGTAGTTCTAAGTTAGTGTTTAAGTGTTATAAATAGTGTTAAATAAATAATTGTTTAAATAAATACTCTGACTAGAAAATTCGTTACATTAATATATATTTTAAATACATAATTACTTTCAGGTTATTTAAAATTGTTTAATCCTTTCATTTCGACAAAACACCACAAGAAATTGCTTTCTTAATGAAGAACAAAAATTTATCCGAAATTGAAATTTTCAGCCAACAGGGTTTGATTGGCAAAATTAAAACGAAACCATTATTTACCCAATCCACCCCCGCGTATAAAGTTGAACCGCGATATTTCCAATCCCTTTTTTCTTTTCCGAGCCGATGACTGGAATTCATTCCTTCGGCAATTTTCAAATGAATATACCGATCGTCTTCTTTATGGTACATTAATGGTGGAGCGGAAGGGAGGGTGTTGAAATATTGCATGCAATAACAGTCGAAAAGCGAACAAAGACAAAAGACGTGCCAAGTCAATTCCGAATGAATATTGCAACATACGAAGTCAGTATAGCAATAAAACATGGAAAAGGGAAATACTCCAAGGGTAGATACGGTTGATTGTTTGAAGGGAGGGCGAACGCCGATAAAAAAGGGAAAACTCGAGCGTAATTTTTCAACGAAACTCACGTCAGGCTAAAATATTTACCCTGAAATAACTTCGGACAAAAATATTTACATCAATATAGGTACAAAGAGAAAAAAGCGTAAATACGACCGTTTATTGCGAAAACTTCTCAGCGATGTAAATATATTTCATGAACGCTGCACTCAAAGTCGAAGCAGACGCACTCAGAGACGAAGAACGAAGACACTGTTTTAGTACAACTACAATTTTGAAGGCTTCATAGTCTTATTTTTGTAACTATATTTAACCTTACTTACCACAGTAAATAAGACATGAGATAACTCACCAAATGGCTTGCAAAAACTACTCCATATCAAAAATTCCAATACGTATATAATTGGGAACTTTCTTAAACCACAACACAGAAGTCATTAGATATGTAAATAAGTTCATTAATTGGTTATTTAGGTCACTAAATATACGAATTATTATTTAAAGTAATAAAACACCATTGACTGCTACGATTCACGTTGTATACTGCCAGAACCTAAAGGGCGAGAGAGATGGCAGCAGAAAATATTTTGTAGTGCGATAAAGACGGAATCCACACAAAAACGATCAAAATAAGACCATCAATTCTGAAATTGATAAACAAAGTCGTTTAAACTGTCGTAGCTTCGACTCGTCACCTTCAGTGGTGCCACATATCTGCTTGATAAGGTGTTAGACTGGACACAAAAAATTGTATTTGTATGAAAGGATAAACCAATGAATGGTAATTAAAAAGTCATTTCTGCTTGTACACTCAGAGGACGTAAATTCATTCCCAGTAGTTTTCTTAAATGACAACGTCGCGCATTTTCGGTCTGTATGTTGTCAATAATGTAGGAAACAATAATATTGCGAGCAGAATCGCATCTATTGCTCGCTAGTTTCGTGGCTGTTACAATGTTTACATGTTTAATATACAGGGTCTTTCAAGTTGATGGGCTATTAGTATATGAATTAGTAGAATGAATTCAATTCTGAAACTTGGGCTCATTTGGTTATTGTTTATGCCGCTTCTTTTAAAAATATTTTCAATTTCGATTTATATCCGGTTATACCGGATGTAGATGTTAACTTTATTATTTTAAATGGAATGACACACTTTTATTTTAAATTTTCCGATAGAAAATCTGAATTCATGCACGCACATTTTATAGGAGGCACTACCCCGAAAATATTGATGGATTTTGAGTTATTTAATTTTTTTCAAAATTTTTGACATCTGCACGTTAACATTTAAAAAACCGTAATTCAATTAATTTTTGAGATTTTGCTTTATAACTCGTAACAATTATTTATAACTATTCACGTTATCGAAAAAAAATTGTGGTTTTTAACTAAAATGTACAGGGTGTTTAAATTTTGTGGCCAAAGTTGGTCAACTTCAAAGAGGCATAAGTCAATTGTTTTAAATAGAATGACCCATTTTTGACTACATATTCGAATTCCTCATTGAATTTGGCGTCTTTTGATGTGGGACTATCGTATAACTTTGCTTATACTTTTTGAGAAAATCTACAATTTGAAGTATGTCATTCCATTTAAAATAAGAAAGTTAACCTCTACTTCCGGTATAACCGGATGTAAATCGAAAGTGAAAATATTTTTAAAAGAAGCGGCATAAACAATTACCAAATGAGCCCAAGTTTCAGAATTGAATTCATTCTACTAATTCATGTACTTCTAATAGCCCATCAAATTGAAAGACCCTGTATATTAAGTATGTAAACATTGAAACAGCCACGAAACTAGCGAGCAATAAATGCGATTATGCTCGCAATATTATTGTTTCCTACATTAACGACAACATACAGACCGAAAATGCGCGACGTTATCATTTAAGAAAACTACTGGGAACGAATTAACGTCCTCTCAGTGTACATATGGCAAAAATTATTACAAAGGCAATAATAAAGTTTTAACCAAAAGGCCAAACAGATTCATTCTGATTAACAAAAAGCGGGAAAACTTTAATTAATATTTTCAAACATTTTGTTGTTAGAACTCGTCAGTATTTAAGATTATTATAACGAAATTCCCTTTATCCGCCCTTATCTTTACCACGAGAATTTTAATTCGAGGGAATCAGCTAAATGGAACTGAATAGGAAACTGGAGGGACCATAAAATAATTTTTGTTTCACTGTACCTATTAGGGTTGCATTGGTATAAAATTAAAGAGTAATGAATTTGGAAAACTTTCAAGCAAGAAAGGTTGCAATTCCGCCAGTTAAGATTGCGATCTAATTGCTCCGGCGATATTTACGGTCGGTTCATGTGTGAACATTAGTAAAACCGTTGTGTACCGTTCATATTTTCCTCCCGTCTCGCCATTGTTAATTCCAGCCACGTAGCCCGTGTCTCTGGTTTAAGGGATTATTGCATTATTAAAGTGCACCAGCGCAATAGCATTTATTTGCCGTACAAAACCAGATAAACAGCGGTATCGTATTTATTAACTGACTGTAAGCGGGGATAGGATGGGATAGCAAGCAAGCATCGCGTTCGTTGGTACACTACATTTCCCATCACCTAATCCTCGAGTCCACGAATTTATCGAGTAGTTATTTCAAAGAGGGGTTTGGCTTGGCCTGGCTTGGTCGGAACCAAATCTACTGGTACCATTTTACCGTATATTACCCCAGATACTGCTTGACTCCGGTCTGGAGCGATGCTTTGCGCAATGTGGTAATGTATTTTCGATAGGGAATCCAATTTGAGCTCGCCAAATTTATACCTGCATACGTACACCAACATACGATCATCCAAAACTGGTGAGCTTCACTTAATTGTGATAGGTAATCAAGTGCAGTCACAAGCTGCCCCATCTCCAAATGGAGTTATTGGGGGTTGATAAAGAAAACAAGTTCTGAAGTTTTTGGTAATACGCGATACTTTGAAGAGCCTTTGTCTTTGTCAAAAATCGCTATCGCAGCAAATAACACAAGAAAATTTGGGGTGTTGACGAGAGAAAGAAACGCGTCAAGTTCTGAAGTTTCTTTTTGAAAGCCTTCGTCCTGTGTGGCACTATCGCAATTTGACTTTATAATAAACACCAGGAGATATCTTTTGAAAGATTTAGTAATGTAGTTATTCATTCACCGAAAGTAGAAGAGGAGTAGGAGTGGGCCGCATGTTCGCACTGAAGAAATCTTTTCAGTGAAAAGTCCAATAAAAAGTTATAACTTCTTGTTCGGCTTAAGCCTCCGGGAGATCCCCAAAACAGTGCTATAAAATAAACAAGTTAGAGAGAAGTTCCAAGGAGCAATTCTTCTTTGTCATGCCGAGAGCGGGATTGGTGTAATTCCATTATCCGTATTCAGTCCGCGCCTCAGTTGGAAACATATTCAGCATAAATATAGTAGGTAGTTGAGACTGTTACCGCAAGGGCCCTGAGGAACCCCAATGCAGGAACCTGCCCAAATTTTCAATTCTCAATTATCTTTCTAGCCACCTTTGATTACAACCACTACCACCGACTTATATCGATTGGGGTTGTCACAAACAAGTTTGGAATTGGTAAACTATTGACGACAATTATATCAATTAAATTATGAATTGACACTTAAGGTCACCAAGTGTTCTTCATGGAGTCGGAAGGGGTTGTAATAAATTGTTCTCCGTTTACAGAAAATAAATCGACCAAAGTCTAATCTGATAATGAGGTGAACATCGTCGCCCTTTATTTTTGCACTTTACAAACAGAAAGATGGTTGTTGATTAGAAGTGGCAAAAAGATAATGAACGAAGATAAAAGTTGGCAGACAGACGGGTTTGACTTTCCGGAATAATATTAACTTAATTTCGGTAGATCTGCTTAATTAGGTAAGTGTGAATATTTTGAGCCGTTTAACGGAACGAAATGGCAGAAAGTAATTAGGAAGAATTTGGGTCGATGCAATGGCTGAAGTTTTCGCGAAAGTTTCATTAAAAATCTCTTCGAACTAATTACGTATTTTTTCACGATTATCAAAGTTCTGACTTCAGATCTGATGAAACGTTTTATTTTAAACTGCATTTAAACTATTGCATTGGTACGATAAAAATCTTTACTGAATGGTGCTATCTATTGTATTCATTTTCTGTTCCATTTCAAAATCCAATTTTCTAACAAACACAGAAACAGGGGAGAGATAAAACAGACTGCGTAATAAAGGATACTCCCTTTGTCTTTGTCTTTGTCTTTGTCGTCTGGAGCCTTCGGGGATAGAATTCTAAGATTTGGACTTTATGCGTTTAAAATTCTGACGGCCCACGACGGCGACGACGACGTCTGCGCCCCTTTACGATATAGAATGAAATTATTCGAACTTCACCCCTCGCCATCTCTCTTCATCTTTCGCTTTCTCCACTGCCCTTTGAAGGACAAGTTTCTAATATCAATTTTATGTGTTGCCCATAACAATTTACGACAATTCAAATTTAATATTATATTTTGTAATGTTTTGGGTCCACCTGCTTTAATGTGAAGCCTAAAATATAAAATGTCAAAAGGACATGAGGGTACAAAAAATGATCTCAATTTGATTTTATTTTCCTTCTCTATGGGAGATCAATTTTTGGGCTAGTACCATTGAGACACTCCTCCACTTAAGGAGGTCAGTTGACTACTACTCTAGTTTTAGACCATAAATCCTAAAAAAAATTTTAAGTCGAATATTATAATACTTTATAATAGTAAAAAATGTTTATCTTTAGTTTTATTAAAGATTATACAATTTTGATATTTTAAATCATGCTCAAGAAATATAAAGTAATTCAATTGACTTTAGATGTAAATAGCTGTGAAAACGTTTCACAACGTCGCGTATTGTCGGTAAACAACATTCCATTTAAGTGTTACACCCTAACCTATAGTCTTCTGTCATAATCGATATAATTTTATATAACGCATGCAGTACATCGAGTTGCGACGTTGTCAAATCGACATGGCGGCAAAGCTAGGATACGAGTTCCCTATTTTTAGACTCTTTATTCACAAATTATATTAAAAAGACATCGTCAAGGTACATTTTTTTTTCGATAAATTAAAAATATAAATATTAATTTATAAATATGATTATTTTCCCAGCTGATATCTAATTTGTGAGTATATTAAATAGAGGAATTTAGTTTAGATTGTGACCATATACCATACAGCACCGTGTATTTCTGACGATATTCAAAGTTGAATATCTTGTTAAATAGTTCGATAAGATATCCTAAAGTTTTTCTAGAATCATTCTACATGACTAAAAGAATGACATATTTTAAATTCATAGCTTTATCTAATGTTGCAATGTTCAACTGACCTCCTTAAATTAAATATACTGAATGAATTTGATTTCAATAACGCTGTCTATTACTGTCTACCTGAATCCCATCGATGGGTTGGGTGGAAAGTATTTAATAGAAGTACCTACCTACCAACAATAAAATACATTTGTCCGTTAAGGCAAAGGCGTAACCAAAAGAACATGGGTTAGTTATGAACCGGTAAATTACTGTTTATTAGTCGGTATCTAATCTGCCCACCAGTAATACACGTACTAATTTTGCACGCCCACAATTGCGTGATAAAGATAACCATTTAAGTTCATAACGGCAACATCTGTTTTATTTAACTATTATTTCATACATGCATCGTACGGCGGACAGTACAAGTACATAATATTATACAATACATACTTACAAGAGAAGCCCAACTCAAGGTAATCTACATAACAACTGAGAATAATTAAACTGATGGTTACGGTTATGACGTCCTAAGCACCCGCTGACTCCTCCTTCATGTTCCTAATTTGCATTTAATCATGCTAAAAATGATTTCCTTATTTATTTTCTTAATTACTTTTCGTGATATTATCGGCTCTTAATCTCCGCAACAAACGTCAATGTACTTCGCCTTAATACCATAATAGCGCACTTTTCACATTATTAATAGAAATCCAATTTTCAATTTACATACTTACTAAATCTCACGAGTGGGTAATTAAATCACTTCACTGATTTAATACGAGGAGATACCTAGTTACTGAAGATACGAGACATGGAATACCTGAGGAATTACTCGGAGACATATTAGAGGCAGAAAATGTAGTAAAAAAGGGTCCCGGAAGACCTACCCCATATTAGTGTCCTCAAATACAGTTGTGGAACACTTTAGCTCTCAGTAATCTGAAACTTGAAGACTTGAAAGACAATTTAGAGACACCCCAGAAGAAGAAAGAGTACAAATAAGGAGTTTACGAAAACTGGGTCATCATAACTTTCAAGAATGCGAAAATTGGCTCAGGATGTAGTAATAAGTGAGGTCGTGCCTGGCTACAAACCTTAAAAGCTACTTAGAGGCATACTAATAGCAGAAACAGGAGTAAAGGTGGGGTCCAAAACGATATAGACCAAATTTGTGTCCTTAAATAGAAACCTGGGACGTTTTAGCCTCAAGGAATACAAAGATAGGCTCAGGATATACATAGAAATGAGTGCATAAATGCGTGTCCAGCTAGTCATTCATTGGACTAAGGATCTCAGGATCTCATGATAATAACCAAAGGTAGTTTTTTTACCACTGGGATCTGTAAATGTGCTGTGAATTCCTCCTTCGCCCTTAGTTCATGACGGTATGAGATTCATACTCTCCTGGATATCAGTCATCACTTCCAAACGTTTTCTAATGAAAGAGTGTCCAGAACTTCCTAAAGAAGTGTTTATATAATTTCGTTTTAAAAATGGGCACAATATTAATTACAATGATAAGAACCATTTAGTAACCAACACGTTTGCCCCTGCCGGCACAGTATTTCTTCGTCATCTGTGCCAGATCACGGAGCCATTACACTAATTAGTGGTAAATTTCACCGTCGGTCCTTATCTGCATACTAATTCATTTAGGATTAAAGAAAATGTCATCCCATTTCGAAAAAGGAGACTACAAACCAGAAGAGCTACTTGGAGACATTGCAGAAGCAGAAGTAGTAGTTAAGAGGAGTTCAGGAAGACCACAATCAGATGTAGGACGCTCTAGCTTTCAGGAATGTAAATATCGATCCAGGGTATACAAACAAGTGCGACTAATCATTGATTGGACTAAAGATCTCGTGAGAATGACTTAAAGCATAAAAATAGGTGTTATAAAGAAGGCTCTTATTCACCGCTAGTTCAAAATGGACAGAGTGTTAATAACAATGATAAGAACCATTTAGTAACCAACACGTTTGCTCCTGCCGGCAGTATTTCTTCGTCATCTGTGCCAGATTACGGAGCCATTACACTAATTAGTGGTAACTTTCACCGTCGGTCCTTATCTGCATACTAATTCATTTAGGATTAAAGAAAAAGTCATCCTATGTCGAAAAAGGAGACTACAAACCAGAAGAGCTACTTGGAGACATTGCAGAAGCAGAAGTAGTAGTTAAGAAGAGTTCAGGAAGACCACAATCAGATGTAGGACGCTCTAGCTTCCAGTAATGTGAAGATTGATCCAGGGTTTACAAACAAGTGCGACTAATCATTGATTGGACTAAAGATCTTATGAGAATGACTAAAAGCATAAAAATAGGTGTTATAAAGAAGGCTCTCATTCATCGCTAGTTCATGATGGTAGGAAATGTATCATCATCACCTGGATATCAGTTAAATTTTCCAAATGCTTCCTGAAAAAGAAGCGTTCAGAACACCTTGTGTATTATAACGTTTTGATTTAAAAATGGACACAGTGTTAATCACAATGATAAGAACCATTTAGTAACCAAGTTCTTGGTTATAGAAGATCCAAATTCTTCCGATGGATATCATCTTTTCCACAAGTTTTTTGTCGAAATAAGGTTGAAAACACAGGAGAGTCTAAGAAGACTTAAAGCGGTTAACAACTTCCAAATAGGGATGTTGAACGTTCTAGATTTTCGGAATGCAAACATTGACTCAAAATATACGAATAAGTGTGGAGGTGTATTTATAATCAGTCACTGACAGGACTGACGATCTTAAGATAATGACCACAGATATTTTTTGTACTAGAATCAAAATTTAGATCATGTAATTCATGATAATGGAAGATCCTCATATAATTTCTTTTCTGGCAAAAGGAAATTCAGAACACCTTGTATATTTTCAAGTTTCAACTTAAAAATGGGCACAATATTAATTACAACGATAAGAACCATTTGGTAACCAACACGTTTGCCCCTGCCGCCAGTTTTTCTTCGTCATCTGCGTCAGATCACCGAGCCATTACCCTAATTAATGGAAACTTTCACCGTCAGCCTTTATCTGCATACTAATTCGTTTCCGATCCAAAAAAAGCCACCCCGTGCCAAAAAAAAAAACGCCACCACGTCGTCGGAGTCGTCATCATCATCATCAGCAGTATCACCCCAACTCCAAGAGAATTAATTTAGTGACACGAATGGCATTTGACAAAGTCGACCGATGATTTATATTTGACGAGCGGGCGAGCGACCAAAACCTGACGGACAGCAGTGGCCACCGACACCACAGAGCCAGCGCCGATCATAAATCGAGGACGCATCTGAGCCTGAAACCTGGAGGCAGATCGACGACTGCGACAACGGTGCAACGTCACCACCACCGCGCGCCCGTCCACCATCGGCTATCATCATAAATTACAGGCCTTCGCTTGCAACAGCTACTGAACATGCATAATGCCACCTATGTATATGCCTCCATGCATAAACAAATCCATGAGATGCAATTTATGAATATACATAATAATAAAATTTGATATTCCACCCCATATACGTACCTATGTAGCAAACAGGGTTAATCTACAGATAGGTGCAGGGTTGCTTATGACCCTTTTATTAGCCTTGACTCAAAACTTTTGGTACAACAATCCGTGCGGCCTCCAGAGGTGACCTAATTAATCGGTGCAAATTTTTTTTAGTTAATGATCAGTTAAAATTTAAAATATTCATTAATTTTCAGTTTCCTTGCATCTAGAGATAGGTGCAGGGTTGCTTATGACCCTTTTATTAGCCTTGACTCAAAACTTTTGGTACAGCAATCCGTGCGGCCTCCAGAGGTGACCTAATTAATCGGTGCAAATTTTTTTTAGTTAATGATCAGTGAAAATTTAAAATATTAATTAATTTTCAGTTTCCTTGCATCTAGAGATAGGTGCAGGGTTGCTTATGACCCTTTTATTAGCCTTGACTCAAAGCTCTTGGTACAGCAATCCTTGCGGCCTCCAGAGGTGACCTAATTAATCGGTGCAAATTTTTTTTAGTTAATGATCAGTGACAATTTATTGATTAATTTTGAGTTTCTTTACAGGAGCATTTATGTTTGGCTCTTACAAAGCGTTAAAAGTTATGATAAGAAAAGTAGAGCTTAACCTTCGAAGTTTTGAAAATCCTCCGGTATCCTTTATATTTCCTAAGTACCTAGTACATTAAAGGCGGCGGTAAAGTTTTCCGTTAAAAGAAAATTGAAAGTCCGCCTTGAAATTTACATTTAAAATTTACCATTGCCCAAAGTTTCGTTTTAAATTCTAAAAATACCAAACAAAAAAAGGACCATCTGGCATCTTCTCCTGTTCCAGGAAATTTCTCTAAATTATTACTATACGTCAAATATATTTTTCAAAACCAAAACTATATGAAATAGGTAAAAATCCCTACGAGATATAACACATATATATGTATATAGGACATTTTCCTGTATGTAATATAAATATGCATTTGCCTACATAAACGGCATTGTGTTTGGTTAATTAATTTGATTAATTCCTGGAAATTACTTGCCAACAATAAATACGACCCAAAAGCAAAATGTAATCAGATTTTACCAACCATTGTGCTATAAAACTACATATATTGCATATTGCAACAGAATTGTGAAAGCTAATATTTACTTGTAGCTATTCAATTTAATTTCATCGCATATAAGATTTCATCTCATTGTAGATGCATTACAATCCGAAAAACGGAGCCCACGTGCATTATTAAAACTCTGTTTCTCCAAACGAGGCTGTGTAAGCTTTAAAAAGAACATATTTTCTACTTGTTTGACTTCCTCAAAGAGACCGTGATCGTATTTAACCCCGCTTTATTACAAGTTTAAGAAGAAATGTACACTGAAGGCAGCAGGAGCAAGCAAAAGCACAATGAACCTGAAAGAGCCTTGAGGAAGTTTAGAGAGAGTATTACGAATTCGTAAACAAACTAGTTTGAACTGCAGAAAACTTAAATTTAAGCCATGACAAACAACGTTCTTTTAATATAAAGCGACACAACGCGGAAAATTGCTTTCTACATGACATAACAATAACCGTAGTCGGAGGATAACAATGGCCATTCAGGGTGAGGATATAAAAATCGAACGTGGATGAGGTAAAAATAGGAAGCAATAAGCAATACTTTAGTCTGGAAAGAGTCCTAGTACCTATTCTTAAAAATACCAACGTCCACAACAATGATTCAACAATAATACCTAAGGGCAATCACATTCTCCTGGATTACAAAAATAAAGTGATAAAACTGAATGAATTCTTCTATAGTTTTATTTCTTATGTGCCCAGATATAATCGATTTATAATATAAAAGAAATAAAATCTTCAAAAACTTTTTCATTTGAGTTACTTTACCCCTATTTTGTATCTGACTTCAAGGGATCTCCTAAAAATAGAAGAATAATTAGAATTTTCCAAAATTTTCAGGAACGTTATTATCTTAAGTGACCCCTCAAATGTTGAAACACTTTACCACACAGCAGAAATTCTTGTAGATTCAGTATCCTCAAGAAGGTCAAAATTCTGATATTCTGTATCTGATTTCATGAGACCTTTCAGAAGCAGGTGGACCCTAAGAAGATCCCTGAGTTTTTTAGATTGTCTAAGAACATTTGTTAGTTTACGTTATCTGAAATGGCCCCTTTAATCTTCAAAGAAGAATTCTCTGTAGATTCTTCAGTATTCTTAAACCTTAAACATTCTGTTTTTGATATCAAAGGACCCCTTCGAAAGCAGAAGATCCTTGTGTTTCCAGGGACATTTGTTAGCTTATGTTATCTTAAACAACCCCCCATTTGCTCAAATACTTTACCACACAGCAGAAATTCTTGTAGATTCAGTACCCTCAAAAAGGTCAAAATTCTGATATTCTGTATCTAATTTTATGAGACCTTTCAAAAGCAGGTGGCCCCTAAGAAGATCCCTGAGTTTTTTAGATTGTCTAGGAACATTTGTTAGTTTACGTTATCTTAAATTGCCCCTTAAATCTTCACAGAAGAATTATCTGTAGATTCTTCAGTATTCTCAAAACTTAAGCGTTCTGTCTCTGATATCAAAAGACCTCTTCGAAATCAGATGGCCCCTAAGGAGATCCTTAAGTTTCCAGGAACATTTGTTAGCTTATGTTATCTTAAGCGACCCCTTATATTTTCAAATACTTTGGCACACAATTAAAATTCTTGTAGATTCAGTATCCTCAAGAAGGTCAAAATTCTGATATTCTGTATCTGATTTCATGAGACCTTTCAAAAGCAGGTGGCCCCTAAGAAGATCCTTGAGTTTTATAGATTGTCTAGGAACATTTGTTAGTTTACGTTATCTTAAATGGCCCCTTAAATCTTCAAAGTAAATTCTTTAGATTCAGTATTCTCAAAATCATTCTGTCTCTGATATCAAAAGACCTTTCAAATCAGTGGCCCCTAAGAAGATCCTTATGTTTCCAGGAACATTTGTTAGCTTAGTTATCTTAAATGGCCCCTTAAATCTTCAAAGAAGAATTTTCTCTAGATTCTTCAGTATTCTCAAAAAAATTAAAACTTAAACATTCTGTTTTTGATATCAAAGGACCCCTTCGAAAGCAGATGGCCCCTAAGAAGATCCTTTTTTTTTCCAGGGACATTTGTTTACTTATGTTATCTTAAGCAACTACTCCTATTCTGAAATACTTTGGCAAACAGTAGAAATTATTAAAGATTCAGTATCCTCAAGAAGATCAAAATTCTGATATTCTGGATCTGATTTCATGAGACCTTTCAAAAGCAGGTAGACCCTAAGAAGATCCCTTAGTCTTCTAGATCTTTTAGGAGCATTTGTTAGTTTACGTTATCTTAAGTGGCCCCTTAAATCTTCAAAGCAGAGTTTTCTGCAGATTCTTCAGTATTCTCAAAAAAATTAAAACATAAACATTCTGTCCCTGATATCAAAAGACCTCTTCGAAAGCAGATGGTCCCTAAGAAGATCCTTAAGTTTCCAGGAACATTTGTTAGCTTATGTTATCTTAAGCGACATCACATATTCTCAAATACCTTGGCACACAGCACAAATTCTTAAAGATTCAGTATCCTCAAGAAGATCAAAATTCTGACATTCTGTCCCTAATTTCAAAAAACCTCTTCAAAAATAGATGGCCCCTAAGAAGATTCCTGCTTTCTAAAGTTTCCAGGAACATTTGTTAGTTTATCTTTAAGAAGATCAAAATTCAGAAATTTTGTCATCGACTTCAAGAGGTCTCTTTAAAGTAGAAGAATATTCGGAACATTTCTAAGTTTTCTGAACTTTTGTTGGTTATTATCTTTAGTGTCCCTTCTTATTTTCATATAGTCATAAATCATCAGAATTTCTTTTAGCTTTGACACCCATACGAAACCAAAAAAATAAGGAACTATCATTTACATAGTACAGGGCTTTCAACTATAAGTTTTATTAAAATTTAGAATTAAACTCTCCATCTTCAAAATTTTAATGAGCTTATAAACATAAAAAAAGGAGTTTGTAATCTGGTATCCGCTAAATGTCACAACAACCTCTTTACTTAGTAAACAACGTAATCTACAATTATTTGCGAGTATCTCGCGAACAAGACGCAAAACAAAACGACCGATAAAGTAAACATACTCCTCTCGTTCTGAGGAGCAGTCGAGTCGAGAGAAAACTCGTTCATTTGAATAGTTCGCGTTGCGCTTCGGTGACGAAGTGAAGAGGACAGTAAAGGCGACTAACAAGAATGACTTCGCGAATTCCGGGCCGTCAAAACGTCCCTAAAAGACACCATTTAGTTTGGCATTTCTTGCCAGATTCTCTGCTACAAGTCCGACGACACGACATTTATACCTACGTACCATCATCTTATATAATTTGTTATAAATTCAGTGCCCCTAAATTAAAACACAAATATCTCAGGAACTCAAAAAATTATCTTACACAGGGGCGAAACGTCAGTGTCGGTGTTGGTGAGGGGAATAATTTTTTTACACCCTACGTTGGCTTTAATTTGAAAAAGTAACTAATTAGGTTTGTATAATGGCGTCCTTTGGGCACTATTGTAGTGATGACTCAAATCCTGTAATTAAACAGACGTACCTACATAGATTTTTGTAATGTGAACTATTTTTGTTTGATTTCTACAAAATGAGCTTTTTGCAGTTCGATATTTAATTACACACATTTGGTTACGTTACAATTCGGTGAAAAGGGTTGTTTTTGTGATAATATTGTTACACAATAGACACTGAATACCAAAAGCTTTCTCTGGAAACATCAAAAACAAATTTATTACCAACTAATAGCAGTAATAAGCGTTGGGAATTTGGAAGATATGTTAAGTTAAATGGCAACAAATTTTTAGATGAACTTGTTGAATGATATAGGCCAAAAATTTATATATACAGCGTGCGAAAATATAGAATTTATTGCTATTGTGTAGCAATGTACCGCTCTCATCAACAGTAAAAGGTATTAAGGGGCGGAGCGAGCACAGTGATTGGTTGGTCAGCTGAGTATTGTACGAAGAGACATGCGCACATAATAATACACACATTTAGCAAGCGGCAAATCATATTTACAGCGTTCAATGTGAAAGTTTTTTTCGCAACCAGTATGTAATAAAATTTTATTTAGGTTTAAAATACTTTGAAAATATTCAGAAGCTTCACCCACGTCCTCGTTTTTTAATTCCAAAGTATTTAAAAAAAAATCAGGAAAAACAAGGAGTGTGCTTCTTTTTTATTTTATTTGCATTTGAAGGAAGACTTTCTTTAATAAGCGGGTGCCATAAAACGTTTCTTTTTTTTTAATATCATTTCCTAAACGGCTATTAAGGCAGTGGCTGTTGTTTTTATTTAGTCGAAGGCAATTGGAGAAAGGTCTGTTTGCATAAAAGACATAACAATCTAAGAAAGACGTCGTCGTTTGCTTAAAAGTGAGCGTCGAGACGACACTTTTAAAGGGATCTCTAGTGGCGAATTTCAAACAAAACAGGGCCTTTTAGCGCCGTTTTGACGACTTAGTATTCGCGGCACATGCCTTTTCATTACCGCCGTATTCCACGGCAAGGCGCATTCATACAACCGCTTTGTACTGATAATACACGTTACATGTTCTTTGTATAAGAGTGAGCTTAGCCGGATGGAGGCTAATTTTAGGGGCCTCTTTTATCTTTCCCTATTTTCTTTGTGGATACCTACTACTTCTCACAAGTGCATAATTTCCCTTCTGTTATCCCGCTTTTGTATTCGTTCTTGTTCCAAACTATTGCTGTTTTGCTTTTTGAACTTAAAGTGCCTCATATAAATGCTAAAACACCTCCGACCCACCTATCGCATACGGAATTTTTCTCTGTTTAGAGAAATTTTCTGTGCAACAGGAACAAAACCACCCCAGCCCCGAAGGCAAGTTTAATATTGGTATACACAGTACATAACAGATTAAATTATATCGCTATTGTAAGATTTATAGGGTTAATTAATGACAAAGTGACCATACAGGAAAGCTGACACTGAGATAAGGGATAACAACATTTTTTGAAACAATAAAGTACTTAAAAGCAATACAGTGCTGAATGAATAAATTCTAAAATATTTAAGGAACGAATTTACTTATTTATCCAAAAAGTAAAATTACTTCACCGAAAATAAGCTAAATTTAGCCTTTTAAATTAATAATCACGCGTAATAAAGAAACGAAATTGTGTTTTGCTCCGTTTCATTTCGTAGCATCCCCGTTTAAAAAATGCCATAAAGGAATTTGCTGTGTTCACTTTTCCGGATAAAAATTTAAATTAAAATCCTAATTACAATTCTAATTCTTTATTAAAAATAAGTCGATCACAAAGTTAATTGTAAATTAGTTTACGCATTTAACTTTCTGGAAAAAGGGAAAACCAATTTTATTTACTTTACAAAATGAAGCACAATCTAAAAATCATATTGTAAGGTCTATAAGAAAATTGTTCCCATGAAGTAAAAAACTTACTGGTAAAATGAAGCTAATTCCCTCATCTAATGTCAACGTTAACCATTCAATTCTGTCACAAGTAATTAATGATCGAAGAGGCGAGAATCGAACAGAAAGAGAGAGACAGGGAGAGAAAGTAGGGGGATGAATTTAATGGCGGCCGATGCCACGATGATAAGAAACAGCTGCAGAGCCGAATTCGTAAATCTAGCAAGCTGTATATCTTGTTCCGCTGTTCCCTAAATTCAGTAAATAAAATTTGCGTGGGTTTATGAGAAAGATTTATGGCTCTGGTTGTAAATCAAACCCGCGTTTTTTTTTTTAAGGGCGCCATGTTCGTTTTACTAAATAACTTGAAATGTTGTTTAACCGCATTTGCAAGAGGCGAAAATGAAATATTAATCCACCTGAAACCACCAACAAAAAAACCTCTTAAAAAGACACCAGAATATGAAAAGAAGGGGTAGCAAAAACTATTTCTTTATTTAAGTGATCATGTTGGGAGGTATGGCTGTCAAGGTCTTATAGTTCAAAAAAGCGATTTTAAATTGCAACAATGAGATCACTTAATACGTATTTTGAGTTTTCCATATATTTACCTACAGTAGTTTCTATTTATGTCTTTCAATAATCTAAAGATTTGGGTCCGTTCGTTTCTGTAAAGGCAGGTAAAGTGGGACAACTTTCCTCCATCATATTTTCCGATCCAAGAGAGGGAGGAACGTTGGAAATATAAAACAACTGTTTTACCCCGGTCTGAAGTATAATTTTACGTTATACAGTTCCAACTGGATTGTTATAAAAAGCTCGTCAAAATCCAAAACCGAATCCTTGCTCCACAAAAATACGGCAGATTTACGAGAGAATATTTCAAAGACGTTTCTATTTTGGGAACGGCGCACGGTAAAATACGACCCAAAAAAGGATTGAAAGGATCGGCAATTTACACACATCTACAGTAATCCTACATGACAGAAAACTGCATCAAATAAATACAAAGAATATTGGAAATTAACTTTAAAAAGAATCTTAGTTTAAGCAAAAAATTTTGGCACATATTCCACATTTAAAAAGTTATAAAAAAATTATTTTATTATTTAACGTTGAGGGTAGTAAGTTCAATCAACTTTCATTAATTTCAACATATTATTTTCCTTGAGACGAATTAAAAGGCTATTAGAACAAAATCGTCATCTTTTTTTGTGTCTAATATAAGAATCCGAAGCGTCCAATTTTGTTAGAGGGTAGAATTTTTGGGAGCAGGTGTTTCTACTCTGATAGTTATACTACGCTTAGAAAATAAAAAGAATTGTGACCTGCCAATTTACCCGAACGACGCAACGAAACGATTTATTAAACGTTGGTTGTCTATGGTCGCGACTGACCATGTTGAGGAAAAAGGGCTGCAAGAATAGCAGATGCCTCGACAAAGATTCCTGCCGCCTCGCCTTGTCGGCTATATAACTCTCGATTTAGACGAAACGGGTAATTAGGTTATTATCATCTAGCTCAAGTGTGTTATTACCTAAAATGAAAGGCATGTCAGAAAGTTTAACAAGTACCTTCCAGGCAACACATTCTCCTCGCTCATCGTCAGAACAAGGCCGATAACAAGTCTCCTTAAGGAGCGTAGCGTCAAATCACCTTACCAATACGACATCATTTTACCATCCAACTCGATCTATATTGCATAATACATTATATAAATAAGAATCTATTTTAAAGAAAAAATCGTTAAACAAACTAATTGATTTAAGGGAGAGGTAACAATTATTTTAGTACATCAAAGCGTTGGAATTATCGACCAATTACGTGGATGCAAATAAGGGTTGACCGAACGTTCCGGGCTGTCGATTTTTGTAACCAAGAAGTGACGTTCGTTTCGATTCACATCAAAGGAAATGACTAAAGTTCGTGATTGAAGTTTCAAAAGAACCCATTTTACGTTTGATTAAACCCAAACTAGAGGAAAACAGGCCGATTTCTATTGAAGATGAGCTCGTCGTTCTAGCGCGTTGCAATCACGAAATAGAACCAAGCAATATCAGGTTTTCTAGCAGAAATATATCCTTCTACCCTCCACGAATCAATAACAAACTTGTTTCGCTCACATTTATACAATACACACATAAATACCCAGACACAGGGGGTTGTTCTATTGGTAGAAGCATAATTGTGTAAATTTGAAAATAGATTTAAAATTATGAGGGTCGTTAAATTTGCAGGTTTGTTCCAAAAGGGACATCTGGACACTGACTGTAATTTTGCATAATTGCCGTAGCTTGAAATCGGCAACATTCGATAATTGGAAAAAAACGCACGAGAAACGGGCATCATGAGAGTGGCCCGCGATACAATTTTCAATTATCCAAAGACAATTAATCTTCAAACCCTGCATTAATCCGGGTTTTATGACACCTGATCCAAATATTGACTTCATTTCGTACCATTTTCTATTTAAATTGTTATCGATGATTTTCCACGTTTTCTAGAACATTCTTCCTGAATAGTTTGGAACTTTGTGGACGAGGTATCACCCAAATGCACCAACGAACACAAAATACAGAACACGCGACCGATCTTCAACCCCATTTTCAATTATCCAAAGACAATTATTTCCAAACCCTGCATTAATGGGTTTTATGACACCTGATCCAAATATTGACTTATTTCGTACTCATTTTCTATTTAAATTGTTATCGATGATTTTTCACGTTTTCTAGAACATTCTTCCTGAATAGTTTGGAACTTTGTGGACGAGGTATCTACCCAAATGCACCAACGAACACAAAATACAGAACACGCGACCGATCTTCAATCCCATTTTCAATTATCCAAAGACAATTATTCCAAACCCTGCATTAATGGGTTTTATGACACCGATCCAAATATTGACTTATTTCGTACTCATTTTCATTTAAATTGTTATCGAGATTTTTCACGTTTTCTAGAACATTCTTCCTAATTACTTTGGAACTTTGTGGACAGGTATCTACCCAAATGCACCAACGAACACAAAATACAGAACGCGGGACCGATCTTCAACCCCATTTTCAATTATCCAAAGACAATTATTCCCAAACCCTGCATTATTTGGTTTTATGACACCTGATCCAAATATTGACCTATTTCGTACTCATTTTCTATTTAAATTGTTATCGATGATTTTCCACATTTTCTAGAACATTCTTCCTGAATAGTTTGGAACTTTGTGGACGAGGTATCAATCCAAATGCACCAACGAACACAAAATGCAGGGTACAAAACGAATCTATAACTTCTTTTTATTTCAAAATTTCTATATGACGTTTCTTTAGCAGATTATTGTTATCAAAAAATAATTACCACCCAAAGTTTGTAATCCTTACTGTTTACGTCACTTACTCCAAAATATTGACTCACCTGGCATTTACATTTTTATAGACTAGTATCACCCTTTTTTCAACCTTATTTGTATCTACATCCTTAATATCACACTGTCAAATACGTGTATGTACACGCAGATGTCCGAGTGCTCCGCCACTGATTCACCCACGGTGTTTACACAGCAGACTACACTAATAATTCGTTGGAAGCGCGAGCTCACTACACGTTGTATCCTCGCTATATATAGGCGCATAAATCCTTTTAACCGAGCTTCCTGCATCTTTTCATGTTTTCTTTAGTCCTTTGAAAATTTCCTCCCTGAAAATCAACTTCAGTAGGTATGTACATGATGCTTAGATAACATGTATGTAGGTAGTTAAAATATCAGGTTCGTCGAGTTTCTGGGTTGCGACGGACGTGAAAACGTAAACGTAATTTCAAGTATCCAATTACATTTGCTTCAGGATTACCGGCCTTTTGCATTATTAATTTATAGAGGGTCTTAACGAGCGCCTTAATAACGAGTGCGCTTCTTATTCGCCATTAGAATAACGCGAATGCTCTTACGGTATTAACAAGGCATATAGAGATACATTTTGCTATGGTATGTGATGATGAAACGCCGATGATGGCGCCATACTTCAGCGCTGCCTTTTGCGAAGCAATTAGTTCAAATAACTTGTGAGTACTATTCCATGCTAGGATAAACACCTTACAAATTTTCCACTGCCTCAACTACCTACTCTAAGAACTACTAGGAGTAAGCACTGAGGCAAAAGCTTTTTGACAAATATTGCTCTAACTAATTACAAATTTTGTGTTAATTGTATTACGAATTTAAAATTATTTAAAATTAGTTTGTTTTTACAGACGAAGAAGAATAGAAAATTAAAGTAAAATAAAAATGAACTGAAGTGGTAAAATTTTCTTTTACTTATATACCTAATCAAATGCAACCCCCTTTAACTTTTTAAAAATTGAAGTAATTTTTGTTGGGAAATTTTAATGTTGATATAGTGGCGATTTTATTTAAATTTTAAAAAGTTTTCTGTAACCAATTTCGGAATTTTTCGCTCGCTTCAACTTCGGTAATTTCATCATCGAATATTTGGCGTCGCGTATTTATCAACGTAAAATGAAACAAAACCGGCTGACAACTTTTTATAAAATTCCATCCCAACTATGTCAACTTGTTAAGGTGAAGTGTAACCGAACGAAGTCCATTGTCTGTCGAACTCGAATTATTTTTTTCCAAGCCCTATTGAACGAATTAAATTTTATACTAACATAAAGGATCCTAGTTTTTATAATCCACGACACAAAGAAAATATTATAACGTGGATAATCGATTATACACCACTATGGAATTTTAATAATAGACAGTTCTTTGTGACACCACTCTAATATAAAAGAAAAAGATGAATAATAAACTTTGTTAATAAATACTTTGGGACAAATAGTGGGTGTTATGTCCGACAAATATTGGGACAATCACCACAAAAAGATGTCGAAACTTTCAGTGGCGGAGCATAGAAATTAATGATCAATTACCAAGAGATAAAATTATCTAAACTGACCCAGAACCATTTCTTATATTAATTTAACGTACCAGAGGTAAATCCTTCTTATTTGTAACAACATCCTCGTTGTTTATCTTTATTGGAGGGTCTACTAGCAACAAATTCTGTATATCATGTTGAAATCTTAATTCCAAAAAGACTTTTTGTTCTATTTAACTAAAATATAACCAAGAGACGTTTTTGAGATTTAATTCTCCCCAAACAAAAAGAAATATAAAACAAAGATGCTTTAACTCGTGGCTGAGAAGTCCTGAAGGAATTTTGCTTCTATGGTTTCCTTAACAGTTAGTCCAGACTCCGAAAGGAAAATTAAGACACTGAGCGATGCAAGATAAGTAAGTAAGTATGGTATGATAGTGGTATATGGTGGTGGAATGTCCTGCCGGGATTCGTTGATGTTTTTAAAAGGAAGAGCTCGGGTCCAATTCGTTCCCATTATCATCAGTTGCACTGTGCCAAGGCTATCGCGACAACTGTGCTACCGAGTGCGTTTAATCAAGCCGCCGTTGCCAGTGTGCTCTTGACAGGGTTCTGTAATTGGAAAAAGCCGCAGAGGCTCATGCTTCTCTTCTTCCATCTTTGTCCAACAGAAAAATCCAAACGGAAACTGCTCTAGCTTTTAGGCGGTTTAAAATGACACTGACTGAAGTATACGAGGGGAATGATGAAGAAGTTTATTGAGGCCAAGACTAGCTAAAACAACTTTGGAAAACAATGAGGAAAAATCCTGCCATATTAACCAAAATGACTCTTAAATCTAGTTAAAATGAAAAAATATATGAGAAAAATTTTGATCAGAAATGCACCCAATTGGTAAGGTTGTGAGCCATTGGGAATCTGCACCATGGCATCTTTCTAAGAAGACCACAGTTATTGGAAAATTGACACAAGTTCCAAGTACGTTCCTGAAAGGATTGTGATGAAAACAGTTGGACTGTACAAGAGATGATGAGGAATTTTTCTGAAACCAGGACCAAGAACAACAATTTGATAAAAAGTGACGGAAGGTCCTGTCATATTATCGAAAATAATTCCGAAAAACAGTTAATGATTATTTATCAAATATTTAAAGTGAATAATCTATGAGCCTTTAGATGCCAAAATGTAAAATTATATGAGAAGGTTTTTGTCAGAAATGTTCTCTATTTGCACCTAAATGGTAAGGTTGTGATCCATTGGGAATCTGCACCATGGCATCTTTCTAAGAAGACCAGAGTTATTGAAAAATTGATACAGGTTCCAAGTACGTTCCTGAAAGGATTGTGATGAAAACAGTTGGACTGTGCAAGAAATGATGAGGAATTTTACTGAACCCATGATCAAGAAAAACAATTTGGCAAAAACTGCAGAAAAATCCTGTCAAGTCATCTAAAATGATTCCAAAATTAAATATTTAAAATAAATTTTCAGATGCGAAAAGTTAAGCGATATGAAAAGCTCTTTGGCCATATATATCTTTTATCTGTATCCAAATGGTTTTGTGTTCCATAAAGAATCTGCACCATGACATCCTTCTCAGAAGACAAGAGTTAAAGGAAAATGAAAACATGCTCCAAATCCTTTCGTGAAAAGGTTCTGATGAATTTTATCATTTGGGGGTAAATAAGACGGAAATTTTGGTAATGCACAAACTTCCATACTGACCCTCGTATATAGATGGTTAGTGAGTCTTCAGTCAGTATCAGAGGAAGTGCGTCGTTTATCAATTATAAAGGGAGAGAATTGCTTGGATATTCCGCTTGATCTGGCTTAATAACGTTAAGGCTTTTTTTGGTCCGGATTGACCTAAAGATGGATTATGGAGTGATGAACGATTAGATAGGTACATTGCGTTGATTAGCATACCTTTGCAAACCCGGACGACGACGCGACAAGGGAATCGATAGTGCGACCGACTGAAAGGAAATTTCATTAGAAACGAGTGACATTCCGGGCTAATTCAACGGACATCCGTTAAATAGATAATGTACTTAGTTGGCTGGTCACCAAGGGTAATCAAGGAGGGAGGCTCTGTTGTGACTTTCCCTAAAATTATCTTCCAATTAATTATGCTTTCTGAATTAATTCTGTCAGCCACAACAAACTTTTTGAGTTATTTTAAAAAATTCGTAGACAAGTTCATGTCAGATAGAACCTAGTGAACCGTAAGGTATGGACTGTTTAATGTGGCATCCGAAAGGCTGTTGGAATTTCCTTTTCGAGATAAAATTCTTGGAGAAAATGTCGTAAGTGAAGCGTAACGTACGACCACTTATTTCGTGCCCAATGAACTGGTTTATGAAAATACCTTAAATAAATAACGTTGAAAGAAAATCAGGGAGTCACATGGGAACTACGTAAAATTTCACCCCACAATCCGAACACTCCCTTCAAATAAATTTGGAAGAAGTCTATAAAATTGTTTTAAAGGAAATTCTTTAAAATATCAAGATTTATCAGATTAGGGGAAAAACGAATAAAAATTTAATTTACTGTCTATCAATTATTCTGCATATAGCTGGGGTATTTTCTTGATTCTTTTCTGTTAGATATCCCCATGAATTTTATTTCTCTATCTCCATGACACTTCAGTTATGTAATCAAATTTATAGTTGCTCGTTTTACACTTTCGCGCACCGTTTAAGTGTTACTTACCGTCACTTCACTTTTATGAAATATAAAGTAGGTACTTATTTTATTAGAGGAGTCATTTGGAAAGCACGGCTGGAATTCCATCAGGTAGATGGGTGCTCCAAGTATTTTAATCTCGGATATCGAAAGATGGGGTCCAGTGGCGGAGACGATAAGGTCATAGAGACAATTTTCTGTTCCTCGAAAGCATACGGATTTAAATACCTGACTTTGGAAAATCACAACAATCGTCAAGTGATTTGAGGACTTCAGAATGTCAATATTGTGATGGGAATTGGAAAAGATTACTAAAGAAGCATGCTTGGAGCAGGGATTTGTACGGGTGCGAAAAGATTTGAGTAGGTGGGCATAGCGAAATAAAACAGCTGGAAGAAATTTAGAGGGAGGAGGTGTTATAAGGAGATGAAGAAAATATAAGTATCTTAGATAAAGGACGTCATGGGAATGAGGAGATAGGTACTATATATTAAGTAGAAGACGAAATGATTCTAAGGAAGTGAAGCGGGGAAGAGTGATGAGGGTAGTTCCTGAACTAAGAGAAGCTTACTGGAAAGATGTTAGAATGTGGCAAAACAACTTTCTGTTACTATCTGCCAGAACTGCCCAGAAATCTGACCAAATCACTGTTGAGGCATTCAGGGATCACCCCAGAGATAAATAACAAAGGCATCTTCACACTACTTTTAATCAACTCCAGGCCTACATCTTTGTATATAATCCAGTGATTCCTCCTTTAATATATCTGCCCACGAGTCGTTACTGAGATAGAGGGAGAGAATATGAGGAAGACTTGTAGGTTCTTCGTCTGACCCGTTTACTATAGCGTCCTTTATGTTCCACGACATTTTACGATTATCGAATCTCGAGATGGTCCCGTAACTATCCACTTATCCACCAGTTCTCGTTTTTGCCGCAGACGTTCTCGTAATTCTGCCGTGTCTTTTATCGTCACGAAAAATCAAACGGTCGCGCATCCGAGCGCACCAGCAGTACTACTAGATAGATACTACGTACTTCAAAGTTCCGTCTAGCAAAGAAGTTGCCATAACGACCCATATAAGTTTTGACGGCTCCTGGTAACGAGTAGATTTGATAAAGGGAATGTGCAACGTAGCGGTCTCTAAACGACGCTATTCGAGAGCAACTTCGCGCGCGAGATGCGACGCGACTCGACTCGACGCTCCAAACCGCAACGAATACGGCGGACTACGTTCCGTTCGGTTTTCTAAGCAATTTCTATTTAGCAGATAGTTTGCCGACCGCATAAAAACCAAGTTCGAGTGAAATACGTGCTCATGGCGACGATATTGTTTCGTCTCGTCCGCTTCCGGGTTCCTAAATTGACGCTGAACGTGGAAACTTACGACTTCCACTATAACCGTTAAAATACGTTAATGTGCAATTTTAACCTCCACTCGAACCATTTATTTGTATACCTATATATACTTTGATTAAATGGCGACAAAAGAGCTCTCCACAAAAAATAAATACGCTAATGTGAAAATTTCCAACAGTGTTGTCTTTAATAGTTGCTACAGTTCTAGTTCGTTAATCCTTCAGAGGATCAATTTAAATATGTTAGACAATATCGCCCCATCATATGAGCATAACCACCGATTAATTCGCCATTATGTTTTAGTGACCTCGCAAATACAACAATTACGAGTCCCACATAAAATTTTACTACCAATTACACGACTTAGTGAACATTGTGAAGTCTCAGAAGGTCATTCCGCTAACAGAAGCACGATGTTCTCGATTTTTACAACCACAACACGATGATTAATTAGGCAAACGTAAATGACTTTAATCAGTTAAGTAGGTGTCGGAAATGACTGACATCCATTATACTTAATTACCGTACTTTTGCAATTATAATTTTTCTGACATTGCAAACATCCTGTTAATTGAATAAATGACTGGGAAATAAAAAAGTAATTAAAAGAGCTGCACGTGACGGATTCTAAAATATTGTTGAATTTCACTGATCAAAAACTGTGTTTTGGAAGGGTTCCGAAATTTTTGTGTCAAGATTTCGGACTTAACTCTCAAATTCTCTAAAACTTTGGATTTTGGTAGTCCTCCGTATGTAGATAAACGATTTAAATGGTTATATAGTCTTTCCAACGCAATACTTTGGAATGAAACGTCTGAAAGTTTATGGATCATTTAAATAAAGGACACAATCACACCATTTATGGATTTTATCTGCGCACCACGGACTAATCTGAATCTGAATCATTCTTTTTAGATAGATAACTGGTTCCCTAAAAGAAATCTGGGGAGGCCTTTTGGGATTTTATTGTTTAAAACCTTGCAGTAGATGTGACACTGTAGATTTCTTACTGAACTTTCTCTGGCGTCCAAAAATTCCAAAACTGAGCTTCAAGAACAAAATGATCATTTATGGACTATCTGAATTCAAAGCTTCAGAGCTTTAGACTTTTATAAAAAAAATATTTTCCCATTAAAAATTCTTTTCAACTGTTGAAAACTCGAGTTCCAGAAACTTTATTTGATCAGTGTTTCAAGGAAATTTGCTGTAAAGGTGTTTTCGCTTTGAATGTTAAATTACAAGGAAACAACGTAGCAATCGGAATAGACGAAGCATCAGGAAAAGTCATTGGTAGAGCGAAGGCAAGTTCAGGCAATAATTTCGATGTTCAGAAAGAAGGAACTTTATCGCGACTCGCAGTCAAAGGCGAATTCCACCTGGAGCAAGCTGACGCAATTAGTCGGATAAAATAGTAAATAATCAAACCGTATATCTCGGAGCTACGCAATCTTCTTGCAAATATCTCTCATTTCTCAATAATTTACGTGAAAAGAGCCGCCGCAGCCTCGACCATCGCATCGCAGACGTGCACACCATCGACCGCGGCTACGGGAATAAAAGTGACAGTGAACAAGATCATTACCATTGCTAAAGTCGCGCGGTTTCACGGTCACGACACCAACTCACGAACTTCACCGAACGTGATTCATGTACTTGGTGAGCAATTGAAATAAGCTTTGCGAACTGCCAATGGAGCGGAATAGATCACAGAACAAGGAGATGCTGTTCCGGACTCCAGGGACGGCACCAGGACACACAACCATTCTCCTGGATCATTCAAAAGGGCAACTGGGGTCCACAATTGCAACTGACGACCAACAATATTATCCTACAATAATGCCAAAATTTGTACCAGGAGGACTACCAAAAAAAAAAATAGAAACAGATGAGGACTTTATGAAGTAGTTGTCGAAATTCAATGATGGTTGGGTATAGCAAAGATAAAAAGTTGTCTTAAAGAAAATTTTGTCCTGTGGAAGTGGATGCAGTGGCTCCGTTGTTGCACGAGACCAAACGATCGAACCAACAAGCGGATGAAATGAGAGAACAGCCGCCCGCCCGTGGGTAATCTAATACGCTGCGGTATTTCTTCTATTCAGTATGAGCAGTGGTCGGACAATGGGAAAAATAAACCGGCAACGTTTACGATTTTTTCCGGACACGCTACTCAGCAAGATGGAAAACGAGACGCGACTGCTGATTGTGTTTCGTTCGTTCGGAACCGAGGAGCGAGAGCTGAACCTTTCCCGGAGTTGCCGTTGTTGTTGTTGCTGTTGTTGATGTTGATGTTGTGGACTTCAAAAGAATGTAGGATAATCGATAGACATTCTACTGTTTCTGTGAGCTTTTATGTTACGTACGTACAAAACTGAGCCACAAAAGAGAAGGTAGGTACCTACCAATACAAATGCCGAATACTAAACTAAGGCCTTTCACTGCTGATTACAGAATGTATCATTGAACTATTTGCCAGTTGGTAATTTTTTAAACAAAAGGACATTAAGATATTGACTTGGAGTGTTTACCAATCTTTAAGGTTTGATAGATAATTGAGGAGTTCTTTTTGATTTTAATATCGGAAACTACAATACCTTGAAGTGGAAAAAGGTATTGACGCTGCAGTTTTCTTAAACCTACCAAATTATCCGAAAGTCAGAATTGCGGTAGTTCTTGGTATGCAAATTGATGATATAAATGGTTACGTAGTCGTTCCAACTCAATATTTTGGAATGAAACTTCTGAAAATTTATGGAACGTTTCAATAAAATAACACTGATATCTAAAAAACCAAAACTAGAGTTCTGAGGACAAAATCACCATTTATGGATTTGATCCGCACACCAAGGACCAATCCGAATCCAACCTTTTCTTTCTAAAATCTACATTTAATTACCTTTACTTCATTTGGTTGTGGAAATTTTTCTTATTTTGCATTTGGAACAAAGAAGGTGCCATCATAAAATTCCAATCTGCTCATGTTGCACCTGAAAAAGAAGATCGAAATTATCAAACAAATTTCTAGTATCTAATGAAGAAAACATGCTTTTTATTTCCTATGTCATAAAAAGAAACGTAAATTTTTGGGAAACAAACAAACAAACAAGACGTTGACAACAAATTTCAATTGGGGGCTGTTTTTTAACGAAATTGGTACCTTCCTTTTGCTACATTGGATTGTGTAAATATAATTTGGAAGAGATCCGAAAGTTATCTCCATTTCCTATTGGTTGGTAAATCTAATGAATTTAAAGAAGTTAGAAAGTTGGTTCCATTACAGAAAGTCGAGTAAGTTCCATCAGCTAACTCGTTAAGCCCATTTGGGAAAATTCATCCCAAAAAGTTTATCAACAGCGTACCTTTCAAACTAATAAGGAGATTCTCTTTATAGGTATACGTAGCAAAGTAAGTAGATGGTAGCAAAAGTTTCGGTATTAAAGCAAAATACGCGACCGACATTTCGACGACATCCAAGTCATAACCTTTTCGTTTTTACAAGTCAGTCCTTCATGAAGGTTGCTTGAAAGTGGTTCCTTTTGCATCTTTAATGGCACTTTACTTTTGACTGAGTTGCCGCGACGGAGGCGTCGCGAGGCGGAAACATTCCGCTCTCGATTCCCCGTAGGGCAATAAGTGAACACTGGCTGCAAACTGATGACAACACTTCCGTTAAGAGTTTTGAAACGTGGGGTAAATGACGACAGTCGTTTAGAGACCGCAAACTACCTCTCTAATTTAGATTGTCATCCGTGGTGGAAGCAAGCAGCCCTGTTTGCCGACCCAGTTGGCGGGCGGAAGGTTCAATTTATTTCTAGGTCTCAGTCAAAATGTTCAATAAAATCTGGAGGAGACTGGAATTCCTGATGATATATATCCACTACGTGACAATTTCCACCACCAAAGAAATACACCCTATCGTTTTATAATGTCAACTAAAATAAAGACAAAAGTTGTCTGCCTTTTATTCTTAAGATCTAAGAATCGAAAAATGTTATAAGACTTGACACAATCGCAATACTGGGAGGGGGTAAACTGTGACCCTAGCTTACGTATAATTAATTTATTCCTCTTCTTTCGTCCCATATGTTGCTTCATGTGGAATATTTGCTGTGCGTTACGACAAAACGACAACAATGAAGATCAGTTTAATTTTATTATTAAATATAGTGGCCGTTAATTTAATAATTTGGTTTTTATGTCGCTATTTTTCATAACGTTTGTTCTTGTCAGAAAATAAGTCTTCGACACATCTGCGGCTTATTAAAAAAGTAAAAATAGGAAGTTTAACGACCGAGTTGTATTTTTAGAGGCGCCTCGGATACTAAAGACTCACGCTTAGTGACAAATTGGTAACATGTTCCGAGAAGCAACACTTGTAGTCAAAAGAATTCTTATTAATTGCCGCCGCGCTGTGTTAACTGATAAATGACAACAAATGGGATTTTTTATTTTACAACAACAACGACGACGACGACCACAACCGACGCTCTCCTACGAATGTATGACAACATGTCTAATTCTGGGAACTCGGTAATGTCACAACGAGTCAAAATAACAATCAGAAAATTTTATATAAATAGAGGAACTTCCTCTGTCAGGTATTCTCAAAATCATGTCACACATTTCCTGGTACAATTCACCAATAATAAGTCTATTATAAACTAGCCCAAAGGCAGATTTAGTTAGTAAATCTTACAGAAACTTTGTCTCAAATTATTGTGCAAGGTCCTCATAAATTATCCAACTGTCAGTAAGCTGAATAGAATCAAAATCCAAAAAGAAAATCTTTAATAAAACCTTGCACTGTAAAAAAATAATGAAGGGCTCGAAATCCTTCCAACTGTAGACTATTAAATTCCCAATCAAATCAAATAATCTCGTGTAGGTACCATTGATACCCCACTTGAAATATATACTCGTACATATCTACGGATAATACGTTTATACAAAAATATTTTCGCCTTTTGATTGAGTGAGAGGTTTCGTTAGCTGTCGAAATCCACCCCCGAAACGTGAAGCGAAGAGTGGAGCGAATGAAGCAGCGTCCACGATCCACATTGGCAAGACTGGATCTATAAAACGAACCCCTATCACTCTCTCTCCCTCTTTTTTTTCTCTCTCTTACTCACTCTCACAGTTGCGTTTTGCTGTGTCGGTTTTATGGCGCTATTTATTAACTGGTAGCGTCTGTCTTGCTCTTCGGAGCCAATACATTTTTATGACGAGTACATATTGATACAGGCCGTCGATTCCATTGGGAATCACCGGCAAGCGAGACTCTCATATTAAATGAAGGGGACGGGGAATGGGTATCAAAACGTTGTATCGTTTCATTCTCTTTATAAATACGTACTTGAAAGTATGACAATCGCATACATATATTCTCACTTTCCTCCTTGGCCATCTACTTCCACCAATTCGCGGTGGTAATTCTAGATAGCTCTTAAATTCGCCTCGATATTGAGAGTTTTGTTTCGGTCAGTGAAAGTGAGAGGGCTTGAGTGGCAAAAATATGTGATTACATATTATATTTTCCACAAATGAAGTCGAAAATGTTTTGAGCGGCTTTTAGTGGATCAAAAAGTAACAGTAATGTATAAGAATTTTCCAGAATATTCCAAAAATTTGCAGGAATGTCCTAGAATTCCGAGAATGTTCCAGAGTTTTCAAAAATATTCCAAAAAGTAAAAAAAATCCAGAATCATTTGGAGTGTTCCAGAATTTTCAAGACCTTTCGAGACTGATCTGGAATTTTCCGGAATATTTTTAAATGTTTTGAATCATAATAGAAAGTTCTGCAAGGTTCCCGATTTGTTCAGAATGATCTAGAATGTTCTCGACTTTACAGGAATGATATGAGATGATCGACAGTGTTTCAAAACCTTCAAGATCTTTCAGGAATGCTCCAGATATTCAAAAATGTTACAGAATGTCTTCAATCGTTACATGATGTTCTGGAATGTGCCCAGACGACGCCGGACATTACATCCAGTCAGGAATAAAATAAAAACCGCCCCGAACATATTATAAATACAATTTTATTACCTTTAGTGTTGGTGTATCTTAGTAAACTAAATATTTGGTAGAAGTGCCTGGCACATTGACATTCACAGAAATTTTACATACAAAATCAAGATAATGTCGTTTTCCTCTTCATATCATCCCCCTCTTATCTCTTCCTTCCATTTCACTAGACAATAAATTTATTTATTTTTTTTTAGCTGGTTTTGGATTGTGAAAACATTATATAATAAGTATACGTAATAAAATTTGTAGTTGATTTAAATGGTACAAATTATTATCAATTAATTAGACGACTTCACGACTTGTACTTTCAAGACTAAGGAGAGCATGTTAGCCAAGCATAATGCTTTTTTTTTAATTTTGGTTTTCTTGGCCGGTTCGCCACGTTTTTTCCTCTTACATTTTACAGCATGTGGTCGTAATTATAATCCATTAATCTCAAGCTGTGAGTAAAGTCCGCGCACGACCGAATCGGTGCACGCTTCGCCCGGTTAACAGTTTTTTGTGTTCCTTCACTCACTTCGCGTCCTACGGAGTCCATTGTGTACGTACCGCGAAAGACACTGACGAAAGAAAATTCAATTAAATTCACGGAACAAATGCACAGTTAACTCTCACTCTGTGTCATACGCAGCTGTTAGAAAATTCACATCAAAACAATGACTACAAACCACCTACCTACCTATTCCGCTATTATTATTAAGAACTACTAAATTTCAGTTTATTTTTTCGGTTGTAATTGTCCGATACGGTAACCTCAATAGCTAAACCTGCAAAACATTCGAAAGGTAGCACAAGACGAACAGGAATGCCAACACAGTACACTGGCGTTACCCTAAGAATCTCCTTGACCTTATTCCTATTGTATAACTATTTTAGTAACTTTTTTAACGGTGGTAGCTCAGGCGGTAAAAACCTCAAGTGATTTATAAACCTATTAAATTCTGATATTAATTGGGAATAATGTTAAGGTGTGATTCAACAAGTGTTATAAAACTTCTCAGGAACCTTAAGACTCCTTATGGTAATTGCTTTCAAGTTTTGCAACCCTTTATTACCCTAAGAATCACCGTGACTTTATCCCTATTGTACAATTTGTTTAAAGTGTCAGCCCAGGCAGTAAAAATCTCACAAGATTTATTGACCTATTAAATTCTGACCTTATGTGGCGACAATATTAAGGACGATAATCCTTATTGCAGGTGAGATTTAACAAATGTCATAAAACTTCTCAGGAGCTTGAAGACTCCTTATGGTAATTGCTTTCAAGATTTGCAACCCTTTATTACCCTAAGAATCACCGTGACTTTATCCCTATTGTACAATTTGTTTAAAGTGTCAGCCCAGGCAGTAAAAATCTCACAAGATTTATTGACCTATTAAATTCTGACCTTATGTGGCGACAATATTAAGGACGATAATCCTTATTGCAGGTGAGATTTACCAAATGTCATAAAACTTCTCAGGTACTTGAAGACTCCTTATGGTAATTGCTCTCAAGATTTGCAAACCTTTATTACCCTAAGAATCTCCGTGACTTTATCCCTATTGTACAATCTTTTTAAAGTGTCAGCTCAGGCAGTAAAAATCTCAAAAGCTTTATTGACCTGTTAAATTCTGACTTTATGTGGCGATAATATTAAGGACGATAATCCTTATTGCAGGTGAGATTTAACAAATGTCATAAAACTTCTCAGGTACTTGAAGACTCCTTATGGTAATTGCTCTCAAGATTTGCAACCCTTTATTACCCTAAGAATCACCGTGACTTTATCCCTATTGTACAATTTGTTTAAAGTGTCAGCCCAGGCAGTAAAAATCTCACAAGATTTATTGACCTATTAAATTCTGACCTTATGTGGCGACAATATTAAGGACGATAATCCTTATTGCAGGTGAGATTTAACAAATGTCATAAAACTTCTCAGGTACTTGAAGACTCCTTATGGTAATTGCTTTCAAGATTTGCAACCCTTTATTACCCTAAGAATCTCCGTGACTTTATCCCTATTGTACAATTTGTTTAAAGTGTCAGCCCAGGCAGTAAAAATCTCACAAGATTTATTGACCTATTAAATTCTGACCTTATGTGGCGACAATATTAAGGACGATAATCCTTATTGCAGGTGAGATTTAACAAATGTCATAAAACTTCTCAGGAGCTTGAAGACTCCTTATGGTAATTGCTCTCAAGATTTGCAACCCTTTATTACCCTAAGAATCTCCGTGACTTTATCCCTATTGTACAATCTTTTTAAAGTGTCAGCTCAGGCAGTAGAAATCTCAAAAGCTTTATTGACCTGTTAAATTCTGACTTTATGTGGCGATAATATTAAGGACGATAATCCTTATTGCAGGTGAGATTTAACAAATGTCATAAAACTTCTCAGGTACTTGAAGACTCCTTATGGTAATTGCTCTCAAGATTTGCAAACCTTTATTACCCTAAGAATCACCGTGACTTTATCCCTATTGTACAATTTGTTTAAAGTGTCAGCCCAGGCAGTAAAAATCTCACAAGATTTATTGACCTATTAAATTCTGACCTTATGTGGCGACAATATTAAGGACGATAATCCTTATTGCAGGTGAGATTTAACAAATGTCATAAAACTTCTCAGGAGCTTGAAGACTCCTTATGGTAATTGCTTTCAAGATTTGCAACCCTTTATTACCCTAAGAATCTCCGTGACTTTATCCCTATTGTACAATCTTTTTAAAGTGTCAGCTCAGGCAGTAGAAATCTCAAAAGCTTTATTGACCTGTTAAATTCTGACTTTATGTGGCGAAATATTAAGGACGATAATCCTTATTGCAGGTGAGATTTACAAATGTCATAAAACTTCTCAGGTACTTGAAGACTCCTTATGGTAATTGCTCTCAAGATTTGCAAACCTTTATTACCCTAAGAATCACCGTGACTTTATCCCTATTGTACAATTTGTTTAAAGTGTCAGCCCAGGCAGTAAAAATCTCACAAGATTTATTGACCTATTAAATTCTGACCTTATGTGGCGACAATATTAAGGACGATAATCCTTATTGCAGGTGAGATTTAACAAATGTCATAAAACTTCTCAGGAGCTTGAAGACTCCTTATGGTAATTGCTTTCAAGATTTGCAACCCTTTATTACCCTAAGAATCTCCGTGACTTTATCCCTATTGTACAATCTTTTTAAAGTGTCAGCTCAGGCAGTAGAAATCTCAAAAGCTTTATTGACCTGTTAAATTCTGACTTTATGTGGCGATAATATTAAGGACGATAATCCTTATTGCAGGTGAGATTTACCAAATGTCATAAAACTTCTCAGGTACTTGAAGACTCCTTATGGTAATTGCTCTCAAGATTTGCAAACCTTTATTACCCTAAGAATCACCGTGACTTTATCCCTATTGTACAATTTGTTTAAAGTGTCAGCCCAGGCAGTAAAAATCTCACAAGATTTATTGACCTATTAAATTCTGACCTTATGTGGCGACAATATTAAGGACGATAATCCTTATTGCAGGTGAGATTTAACAAATGTCATAAAACTTCTCAGGTACTTGAAGACTCCTTATGGTAATTGCTTTCAAGATTTGCAACCCTTTATTACCCTAAGAATCACCGTGACTTTATCCCTATTGTACAATTTGTTTAAAGTGTCAGCCCAGGCAGTAAAAATCTCACAAGATTTATTGACCTATTAAATTCTGACCTTATGTGGCGACAATATTAAGGACGATAATCCTTATTGCAGGTGAGATTTACCAAATGTCATAAAACTTCTCAGGTACTTGAAGACTCCTTATGGTAATTGCTCTCAAGATTTGCAAACCTTTATTACCCTAAGAATCTCCGTGACTTTATCCCTATTGTACAATCTTTTTAAAGTGTCAGCTCAGGCAGTAGAAATCTCAAAAGCTTTATTGACCTGTTAAATTCTGACTTTATGTGGCGATAATATTAAGGACGATAATCCTTATTGCAGGTGAGATTTAACAAATGTCATAAAACTTCTCAGGTACTTGAAGACTCCTTATGGTAATTGCTTTCAAGATTTGCAACCCTTTATTACCCTAAGAATCACCGTGACTTTATCCCTATTGTACAATTTGTTTAAAGTGTCAGCCCAGGCAGTAAAAATCTCACAAGATTTATTGACCTATTAAATTCTGACCTTATGTGGCGACAATATTAAGGACGATAATCCTTATTGCAGGTGAGATTTAACAAATGTCATAAAACTTCTCAGGAGCTTGAAGACTCCTTATGGTAATTGCTTTCAAGATTTGCAAACCTTTATTACCCTAAGAATCTCCGTGACTTTATCCCTATTGTACAATTTGTTTAAAGTGTCAGCCCAGGCAGTAAAAATCTCACAAGATTTATTGACCTATTAAATTCTGACCTTATGTGGCGACAATATTAAGGACGATAATCCTTATTGCAGGTGAGATTTAACAAATGTCATAAAACTTCTCAGGAGCTTGAAGACTCCTTATGGTAATTGCTTTCAAGATTTGCAACCCTTTATTACCCTAAGAATCTCCGTGACTTTATCCCTATTGTACAATCTTTTTAAAGTGTCAGCTCAGGCAGTAGAAATCTCAAAAGCTTTATTGACCTGTTAAATTCTGACTTTATGTGGCGATAATATTAAGGACGATAATCCTTATTGCAGGTGAGATTTACCAAATGTCATAAAACTTCTCAGGTACTTGAAGACTCCTTATGGTAATTGCTCTCAAGATTTGCAAACCTTTATTACCCTAAGAATCACCGTGACTTTATCCCTATTGTACAATTTGTTTAAAGTGTCAGCCCAGGCAGTAAAAATCTCACAAGATTTATTGACCTATTAAATTCTGACCTTATGTGGCGACAATATTAAGGACGATAATCCTTATTGCAGGTGAGATTTAACAAATGTCATAAAACTTCTCAGGTACTTGAAGACTCCTTATGGTAATTGCTTTCAAGATTTGCAACCCTTTATTACCCTAAGAATCACCGTGACTTTATCCCTATTGTACAATTTGTTTAAAGTGTCAGCCCAGGCAGTAAAAATCTCACAAGATTTATTGACCTATTAAATTCTGACCTTATGTGGCGACAATATTAAGGACGATAATCCTTATTGCAGGTGAGATTTACCAAATGTCATAAAACTTCTCAGGTACTTGAAGACTCCTTATGGTAATTGCTCTCAAGATTTGCAAACCTTTATTACCCTAAGAATCTCCGTGACTTTATCCCTATTGTACAATCTTTTTAAAGTGTCAGCTCAGGCAGTAGAAATCTCAAAAGCTTTATTGACCTGTTAAATTCTGACTTTATGTGGCGATAATATTAAGGACGATAATCCTTATTGCAGGTGAGATTTAACAAATGTCATAAAACTTCTCAGGTACTTGAAGACTCCTTATGGTAATTGCTTTCAAGATTTGCAACCCTTTATTACCCTAAGAATCACCGTGACTTTATCCCTATTGTACAATTTGTTTAAAGTGTCAGCCCAGGCAGTAAAAATCTCACAAGATTTATTGACCTATTAAATTCTGACCTTATGTGGCGACAATATTAAGGACGATAATCCTTATTGCAGGTGAGATTTACCAAATGTCATAAAACTTCTCAGGTACTTGAAGACTCCTTATGGTAATTGCTCTCAAGATTTGCAAACCTTTATTACCCTAAGAATCTCCGTGACTTTATCCCTATTGTACAATCTTTTTAAAGTGTCAGCTCAGGCAGTAGAAATCTCAAAAGCTTTATTGACCTGTTAAATTCTGACTTTATGTGGCGATAATATTAAGGACGATAATCCTTATTGCAGGTGAGATTTAACAAATGTCATAAAACTTCTCAGGTACTTGAAGACTCCTTATGATAATTGCTTTCAAGATTTGCAACCCTTTATTACCCTAAGAATCACCGTGACTTTATCCCTATTGTACAATTTGTTTAAAGTGTCAGCCCAGGCAGTAAAAATCTCACAAGATTTATTGACCTATTAAATTCTGACCTTATGTGGCGACAATATTAAGGACGATAATCCTTATTGCAGGTGAGATTTAACAAATGTCATAAAACTTCTCAGGAGCTTGAAGACTCCTTATGGTAATTGCTCTCAAGATTTGAAACCTTTTATTACCCTAAGAATCTCCGTGACTTTATCCCTATTGTACAATTTGTTTAAAGTGTCAGCCCAGGCAGTAAAAATCTCACAAGATTTATTGACCTATTAAATTCTGACCTTATGTGGCGACAATATTAAGGACGATAATCCTTATTGCAGGTGAGATTTAACAAATGTCATAAAACTTCTCAGGTACCTGAAGACTCCTTATGGTAATTGCTCTCAAGATTTGCAACCTTTTATTACCCTAAGAATCTCCGTGACTTTATCCCTATTGTACAATTTGTTTAAAGTGTCAGCCCAGGCAGTAAAAATCTCACAAGATTTATTGACCTATTAAATTCTGACCTTATGTGGCGACAATATTAAGGACGATAATCCTTATTGCAGGTGAGATTTAACAAATGTCATAAAACTTCTCAGGAGCTTGAAGACTCCTTAAGGTAATTGCTCTCAAGATTTACAACCCTTTATTACCCTAAGGTGAAATTCAACAAGTGACATAAAACTTCTGTTTCTTGAAAGCTCCTTATGTCATTGCCCTCAATATTTGCAAGTTTTTGAAAACAGCCCTACAAAAACTTTGAAACTGTTTTATGCTTAGTCTAATTCAAAAACGTGTTTCATTTGAATGGTGCCATAAAACCGACAATTCCACAGACACGTTTTATTGCCCGAGCCACCACTTTAAAGGAATTAGACTATGGTAGACTACATGCCTTTAAAGACGCACAGAACGATTTGTTAACACCACTTATTCGTCCTGTGATCCTTCATACGGTTTTTAATTTTTTTTCTTCTTTATATAATGTTACTTTATTTCAAAGAGCAAGGCCCTTGCTGCATAATTTTTTATGGCATCAAGAGGTTAAATTTTGCATGCAAATAAGAATCTAATCTAATCCGGTATAAAATCATGAATTGAGTATAACCAGAGCTGGAGTAGGTAAATACTTGTAAGCGTACGTTTACTGAAGCGCTAAACTAGCGGACGACTTCCGTATCTACCAACTAATAATAATAATAGTAAGTAATAATAATATAACCGGTGCAGGAATAGGTAAATCCCTAAGGAATAGTGCATGAATAAAATATCACACGAATTACGTGAGCAACGTTCTTTCTTTGCCTTTGCCTGTAGCTTCATACAAGTACCTAGCACTAATAAAGTTTCATCGGTGGTGGAGACATTTGATATTTTCAGAAGAGAGGTCGAGTGCTCGCTAGAAGCGTCGCGACGCGTCGCGTCTCGTCGTCACTTTGGTGATAGCGAGCAGCCACATTCGCCAAAAGGACGGCATTAGGTGGCAAGCAAAAGCCTCAACGGAATAGAAGCAGAGGCAAAAGCGCTGATTTATAGCGTAACCTTAAGTAAGCAATTAATCTGAAAAAGTCTTACCTTTCCTGGAACTGCGCTCCTGTTTAATTAGAAACTCATTACCATTTCGTGCGCATTACTCTTTGATTAATATTCATAGGAAATATTCCGGATAGCAGAGCAAAAGTAACTCAGTTTACTTCAAAAGCCCGCCCGTCTTCTTCAACTAGACACTACACCTAACAACACCATCAATGTTTTATTAAAATCTAAAATGCGGTTAACGAGAAGCTTTAAATTTTAAAACTGGTGTGTAGCATCATCACAAAACTGTTGAAGAATTTCTTGCAGCTTTTGAACAAAATCATAATCGTTTACGATAATATTATTCCGTGTACTGTGTACTTAGAAAAACAGGCAACCTTCAAACGCTAAGCCCGATGCTAAATTTCGTTCAAACAAATTAATCTCGGATAAACAGAACGCTCTTGTGTACCTTTGAAATTATTAAAAAACAAATTAGCTCGGAGTGTGCTCTAATATGCGAGCTTGAACTTCGAAAGACTTTAATCCTTCAAGTAGGGAATATCAAGAATGTAAGTACACTATCTGATGCTAAAGCTGGATAAAATAGACGCAAATCTCCACTAAAATTTTAGACGTTATTATATTTTACTTATTTGCCCATCAGAAAGGAAGAAATTGTAAATATAATTTATATCTACAGTTGTCTGGAAACTTCATCGAGTTTTCAGCAACATTTAAAATGAGTAGAATGATATAAAATACTAGCAGCAATACCCGGCGTTGGCGTTGGCCGGGTAAGAATATATTACACGTTTGATGGAACATTCTAGAATATTTGCGAATTTAAAACTATCTAGAACATCCCATAATGATTCAAAACATTCTCTAACTTCTTTTAACATTCTTAAACATTCTTGAATGATCTTCAAGATTCTGAAACACTCTTGAACATTGCCAAATTATTCTGAAATGTTATAACAAAACATTCTTTTACTTCTTAAAACATATTTGAACTGCCTGTAACATTCTAAAAAAATCTGCTTCATTCTCATCCCCACTCCGTGTATTGTTTGCTGGGTGAGTAGTGACATCAGTAGACGCCTGGCGGGGATGACTAATCGATTGATAATAATTGATCAGTTATCGACCACTGAGAGTTGAAAATTATTACAGTGCTAATATCGCTATTAAACAATGGGGGTTGATCGTAGAGGGGTGAAAATTAAGGGTTGTATGTATTTTTGTATGCTGTATCATAACAAAATAAAAACTGTCTAAAAAATTAAAAAAAAAATTAGGAGTAGACCACCCTTAACATTTAGGGGGATGAAAAATAGATGTTGTTTGATTCACAGACCTAACCGATATGCACACAAAATTTCACGAAAATCGGTCGAGCCATTTCGGAGGAGTTTAATTACAAACACCGTGACACGAGAATTTTATATTATATATTGGATGAATCTATTGTCTAATTCTTTTAATGTGGCAGCTCTGGTAATAATACTACCACTATGTAAACGCGTACCTCTTGAATTGTCTGTTTTATGGCTTCATTCAAACGAAACACCTTTTGGTTTTTGTTAACCACTTATTGTGCCTGGAAAGACCAAAATCGTTAATTTTTTTTAAATAAGTAGGTGATAAAAGGTTGTAAATCTTGGGGTAATTACCGTAATGACCTTTCAGGTACCTTTTCGAACATCTGCTGTAAATGTAGACTCAATAAGTATCGTAACAATGTCACTATAGGTTTGGATCGTCCTTTTTATTAATAAGGCAATAAATCACTTCAAAAAATGTTTCATTGCCTCAGCTGCTACATTAAAGAAATTAGACAGTAGATTATCTAAATACATATATAAAATTCTAATGTTCGTACTAACGTAAAGACAGGTTTTTCTCTATCTCTACCTACTCCAATCAACTTCCTGTTGGGGTGGTAAATACCCCTTGGTCTCCAGGTGGGAGTAAGGGAGTTTGGTCGCGGTGGGTGGTTGTAGGTGGCAGAAAGGTGAAAAGAAATATTTCTGTCCTTTTTTAAGTCATAAGGATTTCCGGAAAGATCTCAGAATTTCTGAAATGATCTAAAAAATTCTAAAATGAGCGCAAATTGTTATTATCGACTTAGAATGTTCGAGAAAGTTCTAAAAATTTCTTGAATGATCTAGAAAGTTTCAAAAAGTGTACATCTACGTTTCAAAGATATCTATGTACATCTAAATATTCTAGAGTGTTCTGGTACTAGGAATTTCGATGTTCGATAATATATATATCAACATTCAGTGACATTTTGTCAGTTAAATTGTGTTTGCAGTCGAGTGAAGATCAATTGGAAGCAAAAACGAACAGTGATCAAAAAAATTTAAGTTATTTTGACAAATAAAAAAAAAACGGCCTATTTGAATGTTCTAGACTGCTCTACTAGAAATTTCGATGTCTGGTGGTATATAAACCGAAATTCAGTGACTTTTCGTCAGTGTTATCATCGAAAGCAATCAAGAGATTAATTTAATGATTTGGCAATGTTCAAGAATGTTCCAGAATCTTGAAGATCATTCAAGAATGTTTCAGAATGTTAAAAAAAAGTTAGAAAATGTTTTGAATCATTATGGGATGTTCTGGATAGTTTTAAATTCGCGAATATTCTAGAATATTCCATCAATCGTGTAATATATTCTTACCTGGGCAAAGCCGGGTATTGCTGCTAGTTTAATATATACTTACTTCAAAACTAATTTAAGTGCACACTATTTTACTTATTACTCACATAAAGTTATTTATTTGCCATTTCCATTTGTTTATTAAATGTTCATTAGTCTCCCTGTTTGCACAAATACCTAACTAAGTGTATATTTATTACACATGTTATTATAACAATAATTTCCTGCCGTTTTAGCATTACAATTACAGTCAGTTTAATTACATTATTCTCCAGCACTACTCCCGGAGGCGTATGCCTACTCCACGATTCGTCAAACACAGACACTTATATCGATCGGTAATTAGTTAATTAGTGGACATAATGCGGTAATAAAGGACATTCACGGATTCACTTTCAATGACCCGGACGATCGTAATTATTATTGTCTCTTTGATCATGTTAGTCGCTAACATGTACCGACATAAGTGAAATGCTTATCAAAACAATTACGTGCCCACATCAGCATAAAATATTAATTAAAATTACCATCTTCAACACGACCAGTAACGGAAATGAGTCACATAAAAGTTGGGCGTTGAGGCAAGGTTTTAAATATGTCTGTTAGAAAAAAATATTTAAATTTTCTTTAGAATGTAATTACATAAATGATTGTATTGGGTGGATAAATGATTTAGTTGCGTTGGGGTGTAGTGTTGGTTATTAATTATTTATTTTGCTGCATGCGTAATTCCAGACAATGTGACCAAGTTACACTATGTTGCATGTTAATTTCCGCATTGATTTTAATTACTGGAAATAGAAACGGAACTCATCAGTAACAAAATTGCCGATATCACGAACGCAATGCATATATATGATGATACTACGTACGTATAAACCGCAGAAGGACTAAACGTAATAGATAAATTAAATAGTGAATCCAGCAACATTATTACCTACTGATGGTGGTGTTACACACACTGTGAGAAGTAAATTGAAATTTTGAATTAATGCCAAACTTCTGCATGAATTCTGCATTAACACGGTCATAATTCGGCCCAATTCAAACGCTAAAGTTTTACGTTTTCAAACTGACGTACGTGTAGTACCCGCAAACCCTCTCGTATAGAATAAAAATTAGTTACCCTCACAATATTGTTGATGCTTAATTAAGAATTCACTATTTAAATGTAGAGAATACATGGAGAAAAGACAGGAAAATTTTGAACATTAGGAGGAGTTAGGCACGGGTGTAAATTGAGCACGCAGCTTTAAATATTTACTTAAGTTATTTGGAAAGTGAGATGAGTAAGATAAGAAAAGGAGGGTTGGTAGTGGGGAAAAAATATGGACCTTTTTATATCCATAAGACAAGTCTAGTGGGCTTGAAAGTCTGGAAAAGAACTTAATGAGAAGAGCTAGACTTAAATTGTGATAAAATAAAATTGATGAAGTTTGGGGAGAAGACAGGGAAAAGGAAGTCATACTATATATGGAAAGGGATGGAGATAGAAAGAGTTAGGAATTATATATATCTGGGATATGTATGATAGGGGACAATAATAGGGATGAATCAGATATAAACACGCAGGTAGTTAAAGGGACGGCTATTATGGGAAAGATGTGGGGATTAGGGCAAAAATTATGTAGGGATGATCGAAGAAGAAGGCTGAGGTTGTTTAACATAGTCCTGAAGGGAATCGTATTTTATGGAGTGGAAGTACGGGGATGAGAAGAAAGAAAGCAGATCGAAGTACTATACAAAAAATTGATGTAGTGGGTATTGCAACTAGAAAGAAGCACGCCGGATTATATGGTGAAGAGAGAAACAAAATGCGGAAAAAATGTGGGAGAAAACACTGAAAAGGGTAGTTAAGTATGAGGGAAAATTGAAAAAGTCGAAGAAAGGGTAAATAAGAAAGGAAATTTGAAGGGAAAAGGATTTTACTATAAATGGGGAAAACTGATATGACACAGAGAGAGAAAAAAAAAACGCTTGAGATGTTATAAATTTATGAGGTGATAACATATGAAAAATGGTGAGAATAAGATGTAGGGAAATAACGAGGAGGGATGACTTAACGAAAATACAGAAATACAAACTCACGGTGGGGCTGAAGGAATTTTTATGGAGAGATTGGCAAGCAGACCTGGTGCATAGATATTTAGAAGAAGGAAGGAGTATAAGCATAATATAATAGCTATATTATGAACAGGAAACGAATGCAGAGGGTGCAAATTTTGGTATAAGGTGCAAGACAAGAGATGTACAGCTTGATTACTCTCAAGATGAGCTCTGAAGATTTTACAGTCGGCGTAGAAGAAAGAAAGAGAACGCATTCGGAGGAAGAAAGATACAATCAACGCTCGACAAATTACGACAAATAAATATACAAGTTTTAAGACAGAGGTGCTTGATGTCTCCTCTCCGGTAGTCGTTAATTTAGTTTATACCTGAATCTCCCGATACTGTTATGTACCCAAAATTATTATAAGTACATAGATAACCTTTCAGTAATGAAACGTGTTAATATCGTAGCATTTTGCACACTATATTGGCAGCTTTTATATTCTTTAAAATATAATAATTATATAAAATATTTCGACCATTTTTAAATGAATAGTCGGGCGATTTAGTATGTGCCCTGACAAGTACTCTGCTTCAAACCAAGCATCCAAATGCATCTCTGTGGCTATCGCGAGCAAGGCGTTCGTTACCTTTTGCCATTGCGCATCTTAAGAACTAGTAATCCCGGAGACCATCCTAGAGTAATTTTACTGTAGATTGTGTGATAGAAAGGTAGAATACTTCGGTCATGTAATGAGGGGATATAAGAGAAGAAGGCAAGATCCAGTGGGTTGCAAAATGTTCAAAGGGATTTTTAGATATTTATATAGGAGAGTTAGTACTGGGAAAGAATTTGCATTGGGGCGGGTTTAAAGGGAGATTTTTCTTTTTATGTTATCCAATTAGATTTTTCTGACTTTTTTAATTGTTTTTAGTAAGTATCAAAATTGATGGTGATTTACATAGGTTTCTTTCTATTGTATATGTTACAGTTAAAACAAGTTTTTAGTTAGAACTCGTTTTCCCTAGTTAAAGCTAGTTTTTACTTAATGCCTTTGTTAAAACTAGAAATACCCAGTTAAAACTAGAATTTACCACTGATATATTTGATTTTCAGATAAAACTAGTTGTAACATCGAGCTGTAGTTAGAACTAGCACTAGAAAAACTAATTTGGGATTGAAAACAAGATACAGTTTTAAAAATATTTATTGAAAAGATCTAAGACACTGAGAACCAAATAATAAATAATCTAACACTAAAGGAACATTTTAGGGAACATCGACTTATGGTTAATTAGTTGCCAAGATGACAATATTAATTATAAGTAGGTAAATAAAATAATCAAATAAATCAACAGGACACAACCATAAAATTTCAAAAAGAAACATTGTTAAAGAACATTGATTAACACACAATCAAATCTAATCAGTCAAACTTAAATTTACAAAAGGATGAGGATCTTCTTGTTATTGCAAGGCAAACTATCGTGGCATTTGGAATTACAAAGATAACAATTATTCTTGCAGACACCTTTTTGACATACTTACATCCCTTCTTGCATACGCAGCGCATAAATCCTTACGTCTCGCGACGGAAAAACGCGTTTTGTCTAGTAAGAACTAGTTTTAACTGATATTCGATTTGTATTAACAAATGCATACATTAAAAACTAGTTCTAACTAGGAAGAACGCGTTCTATCTAAAAACTAGTTTTAACTGCAACATATAAGTACATATAAATTTTTCTCCTATTTAGATGTATCACAGTTTCACAGTTCTCTAAAAAGAAAGTGACGCCACTGATCGACCATTTAATAATTGAATAATTATGCTTCTAGTGTTTATTTACACTTATACCGGTAATAGTACCTTCATGCCTGACATTTGACGGTTCTATTTTTCCTAAAAAGTAATGAATCCAAATGGTATTTTATATAAATATACTGTTACTGTGAAGATATTTACGTCCCAAAAAAAGTATTTTGCATCGTTAGAATGAAACACGTGTTTAGTTTGACGCTCATTACTACATTGGCATACAAGAATGTATCTTGTCAAACATTTGATTGCCAAAAAGAATAGACGTTAATTATCACTTGTTAATATTAATGTATTATAATTTAAATAAGGCTGAAATGAACGGACAGACATTTCCTGCCGATAAACGCACCAGAACCTACTTAAGTAAGTACGTCTCGTAAGATGGATGTCAACTGCTACCTTTTTCTTGTATTTTTTATCGCTTTGTCATCTTTGAGAACAGGTTGTTTGTTTTAAGACGGGCAGGGTCGCTGTTGGATACTTAATAAAAAAATAACTACAGACATTGGTCATATATACAAACAATCTATTACACTTATACATAATAACTACCCAACTTGTACACTCAGAGGACGTTAATTCGTTCCCAATAGTTTTCTTAAATGGCAACGTCGCGCCTTTTCGGTCTGTATGTTGTCGATAATGTAGGAAACAATAATATTGCGAGCAGAATCGCATCTATTGCTCGCTAGTTTCGTGGCTGTTTCAATGTTTACCTAAATACTTAATGTACAGGGTCTTTCAAGTTGATGGGCTATTAGTATATGAATTAGTAGAATGAATTCAATTCTGAAACTTGGGCTCATTTGGTTATTGTTTATGCCGCTTCTTTTAAAAATATTTTCAATTTCGATTTACATCCGGTTATACCGAAAGTAGATGTTAACTTTCTTATATTAAAAGGAACATACTTTTCTACATTTTCCGATAGAAAATCTGAATTCATTCATATTTTATAGGAGGCACTACTCCGAAAATATTGATGGATTTTGAGTTATTTAATTTTTTTCAAAATTTTTGACATCTGCACGTTAACATGTAAAAAACCGTAATTCAATTAATTTTTGAAATTTTGCTTTATAACAAATTACAATTATTTATAACTATTCACATTATCGAAAACAATTGTGGTTTTTAACTAAAATGTACAGGGTGTTCAAATTTTGTGGTCCAAGTTGGTCAACTTCAAAGAGGCATAAGTCATTTTTTTTAAATAGAATGGCCGATTTTTGAGTACATATTCGAATTCCTCATTGAATTTGGCGTCTTTATATGGGACTATTGTATAACTTTGCTTGTACTTTTTGAGAAAATCTACAATTTGAAGTATGTCATTCCATTTAAAATAAGAAAGTTAACATCTACTTCCTGTATAACCGGATGTTAATCAAAATTGAAAATATTTTTAAAAGAAACGGCATAAACAATAACCAAATGAGCCCAAGTTTCAGAATTGAATTCATTCTACTAATTCATATACTAATAGCCCATCAACTTGAAAGACCCTGTATATTAAGTAAGTAAACATTGAAACAGCCACGAAACAAGCGAGCAATAGATGCGATTCTGCTCGCAATATTATTGTTTCCTACATTATCGACAACATACAGACCGAAAAGGCGCGACGTTGCCATTTAGCGAAACTACTGGGAACGAATCAACGTCGTCTCAGTGTACATCACTAACTAGGTGCTAGTAATAGTGGCTGATCTAAGAGAGCCACCTTTATAGTTTTCGGTACTGATAAATGATTTTCCAAAATAATTAGTAAATAGATACAGATACGCTGATTTTTGTTTCGTTATGCTTTGAGATGTGCAGACAAATGATGATATGTAAAAGTTTAAATCATAACAAAACAAAAAAAAAAATTGTGCTGAACAGTTAAATTTATTATTTGAATACTGTCTTAGACAAATAGGTTTATAACTGTATATTGTTTTTGTTACAATCGTGGCCAAGCCCAAAGGTGTATCTGAGTATTACACATGAGCAATCATAGTCCTGTTAGTGCTCTAAATATCAATGTGTTGAGATGAAAAAATCACCTGGGCAATTTTAATTTACCTTTCATCGATTCGTCTTTTTTTTTTTGTTTGGAAGTTGTCTGACCTGGCCAATAGACTCCGGTTGGCATTCTTCTAGAGCATCAGAGTAAAAGAGCAATAACAAATTGTAGGTCAACTACGGATAACAAAAGGTATACATGATGGTGTACCTAGTAGATGCAGCCAGTGTGAGAAAGATCCAAAGTCATCGAGTTGCTGCCTCCTGCGGTGTAGAGTATCGGGACCCTGCTGAGCTAATGGGTCTGCTTGCGATGAATAGGACCCGTGTTTTAATTTTAAAAGGCTTGCTTGTTCCATTCATCAGCGCCGTTTTTTTAGCGCCGGATTGCTGTTTGATGGGGGCCGCTACTCCAATCAAACACAAATTTACACAAAAGAAACAAAGAAGGAAGTAGATCAGTAGATCGCCTCGTGCATGCCAACATTCATAAGTTTATTATCTATGCAGAAAACTCCAGTCACCTAAAATTGAACATCTGAACATCGTCGCCATCAAACTACAATTGCAGTTCTTGAAGATTATGTTAACACTAAAGGTGGTAATGGTAATAGTAGAGGTGTTTCAATATCTCATGGGCTACTAAATGCGAATTAGATTGTATTTATCTGGTACATTAGTCTAGGGACATAGGGAAACTAATATATACAAATATCTTCAGGCATCTTTTCATAATATGAGTAGTAAAGTAATACAGGTTCAATAAACGTAATTTAAAGTTTGTGAGGAGTTTTACAGTTTATTTATTGTTTGGTTAATTGTATATGACAAAACATACTCTACACGTAAGAAAAGAAAAAATAAAATTACTTTTTGTTTATATACTAGCAGGGATGGACGAAGGTGCTCGAATATTTTAACTTCCTATCTATTTCATTTATTTATTACATTCCAATAAATTCATAAACATCCATGTGACGTCCTTGAAATACGAGGGCTAATCAAATATAAACGAGCCTTTGTAAATTGAGCGCCGGATCGTTGTTCAAGGCGCATACGGGCGTTAGGAACTTGAAGTGGGGATATTAGGTGACACGGAAACGACTCGTCGTATTGCTGTGTTTGCTTGGTTAGTAGCTATCACAATGAGTGAGAAAGAGATGCATAGCAGCGTTGCTCAACGCAACGGATTATTATTAAGTTTCTTACAGGTGGAAACGTGAAACCAGCTTAAATTTTGCGCAGATTGCTAGCACAGTTCGGAAATGAAACGCTTTCGTGGCAACGGGTAAAAGTTTGGTGCAAAGAATTTAACGAAGGGCGTAATCGTGTCGAAAATGTAAATCATCCTCGTCGTCCGCGCACCAGCATATCGCCCTTATTGAAGGGGACCAGCACGCCACTGTGCTTCAGATATCTGTTGAACTCGGCATCAGCTATGGGAGTTTCCACACAATGATAACGAAAAACTGGGGATTCCGAAAAATTTCAGCTCGTTGCTGAGTTGCTGAGTGAAGATCAAAAAGCTGCTCGAGTTCGCATCGCAGCTTTAACGCAGTCCCAAATCAGTGAAATGCACTAGACTCAGTCGGAGCACCATCCATATATCCCTAACTTATCCCCTTGTGATTTCCACATGTTTGGGCAGTGGCGACTGAAACCAGCCGCGCCAACACTCGCGCTTCAGCCTCCTCTCGATAGATGACCAGAACCTCAAAGCCCACACGGTCTGACGATCAGAGCCTAGTCTATGATCAGAGCATAATTCTCGATCTCCCCGTAAAGACGAACATTTTCTAGCATCGTCACACTCCTCAGGTGTCTAAGGCAGGGAGCACGTCGTCAGCCTTACTGATGAGTCCAGACGCGCTCCCGGGACGAAACACAAACAAAAATTTTATCTCTTCCTAGCGTACCTCATACCATACGCCCTTCAAAGAATCACTAGGAGGCGAGCGATTTTAGACTGATGAACATGTGGAGGCGTTTGTGCGCAACTGAATAGACTCCCGCCCTGCTTCTTTTTATAAAAACGAGATTAAAAAACTACAAATCCGTTGGGAAAAATGTATAATCAAACAAGGGGGATACGTATGTCGGAAAATAGAGAAATTTGTGTTTTTGTGAAAATTTTCAAAATAAATGTTTTATGAACAAAGGCTCGTTTACATATATTGGATCCATCCTCGTAGAATAATAAATTTCTTATTAGTCCGGTCCTGAATTTTATTAGCCCGGGAATATTACTTTGACTTAGAAAATAAGATAAATAATGGTCCGGCTCTTACTTTTATTATTCCGGAAATTAATTTCTTCGTTATTGTGGTTATAATAGGAAAATATTTTTCACATTACAACGATCTCATTAACTTCCTTTTATAATGTTCTGTTTATTTTGTATATTTATTAGTTGTGTTGTGTTTAGTTTTAAATTTTTGCATGGTAAATTTTACGGCAACTTAAACTGATTTTATCCGTAATAAAATCTGGCAACGAAGCTTAGTAATTTTCTTCCTACAGATTAGTTTCCTCCTTTAAATCTAGTCTATAAATTTCACGATATGTATCTTGCGCGGATAATTTGCAAATGATTTATGCTCTTCTTTGAAAATCTGTGGCCTGCGAAGGAGTTCTACTCGCAGTAAGGGGGAAAAAAACGATTAAATTTAAAGTTGAATCAGCGCTGGCTATGTGCCATGAGAGGTAAAAACTTTAACGCAAACGCTGCGAAGATTCCAATAAAAAAAAAAAAAGAAACCAGGAGGATGTTGCTTAAGAAGAATCCAATAACTGAGTTAGACTTTTTGAAAGTTTTCAGCTTCAAACTAAATATTTTTAGGCAATACCATTTTATTAGGTACAGTTTATCGACTAAATACATTCGTTACATTAAGTATATTCATCATGTTGAACTTGTCCGGCAAGAAACAATAAAAAAAGAGACACCTTTAAGAAGTCGCTGTTGTTCACATAACTAACAAGGCTCCCAACCTGCGATCTTGTTCCAAATACAAATCTAGATTCAATCTAGATTACAATCCGTTAACTAACTGGTATAAATATATATATTTACCTGCCTACATAACACATAATATATCGTCAATTCGAAACAGTAACAAGAACAACAGCAGAGATCGAGTTACTTGAATAATTATCTGTACGGTATAGAAATTGTTTTTAAATTAAAATTACATGCAAGTATTGTTTCCGAAGCTTTACTTACTTAAATATATAAACTGAATATGAAAAACATAAACCCACACACAGCAAAAGTGTAGGAAGGGCTCATAAAAATAAATTAGTTCATTGTATTATTTATTATATCAGGAACGTTCACAGATCCACGTACTGTCAATTTTCAATACAAATTATTAAGCTTCTTTACGCTTTTATCGCCCAAAATCACTTGCCACAATCGAAATGTAATGTGCTTCTAACCACCTGCGACCGTGGACTGCACAACCCTTTATTCTCTCGACGACTCAGGTTGACGCTAATCGTGACAAACGACGGACGAGAACTGTCCCCTGAACTGGAATTACTTTTTTAGACCTGCCTGCATCTCTGGAATCCGTGGTAGACTTTCGAACATGTATACAGAGTTGAGTGGATTTTACCTATGGACTTAAATCTCTCAAAAAAAGAAAAAGGAAAAACAAAAAGGATTTGCACCTTGAGAATTCCTCACTGACGCTTTACCCTAATAAAGATTAGCAGTGGAGGTTCCTGAAAGGGGAAATATTCAACCACACACAAGAGCTGGTCATCGAAAAAATTTAGTTACCTACCAATAACTGAAAAAAACAACCCTTAATACTAGATAGAAGTTATTTGCTACAGAATCATGATATTATCTATCCTTTGGGTTTATTTTATAGGTTGTGAGAATTGTAGGACCCTCCTATTTTGATAAAATTACTTTTGTATGTCATATATTGGTTATTAATTATTCTTGATGAAGGGGTTTCTTGCGCATTTCCGTTGTATCTTACATCTGGCTGAGTCGTCATAACGGAATGGAGGAGGTAGGTACCTAATACTTATTTAGAAATCTGTTTCTACGCGGTGGCGCATTTAATTCAGCAAAACGGAAAATGAAAGGGTGAGACCCCTTCGTTTTTAATAAAGTTAAACGTGACGCCTAACTAGCGTCCCATTGTTTAGGTAATTGCACGTTTGTAGAAACGTTTCGGCGAGGGGGCGAAGCGAGAAAGGGTTGCAGGAAAATTGTATGGTCGTAAAAATGAACTTTCTTTTTTATTCCGCTCTAAACGGAGGGTAAGTTAGTTAAATCCTGTAGGTAAGTTGAAGGAGTCAATAACCTGCTGCTGCCTTCTGGAATCGAACTTCGTATGAGGAACTTTTCTAAAGGCTTAGGACAGACGTAATATCCACTTTTAAATATTTTAAATTTTATAATTTTCTTCTGGAAATGTTGTTGCTCTTAGGCGTCCCAGTCGATGGCACCATCCAGGCTTTTTATTCCAGGATATAATACAGATTTTTTAAAGTAGATTTTCGGTTATCGAGTGAAGTATTTGCAGGTACAAAAGTAGTCGTTATTAGTCGAGTTGTTGACTAGTTATCGGAAAATCGTTTGCATGGCGACGCCTCGCGTCCATGGCGTAGCTTTTATTGGTTAGTGTACAAAGTGGATGGCGCCGTTGTCCCCACAACACAACACAACACAACACAACACAACACAACACGACGGTCCCTCCCGGTCCACTATTTGTTTAATAGTCGCATGATCGTTATGAATATCCTTTGAACAGATTCAGTCGTGCGTTTAATTATATGGTGCTAATTTAGCGCTGCCAAGCTACATATTTCAGCTGCAGAACGTTAATTATTCAATTCTAACAGATGTTTTGTAGTTAATTAGTTTCACGTATTGTGATAATTAATGTGGCGAGCGTCTCTTATTTATAACGTATGTATATACCTAGAACAGCGCGTACTGCCGACGCGCTTTTATTTGGACTCGCCTAAAACGAATTAGTACAACACATACACAAACAGGTTCGACACGACACATCACAAACCTACATACACATAGTTGCACACAGAAACACAAACAAAAATGATGCATTGTGATAGTTACGCGGACGTTTCCAAAAAATATACCAACTAGCTACGCCCGCGACTTGGTCCGCGTGGAATAGTGACTTTCGCCAGCATTTAAATTTTTTTTCTACTATATTTTTATTTTCTGAGCCGTAAGTCCTTTTGCCGACGTCATTACACAAAAACTTTCATCCTTATTTTTGCACCCTTTAGGGTAAAATTTTTACAAACTTTAAATGTCGTATTTATATCTAATCAAAAGCCTAAAAAAATAAGTTTCAAGCCTCTAGCTTTATATCTACTTATCTATCTCTGTACCAAATTCTTAATTAAATCGGTTCAGTAGTTTGGGCGTGATTGCGTAACACACAGACAGACAGAGTTACTTTCGCATTTATAATATTATAGATTAATATAGTTTAATTATTGTTTAAAATAGTTTATACTCGTAGCTTAGTATTCAACTACTTTTATTGATCCAAATAAACAAAACCTCTATAACTTTTTACACTTAATATTTTAATTTTCTGGGCCGTAAGCTTTTTGGACGACGTCATTACACAAAAACTTTCATCGGCTAATTTTGTCCCCTTTAGGGTAAAATTTAACAAACATTGAATGTCGTATTTATTAATATCTAATCAAAAGCCTAAAAAATAGGTTTCAAGCTTCTATCTTTAAAAATTACGGAATATCCGCACAAACCTTCCTATTTCAACCCCTTACAACCGTTTTTTCGCATTAAAAAGTAGTCTATGTCCTTTCTCAGGCTCTAGACTATCTCTGTACCAAATTTTATTTAAATCGGTTCAGTAAATTTCAGGCGAGATTGTGTAGCAAACAGACAGAGTTACTTTCGCATTTATAATATTCCGCGAATTCATTTTCATCGATTTTCCCATGGCAATAAGATATTTTCCCGCAGTAAAACGTAGCCTATGTGTTAATCCAGGGTGTCAGCTAACTCCATACCAAATTTTATTAAAATCGCTCCAGCCGTTTAGACGTGAAGAAGTAACAAACATACACACTCACAAATTTTCGCCTCTATAATATTAGTGTAATGTAACTCTTCTTTTATAAATTCCTCTGAAAGATCGACGTTTTCTGAATTTTTTAGACCTTATACTATGAAACTTCAATATATTTAGAATTATTATAAAAAAAATCAGTGGGTCAACTAGAAGCTTCCGGTAGGTACACCATGAAAAACAAATCCAGCAGAGTGCTGAAGCATCTGCTGCTGTAGTTTTACTTCAATCATGACAATGTGACAATTCATTTAATTTTCCTTGAGTCAATTTCAAGCCTCTTATGCACCAAAGAATATTAGATTACGTTCTCTCAAACTCCATTCCTTTTAGAAATATTTTAGAAAATAAGTCGCCTCTTCTGTTAAACTTCTTTATTAGCTGCATTAACGGTGAGGATTTAAGATAATTTTCTTTGCGTCATAATGCATCAAATAAACTGAACAAAAAACTGAAAGGATTCCGATGTATCTGCTGTTGGAACCCTGCGTGACGTATCAGTTTACGTTTCAATGCGTCAGCATCAGTGCGTCAGCCGGAAGCATTTGAAGCTTCACTGAAGTCGTTCAATAATTCTGCGGATGTGCTGATGAATCTGCTGTTATAGTTCTTGTGGATTTACAATAGGTTCCTTGGTGGTAAAAGGCTGCATAATACTCCATGCGTCAGGTGGACCAGTCTGAAGCATTATAGAAAGTCAATAATCAATCGCAAGGGATTCTGATGCATCTGCTGTTGCCAGCCTGCGTGGCGATGCAGTTTATGTTTCAGTTCGTTACCTTTAGTGCGTCAATTGGAAGCGTCCGAATCTTCATTGAAGTCAAATCTGGTGCATCTGCTGTTGCAGTTCTGTCTCAGCCGCATCATGCTCAATGCGTCAAATGCAACATAGAAACTTAACAATAAATCTGAATGTTCTCAGACGCATCTGTTTAAAACTTCGCGTTAACCACATCAATGATGAAGTTCCAACAAAATATTCTTTGCGGTGGAAAGCTGCATCATAATCAGTGCGTCAGATGGAATCGCCTGATAGCACCAAATCTTAAAACACGCTGACGACATCAGCTTTTGCTACTATGCTGTTACGATTCAGTTTACGTTTCAATGCGTCACCATCAGTGCGTCAGCTGGAAGCATCTGAAGCTTCACTGCAATCTATCGATAATTCTGAATAGGTGTTGATGAATCACAATAGGTTCCTTTGTGGTAAAAGGCTGCATAATACTCAATGCGTCAGTTGGACGAGTGTGAAGCATTATAGAAAGTCAACAATCAATAGCAAGTGATTCTGATGCATCTGCTGTTGCCAGCCTGCGTGGCGATGCAGTTTATGTTTCAGTTCGTTTAGTGCGTCAATTGGAAACGTCCGAATCTTCATTGAAGTCAAACCTGATGCATCTCCTGTTGCAGATCTGCGTCAATGCGTCAAGTGCATCATAGAAGCTTAACAATAAATCTGAAAGTTGCCGACGCATCTGTTTAAAACTTCGCGTTAACCACATCAATGATGAAGTTCCAACAAAATATTCTTTGCGGTGGAAAGCTGCATCATAATCAGTGCGTCAGATGGAATCGCCTGATAGCACCAAATCTTAAAACACGCTGACGCATCAGCTTTTGCTACTATGCTGTTACGATTCAGTTTACGCTTCAATGCGTCACCATCAGTGCGTCAGCTGGAAGCATCTGAAGCTTCACTGCAATCTATCGATAATTCTGAATAGGTGTTGATGAATCACAATAGGTTCCTTTGTGGTAAAAGGCTGCATAATACTCAATGCGTCAGTTGGACGAGTGTGAAGCATTATAGAAAGTCAACAATCAATAGCAAGTGATTCTGATGCATCTGCTGTTGCCAGCCTGCGTGGCGATGCAGTTTATGTTTCAGTTCGTTTAGTGCGTCAATTGGAAACGTCCGAATCTTCATTGAAGTCAAACCTGATGCATCTCCTGTTGCAGATCTGCGTCAATGCGTCAAGTGCATCATAGAAGCTTAACAATAAATCTGAATGTTGCCGACGCATCTGTTTAAAACTTCGCGTTAACCACATCAATGATGAAGTTCCAACAAAATATTCTTTGTGGTAGAAAGCTGCATCATGATCAGTGCGTTAGATGGAATTGCCTGATGCATCATAGAAAAATAACAACAAATCCTAAAACATTCTGACGCATTGACGATTCATCATGTTTTAATGCGTGACCTGGAAGCACCTGAAGCTTCGCTGCAGTTGATCGATAATTCTGAACAGGTACTGATGAATCACAATAGATTCTTTTGTGGTAAAAGGCTTCATAATACTTAATTCATCAGGTAGACGAGTCTGAAGCATCATAGAAAGTCAAGAATCAATCGCAATGAAGCTCCAGACAATTCCAATTGAAGGACTGATACTAATGCACTGAAATATAACCCAAATCGTCATTTTTGTTCAGGCTGACGTATAGTTGCAACATCAGTAACATCGGCATCCATTCGGACTTAGTGTTCAGTTTCTATGATGCTTCAAAAGCAACCACCTGACGCATTGAGAGTTGTGCAGCCTTCTGTCATAGGGAAACGTACCTTGCATTATAATCTTTGAAGCATCTGAGGCAGACCTCTAAGTTAAAAATTTTCTAAAAAGGTGGTAATGACTATAGCCTCATTGAAGTTGATCAACAAATCTGAAGAAGTGCAGATGCATATGCTGTTATATTTCTGCGTCAGCTGCATCAAAAACAAGAATTCAAGATAAGTATTTTTATTGTAGAAGGATCCTTCATGCTTAGTGCGTCAAGTGAAAGTGTCTAATGCACCATACAAACTGAATGAAAAATACCAAGGGATTCTGATGCGTTTAGAACTCTCTCTTATCCAAATTATTACTGACGATTCAGTGCGTCACTATTTTACTGCGTCCACGGCAGAGAATCTTGTTCCATATTAATGACGGGTAGTATTAGGTACAATTTTGGAGATCGAGTCTTTGTTTTCGTGTGCACAAATAGCTACAAAATTTGCACTACGGTTTTGCGTTCTGAATGCAAACTGATGATGGAAATGAATCCGTGGCAGAAGAATGGATGGGTTACGGTCAATTGAAATATGGAAACGTTACCTACGCTGCCGGTATTATACCGCAGTTGTTATCATTTCGTGGTCGAACTACAATGTAGGAAAACAGAATCCTGAGTGAAATTCCTGAAATAATATCCTGAGAGAATCACGACTACCACGCTCGAACTAGCATTACAACCTTATTTACTCAGCTCGATACTGGGCCCTGCAATGATGCAGTACATTTTAGCTTTAACCTGTAGGAGCAAAACCTCCATACATACGTACCTACACGATACATATGTATGTGTGTATACATGGCGAAACAATGTTTGTTTGTATTCTTCTGTTCACTGAATCAAATCGATCGTGCAACTGGATTGTATACTTATTGTTAGGTCGGTACATGTACACACACATTACGATGATGTTTCAAGTATCTACAAACGAACAATAAGTGAAATATGTCCCCAAAACGTGAAGTCTTATTCTGTACGGAGCGTTTGTTCATGCCCAAGTCCCGCTGCATCCCCTAAAATGTACCAAAGAACGATGACGCATGTAACAATTCAAACACAAATTCTCTGGCTCTTCTTCCAGAAAATTAATGTGTTACAATATTATTTTACGACTTATGATTTGGAAATTCTGTAGCCAAAAACAGGAACTTACCTAGTAGGCACTTTACAATTCCAAAAGAGGTTGCGCCTTTTGTTTTTTGTCTTACCCCATTCTGACCCTTACCATTTTGGGTGCCATACAAAATCTTGCGATTTGAACGCATTTAAGCGTGAGTTGTTGGATGTAGCGTCACTTCCGTTTGTTAATAGTTTTCCAATTTCGTAGCGAATCGGAGGAAGGAAAAAAATTCGAACGTTTAGCAATTTCTGGCCGGATTCGTTAACAAGAGTTCGAGCTAATTAAATTATAGCCTGGCAACGCGAAGCAGCGAAAAAACAGTTTAATTAAAAAGTACACGACTGACTCCTTGACCGGCCTTTGGCGTACAGCAACAACACGTTGCATTTTTCTCGAATGGTCCTCTGTTCTTTTTCTTCTTATTTTCGTACATAGTCTCTCATATCCTCGGTCTCTTAGATCCATAGTTCCTTGACAAAAAAACTCCCTCTCTTGCTCTCTTTATCTCCCCGTCTTGCTTTATTCATGCTCGTGATGCTTGCATGAAGTTAGAAATGGTGAATCACGCAACAGATTGATTTCGTACAACGGTCTACTCAAGCGTGTAATCATAATTCTCGAACAAAGCGGCCATCTCTTGCGGGATCCTTCCGCTGGTATCGTGTTTTTCCCTTATTTTAATTGGATTATTATTTTCTGATACCCAAAACATCCGAGACGACAACGACGGCTCTGATACAAGAGTCAGTTCGGCGACTTATTACTCGCCACGCCGTCACTCCTATAATGTCTCGTGGTTGAGTTTTTCAAGCTTTCATTAACACGTTTTTATTTAACGCAAAACACTGTTCAAGGACAATTTACAACAGAAATTTACGTAAGTACACAACCAACCATTGACTTAGTATCCTTACAAAAACATCAGAAATACAATCAGAAAAATTATTGGACTTGGGGGCAAATTAGGAAGGCGAAGTGAACATACTCAACACACATAATACGTGATGAGCAACAACTTTGGATTTGGGGGGGCAAATTGCGAAGGCGAGGTGGATATATTCAACAGGCTATGCCCAGTTATCCTTACGAAAACATCAGAAAGGACATCGCCTTCCTAAAATGACCCAAATAGGGTTCGTTTTATTCCAACAATATCAACCACCAAAATTTTACCTTCTAGAGATTTTCGTAGTGATTTATAATCAGAATCGCAGAGTTATCCCAAAAATTTCAGACACTGGGCTAACTTTATACAAAATCGTATAAAACGACAACGGTTCTCGCTGTTGTCCTCAACTTTTTATTATATAGGTTGTCCTTTGTGAGTCAAAGGCGCTGTCGTTGGTTCGTGGTTGAACAACAGAAACACTGCGAAATATTAAATAATTTTGAGACAAACTTTTCTTCAAACGAGACCGTGAGATGGGTCGTAACGGTTTTATTAATCAAAGGGGGTTTGTTTGTGTTTTCGTAAGCCACCGAACCGACAGACAACTTTGCGAAGTTTACATTTCATTCGGTCATTGCTGTACAGGGACTCTAACCAAAAACAGAAGAAGGAAAACAAGAACCAGAAGATAATAAATTCACAAAAGCCATAAATTTAGGTATCTTGTGGATTCTTTGTTTTAAAACACTTTTGACGCTATTAATAAGTTAACAAATAGGTAGATTGTGTTTTGTGCCTTGAAACATCATTTTATTTAATTTCGGATTCGGCATTTCAATTCATTTGTTTATCGCAAATTTTTATTGTAAAGTTTTCAAACTGCAACAACATATACATCTCTTGTTCCCGTTTTTGTTATATTATGGGATAACAAATGGCCTTATTATTTTTGATTTGTTGTCCTACCACATATGCACATATATGTATTATGTGCCACACGACAGTTGAGCTGACTGGGACTGTTGAAGCCCATAAAAGTGGTAGCAGTGGCAGCCTATCTCATGAGGCCAGACCACAGCCGTTTATGCATGTATGTTTATATGTAGAACGATAAATCTTTCAAAAGTGTTTAACATTTCAAGTTTTTTTCAGCCTATATTCACTGTAAGTAGAAGCCGAAAGAAGGACCATAGAGGCGGAGCCCAAAGAGGCAGCTTTCGTTAAAGCTCGAGAGCTTTCGGGGCGCCTTTTACACACACATACCGCGGTTGTTCGTACAAAGCTTGCCGCTGATCTAGTTCGTCGCGACGGCCACGGAAACTTCAACCGACGACGTCGAACGCAGGCAGCCAGGCAGTCAGCTTCCGTTCGCCGAAGAAGACGGACGCGCGCGCGTGACCATAGCTCATCTAATGTGTCTTCGGAAATACGCGGTTGAGAAAGAATTGAATCGTTAATGAAACGAAAAAAACCTTTCTTCCCCGAAAATTTAATTCCTGATAGTGCCACATTAAAAAAATGTAGGACAGTTTTACCAAAATAAAAAAAATATAAGTGAGTGTTTGTTTTTGGAAATGTCGGTCGTTTTTTAAAGATGGCAAAAAGAGTTTTCTTATTTTGTTTTCTGTTCGTTTTCGCTGTGAGAACTGAGAACGTTTCATTCGAGGGCAACGTCCAGTCCTTAAGATACGAAGCACCTGATGATTGTCAATGGTGGATCCGAGAGCCGGCAGTTGCCGGAGGACAAGACGAGGTGGCCCTTACCTGTAAGTTGAGAACCATCAATAGCGAGTTCGACACCACCAACTTCAGCGTCATCCCCTCAGAACATACCACGTCCCTTAGGATCGAGTGCAGCGACGTGATAATGTCTCGAAGCAGTCTCGACGATAAGAGCTTCGTTCATTTAGTGAAGCTTCGGGAATTAGAATTAGAACACTGTAAACTGGGACGATGGCCTGCAGGAACGTTGACAGGGTTGAGGAATTTGCGGAACTTAACAGTTAGGACGCATAACACCAAATGGCCGGCAATGAGCTTAGACCTGTCACCGGAAAGCTTTGCTCCTGTAAGACAGCTAGAGAGATTGGATTTAAGTTCAAATAACATTTGGGCTTTTCCGGAAAACATTTTTTGCCCTTTAACCAATTTGGTGATGCTGAACGTGAGCGAGAATCGTCTTCAAGACGTGAGCGATTTGGGCTTTCGGGAACGAGTGTCAGCAGCAGCTCAACCACTTATGAGTGTTCCGGAGGGTGAGCAAGAATCGCACGACATCGACAACTTGAAAATTGATATTTCGTGCAGTTTGGACGTACAAGTTTTAGACGCGTCATTTAATCATTTTGTATTAATTCCTGCAAATGGATTTGGTATTTTAAGAAGACTGAACGAATTGTATTTGCAATATAACGAGATCTCAATGGTTGCCGACAAAGCTTTAGCCGGATTGAAGTCGCTTGAAATTTTTGATTTATCTAACAATAAAATCGTGGCGTTGCCCGGCGAATTGTTCAAAGATTGTGCAACAACAATAAAGGAAATTTACCTGCAGAATAATTCAATAACTGTCCTTGCGCCTGGATTATTCTCGGATTTAGACCAACTGCTTGCACTCGATTTGTCAAAAAACCAACTGAGCAGTTCCTGGATTAACAGTGACAGTTTTGCCGGCCTGATACGTTTGGTACTACTCAATTTATCTTACAATAAAATAATGAAAATTGAACCTTTAATATTCAAGGATTTGTACACGTTACAGATCCTGAATTTGGAACACAATTTGATAGAAACCATTCCGGCCGAGACGTTCGCTCCGATGAGCAATCTGCATACGCTGATAATATCGTACAATAAAATTACCTACTTGGATGCATATTCCCTTAACGGGCTGTACGTTTTATCATTACTGGCGTTAGATAATAATTTACTGGAAGGTATTCATCCTGAAGCCTTCCGAAACTGCTCTAGCTTACAAGATTTGAATATTAATGGAAATCTGCTAACCAAAGTGCCCCTGGCCCTGAAGGATATGAGACTTTTGAAAACGGTCGATCTCGGCGAGAATTCGATAACGTCATTAGAGAATCCAAACTTTCGAGGAATGAGCAACTTGTACGGTTTACGACTGATAGGAAATCAGTTACAAAATATTAGCAAGCACGCGTTCGTCGATCTTCCCGCCCTCCAAATACTAAATTTAGCTAGAAACAAGATCCAGAAAGTGGAACAGGGCGCTTTCGAAATGAGCGCAACTTTACAAGCAATCAGGCTCGACTCTAATCAGCTAACAGACATTAGTGGTCTGTTTTCGAATATACCAAGTTTACTTTGGCTGAACGTATCGGATAACAGGATAGAGTGGTTCGATTACGCTCTCATTCCTCACGGACTACAGTGGCTCGATATCCACAAGAATAACGTCAGAGAACTGGGTAACCACTATTCCCTAGACGTCGAGTTACGTTTGCAAACTTTAGATGCGAGCTTTAACAAATTAACAAGTATCAATTCGAACGCCGTGCCGAGTAGTATCGAGTTATTATTCTTAAACGATAATTTGATAACAGTCGTTGAACCGCAAACATTTTTAAAGAAAACAAACTTGACACGTGTCGACCTTTACGCTAATCAAATAATAAGCATGGATTTGAACGCTCTCCGACTGACGCCCGTCGACCCAGAACGACCTTTACCCGAATTTTATATCGGTGGAAATCCATTCCAGTGCGACTGTACCATGGAATGGTTGCAAAGGATTAATAAGCTGGATCACCTCCGTCAGCATCCGAGAGTGATGGATTTGGAAAGTATTTACTGTAAGTTACTTCATAATCGCGAAGCTAAATATTTGCCTTTGATAAGCGCCGATTCTTCTCAGTTCTTGTGCCCTTATAAGACCCACTGCTTTGCACTATGTCACTGTTGTGATTATGACGCGTGTGATTGCGAAATGACATGTCCGACAAATTGTACTTGTTATCATGATCAGTCGTGGTCTTCCAACATCGTTGAGTGTTCCGGTGCCGATTACAAAGAGATGCCCAATAAGATACCGATGGACGCTACGGAAGTTTATTTGGACGGTAACAATTTCGGTGAATTGTTCAGTCACTCGTTTATCGGTCGCAAAAATCTTAAAGTTCTCTACGCAAACAATTCCAACATTGCCGCAATTTATAATCAGACATTCAGCGGTCTGCCAAGATTAATTATACTACATTTAGAAAATAATTCGATAAAGCAGTTGCTCGGTTTCGAGCTGGCGTCCCTCGAAATTTTGCGCGAGCTCTATTTACAGAACAATTTAATTCATTACATTGATAACAGAACATTCCTCGGCCTGAAGCATTTGGAAGTTTTGCGTCTGGATGGTAACAGATTAACGACGTTCGAAGTGTGGCAACTGTCGCGAAATTCCTATCTAGTTGACATCAGTTTGGGGGGAAATCATTGGTCATGTGACTGCGACTATACGAAAAAATTCCGAATATGGTTGCAAGTGAATCAGGGGAAAGTGTTGGACTATTCGCGCGTCAATTGCTTCTTTAGTAATAACACTAGTAGCATAGGACCTCCTATATTAGATAACACCACGTGTACAGTAGTTTCGGGAAAGTCCCGGGCCATGGTGGAAAGCCAGGTGATGAACGATTACCTGTCGGTGTTGTTGATTGCGATGTGTTTGTTCCTGTCTAGCGTGGTAATAATGTGCGGAGCATTCTATTACCGCAGAGAACTGAGAGTTTGGATTTATTCCCGGTGTGGGTTACGAATGTGTTACAAGACGACCTCGTTCGAAGAGCAACAAGACAAAGACAGACTCTTTGACGCGTACGTATGCTATAGCGTGAAAGACGAAGCGTTTGTTCATCAAGTGTTGGCTCAGGGTCTCGAAGGTGGCGAGCCAAATTACAGGTTGTGTCTCCACTATCGCGATTTTAACGTGTCCACATACGTTGCGGACACAATAATCGAAGCAGTCGAATCCTCGAGACGGACTATCCTGGTGCTGTCCAAGAACTTTTTGTACAACGAATGGTGTCGTTTCGAATTTAAATCCGCGCTAAACGAAGTGCTAAAAGACCGAAGACGAAGACTGATATTCATAGTGACCGGCGAGATACCGCAGAGAGACCTCGATCCCGATCTTCGCCTATATATTAAAACGAACATTGTGATAGAATGGGGAGACAGACAATTTTGGCAAAAGCTCCAGTTCGAGATGCCGGACGTGAAACGATCGTGTGTACATCAGCGATCGGCGGTCAATATTTACGCAACAAACACTCCGATGCATCTGGAGAGATCTAGGAGTCCGGCACTTCCGCCACCTCCACCTCCTGGTAAATTGCCGCCGTTCCTTCAAAACCCGCCCAGCTTACCCAGGAATTCGAGGCCGTTACCCCATCCACTGTGGGCATAGCGATTATTAAATTACAGGTATGCATATATTTTATTATAAGTACAATTATAACTTTAGCCATTATGAATCACCCCATGAACTATCCTCGACAATTGAGACAAGAACTGGATGGATTTCTATTTGAATTGTATCATTAGATATTAATTTTTTATTATTATGACAAACCAATTACTACGAATATATAAATAATTTTTTATCCAAACACCTGTTAGAAATTCTTTTACGTGTAACGTCTCGTCTCGTCAATTTATTAAGACGCTGTAGGTTTTTACGTTCTTCTGCTCTTCGTTCGTTTTTGTTTTTTCCTTTATAAAAAGAGGGATAAAATTTTCTCGTCAGAATAAGTTATTCTTGACAGGCTTCGGTATTCGGGCGCGGAGTTTATAACGAACGAAATGTGGCATGTTTCTCCTGAAGCAGTGCTTTTCTGGATAAAAAGTTAACAACATTAAGACGTAAAAGTGTCGGCTACAGACCGAGAAAATTACAAACCATGATTGAAATTGCGTTAGTCTGTCTCCGGGATTCGTCTGAAGGAAATAGGTCTTTTGTTTGTTATTTATCTGCTTCTTCAATTTCTTTTATGACACAAACTGTTCTCTTCTAAAACGTCCTGAAGGAGATTTGCAAGGATTTATTAAATCTTCCACTTTCCGATCGTGTTTTTCCTAAATACGAAAATATTTTTTCGATAACGCAGGACAATTTTGCTTCTACACGAAATTTCTAGCATCAGTACAAATAAAAAAAAACTTCCTTGTGATGCTATAATCCTGAAATCATTAATTTATTTTCGTTGCTGGTCAGCAGAGGACACTAAATATTAATCTTATTTTTTCTGGCGGGCATTTTCGGAAGCAAAGCCGATATTCCTTCTTGTGTCGTGTTTGTTGTTTTTTGCGGTCGCTTTATACGTTTGGCCTTACTTCCACGTCCACTAACGACCTGTGCTATTGTGTTAGTCCGTCGCGACGCATCCTGATACGAGACCACAGCGTCGCGTCGCTGCTGCAGAGTGTTCGGCTTTCCGAAACTTTTCGGAGGACATTTCCAAGAAGTTATTTATATCCGAGGAAAAGCAAAAGTGGCACGTGAAAGGGTATTAATGAAAACGGAAAGCGACAAGAGGAGGGAGAGAGATGGAGCGATCGTGAGTTCGGTCGGGTCGTCTTCTACTCCTCCTCCTATCTATCTAGCAGGCGCTGCTTTTCTCAAAGGCCTCATTTACTACCCACCAGCAAATTAATGTCTACGGGAATAATTACTGGTGCGGTTTCTTTGCTTCGCACGGAACGACCGTTGCTCTTTCTCTGGCTATGTCTTTTTTTTATTTTCGTTTTTCTCGCACGAACCTTTCGCTCTTTTGCCTGAAAGGGTCCAGCTCCAGGTTGGCGCTATTATTTAAATGAGCGTACACGCACGAACGTGGAATTCCTACTAAACGTTTTCTCACATTTTCCATAGAAATGGATTGTGTTAAAAGAAAAATTACGATTACCTTTTTATACTTATATGGCACGTACATAAATCTACAATAAAAAATAGCCAACGTTTCTCATTTTTATCCTTGTTCTCTCCCGCTGGAGACGTCCACTAATACCCCTAAAAATAATTGTGACCATTCACTTTTTCTGGAAGGATTTCGATCTCTAAAGTGTTATATAATTTTTTTTTGCATATTTTCATCAAGAATTCTAGCCGCGTATCGTGTGCATTCGAACAAAGGTGTTAAATAATAATTCGATGCTTTCCATTTCATAACGTCACCTTTAAAACTTCGCTTTTTGTTGTTTAACCAAGCTTGAAATCGGTGAAAACAGGTCTGAAAAGACGCCCGTAACGTACACTCTTGCGCTCGAATGTTCTTTAAAAGCGGTAAGTTGTCAGTCTTTGTAAGCAATCTATCATTCTCGTTTTGTCTCGGAAAACGTCACCCGGTGCTGATGCCTTACGTAGATTTTATTCACACGAATTCCGCTTTTATTATGGCCACTTCAAACACATAATTTATTTTTTATTTTATCTCCCCCTTGTGTGTGTTAAAAACCTAACTATTGTTATTTACCTGGACACCTTTTGGAAGTCAATGGGAATAACTTTGGTATGCACTCACCTGAAAGCAAAGAAAAAATATTAAACTCTCGTCTGTGAATATATAACAGTTGATTGATTTATTTAAATTTTCATTTTCAAACATAAAATGACTTGTAATGGTTCTCTTATCTGCTATGAAATATTTATCACAAACAATCGTTTTTATTGTTATCGCTGACTGCAAATTTCTCATTTAAAACCATTTCCAGTAAACTGCATATAAATCTCTGCTTTGGGAACGTTCGGACCATAAAACGAAAATGAGTTACGACAAATATTAAATCTCGTTTATTTTTGAACGATAGAAATAAAGTCGCTAGGGTGTAAAGTTTTAAAAACTGAAAGTTTTTGTGACCGTTATAAACCTCCCTTCCTTCTTTCTTTCTTATTTCTGTCGAGCCATAAACTTTCGTTGGATTTTTGAAGGCGGGAGTTTTTACGGGATCTTGTACTTCTTTTTGTTATGCAGAAGGAGGGTGAGGGTAACATTTGGAAAAGAAAGATCCGTCACGATGCCGCGTCCTCTTTTTTCCACATTTAATTTATTCAGTCTCGTCTTTCCATTCATTCTTTTGTTTATCATGAATAGGATTTACTTTCACCCTTTCCCTTTAAACCACAATGAGTTCTGAATCGCAAATTCATCATCTTCAAACAAAAACACTTTTCCAGCTGCGAAAACCGATCCACTCACTCTTCAATTATAAATTCTCAAAACAAGGATTAACTATTACCAAAAGAAACAAAAAAATATTTCGATGAGAGCAGCACTTCACTGTCTAATTTATTGGATTAGTTGTTCTGCTGCATGAATCCTTTGAGCTCCTGCAGACATTAGGTAACAATATTTCACAATCGTACCTACTCGTAAAAATTCACCGGGAAATGCATGACAATCCTTTGCACTTAGTGGCATAAAAGTTGGTGGAAATTGCGGAGAAAATAAAATTGCCAAGCAATTTACCTACACAGGGCTTTGTTACATTGCTGTAAACCATTGACAATGAAACGTCAAGCTATCCTGTAATCCTGTTTAGTTCCAGGTGGCTGAAAAAGGGTTTTATTGCTCGCAAAAAATACTACTGCATTATAACTTTTCCCCTAAAGGGGGCCATTTTATTATCAATAAGTACGAAATATCTACAGGTAATGTATAATCATCAGAAGGAACTACCAACTACCAACCACCTAAGTATTTAAGTAACTTCCCCTTTTGCTAGCAATTTATGAAATTAAAAAGTTTAAGTTTCCCTAACCGATCGTGGACTTTAGTCATTTTATGTTGCCTTCAAAGTTTTATATTGGATGCACTGGCTGGAGTGAAGTTTTTAACGGGCTGGCCGCCATCTTTATGCTACAAAGTTTCGACACTCGCTCGCCTTTTATCCGACACACGGCAGATGGGTTTAGACGGTAGTTAAAATTGAGACGAGTCTTGGGTTGGATGAACCGTGTAGTTAACAGTCGATACGATCTAGTTATGTCGCAAAAGACAATGAAAACAGTTGAGGAGATTCTAATAAAAAATTTACACTTTCTCCACTTCATAGTTTTCAAATTCTTATCACTTATTAAAAAAATAATACCTAGAACAGGGTGATTTTTATGTTACAACCCCTGACTCTATTAAACACCGTCAGATATTTTTTATTGACTGCAATATAACGTATACAGGGTTTTTCAAGTTGATGGGCTATTAGAAGTATATGAATTAGTAGAAGGAATTCAATTCTAAAACTTGGGCTCATTTGGTTATTGTTTATGCCCCTTTTTTTATAAATATTTTCAACTTCGATTTACATCCGGTTATACCGGAAGTCGATACCAACTTTGTTATTTTAAATGGAATGGTATATTTTTTACGCTTAATTCGAATAAAACGTGTAATTCTAAGGTAAGTTTGATAACCAACTTGTACACCAATTACGATCGGTTTCTGAGTTAATTTAATTTATAGAAAAAAAAAAATAGCTACCGCAACCCAAATTATAAAAAATCATAACTTCCACAAAATACGACTTAGAGTGTTGAAATTTTTACTAGTAATAGCTGAATATTAGTGCTAACGTCTTGACAAAATTGAATTAAATAATTTATACAGGGCGTTCAAAATAAAATTCTAAAATTGAAAAACTTCAAACACGAATTACTTCGTTTTTTCAAATGGCACCTACTATTTTTTATTTTTTCAATCGATTCCTTTCTTTATCCTTTTTCGATCTATATGGATACTTCCTATTTTAAGTAATAATTCAAAATTATTCCAAAATTTTCAAATAAAATAGGAAGTATCCATATGGATCGAAAGAGGATAAAAAAAGGAATCGATTGAAAAAATAAAATAAAGTAGGTGCCATTTGAAAAAACGAAGTAATTCGTGTTTGAAGTTTTTCAATTTTAGAATTTTATTTTGAACGCCCTGTATAAATTATTTAATTCAATTTTGTCAAGGCGTTAGCACTAATATTCAGCTATTACTATTAAAAATTTCAACACCCTAAGTCGTATTTTGTGGAAGTTATGATTTTTTATAATTTGGGTTGCGGTAGCGATTTTTTTTCTATAAATTAAATTAACTCAGAAACCGATCGTCATAGGTGTACAAGTTGGTTATCAAACTTACCTTAGAATTACACGTTTTATTCGAATTCAGCGTAAAAAATATACCATTCCATTTAAAATTACAAAGTTGGTATCAACTTCCGGTATAACCGGATGTAAATCGAACTCGAAAATATTTTTAAAAGAAGCGGCATAAACAATAACCAAATGAGCCCAAGTTTCAGAATTGAATTCCTTCTACTAATTCATATACTTCTAATAGCCCATCATCTTGAAAAACCTGTATGTAGGTAAGTTGTAGATAGCTACAAGAGCCATTAAATTTTTATTTTACTCACGACAATTTTATGTCTCGTACTTTCTTGACGATTAACGATTAACGATTAAATTGGCCCGTGACTATAAGATTAATCCCGTCAAATAATAAATGTCGTACACTTTCAATTTATTATTATAAATAAATAAGTAGGTACATAACTACACAGGTCCTAACGAGCACTCCCATTTTATTATTGATAAATAAAATTGTAACGCTGTAACAGTCGTTGTTAAGATAGAAGAGCTCGACAAGATCTTTGCTTGCCAGCTCGCAATTGTCACACACACGTTTCAATATTAAAATTAACGATGTACATATGTAACTTTCAATATCCATTCTTGTTCACAACCATTAAATCCTTTACATCTGATTCTGTGACAATTAAAGATGATATAGTGTCGTAACGAAACAGGCAACGCGAGGCAATTAAAAATTGGAATGGATAACGAAAGAAATCCATACCTGTAAATCAATGACAGGTCGATTGTGTTACATACTGTGTGTTTTTGAAAAAATATTTGGTTTAGTTTGGGTTTTTTGACTGAATGGTACTCATTACAAATTTAATTGTTACAGTTATCAAAAGTAGATGTAGTTTAGTATCTCATGAACCACGAGCTGTTCTATCTGTCAGAAAAGTTTTTTTCTTGTCAATTATTTACGCATTGAAGTAAAATGTATAATAAAATTCAGGACCGGATTAATAAGAAATGTATTTGTAGTCGGTCTAAAATCAAAAAGAAACGTCAGAGTGTTTGAAAATAAACAATATACCTACTTATTATAAAGAAACAAATAGACTAAATAGTTAAAAAATGCTAGAGTCCACAAAAAATCTAAACTTTTTATTCAAATATTTTTTTTTTCACATTGGCACATAACAACACATTGCGGGCACATTACAGCACTAAAAGTTTAGTTTTGATAAAGTGATTTTGCGGAGCTAACTAAATATCACAAAAAGGATGTCTCAATAAAAATTCAATATTGCAAGTAAAAATTTTTTTATGGCACATGGTAGCACATCTTGAGCACATTACAACACAATTGGTTTGGTTTTAATGAAGTGATGTTGTGGAGCTAACTAAAGATCATAAAAAGGACCTAGTCATATAAGTTATGTTTTTTGAATCATTTTTTTTTACATAGCACATAATAGCACATTTCGGGCACATTTTGGCACATACTGTTTTTCTTTTAAATTCCAAAATTGTTGTGTCAACTTTTTGGACATCATCACCAAGACTTCTTCATTTTAAATCGATACCTTCCAATTTTTGAAGTAACTTTATCATCAATAGTAGGTAGATACTTATCTAGGTAATTAATTATTTATTTTTTTAGTAAAAACCACTCAAAAATTTTAAACTACATTTACTGAAATTATATTAAGCAGGTACTTTATTGCTGAAGGTATTTGTACGAATTTCCTTATGCCCCGAACAACTGCCACCTATTTTCATCATCAAGTGTTTATACATATCACAGGGAAAGTTTTGCAACTCGTCTGGTCAAGTAGGGGTGACTGCTGGAGTACTGGACGACTCGTACAAAGGCATCAGCTGATGTTTTGCTCCAACATTTGCACACAAACGTACATATAGGTGTGTAAAGGTATATTCAACACTTCCGTGCAGAATGGTTGTTACAACCAACGCAACGGTTGTAAAAGCTCTTGAACCACTTTGGCCTGTAAGTAGTTAGAACGGGTTGCAAATCGCGTGCGAAGCCTATTGTTATTACAGCAGCATACCATTGTCATGTGTACGTACATGTGTGTGTAGACCAGAGGACCCATGTTCCGACCTACGACACTCCCTTCGATTGCTTGCTTAATAATAACATGAATGAAAGGGGTGAAATGGCTTAGGTACTTATTGTAAAGCGAATTTGAATTTATCAAATTCACAGACTCAGACCTTGAAACGAACTCACTTTTTTTGAGATACAACCCTCTCTCGTGAATGCTGAGGATGATTATTTATAATTTATGGTATTGACATGGAACGAAGCGGTTTTTTTATATTGTATTACGTACGTATACTGTCGAGGAGACCACCCCATTGATTGTGGATGTTCCCAATCGACATTAATCATAGCCTTTGACTTTTAATGAGGCAAACATCACATCAGAAGAATATTATGAAGCATTGTTAAATAAGCGATTCGTTGTAAGCATGTTCCAGTTGTTGTAATTTGATAAATGTCGAGTTAGACCAGGGGTTAAAAATGGGGTTGACGATAAAAATATAACCCATGTACCTACCTACAATAGATAAAAATGCGAGGAGAATCTCAAACAAATAAATATCTTCTCCCACTTTTTTGAGTATCTAGTTCAGGACAGCTACTCGTTCATAAATCAGAAAGGGGGAGTGGATCGTTAAGAGGAAAGAGGGAGTGAATACTTAATATGGAAGGGGGTGTATCCTCAAATAGAAAAAGGGAGATATTTGAGTTTCTCCTCGAATTTCTGTCATATATCAAGCTAGCACGACAAAGTTATTTTTCCGATTTCTGACTTGCACTATAATTTGTCGCTAATTTGTTACCAAATCCAAAAATTTGTCGCTCGTGCCGTTTAGTCATAATCAGCTGTAGTACTAGCTTAATATTAAGCTAGCACTACACATAGCGTATCTCGAAAAGTAAATGTCATGGGATATTATTGTAAAGGCCATAATTTGTTGCTAATTAGTCGCTGAAAGATGACACATTCAACGAATTTGTCGCTAGTCTTATCTTCAACTGATAAGCAAAACACTGCTGGAAAGCCATCAAACTCTCGAAACGTAACGTGTTGCCCAACTTGGAAGAAATAGGGAAAACCTAATTTAAAAAAATACCGGCCAATTGCGAGTCGAACTCGCGCACCGAGGGTTCCGTACAAACCTGTATATATGTGATGTAACTAAAAATTTACGGTTTTCGGATTTTTTCCTTTATATGTGCTATAAAACATTGCTTCATGCCAAATTTCAAGATTCTAAATCGACTGGAAGTACCCTTTAGGTTTTGATTCCCTTGCGAGTAGTTGCGAGTTTGAAAATATGCGGCTTAAATTGCTGTTTCTTTTGATTGCGTTGACATAGAAGTTTGATTTTGTTACAGCTTAAAGGTATTATAGACCTGAGTATTTGATATGAATTTCAATTTAATACCTCTACGCGTTCATGAGAAAAGGGGTAGTAACTTTAAAATTATTAAAAATATTTTTATTATATGATGTAACAAAAAATTTACGGTTTTCTCAATTTTTCTTTTATTTGTGCTATAAGACGTTGCGTCGTACCAAATTTCAAGATTCTGAGTTCACGGGAAGTACCCTGTAGGTTTTGATTCGAAAATTTGCGGCATAAACGGCTGTATCTTTTGATTGTGTTGGCTTAGAAGTTTGATTTTTTTACAGCTCCAAGAGACAATAGACCTGAGTATTTGATATAAATTTTAGCTTGATACCTTTACGCGTTCTTGAGAAAAAGGGTCTTGAGAGACGGACGGACGGACGGGCGGACGGACAACGAAGTGATCCTATAAGGGTTCTGCTTTTTCTCTTTTGAGATGCGGAACCCTAAAAATTGGTAAATAAATTCGATCTATTAACACAAATTTAACAAAGAACTCCTTGATTAATTGTTCGTTGGGTTTCCAGCAGTTTTGCGGCGACAAATTCGTTGAATGTGTCATCTTTCAGTGACAAATTAGCGACAAATTATGGTCTTTACAGTAATATCCTACGATAGCTGATTATGATTAAAGGGCACGAGCGACAAATTTTTGGATTTGGTAACAAATTAGCGACAAATTATAGTGCAAGTCAGAAATTGGAAAAATAACTTTGTCGTGCTAGCTTGATATACGTGAATTTCTGTGAATATTAAATGGAGCGGTTACCTCAAAAATTTATATTATACTATGCACTGAATTTCTAATTATACCTAAATATTTTATTTTAGTTTCCAACAGTTGATACCTACATAAACAATTAGTTACCAAGCACGTGCACCTATTAATTAAAATAATACAAACATGTTCATTCCTTTTCCGTTATATAATTACCGTTGCCAGTAACCGAACAGGAACTGAATATAAAGGAGTATAATAGCAATACAAAATTGTTAATTAATGAATAATATGCAGTTCGGTGAGCGAGTGCTCCAATTAAAATAATCCTCTACAGTTGCTGCACACTGCAGTAATAAGTAGAACATTTTATGCGAAATAAAAAAAAAACTGTTCGTTGTTAGAATCAGCTTATTGAAAATGGAACAGATGATAGAGGATATTCTCAGAAGGTTGGCGTCTCTTTACCTGGGTTTTGTTTAGTCGTCTTTGTTCCCTTTTTAAGGGCTAAAATCCTTATGGCTTTAATATGTACCCAATAATTATTATTTTAGTGAAGTAAAAAGCAACTCAAACTAAATGTCTTTAAAAATGATCCTCAGTTTCTCGCACCACAAAAAATATCAGGATTTTTTTATTGAGGTGCCACTGAACCATAACCATTACGAGAATCATTTTCTTCTAGTTAATAACTGGTCAAAAAGTCCTTGCCGCCCTTATTTTTTGGGGTTAAATTAGCTGATGTAAAATGCAATTCGGTCTGCCCCGATTTGCCCTGTTTGTGCTGTTGTAGAACAATAATACAAGTCATTGCATGAGTCATTGTCAACGCGTGTGTGAAAGCCACCCTTCACCGGAGGGATAAGCACCCTTCATAAAACCCTCATTCCTGATAAAACGAGTTTTCTGCTTCTTTCGCCTCTGTTTCGTTAGGCAGCTCCGTTATATTACAGCCCGGAAAAAACTTCTTCGTCATATAACAAGGCTACTTACTTTTTCAAAATAATTGTAACGGTGCTTAAAGCTTGTGCACATCTTAAGTTAAAGAATGTGCGAAGTTTAGAATATTCTACTAATTCTAACACATAGAGGTTTTATGCTGAGGTAGCTGTTACAATAGAGTGATGATTGTATTATATTTGGAACAATGAAGAATTTGTAGAGATGTCGTCTGAAATTTATGTAGAAATAGTTGGTAAAAGAAATAACAATGGAGCCATTCCGCAGGGTATAGTGTTCGATCGGGAAGCTAATATTTCATCCGAACGTTTTCCACTCCTTGTGGTTTATTCGATAGGAGAGAAATATTCGTCGAGATCCATTCAAGTGGCGTGCAAAATTAACGTAAAACCATTCAGAGTTAACAAACGCATTGTCGAAAAGATTGGTTTAAGAGGGACAAATACGGCATTGAAGAAGGAGTTCCCGGGGTCCCTTTAAGCTCCCTTTGAATAGGTTACTTATTTGACTATTGTGCCTGTCGCCAACGTGAGGTCACCTGGCCGAGAAATCGTAAACTGTCTTTCATTGTACGCTACGGTTGTCATTGTATTGCTTGCCGCCGGCCGTTCAAACGTTGTGTCTTCAAAAGGCCGGATGAATCTCTCTCTTCACGAAGACCATTCCGATCCAGTTTACCTGGCTTTTGGCTCTCTCTCCTCCGTCTATCAGTTTAGTTGGGATGACAGCTGCGCGAGATCCGATCACTTTATTGTATCTGTATTCGCCTCTCTTCTTCTTTTTCTTTCTTGATCTCTTTCGTTCTCTTAAAAGATACTAACGCTTCGGTAGAAGTTTAATACGATTTGTTGCTATCTCAAAATAATGTGACGGCACCGATAGGGCTAATGATGTGAATTTGGAGCGGTTTTGAATCCGAGAAGGAACGTCGATGAACTTGGGCCCTTGATATCTTAGATCCTTTAACGATCTTCTATCATTCCCCTTTCTCTCTGTTCCTCTGATCGATTATTATTACGTATTACCCAATGTGTTACCGAAGAATACTACTCGTTAGGGGACTATTTTTTACACTGACCGATTTTTTTTCTTTCACATTTCGAAACCGATACTGCCACAAGCTCCAAATATCTATCTCACTGATCATCAGCCAGATAGATAAGTACGTACGAGTGAGTGTGGAATAGGATTAATTTTTTTCTATAGCTACAAGTACTTATTAGGCTTGCATTAGTTTAACAAACTATTGTAATTATTATACTAGCAACAATACCCGGCGTTGCTCGGGTAAGAATATATTACACGTTTGATGGAACATTCTAGAATATTCGCGAATTTAGAACTATCTAGTCTAGAACATCCCATAATGATTCAAAACATTCTCTAACTTTTTTTAACACTCTTGAAAATTCTTGAATGATCTTCAAGATTCTGGAACATTCTAGAACATTGCCAAATCATTCTGAAATGTTATAATAAAACATTCTTTTACTTCTTAGAACATATTTGAACTCCCTGTAACATTCTAAAAAAAATCTGCTTCATTTCATCCCCACTCCGTGCTGTTTGCTGGGTGAGTAGTGACATCAGTAGACGCCTGGCGGGGATGACTAATCGATTGATAATAATTGATCAGTTATCGACCACTGAGAGTTGAAGATTATTACAGTACTAATATCGCTATTAAAAAATGGGGGTTGGTGGTAGAAGGGTGAAAATTAAGGGTTATATGTATGTATTTTTAATTCCAAATCATGAAAAAAAGAAAAATTTTGTCCAACAAATAAGAAAGTTAGGGGTAAACAACCCTTATTACTTAGACCTACTGAACATGCACACAAAATTTCATAAAAATTGGTCGAGCCATTTCGGAGGAGTTTAATTACAAACACCATGACACGAGAATTTTATATATTAGATTATATTATAAAAAAAATACCGGCCAATTGCGAGTCGAACTCGCGCACCGAAGGTTCCGTACAAACCTGTATATATGTGATGTAACTAAAAATTTAAGGTTTTCGGAATTTTTCCTTTATAAGTGCTATAAAACATTGCTTCATGCCAAATTTCAAGATTCTAAATCGACTGGAAGTACCCTTTAGGTTTTGATTCCCTTGCGAGTAGTTGCGAGTTTGAAAATATGCGGCTTAAATTGCTGTTTCTTTTGATTGCGTTGACATAGAAGTTTGATTTTGTTACAGCTTAAAGGTATTATAGACCTGAGTATTTGATATGAATTTCAATTTAATACCTCTACGCGTTCATGAGGAAAGGGGTAGTAACTTTAAAATTATTAAAAAATTTTTAATTATGTGATATAACTAAAAATTTACGGTTTTCGCAATTTTTCCTTTATCTGTGCTATAAGACGTTGCTTCGTACCAAATTTCAAGATTCTGAGTTCACGGGAAGTACCCTGTAGGTTTAGATTCGAAAATTTGCGGAAATTTGCGGCATAAACGGCTGTATCTTTTGATTGCGTTGGCTTAGAAGTTTGATTTTTTCACAGCTCCAAGGGACAATAGACATGAGTATTTGATATAAATTTTAGCTTGATACCTCCACGCGTTCTTGAGAAAAGGGTCTCGACAGACGGACGGACAACGAAGTGATCCTATAAGGGTTTCGACTTTTCCTTTTGAGGTGCGGAAACCTAAAAATGAAGGACCTCGCACAAAACAAATTTGGGCTCTAGTCAAATTTTCTGAAATTGCTGTATATGACATGACGTCCTGATTACTTAATTGTAAGTGTCAATAAGCACAGTCGAAAAATGGACAATTTTCGATATAACGAAAAAATTGAAAATAAACCGTTTTCGTAATAACTAGGAATCACACTAACTTAAAACAAGGCCTTTTGCTAAAAACTTTGAATACTGAAGTTGTAGATGATTAAGTGCGACCCCACATCGTGATCTTATAAGTTACCTGCAAGATCAAACCGAGCTCATGACAGGATAACATACAAGGTGTGAGAAATGCAGAATAACTGGTCAGGAATACACTTTTTTTAAATATGTTTTATACTAAACTTTTTGTGGGCTATTTCTCTGTGACCTTACTTTTGACCTTAGGGGTGATCTTTCGGGACACTTCGAGATGAGGATGTGATGCTATATTTTAGATAACAGAAAAAAAAAGAGCACTAAACATATATATTCATATTTGGTCTTAAATAACCCTATTTTGACTTAAAATTATCGAGCAGAAGAGGCAGTCCAAAATTTTATTTTTGTCATAACAACAAAATCCATCATTTTTCTACAGTCTTGTGAGACTGACCTCATATTAATAACCTTCAGAGCTCTTTCAGTTCTAATGTTAAAAATACCACAACATTCAAAAAATGATGTCGACCTCAATATGTCCTAGAAGGTCCAAAATAAGGTCACCAGAGAATAGTTCTTAAAAAGTTATATAATTTTTCTGTATATGTACCTATTCCAAAAATGTACTCCTGATCATTTAATCTGCTGTTCAGGTACTTTTCTCACACCCTGTATGTAATCCTGTCAAGAAACTCGGTTTGACTTTGCAGGTCACGACTTGGGGTCCCATTTAATTATCTACAACTTCAATTTTCAAAGTTTTTAGCGAATTATTTTATTTTTGAAGTTAGTATGATTCCTTGTTATTTAGAAATCTGTATATTTTCAGTCCTTATGATCTTAATATTCCGAATTAGAACGTCATGAAGTATAATATACCGCAATTTCCGAAAATTTGTAGAAATTTGAATGAAACCTAATTTAACTCCAAAGTTGTTATATATATGATATAGTTTCGAATTCTTAACGCATGCAATCTTAAATTTTATACCGTATAAAAACTAAAAAAATATTTAAAAAAAAATATATCTGAATTAAAACTGTCAAAAACAATTTTTGATATTGGTTTCACATTTGCCTCTAGATATGTACGTAGGTACATATTCAATTTTGTCAATTTATTCCCCAAAACCAATTTAATACGTACGTACATATATCTACAAATATTTGATAGTAAACGCAGTAAACTGGGTAATCTCGTGTGTTCTTTATGAGTTCAATTAATAATTAAAAAAATGTCCATAATTCCTATCGCAAAACCAAACAATACGTTCATAAATAAATACAGAAGTCTGTTTGTTATCACATCAATTACAGTTTTTTTTTACTGGTCAAAGCGGAAATACATTTGTACTACATTGTGATGGTGATCGTGATGGCTTATGACCCGTATCTGACAAGATAAAAATCGTTTTGAATAAAATATTTACTGAATAACAAACAAACAGTACTGGATATTAAAGTTGAATGAAACTTCACAATACCTACTCACTAACTGTTGGAACAACAATAAAAAAGAAAAAAAAATATATGCGGGTAATTAATTTGAAAAAAAAAGCGTCCAATTATGTAAATATATCTAAATAGTTTTCATGATGATAGATATAGTAGGTAATCAAATAAGAAACTTTCATATTTGTTCTAAAATGGAACAAATATTAATTATCTACAAATATTTGTATTAGAAAATAAAAATGATACGACGACGTTATTGTTACTAAAAGATGATATAATGTCCAAAAAATCGTTGTAGCTACCATAAGTTTGCATAATATTCAGCTGAACTACTTTTTCGTTCAGTTTCCTAAACACGATTACATAAAATGGTTTAACAAGTTATTCGAGCTGTTTGTTGAATAATAATAATAATTATTGTAAATAATACCATAAGTCATATCTCAAATATCCAATCGATACTTTTACTTATGTACTTCAGAATGGATTTGTGAAAGTAACAACCGTCGCAGCTACTACTTTTAACTTAAGGCAATAATTGTTGACCCATGGCGATATTTTTTGCTCTTATCAGTCACCAACAAACAGGATGTTGAAAAGATAATTAACATTTACTTTTAGAAGAAATACATGGTCTTATAAAATTGTACACTGAGAGGACGTTAATAATTCGTTCCCAATAGTTTTCTTAAATGGCAACGTCGCGCCTTTTCGGTCTGTATGTTGTCGATAATGTAGGAAACAATAATATTGCGAGCAGAATCGCATCTATTGCTCGCTAGTTTCGTGGCTGTTTCAATGTTTACATACTTAATATACAGGGTCTTTTAAGTTGATGGGCTATTAGTATATGAATTAGTAGAATGATTTCAATTCTGAAACTTGGGCTCATTTGGTTATTGTTTATGCCGCTTCTTTTAAAAATATCTTCAATTTCGATTTACATCCGGTTATACCGGAAGAAAGATGTTAACTTTCTTTTTTTAAAATGGAATGACATACTTCAAATTGAAAGATTTTCTCAAAAAGTATAAGCAAAGTTATGCGATAGTCCCACATCAAAAGACGCCAAATTCAATGAGGAATTTAAATATGTACTCAAAAATGGGTCATTCTATTTAAAAAAAATGACTTATGCCTCTTTGAAGTTGACCAACTTTGACCAAAACAATTTGAACACCCTGTACATTTTAGTTAAAAACCACAATTTTTTTTCGATAATGTGAATAGTTATAAATAATTGTTATGAGTTATAAAGCAAAATCTCAAAAATTAATTGAATTACGGTTTTTTAAATGTTAACGTGCAGATGTCAAAAATTTTGAAAAACATTAAATAACTCAAAATCCATCAACATTTTTGGAGTAGTGCCTCCTATAAAATATGCATGAATTCAGGTTTTCTATCGGAAAATGTAAAAAGAAGTATGTCATTCCATTTAAAATAAGAAAGTTAACATCTACTTCCGGTATAACCGGATGTAAATCGAAATTGAAAATATTTTTAAAAGAATCGGCATAAACAATAACCAAATGAGCCCAAGTTTCAGAATTGAATTCATTCTACTAATTCATATACTAATAGCCCATCAACTTGAAAGACCCTGTATATTAAGTATGTAAACATTGAAACAGCCACGAAACTAGCGAGCAATAGATGCGATTCTGCTCGCAATATTATTGTTTCCTACATTATCGACAACATACAGACCGAAAAGGCGCGACATTGCCATTTAAGAAAACTATTGGGAACGAATTAACGTCCTCTGATTGTGAGTGTACATCTGGCCAAAGTAGTAGATACGCCGTAATTATTTGTCATTAAAATAAAGACAAACGTAATTAGTGCTAAACTTATTGTTTATTAAAATTTCTCAACAATTCGTTACATTTCAAGTATTTTATTTATCTTGTTTTCTTCTTTCCTTCATCAGGTTGTGGTAATATTTTGATTTATTTGGTATTTTTTTTAATCTCTAGGTAATATTAATATTATCTAACTCATTATCAAGTTTTGTTCCTAATGGCAATGAACGTAAAGTGATCTGGATTGTTTATAATCCCACATCAATTATTATTATTTACGATCCTCATTAAAAGTGTCCTCGTTTTACTGCACCGTGAGCATCAGGATCGGTTTACAATACTATCGGGCAAAAAATCACAAAGAGGGTGAAAAACGTAAAAATTTCGAACGACTCTGCAGCGTTCGTTCATTTTAAAAGAAGAATAAAGGGATCGGAGCTCATAAATCAGCTCGTGGCGTCATTTTAGTGTTGCAAGAACTAGTGGCGCATCTTTTCTTCTTCGGGACTCTCTCTTATTCTGTTCCCGATCTCATAAAACCGTCCATTTCATATCCGTTGCCAGCTGATGCCCCTTTGTCGGGTAAATTAAGGAGGAGCACTTATTCTTCCCCATTTCACTCTTTGTATCTGCCACCGAGCAAACGTCGAATCGGTTTTAATATATACGAAAGAGAAAACGGTATCCATTACAATTATTGTGTTTCCACGATTCCCTAATTCCACCAGAGGCATTGATCCCTGTTCCTGAGAAATATTTTCTTATTTTCAAAGTCAAGGGATTGTGCTCTTCAGAAAATTAACGAGTTACAGTAGCATTCAAAAATAAATTCTGGCATAGACACAAATTTGATATTTCACTTATTGAATATATATTGGAATTATTGCCCCATATTATGGCTTTTAGCGTCCATTAGAGGTACGTGTAATTATAATTTTGTTATATGTTATCACCCCCAATACGAGGAACGACGTAATGACACCTTATTAGTCAAAATTAGCCCCCAACATTTGGAAACATGTTTGATCAGGTGATTAAGTTCGAAACAAATATTTTTGGAATATTTTAAAGATATGAAACTCCTCTTTGAGTTTATATATATGTACTAAACTAAAATAAATAAATCTAACAAAATATGCATGGGAGCCAGTAGATTGTAATTATGAAACGTTAAGGGATTATAGTTTTTAAACTTAAATTCCCACAGCTTATTTTCCAGCTAAATTTACGCTAGAAAGTTCCCAACAAAGGTTTAAGTTTTACAACTATCCAAATCCACACACATTTATTAGTTGCGGATAATGGGAACGAGCGGTTTGGGCCTCCGCCTCTATGTAATTATACCTGCTAATTGTCTTGAAACAGAAAATTATAATTACGTACGTATACACATATAATGTAAAAATAATCAGCCAGCGTTCGTTTGTAAACTTTCCATCACGCTGCTAATAACTAATTGTTGCAATCGTAAAAAGAAGTAAGTTTACAATCTCCAAACGAGTAACCTAACCACGGAAGAAAATTTATTATTACGGTTAATCGTTAGAACACTTATTATGAAATGAAAGGCTATCTATTAACTAAGACTAAGAACATGATATACGACCAGGGCACTTGTCAGAGTCTTTAACTTGAAATTAAAGCTGCAACGACTAACGAACGAATGAGTACCCTCTATACTTCCTTTAAGGCCTCTAATTAGTATTAGGTATTAGTATTAATGGTTTCTTGGAGGAATTTAATTTCATTCTTCCAAAAACAGATAGTTGTAGTATAATATGCAACGTAACGAACCAAAATATAAACGAAAACTGATTACGGAAGTACACTCAAGGGACGTTAATTCGTTCCCAGTAGTTTTCTTAAATGGCAACGTGGCGCCTTTTCGGTCTGTATGTTGTCGATAATGTAGGAAACAATAATATTGCGAGCAGAATCGCATCTATTGCTCGCTAGTTTCGTGGCTGTTTCAATGTTTACATACTTAATATACAGGGTCTTTCAAGTTGATGGGCTATTAGTATATGAGTTAGTAGAATGAATTCAATTCTGAAACTTGGGCTCATTTGGTTATTGTTTATGCCGCTTCTTTTAAAAATATTTTCAATTTCGATTTACATCCGGTTATACCGGAAGTAGATGTTAACTTTCTTATTTTAAATGGAATTACATACTTTTTTTTACATTTTCCGATAGAAAATCTGAATTCATGCATATTTTATAGGAGGCACTACTCCGAAAATATTGATGGATTTTGAGTTATTTAATGTTTTTTAAAATTTTTGACATCTGCACGTTAACATTTAAAAAACCGTAATTCAATTAATTTTTGAGATTTTGCTTTATAACTCGTAAAAATTATTTATAACTATTCACATTATCGAAAAAAAATGTGGTTTTTAACTGAAATGTACAGGGTGTTCATATTTTGTGGTCAAAGTTGGTCAACTACAAAGGGGCATAAGTCATTTTTTTAAAAATAGAATGACCCATTTTTCAGTAGGTACATATTCGAATTCCTCATTGAATTTGGCGTCTTTTAATATGGGACTATCGTATAACTTTGCTTATACTTTTTGAGAAAATCTACAATTTGAAGTATGTCATTCCATTTAAAATAAGAAAGTTAACATCTACTTCCGGTATAGCCGGATGTAAATCAAAATTTAAAATATTTTTAAAAGAAGCGGCATAAACAATAACCAAAATGAGCCCAATTTTCAGAATTGAATTCATTCTACTAATTCATATACTAATAGCCCATCAACTTGAAAGACCCTGTATATTAAGTATGTAAACATTGAAACAGCCACGAAACTAGCGAGCAATAGATGCGATTCTGCTCGCAATATTATTGTTTCCTACATTATCGACAACATACAGACCGAAAAGGCGCGACGTTGCCATTAAAGAAAACTACTGGGAACGAATTAACGGCCTCTCAGTGTACATCTACATTGGGGCCCATAAAAATAAAACTTGTAGCAAAGACACCGGACGCTGTTTAACATTAAAAACTTTTTTAGACTTATTTTCAGAGCATCTGCTAATTTTAAACAACAGCGCATGATGTTATAATGGCAAATATTTAACTGAAATTACTTAAGCCTCTCTATTGCTCTGATCCTGTGTGTTTTTAAAACTAACTCGTCACGTCCCAAAAGGTGTTTTAACATCCTGACCTCATAGTGTCTTATGTGTCTTACTTTAACAGCCCTAATTTATTTGTAACCCTAATCCGAAAATGCAACAAAATTGGAGGGGGGTCCATTTAAAATAACGAAGAGGACAGTAATTTCCGAAGTGATAAAAGATCGAAAATATTGATCGATTGGCCACTTCTTAAAACCCAATCGACCAAAATTTCAAAACGATTGTTCAATATTTAGTCTAGAATTTCGTCTAGGGGGTAAGCTGAAAACGATCACCCTGTATATCTATTTAAAATATGATTAACTGATTGTTTGAATGATTCAGTATTATGGACGTTGCAAGTTTTAATTTTCTCCAAGGGGTTAATGTTTCGCTCGTTAATTTCAATTGTTCAACGTCAGTATTTTAAATATGGAGATCACACAGACAGCATAGGTCCTGGATTTGTGTGTATGTGTATCGAATGTCCGGGTGTTAATTGCTTGGAGCTTATTAAAATTAATAAGCATACAAAACAGGCTCACGATCGCGTGTCATTAATGAAAAACAGACAGATCTACTTTAAATTATAGCATGACGGCATCAAGATATGAACTTTGTGAACAGTACTGTCTGCAAGACAATTCAGAGGGAACAGAATTAATTTGTTGTTGTAAAATGGTCTTTTTGAATTCATTAACAACTGCAACAAGGATTGTTTATTAACAGATGCAGAAACTTTTTGTATTACAGTTCCAAGCAAAAAAATAGTTGGTGCCTTTAACCCAAGTTCAGTGAATAAGTGCAGAATGGTGTGGAAATTTCTCACTAATATATGTAAAATAAATTTTTTCATGTTGTGGAATTTCAGGACCCCAAACAATCTTTTACGTTTTAACCAGAACCTTTCCTAAAAGTCATTAGAGTACAAAATTCTGTTTATTTTCCATATGGTCGGTTTGTGGTCTATTTAAATAAAATGGTTCCCACAACTACACCTTTACGTATCTTAACTAATGAAATGAAAAATTGCACGATGATTATGATTATTTGGATGAGTAAGATGGACGAGTTGATGGAGTTGCCCAGGACAATGGACGTTTCAAGTTCAAGTTGTGCTGTCAATTTGTTAGACTGCAATTAGGACTATATGTGCCCATAGAATATTGTATATATTGTAAGTTGGACCGCGGGAATATAAAAAGTGTTCTATTGTGTATAACCTGCGGAATGTAATTTCTTACAAAACCGTTGCGAGCTCCAATTATCGTAATTGGTTGTTCGAAGCGTGTAAGCTATCAATAACGATAATAGCACAAATCGTTAACTGTTTTATAAACGTCCGTCCGTCCGTCGTAAACATCATCAAAACTAATGCCTTTAATATCCTGTTGTAACATAACTGGTCGATTTCGAAAATGGGTAACGTTCAGGCCATGTAATTGGCCCCTCGAGCCATGCAACTCTTAAAACATACCGCGTCATGTAATGTACGTACATTAGTAGGTATGTCTATTCATCGATATGAAATGCGCGAAATTTCTGTGTCGTTAAAAGAACAATCTGATAACAAAAGCCTTTTATTGCGCTACCACATTCACATTTCATGTCGTTAATAAAGTCTAATTTTAATTGCTTTGCTGTACCACTTTTTTCAAATAAATCAGTTGCACCACTTTTACCACCGGCAGTTTGTATCAAAAAACAGAAATTGTTACAATAGAAGGTTTCTTTATAAACAGGAGGTTTATTTTGCCGGATTTATCTCCACGATGTCACTCTGACGTAACAGTTATGCGCAGTCGGCTACCTTGCGCATCGACCACTTTCGGCCTACTTCAACAGCTGCAAGATCAATTTGGTAGGAATTCCCCATGTCTTCTGCTTTTGTTCAGGCCTTTAACTGCCTCTGGTTACCCCATTGGGTTCTCTTGTGTCATTATTATCATTTCGAAAAGCTGGTAGATGTCAAAAATGATTTTTGCGCAAGGTGACTGACTTTCGGTTTAATTCCAAGAAGATATAAAACGATGCTTTCGATGATAATTAAAACAGTAACTTACTCAGGGGCATCTATCGTTATTTAAAGGGGGTTTTGTGTATCATACAGATATAAAAAGGTTGTTTGTTTGCTCCTCGTGGCGCTTCCAAAGAAGCACGTAACATAAATATAAGTAAACGAATTATCGGTTTCGGTATAATCTAAAAATATTTCGTCATCGGCGCAAAATAAACAATATTAACCAACCAATCATTTGTCATTGTGAAAGTAAACGAGAAGAAGAGGGACCAATGCCGCTCTTCCCTAATATATCATCTGTTTACTCAGCCAACTAAGCAGAGCCACTTGAGACGGGGACAGCAAAATCTTGTGCATGTTTGCTTAATGCTTCAGAGCACGCATGCTTTCAGAATTGTCAACCGATATTTCTATACGGACAGTATACCTACCATCTACCGAACTATATGAGGGTGACATGGAAACCCTCGACAATCCAAGTAACCGTGGAACCCACATATAAGTTTATAGTAAAAGTGATTGTGTTTTCTTAGGACGAACAGTGTAGTTCTGTCTACATCTATTGTGGAACTTATAATCCCTTCTGATATACAGGGTTTTTCAAGTTGATGGGCTATTAGAAGTATATGAATTAGTAGAAGGAATTCAATTCTGAAACTTGGGCTCATTTGGTTATTGTTTATGCCGCTTCTTTTAAAAATATTTTCAAGTTCGATTTACATCCGGTTATACCGGAAGTCGATACCAACTTTGTTATTTTAAATGGAATGGTATATTTTTTACGCTGAATTCGAATAAAACGTGTAATTCTAAGGTAAGTTTGATAACCAACTTGTACACCTATGACGATCGGTTTCTGAGTTAATTTAATTTATAGAAAAAAAATAGCTACCGCAACCCAAACTATAAAAAATCATAACTTCCACAAAATACGACTTAGAGTGTTGAAATTTTTACTAGTAATAGCTGAATATTAGTGCTAACGCCTTGACAAAATTGAATTAAATAATTTATACAGGGCGTTCAAAATAAAATTCTAAAATTGAAAAACTTCAAACACGAATTACTTCGTTTTTTCAAATGGCACCTACTATTTTTTATTTTTTCAATCGATTCCTTTTTATCCTTTTTCGATCTATATGGATACTTCCTATTTTAAGTAATAATTCAAAATTATTCCAAAATTTTCAAATAAAATAGGAAGTATCCATATGGATCGAAAGAGGATAAAAAAAGGAATCGATTGAAAAAATAAAAAATAGTAGGTGCTATTTGAAAAAACGAAGTAATTCGTGTTTGAAGTTTTTCAATTTTAGAATTTTATTTTGAACGCCCTGTATAAATTATTTAATTCAATTTTGTCAAGGCGTTAGCACTAATATTCAGCTATTACTAGTAAAAATTTCAACACTCTAAGTCGTATTTTGTGGAAGTTATGATTTTTTATAGTTTGGGTTGCGGTAGCTATTTTTTTTCTATAAATTAAATTAACTCAGAAACCGATCGTCATAGGTGTACAAGTTGGTTATCAAACTTACCTTAAAATTACACGTTTTATTCGAATTCAGCGTGAAAAATATACCATTCCATTTAAAATAACAAAGTTGGTATCGACTTCCGGTATAACCGGATGTAAATCGAACTTGAAAATATTTTTAAAAGAAGCGGCATAAACAATAACCAAATGAGCCCAAGTTTCAGAATTGAATTCCTTCTACTAATTCATATACTTCTAATAGCCCATCAACTTGAAAAACCCTGTATACCTACACAGGGTGTTGTCGGTATCTTCATTAGAACAGGAGTTGCAAATATTGATCAGTCTTTACATTGAGGTGCGCAGAAACGTGGCACCGCCCTTTTTTAACTAATTGCCTGAGCATAAGCTCCACCCTAGTCACAATAGATTTTTGTTGGTCACTGATAGTTTTTGAGTTATTTTAACTATTATCAAACTAAAATACTTAATAAATTCTGGGGATAAATATTTTTTTAGTTTATTTAATAATGGTTACTTACCTTTGACATTTTTTTTATCATCGTCGTATAGAGGTTTGATATCGACCAGTTTATACAAACAATTGTATTTGCACCCCTTTTTCCCGAATGCCTACAATCCAAATCCGTTTCATTTTTCATTTCCTATGTTTACGTGATAAGCATTCGGTACGAGTTAAAATCCGGTATATTGAGTACATAACAGAGGTGAATCCGTACATTTCCCGCTTTAAAAAATGCATTACGCGGCATGCGAAACAAAAACGCCAGGCGTCAAAAAAAAAAAAACTGCGAAAATACTGAAAAAACAACTACAGGATAATAGGGCGGACTGCTGGCTGTGTTGTCACACATATAGATATTAATGCTTTGGGGTGAAATTATCGTCAGGTTAATGTCGGATGTCCGTTTCATGTACCCATGTAACACAATAAAAAATATTACTTTGTGTGAAAATGACACATTATTAACGTAGGAAGAAGGGTGGTGGTGGTAGTGGTAGTACATATTTAGTATCGCTGGTCTCTAATCAATTCACATTAGGCCCTTTGATTGGCGCTAATGTTCGATGGTCAAGTTTATTTTGGCCCTGATCGAAATGACAGGGGTAATCGGGGTTTAATTGGCCCTAATTTCCTATTGTAATTAATGAAGGAACACCGAACGAAATGATACGAGGGAGACAGGGTTGTTTACACCGCATTGGGTGGAAAATTGGTTATTTCCGGCTTTCAATGGTATTGAAAATGACTACTGCACCACTTACAGGATCGTAAGACTTCTTTGATCGCGAGTTCTCAGTGCTTACAAAAAAAATGTTTCATCTGTCCCATAAATATTTCAGTTGAAATAATTAATAAATTAGTCGTCTAAAAATTCAATTTTCTCGTCTGCTATATTTTCCCCTCCATTAAAGTGTCCTATCGGTTCGATAATTGTAATATTCATTTCTTTGAACCTTCCATCAGCCAATTGAAAATTATCTGTTGTTTAATTTATTAGACGTGGAATGTAAACTGGCGAGGTGCCAAATAAGTTCGCCGACTTTGGTTAGAAGACATAGAGAACTTGACATTTCAATTAAACTTGATTTTCGATGCATAATTTTGTCGTTATTGTTGTTTTCCTTTTGCTTCCACTCTTCCTTATCATCTCTATTCAAATATTATACCACTACTGACAGTCAACGTTTCCTATACATCGGAAAATTGCTTTATTAGCATCGACACCCTAAACTACACCTAACAAAGACTAAAAAATTATAAACACACGGTGGTTACGTCTTTTATTGGTTTTTCTTGTTATAGACCAGGGTCGATAATTTTTGAAACCAAGAAAAATTATAGTAGGATGAAACCCATCATTGGAAAAGTAAGATAATATAACAGAAATGAAAGGAAAAGTAATTTACGATCGATCTGAGGTCGGAAAGGAATAGGGGGTGAGTTTTTAAGGGTAAAACACGGTTTTCCTTGATTTCCGGAAAAACTACAAGTCTTATGGAAAAAAGTTAAATGGCAAACTTGTAGGTAATAAAAAGATATACAACTTTTGTATTTACACTTTTTTCGCATAACCTCAAAATTTATGTGAAAAATTCAAATAACCAACTTTTTAGTTTTTTATTATCTTTTACAAAAAAATTTTTTTTCACGAAATTTGGTAAAATCATCTATTTATGTCCCAAATACGCTGTAATTTTTTTGATTTGAAATATTTATTTTTCCTTTCATTTCTGTTATATTCTCTTCCTTTTCCAATGGGCTCCATCCTACTATATTTTTTTTCACTTTTTACTATTTTTGAAGGCTTCAGCACTGGTCTATTAGTATAACAAAGAGGGTCCTGGTGTTCCTGATATTTTTTACTTATTAAGTACCTACAGCTCAGAGAGTCCTGATGTTAAAGTTTCAAACTTTGCAGTTACTTACATGGTACATAAACCTGATGGTACTCATTAAGCGTTCTTGGTCCCTTGTTTTCTCTTTGCAAAAAACACTTTATTATCGTTTGCAAGTGTTGACCCCCGTTCGTGCCCATGTAATGCATGTGTGTCTGTGTGTAGCTTGTTATCGGGCTCGAAATCTTAACAAGGCCCAAGGAGAGAACGAAAACACGAAACTCCAAAGGGGGCGTTTCCGAGACTCTTTCTGGGCCTCCAACAACTCAGGGTCATCATTTAGAATCCAACATCATCTCATTCCACAGGACTCGATCAATTGAAAGGGGTAAAAATCCTTCAGGTATTTTTTTTAATTTTTATTTTATATAGCACAATGTTATCCCTGATTTTACTAAAGAAGGCTATTTGAACGCTTTTAATCACAAAACTATGTATTTGTGATCTGTGTGTGTGTTCATAATATCCACAAGGACCATTTCGAAACCTGATATAATGGTTGGGTTTAGTACTTAGAGGGGAAGGGATCAAATTGATGAGGAAATTTAATGTTACGAGGAAGATATTTATGTATGAAGAGAGGTGCATAAATGCCACAGGAAGCCATAACGTGTGGTAATGGCAGTGGCAATGGTAACGGTGATCGCGTACCGACCGTCTTTTATTCAGATACAACACCATCAGCACGGCACGTTACGGTGTCAATCAGCGATAATTAGTTTCGCAATATGGGTTCAGGATCTCGTTTAATGCTAATTAATAACACTCTTATGCGCTAAGTAGTCATCCGGGACGCATCAACTTAATCAGCACTTGCTTCAGCTTTTATGGTACGCTTTCGGCGAAGTCTCAAAGAAAACGCAAAGAGGAGTCTTGCTTTGACGTCAACCGGAGAGAAATCGGCGAAACTCAACTCTACACTTCGTTAAGCTTCGCAATTCGAACGTGAACTTCACTTGGACGGTTTTATTGGGCGCACGGAAAGAATCGAATTTTCAATAACGAAACCAATTTCGTGTTTGAAGGAAAATAAAATTCGTGCATTTTCACAATAAGGACCACCGCCATCACGCCACTTTTAAAACTACTGTACTTTTATTGTCTTTTCAAGAGCCGTATCCTTTGAATTTTCGTCTGCTTCCATTTTCTACTTTCCGCATTTATCAAAGGCACTTTTGTCCCTTGAGTTTACTTCTTTGTAAAATTAGAAATAACAACCAATTAGCCTCAACAATTCATTGCTTTCTTTAATACATTTACGTTATGCTTTTCTTTGAATATTGACTTCCTGTAAGTTTTATTTCGTACTCTTTATTTTTAAACCAAGCAGGAATACTTCTTTCCGTGGTACATCATACCATGGTCATGGAAATCTATCTATACCTTAAAGGAGTCCATTAACTTGGAGGACACGTACCTCCACTTTATCTAGAGCAAATTTTTGCACCATTTGTGAATAGTATCCCTTATTAATCCTATTTCTGCTTCTCATATGCCTCTAGGTACCTCTGCCTGAATCATGAAGTGCTTGAGCAGCTGCACACCTCGCCTGTTCCTTGCCCCACTCTGCTCTCCCACTTTCCCTGGTACCAAAAATCGTCTTGAAATTAAAAACACCTTTAATGCTAAAAATAAAAGAGATTTGAGAAGCTCTTGGTGCAAAACGAAATGAAAATCGAGGACAGGTCGACGAGGTAGCGGAGAAAAATGAAATTTGACAAGCCTTGTTGGAAACCGGAGTTCCAATTATGATTCGCGCGCTGGGCGAGAACATGGTGCCGCGGCACCCAATTTTCTTGTTAAAATTCTCGAACGAGCCGTGTTATTAAACCGGCGGAACACAAAAACGAGCCTCTCGAAGAACAGAACGATTTAACGACGACTTGGCAGCGGCGATTCGCCTTCGGAGGTAGCATGGCGGTGCGGCGGTCGGATGATGGGATGAATCCCGGCCAAGTCGGAGCTGTAATTTAGACTCGTTGTCGAAGCAACCTGTTACAAAAGCCGATGCCTAGTAGACTCGAATCTTTGCACAATTAGGTGTCTGTTTCTAGTCTACGACATTGTCCAACTGCAGCCAACTTATTGTACCAAAGGTCTTAACAGACGTTAGGTCAAAAAACTGAGGTCATACAATTTTTGCTCCAAAACACCTCCGTAAGACACACATTATTCCTATTGTAAAAGCGATTGGAATAATTGTAAGATTTGGTTGCTGTAAGTGGTAAAACTGGGTTAGTTCTGGCGAAATCTGCATTACCTGTTGCGTATGTCTGAAGTTCGACCAAAGCAGCATCTGCTTGCTGGGTGACGGTCGACATGCTTCGCTGTATATCGAGGTCTTAATGCACTTATCGTTTTAAAGCTTTAAAATTTATGAACAGAGGCGACAGGTTCATTTCTATAACGTTCATTTAACGCTTCACTGTGCATATTAACACAGACACGGGACGATACCTGAGAAACTGAAACTGTGTTTGAACGTTCATTTGGCCCCAGGGCTGGAGTAGTGTTACATAAATGAGTGAACTTAAAAGGTCACCTGTTCTAAATTTATTTACTATGTCACGGTCCTATACTTCAAAACAAAATGAAATATTAGCTCTGAACACATTTTGTTACTAACCAAAAGTAATTAGCGGCTTTTGCTAACTAGAGTAACAAAAATCATAATATTTTGTTAATGTGTTCTACAGTTTTGCAGCTGATACGAGCAAACCGCCGCTGGTTGCAGTAATTCTTTTAGTGCTATATCATTCCACCCTATTAAATTATCTTTCAACATATCACTGAGTCAGTTAAATTATCTACCAAAGCGTTTTATTAAATATTTCCATATGAACGATGGATGTTAAAACAAAAGAGCGTAACGAAAAATGAAAAATTATCATAAATCAATTGATACGTTCGTTTGAATGCGGTGTAAAATAATTAATGGCAATTACATTTAAATATTGGTCGATGCACTTCATTAGGTTTTTCAATTAAAAAAAACATTTGCTCAATCGAATCAATTAACCGTTTGAGTAAACATCAACAGAGCACTCCGACTGGTGTGGTACCCGTACCCGTAAATCGTTGTTAAATTGAACTTCATGTTTTATAGAAAGGGCAACGATGATAAACAACTTTTAAATTATTAAATTTATCAAATGTAGTACAATTTTTACCTTTAAATAAAATTGATGATACGTATTTAAAATTGAGCACCAGGTCAAAGGGTCAGAGTCTAAACTGATTCTTCTGCATGCATATTTCAACCAATTTGATATATAGTTTTTAATATAATACAGATTAAATAAAACTAAATAAGCATAACAATCTGTGAGTTAATAAAATGATCTATTTGAAAGGCACTTTACTTCATCAATTTCAAAACTTACTACAATGATCTAATGATTTTTAAAACGCAGTACAGTTTTTTTGCAATAAACTGCACACTACAGATAAGTATTTGTGAGTTAGATGTGTCGTAATTTCTACGAGTCACTGTCTAAAATTATTCATCCATTAGGCATATATGAACGAGCCTGGAGTGTAAAGATTCTTATAAGTCAAAGGCTAAAATGATCTATTTAGTAGGCAATAAATTATCGTAGTGCAATTTCGAAACTTTCTATAATGATCTGATGAATTTAAGTTCATTGCACACTGCAGACAAGTCATTGTAACACAGATGTGTCATGATGTTAGGGGGTCATTGTCAAAAATGATCCATGCACAAGACTGAAATAACAGGATTTATTTTAATCAGAGTCTAAAATGATCTAATGATTTTTAAAACGCAGTATAGTTTTTTTGCAATAAACTGCACACTACAGACAAGTATTTGTGAGTTATATGTGTCTTAATTTCTATGAGTCACTGTCTAAAATGATTCATCCATTAGGCAAATATGTAGAAGCCTGGAGTGACATGATTTTTATGAGTCAAATTCTAAAATGACCTATTTAGCAGGCAATAAATTATCGTAGTGCAATTTCGAAACTTTCTATAATGATCTGATGAATTTTAGTTCATTGCACACTGCAGGCAAGTCATTGTGATACAGAGGTGTCATGATGACAGGCAGTCATTGTCCAAAATGATCCATGCACAAGACAAGTATGCACGAGACTGAAATGACAGGATTTCTTTTAATGAGAGTCTAAAATGATCTTCTTGACAGACAGTGCATCATTCTATAGTAGTTTCTACAATGATCTAATGAGTTTAAAAATGCATCACAATTCCTAGGCGATCGATTGTTCATTGTAGATGCCAGATTTGTTAAAACATCTGCAAGTTGCTGTCTAAAATGATCCATGCACACGAAATATATTTACGAGCCTGGAGCTATAACATGATTTCTGTGAGTCAAAGTCGAAAATGATCTGCTTGACATGCAGTGCATTATGTTACCGCAATTTGGAAACCTTCTGCAATGAATTACATATGTTAGGCTCTCACCGATAAATGAGCGACCACTGTCTATAATGATTTGAAAATCTTTTATAATGACCTAATAATATAAAAGTGAATAACAACTGCAGATAAGTATGAATAAGCCTGACATGTCATTACATCTGCGGGTCATTGTAAAAAATGATCCGTGAACAAAAAAAGTATGTGCGAGACTGCAGTGACTTGCATTTCGAAACCTTTTACATTGATCTACTAAATTTGCATTTATGTAGTCATTACTGTCTAAAATGATCAAAATGATAAACAATGAAATTTCTTTCTTATTGTACACCATCAGTGGTAGTTTCCTTCGATGAAGTGGAACACGATGGTTGTTTGTATGAATGAAAAGTGGGTCGCAAGTGCATTCGTACCCCTCCGTCCCGTGTAATTACGTCCTAGCGGCCGACTAGGAGGGGAGTTTGTTGGTTCGCGAGAGCGTAATCATTGGCAATATCGAGGATATGCCTTGTTAGCCGTCGGAACAATGAAATACAGTTTAATCTGGCGACGTCAGCGGCAATTAACATGGGCTAACGCGGTTGCCACGTTTTAAATTATTTGAGGCGCGCTGTAAATCGTCCGCTATCTCTCATCGGCGGTGGCCCTGGTGGAAGCGCAGGATAATGCCTCACCATCTGCTTACAATAGTCCATTTATCGTCCTGGTCAAGACGGTTTACAAGCCAACTTGACTTATACTGCACAACCAGAGGCATGTCGTCGCCTGCTCCCGGGCCGCGCCTATCGCCCAGACAATCTCCATCTCCCTCTCTCTCTTCTGCCTTCAATCCTGTCTCCCGTTTAGACTTTTTTTGTGTCTCTTTCGAATGCCAGACGTCTTCCTGCAATTTCGCGAAATTAACAGTCTCCAGATCCTTAATTAGATCCCATTTACTGTCTTGTTAAATTGGATCGGATAAATCGATAACTGCAACAACCCCTCCCATAAAATTAAAATTGGTGAACAACACCCAGCTGATATTCATTACAGATAACTCGTAGGATTCGTGCATGCAACGGAACTCCTCAATACTTATTTCTATTTTCTTGAAAGGGCATTTGTTTGCCGTGAATTAATAGGTCACTCTTAAATATTGATAGGTAACAAGAAAGCCAATAGTTTTCTTCTAATTTGCACAATTTTTTTTGACAAAATTTACGTTCCTTGTAAAGCAAAAAAGTATCAATTTACCTTTTTCGAATTTAAATTAATATGTAAGTATGTAGGTCAACAACGGGGCAGGAATCGTGGACTTTAAAAGTGTCTATTCTGCGAATTTTCCTTTTAAACAGGATCACGTAAAGGTGATAGGATTCGAGTGAGTAACGCTTTTCAAAGAGCACAGAAAATGTGAAAAATTTTCAAGGTGAACAAAATTAACCTTGTATTTTACTCGAACAGTTAGTTCCAAGTTTTGAAAATCCAGAAATAAAGGTACAACCCAATTACAGAAAATTCCTTAAGCTCTAAAGCAGCATTTTTTTGAAATGGTGTTACAATCTAATTAATTTATTTAAAAAACAATTTAAGTATTAAAAAGCAACAAGGATCAAATTTACTGTTTCCTTACCGAGCACATTTCTTCTTAATTGGCAGATAAGGCGTTTACAATGTCAATAAATTGTGAAGTTTACAAAGCGTTTTATGAAACGAAGAAGTTTGTTGAAGACGCTTCGAAACGGCAGGTTAATTAGTTCGAGAGTAAAATTAGCATTTAATTAACTGTGTACATAGACAGATGTGAACGCTTATATGTCATCCTAAAATTGGCTGTTTATCTTTTCTTGATGCGTAACTAAAACGTTGTAAGTACATTTCGTATTTAGATAAGACAAATGAGAGCCATGTACGAAGTCATTTATTTCTAACCGTATTAATCACCTTTTTACTGCACATTTGCTTCGCTAAGATGTGTGTAATGCGAGGTATAAGTTACAACGTGCGTAATTTATTGCCGAAAAACACTCGTAAACGTCTACCAAGAGAGACCCGACGACCAAGTATGATTAGCTTCAACAAGGTTACCCCACAAAATGACCTCTAAACAAAACCCGGCATAATTCAAAATAAATTGGCTTAACTGGGCCCAACTGTTTCGTTTCGGTTTAGTTTATCTTGACGTCTTGAGAAGTGGCAATAATTTTTAAAGAACCACCAGTCATAAATATTCCTTTAACGACCCGAGCACCATTTTCGAGTGTTTGGCCCATTGACCGTCTGGCACTTATTGTGAACCTTCGGATCTCGGGTGGTGTTTCGCTAAATTGCCCATTCAAGTGACAGCCCAGTTATAACCGATCTACGGGGGACAATCACAAAACGACACTCCAAATTAACATTAACATCGACTATTTCACATGCAGATGATGTCCTGTTAATTAAAAATAACGAACACATTTTGTCATCATTCAAGAATAACCAGATGTGCATCACTCGAAACAGATAAGAAGAAAAAAAATTTTGCTACTATTTTCGGAAATAATCAGACACGTTATTTTTTGACAACGTCTCGTACGTCCTCAGGTCCTCACTGTCGCTTGTTTGAAAATTTATACATCCAAGCAGGCATAGTGGAAGGATGAAACCTGTTTCTGTCGAGTTGTTGTCGTTGGTGTCTTGGATTTTTTAAAAACGAGCTATCATCGTCAACGTGGCGGCTCAAGAGCAGATGTCTTCGACTTGTAGACAAGTGTTTGTCTTCGCTTTTGAAACATGATGCCCCTTTTAAAAGCCAAGAACGGCATCAAATGAATGAGTTACGCACACTATTCTGCCACTTCTTAAAATAGTCAAACAATAAAAAGGAAAAGAAACGATAGGCGAACAAGTTAAATACCTATTAAAAAAAATATAGGTACCCAAGATCACTATCAATGTCAATAATAAGCAGCTGAGGATGCAACATCAACTCCTTTTGTTTGATGCTGTTAACAGTAAAGGTAAAAGTTTGATCGACCATTCTGGGTCCTAATGGTATTCTCTCTGGTGCTCGACGATTTACAATAATTACACATTTCAGAAGTTTCTTTTCTGATACTGGACAGTTTTGGGTCCCAAAAATGTTTTGTCTGATACATGACGATTAGGATTTTTGGTATGTTCCCTGGTACACGACGATTTTGATTCATATTAGTATCTTCCCTGCTTCATGACGATTAAATTTGTGGATAGTATCTTCTCTGATACTTAACAATTTTAGGTCTCAACAGTATCTTCTCTGGTATTGGATAATTTTGATCTGGTTCTTGACGATTGCAATTTTCTATATTAGGTATCATCTCTGTTCCTCAACCACATTGAATCCGAGCAAAATTCCTCACAGTATCTTCCCTGGTTCACGATGATTACATATTTCGAAAGTTCTTCCCTGATGTTCGATAATTCTGGTTTCTAAAAGTATCTCCTCTGGTACATGATCATCATAATTCGTCAAAGTATCTTCTTTGATTCTTAATGAATACAGTTTTCAATAGTGTCTTCTGTGACGATTGACGATTCTAGGTCTTAATGTGTCTTTTCTGGTACTCGACGAATATGATTTCTCACTGATTTACAATGATTATAAATTTCAGAAGTTTCTTCTCTGATACTCGACTTTTCTGAGTCCAAAAATATCTTGTCAAGTACATAACAATTTTGATTCATGTTAGTATCTTCCCTGGGAATAGTATCTTCTCTGGTTCTTGACGATTACAGTTTTATATAGTATCTTCACTGTCCCTCAACAACTTTAGATCCTGGTAGTATCTTCTCTGAAATTTGACTAATGTAATATCCCACAGTATCTTCTCTGGTTCCTGATTATTATAGATTTCAGAAGTTTCTTCTCTGATACTCAACGATTCTGGACCTCAAAAGTATTTTCTCTGGTACACGACTATTTTGATTCATATTAGTATCTTCCCTGCTTCATGACGATTAAATTTGTGGATAGTATCTTCTCTGATACTTAACAAGTTTGGGTCTCAACAGTATCTTCTCTAGTATTGGATGATTTTGATCTGGTTCTTGACGATTACAATTTTCTATAATATCATCTTTGTTTCTCAACCACACCGGATCCTAGCAAAACTTTTTTGTAATTCGGAAAATATAATTCCTCACAGTATCTTCTCTGGTTCACAATGATTATACATTTAGAAAGTTCTTCCCTGATGGTTGATAATTCTGGTTTCTAAAAGTATCTTCTCTGGTACATGACCATCATCTTCTTTGGTTCATAATAAATACAGTTTTCAATAGTGTCTTCTGTGATGATTGACGATTCTGGGTCTTGATAGTATCTTTTCTGGTACTCGACGAATATGATTTCTCACTGATTTACAATGATTATAAATTTCAGAAGTTTCTTCTCTGATACTCGACTTTTCTGAGTCCAAAAATATCTTGTCAAGTACATAACAATTTTGATTCATGTTAGTATCTTCCCTGGGAATAGTATCTTCTCTGGTTCTTGACGATTACAGTTTTATATAGTATCTTCACTGTCCCTCAACAACTTTAGATCCTGGTAGTATCTTCTCTGAAATTTGACTAATGTAATATCCCACAGTATCTTCTCTGGTTCCTGATTATTATAGATTTCAGAAGTTTCTTCTCTGATACTCAACGATTCTGGACCTCAAAAGTATTTTCTCTGGTACACGACTGTTTTGATTCATATTAGTATCTTCCCTGCTTCATGACGATTAAATTTGTGGATAGTATCTTCTCTGATACTCAACGATTCTGGACCTCAAAAGTATTTTCTCTGGTACACGACTATTTTGATTCATATTAGTATCTTCCCTGCTTCATGACGATTAAATTTGTGGATAGTAGGTATCTTCTCTGATACTTAACAATTTTAGGTTTCAACAGTATCTTCTCTTGTATTGGATGATTCTGATATGTTTCTTGACGATTACAATTTTCTATAGCATCATCTCTGTTTCTCAACCACACCGGATCCTAGCAAATCTTTTCTGTAATTCGGAAAATATAATTCCTCATAGTATCTTCTCTGGCTAACGATGATTATACATTTAGAAAGTTCTTCCCTAATGGTTGATAATTCTGGTTTCTAAAAGTATCTTCTCTGGTACATGACCATCATCTTCTTTGGTTCATAATAAATACAGTTTTCAATAGTGTCTTCTGTGATGATTGACGATTCTGGGTCTTGATAGTATCTTTTCTGGTACTCGACGAATATGATTTCTCACTGATTTACAATGATTATAAATTTCAGAAGTTTCTTCTCTGATACTCGACTTTTCTGAGTCCAAAAATATCTTGTCAAGTACATAACAATTTTGATTCATGTTAGTATCTTCCCTGGGAATAGTATCTTCTCTGGTTCTTGACGATTACAGTTTTATATAGTATCTTCACTGTCCCTCAACAACTTTAGATCCTGGTAGTATCTTCTCTGAAATTTGACTAATGTAATATCCCACAGTATCTTCTCTGGTTCCTGATTATTATAGATTTCAGAAGTTTCTTCTCTGATACTCAACGATTCTGGACCTCAAAAGTTTTTAAATTTTTTTTTTTCCCCCTGGGTTAAGGGCCCAACCCGACTGATTTTTTTGGAAATTTTTCATATTAGTATCTTCCCTGCTTCATGACGATTAAATTTGTGGATAGTAGGTATCTTCTCTGATACTTAACAATTTTAGGTTTCAACAGTATCTTCTCTTGTATTGGATGATTCTGATATGTTTCTTGACGATTACAATTTTCTATAGCATCATCTCTGTTTCTCAACCACACCGGATCCTAGCAAATCTTTTCTGTAATTCGGAAAATATAATTCCTCATAGTATCTTCTCTGGCTAACGATGATTATACATTTAGAAAGTTCTTCCCTATGGTTGATAATTCTGGTTTCTAAAAGTATCTTCTCTGGTACATGACCATCATCTCTTTTTCATAATAAATACAGTTTTCAATAGTGTCTTCTGTGAGATTGACGATTCTGGTCTTATAGTTCTTTTCGGTATGACAATATGATTTCTCACTGATTTACAATGATTATAAATTTCAGAGTTCTTCTCTGTACTCACTTTTCTGAGTCCAAAAATATCTTGTCAGTACATAACAATTTTATTCATGTTAGTATCTTAATAGTACTTCTCTGGTTCTTGACGATTACAGTTTTATATAGTATCTTCACTGTCCCTCAACAACTTTAGATCCTGTAGTATCTTCTTGAATTTGACAATGTAATTCCCACAGTATTTCTCTGGTTCTGATTATTATAGATTTAGAAGTTTCTTCTCTGATACTCAACGATTCTGGCCTCAAAAGTATTTTCTCTGGTACACGACTATTTTATTCATATTAGTATCTTCCCTGCTTCATGACGATTAAATTTGTGGATAGTATCTTCTCTGATACTTAACAAGTTTGGGTCTCAACAGTATCTTCTCTAGTATTGGATGATTTTGATCTGGTTCTTGACGATACAATTTTCTATAATATCATCTTTGTTTCTCAACCACACCGGATCCTAGCAAAACTTTTTTGTAATTCGGAAAATATAATTCCTCACAGTATCTTCTCTGGTTCACGATGATTATACATTTAGAAAGTTCTTCCCTGATGGTTGATAATTCTGGTTTCTAAAAGTATCTTCTCTGGTACATGACCATCATCTTCTTTGGTTCATAATAAATACAGTTTTCAATAGTGTCTTCTGTGATGATTGACGATTCTGGGTTTTGATAGTATCTTTTCTGGTACTCGACGAATATGATTTCTCACTGATTTACAATGATTATAAATTTCAGAAGTTTCTTCTCTGATACTCGACTTTTCTGAGTCCAAAAATATCTTGTCAGGTACATAACAATTTTGATTCATGTTAGTATCTTCCCTGGGAATAGTATCTTCTCTGGTTCTTAACAATTACAGTTTTATATAGTATCTTCACTGTCCCTCAACAACTTTAGATCCTGGTAGTATCTTCTCTGTAATTTGACTAATGTAATTCCCCACAGTATCTTCTCTGGTTTCTGATTATTATAGATTTCATAAGTTTCTTCTCTGATACTCAAAAGTATTTTCTTTGGTTAACAACGATTATGATTCTTCAAAGTATCTTCTCTGGTACGTAGTGATTACCATAATTGATTTAATATTTAAAAAGGAGGCTGTTTTTCTTGATTAAGGTGCAATATTTAAAAGAAACAATACCAAATATTTTGAATTATTAACCACAGTTCGAACATCAAAATGGTAGCTTCAAAACGTCCAGTATTTAATATTAGTTTCCTGTAGGTCCCGTACTACCGTGGAGATTTAACAGGGAAAGAAAATACCGATCGAATGCATCGATATAAAATTATGAACGCCGGGTGACCCACTTGCCGTGCCGTCCTGAACAATGGGTTCCGCAGTTAGCGTTAGTGTACCATGAAGAAGTTATAATGTTACTTACAGTATGAGTTATGACGTTCCATTGTTTGAAACAATCGTGTATAACGAGAGCAGTTGTAAACGACCCCCCGATTAACGATCTTTAGTCACCCTTCCCCTCTCTCTTTCTCTCTTTCTCTCTATATCTCTTTTATGATTGTGAGGCGACGGTGGCAATGATATGTGTGGTTACCGGTCGGTCCTACGCAAAATTTAAAACCCGTCACATACGACTGACCGACACCCCTCTCGACCATTAATCATGTCGAATATGTCGGCCATGCCATGCCGCGCCGCTCTTATCGCCCCGTCCATTCATTGCCCAGCTCGACACTGATAGGATGACAGAATTTTAATTCGAATCGCTGCTTAAAACTATGTACAATGCACGTACGTATCTAATATCCGATCGATATTGCGCAAATACACCAATACACAAAAATACAACATGTGGGTGCCTTTTCACCTCGACAATTCAACTGTAAACCCCATAGATTACACAGATGTTTGTTTTTGACTCTCTGATAGATATTCTTTTTCTCTATCCCAAAATTAATTGCAATATTATTAATAAAGGGTTCCTGTGATTAAACGATTGTTTTTTTTGTCTATTAAGTAAATGTGTGTTTAAGCTGGTGCATTTGGCCCGATCTCAGTTCATAATATCGCCTTTAAAATACGAAACTACAATCACTAGTTAACCAACAAAGTCCGGGACCCCTCTTGTTATGAATACACGTACCTATTACAACAACCCACCGGTTACGCTCTGAATTTGAATGGGTCTTAATAACATCGTACTCTAATTAACAAAGTTCTCGGAACGAACTGTAAAGTTTATTCGGAACGTACTGGCACTGGCACTGGCACTGGCACTGGCCAAGTTTTGATAGCAATTATTCAATTATGCTCCGAGTTGAAGTTGGTCAAATTTACCAGACAAGAACATACTTGAAATAAATAAACAAAAAATAATACAAGTACGAGAAATGATTGACAACCGACGCGATGGGGAAGTTGATGAGGAGTTAATGAGTTGCTATTCTTAGTGCAGAAAGAACCAATCAATGTATCTAACTAATGATGTGCGATTTAAAAATATTATTGCGTAATTCTCGAAGCAAAATAATATTTAATAATGTAACGAATTGTATTAGAAAGTAGAGGTATTTCAAAATACCATGAGCAGAGGCAGTTTCAGCTCCACCTTAACGATTTTGCTGCACCTGCGCATATCACTGCTCATACGATTTTGAAGTACTTCTAGTAACAATTTGGATGCCGTTTAAAATGAAAAACAAATCAGAAACGTTGATATAAAAGGAATGTTAAGCTATGGTTAGGGAAAATATTAATAAAAAAAAAGTTTTTAAAACTTTTCTTGCAAAAGGAATTTAAATTAGAATTACTACAAATAAAAGAATTGATTTTAGAAATTATTCTTACATATAAAAAATATATTTCTGAATCGAAATCCAATAGTAACTACTTAATTAAAATTCTCGACCTAATAGAGACAACAAAACGCGATGGTCATTAATACAAACAAACGGACCAACTCATTTACGGAAATTAATTGGGACTTGTAGTAGTCATTTGTCCTTAAAACCTTTTAATTAAAAGGTTTTATTCATTTTCCATGCGATAAGCACATTGTAACCGCTCTTTATCATTTTGTACTTGTGTAATAGCTAAAATTTCGATAATAAAAGTTGATTAATTTTACTGGACTCCTTCATTAGTTAAAAGAGGATAATGAAAGGGAGACGTGTTGTTGGTATTGTGTATAAGGCAAAATAAATTATTGTTACCGCCTTGATACATTACTTAATACGTATAAAAAATGAGCACTAAAAAGTAACACGCTACATTTTTATGAGTTAGATACATAGGTACTAATAATGGATTCTTGGTGGTAAAACACTTGTAATTGTCAGAAAATCGAATAAATAGGAACGACACGTAATTAGTTAGTAGGTAGGTAGGTAGGTAATAAAATTGGTCGAAAATCTAAATTGTATTTGTAGAAGTTAAAGGTTGATGGGTTGGTATTAAAAAATTGTTTTCTTAATTACCCCGTAAAGAAGTAATTCAGTGTGACTTTTATTAGGTGAAGGATGTATATTTGTGTGGATGGAAGATTGTGTTTTTCCTTACTCTTTTTATGGTCCTGTTAAACCGAATAATAAAAAGATAAGAATTAAATTACAAGTATAAATGTCTTGGAAATGTACGAGCCCTGCAGCACCCCATTTCGGACTTCATTTACTTAAGGTGTACAAGGAAAAGTGAAAAAAAATTTCAATTTTGGAAAGTATCTAGGTCATTTGTAACAAGATTATACGGCTACAAGTTACAAAATTTTTATCAAATCAGTTATTAAACTTTTACGATTTCCTTTTAATGGTAGATTAATGAGTCATGAGAGGAATTCCGATTCCTGGGTAACTGCCATAAAATCTCTTTTACAACCCCGCAACGTCTTACGTTATATTCGTCTGTAACTTTAAAACGACTGTGACAGGTTTTATGGCTTTTCGAAATCTTCCACTTTAAATGCTATCCTCAAAATTTTCGTTTTATGGCTCAATTTACATTGCGCGAACATGCACACACAAAATGCCAGCTTCTCTGTTTCAGTCCGAAATTACCTTCAATAAAATATTTAGCAACAAACAAAACCAGAAGTTGCCAACTTTTACCGATAAAATCGATATAAAGGAAGCCAAAGATTCTTCTTCTCCTTTACGTACCTGCGTCATCAACATAGTCTACATGAAACAAGCTACGCCTACAAACTGTACCCATTAAGTAAATGTAGGTCATAACTAACTTCCTTAGGGTTAGATTTCAATTTCTTATACAAAATTTGGATGCACACATATTTATTTATTTATTTATGTAAAGGGCACTTAATTTTCTTTGAGGAAACTCCCCAATTCGATAAATTTATTTAAGGAAACATATCTCTGAATAAATTTTCTCCAGATGCCTACACATATTTTTTACGGCCTTTACATTTCCTTTGGACTTTATGGGCCTTTCGGAAACCCTTTTCATCAATCGATCACGTCATGTAACAACATTCCTCTCACGACTTAAAGCTCAAAATATATGGAAAACGTCCATGTATACATCCCTATATGTTTAGTATATGTATGTAATATCTATATTGGAATATATACATATATATCTACGTGTATATATAGACGCTAAGTTATCTTCGAAATGCTCTACTACAGAATTCATGAGCAATATAAAACGGATACGTTAAGAAAACGAACGTCAGCAAGAATCCTCTTTCCTTTACCGAGAGAGCAAACTTTTTATGAGATATCAAAAGTCCTTCAAAGCACCAAAGTTGCTCTTTCGCACTGAGCAACGACGTAATTTCGTCTCGCACACGTTTACATCGTTCGTGGATAGGTATACGAAGGGGTTCCTCCTCATCCACCATTCGGTATTTTACTACTTTACTAACGCTACTAACTTTCCCTCATCGACTTTTTATATACGCACACACAGAAACACGTAACGACGTATGTGGTTAGAAAACATGACAAATTTTACGAGAAAATTATTGGATTCGTTGATACACTGTTAAAAATGAACGAAGAAGAACGTTCGTCTCATAAATGTGTGAGACAAGAAAGTAATCTCCTAATGGAGGGAGAGACCTTTACGATACCGAGACGATTCAAAATATTTTTGAATGTATCGATCATTGATCCAAAATATATCGTATTGTAATGAGGATAACGAAAAATTTAAATTGATTTTCTTTAAGTAAGTCTCAAAACTGTACAAAAGCTAAATGATACATTTTAAAGTCTCCTGCGTTGAAACACTTTGGGACCATTGAATTAATTGACTACTAGTGCCTTATAAGTCTATTGAGTCGATTAGTTTTGTGGTTATCGAGTTGATGGACTTTTAAATGAGTATGTGGTGCTTTTGGGGCTTTTGAATTAATTTACTCTTGGGGCTGTTTGCTGAGTGACTTGTAACAGTTAAATCTTTTGGGTTTATTGGTATGTATTTGGGACTGACTGTTAAGTCAGTTGAGTTGATCATGTTTAAGGCTAGTGAGTTGAATGACTGGGGCTGAGAGTCTCTTGAGTTCTTTGGCATTTGGAGCCGTTGATTTGATGGACTTTTGGGGCTATTAAATTGATTTGTATCTTTTGGAGCTGTTTGTTGACTCATTCTTAACAGTGTCTGTTGAGTCTGTTCAAATCGCTGATACTGTTAAATGAGCTGAATTGGTTTCGTTTAAGGCTAGTGAGTAGATTTACTTTCTGGGACTGGTGACTCTCTTGAGTTGATTGACAGCTATTAAGTCTATTGAGCAGATTTATTTTGGAGCTAGTGAATTGGTTGACTTTTTGGGGCTCGTGAGTCTCTTTAGTACACAGAAATTTGAAGCTATTAAGTCTGTTGAGTTGCTTATTTTTGAGGCTATGGATCTAATTGACCTTTAAGGGCTTATGAGTCTCTTGAGTTCACTGAAATTTGAAGCTGTTTAGTCTATTGAGTTGCTTATTTTTGAGGCTATGGATCTAATTGACCTTTAAGGGCTTATGAGTCTCTTGAGTTCACTGAAATTTTGAGCTGTTAAATCTATTGAGTTGGTTTCTTTTGGAGCTAGTAAGTTGGTTGACTTTTTGGGGCTTGTGAGTCTTTTTAGTTCACAGAAATTTGAAGCTGTTAAGTCTATTGAGTTGCTTATTTTTGAGGCTATGGAACTAATTGACCTTTAAGGACTTATGAGTCTCTATAGTTCACAGAAATTTGAAGCTGTTTAGTCTATTGAGTTGCTTATTTTTGAGGCTATGGATCTAATTGACCTTTAAGGGCTTATGAGTCTCTTGAGTTCACTGAAATTTTGAGCTGTTAAATCTATTGAGTTGGTTTCTTTTGGAGCTAGTAAGTTGGTTGACTTTTTGGGGCTTGTGAGTCTTTTTAGTTCACAGAAATTTGAAGCTGTTAAGTCTATTGAGTTGCTTATTTTTGAGGCTATGGAACTAATTGACCTTTAAGGACTTATGAGTCTCTATAGTTCACAGAAATTTGAAGCTATTAAGTCTGTTGAGTTGCTTATTTTTGAGGCTATGGAACTAATTGACCTTTAAGGACTTATGAGTCTCTATAGTTCACAGAAATTTGAAGCTGTTTAGTCTATTGAGTTGCTTATTTTTGGGGCTATGGATCTAATTGACCTTTAAGGGCTTATGAGTCTCTTGAGTTCACTGAAATTTTGAGCTGTTAAATATATTGAGTTGGTTTCTTTTGGAGCTAGTAAGTTGGTTGACTTTTTGGGGCTTGTGAGTCTTTTTAGTTCACAGAAATTTGAAGCTGTTTAGTCTATTGAGTTGCTTATTTTTGAGGCTATGGATCTAATTGACCTTTAAGGGCTTATGAGTCTCTTGAGTTCACTGAAATTTTGAGCTGTTAAATCTATTGAGTTGGTTTCTTTTGGAGCTAGTAAGTTGGTTGACTTTTTGGGGCTTGTGAGTCTTTTTAGTTCACAGAAATTTGAAGCTGTTAAGTCTATTGAGTTGCTTATTTTTGAGGCTATGGAACTAATTGACCTTTAAGGACTTATGAGTCTCTATAGTTCACAGAAATTTGAAGCTATTAAGTCTGTTGAGTTGCTTATTTTTGAGGCTATGGATCTAATTGACCTTTAAGGGCTTATGAGTCTCTTGAGTTCACTGAAATTTTGAGCTGTTAAATCTATTGAGTTGATTTCTTTTGGAGCTAGTAAGTTGGTTGACTTTTTGGGGCTTTGAGTCTCTTTAGTTCACTGAAATTTGAAGCTGTTAAGTCTGTTGAGTTGCTTATTTTTGAGGCTAAGGAACTAATTGACCTTTTAGGACTTATGAGTTTCTTGAGATCACTGAAATTTTGAGCTGTTAAATCTATTGAGTTGATTTATTTTAGAGCTAGTGAGTTGGTTGACTTTTTGGGGCTTGTGAGTTTCTTTAGTTCACTTAAATTTGAAGCTGTTAAGTCTGTTGAGTTGCTTATTTTTGAGGCTATGGATCCAATTGACCTTTAAGGGCTTATGAGTCTCTTGAGTTCACTGAAATTTTGAGCTGTTAAGTCTATTGAGTTGCTTATTTTTGAGGCTATGGAACTAATTGACCTTTTAGGGCTTATGAGTCTCTTGAGTTAACTGAAATTTTGGGCTGTTAAGTCTATTGAGTTGATTTCTTTTGGAGCTAGTGAGTTGGTTGACTTTTTGGGGCTTGTGAGTTTCTTTAGTTCACTTAAATTTGAAGCTGTTAAGTCTGTTGAGTTGCTTATTTTTGAGGCTATGGATCCAATTGACCTTTAAGGGCTTATGAGTCTCTATAGTTCACAGAAATTTGAAGCTGTTTAGTCTATTGAGTTGCTTATTTTTGAGGCTATGGATCTAATTGACCTTTAAGGGCTTATGAGTCTCTTGAGTTCACTGAAATTTTGAGCTGTTAAATCTATTGAGTTGGTTTCTTTTGGAGCTAGTAAGTTGGTTGACTTTTTGGGGCTTGTGAGTCTTTTTAGTTCACAGAAATTTGAAGCTGTTAAGTCTATTGAGTTGCTTATTTTTGAGGCTATGGAACTAATTGACCTTTAAGGACCTATGAGTCTCTATAGTTCACAGAAATTTGAAGCTATTAAGTCTGTTGAGTTGCTTATTTTTGAGGCTATGGTTCTAATTGACCTTTAAGGGCTTATGAGTCTCTTGAGTTCACTGAAATTTTGAGCTGTTAAATCTATTGAGTTGATTTCTTTTGGAGCTAGTAAGTTGGTTGACTTTTTGGGGCTTTGAGTCTCTTTAGTTCACTGAAATTTGAAGCTGTTAAGTCTGTTGAGTTGCTTATTTTTGAGGCTAAGGAACTAATTGACCTTTTAGGACTTATGAGTTTCTTGAGATCACTGAAATTTTGAGCTGTTAAATCTATTGAGTTGATTTCTTTTAGAGCTAGTGAGTTGGTTGACTTTTTGGGGCTTGTGAGTTTCTTTAGTTCACTTAAATTTGAAGCTGTTAAGTCTGTTGAGTTGCTTATTTTTGAGGCTATGGATCCAATTGACCTTTAAGGGCTTATGAGTCTCTTGAGTTCACTGAAATTTTGAGCTGTTAAGTCTATTGAGTTGCTTATTTTTGAGGCTATGGAACTAATTGACCTTTTAGGGCTTATGAGTCTCTTGAGTTAACTGAAATTTTGGGCTGTTAAGTCTATTGAGTTGATTTCTTTTGGAGCTAGTGAGTTGGTTGACTTTTTGGGGCTTGTGAGTCTTTTTAGTTCACAGAAATTTGAAGCTGTTAAGTCTATTGAGTTGATTTCTTTTGGAGCTTATGAGTTGGTTGACTTTTTGGAGCTTGTGAGTCTCTTTAGTTCACAGAAATTTGAACCTGTTAAGTCCATTGAGTTGATTATTTTTGGAGGCTAGTGAACTTATTGATCTTTTGGAGCTAATGAGTCTCTTGAGTTTACTGAAAATTTAAGCTGCTAAGTCTATTGAGTTGATTTATTTACAGGCTAGTAAGTCGGTTGACTTTTGGTGCTTGTGAGTCTCTCTTGAGTTCGAGACCGTTTATTGAAACGAATAATATCGATACCTAATTAACTTTATAATTATATAATTGCTTCTCACGTAAAAGTCTACTTTAAAGATAACAATCGTGTAATTGTTCTTTTGTCTAATTCGTGTTTTTTTTTTGTTTCAGGAACCCTGTTCACATTACGTTCACCGACAGTTGAATGTGATGGAAAGGAACCTACTTTTAATTGATGTGATATTTTAGTGGCTCTACTTTTATATTCTAAATTGAATCCATTTAGAAATTTTGACTGTATTTTGCTTATCGTTACAAAGTAAGAACTGATAGCCTATTAATTATTTGTATTAATATTATATAATACCTAATACTACGGATATAGAACAGAAGAAAAGCGTGGTATAATATTTAAAAATATATCGTACGTACATAAACAATTATAATATTTATTAATGTGCATTCTCTTTTATACCATACTGCTAAAATGATCTTAGACTTGTTTTTGAATTGTTCGGTCCACATTTTATTAGAATGCAGCAGTACCTACCTACAGACAATGTCCGTTGAAAGTAGGACAGAAATTCGAACTGCAGGACTCTCAGAATGCAGTAATTAAATTTTCCAGTGTAATTATGTTGACCATTAAAGGACATTTAGACCTCTATACTTAATTTTACTGCTTTAATACGACCGTAGAGGTTGTACTACCGTCAGGCCGTTACTAAATCGAATTTTACGTCGCTACGTTCGAATTAAATCAAAACGTTATAGGCACCTACCGGAATTTAATTTAATTAATACATTATCATACCTACAAAACCAATTTTTGATAAAGGAAATTGCTTATGTAGGTACCTGTTGATAAAATTTAGTGGGACTTTAATTGCAAAAACTTGACGACCCCACACTTACTACATATTACAATAAATTTTCTCACAACATATTATATGATATTACATATGAAGGTATGTTCGCGTTTACGTTTACATTTTGCCGACAATGTTGATTTTGTTTGAGACTGCGACAAAAGTAGAATGCGTTTGTAAATAACAATGGCCATTGTAGTTGCGATAAAGTTTTCTTTCCAATATCGCTGTCATTTCAGTTTTACAATCCTTAGCTACTAGTATCGACCATAAATCGTCGAATAGCCGTCTTAAACGCCTACGCCTTCTGAATGTTATCGATTGTGTGGGGTTGTTGTATTAAGCTTTTTATATTGCCTGGACGAACGAAACGAGTCGAACTTTGACCGATTTTTCAGACCGTTCTGACTACAATTACATAAAAAATTATTCGGACAACATTTTATTCTGTAACTATTATTATTATTTCGAGATTGTTTTTGTTATAAGCAAGGATCATTTAATTTGTACGTAGTAAAAGAGAATGCAAAAGAACCGTTTAAAGTACTAAGTGTTTTCGATATTTGAATTGATGCTTCACGAGCTTATAACATAAGTGTCTGTAAATAATAAAAGAAGAAGAAACGTTGATATTAATATTAATATTTAAAAAAACATTCCTGTACTTTGTAATTATTATATTATGCCCTAATACAACATGACATAACAAACAAATATTATACGTATATGATATTAAATTTTACGGGTTATTTTTTGTTATCTACCTACTAATAATAGGGAGTGAAATAAGTTATTTGACTGATGTGAATTGAAAAATTACAAAAGGAATAATTTTGGTAGTATTTTTACTTACCTACCTACAGAACTACCACAACAACGATATTACTACATAGTTAGGTACTTTATACTAACAATAATAGTACATTACCTACTAGTTTCCAACTATTAATTATTTTTACTATGTATGTATGTACGTATTTTAAATTTAAATGCTACAACAAAAACACAACATGATTCCTGCTGTATAGCTATTATAGATATTAGGTATTTCTAAGAGTCAGTTGAATAAAATGAAATATTGTAAATAAATTGTAAAATATTTCTTGATAATTCCAAAGCTACTTATGTGTACATATATAACATTACGAAGACTATTATTATGCTTAGTCCCATTCAATAAAGTTATGTAATTGTTTTAACTGTAGTTTTATTATGGTAAATAAATTTTTTAACACAAAAATTATAAAAAAGTTGAGGAACACAAAAGTAGAAATGAAAAAAAAATGTTATTAAACATAAACTCACCCTTTAGCATCTTGGGAATCTCAAGTAGACAGGTAAGTGCATGCGTTAGGCTCGAAGGACCATTTAATATCTGAAAAAAAAAAAGAATAAAATTGTATCAGTAGGTAAGTATACATAAAACACTATAACTCCCTTTAAATTAAAATACAGGACTCTTCAAATTGAGAGGTTGAAGAAGTTAGAGGTTTAAAAATTTGGTGTTATCAAGGATAATGTTTAAAACCAAGAAGCATTCAATTGTTGGTTCTTTTATACCAGAAGTTGATGCCAAGCTTTTTATTTTAAATGGACTAGTATATTTTTTACGATGAATCTGTATGAAACAGAAATGTTTAAGGTAAGTTTGATAACCGACTATGAGTAGTTTCCTAGACTATAAAAAAAATTCATAACTTCCACAAAAAAATATTTAGAATGTTGAAATTTTTACCAGTTATGGTCCTGTCATACGGTTGACGTCATTTAAAAACTAAGTTTTATCATTTATACAGGGCGTTAAAAAAATAATCCAAAGTTTATTAACTATAGACATGAATAACTTGGTTACTTCTTTATTTAAAAATTGTGAGTAATTTTGGATCTTTACTGAAATTAGTTAATTTCACTAACATTAGCCCAAAAAAAGTGTGTCGTGGACAGTTGGTAACTACTGTGATTGTCGAAAATCAAACATAAACCTGTTCTAATGCTCAATAATTCATAGTTACTCCAATTCTGGTTTATTTGTATTCTGCATTTATGGAGAATTTTATTATTTATTAAAATCTTTGTTTTCAACAATTTTTGGAGTATAAATTCTTAAGCTTTCGAACAGTTTTTTGTTTGATTTTCAACAATCACAGCTTTTCCTAAACCAAAATGAGTGAAATTGGCTACTTTAAGTAAAAATCCATAATTACTCCAATTTTTTTTTAATATGTATGGATAAAAAGAGAATAAAAACAGTAGTAGAATAAAAAAATCAAATATGGCAGGTGCCATTTGAAAAAACGAAGTTGTTCATGTTTGGATTGTTAAACATTGGATTATTGTTCCGAACGTCCTGTATAACTAGTTTTGGCATGACGTATGGATTGACCATAAGTGGTAAAAAAATTCAACACAAAATATTTTTTTGGAAATTTTTTATAGTTTATAGGGTTGCGATTGCGATTTATTTCCTATAAATTAAATTACCACAGAAACACCTCACAATACGGTTATAAAAGTAACCTTAAAATTTTCTGTTTGATACCAACTCATAATAACAAATATCCCATTATATTTAAAATTTCAAGTTCTTCTTCTCGTATAATAAAAAATACCGGCCAAGGGCGAGTCGAACTCGCGCCCCGAGGGTTCCGTACAAACCTGTATATATGTGATGTAACTAAAAATTTAAGGTTTTCGGAATTTTTCCTTTATATGTGCTATAAAAACATTGCTTCATGCCAAATTTCAAGATTCTAAATCGACTGGAAGTACCCTTTAGGTTTTGATTCCCTTGCGAGTAGTTGCGAGTTTGAAAATATGCGGCTTAAATTGCTGTTTCTTTTGATTGCGTTGACATAGAAGTTTTATTTTGTTACAGCTTAAAGGTATTATAGACCTGAGTATTTGATATGAATTTCAATTTAATACCTCTACGCGTTCATGAGGAAAGGGGTAGTAACTTTAAAATTATTAAAAATATTTTTATTATATGATGTAACTAGAAATTTACGGTTTTCGCAATTTTTCTTTTATCTGTGATATAAGACGTTGCTTCGTACCAAATTTCAAGATTCTGAGTTCACAGGAAGTACCCTGTTGGTTTTGATTCAAAAATTTGCGGCATAAACGGCTGTATCTTTTGATTGCGTTGGCTTAGAAGTTTGATTTTTTTACAGCTCCAAGGGACAATAGACCTGAGTATTTGGTATAAATTTTAGCTTTATACCTCCACGCGTTCCTGAGAAAAAGGGTCTTGACAGACGGACGGACAACGAAATGATCCTATAAGGGTTCCGCTTTTTCCTTTTGAGGTGCGGAACCCTAAAAATTGCCGACAGTTGAAAATATTTTAATAAAAAAGAAAATTCTTAATAATATTTCACTCCAAATTTTAAAACCTGTACATCTCTAGTTTCCCTTAAACGTCTAATGTACAATCAAGTTTGAATAACCCTGTATATATACTGGATGGGTCATTGAAAACTAGCCAGGGAGCGTTTTGTGTAAAAAAGCCCAAAATACGGGAAATCCCTTAAACAGATCAACAAAATTTGGAAGGGTTCATACCATTTCCTCCCTTTCAGCATCTGATCCAAGTCCTAAAGTTCAAATAAGGAAAAGGGGTCGTGACATACATAACTCGAAAGGAATTTTCCTAAATTTTAACTTTACTACACAAAAAGGACGCTTGCTCGTTTTCAGTGATTCACTCTGTAAAAAAAGTCTCTACTTCTTGTTAGAATGTAACTATTGTTCCTAACCTATGCTTTCTTAACTCTTTAAACGAAAGAGCAGCAGCAAATGTTCACTAAATTAATAAATCAAAAACAAACACTTTCATTCTAATTCGAGGATAGGATAAATTTTTATTAGTTGTAACACAATAGTGAGAAAATGGTGTGTCGTTGCATTTTTACATAGCTAGTTAAGATTGTGATGTTTTTTTTATTGTTCAGTCGTATAGATGGATAGATTTGTCAGTGATACCAGGATTCTCCATTATCTTCTCCCCTTAAGGCTACAGCGGATGAAGCTTTCAGATGTTGCCTGCTGCCAAAAGCTGCTGCTGATTCCTTGGGTGTAATCTTAGAGGCAGCTCCACTATTAATCTCGATGAAAGACGCCAGAAAGTGATAAATTTCGTGCAGCAAAATTGTCTGGTTAACTATGATCAATACTGTACTTCAAAGTAATAAATAATCGAAAGTAAAGAAACAAAAGAAAAAGATACTGGAGTTCCATTGATTATAATAAAGAAAAGAAACATTGTCTGTTTGCTGCCTATGATTACGGTTACAATAATATTTTATTCCTAATGCGCCCACAGAGCTTTAGTTGTCTCTTTTTAAAAATTTCGAGTTCGTTCGACCTGCTGCCGGCGATTTTCATTATTTGTTCACCGGCTGATTAATAGTAACAGGGAAAGTATTATATGAATGAACACGATTGCTTTTTTTTTTGTTCTTGTACATTGTTGTCCGCATTATCTGCGACGCAGTGACGCAAGAGATGGAGAGGAAGAAGGGGGGTAGATGGGACAAACATACATAGGAGACCCGGACGAATTCAATTAGTTTGATTTATGACTATCTTTGTTTCGATTACGGACACCCCTACATTTTTAATAGGTGTCATTGGTGACTGATACAAATGACAGGACAGCCCGAATCAAATACATCGCCAACATCAGCAACAGAAGTTTCTTTCAAACTCTCGCTTTACAAATCGATTATAACGTCCAATAGGGCACGTCCTGTATCGGGTTGTTTGAATTTCAAATTTTGCTTGTCCCCCAACGGACGGATGTACCATGATGGTGACGATAAAGATTAAGTAAATGACGACTTTTGTTCCACATACTACGATAAAAATCAATATACAGATCAATGAATATATTAAATCATTAAACTTAATGGCTGTGTAAGACAGTTGCAACAATTTACCCCGATAGTTCTGGTTTTATACATATAAAATGTAACCCTTAAATACAATTTTGTTTTAAACTTCTTCAGGTTCCGATAGTGTATTTCAGCCCCTTTACTGCTGTTTATCAATACTCAAAAACTTTTATACTTCTAGTACTTACTAATTAATATTAATCAATAATCTGAAGTTTACTCATAGTACCAAAAACTTCACTCCTGAAAGCGATTCTTGTGGATGAGCCATCTCAAAGTAGATTCACATAACAATTTCTCTTTTTCGACTGCATCTGTACATACCCCTACGTTACATGCATATATGTATATACTCTGTGATAGTTGACATCAATATTATAAACGATGTATATGTATATCACGGCACAATATCCAGAAATGAAGGAAAAGAGCAAGCAGATTTGGGTTACGGTCGGAAATATCTTTTCATTCGTAGTAGTTTATTTAGATTTTCCATGCAAGTTGTACAAGCGCGTGGAATTTCAATAAATGTGCAGTAATAAATGTTACCAACTGAATTCTGACACAGGAAACCAACGACGTACCTATAGGTATCATTTTTGAAAACAATAAAATGAAATACACATATATAAGGTATGACGAAAATCCTCATTCTTAAAGAATGAAACATTTTCTTGTTGTTACCTACCTACAGTAAGAATTTTCTGAAAGAGGTTGGGAAAAGGTTTCGAACAATAAAAGGGGTAGAAATATAAGACAATGACGTGCCAGTTTGTCATTTGCATTTGGACCCAGTCAAAAGTATGACTAAGTTTCAATACGCAAATTTTGAAGACATTTGTTGTCATTCTTAAATTAAATTAATGAAGTGCCTTTATATTTTTAGTTATCAATATTCATATATACAAAGGCAGGAATTTTTTGGCGAATTCTCACTTTTTTTCGTGACCACCAACTTCCACCCACTTGCGGTGGTAATGGTAGATAGCCCTTAGCCTCTCCTCGAAAATAAGAGGGTTTTGTCTTGGTGGATGGAAGTGAGTGGGCGTGTGTGATAGGGTACATCTATTTTTGCCTAACACATTATTTTTTCTACAAATGAAGGGTATGTTTTAGTGACTTAAAGAGTGTGCATTAACATTTTTTAAAATTTGCTAAAATGTTACAAATTTTGTTCCAGTGTTTAAAAATGTTTTAAAAAGTAAGCAAACACAGAAAAAAAAACTATTTTAGAACAAGAAAATATATTGCTTTGAAGATATTTACTCATTTTAAATAAATAATTACTTCTTTTTAGTATTTTGCTTTGTGTTAAGAAAACAAGAATATTTCCTTCAACACTTTTATTTACTTACTGCAATTGATTTAAAGAAAGAATTTTTGTTTTGAAACAAATTTATACAGGTTTCGATCGAAGACTAACTCTGTTCTTAAAACAAGTCAAGGAACTACTTGGAATGAAAATGTTTCTTTTGCTACAACTTTTTGAATGGTTTAAACAAAAAGTAATTTCTTAATTTTAAGACATTTTTGTTTTGAAACAAATAAATATTAATTCTATTCAAGTAGCCGAAAACTGGATTGTATAAAGCACTTTTTCGAAACAAAACAGTTCTGCTTTCGATAAAGCATTATCATTTCATTTTAAAGAACATTTTATTTAGTACAAATATGTGACGCTTTGATGAGCTCCATATTTGTCTTCCGTTTTGATTTTCAATATATTGCATCATACGTTAATGAACTATCAGTGTAAAGTGAATTGTTCGTGCACAATAAAATTTTCTGAAAAAGCAGGGGTATATTTTTATAATAAAATGGAAGAATTTTTAAATAAAATTGGCTTTGGAGAAGCATTTGCAAGTAAGTACCCATTAAAAAACTTAATTTTTACGAATTTATTTATTAATTATATTTAAAATAGAAGCATTAAATAATGCAAAATTTTGCATGGTAAATATGTAATAGAGCCGCAATATTAGAATTAAGTTTTTAATTCATTCTGTATCACGTTATCTGCTGTATATAGGTACATAAATATCTACAAATCAATTTTATCCACAACGAATCCTCAACGAAGTAGTAGTAAAATAAAACTGTTTCTTAAATAGCAGTAGGTATCTACAGTTTAGCAAAATTTGTAAGCGCGTTTTCTCTCGATAAAGAAAAAATGGCTACTACCTACTACTATTTGAAAATCGTTTATTGTGGATTGTACATGTATAGAAAAGGTTATCTATGATAGAAAATTTACACTTTTAGCAAGTCGATTGTTTTATGATGAGAATCGTTTGATCGATAAACCAAGAATTCTAGTTTTGATTTTAAATTAAAAACAATAATTTATATTACAGCTACTGGAATCATTTGGACTAAACAACTTCTTATCAAAATGGCAAACTTGAGCAATCACTACGTTACATTAAAGAGCTTATATAAGTTCGAATCAGTAAATGGAAGTTAAGTTCTTATCATGGATAAAAATAAAAAGATGCATTTTCCAGTCATGATGCATACACTCCCTAATACTGGTGAATCATACGTAACACTAAAATGTCTTAAGCAATTTTTTTTAGTTCCTTTCATACTATTGTTCATGTGTGTATCGTTGTCCTTTTTATTATTTTATGTTCAATAAAGATATGTTACAATAATCACATCTTATTTATATACCATTCCATTGATTTGTAAAATTTCTTTATTTTTAAAAATAAAAAATTAAGAAAAAATTCAATTTTCAAACAAATTTTTGTTATTTTAGTATGAAAATGTTTCATGTTTAATACAAAAATATACCGCTTTAAACTCAAATATTAATCGTGTTTATTATGAAGAAGTACCATCTTAAATAGAAACACCCGTTTCTTGTGTTGAAGAAAAATATTATTTTTTCCAAGCCCGCAAATCTTATTTTAAGAAAACGAAATTGTTGAAATCAGTAGATAAATATTCTGTTTAAAGGAATACATTATTCTAACGAAGAAATATTATGGTCTTCGTAAGTAAACTCTTTTTTCGCTTCAAACATTGCTGTATTTAACTTAAAGTATATATTTTTAAATGAAACGCAGCATTTGATTACCATTAAAACTTTTAAACTCTTTATTCAAAAAAATATTTATTTGCGTATATATGAAACAATGATTTTCTTGAATGAAGTGTATTTTATTCACATTAAATATAGGTACTCTTTTTTCCGTGAACGTTTTATAACATTCGAGAATGGTTTGGTATGTCCAAGACTGTTCAAGAATCTTCAGGATCTTTCAAAAATGATCTAGAATGTTCTAGAATATGTAGAAACGTTAAAGAATAGTTGGAATCATTACAGAATGTTCTAGATTGTTCGAGAATAATTTGGAATGATCGAGAATTAAGAAAGTGCGCATCCAACAAAAATATTCATTTGACTAAGTCACAAATGAATTGGATTGAAAGTATTCGATCGAAAATTTAAGAAACAATAAACTGTATTAAATATATCGCGACGTTTCGACCTCTTTTACTTTTATTATGGTGCTATCAATACCTAAGGACTTTTGCTTATCAAAACGTCATATAAATAGTTTTATACATAAAAACATGTAATGTCCGGAACGATTTTTACTGCTCTAATGACAATCACATATTTTACCGGTTTACTAATAACTTAAAGGCGAGTAATTGCAATTAGGAAATTACTTATAAGGGTTATTTTTTATATTTTATTGCACTAAAAAGTGCGGATCAATTTTCTGAGCTAAAATGGTGTATCAAAGAAAATATGATAAGAAACTGCTTGAATATTGAGACTAACATAAAACCACACATATTTTTATACGTATACAGTATGATATAAGTACATAAAATCTATAATTATAAGTAGTGTTGAATAAATAATTTGTACAGATTCCTCTTCCCGTTTTTTATTTTGCCGCACTTCTCATTTGGGCTGCACAATTTTTTTTTAAACATGTTTTCAATATTATGAGAGCACATTTAATGGCGCCCGAAAACTGGAATAAACGACTATAGACTAATTCCTCTGTACCTAAACCCAAATTAAGCCGCCTACATTGCGTTCACGTGGTTCTCAGTGGAATTTCAAATAAAGAGAAATTTAGGTGATAATAATGCAGTACCTGAACGAGCTTTTACCATGTAGAAATTAACCAGATACGTATGCATGTGTGGATACATAATTGTAAATGCATTGTACGCGTACTATAGTAGTATATCGTACATACACACATGTGTTATGTATGTATTAGGCTCAACAACCAACAAACAACAAAGTATGAAGACAGATAATGGTTCATTTCTGTGCAATGGTTATGGTTCTGTATGGAATTATGGGCATAATTCATTGAACAGTGAGGAAATGATACGCTTTGCCATTATGAAAACGTAATAAGAATTGTAAGTAACTGCAATATATCGCCATCTGTAAGTATTTGCTACATACCATAACGTTCCTAAAGGTTTTTCTCTAATAAGAACCGGTGTTGCATATTAGAAAATTTTCAGTTGATTTATTTACCGATTAATGGAATATGGTACTGGATTTTTTTAACTCGTTAGTTATTTACCATATATTATGAAGAAACCAAACGAGAAAATGCCATTAACCAGGTGTAATTTTTACCCACACACAAACACACACGGTTAAGTAAACGAGGCTGATAATAAATTGATAATTTATGCATTCGAGGCATCGAAGCAAAGTTGAATATCACACAAATTTAAACATGAAATCGAGTCATATGCTAGTACCTACCTGTAGGTACGTATAAGTAAAGGTGAAGGTCTCATTTATTGATGTTTTATTATTTCTGAACCTGTTCGCTTCGAGTAGGAAGAATGTTAGATCATCTTGTTCACTTCCATCTTGAGCAAGCAACAACTAATTACTATAATTATAACGAACTTGACAGTACATCGGAGAAGGCCGGGGAATTTCTCCGACTGAATCCTAGTTCATTAAGGAAGTAATTTTTCAAAGACATGCCTGAAATAGATGAAGTCATTGGGAGTCGGCCACGATTACTTCCAAGAAATGCGCTTTAGACTCTCTTATTACAACTACGAGAACCTACTTCGTACTACGCAATTACTGTTCGTTATCACGACCGACCATACGGTCGCGTATGCTCTAATATACACACACATATGTGTGTGCAAACTACACGACCATAGTATGATGTATAGTAATTGCAAAAGCAGGGGAAAATATCCAGTTCCGCTGGCCATGAGAAACACGATTTTACTTCGAACTGATTTGTGGATATCTCAAGAAAATTATGAATTATTGGCGTCTTAATTATCCAGGACGCATGAGTTAATTAAAGGAAAGGCGTTTACCATTCACTGAACTTGCAGTTTTTTATGAAATATTTAATAAATAGTTTATATAAAGGACTTTAAACTTTACGAAAGGCCTAATGTCTTTAGAACGAGTAGTACCAGAACGTTTGTGAGTCGGCGCGGTGCAGTATCAACATTCTAGAGCAGATTTTTGTGGAGGGGGCACATTAGAAACCTATGTATCCAAATCCGAGTGAAAAAACAATTAAATTTCATGTTAGACACCCTGGGTGGTTTATTTACAACTTCATAAATCAATGTATGGTCATGTAAATTAATTTACGTAGAAGGAACCGTGTTCTAGGACTTTCCCCGAAATTGTCAAAGGACTCGCACAAGTGTTAATAGCAATAACAGACAAACTTCAACATACACGAGTACAAAACAACAAAATCACCCTTCATCGTTATTATTAAGGGACGTAGCGTAGCCCTCAGCTAAGAAACAGTTTAGTTGCGGTTTCGTTGGAACAGCCATGTTAACAGTGAATGTGGTTGGACGAAGAAGAGGCGTATGTTTCGGAGTTCGAGGAAGACATACGGCTTCCGCAAGGAACGTCCGGTGTCCCTACCTACCACTTGCCAGCAAAGGGGTGTGCAGGAACGGGATGGGTTACCACCGCCGTTTGTTCACAGGTTAATTAATGTGCACGCATCGCTGACTGAACTCGTCATTTTGTCATGCCATGTTTGTGAATCCGCCATCTAAACAACCAGGTCAACAGAGCGTACCATACAATACAATGGGGTAGAAGACAGCTACTTATTTATAATTTATAGGGTGCCAAATTTGAAACGTGTGATATAATTTTAGTTTTGGGAAGCTTAACAGTAAGCATTTTATTGATGGGGATGAAACTGAAGTGCATATCACTTAGCAGAGGTGGAAATTATGCGATCGTTAAGTATTAAAGTGCTAAATTTAAAATGACCGAATATTTTTGGTTTTTAGAAGTTGAACACTCGGTGGGTGGCTTATTGGTGAGAACGAAAGTGAAGCCTAAAAGGTATTTTCCAGTGCCAGCAGTTGCCTGGTGACCCAAACGAAGAGAGAACCACTTGATCCTGAGGGGCGCCGAAAAACGATTCTAAATAAGCAAAAATGCATAAACTATTATCTGTTGGTAGTTCTTAAGCTCCAGATGACCTTTAAGCCGACCAGTTGCCCTTACCAAGGCTTAAAACCAGATTTACAAGGAATTTAAGGAACAATACAATCCTTCACGTGATTTTCTTTCTATTGTAGCAACATAAGGACCGACAGACAACTTTCAAAGCTTCTTTTAATTATTATATTGAATGGCTTTTAAACTTTGTCATCCTTACTCCTATAATTTTGCTTCATTAGAGGCAGACAGCAATTAAATGCAAAATCACCACACGATCTAACAAAGTAAAGAAAATTTTTATTTTGATTAGGTACCTACTGATTTTTGCTTTAAAACGTCTTGTAAGTACTTTATGTAGCTAATATCTATTCACGTACGTGTTAAATTAACGCAATTTTCACTATGGACGTATATAATTTGATCGATTAGACATTAAGATACGGTAGAGGTTGTGGTGGGAAAAATGATGGTTGCGGTTTCGAAAAGGACGAAGTGCTGCGCGGTTTAATGACATTTCGCACAATGTTTAAATTGCATGATGGGATGTTTATCACGGTCCGTGATAATCACGGTATCACGGCAGATAGGTACGGACCGGACGAGAGATATTTTATAAAATTTATCAGGTGCAGAAATGCGTTAGTATGGTAATGAATGCAACTGCAAACCAACAGGTCATTAACAGTATTTCTGCTTGTACTATAGAACAGGTTCCCTGCCACTAGTGCGTACTATGTTATGTTGTATAATTTATTAGAAATAACATTAAATTTTATATCTATGTAGATCTTTGTTGGTTGTTGCAAAATGGACGAGGGAAAAATGGAATTTCACAGTGACATGTGATATTCCTGTCGATAATTTTTGCAAATAACGCATTCGAATCTTGTTTTTGTGAACGTGCAACACTTTGGAAACATCAATATTCAATTACAACTAAAAATTTCATTAGCAAGTAAAAACAGGAATTTTAAACGATGTACATAAATAAAATATTGTATAAAATCAGAGGCATTTGGTAAATCACACTAATATTATAAATGCGAAAGTTTGTGAGTGTGTAAGTGTGTATATTTGTTACTTCTTCACGTCTAAACGGCTGGAGCGATTTTAATAAAATTTGGTATGGAGTTAGCTGACACCCTGGATTAACACATAGGCTACGTTTTACTGCGGGAAAATATCTTATTCCCATGGGAAAATCGATGAAAATGAATTCGCGGAATATTATAAATGCGAAAGTAACTCTGTCTGTATGCTACACAATCTCGCCTAAAATTTACTGAACCGATTTAAGTGAAATTTGGTACAGAGTTAGTCTAGAGCCTGAGAAAGGACATAGGCTACTTTTTAATGCGAAAAAAGGGTTGTAAGGGGTTGAAATAGGAAGGTTTGTGGGAAAATTCCGTAATTTTTAAAGATAGAAGCTTGAAACTTATTTTTTAGGCTTTTGATTAGATATGAATAAATACGACATTCAATGTTTGTAAACATTTTACCGTAGAGGGGATAAAATTAGCCGATGAAAGTTTTTATGTAATGACGTCGTCCAAAAAGCTTACGGCCCAGAAAATTAAAATATTAAGTGTAAAAAGTTATAGAGGTTTTGTTTATTTGGATCAAATAAAGTAGTTGAATACTAAGCTATATAAATTATTTTAAACTATAATTAAACTATATTAATCTATAATATTATAAATTCGAAAGTAACTCTGTCTGTGTGTGTTACGCAATCACGCCCAAACTACTGAACCGATTTAAATGAGAATTTGGTACAGAGATAGATAGATAGAAGTAAATATAAAGCTAGAGGCTTGAAACTTATTTTTTAAGCTTTTGATTAGATATAAATACGACATTTAAAGTTTGTAAAAAATTTACCCTAAAGGGGGCAAAAATAAGGAATGAAAGTTTTTGTGTAATGACGTCGACAAAAAGGCTTACAGCCCAGAAAATAAAAATATAGAAGAAAAAAATTTTAAATGCTGCCGAAAGTCACTATTCCACGCGGGCGAAGTCGCGGGCTTAGCTAGTTTATTGTAATGAAGCAAAATCCTTTTAAAATTGAATTGATCAACACCAGAAACTACCCTAAAAGGAAACCTTTCTGTAGAGGTAATTCAGTATCTCATAAACTACAAACATTAATTGATTTTGTGGCTTATTGATGAGATATTGAAATACCTTTATCTTCTTAGTTATCAAAATTCATATATTTTTTGAAGAATCCTCACTTTTCTTTATAATGGCCACTTTCATTCATCTGGGGTAGTAATGGTAGCCCTTAGAAATTTCTAAAATAATCTAAAATTTTCTGGAGTGTTCCAGATTTTTCGAGAATGTTCCAGTGTTTAAACATGTTTCAAAAATGATTTGGAATGTTCAAGAATGTTCCAGATCTTTTAAGTGACGTAGAACGTTCCAAAAAAGTCAGAAATGTTAGAAAGTGGATTAAATCATTACAGGAAGTTCCAGATTTTTCGAGAATCATCTAGAATATTCTCGAATTTAGAGGAATAATTTGGAATGATCTAAAATGTTCCAGAATTTTCTAAATTTTTCAAGAGTGATGTATAATGTTCCAGAAAATTCAAAAATATTGAGGAATGTTTTGAATAATTGGAGGATGTAATGGAATGTTCCCCATTTTTCAAGAATGATCTAGAATGTTCATGATTTTACGGGAATTATTTGGAACAATCGAGAATTTTCCAGAATCTTTAAGAACTTTCGAAAATTTTCCAGAATATTCTAAAACAGAGTGTTTTTGAACTACAACAACGGGCATTATAGCTAGTTATAGGTACTATAAAAAGTTCAAGGTCTATTTTCATCTTAAATCTGCAGAGTTCATCATCATTAGTACCACCCTAAGTAAGTATTATTATTATTATTTAATAAAGTACCTATTGGTACTGATTGAAGGGTCTTTAGATATATAAATGGGCTCTCCTTGTTTGAGATCAAAAAGGGCGGCAGCGTGTCAAAAAGTGCAAACGCATAATTTCTCAAAAATACCGAAGTATCCTCCGGCACGTTTCTGTACTCGCTAATTACGGTCAAATCAAAAGCGCTTAATAAGGACCGCTGTATCAGGAGTTGATTGGTCACTCGAGCCGTACCATTAAACATTGTTAGCCCTCGGTCAGGTTCTCTCACTATTTAAGTTTTATTCGTCTGTAATCGTTCGGCTAACGACCATTTCCCGGCATACGCTTTAATTTCATCGCAAAAGCATCCCATCGGTCATCGGTTCTGTTGAAGCGATTGTCAGGGTTTGGCGGCAATAACATCTCGAAAACAAAAAGGCTTTCGAGTTATTATTCGTCTCGCACGCGGTTAGACGATCTCTGACTCGTCAGATAAAGGATGAAATATTCCAATGCACACCCTCCACGACCAGAGGCTCTTGCTACAACCAGTTTGTGGATTATCCCCACTCGTTCCAGAATTTTATGTTTCTGCTTCCCCAAAGGAGAACTAGAAAAATAATTCTTTTTTACATCTTTCGTATAGTTCGCTGGGTAAGCACCGTGGGTTATAAATCACTAATCGATTTGGTGACTGAGGAGTCGTAAGATTAATACGTTCACGATAAAAAAGATGTATAAGACCCTAATAAGAAAAGAGTTCTCGAGTGAATGAAGAATTTTCGATAAAAATACCTATAAATAGAAGACGATTGCGATTTGAGGCAGCCAGAAATCAGAAACTCCATTAAAATACCAATACAACCATTACAAAGTAACATTTTTGAATGTGTACTGTTAACTATCGTTCCGAGTAATTAAAATAATAGGTACCTATAATCGTACAGGTATGTTATTGGACCCATTTCTTAAAGGATATGACAATAATTGACGTTATGATGCAAGACACGTTTTAAATGAGCCGCTCATGTAATTTTCATGCCAAAAGTTGAGGTTGGGCGCTGTAATAGCGGCGGCCAGTGATGATTAACCTCTCTCTTCTGCCATATGCCAATCACTACTGTTACAACGTTTCATCATTCTTACGTCCGTCCGCATATCATCTACATACGGCAACCGACAATTAAAAGAACAAAAAAACGTCAGCTATTTGTGCGGGTAACAATTCGTAAAAAGAAATACTTGCGCTGCCTTCATCTGTCAAGTAGCAAAAGTAGGACCTGTCATCAACATACACAAATTCATATAGGTATTTATGTAAGTAAGTACTTCGGATGTCTTCAGACAACGCTATCGTTAGCTGAAATGCTCGAACGTCGCGCCTCCGTTTCTGATTAATTTGTTATAATTTTATTAAATGAGTCAGCCAAGATTCGCTGCAATGATACGGCGCTCGCCTTTATGTTGGACCATCAGTGATTAATTTTCGGCCTTTTCCTCTACTAATGCCCGAGCTCGGAGCATTTTGAATGCCACTCTCTTCTCCTGTGTTATATACACCAGAAGAGTGGAGAAGAGCAAAGAGAAAAATACGATGCTGTTCATTTAAACGCTGTAACATCCACTAACGACCTCGGAGTAAGCCTTCGTCCATGAAAAATTACGTCCAGAGGCCTTCTTCCACTTCTCATGCCATACGCCAGACACCTAACGCCACTAAACTGGCGAATTAATAACGACACGAGTAAATTGTTACTAAAATTCGTTACACCTTTTTTTTAACAAGAAAAATATCACTACATCATTTCAAAAACATCCTCAGGACATCTAGAAACTTCATCTGTTGGTTTCTCTTGGGTTAGTATAATACTGATTTCAACCTTTTTGGAAATCTCCTACTGAAATAATATTTGCCAGGAGTGTTTCAGTTCGACATAAAGGATCTAGAAGATTGAATTTTGGAAAAATAAACTAAGAACAGGGTTCCTAATAAGAAATTGATAAAATACTCTACTGAAATGATGTGTTGTGAATCTTCAATTAATCCCCAAGCTCCAGTCTTTCCTGAATTTATCCCAAACTTAATTAGATTAAAAAAAATAATAAAAGTACTTTGGAAAGCCTCCTGGTTTAGTGTTAAGTTTTTGGAAATATGCCAAACGAAACAATTTTAACATCAATACTCATTCTGACCTTTTAGACTTTGGGCAATGTAATTCTACCAAATTTCTGCCAGGAGTGCTTTAATTCAACATAAGGAATCTTCGTTTAGAAGATTGAAAATTTGGAAGGACCAACCAAAAATTGGACATCTGAAAAGATTAATAAAGGATTCTATTGAAATAGTGTTTTGTGAAGCCCTTACTAACCTTCGAGCACTTCAAAAAAATGTAATACTACTTTATTGATGTCGAACTTTTTGGAAATGCGCCCACTCAAAACAATTTAACTTCAATATTCATATTGAACTTTTGGACCAATTTTGGGAAATGCTGTTCCACCAAATCTTTGACATGAGTAGGTACACTGAGAGGACGTTAATTCGTTCCTAATAGCTTTCTTAAATTGCAACGTCGCGCCTTTTCGGCCTGTATGTTGTCGATAATGTAGGAAACAATAATATTGCGAGCAGAATCGCATCTATTGCTCGCTAGTTTCGTGGCTGTTTCAATGTTTACATACTTAATATACAGGGTCTTTCAAGTTGATGGGCTATTAGAAGTATATGAATTAGTAGAATGAATTCAATTCTGAAACTTGGGCTCATTTGGTTATTGTTTATGCCGCTTCTTTTAAAAATATTTTCAATTTCGATTTACATCCGGTTATATCGGAAGTAGATGTTAACTTTCTTATTTTAAATGGATTAACATACTTCAAATTGTAGATTTTCTCAAAAAGTATAAGCAAAGTTTAACGATAGTCCCATATCAAAAGACGCCAAATTCAATGAGGAATTTGAATATGTAGTCAAAACTGGGTCATTTTATTTAAAAAAATTGACTTATGCCTCTTTTAAGTTGACCAACTTTGACCACAAAATTTGAACACCCTGTACATACTAGTTAAAAACCACAATTTTTTCTCGATAACGTGAATAGCTATAAATAATTGTTACGAGTTGTAAAGCAAAATCTCAAAAATTAATTGAATTACGGTTTTTTAAATGTTAACGTGCAGATGTCAAAAATTTTTAAAAAAATTAAATAACTCAAAATCCATCAATATTTTCGGAGTAGTGCCTCCTATAAAATATGCATGAATTCAGATTTTCTATCAGGAAATATAAAAAAAAAGTACGTCATTCCTTTAAAATAAGAAAGTTAACATCTACTTCCGGTATAACGGGATGTAAATCGAAATTGAAAATATTTTTAAAAGAAGCGGCATAAATAATAACCAAACGAGCCCAAGTTTCAGAATTGAATTAATTCTACTAATTCATATACTTCTAATAGCCCATCAACTTGAAAGACCCTGTATATTAATTATGTAAACATTGAAACAGCCACGAAACTAGCGAGCAATAGATGCGATTCTGCTCGCAATATTATTGTTTCCTACATTATCGACAAAATACAGACCGAAAAGGCGCGACGTTGCCATTTAAGAAAACTACTGGGAACGAATTAACGTCCTCTGAGTGTACATCCTTCTTCGTACAGAAGACTTAAATTTTGAAAGGACCAACTAAGAAGAGAATTCCTACCATGGATTTAACGATTTGATAATAATTTCCATTACAATAGATAATAAAGTTTCAAGAATTTTTGGAGCTCCTGCCCCTGAACTGATTCCAAAATAGAGAGAATTACTGTTTAGTATAAAATGTACCAAAAGGGATCCTCCAAAGAAATTGAAGTTCCGGAAAACTTGTATTAAACAGAATTGAAAGGACCAAACAAGAGGGGGATTCCTAACAAGGATTTAAAGATTTGCTAAAAAAATTTCATCAAAGTAGAATATGAAGCTACAAGAATCCTTAGAGCTCCTGCCCCTAAATTGATCCCAAAAGAGATAGAATTACTGTTATAAACTGTATTTTGGAAAATTACATAACAGGATCGTCCACCTAATCGAAATCCCGAAAAACATGCACTTGGATCTATCACAAATGGAAGGACTAAATGAAAAGACGGATTATAACAAGGATTTCAGGATTTGATAAAGGATTCCATTAAAGTACCGAGTAAAGTTTCAAGAACCCTTCGAGCACCTGATCCTAAACTGAGCCCAAAATAGTAAGAACTTCTGTTGTATCTAAATTTTGACAAAGTACCAAAAAGGATTCTCCAGTAAATTGAACTTCTGGAAAACTTAGATATACTTGGATCAAATACAAATAGAAGGTCCAAACAAGAGGAAGATTCCTAACAAGAGTTTGAGTATTTTACTGCTGTTGGAAAAAAAATTGAAGCACCAATTGTTGACTTAATCTGTTGAAGTTTAAAAGCCTTCTGGACAAAGTTCTTAAACTTCCCTTGTTTAAAATAAGTAGACGTTAATATCACCGATACCTTGCCCTTATCTGATTAATTTATCAACGATAATCGTTGGCGTTGGTTAGAGCCGAACGTGTCGAGCGTTTACTAAAATCGCTTAGTTGGGAAGCGTGACCTATAATTTTAATATGCTAATATCAGTACAAGCAGTAATGACCATTAATGCATTCCGATTCATTCCGGGGATGGCTCTGTGCATAAATTCACTTAGCGTATGTATATGTAACGTGGACCTTACTTTAATCTAGTGCTTTTTACATGACCAGAGGCGGTGAAAATTTTAAAAACAGATCATTTAATTTACTAATTAACTAATTAATTCTGTGTATACGTCTCGATCAGTAAAATACGTTAACAGCGAGCGATTTCAATCCCCCATAGATCTTTAAGTAATGGGGATGCAAGTTTTCAGCGACCAGCAGTTTCATAGAACTTTTTTATCTACTGAAGGTAAGAAATGTTTGTAAACGAATGGCATTTATTCGTGATTATTTTGGCTCCTAGTTGGTAACATAGTGCCGCCCCTGTGGTGCCAACATAGACAATGATAAGACCCTGCAAACCGCACGACTACTTTGTATTCATGGTTGGCACTTGGCTTATATAATTAACGCTGTGTAACTAAAGACGCATTATGAATAAATTGATCCGCTTTAATATGCAAAAAACGACCAATGACGCTGCACCCACCGACCTGCAAATTAACAACCCTGTGCAGTCTTTTTATTCTTTAGGTTTTCCACTTTTTTTTTTTTTTAAGGACGGTTGGTATCATCACCTCCACTACTCATGCTGGCATCTTTCATTACAGATTATTAACGCATGTAGCGGTTTTTTAACAGACAGACCAGTAGCTTGCCAGTGCAAGAAATTTGTAATTAAATCCGAAGGTGCTTAAACACATTACTTATAAAAATAAAAACGACAGCAACTTATGTATTCCACGGAGGACTCGTCAAACTCTCTATCAGGACCCTATATAATGTAAAATATTTTATAAGAGCACCCTGTATATAAATACACATTCTAGTTATATTATTATTAGAATGCAGACCTTTGTCTGTAACTTCATACTTCAGTTATTATCAAGATAAAATAAGTAGTTTGTAATTAGAGTCCTCAAAGATAAATTCCTGTACCCTTTATTAGGATAATTAAACAACAATTTAAGATAAGAACTACTGCGTCTTTAAGATTGTCAGTAATAAGTAGATCCATCTGTTAAGCATTTTTTTTTTTTGGTTGATACATATTCCAAGGAAAACCACACTGTGGCAGATTTAATATAATACAACTGACCAACAAGCAATCATGGCAGACACAAGGTTAGTACTCAAATGTGTACATATGTGTATTGTAATGTATGCATATGTAGGTACTTTGATACCAGCAACTGGTTCGTCATCTGGCAATCATTTTTTGACAGCTATTAAATGGATAATCATTTAGTTGTGCAGTTTTTACGATGGCTTGCTTTAATTAACTATCCATTATTGTAATTGCTTGTTGTGTCGAAAAAAACTGGTTCAGATTATCATCTACAGAGTCCGTGACCACACAAGCACGATGAGAAAGAATAGGGACCAAGATGATGGTAAATACATGATGGTTGGTACATACAACAAAATCAGAAGGTTAAGGTATGATATTTTATCTGCAGACTGTTCAATAAAAAATATCTAATAACACCCTGTAGACTCTTAAGTTCATTAGATTGTGATGAGTAGGGTAGGGCAAGAGTATCTAGGTACGTTCTTTCTAATGAATTACGTCAAGAAAGAATTTTAATTAAAAAATAATTTATGTTACGATTTTATTATCGAATGCCTGCTAATTTGATTGAAGGAACTTCTAGGAAGGTACTCCTTTAATCAAGGAATCGTTTGTGTAATTAGCTACCTAAGCCCTTAATTAATCAATTCTTGCAAGTCTTCAGTAAAATTATCTTACGTGACATTCGTTAAATTAAAAAAAAGTTTTGGGTTCATATTGTAATAATTATTCTGCATTTAATAGTATGATCGATAGACTGTGTAAATTATGTTTAAATGACATAGTTAACATATTTAATAAAAAATTAGCCATTATAAAACAAATAGCTTATACCATAGTGACGGTTATGAGACAAATCTTATAGACAGATTATTTGTAGAAAAGCAATTTCGTATACCCTTATGTCACATTTAAAAATTTGATACCTGTATATTCGCTTGTAAACTACCACTGAATCATTAAAGGTACCTAAACAAAAAAAAATACCGGCCAAGTGCGAGTCGAACTCGCGCACCGAGGGTTCCGTACAAACCTGTATATATGTGATGTAACTAAAAATTTTAGGTTTTCAGAATTTTTCCTTTATATGTGCTATAAAACATTGCTTTATGCCAAATTTCAAGATTCTAAATCGACTGGAAGTACCCTTTAGGTTTTGATTCCCTTGCGAGTAGTTGCGAGTTTGAAAATATGCGGCTTAAATTGCTGTTTCTTTTGATTGCGTTGACATAGAAAATTTGATTTTGTTACAGCTTAAAGGTATTATAGACCTTAGTATTTGATATGAATTTCAATTTAATACCTCTACGCGTTCATGAGGAAAGGGGTAGTAACTTTAAAATTATTAAAAATATTTTTATTATATGATGTAACTAAAAATTTACGGTTTTCCAAATTTTTCCTTTATCTGTGCTATAAGACGTTGCTTCGTACCAAATTTCAAGATTCTGAGTTCACGGGAAGTACCCTGTAGGTTTTGATTCGAAAATTTGCGGAAATTTGCGGCATAAACGGCTGTATCTTTTGATTGCGTTGGCTTAGAAGTTTGATTTTTTCACAGCTCCAAGGGACAATAGACCTGAGTATTTGGTATAAATTTTAGCTTGATACCTCAACGCGTTTCTGAGAAAAAAGGTATTGACAGACGGACGGACGGACCCTATAAGGGTTCTGCTTTTTTTTTTTTTTGAGGTGCGAAACCCTAAAAATTAATTAAGTCGAAAAAGTATATGAAAAAGGTAAAATAGAAACGGTAGTGATATGTATTAGTCCTCTGAGCCACCCTTCCCCTATTTCTCGGAAAGCATGGTATTATCTTAACCAACCAACCCCCAGCCAGACGTACCTGTCACCACTAAACGAGTCACTCTTTCTTTACACGCTTCAGTTTAATTTTGCTGGTTTTAAATTATACAGTCAAAATTGTGAATTTTTTACTTAATTACTTATTACTAAAATAACAAATCTATTAAATCGTATACCTACCACAAGAACAGGAAGAAACCCTTATCTTTTTTGGCTACTGGCAGGAAATGAGCACTATACACTATTGGTAGATACCTTTTATAAAATTTGTGCACCTTACTATTTAAACAATTTATAGAGTTTGTTTCTCTTTTATCACTATACTAGCAATTGCTTCATGAATCTTAAATAAATTACAGTGGCGTTTGAAGGACTGCTTTTCTTCAATATGTGTTGAATAGCTTAATTGCAATGTGCATAATGCTATAGTTTAAATTTAAAAGTGGATCAAATGAAGATTTTGAAAGTCATATATAACAATAATACCTATAGAAAAGTACAAAATGTGTATCTGGCAATTGTTTAGTTATTTATTTGATTATTTAGTTATGTATTTATTTATTTAATATTATACGTACTTACTTCACTTCAGCATAAGGCAACTGCAAAAAAATGTTGATGGTATAGTGTAAAAGTTTGTTACTATTCATTAAAATTAAGTATGTGATTCAATGAATTTAAAGTAAACGAAAATTGTCAAGACAAGAAAATTACAACAACGGAAATAGCATTTAGCTTAAACTACCCCAATAAAAGCTTCTCTATATTTTTTTTTTGTTAATGACTCAATTGGCTATTGGTTCTGATTACTTTTTTAAAAATCATATTAGATAAGTGTGTAAAACTTGTCGACACCACTGTCATGTAAAAAGATTCATGAAGCAATTGGTAATATAGTAAGTAATACAAGAGGGACAAACTCAACAAATTGGTTAAATAAATTATATCTACCTATAATATATTAAATTTTTGTGTCACACTGTTAGTTACCATACTGCTCCGAAACGGCCTGACCGATTTTTATGAAATTTTATATGCATATTCAATAGGCCTAAGAATCGGGAACTATCTACTTTTCATACCCCTAAGTGATAAGGGTTTTCGACGCCTAACTTTTTTATGATTTGGCATTTAAATACATATAACCCTTAATTTTCACCCTTCTACCACCAACCCCCAATTTTTAATAGCGATATTAGTACTGTAATTATCTTCAACTCTCAGTGGTCGATAACTAATCAATTATTATCAATTGATTAGTTATCCCCGCCAGGCGTCTACTGATGTCACTACTCACCCAGCAAACAGCACGGAGTGGGGATGAGAATGAAGCAGATTTTTTTAGAATGTTACATCGAGTTCAAATATTATGTTGTAAGAAGTAAAAGAATGTTTTATTACCTATAACATTTCAGAATGATTTGGCAATGTTCAAGAATGTTCCAGAATCTTGAAGATCATTCAAGAATGTTTCAGAATGTTAAAAAAAGTTAGAGAATGTTTTGAATCATTATAGGATGTTCGCGGATATTCTAGAATGTTCCATCAAACGTGTAATATATTCTTAGCCGAGCAACGCCGGATATTGCTGTTAGTAATAGATAGAAATATTAAATTTCGTTACCTGCTACTAGCCGAGAAGGACAAGTTCTCTTCCTTGTAGTAGGTATACGAGTTAGTAGATTTTTTTGTTCTAGCAATAAATAATAAACTTTAAAAAAATTAACAATTTTTACATTATAATCCAAAACCTCACTTAACGTAAATTGTAGATTGTAGGCACTGTTGTATAACGAGAGTTACGCAACTCTCTCTCTGTAACTCCATAAATCACCGTGCCGACATTGTTTTAGCAATTACTCCTCTGGTAAACGCATTGTGGCTTTCTGTACGCGCACAAATAACTTACGCGACGGGCACATATCTGTATATATGGGAAATGTGCGTGTGTACGTGTGTCTGCATGTATCTATGTATGTGTGTAGGTTTGGTGCCTCGCTTCGGACTTCACTGTTCTCGTAAATTATCAGAAAATGAAGATCAGTTTGCAACAACGGTGTTTGCCGTTTCTCTAATCCACGTGTAATGTATATCGAGCAATCGTTGGCTTAATTGTGTTTGTGATTGACAGTAATTACAATAATAGACTTTAGACAACACAGTCAGAACTGCACGTAACCGACAGATACGCCACAGTTCCATATCGTACCCACTAATTTTCGAAAACTTGAATTTTTGAGTCCAGCAGCTACTTTTTAAAAGAAAAGTTGCCCCATGCCAGAAAGTTCAATCAATGTGAAGTAACTGTCAGGTGAGCGCCATCTCTATACATTTACTCGTAATTTAAATATCTTATGGGACTGGATTTAAGTAAAACGTATTTTTTCCCATTTTATTTAGGGCTTCAATTAAAAATAATTTATTGACCAGATGCTAATTAAGGCTGTAAAATAGTAACACTCTAGATTGTGCGTTTAGAACAAGTTTTCCTAAGAGTATTTTGCATTTAATGCCAATAACCTCGAATTAAAATAAAATCATTTGCAAATCGCATCTACATACTTACTTATAATGTGTCCGAGGTTTGCAGTGTACACTTAGTATCGAATTAAAACCTTATAATTAAACCATTACTACGGAAAACGTTCCCTGGTTGAATGAGAACTTAAGCACTCGCTTCTGCTAAACAGGAACACAAACACACACACACACACTCACAGTCAGCCTACTTACTTACGTAGATGTTGTTTACTGGAATAACATGTCCCGTCGAGTTCATGGCAAATTGATGAAGTATTAAACTACGCGACTTTAACGAAAGCATAATTTGCAGGAGAGGATTCAGCCAACAACTATAACAGGATACAAGAGACATTTGCATATGTTTCTACCTGTATACATACCTACAGTATGGGCCAAAATCGAAATAAATCTGACAACATTAGGTACCTCAACTTGACCTAACACAACTTAACCAAGTTTTCTTCTACAAAAACAGAGCGGTTTAAGTCATACTTTCATTTACATGGGAGCTTTTGGGCGTAAAGTAATTATAAACTTATTTAAGCAATTTTTATTAGGCACACCTGACAGTTGACATTTGAAATCATAGTTAATATCCAACAAATTACAATTTTATGGCCGATGTGTACACAAATATTATTTATTTTGAAATATAAATGACAGTTGACTGTTAATATTACATTTAAACTGTGACAAATGACAGTTAAGAGTTCGCAAATGACAAATGACAGTTAAGAGCTGACAAAAGATAGTTGACAGTCATTAATTGACATCTGACAAATGACAGTTAAGTATTTGCAAATAACAAGTGACAGCTTAAAAATGGCAGTTGACAGCTGACAGAAGAAAGTTGACATCTGACAATTGAAAGCTGACTAATATCTCTTGGGACTCACTGTAAATACTTCTATATGTGCCTATACCTACTGTTAGAGACGTTTGTGAACGTATTTTGTGTATGTATTCCTGTACGAAGCAGAAGCGCCATGAAATTTGCAACAACAAACAACAAACGGCGTAGAACCTGATGATCTGTTTTATTGCCGCGGTTTAACACGTATAATACAAACGCAAAAGCAGTCAAAACATGTTGATGCCGTATTTCTGTTTAGTGTAGGAAATGGTCCGGAGAATTTATAGATATGGCACTCACGAGTAGTAAACGAGTTATCGACTGCACCACTTCTACAGACGCCACACATGTACATACGTACGTGTAGACGTTAGCATACAATTTGTCTCACAACAGGCAGTAAATATATGAAAACACGCAAGTGTTGCAACATTCACAAGACAAATAAGCAATATTTGCATCTCCACGATGTATCACTTGAAACTTGGGAAATTGAAGTGGATTTTCATCAATAAGGTTAGTTATCTATGAGCCACCAGTCGCCACTGGTCTAGAGATAATAGTACACCCTGTATATTAAAAGCGTTTTCGAGATCACACGTTAATGTCTAATTTGAGGTCTTTTGTCATACTTTTAATACAATTAAATGGAATTCCATTTGTCAGAGGGAAAGTAAAACTCATTTAAGTCGTAATATTTCCTCGAGTACCGTGGGGCTTTAACAAAAATATCAAAATGGCTTCGCGACTGCTACATAAATAAAGCTCGCTTTAAAGTTAATGCAAAGAAAATTGAGTTTGTTATAAAGCACCGCAGTGAGCAGTAATAACAATCGAAACTTTCAGAGGGATCCATGACTGCGAGGTTTTCATAAATTTCGCTCCAGACACGACTCTAACGGTTATAACGGGATAGTTATATGGAGAACTCGGTTCTTTGTTATATATATTTGAGAGGAATTACGAAAAGTAGAATTGGACATTTAATGTTTAGATAACTTCCATTAAAGTTTCCTATTGGGGATATACTATGGACATTCCACGTTTCATCCTAGGTAAACTTCATCATTATTACATTAACAGTAGGTACTTAAAAATTTTAGAGAATATTTTTTTGATGTGAACTCCCTGTGTACCGCGCCATCGTGTCACTCCAAGTTCCTAAAAGTTCATAAAACCGGAACGAGATCGTATTTTGTTTTGTTATATCTGAAAACTGCGAGGGGCGGAAAGCCATAAAGGGCAAAATGTGTGTGTGTGATTGTGTAGTACACGGAGAGCTAACCAAAGTATATCGTCACACCAGAAGGTGTTACTTTTATGTGTGTTGAGAGGCAGAGTCTGGGACTAAATTAAATTTAACAGTTCGTATTTGTTCTCTTTATGAGCGTACCACCTTATAGAGGACGAACAAAATCACCCCCCATCAGCAACCCTGTTACGAATTCCGTTTATTTTCATCATTATAACCAAATCAACCCGCATACAGATAAAGTGTTACGTATACAATAAATTTTAAATTTAAACATACCACAAGAGCGCCTTTCTTGAAACTTCTTGTATGCATGTATCAGTGATATACGATTTATTGTTCTTCAGGCGGAAGTCAAAACGCGTCATCCGACAGTTGACAGTGTACAATTGACAGTTGACAGTTGGCAGATGACAGTTGACTGCTGAAACTAGCAACTGACAATTGACAGCTGGAACTGATTTATTAAGTTCGCCTACAAAAATGGAAATTAGTGTGGATGGTTGAGAACAAGCTTTTTGGAGGCAATAAGTCGAAATGTTTGAGACCAAGGAGACTAAAAGTGAAAAATGAACGTCGTTAGAATTTCCCAGCAGACACCTCCCACAAAATATCTCATTCTCTTAACAATTACAATATAATGCGAGAGGTCGGAGATAAGTTTGGATATTTGTTTAAGTTTCTCTCCGCTCTGCGCTCCAAGACGGCGTCGTAGAAGTAGAATACAAATGTAAGTCTCTAATGCGACCTTTCGTAAGGGAATAAATTAATTCCATAGTATTAACGGGAACAAAGGGTTCGCCCGAGTTTGACTAGAATTCACGTTATGATTGCGGCTCCATTATATTTGCATAAATTTCGCGGTCTACATTCGAAATGGAACTTTGTCATCGCGGAGCTCGCGCTTTCCCGAAAAAGATTTCATTTGGTCCTTGCTCTTCTCAACACTGTCTCTATCTTCATGGTGCTGTGATCAATTCTACCACGACACAATCAAAATATTTCTTTTATCGACAACCGTTCCTTAGAACCTCATGGTCACTTATTTTCCTGACTGTTTCTAGAAAAATATTTTTGTGTCATGCAAATGTGCATTAAAGGTGCCACAATTTTTATGACGAGTTGTTTTATAAAACACAGAAAACAAATTGAATGTTTACGAATTTCCTTTTGCTTATAAAATTCTTGCACTATTTTTTGTGGGGTATTTTGATAAAAGAGGCGATCGTTCTAACAGATTCCCCGTTTCTCTCTCATTGGCGAAAGACCGTTCACCTGGATAATATGGCAATGGTGTTCAAACATTTCACTCGTCTCATCGATCACCTCTAAAGATAGGCGAGGATACGGACGATTTTACATGAAAAATGTACTACTTACTTATATTTGAGCGATGAACTTGTGTCTAGCATTGTCAGCGATGAATAAGAGAGAGTTTCCACTTGCCTTCAATAACGTGCACCGCGTTCTTTCAAATTCGTTTTGGATAAAAGGGGACTTTGGTAGAAATTTTGAGTTACAAATAATCTAATAGTTCATAGTTCATATCACTATTTCATTTCATAAAATTTGAAACTGTAGGAATTTTATTATTCAATTATTAATTTCCATAAATTTTATAATAAAGTTCCTGTAGTGTACTTATTCCTGCAGGATTTACGACATTGCATATTTTATTCGCGAGAACGTAAGTTTTTCGAATAAACTGTAGCACAACAAATAATAAATTCAAGTTTCGGAAACAAATTTCAACGTAGGTACTCTAAATAAAGGAAGGTAAATAAATCAAATTTTATATTAGAAACAACTACCGACAGTAAGTCGGAAAGATTTTGCAAGCTTTATTCCGGTTTTTCTACTTTGATTATAACATTGGTCTAGTTCTTTAGTGAGGAGAACGCATTCCCTCGGGAAATTACTTTATAAACTTACTTTTCAAGTTTGTCTAAATGTTTTATGTCTAATAATAAAGTTTTGCGGGATTTATGAACCTTTCCATTTCGTTTTGTTTCTTCTCATGTTGCTACTTTGTCTTTAATTAATTTGGTTTGTAACTTACTCAGGCGTCTGCTAATATAATGCTACAAATATGTAAGTCTAAGAAAAACTTACTTACACACTGACCAATTCTCTATAACGAAACAGAATATCAAGAGAAATGAAAGTAAAATATTTCTAAAAAATGTTGTCGTTCGGGGGCGTTGGAGGGCCCTTTAGAATCGACTTTTTTCGTTATTTCACCTCGGCGGATAATTACTGAGAAGAATTGTTCAGTTTATATTTCTGCTGTTGAGGAAACCGAGTTCGCGACATTAATAACAATAAAAACGTCTGCAATTAATTTGCATTCAAAATAAACGTCGAAAATGAGACAGCAGCAAAAGAAACGCAAAGAAGAAGCTTTCCCTTAATGACGTTGACGGGGTAAAAATAAATACGAATTACTTTTCAGTTATAGAGGGAAAATAAAACACTCTAAACACAAGAATAAAATGAGGTTTGATTTTATTTATTATATAGAAGATACTACATATAATGTTAGGAAGGCTTATGTACATCTATACATACATATATATTTTAAGTAAACGTACAGTATCATTTTTTAAGATCTTTCATATCACGCTGTATGCCTAATCGACAATCCCATTATATATACGAGCATATTTAAAATGTTTAAGGGATTATAAAACATAGATCGGTCAGCTATTTAGAGTCCATACAAAGTGGGAGATTTGTAGCGCAGATACGAGCGTAAATTCTTAGATGGAGCGAACCTATCCCATCAATCTTCTCTGCACGATAGAGATTTTATCTCCCTTTACCTATCATGCGCTATTCTTATTAGCCGACTCGTTCGAGCGGTTGAAACCCTTCACCCTACGCAAACTATTGTTGCCCGGACCGTTTATTCACACTTTTCTCTATTTATTACAGGCGATAATAACGTTGCCAGGTGTTCCTTAAGGACCGTGCTGTCACTTTAGTTAACACTTTGTTACGCGATACGACGTCTCTCATCTACAATTATCGCTAAAATGGGACGTTAATCGGGACACCCATTGTTAATTTTACTTTTTAGGAAGGATCCGAAAGAAAACGGTTATTAGGTGCCTTTACAATAACATTTAAAAGATGTTTTTACAGTTATCCGGCTCGAAGGACCAAAGAAGAAGACTTTCGGGAGCATTTAAAATTTTTTTCTTCTATATTTTTATTTTCTGGGCCGTAAGCCTTTTTGCCGACGTCATTACACAAAAACTTTCATTCCTTATTTTTGCCCCCTTTAGGGCAAAATTTTTACAAACTTTAAATGTCGTATTTATTTACATCTAATCAAAAGCCTAAAAAATAAGTTTCAAGCCTCTAGCTTTATATCTACTTATCTATTTCTGTACCAAATTCTCATTTAAATCGGTTCAGTAGTTTGGGCGTGATTGCGTAACACACAGACAGACAGAGTTACTTTCGCATTTATAATATTATAGATTAATATAGTTTAATTATAGTTTAAAATAGTTTATATAGCTTAGTATTCAACTACTTTTATTGATCAAAATAAACAAAACCTCTATAACTTTTTACACTTATTATTTTAATTTTCTGGGCCGTAAGCTTTTTGGATGACGTCATTACACAAAAACTTTCATCGGCTAATTTTATCCCCTCTAGGGTAAAATTTTACAAACATTGAATGTCGTATTTATTTATAACTAATCAAAAGCCTAAAAAATAAGTTTCAAGCTTCTATCTTTAAAAATTACGGAATTTCTGCACAAAATTTCGTATTTCAACCCCTTACAACCCTTTTTTCGCATTGAAAAGTAGCCTCCTTTCGCAGATTCTAGACTATCTCTGTACCAAATTTCATTTAAATCGGTTGAGTAAATTTTAGACGAGATTGTGTAGCATACAGACAGAGTTACTTTCGCATTTATAATATTCCGCGAATTCATTTTCATCGATTTTCCCATGGGAATAAGATATTTTCCCGCAGTAAAACGTAGCCTATGTGTTAATCCAGGGTGTCAGATAACTCCAAACCAAATTTTATTAAAATCGCTTCATTCGTTTAGACGTAAAGAAGTAACAAACATACACACTCACACACTCACAAACTTTCGCATTTATAATATTAGTGTGATACCTATGATATTTTCTCATTGTTTATCTAATACCTTACTAAGAATAAGATTCAGGAACAACAAATGGAAAGGAATGACCTGCAAGTATCGTTAAAATAAAACACCATTTAGACAACACATATTATTACAATTATTGTGGAATATATCAATAAAAAAATTTTGTTTAAATAAAACGTTAACCAGGATACTCGCTGTTAATTTTGCTTTTTAGGAAGGCTTCGAAAGGATCCAGTCATTAGCTGCCTCTGCAAAGCTGTTTAAAGGCACTTTCTGTAGTTATCCGGCTCGAAGGACCAAAAAATTATTTTCCATTGGTCACATTTTTATACAAGCCCTATAGTCCCATACCATTCCCTAAGATACGTTCCCCTAGTTTTATTTTAAAAAAAAAGATTGAAAAAGAAAATGGGAAAACGACTTGGCTCTAAATAATCATTAAGGAGAGCTTTGGGTGATTTGTTTGTACAGAAAGCTTCTTTTGAGATGAAACTAACCGAGAGGTAATTTCATCGATAAGCAGAGTGTAGCGGCGCGCTCGCGCTCCCTTTCCCACTCCCGCGAAATACCCACGTATATCCTGCTCCTTCTACAAAAGTTCATTAAGCTTAATTAATGATTCCGTAACGTTTGCGAGACTGTTTCATTTAAATTTACGCCCGAGAAGCCAGATATTTAAAAAGAAATTGCACTCAGTGCCGGCACGGCACGCCGACGTCACTAAATTTCGCTTATTGATGCGAGAGCCGCCAACTTTTTTAATATTAAACTTTCCAAACAGAAACGGCTTTTAATGAACCATATCCGACTCAATAGTTACTCTCGTACTTTATTATTTCCCACTTTTTTCGCTTCTTTTACGGGGGGAGGAAAAGTTCCGTATTCGATAAAACCAAGTAATTTATTTTTGATAAGGTTAATTTCAGGACCACCAATAATTTTTTATTAAATGAATGGATTAATTTAGGGACATGCAGCGCCTCCATACAGGATTTTTGGGTGCAAATCTGAACTAAAGTCTGCGAATAGGGGCCACATAAGCCCTAAGTACATAATGGTGTTGATAGCAAACTTAAAGTGTTTTCCTTTCAAACTCAAAATTTTATGAAGCTATCGTCTAAACAACTTTTGTTTGATTTATGTCGATATATTGTGCTCATGTTGACATTTAATCGAATTTATGATAACGTTACGGATACTCCACTGTAAATAAATATTAGGGCGCTTTCGGTTAAATGTGAAAGTTAAAAAACGTAAACATCTCATTTCCATAGGGTCGACATTTCGCAGAAAAAAAAGAAATAAAATGGGGTCGAAGGAACAAAATGAATTTACATACATTTTCGTTCGGCTCATTTTCCGAGGGTCGAGGATTTTTTCGAATAGGTTAAGGCGGACCTTTGTTCGATTCGCGACAGCGTCAATTCCAGAAGACCATTCCGACGGAAAGGTTCCACAATGATACAGTTCCTTAAGAATAAAGCCGATAGAAATGGCCGCGATAAGCGTTAAAACCCATTATTTTAAATTTGCCGAGAGACGAAGGAAAAAATCACAAGTTTTTTTTTCTCTTCGAGATTCGCAACCATACAACCAACCGGCTCGACCCGACTAAGAACTAAACAAACAAAACAACCATAAATCGTCCAGAATGTCGTATACGAACCGGCCAGGAAGAAAAACTGCGACTATTTCAGGATCTCCGGAAAAAAAGTTCGGCTAGAGAGAACTATGTCGATTTTATTTTTATGGAAGAACCGAAACGACCAAATACATAAAGGGATACATTGACCTCCAAAGATCTAGTTCAGGAAAAGACGATTGCCATTAATATTGATTCCCGAAGGAAATAGTAGAGAATATTTTAAATTGTCCAATAAAACAGGCATCACAAAGTAACTGTATAATTTATTTAATGTCAAAATATAATTATGAAAGAAATCATTCGCTGTAAAATGATCAATAGCAACAATATAAATCGTTCCATTCACATTTAAATCGGTAAACTAGTAAAGGGTTAAAATATGAAGTCCAGTAAGTGAACCTACCATTATAATTGTTTGCCGAATATGAAATTCTAATAAAATTGTATAAAAGGACACACTAATATTATAAAGACGAAAGTTTGTGAGTGTGTATGTTTGTTACTTCTTCACGTCTAAAAGGCTGGAGCGATTTTAATAAAATTTGGTGTGGAGTTAGCTGACACCCTGGATTAACACATAGGCTACGTTTTACTGCGGGAAAATATTTGATTCCCATGGAAAAACCGATGAAAATGAATTCGCGGAATATTATAAATGCGAAAGTAACTCTGTCTGTATGCTACACAATCTCGCCTAAAATTTACTGAACCGATTTAAATGAAATTTGGTACAGAGATAGTCTAGAGCCTGAGAAAGGTCAAAGGCTAACTTTTTAATGCGAAAAAAGGGTTGTAAGGGGTTGAAATAGGAAAATTTGTGAGGAAATTCCGTAATTTTTAAAGATAGAAGCTTGAAACTTATTTTTTAGGCTTTTGATTAGATTTTAATAAATACGACATTCAATGTTTGTAAAAATTTCACCCTAAAGGGGATAAAATTAGCCGGTGAAAGTTTTTGTGTAATGACGTCGTCCAAAAAGCTTACGGCCCAGAAAATTAAAATATTAAGCGTAAAAATTTATAGAGGTTTTGGTTATTTGAATCAATAAAAGTAGTTGAATACTAAGCTATATAAACTATTTTAAACTATAATTAAACTATATTAATCTATAATATTATAAATGCGAAAGTAACTCTGTCTGTCTGTGTGTTGCGCAATCACGCCCAAACTACTGAACCGATTTAAATGAGAATTTGGTACAGAGATAGATAAGTAGATATAAAGCTAGAGGCTTGAAACTTATTTTTTAGGCTTTTGATTAGATATAAATACGACATTTAAAGTTGGTAAAAATTTTACCCTAAAGGGGGCAAAAATAAGAAATGAAGGTTTTTGTGTAATGACGTCGGCAAAAAGGCTAACGGCCCAGAAAATAAAAATATAGAAGAAAAAAATTTTAAATGCTGCCGAGTCACTATTCCACGCGGACGAAGTCGCGGGCATAGCTACTCTAATATAAATATAATTTGTTATTGTCTAGTTCTTATTGAATAATACACTGTTTTAGCTTAGTTTTTCTTATTGTGTCTCACGAATTGCATTAAATAATTTTATCGCATTTACGTTACTGCTTTCGAACACAATACTTTTATTTATTTTGTTTTTAGTGACACTTTCAGAGTTAACTTATCGACTGTCTTATTTTAACGACAGAACACATTCTCCGATCTCTCGACCACCATCAGAGCAGTGGTTGGCGCTTGTTTCGACGCTCGTAAATTCGCCAGCGTCTCGGCGCTTCGCGTCCCTGTCGCTTCCTTATTTCGTTCGCTTGTTGGCAACCGAACTGACGTAGCAACCGCCGCGAATTTATTCCGCCAACCTATTAGACGAACATAAGAATGTACTGGACCATGCACGCCCCACGCCCGGACGCCTTTCACATTGCTTCTGCTTCCTTTGCCATTTTTATAAAAATAAAAATTAAAATGAAATCATTGCGAAATGTTCCCGAGAATCTTGTCGTCCAAATGGGATTGGACGAGAGTTCCTTGCCAGATGGGTTATTTTTATTAGGCAAGCGGCCAAAAGTTCTCAATTCTTATTAAGAGAAAATATTTTTCACGCCACAATGGATTATTTTTCTTTTTACACTTTTGGTCTGTTTCAATTTATTTAATTATTACGTTGAGAAATTTCGACCCGTTTGTGAAGATTCAGGTTCTTATATATTATGAATTGAAATGCGAAAATCTATTTGTTTAAATTTTGTGCGTTTTTAATTGATTCTGGCGCAGTGTTTCATTCTGGGGATTTAAAATGGTTCCTTTTCTTCATCCATCTTTGAGTGGTTCCTAATTAGACTTTATTGTACCTCGTTGACAGCCAATGTCTTATTTGCCAGCTTTCATGCGACTAATTCAGACAAATTCTCTCTCTAAAAAGATTCACTCGTAACCATTACTCTGTAAATTGCCAAAGTGAATTTCAAATAAGGGTGTCTACTTCGGGGAACATCAAGATGGCATAAAGCTCCGGCGAAGAGATGGCGACGAATTCCCTAAAATGTATCCTGCATAATTCATCTTCTACCTCAGAATCCCGTAGTTTTCCTTCCGGTTACATTTCCACTCCACACAGCACTAGTACCATCGGCATCGTCTGCATCACATCACAGTTTGCAGTAGGAAAACGGCAAGCGCGATGTCATGTCTCCATCTTTTCGCCCTGCGTGCTCCCAATGCCAATTTTCTTACATCAGCTGTTGAGAACATGCATCGAGACCTCCTCCTATCCGCTATGGAAATAATATGCGGAGGTTGTGTGTGAAAACCTGCATGTATGTGTATATCAAAGGCGTCTTTATATGTACTTAGTAATGTGTACGTGAGGGAGAGAAAGCTTATGTCGAAAAGTAGATGCACGAATATCTATAATAATATGTACTAGGTATCTACACCTTTATCCAAGAAACTACAATTGCTGTCATTCCTTTCCATGTCGTCACATTTCACGATAAATTGAAAAGAAAATGCAAGGGGAGCACTCCCTATATGTATTCATACTCAACCATCATATGGAGATGATGGATTTTCCAAATTCCTCACAAAATTCCACCAAAACTTTTGATGATAATATTCTTGTGAATGAATAAATCCACACGAAACTTTTTTCAGTCGAATTGAGAAGATAAAGATGTCACTGCTAAGAAAAGTTCTAGTTTTTTTAAACGTAATATCGGTATCAGTGAGAATGGAGTCGATAAAAGTGTGACTCGTGTGAACCTTAGGTAAGTAAAGTCGATTGAGTGAGTACGAAGTAAACGACATTCTGTAGCGCAACGGGAAATTCTTACGAGGTTTTACGATACACCTGCAGCAGCCAGTTAGCTAGCTAAAATGCGATAACCGCCAGGTCGCTTTAGATAATTCACCCCTGCCAACATGTAAAACGCATTAAGGGACCATTAATCGATAATCTACGACAGGTACCTGTACTCGCCTCAAACAGATCAGCTCCTTACATGTAATTTAATTTTTACAAACCATTTGTGTCGCCCATGTATAAATTTCAAAACTATTTTGATCTTTTCATTGCTTTTGCTAATTCTTTAAAATTTGTGGAATTTTCACTTTTCTTCTTTTCAAGTAACTCAAACGATACAGTAACAGTGTAAAAATTGAAGGGTGCGGAAGTACAAAGGGCCCTTTTCGTCGCCATGGGCACTAACGTCCTTAAAATGGAGTACAAACAATCGTTATCGGCATTGAGGTGTTGACAATAACCGTTTCACGCAGAAATCGTTTGATAAGGATAATTTTATTGATAGGTTATTTTTAATGTCTGTCGTTCTCGTTTATGGCGCCACTTTACGGTTACTGTTACATCGATGATCATAAAGGACTGCTACCTTGCTTTTATAACAAAAATTAATGATCTTTATCCTAACATAACAATCCACCACGAAAGGAACCTTATCAAATAATGAAACTGCCGACCCACGGACCCGAAAGGCATAATGTCGTTTGACAATCGTCTCCTACAAACAATCTCAGTCGTTCCAGTAAATAATAATAAAAGGTACTTTGGAAAATCCTTAACGACGACGTGTTCCTGGAAATCACGGATCATTATAAATGAAAATGGAACTACACTATTATTAGTTCGTCATCCATAACCATAACTCATTTTCAGCTCGTTAAAATGGTCCGATCCTGTATGGTCAGTAATTCTCACTAAAACGCACCTGTAAGCCTCCGGAGGGTACAGCAAAAACGCATCGAGAAGATATTAATCAATGATCGAGATCGCTTAATCAATCTCATGACAGATTGACAAAGGGCGACCGGAGAAGCAAAGGAATCAATCACATGCTGACCAAAGTATGAAGAAGAGCAAGAATAACTCGTAATACCTTAATGTGTACCTATATCAGATATATTTCCTATTTATTAGATTTCAACTAACTAAGAAAATATTGTTGACCACAAAAGAATATTTTGAATAATCGAAATGTTAGAGTTAATAAAAATGAAGTTGTTGAAATCATTCGCATCTGTAATGAACCCACCAGCGGTTGATATTAAACAAAACAAATCTTCACACTCGTTTGTCGTTTCACCCTAAAATCCCTCTTGCACTTTCCTTTCGACTACTTCGAGTGCGTCTGCAAAACTGAGAATGTAATAGAAATATTCGAGGTTATCTGTAAAAGGTGTGTAAGTGTGTTTGACGAGTTCAAATAGTTCGGGTAAAAATATTTCTTTAAAATTAGAAATAAAAATTAGGCTTTAACTTTCTTCTAATACATTCCATGAAGTGACAGGATTTTTAAATCCTCCCATATCTTGAAAACGTGCGTAAAGAACGATTGAAACAGCGATTGATATTGAACGAAGCCAATCGTAAGTCCTTTTGTTCACCCACGTTTGTCGTTTCACCCTAAAATTCCTTTCGCACTTTTCTTTAGAGAACTTCGAGTGCGTCTGCAAAAATGAGAATGGAATAGAAATATTCGAGGGTACCTTCTGTACGTGATTGTGAATTGAATACGCGCTTAAAAATATTCGACGGGATCAAATCGTTCGTGTTTAAGCGCCTCTTCAAAACCAAAAATAAAAATTGTGTTTTAATTGTATAATCTACATTCCCTGATGTGACATGATTTTTAACATCTGCCCTTTTCTTGCATACGTGCGTAAAGAAGTGTGAAATTCAACCCAGCAGCGATTATTTTGAACGAAGCCAATCGTAAGTCCTTTTGTTCACCCACGTTTGTCGTTTCACCCTAAAATTCCTCTCGCGCTTTTCTTAAGAGAACTTCGAGTGCGTCTGCAAAAATGAGAATGGAAATTTAGAAATATTCGAGGTACCTTCTGTACGTGATTGTGAATTGAATACGCGCTTAAAAATATTCGACGGGATCAAATCGTTCGTGTTTAAGCGCCTCTTCAAAACCAAAAATAAAAATTGTGTTTTAATTGTATAATCTACATTCCCTGATGTGACATGATTTTTAAATCTGCCCTTTTCTTGCATACGTGCGTAAAGAAGTGTGAAATTCAACCCAGCAGCGATTAATTTTGAACGAAGCCAATCGTAAGTCCTTTTGTTCACCCACGTTTGTCGTTTCACCCTAAAATTCCTTTCGCGCTTTTCTTAAGAGAACTTCGAGTGCGTCTGCAAAAATGAGAATGGAATTAAAACATTCGAGGATACCTTCTGTACGTGATTGGGAAATGAATACGCGCTTAAAAATATTCGACGGGATCAAATCGTTCGTGTTTAAGCGCCTCTTCAAAACCAAAAATAAAAATTGTGTTTTAATTGTATAATCTACATTCCCTGATGTGACATGATTTTTAACATCTGCCCTTTTCTTGCATACGTGCGTAAAGAAGTGTGAAATTCAACCCAGCAGCGATTAATTTTGAACGAAGCCAATCGTAAGTCCTTTTGTTCACCCACGTTTGTCGTTTCACCCTAAAATTCCTTTCGCGCTTTTCTTAAGAGAACTTCGAGTGCGTCTGCAAAAATGAGAATGGAATTAAAATATTCGAGGGTACCTTCTGTACGTGATTGTGAATTGAATACGCGCTTAAAAATATTCGACGGGATCAAATCGTTCGTGTTTAAGCGCCTCTTCAAAACCAAAAATAAAAATTGTGTTTTAATTGTATAATCTACATTCCCTGATGTGACATGATTTTTAACATCTGCCCTTTTCTTGCATACGTGCGTAAAGAAGTGTGAAATTCAACCCAGCAGCGATTAATTTTGAACGAAGCCAATCGTAAGTCCTTTTGTTCACCCACGTTTGTCGTCTCACCCTAAAATTCCTCTCGCGCTTTTCTTAAGAGAACTTCGAGTGCGTCTGCAAAAATGAGAATGGAATTAAAATATTCGAGGGTACCTTCTGTACGTGATTGTGAATTGAATACGCGCTTAAAAATATTCGACGGGATCAAATCGTTCGTGTTTAAGCGCCTCTTCAAAACCAAAAATAGAAATTATGTTTTAATTATCTTCTACATTCCCTGATGTGACAGGATTTCTAACATCTCCCCTTTTCTTGCATACGTGCGTAAAGAAGTGTGAAATTCAACCCAGCAGCGATTAATTTTGAACGAAGCCAATCGTAAGTCCTTTTGTTCACCCACGTTTGTCGTTTCACCCTAAAATTCCTTTCGCGCTTTTCTAAAGAGAACTTCGAGTGCGTCTGCAAAAATGAGAATGGAATTAAAATATTCGGAGGTACCTTCTGTACGTGATTGTGAATTGAATACGCGCTTAAAAATATTCGACGGGATCAAATCGTTCGTGTTTAAGCGCCTCTTCAAAACCAAAAATAAAAATTGTGTTTTAATTGTATAATCTACATTCCCTGATGTGACATGATTTCTAACATCTCCCCTTTTCTTGCATACGTGCGTAAAGAAGTGTGAAATTCAACCCAGCAGCGATTGATATTAAACGAAGCAAATCTTCAGCCCTTTTACTCGGACTCGTTTGTCGTTTCTCCCTAAAATCCCTCTCGCGCCTCCCTGAATGATGTGTTCCTTGCATGAATGTCCATGACAGTCGGTTAGAATTACTTCCCTCGTCGATCCAATTCGCTTTCGCATTTCGGTCCGGTCCGGTGGCTCATATAAGCCTCGTCGCCTGTCGGTGTCATGTTTTGCGACGCGTCTCGTATCAGCAGAGCGTCCGTCGCGACGCAGCCTGCGAAACAGACAGGCCGAGAGGGTGATGGAAAGAGATATCATATCGGGGGGGAAGAGAGGGAAAAGGGGTTGTGTGGTGGTTCGTTCTCTGCGTAGGTTATAATAATGACACGGTCGAATTAGTTGAGAGCAATTTCCACGCAACTGTGATTATAGTAGAGAGAGGGACAATGTCACAGGGGCTGCTGCATCCGGACCAAAACGTGTCGTGTCCGGGAAATGGACACGATGCTGCAAATTGCTTTGTATTTCGGACAACTCGGGTACAAGATCCAAGGTAATTGTTCGAAACTACGACTGCACAACAGCTGTTTGCGTCATTTACAGGCACAGTTTCATTAGCCGCCAAAATTGAACTTTCGAAAACCAAATATTCACAGCAACTACACCACTTTACATTCACAAATAAATAAACAACAGTTTGTTCATAATAAACTACACATCCACATTTGTATGTTAAATCGGTATTAGGGAAAAGCTAAGACACCATTTAATCCGAATTTCGAAATGGATATATCAACCCTTTTGTGTTGTTTGGTTGTTGAATATTAAATTTTTACAATGCACGCAACGCAAAATTTAATTCCGGTGATAACAATAGTGTGGGACACTGCAGGACTTGACGGTCTGTCAGAAACACTCCCTACCACACAGAATGATGACTAAACAGTGATGTGTGACAGGACTGTCGCATTATACGAAAAACACTGTTGGGTGCGTCAACCCGGGCGTAAAGACCAACACATTCGCATTTCACCCCTCACAAAATAACCAAACCAACCAGCCAACGTAATAATGAAAGCCATGCATCATAAAAATATTACATTTACAGGAATTCTATTGGAATTGAGGGTATAAGTACTTTAATTTTGAAGTTGGAGGGAAATCACAAATAGTCCCAATTTTGTATTACCTATTTTGCTACCTATCCACGTATTTTTATACTAAATAAACAGAAAATATTCGCAGCTGGGGCAAGAAGTATGTAAATGGAAGACGGGGTAGGTGGTGTCTACTTAAAAACATCTTCGCGGCACATGGTAACTCTTTGGTTGTTCAAATTGCAAAGTTTTCCGTAAAAGCTGCTCAAGCTTTAGAACTATGAAAATATGTTTACGGTAAACATTTTATGAATAATGAAACTGTTATGGAGCCAAAGTTTTACGAGCCGTGTGTATGAATTTCACCCGTAAATCAAGAAAATCTTCGCGCAGCACACTGGGCGGAAACCATTCAAACTTTATGTACTTGCTCTTATTCCCATAATATAACGCATCGGGGCGAGAAAAGTTTTAATCGAAAATCATTTCGGTTGAATTTAAGATTATAAAGCGTATAAAAATTTCACCAAAATACCAACATACACTTTTCAATCTACCAGAATTATAAATAGAACATGGACTCAAAGATATTGTGCGATTATGACTTAACTGTTGTTTAACTTTAAGGAGATCCTAAACGCCAGGTAGTCATAAAATTGATTGCCAGCAGGATTTTTCAGGTCCGTATTTTTTAAGTATTGCATGTAAATTTTTTAATAAAAAACATTGAAATATATCAAGCAATAATTTCTTTCAAATAAAAATTTTACTTGAGATGGACCTTAACACACTGGTTGTTGAGGCACAAACATCATAATATTAGGGGGTATTACTCCAAACTATTGAAGAAGTCAAAGCAATAAACGCTTTTTATTTTTGGGCCAACTGTGAAGGAGTGGCTTACAATGATACCAATAACAACACGACACTAGAAATATTCTTGAATCATCGTTGATCATTGTAGTACGGGATCCGGCTGCGAAATTAGTGCATTAATAATGTAGATTGATAAGATTTAATTTTTAAGTATTGTCACAGCTAGGAGAAGTCAATTTTCATCAGGTGCCAATTAGAAAATGCCCGCCAGTATTATTAATTAAATTATTATTAATTTACTTTAAGGAAGGCATTTCGTTTACATCATATGGAAATAAAACCTACACCACTTCACAATAGTGTATTCAAGGGATCTGAAAAGTTATAGTTGCTGCTGATCGCTTAGCCGCAACCTCCAAGCAGCCAGGTGTACACAGGTATATTTTTGTTCAATCTTTTCGTTTATACTGTACACTCATTTTATTTATACCAAATTAAAGCTAATTTTTTTTTCTTTTCAACTATATAAAGTTGCCTTTTCAAAAAAGCCCGCAAATCTCAGTTTCCTACCCTAAAAGATGCTAGGTATTAGAAATAAAGTAACAGAGAGCGAGCGTACGACGCTACTTGTTAGACAAGGATGCGAAATGCCAGCTGGATGTGTTTTTTTGAGCTATTGCGCATGCTCCGATAAATAGGGTTCTCAACCGACGATCTAAATCATAATACAATTGACTGAACTCAAATGCTCCAAAATTGCAACGGATTAAGCATCGATATTAAACAAAATAATATTTAATTAATATACAATATTAAATATTCAATCAATGATAATAATAAAATACTTAAATATATATTTTGCAAGAAATTAAACTTTTAAAAAGTTATTACTGAAAGTAGATAACAAAACTATTATTTGGTAGGAAAAAACCCTATTCATCGGAGCATGCGCAATAGCTCAAAAAAACACATCCAGCTGGCATTTCGCATCCTTGTCTAACAAGTAGCGTCGTACGCTCGCTCTCTGTTACTTTATTTCTAATACCTAGCATCTTTTAGGGTAGGAAACTGAGATTTGCGGGCTTTTTTGAAAAGGCAACTTTATATAGTTGAAAAGAAAAAAAAATTAGCTTTAATTTGGTATAAATAAAATGAGTGTACAGTATAAACGAAAAGATTGAACAAAAATATACCTGTGTACACCTGGCTGCTTGGAGGTTGCGGCTAAGCGATCAGCAGCAACTATAACTTTTCAGATCCCTTGAATACACTATTGTGAAGTGGTGTAGGTTTTATTTCCATATGATGTAAACGAAATGCCTTCCTTAAAGTAAATTAATAATAATTTAATTAATAATACTGGCGGGCATTTTCTAATTGGCACCTGATGAAAATTGACTTCTCCTAGCTGTGACAATACTTAAAAATTAAATCTTATCAATCTACATTATTAATGCACTAATTTCGCAGCCGGATCTTAGACTATTGGTATCGATTATTATTCATCCAATAATACAATTATTGTTGAAATTACGAAATCAATCAAGAAAAATCAGAAAAGACTTACCAAATACTGTAGTTTTAAGTGGAGAGGGTGCAGAAAACATTGATACAGGATTATAATTTAATGATCCTAGTCGATCCTGGTCAATGTCGCGATTCGGAAATCATCTCTATCATCGATCGCACTTCACTCCCGACATTCCCGTTAATTTACACGTATGAAAAACTAGCCACGAAAAAGTTCACGTAAACCCGGATAGTTCAAAAAAACTATATTCCACTGTTAAATAATCAATGACTTTGTGATTTTATTATTGATGATGAACAATGTGATGGTCATTTTGAGGAGGTTACATTTTTGATGTGTCTCAATGACTGATCGTGATGTCAATTTTGAGGTGGTCAAGCTGAAACAAGAGTTTTTAATGAACAAATATGTTACAAAAAGACTTTTTGTAAACACGTAAATAATATTGAAAAGCCATAGACATATGCAACTCAAGTATGAAAATAAATTTTATAGATAGGTAATACTTGGTAAACATCAATAATACCTGAAAGAAACAGATTTTTATTAGAGGTAGTGGATGTTTGCGATAAATAAATAACGAAATTTCAGAGAGCGCACGAAACGTCAAAACGCAACGAAACGTATGATATAAGTTAGGTTAGAGAGGATTGAGTCAAATGATTTCCATATTCATTTTAAATTAAAATCAAGACTCTCGTTACCAGTTACAAATTGTCACTGTTTTTAGATATAAATAACCAACGACGTATTTCGTAAATAAATTCATTTACACAACACATATAGTAGAATTGTTTTATGCTTGTCATCAGATGGCCTGAAATGGGTGTATGAATAAAATCGCAGTAGTTCAAACACGTATGTCAAATGTTGACAGTATAAAATTATAGGTTAGGAATATTATTCACAGAATGAGTTAAAGTACTCTAGAGTCCCTAGAAATATATAGAGTGTGGCCACTATACCCAATGTGACTGCAAAATGGCTGTTACTATTTCTATATCTGTTGTTACTTGTTCTCAAAAGTCAACAAATGTTTTATGTTAAGTACTAATCTATGGTCAAGTGTAATTTATCCGGTAATCATTAATCTATGTACTAAGAAGCTTAGTAGCCAACTAAAAAGTTAGTAGCGTAGTACTTAGTCCCCGTTTACAGGGACAAATATGATAAACATAACCTCGAGTGGCGGATCTTAAACTAATACATATATGGTTTTCAAAGGTTTTCAAAAACGGAGTTCTTGCTACAAAATACAAATTAAATATTTCTTTGTATCAGTTAGAACTAGCATTTTAAAATCCGGATTCAATTTATTATATACGCAAAAGAAAAGAAAAACTCGAACACATGTTCCATTTTTTCGATATAGAACCCATTAAAAAAACTTAACGAAATCAAAATTGTGTCGATCAGAAAGTTGTTTCGGTTTGTAAAAGAATGCTCCATATACAAACCATATTTTATGTACACTGAGAGGACGTTAATTCGTTCCCAATAGTTTTATTAAATGGCAACGTCGCGCCTTTTCGGTCTGTATGTTGTCGATAATGTAGGAAACAATAATATTGCGAGCAGAATCGCATCTATTGCTCGCTAGTTTCGTGGCTGTTTCAATGTTTACATACTTAATATACAGGGTCTTTCAAGTTGATGGGCTATTAGTATATGAATTAGTAGAATGAATTCAATTCTGAAACTTGGGCTCATTTGGTTATTGTTTATGCCGCTTCTTTTAAAAATATTTTCAATTTCGATTTACATCTGGTTATACCGGAAGTAGATGTTAACTTTCTTATTTTAAATAGAATGACATACCTTTTTTTTCATTTTCCGATAGAAAACCTGAATTCATGCATATTTTATAGGAGGCACTACTCCGAAAATATTGATGGATTTTGAGTTATTTAATTTTTTTCAAAATTTTTGACATCTGCACGTTAACATTTAAAAAACCGTAATTCAATTAATTTTTGAGATTTTGCTTTATAACTCGTAACAATTATTTATAACTATTCACATTATCCAAAAAAAATTATGGTTTTTAACTAAAATGTACAGGGTGTTCAAATTTTGCGGTCAAAGTTGGTCAACTTCAAAGAGGCATAAGTCAATTTTTTTAAATAGAATGACCCATTTTTGACTACATATTCGAATTCCTCATTGAATTTGGCGTCTTTTGATATGGGACTATTGTATAACTTTGCTTATACTTTTTGAGAAAATCTACAATTTGAAGTATGTCATTCCATTTAAAATAAGAAAGTTAACATCTACTTCCGGTATAACCGGATGTAAATCGAAATTGAAAATATTTTTAAAAGAAGCGGCATAAACAATAACCAAATGAGCCCAAGTTTCAGAATTGAATTCATTCTACTAATTCATATACTAATAGCCCATCAACTTGAAAGACCCTGTATATTAAGTATGTAAACATTGAAACAGCCACGAAACTAGCGAGCAATAGATGCGATTCTGCTCGCAGTATTATTGTTTCCTACATTATCGACAACATACAGACCGAAAAGGCGCGACGTTGCCATTTAAGAAAACTATAAGGAACGAATTAACGTCCTCTGAGTGTACATGAGCAAGTACGGTATTTTGCTAAATAGGTAGTTCCGGTTATAATTAGTTAATCAGTCACATGTCATCAAATTGGGTGTAAATCTATCAAAACACGTGCCAGTGTGGATTTTACATTGTTCGACACAACGCAGGTGAACAATTGCGATAGAAGTGACGTTCTCTTGGCCGACGTAACAATAATGTCGTCGCAAATGCAGTTTGTGGCGGTGAGATATGAGAGCAGGGATGTTCGCAGTAGTTGGTCGGCGTTCGGGGGGCAATACATCAACAGCGGACGTCAATATGTTTACATTAAAGGTAAATGGACGGTGAGTAAATGCGTTTCCTGATTTACCGTTGATGCAAATTACACCATAAAAGTGCAACTAATCTGGCGAACCAAGTCTACTCTGACCTTTGCACGCTTCGCAACGTGAATTTATAGTTATCTGTCTCGGAAATAAATCGTTTCGCGCGAAAAACGGCCCCCGACTCCTAACACCGGATATAATGCAACTGCAACCAATTTATTTCATCTACTGCCACATTTTTCACTTTTATTGGATCATACGTACCAAATTAATTAGCTCCTCTACAAAAAATTTTCCCATTAAGTTTCAGCAAACATAAACAAGAAATAAAAGAAACTAATTAATAACGACCCCCAGTGGTCACACTACAGGACCCTTTATTTTAAGAAAGAGTCCTAGCGTAAATAAAAGCAAAATGAAAATTTTTATTGTGGATATTGAGAAAAATGTGAATCAACAACATAATAATTAAATAACGGCCCTATTTTGTATTTCAACCTTAAGGCACCCATTTGCTCGAAAATCTTACTTAGACACCCCCATAAGAATAAGAAGCAAAAACCGAAACAGATACGATTATTTTAGTTGTTGTGGTGGCTGCAGTTGTGTTATGTCGGGGGTTCTGTACCTCGCTTTGTCTCTCAAAATAATTCGGCGCTGTGCTCTCTTGCGTTTCGTCCCCAAGGCAGCGTCGCGACGCCTCGACAACGACGTCGCGTATCTGGTAACGTCGCGACACTTTTAATTGCATAACAAAGCAGTAGTAGTTCGCCAATACGGGAAACATGCGGCTCAAGTTACAAATTTAATGAAGTTTGTTAGAGACTGTTGCTTTTTGACCTAATTTCGTATTAAAATTAATCCGTTGCACGATACTACGTAGAGATGCGACGGATTTTTATTTCTTTTTTGGTTTGCTTTCGCTATTTCCGCTGCTGTAGGTGAATAGAAGGTTCGTCAGTGTCATAAATATTCGTTAACAACAAAGGGAAATTAAAAAAAATATTTACGAGAACCTGCATATAGGTACATAAAACAATTCACATCACCAGGGGTAATAAATCAGCTTTAGGGTATCATTAAAAAAAATAATAGTAATGAAATAGTTCACGATAAACTGTGAGATGTTTAATTAATATATGTACTGTGTTTAATTAAACAATAAATCAATTGTGATGAACTATAAAAAAATAAGTTCTGCTCTAATTTTTAATAAAAAAATCAGTTAAATACCTAACTTTGTGACATACCGGGTGTTATATTAGACGTTTTAGGGAAATTAAATATTTTCTTAACTAAAATATTTTCAACCATGGGCCACTTCCTGTTATTTCGGGAGTTGATGCCAACTTCGTCATATTAAATGGAATGGTATATTTTTACGATGAGTTTGTATTAAACAAAGTTTAATGACGATTTGAGAGTAGTTCTTAAGATTATTTAATTTATATAAAATCGCAACCCAAACTATAAAAAATCACAAGTTCCACAATCAATTCTTTTGAGTGTTAAAATTTTTACCAGTTATTGTCGAACCATAGGGCGACGTTGCATACTGGAGCAAGAAGCTTTCAAAGCTGACAATAAATCTAATCTAAATACATATAAAAAATGCTAATGTTCGTACGCAAAGACAGGGTTTTCTCTATCTCTACCTACTCCAATCAACTTCCTGTTGGGGTGGTAAATACCCCTTGGTCTCCAGGTGGGAGTAAGGGAGTTTGGTCGCGGTGGGTGGAAGTGGGTGGTTGTAAGTGGCTGAAAGGTTCTGTCCTTTTTTAAGTCATAATGACTTTTGGAATGATCTCAAAATTTCTGAAATGATCTAAAAAACTCTAAAATGAGCGCAAACTGTTATTATCGACTTAGAATGTTCTAGAAAGTTCTAAAAATTTCTTGAATGATCTAGAAAGTTTCAAAAAGTGTACATCTACGTTTCAAAGTGATGTAGGTACATCTAAATATTCTAAAGTGTTCTGATACTAGGAATTTCGATGTTCGATGATATATAAATCAACATTCAGTGACTTTATGTCAGTTAAATTGTGTTTGCAGTCGAGTGAAGATCAATTGGAAACAAGAGCGAACAGTGACCAAAAGAATTTAAGTGATTTTGACAAATGAAAAAGAACAGACTATTTGAATGTTCTAGAGTATATTTATTTATTTTTCATACCTCTAAGTGATAAGGGTTGTCCACCCCTAACTTTTTATCTTTGTTTTTTGGACAAAATTTTTTATTTTTATTCTTTTATAAATTGCCATTAAAAAATACATATAACCCTCAATTTTCACCCTACTACCACCAACTCCCGTTTTTTAATAGCGATATTAGTACTGTAATAATCTTCAACTCTCAGTGGTCGATAACTGATCAATTATTATCAATCGATTAGTCATCCCCGCCAGGCGTCTACTGATGTCACTACTCACGCAGCAAACAGCGCGGAGTGTGGATGAGAATGAAGCAGATTTTTTTAGAATGTTACAGGTTATAGGCAGTTCAAATATGTTCTAAGAAGTAATAGAAAGTTTTATTATTTATAACATTTCAGAATGATTTGGCAATGTTCAAGAATGTTCCAGAATCTTGAAGATCATTCAAGAATGTTTCAGAATGTTAAAAAAAGTTAGAGAATGTTTTGAATCATTATGGGATGTTCTGGATAGTTCTAAATTCGCGAATATTCTAGAATGTTCCATCAAACGTGTGATATATTCTTACCCGAGCAACGCCGGGTATTGCTGCTAGTAATAAGCTAAAATGAATGAAGTTAAAAAAATCCAAAATTGCATTTTTTCAAATAAAGCAGTAAAAATCGAAAGAGAATAAAAAATCAAATATGGTAGGGTTGCGACTGAAATTTCTTTTTTAAAATATCTCAGAAACTACTCATCGTAGCCGTACAAGTCATTTATAAAAGTTACCTTAAAATTTTAGGTTTTATACCCATTCATCGTAAAAATATACCTTTCCATTGAAAATAAAACCAAAACCGTTATAACCGCAAGTGAACGACAGTTGAGATTATTTTAATTATCCTTGATAACCATTCTCTCAAAATTTTCAAGTACCTATCCCTAGAACGTCCAGTGTACCACCTAGTTGCATAGTGATTTAATAAATTGACAATAATCCACTAAATACGCGTTTAATCTTTAATATTTTGTAACCTATGAATTTTTTTTATTACCACCCCGGAAACCCATGCATATGAACGAAATGCACAGTTTCTGGGGCATTTTTATTCCGGATAGGTTCCTTCGTCCCCTCCAGCTCCCACTGCCAATATTTCTACTGTAAACATGCATTTAAATGGTATTCAAACACAGCAGAGTTTACATTGACCGTATAAATTTTATATTATAATGTTAAACAAATAGCCCCAGGCACGTTCACTTCCACGAAACCGTTCCATAAAGACACCAAGTTAGGGTAAGCATAATTTATGTTTCTCATTAATTTCATATTGCTCCTCGCCCACTTCTGTCTCTTTTTATCTCTCTCCCCCTCTGTCTTTCTTAGTTTACGTCATAAATACACAACCACTTTTTTTCTCGAAATTAAACAACCCCAGGCGTGCTGATTTTTTTTTTTAAATACGTGTAGTATATATATATGAGAATTTCAACCCAAACAGTTTTTTAATCAGATTTATAGGCTAAAGGATATATTAGGTTGAAAATAGAAATGTACAGTGAGGCTTAAATAATATTTTATGGAATTCTAGGAGGTATTTCGCGATAAGGAACACGAACAGTTAGAATTATAGCAACTGACATAACACTACAGTCTGTTGCAGATTTATGGAGTAAAATATCTTAGTGCCACCAGTAAAATTACCTCGTTCTGCAAATTGCACCTGATGGGAATGGTATTGTAGGTACATTTCTACCAACCTACGGTAAAATACATAACACAGTTCCGCATTTATAGTTTCGTCCATCCCGTTATTTATTATAATGCCTGGTGGCAGGCAGTTACTGTTCCTTTCTCTTATAACCAACCCTACATGTACAGGATGTTCCAAAATAAAGAAACATCTCTCAAAATAATGACAATTCATTAGGCTAGTCTTGCCAAATTTTTCAAACACAAATGCAAGTGTAGAAGTTATATTTAGTTTGGTTTTTTTTGGACACCATGTAGCTTTTAAGTGTGCAAATATTCAAACAATGTCCAGCTGAGGAGGCAGAATCGCACATCATCGTGCTATCGTTCCAGGCTCATCTACGCCAACCGCACCAGCTCGAAAGATCGTCACCCAAGATAGCGAAACGAAATTGCCTATTTCACGAAGATGTGCGTAACAAAGTTCAAAACGACGAAAACGACAAGCAAATTTGCATAGACAGTTGCGATGGATGCCAGAACATTATTTTATACACCCAAGAAACTAGTTTTTGACTCAAACGAGGACACCACTTGTTAAATATAAATTCATAGCTCCAGAAACTATTTTGCGACTACAATTCTGCAAATATTTTTAAAACTGTAGCTATTTGTCTTTCATTCTTTAGGCAATCAATTGGGAAATGCAATTTTTGCCCAAAACCCCTTGTGGTTTTGTTGAAATTTCATTAGTGCTAACAATCAAAGTTAAATTGCTCGAATAATGTTAACAGAACGTCACTACTGCAGTCTACCGATGCAGAACGGTTTAGTTTGGTAAGTTAAAAGGAAATCGGATAGCCCTTTTAATTACTGGTCCTTATTAACAGAGCCAAACGTTGTAGCTCATTGAGTTTAATCGGCAAACAAAATTATATTTGCACTAGTTGTGCGTCGGATCACGAACTAGAAATCGCATTGACATATGGCACTATTATTGTATCTAACTGAATGCTTTTGCTCATTAACACAGCAACATAGATACATTAGAACAATAGAAACAATATTAATGCGAAAACCATTGGTACATTGTGATATCGTGAATGTGGTATTTCGGAAATATCATTCGAATTTATAGACCATGGTTCAATTTAGGGGTGAATTATTAGCAAACGCAACACTAAAACAAGACTAAAATAGTCTTGGCCTCGACGTCTAGAATATTTAGTGTTGATGTTGATGTTACTTTTCGACATAACGTCTTGGTTCTGGTCTTGTTGATGTTGTAGTGGTTTTGATGTGATAACTATCAAAGTCTTGGTCAGAAATATTTTATCTTGTTGTTGGCTTTGCCATTTTGACAGAAAATCTTGGTTCAAGTCTTTTTTCATCTATCAATATTTTGGTCTTGATCTGGGACATTTAATTTTGGTCTTAATCTGAGACATTTAATCCTGGTCTTGGTATGGGGCCTTTAGTCTTGGTATTGGTCAAAAACATCTTGTCTTGGTGCTAGCTTTGACTTTTTGACAGAAAATCTTGGTCACGGTCTTGTTCATCAAATTTTTGATCGTGTTATGTTCGATTTCAAGGATTTGGTTTTAGTCTAGAATATTTAGTGTTGATCATGATGTTACTTTTCGACGTAACGTCGTGGTTCTGGTCTTGTTGATGTTGTAGTGGTTTTGATGTGATAACTATCAAAGTCTTGGTCGCAAATATTTTATCTTGCTGTTGGCTTTGCCATTTTGACAGAAAATCTTGGTCCAAGTCTTTGTTTATCTATCAATATCTTGGTCTTGATCTGAGACATTTAGTTTTGGTCTTAATCTGAGACATTTAATCTTGGTCTTGGTATGGGACCTTTAGTCTTGGTATTGGTCAAAAACATCTTGTCTTGGTGTTGGCTTTGACTTTTTGACAGAAAATCTTGGTCACGGTCTTGTTCATCAAATTTTTGATCTTGTTATGTTTGATTTCAAGGATTTGGTTTTAGTCTAGAATATTTACTGTTGATATTGATGTTACTTTTCGACGTAACGTCTTGGTTCTGGTCTTGTTGATGTTGTAGTGGTTTTGATGTGACAACTATCAAAGTCTTGGTCAGAAATATTTTATCTTGCTGTTGGCTTTGCCATTTTGACAGAAAATCTTGGTCTTTGTTCATCTATCAATATCTTGGTCTTGATCTGGGACATTTAATTTTGGTCTTAATCTGAGACATTTAATCTTGGGCTTGGTATGGGACCTTTAGTATTGGTCTTGGTCAGAAATATCTTATCTTGGTGTTGGCTTTGACTTTTTGACAGAAAATCTTGGTCACGGTCTTGTTCATCAAATTTTTGATCGTGTTGTGTTTGATTTTAAGGATTTGGTTTTAGTCTAGAATATTTAATCTTGCTCTTGACGTACTGGAAATCATGTCTTGGTGTTGACAACCGTGGGCACCCAGACTATTTTTTCTCGCCATTGGCTTATCTTTCTTTCTAACACCCTGTAATGATCGGAGGGCGTCTATCGATTGAAAATAGAGTTACGATGTAATAGCAGTTTGTATGATACTTATAAAGTTTGAACGCAACAAAAATAGAAGCTGTAAAATTTCGCTGGCGCCCGCGGCTTCCGTTACAACTTACAGAGGACTTTGCTGGGAACTTGAATGAAACTAAAACTCGCCCTCTTCCTGTAAGCAAATCCGCTATAGGTTCTTGATCTCTAACTACCTCGAAGTGGAAAGTTTTGAGCAGGAAGGAAAAGCTTTCCAAGTTTTGTATAGTTTTGCATCCCCGCCAGACATAATTCGAAACGAAACAATTCGCAGAACGTTTTGATTTACCGATTCTCAAGTAAGTGATTTACGATCATAAAATTTTACTCCAAACGTAAACCGCCAATTCCTACGTATTTTTGTTTGTCGAAAACACTACTGATTACTTTGAGGGGAAAAACTGAAGAGGTAGAAGGACAAATATGAGGAACCAGAAAGATCAAATTACTAAAATGTGACATAAATCTTCAAGTTCTGTATTTTGAGCATGCGGGCAAACTTCCCAAAGACATAACTCGTTATGGAGAAGTTTAATCAAGAAATAAATTAGCAATAAATATCTCGACATGTCAAGTTTGAAAATGTTTTGTGAGTACATTTACATGTTGCGGATAAAATTTTGAAGTTAGACTAACTAAGTTCGTAAAATGTTTTCTGGAGTTTCCGTTTGCTCGGAGAAGAGCTCCCTGGTGGTGGTTGAGGATGAAGTATTATTAATGCGAGTAAGGGAAGTCGTCGCTTAAAAGTCGACCGGTTTGGCTCATTAACGAATTCCGTCATGAAGCCTTCTTCGATCACCTTTTATTGTTTGAACGCCGGCACAACGGGAGACGGCTAGCTCCCTTTGCTTCGTGCCTAGGCGTAGTTTATAAAGCCGCTGCGCTGGAAGCCACGAATTGTTTGGACACCAGAACATTTCTGACTTAGGAGTATTTAGTCTTAGGAACGAGCGGAGTCTTCTCTCTCACCAGTTGCTTAGTCATAAATCTACTTCTTTTTTCTTCTTCTTCGACCGGCAGGTGAACAATATCACGTTCTGGTCACGTCTAAAGGAGATACCAGTACAAGATCGATGCCGATTACTGAAAACTCTTTTGTACAGCAGCTCACTCTATACACAACTGTAAGGAACCAATCTGGCGGCCCGTTTATCTTTGTAGCGTCATACGCCGGAGTAAGAGATGATTCTGGAAGAGTTTTCTGGAAGACGTTGCGAAAAAGTGTCAAACAAATAAATTAATTACTCTTTCCAGCAAAGAGTCGATGAGATACAACGGCTCATTGTGTACCCGAAGCTAAGGAATCGGTTAGGCGGTCAATTTATCCTTGTGGCGTCATATATCAGTATACGAAAAGATTCTAGAAGAATGTTGTGGAAGAGGTTGCGAAGAAGTGTTGAACACATAAATAAATTAATTCTTTACAGGCAATAGTATCCCAACAATGTTCAAAATTTATCTACCAAATAGGCCCCGTCTTCAACAATGCTATCTATAGATATTATCATATCATTAATTATTTTAACATAGTTGTCGATTCCCAAATATTTCTTGTAGTACCCATTGCATCAGAAATCAACATTGGATTTAGATTTTATCACTTGGTTGCGATCGGATAAAGCGGAATCCATAATGGAACGAGTGAAACGAATCGTTATTATATTATCTAACGTATTTCGGAACGATGGAAGCAATTTAAGCCCACTGCTGTTTATGGTATCGTAAAACACTTGGTTAATGCGGAAATGGCCAGCGTTTTTTTGTGTTTCGGCCATACGTCCGTCGTATATATCGTACAAGAACTCGCGTGATATGTAAATTACGAAATTATGTTATGTTTATTCATAATTTCGTACAAATATAGGCATATTTTAATGGTTCTCATGCACTTAGCCACACGAAGGGGAAATTTATTGGTGTCAGCTGTACCTACACATTTTATCGTTAGAAAAAACTTATTAAATCGTCCCAAAACCATATTTGGTTCACAAAACTTTTTATAGATACAAAACTTTGGTTTATTTTATGTAAAAAATAATTTGTTGTAACGTATTAAATTTTCCTATAGGGAGAACTAAAAATTTTTTAATGGAACATAAGTCTGATAAGTACATACGTACACTTTACATACGTAGATGCATGAACGTGAACGATCCGATTTTTTTACGATCGGTTTTGCAGGAAATGTTTTCATCTCTAATTTACGTTTAAAGATAGGAGCGAAGGACTTTTTAACGAGGCGAGTTTTAGAGCCCAGACTGCCTGATTTTATGCGTACATTATTCCTGTAATTTTTAACTTCCTCTCGGAACCCAGAGATCGGCGGTCCAACCACCTGATTTGCATGAAAATGAAAAGGCGCCCGGGCAACGCGTACCCACGAATTCAATTTGTGTTGATAGCAGCAGATGCTCTCTTCAAAATGATTACCGACTTTTAAAAAAACCTTTTAAGATCCAGTCTTGTTGTTACGGTCAGACAGAATGGGAATTAATTATCCAGCTACTATCAGTATCCGATACCCAGATTGAATTCTCGTTCTACTCACATCAGAATTTGAATAAATTGGGTGGCAATCAATTTTTTGTATAAACGGGTGTTGTGAAAACATAAGACCATAGAAAGACCATAAATCTTGTGAGTAGGACACCTGGCAGTAGGTACAAATAAAGCCTCCGTTGAGATTTCACAGCTTTAAAGATTCAGTCTTCTAAAGACCAAGTGTTGAAAAAATTTAGATCTTGCTATAGAGCTTTACAGATTGCTTTTAACATAGAAACCTTGAGAAGCAAAAGACTGAACCTCATGAAAACTCAATACCACCCTGATGTCCACAAGTGTAAGGACCCTACCTTAAAAAGATTATAAATCTTGTGAGTAGGACACCTGGCAGTACAAATAAAGCCTCCGTTGAGATTTTACAGCTTTAAAGATTCAGTCTTCTAAAGACCAAGTGTTGAAAAAATTTAGATCTTGCTATAAAGCTTTACAGATTGCTTTTAACATAGAAACCTTGAGAAGCAAAAGACTGAACCTCATGAAAACTCAATACCACCCTGATGTCCACAAGTGTAAGGACCTTACCCTAAAAAGATTATAAATCTTGTGAGTAGGACACCTGGCAGTACAAACAAAGCCTCCGTTGAGATTTTACAGCTTTAAAGATTCAGTCTTCTAAAGACCAAGTGTTGAAAAAATTTAGATCTTGCTATAGAGCTTTACAGATTGCTTTTAACATAGAAACCTTGAGAAGCAAAAGACTGAACCTCATGAAAACTCAATACCACCCTGATGTCCACAAGTGTAAGGACCCTACCCTAAAAAGATTATAAATCTTGTGAGTAGGACACCTGGCAGTACAAATAAAGCCTCCGTTGAGATTTTACAGCTTTAAAGATTCAGTCTTCTAAAGACCAAGTGTTGAAAAAATTTAGATCTTGCTATAGAGCTTTACAGATTGCTTTTAACATAGAAACCTTGAGAAGCAAAAGACTGAACCTCATGAAAACTCAACACCAGCCTGATGTCCACAAGTGTGAGGACCCTACCCTAAAAAGATTATAAATCTTGTGAGTAGGACACCTGGCAGTACAAATAAAGCCTCCGTTGAGATTTCACAGCTTTAAAGATTCAGTCTTCTAAAGACCAAGTGTTGAAAAAATTAAGATCTTGCTATAAAGCTTTACAGATTGCTTTTAACATAGAAACCTTGAGAAGCAAAAGACTGAACCTCATGAAAACTCAATACCACCCTGATGTCCACAAGTGTAAGGACCCTACCCTTAAAAGATTATAAATCTTGTGAGTAGGACACCTGGCAGTACAAATAAAGCCTCCGTTGAGATTTTACAGCTTTAAAGATTCAGTCTTCTAAAGACCAAGTGTTGAAAAAATTTAGATCTTGCTATAAAGCTTTACAGATTGCTTTTAACATAGAAACCTTGAGAAGCAAAAGACTGAACCTCATGAAAACTCAATACCACCCTGATGTCCACAAGTGTAAGGACCCTACCCTAAAAAGATTATAAATCTTGTGAGTAGGACACCTGGCAGTACAAACAAAGCCTCCGTTGAGATTTTACAGCTTTAAAGATTCAGTCTTCTAAAGACCAAGTGTTGAAAAAATTTAGATCTTGCTATAGAGCTTTACAGATTGCTTTTAACATAGAAACCTTGAGAAGCAAAAGACTGAACCTCATGAAAACTCAACACCAGCCTGATGTCCACAAGTGTAAGGACCCTACCTTAAAAAGATTATAAATCTTGTGAGTAGGACACCTGGCAGTACAAACAAAGCCTCCGTTGAGATTTTACAGCTTTAAAGATTCAGTCTTCTAAAGACCAAGTGTTGAAAAAATTTAGATCTTGCTATAGAGCTTTACAGATTGCTTTTAACATAGAAACCTTGAGAAGCAAAAGACTGAACCTCATGAAAACTCAACACTAGCCTGATGTCCACAAGTGTAAGGACCCTACCTTAAAAAGATTATAAATCTTGTGAGTAGGACACCTGGCAGTACAAACAAAGCCTCCGTTGAGATTTTACAGCTTTAAAGATTCAGTCTTCTAAAGACCAAGTGTTGAAAAAATTTAGATCTTGCTATAGAGCTTTACAGATTGCTTTTAACATAGAAACCTTGAGAAGCAAAAGACTGAACCTCATGAAAACTCAACACCAGCCTGATGTCCACAAGTGTAAGGACCCTACCCTAAAAAGATTATAAATCTTGTGAGTAGGACACCTGGCAGTACAAATAAAGCCTCCGTTGAGATTTCACAGCTTTAAAGATTCAGTCTTCTAAAGACCAAGTGTTGAAAAAATTTATATCTTGCTATAAAGCTTTACAGATTGCTTTTAACATAGAAACCTTGAGAAGCAAAAGATTGAACCTCATGAAAACGCAATACCACCCTGATATCCTCAAGTGTAAGGACTCTACCTTAAAAAGATTAAAAATCTTATGAGTAGGACACCTGGCAGTACAAATAAAGCCTCCGTTGAGATTTCACAGCTTTAAAGAGTCAGTCTTTTAAAGACTAAGTGCTGAAAAAATCTAGATCTTGCTATCGAGCTTTACAGATTGCTGCTAACATAGAAAACTTGAGAGGCACAAAACTGAACCTCATGAAAACTCAATACCACCCTGATGTCCTCAAGTGTAAGAACCCTACCCTAAAAAGAATATAAATCTTGTGAGTAGGACACCTGGCAGTACAAATAAAGCCTCCGTTGAGATTTCACAGCTTTAAAGATTCAGTCTTCTAAAGACCAAGTGTTGAAAAAATTTAGATCTTGCTATAAAGCTTTACAGATTGCTTTTAACATAGAAACCTTGAGAAGCAAAAGACTGAACCTCATGAAAACTCAATACCACCCTGATGTCCACAAGTGTAAGGACCCTACCCTAAAAAGATTATAAATCTTGTGAGTAGGACACCTGGCAGTACAAACAAAGCCTCCGTTGAGATTTTACAGCTTTAAAGATTCAGTCTTCTAAAGACCAAGTGTTGAAAAAATTTAGATCTTGCTATAGAGCTTTACAGATTGCTTTTAACATAGAAACCTTGAGAAGCAAAAGACTGAACCTCATGAAAACTCAACACTAGCCTGATGTCCACAAGTGTAAGGACCCTACCTTAAAAAGATTATAAATCTTGTGAGTAGGACACCTGGCAGTACAAACAAAGCCTCCGTTGAGATTTTACAGCTTTAAAGATTCAGTCTTCTAAAGACCAAGTGTTGAAAAAATTTAGATCTTGCTATAGAGCTTTACAGATTGCTTTTAACATAGAAACCTTGAGAAGCAAAAGACTGAACCTCATGAAAACTCAACACTAGCCTGATGTCCACAAGTGTAAGGACCCTACCTTAAAAAGATTATAAATCTTGTGAGTAGGACACCTGGCAGTACAAATAAAGCCTCCGTTGAGATTTCACAGCTTTAAAGATTCAGTCTTCTAAAGACCAAGTGTTGAAAAAATTTAGATCTTGCTATAAAGCTTTACAGATTGCTTTTAACATAGAAACCTTGAGAAGCAAAAGACTGAACCTCATGAAAACTCAACACCAGCCTGATGTCCACAAGTGTAAGGACCCTACCCTAAAAAGATTATAAATCTTGTGAGTAGGACACCTGGCAGTACAAATAAAGCCTCCGTTGAGATTTCACAGCTTTAAAGATTCAGTCTTCTAAAGACCAAGTGTTGAAAAAATTTAGATCTTGCTATAAAGCTTTACAGATTGCTTTTAACATAGAAACCTTGAGAAGCAAAAGACTGAACCTCATGAAAACGCAATACCACCCTGATGTCCTCAAGTGTAAGGACTCTACCTTAAAAAGATTAAAAATCTTATGAGTAGGACACCTGGCAGTACAAATAAAGCCTCCGTTGAGATTTCACAGCTTTAAAGATTCAGTCTTCTAAAGACCAAGTGTTGAAAAAATTTAGATCTTGCTATAAAGCTTTACAGATTGCTTTTAACATAGAAACCTTGAGAAGCAAAAGACTGAACCTCATGAAAACTCAATACCACCCTGATGTCCACAAGTGTAAGGACCCTACCCTAAAAAGATTATAAATCTTGTGAGTAGGACACCTGGCAGTACAAACAAAGCCTCCGTTGAGATTTTACAGCTTTAAAGATTCAGTCTTCTAAAGACCAAGTGTTGAAAAAATTTAGATCTTGCTATAGAGCTTTACAGATTGCTTTTAACATAGAAACCTTGAGAAGCAAAAGACTGAACCTCATGAAAACTCAACACTAGCCTGATGTCCACAAGTGTAAGGACCCTACCTTAAAAAGATTATAAATCTTGTGAGTAGGACACCTGGCAGTACAAACAAAGCCTCCGTTGAGATTTTACAGCTTTAAAGATTCAGTCTTCTAAAGACCAAGTGTTGAAAAAATTTAGATCTTGCTATAGAGCTTTACAGATTGCTTTTAACATAGAAACCTTGAGAAGCAAAAGACTGAACCTCATGAAAACTCAACACCAGCCTGATGTCCACAAGTGTAAGGACCCTACCCTAAAAAGATTATAAATCTTGTGAGTAGGACACCTGGCAGTACAAATAAAGCCTCCGTTGAGATTTCACAGCTTTAAAGATTCAGTCTTCTAAAGACCAAGTGTTGAAAAAATTTATATCTTGCTATAAAGCTTTACAGATTGCTTTTAACATAGAAACCTTGAGAAGCAAAAGATTGAACCTCATGAAAACGCAATACCACCCTGATGTCCTCAAGTGTAAGGACTCTACCTTAAAAAGATTAAAAATCTTATGAGTAGGACACCTGGCAGTACAAATAAAGCCTCCGTTGAGATTTCACAGCTTTAAAGAGTCAGTCTTTTAAAGACTAAGTGCTGAAAAAATCTAGATCTTGCTATCGAGCTTTACAGATTGCTGCTAACATAGAAAACTTGAGAGGCACAAAACTGAACCTCATGAAAACTCAATACCACCCTGATGTCCTCAAGTGTAAGAACCCTACCCTAAAAAGAATATAAATCTTGTGAGTAGGACACCTGGCAGTACAAATAAAGCCTCCGTTGAGATTTCACAGCTTTAAAGATTCAGTCTTCTAAAGACCAAGTGTTGAAAAAATTTAGATCTTGCTATAAAGCTTTACAGATTGCTTTTAACATAGAAACCTTGAGAAGCAAAAGACTGAACCTCATGAAAACTCAATACCACCCTGATGTCCACAAGTGTAAGGACCCTACCCTAAAAAGATTATAAATCTTGTGAGTAGGACACCTGGCAGTACAAACAAAGCCTCCGTTGAGATTTTACAGCTTTAAAGATTCAGTCTTCTAAAGACCAAGTGTTGAAAAAATTTAGATCTTGCTATAGAGCTTTACAGATTGCTTTTAACATAGAAACCTTGAGAAGCAAAAGACTGAACCTCATGAAAACTCAACACTAGCCTGATGTCCACAAGTGTAAGGACCCTACCTTAAAAAGATTATAAATCTTGTGAGTAGGACACCTGGCAGTACAAACAAAGCCTCCGTTGAGATTTTACAGCTTTAAAGATTCAGTCTTCTAAAGACCAAGTGTTGAAAAAATTTAGATCTTGCTATAGAGCTTTACAGATTGCTTTTAACATAGAAACCTTGAGAAGCAAAAGACTGAACCTCATGAAAACTCAACACTAGCCTGATGTCCACAAGTGTAAGGACCCTACCTTAAAAAGATTATAAATCTTGTGAGTAGGACACCTGGCAGTACAAATAAAGCCTCCGTTGAGATTTCACAGCTTTAAAGATTCAGTCTTCTAAAGACCAAGTGTTGAAAAAATTTAGATCTTGCTATAAAGCTTTACAGATTGCTTTTAACATAGAAACCTTGAGAAGCAAAAGACTGAACCTCATGAAAACTCAACACCAGCCTGATGTCCACAAGTGTAAGGACCCTACCCTAAAAAGATTATAAATCTTGTGAGTAGGACACCTGGCAGTACAAATAAAGCCTCCGTTGAGATTTCACAGCTTTAAAGATTCAGTCTTCTAAAGACCAAGTGTTGAAAAAATTTAGATCTTGCTATAAAGCTTTACAGATTGCTTTTAACATAGAAACCTTGAGAAGCAAAAGACTGAACCTCATGAAAACTCAATACCACCCTGATGTCCACAAGTGTAAGGACCCTACCCTAAAAAGATTATAAATCTTGTGAGTAGGACACCTGGCAGTACAAACAAAGCCTCCGTTGAGATTTTACAGCTTTAAAGATTCAGTCTTCTAAAGACCAAGTGTTGAAAAAATTTAGATCTTGCTATAGAGCTTTACAGATTGCTTTTAACATAGAAACCTTGAGAAGCAAAAGACTGAACCTCATGAAAACTCAACACCAGCCTGATGTCCACAAGTGTAAGGACCCTACCCTAAAAAGATTATAAATCTTGTGAGTAGGACACCTGGCAGTACAAATAAAGCCTCCGTTGAGATTTCACAGCTTTAAAGATTCAGTCTTCTAAAGACCAAGTGTTGAAAAAATTTATATCTTGCTATAAAGCTTTACAGATTGCTTTTAACATAGAAACCTTGAGAAGCAAAAGATTGAACCTCATGAAAACGCAATACCACCCTGATGTCCTCAAGTGTAAGGACTCTACCTTAAAAAGATTAAAAATCTTATGAGTAGGACACCTGGCAGTACAAATAAAGCCTCCGTTGAGATTTCACAGCTTTAAAGATTCAGTCTTCTAAAGACCAAGTGTTGAAAAAATTTAGATCTTGCTATAAAGCTTTACAGATTGCTTTTAACATAGAAACCTTGAGAAGCAAAAGACTGAACCTCATGAAAACTCAATACCACCCTGATGTCCACAAGTGTAAGGACCCTACCCTAAAAAGATTATAAATCTTGTGAGTAGGACACCTGGCAGTACAAACAAAGCCTCCGTTGAGATTTTACAGCTTTAAAGATTCAGTCTTCTAAAGACCAAGTGTTGAAAAAATTTAGATCTTGCTATAGAGCTTTACAGATTGCTTTTAACATAGAAACCTTGAGAAGCAAAAGACTGAACCTCATGAAAACTCAACACTAGCCTGATGTCCACAAGTGTAAGGACCCTACCTTAAAAAGATTATAAATCTTGTGAGTAGGACACCTGGCAGTACAAACAAAGCCTCCGTTGAGATTTTACAGCTTTAAAGATTCAGTCTTCTAAAGACCAAGTGTTGAAAAAATTTAGATCTTGCTATAGAGCTTTACAGATTGCTTTTAACATAGAAACCTTGAGAAGCAAAAGACTGAACCTCATGAAAACTCAACACCAGCCTGATGTCCACAAGTGTAAGGACCCTACCCTAAAAAGATTATAAATCTTGTGAGTAGGACACCTGGCAGTACAAATAAAGCCTCCGTTGAGATTTCACAGCTTTAAAGATTCAGTCTTCTAAAGACCAAGTGTTGAAAAAATTTATATCTTGCTATAAAGCTTTACAGATTGCTTTTAACATAGAAACCTTGAGAAGCAAAAGATTGAACCTCATGAAAACGCAATACCACCCTGATGTCCTCAAGTGTAAGGACTCTACCTTAAAAAGATTAAAAATCTTATGAGTAGGACACCTGGCAGTACAAATAAAGCCTCCGTTGAGATTTCACAGCTTTAAAGAGTCAGTCTTTTAAAGACTAAGTGCTGAAAAAATCTAGATCTTGCTATCGAGCTTTACAGATTGCTGCTAACATAGAAAACTTGAGAGGCACAAAACTGAACCTCATGAAAACTCAATACCACCCTGATGTCCTCAAGTGTAAGAACCCTACCCTAAAAAGAATATAAATCTTGTGAGTAGGACACCTGGCAGTACAAATAAAGCCTCCTTTGAGATTTCACAGCTTTGAAGATTCAATCTTTCAAAGACCAAGTTCTGAAAAAATTTAGATCTTGCTATAGAGCCTTACAAATTGCTTTTAACATGGAAACCTTGAGAAGCAAAAGACTGAACCTCATGAAAACTCAATACCACCCTGATGTCCTCAAGTGTAAGGACCCTACCCTAAAAAGAATATAAATTTTGATAAATTTTGTGAGTAGGACACCTGGCAGTACAAATAAAGTATCCTTTGAGATTTTACAGCTTTAAAGATTCAGTCTTCTAAAGACCAAGTGTTGAAGAAATCTAGATGTTGCTATAGAGCTTTACAGATTGCTGTTAACATAGAAAACTAAAGAGGCACAAAACTGAACCTCATGAAAACTCAATACCAACCTGATGTCCTCAAGTGTAAGGACCTTAAAAAGACTATAAATCTCGTGAGTAAGACACCAGGCAGTAAAAACAGGAAATCAATAAAACTTCTTATGAGACTTTAGAGCTTCACAGAGTCTATGACCTAAGGACCTCGCACTGGAAAGGTATAAATGTCAATATAGACTATTATAGATTGGGATACATAGCATGGACAAAAAATTGAACATTCTGGATTTTCAATACGAGCTTGATACCAGATAAAACCTGATATAGTGAAATGACTCTAAAGAAGTAGTTTAGACAAAGAATTTTCTCTGAAGTCAGACGTTTTTCAACCACTTTGGAGCAGTTGAAGTACCTACCAACTACCAACCATGTGGATATCTTCTCCCCATCGTGAATTCATTCTCCGCAGTTACGTGGCTTGTTATAAAACGGGCACGTTTTCGTTTCTATCTCGGTGCTAATCATAATAAGCGGTTGGCGAGTAAAGAAACGAGGCGAAATTCATGCATGCCACAACGGCCTGAAAAACGACTGTATTATTTGCACTTGATTTATGGTGGTTATCACGCCGCGAACAGGGGCGTGTCCAACCAATTTAGTCGGCTACACTTTTTCCAATACGTAGGTAGGTATAAAAGCACTCGGCGGCTTCGACAACATGAAGATTTGGAAACCTTCTATCCAGATACGATCCTCACACTAACGAAAAATAAACTAAAAACCGGAACTTCGAGCAATATATGTACCTATAGAATGCAATGGAACTGCCATTTGCTTCAACGCCCTGTATATTTAAATAAGACCCAATTTAATGTTTTTGCTTTGCAGAGCTGCAGTGTTCCAAATCCTTTTCTAGGAAGAAGAATTTAATACTGAGATAGATGACAGAGGCAATAAAATTTTAGGAAGCAATTAATTTCCAGCAGCTGCCAATGCTGGTAGGCGAAAAATTCCTACTCTCTGGTCTGGTACAAAGCCGGGAAGTAAGGTGGAGGACCTCTGCAGAATTCCCTTGGAAAATCAGTTAAAGTACAAATATAAATATCAAGGAAAAAAAGGCGAACAAAGGTAGTTTGTTTCTGTTCATGTTTCGTGTCGTCTTCCATTAATTATTCGCGAACAATGATAATAAAACTTTTCGACCGAGACGTGCATTGTGTGCATGGTCAGCGTTATCGTAATGGACGGAGCGTCTCACTGTGTCGAAATTAATTTTATTTGAACAGGTTATGCTTGTTCAGTTGTTTGTTCGACGAGCGCGAGGAGGAGTTATCGCGGAATTATTTATCACGGCAGTAATTAAATGTCCAATTCTTAATTCCGACTCGGACAGAATCCAATTAAATAATAAAATACAAGATGCAATTAAACGCGAACGCGTCACGCGAACCTAACGAGCGACCGACCGACCGGCGGGAACCTCACGCAACTCAAGACGACGAGACTCCATCCACATAAATGAGTATCTATATATTGCAAGGATAAAGAATAAGTAAGTATATCTAGAGCCTGGTTTGTTTACGTGTGTGAAAAATATTCAAACACAAAAGAGATAAGTAGCAGGAACGTTAATAAACGATACTTTACGTCCCGAAAGGTCACAAATTCAAAGGACACTTCTGGGTGAGCCAGGAAGGTGGAGCTGCTGAAGGATTTGGAAAATTAAGGGTAATGGGAGAGGCTCTGAAACAAAGATTTTTATTTCGTGCCAATGCAAAAGGTCAATAGAGGTATAAGAGCCATTTATTCTTGCAAATTTTTTGGTTCAGGATTATCATCCACTATCGACCAGAAATTCGTTTGCTTCAGATAACTTCTAAATAGTGAATAGCATAGAAAAGGATCCATACAAATCACTGGAGGTAGACAAAAAGGTACAGGGAACTTATTTTTTCAAAATTTTGGATTAAGGACTATGTCATTTAATTTCGGCCAGAAATCCTTGTGCTTTAGGAAGCTCTTCAACATTGGGAACCTCAGAAAATGATCCATACAGTTGAGGGATTCTAAGATTACTTTTCCTGTCAATAGATGAGGTCACTGGAGGTGGACAAAAAGACAAATACACTTATTTTTCAAAATTTTGGATTCAGAACTACGTCTTTTAAGTTCGACCAGAAATCCTTGTGCTTTAGGAAGCTCTTCAACATTGGGAACCTCAGAAAATGATCCATACAGTTGAGGGATTCTAAGATTACTTTTCCTGTCAATAGATGAGGTCACTGGAGGTGGACAAAAAGACAAATACACTTATTTTTCAAAATTTTGGATTCAGAACTACGTCTTTTAATTTCGACCAGAAATCCTTGTGCTTTAGGAAGCTCTTCAACATTGGGAACCTCAGAAAATGATCCATACAGGTGAGGGATTCTAAGATTACTTTTCCTGTCAATAGATGAGGTCACTGGAGGTGGACAAAAAGACAAATACACTTATTTTTCAAAATTTTGGATTCAGAACTACGTCTTTTAATTTCGACCAGAAATCCTTGTGCTTTAGGAAGCTCTTCAATATTGGGAACCTCAGAAAATGATCCATACAGTTGAGGAATTCTAAGATTACTTTTCCTGTCAATAGATGAGGTCACTGGAGGTGGACAAAAAGACAAATACACTTATTTTTCAAAATTTTGGATTCAGAACTACGTCTTTTAATTTCGACCAGAAATCCTTGTGCTTTAGGAAGCTCTTCAACATTGGGAACCTCAGAAAATGATCCATACAGTTGAGGGATTCTAAGATTACTTTTCCTGTCAATAGATGAGGTCACTGGAGGTGGACAAAAAGACAAATACACTTATTTTTCAAAATTTTGGATTCAGAACTACGTCTTTTAAGTTCGACCAGAAATCCTTGTGCTTTAGGAAGCTCTTCAACATTGGGAACCTCAGAAAATGATCCATACAGTTGAGGGATTCTAAGATTACTTTTCCTGTCAATAGATGAGGTCACTGGAGGTGGACAAAAAGACAAATACACTTATTTTTCAAAATTTTGGATTCAGAACTACGTCTTTTAATTTCGACCAGAAATCCTTGTGCTATAGGAAGCTCTTCAACATTGGGAACCTCAGAAAATGATCCATACAGTTGAGGGATTCTAAGATTACTTTTCCTGTCAATAGATGAGGTCACTGGAGGTGGACAAAAAGACAAATACACTTATTTTTCAAAATTTTGGATTCAGAACTACGTCTTTTAAGTTCGACCAGAAATCCTTGTGTTTTAGGAAGCTCTTCAACATTGGGAACCTCAGAAAATGATCCATACAGTTGAGGGATTCTAAGATTACTTTTCCTGTCAATAGATGAGGTCACTGGAGGTGGACAAAAAGACAAATACACTTATTTTTCAAAATTTTGGATTCAGAACTACGTCTTTTAATTTCGACCAGAAATCCTTGTGCTTTAGGAAGCTCTTCAACATTGGGAACCTCAGAAAATGATCCATACAGTTGAGGGATTCTAAGATTACTTTTCCTGTCAATAGATGAGGTCACTGGAGGTGGACAAAAAGACAAATACACTTATTTTTCAAAATTTTGGATTCAGAACTACGTCTTTTAATTTCGACCAGAAATCCTTGTGCTTTAGGAAGCTCTTCAACATTGGGAACCTCAGAAAATGATCCATACAGTTGAGGGATTCTAAGATTACTTTTCCTGTCAATAGATGAGGTCACTGGAGGTGGACAAAAAGACAAATACACTTATTTTTCAAAATTTTGGATTCAGAACTACGTCTTTTAATTTCGACCAGAAATCCTTGTGCTTTAGGAAGCTCTTCAACATTGGGAACCTCAGAAAATGATCCATACAGTTGAGGGATTCTAAGATTACTTTTCCTGTCAATAGATGAGGTCACTGGAGGTGGACAAAAAGACAAATACACTTATTTTTCAAAATTTTGGATTCAGAACTACGTCTTTTAAGTTCGACCAGAAATCCTTGTGCTTTAGGAAGCTCTTCAACATTGGGAACCTCAGAAAATGATCCATACAGTTGAGGGATTCTAAGATTACTTTTCCTGTCAATAGATGAGGTCACTGGAGGTGGACAAAAAGACAAATACACTTATTTTTCAAAATTTTGGATTCAGAACTACGTCTTTTAATTTCGACCAGAAATCCTTGTGCTTTAGGAAGCTCTTCAACATTGGGAACCTCAGAAAATGATCCATACAGTTGAGGGATTCTAAGATTACTTTTCCTGTCAATAGATGAGGTCACTGGAGGTGGACAAAAAGACAAATACACTTATTTTTCAAAATTTTGGATTCAGAACTACGTCTTTTAAGTTCGACCAGAAATCCTTGTGCTTTAGGAAGCTCTTCAACATTGGGAACCTCAGAAAATGATCCATACAGTTGAGGGATTCTAAGATTACTTTTCCTGTCAATAGATGAGGTCACTGGAGGTGGACAAAAAGACAAATACACTTATTTTTCAAAATTTTGGATTCAGAACTACGTCTTTTAATTTCGACCAGAAATCCTTGTGCTTTAGGAAGCTCTTCAACATTGGGAACCTCAGAAAATGATCCATACAGTTGAGGGATTCTAAGATTACTTTTCCTGTCAATAGATGAGGTCACTGGAGGTGGACAAAAAGACAAATACACTTATTTTTCAAAATTTTGGATTCAGAACTACGTCTTTTAATTTCGACCAGAAATCCTTGTGCTTTAGGAAGCTCTTCAACATTGGGAACCTCAGAAAATGATCCATACAGTTGAGGGATTCTAAGATTACTTTTCCTGTCAATAGATGAGGTCACTGGAGGTGGACAAAAAGACAAATACACTTATTTTTCAAAATTTTGGATTCAGAACTACGTCTTTTAAGTTCGACCAGAAATCCTTGTGCTTTAGGAAGCTCTTCAACATTGGGAACCTCAGAAAATGATCCATACAGTTGAGGGATTCTAAGATTACTTTTCCTGTCAATAGATGAGGTCACTGGAGGTGGACAAAAAGACAAATACACTTATTTTTCAAAATTTTGGATTCAGAACTACGTCTTTTAATTTCGACCAGAAATCCTTGTGCTTTAGGAAGCTCTTCAACATTGGGAACCTCAGAAAATGATCCATACAGTTGAGGGATTCTAAGATTACTTTTCCTGTCAATAGATGAGGTCACTGGAGGTGGACAAAAAGACAAATACACTTATTTTTCAAAATTTTGGATTCAGAACTACGTCTTTTAATTTCGACCAGAAATCCTTGTGCTTTAGGAAGCTCTTCAACATTGGGAACCTCAGAAAATGATCCATACAGTTGAGGGATTCTAAGATTACTTTTCCTGTCAATAGATGAGGTCACTGGAGGTGGACAAAAAGACAAATACACTTATTTTTCAAAATTTTGGATTCAGAACTACGTCTTTTAATTTCGACCAGAAATCCTTGTGCTTTAGGAAGCTCTTCAACATTGGGAACCTCAGAAAATGATCCATACAGTTGAGGGATTCTAAGATTACTTTTCCTGTCAATAGATGAGGTCACTGGAGGTGGACAAAAAGACAAATACACTTATTTTTCAAAATTTTGGATTCAGAACTACGTCTTTTAATTTCGACCAGAAATCCTTGTGCTTTAGGAAGCTCTTCAACATTGGGAACCTCAGAAAATGATCCATACAGTTGAGGGATTCTAAGATTACTTTTCCTGTCAATAGATGAGGTCACTGGAGGTGGACAAAAAGACAAATACACTTATTTTTCAAAATTTTGGATTCAGAACTACGTCTTTTAATTTCGACCAGAAATCCTTGTGCTTTAGGAAGCTCTTCAACATTGGGAACCTCAGAAAATGATCCATACAGTTGAGGGATTCTAAGATTACTTTTCCTGTCAATAGATGAGGTCACTGGAGGTGGACAAAAAGACAAATACACTTATTTTTCAAAATTTTGGATTCAGAACTACATCTTTTAAGTTCGACCAGAAATCCTTGTGCTTTAGGAAGCTCTTCAACATTGGGAACCTCAGAAAATGATCCATACAGTTGAGGGATTCTAAGATTACATTTCCTGTCAACAGATGAGGTCACTGGAGGTGGACAAAAAGACAAATACACTTATTTTTCAAAATTTTGGATTCAGAACTACGTCTTTTAAGTTCGACCAGAAATCCTTGTGCTTTAGGAAGCTCTTCAACATTGGAACCTCAGAAAATGATCCATACAGTTGAGGGATTCTAAGATTACCTTTCCTGTCAATAGATGAGGTCACTGGAGGTGGACAAAAAGACAAATACACTTATTTTTCAAAATTTTGGATTCAGAACTACGTCTTTTAATTTCGACCAGAAATCCTTGTGCTTTAGGAAGCTCTTCAACATTGGGAACCTCAGAAAATGATCCATACAGTTGAGGGATTCTAAGATTACTTTTCCTGTCAGTAGATGAGGTCACTGGAGGTGGACAAAAAGACAAATACACTTATTTTTCAAAATTTTGGATTCAGAACTACGTCTTTTAATTTCGACCAGAAATCCTTGTGCTTTAGGAAGCTCTTAAACATTGGGAACCTCAGAAAATGATCCATACAGTTGAGGGATTCTAAGATTACTTTTCCTGTCAATAGATGAGGTCACTGGAGGTGGACAAAAAGACAAATACACTTATTTTTCAAAATTTTGGATTCAGAACTACGTCTTTTAATTTCGACCAGAAATCCTTGTGCTTTAGGAAGCTCTTCAGCATTGGGAACCTCAGAAAATGATCCATACAGTTGAGGGATTCTAAGATTACTTTTCCTGTCAATAGATGAGGTCACTGGAGGTGGACAAAAAGACAAATACACTTATTTTTCAAAATTTTGGATTCAGAACTACGTCTTTTAATTTCGACCAGAAATCCTTGTGCTTTAGGAAGCTCTTCAACATTGGGAACCTCAGAAAATGATCCATACAGTTGAGGGATTCTAAGATTACTTTTCCTGTCAATAGATGAGGTCACTGGAGGTGGACAAAAAGACAAATACACTTATTTTTCAAAATTTTGGATTCAGAACTACGTCTTTTAATTTCGACCAGAAATCCTTGTGCTTTAGGAAGCTCTTCAGCATTGGGAACCTCAGAAAATGATCCATACAGTTGAGGGATTCTAAGATTACTTTTCCTGTCAATAGATGAGGTCACTGGAGGTGGACAAAAAGACAAATACACTTATTTTTCAAAATTTTGGATTCAGAACTACGTCTTTTAATTTCGACCAGAAATCCTTGTGCTTTAGGAAGCTCTTCAACATTGGGAACCTCAGAAAATGATCCATACAGTTGAGGGATTCTAAGATTACTTTTCCTGTCAATAGATGAGGTCACTGGAGGTGGACAAAAAGACAAATACACTTATTTTTCAAAATTTTGGATTCAGAACTACGTCTTTTAATTTCGACCAGAAATCCTTGTGCTTTAGGAAGCTCTTCAACATTGGGAACCTCAGAAAATGATCCATACAGTTGAGGGATTCTAAGATTACTTTTCCTGTCAATAGATGAGGTCACTGGAGGTGGACAAAAAGACAAATACACTTATTTTTCAAAATTTTGGATTCAGAACTACGTCTTTTAATTTCGACCAGAAATCCTTGTGCTTTAGGAAGCTCTTCAACATTGGGAACCTCAGAAAATGATCCATACAGTTGAGGGATTCTAAGATTACTTTTCCTGTCAATAGATGAGGTCACTGGAGGTGGACAAAAAGACAAATGCACTTATTTTTCAAAATCTTGGATTCAGGACTATGTCTTTTAATTTCGACTAGAAATCCTTGTGCTTTAGGAAACTCGTCAACCTTAGGAACCTCAGACAATGATCCATACAGTTGAGGGACTCTAAGATTACTCTCCCTGTCAATAGATGAGGTCACTGGAGGTGATCAAAAAGCTAAATACACTTATTTTTCAAAATATTGGATTCAGGACTACGTCATTTAATTTCGACCAGAAACCCTTGTGCTTTAGGAAACTCTTCAACATTGGGAACCTCAGAAAAAGATCCATATAGTTGAGGGATTCTAAGATTACTTTCCCTGCCAATAGATGAGGTCACTGGAGGTGGAAAAAAAGACAAATACACATATTTTTTCACAATTTTGGAATCAGCACTACGTCATCTACTATTTATCAAAAATCTTCTTCCTTTAGATAACTTTTTAACATTAAAAATCTCAAATAAATGACTCATACAATTCAAGAATTTTACTTTACTTTTTTCAGGTAGGTAAATGAAGAGAAAATAATTAATTTTTCAAAATTTTAAATTCAGGATTATTTCATTTTCTGTTCCTTCAACTTCAATATAAAAAATCTCTAAAGATGCTCCTGCAATGCTGAATCACTGGTGTTTTTAATTAACAGTCATAATTTTCCGAAAGAAGAAACCCCAAGATTTTGTTACACATTTTGTCCCCAAGAGAAAGAAATTTAATTAAAGTTGTGTTTACCTACCTTATACAGACAACGGCAGTTAATTTACATTTCAAAAATGAATAGCTGGCTTAGCTGTTCACTGATGGAAAAAATATGAGAAGAAAAGCAAAATAAAAATAGGAATGAAAAATAACTCATTTAATTTCCTAGTTGATATCCTCACAGCTGCCGACGCGACGCAACGTTTGCTTATCAATAATTGTGGGAACAGAATGATAGGTGGTCATCATTTATTTCGATAAACACGATGGGCCCGGGCCTGTTCAATTTCCGACGTCCCCGGAATCGAAAACAAGTTTTTTTAATTTGACTTACCGTTTACGTTTAACGACCAATTTGTCTTTATTTACCGACTAGTTCACTTTTTTACTTCGACTTCTTGTAATCAGCATTTCGGATAGATTTATAATGGCGTATTAAAGAAAAAAACATCTGCTGGCCGCCCCTGTCCAGTCGAGTTAATAAAATGTTTAGGTAACTTTTAATGGCCCCGATATTACCTATATGGGTATAAAAAGGCATTAGTTCTTATCGACGGAAATAATGGTCGGCTGAGGAAACACAGAAACCTATTAATAAATAAGTATTACCAAGTAAGTAATTTAATTAATTCATCCTCATTATGTTATCTCAACACGATTCGAGCATTATTATGAAATTTAATTAATGATATTTGTTTATTTTAACTTACACGAAACAAATTATCATCATTAGGTATCTTTGAAATTTTTATTTTATCGTAAATTTAACTATTGTGAGTACCAGATATTTTAGTTTAAAAAGAAATTTTTAAACGTAAATTAAAATTATGACTGCTTATTTTAATGAACTGCAATTAAAATTTAACATTTTTTTACGTAGGTACCTACACACAAAAATAATTCGAATTACGTAGGAGGCAAAAATTATTTTAAATTATTTATTTGATTCTACCTATAATAAAAAATAAATTTCTGCAGGTTCTGGAGGTATTACAAGATTTCACAAGACATGAACAAGAGGCGGAGCTTATTGTCAAGTATCTCAAAGTTGAAGCTCACGAAACGAAACGTTAAGGTATTGAATTGAATACCTTCCCTTAAAAAACATGCTTGAGTACCCACAAGAACTCGAAATTTTCATTTTATTCAACTCTAATAAATAAAGCAGCTACATGTTTTTATTTGTACCTACCACCCAGATATCGAAATGTAGATAAGTCGACAAATTTGATTTTGAACAAAAGATTGGAGATAACTTTATCGTTTTTATGTAATATAAGTGGTGAAAGGTGACGTCTGCACATTCACACATCTCGAAAACCATTTGTGTGGTAATCAAAAAGAAATTGACGAGCAATATATTTCCCAAGACAGTTCAATTTAAAACTACGTGTGATAAAATAATAACAATTGGAAGTCTTATCACGTATTCCGTCGAAGTTTGAAGCGACTGAAGAACTTGTAGTCGCTCTAACATGATTAGGACTTCTCGGTAGAGAGGAGCATCAGAAAAAGTGACAAAAGGGTTTGCCCTTAAGGGCCATGACTTAAAATAGGTATATCCTGCAATTGATTTTATTGAACATTCCCAAAATAAAACACAAACATTTGTAATTCAGTTCTATTTTTACAAACCCATTGATTGATACGATGTTAAATTTATTGAACAATAGCTTTTGGAAACTATTTCGGTTCAAATATTTCGCTCTAAGTTTAATTTATGTCCGTTTTATGGGCCATTTAAAACCGATCATTTACGGTTGTTTTGATTTACTGATAGTACAAATAGGTGGATATCAATAGAAACCGTTCTCGGTCGGTATCATAAAAAAGATAGGATTCTCATTGTCTGAGAATGCGTCTTATTACAAATATTTAATTCGAACTGTCTGTTCTGATCCAGAAGATAATAAAAGTCGATTTATGTGCGTTCATAGGTTTTGACAAAATAGAGTCACACACATACGGAAACTACTGTCATCTGGGAGCGCAAGGGCACTACCTACCTTTTCTCGAAACGTTTCGTCGTTTTTTTGAACTCTCATAACTTTGGTTTGTATGAAGCTAAATAGTTAAAACTTATAAGATATAATAACACCAGTACAATCATTAAACATACAAAGTTTGAATGTCGTAGCTATTATACTTTAGATTTTATTAATGTCTAAAGATCCCTGATTTCGTCACTGATTCACTCACTGATCATCAAAATTCTTAAGGTACTTCCTGAAGTCCTAGAACGCTGAAATTTGGTATGTAAGCTAATATTACTACAAAGACAACAAAAAATTAAAAAACCAAACCTAACCTAACCTATCCCTTGGGAATAGGAGGTGGAAGTTTGTATGAGACTTGCACTACATTTTCACTAATTACATAATCATGCAGTAGTAACTATTGAAAAGCTAGATATATGAAAAAAATAATAAAATACTTATAACAAATAAAAAAATATGAACGTCATATTTTTTTGAAAATCATCCCCTAACTCTAAAAACTGGGGTGAAAGTTTAAACATCAGACATCAGCCGACGTCACGTCACTAGATGGCGCTGACTGTATTTTGAAATGCGCTATCGACATTTTTCTACTGCGAATGATGATCGATTGTTAGGAAATATTTGCATTTCACATTCGTAATTTCGTAGTCGTATCGTATCGTCGTAATAATTCTATAATTCGTTCGTATTATTTGTTACATTAGTTACTGGTCCAAATTACTAAAAAAAGTCCATTAACCAACTTACAAAAATAAATGAAATCCCACCAAAAACATTTTCATGTAAAAATGTTGCCAAGACGAGTCTACATAGCTTACCCTGTTAAAAAGTTATCAGATCTCGTATAAAGCCAAGCTCTAAAGACTACACGCTCTAAACCTACAAGCTCTACACTACACCTTAATCAAAATCTATAAAAAAGTGGTCAGATCTCATGTAGAGCCAAGTTTCTTGATCTATGCGCCCTTACTTTACCAAGCCTAACTTCACATACTCTACATTTTAGTCAAAACGTGTGGCTTTGCCGTTTTATTTCGCACACGATGAACGAATCCCTATGAAATCTTCGTAACGGTAGCAAAACGGCCAAGTATCACGTTTTGGCTAAAATGTAGAGTATGTGAAGTTAGGCTTGGTAAAGTAAGGGCGCATAGATTAAGAATCTTGGCTCTACATGAGATCGGACCACTTTTTCATAGATTTTGATTAAGGTGTAGTGTAGAGCTTGTAGGTTTAGAGCGTGTAGTCTTTAGAGCTTGGCTTTATACGAGATCTGATAACTTTTTAACAGGGTAAGCTAATGTAGACTCGTCTTGGCAACATTTTTAGATGGGATTTAGATTTTAACGGTTACCTAATAATCATTAAAAATTTAACGACTCAAAACTAATTTAAAATGAATCCTAAAGGAGTGAATATTTCCATAAATCATATCGTAGAAGTGCAATTAAATAGTTTTGAACACTTAAAATCTACTTAGTCTAACTAAAGATGTTACATGATCTATTTTGTATTAAATTGGGGGCCGAATGTTAAATGTTAAAACGTTTTGATGAACCACGATTTTTACAACTCGTTTGGAACTTAATTCTTTTGTAAAGGATTTTCACATTGTACAACAACATTTTTTTTTAATCAACATAAATGTCAAACAAAATCCATTGAGATGCCAGAACAGAATCGAACAAAATCTAATTTAAAAGTCAGCTTTTTTTATGGCTACTTGTAAGTTTCATACACACACAAATATGTCTAGCAATATTGATTTTGCTGTTGCTATAAAGCTTGTTGTAGTCATAAATGGGAAGAAGCATCAGCTTAGGTGGGAACGAAAGAGTTTTCAGGAGAGAGAGGCCTTTTTACTCGTCTGTCGCTGTCGTGTCACACAAGCTGTATACGAGCAGCAAATCCTTATACACATAAAATTGCACAGTCAAAGTACGGAATGAAATCCAAAAAGAAGACACGAGTAGACAGTTGAAGTCTGCATCGTCATATTACCCACCAAGTAACCAACATGAAAATATTACCTACAGAACAGTAAGTCGTAAATATCAATACATAATATATTCCAATTCCAAGTGAGTATCTGAGATCTAAGTATATCGAGAATTATTGTCTGAAACTTATTTAACAATGAAAATGTCCCTACCAATCAAGAGAAAAAATAAAGAAACCTAATAAGGATTTATAAAAAGAAATTATTTCGTTTTCCAGCTGACAGCCATTTGGGAAATTAAAGCAGAAATTTTTATTCACTTAAGCCTCTTGCGGAATACAAAGAAGATGGTGCCGACTAAGCTCCTGCATAGACCTACTTAGATGTTTTGTGACGAGAAACTCAAATGAGGGGGAGACAAAAAGCAAATTAATGTTTAATGTTTACTCTCAGACGTCTCTATATTTTTAATTTTCAGAACGGGTCCCTGCTGAATAACTGCACCGTTCTGTAACAATTTTCCTCTGCGGAAGAAGTCTCATCTGTTTAAATATTAAAACATTGATAGAATTCCTTTTTGTTTCTTTTTTCTTCTTCTTTTGGTACACCGGTTCTATAAAGCCTAACATCAATTAATCGCTTTCATTGGCTTTTAATGTTTAATAAAGCTATTTTCGAATGTTTATATCGAGAGAATCGTCTATTATGGGTTTCACGATATGTTAATTAAAAGGTTCATTTATTAATAAAGGACACCGAACATGTTTGATGAGGCCAGGATGAAGACAAACATTGTCAATGTTAAGATTTATTATTTATTATTATTGAATATTAAAAAAATTCGAAACACAAGCCAAGTTCTGGTCTTGCATTTCCTTATCACTGTAATGTACCTACCTGTTAATTGTATTTAGTAATTAAGTTTAATTATATTTTATACTAGCAGCAATACTCGGAGTTGCCCGGGTAAGAATATAAGTATTACACATTTTAAGGAACATTCTAGAATATTCGCGAATTAAGAGCTATCCAGAACATCCCATCATGATTCAAAACATTTTTTAACATTCTGAAACATTCTTGAATGATCTTCAAGATTCTGGAACATTCTTGAACATTGCCAAATCATTCTGAAATGTTACAATAAAACATTATTTTACTTCTTAGAACATATTTGAACTCCCTGTAACATTCAAAAAAAATCTGCTTCATTCTCATCCCCACTCCGTGCTGTTTGCTGGGTGAGTAGTGACATCAGTAGACGCCTGGCGGGGATGACTAATCGATTGATAATAATTGATCATTTATCGACCACTGAGAGTTGAAGATAATTACAGTACTAATATCGCTATTAAAAAATGGGGGTTGGTGGTAGAAGGATTAAAATTAAGGGTTATATGTACTTTTTAATGCCAAATCATAAAAAAAATTTGTCCAAAAAGAAAAAGGAAAATTTTTGGGGTGAGCCACCCTTATCACTTAGGGATATGAAAAGTTGATAGTTCCCGATTCTCAGACCTACTGAATATGCATATACAATTTCATAAAAATCGGTTAAGCCGTTTCGGAGGAGTATGGTAACAAACATTGTGACACGAGAATTTTTATTAGAACACTCTAGAATATTCAATTAGTCTGTTCTTTTTCATTTGTCGAAATCACTTAAATTTTTTTGGTCACTGTTCGCTCTTGTTTCCAATTGATCTTCACTCGACTGCAAACACAATTTAACTGACAAAAAGTCACTGAATGTTGATTTATATATCATCGAACATCGAAATTCCTAGTAAGTACCAGAACACTCTAGAATATTTAGATGTACATCACTTTGAAACGTAGATGTACACTTTTTAAAACTTTCTAGATCATTCAAGAAATTTTTAGAACTTTCTCGAACATTCTAAGTCGATAATAACAGTTTGCGCGCATTTTAGAATTTTTTAGATCATTTCAGAAATTTTGAGATCTTTTCGGAAGTCCTTATGACTTAAAAAAATACCGGCCAAGTGCGAGTCGAACTCGCGCACCGAGGGTTCCGTACAAACCTGTATATATGTGATGTAACTAAAAATTTAAGGTTTTCGGAATTTTTCCTTTATATGTGCTATAAAACATTGCTTCATGCCAAATTTCAAGTTTCTAAATCGACTGGAAGTACCCTTTAGGTTTTGATTCCCTTGCGAGTAGTTGCGAGTTTGAAAATATGCGGCTTAAATTGCTGTTTCTTTTGATTGCGTTGACATAGAAGTTTGACTTTGTTGCAGCTTAAAGGTATTATAGACCTGAATATTTGATATGAATTTCAATTTAATACCTCTACGCGTTCATGAGGAAAGGGGTAGTAACTTTAAAATTATTAAAAATATTTTTATTATATGATATAACTAAAAACTTACGGTTTTCGCAATTTTTCCTTTATCTGTGCTATAAGACGTTGCTTCGTACCAAATTTCAAGATTCTGAGTTCACGGGAAGTACCCTGTAGGTTTTGATTCGAAAATTTGCTGAAATTTGAGGCATAAACGGCTGTATCTTTTGATTGCGGTGGCTTAGAAGTTTTATTTTTTTACAGCTCCAAGGGACAATAGACCTGAGTAGGTATTTGGTATAAATTTTAGCTTGATACCTCCACGCGTTCCTGAGAAAAAGGTCTTGACAGACGGACGGACAACGAAGTGATCCTATAAGGGTACCGCTTTTTCCTTTTGAGGTGCGGAACCCTAAAAAGGACAGAAATATTTCTTTTCACCTTTCTGCTACCTACAACCACCCACTTCCACCCACCGCGACCAAACTCCCTTACTCTCACCTGGAGACCAAGGGGTATTTACCACCCCAACAGGAAGTTAATTGGAGTAGGCAGAGAAAGAGAAAACCTTGTCTTTACGTACGAACATTAGCATTTTATGTATATATTTAGATTTACATTAAATTGTGTACGTGACGTTTTCAAATTTATTATCTCTAGTTTAAGTTTCTAGTATAATAATTGTTCAATATTGCAACCAAACTGTAACATCCTCTACAAACAATAGTTTCTTAATTATCATAAACCAATATGGACCATGTGTTTAATTTTCCCTTCAAGTTTAGCTCACCAATCATTATATGTACACGAATATGTAATTTTGTTTTAGGTAAAATCTTTCATAATTTAGGTACTATTAGTCAGTTCTAATCAATTTTCGTCAAGTTCTTATCAACTTTCGTCTCTCCCTGTCTTTTTATTGCAATTATTCAATTATCCATGTCTAGTTATAAGTTGTAAATTTAAGTTAAATAAATAGTTAAGAAACCATCACCGACGTTTTCGTTAATTACCTACATTACAAATTCTACAGTTATCATCCCTTAAATTGAAAAGTAGATGAGAGAGTTTCCGCCATTAAATAACAATCAATCTTTAAGATAATTTAAAAATGAGTGAACAGCTTGAAGGATGCGAGATAACACTTTGGAACCTTATCGTTTTTGGTGACAGAGAAAGAGAATTTCCCAATTTCCATTGATTGATTCAACACCTTAGGGCTTACCTACTTACGTCAAACCGTGAACACGTTTTCTTCCCAGGTCTCAGAAAAGAAAAGAACGAAAAAAGAAGCGAAGAAGAAAAGCCGCAGTATTTAAAGTGCTGATGTTTTCCTATCGGTAGGTATAATTTTGCTTGACAAGCAGAAAGGTTCCCGCCGTTCTTTCTTTCAAACAAATTCACGGCACTTGTGCGGCACGAAAAATATTTTTTGAACGCACGAGAAAAGAATTGAGAGATGCGTATCTTTAAAAGGGGTCTCATGATTCGATTTTCGAGCTACGGCTAGCAAAACTCGTATAGACGAACCTCGTTCACCCGATAATCGTTTCCCGGGTTAAGTTTGCTTGCTCTTGGAGTTGATCTGAAGGAGGTGCTGGAGCGTGAACTGGTATTTTTTAACTCCGGCATAACGAGTCTGTCAGAGAAACCCCCTGCGGCTACTAAAAAATGTTATTATGTTGAAAAATGATTCGACTTTAGCAGCTGCCTTCTCTCAGTCACTCATCTCTTTCTCTCCGCTCTAGCCTTGCATTTATCGCCACGCAAACTCTCGATAATTGTCTCCTTCTAATCCCACTAACAAACGACCGGAAAAAAGGATTTAATAAACCTAAAATTATCCGTCACGTATACGGGGTGATTCATTGGAGTAGTAAAGACAAATTAGGAACCTCATCATTTATTAACTACTTTCAGGGACTTTTATTTACCTACATACGACAATTAATCTGACTATAAAAGGGATGTTCTGGTTTTATGAAGATTAGAAAAGTGGTTTAAGGTGTGTATCCAACGAGCCATCCATGAGACCATGAGAAGTTGCTTTTGGGGACATAATATAAAAAACACCCTGTAGTCAAAAATATATGTCATAATTGTCCTGATAAATTGCCCAATAATGTTTGACCTTGCACGTGGGATGAAATAGGAGATCAAAACAAAATTTCAGATGTTCCCAGGGGGTTCGATCTATATACCAAATTTACATATTTAAGTTGGATAATAAGCGAGCCAGTTTGTGGTCTTAAAGGAAATATGTAGATATGCGTGGTCGATTAGTGTCTACGTATAATTAGCCCAAAAACAAATTAAAATTAGCTTTCGTGTGGAAGTTTATGAACTATTTACATATTTAAGGTAATTTATAACGTAATTTAAGGAAATTATGGTCATAGGATACGCAGATACGCTCATTAATGAGCGTTCTAATTTGGGATTTAACAACTTCAACCTTATGTGTTTAAATTAAAAACATCTTTAACAATTTCTTCTCCAAAGAAGATGGGCTGTGTTATCATTGAAAAGTAATCCTTTAATGTGATCTGCTGCCAAACCGCAACCCCGCCGCCCGGTGGACTCCACGTCGATATAAATTATTTGCTCTGGTTTGTCGACCACGCCAGCCAGACTGGATGCACATGGCTCACATAATTTATGCAATGGGGTGCATTTTCCACCGAAAGACCACGGCAGCTGCCGCGGGAACTTCGTACGGGTAATGCGGTTTTGGCAAATTCGCAAAAAGTACACCAAAATTCCAAAAATAGGCGAAAGACAACAAGAAACCTCTCACAAATGAATTGAAAGTCTCTATAAGCCGGTTACATTTACTGCAGTGGCGATACGTTACAATTTTGTCAATAACTAAACAAAGTAATTGTAGAGGTAGTTCAGTATCTCGTGAATCACAGAAATTCCGCCAAACGTTTAATATCCCCAAAAGTCATTTTTATTATTGCAGTGGCAATGCGTTGCTAATTTTTTAATATACCTACTTGTAGAGGTAGTTCAGTATCTAGTGAGTCACAAAAACTCAGTCCAATCTTTGAAGTCCCCAAAGTCGTTTAAATTTACTGCAGTGGAATACGTTGCAAATTTTTTAATAACTTAACAAAGTATTTGTAGAGAGTTCAGTATCTCGTGAGTCACAAAAACTCAGCCCAATTTTGAAGTCCCCAAAAGTCGTTTAAATTTACTAAAGGGAATATTTGCAATTTTTAATAACTTAACAAGTATTTGTGAGTAGTTCAGTATCTCGTGACACAAAAATCAGTCCAATTTTAAAGTCCCCAAAATCGTTTAAATTTACTCAGTGGTAATACGTTGCAAATTTTTTAATAATTACAAAGTATTTGTAGAGGTAGTTCATATCTTTGAGTCACAAAAACTCAGTCCAATCTTTGAAGTCCCAAAATCGTTTAAATTTACTCTAGTAATACGTTGCAAATTTTTTAATAACTTAACAAAGTATTTGTAAAAGGTAGTTCTATCTCGTGAGTCACAAAAACTCATTCCAATCTTTGAAGTCCCAAAAGTCGTATAAATTTACTGCAGTGGTAATACGTTGCAAATTTTTTAATAACTTAACAAAGTATTTGTAGAGGTATCAGTATCTCGTGAGTCACAAAAACTCAGTCCAATTTTGAAGTCCCAAAGTCGTTTAAATTTACTGCAGTGGTAATACGTTGCAAATTTTTTAATAACTTAACAAAGTATTTGTAGAGGTATCAGTATCGTGTCACAAAAACTTAGTCCAATCTTTGAAGTCCCCAAAAGTCGTTCAAATTACTGCAGTGGAATACGTTGCAAATTTTTTAATAACTTAACAAGTATTTGTAGAGGTATCAGTAATTTTGAGTCACAAAAACTCAGCCAATTTTGAAGTCCCCAAAATCGTTTAAATTACTGCAGTGGAATACGTTGCAAATTTTTTAATAACTTAACAAGTATTTGTAGAGGTATCAGTAATTTTGAGTCACAAAAACTCAGCCAATTTTGAAGTCCCCAAAATCGTTTAAATTACTCAGTGGTAATACGTTGCAAATTTTTTAATAACTTACAAATATTTGTAGAGGTATCAGTAATTTTGAGTCACAAAAACTCAGTCCAATTTTGAAGTCCCCAAAAGTCGTATAAATTACTGCAGTGGTAATACGTTGCAAGTTTTCTAATCTTAACAAAGTATTTGTGAGTAGTTCAATCTCGTGAGTCACAAAAACAGTCCAATTTTGAAGCCCCAAAATCGTTTAAATTTACTGCAGTGGTAATACGTTGAAAAGTTTTTTAATCATTAACAAAGTATTGTAGAGTAGTTCAGTATCTCGTGAGTCACAAAAACCAGTCCAATTTTGAAGTCCCAAAATCGTTTAAATTTACTCAGTGGTAATACGTTGCAAATTTTTTAATAACTTAACAAAGTATTTGTAGAGGTAGTTCAGTATCTCGTGAGTCACAAAAACTCAGTCCAATCTTTGAAGTCCCCAAAAGTCGTTTAAATTTACTGCAGTGGTAATACGTTGCAAATTTTTTAATAACTTAACAAAGTATTTGTAGAGGTAGTTCAGTATCTCGTGAGTCACAAAAACTCAGCCCAATCTTTGAAGTCCCCAAAAGTCGTTTAAATTTACTGCAGTGGTAATACGTTGCAAATTTTTTAATAACTTAACAAAGTATTTGTAGAGGTAGTTCAGTATCTCGTGAGTCACAAAAACGCAGTCCAATCTTTGAAGTCCCCAAAAGTCGTTTAAATTTACTGCAGTGGTAATACGTTGCAAATTTTTTAATAACTTAACAAAGTATTTGTAGAGGTAGTTCAGTATCTCGTGAGTCACAAAAACTCAGTCCAATCTTTGAAGTCCCTAAAAGTCGTTTAAATTTACTGCAGTGGTAATACGTTGCAAATTTTTTAATAACTTAACAAAGTATTTGTAGAGGTAGTTCAGTATCTCGTGAGTCACAAAAACTCAGTCCAATATTTGAAGTCCCCAAAAGTCGTTTAAATTTACTGCAGTGGTAATACGTTGCAAATTTTTTAATAACTTAACAAAGTATTTGTAGAGGTAGTTCAGTATCTCGTGAGTCACAAAAACTCTAAATTATGGTCATAGGATACGCAGATACGCTCATTAATGAGCGTTCTAATTTGGGATTTAACAACTTCAACCTTATGTGTTTAAATTAAAAACATCTTTAACAATTTCTTCTCCAAAGAAGATGGGCTGTGTTATCATTGAAAAGTAATCCTTTAATGTGATCTGCTGCCAAACCGCAACCCCGCCGCCCGGTGGACTCCACGTCGATATAAATTATTTGCTCTGGTTTGTCGACCACGCCAGCCAGACTGGATGCACATGGCTCACATAATTTATGCAATGGGGTGCATTTTCCACCGAAAGACCACGGCAGCTGCCGCGGGAACTTCGTACGGGTAATGCGGTTTTGGCAAATTCGCAAAAAGTACACCAAAATTCCAAAAATAGGCGAAAGACAACAAGAAACCTCTCACAAATGAATTGAAAGTCTCTATAAGCCGGTTACATTTACTGCAGTGGCGATACGTTACAATCTTGTCAATAACTAAACAAAGTAATTGTAGAGGTAGTTCAGTATCTCGTGAATCACAGAAATTCCGCCAAACGTTTAATATCCCCAAAAGTCATTTTTATTATTGCAGTGGCAATGCGTTGCTAATTTTTTAATATACCTACTTGTAGAGGTAGTTCAGTATCTAGTGAGTCACAAAAACTCAGTCCAATCTTTGAAGTCCCCAAAAGTCGTTTAAATTTACTGCAGTGGTAATACGTTGCAAATTTTTTAATAACTTAACAAAGTATTTGTAGAGGCAGTTCAGTATCTCGTGAGTCACAAAAACTCAGCCCAATCTTTGAAGTCCCCAAAAGTCGTTTAAATTTACTGCAGTGGTAATACGTTGCAAATTTTTTAATAACTTAACAAAGTATTTGTAGAGGTAGTTCAGTATCTCGTGAGTCACAAAAACTCAGTCCAATCTTTGAAGTCCCCAAAAGTCGTTTAAATTTACTGCAGTCGTAATACGTTGCAAATTTTTTAATAACTTAACAAAGTATTTGTAGAGGTAGTTCAGTATCTCGTGAGTCACAAAAACTCAGTCCAATCTTTGAAGTCCCCAAAAGTCGTATAAATTTACTGCAGTGGTAATACGTTGCAAATTTTTTAATAACTTAACAAAGTATTTGTAGAGGTAGTTCAGTATCTCGTGAGTCACAAAAACTCAGTCCAATCTTTGAAGTCCCCAAAAGTCGTTTAAATTTACTGCAGTGGTAATACGTTGCAAATTTTTTAATAACTTAACAAAGTATTTGTAGAGGTAGTTCAGTATCTCGTGAGTCACAAAAACTTAGTCCAATCTTTGAAGTCCCCAAAAGTCGTTTAAATTTACTGCAGTGGTAATACGTTGCAAATTTTTTAATAACTTAACAAAGTATTTGTAGAGGTAGTTCAGTATCTCGTGAGTCACAAAAACTCAGCCCAATCTTTGAAGTCCCCAAAAGTCGTTTAAATTTACTGCAGTGGTAATACGTTGCAAATTTTTTAATAACTTAACAAAGTATTTGTAGAGGTAGTTCAGTATCTCGTGAGTCACAAAAACTCAGCCCAATCTTTGAAGTCCCCAAAAGTCGTTTAAATTTACTGCAGTGGTAATACGTTGCAAATTTTTTAATAACTTAACAAAGTATTTGTAGAGGTAGTTCAGTATCTCGTGAGTCACAAAAACTCAGTCCAATCTTTGAAGTCCCCAAAAGTCGTATAAATTTACTGCAGTGGTAATACGTTGCAAATTTTTTAATAACTTAACAAAGTATTTGTAGAGGTAGTTCAGTATCTCGTGAGTCACAAAAACTCAGTCCAATCTTTGAAGTCCCCAAAAGTCGTTTAAATTTACTGCAGTGGTAATACGTTGCAAATTTTTTAATAACTTAACAAAGTATTTGTAGAGGTAGTTCAGTATCTCGTGAGTCACAAAAACTCAGTCCAATCTTTGAAGTCCCCAAAAGTCGTTTAAATTTACTGCAGTGGTAATACGTTGCAAATTTTTTAATAACTTAACAAAGTATTTGTAGAGGTAGTTCAGTATCTCGTGAGTCACAAAAACTCAGCCCAATCTTTGAAGTCCCCAAAAGTCGTTTAAATTTACTGCAGTGGTAATACGTTGCAAATTTTTTAATAACTTAACAAAGTATTTGTAGAGGTAGTTCAGTATCTCGTGAGTCACAAAAACGCAGTCCAATCTTTGAAGTCCCCAAAAGTCGTTTAAATTTACTGCAGTGGTAATACGTTGCAAATTTTTTAATAACTTAACAAAGTATTTGTAGAGGTAGTTCAGTATCTCGTGAGTCACAAAAACTCAGTCCAATCTTTGAAGTCCCTAAAAGTCGTTTAAATTTACTGCAGTGGTAATACGTTGCAAATTTTTTAATAACTTAACAAAGTATTTGTAGAGGTAGTTCAGTATCTCGTGAGTCACAAAAACTCAGTCCAATATTTGAAGTCCCCAAAAGTCGTTTAAATTTACTGCAGTGGTAATACGTTGCAAATTTTTTAATAACTTAACAAAGTATTTGTAGAGGTAGTTCAGTATCTCGTGAGTCACAAAAACTCAGCCCAATCTTTGAAGTCCCCAAAAGTCGTTTAAATTTACTGCAGTGGTAATACGTTGCAAATTTTTTAATAACTTAACAAAGTATTTGTAGAGGTAGTTCAGTATCTCGTGAGTCACAAAAACTCAGTCCAATCTTTGAAGTCCCCAAAAGTCGTTTAAATTTACTGCAGTGGTAATACGTTGCAAATTTTTTAATAACTTAACAAAGTATTTGTAGAGGTAGTTCAGTATCTCGTGAGTCACAAAAACTCAGTCCAATCTTTGAAGTCCCTAAAAGTCGTTTAAATTTACTGCAGTGGTAATACGTTGCAAATTTTTTAATAACTTAACAAAGTATTTGTAGAGGTAGTTCAGTATCTCGTGAGTCACAAAAACTCAGTCCAATCTTTGAAGTCCCCAAAAGTCGTTTAAATTTACTGCAGTGGTAATACGTTGCAAATTTTTTAATAACTTAACAAAGTATTTGTAGAGGTAGTTCAGTATCTCGTGAGTCACAAAAACTCAGTCCAATCTTTGAAGTCCCCAAAAGTCGTTTAAATTTACTGCAGTGGTAATACGTTGCAAATTTTTTAATAACTTAACAAAGTATTTGTAGAGGTAGTTCAGTATCTCGTGAGTCACAAAAACTCAGTCCAATCTTTGAAGTCCCCAAAAGTCGTTTAAATTTACTGCAGTGGTAATACGTTGCAAATTTTTTAATAACTTAACAAAGTATTTGTAGAGGTAGTTCAGTATCTCGTGAGTCACAAAAACTCAGCCCAATCTTTGAAGTCCCCAAAAGTCGTTTAAATTTACTGCAGTGGTAATACGTTGCAAATTTTTTAATAACTTAACAAAGTATTTGTAGAGGTAGTTCAGTATCTCGTGAGTCACAAAAACTCAGTCCAATCTTTGAAGTCCCCAAAAGTCGTTTAAATTTACTGCAGTGGTAATACGTTGCAAATTTTTTAATAACTTAACAAAGTATTTGTAGAGGTAGTTCAGTATCTCGTGAGTCACAAAAACTCAGTCCAATCTTTGAAGTCCCCAAAAGTCGTTTAAATTTACTGCAGTGGTAATACGTTGCAAATTTTTTAATAACTTAACAAAGTATTTGTAGAGGTAGTTCAGTATCTCGTGAGTCACAAAAACTCAGTCCAATCTTTGAAGTCCCCAAAAGTCGTTTAAATTTACTGCAGTAGTAATACGTTGCAAATTTTTTAATAACTTAACAAAGTATTTGTAGAGGTAGTTCAGTATCTCGTGAGTCACAAAAACTCAGTCCAATCTTTGAAGTCCCCAAAAGTCGTTTAAATTTACTGCAGTGGTAATACGTTGCAAATTTTTTAATAACTTAACAAAGTATTTGTAGAGGTAGTTCAGTATCTCGTGAGTCACAAAAACTCAGTCCAATCTTTGAAGTCCCCAAAAGTCGTTTAAATTTACTGCAGTGGTAATACGTTGCAAATTTTTTAATAACTTAACAAAGTATTTGTAGAGGTAGTTCAGTATCTCGTGAGTCACAAAAACTCAGTCCAATCTTTGAAGTCCCCAAAAGTCGTTTAAATTTACTGCAGTAGTAATACGTTGCAAATTTTTTAATAACTTAACAAAGTATTTGTAGAGGTAGTTCAGTATCTCGTGAGTCACAAAAACTCAGTCCAATCTTTGAAGTCCCCAAAAGTCGTTTAAATTTACTGCAGTGGTAATACGTTGCAAATTTTTTAATAACTTAACAAAGTATTTGTAGAGGTAGTTCAGTATCTCGTGAGTCACAAAAACTCAGTCCAATCTTTGAAGTCCCTAAAAGTCATTTAAATTTACTGCAGTGGTAATACGTTGCAAATTTTTTAATAACTTAACAAAGTATTTGTAGAGGTAGTTCAGTATCTCGTGAGTCACAAAAACTCAGTCCAATCTTTGAAGTCCCCAAAAGTCGTTTAAATTTACTGCAGTGGTAATACGTTGCAAATTTTTTAATAACTTAACAAAGTATTTGTAGAGGTAGTTCAGTATCTCGTGAGTCACAAAAACTCAGTCCAATCTTTGAAGTCCCCAAAAGTCGTTTAAATTTACTGCAGTGGTAATACGTTGCAAATTTTTTAATAACTTAACAAAGTATTTGTAGAGGTAGTTCAGTATCTCGTGAGTCACAAAAACTCAGCCCAATCTTTGAAGTCCCCAAAAGTCGTTTAAATTTACTGCAGTGGTAATACGTTGCAAATTTTTTAATAACTTAACAAAGTATTTGTAGAGGTAGTTCAGTATCTCGTGAGTCACAAAAACTCAGTCCAATCTTTGAAGTCCCCAAAAGTCGTTTAAATTTACTGCAGTGGTAATACGTTGCAAATTTTTTAATAACTTAACAAAGTATTTGTAGAGGTAGTTCAGTATCTCGTGAGTCACAAAAACTCAGTCCAATCTTTGAAGTCCCCAAAAGTCGTTTAAATTTACTGCAGTGGTAATACGTTGCAAATTTTTTAATAACTTAACAAAGTATTTGTAGAGGTAGTTCAGTATCTCGTGAGTCACAAAAACTCAGTCCAATCTTTGAAGTCCCCAAAAGTCGTTTAAATTTACTGCAGTAGTAATACGTTGCAAATTTTTTAATAACTTAACAAAGTATTTGTAGAGGTAGTTCAGTATCTCGTGAGTCACAAAAACTCAGTCCAATCTTTGAAGTCCCCAAAAGTCGTTTAAATTTACTGCAGTGGTAATACGTTGCAAATTTTTTAATAACTTAACAAAGTATTTGTAGAGGTAGTTCAGTATCTCGTGAGTCACAAAAACTCAGTCCAATCTTTGAAGTCCCCAAAAGTCGTTTAAATTTACTGCAGTGGTAATACGTTGCAAATTTTTTAATAACTTAACAAAGTATTTGTAGAGGTAGTTCAGTATCTCGTGAGTCACAAAAACTCAGTCCAATCTTTGAAGTCCCCAAAAGTCGTTTAAATTTACTGCAGTGGTAATACGTTGCAAATTTTTTAATAACTTAACAAAGTATTTGTAGAGGTAGTTCAGTATCTCGTGAGTCACAAAAACTCAGCCCAATCTTTGAAGTCCCCAAAAGTCGTTTAAATTTACTGCAGTGGTAATACGTTGCAAATTTTTTAATAACTTAACAAAGTATTTGTAGAGGTAGTTCAGTATCTCGTGAGTCACAAAAACTCAGTCCAATCTTTGAAGTCCCCAAAAGTCGTTTAAATTTACTGCAGTGGTAATACGTTGCAAATTTTTTAATAACTTAACAAAGTATTTGTAGAGGTAGTTCAGTATCTCGTGAGTCACAAAAACTCAGTCCAATCTTTGAAGTCCCTAAAAGTCGTTTAAATTTACTGCAGTGGTAATACGTTGCAAATTTTTTAATAACTTAACAAAGTATTTGTAGAGGTAGTTCAGTATCTCGTGAGTCACAAAAACTCAGTCCAATCTTTGAAGTCCCCAAAAGTCGTTTAAATTTACTGCAGTGGTAATACGTTGCAAATTTTTTAATAACTTAACAAAGTATTTGTAGAGGTAGTTCAGTATCTCGTGAGTCACAAAAACTCAGTCCAATCTTTGAAGTCCCCAAAAGTCGTTTAAATTTACTGCAGTGGTAATACGTTGCAAATTTTTTAATAACTTAACAAAGTATTTGTAGAGGTAGTTCAGTATCTCGTGAGTCACAAAAACTCAGTCCAATCTTTGAAGTCCCCAAAAGTCGTTTAAATTTACTGCAGTGGTAATACGTTGCAAATTTTTTAATAACTTAACAAAGTATTTGTAGAGGTAGTTCAGTATCTCGTGAGTCACAAAAACTCAGCCCAATCTTTGAAGTCCCCAAAAGTCGTTTAAATTTACTGCAGTGGTAATACGTTGCAAATTTTTTAATAACTTAACAAAGTATTTGTAGAGGTAGTTCAGTATCTCGTGAGTCACAAAAACTCAGTCCAATCTTTGAAGTCCCCAAAAGTCGTTTAAATTTACTGCAGTGGTAATACGTTGCAAATTTTTTAATAACTTAACAAAGTATTTGTAGAGGTAGTTCAGTATCTCGTGAGTCACAAAAACTCAGTCCAATCTTTGAAGTCCCCAAAAGTCGTTTAAATTTACTGCAGTGGTAATACGTTGCAAATTTTTTAATAACTTAACAAAGTATTTGTAGAGGTAGTTCAGTATCTCGTGAGTCACAAAAACTCAGTCCAATCTTTGAAGTCCCCAAAAGTCGTTTAAATTTACTGCAGTAGTAATACGTTGCAAATTTTTTAATAACTTAACAAAGTATTTGTAGAGGTAGTTCAGTATCTCGTGAGTCACAAAAACTCAGTCCAATCTTTGAAGTCCCCAAAAGTCGTTTAAATTTACTGCAGTGGTAATACGTTGCAAATTTTTTAATAACTTAACAAAGTATTTGTAGAGGTAGTTCAGTATCTCGTGAGTCACAAAAACTCAGTCCAATCTTTGAAGTCCCCAAAAGTCGTTTAAATTTACTGCAGTGGTAATACGTTGCAAATTTTTTAATAACTTAACAAAGTATTTGTAGAGGTAGTTCAGTATCTCGTGAGTCACAAAAACTCAGTCCAATCTTTGAAGTCCCTAAAAGTCGTTTAAATTTACTGCAGTGGTAATACGTTGCAAATTTTTTAATAACTTAACAAAGTATTTGTAGAGGTAGTTCAGTATCTCGTGAGTCACAAAAACTCAGTCCAATCTTTGAAGTCCCCAAAAGTCGTTTAAATTTACTGCAGTGGTAATACGTTGCAAATTTTTTAATAACTTAACAAAGTATTTGTAGAGGTAGTTCAGTATCTCGTGAGTCACAAAAACTCAGTCCAATCTTTGAAGTCCCCAAAAGTCGTTTAAATTTACTGCAGTGGTAATACGTTGCAAATCTTTCAATATCTAATTAATGTATTTGTAGAGGTAGTCGAGTATCTTGTGAGCAACAGAAACTGTACAAGTTACTGAATTCTACTTAACTTTAGGTATGAATATTTCCGTCAAGCAATTACGTTTAGTTTCCTAATGGCACATGGTTAAATCAAATTTTCCTGTATATGCAATATTTCTGGCTAATTTCGTCGTGGCTCATTAGATAATGAAATACCTCTAGAAGTAGTTCATTTCTCTTAGAAAACCTTCTTTTCCCACCTAAAAAATTGCTTATTCTGTTTGGTTATGCAAAGCTCGACATTCGTAGACTTGAAGGAACAACACCGGGGTTACAACAGCAACAGCAGCGTGAATTTAATTACGCCATTTTGAAAGCATTGTTTTATGACTGTATACGGAATGAACTTAATTTGTATTCTAATTGCAGTACTTAGAAGTGCACGGTTGCGAACTAGAAAATGCTGGAGAAACATCGTCGCACCATCCGCCACATCCGGGACGGAAAGAAACTAAAGGCATTTTACTTACTTAGGTACAGTTTAAGTTGTAATTTGTGTACCTATGTAGGTACCTTTCCAACTACTTAATTGTAGCAAAAATAACGAGCTAAGGGGTCGAAAGTAAGTCGGTTTGAGCAATGAACTAGTTTAAACAACAAAAATAATATAATTAATAAAAGTTAAAGAGTTCTATTTTTTTTAATGTTTGACCTGAAAGTTGTTTATGGTCAGCCGCCAAAGAGTACCTATATACGTTCACGTGGAACGATTGCGGCAAAACTGTAAAAGCTTTCGGTCAGCTGTTAAGTTCTCATAAAGGGGTTGTAGTGTAAACAGATGGATCTATTTTATGCCCGCCATTACTTTGTAAAACTGAGTAAACACGGCACGGTTTGCCGCTCCTAAACTGCTGTCCTTTGCAAACAACTTCAAACAATAATAACGTAGACACGAACGAACGTTTACAACTTACAATGAGAAAAAAAACCATTTCCCTGTCACAATTTATATTAAACCTGCACATTCTTTCCGGAAAGGGTAACTTAACCATCAAATTACAATTTCACCACCCGTAAAAAAGTTGTCTGCTTTACAGCAAAATAAAATGTTAACACTTAATAAACAACAAGAAAAAAACTAATGGATAAAAGTTTGTGGTAAGGGACTAAAAATGTTATGTAGTAAAAGGGGATAAACGAACCATTTACATAAAGCAGTAAAGTCCAGAGCGACTATGCGTGCAGAATGCAATGAATGCAATTGACCCACCCCGTACAGAATTCGTGAACCTCCAACATTTCTGTTAATATTAAAACCAAGTTCCAAAGTTCAACGAAAACAATTTAAAAATTTCAACTTATTCTTCAATCAATAAAATAAATCTTAGAAAGGGTAGAATGAGTGATAGATGCAGATAAATGTGTCTATGTACACTCAGAGGACGTTAATTCGTTCCCAATAGTTTTCTTAAATGGCAACGTTGCGCCTTTTCGGTCTGTATGTTGTCGATAATGTAGGAAACAATAATATTGCGAGCAGAATCGCATCTATTGCTCGCTAGTTTCGTGGCTGTTTCAATGTTTACATACTTAATATACAGGGTCTTTCAAGTTGATGGACTATTAGTATATGAATTAGTTGAATGAATTCAATTCTGAAATTTGGGCTCATTTGGTTATTGTTTATGCCGCTTCTTTTAAAAATATTTTCAATTTCGATTTACATCCGGTTATACCGAAAGTAGATGTTAACTTTCTTATTTTAAATGGAATGACATACTTTTTTATACATTTTCCGATAGAAAATCTGAATTCATACATATTTTATAGTAGGCACTACTCCGAAAATATTGATGGATTTTGAGTTATTTAATTTTTTTCAAAATTTTTGACATATGGATGTTAACATTTAAAAAACCGTAATTCAATTAATTTTTGAGATTTTGCTTTATAACTCGTAAAAATCATTTATAACTACTTACATTATCGAAAAACAATTGTGGTTTTTAACTAAAATGTGCAGAGTGTTCAAATTTTGTGGTCAAAGTTGGTCAACTTCAAAGAGGCATAAGTCAATATTTTTAAATAGAATGACCCATTTTTGACTACATATTCGAATTCCTCATTGAATTTGGCGTCTTTTGATATCGGACTATCGTATAACTTTGCTTATACTTTTCGAGAAAATCTACAATTTGAAGTATGTCATTCCATTTAAAACAAGAAATTTCACATCTACTTCCGGTATAACCAGATTTAAATCGAAATTGAAAATATTTTTAAAAGAAGCGGCATAAACAATAACCAAATGAGCCCAAGTTTCAGAATTGAATTCTTTCTACTAATTCATATACTAATAGCCCATCAACTTGAAAGACCCTGTATATTAAGTATGTAAACATTGAAACAGCCACGAAACTAGCGAGCAATAGATGCGATTCTGCTCGCAATATTATTGTTTCCTACATTATCGACAACATACAGACCGAAAAGGCGCGACGTTGTCATTTAAGAAAACTTCTGGGAACGAATTAACGTCCTCTCAGTGTACATATGTATGTATGTAAAATATGTAGTGCCCTTCCTGTTACAAATTTAATATTACGAAATTGTTCAATATCTACAGATATATCGAATGTAAGACCTCCACAGATTTCATATCGATGTAATATTACAACTGTTCATATGTTACAAAATACTGAACTCGAATAGTAGACATGTTAGTAGTTCGACTGGCAACATTTGCGACGGAACGGGACGAACATCTGAATGTGTTTCAGGTCACACCCTCGTGAGCTCGAGTACCACTCTCGCAGGGTGCTTCGAACACGAAATGACAAGCCAAGTGTGATTTAAATACCATAGAAATTCATGAAGGATAAATCTACATTATTATTATTATGGGCACCAACTTGGAATAAATTGATGTAAATTAGAATAAATTAAATAAATAATTGATAATACGTTTGCTTGAATACCGTTACCTTCAACATTCAGGGCAAATTTATGATTTCCAGAATTTATGAGACAATAATATATCAACGTCAGCTGGTTTGCTAAATGGCAACAAATAGTGAAATAGGAGTCACCTGTTGAAATTTCACCCTGTTATAAAAATATTTGAGATAGTAGGTAGGTAACTAACTAAATTATCCTCAAATAAAAATAGAGATATGTAAGAAAGTGCCCATGTGGTTGGGGAAAATTAAAAATTGAAACGTACTTCGAAATAACTTTGCAAAAATCTACGGAGCGAAGTCAAAAGTGTCGGCAATATGTCTCTTGTCAAAGATGGAGTTTTGGCAGTTGCCAAGTCGGTTTTTCAATTTTTCAGTAAAGTTACGGGATTTCTAGCAATTTTTCATGTACAACACGAACATTCTCCAGTCAAAATCGATCACTACAATATATTATCAGTTCATGTCACGGCCCGTTACGTTACATACATTATTGCGTTATACGGGAAGCAGCTGCTACACTTCCTTAATATTACGTACTAAAGGAAAATCATCGTTTACATTTAATATCTTTTCAAGCTAAAAAATTAGGGACAGGAAAGGTAATTGTAAACAGGCTCTTGCTTGATTATTCCAACTAATAGGAATTATATACTGTGGTGTTCACTTTTGACGATTGGATGCTTTAGCACGCTAAACAGCAGAGGAATAGTGTCGCAATATTTTATGTTAAACAGTGAAAATATTTCTATATAATATATAATTTTTGGGGTAATTGTGAACACGGCTTTATAACTATAATTTTCATTGGAATTCACGTTTGAAAGCGAATTGTTCACTTTTTCCCCATTAAAAACCTTTATAAAGTCAGTACAAACAAGATGATTGTTCACATTGACTGCGTTAAAAAGTGAAGGAGTAATTGTAAACTTAAGTTTCTTTTGCAAAAAAATCCGAATCTGCATATTTAACAACAGAAATTCACTTAAAACCAAACAAGGACCTAAATTAATCATATAGACGCCTGAATTTAATCTTCATCTGAGATACATCGAGCTTCAAAAGTCAAACTTCCAAAATCTTTCACAATTACCCCACATGACCCTAATATTTTAGAAGCAAAATGAACAATGAATTTATTGTTTATGCACTAGTTAGGTCACATCTAGAATATGGTTCAGTAATTTGGGCACCCCAAACACAAACTAATATTGACTTCATTGAACGTCTTCAAAAGACCTATAAATTTTACCCCTGCTCGGTATCCTACAAGCACTTTCAAATTAACACATGATTGCAAAAAAGACAACAACACGCTGTGATTTTTCTATTATATAGGTACCTATTACATTCTAAATAACATTCAGTACGAAATCGTTCCTTAATAGAACATTTAAGAATTAAAGTAGGTACCAAAGATGCATCCTAGAATTAACAACCTAAAAATATTTTTTGTCGACACAAATAGCTGTTCTCCCATAAATATTTACAATGCTTCAGCATGCAATTCGGTTATATGTTAAAGAGCATCAAGTGGACTTTTTTAATACTAGCAATACAAATCTGTTGAGAAACAAGCTAAATAATGTAGAAAATACCTATCAGGTTTTAGGATGGTGTGGTGTATGCTTACATGTAATTACCCCATGTGGGTGTTTGTAAGTAAAAATAAATCATACTAATATTATAAATGCGAAAATTTGTGAGTGTGTATGTTTGTTACTTCTTCACGTCTAAACGACTGGAGCGATTTTAATAAAATTTGGTATGGAGTTAGCTGACACCCTGGATTAACACATAGGCTACGTTTTACGGCGGGAATATATCTTATTCTTATGGGAAAATCGACGAAAATGAATTCGCGGAATATTATAAATGCGAAAGTAACTCTGTCTGTATGCTACACAATCTCGCCTAAAATTTACTAAATCGATTTAAATGAAATTTGGTACAGAGATAGTCTAGAGCCTGAGAAAGGACATAGGCTACTTTTTAATGTAAAAAAGGGTTGTAAGGGGTTGAAATAAGAAAGTTTGTGCGGAAATTCCGTAATTTTTAAAGATTTTTAGGCTTTTGATTAGATATAAATAAATACGACATTCAATGTTTGTAAAAATTTTACCCTAAAGGGGATAAAATTAGCCGATGAAAGTTTTTGTGTAATGACGTCGTCCAAAAGACTTACGGCCCAGAAAATTAAAATATTAAGTGTAAAAAGTTATAGAGGTTTTGTTTATTTGGATCAATAAAAGTAGTTGAATACTAAGCTATATAAACTATTTTAAACTATAATTAAACTATATTAATCTATAATATTATAAATACAAAAGTAACTCTGTCTGTCTGTGTGTTACGCAATCACGCCCAAACTACTGAACCGATTTAAATGAAAATTTGGTACAGAGATAGATAAGTAGATATAAAGCTAGAGGCTTGAAACTTATTTTTTAAGGTTTTGATTAGATATAAATACGACATTTAAAGTTTGTAAAAATTTTACCCTAAAGGGGGCAAAAATAAGGAATGACAGTTTTTGTGTAATGACGTCGTCAAAAAGGCCTACGGCCCAGAAAATAAAAATATTGAAAAAAAAAATTAAAATGCTGCTGAAAGTCACTTTTTCACGCGGACGAAGTCGCGGGCATAGCTAGTAAATAAATAAAATAAAACGTCCCACATTTCTGGGATTGGGAAAAAAGGTACTTATTAAGTATAAATACTATCAAAGTAAAATGGGTACGTCAACAAACTCACCGAGCTGATATCTGTTATCCTTATTATCATGATCATGAATAATTAATACACTGCTTCATACACACACATGATCACAATTAAAAGCACTGATAAGTTATTAAGTTTAAATACCGACAAATTAACGATAAACGTCCAAACCGTACATCAAACTACGTTAAACTGGCATTTGACCTTGCCTCGCTGTGCCCTACTCTCACTTTTTTACGAACTTTTATCTAAATTGTGCTAATATCGCCCAGCTGAATCGTTTCTCCACGTAAACCAGTAAAATCATGGCACAATTCATTTTTACGGCACAATTGTTTTTATATGTAGGTAGGTATGAGACAATCTTTTAATTAAATAGACAAAGCAAGAAGATGAAAACCAGTTTTCGGTCATTCTCTACTAAAAGGAGAATAAAACATTTTATGAATAGAAACTTGAGAAACACAGCACTTTTAATTACGTTTATGAATTTAATCAAGTTTTGCAGACTGCTCGGTGCTTTCACAAAAAAAATCATCAAATAAAAAGTACATTTTTAATAAAAATATTTCACGCTTCATTTCAGTTTGTTACAAAAATAGTTGGTTAATGGAATACTTGTCTGACTTGTTGTATACCTCTGACACCAAACAGTATTTTTGTACGTGTATGATGACACGAAAATTTTAATCAAGATCAAGAAATAAAAGCGCAACTTTGATTCTGCGATAGACAGATAGATAGAAAATGGACAGTTTACTTCCCAAATATAGTTATTCTAACATTGATAAGGGGCCGTTCATAAAATATGTTCGCATATAAGGGGGGGGGGCGTCTTGCTGAGTGTGACAAGATGTGACAAGGGGGGACGGGGGGGGTCTACGGCATCGTGACGTTTTTACAGAATCCTTGGACTTCTGATAAATAGAAATATTATTTATTTGTTCGTTACAAAAGATATTTATTTAAATTTTATTATGGAAATAAAATAAATATTTTTGACTATCAAAATTTGTGTATTATCAATCAAAATTTATTATGTTCGGGGGGGGGGGTGCTTAGTTTTTGTGACGTAATATTTACAGGGGGGTCACAGAAAGTTTGACACAGCGTGACAATCGGAGGGGGGGGTCAAAAAAGCTAATTTAAGCGTGACAGCCCCTAATTAAAAGCTTTTATTTAACTTGTAATGTATGTTTGTTCGGGTGGAATCTTGCTACTCAATTTTGAAGCAGATATCTTCAACCGATTGAGCTGAAATTTTGTATACACGTTTAGTTTGGATGACAATACAGGATAAGCTGTGTCACGTCATTCGAAATCCAATATGGCGGACCATCCAAGATGGCGGAATAGTTATTTTTAATGCATTTCTACAATATGGGTATCAAATGAAAGGGCTTGCTGAGAATAATTAGAAAAATATTCTGACATCACTCTTAATCCAATATGGCGGACTTTTAGAGTTTTTTATGTTTTCTTATAGCATGGGTATTAAATGAAAGGGTTCTCTGAGAATAAAAAGGCATGTTAAAAAAAGATGGTGATTATAAGCTCCGTTGCTATAATCCACCTGAAATTTGGTGTATAGACCTCGATTATTCTGGAGGTAGAATTTTTTGAGCCTGTAACATCGGTTGATTAACTTTGACTTGTGTGATTTGGCGAGATGGGCGTCATCAGCATTGGTCTGCAACCTGTCTAGGAGAAGGACAACTCCAAAATCAAACAATGATGCGTTGAATGAGATGAACAGACTCAGAAACCTAGCCAGCGATAACTAGAAAGTAAAAAATAATTTAAAAGAAAAAAACCTTTTTAAAAAAAGCTTTTAATTAAATGCTCCTTTAAAATTTTAACTATCAACTTATAAGCTCATTATACACAATTTATATGATCATAAAAGCTTGTCGCGAGGTTTACTTGGGTAAATAAACTAGTACCTATTTAATTGAGTAACTTAATCTGCTAAGTTTAATTTTTTTAAAATTTCAGCAAACCTCGCGACAAGCTTTTATGATCATATAAATTGTGTATAATGAGGTTATAAGTTGATAGTTAAAATTTCAAAGGAAAATTTTATTTTTTTCTTTTATTAGAGCATTTAAATAAAAGCTTTTTTTAAAGTTATACGTCATTATCAAAGTCTTCTCTTAGTTTCTAACGTTTCTCTGGATATCAAAATTAAATATTACAATTTTCTATCCACATCAAAAATTCTCTTAATGATTTCTCAAAATGAAAACAAATAAAATTAATAAAAGTTTACATCTACACAAGAAATTGTTATTTTTACCTATTTTTTACTAAATGTTTAATATTCTCAAGGGTTACAATTTCAAAAATTAATGTACTACAGGGTGATAGAGTAAAAGAGATGGTATCTAACAAACTATTTGTAAGCCAGAACGATCCCGTAAATAATATGAAAGAAACGCACACTTTTAATTAACTTAATTTGGTCAGCTTTTGATGTCATCAAGACCCCTGGGATTACATAAAAGGGATCTCCTGGATCCATTTATCCAGCTACCGTAAACTCTTAAAAGAAGAAACGTGTGTGATAAACGTTCCGGATCGTTTTCGCCAGACTGTGGAAGCACAGCATAATAAAGGGAATGAAACCCAAAAAAATCATTCGATTTCACTCCTGCAAACATTTTTCAAAATCGAAAATCCACCTTTATATCAAAACTCTTTTTTCTGTTTGGAAACTATGAATTTAGAATTCATTTGAAACGACCACGTTCTCAGTTTGATTTTAAATGGCAACTAAATGAATGGAAGTGAGAAATACATCATCCAGACCAGGTTTTCCAATTGGTTACTGTTTGTGAGTTAAAGTACGCTCTAGAGAAATCTTTGAACTTTTAAAAGAGAAGATTTTGACTTTTGGGCAAATTTTCCAAGTTTCATGTAACTGTGTGTTTTGGCTTTCTCCCACTCCGTGGTTTTTGGGGCAAAACGTAGAGAAAAAGTTAATTTTCGTGTGCGGCAGCAAAAAGCGGCATCCCATTGTGGATAACGCAAAAGGCCAAATTGGAACGGTGAACTGAGGGAACTGACGAACCGTCGAAACGTGAATACTGTCTCTAACAAGTAATGAATGGCTGACGGTGTCAGCGTTAGTAAAAAAGAAACGCGACTAATACGGTATTCCGGACGTTCAATTGCCTTCTGGGCTTAACAGGGACCGGGACACCGAAGCCTTTGTGAAATTCCATATGAAAAGTTACTCTCGTCTCGTCTAATCAAAACACGCACGCACGTCTGATGTTTGTTTCATGGATTTTCTCCGAAAATTGACACAAAATTTTCTACAAAGCTACTACTAATAAATTAATTCAGTGGCGGCTTGTGACGAAATTAAATGCAACTCAAGCTCAATATAAGGGAACGATTGAATTTTGAACGTAAACCGTTTAGTTCAAGGCTAATTATATGTGCAAAATCAAACGTTAGGGCGCAAACGAGATGCGATGCAATCAGGTGTAGAATTAATTAAAATGTCTTTGTTTCCGCCTTCCTGAAAGCATCAGCACATACACTTATTCACTCACTCAGTGGATGCCGACGGAACTAAAGAGCAGAGCAGAACAGAAGGAACACACGTTCTATGATGAGAGTATATTGCCGGGATGCGTTGTGGAATAGTGCAGCCCCCGGCTATTATTATTTAGTTCACTACGTACGCTACGAGTGGCATTCGCCGTACAACTTGGGATATTAATGGTGACATTGTCTGCATCTCGGCTTTTATGATAGCAAAGACGGTACAAGACGCTTTGCTGTTCTAATTATTCGATGTAAGAACGTGGCTTAGTACCTAAGAGAGGATGAGGAGTCCGATTCACTTCAAAGCACTCATTGTTTCTACAATACAATTCCATTATGCAGTTCTTGGATAATAAACTAATAAAGCTCTTAAGAATTTAATAAATAATGGGGCAATTTTGGTATCTCATACATCCTCCCATTTCCATAGTTTTAAACATAGAGAAAGAAGTAAAAGTAAACAGAAAATCCGCAATTTGTCTGGTGTGTCAATGTGAAAGTCTTCATTAGATTAGATTTTCGTTCGTTCCATTGATAGCGACTACGTCATAATAGAATATTAGCGCAACCCCAGCAAACTGCAGTTGTGTAGCAGATGCACCGCTGTCGCAGCCATTACCTCCTGAAATTGCTTGCGATAATTGAAGTTTGGAATTTTTAACTGGATTTCCAACTGAACAGATAACAATTATGCTCTCAAATTGCACAGCTGCTGAAACTATACAGTTAACCGGTTGAACAGAGTGAAAAAAAAAACTTTATCTGATTTGTGAGTTCAGTGGTAACCATTCGAAAAGGTCGAGTGAAATTGGGAACGCTTCATTTGTTTGTATTTTCCTCGTAAATGGGGAAAACGATTCGGCAGAAAAAAACGTTCTGGGAGCATGTTGAAGAGCCAATTTCATTACGAAATTTCAGAAATTCTGATACTTTTATTAAGCATTTCAAAATTCTAACGCAAGATATTTAGAGGACAATAAACAAATAAGATGGAGATGGATTCATTGAATATTTCAAAATTATTCATGTGGAAGAGCAAACGATTACTTTGAAGATAGGGCTAATTTACCCAATTCAATTAGGAGATTCAGAAAACTCAGAAAGTGGAAGAAGTTTCGTTTAGGATTCCCCAATTCTTCATTTGGAGGATCTAATAGTTATTGTGAGGATGAAAAATGATTTGTGCAAGTTAAGGAGATATCCAGGAATTTCAGAAAGTTGAGATGATTACGTTAAGCATTTTAAAATTCTTGATGTGATAAATCAGAAATTATTTGAAAATAAAAGCTCATGGACAGGAAAGACAGGAAACCGAGAAAGTGAAGGTGGTTTCATAAACAATTTCAAAATGTCCATGAGAAGGATAAAATGATGACTTTATGGATAGGAGTGATTTATGCAATTCAAGGAGAAGATTCAGAAAACTCAGAAAGTGGAAGTAGTTTCGTTTAGGATTCCCCAATTCTTCATTTGGAGGATCTAATAGTTATTGTGAGGATAAAAGTGATTTGTGCAAGTTAAGGAGATATCCAGGAATTTCAGAAAGTAGAGATGATTTCGTTAGCATTTTAAAATTCTTGATGTGATAAATCACGAAATTACCTTGGGAATAAAAAAGCTTCATGGAAGTCAAGGAGAAGACTGAGGAAACCGAGAAAGTGAAGGTGGTTTCATAAACAATTTCAAAATGTTCCATGAGGAGGATAAAATGATGACTTTATGGATAGGAGTGATTTATGCAATTCAAGGAGAAGATTCAGAAAACTTAGAAAGTGGAACTAGTTTTGTTTAGGATTCCCCAGTTCTTCATTTGGAGGATCTAATAGTTATTGTGAGGATGAAACTGATTTGTGCAAGTTAAGGAAATGATCCAGGAATGTTAAAAATAGAGACAGTTTCATTAAGCATTTTAAAATTATTGATGTGGTAAATCAAGTGATTACGTTGAGGATTAAAGTGCTTCATAGAAGTCAAGGAGAAGATTTGGATAACCCAGAAGATGGAGACGGCTTGATGGAGCATTTTAAGATTCTTGATGTGCTGGATCATGTGATTAGTTTTAGGAGGAGATGCAAGAAACCCAGAAGATATAAATTGCTGGCTATTATTTTCTGGTTTGGTAAATTTGGTGAAAATCGGTTTTTTAGAGGATATCGACAAACAAGACGATTAGAAAGTTTTTTAAGGAAATGGAAGAAACATATTTGGATCCATTAAATTTTCAAGTTTACCTCAATGCTCTACGGGGAATTACCTGCAAAAATAATAAGTAAAGAGAACGAATGTTCATGTTTCTGATTCTGGAAAAGCAATAAATTGGTTCAACGTTCGATAATATTTTCTTTATGGCCTTTAATCCGAAAATCATTCGATAATGCGATTTACTTTCTAGTTCCTAGACCGCCGCAGGAGCTTTTCTTACCGAAATACCTTTTCCACCGAGACTGTTTTCACATTAAAAATTACTTCGTTTCAAAGTAGTTCACGAAAACGATCCGGCAATGAAAACTTGAAACTACATACTGAAAGTTTGTATTTTTTATTTATTGATAAAATATCGTCGTCTCTTCAATTCTTTCCGTTCTTGTTTCACGTATCAGCGTTGTACCTTTTCAACTTCCTGTCAAGTCTATCAAGAGGCGCGTTTAGCAGAGTCCTTTAGGAACGAACGAACGAAATAAAGAAAAAGAACCGTGGCACTTATATTCTTCCACACGGTCGAAAAATAGATTCGAGAATGACAATGCAAATGGGTCTCCTATTCGATGCGGCTCTCTATTCACCAGTACACAATTGGGTCGCCATTATCGCAATCTGCAGCTAATATTGGAAGTGACACATGAACGATCCAATATCCGGGCCCTATTCCCTCTGTGTAAAGTAACGATTCCATTGCTGGATGACAGAAAATTAGGCACTTAGCGGTAGGTCGGCGGCCAGCGAATTCTTTGAAATGTTAATCCCGCTTGTTCGGGGGCAAAGTTTGATTGACAGGCCCCTGCTTATCGGCTCAAATTTGGGACCGATGCAGCCCAGACCTGGCGCGTTAATTGATGTCATGTTACAATGACTCGATGGGGCTCTTTCTTCTTATGTTCAGACTTATTTTTTGACGACTAGGCTGGCTGCCTCCCGCTTTGCTTGTCTGAACGCAGCTTTTTTTAATTGGATTTACCAGTGTCGCCTTTGTACTCGTGTTTACTAGAATCCACTAATACTTTGACACCATCAAAGTTTATTCTTTTCGTTAAATATTTTACTTTGAAGATATAGGATTATAATTTTTCCTAATATAGTATAATGAGTGGTAAAATTCCCCATTTTCGTATGTAAAAAAAAAGGAATAAAAAAAAAATGGTAGCTTAGAAAGGATGAAATAAAAGCTTATGTTTATCCCAAGCAAAAAAGAGACAAACGAAAAGTAATGTTTATGGGTCCTGAAGGAAATATACAAAACAAAGTCCGAAAAAAGAAGAAAGAAAGGCATTGTAATAAAAAATATTCCTATCAACTTGACTAATGTAGTCCTCAGTTTCTATTTGGTCGACGTCAGAGAGTAACAAAGATGATAAAGTTGGATTTATACTTTATGAATTTTATACGTGGCAAGCAACTTCAAGATGAAACAAAATTGGAACGTGAACATAATTTCATTTCTCCCTCTCTATTAAGTAGTCTCTTAGACAATTTTTATGTTTATAGCACTTCACAAAACATATTAAATATCCAAATCGTTTGATAATTTAATAAATAAAAAATTGACCACAACCAAAGGTATTGTTTCATAAATACTATAAGTACCTACATAAAAGTGTTCGTTTCCGTTGTTCAAACTCGTCCTCGTCCGTTAATGTTTAATAACAGTAATTTAAAAAAAAAATTGTAACATGTTCTTTGAAAAATACTTTTGCGTTGCCGCGTGTACATTGTAAACTCTCGGTTTGTGGGGAGCGAGCTAATAATATAAGAAGATTAATGATGAATTTTAAACAGGTTATTAAAGTAGAATTTAGAATTTCAAATATGGCACGTTGATTGACATCCTTTCACATCCTAATCCTATTACGCAAACTAAAATCCAATAAGAACTCAACACGACCCTCCTGAAAGGAAAATTGACGCATGTGTAAGATACAATTTCGTTTATTCACTATTATATTAACGCAGTAAAAAAGGCTTTAGAAATTTTAATTTTAACTCCTATAGGTGTAGTAAAACCTGCTTCTATTTAAGATAATAAAAAAGCGTACCTAAAAGACAAAATCATAAAATCTAGTTCGATGGGGAATTTTTACTTAACATTAAGAGGGTTAACGAACCACTGATTAAAGCCTTATAATTATAATAAAATAATGCAGTCCAGGGTTGATCATAAATTTCTCTGACAATAAGAAAAAGTAGAATAAAAATAACAGAAAGATAAAATAATGTTTTGATGAGAACCCACACTCCTCTGGAAAACAGACCAAGATATAATTGTCATAGAACGAACAAAATAGTTCAAACCTCAACGCCAAAACACGACACTTTAGTTGTCCAATTCCATTCCAATCCAATTGTCATCGCTTTCCTACATCAGCTAAGTTAAGAATCATACCAAAATTAACCAAAGGCAGAAGATCTGCTAAAAAATAAATAGTTACCTGATATATTACACTGAAAAGGAAGGCCAAAAATTAAGTCAAACGTCAATAGAATCCATATAAGTTTGGAGAAGATCCAGGGAACAAAAAAGGTGGAGATGGTTTCATTAAAGATTCCAAAATTCTTGATGGGATTGATCAAATGAGTTTTTAGAGGATAAGGGCGATTAGTGCAAGTCAATGAGATAATCGAGGAAACCCAGAATGCGGAAATAGTTTCACTAACGATTTAAAAATTCTGGATCCGATACATCAAATGATTACTTTGAGGATTAGAGGAATCCATGGAAATCAAGAAGAAGTTCCAGGAAATCTAGAAGGTGAAGATAGTTTCAGAAGACTTTAAAATTCTTGATGGGGTGGATCAAATAATTTGTTGGAGGATAAAAGTGAATCGTCCAAGTCAAGGAGATAATCCAGTAAACGCAGAATGTGGAAATGGCTTCAGAAAGGAGTTTTATAATAAATTCTCGATTTAGTGGATCAGATGATTATTTTGAGGATTAGAGTAATCATCGAAGTCAAGGAGAAGATCCAGGAAATCTAGAAGGTGAAGATAGTTTCATAAGGCTTAAAAATTCTTGATGGGGTGGATCAAATAATTTGTTGGAGGATGAAGGTGAATCGTGCAAGCCAAGGAGATAATAAAGGACACCCAAAATATGGAAATGACCTCCAGAAAGGAGTTTTAAATGCTCGATTTAGTAGATCAGATGATTACTTTGAGGAGTAGAGTGATCATCGAAGTCAAGGAGAAGATCCAGGAAGCCCTGAAGGTGGAGATGCTTCCATTAAGCATTTTAAACTTCTTGATGTGGTGGATCATCAGATTATTACTTTGAGGATTGCAGTAATTCATGGAAGCCAAGAAGAACATCCAGAGAAGTACGAAGTACGTGTTCCATAAAGGTTTAGCTCCATTCCTTAGGGAAAAATCTGAAAACCTACAAGTATGTCGAATGGAATATTCTTAAAGGAAAATGGATACTGATGGGTTGCGATTTCAATGCAACTCTGTGAATTTTATGATTTGGGGGTGGATTGCGAATGGAGATAAAGTTTTGAAGAAATATCTGAAGAATATTTCAATAGTCCTCATGAATTCTGGCCTACGAGGGACATATTATATGTTTCTAATTTTTATCTACCTATCTACCTATGTATGTATCGGCACCTAAATTAATTCTTATCGTTGTACGCTGCTCAACTTGGCATTTTATTATTAGCAATGTTAACCTACTCATATTTTCTTCAATACGCCGAGCTGAATATGATTAGAGGCGCATCGTACAGAACACGGTGGAACTTTTTGGTTGACTTAACCGAGTTTCTTTAAAATATGACTGGCATTATAAACAGGCTTAGTCGCAGCCAAGCATACAGAAAGAGGATGGAAGCTCTTTCAGAAACGCTTTTTCGTGTGCTTAATGGAGATATCCAATTTTAGGAGAGGGAATAAAGTAAACCAACTAGCGGAATCTCATGTTAAGGGAAATAAGTAACCGCAACGTACATTTTTCAAAAAAAAAAAAAAAACGTCTCTACGTACTTATAGAGATATAAAGAGGTACAAATTTAAGTAGTAGCCTCCAATAAGAAGTCTCACGATAATGTGAACGAATAAGTTATTAGTTTTTGAAATTTGATAGTTAATTAATTAAAAAACGTCATTTCCGCTTTCATCAATAAAATAGTTGGAATTTGAGTACAGGGAGCGTTCGGAAACATTGAATTGTGTACAAATACATTTATCAACCCTATTTCTATAGCCAGACAGACGTCGTTCCGCTCTTGCATATAGATTGAAAGTAAACAAAATTAACGCATGGCTACAGTTGTAGATAGCGTTAGCTGCTTGATTTGGAGCAGACGTTAGATTAATATCGGCTTGTTTCGAACGCAAAATCAATATGCCAGTTTATATTCTACTATTGCACAAACAATAATTCCAGTTTCCGTCGTGTTAGGTTATATGTTTTGATGTAGGAATTCATAATGGCTCTGGATATTAATTCAGCAACAAGTAACAATAACATCCCCAGAACATGATTAAGGGTTGCAATGTTATACTTATAGGAGTTGTAACAATTTTGTTGCCAAAAAGATATTTTTAGGGTTCCGCACTTCAAAAGGAAAAAGCGGAACCCGTATAGGATCACTTCGTTGTCCGTCCGTCTGTCGAGACTCTTTTCTCAAGAACGCCTGGAGGTATCAAGCTAAAATTTATACCAAATACTCAGGTCTATTGTCCCTTGGAGCTGTGAAAAAATTAAACTTCTAAGCCAACGCAATCAAAAGATACAGCCGTTTATGCCGCAAATTTCCGCAAATTTTCGAATCAAAACCTACAGGGTACTTCCCGTGAACTCAGAATCTTGAAATTTGGTACGAAGCAACGTCTTATAGCACAGATAAAGGAAAAATTGCGAAAACCGTAAATTTTTAGTTACATCATATAATAAAAATATTTTAATAATTTTAAAGTTACTACCCCTTTCCTCATGAACGCGTAGAGGTATTAAATTGAAATTCATATCAAATACTCAGGTCTATAATACCTTTAAGCTGTAACAAAATCAAACTTCTATGTCAACGCAATCAAAAGAAACAGCAATTTAAGCCGCATATTTTCAAACTCGCAACTACTCGCAAGGGAATCAAAACCTAAAGGGTACTTCCAGTCGATTTAGAATCTTGAAATTTGGCATGAAGCATGAAGAAAAATTCAGAAAACCTTAAATTTTTAGTTACATCACATATATACAGGTTTGTACGGAACCCTCGGTGCGCGAGTTCGACTCGCACTTGGACGGTATTTTTTTTTTAAAAAAAGGTCGAGAATCTTAGATACCAATATAAATAGAAGAAGGTAAACGCGAGATGAGTCACGAAATAACATAAACAATGCAGAATGTTTGATATAAGAGAAAATTTGATAAGTGTGTGCCGGTTGAGCCACGTGTCCTTTGCAAGAGGGTTCAAAAAGCGAGTTGCTCTAATTTCGTAGTATAGTGTCTCTGATGCACGCGTTCGAAGCTTATGCATTGCTCGTTAGTTCCACTAGAAACATGGTTTTATACTTTCTCGTTTTTTTCTCTGCTCCTTTTAAATTGCATCTTGAACCAGTGGGGCTTGCAGCGACCAACGGAACTTATAGCTGTACACTGTACAGAACAAAAAGAAAAATAACAGAGGGCAATAAATCTCGGAATAATGGGTCCCCGGGGACCGGAAGCGGTTACACTCACTTTTCACGTATTCCGTTTTATTTATTATCTATTAGGGTCCTAGGGAATTGTGAAAATTAACATTCTTTAATTTTAACATGCAAATATCTACCTACGGGTTTTTAATTTTATTGGTCATCGTTGCTTTTACCTACTTACTCTAAACTTGAAAATGATAAATATGAATTGGTACCTAACTAAAAACTAAGTATTAATACCAACAACATAAACATTATAAGTACTTCTTAGCTAATTTTGCGGTCTAGTGAGCATAACTCAGACCATCAAGTGCAATGATCAATGGACCTTACAAAAATAAAAACAAAACAAATTAAATTATAGACTAAATAGACGAAAGTAGTTCAGGCATTTAGTGTCGTGGTCTATAGTTGAGACTTTTTTCGATCAAAGCATAAAGAATATTTTCTAACTGACTTACAATACAAGACTACAGACATCTTTTTGGATCATCTTACACACTAAAGGGAAACGGTCAGATTTATATGAAATATTAGAAATAAGGAAAGCATGCAATAAAATTATAAAATATTAATTGACCAAACTGAATTTTGGACCTCCCCACTTTTCAATTTGCCCCTTTAGTTGTTAATATAGCTTCTACGTATATAAAAGATCGTTTATACCTTTGTAAATGCTATTCTTTTTGATAATGGATTAGCAGTCGAGTTGTCCTAATAAATTTTAATGTTTCAACAAGTGCCTAGCTAACATGTCAAAAAAGTTGACTCGACAATTTTGGAATTTAAAAGAAAAACAATATGTGCCAAAATGTGCCCGAAATGTGCTATTATGTGCTACAAAAAACTTAACCTTTATGACTAGGTCCTTTTATGATGTTTAGTTAGCTCCACAACATCACTTCAATTAAACAAAACCAATTGTGTTGTAATGTAATCAAGATGTGCTATCATGTGCCATTAAAAAAATATTTAATTCAAAAATTGAATTTTTCTTGAGACATCCTTCTTGTGATATTTAGTTAGCTCCGCAAAATCACTTTATCAAAACTAAACATATAGTGCTGTAATGTGCCCGCAATGTGCTGTTATGTGCCAATGTGAAAAAAATAAATATTTGAATAAAAACTTTCGATTTTTCGTAAAATTAAAAATTCATTAATACTTTCTATACACATCGATAAATGCGATACGAAGGAATAGCATAAAAAGTTTAGATTTTTCGTAATATGCTGCCTTCATTAATACTTTCTTTACTAATTAGTAATTTATTACAAAGAAAAATGGAAATTGTACTTTGACGAGAATAGGGAAATGACTTGACTACATAAGTATTTTCATATTGTTTTATAAGAATATATATTTATTACTTAATAATTACTAATCTTCTATTCTAAGATATGTGTACATAAATGAACAAAAATTTCAGTCTCTTTGTCTATGTGTTGTGATAACACTAAAACGGTACCATATGAAAAGTTTATTCCCTACACTAATAGAAAACTATCATTAAATATAAAAAGTTACTATTAACAATAAAAAAAGGTTTAATAACACTTTGTGTTGATAATATTAATAATAATACGAATTTTATAGTGTACAATACATTTATCGATGCGTATAGAAAGTATTAATGAATTTTTAATTTTACGAAAAATCGAAAGTTTTTATTCAAATATTTATTTTTTTCACATTGGCACATAACAGCACATTGCGGGCACAATACAGCACTATATGTTTAGTTTTGATAAAGTGATTTTGCGGAGCTAACTAAATATCACAAAAAGGATGTCTCAAGAAAAAATTCAATTTTTCAAGTAAGTAAAAATTTTTTTAATGGCACATGATAGCACATCTTGAGCACATTACAACACAATTGGTTTGGATTTATTGAAGTGATGTTGTGGAGTTAACTAAACATCATAAAAAGGACCTAGTCATAAAAGTTAAATTTTTTGAAAAAAGTTTTTTTACGTAGCACATAACAAACAGCATATTTTGGGCATACTCTGGCACATATTTTTTTGTCTTTTAAATTCCAAAATTGTTGAGTCAACTTTTTGGACATCTAGCTAGCAATCAATTTCTTATACTTTTAGAAATATTTATAAGATAGAATCGTTAGTAGAAAAAAAATACCGGCCAAGTGCGAGTCGAACTCGCGCACCGAGGGTTCCGTACAAACCTGTATATATGTGATGTAACTAAAACTTTAAGGTTTTCGGAATTTTTCCTTTATATGTGCTATAAAACATTGCTTCATGCCAAATTTCAAGATTCTAAATCGACTAGAAGTACCCTTTAGGTTTTGATTCCCTTGCGAGTAGTTGCGAGTTTGAAAATATGCGGCTTAAATTGCTGTTTCTTTTTATTGCGTTGACATAGAAGTTTGATTTTGTTACAGCTTAAAGATATTATAGACCTGAGTATTTGATATGAATTTCAATTTAATACCTCTACGCGTTCATGAGGAAAGGGGTAGTAACTTTAAAATTATTAAAAATATTTTTATTATATGATGTAACTAAAAATTTACGGTTTTCGCAATTTTTCCTTTATCTGTGCTATAAGACGTTGCTTCGTACCAAATTTCAAGATTCTGAGTTCACGGGAAGTACCCTGTAGGTTTTGATTCGAAAATTTGCGGAAATTTGCGGCATAAACGGCTGTATCTTTTGATTGCGTTGGCTTAGAAGTTTGATTTTTTCACAGCTCCAAGGGACAATGGACCTGATTATTTGGTATAAATTTTAACTTGATGCTTCCACGCGTTCCTAAGAAAAAGGGTCTTGACAGACGGACGGACGGACGGACGGAGAACGAAGTGATCCTATAAGGGTTCCGCTTTTTCCTTTTGAGGTGCGGGACCCTAAAAAGGAAAAATATTCAAGAAGAAAGGTATTGACAGTAAGGGTAATACAAGAAGAAATACATATTTCAAAAGTATACATTTTTTCCACCACACATTATATTCCAGAACCAAAATATAATTTTTTTTTCCATTTTCTTCCCCTAGTGTTTACAATAAAAGACTCAGAGCTTTAAGGAGTAAAGAGTTCTTTATTATAAAAACGACACCAACGTTTCGGTTCCGATGTGAACATTTATCAAGGTGTTTTTTTTTGTGTTATATTTTAAGAAACAAAAGCTGTATATTTGGTGCAATATAAATATCTAATAATTTGTCACAAGAAACAAAAAAATTTCTGTATCCCGTCTATTTTCAATGGCACCTAGATATTACTTGAACTATAGGGCAATTTCGTTTGTTTATAACGTATTTAATTTACGCCTAACATGTAAAAGTGTCAATAAATGTTAAGGAGGACAAGATGCATTACCTAAGAAGAAGTACCATCGCTATTACTTCAGGGACAATTTTACAAGAAAGTCGTCCCTCTTTGTCGTTGGAAAATTACTTATTCCGCGTCCGATACCGACAAGGTACGGCGCAGCGGGCGAAAACTTTCCAGTCTCTCCTTAACAATTCAGTATAAATTGAATGCATTACCGCGGCCATCAGTGCTGCCAATATTCGTTTTCCGCGAAAACGGCACCATAAAAGTTGATAAATCCCTGAGTCTATCTCGCAGTGCTTAACGACTTGTAACGTATGAGTCATTCCAAGAATGTTGAAGTTTATTGCAACCGTTTTCAGTTTCCCAACTACAAAATATTCGATATGAGACTGTTTAATTTCTTCTCGTCAAATTTAATTGCACTATTAGGCGATGCACGTTCCGTTTAATGGAATTTATAGAATTGCCTTCATGTTTAACTTGAACTTGTGGTAGTTATTTTAATTTTGTCGTTATCATCCAGAACTGTTCCGTTTCATTTTCAGCATCCTCGACGTTGGTTAGTTGTAAAGAGTTAACCAAAGAACTACTCCATCGCTTTTTAAGGGTGTTGAAAGAACCAAAAATTTTTTAAACAATGCGTTCTAAAGGAAAATTTACGAAAAGTTTCTTTGGTAGAACCACCCCATTAATTTTTATGGCCATTATGGGGAACAGAGGTCAAGACGAATCTGAAAAGTGCTTGTTTTTAAATAGTGATTATAATATGAGACGTACGTTCTTACAGCTTGACACTTCTTATCCCTTAATAAGCTGCCAGGAAGATAGTTGGGATTGAAACAGTCTCATCCGGGGCAATTTGATCAAATGGATGGGCATTGAAATTGCCCATTAAGCCGCATTAGCCCTTAATCTAGAAATTATGCTGACCGTACCACCGGCGCCGCCGCTCCCATTTCCATTTCAAACGCCCATTACTTGTAATTCATTCTTATTAGGTCCGTTAAATAACTGATGTGGAATCATAATTTCGAGTGAACACAAACAAGCGCGACACCTACTGTTGTGGCTGCACAGAGACACACCAACTCACACGCCATTGTTCCAGATACTCCATAAACCTAAACACATCATGGTTTCATCCCTATTGTAAATAATGCAATGATTTGCAATCGCCAGAACATTAGAGTATTGTATTTATGCTGCAATTTAACTAATCTGGTTCTCGCATGGGGGATGTTATATGTGAAAATGATTTTGTGCTCGTAACGCGATGATAACTGCCAGGAATAAGTAGAAACAATACAATGCGGGAACAACAATCGACACAGGGAGCAATAACAATGGTCATTTCAGAGATGAACAAATGATTTCTATTATTATAATGATAATTATGTTCAGCTCGCGTGAAATGACCCTGCGTCATTTATATATACAGTAAGGGTAGAAACAGGTTAATTATACCGTATATTTATGTGTAAGTAGTTTAGTTGCTCATTAACAAGCTGTAATTACCAATGTATATAATTAACTAGAGCGTGGTGATGTTATTTTGCAGAATCTCGTCAAATTCTTCATCTGCAAGTAAAAATGGGCCGCTTAATCGATTCGTTAGCAAAAGATCACCCTTCTGACATTTTTTATTTTAAGTTTGTGGGGTCCCTTACAAAATGAGACAATAACGATGTATGCTAATTAGTTTTTGAAACAGGTTACTAAATTTGCGCGAGTGACGACTGTTTCGATTAACGTTACAAGAAGGCTGCGTCGGGGGGTTGTCCTTTAAAGTGCGTTATAAATAATTTGTAGTGACAGAAGCGCATTGCAGCACGGAAAATTATGGAGGGTCTGAACGTGCGTTCTACTAATTTCAAAGGGCTCGGCTTGCCAGCTCGCTGACGCCCCCTTACCACCCCTTTATTCCCCCTCTTCACGTCCGTATACTATGGTAACTCGATAATTATGAACTACGTGACATCGAAAGCGTTTGTGATAATTGTAACGTCCGTAATAAAGGGGGTAATGGAAGAAATTAAGGTTCAACGGCATTGGGGGGTATTAAGAACTGAACCTTCCAGATTTAGGAGGCAAACGTTGTTCACTCGATTAAGGGATGCTAGAATTTGCTTCAAATTATTATAATAATTTCTTGAGTTACTTGTCAGTAAAAATTCTCAGCCAAGTGTCTATTGCTTCGTAACACAAATGGTGAATGCGCTGGTCATTTACTTTTCAATAAATGTATGATCCTCGAGAGTCATAAAGACCTTTCTTTTTAGTTATTTTCTTTAGAGTTTTGCAAATATTTCCCGTGTTCTTAATATGTTGTAAACTCCGGCACGTTTTATTTCTGATTTGGTTAATTACTTTTGAGTAATCAACCGTTTTTCATTAAAAGGGACCGCCTTTGGTTCGCGCTTAAAGAGGGATTTTACATGTTTTATTTCATAGGCAAGTTACCCTCGGTTACGACGCCGTTCGCACTTAGGGTAATGTCTCCCGATAAGGGTTCCTTTAGACAGTGTCAACCGAAGGATATAATTACATAAGAGGGTTAGTTAGCATCCCTAGTTCGGAAACTTTTTCTTTTTACTCCGGAATATTTGTTTGAAAAGCTTCACTCCCTTCGTCAGTTACGTGAATCACGTCTCTTCCCCTTGTCACATCGAATTACAACACAAGCAGAAATCACATACATAAACCTTCTACCCAATAAAGGTAAAACTGAGTTGGTTGTCATATTTCGTAGCTACATAAACTTTATCGACATAACTCAGCTTCTGTTAACAATAAAACAAAAACGCCTTAAGTGTTTCAAGCAGATGTATATCAATATATTTATACATATAAAAAAAGACAGACTTTTCTCCATGATGGCCACATCCAACCACAACAACAATGTTTTAAAATTTTCTAAAATATTCTAAACTTGTTGGAATTTTCCAGATATTACGAGAATGTCCCAGGGTGTTCGAAAATGTTTCAGGAAGCAAGAAGAAGGTTTTATAACACCCCCAAATTATTTAGAAAGTTTAAGAACATTCGAAAATCTTCAATATCTTTCAAGAAAGGTCTAAAATGTTCCAGAATATTCAGAAATGTTAGATAATGTTTTGAATAATTATAAAATGTTCTAGAATGTTCCAGACTGTTCAAAAATGTTCCAGGAAACAAGAAAAATATTTAATCACATCCTAGAACGATTTAGAACGCTCAAGAATGTTTCAGAATCATGAATATCCTTCAGGAATGCTATTGTATGTTCCAGAATATTCAGAAATGTTAGATTATGTTTTGAATAATTATAAAATGTTCTAGAATGTTCCAGACTATTCAAAAATGTTCCAGGAAACAAGAAAAGGAGCTGATCACATCCTCGAATAGTTTAGAACGCTCAAGAATATTTCAGCATCTTCACTTTCTTTCAAGAACGGTTTAGAATGTTCCAAAATATTTAGAATGGTTAAATAATGTTTTTAATAATTACAAAATGTTTTAGAATATACTGACTTTTCAAGAATGTTCCAGATTGTTTCAAAATGTTCGAGGAAACAAGAAAAGGGTCTCATTACACCCTGGAATGATTTATAACGCTCAAGAATGTTTCAGAAACATCAATATCTTTCAATAATGGTCTAGTATGTTCCATAATATTTAGAAATGTTAAATAATGTTTTTAATAGTTACAAAATGTTCTAGAATGTTTCTGACTTTTTATAAATGTTCCAGACTGTTTCAAAATGTCCCTGGAAACAAGAAAAGGGTCTAATTACACCCTGGAATGATTTAAAACGCTCAAGAATGTTTCAGAAACTTTAATATCTTTCAAGAATGGTCTAGAATGTTCCAGAATATTCAGAAATGTAAGATAATGTTTTGAATAATTACAAAATTTTCTAGAATGTTTCTGACGTTTTAAGTATGTTCCAGACTGTTCAAAAATGTTCCGGGAAACAAGAAAAGGGTCTAATTACACCCTGGAATGATTTAGAACGCCCAAGAATGTTTCAGAACTTTAATATCTTTCAAGAATGGTCTAGAATGTTCCAGAATATTCAGAAATGTAAGATAATGTTTTGAATAATTATAAAATGTTCTAGAATGTTCCAGACTGTTCAAAACTGTTCCAAGAAACAAGAAAAGAAGCTGATCACGTCCTCGAATAATTTAGAACGCTCAAGAATATTTCAGCATCTTCACTATCTTTCAAGAATGGTCTAGAATGTTTCAGAATGTTCAGAAAGGTTAAATAATGTTTTGAATAATTACAAAATGATCTAGAATATTTCTGACTTTTTAAGAATGTTGTAGATTGTTCAAAAATGTTCCAGTAAACAAGAAAAGGATTTATTCACATCTTCGAATGATTTAGAATGTTCAGAAATGTTTCAGAATTTTCTGAATCATTACAGGATGTTTTAGAATGCTCCCGATTTGTTGGGAATGATCTAGAATGTTCTCAGGTTTACGGGAGTGATTTGGAATGATCGACAATGTTCCAGAACTTCGAAAATAATCTATAATTTTCCATAATATTCAAAAATGTTAGAAAATGTTTTAAATTATTACAAGATGTTCTGGAAAATACCCCTTCAACGTAACAGCCAGTATTAAATAATATCTACAAAAATAAGTAAGGATCAAATTCTAATAGGACCAATGATAAAAATTTGCGAGTGTAATTTGAGAGTACGTTCATAAAGCAATTCAAAGTTTCTCGAAATTAAAATGAAGAACAGAAGATAATAATTAGGTATATCTAAATTTTTTTACCTAGAAATATAACCCTGAATAAAACGGCGAGAACTAGGGGAAGAATCGTTAGAAGCGAGGTCAACAATTTGTTGTCATTAATCTACTAATGAAAAGGTTTATGTAAACGACCTTCCTAAATTGCAATGTAAGTCATATTCGAAGCCGAATATCTGCGACTAATCTCTAGTTAGCCTTAGTTATGGTATGTTCCGTACATACAAGTTTGTATGAATCCATTCAACCACCTTATTACCTACCCGTATTATCCTATCCGATCTGCTTTGTTTGCTCGTTTATATCAATTTAACAAACTCGGATCAGCAAAAGTTAATTCACATTTTCTATCTGTTTTGAAACAAAGTAGCAATCAAAGGCTACAGAATAATAAAGTTTTGTACCATACTTTGTATCCAAGTATTTACTAAATAAGAAAAAAATTATGTTTTGCGACATTTTTCTAATAACTATTTTATTGTCTCACAGCTCGCACAATTTAATAAAATAAGAATTTTGTATATAATAATAAATTCTGCGTAAGAAAACAATTTCATCGTCGCATCAGATATTGCTTAATAATAAAATAACAAAGCCCTGCCTTCTTTGTTTTTCCCAGTCGTTAATTATGAGAAATGTGTATATAAGAAATATTCGCGTATTTATTACAGTCCCTTGAAGCAAATTCCTTTGAGTAAATTTCATAATGAAACAAACAGGCTCTTTTGGAACAAACAACGAACGTAAAAATTGTTTGTTTGAAAGATCAAAAACGTGTTTCTTTGTATTTTGTAAGTTTCGTTAAATTAGCTACTGGCCTAATTTCGTAACACTCGCAAAAAAAATATCATCCCCTAAACTACTGCCTAAGTTAAAAATAGGAGAAAACCTCTTTTTTCGAACGCATCACTCAAAAAGTTTATATACGCCTCAAAATGCCTCATCTTATTTTTACTAGATACTGATGATAATATAAATAAACAGACATATAAGGAGCAGATAACATAAACTGTAACACATGGTAACAAAGAAATATAATTGAACTTGCTAAAAGTCATTATTCCATTTATTTTATTGTTGTTAGCTAGTGAATCATAGATAATAAAAAAGAAATATTTTATGAATGAGAAGAGTTCAAGAACGTAGCGTCTCGCGGCGGCCATTAAAAATTAATTAAGCAAGGTATCTGCAATATTTTCCTTTTAAGTTGTAAGCATCAGCAGCACTTTTCGCTGGTCGTGAGCGCAACCTGTAGGTTGATGAGGACAGAAAAAGGTTGGAAGAAGAGCGCCCTTGAGAGGCTCCCTCCCTTGATACCCGGCAGCAACATCGTCACCGTCCCCCCACTTAACCTCACGCGGCCCTTTGATGCTTCCTGGCAAGATTTGCTTCCTGCTTTTGATTAAAGAGCGTGAATTATTAATGAATCTCTCCGCTTTCTAATCTATAAATTTTTAAAGGTAGGTACACGTAGGAGAGAGAGGGTGAAACGCGGAGAAGAAGCGTCAGATATGCCGGGAATTAATTTTTTAAAGTCATACGCAACCTTCTTCGCCTTCTTCTTCTTATTACATTCTTCAGTTTTCTGGCGGAATTCCAGGGAAAATATTTTCATATTTGCACTAATCTAATTTGTATTTAATATTAACTTTCTTTAGTATCTATTATTAAGTAATAAAGTTTGTTTTTATTTAGTGAAAGCGATATTTGTTTCGTGTAAACAATCTTTATACAGTTAGAGAGAAAATTGAATTGATAAATGGTCCCTTGGAAACTGGGGCAAACATTTTTTTTTTGCAAAGAAGCGATGCGATCCCAAAATGCCATAATTTTTACGAAAGGCCAATTAAGAACCCGAGGCCTCCGACACCGCGTCGTCGATATAATAACTGTTTCAGACCGCAACAAGAATCTGTTTATTTTTCGGCCGAAAACCCTGTTCTCTCTTTCCATGTAGTAACTAACCTCAAAAGAAATCAATTAGCAACTTTCCCGACACTCCGACGCCCTTTCCTAAATAACATCCCAAAAACGTCCCTTTATTTTTCTTTTGTTTCGTCCTACGTAAACAACATCAATGTAATCGAAGTGAAACGTCTCGACAACGGGGCCGCTATCGAACAAGACAAAACGTACTTCGGAGACATCATAGTTTGCCGAAAACAACTTTGTTTTGTGTCTTTTGTATGGACTACAAGTAAAATCCAATTCTTCCGATTCTATTTAGTACATTACCTATGCTACGTTTTCATAACGGCTCATAACTAGGTACCGTAAGAACATGCGCACTGATGAACCAATAAAGATACAGTTTAAGTAATAGTTAATTGGATATTGACTCCATGTACAACGTTTTTTTTCAACACGTGGTAGATAAATTTTCTAAAAGATCAGTAAAGTAATAAGTCGTGTAAAGGCCGATTTCGGGCCGAGATTAACTTATAAATTAAACCTTAAGAGTCCCACTGAAACCATTACCAAAGAAACGCAACCCGCGAAATGAGCAACTAAATTATTTACAAGTTACGAGCTCAGAGGGTGTCCTATGGCATCCACCTGGTAGTTTAATTAAAGGGGTTGTCTGCCAGATAGACGCTCCAGATACCTACCTGGGTACTTAAGTATAAAAAGATGGAAACGATTTTATCTCTTAAAGAGATTCACTTTAAAAGATGAAAGTGAAGAAAAATGTGACAAAAAGATTTATGATGCAATTAATCAACATTATACTTAAAACCTATTTAATTTTTCTTGTTTACCACAAATGCACCCACCTAGCTACTGAATGTGAGAAATATAACACTAATGATATGGTGTAAATAAAAAAAGGTGAGAAGCAGACAAACCTTTACGTAAATTTGATTAAAAAAAATATCCGTAGGTACGGAATTTCGGTAGGTAGGTACAAAAGGATGGCCCTTTGTTTCGAAATGTGCTCGTCTTTTGCTTTGTGAAAAACGAAATGTGCTTTGTTGAGGACGAAGCGCGCCAACTCACTTTGTTCGTAGACAGTGTACGTGCTTAATTGACGTGACGATTCATTCTCCTTAATCGTAATTTTGTAAAGCGCGACCGACAAAAACAGACCAGAGCGCCTTATTCAATATACAATGGCCGACGATCTTACACTAATGCTCACAAGATCATAATGCTTGCATTATCTAAGAACATTTGTCTCAGCTCACCCTTAATACAATGGTACAATCGTTGTTGAACCATATCGCACATCTAGGATACGAAGAACTACTAAATAGAGGTACAAATGTTGACAAAGTTAATAAAAAGGAAGTTGCGTTAATTACAAAAAAACTGTCTGTCTTAAGCATGTGTAATGGGTTTTCTAGCTTCAATACGTTACACAGATACGGTGTACTTTACGTATGACGCTACAAGCATAAATGAGCCCCACATCGATTGCATCTATCCTTTGCTATTTCCCACCAAGCGGCATGATCTAGTCGCCAAGATAATTGTTTAGCATTCGGGAGGTTACAGGTTCGATTCCGGGGTCGGCTACTCTGGTCTAAGTTTTCTGTGGTTTTCTGGCTATATGCTGGAGTAATGACAATCAAAAGGTTGTCTTTCATCTCTCTTTTACCTCATTTTTCTTCTCCAAACCATCACCCATCCATTCCCGCGATTCCTGAAGGAGGCTGAAGAGTGCCCTCCGCTCTACCCTTCGACTTTCCATTAGAATGTACCATAAATCGGAGGGACAGCCCGTCCACCAACATTAGTGGGAATGAAACTCCCAAAAGTTTTGTTTTTCTGCACCTCCCAAACCTAAAGACGGTTCATAACACAAACGTCAAATGTAACCGGATTTAGTTAGTTACTAGCTATGCCCGCGACTTCGTCCGCGTGGAATAGTTACTTTCGGCAGCATTTAAAATTTTTTTCATCTATATTTTTATTTTCTGGGCCGTAAGCCTTTTTACCGACGTCATTACACAAAAACTTTCATTCCTTATTTTTGCCCCCTTTAGGGTAAAATTTTTACAAACTTTAAATGTCGTATTTATATCTAATCAAAAGCCTAAAAAATAAGTTTCAAGCCTCTAGCTTTATATCTACTTATCTATCTCTGTACAAAATTCTCATTTAAATCGGTTCAGTAGTTTGGGCGTGATTGCGTTACACACAGACAGACAGAGTTACTTTCGCATTTATAATATTATAGATTAATATAGTTTAATTATAGTTTAAAATAGTTTATATAGCTTAGTATTCAACTACTTTTATTGATCCAAATAAACAAAACCTTTATAATTTTTTACACTTAATATTTTAATTTTCTGGGCCGTAAGCTTTTTGGACGACGTCTTTACACAAAAACTTTCATCGGCTAATTTTATCCCCTTTAAGGTGAAATTTTTACAAACACTGAATTTCGTATTTATTTATATCTATATCCAATGAAAAGCCTAAAAAATCTTTAAAAATTACGGAATTTCCGCACAAACTTCCCTTTTTCAACCCCTTTAAACCCTTTTTTCGCAATAAAAAGTAGCCTGTGTCCTTTCTCAGGCTCTAGACTATCTCTGTACCAAATTTCATTTAAATCGGTTCAGTAAATTTTAGGCGAGATTGTGTAGCATACAGACAGAGTTACTTTCGCATTTATAATATTCCGCGAATTCATTTTCATCGATTTTCCCATGGGAATAAGATATTTTCCCGCCATAAAACTATGCTATGTGTTAATCCATGGTGTCAGCTAACTCCATACCAAATTTTATTAAAATCGCTCCAGCCGTTTAGACGTGAAGAAGTAACAAACATACACACTCACACACTCACAAACTTTCCCCTTTATAATATTAGTGTGATTTCCTCAATTATGTCAGACTTTTTAAAAATGAAACGAAGAAAACGAAATTCTTTTCGTTCATTGTTACTGAAGCTTTCGCTTCGATTTTGTCGCGAAATGACGAAGCGGTTTGGTTGGCAAAAGTTTGACAGGCGCTCAGACAGTTATCGGACTTAAAGTGGGTTGGTACAAGCCCGCCCGCCGAAGAAGTGTAATCGACTTGATGGCAACATTTCCTGTTGAAAGTTAATACTTCCCGCCGTTGATTACCTCCTCACGTCTACCTATCGGGAAAGTTCCTGTTTCCCGCCTCACTACCGACCGACGAAGTCAAATTCGGTTAGATAAAGATTTCTAAAACGCGAACGTTTCTATTTAAATACCTATCGGTGCAGTCTGTTCGTGAACTCGCGTAATAACTACAGAAATCAAACTAGATCTATGACCCTACTTACAAACCATTTTTGTTACAAATGTTTTGTAGAATACTAAGTAGCAGAGGGTTGTTTTTATTATGGACTTAGAGAAACGAAGATGTTAAAAAAAAAGGTAAAGTTCACGTTTGGGACAACCCATCTTTGCATAATTATTCGCTTTAGCCAATAGACGTAAAACCGATTTACCCGTCTCGTTTTTATCGGGCCTCGAACAGTTTGGCGAAGGCGCCGGAAACCTGTCCCTTATCCACTTGCTTAGATAAAGATAAAGACAGCTACTAACTAGCCTCAGTGGCACGAGAAAGCGAGTAAGTCGCCGGGCAAAACCTTAAATGTATGTAAAATACGATTGAGTACATCTGAATTCTAAAGCGCGGTCGATTATCTTGTCTTGCCGCTATTAATCACCCCTCAGCTGTAGAGGGCGAGAAGGAGACCAAACCGTTTTCTTGCTCGTGTTAAAACTGCCAGAATTAGTCTAAAAACAGGGCTTTTGTCATAGCCACCCTTTACTCGTACTTTCTGTTAAGACCATCAGCATTGTCTCATCAGGCCGAAGGACACAAGGGCGAATTGCTTAACTGCTTAAGCCAACCAGACACAAATTATTTCATTTCATGTCATAAAAGCGACAAGTTCATAAGCCCACAGGCAGTGGTCGTTTCTTGCAACAATATTATGACCCTCCATTTAAAGGAACACAATTAATTGTTCTAACAACGCCGTCTTTCGCCTTACAATTTAATGTTTGCAGGATATACAATATACAAAAAGCTTTCAACTGGGTATTAGGATTGAACTTAAAACTTTGAAGCAATTCCTCAGCGTAATGTATATTGTGCAATAAGGCTGTCGAGAATTTTTTTGTAATGTTGCAAATTGATTTTTATATAAGATGGTAAAATTACTCTGTAGATTAAATTCCTGTTTTAAGAAGGTTATTATTGCGATCCGTTTCGTGGCATTCAAGACAATTGAAAGGATCAGGCACGGCTCGCGATTGAAATAAAGGCTTAGGCATTTGCAAAATTTTCCCCGAGGATTAATTCTTCGTGGGGGCTAAAACACAAGAATGCTTTCTTCAGAATGAATAGAAAACTTGCAGCGATTTATATCGCTTCATGGCCCTCTCTTAAGCTTTATTGAAATAATTTAGGAGACGTATAAAAGGGGTGCCTGCCGGATTACCAAGTGAAAAGTCAAAGACGCAGCCAACCCTCCCATCGTACCTTTTCAAAGGAAATCTACGTTATCATAACTGAATTACATATAAGATACGATAACGTAACGATTTCTAAGTATCCTACAATTTACGTACCTAGTTAGTTACTAATACAGAACGTAATATAACGATCTGAATACACTAACTTACTTTATGTATGTACACTATTGTATGTATAACATACGCAAATGATAAATTACACGAAGACAATGCATTACCATCTGCATGTTGTGTCCGGATGGCTGACCCAGTGCGCCACTGCTATTCTAGAATAATTTATGGTCCACGAAAATCTCAACGTATATCAAGCTAGCAGTTACCATCTGTCTATGTTGTTGTGCGGATTTCTGACGGCCATAATTGTCGCTAATTTGTCCTAAATCCAATAATTTGTCGCTCGTTCTCTTTAAGCGATAATCAAGCGGTAATGCACTACATTGATATCAATGTGTAGGATATTATTGTAAAGGCCATAACTTGTCGCTAATTTGTCGCTGAAAGATGACACATTCATCGAATTTGTCGCTAGTCTTATCTTCAACTGATAAGCGAAAAACAGCTGGAATAAGATCAAACTGGCACTACATATGGCATATCTCGAAAGGAAATGTTGTAGGATATTATTGTAAAGGCCATAACTTGTCGCTAATTTGTCGCTGAAAGATGGCACATTCAACGAATTTCTCGCTAGTCTTATCTTCAACTGATAAACGAAAAACTGCTGGAAAACATCAAACAATTAATCAAGGAGTTCTTGTTACATTTGTTTTAAGAGACCGGATTTATTTACCAATTTTTTTTAAATAAGGTTTTCCCTGTTTCCCCAAGATAGGCAACATGTTACCTTTTAAGGGTTTGATGGTTTTCCAATAGTTTTTTGCTTATCAGTTGGAGATAGACTCGAAAAACTTGATGGTATCTTTCGCTGACAAAATGGCTTACTTTCCACGAATTTTTTTCGAGTAGTTTTCCAGTTATTTTTTCCCAGACTGCTTATCAGCTGAAGATAAGACTAGCGAGAAATTCGTTGAATGTGCCATCTTTCAGCGACAAATTAGCGACAAGTTATGGCCTTTACAATAATATCCTACGACTTTCTTTTCGAGATATGCCATATGTAGTGCCAGTTTGATGTTTTCCAGCTGTTTTCGCTTATCAGTTAAGATAAGACTAGCAAGAAATTCGTTGAATGTGTCATCTTTCAGCGACAAATTAGCGACAAGTTATGGCCTTTACAATAATATCCTACGACGTTTTCCCTGTTTCCCCGCAAGATAGTGCAAATGTTGACCTTTTAAGGGTTTGATGGTTTTCCAATAGCTGTTTTTCGCTTATCAGTTGAAGATAAGACTAGCGAGAAATTCGTTGAATATGCCATCTCTCAGCGACAAATTAGCGACAAGTTATGGCCTTTACAATAATATCCTACGACATTTCCTTTTCGAGATATGCCATATGTAGTGCCAGTTTGATGGTTTTCCAGCTGTTTTTCGCTTATCAGTTAGAGATAAGACTAGCGACAAATTCGTTGAATGTGCCATCTTTCAGCGACAAATTATGGCCTCTACTGTAATATCCTACGACATTTCCTTCTCGAGATATGCCATATGTAGTGCCAGTTTGATCTTATTCAGCACTTTTTCGCTTATCAGTTGAAGATAAGACTAGCGACAAATTCAATGAATTTGTCGTCTTTCAGCGACAAATTAGCGACAAATTATGGCCTTTTCAATAATATCCTACGACATTTCGCTTTCGAGATACGCTATGTGTAGTGCTGGCTTGATATCAAGCTAGCACTACAGCTAATTATGGCTAAACGGCACGAGCGACAAATTTTTGGATTTGGTAACAAATTAGCGACAAATTATAGTGCAAGTTAGAAATCGGAAAAATAATTTTGTCGTGCTAGCTTGATAAACGTGAATTCTCAACATTAATTGCGAAGCGCAACTTTTTATGTGGAATTTTTTTCTTCAAGGGGCACTTAACTTTTAAAAATTCATACTCCGGAACCTAATTTTGCATTTTCAAAAAATTAGAATCTATGAAATGGTAATTTTAATGTTTATATGGTCGTAAATATTGGAGTAATGTTAATAGGCGAGCGTCTTCGTTATCTATCTCTCCAAATGTTATTTTGAGTGCGTCTGTGAGAGAGAATGCTTGGCTAATTTTGAAAAACTTTTACTCTATACTTTTGCCAGGGAGAATATTGCCCAGATACAATTAATTTATTTAGCAAATTATTTTATACTCAGAGACAACCAGCAGTCATGAGTGATGGGTTTCAGAAAAGTAAAAGGATTTTCTTAATTAATTTTAGGATCCATTAGTCGCCTGGAAAATGAATCCGTAAATAATTTACATTGCATTTTGAATTTAATTAGTATAAAAGTATTTTTTGAAAACCCCAATCACCAAGGTGTTCCTTATAGGTATGGGAGATCAAATAAATTTTAATTTTACGCAAAATCGAAACAGAAAGTTCAATATTTACCGGCATCCTCGACCAAAATAGGAACCACTCAAATCCAGGCGCCGTATTCGTGTCCGTTTTCAATTAAATGGAAATATTTTCGTATAAATTAAATGTAAATAGTTGACGTTGCGACGTACGAAAATTTTGTAAAGGATGTAGTCGACGGGGGAAATGGAAAACGCCGCGCGTTTTCCGGAAATTAGAGACCGAATTACACATGCTAGTCTTTCGGTCCTTTCAATTGCCAAGTCGATTTGAGACCTGTTTAATCATCGGCACTGCGCGCTCTCGGCTTGTTCCAAATTAAAATGCAAATGTTTTTGGGCTACACAACTCTATGTACGTGTATGTATCTATGTGTGTGTGTGTGTGTAGTGTAGAATCCCCGGTTACTACCCTAGCGTGTTCGTATTTAAATTTCGACAACACCATTTAAAGTCAAAAGCACTTGGTATTCTCGTACTATTAATTAGAAAACATTTTCGCCAAATTGTAACCCCGAAAAATTAGATCAAGCTTCAGAATTAGCTCTTCTACATTTACATTGAACTATTGCACTTTTTGAAAATACTCAGGACAACTAAAGTGTCGTGTTTTTGCGTTGGGGTTTGAGCTATTTTGTTCGTTCTACTCAGGATATTCCAGGAGAACACAAAAAACATCAACTAAAATTTCATGAATACTTATATAGCGTCTATAAGTAGTTCTTTAATTAATCTAATTAATTCATTAAAATGTGGCCAGATAATTGAATAATTAAAATCCACATATCCAAGTGTCTACTTATTATTTTCCGGGCCTATATGGATCATGGTTGTTGGGATTTTTATATTTTTCCACTAACGAAGTATATATTTCCACTAGGGCAGGGGTGGCGAACCATTGGCACTCGTGCCACAAGTGGCACGTTTGAAAATTTTGATGGCACGCACAAAAACAATTTTTTTTTTTAAGTTTTCTTTTTTAATAGAAATGAATTAAAAATTATTAATCTACACTTAATTTATAGTTTATGATATAAATTTGTAGTAGGTACTGAATACCTGTCTTAGTATGTTAACTAGAACCGTCAAATTATACATTTTATTATTAAAATATCGCATGAATTCTTTCGAAGTATATACAGATGCGCATTAGATAAAAAAATTTGCGTATCCAGTTTCGCCTTCTTAAGGTATTTGAATGTTGTTGCTGTCGCAGCACTCGAATCAAAATTTATTTTATATCCTGATACAATACCATTTGAATAATTAAATTTAAAAGTCCTTGAGTGGTTAAATTTTAATGAATGAGAAATGGTTAGTCGAATTTCAGTCAAGTACCATATAGAACCAAAATTTGTTGATTTAAGAAATGATTTAGAAATTATTGAAAGTAATCGATTATTGGATAAAATAAATAAAATTGCAGAAGATGAAATTCTAACTATACATGGAATTCAGTTCCTGACACGTTTAATTGTTTAAAACTTTAAAAATATTAGCAAAGGCAATTTTATCAATTTTTTCATCGACGTGGGCATGTGAATCTCTATTTTCAGAATTAAATTTTATAAAAAATAAATATAGGAATAGAATGACGGATGAGTCGAGCTCTGCATGCGTACTGTTGAAATTAACCAAATATGAACCAGATATTAAATCTTTATCATCTTGTGTACAGCAACAAAAATCACATAAAAAACAATTTTTTTAACGTGAATTTTGTTTCTAGCATATTGCTTTTTGTAAAACATTGATTAATAAAAAATTGTTTAAAGATGAATTGCTTTTGTTTGTTTGTTTAATTATACTTAAGTACGTATAGTTTCACCACGCTAACGTTTCGAATGAAATTTTATTGTGGCACGTTACCTATTTAAAAAAGAATTTTTATGACTTTGTGGCACGGACATCAAAAAAGGTTCGCCATCCCTGCACTACTGTGTTCAATTTTATAGCAATCCTTTGAGCAATCGTTGTCTGACCGACAGTTCTTGATTTATCAATAATTACTGTGACATAATTAAAATTTATATTCTTGCGCATATTGTGTTTTTAAAAATTTTATAGTTCTATTGTACCTACATATACTTCGCTGTCGCTGTCTTTTACTTCATCTATATTTCGACTGAAGTAAACAGAACGCTTTTCATGTTTTGTATTGAATCAGATTATTATATTATACCAATAAATTTAAATTTAAAGATTTGATGTCTATTATTATTAACATTCGCCTTTCAGGCTCTATTAGAACGTGCAAAGGTTTTCTTTATGTATATATTGTTGGAGAAAAAATGAGAAACGTGGCAACGTAGGCAATCGATCAGTGTGATTGGTAACGTGGTCGAGAAGAGTGAACATATTAAGAGGAAGTCGCGAAAAGGAGAGACAGACGAAGGTGATCCGCTGTGGAGTCAACACGTGTGTAAATTAGAGAAGGTGTGCTAGTGATGGTTGTGCAATGTTTAAAAACGAGAAGCTTGTGCCTACATATTATAAAAAAATTGTGAAGAAAATCCACAACAGCTACGTAAAAATCTGCCTACCTTTATGTTAATAAAGGTTTGTACCATTTATGGGCAATTATTTTCTAAATTATCACCCTTTCAACCAATGGTCATATCAGGAACACCAGGAATCTACTAACGTTGTTTAGTATTTAACAGTTGAGTTTATCAAAATATTGTATTTTTACATTGTATATACCATTGCTCACTAAAATAGTATTTGTTTCACCAAGCCCCGAGTTGATTTATAATTCCAAACCCACCTCAACGACCAGCAACTCTGTAGTTGCCCTCCGTCTGCCCTCACACCTACCACAAACTCAACCTGTTATCCCTCGTTTTTTGTTACACCTAAGCCATTGCAATAATTTATATCGCTAGCTATAAACTCTTCATAAATTACCCAAAATCACCCCTTTTTGTCCACAACTTAGAATATTGTAACTCCGTTCTGATAAATTACTCCAGATTACTCCGGGGTAAATTGTTGTTAAATATACTTCAACAATCGTCTTAGGTCGAGTTGATAAGGAAACTAGATTATGTAAGGGTGCTTGGCGATTAATTGTGCGCCATCGAGTAAGTTTGTCGGAACACTTAACATAATTGGTGGAGTTGTCACTTCGTCGAAGTGCTTCTTCGTCTCTACTCTTCATCATCAGGAGCGTAGGGAGTATGCAGATTGGCCCCGGTCATCTGCTGCGGTATTGCCGCTATTTAAAGGGTTGAAATGAAATCTGCTGCTGAAACAGGTATGCAAAGTGCTTCTTTAACCTAATTGCTTTACTTCCTAGAAGCAATTTCAGTTCCGGTTGGTCTAACACCGACTGGACGGTAAATCAGAAAGTAGAATCCCACCGGAACAACACGACTATGTACACCGTTGCAATATAATGTAGTAAAGAGACGTTTTGCATGCATATGATGCGAATTCCTTCTGTCTGTGCGCAGTTTTCTTCTGAAGTAAATGGATTTCCGGACCGTTATTTTCTCACTGGCTTGCTTATCCCATATTTATATGCATTGCAAAGTTCGCTTTATGAACAGAATCACGAAATTCCGATGCATATGGGTCGATTAATGTAACCGTCTGGTAAAAACAACTTTATCTCGAGAAAGAAAATTACTCGGGATGTAAAATATCGGTCAAGAAGAAACTCGAAGCTCTCATGCTTCCCTTAGAAAACTATTTCATAATCCTGATTACTCACAAGAGACAGGAACGAACTACTGCACTAGATTAAATTTTGGATGATGAGAAGTTTATGGTGGTGTCTGGTTCCTTCGTCTCTTTACAGTCATGACTTAATCATTGAATAACAAAACTTATTATGCTAAACCTTAGAAATATAAACGTGAAGAATTGGAAAAATATAAATGTGTCTCTACTACCTATTAAATATTATTTTTTAGTTTTTATTCTGTATTTCTAATAAAAAGGAACGACCATCGCCATTTCCTTGGAAATCAATAAATTATATAATGTGCGTCGATTCTTGGATGGGAAGTTGAAACGTGATAAATGGACCGGCAATATTGAAGGGTAAGTAATACCTTCCCCGAAAAAAAAAAGAAAGAGAGACGGGCGATATTTTCAAAGGATAGTTGGCTTCGACCGAGGATAAACGGTAGTAGGTGGTGAAGGACAGGAAGTCGGTATTTCGATAAGCCCTTTTTTTTCATCGTATTAGCACAAGAACAGGCCATAATATTACGTCCTCTAACGCCATCTATGGAATGTGATTTTCCAAATGGATACCGATAACACGTTTTATTTTTGGATTTTATGAAGTCTCTTACGACATAGTAATAAAAAATCTCATATTTCAGAAAATAAAATACATTTGAGAACACCTATTTTGTTGTAGAAGTGTAAAAGATGTAACATCAAATAAAATCGACTCTTTCAACTGCCATCGATTATAAATAAGGGTTTTATTTTCACTTTTTATCCCTCTTACACTACATTATCGATTATAACCCGCAGCACATACACGACGAGCAAGTTTGCTACAGTAATCCATTTAATTTTTCAATCATTTTCGTCAGCATTTGTGAGTAAATTTGCTCCCCAGTTAAAAAAAGATTATTCCCAACGACATTTATTCCGGAATAATAACTTCTTATATTCGCAATCATCTTTTGAATTCTCCTGAGACAACGGGAGGAGTGAATCCAGTGCTTCGCCAGCAAATTACAAACCATATCGCATAAATTGTCTACGCAGGCGGAGAGAGCCGTGTCAAAAAAGTGGAAAAGATTATCTTTTTTTACTTCATATAAACTATTACCCCATTTTGCCATCCACTCACGCCTCCGTGAGTTTATTGCACGAGCAAAGCTTGCTGGAGGGAAGCAGATATTTTTTCTAATTTGGTTCACCTCATTTTTCAGTCACTTTACGCCCCGTTCGGAATTATTTAGGGCTTCTGTCGTTAAAGTTACTTTTATTTTATTTAACAGGGAGAAAGTTGGAGCTTATTATACCTAAGCCGTGCAAAATAAAAAATCAGGGGCAAGGGCAATATGTAATAAAAGCTGTCGGAAACTCAATTTTATTTCTGATTCTGTTGGGAGAAGAGTCAGAAATATCTACAAACACCCCCTTTCGCTTCGTTACATTCCTAAATTATTTCATTGTCCACGCTTAAGACGATTTCATCTTCAAGCTGCAACGAAAGATTTCTATATGTAATTTGGGAATGGCCTATGAAATAGCTTACTCAAAATTTTAATCGTGCTTCCACTAGCGTTATGCATTTAATTTCAAAACAAAACTGCACAGCATTTTGTTTTTCCGGTCTTGACACAAAATAGGTTCAAATCAGCAAAATAGTCGCAACAACTTTGTCCGCATTGCCTGGTAGTAGTGGTGGTGGTAGTTGTAGCTGAACACATAGGGTACAAAATCTACACGAAACTTCCCTAAACCGTCCGAATAAATTACTTCAGTTTGAAATTAAACGTTTGCACAAAGCGAACCGCACACATTGCATACACTCACTCTAACACTAAAAAACAAATATTGCAGCGACAGAAGATTCTTTAGAAGCCGGATATCCTCGAGGTATTAATAATAACTACATGCTATAGAAACTATGTGCATGCGAATTTTCTTTTTACAAACTATTTTTGCTTTTACGACCGAAAATTTGTCTTTTTGATCTTCTACTACGTCCTGCAGAAGCCCCCTGTTTCTTGTTAACTAGCCAAATTACTTTCCTTTCGCTCAGAATTCCATAACATTTTCGAACGTTTTGGAAAATTTTTAAATATTGTCGTATCTTCTAAAAAATAATTCTACTTCCTTCTGGAAAATTCTAGTACATTCTCAATCCTCAAATTCTGTAACGTTCTCGAGCCTCCTGAAGAATTCTAAAACAATCTCGAACCCTTTATAAAATTCTAGACCATTCTCGAAGCTCCTGGAAAATTCTAGAAGATTCTCAAACATTCTGAAGGTATCCAGAACAATCATGAACATTTTGGAGAATCCTAGAAGATTCTTGAACTTTCTGGAAATTTATAGAACATTGTTGAGTCTTTTACTGTACTCTTGAAGATTCTCGAACCTTCTGGAAATTTCTAGAGCATTCTCGAACCTTTTGGAGAATTCTAGAAGGTTCTTGAAGCTTCTAAGAAATTTCTAAAGCATTCTTGATCCTTCTGAAGTATCTTAGAAGATCCTTGAACTATATGGAAACTTCTCATATAATTTATAAAATTCTAGGCCATTCTCGAAGCTCCTGGAAAATTCAAAAGCCAAATTCTGAGGAATTCTAGAACATTCTCGAACCTTTTGGAGAATTCTAGAAGTTCTTGAACTTCTAGAAATTTCTAGAAGCATTCTTGATCCTTTCTGAAGTTCTCGAAGCCTTCTGGAAATTCTAAACATTCTCGAACTTTTGTAAAATTCTAGACCATTCTCGAAGCTCCTGGAAAAATTCTAAAGATTCTCAAACATTCTGAAGGTATCTTAGAACAATCATGAACTTTTGGAGAATTCTAGAAGATTCTTGAATTCTGCATTTGAGTCTTAAATCTAGAAATTCTCAACCTTCTGAAGTTCTAGACATTCTGAACTTTTGGAGAATCCTAGAAGGTTCTTGAAGCTTCTAAGAAATTTCTAAACATTCTTGATCCTTCTGAAGTATCTTAGAAGATCCTTGAACTATATGGAAACTTCTCATACAATTTATAAAATTCTACGCCATTCTCGAAGCTCCTGGAAAATTCTAGAAGATTCTCAAACATTCTGAAGGTATCTAGAACAATCATGAACCTTTTGGAGAATCCTAGAAGATTCTTGAAGCTTCTAAGAAATTTCTAAAACATTCTTGATCCTTCTGAAGTATCTTAGAAGATCCTTGAACTATATGGAAACTTCTTATACAATTTATAAAATTCTAGAACCTTCTGTAAATTTCTAGAACATCCAATCCAAGAACTTTCTTGAACCTTCTCGAACCTCCTGGATAATTCTCAAAGGTTCCCCACACCTTCAAAGGTATCTCCTGCAGCTGAAAACCGCAACCATCTTCATGGATGTATGATATGCATTTATTATTATGTATACTATAATCCCAGCGCTAACCATTGACCTCTTTATTATTCTTTTAAGTCAACGTCTCACCCCAATGACTATTACTACCTAATTTCGTAGCACCTGGGTTTTTACATGAATTTTTTCCGTTTTGGTGGTAAGTGCTTTTCTTTCTACGAAATTATAAATTTGAAGTAGGTATGTATACGAACATTGAACAGCCCTACAGCCCTCCTGTAGGCAATTCGTAAACGTCTGTTATCTTAACCGGAGTTCTTTAGTTTGTCTAATATATGAAGCCGGACAAGTCGAAAGAAAATACCAACTTTGTTTTCTTTGAACTTTTATATAAGGAGCAGTAGAGAGACAAGGAGTTTAATTTGTTTCGAAGAAAAACCGAATAGAAAGAATAGCAGACTGGAGTTGTTTTAGCTTTATATTGCTCCTTTATAGATGTAGGTATGTACTCACTCGTCTAGTGACTTTAAAGAGTGGAAATTAGAACTATGCGGACGATATTTCGAAAGACAATTACCTAATAAAACGTTTTTCTAATAAATAAAATAAATGTTGCGCTACTGCCACTTTGTTAACAGTCAATAGGTACATAAAACGAAATTAAAAATTTTTAATAAACGAGCCTTATATGCTGATTAAATTAATTTGTAGTTTTGTTGCAATATTGCAAGAGGGTGGTAGGTACCTACTGTTTATTTCAGTTTAAATTTTATTTTTATTTATTTACTTACCTACCTAAGCGATTTCGGAATCGTATGATTCGAAAAGAAGAAATAAAGGAAGTGGTGAGAGAGTATAAAAGCTCGCCCGGACCAGGCAGCTTAGTAAATAGAAGTTCGAGAAAGAACAAACAGCATTTGATCAGTTTCCCACCGATGCGATAGTAAACGCTGAAGTTCTGGTTGCGCCTAATGGACGGTAATGGTAAGATTTAGGTCGGAGTCTTGGCACCTTTGCCATGCCTCCTCCTTCGGTGTCACGGAAATCGCGAGCAAGATTCACTTACCAAGATGTACCTACCAACCAACCAACCTCTTTGCTGAGATTGCTGCATTACAGAAAATAATTTCCAACGTAACGGAAGAAACTTCTGAAACACTTTACGATGTAACCGGCCACTTTTACCTCATATACAGGGTGTTATTTGCACTTTTTAATGATTCAGTACTTGGAATAGAACTTTGTTTGCAGTTTAGTTTCTTATGATTATTAATATTCTCGGTGTAGGTAATTTATTTTTATCTTACAATGTCAGGCAGTACGTACCCCAGTTATTATATAAAATGTAAATTTCCTTCCTAAAATGCATTTTTTTAAGATAAATGTACATCCGTGCATTTATCTCGGCGAGAAGTTTTGAAAATTAGCCTCATTTAAGTTTTCACTACCTTTTTCATTTTGAAAGAAACAGATTGCACAATATTAAAACTTCCGCGGCGCGTTTTCATGAAAAATAGTGCGATTATTTTCCGCGAAGTTTCTAGATGCTTCTGCTCCGAATGGTAACACGGAATACTTTTATAATTGCAGTGAAATTTTTAATTAAAGTGCTAAAATACATATTAATTAAACATGGCGCTCAGGAAGTATGCGTTTGCTTCTTATCTTTTTCATTTTCTTCGTCTAATTGTACAAGGATTTCTCCTAATATAGCAAAGCTTCATTCAAGAGTGAGAGCAGCGCAGATTAAATTTAACTCCAATTCAGAAGGATTAATGCCCTCTGCTTAGGACTGCTTTTAAGATCTGCTTCGAGGAAAGCATCAACGTTTGCGAAAACTTACTTGTAATAACTACGTTGAAGACTAAACAAACTCAATTAGAAAGTTCATGGGCCAAAAGACAGTGACTTTATTTTTAAGAAAAAAATAACATTAATAGATTTGAAGCATTTCAAATTCTGAGACGCAGATTGATAGTTGCAAGAGATTAATACAATCTCTCGCAAATTTCGTACGTAAAAATTTGACCCGCCTTCTCTGCAGACAATTCACGCGCCGACCAGTAGCAAGCTCCGCCCTAAGTAGGGTATTGGTACGTAAATATTCGATCCGCCTTCTGTGGGGACAATTGAAGGCGTCACCTATAAAATACGAGTGTGCTATAACCTCGACCCCTCGCGCACGTCACAGCTAATAACGCTGTATCTACTCGACAAGATTCGACCCGCCTTCTAAATGGACAATTGACGGCACGACCTATAGAACACGAGTATGCGGTAAGCTTCACCCCTTGTGTATTATTGACTTGTAAGCAGTTGATGCGCCTTTTCTGTAGACAGTTGACGCAACGAACAGTAGCATAGAAGTGTCAGTAAACTTCGCCTTAACTGAGATATTGGCACGTAAATATTCGATCCGCCTTCTGTGGGGACAATTGAAGGCGTGACCTATAAAATACGAGTGTGCTATAACCTCGACCCCTCGCGCACGTCACAGCTAATAACGCTGTATCTACTCGACAAGATTCGACCCGCCTTCTAAATGGACAATTGACGGCACGACCTATAGAACACAAGTATGCTGTAAGCTCCACCCCTTGTGTGGTATTGACTTGTAAGCAGTTGACGCGCCTTTTCTGTAGACAGTTGACGCAACGAACAGTAGCATAGAAGTGTCAGTAAACTTCGCCTTAACTGAGATATTGGCACGTAAATTTTCGATCCGCCTTCTGTGGGGACAATTGAAGGCGTGACCTATAAAATACGAGTGTGCTATAACCTCGACCCCTCGCGCACGTCACAGCTAATAACGCTGTATCTACTCGACAAGATTCGACCCGCCTTCTAAATGGACAATTGACGGCACGACCTATAGAACACAAGTATGCTGTAAGCTCCACCCCTTGTGTGGTATTGACTTGTAAGCAGTTGACGCGCCTTTTCTGTAGACAGTTGACGCAACGAACAGTAGCATAGAAGTGTCAGTAAACTTCGCCTTAACTGAGATATTGGCACGTAAATTTTCGATCCGCCTTCTGTGGGGACAATTGAAGGCGTGACCTATAAAATACGAGTGTGCTATAACCTCGACCCCTCGCGCACGTCACAGCTAATAACGCTGTATCTACTCGACAAGATTCGACGCGCCTTCTAAATGGACAATTGACGGCACGACCTATAGAACACAAGTATGCTGTAAGCTCCACCCCTTGTGTGGTATTGACTTGTAAGCAGTTGACGCGCCTTTTCTGTAGACAATTGACGCAACGAACAGTAGCATAGAAGTGTCAGTAAGCTTCGCCTTAACTGAGATATTGGCACGTAAATTTTCGATCCGCCTTCTGTGGGGACAATTGAAGGCGTGACCTATAAAATACGAGTGTGCTATAACCTCGACCCCTCGCGCACGTCACAGCTAATAACGCTGTATCTACTCGACAAGATTCGACCCGCCTTCTAAATGGACAATTGACGGCACGACCTATAGAACACAAGTATGCTGTAAGCTCCACCCCTTGTGTGGTATTGACTTGTAAGCAGTTGACGCGCCTTTTCTGTAGACAGTTGACGCAACGAACAGTAGCATAGAAGTGTCAGTAAACTTCGCCTTAACTGAGATATTGGCACGTAAATATTCGATCCGCCTTCTGTGGGGACAATTGAAGGCGTGACCTATAAAATACGAGTGTGCTATAACCTCGACCCCTCGCGCACGTCACAGCTAATAACGCTGTATCTACTCGACAAGATTCGACCCGCCTTCTAAATGGACAATTGACGGCACGACCTATAGAACACAAGTATGCTGTAAGCTCCACCCCTTGTGTGGTATTGACTTGTAAGCAGTTGACGCGCCTTTTCTGTAGACAGTTGACGCAACGAACAGTAGCATAGAAGTGTCAGTAAACTTCGCCTTAACTGAGATATTGGCACGTAAATATTCGATCCGCCTTCTGTGGGGACAATTGAAGGCGTGACCTATAAAATACGAGTGTGCTATAACCTCGACCCCTCGCGCACGTCACAGCTAATAACGCTGTATCTACTCGACAAGATTCGACCCGCCTTCTAAATGGACAATTGACGGCACGACCTATAGAACACGAGTATGCGGTAAGCTTCACCCCTTGTGTATTATTGACTTGTAAGCAGTTAATGCGCCTTTTCTGTAGACAGTTGACGCAACGAACAGTAGCATAGAAGTGTCAGTAAACTTCGCCTTAACTGAGATATTGGTACGTAAATATTCGATCCGCCTTCTGTGGGGACAATTGAAGGCGTGACCTATAAAATACGAGTGTGCTATAACCTCGACCCCTCGCGCACGTCACAGCTAATAACGCTGTATCTACTCGACAAGATTCGACCCGCCTTCTAAATGGACAATTGACGGCACGACCTATAGAACACAAGTATGCTGTAAGCTCCACCCCTTGTGTGGTATTGACTTGTAAGCAGTTGACGCGCCTTTTCTGTAGACAGTTGACGCAACGAACAGTAGCATAGAAGTGTCAGTAAACTTCGCCTTAACTGAGATATTGGCACGTAAATATTCGATCCGCCTTCTGTGGGGACAATTGAAGGCGTGACCTATAAAATACGAGTGTGCTATAACCTCGACCCCTCGCGCACGTCACAGCTAATAACGCTGTATCTACTCGACAAGATTCGACCCGCCTTCTAAATGGACAATTGACGGCACGACCTATAGAACACAAGTATGCTGTAAGCTCCACCCCTTGTGTATTATTGACTTGTAAGCAGTTGATGCGCCTTTTCTGTAGACAGTTGACGCAACGAACAGTAGCATAGAAGTGTCAGTAAACTTCGCCTTAACTGAGATATTGGCACGTAAATATTCGATCCGCCTTCTGTGGGGACAATTGAAGGCGTGACCTATAAAATACGAGTGTGCTATAACCTCGACCCCTCGCGCACGTCACAGCTAATAACGCTGTATCTACTCGACAAGATTCGACCCGCCTTCTAAATGGACAATTGACGGCACGACCTATAGAACACAAGTATGCTGTAAGCTCCACCCCTTGTGTGGTATTGACTTGTAAGCAGTTGACGCGCCTTTTCTGTAGACAGTTGACGCAACGAACAGTAGCATAGAAGTGTCAGTAAACTTCGCCTTAACTGAGATATTGGCACGTAAATATTCGATCCGCCTTCTGTGGGGACAATTGAAGGCGTGACCTATAAAATACGAGTGTGCTATAACCTCGACCCCTCGCGCACGTCACAGCTAATAACGCTGTATCTACTCGACAAGATTCGACCCGCCTTCTAAATGGACAATTGACGGCACGACCTATAGAACACAAGTATGCTGTAAGCTCCACCCCTTGTGTGGTATTGACTTGTAAGCAGTTGACGCGCCTTTTCTGTAGACAGTTGACGCAACGAACAGTAGCATAGAAGTGTCAGTAAACTTCGCCTTAACTGAGATATTGGCACGTAAATATTCGATCCGCCTTCTGTGGGGACAATTGAAGGCGTGACCTATAAAATACGAGTGTGCTATAACCTCGACCCCTCGCGCACGTCACAGCTAATAACGCTGTATCTACTCGACAAGATTCGACCCGCCTTCTAAATGGACAATTGACGGCACGACCTATAGAACACGAGTATGCGGTAAGCTTCACCCCTTGTGTATTATTGACTTGTAAGCAGTTAATGCGCCTTTTCTGTAGACAGTTGACGCAACGAACAGTAGCATAGAAGTGTCAGTAAACTTCGCCTTAACTGAGATATTGGTACGTAAATATTCGATCCGCCTTCTGTGGGGACAATTGAAGGCGTGACCTATAAAATACGAGTGTGCTATAACCTCGACCCCTCGCGCACGTCACAGCTAATAACGCTGTATCTACTCGACAAGATTCGACCCGCCTTCTAAATGGACAATTGACGGCACGACCTATAGAACACAAGTATGCTGTAAGCTCCACCCCTTGTGTATTATTGACTTGTAAGCAGTTGATGCGCCTTTTCTGTAGACAGTTGACGCAACGAACAGTAGCATAGAAGTGTCAGTAAACTTCGCCTTAACTGAGATATTGGCACGTAAATATTCGATCCGCCTTCTGTGGGGACAATTGAAGGCGTGACCTATAAAATACGAGTGTGCTATAACCTCGACCCCTCGCGCACGTCACAGCTAATAACGCTGTATCTACTCGACAAGATTCGACCCGCCTTCTAAATGGACAATTGACGGCACGACCTATAGAACACAAGTATGCTGTAAGCTCCACCCCTTGTGTGGTATTGACTTGTAAGCAGTTGACGCGCCTTTTCTGTAGACAGTTGACGCAACGAACAGTAGCATAGAAGTGTCAGTAAACTTCGCCTTAACTGAGATATTGGCACGTAAATATTCGATCCGCCTTCTGTGGGGACAATTGAAGGCGTGACCTATAAAATACGAGTGTGCTATAACCTCGACCCCTCGCGCACGTCACAGCTAATAACGCTGTATCTACTCGACAAGATTCGACCCGCCTTCTAAATGGACAATTGACGGCACGACCTATAGAACACGAGTATGCGGTAAGCTTCACCCCTTGTGTATTATTGACTTGTAAGCAGTTAATGCGCCTTTTCTGTAGACAGTTGACGCAACGAACAGTAGCATAGAAGTGTCAGTAAACTTCGCCTTAACTGAGATATTGGTACGTAAATATTCGATCCGCCTTCTGTGGGGACAATTGAAGGCGTGACCTATAAAATACGAGTGTGCTATAACCTCGACCCCTCGCGCACGTCACAGCTAATAACGCTGTATCTACTCGACAAGATTCGACCCGCCTTCTAAATGGACAATTGACGGCACGACCTATAGAACACAAGTATGCTGTAAGCTCCACCCCTTGTGTGGTATTGACTTGTAAGCAGTTGACGCGCCTTTTCTGTAGACAGTTGACGCAACGAACAGTAGCATAGAAGTGTCAGTAAACTTCGCCTTAACTGAGATATTGGCACGTAAATATTCGATCCGCCTTCTGTGGGGACAATTGAAGGCGTGACCTATAAAATACGAGTGTGCTATAACCTCGACCCCTCGCGCACGTCACAGCTAATAACGCTGTATCTACTCGACAAGATTCGACCCGCCTTCTAAATGGACAATTGACGGCACGACCTATAGAACACGAGTATGCGGTAAGCTTCACCCCTTGTGTATTATTGACTTGTAAGCAGTTAATGCGCCTTTTCTGTAGACAGTTGACGCAACGAACAGTAGCATAGAAGTGTCAGTAAGCTTCGCCTTAACTGAGATATTGGTACGTAAATTTTCGATCCGCCTTCTGTGGGGACAATTGAAGGCGTGACCTATAAAATACGAGTGTGCTATAACCTCGACCCCTCGCGCACGTCACAGCTAATAACGCTGTATCTACTCGACAAGATTCGACCCGCCTTCTAAATGGACAATTGACGGCACGACCTATAGAACACGAGTATGCTGTAAGCTTCACCCCTTGTGTGGTATTGACTTATAAGCATTTGACACGTCTTTTCTGTAGACAATTGACGCGACGAACAGTAGCATAGAAGTGTCCGTAAGCTCCGCACTAAGTGAGGTATTAGTACGTAAACATAAGTGGACAGTTGACTGTGCGACCTATAAAATGCGAGTCTCGTTAAGTACCGTCCCTTGCACATTTAACAGCGAATGTAGAAAACGTTTCGACCCGCCTTCTATACTAACAATTGACACTTGCTCGAATCGAAACAACGGAATATGCTAAATGCCCCGCCTCTTCGCGACTAGCGCACTTCAAATGTTCCGTTAACAGTAGACACGCCTTTTAAGCGGACGATTGGCTTTTACAAAGTACTGGGGTTTCAATTTTAAAACAAAGATTTGAATTTATAAAGGGAGAAAAATTATTTATTTATTTTGATTCTTAACACGTAGATATTAACTAACCGGAATTAATACGTAATATTTTGCGATGTTCACGCGCAGAGGCAACACGTTAAATTGCCACGTGTAATGAAAATCGATCGGACCATAAATCCCTGCATTACGGCAGTCGAGTTTATAATTAGAAAAGTCAATTAAAAGTTTCTTTGTAGTTTAGAAACTTGTTACAGCTGCACGTTTGCCGTTTAACTGTCCCAGTCTGTCCTATTCTCCCTTTGTCACGAATGTAAAGAGGTACGTACATACATAGGTGCAAAGTCTAATACCTTACTTCAGAAACAAAGTCACACAATCGAAAATTTCAATACAATTTCCAAGTAGTAGCGGCAGAAGAGATTTCAAACTTAATAACTAGAGCTGTACGGATCTACTTAATTAAGAAAAAAAAGAAAAAATGAGCCGCGACTTACCGTTAATTAACGGAAATAGTGAATTTTTACGTTAATAAGTCCTTCAAATTAATGACTCACCGATTTAGGTCCGGCTCCTCCACCGGATCTGAAAAAAAGAATTATTAGTGCAAAAATATTAATGTTAATTAAGTAAAAAGTGTACGGTCTTCATTAAAATTTATGAAAAATATTTTTGTATCGAGTCAGATTATTTTTTCCAGAAGTAGCCATTACTCAAGAAGTTATTTAGTTGTCTTCTAAGAATATCGTTACAGATTAATAAACTTAAACTCCTTGGGGTTTTGCGTCTGAAAGTCTATATTTTGGTGGTAAATACGATGTGATTATAGAAGTTCTGGATATTTCAAGAACTCTAGGCCGTTGACACAAAAACTTCACCCCTGGATGTATGTTCGCCGTAATCTCTACATCCTCGACAACCAATTTATCCTAGTCTTTCTGTTATTTTCTTTAGGGATTTTCTGCTGACAAACAGTACGCCGCGACCAAATAGCTTTCTTACAAAACGTTTTCTACAATTCAACCCTCATAGAGGTAACCACCACTCAAAAAATTGATCACAGGTTTTGTATTTGACCTAAAAACCGTTGAATTGAAATATATAAAAAATTAAATTAAATGTCGCCAAATTTATTAGGTACCTATGATATTTATTTAAGAGGAACATTATTTGTTGGTAACTCTTTCGAATGTAGCATACTTCCGCCGTCATGCATAAATTATTACGTGTGTGCGAGAAGTTTATTACATGTAAGGGTTTTACAAGGGCGTTTTCATTTAGAACGCACGTAAAATTCCTGGGATTTTCCCCATTTCCTTTCCAAATCTTCCGCATAATAAAATTTTAGTCCTCTTATAAATTCATAATTCATGGAGTCACACTCTCATCCTCTCTGTGCTAAGCTATGCCGGTGGGACTTCTTTGAGTTTTTGTTGTGGAAAATCCACACGGACACAGAATGGCAGGTAATGAAAATTACAAAAAATCTCATAAAATAAACGTGCCAAAGTAACATCAACTTTCACAATAAAAGTGTAAAAATGAAAACATGTCGCCATCTGTAGATTCTTGCGTATCTCCTCAATAAAATAAATAAATTATTAGTTTGTAGTGACATGAAAGAAAAAGACCCTCGATCGTTCTGATTCGTTGTGCCTTTTTTGCTTTATTTTGATTTAATGTCTATTCAAATTTACAATTTCAAATCGGTTGCTAATGTTAGAACAGATTTCGTATCTACCTTAATGAATGAATTTATATTCAGGCTGTAGGTTTACAGATGGATCTAATTTTTTTCCGTGTTCCTCCTACTCTGTTCTTTTCTGTTAAATAATTCAACAAGAACAAGGTAAATTTCCTTAAAAATTACGTTTCATCAAAATTCGCCGCGCACTTTTATACGTAATATCGTTCCAACCCCGGAATTTCTTATAATTTAAAACTCAATTTTTTATGTATTTATACATTATCCACCCTTTCCAGCAAAGGTACCTAATATGAAAGCAAAACCAACAACTGGTATAATGAAAAAGCGCTGAAACCGAATAATTGAAAAACTCACGTCAAAGGGAAAGTTTGTCATAGGCAGATTTTTGGATGCTCAGAGTTAAACTGTAAGTGTGGGATTTTAACGTTTTAAGCCGGCCTATAATCGGATTGATAATGAAAACTGCCCCCGTGTTCACGGTCATGTTGGTGACATGACAGTCGGGAAATTGGAATCGATCAGCAGCTTTTCAGAACAAAAAGCGTTCGTCGACGCATGAATTAAAAAGCACAAAGGTATAAATATAATTTTATACCCTTTCCACTTTAAAACACTTCCCCACTATTTTTATTTAGATATAAGTACCTACATCATTTAGTGATTAATTACAAGCAAAATATTAGAGTAATTCGGAGTAATTGAAGTAAATACTCATTACATATGATAAGGCAAAAAAAAAGATTCTTGAACTTTCTTGCAATTTCTAGAACAGTCTCAAACCTCCTGGAGATTTATAGAAGATTTTAGAACCTTATGGAGATTTCTAGAACATAATTTGAACCTTGTGAAAATTTCTAGAAGATCATGGAACCTCCTGGAAGTTTCTGAAACAATCTTGAGCCTTTTCGACTATTCTAGAAGATTGTTGAACCATCTGCAAATTTCTAGAACATTCTCGCATTCCTGGAGAGTTCTAAAACAATTCTTGAACTTTCTTCAATTTCTCCTCCTGGAGATTTATAGAAGATTTAAGAACCTTATGAAGATTCTAGAACATTATTTGAACCTTGTGAAAATTTCTAGAAGATTCTGGAACCTCCTGGAAGTTTCTGAAACAATCTTGAACCTTTTGGACTATTCTAGAAGATTGTTGAACCATCTGCAAATTTCTAGAACATTCTCGCATCTCCTGGAGAGTTCTAAAACAATTCCTGAACTTTCTTGCAATTTCTCCTCCTGGAGATTTATAGAAGATTTTAGAACATTATGGAGATTCTAGAACATTATTTTAACCTTGTGAAAATTTCTAGAGGATTCTGGAACCTCCTTGAAGTTTCTGAAACAATCTTGAACCTTTTGGACTATTCTAGAAGATTGTTGAACCATCTGCAAATTTCTAGAACATTCTCGCATCTCCTGGAGAGTTCTAAAACAATTCTTGAACTTTCTTGCAATTTCTCCTCCTGGAGATTTATAGAAGATTTTAGAACATTATGGAGATTCTAGAACATTATTTTAACCTTGTGAAAATTTCTAGAAGATTCTGGAACCTCCTTGAAGTTTCTGAAACAATCTTGAACCTTTTGGACTATTCTAGAAGATTGTTGAACCATCTGCAAATTTCTAGAACATTCTCGCATCTCCTGGAGAGTTCTAAAACAATTCTTGAACTTTCTTGCAATTTCTCCTCCTGGAGATTTATAGAAGACTAGCTTTTTGCCCGCGGCTTCGCCCGCAGTGGAGAAATTAAATAAGTATGAGAGATAAAAAGTAAGGGTATAATAATAGAAATGAGTCAATATAGTAGCAGAGTAAGAATTAACATCAGCGAGTAAGATCGGAATTCCTTCGGCCGCACCGACGGTGACGACATTATCTAATTCAATTGAATATAGTTTCAACTTTTTCTAATTTTTCTATATTTATTGTTATTTTCTTCTGTCGTTACATGCAGTATAAAACTATTCACATTTTTGAGGTTATCCGTAATTTTTGTGGTTAGCTGTTAGATCTTCTAATACAGTGGGCCGGTATTACAGTATTCAGGGTTGAAACTTCATTACTATGATGCTAGATGGCGTTGAAGTAGCTAAATTTGACGATATTTTGACAAACAATTTTCTTATGTTTCGTAAAAAAATTTTTATTTTTTTTAATAAAAAGTATCCTATGTTACTTCTACTACCTTCAAGAGTGTATGTGCAAAGTTTCATGATGATCGGTTAAGTAGTTTTTGCGTGAAAGCGTAACAAACAAACTTACATTCGCATTTATAATATTAGTATGATTTTAGAACCTTATGGAGATTTCTAGAACATTATTTGAACCTTGTGAAAATTTCTAGAAGATTCTGGAACCTCCTTGAAGTTTCTGAAACAATCTTGAACCTTTTGGACTATTCTAGAAGATTGTTGAACCATCTGCAAATTTCTAGAACATTCTCGCATCTCCTGGAGAGTTCTAAAACAATTCTTGAACTTTCTTGCAATTTCTCCTCCTGGAGATTTATAGAAGATTTTAGAACCTTATGGAGATTTCTAGAACATTATTTGAACCTTGTGAAAATTTCTAGAAGATTCTGGAACCTCCTGGAAGTTTCTGAAACAATCTTGAACCTTTTCGACTATTCTAGAAGATTGTTGAACCATCTGCAAATTTCTAGAACATTCTCGCATCTCCTGGAGAATTCTAAAACAATTCTTGAACTTTCTTGGAAACTTCCATAACATTCGTGAACCTTTTCGAGAATCTGCAATAAGACTTTAAGAGAATCGTCAGTGTAAGATTTTTGCAAACTGATTAATTTGAATGGGTAATGGTTGAAATTACATTTAAATGTTTGCTAAATATTATTAATGCTTCTGTAAACGGTATACTGGGTGATGGTCACAAGTCATTTCTATTTATAATTGCCTAATTATTCAGTAAACTCTCCGTCACTGAATGCTTCCTAAACGGAACATATGAAATATTTTGCCCTAACTGTGTAAAGTTGGCTGCCTTGTCTTTAGCTTCTGGATAATTAAGGCTTATGCGCAGTCTTGTCTTTAGTATGGATGAAATAATAAATTTAAATTAAATCTGAAACTAATAAAGAGTCTTCTTCGTTGAAATTATTAAATAATTATTATTACTTTCAAAGTAAATAAATGGTTTGAATACTTGTCCCGTTATTAATATCGCTTTGAGATGGCTTTCGTAAAATATTTTATTAAACCCCAAGATTTCAAGACTTTACAAGTAAGTATAATAATCGTTAAGACGAGGATGCTGTTTAATGAGAAATTTCTGATTCACTGTAAACACTGACGATATAAATTAACAGCCCCAAGTAACACTGATTGAAGCATAGTCTCCGAGGAAATAATAAATATTGGTTCTTTTAGGGGTAGCTTTTCTAATATATTTCCCATGCGGCAAATATCTCACAGAAGTTTAGATGATGAATTTAAGCAATTAGCGCTGTTTTCCTCCTACTTTATTTATTATTGGAAAAACCGAACCGATAAACAAAAGTACTTGTAATTCATTTATATATTCACCGGTTTCGTTATTTATCTTATTATCAATTTTCTTGCCCTCAAAATTCTTTAATTATGTATTCAAATAAGTTATTGATTAGTGGCCCGCGGCACTTACTCAGCGAACTACCTACACAAAAATACAAGCTCTTTTCAAATAAATGTGTTATCCAAACAGCACGATGGCAGTCTATTACTGTTTGTTTAACTTAATGCAAAATCGTTGCTTTTTCCCGTTTTTGTCTGTTTGTTTGTTTGTACAGGGAGAGAATATTTCCTAAATTCTTGTTCCTGATTTTCCATTCCATAATTCCGGGGCAACACAAAAAAAAAAAGAACGGGGAGGGTGGATCTGAAAAGACAACACGCGCTCTCATTCCCATTATTTTGTCAGATGCTACAGTTCCCATTGGCTTTTGAAGTTAACAATTCAAAATATTATTCCACGACCAACTGGTACACTTAATAATGGGGTGCGTTTTGTGGCATATTCGGGAAAATCACAGGGTAAAAATCATTTGTAACCAACAATAAACAACTTCAAATAAACTGAATCGCAACCACTCATTATTATACGTATGTACTTCTTATATTGTATACAGGGACGAAATAACAAAATTTATATTCAAATAGGGTGAATTTTTTTACAACACAACATTGTAAGGCTTTGTTTGAATAAATTACTTATAATTAAATTTTTTATATGTAGGTACTCATTTGGACTAAACAAAGGAACAGTTACATAATAGTGTTGCTACAAAGTTACTAAGAGTATTGGTCGTCATATAGAATGCTGAAAGGTATTTCTCAATTTATTTTTAGGTGACCCTAGCGAGCTTTATTGTTGTTACGGAGATATAGTGGAGCGCCATAAATCACTGGAGCTAATAGATATGTCTAAAGGGTCATCCGGTGCATTACTCGGACAATGCATGCACTTTCTATCACACACAGGACACTGGCACATATTTTGTCCTTCGGGACCACCACAGTTCTAATTGTGTTATCTTTGGTTGTAAACAAACACAAGAATAAGAAAGAAAGTGCTGGATGTGTCTTTGAACCATAGACGTAACAGCTGCTGTAACATCCCTCTTATTTTTAGGGTTTCGTGCCTCAAAATGAAAAAGCGGAACCCTTATAGGATCACTTCGTTGTCCGTCCGTCCGTCCGTCTGTCAAGACCCTTTTTCTCAGGAACGCGTAAAGGTATCAAGCTAAAATTTATACCAAATACTCAGGTCTATTGTCCCTTGGAGATGTGAAAAAATCAAACTTCTAAGCCAACGCAATCAAAAGATACAGCCGTTTATGCCGCAAATTTCCGCAAATTTTCGAATCAAAACCTACAGGGTACTTCCCGTGAACTCAGAATCTTGAAATTTGGTACGAAGCAACGTCTTATAGCACAGATAAAAGAAAAATTGCGAAAACTGTAAATTTTTAGTTACATCATATAATAAAAATATTTTTAATAATTTTAAAGTTACTACCCCTTTCCTCATGAACGCGTAGAGGTATTAAATTGAAATTCATATCAAATACTCAGGTCTATAATACCTTTAAGCTGTAAGAAAATCAAACTTCTATGTCAACGCAATCAAAAGAAACGGCAATTTAAGCCGCATATTTTCAAACTCGCAACTACTCGCAAGGGAATCAAAACCTAAAGGGTACTTCCAGTCTATTTAGAATCTTGAAATTTGGCATGAAGCAATGTTTTATAGCACATATAAAAGAAAAATTCCGAAAACCTTAAATTTTTAGTTACGTCACATATATACAGGTTTGTACGGAACCCTCGGTGCGCGAGTTCGACTCGCACTTGCCCGGTATTTTTTTAAATACATATCTACATAAATATCCTTTTTAATAATAATTGGTTACTAAAAATCTAATTCAAAACTATTTAGAAGTGATTCAGTTATACCATAGGTACATTGAACAAATAACAGTTGCTTTGTTTTTGACAATAGGGCAGTTCGAAAGTACGTCATCCTCCTGGCGCCTATATTTTACCCCTGTCGAATGAAGGATAAATAAGTAAACTTAAAGGAACTTTTATCGATGATTCCCTCAAGGACTGTATATCCTTGCTGTTTAGCTTCATTTGAAGGTTCGAATACAACGTTCTCCCAAAGCAATTTTCACCTACTTGTTTTGTTTATTGTGAACTGTAACACAACACCTACACATATTTCACCTCGTTCTACTAGCACACTTATTGTCCTTTAAATAAGAGAAACTAACAATTTTATTTAGAGTATTAATAGAAAAATTAAATTTAACACAATTTTTGTGGGACTACAAGATTTCAACCATCCGAAATAAATAAAACAAATTTGTTTTTTGTTAATATTATGTTTAATTAAAATTGTCTTATTTATTTTGGATATTTAAAAAATATTTACCGAGTAAATAGACTTAATCTACTTCCTTAAATTAGTCAGTGTCATAATTAAAAATAAAAGGAAGAAGATCTTTTAAATAATATTGAAACAAAAGCAAAAGGAACGCGACCAACTTGTTATCCTTAGCTCTTGTCCTTTTTGTGCCCAGAACAAAAAACTAATTGAAGGAGAATTAATTGCTTAAAATTTTCTTTTATCTTGTTGTTGGGGACCTAATGCTGACCGCTACAAATAGCCCAAAGAAAGAGATTTTTTCGACGAATTTAATTTAGACCTAGAGGGGTTCGTTAAATAAATTTGTTTTTGGCTACAATTCTTTCTCAATGCCTTTTCTTTGGTACAAGGGTGAAAAAAGCGAAGTACATAGTATAATTAAAACAAAATGGGATGTGCCAAAAACAGTTCAATTTAATTTAATTATTGAAGATGTTTGTAATAAAATTTGTACCACTTAACTTAACTACTGAAATACTTGAAAAAGGCATTTCTTAATTAAGGAAAGCAATACAGTAAAGTTTTCTATTCATATACATAATCTTTAGGTACTAAATAAATGTGGTTACTAAATAAAGCTAAATAAAATTGTTCGTTAAGTAGCTCTATAAATACGTAGAATTATTTGCGGTATTGATTACCGGGTTGGGAATTTTCCGCCAATTACTGATGATTGAAATTAATTATGTTGCCCATAAAAATAGCTATTTTAATTAACTCTTACTGATAACGAACTGAAATTAATTTAATACAAACTTATGTGTGCATGTACGTATATACAAATCACAATCGTTTTATTTTTCTTTGAATGAAATCAATTATTCCTAACAGTAGCCTTTTCTACTTTCCCTGCTTCATAAAGACAACATTAATTTTAATAACCGATTTGATTTGCCTTTAGGATATAAAATTTTTGGTAGCAACCCCAATGAATAAATTTGTTTACTTCATTTTTATCCCCAAGACAAGCCGAAAATCATTTAGGCATAAATGAAATACGTTTATAAGTTTAATTAAACTTTCGGTTACCGTTATAGTCGGCAATCTTCTTACCGGCTTTATCAAAACGGTCGGAAAGCCACCGACGCGAAAATTTTCTATTACTACATTCTACATCGTACAAGCTCTCTTTTATAACACCGGTTTAATGAAATTCTTTGGTAGAAGTTCTGGCGTTCTTCCTCCCTGTCCCCCCGCCGAGTCCCTACTCTTCGTCGCACGACCCTTTGCCATTACTCTCCCCGTGAGGCGACCGGCGCGACGCGGCGCATCTCTTCCACTTTTACAACAACGTGTGGTCGGCGGAAAACAAATTATGAAAAATGTGTCGTTTTCCGCAGGATTACTCCTTAAGACAGTCACGCCTCCGCCTTACTATGAACCTGAAGACATTGACCGAAAAGCTGAAATATAAAGATACGACCGGAACGTATATTACGTTCTCTCGAGGGGTAGTAACCCCGTGGTGCACTCCGAAATCGATACCGAGACGAAACAAAGAAAAAAGGAAATAAAATTATTTCACTTGTTTTCCTTTTGAATGAAAATTGTTTATTTTTTTGTCCTTTCAAAGATGTATAACAGAACATAATTCACCCAACCTGTTTTAAAATTTATTGATATTTGATAATTGTTAATTTTAATTAATTACTAAAAAATTTTACTATTGGTGCCATTTTTGAGTACCTACTTTCTTGACTCTTCTGATTTCCCATTTTCTATTTAATTCACTCGGTTTCTGTCTCCAACTTGTCCACATTAGCTTTCTCTCCAGAATAATCGCCATTCACCTCCACAATTCCTTTAAAAACCCAGAGAGAGCCTTCATTCGTTATTTGCTAATTAAATTAGTTAATGGTTTAATAATAGTAAAAATTGCATCAAAAACTGTAATCGACACTTAAAAAAAGGGTAGTTAGTAGTCAGTACGCCAGATAATTATTATTACTCTACTTATGCGCATGCTCGGTCACTTACTACACGTTCTAAAGGCGTCTGTACTTAACTATCCTTCTCGTGCGTTTTTAAACACATTTTCCACAAAGAAGGGAAGATGACAGTAATTGAACATCTTTTTCTCTATATTAAATCGATTTTTCATAAGGCCTTATATATCACATAAGGAAATTCATGTTAATTTAACCAGATCTTCTGCATCCAATGAAAGGGAATTATTAAGTAACCTGACGCCTATCCACCTCCATAATTCCTTAAAAGAACTGGAGAGAACCTTCCTCAACTCTGTCCATTATTTTATACTGTTTTTCGCCTATCAGCATCGGCTGATAGTAAAATTTTCATCAAAATCCGTCCAACGGTTCTCGACAACACAACATTTATAAAACAAGTAGTAGTTGGTGCGCTTAGGCGCACGCGCGGTTATTTACTACACGTTCCAAAGACATTCGTCGTCAGCTATCCTTCTCAAGCGTTCTTATACACATCTGCTACAAAAAATGAAGACAGTATTAAAAATCTTCTTTTCTATACTAATTCGACTTCTCAGATGCCCTTTTCTTGTAATATACCAACTAAATAAGGAAACTCAGGATAATTTAATCATATCATTAGGTTGGCTTGTAACACAGGAGGAGGAGGACAAGAAAAGAAAAAAAGGGAATTATTAATTTGTTCATAAGCAGATTTCGTCGTGTTTGTTCTATCAACATCGTTTTAATGTCGCAGTCTTGTTCCACCGTCTTAATTTAAAGCTGGAAAGTTAACGCAAACAGATCCCGTGCAATTAAGTTTTGTTTACAGTTTGTCGTCTTGTAAGTCTGCAGCCTGCGCTATGAAACACAGATTGAAGTTAGCGCCACTATTATGTTTATCTTACTCGAATGCTAGCCTCGCAATTAAAACTTTTATTGCTCTTCCATTAGTAATAGAGAGAGATACTTCAGTAAATTACACTTCCTTCTTTGATTCGGCCATTTCCGATGGATATTACTACGTCAAAAACTGCACTTGCAAAGCCCGCATTATATAGTACCAGCTCTAAGCCTCTTATGCAGCAGGAACTTTTCACCAAATTCATTAAGAACTTGGGCAAAAACTTATCTCTTAAAGAATCAAAAATTAACTGAAAGTCACAAAGTAAATAAAGAGAAGCATTTTTAAAAAATCGAAGTCTTCTTGTGTTTGTTTAGTTAATAATTTTTGCTCTTTAACCGATCTGAGACACACGACATTTATAAAACTGATAGTAGTTGACTATTATTACTTCGTTTAGGCGCACGCGCGTTTGTTTACTACACGTTCTGAAGACGTGGAATCAAGCATCTTTCTAGTACGTAGTCAAGGCCTAAAATTGTATTACAATTTTTTTACAGTCTCAAAAGTTTTGTTTATTTGTACTACTCATATAATTCCTTTAGAAAACAATTTAATTTATTAAAATCCGAATTACAAACAATGGAAATGAAGTAGTTTCTGTAGTTTGTTTTGTTGTGTACAAAACATTGTAAGAATTTAAACATAATACAACAACTAATACCGTTATTGTCGGGACAAGTTTCCAGACAACTTTTACGACATTAATTCCGGTTGGATTGAAAACGGGACGTACTCTCCCTCTCCCCCCTTTCAACCCTCGGTGCCGTCTATGTCGTTTTGTTTTAATTCCAGCGGAAATTATATAACGGTAGCGTAACTAAGATGTACGTGAAACTGGAAAATCGTCTTCTCTTGCTGTGAACTAATTGTAATCGTCTCTAAGCAGTTCCTACCGGAATGACAAAGCAAATTTCAGACTACGATAGATACGTAGAGAAATTTACTCCTGTTATTATTGTTCTCGTTTAGACTCATGCCAAACGAGAACTCGCGAATAATTCAAAATGTTTCTGGCTCTAGGTACTCATTCAAATCATTTGCTTACAAAATCCTTCTGCATGTCATAGGGACACATGTCTCTTCCCGGTAGGTACAATATTTAAAAAAAATAAATTTAAAATACTAATTGAACGGATGGCTGCAGTTGTAATGATTCCTGTTTAAATTCAAGTAATGGTTGCAGTTGTAAAGATCCCTTCATGTGTCTAGTCGTTTGAAAGAAAGGAGCTGGACCGAATGTGGGCATCGCGATTGGTATTCCGAAAACGTTTGTTGCTACTTTTCCTGTCTCCCCTCGACTACGTTTTGAAATTTATTATTCCCTTTATGTGTGGAAATCGTTTTGATGTTTCTCAAGAGTAACTGCCGAGTTTCGTGAGATGTAACAAGATTTCAGATTCCAAATAAAAGCGTTCCCTCTGCATCCAGGATGCGACGGACCGTCTACCGCAATGTACGCGCCATCATTCGGAAGTAACGTGCGTGAATAATAAATTTTATTAAAAAATATTCGAGCTGAAGATGCTACTTTAAGGTTACACGATACCTACAACAAGTACCTTCAAATATATTTTAAAGAGAAGAACATAAAACTGTTGAGGAACTTCGTGGGAGGGTTATCAAGGTTCAGGAGACGTTTTCAGGACGAAATATTTTAATTAAATATATTGATAGGGGTATTTTAATATCTCAACAATCTGGGAGAAGTTTGGTTCATAAAATAACCCTGTTTGTGAGATACTGAAGTAACTCGACCTTCCAAATTTGATGGTATTTGAAATTTGATCCATTATAAAAGATACGTACATTCTTTCCTCATAGGAAATTGGATTATAGGGTTGATAACCCACAACGTCGCGGAAAATTTACCGCCTCAAGTACATTTAACAATATAAAGAGACACCAATCGTCTGAACATAGTAAAAAAGGGGTCGGGAATGCTCTTCCTCGAAACCGGGTATGTCTCTGGAGACTGTAAATAAACGACAAACTACTTTAGCGGTTAAGATAAGTAGCGAAATCCTTAAAAATGGCGTACCACCTTATCTCGGGAAGCAGCGATGATACTAAAATGACTTACCGCAATGTTTTCAGCTCGGCGTCGCGCTGCCGCCCCTGTCGCTCCCATTCTAAATGCAAATATACAATAAGTAAGAAAAGTGTCCGCATGAGGGACGAAATTAAGAGTGCACGAAATGCCGCAATCTCAAATTTTATTGACAGTAACTTGGTTAAGTGCACTGCACGCCAACAGTTTTATTTTCACTGATAAGACACTAAACCGACCGCGAACCTATTCGTCGCGATCGTAAATTTTGCATAAAAACAACCGGCATCAGAACCATTCAAGATTTACGTACCTCATCTCAAAAATTACCCGATGCAGTTACCCCACATTAACCGCACTCATAATCATAAGTATGTTATTTGTCGTAATCACACTAATATTATAAAGGCAAAAGTTTGTGAGTGTGTATGTGTTTGTTACTTCTTCAGGTCTAAACGGCTGGAGCGAGTTTAATAAAATTTGGTATGGAGTTAGCTGACACCCTGGATTAACACATAGGCTAAGTTTTACTGCGGGAAAGTGTCTTACTCCCATGGGAAAATCGATGAAAATGAATTCGAGGAATATTATAAATGCGAAAGTAACTCTGTCTGTATGCTACACAATCTCGCCTAAAATTTACTGAACCGATTTAATTGAAATTTGGTACAGAGATAGTCTAGAGCCTGAGAAAGGACATAGGCTACTTTTCAATACGAAAAAAGGGTTGTAAAGGGTTGAAAAAGAAAAGTTTGTGCGGAAATTTCGTAATTTGAAAGATTTTTTAGGCTTTTGCCTAGATATATAAATAAATGCGACATTCAATGTTTGTAAAAGTTTTACCCTAAAGGGGATAAAATTAGCCGATGAATGGTTTTGTGTAATGACGTCGTCTAAAAAGCTTACGGCCCAGTAAAATTAAAATATTAAGTGTAAAAAGTTATAGAGGTTTTGTTTATTTGCATCAATAAAAGTAGTTGAATACTAAGCTATATTAACTATTTTAAAATATAATTAAACTAAAATATATTAATCTATAATATTATAAATGCGAAAGTAACTCTGTCTGTCTGTGTGTTACGCAATCAGGCCCAAACTACTGAACCGATTTAAATGAGAATTTGGTACAGAGATAGATAAGTAGATATAAAGCTAGAGGCTTGAAACTTATTTTTTAGGCTTTTGATTAGATATAAATACGACATTTAAAGTTTGTAAAAATTTTACCCTAAAGCGGGCAAAAATAAGGAATGAACGTTTTTGTGTAATGACGTCGGCAAAAAGGCTTACGGCCCAGAAAATAAAAATATATAAAAAAAAAATTTAAATGCTGCCGAAAGTCGCTATTCCAGGCGGAAGAAGTCGCGGGCATAGTTAGTGTGTAATAATTTGGAGAGAACAAAATTATTTTCAAAATATTCTAATTTTACTTAATTTTTACTTGTACTGGAAAAATTTTATTGTGGATTTTAATTAAAATAAGGAAATGCGCATTAAAAAATATTCACAATTCGATTGATAGTATTCGATCGAAAATTTAAGAAACAATAAACTATATTCAATACGACGTTTCGACCTCTTTGACTTTTATTATGTACCTACTATCAACTGCTACGTACTTTTGCATATTTATCAGTCTTCTACTTTTATGGCCAGCTATTGAAATTAAAAACTAACTGAGTGATTCTTTTGTACCTTAAATGCATTAAAAAGTGTATATCAATTTTCTGAGCGAAAACAACAAGAAGTATTAAAAAAAAAACAAAGTGTTCAAACATGTAGCTATTAAAGCTCGTAAAATATTCGATAAATGTATAAAGTATTTGGTTATCTTATATATAACATCTTAGTCATTCGTGATCGTATTATACTTGACAATAAAACAACCCTTAAAATTCTAAACTAAGTAAATATCGAACGAATTCCCTGAGTGTCAATATTTTCAACACGTAAATCGCATAAGTAGTCTTTCTTATAGGTATATGTATAACTACGACCTGCTATTATATAGGCCTCAATGAAACCACATAAGTACATAAGCTATATGTGTGTGTACTTCTTATATATTATTTAGGAGTCTAAGAAATGGCAAGTATATTTTACAAAATGCAACACATTAATAACGAAGGAAATGGTTTTCGAACACGTTCAATAAGATTACTACTGCAATTAACTTTATTTTCCATTCGACTACTTTAAAATCGTGAGACATAAATAGTAGCAAAAGATTACCCTAAACATGTACCTACACCAGGATGTTTCATGTTTAAATATTGCAACTTATATAATAAATAAAATCACGAAGTATTCAAACATACAATTGTTAGGGTTCGTACGTAATTGGAAGACACTCATGATGAGTTTTTTAAGTATTTTTAAATTTAAAAATTTAAAGGTCAAGTCTTCAATATTTCTCATTATTCTATCTTAAGTATTAACTATTCCCGTTATGGGAAAAAATCTAAGGAATTAGGAGCTTTGCTCATCCAAAAATTTGATATCCCACATAAACAACACAAGAAATTTTTTTTTCACACACACACACCTAGGTACCTACATAGGACTGTATAAGTACATACACATATATGTACATAGAGTTGGCATTTCAATTTGGAACAAGCCGAGAGCTCGCAGTTAAACAAAAATTAAACCAAATTAAATGCCCTACAAAATATCTATACTTACTCTTTTAAAACTGAAAATTCAAGTTGAAACTGAAAAAAAGTTCTCGTGTTGTTAATATGGGAAATCGAATTTTTGGATAAGTGAAAGCCTCTAATTCGTTTATGTATCCTGCTAGCCTAGATAAAGGACAGCTTGCTCCTGCTGTCGTTGATTATTTCATACATATGCAGTCTTAAATGTCTTATATTCTGCAATAGAATTGTTGAAGCTCACTGCTAAGAAATCGATTCGTTTGTGCAACTGAGGAGTAATGTGAACTTCGATAGAAAAGATTTACGAGAATATTTAATTGAAATTATTTAATAAGAAACATTTTTTTGATACTTTTTTATTTTAGCAATAAAATTCGAAAAACCACTTATCTTTTGTACCTTTCTTTCTTTGTTTGTCTGCCACTGTGCAGAATGTGTAAATTTTGTTTTGGGCTTGCGTCTAAAAGAATGAGAAACAATTTCATGTCTGCGTATATTGCATCTCCATCATATTTAGAATGGAAGTAGACGCTACGCTTCGTGAATCGAAAACATAGGAATTTCCCCCGAGAAAGCCATGGAAATAGCTTACTCAGTTTCTCGACTTGTTCGTGATGAATCTATAGCTCACTTTGACAATCGAGTTAAAGTAACTTTATCTCGCCTCACCCTCACCAACTACGTACTTTGAAAAGTACCTACACATTTTAATTCCGTTACTAAATATCTCAGAAACAGTGACAATTATGACAATTGGGTAGGTACGTGGAATATATTTTCCATTACACTAAAGCTAAGTAATTTATAAATGAAAAGGGTGTGGATGATAACGTGCTAAGTAGCTATGCACATTAAATTAAGTATTAATTACAAAGAACGTAATGTCGGATCATTTAACGATTCCTTGCTGAACTATAAATAGAAAAGTTAATCGGTTTGTGTGGATGAGTCACAAAAGTTATACGTGTGTGTTCGCGTATGGTTTTGTGGGGGTAAGTTGTATTTGCGGAACCAACTGATAACTGGGATGACCCCCGATTCCTGATTAATAGCCTCCCAGGGAATACGTTGACTGCCAAACTTATCCCATCCGCGTTATCTACGCTATAGTTTTTGCGTCTAGGGAGCAGAATAAGGGAGCAAAAGATAAGGCAACCGAAACCCCGTCCGTCCGTTCATCGTAAAAGGATCCAGTCACAAAGAGAGGCGTGTTAACTCTAATAATTGCTCGAGGGTGGGTCTCAATCACACTCACAATGATCACGGTTCATTGGTAATTTAATTTCCAAGTTATTGTTTCCTTTATCAGGCACCACATGTAACATATCGATACTGTTTCTCAGAATCAAAGATTATCTCGTATAGGTATTTACAGGGGTGTTAATTTGTTTTAAAATGACAGTATCGTCTGCACCTAATTAAATTTGTTGCAATTTTTGGTTTGAGTAAAGTGTAACGAATTAATTGAATTTAGGAGCAATATTCGTAGAAACACCTAAAAAATTTAATATCAGAAGGAAAATGCATTAGGAAAGTGGAATAATCCCGACCCTTATGAACTAATAAAGGGAGGCAGAGCATTTGTCAACAGTAATATCAGATTTCAAAGTAATGCCAGAGCTTTGTAAAAGGACTCTTGGGCAATATCACGAATGACAAAGAATCTAATCTGTCTCATACAATAGAAGATAATAAATGCGTTTGATTTGGTGACACCGAGCAATTTTAAATTTTAAAATATTCGTAAAATTTATTTCAATACATAAATATTAATTAAACTGGATGTGAACAAAACATTTCAAAATTATAATAAATTCAAATGAATGTAATATTTTTATTAGATAATAAAAGCTAGTATGAAAATGTCACATTAAAACAATTCTGTTTATTGAAATTATTAAAACGGAAGGTTTATTTTGCATACCTAAATAAATATTTGTGAGATTACCGGCTATTAATTTTCTATACGTTTTATCTTTCGCGCTTTAATTACGAAATATCTCAATATCAAACTGATTCGCGTACCTATGCAACTTTTTTATGCGATATACAGCCCTTTCTCGATAAACAAATACAATATTCTGATAACGTTGTTATTAATTTCATATTGGGTACCTATAAAAAGCGTTTGCTCCAACTTTCTGCGACTAGTATTGTTTAATAAGTGTCAATAAGTGCAACCATAAAAAGTAAGTTGAAATTTTTTTATTTGAAAAGTAATTGAGTAGAATATTTTGAAAAAAGAAAAAAGTAGTTTATTAAGTTCCTATAGTCCGGTCAATTTATACATTCGAAGCTACATAAATTCCCACCAAGCTGAAAATCAGTAAGATCGTTTAAAATATGATTAAAAATAAAATTTGAAAGTTCCCCATCTTTCCCCTACATGGAAATTTTATTCAGTCAAAGGTCAAAAAAATGAGATTTTCGCGATTTTCAGCAAAACGGTAAGTTTTATCATAAAAATACTTCAGACAAAAATTGTAGATCATACAATTATCTAGAAAATATGTATAAATATTTTTTCCTAAGAGCCAACGTTTCTGAGATATCAGATTAAATGAAACGCAGTCCCTTATTTTATACGCCAGTGTAACCTCGGGACAACATCTGTCTCCTGTTCAATTGTATGCGTGGCTAGGGTCCTATACCTGCTTTATGTCAGTGTGCCCAATAAATGAAATACAGTTAATCTCAGGGTTGCCAGATTAGGGGATTTTCCACAAACAATTGGGGATTTTTTTCCTTTGGGGTATTTTTTGGGGATATATTTTTCAGGGGAATTCTTCTGGGGAAAAATTTTCCTCTAAAATCTTTTTTCTATTTGCACTAAATATTTTGTAGTTCTTGGGGATTTATTTGTCTCATAGCTTATTTTGGGGTATTTTAGAGATACATATTTTATAGATAATTTTATGATCTACAATTTTTGTCTGGGGTAATTTTATAATAAAACTTACCGTTTTGCTGAAAATTGCGAAAAACTCATTTTTTTGACCTTTAACTTTGAATAAAATTTTTTCCATACAGGGGAAAAATGGGGAGCTTTCAAATTTTATTTTTAATCATACTTTAAACAATCTCACTGATTTTCAGCTTGGTGGGAATTTATGTAGCTTTACTCTTATTTTTTGGTCTAATTTGACCGGACTACTACTAATATATAAGAATTAAAAAATAAAAGAACTGTATTTGAAGATAAGCAAAAGTCGCTGTGGTTAGTAGGTACTTGGATGGGGTGATCGGCAAAACCATTGTCGTAATACAGTTGCAGGGTACTTTAGAGAACACGGTTCTCCTGAATATGTAACAACAACTTAAAAATCCTGTAAAAAGTGCCCTAAGGAACTCTAAAACTATGAAGGCGATAGAAAACCATACAGAAAACACAAAATCTTCCCTAGTAAAGGAGATGACAGAGTTTACGTACGAGGGTTGGACTGGACCGCTTAAATATGCTACCCTGGCGCCTTAAGAAGATAACAAAAGAACAGCAGCAGCGACAGCCAGAATCCAAAGCAATATAAGAAAATACAGCGTCCAAAATAATTAAATACGGGGTTGTTGTTTTCAATTTAATAGCTTGTATTTAATAAATCTGCCTGTTGCTAACGTTTCGTGTTCCATAAACGATCGCGTAATTTTTATTTAACTATAAGTAGATATGTAGTTAAGTGGGGGTATTAGGTAAAGGACTAATTCTTTGATTAATTGCAGAAGTTTGGAAAATGAGGGCTGTAATCCTTTTGGCACTTGTAATCGCAGTTGCCTCCGGGCGGTCATTCTACCCCAAAAGCGTCAATCAGCAGAACATCAAGGACCTGAACGAACTTCTTTACAGACTTCGCGGAGCGGCAACGAAACGTTGCACCAACCTCTTCTCAGAGGGTTGTACCAGCGGCGGATTAACCGATTCCTTGATCGACGAAGAGTATTTATCCAGCGGATCGCCCGGCAAAAGATGTACCAACTTGTTTACAGAGGGCTGCACCAATGGGGGACTACCCGACTCCTTACTGGACGAAGACTATTTGAATAATGGATCACCTGGTAAACGTTAAACTATTTTTGGGATGTAAAATATAAATAATAATAATAAAAAATATTACGGATTGAAAGCAATAATTTTAAATTAAATCCTTTCAAGCTACGTTAACTAACTACAGTTTTTTTGTTGTCGTTAGTTCGTTGCTCCCATTTAATTTTCTTTTTGTGTGTTAGGAAGGTAGGTAGGTATCTGATTTATATTTCTCCTTTTGGGTATTTTGCGTTGGGGGTAGCTGGAGCTTTGTATGTTCAATTTAAATTTGCCTAAAGCTTAAATTTGAAAGTGTTTCGTGTCGTATAAACGCGGGCGCGAAAAGGAATAAAAAGACGACTAATATCACAATGTAAGCTTCTAAATTAGTCGTTAATCTGTTTGGCTATAAGATAAGCCCGGTAAATATACAGAGAGAAATATACGCGAGAGCGTTAAGCAATTTTTAGTTTGGGTCGTAATCCCAGGCGAACGAGGCAAAATATGTAAAATTACAAACGATCCCCTGATTCTGAATATTCATAAAGAGACATCTGCATTGCAAATATATTCTTCATTAAGCGACGCTCAAACTTCTGCACAATCCCGGAACGTACAACCGCTAATTATTGGTTATTAACATCTAATAACGCCTCAACAAATAAGTTTCATTAATGTGCAACTGAAATACCTAAGCTATTGAAAAATTACAATCGATAGTTTCCACGTACATTATTACAATAGCATTAATTAATTCTTACAACAATACTACAAAAAATAGTTAATCACTTGGTCACCATTTGGTATATCGCTCACTAACTCGCTTAACGGCTCTTCGACTTCGTCTCGATCGCTTCACTGTTACGACTGAACTGAAGTCGCGACCACGCGGCAGCTACTTATAGGGGATGGACTTGTCAGGATAGTCCACACAATATGCTTATTAAGTCGGTGGGTTGCCTACCTTATGCATGAAAATGCTTGCAGCACATTAACTTCGTTTAAAGAACATTCAGTAACTGTACTTGTAAAAGTACAATATTTGTTACAAATAATAAATTAGCAATGTACATCGTACAGCGTTTAGAGTCAAGTAATTAATCAAACGAAAGATCAAAGGAGAAATTTTTTTAGCCGAAAGTGGCACCTTCTTTTTTATTCTTTTCAAATGAACTTATTCGAGTGAAAATTAGTTTTCCGTTCGAGGCTTTGAAGTAGCGGTACATTAAATGGCATCAACTTGTAAAAAACTTTTTTAATGGTAATACGGAACAGACGAAAACTTTAATGGGAATTGTGAATTAATTACTGTCAAGATATCCCGAACTTGCTTGATGCTTGTAGCCTCGAAGATCGCGACGGTAATTTAATATTCTGATGGGTCTATTTTTTGAAATTTTTTGCATTTTAGCACCAGCCTCATTTTAATATCCAATAATCAGAGTGAGAGTGAAAAAGTGAGTGACAACCAGGTTATATCACTTTCTCTGTTTGTCTCTGTATACACAATGCTTTATCAAGCCTAGAAAAAGATAGACAATTTTTATTCTTGTTCTATAGTTTGGATCATATAAAATTACGAGTGTGGTAATAAATATTTGCGAGTTTATTTTATATGGCATGAGTCGCCATTTTACATGACTCTGACTATACACTAGTAAAATATCTACTGTTTCGTATTATATTAAGAAGCACCAAAGGCCCATATTTACATGAATATACGACAATGTTTTGTGTGTTAAGTATATTGCAATTAATTTGACTGAAAAGCCACAAAAGTCCGATCAGTAATTAAAATTGTTTGAAAATTCCAGCTTTATATTGAATTTGACAAAATGTTCGTCCAACTTTAATAGTAAATTCGAGCGAGTGAGGGCCGCAACTTGGTCGCATGGCTTTGTCATTTGCAAACTTGTTAGTGTGATAATGCAGCATAAAAGACGTAAGGAAAATACTCGAATGCGTAGCCTGCAGCGAGTTTGAAAACTTGGTCCCTTGTGAGACTGCAGGAAATGATTAAAGTATTTTCCCAGAAGGCAAAGTCCCATGCTCTCTTTGTATCCTGTATACCACCCTGAACACACACACATACATACATAGTACCTTCATACGAACATTTACAGCACAGGCACATGTGTGCTTATAAATATCGGCCATTCTATCGCCGCTTTTTAAACAACTCCAGAATGTAGTGCCTGCTACTACTACCTGCATCAGAAAAGCTCTGAAAATTTTATAATAAAGGGGGATGAAATTCTCGCAAAATAGGTATCTACCATGTAACTTCCAAATGGAATCTGGTCAACCACAAAATTGTCCTTTGGGATGTCAGGAAGATTACGTGTATAGTCTCGATCATTTAAGGTATCAGCTGTGGCAATAAAATTTTCCGGAGAAAAGAAAAAAAATTTGTTTAGGGAAAAAGTCGAAGGACAGTATTTCTTATTTTTATCTTTGCAGCTGCGATTAAACTTTAAATTTGCAAAAAAAATATTTTTTAAAGGACGAAAACTCTCCAATTATCATAGAATTTCGAGATATCTTCACTTCAAGATTGGAGTGGTGCAATTTTAGTTTGTTTTGATTTTACGTTAGCGTTATTCTGGGGCAAAATCTGAATTCAGTGTAGGAAAAGTTATCAAAAATAGTTACCCTCTTCAACCCACGCCATCCTCTATAAATTATCAAATAAAACTCTGCCAAGTCAAAAAAAACTTTAGTACCTAAAAATTATTTTTTTGTAACGTTGGCGTTTTAACCTGAATTGCCTCTTAAAAACTCAAGAAGTACTTTACTTCTTTAAATTAATAATAGATAATGGTAGCCATTCCGAAATGTTGGTATAAATAAGTAAGAAAACAAATAATAAAGCCGTTTTATTTACGACATAGCGTTATTTTTTTTTTCGGTTCTTCCTTTTATTATACTTATCTACATAATATAACAGAACGGTTGAACGGGAAAAGTTGAATGCGAGGGCAATTTTTCAAAACGAAAAGGGCCTTGTTTACTCGAAGAGCAGCTTTTGTTATTGCCCATGTCGTTTTCGTTGTTACTGATTGCATAGTTTATTATTGAGTAGCGGCAGACTGCGGGTTCGGTTCGGTCAGAGAAAAAAGATCATTGTTGTCGAATAATGACATACAACGTACTACAATAGTGATCAGTTCAAGAGCAACAAAGAACGAGAGAGAAAGAGGGAGAAGGAGAAAGGATATCAAATTAACTGTTCGAGATTTATTATTGTCATTCATTTCCAGTAGTAGGTACCATCGGGTTTTGTCAGCCTGTCAACGACAATGCTTGGCCCTTGGGCTAAACTGGATGTCGCCCTATGTATGCATATGCATACACCACCATTCAAACCTACATACACGTATTACCATCTGGGTATGTGCTTTGGTTTAATGGTAGAAAGGTTAAACAACTCAATAAAAAATATTAACTACATAATTAATAGGGGTAGGTACTTATTCTTGTAGGTATCTTCCCAAATTCAAATATTCTCAATTTTTTCTTTCGAAATTCTCCCACCAGTCTAAACCAATTTATAATAAAACCATGAATTATCGAATCATGATAGGTACTGTAAAGTGGCAATTGTTTTAATAAAATTGATGGAAAATCACAACTTCACGATTTTTTTTTTTTTTTTCAAAATTCAAATGTTCCCTCTTCAATAACTGTTTAAAATTAAAGTACAAATCATAGAGCTATGGTAGGTACCTACTGCAAAGTGATAATTATTTTATTGAAATGGCTAGAAAGTTATATTTCGTGATTTTTTTTAATTCTCAAATTTTCTCTTCGGGAAATATAACCTATACAGGTATTTTTTTAGACAAAAACAATTGGATACATGAACTAGACTATGTTTGTGAGTAACAAATTGAAGCCAGTACGTTAGGCAAATTATTTATTATATTGTGACGTGTTCGGTCACAGAAAACACAATTAACAAAACAAAACAACGAACTTATTTAATTACTAAAGTTAATTTGACTACACTACAGTTATAAACAAGTCTACACAATTTATTTCACTAAAAAGTCTCTTTTCCCGCTCGCTTCTGTGTGAACACTATCTATCGCTCTCTATAATGTAGACACTATTAGTAGCTCGGTATGAATTCTATCGCCCGTGTTGCCTATCGATCGCTTCGCTTCCAAACATCAGCTGTTCACTGTCAACTAACTCGGTGTGAGTGTCTCGCCTTTATATAGTCTGTTCAGCCTTTTTCTAGGGAATTCTACAGCCGTCTAGTAATCCAATTGTTTTCCCATTGATCGTTGCTGGTGTTTTCTAGATGTTGCAGGGAAAGCCGGGAATATTCCTTGTGTATTCAGGGAAGATGTTCATTAATTATGCTCACACCAACTTAATTGGCAAGTACTCGTAACAATATTACTAGCAGCAATATCCGGCGTTGCTCGGGTAAGAATATATCACACGTTTGATGGAACATTCTACAATATTCGCGAATTTAGAACTATCCAGAACATCCCATAATGATTCAAAACATTTTCTAACTTTTTTTACCATTCTGAAACATTCTTGAATGATCTTCAACATTCTGAAACATTCTTGAACATTGCCAAATCATTAAATTAATCTCTTGATTGTTACGATGATAACACTAACGAAAAGTCACTGAATTTCGGTTTATATACCATCAGACATCGAAATTTCTAGTATTAGAACACTCGAGAACATTCAAATAGCCTGTTCTTTTTCATTTGTCGAAATCACTTCAATTTTTTTGGTCACTGTTCGCTGTTGTTTCCAATTGATCTTCACTCGACTGCAAACACAATTTAACTGACAAAAAGTCACTGAATGTTGATTTATAATATCATCGAACATCGAAATTCCTAGTACTAGAACACTGTAAAATATTTAGATGTACATCACTTTGAAACGTAGATGTACACTTTTTGAAACTTTCCAGATCATTCTTTCTCGAACATTCTAAGTTGATAATAACAGTTTGTGCTCGTTTTAAAATTTTTTAGATCATTTCAGAAATTTTGAGATCTTTCCGGAAGTCCTTATGACTTAAAAAAGGACAGAAATATTTCTTTTTAATTATTTATAATTAAAACAATTCGATTTTAAATAGTTTTGTTGACAAATATTTAGTATAAATTATTTTCTAGGTTGGAAAATGTTTATAAGTTTGTAATAAATACCACTTATCGTTATTAGGGATACTTTAGCTAGCACATAGTATTTTATCGCTGTATTTTTTATGAAATCTATATAAATAAAATCGTCTATATTTTACAAAAATATGAATACGTTTAATATTTGTTTAGTCTACTAGCAATATAAGTCACCACGGGCGCTTCTGCGAACTTGGTTGTTTCTTTATGCCGACGAAACGTGTGAGTAAGCGCGACTAGTTTGAACTGAATAAGACTATAAGAGAACAGAACGAAAAGTAACGAACAAGCGAATGCACACACTTTGAAAGTTTTATTGTTATCGTTTTTTGTAATATTATATTGATGAGTAAAATAGTTACGAACAGCAGTGGTGGTTGTGAACTGAAGTCTTTGTTTATTAAAATTTTGTTAAAATAAATTAAGAAAACGAACAAACAATTTAATTCCTCAAGTGAGGTGGTCCTTCGAGTTTTGTAAATGCGAACACGCTATTAAGACGATTCAACAATATTAATATATTATAATACACTATCAGATTAAACAACAAACATCAATGTAAAATATATAACACTTTTCTTCCGTTTAATATTAATTTATATAAATTAATTTGTTTAATTTGATTTGCCATCAGTTTGCTACGTCTACTTGTTAATGAACGCATATCAGTTATAATAAAAACTACAATAAGACTTTAAACTGTAAAGTTTAATATTATTTTCCCTTAAGAGAATTGTCAAAATGTTTAATTTTTGTAAGCTTTGTTAATTTGAATTGGTTATGGTTGAAGTTATAGATAATTTAAAGAAATATTTGCTAAATATTATTAATGCTTTAGTAAATAAAGTGTATATTAGTGATGATCAGAAGTCATTTCTATATTCTATTTACAATTGCCACACGGAGAAAAATTTGTAGCTCTTAGTATGACTTGATGCAAACCCAGAAAAAATTTTCAAGTGAGATTTTTACTAAAATCCTAAAAGTGCAATTAGAAACTGTAAACCTGACTTTCAAAGATCATGAGGTTTCTTTTTACTTTTTTGGCATTAAAACATTAAAAAATTCGAAGTATATACCTTTTGGATGCTTCAATACAATTTTGGTCATCATTAGCTTGAAATTTAGAAAAAAAAAAAACATTGATAGCTCTTGGTGTAACTCGATGTAAAGAAGAAGAAGAAATGGAATTGTAAACGTGGAACTAGAAACAAGAAATATGATTTGAATTTGGATTTTAAAAACCATGAAGATTGTTTTTCACTTATTTGATACCAAAACTCCAAAAAACATAACGTAGATACTTACCTATTAAAAGTTTGAATACAATCTTGGCAACCTTCAAATTTAGAAAATAAAAATCACAGATACCTAGATCTTAGTGTGACTTGATGTAAAACAAAGAAAAATTTCAAGAGTGGTTTTTTATTGGAATTCTAAAAGTGTAACTAGAAACTATAAACCTGCACGGAGAAAACAGTTATAAAAATATTGCTGAATTCTAGCAAACATGACTAAAAAATCTGTCAATTATATGGACGACCAGACGCTCAAGGAGATTTTACTAGAAATGTCTAGTCAATCTACGTTCGGTGTTGAATTCTAGTAAAATTGACTTGATTAGAAAACATTTTTTACAGTTTTTATCACTAATTTTACTAAACTACTCTCATTCTAGTATTTTTTTCTTTACTTTACGACACGATAAAATAATCGAGAGGTAGAGAAAAAAAGTCCAGACTTATTTAGCTTGATTATTCTAATACTAATTATTAGAAAGAATGAAAAATTGTTTTATACCACCAAGTACATTTTATGAGAATTCTAGTACATATTATTTTCTAAAAAAATTTTGCTTGACTCATCAAGTAATAAAATCATGATTATTTTTCCCCGTGTGATTTTGGATTTCAAAATACGCTCTTTCTAAACCAATTTAAAATTAAACTAGAAAATTATCCAATTATTATACTGTAAAATGACATTTGTCTTTGTCACGCTGCAACCAGATCTCATGGTTCATGAAATACTGAACTACCTCTATTTGGAAGTTCTGTATCTGTATAGGTACTTTTTAATTATAAAGAAAATTATAAGGCAATTTAAAGATGGCCGAGATAATGCTGGATTTATAAAAAAATTGTGTTCATTAATAAACAAAGAAAATTTTATTACTTCTTCATGTTAATTCTGTAATTTATATTTTGAAACGTGATTATAAGAATAAAATTGTTTAGAATACTTTCAGCTATTGTATAGGTATGTATACATGTATACTTGTAATAATATTATCCTTCACCCCTTTTGTTTGCTTATTTTATACGCTATTTATTACAAGCTCCTTAAAGGCTTCGGACCTCCTACTGAGAGGATTACGTAGTTACTTTACAAACGGGATTTTCTTTAGAAACCCCAAAATAGGTGCCATTATAAATCATCTGCTTTTTTACTACGTCGAAATAAAAAACAAACTTTAATAATAAACCAAACGTAAATATCAGATAATTATTAAAATTTTATTTTAGTTAATAATTAAAATTGTCGCCTATTCAGTTACTTTTTATATTTACTGAAAAACAAAACTTTCCCTGCTTTTTGTTAGATAAAGAGCTGTTCATAAAATACGTTCACATACAAGGGGGGGGGGGGGGCAACGGCAACGTGACGTTCGCCATTCATCAAAAAATTTTATTGAATTTTTACAGAATCCTTGGACTTCTGATAAATAGAAATATTATTTATTTGTTCGCTGTATACAAAAGATATTTATTAATTGAAAATACAATAAATACTTTTGACTATCAAAATTTGTGTATTATCAATCAAAATTAATCATGTTCAGGGGGGGGGTGCTTAGTTTTTGTGACGTAATATCCACAGGGGGGTAACATAAAGTGTGACACAGCGTGACAACCGGGGGGTGGGGGTCAAAAAAGCTAATTTTAGTGTGACGTATTTTATGAACAGCCCCTAACAATTTTGACACATATTTTATTACCTATTTATTATTTTCTAAGTTAAGATGTATCTTGAACCTGCAAATATTAAATCCTACGTGATGAAGTCCATGGTGTGTGTATATTAATAAATAAAATATGGTTCCTAAAGACGCCATTGAACTCATATTTCATACAAACTTGATTCGTCAAGGCCCGAAGATCGTGTTTATTATTATTATATATTCCTTCACTACTCCCACTTCCGATTTTCGGTAATTCTATCCGACTCATTAGGCGTATCCGTGAGACCGCAAGAACTCCAATGGTCTTTTGTCAATTGTAAATATCTACCTGTATGTACCTGAAGAAGTAAATGCTTATATGTACTTTTCGTATATTAAAGTTATGTACATTATGTGTGTGCGACAGCTGCATCCTTGGGGGCTTCCTAAACAAAATCACGCGACATTATTTAAGAAACAAAGGTCTTCAATCTTTATTCAGCAATTCAAGTCACGCATCTCTTCGAACGTATGTTATGTATGAAGGCTGAAGGTACACATGTAAAAGTTGTGCTTTTGATCTCGGTTCCTTTTCAAATAGAAGTTCAAGTATGCCAACATGGTGGGCACCTTCTGTGCTGTGTCTGTACCTACCCTTATTATAGGTACATTATTGTTTGTCAAAACCTTCAGACGCTTGTTGCAAATAAATCCTTTTATTCAAGTAGTATATACGCAAAAGTTTTATTTGTCGAAGGGCTCCAGAACAATCTTAAAAGGTATTCGGGACCAATTTAGTCGCCTATTTAAAAATTTCTTTTTACTTTCGATCAGTAAAATGTAAACATTTTGATTTCAGTTGTTGTCGTAGTGGAATTTACTGTTCCCTTGTTGGTAGCAATTATTCATCGCGCCATAACCCACTCCAGCAGCGAACTCTTTTAATATGTGCTCGAATAAATGCGCTTTGATCGTTCACGTTATTGGACGAGGAGAACATGATGAAAAAGCAACCGACAAGGGATGTAAGAGCATGACTGGTGCAATAAAAGAGCAAAAGCAATCTTGTTAAAGGATATAATTTGAAATGGGACTATTCTCTGTTAAAACTCCACCGACGGGATCTAACTTTACATACCTAGTACTGAAAGGTTAAATCTAAGGAGGACGATACATATATTTTCACCACTGAAGCCTGCAGGGGTTGCTTAATAAAGAACGCAATAATTTAATTATCTAAATTTAGATTAATCCCAGAAAATCATGCACGCTGACCAGAAAGTTTAAGTTGCTGTAACGATGGTAAGTCAACTCTTGCCCAGGAACCATCCATCAGGATGTGGATTTTAAAGCCCCGGTCATCAAGTCCGAAAAATAATTAATTTCTTATGTTCTCTGATCTGATGTGTTTGATAACTGAAACATTTTTAACTTTCACCAAACGGTGTCGTTAAATGTCAATGTATGTAAATAAGTAAATGATACCTACCCCTTTTAACATGATATCACCCTGAGAGTGCGCTTTAAATTTCCCCTCGTTATTCACCAGGTTTGTCTAAGTATCATAACGACAAGTTGGATGAAATCGAGAAGACTTGAATTCAAGAAATCGTTTAAAGTTGTTGTTGTTGTTGTTGTCGTTATCGAGGCTTTTCTTGGAAAATTCATACAAAACTTTATAAACTTAAACGGAAGTTTCTTTTGAAAATAAACAGTACCCTGAAGCTACATGAACACATATACCTACGTATATACACGTCTCTGTAAGTAACGTTTATTAAACTCTCAAAGCTAAAGATCAATATCACGCAAGAACAACTCTTTTAATAATGTTTTATAAGTCTTCTTCATTAATTTGACGTTCACCTTATTACGAGTTCCATATTCCGTGAAGTCAATATCGTGGGACGATTATAAACTCAAAAAAATAGAGAAACAAAAGTTCTGAAAGGTACTGAAAAATTATAAATCAATATATATTTATTTATTTGTATTTCACTCTTAATTAGTTATATCATATGCCTTTAATGAACTGTACGTTTGAACCTATTTACACTGCAGAGCAGTGGCGGATTTACCAGCAGGCTGAATAGGCTAGACCTATAGTATAGGGCAGGGATGGCGAACCATTGGCACTCGTGCCACAAGTGGCACGTTTGAAAATTTTGATGGCACGCACAAAAACAAATATTTTTTTTAAGTTATCTTTTTTTATAGAAATGAATTAAAAATTATTAATCTACACTTAATTTATAGTTTATGATATAAATTTGTAGTACTGAATACCTGTCTTAGTATGTTAACTAGAACCATCAAATTATACATTTTATTATTAAAATATCGCATGAATTCATTCGAAGTATATACAGATGCGCATTATGGTAGATAAAAAATTTTGCGTATCCAGTTTCGCCTTCTTAAGGTATTTAAATGTTGCTGTCGCAGCGCTCGAATAAAATTTATTTTATATCCTGATACAATACCATTTGAAAAATTAAATTTAAAAGTCCTTGAGTGGTTAAATTTTAATGAATTAGAAATGGAATTAGTTGAATTTCAGTCAAGTACCATATAGAACCAAAAATTTGTTGATTTAAGAAATGATTTAGAAATTATTGAAAGTAATCGATTATTGGATAAAATAAATAAAATTGCAGAAGATGAAATTCTAACTTTACATGGAATTCAGTTCCTGACACGTTTAATTGTTTAAAACTTTAAAAATATTAGCAAAGGCAATTTTATCAATTTTTTCATCGACGTGGGCATGTGAATCTCTATTTTCAGAATTATATTTTATAAAAAATAAATATAGGAATAGAATGACGGATGAGTCGAGCTCTGCATGCGTACTGTTGAAATTAACTAAATATGAACCAGATATTAAATCTTTCTCATCTTGTGTACAGCTACAAAAATCACATTAAAAACAATTTTTTTTTAACGTGAATTTTGTTTCTAGCATATTGCTTTTTGTAAAACATTGATTAATAAAAAATTGTTTAAAGATGAATTGCTTTTGTTTGTTTGTTTAATTTTACTTACGTATAGTTTCACCACGCTAACGTTTCGAATGAAATTTTATTGTAGCACGTTACCTATTTAAAAAAGAATTTTTATGACTTTGTGGCACGGACATCAAAAAAGGTTCGCCATCCCTGGGCTAGAGCCTAGGGCGGCAGATTTTAGGGGTCGGCAAACCTTGCTCAAAATTTTTTTTGTCATACAGAAATAAAAAAAAATATTATCTTAACACGGAAAAAAACGAGGCTTAAAAAATCAACAAAAATTACAATATTTTAGTGCTATACAGTATACTGAATACACTAACGTCTGTATATAAAAAATTAGTAAAGGCTTATTTATAAAATATACTACTGTGATTTTGAATTTTTAAAATATTCCAATAGCGTTTAAGTATTACATTTTAAATTTAGTATTTTTATCTATTTTTTAAATTAACTATTGCCATAATTTTTTCTTTAGGTCCACCCAAACTATTCAATTAATGTGTAATATGTTTCACCACTTAAATATATCTATTTGAAGAGAAATGGGATCCGAAAAAAAAATTCTTAGAAATAACAATAACAAATATTATATAGATATATGTGTGGAAAATTAATACTTTTCTATTGATATTTCTCATGATATTAACAACCTGTTGGAGTGTAGAATAAAAATTCAATAAATTTACACGTAAAAAATTGCATATTGTTGAACAGAATTTCATAAATATTATACATTTCTTAGAATGATGATAATTAAAAAAAACAATAATGATAGATAATATTGTAATGAATAAAAGCTGTAAATATCCATTCAACGAAAGTTCTTCTTAACATTCTTACATTTTTAATCCTAATGAATTCGTATCTATCAATATTTGTTATTAGTGTTATAAAAATATAATACAATCATAAAGTTGCAATTTAATTGACAAAAATTTGATTGTGAATTAAGGTGTAGAATTGCAGGTGTCAGTAGGGGCGGCAAATTTTAAATTGCCTACGGGCGGCAAATTTGTAAATTCGCTACTGCTGCAGAGGAACGTTCTTAAATCCTTCCGAAAGATGCTTGCAAATTTTCTTTATGGCCATGTTTCTGTGGCACTGTTTGAGTTTACCTTCAAGGATTTCAAACTTTTTGGTACTAGATATTTAGAAATTTTATTTGAGAATGTAAACAAATCTAATATGTTAATTAAATTTAATCAACTTTCCTAGGACGTTCGTCGTAGGATAGAGAACAATAGTAATAGTTTTCTTGTTACGTTTGAGTTTCTCCAAGGCAAGGAATGAGAAATGTCGAAAGACGGTTCGTTGGTTGGTTGGTTGGTTGGTGAAGTTGGGAAAGTTGTTCGGGCGTTTCCGGTGAATAAAAGCGACATTTGTACCTTGAGATTACTTTTGGAAAGGTTTGTTCGGGACAGAAATAATTTCCGGGACACATTTACAAAGTCCCGACCCTTATCACCGCTAATGCATTTAAGTCCGTTAGTTTTCGTTGCGCGAGTCGATAGCCGGACCATTACCATAAATTAGTGGTCGCCAACAAGTAAATTCGAGAGACAAAGGGGAAGAAGGAGACGGGGAGAGAATTTGAGACGATGCGATGCGATGCGATGCGATGTCAGGCAGTCGATAGACTAAGGGAAGCGGCACTAATCGGAGAAGGCATGAGACTAAACTCGTAAATTCGGAAACTAGTCACGGCACACCACCCCCCGAAAAGCACCATCAAACCCCCAACAACGAACAACGGATCGCTTGCGTTGGAGCTACTAACTTACTCCCACTTCCCACCGAGAATTATCCCTGAACTTATTGTGTGGTTTCTCAGTTCCTTTTTGTTTCAATTTCCTTCCGAGTTTGTCTTCCTGACTTAAGGGCAGCGTGTTGTTTTTCCACTTAATTTCTTACTTAAATACAAACGGACGTCGACATTTAAATCGATGGATAGATGGATGGATGGATGGATGATTTCAAACAACGGTTTCTTCTCTCACAAGAAAGAATAACCAGGAAATTGAACATTTGAATTTAAATTTCACAAGAAATATCCTGAAGTTGTCATAAAAATTTAGGAACGTCTAAAACCTTCCAGAAAATTCTAGAACAATTTATATTTCAGATTTCATATAATCTTTGTTAAATAATGAAACGACCTTTAGCAAATAAATTAGGTACATCTTCAGTTTTCATTTACGTAATGTGTCTACCTGGGATGAGAAGCAAAAAGAAACGTTTTGTAGGTATTTCTAGAAGTTCAAAGGGCGTTGTAGTTTGTGCCCTGATTTAATTGGTCTAAAGCCAGTGGTGCCACGGGGCACGAACCACTAGAAAACTTTAATTGAAATTAAACCGCCGTTTTATTTGGAATTACACTCTGTCGAATTTAATCTCGATGCTTTCAAGATAATTGTCCTCATCAATGATCCAACATTAGAAAGCCAGCCCTTATTTTTATGGTTAACCATTTAATTAAAGTGAAAACGGGATAAAGGTGGCTTCTAAATACCAAGTTGTGATAAGAATTTTTAAGTTTCCTTTTAGTTTAATTAATCAAAAAATAATTTGTACAGTAATAGTCTTAGAAACTATCCAGAGATGTCGTAAGTATCTCTGCTAATGTAACACAGTGCTTGGCGAAGGGGTTAAATTCTATTTGAAACTTTTTTTAATTAAATTTAGGTTTTTGGCAATAGTTACTAAATAAAAATTTATTGACTTCCATTGGGAAAATATGTTTACTCATACTAAAAAAAATACAAGTGTTGTAGTCGACCATATTTCCAATTTTCTTCAATTGACTTGTACCTAATGAGGATAAACCTTCCTTTTTTTCCCTCTTACTTTAGTTAAGCAAGAGAATAATCCCTGCAGGGATGTTTTATATATTTACTAGTCTTAGAAGTTCTCCAAAGATGTCCCAAAAGTTTCTGTTAATGTGGCACTGTCTTAGATTATTTTTTATGAAATTTACGTATTTGTAACAAAAAATCTGATTGCTCAAACGCCAAAAAACCTTCGATAGAACGTGCACAAAAGGGTTGTAGTGGTCCATATATGCATTTGTCATTAATTCCCGAAAGATAGTTTGCAAAAAGTCTGGACGATAATACAAGTACGTTATTTAAATGGGATTTTGCCCGTTTGATCTTATTTGGGTGAATAGAATGGGCCAGCAGCAAACAAAAACCAGCTATCCAATCATGTAGACATGCGAACTATCTACAGCAATACCCCGGCGCGCTATTGGTCCAACAGAGGCTCAAAAGGCCCTAAAGGTTTTTTGTTCGATGATGCTCTTTGGTACCAATGCTATACTTATATACTCTGCTAACAAAAACCATTCATGGGATTAAAAGTTTAATGAAAGGGCTCATGACTCCACCATGGCGACATGTCGAAAATAAAGACATGTTTGTAAGAGGGATTTCCGCCCGTTCAAATAAAATTTAAGCCAATTGCAATGTCTGGGTCAGGGGCTCTCTGATAATACGTAGGTACAGTTGACCATATTTCGTACCACCAATACACCCCATATTTTTTTATTGATAATTTGAATTAAACCGTCGTTTTGACAAGATCATTACAAATATTTTTATTTTATTGTATAGGGATATTTAGGGGGTCGTCACCAACCTGTATATTAATTGGCAATTACTTTAGATATCGTTTATAACGACTAACGCAATCGGATATAACGTATTAATTAATGTAGTGATGCAAAATCAAATTATTGATTTTTTTTGCTTTGAATGAACTTTTTTAGAAACCCAAAAATTATAAGAGCAATCAAAAAAAATATATGGAGTCTAAATTTTACGGATCTTATCAACTTAATTTTAGAATTCAAAGCCGTAGGCTTTAACTCCCAAAACAACTGAATTGAATGTTTAAGTTTCGCATTACCAGTTAATAAAATTTTTACTGCGAAATGTCTGAGAAAATCATACTAATATTATAAAGGCGAAAGTTTATGGGTGTGAGTGTGTATGTTCGTTACTTCTTCACGTCTAAACGGCTGGAGCGATTTTAATAAAATTTGGTATGGAGTTAGCTGACACCCTGGATTAACGGATAGGCTACGTTTTACTGCGGGAAAATATCTTATTCCCATGGGAAAATCGATGAAAATGAATTCGCGGAATATTATAAATGCGAAAGTAACTCTGTCTGTATGCTACACAATCTCGCCTAAAATTTACTGAACCGATTTAAATGAAATTTGGTACAGCGATAGTCTAGAGCCTGAGAAAGGACATAGCCTACTTTTTAATGCGAAAAAAGGGTTATAAGGGGTTGAAATAGGAAAGTTTGTGCGGAAATTCCGTAATTTTTAAAGATAGAAGCTTGAAACTTATTTTTTAGGCTTTTGATTAGATATAAATAAACACGACATTCAATGTTTGTAAAAATTTTACCCTAAAGGGGATAAAATTAGCCGATGAAAGTTTTTGTGTAATGACGTCGTCCAAAAAGCTTACGGCCCAGAAAATTAAAATATTAAGTGTAAAAAGTTATAGATGTTTTGTTTATTTGGATCAATAAAAGTAGTTGAATACTAAGCCGTGTATATAAACTATTTTAAACAATACTTAAACTATATTAATCTCTCATACTAATATTATAAAGGCGAAAGTTTGTGAGTGTGTATGTTTGTAACTTCTTTACGTCTAAACGGCTGGAGCGATTTTAATAAAATTTGGTATGAAATTAGCTGACACCCTGGATTAACACATAGGCTACTGTTTTACTGCGGGAAAATATCTCATTCCCAAGGGAAAATCGATGAAAATGAATTCGCGGATAATGTATGGAGAACTTTGTATATAACTTTTTCAAAAAATTATTTTAAATAGACAATTAAGAAAAAAACTTATTATTTTTACTGTTAATACACAATTTATGTTCCCTAATAAACCGCGGGTAACACCGTCGACACTTATAGTTAAATAAACACCCTAATTAATTTTTTAAACAGCTTATTACAGTTAGCATCGCATTTTATTACCAGAAGACAAAGTAAACATTTCGGACACCGAATAAAATTCAATTTAATAGTTGTAACTGTTGATAATTTTAATTGACCCCAATAAAGGAACGTCTAGGTATTTAATTTGGTGTGTTTGTCGTTAATAAATTCTTATTTACATTTCTTCTGATATTTTAATGTTTCAGGGATTCGTATTTGCGTTTGATTGATTAATTAATTTAGACAACTCACTTCTTTAAATCTTCCTACGTTAACGTCTAAAAAAGTTATAGGTTATCTTTGTATATCTAATTAAGTTAATTTCTCTGTTTTGAAATATTAATGTACACTTAAAAAAACTATGAAAATATTCAATATATATGTAATTATATTATTTAAATAATACTTCAAAACTGCTTAATGGCGCTATCTTACATCAACATGGTTATCCTTGAAATTATAACAACCTTATAGAGAAAAGAAAAAGATATTTACTTTGAAAGTGGTTTTCTTCTTTAACACTAAACAGAAATCTGCAAGCATGTTCGAAGAAACTTTTATTACAGATTAAGAGTCACGCTAACCTGCTGGTTGCTTTCTATTCTGTTGCAAAGGTGGCTCCACTGTGATATTCCAACAGTTCTCCAAATTGTTCCGCTGGCAGGTTGCAGGAATGTACGTACTCTTCGATGGAATAAAAGTTGAAAAAAGAAACGTGTAAATAAGACTCAAACTTTTGTATTAAAGAAAAAAAAAAAAATAAGCACAAGAGACTCGATCTCTTGGATTAAAAAATTTAAAGAAGAAATGCATAGAAAAGACTAAAAGAAGTATTATGTAGAAGATACACCAACCCTTCAATTAAAAAACAGTATGCAAAACGAGACCAGAACCCTTGGATAAAAAATATGTAAAAAAACACTCGAATATCGGATTTTATGAAAAGAGACCCCAATTCTTGACACAAAAAGTACGGAAAAGATTTGAAACTTTCTATTAAAAAAAATCTGCAGACGAGACTTGAATTTTTGGACTAGAAAAAAAATATTCGCGAAACAAATTCGAACTCTTGAATTTAAAAGAATCTGCAAAAAAACTTAATCCCTTGGATTAAAGAAATTAAAAAAGAAATGGACAAATTTTTGGATTTTTTAAAGAAGTATTGCAGCTGATACACCAACTATTTAATTTTAAAGAAATATGCAGGGGGACCACAGGCCTTGGATAAAAAAATATGTAAAAGACATTCGAGAATACTAGATTTTAAAAAAACTCCAAATCTTGGAAAAATTGCAGAAGAGGCTGGAACTTTTCGATTTTAAAATATTCTACAGACGAGACCGGAATCCTCAGATAAAAAAAAATATATTTAGACGGCAGTCATACTCTTCGATTAAAAAAAATATGGAAAGGAAAATGCTAAAGGCTCAAAATTTTGGAATAAAAAAATCTGAAACTATTGGATTAAAGAATGGTCTTCATAAGAGATTTAATCCTTGGATTTTAGAAAAGAAATACTCAAGAGACCGGATCTCGTGGAGGTTTACAAGAAAAAATTAGCAGGGGAGACTCAAACTTTTGGATTAGAAAACATCAGCAGAAGAAACTGAATCTATTGAATTTTTAAAAGAAATATGCAGAAGAGACTTCAACTCTTAAATTGAAATAAAAATGCAGATGAGACCATAACTCTTCAATAAAAAATATGTAAAAAAAAACACTCGAATTTTGGATTTTATAAAATGAGACTCCAATTGGAAAACAATACACAAAAGAAACTCGAATTCTTTATAGAAAAAGTCATGAGAAAAAAGCCGAAATCTTTGATTTAAAAAGAAGAATTTGCAGAACTCAAACCAAACCATTTTTTAGGACAAAATAACTTAGCCTAGGCAAATTAGTTAGGTACCTAGTGGTTGGTTGAAGTTGCCCTGGCTCGAAGTTTTTGACCAAGTTTATTCAGAAACATCTATATACAAAATTTTAAAAATATGTTCCTAGAGTATTGAAGTAATTATTTGATAATAAAATAGTTGGTCTTAATATAATGGTGACATTGAGATATGGGCGTGACAGTTATTATATTATAATTCATTTTGTGAGTGTCATTTTCATTGCGTTGCATAATACGTGGGCTTTTGACATGACATACACGTGTTAATTCCTTGTAAGATACACAAAGATCCTTACCTACATGATGTTGTTCTACCACCATCTCACTGTCTGATCATTTTTTCTTTGTTTCCTTTATAATAATACGATACGTACACAGTTTGAATAGTGCGTTTTATTCAAATGTACTTTGTCGCCCACATGCATGCCTACCGTCACTGTCACTTCAGCCACGGTTGAGAAGTTCAAGCATCTTCCAGAAAGCTCCTCTTTTTGCAATGGGTAGAATGCAATTTTTCAATATTTATTAAAACGGGCTGAGAACTGCACATTCATTCTATTGGTGGTGAAGTCCATCGTCATCGTCATTATAACCATTATTGGCATTTTTTTGGCTTCTATTTTTATGTAACTTTTAATTTATAACAGTGAAAATTACAATACGTGGTTGATAATCACAATAACATTTAAGGGTAGCCATATTTTTGAAGTTATACACCTTCAGTAAATTTTTAACATGAAACGGAAGCTGCGCACGCATTATTGCGAAATTAGATTAGGGCAGTTTTGTTTTCCTACAGGAAATGCACATTCGAAATTAATGTGCCTTATGGCCCACTAAGAACCAAATACACACTCAACAACAATAATTTGAATATCTGCCCACATCATGGGCCGGTTTTGGTTATTACTCCCTTCCGTCTGCCCGTTCGGTCGTTCGTTCGATCGTTGATATTTTTTTAATTTTATTTTACGTACCTACCAGGATATCCCGTTATAGCAGGATAATTATTCAGGCGATTGCTTCGAGCAATACGGCCGCCACAATCATCCGTAAGGACACACCGTGTCTCCACAATATTTGACGTAATTTATTTGCGGTAATAAAAGCCTTAATTTATTACCGGCTGCTTAAATGTGTCCAAGTTTTTGGACAGCGCGACCATAAAGGTGTCTATAAGACGCGGCAATGACAAATGAAATCTTACGTGGGTTGTTAAGATTAAAGCGACATTTCGAAATTTCTCACTAAACAACCGAACCACATTAATGCTGATAACGTACAAATGTCCAACTTCTTATCTCGCCAATATATTTGAACTAATTTGCAATAAATGACTTGGATGTAAAAAAAAAAGTTCCAGGACTATGTAAATCAAAAGGAACCAGGACATGTCACCATAAAAAATTTTTACTACGCACTTATTTCCTTATTTTTTAAACTTAAAACAGAATTTAGAGACCCTATCCGTACTCCCACGTTACTTTGGAACACTTTTCTATTCGTTTCGTAGCTAAAAACGTGAGGAATTGCCTTTGCGCACACGAAGGGGCGCATATGCTGACGTCATCCGTAAAGCCCCCTTCGTTGCGGACGCCGCATCAATATAACGAGTATAAGCAAATGCGACATCTTTCTGGGGTGTCAAACAAAAGTGTATGTATGTATTAAAAAACAAATTGCAAAATTATTTTGACTTAAATAATGTATGTATATATAATAAATATTTTGTTGCTATTTAGTCGAGACGATAGATGAACAATCTCACACCGTAAAATTTCATCGTGTTTAAAGATCGGAGAGAAAATAGTATTGCATCAAGAGTGGTAAAGCAGACGAAAAAAAAAAAAAACGGAGAGAATCGTTGCGATGCAGAACATGGCAGGGCACCGATGTTGTTAACATATCAGCGCGATCTTGTTGTTTGCGCACGTTATCTAAACAACAAAATTTTAAACCACCTTCGTTGTTATGCAGAGTCGCGGCATTTTTCTTATTTCCCGTTTGTAACGAAGCCATGTAAAGTCGTAGGCCATAAATATAAACTTCTTTTTTACGAAACGCGACTTTTAACGACGTTAACAAAGATAAAGTGTAAATTGGTGATCTCGGAGAGAAACAAATTAGGAAACACAAATGTTGCAGTGATTTATGCAGAGCAATGTTGTTACTGCTAATAAGATAAATGTAGCCCAACGTCGCCGACCAGGCAAGAGATCCTACGCAGCAATAGCCGCGTGCGCTCGCTCTCGCAGAGATTCTGTCAATGTTCTCTCTGCAATCTTTAATTTTGTTCAAACCGAACCGTAGGCTTGGTAATTTACATTGAAAACACAACCAGGTTAGTATTACTTGACATACCACCCGACAGACGTTTGCAAGGGTTTGAACCAAGGCAACCTTTTCAAAAATCTCTCTTAACAAAATAAAAATATGTAAGAGTTCTTTCTCGATATGCAGGTAACTATTTCACTCACGAACACCCATTATAAGTCAAATTAAAAAACAAAAAGATAATTAATTCCCCCTACAAGTAGTTGGTAATGAATTTAGAAATGAGGAAGTAGCTTTTGTAAATAAAAACCAAGAAAACAGAGGGCACATGAAAGACAACGAAAGTTATATTTGGAAGCCTTTTGAGACATGATAGAAGGGATCATTGGGGGCATATTGGATACAGAAACTGAAGTTCAGAAGGGCAACAATTTTTTGGGAATGTGGCGGATTCAGGACAGGAAGGATCAGAACCAGCCTTTGGATAACAACCCTGTCTTGCTGAAGTTTTAAATATTCATTTTGGAAAAATAAATGAGAAATTAAAGTCAGATACACGGAATGAATTTCATTCATACCTAAAAATTGTAGAACAATTAGAAAATAGAAAAAAATGAATAACATTTATGGCAACTATTACAAAATACTGAAAATTTTACCATGCAGTTCAGTAATTTTTACCATAACAATGAGTTGTCTGTCACCCTACAAAATTACTATGTAATTCTTTCCGTGTACAGTGAGTTGAAATAGAGGATTATAATTTTCGATTGATTTCTGGGGTAATTATGAGATAAAATTCGAATTCAACTACAAAATTTCCCAATTAATTGTCTTTGAATCCTGGAAAAAAGTCAGTTCTCCTCAATGTGGATATTGGGCCCTCGAACGTCGTGACAGACTTATTTCATGAATAAGACGGTGACGGATGATGGCCTGATGCTGGGTGATGGTATCGTAAAAAGGACGTCAATTTTCTTTGAGAACCAATCTCGAAAACTGCTATTGCAGTTATAGACAATCATGATGTTGCCTTTGGAAAGTGTGGGAACTCGACAAGTTTCGTGCATGCTGATACAAACCGATCAACCTCTTCCAAATAAGTAAATACTTAAAATAGAATAATGAGAAATATTGGAGGTTTGACCTACAAATTTAAAAATACTTAAAAAACTCACAATGAGTGTCTTCCAATTACGTACGAACCCTAACAATTGTAAGTTTGAATACTTCGTGGTTTTATTTATTATGTAAGTTGCAATATTTAAACATGAAACATCCTGGTGTAGGACATGTGCAGGGAAATCTTTTGCTACTATTTATGTCTCACGATTTTAAAGTAGTTGAATGGAAAATAAAGTTAATTGCAGTAGTAATCTTATTGAACGTGTTCGAAAACCATTTCCTTCGTTATTAATGTGTTGCATTAGGTAAAATATACTTGGCATTTCTAAGACTCCTAAATAATATATGAGAAGTACACACACATATAGCTTATGTACTTATGTCGTTCATTGAGGCCTATATAATAGCAGGTCGTAGTTATGTACCTAAAAGAAAGACCACTTTTGCGATTTAAGCCAGCCGCACACCAATCGAGCGAAACTATATCAATCAAAAACGTTTCTGTCTCGAGCAGAAACATTGTGTCCGTCTACGAATCATTATTGTCACATTGAAAAACAAAACGTTTCTTTCTTCTTTCTTTGATGCAAACTGTTATGTCATTATTCAGTAGTGTTTGAGGTTATAATGTAATATTTTAAGAGTGGTATTTTAGAGGATAGTGAACAAATTGTTGCTGTGCTTTGGGAGTGGTTGCTTTTGGCAGATAGATTCGGGACTAAGAATAGAAGGGAATGGATCCATTCTATAAATAAAAAGAGGGACAAAGATAAAACACTTAAGAAGTATATTCTTGAATTAAGGGCAGATGAAAAGAAGTTTTATAACTTTACCCGAATGTCTTCACTGACTTTTGATTACCTTTTGAAATTAATGTAACGTAGACTGTCTCGATCTGTTTCGCTATGAAACCAGAATTCGTCGAAACACGTTTGGTTGTCGCAACGTGTGTCGTCCCGTTTCGTCGTGACTGGAACGCAATGTTTCAACGGTGTGCGTCTAGCCCATAAGAATATATGCAATTATTCAGAACAAAACCGTTTTAGTCAAAAACGTTTTTGCCCGACACGTTTTCGCTCGATTGGTGTGCGGCTGGCCTTACGTGTTGGAAATATTGCCACTCAGGGAATTCGTTCGATATTTACTTAGTTTAGAATTTTAAGGGTTGTTTTATTGTCAATTATAATACGATCACGAATGACGAAGATGATTTATATAAGATAACCAAATACTTTATACATTTATCGAATATTTTACGAGCTTTAATAACTACATGTTTGGCCACTTTGTTTTTTTTAATGCTTCTTGTTGTTTTAGCTCAGAAAATTGATACACACTTTTTGATGCATTTAAAGTACAAAAGAACCACCCTTATCAGTTAGTTCTTAATTGCAATAGTTGGCCATAAAAGTAGAAGACTGATAAATATGGATTTGTCACTATTGCAATAAAAGTCGTTCCAGACGTACCTATACTCGAAACGTTATATTGATTCTTAACTTTCTGATCGAATACTTTCAATTCAATTAACCAAATGAATATTTGTTTTAAATGTGCATTGCCTTAATTTAATTAAAACCCACAGCAAAGCATAAGTTTTAATAAAATAAGAATATTTTGTATAAGAGTCTTATTCTCATTCAAAGAAATCCAGAATGACATCAAATGTCTACAAGATTCTAGTGTTGAAACATTTAGTTGTCATTTTTGATTTGAAATAGAGAAGGTTTTGGTTTATACCATTCCTAATTTTACAGGATTATGCCATAATAGACCTACTTGTACCCATAACATTCAATTGACGCCCTGGTGTCCTCACCACAGGACTGTGATGTCCAACCAGAAGATCAAACTGTGAACTAGCTCATAAGCATCATTATTGTAACACTCTGTATATTATATTGGATTTTCAATAATAATCATGCTACTTATGCATAAAGTGTATTTACCATCGATCCATCGACCACCACACATCTACCCAATAATATATATCTATCTTTCCATCTACCTACGACTGTACAACTAAACTGATGATGCGAATTTGCGAGTTTCTTCTCCTCAGTTCTCGATTGGGCCGGTTTGGGTCTGCAATTTGTCATGTCAGTGTCGCTGTGATGGATGAGCCGTTTACATATATGTAGGTATTAGCATATCGAACTGCGCCGTGATTCATGTAGGAGAAACATGGCCATTTTGAAATAGCAACCGTTTTGCATGTGGTTAAAAAGTTGATACTATTGTTAAGGATCGACTGACAACTTACAGTTGTTGTTATTTATGCTTCTGGTCTCCAACATACGAACGTACGTTCTAACAATGCCTTCCAGAGGTGATTTCGGCCCTATCTAAATGTCCACTCGTATTTATGATATCCTACTGTACTGTACATATAAGTCTTTAAACGTTTAATGATTATTTTATTTCCTATATTTGCATTTACTACTTTGATTTTACTAAGTATTCCTAGACCCCCTCGAACTGAGGAGGATGTCGTGAATGTCTGTCTGTTATTGCGCTATAATTTTTATTTTTGAAAGTTGCACGCAGTTAAATACACAAGTGAATTGAGCTGATTATATAAAATAAAATTATTGAGGGAAAAAAGTTTCCAATCTTTAGTTCTAGTTTGGGGCTAAAATAATTTTTTAACAATCTAGAATCATTTAAAAATTCTGCGAAATGTTGGAAAAGTCGAAGAATGTATCTGAATGTTTCAAAATATTCCTCTGGGGTTAATGTAATTTTAGAAGAATATCCTGAAATATTCCAAAATACTGAAACATCTTGAAAATGCTACAATTTATGTAATGTGGCTCATTTTTCCAAAATATTCACTAGACTTTGTATTGTCTTAGAAAAATAGCCTGAAAAAATGTGAAGATATTCATAAATTCTTTAAAAATTTACTGCCCTTTAAAATAATCAGGGAAATGTGTGAAATTTCGAAAAATTAATCTTAGGATTTGTAGGGGCCTAGGAGTATATCCTCAAATATGTCAAAATTTTCTATAAAATTTTGAAAAATCTACAATCTGAAAATTCTGGGAAATTTAGAAAAACCGAATAATTTTTTAAAAAATCAGGAAAATTCAGGAGATTTCGAAGAATGTATCTCAGGGTTTGTATGGTCCTAGGAGAATATCCTGAAATATATCAAGATTTCCTATAAAATTTTGAAAAATATACAGTCCTTTTAAAAATTCTGGAAAATATTGGAAAAGTCGAAGAATATATCTGAATGTTTCAAAATATTGCTCTGGGGTTAATGTAATTTTAGAAGAATATCCTGAAATATTCAAAAATACTGAAACATCTTGAAAATGCTACAATTTATGTAACGTATCCCAATGTTTCGGAATATTCTTCTAGGTTTTGTATAGTCTTAGAAGCATAATCTGAAACATGTTAAAATATTTCATAAAACTTGAAAATCTACATTTTAAAAAATTCTGGGAAATATTAGAAAAGTCGATGAATATATGAGTGTTTCAAAATATTCCTCTGGGGTTAATGTGATTTTAGAAGAATATCCTGAAATATTCCAAAATACTGAAACATCTTGAAATTGCTACAATTAATGTAATATATCCCAATGTTTCAAAATATTCTCCTAGGTTTTGTGTTAGAAAAATAGCCTGAAAAAATGTTAAGATATTCATGAATTCATTAAAAATTTACTGCCCTTTTAAATAATCAGGGAAATGTGTGAAATTTCGAAAAATTATTCTTAGGATTTGTAGGGGCCTAGGAGAATGTCCTCAAATATGTCAAGATTTTCTATAAAATGTTGAAAAATGTACAATCCTTTTAAAAATTCTGGAAAATATTGGAAAAGTCGAAGAACATATCTGAATGTTTCAAAATATTCCTCTGGGGTTAATGTAATTTTAAAAGAATATCCTGAAATATTCCAAAATACTAAAACATCTTGAAATTGCTACAATTAATATAATATAACCCAATGTTTTAAAATATTCTCCTAGGTTTTGTATTGTCTTGGAAAAATAGCTTGAAATATGTGAAGATATTCATAAAATTTTTAAAAATTTACTGCCTTTTAAAATAATCAGGGAAATGTGTGAAATTTCGAAAAATGAATCTTAGGATTTGTAGGGTCCTAGGAGAATATCCTAAAATATGTCAAGATTTTCTATAAAATTTTGAAAAATCTACACTTTAAAAATCCTGGAAAATGCAAGAAAGTAGAAGAATGTGTCAGATTAATCCCCCTCCCTATGGTTTGTGTGGGCCTAGAAGATTGGAAACATTGCCGCTGTTGTTGAACGAAAATTTTATGTGATAAATGACCAACTATTAGTTGGAAAATAACTATTTCTAGTTTCTTTTTGTGGATCTCACGTGTACCTAACACATGTTAAGGAATATTTCGTTGTATATAATTTATTGCGGCGATCCCCAAATTTAGAAATTTAAATTTTAATGCAAGTACCCGCTGTGTGTATGTTTTGGTAAAGAAGTCTTTTCACATTATCCTTCGGAGTGTATCGAACACCTGCGGTCAGGTCGAAATTGCCTGCCGCCTGGTGCCTCCCACCTCCTGCAAGTGACTGTGCGACGCGGTTGACAGCACGGTCGCAACTGCGGGTAGGTTCAACCTCAACATCAACATGTAGGTACCTTAGGTATAAGAAGGTGCACATAAAACCGAACGAAGAACGCAGAATGGAAAATAAATCAAAAGCGTGCATTTCCTATAAAAAAGTTAACATCATAATTTATGAGATGGCTATGGGCTAATTATATGTGATGGAGGACCGCAGGCTCGTTTGTTGAAATACGAAATAACTTGGTTGGTTGGTATACGCGACCGAGAACGTAAACTTGTCTTACCTTTGTTATTACTTGATCCGGCTGTTTTACATCTTCACGCTAGAGATGGCTTGCCCAGATACCAGCTCTTCGGATACATAGGTAGGATAATAACATTCCCAAATTTGTTCGATCAAGGATGTTAGCAATTTTCTCCAAAAAATATTACCCTTATACAGAAAGGAAGCTTCTAATCGAATAGAAATGAGCTTGTAATAAAGACGAAAAAATTACATCTACCTATAATGACATTAAAAGTGATGACTTTACACAATTCGAATTTCGTGGGTTGTAGGCATTTTTACAATTATTTTAGCATTTTATTTAAGGATCAAACATCTGCTGCTGATATACAGTTTACCAACGGTATTTTTTGCCATTATATGACAGTAAAAAGAAAAAATTCCAGTAGTTTTGATGTAAACTTCAAGAAACGCTCCTTTTTTATGAAAAAAGTTTTCTACGTGTGGGGAAAGATTTCCTAATAAGAATTTCGAAAATTTTACTAGATCTTCAAGTAGACTCACCAACTGATTATCTAATTGTAAGTGTATCTAATGGAAGGTCCAAGTTGGAGAAACATGACAAAAATTCTAATTTCCCTGAAGGTTTTCCGATTTTCCGGGTTTTTCTCTAGGAAAATACTTTGAAAAATTTTAGGGTCTTTGTACAAGTTTTTGAAATATATGTTATCTTTTTAAAATTCTGGGAAATATATCTGAGTGTTTCAGAATATTTCCTTAGGGTCATGTGGTTTTAGGAGATTGTACTGAAACATTTCAAAATATTGTGGCACCTGAAAAATTCGTAAAATATAACCCAATGTTTCAAAATATTTTTCCTAGGGTTTGTGTGGTTTTAGTAGAATATCATGAAACAATTTACAGTTTTCTACAAATTTCTGAAGCTTTCGGAATCTTTTAAGAAATACGGGGAAATATATAGTCGAATAATGTATCTGAACGTTTCAGAATATTTCCCTAGGGTTATGTGGGCATCAAAAAAATACTGGTAATTCGTGAAATGTAACCAAATGTTTCAGGATGTTTTCTTGGGATTTGTGTGGTCCTAGGAAAATGTCCTAAAACATTTTATTATGTTGTAGCAGCTCAGAAATGGTGGAAAATTCGTGAAACGTAACCCAATGTTCAGAATATATTCCAAGGGTTTGTGTGGCATTAGGAGAAACAATTTAGTTTTCTACAAAATTTTGAAACATCTTCCAAAAAAGTTTGGGAAATATTAAAATGGTCAAGTAATGTACCGAATCATTCAGAAGAAAACCCTAGGGTGTATGTGTTTCTAGAAGAATGACCTGAAACATTTCAAAATGTTCTGGAAAATTCGTGGAATGTATCTAAATATTTTGTATTGTCTTAGAACAGAATTTTTACAAAAATTTGGAACATTTGGTATTTTTAGGGTTCCGCACTTCAAAAGGAAAAAGCGGAACCCTTAGAGGATCACTTCGTTGTCTGTCAAGACCCTTTTTCTCAGGAACGCGTGGAGGTATCAACCTAAAAATTTTTACCAAATACTCGGGTCTATTGTCCGTTGGAGCTGTGAAAAAATTAAACTTCTAAGCCAACGCAATCAAAAGATACAGCCGTTTATGCCGCAAATTTCCGCAAATTTTCGAATCAAAACCTACAGGGTACTTCCCGTGAACTCAGAATCTTGAAATTTGGTACAAAGCAACGTCTTATAGCACAGATAAAGGGAAAATTTGGAAAACCGTAAAATTTTAGTTACATCATATAATAAAAATATTTTTAATAATTTTTAAGTTACTACCCCTTTCCTCATGAACGCGTAGAGGTATTAAATTGAAATTCATATCAAATACTCAGGTCTATAATACCTTTAAGCTGTAACAAATTCAAACTATTATGTCAACGCAATCAAAAGAAACAGCAATTTAAGCCGCATATTTTCAAACTCGCAACTACTCGCAAGGGAATCAAAACCTAAAGGGTACTTCCAGTCGATTTAGAATCTTGAAATTTGGCATGAAGCAATGTTTTATAGCACATATAAAGGGAAAATTCCGAAAACCTTAAATTTTTAGTTACATCACATATAAAGAGGGTTTGTACGGAACCCTCAGTGCGCGAGTTCGACTCGCACTTGGCCGGTATTTTTTTGTAGAATAGGAAGAATTTCTCTAAGGTTCTAAAACATTCTAGAACATTTCATATCATGTCTCTTTATGTTTGATCAACAGGTCCGCCTGGATAAATAATTAATAACTTGAAACATCTTTCCAAATTCTTATGAGAAACCAATGTATTAATTAATTAATTCGATGAAAACAAATGATAATAAGCTTGTTCCTTTTGAGGTGTGAAATTGCAAAAGTCCAAAAAACTGAACAAATTTCAACCGAATGATATTTAACGACCCCAACTACATGGAGACTACAACGTTACATCAAGCAAGTTATCCGTCGCTTTTGTGTTCGCCTTTATTTGGCATTGTGTATCTATCTATGTAATTTATGTGTCAATTTTTTTGTTAAATTAAAAACGCAATTAAATTCCTCGAAAAGTTTTTGTGATCATTATTTACTTAGCTCCCCATTACCTGCAACGAGCAATTTACACCTGTCTGTTGTTGGGCCGTTAAACAACTTAATTATTTTCCACCATAATAAAGGATCGGCGGAGCACACGGTATTTAATGAGTTATTAACTTGACAGGCAACCGAGTGACACTTATACACGTGATAACAATAAATTTTCCAACATAAAATATTATTTACGACTTGTACGTAGCTTGAAGATAATACATACAAAAACCTAATTGAGACAATATTTCATATACCTACTCAGAAATTTTATGGCAAAGAGGAAATTGCATTTTTTTCAAGGGATGTGAGCTTAAAAGAGCCGCAAGTGAGTAGCTAATGCGTATCTGAAATGACACTCTCAGTATTAAAAAATCGAGGGTCATTTTAAAATGATGAAAAAATAATTTTTGTTAAATTAAAGTGAAAATATATCTAAGTATTATTAAATAAATTGCCTATCTGAGTAAATATGTTTCATTTTAAAAAAATTAAAAAAATCTATTAAAAAATATTAATAATTTTTTTTGAAAAAAAGTGGTAATGCACATATGTCTTTTCAAATAAATAAGTGAGTATATATATTTATATCATTTTATTAAATAAAAAGGTAAATATTCAATTAAACACTTTTGCAATTAATTGTTAAACTCTTAATTGAAATATACCGCATTATTTTAAAATATAACCTAAATCACTAAAAAAATATATCTATTTTAAATTTTTACACGTTTGATTAACTTATATTGCAAATGCAACAATGTAATATTAACAATATTAATTATCAAGATAACAATTATAGGTTTTTTACGTAATTATAACCCAACTTTTGAAGCAGCGATGTGCACCCTTCTATTGCACGAGATTTTACTAACCTGCCTTACGCATTCTAATTGTTTTAAACAAGTGCGACGTATCTGATTGGCCGACGCGTCGGCGGCCATCATTGTTTTTGTCATATGTAGGTCAGTTTAAGGACACGTGTACTTAAAGGTATGCGGTGTAAACAAAAAAGGCGCCACCTGCTATACAAATTAAAGTGAGATATTAAAGGGTAGATCGGTTAATTATTAACCGATTTACGTCCGGTTTTCACCAAAATTTAACAAATTTACAGCTGTTTAACGTTAATAATAGACAAATAATATTAATTTCGAAATACTTAATTAAAAATTATGTTTTAAATTTTACTTTTTAGGTTGTATTATTAGGTAAATATGAATTAAAATAATCGTGAGGCGCAGCCAGCCATCTACTATATTTATTAATTAAAGTAAGAAATTAAAAGGGATACTTCGATTAATTATTAACCGATTTACTTGCGGTTTTCACCAAAATTTAACAAATTTAAAGCTGTTTAACGTTATTAATAAACAAATAATATTAATTTCGAAATACTTAATTAAAAATTATGTTTTAAATTTTACTTTTTAGGTTGTATTATTAAGTAAATATTAATTAAAAAAATCGTGAGGCGCAGCCAGCCATCTACTATATTTACTAATTAAAGGGGATATTTCTATTAATTATTAACCGATTTACGTGCGGTATAATTAAGCTAAACGACTTCCTAAGTACAACAAAGTAATGTGTAGATGGTCTGATCGAAAATATTGCAGCCACATTCTCGTTCTATCAATTTTAAATGCTTTTGTAATTTAGAGGAGGTAGGTAAGTGCCTTTGAGGAGTTTATTTCAAATTTTCTACTTTTATCAAACAATAATGAGTACATAGTAGATAGGATAGTGGGGTGCTAAGAATTTTTTATTTCCCCTAACCCAAAATTTTTAAAGGTGTAAGTATTTAGTTAACCTAATCTTGAGCAACAACGTTAAATATTTATAAAACTATTATAGTAGGTATGAAGTAGGTGCAAATTTTATTAGCTTGAAATAATAGGAGAAACATGAGGGTGAAAGACTAGGTTTATACGTGTTTGAATTTTGAATTAATAACAAATATTTGCAAACCCAATTTCCCTTTTTTTTATTAGGTACGGTTACGGCGAGTTGTCGAAAACTGAAGAGTCAACGGTGAGTACCGAAACTTTATCGTCATTATCTGGTAAATTCCCATTCCCCTGATAATGATCGTTGCCTTGTCTTGGCGGACTACCCACTTTGACATTTTACAGTGACTTACAAGCTTGTTTTGCAATGAATAAAGGCCAATAACTTAAACGACTAACGGTCTTCAAACAATGTAAACTTACTTGTTGCGTCGGAAGTTATGAATAACGACAAAATAAATTTGCAGATTTGGTGACGATTCCAGGCAAACTACAAACGCCCGTATGTACGTAATATTTACTACAGCTGCAATAATAATAATTCATTGTGATAAATCATCGACCGTAACAAATGCAATTGTTACATTCACAGACAAGCGGATAATATACTGACAATGAGCTAAATATACGAATGGGAAAAATAAAGTTAATTTATGACTATCTATACAATTTTGCTTCGCCACTTTAAACAAATTAAAACAGAAGGCAATCATTTAGAAATGCTACTCAATATATTTTTTTTAATTTTATTTTTTAAGGAATCTATAACCTCCCTGAATAAAAGACATGCCATCACTTACCTTCAAAATGTCATTGCTTACCAACACCCCTAAATAGAGTTAAAAAGGTCTGATTAAAGCTTTTATTATCGCTTATATAAAATTAACTAACACATTAAACAACCTCCTCCGTCACAAGAATCTACTTCAACATTAGATATGTACTTAAATAATAATTAATTGAATTACACAACAAATTTACGATTCCTTATTGGACGGTCCAACATGGCAAGGATTTCCAATAATTTGATCGGCAATCCTACTCGCCTCCCTCAGCCCACTCAAGAAAGCCCCATGTACGGTAGCAGGATAATTTCTGATAGTATGTTCACCTGCGAAGAAAAGTCTCGGAGTACCGGTGGTCACCGATTGTCCCTGCGCATTAGGAGGAATAATAGGAGAAGCCAGCAAATCGTAATCGCTACCAGAACTCCCCACGGCAACAAAACTGTAAGATCCTCTCGACCACGGGTCCGCCCTCCATCTGGTAACAACAGTCTCTTTGGGTTGAGGAACGCCTTGTTGTCCGAAAATTCCTCTCAAAACGGCAATGCATCTGTTAGTACAACACAAAAAAAAACAAAAAATAAAAAGACCTTTTAGACCACGAACATGCTGTTATTTACCGTCCGACGATTACATCATCAGTAACGTTTTCCATGATGGCCGCAGCATCTCCGGCAACAAGAGCTAATAGTACCGGTGCCTTGTAAAGATTCCAAAACAAAAAGAGTTCACCTCTGCTTGCCGTCGTGCTACCCACATGTCCAAAAAGATTTGCCTGAGGATTCCAGAAAATCCTCTCGAAACACAAGACAACCTTGTTAAGGTTTCCGAAACCTAATCGTTGAATAGCGGACGTCTTCCAATCAGGAAGTGGAGGCACAAACTGGACAGTGTTTAGCTGACCAGTAGACGGCGTTGTAGCTAATTTTAATACTCCTAATGGAAGAGTGCAAAGAACCACGTCAGCTGAAATAAAAATAGACTATGTAATTAAGAACCAATGTATCTACTAAATCCATGCAGTATCCAAAAATGGGAAATTCCATTAATTTTCTTCAGCCAATGGAACTTGTGCAACTAATTCCGTTAAGCATTCGAAGCAGTGCAATCTACTTACATAAGTAAGTACTGTAATAGTAGGAAAGGCCGCAGTAAAGCAACGTGAGAGCTAGGAAGCTACCACATACAATCCAAAGCGAAGCCTTATTACAGATTACAGAGGATTTACTGTGCTGTAGATTTATGGGACTAAAGCATAACAGGATATTGTGTACTTAAATTTAAAGTAACTTCAAGAGTCATATTTCTGTTTTGATCTACAGTAATATTATCTAGGAAGAAGTAAAGCTACTTTGATGGTATTTTTTGCAGTGATATCTCTGGAATTTTCACAATCCACGTACAGTCAAGTTGAAAAACAATGAGAGAAGAAATTTAAAGTGAGACAGGTCATTAATAATATATCTTTCTAAATATTTTCTTTTTATTGGGAACTGGATATAATTCTCATATAAAGGTCAAAACAATCGTTCGATATTTGTATTTCTCAAACATGAAGAAATTTTGAGGATTACTAAGACCGGATTATACACCACCAATGAAAGATAGAGTGCAGCAATATAAAGAAAGGGGGAGAGGGACGAATAGATACTATATAAAGTGAAAGCTGGCTGGTCTAGATCATTGCTCAGCATTCGGGAGGTCACCGGTTCGATTCCGAGGCCGACTACTCTGGTCCAAGTTTTTCTGTGGTTTCCTTGGATCATTTAGGCAAATGCTGGGGTAGTAATATTCCACAGATAGTCTTTCACTTCTCTTCTGTCTTCATTTCGTCCGTCTCATCTTTCTTCCCTCAACCATCACCCACCCAATCCCACGATTCCTGAAGGAGGCTGAAGAGGGCCTTCCGCCCTACCCCTCCGACTTTGCACAAGAGTGTAGCTCGGGGGGGACAGCCTGCCCACCAATATTGGTGGGAATGAAATACCCAAAAGTTTTTTTAAAGTTTTTTTAGGTAACCAGTTCAATTTCGGGGCCGGAACTCTGGTTAAAGTTTTTCTATCGTTTCCTTGGATCATGTAAGTAAAATCTGTGGTAGTAATATTCTACAGATAGTCTTCCACTTCTCTTCTGTCTTTATTTCGTCAGTGACATCTTTGTCCCCCAAACCACCACCCACCCTTTTCCACGAGGCTTAAGAGGGCCTTCCGTCCTATCCTCCGACTTTGCACCATAGCGTATGCCGGAGGGATAGGTTGTTCTTTGTTCCGAGATGAAATAAGCTACGGTTTTTGATCATCCATCTCGAGGAGGGATATTTCAGTAGGCAGGTGCCTCGGCGAATCGAACGACATTTTTGAAGAATTTCCCTCCTCGAGAATAATTATAAATAAAAAAATGCCACTCGGGCGTAGAAAGCACCAGTCGGGTGCTTGGAAGGTTTCAAGAGGATTTTGGTATTCTCTTAGTAGTAGTGACTATTGTTTTGTAAAAAGCAGTGCAGTGGTTTAATTTGTGCTTACAAAAGCCAAAACGTCAAAAAAATATATATGAAATAACCGATAATTTGTACTATAATAGGTGCTATTTCGAGCCACAGAAGGAAGTCGTGCCTATTTAGATTCGCAAAAGATAATTTTTTCAGGAACTCTATTCATTTCAACATTTTGCATCTATTAAGTATTTCTGCACGCAACGTAACAAACGGTTATATGGGGAAAAAAAAGCGACGATATTCATTCTCGAGGGGGATAAAATGATACGTAGGTAGTACGCATATGGTGGAAAGCTTGTACGCCTTTTCCGTTGGTATTTCTTTCGTTTCCGTTGCGTGTCGGACGTGCGGCACCTTTTTGCGGGTGTGAAGTATCACGTCGTCGTCGTGGTTGGACAAAAACGGTTTCGAAACGATTCGGAATCCAGAGCAACCACCGTCGCGTCAATGCAATACCACCGCGCGAGAGATGTGCAAAAGTTGTGCGGCTGTGCTTGGCACCGGCACCCTCGTAAATATCCCGGTCGTAAATGGGTGTCAATAAAATAGTATTGCGTGGTGCCCATATAAGTTAACGTAATTTCACATTCATTAACATTTAACAAGTAAAAACATCTCTTCGATCGTGAAAAACTTCGGAAACATCTCGGCAATTCCGCGCGAGGTGGACTGGAACAATGCCGTCCGTGGGAGTCATTAGTAATAGCTACAGGACTATAAATTGTTCAGCGCAGCACACTGCGCCGCAATGCAATGCACTGCGCTGCTGCGCTCTTGTCGTTGCTGCAGCCGTTCGCGATGGTACCTTACTACAAGAAACCAGTACACACGCGGATATATTCCGGCTGGCTGGCTGGGTTGGCTCGTTGGCCGGTGAGCATCTGACGTGGCCAATTAAAGCCACTAAACATCGCAAGACTACAATCCTAGCCATTAAAACGACCCCTTAACCCGTGTCGACGTACCTACGCTACACTTCAACACGTACGGATAAATTAGATTTTCTTCATCGGTGATTCTGGCAAAAACCGAACCAGCCAACAGACCATCCCGGTCGGCCAGCCTTTCAGAATCTAATCACAAACACTCACACCAGCGTGCAACATATCATATAATAACAACGAAAAGCTCAAGAATAATTCAGATAACAGATACTTCTACTAATTAAATAATTGCAAAGTTGTTGGTAAGGACTCTAGAGTGAATTAAAGGAATGTCCTACTTTCCTATTGTCACTGTACGTATTTCAAAATTTGTTGTGTAGTGTTTTAAGAATATTTCCACCCATTTAAACTAATTGCTTGTAATATCGTCCCGTAAAGATTCTCCTTCTGTGCGGATATATACATACAGTGTGAGAAAATGTGGATCTTGGCGTTAAGTTAAAATATGCCGCTCCCATCAATGGCAGTAACCGTTGAGGGCGGTACGGTGTCGCGCGCACACCGGCTGCTTTTTGCTATTGGTAGTTTCGCAAAGACACGCCTACAAGATCAAAGACATGAATATAACTAGGAAGCGGCAAAACACACACTATAAAGGTTGTCGCTTTCGCAACCTGTATAAATAAAGTGAAAGAAACACAAATGCTGAACTTTACCCAAACATCTAGTAAACGTAAGCGATTTAAAAAACGTAAAATAGGTAAACTATAATAAATATTCGAAAACCTACCGTGATACGTGTTGGTTAAATTGGGGTTCCTCGCGTTAAAAACAGTTACTTCCACTCCTTTGTTGTGATATTCTATCTTCTTCACGGCAGCGTTCAACTTGATATCTAGGCCTTCCGCCAAAGCCACCGGGACGCATGAGTATCCATTTCGCACTGCAAATAAAAGAGAATAAAATGACTCTAGTGTGGTTGGAAAACGCGTTTCACAAAATAAAAATAAAAGGAACTTGACACTGGACGCTTTTGAATAATCATTGTGCATCGTCTCGTATTATTTTACAATCGACGATCTGCTATCTTTCAAAAGACAGGATAAAATATATAACTAACAAAATTCTGTAGTGCCTCATAGAGATATTATCGATGGGGACAAAAAATGTTTCTGGGATACAAAATAAAGGAAGGAATTACAGTAATCCATGGGATTGCTGATTAAGTAGTTTCCAGCAGCATTAATTATTTATAATCATTAATGTGGCAGTTCCATTGTACGTATGCCTTGGTATGTCTAATTTCTGTTGTAAACAAGTTACATAGATACAAGTAGCTGCAACTTCCTCTATTTGTCTAAATAAGAGACACCCATGTACATGACTGTATTGTGTATAAACGTACAAATAAATATAAATAGACGTAGTTAAGTAAGTACCTACCATTGGATAGATAGATAGAAGTATATACATAGTTATATACTTATATGAGAGTATGGTCTGCAACATAAAACCCGTAGCGGGTAGATTTTTATCTGCAATTTTTCCTCCCATGAGGATGTACGAGCGGAATTTCATAGCCGACTAGGGAGCAGCTGTGCAAAAACAAGTACGAACGCTAGTAGTACCACGTGGAATAATGATAAGAGATTGTTTGAGCAAGTTACATTCCGGCCACGAACACACTTTGCGATACTGTGATATTCGTTCAACCTCTACAACCCAACTAGTCACGAAGAAGTCTGACCAAAAGGATTTTTTTTTTCAAATCGCTTTCCGCAAGACCTACCTTACATACGTACCTAATACTTACCTATACACAGACGGCACCAACCAACAAAACAACTATTAATTTGTTTCATTGCTGATAAAGATGCAGGAGAGGGCAACTTATAATATCTAATTCATAAACTTAACTAACAACTAAAGTAGATTGTATTTGGATTAAATTACATGTGAATTTTGTACCCTTATTTCTGCAACTAACATGCGATTAGACAAGTATCGTTCTTGACTCCTCATTGATCTCCACATAGAGCCCTCTGTCCCATCCAAATTGCTTCTGTCGTTCCCACAGTTCACGTTTTACATCTATTAACCATGTAAAGAGTGAAATTCCAACCAAGGACTTCCCTTGGCCTTTTCTACCCTTATTGCTGCCACTAAAATGTGATTAGACTAGTATCGTTCTTGAATCCTCATTGATCTCCACATAAAGCTCTTTGTCCCATCCAAATTACTTCTGTCGTCCCCACAGTTCACGTTTTACATCTATTAACCATTTTAAGAGAGAAATTCCAATCAAGGACTTCCCTTGGCCTTTTCTACCCTTATTGCTGCCAGTAACGTGATTAGACTAGTATCGTTCTTGAATCCTCATTGATCTCCACATAGAGCTCTTTGTCCCATCCAAATTGCTTCTGTCGTCCCCACAGTTCACGTTTTACATCTTTTAACCATTTTAAGAGAGAAATTCCAATCAAGGACTTCCCTTGGCCTTTTCTACCCTTATTGCTGCCAGTAACATGTGATTAGACTAGTATCGTTCTTGAATCCTCATTGATCTCCACATAGAGCTCTTTGTCCCATCCAAATTGCTTCTGTCGTCCCCACAGTTCACGTTTTATTTTTTCCTTTTTAAGGATATTTCAAAACCCGATTTTTGTAAATGGATAGATAGTATTTCTGCCCAATCCCAATGATCTTTATCCAAAGTTTTGTGCCCAGATTTTATCAAAGGTTCAATCCTTATTTTGCTGCCAGTAACATGTGATTAGACTAGTATCGTTCTTGAATCCTCATTGATCTCCACATAGAGCTCTTTGTCCCATCCAAATTGCTTCTGTCGTCCCCACAGTTCACGTTTTACATCTTTTAACCATTTTAAGAGATAATTCCAATCAAGGACTTCCCTTGGCCTTTTCTACCCTTATTGCTGCCACTAACATGTGATTAGACTAGTATCGTTCTTGAATCCTCATTGATCTCCACATAGAGCTCTTTGTCCCATCCAAATTGCTTCTGTCGTTCCCACAGTTCACGTTTTGAACCTTAAGGAAATGAAGATTGTATGGGTGGATTCTGCATCCCAAATCATCGGAAAGTGTCAGATTTATCAGTGAATCCTTTTTCCATGTATGTATTGTAATTCAACTCCATCCACATACAGCTCCATTTCTTCGTATCCTTAGCCAATCTCCCAAAACTGGATCATTTTCGCAAACCGTTTTATCCCTATTTCCGCTTCAAATATGTCTTCAGAAAGGTGTCCCTCCATACCATTTCCCCATTACCTCATGGATCTCCCCACAAACCTTTGTACAGCCATTCCTACTTTTTCTAAACTGCTTCAGTCAACATTTTGCACATTTGGGGGGAAATTAAACCAAAATTAAATTTTCTGTTGCCAATTATATTTAGTTGTCTTAAGGTCTTTAAGTTTTTGTAAAGCAATTCGACAAAAACCCAAAAAAGACACAATGACACAAACGTTACCTAACATTACGATGATTATTATTATACTTTTGTTTGCGAGCATCCGAAGGTATGACACAGCAAGTTCTTGCGTCCTCCCCCCGTTTCATCACAACTCCGCGCTCCATCATTATTATTTGATCGAGCCGGTTCGCGAACTGTCCTGTTTGTTTTCAGCTGCAATTACAGTGCAGACACCGTCATTATCACCACTTCAATTAAAATAATGGCTGCTGCCACAAACAATTACCGTTTCTTTGGGACCGCGTTTCCTCTCACGACCACAACAACCGATCAACCCAGCCACACGACGACTGAATGTCGAAGTGGATGGATTTTAACAAAAGGAGAAACTTACTACAACTAATTAAATACGATATATGCGGACTTAGGAACATACTATAGTAGTAATTCTTTCTCTTTGACGTTTGCGACCAAATTTCAATAAAATAAAAAAATAAAAATTTGGAGATCAATATCATTATTGTTAACTTTTGTCCAAGTAACATCTGGTGTTAAACTCCACAAGAACCACTTAATAAAAATAAAAACGTATTGCTTTTGAAAAGAAAAAAAAAGTGCTGCGTTATAACACCAGCGGACTTTCCATCTAGGGATGGATGGCCTTTTTCCAATCAACTGGAGCACCTTTCGGATCGTATCGCGGTCCTCTATTATTCAACATCTGCCCGTTGCATTGCCCCATGTTGATTCTTCGTTCTTCCCATCATATAGTCGCCGATGGCATTCACTCGCAGTCGTTATGTTCTTGGTTCGTTCTTTCGATTAACGAAATCATCCGGTGCAACAGTGTTCCGCCCATCAAGAACTCGCCACGTTCATTATTGGCCCACGGACGGTTGACGTCATAACTCTTGGAGTACTTGTTAGCACACAGAAGAGTAAAGTACGTTTGTCTTGTCTGTGTGTGTTTGAGTACCCACCATAATATCTGCATGCGACGAAACAATTTTGAGACCAACGAATGGACACAAAAATCCGCCTCCTACTTATTGTTATTATTATATCGTACTGTGTAATACGCAACTTGCAAATACTTTTGCGTTTACACTTCAACGCGACGATGTTATCAACATGAGCTTTAATTTCTCGTTATTGTTTTCGCTGTTGCAAGAAGTACCTATACCAAGTACCCATCCACTAAACACTCCACAGAGCCTGAGTCATTCCACTCAACAGCTGCAAACCCCGGACTAATTAGATCAAGTCGACACCATGATGGTCTGCTGCTCGAGCTTGTTAACCATCAAGTACCGACCATAAACAACAGCACATCTTATTACCTACATTTTCAAAGTAAGTGCACTAGTTGCTGCTACTCCAGACAAAATGGTTTCCAAGAACTTGAAATGATTAGGAACGGGAAGAACAGTTACTTAGAACAGTTCAGCTACTTTGTTTGACATTCTGATGAATTATTTCTTAAGTCTCAGATCTGTTGTGAGCTAAACTATTTTCAAGATTAATTTTTGAGTTGGTATTAGTAACAGTTTCCATCAGAAATGTCTTTTGTCCAACTTAAATCGTTTGAACCTTCGAGGAATCTCATTGACCACATTCCAGCTGAAGATTTTTTTACACCAACTTATCCAAAAATCCTCTAAATTGGAAACCAATGACCAGTGGCATTTGGAGATTGGCCAAACGAGCCCACAGTGGAGGTGGTAGTAAACCTGAAGGCGTATGGTGTGAAAAATGGCAATTGAAATGGTTGTGCGGGAGTTTAAGTATTATGAATTTTCCTGTCACGAATGGCGTATCCATATGGGAATACGTAGAGTTTTGAACAAATAAAGCCGTTACGTGTTAACAAGGTGTAGATGTGGAGGCTCAGCGGTGAGTCCGGTAAGAATTCCTTTCAACGCAATTTTTACATCCGGCCATAGGCCGATATAAATTACGAAACGCAAACTTATGATGGGCCGCTTAATAGGAATATATTATCGCGCCTTATTTTAACGATGTATCGCACACCAATACACACGCATCATTTATATCACGGGACGTGAAGAGTTACGGTGAAAAACGGCCAACTTAATCCTGCGCCCAGGTCACCTCACACCTCACACACTATAGGTACCTACCACTCAGTACCAACTCGTGAAATTACTCTCACCTCACAAATGTAGGCACTACACTGGTGTTGTGTACCTAGGTATACGATTTACAATTTCATCAGTTTATCTACAAAAAGTACTTTGCCTCAACAATATAATACGAGATGTTATAAAGCAATCTACAATGTGAATATACATATATAAGAATTCGTAATAAAGAAACCACCAAGATCCTTTGTTATAGGGCCTCGAATTTTACAACAGAAAAGGAGGAAGAACAAATGGAACAGAAGTTGATGACGCTTCTTCTGGTAATGATTTTGGGATTATTGTTGTTCTAAAAATATGAAGAGAGACAGATCCTTGCTACTCTGGCCCCTGAAACAGCTTATCTTTTTCCCATTTTTTCCTCAGCACTTCCTTCTTCCCTGATAGATTATTCTCCCCATCCCCAATGCTACAACACTACCACCCTTTCCATGTCACGGCACTTTTTAGATAAATTGGGAAAAGGATGGGGGGTCCTTGCCATTTTGGTTTCCCACACAACTTATTTGACTCTCTTTTCTATTTTCCTCCACCATCTCTTTTTTTCACCTTTTCATCCCACTGAAGCATCATAATACCTTCTCTTTCACGTCGCCATTTCACTATCCCTTCCCAAGTGTCAAGTGTTAATTTACCCCTTTTCCCATCCACACAATTCCTGCAATTCTCACACGTGTTTCGTCAAACTATTCAAATGGACGTCGTCCATCAAAATTAGAGAAACAAATAGGCAATGCAGCGTGGATTCAGACACGGATAAAGTGTTTGTTATTACCACGGGAGATTTGTCATAATGATGATGTTGTTTTCGTTTTCGAAACGAGGCCAATTTAGCATGCGTGGCGTAGGTACACAACGGAGTTTGATATTGTGTTGAATATTATAAGTTGGGACATCACCGGGACATTAGTCACTTTTGCCGTTAAAGGGACCGCAGCTATATACAATACAAATGATGCATGTAACGGAGTTGTATAATAAAGCGCGGTGACGTGCGTTTATTAAGAGTCCCATCATGGCGGCATGTTTGTAATTTATATCAGTCACATTACAAAAATGTGTAGTGCCGTTTGTCCGGGACAGACCGCTGTGCCGAACGCTAACACCCTACAACTATGCGGACTTTATATTATTATTACCCGAGGAGTTTACAAAGTGCTTTAACGTGATCAATTACGATTCTACAGGCGAAAGGAATCTGAACAACATCTATTACAAAACCAGCAAGGATAATCAAGGATGAGAAAAAAAATTGGAGAACATATCATGAACCAACAGAATGGTTGACATTTTAGAAAGTACGTAATGGAAGGGTGAGCTAAAAGGCTTTGATGAGTGAACACTCTCTTTAACCTACCATACTTCAGGACAAGTCCGGAGGGCAGGGAGAAAAATTCCCTTCAGTTTTCGTTTGGTTGGAATTGTGGGAAATAACGTGAGGATAAAAGAAATGAAACTTATTCAAAGAAACCCTCAGAAAACTTGATAAAGGACAGATGGAATGTTAAGCTATGATCTTCTGAGCCTTCTGTGAACTAAGATGCTCGATGATGAGGAGCTACAGAGGAGCAGCATGGTCTAGTAGTCTTTGGAAGGACCAAAAGACCTCAACCACAAGCAATCCTTTCACAATTCTTCCAGAACCACCGGATGGCCTATATGAACATATTTTGGTTAATGGACGTGTCTTTTCTTTATTTCCAATAAAGATCCTAAAGAAGTGGATGATCTGATTTGTAGCTGATGCGACCGTAGATTTCTGAGGAGGTAGAACCGTTGGGCGCAACCACAAGTTAATTATTATTATCATTATTTTAGAGTAGGTGTTAGTTGTTCTTTTTCATGGAAGATGAGCGCGACTTTTTGTGCGTGAATTCAATCGGTAGAGAGAGAGACACTTGGAATTAATAATGCGGTAGCTGAACGTTATACACGATCTCTTGATCGTCGGATTCGTCGTTTTGGAACGGAAACGGTGTTAATAGACAAGAATGACAAGGCACATTGCTCCCATGTCACGCTTCCTTGCTTCGGCTTGTTTCGGTTTTTCATTAATTTTTAACAACCCACGTCGCCGAACTGCGGCTTAGAAATGAGGTGAGAACTACCCATGGACTGCTTGCTTGCCTGACTCAAAACAATGAACGTCTGGAGAAAAACTAATGAAAGGTTACGTCTGTATCTTACAGAACTACCAACTTTTTCTTCGGTCCGGTCAGATGTCGGAAGACCTCTTTTACTACATCTGTAGCCCCATAAACCAAACTACCGCAACATAAAAAAAAACCATGTGAGTAAGACAGTAATTATTTTCCACATCAAATCCTATCAATTATCTTCAGTAGTTATTGCAAGGGTGTAGGTATGCAATTCAGTATTTCTATAAATCATCGTCATAAAGACAAGTTACCTGTATCATATATTAACCGTTAGCAATCAGTCAGTTTCATGGGTCTTGTCAGCATTTACGAGCTCACACATGAATTCGGTCATTATTATTAAAGTTCCAATTGTCGACAAAGAAAACAAATTATCCCTCTTAAAATAATGGAGGCCTTTGTATTGGAAATTAATTACAATAATAACAATGTCAATTACAGGATTTTAGTTATTTTATTTATTGAATAAAGGCATTTGAAAGCCAATAAATTTTAAATTAAACGCCCATACAATACGTACTTATTTTAATACTTGCATATACTTTTATTAGTATAACGTAGTGTTGGAAAATTCGTAATTTGGATCTACACGAGCTTTAAGCTAAAAATATTTGGGCCGTTAAATGAATTTTACTTAATTGGACTTTTTGTGGTTAGTATCGTTGGTGCTTTTGATAAATACATAATATGTTTAAAATAAGAGGATGAAAAATAAAAAGGGTGATTAAAGCTGTGTGATTTACGAGCAATTAAGTCCCGTTATATACGACTTTTCAATCAGGCTGATTGGCCAACGGCTCTTGTATTTCCATTCGGTTTTCTAGAGGCAAACATGAAACTTTAACGACAAATCATCGACAACGAGTTGTAAAGTATGGAATCTGACCCATAAAGCACTTCGTCGCTTCGTCTTGAATTATACGAATATATTTTTACGCACATGTACCCAAGAGTAACCTCGTAAACACCATAAGCTTCGCAGTTTATGATTTTATGGTGTCCGTGAATTTTACGGCTGTAAGTCGTGGCCGTTACAAATAATTTATTTTCCAACGGATAATAAACCCTTCGCGAATAACGAGGAGCAAGCATCAACAGCAAAAAATACGATTTTGCGTGAGTATACACTACCATAATCATCAACAAGAATAAGTAATTGCAAAATGAAAGCCAACACGACTCAAAACTAACAAGAAATATAGCGTCACTACATCACACATATTCCTATCCCAGAACACAGCAACACTCTCCACACTTTAACAAACTTAACCGTGGTGGATGGAGGAATATGCCTTTAAAAGTTCACTGGCTGATGTAACCAACACTTTTTACACATTAACAAACTTAACGTAGTGGATAGTGAGCAGAGTGTGCTTTCTGGTAGATTTTGGAAATTCATTCACTGGAGAACACTCCAACTAACTCGATAGAGGTGAAGGTAAGTATGGAAATCTAAAAGTTAGCTAGCTGACTAAACCAACACTTTTCACACTTTAAATAATTTAACGTGGTGGATGCTGGCATGTGCTTTCTAGTGGATTTTGGAAATTAATTCACCAGAGAAGACTTCTACCAACTTAATACTAATTAAGGTATGTATGGAACGGAAAAAGACATCTAGGATCTCACTGATTGATGGAACCAACACTGTAACATACTTAACGTGGTGGGTGGTGGAATATGTGTTTAAAAATTCACTGGCTGATGTTACCAACACTTTTCACACATTAACAAAATTAATGTAGAGGATAGTGAGTAGAGTGTGCTTTCTGGTAGATTTTGGAAATTCATTCACTGGAGAACACTCCAACTAACTCGATAGAGGTGAAGGTAAATATGGAAATCTAAAAGTTAACTAACTGACTAAACCAACACTTTTCACACTTTAAATAATTTAACGTGGTGGATGCTGGCATGTGCTTTCTAGTGGATTTTGGAAATTAATTCACCAGAGAAGACTTCTACCAACTTAACATTAATTAAGGTATGTATGGAACGGAAAAATTTCACTGGTTGATGGAACCAACACTGTAACATACTTAACGTGGTGGGTGGTGGAATATGTCTAAAAATTCACTGGCTGATGTAACCAACACTTTTCACACATTAACAAACTTAACGTAGAGGATAGTGAGTAGAGTGTGCTTTCTGGTAGATTTTGGAAATTTAAACACTGGAGAAGACTCCAACCAACTCGATAGAGGTGAAGGTAAGTATGGAAATCTAAAAGTTAGCTAGCTGACTAAACCAATACTTTTCACACTTTAAATAATTTAACGTATTCACCAGAGAAGACTTCTACCAACTTAATACTAATTAAGGTATGTATGGAACGGAAAAAGAAATCTAAGATCTCACTGGTGGATTTTGGAAATTCATGCATTCACCAGAGTTGACTCCAACTAAGATCAAATATGGAAAGAAAAAAGTTTAAAAAAATCATTGTGTGATGGTAGTAATACCCTCCACATTCTTCCTATTTGCGAAGGCCATATTCAGTAATGGTGAAGAAAAATACAACAACATACCATTCCAAATCCAAATTTGTTTAGCAGAGATGTTACGATTTCATCACATCCTATCAAATCTCTCCAAGAAGAGGAAGAATGTACTCAGAATCATGTACATGGGGTCCCCAAATCTGAAAAGAACTGTCCATAACTCGTGTCTTGAAGGTTATCGAAACTGAATGATGAAATCTTTTTAAAATCTAAGAGCCACATTGATGGTGTATATTTTAAGGTATCTGCATCAAATTCTTCATTCTTCAAATAAAAGTGACTACTCCCCAGATTTCATATTTCAAATCATTAGTCACAATTAAGTTCACAGCCATACGAATGAATATGAAGATTCTAAACTAAATAGCACATGAAAAGATTTCAAAGTAATATTGTCCAGCACGAAACGACTCAACCATGTAGGTAACGTTTTACAAGTTACGCCCAATAAAATGTCCTTGTTATGTAATCCACAAAAAGAGGAACAAGAATGGGTCAAGTATAAATACGTAATACCAGATAAGTACCCCACAACAGGATCCTTGAACCTCACTCAAACAAACGGATTCGTATCCAAGTTTGGTGTCAGGAATCTCAGTGTATGAAAGGAGTTTGATTTTTCGAAAGTATGATATGCCACAGGACCCAACCCTGTTCTACAATTGTGTACCTACATACTACTTGTGTATGTGTATTGTTTGTTATGTATGCATTCAGAAATTTACATGTAACCGCATATGATGGTAAAAGAGAAAGAAGCGTCGGCCGCCCACTCTACACGGTTACAGGATGCTTGTAGCCATCAATAGCGCACACCGGGAGGCCGAACGCCACCACTCTGCTCACTATCTTTTGCAATTTGCAATCCAGCCTCAACACCGACCAAGTTATCTCCAAGTACTATTCAAACTCTACATATATTTCGTGAGTCTTTATACACTCTAGTACAATTGAGAATAAAACAGTTTCAATTAATTCAGCGTCAGAAATCACTTTGCTGATCTTCACGACTTAAAGAGGAAACCAGATTTTGAAAGCAACCAATTGAAAATTATTTCACTTAAAATTTGTTACTAAAGGTGATACGAATGATTTATTTACAATAGATAATTAGATGCTGAAATTAAGATCCTCTTATTTATGTTTTTTTATTTACTATCTAAGTTTATCACCATCTTCTTCCTGTCCTAATTTCAGAGCCCAACAGTCTGCTGTAACATTATTTTAATTGATATGACGTGACTTATTTATCTTAATGATGTGATAATCACGATTTTGTTTTGTATCAAGTATAATAAGCGCTTAGGTGCAATTGCACCTCATCTGGCAGTGGATTAAGGAGTTAGTGATAAATGTAAACCGCTCCACGATTCTCGCAATGTTGCTGCTCTCCCTCGGTGAGACCGACGAGTTATTTATACGATCAGTTAATTAGTTTGAACATAAGAGGTAAATCGACGATTATTCAAACGGTCTGACGATTAGTCAACGATTTATTTAACTCTCGGATTAGTTTCCATATGAATAACTTCGGCAAAAAGTAACTACATAACTACGTAATTAATTATTCGCCCAATTAGCTAGATTATTAGATAATTGGCGGCATTTATGAAAGAAGAAAGCATTAGCTGACGTTACAGCGTCACCTGTTTAGAAGAAGTTGCACCATCGATTGATTTTGAAAGGGTAACGTAACGTAAGTGAGTAGCAGCCATCAGTAGCGATTAGTCATTGATAGTGGATGGATGTGCTCTGTGCAAGCCAACGTTATTTTCAGTTTCTGTGCCTTAGATTAAGCTCAATTTTGTTGTCACTTTAATGTAGATAATAATAAATTAACGTACATTATTATTACACTCAATTTCACCTAATTTTGAATGTGTTTCCGGAGTTTAGTGTCAGTGCCTCGTGATTTGCAGTGAAAAATTTGAGAACTATTGCCAAAGAAATGTGGATACAATTATCTTCACAAAGCCCAGCCAATGATGATTACTGGGGTCTCCAATGAATGTTGGCATGCAATCGCCATAAGATCAACACCTCTGGAGTTTATACCGGTTACCATCTATAGTATGAACGACTGCCATGATCGCTGTGTAAATCACACATCGCGTGTTCTGAACGAAGAAACGGAAAATGACATTCCACTACGTTCCGTTTTCGTTATTACACTCTCAGCAATTTTAGAGGCAACAAATTTATAGAAGAATGACCATATTGACCTAGGCAACCAATAGCTACGTATCCAGCAACAGTTTAATAGTTGAAGAAGGATTTTCAAATAGTTGCTAATGTACTTGAGTTTTGGGTTCTGTGGATGACATTAATTTGAGGAACAGATGTGACTCTTCCTCTTCTAAAAAGGATAGTGATAGCATTTGAAACAATTTAATTTGTACGAATGAAAATAATCTGTTTATCTTTAAAATATGAAAATAGAGATATGGTCATGACTAAAACAAGCCATCAGTGCTTGTATCTGCTTGGAAATCGATCGATGTTCTGTACAGTCTTATGCAAAGTTAATAAAAATGTAAATGCAAAAAGCAGGATTTCATTTCATTCAATATGATGGCAAGTGTACATCGTCGAAGAAGACAGAACACGCTGCCATTAAAACAAATCGGACTTCATTGCGTCTTGGAATCGACATTGACGGTTTTACAAACTTTCTACATTATTCAACAGTATACATATTGTTTGCATGGTATCAGCGTCAGAAGAACAGCAAAAGAAGTTATCGTTGAAGTGAATAACACAGGAGAGCGAGCAAGGAGGAGATGAAGAAGAAGATGAAGGCACGCAGCAGAGTACCCACATACAACAAACAACACAACTACATCTGTGTTATTTTGCATTGTAAATCACGACCAATAAACGTAGAGTCCTAAAATAGGTTTGTACTCTGTAACGACTGAGCTCAATAAACTTGCGACTGACATATTGCAGGATGCGTGAGCGTGTAATAGATGAAGTTAGCATGCATCGGGGAAAAATACGATACGGTCTGCATCAGCATACGTTTGTATCTTCACGCCATCGCAAAACGTCGTCGTCGTATCGGCATGAGATAGCGCGAGCGCAAACCAAAGAACGAACGTACGAACCGGTTGAAATTCGTTTGCTTCTTTCGCTATCTGCAACGATTATCGACGTGATGGGGGACAATTGTATCACGGCCGCGTACTACTAAATGGAAATAGAGTGGGGTAGTTTATTTGTTTGAACGAAGAAATAAACTAGACCCGGCCTTGTTCCATTCGACGACAACGAAACAATTATGCCTCTGTTATCGTCGCGCCAGGCTCTACTATTGCTCTTAAATAAGATTATTGTCTGCCTCCATCGTCCTGAAAAAAGGATTTTACTGCAACAGTAAACTCAGCGAAACAACCACGACGTGGTACAGAATAAGATTACGACGTACACATTATGTCTCAAACATGCAAATGGTCTTGTCACACAGATAACCGACTTCCTGGATGTCATTCAATCGTCCGACTATATAGATTAGAAATTGACGTCTATGGATCAACAACATCAGGAGTCAATTTCGAAACATCAGCACTCGGACATTTATAGGTACCTACTACAGGTTCTGCAAGTGCAATCCAGGACAGAAAGTAAATCTGTCAGGATGTGAATTAGGAACAATTTTAATTAGGGTTGCCTCTTTGGCATATAACCCTTAAGAATGGAGTACCTTCTGTATTCTCCTGGACAGGGGAATTGAGTCGTGGGAGAGCGTATTATAAGTGGAAGTTGACAGTTAACTTATGTAACAAACCTTGGGAATAGATCTTGTAATGCCTTTTATAAAGGGATTCTCGAGTATGACACGCCAATGGGGCAAAGGAAGCTTTTAAGAAGTTTCCGGAAGGATTCAAGAACATTTCACACAATATAAACTGTTGATTGGTAGGCGCAGATGGTCCAGGTTGTATAAAAAAGAAAGATAAATGTGTCTTAGACTTATCTTCATGTTTAAAGAGTGATTCTATTACAAAGAAATTCTAGAAGGTTTACACCAGTACCACTAAATTCTGGATTATGAGTATAATTTAAAGAAAATTTAGCACAACTTTTTTTAAGCCATCCACAAAGGGTTTTCAGTTAATTGAAGTTTATTCCTTAAATACCCTGTTCAATAAAACGGCAGTACTCTGTAGGTTAGTAAGAATTTATTAAAGAGAATAAAACGTGTAATTCGGAAGATGGATATAAACGGACTTATCTCTGATGAGGCGTTTATGTGATTTTCTGGCTTGTTTTCCGAACTGACATGGTTCGCAGAAGAAATCATCTTTACTGTCAATCTTCATGTTTTTCACCATCTTCTTTTCAGCAGTTTTCTTGATCATGTTCTTGTTTACATGACCGAGACGGTCGTGCCATAGTTTTAACGAACTTTCCTTGCTGAAGTTGCACTGTGGAGGAACGATAACCTTGAATTTCATCACCCATAGATTGTCTTTTCGTGCACCGACACATGACACTTTTCTGTCACTGTCGCGAAACTCGCAAAAGTTTTTATAGGAATGAAATGTGAAGTTTCGATTTGTCATAGCTCCCACTGAAAACAGACTTAGGCTTAATTCTGGGATATACAGGACATCGTTGATTGTTCTATCGTACCATTGGCCCCCAACAAATGCCCGAATTTGTATCATGCCCTTTCCAGTTGCAGTCAACAACTTGTTGTTGGCTATCTTGACATACACCGGTTCGTCAATCGTTTCTAATTTGGTAAACCACTGTCTTTGACAGGTCATATGAACACTTGCCCCTGAGTCACAGATCCAATCTGATTTGTTTTCTTCAGAACTGGCCGAATATAACGACGAAATGTCACATATATATGCCGAACTGCCGCTAACCGGGGTTTTCTTTAAATCAGCTAGACGCTTTCTGCACTCTCGTGCCCAATGCCCTTTCTTTTTGCAGTAATTGCATGTACTGTCTTTCTTCTTCTTATCAATGGTTTTCGTATTCTTTCTCTTTGAGAACTCTACAGCTGCCAATTTTTCTTGCAAAGCTTGAACCTGCAATGCCAGATTATGCGATTCTGTACTGTCGTTTAACATTCGAGTCTCTTCTTTTAAAAGTCTTGCTGTTAAATTCTCGAATGTTTGCTTTGAACTATCAACTGAGTCCCAAGCCGTTCGAAAAGCATTAAACTTGGATGGCAAACTGTTGATCACTTTTGAACAAACAGCACTATCACTGATGTTTTCACCAACGTCTTTTAATTGTTTCACCAACATTTCAACAGCTGAGATGTGGTCGGCTATTTTTCCTTTTTCTTGCATTCGGTATTCGTAGAAATTCTGCCATACCATCTCTTTCGATATTTCAGTTTTCTGCTCGTGTATAGACATTAATCTCTTCCACATTTTTGCAGCGTCGTCACAGTTTATCAAGTATTGCATCTGGTCTTGACTAATTGTGGATATCAGAATTACTTGAGCCCGTGTATTTTTCGCATCCCATGCTTTCCATTCTGGTGTTGATTGGTCTGCTGGTTCAGTTTCTGTTCCGTCAACGACCGTTTGAAGATTTTCAGCTTTCAGCAAAACTTTTATACTGAATTTCCACAATTGGAAATTAGTGCCGTCGAATTTAGGAATGCTTCCCGATTCAAACTTAAGAGACGCGGCCATCGCGAACACTACTTTTTCTTTCGTACGACTCGAACGTAACTAGAAAATTTTCACGATACTTTAGCCCTGCTTATCTAACCTACGAGCCAACGTAAACTGGGCCCATAACCTGTTCAATAAAACGGCAGTACTCTGTAGGTTAGTAAGAATTTATTAAAGAGAATAAAACGTGTAATTCGTAAGATGGATATAAACGGACTGAAATCAGGTCACAAAACAAAATACATAAGTAGTTACAATGCGTTGAACATTCTGCTTTCATTAGACTAAACAAATGTGTCTGAAAAATAATTTTAAGAATAACAAATAACAGCGAGAACAGTGCTGTTCAGAGTTAGTAAATAAAAACGAACCATTGTTACATATTAAATTTAAAATCTTAAATACCTACATACTGTGTGTTCACAATATCTCAACATACCCTTTCGTTAAAGTGGTTGTCGGCTTTTAATTAACAAGACCTGTCATTAAAATTTAACGATTACCCTTTAGCGCAGCCAATTACACACTTACTTAAAATAACAAGGCGTCCATCTCTGTCTAACAAAACGAAGGAAACGTCGGATGTCGGAATTGCCACATAAAGAGTTATTTCCGGCTTTTGTTTTTAACATATTCAATTACCTGAGTAGGTACCTACATGTAATGGCACGTAAAAAATTGTCTAACAAAAAATTACACCTATTAAGTTTGTAATTAACGTCTATCTTCTCCAAATGAACTTGCACTAAAAACATGAGACGATTGTGAAGATCAGTAACAATACAATAATCACTTATTAATGTACCTGTAAAGGCTACTGTATCACTTACAAATAAAACGTTTCGGCATGTATTTGTGGCTTTTCGACGTCTTATTGGATAGTGACTACTGACCATGTGGAAAAATTGAGTTTTCATCATTTCTCAACGTTGGCTCTTGAAATTAAAATGAAACAATTTCTTTTTTTATCCTTTCAAGTTGGTAACCTATAGAGAAAAATTGAACGTTGAACTGGTGCGGCGTTGAGCGATAGTATCGATTGAATTTATGGCTGTTGTATCTGTACATACACACACACACGTTTATATGTATGGACGGACAGACCGCGGTTGTTGTTGTTGTTGTTGTTGTTGAAGATGCTGCAATGCCGTACCTCCTCCTCGTCAGTCTGTGATTGTGTCAGACGGTTAATTAGAGAAACGTCTTATCTATATTCAAGTATTGGTGAACGTGCAGACACCTCTGTGGTGTACTATAATAGAGTTACCTGTTTCGAGCCCGCTCACCTCCCACTTGTCTCCTCGTGGGTACTAATAGGCAAGATCTTCAGGTACCGATTGCCTGACATAGTGAGAAACCCGCTGCTTCGTTATAATAATGTATACAACAGAAATAATTCTTATTAAACCCATTCGACATCCCACTTCTATATAAGAACACTTGATCTGTGCTTTACACATTTTACTGAAAGATTCAAATTAATTTAATATCTTCTTGACGGTAAAGGACTAAGAAAATCAATAATGATATGGTTAATGATTTTATTTGGATTGGATCAACTTTAAGATGCTGTACTCACATATGCTTTAATTTTTTGGAGGTTGGGTTAGGTTACGTGAGATTACGAGTGGTCTGTTTGTCTCCTGCTATTAATATCACTTTAAAAGTCTAATTACTCGATACAGTTACAAGCGGTTGGTTTATGGTGAAAGGCGACTCGAGGTCGGAGCTTTGAGAAGCCGGTATCTGATGCGAGCGACAAAATTTGATAAACAAACAAGAAAGTGCGTTTGTCTGGCGTGCAGTTCCTTTTTAAAATTATCCGTGATTTGTGTTCGATTCGAACCGAACAGATAAAAACGAGGTGTTAATTAAAATAACATATTACAGCAGGGAGCTCTGCATCGATCACTGTCTCTCCCAAACAGGGAGCTTTATCATCCTCTTAATCGCAAACACACTTAACGTTGTCATTATTATTCACTCGTTCCAATGAGGCGGAAAATTATGCATCGTTTTAAAATCCGCTACAATACCTCCTTCTTACAATGCCACGACCATCTCTTAAAGCAACAAGGAATGAAAAATAAATCATCAATTTCAAAGACTGAAATTATTTTCTCGTCGAGCATTCAATAAAGTTTATGGGAAGAGAAGTGTTCCGATATAGCGAACAAATTCTGAAACGCTCGTACAATCGGATGTAACGAATTACAGAGAGGCTACTCGTCGTGGTGCCTATTAGAAAAAATTCTAAGAGTAATCAGGGGAAAAGCAAGGGTTAAGCTAGAGCAAGAAAACTTAAAAATTTGTATTTATGATGGGTCCCCTAATTTATTATTAATTAAATAATTTCCAACTTGAGGAAGTACAATGTGCTATTTAAGATTTAATTAGTTTATAAAAACCATATAATCAGAAATTATGCATTACATATGTCATGTTGAAAACCCAAACACGACAGGATTCGCTTTAACGTGTTCAGGGTTCCAAAATTTTGCAAATAAACAACATTTTTGTATACTGTTACAAGGGACAAAAAAAGATAAGGTTTCGCAGCAGAATATTTAATGAAGATTCAAAAAAATACAGGTAGGCACTTCGTTTTTCTTCTCTCTGCTCGGCCCGATGTGTCATCGGTTCTTGTTCTAAAAGTTGTTACGACTAACAAGTCAACAACAACAAGAACAACGGCAACAACGAACAAAAAGACGAGCACGCAGCACATCTCCGGCCGCGAGTCTTAACATAAATTCACAAACATTCGATACTGAGAGCAGAGAGGGCCGATGTTTAGTGATAAACCGGGCGTCAGTTTGATGGATTTGCGACTGAGCAACATCTGATGTAGATAAGGTGTTAATAATGGCAGATGCGCGGCAAACATGCAGACAGATTGGCACGCGTAGGCGGCCGTGTGGGTTAGAGAGTTAGTTATTGGTTTTATTGAGCGACCCCTTATCAGATCTTGACTTTTGTTAGTCGAGAAAACAGAACCAGAACTCGACTCGGGAAGTAGCGCGTCGATGCCGCAGAGATAACGTCCATTCGAGGCTAATACACGCGTTATTCTGATGCCACCATTTGCCAATTTATCTATTACAAGAAAATTTGAAGCTAGTCTAGGTCGGAAATAATGCACACGATGGAAAAAATTAGGAAAGCATTATAGGGAACCAACAAAGGAGGGGGATGAAAGCCATAGCAATTAATTATGAAGCAAGAAAAAATAGAAGGAAGACTTTTAAACGGAACATTTGGAAAATTGACGAAACAAAGAAGCAGATCCAGCACACACAAATTAGAATGGAAATCTTGGAAAATTAAAAATACAGGAAAAACAACAGGAAGAGAATATAGACGTGGAAATTTTGAGAAATTGGGTGAAACAAAGAGAGAGACATACAAGGTTCATAGATAAGAATGAAAAGCACAGGCTGGCCACCATAAATACTGTAGCGTCCCGTGATACCGTGCGTGTGTGTGATAATAATTGTTCATGTACTTCTTATCGCTAACATGCTTACGGCGTAGTCACCGCGCACGGGACTTTTATCAACGTAAACTTACAAGCTCCAGCGACAAGTAACAAGATCAATTCTGGAATCATCCACGACATTCTAATTATTATTCATCATTCAGGAATAATCAGGATTTTCTTTTCGAATCATCTAGAAAGTTCGAAAGGTGTATATAAAGTGATCGTCTTTGGGCCAGAGTACAGTAGTGGTGATAAAGCATCAGTGCGCGAAACAAACCGATAAATAATAGACAAAAGTAATATAAATAAACTGTTATATAAATAAGTGAATTGCTCCAATATAAATAGTAGTTCTAAGTTAGTGTTTAAATGTTATATAAATAGTGTTAAATAAATTATTATTTAAATAAATAAGTTTTGACTAAAAAATTCGTTACAATACTAAAAAGGGAATGGCGATAAATTCTGAAAAATGAGAAGTAAATCGAGGAAAAGTAGGAAAATAATTTATACATGGAAAAATTAGAAAATTGAATAAAAAAGAGAAGAAGAAACAAGACAAACAAATAAAAATAAAAAGCACAGAGTGATCAGAATGAACCTAAAAGAAGAACGGGCATAAATCTTTAAAAATTTAAAATAAAGCGAGGAACAGTAGGAAGAGAATTTAGATATGGAAAAATTGTTAAAGTGAATGAAACAGGCAGAAAGTTCCGTGATAAACAAATAAGAATTAATAGCGCAGAATGACTAAAATAGATGCTAAAATGATAATGAACACAATGAAAGAAAAATAACAAATAAAGCTCAGAAAGGTAGTAAAAGGATATGGACATGGGAAAACTTTTGTAGTTTTATAAAAATAAATACCAAAATATCCAAAAGGTGACTGGATGAAAGTATGATAGATGAAAACATAGCAGGAAGAAGTGGGATACCAAAATGTATCATCAGATTCCACCTTAAAAGGTATTGGGTTTTGTAATTCACTCATTATGGCAGGACGACTACAGGTCAAAAATACCTAGACGACTGGCAGAATTTTTATTACACTATTGCTAAAGTAAATGTACATAATCATATCCTCTTTTCCTCCACAAAGTTCCTGAAGAACTAATAAGGGTCCTGTTAATGGCCGAGGAAATAAATAAGTGAACGAAACAGTTTTCATCACGATCCTTTCACCGAGATGTGCTCGGTCCGCGGACGAAGAATAAATTATTATCTTCGTCCGCGACCCTGTTCTTTCCTGTTGTTGCAATTGTTGATTGCGTTTGCAAGCCAAATTTTATAGGCGACATAAATATCGGCCTGTCAGGACGGAATCGCCGCAAAATCTGAAAGCGTCTCGGGCAACAAAGGCAAAGAGGAATGTCACGGCCGTGAAATAGTCCTCTTCTGTTACATAATCGGAAGAGGTGATAAAGCACAGCGCAAGAGTGACGAAAATCGCGTAGCATATCAATTCGGCCGCCCACTGGGAACCATAAAACAGCTTGCAACGTCACGCTACATGCTTCAACACACTCTTACAACATCTACTTACAGTCCACTCTGAACTCACTGTAAATGACGAAAATGCAAACCATTAACAGAGCACAGAGACATTTTCCGGAAGACTCTTTGTGTCATGGTGCATTTATTTTATAAACCTCTTGCACCTAAAATGATTTAAGGTATAGAAAATATTGCCTACTGTTAATAATTGTGATAAGCAACGTTTCCTGGTGGTGGTAGGTGCATGGGAAGAAAAGACAAACGTTGGCTATGTCTGAGGTCGCGTATATTTATCAATAGATCCTAGACCAAGTACCTACAGCAACAACATGTTGCATATTTGATTTTTAAAAAGACCGTTTATTCTTGCACGTTGTGTGCAACGCGATGCGATGCGTCCGCTTTTATTCAAATGAGTGCTACGCCATAAATGGAATCGCACACATTCGGTTGGTCTGGTAACTACAATGGAAACCGTCTGTACAGTTTGCAGACAACAATTACGGCTCGGAAGAAGGGGTGTCGTAAACGAAATTTACGGACAACACGTTTACTATCTTTAAGACCAAAACAGAGAGGAGGAGGAGGAGGATCGTTCATTTATCCGCTTGTACTCCCCATTTTCAGTACCGAATGAAAAATCCAAAGTCGTAAAATTTCTTCAGCAAAGTCTCGAGGAGATTCCAGTTCCTCAATGCATTTAAGACGAGGCAAAGTCTGCTAGGGGTTTCCGTTTCATTTATTATTGCTTCCTATAAAATGAAGACCAAGTGAAGAGGGAAATGGCACAGACTTACTGAAGTACCTGAAATATTATGAGAAACTTCAAGAAACAATCAAGAACTTACCACACAAGTGACCAGCATTCAGGGTGAAGAAAAACTCATGAGCAGTTATCATCATCAGAATGTTACTGTTCATGATTCAAACGTTCTGCAAACAGATGGGGAGGAATCCAGACCTTGTACGACCATGCAGCCATTTGTAAATACATAAAACGATTGGATAAGAACAACAAAAGATAATTTAAATCAAATTAAAATATGGCTGATGTTGCGCAATGTACTTTTACAGCGTTTCCCAAGAATTTATTTCACAGTTCAATGCCAGAGGTCTTGGCGGGTCGAAAACGTGTCGCTGAAAGTGGCTGCTAACAGTTGTTTTAGCTAAAAGCTCCTTACGGAAGAAATAAGTTTCGAGGCAACGACAGTACAATAGGAAATCGGATTCTGAAATAGCTTCCAATGTTAATCGTACCTGCTGTTAATACACATCGAATTAATGGCAAACACACACATCACCAATGTATTTCTCTGAAATATTTCCAACGTAACAACCATTTACATTTACACAGTGGGATCTTCATGGTTGGAATCCATTTAACACCAGCATACACGGTGGTTTGGGCATTGTAATCTATAGTCTGGGTCATGTAAAGTGCCAACTGCACTAATAAAGGGAACAATGTTAGGAGACTGTAATCCTCATTGAGATTGCAGCTAAGATTCACTAAAAATGTTATAAAACCTTATATGAGAGTTACCACATGTTGACAGTTTTATACCCGGAGCTGCTAGTTTATATGACTCAGACTATAGGCATCTAAATGATTTAGAAATTTTGAGTAACATTAAAATCCGTTTTCTCTTTGGCTAACCACGTTTACCTGGAGGTACCCGAAGAAAAAAGAGAAACAAACGAACATGTCGAGACACGACGCGTCGCGACACGAAAGTGGTGGGTAAAAGAGAGTGAATTCGAAAACCTGACCGTGTAGTCTTCGTGAATCTCCGATCCTCGAACACGGCCATATGCACGTGAAATAAAAGATTCGCCTGTAATCGATTTTTAATTTTCGCCCGAAAACGAAAATAAATGACAGGTAACAAGCACGATGTGCGTCTTCTCGTTTTCCTCATAATAAGCATCGCGCTTGGATCTCGTTACTTCTACAACTCCTCTCGGAGGAGCCAACTGGTCGGCGAGAAGCTGCATTTCGGCGTGCAAAACGTAACCTCTGGCCGATCATCAGACCGGGCAAAAGAAGAGAATGGCAATTTACACTCAATTGGGTTTCACAAAATTGAATAACAGACCGCGGAAAGTATGTCTCAACTAACTATTATATTATTTATCATGTCCAATGCAAATTGGAGATTTAGGAATTTTGAAAATCATCTAACCATTTACATACATCTCATACTTAGTTATAGCAATGGTGGAAAGTACAAGAACTTTTTGGGAACTCCACATCTTTTTATTTCGTTTAAATATATAAGTGATGTACGTAATACATAATATTGTTGTGTTTTGGGTGAAACAGCCAGAACAGTGAACGTATATTTAGGGATAATAGGTAAAGAATCCGGTGATCCTGTTGTCGCCTTGTTTGTCGACAAAAAAATTGACGCTTTCGGGTTTCAGCGGCATAACTGGAGGTTACGAGGGAAAAGCGGTAATTTACACTCAATTAAAGTTCCGTCAAATTGAATAACGGCCCGCAAGTAGCATGTCCAGGCCATTATCCTTCGACGATCACGAAAACTAAATAAACATTGAGCGCAGCAAAGGGGGCGGAGAAAAACAGGTGGCGTGACAAGCCAAGGCACGGATATATATTTCACAATTATTATGTAGGTTTTGCTCGTGTGGTCATTATGGCCAATCATACTACCAGGGGTTTACAGTTTAAAACGAATAGTTAACATTCCTCAACAACAATAAACTCTAACTCAATCTTCTAATAAACAATTCCTGATTAAGATTAAAGTGGATGTTTATCTCTTCTCCTTTAGATCTGTTTCATTGGATTTCCTTAGGAATGCATCGTGAAAAAAAAAATGTTAAAAGTATGACCATTTTACGTATTACGAAAATAATTGTGTTTTCGAAAGAATTCCTATAGGAAAGGCCACTCCTAATAATATAAGCAAACTTTCTGCGTAGGTCTAGCAACATATTAAACTGAAGGTACGTTCAAACCATTCTCCCATCATCTGTCTCACTTCGATTGCGAGATTACATTCGATGAGAATCACATCTAAACAAGTGTTTGACCTCTATCTAGAAAAATAACAAGTCGAAACACCATCATATATGAATATATATATATGAAGGTAAGCGAAGGCAGCTCCACGTCGAACGATTGCGACGGATAAAAATTTATGCGTACCTGTGGACCCCGGCGTGAGACTTTCGAGGTGTGAAATGTGCGAAGGTGGCATCGTAAACGGTTGAAAAGGAATGTATTTATATGATAAGGATTTACCGAGGAGATAGGTAATATACCTGCAGAAAATGATAAAATTTGATGTTCATTACCTATTAAAGTAATAAATTAAGTACTTACGTGTAGCATTAGTCATAAGGGCTGACATACTGTGGTAACTATTACTACTACAGAAATAAATTAAAATCTAGGCGTTTTGATACGAAATAAAATATAATATAATGTACAACCGTAAATTAATCTCATGTAAAAAGAACAGAAAACGGTTACGCGTCCAAGATGGGCTCTATTATGACTAGTAAATCAAAGATCTTTAAACATAGAAATTTAAATTTAGATTAGTAATAATGTCAACTATTGGTAGAAATAATGGATAACCTTCTTTATCATCCTTCAGGGTACGTGGAGATTGATGGATGAACTAATGGTAGATGTAATAGACGATTCTCTTCATCAGCTTTCAGGAATCGTGTAGATTGATGAATGGTGGCGACTGAGTTGGGACAGATTCATGAAGATGTTCCATCAACTAGTCATAAGGTATAAAGAATGGAAGGATCTCTTCATCATCCTTCTGGAATCGTGGAGACTGATGAATGGTAGCGATTGAGTTAGAATAGGTTGATGAGAATATCTCATAGAATAAACGACTCTCTTCATCAGCTTTCAGGAATCGTAAAGATTTCTGTAAGGTTGCGATTGTGTTTGGATAGATTGGTGAGGATGTTTCATCAACTAGTAATAAAGAGAATGAAAGGATCTCTTTAGCATCCTTCGGGAATCGTGGAGACTGATAGATGATGGCGATTGAGTTAGAATAGGTTAATGAGAGTATCCCATCAATTTACAGAATAGTCTCTTCATCGGCTTTCAGGAATCTTGGAGATTGATGATGGTGGCGATTGAGTTGAAAAGTATGAGATTCCCATAACTAGGATATGGTCTATTAAGTTTCATCTCGTTTGAATGGTGGCGATGATTGGTGATGATAGATTATGTAGAATAATGAAAGTCTAATACGAATCTTCTGCTTGAATGTGGGATTGATGAATGGTGGGATATTGAAGATTCTAAAGTTTCAAATCTGGATAGAATGGAGGATTTTATACTTTGAATGTGAACTGTAATGGTACATGATGAAAGGATAATATCTCACTGAATAAGACTTTTATAGTTGATGAAAATTTCTGTAAGGTTCATTGTTTGAAATGGTGAGATGTATGATAATAAGATTAAAGATTTCATCCTGAATGGTGAATGATGGAGATCTTATTAATCGTTAGAGAGATCAATAACGTGGTAAGGATGAGATCTTAACATCCTTCAACTTGGAATGAAAGATGAAGGTTGGTTGAGGTTGATAGATTGAATGTATAATAGATATATAGATTTTAGATCGTTGGAATGGTGGGATTGAGTTGGGATTGATAGAAAGTTACATACCATCAATTGGTACATGGAATGAAGTCTCTTCATCGCTTCGGAATCTGGAGATTGATGATGGTGCGATTGAGTTAGAAAGGTTGATGAGAATATCCCAAAACTCTTGTAGTTGGAATGTGCATTATAGGTTTCGATTGGTGGGATTGATGATGAGGTTCATTGATAGACATGAAGAAGTTCTTCATCATCTTCTGGAATGAAGGCTTTAATGTGGAATTGGTAGATAGGTTGGTGGATATTAGAATTGAGACTTCTCACAGAAACGGTTATAGTTTCAGATAGTTGGAGATTGATGGAAAGGGTTTTTGGCGGAACTGTGAAGTGGAGATGAATGGTTATGGCTTCAGAATGAAGATTTCCTTATCAGCTTAGTGAAAGATGAAAGAATTCATCATCCTTTGGAAGTGGGATGATGATGTGCATGTATAAATAGGTATGGAATATCTACAGATGCGATCTGATGTTTGATATGGAGATTGATGAATGGTGGCGATTGAGTTGGGATAGACTGATGAAGATGTTCCATCAACTAGTCATATGGTACATAGAACGGAAGGATCTCTTCATCATCCTTCTGGAATCGTGGAGACTGATGAATGGTGGGGATTGAGTTAGAATTGGTTAATGAGCATATCATAGAATAGACGACTCTCTTCATCAGCTTTCAGGAATCGTAAAGATTTCTGTAAGGTTGCGATTGTGTTTGGATAGATTGGTGAGGATGTTCCATCAACTAGTAATAAATAGAATGAAATGATTTCTTCATCATCCTTCTGGAACCGTGGAGATTGATGGACGATGACGATTGAGTTAGAAGTATGTAAAACCCTCCTTATCATCAGAATTATTATACTAATTATTATTATGCTAATGGCTAAACCAAGATTGTTTAGAAATAATGAACAATTTGCGGATGGTTACCTATTTTCTGATATGTGATATTTCAAATCCCCACATAATGTGAGTACTTATTGGTGTCATTGGACTGATTATATATTATAAGAAAGGGACTGACAGTGATCACGACCGATTCGTTGTCGTTCGCGTTACGGCTGATTTGAACGCGTCTCCGTTTTAAGTTCGATCTGTAATCTAATTTATTGTCACTGGAGTACAAGTACTAACCAAGCAATACGGAGGACGTAGTTACAATCGCAATCGTGATTATGCGCCATTCGCTACGGTTTCCTTGCGTGCTAATTCTTTTTGACATAAGTAGTTGGCCGTCAGATCTGTGGCTGTATCAAAAATGCCAAATAAAAAAATCAAGAAGCCAAGAGAGACATTCTTGGACGCCAAGGTTAAATCGCGATTCTAATCTTGACAACGAGATCGAGATTATAGGTATTATGTGGACCTAAGCAGAGGGGGGGCCACCAGAAATACTTCAACTGTACAATAGTTTAATACTCCATCTAGCTTAGGGTGGTCCTTGTGAAGATCACCTTTATTTTATCACTTACGTCTCTCAAACTTTTCGGAAAAAAAATTGAAACATCTACAGCCTTAGGGGCGGCATCATTTTTAATTTTCACATTTACATACTCATTGACTGCCTGAGTTAATAAGAACTGAGTTTCCTTTTTTGGACTATTTGGAACAATCCTTAAACGTACACCGTCCATTTATGTGCATTATATTATGTATGGTGATAATGTTGACTCTACGATTATCGAAGTGTAATTATGAACTTGTTGAGAGTTCATTCTCTTTCATTAATTCGAAAGCAGAGCCCCGATGCGAATTTATTAATAAACGTTCGCGTGTAGATCGATTTCTGAGATAGTGTGATTTGTGACTTTGAAAATGCAAATTCAACACGAACCGGGAAACAAGATTTACAACTATAGCCCAGGTTTTTAGCCTGAGGGCGGGCACCCATACTTTCGACTCGCCATAAATAATAAAAACTGGCCCATCCCATTTTAATACACCTATCATATACACATGTATGTACACCTGAAGGTACGACAAAAAATAATAAAAGTATATGTTTTTTAATGACGGTGGAGGAAGTCAGTTTCCTCCTTCTTAAACTTCTTCATTCTACTTCTATATATTGTTTGCGTCGTTTCCAAAAATATTTTTCACTTTCCTGAGGATTCCGATAAAAAGAAACCTTTAATAGACAGCAATAAGCATGGAAGTTTATGATGATTATTTAGGAGGAAGTTAGTTTCTTCGTTTTCAAAAGAATTCTTTAATTTCTTCTGGATGGCATCCATATGAATCCTCCAATAGGCAGGAACAAGTATGGAAGGAAATGTATGAAAATTCTGGAGAAGGAAGTCAGTTTTTACCATCTCTAAACTAATTCCTTGTGGATTCCGATAAAAAGAAACCTTTAATAGACAAGAGTGGACATGGAAGTTTCTAAAGATTTTTGAACAGAAACTTACGTTTCTTCGTTTTCAAAATAATTTATCAATTTCTTCTGGATAATATTAATAAGAATAAACTATTAGTATGGAAGTGTATGAAGATTCTGGAGGAGGAAGTCAGTTTCTTCGTTTCCAAAAGAATTCTTTAATTTTCTCTGGACGGCATCCATATGAATCCTCCAATAGGCAGGAACAAGTATGGAAGGAAATGTATGAAAATTCTGGAGGAGGAAGTCAGTTTTTACCATCTCTAAACTAATTCCTTGTGGATTCCGATAAAAAGAAACCTTTAATAGACAAGAGTGGACATGGAAGTTTCTAAAGATTTTTGAACAGAAACTTAGTTTCTTCGTTTTCAAAATAATTTATCAATTTCTTCTGGATAATATTAATAAGAATAAACTATAAGTATGGAAGTGTATGAAGATTCTGGAGGAGGAATCAGTTTCTTCGTTTCCAAAAGAATTCTTTAATTTTCTCTGGATAGCATCCATATGAATCCTCCAATATGCAGGAACAAGTATGGAAGGAAATGTATGAAAATTCTGGAGAAGGAAGTCAGTTTTTACCATCTCTAAACTAATTCCTTGTGGATTCCGATAAAAAGAAACCTTTAATAGACAAGAGTAGACATGGAAGTTTCTAAAGATTTTTGAAGAGAAACTCAATTTCTTCGTTTTCAAAATAATTCATCAATTTCTTCTGGATAATATTAAAAAGAATAAACTATAAGTATGGAAGTGTATGAAGATTCTGGAGGAGGAAGTCAGTTTCTTCGTATCCAAAAGAATTCTTTAATTTCTTCTGGACGGCATCCATATGAATCCTCCAATAGGCAGGAACAAGTATGGAAGGAAATGTATGAAAATTCTGGAGGAGGAAGTCAGTTTCTACTATCTCTAAACTAATTCTTTGTGGATTCCGATAAAAAGAAACCTTTAATAGACAAGAGTGGACATGGAAGTTTCTAAAGATTTTTGAAGAGAAACTCAGTTTCTTCGTTTTCAAAATAATTCATCAATTTCTTCTGGATAATATTAATAAGAATAAACTATAAGTATGGAAGTGTATGAAGATTCTGGAGGAGGAAGTAAGTTGCTTCGTATCCAAAAGAATTCTTTAATTTCTTCTGGATGGCATCCATATGAATCCTCCAATAGGCAGGAACAAGTATGGAAGGAAATGTATGAAAATTCTGGAGGAGGAAGTCAGTTTCTACTATCTCTAAACTAATTCCTTGTGGATTCCGATAAAAAGAAACCTTTAATGGACAAGAGTAGACATGGAAGTTTCTAAAGATTTTTGAAGAGAAACTCAGTTTCTTCGTTTTCAAAATAATTCATCAATTTCTTCTGGATGATATTAATAAGAATAAACTATAACTATGGAAGTGTATAAAGATTCTGGAGGAAGAAGTCAGTTTCTTCCTTCTTGAAATTCTTCAACTACTTCTTTAGGTTAGTTCTGTTATCTTCTTATCTAAAACTATTTTATTGTGGTACTCAATATGGACAAAAATAGCCATGGATGTTTGTGAAGATTCTTAAGGAAGACGTTACTGTCTTCCTCCTCAATTTTCTTCGTGTACGAATGGACGACGACACAAATGGTAATTCATGATTTTACATTTTACAAAACCGATAAAGCGTCTTGAAAATCGTGTCTAGTTAAATAAGTTGGTAATATGAAAAATAAAGAAAATTTTTGATTTATTCCCATATGACACCCGTTAGATATTTCTAGTACCCAAGCGGTGGTTTGTATTTAGTACGGTGAATAAACGTTGGGTGGTATCGTTGTTATGCGTTCATTATCATTCCGTCAATAATTCATTTGTTGGAGTATAAATGCATAGTTGAATACAGGCATCGCGATGCATAATTAAATAAACGCAATAAAGTACTTATTACATTATTATTAAATCCACCTGCGAGTAATGTTCCGTAGGATGAAAGCATGGTGGTAACAGTAAATCATGCCCTCGTTAATATTACATCTGTATAGAGGATAGTCGGATTATCTCTGAAATCGATCTGCAAAAGACCGTGTATTAATAAATCCGGTCGCAACTGACCCCTCTCTCTACTGCTTCAACGAGAACGTTCAAATTAATGGAGAGGAATTCTTTAGGAGCCCATAATTATACTGGCGATTATAACCACATAAAATCAATATCATAAGATACGATGATATTCATTATAAAGTAGATCCACATAGAAACACAAACACACACGTTCTTAAACACACAACGTATGCTGCAAGTTCTTACTAGCAGCCAAAGGAAATGCAGAATCTGTGAGAGTGCGACAGAAAAATGTATACCAACTAGAACACACGATCAGAATTGATTTCGTATATTCTAAAGACTTTTCTGAAGTTTATTCTTTTGTATTATTGAGTCAAGAAAACTTTTGGGTGTTTCATTCCCACCAATATTGGTGGACGGGCTGTCCTCCGGGGAGGGAAGGGCGGAAGGCCCTCTTCAACCTCCAGTAGGAATCGTGGGAATAAGTGGGTGGTGATTTAGGGGAGAATGTTGAGACGGACAAAATGAAGACAGAAGAGAAGTGAAAGACTATCTGCGGAATATTGCTACCCCATCATTTGCCTTAATGATCCAAGGAAACCACAGAATCCGAAATCGAACCGGCGACCTCCCGAATGCTAAGCAATGATCTACACAGCTCGGTGTTGGGTCCTTAAATAGCTTGTTGAAGATTATTACAATTTCATTCCCTTCCAATGACTACTAACTACATACCTAGGCACATAAAATTAAGCAGCTATAAAAGCGAATTAGCAAATGTTCCTGTTTCCGTAGCGAATACGTTTACTTATGCATACTGACCAGGTGCATTTCAAGCTTGTCGAACACACGGAGCTGACTCGTGTGACTCTGAAAACTCACATTATTATGTCCATTACTGCAAGAGCAGGAGTATAAATCTTTAAACGAGGTGCGACGAAAGCTTTGTCGGCCTACAGGAGACGTTTGACGTGGTAAAGCGGGAACAATCACATAATAATAACGTGCAAGAAATTGGATCCGAGCTGCAGTCAGAATCAGAAGGAATCGATCAATCGACATTAGAATAGCAAATCAAACACTTTTTGTATTTGCTCGTAATATAACACAGTTCTAATATAGTTCGTACCGAGCGACGTGGCCTATTGGATAAATCGCTGCTTAGTATTCTGGTTCAATTCCGGATCATAGAATCTAATTTTTCTGTGGTTTATATGGGAGGTGTGTAGATAAATTTTGGAATAATAATGCGTTGTAGACAAAATAAAACAATAAAGAAAAATTTGAGAACAAGATAAAAAGGGTTGAAAATAAAAAGAAAGATAATGATGTCTGGGGGAGGAAAAGTTGAAGAACACAATACGTTACTGAAGTAACGGAAAATTATGTGGAAGATAAAAGATGGATTGGACACGTATTGAAGCAGAAAGGTTTTCTGGGAAACAGAAACAGGAGCTCTTAGAGGCAGAGGGTATATTATAAGACCTTTCTGTTGGGAAGATTGAAGGAGAGGAGTTTAGTTGGGAAGTCCTGTGACTAATGAACTCTGAAGATAAGTCTTTCATCATTCTATTACCATCATTTCACCCATCTCTAATTCTTCCTAATCCCTATAACCTTATCATTCTTCAAATCCTTAAGAATAGTGTCAAGTGGACCCTTTGCCAGTTTGCGTCACTGTCGGTCGATGATTCTACAAAGACCAATAGACCAGTGCTGAAGCCTTCAAAAAATAGTAAAAAGTGAAAAAAAATATAGTAGGATGAAACCCATTGGAAAAGGAAGAGAATATAACAGAAATGAAAGAAAAGATAATTTACGGGCGATCTGAGGTCGGGAAGGGGAAGTGGGTGAGTTTTTAAGGGTAAAAAATGGTTTTGCTCGATTTCCGGAAAAATTACAAGTCTTATGGAAAAGAGTTAAATGGCAAAGTTGTAGGTAATAAAAAAATCTACAACTTTTGTGTTTACACTTTTTCACATAACCTCAAAATTTATGTGAAAAATGCAAATAACCAACTGTTTAGTTTTTTATTTTTATCTTTTATAAAAAAATTGTTTTTTCCACGAAATTTGGTGAAACCATACCTATTTATGTCCCAAACACGCTGTAATTTTTTTGATTTGATATATTAATTTTTTCACCTTATTTTTACTTAATTTCGGAAAAGCACCCAAATTTTCAATCGAAAATTCCTCCGTCAAAATATCGCCTTTTTTAAAAATGTTGGTGAGCTTTTTATTCCTTGAAATCTCTACTTTCTGATGGTGTGAAAAAATATATACATTACTATGGTAAGTTTTCTCAGGAAATGCAAAAAAACGAAGGGAATTTTATCTAAAAAATGTGACCGCTGCTATTTGTTTCAGTAAAAAAGTTGATTTATTAAATTCTAATTACATTTATGCCATAGAAAATCTCATAATACATAAATATACATGTAAATCGTACTATTGAATTCACATACTTTATACTGATTACGTTATTCATTATAATATTTTTAAAATCATCAATTTAGTTTTCTTCGTTTTTGCATTTCCTGAGAAAACTTACCATAGTAATGTATATTTTTTTTCACACAATCAGAAAGTAGAGATTTCAACGAAGAAAAAGCTCACCAACGTTTTTAAAAAAGCAGATATTTTGACGTGACAATTTTCGATTGAAAATTACGGTGCTTTTTTGATATTAAGTAAAAATAAAGTGAAAAAATAAATATTTCAAATTAAAAAAATTACAGCGTGTTTGGGACATAAATAGGTAAGTTTTCAACAAATAACGTGAAAAAGACAAATTTTTTGTAAAAGATAAAAATAAAAAACTAAAAAGTTGGTTATTTGAATTTTTCACATAAATTTTGAGGTTATGTAAAAAAAGTGTAAATACAAAAGTTGTAGATCTTTTTATTACCTACAACTTTGCCATTTAAGTCTTTTCCATAAGACTTGTAGTTTTTCCGGAAATCAAGGAAAACCATTTTTTACCCTTAAAAACTCACCCACTTCCCCTTCCCGACCTCAGATCGCCCGTAAATGATTTTTTCTTTCATTTCTCTTATATTCTCTTCCTTTTCCAAATTGGTTTCATCCTACTATGATTTTTTTTTGTTTCAAAAATTATCGACCCTGGTCTACAATTTATTTCTCTTTAATTGAAGTTCTCTATAAACGCGAACTGTTTCAGATTCCTCATTTTTAGAATTTCTACCCCAGTTTTAACCCCCTTTGAGAAACTGTATCTATTACAGAGAATTCTGTTAAAAATAATTCTAATGATTTAAGAATCTTCTCCTTTACATTACACAATGTTTGTTGTTTTGTTACAGTTGAAAAGATTTTGTAGTGATCATTCTGGTTTCGTAAGTACTTTTTGCCTCCACTGGAATTAGCTTCGCCGATACTGGCGTGTAGTCTTATGTTTGCTGTGTTCGACATGTTTTTGATTTGTACCTAGTATAGGTAGGTAGAGTGTAGTTGTGTTGCATTTAAATTACCTTTCACGGTTCCGAGAGAAGAAATCAACCGCATCGTGCCCATGACCAAGCTAATCTAGAATACGTGTACGACGAGAACGAGATGGACACTGCTACTGCAAAGACTTTTTCCAATCGTAACGGAAAATAATAATAATAAAAAAGGAAAGATGGAGAAAAACGAACGGCAAGCTTCGTTATGTTGCGGCGATTTTTTCGAAAAGCGATCAATCGATTCGATAAATGTAATAGATTATTTTAGCATCGATACTTTGATGCTATGTCGAACAGAACCAGACGGTTCGAGGGTACATTATGCAATTTATAGTTTTCATATTTAAATACCTACCTATACCTCAAATAATAGAAGTATTTCGACCGTGAAAACTTGTCGCATTATTACTAATAAAAATTGTAAGAACATGTTGAAGCAGCAGTTGCATGCGACATTCGATTTTTAATCGTATTATAGTTTTACGAGAACAAAGAGAAGAATTGGTATAAGCAGAAAAATGTGGTATTTGAAAAAGAGATTGTTTTATGTCCCCTTTTTTAAGTTTACGTAGGTCAAAGTGGAGACGTACAAAAAAGCAGAACCAACGAACATCTTTCACTATGTCTAATAGTTTAATTCAAGGCCTTCGCAATAATCCAGACCGTTTCGTGTAATTTATTAATTGAAGGCGCAGAACGGCAGTAGAGTTTCGCGAAAAATCGACAAGCTTTGCGAATCGTTCGACGTTGGTATGCCATCGTATTTTTCGAGGTGTCAAATTATTTAATAAAAACCGTTTCGGTCTTACTTCGTTAATTCTTCGCTCGTCGAAAACAATAAAAATGAAAATGGCCTCGGTGTGAATCAGCTCGTGAAGAAGATTGGAACGACAACGACACGGTATCATCATCATCATCATAGTCGACTGGTTGATGTTCGCGGTGTTGCAAAGGTACAGTAAAATTTCCGAAATGTCAACCCAACTGGTCCGCGATTTCTTAGTTGACTATCAGACTTATGGGGCCAGTTTTTACAACTGGCTTGGAACTAACCACCACTTTTTTCCAGACTTCGGACGATTCTACATAGCCCACAACCAAAACAATGTTGCCAGATCATAATATCATTGATTTACTTAACAATAAAAAAATAATTGTAGCGCGTCCAATAGATGTTTCCATCATAACATTTGATGAAGTAAACGTTGGCAAACTGTGACGCCTTACAGGAATAAAAAAATAGTTAAGGAACTGAAGACTTCTCATTGAAATCTCATTAGGTTATTCCGGAAATAATATTAGTAAGCTTATCTCAAAGAGAAAAATTTAATTAATTAATTTTTCATTTATTGGACTAACGAGCCGCCACTGACGAAGCAATACTAAAGACGTGCCATACGTCGTTGAGTTTGTTTGCTAATCTTCTCGTAATGTCTTAATAATGCTACTGCAAGACTACAAATGAAGACAAAACATAAAATTTATTTTAATATTACGTACATTACTCCGTATGTAGGTTTCTTCACTTTTCTTTTGCTAACTTCTAGAGAAATAAATTGGAAATAAAAACTAGAATAATGGTTACACAATAATAATTGATTAAATATCTGAAGTTTACAATAAAAATTCCAGATTATATTATTTATTAGGTTTGGCAACGAAGCGTGTCGGGTTTTGAGATACAATGGCACATAAACTACACGATGATACCTGGCAGCTGCTTAGCGCGGCAAATCCGCAGATCGTTATCAATAAATTGGTTAATTTAAAAATATTGATTCATGACTGAGGCGTCACCTAGACCATCGAAATGGCCGCTCCCGTGTCGCCTTTATTTTAATTCATTAAACCAACACGTCTTTCAACCAACGCCTTTATTTATAACTCTCGTCTCAACAAGATTCTTGCACCACACAAAATTTATTCTTCAGGATAAAACCATATAGTTTTTTGTTTTAATGATAGGGGTAAGTATTAGTACATAATATAAAAAGAGATTATTAGAGTAATTTTTGTTCTAGTGTTCGTTACAATTTTATTCTAATGTAACATTAAGGAATTTAGTTGTGTCCAACGCGAAGGGTGACAAGAGACTGTGCAGATTCATGGCAGGACACCGAAGGACTATGGTGGTTCAGTACGCAAGCGCGGACCGCCCGACCACGTCCGACTAAACACGAGCTGTTCTGATTTTATGTGTGATGACCAGGTGTCCCATGAGTACTTTGTATCAATCCAGGTCAATATTAAAAGTGTTCCTGGTTGATTGCAGAACCCTGGGGTTATAAATATGGTAAATATTGTGCCTATCTGTGTATCTTTTGGAATTGTTTTAGATACTTGACTATTATAAGCTATCAGGCTTTGGTGTACGTACGTACATAGATAATAATTTTGCCTTTTGCGGTTTTACTGTAGCATGTTTGAAGTATGTTCGTGATAGAAAATTACCTCGAGACCGTAAGTGGTACTGCCACTTTAAGAAATACAAACATCCTTGCGGGTTATAATAAGCACCCAGGGCTTCCTCCGAACGATCGGGAAACGACTGATAATAACACAAGTGCATGTTTGAAAAATTCGCCAACCAGCCTACAACAACCCAAAAACAACTATAGATACGTACCTAGATAGATACATAGACAGGAGCTTTGCTATTATTATTATTTGCACTTGATACAGCTCTATGTTATTTTGAAATAAGACTTGGACGGTTATCGTTGCAACTGGCGGGTCCGCATTAACGATTATTGCTAATTACATAGGTATCGGCTGCGTAAACCCAATGGGAATCGATTTTCAATGTTACTGATTGATCAAACAATTATCGACTCGATTTAACTTGGAAATCGCGTGTATTTAACGTAGTATGACGAATTTCCTATAAGTACTCCATTATTTTTACGACCCCTTGGGGGTAAGTACAGAGACATTTATTATCGATTCATGACCCACGGCGCTTACACAGCGAACTGTACAACAAACAAAGTATATTACAGCTTATAAACTAATTTTCTATAAGCACAGGGGCATCTCTTATCGATTCATGGCCCGCGGCGCTTACACAGCGAGTTATGCAAGCGAGCCCTCATAAATTACTGCATATAATTTTCTATATATTATAAATAAGAATCATAAATCGACAAGTAATGCGTCGACGTGTTTCTTGGAAGCCAGAACGATAAAAAATCAAAAACAAAATATAAGCTGTCCATATCATAGCATAGACTGTCGCAATAACACGACCGCCTCAATAAGATTAATGTAGGAATTGTGCGCATATAATGGTATTTTATTATGTTTCCAGCGTTACAGCCCATTTTATTTTATGATCTAAAGTTGACATTGTTGTGGGCCAGTTTGCCCTGTTCGGAGGCGGCTGTCTAATTGTTATTCAGTTTTAATATGTAAAGATGTAAATTGAAGCATAACGAACGGCCATAGACCCCCACACTTGCTCGATGGTAGCCGGCTTTTCAAGTGGTATCATTTATTCTCACTGTTAAAGGTACACTTACAATTAAGATAGCGTCATAAAGTTGTATTCAAATAATCTATCTTATTGGGAAATAATTGTCAAAGCACTGTACGGCTTTCAACATTTCTAGGCACATTTGGATTAATAAATATTGTAGAGATGGCGACCTAACTCGGCTTATCTAAAATATTCCAACTTTATAACGAGTTATTTTAGCATCAACGTACCATTACGCCAGCCTGTTATGGTATTTTAATTGACTGTTCAGTTTTGACTCAGCTCCGTTATATGTAAACAACACAAAATACTTCAAAAGGACAAAGGAATTAAAAGATTAACATTCGCAACGGAGAGGTCAAGGTTTAATAGTATTTTATTGTTAAGAAGAGCTTCAAGGAACTTTACAACGTTTTCGTTTGTTAATTGCCCAGAAAGACACCACGTGAATTATAGGCGGAGCTTATTTTCAAAAATTTAGGTAGCAAGAGGGAGGGTTATTGCTCTGCGCAACCAAAATTAAGTACGACAGAGGTGGTGCATCAATAAAAATATTTTGAAACCTCCCTAGCCTGTTCTCATTTAATAGGTCACCTGAGAAGTCCTGCAACGATTTAATGGTAGGTAAGTATCAATAATATTTTTGTTGGAGATGAAAAGGCCGATATCGTTGGGTAAAAATGTCTTGCTAACAGGAGTCGGTAATATTTGCAGTTGTCCAGGTGTCCGCAGCATTTATCATTGCTACCAACCGAATGCTTTATTATTAATTTATTGTGGAGAACGGTGACCTCGCGCCGATCAATCTTCGTTAAATTGAAATTGTCACGAATATTTAACGATCCACAGATGCCATCTTAAGAACACATTGTTGAGTTCGGGTGTGACGAGCAAGACCTGATTCGATCCCGATAAAAATGAGTAACGACCAGACCTATACACCTAAACGAACCTTACTTACCTACGTATTTTGGGTACCTACAACATTGAACTCAACATTTAAGTAGATTCACAAACTACCAAATAATAACACAACTATTATTTTAACGTCTCACTTTTAGCTCATTAGAATGTGCTTCTCTTCGAATTAAAATACGACATTTGTTGCATAAAAAAAAAAAACTTTTAGTTGACTTTATTTGGGACAAAGTTCATAGTTTGGGTAATCCGTTTTCATTTTATTTCTGTAATGTTGTCCGTTAATTTGATACTATGGATTAAACATACACAAGATCAAGGATAACAGATGGTTAATTGTTCCTTGTGTTCTTCAGCATCGAGCCTTATATTCCGTAACCGAAGTCTGATAATCGTTTTGTCAAAGTATCACTTAATATGAACGATTGCAGAACAGACAATGCTACTGTCCACGAACGTTATCGTTTTCGTCATCAAAAATGCTTTTAAATTACTGGGACCATAAAGATGACCGTTAAAATAATGATGAAAGTACAGTACAAAAGGGAATAGAAAAGAAGATTCTTTCAACGAGAAGATTCCTTGTAGGTACGTAAGCCACGATCTTGGTGCATGTTATTCGTGCAAAAACGTTATCCTTAAAGATAATTCCACCAGAGTATCGTTACGGTGTAGGGCAAAGGCAACAACTACAACAACAACACCAACAACAACAACATCTACAACACAACAGCATTTCTACAGCACCAATAATATGGATGCAACGACATGGAGATCGAGAAGAAGAAGACGAGGAATGAAAAGAATAACAACGCGAGTTTCATTGGTTAGTAAGCTACAGCTGTACGTAGTGTCGACGTAACGAAAAGATGTACAAATATTTTATTGGAAGTAACAAGCGACAGGGTGAGCTCAGCACGAATTCGGTTAGAGGTCAAAACCGATACTAGGTACTAGATAGGATCCCGAATGGGAAAGAAATATGTTGATACTGCTGATTGCTTGTTTAACAGCGAACCCATCAAAAAATGACATTACAAGATTACAAGAAATGCAGCAACAAATCTTTAGATTATTATTGAATCCATGATGGTCCAAATAGTCCACTGCAAATATATACGGTTGAAGTGAAAATTGAAGAGATCTTTGGGAGAGTTTCAGTTTGTTAATTTTAGCAATTAAATTTGGTTTCAACGATTTATTTTAGATTTTAAAAAGAGATCTGATGTCTATTTTGAAGACTTTACAAACTTTGAAAACGTAAAGTGGACATTATGTAAATAAATGTTTTTCATTGTTCGTAATGCCACACGCTTGCAACAATGCGTGGAATTGTTCCGTGTAACTTTCTTTCCTCTCTGTCCCATTGTTGGTTACTTACCCATTTTATATCTATGTATATATTCTACGACATTGTACATAGTTTTCAGCATTTATCGTTATTTCTATTACAAGTTTACCGGAATCGCGGGAATCCATAGGAACTAATAGGCTGAAGCACGACCGCGGTCGTGATGTCCGAAGAATGGATTTTCGTGCGATCATCGGAACAAAGAGAAGACGCGTACTAGCTGTGCGATGCCATGCCATGCCATGCCATACCATACCGTACCATTCCATGCCACGGCTGTTGGTAGGTTACTTTGTTCGAACGTTCGATAATTAAACCGATATGGGAAACGTCGAATGCCACCGCCAGCGACACAACTTCAAAAGAAACGGATTAAGGCGTAAAAAATTTACAGAGACGATCACGCCACACACCGATCCAGTTTCATTCACATTATTCAATAAAAATTGACAAATTTTTGCAAACTAAAGTAGAAATACCTACTAAACAAATTTAAACAACAATAATCATTATTTGTAGGAATCTAACCAAAGCCGAAAATCTTCTCTCAAAATTTTGGCTCCCTCGAATATTCCTTTTGGATATTATATGCTCTAAATCATTAACACTTTGGAAATATACGCCGAAGTGTTGATAAATGAGCAATAAATTCATGAATCCATCACTTCATTCAATTTCTCGTCCATAACACACCATAAGTAAAAATAGATCATCCAGTAGATATTACAACTAGATAATATCTTTTTGCAATTTGTACTTATTCACGACTTCTAAACAATATTTTGCTACCATAGAACAAACGACCTACCCACGTGTCGTGCTCTGTTCTCACGACGAAAGATAATTTCGGACTTAAACAGTCCAGGAGGTTGCAGGGTATCACCGTGAGGATCCACAGACTTTTAAAAATAATAAGCATCCACAGACATACCCTACCAACTCAGCCTTTCTTACCTATAAGCACCATCATGTAACACAGCGTCGGTACTAAATCGTCGCCCATGAAATTAATATTAATACCAGCGGCTGTTGGGCAAGCCTGCAAGTAATGGTCATCGACCAGCAGCAACGTTGAACTTAAAATTTAACTTAACATCACTCATTATTAGGTTAAGAACGCTATTCGGTTCCGTAGGGTGTGTGGGAAGATTCTGGGGATGATAAATTTCACAAATAATCGTTAAAGTTTTCTGATCATCAACACATTGATGATTATGAGGAATTAGGTCACCCATTAGAACATAACCTAACATAATCCAACATAAAGTGCCAAAAACAATTATGTAATTTATTTTTTAAGGTTGCTTTCTTGTACTCACCATTATAAAAGGTGCAAGTGTTATTTTGGCTACATCAGGCAAAAATTCCAAAACAAAGACTGTTTACGTCCAGAACAAACCAGCATCCGATACTTGAGCAGTTTCGGGGGGTTGTAAACATAACGTTGGATGTTTTAACGTGGGTCGCATAAAAAATTATCAGAAAACATGTTTACAATCATCATCAAACCGTCAGGACGATTCATTGTGCGCGTGCACTTAAATCTTTTAGGCCCAACAAATTTTAATAAAAGTAAACGTAACAACCGCCATAAAAACCGAACATGAGCTCATTAAGTTAGGCTTCAGAACCGATTCATAAAATTTACTTTGTAAACAAGCCAACAATGCGCCTTATAAACCATTTTGTCAGTACCAACCACTCTTTTTTTATTTTCAAAATTTGTACGTGCTACACAATTTATAGTCATAAACTGATCATAAACTTATTTTGTAAGCTCACCATAATTATTGCCAACGACCTTAAATATGTTATTACCGTTACAACCACTCTAGTTATTAACTGGGACCGAATGGAATCCGAATATTCCCAAATATACCTACTCATTAAAACGTTGCGACATCTAAGGACGAGAAAGTGTACTGAAAGTGATTTTGTGTTTGCAATTTTAAAATGGACTTCCATGTGGCGCTACAATTACAAATCAAATTTAATTGACGTTGTAACAAGATTGTGTTGTAAGGGAATTTCCTTATCTCAATTAGCCTGTAAGAGGTTTCTATGGACGTCACCAGCCGCTTGAATGAAATATTCCAGTTATAGGCGCTGTGACTAAAGAGGAACAATTTATTTCCCGACTCCCACAATAATAAAATAACAAGTTGGTCTATAAATCACACCCTACACGGGGTTGATCGTATCGCCGTCGCTTCCACGCGGAATGGAGGACGATTTTTGTAACGGACCCGTGGAAAGCCAGCAGCTTACACTAATCATTACTTCAGGAAGATGTAGAGAGACGATTGCAACAATGCAATGTTACAGAGGAATTCCGTAAACAAATGAAGGCGCAATATAATACACGAGAAGAACGAGTTGCAGTGATAACACGGGGACCATTTAAGGAATCGAACAATGATAAAGGGGCCAGGACTGGTCAAGAAAAAGACGATGTGGATTCTCATTAAGTTTTAAAATTATCCTTACTATGTTTAATTGTGATGAAAGGACAGGAGACAGTTTTTTGCTCAGTTCATTTTAAATCTACGCGTTTCCTAGTAAAGAGAAACATTGTGCTCACTTAAAGTACTTGTTCCACAACACAATCTCCTATCTCTAAGAAGTAGGCACTAAATTCCAGTGTATTTGTAGCTTATTCGTTACCAGCTAACTAAATCTCTCTTGGAAGCAAAGGCACCAACAACAACAGCAACAACAGCCGAGCATAACGGTAACCATTAGTACAGACAATTCGCAATCGCAACAAGATCATAAATAATTGTCTTTCAGTCTTATGTCAATAACGAATGAATGACCTGATTACTTTTATCATAAGAGCAACCAAAGGGATAAACAATGGCTGCTTAAAACTTGCGCTCAGCATTAATGATTTTGTAGACCAACAAATGTTTGTAATTGTTTATACTTTTGATTTGGAATTAATTAAAAATGGCGAAGGCTGAAATAAGAGAAAAAGAAAATGATAAGACACATATTGAGCCTATTCCCTTAGAAGCCTTTCTCAAAAGTACATAAGAGGTTTGAACTCAATTACATTTGAAATTATATATTGTGTAATTGGGGTAGTTGAAATCTTAAAAAGTACTTGAAGCCCACTAAACGCCCTTAAAGACTTGAAACCATAGTCACAAGTACTTGAGGCTATCCAAAATCCCTTTATGTCTTCGTCAAGAGTACTTAGAGCTTCGAAATTTATTACGTTTGGAGATTTTTTAATTTTATAGTGTAATTGGGGATTAAGGACTTGAAACAGTCTTTAAAAGTAGTTGAAGCCATCTAAAAGTTCTCGAATCCTTCTTCAAAAGTACTGAAAGCTTTGAACTTGATTACATTTGAAATATTTTTAATTTCGCTAAAGTAATCGGAGCTTCAGAGACTTGAAGCCATAGTCACAAGTATTTGAGGCCATCCAAAATTCCTTTGTGTCTTCCTTAAGCGTACTAAGAACTTCGAAATTTATTACGTTTGGAGATTTTTTAATTTTACAGTGTAATTGGGGCTTAAGGACTTGAAACAATCTTCAAAATTACTTGAAGACATCTAAAAGTCCTCGTAACCTTTTTCAAAAGTACTCAAAGCTTTGAACGTGATTGCATTTGGAAAAATTTTAATACTGCTGTGTAATTTGAGATCCGTAGACTCGAAGCCACGGTTAGAAGCACTTGAGGCCATCCAAAATTCCTTTGTCTTCGTCAAGAGTACTTAGAGCTTCGAAATTTATTACGTTTTGAGATTTTTTAATTTTACAGTGTAATTGCGGCCTAAGGACTTGAAACAATCTTCAAAAGTAGTTGAAGCCATTCAAAAGTCGTCGTAACCTTTTTCAAAAGTACTGAAAGCTTTGAATTGATTACATTTGGAATATTTTTAATTTCGCTAAAGTAATCGGAGCTTCAGAGACTTGAAGCCATAGTCACAAGTATTTGAGGCCATCCAAAATTCCTTTGTGTCTTCCTTAAGCGTACTAAGAACTTCGAAATTTATTACGTTTGGAGATTTTTTAATTTTACAGTGTAATTGGGGCTTAAGGACTTGAAACAATCTTCAAAATTACTTGAAGACATCTAAAATTCGTCGTAACCTTTTTCAAAAGTAGTGAAAGCTTTGAACTTGATTACATTTGGAATATTTTTAATTTCGCTGAATAATTGGAACTTCAAAGACTTGAAGCCATAGTCACAAGTACTTGAGGCCATCCAAAATCCCTTTATGTCTTCCTCAAGCGTACTTAGAGCTTCGAAATTTATTACGTTTTGAGAATTTTTAAATTTACAGTGTAATTGCGGCCTAAGGACTTGAAACAATCTTCAAAAGTACTTGAAGCCATTCAAAAGTCGTCGTAACCTTTTCAAAAGTACTGAAAGCTTTGAACTTGATTACATTTGAATTGTTTTTAATTTCGCTGAGTAATTGGAGCTTCAAAGACTTGAAGCCATAGTCACAAGTACTTGAGGCCATCTAAAATCCCTTTATGTCTTCCTCAAGCGTACTTAGAGCTTCGAAATTTATTACGTTTTGAGAATTTTTAAATTTATAGTGTAATTGGGGCTTCAGGACTTGAAACAATCTTCAAAAGTACTTGAAGCCATTCAAAAGTCGTCGTAACCTGTTCAAAAGTACTGAAAGCTTTGAACTTGATTAAATTTGATTTGTTTTTAATTTCGCTGAGTAATTGGAGCTTCAAAGACTTGAAGCCATACTCACAAGTACTTGAGGCCATCTTAAATCCCTTTATGTCTTCCTCAAGCGTACTAAGAGCTTCGAGATTTATTACGTTTTGAGATTTTTTATTCTTACAGTGAAATTGCGGCCTAAGGACTTGAAACAATCTTCAAAAGTAGTTGAAGCCATCCAGAAGTCCTCGTAACCTTTTTCAAAATTACTGAAAGCTTTGAACTTGATTACATGTGGAATATTTTTAGTTTCGCTGAATAATTGGAACTTCAAAGACTTGAAGCCATAGTCACAAGTACTTGAGGCCATCCAAAATCCCTCGGTCTTCGCCAAGAGTACTTAGAGCTTGGAAATTTATTACGTTTGGAGATTTTTTAATTTTACAGTGTAATTGAGGCTTAATTCCTTGAAGCATCTCTTTGAGCTTCCGGCTATGTATTGGAGCTTCAAGGACTTGAATTAGCCTTCAAGGCATTGTTACTTTTATAGATAATAATTCAGCAATTTCCGTAAGTATTACTAGACGTGTGAATTTTACTCTTAGAACGTTTGGCTCCGGTTGGCTTCTGTTTCTAAGTAAAGGTAGCAAGAGAGCAGACTCTACAGCGTTGGTACAGGAAAACGGTGCATTAACGGCATCGCTTTTACCTTTGCAATTTCCAAAATGACACCGGCTCTCGCATCTAATAAGAAAGCCGCTAAACAATGGCATACGACAAACGCGCCGGAGAGGGTTACGCGGATTTGCACACAATGAAGCAGCAGAAGTGCCTGCACATAAATCTGTCCGTTGGACATTTGACCCGCAGCGGAATAGCGGATAAAAGGCGTTAAAATTAACCAACACGCCCTTATATCTCGTAAGTATACACAATACATACACTCACACACATAAATACAAACATGCACAGACATATAAATTAATTAAACACCCTGAACCGTCCCAATACGTATCTAAGAAGAAGCCTACCTAACTCTACCATGACGTTTGCATAACATGTGCAAATACTCAAATCAATCACATCTACTTTTCAAATCGCCTTATAGACTTACTAGCTTTTTGCCCGCGGCTTCGCCCGCAGTGGAGAAATTAAATAAGTATGAGAGATAAAGAGTAAGGGTATAATAATAGAAATGAGTCAATATAGTAGCAGAGTAAGAATTAACATCAGCGAGTAAGATCGGAATTCCTTCGGCCGCACCGACGGTGACGACAATATCTAATTCAATATCTAATTCAATTGAATATAGTTTCAACTGTTTCTAATTTTTCTATATTTATTGTTATTTTCTTCTGTCGTTACATGCAGTATAAAACTATTCACATTTTTGAGGTTATCCGTAATTTTTATGGTTAGCTGTTAGATCTTCTAATACAGTGGGCCGGTATTACAGTATTCAGGGTTGAAACTTCATTACTATGATGCTAGATGGCGTTGAAGTAGCTAAATTTGACGATATTTTGACAAACAATTTTCTTATGTTTCGTAAAAAATTTTTATTTTTTTTTTAATAAAAAGTATCCTATGTTACTTCTACTACCTTCAAGAGTGTATGTGCAAAGTTTCATGATGATCGGTTAAGTAGTTTTTGCGTGAAAGCGTAACAAACAAACTTACATTCGCATTTATAATATTAGTATGATACATCGGCTAGATAAGTTAGATATGCTTCTATGAATCCAAAGGAAGTAGAAACAGATTCTCTCTGTCTGTCTTTTTATTATTGGCTTGTCAGTTGTGACTACTGGCCAATGAAAAAGTGTCAGAGAGAGAGGAAACGCCCTCACCGTCTCTTTCATCCTCTGTCAAGTGTTTTTGCATTTACAGAAGCACATTAACTCTCTACCATAACAAATCTATGGAAAAATAATTTGAAACCCAAAAATTAAAGCGGTTTTGAGAAGTTACATCCGATTATGTATCAGTTTCTGTAACGTTTGTAATCATAATGACAGATTTTACTTTTTTACGTTGTTGGCTTTCAAAAAATCGGCGCATATAGTGTTAAAGGAAATAAATGTTGATTGATTCATTACTGTTAGTATTTATGATGTCCAGATTGTAGATGTTTTGCTTTTACGAGTCGCCTAGTTTATACCCGCTGATTGCCCGAGTTCATAACTCATCTAGAGCTATAAATTCCATCACATCATGTAGGTTGTAAATGGTATCTTGGTCTTTTACTTAACTTTGATGGTTCGTACTTTTTATGTCCGGTTGTTTGTACACATAAAGATACGTGGTAACGTGGGTCTGTCCGGTCTCGTTAAGGCAAACAACGAAATCAAATCAAGAACAACTCACATGAGCAACAACCAAAGAAGGGTGAACATCATTTTAAATATCAATTAAAAAAAATCGAATAATTATAATTGTGAGCCATTATAATGCCATTAATAAAGAAGGGGAGGAATTCTATTAAACGAGCTGAGTTGTACGGAGCTTGGAATGCCGAGAAAATCGTTCAATCGATGTAGATGGCGCGGCGAGTGTAATTACGGATAATGTTTTCGTATAAATAAAACGCAAACTATCTCGCGCACTGAACGTAATAGGAAGAGGAAGGAACGGTGAGAATGGGGGAGCGTTTACGTGGAGCGTACGATTCTAAACGACGGACGGGATTTATGGTACGCGGCGAATTATAAACGCAGCGGGCGTCAAACGGCTGGCTTTACTTTGCTCTCAACGATTGCGTCTTGAAATAGAAAAGACAACGCGAACGTTATCACCGCTTTTAACCCACAATAACCATTCTACTCACCTATAAGCGTACCTATAATATAAAAGCTACCACTAGCGAGAAAAGTTATTATGCAAACCACTTTTTTGTTACGTGTAGCCAACGCCGTTACACAATAACAACTGTTGAACCTAAATGGGTGTGTTGCACCTGTCATTCCAGGAATTTTTAATTTAATTGATAATCCGGAGGAATGCTCTTTAATTCTTACCAAAAGAATTTTTCCATTATCACCTATGTAGGTCATTCACACCATTTTATGGGAAGCTTTAAGAGTTGTGACCAAATATCGAAAGGACAATAAACAAATTCAACTTCACTGCCATCATAGACGGTGATGTGCTACTGTGCATGCAAAAACACTTGAAAGAGAACGAAAGAGACGGTGAGGGCGTTTTCTCTCTGTCTGACACTTTCTCATTGGCTGAGAAGGAACGTTTGTGTGACGTCACAACTTATGAACCAATTACAGAACGCCAGACAGACAGGAGGCGCTCAGACCATCTCTTTCTTTCCGTTTGTACTTCCCTTGGATTGACAGAAGCACATCTTACTTATCCAGAGATATACAAGTGTGTGAAAGCCATTCCAGAATTCCTTATCGTCAGAGGAGATACCTGCACCGAGTTCCGTAATCTATACCACAGTTATTTTTACAAATTACCATCTTTCGATTCCCTTCGAATTCCTCCAGATAATAAATTCAGTGACAGATGTTGGCAAAGTTAATATTCATGCACGCATATGCGTCGTTGGACGCGATGTCCATAAATAAATTCCTAGAGTCGTCTTGTAACAAATCTCGTTTCTTAAGTTATTCCTAACACCGACGACTCCGCTTTATGTACCAACGTATGTTCCCGTTGACGCGATCACTTTAGTAAACAATTTGAATCCTTAAACGTCATCGTAATAGAATGAAACCTGATACCTCGGGTCTGTTCGCAACTCGTTCGTAATAATGTACAGCACGTTAAAACAAATTAGTATAAACAAATAAACCATGAACGACGCTTAGCAAACAGCGCACAACTTCATTACGATGTCAAGTAGTTACTATGGACATAAAAGGTAGGTATTCGGTTTAATTTACCTTAGGTGATTGAGATTTACTGAAGTTTCATTAAAGTAAAGATATTCAAATACAGTTAAACCATCTGCAACGAAAATGAGTAATGCTAGACGTAGTTCAAAATCTCATGGGATTTTGCAACACTTCTGCACTGATAAAACTCCATTGGAAAAAAAATTAAATTAAAATGATTTACAAATTTCATCAACAACTTAATGATATGCAGTATCGTTTATGTTAAATTGACGCGTCGTTGTTGGACGCTGAAACAAAATGAAGAACGTAAAGTACGCTCTCAAATTCATTTGTGTAAGCTAAATCGAAGTAATTCTTCAAAACGTCACAGAGATTGTGCATAGTCTTGTTTCAGATTAATCAAGTGGTGTGGAGAATGCAAATCATTAACAAGAAAGTAACACCAAACATGGTACAATATTCTCTTTTATTTTTTAACCCGAAAAACATCATCATTTTTCTTAATCGCAACACTTGGGTTGAAATATGTGTTATGGTAATCGCGATTGGCTCAGTAATTTCGCACATATACCATTTTAAGTGTAGCAAATCCTATTAATTAAAGGTTATGGTTAGGTGAGGTTAGGTTACTTCTTATTCACCTCTAAAGACTATTATCGTCTGGCCATAGGTCAAAAAGGCCAAAAACATCAACTACAGCTCAAAAGGCCAAATCAACTACAGCTCAAAAGGCCACAAACCTTTATCAAATTTCTTAAAAGATTTTTGAAAACCGAAATAAACGATTTGACCAAAACCTAAACGTTGAAGATATACTTTTACTTTTACTTCTCTTTTCATCCTAGAAGTAGAACCTTCCTTTTCTGCCTCTAAAGCTTATTCTTGCTTTCATTTGACCTCCAACTTGAGTTGGTATTTCTCTTTCTTCAGATACTTCCTCGCCTCACTGTAAAGGTTGTTCCTGTTTATTCACAGGTTGAACATTGACTTTTATTTCTCTTCTGTTCTTAAAGATATACACTTCCTCATCTGCCTCTTAAGATTATTCTTATTATCCGAAGGGAAAATCCAATCAACCTTCAGGTTGAGTATGTGGATTCAGGTTTAGGTTTCCGAAGAGGCTCAATACCTCAATTAAAAAAGTTGAAGATATAGATACATTTACTTTTCTTTTCTTGCTAGAAGTAGACCCTTCCTCTTCCGCCTTTAAAGCTTATTCTTGTTTTCCTCAAGCAAAACTCAATTGACCTCCAAGTTGAGTTGGTATTTCTCTTTCTTCAGATCCTTCCTCTCCTGACTAGAAGGGCTGTTCTTATTTATTTACAGGGTAAATCCAATTAACCTCCAGATTGTGTTCAATTCAGATTCAGAATTCCAAAAAAGCCACAAGCCACAAACTGGTGTCAAATTCCTAAAAAGATTTTTGAAAATCGAAATAGAAGATTTGACCAAAACCAAAAGGTTGAAGATGTACTTTTAATTTTTACTTCTCTCTTCTTCCAAGAGGCAGATACTTCCTCCTCTGCATCTAAAGCTTTCCGCAGTAAAAACATGATTAACCCTCCAACTTGAGTTGGCATTTCTCTTTCTTCCGATACTTCCTCGCCTGACTGTAAAGGTTGTTCTTGTTTATTCACAGGATAATAACAATCAACCTCCAGATTGTGTTGGATCCAGATTCAGCATTACAAAAGGCCACAACTTCTTTAAAATTCCTTAAAAGATTTTTAAAAATCGAAGTAGAAGATTTGACCAAAACCTATAGGTTGAAGATTTACTTTTATTTCTCTTCTGTTCTTAAAGGTAGACACTTCCTCATCTGCTTCTTAAGATTATTCTTATTTTCTGTAGGAAAACCCAATCAACCTCCAGGTTGAGTATGTGGATTCAGGTTTAGGTTTCCAAAGAGGCTCGATACCTCAATGAAAAAAGTTGAAGATATAGATACTTTTCTTTCTAGAAGTAGAACCTTCCTTTTCTGCCTCTAAAGCTTATTCTTGCTTTCCGCAGGCAAAGCTCAATTGACCTCCAAGTTGAGCTAGTATTTCTCTTTCTTCAGATCCTTGTTCTCCTGACTGGAAGGGTTGTTCGTATTTGTTTACAGGATAAACCCAATCTACCTCCAGATTGTGTTGAATTCAGATTTAGGATTCCAAAAGAGCCACAAACTTGTGTTAAATTCCTCAAAAGATTTTTAAAAATCTAAGTAGAAGATTTGACCAAAACCTTTAGGTTGAAGATTTACTTTTATTTCTCTTCTGTTCTTAAAGGTAGACACTTCCTCATCTGCTTCTTAAGATTATTCTTATTTTCTGTAGGCAAAACCCAATCAACCTCCAGGTTGAGTATGTGGATTCAGGTTTAGGTTTCCGAAGAGCTCGATACCCCAATGAAAAAAGTTGAAGATATAGATACTTTTCTTTCTAGAAGTAGAACCTTCCTTTTCTGCCTCTAAAGCTTATTCTTGCTTTCCGCAGGCAAAGCTCAATTGACCTCCAAGTTGAGCTAGTATTTCTCTTTCTTCAGATCCTTGTTCTCCTGACTGGAAGGGTTGTTCGTATTTGTTTACAGGATAAACCCAATCTACCTCCAGATTGTGTTGAATTCAGATTTAGGATTCCAAAAGAGCCACAAACTTGTGTTAAATTCCTCAAAAGATTTTTAAAAATCTAAGTAGAAGATTTGACCAAAACCTTTAGGTTGAAGATTTACTTTTATTTCTCTTCTGTTCTTAAAGGTAGACACTTCCTCATCTGCTTCTTAAGATTATTCTTATTTTCTGTAGGCAAAACCCAATCAACCTCCAGGTTGAGTATGTGGATTCAGGTTTAGGTTTCCGAAGAGGCTCGATACCTCAATGAAAAAAGTTGAAGATATAGATACTTTTCTTTCTAGAAGTAGAACCTTCCTTTTCTGCCTCTAAAGCTTATTCTTGCTTTCCGCAGGCAAAGCTCAATTGACCTCCAAGTTGAGCTAGTATTTCTCTTTCTTCAGATCCTTGTTCTCCTGGCTGGAAGGGTTGTTCGTATTTGTTTACAGGATAAACCCAATCTACCTCCAGATTGTGTTGAATTCAGATTTAGGATTCCAAAAGAGCCACAAACTTGTGTTAAATTCCTCAAAAGATTTTTGAAAATCTAAGTAGAAGATTTGACCAAAACCTATAGGTTGAAGATTTACTTTTATTTCGCTTCTGTTCTTAAAGGTAGATACTTCCTCATCTGCCTAGAAAACTTTCCACAGGCAAAACATGATCAACCTCCAACTTGAGTTGGTATTTATCTTTTTTCAGATACTTCTTCGCCTGACTGGAAGGGTTGTTTTTATTTGTTTACAGGATAAACCCAGTCTACCTCCAGATTGTGTTGAATTCAGATATGGGATTCCGAAAGGGCCACAAACTTGTGTCAAATTCCTCAAAAGATTTTTGAAGATCGAAATAGAAGATTTGACCAAAACCTTTAGGCTGAAGCTTTACTTTTACTTTTGCTTCTCTCGTCTTCCTAGAGGTAAATACTTCCGCCTATGCCTCTAAAGCTTTCCACAGGTAAAACATGATCAACCTCCAACTTGAGTTGATATTTCTCTTTTTTCAGATGCTTCTTCCCCTGACTGTAAGGGTTGTTCTTGTTTATTCACAGGGTAAACCTCAAGGTTGAGTATGTGGATTCAGATTTAAGTTACCAAAGAAGCTCGCTCGATACCTCAATGAAAAATGTTGAAGATATGATCGAAACCTACAGATCGAAGGGTTTATTGATTTGCGAATCGACGTATGATATCGAGAGCGGTTATATATTAGGTAGGTAGGTAAGGTGGTGGCGTCGGTCGTCTTCGGTGGCATGACTGGCGTTCGCCTTATTTACATGTGCTTGAATCAGCGGCAACGTGCATAGTCGATGCACCGCCAACAGAGCAATTAGAGAGCTGGAAACGAACAATTATCGGAGGCAATTAGTCGCAGCAGTGCGGCGCGGCGCGGTCAGGCCGCCCTCGACACCCCGCCGCACCGATCGCGTCCCTCTGCGCCGCGCACCAGGAGGCGAGAGAAGAGAAACGACGGCGGCACCATTCGGCGGAGCCCTTTGCTTAGCGCGTGTCGCTATGGGCGGTCGCGGACGTCTGACATTAGCATATTCTTTTCTGTCCCCCAGTCTGTCTTCCTTTCTTCTTTACTTTTGTCTTTCTTGAGGCCGATTGAGATATCCACAGTTAAACTATGATAAGTACCTACGACTGTTTTGATTATTTAGAAACAAGTGGGTTTATGAAAATCTTGAAGAAGTGATACTCAAAGCTTGATTTTGTTCAGAGTTTGATTCTCGGCCACTTATAACTACAGTATATTACATTAATAAATGAGAAAAAAGTAGTAGATGGTAATAGTGATGTTGGTGTGGGTATACGTAACAAAAATATCTCGGGTGTTGGTTTTCCGGTCGCTGAATTATTGTATACGGATCGCGAGATGATCTCAGATTGTCGACCGTGGAGAATTAGATCGTTTTCATGGGTCGGAAAATCGGCGGCACGGCAGCTGCTCGAGAGCGTTACGATAAAATCGAAGATTATCGCTGATTAGTGAGATATTTTCAACATTCGCTGTCACTGACGCTCACGAATACCGCGGGGCCTCTTTTGATACAGACCGAGATGCCACGTCGAGATGGCAGCCACGGAACCGTATCGGACGGCCATCTGAAGTTACATGTTTGTTGTATTAACCTTCTAAATTGATAGGAATTTAATAGCGACCGGGAACTGCTCCCGAATATAAACTCACATTCCTAAAATTTAAAACGCATTTTTTTGACGACGGTATAGGTAATAAATTAACAAAATTATTAGAATCATACAAAAGGTAAATTCTTACAGTCTATGTTCTAAATCTAGAAAAATATTTTTTTCTCAAGATTCATCAGATTATTCCTAAAAAAAGTGGATTCACTTGATATTGTTACAGGATTTTTAGGTTATAAATATTTCGTGAGCTGGACTTCATCGTCCCAGAATGTGAAGGATTCCCTTGAAATTCAAGTTATGAAGATTCCAGTTCACTGATATTGTATTTATTATACATAATTATATAAAACCGATGCTTGGTAATATGTAAGTATTCGAAACTGTCAGAAATTTAATAGAAAACATGACGACGTCGGATGAAAATAGTTAGGACGATAGGCGTCCGATAAATTTCCTTGTAAAGCAGATATGAAACGGCGGGTCCGGCAATTATTGCAATTCCTCCGAGTGCACGTTGTAGAATGTCAAAGATCCACAGACAGTTGCATTAACGAATAGAAGGTTTGACAGACGCCGACATTTACAATGAATTACCGCGTACGCAATAAATCAAAACCTCATTTCGAAAAATAAAATTCCCCAACGACACGACGTACCTACCTACCTACCTACCTACCAACCAAAGACGTAAAGAATGAAAAAGGAAATTAAAAACGCGTACACAAAACAAGATATAAAAAAAATCACGACGAAGAAAAAAGAACAGTAAAGGTGAACAAATATCATCGCAGGGTGCGAGAGGTTGCACAACCATACAAACAGAGAAAACTTGTTTCGGCACATAAATTCGCCGCCCATGTGAAGTCGATGCTTCTAAAGCATAATGTAATTATTCCAAAACTACCAAAAGATTTATTTAAATTGCACACTGGGGCATCTTTACGACTAACCAAAAGTCAACGGCGTACGGTATGAGCATAGGGAATGTGCAATAACTCGAAAAATGCTCATGCATATGGGGACAAAATATACGATTTTTTAACAAAAAAGAACATACATTACTATCCCATTATGTATTCAAAATGAGTGTACGACTGCGTATATTTCTTAACATAAATGTCAAACAACTAAAAGGACAACAAGTAGGTAACTTCACACAATATAACAGCATATAAGTAACTTTCTGGGACTTTTTGTTTTACTCAAAACAAACTAAAAATCAATAAAATTTATCACTAAATTTTATACTTACCTACAATGGAAAAGAAACTAACAAGGGCGTAACCTCCCTCAAAAGCTTTAATTTGCATTTTTTGTCATTGTCGTTGTCGTCTGAAATGCCATACACACAACAAGATTTTTCATTTTTAATCTAAATACGTAAAATAAAATGGTAAAGTTCGTACGTAAAGACAGGGTTTTCTCTATCTCTACCTACTCCAATCAACTTCCTGTTGGGGTGGTAAATACCCCTTGGTCTCCAGGTGGGAGTAAGGGAGTTTGGTCGCGGTGGGTGGAAGTGGGTGGTTGTAGGTGGCAGAAAGGTGAAAAGAAATATTTCTGTCCTTTTTCAAGTCATAAGGACTTCCGGAAAGATCTCAAAATTTCTAAAATGATCTAAAAAATTCTAAAATGAGCGCAAACTGTTATTATCGACTTAGAATGTTCGAGAAAGTTCTAAAAATTTCTTGAATGATCTAGAAAGTTTCAAAAAGTGTACATCTACGTTTCAAAGTGATGTAGGTACATCTAAATATTCTAGAGTGTTCTGGTACTAGGAATTTCGATGTTCGATGATATATAAATCAACATTCAGTGACTTTTTTGTCAGTTAAATTGTGTTTGCAGTCGAGTGAAGATCAATCGGAAACAAGAGCGAACACTGACCAAAAAAATTTAAGTGATTTTGACAAATGAAAAAGAACAGACTATTTGAATGTTCTAGAGTGTTCTAATACCAGAAGTTTCGATGTCTGATGGTATATAAACCGAAATTCAGTGACTTTTCGTCAGTGTTATCATCGTAACAATCAAGAGATTAATTTAATGATTTGGCAAAGTTCAAGAATGTTCCAGAATCTTGAAGATCACTCAAGAATGTTTCAGAGTGTTAAAAAAAGTTAGAAAACGTTTTGAAAATTCTGGATGGTTTTAAATTCGCGAATATTCTAGAATGTTCCATCAAACGCCGAGTATAGCTGCTAGTTATCATATATTATAGAAAAACTGCAATCACACATTGAATATAACTAGGACTTGCGCACTGAAAATTTCATAACAATAAAGTTAACAGAAGATTTATAATATCAACAAACTGTTCATTCAACCATAAGATTCTTCAACACCAAAGAATCTACTACATAAATTCGTTAGAAAGAACAAGAAGGGTTAAAATCATAAGCCTGCCTGTTAAAATGCCATAATTGCTACAAGATTTACGTTGCATAAACTAATAGAAGGTTCAACCAAAGAATTCATGAACATCAGAGAAACTCTAGTAATAAAAAGACTCAATGAGCTTTTTGACATGAATAGAGACAAAATTTTCCTTCCAGGAAGTTGTTCCAGAAGAAGACTCATCATATCGACATTATTTGATATTGATCCTTCTAGTGTTTATTTACATTTATCTTCGACCTCCCTCTATCGTTCATTTGACCTGTTGAGCTAACAAAATCTGTTAAACTGTGACTCACGGAACATTCCCTAAACCTAGGGAATTTACCGTAAAAAGCCTCTCCTCAAATTCACGCCCGTGGTGCATATTTCAATTTTAAAATTGTTTAATGGTCTGTTAACTTTTTCTTTGAATATGGCGAAACACGTGCCACATTTATTTTATAGCTGGGATTATTATGTTCTCATATTTTTGTATGGTGTTATTTTTTCGTCAAATGTCCCTCCTGAAAGTGAATTTTTTATAAATGGCCATTAGCGACGAGCACCGTGTGTGGTATCGGCGTCTGGTACTTTATTGCAGTTGATAAATTAGAGTTTTACCTAAATCCGCAACTATATTAGATGTTAAGACTCCTTAAATTGACACAAATTACGACTATAAATAATATAGTTAGCGGCAGAGCTGTGGGGACCAGTCGGTAATGACAAACTAGTTTCGGAATTAACTTTAGCTCTTAATTCTACGTAAGAAGATTACCTAGGATGAGGGTTTTGTTGTCGCCTTGAATCGTTCACAAGGCGATTTAGCAGGTGATAATTTATTGGACTAATCTTGTGAATTACGCCGCAAAGGATCCTCCGGTCAGGTAATAGTGAAAGTTTTTTATTGTCTAGAGCCTGTTGAAAAAGGGATTTTCCACGGAATTATGAAAAATGATCCAGGATTACCAACATCAGATGTAGCGATGTAGGTGCAAGCTATTTCTACTGGCTAAGCTGTCAGATTTATTTATCAGTCACTTTTAATGATATTATTTTTTCAATATTTGGTGTCAAGTGCAGCATTCTTTAAATTAATTTAATTTTTTTTTCTTGTCCTGTTTGCTCCTACTTCCTTTTCTATTAATCTACTTTCGCCTCGTGGCATGTTGGCCTCAAATTCGTCATGCCCTCAGAAAGCTCGGCTCATTTTTTACATTGTGGTACAATTATTCATTTCACTGATAATGTTCATTGTCTATTGCTTCATTGTAGGACCTATGTTACCTATGTACAGCATGACAAATTGTAGGTTTCTTGCCCCGTTTGATTAATAATATTAAGAGGAACGAGGTAGTGGTCTTTCAAGGGATTTTTGAACTTATGGTACCCAAAACAAAAAACATTTCTTAACAGTCCGGCCCTAAATTTAGAATAATAAATCAAAATTGAATAATTTAGAAACTTAGCAGCTCTAGAAATATTGGAGAGAAATTATTACAAAATTTATAGACAAAATAATAAGTATGTGAGAGTACCTATACAAGAGATCACTTTGTAACCTTCAAAAAAGCAAAATATAAAAAAGATATTTGTAATGAAATATGAATTCTTGGGATCGTGAAAGAAATTAATTTAAAATTTCGTTTTGTATGAATGAGACTTTTTTTGCGTTCGATTTTAGCAACCGAATTAATATTCAATATTACTAATAGAATGAGTAAATATTCTCGTGCAATTTATTAACCACAACTTTCAATTACAGTGTAGTTGAATGATTTGTACCGTTGAAATGTTCTCTTGCCGGTATAATGACTGATTAAATTCCGTATTTCTATCGGCTAATAGCGAAGTGATTCAGCGTTTTGAATTTGCCCGTCCTCCCGTTCTCGTTGTTATTCGATTATTATTATTATTATTGTTGCATTTTATTATTCGGGTACAATGTAAGCAAGACTAACGGGCGTTATTCAGGTTGTCACATCGTATATTAGACAACAATGGGCTTTGCGCGGATCAAGCAACAGCTCCTTTTCCTCTGACATCGCTCAAGAGGAGTCAGAATTACGTTTGATTGATTGCAGTCATGCCTAACTATTGAACTAGTTCATTCTAAAAGAGAAAAAAATTCTTAAAACACAATGAGGCGGGGAAACTTTTCGTATGAAAAAAAATCACCAACGCCTTTAACTTTAACTATTGGGAACTTATCCTAGTTTTCAATGGAATCGTTGGAGATTTTCATTGAAGTCAATATCTGTCAATAGGCGACCTCTTACCACAATTTTGTAATAAAACCTCTTCAAAATACATAAAAGTAAACAAATTTATCGTACGACAAAAAAATCATCATCGCCTTTAACTAACGGTAACTTGTTCTTAGCTAAATTAACTAAAGTTATTGATGGAATCGTTTGAGACTTTCATTTGGATCTGTGCCAGTCAATAGACGACCCTTTACCCAAATTTTGTAATTAAACTTCTTCAAATACATTGACGCAGACAAATTTATCATACGACAAAAAAATCATAATCGCCTTTAACTATCAGTATTTTCTTCTTAGCTAAATTAACTTAAATATTTGATGGAATCGTTTGAGACTTTCATTTACATCTGTGCCAGTCAGTGGACGACCCTTTACCCCAATTTTGTAGTAAAACCCCTTCAATACATAGACGCTGACAAATTTATCGTACGACAAAAAAAAACATCATCCCCTTTTAACTATCGGTAACTTCTTCTTAGCTAAATTAACTAAAGTTATTGATGGAATCGTTTGAGACTTTCATTTACATCTGTGCCAGTCAGTGGACGACCCTTTACCCCAATTTTGTAGTAAAACCCCTTCAATACATAGACGCTGACAAATTTATCATACGACAAAAAAATCATGATCGCCTTTAACTATCAGTATTTTCTTCTTAGCTAAATTAACTTAAATATTTGATGGAATCGTTTGAGACTTTCATTTACATCTGTGCCAGTCAGTGGACGACCCTTTACCCCAATTTTGTAGTAAAACCCCTTCAATACATAGACGCTGACAAATTTATCATACGAAAAAAAAAATCATGATCGCCTTTAACTATCGGTAACTTCTTCTTAGCTAAATTAACTAAAGTTATTGATGGAATCGTTTAAGACTTTCATTTACATCTGTGCCAGTCAGTGGACGACCCTTTACCCCAATTTTGTAGTAAAACCCCTTCAATACATAGACGCTGACAAATTTATCGTACGACAAAAAAAAACATCATCGCCTTTAACTATCGGTAACTTCTTCTTAGCTAAATTAACTAAAGTTATTGATGGAATCGTTTGAGACTTTCATTTACATCTGTGCCAGTCAGTGGACGACCCTTTATCCCAATTTTGTAGTAAAACCCCTTCAATACATAGACGCTGACAAATTTATCATACGACAAAAAAATCATGATCGCCTTTAACTATCGGTAACTTCTTCTTAGCTAAATTAACTAAAGTTATTGATGGAATCGTTTAAGACTTTCATTTCATCTGTGCCAGTCAGTGGACGACCCTTTACCCCAATTTTGTAGTAAAACCCCTTCAATACATAGACGCTGACAAATTTATCGTACGACAAAAAAAAACATCATCGCCTTTAACTATCGGTAACTTCTTCTTAGCTAAATTAACTAAAGTTATTGATGGAATCGTTTGAGACTTTCATTTACATCTGTGCCAGTCAGTGGACGACCCTTTATCCCAATTTTGTAGTAAAACCCCTTCAATACATAGACGCTGACAAATTTATCATACGACAAAAAAATCATGATCGCCTTTAACTATCGGTAACTTCTTCTTAGCTAAATTAACTAAAGGTATTGATGGAATCGTTTAAGACTTTCATTTACATCTGTGCCAGTCAGTGGACGACCCTTTACCCCAATTTTGTAGTAAAACCCCTTCAATACATAGACGCTGACAAATTTATCGTACGAAAAAAAAAAACATCATCGCCTTTAACTATCGGTAACTTCTTCTTAGCTAAATTAACTAAAGTTATTGATGGAATCGTTTGAGACTTTCATTTACATCTGTGCCAGTCAGTGGACGACCCTTTACCCCAATTTTGTAGTAAAACCCCTTCAATACATAGACGCTGACAAATTTATCATACGACAAAAAAATCATGATCGCCTTTAACTATCAGTATTTTCTTCTTAGCTAAATTAACTTAAATATTTGATGGAATCGTTTGAGACTTTCATTTACATCTGTGCCAGTCAGTGGACGACCCTTTACCCAATTTTGTAGTAAAACCCCTTCAATACATAGACGCTGACAAATTTATCGTACGACAAAAAAAAACATCATCGCCTTTAACTATCGGTAACTTCTTCTTAGCTAAATTAACTAAAGTTATTGATGGAATCGTTTGAGACTTTCATTTACATCTGTGCCAGTCAGTGGACGACCCTTTATCCCAATTTTGTAGTAAAACCCCTTCAATACATAGACGCTGACAAATTTATCATACGACAAAAAAATCATGATCGCCTTTAACTATCGGTAACTTCTTCTTAGCTAAATTAACTAAAGGTATTGATGGAATCGTTTAAGACTTTCATTTACATCTGTGCCAGTCAGTGGACGACCCTTTACCCCAATTTTGTAGTAAAACCCCTTCAATACATAGACGCTGACAAATTTATCGTACGACAAAAAAAAACATCATCGCCTTTAACTATCGGTAACTTCTTCTTAGCTAAATTAACTAAAGTTATTGATGGAATCGTTTGAGACTTTCATTTATATCTGTGCCAGTCAGTGGACGACCCTTTATCCCAATTTTGTAGTAAAACCCCTTCAATACATAGACGCTGACAAATTTATCATACGACAAAAAAATCATGATCGCCTTTAACTATCGGTAACTTCTTCTTAGCTAAATTAACTAAAGGTATTGATGGAATCGTTTAAGACTTTCATTTACATCTGTGCCAGTCAGTGGACGACCCTTTACCCCAATTTTGTAGTAAAACCCCTTCAATACATAGACGCTGACAAATTTATCGTACGACAAAAAAAAACATCATCGCCTTTAACTATCGGTAACTTCTTCTTAGCTAAATTAACTAAAGTTATTGATGGAATCGTTTGAGACTTTCATTTACATCTGTGCCAGTCAGTGGACGACCCTTTACCCCAATTTTGTAGTAAAACCCCTTCAATACATAGACGCTGACAAATTTATCATACGACAAAAAAATCATGATCGCCTTTAACTATCAGTATTTTCTTCTTAGCTAAATTAACTTAAATATTTGATGGAATCGTTTGAGACTTTCATTTACATCTGTGCCAGTCAGTGGACGACCCTTTACCCCAATTTTGTAGTAAAACCCCTTCAATACATAGACGCTGACAAATTTATCGTACGACAAAAAAAAACATCATCGCCTTTAACTATCGGTAACTTCTTCTTAGCTAAATTAACTAAAGTTATTGATGGAATCGTTTAAGACTTTCATTTACATCTGTGCCAGTCAGTGGACGACCCTTTACCCCAATTTTGTAGTAAAACCCCTTCAATACATAGACGCTGACAAATTTATCGTACGACAAAAAAAAACATCATCGCCTTTAACTATCGGTAACTTCTTCTTAGCTAAATTAACTAAAGTTATTGATGGAATCGTTTGAGACTTCATTTACATCTGTGCCAGTCAGTGGACGACCCTTTATCCCAATTTTGTAGTAAAACCCCTTCAATACATAGACGCTGACAAATTTATCATACGACAAAAAAATCATGATCGCCTTTAACTATCGGTAACTTCTTCTTAGCTAAATTAACTAAAGTTATTGATGGAATCGTTTGAGACTTTCATTTGGATCTGTGCCAGTCAATAGACGACCCTTTACCCAAATTTTGTAATTAAACTTCTTCAAATACATTGACGCAGACAAATTTATCATACGACAAAAAAATCATAATCGCCTTTAACTATCAGTATTTTCTTCTTAGCTAAATTAACTTAAATATTTGATGGAATCGTTTGAGACTTTCATTTACATCTGTGCCAGTCAGTGGACGACCCTTTACCCCAATTTTGTAGTAAAACCCCTTCAATACATAGACGCTGACAAATTTATCGTACGACAAAAAAAAAACATCATCGCCTTTAACTATCGGTAACTTCTTCTTAGCTAAATTAACTAAAGTTATTGATGGAATCGTTTGAGACTTTCATTTACATCTGTGCCAGTCAGTGGACGACCCTTTATCCCAATTTTGTAGTAAAACCCCTTCAATACATAGACGCTGACAAATTTATCATACGACAAAAAAATCATGATCGCCTTTAACTATCGGTAACTTCTTCTTAGCTAAATTAACTAAAGGTATTGATGGAATCGTTTAAGACTTTCATTTACATCTGTGCCAGTCAGTGGACGACCCTTTACCCCAATTTTGTAGTAAAACCCCTTCAATACATAGACGCTGACAAATTTATCGTACGACAAAAAAAAACATCATCGCCTTTAACTATCGGTAACTTCTTCTTAGCTAAATTAACTAAAGTTATTGATGGAATCGTTTGAGACTTTCATTTATATCTGTGCCAGTCAGTGGACGACCCTTTATCCAATTTTGTAGTAAAACCCCTTCAATACATAGACGCTGACAAATTTATCATACGACAAAAAAATCATGATCGCCTTTAACTATCGGTAACTTCTTCTTAGCTAAATTAACTAAAGTTATTGATGGAATCGTTTGAGACTTTCATTTACATCTGTGCCAGTCAGTGGACGACCCTTTACCCCAATTTTGTAGTAAAACCCCTTCAATACATAGACGCTGACAAATTTATCATACGACAAAAAAAAACATCATCGCCTTTAACTATCGGTAACTTCTTCTTAGCTAAATTAACTAAAGTTATTGATGGAATCGTTTAAGACTTTCATTTACATCTGTGCCAGTCAGTGGACGACCCTTTACCCCAATTTTGTAGTAAAACCCCTTCAATACATAGACGCTGACAAATTTATCGTACGACAAAAAAAAACATCATCGCCTTTAACTATCGGTAACTTCTTCTTAGCTAAATTAACTAAAGTTATTGATGGAATCGTTTGAGACTTTCATTTACATCTGTGCCAGTCAGTGGACGACCCTTTATCCCAATTTTGTAGTAAAACCCCTTCAATACATAGACGCTGACAAATTTATCATACGACAAAAAAATCATGATCGCCTTTAACTATCGGTAACTTCTTCTTAGCTAAATTAACTAAAGGTATTGATGGAATCGTTTAAGACTTTCATTTACATCTGTGCCAGTCAGTGGACGACCCTTTACCCCAATTTTGTAGTAAAACCCCTTCAATACATAGACGCTGACAAATTTATCGTACGACAAAAAAAAACATCATCGCCTTTAACTATCGGTAACTTCTTCTTAGCTAAATTAACTAAAGTTATTGATGGAATCGTTTGAGACTTTCATTTACATCTGTGCCAGTCAGTGGACGACCCTTTACCCCAATTTTGTAGTAAAACCCCTTCAATACATAGACGCTGACAAATTTATCATACGACAAAAAAATCATGATCGCCTTTAACTATCAGTATTTTCTTCTTAGCTAAATTAACTTAAATATTTGATGGAATCGTTTGAGACTTTCATTTACATCTGTGCCAGTCAGTGGACGACCCTTTACCCAATTTTGTAGTAAAACCCCTTCAATACATAGACGCTGACAAATTTATCGTACGACAAAAAAAAACATCATCGCCTTTAACTATCGGTAACTTCTTCTTAGCTAAATTAACTAAAGTTATTGATGGAATCGTTTGAGACTTTCATTTACATCTGTGCCAGTCAGTGGACGACCCTTTATCCCAATTTTGTAGTAAAACCCCTTCAATACATAGACGCTGACAAATTTATCATACGACAAAAAAATCATGATCGCCTTTAACTATCGGTAACTTCTTCTTAGCTAAATTAACTAAAGGTATTGATGGAATCGTTTAAGACTTTCATTTACATCTGTGCCAGTCAGTGGACGACCCTTTACCCCAATTTTGTAGTAAAACCCCTTCAATACATAGACGCTGACAAATTTATCGTACGACAAAAAAAAACATCATCGCCTTTAACTATCGGTAACTTCTTCTTAGCTAAATTAACTAAAGTTATTGATGGAATCGTTTGAGACTTTCATTTATATCTGTGCCAGTCAGTGGACGACCCTTTATCCCAATTTTGTAGTAAAACCCCTTCAATACATAGACGCTGACAAATTTATCATACGACAAAAAAATCATGATCGCCTTTAACTATCGGTACTTCTTCTTAGCTAAATTAACTAAAGGTATTGATGGAATCGTTTAAGACTTTCATTTACATCTGTGCCAGTCAGTGGACGACCCTTTACCCCAATTTTGTAGTAAAACCCCTTCAATACATAGACGCTGACAAATTTATCGTACGACAAAAAAAAACATCATCGCCTTTAACTATCGGTAACTTCTTCTTAGCTAAATTAACTAAAGTTATTGATGGAATCGTTTGAGACTTTCATTTACATCTGTGCCAGTCAGTGGACGACCCTTTACCCCAATTTTGTAGTAAAACCCCTTCAATACATAGACGCTGACAAATTTATCATACGACAAAAAAATCATGATCGCCTTTAACTATCAGTATTTTCTTCTTAGCTAAATTAACTTAAATATTTGATGGAATCGTTTGAGACTTTCATTTACATCTGTGCCAGTCAGTGGACGACCCTTTACCCCAATTTTGTAGTAAAACCCCTTCAATACATAGACGCTGACAAATTTATCGTACGACAAAAAAAAACATCATCGCCTTTAACTATCGGTAACTTCTTCTTAGCTAAATTAACTAAAGTTATTGATGGAATCGTTTAAGACTTTCATTTACATCTGTGCCAGTCAGTGGACGACCCTTTACCCCAATTTTGTAGTAAAACCCCTTCAATACATAGACGCTGACAAATTTATCGTACGACAAAAAAAAACATCATCGCCTTTAACTATCGGTAATTCTTCTTAGCTAAATTAACTAAAGTTATTGATGGAATCGTTTGAGACTTTCATTTACATCTGTGCCAGTCAGTGGACGACCCTTTATCCCAATTTTGTAGTAAAACCCCTTCAATACATAGACGCTGACAAATTTATCATACGACAAAAAAAATCATGATCGCCTTTAACTATCGGTAACTTCTTCTTAGCTAAATTAACTAAAGTTATTGATGGAATCGTTTAAGACTTTCATTTACATCTGTGCCAGTCAGTGGACGACCCTTTACCCCAATTTTGTAGTAAAACCCCTTCAATACATAGACGCTGACAAATTTATCGTACGACAAAAAAAAACATCATCGCCTTTAACTATCGGTAACTTCTTCTTAGCTAAATTAACTAAAGTTATTGATGGAATCGTTTGAGACTTTCATTTACATCTGTGCCAGTCAGTGGACGACCCTTTATCCCAATTTTGTAGTAAAACCCCTTCAATACATAGACGCTGACAAATTTATCATACGACAAAAAAATCATGATCGCCTTTAACTATCAGTATTTTCTTCTTAGCTAAATTAACTTAAATATTTGATGGAATCGTTTGAGACTTTCATTTACATCTGTGCCAGTCAGTGGACGACCCTTTACCCCAATTTTGTAGTAAAACCCCTTCAATACATAGACGCTGACAAATTTATCGTACGACAAAAAAAAACATCATCGCCTTTAACTATCGGTAACTTCTTCTTAGCTAAATTAACTAAAGTTATTGATGGAATCGTTTGAGACTTTCATTTACATCTGTGCCAGTCAGTGGACGACCCTTTACCCCAATTTTGTAGTAAAACCCCTTCAATACATAGACGCTGACAAATTTATCATACGACAAAAAAATCATGATCGCCTTTAACTATCGGTAACTTCTTCTTAGCTAAATTAACTAAAGTTATTGATGGAATCGTTTAAGACTTTCATTTACATCTGTGCCAGTCAGTGGACGACCCTTTACCCCAATTTTGTAGTAAAACCCCTTCAATACATAGACGCTGACAAATTTATCATACGACAAAAAAATCATGATCGCCTTTAACTATCGGTAACTTCTTCTTAGCTAAATTAACTAAAGTTATTGATGGAATCGTTTAAGACTTTCATTTACATCTGTGCCAGTCAGTGGACGACCCTTTACCCCAATTTTGTAGTAAAACCCCTTCAATACATAGACGCTGACAAATTTATCATACGACAAAAGAATCATGATCGCCTTTAACTATCAGTATTTTCTTCTTAGCTAAATTAACTTAAATATTTGATGGAATCGTTTGAGACTTTCATTTACATCTGTGCCAGTCAGTGGACGACCCTTTACCCCAATTTTGTAGTAAAACCCCTTCAATACATAGACGCTGACAAATTTATCGTACGACAAAAAAAAACATCATCGCCTTTAACTATCGGTAACTTCTTCTTAGCTAAATTAACTAAAGTTATTGATGGAATCGTTTAAGACTTTCATTTACATCTGTGCCAGTCAGTGGACGACCCTTTACCCCAATTTTGTAGTAAAACCCCTTCAATACATAGACGCTGACAAATTTATCGTACGACAAAAAAATCATGATCGCCTTTAACTATCAGTATTTTCTTCTTAGCTAAATTAACTTAAATATTTGATGGAATCGTTTGAGACTTTCATTTGGATCTGTGCCAGTCAATAGACGACCCTCTTGTGTTAAATTAATTAAATCTACTGGACAGTTTGATTACCTAGTTCATCAAATTTTGCGCTGCTTCAGTGGATCTTTAAATTGTTGTTTGTGAAAAGTACAACAAAAGTCTTTAAAACTTTGCAAAAGGACATTGCTTTTTCAAAAACAACCCAATTTTTCGACAAAGGAAAACAGTAACAGAGTTTCTATTTATAGCACCTATCAAAAATCCTTAATAGCCGTTCGCCATTCTGCAATTGAGTAGTTAACATAGGTACAATTACACACTTTGATTGTACAATTTACTTTTGTGAAATTTGTTTGGTAGAAGAAGTTTTGCTTTATGGTAGGTAAGTGATGAAACTAAAGTGGAATAAGGTTGTCTGTCAATTGGTTGGGAACGAGCTGTTTTACAAAATTCGAAGAAACATCTTAGATTCCGCTATTTGTTCACGGCCTTAAACGTGTTATACAAGGTGTCGTGTGGACAAAGAACGAATTATCGATGTATCAGCTAGCAGAGAGGCCTGAAGTTGCATCGTCAGCGATAACTGACGGACGGACGGACGGACTGCTTGCTTGCAACGCAATAGGTTAACCAGAGCGCATCATCATCATCATCATCATCCTCATCTTTACTCCTATAGATCGCTTCGTTGTGGTCGTACCAACTTGTCTCTATAGTGTAGGTATGTGTATCTGTGTCGCTATCATATCGTTCATCTGAATCGAGCGCCCACACCCGCTCCGCGACGCAGACGGGGGGTCGACGCGACTCTCTTGTTCCGCTCGTTAAACCACTATTTGCACTGTTTGACAGCTGAGGAAATTAAATTGAAATTCTTATTGCGCTAAAATTCGTCCGGTTTTAAATTCGCGCTGAGGCGAGTTGAGACCGGAGAGACCGGGACGGACGACATCGACACCGAGACATCAAGACCAAAACCGAAACCGAGACCAAAATCGAGACTGAAACCAACCGTTTTCTACTTCTTCTTATTCTTCTTCGTCGTTGGAGGTGTTGGGGCAAAAAGGGCAAAAAACCGACGCGACGTAACGAAGCGACGCGCCGCGGCGAGATCAGGCCAACTGCGACAAGATCCATAGCCTCGATTTACACCGCCGAGACGATGGTATTCTCGACTGAAACTATAGACACGTGAATATAAGTAGGACTTGCGCACTGAAAATTTCATAACAATCATCAAACTAGTTCATTCAACCATACGAGTCTTCAACACCAACGAATCTATATAAATTCATTGGAAAGAACAGGAAGGGTTAAAATCAGATGTCCACCTGTTAAAATGCAATAATTGTTACAAGATTTACGTTGAATAAACTGATAGAAGGTTCAACCAAAGAATTCATGAACATCAGAGAAAACCCTAGTAAAAAAAAGACTTAATGTGCTTTTTGACATGAATAGAGAAATATTTACCTTCCAGGAGGTTGTTCCACAAACAGACGCACCGTATCGACATTATTTGATATTTATCCTTCTAGTGTTTATTTAGATTTATCTTCGACCTTCCTCTATCGATCATTTGACCTGTCTTACGATGAAATTATCCCTTGGGTGAGGGTGAAAGCCCATAGAGGGCGACAGTTGTTGTTTGCAAAGTCGAATAAGTACAAGCGAGAAGTATCTATAAAACAGCAGTAGTAGAAGGTGTATTACTCTAGACACTTTTATGAATTAAAAGCAAAAATAAAACACCTCACAACTAGAAATATTTTCATAAATTCTTCTTTAAATTGGCCTTCAAAGTAGTTATTAGAGAAGAGGATGCTAATGTCCTTCTGCAGTCACTCCTTGGTTTACTATATCCAGGGATGGCGAACCATTGGCACTCGTGTCACAAGTGGCACGTTTGAAAATTTTGATGGCACGCACATAAACAAATTTTTTTTAAGTTATCTTTTTTAATAGAAATGAATTAAAAATTATTAATCTACACTTAATTTATAGTTAAATTTGTAGTACTGAATACCTGTCTTAGTATGTTAACTAGAACCGTCAAATTATACATTTTATTATTAAAATATCGCATGAATTATTTCGAAGTATATACAGATGCGCATTATGGTAGATAAAAATTTTTGCGTATCCAGTTTCGCCTTCGTAAGGTATTTGAATGTTGTTGCTGTCGCAGCGCTCGAATCAAAAATTTATTTTATATCCTGATACAATACCATTTGTAAAATTAAATTTAAAAGTCCTTGAGTGGTTAAATTTTAATGAATTAGAAATGGAATTAGTTTAATTTCAGTCAATTACCATATAGAACCAAAAATTTGTTTATTTAAGAAATGATTTAGAAATTATTGAAAGTAATCGATTATTGGATAAAATAAATAAAATTGCAGAAGATGAAATTCTAACTATACATGGAATTCAGTTCCTGACACGTTTAATTGTTTAAAACTTTAAAAATATTAGCAAAGGCAATTTTATTAATATTTTCATCGACGTGGGCATGTGAATCTCTATTTTCAGAATTAAATTTTATAAAAAATAAATATAGGAATAGAATGACGGATGAGTCGAGCTCTGCATGCGTACTGTTGAAATTAACTAAATATGAACCAGATATTAAATCTTTATCATCTTGTGTACAGCAACAAAAATCACATTAAAAACAATTTTTTTAACGTGAATTTTGTTTCTAGCATATTGCTTTTTGTAAAACGTTGATTAATAAAAAATTGTTTAAAGATGAATTGTTTTTGTTTGTTTGTTTAATTATTCTTACGTATAGTTTCACCAGGTTAACATTTCGAATGAAATTTTATTGTGACACGTTACCTATTTAAAAAAGAATTTTTATGACTTTGTGGCACGGACATCAAAAAAGGTTCGTCATCCCTGTCCTACATGGTTGAAATCCTACAGGACGAAAAGTGTATACAGAATGATGAATGGGACGAAACGTCGTTGTGTTGTAGGTACGACAAAGTTTCTACGTTCTTCCTAATAAAAACAGTAAACGAGTTGAAGAGAAGCGGGCAAGAAGAAGAGAGAGGCAACAAATGATCCTGTCCGGTGAATATAAATGCCCTCATTTGGCTCAAACGCGAAACCGAAGTGTTTTCGAACAAGCACACAAGAAGACAGTGCCAGCGAGGCAACTAAACAAAAATTTTCGGCTATTTTTTATGCGAGCCGTACGCGCGTTCGCAACACTTTGCGTTGTTGCTGTTGTTCGTTTCATTGTGGCTTCGGCTACGACCTCCGTCTTGGTTGGCTTTAATTCGCCAATAAATTATTCGTAAACGTCACCATTTTGCACCAAACAGAAAGAAATGTTACTCGCTACCCGTATTTTCCCGCTTGAAAGACGTTCTTACCACAAACGGCCTACGCACACATAATTTAACCGAGTATTCCTGTACATATATACGCTACTTATTTGAAAATATCAATAAATAAATACGCCTCGCGAGGCATTCAAAAACTAATTTAAAAGTGAGTAGGATCGGTCCAAAAATACTGTCATTCTTCTTCAAGGACGCGACCTGAGGCTATTGACATTCCAAGCTAAAATCGACTAGGTAGGTAAATTAAAAACAAAAACACGAAAAGATGGTCATAAAATTCTGAAGTCCTCTCCAGTATCTACTTAGTGAGGTAAAACATTTTAACAACATGAAACACAAGAAAAATTTTTGATCAAAGTCAAATGTTTTAATTGACCTTAACTAGGTAGGTACATTATAAAAAAAGTCATTTCAAAAATTGAGAGAAGAATCTGTGGTAAGAAGATCAGCAGAAAAAAAAAACAGGAAATACAAAATATTTTTGGTAAGAAGCTAAACACCAGAAGAAGAAAGCAGGAAAGACATCTGCAAATTTGTGTTTTAAAGTGGTCATAATATAAAAATAAGAATATTTAACGTAGACTGTGGCAATTGTAAATAATAATAAATAAAAGAGACTCACCCCTTTACCACAAAATAAATTATATAAGCGGACACATGTTTCGCCCACTCTAAATGTAGTTTTAGTGTTTTCAATAAAAACAATGGGAAAAGTATTTTTTTATAGATAAATAAGAAGACAAAATGGATTTTTTATGGTCACATTTCGACACAATTCTGTACATGCTTTAGAGTTATTCTGTAATTCATTTGAATTAAATCTTCGACTTATTTTCTTCATCAACAGATTGCACATGGTATAAACTTTGTATAATCTACCACTTGCCAAATTCTCATACAATTGTTTTCATGCAATGAAGGAAGCAAAGGAATGAAATTTATCAATTTTTAACAAAAGTATCCTGAGCTTTATAAAAAATTAGTCAATAACAACGATCCAACTATTAATAAAGGATTAAAATCAGTAGTTTGACTGTTAGAATGTGGTGATTACAACAAAAAGTTTACATGGGACAAACTAGTAGGTTTTTCAACCAAAGAATTTTTTAACATTAAAAAGGATTCATTCAAATAAAAGTCGATTCCACATAAATTCATTAAATAGAACGAACAAGAACTCAACTAATAATGGGTTAAAATTGGGAGTATATCAGTTACAATGTGATAATTACCACAAGGTTTACGTTGGGAAAACTGGTAGATCATTCATCTAAAGGATTCTTGAACTTTATGATTCAAGAAAGGAAAAAATTAAATCTACATAAATTCCTTTAAAAAACAAGAATTCAGCTAATAAAGCGTTAAAATCAGGAGTCTGTCAAAATGTAACGACTTCCACAAGGTTTAGTTGGACAAATTGGTATACCACTCAACCAAAGGATTCTTGAAGATCACAGAAAATTCCAGCAAGAAACAAATCAATTCCAATTTAATTCAATAAAAAGAAAAAGAATAAAACTAGTAAAGGGTTAAAATATGAAGTCTATCTGTTAAAAAGTGACAATTGCCACAAGGTTTACATTGGCCAAACTGGTAGATCATTCAATTGAAGAATTCTTGAACTTCACTGAATATTCATATAATGAAAAATGTATTACACATACTTAATAATAACAAAAACCAGCTAGCTAATAAAGGGTTGACATTAGGAGTTTATCTGTTAAAATGTTACAATTGCTACAAGCTTTACGTTGGCCAAACTGGTAGATCATTCATCTAAAGCAAGGAAAAAATTAAATCTACATAAATTCCTTCAAAAAAAAAAAAAAACAAGAATCCAGCTAATAAAGCGTTAAAATCAATCAGGAGTCTGTCAAAATGTAACGATTTCCACAAGGTTTAGTTGGACAAATTGGTATACCACTCAACCAAAAGATTCTCAAGATCACAGAAGATTCCAGCAAGAAACAAATCAATTCCACATAAATTCATTAAAAAGAAAAAGAATAAAACTAGTAAAGGGTTAAAATATGAAGTCTATCTGTTAAAAAGTGACAATTGCCATAAGGCTTACATTGACCAAACTGGTGAATCATTCAATTGAAGAATTCTTGAACTTCACTGAAGATTCATATAAGGAAAAATGTATTACACATACTTAAAAATAGTAAAAACCAGCTAGCTATAAAAGGGTTGACATCAGGAGTTTATCTGTTAAAATGTGACAATTGCTACAAGCTTTACGTTGGGAAAACTGGTAGATCATTCATCTAAAGCAAGGAAAAAATTAAATCTACATAAATTCCTTCAAAAAAAAAAAACAAGAATCCAGCTAATAAAGCGTTAAAATCAGGAGTCTGTCAAAATGTAACGATTTCCACAAGGTTTAATTGAACAAATTGGTATACCACTCAACCAAAGGATTCTTAAGATCACAGAAGATTCCAGCAAGAAACAAATCAATTCCACGTAAATTCATTAAAAAGAAAAAGAATAAAACCAGTACAGGGTTAAAATATGAAGTCTATCTGTTAAAAAGTGACAATTGCCACAAGGTTTACATTGGCCAAACTGGTAAATCATTCAATTGAAGAATTATTGAACTTCACTGAAGATTCATATGAGGAAAAATGTATTACACATACTTAAAAATAGCAAAAACCAGCTAGCTATAAAAGGGTTGACATTAGGAGTTTATCTGTTAAAATGTGACAATTGCTACAAGCTTTACGTTGGGCAAACTGGTAGATCATTAATCTAAAGCAAGGTAAAATTAAATCTACATAAATTCCTTCAAAAAAAAAAAACAAGAATCCAGCTAATAAAGCGTTAAAATCAGGAGTCTGTCAAAATGTAACGACTTCCACAAGGTTTAGTTGGACAAATTGGTATACCACTCAACCAAAGGGTTCTTGAAGATCACAGAAGATTCCAGCAAGAAACAAATCAATTCCACATAAATTCATTAAAAAGAAAAAGAATAAAACTAGTAAAGGGTTAAAATATGAAGTCTATCTGTTAAAAAGTGACAATTGCCATAAGGCTTACATTGACCAAACTGGTGAATCATTCAATTGAAGAATTCTTGAACTTCACTGAACATTCATATTAGGGAAAATGTATTACACATACTTCAAAATAGCAAAAACCAGCTAGCTAATAAAGGGTTGACATCAGGAGTTTATCTGTTAAAATGTGACAATTGCTACAAGCTTTACTTTGGGCAAACTGGTAGATCATTCATCTAAAGCAAGGTAAAATTAAATCTACATAAATTCCTTCAAAAAAAAAAACAAGAATCCAGCTAATAAAGCGTTAAAATCAGAAGTCTGTCAAAATGTAACGACTTCCATAAGGTTTAGTTAAACAAATTGGTGTACCACACAACGAAAGGATTCTTGAAGATCACAGAAGACTCCAGCAAGAAACAAATCAATTCCAAATAAATTAATTAAAAAGAAAAAGAATAAAACTAGTAAAGCGTTAAAATATATAGTCTATCTGTTAAAAAGTGACAATTGCCACAAGGTTTACGTTGGCCAAACTGCTATTCAATTCGATCAGAGGACTCTTGAACATCAAAGAAGATTCAAGCCAAAAAAAGTTGGTTACACATAAATTTATTAAAAAGAAGAACTTACGAAGGATTAAAATCAAAGGTCCCCTAAAAATTTACCTTACAATTCTTTTACTAGTTTTATGCAGTACAAAGTCCCCGTTTGGGAGTTATGCTTTCCAAAATCCTTTTTTTTTTATTGTTGTGCTTTATTATGGAGATAACATCATAAATAAATTTCATTAGTACAATTAGTATGAAGCAAGTTGTCGTATTATTTTAAAGCTCCCCACATATATTGCAATAAACGTCTGACTAGTCGTAAGTTTGAAACGAAACCAATTGGGAAACAGGTATTTTGTTGAAACGTGAATCTAGTACAATCCGTCCATATAAAGTTTTCGTCCTGCTATCTCGATCATTGCTTCTGAAATAAATCGCACGCCAGGCAACTGCTGCTATCGAAAGAATCATTGTCGACCGTATGTCGACTATGTACCAACGAACACAGATTTACGTTCTGGTCGTGTAGTCAATACTCAATACTATTTCTACCTACCTAAAGAATTTAGCGATGTAGTTCACCTTCTCGTCTCGTTAAAACCTGCAAATAGTTGTTCGATTTTGAGTTGCTCACCGTACGCACCACATATGTACGTACAAACACAGTTAGTTACATACGTACGTATGGTATAATAAGACGATTGTGTACAGTGTCATTCGCCGTAAATAATTGCCGCATCTCGAGAATTACCATAATAATGCTGGTTAAGTGACCTCGAGACAGGTGTATTAAGTGGGAAGTTAAATCACTATTGCATTACTTATTAATACGCTTGTATCTACAACCACAGTTGACATACGGGTAGGTACAATCCAGCACTTGGCTCACTTCACCATTACCCGATTCCTGGTCCCATCAGCACGCCCATACAGGGCTAAATGCAACCAGGGTAATCAAATATAGCCTACATGCCTATGTAAAAGAAAACTATTATCTAAGGTACGTTATTACGAGTTTCGACAACTACAGTTCAAGACTCGAGTATGTCAGTGAATTAATTTCTTGTAAATTGCATTTACGCTAAATACTTTTCTTTTACAGACACTAGAACCTTATAATTTTGAACTATCTTGAGTTTTCTGGGTAGGATTAATACCCTCAAATTAATGCTCAATTTAGAACCATATTTTCCTAAACGAACTGCTTCGAGTCAGTGCAATAAAATTAGCCCAAATGGGCTTTACTCCTTTCATTACGAGGATAAAACGTAATATTGTCATTAAGAACGTAATTTGTAACGAATCGCCCCCAACAACTTTATTATTAGGTAACTACGTATTTGAGAGCCGACCAAAATAATATTCTCTATGAAAATCTACTTGGGAATCGAAATCAACAAAATATGCTATTACAAATTAAGTTTTATAATGTATAACAGATGAAGTAGGTACTCACCCAAATATTAAGAAAATATATTTCAAAAGCTCCACTCACCTGAAAAAAAAAATATAAAATATAAATAAGATTTCAAACAACGAGAAAAGTTAAATATAAAGCGAAAAAAAAAGATTTCCTTTATTAAGAAATAAATCTGACACACGTTTCGTGTTGTAGCTACAATTTTACTTCAGTTCGTAGTACCTAGCAGCTGAAACGTCCTTCCCCTTGGGTAATCCCCGATTTATTACGCTCATCACACAATTTCCGGAGTGATGCACCGTAATACACACATATTTCAAGCATATCATTTTTTTTTTATTTGATTCGATTGATCCGGGATATTAGAGACGGTTCAGAGTTGACAAGGTGTCCGATTCAGGAAGCCCTTTTATATTAATTTGGTAATTTATGCATTCGGCTGTCAATCAAAAGGCGCAAGAACTAATTCGAATGGACAAGTGATTAGCATAAATGTATTAGATTATCTTTATAATATTCCGACGGACGGCACTTTTTGCCTCGCTTCAATGAAATCTGTTCGTTCTAGCATAAGTAATACGGAGATGAGGTAGATGAATGGCAGAGACAGCGTGAAGACATTTTCGAATTTAAATACATATCGTATGTGGTGGCTTTGGTATCGTCCAATTTTGAAGGTTTTTATTAACAGATTCAAATGGTATTGCAAATCTCATTAATATGTATCTATATTAAGTTGTTAGGATTATTCATCTGAAAAACAATTTCTTTCAATACTAACTACAAAGGTGGAATATGGAAATGATGCAAAATAATCGAAATGTCTCAAACATAAATTAATTAAAGAACATTTCGATTGATTTTTAAACCATTACTGCAAGTAAGAACGCCACAACAGTCTTAGTAATACGATAATGATTTATATCATAAAGGCGAAATAATGATTATGGCAATTAAAATGATATATAAGTGTACCTAGCATGCTATAACGCACATTAAAATAATTTCTAAAATGCTATAATGATTAACTAAAACCTGAAATGATGTATGCTGATGTGATGCATGAAAACTAAAATGGTATATACAATTCTAGATTTACATTATGCTATAATGAATTATACAATGCTATAATGATTAATGCTTTCTGAATTGCTAAAATTATTCATGCAGTAAGTACCTACTACCTACTATTTACTATAATCATTTTGTAATCACCTATGATTTCTAAAATGCTACGTATAATGTTAGAGTTGTATCAAGCTATAATGAATAATATGACCTTATAATGAAAGTTTGATGCTAAAGTAAACCATGTAATGCTGTCATTGAAATCAATCTTTAATTATTTATTTATACCATGCTGTAACGATTAAGTATTTCTAAAATGATTTATACAATGCTAAAATTAGATTAGACAATGACTAATATAACGATAAAATGGTCATTTTAATGTTAAGCTACCCATATAATCATATTATTGAAATCATTTGATGATGGTTTATATAGTGACGGAGTCAGATTATGCTATAATGATTAATGTGACGATATAATGAGAAAATTAATGCTAAATAACCTACATAATACTATTATTAAAATTACTCTATAATGATTCATACCATGCTATAATGATTAATTATTTCTAAAATAATCTAAAGGGTGCTAGAGTTAGACTGTGCTACAATGATTAATGTAACGTTGTAATGATCAAATTAATGCTAAATAACCTACATAATACTATTATTAAAATTACTCTATAATGATTTATACCATGCTATATTGATTAATTACTTCTAAAATAATCTAAAGGGTGCTAGAGTTAGACTGTGCTACAATGATTAATGTAACGTTGTAATGATCAAATTAATGCTAAATAACCTACAAAATACTATTATTAAAATTACTCTATAATGATTTATACTATGCTGTAATGATTAATTATTTCTAAAATAATCTACAGGGTGTTAGAGTTAGATCGTGTTACAATGATTAATGTAACGATCTAATGATCAAATTAATGCTAAATAACCTACAAAACACTATTACTGAAATTACTCTATAATGAATAGTACCATGCTGTAATGATTAATTATTTCTAAAATAATCTACAGGGTGTTAGAGTTAGATCGTGTTACAATGATTAATGTAACGATGTAATGATCAAATTAATGCTAAATAACCTACAAAACACTATTACTGAAATTACTCTATAATGAATAGTACCATGCTGTAATGATTAATTATTTCTAAAATAATCTACAGGGTGTTAGAGTTAGATCGTGTTACAATGATTAATGTAACGATGTAATGATCAAATTAATGCTAAATAGCCTACAAAACACTATTACTGAAATTACTCTATAATGAATATACCATGCTGTAATGATTAATTATTTCTAAAATAATCTTACAGGGTGTTAGAGTTAGATCGTGTTACAATGATTAATGTAACGATGTAATGATCAAATTAATGCTAAATACCTACAAAACACTATTATGAAATTACTCTATAATGATTATACCATGCTGTAATGATTAATTATTTCTAAATATTTACAGAGGTGTTAGAGTTAGATCGTATTTAAACAATATTAATGTAACTTTAATGATTTTCAATTAATGTAAATTAACTAAAAACACTTTACTGAAATTATTATAATGAATAGTACCATGCTGTAATGATTAATTATTTCTAAAATAATCTACAGGGTGTTAGAGTTAGATCGTGTTACAATGATTAATGTAACGATGTAATGATCAAATTAATGCTAAATAACCTACAAAACACTATTACTGAAATTACTCTATAATGAATAGTACCATGCTGTAATGATTAATTATTTCTAAAATAATCTACATGGTGTTAGAGTTAGATCGTGTTACAATGATTAATGTAACGATATAATGACCAAATTAATGCTGAATAACCAACATAATACTATTACTGAAATTACTCTATAATGATTTATACCATGCTGTAATGATTAATTATTTCTAAAATAATCTTAAGGGTGGTAGAGTTAGATCGTGTTACAATGATTGATGTAACGATGTAATGATCAAATTAATGCTAAATAACCTACAAAACACTATTACTGAAATTACTCTATAATGAATAGTACCATGCTGTAATGATTAATTATTTCTAAAATAATCTACAGGGTGTTAGAGTTAGATCGTGTTACAATGATTAATGTAACGATGTAATGATCAAATTAATGCTAAATAGCCTACAAAACACAATTATTGAAATTACTCTACAATGATTTATACCATGCTGTAATGATTAATTATTTCTAAAATGATTTATACAGAGCTAGACTTCTGTTATGATATGCAATCAAATGCTGGCAGCATAACGTTAACTAAATATTTGTTTGTATATCTTTTGCGAGTTTCAATAAGTTTATTATTTCGAGAAAAAGATTTCTTGTTTGAAAGTGTATTTAAATGGGGCTATGGCTGTTGATCGGCACTGAGAAGACGTGTCAGAAAGGGAAGAGAGTTCAGAAATGACATCTCGGCAGCAATCGTAGTCGTAGCTACTTATTACTGGTCTTTATTGGAACTGCGGGCGCTAAGCACCGAAACGGCGCTAATAATTAAAGGCCTAGGGGCTAAAATGGCCAGTTAACGAGCTCCTTTATTAGGTGGAGAACTTGGCGCTGTCGAATAAGGTATGTCCGTGGTTGTTGGTTGGTTGGTTGGTGCAGCCAGCGGTTCGTCCAGCGCATTTTCTTTTTTTCTTTCGTCTTCTTTATTTCTTTCTTTTCTTTTACCATCCGTCGGTTGTTTGGTCGTTGCAATTTATTACGATTACCCGAAAATCCGGAACTTCAACTTCTGCGGACTATCGAGGAATTTTAACAGGCAAAGCATACGGTACCGTTTAATTAACAGGAAAATTGAATTTTTAAATGCCAACTTTTAAGAGCCAATTATCGTTTATAAACTAAGCGAAAATAATAAGTGCCTCGGTCGTAAGAAATTATTTTTATCGATATTTTGGAAATAAAATTATTAGCCTAATTACATATATGGATTTTGATCAGAAACGTTTAATTAGTGTTCGGATTGTTTTAAGGACAATTTATAAGAAATTGCATACAGTTAGTTGGAAAGCACAAGCAAGAGGATAAAACAACGCTTCTGTTTATGACAGAGGTTGATTATACAATGATATAAATCATTGTAGAGTAATTAATATCTTTATGCAGACTCCTAAACACGCACTAAGTAAATCACCATAGAATGAGCTAAACGATGGCACTATATGTCATTTCTGAAATAACTAATTAATTATTACAGCCTGGTATAAATCATTGTAGACTTATTTCAATTACAGCGTTGTCTAGGTAATTTAGAACTAAATTTATCATATATTGTCTTAGTAATCATTAGAACATGATCAAACTATGACACAGTATCTATAAAATATTTTAGAAATAGCTTATAAATAATTACAGCTTGGTATAAACAGACTAATAATCACCAACAATTATAGCCTCATATAAATCATTTTAGACGATTTCAATGATAGCGTTGTCTAGGTTACTTAGCACTGAATTTATCAGTATATTGTCTTATTGTTAGTAATCATTAGAGCATGATCAAAATATGACGTTGTATAAACCATTTTAGAAATAACTAACTAATAATTACATCCTGGTATAAATATACTAAATTATATCAACTATTATAGCATTGTATAAATCATTGTAGAATTGTTTCAATGATAGCGTTGCCTAGGTTAGTTATCACCAAATTTTTCAGCATATTATCCTAGTAATGTTTAGAACATAATCAAACTGTAGCACTTTATAAGTCATTTTGGAAAATAATAATCACTACGGTATGTTGTTGTATAAATCATTTCAATAATGCATTATAGAAATCATTTTAGACAAATATAAATCTATCATCATTTTAGACTGCATTTATCATTGCAGCATATGGTAAGAATCATTATAGCATTAAATGCGAAATTTTTAGATTGCGGTAGTCCTTCTGGGATGATATAAATCATAACACCGTAGACGTATATATCAATACCTACAGCATTAAACAAAATATAGAAATCATTATAAAAAAAAAAAAAAGAAACTTGGGTGTTTCATTCCCACCAATATTGGTGGGCGGGCTGTCCCCCCCGGCCTACACTCTTGTGCAAAGTCGGGGGGGTAGGGCGGAAGGCCCTCTTCAGCCTCCTTCGGGAATCGTGGGAATGGTGGGTGGTGGTGTGGGGGAAGAAAGATGAGACGGACGAAATGAAGACAGAAGAGAAGTGAAAGACTATCTGTGGAATATTACTACCCCAGCATTTTGCCTAAATGATCCAAGGAAACCACAGAAAAACTTGGACCAGAGTAGCCGGCCCCGGAATCGAACCGGTGACCTCCCGAATGCTAAGCAATGATCTAGACCACTAGACCATGCCGCTCGGTGAAATCATTATAGAAAAATGTACATTCACATAAACCATTTTAGAGTGCATATTCTGTAAAATTATTATACTCTATACATCATTTAAGATTTTAGCATTATTTTAACCACTTTTGTACCTTCATGGTATAAATCATTGTAGCATCATATACATCATTATAGAAGTATGTTCGCAACTACATATTTTACATATTAATTGTAGTTCTGATGTAAAACTTTTGTTTTTAAAAATGGTTTATTATGATGATGTTTTCTATTAATTCAAAATGTCTAAGAAAGAAAATATGTCGTGAAATAAACCACGACTTCCTTCTAGTCGTTCGATCTTCTCGCTTTGCAAAGTATGTAAATTATGGAAATGATATTGGATTTTTTCAACCTTTCGCCCGACGACAGTACATGATTTGTAAAATTGACTTTCATAGTCCTTGGCATTAACGATTATAAAGTTCAGATCTATAAACAGGAGACCATTCCTGTCGCAAATCTAACGAACTGGAGTTATAAAGATGGAAATGTTACAAGCAGAATCGTTATGATCTTTTATTGACGTAGTTTATATTTCGCTGTTGCACGGCCGGCGGACAAGGTATAATTTTAAAGTAATTTTATTGATAACGATAACAATTTACCTAAATGTTAATAACATGGAATTTCATTCCAGTATCACAAGCCATCTATTCAACTCAACTCACTTTGTAACCTATACAAGGCAAGATAATTGTTTAAACAAAAATTCTCACAATCTGTTTTAAATTTCGAAGTACATATTAAGATTGACTAAGACAGGCAAGCGCATTACATCAGATGTATTATCATTATCGGAGAAATGGATCATGATGTTCTTTAACTAATTAGTTGACTAAGAAATAGTTATAGTTGTTGTAGATTAACGTTAATTATGCAAATGGAAATCAGGACATGCAGTTTACATCAAATTACATGGTCTCTGGACGTGTTTAATCCTTCAACCGCTGTCCCGTTCCTAATTTATTCTGGCGTAAATTTCGGGGCTTTGACTGAACATCTGCCTCTTTTCTAAACAATTAATATATCCATCCCGACGACACTGACGCATACGAAAAAAACGGATACTGACATTCCCAAATTATTCTATTGTTTGGTAGTTCAATTTGATGTCAGATTAAAGTGTTATTTTCATTGAAAGCATAACAACACGTAGGTATACATGTATATTAAAATTGCTCGTTCGAATCACGCACATTACATACTTTAATTGGTCACTTATTTCGGTATTCTATACTGGAAAAATTGCGTATTATAGAAATTAACAGTTGCTTATCCAATATCTGGCAGAATAACACTCTTGTGAAGAGAACACAGAAGAAATATTTTGCACCTTTTGCTTGCTCAAAGGACGAAAATAAGAGAACCTGTCGGGTTATTTTGTTTGTACGCAGCCCCTTGCAGTAGGTAACGTGTTATGTTACGTCTGCGTGTGTTATTGTAACTCGGAATCGTTTCAATTAATCTTGGCGTTAAACTTTAAAAGAATGAATTTCACGGTCTATCGCAGATTGTAAACTTCCTGTAATTGTTTCTGTTTCAATTCACAGTGCGCTGGCTTTTTACCATTGTAATTCGCTCGAACGTAAACTGTAGCTACGTGTACGAACGTCGTTGTAATGGGGCGAAAAACGAAAAAGTAATGAATTTTTTATTTCACATCCAGAGACAACATCCGAACGAATTCCGACAACAATACGATGGATTGCATGCATCAAAATAAATCGCTAACTTCGATATAATTCGATGTCAAGACAATAGAAACAAACGTAAGTAATTAATTGCGGTCTCAATTTAATTTAACGCTTGCTCATTCCGCACCGCACTGACAATACCACTTTTCGTTAAAATTTTATTTGGATTCTTACATTCTAATTGGCCGGAGTATCACACTATCAAAAGGAAGCTCGTGGTCCTACCTCTACCTGTCTAATTCGATTCCTAAAATATTTTTGTGGCTTAAGGGAGCGGAAAATTTTCAAACAAAAATTATATATGTGGAAGGCGATGTCAGAAACAAAAGAAGAAATAATAAAAAACAAAAGAGTGAGAGAGAAAGGAGCCCGGCAAATTCCCAACGAGCAGCCATATATAAGGCGGCGCGTCAACGGCAAATTCTGGAGCGTTAAGTCACCGAGAGAGCGAACAAGCGGGTTTTTAGAGGTTCGACATTTTTTCGAACCCAATTATTTTTCAACACAAACGTTGTCTGGAAGCTGTTTGTTTTTAAATGTGAAAAAACTGGCCTTCGCACTTGCTTTCGGGTCCGAAGACCGAAGACCTGCCGACGTCGTCGGGATTTATGTAAGTGCTTGCGATATGAGATAGGTTTTATCGGAGCGCAGTCTTGGGATACTCGCGAATGGCCGATTTAAAGCGTTCCCGAAAATATCTTCTCCTCGCGAAAGTTAATTATGGCCCCTTATCAACGACAAGATCGACCACGGCGGTGAAGGCGGATTGTCAGATCCTCTTCTTTTTCTTTTCCTCCTCCTTCTCCTCTTCCTCTCTCTTCGTGACCGACAGAAAAAATTTAACGATCTATTAATAAATGTACAAAAACTGTTGGTGAGAAGTTACCCTAAGACAGTTCTGGAATTTATCTTGTGAACAGAATAGAATTCATTGTAATGATGTGATAAATAAAATCGTGAAATCCTTCATTTAAATTTTCCCAATTAAAACATTCGAATCGGATTTACATACAAATACCTACGTATGAAATATTATATTCCATTGCTTCCAGGTTTGTGGAAATTGTTTTAAGTTATGTAATAAAAATGTCAATATCGAAGCACCGCCTGGGTATCATTTTATTTTATACTGATTGATGAAGCAAAGGAGCCGTTCGAAAGGCTTATAGTCCTACCGGTATTGAAAAATAGTTATAAAAAGTGTAATAAATTAGGCTGACAAGAACAATAACTTAATCACAGAGGTCGATGTCTGTTCGAGTATGAATAAAGGCGACATCGGATCTTGAGTTTCACGTGGCATCGTGTAATTTGAATCAACTTTGGAAGAACAATGCTAACAACCATTTAGACGATAGATTTATAGGGACGTTTTAGATAAACATTACGTCATTAAAATTTAAGCGTGTGCATGACTAACTAATGTGAGAAAATTCCAACCTTCTGGTTGGTTGGTTGGTTGGTTTTAGTTTGCCATGCAACTTGCCCCACTGGTTGCTTGTCCGCTATCTCGGAACATTATTTCCGGTCCAAATAATAAATTAGATGCCCAAAAACGTGGACAAACTAACGTCATTCGACCGTATAGGTAAACGCCTCGAATTTGAAAGTGACAGAACGAAAAAAGATGCGTCCATTAAACCAAACAGCGCGACGTCTTCAACAAGAAATCGACTTAAAACACTTAGAAGTGGAGTTAATGCGATTTGACAGGCGATCACACGTTAGGAGTAATCTCATGAGTCCAAGAAGAGTACACATGTATACGAGGCTAATACCTTCAGGTCTATCCTCCAACAGACAAAACCGCAAGAAAATGTTACATAGAAATGGTCAAAGTGGACGTGCGATGAGAATTTTGTTGTAATATAAAGTTACTAATTGTTGGAGTTCAAGCTCGGCTTTAAACAAAATTTAATAAACAGTAAAATATACAAAGAAAAAATACAATAACAGGCAACTGAACTATTAAATAATAAAATAAATAAACTAAAAAGGACTGAAACTTAAGATAGGTAGGTCGTGGTCTTCCTGATGTTATTTTTAAAGGTACTTCATATATTTCCTCCAGGGTTGTCTTGAAATTTATTGCTATAAACTTCTGCATTCTAGTACTTAGTCAAATTTAAGCTGTTTCACTCCTTAATAAACATTGGACAACTATCAATAGTACATCTTTTAACTTGTAAGCGTGTTGTAGCAACGACAGGTCACCTTCTTCTGTTCCTCGCTTTACTCTTCATAAACTCCCCTTAACACACAGATCCCTCCCGACCACGCTGCCAATCAAATCACATTTTACTCAGTATGTGATCAAACACCCCATTCACTACACTCCAAGGGGCCTCCACGTCGTACAATTGAAAAGTAATAATAGCATATAAGTAATTTAAGGAACGTACAGCTTCTTGTCTTATTCAAGTGAAGATACTGCACTAATTACTTTACAGAGTTACTGCTGAGGTATATTTAATTTCACTGATTATAGACAAATACAAATTTTCGAGAATAAATCTTGATCTTTGAGTAATAAAGCCGAAAGCTATCGCTTACTTAATAGTAATTAAATTTTATGCTTGATATTTTTTACCATACTTGGATGGATATTCAATAAGTCTGAGAATCGGCTATCTATTTTTCATACCCCTAAGCGATAAGGGTTGTCCATCCCTAACTTTTTAATTTTTTTGGACAAAATGTTTTTTTTTTATTTTTTTATGATTTGGCATTAAGAAATACATATAACCCTTAATGTTCATCTTTCTACCGCCAACCCCCATTTTTTCATAGCGAAATTAGTACTGTAATAATCTTCAACTCTCAGTGGTCGATAACTGATCAATTATTATCAATCGATTAGTCATCCCCGCCAGGCGTCTACTGATGTCACTACTCACCCAGCAAATAGCACGGAGAATGAAGCAGATTTTTTCAGAATGTTACAGGGAGTTCAAATATGTTCGAATGTCGTATTTAATATTCTGACATAATTAGAAAGTTTCGACAAAGTTCTGGAACATTAGGAGTTTCCTAAGATATTCCAGAAAATTCTAGCAAATTAAAGTAACTCTTAGACAGTCCCATAATCTTCAGGATTCTGTAATGTTTAATTTTCTAATTCTACAAAATAGGGGAGGCTTCCAGAAAGTTCCACAATCTTCTAGATCATTCTGTCGCATATAATATTCTGACATAATTAAAGAGTTTCGACAAAGTTCTGGAACATTAGGAGTTTCCTAAGATATTCCAGAAAATTCTAGCAAATTAAAGTAACTCTTAGACAGTCCCATAATCTTCAGGATTCTGTAATGTTTAATTTTCTAATTCTACAAAATAGGGGAGGCTTACAGAAAGTTCCACAATCTTCTAGATCATTCTGTCGCATTTAATATTCTGACATAATTAAAAAGTTTCGACAAAGTTCTGGAACATTAGGAGCTTCCTATGATATTCCAGATAATTCTAGCAAATTAAAGTTACTCTTAGACAGTCAGAAGTGTTTCGAATCATTATGGGATGTTCTGGATAGTTTTAAATTCGCGAATATTCTAGAATGCACATGCCGGGTATTGTTGCTAGTAATTTTGTAAATATGGGACCTCTATAAATTTTGCCCACACTTCCAATGTAATAAAAAATGTAATATACTTTTTATGAATAATTTTTTGTTGGTGAAATTTTGTATTATGAATAAATGTTTTCCAAAGTTACGTGCCTAATATAATTTTACAAAGCAATTTTGAATATTTTGAGTTATTTAATATTTTAAATTAAAAATTATATTTTTCCCACGCAAAATTGCGCCACGAGCGTTCAATGTTTAATAATGGTAACATAATATTTTATCTTGCCGTTCACGATGACAGACAAGTTAGAAGGCGCACAATTAGAGGAAAATTGATGAGTTGTTCCTCGGGATGACAAGTAAATTAACTTTTTTCATCGCCGTTCGAAAACCTCTCCGAAACAACGCCTTCTGTGAATAGTTTTTCGACTATTGCGGCCTAACCGCTGCGTTAATTGGAGCTTGACAGAATGAAATCCGTAGTTTAATATCACTCATTGCAGCATACCTTGTTTTTTACTTCTTTTCAACGGGATCGCCAACCGAACAATATAATTTTAATGAATGGTAATTGGAAGTAAACGATTGCTTCTTCTTTATTCATTAGCCGGACCAATAGACAAAATGTGGCCATAAGGATAACGCTAACATACTTAAAATATCTTTGCAACACCACAAGGATCAAAGTACAATAATTTGTATGATATTCATTTAGGGCGCTAGGAGAAGGAGTAAAGTCTCAATGGCCAGTGGTGCTAAAACCCCTCTTGCGGACCAGTTTAGGAGAGTTTATTGTAGATATACTAAACTAAAGGATGTAGCCATTATTCTCACATATCAATAACACCATGGGCAGTTTTCTATGTTTGACGTTAGGTGGAATTTCCTACCTCAACAATGCGTCTTTTTATACTTACAACTAAGTTAAGACAAAAAGCTTAAAGCATGTGCATGTGCAGCATACTACAAGAGAAAGAGAGTCAGTCCTCCGTTGGTCTTAGGATACGGGTCGTCGTCAATTTTTTTTTTTTTTCAATCTCTTTTTATCCGAAGTAAACGGTAACGATGCTTTAAGCAATGCGATACGTGATGCAGTTTGTGTTCTATAAGAGAAGAAGGCCTTTGTTCGCTTATACGGAATACGAATGGTTATATTTACTTGTTTTATAAGCGTACGAGACGACGACGTACTCATTCGAGCACAAACTCTATCGGTGGTGCAGTTCATTTTCAATAATTCATTAGGACGCCTGTTCGACCACACCGAGTGGACACAAGAGGGAATCAGAATTACGGATTACTATTTTTACCCGGTTTTAAAACCCGTAAATGGCGTTAGGTGCAAGCTGACATTAATGTAAATTACCGCAAAAAATATCGAACATTAAACTTAATTACTAGATTAGTAACTACGTTTTAACATTAAAGTAGATTGGTTTACTCAAAGATCAAGATTTTTTTAAATTCGACAAGTACGTAGATACGTCTGGAAAGTTTCCCATGTAGACGAGTATGTAAACTTTTAAACTTATGCAAATGTCAATCTTCACCCTTACAAATTAAATATATCAAAGCAGTAATTTTGTAAAATAATTAAGTAGCTTGATAAAGGTGAGATGCTGTAAGTCTCTGATATGGCATGGTCTAGTTGTCAAGATCATTGGTTAGCATTCGGGAGGTCACCGGTCCGATTCCGGGGCCGACTGCCTTGATTCAAGTTTTTCTGTGGATTCCTTGGATCATTTAAGCAAATGTTGGGGTAATAATATTCCACAGATAGTCTTTCAATTCTCTTCTGTCTTCATTTAGTCCGCCTCATCTTTCTTTCCCCAACCGCCACCCACCCATTCCCGTTATTCCTCAAGGAGGCTGAAGAAAGCCTTCCGCCCTACCCTCCGACTTTGTATTACTAGAGTGTGGGCCGAATGAACAGATCGCTCAACAACATTGGTGGAATGAAACACCCAAAAGTTTTATTTTTATTTTCTGATATTATCTATATTCCAATGTTACCTTTGAAATGTGATGAGTGGGTCGATCACACACAAGGTAAAATGTGATTGGCAGAGTGATCGATAGGGGTGCATGTTTCACGGGGAGTTCGAGAAGAGTAGGGACAGTAGGAGGTGAACTGTCATAGGGACAGTACGCATACAAGTTACAAGATGTACTACTGATAGTTGAGTGAAGCAGCTGAAATTTGTCCCAGTACTAGAATTAGACAACTCTGGAGGAATTCCATGAGGAGCGTCAAGGAGTGTACAAAATCTACAATAACTAATCTAAATCTACAACTATTTGAATGGTTGTTGGTAATGTTTGTGAACAATTTGGTTTATTATCTACCTCGGAAACAACGTCAGGAAGAATTTGTGTTTATGTTATATTTTAGTTCTTTTGTGTTCTAATTAATTTATGTAACATTTCTGTTTATTAATTTTGTGTTTCATTGTACATTTAATAAAATTCTTTTACCGAGCCTTGAGTTAATCCACTCTAAAAACCAGCAACTCTGTAATTGCTGGGTTATTAAAACTTCAGAAGAATATTTGCTCAAGACTAAGAAAGGACCAAATTCCTTGGACAAAGATAACAATTAGTACCTAATTTTCAAAAAACTGTCTTCAGATACCATCTAAATCCTTCAGTACATCACTGTTTCCGTTCAACATTTAGTGGTTAACATTACGAAGAAAGAAATATATAGCAGACCGAAAAAGATTAATACCGATCAGTTCTCGTAACGCGGTATAAATATTTTCATGTTCTAATGATCTGTAGAAAATACGCTTTTGACCTCTGCCTAAACCTTATTATTAGACTCGTGTACCTTTCATAATTACTCAACGCTGCTAATGGGATCCATCAATCTCCCGGGCCGAACCGCTTTTTTTTTGACACACCCATAAATTTTTATTCTTATTTTCGATATGAACATGACCGAAACGTTCTCTTGTTGGCAAGTACTCATGCCGGCTAGAAGGGAACCCGAGTACTGCTGGGGGTCTTTATAAAACCAGCACTAAACAATAATGACCAATAAATATTTGATTGGATTTATTAATTGAAAGGAATAATAGAGGGAAGGATGTTAGGGTGGGAATAGGGTACTTCAATATTTCGAATATTTTGCAAATTTATCTTTGCTACGAACTATTAAGATTTTTTTGCCAATATCAAATGTTTAAATAGTAAAATAAAATACACATAATTTTTCGGAATATTTTTTACATCATAATACTGTATCATGAAACCTTACACCGTATCGATGCGCCATTTGGCATTCCTACAAAATCCTATTTTTAATAAATTTCAATGGTTAATACGTTATAGTGAAGTTTATTATAATTGTCAACTGATTGTACCTACCTACCAGTACAAAACAAACATGCCAAAAACAAATTTTTATCTGACGTTTATTGCCGCGTCTTGTAAATTAACTATTTTCTATGCAAAACCGAAAGACCATTGTGCCTGTATCTACCTATAGATATAGTTGTGTGTATTCGTGAAATACCGTCGGATTTTTTATTATTTGATATTACGTCTCATTAATGAGCAGAGATATATGGTAAAACAGAGAGGAAATAATAAAATAAACAATATCTACATGTTTTTATTGCCCCCAGTATATGAATTCATATTCAAAAGTGCGATAATATTTACATAAAAAGAAAATGATGAAAGTCGTGATACCCACATACAACTAATAAAAATTGTAACAACAAACATCCTGTTTCATGAACCATTTAAAATTTCTTTTTTTGGGAATCTATTGTAAGCTTAGATCGTCGCTGCTTTACGTGATAGCTTACTTCGTGGAAATGAGAAGATACTTAAATTTTACGCCGATATGTTATTTAATAGTATTGATGTAAAATTAATTAAGTCCTGACCGAGATCGCTACTGTTTTCGGCCAAGTTTACGACGATAAACACGAAAACAGTGCCAACGTAAAAGTACACATTAAAATTCCTCATATTTCATCAAAGAATATTACAAACCCAACCGGTTGAAAATAGTTGAGTAGAGGTTAAAGTCCTGATCAAAATTTACTATAACCACGCATTTTGGTCGTTTATTTTATTTATTGACGTCGGCAGAAGTAATAAGGTACCTATCCGTAATAAATTACACGTTAACTCAACGTCAATTTATTGTAGGTAAACGGCCAGACGATCTAATCATATTAACTACATTAATTCGATTTCAAATGTCATAAAAATTACCTACATATCTGACAATTTTGCTAGCTGATTGATTTAGCAGTCAATTAACAACTAATTTATTTATGGCAACGCACACTCAGAGGACGGTAATTCGTTCCCAGTGGTTTTCTTAAATGGCAACGTTGCGGCTTTTCGGTTTGTATATTGTCGATAATGTAGGAAACAATAATATTTCCAGCAGAATCGCATCTATTGCTCGCTAGTTTCGTGGCTGTTTCAATGTTTACATACTTAATATACAGGGTCTTTCAAGTTGATGGGCTATTAGTATATGAATTAGTAGAATTAATTCAATTCTGAAACTTGGGCTCATTTGGTTATTGTTTATGACGCTTCTTTTAAAAATATTTTCAATTTCGATTTACATCCGGTTATACCGAAAGTAGATGTTAACTTTCTTATTTTAAATGGAATTACATACTTTTTTTACATTTTCCGATAGAAAATCTGAATTCATGCATATTTTATGCGAGGCACTACTCCGAAAATATTGATGGATTTTGAGTTATTTAAGTTTTTCAAAATTTTTAACATCTGCACGTTAACATTCAAAAAACCGTAATTCAATTAATTTTTGAGATTTTGCTTTATAACTCGTAACAATTTTTTATAACTATTCACACTATCGAAAACAAATTGTGGTTTTCAACTAAAATGTACAGGGTGTTCAAATTTTCTGGTCAAAGTTGGTCAACTTCAAAGAGGCATAAGTCAATATTTTTAAATAGAATGACCCATTTTTGACTACATATTCGAATTCCTCATTGAATTTGGCGTCTTCTGATATGGGACTATCGTATAACTTTGCTTATACTTTTTGAGAAAATCTACAATTTGAAGTACGTCATTCCATTTAAAATAAGAAAGTTAACATCTACTTCCGGTATAACCGGATGTAAATCGAAATTGAAAATATTTTTAAAAGAAACGGCATAAACAATAACCAAATGAGCCCAAGTTTCAGAATTGAATTCATTCTACTAATTCATATAGTAATAGCCCATCAACTTGAAAGACCCTGTATATTAAGTATGTAAACATTGAAACAGCCACGAAACTAGCGAGCAATAGATGCGATTCTGCTCGCAATATTATTGTTTCCTACATTATCGACAACATACAGACCGAAAAGGCGCAACGTTGCCATTTAAGAAAACCACTGGGAACGAATTAACGTCCTCTCAGTGTACACGTAGGCATCTACTGTATTATTGCAAATAAAGCATGTTGGTGAAATACATATTATTCAACTTCATTCATTAGAAAGAGCAAGAAGTTCTGATCATTCAAGTCGTCTTTAGGGGCTTTTTAAGTTTCCTTGGGGAGAGCGGATTTAAGGTGAAGATAGTCATTTAGGGATTACACTTCCTTTGAAGTGGTAAACTGAACGTTATGGTGGAAGGAGGCCATAAATTTTCGAATAAACGAAGAACAAAAGTATTCTAGCAAATATATTTATATAATTAGGTGCTCGTTTTAGCCCAGGTTTCCCATAATTCCATGGCATTCCAGAAATCGCACGTTTTCCATAAAATTTACTCCGCCACCGTTTGCGAATTGTGTGCAAATGAGAGACACAGACGCTGGTATCAGATGGGCACATTAAAATTCAGCGGCGATACATTCTTTTAAAACGTGTCCGCGATATACTTAATTATGGCAGTTAATTTGAAACAGAAAATTCACTTCTACATTTAGCAAAACATTCTGTTCGTTTCGTTAGTTAGTTAGCTAGTTAGTTAGTTAGTATCAAGTGGTAGGCGTTAGAGTAGTTTGAAATATAATTTTTCTTATTGACAATTAATTATCTTGGCGTTAACAGTCACCGGTAGTCGAACTGGTCGATAGCGTCTCGCAAGAGTGTCGTACTGTTCTCTTATCTAGCCATCTTCCGTTTGCGAAGGCGATTTTAATTGGGAAGACTTGTCGAAGCAAGTGAGAACCTTACGTTTCACTTGATTATTATTACTGCCACGGTGCTTGCCTTTACGTTCTTCTGATCTGAACGTCGTGAACCATACAGGGCGATACAAAACCCACATCTACCAAAAAACACCCTAAAAAGGAACCTCAAGAACATTGTGAGATTAAACATAACAAATAGTCACCCAACTGGCAACGATAGTTTTTAAAATTTTATTACAAAATTGCAACTTTTTATCGATCCATTAACGATCACAAAACTAATTATCACATCAAGAGATGTTGGAATTAAAATTCGCTCGACTGTTGAGCCTTTCTGACTGCTTATTAAAGTCGTAAACATCATGATTTGATTTTATGTAAGTGAATCATTCAATTAAAGGTTTAAGATAGTCGACATAGTCACGTTGACGGGAAAATTGCCGATAGACGGACGCTAACCAGCACCAATGCACCTTTATCACACCGTTAATTAGAAAAGATCTCGCCGTTGATTATCTCGCATGTTGCGCACTTTTCAGCTACCTGTCATCTATGTTAGAAGCACAATTGTCATAAGGCCGGAATGGTTCGCGGACGCGTCATAACAACCCAACACAGACTACCCTGTTAGTTGTAATTAGCACTTTCAGAAACCGGTATATTCTCTTATATCGCGTTGTTGGTACTCAAGATGAACAAAATTGTGTGTTTTAATTGGTAATCATACGACAGTAATGCTGACAAAAAGAGGAACTGGAAAATGGGAAAATTATAACTTTCGCGCAACTATAGAAACGAGTCAGAAGGGAATTAAGGTGGTGAAACGGGTACCCATAGGTTTACACCCAGGAGGTAACTGATTTGATTTTGGATTTACATGCCTTCGTGCAAGTTCTTCTGCAGTCTTCTTTAACTGCAATTCATTTTGACAGATAAAAGTAGACGAGGAAAATTATGATTTCTGAACGATTTAAGAAGCGATTCAGAAAGGAATTAAGGTGGCGAATCGGGTACCCATAGATTTACACCCACGAAAGCAGTGATTTCATTCTGGATTTACATGCCTTCGTGCAAGTTCTTCTGCAGTCTTCTTTAACTGCAATTCATTTTGACAGATAAAAGTAGACGAGGAAAATTATGATTTCTGAACGATTTAAGAAGCGATTCAGAAAGGAATTAAGGTGGCGAATCGGGTACCCATAGGTTTACACACACGAAAGCAGTGATTTGATTCTTGATTTACATGCCTTCGTGCAAGTTCTTCTGCAGTCTTCTTTAACTGCAATTCATTTTGACAGATAAAAGTAGACGAGGAAAATTATGATTTCTGAACGATTTAAGAAGCGATTCAGAAAGGAATTAAGGTGGCGAATCGGGTACCCATAGGTTTACACACACGAAAGCAGTGATTTGATTCTTGATTTACATGCCTTCGTGCAAGTTCTTCTGCAGTCTTCTTTAACTGCAATTCATTTTGACAGATAAAAGTAGACGAGGAAAATTATGATTTCTGAACGATTTAAGAAGCGATTCAGAAAGGAATTAAGGTGGCGAATCGGGTACCCATAGATTTACACCCACGAAAGCAGTGATTTCATTCTGGATTTACATGCCTTCGTGCAAGTTCTTCTGCAGTCTTCTTTAACTGCAATTCATTTTGACATATAAAAGTAGACGTGGAAAATTATGGCTTCTGAATGATTTTAGGAGCGATTCAGAAAGGAATTAATGTTGTGTAACGGGTGACCATAGGTTTAAACCCAGAAGAAAATTGTTTTTCTGATTATATTTTAGCACTTACTGGTTTGGTTTCGGAGCCACCATCCAGAATCCAATTTTTTCTGGACCCTATTTCATCCTTAAAGTATAAACTTTTTGCCTGCTGTAATTATTTTAATTTTGTATCATTTATAAGGTAGTCGTTAATTAAACGAAGATCCGTGCATACTATAACTCAATTAATTTTGAATTTTTTTTCCAGAGCGGTATATTGTAGTAGCAGTAGTTTGTGCGAATCGCTTGGCGTTCCGGTATTACAATTTTATGGCGTTTGATAATTCGTTTTTAAAACGCCGGTTTATATGATAGTTATAAATTAATAAACTAATCTGCAACTTTCTGAATAAATTTTCTGTTAAATTGGCGTACATAATTCCAACATTCAGCCGCTCACAATAATTAATTATCTCTTTTTATTGTGGCTTGCTGTTGAAAGATCTCGGGAGGCGATAGTCGCAGGCCAAGATATATTCAGTGTCAGCATACTTTGTCTGAATATCCATTTTTTTTGTTTTTCATTTTAAAACTACCGGTTACAGTTTACCAGATAGGTGTAACTCTCTTCTGGGGACGGAAAGATGAATCGATGGAGCTTTTACGAACTTGCGACTTTTTTCTGTTTCATTTTTTTACTTCCATATACCACTTGAGAAAGACTTTTACGCTACGTCGAAAAATGGAGGTGGTCATAGGAGTCAGAGAAATGGAAGCATAAAGAAATAGCGAAGAGGGGCAATTTTAGATCATCTGGGGTTTTATTTCGGTTCATTTTCACTAGCTGATGTTGATGGAAGAGCTGTCCCACCAACCCAAACTCTTTTAAAAGGCGATGAGTATATGGTAAAGTAGAAAAAAATGGGTGAATGATTCCTATAGTGCTTCAAGGGAATATGGAAACCTCTGCAAAGCAGACGGATCCAGAATAAAATCAAAGTCCTTCAGGTTTCCAAGGTACTACCTAATCACTTAAACTCTGTAACAATTTTCATGGAATGGGATCTTATTTTGGATATAAGATGTAGGTTGTGTTTCCTTATTCCATGTTGAACATAAGCGTTGGTTGTATATAAAAAAATTTCCGAGCCCGTATGGATCCGTTTTGTGTGTGTTGAGCGTTCTTCTGATATTAAATTAATGTTCTCATTCATTTAAGTTGTATGGTGTAGTAAAAGTGTTTATGAGCGCAGAAGGATAAAGTCAACGGAGGCAACTTTTCGCCGAAGTAGCACCAGCACCAGCAACGAGCACACAGTCCACGACGACGATGCCGAGGATTTACAGCATCGGTAAGTGGGACTGATCTCTGTACGGCAGGAGTTGAAGATAAAAGTCGTGTAACCCGTAAACTGACGATAGCCAGCACGATGCTACGTTCATTCTTCGATTCTCTTCTTCTTCTTATTTTTTTTCTTAATCGTCTCCTGCATTTTCGTCCCGTTTTCGTTTTTCTTAACGACACCTATCAGCGGCACTCGTTACTAACGCGCTTTATTACCCGACCAATGGATAAGTTGGCAGACTTGTGTTCATATACAAATTAGTTGAAGTCTCAAGTCTCATTACTTGTTGTCTCTTCGAATTTTAGGAGACGTGTCGAAACCGTGGTCGTTTTTTTATTTCAGTTTGTGTCTTCTTGGCAAACATACCATCACGATTTCTTCTTGTCTTTCGGATTTATTCATAACACTTTAAATTCTTGGTGGGATTAGATCACTACCTCCAGAACTCCCCTTTACATGTTTTCTACCCTTGTTTTTCTCTACATAAAAAGCACATTGATTTAAAAATTATGTTAATTTAATGTTCTCGGTGTAGCAAACTAATTAATTATTGTTATTATGGTTGTTTTGTGATTACTGACCATGTACCTACAATGTCCCCCGGGCGTCCTCTCAGCAACCACGCCGTTTAATAATAAGAAAGAAAAATTGCTCTGCGCATTCCGATTTACGCGAAAAATCACCATGTGGGCATGAGCTCCATGGCACGGAATGTAGAGGTTAATAAGGCAGCAATTGAGATCAGTCACGAGCAATTAAATCGCGAATATATATAAGGCCAGTTGACGTACCGGCTTTTATTTAATTTGCCGTTCTCGCGAATACAAAGAACAGCACGCGAAATACTAACTGATGAAAATAAAATTGAAACGTAAACAAATAAAAACGGAGATGGATGAGCGATGGTTGCAACGTTATCACAACCACAACTCATCAAATTGAACAATGAGAGTTCAATACCATTGAAAAGTTGTAATTCGATAACAATATCAATAGAAGACTGGTACCAGTGTATCAGTTGGTCAATCAGTCGATTACAGATCTATAGACACCACTGTAGGGAGAGGTAAACATTAAACTGTTCTTTGGTAGTCTCCCGAAAAAACACCAGGTAGAAGACAAGATAATTAAAATTGAATGTGCAGAAAACTTAATTATATATATAACAAACAGTTGCTCCACAGCCAAAAGAATAATTTGACCACTTATATATGTACTTTCGAGTTCGAGACTGGTCCGTAAAGATTTATTTATTCTTTTTTACCCCAGTGCGACATGTTTTTAATAAAATCAAAGCGGCGGTAGGTTTACGGCTGCCATATCAAAATCCGGCTCCGTTTGTTGGTGCTGGGTACCAAATCAGTACCGCACGCACACTATGTAGAACCATCGAGCCATTTTCAGGCAATTGCCGTCCTTGACTTGACGGATAATTTGCAGCGAAACAACGACCGATCGGTTTTTTGCGTTTAATGAAAAAGCTCGCGGCTCAAGTCGTAAATACAATTTCGAAAAAAGTGGTTTATCATGGACCATACGGCTGATTGGATCTCTAGTTCTTCTCTGGGTGAGTCGGACATTCGACTTGGCAAAAGAAGAGGCACTTCGGCGTTTGGAAATCCCATCTAAGAATTATCTTCATTTCAAATCACAAAAATCTTCACCAAAATACGTTAAATATTATAAGTGAACTTCAGTTAAAAAGCTTCAGGATTTAAAAGGCCAGTTTGGTGGTTCAAATTGCTTGCTAACGTTTCGCTACCACGAGTGGCAAGCTTCTTCAGAGGTCCGACAGTATCGAATATGGAAAGATTTCTGGAGAAACTCTTCACTCGTGCTAGCAAAACGTTAGCAAGCAATTTCAACCGACCGAATAATAACATCACCAGGCCATTGGAAGAATTCTTCCCAAATTTCTATCAAATTTACAGGGATCCATTTTTCAATCATCTAAATCGATTGAGACCTCCTTAGCTCTCTATACAATGGGGAAACATTTCAATTGCTATTAATTTTTACAAAAATCCCAAATGGTCAATTTCTCTTCTTGATAGGGCACCAAAAGTGGTAAGAGCTCCTGGGCCATGACGTATGCAGTTTATTTTGTGCAGCATTCTAAATATGTACATCAGGACCCATAAAAGTTTTATTTTTCATTAATCCCCATTATGTGGGTATTTTTAGAACGTTGTCTCTCCGAATCAGGTAATGCAACGTGCCAATCTTTTATCGCATAAAAATTTCTGCACAGCTGTTTATCATTTCGCATCGAAATGGACAAACGTAATAGTATGCAAATTCAACCGACTATAAAACATTTAAGACAATAATTCCCACAAGGTCTGAAAGCGGATTGCTGTTGCATTCGTCCTGCGTGATTTACCTGTTTGCTAACGAGAAAAGTACCACCAATTACGGATCTCGTCGAAACAATCTTCAATGTACTATATATACATGTGTACGCGCGTTAGCGTTGTATGTGTGTATAATGTGTATGTATATGCAGTTGGGTGTGTATGTGTCAAGCAGTTTCATAAAAACAAATTCTTGTGGACGCGAATACGCCGCCAATGCTGTCGCTCCCAACCAGCGGACTTTCCGAAACGTGTAATCTTCTACGGCGTTCGAATTAAATTGGGCGCCAATTATCCCAACCCAGTTAGGTTACTTGCTCGCTTGTCCAGTAAGTCGTTTCTTGGTTGGTTCGAATGGTTATGGTTAGTTCAACCGATTTTATAATCTCTATCCCTGGAATTCACCACTGAGGAAGAGCACTGACCCATTTCCTACTGCAAAGTCTTATAGATCCTCACTTGTCCACCATCTTCATTTAGACCCTCTTATCTGTCCCTTCCCAGCCATAACCGACCCATTTAGACCACTATTCCATTTCATCGTTTGGGTGGAATTGCCTCCCTCTCCATAATATTCTCATCAGCTGATCACCATCTGAACAGAAGTTCTGGTCTAATGCCTTGTGGATCCACACCTTCATCTGTCCCTCCCAAGCCACAACGCACCAATTTCTACAAATGGAGTTGATTAAAGTGAACATTCCACCTTACTTTTCGGCTTTGAACAAGAGAATGGGACAAAGGAACTGTCTTCCCACTATCATAAGGAACTTATTCTCATCAGCTCATTACAATTCCTTCAAATTCACAACTGAAAACGAACACTCGTTCAATTAAATTCTGGCCCCTGCTGTTATGGTACAATGTGTTCTTGATGTACAATTTTCTTCCATCTTATTTTCGTCCTTTTCGCCTATTTATCCTCAGCAACAACTCACCTACTTCGACAACAGGAATTGGAGAAGATTGAAGTGAACTTTCTATCTTACCTTTCGGCTTTGTACAAGGAGGCTGTCTTTCCACCACAAAAAAGAACTCCTAGCATTCTCATAAGCTCATTACACTTCCATCACATTCAGCACTGAAAAATAACACTCGTTCAATTCAATTGTGGATCCTGATGCTCTTATATAATGTCTTCTGGATCCACACTTCTGTTACATCTTCATTTCGTCGCTCCCCAGTCTCAGCTTTAAACACAAACTTCTAACATTCTCTTCATCATCTAAACTCTTCAATAATCTTCTAATTTCTATAATTACTATTCAAGAAGTGATCAATTCTGGTGACAGTTTTTTTTCTGCTGTTTCTTGCTGATGATCAGACGAGACAACCGCTGGTCCAACGTTTAAAAAACTACAATGCGCTTCTACGCCATTGTTAATTCAGATTTAACAGCGAACAATTTCGTTAATTGCGGGAAACGTCGAGCAATAGTTACTACTGAGTTCAATTACTGGCAATGACATCACACAAATATAAATTTTGCAATTTTATGTTTCGCGTACGTTTTTACACCTACAACATTGCGATAAACGATGCCACATCCTTACTTTTCTTTTTTATTATCTATAATTATGGTAATTTAAAACAGTAAATGTCCTGTAAAAATATTTAGGGTGTGTGAAAAGAGGAGTCTGTCAATTTTGTAGGTACCTATGCATATTATGTTGTAGGTATTCAAGCAGAAGGTTAAATGCTAATTTATTCCCGAGTTTGTCAGCAGTGTCAGATAGACTACAGATGCATAACGTGATTGTCAATACGTAGAGTGACCTATCATGCCATTGTGTAGCCGTGGATTGTAAGCTCAATTTCAAGTTTTGCAATTTTCGAACATGCTTCATTGCATCTATATGTATAGGTACAATAAAGTGAAAAGGTAGGTATGTGACATGACACGACAGGATAATGATATTTTCGAAAATTCACCAGAGTACTAACATGCTGCAAGAAGATTATCTATCTATGGTGGGTATCCATCAATCTTTCTGGATGTTATCTACCAATATATAGTATTCATATTGAGTAAAATAAAGTTCAAGGTGGATTATTCGCGTTAATATTGGATTAAATTGGTAGAATTTGGTATTAGTTTTGAGTCACTAATTTTTGGCATCAACACCATCATCACTTCTTCCTATCCAGAAACATCCCCCTGTCTGCGTAACCTAATTTGGACCTTTTTCTGTCTTTTCAAAAGAGGTCTTATCATCTTTTTCTCCATTGACCTCCACAGTACCTTCAGTTCTCCTACTTTTACTTCTTCACCATCGCCAAAATAATTTAGTAACTTAAGTAGATGGTTCCTAAACGTGATTGTGCTGAATCTAGGTAGGTTTATGACACGGTATGAGATGATATTGAGCATTGATTTTAAAATTGACTTATTCGAGGCAACAGTTCTGCTACCGAGGTAACCACGATGGCGATCAAATCCAATTAGCGGTTACGAGGAACGTGTATAAGAAAGAATGAAAGAAAAAGAGAGCAAGAAGAAGATGGGGGTACGGGGACCTTTGTGTGTATGTGTTGTGCCGATGAGTGACCTCTCAATTTGCGGGCAACCGTTGCCGTGTACTTGTGTTTCGAATTATAAGTATGAGAGCGCTAACAAAGTAGCCCTTATAAAAATCAGCGGGTAGACAGTAAACAAGAGTCACGGACATGGTAGCCGGTCTCGGGAGCGCGGCTTGTCCGAGACATCTGATCACAAACAGTCTCTAATAATGGCAGGTTCGTGTACCGAACAAGCGTTATTGACTTGCATCAGTGAGTCTTTTTCGTGTTTTTGAGGCATTATAATTCGTGAGTACATGTGAACCGAATTAAAAGTGATACTACGAATATACGTCCGTCTGTCCGTCCGTCAGATACCCATCACACATACGCAATCCTTACATATAAGTACGTGAGTAGATACGAGAACCACATGTCGGGCCGTGTACTTACATACCAACAATCTCATTTTCTTCTTATTATTCTTCCTCCTCTACTACCTATAGGTACCAACAACTACCTCCTCTTCAAACCCGTTCTGCAACTGGCAATTTTATGTATCATAATAAGCACACTGCCAAGGGGTAATTTACACAAGACTCGCCCCCAGTTTGTTCAAAGCAACATTAATATACAAAAGCAACATCGTATCCAAAATAACCACGTATCAAACCGGGCCATAAATTCATCACACAATCCAAACAATATTTTTTTACATGCTTTGGGGATGTCAACCACAGTAGTTGTAGATCTCCCCTTCTTCTTCAGAGTAGAAAAGCCAATCACAAACAAATCTTCTATTACATATATTGATAATTATTGTGTATTTAGAAGAAGAATTAAAATCTGACCATTTCGATATAAATCTTGCAACAACAGTGGCCAAGTCGATACAAAGTAAAAATCTAACAATGCAGTGGTACAGTTGTGGCAACATACTATAAATATGTATTATACAAGTGGGCATCGTATGTATACCTACTGATCGAGAGCGTACCTACACAACGAGCCCAAGGAATTCCGCTTTTGCCTCTCCTGATGGGCTATTATTGATTTATGAATGCGGCGTACCCTAAAATTATGCCTTGTTATAAGTCCACGGCCCAAGAAGCTTTGTTTAAACACACTACGGCCCGATGTGCTCGTAATTACAAGGCTCGTCTGAAGGTTATACGTCATGCAAATTAAAAAATGGACAAGGAAATTTGATAACTGCCTTTTCGTTAGCCACGTTAATGACCATTTACCTACCCCGACATTTTTATTCAAATATCCGGAATGTAGCAAGTTTTGATAAGTTAGCAGCATTTTGGAATCAGAATCGATAAATAAACCAATTTTATTATAATCTATTGATTCTATTGTTTACCAGCACATTTCTCAAAAACTAATCATGTTTATGGGTTAAATAATGTATGATATACCTAGTCATTGTTTCCTCCGACTCTTCCTGAACAATAGCGCAATGAAAACTCAATTATTTTGCACTTACGCGATAAGAGAATTAAAAGTGACTGTGTGACATTTATTTTTGATGTAGGAGACGAATGTGTCGTAGGCGAGCACGTGAGAGTTCAGAGATATGTAGGTATGTCATAAAACGAAAGCAACAACTCTCGATTAGGTAAAATTTAATGTAGGTATAATGATCCATTTCTATATTAGTAATATGACATGAACTGGTTTGTCATATCGACATGTCACAGGCGAGTACGTGTGAGTCAAATACGAGTCCCAATCCTTATACATTTACATAATAATGTTTGATACTCAAATTTGAATTTTATATGACAAACCAAAGATATCGGGTTAAACTAGTACAGAAGGTCTGTAAAAATTGAAATTTGTTTTGAACATTTCTCTAAGGAGACTTTTAATATGAGATATATTGGCATGTCGTAGAAGAGTAGCCCCGAGTACAAGATGAGTCACAGTTCGGAGGTATGTCGGTAAATGAACAATATATGTACACTGAGAGGATGTTAATTCGTTCCCAGTAATTTTCTTAAATGGCAACGTCCCGCCTTTTCGGTCTGTATGTTGTCGATAATGTAGGAAACAATAATATTGCGAGCAGAATCGCATCTATTGCTCGCTAGTTTCGTGGCTGTTTCAATGTTTACATACTTAATATACAGGGTCTTTCAACTTGATGGGCTATTAGTATCTATATGAATTAGTAGAAAGAATTCAATTCTGAAACTTGGGCTCATTTGGTTATTGTTTATGGCGCTTCTTTTAAAAATATTTTCAATTTCGATTTACATCTGGTTATACCGAAAGTAGATGTTAACTTTCTTATTTTAAATCGAATGACATACTTCAAATTGTAGATTTTCTCAAAAAGTATAAGCAAAGTTATACGATAGTCCCATATCAAAAGACGCCAAATTTAATGAGGAATTCGAATATGTAGTCAAAAATGGGCCATTCTATTTAAAAAAATTGACTTATGCCTCTTTGAAGTTGACCAACTTTGACCACAAAATTTGAACACCCTGTACATCTTAGTTAAAAACCACAATTTGTTTTGGATAGTGTGAATAGTTATAAATAATTGTTACGAATTATAAAGCAAAATCTCAAAAATTAATTAAATTACAGTTTTTTAAATGTTAATGTGCAGATGTCAAAAATTTTGAAAAAAAATAAATAACTCAAAATCCATTAATATTTTCGGAGTAGTGTCTCCTATAAAATATGCATGAATTCAGAATTTCTTTCGGAAAATGTAAAAAAAATATGTCGTTCCATTTAAAATAAGAAAGTTAACATCTACTTCCGGTATAACCGGATGTAAATCGAAATTGCAGATATTTTTAAAAGAAGCGGCATAAACAATAACCAAATGAGCCCAAGTGTCAGAATTGAATTCATTCTACTAATTCATATACTAATAGCCCATCAACTTGAAAGACCCTGTATATTAAGTATGTAAACATTGAAACAGCCACGAAACTAGCGAGCAATAGATGCGATTCTGCTCGCAATATTATTGTTTCCTACGTTATCGACAACATAGAGACCGAAAAGGCGCGACGTTGCCTTTTCAGAAAACTATTGGGAACGAATTAACGTCCCCTGAGTTTACTTCACGTCTAGATACTATTTCTTACCAAAAATTTGACATACAACCGCACGTCGCAGGCAAGTTCTCGTGAGTCGAGTGTGAGTCGTGAGCTTGAGTAGCATAATAGTCGCGTTGTAACATATCCGAAGATATCGAGAGTAAATAGCATTTGTCTAAAAGTAAAATTCAGTGTCTGAACACTTAAATGTTGTTGATATGACAAAGCGATCTGTATCCAAGAGTCCAGGGCGAGTCCCAGCTCCTACATATCTTCAGATATCGAGTTAACGATTATAAAATTCTGATATGTATATGTAAATGGGACCTGCCCATGAGATTTACTCCACGTCCACATAACGTAATGTATATTATCAGTTGAGATAAAAGATCGTCTTTTTCTATTAATATAGTTATTAAAGGCGAAATTGTGATTGCAAATCCACCTGTGCATCGAGTATAAACACACACTGAGATTATCAATAGTCTTCCCGTACGTACCTACCTAAGAAACCACCGAGGCGCTCCACCATATAATTATTTTATCATCGAGTAATCCATTCTTAAGCAGCACGATTTTTTTTTCTGGTTGCTGTTAAGGCACGGATCAAAGAACGTAGTAGTCGTGTAGGCAGCAATTAACGCGGCCGGAAAGGATATTTACCTATGTACGTACCTGGTAGTGCGGAGAACTGCATTTTGCCTAGGAAAGGCAACAAACAGGCCAAAGGCCTTATTAAGCAGGGCTCCATTGCGAGCACGGCTCCTTGTCTTCCATGTGCAAAACATTCAATAAACGCACATTTGCATTGCATTCTGTATCTTAGTTAAAATTCCTGTTGGCTACAACATGCTTTCGACTAGTTCTGATCTCCTTTACAAACTTACAAACAAATCCTCCAGAAGCAGTAAAAGAAATCTTCTTGCATTCAAAGATAAATGAAAAATAAAATTAAAACATTTTTTTAAAGCAATATCTAATGACGGTCACATCTCTGTGGGTTCTATCGATATTAGGTACGTCACGCCCCTGAATGGTTTTATAAGCAGCCAAACTAAACTTTATGAAGTGTAACGAATTCGTAGTTTTTGTTGTGCGTTAGTTGGACGGCTTCCTTTACATTACATGAATAATTAGCATGTTAACTTTTTACGTTCGATATGACAGCAACTTTCGTATTTTTCCGGACCTAGTTACAGCACTTTTTATGATCGACTAACTACTTAACGTAGGTAGGTACTTTCATTATGCATACCGTTTATTACTTTCATTTCTGGCCGGACGTAAAAACAAAAAAAAAAGATCAGGAAAAGCAATCAGTCAAATTTCGCTAAAGGCTCTAAAAACGATTTCAATAGACTAATTGATTATGCAATATTATAAGTATAAATAAATAACTGTAGCAACAGCTTATTATGTCCATAAAATAAATCAACCATAACTACATACAGTAGACTCCCGATTATCCGGAATAATGTGGACCGGACCTATTCCGGATGACCGAATTTTCCGGATAATCGGAATCGGGAGACGGAAACTATGAGACCTTATTGAAGAACATTTATTATTACATATGTAAATAATCTGTGCAACTTGCAGCCCTGCACTAAGCTCTTTACCTAGCCACTAGCTTTCTAGCAACAGCAAAATCAGCAGAAGACATAGTTTCTATGGTCAATTAAAAAGATAAAAGATTTCGGCCGCATGTGTTGCACTTGTGCCTAACATAAACAGACATAAAATATGCCGTTATCAACTAACGGGTCGGGTGCGGTCCAGTAGGGCGGCACCGAGCAACACCATCTGAAAGATGTCCTTCAGAGGGTGTTGTATACCGAGGCACATTCTTTTGACCATTTGGACTAACCAAATGTACTAGTAGACAGTTTAGTTTAGGAAAATTCCGGATAAACGGTAGCCGCATCACTCCAGTTCCGGATAAAACGGCGGATTTAAAAATCGATATCATTCCGGATAATGCAGCGTTCCGGTTAATCGGGATCCGGATAATCGGAAGTATACTGTATTTAAATGCTACCTCTAAGCCTGCGTGTTTTGATGTTTTTAGGATATTGCTCGTCCTAAAAACATCCACCTTACTTGATTTAAACAAATCTGGGGGCACGGGAGTGCCCCCGCCAAGACGAGCCAAGCGGAGCGCAAGGGCACTACCTACCTTTTCTCGAAACGTTTCGTCGTTTTTTTAAACTCTCATAAGTTTGGTTTGCATGATGCTAAATAGTTAAAAATTTCGTGATATAATGACACCAGTACAATCATTAAACATACAAAGTTTGAATGTCGTAGCTATTATACTTTAGATATTATTAATGTCTAAAAACCCCCGATTTCGTCACTCATTCACTCACTGGTCATCAAAATTCTTAAGGTACTTCCTGAAGTCCTATAACGCTAAAACTTGGTATGCAAGCTAATATTACTACAAAGACAACAAAAAAATTAAAAAACCAAACCTTACCTAACCTATCCCCTCGGAATAGGAGGTGGAAGTTTGTATGAGACTTGCACTACATTTGCACTAATTACATAATTATGCAGTAATAACTATTGAAAAGCTAGATATATGAAAAAAATAATAAAATACTTATAACAAATAAAAAAATATGAACGTCATATTTTTTTGAAAATCATCCCCTAACTCTTAAAAATGGGGTGAAAGTTTAAACATCAGACATCAGCCGACGTCACGTCACTAGATGGCGCTGACTGTATTTTGAAATGCGCTATCGACATTTTTCTACTGCGAATGATGATCGATTGTTAGAAAATATTTGCATTTCATATTCGTAATTTCGTAGTCGTATCGTATCGTCGTAATAATTCTATAATTCGTTCGTATTATTTGTTACATTAGTTACTGGTCCAAATTACTAAAAAAAGTCCATTAACCAACTTACAAAAATAAATGAAATCCCACCAGAAACATTTTCATGTAAAAATGTTGCCAAGACGAGTCTACATAGCTTACCATGTGAAAAAGTGATCAGATCTCGTATAAAGCCAAGCTCTAAAGACTACACGCTCTAAACCTACAAGCTCTACACTACACCTTAATCAAAATCTATGAAAAAGTGGTCCGATCTCATGTAGAGCCAAGATTCTTAATCTATGCGCCCTTACTTTACCAAGCCTAACTTCACATACTCTACATTTTAGCCAAAACGTGATACTTGGCCGTTTTGCTACCGTTACGAAGATTTCATAGGCATTCGTTCATCGTGTGTGAAATAAAACGGCCAAGCCACACGTTTTGACTAAAATGTAGAGTATGTGAAGTTAGTCTTGGTAAAGTAAGGGCGCATAGATCAAGAAACTCGGCTCTCCATGAGATCTGACCATTTTTTCATAGATTTTGATTAAGTTGTAGTGTAGAGCTTGTAGGTTTAAAGCGTGTAGTCTTTAGAGCTTGGATTTATACGAGATACGGTAGACTCGTCTTGGCAACATTTTTTTTTTTGTGAGAACGTTTCCCAGAAACAATGAAATTCTAAAAACACCTAATGCTTAAGTAATCTAAATTTCCTAAAAGATATTGTGTGATTATATTAAGGTTATTTGTCCGCAGCTGTGAACGGTGTGTAGGAAATATCTAACGACAGTGGTATGGTGCTGTTTCTAGAATTAATAACCTCCAGAAACCGTTAATTAAAAAGGTATCTGCTATACGACTCCTTCTAATAACTATTTCATAATAACAACTCCGCACAAAAGCAAATTAATATAGTGACTCGGATAAAAATTACACAATTCCGAAGAAGTAAATAAGAATGTATGATGGTGGTATGGTATATAGGAGACCGTTGGACGGGTCGTTTTCGATTTTATTAGGTAATTCAAATATCAGCATCAGTAACAAAAGCAGAATAAAACCAAAATTAACTGCGGAGATACTAGCGCCGCAGTCGTAGCAAGACGCTGTGTTAAATCAGAACAATAAAAGATCAAAGGAACCGGCACTCTTGGTTTACGATGCTGATATCATACCAACATGAAGCTAATACACAAAAAGAACTTCTGTTACACAAAAATGTATCTTTGGATGATGGCTGATGGCGGAAGAAGGAAGAGTTTTGAAGAAATCTTTGGAGTAATAATTCTGAACCAAGTTCTCTTTTACTAATTAATGACCACATACATTAACAAAACTTAATCATCACAGTTAATAAAAAAGACACTAAGAATTCAGAATCATTGCAAAACTTACGAAGAGAATGAAATACATTGGATATTGAAAGAGGAAAAAAATATATTGGCCAAGAAGAACGACTGAGAACGCAATAGAACACGAGCTTTGGTTGCGCGGTGACAAAAGCTCCACCCAATTCACTGATTTCTGTAATTTCTTAATTTTAAAAGCTTTTGTCATCATTAAGTACAATTCTTCTGCAGCTTTTGTTGTCAGGGATATCAGATGGTTTATGTTCATGAATTTAATAAACATTTAATTTTAAAATCAATCTCCATAATAAATATACCTAAATCTAAATATAAATACATATATAAAATGCTAATGTTCGTACGCAAAGACAGGGTTTTCTCTATCTACCTACTCCAATCAACTTCCTGTTGGGGTGGTAAATACCCCTTGGTCTCCAGGTGGGAGTAAGGGAGTTTGGTCGCGGTGGGTGGAAGTGGGTGGTTGTAGGTGGCAGAAAGGTGAAAAGAAATATTTCTGTCCTTTTTTAAGTCATAAGGACTTCCGGAAAGATCTCAAAATTTCTGAAATGATCTAAAAAAATCTGAAATGAGCGCAAACTGTTATTATCGACTTGGAATGTTCGAGAAAGTTCTAAAAATTTCTTGAATGATCTAGAAAGTTTCAAAAAGTGTACATCTACGTTTCAAAGTGGTGTACATCTAAATATTCTAGAGTGTTCTGGTACTTACTAGGAATTTCGATGTTCGATGATATATAAATCAACATTCAGTGACTTTTTGTCAGTTAAATTGTGTTTGCAGTCGAGTGAAGATCAATTGGAAACAAGAGCGAACAGTGACCAAAAAAATTGAAGTGATTTCGACAAATGAAAAAGAACAGACTATTTGAATGTTCTAGAGTGTTCTAATACTAGAAGTTTGGATGTCTGATGATATATAAACCGAAATTCAGTAACTTTTCGTCAGTGTTATTATCGTAACAATCAAGAGATTAATTTAATGATTTGGTAATGTTCAAGAATGTTCCAGAATCTTGAAGATCATTCAAGAATGTGTCAAAGTGTTGAATCATTATGGGATGTTCTGGATAGTCCTAAATTCGCAAATATTGTAGAATGTTCCATCAAACGTGTGATTTATTCTTACCCGAGCAACGCCGGGTATTGCTGCTAGTAATATACATAAATATATATATAAAGACAGGGATTTTTCTATGAATCCTCACTTTTTTTCATGACCAGCTACTTCAACTTATTCGCGGTGGTAATGGTAAATAACCCTTAGTCTCTTCTAGATAATAAGAGTTTGGTCTCGGTGGGTGCAAATAAATGGGCATGGGTGACAAAAATGTAGGATAAGATACATCTGTCTTTCCCTAACAAATTATTTTTTTCTACAAATGAAATCAAAAATGCTTTGAATGGCTTTTACTGAATCAAATAGTGACAGTAATGTATTAGAATTTTGTACAACGTTCTACAATGTGCTGGAATGTACCAGACTTTTTGGAGAATGTTCGAGAGTGTTCAAAAATGTTCCAAAAAGTAAAATAAATGTTTTATAACATTCCAGAATGATTTGGAATGTTCAACATCTTCAAGATCTTTCAAGAATCATCTAGAATGTTGCAGAATATTCATATAATGTTTCGAATCATTACAGGATGTTCTGAAATGTTCCTGATTTTCCTAGAATTATTTAGAATTCTCGAGAATGTTCTAGAACGTTAAGATCTTTCGAGAATGGTCTAGATTATCAAAAAATGTTTGAGAATTTTGTGAATCATTGCGGGATGTTCTGGAATGACCCAGATTTTTCACAAATATTCTAGAATGTTCGAAAATATTCCAGAATCTTATCGGGAATTATGCAAAATGTTCGGAATTTTCATCAAACGTTTGAATAATTCTTGTCCAGGTAATGGCGGACACTGCAATTGGGATTAATTAAATAAATAAGGGCAATAGTTAAAGCAAACAGTTCATTGAACATAGAAATTACACAAAAAAAATGTATAGTTCTATATTTTACCTGAAAACTGTCCTAATAAACTAACCAAACTTTTTTAATTTATTTTGAACACAATATATTTAACATTCCACAAGTATTTTAATAGGACTTATGTTTACTTTATTGCTTGTATGAAAGTATTTTTACGAATAATTCTGTGCCAGAAGGGAAGAAAGATTCTGAACGGTTCTAACAAGTGAACCCCGATCGACTGACTGGCTGCTTAAGCCCGAACACGTCTTGTTCTCTCAGTAAATTGTTCCATTATAAAAACGGTCGAGTGGGCACATCGGATTCGATTTCAGTTAAATTATTATTATTGCCCGTATTGTTTGATGTCTGACCTCGGACACACCAACCACTTCAGTTAGTTGTTCCATGTTCGGCAATCGTAACTAGTTATATAAATTCCTGACGTTTACTTCAACATTCTTATTCCTACAACTGTTTTCATCACACAATTTTTATTTTACAACATTTTTCTTATTTTAATTTCTATTATTCACATATATACAGGGTTTTTCAAGTTAATGGGCTATTAGAAGTAGGTATATGAATTAGTAGAATGAATTCAATTCTGAAACTTGGGCTCATTTGGTTATTGTTTATGCCGCTTTTTTTAAAAATATTTTCAAGTTCGATTTACATCCGGTTATACCGGAAGTCGATACCAACTTTGTTATTTTAAATGGAATGGTATATTTTTCCCTAAACGCTGAATTCGGAATTTTAAAAACGTTAACTTTTAAATTTTTATAGAAAAAAAATCGCTACCGCAACCCAAATTATAAAAAATCATAACTTCCACAAAATACGACTTAAGAGTGTTGAAATTTTTACTAGTAATAGCTGAATATTAGTGCTAACGCCTTGACAAAATTGAATTAAATAATTTATACAGGGCGTTTAAAATAAAATTATAAAATTGAAAAACTTCAAACACGAATTACTTCGTTTTTTCAAATGGCACCTATTTTTTATTTTTTAAATCGATTCGTTTTTTTATCCTCTTTCGATCTATATGGATACTTCCTATTTTATTTAAAAATTTCGGAAAAATTTTGAATTATTACTTAAAATAGGAAGTATCCATATATATCAAAAGAGGATAAAAAAAGAAATCGATTTAAAAAATAAAAAATAGGTGCCATTTGAAAAAACGAAGTAATTCGTGTTTGAAGTTTTTCAATTTTATAATTTTATTTTAAACGCCCTGTATAAATTATTTAATTCAATTTTGTCAAGGCGTTAGCACTAATATTCAGCTATTACTAGTAAAAATTTCAACACTCTAAGTCGTATTTTGTGGAAGTTATGATTTTTTATAATTTGGGTTGCGGTAGCGATTTTTTTTTCTATAAATGAAATTAACTCAGAAACCGATCGTCATAGGTGTACAAGTTGGTTATCAAACTTACCTTAGAATTACACGTTTTATTCGAATTCAGCGTAAAAAATATACCATTCCATTTAAAATAACAAAGTTGGTATCGACTTCCGGTATAACCGGATGTAAATCGAAATTGAAAATATTTTTAAAAGAAGCGGCATAAACAATAACCAAATGAGCCCAAGTTTCAGAATTGAATTCCTTCTACTAATTCATATACTTCTAATAGCCCATCAACTTGAAAAACCCTGTATATATAAATGCATCATAACTATACATTTCGACTTATATTTTATATAGACTCCTGTGAGTTGATAATATACGTATTTTTTCATACAGGTAGGTATATGCTGTTTTGGACTATCTTAAATAATTTTTTATTAATTAGTCTTGAAATCCCATGACTGTTACTATTTGTAGTACTATTTATATCAACATAAATATTAGAGAGTAGAAATTCTGTATTAAATCGGGTGGCACCTACATTTTCGAAACTTTACGCACAACTTATTACGGCTATATGGTTATGGTTATGGTTGTATCCAATTATTGATTGTCATGGCTTTATACAAGTCGAAACAAAGGCAACAAAGGGAATGTACTGTGTACTGAACATACAGCTTACCTACTCGTTTTTAATTAGATTTTGTCATGTTACGAAGTTCGTTACCCAACACCGATCGAGGAGTTTAATTAATCAGTAGGCAGTCGTTTTTTCTTGTAGACGTACTTACTTATGTATTTCTTCCGCTAATCGTCCAATGGAAATTTAATTTGTCGTTAACAATAATAAAAGCAACAAGAATATATTCGTAAACACAGTTTGTTTTTTAAAAATTGAATTGAGTTATGTACCTATTTTTATTTCCGTCCTCAATTTCAATGAAATATATTTTAATTAACGTTGGTACTGGAAAATTTAAAGAAATCGACCCCAGACACCTTGAAAACGTTCGTTGTTAATTCACTTTCACGGTCGTAAACATTCGCCCAAGTTATTCGTAGTATGCCGTTATCTAATCAAAGAATCAACAATTATTATGAGTCTGAAGAAAATGAGAAGAAGAGTCTGCGAAGGATGCCTACTACCAGAAGATGTATCGACAAGGAGATCGACGAAGAAGAATCCTCTCCAGACCGGTCCATCCGGCCCTGGTTTGGACGGATTAAAACAGAACGTTTGCGGGTGAAGAAAGAGAAACAACAACTATTAAGCGGACGTACGGCGGCATCGTAGTCATCGACTTTTAATTACGATGTTGATAAGTTAATAACCTACATAACTCGCCAATGGGGCCCGGCAACGTCCTCCGAAATGCCACTAGACAACTTCGTTTAGTTGAAAAGTTTTTAAAACAACGAACGCCCCTTTTTCAGGCAATAAACGGCAGAAACAATAAAAACAAAAATTAATCCGCGAAAGCTCAACCCAACTACTTCTAACACGTAACGTGTAATTATAACGACTCATTAAAAATACAAAACTGGCCAGCAACTTTTTACGATAGCCACAAAAACAACTCAAACATGTAGGTACCAATAGTTTGTGCCAATTTTCAATTCACATACAAGAAAGAAATCTCTGGACTTTACAATGAATTAAAGTGTAATTTGAATTATTATTATCAAGTACTGTATATTTCGTTTATAACGACGATGAAAGGACCATTAAAATCGGTCGCTATATCCGGAAGTTGCTATATAAAAAGAAAGAGAGAAAGAATGAAAGAAGGAAATTAGTCAAGAAAAAGACACAGTAACTGATTCTTAGGTTTAACTTTATAAACCTTAACATTTATAAACAATTACTAAGTACAACTGCTGACTATCTGTGAATGTAAACAAAAGATAAAAAAGTTTTATGTTTAGACTGTCGTAATATCTATGAGTGTGAAGATTCCTAGCATCTTGTAATTAATAGTTCATTAAAATTACTCGCTAAAACCGAAATCGACGTCACATTCGAAGTCGTTACATCCAATTGCTCCTTAAATTCAAGGGACTTATGTGTGAAGTCGTTATAACCAAAAGGTCGTTACAACCGAAGTCATTATAAATGAAATCCACTGTATTTATTGACATCCCGTCATATTGATAGAATCTGGTCTTTTGAACTTGATAAAGCGCTGCCACCAATTTTACAAAAAAATTTATTCTCATACACTGAAAATATTTACCAATATTACAATAACATAGAGTCATGCAGTTATTAAATCCTATTCGAAATAAATTGGCAACGTTCCATGTGGCTGCGCAAACAGAATCAAGTTCAATCATTCAATTTGGATTAATTAATTTCGAAACGTGTTACGGTTTACCAGGAAGGAAGGAATTCAGCGAGCGAGAACCGATCAAGCCGGGGACTTATTATAAAGCTATATAATTAAATGCAGGTTTCGTTATAGGTATTATGTTTAAAATTCAAACCGAGAAAGAGGCGATATAACGGCTGCGAGCGTCAGGTTTTGTTGCTGCTTATTTAATAAACATCTTCGTACATGGCGAGTTGTTGGACATTTTCGCGCTGAAACTCGATATACGTACGTATACATTCAGCTCAACTCCACCAATGTCGTAATTAAGTCAACCAACCACTACGATGATAAAACCCCGCTGGGCCTTTATTACAAATATACGAAATAATGGGCGCCAACCCAGGGTGCTAATACGAACGCAAACGCCTCAAAAACTTCACGACACATTCAACGCTCTGCTATCTCTTAATCAATACCTTCCAAATAAGGAACTATCTGTTTTTCTCTGGGACATAATTCAGATTATCATTACAGACAATAACTCCTACTGGAACTTGGTGGCAACCACGTCAATTTTTTAAGAAATCCGAAAAAGTGAAACAAATAAGATTTAGGTACTTCTTTTACTGAACTGCCATAACCAAAGCCCATATTGAAAATAAATAAAAAGAACATTGAATGCAAACGATCAAGAGTTATAAGAGTGGTTCGTGTGTTGTTTGCAAGAAGTCGAGTGCAATCTTAACAAGACACCTCCTGTGCAGCACAATGGTTAACACTTTCATGGGTCTGAACGGTTCGGCAAACAGTCATCAGTCATATAATTGAACTCCCATGCATATCCTCGTGTGACGTACCGAGCCGCGTTGCATAATAACAAAACGGCCACAAGACCAACGCGAACAACAACAACAACAATAATAATAATGGTAAGTGACCACTGGCTCGAGAACATTCACAGCGACACGTTAATGTATAAGCTAATCGGCGTGTAATTGGCCAGGCGGAATGTGATCTCCTTGAATCGTGGACAGAATGGAACACTATGCTAATCCGATTTACTTGATGAATGTCAAAAAGGAATTTAAGGCTCAATTTTCGTTATAGTAGTCGCAACGAATCAATTTGCAAAAAAAATACGCCCTCCCTTTTCGTTTAAAATAATACGAAACATTTTTTTTTTTATTGAATGACAAGCTACTTGTCGCCATCTTCAATTGTATTTAATTCTAAATCTTTTATTTCGTTAGCTACTAGATTTTAATTTAACTGGTTGCCATGTTAAAATTTGCCTGATAACAAACTTCAACTTTATATAACTAATTTGTAACTTCTGAAGTATTTAGTAACCCAAATATTTTGGGTTTAAAATTTTTTGCCAAGTTCAATTTAGTTTGATGGCCTAGTTTGATTTTATCCAATTGTCAAATTCTGATTTAGTTAACCACCAAATTTAACTAGTTGTCATGTTTACATTCCCTTGATAACTAACTTCAACTTCATCTAACTAATTTGTAACTTCTGAAGTATTTAGTAACTAAATTTTGGTTTAATTTGTTGCCAAGTTCAATTTTGTTTGATGGCCTAGTTTGATTTTATCCAATTGTCAAATTCTGGTTTAGTTAACCACCATTTAACTAGTTGTCATGTTTACATTCCCTTGATAACTAACTTCAACTTCATCTAACTAATTTGTAACTTCTGAAGTATTTAGTAACTAAATTTTGGTTTAATTTGTTGCCAAGTTCAATTTAGTTTGATGGCCTAGTTTGTTTTATCCAATTGTCAAATTCTGGTTTAGTTAACCACCATTTAACTAGTTGTCATGTTTACATTCCCTTGATAACTAACTTCAACTTCATCTAACTAATTTGTAACTTCTGAAGTATTTAGTAACTAAATTTTGGTTTAATTTGTTGCCAAGTTCAATTTTGTTTGATGGCCTAGTTTGATTTTATCCAATTGTCAAATTCTGGTTTAGTTAACCACCATTTAACTAGTTGTCATGTTTACATTCCCTTGATAACTAACTTCAACTTCATCTAACTAATTTGTAACTTCTGAAGTATTTAGTAACTAAATTTTGGTTTAATTTGTTGCCAAGTTCAATTTTGTTTGATGGCCTAGTTTGATTTTATCCAATTGTCAAATTCTGGTTTAGTTAACCACCATTTAACTAGTTGTCATGTTTACATTCCCTTGATAACTAACTTCAACTTCATCTAACTAATTTGTAACTTCTGAAGTATTTAGTAACTAAATTTTGGTTTAATTTGTTGCCAAGTTCAATTTTGTTTGATGGCCTAGTTTGATTTTATCCAATTGTCAAATTCTGTTTAGTTAACCACCATTTAACTAGTTGTCATGTTTACATTCCCTTGATAACTAACTTCAACTTCTATCTAACTAATTTGTAACTTCTGAAGTATTTAGTAACTAAATTTTGGTTTAATTTGTTGCCAAGTTCAATTTAGTTTGATGGCCTAGTTTGATTTTATCCAATTGTCAAATTCTGGTTTAGTTAACCACCATTTAACTAGTTGTCATGTTTACATTCCCTTAAATAACTAACTTCAACTTCTTCTAACTAATTTGTAACTTCTGAAGTATTTAGTAACTAAATTTTGGTTTAATTTGTTGCCAAGTTCAATTTTGTTTGATGGCCTAGTTTGATTTTATCCAATTGTCAAATTCTGGTTTAGTTAACCACCATTTAACTAGTTGTCATGTTTACATTCCCTTGATAACTAACTTCAACTTCTATCTAACTAATTTGTAACTTCTGAAGTATTTAGTAACTAAATTTTGGTTTAATTTGTTGCCAAGTTCAATTTTGTTTGATGGCCTAGTTTATTTTATCCAATTGTCAAATTCTGGTTTAGTTAACCACCATTTAACTAGTTGTCATGTTTACATTCCCTTAATAACTAACTTCAACTTCTTCTAACTAATTTGTAACTTCTGAAGTATTTAGTAACTAAATTTTGGTTTAATTTGTTGCCAAGTTCAATTTTGTTTGATGGCCTAGTTTGATTTTATCCAATTGTCAAATTCTGGTTTAGTTAACCACCATTTAACTAGTTGTCATGTTTACATTCCCTTGATAACTAACTCCAACTTCTTCTAACTAATTTGTAACTTCTGAAGTATTTAGTAACTAAATTTTGGTTTAATTTGTTGCCAAGTTCAATTTTGTTTGATGGCCTAGTTTGATTTTATCCAATTGTCAAATTGTCATTTAGTTAACCACCATTAAACTGGTTGTCACGTTCAAATTTCCCTGATAACTAACTTCAACTTTATCTAACTAATTTGTAACTTCTGAAGTATTAAGTAACTAAATTTTGGTTTAATTTGTAGCCAAGTTCAATTTAGTTTGATGGCCTAGTTTGATTTTATCCAATTGTCAAATTCTGATTTAGTTAATCACCATTAAACTGGTTGTCATGACCAAATTTCCCTAATAACTAACTTCAACATTATCTATGGTAACTAACTTGTAACTTCTGAAATATTTGGTTACTAAATTTTGGTTTAACTTGTTACAAAGTTCATTTTCGTTTTATCTTCAACTACTTATCAAGTTTTTGCTTGAGTTGCCAAGTTTAGATTGATTTGATTATGAAGCAAGTACTTGTCCAGGTATTATTCAAGTTCTCATTTACCAAAACCAGTAATTTCGTTTAGATTTGATTTGGGCATTTTTACAAATTATTTGCCATTGAATCTAGAACTGATGACTGATTATTAATAGCTTCTTTTATTATTATATCATTGATAATCTTTATATGTTTCGGTTGTTTGTAATCCAAGTTATTAGAAAACAGTGGATGTAGTGACTGGAGCACAATGACCGCTACTGAGCATAACACATAGACACCAAAACATTAACGCACACGCAACTATTTTATTACCGAAGGTTGAGAACATCAAAAGAGGATTAGCAGTGCCATAAGTAGGTCGTAACTAACATTTTCACGAGCCTATCTGAAGCACTAAAAGCCAACTTAAATAATTTATTTTGGTCATCAATAGATATCATAATCGTGATAATTGAATGGGAGGGAACACAAATGATAAAGTACCACTTGGGATAATCCTGATGATGGTGAAGAGATTTTTTTAGATAAACTTGAAATCATTTTTGTTGTGATGGTTTAGTTTGTAAGACAAACCGTCCCGTTTTGTTGTTCGAAGGCGCAAAAAACCTGTGGGCTTCATAAACCCATCCTCGTTACAAGACCACCCGACCAATACAAGACAATCGTATGAGCAGCCAGTTAAGTAAAAGATCTGAACGAAAATGTTTATTGATGACGTCTTGACAATTTCGATTTGAATGCCTACAAACTTGTATACATACATTTGGGTATTTACGTGATGCTGTCACTCTGTACTCGGGTTCTCTCGCGTCCCGACCTGATTTAAAATCACAGCCCACGAAATTTATACCGCCAGATTCGGTGCCATTCTTTGGGACCATCAACGCACAACACACTTCACGTGCCTCCAAAGAATGTTCACGCACACAATATTTGAACTTTCTTAATAAATTGATTTCCAAGTGTTTCAAATTTGGACCTGAAGACCGCAAAGAGCTCTGCAAGATGTTACAGCCTTTGGTGTTATGAAACGCTTCGGCTCGTTTAAATATTTATCAATTACATAATTCACGTCACGATTAACTCTATTGTCGTACACAATACGAATATTAAGCCGAGAGATTATTCAAAGATAATTATTAATTAACGATAACCGGTAATTGATCTTCTAGTTTTGAAGTTCTACCTTTCGCTATTTACCTTGTACTCTTAATAATCAGGCTCAACTTTCACAACAATATCCACCTAATAAGATCTAATGATACAATGGTAGCTTAACGATTTATGTAATAGACGTCAAGATAAAAATCAAAATCTCTTTATGAGATAAAGAAAAAATACAGACTGCTTACCGTTCTTTCGGTTAAATAATTTCCTGGCATGCCAATGACAACACTCACCTGAAAAAAAAATAAAACAAAATTAACATTGTTGATCAAATACGAAGGAATTTGGATGATGTAAAAGTACGTGCAATTGACATAAATTATATGGAGTTCTGCAATTCAGGAACACCTGACAGCCATAACAAACTGTAAGTAATAAGAAAAGTGGAACATGGCCATTTTTATTTTTAAACGCCACGTTTATCAGCAAAATTTCAATGTAACAAGTATAACATGTTTTACCATATGTTGGCCAAACTGGAAGATATTTTGAAAAACGTATTAAACTACTTCAACTCTTTTGGTTACAAATACTTTTCGGGGCCAAGTGGCTAAACAATTTAAATGTAGGTTTAATACAATTCAGTATTGGACGTATGAAAAGTGGTCCAAATAAAGACAACTTTCTCCAGTTGACTTTTTAAAAAAGTAGAGTTGGTATTAGGTATTGTGAGTATTGAAACGGAAGGTGTCGATTCGTGGTGCTAATTGGAAGTGGTGCGACTTCACAATATTCAGCGAGACCTATAAATATTAAAGACGAAGTATTTATGGCGCCATATAATACTTTCCATTTAAAACACGCCACAGGAGGCAACTCTAAAAAGGTGAATATTTAAAATAGGGTCATATATCAGCAGCAGCTCGCCAACAAATTAAACAAACTAGTTTGCTCCTTTGATCACGAAAAAAATGCAAAAATTAAATGCCGCTTTTTAACTTATACCTACAGATACCAAAATGTGATCGTAAATAAAACGATTATTTATAATGTTCAGATGTCCACATTAATTAGCAGCTGCCCACATGTTATTTCTAATCATATCATATATAATTTCTACTTACTTATATAATAATGGCTTTATTAAGACAAAACGTTGAACATTAATAATAAAGCTAGGCTCATGTTTATTCATAACCAAAAATTTTTATTAAATAAAATTGTTATAACACTCTGGTACTTCATGATATAAAACCAGGAACGATTATGTTTAGACAAATTACACTCATCACGTAAACGATCAAAACTTAATTATTAGTCAGCTTTCAACAAAATTAATAAGCATTTAGTAGGATAATTAGAAATATATTTTATCAAAATTTAGAGTGTTACCTACTACAATCTTCAAATAATAATAAAAGATAGTCAACTGTAAGGATAGCACTTTCCTTTCCTATAGTTTACGTCACTAATCATCCACTAAGAAGGCGGGGCGAGTGTTTATGTGACCATAAGTGTGAAAAGCCAGAGGTGGACCTTATATATCTCTACATACATCATATCCGGAACTATGAGGATAATAATGAAAAGGGGCGCATAATTGGTAAGGCCCGCCTTCTTTGTAGACACTTTGTGACATATTTCGAATACAACGGTCACGGACGAGTGTGACATACTTACTTATAATATTTACACCACCAAAAAATAAGAGGACAACAAAAGTTTCTTGTTATGTTACACTGTAGCAGTTGGTGGACAATATGAGAAATGATTTTGGAAATTGCAATTACGTTAGGCATTCAAATAAAATGAGTCAGTGGTTATTTTACACACAGGCGAGCCGTTTATCAGAGGCAAAACAGCCGGGTTCACTTAAACGAATTAAACTTTATGCCGGTGGGACATGAAAAAGGACATGTTTATGATAATTAAATGAATAAAATGTAACGTGGAAAGTTAAGATTGGATTTTATTCGAAACGGGAATGCAATTCAACTTATTTACGGTGCCTAATATATGTAAAGTGCTACTCGTAATAATGCTGCGTGGTCAAAGTAGGCTGACCAGGACTCACCGCTGTTTCTTTCCCTCTTTATATACATATATACATGTATATGTATGTACGTATGTACCATCGACGTTGTTGCCGATGCGATGCCAAAGCATCGAACAACTGCAATACCTACAACATTAAGATCTCTCTGAAAACGTGGAGCATTTTTGCAACGCGCGTTTATTTGTTCTTTCGTAACGGTCGAGCAACAATTTATTGAACAACGAAACACAATGGGATTGGATACTAAAATGTAAACCCACAACACACTCACACACGTACACGTAAACGTACACACACACACGTAAAAACCTAAGACATAAACATTCTCCTCATCTTCCTCTTATTCTTCTTCTTATTCTTAGGGTATTTACTATTTACGAATTGTAGAGGCTGATACGTGTTGAAACTCCATATTAATAAATTATTGTTTGTTTTAATGGTACAAAAAGACAACTAGACCAATTTTTTCAATTTATAAATAAAATACATCCCAAAATCAAATTTACCATCGAGCTAGAAGCCAATAATTCAATCAATTTCTTAGATCTTACAATTACCAAAATCAATAACAAGCACGAGTTTTCTATTTACCACAAACCCACAGAAACAGATACGATAATACATTCAACTTCTTTTCATCCTTTCGCTCAAAAATTATCATATTTTCATTCCATGCTCTTCAGGCTTTTAAACTTTCCTCTGTCTAAAATAAATTTCAATAAAGAACTCAACAGGATTTATTGTATAGCTAAAAATAATGGATATCCAAAAAGTTTAATTACGAACTTGTTAAAAAACAAAATACAAAAAATAACTTTAAATTCGGTTTATCCTACAAAAACTACGAACAATAACTTTAACTGTTTAACTTATATAGGAGACATTTCCATAAAATTAGGAAAAGAATTAAAGACAATTAATGAAAGTCAAATATCATTCAAAACTATCAACTCTCTAGGAAATTTTATCAAAAATAATAAAGACAAATTAAATAAAGAATCGAAATCTGGAGTCTATAGGTTAAAGTGTGGGGATTGCAATAAGGTGTAAATTGGAGAAACAGGAAGAACATTCAAACAACGAATAAACGAACACTTAAAAAGTTACGAACATCACAAAATGGACTCCAGTTACGCTGAACATTTGCTGAATAACAACCATAAATTCAACCCAGACTTTGATGTATTACATGTATCCAATAAAAGCAAAATGTTAAATTCGTTAGAATCGTTAGAAATAATTAACCATAATAGAGATAATATTTTATTAAACGATCAGTTAGAGATTAAGAACTCACCACTACTAAATCTAAAACTTCCCACCCCTTGAACTTGTATATAAGCCGCTATTGCTAATAAATATGTATCATTTCTTCATCCACCTGATGAAGCCACTGTGTGGTGAAACTATAGTCGTGGTACTTTTTCAAATAAACTTTGAAACTCAAAAAAGTGTGTCTTTTATTTAATTTATTTACTATTTGTACGTATGACGATACAACACAGGCAGGTATCTATTTGTGTCGCATTATGACATGATTTGAAAATTTGTGGCATGTTGCTAATGTTTTTAAACCTTCAAGAATTTCCCAGACTAAGAAGATTCTAGAAAATGCCCTTGCAGTATAGTCTCAAGTGTTTGAAACTACCCTCATGCCTATTACGAACGAATCATTAAAAAACCAGAAGTAAATGGACTTTAGTATGAATAGATATGATTCCATAGGGACAAAAGTGAGGTAGTTTCTCTACAAGGATATGATTTAGTTGGTTATTTGTTAAAGTAGTAAGGTGTGGCATTTGTAAGGCTAACAGCTATTAAATTACACGGGCGTAACAATCAACCAACGGCCAGCTGCAACTGTTATACCTTTAGCTGGTCAACCGATGGCAAAATAGGCAAATTACTCGGTAAATTGGTTTCGAAAAGCGGATCGCTGTTGTGCATTCAACAAAGTATTTTTCGGTTGAGTATGTTTAAATAATGAACTTGACACTAACGGATACGAAATGTTCTTTAAACTCCAACCTTCACCAAAGTTTAAATTCGTTTCTGCAATTTTAAAACTTTTATCACAACTACTGCAAAGTCTATTTATGGCACAAATATCGGATATAGTGTACGATACCTCTAACAACTAATAATATAAAATAATTTATTGTAAGTCTGAAAAGAAGTCGTAATGTTTGCTTTCGTTATTTTCGTTGTTAACACGTCCATGCAAAAGCAATTTACGCTGAAGATCTTTTGTATGACTCGTTTGTAAACACCTGTTCACGAAAATATTACACACTGGACACTGGCGTTGTAAATGGTAAATAGTTTTTTCACGCTTCGTTTTTATAACGTGCGATCTCCTAAAATTCTGCTCCTAACCGGTCACGTGACAGAAATTATGAGCAAACGAAAACAAAATTGTTATCGAATTGTTTACAATGAACGAACTGACAATTTATTATACCTGCGTGAATAAACATCAATTACCACATACTTTCTAATTATACGGCTACAACTTCATTAAAACAAAAGGGAATTTTATGAATTAAACCACTACCGGTGTCCTACCCAACGCAATAAATGAAATAGAGAAGGGACAAGTTTGTATAAATGTGTTCTAATGAAATTATTTTAATGAATGAAGTTTAAGGGCTCTTGAAACACGAGCGTGTACTGAAAAGCAAAAAGACCGCAAGGAGCGGGTCATGAAAACTGCGAGAATGCAGTCAGAGAGGGATAGAAGTTATAAGCATGCAGGGAGTGAGTAACGAAAGCTGCTAAAATCAATGGAAGGCTTCACTGAAGCACGGCAGGAATCATAGAAGCAACGAAAGCGCAGTGAGCGAGTCACAAAGGTTACGACGGTGCACTCAGCGAGTCAGGGAAACGGTGGGCGCGCAGAGGACAATTCATAAAAGCTGCGAGAGCGCAGTTCCAGTCATAGTGGCAACAAGGGTTAAGGGGCGAACTATCAAAGCAGCGAGTCATGGGAGCAGTAAGAGCACAAAGATCGAGTCACGAAGGCGGCGAGAGCGCAGATCTAGTAATAAAAGCAACAAGGAGCGAATAGTCAAAGCTACGACAGCGCAGCATGTGGGTCATGAAAGCAACGGGAGCGCAGAAAGTAATTCAATGAAGTGACGAGAGCTCAACTCGCGTCACAGAGGCAACAAAAAGCCAAGGAGTGAATCGTCAAAGCAGCAACAACGCAGTATGTGATATATGGAAGCAGTTAAAGTTTAGGAGATGACTTATGGAAGCGGCGAGAGCACAGCAGAAGTCATAGAAGAAATAAAACCGCAATGAGCGAGTCACGAAGGTTACGACAGCGCAGTCAGAGAGTCATGGAAGCGGTGGGATGATTCATAAAAGCTGCGAAAGCGCAGTTCGAGTCATCGTGGGACGAAGGGTTCAGGAAGCGAACTTTCAAAGCTGCGACAGCGCAGTATGTGAGTCATGAATGCAGCGGGAGCGCAGAAACTAACTCAAGGAAGTGACGAGAGCTCAACTCGCATCACACAGGCAACAAAAAGCCAAGGAGCGAATCATCAAAGCAGCGACAACGCAGTATATGATATATGGAAGCAGTGAAAGTTTAGGGAATGACTCATGGAAGCGGCGAGAGCACAGCAGAAGTCATAAAAGCAATAAAACCGCAATGAGCAAGTCACGAAGGTTACAACAGCGCAGTCAGTGAGTCATGGAAGCGGTGGGTGTGCAGGGGACGATTAATAAAAGCTGCGAAAGCGCAGTTCGAGTCATAGTGGGAAGAAGGGTTCAGGAAGCGAACTGTCAATGCTGCGACAACGCAGTATGTAAGTCATGAAAGCAGGAAGAATGAAAAGCAACTCAAGAAAGTGACGAAAGCGCAGCAAGAGCCATGGAAGCAATGAAAGTGCAGTAGGCGAGTCACGATGACTACGAGAGCGCAGTCAACGAGTCATCGAAGCAGCAAGAGTACAAGGATCGACTCATGATAGTAACGAGAGCGCAGTTCGAATCGGAGCATCAACGAGTGCGCACAATGCGAATCATCAAAGCTGCGACAATACAGTGTGTGAGTTATGTAAGCGACAAAAGCACAGAAAAAGAGTTAAGCAAGCTGCGACAACGCAGTCATGAAAGCAGCGAATGCGCAGACTGCAAGTTCTGCAATCAGCAAGTATATCATTGAGAACAGAATATTTTAGGAAATAACATTTTTGAACTTTTCAACCTTCTTAATAGATTTGTTGCCGATAACTCAAGCACAAGAAGGAAAACTATACGGAAGTTTTGGCCATTTTTACAAACAACTGGAATCTGACTCAAAATTGAACCTAGTGAACATGTCTTATGATCCACATGGGTGCAGCTAATGACAAAAATCTGTGTTACATTTCCAATAATTACAAAAGCAAAAGTTCCTATAAGATAAAAATTAATGTCTTGTACTCACCTTTTCATGCAAGAGCGAAATCGCTGACAAAAAGCTAGAGCTCGTTATTACAAATTGAAAATGTTTACAGCTGACCTTATTTTCTGCTTGACGTGAATTAAATAAATAAATTATAAATTTTGCCACACCCAATTAATAGCCAAGACGAATACGTAAGGTGGTTATTACTATTACAATCCGATAGAAAAATGCAGTGTTTTTGCCCCGGAGCACTAACAACATTCTTTTTAATCAAGAATCCAATAAATAATCGGTTACGAAGTTTATCCTTATCCTGTCGCGTAGGAACGACATAAAGAAACACGATATTTTGCTCGAAAGGCGTATATTACTATATTAACATGAATAACAAAAGAAAGAACACATACATACATACAAAGGTGTCGTTCGTCGCATATATATGTAGGTATGTTTGTTAAGAACCGGTTAGAGAGCTGGGCATGTGCACTTTATAAAATCAACTTTAATTATCTTACCAATCAACACCTTATCAGCAAATTATTTCCATATTTATTATAAAATCCCTAAGACAGGATTCCTGCATACGCTCAACCTTACTATATAATACACAATAAAGCGGAAGATTACTTTCTTTTCCATTTAGGTACACAACAATCAAAAGGTGTAAGAAATTGTAATTGTTGCCTTACTCGATATTTATAATAACGCCTGTATTAAAGAGCTCTTAATGTAAATTACATAACATGAACTTTTTTGGCTTCTGATAGCAGTTAATGGAAAGTGTTTAGCATTTCTTCCAGTGACATGAAAAATTTTTAAAATCTGCGGGTTTGTAATAGGTACATATTCCTCTCAAAGTTAAGAGTAAACGGGGTAGATATATCGGTTGGTTTTGGTCGCACAAATCTTATAAGTAGTTGTTGCCTGTGGGGCAGCCCTGCAAGAGCTGTCTCTAAATTACAAGACTGGTAGACGCGGAATGCCGCCCGTTGCAGAGGAGAGACAGGAATGGAATTTTGCACTCACGCAAGCAAGAGCAAAAACTGCTGCAGACGATGACGAAAGCACTACTGCCAATATAACTACCGTGATTTAGTCATTGCATTAAGCAACATATAAATAGTTTTCTACATCGATAGATATATAGTTAATAACTTAATTATTATTGCTTCTCTATTTCCTAACCTAATACGTATATAGTTCAAGAATTTAAAATAAATTCCAAGTCCTATTTGAGTCCCGATGATTCTGCACCATGGCAAAAAATAAGAGCTATTTTTAATGACCAGTAATGTAATAATATGTATGCAAATGACCAACAGACATAATGTCACCGCGACGTATATGGTAAAAAGAGAACGTCTACATTTTTACTTCCACAGAGGTCAAAAATAAGAACAATATACCTAAGCGAAGGCCATTGTAACAATTACATTCGTACAGTCAGTCAGCAGTGAGTTGGGTCTATTGTTTTAGAATGCACGCCGTTGAATTACTAATAACTACAATCGTTGTTTCAATTGCCAAGATTTGCGAAACAAAAAATAGCAGCTCACGAAAAAGATGTTACTGCCGGTGATACACAATATGGCACATAACCCACATTTACCAATTCCAACCAGTTTCTTGGTAAAATAACAGTAAGTATTTGAAACACTTTTGAATTCTAATGAAAACTTTTCACAAACAACAAAAGTTAGGAATCAAACAATTTCAACTGACAGAATTTTAAAAATTATATAGTGCAACAATGTTGGGTATCTACAGGTCTAACCGCTGAAAGCTCTAAGGAATCATTTGTGAATCGATAGAAATTGGCAAAAAATGGCGTCAGCACTCCAAAGTTTATTAATTATATTAATTTATACATTACCTACTGTTATAGGCAAGTACCTACATATAATTAAACGGTTTCTGTATTGAAAACGAATTATCTCATCATCAGTGAGCCGATGGATACATACAGTTGTTTGTTTTCTTTCTTCAGCTTTTGCTATAGACATACCTATTAGTCCGTTCAAGTCCAGTCTCTTTTTTTATTTACAGGTAACGACCTACGCATTTTTCTTGGCCGATACGCAGTGTAAATAAATTTTTGAATGAGCAAACAAAGGCACGATGGAAGACAAATACGTATTATATTCGTTCCCATACAAGTTGTTGTCAAATACAAGAGAACGCTAGTAGCACTTGACAATCCGTAAGGTACTTACATGAATACATGTTGAAAACATCAATTAGGGAGGAAAAATACGAGATATTTAATGGACTCGGCCGTTGATCGGGTTTCTGAGTAAATGAAAACGTTTTAAGAACTACGGAAACTAGTTTTTAAAAACGCTTTACCGATTTGTTTCAAGATCAATAAGATTATCAGTAAAAATAAATTAATGGTTGGTTTATATTTTTTATGCCGAGATAACTACGGGTACGAAAGCACATCTGAATAGAGATAAAAGGGCGAAAACGCAGTCATAAGGCATGAGAACGGCGAAAGCGCAGGGTGTGAGTCATGAGAACGACGAAAGCGCAGCGCGTAAGTCATGAGAGTAGCGACAGGGTAGAGGATGAGTCATGAGATTGGCGAAAGCGCAGCGTATGAGTCATGAGAGTGGCGAATCAGTAGAGGGTGAGTCATAAGATTGGCGAAAGCGCAGCAAGTGAATCATGTTGATGGCAAGATTATCAGTAAAAATAAATTAATAGTCGGGTTAATATTTGTTATGAAGATAAATCAACCAGTACGAAAGCAAATCTGATAAAGAAAAAGGTGAAAACCCAGTCGAGTCATGAGAACGGCGAAAGCGCATCGGGTGAGTCATGAGAACAACAAAAGCGCAGCGCGTAAGTCATGAGAGTGGCGAAAGGTTAGAGGGTGAGTCATGAGATTGGCGAAAGCGCAGCAAGTGAATCATGTTGATGGCAAGATTATCAGTAAAAGTAAATTAATGGTCGGGTTAATATTTTATATGACGATAAAACCACGAGTACGAAAGCAAATCTGATAGAGGAAAAGGTGAAAACGCAGGCATGAGTCATGAGAACGGCGAAAGCGCAGCGGGTGAGTCATGAGAACGACGAAAGCGCAGCGCGTAAGTCATGAGAGTCGCGAAAATTTAGAAGGTGAGTCATGAGATTGGCGAAAGCGCAGCGTATGACTCATAAGAGTGGCGAGTTAGTAGAGGGTGAGTCATAAGATTGGCGAATGCGCAACAAGTGAATCATGTTGATGGAAAGATTATCAGTAAAAATAAACTAATGATCGGGTTAATATTTTATATGACGAGATAAGCACGAGTACGAAAGCACATCTGAATAGAGATAAGAGGGCGAAAACGCAGCCATAAGTCATGAGAACGACGAAAGCGCAGCGCGTAAGCCATGAGAACGACGAAAGCGCAGCGCGTAAGTCATGAGAGTCGCGAAAATTTAGAAGGTGAGTCATGACATTGGCGAAAGCGCAGCGTATGACTCATAAGAGTGGCGAATTAGTAGAGGGTGAGTCATAAGATTGGCGAAAGCGCAACAAGTGAATCATGTTGATGGAAAGATTATCAGTAAAAATAAACTAATGATCGGGTTAATATTTTATATGACGAGATAAGCACGAGTACGAAAGCACATCTGAATAGAGATAAGAGGGCGAAAACGCAGCCATAAGTCATGAGAACGACGAAAGCGCAGCGCGTAAGCCATGAGAACGACGAAAGCGCAGCGCGTAAGCCATGAGAACGACGAAAGCGCAGCGCGTAAGTCATGAGAGTCGCGAAAATTTAGAAGGTGAGTCATGACATTGGCGAAAGCGCAGCGTATGACTCATAAGAGTGGCGAATTAGTAGAGGGTGAGTCATAAGATTGGCGAAAGCGCAACAAGTGAATCATGTTGATGGAAAGATTATCAGTAAAAATAAACTAATGATCGGGTTAATATTTTATATGAAGAGATAAGCACGAGTACGAAAGCACATCTGAATAGAGATAAAAGGGCGAAAACGCAGCCATAAGTCATGAAAACGACGAAAGCGCAGCGCGTAAGTCATGAGAGTAGCGAAAGGGTAGAGGATGAGTCATGAGATTGGCGAAAGCGCAGCGTATGAGTTATGAGAGTGGCGAAAAAGTAGAGAGTGAGTCATAAGGTTGGCGAAAGCGCAACAAGTGAATCATGCTGATGGCGAGAGCGCAGGTAACGAGTTATGGAAGAAGAATGTCATGGATGCAACAGAAGGGCAGCAAAAAATTACTGGAAAATAAAAATCACAAAGAATATTTAAATTCTGGCCGTAGTCGAACAGTCAATGACTTCTCCCTTGTGCATTTCTTGAAAAAATATCTACAAATACAAACATTTGCAAGAATGCAGCAAGTTTCACGCTATATCCATCACGAATTAGAAACGTATTAATCGATTTTAATTCAGTTGACATGTGCTGTGATTACGAAAAATCCGGTTGTGCGTAGTACAGTCGCATTTGTAATACCTACACACAATATATTTGATTGTGTGCGTGTTCCTTGATACAGTAGGTGTACGAACGAACGTATCTTCTTTAGTTGTTAAACGACATTCGGAACACAGGCCGGCCTATCTCTTAAATAAATTGATTCATTCCTGACCATGTCGCCTGAGAGACAAACGGTTGACGTTTAATTTGGTCCAAGTCGTCAAATTAAAAGCGCAGATAAATTATCTCGAAAACGTAAATGAGCTTTTAAAACAAGCACGCATTGCGATAAGGGCGAGAGCGGCGAAAGAGAAAATGAGATCGAGGAAGAGAGAGAACCTGAGGGACCGCGGAATCGAAACGTTACGAATGCCGCACTCTCTTATCGTTAACAGCCACGGCGACTTAAACAAATGTAATAATACTTAAAAATAAATCGGTCGCACGATCCATTAAAAGATGACTTCGTGACCGTCATATCTAAAACCGTATTCTGTATCAGGCCTTACGTAAAAATTACTTTGACCACAACACCAAACAGTTAAACTGTATTGAGTGCAATGGTGAAAAGCACGAGATATAATTTTGACTTTTGTTTCAACAACGAATTTAGGTAATGTTTATATTATTATCGATGCAATTTTCAGTGAACCCAATTATATCCAATTCCTTCTGGAGTTAAACAATTCTGCTTCTAAAATTACAGCTACCGTAATTGAGCGGAGTCCATTTTATATTCTTTAAATTTTACTACTGGAAAACTGCTTAAAAAGATCGAATCTCTGACGTCAAAGAAACTCGCGTCTGTCCCATATCGCGTACGTTAACCCATCTGATTTTGCAGTGTGTCTTAAAACTTTACTGCTGTTTTATTAAGTGTTTTCAAATTAGCAAAAAAGACCGAGCAATCACTGCCAGAAAACAAGGACCATAAAAGTTAAGCAGCTTTTGTAAAACGGACCATCTCTTCCGTCGTCAAAACGTACCAATGTACGTTAGTTTGGATTGGAGTTCATTAAAAGAAGCATGGACGAAATTAACCAAAAGACGCTACAACATTTTCTTAATTGCGACTCTCCCATAATCTGATCTCAGCCAAGAAATGTCGGGTTTGTATGGCAGGCAAAATCGCCAATTTTGCATTAATTGCTTTGTCTCAAATTAAGATATAAACTCATATGATGCATACCTACCTATAAAAATATCGGACGTAAAATCCTCATAACGTATTTTTATTAAATGCGGAATGATCGTTAAAAATTCTGCAAACCTAATATCAGATGCAATCAAAACAACGTATTCATAAATGAAACTACACTCTTGTGGAAAGTGGGAGAGTAGGTAGAAGGTCCTTTTCAGCCTTCTTTATGAATTAATGATATGGGTGGAATGCAGTTGAGGAATATTATTACTACCCCAGCATTTACCTATGTGATACACGAAAACCACAGAAACCCTGAGCTTTCACTACGAAAATTCTGTTCTCATCAAGGAAACCTTCAGCTATTATCGTGGAAACCCTGAGCTCTCATTATTTATAGGAATCCCGAACTCTAGTCGTGGAATCCCTGAGCTCTCATCATGAAAATCGTAAGGTTCATAATGAAAACCCTGAGTTCGCACTACGGAAACCCTAGCTCTCATTAAGGAAACCTGAACTCTCATCGTAGAAACCTTGAACTCTAATCATGGACTTCTGGAGCTGTCATTACTAAAACCTTAATCCATTTACGAACCCTGAGCTGTCATCGTGGAAACTCCTTGTTTAACAAGAGAAACCCCGACCTTTCATCCTGGAAATCCTGAGCTGTTATTATTGTGAGTTCTGATATTAGAAATCTTTAGGTGGCATTATGTAAACCCTGAACTATCATCATGAAAATCCTGAGGTCACGTCATGGAAATTCTGAGCACTTTCATCATCGAAATCCTGACTTCTCATTATAAGAAATTTTGAGCACTATCATCATCGAAATCCTGACTTCTCATCATGGAAATTCTGAGCTGTCACTTTTGAAACTCTATGGTATTTTAGAAACCCTGCGCTCTCATAAAATAAACCCTGATTTGCCATTGTAGAAGCCCTAAGTCTTAGTTCTGAGTTCTAATGGAAACTGAGCTATGACCATGGAAATCCTGAGTTCTCATCGTGAAAACTCTGAGCTATCATTGTAGAAATCCGAAGGGTTTTTCATGGAAACCCTGACTTGTCACTACTGAAACCTGAGTCACCTTCAAATCCAAAGTTCTCGACCTGGATAACCCTGAGCTATTCTTTTAATTGTGAGTTCTGGCAATATAAACCATCAGTTCTCATCATTGAATTCTTGAGCTGCAATTACTCCGACTTTATATACCCTAAAAATCCTGAATTCCCATTATTTAAATCCTGAACGCTAAACATTAAAATCCTGAACTCTCATCGTTGAAATCTTGAACGCTCATCATTGACATCCTGAACTCTCATTACTGAAATCCTGAACGCTAAACATTAAAATCCTGAACTCTAATCGTTGAAATCCCGAACGCTCATACATTGAAATCCTGACCTCTCATCTCTGAAATCCTGAACGCTCATCATTAAAATCCTGAACTCTCACCATAGAAAACCAGAGCTGTCATTATTGGAACCCTGAGCTATCCTGTAAACCCCGAGCTTTCATAAAGGAAATCCTGAGATTTACTCATTAGAACCCTCATTTCTCATCATGAAAACCGTGAGTTCTCTTTTTATCAAAGCTGGTCTAACAATCAACTTTCATTTACTTATATTGTGGAACTTCTTTTTATGACGGAAACTGGCAACTGATTGGTGAAAATAGTTAAGAAGGCATCGATCTTCTGGCAGTGGCTTGTTAATCGATTGAGTTGGACGTCGAATTCGTGAGAGAAACAACACGGGCAACGCGATACCATGCGTCAGACGCGCCGAAGCGATGATGGCGTCGTTCAAAATTAATACCTGGTGTGATACTGTTAGTAACGTGGAACGGCCATGCATAAATAATACCCTGGACCGTTCTTCTTTCGGTTCGGTGTGGAAAGGCATTTAATTTCGGCGCGTATACGCGTACGTAGGTACGATCGCGCGCGCGCGCAAGCACGACAAGACAGGACTATACCTATACGTGCAGGACCTGTCGCTCGTAATAAAACATGCCGTACCTATGTGTGTACGTATGTACATTGGCCAATTAATAACGAGCATGAGGAATCCCGGCTACACGAAAATCCAATCTCTGGCAGAATATTAAAACATCCCCATCGTAAATAAAAGTAAACGAACGAATGTTTCGTCGTTAAGATACCCGTAATGGGCGGTCATATTTCAGGCTACGAAGCTCTGATGTGACTACGAACGTAACGAGGAAGTCATCTTTCATCTCGTGCGCCGACCTGTTGTCACATGTTTTCTTCTTCTTCTTCTACTTCTTCGTCTTTTTCCTCTTATTCTTACTCTTCATCTTCGTTTAGCCATCAAATATGCTACGTAAGTAGAGCTGCTATCGCCAACAATTTTCTTAATGACTCTTATTCTAAGGTAACAGGCCACACAGTGATCCATAATCTCATAAAGGAGAGATACCATCTAAGAGACGATTCACTTTCATATCAGACCGTTCTCTCAACGTTAACACACCACTAAATTGCAAAAAATAATGCCTATCATACTAAATCATCCAGAAGGAGTTATATTCTACATGCTTGAGGAGTTTCGACTAATTCCGTAGCATTTTTATATTCGTATACATTTTTATATCTTCATTCTTTTCAAATGCATGTGTTTTTATATTTTTGAAAAACTTAGGTAATTACCCATGTGGTTTTCCTTTTTCTGTTTCAAATTGCTTAGGTGTTAACTAACTAGTGCATGATATCCATAACTCAAGCTCTTCTTAATTGCTTTTTAACGATGGGTTTCTTCGGTAGTTCAAGGTCTATGGTAAAACCAGCAGATATTTCGTATATATACAGGGGTACTAAAAAGTTTAACAAATACTGCATCAAAAGATAGAAAGTGAAACGGTTCGTTTTTGAAATAAAAATAAAATTGGTAATCCTATTTCATACATTCAGCCTTTACAAATTATATTGTTATTTATCCCTACTTTTATCTAAATCCTTCAAGCTCTTTCTTAATATTAGCAACTTAATTATCAGTTTTTGACACCATTGAGACCCAAATGTTCCACAACAGAACTCAAATATAGTGAAGCACAAAAAGTGTCAGAAATACGCTTGTATAATTGTCCTTTTAATTTATAAACGATCCAGCTTGTTAAAGGATTAAATATATACAATTTGTTCAGCACTGTAAGATCATTAAAGTTCAATACGTTGTCAGGTATGTTCTAACGGTTTGTCTGTCGATATTTCCAACTCGCCACGCCAAACCACGCGAATACAGGAAGAAGTATGTACCTACTATCAATTAATATCGGCCAATAGTTCTACAAGATAATTTGCGAACAGGCCTTATTAATGTCAGATATCCGGTTTGTACCTACGGAATTAAAGGAAAAATACAAGGAATTTTCTCAGACTGTTATTAACGTCAATAACTGATAAAGTGGGTACGGAAGTATGCGTCAAATAGTGATGTTTAAAATTTGCTGAACAAAATCGACTATACGTACAGTAATATTTATTAGCAATTAAGTATGTCGTTTTAAAACTGTGATTTTAAATAATTTTTTGCATAAATGATTATTCTGTATGATACCGATGATTATAATTAATACCTATATGAATTAATTAATAGTTTTGGCCAATGACCAAAGAATCCAATTTATATGGTAATTTTCGATTTATGTCGTTTTCGAAAGAAAAATTGAAACTGGCGTAACCGAACATATAAGGCACTTAAAACATAAATTGACAACATTAAAGAAATATAGTTTCGAGGGTCAAGTTAAAAAAAATTAATTGGATGAATTTATTTAATGAATAGAACTTCAATATCCGCGCCAATAATTTAAATAAATCTAAGGTAAACGACACAGTTTTTGAAACGAATTTCCAACACGTAAAAAAGTTGCTTTTTTACATATATTAAACAGGCACACAAGTATAAAATACAACCAGGTTTCTCGTACATATCTCGCTTGACTGCCGATTGAAGTCTCCTATTCTGGGCATTGCTTATAAAGGAATTGAAATCAATGGGGTGTTTTACCATTTTTGGGGATTTTTTTTAACAAATTTGACTTCATGTCACAAGGCAACAAATAATAATATTCTAAAAAAAACTTTTGGGTGAGTAGTTATTATGTTTGTATAATGTATGTAGATAAAATAAGAATGAATGAATGAATGAAGATTGCGTAGCTATGCCGACCGAATTTCAAATAAAAGGCAATTATGAAAGAACGAATAGAAGAAACAAAAAAAAGACAAGAGGATAAAATTTAGAGCGGCTAAAGAAGGCGCGATTTTCTCGAGCGATTTCGACGGGCAATCGGACGGAAAACTCGACACATCTCGACGAAGTGTAGCAAAAAGTTCGGTGCGATGCAGCAGTCGGGCGAAGAGTTAACAGTTTTTTGCGACCAACAAACAGAACGATCGGCAACGACTGCGACTTGAACGACTGCTGTTGCCGTTGTCGTCTACGTAGTAGTCCATTCTCTCTCTTTTCTGTTCACTCCGGTTATTCTTCGGTCTCCACGACCATCACCAACAGCAGCAGCACCCGGAGTAAAGGAATGGAGAGAAGGGGGGCCGCGGAGTGCAGCGACAGTAAGGGTTCGTGGCCTTGTGCAAGAGCCACAGCAGTCAAGCAGCAGCCACACAACAAGTCGAACGTACGTATACATGCGGGTATGCGAACAATACGCGGCATCGTATTCAATGATGCCCAACGGACAATAACAACAACAATCGATAAAGTGCACCACACAGTGACTACCACATGCTACGACCACCATGTTCGTGCAGTAGGCCGCAGAAAACCAGAGAACAGTCCCGATGGGATCGTCGACTGCCGTGTGCGCGGTCCTTATCGGAGCCGTGTTCGGGGTGCTGTCCGCGTCCCTGAGCAAAGCGCTCCGTTACCAGGCACCCGACGAATGCAAATGGGTAGTCGAAGGAGACAACGGTGCCAACGATGAAGACGTCGCTTTGGTGTGTCGACTTCGCACCATCAACTCCGAACTGGAAAACACCAACTTCAGCGTGATCCAGCCACAGCATACCGTGCGACTGCGTCTGGAATGTAGCGACGCTCTCTTCTTCCAAAGCTCTCTCAACGCGGGCAGCTTTCGACCGTTGGTTGAACTCAAGGAGCTTTCCATCGAGTACTGCAAAATTGGAAACTTGTCCGACGGTGCCTTCCGTGGCCTGACGCAGCTGAGAAATCTCACGATACGGACGCACAACACCGACTGGTCGGCGATGTCTCTGGAAATATCACCTGGTGTCTTTACTGAGGAACTTCGACTGCTCGAACGATTGGATTTAGGCGAAAATAATATGTGGTCCTTACCAGAAGCAGCCCTATGTCCCTTATATTCTCTGGAAATCTTGAATCTTACCCACAACAGATTACGTGACCTAACTCCTTTCAAGTTCGGCTACAATCCATCGGAACGGTGCGGTGGTAATCTCCGAATACTCGACTTATCAAGGAACAATATCGATCGGTTATCGGCAAATCAACTGTCCGGACTTACGCGCCTCCAAAAATTGTATCTTCAAGGAAACGGTCTCGTCCATCTTGCGGACAGGGCGTTCGAAGGCTTGGTTGAATTGTACATTATTAAATTATCAGACAACAGACTAGTGAGTTTACCACCTGAACTCTTCTCCGATACGAGAGACATAAAAGAACTCTATCTGCAAAACAATTCCATCAACGTGTTGGCACCAGGACTTTTTAGCGAATTGCAACAGCTTCTCGTCCTTGATCTTTCGCGTAACGAACTTACCGCAGACTGGATAAATACGGCAACATTTACGGGCTTGGTGCGCTTAGTGGTCCTTGACATATCGCACAATCGTATAACAAAATTAGAACAATCAGTGTTCCGAGATCTGTATAGCTTACAAATATTAAGACTAAACGACAATTTCATAGAAGTGATACCGGAAAACACGTTTTCAGCATTGTACAATTTACATACGCTAATTATATCCAACAATCGTTTAACGATAATCGAAAGTGATACGTTTAATGGCCTATTCGTGTTATCGCTACTGTCAATAGACAATAATCGTATAACGAAAATTCATCCTGAAGCGCTTAAGAATTGTTCGAGTTTACACGACTTGCACCTGAACGGCAACAAACTGTACGCAGTGCCCGAGGTGATAAAAAATGTGCCGTTACTTCGGACGCTCGATTTGGGAGAAAATCACATCGACAAGATAACGAACGACACTTTCATGGAAATGAAACAGCTTTTCGGGCTGCGGCTCACCGAAAATTACATCGGAAACATTTCGAAGGGAGTGTTCAACAAAATGACGGCATTAAAAATTTTAAATTTATCGCGGAATAAAATTCAAAAAATCTCGGCGGGTGTCTTTGACGAAAATATTAATCTACAGGCAATAAGACTGGATGGAAACTATTTAACAGACATAGAAGGTCTGTTCACCAAGTTACCGAACTTAATATGGCTCAACATATCCGACAACGAGCTGCGATGGTTCGATTACGCTTTAATACCGACAGGACTTCAATGGCTCGACATCCATGCCAATCAAATAACAGAACTAGGAAACTATTTCGAAATCGAGTCGACATTATCGTTGAGTACCTTTGATGCAAGTGCAAATAAATTGACAGAAATAACTGGCAGTGCGATTCCTAACAGTGTCGAAGTACTTTTTCTAAACGACAATCTCATAACCAAAGTACAATCGTACACGTTCTTCAAAAAGCCAAACCTAACAAGAGTCGACCTTTTTGGGAACAAAATAACGCATCTAGATCCAAATTCGTTGCGGATATCAACCGTTCCGTTCGATAAGCCGTTGCCCGAATTTTATATTGGTGGCAACCCTTATCAGTGCGACTGTACCATGGAATGGTTGCAGAAAGCCAATTTAGGAAATCGAGCGAGAACTCAACCGAAACTTGTCGACTTGGAGAGCATCTACTGCCAACTTCTTTACAACCGAGGAAGATCTTACATTCCTTTAGTGGAAGCCGCTCCTTATCAGTTCCTATGTACGTACGAAACTCACTGTTTCGCTTTGTGTCATTGTTGTGACTTTGACGCCTGTGACTGCGAAATGACCTGTCCCACCAATTGCACCTGCTACCACGATCAATCCTGGTCCGCAAATGTCGTCGATTGTTCCAACAGCGGTCACGTTTCGCAGCTACCGCAAAGAATTCCTATGGACGCTACCCAATTATTTTTGGATGGAAACGACCTACCCACACTGAGCAGCCACGCGTTCATTGGCCGTAAAAGATTGAAAGTACTTTTCGTTAACAATTCAAACGTCGAAACTATTCAAAACAAGACGTTTAATGGGCTGAGGCAACTCGAGGAACTTTATCTCAGTGCAAATAAAATTGTGGAGCTGTTGGGGTATGAATTTGAAGGTCTGGAGAATCTCCGTGAGCTGTTTTTGGACCGGAATCGTATTTCCCATGTACAAAATGAGACCTTTACTCATCTCAAACATTTAAGAGTGTTGAAGTTAGATCATAATAGATTAATACAGTTGAATGTGTGGTTGTTTCCTAAATCCATAACGGATTTAACTTTGTCACATAATCAATGGACTTGCGACTGTGGATATGTGGAAAAGCTGAGAGATTGGATTGTACGTGGTGATTCAGTAACAGATTCCTTAAGTGTGCGATGTGTACATAACGTTTCGAGTAACGAACAAGACATTTCCAGTGACAGTGATAATAATGTTCACGGATTCTATTTAATGGCCGAAAACGGTAGCAGTGTATGTTCGGGTGACGCGACGATGGAGAACAGTGTGGACGGTAACGCGACCGCAACGAAAACCATAATAATGCCTCAGCCTATTCAGGATTATATTCCGCTTTTGGTCATAACGCTGGGCGTGTTTGTGATAATTGTAACGTTAACGTTACTGCTCTTTATATTTCGACAGGAAGTGCGAGTGTGGGTTCATTCCAAGTTCGGTGTCCGGCTGTTTTATCGTCCGTCCGACCTCGATCTAAACGATCGCGATAAATTGTTTGACGCCTTCGTGAGTTACAGTTCGAAAGACGAGGCGTGGATCGCCGAGGTCCTGGCGCCGACCCTCGAACCCAACTATAAACTTTGTCTCCACTATCGCGACTTTCCCGTGGGTGCGTACCTTGCCGACACCATAGTCCAGGCCGTCGAATCGTCCAAAAGGACTATAATGATCCTGTCCGAAAACTTCATCAAATCCGAGTGGTGCAGGTTCGAATTCAAGTCTGCACACCACCAAGTTCTGAAAGACAGGCGAAAAAGACTGATTGTAATCCTTTTGGGAGATTTGCCCCAAAAAGATCTCGATCCGGATATCCGGTTATATCTAAAGACTAACGTGTACTTGCAGTGGGGTGACAAAATGTTTTGGGAAAAGCTAAAGTTCGCGCTTCCAGACGTTCCTAATCAGAGGCGGAGGGGTTCGGTGCGCAACCCTCACGTTCACCACCACGTACATCGGCACAACGTTCGCGGCCAACCACCGAATCCACCAGGGGGTGGAACCACAAGGACTGTTTCGATACATATTTAGCGTTTTTTATTTGTTTGTTATAGAAAAAAAAGAAAGAAATTGTGATAATTGAAATGAGACTGTAACTAAGGTGCAATCTGCATTTTTTACTTAATTTGTGATAGAATGTTTTTATTAAGTAAATAAAAACGTGTGAATGTGAGTCGTCGCAGCTCTCTAATGATAATATAATAATACGTATGAATATCGAAAGAGAATTTCTCGTTTGTAAATAAGAACTTGCAAAGCTATGTATGCTTTAATAATTTTTGTATATAGAAAACTATGTAAATAGCATTTTTATAATTTTGTACGCTTCAATCGCATATTTATTGTCCAATAATGAATAAAAAGTCGAATCTTATATCACCTGTTTCATTCACATTATAAAATTGCAGGATACAAAACATAATTAAAAAGTAGACAGTTTGTTAAATATTTTTGGAAACAGACTGATAAATGATACTATTTATTAAACACTGTATAACGGTAATGAAAAATTAATAGCATATGAATCTATTACAGCTCTATGTGGAAATAATCACTGATGCAATCAACTTCGTATAAATTAATTATAACATTGGAAGTAGAATTGGAGAAAAAATTAAAATGAGTTACTAGTATTTTGATTTGTTTAAATATATGTATTAACTGGAAATGCGTCATAACTATTTTTCTTTTCTAAAATAATACAAAAAGAAGGCTAATAAAAATTAAATAAAATCAAAAATACGTGCCACAAAGGCCAATAATATCATTAATTATTGTCAGAAGAATACTTATTCATTAGTTTCTGATTTTATGGTTTTCCAAAGTAAATTTAAATATCCAATAAGTATTTGCATAGTCTCAGTCTCAGAAAATTCTATTCTGAAATAATTTTAGACATGAAGGAACATTTGGGCAATTTATGGTTCAACTTTTGTAACAAATTTGGAAAAATTCCCACAATTGATCAAAGTGAAAGGTCGTCAATCGTTTTATGGCATCTAAATGTTCAAAAAGAAATCTATTTTACAAGCTCTAACAACAAAATGTTTCAACACTTTGCAATATTTAAGCAGTCTTTTATCATTTTTTGTTAATGCATCATGTTGTTTTGGTGCAAATACAAATTATAAATACATATTTAATGAATCTATATTTAAAAAAAAAACCAAAAAACCCTAAACCCTACATAAAAGCAAATTTTTTTGGAAAAAAACACGTTTTAAAGTAGACGTCAAAAGATTTTTTTTGTGAAAAATGGGCGTTTTTCCAGACAGGTATATAGCGTGAATGGTACACAAGATATTACACGAACCCCTTTCCCATCGGGGACTACAAATTTGTAATTTCAATTAGTTACGCTACCTGAAGAACACGCAGACGTACAGTGTTTGGGGAATTAGCACCTGGTCAAGGATACGGGGCGGTGGTACCGAGACGACCGACGCGAGGTACATTTGCGGCCAAGTGTGGTTCCGACTTTTGTTCTGTTTGTTTGTCTAGGGGCAATTTGTCGTCAAAAGCGGCCACGGGAATACGTGCTACCACCCTTCAATACCGCATTGGGGGGTCAACTTCAACGGAGATACCTACCACAATCCGGTTTTGTCTACAGACCGGTAATTACAACAGATCCGATTACTTACTGAATAAAATTAAGACCAAACATTCGATAGCTGAATAACTATAAGTACAATGTACATACAAATAGTTATCTAAATTCTTTAAAATACCCACAGCCCTATAGAAAAACGAATAATGTTAAACCACAATTCCTAATAACTTCGGCACGCAGGATTCAGATGCTGGGAAAGCATAATAAAGCCAAACAAATATAAATTTGAGGAAGCTAGAAAAAGGAGCTTTGCAGACAGACCTTTTTGTATTTATACTGTGTACTAGAAATCAGCTATGTAGTTTAGGATAGTTTTCAGAGAAGCAGAAAATATATTCAGATATACAGTGGATTTCATTTATAACGACTTCTAATATCTATATTTATATTATTATTTTAAAATAAAATGTGTATTAAATTTACAAATATTATAAACTATCTGACGTCCCTGACTATGCATCACTTTCTTTTTGTCTTTAAACCATTTAAAATTAAAATACATTTTTTGATTAGTCCGGCCCTGAATTTTATAAAATATAGTAATTACTATCAATTATGAATATTACATTAACGTATAAAATGTCATAATTAACTTTTTATAGTTACAGTCAACGTTTTTACAACGCGCCGCAGTTTGTGTCACTGCGCAACCGCAACTCGTATCATGTACGTGTCTTCCTAAACACATCAGCTAAAAACAGTTCTCTTTGATTCACAAGCATAAAAACGGTTTGAAATATTACTTCAGGGGCTATATATGAATTATAAATAAAGGCTTTCAATTATGAATATTACATTAACGTATAAAATGAAATAAATAAGTAAATCTATAACATAAAAGTATAGAAAACTTAATTGATTAGAGAGATATCAATGGAGGGGATTTTGTCATTGCACAACTAAAGCTCGTAGGCATTTATAATTTCACTTTTGTATAATAAATTTTTGTGTTCTCTTCTCGTAACTGTAAACCACCTGCCTCTGTATCCTACATATACTCGTTTTTATGTTTTTCCTAAAAAAAGAAAAAGGGAAAAGGGTTACTTAACACCCAAAAAAAAATTTTCGGCCAAGTTTTTGAGTTTAAACTCGCGCAAGGGTTGACGTACAAACCTGTAAAGTTATTAAGGGGAAAGGGAAACTAAAAATTAAAGGTTTTTTTTTTCCTCTTTTAGTGCTAAATTAATTCTCTACATTACTAAAGTTTCATTATATTCTAAATGACTTAAGTACCCTAGGTTATTATCTCAATATCCCTAAAACCTTACAATAAATTTACAAAAGATATAAATTTCGTATTAAAACAGTCAAGGAGAATATGACAACGAAACGTTTAACGTTATTAAGCGTGAAGGTAAAACTAAAATATTAGGTTTCTTTTGTCTTACTCTATAGATGTAGAATTTATATTATCTAACAATTACTGAAAGTTTCCATTTTTTGTTGCTTCTTAATGGTTAATTAAAATATCTACAACTACATCTACATCTACCCAAAAATATAAACGCTTTAAATGCGAATTATTTACGGTAATGTTTTTTGAAATATATTATGACTCAAATTTTGTACCAAACAACCTTACATACACGTGCAGTAATAATTCGTTAGAAATTCAAAATTACAATACATAATGGTGGTGAAATAAATAAATTAAAAAAAAAAATTATTTACACCAATTTTATGCCATATAGCCATGTGGCGGAAACCAGCCAACGTCGGCGGTCACATGTCAAAGACCAGCAGCTGACCCAACTTCACAATCTGTCAAAACGTACGTATAAATAGGTACAAAAACCACACATAATTTCCCTCATTACTCAGCGGCGTCATTAACCACAACGTTTATTTCATATTTTATTCATTTTAATTCTTTATTCTAACGTTCAAGGAAGTCGCAGGGTTTCCGGTCTAAAAAATTAATTCTATAACATATAGAATTTTTTATTGTAGCTGTATATCAGAACGTTTCACCAACTACTGTAGACTGTGGTTACGATTCCTCGGTGTATTCACAAACAGGGAAACAATTCTAAGACCTAATATATTTTTATTATTTCAGAAATTTTGAATTTTTAAACTACTGTAGATATGTTTTATACTAGTCGCAATATTTAAGTAGTTAATGCACCATATTGTTTCAGTTCAGACGGGTTAATATGTATTTGTCATTATTATATTCAAATAAATTAAAAGCAAAAAACCTTTTTTAAAGAAAGCTTTTATTTAAATTTTAACTATCAACTTATAACCTCATTATACACAATTTATATGATCATAAAAGCTTGTCGCGCGATTTACTTGTGTAAATAAACTAGTACCTATTTAATTGAGTAACTTAATCTGCTAAGTTTAATTTTTTTAAAATTTCAGCAAATCTCGCGACAAGCTTTTATGATCATATAAATTGTGTATAATGAGGTTATAAGTTGATAGTTAAAATTTTAAAGGAAAATTATATTTTCTTCTTTTTAGAGCATTTAAATAAAAGCTTTTTTAAAAAAGGTTTTTTGCTTTTAATTAATTTTTTACTTTTTAGTTATCGCTAGCTAGGTTTCTGAGTCTGTTCATCTCATTCAACGCATCATTGTTTGATTTTGGAGTTGTCCTTCTCCTAGACAGGTTGCAGACCAATGCTGATGACGCCCATCTCGCCAAATCACACAAGTCAAAGTTAATCAACCGATGTTACAGGCTCAAAAAATTCTACCTCAAGAATAATCGAGGTCTATACACCAAATTTCAGGTGGATTAGAGCAACGGAGCTCACAATCACCATCTTTTTTTTAACCTGCCTTTTAATTCTCAGCGAACCCTTTCATTTAATACCCATACTATAAGAAAGCATAAAAAACTCTAAAAGTAATAACTAACTATTCCGCCATCTTGGATGGTCCGCCATATTGGATTTATAATGACGTCACACAGCTTATCGTGTATTGTCATCCAAACTGAACGTGTATACAAAATTTCAGCTCAATCGATTGAAGATATCTGCTTCAAAATTGAGTAGCAAGATTCCACCCGACCAAACATACATTGCAAGTTAAATAAAAGCTTTTAAAATCGTTCCAGACGTAATATATTATTACTTGTAAAACAATTTATAGGTGCGACGTTTTGATAAGCAAAATTACGTATAGATCTATTGATAACAATAAAAGTAACAGAGGTCGAAACGTCGTATTGAATATACTTTCTTAAATTTTTCAAACTTTTTTGTCAACTGAATATTTTTTTAAATGCGGATTTTCTTAATTTAATTCAAATCTACAACAGTGTTCCCAGTAAGTACATGTATTTTTGATGTAAAATAAAAATATTTTATGTAAGGATCTTATTCTCATTCAAATAAATCCAAAATCTCAACAAACGTCTTCAAAACTCGAGTGTTTAATGGTTTAGTAGTTGAGGTTCACATAATGTCCCCTTACAGCCCCTACATCGCCATCTACTGATATTTTCTGCTAACTATAGCACTCCACATGTGCGTTACAGGTGCGCTGACCAAATCAATAAAAAACATTAAACCATTTTAACGAAATAAAGTTAGCAGGCATATCATCAGATGGCGATCCACTGCTTGTATGAGGACAGTGTATAAACTTGCCTTTATTGAGTAATTGATAAGTTTGAAATCGAAATTCACCCTTCGTAAAAAAAAAGTCTATGAATCTCAAGTATTCAAATGTTTAGTTGTTAGGTCCAGACGAAAGTTACTAAAGGAACTTTGCACGAACAAACGGACCAACGATTAAAAAAATTCACATTTATTAGACGACCTAGCGGTTCGAATAACAGACCAAAAATTCCTAAAAAATTACCCCTTCCTCGCCTATTGTATTGTCCAAGTATTAAATAATTTAAAATTAATAGAAGACTTGTTTCCAATCATGAGAACAGTTACCAAACAAAGGACTTACTACGTATGTATAAACTAGAGCCTTTTCCGTAGCTCCGATCGCTCATGTAACACTTACCGCTAACTACGTATAATTTATATTAAAGATGATGGTACCGTGGCCGGTTTCTTCGACAGCGGCTTATTGAAAGTCTGGTTTCTAAATTAGCGCCCTTGTTATACGGCTATCCTTTATATCGACTCCACTGACGGACTTCTCGTCTGACCCGACTCTGCCTGTTGACTGCATGGGAGTGTCCGAGAAAAATTAACCGCAAACTATTTTCAAATCAACACAAAATCACTCTTACAACGAAATCTTCAAATTACTTAAACGTTCGTTAATAGTCGACTGTTTTTTAATAATCTGAAATTTTGACGATTTCCATCGTAATGCTGAGCCACAAACTAAACTAACCTTAGTGATCGAAGTATAAAATGATCGATCGGAATATCTGTGTACTTGTATGTAAGTAGTTAGAGGTATAATTTGGTGTAACCCCTGACCCTAAAACTGATCCTTCAACTGAACTTTCGGCTGTAGAAAAAAAAGGCCGTCAGTTACCTCTCTCTACCTTCTACCATTGATAGCGACTAGGTATACATTTCTTGGTAAGTATGTATGTGCAATGGAAAGCCGGTTGGTTAGCCGTTAAACGAACGAGTCGGCCGGCCAACAACGGGTCTGACCAAGATAAATTATTATTATCGCAGGACGACTCGTCCGAACAAGTAAATTACTTGAACGTTCGATGAGGCGTGTGATCGGAATGGGCGGTTAGAAGGCTATTTCTTTCCCGAAATATAAAAGCAACACGAACAAAAAATAATACCTACTACTAAAAAAGAAAAAAACAGAGAGAGAACGAAATTATTTAACCACGCTCTTTATATCTAAGCTTACGATTAGATTTTTCATAAGGAATATACAGGTAAAGACAGTAAAGACTGCAAGGTTTGATTTTGACCCACAGTCTGCTGTACAGTTTTATTGAATATCTAATATTTAATCGATAGATAATATGTATAAATAAGAAGTGTTAAGTTCTCAATATGAAATAGTGACCATTCACGGCCCATCAGGGACCAAACAAATTCTCACGACAGACAGACAGACACGGACGAGAACGAATGGTGTAATGCAAATTGATTTTTTATCTCGATAGCGATTCTATTACGAAGACATACGTTTTGCAATTGGATTCACAAAAGAATATTAATATCGGATAAAGGATCTACAACTGCTTACGGATATGTTCTGTAATTGCTTGCGATTGTAAAGCGCTAACAACCAACCAACCGGCCGATCGACCGAACCGATCGACGAGTAACGGTAAGGACACTTCGATAGGTTAGTTTCGTTACTTCTTTGGATATTCTTACATTATCATACTCGCGATCATACAATTAAATAATAATAAAACGATGCACCAAGACAAAAATAAATAAAACGATGAGTAAAAGATATTCTAGCCATCAAATAGAATAATTCTCTGAGATTCCTCAACATTGATCAAAATGTAAGTAAAATGAGTTGCTTTACAAGACTAAAAATAACCATTTTAAAGTGCAATATCATTAGAAGTGCTCAAAGATCATTTTAAAGAGTTTCAAATCCTTCAAAGTGTTAAAGTCATTTGAAGTCCTTCAAAGTGCTCAAAGAGCTTTGAAGATTTAAAGTATTTAAAGTGCTTAAAATGCTGTTCATAAGTAGTAAACTCCTTTAAGGAGTCTTCAAAGTGCTTCAAGTCCTTTCAAAGTGCTCGAAGCCCTTTGACAGAACTTTAAAGTAATCTTTCAAGGTTAAAGACTGTTTGAAGCTCCTTCAAAAGCTCTGAGTCTTTCAAAGTGCTTAAAGTTCTTTAAAAGTGCTCGAAGCCCATATGACGAACTTTAAAGTTCTTTCAAGGTACGTAAAGACTGCTCGAAGCCTCTTCGAAGAACTTGAAATCTTTCAAAGTGCTTAAAATTTTTTGAAGTACTCAAAGCCTTTTTAAAGAGTCCGAGGTTCTTCTAAAGTATTTGAAGTTCCTTAAAAGTACCCTTCAAAGAGCTTTGAAGTCATTTTAAAGTGATTCAAAGTCATTAGAAGTGCTCAAGCCTTTTTAAAGAGCTTGAAATCCTTCTAAAGTGCTTAAAGTCATTTCAACATCATGCAAAGTGCTCCAAGCCACTTTGAAGAAGTTGAAGTCATTTTAAGGCGCTTAAAATCCTTTCAAAGTATTGGAAACCCCTTTAAAAGCTCTGCAGTCTTTCCAAAGTGCTTAAAGTTCTTTAAAAGTGCTCGAAGCCCATATGACGAACTTTAAAGTTCTTTCAAGGTACGTAAAGACTGCTCGAAGTCTCTTCGAAGAACTTGAAATCCTTTCAAAGTACTTAAAATCTTTTTTAAGTACTCAAAGCCTCTTTAAAGAGTCCGAGGTTATTCTAAAGTATTTGAAGTTTCTTAAAAGTACCCTTCAAAGAGCTTTGAAGTCATTTTAAAGTGATTCAAAGTCATTAGAAGTGCTCAAGCCTTTTTAAAGAGCTTGAAATCCTTCTAAAGTGCTTAAAGTCATTTCAACATGCATGCAAAGTGCTCCAAGCTACTTTGAAGAAGTTGAAGTCATTTTAAGGCGCTTAAAATCCTTTCAAAGTATTGGAAACCCCTTTAAAAGCTCTGCAGTCTTTCCAAAGTGCTTAAAGTTCTTTAAAAGTGCTCGAAGCCCATATGACGAACTTTAAAGTTCTTTCAAGGTACGTAAAGACTGCTCGAAGTCTCTTCGAAGAACTTGAAATCATTTCAAAGTGCTTAAAATCTTTTTGAAGTACTCAAAGCCTCTTTAAAGAGTCTGAGGTTCTTCTAAAGTATTTGAAGTTCCTTAAAAGTACCATTCAAAGAGCTTTGAAGTAATTTTAAAGTGATTCAAAGTCATTAGAAGTGCTCAAGCTTTTTTAAAGAGTCCGAAATCCTTCTAAAGTGCTTAAAGTAATTTCAACATTCATGCAAAGTGCTCGAAGCCACTTAGAAGAAGTTGAAGTCATTTTAAGGCGATAAAAATCCTTTCAAAGTACCTGAAGCCCCTTTAAAAGCTCTGCAGTCTTTCCAAAGTGCTTAAAGTTCTTAAAAGTGCTCGAAGCCCATATGACGAACTTTAAAGTTCTTTTAAAGTACGTAAAGAGTGCTCGAAGCCTCTTTCAAGAGGTCAAAGTTCATTCAATGTGCTTAAAGTTTCTTTGAAGTGCTCGAAGCCCCTTTAAAGAGTCTGAGGTCGTTCTAAAGTTCTTGAAATCTTCCAAAAGTACTTGAAGCACATTTAAAGAGCCCCGAAGTCCTTCCAAATTAGGTACTTAAAGTCCTTTTAAAATGTATAAAGAGTGCTTGAAGCTTTACTCAAGGGCTTGAAGTCATTTTAGTGCTTAAAGTCCTTTCGAAGTGCTCGAAGCCCTTTTAAAGCGATTGAAGTCTTTCTAAAGTGCTTAAAGACATCTTAATAGTGGTCGAATCTTCTTTAAAGTACAAGATGTCCTTTTAAACTTCTTTATGTGTATTATAAAGTCTCACTTTAAATTCGAACTACAAAGTTTTGATTTACCTACTGAAGTATAAAAAATTCTTTAACATTTTTTGTATTATAAACAGATATTTGGTTGTTTATTTACCGACTGACCACTGCTTCAAAAATCATATTGTTCATACACTCGACTCAAACGCAATGATGGTCGTAATGTGTTTGTAAGCACTTGGCACTCACTCAGTATCTCCACGTTTAAAATGAGTATAAACAAACGTTGCTTGGATCGATCTCACCAATAATAACAGTTACAACAAACACAGCCGGCGTTCGTAAGCACATATAGGTATTTAATATGTAGATTTATCTACAGTACAGTTCCAAAGTTTGACTTCTAACACAAAGATAAATTGTTTGAGGTGTATTAAATCTGCTAAAATACCCTCAGAATTCTTGTAATGAAATTTTCCTGGTCCCAATTTTTCTGGAGTCCATATCATCATTGGCTAGGTAAACAGGTGCCTTCAGTTTCTAGAAAACTAGAATATGCTACATACATCCCTTAACAGTTATCTAATTTAATGTGGGCCTTACTCTGCCCCTCTTTGCTCCAGTTTCTGTTTCTAATCTTTCATTTCCCAAAAGGTGTGTTGCAATCCTTAACGATTTTCTTTAATTTTGAAACACCTCCTCATTTCTAACCTCAGTATTATTATCAATTTATCGATCTTACAGGATAATATAGACAAGTTTGGAAAGTTCTTCGTTGTTTCTAAACTTTCCGACGACAGTTTACGTGTAAACACATACATAGATAGATATATATGCCTGTACGTTCTAAGGCGAACCCATTTAATAACGACAATCAGCATATCTTAACGGTTTACAGGTGTTAGATGGTCCACCTGATTGATTAAGCATGAGAACAACACTGAGGACGACGGCATTCGACTCTTTTCATCAGCAGCACGATAATTATTTGATTTCATCACGCCACACATACACACACACACAACTTATACATACATAAGTACACGTATGATAATACCACTCAAAAAAAAAAAGAATAATAACAAAAAATAAATTGAGCCAAGAATGCAACTTGATTTGCACACTCTCTCTTTCTCTATCTCACTTGTGGCCGCAAGACAGACGAAGCACACGGACATGTATCGAGAAAGAAAAGGACAAAAGGACAACGTTTGATTAGAACACTACCACTATGTAACGTGTATTATATTGTGTAGTGTGTATAATGCATTTAATTATAAAATGTTAGAAGAGGAAAAAGTGTGTCAGCGGCAGCGACGACGACCGCCAGTTGTTCTTAACTGAGAAAGATCCTTTCACCGCGGGCGACAACAATGAACTTTACAACAATTAGATGGGGTAACGGCACATGAGTTTATTTAAAAAATAAACGACAACAGGCCCAACACAAACACGCTCACATTATGGATAGGTACGTAGGTACGCACACCTATGAATGTACTTAAGGAGGTGCTTATATGGCATATAATAAAATTTAATACCCCCCAATAAAACGAATGAGAAGCAAGGGGTACCCAACGGCAATACCTAGGTACGCTTTTATTAAAAACACTTTTGGAAAAATAAAGTCCTGAAGAATTTAATGTGAAACAGCTGATCTAAAGTGCTTGAAGTCCTTTGAAAGTGTTTAAAGCCTGATTAAAGATGTTAAAGCCTTTTCAAAGCGATCGAAGTCCTTTCCAATGCTGGAAGTCCACTCAGGGTGCTGGAAATCTCTTTAAAGACTTTGATTTCCTTTTAAAGTGCTCAGAGCTTTTTGAAAGTGCGTGAAGCTCCGTTACAACAAGCTTTAAGTCCTTTCAAAGAGTTTAAAGCGTTTTCATAATGCTCAAAGCTCCTTTAAGATAAGGTTGAGGTTCCTTCAATGTGCTCGATGCCTTTTCAGAATATTCGAAGCCTCTTTAGAGAACTTAAAGTCCTTTTAAAGTACTGAAAGTCTTCTCGGAGTGGTCCAAATATCTTTAATGAGCTTAATGCCCTTTCAAAGTGCTTCAAACCCTTGAAAAATGCTTGAAGCCCCTATAAAAAGCGATTAGTGTTCTTTCCAAATGCTGAAAATTCACTCAGGGTGCTCTAAATCTCTTTAAAGACTTTGATCTCCTTTTAAAGTACTCGGAGCTCTTTTAAAGTGCGAGAAGCCCCGTTACAACAAGCTTTAAGGCCTTTCAAAGAGCTTAAAGCGTTTTCATAATACTCAAAGCTCCTTTAAGATGAGGTTGAGGTTCCTTCAATGTGCTCGATGCCTTTTCAGAATATTCGAAGCCTCTTTAGAGAACTTAAAATCCTTTTAAAGTACTGAAAGTCTTCTCGGAGTGGTGGAAGTATCTTTAATGAGCTTAATGCCCTTTCAAAGTGCTTCAAACCTTTGAAAAATGCTTGAAGCCCTTATAAAAAGGGATTAGTGTTCTTTCCAAATGCTGAAAATCCACTGAGGGTGCTAGAAATATCTTTAAAGACTTTGATCTCCTTTTAAAGTACTTGGAGCTCCTTAAAAGTTCTTTAAGCCTCGTTACAACAAGTTTTATGTCCTTTCAAAGAGCTTAAAGCGTTTTCATAATACTCAAAGCTCCTTTAAGATGAGGCTGAGGTTCCTTCAAAGTGCTCGATGCCTTTTCAGAATATTCGAAGACTCTTTAGAGAACTTAAAGTCCTATTAAAGTACTTAAAGCCATCTCGGAGTGATCGAAGTATCTCAAAGTACTTTAAACCCTTGAAAAATGCTTAAAGACCCTAAAAAAAGGTGTTGAAGTTTTTTCCAAATGCTGAAAATCCACTCAGGGTGCTCGAAATCTCTTTCAAAACTTTGATCTCCTTTTAAAGTGCTCGGAGCTGTTTAAAATTGCCTGAAGCCCCGCTACAACAAGCTTTAAGTCCTTTCAAAGAGCTTAATATTCGAAGCTCCTTTAAGATGAGGTTGAGGTTCCTTCAAAGTGCTCGATACCTTTTCAGAATATTCGAAGCCTCTTAAGAGAGCTTAAGGCATTTTCAAAGTGCTTAAAGCTTCTTTAAAAAGATTGAAATTCGTGTTTAAGATCATTTCAAATTGCTTGAAACTTTTTGAAAGTACTAAAAGCTCCTTAAAAGAACTTGAAGTCCTCGAAAAGTCCTAAAAGTCCTTTCAAAGTACTTTAAAAGTGCTCGAAGCCTATTTAAAAAGCTTAAATTCAAATTACAGAAAGGAACTACTATTGATTTATCGAAAACATTCACTGATAGTATAAATAAACAGTAGTTAGTCAATATATGGAACAGATGACATAAACAGTGCAAAAAGCAATTAATCCAGAGTGATATAAAAAATTACACTAATTATAGAATAGTGTATTATGTGAACTTGTACTGAGTTCAGTATTAAACTATATATATCTCTGTCATTAGTTAGGAAATTATATAAACTTTCCAGAAAGTTATTTTAGTTTAATAAATGATATACTAGACAGCTTTTAGTATTAGGTATCGTTATTTTTTTCCTTAACACATTAAAGTTCTCCGTAGTCGAATAGTTGACGTGTACATAGATGGTCGATTATATTTCATGTTTCATTTAGCCAGACTCATCGAACGATGATTTATTAGTAGCGATTGATTTAATAATAAAGATAAATGAGCGTAAAGCTAATTACAAACGTAAGCGGTTACAGGACTTCTGTCAGGTGTGTTTTGATTAAGACAAATGAGACACTGCAATCGTCCAAATGCGGATGAGTTATTATCGATACCTAGGTGAAGGTATTTTAAAACGGAAACCGTTTCGGTAATAAAATGCATCGCGTAGTTAACCTTTCCGAGTGACCTATCACGCTTTTATTTCTTTGTACTGATCTATTCGGTTAAAATGCTACGGAAATATTGGACTCTTTATAAATTAATTCATGACATTAAAAAACTTTCTTCTTCAAATGAAAAAAAATTACACTACCAGCAAAATTTGGTGAATCCTTATCCTACATTGTGAATTTCATGTCAACAGCATATTACCAGAAGGTTCCCTGTCGTGCCTTTTTGGCAAAGCGTTTATAAAAACCAATATAATAAGTACTTAAGTTCATATAAGTTCCGTTCGTTCATTTTGGGATCACGCAAACTTTCTACACTAGGTTACACATTGCATTAAGTTGCAATTTCGATGTTTGCTCACGCGAATTTAGAAAAATACTGAAACGCCTCATTATAAACGTATTAAGTAAGAATTTAACTTCAATAGGTATGGTATAAGTTTGTGTGCGAAAGAAAACCACGAGAAGAATGGAAAACGCTTTCAGTTACCCACGCAAATAAATAAATAAAGTCCACGTAACTCTCTCTAATTCAATTTAGATTTAATTGGCCCCTATTTTGAAATAAAACGTTCAAATACAATGAGGAAGTGTTTAAAATTTTCTGGCTGTTCTTAAACAGCACTAAAATTCATATTAATGTAAGAAAATGTAAATAAATATTTAAAAAATATTATTTTATGATTATTTAACGACACTAAAAAAAAAGACAAGAGGAAAATTTAAATTTGACGCCATACAGCAGTAACTATAGGTAGACTTCTCAATTTCCCAGACACAACTCTGGTAAACAAGTTGCATATACGTCAGGGAGAAAAATTGGAAACTTTTTAAAATAATAAATTAAGGCTATCGCAAGTACTGTAGCTAAACAAGAAAATGAACCACATTTTTTTTTAGAATTAAAGAAAATGCAACAGAAATTTTCTTTAAATTCTTAATGAAAAGTCGATTTTAAAAATCTGATTTTATTTGAAATAACTAAATTAAACTTTTGTTATTTATTATGAACGATATACTGAAGGAATCAGAGGATTTACTATTTTACAAAAATATTTTTCGTTTTGTCTGATAAAAACCACTTCTACTGCTTCATTAAAAAAGCATTTTCTTTATTATTTTAGAGTACTTTAATGTCTATACAATCAAATACTTATTTGGAAATCTTGTGCAACAATTTCGATTCCATTGTAAAGAAAAAAATTATTTTTACTGTTCATTAAATCAATTAAATATACAATCAAAAACAATGATATTTATTATTTTTTGATGAACTACGTTGTTTCAGCTTAAAAAATTGAAGTGCACCTTTTAGATGTGAAAAATCGCCCTAATCAGCTACCTTTTAATTGCAATAAGTGGCCATTTCAATTCAATTCAATTCAATTCTTCTTAGTCAGGTGCATATTACTTTTTAATCCACAACAAAGTGTTCCCATTAGGTACATGTATTTATATATTAGGTAAAATAAAAAATATTTTGTGTAAGGATCTTATTTTCATTCAAAGAAATCCAGAATAACAACAAATATCTACAAAGTTCGAGTGATCAACCAATTAGTTACCTAACCACATATAAATTTTAAATAAACAAATAACTTTAATTAAAGAATTCACCCTCTAAGTTCCTTCCTTACCTACCTTTACTTGCACAAGAATTATCCAAGACAGTCAAAGTTTATTTACACACACAACACATACATACACGAATTGTTCAATAAATTAATGTTTCTGTTATCGCCAAATGCTCTTATAATTTACTCGAACGAATTACGTAATAAAGAAAGCACACGAATCGTGTAAAACTACCCACATTTCCTATGTGAAACCGTACCGGTCAAACTGCAACAAATTTTCTGTTTTATTCGAGACAGAAACGTCTTAATCGTAATAAGCAGAACAAAAACGAACTCAACCGAGAGACAATACGATCATTAGTGCGATAAAGATAGCAGACAAGCAAACAAGTCCTTCGATTCACAAATGATAAACAACGGCCATGGATGTATGACCTTCTGCTTAACTACTTTTCGAGCTCAACGCTAAATATATTTACGGCATTTAACCAGCAGATTTTACAATTAGATAAAGCAATAAAAAAGTTACATTCATTTGAAACAGAAAAAACCTCCCGAAAAAATAAAACATTTTTGGGAAGGGTAAATGGGGGGGGGGTGTCGAAAACCCGATTTTAATATACATGTGTTTTAATTTTTTAAAACTAAAATTAACAACTGTGCAAAATCAAAAAAGGTTGTCCCATATTTTTTTAAATAAATCAAAAACGAAACCCTTCCCCTTTATATGTCCCACGAGTCGCCCTTGCACAAAAATTTCCTCATTCAATTTAACCCTGAATTTGCATGTGCTCGTCGTGCATTTGTTGAGTTTGAACGAAGTGTCGGCCTTTTTTGATCGTGTTTTTCGGACGGTGCGTGCACCTTACATCATTACACACCCATGGCGATGGGAATAAGGGTCAGAGCGGTATCTTGGTATCGGGTCAACGGGTTCGACAGTACTTGTTTGTTTTAGGTTTCTGCGATAATTATAGGTACAGGACGACGAGCGATTCCGCCCAGTGCATCAACGCGTCCACGAGTTAAGTGGCGTGACCGCTAAAGTGGACATGCCCTCGAAATATCGACACAAAAATTATATTGTCGTTAAAATACTTGGGTACACAAACTCAAAACGAAAAAGCACATTACGTACTAATGCTGGTGGGGGAAGGGCTCTTCACCTTCCTAAAGAAATCGGAGAAATCGATTAAATGAAGAATCGAAAAAGAAAAGTGCCCCATAATGTCTAAATGACTTAATATAGTCATAGAAACGAAAAAAGAACAGCCCGCTTCAGCTTCCTTTAGGAATCATTGGAATTGATTAGGGGTAGTTGAAGATAGAAGGTTCAGACTGACGAAATTAACGCAAAAGAGAAACAAACTGATTTCTTTGGATTATGACTGCTCCTAACAGAAATATAACAAACGTCCCCGAATTCAAACTGGTTTAAAGGATAAGCTATCTTCTCGAATCTTGACCTCTCTAGACCACGCTGTTCCTCAGACTTACTTTTCACAAAATCGGAAATAAACAACATCACGATTACTCAAACATTGTCTGCTTTCTCGTGTACAAAAATAATTAGCCAGATTAATACCACCTACATTAAATATTAATATAACTGTTCTATCTACATCTATTTTAATCTATTTCTGCTCATCCTTGGACAAACGCCCTTCACAAATCACTGGGTGCAATAATAAGCATCCGGCGACAATGTAACACTTGTGCTTGTGTAAATTCCGTTTATGGGGAATATTTTTATAATAAAGGTACACATTGCACATTATAACATGGTATTTCGAAAACTTGGACTATTGTGTATTGAATCATCAACAATTCACGTCTAATAGGTGTATTTATTATTTATTAAAATGTGGGAATATATAAAGGAACGTGTGCCATAGAAATAGATATTCTTCTGCAGCAGTAGTTGACGCGACTCAACATGGTTTCAAAATTTTGCGTGATTTCAGTTATTGCCGGTATAGCTATTTATGTAACGGGTAAGTCATTTTGAACTAGTAAAAATATATGTACAAGAAACTTTTCAGTCCCTTTGTTTTGATATAAAAATTTTTTGTTTAGGGCAAGGTCTTCCACCAGGTGCTGGTGGAGGAGGAGGAGGAGGAGGTGGTGGTACACCGGGTTCAGGCAGTGCTGGACCTCCACCTACAACTGGTGGTGGTGGTGGTGGGAGCCCCGGGACAGGGAGCAGTGGTCCCCCTTCCGGTGGAGGAATGCTTGGTAGTGCAGGTCCTCCAACAGGAACCGCTGGTCAAACATACGTATGCGTACCAATTGGTACCTGCCCTACGCCCACCATTGACGTCCGTATCGTAACACCGGTATAAATTAATCAATAATATTAAATAATTTTAATTTTGGCACTTAATCCGTTCAAAGGGCAACCAACAACAAAACCCATGTCCTGCCGGCCAAGAGCCTTGTTATACTACGGGAAATGGTAACACAAACCCATGTGGGATAGGTACCACACAATGTGGGACACGATTGGCATCTGTAACGTCCAATGCCGATGGTTTTGCTGAACGAGGGGCCTTTCCGTGGCAGGCTTTTTTAGTAAATCAGTTAGGATACGCAGGAAGTGGGGCCCTAATTGATCCTTACAATGTCTTAACTGCTGCCCATAAAGTGGCCCAAAATCAGTAAGTAAAATTTATAGGACTCCCTCTCCATTTCAAAATTTTGATAATTAATAATTAGGAACAACCCCGGAAGTATAGGAGTTTATATGGGAATTTGGGAATCAACCGATGTATCTACAGCTCAATACAGGGTGGTTAGCCGTGTATTCATCCACCCCCAGTATAACAGTACCACCCTCAAAAACGATATTGCTATTTTACGACTCCAAAGTTGTATTACATTAGGACAATCGAATTATATAAATACCGTTTGTCTTCCAACTCAGGGCCAGAGCTTTGTTGGCCAAAAGTAAGTAAATTAAAAAAAGTACTTAAAAAACGCATTATATATTTTATTTTTTTAGTTGTATGGTGTCCGGATGGGGCCAAACGAATTTTAGATTAAACGACGCTCCGACAATGCGTCAAAAGCAAGTAACTGTGCCGATTGTTTCGTATAGTACATGTAGAACTTCCTATGCTCAATCCAACCTTCTGGGAAATCAAGTTGATTTTTATTTGGACTCAGTTGGAGAAATATGCGCAGGGGGGCAATCAATGAGGGACGCGTGCACAGTAAGAATATCATCTAATCATATAACAGTTTGAAACAAAAATACCTTCTCAATCACTACAAGTATTTTGAAGGAAACAATCAAAGTTAGATTTTTGAAGTCTTTGGTCCTCCTCAAAAACCTGCAAAACATCGACGAAGCACTGTAAATTAAGCATAATAAAATGATTTTGCTTAAAAATCTTATTCTCAATAATAAGTCATGTAATTGAAATTTTATTTCTCTAACTTAATATATTTTCAAATGTTTCATAAAAAACAGAATGTCGATCTTATTCTCATTCAAAGAAATCCAGAAATCAAATTCCCAATGTTCAAACATTTAGTTGTTAGGGCTCGTATTTTTTTTTAACTCTTCGTAATGGTAACCAAGAGATTGGTAGAAACTTTGCCAGAGACAGAGGACAACCAGTGCGTCTGAAATCGCGATACTGGATTTATCTGTTTATTTACGATTATTTCAACTTTATCCTAAATAGAACTATATCCGAATTGTTTTCTTTTTAAGTTTTTATTGTCTTTATTTTAGCAAGACGGTGGATCCCCCCTTGTATGTCAAGTTAATGGACAATATACAGTTGCCGGTTTGGTTATATGGGGAAAGGGATGCGGAAACCCAGGGGTTTATGGTGTTTATACCAACGTTCCTAATTACGTAACTTGGATTCAAAATACAGTGAACACGCAGTAATTAACTTATTATTAAGTAACCAATTTTATAAGAAAGTATTCGATTCAATGTCCACAAAAATACAATACCTACTTAATAATATGTACCAAAGCACATTTCGGTAGATTTTTTTATAAATAAAAGATTTATATTTAAAAAACGAAACTTTTTAAAAATTGGAGAACTTTAGAAAGATCAAAGAATTCCTAACGAACTCAAATTTAACAGCAGTTTTCTTATTGGACTCAAATTTGTCCAATTCTACTAGGCCAAAACCCTTGTTAAAAGCACTTCAAGGCCTAATCTCAAAACTCTTATTTAATGTGATTTAGTTATTGAAGTCCCCAATAAGTTTAAACACTTAGATATACACATTTTGAAGAAATTCGCTTACCTAATCCTAATTTAATTTATTTGCTTCAGTGTCCAAAGCCCCAATTAATAATTGGAATTACCAATTACTATGAAAAATAAGTGAAGAGACTTAAAGCATTTTTAAAGAGTTTCATGCCTTTGAAGCTCTTTTTGAAATACAAATTTATACTAGGTAAATACCTGTTAAATGATTCCCGGTAAACTCGAAGTCATCGTCCTGGTCCCAATGCTTCAAAGAAAGATTAGATAGGGGCGTAGCATTCGCAAATTCCAAATTTGCAAAGTGCCAGTCCAATATCTGCCTGTCCTTCGATGACAAATATACATCACTGAAAACAAAAAGTTTAATTTAATAACAAACTAATCAACAAAAAGCTAGCAATATATTTATTACCTAGGTGGATTGCTTTCTAATTCTTTAAGTTTATCTTCAATTTCTTTTGCTTGTTCTTGAAGCTGATCCCATTCCTTAGCACAAACACTGAGATCTCGTAAACTGCTTCTATAAGCAAATTCAAGCTCCACATCTCTTTTTTCTATTGCAGCCAATTCCTTTACTTTAATATTTAAATCTTGCATATGTTCTTTAATATTAACAAGCATCTTTTGATTTACTTTCAATTTTTCTTGAAGAACAATAACAGACTTTAAATGTTGGATCTGTTTTTCTTTAACATGTTTCTCCTGCAACTTGATGACCCACTCAAGAGCTTGTCCCAAACTGACAGGTTTGTTGCCAGCATAATTGAAGTCAAGAGTGTGAGAAAGGTAAGAAGTAGCTTCAAGTAAACGATTGAATTCACGTTCAACCATTTCGTCTTTGTCTTTATCTACTGTTACCCCATTTGATTGATACAAAGGACACTTTTGTCGAATTCTGTGCAGTTCCATTTCTATTTGCTTGCTTAAAACGGTTACAGGATTTCCACCCAGGCCTGTGACAACCATAGCTCCTAAATCTGCCACAAAACTACCTGAAATTGATCACAATTGTAAATATTTTTACTGAAATAAATAAATATGATATATGTGTATGTACTTTTTCTAAATGTGGCTATTCTTCCACCAACCCTATCTCTAGCTTCAAGAACAAGAACTTCCATCCCAAACTGTTGCAGTTGTCTTGCAGCAGCTAGTCCAGCAATTCCAGCTCCGATGACAATTACTTTTCCACATTTCTGAGCTGGTAATGGATTTACACGTTTGAAAATGCCAAAATTAATAAATCCGTTTCGTTCTAAAAAAGCGTGAACGCGATGAACAAGTGGCAAGTCACTATTAAAAGGGGGCTCCATTTTTTCAACTACTGCTTCGACAGTTAACTGTTCCTTTGGGTTTTCCAACCACATATGTAAAATACGATTTCTAACGTGCAGAAAAACCTTGACTGATGCCAAGGATGTCTGGGCAATGTCTGGGAAATAAGCAGCTTCTGTTGACGTCATTTTATCAAATGGCATACGACTTTGAAAGGCTGCACCCTCTAAACCAGAGAATAGTTCTTTTATTAAAGGATCGTCAAGTTCAGAATCTGCATCTTGGTCCTTCTTTTCTTCCTTTTTAACATCCTCTTTCTTTGCTTCTTTCTTTACTTTGGACAAATTAGCCCCAGTGTTTACTTTTTTATCGGATTGCAATTTTAGCTTTTCTTGAGGAGCCACGGCATTGTCATCCTCTGAAACGAGGGGTTTTTCTTCAGTTTCCTTAATTTCTATCTGAAAACAGCTTATATTAATTATAAAATTAAGAAATAAAAACAATGTAAAGGTTACCTTAACTTTCTTTCTTCTACTCATGTTTTAAGACAAAAAACTGTACTAAAACACTTATTTTATACTTGAAAAGACTAGTTTCTCAGTTAGATTTTTAGAAATAATGATCTTTTATTCAGAAATTTGAATAATTATCACTTTTTTAATGCACTTTAACAATAGGGAAAGTAAGGTTATACTAAGTTATACGTTGTTGTGTATGTCACTAATTATCAAATTTAGCTTGTAAATGAATTAAAACTTATTAATTTAGAACTATTAATGATTAAACAGTATGCCACATGGTTTAATTAACAAAGAATTTTTGGATTATTTAAATTTTTTAATTTTTAGATGTGTAAACAGAGTTGTTATTACAGAGCCACAACCTTCTACCTTTGTATTACGTATCTATGGCCACAACCTATCAATCATAACATAACCTTACTTAGTCCTACATAACCTAGACAAACAAAGATTACAAAGTTTAATAATAAACAATTATTATTTTTAAAATACAACAAATAATTATTAATAATTAAATGTGTGATTATATTCTTTACAGGGAACACATATAATTCATAAAAATGAATTTAGAACTGTTAGGTAAACGAAAATACATTAACGTCTATTTTGAATTTTATAAATAATTATTTAAACTTTTTAGAATCTTTTGGGCAGAATTACCCTGAGGTATGTTTTCAATATTTTATTTAATCTTCAAACCTAACATCAACCACTTACAGGAGTTTGATGGAGCTTTAGATTGTTTGTCAATTGCAGTTACATGTGCCTTTAATAAGAGGGGCACCCTCTTAGCTGTTGGTTGCAACGACGGTCGAATAGTGATTTGGGACTTTTTAACGCGAGGAATAGCTAAAATAATTTCGGCACATGTACATCCTGTTTGTAGTGTGAGTTGGTCTCGGAATGGACATAAAATAGCCTCTGCTTCTACTGACAATACTGTGTGTATTTGGGACGTACTGTCCAGTGAATGTGAACAAAAATTTAGGTTTCCTTGTCCAGTTTTGAAGGTACAGTTTCAGCCACGAAATTTAGAGAAATTGCTTGTTTGTCCCATGCGACATGCTGCTGTTTTAGTTGATACAACTGGCAATCATCAGGTTCTTCCAATAGATGATGATGTGAGTATTGTATCTCATAAATACGTGAGTTAATTTACCTATATAAAATTATATTATGTATAAACCTTTGTATTAAGATTTTAGTATTAAAACAATTTTAGTTTAACTAATTTTTTTTGTAGGCTGACTTAAATATTGTAGCATCTTTTGATAGACGTGGAGAATATGTGTACACAGGAAATGCTAAAGGAAAGATTTTAGTACTAGATGCATCAACATTAGAAGTGAAAGCATGTTTCAGGATTACGCTAGGAACATCCAGTGCAACTGCTGTTAAAAGTATTGAATTTGCAAGAAGGGGAGAGTTAGTGACCAAAAAAGAAATTGTCGATTAGTTCATTAAACATATTTGTATTGTTTGTTTTTAGTTGTTTTCTTGTGAATACTGCTGATCGTGTTATTCGAGTGTATAACAGTAAAGAAGTGTTAGCATGTGGCAGAAATGGAGAGCCTGAGCCCATTCAGAAACTTCAAGATCTTGTTAATAAGTAAAAGTTATATTTTTACTTGACTTCTGTGTTTTAAATTGTTTTTTTTTTTTAGAACAATGTGGAAGAAGTGTTGTTTTTCTGGAGACGGTGAATATATTTGCGCTGGATCCGCAAGGCAGCATGCTCTTTACATTTGGGAGAAATCTATTGGAAACTTAGTCAAAATTTTGCATGGTACAAAAGGAGAACTGTTGTTGGATGTAGCTTGGCATCCAGTGCGACCAATCATTGCTAGTATCTCTTCTGGTATGCAATTTCATATTTTCTTAAGAGATTTCTAAGCTTAAATGCTTAAATTTTTTGAGTATTTTGGTTTTTAAATTTATTGTTTATTTGTTGTTTAAGGCGTCGTTAGCATTTGGGCGCAAAATCAAGTAGAGAATTGGTCTGCGTTTGCCCCAGATTTTAAAGAACTAGATGAAAATGTTGAATACGAAGAAAGGGAAAGTGAATTTGATGTAACTGACGAGGACAAATCTGTTGTTAGTGGAGGAAATAATAAAGAGGATTCTGATTTAGAAGTATGCATTTATTTTGTTAACAAAAAAGTGTTTACTTATCGAATATTCTTCTATAATACATTCAGTTAAACTAAAATTTAATGAAATTATAATTAACAAGTAATATTTTTTGTTTTAGATTGACGTCTCTTCTGTTGAACCTATAGCAGCTTTTTGTAGTTCAGATGAAGATAATGAAGATGGAGACGTTTTACAATTTTTGCCAATTGCTCCTGAGGTACGATGCCTACTTAAATGATATTATTGTAACAAATAAAATAGTTTTTTAATTCAAAATGTTTTTTTTTATAGATTGAAGATCCTGAAGAGAATTGGACCGAAAATAACCAGCAACTGCCCCCTTGCAATTCTACAAGTCCACCTCCAGCCAAAAAGAAAAAATATAAATCATATGATATAGCTTTAGAAAGCACAGCAGATGGAGGTGAATATTTTATAGCTAAATTAAATTTCTATTGATAAATGTGAAGTAATTAAATAAAATTAATGTTTTTTTTTTATTAGAAATCCATCCGCTTCTTAGCAATAAATCAAAGGACAAACCGGGAATGGGAGGAGGAAAAAAAGGAGTCGGAAGACCACGAAAATGAATCCCCGATATTGTTAATGTATTTTATTCTATTTTAACGTTACTTATTATTTGTAATTGTGAATTTTTTGCAAGTCGATACATCTACTTTTAATACTATTTTCAACATAGTGTTTTATTAAAATTTATTCGTCTTTTTTTGATGATATGTACTAGTTTACTTTTTGAATAAATTGGTAAACGTTTAAGGTAAGTAATAAATATTTAAAGGCAACTCAAAAGCAATGTTGTGAGTTTTCTTGTGAAATTTTTCGCAAATTTCGTGTATATATGATTGTAGGTGGTATTAAATGAAAGGTAAAGAGTAAATATTCATAAAAATCAACAAGAATGAAGAAATTTTCCCTGGCAGTGCTATGATGACTAAAAATATAAATATTTCTTGAGTAAAGTGTAACTGGTTCAATAAATAAATAAATAAATTCATAAAGTTATTTTATAAAGAAATAGTTGCAATAAAGCTAAATGGTACAAAAAATTTAGGAAATTATGTTTTAAATTCGTTTAATATTGATTATTAATATTAAGTAAAGGGTGAAACAATTAATTAAAAGAATAAGTGTGTTTTAATATATTTTAAAATAAATACGTTATTGCTACAAAAGCAGCGTGAACTCAAAAAATGTTTTTGTAAATTATTAACGATTAAAATATGCCAAAAAAGGTTATAATTACAATTTAGTAGTAAAAAAATGCAAAATTCTCTAATTCAAACATTAAATTTAATACAGTTACTGTATTTGCAAGATTATTTTCAGGAATTCAGCACTGTGTGTTGCCTATAATAACCTAATATTGCACAAAATAAAATTTTCCTGTAATGCTGGTTGTGTAAGCACAGGAGGAAAACCTGGAAAAATTAACTGGTTTTCAAAAATTAAATGTTTTCAAATTATGAATGATTCATTATGAATATTCATAAAATAATGGGTGATACAATCAATTCTAAAAAAAAGTGTTGTAATAGTTATTTTTAAAACAAATACGTTTTTCTGTAAAGATGCAACGTGAACCTCACAAGAAAATTATTTATAAACCATAAAATGCCAAACATTCAGAAAAATGTTTGCATTCGTAACTTACACAATTTAAAATTGAAAATTGAAGAAGCATGAAAATTTTTGAATTAAACAACACATTTAGTTGCAATTTCAGACTAATATATATATATATTTTCAAAAATTTAGTTGTGTATTACCTATACTGACTACTGATTTTTTTTAAATAGAATTTTCCTGTTATACTGATTGTATAAACAGAGGAGGAAAACCTGAAAAAATAAACAGTAATTTTCGAAATAGAAAGTTATCAAATTATAAATGATTTGTTGTTAATATTCATAAACTAAAAGGTGATTTAATAATAGCACTTTTTCATGTCTTAATTACTTTTCCCTTGTTAGTTTATTTGTTTTTCTATCAAAGAGAATTAATACACCGAAATTTGAGGCGATTGCCCAATAAAAAGCACTTTTGCTCTTTTTAATTTTAGTTTTGGTGTGTACCCCAATACCACCAAAAAAGTATTAGGAAGCGATGACCCATTCCACAGCGTATATATTATTTTTGGACACCCTGTATCTGTATAATTAAAAATTAAAATATGTAATACAAATGATTATTATAGATATTTGGAAACTTTATTCTTTAAGGAACGAATGGAATATAATTTTTATATATATAGTACATTTTACGAAAGCGAAATTTTTCCTTGAATGTTATTACTCATTTGTCTGTGTTTTATTTAACACACAGTTTTTTTCCGTAGGCATAACCATCAGTGTTATCTATTTGTCCTTCGCTTCAATGGAATGACCTTTTTTATAATCAGTTAATGGAGCTGCCTCCGAGAAATATAAGGTAAAAAAAGCTTTATGGAATGTTATTTTACGTGAACAGTTTTGTCAATAATACGACTAAAGGAAAAGCTAAATTTTATAAAACAGTTATATAAATATTTGAATTATGAACTTAAATATTTGAATATAATAATAGTTATTAATATAATTAATAATTTTTTTCACGAATGCTTTTTATCGGCTGAAGAATAAGTTGGAAATAAATAACTACATACCCTTAATATATAATTAATAATTAAATAACAAAAAAAATTAAAAAAGGACTATGTTTGAAAATTTAATTGTCAATGACCTAATTAATAAAATTATTACCATAAAACTAAACAAATGGCCTTAAGTTTCCCCATTTGAAATAATAAATTAACTGGCTTTAAAAATTCTTATTTGTATCGATGCTGAACCACTACAAAAAGTAATTTTTTGGTAATTAAATAAACTAAAAATATTTAATAATCAATAATTTTATAGAATTTTACCGAGCGTACTATTTGTCCTTTACAGTTTCCGAATACTTTCTCTCTCTATAGTCATGTGACTGATTGAATAGTCTGGATCGGTCCGAAATTAATAATTTTATTCATTTTAATGTAGTAATTAGAAATCATTATGATCAAATTAAACATAGATTTCCTCATTTTTAATAATACCGTAAGGGGTGGTAGTTTATTAATTCTGTTATTCAAAGGAAGTAATCTTGAAAATAAATTGACTGACTAAAAATTCTTATTTGTATCGATGCTGAGACACTACAAAAAGTCGTAGTAATTTTTAGGTAATTAAATAAAGTTATTTATAATAATTAAATTAAATTAAAGTTAATTAACTTAGGTAAAAGTTAAGTAACTTTAATTTAATTTAATTAATTAAATTTATTGAAATTTTTGAACTTGTGTTTTTATTCGTAAAAATTAAGACGAATTTCAAAAAAGTATCGATAGAATCAATTAAATATTAAAAAAAATATTATCCAATAGTATTGGTGTTTATTTAAAACTCCATTAGAGAGCTGCACCAAAAGATTTTCTTATACATTTTTCTTACATAATAACATTTTAGGCATAGTTACTAAAAAAATTTTTCCTTAAAATTATTTTTTTTAAATTTTTTCTGAATAAATTAATTATTTTGTTATTTTAATTAATGTTATTGTTTTTAATTGTATTTCTGTTACTCTCCGTATTACCGGTGTCGTGGCGCCAGCAGTCTTTTAGACCAGATGACAACGGTATTATTTCAGTATTCTCGTGAATGGTACGGGAAATGCTACGCAAGTAATTAAGTATGTGGAAATTCACTGACGTATCGTCGACATTAAAAGAGTGTTTTGTGGAAAATATATTCAAAACTTTTTAAGTGTTTAAGGCTTAACGAAAAGTGATCCCTGTGCACAATTTTAATTGGATAATTTTTTTGTTGGGTGAGTTTGTTTGCCGTTAAATAAAGTTTACGTTTTCTTGAAAATTTACAATACACACATTTTTAATATCATTATCTACCCTAAAATTAATAATCGTAACAGAAAATGTAGGCATTAGATTCAAAATTTAATATGTATGTATTTTTGTATATTAGTGATTCCTTCAAAGTGCTTTTGTAGTAACGTTAAACTAAAGAAGTTAAGGTTGCTATTTTCACAAATTTTGTGTCTTCTACTGGTGAAATTGGTTTATTTAAAGTAAAGTGTTATTTTGCCATGATTATACTTAAGTTATGGAAAAATCCTTCTACGAATAGCTTCATTTCATCTTTTAGTTAATATCTAGAGGATTAAAAAGTTAATTTTTTGTAAATCTGAAGTAATAAAATAGTTTGAATCTTAGCGCTCACACCTCTTATGATACGCGCAATTAGTATATAGGCCCGGCTCGCTGTTTACATCGTCGGTAATAGGGTCATATCAAAGGCTGAGAGTATCCCTCCTACTACGCCGAGTGGCCATAGGTGTAGTTCGCGTGAGGATGGGGAAATTAGCCGACAAGGTATGACTTAGACGTCGTATATTACTAACCATCTAGCTGGGTCAGGCTAACACTCTTTATCGGTTATTCGCCAACTGCCCCCTGCACCTCTCAGGTTATACGTAACTTGGGAGTTGTAGGAAGGTTGACGACAAGTCGATAAATGGGGGGCCCTTGGCTAACAGGGATGGTTTTGCACTTTTTTTGCATAAAAATTACAAACGCCGCATTTTTAAAATTAATAATATCTTTATAATATTAATAAACAATGTGCAATTTTACTTTTTTAAAATTTATTGTTATTTAATATAATATCACAGGATATTAATTTGAAATCGCATTCGAAATCTGTTGGCACCATTAAATTCTGCATATTTGTTTACATGATTTTCACCGTTTATTGCTATTTAAATGGTAGTATTCGCGAAATTTGATATTCGATATTTTTTCTATTTTGATCGTAAAAAAATCAGTAAATTGGTGCAAGGAGAATAACTTTAATCTCCCATCAGTGCAGCAGGAGAAATTCGTAAATTTATTGGTGAAACATGGTGTTACATCTAGTTCTACTACGAATACTACCGAACAAATGTCAAATTCACAAACAAGTTTAAAATTTTGAAATTTGTATGAATGTTTAGTACTAATTAAATCCAAAATAATAAGTAAATACAACAGTATGTTTAAAAAACTAAGATTTATTGTTTTATATAAGTTTAGTTTACAAAAAAAAAAAAAAAGATTTTCTACAAGGATTTTTGTTAAGGTTTAGATATCTACCCTTTTATACAATATCTATTTCTTATTAATATAATCAGTGTTAAATTTTATATATTTTAGGGAAAACCGCATCTAAATCGATTAAGAATTAATCATATTATCTCTCTCTAAAGTTTTTTTCTATTTATACGCTTTTACGTAATCATAACCTAACTTAATGCAACGAAGTAGACCCCTCGCGGCATCGAGGGTGACTAACTTAGTAATGCAAGTTCATTGTTATATAACTAGGTCAGTCGGTCAGTGAAACAGGTGGCTGGACAGGTGGCGCCTAGCTTTGTTTACAGTGGCAGGTGCAGCGCATCGATTGTGATCAATACATGATGGCCGCCGACGCAACATCCAATTAGATGCAGCCAAATGCATAGCGCCCAATTAAATCATTGGGAACCGCATTCCTAAGTCAGTAATCCTCGGTGCTTTGTAGGGTGTAGTTCGTCGCGTCAAATTGTAGGTTGTAATTACGTAAAAATATGTAATTACTGAAAATTACGTTTAAAATGAAGTAAATTCGTTTAAAAAAGTAAATTAAGCACTTCATTTAATATTTATTTTAGTTTTACAGGCAGGTTTTCAAATTGGACAAGTACATTACCAATCTGCCCATAAAAATTTTGTTGCGATTCGTTTTTCCACTTGTTCGTTGAAGTTTCACTTCTACTATGTGTCCCAGTACACATTCCTTTTTTTAATTACGATACAATTTAGTGATATTTATTATTCTTTTCTTTAAAAGCGTTTTATAAACGCTTCATTAATATTCATTATAATTGATAGCAACTTTGGTTTTAGGTAATAATATGTAAAAAGTAAAAAGGATGACGAAAAAACAGCATAACACACGTGTAAATGTAAACAGTAAAACGGCAGGTACCTACTCACACTCATCTTGGTTAGTTGGCGGCAAAACTACTTGGAAAAATCGATATCGAATGTGGTTAAACTATCCATGCTCATATTACAGTATAATAGAACCACATAGTATTATATGATATATTATATCGATACTCTAACAAAAATAATGATAAATAAATATTAAATGAAGTGCCTAATTTACTTTTTTAAACGAATTTACTTCATTTTAAACGTAATTTTCATTAATTACTTATTTTTACGTAATTAGAACCTACAATTTGACGCAACGAAGTACACCCTACAAAGCACCGAGAGTTACTGACTTAAGAATGCGGTTCCCAATGATTTAATTGGGCGCTATGCATTTGGTTGCATCTAATTGGATGTTGCGTCGGCGGCCATCATGGAAATTGATCACGATCGATGCGCTGCACCTGCCACTGTAAACAAATCTAAGCGCCACCTCTCCAGCCACCTGTTCCACTGACCGACTGACCTAGTTATATAACAATGAACTTGCATTTCTAAGTTAGTCACCCTCGATGCCGCGAGGAGTCTACTTCGTTGCATTAAAAGTTAGGTTATGATTACGTAAAAACGTATAAAAAGAAAAAAACTAAAGAGGGATAATATGATTCGTTCTTAATCGATTTAATATTTAATGAAAATAACTTTTTTCATCATAAAGGGTGTGAGTTTATATTGTATTCTTTGTTACTTATAGGTGTTGAAAAGTACTTAATATAGTTTAAACTTTTTTTCTAACAATTCTCCATTATTTCCAATAGTCATGACACATTATTACTATTTATTTATATTAAATTTAGTAATAAATTAACAACTTCAATACGTACTACCTCTCCTTTATTATTTCCGAATACTTTTTCGCTCGCGCAGTGACTTGCTTGGAAGTTTGAGATATGATAGAAACAAATCATTGTGTTTAATTTAATAAAGTTATTAAAATTGTTTAAAAATTAACAGGAATGATTTTGGGCAGACGCAATTACATTTTTTCATCTTTAAATATACTAAAACAAGAACGCGTGAGTTTGTCTTATATAAATCATGACAATTACAATAGTTTACAAATATTTTTTTCTGAAGTTTTACTATTCCTGATAATCATCATACATTTTTCATATTTAATGAAATAAACTTTAATTATAAATTAACGATTTTCATGCATACTACCTCTTCCCCAATATTTTTTTTGCTCGAACAGTCAGTCGTACCAATGCCTTGAAGTCCTCGGTCGATAAAAAAAGAAAACATTACAGGTATAAAATAAAACACATACTTTTGTTATATTTAATACGCATGCCATTTTAGGTTAATACTTAGCCGGGGATGTTTTTAACTGATTTTCTTTAATAAGTAACAACTTCTTAGTTGAAATTTTTGGAGTTAAGTTTGCAGGATTTACAGTTTCATATTCGATTTTGTTGCAGGTTGCACCCACAAACGATAATTCCGAATAAAAATCCAGAATGAAGAAGAGCTTATGAAGTCGATTTTCTACATCTCCCACAAGGGTAAATTGTTTCATATTTTCTTGTTAAAGATATATATTTCATTAGTGAGGGATTAAAATTGACCATTTAACTTTATTATAAAATTAAATAAAAGTTTTGTTTTAAATATTACTTCTATATAATTTTCTAGGGAAAATCTAGTAAACAAGTTACAATAATAATTAATTTCAAATAACATTAGATGGTTATTAAATTTAAAGTAAAATTCTTAAAACATTTTTTTTACAGAAAGTTTTCAAAATAAATATTCAATTTTATCGATGATGAAAACCTTGGACTCACACAGTAAGGAGAATGCGATGGGGGTGATATTTTCCTTTAAAATCACGAGGGTATTTTTTTCAATTTACTGACATAGGTACAACATCGTAACTTTAAAGTTCAATTTTTTGCTTTTCAATAACTTTTAATGTGGAAATAATTTTAAAGCATTATTTTCATGTAATTACAAAATTATAAAACTTAGTGAAAAATTCTGGATCTATTAAAGTTTTTAACACAAAATTTAAAAATAAATATTCGTTTTTGTTTGCACCTAGTTATGACTCACCCCTAGAACTATGAATGGTTGGTAAGGATGTCCAGGATGAAGAGGAAGTTATGGGGCTTATATTTCTTCTCCATTTTAAGAGTAAGTTGCTTTACTTTCTTTTACTATAGTACTAGTATTTGCACCATTACAGCTTTGTAAACTTGAAAATTTTGATAGTTTCCCTGTCTTTAAAATAAAATGTACAAATTACCTCAAAATAGTTTTCTTCAGTAAATTTTTCACAAAATAATAATAAAATTTCAACTATATTGCAGCTGCTTTTGGTTCGCCTTTAAAGGATGGTTAGTATGGATTCCCCGAAACTACAACAAAAAGGGATGGGACTAATATTTTGCTTCCACCATGGGGGTAAGTTGTATATCTTTTTTTAATCCTCATCACAAAAATAATCTTTACTTAATTCAAGTTATTTACTTGCAATAAATTCTTTTGCCACCCTGTTAAAGTTATTAGAAAAATATTAAAATTAAAACATTCCAAATTAAAGTTTTTACTATGAAAGTTTGGATATTGATTAATATTCCATTATGTTGCAGCTAGTTTTGGTTCTCCCTCGAAGGACAAGGATTCTTAATAGTGGGGATGCCTAAGATGACGAGGGGTTGATAGTTCATTTCCACCTTGGGGGGTTTTTTAATTTTTTAAGAAATATTTGCTCTTTTACAGTTTTTTAAATTTGAAATTTTGATGTTTTAGTGAGTCTTTAAAATTAATTTTTTTTTAATATTATTTGTAGGTATATAATAGATTAACATTATGAGTTACAAATTTTAAAATTGGCAATTTTTTTTACAAAAGACTTTAATTTTTGTTGTAGGGTTGTATGGTTTATGTCGAAGGATCAGAACCTTGGATTCCCAGAAAGAAGAGGAGGAAGCGATGAGGCTGCTATCCGCTTTCACCACGAGGGTAAATTATTGCAATTATTTCTCCCTTATAATTTGTATTTTCCTACCTACTTTTTTTTTCTTAATTTCGTATATTTTCTTTTGCTTTATTTTTTTCTAGAAATTTAAATACATAAAATTAAAAGAGTTTTCTATGTTAATATAGTAATTATTCTTTGATTTTCACTTTTCTTTTTTTAACTCAATAATATCAAAAACTTAAAAATTTTAATTTCACAAAAGCAGAAGAAAAATAAAAGAAGTTAAGGTAGAAAAATTAAAAATTGAAATAGTTTTCCACTTCAGTTGTTTGTGACACTTATTTATTATATTTTCATCTGGAAATTTAAATTTACCAAATTAAAAGAACATTTTCTTGTTATGTTAACCTAATAACAAGTTCTTTAACTTTACACTAAATAAAATTCAAATAAATTTTTCCATGTTTATTTGAAACGTCGACAGTTGTAAAACAAGGAAGAGGAAAAATAACCAATCTTTTAATGTTACTTTTATTTTAATTCGAAAAATGTTGAACTGTTTAACTTCCAGTTATTCTTCTCTATTTTTTCAATTACTCATTTTCATTTTTATTGTAGAATATTTATCTCGCTTTTATATTCATATTTAACTTTTCTTTAATTTCACTTTTCTTCTATTAAATATTTTAATTGTTTACTACAATTATTTACTTAGATTCATGTAGGAAATTTAATTTATTAAATCTGAAGAAAACATAGTTTTATTAACAAAAAGTTATATACAAGTAAAAAAAGAAACATAAATTACTATCAGTTCGGATATTTAAAAAGAATAACTACAAGAGTCAGAAAAACAACAAATTGCAACTATCAGGGATAACATAAAAAAGAAATATAGGATCATTTTCACCTCCCTTTAAATCTGCCCCTTTCCAGAACTCCCCAATACAAATATTTAAAAATCTCTTTAATAGTTTACAATCCACTGGGCCTTCCCTTAAGACTCTCCATCCCTGTTACTTCATTTTCACCGCTCCCTTCTTCCCAATACTTCCCTTAATACGCTCAACCCACCTCCTTCCTCATTCAACAATTCCACACATTGTTTTATTGACCTTCTTCCCTCACATCCCCAATAGGTATCCTAGGTTTTCTACCTAAACTTCAATCTCCTGTTGTCCTCCTTACACCAAAATTTACACCCTCTGCATTCATTCCCGTTTCTAAATCTAGCTCTCACGCTTATACTTCTCCCTCCTTCTCAATATCTAGCCACCAGGTCCCCCTGCCAATCTCTCTACCAAAACTCCTTCAGAAGCACCGTATGTCTGGATTACTCTATATTCCTTAAATCATCCCCTTGTGTTATTTCCCTACATCTACACGGAGAAAAATAATCATGATTTTATTACTTGATGAGTCAAGCAAAATTTTTCTAGTAGATAATGCTAGAATTCTCATAAAATGTACTTGGTGGTATAAAACAATTTTTTATTCTGTCTAATAATTAGTATTAGAATAATCAAGTTAAATAAGTGTAGACTTTTTTCTTTACCTCTCGATTATTTTATCGTGTCGTAAAGAAAAAAATACTAGAATGAGAATAGTTTAGTAAAATTAGTGATAAGAAGTGTAAAAAATGTTTTCTAATCAAGTCAATTTTACTAGAATTCAGTCTCAACACCGAACGTATATTTCTAGTAAAATCTCCTTTAGCGTCTGGTCGTCCATATAATTGACATATTTTTTAGTCATGTTTGCTAGAATTCTAGCAATACTTTCAAGATTGTTTTCTCCGTGTATAATGAAAGTTACAAATTTAAAAATTGGAAAAAATTTTAACAAAAGACTCATTTTTGTTATAGGGTTGTATGGTTTATGTCGAAGGATCAGAACCTTGGATGGCTCGTGTAAATTCCCAGAAACAAGAAGAGGAAGCGATGAGGCTGCTATCCGCTTTCACCACGAGGGTAAGTTATTATATATATAAATAATATATTAATTATTTTTCCCTTATAATTTGTATTTTCCTACCTACTTTTTTTTTTTTATTTCTTATATTTTCCTTGGCTTTATTTTTGTCTAGAAATTTAAAGACATAAAATTAAAAGAGTTTTCTATGTTAATATAGTAATTATTCTTTGATTTTCACTTTTCTTTTTTTAACTCAAAAATATCAAAAACTTAAAAATTTTAATTTCACAAAAGCAGAAGAAAATAAAAGAAGTTAAGGTAGAAAAATTAAAAATTGAAATAGTTTTCCACTTCAGTTGTTTCTGACACTTATTTATTATATTTTCATCTGGAAATTTAAATTTACCAAATTAAAAGAACATTTTCTTGTTATGTTAACGTAATAAGCAGTTTTTTAACTTTACACTAAATAAAATTCAAATAAATTTTTCCATGTTTATTTGAAACCTCGACAGTTGTAAAACAAAGAAGAGGAAAAATAACAAATCTTTTAATGTTACTTTTATTTTAATTCAAAAAATGTTGAACTGTTTCACTTCCAGTTATGCTTCTCTTCTTTTTGCAATTACTTATTTTCATTTTTATTGTAGAATATTTATCTCGTTTTTATATTCATATTTAACTTTTCCTTAATTTCACTTTTTTTCTATTAAATATTTTAATTGTTTACTACAATTATTTACTTAGATTCATGTAAAAATTTTAATTTATTAAATCTGAAGAAAAAATAGTTTTATTAACAAAAAGTTATATACAAGCAAAAAAAGAAACATAAATCAATATCAATTCGGATATTTAAAAAGAATAACTGAAAAGAGTCAGAAAAACAACAAATTGCAAACATCAGGGATAACATAAAAAAGAAACATAGGATCATTTTCACCTCCCTTTAAATCCGCCCCAATGCAAAATCCCTTTCCAGAACTCCCCAATATAAATCTCTTTAATACTTTACAACCCACTGGGCCTTCCCTTAAGATTCGCCATCATTTTCACTGCTCCCTTCTTCCCAATACTTCCCTCAATACGCTCAGCCCACTTCCTCCCTCATTCTTTTATCGAACTTCTTCCGTCACATCCCCAATAGATAAGTACCCGAAGTATTCTACCTAAACTTAAACCTCCTGTTGTCCTCCTTACACCAAAATTCACATCCTCTGCATTCGTTCCGTTTTCTTAATCTAGTTTTCAAGCTTATACTTCTCCCTCCTTCTAAATATCTAGCCACCAGGTCCCCCTGCCAATTTCTCCACCAAAACTCCTTCAGACTCACCGTATGTCTGGATTCCTCTATTTTCCTTAAGTGTTATTTCCCTACATCTACACGGAGAAAAATAATTATGATTTTATTAGGTACTTGATGAGTCAAGCAAAAATTTTCTAGTAAATAATACTAGAATTCTCATAAAATGTACTTGGTGGTATAAAACAATTTTTTATATTCTTTCTAATAATTAATATTAGAATAATCAAGTTAAATAAGTCTAGACTTTTTTTCTCTACCTCTCGATTATTTTATCGTGTCGTAAAGTAAAAAAAATACTAGAATGAGAATATTTTAGTAAAATTAGTAATAAGAACTTTAAAAAATGTTTTATAATCAAGTCAATTTTACTAGACATTTCTAAGCGTCTGGTCGTCCATATAATTAACAGATTATTTAGTCATGTTTGCTAGAATTCTAGCAATATTCTCATGATTGTTTTCTGCGTGTAATTCTCAGCATTTCTCATATGTTATTACCTTGTCTTCTTACTACCTTCCTTCCTCCATCTGAACCTTATTCACTCAATTATTTTTCCCACCTATATTAAGGGCCTTTTTTCTCGAAATTTCCTTTCTTACACACCCCTTCTCCAATTTCTCAAATTTCTCTTCCATACTTAACCAACCTTTTCAGCGGTCCCTCGCACATTTTTTCACATTTTATTTCTCTCCTCACCACGTAATCTTCTTTCTAGTTGCAATACCTACTTTATATACCTTTTGTATAGCACTTTCTTCTTTTTTCCCATCCCCACCAAAATTTATTGAATCACATTAATTATTTGGTTGTTAGATAGTTAGATAACACTAACTAACATTTTGTATTTTTCTCTAGATATATTTATTTTAATTCTGGTGTTTATTATTTTTGTACTTACTCATTTTGTTGATTATTACATTATATATTTTGTGGAATAGTTAGGATTTTCACCTTGTTGTATACACAACCTCATAGTATTAAGATTATGTTCGGCGCCTTCACCAAAATTTTTATTTAACAATGAAGTGAAATTAATAATGAATGCTTATAAAACTCTAATTTTACAAAATTTGCATTTGTAAATAAAATACCATTGTATTGTCTTCCCTTAAGAAAAATAAATTAATTTTATTTATATTTGAAATTAAAGCAATGTAAATTAAACAGTTTAACAAATTTATTCTAGATAACATAATAAGAAAAACAAAAATAATTCTAATAATATCATAAACGAGGAAAATTTGGCGACATTCTATTATTTAACAATAGCTAATTTAAATAATTAATGCAACATATTAATCTTTAATCTTATTTTTCCCAATTAAAGAAACATTTTGGTGAAAGTGCAGGACATAATTGTAATATTTTACATAAATTTAAAAGATTTTGTCTTTGTTTTTTAATTTTTATTTAAAACATTTAATACAGATATAAACACAATTAACACAGATAATATCAAATTATTTTGACAAAAATGACTTACAGAAGGAAATACTGAATGTTAATGTTATCTAATTACATTGCAATTTTGGTTTATTAGTTATTGTAAATTTCCAAACGAAATTTAAATAAAAAGTTATCAGAGTTCATTAAAGTAACTAGGTAATAGAAGAAAAATGAAATTAAAAACAGGTTATTTGAATATGGAAAATGTATTATTTTACTTTTGCAGATATAAATTTCCATTGATCATAAAAGCAAATACAAAGAAAATTAAAACGTGAACTTAAATATTTGTAATCTTTTTTTGAACAATAAAAAGAAGATAAGCAAAAATAACGTAAATAAGGAATGTTCTTTTAATTCGATAAATTTATATTTCCAGAAGAAGAGAAAGTAAATAATTAGGTATCTCAAACAATTTATAAGGGAAATTATTTCAGATTTTAAATTTATAAACTTTTTTCTTGTAAATCAACCCTCAACCCAACTATTTATTTTTTTCAGGACGATTATCATCTTCAGGACCATGCTGCGTCGTGGGACTTCCTTCTGGGTCGCGAGTGTCGCGTCGGGAGTGTCGGGGGCGTCCAGATTCGGGCTTTGGAGTCTCCAATACTCGGAATCTCGGGATATCCGGGATCTTGAGTCTTGGAAACTGCGAAATTCGAGTCTCGGGGTCTCCAAAATATTGGATACCGAAACCTTCGGTATTTTTTACCGAAGTCTTTGGTATTCAATATTTTGGAGTCCCTGGGACTTGAATTTCGGAGTTTCTGGGACTTAGTATCCCGGAATTCCGAAATTGCGAGTGGAGGGGACTTTTAAGTCCGAATTTGGGCGCTCCAGGTTCCGGGCTTGGACCCGGCCGGTCGTCGAATAACAAAATATTTCATACTAAACCTGGTAGGCGTTAAAAATTTTTTAAATAAAACACAAAAATTCGATATCTCTTCTTTTATTTACGGTCTCCCCTTCCTCCTGCCCCCCTTCCCCCTCCCCCTCCCCCGGGGGCCCTCTTCCGAGGGCCCCACATTCACCCCGGCGGTGAGAATGCATGCGAGAGAAAATGGGTTGCTTGTTGGAAAGGGTATTAAATTAAATTAATACCCCCTCCAGCATTCACCCCCTTTCTCCCGCACACACTCCCACCCTCGTACACTCCAGCGAGAATGGATAGAAGAGTAAGTGCATATGTGATAGAGGGTATGAATGATTAATGTTCACACCCCCTGTTACACACGCACACCCCTCCATCCATTCTCACCCTCATTCTATCACTCACATGCTCACTAATTCATTCATACCACCACACTATACATTTGAGGGTGAGAATGCATGTTAGAGAAAGAGAGGATTACATGTTGAGGAGGGTATATTTAATTTAGACCCTCTCTTTCTCTCACAGACTCTTACCCTCACGTTCTCTGAGGGCGAGAATGAATACAAAAGAGTGCGTATGTGACAGAGAGTATGAAATAATCTTCAACCCTCTGTAACACATACGCACTCTCTTCCACACAGTCTCAGCCTCATTTCCACTCTCACTTTTATTCGCACCCTCACACATATATTCATTCATAAAGACATACACTTCCACCATTCGTTCAATTGCATGCACGTATTAGCCCTCAGTCGTATTTTATCGTTCACATTCTTACCAATTGTTACACCCCTCCTCTTTCACATACATTCTTAATCTGATTCTTTCTTACAATTTCATTTGCACCTTTATACGTTCTTTATTCATAGAAAAATAGTCACTTCCACCCTTCATTCGTTTGGATACACACATCAACCCTCAGTCATATTTTTTCGCACATATTCTCACTCATTTTTCGCTTTCACGCACATTCTTACCCTCATTTCTTCTCACACATACATTTTCACTCTCATATATTATTTCATTTGTGAACACTTTTCCACCCTCTCTCTCTCATTCATTCCTATCACTCCCATTTCCTCTCTGAACGTGAGAAAGGATGCATTTATGATTTGATAGAACAAATGAGGGTGAACATCATTCTTGTGAAATTTACCGACATTCATACTCTCAGCTTCGCATACCCATCCTTTTTCACTCTTACATTCTCTCCTTTATTCAACCCCATCACTCCCATCTCCCATTTGGAGGGCATAGGTATGAATCTGATGGAATAAATAAAAGTGAGCTTCATTTTTGTGAATTTCACCCTAATTCATGCTGTCGAATTCATATACTCACCCTCTCCCACTTCTTTTTATCATTCAACCCCTTTCTCTCTTTTATTTATACCCTTTTATACCCCACATTGCCTCTCTTTCGCCTTTATTCACATTCTCTTCTCCTCGCATTGTTTTCCATTCATCAACCCCTATCTATACTTTCACCCACCGTACATTTTCATTGTTACATGCTGTTATTCCATTTCACCCTTATACATTCAGAAATGTTTACCCACTCTGATCTTTACCCTTGCAACTATACCCTTTCTCACCCTTGCTAGAACCCTTTCTTACACATTTTTTTCCACCTTTTCACACTTTCGTTTTCGTATTCACTACCTCAAAACCCATTTACCTCTTTCAAACACTCTTCTTTCTCACCCTGGTTCTCTCCCCACAAATGTACCCCAGTTCCCTAATGGTTTATTATTACAGTGATATTAACAATATTATAATTAAATATTAAATTATTGTATCTTAATACTAGATTCTAAATAAATATTGCATTAATTTGAAATATAAATTAATAAATAAATTTCAATAAATACTATATGTATATAAATAATAACATCTATAAATTATTTCTTAAGTATTTCATTATATATAACTAAATTGAAAATGGATTTATTGAATGAAATTTTTAAGTTTAAATTGTTTTGATTTATTTGTTTTTGAAACAAATAATTTTATTTATTATTAGTTTTAAATTAGTTTAACCAGAATTTAAAATATATTATTATATTCAAAAAAATAAATGCAGGATAATTAATATTAATGATAATTAAAAAAACTTAAGTAAAAATTACAATCTTTAAGTTTTTTTTTTTTTTAATGAAGCAAACCATTAGAAAACATGACTATTAGTGTCTCAATAAAAAAAGTAACTTATTGTATTATTATAAGTAAAGAGAAATAAATAAATTAACAGAACTATATTAAAAAAATTGTAATTGTAGTTGCAGTTGTAAAATTAAAAGGTTGTTCAATAAATCCACTTTAAATTACCAAAAATTTCAAAAAATATATTTAAAAAAGGCCAAACGTAGAAAGAGCTTCCATGAAAGGTTGAAGGGTTCTAAAAAGCCTATATCCTCAGCATCGGCGATGAAAGTAGATGGAACTCCAGGACTCCATCGGGCTCCAGGATGAACTCGAATTTAAGAACTTCTGAAAACGAATAAATAATTGTTGTAAATAAACATGTTAATTAATAAATATAAAATTAAACTATTTATTTATTTATTGTGAAACGAAAATTTATTACAAAATAAAAAGAGATGGAAAAACAACTAATTTGTGCTTTTGTACCATTTTCTAATTTTTTAAAGCATAAAAATATATAAAAAAAGATTTACCATCCTTTATTCATATGCCCAATTTTCTTATTGCTCTTAGAACTGAAATCTATGAATGTCTGTCAAATTTCTGAAACAAAGAAAAATAATTGTAACAAATCAAGACAAAAAAGGATTTTTTTTTAATGAAATCACTAATTATTTTTATTTATTGTTTAAGTAACTAACTTTGTATTGCTATTGTTATGAAGTTAAAGTTTTACACAAAATTAAAATTTTGTTTCCGTTTGGACTCAATTTTTAACCAGCTGTTACTGTTAAGACCATCAAAGGATAATGCTATTATAAGACTAAACCTAAAGAATATAACTTAAAGTAAAATACCTGTGCAAGTACATACTATTAATTAATATCAAAAATAATAAACGTGTCATGTAATTTTAGAACAAATAAATATTAAATACCAATTAAAAAAAATTTTATTAATGTTTTTAGTTAAACATTAATTATAGTTAATGTTAATAGAAAAAACTTCTATAACCTCCCCTATACGTTAAACATCATGTGTGTGTGTACATATGTGTTCTACATATTGTATACAAGGTTTTTCAAGTTAATGGGCTATTAGAAGTATATGAATTAGTAGAAGGAATTCAATTCTGAAACTTGGGCTCATTTGGTTATTGTTTATGCCGCTTCTTTTAAAAATATTTTCAAGTTCGATTTACATCCGGTTATACCGGAAGTCGATACCAATTTAGTTATTTTAAATGGAATGGTATATTTTTTACGCTGAATTCAAATAAAACGTGTAATTCTAAGGTAAGTTTTATTACCAACTTGTACACCTATGACGATCGGTTTCTGAGTTAATTTAATTTATAGAAAAAAAATCGCTACCATAACTCAAATTATAAAAAATCGTAACTTCTACAAAATACGACTTAGAGTGTTGAAATTTTTACTAGTAATAGCTGAATATTAGTGCTAACGCCTTGACAAAATTGAATTAAATAATTTATACAGGGCGTTCAAAATAAAATTCTAAAATTGAAAAACTTCAAACACGAATTACTTCGTTTTTTCAAATGGCACCTACTATTTTTTATTTTTTCAATCGATTCCTTTTTTTATCCTTTTTCGATCCATATGGATACTTCCTATTTTACTTGAAAATTTTGGAATAATTTTGAATTATTACTTAAAATAGGAAGTATCCTTATAGATCGAAAGAGGATGAAAAAAGGAATCGATTGAAAAAATAAAAAATAGTAGGTGCCGTTTGAAAAAAACCAAGTAATTTGTGTTTGAAGGTTTTCAATTTTAGAATTTTATTTTGAACGCCCTGTATAAATCATAAACCTACCCACACTGACACAATAATACATAACGACTCTTTTCATCCCTATTCACAAAAATTGTCTTTCTTTCATTCAATGTTACATAGGCTCATAAATGTTCCCCTTTCTAAAGCTAATTTTGAATTAGAACTAAATAGAATAATTCGAATTGCAGAGAACAATAGTTACGATAAAACAATTGTTACACAATTGCTTAACAAAAAACTTCATGGAAAAACTATAAATTCAATATACCCCATCATAAAATCAAAATCCGAAAGTAATTTTAACACATTTACATATTTAGGAAATATTAACCTAAAAATTAGAAAACATTTAAACAATAGTTTTGTATCATTAAAAACCAATAATTCTTTAGGTTCGTTAATTAGAAATGATAAAGACAAATTAGACAAAAAACATAAATCAGGAGTGTACAAATTAGAATGTAGTGACTGTAGTTCTGTATATATAGGTCAAACTGGTCGAACATTTATAGAGCGGATAAAAGAACACAAAAAGAGTTTTGAAAATAAAAAATGTAATTCGGCATATGCCGAACACTTAATTAGTAATAATCATAATTTCAATGAAAATTTCAAAATTTTACATATAGCAAGTAAAAGTCAGAAACTAAATCTATTGGAAAGTTTAGAAATTAATAATTATAATAAACTAGGAATATTACTAAACAACCAATTAGATGTAAACAACTCCCCTTTATTAAATTTACAGTTTAACTCCCCTCCATAATTTTGTAATTAGTATATAAGTTTGAAAATGTAATATACGTTAATGTATTTCATCCACCTGATGAAGCCACAGTGTGGCGAAACGGTCGTTGTGGACTTATAAAATAAAATATTTGAAACTTAAAAGAGTGTTCTTTTATTTCATTGTTAAAATGGAGTTTCAACATGTAAAGGCTAATACAGTGAATAAATTATTTAATTCAATTTTGTCAAGGCGTTAGAACTAATATTCAGCTATCACTAGTAAAAATTTCAACACTCTAAGACGTATTTTGTGGAAGTTATGATTTTTTATAATTTGGGTTGCGGTAGCGATTTTTTTTCTATAAATTAAATTAACTCAGAAACCGATCGTCATAGGTGTACAAGTTGGATATCAAACTTACCTTAGAATTACACGTTTTATTCGAATTCAGCGTGAAAAATATACCATTCCATTTAAAATAACAAAGTTGGTATCGACTTCCGGTATAACCGGATGTAAATCGAACTTGAAAATATTTTTAAAAGAAGCGGCATAAACAATAACCAAATGAGCCCAAGTTTCAGAATTTAATTCCTTCTACTAATTCATATACTTCTAATAGCCCATCAACTTGAAAAACCCTGTATACATTCAAGTGTTACACTGGGTGTGGTGGAATAAAAAATTTTACTGCCTGTTACACCCCAATCTATTCCTAAATAGGTACTACGTATAACTTTTTATTAAAGACATTCTTAAAACCTCAAACATATCTATTTATTGTAAAATAGTAAAGTGAAATAAAAATCTTTTTTTTAATGATGAGGACTTCAATAACAAACTACCCTTACGAAACAATAAAATAAATTGAAAACTCACCTGTTTCTTTTGGTAAACAGTTTACGCTGCGTTAAGATCCCATCCCCATCGTAACAAAATAATTAGGTTACAGGACGACGCAGTCCTGACCACAAGCACAGCATTTGCAATACTACGTTACGTCATCCTTTCTTTCCACACGTACGACGACTGATAGAAGTGGTAGGTTTTTGTCCTATAATAGAATTAGTCAACGATACAGTCTTTTATATATAAAAATAAAATTAAAGCAATTAAAGTTTCTCTATTATTCATTAGATGGCCTTAATTATCCTTATATACAAAAAACGAGAACGTGCTCAAATATATACGAGGATTGTTGGGAAAATTATTACAATTATAAAGATCTTCAGCAAACACAATAAGTTAAATGAAGGATCTATACGAATAGCATTAAGAAAATTATGGTATAAGGGGGTTAAGGACACTAATAATTCTCAGTTAAAATAATATAATGAATGCAGGACTTATACGAGGACTATCAGAAAAATTATGGTGTATTAAGTTAAGGGTAAATACCTACTAAGAATTCCCTACAAAAAATGCAGAGTCTATACGAGGTCTGTCAGGAAAATTATAGTTTATGAGGTTATACTGAGGATTCTTAGCAGAGACAATAAAGTAAATGTAGGACCTATAGAAGAACTATTAAGAAAATTATAATAAACATATGCTGTGAAAACAGGATCTATGCAAGGATTACCATGAAAATTATGGGATTTTAAGTGGTTAAGGACGCTAAAAATACTCAGAAACGATAATAAAGTAAATACAGGATTTATAAAGGGACTATCAGGAAAATTACGATATAAGGAATTAAGGACACTAATACAATTTTAAGAAAAAAGAAAACAATAAGGTACATGCAGGACCTATACAAGAACTATTAAGAAAATTATAATAAAAAATGCATCGAAAGCAGGATCTATGCAAGGATAACAGGGGATTATGGGATTTTAAGTGGTTAAGAACGCTAAAGAGCCTCAGAAAAAATAATGGAAATAACGCAGCATTTATTCCAGGATTATCAAGAATATATCAGGCTTCTGTAGAGTTAAAGATACAAAGAATCCATAGAATAAATAACAGAACAAATGCACTACTGATATTACAATTAGGAAAATTATGGGATTCTTACGAGGGGTAGGGTTAAGGACACTAAGGCTCATCAGAAACAATAATAAAGTGAACGCAGGATTTTTGAAGGGACTATCAGGAAAATAACGATATAAGGAATTAAGTACACTTTTACAATTTTGAGAAAAAACAATAAGGTAAATGCGTGACCTATACAAGGATTAACAGAACATTCGAGGATTTTCAAGGATTAAGGATACTCAGAATAAATAGTAGAGTAATTGTATAAGCAATGCCACGATTATCAGGAGATTACTAAATGGGGACTAAGGAAAATTAAGGATTTTTGGCTAAAAAAGTAAATGCATGATTTAATAAGTTGACTACCCAGAGACATTATGATGTAAGGAATAAAGGACACTTTAACAATGGGATTAAAGACACTAAGGATCATAAGAAAAAATAACACAATTAATACAGGATTTGTATAAAGGCTGATTAAGAAAAAAGGAAAATTATTGCATAGTAGATTAAGGACGTTAAGGATCCTCAGCAGAAATAATACAGTAAATGCATGGTCTGTATAAGGACTATTAGGAATTTTTTTCTATACAAGTACTATTAAAAAAAAATATTGTAGAAAAGATTGAGGATACTAAGGATCGTTAGCAAAAATCATATAGTAAATGAAGTATTAATGCGAGGACTATTAGAAAAATTAGGATTAGGGAAACTTAAAGTATTCAAAAAAAAAACAGTAAATGCAAAATCTATATTGCACTATCAGGCAAATTATAGAATTAGAGAATTAAAATGCCCATATCAAAATGTTAATGCTAATCCAAACCTTGTTAAATTTTCAAATAAACAATATTTTTTGTTTAAAACTTTAATAAAGGGGAGCACTTAATTTTTTGTTTTATTTTTATTTTTTACATTTTTTTTAACCTTCTCAAAAAATTTTAAGCGTACATTTTCAAAATAAAAATATAAATTACTATGAAATTCCTTCTATTAAAATTCTTATTAAAATTTTTGTCCTGTGCTTTTTTAAATTACACTCAGTATATTTACAATGTAATTAATTCGATGCAACACAACATGGTGCATTCCTAATAATACGATATAAACCACTTGAAAAGTATTCGACCTCCCGTTCTATTTTTGGTTCATAACCCCAACGTACCTAAAAGCAACCCTTACTAAACCTATTAAATAACTACCCTTTACATTAAAACATTGTGAACTTTCAATAATAACAACAATTCCATTTAAATTAAAATTAATTGTAAGATAGGTATTGTTTTTTAATTTTTGTTAAGGGTATATTTTTACCCTGTTTCATTAAATTTTCCGATACAACCGTCTCGAATTCACGTGACTTCATTGCGACGTCGTTATCGATTTGTTAACCGCGTGTACCATGAAAGCTCAAAGCCCCGAATGCTCTCAAGTCCAAAGGTTTTCACAAGCTTGCGAGCTTATGTACGTACACTGACTGACTGGTGTCGGGAAAAATTTAAATAATTACACCGCTATTTTATTATTTGTTTATTAGTGGCAATCATATTTGTGTGAAAACTGAAGCTAATTATCTTTTCGTTAAATCGTCAGGTTTCAGGACGTCGAATGTTTTGATAATCCGCTTGCCAATAATACAGTAAGTACTAGTACATAGGTACGTACATAACATTTGCATGAGGGAAAAATTAATTCTTGTTCACAATTACTATTGAGTATCACTTTATTAGTAATAGAAATATAATTTATGCATGGTTTTAAATATCCTCAAACTGCTTACAATTTTGTGCCAATTCAAGTGCTGCAATTAGATCAGCTGCACTGTATTCAGAACATGCAACCAATTCAGTTAATTGCATCATAAATACATGTAACTTTTTACATCGACTCTTATTTCGCTTCAGTTACTATTTAATTGACGATTTTGTACACAATACTCAGCATCTATATACAGGGTTATTCAAGTTGATGGGCTATTAGAAGTATATGAATTAGTAAAAGGAATTAAATTCTGAACCTTGGGCTCATTTGGTTATTGTTTATGCCGCTTCTTTTAAAAATATTTTCAATTTCGATTTACATCCGGTTATACCGGAAGTTGATACCAACTTTGTAATTTTAAATGGAATGGTATATTTTTTACGCTGAATTCGAATAAAACGTGTAATTCTAAGGTAAGTTTGATAACCAACTTGTACACCTATGACGATCGGTTTCTGAGTTAATTTAATTTATAGAAAAAAAATCGCTACCGCAACCCAAATTATAAAAAATCATAACTTCCACAAAATACGACTTAGAGTGTTGAAATTTTTACTAGTAATAGCTGAATATTAGTGCTAACGCCTTGACAAAAATTGAATTAAATAATTTATATAGGGCGTTCAAAATACAATTCTAAAATTGAAAAACTTCAAACACGAATTACCTCGTTTTTTCAAATGGCACCTACTATTTTTTATTTTTTCAATCGATTCCTTTTTTTATCGTCTTTCGATCTATATGGATACTTCCTATTTTATGTAATAATTCAAAATTATTCCAAAATTTTTAAATAAAATAGGAAGTATCCATATAGATCGAAAGAGGATAAAAAAAGGAATCGATTGAAAAAATAAAAAATAGTAGGTGCCATTTGAAAAAACGAGGTAATTCGTGTTTGAAGTTTTTCAATTTTAGAATTTTATTTTGAACGCCCTGTATAAATTATTTGATTCAATTTTGTCAAGGCGTTAGCACTAATATTCAGCTATTACTAGTAAAAATTTCAACACTCTAAGTCGTATTTTGTGGAAGTTATGATTTTTTATAATTTGGGTTGCGGTAGCGATTTTTTTTCTATAAATTAAATTAACTCAGAAACCGATCGTCATAGGTGTACAAGTTGGTTATCAAACTTACCTTAGAATTACACGTTTTATTCGAATTCAGCGTAAAAAATATACCATTCCATTTAAAATTACAAAGTTGGTATCGACTTCCGGTATAACCGGATGTAAATTGAAATTGAAAATATTTTTAAAAGAAGCAGCATAAACAATAACCAAATGAGCCCAAGTTTCAGAATTGAATTCCTTCTACTAATTCATATACTTCTAATAGCCTATCAACCTGAAAAACCCTGTATACATAAGTACCTATATATGATGAAAATTGAGTCCTGTTTAACAATTTCCTCAACTGAATTTATAAATTTATTTTTTAATAAATATTTTTGTTAAAAATTTTCCTGACTCAATTAATAGATTCGAGCTATCGAGTTATTGAATAATAATACATAGGTGTATATACGTATGTGCTCATTTTTTGTAAATGAACATTTGTATGTATTTATTTCATTTACAGCTTAGATACATAGATATATGGATAAATATAAGAGCTCAGTGCAACATCTATATGAGATTTAATTTTTGGTCTAAAGACAAAGTTTTTAAAATAAAGTTTTGATAACAAATAATTGTAGAAATTGAACAGCTTCGCTGCCACATTGCATAGTATCTACCGTTATTAAAAAGGGACATTAGAATCGTACATTATTTAGGGATTTAGGGATTCTCCCAGAAAATTCGACTTATCGATGTTGGCGCCAAATATTATCTTCGAGTTATTAATGAACTCGAGAGATTGAGTTGTCAAGCAAAAGTTACACGTATTTCTTTTTCTAAGTTGATGCTATTATTGCCAACCACTTATCAAAAATTCAATTTACGGTTATCGATGTTTTTGACAGTATTTAAAAATAAAAATGTAAGTCCTTTTTTTATTAAAAATGTATTAGTTTTGTGTTCGTATTGCTTTTTCTCCCTCTCTTTTGAAAGGTTCTTACCAGTTCAACTTTCATAGAAAACTTTTGCTATTTGATTCACAATACTTTTCAATTTTTAGAATTGTAAATGAGTTTTTTTAAATGTGGGAACTTTAAGGTAAAACGAATACATTTTTTTTTTTTAAGCAAAAGTTTACTTTAGTTTACCATTCCTTCGCTCTGCAGTAAAAATTACATTATTGAAATAACAACTCACTGAAACTACGTTTTCTATTATTAAAATTGATTTGGACGTCGGAAAGTTTTTTTACCTATCTATAAAAATTATTAAAATCGAAGTTGTTTTTTTTTTGCAAACCCTCAAACAAGGACAGTTCGAAATATCTGATAGTCCTAAAATGTTGGAGGGTATTTTATATTAATAATTGAAAAAGAAATTAAAGTTTCATAATGTTCCCTTATTTAGTTTCTTTATTTTTTATTAGTTAAAACAACCCTTAATTGAGAAAATAAAAACCCTGTTGGAGCTTGTTCTGAACCATAAAAAGTCATCTTTAACTTTAATCATGCTACTTGTACAGCACAAACAATCTTTTAGCGGTTTATGAGATTCTCAATATCCAAAAAATTAAATCTTCACAATTTTAAACTCGAAAGTCCTTAAAGGTTATAAAACTAGTAGAGAGTTTAAATTTATAAATAACATAGGAATCAAAATCTTCCTTTATTTAAGAGGCATAAGAACTGAATTTCATTTAGTTCTGTAGATTTTTTTCTATTCTACGATTCATGCAGAAGGTTCTGTACTAAAGATGTAACAATTAAATGTTTGAACACTCGACTTTTGTAAACATTTGTAGCCATTCCTAGATTTCTTTAAATGCAAATAAGATCTTTACATAAAATATTTTTGTAACCAATATATTTACAATAAGTAGAAGATAGATTTTTATTATATTTACAAAATACTACCCATAACTTAAATTTTTACGTGATGAGCCCATAAGCGAGCGTAGTTTGCATTAAATCAGTGTTAATTTATTCAAAAGTTGCAAAATTTCTTGGCGCATTAAAAAACTAAAATTTTGTGACTAATATAAAATCATAGGTAGGTAATATTAATTAATTTTTAAGGTTCAAAAATGACATGAAATCAAAAATTGGGGTGGTACTGGAGGTGGTGGTGGAGGTGGCGAGGTCGGAGGGCAGCTAGCAGCGCGGGAGCCCTCCACCGGCCCCAGCATGTCGCGCTTTAGAAAAGAATGAAGAAGCAAAACGTCCGTACACTTTCGCTCATTGTGTGCACATTCACCTATCTGCTAATCGGAGCCGCTGTTTTTGACGCTCTCGAATCACGGACAGAGAAGCAAAGGAAGGAAGTTTTGCAAGGTACACCATCCACTAACCTTTTCGTTGAGTTGTCTCATTTGAGATTGAAATTATTGAAGAAAGGAAGAATGTGGTTGTTCCTTGGGGAGGATTTTTTCAGATTCAAAGACTAGTTTTTACACCAGAAGGTGTCAAAGATGATTCATCTTTTCTCAAATTAAACATATTCTGATCAATTCAAAGAAGCTAAAGTCGAATATCATTTTCTAATACTACTCGTTAAAAAAATATACTTTTTAAATTATTTCCAGTGCTATCAAAAAACTCTTCTATATTATTTTTAAGCATGTTAGAAGATACAGGAATCGAGTTTCTTATAATAAAAATCAATTGAGAATTAGCTGCAACAGCCAAAACCAAATAGCTCCATTTTGACACCTCCTGGAGAAAAAGAAAACCGTGAAATCTGTAGAAATCCTTCTTTTAATTTATTTCTGCAATATTCTCAGATAGCTCATCTTTAAAAATAAATTTCTCTCAACTACCACTCAGAGAATATTCTTTGAAAACTACTTTTTTCATTTTTCAGAAATTGAAATAATCGTTAGACGTAAATACAACATTAGCAACGAGGATTTTCGTATAATGGAAACCGTAGTGTTAAAATCTGAGCCCCACAGGGCCGGACGACAATGGAAATTTGCTGGTGCATTCTACTACGCCACAACAGTGCTTACAACCATTGGTTATGGCCATTCGACTCCTAGCACCATTGCAGGAAAGCTATTTACCATGTGTTACGCTATGATTGGAATCCCTTTGGGTCTAGTTATGTTCCACAGCATTGGTGAACGAGTTAATAGGCTAAGTAGGTAAGTAAAGAAAGGAAATTGTTGATTCAACAGTTTCCTCGTTTCTTATTGATAAGGAATCAATGAAGTCGCTTTTGGTATCAAAAGAATTTGATCATTGAACATTTAAAACCAAAAAACCTTTCAACATTAACTGGTACTACAAATTCATCCCAAAACATGAACAAAATGGTAAAAGGATTATAATTCCATATCTAGAGATGATGAATTACTATTGAAATGGAGATTGTTAGGTCCAGAACGTTGTATGGGTATCTGCAGCTGAATCTTCAATGGTATCTGAATTGACAACGTAGATGGTGATCGTACCTCCAAGTCTGTATGGTGACTCGGTTAAAGTGTAACCTCAACCTACGTTGATACCTCAGTTTCTTTGTAAAATTGTAAAGACAGCTTCTTTGGAGTTTGACCATGGAGAGCATTTCAAAATTAATAAAATCATAAAAGAAATACAACTCCTAAAACATAATGCTGATGGGTCTTGGTCGAAATGAATAAAATTAATAAATTCAGACGTTCATGGGAACCTGCAGCTCAATCTCCAATTGAACCTGAGTTGAAAACATTGATAAAGATTACACCTCAAAGTTTATATGGTGACTCGATTATGGTATAACTCCATTCACGTTTTCTTTGAAGATGAACATTTCAAGATAAATCAAATGAAAAAATTGCAATCCTAGAGCTGATGGGTCATGATCAAAATGAAAGATTAGTAAATCTAGAAGTTTCAAATGCTTTTCAACAGAATCTGATTTGAAAACATAGGTGAAGATCACATCTCAAAGTCAGCATGGTGACTCTATCAAAGTATAACCTCCATCCACGTTGTCTCCTCAGTCACTTTCGAAGATGACAGCCACAGTTTCGGACGATACCATTTGATCCAGTAAACTTCTTTCTGACCACAACCCATCAACCAAAAACTTCATTTTAATACGTACTATGGATTTTGGTAATGGAGAACATTTCAACATGAATAAAATGAAAAACTTCGAATCCTAGAGCTGATGGGTCATGATCAAAATGAAAGATTAGTAAATCCAGAAGTTTCAAATGCTTTTCAACAGAATTTGATTTGAAAACAGGTGAAGATCACATCTCAATGTCAGTATGGTGACTCTATTAAAGTATAACCTCCATCCACGTTGTCTCCTCAGTCACTTTCAAAGATGACAGCCACATTTTCGGACGATACCTTTGGATCTAGTCAACTTCTTTCTGACCACGACCTATCAGCCAAAAACTTCATTTTAATACGTACTATGGATTTTGGTAATGGAGAACATTTCAACATGAATAAAATGAAAAACTTCGAATCCTAGAGCTGATGGGTCATGATCAAAATGAAAGATTAGTAAATCCAGAAGTTTCAAATGCTTTTCAACAGAATTTGATTTGAAAACAGGTGAAGATCACATCTCAATGTCAGTATGGTGACTCTATTAAAGTATAACCTCCATCCACGTTGTCTCCTCAGTCACTTTCAAAGATGACAGCCACATTTTCGGACGATACCTTTGGATCTAGTCAACTTCTTTCTGACCACGACCTATCAGCCAAAAACTTCATTTTAATACGTACTATGGATTTTGGTAATGGAGAACATTTCAACATGAATAAAATGAAAAACTTCGAATCCTAGAGCTGATGGGTCATGATCAAAATGAAAGATTAGTAAATCTAGAAGTTTCAAATGCTTTTCAACAGAATTTGATTTGAAAACATAGGTGAAGATCACATCTCAAGTCAGTATGGTGACTCTATCAAAGTATAACCTCCATCCACGTTGTCTCCTCAGTCACTTTCAAAGATGACAGCCACATTTTCGGACGATACCTTTGGATCTAGTCAACTTCTTTCTGACCACGACCTATCAGCCAAAAACTTCATTTTAATACGTACTATGGATTTTGGTAATGGAGAACATTTCAACATGAACAAAACGAAAAACTTCCAATCCTAGAGCTGATGGGTCATGATCAAAATGAAAGATTAGTAAATCTAGAAGTTTCAAACGCTTTTCAACAGAATCTGATTTGAAAACATAGGTGAAGATCACATCTCAGAGTCAGTATGGTGACTCTATCAAAGTATAACCTCCATCCACGTTGTCTCCTCAGTCACTTTCGAAGATGACAGCCACAGTTTCGGACGATACCTTTGGATCCAGTAAACTTCTTTCTGACCACGACCCATCAGCCAAAAACTTCATTTTAATACGTACTATGGATTTTGGTAATGGAGAACATTTCAACATGAATAAAATGAAAAACTTCGAATCCTAGAGCTGATGGGTCATGATCAAAATGAAAGATTAGTAAATCTAGAAGTTTCAAATGCTTTTCAACAGAATCTGATTTGAAAACATAGGTGAAGATCACATCTCAAAGTCAGTATGGTGACTCTATCAAAGTATAACCTCCATCCACGTTGTCTCCTCAGTCACTTTCGAAGATGACAGCCACAGTTTCGGACGATACCATTTGATCCCGTAAACTTCTTTCTGACCACAACCCTATCAACCAAAAACTTCATTTTAATACGTACTATGGATTTTGGTAATGGAGAACATTTCAACATGAATAAAATGAAAAACTTCGAATCCTAGAGCTGATGGGTCATGATCAAAATGAAAGATTAGTAAATCTAGAAGTTTCAAATGCTTTTCAACAGAATCTGATTTGAAAACATAGGTGAAGATCACATCTCAAAGTCAGTATGGTGACTCTATCAAAGTATAACCTCCATCCACGTTGTCTCCTCAGTCACTTTCGAAGATGACAGCCACAGTTTCGGACGATACCATTTGATCCAGTAAACTTCTTTCTGACCACAACCCATCAACCAAAAACTTCATTTTAATACGTACTATGGATTTTGGTAATGGAGAACATTTCAACATGAATAAAATGAAAAACTTCGAATCCTAGAGCTGATGGGTCATGATCAAAATGAAAGATTAGTAAATCTAGAAGTTTCAAATGCTTTTCAACAGAATCTGATTTGAAAACATAGGTGAAGATCACATCTCAAAGTCAGTATGGTGACTCTATCAAAGTATAACCTCCATCCACCTTGTTTCCTCAGTCACTTTCGAAGATGACAGCTACAGTTTCGGACGATACCTTTGGATCAAGTAAACTTTTTTCTGACCACGACCCATCAGCCAAAAACTTCATTTTAATACGTACTATGGATTTTGATAATGGAGAACATTTCAAATAAATAAAAGGAACAAAGGAGTAAAATTACAATTCTAGAGCTGATAGACCATGGTCTAAATGAAAGATTAATAAGGCTAGACCTTTCATGGGCATCTGTAGCTAAATCTTCAGTGGAATCTGAGTTGAATATATGGATAAAGATTATACTTTGAAGTCTGTATGGTGATTCAGTTAAAGTATAACCTCCACTCACGTTGTTACCTCAGTTCATTTTGAAGATATCAGCAACAGTTTCTATAAAATCTCTGAATCGAATAATCCTTTATTCTGGCCACAACCTATCAGTTCAAAACTTAATTCTACGTATTATGGATTTTGGCAATGGAATAGTTTGTTCTTACATAACTCTTATTTTGTTTCAGTGTCATAATAAGATCTGTTAAGTCTTCCTTACATTTCCGCCATAATGAAGCTTCAGAGTTGGAGCTTATATGTGTGGTAACAACCCTAAGTTCACTCACAATAGCTGGTGGAGCTGCAGCTTTCTCCAGATACGAGGGTTGGACCTACTTCGATTCAGTTTACTACTGCTTCATAACGCTGACCACGATTGGCTTTGGAGATATGGTACCAACCAAAATTTATCTTTGACAGTTGGTTGTTTCTTCAAATGTCCAGTCAATTGAAATTTTGACAACTTTCCAAAATGATTAAACAATTCTGTAAAGTATTTTGATCACTTCTGGACATTTAAAGAACTGGCGAAACTTTTCTGAGGATACCTTACCATCTTCAATTTATTTTCAGGTGGCCCTTCAAAAAGACAGTGCCCTTAGTGATAAACCAGAGTACGTTATGTTCGCGTTTATTTTCATCTTATTCGGATTAGCAATCGTAGCTGCCTCGTTGAACCTATTAGTTCTACGTTTCGTCACCATGAACACTGAGGACGAGCGAAGGGACGAAGCTCAAGCAATGCAAGCCTTAGCCGGTGCCGTGAGGCTGGAGGGCGACGTTATAACAGCAAATGGATCAATACTAAGTGGTCACATAGGTCATCACTGTACAGAAATCGCATATCTTGAACCTGATAACACGTCTGTTTGTTCTTTCCACTGTGGATGCTTTACAACTAGTTCAACACGAAGGTAAGGTGACATCAAAAAAATTGTAAATATAAATAATCTATTGGGATTTTGGTAAATTACCTACAAAACCAATCAAATGGTTCAATACTTAGCATTTTTGATTATAGGGGTGAAGTTCCCCCTCTCCCCCTTTAAAAAGCTCTTAACAGTCCTACAAAGTTTGTAACTCTTTTAGTCAAAAATTTTGCTACTCTCTCACCCTAAAACTTAAGGCTCCTATTGTTTTGACTTTTTTGAATCTTATCAACACCCCCTTTGCGTCAACTTGGTGCCGAAAAACTAAAACAATCCCCTGCACTATTTTGATATTGCAGGTATGGCTTCAAAAAGTCGCCTTCTCAAATGAGACACCTCCTACCAGTATTACCAATGCACGAGTTGCATCTACCCCAAGGCTCGTTGCCGCCACCCCCTGCTATTTTCCCCAATCATAGGGCTTCGATATGATAAATTATTTAAACTTTAGCATTCAATTGCTAATATAATGAAATGTGATAATAATAAGAACCACTCAAATTCTTCTTCCTTTAAAAAACCGTAAGTATTGACGAAAAAAGTGCTTCAAATTCAACCATCAGAACAAAAATAAAAGAGGTCTGAAAGGAAATGTGATACCTAAAGAGTGTCGTTTACGTACGTATCTATTAATTGTAAATTTCGAAAAGTTGTCTCACTACTTAGTTATGGTTTGTAAAATATAGGCTAACGATTTCATGGAAATATAACAACTACATATTATAACGTAGGTAGTTCATAATGATGCCAAATTAATAAAAATTTCAATTATTGCAAACTGAAAATTTTTGAAAACGTAAAGAACGAATCACTTAATTTTGAGTAGATGAAATCGAGCTAATTTTATTATAAAAATTTGGGAAAGATGTTAACTGAGCCCAGGTACTAAAATAATCATCCGTAAATATCTAAGCTTAGTATACAGGGTTTTTCAAGTTGATGGGCTATTAGAAGTATATGAATTAGTAAAAGGAATTCAATTCTTAAACTTGGGCTTATTTGGTTATTGTTTATGCCGCTTCTTTTAAAAATATTTTCAAGTTCGATTTACATCCGGTTATACCGGAAGTCGATACCAACTATTTTTATGGCACCTATTTTTTATTTTTTCAATCGATTTCTTTTTTTCTCCTTTTTCGATCTATTTTAAGTAATAATTCACAATTATTCCAAAATTTTCAAATAAAATAGGAAGTATCCATATGGATCGAAAGAGAATAAAAAAAGGAATCGATTGAAAAAAAAATAGTAGGTGCCATTTGAAAAAACGAAGTAATTCGTGTTTGAAGTTTTTCAATTTTAGAATTTTATTTTGAATGCCCTGTATAAATTATTTAATTCAATTTTGTCAAGGCGTTAGCACTAATATTCAGCTATTACTAGTAAAAATTTCAACACTCTAAGTCGTATTTTGTGAAAGTTATGATTTTTTATAATTTGGGTTGCGGTAGTGATTTTTTTTCTATAAATTAAATTAACTCAGAAACCGATCGTCATAGGTGTACAAGTTGGTTATCAAACTTACCTTAAAATTACACGTTTTATTCGAATTCAGCGTGAAAAATTCCATTTAAAATAACAAAGTTGGTATCGACTTCCGGTATAACCGGATGTAAATCGAACTTGAAAATATTTTTAAAAGATGCAGCATAAACAATAACCAAATGAGCCCAAGTTTCAGAATTGAATTCATTCTACTAATTCATATACTAATAGCCCGTCAACTTGAAAAACCCTGTATATAGTTGCTTTCTGTAGAATTTTTAACTATTTTTTTTTTGTTAAATATAAATTCCGATTTCTTTAAATTAACTAATTTCTTGTCTTCCTATAGGTTGGGTTGTAAATAATTTTTGTATTGCTCAAAAATTCTTTGCTTGGTAATGTTTGCAATTTTTCAAAATAATTATTTTAGATATACGTATGTAACTAATTATACATAACTATAAGAAAAACTAAATTAGGGACTAACGAGCAGTATTATCTTGTATTACCAAAATATGTATGTGATATTTTAATAATTTTTTTACAAATATTGTTTACCTCGTTGGGTTAAATTTTATAAATACATTTTTGTAAAATGAATTTTTTGAATTGTTGTTCAAGTTGTTCTTAAGTAATTATTAAAATTGTGATAATTAACAGTTATAAAAATTTAAAATGTGGGCAAAATAGTTTTCATTTGACTGACAGTATGTTTTTAAGGGAAATTAAATAATTTCGAAATTACAGATAAGTACAACAATTTTTACAAAAATTATACCTTCGACAACTAAAATAAGTTTTCGTTGACTTCATTTAAGTTTTAGTTTAGTTCGAATATTCTAATTATTAAAAAAAAAAGAAAACTAATATAATTGGTCTCTACTATTGGTGGAGGAAATAGGTAAAGCAATGAACATCTCGATGAGACAAAAAAAATAAAACTTGGAAAATATTGATGGAAATGGTTCCAATTTTGTAACTTGGGGGGTTTTTGGGGTTACTGAGTACTAATATGACACCGGAAATAGTCTCCAGATTATCTGGTGGTTAAAACGGCTGATACGTCGTTTTCTGAAATTATTTTTAAGTTTATATTATTTTTAACTGCATTTAAATATGTTATTCAAAATCATTTATTTAAAAATTATAATAAAGGTGTAGATTTAAACAATGTTTCGAAAAATAATTACTGAAAACTCCAATTTATATTCATAATTCAGTTTGAACATTTTTTTGTTAAAAAAGTATCAAAAACTTGTGGCTCCAGTAAACAAAGTTGGTAATCCTGGTTACCGGATTCCTGACACCAGGTATTTTCGACGTTATTGCCGATCTCATAATAGTACCTACTCAGCGACCCCAAAAACCCCAAGCAACGAGTTTCAACTAGTTATGTAAAGATAGCCATAAAACTCTAGGAGGTAATGTGGACACTATCCACCCTGGACACCAGCTACCTCGTCTTTAGCGACTCCAAAAACCACCAAGTAACAAAATTTGACTCATTTCAATCAAAATTTACCAAGTTGTATATTTTTTATGTGTTGTCTTTTTGAAATGCACTTTTAATACGCATTTTACATATTTACAAATGCAGTTTTTTTATTCATTTATTGCATTGATTAATTTAATTTACAAACTTTGTATGTAGACACTCTCAAGAATCAAACACAGATCCATCTTATGTTCAAAAAATCGATAATTCATTGCTTTACCAAATCAAAACTCAAAGCTGTTTAATAGACTAAAATGTTTAGTAAGAAATAAAACACTAAAGTTTCCACAAAATTTGTTTAATTAACTTAACAATCGTTTCGCCTAACTTAGGCTTCTTCAGAAGTAATACATTTAAACTAAAGATTAAGCTAAGCTACTTATATATGGTTTAAGAATTAGGGCGGGGGTGAATAAGTTTCCATCAAGTGAACGTAGAAAGAATTAATCAGACTAAAATGTATTAAATCAATAAATGTATTTTTTAGCCTTGAAGAAGCCTTACACCACAAGACGAAACGTCGGTGTTGGTTTCAGATTAATAATCATTTTGTCCCCTTAAACAGCTTTGAGTTTTGATTTATCGATCATAGGGGTACAATCAGTAATTATGGTTCATTGCTTATTTCCTCGTCTATACGTGAAATTTGATAAAAAAAATAAAACACTAGACACTTTCACTCGAATTTATTAATTTTTTAACAAATATATTTTAACCCACAGGACCATTTTTAGAAGAAGGAATTATGGTGATGAATACTTCTTTTTTTAAGCTGACTGTGGGTAGAAACAAAGTCAAAAAATTCATAAATTTAAGTGACAGTGTGATGATGTTCAAAGTGTCCTCTTTCCTTCCAAATTATTACTTTCGCCAACAGAAAGATCTACCAAATTCAAAAAACTTTAAAAAGATGCCGTCAGTAAGATCAAAATAATTTTTGCCATGCAATTTTATAAATAATGATGTACAGTTAACCCAAAGATATTGTGTGGTTATTGCTTTGACTAATTCTTGAGTGGTTTGCAACAATAATACCCCCTTGATATTGTTGTGTACTTTGTTCACACAGAAATATAGTAAAAGAGACTGTTAAAGTATCTTTTGTAGCAGGAGATTTCTTGGATGTCAAATAGGTGACTGAAACGACAGGTCTGGACTTAAGTAAATTCTGGTCTTTGATTTGAAACATTCTGGTAAATCAAAAACTTTTTAAAAACAACGACAAATTGTAGTTTGTACTCAAACTTAAAATGAGTAACGTCATGAATATTGTCGTGTGATTTTGGTCTCTCACCATTGTTAACTTTTGAATTCTTAGATAACTATACTTCAACAGTCAGTAAGTGTTAAGGTTCGTCTCAGGAAAAATAATTATTTGAGAGAAATTGTTTCTTCATAAATAAACATTCGACAAAGAAATTTATCAACATATCCCTTCAATATTTTGTATTATAAATTTACATTCAATCCTTAGTTTATTTGACAGACAGATTTTTAAAATACGGACCTGATATTTTTGCTGTCAATCAATTTTTATGACTACCTGCGTACGGGTAAGGTCTCGCCAAAGTTAAACAATAATAGAAGCCCTGTATCTTTGGATCAACTATACATACAATAAATCATAAGTTGTTATAAGAAAGTACAACTTCACTGACGTTTAGCAAAAGTTTTTTTTTCAGGATAAGTTAAAAAATTTTTATTCAAGCTTATTGAACAATTTAATGTTTTTGACTTAAAGAGTGCAACGACATAAACACCAGTGAAGCTTGGATTTAAAGTTGTTAACTTTTTTAACTCATTTGTTAGTTTGTTAACGTTAAGATTAATTAATCATTAACCGGGAGCAATTGCCACTTTGGTCTTCCTTTTTAATTACTGTTATTGAATTTTTTCAAAAAGTTACGATTCATTTTAAAAGCACTGTTACCTGTCTATTTAAGTTGTGCTTCAAAACATGACTTTCGAAAAAATTTAAATTTTTTAAAATAAAATGTCCATAAATATTTTAACTAAAACCGAGTGCTTTTAAGATAAATCGTGACTAACTACATCTTTTCCCTTTCCCTTTTGAAAATGATAAAATTAATATTGTGTTAAAAATAGGTACGACCTCTACTGTTACCTTTTGCTTTCATTCCTTGATGAAAACTACATTAAATATATAAATTAAAAAGTTAAAAGAGAACCTACATACATAAAGCCTTTTGCTAACTACGTAATGTAAAATAAGTAAATATTTAAAAGATAATACGGCTGTGAAAACGCGTTAAGCACATTAATTAATTATTAATCCTTTAGTTAAAAATTTTTTTTAATAATTACGTATTAAAAGGGTCAGGATGATTGTTAAGAAATAAATAACTGAAATGATAATTATTACTGCAGCACAAGACGTTATTTTAATTAACTTTAATAGGTAAAAGAATAATAAGATGCAGGGTGTCAATTCTAAATAAAATCGTTAGGAAAAAGCATAAAAATAATTAATTACATAATAATTTCCTCATTAGATTTTCTTTAATGTCCTACTTAAACGTTTGATGATAAAATTGATATATACACAGGGTGTCACAAACTGTAATTCTTTTAAATTAATTCAAATTTTAAATACCTATCTCAAACATTATCCGAACATTTTTAAAACTGTTAAGGGGTGTGTACAAGATAAGGATAATATAACAAATGGTAAGAGATATGGAATTAATTAAATAAGTATACAATTGTATAGATATTCATGTGCTAAACAATATGCCATGCAAAAAGTTTCAAATCCCTGGATTTATTTGGAAACGAATATTAAAATAAATTGTATTTTTTACTGCCACTTTCTCCGCGTTATACAATGGTGGCAACGCTTTTGAAGCCCGACGTTTCGTCTTCGAGGGGCATTATCAGTTTAATTTTTTGTTATACTTCCCTGTTATTTTTACGACAAAATCTAAAGCCATTTCTAAGTCTTAATTAGACGATATACACTTTTAATTGTTTAAACACGTGTTTAATTTGTTTTAGGTATCATTTAAAATTTTTTCCTTAGTACGGCTCTGAACGCCACCAAAATTGTCTATCAACAAAACGCAAAATATCCAACAGAATGTTTTTAATTTTGCTAAAATGTAAGAAGTTGAATGAAAAAGAATTACAACTTATTTTCAAATTAATGATTATAAAATTTTATTGGATATTTTGTGCTTTACTGACTTTAACTTTTATGATTCCCCCAATAGATAATTTTGGAGCCGTACTCCTACTACTAAAAATTAAATGGTACCTAAAACAAACTTAAAATAGGTTCAAGCAGTTACAATGTGATATCTTCTAATTAAGAATTAAAAATGGCTTTAGAACAGGACCGTATACAAAAAAAAATTAAATCAATGATGGCACCCCCGAAGACGAAACGTCGGATTTTCAAAGTGAAAAAGTTGCAACACAAACGTAATGTTTATTTTGATATCCGTTACCAAATAAAATGCTTTTGAAATTTTTCGATTTCTTTCCGATGTTTGTGAAACTGCTGGGAATTTTAAAACTTTCTAAAGGGTAATTAATAGGCACAAGAATGCGCAACTTCTCCCTAATTTAATCGAGTCTGTTGTATCTCTTTGCTTTTACGAGATCCTAGTTGTATTCCATCCTCATCTTGGACACACTGTATACCATAACCCTTTAACAACTTTTTATTTCAAATATGTATTTTTAAAAAACAGGAAAATACAACACACAGAAAGTTTCAAAAACCAAATCAAAGGTTAACTTACATATATCCTAACCTACAGGGTGTCACAAATGTTAATTTATTTCAAGTTAATGTCGAATTTATGCCCCCTGTAGGTGTCCACTGCTTAATTTTTTTTACAAATTTAGTATTTTATCACCACACAGTACCAATATTATAAAATAATTTCTTCTTTTAGATTAAAGATAATACGTGCATAAAAAAAATCCTTTTATAAGCTAATCAACATTAATTAGGATATTAAATTTCTTCCCCTTGTTTTTAACGTTTTCCTAAATAATAAACTCGTTATCTATATCCCAAAATTAAATCTGATAAGCGCAATAAAACGTACTAAGTATTCAAAAGAAAAGGTTCTCATCATCGTTACTCCTTATCAAATAATTACGATACGTATTAAGTACATAATACCTATGTACTTACTTGTAAATACACACATAATTTTAAATGTTTATAAATAAATTAATTAATTAACCCGTTTTTGCTCACAACACTAAATAATACATATTATTAATCTATAATCCTATACATATTAGGTTAGACACTCACCTCATACCTATTAAACTTTTACACGTTCGTAAGTATTATATTTTACCTAAAAACTAATAAATTAATATAAATAACGTTGTATAAGAAGTATGCCTGCAAAGAGACACTGCAAATTACGTTTGTACGTAGCAGGTTTTACATTTTTATACCTACCATTAAAAATCTATCTTTCTAATCAATAATAACTACAATAATTACGCGAATGTATTATTAAACTTTCAATCTGATTAATGTTATGAGCTGTAGAATCTGATAATTTTTTTTTTTTAATTTAACAGTGGGTCGGTTAATTTGGAAAGGCGAAGTCTGATGAGTGATCCAGAGTTAATTAATTCTCTTCCTTATTCCGGATAGTAGTACATAATTAATAAATAAAATTTTCTATGATCTCGCCTTCTTTATTTGACCCTACTGAGTAAAGCTTACGCTAAACAAATCTGTAATTTGATGGGTTTTACAACTTTTTCTACACGAATACAAAAGAAAATATGCCTCAAAGAAAATTAAATAACAATAAAAAAGGCACTAAATTTTAAACTCTAACAACTATATGTTTGAACATAATCGTAATATTTAAGCACACTAATGTTGTTTTAGCCCAGAATATTTAGTGAAATAGAATTTAAAAAAATCGACCTACTAGTTATTTTTTAATTGCAATAACTCACTATTAATTACTAAAAGGCTAGTAAATAATTATGTGTTTGTCATTATTACATTAACAATCGTTCCAGACTTGATATATTTTTACGTGTAAGACAATTTGTATGACGATTTGACAAGAAAAATTATGTAGCTACTAGCAGCAATACCCGGCGTTGGCGTTAGCCGGGTAAGAATATATCACACGTTTAATGGAACATTCTAGAATATTCGCGAATTTAGAATTATCCAGAACATTCCATAATGATTCACAACATTCTCTAACTATTTTTAACATTCTGAAACATTCTTGAATGATCTTCAAGATTCTGGAACATTCTTGAACATTGTCAAATCATTCTGAAATGTTATAGGTAATAAAACATTTTTTTACTTCTTAGAACATATTTGAACTGCCTGTAACATTCTAAACAAATCTGCTTCATTCTCATCCCAACTCCGTGCTGTTTGCTGGGTGAGTAGTGACATCAGTAGACGCCTGGCGGGGATGACTAATCGATTGATAATAATTGATCAGTTATCGACCACTGAGAGTTGAAGATTATTACAGTACTTATATCGCTATTAAAAAATAGGGGTTGATCGTAGAGGGGCGAAAAGTAAGGGTTGTATGTACTTTTGTATGCTGTATCATAAAAAAATAAAAACAAAAAATTTTGTCTAAAAAATTAAAAAAAAATTAGGAGTGGACCACCCTTAACATTTAGGGGGATAAAAAATAAATGTTGGCCGATTCGCAGACCTACAGAATATGCACACAAAATTTCATAAAAATCGGTCTAGCCCTTTCGGAGGAGTTTAATTACAAACACCGTGACACGAGAATTTTATACAGGGTTTTTCAAGTTGATGGGCTATTAGAAGTATATGAATTAGTAGAAGGAATTCAATTCTGAAACTTGGGCTCATTTGGTTATTGTTTATGCCGCTTCTTTTAAAAATATTTTCAAGTTCGATTTACATCCGGTTATACCGGAAGTCGATACCAACTTTGTTATTTTAAATAAAATGGTATATTTTTCACGCTGAATTCGAATAAAACGTGTAATTCTAAGGTAAGTTTGATAACCAACTTGTACACCTATGACGATCGGTTTCTGAGTTAATTTAATTTATAGAAAAAAAATCGCTACCGCAACTCAAATTATAAAAAATCATAACTTCCACAAAATACGACTAAGACTGTTGAAATTTTTACTAGTAATAGCTGAATATTAGTGCTAACGCCTTGACAAAATTGAATAAAATAATTTATACAGGGCGTTCAAAATAAAATTCTAAAATTGAAAAATTTCAAACACGAATTACTTCGCTTTTTCAAATGGCACCTACTATTTTTTATTTTTTCAATCGATTCCTTTTTTTAACCTCTTTCGATCCATATGGATACTTCCTATTTTATTTGAAAATTTTGGAATAATTTTGAATTATTACTTAAAATAGGAAGTATCCATATAGATCCAAAAAGGATAAAGAAAGGAATCGATTGAAAAAATAAAAAATAGTAGGTGCCATTTGAAAAAACGAAGTAATTTGTGTTTGAAGTTCTTCAACTTTAGAATTTTATTTTGAACGCCCTGTATAAATTATTTAATTCAATTTTGTCAAGGCGTTAGAACTAATATTCAGCTATTACTAGTAAAAATTTCAACACTCTAAGTCGTATTTTGTGGAAGTTATGATTTTTTATAATTTGGGTTGCGGTAGCGATTTTTTTTCTATAAATTAAATTAACTCAGAAACCGATCGTCATAGGTGTACAAGTTGGTTATCAAACTTACCTTAGAATTACACGTTTTATTCGAATTCAGCGTAAAAAATATACTATTCCATTTAAAATAACAAAGTTGGTATCGACTTCCGGTATAACCGGATGTAAATCGAACCTGAAAATATTTTTAAAAGAAGCGGCATAAACAATAACCAAATGAGCCCAAGTTTCAGAATTGAATTCTTTCTACTAATTCATATAATTCTAATAGCCCATCAACTTGAAAAACCCTGTATATTAGAGATTGAAAGTAGGTACATAATAAAAATAAAAGAGATCGAAACGTCGAAAATTTTAATTAATTGTTACTTCTTTGTCAAATTAATATTTTTTAAAATGTACATTTCCTTCATTTAAAACTAGAATGACAACAAATCTCTATGAAACTCGAGTGTTCAAACATGTGGTTGTTAGGGCTAGTAAATATTAATAAAATAATGATATTATTTATTTATAAACAATTTGTAATTAATTTAACCAAATTATAGAGTTATTTAGCGTAGCCCCTAAGGATCATAACTTTAAAATTTTTACGTAAAATTTAGCACTTGTGGATAAACTGATGTTAATAACTTTTTGAAGATTACAGATATTATTTATTGCTAATCGGAAAACTCAAAATTTCTCAACTAATGTAAATAAAAAGAAAAATAAATAATGTAACTTTTGAATAGATTAACACCGAATTAATGCAAACTACGCTCTCTTATGGGCTCATAATGTAAAATATAAGTTATAATATATTGTAAATAAAATAAAAATCTATCTTCTACCTACTTATTGTAAATACATTGTTTCCATTTTTGCATTAATTAATCATCATCTTGTATGTATTTACTTATTTACAAACATATTGTACTTAACTGTTTTTGGATAGGTACAAATGGAAGGGTATTGCAACTACCTAGATAAAAAGAGATTATTGGGCATAAGTGCTAAATAATTTTGGGAGTAATCGAATTCGTTGAGTGTTTGGTGAAATACATTTAAATTCAAAAATAATTACTCTAACAATTTACTATTTCGTGCATTGCATAATTTTCAAAATTTAACATAAACTAGAGAAATGGTGTAAGTGTTGAACATATCAATCTGAAATTACAGTAAAACTCATATAATGTATAATTAATATCAAAAGTCCTCTATCAGTATTTTTATTACGTACTTTTAATTGGATATAAAGTACCTACGAATAATAAAATATAACGTACTTTTATTCATAAACATTTTTTTTTATCTCAGCATTGGTAGTATAATTTAAGAATTTCTTATAATAATGTAAATGTATTAGCCCTTTCCCTTAATTTCGTTTTTAAACATTTATTTATACAAGTCGATAACTGCAAATTTTGGTTTATGAACAAGACAACAGTGTCCACGATACTGAAAACTATAATACGTACCTATTTTTATAAAGGATTAATTAATAAAAGAACGAAATGTATTAGCGGGTATGTTATAACTGAGTTTTATTAATTAATGATAATTGATTTAATTAAATCATACCCACTATACATAACCTCAAGTTAATGAGGAAAAATTGTTGCTGTTGTTATGCCCTCGTCGGGACAATTATCATTAATTAATATGTTTAAATTTACCCCTATTCAAGATAAACTTTCTTCAATTGCATGATTGAGTTTTATTGTAATTCATAAGCAAAATAAAGACGATAAATTTTGTTTCTTGAAGACTATCCTAAAAAGATACGTAGCTTGTCGAGCCATTACATAACAGAATTTGAATTTTCTCTTTAAATATACTATAAATAAAACCAAATAAAAGATTGTACCTTTCATTTAACTCAATTTTTTTTAAAATTGTTAACTATCTAATAATTAAAATTAATAAACTAATACATATAATTGTTGAAATGTTCCATTATTTATTTGTACGTAGGTACCGTAAAGCTAAACTAAATTACACCGAAATCTGGTAACATTAAAAAAGACTGCTAGTTGTCATACCCCCTGCAATTAATTTAAATATTTAAACTACATAATGTTCACGGTATTTCGAAAATCCGAGTCATCACGGTATTCCTATTTTAAATCTTTTATTCTCACGCCAGCAATTGAATTGATACGCACTTAGGTAATTAACAATTAATCAATCTATCAATCAATCAATCAATGAATTAAAGCGCCCTTTTCGTCTGAAGAACTGAATCAAAATAACCACAAGAGAAAAAGAAACACTTTGGTTTATTAATTGTTATAAATAATATTGTTAATTACCCAGGTACCTACTCTAGAAGTTCATATGATAATTAAAAATTTAAAGTCAGATTTTTGTGGAATATTTTCGAGATACCGTATGTATAAGTTCGTAACATGTATACCTATGTAATTCAACTACATAACTATACAAATAGTATCTACTGCCAAGAACGAAGTGTTTTTAATAAAAACTTGAAAATTATTTGGTTTATTTTGTTACCTACTATTTTCACCCTAATACGTTTGAATAAATAATGTCATATTTTTTATTTGAATTCGAGTTTTTTTTTTTAATCAGGTAAGCATTTAGGGGGGTACCTACCATGAAAATATGGTCATACACAACGATGATCTAAAATTTGGGGGAAATTTTTCATTTGTTCCCCCAATTACCTACCATAAAAATATTTCAAAAAAATAACACGAGGACCCAAAGGACAAAATAAATAATTAATTTTCACCTACCTTATTTTGTCTCCATCCTGAAAACTAGTTTGAATATGTGACTTTTCCTTTTGTTTGCCCTTTTTAATCCTCGATGTCAATTTTCTTCTTTCTTCCTGAAACAAGCCGACAATACATTAGGGCAAGGAAAAATTTTTAACCCTTTTCTTACAATATTATTTACACATTTTTTTAAAATTCCAAAAAAAGGGACTTTTTTTTCTGAATTCTGTTACTTACCAATTTTCTCGAAATTATTTAAATCCTATAAGTGCATGTAGTTAATGTGTATCACTGTTATCACTTTATTTATTTATTCATTTACAAATGTCTTTTTTACTAAATTACTGCAATTTTAAAGCAGGAATGATTCGATTTTATTTTACTTTATTCGTGCCGTTTTACGTTGTTATTTTAACTCGACCGGCCTACGACTGTTGCTTGGGTATTCATATGGTTGTTTAGAGGTCATCAAGCAACAAAATTTCTTTACCTTTTTTTTTATCGTTTATCGCGATAAATCTGATTCTCCTTTAGGCCACAAAAACACAATATCTACATTTAATTTGTTTCCAATGGACGTTCAAATTAATTTTACATATACAGGGTGTTCTAAATGTTCTTCTAAAAAATTCACTTATTATTAAATTAATTATTCCAACGACACAATTTACTTTTTAGGTATTAAAAAACTAGTTCCTAAATTAAAAAAAAAAAATTATATTTAAAGTTTCAATAATGTTTTATTTATACTGTACACTTTTCTTAATAGACAGGTATTGATCCTTATGTAGATGCACATCTACTAGTTTATGTAATAATATAATATGTTTTAATTTTTATGTTTGTTTGTTTGGGGCCACTTCATTTATCGGCACTGTGACCCCAAAGTCTTATTTATTATATTATAATAGTACAACTACGGCTATCTTCACAGTATAAGTACAGTTCGGAAATTAAGAACAAAAACATAATCGCTACAATTCCTTCCTAAAATTCTCTGACTCTAGGTACTTACCCTTATCTATTCATTAGCACATTCATGATAAATTTGGAATCTAATTTGTTCGTTTTCTTTCTACTTATACATAGTTATAATACCTATACAAAAAATCAACTATCTACTTATTAGAATTTAATTTCAGAACAACAACAATAATATTATTTTTTAATAAGTACCTAGTGATGATGATTATGTAATAATAATAATATAATAGTTTATTTCTACGTATCCTATGCTTAGACATAAGTACAACAAATTAATTTACCACAATCACAGGATTGATAAACTAACAATATAATAATAATTAATAATAATAATCAATGTAGTAACAATCTTATTAAGTGTATCTAAATTTGCTACCTCTAATTTCCTAATATGTTGAACTAACCGAATCACCGAAAGTTAGTGAAATAAACAAGTGACTATATATACACAGGTTGGACATATAATGAGGTCGTCATTCGAAGAGGGACCATTTTCTATATTGTGGTGTATCTACAATTATTATGTATAACTTATACGACGCAAAAGGACATTTCACACCTTAATAATACTGTGGTGGATACACTTTTAAGAAGGAATAAGTTTTCTTAGCTTTCTTTACTCGTAGGAATGCTTTTGCTTAACGTCAGATCCTCTTCTTCAGTTAAAAGGCACATAGAATGATAAATATCTGGGGAAAAAACAAAAAATACGTTAAAAAGTTACTAACGAGTGCTACAAGGAACTTTTATCTACATAGTTAGTAAAGAAGGACACTTTCCTTAGGTCTTTTTTCTATTTGACCTTTAATTAATGTTTGGTAATAATTAACTAAATAATTTGTTAAGGATCGTCAGCATTAGGACAACATAAGAATTGAAGATAAATGAGTGCACAAAAAGTTTACCTAAAGGGCAAGTTGAAAGCTACTTTAAAACTAAATGATCTAAAAAGTGCTTTCGATCATCGTTCGCACCAGGCCAACATAAGAATTAAAGGCGGCAACAAGGGTGCTAAGTGCACCAAAAAAAAAAATGTCCAGAAGACTCACTTAAACCTACTTTAAAAACTGATCTAAAGAGTACTAAGTTTCCTTTTTTTATTAATTTTTAGTATCAGGACAACATAGAAATTTAAAAAGTCACCAAGGGTGCTAAGTGTGTCAAAAGTTTGCCTAGTAAGCAGGCTGATGACTGGTAAAGAGTGTTAGCATTGGTTTTTGATTAACGTTATTATCAGGATAACATAAAAATCGAAGATTTATTGAAGGCCTTAGGTGCACAAAAGTTCGCCCCAAAGGGAAGCTAAAAGCTACTTTAAAACTAAACGATCTAAAAAGTGCTTTTAATCATCATTAGCTTCAAGCCAACATAAGAATTAAAGGCGGCAACAAAGGTGATAAGTGCAAGAAAAAAACCCCAGAAGACTAACTGAAATCTACTTTAAAGACTGATCTAAAGAATGCTAGGTTTACTTTTTTAAATTTTTAGTTTCAGGACAACATAAAAATTAAAAAACTCACCAAGGGTGCAAAGTGTGTCAGAAGTTTGCCTAGTAAGCTGATGACTCTTAAAAAGAGTGTTAGCATTGGTTTTTGATCATTTACTGCCAGGATAACATAAAAATCGAAGATGTATTGAAGAACTTAAGTGCACAAAAGTTCGCCTAAAACGCAAGCTGAAAGCTACTTTAAAACTAAACAATCTAAAAAGTACTTTTAATCATCATTAGCTTCAAGCCAACATAAGAATTAAAGGCAGTAACAAGGGTGCTAAGTGCACCAAAAAACCCCAGAAGACTAACTGAAATCTACTTTAAAGACTGATCTAAAGAATGCTAGGTTTACTTTTTTTAATTTTTAGTATCAGGACAACATAAAAATTAAAAAACTCACCAAGGGTGCAAAGTGTGTCAAAAGTTTGCCTAGTAAGCTGCTGACTCGTAAAGAGTGTTAGCATAGGTTTTTGATCATTCATTGCCAGGATATCATAAAAATCGAAGATGTATTGAAGGTCTTAAGTGAAAAAATTTCGCCACAAGGGAAGGTTGAAAGCTACTTTAAAACTAAACAATCTGAAAAGTGCTTTTGATCATCGTTAGCTATCAGGCCAACATAAGAATTACAGGCGGTAACAAAGGTGATAAGTACACCAAAAAACCCCAGAAGACTAACTGAAACCTACTTTAAAAACTGATATAAAGAATGCTAGGTTTACTTTTTAATTTTTAGTATCAGGACAACACAGTAATTTAAAAAGTCACAAAAGGGTGCAAAGTGTGTCTAAAGTTTGCCTAGTAAGCTGATGACTCGTAAAGAGTGTTAGCATTGGTTTTTGATCATTCATTGCCAGGATAACATAAAAATCGAAGATGTATTGAAGGCCTTAAGTGCACAAAAGTTCGCCTAAGACGCAAGCTGAAAGCTACTTTAAAACTAAACAATCTAAAAAGTGCTTTTAATCATCATTAGCTTCAAGCCAACATAAGAATTAAAGGCAGTAACAAGGGTGCTAAGTGCACCAAAAAACCCCAGAAGACTAACTAAAACCTACTTCAAAAACTGATCTAAAGAATACTAGGTTTACTTTTTTTAATTTTTAGTATCAGGACAACATAGAAATTTAAAAAGTCACCAAAGGGTGCAAAGTGTGTCAAAAGTTTGCCTAGTAAGCTGATGACACGTAAAGAGTGTTAGCATTGGTTTTTGATCATTTATTGCCAGGATAACATAAAAATCGAAGATGTATTGAAGCTCTTAAGTGCAAAAAATTTCGCCACAAGGGAAGGCTCAAAGCTACTTTAAAACTAAACAATCTGAAAAGTGCTTTTGATCATCGTTAGTATCAGGCCAACATTAGAATTAAAGGCGGTAACAAAGGTGATAAGTGCACCAAAAAACCCCAGAAGACTAACTGAAATTTTTAGTATCAGGACAACACAGAAATTTAAAAAGTCACCAAGGGTGCTAAGTGTTGTCAAAAGGATGACTAGTAAGCTGATGCCTCCTTGCATTCGTTTTTAATGGATATTATTGTCAGGATAACATAAAAATTGAAGATGTATTGAAGGTCTCAAGTGCACAAAAGTTCGCCCCAAAACTAAATGATCTAAAAAGTGCTACCTTTATTTTTTTATCATTGTTAGCACCAAGTCAACATAAGAGTTAAAGGCGGTAACAAGGGTGCTAAGTGCACCAAAACCTTGCCAGGTAATCTGATGACTCCTAAAGAGTGCTAGACTTGGTCGTTGATCATCATTATGATCAGGATAACATAAGAATTAGAGACGTTTAGGAGGTTTTAAGTGCACAAAAGATTTAAGTTTTTTTTATATTTGTTAGTATAGTATAAAGGCACCATAAGAAAGGATTGAATTGATATCAGGTGACTGAAAAGTATAAATGACCTCAAAATTTTATCTCCAATTTACTTAATGTTGGCATTGCACCAATTTTAATCAAATTTGGTACGTTTCTCGACTTTGTTAATGTTTATTAAAAAAAATACATAAACGCTATACCGTTCGTGGTTTAAGCCTAATTAAGGCAGTAATGCGGATTGAAAATAAAAAAACAGGTCAATGAAGAGTTTTTCAACGAGTAGGTAATGATCGGTCTGTGCAAAAAGTTACGAACCGCGAAAAGGTTAACGTAGTTATTTTTCAATGACAAACTTACTAATTTATTTAATTCAACGAAACGCTTCGTTTCGACCGGAATAGATCCTGCGGTTTACTTCACGGGTAATTAATGAGAGAATAAACAAACCTGCCGTGATGTCATTTGTTTATTGATTGTGAATGGCAAGTAGAGGTTTTCAAGTGTAATTAAAAGATGCACCTTTATTTACTTTACCAAATATAATTACATGTTCTCAAGTTTTACGATTATTTGCTGACGTTTTAGAAAAAGTTTAAGTAGCGGAAATCTGTAGCTACTTAAGTGCTTAATACCTAGTAATCTTTTCACACAAATAATCATTAATTTCCAGTAGGATTCTAATAAAACAGTACAATAAAGTTGTATAATTATGAGATAACTGCAATTAGCAGTAGAAGTTTAAGACGTAAATTGTAAACAAATGTTACCCAATACAAAGAAAGACTTATTTTAATTAATAGATTTGGCTTTAAATTTAGTGTATTCAATTTTATTCTTAGAGCTTGGACATCGCCATCTAGCTTTTTAAGGATCGTACTATAATTATAAAGTGCTGGGAAATTCCAACAGATGATGCTAAATCAAAAAAATGCATTGATTACGATGCAACTTAGTGTTTTGCTGACGATCAACTGGTATAATAAATTCTAGATAACTCTCAACGCCTTTCATCCCCAAAAGGATAAATAATTGTCACTTACCTTTAGGTTCTATTTTTCTACAAATGCGTTACAATAATTTCGTCATCAATATCGTCTTTCTCGTCGTCCGTTTCTTCGGGTTCGGTTACTGGTGGTGGCTGTTTCTTGGCTTCCGCTTCCGCTGCTATTCTCTCCTTCTCCTTCTGCCTCTTGATCTTCCTGTAATGGAGGATTTCGACGACTACATAAAGGACGACGCCGATCTCCAGGACGCAGATCATCACGAACAGCTTCATACGCGCGCACAAGTGCGTCGAATAGGCGTAAGCTATGACGAAACCGGTACTCTCCCAGAGTCGGTAGTTGGAAAACGCAGCTTCCTTGTTACGTCTGAACAGGGTCCCGTACAATCCTGAAAATAAGAATTCCCAAAATAGTACATAGGCAAAAAACATGAAAATATTGGAACAGTTAGATAAACTTCCCAAGGGCCAAAAATCTTAACCGGTTATGGAAATGATGGAAGAACATCAATTGGAAGAAAAAGTTGGAAATGATGGATGGTTTGGTTTCTGGGATTTTATAAAGATGAGCTCGAGGAAGAAGGAACGGAGATTTGTGTCCAACTACTCTTGAGACCGAGGATCTTCCATGGTGAAGATAATATTGTAAAAAACATCCCTTTAATAGACCCATACGTTCAAAAAAGAAGATTTGAACAATCCAAACAAATTTAACGTTACAAGATCTTATAAAATTTTCAGATATTACATCATGAAGAAAATTTCATTTCGATCAATTTTTTTTCTGCTGGATTTCAGCTCCCCAGGACCACTGCAATTTTTAGAGCTGATCTAATCTCTTTAGATACCTAGATTATATTTGTCCTCTACGTTAAATATCCTTTTTTTTAATCGACTTATAAATTATACAAACAACTTGTTGGTAAGTACTGTCTACAAAACACATTGCGGATACAAAGACAAAAAACTGGCTTTTTGGATTAGTTTTTATACGTCGAGGATTTCGTTCTGGCTACCATTAAATGTCTTAGAAAAAAAGCTAAAGGATGATCATTGTCTGACAACACGGTGTATCGAACAAAGAAGAAGATTACATCATACGTCATTTTAATTGATTTTTTATCTCGGGCTTTATCTATTAGATGTATGTACGTGTAATGTAAACAAGCAAATGCAAAAAAGGGGAAATTCCAGAAAAAAAAAACATTCAACAACATCCTTGAGTATTAAGTCTTGGTCCCTAATCATCAGAAACCGTTCGTGGGTGGCTAATGTCCCAAAAATTGCCAGAAATTTTAAATAAAATTATCTACAACTTTCTTGTAACATTTAGACATTTCTTTTACTAATACCACACCATAAGCTAATAGAAAACATTGACGATATTGTGAAATGTCTTGGGAGAGGCTCAAAAATTGTTTAAGATATTCTGGCCTATTAATAAAATATAAAAGATTCTTACCATTGATTTGAGTTTGCCACACGGCATCACCAACTCCCCAAAGTCCTGATGCCATGAAGAATAGGATGGGATTACTGGGATGCGGCCGCCACAAAAGCAACCATACGCTAACACCCGTGTGCACTACCGCCCCGAAAGCAATGATGGGTTGTCGTCCAATATATTTCATCACAGAACCAAACAGTAAACTGCAAATAGCGTTCACAACACCGAAACACATCATGACATAACCCACGGATGATATGCCCAAAGCGCATGCAATGTATGCCTGGGTGAAGTCTGCACCGATGAACGCCTGTTCCATACCAATCCATATTGTAATGGGGATCAATAGCTGTTGGTAAGGTTTCTTCAGTTGGTACGCTGTAGCTGAGAGGAGTTGGATGCCTGTCAGCTCTGTTTGGCCACTTCCTCTGCGCTGTTTTTCACCGTATCTGAAAAAAAGGGATACATATTGAAGTAAACCAGACTTTTCAGATAAACCAAATCAAATGTCAAAACTGAAGAAGTCACGTTTACTATAAGGTTCTTTTTAATTAGGGACATGGGCTTGTTAAAGGTGCATCTACAAGAAAAAGCCAAATAAAACATACTGTTGGCCAGCATACAAAGAACAATAGATTTTATTCCTAATGAGGAGCTGTGAGATAAAATTATCTGAAGCACCTACTTCCTCGACTTCCTGAAGACAGAAAATATGGAATTATTTATAAACCACGAAGGGATTCTTGGTGTCACAAATGAATACATTTTGGATCTCCACATTTCTTCTTCACTCTAAATTTGAATTTCATAATGTGCATCATGTAACATTGTAAAAATCGACTTCGTTGTGTTTCAAGGAGGTCACAAAGAGGTCATAACATGAGTCTGAATCTATCGTTTTAATTTATTGTTCCTATTTCTGAGTTGTATCAATATTATTCAGGAAAAACAAAACCAACACCACCACGAAGGGTTTCTGGCGTCACAGAGGGATTCTTGGAATTGGTCTTGTTTTTCTTGAATAAATTTTGGAGCTCCACATTTCTTATTCGCCCTTTATTTGGATTTTATAATGTGCATCATGTAACATTGTAAAAATCGACTTCGTTGTGTTTCAAGGAGGTCACAAAGAGGTCATAACATGAGTCTGAATCTATCGTTTTAATTTATAGTTCCTATTTCTGAGTTGTATCAATATTATTAAGGAAAAACAAAACCAACACCACCACGAATGGTTTCTGGTGTCATAGAGGGATTCTTGGAATTGTTTCTGTTTTTCTTGAATCAATTTTGGATCTCCACGTTTCTTCTTCACCCTTTATTTGGATTTTATGATATGCATCATGTAACATTGTAAAAATCGATTTCGTTGTGTTTCAAGGAGGTCACAAAGAGGTCACAACATGAGTCTGAATCTATCGTTTTAATTTATTGTTCCTATTTCTGAGTTGTAACAATATTATTAAGGAAAAACAAAACCAACACCACCACGAATGGTTTCTGGTGTCACAGAGGGATTCTTGGAATTGTTTCTGTTTTTCTTGAATAAATTTTGGATCTCCACGTTTCTTCTTTACCCTTTATTTGGATTGTATGACATGCATCATGTAACATTGTAAAAATCGACTTCGTTGTGTTTCAAGGAGGTCACAAAGAGGTCACAACATGAGTCTGAATCTATCGTTTTAATTTATTGTTCCTATTTCTGAGTTGTAACAATATTATTAAGGAAAAACAAAACCAACACCACCACGAATGGTTTCTGGTGTCACAGAGGGATTCTTGGAATTGTTTCTGTTTTTCTTGAATAAATTTTGGATCTCCACGTTTCTTCTTCACCCTTTATTTGGATTTTATAATGTCATCATGTAACATTGTAAAAATCGACTTCGTTGGGTTTCAAGGAGGTCACAAAGAGGTCATAACATGAGTCTGAATCTATCGTTTTAATTTATTGTTCCTATTTCTGAGTTGTATCAATATTATTAAGGAAAAACAAAACCAACACCACCACGAATGGTTTCTGGTGTCACAGAGGGATTCTTGGAATTGTATCTGCTTCTCTTGAATCAATTTTGGATCTCCACGTTTCTTCTTCACCCTTTATTTGGATTTTATGATATGCATCATGTAACATTGTAAAAATCGACTTCGTTGTGTTTCAAGGAGGTCACAAAGAGGTCACAACATGAGTCTGAATCTATCGTTTTAATTTATTGTTCCTATTTCTGAGTTGTAACAATATTATTAAGGAAAAACAAAACCAACACCACCACGAAGGGTTTCTGGTATCACAGAGGGATATTTGGAATTGGTCGTGTTTCTCTTGAATAAATTTTGGATCTCCACATTTCTTCTTCACTCTAAATTTGGATTTTATAATGTGCATCATGTAACATTGTAAAAATCGACTTCGTTGGGTTTCAAGGAGGTCACAAAGAGGTCATAACATGAGTCTGAATCTATCGTTTTAATTTATTGTTCCTATTTCTGAGTTGTATCAATATTATTAAGGAAAAACAAAACCAACACCACCACGAATGGTTTCTGGTGTCACAGAGGGATTCTTGGAATTGTTTCTGTTTTTCTTGAATAAATTTTGGATCTCCACGTTTCTTCTTTACCCTTTATTTGGATTGTATGACATGCATCATGTAACATTGTAAAAATCGACTTCGTTGTGTTTCAAGGAGGTCACAAAGAGGTCACAACATGAGTCTGAATCTATCGTTTTAATTTATTGTTCCTATTTCTGAGTTGTAACAATATTATTAAGGAAAAACAAAACCAACACCACCACGAATGGTTTCTGGTGTCACAGAGGGATTCTTGGAATTGTTTCTGTTTTTCTTGAATAAATTTTGGATCTCCACGTTTCTTCTTTACCCTTTATTTGGATTGTATGACATGCATCATGTAACATTGTAAAAATCGACTTCGTTGTGTTTCAAGGAGGTCACAAAGAGGTCACAACATGAGTCTGAATCTATCGTTTTAATTTATTGTTCCTATTTCTGAGTTGTAACAATATTATTAAGGAAAAACAAAACCAACACCACCACGAAGGGTTTCTGGTATCACAGAGGGATATTTGGAATTGGTCGTGTTTCTCTTGAATAAATTTTGGATCTCCACATTTCTTCTTCACTCTAAATTTGGATTTTATAATGTGCATCATGTAACATTGTAAAAATCGACTTCGTTGGGTTTCAAGGAGGTCACAAAGAGGTCATAACATGAGTCTGAATCTATCGTTTTAATTTATTGTTCCTATTTCTGAGTTGTATCAATATTATTAAGGAAAAACAAAACCAACACCACCACGAATGGTTTCTGGTGTCACAGAGGGATTCTTGGAATTGTTTCTGTTTTTCTTGAATAAATTTTGGATCTCCACGTTTCTTCTTTACCCTTTATTTGGATTGTATGACATGCATCATGTAACATTGTAAAAATCGACTTCGTTGTGTTTCAAGGAGGTCACAAAGAGGTCACAACATGAGTCTGAATCTATCGTTTTAATTTATTGTTCCTATTTCTGAGTTGTAACAATATTATTAAGGAAAAACAAAACCAACACCACCACGAATGGTTTCTGGTGTCACAGAGGGATTCTTGGAATTGTTTCTGTTTTTCTTGAATAAATTTTGGATCTCTACGTTTCTTCTTTACCCTTTATTTGGATTGTATGACATGCATCATGTAACATTGTAAAAATCGACTTCGTTGTGTTTCAAGGAGGTCACAAAGAGGTCACAACATGAGTCTGAATCTATCGTTTTAATTTATTGTTCCTATTTCTGAGTTGTAACAATATTATTAAGGAAAAACAAAACCAACACCACCACGAATGGTTTCTGGTGTCACAGAGGGATTCTTGGAATTGTTTCTGTTTTTCTTGAATAAATTTTGGATCTCCACGTTTCTTCTTCACCCTTTATTTGGATTTTATAACGTACATCATGTAACATTGTAAAAATCGACTTCGTTGTGTTTCAAGGAGGTCACAAAGAGGTCACAACATGAGTCTGAATCTATCGTTTTAATTTATTGTTCCTATTTCTGAGTTGTATCAATATTATTAAGGAAAAACAAAACCAACACCACCACGAATGGTTTCTGGTGTCACAGAGGGATTCTTGGAATTGTATCTGCTTCTCTTGAATCAATTTTGGATCTCCACGTTTCTTCTTCACCCTTTATTTGGATTTTATGATATGCATCATGTAACATTGTAAAAATCGACTTCGTTGTGTTTCAAGGAGGTCACAAAGAGGTCACAACATGAGTCTGAATCTATCGTTTTAATTTATTGTTCCTATTTCTGAGTTGTAACAATATTATTAAGGAAAAACAAAACCAACACCACCACGAAGGGTTTCTGGTATCACAGAGGGATATTTGGAATTGGTCGTGTTTCTCTTGAATAAATTTTGGATCTCCACATTTCTTCTTCACTCTAAATTTGGATTTTATAATGTGCATCATGTAACATTGTAAAAATCGACTTCGTTGGGTTTCAAGGAGGTCACAAAGAGGTCATAACATGAGTCTGAATCTATCGTTTTAATTTATTGTTCCTATTTCTGAGTTGTATCAATATTATTAAGGAAAAACAAAACCAACACCACCACGAATGGTTTCTGGTGTCACAGAGGGATTCTTGGAATTGTATCTGCTTCTCTTGAATCAATTTTGGATCTCCACGTTTCTTCTTCACCCTTTATTTGGATTTTATGATATGCATCATGTAACATTGTAAAAATCGACTTCGTTGTGTTTCAAGGAGGTCACAAAGAGGTCACAACATGAGTCTGAATCTATCGTTTTAATTTATTGTTCCTATTTCTGAGTTGTAACAATATTATTAAGGAAAAACAAAACCAACACCACCACGAAGGGTTTCTGGTATCACAGAGGGATATTTGGAATTGGTCGTGTTTCTCTTGAATAAATTTTGGATCTCCACATTTCTTCTTCACTCTAAATTTGGATTTTATAATGTGCATCATGTAACATTGTAAAAATCGACTTCGTTGGGTTTCAAGGAGGTCACAAAGAGGTCATAACATGAGTCTGAATCTATCGTTTTAATTTATTGTTCCTATTTCTGAGTTGTATCAATATTATTAAGGAAAAACAAAACCAACACCACCACGAATGGTTTCTGGTGTCACAGAGGGATTCTTGGAATTGTTTCTGTTTTTCTTGAATAAATTTTGGATCTCCACGTTTCTTCTTTACCCTTTATTTGGATTGTATGACATGCATCATGTAACATTGTAAAAATCGACTTCGTTGTGTTTCAAGGAGGTCACAAAGAGGTCACAACATGAGTCTGAATCTATCGTTTTAATTTATTGTTCCTATTTCTGAGTTGTAACAATATTATTAAGGAAAAACAAAACCAACACCACCACGAAGGGTTTCTGGTATCACAGAGGGATATTTGGAATTGGTCGTGTTTCTCTTGAATAAATTTTGGATCTCCACATTTCTTCTTCACTCTAAATTTGGATTTTATAATGTGCATCATGTAACATTGTAAAAATCGACTTCGTTGGGTTTCAAGGAGGTCACAAAGAGGTCATAACATGAGTCTGAATCTATCGTTTTAATTTATTGTTCCTATTTCTGAGTTGTATCAATATTATTAAGGAAAAACAAAACCAACACCACCACGAATGGTTTCTGGTGTCACAGAGGGATTCTTGGAATTGTTTCTGTTTTTCTTGAATAAATTTTGGATCTCCACGTTTCTTCTTTACCCTTTATTTGGATTGTATGACATGCATCATGTAACATTGTAAAAATCGACTTCGTTGTGTTTCAAGGAGGTCACAAAGAGGTCACAACATGAGTCTGAATCTATCGTTTTAATTTATTGTTCCTATTTCTGAGTTGTAACAATATTATTAAGGAAAAACAAAACCAACACCACCACGAATGGTTTCTGGTGTCACAGAGGGATTCTTGGAATTGTTTCTGTTTTTCTTGAATAAATTTTGGATCTCTACGTTTCTTCTTTACCCTTTATTTGGATTGTATGACATGCATCATGTAACATTGTAAAAATCGACTTCGTTGTGTTTCAAGGAGGTCACAAAGAGGTCACAACATGAGTCTGAATCTATCGTTTTAATTTATTGTTCCTATTTCTGAGTTGTAACAATATTATTAAGGAAAAACAAAACCAACACCACCACGAAGGGTTTCTGGTATCACAGAGGGATATTTGGAATTGGTCGTGTTTCTCTTGAATAAATTTTGGATCTCCACATTTCTTCTTCACTCTAAATTTGGATTTTATAATGTGCATCATGTAACATTGTAAAAATCGACTTCGTTGGGTTTCAAGGAGGTCACAAAGAGGTCATAACATGAGTCTGAATCTATCGTTTTAATTTATTGTTCCTATTTCTGAGTTGTATCAATATTATTAAGGAAAAACAAAACCAACACCACCACGAATGGTTTCTGGTGTCACAGAGGGATTCTTGGAATTGTATCTGCTTCTCTTGAATCAATTTTGGATCTCCACGTTTCTTCTTCACCCTTTATTTGGATTTTATGATATGCATCATGTAACATTGTAAAAATCGACTTCGTTGTGTTTCAAGGAGGTCACAAAGAGGTCACAACATGAGTCTGAATCTATCGTTTTAATTTATTGTTCCTATTTCTGAGTTGTAACAATATTATTAAGGAAAAACAAAACCAACACCACCACGAAGGGTTTCTGGTATCACAGAGGGATATTTGGAATTGGTCGTGTTTCTCTTGAATAAATTTTGGATCTCCACATTTCTTCTTCACTCTAAATTTGGATTTTATAATGTGCATCATGTAACATTGTAAAAATCGACTTCGTTGGGTTTCAAGGAGGTCACAAAGAGGTCATAACATGAGTCTGAATCTATCGTTTTAATTTATTGTTCCTATTTCTGAGTTGTATCAATATTATTAAGGAAAAACAAAACCAACACCACCACGAATGGTTTCTGGTGTCACAGAGGGATTCTTGGAATTGTTTCTGTTTTTCTTGAATAAATTTTGGATCTCCACGTTTCTTCTTTACCCTTTATTTGGATTGTATGACATGCATCATGTAACATTGTAAAAATCGACTTCGTTGTGTTTCAAGGAGGTCACAAAGAGGTCACAACATGAGTCTGAATCTATCGTTTTAATTTATTGTTCCTATTTCTGAGTTGTAACAATATTATTAAGGAAAAACAAAACCAACACCACCACGAATGGTTTCTGGTGTCACAGAGGGATTCTTGGAATTGTTTCTGTTTTTCTTGAATAAATTTTGGATCTCCACGTTTCTTCTTTACCCTTTATTTGGATTGTATGACATGCATCATGTAACATTGTAAAAATCGACTTCGTTGTGTTTCAAGGAGGTCACAAAGAGGTCACAACATGAGTCTGAATCTATCGTTTTAATTTATTGTTCCTATTTCTGAGTTGTAACAATATTATTAAGGAAAAACAAAACCAACACCACCACGAAGGGTTTCTGGTATCACAGAGGGATATTTGGAATTGGTCGTGTTTCTCTTGAATAAATTTTGGATCTCCACATTTCTTCTTCACTCTAAATTTGGATTTTATAATGTGCATCATGTAACATTGTAAAAATCGACTTCGTTGGGTTTCAAGGAGGTCACAAAGAGGTCACAACATGAGTCTGAATCTATCGTTTTAATTTATTGTTCCTATTTCTGAGTTGTAACAATATTATTAAGGAAAAACAAAACCAACACCACCACGAATGGTTTCTGGTGTCACAGAGGGATTCTTGGAATTGTTTCTGTTTTTCTTGAATAAATTTTGGATCTCCACGTTTCTTCTTTACCCTTTATTTGGATTGTATGACATGCATCATGTAACATTGTAAAAATCGACTTCGTTGTGTTTCAAGGAGGTCACAAAGAGGTCACAACATGAGTCTGAATCTATCGTTTTAATTTATTGTTCCTATTTCTGAGTTGTTACAATATTATTAAGGAAAAACAAAACCAACACCACCACGAAGGGTTTCTGGTATCACAGAGGGATATTTGGAATTGGTCGTGTTTCTCTTGAATAAATTTTGGATCTCCACATTTCTTCTTCACTCTAAATTTGGATTTTATAATGTGCATCATGTAACATTGTAAAAATCGACTTCGTTGGGTTTCAAGGAGGTCACAAAGAGGTCATAACATGAGTCTGAATCTATCGTTTTAATTTACTGTTCCTATTTCTTAGTTGTATCAATATTTCCTAGGAAAAAAGCAAAACCAACATCATTGCGAAGGGATTCATTGTATTATTGAGGGATTCTTAGTGTTGGTCCTAGTTTTTCATTAATGAATTAAGGATTTCCACTTTTTTCTTCACTCTGTATTTGGATTTTAAGAAGTAAGTACCTACTTCATATAAAATTTTATACATCGACTTCCTCATGTTTTCAAGTAGGACACAAAGGGGCCACAACATGTGCTTTTAAAATACGATTTGCAATAATAACCATACACCTATTCTTGTGGTACAGCCTTGATTCAAACACCTTGAGTTGTTATTTGTGATGTAATGTGTATTGCAAAAGGCAAGAAATATTAACTGCGGATACTTACTTATAATGGTCACTTGTAATTTTTTAATTTTAATTATTCAAGCAGTAAATCCGCGGAATTTAAGTAGGTACAACAACAGTGCAAATGAGATAATAAATAATAAATATAAGATGTTTTGCTAGCTACAGCTAGGCATGTACGCAATACCGTCGTAATTTTTTTTGTTTTCGAGTTAAGGAAGAACTTATTCATGCAAGTATTTTTAGAATTAAATAAACATTTACTCATTTGCGCCGAAAAACAGTTGTAGAAATAAATGAACACGTACAGTTGTTCGAAGATTAATTGTTATTTAAAAATAAATTAATGTACAATACCTACAGATACTTTATAATTTTTGTTTACGTTCATTGCCACTTTTTACAGCTGCTATTTTACAAAGAAGAGGGTCAACAACACCAAACCTGGAGACAAGAAAGAGATTCGGTTACAGTTACCTTTTTAAGGATTGTTCATTTTTTTTTTGTTGTTGTTCTGTAAGAAGAAGATGAAAACTGGCGCTAAATGGTAATAAAAGAGTGGACACTTAGTACACCCAAAAAGTACATTGACCACTTGTATTTATTATAATCTGATTTACTTTGTTGTTTATTGTACGTTGAACCTTGCACTTGTATTAGAGAGAGCAAAAGTTCTAAGACGATGATGGCCACACAGATAGGGAACTAACTGATTTTAGAGGTCAATGTTATTAGAACTGAAACCAAAGTACTTCTACCTCACTGTTAGTATTCAATATTCTGTTATTCCAATGGGTCTAATTTTAATTGTTAATAAATAATATCTCATTCTTCTACTTTTTAAAATTTAAATAATGAAATCTAAATTCCGGGATCGATTGTATCGCAACGATCGATGAAATAAATCTTTCTACATCATTAAATTTGTGGCCTGTCCAATTGCCTGGACTCATTAAATCTTCAATTTCAGCCAATGGAATGTTGAGCGTACAGAAGTGAAGATAATATCTCCATTATCAAGGATATAATAGACAGCCGAAGAAAAAAAAGTTGTACAGGAGAAAGGTCTGTCTGAGCTATAGAAATTATTTCCTCAGCACTTACCTAAGACGCTTTGAAAAAGCTTGAGAAAAAGTTGGCATAATCAAGGCAATGGCCGTTTATTATAAACTCAATTCTATATTACGGCGACCTTCTAGCTATTATATTATCTATAAATTGTGTATTTATATTTATATTGAAAAGTTCAATAATAGATAATTTTGTAATTTTGAAGTATCTCAGGCATTTAAATAATTTTGATCGTCTAATACTGAAATTTACCACCCCATTAAAATTATATTATTATCATTATTATATACTCATTTTTTATCGAAATATGAATATAAGTAACATTTTATTTTGAAGGGTATTATTGAGTCCAAGAAGTAAATTCACTCATGCAAAATTTTGGAATTATTACAAAATTCTTTGCTAATTTTTTCCAGAAGGTCTTAAAGTTATTCGTGACGTAATTTTCGATTGCCAAGACAAAATCTTTGATTTCAATTTGTATCTATAAGCAAATAGCAAACAAGTCAAAGTCGAGGAAGTCTTGGATTATAAATGCTCATGACTATCAATTTTTAATTTTTTTTTGAAAAAAAAATTGTCATTATTGTGCCATTTGGATGCGAATAAAAGATGTTTGCCTCGTGCCTTCACGATTCAAGATTTATGTGCTTGCAAACGCAGGTAAAAAAGTACATATATGTTAAAAATTCTCAAGATATTTAAGTTTGTTGTGATCTGTTGCCACTCTTTCTTGAGTATTAGCCGCATTCCTGACAAAAACGACCTTGCCTACGTCAGCAATAATTACCTACTATATACCATTACGATCTTAATAATGTTAACATTATTTTTATCGAGTTCATCCACCACATTAAATACCCAGGCAGGTAAATACACATGTAGTTAAGTGTATGTAATAATATGCAAACATGCATGGAACCTACATATATGTATATACCTACATTAAGTATAAGTATATTGGTTGTAATGATATCCAGATGTGTTTGTGCATTAAGGATAAGTGACTACAAAAGACATGTAGCAGACCTTGATTACTGAAATGAAAGGTGCTAAATAAGGTAAACGAGTACAGGTCGTCACAAAATCAATGTACTGGAAGCACGAACAATCTTCATGAGTTACATAAGAAGATAACAAATAAGTATGTGGTAATTTTGTGAGCTCATAATGGCACGAAAAGGATCTGGCAAAATCCTCCCAATCTCATATGGAAGGATGGAGAGTCAATGAAAATTATGTAACAGGATAACTACTATATCAAATAATTTTGTAGGCCTAATATGGGACAAAAGGGTTGCAGCAGAATCTTAGCAAATTTTGTATAAAAGGATGGAGGGTCGTTGAAAGTCATGTAACAGGATAACTACTGTATCAAATAATTATGTGGGCTCAATATAGGGCGAAGGGGGTTCATCAGAATCTCATCAAATTTCATATAAAAGGATGAAGAGTCATTGGAAATTATGCAACGGAATAACTAATAAATCGCTTAATTTTGTAGGCTCCAAATGGGGCCAAAGTGGTCCAGAAAAATCTCATCAACTTTGATATAAAACGATGGGGGTCATTGAAAATTTTCTAATAAAATAGCTAATACATCAATCAATTTTGTGAGCTCTGAATGGGACGAAAGGTGTACAGTAAAATCTTATAAAATATCATATAAAAGATGGGGGTCATTAAAAATTATGTAACAAAATAACTAATATATCAATCAATTCTGTGGACTCACAATGGGACAAAAAGGGTACAGTAAAAAAATATCAAATCTCATATAGAAGGATGAGGGTGGGGGGTCATTAAAAAGTATGTAACAAAGTAACTAATATATCATTTAATTTTGTAGGCTCAAAATGAGGCGAAAGAGGTCCAGCAAATCTCATCAAAACTCATCATATCTCATATAAAATATGGAGGATTATTAAAATTTTCTAATAAAATAACTAATACATCAATCAATTTTGTGAGCTCAGAATGGGACGAAAGGGGTATAGTAAAATTTCATCAAATTCCCATATAAAAGGATGGAGGGGGGCATTGAAAATTATGTAAAGGAATAACTAATATATCAATCAATTCTGTGGGCTCACAATGGGCAAAAGGTCCAGAAAAAAATATCAATCTCATATAAAGATGGGGGATATTAAAAATTTAACAAAGTAACTAATAATCATTTAATTTTGTAGCTCAAATGGGCGAAAGGGTCAGAAAATTTCATCAAATTCCATATAAAAGAATGGAGGGGGATTAAAATTTTGTAAAGAAATAACTTATAATCAATCAATTTTGGGGAGCTCAAATGGGACAAAGGGTACAGTAAAAATATAAATCTCATATAAAGATGGGGGTCATTAAAAAGTATTTAACAAAGTAACTAATATATCATTTAATTTTGTAGGCTCAAAATGAGGCGAAAGAGGTCCAGCAAACTCTCATCAAAACTCATCATATCTCATATAAAATATGGAGGATTATTAAAATTTTTCTAATAAAATAACTTATACATCAATCAATTTTGTGAGCTCAGAATGGGACGAAAGGGGTATAGTAAAATTTCATCAAATTCCATATAAAAGGATGGAGGGGGGCATTGAAAATTATGTAAAGGAATAACTAATATATCAATCAATTCTGTGGGCTCACAATGGGACAAAAAGGGTACAGTAAAAAAATATCAAATCTCATATAGAAGGATGGGGGAGGGGGGTCATTAAAAAGTATGTAACAAAGTAACTAATATATCATTTAATTTTGTAGGCTCAAAATGAGGCGAAAGAGGTCCAGCAACATCTCATCAAAACTCATCATATCTCATATAAAATATGGAGGATTATTAAAAATTTTCTAATAAAATAACTTATACATCAATCAATTTTGTGAGCTCAGAATGGGACGAAAGGGGTATAGTAAAATTTCATCAAATTACATATAAAAGGATGGAGGGGGGCATTGAAAATTATGTAAAGGAATAACTAATATATCGATCAATTCTGTGGGCTTACAATGGGACGAAAGGGGCCTAGCAAATCTCATATAAAAGGATAGGGGAGGTTATTGAAAAATCTCAGCAAAGGTTCATTAAAAATTTCAAACGAATTTTTGTAAATATAATTAATTTTAATCCCCATTTCATTTAAAAACTAATTTTAAAAAAATCTCGCGTAAGTTGAATAAGAGACCCAACTATATATGTATAATATAATTTACTAAATTTCACTAGTGAGGGCAGAAGGGTTCAAATTAAAAAAAAAAAATAGGTACAACTGTTAACCTTGAACTTCGAAGCTATAAAAATACTAAGCATTTTTGCAAAATGTTGCTTCGTCTAAAAATAGTACCTAGTAAACAAATACCCTATAAACAGTTTTTTGGTATAATAAACATAAAAATCAATTATTGTTGATATAAATATTTATAGGGTGTCCAAAAACCACTTACAGTATATATATATATAAAAATAATGACATGTTTACCTTTTTGTTATGTTATTATTGTATGTACCTATTTATATAGTTGCAAATATATGCAAGTGTATATACCTATGTTCTTTAACTGTTTAGTATTAGGTGGCTATTCATTTTTAACCCGTAAGTTATTAGGTAATAAGTACTGTATAATTAATTTGTCGTTTTATTTACGGCTTTAAATATGTAAATACAAACACAATTTACTATTTATATAATATAACATAGTGTACGCTTACCTATAGAAATGTGTGTGCGTAAATTGAAGTATAGAGCAATAGCGTACGTGGAAACTTGCAGGTTACGTAAAGGCGGTTTAATGAAAATTTGTTGCCCAATAGCATTTTTTGGTGAATACGCGAGTGAATTGGCAAATAGTTAGCTACTAACGAATTTTTGTTAGTTTTGGAGGCTAAACTGAACTAAACCAATCTTTTTTTCAGGTGTCAAACAGGTGAAAGAATTTTGCAATTGTTTCTTATTCGAGCCCTTCTACTGTACAGAACAAGTTAAAGCTCGATTCACACATTTCAGTGACGATTCAGATCCGTAATACCTGCAGGAAGTTGGAAAGGCGAGCAACTGTTTTAGCTCGCGCTTTATTTTTAGCATGTCAATAGGTGACAGAGTTATGCAACTATTTCTTAAGTAATCGGAACAACCTGAAGGTAGATTCACACGTCAGTAACGATAAAAACTCTTAATATCTTTAAGAAGTCGAAACTGTGAGGAACTGTTCTTTTTCACATACCATACTAGTGAAAGAATTTTGCAATAATTTCATATTTAAATCGGAACAACATAAAGGTCGATTCAGATACTTACTTCAGTGACTATTCAGATCCCTAATAAATTCAAGAAATCGTAACCGTTGTGACCAATTTCTGCTTAAGGCCTTTTTTTTACATATCAAACAGGTGATAGTATTTTGCAGTTATTTCTTATCAAAACGAGATAACATAAAAGTGAAGTTCCATACTTCAGTGGCGATTCAGGTTCCCAATATGAAATTGTGAGAAACTGTTTCTGATTCGTGTCTTTTTTACATATCAACTAGATGAAAAAAAGTCTTATAATTTCTTATCTAAATCCAAACAATATAGACTAGTGCAGAAGCCTTCAAAATAATAAAAAGTGAAAAAAAATTATAGTAGGATGAAACCCATTGGCAAAAGAAGAGAATATAACAGAAATGAAAAGAAAAATAATTAACGGGCGATATGGGGTCGGGAAAAGGAAAGGGGTGAGTTTTTAAGGGTAAAAATCGGTTTTCCTTGATTTCCGGGAAAACTACAAGTCTTATGGGAAAAAGTTAAATAGCAAAGTTGTAGGTAATAAAAAGATCTACAACTTTTGTATGTACACTTTTTTCACATAACCTTACAATTTATGTGAAAAATTCAAATAACCAACTTTTTGGTTTTTTATTTTTATCTTTTACAAAAAAAATTTATTTTCACAAAATTTGGTGAAAACTTACCTATTCATGTCCCAAACACGCTGTAATTTTTTTGATTTGAAATATTTATTTTTTCACCTTATTTTTACTTAATATCAAAAAAGCACCCTAATTTTCAATCGAAAATTCTCACGTCAAAATATCTGCTTTTTTAAAAACGTTGATGGGCTTTTTCTTCGTTGAAATCTCTACTTTATGATAGTGTTAAGAAAAATATACATTACTATGATAAGTTTTCTCAGGAAATGCAATAACGAAGAAAACTAAATTAACGTTTTTAAAAATATTATAACTGAAAACGTAATCAGTATAACGAATGTGAATTCAATATTATGATTTACATGTATATTTATATATTATGAGATTTTCTATGACATTAATGTAATTAAAATTTAATAAAACAACTTTTTTACAGAAAAAAATAGCAGCGGTCACATTTTTTAGATAAAATTCCCTTCGTTTTTTGCATTTCCTGAGAAAACCTACCATAGTAATGTAAATTTTTTTAACACCATCAGAAAGTAGAGATTTCAACGAATAAAAAGCCCACCAACGTTTTTAAAAAAGCAGATATTTTGACGTGAGAATTTTCGATTGAAAATTAGGGTGCTTTTCCGATATTAAATAAAAATAAGGTGAAAAAATAAATATTTTAAATCAAAAAAATTACAGCGTGTTTGGGACATAAATAGGTAAGATTTCACCAAATTTCGTGAAACAAAATGTTTTTTGTAAAAGAAAAATAAAAAACCAAAAACTTGGTTATTTGAATTTTTCACATAAATTTTGAGATTATGTGAAAAAAGTGTAAATTCAAAAGTTCTAGATATTTTTTTTTCCTACAACTTTGCCATTTAACTTTTTTCCATAAGACTTTTTTTTTACCCTTAAAACTTACCCCAGGAAGGGGAATCCCGACCTCAGATCGCCCGTTAATTATTTTTCTTTTCATTTCTGTTATATTCTCTTCCTTTTCCAATGGAATTCATCCTACTATAATTTTTTTTGGTTTCAAAAGTTATCGACCCTGGTCTAATATAAAGGTTGATTCAAATACTTCAGTGACTATTCAGATCCCTAATAAATTCAGGAAGTTTTAACCGTTGTGACCTATTTTTGCTTAAAGCGTTTTTTTACATATCAAACAGGTGAAAGTATTTTGCAATTATTACTTATCTAAATGTTGATTCACACCCATCAGTGACAGCGAAGAACTGATGTGTATGAAGAGACTTTTAGCTAGTGGTTGACTTGCATTCTGGTTTTACTAGCAACTTTTTTAAACTGTATTTGCATCTTTGTTTATTTTTAAAAATAATTAAGTATGTGTAAAAACAACAAACAATAGTATAATAAAAATAAACACGTGTTCATTATTTTAAATCCATTTTTCATATTTTGCAGACACAATAAATTGATAGCTTTGTCACGCCAGGATGATGACGCGTCATTGGATATGCAGTTAAAAGTTATAAGCGTATGAAAACTTTATGATGGTTTTGTAATTATTTTAAGCAAATCTCATATACAGTATTATTGTGCAAATAATGTTTTTATTCCGCCTTGTGTAACACAACACAACATTGTATGGGTAATTAATTTTTTATTGTCGATTTTATAGGGAAAAATTATGACTAATCCGTCAGGAACACCATTTCGTTTACGCCATGTTTTATCATGCCTGAACACGAAACAATAAAGGATCATTTTGGTCATTGTGATTAGGTATCTTAGTTACGTTGCTTTATTTAATATTCACTGATATCCTATTTCTAGAAACGATTTAAGCAATTTTTTTTTTGTTTAATTGGAAATCTTTGCAAAATTGTGTCTGCCAAACAAACGCCCACAACGTAAAATACCAAATTTCAGTCTGGTAAGTAGTTAAAATTCAATGTAAATAACTTTAACAATACGTGAAATGCAACACGTAGAAAATCGGATTATGTAAATGTTTAAATTTGTTCCACTTTTGTTCCTTGTTTCTCGTGGTTTGAATCCGTTAGCAATTATTTTATGTCGACACCTAGGCGCAAAATTCTAAAAGTATTTACCGTTCAGATTTCGAAAATAAATTTTATGTGAAATAAAACATAGCATGTGCCTAGATTCTATTGGTCACGGGGATCGATAGGCTGACGCTACAGCCAATAAACCCCAGGCACCACCCTCCCTCTCTTGAAGGGCTTCACTCTCCTCGCTTCAGATGACAGTTTACGTTACGACCTTATATTTTTATGTCTATGGAAGGATAAACAACCACTAAAAATCATAGTAATCTCCTGAATTAACGAAGTGTGCATTTAAATCAGTGTTCTTGTTGTCGACTCAGAACTGAAATTATTTATACAATCGTAACCGCCAAACTTTGACCTCACAGTTTACCGTTTCCTCTAATACGAAAAGTAGTTGTCACGACGATGACCACAAACTAAATTATCTTACGTACATCTTAAACCCATCAATAATAAGAATAGTTTACGATTAACCAACGAGTAAATTAAAACCCGCATATCATAGCTATTGTAGATACACTTAAAATAATTGTTGTCCTTAAAAGGATACCATTGGATAAAAATAGCTGAATTGGAATTGTAACAATTATTGTTCGTTGCTGTGAATATTAATTAAGTAGGCAATATCTAATAAGTATTTATCTGGTTACGAAATAGGCGATGAAGGTTCAAACAATGAATACTGCAGATAATCTGAACGTGAGTCTACCATATCTGATAAAGACTTTTATGGAATAAAAAACGGTAAAATTGATCTACTTGCATATCCACAATTACAAAAATGTTAACTTATTAACTATTTAAAAACATTAAAAAAATTCGTGGGAGACTCTGGTTAAGATTATGTTCTTGTAACTTTCCTGGAATTAACGTGTACCCGAGTATAGAATGGAATTAATAGGTATAAAAATTAATTAAATGCTTAAGGACAAATGTGCAACTTCTTCAGTTTGTGTTTGTAAAATACCTTTCCAATTAAGACTTCGTTCATTCTTAATAAGTCCTTCAAGTTTAATTTCATTCTTTAGTAGATTGTTGTTGGTATCAACTAACCTTCTTACGTAAAGTATTTCTTTTATGACATTAAGAGGCTACTTTATACAATTCGAATGATTTATGATTGAGGTAGTGTATAATTACGTTATTAATTAAAATAAAAGTTTCGAAACTCACCTCGTCAAGGGGTCCACAAAGGTAGCAATAATAACAACTGCACAGATGATACAAGCGATATAAATTCCCGAAATTTCGAAAATTTCCTTATCGTCTGGCCTATCCAAATTTTGGTTGTTGTTGATTGAGCAAAAGCTTGCTCCACATGACTCGTAGGTGCTCACGTTCGAGTGTGAAGTTGATCCTCCGCCGCCGTGAGGATTACTTAAAACTGTGAGAGAAAAGGTCAAGATCAAAATAAATCAACAGAAATATTCATTTTGTTAAATTGAAATAGAAGATTGTTGAAATTTATTTGCAATTTTGACAAGCCAATATCATCAAACAAATAAAAATATTTAAGGCTATTATTGAATCGAAGTGAGCAGAATAAATTAATATGTATGTTTTTTAGGTAGGATTGTTCAAGATCAGACGAGATCAAAGTCTGGTCTTCCTAAGATATTTTCATGGAAATCCAATTTTAAACTACATCTTTCTTTGAATGAGTTTTTTGTCTCTTATGCTAGTGATGAGTAAACGCGAGACCAAGAGAGGACCAATAAAGTTTTGATCGCGGTGCGGCACTTTTAACCTAGGTCTTGGTCTCATTTGAGCTTAGTCTGTTTTATTTAACCTTGGTCTTGATCTTTTTTCTTTTGGACAATATGCCACAGTCTAAATCTTTATTGTGTTCTTGTGTTTGCAAGGCTTAGAGCAATAAGAATAAATCCGATTCTGGTGACAAGTTTGCAAGAATCTTACTAAAAAATCTTGATGTTGATCTTGGTTATTCAGTCTTGATTTTGATCTTACTTTTGGACAGTACGCCATAGTCTTAGTGTTGGTATTGTTCTTGTTTTTCCAAGACTGATCCATAACAAGAAAAGATAATAGAATTCTGATCAGAATTTTGCAAGATTCTTGCTAAGTTCAATCTTGATCTTAGTCTTTCTATTGGACCGTACGTCAAGATTTTTATGTTGTCCTGTTCAAGCTTTTGAAGGTTTTATCACAACACTAAGAATTAATAGAAATCTGGTGAGAATTTTGAAAGAATCTTACTAAAAAATCTTGATCTTGATCTTGGTTATTCAGTCTTCACTTTGATATTTTCTTTGGACAGTACGTCATGGTCTCAGTGTTGGTATTGTTCTTGTTTTTCCAAGACTGATCCATAACAAGAAAAGTTAATAGAATTCTGATCAGAATTTTGCAAGATTCTTGCTAAGTTCAATCTTGATCTTAGTCTTTCTATTGGACCGTACGTCAAGATTTTTATGTTGATCCTGTTCAAGCTTTTGAAGGTTTTATCACAACACTAAGAATTAATAGAAATCTGGTGAGAATTTTGAAAGAATCTTACTAAAAAATCTTGATCTTGATCTTGGTTATTCAGTCTTCACTTTGATATTTTCTTTGGACAGTACGTCATGGTCTCAGTGTTGGTATTGTTCTTGTTTTTCCAAGACTGATCCATAACAAGAAAAGTTAATAGAATTCTGATCAGAATTTTGCAAGATTCTTGCTAAGTTCAATCTTGATCTTAGTCTTTCTATTGGACCGTACGTCAAGATTTTTATGTTGATCCTGTTCAAGCTTTTGAAGGTTTTATCACAACACTAAGAATTAATAGAAATCTGGTGAGAATTTTGAAAGAATCTTACTAAAAAATCTTGATCTTGATCTTGGTTATTCAGTCTTCACTTTGATATTTTCTTTGGACAGTACGTCATGGTCTCAGTGTTGGTATTGTTCTTGTTTTTCCAAGACTGATCCATAACAGTAGAATTAATAGAATTCTGGTCAGAATTTTGCAAGATTATTGCTAAGTTCAATCTTGATCTTGGTCTTTCTATTGGACCCTACGTCAAGATTTTTATGTTGGTCCTGTTCAAGGTTTTGGAGGTTTTATCATAACACTAAGTATTAATAGAAATCTGGTGAGAATTTTGAAAGAATCTTACTAAAAAATCTTCATCTTGATCTTGGTTATTCAGTCTTCACTTTGATCTTTTCTTTGGACAGTACGTCATGGTCTCAGTGGTGGTATTGTTCTTGTTTTTCCAAGACTGATCCATAACAAGAAAAGTTAATAGAATTCTGATCAGAATTTTGCAAGATTCTTGATAAGTTCAATCTTGATCTTAGTCTTTCTATTGGACCGTACGTCAAGATTTTTATGTTGATCCTGTTCAAGCTTTTGAAGGTTTTATCACAACACTAAGAATTAATAGAAATCTGGTGAGAATTTTGAAAGAATCTTACTAAAAAATCTTGATCTTGATCTTGGTTATTCAGTCTTCACTTTGATATTTTCTTTGGACAGTACGTCATGGTCTCAGTGTTGGTATTGTTCTTGTTTTTCCAAGACTGATCCATAACAAGAAAAGTTAATAGAATTCTGATCAGAATTTTGCAAGATTCTTGCTAAGTTCAATCTTGATCTTAGTCTTTCTATTGGACCGTACGTCAAGATTTTTATGTTGGTCCTGTTCAAGGTTTTGGAGGTTTTTTCATAACACTAAGTATTAATAGAAATCTGGTGAGAATTTTGAAAGAATCTTACTAAAAAATTTTGATCTTGATCTTGGTTATTAAGTCATTCTTTTAGGCTGTATGTCGTGGTTTTGTTCCTGTTTTTGTAAGTTTAGAGTTAGGTGATTATTTTGCATGAATCTTCATAATAAGTATTTCTTTTTATCTTGGTCTTGATGATCTTGGCCTTACCAAATATGGAAGACTAATACAAAACTTCAAGATCAATATTATTTTTGCTCATCACTACTCTTAATCTTAAATAAAAATTATAAAAAAAATCCATTCATAAATAAGTAATGGTTTTAGATATGTAATTTTAGATTAAAGCATTTATAACCCATCAATCAGTTAATTTACGATCTAGATGTCCCAAAGTATGAACAGAATAATTATTAAATTATCTTATCAGTAATGAAATTTTCCGATACCTATTTCAGGCATAGACGAGACAATGGAATTTTTAAAGCTAAATATTTATTATCTGCTAATACCAATAAAAAAGGTAAATAATCTTACCTAACGATGATATAAGATTTCCCCAAAGTTCCGCAGTTTGCCATGCAAGGAAGAAGAATCCGAAGAACCTCACAATAATACCGTCAACCAGCTGATCGGTCAATTTGGCGTAAACTCCGGCAACTTGGGTCAAATAAGTGGCTTTTGATGCCCACATAGGCGCCGCTCCAATACCAACGAGAACACCAGCGGGTACCAGGGTGTAAAATCGTGGATAGAACTGGGCCACAAAATACGGCAGGTAACAGAGTAATGAAAGACATAATGTCCATTTAACGGTCAGTCTCTTGATAAGGTAAGTGGGCACAAATATACAACTGACCACGAGTGCCGCATAGATGGCGCTCAGAGACACGGTTCCAAGACCGTCTTTGGCGTTAATGCTACTTTGTAAATTGGCAATTCCTTGAAAGGCAGTAAATTGTATCATGAAGGCGCACGATATGAGTGAAACGTTCTTTAATATACGCCATTTCTCTTTACGGGCCATTTTGAATTTGCCCTGCGAAGACGCCTCTTCGTCTGTGAGTTCGCGATGCTTCTTGATCGCCGCCAAACCATCTTGGTCTGGTTTGAACCCTTCATTGTCGTAGCCACCACTGACCGAAAGGGTGTACACTTTTTTGTTGTCAGATGCGGATCCATTCTGTTGATTGCCACCGCCTCCGTTGGTGGTCGTGCTTTGGTCGAGGGGCGCGGTCATCTCACGGCCGCGGATGCCCTCGTCAATCTATAACAACATAAAAAAAAATGTTAATTTTTCGGATATCCACATAGGTACCTACAAAAAGAAGAAGATTCTCTGATGGACAAAAACAATATGCTACAAAACAACTTTGAAAGGCAAATAGTCTCAAAAGTCGGTTAACTCATCAGACTTAATAGTTCCACAAGTCACTCGATTCAATGATTCCAAAAATCGATCCACGTAGTAGTCTCAAGAATCAGTCGAGACTTAACAACCTAAAACTCAATCAATCTTAAAGACTTAATCTCCCCTAAATCCACCTGCTGATCGGGTTGCAATTCGATGAAAACTTTGAAAAGAAGACAAGCCCAAAAGTCAAACAACTTAACAGCCTTAAAAGTCAACTAACTCATCAGACTTAAAAGTTCCACAACTCACTCTACTCAAAAGATTCAATCACTCCAAAAGTCACTTGATTCAACGACTCCAAAAGTCGATTAACATGATAGTCTCAAAGTATCGGTCAAGAGACTTAACAGCCTAAAACTCTATCAATCTTACAGACTTAATCTCCCCTAAATCCACCTGCTGATCGGGTTGCAATTCGATGAAAACTTTGAAAAGAAGACAAGCCCAAAAGTCAAACAACTTAACAGCCTTAAAAGTCAACTAACTCATCAGACTTAAAAGTTCACAAGTCACTCAATTCAACAGACTCAACCGTTTCAAAAGTCATTCGATTCAACGACTCCAAAAGTCGATTAACATGATAGTCTCAAAGTATCGGTCAAGAGACTTAACAGCCTAAAACTCTATCAATCTTACAGACTTAATCTCCCCTAAATCCACCTGCTGATCGGGTTGCAATTCGATGAAAACTTTGAAAAGAAGACAAGCCCAAAAGTCAAACAACTTAACAGCCTTAAAAGTCAACTAACTCATCAGACTTAAAAGTTCCACAACTCACTCTACTCAAAAGATTCAATCACTCCAAAAGTCACTTGATTCAACGACTCCAAAAGTCGATTAACATGATAGTCTCAAAGTATCGGTCAAGAGACTTAACAACCTAAAACTCAATCAATCTTAAAGACTTAATCTCCCCTAAATCCACCTGCTGATCGGGTTGCAATTCGATGAAAACTTTGAAAAGAAGACAAGCCCAAAAGTCAAACAACTTAACAGCCTTAAAAGTCAACTAACTCATCAGCTAAGTTCACAACCACTCTACTAAAATTCAACACTCCAAAGTCACTTGTTCAAGCTCCAAAAGTGATTAACTGTGTTCAGTTGGTCAAGGCTTAACAGCCAAAACTCTTCAATCTTACAACTTAATAAATCTATTTTCGGGTTCAATTCATGAAAACTTTAAAAGAAGAAGCCCAAAAAAACAATAAGCTTAAAACAACTATAAGCAAAAGTTCAAAGTCTAATCACAGACTCAATCGTCCAAAAGTCACTCGATTCAACGATCCAAAATCGATCACTATAGTCTCAAGTATCAGTCGAGACTTAACACCTAAAACTCAATCAATCTTAAGACTTAATCTCCCCTAAATCCACCTGCTGATCGGGTTGCAATTCGATGAAAACTTTGAAAAGAAGACAGCCCAAAAGTCAAACAACTTAACAGCCTTAAAAGTCAACTAACTCATCAGACTTAAAAGTTCACAATCACTCATCAAAAGATCAATCTTCAAAAGTCATTCGATTCAACGACTCCAAAAGTCGATTAACATGATAGTCTCAAAGTATCGGTCAAGAGACTTAACAGCCTAAAACTCTATCAATCTTACAGACTTAATCTCCCCTAAATCCACCTGCTGATCGGGTTGCAATTCGATGAAAACTTTGAAAAGAAGACAAGCCCAAAAGTCAAACAACTTAACAGCCTTAAAAGTCAACTAACTCATCAGACTTAAAAGTTTCACAAGTCACTCAATTCAACAGACTCAACCGTTTCAAAAGTCATTCGATTCAACGACTCCAAAAGTCGATTAACATGATAGTCTCAAAGTATCGGTCAAGAGACTTAACAGCCTAAAACTCTATCAATCTTACAGACTTAATCTCCCCTAAATCCACCTGCTGATCGGGTTGCAATTCGATGAAAACTTTGAAAAGAAGACAAGCCCAAAAGTCAAACAACTTAACAGCCTTAAAAGTCAACTAACTCATCAGACTTAAAAGTTTCACAAGTCACTCATTCAACAGATTCAACCGTTTCAAAAGTCATTCGATTCAACGACTCCAAAAGTCGATTAACATGATAGTCTCAAAGTATCGGTCAAGAGACTTAACAGCCTAAAACTCAATCAATCTTACAGACTTAATCTCCCCTAAATCCACCTGCTGATCGGGTTGCAATTCGATGAAAACTTTGAAAAGAAGACAAGCCCAAAAGTCAAACAACTTAACAGCCTTAAAAGTCAACTAACTCATCAGACTTAAAAGTTTCACAACTCACTCTACTCAAAAGATTCAATCACTCCAAAAGTCACTTGATTCAACGACTCCAAAAGTCGATTAACATGATAGTCTCAAAGTATCGGTCAAGAGACTTAACACCTAAAACTCAATCAATCTTAAGACTTAATCTCCCCTAAATCCACCTGCTGATCGGGTTGCAATTCGATGAAAACTTTGAAAAGAAGACAAGCCCAAAAGTCAAACAACTTAACAGCCTTAAAAGTCAACTAACTCATCAGACTTAAAAGTTCCACAACTCACTCTACTCAAAAGATTCAATCACTCCAAAAGTCACTTGATTCAACGACTCCAAAAGTCGATTAACATGATAGTCTCAAAGTATCGGTCAAGAGACTTAACAGCCTAAAACTCAATCAATCTTACAGACTTAATCTCCCCTAAATCCACCTGCTGATCGGGTTGCAATTCGATGAAAACTTTGAAAAGAAGACAAGCCCAAAAGTCAAACAACTTAACAGCCTTAAAAGTCAACTAACTCATCAGACTTAAAAGTTTCACAAGTCACTCATTCAACAGACTCAATCCTCCAAAAGTCACTCGATTCAACGACTCCAAAAGTCGATTAACATGATAGTCTCAAAGTATCGGTCAAGAGACTTAACAGCCTAAAACTCAATCAATCTTACAGACTTAATCTCCCCTAAATCCACCTGCTGATCGGGTTGCAATTCGATGAAAACTTTGAAAAGAAGACAGCCCAAAAGTCAAACAACTTAACAGCCTTAAAAGTCAACTAACTCATCAGACTTAAAAGTTTCACAAGTCACTCATTCAACAGACTCAATCGCACCAAAAGTCACTCGATTCAACGACTCCAAAAGTCGATCAACATGATAGTCTCAACGTATCAGTCAAGAGACTTAACAGCCTAAAAATCAATCAATCTTACAGACTTAATCTCCCCTAAACCTATCTACTGATCAGGCTGCAATTCAATGAAAACTTTGAAAAGAAAACAGTCCCAAAAGTCAAAGAACTTAACAGCCTTAAAAGTCATCTAACTCATCAGACTTAAAAGTTTCACAAGTCACTCAGTTCAACAGACTCAATCGCACCAAAAGTCACTCGATTCAACGACTCCAAAAGTCGATCGACATGATAGTCTCAACGTATCAGTCAAGAGACTTAACAGCCTAAAAATAAATCAATCTTACAGACTTAATCTCCCCTAAATCTATCTACTGATCAGGCTGCAATTCGATGAAAACTTTAAAAGAAAACAGTCCCAAAAGTCAAAGAACTTAACAGCCTTAAAAGTCATCTAACTCATCAGACTTAAAAGTTTCACAAGTCACTCAGTTCAACAGACTCAATCGCACCAAAAGTCACTCGATTCAACGACTCCAAAAGTCGATCGACATGATAGTCTCAACGTATCAGTCAAGAGACTTAACAGCCTAAAAATCAATCAATCTTACAGACTTAATCTCCCCTAAACCTATCTACTGATCAGGCTGCAATTCGATGAAAACTTTGAAAAGAAAACAGTCCCAAAAGTCAAAGCACTTAACAGCTTTAAAAGTCATCTAACTCATCAGACTTAAAAGTTTCACAAGTCACTCAGTTCAACAGACTCAATCGCACCAAAAGTCACTCGATTCAACGACTCCAAAAGTCGATCAACATGATAGTCTCAACGTATCAGTCAAGAGACTTAACAGCCTAAAAATCAATCAATCTTACAGACTTAATCTCCCCTAAACCTATCTACTGATCAGGCTGCAATTCGATGAAAACTTTGAAAAGAAAACAGTCCCAAAAGTCAAAGAACTTAACAGCTTTAAAAGTCATCTAACTCATCAGACTTAAAAGTTTCACAAGTCACTCAGTTCAACAGACTCAATCGCACCAAAAGTCACTCGATTCAACGACTCCAAAAGTCGATCAACATGATAGTCTCAACGTATCAGTCAAGAGACTTAACAGCCTAAAAATCAATCAATCTTACAGACTTAATCTCCCCTAAACCTATCTACTGATCAGGCTGCAATTCGATGAAAACTTTGAAAAGAAAACAGTCCCAAAAGTCAAAGAACTTAACAGCTTTAAAAGTCATCTAACTCATCAGACTTAAAAGTTTCACAAGTCACTCAGTTCAACAGACTCAATCGCACCAAAAGTCACTCGATTCAACGACTCCAAAAGTCGATCAACATGATAGTCTCAACGTATCAGTCAAGAGACTTAACAGCCTAAAAATCAATCAATCTTACAGACTTAATCTCCCCTAAACCTATCTACTGATCAGGCTGCAATTCGATGAAAACTTTGAAAAGAAAACAGTCCCAAAAGTCAAAGAACTTAACAGCTTTAAAAGTCATCTAACTCATCAGACTTAAAAGTTTCACAAGTCACTCAGTTCAACAGACTCAATCGCACCAAAAGTCACTCGATTCAACGACTCCAAAAGTCGATCAACATGATAGTCTCAACGTATCAGTCAAGAGACTTAACAGCCTAAAAATAAATCAATCTTACAGACTTAATCTCCCCTAAATCTATCTACTGATCAGGCTGCAATTCGATGAAAACTTTGAAAAGAAAACAGTCCCAAAAGTCAAAGAACTTAACAGCTTTAAAAGTCATCTAACTCATCAGACTTAAAAGTTTCACAAGTCACTCAGTTCAACAGACTCAATCGCACCAAAAGTCACTCGATTCAACGACTCCAAAAGTCGATCAACATGATAGTCTCAACGTATCAGTCAAGAGACTTAACAGCCTAAAAATCAATCAATCTTACAGACTTAATCTCCCCTAAACCTATCTACTGATCAGGCTGCAATTCGATGAAAACTTTGAAAAGAAAACAGTCCCAAAAGTCAAAGAACTTAACAGCTTTAAAAGTCATCTAACTCATCAGACTTAAAAGTTTCACAAGTCACTCAGTTCAACAGACTCAATCGCACCAAAAGTCACTCGATTCAACGACTCCAAAAGTCGATCAACATGATAGTCTCAACGTATCAGTCAAGAGACTTAACAGCCTAAAAATCAATCAATCTTACAGACTTAATCTCCCCTAAACCTATCTACTGATCAGGCTGCAATTCGATGAAAACTTTGAAAAGAAAACAGTCCCAAAAGTCAAAGAACTTAACAGCTTTAAAAGTCATCTAACTCATCAGACTTAAAAGTTTCACAAGTCACTCAGTTCAACAGACTCAATCGCACCAAAAGTCACTCGATTCAACGACTCCAAAAGTCGATCGACATGATAGTCTCAACGTATCAGTCAAGAGACTTAACAGCCTAAAAATAAATCAATCTTACAGACTTAATCTCCCCTAAATCTATCTACTGATCAGGCTGCAATTCGATGAAAACTTTGAAAAGAAAACAGTCCCAAAAGTCAAAGAACTTAACAGCCTTAAAAGTCATCTAACTCATCAGACTTAAAAGTTTCACAAGTCACTCAGTTCAACAGACTCAATCGCACCAAAAGTCACTCGATTCAACGACTCCAAAAGTCGATCGACATGATAGTCTCAACGTATCAGTCAAGAGACTTAACAGCCTAAAAATCAATCAATCTTACAGACTTAATCTCCCCTAAACCTATCTACTGATCAGGCTGCAATTCGATGAAAACTTTGAAAAGAAAACAGTCCCAAAAGTCAAAGCACTTAACAGCTTTAAAAGTCATCTAACTCATCAGACTTAAAAGTTTCACAAGTCACTCAGTTCAACAGACTCAATCGCACCAAAAGTCACTCGATTCAACGACTCCAAAAGTCGATCAACATGATAGTCTCAACGTATCAGTCAAGAGACTTAACAGCCTAAAAATCAATCAATCTTACAGACTTAATCTCCCCTAAACCTATCTACTGATCAGGCTGCAATTCGATGAAAACTTTGAAAAGAAAACAGTCCCAAAAGTCAAAGAACTTAACAGCTTTAAAAGTCATCTAACTCATCAGACTTAAAAGTTTCACAAGTCACTCAGTTCAACAGACTCAATCGCACCAAAAGTCACTCGATTCAACGACTCCAAAAGTCGATCAACATGATAGTCTCAACGTATCAGTCAAGAGACTTAACAGCCTAAAAATCAATCAATCTTACAGACTTAATCTCCCCTAAACCTATCTACTGATCGGGCTGCAATTCGATGAAAACTTTGAAAAAAAGACAGTCCCAAAAGTCAAAGAACTTATTCGCCTCAAAAGTCAATTAACTCATCAGACTCAAAAGTTACACAAGTCACTCAATTCCAAAGACTCAATCACTCCAAAAGTCACTCGATTCAATGACTCCAAAAGTCGATCAACATGATAGTCTCAAAGAATTAATCAAGAGACTTAACAGCCTAAAACTCGATCAATCTTACAGACTTAATCTCCCCTAAATCTATCTACTGATCAGGCTGCAATTCGATGAAAACTTTGAAAAGAAGACAGTCCCAAAAGTCAAAGAACTTAACAGCCTTAAAAATCAACTAACTCATCAGACTTAAAAGTTTCACAAGTCACTCTACTCAAAAAACTCAATAGTTCCAAAAGTCATTCAACTTAACAGATCCAACATTTTCAAAATTGATCTGATGGTCCATATACGTTACAACCCATTTAATACTATGAAAGAAAACAGCTTGTGAAGTTCTAAAGAATGAGGGTGAAAATTTAAGAAATTATAACTATTTAAAATATAATATTCAGTAAATATTAGTTGGTGTTAAACATGGAATACTCATGCAGCAAATTGGACCACAGCACCGCAATATATTAAGCCCATTACCTTATTCAATAAAAACTTTATTCACAGATATTTTATTGTTCACGTGTATTTCTATTTTTAATACCTTTTTTATTTTATTTACGAACACAATTAAGTCGAGCTCAACGTTAACGACAACGATTGAAACTACGGAACAATAATATTCTAATGCCTTATAAGAAAAATTATATTTACAATGATAAGAAATTTAAATAAGGCATGAATAAGAGAAAACAGTAACAAAATGCCTACAACCACGATAAAGAAATATGTATGTATGTATGTACGTGTATTGTTTCGATTTATTATTACTTTTGAAAACATTGTTAAATAAACTTGAAAAAAAATGGAACAAATAAAATACTGAGTTTTGACCTCGTAACCAAACACAGACCGATCTAACAACAAAGCCTTAACTTTATATTATTAAATATCTATCGATTAGAGGTAGATACAAATTGGTTTCAGATTTAAACAAAAAGTTGTCAATAAATTAAAAATTCAACTACACGGGCGGACTTATGTTTCTGCGCATGTCAACCTCGAGGCTCATGAGATTCTGAAATGCCTTTAGAATTAATAATTTAATTACATGCAAAAGTTACTAAAAATTTTTTTTTTATTGAATATAATAATTGAAGTGACCATTAGGTAACGTTTTGCAGCATTTTACAATTACACAGGTAAATTGCTAACTACGTCATCTTTAGGTATACTGCATAATGTATCTACACTAAATTATACAGATAAAAGTGTTTTCAGTTACTCCAACAATAATTAAGTAATAAATAATCTATTATTTAAGGAGAAATAGTATTTTAGTGAAGAGACTTCTTTGTAATGTTTCCCTTCGACTATAATTCATTAAGTTGGCTATATTAATTAGGTATGCAGTGAGTGACATTCGACCATGTTATCGAGAACAAAAATTACTAGCTGTTGCTAAAACAATTCAAGCAATTTGATCCGCATAATGATAGAAGCACATACACACACACACGTATACAAGTACGTAAAAAATAATAAAAAAGAGAAAAAAACCACAACGTATTGGTAAGCCATCGCTTTGTATTAATCGCCTGTCGGAAACATGTTATTAACTGTTTCCGTGCCGCAAATGACAAGGTCGACAATACTGCTAGCTAATTATTATCTATCTACTACAATTCGAATTGTCTTGGGAAAAAATAAAATCATCCTTGCGAATAGCCAATCTTTTTACAGAAATATGTGACAGCATGCAAACGTATATGATTTTTTCCGTGAACTCCATCCATTAGCGTCATTTTTTTCAATTGGGTGGTCAATAGTACGTATGTACGTACAAATTAACTAGATTTGGTTCATTAATTGACGGTACTTTTGCCCATAAAATTGGGTCATTAAAACAATTAATTTATTTGTTCTTTTTCATGAGATACCAACTTTTATACAATACACGAACATTAGTGCTCAAATTATATATTAAAAATATTATACTCCATAATTCCTCCCCTGATTTGAGTCGACAAAATAATTAGACAAACAGGGGTACAAAAAAGTTTTTTATATTATATTGCCTTAAAAAATAAGGGGCTAATCATTTTGTACCCATATTTGGTTCTTATTATTTTATTTTCTAAACCCCATTTAAACTTTTGAATCATTTTGGGTTTTTAAAACTGTATTATCAAATTATCACCCAGTTGTTGAAAATCTGTCTGTCAATATTTTAATTATTTAATTAATTAATACCAGACAGAGTTGGATAATAAAGCCTGTATTAATTAAGTATGTGTACCTAGGTACTCTAATTTTGTTACGTCAAAATTTTTTGTGATGTAAATAAGTAATTTGTTTCGACGCCGTTATATGTAAATTTTATTAAACAGGATTTCACGTTTGATACTTCTACTTCAATTGTTACCATCAGAATTCTATGTAAGTAAGTAAGTAAGTGTGCAAAATTACAAGAAACTATAAATTGTTATGTCAGTCACGTGTTGAAGTTGCCGGAAACTGCACTCCGCAGTAATTAAACTATTCCAAACCAATCTCCTCAGATCACAAGTCAGTCTTTTATATTGGCTTATCTTCAAGAGTTAACTGTTACTATAATATTATTTACCATGAGGAAGTTCGTCTTCAAATAGCATTTGCACGTACATACGTACCTAGGTATTTGTCTTAAAAATAATAATAATAAGTAATCACTTTCACCTGTAGGTACCTTTTATTTAGGCCTTTCCCATTACGTATTTACTTTTGTTGGTATCGGAATTTCGCTAGACATATTGTCTGGTTTTGTAAAGTGTTGGTTTAGGCAATAAAATCGATTTATTATCTGACAGTGAATGTTATTGATCATATATGTCTTTGCAGATGAGACTCAACAAGTGTCATAAAATCTCTCAGGTACTTAAATGTTCTTATGGTAATTGCGCTCGAGATTTACAACCGCCAATTATTTATTTGAAAACAGTTCTGCAAGAACTTTTGCAGGCATAATAAGTGATTGACAGGATTCAAAACGTGTGTCATAAAAGACAACTTAAGAGCTACTTAGGCGTTGACAAGGGCAATCACTTGGTGACAGCTTTATTGCCTGAGTAGCCACTTTAAAAAAATTAGACTATAGTACATTTTTTGTAAATTTCTAAAACAGTACTTTGTTACTGGATAATAATAAATCGATGAAGTCATAGAAGGGGCTGCTAAATTTATAGAATAGTTAAATAAATTAAAAAAAAAAATAAATATTTCTGTATATATAAGTATTAAATATACTCCAGATTATTACATATAAATAAAAATGTCACCATATGTCTACAAATAATAACTTATTGCAATTTAAAGTGCTAGACACTAAACTATTATTATTTATTTTGAGTCTGAAGTTACTTTTGTTATCACAAATTTGCCATTATAAAATGAATGAGTTCCTGTAATCAATTAAAACTCGAGACTGTGCTATAAATACTCCAATAACTTATAAATAATTAGATTAGTAATAATTACATGCATTTACAATTAATAGCTGGCAGATAAAAAAGTATGTATGTACTTATAAGTGGATGTTTTTGAATACTTTTATCAGGTTTTTATTGACAGAAATCTTGAAATATATTTTTGGAATGCAATATAGGAAATTATTCAGCATTTTTATTTCCATTTCTAACTGATGTCTTGCATTTATTGATTGAATAACAATTGACATCGTGATGTGTTACAATTTGTTGCAATCGATAAAAAATTGTTTTTTGTAGTTTGAATTGAATTGAAATTTAAAAATGATTGAAGTTAAATTGAATTTTTTGGTAAAATACTATTTTGCCAGATTTTAAATAAAACTTAGTTATTTAATGTTCCTTTGACTCTGGTGGCAATTTCTAATTATTTAACCATCAATATAATTTATACAATTTAAATGTACAGTGGTTCAGTTTTTTACATTTAATTTTTAATGTTTTAAATTAATTAAAAACAAACAACAAGATTTCGGAAAATTTTTGTTGTAATTCCGGTTATTTTGTCAACGTTAATTGAACCGTTTAGGGAAATTAATTGTGGCAGTGTCATCTTAACTTTTAGCAATTAAAATCATCAAATAACCAGTAACTGGATTTAACAGAGACTGATTAGAAAAATCCTGTTATATCAAGATACTTTAAGTAGCTGTTTATTCAGCACGTTAATTAAGCCAGCCAACCAACAAACGGTCTTCAACAATGTTCCTTCTTTATTTTGCGACAATTTGTGCATGCTATCTACTTACTATACTCAGACAAAAGGCTAATGTCCCTTACTCCAATATTTCTCTTAAAAATTTAATTAGGCACTCGCTCCGTAATAATTATAAAAAAAGATTGAATATTCAAAATAAATTAGTAGATATGTGACAAAAAGATAGAAGAGTAACTTTACTACATAACTACTTTATATTAGACCGCTTCAGGAGCAAGAAGAATTATAAAGAAACTAATAATTTTACTGAATACAGAAACTTCAGAGAAGAAACGTTTCTCAAATATTTAAAAAGTCTATAAATATGAAATTTTGTGCGCAGATCTCTGTCAGATATTTACAAAATTTCCTCTTTTCTTATTATAAAAAAGAAGCGACGTTCTACAATATTTTTTTAAATTTACAAATCAACGAAAATCTGCAAACATGTTGCACTCTGAGATTAAGAAGGTCACCATGTGTTTGATCATATCATCAACATGGAATCTTTGAATGATCTCATTCTTGTCTACTACAACTGACATTTAACAAAATTTTTAATTACTAAGTACTCAGATTAAAACGCATTTTATGAGAAACTGAGTTATTTGTTCTTTGCATCACTCTTTCTTTGATGTATCTACTTAAATTACACATTTAATGAAATAACACACGACATAGATACGTTTATAGAAACTTCACGTCTGCAATAACATTTGAAGTACAAATTGTTTTGTAAGTACAACTTTTTTTGGTAAAAAGACAAATTATAGGTTATATTAAGTGGGTATCTATAGAATAAGTTGACAAAAATTTAAAAAAGTATTTGTGCAGGCAATTGTATGACAGTGATGTTGTCAGAAAAACTATTTTTTTAACATTTTTAAATGAACAATTAGGCAAGATGTGCACCTACACAATGACAGAAAATGTCAAATGTGACAACTGATCCTAACCTAACCCTTTTCGTATCTTATATTGCATAACCTTAGGAACGATACACGTAATACGTTATTGTAATTTATCATTGTCTTTCTTGTGCACTAAAACAGGAATGCATCTTGATCGTAAGTAGGTTATTGTTCCCAAAACGTACGTTTTGTTTTCATTGCCCTTTCACTGCATGGTTACAATAAAGACAGGTATATTGCAAGAATAGGTGACATTATGTATAGGATAAAATAATTTTACTATAGGTAGTTATAAATAAATTGAAACGAATGTTTCTAAAATAAAATTGTTCAGTTAAGTGTTCGTCGAAAACTAAAGAAATGTATTAATTCTATTTTAGAACGTTCTTACATAAATTCAAATAAATGTTAAACAACGGAATGCTTGTTTACATTATTAATTTATTTGTAGATACCAGATAGGTAGGTAATAAACAGAAAATGTCGGACAAGGTAAACGGCATCTTATTAATAGAGCTTTAAGCCTTATTTTTATTATTATTATTCACGAGTTATTATAGAATTTAGAATGTGGTCGTCACATTCTAATTAATAAACAATTAGGCTTATTAGGTATTTAACGTAGAATGGAACCGCTTAAGAAGCCGAGGAGATAAAACTAGTTAAAACAATAAGTATTTACGATTATCCGGTAAAGTGGTCTGTTTTTATCACGGAAATAAAACGAATAACCTCAAAAAAATTACAGTACTTATCAAAAATAATGGAAACAGTTGAAGATTTTGGGCTATAGTAATCTTCAAATGAATAGTTTATTTGAAATTGTATAAAAATAATAAATTCAAATATGTACTTTAAGATTGCAACTGGTCATAATTTCTATTTATCACAAACCCACAGAAACCGATACGATAATACATTCAACTTCTTTTCATCCTTTCACTCAAAAATTATCATATTTTCATTCCATGCTCTTCAGGCTTTTAAACATTCCTCTGCCTAAAATAAATTTCAATAAAGAACTCAACAGGATTTATTGTATAGCTAAAAATAATGGATATCCAAAAAGTTTAATTACGAACTTGTTAAAAAACAAAATACAAAAAAAGACTTTAAATTCGGTTTATTCTAAAAATAAATACGAACAATAACTTTAACTGTTTAACTTATATAGGAAATTTTATCAAAAATAATAAAGACAAATTAAATAAAGAATCGAAATCGGGAGTCTATAGGTTAAAGTGTGGGGATTGCAATAAGGTGTACATTGGACAGACTGGAAGAACATTTAAACAACGAATAAACGAACACTTAAAAAGTTACGAACATCACAAAATGGACTCCAGTTACGCTGAACATTTGCTAAATAACAACCATAAATTTAACCCAGACTTTGATGTATTACATGTATCTAATAAAAGCAAAATGTTAAATTCGTTAGAATCGTTAGAAATAATTAACCATAATAGAGATAATATTTTATTAAACGATCAGTTAGAGATTAAGAACTCACCACTACTAAATCTAAAACTTCCCACCCCTTGAACTTGTATATAAGCCGCTATTGCTAATAAATATGTATCATTTCTTCATCCACCTGATGAAGCCACTGTGTGGTGAAACTATAGTCGTGGTACATTTTCAAATAAACTTTGAAACCCAAAAAAGTGTGTCTTTTATTTAATTTATTAATATGGAGTTTCAACACGTATCAGCCTCAACAATTAGTAATTTTAAATAGTAGGTATCAATCAATCAACGACTTAAGTTTCAATTCAACTTCTACAAAATTTGATTTCTTTGATAAATAATGCAACTCAGTCATAAAAACAGAACATTTTTTTCAATTATAGGTAGCGGATATTAGAGATGGATTTGAAAAATAACTCAAAACGAGTTACGTTAAATTAAACTAAGTCAAATTATTTTCATGTTCATTTCAAACAAAAGTTAAGATTTTCGTTACTATTTACAGGGTATAGATACATGGCCAACGACGTATTTCCTAAGTACCTACACAACAGATATTTTTGCGATCTATGTTCTTCTCTGATTCATTAAAACGATAAATGACAAATTGCTCCTGTCGTCGTGGAATCTTAAATTTTATATGGTAAACGCTTCATATTTTTTGTTAGTTACTGTTCTTGAGTTCTTCGGTTTTAATTTATCGTAAAGTAAACATTTTGTGGCTAGTTTTAATGACCACCTAAAATCATATCTCTGCTGTAATAAATGATCACAAAGAAAAAATAAAATGTTATCTATCTGTTAATGAAACTTGAAACTATGCATTGTTAAAAAAATACAGAAAATATTTTAGTACTTATCTGTCTCTTATTTTAAACCGGTCCACCTTTGTGTTATTGTTAGGTAAATGGTAAATAAGAAGCAATAAAAGTATAACAAGTTATAGCAAAGTATGAAGTTTATGAAAATATTAACTATCATACCTATATAAATATAGAAGTGGTGCTGCATATCTTGCAGCACAAAAGCAGAAGCATTAGATTCCTATAACTATTATAACTAATTGTAAGCCTTGTGCAGTGTGCATTTATTAAACTACTTATATAACGTGCTTTATTTATAATAAATTTCTGGAATATGCTTACAGACGACATCCTTCTAGCAATTTCTTGCAGAAGCGGAGAATTTCTTCTGGAGTTCCGATGAATGTAATGCTTTGCGTGTCCAGAGAAGTCGTACATATTTCTGATAGTTTTATTCACTCAATAATGTTATTTGTACTTAAATAGATACAGTTCACGAACAATCAAATTAAACTTCACTGGTGACTAAATGGTTCTTACTTTGGTTTAGAAATTAAAACAGAAACTAAATTTGAAAATATTTCAAGACCATAGAAAAAAAAATATATTTCATTTAACGAGGACTTTATGTTTAGAGTAGTAGGTAATTAAATAATTAAAGTTGTCATTGGTTTAAATCACACGAAATTTAAAATACGAAACATTGGTTATTGGTGAATTCTTATTTTATAATTATAAGAAATATTTATTCAATAAATTTAAGGGAAATGGTTAACTATTTTTTTTTACCACGACTCAAAAATTTTCATTAAAATAAACTTTCAGGGTAGTAAAGATAATATCTCCTAAACTTGCATTAAGGTATCACTTTATAAATATGAGATAAAGTTAATCATAATAAGATTATTTATTATATTAATTGTTACAGTCATGCAAAAACTTGAATTTTGATAAAAAATATTCTTTAATCTGTTATTCAAAAGTACAATAAACGTAAATAGTTTTGCTCGAATCACCAATAAATAATACTGACTAAACCCCTTCGATTAATGTGATCTTTAAGCCCATACAATTAATCCAAAAAGTGTTTGGTTCATTAGTATATCTAACATATAATAAATAACTGAAAATTGATTAAAATCAATCCGACTCAATGGGGTTTATAAAGGGATATTCCTTATTAAAATTAATTAAAACAGATTGTCACAATCAAATGGCGTCAAAAAGGAAAATTTTCAGAAAAAACAAAGTGGTACTAAATACTATCAATTTGTAATAAATGTAATTTTTTTTGTGAGTCTATAAACTGTGCACGTTTTATAAAATAACTAAATAACTGTAAATCCGGGGGATGTTACAAGGTCAAAAATGTAAATCCATAATTAAACAGAACTACGTAGTATGTACCTACATGACATTTTTATTGAGGTTGTTATTAACTCCCATGAATTATTTTGAAAAATTGGTTTATATACACGACTCACTTTACACTAACTTCAAATTATTTAATTGTTTATTGTTTGCCTAATTAGGTATATTATTATTAAACTAAGTTTCAACGAAAAGGTCCAGAGGTACCTACCAAAATTATTTTTTTAATGTACCTAAGTAATAAAAAATTAAGTTTCTGTATTTTATTTATTAATCAAATGGAAATTATTCCCAGTTAAATACAGAAACCAAAATTTAAATGAATTAAATTATCTTGAAACGCCCTCACAGGGTTGAAATGAATAATTTTGGCTGTTAAAAAGTGAAAAATATTTTAGTAAAATTTAATTTTTGGGCAACAATTTGAAGTTGTATTACTCACGAGCAAAACACACTTTTCCATTTAATTACTTAATTAAGTATCCTTATTAATATTTTGAACATCACCAATTACTTAATTATTTAAGTTAAATTTTTGGTAACTGTTTTAGTTTGTCGAAATTTCCGGAAAACGTGCTTAAACTCGGCCCCGGTCGTATTAACAACTGCATTCGGATCCAATTGAATTTCTTTATCAATTTTTAAACAATGGGAGGCTATAAAGTTACCGTATTTGTTATTGCGCCAAATGTAAACAGAGCAGGTGCCGATATCAAAATATGTGGGCATACCTTTACACTTACGTCTACCTGTATTTACCTACAATCACTATAAATTAGTTAAACTGCTACTTAATAGACAACACAAACCATTTTTTACTACGAGTACCTACCAGTACTATTTATTTCTACAACATTCATCATCAATAAAGAAAGAAAATAAATACAGTTGAACTTCGATATCTTTTTAGCCATGGAGTGTTTTGTTTGATCGATTCTTATCATGGGCAGAAGTTACGAAAAATTAAAAAGTTTGCAAACAAATTAATAATTTTTAATAAGTGGATGATTATCAACCATACAAGAGGAGTCAGATAAAATAAAATAATTTACAATTTCTTTTTAAATTTAATAATAATAAAAGTTAAAAATAAATCCATAAAAAGGAATTTCAACAAACTCGAGTTGTATCACTCACTCCATTTAATTCTATACCAATTTAATAATGACATATTGATTGATTTTCATTATTCAGTTCATATTATATACTTGAACATATTATCATGATTAGGTTAAATAAGAGCACTTGAAAATAAAAAGTTTTATCTGCGGAACTCCAACAATAGTCTAAAAGAGTTTTATTTTTAGTACCTAAGCTAAATTTGGTTTAATATTAACAACCACTGATGGGTGCTGGTAATTACAAATATTGACCAATAATATAATCAGTGGGCACCAACTGTATTCATAGTCACCTCAGTTCGATGATGTTCCAAATGTTAGCAGCACTGGTACCTCTAGTAACTAATATCTACTATAAGTTATTAGGCGCAATGTTTAAGCAATCTAACATCAATTTTTTTAATGCACCGTGTTGTTTTAGCCCAGAAAAGTGATATATATTTACGTGTGAAACAAATTAAATGACGTTTTGATAACTAAATGAAAAACGTTTGATAGTAGTTGCATAATAAAAGTAAAAGAGGTGGAAACGTCGTAGGAATATAGTTAATTGAATTGAGGAAGCTTTAAGATATTGTAACTCCATATTAACGAAGAAAAACAAAAACAACAGTTACAAAAATTATTTATTGTACCACAATGTACATTTCGCCACACCGTGGCTTCTCAACTGAGAAGCCACGGTGTGGCGAAATGTACATTGTGGTACAATAAATAATTTTTGTAACTGTTGTTTTTGTTTTTCTTCGTTAATATAGTTAATTGTTATTCCATTTAATTGTAACTTCTTAGTCAAGTGAATATCTTTTTTTAATGCTCATTTCATTAATTGAATTCAAATTCACAAAAAAGTTTCCCCACTATATTTTAAGTAAAATAAAAAAATATTGTGTAAGGATCTTAATCTCATTCAATGAAATCCGGAATGACAACATACAGGGTTTTTCAAGTTGATGGGCTATTAGAAGTATATGAATTAGTAGAAGGAATTCAATTCTGAAACTTGGGCTCATTTGGTTATTGTTTATGCCGCTTCTTTTAAAAATATTTTCAAGTTTGATTTACATCCGGTTATACCGGAAGTCGATACCAACTTTGTTATTTTAAATGGAATGGTATATTTTTTACGCTGAATTCGAATAAAACGTGTAATTCTAAGGTAAGTTTGATAACCAACTTGTACACCTATAACGATTGGTTTCTGAGTTAATTTAATTTATAGAAAAAAAATCGCTACCGCAACCCAAATTATAAGAAATCATTACTTCCACAAAATACGACTTAGAGTGTTGAAATTTTTACTAGTAATAGCTGAATATTAGTGCTAACGCCTTGACAAAATTGAATTAAATCATTTATACAGGGCGTTCAAAATAAAATTCTAAAATTGAAAAACTTCAAACACGAATTACTTCGTTTTTTCAAATGGCGCCTACTATTTTTTATTTTTTCAATCGATTCCTTTTTTTATCCTCTTTCGATCTATATGGATACTTCCTATTTTAAGTAATAATTCAAAATTATTCCAAAATTTTCAAATAAAATAGGAAGTATCCATATGGATCGAAAGAGGATAAAAAAAGGAATCGATTGAAGAAATAAAAAATAATAGGTGCCATTTGAAAAAACGAAGTAATTCGTGTTTGAAGTGTTTCAATTTTAGAATTTTATTTTGAACGCCCTGTATAAATTATTTAATTCAATTTTGTCAAGGCGTTAGCACTAATATTCAGTTATTACTAGTAAAAATTTCAACACTCTAAGTCGTATTTTGTGGAAGTAATGATTTTTTATAATTTGGGTTGCGGTAGCGATTTTTTTTCTATAAATTAAATTAACTCAGAAACCGATCGTCATAGGTGTACAAGTTGGTTATCAAACTTACCTTAGAATTACACGTTTTATTCGAATTCAGCGTAAAAAATATACCATTCCATTTAAAATAACAAAGTTGGTATCGACTTCCGGTATAACCGGATGTAAATCGAACTTGAAAATATTTTTAAAAGAAGCGGCATAAACAATAACCAAATGAGCCCAAGTTTCAGAATTGAATTCCTTCTACTAATTCATATACTTCTAATAGCCCATCAACTTGAAAAACCCTGTATATTTTTATTTTTTTTTTAGGGCTAGTAAACTTATATTTTTAATTCGTAGAAAATTCATTACTTAGTTCATTGTATTAAGAAATATAATTAATACATACCCTCATAATTCCTCAAATTAAAACTAACGTTAAAATACTAGTTAAAGAAAGTGCTAGGTGTGCAATTTAGATAGTGCAATTATCAGATTTTACAGTTTTAATTTCAGTAGCTAATACTTATTTCAAAAAAGAATATTTAAAAAAAAACACTTCACTGTTTAAACACAAAAATTAATATTATTGTATAAGCAGAGTATTTATGCATTAATTTAATATAGGTAGGTATGTATGTTCACTGATGATGAGGTAAATGGAAACTAAATTATATTCGCGATCTCGTATTGGTTTTATGTAAAGATACGTCTCAATCACATATATTTATTCGCCCATTATCTTCTAGAAATCGTCGTGTTAGTTCTGTTCACGCAAACAAAATGCACGTCACGAAAACGTCAACTTCTTATGGTGGATTATCTTTACTTTTTTAATATAATGGATTGCAAAACTTGAGAGCTTTTTAAATAATATAAGTAAGTATTATTAGGTGCAGGTGCCTGTTTCCGATAAATTCAATAATTTACCAAGAAAAAAAGCAGGGAAGGCCAAAGGGTGACCCAAAAACAGAAAGGGGGTCATACCGTCAGAATCTTAATAAGTAAAGTATTTTAAAATTAATTAAAGATGAGGGGGTGCAAGGAGCTCAAAAAAATTCCTTTAAGGAATTAAAAACTGGATAAAATCACAATACTTACTTATTTTATACAAAAATCATTATTATTTTATAAAAACGATAATATTTTAATTGATTTCTTTTTAATTAAAAGTGGAATTCTTATATAAAATTCAATTACAAATTCGTCGATGTACGTAAATCGTTTCATGGATTTTTTTGTTCGACTGCTCTTCAAAAATTACAGTTTCCATCATGTAGCGGAAACATAGGTGCTTTCAGCGTTATTATAATCTGACCTTTAACGGTCCGATTCACTTTTTCTCATTATTATTTAATTCATAATCCGTTGTTTGTTTGTGAATGTAAACGTAAAAGCAATTAGTGTTCATGATCCTGAATGAAGCCGATCAGGCTTTGTGTACATGTTAAACAGGTGTGAAGTTTCATTTACAAAACAATTTTGCCGACCACCATTTACTTAGTCGTGTAAAAATTTCGAATAAGTCGATTTATATCAACAGAAAAGAACTATGTAACTAATAAATTAATAGGACGAATAGAAACAGATTGTAGATACTTAATAGAAGAAAACTAAATAAATGTGAATCCTACGTTGAAAAGCTTACACTGCGCAAACGCAAATATACTAGCGGTTCTAAACACGTACAAGCTATGCTATAACTTTACTTTTTTACTATTTAATGATTCTAATGTAATTTTTTAAACAGCTGTAAAAATACGTCAGGAACTCTAATTCCATAATGATTTGTTTTGAGAAAGTATTATTGAAGTTACAATTAAAAGTTTAGCTGATTAGAAAAATATCGGTAACTAGTAGTAATTAACAGTCATTTGACCCTGATAAGAGAGTGAATGAGTGGGTTCATATCGTAATTGGATTTGATTGAATGCCTTTTTTTTAAAGCCAATTTGATTTATGCTTTTTTTATAATCGTAATATTTAAAACTTGGAGGTAATCCAGGAAATAGCTTGCATGCATGATACTGCTGACAAACAAAGTTCAAAATAAGAAAAGAAAAATTATTTTATTTTTGTAATTTTTGTAATATGCATGTTGCATTCAGGCAGGTGTATGTGGATAACCAAATAATTTCAGACCTTCGTTTGTGGAATATCAATAAATTAGCAGAAAGGTTACAATTTATTACCTAGTTGCTAAATTAAAAGGTTATGAATTTGAGTGTGCACAGTAGGAAAAAATTAGGCGAATTGCGGAAATGCCCTATAGGCAGATATTTAGCAAAATAATGAGGAGGATACTGTGATTATAATGTTTAGTCAAAGGCTTGTTGCAATTGTGCAAATTATACAGGCAAATAAGTAAGCATAGTGTTTGAATTGATGGTAAAGGCCATTGGGGTCCAAATGTTATGTTGCACTAATAAACAACCGAAATAACAGATCATAATTATTATGGAAAGAACTACTTCCTTAAATTGATGGTTAAAGAAAGTCGATTTTCACCTTCCAGTTCTACATACAGGGTGTGGCATTGATAACAATTAAAAACAAAAACATGGCTTCCTGACAAAAAATACAAAAAGAAAGTCTGATAACATTTTGCAATTCAATGACAAGTAAACACGCAAGTCATCTTCGAAAATTTGAACCGAAAACTTCTTTGAATACGGCCCATGGTTTCAATATTAGTTATAATAAGTGCCACACTTTGCATATTTTATAAATATGAAGAAAGTTTCGTGACCCTTTGCAGTCTACATCTTCAATAGTGTGATCTGTATTACGTAGACTCTAGATCTAGTCTACACACGCTCAAGACTTTTTTCAAAGGTAGGAATCGTTATAAATACTGGGATTGTATATATTAAAATATCAATGCAATAATTATGGAACAGTTAAAATTAATAACGATTTTTTTAAACAGTATACCTGAATAAATAAAATTACGTTGATGACAAAAGACCCAACGAAGGTACGTAAGAATATTTGTATCTAATTTTAATGTCAAATTTCAAGGCGATCTCATTAAAAAGAAGTAGGTAATTAATATTAACAAAAAACAATTTATTGTTTACGAACCTCAATGGACGGACATAACCTTAGGATCTAAAATAATTATTATAAAGACGTAAAATAATTTTTTGGAACTATTCCATTATTTCACAAAAGACGTAAATGTGTATGACGATAAAAAATACGATTATTGGTTTTCTTATCAGTTTTTACGCTGACTCATATTTTTCCAGAATTTTTTTAAGACTATTTAGATTTCTTCCAAATAAATCTTGGAAATAGAAATGAACTAAGAGATAATAATTTTTGATATTTGCAAATCGAATGCAAATCTAAAGACATATGTAATTTATAAATAAGCACCTAATATATAAATAGATTTTATAATCCTGCAAGGGGTAATCCAAAATCCAATAAGTACTTAAATAATGCCTGCATACTATCAATATCATTGATTATTTTTTAAATTAATTCAACTGTCACTATTAAGCACCAAATGATATTAATTGGTGTTTCAATCACATGACGAATATTCTTTTATCAATATCACACATCCCGCAAATATATAAAAAAAATACCCGATCATTGTTTAAAAAACAGATGAATGACACTTTTACAAAAGGAAAATGTATTGTGTTAAAAATTCGACTAACATCATCTACATTGGGTCCAAAATGTTAATTACAAATAATTTATTTGTTGGATGATGTCATTAGTGAAATAAACTCTTCATAATTAATGTCACCATCAGCATTTCTGTCCACTTCCCTTATCATTTCACAAATTTCCTCCTCTGTGAGTGGTTCTCCTACAGAAGTTACCACTCTTCGTAAATTCAATGTGGAAATCATTCCATTTCCAGTTTCATCATATTCCTTGAAAGCCTCACGCAGCTCTTCAATTTCACTTGTGTCATTCATGATGAAGGCCATTAAATTATAAAATTTAGATAGTGGTATTTGGCCCGTTTCATTTGGGTCTAGTGTGAGGATCATATCCTGGAGGTCAGCCATTGGCTTGTAGTAGCCCAGAGCTTTTAGGGCCGTATCCAGGTTGGCGATTGGGATGTAACCGTTCGCAAATGGGTCGAACATTTCATACGTTTCGTTCAGTTCGGCAAGTTGTTCTTCAGTTATGTTGAGAAATTCGGTTGTTGCTTCGAAATATTCCTCTTCTCCTCCCCCTTGGCCTTCCTCATCTTCTTCGTCGTCAGCCATCGATTTTAATTAATAAAGTTTTGATTGAAGTCTCTTGTTGTCACAGTGACATTTACTTCACTTGATCTACTTTTTCAAGGATGGATTTTAATTTTTAAATAATTGTAAATGTAAACGGTGACGTTACAAGAATTTTTTGACGCACTGTACTTTTATGAATATGATTACAACAAATTTGTATCACCCTGTATATTTTAATGAGAGACAGACGATAAGTTAAAGTGAATGATGTGGCAAAGAAAATGAATTTATGGATCCATAATCACTGTAGGTGGTTTATGGGTGATACAAACAGGCTGTCATTATAATAAATCTTTTTAAATGGCTCATCACGATTTTTATGTGCACGTTGCTAATTACAATATTATCATCGGATCTACGATTTACCTATTGTTATTGTTACTGTTAATGATGTTACGTAATATTTATGTACCTATGTATTTATGTGGAGCTACGTCTATTAATTATACTATCAGCACAATGGGCGAATAGCCTTAAGGAAAAGGAAGATTAACAGCTAGTGGTTTTGGAAAAATCCCACATTACGTTTTTTTAGATTTTCCTTTTTCGTAATTCGGTATATAAAAGATTATTTAATTGCAGTTCTGCGAAACGTTCAGTTCTACAACAATGTGAACAAGTCACTTCTTAGAATTCTTAATTTCATATTTTTTATTATCCTAGTAAATTTACAAATTTTTATCTATTTTCTTTTGTTTCAAATGTCCTGTTATCCATTTTAATTTGTTAATTTTAAATTCCATAAACTAATCTACTACCTATTATTAATGTAATTTTTGTTAATAAAATCATTTAATAATTTCCAATCCTATATCAAAGTCTCTTTACAACTCCTTAAGCATAAAGCCCTTAATATTTATATTTTACCAATATATCTCTATGTAAAACGACTGTAAGTAGGCGTCTAGCGGTAACGTCACAATGCATCACTCCGGCCTTTCATTTAAACTGGACTCATTCAGCACACTGCTACATATTTGCTAATTTACAAATGAAAAAGTTGCGTATTTAAAATTAGCCAAACTGAAAGGCCCATTAACTATTCTGATTTTGTTATTAGGTAGCTAACAATAAATTGGAAATTACATTATGCAATATACGCTGAAGAGCATGTGATTGACGAGAATGTCAAGTTTGTGACGACCTTCAAAATTTTAATAATCGTCAACTACCTAACTAACAACGAATGAACTTCTTTGTTTATATTGCCTATTCTACGTAATATATCGCATACGATTCAATCTTGAATAAGATTAGTGCATAGCATCCTTTATCTGCTGATTAATACGTGAAGAAAAAATACACAAAACGAAGGTCGCGAAATTACGAATAACTGACGACTAAAATACGAGACTAAAACGAATTTTTAATTTTTTCAATATTTGTCTTTCGTAAAAAACCAAACACACCTAATATTTATATCGATCTTTGTTGTAGTATAGTAAATAAGTCATCTAGGTATATTAGTAGATATAATTAAAACATCTTTATAAATAACTTTTGGATCTTGAAAGAAATAGTGACGCAGATGATTTTTAATTAATAGATGAGATACTAACAAGTATTTTAGGGTGTGTGTTCTCGTTCTCTTTAGCTAGATATAGCAAGATGTGGTTAGACCCCTAGCACTTTTACGTGAAATTTGCCTTACAATGGATTTTTAATAAAAAAAGAGGAAGGGACGTTATAAATAATTTAAATGACGTTTTGGCAACCACAAGTACACAATTATTGATAGTACATAACAAAAGTAACAGAGGTCGAAACGTCGTATTGAATGCGGTTTACTCTTTCTTAAATTTTTGATCGAATAATTTCAGTTCAATTTTTTTAAATGCACGTTTTCTTAAATTAAATTAAACCCACAACAAAGTGTTCCCAGTAGGTACACTCAGAGGACGTTAATTCGTTCCCAGTAGTTTTCTTAAATGGCAACGTTGCGCCTTTTCGGTCTGTATGTTGTCGATAATGTAGGAAACAATAATATTGCGAGCAGAATCGCATCTATTGCTCGCTAGTTTCGTGGCTGTTTCAATGTTTACATACTTAATATACAGGGTCTTTCAAGTTGATGGGCTATTAGTATATGAATTAGTAGAATGAATTCAATTCTGAAACTTGGGCTCATTTGGTTATTGTTTATGCCGCTTCTTTTAAAAATATTTTTAATTTCGATTTACATCCGGTTATACCGGAAGTAGATGTTAATTTTCTTAGTTTAAATGGAATGACGTACTTTTTTTTACATTTTCCGATAGAAAATTTGAATTCATGCATATTTTATAGGAGGCACCACTACTCCGAAAATATTGATGGATCTTGAATTATTTAATTTTTTTCAAAATTTTTAACATCTGCACGTTAACATTTAAAAAATCCGTAATTCAATTAATTTTTGAAATGAAATTTTGCTTTATAACTCGTAACAATTATTTATAACTATTGACATTATCGAAAAAAAATTGTGGTTGTTAACTAAAATGTACAGGGTGTTCAAATTTTGTGGTCAAAGTTGGTCAACTTCAAAGAGGCATAAGTCAATGTTTTTAAATAGAATGACCCATTTTTGACTACATATTCGAATTCCTCATTGAATTTTGCGTCTTTTGATATGGGACTATCGTATAACTTTGCTTATACTTTTTGAGAAAATCTACAATTTAAAGTATGTCATTCCATTTAAAATAAGAAAGTTAACATCTACTTCCGGTATAACCGGATGTAAATCGAAATTGAAAATATTTTTAAAAGAAACGGCATAAATAATAACCAAATGAGCCCAAGTTTCAGAATTGAATTAAATTCTACTAATTCATTTATTCTAATAGCCCATCAACTTGAAAGACCCTGTATATTAAGTATGTAAACATTGAAACAGCCACGAAACTAGCGAGCAATAGATGCGATTCTGCTCGCAATATTATTTGTTTCCTACATTATCGACAACATACAGACCGAAAAGGCGCGACGTTGTCATTTAAGAAAACTACTGGGAACGAATTAACGTCCTCTCAGTTACATGTATCAACATATTAAGTAAAGTTTTTTCCATTCGAAGAAATCCAGAATGACAACAAATATCTGCAAAATTCTAGTGTTCGATATTCGATTATTTAGTTGTTAAGGTTCGTATAACTCTTTGAAGTAAGTTGACATGACATTTTCAATTACCTTTCCCCTACTTTTAAGTGAGTCGTGATGAGATTTTTCGGTACTCCCCTCCCCGTTTAAGTTTTAGATAATTAATAAAAGACGTTGTGAAATATTTTTTCTTTGATTGGGATCTTTTCGTCCCTGTTAGTAAGATTTAGTAGGAACAGTGAGATCTCTTGAGGTTAGGTTAGGTTATAAAATGGATTTATAAATAACAAGAAGTTTGTCAATAGCAAAGGGAAAAATATATATAATAATAAAGTTTATGTCCTGAAATATATAAACATGTACTTAGATGGTGAAGAAGTAATCACTCTTTTAACATGGATAAGATCAGAATTGACCATCAAGTATCTTGGTTCTTATTCAGCCACTTTACTTTATTGTATTTTTACAGTTTTAAATGAGTATAATAAACGATACTAGGTACATTCATACGTATATGTATATATGTATGTGGCGCCTGCACGTTAACAGAGTAAATGGCAATGAAGCAAAACTGACCGTTCCAGATGATAATTTAAAACACATAATAAAAGAAAGAAATAAGGTAAAAGACCGGCGCTACTGGCAACAGATCAGATTCTACCATCAGATCACCACATGAGTGAGTGTGTGTGTATAATTGTATGGATGTGAGGTGTACGTATGAATGTAAATGTATGTCCTACCTGTCTAAGTACCGTAGCGATGGAATGCTGTCTGCTAAAAATAGCCTCTCCAAGACCTGAAGAAGCAAGCAAAAGCAAAACACCGATATACCTACCTATAAAGAAGAAGGTTGCAATGTTGATAATATAACTCGCCAGTAAATCAACACTAACCCAGTTTTTGTAATACTTATGTATGTATTGATGGTACTTAAGAACTCAGGTGCCATTACCATTAAGATAATAAACTATTTGTGCCTTTTTTCTAACAGAAAATGGCACCCATTTCAAGACAATCAGGTTTATCAATACCGCTTACTTTTTGTTATCATTTCTCTTGGAAGTAACACATATTTAACAGTTACCTATGTATAACCTTAACCAGGATCAAATCAACAGCTAGGTAATTGCTTTTAGAAATTTTTCGAATTCCAAAGATTTACAAATATTTTACTATATTAGAAAATGATCTGCTGGTCAAAAATGTAAAGCTAACGTCACCTTATGTAAATATTTTCTAAAATTATTATTATTCCACGCGTTCGTCAAACTACAATACTGTATTATGATCATTTTTGGATAATAAAAAATGTTTGGAGTCTTTTGGCACAACACGAAAATAAAATAATGATAGCTTGTGGGTTATTCCTCGTTTGTATTTTGTATGGTTGGTCTGTCAAGCGTGCAGGATAATTTTACAAATTAAAATTGAGCTGTTTTCATATTACATTGGTGTAACATCAATGTTTCAATAAAAATATTTTAAATATTTTGCACCTACAAGGTTTGACCTTATTTGAAAAAGTAATAGACGTTTCTCTTTAAATTCTGAAATTGGATAGGCGATCACGATCCAGAAACGTAAATATTATCTCAGGAAGACTGTAAAGAATATTCTAACAGTTCATAATCTAGAAGCACATGAATTAGCTGAAAAAAATTTAGAAGATAACATTAAAAGTTCATGAATCAGAAGAGTATAGAGTAGCTCAGAGAGACTCTGAAGGATTTTCTGATAGTTCATGATCCAGAAACATGGAAATTATCTCAGGAAGGCTCTTAATATTATTCTGACAACTCATGATCAAAAAGTGTTCGGTTGGCTGAGGAGGGTTGTGAAGATTATTCTGATAGTTCATGATCCAGCAAAATGTAATTTTACAGGAAAGTTTTCAATATTATTTTGAGAGAAGTACGTAGATTAGGTCAGAAAGGCCTTTGAAGATTATTCTGACAGTTTATTATCCAATAACATAAAAATTTGCTCCAGAAGATCCTGAGGATTACTCTAGCAGTTCGTGATCTAAAAGCACATACTGGAAAATCAACATTTTTCATAATTCTAGAAGCTACAGATATTAAAACTCGAAGAAGGAAATATCCTTTTAAAGAATATTTATACTGTATAAAGTTTGATTATCCAGCCAATAACATAAAAATTAGCTCCAGAAGATCCTGAGGATTACTCTAGCAGTTCGTGATCTAAAAGCACATGGGTCACCTGAGGAAAATCCTCAACATTTTTATCATAATCTACAATTAGAAGACTACAAATTAACTCAGGATACTCTCAAGAATATCGATAGTTCATGATCCAGAAAAATGTAATTTTAAGGGAAAAGTCCTAAATATTATTTTTGAAAAAAAGAAGTACGTAGATTAGGTTTAGAAAGGCCTTTTAAGATTAATTTTGACAGTTTATTATCCAATAACACAAAAATTTGCTCCAGAAGATCCTGAGGATTACTCTAGCAGTCCGTGATCTAAAAAGCACATGGAGCAGCTGAGGAAAATCCTCAACATTTTTATCATAATCTACAATCAGAAGCCTACAGATTATCTCAGGAAGACTCCGAAGAATGTTCTGATAGTTCATGATCCAGCAAAATGTAATTTTACAGGAAAATTTTCAATATTATTTTGAGAGAAGTACGTAGATTAGGTCAGAAAGGCCTTTGAAGATTATTCTGACAGTTTATTATCCAATAACATAAAAATTTGCTCCAGAAGATCCTGAGGATTACTCTAGCAGTCCGTGATCTAAAAAGCACATGGAGCAGCTGAGGAAAATCCTCAACATTTTTATCATAATCTACAATCAGAAGCCTACAGATTATCTCAGGAAGACTCCGAAGAATGTTCTGATAGTTCATGATCCAGCAAAATGTAATTTTACAGGAAGTTTTCAATATTATTTTGAGAGAAGTACGTAAATTAGTTCAGGAATGTCTTGAAGATTATTCTGACAGTTTATGATCCAGAAGCTTATAGATTAGCTCAGTAATATTCATAATCGATTACGATTGAAAATAAAAATAGAAAATTATATAGATAGGCATTACTTTGAGCGAGGGTACCACGTGGTGTCCTGCTTAGGACGATAATTCTTGCGAATCATGTTTCACAATGGTTGTCAACAGAGCAATAGAAAGTGATACACAACATGGTCCCACATTTTAACTTGTAGGTACGCACACATCTCTGCCGGCACACCTCTTTTCGCTTTGTAATCAAATTAAAATTACTTTAATTGTTACTTGACTGACACCTTTGCAATTTTAGAGGCCGTTTTCACTTCTTGAAATTTTGTCTTAACAACAACAACGTTTCGTTCCAAGTCGATGAATCTGGATCATCATTTATTCGCTTATCCTTATTGTTTTTAATTTAAAGGTGAACTAATTTTCTTTTATGCATTATGAAGATTAGCAAAGGATGCCTACGTAGTTACATTGTATGTGATTATTTATATTCTTTTTGATGTCGTTTTAAGATTCCGATACCTTGTAGCTTGCTGGTTGAGTACAAGTTAGTAAGTACCGTTGAATTGAAACTTTATAAAACACGATTATGGAAAACTTCACGCCGTTGCGTCGTTTACATTCTCTCTGCATCTTGTGCAATAAATATAACATACCTTTATAAATATAAGCAGTATGCATTTAAATACACATTACATATTATCTCTCTTGCTGAGTTTCACGACTTTCTCTCGGATTAAAATTAGTGGAAATATTCTAGTAACTACACTGCTATTATACACGCTAGATGCTGCGGTTATGTTACGTTATATCTATAAATAATAACCAGACATTAGACACTTATAGGTTTAATGACTATTTGGGATTTCTGTACGAACGGTTGATTACTTGACGAAATATTCTTCTAAGGGAAACCAGTTCAGAATATGATAATATCAAGTAAGTATGTTGTAAACTTGTCCTTCTTCTAGGATTGTTGCAGAAATAAATAGAAGGAGGGTTTCAATGGCGTTTTTTGGATTCCATGGTTAATTCATCCACCAGGAGGTGTCACAATTAGGTTTTGGTTTTCGTGGCTGATTCTCAAAAATTTTTGATGTTTGAAAAGTTGATTCTAACATGCTTGAAAAGAATGTAAAAGAATTTTTTTCAAGAGCACCTGAATTAATAAAAGAATGTTGAAAAGGTCACCTTTTTAGCAAGAAATATTAAAAATATATCAAAATGATTGTGATATTTAAATCAGTCAGAAGTATATGATCAAAATTACAGAAAAAATTGGTCAGCTTTGACACCCCTTGGATGAAAAACTAAACATCGATTGGAAATTATTTTCATATAAAACACTTCCTCTATTTTTTTGTGCAATAATCAAACCTAGGAACTTCTAAGTATGGGTGGGTTACAGCATTTATGAGTTGTGTCAATATAGACGAACTTCCTGAAAAGTGTTTCATGTTCTCAATTTCGCTTCTAACCATAGGTGTACCTATATATTTACACAGATCTATTTTTGTATTGTAATTAGACCTAATAAATAACCGACAATACGAAACTGTAAATTTTTATTGTGCTAATTCAATAGAAATTTGTTCTAAATAGAAAAGTAAATATTTGTGGTGTCTGAATTTTTTCTTAAATTTATCGTAAGGTTGTTTGCATGAGAATGAACTCTATAAAGTGTTTTATTTTTATAAAACTTATTCAAAGCCATAAATATTTTGAAATAAATACACTGAAACCTGGATAAGTTGAATTTTTGGTAAGTAGAACTAATTAATTAGCAGTAGCATCAACTATGAGAAATACGTGTATTTTTACATGATAACTCGAACTCTCGAACTTCTATTACTCAAATATCTTGATTTGTTAACTCGATGATGATATTTGGCGCTAACTTCGATAAGTGGAATCCGATTTTATCGTCTTTTTTTAATAGCAGCAGGTACTATGCAATTAAGCAGTGAAACAGTTCAATTTCTACAATTATTTGTTATCAAAACGTACTTTAGAAACTTTCTCTTTTGACCAAAAATTGACATGATGATTCGAGTTTTCGAAGTTCGACTGTGTTATATATAAAAGTAATTGTTATTAAACGTCACCCTTACTACATATAAAAAAATATGAAAATAGTTATATGCATGTCTGACGCATTTCGATGATTTTTGGTTCATAAAACAATAAGAATATGTTGAAAACAATAAACGTACCCACATAAAAATTACTTGCAAAATAGACACATTGTCCAAAATATCACGTTTTTCGTGCCCCAGACTGGCGAAATAAAACGTTTCGTGAGTTTAAGGTTGTAACAAAAAAACTGTGAATTGTATAAGTACTTGAACTAAATGAAAAACTAGAATTAAAGCGAAAGTAATAAAACGTTTCGAATAAGTATGTAGATGTAGGAATTTTATATTAATGCTGAGTAACAATAAATAGTTCAGATACTTGCAGTATAGGTAAAATAATTATTGTTTACACTCAATTTTAAATTAAATACTTAAATTTTCTCCAATAACAATGCAAATTTGAGTAAATAAAAGGGCAATTCTAGGGTGAATTATGTCATAATGTCAAAATATACGAGGCCTTACAATTATATTTTTGAACACTTCATGATTTTATATTAGTCGCAATATTTTAGCAGTCTATTTTTAACGCATTATGTTGTTTCAGCTCAGAAAATTTATATTCACTTTTTAGGGCAATATCAATCATTTTTTCATTGTAATAACTGGCCATAAATTAGTAGAAGACTGCAAGTTAAATATGTGTTTGTCATTTTTACATTAAAAATCGTTCCATTTACGTGTAAAAAAATTTATATGACGTTTTGATATTTAAAAGTACGTAGCTATCGATTGATAGTACCTAATAAAAGTAAAAAAGGTCGAAACGTCGTCGTATTGAGTATAGTTTGTTGTTTATTAAATTTTTGATCAAATACTTTAATTCAATTCAATTCAATTGTGACTTCTTAGTCAAATGAATATTTTTTTTAACGCTCATTTTCTTAATTATTAATTCAAATCCACAACAAAGTGTTCCCAGTAGGTACATGTATGTATAGGTATGTATATTGAGTAAAATAAAAATATTTTATATAGGGGCCTTATTCTCATTCGAAGAAATTTAGAATGACAACAAATGTTTACAAAACTCGAGTGCTCGATATTCGAACATTTGATTGTTAACGTTCGTATAACTCTTTGAAAAAAGTTGACAAGAGATTTTCAATTACCCTCCCCCTACTTTTAAGTGAGACGTGATGAGATTTTTCCGGACTCCTCTCCCCGTTTAAGCACAAAATAAATAATGAAAACGCAGTCAAATATTTTTTCCTTGATTTGGATCTTTTCGTCCCTGTTAGTGAGATTTAGTAGAAATAGTGAGATCTCTTGAGGCTAGGTTAGGTTACGTTACAAAATGGATCTCTAAACAACCAGAAGTATAAGCAAAAGAATTATAGTTTGCACTCAATTTTAAAATAAATTACTTAAATTTTCTCCAATAATAATGCCAACTTGAGTAAATAAAAGGGCAATTCTAGGGTGAATTACATCATAATGTCAAATTATTATTAATTAATTGGCAGTAGAATCAACTATGAAAAATACGTGTATTTTTACATGATAACTCGAACTCTGGAATTTCTATTACTCGAAGATAATATTTAGCGCCAACTTCGATAAATCGAATTTTCTGTGAGAAGAAATTAAATTTTACAAAAAATGGGAAACTGGTGCACTAAAAAAAGATAATACCTATATACATATATCCATCCATTTGTCTGTAACATGAGATAAATACATACAAATGCTCGTTTACTAAAAATAATCACATACATATGTACCTACATGAATAACTCGAAGTCTAGTTATCTCGAAGTCACATGGTGAAGTTTGACCGTAATTATGTTGTTAATTTTACCCTTTGTAATTAATATTAGGACATGTTGGTACATTATTTACGTGCAACAACATTTTAATGTTCTAATAAAGTTTTTTTTGTTGTATCATTGTCCTAATGCTGTTTTTTATTATCTCTGCATGCCTTGGCTAAAATTAATAGTTAATTATATATCTACATAAATGTACCTACACTGGCGTTACGGTTTGGCGACTGAAGTTTCCTGTTCTTTGTTTGATTGGAAATTCTAATTAAATTTTAAGGTTATTTTAGGTCCACCAAAAAGTTATACGCCAAATATGAAATGAACTTGAATTCTATGATCACAAGTAATTGTATTTTTGTATACGAACGAACTGTTCATTACCTGTCTTTTCAACACACACATATCACAACCCCAAAGTTTGATTTGGGTGAAATTTTTGAGAAAGTGGCTCTTATTATAATAATTCATTCAAAGAATGGTAAAATAAATGAAAATGCTTCCTCTACATTACCTATTTCATTCAAATTTACATGAACCTTACCCTTCTACATTTACAGTACCTAAATGTAAGTAATTTTTTATTCTACTTCTATTTAATTATAGCAATACATAAATAAATAAGAAATGAAGTGTCGGTTAATCATGATTAATCAATATTATTGGATTATTAAGATTAATAATGCATGTATGTGGCAAATCCTCAATGAAATTGATGGAACAAATTATCGCCGGAAATGCAAGTGAAATTAATAAACAAAAACATTTTTTTCTAGAAAAAGAAAAACGTGATAATCAGTGCATTCCTGTTTTCTGTCTGCTCCATAAATATTAATTAACAACGAAATTAAATAGTTTAGTGAAAATAAAGAAATGGTAACGAAAATGCAGCAGTGAAAATCTAAAAAAAGTTTTGTAGACATTTGATGTCATACAAGATTTATTTGAATGAGAATAAGATCCTTGCACGAAATATTTTTATTTTGCTTAATAATTATATATTTACATGTATTGGAAAACTTTTTTGTGTTTTTGAATTAAATTACATAAAGAGATTCGCATTTAAAAAAATATTTACTTGACAAAGAAGTCACAATTGAATTGAGTGAAAGTAATCGATCAAAAATTCAAGAAACAACAATACGACGTTTCGATCTCTCTTACTAATTATCATGCCTTTTAATTTAAAAATAATGACAAGAACGCGTTTTTATTAGCCTTCTACTAATCTAATGGCAGGTTATTCGGCGATTTTTTAAATTTTATTGCACTAAAAAGTGTGTATCAATTTTCTGAACTGAAACAACATGATGCATCAAAAAAATATAATATTATAAAACTAGTCTAGTCTAGTCTTCTAAAATATAGTTGTTAATAGAGCTAGAACTGTTCTTTGTGCATATGTAAAACCTGGTTACTTTCAAAACTGAACGATTATGTAATTACGTTGGAAACATCACATTCCATGGTGTGTTTTCTTCCGGTTACAGCATCTGATTTTAATAGGCATGCATTTAAATTGGTCTTAATATATCTACTAATTTTTCATTGGCATTATAAGCCCCTAAGGATTTCTTATACAGGGGATAACACCAAACAAATAAAAATGATTGTTGATAAAAATTAATCATACAAAGAAAAATTAAAAGCTTTGACTTTCCTATTAGTTATTACATTGTTTCCTTTTTTTTTAACATTAATCAAAGATTCCATTCATGGTAGGTAACCACTAAAATAATAATTTTACGATTCAATTACTTATTACCATAAATTAATTCTATAGTAAGCAATAAATCTACAATCGAATTATACATAGTGTCTACAAGTATTTACAGAGAATAATCATTAAACCATAATATATTGAGCCCCCTAATAATCAATAGATTATGAATAACAATGTAAATGGAATATTTGACCTTTGAATTCTACCATACCACTGACTGGGTAAGTTATAAATTAATACTTTACTGCTACCAACCAATTGATTTGTTGTAAAAATTTCACACAGATTTCTTCATACTTTAACCATGAAATAACAGAAAAAGAAAGATCAAGAACTTAAATAAATTAAAATTGTTTTTAGTTTGGTTCTAATTTCCAAAGAAAATGTACCTAAGCATTTCTCGAACGAGGGTCATATTTCGGATTGAAAATTCGAAAATATATTACCTATGTTTTTTCTGAAATGTAGTATTTCTGTTGCATTATTCTATTCAAATTAGTTTCGACTGAACTTTAGTATCATCATAATATTATAAAGTTGTAGGAGGGCAAAAGAGTGACATTTAATTTTTATGTATGATAATATAAATATTATAACAAGAAATTTGATATAATAAATGGGCATTCCGATTTCGATCGGCGCCACGGCTATTGACGTCAGTCACACAACGTTGTTTTGTAGCATTATACAAAAAATTCGAAAAAAATTGATTTAAAACCGTGACAAAGGCTATTAAGAGAAACTAAAAATGACTCAGCTTTGACCGGGAAAACTTTGTTTCTATTATATTATAAAATATTATTATAAAAACATACACAACTTTGAGGTGAAGTAAACAAATATGCAAATTAAATTAAAGAGCATAGATAAAATGTTAATTATAGTCGTTGCCATTGACATTATTACGAATTGAAACGTAATAATTGCTGAATTTCTAATTTTAATTGGATTTTGATTAGGTTGCTATCACCTAGTATACGACGATTTAAAAATACTACGAGAATATGCAAACAACAACGAACATTCAAAAAAATTATAAATACATAATAAAATACTAAATGGTAAAATGTTAAGGAAAGGAGACGACAGTCAAAATATCATGTCGATATTTTAGAAAACATTAAATGTTTGAGCGGTCAAGTTTTGTAAATATTTACTGTCATTCTGAATTTCTTTGAATGAGAGTAAGATCCTTACATGAAATATTTTTATTTTACTTAAAATATACATGTACTAGGAATACACACATAGACAGACAGAGTTACTTTCGCATTTATAATATTATAGATTAATATAGTTTAATTATAGTTTAAAACAGTTTATATAGCTTAGTATTCAATTACTTTTATTAATACAAATAAACAAAACCTCTATAACTTTTTACACTTAATATTTTAATTTTCTGGGCTGTAAGCTTTTTGGACGTCATTACACAAAAATTTTCATCGGTTAATTTTATCCCCTTTAGGGTAAAATTTTTACAAACATTGAATGTCGTATTTATTTATATCTAATCAAAAGCCTAAAAAATAAGTTTCAAGCTTCTATCTTTAAAAATTACGGAATTTCCGCACAAACTTTCGTATTTCAACCCCTTACAACCCTTTTTCCGTATTAGAAAGTAGCCTATATCCTTTATCAGGCTCTAGACTATCTCTGTGCCAAATTTTATTTAAATCGGTTCAGTAAATTTTAGCCGAGATTGTGTAGCACACAGACAGAGTTACTTTCGCATTTATAATTTTCGCGAATTCATTTTCATCGATTTTCCCATAGGAATAAGATATTTTCCCGCAGTAAAGCGTAGCCTATGTATTAATCCAGGGTGTCAGCTAACTCCATACCAAATTTTATTAAAATCGTTCTAGCCGTTTAGTCGTGAAGAAGTAACAAACATACACACTCACCAAGTTTCGCCTTTATAATATTAGTGTGATAGTGTGATTATAAAAGACAATTTGGACTTAATAAGCAGTGTGCACATTAAGAATGTATTTACCGTGTTTTCCAGACGATTTTTAGTGTGTTGTTCATCGTTAATTGTTACTATTACTTGTTGTTTGTTATTTGTCCATTGTTACTTGATACTTTCTTGCTAAAAGATTAGTGGAGTTGAAAAAGAGAAGACGGAAACTTAATGTCCAGTAAAAGGGTATTGCTTTTAATATTTGCAAGTTTTTGCAAGTGAAATTAAAACTGATACAAAAATGGATGTTGTAGCTGCTACAGGATCATATTTATCTATTATTTTTACCATTTAATAAGAACTTAAGGAGTTTATGACACTCCTTTATTAATACAAACCGAAATTTAATTATTGTATGTTTTAGGATACAAGATAACACCGCACCGAGAAAAATGACCAAATATTTTCTAATACACATGTGGGTTGTAATTATTTCCCTATTTAAATATTTAAAATTTAGTATATTTCATTGAGTACCCAACAAAATTTCAGTTACTACGAAGATTTAAATGTACGCAACTGCATATATGCATAAGCCTAGGCAGACCCTTGGGTTCTGATAATTGACCTGCTTCGTTTCTAAGAATTTTACATCAACAAAGTTTGAATAGGGTCTAACCTAGAGAGTAGGGAAATTCCCCAACATCTTTTCAAATCTCGTTCTGAAGGGGAGTGGGGTTTAAATGGAATGAAAAATTCCCTACGTAATTGATGGTGGTTGTTTTCTGATTAATTTTTTGGTTGTTCGTAACCGAGGGTGTACTTAAGACTATTTCAATTCCAGACGACAGTGAAATTATATGATTTAAGGTACGTTGTTGCTAGTTGGGAATTTGCGTTTATTCGCCAAAGATCAGTAAACAGAAAGCATCAGAAAGCGGCACATTGACCTGCTTTTTAAACATGTGGTTTTCAGCATATTCGATTCGTGTCAATGTATAACAAATTTGCATAGGTGGACATTGCGAAATGGCTAAAACATTATCTTTTTTTCTATTTTAACGTTCCGCAGTTAATTACAGCGTGTTTTTGACCACATATTTGCATGCGTGCTCCTGGTTGGTAGGTAATATTTATTCGAATATTCCACGAACTCACAATTATTGATAGTTTACACGATCGCATTGTCGCTTACAAAAAAATACTTCGAATAAATAATAACGGAATGTTATAACTGTTCTCGGCAGACTGATGTATTTCTTATTACGATTTTTTGTTTTAATTTTTTCGAACTGGCGCCCGAGGTTGTAAAGTTTTTATAGAAAATTTGGGAACCGTTAGGAATTAGGTGCCTGCCTATTTTTTCTAAAGATTTTTGTTGTGTAGGTTTTGATTTATTGCAATTTTATTAATTGGTAAAAATCGCCAACACGTTCCTTAATTATTTTGGCACTCAATTGTGTATTGGGTACAGGAGGATGCTGATGGTGAAATGGAAAGTCGAGTTCACACAATAAGTAAAATTGTTTACTAAAATCGTTCAAATTTATAAAATGTCAACGATCTTCATGGTGAAAACTTTCTACTTGGAAGTTTCTAGAAGAAGTGACTCATATTAATTAAAAAGAGAGATAAAGAATTAATTGATTGAACATTTATTTATACTTTGGTTAATTTACATAAAACTTCTACACTCACTTTATATAAGTACATTGCAAAATGAGCGAGTTATCTAGTACTTTTTGTATTTATTTTAGAGTAGAATAATCCCTAAAATAATTATCTGCAAAGAATAATGACCATAACAAAATTTTATTTAATACATACAACACACGCATTTAACCTTTCCTATTTTTTTTAAACCAGTAAGTAAACTCGTTTTTCTCGACTTGTCACCTCGATTAAAATTACATTTATTATAGGAAGGGCCTTATGATAAATAATTAACGCAGAGACATAGTATGTAATTACATATAGGAAGTAAACATAAATACTAATTAATTCACCTCGTTTGTGGACTGTGTCGCAAGAGTAGGTATGTCGATATGAATTTAATAAAGAAGAATGTAACAACTATCTACCTAAATGACGTTTAATTCGGTCCAAATATGTTTACATACTGGTTTGTAGTTCCTTTGTAAATAATCGACTAGAGTCACCTTCCAGGTGTCTGACGTAAAACTTGTCACTTATCCAAATTCAAATTCAAATTTATTTAATTTGCGTAAGTTATTGAATTATTCGGAAGGATTCGAGAGGATACCTGACTTGACAGATCCGTTTATTTTTAAAGAGGAATGATCTTTAAGACACAACCAAAACAAATTATATTATTTAATGACGATGACAAAAAAATACCTAAAGCTCGCAATATTTTTCCAAAGTTCTGTCAACTTGGTTAACTGTAACAGGGATTTACAACGTTCCATCTGAAACATTTGATTGAAGCAGATATTTCTAAAGTTTTATCAGAGGTAATTGATAAAATTTCCTGATTGAGGTAAGGATTTGCAAAGTTCTTTCAGAAGCAGAGATCTTCAAAGTTCTGTTAACATAGTTGATGGAAACAGAGATTTGCAAAATTCCATCTGAAATATTTGATTGAAGCAAATATTTCTGAGGTACTTAATGGAAGCAAACATACTTTAAGTTCTTCCTATCAAAAATTAGGCTTTCCAAAGTTCTATTAGAAATATTTGGTTGAAAAGAGGACCTCCAATGTTCTATCAACTTAGTTGACTGAAACAAAATTGTCTTAATGTGTACCAGAAATATTTTTCAAAAGCTTTATCTAAAGAAGTTGATGGAAAAAAGGTCTTCAAAGTTCACCCTATCAAAAATGAGAAATTCCTGATTGTAGCAAGGATTTCTAAAGTTTTTCCAGAAGTACTTTTATTGCAACAAAAGATTCCAATGTTCTACTTATCAGAAATCAGAAATTCCTGATTAAAGCTTGTTTTCTAAAGTTCTATCAGAAATATTTGACTAAATTAGGATCTTTCAACTTAGTTGACTGAAACAAAGGTGTCTTAACATGTTACCACAAATATTTGATTAAAGCAGAGATCTCTAAAATTTTATCAGAAGTAGTTGATGAAAGAAAAAGTTTTCGAAGTGCTCCCTATCAAAAATCAGAAATTTCTGACTGAATCAAGGATTTCTAAAGTTCTTCCAGAAAGTAGTTTTATTGCCTGACAAAGGTATTCCAATGTTCTCACCTTACCAGAAATCAAGAAACTTCCTGATTGAAAGCTTAGCTATTTCTAAACGTTCTATCATACAAATTTTGACATGAAGAAAGTAGGATCTCAAAGTTCTCCAAGTTAGATTGTACTGCAAACAAAGGTAGTCTTAACATGTACACAGAAATATTTTGATTAAAGCAGAGATCTCTAAAATTTTATCAGAAGTAGTTGATGGAAAAAAGATCTCCAAAGTTAACCCTATCAAAAATGAGAAATTCCTGATTGAAGCAAGGATTTCTGAAGTTCATCCAGAAGTACTTTTATTGCAACAAAAGGATTTCAATGTTCTACTTATCAGAAATCAGAAATTCCTGATTAAAGCTTCCTTTTCTAAAGTTCTATCAGAAATATTTGACTGAAACAAGATCTTTCAACTTAGTTGACTGAAGCAAAGGTGTCTTAACCTGTACCAGAAAATTTTGGTCGAACAGTTTTCAAAAGCTTTATCAGAAGAAGTTGATGGAAAAAAATCTTCAAAGTTCTCCCTTTCAAAAATGAAAAATTTCTGACTGAAGCACAGGATTTCTAAAGTTCTATTAGAAATATTTGATTGAAAAGGGGACCTCCAATGTTTTGCTAACTTAGTTTACTGAAACAAAGGTGTCTTAAAGTGTACCAGAAAATTTTGGTCAAACAGAGTTTTCAAAAGCTTTATCAGAAAAAGTTGATTGAAAAAAGATCTTCAAAGTTCTCCCTATCAAAAGTGAGAAATTTCTGACTGAATCAAGGATTTCTAAAGTTCTTCCAGAAGTACTTTTATTGCCACAAAGGATTCCAATGTTCTACTTATCACAAATCGGAAATTCCTGGTTAAATCTTGGTTTTCTAAGGTTCTATTAGAAGTATTTGATTGAAAAGGGTCCTCCAAAGTTCTGTCAACTTAGTTGACTGAAACAAAGGTGTCTTAACATGTACCAGAAATATTTGATTAAAGCAGAGATCTCTAAAATTTTATCAGAAGTAGTTGATGAAAGAAAAGGTCTCCGAAGTGCTTCCTATCTAGAATAAATTATTCCTGACTGAAGTAAGGGTTTCCAATGTTCTCCTTACCAGAAATTAAAAATTCCTGATTGAAACTAGATTTACAAAGTTCTATCAGAAATATTTTATTTAAAAGGGGATCTCAAATCCAATCCAATCTGCAGCTTCAACAATAAATTTCTGGTTGAAGCTGGACTTCCAGTTATTTCAGAAGTAGTTTTATGAAGTAAAAATTTCCGAAGATCTCTGAGGGGTACTTTGTTGATTTTCTACAATTGTATACAAAAAGTATGTGTAATAACTGCCTGTTGTTTGCCTGTGTTTGGTATGTTGGTAGGCCAATTAGTTTTAGTTCACAATCACTTTGTGTAAAAACCCGGTAATATATGTAATAAGCTCTTATCGGCCAAATTAAAATTAGTCTGCATAACAAAGTAGTGGAAACTCATTAGTCAATAAGGTGCAGAATGAAAAAAGATGAGGTGCGTACTGGTATGTTATTTGTTGAAGGTTATCCAATATAATAAGTACATTAATAAGAATGTAGCTTTATATTATTATAATATTGGGTTTTAACTGCGAGCACGTTTGCCTTTCTATTCGATCAACAACACAACAGTCGAGTTCGTTGGTTATGTGAATATTTCCGAAGTTTTGTACTGTATAAAGGAGACCTTCACTGTACGTAATAATGGTGTACCTATTTAGTACGTACTGTTCAGGTCATAATAATATTGTAATAGAGCTGCAAGAGTTTCCCCCCACAACCAACCAACCAACCAACCAACCAACCAACCAACGAACGGTGAGCTGTAGATATTGACTGTAGGTAAATGCCAACATTTTTCTTTCTCTTTACAGATAATCGTTTATAACCGTGGAGATATCTACGTATGTAGGTACTTAATACTGAGACATTCCTTAACACCTGTCTTTATAAATTTATTATTGTTGCTATATAACGGTATATAGGTACACACAAGTTTAAGTTTTTTATACCAACAGATAGGTACATGTTTCTGGGAACGTATTAAAAAATGTTTGTCAGGGTGCAATAAAATATAAGTTATAACGATAAGTGATTCTAATTGATTACAAATCGGTGAACAGGCAATTAATTAACACTTTAAAAAATTTATTTACGTCAAAACTTTAATTAGGTATGTAGTTTGAGGTATTTAATTACACGAAATGGTAATTTAAGTGTTGGTTAATAAGAATGTTACAATTTTTTACGCAGGTTTGAGGGAAATGGTCGACCTTCCATTTAATTTTGAAAATACAGTCTAGAATTTCGATAACCCGAATTACCTACCATGTGTTGCAAAAAAATTGAAGGTATCGAGACTTGCATGTATGTATTTATTTAATCACTTCATATTTTTTTTATAAGATTTAATTTTTGGTTAAAAGACAATATTTTTAAAGTACGTTTTGATGGCAAATAATGATAGCAACTGAAATGCCTCAATGTTTAGTTGCATAGTACCGCTTTTAAAAATCGTACATTATTAATGGATTCCCCCAGAAAATTCGACTTATCGAAGTTGGCATCAAATATTATCTTCAAGTTATCAGTTATATTCGAGCAATAGAAGTTTTAGAGTTCGAGTTATCAAGTAAAAGTTACACGTACTTCCTTATAGTTGATTCTATTGGTTCGATTTATAAAAAATACGATTTATCGATGTTTGGCTATATATTATCATATTACAATTCATAAAATATGTTGATTTGTATCCAAGCTTTTTATTTTAAATTTAAATATGTCCTAGTATTTGCTAAAGAGTTTGATGTAAAATAGTAAAAATTATTTCAACTTCCAAAGTTTTCAACCCCCAAAAGATTCTACCCTCAAACGAGATTTATTGCATAATTTTTACAACTAAACTTTTAACAAAAAAAATCTAAAATTAATAATTTATTTTAATTAAGCAGGAGTTTTCCTTATTAAGGACCTTTGAATGACTGTCCTTTTGAGTTGTACATGTCGTGTTTTGTATTTATAAACAGAACATTATTTAATTCACGTGGATATTACATCATTGACAGGACGACAACATTGCTCGTATTATACCTGCATGCATACTTACTTGTACATTGTAAGCGACTGTTTTTTGGCCAATTTTTTTGCAAAAGTTCTACGAAAGGAACCAAACTAGTTAAACGCGATCTACATTACGTATTTACATCCGGGTAAATTTTATTTTAATCCAAAATACGAACAAAAGTATTAGAACTACAGTTAAACTCCGATAAGTCGAATTTTTGATAAATTAATTGTAAAAGCTTTTCCAAAATATTCTAGAAAAAAAAAAAAAAGGAGGAGAGTTTCTACGAACTAAAATACCTACGTAAATATGTTTAAAAGATATATTAAAAAAAAAATTAATGACTGTTATTGAAAGGGACAAATAGAAAATACTTCAAGAGGATTCTTATTCTTCAAGGGCAAGGAATTATTACTAATTCAAAAGCTCCAAAACCTATAACTGACTTCTAATTATACATACAAATGAACAGTGTGTGTGAGGTACCATTTGTTATAATATCGATTGACCATCTTCTAATACTATCTACGCACTAGATCTTTTTGTTAATCCAGAACAAAAAAATTAACCCCTATTAGGTATAAAATATTTGTTTTCTTGTTTAATATTAAAGAAGGCACAGCAGTTAACCTGGTTATTAGCTGTAAAATATACCTACGTAAGAATTCTTATCTACATATAGGTACTTAAATACGTGTATCTTTCACAATAAAATCTAACAAAAAATTATGACTCCTGAGGGTACTTTCTTATTCATACCCAGTTCATGGATTAGTTGCAACAAAAAATCGTTTTACGACTGACTAGATCTACATATGTATCTATGGCAATTTGTTCTGTCTTTGTTAGTTATGTAATCTATTTTTAAGTACTCCAGACGGTATTTGTAGCGGTAATATGCATAAAAAATACAAAAAAAAGTTAATATATATTAGAGACTTACAAAAGGAGATTAAAAGAGAAAGACAATTTTTAAGCCAGAATATCAATTATTGAAGTAGAGGAAATTTAGGTTAATTGTTTTATAAATGTTAAGAATTTCTTAAAAGAAAGGTGAGATTTTAACGGGAAAGCTATCATCATCATCATCAAGAGGGTTAATTGGGAATTAACAGAGGAATTTTACTTATTTATTTAAATATAAATTGCCAAAACTTTACAAGAGAGCCATCGACATTGCCAAGGGGGTCGATCAGACTCTAACTTCTAAAAGAATACGTAAAGTAGTAGGAAATTTAACAACAGAATATAATTATTTCTAAGGCTTAATTAAACAGTAACTTAGAAAAGTTTGCCAATAAACTAGAACCAATTGGAAAAATGCTGTGAGAGATTCTCTAACCTTGAAGTTACAAATAATGTCGATAGATGGCAGTATACTAGCCCTAACTTGCTTTTACGTAGCAATATCGATTTTATACAGCGATTTATCAAAACCGATGAGAATTATTATAATAAATAAATTCGAAAACGTGTTCACTAATCAACGTCTGGTGGCCTCAATAAATTTTTCACCATCAGAAACTTGATCTCCTTTTCTCAATTATGGTTTAAGAATGTAATCATCAGGAGAGCTGATCAGCATTAACTTTAAGAATACTTAAAGCAGTAGAATAAATTTAACTTTTTTTTTAATTATAAATCGATTACTTTTTAAAGGGAAATCATCGTCTTCAGATAGATTGATAAGTAGTTAACATCCAAAAGAATTCTGATAATATTTAAGTAAGTACAAAAGTTTAGAAAGAAATTGAAAAAAATTGAAAAAATGCTGTGAGAGATTCTAAACTAACCCTAAAGTTACAAATAATGTCGATAGATGGCAGCATACTACCACTAACTTACTTTAACGTAGCAGTATCGATTTTAAACAGCGATTTATCAAAACCGATGAGAATTATTATAATAAATAAATTCGAAAACGTGTTCACTAATCAACGTCTGGTGGCCTCAATAAATTTTTCACCATCAGAAACTTGATCTCCTTTTCTCAATTATGGTTTAAGAATGTAATCATCAGGAGAGCTGATCAGACATTAACTTTCAGAAGAATACTTAAAGCAGTAGAATAAATTTAACTTTTTTTTATTATAAATCGATTACTTTTTAAAGGGAAATCATCGTCTTCAGATAGATTGATAAGTAGTTAACATCCAAAAGAATTCTGATAATATTTAAGTAAGTACAAAAGTTTAGAAAGAAATTGAAAAAAATTGAAAAAATGCTGTGAGAGATTCTAAACTAACCCTAAAGTTACAAATAATGTCGATAGATGGCAGCATACTACCACTAACTTACTTTAACGTAGCAATATCGATTTTAAACAGCGATTTATCAAAACCGATGAGAATTATTATAATAAATAAATTCGAAAACGTGTTCACTAATCAACGTCTGGTGGCCTCAATAAATTTTTCACCATCAGAAACTTGATCTCCTTTTCTCAATTATGGTTTAAGAATGTAATCATCAGGAGAGCTGATCAGACATTAACTTTAAGAATACTTAAAGCAGTAGAATAAATTTAACTTTTTTTTTAATTATAAATCGATTACTTTTTAAAGGGAAATCATCGTCTTCAGATAGATTGATAAGTAGTTAACATCCAAAAGAATTCTGATAATATTTAAGTAAGTACAAAAGTTTAGAAAGAAATTGAAAAAAATTGAAAAAATGCTGTGAGAGATTCTAAACTAACCCTAAAGTTACAAATAATGTCGATAGATGGCAGCATACTACCACTAACTTACTTTAACGTAGCAGTATCGATTTTAAACAGCGATTTATCAAAACCGATGAGAATTATTATAATAAATAAATTCGAAAACGTGTTCACTAATCAACGTCTGGTGGCCTCAATAAATTTTTCACCATCAGAAACTTGATCTCCTTTTCTCAATTATGGTTTAAGAATGTAATCATCAGGAGAGCTGATCAGACATTAACTTTAAGAATACTTAAAGCAGTAGAATAAATTTAACTTTTTTTTAATTATAAATCGATTACTTTTTAAAGGGAAATCATCGTCTTCAGATAAATTGATAAGTAAATAACCTCCAAAAAAATTCTGATAATATTTAAGTACGGAAAAAAATTGGGAACAATTAATTTGAAAAATGATGTAATATTCTAAAATAACCCTAAAGTTGCATATTATGTCAGTAGATGGCAGCATACTACTCATAACTTAGTTTTACGTAGCAATGTCAGTTTTGGTCAGTAATTTTTAAAATTAATAAGTTCGAAATGGTGATCATTAATCAACATTAACATCTGGAAGTCTCAATAAATTTCTGACCTCACCATCAGGAACTTAATATTCTTTACTTAAATAATTTATGAATATTTATGGTTATTATATGAATGCTAAAATATAACTTTCTGAGACACTGTGTACAAACGTATAATATGTGCTAATAGAGAAGTTCTTGCTTCTTTAGTAAGGAAGTCTTTTGCTTCCAGTGCCTAGAGGAATCGAGGGCACACTTAGAAAAATGAAGATTGAATCTTCAAATACTTAACGAGGAAGCCTCTTATACATACAAAAAAAAATGAAACAAAATTATAACTCACATATACATAAGTTCTGCCACGAAGATGTAATTAAATTTTAAAGATTTTAAGGTACGCAAACGAATAATAATGTATTTATGTTATTAATAACGTCAATCCCTAGGTGCCTACAATATTACCTGCAGGTACTTATTTAAAATTCAAATTCGTCATCAACAAACTTCATCATGCTTGTGTGCACTATATAGTAGATACCTAAGTACAGACGTGAGTGTGTGTGATTATTAATTAATTTTCGTCATATTAGTAGAAGTAAGTACCAATATAACAATTCGGTTATTAAACAATAAATTGCAACCTTGACTTCGTGCATTAGTTTTTGTCAATCTTTCTAATACTCGTAGTACGAACCAATTTAATTTAATTTTATTTTACTTTAGTGTTTCACTGGAATTGCAATAATTTCGACGGTATTTCTAATAACACACGAAGCGTTTTACATGCACGTTTGGTAATTATTTTCGTGATATGTGTCCATAAACAAGCAAGCACATATTTAATAATTTTTACGTTGCATTGGTTTTTTTTTTTTTAAAGAAATATTTATTCTAATGCACAAGGAAAATTAAAGTTTAATTTAAAATTTTGAAACAAGTGTATTATTCATTTATCTTTTTCAGAAATAGAAATCCAAATAGAATATAATAAATCAAAAATAATTCTGATATTTATGGAAGAGTAACTTTTGTAACAGTAGCATTATAAGCGATAATCTTCATATCTCAGATAATAAATAAATTTAAAACAATGAGATTTATACTGCAGCTTTAGCATATTACAATACAAAATTATGTTTATTTTAGAATTAGAACAGTCGTAAAGTAAAATATTATTAAACGGTTGTAAAATTATTTTCCACATACTGTGTGTGTATCTACCTATAGTATAATTGTTGTGAAAGTAATTTTATGGATCTGTGTTAAACTAGATCACTGGTATTTACTTGTCTATTTATTTCGACTACCTACTTTGAATACTAAATCCGTCTAGGAAATAACAAGCTACGTAAAATAAATATAAGCAATGACTAAACAGTTAACAAAATTTTTACTTTTGTAGAAGATATGTAATTCGTTACGTATATTATTTAACTCGTCTGAAGTTAACTCTGGAGTTTTCAAAAAATCAAAAAGTTCTTAGACAGACATGTATAGTTCTGGAATTCTTCCATAAAATTTCCAATATCATCATATTTAGGGGGTAGCACCGTAATTTGTCCGTTGGAGAGTTCTGAACGTTTTTTTCTTGAAGCTCCCAGGTAGGAGTTCTGGAGTTCTTTAATATTTTCGGGAATTGTTCTGTAAAAAATTGTTTTTTGCAAGAGTTCCCATGAAGAATTCTGAGTGTAGTTCTGAGCACAGTACTGGGCAGTACTCAGAGTTCTATCGAATATCAGAACTCTCCAACGAATACATTATGGCGCTACCCTTTAATGTGATGGTTCCCTTTTTTGGAAATTTTGCAGAACTATTGAAAATTTTATGCAAGAACTCTAGAACTACATATACATGTTCGTCTCAGAATCTCAGAATCGAACTTCAGACGAGTAACTATGTAGCACTGGCTGCGGAAGTTGGTACGTACGTTGTATGTAATGAAGACGAAATTTATTTATTAATTATTCAATATTTCATTAGTTTAATTTTTTTCGTTGGACGAAGTAGAAGTCTTAGTGTAAAATTTGCTGTTTAAAAAAATCTAAACGATAACATACTTAATAAAATTATTACTTAGTTATCATTTATTTTTATCAAATAAATATATTAATAATAAGTATAAAAATTTTATTACTATGTACATTATAACAATACGTAACAACATTGTGATTACTTTAATTAATTAATTATTTATTTATTCATTAATAAAACACAGAGATAATAATTTGCTATTGTCCCATCTAATACTTAATAATTCTTGTAAAACACGACGCATTTAATTTATTATTTTATTTTCTTCTCAATTAATTAAATTATTACATAGATGACGGAATGTTTTACCAAGCATTGTTTTCTCTATTAAAAATCGTGACTTCTACGTATAATTACGTACCTACTAATAAATAATTAAGAGTTAAATTAGCCGAGCTGGCGAAGAAAAATCGGGTTGGAACTCAATTACTTACATACTTCTGGCTTGTGTGACCACAGTTATTTTTCCTTTCTTTAGATGCTTTAGATAATAATGGCAAGTTAGAATTACATATTTATTATGTACGTGCTCGATAATTTCCGAGTATGTAATGAAATAAAAGCGCCAAGTTTACGCGGCATCCTTTTTAGCAATCATTTATTTATTCATTGCTGTTGTCAGCCATTTATTTGGCTTTATTATTAATAAAAAGTTTATTAAGTACCGATTTATTTAATTGTAACAATTAAAAATTCAACATTCAGAAGGCATTATTATTTTATAAATTTAATTATTTAATTTTTTGCTCTGTTATTACGATTGTGGAAATTTTTAACTTTCTGGCATTAGTAGGTTGGTACACATAAATTTCCATTTTGATAAGTTTTTTATTATTTGAAATGTTCTCCATCTAACATAAGTACATATTAATAACAAATAACAGCCTATTGTTGACTTTAATTGAAAATTGAGAGAGAAAAAATTGAATTATGTAAATTAACTTTTTTACTACTTATAGGTACAAGGAGGGCAGAATATCTTTTTTTGAATTGGTTTAAGTACCAGGTACATAATTTCAATTAAATATTTTTTTTTTAATCAGGTACATAAGTTTAATATTTAATTTTTTTAAGCAATTTTGTAATACATTTTTTACAAATTTCGAAAGTAAGTAAATACCTAATTAGTATATAAATGTATTTAGGTAGTCCTTTTTAATTTGAAAATTTTAAAATATAAAATTACTTACATAAATGTGCCTGTTGAATAGATCGCCGTTTCGGCGTTAGGAGGTTGCGAAAGTTGTGAAGGAGTGGCTTGGGGTAAAAAGCTTATCCGTCACCCCTTGGATGTATGCGAGTGGCCTGGTGGAAAAATCGCTTGAGAAATGGATCTGCACACCGAATCACCGCACTATCGAACGCGAACTCTAGGACCGTACTAGAAAAATTCGACCCCAGTTTCCGAATCGATCTCGAAATCCGCACGAGCGATTGATCAAAGGTGAAACGTGTTTGGATATAACAAAAAGTGTCGTCCCGTTCGTCCGCTGGCTCAGCTCAGCTTATTTTTTTAGCTCAACCGAATCAACCAACTCAACTCTTCTACTCTTCCTTCCTTGGCTGGCTGTTTGGTGGTAATAATGTTCTGTTGTAGTACAAATACTGATATAAACGCAAAAGAAGAGATGGACAACACGTCCTGGCCGCCACAGAGACTACAACTTCTCGTCGTATGTAGCAAGCTAGCAAAACGAGCCGGTTCGAACTGGTTGTTAAGCTTCGTTAGCCACGGTTGATAAAGTCGCGATGTGTTGTGCACACTGACTACAAGAACAGCACAACTTTTAACGAATAGTGCCTATATACCTCTACTGTATGTAGGTACTGTATATGAGGTAAATAGGTAGGTACCTCAGGTGAACGTTTGTTGTTACGACGACGCTGCTTGCGACTGACACAGGTGAGGATAAGAAAACTGGACTTGAGCTTAACCGGAGTTCACTTTTACGACAATGATTCACGTGCTCTCCTCTTAACTATCTACGTATGAATACTGCTACTAAATCGAGTGGGGGAAGGGAGCTTTTCACACTGATAACTACAATAAACTAATTATCTTTTTACCATACATTATTACTGTGAAAAACATACACACAGTGGTGTTGTTTTCTTGATTTGTGGTCACTTTTTCAAGACCGTTTCGAAACTGACACAAAAGTATAAAATATGAACTGTTTCATAATTTTTATTGAATTTTGAAAGAAATTCGAGTAGTTTATTAATTACAATTTTTAAATAATATTTTTGATCACACTACATTTTATTATTATTTTTAAATAATTTAAGCAATTCAAGGATTAAAGATTTTTTATTAAATTACGAATCCTAACAACTAAATGTTTGAACACTCGTCTTGTAGAAAATTGTTGCTATTCTGAATTTCTCTCACTATTCCTACTGAATCTCACTAATAACAGGGACGAAATGATGCAAATCAAGGAAAAAATATTTGACCGCGTCTTTCATTAATTATCTAATGCGGAGGAGTCCGGAAAAATCTCATCACGTCTCACTTAAAAGTAGGGGGAGGGTAATTGAAAATCTCTTGTCAACTTTTTTCAAAGAGTTATACGAACCTCAACAATCAAATGTTCGAATATCGAGCACTCGAGTTTTGTAAACATTTGTTGTCATTCTAAATTTCTTCGAATGAGAATAAGGCCCCTATATAAAATATTTTTATTTTACTCAATATACATACCTATACATACATGAACCTACTGGGAACATTTTGTTGTGGATTTTAATTAATTAATTAAGAAAATGAGCGTTTGAAAAAATATTCATTTGACTAAGAAGTTACAATTGAATTGAATTGAATTGAATTAAAAGTATTCGAACAAAAATTTAATAAACAACAAACTATACTCAATACGACGACGTTTCGACCTCTTTTACTTTTATTACGTACTATCAATCGATAGCTACGTACTTTTACATATCAAAACGCCATATAAATTGTTTTACACGTAAATGGAACGATTTTTAATGTAAAAATGACAAACACGTATTTACCTTGCAGTCTTCTACTAATTTATGGCCAGTTATTACAATTTAAAAATGATTGTTATTGCCGTAAAAAGTGAATATAAATTTTCTGAGCTGAAACAACATAATGCGTTAAAAATAGACTGCTAAAATATTACGACTAATATAAAATCATGAAGTGTTCAAAAATATAATTGTAAGGCCTCGTATATTTTGACATTATGACATAATTCACCCTAGAATTGCCCTTTTATTTACTCAAATTGACATTATTATTGGAGTAAATTTAAGTAATTTATTTTAAAATCGAGTGTAAACAACAATTATTTTACCTATACTGCAAGTATCTGACCTATTTATTGTTAGTCAGCATTAATATACAATTCCTACATCTACATACTTATTCGAAACGTTTTATTACTTTCGCTTTAAATTCTAGTTTTTCATTTAGTTCAAGTACTTATACAATTCACAGTTTTTCTGTTACAACCTTAAACTCACGAAACGTTTTATTTCGCCAGTCTGGGGCACGACAAACGTGATATTTTAGACAACGTGTCTATTTTGCAAGTAATTTTTTATGTGGGTACGTTTATTGTTTTCAACATATTCTTATTGTTTTATGAACCAAAAATCATCGAAATGCGTCAGACATGCATATAACTATTTTCATATTTTTTTATATGTAGTAAGGGTGACGTTTAATAACAATTACTTTTATATATAACACAGTCGAACTTTGACAACTTTTAATAACATTTAATTTTTGGTCAAAAGATAAAGTTTCTAAAGTACGTTTTGATAACAAATAATTGTAGAAATTGAACTGTTTCACTGCTTAATTGCATAGTACCTGCTACTATTAAAAAAAAAGACGATAAAATCGGATTCGACTTGTCGAAGTTAGCGCCAAATATCATCATCGAGCTAACAAATCAAGATATTTGAGTAATAGAAGTTCGAGAGTTCGAGTTATCATGTAAAAATACACGTATTTCTCATAGTTGATGCTACTGCTAATTAATTAGTTCTACTTATCAAAAATTCAACTTATCCAGGTTTCAGTGTATTTATTTCAAAATATTTATGGCTTTGAATAAGTTTTGTAAACATTAATCACTTTATAGAGTTCATTCTCATGCAAACAACCTTACGATAAATTTAAGAAAAAATTGCATAGTACTTGCCGCTATTAAAAACAGACGTTAAAATCGGATTGGACTTATCGAGATTAGCGCCAAATGTTATCATCGAGTTAACAAATCAAGATATTCGAGTAATAAAAGTTCGAGAGTTCGAGTTATCAAGTAAACTCTTCATAGTTGATGCTATTGCCGACCAATTTGGTTCGATTTATAAAAACTTCGACTTATCTACGTTCTATTTATTATTTAATGTAAATTTTAAGGGATCAAAAAGTCCTAAGGTTATTATTCTGAAGGACAAGAGCGTCTTTTTTGGACTATTTGTAGTTTGAATAACTAATGACCTTTCGCGGACGTTCCTTCTACAGAATCGATTTTCTCCGGAAAAATCGGTTCAGAGAAATTAAGTGTAACACTGTTTCTAGTATGTATTTCCTTCATTGAGTACATAAACACAACAAATACGCATATGCGTAACAAACATAAAAAAAGAACAAAAAATCACTTGACACAATTTACGAAATATTGTGAAAAATTTCCAGTTAAGTAAGTACTACCTACATCATTCTGACGCATTACAATGTGATGGATGTTACGTACACGGTTTCAGTTCAGTATAAATTTACTGTTTCCGGAAAGAAGGAGCTTGAACGGAAAATTTCAATTATTTTTACAATCGAATCACTGTTTGTTTAAGCAGATAATTTATTATTGCTAGTAATAGCAAGGAGAGCCATTCAGAAATACTTACATCTATAAATAATAAAACCCTTAAAAAATACAATCAAAAGCGGCTGATAATGAATGCCACTCAAGAAAAAAACGCTTTTTGAACTAATTATGGGCAAGATTAAAGTATCCAACAAATATTTATTAAGTGAAATCATCTGAACGATTTAAATACGTATTTGTAACTAATATCTTATCGATACCTGTAACGTAAAGTTAAGTTATTTATAACAAAATTAGTAAGTGATAATTTATAACAAACGTCTACTGTTATTATTACACCAGCGCGGTTAATAACATTTGTTATTTGTATAAATAATTGTGTAGGTGGTCACCGTACGCGACCCGAGCAAACGGTTCTGTTAATAAGCAAAAGTGTCTACAGTCTACACATGACATGGGAAGTATACGTGTAGTCTAGTCACAAGTCAGTCGCATATTAAGAATTCAGAAAAAATGCGTGAATGATACGCATTAATAAAGTTTCGCTGGCGATAAAAATATTGCTGAGGAGTCTTCAAGAATATTCTATGACGTATCACAATATGAATAAGTATACGAGGTTATAAATAAATAATATTAAAGGTCTAGAGGTAATTCAATATCGTGTGATACATTTAAAATCGGTTGCAAATGGTACACACACAGTGGCGGATTTACACATTTGCCGCCCGTAAGCTATTTAAAATTTGCCGCCCCTACTGACACCTTTAATTCTATACCCTAATTCACAATCAATTTTTTGTCAATAAAATTGCAACTTTATGATTTTATTATATTTTTATCAGACTAATCAACAAATATTGATATCTACGAATTCATTAGGATTTAAAATGTAACAATGTTAAGGAGAACTTTCGTTGAATGGATATTTACAGCTTTTATTCATTACAATATTATCTATCATTATTGTTTTTTTTAATTATCATCATTCTAAGAAATGTATAGATAATATTTATGAAATTCTGTGCAACAATATGCAATTTTTTACGTGTAAATTTATTAAATTTTTATTCTACACTCAAACAGGTTGTTAATATCATCAGAGATATCAATAGAAAAGTATTAATTTTCCACGTATATATCTATATAATATTTGTTATTGTTATTTTTAAGCAATTTGTATTTTCGGATCCCATTTCACTTCGAATAGATAAATTTAAGTGGTGAAACATATGACACATTAATTGAATAGTGTGGGTGGACCTAAAGAAAAAATTGTGGCAATAATTAATTTAAAAAATAGGTAAAAATACTAAATTTAAAATGTAATACTTAAACGCTATTGGAATATTTTAAAAATTCAAAATCACAATAGTATATTTTATAAATAAACGTTTAGTAATTTTTGATATACAGACGTTAGTGTATTCAGTATACTGTATAGCACTAAAATATTGTAATTTTTGTTGATTATTTGAGCCTCGTTTTTTTCCGTGTATAAGATACTATTTTTTTTTATTTCTGTAAAACAAAAAAATTTTTGAGCAAACTTTGCCGCCCCCTAAAATCTGCCGCCCTAGGCTCTAGCCTATTCAGCCTGCTGGTAAATCCGCCGCTCGGTAGACATACTAAAATTGTAGAATTATTTTAGTACAAAATGATTTGATGTATTTATATTACATATTTGGAAAATATTGATAATGTGCCATAGGGGCATACAATAATTCGTAGAATATTTTTGCCATCATCTTCTTATATAAGTAATGAAGTATTGAAAATCTTGTAAATATAATTTACAATTTCTGAGGGGTGTCAAGCTTTATTCAACAGATTTTGAGCGTATGGGTATTTAAAGAAACAGAATATACAGTCAAACTTCGATAAGAAGAATTTTTGACAAGTCGAACATAATTGGTTGCCAGTATCATTACCTCGAACTCTCGAACTTCTATTACTCGAAGTAAAAGAATATTTGGCACCAACTTCGATAAGTCGAATTTTCTGGGGGAATCCCGTAATAATTAATGTACGATTTTAAAGTCTGTTTTTAACAGCAGCAGGTACAGGTCAACAGAAATAAGGTGGCCCCTCAGACTTGGAGCGAACGGCGCAAAAGATAGAAAGAAAGCGCAATCGGAAGGAAAAACATGCATTTTATCGCTCGGTGTTTGTACCGTGTTTCAAATCGGGCCCGTATTGTACCCCGTATAAACTCACCCCAGGGTGTCTTAATGGTATTAGTAATATTTACACGAAAAGTGGTAATGCACTTTAAATGAAGCAGAATTCCCATTTTGTATTTTAAATATGTAATATTATTTGAATGGGGTTAATTTAGTACCCAGTATTGTTATTTCTACAATCACTTCTTCCTCAGAATACTGATTTTAGTAAGTAATTAAATTAAATAATTACAGTTGTAAACGCACATCAATCTGTAAAGAATAAATAAATAAATAAATATTTCGAGGTATTCAGCTCAGCTATTATTAATAATAATAAACTAATAAATGAAACATTGACTAATTAAGTTTATAGAATAAATATGTATTCCTAAGTGTTCCTTTTATTTGTCCGCTTTCCTTTAAGAGTGTCTCACCAATTATGAATAGTATTTGCTAAAAGTTGCACGACCTTTTATAAACAAAATAAAATTTAAAATTAGGTGAAGTCATTATTAATTGTCCCTATCGTTGAAGTTTCTGATTTAATGTTTTTTTCTTATAATACGGGGCGAGTTTACATACAACGCTATGTGCTTCATCGAAGTACGAAGACTAAATGCCATTAAGCAGTGAAGCAGTTCACTTTCTGCGATTATTTGTCCTCAAAATGCATCTATTTTAAAAAACAAAACTTTAATGTTATAAAGAAGTAGAAAATAGGACACTAAAAAAATTATCCATATCTTTTCATATTTCTATATCTATTCATCTATCAGTACCTACCATGAAATAAATATACACAAATGCTTATTTACAAAAAATAAGTTCATAAGTATATGTACCTATTATCATTCAATAACTCGAATACTTGATACTTGGGAGTTTTTTGTGTCACATGGTGATTCGACTTATTGAACTTCGACTATATTTTCAGATAGATGTGGTTGAAAAAATATGCTGCAGAAATGTAGCAAATTGTGCATTTTCTTTACTAGAAGGAAAAATACTGACAAAACTTTTTGCCTTTTCGTTTATTTATTTATCAATATTATTATTTTATTAACCTACTTGTTTTTCATTACAACAAAAACAAACTTACATTTACTTACCTACAATTAGTTCTTAACAACTGTCAGACAATAGCTAAATATTATCCTTTTAAAAACAAAAACAAAAAAAAAGACAAACAAGATTCAATTAAGAGAACTTTTAAACTTTACTGATAAACCACTGTAAAAATTAAAATAATACCTACTTCAAAGGCTTCTATAATCTACCCTGTATGTAGCAAAAATAAAATTTAAAGATTTTATACAATAAAAATTTGCACTTGTACAAAAAAAATGTGTTCATACTTTCCAGGTACGAACGGGAAAAAAAATATTAAATTTCACGGAGAAAAATAGTCATGATTTTATTACTTGATGAGTTAAGCAAAATTTTTCTAGTAAATAATATTAGAATTCTCATAAAATGTACTTGGTGGTATAAAACAATTTTTCATTCTTTCTAATAATTAGTATTAGAATAATCAAGCTAAATAAGTCTAGACTTTTTTTCTCTCTCTACCTCTCGATTATTTTATCGTGTCGTAAAGAAAAAAATACTAGAATGAGAATAGTTTAGTAAAATTAGTGATAAGAAATGTAAAAAATGTTTTCTAATCAAGTCAATTTTACTAGAATTCAGTCTCAACACCGAACGTAGATTGACTAGACATTACTAGTAAAATCTGCGTCGTCCATATAATTGACAGATTTTTGGTCATGTTTGCTAGAATTCTAGCAATATTGTCATGATTGTTTTCTCCATGTGTCGCCCTCCCTTTTATTTGATTAAATATTTCTTTTAATAGTCTCAAACCCTTTCCGTCCTCTTTAATAATCTTCATACATTTTTCGTGTATTTTACTTTCCACATCCCTCCAACGCCAAGACTTTGACTCCTCTCAGATATTCTGCACATTTTCTCATTATCATTCATCCAATACTTGCACTCCCTACATTTATTTCCTATCCTATCCTATCCTCGCTGTTATCCCAATGCCTTTTTTTGCCAAATACTTTGACTGCATTTCCCTCTGCTACTCTCTCCAAAAAAATATCTATTAGCTCTTGAATTTTTTTTATCCTCCCCTCTGTCTATATCTTACTCTTACCTTTTTTCCTACATTCATCTCCAACTTTCTACAATCATTCAATTCTTTTTGTTCAAGCACCAGCCTCTTTGACGTGTTTTCCCTTATCTTATCATATCAATTTTTTACAATCTGCAGCGCCTTTCTGATGTCACCTTTCTCTAACCTGTTGTCTAGCTTTCCTTTGTAATTAACTACCCCTTTTATTTCCACTTCAGCCACCGTCCCATATTTTATTTCTCTTATCACTATGTAGAATATATTATTATTTTAAAATAATATGTTTAATAAATTCATAAACATTATAATAGTCCGGTCAAATTAGACCAAAAAATAAGAGTAAAGCTACATAAATTCCCACCAAGCTGAAAATCAGTGAGATCGTTTAAAATATGATTAAAAATTAAATTTGAAAGTTCCCCATCTTTCCCCTGTATTGAAAAAATTTTATTCAAGGTTAAAGGTCAAAAAATTAGTTTTTCGCGATTTTCAGCCAAATGGTAAGTTTTATCATAAAATACTTCAGACAAAAATTGTAGATCATATAATAATCTATAAAATATGTATCTTTAAAATACCCCAAAATAAGCTATGTGACAAATAAATCCCCAAGAACTAGAAAATATTTAGTACGAATAGAAAAAAGATTGTAGAGGAAAATTTTTCCCCAGAAGAATTCCCCTGAAAAATATATCCCCAAAAAATACCCCAAAGGAAAAAAATCCCCAATTTTTGGGGAAAATCCCCTAATCTGACAACCCTGAGACTAACAGTATTTCATTTATTGGGCACACTGACAAAGCAGGTATAAGACCCTAGCCACGCATACAATTGAACAGGGAGACAGATGTTGTCTCGAGGTTACACTGGCGTATAAAATAAGGGACTGGGTTTCATTTTACCTGATATTTTAGAAAAGGTGGCTCTTTGGAAAAAACTATTAATACATAGTTTATACATAATTTTATGATCTACAATTTTTGTCTGAAGTATTTTTATGATAAAACTTACCGTTTTGCTGAAAATCGCGAAAAAAAATATTTTTTTGACCTTTGACCTTGAATAAAAATTTTTCCATACAGGGAAAAGATGGGGAACTTTCAAATTTTATTTTTAATCATATTTTAAACAATCTCTCACTGATTTTTAGCTTGCTGGGAATTTATGTAGCTTCGAATGTCTATAAACTATCTGATGTCTCTGACTATTTGTTTTTAGACCTACTATAAAATTATAACAGAATAATATATTTCTTATTATAGTCCGGCCCTGAATTTTATTAGCCCGGGAATTAACTGAATTATTTATATGCTTCAATAAATTATAATATTAGTGACTATTAATTATAAATATTTCTTAAATTATAGAAGATAATTGTAACAGTTTATAATTATTCATAAAATTCATCACAAACGTACAACATAGTAAGTACTGTTAGTGGCAGAAAATTCATGGCAAAGGATTTTCTTGGTGTAAGTGGAACTGACACTTGGTTTTTCCAGAAAATCAAACCTCCTTTTATTGTTTATGTATTTCAATCAGATTCTAGATTACTGATTATAATAATAGGTGAGTTTCTAAGTAGATCGTCCAGTAAATTTCCGAGACATTTTCAGATAAGTTTGTCGTTCCGATGATTCAAAGTCTGCTACCATATTATGTAAAAGCAAAGGTCCCGTAACTGTAGTAAGTAGATAACACAATATATTCAATAATAAGTACACATAGGTATCATGCACACTATTGTCAATTTAAATATACCACATCTACACACACTTTAATAGGCAATAAATTTATATAATTATATATAAATAAAATCAACTGAATTAGTTACCTAAGTAGAAAAAAATAATTTATGTGGGTAAATAAGAACTGCTTCTTACAAAAATCATAATTTTAGGAAAATTTTAGTCGTAAAGTGATTAAGTTATGTACGTATTTACCTAAACAATACAGATCCTCTTTAATCCAAACAACTGCTTTTATTTACTTAAGTATTCGAAATTGTTTGACAACCGTAGGTATTTATCTACCTAATCTGTGTTGATTTTTTTAAAAACTTCTTCATGTTTGACTAAAAGTAAATAAGTACTTCTGTGATTATTTGGTAGTTTCTTGTGAAAAACTAAATAACTACCACATAATGAGTAAGGTAAATAACTTAATTTAACAATAAGCATTTATTTACAACTTTTAAAAGCTTTCCATGAGACTATTCCAATGTATCAACATGTTAAATAGTTTCACCAATTTGTTGATGGGTTTGTTAATATATTAATTTAGTGAATTTAATTTTTGCTGAATGGACTAACATTTGCGGTCATTTACCACAAAATTGACCCGCCAGTCTTCTTGTAGTTACAGAGATGCATTTGAAATTAAAAATTTAATATTTTGTGTAAGGACCTTATTTTTATCAGTCAAAGAAAATGTGTACAAAACTCGAGTGATATAAAACATTTATTAAAGTTGTTAGGGCTCGTATAATCTTTCAGTTTTTCTACTCGTAGTTGTTGGGTCACATTAGGTATTTATTCTTTTTCCAATAAAATCAAGGCTAAAAGATAGTACTTGGCAGTTAAGAAATTGTACCCAAGGTAATATCTAAGACTTTTTTTGCAAAAAATAGGTGTGCTGTTCCACAGATCCGCAAATAGTTATTTGCATACGCGAGCGTAAATTATTGGAATCAAATATGATGTTCACGTTGTATTATGGATCTTACATTTCAGTCTTCTGCGTCTTATTTTTCACATAAGATATAAAAAAATCGTCCTGAAGGATTTCACAATTGTAAAAATGATATATTTGTTATTTATACAATGTTAGAGTGTTGTTATTGTTTCGAAACCTAAAATAATATAAATGTCACTAATGCCTAATACTGGCAGAAAGAAAATATTTTAAACTATGCATTAGTCATTACAATTCGATTTGTTTTGTTTCCGTAAATGACACTAACTTTGTTATAACGCTAATTACACAAGGTCCTGCTGATTACAGATTACACAAAGCAAATGGACATTTATAGAAATGTTTTCCAGTGGCGCACCTTTGAGAATAATCTGGAGAAATTAAATAAAACCCTCAAGTGAAAAATCTTTACAATCGTAAGGATTAAATTCAGTAAGAGAAATTGAAAAATTACAACAAAAAACTAAAACAATGTGATAACATATGATAATAACTATCGAGCAATATTAAAATAAAGTAAGTAAACTGGGTACCTAGTTCGATTAAATTTAATAAAAAGACTAGCTGCAATGCGCGGCGTTGGCCGTACAAGAATATATCACAGGCTTGATGGAACATTCCAGAACATTCGCGATATGGGAACGTTGCCGAACATCCTGTAATAATTCAAAATATTACCTAACATTATTGAATATGCCCGCGACTTCGTCCGCGTGGAATAGTGACTTTCGGCAGCATTTAAAATTTTTATTTTCTGGGCCGTAAGCCTTTTTGCCGACGTCATTACACAAAAACTTTCATTCCTTATTTTTGCCCCCTTTCAGGTAAAATTTTTACAAACTTAAAATGTCGTATTTATGTCTAATCAAAAGCACAAAAATAAGTTTCAAGCCTCTAGCTTTATATCTACTTATCTATCTCTGTACCAAATTCTCATTTAAATCGGTTCAGTAGTTTGGGCGTGATTGCGTAACACACAGACAGACAGAGTTACTTTCGCATTTATAATATTATAGATTAATATAGTTTATTTATAGTTAAAAATAGTTTATATAGCTTAGTATTCAATTACTTTTATTAATCCAAATAAACAAAACCTCTATAACTTTTTACACGTAATATTTTAATTTTCTGGGCCGTAAGCATTTTTGACGACGTCATTACACATAAACTTTCACCGGCTAATTTTATCCCCTTTAGGGTAAAATTTTTAGAAACATTAAATGTCGTATTTATTTATACCTAACCAAACGCCTAAAAAATGTTTATCTTTAAAAATTACGGAATTTCCGCACAAACTTTCGTATTTCAACCCCTTACAACCCTTTTTCCGTATTAGAAAGTAGCCTATATCCTTTATCAGGCTCTAAACTATCTCTCTGCCAAATTTCATTTAAATCGGTTCAGTAAATTTTAGGCGAGATTGTGTAGCATACAGACAGAGTTACTTTCGCATTTATAATATTCCGCGAATTCATTTTCATCGATTTTTTCATAGGAATAAGATATTTTCTCGCAGTAAAACGTAGCCTATGTGTTAACCCAGGGTTTCAGCTAACTCCATACCAAATTTTATTAAAATCGCTCCAGCCGTTTAGACGTGAAGAAGTATCAAACATACACACTCACACACTCACAAACTTTCGCCATTATAATATTAGTGTGATTCTGTGACACTATAGATTATTCTCGAAAAATCTGGAACATTCAGAAACATCCTGTTACAATTTACAACATTCTCTAACATTTGTTAAGATTCTTCGAATGATCTTGAAGATTCTCGATTATTCCAAATCATTTTGTAAAATCGAGAACGTTCCAGAACATCCTGCAATGATTCAAAACATTCTCAAATATTTCTGAATATTTTTGAACATCCAAATCATTTTCGAATGTTATAAATCATTATATACTTCTTGGAACATTTTTGAACACTTTGGAACATTCTTGAAAAATCTGAGATCCTGTAATTAATGAATTAATATTCTAGATTATTTCTCGAGAGATCTGTAAGGTTTTGAAAAATTTTCGAGTATTCCAAATCATTCCTGTAAAATCTAGAATATTCTAGATCAATTTTGGAAATGATTCAAAACATCCTCTAATATTTCTGAATATTCTAAATCATTCTTGAAAGATCTGTCAATTCTTGATTTATTAAAAGCCGCTTAAAATATTTTCGACATAATTTGTAGAAAAAATATTGTGTTAGACAAAGATAGATGTATCATTTACACATTTTTACCACCCACGTCCATTCGCTTCCACCCTCCGAGATCAAACTCTCTCATTATCAAGGAGAGGCTGAGGGCTATCTACCTACCATTACCACTGCGAGAAGGTGGAAGTAGTGATCATGGAGAAAAGTGAGGATTCACAAAATGTCCCTATTTTTATATATATATTGTTGATTTATTTATGACTAAACAATAACAAGTTGTGTCAAATTTAATGTCCTAACTGCTTAAAGTTTTAAGTTTCATGAAATGTTACTTCTTTTGGTTAATTTCTGACATTTTTTTTTTCAGTTTCAGTATATTGGGTTAAAATCCTGTTGCCGCCCCTGACGTACTATGTCATTTAGTTATTATAAGGCGCCACGGTGGTACTAATATAATTTTTAACATCTTGATCTAAGGTAAATGACCCTAATCGCCATTACCGTTTAATCTCGACAAACTTCTGTTCTATTTGTATCTGTCGTCTGTCTCCGCGATAAATGAATGGGATTTTTATTGTTTTGTGTTTCAGGTGCCTCATATTATAGACGTTTCACGTGTGAAACGACATATTCGGTTATAAATATTTGTTGTTATAACATAACCATATACGTATCTTTGCACACAATGTGATGTATGACACTTGTAATCAATCGACTGTTAATGGTTAATATACTTTCATACTATATTTGTAGAGGTATCTCAGAATCACATGAACTACACAATCAACCAGGGGCGGACTTTAAAGCATTCATTTCGTATGTTTATAAACTATTACTTTGGATAGGAAAAATCGTATTGTCGTATAAATAATAAAGTAATGAAGCATTTTCAAATTAATTCGAGAAAAGGATTCTTTAAGGACACTGCTAAGTGTTATCATTGCTGAGTTATCATGTGGGTTAAGTTCATACAAAACTTCAAGGTAATTAAAGAAAAATAAAAGTGTTATGTGTCTTTATAGTTGTTATAATTACTTACAGTGATGTGCTACTATTCTAGAAACAATTTTTTGTTGACAGAACTTAATTTTTCATAAAATACTACCGAAATATGATTTACAACCCCATAAAAACCCTGTGCACACAGTCTCTACGTAATTGCTCCATTAACATACTAAATTAACCTTAAACTACTTGGAAAAATGTAACTGTTTGCCCATTGTCGTCAGTTAACTTCGACAATACAAAGCGTCGGTAAATATTTTGCCATAATTGCATAGTTGATATATGGCAGGTCTTAAATTAAACAGTTATTGTGCCCGTTGTTAAACTAAACAAAGATGGTACAGACATGACAGAAATGATCATATTTTATTCATAACAATGGGGCTGTAGAACATCATGAGATGTGAAAAATCAACGTGAAAACATGTAAACACGCGCGTGTCCGCTTCTCGTTGTTTTTTAGATAATACCGTCATAAAAAATTTAAATAACAAAATATTGATAGCAACACTATTATATTTTTATTACGTACCTACATACATTTATTTTTTGACAAATTGTTTAACTTAAGAAATCTTAAATCTTATGTCACGCGCCATTATGACAGTAGCAAAGACTTTCACGGTCGGCGTTTTTAGAAGAAATTGTGAAATCCGGGCTTGATGGCCGTGGTCTAGAAATATTTCTCCTTCGATAAGAACATCGAAGAAGTCTCTTATCCGACGTTTCGCCAACAACGATGGAAATTACGCACCCGCTAAGTTCCCTGAGGATGCCAAACCACAGTTGTTGGCGAAACGTCGGATAAGACACTTCCTCGGTGTTCTCATCGACGGAGAAATAATCCTAGACCACGGCCATCAAGCCCGGATTTCACAATTTCTTCTAAATGACAGTAGCAGTTCATTAAAAAAATTTTAGCCGAACCTTGTACTTTGGATAGACAAACCTTTTAATTATAAATAGTGGGGTAGATGTGAGTATTTTCAGGGTTGGAGGCTTTCCCAATTGGCTGCTATCTCAAGACGTGTAAATGTATGCATATAATTTCTTTCGTAGAATTGAAAATAAAGAAATTGTAATTAAAAATTACATTATAACTTTTCTATTTTGAATTTTACGTTCAAATGTATCTGAATAAAAGATGTAGAGAATTTAATTGTCTATAAAAAAGATCTGGATTTTTTTGTGAGACTTGCTGTTCTTAAGGTATCACACGAAAACTGTTTACATACCCCCCCCCCCAATTGTGGGGAGACTTTCAGTTCCAACTTAGGCTAAGGAGCTTCATTAAAAACTACTGATTAACAAATAAAGATAAGCAATACTTTAGATCAATGTGAGTTTTCATTATTAAAGTATGAATGACTCTCATCCAAAATTAGACTTATTTTTGCAGTTAGCACAAGTGGCATGCGGTTTGATAATAAACACAACTGTCTTAAAAAATGCACGGCTCTTTTAATCCATTTATAAATACTTAATGCTGAAATAACTTTCAAGTACCATAGTTTAATGTTATTTTTAGAACAAACACTTGTTAATTAGCTACGTAAGCATCTATACAATAATAAATGTACAATAAAAGGATTTTATATTTCTTTAAAATGTCATGGCATGTAGAGGTGGTTCAGAATCTCACGAGCATTAACCATAGAATGCGCAGAAGACATAAAGCTCCGGCTCCACCTTCTCTGGTTCTTGAGTATTCCTGGGTTCACAAGATTTGGAAATGCCTCTAGGAGCGTCAAAAGAATCTAATACAACACAGGAGATTAAAAAATAAGGGATTTTTTTAATAAAACTGAATGCTTCGTAGACCTTCGGTTTTGAAAAACAGTAAAACAGTTTTCATCTATTTCCAATGACAAAAAAGGGATAGATAGCTTTCTGAAGTCCAATAGCAAACATTTTACCGAGCTTTAATGCAATGTAAACATTAACCAAGGTTAAGGTAGGTCTTTGTTTGACTCGACTGGCGTATACAAATATAAATACATAGAGTGAGTGCATGGTGCTTCTTTAAACTAGTGAATGACATCCTTTTGTGTGGGTATATACAAGTACAATTACACCACACCAAATCATAGATCATAGAGTATTTCACTCCTAAAAAAACTGTAGGTATCTACCGTTATGTCTGTTACCTTCTTCGTTATTTGAAATTGATATTTGAATGAAATACCTACTTACATTAGGTATACATACTGTACTTGTAGGTACTGATGTTTGAATAAGTATAATCTGTATTGTTCATTCTTATAAGTATGTACCTACATATTTTCTCATTTCTAACTTGCGAATTCAAGTGCGCTTGCTAAGACACATAACTGGATATATTCGGTTTTAACCAGTTTATAGTCAGTATTTACAGAGAACTTTCTAATCAGTCTCAGAGATAGCCTGTCTCTTATTATTGGCAAAGAAATTATCCCAAATTGTTTTCCCTTCCCCAAAAATTTCCCAGTGGAATTTCATTAATTTAGTTTGTTAAAATGGTAATCAAGTAGGTCATTAATTCTCAAGTTAAAAATTTAAAATGAAATTTTGCTGTTAAATTCCTCACAGTTATTGTTAAAATAATATATTCCAATTTTAGAGCCACCACATTTGTGGATAATAATTTTCTAGAAAAGAATGGCACTTTTACTAGGTATATTATTTGTTTGATTTTAAACATTAGTCATAGATGTAAAACAATTGTTCGTAAAATGTAACATTAATTATCGCCTTTGTTTAAGCTTATACTTACATTGGGACTTTATGTACAGATTTATTTTTCTCCTTAACAAAGAATTTTCGCTTTGTAAGCAATCTATCACGTTTGTAAATTATTATTTGCAAGTAGGGTATGAGCAATAACAATATTCCATGTAAAAAATGTTGACAGTTATTCGTACAGTCATTAAACTGGTCATATAATGGAAAAAACATTTTAAGAACTATTTAAAAGAAAATACCTAAGAGTTAGTATATAATTTTGTGAAAATTATATGAAAGTTAATCGATTAGATTATTTAACGACTATTAATATAATTTAAACCCTTGTCTATTTATTATAAAAGTGAAAATATAAAATTCAGTTTTTTTGGTTCGACGCCTCCCCATCTGGCGACTATCCTAAATGAGAGGTGTAAATAGTTTCTTTGAGATTTCTCAAAAACTGAAGCTTTACAAAAAATATTTTCAAACATTTTTTGTAGAGAATTAAAATTCCTACAGTTTTTTCAGGTGCTTTTTAACGTAAAATTGAAAATAATTAAGAATAGACAAAAACATTTAAGGAAAACATCATGGTAAATACATTTTAATGAGTACACAACAATTTTTTATTTTCAATGTTACGGTAAAAAGCATCTCAACCAAAATTATAAAGAATTTAATTTTATATCTACTAAAAAAGTTTTAGAAAAATGTGAGACTTACGGTTCTTAAAATCGAAAACTAAAATGATCGTGTAATGGTAAAAAGCATTTGATTGCAAATTTAAGAATTGTATAAATAAAATAGAAACACAGCCAAAATATAATAGAGAAATTATAAAAGAAATGGTATAAAAATTAATAAACAAATTATGGAATATTAATATCACTTGCATCTTTTGAATCCTTATCTATTGATTGTCATTAATTGCCAACAAGTTATAAAACTTATTAAACGTTATGAATATTCTTTTAATAACAACCACAAAAATTGGTCTAGGTACTCAAAAATCAGAATTTTTCGATTTACATCATATTAAGGAATTTTCACCCACATTGATTTTGGGCATTACTGATCATGATCAATAACAATAATAATCTAAGAGGAATAATCGTGGGCAAGTTCGATTTTCTGTCGTCAATTTGAAGACTCATAGGTGTGTGTGAGTAAGGATATCGATATCGTGCATACATTAAATCAGACATTAAGTAAATATCGTATGTTAATGGTAATATAATTAAGAGTGAACAAATTAGGGATTATCCATTAATTATTTATGTGAGCTCGAAATAAGAAGGGAGGGATCTAGCAAAATCTCTTTAAATCTCACTTGAATTTCAAGAGAGGAAAGGTCATTGAAAATCTCAGCTCAATTTCGTCCCCTTTGTTAATTAGTAAATAAAAATATATTAGTGGAACTATCTGAGGTGATGATGAGGAGGGAATGCTCATTATTTCCTTCAAATCTTGTTAAAAGTAGTTAAAAGATATTTCCTTAAACGACTAGGTACAGATTAAAATTTTTAAATAGGCTTCAATATTAATATAAGTGACTTAATTATAGTTTTTGGATTAGTTCGTTCCCAATAATTGTACATTAGGTACGTTATATATTTCTCGCCTTGTATTTTATCCGTTTTGTAGTTGCTTAAGCAGAATTTTCTGGGTTTTCTCTTTACACTTCGATAATTCGGATAAATACGTATTTATGGACGTAAATGTGTGTACTAAAAATTGGAAGACAACCGGAAGCGGATCTGCAGTATTTTAAGCGATTGTTTAAATCACGTTAAACCATCAAACAAGCTCTTTATGTAATAGGATTTAAATAACACACTGCCAAGTACATTACCAATGTATCTGGTAGATGTTGTATAGATTTAAATAAACAGTTGAAGGATTATTATTTAGAAAAGAAGACACTTATATTATTTGCATATTTTCAAAGAAAGAAAATTCAAACAAAATTTTTTCTGCAGTTAAAACTTTATTGAACACTCAACAATTGTTTCGACCTAGTCGGTAATTATCACAAGAGTACGAAGAATGTAACTAATATTAAATTAATCAAACGGAGGGGTACAAATAAAATTAGTGATGGGCACTATCGAATAAAAACTATCGAACTATTCGATAGTTCACTACTATTCGAATTATTCGATAGTTGAAAAGTATTCGAATAAAAATAGTAGTTACTATTTTTATTCGAATAAAAAAGTAATGAATAGTTTTAGTAACTGAAAGTAGTTACTGAAAATAGTAGTTACTTTTTTTATTCGAATACTTTTCAACTATCGAACTGAACTTTGGGTAGTCGTGGTTGGAATGGGTAAATGATACGTTTGCGCATTGTCTACTACTTCGCTACTTCCTCGTAGCAGAGCCGAATAATATAAACAATTCTATAATTATTAGACGTTATCAATACATACATACATACTTTAAAAACATAATTTTCTATGGCACCAATTTATACTAGTTAAATATGAGGCAAAATAAAATGCAAATAAATAATTAATAATTTTTAAATTAGTGTAGTGATGATTTGAGTCATAAATACTCAGGTACTATATGTTTGTACTGCGTACTTATAATTACCCAAAAAAAAAAATAATAATAAGTGCAGAAACATATAAAAAAAAGTAGTTAAATGTAAAAATAAAAAACTCTTTATTCGTCGCCCTCTAACAAATACCTGGATAAGAACAACAGATGTTTCTAAAACACTTATTTTAGTTCAATAACAATAAAGTACGTATAGCAATAAATAATACAAAAAAAGATCGCTTACCTAAGTAAATAATAATTTTATCAAAGTAATAAGAATTAGAAACCATGTTTCAAGTCGAGGTTATTTATTATTTTCAGCATAGCCTGTTTGTTTTTTATCCATACTAGCATATTAATCGTATATTTGTCTGTTGGTATACACGTTCGTATCAGTATATTTGTATGTTAGTATGGACCGAGCGATTGGATAACCGTCTGCTGCCTGACTATCGGGTGTTTAAAATTTGAAAAAAAATAGTAATTACTAAATTCATTCGAATGAATTGAAAAAAATAGTAATTACTAAATTCATTCGAATGAATTCATTCGATAGTTAAAAGTATTCATTTAGTAATTATTCGATAGTTCAATTTATTAGATAGTGCCCATCACTAAATAAAATTACAATAAAATAAAATAAAGTAAACACTTTTTTGAGTTTCAAATTTTATTTACTAAAATTCCATGAATATAGTTTAGGTGGATGAAGAAATGTACAGAAACTTAATAATAACTATTTAGATACTAGCTAGTATGCATGTAAAGTTGAAAGAGAGGGTAATTTTACTTTATTGCAGTCCCCACACTTTATGATGAAGCCATTATGTGGCGAAACTATAGTCGTGGAACTTTAGTAAATAAAATTTGAAACTCAAAAAACTGTGTACTTTATTTTATTTTATCGTAATTAAAAATGGAGTTTCAACAAGTATCAGCCATTACTATTTAAAAAATAATAAGCACTTAAAGGGGTATTATAGGATAAAATTCTTTTTGGTTGTATATGAAGTACCTAACGCTATATTTTCTGTATTTGTGCTATGTTTATTGTTAATGCAATGTTAATCCTGTTAAAAATATTTGTCTTTTAAAATTATCTAAATGTTCTTTTAACCGTACATTTAATGAACGTCCACTTTGACTGACCAATATAAGTAGCAGCACATTGGAGGCAATTAAATTGATAGTTGATAGTTTAAGTATATTTTTAGGGTTCCGCGCCTTAAAAAGGAAAAAGCGGAACCCTTATAGGATCACTTCGTTGTCCGTCCGTCCGTCTGTCAAGACCCTTTTTCTCAGGAACTCGTGGAGGTATCAAGCTAAAATTTATACCAAATACTCAGGTCTATTGTCCTTGGAGCTGTGAAAAAATCAAACTTCTAAGCCAACGCAATCAAAAGATACAGCCGTTTATGCCGCAAATTTCCGCAAATTTTCGAATCAAAACCTACAGGGTACTTCCCGTGAACCCAGAATCTTGAAATTTGGTACGAAGCAACGTCTTATAGCACAGATAAAGGAAAAATTGCGAAAACCCTAAATTTTTAGTTACATCACAAAATAAAAATATTTTTAATAATTTTAAAGTTACTACCCCTTTCCTCATGAACGCGTAGAGGTAATAAATTGAAATTCATATCAAATACTCAGGTCTATAATACCTTTAAGCTGTAACAAAATCAAACTTCTATGTCAACGCAATCAAAAGAAACAGCAATTTAAGCCGCATATTTTCAAACTCGCAACTACTCGCAAGGGAATCAAAACCTAAAGGGTACTTCCAGTCGATTTAGAATCTTGAAATTTGGCATGAAGCAATGTTTTATAGCACATATAAAGGAAAAAATCCGAAATCCTTAAATTTTTAGTTACATCACATATATACAGGTTTGTACGGAACCCTCGGTGCGCGAGTTCGACTCGCACTTGGCCGGTATTTTTTCAAGTTTGATCGTCAGTTAAAACAATCTGAACCCATTTTAATCAACTTATTAATAAAAACAGAAAGCCGAATTAATATAAATATATTATATTATGAACTAAACTCAATTAATTGTCGTTTTTTTAATCATCTAAGTGTTCAACAACTAATTAAAGAATTAATAACTTGAAATAAAATTTAAAAAAACTTACCCACAATTTGTTTTACATACATACTTATGTGTAGATGTTGTAGTACAAAAGTTTTAAATTTCAAGAGTGTTTTTTTGAATGAATTTTATTGTAATAAAAATAAACACAATTGTTTAGAGGATGTTAAATGAAAAATTTTATTTTGAGAAATGGTCTAAAATTAAATTTAATATGGCTCATAAAAAGTTAATAACGTGAAAATAGTAGCTGTTAAAGTTCATATTTTTATTGTTACATAAAATTGAATGAAACTATTTACTAACTATTTTTGGTTTTCGTTTAGATTTTTGTCTCCAAGGACTTCACTGTTTGAAATCCTGCACGTATTTGTGAAAAACCCAAATTATTTTTAAAAATTCTACAATAATTAAAACACACGAGCAACCTGAAATTTAATGTTGTTTCTCCAACTTATATTTACGACGTATAAATTAAATAACACTGTTCTAAATGATACAGCAGAAAAAAATTATTATTTTTGTTCAGTGTTATCTTGTTCTGTTTAAAAAGTTGCTGTGTAATCTACTGCATAAATTAAAAGTGTAATTTTGTGTAATAAAAAAATATTTAATGACCTATTCCCTACTTGTACCTAACACAGCCTGTTTCTTGTAAATATTATGGTGAAGGCGAAGGGTAAGTTGTACCTACACAATCTACAAAATCCTCCACATTATTTCTGGACTCTTTAATTAAAAAAAAAAAAAACGTAAAAGGAGTCTAAAAACTGTTGTCCATTAGGTTTTCATAATTCAGAAGGTAAAAAAACAATTATTTGATTCAATAAATTTTAATTATCAGTAGGATACAGCCAATCATCATTATTAAACGATATGCATGACTGAAATTGAAAAGACATCAGAAATATCACGACGGATGGACTATTGATGTCTTCAAACATGATTCCACATGAAATTTCAATTATTTTACCTAATTATCATATTAATTGATATTAGCAACGAATGCACGTGCGTAATAGTGTCAATATTTTCATGTATAATATACATTGAGTTTATCCTTGAGGTTCAAGGGTAAGTTTATAATAATAGAGATGGGGACACACTTAACTTTCACTGGTTTAAAGCTGTCATTTTGTAAAAAAAAACTGTCCAATGCTACATGTACCACGCATAATTAATTACTAAATAATTTAATAATTAACCTGGACCTTCACAAAAATCTCAGATCAAAGTCAACAGGGAATATAATATGACAGTAGGTATATATTCTAATAATACAGTAGTACGATTTAATGCATAAATAAACACTCTAAAGATATTCAGGATGAATGAAATGAATGGTACAACTACGTAATAGATACAAAAAAATCCTTCAAAAATAAATTTAATATTTATGAAGCAATGCCTTTGGACTTGACTTTTGCAAATTAAATTAAATTAGGGGAGGAACAAGGAAATTAGATTGATAGTAATGGAATAATTTCATTTTGTATGGTCACATGTAGTTTTGAGACTCTTAAAAGTAAGCTGTGATTTCGAACATTTTGGTTCTCCTCAGATGAAGACAGAACATCGATTATCTACTATCAAGGAAGGGAGTTTAATGAATAAGTGCAGATAGTGCTATGAGAGCCATCTGGAGCCATATGGAGTCAGTAATTTTTGACAAGGGCCTTCTTTAATAATCGTATCGATTTTTATTTGATTTTTATAAAGCAATGTCTTTGGAATTAACGGTTTATTGTACTTGTAGTGGAAATACTGAAGTTTTAAATTAAATTAGGGGAAGAACAATTGGATTACACTGGTAGAAATGAAATATTTAGTTTTGAGACTCTCAAAAGTGAACTGTGATTTCGAACAGTTTGGTGTTCATCAGACGTGAACAGAACAATGATCTCTACTATCAAGAGACAGAGTTTAGTGAATAAGTGCAGATAGAGCTGTGAGCGTCATCTGTACGCGTCTGGAGTCAGCAATGTTTGTCAAGGGCCTTCTTTAATAAGATTGTCCATTTTTATTTGATTTTATGAGGCAATGTCATTGGGGTTCACGCATTTCTGAGCATGTAGTGGAAATACTGAAGTTTTAAATTGAATAAGGGGAAGAACAACGGGATTACATTGGTAGAAATGGAATATTTAATTTTGAGTCTTTCAAAAGTGAATTGTGATTTTGAACACTTCGGTATTCATCAGACGTGGTAAGGACATTAATCTCTCTACTGTCATGAGACAGGGTTTAGTGAATAAGTGCAGATAGTGCTATAAGAGCCATCTGTAGTCATATGGAATCAGTTATTTCTGACAAGGGCCTTCTTAAATAATCGTATCGATTTTTAATTGAATTTTGAAACGCTCTTCTGGGCCTGTAGTGGAAATACTGAAGTTTTAAATTAAATTAGGGGAGAACAATGGGATTATGTTAGTAGAAATGGAAGATTTAGTTTTGAGACTCTCAAAAGTGAACTGTGATTTCGAACACTTCGGTGTTCATCAGACGTGGTCAGAACAATGATCTCTTTACTATCAAGAGACAGAGTTTAGTGAATAAGTGCAGATAGTGCTATGAGAGCCATCTGTAGCCATCTGGAGTCAGAAATTTTTGACAAGTACCTTCTTTAATAATCGTATCGATTTTTAATTGATTTTAATAAAGTAATGTCTTTGGGATTAACGCTTTTCTGTACTTGTAGTGGAAATACCGAAGTTGCAAATTAGATTAGGGGTAGAACAAAAAAAGTAATTTGTTGAAAGAAATTGTTTATTGGAAAACACTTGCATTGCATGCAAGTTTCAAAGGACAACAATCAAGTTGAGATTAAGATAATTGAACTTTCTCATTAGCATGCAAATTGACTGATGAAAATTGAAATTGTATAAAGTGCTAATTGGATCGAAATCGAATGTAAACCGAAAAAATCGATAATGGTTTGTGTACACGCACATATTTAGTTACAAAAGTGTAATATACACGAAAATGAGTAAATGTATATCGACGTTTCACCTTCGAAAGCCAGCACACTTGATAATTTGCAAATTATTATTTACTGTGTATTAGCACGGACAGCGGTATATTCATGCAACGCGAGGTTAGCCACCTCATTATTTATTTTTTCTGTTATTTCGTTTTTTATATATTGTGGTAAGGTGTAGTTTAGCAATAAGTTAAAGGATGATATAACTGTTTACAGTTTTGCTTCATTTATAGCAACTAGCGTGAAAGTTTAATAAACTAAAATTTATGTATTAATTCAATTAATTTCATGGGTAAGTGTAACATTAATGAATCGTAAACAACAACATCAACTAATCGAAGTTGTAAAATTGGAATCGTTACAGAAACCTTCGGTATCTAAAAGTTTCCACCAGGAAAAAATTTTTCTTTCGATCGAGTTATTAATATGATAATAAGCTACTTATTAGAATTAGGGCAATTAATTACTTATTTAAATGGAAAAAATAAATAAATTTTCAATTTATTGAAAACAAGAATAGCTGTAAATTGTTTATTGTTAATAAAAATACCATAAGATTTCATAACCAGTAAGTTTCTGGTTTGGTCGAGGTAAAGTAACCGTTATTGTACATGTACATATTTGATATAAATAGATTGTTATTTGTAAATTGCAATTTAACTTTAGACAAAACGTTTACATACTCACGTCATCGTCAGAAAAACAACGTGGTTTTCACCTAGAAAGAAAAAAGGGAATATAATTAATACATTGCAACAGTGACAAATTACCTACATCTACAATACCTAGTTAATAAATAAGTTCTTGGTCAATAATTTACCGAAATCTCGATTTCAGATTTATAGGTTACTCAAAAAGGGCAAGTTACAAGCAGTGGATCGCCATCTGCTGATATGCCTGCTAACTTTATTTCGTGAAAATAGTTTAAACGTTTTTTTATTGATTTGGTCATTGCAACTGTAACTATAGTTAGCAAAAATATCAGTAGATGGCGATGTAAAGGCTGTTACGAGACATTATGTGAACCCTAACAACTATATGTTTAAACACACGAGTTTGTAGACATTTATTGAGATTTTGGATTTCTTTGAATGAGAATAAGATGTTTACACAACATATATACATGCACTGGGAACATTTTGTTGTGGATTTGAATTAAAATAAGAAAATGCACATTTAAAAAATATTCACTTCACTAAGAAGTCACAATTGAATTGAATTGAATTGGAAGTATTTGATCAACAATTTAAGAAGCAATAAACTATATTCAATACGACGTTTCGACCTCCTTTACTTTTATTATGTTCTATCACTTACACGAAAAAATATATCACGTCTGCAATGATTTTTAATGCAATAAAGACAAACACCCATTCACCAGTATTCTACTAATTAATGGCCAGTTATTGTAATTAAAAAATATGGGCAATTTTTTTACATTTTATTGCACTTAAAGGTATGTATTAATTTAACGTATTTGAAAGTTGTTTATTATTAAAATTATAGATAATTTGTTATTGTAGGTAGGTACCTACCCACAGACAAGAAGCAATTATGTTCAAAAGAAAATTTTACTTTTTACTGAATGTTACAATTAGTTTTCACTTAATTTAATCAGTAAAGCGAGAAATGTAATAAATGTAAGTACATGCCTGTAACCTATAAGAAAAAGAAAATATTCGTTTCTACTAGAAACTTGTTTAATATCTATTGAATAGATAATTTTAAAAAAATCAATAGGTAATTGCAAAAAGTTTCTTTAACTGATTATCAACAAATAATTTAAATAAGATTTCCTGAGTTTTTCTTAAAATACTATTAACATTTTTGCAAAAATTCTTAGAGGATATGAGAAGTCCAAAATCACTTAATTTTTTACATTGCTTAATTAATTAATAAGGAATTATTGCAGCAGAAAAATGTACCCAAAAAATAAATAACAATATCTACACGTTGTAAAAATCTAATTATCCTAACTGTTTGTAAAAATACAGTTGTACTTCGATAACTCGAACACTGATAAGTCGAATTTTTGGAAGGTAGAACTATTGTAAATTCTGGGGGACTCCCCCTCGAAATCTTAATATCTCCAAATTGTATTACGTCACACGATAATTCCAGTTAACGAAGTTCGACTATATAAGCCAAGAAGACAACATTTTATTTATTAAAAACCAACACTGTTCTGACTCTAAAACCAACACCAGATGATAACACAAGAGAGAGGTAATTCCATTTGGAAAAGAGCAAAATAAATGAATGTGTGGTAAGAAAATGGCAGACAATAATCAGAAATCATTAATATATATATAATAATAATTAGTGACTATATTTAGTTTTATGCAATTAATTAAAACCTTTGTTCCTTATAAAGTGTAGATAGTAGTAATTTAGGCACAAACTGATTGAGAGTTTACTACATACAAACGATGAAGTTTAAGTATAAAGTAAAAACATCCAGCAATGGAAATCTAGGAAAATATTTATAAATAGATACTTTTTAAAGTTAATTTAGTAAGCACTTACATAAGTTTAATTTTTTCTCTGTTTACTAAGATATAATTTTTCTACGAACACTTGTAAGAATCATGTTTTCCCCATAATCTACAATTTTTCACGCCAACCATCAGTATTTCCTAAACAAATTTTCTTAATATAAGTATTATCCAAACCACTCAGACTTATGCAGGTAATTACTGATAAACATACTACGTATGTTAATAAGCTAATCGTAAAAATGAATAAGCAATTGAAATCTTGACATCGATTATTGTTTCTATTAAATCAAAATTTCTAGGCTTATTATTATTTTATGATGCTAATGCAGCAAGGCAAACAAATTATGACATTTACTTATCAATTACCAACAGGTAAGTACAAAAGCTCTTCAATAGTTTTTGTGAAGCTTAAAGTGATGTTGAATAATTTTTCTTTACACAACGTAATAATAAGCATAATAACATACTAAACACTGTCATAAAATATTTTACATAATATACTGACAGTTCTAGTATTACTAACGTTTCAGCTTTGGTTTCTAGATCTTCACAGTTTTAGTACAGCAATGGAAAGAAGAATAGTAACTGCAATAACGAGATTGCAGATATTCGAATAATTAAACATCCAGAAATTTTATATCCATGGTTCAAATATTTTTTATTAAGGAATAATAATTATATATTTAAATATTCAGGTATTGAAATGCTGAAATATCTACTTATTTGAATATTCAAAATTTTTAAAATTCGAGATATCAAATACCTTGATATCGAAATATCTGGATACTTAAAGTACTTTAAACTATTCAAGCTTTGCAAATAGTGAAAAGTGTATAGTATTCAATTACAGGTTTTCAGATATTCAAATTTGCGAATAGATACGAGGGCGGATCCTATATAAGCGAGCCTTTTTAAATTGAGCGCCGGATAGTTGTTCGCATACGGGCGTTAGCAACTTGAAGTGGGGATATTAGGTGACACGGAAACGACTCGTCGTATTGCTGTGTTTGCTTGGTTAGTAGCTATCAAAATGAGTGAGAAAGAGATGCATAGCAGCGTTGCGCAACGGATTATTATTAAGTTTATTACACGTGAAAACGTGAAACCAGCTGAAATTTTGCGCAGATTGCTAGCACAGTTCGAAAATGAAACGCTTTCGTGGCAACGGATAAAAGTTTGGTACAAAGAATTTAACGAAGGGCGTAATAGTGTCGAAAATGTAAATCATTCTCATCGTCCGCGCACCAGCATATCGCCGGTTAACATTGCACGCGTTAGAAACCTTATTGAAGGGGACCACCACGCCACTGTGCTTCAGATATCTGTTGAACTCGACATCAGCTATGGGAATGTCCACACAATCATAACGGAAAAACTGGGGATTCCGAAAAATTTCAGCTCGTTGGGTCCCAAAGTTGCTGAGTGAAGATCAAAAAGCTGTTCGAGTTCGCATCGCAGCTTTAACGCAGGTCCAAATCAGTGAAATTCACTAGACTCAGTCGGAGCACCATCCATATACGTAGCCCAAACTTATCCCCTTGTGATTTCCACATGTTTGGGCCCCTCAAAGAATCACTAGGAGGCGAGTGATGTGGAGGCGTTTGTGCGCAACTGGATAGACTCTCGCCCTACTTCTTTTTATGAAAACGAGATGAAAAAACTACCAATCCGTTGGGAAAAATGTATAATAATCAAACAAGGGGGATATGTCGAAAAATAGAGAAAATTGTGTTTTTGTAAAAATTTTCAGAATAAATGTTTTATGAACAAAGGCTCGTTTATATTTGATCCATCCTCGTATAATTTGGATATCTAGACACTTTAATAAATCTTTAAATATTTGATTGAATATTTGGATATACAATTTGAATATTTTGAAGAATAATTATTCTGATATCGAAATATTGAACGTTTGAATTTTCGAAACTTTAAATATCCTAATGTTTGATTATTCAAATGTTAAATACCTTAATATCCAAATATCTATATACTCAAAGTAAATAACACTTTTCCTGCTTTGTAAATAGTGAAAAGTGTATATAGTTTTTAATTACATGTTTTCAGATATTCAAATTTTCAAATACTTAGCCATAATACGGATATCTAGGCTCTTTAATAAATCTCGAAATGTTTGATTGAACATTTGGATATGAAAATATTTGAATATTTTGAAGAAGAATTATTTTAAATCGAAATATTTAGATATTGAAACACTGAACATTTGAATTTTCAAAACTAAATATGCAAAAGATTGATTATTCAAAAAATCAAATACTTTAATATCCAAATACATAAACACTCAAAGCACATTTCCAACTTTTCAATAACCAGCGAAATATGAGCACAATTACAAATATTCAGATAATACTAAATTCATATCCAAATTTTAAAAACCTGGACATTTTAATGCCTAATTATTTGACTATTCACATATTTAAATTATTGAAAATTTGATATTTTAAATTGCTGAATATTTACAAATACAAATATTTAAATATTCACTAATGAAAAATTCACTGATGAAAACTTCTAACTCGTCTTCGTCGGAATCACATATTTTGTGAACGAGTTTTAGACGAGCACAAGAGACAAACAAATGAGCACAATTTAGTAGGAACGTCAATTATAAAATTCTTAATTATTTTAGTCATTTTTCTATAATTTATTAGTCGTATATAGTTTAAGTGGCGCCACCTTCTAGATATATTACGATTTACACAGAAACAAAGGAGTGATGAATCCGGGACCTGCTTCGACTGAAGAATGAAATTCAACTTCAGTTCACGAGATGGTAGGAAGCTACAATATGTTTAAATGCGTGTAGCGATTTTAAAAAGGTTCAATAGATATTCGCGCGAAGTAAAGGAATGGAAAAGTCTGCGCTGCAACAAAAACTAGAACGAATATAAGTAGAAATAAATCAGTAGGTACTTAATAAGTTTAAAAATTTATAAATAAGTTGCTGTGTTGTGGGTCCGGTTGTTTTCGTCAAAATGTTAACCGGTTAAAAAACAGTGTGGTGAAATGTTTTAAACAAATTATAGCAACAATAACACAAGATAATTGCAGGTAAATCTTTTTTATATTAAATATATTCGATAAGTAAATTTGGTTGAAATGTAGTCAATGTTGCTATTATTGTCATCATCGAAATTTTGTTAAATTGTAGCTGCCAAGCGTAAATGTACCTAATGTTGATTTTCGTTTTCGAAATATCACTGTTTCACGTAGTGATTTTGTTTGAGATTTATCTTGTAGAAGAGATATTTATAGGTTGCAGGCCTTGACTTAAACCAGGTGGGCGAGAAGCGACTGAAGACCACTACATTTTGTACTATTTGATTACAAATTAGTATCTATTAAAAATGTAACTGTTATATAAATTTATCTGCATGTAACTCGTGTCAAATTCGTTTCAAAAATATTTTTTTTACCAACTACAACTAGTTCGGTCAATTTAGACATTGGAAGCTACATAAAATCCCACCAAGCTGAAAATCAGTAAAATTGTTTAAAATATGATTAAAAAAAAAATTAGAAGTTTTCCATCTTTCCCCTGTATGGAAAAAAATTTATTCATGGTCAAAGGTCAAAAAAATGAGTTTTTCGCGATTTTCAGCAAAACGGTAAGTTTTATCATAAAAATACTTCAGACAAAAACTGTAGATCATAAAATTATCTATAAACTATGTATCAATATTTTTGTTCCTAAGAGCCACCGTTTCTGAGATATCATGTAAAATGGAACCCAGTCCCTTATTTTATACGCCAGTGTAACCTCGAGACAACATCTGTCTCCTGTTCAATTGTATGCGTGGCTAGGGTCCTATACCTGCTTTATGTCAGTGTGCCCAATAAATGAAATACAGTTAATCTCAGGGTTACCAGATTAGGGGATTTTCCCCAAAAAATAAGGGTTTTTTTTCCTTTGGGGTATTTTTTGGGGATATATTTTTCAGGGAAATTCTTCTTGGGAAAAATTTTCCTCTACAATCTTTTTTCTTTTTGCACTAAATATTTTCTAGTTCTTGGGGATTTATTTGTCACATAGGTTATTTTGGGGTATTTTAGAGATACATATTTTATAGATAATTTTATGATCTACAATTTTTGTCTGGGGTAGTTTTATGATAAAACTTACCGTTTTATCATATTTTGCTGAAAATCGCGAAAAACTCATTTTTTTGACTTTTAATCTTGAATAAAATTTTTTCGATACAGGGGAAAGATGAAAAACTTTCAAATTTTATTTTTAATCATATTTTAAACAATCTCACTGATTTTCAGCTTGGTGGGAATTTATGTAGCTTCGGATGTCTAAATTGACCGGACTAAACACGAAATTTTATGCATACATAATGCTCTATTTTTAACTTAAGTAAGTTATTTACAAAAAGAACAGATTACAAAATTATATACAAAATTCGTAATTTACTATTGTACTAGACCCTCTATATTTTCAACTCATCTTGCAACCCTGTTTCTGTTTATTTGTTTTAGTAGGTATTAGGCTAAACCCACTTATATACTTCCTCATTCACCAACTCTACATTTTTCCCTTAATTTGTCCTCCTCACATCTTGCAAGTAGGTACCTACATCTACGCTTTCTACCTTCCTCTTTTCTCCACCATTTGTATCCTTTACACTCATTCCCTGTCTTAAACTTAGCTAATATGCTTATAATATATTGTGACGTGTTCGGTCACAGAAAACACAATTAACAAAACAAAACAACGAGTTTATTTAATTACTAAAATTAATTTGACTACACTACAGTTATGAACAAGTCCGCACAATTTATTTCACTAAAAGTCACTTTTTAATCGCCGTTCCGGTAGACACTATTTATCGCTCTCTATGAACACTATCGCCTCTATGGTTCGCCTGTATCGCCTATCGATCGCTTTGCATCAGCTGTTACTGTAAACTGTCAACTAACTCGGTGTGAGTGTCTCGTCCGCTTTTATAGTCTTCTCAGCCTTTTTCTAGGGTATTCTACAGCCGTCTAGTAATTCAATTGTTTTCCCATTGATCTTTGCTGGTGTTTTCTAGATGTATCAGGAAAGCCGAGAATATTCCTTATGTAATCAGGGAAGATGTTCATTAATTATGTTCACACCAACTTAATTGGCAAGTACTCGTAACACTGCCCCCTTCTTAGAATTGATCGTCCCGATCAATGTCTTGACCTTTGTAGGGCGCCAGGCGGTCCAAGTGTACAACTTTCATCTTGGCCTTTGGTCCTCTCTGAATACGGTAGACCACGTCATTCAGCCTTCTGACCACAGTGTAAGGTCCTTCCCAGGCTCGCTGTAGCTTCGGTGAGCGTCCTTTCCGACGGACAGGATTGTAAAGCCACACCTGGTCCCCTTCTCTGAATCCTGTGCTGTTGGCTCTCCGGTCGTACCTGGTCTTCATGCGGTCACTCCCTACTTGGATTTTGTTACGAACGGCTCTATGGATGGTATCGAGTCGTTCCTCTAGCTGCTGTGCGTAGTCGGTAGCCGAAGGTCGCCGATCTTCTGGGTGTCCAAACCGGATGTCTATCGGTAACTTCAGCTCTCTTCCAAATAAAATGCTGGCTGGTGTTCTGCCGGTGGTCTCATGAACCGCACTTCGATAGGCCAACAGGAACAAAGGTATATGCTGGTCCCAGTCTGTCTGATGATCGTTAACAACCATTTTCAAATTGGTTTCTAGCGTCGCGTTAAACCGTTCGACCATTCCGTCAGATTGTGGATGTAATGGAGTGGTCCTAGTTTTCTGTACTCCTAGCAGCTCACAGACTTCCCGGAATACTGCGGATTCAAAGTTCCGTCCCTGGTCAGAGTGGATCTCCATCGGAACTCCATACCGGCTGATCCATTGGTTGACCAACATTCCAGCGACCGTAGTAGCTTCTTGATTTGGGATTGCGTACACTTCGGGCCATTTGCTAAAATAGTCCATCACTACCAAGATGTACTTATTGCCAGCAGCTGTTGTTGGGAATGGTCCTGCTACGTCGAGAGCTATTCTCTCAAATGGGGCACCAACATTGTACTGTTTCATTCGCCCTCGGCTTCGAGTCTGAGGTCCCTTGGCTGACGCACACGTTGGGCACTTCCTACACCAATTTTCGACGTCTCTTCTACACTTTAGCCAATAGAATCGCTCTCGCACCTTCTCCAACGTCTTTGTTACTCCGAAGTGTCCTCCACCAACACCTCCATGGACTTCTGTCAGCACCTCGTTGACTCTGTTCTTCGGGAGAACTACTTGATGTCGAATTTTAGTTCCGTCAGGGCTTTCCCACACTCTTTTTAGTACCCCATTCTCGACGATGAGTGAATCCCATAAGGCCCAATAGCTCTTCGTGATGGTACTCGTACTACTAACATCTGCCCAGGTAGGTCGTGCTGTTCCTGCCTTTTTCCACCGCAGTATCGGTTTAATGTCTTCGTCGTTATCTTGGTCTTTCGCCAGGTCTTCGTTCTGCCAGTGTTCTTCAGGTTCCACCATCGTCTGACAGATCCTTGCCAAGTTGACTGGTTCCTTCTTTTCGGCGGCCATGCAATGTTTGCAGTTCTTCGAGCATGGTCTTCGCGAGAGGGCATCAGCGTTACCATGTTGTTTTCCAGCACGATGCTCGATGCTGAAGTCGTATACTTGTAGCCGCTGTAGCCATCGAGCCAGTTGTCCTTCTGGGTTTTTAAATTGCAGCAGCCATTTCAGGGACGCATGGTCTGTCCTTAGCAGGAATTTTCGTCCGTAGAGATACTTATGGAAATGTTCGAGAGTTTTGACGACTGCCAGCAATTCTCTACGGGTCACGCAATAGTTTCGCTCCGGCTTTGACAGTGCCTTACTGAAGTAGCCAATGACTTTTTCTTTTCCTTCCTGCATCTGCGACAGTACACCACCAATTCCTACATTGCTGGCATCCGTATCGACAATGAAGTCTGTGTCGAACTGTGGGTACGTCAGTATTGGGGCTTGAGAAAGGGTAGACTTCAGTGTTTCAAAAGCTTGCTGACATCGTTCTGACCATTGGAAAGGGACACCATCCTCTGTTAACTTGTGGAGCGGTCGAGCTATATCTGCAAATCCCTTTACGAATCGTCGGTAATAGGAACACAGCCCCAAAAAGCTTCTCAAGTCGTGTTGGTTCTTCGGGACAGGCCAACTTCTCACAGCTTCAGTCTTGTCAGGATCAGTTCTTATTCCTTCTGAGGTGATAACGTGGCCAAGATATTTCACCTCCTTACAAAACAGATGGCATTTCTTGGGACTGAGTTTCAACTTGGCTGCTGAAAGCTTCTTGATCACTTCTTCGACATTCTGGAGGTGGTCTTCGAATGTCTTTCCCAGTACTATCACGTCGTCTAGGTACACCAGACAAACCTTCCAATTGAGCCCTTGTAGCACATTTTCCATAAGTCGCTCGAAGGTGGCGGGAGCGTTACATAGTCCAAATGGCATAACGTTAAAGTGCCACAGCCCGTAACCAGTCGTGAATGCGGTCTTCTGCTTGTCTTGTGGATCCAGTTCCACTTGCCAGTATCCACTCTTCAAATCTAACGTTGAAAACCATTTGGCACCAACCAAGCTGTCAAGGGTGTCGTCGATTCTGGGTAAGGGATAGCTGTCCTTTAAAGTTACGTCGTTGAGCTTCCTGTAGTCAACGCAGAACCTGGTCGATCCATCCTTCTTCCTAACCAACACTATCGGCGAAGCCCAAGCACTTTGTGATGGTTCGATTACCCCCTGTTCTTCCATGTTCTTCACCAGGTTGTTGACTTCTTCTTGCTTAGCCCATGGAACTCTTCTAGATGGTTGTTTAATAGGACGAGCTGATCCCGTGTCTATACGGTGGTATGTCAGATTCGTTCTCCCAAAGTCGTTGTCAGAGAGGGCGAAGACGTTTCGATACTTGCTGAGTAGTTCTTCGAATTTTCTAATTTGGTCGCTGTTAAGGTTTGTGGCCGAACGCTGCACTAAGTCTCGAAGAACGGTTGGAAGTGGTTCGCTCTCTGCCATTGAGGGTTCAGCTTCAACTTCGCACTGGAGGATGGACACCACGGGTTCAAGGACTCCTATTTCCATTCCTTTACACACTTTTTGCTCGAAGTCCTTCAGATTGACCACTCTGACAGATGCGTTCGGCGTCCCAGTTCGAATTAATGTTCGTCCTATCAGTATGGCTTTCTGTGTCAAATCCGGGTTTTTGGCTTCTACTATCCCCACCAAACCATCCGCACCTTCGCCGTCGATGTTTATTTTGAGAACTACCTCGGATCTAGCAGGTAGTAATCGGTCTTCTGCTACGATGACCTTTCGAAGACCGTACTCTTTGGTGGGGTTTGTCATCACCAACTCTTCCTTGCCGATGCGTAAAATGCCGGAGCCCAAATCCAGATTAATTTTGTTTCGTTCAAGAAGATCCAATCCAATGATCACGTCGTCGGCGACATCGGCTACCAGTGCCCTGTGTCGAAGGCATACTTCTCCCAATCTCAATTCGATGTCGCATTCTCCTCTAATCGGCGCTGTTTCTCCGGTAACCGTGGTCAAACGTAGCTTCCTCTGCAGGGGACGGATTCTCCACTCGTTAACGATGTTCGGGCGGATTATGGTCTTAGAAGCTCCCGTATCGACCACCATTCTAACCTTCTTGTTGTTGATGTGACCTTCGACGAATAAGGACTTGCTTCCGTTTAGTTGGGAAACGACGATTTCTGCTGGGGCTTGGTGGGGAGAAGCCAACTTGCGCCCCTCAAAGTTGGCTGATCTTAGTTTCCCGACTGCTGTCGGTCCGCACGGCGTTCTTCGGCCGGGCAGTCTCGCCGTAAATGTCCGTGCCTTCCACATTCCCAGCACCTTGGTCTTCCTTTGTTTTTGTCACAGTCTCGGGAAAAGTGACCGACCTTCCCGCATTCCCAACATTTGGCCGATTCTCTCTTGTCGTTGATGGTAGTCTTCTTGACAGTTTCGACGCATTCTTTAATCAGCCTCGTAACTTCATTCTTGTATTCGTTGTCTTCAACAGCTGTTTGGCGTACACGCACGTGGCCCTTGGAAGCTTGTTTTGCAGCTTCGAATTCTAAGGCGTGCGCCAGTGCGTCACTCGCAGTCTTATGGCGGGCCAAACGGAGAACTTGCTGTAAGTCGGTGTCCCTCACGCCATCGACGAATGTTTGGACTGCTAGCTGGTCTGCGAAGTCCTGCGGAGCGGTAGGATAGGCCAATCTAACTAGACGTTCCACATCGGCCTCGAACTCCTGTAGATTTTCTGATGTCCTCTGATTGCGACACTTTAGTTGGGTTTGGTACACTTGTTGTAAATGTTTGTCGCCATATCTCATTTCAAGTCGCTCTAGCAGCGCAGAGAAGTCTCGTTGTTGGCGCTCTGGAATACCTTGAAGGACATCCAATGCTTCTCCTCGCAGAGCTATGACCAGCGCCGTTGCTTTCTCAAAATCGTTCCAGTTGTTTGCTTCTGCCGCTGCCTCGAACTGTCGTTTGTATACAGACCAGCAAACTTTTCCGTCGAAAGTCGGTGGTTTAATTCTAATCGTTTTCGCAGTGCCTTCGGACTTCACTTCACTAGCCGGTCTAGTGTTCTCGAACTTCTGTCTCATCTTCTCTACTTCCTTTTGTACTTCTTCTTTCAACTGATCTCTTAGTTTCTCTTGTGTCGTCTCCAATTCTTGTCGTACTTCCTTTAATTCTTCTTGCACTTCTACTCTGACTTCCTTTAACTCTTCTTGCACTTCGGTTCTGACTTCTTTTAACTGTTCTTTCAATCCTTCCTGCTCAATTTTTATTGCTCTCATATCTTCAATCAATTTTTCTTGACCTGCCTTAATTTCTACTTGGCCCGCCTTCATTTCTTCTTGTGCTAATTTCATTTCTTCCTGTCCAGCTTCCATTTTATTCTTCAATTCTTCCTTCATTTCTTCCTGGCCTGCCTTCATTTCTTCCTGGCCTGCCTTCATTTCTTCCTGGCCTGCCTTCATTTCTTCCTGGCCTGCCTTCATTGCCTTCATCATTTCCATAAAAGCCTTTATTTGTTCTTCCATTATTGTTGATTGTTTTCTTGTTACTGGCATAAGGCTTCAAAATTCTTCTTCTCTTCGGACCTCTTCTACGATCTGTCGCACTAACTTTCTTAGGGAATCTTCAATTCCCTTACTATCCCACTTCTGACACCAAATGTGACGTGTTCGGTCACAGAAAACACAATTAACAAAACAAAACAACGAGTTTATTTAATTACTAAAATTAATTTGACTACACTACAGTTATGAACAAGTCCGCACAATTTATTTCACTAAAAGTCACTTTTTAATCGCCGTTCCGGTAGACACTATTTATCGCTCTCTATGAACACTATCGCCTCTATGGTTCGCCTGTATCGCCTATCGATCGCTTTGCATCAGCTGTTACTGTAAACTGTCAACTAACTCGGTGTGAGTGTCTCGTCCGCTTTTATAGTCTTCTCAGCCTTTTTCTAGGGTATTCTACAGCCGTCTAGTAATTCAATTGTTTTCCCATTGATCTTTGCTGGTGTTTTCTAGATGTATCAGGAAAGCCGAGAATATTCCTTATGTAATCAGGGAAGATGTTCATTAATTATGTTCACACCAACTTAATTGGCAAGTACTCGTAACAATATCCTTTTCTATTTCTAAGTACTTTGGCATCCACTCCCCTTATTGCCAGTCCCTACACACGAATTCTCTTAGTCCTATCGCATATCTTGATTTCCCAATTATTTTTAAATTATATCCTCTTATTATCTTGTTACAGATTTTTCTTACTATTTCGCAAATATTTTTGCCATCCCTTATTAACTCTACAACTTGTTCCTGATTAATTTTTAAATCCTACAAGGCCTTAATTCTCTCCCTATCATCCTGTTATTTTTTTCCTATTTCTAACATCCTCCTCCTTCTCATCCATATTTCCTCCCTAAGATCCCCCGCTTCTAATTTTACCAACCTATTTAAATATTTAACTACCCGTTTTATTTTTTCTTCCCACATCTCCCACATTTAGTTTCCCTCCTTATTACGTAATCTGGTGTGCCTCCCTGTAACTTTAAACTCCACTTTATCTATTTTCTGTGTAAAGTTTCAATCTGTATTTTCTCTTCCCATCCCCAAATACTATATTCCTGACTACCACATTAACAAGATGATTCTCCTTCTACAATCTTCCTTACATAGATTCTGCTCTATTCCCCACACCCTTCGCTATTTGGTTAGGAATATGTTCATCATCCTTATTATTATCCCTTATAATGTATTCCTAATATAAATAGTCGCTAACTCTTCTATTTCTACCCCCTTCCATATTATTTCTTTATTTTGTCTCGTTTTTCAACAAATTGAGGTTTTGAATAATACAAATAATAAAATAAATTTGCTGTGTGTGGACAAAAACAACACGTTGTTAAACAACTAGGTGGTGTGATTACGAATTTATTAGATTTGTTCTAATTTAAAATCTAAAAGAATTAAAAGAACTTCCAATTGTCCAGCGCCTCCACCAATTGTATTAAACAACTATTTTACTATTAAAACATTAATACCTTTGACCTCACCCAACATCTTTTTATGTAGGATGGATTTAGTAAAAATTTCACACATCTTGAGACGGTTTCGTTTTATCTTAGTTACACTAACGAATTTTTAGATAAAAATTCTGATTGATGTATCTAAGAATTAAAACGCCAAATACTGAACTACTGTATGTTTTTCTTTTTAATGAAACTTAAGAACAGTTAGATACAAACAATTTATATATATATATATTTTTTTAATATTTAAAACAATTATTCCTTTAAACTAGGTACATACTTGGAAATAGTATATAAAAGGTCCACAAGAGCTCATAACTCATGCCAAGTTTAAGCTTCATGTTTTAATAAAGCACCTGTTGAATAATTTAATAAAATAATTTCAAATTTTATTTTTCTGAGTTTTTCATCATTCTTAAACCTGCGACATTTCCTGCTAATCCTGTTTCTCATTTTGAATGATAATTTTCAACTTAACTGTTCCAAAACTCTTCTGAGACATGTAAGCAAAGGATCCTTACTATTAATTAAGAATTATTAAAATTACTTATAGTGGAATTATTATGTCATTTCCATCACGTGACCTGAATGAGGTACATGCTCGAATCTTGTCTTAATAACGTGCGAGTCGTTGCAGCTAATAAATATCTCAACTAAAAACCGTATCTATACATAATTAATGGGTGTCTCATTTAAAATAATCCACTTACATATCTTGTCCGGGAAGTAAACAATAAAAAAGTAATTTATACAGAAGTTTCAGGGTTCGAAGGGACCTACAATTTGACTTTGAACGTAATCTTTAAGGTTATGTGAAAGTCAAATTAGTTTTTAGGGTTCCGCACCTCAAAAGGAAAAAGCGGAACCCTTATAGGATCACTTCGTTGTCCGTCCGTCCGTCCGTCTATCAAGACCCTTTTTCTCAAGAACGCGTTGAGGTATCAAGCTAAAATTTATACCAAATACTCAGGTCTATAGTCCCTTGGAGCTGTGAAAAAATCAAACTTCTAAGCCAACGCAATCAAAAGATACAGCCGTTTATGCCGCAAATTTCCTCAAATTTTCGAATCAAAACCTACAGTGTACTTCCTGTGAACTCAGAATCTTGAAATTTGGTACGAAGCAACGTCTTATAGCACAGATAAAGCAAAAATTGCGAAAACCGTAAATTTTAAGTTACATCACATATATACAGGTTTGTACGGAACCCTCGGTGCGCGAGTTCGACTCGCACTTGGCCGGTATTTTTTTAAATATAAACTTGTATTTTTTACCCCAAATTCGGAAAGAGCCACAATTTTACATGTTACTAACTTTGAACTATGAATACCTACAGCTTTGTACTGATAATAATGAGGGGGTATACTTATATTTGAAAATTTAATAAGGCAAAAATCATGTCATATTTTAACAGGACACCACCATTGCTGGGGTTCATTGCGTTTTTGACTTTCATGAGATGAATCAAAAATGGATTCTTAATGTCCATTCAAAATATATTTGACTTTTTAGGGGACGGTTATGATCCCCTATCCGAACTTAGCAGCTACATCTTTTGAAGTTACTCTCAGCTTGATGGCTTCCCAGATAAGGTATTAAGTTGCGTAGTTTGAAATAGTTTGTCTTCGAAATAACCTCCCTTCCATAACTCATTCAAAAGAAGAATCTGAAGACCCACCTTGATGTAAAATTATGTGCTCTTTACGAATACGGGGTTGGAAATAGGGGTTTCCATTTAAGAAAACCGATGCAACCCTAAAATGACCTTAAATATAGCGTTCAAGATCTATGCAACTCTTATAGAAATTAGTTTCCGATTAGTAACTTCCTTGACGAAATATTCAAGCGGATAATGTACCAAATTATGATTTTATTTTATAGGCATTTTCACCCTTTTAAGAAAGTCTATTACACATTTTCTACTTCCGTTAGGTACACATAGCTCATCTACGTGTAGGTAATAAGAAAGTAGGTAAATAGTTATGATATCACATCCTAGTTCTTTTTTATTTTCTATTTACCATTATTAGATATCATTTTTACAGTTAAAAATAATGTATATTGTATGTATAGGTATATAGATTTGTAACACTATTGTAGTAGTCGCTTTTAAACCACGCTTTCAAAATAGTAAAAGGAATTACTCACCGATCTCAGTTATTAATACGTTTTGTAAGACAAAGTAGGATTACCAAGAGGTACAAAGAAATGGAACACTTGTAAAACTACGACTATTCCATTCTTACGCAAGAGATAATGAGACATAAGATGATGAATTTATAAAGTAAGTTAGCAGTATAAGGCAATTCAAGCGGTTTAATTGTACAAGGTTTATACAAAGCAAAAATCACCCAAGGTGACCATAGTTTTTTTGTAAAATTTACAAAAATCTGCAAAGATAATTAAAAAATGTTTATGATGCTTGAAAATTATGAAAAAGTACTTTGAGATCATTGAATCCTATAAAACAAATTTAGACTTCTCCCCTTCGAAACTATTTCGACCCCTTTATACACCGTTTGCTATCAATCCATTAGTTACCTAGTTTATTGACACTTTTGTGAATCTCAGTCACTTTCCAAAGTTCAATCAAAAAAGAAAAAGAAAACGAATTTACTTCAAACCCATTTTAGTGCCTAATATTGAAATTGATTCTCGACGTGATTAACAATCATGCCTGTAATTTTTCTTAGAGATTAATGGTTTTGTAAAGCCCAATAGGTACCAAAAGAAATACAAATAACCATATGGTTGTAGTGGTGATAGTATTGTGCCTTTGTGTATGTACGTATGCAACATGTTTATGTTAAACATAGACTATATGATGCACTTTGGGAAATTGCCCGAAGCAAAAATTATTTTTAAAATTTAACTGCCAACCAACCAACCAACCAACAATTCGTATTCTGGTGTCGTGTATTCGAGTCACGTTTCTACAATTCCGCTTTCGCATTTGTCTAATTTGCAAATAAATCAACGATCGTGATTCGCTTTAATCCTGTAGACCTACTATAACCTTATAAAATATGTATAGGTATACGGTTTGGCCCTAGGGTTATCACTTAAAACTGGTCATTTGTAATCATACCGAAACGATAACAGAAGGGGAGAGACAGAGAGAGTCACACTCACAAGAAAAATGAGACATAAATTGTAAAGTTATGTTGAATCACATTATACAAATCTCATGAATTATGAAATAGTTTTAGCCAACTGTATTTCCAACAAGTAAGTAACTAATAAAGAATTAGTTTTTTGAACTTGAAATGGACATTGTATTCTAATTTCTACAAAATGATCCTGTCCACCCACATTTATCTGAAAATCAAAATAGAAGTTTTTCTAACGTATTTTATTTGAGAAAGTCTTCGTAGAGGTATTTCAATAGCCAAAAAAAATTAACCATGTATTCTAGTGTCATAACGAAGAAGTATTTTGTATGATGTTTTTTACAGATTAAACAAATTTAATCATACTTTACAAAATAACCAACACTTAACAAATAATAAAACTAATTACAAAAATAAATAAAATTACAACTTGCCTAGTTTCTACTTTGGGATGTAGCAAAAGGACATTAGGGTGAGTGATAGCGGTCACCCGCTACACCACCCTAACTTTTCTGACTCGTTTCTTTACTGTCTTCTTACTTTTACTGACCTCTTGATTTGTTAATTTACACTGACCCACAATGTGCTCTTCTAGTTACCCCCAAATGAAAATTTAATATAACGAAACATAAAACAATTGATGAAAAATAAATTTTAGAAAAATATGAGCGTTATGTGCTTAGAAATAATCGTACAAATAATTTCAGTCAAATAATTTCTAAAGAAATGCAATTCATATTTTTCTGAGGGGTGTTACGCTTTGCTCAAGAGATTTTGAGAGTAGGGTTAGTTTAGACAGTTAGTTATCAAAGAAATGGAGATATTTTCAGGTAACAGTGATTAAAAAAATATACTCTACAACTGTTGCAAATACAACATCAGAAGCAAAAATGACAAAAAAATTTGTAATTTCCATGTTTAGCGAACTTTTGCCTTCACTGTATGTCCAACCAGAGACGGGCTAAGGTGCTACATCATTATTTATTTCTAATACCAAATTATTATTTTGCTTATTAAATTTATAAACATTATAAACTACCTTACGTCCCCGACTATGCACAATTTTCATTTTTAGACCTACATATTACAAAATTAAATAGAATAAATAATAATTTTCCTACTAGTTCGGCTCTAAATTTTATCAGTCTGAATTTACTGATTAATTATTTGTTTCATTTATTATAATGACTATCAATAATTAAATCTAGATTAGGTGCTACAGTTGTTGAGATTATCTAGGGCGCTCAGATGCGTCTTCTAATTTAAAAAACACCCTCAGGTAGATGTATAATATATTTCTGAAGAGACTTGATATAATCAAGTGAATATTTTGAAATTGAAAAGTTTCCCTTTTAAGTCGACCCTTTGTTCTTTCGATAACAAAGAGAACTTGGTCGTGCTCTCCTATAGCATAGCTAAGACATTACCATAAAGATCTTCTTGAGAGTTAACGGAAAAGTTTGAATTATTCAGTTTGCTGGAAGAGAATTATTTTAGGTAGGTAAGTAGGTGAAAGACGTAGTTTATTCGATCTTTAGACTTAACGAGAGCCCGCATTACATGCTCTTTCGAAGTAAAATAAACCTTTTGTGCATTTAGTTGTCTCCTTTGTGATTAAATGCAACTTCTGTTTTCAATGAGCTTATTTAAATAGTTAACATAGCTGCTACACTCTTAAAGTGTAAGAAATTGGAAGGAACTGTTCAACAATATAAACGTTTAGAATACCTATGTAAAATGTTAAAACGATTCTAAATCCATGTATGTAAAGGTACAAAAATGACACAGATATAATTTAAACTGTACCTGGAAAATATATTTTGCTTCACAAAAGGATTTCTATGAGTTTTCATTTGGAAACACAAGGAGTAAATAAATTTAGACAACAAGAACTATTAATTTACTAAAACAGAGTGATGCAAGAATATGTATCTGATAGATACATAAAAGCAGGTGACCAGATAAAATATTGAAGATAAAACGGAAATTCAGCTCTAAAGAATTTTAAAAACTTTTACAGATACTCAATGATTATTATCAGTCACTCAGTACATACCTACAGGAAAGTAATTTCTTTCGGACCATGCTAGAAAAAAACTATCAATGTCAATCGACATTTGGTAGTTTGGATAAATTGGTTACTAATAATTTGATGGTCTTTAGGTCGAAAGAGAATTGTTTCAAAACATTATTTTGAGGAACTCCTGATAAGGATATTCTAACCATGAAGAGGTTTCGAGTATGTTGTTACTTTTGACAAGGATCAGAATCAAAGCAGAAAAAATCAGTTCAAGTATCGAAAATATGTTGGATAGGATAAAATATTGGAAACATTTTAAGAACATACAGCTCTAGAGAGTTTCAAAAATTTTATTGGCTATTACAATCTCAATGATCATTAGTCACTCAATACATACCATCAGGGCAGTTTTCTTTTGGTCTATGCTAGGAAAAAAACTGTCAAAATCTTACTTACAATTGGTGGTTTGGATAAATTGGTTACTAATAATTTGATGGTCTTTAGGTCGAAAGAGAATCCTCTCAAAACAATATTTTGAGGAACTCGTGATAAGGATATTGTAACCATGAAGAGGTTTCAAGTCTGGTGATACTTTTAAGCAAGGATCAGGATTAAAACATAAAAAGTTCAAGTATCGAAAATATATTAGGTAGGAGACAATATTGAGGACTAAATAATTTCAAAACGTTTTACAGATTCCTTGATACTCAATGATTATTATCAGTTAGTACATACCTATAGAAAAGTAATTTCTTGTGGACTGTGCTAGGAAAAACTGTCAAAATCCACATTTGGTGGTTTGGATAAATAAGTTACTAAGAATTTAATGGTCTTTAGGTATAAATATAATTTTGAGGAACTTCTCATAGGCACATCAAATCCATAAAGAGGTTTCAAGTAATTTATATCTTTTGGACAAGGATCATGATCAAATATAAAAGTAGGTACGTATATAAAATAATAGAATAGGTAAAATATTGGAAACATTTCAAGAAACAGTAGCTCTAGAGAGTTTCAAAAACTTGTACTGACCACTACAGTATCAATGACCATCAGTCACTCTCTACATACAAGAAACTAATTTCTTTTGGCTTGTATGAAAAAAAAAATGTCAACCATGAAGTGCAAGTGTGTTTGGTACGAAACAGTATAACCTAAAGGTCATTAAAGACCATTATGTCTGCGAATCAGATACGTTCTTCTCGACGAAGCAATCTCGTGAACCATTTCTCTCCATAAAAGCATACCTTACAGGTACCTACCTACGTACCAATACATACAAATGTATGAACTGTGTTTGTGCAATGTTTAAGAGTGTGTGTGTCTGATGTGTGTGTGTATGGATATGTAATCGCGATCAGGTTCAGGGTCAAACATGGTCATGTTGTGCCTGCCGCAGAGGATTTCTTTCTACCTACCTAGTACCTGGGTAGAGACGAATGGAGACGAGAGTCGGCTGGCAGGTGTTACGGCAACTGCAAAAGGAACTCCCAAGTCCATCACACCAACAACAACCTTCTGCTCAAAATATCTTCTTTTAAGTATCTAATAATGATACCTAGTTTATTTTCGTACTCATTTTTTTGAAAAAGTTAACTGTAGGTATAAAGTATAAATGGAAATGTGCCTCGATAAGAACTTTCAAAATGGTTTTTTGGATTTATTCTGCAAATGCGTAGTCCTTCAAATTTTGAGATTATGTTTGAAATTTTGTTTGTTTCGACTTATTAAAAGGCTTCCCAAGTTATTAACTTAAATACAAAAAATAAGGGTGTTAAGGATTAAGAAATTTCTTTACTGTTTTAAAAATAAAGAATTTTCTCTAATTACAGAAAAAGCAGACTGTCCAAAAATTTGAAATTTTTAATGAAAATAGAAGTATTGAATTTTATGTTATCCATGATAATATAAGCAGATTACATTTTCAGTAGTCGCCTTAAAATTATGATATTTAAGAAAAGGATTTTTCAAAATTTATATTCATTTTATTTTCTATAAGTAAATTTGAGTGAAAAATTACGATAATTAAGAAGTCAGATAGAATGTGAACTAGACCATGAGATGTGAAACAATAAAAATGGTGGGAGGACGAAACATTACTAAAGAAGGATTTCGTTTTCGTTTATTTTTATTTGGTATGGTTTTCTTAAACCATAGATAGATATGTACAAAGAAATTTTTTTTCTTTAAAGTTGGTTAGTTAAATAGCAACAGTATCTACAAATGTCTTATGTATCTATGTACATTTTTTTTTTTAAAAAGCTTAACTTTGTAATAAACAAAAATTGAGATACCTAGAGGTGAGCTTTCAAGAAAAATTTTTACGTTGCAATCTTATAGTCCTTAAATGTTTATAAAAGGGGAATATTTGACTAGATTATTTTTTCTTGAAATTCTGTTTGAAAATTTGTATGCTTTATATGTCATAGAAAAGTTTCCTAAATTATTTGCTTGAATAAGAAAAAATTAAAGATCGTGATGGATCTTAATATTCTCGAGAACACAAAAATAAAAATTCTTCGAAGAAAATAATACTTCTTTTTTGCATCATTACTATATTAAGAATAAAATATTTCTCCTCAGTCACAAAAAAAGATGACGGTATATTTGTCTAAAACAAAAACTTTTAAACAGCAAAAAATTGAAAAATGATAAACCAGGATAATAATGAAGCAAATTTTATTTCCATTTATTTTATTTTGTATAAATTCGAGTCAATTTTTACGAAACTTTAATCAGACAATAAAAATTGTGTAAGGGCGAAAAATTGCTAAAAAATGTTTTGTGAGCCATTTTTGTTTAGTTGTATTGTAAATTAGTTAAAAGAAAAATTTAAAAAAATTCTCTTTTGTCTATTTTTGTACAGTTGATAAAGTGCAACATGTTTTTCAATTATTTTTTCTTCAGATTTTCCTAAAAGTTTATTTATTGATTCAAAATAAAACAAAACCTGTATAACTTTTTACACTTAATATAATAATTTTTTGGGCCGTAAGATTTTTGGACGACGTCATTACACAAAAACTTTCATCGGCTAATTTTATCCCCTTAAGGGTAAAATTTTTACAAACATTGAATGTCGTATTTATTTATATCTAATCAAAAGCCTAAAAAATCTTTAAAAATTACGGAATTTCCGCACAAACTTTTCTATTTCAACCCTTTACAACCCTTTTTTCGCATTAAAAAGTAGCCTTTGTCCTTTCTCATGCTCTAGACTATCTCTGTACCAAATTTCATTTAAATCGGTTCAGTAAATTTTAGGCGAGATTGTGTAGCATACAGACAGAGTTACTTTCGCATTTATAATATTCCGCGAATTCATTTTCATCGGTTTTCCCATGGGAATAAGATATTTTCCTGCAGTAAAACGTAGCCTATGTGTTAATCCAGGGTGTCAGCTAACTCCATACCAAATTTTATTAAAATCGCTCCAGCCGTTTAAACGTGAAGAAGTAACAAACATACACGCTCACACACTCACAAACTTTCCCCTTTATAGTATTAGAGTGATTTATTAACGAAGCTTCCTAACAAAAATAAAAAGTCGTTAAGGATCTTAATATTCTCAAGAATACAAACATAAAAGTTTATTAAAAAATATGTTTTCCTCAACTACATGAATGAGGCATTTCCTTCACGATTTTATATTTGTTTAAAATTTTTAATTTTCATTTATAAAAAAATTTGACTTGTTATTAAAAGGATTATTCAGGATAACTATAAGGAAACTACGTACGTCTCAATTTTTTTTTTCGTAATTTATAAAATGAAAATTGAAAAATCAGGCTTAATGTGTAACATGCAATTTCAACAGAAAGGATGGAAAATTACTGAGATATAATTTCTAAGCCAATTATGTTAAAAAACAAATTTTTCTTTTGAAGAGCTGGCAAATTCTTCCCCTCTAAAAATACACCACACATTTTTTGCGCAGTGTCTTAGCCATGACGAATTATTCTATCTTTATACTCAAAACTAAATCTACCCATAAAATATAAATTTCAATAAAATTATCTGTATTTACCTTCAAGTCACGTTCAAATTACACATAAGAAAGGAATGAGCTTAGCTAATACATTATATTCATAAGAAAGCAATTATTATGAATATAGTGATAATTATTACACTAAAATATTAAATTAGAAAAAAATAGAAAAATTAAATAATGTCTCTAGAGTGGATTTTAAAAGTTACCAAAAATATTTGTAGAAGTTTCGGTAATTAAAACAGTACTTAATCTATTTTCAATACTTCAATTTTTGCAGTCTAAAATAGTTCGATCAACAACTCATTTCTTACTGATAAATTCAATAGGGGTGCCTTCTACGTACGCATTAAATGAAAATCGAATTCTCATGGACCCTTCGGTTGTGAAGAATACTCATCAGCCTTCAACAAATTCAATAAATTTCGTTACGGAAGAATAGATGTGCTGTTGGCCCACCTGCTCCGAATACCACGCTAACAAAGAACAAAAGCGTCAAGTGCCTTTTCAGTTCGAAAACTTTCCTACTCTGAATTCAATTCTGGTGAAGTGGTTAAAGAATTATATTGATCATATATATTTTTAAATTATAATGTTTTTTTATTCCTAAATTTCCAAAAGGAAACTAAAATTAAAACATAAAAGCTTCTTGGCTCTAGAAAAATGATTTTAAACAGCTTTAAAGATATATTAATCGACATCCTCCGTATTGTTCAGACTGTACTTTTATTAATTTTCTTCCAGTATCCACATTGTATAAAATCATAATGAAAATAAGCACATCTCTCTAAAATATGACGATTTCAATTCTATACAAACGAACGTGAATAGGAAATAGAATGATGATAGCAAGTTTCATTAATCTGTAATTGATTGGACGTATGTGGTTTTGGCAACGATTTCAAAGACCATAGTGAGAAGGACGTACTTTAACGATTTTTAATTTTTGGGTTCAAAGAGATTCGCAAACAAAAACCGAAATAAATCATATTTTATTTATATTTACAACTTAAACGGATCAAATTGTTAAATCGCGTGATCGCATTTGTCAGGAAATGTAAAAGTTCACGCAATCTTTTTTGGGATGAGATTATGACAATCACCTTTGAGGAATTTTAGAATTCTATAATCAATTTGCATCATCTGCATCTGTGTTAACGTAATATTGTAGGCAATTTATGATGAGATTGCTAATGTCAATATTGTACTGTAAGGAATCGATTTGGAGGTTCGTTTGTACCAAAGATTTGTCCAGCACATTATATTCTTAAATTATAGTTCCAAGGATTTGGATTATATTGAATAGTTTCGACCTTTACTTGATTAAAATCCATAATTAAAGAATAAAAACACTTGTATATGATTTTCACAAATTATTTATTAAAGTTTACATTGGTCAAACAGTGAGAACATTTAAAAAACGTACAATAGAACACAAAAACAGTTATGTAAAAAAACAAAACAGATTCAACATATGCAAACCTTGTAACAGTAGAAGGGCACAGTTTTAATGAAAATTTCGAGATTTTACATATAAATAATGAAGGACAAAAGTTTACTTTTTTAGAAAACTTGGAAATAAACAGACATAAAAAACTATAAATAATTTTAAATGGCCAAGTAGAATGTAACAACTCCCCTCTACTGAATTTGTTTTAGCTCAATACTACCCCCTATTATGAGTAGCTATGTAAGGACCTGAAATAGTTTTCATAGTTAGGTAGTGGTAAATACTCAATAGCCTGAAGAAATCTAAGTTAGAGCGACAGGCGACACTTGTTGTTAAATCACACTAATATTATAAAGGTAAAAGTTTGTGAGTGTGTGACTGTGTGAGTGTGTATGTTTGTTACTTCTTCACGTCTAAACGGCTGGAGCGATTTTAATAAAATTTGGTATGGAGCTAGCTGACACCCTGGATTAACACATTAACACTGCGGGAAAATATTTTATTCCCATGGGAAAATCGCTTAAAATGAATTCGCGGAATATTATAAATGCGAAAGTAACTCTGTCTGTATGCTACACAATCTCGCCTAAAATTTACTGAACCGATTTAAATGAAATTTAGTACAGAGATAGTCTAGAGCCTCAGAAAGGACATAGGCTACTTTTTAATGCGAAAAAAGGGTTGTAAGGGGTTGAAATAGGAAAGTTTGTGCCGAAAATTCGTAATTTTTAAAGATAAAAGCTTGAAACTTATTTTTTAGGATTTTGATTAGATATAAAGAAATACGACATACAATGTTTGTAAAAATTTTACCCTAAAGGGGATAAAATTAGCCCATGAAAGTTTTTGTGTAATGACGTCGTCCAAAAAGCTTACGGCCCAGAAAAATAAAATATTAAGTGTAAAAAGTTATAGAGGTTTTGTTTATTTGGATCAATAAAAGTAGTTGAATACTAAGCTATATAAACTATTTTAAACTATAATTAAACTATATTAATCTATAATATTATAAATGCGAAAGTAACTCTGTCTGTCTGTGTGTTACGCAATCACGCCCAAACTACTGAACCGATTTAAATGAGAATTTGGTACAGAGATAGATAAGTAGATATAAAGCTAGAGGCTTGAAACTTATTTTTGTGCTTTTGATTAGATATAAATACGACATTTTAAATTTGTAAAAATTTTATCCTAAAGGGGGCAAAAATAAGGAATGAAAGTTTTTGTGTAATGACGTCGGCAAAAGGGCTTACGGCCCAGAAAATAAAAATATATAAGAAAAAAATTTAAAATGCTGGCAAAAGTCACTATTCCACGCGGACGAAGTCGCGGGCATAGCTAGTTAATAAATAATTTGTGAAAATTATATACAAGTGTTTTTATCCTTTAATTTGGATTATATATGTGTGTATGTAGGTAGGAACTTAATAGTGGAAAAGTTGAAAGATTTTTCTTTTCCAGGAAGTGCATCCTTTGACATTTTATTCCAATCATTCTCCGTTCCCAATCTGACTTTCCCTCTCCCTCTCTCTCTTCATCTTTCGTTTTTCATTTGGTTAATCCTTTCAATTTCGGCTTGGCTCTGGCTTCGTCCGGAAATCCAACTTTAAATTAGGTAGAGTTCCATATAACGAGACTATATACATACATGCACATGTGTGCAACTGTTATTATTAAACTTTTATTTATTCCCGAGAAAATATATCTACCTATACATATTAACTCCCAACAAAAATAGATTTATGCTCATAAAATGCTCATTTTATGGACGACCTAATAAAAATAATAGAGTATTCAAAGAACTGGGTCACAGACAATTTTTACCGACAAGCATTTAAGAATCTCATTTTAAAATGGTCCGGAATTAATTACTAAAAAAATTCAGCTTACAGGTAGAGGTATCGCCAAGAGTTCGATTGAGAATAAATTTAATTTAAATACAATAACAAGACTCGAATAAGTCTTTGACTTTTATGTAGATACCTATATATAAGTAATAAAGTTTAGATCGTGGAAATATCTCATGATTCTGAGACATGATGAAGCCCAACTATCCCATTCCATTGTTTTCAGAGAACGTTAGTAAAATAATAGCATTTATGGTTATTTTATACGCAAATAATGTCCGTTTGATCGTCGTTTCATTCGAAGCAGTACCCGAAGACAAGGTTGCTGTAAACACCTTTGTGCATGCGTAATTTACGGTTCTACAGTCATGAAAACAGCAAACAACTATAGAGAGAATATTAGAGAGAATGAAATTCCACTATCCAAGGCTGAGCCTGCTGTAGATGTGAAGAATTCGAAAAACGCGTTCGTTTAAACCGCAGCCTTATAATGCAAAATGAGTAACAGTGAAATAAGTAATCGAGATGATTCGATTACTCGACCGGAAATTTATGTGTGACTTGACTGTTTGCTCGATATCAAAGCCAAATTTGTAAATAAACAGCTCATACATAATTAATACTCGTGGCATTTGTTGTAACGGACTGACTCAGGGAAGTAGACATATAGGTAGGTATGTGAATGAGTGCCACTTGTTGGAGATCTTTAATAACATTCCCTACAATAAAATACATTTATGTATACAAGTTTTCTTAAAAAATTAATTGCGCCATGCATAGGTACTAACTCGAGCTCACTGCTTGTGAGCGATGATTAACATAGAATCTCACAGATGTGTGTCAACTCAATTTCTTCTACTGAATCCTAACGTTTCTACAGAATTCACTCAGAGTATACTTTTCACTATAGATTGTGAATATTAATTAATACAGAATCTCAGAGATATGAGTGTTAGCTCTCTTAATTCTTGAGAATTCAATTTTTACTCTAATACGAACTTACAGTATCCTTGCACTATTGATTGTGATCGTTAATTAACCCAAAATCTCGAAGATGTGAATGTCAATTCTTGTTTTCTTCCTGAGCATTTAATTGCAGTTTGAGTAATAACTCAAAGTATTCTTGAACCACTGATTGTGGGTGCTAAATTAACACAGAACCTCACAGATGTGAGTGTCAACTTTATTTCTTCTACAGAATCCAAACGTTCCTAAAGAACTGACTCAGATTGTGAATATTAATTAATACGGAATCTCAAAAACGTGAGTTTTGGCTCTTTCTTCTTGAAGTCCTAACGTCCTCTGATACACTGACTGAGTGAGAATATCTTGCCCTACTGATTGTGAGTGAGAGTTAATACAGAATGTCAAAAAGTGAGTAGAAATCTACTTGTTCCTTGAGTGCTGACTTAGAGTACCCTTGTATTACCGAGTCTACGTGTTAACATGTTAATTAACACAGAATGTCGAAGATATGAATATTAACTCTCTTAATTCGTGAGAATCTAGTCGCTCCTTGAATTGCAAGTGATAATTGATACAGGATCTCGAAGATCTGAGTGCCAACTCTTTTTCTTCTTAAGAATCTAAACGTTTCTTGAATTCTGACTTACAGTACCTTCTGGCACTACTGAATCCAAAGTGTCAATTAACACAGTACCTTTCTTGGGTGCTGACTCAGAGAATCCTTGCATTACTGAGTTCAAGTAGTAAGTTGCACAGATTCTCAGAATTGTGAATGACAACTTTCTGTCTTCTTGGGAATCTAATTGTCCTTTGAGTACTAACTACTACTGGGTGAAGTGTTAATTAACACAGAAACTCATATATCCGAGTGTCAACTTTCTTTCTTCTTGAGAAACCAAACGTTTCTTGAATAATAAATCATAATACCTCCCAACACTACTGATTGTAAGTGTTAATTAACACAGAATTTCCAATGTATGTGACGACTCTCTTTCGTCTTGAAATTCTAACTTCTTATTAAGTATCCTTAATCTATTGATTGTGAGTATTAATGAAGAGAGAATCTTTAAATGTGAGTGTCAACTCAATTTGTCCATGAGAATCTAATTACTCCTTCAGTACTGACTCAGAGTATCCTTGCCCTTCTAATTGTGATCGTTAATTAATCCAAAATCTCAAAGACGTGAATGTCAATTCTTGTTTCTTCTTAAGAATTTAATTGCAGTTTGAGTAATAACTCAAAGTATTCTTGAACCACTGATTGTGGGTGCTAAATTAACACAGAACCTCACAGATGTGAGTGTCAACTTTATTTCTTGTACAGAATCCAAACGTTCTTAAAGAACTGACTCAGATTGTGAATATTAATTAATAGGGAATCTCAAAAACGTGAGTTTTGGCTCTTTCTTCTTGAGGTCCTAACTTCTTCTTATATACTGACTGAGTGAGAGTATCTTGCCCTACTGATTGTGAGTGTGAATTAATACAGAATGTCAAAAAGTGAGTAGAAATCTACTTGTTCCTTGAGTGCTGACTTAGAGTACCCTTGTATTACCGAGTCTACGTGTTAACATGTTAATTAACACAGAATGTCGAAGATATGAATATTAACTCTCTTAATTCGTGAGAATCTAGTCGCTCCTTGAATTGCAAGTGATAATTGATACAGGATCTCGAAGATCTGAGTACCAACTCTTTTTCTTCTTAAGAATCTAAACGTTTCTTGAATTCTGACTTACAGTACCTTCAGGCACTACTGAGTCCAAGTGTCAATTAACACAGTACCTTTCTTGGGTGCTGACTCAGAGAATCTTTGCATTACTGAGTTCAAGTAGTAAGTTGCACAGATTCTCAGAATTGTGAATGACAACTTTCTGTCTTCTTGAGAATCTAATTGGCCTTTGAGTACTAACTCAGAGTATACTTGCATGACGGAATGAAGTGTTAATTAACACAGAAACTCATATATCAGGGTGTCAACTTTCTTTCTTCTTCAAAACCCAAACGTTCCTTGAATAACAAAAAAGTACCTCCTAACACTACTGATTGTAAGTGTTAATTAACACAGAATTTCCAATGTATATGACGAATCTCTTTCGTATTGAAATTCTAACTTCTTATTAAGTATCCTTGATCTATTGATTGTGAGTATTAATGAAGACAGAATCTTAAAAATATGAGTGTCAACTCAATTTGTCCATGAGAATCTAATTACTCTTCAGTACTGACTCAGAGTAACCTTGCCCTTCTAATTATAAGTGATAATTAACATAGAATATAAAAAATGTGAGTGCCAACTCTCTTTATTCTCAAACTTTAAACGCTATTAACTACAGATTTTCATTTCTTTAATGAGTATAAACGCCTTCTTAGTAGCATATCCTGAGAGTTTTTATTGAGTGAGTATTATTATGAATGAGTAACTCAAGGAGAACCTTTCTTTAGCCGGAAGTGACTCCCTGACCCCTTGAGTGTGAGTGAGATTTTCATTTTCAAGTACATAGTAGAACCTCTGGGTTTCTAAGAGTATATTCATGACTATATCTACGTATATATAATTAACTCTTTTGTAAATGGAAATTATCAATTGCGAAATATTTCAAATTGTGAAAAGATGAAATTTTTATGAAAAAAATGATCCTCATTGTGGTAACTCTGCAGCAGACCGAAACTTTACCGTTACCTGTATCATTACATTATCACGAGTGAGTATTATTGTTAAGAATATTAATTTACAAACGGAATGATTACCTAACAAGGTTTTCGTGGAACCTTGGTGAGAGAGACACCGGTTTCGCGTAATTTACTCACGTTAGAGCTATTCATGGAATTTTCGTTTTCAGATGTGAATGATGCACCACGTCCGTTGGTGGGTGCCATGGAAATGGTACCGACCATAAGAGTTGTCATGATAATGAATCACGGGACCCGCTGGCGATAGATAGAAACCCATAACATAACAACAACAACAACTACAACCGAGCTGACGGACGACTTTGGACCCCAACAACAACAGCAGCAGCAGCAACAGAAACAACAATGGTCTTAGCGGCTGATGTCGAGGAGTCGGCCGCTAATGCCGTTTTGTTATTCTCGTTCCACGACGCGGCTTCAGCAGTTGGCGGAAGGTCGGCTCGACGATAGGGACGGACGTCGTCGTTGTGTGGTGCTCTGTGCTAATGCAACTCCTGTCGCTACATTTAAAATACTCGCGCGGCTATTTCTAGAAGTCACCACGTGCGCACCAACCGATTTTTCAATTCAATTCAATCCAATCCGATCGACAAACGATTATAAAATAATTCGCGGCCCGATACCAAATAACAAAAAAAAAATTAAAAACAACGCGCAACAGAATAATAGTTCCGTTTTTAAAAAAATCGAGATATGTGAGTGTTATGTTATGTGGTGTGTTATAAATATAAAAAATAATTAAATGGTGATCGCTAGAATTCATTGTTAAATCGGTATCTACCTAATAAAATAAATAAATAAAGGGACCCGGTGATGGTGACGGTGGTGTAGTTAGTATCTATATAGTACCTACCTATAATAATAGGTGCAAAGAATACCTAGGTAGTAACAAGTAAAAGTGGAGAGGAGGATGCCCTAGAAGTAATATAAGTGGACGATGCCCTCGAAAAGTCAGTACGACCTGGTGCAGAATGACGATTACGATATTAGGATACCTTTACACCCCGAGGAAGCTTTCCATCATGGAATCACATTTAATGTCAAGGTAAGCGGCATTCCGTTTTTTTTTTTTTCTTTTCGGTAGGTAGGTAGGTACCGACGCTCCTACCCAATAACCGGTACCTGACGTGAGAACCACCCGTTGTTTCGAACAGAGTTCTACGTACTCTTTTGATGAATTAACAACTTGGTTCTATAATTTATTTTATACAGGTGCATTACTTAATAATTTTTATTAATATTAAAAGAGTAAACGTTTGAAAACTTCCTGAAACGTACCTAGGTATATGAATACCCAAAAAGGATAATAATTTTTTATTGAATCCTTTTGAATTTTGTGTCCACTACCTATTGATGAAATTAGCTTCTTAAATAACTGTTATAATAAAACAAGAGTGCAGGTTTTCAAAAACTAATCATTTTTATGCCCAACAAGGATAATAATTTTGAAAATTTGTATTTTACTCGTTTTTATATTTCGAAATAAAAATTGACAAAAGAAAAGTAGGTACAAAATTTTTAAAACTTATATTAAAGTTTTTTCTTTTATGCCCAATAAGGATAATAATTTTAAAAAATTTGTATTTACTCGTTTTTCTATTCTGAAATAAGTGAGATAATAAATTTACGCTAACGTTATAAAAAATGGGAAAGTAGCTACCTACTAGGTTCTTGAAAACTTCCTCAAATTACGTTTTTATACAAGGATAATATAATTGTCTTTTTCTTTCTGAAATAAATGTTGTTATGAATTTACTTCAACTTTATTATATGTAATAGAAAAATAGTTACCATTTTTTTTAAAACTTTCTTAACATATTTTTTAACCCCAATTAGGAAAATAATTGTGAAAAATTGTATTTAATCCTTTATCCTGCTTAAATAGAACTTACAATAGAAAAGTAACTAGATACAAAGTTTCTGAAACTTTTGAAATAATTGTTGCAATATATTTACATTAACTTTATAGACAATAGAAAAGTATGTAATATAATACAAAGTTTTTGGAAACTTCCTGAAACCCAATAAGGATAATTGTTTCAAAATTGTACTATTTTCTACTGATATAACTATTTATCGATTTCATAGACAATAAAAAAAGTATATACCTACAAGGTTTTTTGAAAACATCCTGAAATTCTTGTTTTTATTCCCAACAAGGATTTTATAGTTTCGAAAAATCTGAAATTTAATCCTTCCTCCTTCTGATAAAACTATTATAAAAAATTTTCAATAACTTTACAGACAGTGGAAAAGTACCTATATAAAATAAGTAAAACAAAGTTTATTTTCTTTTTTTAAAAATCTACTCAAACAGGATAATAATTTTGAAAATTTACGTTTAATCCTATTTCATTAGGAAATAATTGTGATTATAAATTTATATTAATAGGTATTACATACGATATTAAAATAGCTACTAAATTTTTAAAATATCCTGAACTTCTAATTTTTATTCCCACCAAGGATAATATAATTTTAAAAACATGTTTGTAATCCTGTTTCTTTCTAAAATTAATTAGGTACCTATATTAAATATGATAGAAAAGTATGTAGATATAAAGTTTATGAAAACTTTTTGATATTTTTTTTTATACGTGACAGGGATAATATTTTTAAAAATTTTGAATTAATCCTTTGCCCTTCTGAAATTAATGTAGTAATAAGTTTACATTAATTAAGGCCGATAAACAGTTTTTGAAAATATCTTCAAGTTTCTAAGTTCATTTTTTATACACTCAACAAGGACAATCATTTTGAAAATCATTCTTGCCTTCTGAAGTAAACTTATTTAACATAATGTGCATATAGTCGTGTTATGCAGTTTCTACCTAAGCAAATAATAATAATTATTATTGCAAGACATATTACAAGAAAACATAATAGATAATTATACATAACAATGAAACTTTCAAAGCATGTACATAAGTACTTTATTTATTCCACTCAAGCTACAATTGATTTACCTATTATGATCATTGAAAACAAACACCTGCTCCTTATTTTTATGTACCATTCAAAAACATTTTTATCCTAATAGATGATACTTAAAAGATTATTAACATTTAAACTTTTACATATATGTAACCCAAAGCAACCAGTAGAAAAGTAAATTTAAATTTTGTTTTTCCACAAAGGAAATTGTAACAATTGTTCTAGGAAAATCTGTTTGTGTTGACTCAAGCTAGGAAACGAAGGTGCCCATTAATAAATAATTAAATAGTTCATGATTCGGAAATTTAGTCATCTGTGGTCTTCCATGTATGATAAAATAATGGCAAACTATCTCATTACCAGAATGTAATTACTAATTAATTTCTAATTTCTGTTAGGCAATTATTTACCAATTATAGTTTGTATGATACATTGTAATTGGAAATACCAAAACAATAATTATACGTTGGCAGATATTTTTGGTAAAATAAATACATAAATATGTAAATATTTTGCACAATCAAATAAAGAAAAACTATTAATTATTTCGTCATTAAACTCTTTTATGGTAACAATTATTATTATGTACGTTAACAAGTCAATAACAATTTTTGAAGCTAATTAAGGTTTACAAATTCAACTTTAAATTTTTTTAAAAAGATACTTATGTAGAAACGTGGAATTGTGTTATTTTCTTTGCTAAAAGTTCCTTTTGTGCTCTTTTATTCTCTGTTGAATAGTTCTGTCTGTTTGTTGTGTGTAAATACCTCAATTTTCCCAATTTAACAAAGAGAGTTTTCCTCTTGCTTGCTATTATTTACTTTTTTGCCTTTGACGTTACCGAAACAACTACATTTACATGTTGTACCACCTATTTACGTATTTTAAACGCTTTTTTGAATAAATATTTAACCCGTTGGTTCGTTTTTTTGTATATACGTAGACAAGCATATGGTATGTATTATGCATTGCCCGTTTGTGGCCCATATTTTCGAGTAAATTGATATGCTTGAAATGTGCGTTTTGTTAGATCGGGATAAAAATGAAATTCTGGAACTTTATAATAAACACTTGGTTAACTTCAATTACCCCTACCTCAGACCTTCTGCTCGCGGTCCATCAGGACGGGCTTAAACAGTAAAGCGGTGATGGCTGTTGGTGTTTTTCAAACGAGAATCCATCACAGCTTCAGATTATCTCCGGAAGTGAGTTTTAAAGTATCCACCAAAAACTTAATATTACTAATGTATCTACTCTGTAAAGTTTAAAGACTTCGTACTTATTTCTATGTAACTACTAAACCTTGTTAGAAGAGAAGGAGACAGAAGTCCTTAAAAACAGAAAGAAATGTGTTTAGGGTGATATTTAATATGAAAGGGCGCACTTCGTTCATGTTATTCTTTCCTACCACAACCTTATGATGGATGCTAAACGATCAAAAGCACGTTTGATCGGTTTAGGATCTTAAGGTTACGGTAGGAAAGGACAGCAAGAACCAAAAGGACGAATATTTCACCTGGAAACATGTCGCCTGTTGTAAAATGAGCTCTTAAACTCAACTGGTGTACGAGAATCAATTATTTAAATCCTCATGCAAGCAATTAAACATTAGGTAGGTATATTTTTAGATTTAACAACGTATCTATGCATAGTAAACTTCCGGTTAACTTCCGGCAACTATAGATAATAATTAGTAGGTACCTACTCGTAAACTTTGTTCTAGATTATTGTTACAAAGAAAAGATATTTATGATCCCGTAATATAGGACGTTTTGTCATTCAAATTAACAAGTACCTACAAAAATATGAAATCAAATTTGTGATATTTTTGTGTGAAAATTTACTCCTAGGCCCTGTACTCCCTCCAGTGAGATTAGCAATCGATTCAAATGAAAGTTTGGTGTAAAATGGTTTGTGAAAGTTTACATGTTTTTAAAGCCTCCGATTTACATATGGAAACATTTGTACGAAGGAAGAGAGATCCCCAGGGAAAGAATTTCGTTCGAAATGGCAGTTTTTAGTTTTTTCGCTGTCGTAAAACCTCAATGTCAATGTCACATCCAATATTCCTGTGAACATTACTTTTCAAGGCAGATTTGGACTTAAACTGACGAAAGAAAACGACGTAGGTAAATACGTTTAATTTTTGTGACATCTAAATCTGAAATGTTTTTTTAGTTATAAAACTTCTAGGAGCAATAAATGTTGAAAAGGCCCTTCCTATAAATCCAAAAATATACTTACAAAATGTAATTGTCCTTAAATAACTGTCAGTTGTGAATTAATTTAGAAGCCTCCCCCGCACTTAATTATTTTAAGCACAACTATTTTAACCGTTTTAATTAAAACCTACCCTTAAAGAGGTCATCGATTTTATAAAGTTTCTTCTCACTGAAACTGTCGCTTTTAAAAATTGTGGATGCTGTTATTTGTTCCTTGCTACATTTACTTAATCTGAATTCTAGGAATCAAACAATTTTTAGGATTATACCTAACAGAAAACTAAAAATAAAATTTCTGTCACCTTTAACACGAAACAATATTTTTCTTAATTAAAACGTTTGTTAGAGCCTGTGGAATAAAAACATTCAGCACCGTGTAATAATTCAATAATTTGTATGTTCCTGATTGTATTGTTTCATCTAGTCATTCCCAAAAAAAATTGGTTTTTCTATTTTAAATTAAATATCAACACCTTTGGAGAAAAATATCGAGTAGTTTCCACTGTGTGGTGCAAAATACAATTTTTAATAATAAGAGTTGCTGCTATAAGCAGTTTGGCCTTAAGTTCAAAGAACAACCCCAATTAGTTTGCTTTTGTAAACTTTACCACCTTCCTGAATTTTTACTTTCCTGTTTTTTCAGACGTGCTCCTTACGTAGGTATACCTACTTTCTAATAATGGCTTGCTTTTGCACGTTGAAGCTAAAAAACCCTAGAAAACGAGTTTTTTTCATAAAATAATAACTCCATGGCCCTCGTCTGTTGTTAAGAGGTTCAACTTGACTATGTTCATAAAGCTTTCAACGCGAACTATGCATAATGAACAGTCTCTTCGTTATTAAATTTCGTCATGGACGCCCGAGATCCATTCAATCCTTCATTCCTCACTTGATTAGCTGTATACTCTTACCCTACGAAATTCGCCCTTTCCAATTCATTAATATCCGACGGCAGTAGTTATTATCGTCCAAATTACAATCGGATTATTATTTCGCTTTTATTGGAAAAGTTAATTGCCAGTACTGGAGCCGGATATCCGACAGAAATAGAAAAAAAATACGAAAAGAATTCCCAATTACGTACAACACAACCCCTCAAAAAACAAAGTGAATAACAATAAGGTATGAGTCATACTGCGATTTTGAACCACCTGCCTTCATCAAGTAGTCAATAAATAGACAGAAAATACCTTTTTCGTCAAGTTAACAATAATAAACATTTTTGCTTTGTCGATTAACTAAATAATAAAAATTATTTAAGGACATATACCTGCAGAAGAAACTTATATCTTTAATATTCCTGTAAACAAAGAGAACGACACGAGCACGACAGCATTATCCTCGTTTGTGTTGTCTTTTCGTACCATAACCGTATGAAGAAATTGTAAAACACAACAGTTTCACGCTGTGGCTTCTTCAGGTGGAAGAAATACCAAACTAAGACTGATTACAAATTCACAGTTATATTACAAAATAATGTTATGCAGATCTCTCCCCCCCTTTTGTTTAGCATTAATTAGTATATAAGTGAATTTGTAACCGGTCTTATTTTAGTATTTCTTCCAGCTGAAGAAGCCACAGTGTGGCGAAATGAATTTTTTAAAAAAATTTGTAACTGAAACTGTTGTGTTTTAAATTTTTATTGTGAATATGGAGTTACAACAATTAAAAGCTTCCTCAACTCAAGAAATTTTGTTTCGACTCAATTATTGTTAATCTTCATTTTCAAATATTACCTAGGGAATATAAACTCAAAATACAAAATCAACCTATGCAAATTAACGAAGTAGTCGATGAGAAACAGGAAAATGGTAATAGGTTGGTGCCAATGTCGTTAAAGTTATAACTAAAAGAAACAAACAATAAACGGAAAGGGTAAAATGGGGTATTGGCACCAACCTATTAACCATTTCCTGTTCCTCTACAACTACTTCGTTAATTTGCATGTGACACCTCCATAGGTAGATTTTAAATCATGGATTTATATTCCCTAAGTAATATTTGCAAACGAACATAAAAAATGATTGAGTCAAGGCAAAAATTTTTCATGCGGTTATGGTAGGAAAAGGCAACACGAACGAGCAGAAATGCTTTTTTCGTTTTGGCATTAGCCTATAAGTTGTAAAAGTGAATAAAACCGTTTTGTTTTAGTTGTAAACTTTTTAGTTATCAGCAAGTTTTTCTTTATTTTGTTTCATTAGCTTTAGATGATCGTGTACTTAGGTAGGTACAGGCCAACAGAAATAGCTTGGCCCTTACAACTGAACGCCCACTGGTGCGCGATGGACACAGCTGTTATTGCAGTGAAAACAATCCATTTAGTCTTCGTACTTCGATGAAGCACATAGCGTTGTATGTAAACTCGCCCCGTATTATAAGAAAAAAACATTAAATCAGAAACTTCAACGATAGGGACAATTAATAATGATTTTCACCTAATTTTAAATTTTATTTCGTTTATAAAAGATCGTGCAACTTTTAGCAAATACTTTTCATTATTGGTGAGACACTCTTAAAGGAAAGCGGACAAATAAAAGAAACACTTAGGAATACATATTTATTCTATAAACTTAATTAGTCAATGTTTCGTTTATTAGTTTATTATTATTAATAATAGCTGAGCTGAATACCTCGAAATATTTATTTATTTATTTATTATTTACAGATTGATGTGCGTTTACAACTGTAATTATTTAATTTAATTACTTACTAAAATCAGTATTCTGAGGAAGAAGTGATTGTAGAAATAACAATACTGGGTACTAAATTAACCCCATTCAAATAATATTACATATTTAAAATACAAAATGTGAATTCTGATTCATTTAAAGTGCATTACCACTTTTCGTGTAAATATTACTAATACCATTAAGACACCCTGGGGTGAGTTTATACGAGGTACAATACGGGCCCGATTTGAAACACGGTACAAACACCGAGCGGTAAAATGCATCTTTTTCCTTCCGAATGCGCTTTCTTTCTATCTTTTGCGCCGTTCGCTCCAAGTCTGAGGGGCCACCTTATTTAAGTTTTCGCTAGATACTCCATAATACGCAAATATTCTAAATGTAGGAACAATTAAATACGTATTTACATCACCAACCACCGCACCATTCATTCAAATTAACGTTGGTACCTACACGTGTTCATAAGCCAGTGAACTTGCCTATTACATACATAGATACATAATAGTTATTCATTATGTTACCTACATTTGAATTCTATTCGCTTTGTTGCTTTCCTGTACGAGGATACATACTCACTCACTAGGTACCTACCAATAAAATATGCGAATCTTACAATTGTGCTTCGAATATGCTTATATGTGCTCCCACTTTTAAAATAATTTCCGTTAAAAACAATTCTCTAATAGGAACTTACTAACTGTAACCGACCGACGTTTCCTGGACTGTGCTGGTATGTGCATAATGCAAATTTACTGCAAACACTATTGTATCTATCAGTTTCAAACGTTTCGGTTTTTTCCATGGTGTCTAAAACTTGAATATTACACTGTTCTAGTGAAAAACAAACTGATTATCAGATTTAACTCCAAAGAACTCAACAAATTCTCCAAAGTTTTCAAAGAGCAAGGGGTTGAAAAGGAAAAAGAAATCATTTCCTGTGCTGGAGCAAGGATTGGCTTCAAAATTATATTTAATCCTACTTTTGAATTAAGACCGAGAAAGGAACGAGGAGTTTCAACAAAGACCCAAGAACAAAATAAAGCTCGTATCGGCAAAAAGTTTAGTTAATGTTGAAGGATAAAAATAAATTCTGTAATATGGGTGATGCAATGGTAATTAAAGCCAACACAAGAGCAATATTTTGAAAAGCACCATTGGAGCCAAGTTTGTCTCCAACGATGCAGGTCAAGCATTTCTGTCTCCAGAAACCTGTTTACCACCAGAACTTATGCCTGTGTTTGTCAATGTAACATATGTATGTAGATACCTACTGTAAAGATAGTCATGTGTGTATGTGTGTAAATACAATTTTACCTGGATGTTCACCTGTTTTTCGACCAAAGTGTGTGGGTTATTAATATATCTGTCTTAAGGTTTTTGGGTTCAATGGACCAAACTGAGCACACGGTTCCGTTGTTTTATTATTTTTTTAAGGTGTATAGCATATAGTGACATATTGAAGGGGGTCAGGGGGGTCCCGGACAGTTAACTGTCAAAATGTGTGTACCTATGTAAATTTGAACTAATTAGCAAATGTTAACAAAAAAAAACCACAAGTATAGTAGAGGCAATGATAAATATAACAACATTTTCTATAAATCTCAAACGAATTTTCTTTTTCTAATTTCCCAATTTGCCCTGTAATTTACAATGCTATTTTAAGATCATGGACTTCTTAAAGATTTCCCTATAATTTATAAGTAAAGTAATATGTTCTGTACGTTTTTCAAAATTTTAGTCTCAATAGTTTTGTAGATAAGTATAATTTTTGTGTATTTCTTTTAATTATTTTTAAAACCATTTATTTTAGAATTATAAAAAAGTTCATGTGAAACCCTCAAGAAAAACCCTTTCATTTGATACGTGAGACGGTGATTTTTGTTTTTATTTTCCAACTTGCCCCTAAAAATGGCCCCCTTATTCAAAAACAAAATATTTAGGTACCACAAGGCATCTCTATAAAAATTCCGAGTAATTCCTAAAATGAGCAATAAAAATTGGACACCTGTAAACCTTACAAATATTGTTTAAAGTACCGGTACTGGTTCCAATAAATTTATTAATGTCATTATTATTTTATGTCAAGTACCTTTCCTTGTAAATAATGAAAAATAAAACTCGTTAATAAATAACACTCTTTAAATCACAGTGCTTCATGGTATGATGTACCTTACTTAATGGTTTTTAGTTGTTAAACTTACTTTCATTACCACAAGTTGTTCACCTTGGTATTAAGTTGAACAGTCGCATCTGCCTCTTATGTCATTTTCCTTCTTATTAAACATGCTGTCATTTCCTAACATTTCTTGTTTAGGTACAGTTACCATCGCCAGTTTTGACGACAAAAGAAATTATTTAAATATTTTTTCTTTTTTGAAATTTGGGCGAATGAAAATAAACATACACACCTGATGTTAAATTAATAATGATATTAGACTATTTATAAGGATGTAATTATTTTATTAAATCGCTGTACATTACACAGTGTGTAGTGTGGCGTTCTGTTCGTAATGAAGAGGGGCGTTACGTGTGACGTATACGAATATGCGCAGTACCATGCGCCGTGTTCTCTTATCGGTATTATCGTCGCCTTTAAGATAACCACAAGCGTTTTAAAATCTCTAAACTTCTTATATATTTCTTAAATTACATTCGACGAAGGTCCAAAATAAATATCGACCAAATGCTCAGATATTAAAATAGATATGTGTACGAACTTTACATTCAGAATAAAAGTTATAATTCTCAACCTGAGACTGACTGTATCAAATCCGAAGCTCTTCTTTTTTGAATTTAAAGAAAATAAAAATATAACTCTGGAACATACTTTGTGGCTACATACTGAATTCAATACGGATTCTGCTGAGACTTTTACTGAAACAGTCTTACGATTCTTTGAAATCGCTTTTAGCTACGAATTTTACGATTTCTTAAGTTCAGCAGTTTTTAAGGATTTGCTCGAAAATATTCCTGGAAATTAAAAAAAGCTGCCTACAGGTAGATACACCAACACTTTTTTATAAACACAGATCAATTTTAAGGTTATTAAGGTACTTAACACTTACGTGTAGTAATTATGGGAAGTTCAAGAAAAATAGTAGTTCACTGTTATAATATTAACTTTCAATGAGTTCATTGCCTTGTAAATAATTCCAATACAAAAAAAATTAAAACCGTAGATCTTTAGGAATGAAAGGCAACAACAGTGGATCGATGCCTTTGAATTACGTTTTTTAAAGGTCAAAGTACCATCACGGTACCCTTATAATACATAAGTAACTACTAAGTAAGTATACATAATAATTTATACAGCTATTCCAACGTTATTCAAACTAAACCGCATGTGCCCGTATGTCATTCTTGATCGATAGAGCATATCAATACGGAAGAAACAGATAGTTAAGTAAACTTCCAGTTGGTATCGCCAATGTAACTTGGTACCAACCGACGCTAATGAGTTCATTACCTACCTACGTTATCCTACCAGCTGCATGATGTCTTATGGGAAATAGTATTATTAGAGGGATCTATAATTGCACCAAGCAGTAAGTAAGTAATAAATGTAGAAGAAAAAAATTAAAATCTTCGTACGTATAAAAACCGCGTGCCTAAAAGGTTTTAAAAAAATGTACATACCTATTGGGAATCATAAAAAATGTTTACATGTCATTAAACTAAAGTGATGGTGGTTATAATTAATGGGAAGTATCGTGGTCAATTGAGCTTTAGATTGTTGTGAGATTCTTGTACACAAACAGGTGGTAATTGAATCGATATGAAATAATGAGGAGGTGACATTCCACCAATTAATTAACTAACTAATGAGTCTAGTGATTAAATAAAATATTCCTTGAATAGCATCGTCGAATCTACAATTAATTAATTAATCGACATCAGCTTTCCCTTATTAATATCTGCATATGTGTAGAAAACTATTCTCAATCGGAATATTTTTTTTTATTATTAATTACTGACCAAACAGAAGCAGCCCTTAAGAGCAAGTTGGTGTAATACTCACACACAGCCAATTTGTCGCCATCTGGTGAGTTTTCGAAATAAAACACTTTTGTAGCAGAAAATCCCCAGTAGATGGCGACACAACGGCTACAACTTATGTGGATATCAAATAATAATCTTGTGGTTGCTTTTTTTACCTTTTGGGACCAACTTTGATAACTACTTTACACCAAAGACGTCAAACGACATTTGTCACTAGCACTCACAACAAAACAATTCATCTAATTTCTAATTTAACACAACAATTTTACTTCCTCATTTTAGTCCAATTTGGAAGTACATGATTACGAATATTGTAACAATTGACAGTTGTCCACTGCATTGTACCGCACGAACCAAGTAACTGACTAATAAATAATCATACATAACATACCAAGAATTCAAAAATGCATTTAAAATGCAAAGCATTGTTTTAGTACACCGATTGTTACTTAGGTAAAGGTAACGCAAGTCGTTCGTAATTGGCACTGAGATATCGCCTTCTTACAAAGGTATCACGTGAGTCATATATGGGGCTTTGTTTATTGATATTTCATTTTATTTCCAATTGTAACACTTCATCAATTAAAAAAAATCAGAAAACAATAAGAGAATTGGTTTCTAAATCCCGTTCTGAAAAAATACCTCCAAGTTATTATCGGATTGTGATATTTGTTGTGTTACAAAATCCTAAATAGCTAATAACGAATATTGTAGAGGTTGTTCTATTTATATTGTTATCAACCTTCTACGTAGTATATTTTTCGTACAGGGGCGCCGCCACTGGTTACAACCCGCGGCGCTTACACAGCAACCTCGCTTTTTTACATTTTATTGTACTAAACAAAACGGTGCATTAGAAAGTCTATGATAAGAGACTGCTTAAATATTGCTACAAATATAAAACCATGAAGTGCTCATAGTTATATTTGTGTATACAAACATTCTTTTGTGCAAGAACTATCACATTTGCACTATGTACTAATTGACACACATGAACTCTTTGTGTTCATTTTAAGAGGAACAATTACTCAGAATGCATTAATACTCTAAAATGAGAAAGCAGTACTTGCTTAATTCGTCCTAACGGTGAATTTAATTGCTAATTACCTATCTATCGTTCGTGTCATAAAATAAAAAAACCTTCCGGCTCAATAACTGGAATGAAGAGTGAATGACATATATAAAGCAAGCTGTTAAGAGTTTGCATAAAATTACTTATGTGCAATATCAAAGGTACTCTCCTACTGACCACGTGCATAACATAAGTAAGAAGAGGCAGGTGACATGAAAGATCAATTAAGTGGAACACATCTCGTTATTTATAATATACCTAAGTACCTACCTATGATAGGTAAAAGGAAATGCAAAAATTCGATGAAGTGTTGTAAAGATAAAGCATACGTACTTCTAATTAGGTAAGTACTTTCTTTTTGGACTAAATAAAATCTGTAATTGAGAAGTACCCACCTAACGGTTTTTTTAATTGCTTTGCAAATATCATAATTACCAAATGGACGAAGAAAATTAATTATGATAGAAGCCATTTTTTCTCACTTATTCTTAATATATCTCAAAGATAATTATTATTACTCTGAGATAATTTAGGTTTAGTTAGGTTATGTAATTATTATATTAAATAATAAAAAATTATTTCACTTCTCAGAAATTCTATACCTACTTAATTATTTCTCTGTAGGTCCTTTTTTTCTTTCCTACATCCTTCTGGGAAAATATACGACTGTTTTTTAAAAAAGTTAAGGTTTACATTTATGAATGCAAATACAATTAATGAATTGTTAGTAAAACTAAAAGGTTGTACTACATTTGTTTATAAAAAGTAAAATATTTGGTAAATCATTATGAAGATGAAGAGATTTCTATTCTAATAAATTACTAATTAAAAATCATAATAAACATCACAGTAATTCTTTAAGAGCTGCGACTTCTATTGTGCCATCAAGAAAACAGTTTAGGGAATCGAACTGCACGTGATTCTTCAAAGTCGATTTCGAATGTTTACTTAAATTTTGAAAGTCTAATTTTTGAGAGTGATACATCTTGTCCTCAAACGCGTAATCAATGGATAATTACTTGAAATAAAAAGATAAAAGAATCTACTTTTGATTAGGGAAAGATTATGATGGTAAATCAGTGATCGCCCTTTGTAGGTAACATTTCTAAAAATCGTGAAAGTATACTATTTAGATTTTCAAAAAATTGTGGTTTATGCATGCATAAGGTCGATATTAGTAAAGGAGGGGTATCGATAAGCTAGGGAAAGTGACCCCTTTAGAAAAAATTTAAAAATAAGTTTTATGAATAGCATGAGCCTTAAACGTAATGAAAATACAATTTATTCTCCAGAAATATCTTTAATTATTTTTAAAATACGATTTAAATAAATATCCATTCCTCTAAAATGTTTTGAATTAAACTTGCATTTGTTAGTTTGGCATGCAATTAATTATAAATAATAGAAGTGACTACGTTTTCTTCACAGGAAATATCGATAGACTGTGGTCAAAACGGCGTTTTTTTGGATAATTATACTTTTTGTTACTGTATCAAGTTTTTTTAGACATGAGCGCATTTTTTTAGCATTTTAATTTTTGTGTTTTTATGTTCGCTGACGTCTAAAGAACAACATATAAAAAAATCACGATGCTAAAAAAATGCGCTCATTGTAAAATAAAACTTTTTTTATGCATGAGCATTTGTCATATCAAATACATGAAACAGCGCGTCATCAATTATAGTCAGTTTTTGCAAAATGCAAACGTATATCAAGCTAGCACGACAAAGTTATTTTTCCGATTTCTAACTTGTATATAATTTGTCGCTAATTTGTCGCCGATTTGTTACCAAATCCAAAAATTTGTCGCTCGCACTACACATAGCGTATCTCGAAAACGAAATGTCGTAGGATATTATTGTAAAGGCCATAATTTGTCGCTAATTTGTCGCTGAAGGATGACACATTCAACGAATTTCTCGCTATTCTTATTTTCAATTGATAAGCGAAAAACTGCTGGAAAACCATCAAACTGGCACTACATATAGCATATCTCTAAAACGAAATGTCGTAGGATATTACAGTAAAGGCCACACTTTGTCGTTAATTTGTCGTTGAAAGATGACACATTCAACTAATTCGTCGCTAGTCTTATCTCCAGCTGATAAGCTGGCAGTGCATATTGCATCCATATTTCAAAATAGAAATATAGTTGAAACATACTGTAATGACCAAAATTTGTCTAAGGTATCATCCTGTACTAACAAACTTTGCATCTGCTCCCCGCATACTTGTTAAATGTGTCATCTTTCAGTTACAAATTATGGCCTTTACAGTAATATCCTACGACATTTCGTTTTCGAGATATGCTATATGTAGTGCCAGTTTGATGGTTTTCCAGCAGTTTTTCGCTTATCAGTTGAAGATAAGAATAACGAGAAATTCGTTGAATGTGTCATCTTTCAGCGACAAATTATGGCCTTTACAATAATATCGTACGAGTGCGAGCGACAAATTTTTGGATTTGGTAACAAATCGGCGACAAATTAGCGACAAATTATATACAAGTTAGAAATCGGAAAAATAACTTTGTCGTGCTAGCTTGATATACGTAAAATGCAACAGCGAACTCCTCTGAGTGCGGATGGTCAGATGATTCTGATACAGAAAAGATATATTATTTTTAGTATATTTTGTTTCATTTTATTATAACTTATGATTTCTTGTATGCTAAACCTACAAATGTAAGTTTAGTTTAAAATATTTTAGAATAATGCATAATTATTTAAATAGTATTTTAAAAATAATTAAAGATATTTTTGGAGAATAAATTGTATTTTCATTACGTATACCTAAGGCTCATGCCATTCGAAACACATATTTTTTTAAATTTTCCTAGCCTATCGATACCCCTCCTTTTGATAAGTCTTATAAATGGTACCGTTTTCAGAATGAAATCTCTTTTCTTCAATAGGTTAATTAGTGGGTAACTTCTTGTAAAAATTTCTTTAGATAAAGGTAATAAGGTACCCAAAGGAATCTACTTTTGGTTAAGGAAGGGTTATGATGATAAATTAGGGATCAAATTTTTATTAAAACCGTAAAAGTATTCTATTGAGATTTTCAAAAACTGTGGTTTTCCTATCAATGCATCATAAGGTCGATATTAATAAATTTTGACAAGTCTCATAAATGGTACCATTCTCAGAGTGAAGTCTCGTCTTTTTAAAAAGCTAATTAAAGAATAGTTTTTTGTAAAACTTACTTTAGATAAAGGTAATAAGGTACCTAAAGGAATCTACTTTTGGTTAAGGAAGGGTTATGATGACATATTAATGAACGACCTTTGAGGGTACATTTTTAAAAATGGTGAATATATTCAATGGAGACTTGCAACAAATTGTATAGACTCACGAAAGCTTCATAAGGTCCTTCTTAATAAATTTTAAAAGTATCATAAATGGTACCATTTTTCAGTTTGTAATTTTTTCCTTCAAGAAGGCTAATTAATGAATAGTTTCCTATATAAATTACTTGAGATAAAGGTAGTAAGGTAAAATAATCTACCTTTGATGGGCAACTATCCTTCAAAGATCATATTTTTTAAAATCGCAAAAATTTTAGAGCTATGAAAGCTTTACTAGGTCCTTCTCAATAAATTTTGAGTCTCATAAATGTCAACCGTTTTTCAGAATGAAGCTTCTCTTTTCCAAAAGGTTAATTAAAGAGTAGTTTCTTGTAAAATTTACTTGAGGTAAAGGTAATAACTTAAAGATCAGGGAAAGGTTATTAGATCCTTCTTAATAAATTAAAGGTGTAGTAGGTACAGTGAAATTACTCTAGGATGGTCTCCGGGAATACTAGTTCTTAAAATGCGCAATGGCAAAAGGTAACGCCTTGCTGGCGATAGCCACAGAGATGCTTTTGCATGCTTGGTTTGAAGCAGAGTACTTGTCAGGGCCCATACTAAATCGCCCGACTATTCATTTTAAAATGGTCAAAATATTTTATATAATTATTATATTTTAAAGAATATAAAAGCTGCCAATATAGCGTGCTAAATGCTACGATATTAACACGTTTCATTACTGAAAGGTTATACATGTACAGTATAATAATTTTGGGAACATAACATTATCGGGAGATTCAGGTATAAACTAAATTAACGACTACCGGAGAGGAGACATCAAGCACCCCTGTCTTAAAACTAGTATATTTATTTGTCGTAATTTGTCGAGCGTTGATTGTATCTTTCTTCCTACGAATGCGTTCTCTTTCTTTCTTCTACGCCGACTGTAAAATCTTCAGAGCTCATCTTAGAGTACTCAAGCTGTACATATCATAACGAAATTCTGTGGAAGGAATTAAACTGAATAAACCACGGCTTTCTACATAATGACAACTTATTAGAGACACATTTTTGACCTCCCTACAATTCCCTGACATAATTCTTTACTAATTATTATCTATTATTACCTAAACGTTAATCAGATTATTTTGTTTGCTTTGGGGTAGGTTTCATTTTATCTAATTGATGAAAACCTTACATTTAATTCAATTAGACAGTAACAGCGGATACCTATCAGGTATCGAGTTCCATATGTTGTACCTTACGCTCCAGGTAGTGTATTGACCTGTCTTTGCTGATATATAATAATGCATGTGGGTTATTGAATGTGTGTGTGTGTGTGTGTAAAGCGAATTTATGTGTGCATGTTATGTGTGTGTCTGTGGTATGAATGCATATTACCTAAAGCAGGAGTCTTCGGTGAAATAACACTTTCGGTCTTCGTAACACACAGAGAAACTTGTTTGTGTTTAAGCGGATTTGACTAATCACATTCCAACGTATCCTATCTACTGCATACGTAAAATGACGATATTATTATGGAATGAAAATCGAGTCTTTCAAATAACGTAACGTTTTTGTATTGGAAAGCATCTCCAAGATATGTGGTTGACATTTTTGCAGTTTTCGGTTTAAATTGTGGTAGTCTCCAAGACTTTCTTGCCAAAATAAATTAATTTTAACCTTCTGTTACTATAGAAATGGGATACAAATTTTTGGATACTATGGTTATAAAGAATGTAGATTCTGTAGAATTTGATATCTGTAGAAAGCCCACCCAGTCACATTTCTAGATTTATACCCAAAGACTCTCAAATCATTGTTGTCATACAATGGCTAATTTCCTTGTAAATAGGCTACTAAGTTTTTCGCATAATATGTTGGTATATTATTGATAAATTAGTCAATAAGATTAAATTTAACAAACTCCTCTCACACTCCTATACTTTTCAAAAAGACACTACAAAACCATGTTTGTTACCATACCATACGAGCCAAGATTTTACAAGGACTCAAAGATATTTTTCATATAAATGATTTTCTTATTGTTTATAGTTCAAATTCCAATCCTCCACAAGTTCTTGTCTGTAATCCAAAGGATAATATGTTAGACAAACTAAACGCTCTATTCAAGTAAGGTTGAAAGAACATTTAGCACATGCCAGGTTCGGTAGAATAGAAAAATCCAATGTTGCTTAACATATCCGAGCAATGGACGATAGCGCGCTTCGGTCAGGAATAAATTCAGGTAGTCAAATATTACAGGTCAATTGCGCGCGGTTTGCCAAGACTTTGTAGGGTCAACTGCGCGCTCGGTAATTTTATTTAATTTATATAACAGGTTTTAAAGAAAAGTCTCTGAAGATCTTAAAAATATGTTTATATACAATTTGTTACAAAAACTCCAATACATGATGAATAAGAGAATGACAAGACCACGACAACACTCACTTCGTTCGTGTTGTCTTTACATACCGTAACCTTTTGATCCTACAGAATGAAACAAAATAATTCTTTAGTTACCTACTAATTATAAGTCAAGGTGAATATTAAAACCCGAACTAAATACATTTATTTGAAATCTTTGTTGGTTTCTAATATGATTCAACTATTTATTAATAAAAAAGGCCCAGGGGGCAATAATTTAATGATCGCGCGCAACTGTCCCATCACTTTTAGGGTCAGTTTTGTCACAGCAGGGAGTAAACTGACCGCAGCGCGCAATTGGCTTACATCCACATATCCTTAGGGGCCGTTCATAAAATACGTTCGCATGCAGGGGAGGGGAAGGGGCCTTTCTAAGTGTGACAAGATGTGATAAGGGGGGACAGGGGGTCTACGGCAACGTGACGTTCGCCGTTCATCAAAAAATTTTACTGAATTTTTACAGATAAAAAGAAATATTATTTATTTGTTCGTTACAAAATTTAAATTTTATTATGAAAATAAAATAAATATTTTTGACTATCAAAATTTATCATGTTCAGGGGGCGGGGGTGTTTAGTTTTTGTGACGTAATATTTACAGGGGGGTCACAGAAAGTGTGACACAACGTGACAACCGGGGGGGAGGTGGTCAAAAAAAGCTAATCTTAGCGTGACGTATTTTATGAACAGCCCCTTACTGAAAATAATACGATTAATATTGACAACCTTAATTTGATTAAGGGTAGATAGATAGATGTGAAAGTATGTTTACTTATAAAAATAGATCAAACTCTTTCAACTGTGATTAAAGTCTCACACCTAGCTCTCCATTGTTTTGTTAAGGTTCACTAAATTTTCAGCTTTTAGGCTCATGATCACTGGACCGTTTGGTTTTCTTATTAGCTTTTAGTTCACGTCAGTCGCTGAAGAAGGTAACTCTGTTACCAAAAAGTACTTCGGACGTTCAGTTTCTATTAGCTATTTAGTACGTTCTACAACTCTGCCAAAGCTTCCAATTATTATTTAAATTCCTAATGTCGCAAAAATTTATCACAACAAAGAGATACCTACCTACATATATAATTTTTTCAGAATAGAACAAAAAATTGATTGAAAAGCTACATACTTATATATACCTACCTACATATTTAAGTTAAAGATAAATCGAATATACAATTTATACATGACGTTCTAACATTAGAAATTTTGTTTATAAGACTTGTCGTTCGAGACAGTAACATCATCGAATTAATGCTGACGGTGCCAGATGAAATTTTATTTTGTAATGGTAAACTTTTGAAACGATGGCGATGCTTCCTCTCTTTTCTGTTTAGACAAACCCCAATGACAGAAATAACTTCAACATTCCCAACTTTTATGTATATTGGAGAATTTTAGTGCCAAAAAGATGGTTAATATTCTATACATACTTACAACACAACCAATTTTTTAGTATTAGGTACCTTTTCTTGTTTATAATTGATTTAACAAATTTAACACATTAATTACGTATCTACTGTTTATTTACACAATTTGTTTATGTAAATACTTGCCATTATATTCATATCACACTGTATACGTCCACCGATATTCCTAGACCTTATCCCTACATAAATAACCCGGAAGCTACGCTCCTGATTCAGTGGCAAGTACAAATGAGCCGCCAAATCGATCCCTTAGCAGGGCGTACCCAGTACTATCTAAGCAACGTCGCTTGCTCATAAAATCGTTACCATTGAAATCAAAATAGCAACTTTGCAAATGTTTGAACACTCAAGTTTTGTAGACATTTGATGTCATTCTGGATTTCTTTAAATAAGGATAAGATCCTTACACAAAATATCTTTTTTTTTACTTAAGTAGACTGTTGTAGACTTTAATTAAATTATCAAGGAAAAGCCCGTTAAAAAAAAATACCGGCCAAGTGCGAGTCGAACTCGCGCACCGAGGGTTCCGTACAAACCTGTACCTATATAAGTGATGTAACTAAAAATTTAAGGTTTTCGGAATTTTTCCTTTATATGTGCTATAAAACATTGCTTCATGCCAAATTTCAAGATTCTAAATCGACTGGAAGTACCCTTTAGGTTTTGATTCCCTTGCGAGTAGTTGCGAGTTTGAAAATATGCGGCTTAAATTGCTGTTTCTTTTGATTGCGTTGACATAGAAGTTTGATTTTGTTACAGCTTAAAGGTATTATAGACCTGAGTATTTGATATGAATTTCAATTTATTACCTCTACGCGTTCATGAGGAAAGGGGTAGTAACTTTAAAATTATTAAAAATATTTTTATTATATGATGTAACTAAAAATTTACGGTTTTTGCAATTTTTCCTTTATCTGTGCTATAAGACGTTGCTTCGTACCAAATTTCAAGATTCTGAGTTCACGGGAAGTAGCCTGTAGGTTTTGATTCGAAAATTTGCGGAAATTTGCGGCATAAATGGCTGTATCTTTTGATTGCGTTGGCTTAGAAGTTAGATTTTTGACAGCTCCAAGGGACAATACACCTGAGTATTTGGTATAAATTTTAGCTTGATACCTCAACGCGTTCCTGAGAAAAAGGATCTTGACAGACGGACGGACGGACAACAAAGTGATCCTATAAGGGTTCCGCTTTTTTCTTTTGAGGTGCGAAACCCTAAAAAAAGTCTATGACAGTTATGCTGCAGATGTGTTTAAAAACATTTATGGTTCTTTAGCTATCCAACAAGGAATAACAAGCTAGGGTATTATCAGAAATCTTACAAACAAACTGATGAAATGTTTCCAGATAGTAGTAAAAATTACGGTACTTAAGCGTCAAATTAATCACTTGAGTCAGAAAACAAAATAAAACAATCCAAATAGGTACAAAATAACGTTTATTACTTTTTTCAAAGAAAATTTACAACGTATATTCCACATGACCGCCTCTGTTTCGCACACATTCTGTGTCTTAAGTCACTTTTCACTTCACCAGTTGTTAATTTTCTTATTATCTATTTCGTTTCCCGCATCGATAATTTTCTGTCTCAAAACATCAACAGATGTAATTGGATTAAAAAACTAGCAAAAACAAATAAATTTGAGGCACAAAACACAAAAAAATGGGACAATAGACAAAATATCAGCAATTTTTATACCAAAACCTTAAACACCTTGAACACGGTTAAGTTTGGGATACGATCTTTCATAGTGAAATCAGTTAGAAATGAGGGAAACTACAACCTCTTACTTAATCTATGTCGATTTAACCTGTAACCCTGTATAATATTATACATCTAATGGGCTTATGAAGTTTTATTTTGCTTTGACAAGTGGAATGTTGTGACCTCTATTGATAATAAAGACGGCAATTTTATATTAACCCTTCTTATAATAATTTAGACTTACTAATAGTTCACCTATGTACATAAATTGTGAGTTGTATGAGTGTCATTCTGAAAACTTTGTGCCTATTCACTAGATCTGTCCACAGGTTGAGACTCGCGCACTGCAAGGTTTCTGGTGCGCAAACCTCAGATAGTGCGCATGTAAAAGCCCCAGAACTCTCCGGAGCCTAAAACCTCACAAAATGCATAAGATTAATTGCAGAGTGACATTTTCGATTCGGCGTTATGTCCAGAGACTCGTAATGAAAAAATTTTTGTGTTGAGTATAAATGGATTATAGAGGCACAGAGTAATGGTCATATTTCTTTGGCCCCTTTTAAGTAAATTTGCTCAATTCTAAAAATAACTTTGTGAGGTGTATATAGTATAATTATACCTAATCTATCGTTGATACGTATTCTAAATTCCTCATTGAAGTCTGTATACTCATTATATCTAATATTTACGACGCATTGTGACTGGAAGTACCCTTTAGGTTTTGATTCCCTTGCGAGTAGTTGCGAGTTTGAAAATATGCGGCTTAAATTGCTGTTTCTTTTGATTACGTTGACAAAGAAGTTTGATTTTGTTACAGCTTAAAGGTATTATAGACCTGAGTATTTGATAGAATTTCAATTTAATACCTCTACGCATTTATGAGGAAAGGGGTAGTAACTTTAAAATTATTAAAAATATTTTTATTATATGATGTAACTAAAAATTTACGGTTTTCGCAATTTTTCCATTATCTGTGCTATAAGACGTTGCTTCGTACCAAATTTCAGGATTCTGAGTTCACAGGAAGTACCCTGTAGGTTTTTATTCGAAAATTTGCGGAAATTTGCGGCATAAACGGCTGTATCTTTTGATTGCGTTGGCTTAGAAGTTTGATTTTTTTCACAGCTCCAAGGAACTATAGACCTGAGTATTTGGTATAAATTTTAGCTTGATACCTCCACGCGTTCCTGAGAAAAAGGTCTTGACAGACGGACGGACGGACGGACCGTCGGACAACGAAGTGATCCTATAAGGGTTCCACTTTTTTCCTTTTGAGGTGCGGAACCCTAAAAATATTCACTTGCCTAAGAAGTCACAATTAAATTCAAAGTATTTGATTAAAAATTTAAGAAATAATAAACTATATTCAATACGACGCGACGTTTCGACTCTTTTACTTTTATTATGGACTATCAGTAGTTACTTATTTTTGCTTATTAAAACGTCATATAAATTATTTTACACGTAAAAATATATCATATCTGTAATGATTTTTAATGCAATCTTCTACTATTAATCTAATGGTCAGTTAAGTGATATGGGCAATTTTTTATATTTTATTGCTTAAACATTACGACTAATATAAAACCACGAATTGTTCAAACATAATTACTGTGTGGTTATGACTAACAATAAACAAGTAATTAGTGAATATTGTAAGTGACAAAACTAATTCAACTAATTTTCAAATTTTTCTCTCAATCAAATGATTTTAATCAAACAGAATGACTAGTGGCAAACGCTTATAATTATGAGACAAAAAACTAAACTGACGACATGCTGCACAAAAACTATAATTGTATGTAGTCCAGATACTAATACATAAGTACATAACAAGAGTTGTAATAATACGTTTTAATAGAATTGCACACAAATGAAACCTAAACGTATCCATGTAATTGATTAGCAAAAACTGAAACGCTTTTAATATTTGTTTTCCGGCTGATTGTTATATTTGCATTGTTAGAACCACTACGTACTATTAAAGCTTTTGCAACTGAACTGCATTTTTGGCATCAAGAATATTATTTGTTTGCCGCGACTTGTTTTCATATAAACTTTGTTCTTATAAAATATTACCCCTGGATTAAAATTCAAGCTGCAAACAAGCATGCCACTTGTTCAAAATAAAACTTCAACGTTAACAATGTCGAATTGTCTTTAATAGTGAAGTAGTTAATTATTTATGATTTATTGTCTGCTTGCCATTTTGTAACAAAATTCGTATTAATATATATCAATACAATTAATATCTAAAAAATTATCTCTATAGGGGTACCTATGCGTTTGCCGCACGTTGGCACTTCTGTAACCATAGTTATCCTCTCAGAGATTTGTGCATAACGTGTTTCCTGTTTCTATTAAAAATATAGACAAGATAAATTTTATTTAAACTCAAAGTAAAAATAAAATAGCATCGAAAACGCGATCTTGTCATTGGAAAGTATCCAGGACAACCGTTTTATATAAAAAGCGTTAATCTTTCTGACATTTCCGCTCACAATCAGACCGGAGATAGGGTCCCACTTTTTGTTATTCTAGCCGTAATTAATATATACATATATATATATATAAACTGGTAGGTGGTAGGTAATGCGTTCTTTTCAATTTTTGGGAAAAATCCACATGCCAAAAACGCATCGGTTTTACGATATTTAATTATGCACTTTCGAAGATTTGGCAATTGCACAAACTCATAAAATGCCGTAGATATTTCTTAAACACAAAAGTAATAACTTTATAAATTCATGTTCCGATTTATGCAGAACTTAATTTCAAATTGGAAAAGTTCTAGGATTAGAATTGGAAATAAAAGCAGGAATGCCAAAAATTCAAGTCATTATTATTGCTAGTTAATAATTGTAGTTTTCAGGCGTGCTGATGAGAAGCAAGAATCCACGCCTGACTATTACGAAGAAATATCGATTTTTATCAAATAATATATTAGTTATTTTACTTGGCCAATTTTGTATCAAATGTCACAAAATTAAAACACTGATTTTCTTGTGTCCACTCGTACGAAAGCCTAATTATTCGAATGTGAAATGAATTATGGTCTAAAAATATCCGAAACGGTTTTCTACCACACTAAAATTTAGCAGTAAATAGTTCGGCAGAAAAGTCGTTAACATTTTCAGGAACCGAAACAAAGCAAAGCGTAAACGATTGGTGAAAGAGACGAGGGAGAGAAGACAGGGGAGGGGCATTTTATTTTTTTGTTTGGAACATTATTTTCGGAAAACGCACGGTATGCGCTCACGTAAACATTAGTAGGTTAATTAGTTTTCGATAAAACTTTAAAGGCACAAAGCGTAATACCCAATCCCAGATGCCAAACCGAACATCTGTGTAACAAAATTCAAAATTCGATAGTCATGACGTCAGGTTGTTTATTCAGGAAATTTTTGTATGAAAATAATTTTTTAAATTTATATAATTCTTAGACACCCTTTAGGTATATTTAAAGAGTTATTATTTGCTTTTTGCAATTCTTAAAACGACCTAAAACATTCCAAAGCCGAAAACTATTTCGAACTTTTACAGAAACAAAAAACCCTCCAACATAAAGTAAACTTTCAAAAGAATTCCTCAAAGAAACTTAAGGTTTAACACCGAAAGAAGTTAGCAGTCAAAATCTGACTACTCACTGAACCTATGATATATACAATCAAGCGAAGGGTAATTGACTGAGAAATTCTTCAAGCATAACAATGTCGTTAAATGTAGAAAATGGCTTGTTGGACTGTAAAGTTCGCTGCTCTTGAGCTACACAGAAAAGCCCGCACCCATACCTAATACTTGTCTAAATTTAGTACAAAGACGATAAAACTGAATCGAAGACAAAAAAATATAAAAGAAGAAAAATTGTGTGTTCTGTAAATATCTAAAACTGAATAAATATCATTTATTTGATCCCTTTACTTTATTAGTCTTCTCCTAAATTCAATTTTTTCAGGAAAGTTATAATTCTGCAAGTACACTCAATGTTTTCAGAATAATGTGTCAAATAAGTCAGGTTAAAATACATTAACGCATGCTCACTTTAGTGAAGCTATCAATAATTGTATAAATTCAAGAGGCAGGAATTTCACAACATATTTATATATACGATTCACAATATAGACCACCCTGATTTATTGAACCATAATATCTTCAGCGTATCGAACTTAACACTCCACTAACCTAAATTGCTACTGTCCGTCCTAAAACGTTCATATTAAATTGAACTGCCAAAGACTACCCATTCTAAACCATTCCGTTTCACCTACTGGTCAGTTTACATAATGTTTAAATGAATATGTAGTTAAACAAATTAGCCTCAAAAATAATTGGGATTTCCGGCATTGCTACTACCCATTCTAAAACGTTCATATTAATTTGAATCACCAATAACTTGCATCTACTTCTCCTACTGCCCTTTTTAAAGCATTCTTCGTCTCCCTTCTGAACAGTTTATAAAGATTCGGCATTGTTACTACCCGTTCTAATTACATTGAACTGCTAATAACTTGCATCTACATACTTTAAATAAATAATTCTTAATAAATCCTTTCGATTTTCGGCATTGTTACTACCCGTTCTAAAGCGTTCATATTAATTGAACCTCCAACAACATGCATCTACTTGCTTTCTACTAGCCATTCTAAAGTATTCTGCTTCACCAACTGGTCAGTTTACATAACGTTTAAATGAATATGTACTTAAGCAAATTAGTCTCAAAAATAATTTGAATTTCCGGCATTGCTACTACCCGTCATAAAACGTTCATATTAAATTGAATCACCAATAACTTGCATCCACTATTCTCCACTGCCCTTTTTAAATCATTCTTCGCCTGTCTACTAAACAGTTTATAAAGATTCCGCATTGTTACTACCCGTTCTAATTACATTGAACTGCTAATAACTTGCATCTACTTACTTTAAATAAATAATTCTTAATAAATCCTTTCGATTTCCGGCATTGCTACTACCCGTTCTAAAGCGTTCATATTAATTGAACCTCCAATAACATGCATCTACTTGTTTTCTACTAGCCCTTCCAAAGCATTCTGCTTCACCTACTGGTCAGTTTACATAACGTTTAAATGAATAGTATTAACAAATTAGTCTCAAAAATAATTTGGATTTCCGGCATTGCTACTACCCGTCATAACAACTTTCATATGAATTTGAATCACCAATAACTTGCATCTACTTCTCCTACTGCCCTTTTTAAAGTATTTTTCGTCTCCCTTCTGAACAGTTTATAACGATTCGGGCATTGTTACTACCCGTTCTAATTACATTGAACTGCTAATAACTTGCATCTACTTACTTTAAATAAATAATTCTTAATAAATCCTTTCGATTTCTGGCATTGCTACTACCCGTTCTAAAACGTTCACATTAATTGAACCTCCAATAACATGTATCTACTTGCTATCTACTAGCCATTCTAAAGCATTCTGCTTCACGTACTGAATCGTTTATGTAGTTTAAACGGATAAGTATTTATCTAAATTATTATCAATAATTCATTTGGATTTCCGGCATTGTAATCTACAGCAAATATTTCAATTTAACAATTTTTAATTGTTTAAGGAAACAAATATTCATATGTAAATTAAGTAATCATTAGGTAAGTGTGTCGTTACAGGCTTGGTTGAGAATATATGGTGGGTGGTAGACTTGTTTTGCGTTGTGTCCGTTATTTTGAAGCTATATGACGAAGAAATACCGTTCGATGTATTATGTAATAATAAAATAAGACGTATGGAAAAATAGAAAAAGTGCATGAACTTTGAAACCCAACACCTTTAGTGTGTATGTATAGAAGAATATATTACATAATGAAAAAATAATTGATTACATGATGGCCTTTTTGTATTTACCTATGTAGCAAGTATTCGCTGAAATTGTAATAAACAACATGAAACGTAAAGGTCTCCGTAGCAATGGAAATAAGCACAGCCAAAATTACTAATTGTACCGTATAATTTATTGCCAGTTCTATTATTTTCTTATATCGTTTTGGTCCATGAAAATTTGTGTCATCTTTACTCAAAATAATTTAGTGATTCATTCGATATTCTCTGTTTGTTTAAACAAGTTTCACAATTCAAAGAAGATCAAATAAACCTCCTTCACATTTTGTGGTCGAGGTATTTCAAAATCTCTTGAGAGGCAAAATGCGCAAGAACGGTAAGAGACACGACTTACACTCGAGTATTTACGTCACGATGGGCGGAGTTATGTTTGTACGAACCGCAAGGTCAAGGCTCACGACTCATGAGATTCTGAGATACGTCCAAGGGTAGGTAACGGAAGTCTAAAGGTACCTGCTGAAAATAAATATGTGTAAAAGTATCCAAGATTTACCTTTATTATATTTTAGAGTAAATTACAGTATTTCTTTAAATATAGGTACGTATTAATTCTTCTAATAATGGCATAGGAAATTGTAAAGGTCTGCAATGTGACCACAATGAAAATCCATTCCCCTGTAAATATGCTTATAATGTATTGAAAAGTACGAGACTAAAAGGGCATTGCCTTGTAGGTTTTAAAGTAAGGCTCAAATAAGCGGAAACGGAAACAATAGCATGTTTTGTTTACCGAGACACGCCGCGTGTTTAGTTTATGTAATGTTTAAGGTAATATTCATAAACCCAAGCTAAGGCTGGGAGCATACGTTACCACGTGGAATTCACAAATCATTCGTAAGTTCAGCATGGAGAAATATATTAAGGAATATGATGACAAGGGAACTAAAAAAATGTTTTTTATCTTCGCACACATTCTATAATCTCCAACAGCGGTTAGAAGAAGTAATCTTCTATTTTAAAAAATGAAATTAAAGTTCTGTAATATTCACGTATAAACTAGGACTCTAAACAGTAATTTAAAAGGTCATATGATAAGAAAGCAACAAAAAAAATTTTTTTGAGCGCTGTGTTCTTTACAAACATTGTTACAACTTTCAGAAGCCCCAGAGGAATTAATCTTCAGCTTATTAAAAATTAAATTACAGTACTCTCATTTTTCTTCAATTCTACTAAGGATTAATGTATACACTAGGACTCTAATGAGTAATTTAAAAGTTCATATGATACAAAAGGAAACAAAATTTTTGGGGGCTGCTTCTTTCTTTCTGAAGCCTCAGAGGAACTAGTCATCAATTTTTTTTAAAAGATTTCTGATTTTTATTCAATTCTACTAAGGATTCACGTATGAACTATGACTTTAAGATCGAATTTAAAATGTTCCTAAAACTTTAGTTGTTGAAAGTAATATCGATGTGACGTGCGTCGTCTGAGAAGGTGTTATTTAATATATTAAGAATTGAAAGCGTTACGCGAAGTGAAAAGGAACACGGCTATTGTACTCTATTAAACCGTTCAAAATTCACTGCCTAGTTCAAGGTAGCTCCGATGGACCGTTAAATTGATCTTCTGCAATCGTCTGATTCGATTCGATAACGAATCTAGAACCTGCTTAAATATAAATGACAATTTATAACTGAAAATTGCTAGTGACTTCATCGGCAAGAAAATTTCATGTGAATTTTAAGTGGGTAAATCCCAACCGATTTTATTAGAAAGTATATTTTTAAGTACTACAAAACATTTTTTTTACTTACATAGTAAACTTTTTTTTGTTTAAATTGGTTAGAGTACATGGAAATAATAATAATAACTACCCATTCTAAAGCATTCTGCTTCATCTACTGGTCAGTTTGCATAACGTTTAAATAATTATGTAGTTAAACAAATTAATCTCAAAAAGAATTTGGATTTCAGGCATTGCTACTACCCGTTCTAAACCGTTCATATTAATTGAACGGATAAGTATTTATGGGTGAATTACGGTATTTGATTTTTTTGTGTCCCTAAAGGAAATTTGATCTGTTTCATTCAATATTAATAATTTCTCTATTTGACACTATTTTTGCATTTGTAATGATGGGGGTCCAGAAGATTTTTCCATTTTTTTAAATTTTATAAGCACCAGAGGAAAATGTGTTACCAGAGGAGTGACACTGGTTTCCGATGCTTCTTAGTTTCTTTTGATACTCACGTACCTTTTGACGTAATTGGTTAAATTCATATTTTTGTTTTTTTATAACTTTATTTCGTAATTTTCGCTGTTTCTGATCGCCACGTAGCAGCCAGAGCGATATTGTTTTGTGGAAGTGGAGGTTGGTCTTCATTCTCAGACGCAAGTGGTGTCACTGGATAGTTTCTGGTAGATTGTAGCTTCACACGATCTTTATGCTTTTTAGTCTTCTCTCTTCATATTTCTTAATAGCCCTTTGTTCCCTTTCAGTCATATCATTTATGCTCTTAATTTGTACCTTTTCTTTTTTCTTTTAATTGAGCATTTTTAACCGGATCATTTTTAATTCTTTGGTAGCGTAATTTTTCAGCTTGACGCTTTATTTGTAACCTCTCTTTTCTCGCCATGATGTCCGATTATGCTCGAGTATTCAGAACAAGTGAAATGAAGCTTTAAAAACCATTAAATACTAATGAAAAAAAATCACTTCCCTGGTATCGTACTTCCTCTGGTATGAAATATGCCAGAGAAGTGACGCCAGAGAAGTGACAAAATCGCGCATAATCTACAAAAAAAACATCGCTTGCTTTTCTGACTACATTCAAACGTAATACGTGATATCTACACACAATAAACAATGTATTGTGCAAATAAACAATTTCGTAACGACAAAATACAAAAACATATAGTTACCAAAGGAAATACTTCAACGACTGGCACAAACACGCTTTCCTACAGTGAATCGCAAACTGAAACAATATTATTGGAGTTTTGCTCAACGTCGTTAGCTTGCTTCTAACTTCACACTGTTGTATGCGTGTAATTCACCGACAAAAACATATCTATACGGTTTCAAGTCAAATTTTAAGTCTTTGAATTTCGCCAGATGAAGTGACATTACTGTAACGTGACGTAAAAGTAAGTTATTTTTTTTGAAACTAATAAATATTTTTACAGTGTATTTTGGTAAAATATGTTTCGATATTAAACAAAACATATGATCATGTTAAAAGAAAACGTAATGGTATAAGTATTTGAAGCATCTGGCCATAAAATCACTATAATCTACTAATGGGGGAGGCCAGAGGAGTATACATTTATAACTATTTTAAACTATTAATGCCTTAAATTAAATAATGATCCTGATTAGACTGTGTGGGTCAGATAAAAGACAATATTCTTTATTGTTTAAGCATACAGAAACAATAATATAATAGGTTTAACGTAAAATTTGTCTATGGACCACTAGAATTCAAATAGCGTATATTCACCCTTATATAAATTATTATCAATAATTCATTTGGATTTCCGGTATTGTAATCTACAGCTAAATATTTCAATTTAACAGTTTTTAATTGTTTAAGGAAACAAATATTCATATGTAAATTAAGTAATCGTTAGGTAAGTGTGTCGTTACAGGCTTGGTTGAGAATATATAGTGGGTGGTAGACTTGTTTTGCGTTGTGTCCGTTATTTGGAAGCTATATGACGAAGATATACCGTTCGATGTATTAATAATAAAATAAGACGTATGCAAAAATAGAAAAAGTGCATGAACTTTGAAACCCAACACCTTTAGTGTGTATGTGTAGTCTCCCTACTGAACAGTTTATAACAATTCGGGCATTGTTACTATCCGTTCTAAAACGTTCATATTAATTGAACCTCCAACAACATGCATCTACTTGCTATCTACTAGCCATTCTAAAGCATTCTGTTTCACGTACTGAATAGTTTATGTAGTTTAAACGGATAAGTATTTATTTAAATTATTATCAATAATTCATTTGGATTTCCGGCATTGTAATCTACAGCTAAATATTTCAATTTAACAGTTTTTAATTGTTTAAGGAAACAGATATTCATATGTAAATTAAGTAATCATTAGGTAAGTGTGTCGTTACAGGCTTGGTTGAGAATATATAGTTGGTGGTAGACTTGTTTTGCGTTGTGTCCGTTATTTTGAAGCTATATGACGAAGAAATACCGTTCGATGTATTAATAATAAAATAAGACGTATGCAATAATAGAAAAAGTGCATGAACTTTGAAACCCAACACCTTTAGTGTGTATGTGTAGTCTCCCTACTGAACAGTTTATAACAATTCGGGCATTGTTACTATCCGTTCTAAAACATTGAACTGCTAATAGCTTGCATCTACTTACTTTAAATAAATAAATAATTCTTAATAAATCCTTTCGATTTCCGGCATTGCTACTACCCGTTCTAAAGCGTTCATATTTAATTGAACCTCCAATAAGATACATCTACTTGCTATCTACTAGCCATTCTAAAGCATTCTGCCGAGGTACTTCAGGTGTAGAAGTGATACAAACTAAGACCGTAGATTTTGACTTGCGACAGCGTGCCGGAATAATTTTTGTAACTATACGTTGTGTTTTATTGTATTTTTATAGTACGTACTTACAAATTAAAATAGTATTTTTTTATGTTCAATTTTCCTTCATCACCCAAATAAACTTAATAAACGGATTTTATTTGATTTTATGTTTACGTAGATATTCAATTTTTTACATATTTTTAAGAATTTTGGACAGCGTCTTTAATAACACATTTTATTTTGAAGTTTTCGAAAGTAATGAAACTTGGCATCTACAAGCGTTTAAACAATAATAAAAAAATGACATTTTATAAATATAGGTATCTACATAAAACAACAAATACTTTTACACTAAATATTTCAAAATTTATTACATAATACCATAACCATCACATGAATGCTTTTAGCGTCATGTACGGTTTTTTAAATCAACTTTCACCAGTCTTGTCATTACCAAAGTCACCGCCTTTGTTATTTATACGCAGGGGTAGTTATACAATTGAGAACGAGTGTACATAGTTAAATGTTAACTAGCACAATTTAAAAATAAGCACACTGAACATAAAATGAACACGTGTACACTTGAATGAATATATCCTTATTATACTTAGGTTGTAATTAAGTTGGAATTTATTAAATAGTTGCTGAATGCGCTCATAATATCATAAACTGCAACTTTTCACGTAGATTTATGGGCAAACTCATATACTTGATGCCTATTTTAACTACAAATGTTTACGTTTGCATAAGCTTGCAAGCACAACTGTGTTTCATATGCATATAGTAAGTACATACAGTTGCAAGGACATAATTATTTTGTATTTTAAAATCTCAATTTTAAATTTAAATTAGAAGTAACACACATACCAGATCAAGAAAGTATTTGTTTACATACTTTGCGTTATTGTAATTTACAACAACCAAGAATATTGTACATACGCATCAAGGAAATTTATACCTATAGTCTGATTTTTTTTTAGGGTAGCGGTTAAGGTCATAAAACTGTCACTATCAAGTGACTACCTTTGCTAATGCCCAACTGGAGTGTGTTGAGTTTTAGATTATGTACTTGCTGTGCCTACAAAGCTCAAAGTAGTTTGAAAGCTTTTACAGGGATGTTTTCAAACTTTTAGGGCAATTACGTAAAGACTTTTTTATGATACTTCTTGAATCTTAGCTCTAAAGATGGACTCAATGAGGATTATTGACAAATAAGATCAAGATCGTCCTCTTTCTGAGCGCTGGTGTTAATCGGTCGCCCAATTTTAATAGGCTCATAAATCTCATGAAAGTTTTATTGCCTGAGCCGCCACATTAAAGAAATTACACAATATATCCTGTTTTTGTGCCCTTTTTGAATTCTCAAATAAATACCCACCGCCGGAAATATTTTAATAAACAGTAAGAATGTTTTTGTACTTATTTGCAGACATAACGGTGTGTAACATGAAATGTCGATTAGATTTTGTTGAAAATGCTTGCAGGATTCTAATATCTGAGCTATCCTTCCTGTGACGTCAGTAAATATCTGGACGTAGGTGGTAGATTAATCGTAAGTGAAAAAGTATGTGATGGTCAATAATAATTTTATATGCTTGCTGTGAAGAAAAAAATAAAGCTTTCTTCCACTCAAATACTTCGATCCAAAGATAGTTAATGCATAGGCGCTAACATTTTAATAACCGGATGATTTATTTTTGGAAAACGATCCTCGCTGCTTTTTCATCTCCATCAGTTGTGATGGATACACTTAATTACACTAGTGGATACGTTAAAATATTTCCATTTCACCAGATGCTAAAATTTAATCCTGGTGTGATGAAATATTTAAGTAAAGATCATCAATACAAACCATCATTTTATGATCGATTAATATAAAATGCATTATATTTAATCTCAGCAGTTACTGTACTTGTTGATGAAAGTTAGTGAATTCGTATTATTTCTGCGATTTTCGTTAGTGTAGGTAATGGACAGAAAATTTTGCAGCCAATAAAATATTTTGAATTAAGAACATCCGGTAACAAAAAATTGAAACATGTTATATATTAATGGGCACTATTAACAAAGAACTTTACTTTTTAAATTTTAAGGAACTTTGCAAGTATTATATTTGACAACAGCTGAACCTAAAATCAGCCAAATTTATTCTTAGACAAGTGCCATTACCACCCCTTTGGTATTTTTTTATTAAAAGCCTTTATTTGACTTGCCTGTTCATCTTTCTGCTACGCGTGCAGATATTCTGACGACAAAAGATTACGAGAAGGCAATACAAACAAATAAAATTCTAGACATCCTATTTTTAAAATACTCGTATTTGTAAAGTTTCAAATTTAATTAATCGCCTCCCTTATTGAATAAACTTGAATGTGTTTGTGGATTGAAAAGTTGACTTTACGTAGCTAGCTTTTGGTTTACTACGTAGATAAAATATAAATCATATTTAAGGGAATTGAACGAACACGCCTGCTCGTTTATTAATGACGAAAGGCATAAAGGATAACGGAAACTCAAATTCGGACAACAAGCGGTTTTGTCCGTACCAAATGGCTTGCTGTCAGTATTAATACAAAGCGAAGTGGAATTGTGTTTTCCATTTTTCATTCGCTATAACATCTGGTGGTATTGACATTTTCAGTATCGAGCTACCAAATTCTCATCACAAAAATAATACCAATAGCAAGAGTTGATTGAAAACTAAAATTTATCAGTTTACATGGTGCAAAAGACTTTTAGTTGATTAAAATAACTATTATTATTATGTCTGCAGGCAAAAAGACGCCAAAAAGATTTTTTTTGGACACCGATTATGACCGACCGAAACCATTAGCATATGAACTGAATATATAAACATATTAATGGTTTGTTTGATGTTGACAGATAAAAACAAACCAACAAAATGTGTTGTTGCTTTCCTAACAAACATATAATGAGGTTAATCGATGTAAATGAAAATAAATTCCTTTGTATCTCACATTGTTCCCTTCAATTACTTACTTTGGTAAAATCAATTAGATAATTTTCATTATTCAAAGAAATCCAGAATTTCTACAGAATTGGAGATATGTAGTTCGCTGTGTAAGCGCCGCGGGCTACAATCAGTGGCGGTGCGTGATCATTACGTTACGGTACTTAAACATATAGTTTCTACGTATTACTAACCACTTTCTAAATAAAAATCAAATATTGTTTCGCTCAGTCAAGTTTGAACCCCAAGGATTTCCTTGAAATCGTGACGGTCTCCAGTTTCTTTCCTTCTTTACAGGATTTGAGTCAAACGAATACAAAATGCCGAATTATCCCCAACCCCAACTGACATGTAAGATAATCTTAGATAACGAGATCATTATGGCAACTGACGATGACGTAGGTAATCTCTGGAGGTTGTGGGCACCTTTAATAGAGGTGTAAACATCATGGGAATACAAATACTCTAGGGAGAAGCTACTGTGAGAATACTTAACATCAGGACATTGATTTTGGCTTCATTATAAAACATTGTGCGTAAACTTCAAATTGTAACAATGACTTCAAATTGAAATATAATAATTATTAAGATTTCTGTCAGCAAAAGACCAACAAGTTTTCATATCTACATGAAAGTATATACTTTGTTAGGTATTAATTTGCAGTGGGTCGTATTTCAAATTGACCCTGACGTTTTCTTATGGCTTTTATGAAGAAAGCTATGCCCGCGACTTCGTCCGCGTACAAAAGTAACTTTTGGAAGCATTTAAAATTTTTTACTTGCATATTTTTATTTTCTGGGCCGTAAGCCTTTTTGGCGACGTCATTACACAAAAACTTTCATTCCTTATTTTTGCCCCCTTTAGGATAAAATTTTTACAAACTTAAAATGTCGTATTTATATCTAATCAAAAGCACAAAAATAAGTTTCAAGCCTCTAGCTTTATATCTACTTATCTATCTCTGTACCAAATTCTCATTTAAATCGGTTCAGTAGTTTGGGCGTGATTGCGTAACACACAGACAGACAGAGTTACTTTCGCATTTATAATATTATAGATTAATATAGTTTAATTATAGTTTAAAATAGTTTATATAGCTTAGTATTCAACTACTTTTATTGATACAAATAAACAAAACCTCTATAACTTTTTACACTTAATATTTTAATTTTCTGGGCCGTAAGCATTTTGGACGACGTCATTACACAAAACCTTTCATCGACTAATTTTATCCCCTTTAGGGTAAAATTTTTACAAACATTGAATGTCGTATTTATTTATATCTAATCAAAAGCCTAAAAAATCTTTAAAAATTACGGAATTTCTGCACAAACTTTCCTATTTCAACCCCTTACAACCCTTTTTTCGCATTAAAAAGTAGCCTATGTCCTTTCTCATGCTCTAGACCATCTCTGTATCAAATTTCATTTAAATCGGTTCAGTAAATTTTAGGCGAGATTGTGTAGCACACAGACAGAGTTACTTTCGCATTTATAATATTCCGCGAATTCATTTTCATCGATTTTCCCATTTGAATAAGATATTTTCCCGCAGTAAAACGTAGCCTATGTGTTAATCCAGGGTGTCAGCTAACTCCATACCAAATTTGATTAAAATCGCTCCAGCCGTTTAGACGTGAAGAAGTAACAAACATACAGACTCACACACTCCCAAACATTCGCCTTTATAATATTAGTGTGATTAGAAAATGAAGTATAGATATTATAAATTACAGTAAAAACTAATTTTTGTTATTGCTCTGGATTAATTTATTAATTAGTTAATCAATTATGAAACCTTGTTGAATAAAATATTTGACTTGACCAGCAGAAGCTCTGAAGGTTTTTTTTTGGTTCTGGTGGTCATCAAACTATAACTATAATCTCAATGCATCCATCGGTGGATTAAGGAAATAAACTGTGCTTTTTTGTAGTCACCTTATTTATTGTCAGAAACCATTAAGTAATTTACAGTACTCGTAGCAAGTCTAATATTAACAACAAACTACAGTAATAAAAAAACTAGACCCGCCTTATTAGGTGAGCATCTATCTACCTACATATCTAAAAATCTACACGAATATCTACCTATGTATAGTACCTATAACAAACAGAAAACAGATAGATAGACAGACACAGAGTCCCCCTGAGCCGTTGGGCATTGACCCGGAGATAAAGTGCTGCTCGTCGTCATCCAAAGTTACACGCATTAATAATTGTAGGAAGTACTGTAGTAGTAACAATAATATTAATAATAATAATAGTAAAACACGAATGCCAACAAGAATACTTAAGCTTAAGTCACATGAAGTATTATATTCGCCTTTTGTTCTTTCATTATTTACAATCTGGGCTCGTAGGTACATATTATAAAGATAAGCTGGTCTTGTGTGGTGTTTGAATAGCAATTACAATTACACCTCCCAGAAGATGATTTCGTTTTTTGCTTTTGAGAAGGAGTACCTTCTTACGACAGAAAAGTCGAATACACCACACAATTTTTATCTACTAGAAAATATAATGGAGTTATAATAAATCCCAAAAAGTGGGCTATTTAAAGGAGATACTTCCTCAAGATTTACTTATGAATCTACAGAACGTTTTATTAAGGATTTTATTGAATTGTATTTCCAATGCAGCCCCTAAAGGGCGTGTTAATAAAACATCCACATACAGACATTGTATCGCCATCTACAGGGTATTTGCTGTTACACAAAGTTGGACAAGACCTTACGAATGTCAACAATGCTTGCTAATAACTGAATTTACGATCAGATTGCAAATTACTTTATGTGAAGGGTTAGTAACAGCAAATACCTAATAGATGGCAATATAATGCTTCTGTGTGGTTATTATATTAACCATAGCCCTATAAGATTCGTAAAACAGTAAAAAATAAAACAGGAAACAATAGCAAAGGTCAAGTTTTGAATAAAAATGAAATAAACAAATACACACCGCTGTAGGTCTAAGACGAATATGTCAAACAACAAATCAATTGAGTTCGTCAGTATCGAACAAGGTGATCGACAATTTTTCGGCGCTGAAAGATTTATTTGACAAAAACTTGGCTCTTCCAAAATATACAAACAGTCAAATCAGTCAATTGTTTGCACTAAATGATTCCAAGGTTTTGATTGATACCCTGTTAATTGGAACGATATTGTATTTTGTAACAACTTTTTTTAAATTTCATTTTATCAAACAAAAGTTAATTTTATCGGGTTGAGAATAGAACCAACCAGAAGCTTTTTCAGTGAGTTATTTAGAAAAACGTATGTACAAAAAGTCCCTTTGAATAAATTGTGAAGGGATGTATTCAAATCCCTGCTCCTTTTTTGCCTTTTTCTACCTGATCTTTCGAAAGAAACTCGTGGTTTTTACATTACTTAGCCTACCTGAGGTACTTATTATCTACTGACGAGGTTGTTAAAGTCGAAATATTCTAGAGCCAAGACAAGCAAGTTCAAAATTTGAGAGATAAGTATTATTACCTACTTGATACCGACCTACACTGACAGATTGTAAAAAATATCATTGATTAATAGTTTTACGAATTTGTTAGTGCCAGAAAACCTTTCAAAATGTCATTTATTTTTAGCTTATTTACTTTATTGTATTTCATCAGGTAATTTTTTGAAATTCTTTAAAAAGGGTATTGATTCAGAAACTCAAAGACACACAAATTATTTATAATTAATATTTTATTTTATACTATATTTCAAGATCTTATCCCTTTAGGGGATGAATTCTGAGGTCTAAGGACTAAGGTGTAGCAAGTCTCTAAAAATAATATTTCATCCAAACTGAGAAATTAAAATAACTAGTTTATAAATTACTACAGAGTAAATAAATATTCCTTAAAATTTTTCGTCAATTTAAGTTTTTTCACCACGAGTTTCCCTTCAACTTTAACTGTTACCTAATGCAACCCCAGGAAGTTTAAAATGATTTACAACCTCGTTATCTGGGACGCTTTTCTGCTTAAATTTATTATTCCTATATTTGAGCTGTTTTCTGATATGATATGCCCGCTAAAAAAATATCCCTCACTAAAAAAATCGTAAAGACTGAAGGTTACAAAGTGCCTTACTCATTTACGTTTGTTTCTTTCTTTTCAGTACATTGGATCATTGGACATACCACGACCAAAAAACAGGGTTGAAATTGTTGCAGCAATGCGGAGAATTAGGGTGAGTACATCAAAAAAAAAAAAAGGATGGGTACATTAAAAAATTATCTAATTTTAAAATTTATTTACATTATTAAGAATTTATTTTTAATCTGCTGTAGATATTTTCATTTGGGAAAAAACGTAAAATTTTTGTTTTCAGTACGAGTTCAAAGCAAACGGGGTTAAAAAGAAAAAGGTGACAATAGAAGTTTCGATAGATGGAGTCAAAGTTACGCTTAGGAAAAAAAGAAAAGTAAGTTTTTCCAAAAATGTTGTTTTACTACTTTTGATTCTTTTTACTCCCTATTTTTCATGATTATTCCACATCGTCATTTTCTAATTTCTTTAATTTATTCTAACTTTTGTGGTTTACCCAATAAGGTATCCAATGTTCCTGATAATCTTAATTTTGGTAATTTCATTTATCAATATTTTTGGGGAAAGTTTTGAAACAAATACCAATTCCAACTCAATATTGTTGATGTTTAATTAGTGGTTTGCTAAAATAATTTTATTCTTTCCAGAGAAAACATTATTTAGAAGAATCGTCACCTATTTTGTTGGCTCATCCAATATATCGCATTTTTTACGTGTCACACGACTCGCAAGACCTTAAAATATTTAGTTACATTGCCAGAGATGGACATTCCAACGTTTTCAAGTGTGCTGTTTTTAAATCCAACAAAAAAGTAAGCACCTTCATTTAAAAAACTTATAAATAGTTATTTTAATATTTCCTTTTATACTGTTTTTCATTCTGCTTCCTTAAGTTTTCTAACTTCACAGAAATAGCCTGAAAATTTATAATTGAAAAAGGGTAAAAATATTTGTAATATTTAAAATTAAGCACGTGGATTGCATGCACTTGTTGGTAGAGGTACTTCAAAATCCCATTAGTCACGCATTTATATTGTACATTCCAAAAATATTCGCTCTATACAGCGAGGAGTACACTAAAGAGCTTTAAAGGTAACAATTAATGAAAATGAGGAATTTAATAGCTATGTGATCCAAAGTTGTGAAACATGAGATTATGAATTACCCCCTACGTTCCCCAAATATTCAGGACTATCCTTATGTAGCTTAGAGATTTCTAAAGCACTTGAAAAAAATATTTCATGTACTTATGTGTAAATTAATTTATTCCATAGATATAAGAAATTTTGATGAGATTACATATAACAGAAAATGTGATAAATTGTAGTATTTAAGATTAACAATTAACATATTTAGCTTAAAATTAGTAAATTTAACTCAAAAATAACAAATACAGCGTTTTAACGAGACCACGGTGATAACACAGAAATAAATTCCAATTTCAACAAAGGATAATTACTGAAACATTTTGAAACGTTGGTCCCTGATTGACATTAATTTGGCGGAAGTACAACAGCAATGCAAATAATTTACAAAAATAAATATACAGACTCTCACAAAGGCGATTCAATTTCTCTTAAGATATTTTTTTAATTGTTATATTAAATTCCTTCTATTTAACTTCATAATGGAATACAGAAATTATTTATTTATGATCCGACACCTACATCTACTATAGCATAGATACTTAATTAACTTAATAAATACCATAATTAATTATAACTATGTGCGAAAAGCAGTTTGCTGAGTGAGTGTCGCCACCTGGATTAAAATTTGAGAGCTATTTTTATATACATTTATTTAAACAAATTTTTACTAATGCTGAGTAATACAAATTCACTAAACAAATATTTTGTAAAGGTCTGTACAAAAAGACAACATATTTTCGACGTATTAATACAAATGACGTCACATGTTCGCAATCCATCAGAAAGTGTATGTGTCTGGGAACGATGACGTTACAAATCGAAGTCCAGTGCCAAGAGATCGGCAGTATAAAAAAAATAATGAATTATATACACTGTCCGCTTAATATACCATTTTTATATGTTTACGCAATAATGTTGGTAGGTATTTTCTTGGAAAAGCGGCACAATAAATTCAAAAGGCGAACATTGCCAGAAAATAAATTACTACAGGATTTAAAGTGCGCGTTATTACGCGATTGTAAAGAGTGTGGATGTACCTACGTGTTTTATGAACACCTGCGGCTTAATCAGATTGCTACATTTTTGACCTACAATAGGTAAAAAGGGTAGAAAAATGAAAAATTTTAGGTACTCCACGAAAAAAGGAAACTGTAGTCAATTTCGTGTCGGTTAGTGACACCTGGCGAGTAATACGAGAGGTTACAAGGCTTTATTTGAATTATTGTCAACAGATGGTGTTTGAATTAAGGACCTTTGGTTTTAAATGTTGTTAAAAATTTTTAACCGAGAGCTTACTATCCATTAGTGTCTAAGAACCTACTTTGCCATCAAGTTTATAATTTGACTGCCGTTTTTAGATGAATCATTTGCAACTGAAACTTTTCCCTAATTAAGGCATTAATTATAACTGCTCCCAACTATTTCAAATTCAGTTAATGATGCAAACTCAAAGAAGTTCAAAAATAATACAGAATGCAATTTTTAATTGACTTTTTTCGGTATAGGTACCTACATAATAACATGAATTTTTGTTCTAAAGTACCTTAAACAATGTAACATGAAGCCTTCACCTAAATTTATTTTAATGACATAGCGGTTGTTTCGAACGTGCAATTTCATCTTGCTTCTGAGTATAAGTAAAGTAAATGAATTCGTTAGAGCAATTGAAACTAATTATTAATTAGATACATTTATACGAGCCATCTAATCAAGGAGTAAAGATGTTTCCGCAGACTGTTTTAGCTCTGTATTTGGCATTTAATTTAACTTTTCTAAAAATAAAACAAAATTTTCTTGAAATTAATTTTGCAACAGTACAATTTGTTTTATTTACAGTGACGATCAATTAGAGTATTCAAAAACTTTCCAGGAGATCATAAATTTAATTTAGGTTGGCGACAAGTCATGTCATAGTAGAATGTCACTAATTGACAATTCGTAGCTCTGAGCTCGAGTGCGCACGCTCAAACTTATTCTAAAAACATAGGGTCACCTACGTATTTATTCTACTACAACAGTTATTTTAAATACGATAATTGTGATCTTAACCTTCTTGCTTATTTGATAATAAAATATTTATATTTATCGCCACAGTAATAATATAAAACAAAGAAAATATATTTTTGGCCAGTGCATTTGTAAAATTATGTTTACATCTGCACCCGCTAATATATCTGAAGACAGATTGAGCCAAAATTACCACATACCTGACAGAAATACCAACGGTATAATATCGGAAGACCCTGAACGTCCAAACGTCTTTTAAAATTAAAAATCTATCATTGTCGTCTAATTTTAGCCACATCAGAAGTTTACCTGTAACATAAAAATAATCGAATTAGTTTAAATTAGGATTTTAATGGAAACGCACGTGTAAGAAATTTTCTTATTGAAAGATTGAATTAAATTCGTATGTTTAAAATAAGTTTAAGTGGAATCATGATACATCAACTACTTAAAGATTAGAAACAGTGGTGGCAAAGAGGGTAAAGATATGTTTTAATTTTTGTATAATTCAAATTATTGATAAATTTCATGATATAATTATAAAGAATACTTTTGTGTGGACTCGATCTCAAAAATAAAAATAAATATTAGCAAAAGGTGTTTACAGAAAAATATAGCCTCTTACGACATAACCCAACCCAACCTATTTTTACATAGGAGACTGTAAAAATCTTTTTTACCCACTTTATTTTGACTGAAACTTTCAAGAGAATTTTCCTTTATAGAAGAGAAAAATTAATTCAGACGTTATCTTAACGATGTTGGCATAACCTAACCTCTCCTTGCCTAACCCAACCTAACCTAAAATATTTCTATGTTATCGTCCTCATTTTGTCTAAACCATTCCTTTAATGAAATAGCGAAAACAAACTTGACGCAGCCTTAGCTACTCCGTCATAACCTAGCCAATTTTGACCTAACCTAACCTTACCTAACCTTAGCTATAATTTAAATAGAAAACCTGCATAAAAATATCTGTATATTATTTGAGAATTTAGGATTCTTTATGGAAAAGTGAAAACAAACCAGCTGGAACCTAACCCACTTTAACATAATGTAGCTTAACCATAACCCAACCTACCTAAGCACTTAAAACTATTTGCAAAGAGGTAAAGATAGGTTCTTAATTTGTATATAACTAATACTGAACTAATAACACTATTTTTACATAAAATAAAAATCTTTTATACCTCTTATTTGACTAAATTAAGAAATACTAATAAAGAGAATAATGATGTATTACAATCATAACCTAACCTTTCCTCCAACCCAACCTATTTACATGCTAAAATTTTTACCCATTTTGCTAAACTCAAGTTCTTTATGAAAGAAAACATAACTAGTACTAACAGTGCATAACTAACTTCCTTGTCATAACCTACGTCCATTTTGACTAACCTTAACATGAACCTAACCTTAGCTATACAATTACAATATAACTAAACTATAAGACAAAAGTTTCTTTTATCCCTTTCATTTTGACTGAATCTTTTAAGAGAATAGGAAAGACAAACCGCTGGAACCTAACCCACTTTAACATAATGTAGCTTAACCTAACCCAACCTAGCCTAACCTAAGCTATTTTTGTGAGGGCTTTTTACTTTATATTTGACTAATTTTCAAAAATTTCCTTTTAAAGATTAGGAACAACGTGACATGACTTACGATGTCCTGTATATAACTATAACCTAACCTAACCCAACCCTATTTTTACATAGGAGACTGTAAAAATCTTTTATACCCTCTTATTTTGACTGAAATTTTCAAGAGAATTTTCTTTAAGGAAGAGAAAATAAATTCTGAGTAATCTAAACAATGTTGGCATAACCTAACCTTTCCTTGCCTAACCCAACCTAACTAATTTTCCTCATTTTGTCTAAACCATTCCTTTAATGAAATAGCGAAAACAAACTTGACGCAGCCTTAGCTACTCCGTCATAACCTAGCCAATTTTGACCTAACCTAACCTAACCTAACCTTAGCTATACATTCAAATAGAAAACTGCAAAAGTTTCTTTTATCCCTTCATCATTTTGACTGAATCTTTTAAGAGAATTTCCTTTTATGGAAAAGTGAAAACAAACCTGCTGGAACCTAACCCACTTTAACATAATGTAGCTTAACCAAACCCAACCTTGCCTAACCTTTTTATATTTTGACTAATTTTGCAATTTTTCTTGTAAAGATGAGGAAGCAACGTGACATGACTTAAGATGTCCTGTTGTAACTTAACCTAACCTAACCTAATCTATATTTACTTGGAGCATTATGGGAGTGTGTTTTGGCTGTAGAAACGTAAAGGACTTTTATAAACTCCGTTGGAAATTCAGACAAGAAAATATGGGAAAATCAATAAAACAGGATTGATTTATTTAACAACTGCAAAAACAAAAGTCGAGTTTAATGTTCATTGCATCTACTTATTGTAGGAAAACCAATAACAACAAAACTATTTACGAGGCATTTAGACGTCCGAGTATTTTTCTTATCCGGTCCCGAGTTTAAAATACGTTATTACCCTTCGAGTGGTAATAGAAAAAGCGCTTTGCCGGCTTTACAATGTTTTTTTATGGAATTTTGGTTACTTTATGTACCTAATTTAAATACACTTATTTTAATTGCAAGTTAAACATCTAACGGTTATTATAAAACTATTTTCAAGGCCTTTTTTTATCACAGAAAGTTTTATACAAAATATTTTGCTTACTCGGAGCACTCACTCGCTTTAGATAGATATAAATAATATTTGATTTAATTCGTTTTTTCAAGATTGCAAGTTAATTTTGTAGTTTTAGTTAATTCACCCCTAACTTTGTTAACAAAAAAAATAACAGAAACTTGCAAGAAGTTTCATACCTATATAAAGCAAAACAACATTTTTAAGCAGTAAGAAAAAAGAAAAAATAGAAGTAGTAAGTTCGAGGATGAGAAAAATCGCACTCGAAATCCCCAAATAGAATTGGTGCTCTAATTTTAGACACAATTAGCGCGGCAGAACACATGTATTTATTTATAAATGTTTCAATATCTTTAGCATTCGGTGATCTGTTCTTTTTATAACAGCGTTGTGCAATTGGTAGGTAAGGTGTCGAATTGGTACATTTTCGTGCTATTTTTTGCGCGTCGTCGGCAAAATAGACACCGCGTTTGCAGCAGCCACGACCTAGTTTTTCCATTATTATCGAAGAACGGATATAAAAATAAATATTTAGGCCACTATACTTATTATTATTATTATCTACTATTAATTTATTTGTATTGTCTCTAATAATGTGTACATTTATACAGGGCGATACGATTTCGCAAACCTTAAAGCTGAATAAATCATAGAAATATATAAAGTTGAATAAAACCTAAAGATACAGTAGATAATAGTTGTGTTGTGGGGGATGTTGAAAATAACGTCGATAAAAAGGCTAGAAATGAGAAGGTATGTATTAAAAGAAATAAGACGAACGAATAAAAGAATAAACGAGACATGCAAGACAAAATTAGGTGCAAAAACAGGAGCAAAAAGAGGTAGAGAACGTTTTATGTTAGATTATAGTTTGCAAATAGTTATGAGAAGTATTTGGTTGTTCTGGTTTGATTCAGAATGGGGATCCAGAAATAGATGAACACTAAATGATTTTAAATAACTCCTTATATTTAAGCAGACTCTTGTAATTTTTTTTTACTGCACCATTTTCGAAATGTCTGATAAATGTAGAAGGTGTTTCTAGAAACAGCAACAGTGTATCTAGTAGTAAGTAGAAGTTTTTCCTAATTCAGAGAAATACCTACAGAATGACAATAAATGTCTACGAAACTCTACTGTTCAAACGCTTAGTTCTTAGAGTTTATAATACCTACCGATTAAAGCTCTAGGAAGAATTGTTAAAATAATAATTAGAAGCGATAATAAATTATTATCTGCTGCACTCCCACGCCCAATCGTCCTAAAGGTTTTTTTCTTAATTTATCTACATATGTCAGTGGGAATGGATTGAAAGTTAAAAAAAAACGTTATCCTCTTATCATCTCTTACAGGACAGGGTTACAAATACAACAATAATAATCTAACTTACCTACAACATAGAGGATAAAGGATCATGAACCCAAAGGTGTATCGCTGCTAGACATAATTATGGCTAATTATGAAATTATCTTCAGTCTATATTTCATGAGGTTCATTGAGATTTCTCTTAGTAATAAGGCTTTCGATAATTTTAATTTATTGCCATTTCTGTAAGCGTATAATTATTAGAAAATAATAACTGACGTTTAGATAGCTGTCGATATATACGGATACATGTTAGAGGTAGTTCAGTATCTCATGAACCACAAGCTATTCAATTACGTAGTAACTTTTTTATTTTATTTTATATGTTAAAGTAATATTCATAATAAATTTATAGTCATTATTATAATTTACTGAAAAATGTAAGTTAATCAGTTAATCAAGGGACTAATAAAATTCAGGACCAGACTAATAAAATATGTATTATTCTATTTTAATTTTGTAATAGGCCTAAAACAAAAAGAAAGTGCTGTATGGTCAGGGGGGTTGGTCATAAAATTCGTCACGCTGAAATCGGCATTTTTTGACCCCCTCCCCCCCAATTGTCACGCTGTGTCACACTTTCTGTGACCCCCTGTAAATATTACGTCACAAAAATTAAACACCCCCCCTGAACATGATAAATTTTGATTGATAATACACACATTTTGATAGTCAAAAATATTTATTTTATTTTCAAAATAAAATTTAAATAAATAATATTTCTATTTATCTGTAAAAATTCAGTAAAATTTTTTGATGAACGGCGAACGTCACGCTGCCGTAGATCCCCCGTCACCCTTTGTCGCATCTTGTTACACTCAGCAAGACCCCCCCCCCCCTTGTATGCGAACGTATTTTATGAACGACCCCCAGGGACGTGAGATAGTTTATAATGTTTATGAATGCAATAAACATTTTATTTCAAAATAAAAACGTACCTAGATACTTATTAGAAAGAAATAAACGAAATAACTAAGAAGTAATAATTTTGAGCACCTTATTCTATCCCTGACTGTACATACAGTTAAGGCAAAAAGGTCACTGAACATGAATATTGAGCATATGTTTTTCTATATTTAAAAAAAATACATAATTTGTTACACGTACACCACAACTATCTGAAAATATTTCCTGCTTTTCTGAAAACTCTCTTAAACTTACTGAACTCATACAATTTTTTGAACCAACTCTAACAGCCCTCAAAAACTTTAAAACAAACAAATTACAAATTCGAAAATGACATTCAGACAAAACTGGCGCCAAAAAGAGCTACAGTAGCATTTTTCAAAATCTTGTGGATTTCGGGAAAACATTGAAAGTCCTTTTAACAGATCAGCATGGTGAAAACTGATTTTTTTTTATTTCATAGAAACGCAAAAACCGCCAAATCTTCCAAATTAGCCCCTCTCCTCTCCAGTTGAGTGCAGCGTCTCGTTCGATCGTTTCCAAATTTCCTAATGAACAGAAATAATTTATGGTCGTGAGTGACTCGCTCGATCAATCACCCAGTACAATTTGTGCCTAATCTATTTAACGCTTGTGACGCGCGTAAATTCCTAGGACACAACTATTATCTGGCTAAAAGTTGCATGTAATATATTTAAAGAGTTGTCATAACAAGAATGAACTGGAGCAGATATTTTTGCGACAATCGTAATAATAAATATTATAGGAGTCGCTCGTTTTAATATCGAGAACGACCAAATTTATTCTGGAAATAGACCACAAATATACTGAGTACTCCTATGCCCTATTATTATCTGTCTGTAATATAAGCAAAGATTTAATATACGTAATAACATTTTCTCAGGGAGAGTATTTTCCCTCAAGAGGGAGAGCGAGTGGCAAACAATTTGACCGTGTCAGTTATTGATAGCAGGTACAAGTATCAATTATTGTTAAAAAAGTTTATCTACGTTCTTAAAAACTGACACTGATTGATTGATGGTCAAATAAATTCGACTTGAAGGTATCAACTTGAAATCGACTTTTTTTCTACCCCTCACTAATGTAATGTAGCTCTACCTACGTGTAGTGTACGTCAGGGTTAATAAATCAAATGGAATGTAATCCGTGGTGTATTAATTAAATTTAGCAGACTATTTCTCTGATTTACATCGTAAAAGCCCTCCCAGAATCCATTGATTTCAAACGATTTATTTCGATTTCAATTAGCAATTAAAATTATTAGCCAGTGTATTTTTGGCATCGGCAAAAACATATAATCGAATTAAATTAATGAATCCCCAAATTGAAAGTTTTACGGGTACCATTTTGAACTAGAATAGGTACTTATGAAAGACACGTAACATCTGACACAATGCGTCGTAAATATTAGATATAATGAGTATACAGACTTCAATGAGGAATTTAGAATACGTATCAACGATAGATTAGGTATAATTATACTATATACACCTCACAAAGTTATTTTTAGAATTGAGCAAATTTACTTAAAAGGGGCCAAAGAAATATGACCATTACTCTGTGCCTCTATAATCCATTTATACTCAACACAAAAATTTTTTCATTACGAGTCTCTGGACATAACGCCGAATCGAAAATGTCACTCTGCAATTATTCTTATGCATTTTGTGAGGTTTTAGGCTCCGGAGAGTTCTGGGGCTTTTACATGCGCACTATCTGAGGTTTGCGCACCAGAAACCTTGCAGTGCGCGAGTCTCAACCTGTGGACAGATCTAGTGAATAGGCACAAAGTTTTCAGAATGACACTCATGACAACTCACAATTTATGTACATAGGTGAACTATTAGTAAGTCTAAATTATTATAAGAAGGGTTAATATAAAATTGCCGTCTTTATTATCAATAGAGGTCACAACATTCCACTTGTCAAAGCAAAATAAAACTTCATAAGCCCATTAGATATATAATATTATACAGGGTTACAGGTTAAATCGACATAGATTAAGTAAGAGGTTGTAGTTTCCCTCATTTCTAACTGATTTCACTATGAAAGATCGTATCCCAAACTTAACCGTGTTCAAGTTAATGAACTTTTAAGGTTTTGGTATAAAAATTGCTGATATTTTGTCTATTGTCCCATTTTTTTGTGTTTTGTGCCTCAAATTTATTTGTTTTTGCTAGTTTTTTAATCCAATTACATCTGTTGATGTTTTGAGACAGAAAATTATCGATGCGGGAAACGAAATAGATAATAAGAAAATTAACAACTGGTGAAGTGAAAAGTGACTTAAGACACAGAATGTGTGCGAAACAGAGGCGGTCATGTGGAATATACGTTGTAAATTTTCTTTGAAAAAAGTAATAAACGTTATTTTGTACCTATTTGGATTGTTTTATTTTGTTTTCTGACTCAAGTGATTAATTTGACGCTTAAGTACCGTAATTTTTACTACTATCTGGAAACATTTCATCAGTTTGTTTGTAAGATTTCTGATAATACCCTAGCTTGTTATTCCTTGTTGGATAGCTAAAGAACCATAAATATTTTTAAACACATCTGCAGCAAAACTGTCATAGACTTTTTTTAATATTTAAAAAGGAAAAAAATATTTTTTACGAATTTATTACCCTTTTTAGGGTTCCGCACCTCAAAAGAAAAAAGCGGAACCCTTATAGGATCACTTTGTTGTCCGTCCGTCCGTCTGTCAAGATCCTTTTTCTCAGGAACGCGTTGAGGTATCAAGCTAAAATTTATACCAAATACTCAGGTGTATTGTCCCTTGGAGCTGTCAAAAATCTAACTTCTAAGCCAACGCAATCAAAAGATACAGCCATTTATGCCGCAAATTTCCGCAAATTTTCGAATCAAAACCTACAGGGTACTTCCCGTGAACTCAGAATCTTGAAATTTGGTACGAAGCAACGTCTTATAGCACAGATAAAGGAAAAATTGCGAAAACCGTAAATTTTTAGTTACATCATATAATAAAAATATTTTTAATAATTTTAAAGTTACTACCCCTTTCCTCATGAACGCGTAGAGGTATTAAATTGAAATTCATATCAAATACTCAGGTCTATAATACCTTTAAGCTGTAACAAAATCAAACTTCTATGTCAACGCAATCAAAAGAAACAGCAATTTAAGCCGCATATTTTCAAACTCGCAACTACTCGCAAGGGAATCAAAACCTAAAGGGTACTTCCAGTCGATTTAGAATCTTGAAATTTGGCATGAAGCAATGTTTTATAGCACATAAAAAGGGAAAAAATTTCCCTGAAAACCTTAAATTTTTAGTTACATCACATATATACAGGTTTGTACGGAACCCTCGGTGCGCGAGTTCGACTCGCACTTGGCCAGTATTTTTTAATATTTAAAAAGGAAAAAAAAATTTTTACGAATTTATTACCCTTTTTAACTATAAATCATCTACTGCGATCCATTTGGTTCAGTTACCTGTAATTTTAGTGTTGAGAATAATAAAGCAACGTAAGTATGTACTACAGAAAAATAGCAAAAACAAATAAATTAGAGGCACAAAACACAAAAAATGGGACAATAAAAAAAATCGGCAATTTTTATAAAAAACCTTAAAAGTCCAATAACTTGAACACGGTTAAGTTTGGGATACGGTCTTTGATAGTCACATCAGTCAGAAATGAGGGAAACTACAACCTCTTAAAAGTTCTAGGGCGACTTAACCTGTAACCCTGTATGTATACTGGTGCTCAAAATGCGTCTGTTAACAAATTTAATGTACTCGCACTTCAATTCCGCATACTTAGGTGCTCATTATTGACTCCAAAATAGAAATTAAGTGAGTTTTCGCACGTTTTTTTCTTTACAAATGCACCATTCACTTATACATAAATAACAGTACCAATGCTTTCATCTTACAGTATGTGCCCATTTCAACTTGTCACTAAGTACATACTCGTGATGTTTTAATAGCCTACTTAACTCATTCTAAATTTTTTCATTTACGTATGTGCGGTTGTAAAATTCCACATATTATGTGAACTTCCGGATTCAGGACAATTTAAAACAGTTCAGAAACATCAGGACGTTGCAACTCCTTCGTGGGCTGACTTTTTTTACCACAATTAAAACTAGATGATCAAATTTTATACGTAATAAGTAAAAAGAAAAGGGAAATCTGCTACCTACTGACTCACATAAATAAAATAAACAATATTGAGTATTACAAAAGAGGTGAGACGTTAATTTATTTTTACGGGATTCTTCTTAACGTGCGTGTTTACACACCCAAATAGATCTACACAGACACGTGTTGAAGTGCGACTTCTTTGATTTTTGGTTCTATAAAAAATAAACACTTTGAACAATACATAAACTAATTCGACAGTGGTCGACGATGGTAGTAGAAACATTGATTATCAAAATAAAATAAAAAATAAACACAACACCAAGTGGTATACACAGCAGTAGCGTACAATTGAATATCAGGTATATAGAAGGATAATTGTATCTCATTACTTTATGTAAATATTTTATTAATTGCTGAATTAATTTAAATCCGCAGGTTTCCAATTAAAAAGTGAAATTTCGATATATTTACTACTTTTCACTTAAATTAAGAAACTCACCAAAACTTAATGGATGATACTACTTCTCCGTATATGAAATATTCGAAGAAACGTAGATATAGTTACGGTTTTAATCAAGAAATCATAAAATAAAAGCAATTTCAATGTCTCACCATCAGAGGGTTATTTAAAGAATTGTTTGTGTGTCTGTCAAGCGTCTTTAATTTTCGAATCACTTAATACAACGAATTGATACTTTAAATAGCTCGGAGTACGCGAAAATATCGAAATAGATTCAGCAAAAAATACTCTTTAGGCTACAATTATTTACATAATTAGAATACAAGACTCAACAACTTGCATCTCTTCTCTACGATTATGTAACGTTAACTATTACTGTAATTACTCCACATTATAGAATAATAATTTTAATGTACTAAGTACCCTATTAAACATACTAAATACATAATTCTTATTAATAAGTGGTAAGTTTCTATATGTTGACCTGTGTAGTGCACTAGTGAAAATGTCGATCGAAGTTAAGCAACGTTCTGTCTTGATGGGTGATCGCACAAATCACACTAATATTATAAAAGGGAAAGTTTGTGAGTGTGTATGTTTGTTACTTCTTCACGTCTAAACGGTTGAAGCGATTTTAATAAAATTTGGTATAGAGTTAGCTGACACCCTGGATTAACACATAGGCTACGTTTTACTGCGGGAAAATATCTTATTCCCATGGGAAAATCGATGAAAATGAATTCGCCGAATATTATAATACGAAAGTAACTCTGTCTGTATGCTACACAATCTCGCCTAAAATCTACTGAACCGATTTAAATGAAATTTGGTACAGAGATGATGTAGAACCTGAGAAAGGACATAGGCTACTTTTTAATGCGAAAAAAGGGTTGTAAGGGGTTGAAATAGGAAAGTTTGTGCGGAAATTCCGTAATTTTTAAAGGTAAAAGCTTGAAACTTATTTTTTCATTAAATATAAATAAATACGACATTCAATGTTTGCAAAAATTTTACCCTAAAGAGATAAAATTAGCCAATGGAAGTTTTTGTGTAATGACGTCGTCCAAAAAGCTTACGGCCCAGAAAATTAAAATATTAAGTGTAAAAAGTTAAAGAGGTTTTGTTTATTTGAATCAATAAAAGTAGTTGAATACTAAGCTATATAAACTATTTTAAACTATAATAAAACTATATTAATCTATAATATTATAAATGCGAAAGTAACTCTGTCTGTCTGTGTGTTACGCAATCACGCCCAAACTACTGAACCGATTTAAATGAGAATTTGGTACAGAGATAGATAAGTAGATATAAAGCTAGAGGCTTGAAACTTATTTTTTAGGCTTTTGATTAGATATAAATATGACTAAAAATAAAGGGGGCAAAAATAAGGAATGAAAGTTTTTGTGTAATGACGTCGGCAAAAAGGCTTATGGCCCAGAAAATAGAAATATAGTGCGAGAAAATTTTAAATGAAAGAAAGAAAAAGTAGCTGAAGAAAAATATGCCAGTAAAAGCAATGGGAAACCATATACAGGGTGTTAAGCGGAGGGATGTAGGGAATCTAGGAGGAGAAAGTGGATATTTAGTTTAGTGCAAAGTATAGTTTTTGAGTAATGTTATTTTTTAAGATTTTTTAAAATGATATTGTTTCGAACCAAATAAAACTGAATAAAATACCTTTTGTCATGATAGTTACATTTATTTTTACGGTTTTGTCATCCACATGAGTTCAAATATCGATACAAACCATAATAAAAGCTTAACAGGACTACAATAAGCTGAAATTTTTAAATGACATTTATTTTTTAAATTTTTGTTTTCAATATGGAAAGGTTCATAACAAAAAAATTAGAATAATAGTGACATTAAAATAATTTCAAAAACTTCTTTAGTTAATACTTTTTCTAAAATGATACAACGGTCTTTAAAAAAGTAACTACAAAAACAATGAATCAGTTTTTTCGTAAAACGTTGTTATTTTCGAAAATATTAAAAAATAAAAACTATTAGACTTTGCTCTATAATAAATACTCATTGGGACCTCAGCTTTCACGTCCTCATTTCTGTACATCCCTCTGCCTAGACACTGCATATAATAGTAAACGCAAAACATCCCTAATGTGGAGTTGACAGAGTTTACGAAGCTTGAATGGTTTAAAAATGTTGATGTGCCTCCCCAGTCCACATCCTGGATGGAATACGACGCATTAAGAGCAATATATGAGGAAGTCCATTGGCTAGACTAACTATTACAACTTCATCCTTCATGTATCACAAAATATTAACAATTAAGGGATGCTCTACTTCCAAGTGTATGTACTGTACCAGTTAGCCCCTCCTTTTATTTTTTTATGAAAACTGAAATATAAATAGCAAAAGTGATGTGTGTTAAATATCCTGATTATTTTCAATTTTTTGAAACGATGTGACGTGTTGGTGCTGGACGACTGTCAGTTATTATATGGCGGTTCTGATGGTGCTGCGTCCGTCTTGACTCGGACAATAAATTTAGCCTCGGCGTCGCCGTCGCCGTCGCGGCGTTTAGTACGAACGTATTCCTGTGTCGTCAGATTAACACAACGCGAACGAGGAGAGAGCGACGGACGCTCATGAGAGTCCGTCGCGACGCCAGTACTCTTTTCAACCGATCATCAAAACGCCCGTCTGTCCGTCCACGTATTCGCGGTTTCGAGCCATACACATACATCAATTATATACACATACGTATATGCACTTGAATACAACTTTCATTCTATTGCAACTTTTCGTGAATGCATGTGAAATTGTAGTGCCCTTAAAGTGCAATTTATTTAGTGTCATTAGTGAAAAGTTTTATTCAATAAGTTGATTGGTACGACGATAAAACTTTGTGGGATGCAGACAAGCAGTTCGGTAAAGTAAGATGGTTAAGTTGCGCCGGAGCAGTCTGGAAATGGCCACCGACCACCACCACCAGCAGGATGCGTACAGGAAGAAACAGGACGTCCTGTCAAAAGCTAGAAACAAACTCTTCAGCTTCGGGGAGTCAAACAAACCGAATAAATCAACAGCCACAAACGGAGACAACAACAGCGAACAACATTTAAAAAAGTCTCGAGCCCAAGCCACAATTGACTATTTTTTTAAATCAGGGCCCAAAAATAACGACAAAGTTTACACAAATTCAAAGACCCAAAATAAAAAAACGCCTCTACAGAAACAAAATTCTATCGGCTCTTATCCTTATGACGGTTTCAATTCCGATGTGGAACCAGAGTATTCCATAAACAGGTCTCGTCCTGCGACAATTTGCACAGGAAGGACAACGGAGGATGAGTGTAGGGAAACTGCCGCATTAGCCTTGGAAAGACCCAGGAAGAAACAATTGTCCTTCAGGGAACCGGAAATATCAGGATATGTCACGCACGTTTCGAAAAATAACGCAAAGCAAAACGGGAAAACAACCGTACATTTGGAGCCACCCAAAAATAACGGCCGAGACGATTTTGATGACTTGGAAGATTTGGAGGTAACAAACAAAATTATTTACGTAAAAAAATTATATTTGACAATTGATGTGTAAATATTAATAAATTTTTAATGGATACGTATTAATAGTTGTAGCCTTGTGTCGGTCGTACCAACTCAAGACCCACAAAGCAATTTATTTCTAAAAATAATAACTCCATCATTTAAAATCTCATTACGCCTATACGCAAACTTTGATTTAGAATCTATTTTCAGCATTCTTATTAACTAGGAATACTTTCTATTGAACGTCCACTGGACCAAAAAGAATGACCATAAATCATCCATAAATACCCAATTTCCTACTGACAACTGCTACGCAGCAATAAATAATAAAAACTAACACTTTGTATTCATATAATGTCGTTAATACCAAACATTTATTTATACGAATTTAATGACCTTTGTCTAATATCTTTTAATTATTTTTCCTGAATACCAGCTAAAAATATTTATACAATAACAGTTCACATAAAATCGTCTAAAAAATTGTTTTGGTTTAGGGCCCAAATGGGTCTTGAAAATGTACCTGTGACGATCCATTGACGCGTTTAACTCCAGAACGACTTTTAATGTTTTTAAAGCTCAAAACCGTGACAGAAATTTGGCTTTCGTTTACTATTTTTTTTCCACAATAACAAGCGTAAGATCATAAATTTTTATAATTGTTATTTATTACCACATTAACAAAATTTTTTAAGGAACTCCGGGGAAAAGCTTTTTTTTAATAGTAGTCCTCTCTGATTCACTATGTTTAAGTAAAAAAAAAATTTTATTAAGTATGTTTTACGATGTGACTCGGCTTTTTCCATTTTGAACGAAATTATAAAAGTATCTATGTGTTTTCAGGGCCAAGCGATGAGGGTTGTGAGGACCATAGGTCAAGCATTTGAAGTGTGCCATAAGTTGTCCATAACCGGCCCAGAGATGGACTACGCCGACCAAGATGAAGACATTTTTACACAAGACTTAGTTAGTGATCGATTTAGCGACGTTCATAGTGATAAGTCAAAAAAAGGTAACAAAAACGTTATTTATATTATCTATAAACAGGAAAAAAATTTTATTATAATATCAATAAATAATCTTAGGTGCCTAAAGTATATCCAGATGTGTAGATGTGATTAAAGAGTTTTGGTCTTTAGGTAGACAAATGGGTCGTATAGTTATTTTTTTTAAATTACATGACACCTATTAAACTGTAAATTACCGAAATAGCAGAAAACAAATTACGTTATTTACAAAAAAGCCCGATTACGTTGCCCGTTAAAAATTTTTTGTTCGAACTGCGTTTTTCGGAGAACAGGTGACCGAGTGTGATGCTCATCGTTCTGTAGCCAAAGCGATAAGGCTGAGTGTTGTCCATCGAGAAGTGTGAGCGGACAGCATGTGACAGAACTAATTGCAAGTTCATATTTTCCGAAATTTATAAATAAAACACGAGATCTAGTCGTAATATAAAGTGCTGCCCAGTGTCACAGGTCGCACAATAATAGATAATATAATCGTTAGGAACAAAACGACTATTTAGACTGTAATATACAGGGTTTTTCAAGTTGATGGGCTATTAGAAGTATATGAATTAGTAGAAGGAATTCAATTCTGAAACTTGGGCTCATTTGGTTATTGTTTATGCCGCTTCTTTTAAAAATATTTTCAAGTTCGATTTACATCCGGTTATACCGGAAGTCGATACCAACTTTGTTATTTTAAATGGAATGGTATATTTTTTACGCTGAATTCGAATAAAACGTGTAATTCTAAGGTAAGTTTGATAACCAACTTGTACACCAATTACGATCGGTTTCTGAGTTAATTTAATTTATAGAAAAAAAAATAGCTACCGCAACCCAAATTATAAAAAATCATAACTTCCACAAAATACGACTTAGAGTGTTGAAATTTTTACTAGTAATAGCTGAATATTAGTGCTAACGCCTTGACAAAATTGAATTAAATAATTTATACAGGGCGTTCAAAATAAAATTCTAAAATTGAAAAACTTCAAACAAGAATTACTTCGTTTTTTCAAATGGCACCTACTATTTTTTATTTTTTAAATCGATTCGTTTTTTATCCTCTTTCGATCTATATGGATACTTCCTATTTTAAGTAATAATTCAAGATTATTCCGAAATTTTCAAATAAAATAGTATCCATATAGATCGAAAGAGGATAAAAAAACGAATCGATTTAAAAAATAAAAAATAGTAGGTGCCATTTGAAAAAACGAGGTAATTCGTGTTTGAAGTTTTTCAATTTTAGAATTTTATTTTGAACGCCCTGTATAAATTATTTTATTCAATTTTGTCAAGGCGTTTGCACTAATATTCAGCTATTACTAGTAAAAATTTCAACACTCTAAGTCGTATTTTGTGGAAGTTATGATTTTTTATAATTTGGGTTGCGGTAGCGATTTTTTTTCTATAAATTAAATTAACTCAGAAACCGATCGTCTTAGGTGTACAAGTTGGTTATCAAACTTACCTTAGAATTACACGTTTTATTCGAATTCAGCGTAAAAAATATATCATTCCATTTAAAATAACAAAGTTGGTATCGACTTCCGGTATAACCGGATGTAAATCGAACTTGAAAATATTTTTTAAAGAAGCGGCATAAACAATAACCAAACGAGCCCAAGTCTCAGAATTGAATTCCTTCTACTAATTCATATACTTCTAATAGCCCATCAACTTGAAAAACCCTGTATACGTATATTTTTTTTTTTAAGTATACTTCTTATTTAGTTCAGACAACATTTATATCGTCGAATTGTATAGCACAGTAACTTAAACGCCGATCAATTGATATTCGAAGTTAAGCAACGTTCTCTCGGGTTAGTACTTGGATGGGTGATCGGACAATTGCAGGTTTTGTTATCATGTATCATATACACAAAGACCGTGCTTCACAGGGCACGTTAAACAGGGGGGGGTGTCCTAACAACAACAACTTGCACCCCATAAAAAGCTATAGGTAACTGTGAAACACACAGTAAACCAAAACCCCAAACTTCCCCAAAACAAAAGAATCTCAAAGTTTACTAGCTGGTCGAACGGTTTAAAAATGTTACCCTGCGATCTTGCTTACATCCCTCATTGATGGGATATTATGGCACTTTAAAAAGCACAAGAAGTGTTATTGTTCAAATTATCTAGCGCCCGTGTTCTAAATTTTCAAGAACACTTTTTCAAAGCTTCTCAATTGTTTAGGTACATATTAAAATCTGCAGATAATTTGCAAAGTTTTGTATGTCAAATAATTGATTTATTTCTTCGCAAATAAAATGGTCGATTAGTTAAAACCACATTCTATTGAAGGATAAATATGCGCCTGAAAATGCATCGCCGATAGATATGTTAGATGCTTGATTGAATGATTAGCGAACGGTAGGTATATTTTCGGACTCTTTCACAGTGCAAGCTTGACGTCATTGAAAAGCCGATTAATAATATACAAAAATATCAGCCAATGATAGAAATGACGATCACTTTTCACCAACAGGTTCGATGACACCTTTATGTTTCCGACAATGTTTACACTACGAGGCGTTAGCGCACTGATTCTGCCCAGGGGCAAATTAGTTTCATTAGAGAAACACCTTAGTGATTTGTTATTTTGGCGCAAGAATCTATTATTTATTTAATTTACTAAAAGTACGAGTATAAATTTATTCTTAAATAAATTAGAAGTACAACACCCACAGAATGTTGAAAGCAAATATTGCTGGATCACCCACTATTAAAGAATGTCTAGTAAATTTTAAATATACAGTATTATTACAAAATCCATGAGGATTTCCTGATCCTTCAAGGATTCAAAAGGATTTCATAATTCTTCAATACCGCAGGACAATAAATTTCTACGAAAAAGCGTTCCTATAGTAAATATTACTATGGATCTGTTTAACTTTATGAGATAAGAACGTCTAACAAGTCTTCGTTTAAGTGAAATTCTAATTATTTTTTGAGGGCTGTTTATTGAGTTTGAAAACAGCGGCGAGCAGTTGAAAAAACACCAATAGTACATACGGTTTACGCTCACGTAATTTACATTACAGGGTACTCTCAGACGGGTTTATTTCTCTTAAGAAAAGGCAATTAAAGTACCATAAATTTTTACGGCGCCTGGTGTTAAACTTTTTTATCGTTGTTCAGACATAGACGTCCAGACACTACCAATAAGAAACGATTTTATTTGATTTCTGGCTACGCGAGCGTACCTACAATGTTTTGTAGTATTTTATATCAGGTCGCTATTGACGACAATTGTCTATTTTTACTGAGAAACTTTTGCTCGTGTTGCAGTAGATTTGCACATAAAAACGACAGTTTCGACAATGTTTATATCGTTCGAAATAACATCATTGGCCAAAGTTTAACTCTTTCATCACGTCGCCGTCTCTATTATTATCTAATTGCAAAGGGCGATGCACTCCAAGGTAACCAAATGACAAATATAGAGGACTGTGCCATTTCTATCTGTCTTTTCGGCGCGATATCCAACAGGAAACTCGACACCTAAATTCTTAAACTCAGTGGAATCGATTTTGAATTTTATTCAAAAGTCACAAAATAACTTAAGTAAATCTTCGAGTATATAATATTTAGCCAGAAGGCCCTGTTGAGCCCAAAAAAAACAGGAGTGTAGGGTATAGCGTTCGAAAATAGCTGGAAATTTTTTTCAAACTTTTCTCTTTGAACCTAAGTCAAAATTTCATCTACAGTTTGTGTTTTGGAAGTTTATATTTATTGTTTCAAATTTTTAAAATGAATAATTCCATTAAAATTCAGTTAAAATTTATCTTTTTATCATTTTTATTCACCCTTTTATATTGTCGCAGATATGCTATCGGATGTGAGCGAAAAAAAATCAGAACCAGATGAAAACAGTTACAAAGACAACAACGGTAACGACACTATCAATCGAAACAGGCAACAATTAAATGAAAACACAATTCCTATCAACAACCCTTCCCCAAAGAAACCTAATGTGGTAAGAACTTTTGTATTTTTTGTTATCATCTAAAAATTAATGTCATTGTTTCTTTTATAGGATCGAAATAGTGGTACACAATCGAATGGTAGCAACAACAACCCCAACAATAATATAACAAGCGGGGGAAACAGCAGTCACCTGTCTTCCACCAGCGCCCTTTCGACCCACCACGAGTTGCAACTGCTCAAAGAACAGCTGGACCAACAAATGCAACAGACTCAAGCTGCCTTTGCCCAGTTACAACTCGTTCGGGAACAATTAGCAGCAGAACAGGTATTTTCACAAAACATTTTCTTTAAATAATCTATATTATATACCAGTGATTTTTCATCCCCACAGGTGAAATTACACTTAGAAGTGTCTATTAAAAATTTAAAATAAAAAAATCTAACTGTACCAGCAATTCCCCACCCTCCAACGGTGGATTCACACTTAAAACTATATATTTGAAATCAAAACATAAAATACCACAAAATAATTTCCATTTTTCTGACGTATATATGTGACAAATTAAATGTTTTTGGAATGAGTAACAAATGAGTACTCCTAAATCACATTTTTATTCTACTTATACGTAGTCTAATATTTCTATGAGTCAATGTAAAGACCTTAAGCAGACTATTTTCATGATTTAAACAATTTCTTATGGTTCTAGTAAGTCTAAACCAGAAATACTGATAAAACAAGTGATAAATAATCGGATGTTTTTAGAATGAGTCCAAGCTGAGCTCGTTTAAGTCATATATCTTTTAGTCTGATGTTTTAAACCAAAAATATGCGTAGAGATGGCTTTAGAATGAATCTAGGTTGAGCTCACTTATATCATAATATTTTATCTAATTATTTTAAAATGGCACGAATGTTTTCAGAACGAGTCGTGATTGAACTTTTTTTAGTATTATTGTGATACCTAGTTCTACTATGTTTAAATAACAAAATAGACTTTTGCCTGATGCAACAAATAATATACGGACAGATACTTTTAGAATGAGTCCAGGTTGAGCTCACTTGAATCGTATCTAATTGTTTTATGAGGTTTTTCAATCATAAACTTGTTTTCTCATTCGACAATACCATAAATGTTTTCAGAACGAGTCCTACTAGTTGGGCTCACTTGAGTCTTATGTCTTTTACTGTGATAGTTCTAGTAATTTTACTTGTACTTTTTTCTTATACAAACTAACATGCAGACGAATGTTTTTAGAATGAGTCTAGTTTGAACTTACTTGAATTGCACCTACGTGTTTTAGACCGCTTGTAATTCATAAATCTTTTTATTATGCGACCAGTAGCATGAATGTTTTTAGAACGAGTCATAATTGAGCTGACTAAATGTAAGTCATGATGGTTCTGGTGATTTTTTTATTATAATAAAACGATTAATATATGGACGGATGTTTTTATAAAGAGTCTAGATTAAGCTACTTGAGACGTACTTAGGTGTTTTGCACGGTTTGCAATTCTTAAGCTTGTTTTGTTATGTGAACAATAACATGAATGTTTTTAGAACGAGTCCTGGTTGAGTTCACTTGAGTCATACGTTTTTTAAGCGATGTCTGATACATAAACTTTGTGTTTCTTTCCATATTTCTACAAATTTAGTATGTCACTAAAATTGACGTTTCCCTAGCAAGAATAAATAATAGTCATAAGAATTTTGTATGACTGGCACTTAAATCGGTGTGATGGTTATGGCTTTCAGTGACTTACGATGTGTACGTTGTAAAGTAGTAAACGTTAGCAATTTGTTATTTTATAATCAACATATGGTCGTTTGCGAACTTAACAAAATAAACAAGGATCCTCGATAAATTCAAGAAAGCATGTTCACCAGAAAGATAGTAAAAATTACAAAATTGGTTGTCCATTTCTTCTATTATTGTTTACCAAAAACAAAACGCGAAACTTTCCATTTTAAACAAAATACCATTAAAAAGTATACTTACGTAAAGTTGTTTGTTATTATTTTATCTATATGAGGTAGGTATCCTTGGCACTATTTATTTAGCCTAATCCTGTAATAAACATCCCAAATACTTTCTTTTATGTTTTAGGTAAATATTAGTGACGTTAGTTAAAAAAATTGAAAGTTTTGATTTTGTTTTTTTATCATAAATAAATATTTACTTTTTATTTCAAAGACCTAAAGAATTTTGGGTGTTTATCATTATAAATTATCTACTTCCTGATAGTAACCGATTAATAAGGTGTAAGTAGGTAGATACGTCAGACAAACAAGCAAATAACAGAAGATCAATGAACACCTTTACATAAATTTGTGTTTTGAAACTTTGTGTAGGGTTTCGGAACACAAATTTGACAAAAAAAATGTTTTTTTTATGTATTTGGAATTATTTTCAGAGTGCAAGGATGGAAGCCCAAGCACGAACTCAGCAGTTACTGGTGCATAACAAGGAACTTCTGGATCACATCGCTGCTTTGGTTTCTCACTTACAAGGGAGTGAGAAAACTAGCGGAATGCAGCAAAATGTGCCACACATGAATATTCCTCAGGTAAGTCAATAATTTTTGACCGTTTTTGATTTTATTGTTAGTGCTACATTGCTTATATGGCTGATGTGTTTTTGTTGCATTTTATGCATTTATGTTACTTGCACTACTTACAAAAGCTCGTGAACTTTTATACATACAAAAAATAATGACTGTAGGTAGAAAATAAGACACTTAAAGCTACTTTGCATTTTTATACTCGCTCATAATCTCTAATAAAGTTCCAGATTATTTTAATTATGATATATTATGACTATATACTTAGGTACCTACATAAACTACAACAGCTACTTTATAATTCAAAAAATTATTGAGTTCATGCATCCCTACTGACGCCTTTCCCTTATAAGGTCATTGGGTCAATGATGTACACTGAGAGGACGTTAATTCGTTCCCAGTAGTTTCTCTAAATGGCAACGTCGCGCCTTTTCGGTCTGTATGTTGTCGATAATGTGGGAAACAATAATATTGCGAACAGAATCGCATCTATTGCTCGCTAGTTTCGGGGCTGTTTCAATGTTTACATATTTAATATACAGGGTCTTTCAAGTTGATGGGCTATTATTATATGAATTAGTAGAATGAATTCAATTCTGAAACTTGAGCTCATTTGGTTATTGTTTATGTCGCTTCTTTTAAAAATATTAGATTAGATGTTAACTTTCTTATTTTAAATAGAATGACATACTTTAAATTGTAAATTTTCTCAAAAAGTATAAGCAAAGTTATACGATAGTCCCATATCAAAAGGCGCCAAATTCAATGAGGAATTCGAATATGTAGTCAAAAATGGGTCATTCTATTTCAAAAATTGACTTATGCCTCTTTGAAGTTGACCAACTTTGACCACAAAATTTGAACACCCTGTACATTTTAGTTAAAAACCACAATTTTTTTTCGATAATGTAAATAGTTATAAATAATTGTTACGAGTTATAAAGCAAAATCTCAAAAATTAATTGAATTACGGTTTTTTAAATGTTAACGTGCAGATGTCAAAAATTTTGAAAAAAATTAAATAACCCAAAATCCATCAATATTTTCGTAGTAGTGCCTCCTATAAAATATGCATGAATTAGAATTTTCTATCGAAAAATGTAAAAAAAAACGTATGTCATTCTATTTAAAATAAGAAAGTTAACATCTACTTCCGGTATAACCGGATGTAAATAGAAATTGAAAATATTTTTAAAAGAAGCGGCATAAACAATAACCAAATGAGCCCAAGTTTCAGAATTGAATTCATTCTACTAATTCATATAGATACCAATAGCCCATCAACTTGAAAGACCCTGTATATTAAATATATAAACATTGAAACAGCCACGAAACTAGCGAGCAATAGATGCGATTCTGCTCGCAATATTATTGTTTCCTACATTATCGACAACATACAGACCGAAAAGGCGCCACGTTGCCATTTATGAAAACTATTGGGAACGAATTAACGTCCTCTGAGTGTACCATATTCGCTTTATAGTAATCATACCAACCCAATAAAAAATTGATAATTTTCATAAATAATTAAGTGATAAAATTTTTGTTTATTTATTTTAATCATCACGTGGGTGTCAATCGTCCCAATTTAATCGTATGCATTTCTGGAACTCACTGGGTCGTTTTTTACATTGACCCTCCAGTCAAAGGTTATAGTAGTTAAAAAGAGATGCATTCAAAATTAAAAAATTAATGAAATATACTATCTATGGAGTGTGAGTGCTAGCAGGATATCCCTACTATAAGTAGCTAATAATGTTAAGTTGATTTCAATAAAAAACTATCAACCAGTCTTTAGCATTTCTTTCAGATTAATGGTTTATAAATGCAATTAATCCATATCACAATATACATTGAGTAGTAAGTACTGCGATGGTTTGAAACTTAGAATTCAAATTCTAAAAAGGACTCTACTCAATTTACACTTTCCAAAGTTGGTTGAGACTGGCCAGACGTCTTATTATGTCTAGCATGTCACTGTACGGTTTAGAAAACAATTTTTTTTGCAGTTGAATTTTCGCATTTCACAATTGGATTATAAGCCAAACAGTAAAATTTAATTGACACGAAACAACTGCGTCTGGTTGCATTTTATTATAGTTTGTATGAATGCAGGTATTTCTAGACACAGTAACGTTGTACGTGTTTCCAGCAAACAGAAGTTTAACGAGCTGAAGCTTTGAAATTGTGTCGTATTCAACTAAGTACGATAAAAGAAACTGGATTTGACTTTGGCAAACTTTCAAAATAATTTACAATAATGAACGGAATAGTACCCTACGAGATCTTTTGGCAACCGATTTTGAAATTTTGTTAAAACAACACTTGTCTATATTCATCAAACAGCTACTTATTTTCTTCCGACTCTTCATTATTTATTATTTATTTATTCTGTTTTATTCTTATAGATGACGATGATATTGCTAAGAATATCTCTGTATCCAAAAGTCTAGACAAAAAAACTACTCTAGGTCAATTTTTTATAGTAAATTTTCAATTAAAATTGCTGCAAAAACTCAAGCACTTTTAGTTAAAAAAAAATATACGAAGGGGGTATGAGATCGATGGGGAAGGGTTAACTAAAGCATTGTATGAAACTAAAAGAATGTTTTCAGGTAGAAGAGAAAGGCCATAAGAGGTGGAGATAAAGTAAAAATAGCCATAACAACACTCACTTCGTTTCTGTTATCCTTTCGCACCATAACCCCACGGATACAACCAGTGTTGTCTTATTCCTTCTAAAAAGAAAATAAAACAAAAACTAAAGTTCTCCATCCCCTTCATAATATCTACTTAAATGTTCCCAATGAGTGAATAATCTCTTATCTCTAAACGTTGGAAATTATTTCCGAAAAAAAGTCTACTCTGAAAGTATTTTTCCCTTCGTAATTACAGGAAAAGGGAGTAGCCTATTGTCTTCTTCCAGAAACCAATAAAATGGAAGAGGCAAACTGTATAGAAGTTACAAGGGCGCCAGTGCTTTGTTGTCTAAGACAAAAGCCCATGATTTAAAAGAAATAATCTTCTTTACAGATCTAAACCTTTTCACAAGATATAATTGATTCAACTAAATTCTTTTATCCGCAAATGATAAATTGTTTTTCCTTCAAACAAAAATAATAAGAACAAAGAGGGACGTTGCAGATTTTAGCAATTGATATCTTTTCATTGAATGTCGAATACTGAAGAATAGTAAAATTTAATTGTTTTATTTTTAATTGTTTCTACGCAATTCTACTTGCATGAGCTCGGCCTGCTGACGCTGCTTTAAATGTCGTTTGCCAACCAGTTCAATTTTGTATGATTTTTTAGCCAGTGCTGTTTGTGTTTGCACAGGTCTTGCCTGAAATTAACCAGCTGGATAACAATAACGGAGATGCATAATTAGCTAAATGTATTATTGTTGACGTAAAGTGGCAAAAAAATAAAAATTTCGTTCAATTTACTTTAAACCCCAGTCTAACAATTAATAATTTTCTTATCACTTTACTCAACAATAATTACATAGACTTACAAAGTGGTAAGTACCTAACCGCAATATTTTTTTTGTCCAAACATTCTTTAAGACCATTATAATTAATTTTCTCCCCTTTTACATTCAGCCTCAACCACAACATCTACCAGTAATGGAAGATTACATCCATCAAGACCATTCAGAGCCAGGATCTTTAGAACACAGCCCTGTAATCCAAGGCCTTATTGAAAACAGGGCCGTAACGTCTTGCCTTCCACCCTCCCCAATCCGGACGTCATTCAATCCATCCGGGGGCGTCTTCAATTTCTCTTACCCCACTTCTCAAGATTTAACTTTCGAAGCACAACTTCTGCAACGTTTGCAAACTTTGTGTGGTTACACGCCACCACCCCAATACTCCTCTTACAACCCCTATAACCAAACGTATTTGAGTCCACTTTTCAACCACGGCTCCTACACCCTACAACCTCCACCCCAAAAAAAACTATCACCTTCCCTCCACGGGAGACATTCGTACAGCGAGAGTCCTGCGTCGGAAAGGCGATTTAGTCCTGCAAGGAGCACGGACGAACATCTGCAGAACATGCAACAAGTTTTGACCCAACAGAGCAACCATCTACTGCAAGTCAGCCAAAATATTCAGCAAAGGCTGTCTCCTCAGCAACTTTCTCCGAATCCCCAATCAAATAATTCTCAGGAAAGGAAGCTGTCTCCTCAGCCTCAAAGGACGAGTCCGAATCCAACAACATCTTCTCAAAATTCTTCACAGTCTTCCTCCCAGTCCTCGTCTCAGCAAAGGATGTCTTCGAGGAGTGACAGCAGGGAAGCGCAGTTTATAAAGCCTTTGTCCCAAATGGGAACCCTTACAACCACTGACACCGAAGGGAGAGTCCGGGTAATTGTTCCGATTCCAGCTAATTCTTCTGACGACGATAACGGCAATCTCATGGCGTCCCCAATGAGGCTTGGAGATGATCTAAGAAGAAATATAACGCGTTCCACAAGCGAAAAGGTGCCCCACAGGAGCGAACTCATGTCCCAGGTACAAAGAACGGCTTGGGCCCGTCATACTACCAAATGAACGCTTTGGTTCGTGCATATTAATTTCAGGTGCTTGGACTATTCATTTTCTCTGAAACTGACGATATGGAGAGAGCCTAGATAATGAAACTACCTCCAAGAGACAAATTAAAAGCCAACGGGAGGACTAGGACGTCAAATATGATAAATAACTTTTGTGATCAATTAACATAATAGGTATTTTTAACAAATACATGAACGCTACATGTTTATTTTAAATGGACAGTAAATGCTAAACAGGTACTACCTACAATTTATTTATTAATAGGATTTGTGTGTTCGTTTGAACATGTACCTATACCTTTACATATACGTATATATAATACATATCTATTATTTACACTATGAATAGAAAATCGTCTATTCGTGTACGTAACAAGAGCGTTGCGTTTGCCATTTCTCGTGCAGCCAATTAATGTTATAGTTGAAGCAACATGAAAATATCAAGTATTTCTGTAAATAACATAAAACATATGTGTATAAAAATATACCACATAATGGATTATAAATTATTATTATTATTATGTACTATTATCATACGTAATTGATAAAATATTATACGTGTGTTTATTTAAATATTTAAGTAAGAAATAGTTGAATATGGATGAATATTTTTATATTTGACTGAAAGATTGACCTAAAACAAAAACATTAAATACAGTATTGTTAGGTGCCAAATGTATTATAAGTAAAAATATTAAAGAAGTAGTTGAGAGTATTTTATTGTACCCATCCCTACTTACAAAAACTAATATCTATAAATTAAAAAAGTAGACATTAAATGTTGATCACCGACGATTGGTAGTATTCTGTGGAAAATAAGTCTTAATGGGTTAGTTAACTGCCATTAAAAAATAATTTTTACGTTTCATAAAGAAACGTATCAAAAATAATTATAGTATGTAGTAGTGTTTTCGCCGGTTGTGTGACACTTTAAGGAGGGAGGATCATGACCGATCATTGACCCTTACAATTTGGTTTCTGTTAATTTTTTGTCCTCGATTTGTCTCATATTTGGCCTGCTATGGGACATGAACTTGAATTCTGAAGGAAACCCCTTTTAATTGCGACTTTAACCTTCACCAGGACCCTTAAATTCAAGTGATTAACCGTTGCTTAGACCGATTTGAATTTTTCCTTCTAAGGAACGTATTTTTATTACGTACTAGCTATGCCCGCGACTTCGTCCGCTTAGAAAAGTGAATTTCAGCAGTATTTAAAATTTTTTTCTTCTATATTTTTATTTTCTGGACTGTAAGCCTTTTTGCCGACGTCATTACAAAAAAACTTTCATTCCTTATTTTTGCCCCCTTTAGGGTAAAATTTTTACAAACCTTAAATGTCCTATTTATATCTAATCAAAAGCCTAAAAAATAAGTTTCAAGCCTCTAGCTTTATATCTACTTATCTATCTCTGTACCAAATTCTCATTTAAATCGGTTCAGTAGTTTGGGCGTGATTGCGTAACACACAGACAGACAGAGTTACTTTCGCATTTATAATATTATAGATTAATATAGTTTAATTATAGTTTAAAATAGTTTATATAGCTCAGTACTCAACTACTTTTATTGATCCAAATAAACAAAACCTCTATAACTTTTTACACTTAATATTTTAATTTTCTGGGCCGTAAGCTGTTTGGACGACGTCATTACACAAACACTGTCATCGGCTAATTTTATCCCCTTTAGGGTAAAATCTTTACAAACATTGAATGTCGTATTTATTTATATCTACTCAAAAGCCTAAAAAATAAATTTCAAGCTTTTATCTTTAAAAATTACGGTTTTTCCCCGCACAAACTTTCCTATTTCAACCCCTTACAACCCTTTTTTCGCATTAAAAAGTAGCCTATGTCCTTTCTCAGGCTCTAGATTATCTCTGTACCAAATTTTATTTAAATCGGTTTAGTAAATTTTAGGCGAGGTTGTGTAGCATACAGACAGAGTTACTTTCATTTTCATCGATTTTCCCATGGGAATTAGATATTTTCCCGCAGTAAAACGTAGCCTATGTATTAAACCAGGGTGTCAGCTAACTCCATATCAAATTTTATTAAAATCGCTCCAGCCGTTTAGACGTGAAGAAGTAACAAACATACACACTCACACATTCACATACAAACTTTCGCCTTTATAATATTAGTGTGATATCTAAACCTTATATCTGCATCAGCCATATAAGTATATACCTACCAATATTTGGAAGGTATTTTTATTTTATTTTTTAACATTTTTATCATTTTGTTTTAATTTAACCCTTAATAGTTGACGTCGTCAGCAAAGGTGGAACGTTGGTTCGAAACGATCGATCACCTGCCGATCTCACGTCCGGAAAGCGGTTTCGTGTCGAATCAGGATCAGGATCACGACGATTTTGACGAATACGAGGACGAAGAACGTGCCATTATCGAAGGAACGAGATCTCTCTTATCGAAACTTAGTATTAAAAAGCAACGTAAACTACTCGGTCTTAAGTTTGGCAAAGTTACAACGTTTTGACGAAGCTACTATCTATAGATTATCATAACGTAATTAATTCATAACTTTTAATGAACAAGATGAGTTTAGGATGAATTATTAGAAAATGTATACAGGGTGTCCAAGAAAGACATGGATAAATTTCAAAAAAAATAACCGTATGAATTTAGGACTTGGTAATTATTGATTCGAAGAGGAATTTCGAAGGATTTTCCCTATCAATATCGACTTATTGTTAGTATAAATTCGTATCTAAGTTTTCTATTTTAATAGATTGGAAAGTATTGTAGTATTACAAGTTCCAAAGTTAGTATAAGTGAGTGTTTTTTACCTTCAATGCAATTATGTACTTAATCTGACGAAGGTGCAAGAGAAATAGCGACAAAGACTTCCGCATCATTAAAGCTCATAAACAATTAATTAATTAATCAAATTTACCAGAAATACTACATTCCATCGATTACTAAAATTATTTTGGGTAGTTTTTGTAACGGGGGGTGTGTCTTTGTCGTTGAACCAAACATGAGTATCCCAAAGAAAAACAAATAGGCTCTCGCGTATTTATTTTTCACGATTAATAACGTATTTAGAATTTGGTGAAAATATAATGTGCAAGTCAAAAACGTCTTGGCCAAATTACATGGATATTTTTAAAATCATATTTTCATAGTAAATTTTTTCCTGATGACTAGTTTGTCTTAAAATTTTTTTTTTGGGGAAGGAAATGGACATAATTTTTGAGGTATTTTGAATTCTTTATTCTGATCCAAAATGTAATTTTTTGAAGTGCCATTAAAGGACAAATTAAATTGCCCTGAAGAATTCCATTAAGTTCAGCAAATTAAAAGGACTTTTTTATTGAAATTGAAGTGAAGCATTTCGTAATTAATTTAATGTTAATTACGATTATGTTTCTGTTTAATTGGAAAATGAAACGAACGTCTTTATCACATTATATTGATGAAGAATTAGCTACCGTTCGATTTTTAACGACGATTGATAAATTCAATTTAATTATTTGCACATTATATACGTTTCATCTACTTTACTAATAAATAAATAGGTGCATTTTGTAGAAATAATTAGAAACGACAGTGCTATTATAACAGTAACAATAAATTTGTAAAACTAAGGTATGTAGTAAATCATTATAAGCAATAAGTTTTTAAAAGAATATTATCGGTCAAAAAATTTACTTTACTTAATTAATTTAATAGATAAATAATAAATTATGATTAATTAGTGATTAAAGGAGTACACCAGTGCGTAATTGTAATCACGACTGATTTTTTTATACGTATCTATAAATTTTCACGAAATAAAAATTGAAATCAAATTACCTGTCATAATTTTATTTACCTATTATTATACTAATAAATAAATAATTTATATTTTCCTGTGTTCTATGGACCATAAAATTTCTCGTGCTTTGATATTTAAAGATTTTTTATTAATTTACTGTCTAATCAAGTCCCAATTTTTACTATTTTGGCAATTAACAGCTACGAAAGGGAAGCAAATTAATTATAAATTTAAAAAACGTACATTATTTCAATAATAGAGATAATCCTAATCCATTTATAAATATTAATATTGTAATCTATCATTAAAGTTACCATCTGTACGACACTTTCTCAGAAATGAAGGATTTATTAGAAATATATTAAAAGCAAAAGCAGGAACAAAGGGTGGCAGAGGATGTCATGCAGAAGATTACCGTTTACAGATGATAGTTAAAGCTGTCGGTTATGGTATGTTTTCAAAAAATACGAAAATTGACTCCAGAATCAGTCTGAGGAGGTCTTGTGATGAAGACTCTATGAAAGCAGAAACAGGAGTAAAAAGTGGCAAAAGAAGATGTAGAAAAATCATTGTTCACAAATAATAGTCAGAAATGTTGGCTGTGTACTTTGTAGTTTTCAGAAGGTACGAAGATCGACTCAGGAATCAGTCTGTGGAAATCTTGTGATGAAAACTTTATGGAAGCAGAAACAGGAATGAAGAGTGGCATAGGAAGACATCAATTAAGTTACTGCTCACTAGTAATAAACGAATATGTCGGTTGTGATTCGTTCCCATTTTCAGAAGATACGAAAATTGACTCAGAAATCAGTCTGAGGAGGTCCTGTGATGAAGACTCTATGAAAGCAGAAACAGGAGTAAAAAGTGGCAGAAGAAGACGTACATAAAATTATTGTTTACAAATAATAGTCAGAAATGTTGGCTGTGTACTTTCTAGTTGTCAGAAGATACGAAGATCGACTCAGGAACCAGTCTGTGGAAATCTTGTGATAAAAACTTTATGGAAGCAGAAACAGGAGTGAAGAGTGGCATAGGAAGACATCAGTTAAGTTACTGCTAACTAGTAATAAATGAATATGTCGGTTGTGATTCGTTCCCATTTTCAGAAGATACGAAAAATGACTCAGAAATCAGTCTGAGGAGGTCCTGTGATGAAGACTCTATGAAAGCAGAAACAGGAGTAAAAAGTGGCAGAAGAAGACGTACATAAAATTATTGTTTACAAATAATAGTCAGAAATGTTGGCTGTGTACTTTCTAGTTGTCAGAAGATACGAAGATCGACTCAGGAATCAGTCTGTGGAAATCTTGTGATAAAAACTTTATGGAAGCAGAAACAGGAATGAAGAGTGGCATAGGAAGACATCAATTAAGTTACTGCTCACTAGTAATAAATGAATATGTCGGTTGTGATACGTTCCCATTTTCAGAAGATACGAAAATTCACTCAGGAATTAGTCTGAGGAGGTCCTATGATGAAGGCTTTAGGGGTTGGTTGTAACAGCCCCTCGTTCATCTAGGCGTTTAAGGCTTTCTAAATAAATGCCCTTCAGAGATCGTAGAACAAGGAATCTTCACAGACTTAGGCTTTCACGATCGGCGTTTTTAGAAGAAAATATGAAATCCGGGCTTGATGGCCGTGGTCTAGGATTGTTTCTCCTTCGGTTTCCTAGAACACCGAAGAAGTCTCTTATTCGAAGTTTCGCCAACAACTGTGGTAGGTGTCCTCGGGGAACGTAACGTAGACGTAATGTCCATCGCTGCGGTTTTGCTGAGACTGAGACCGAGACTAGCGATGGACATTACGTCCACGCTACGTTCCCTGAGGATGCCTACCACAGTTGTTGGCGAAACGTCGAATAAGAGACTTCTTCGGTGTGAAACAATCCTAGACCATGGTCATTAAGCCCGGATTTCAGAATTTCTTCTAGAATCTACATAGTTTCTCATTAGCAACCCCTCTGAAAAAAATATTCTTTTTATAGATAAATTGCAAACTAGAGGGTTAAATACTCTCATTGGTTACCTCCCTCCTTTGGAATAGTAATTATAATGTGCGTACTAAACTTCAGTTTGATGCCCTCTTCCAATTCCAAGAAACCTCTACCATCATGATGAATTAGTTGTATTAACGGCGCCATAAAGGATTTCATTTTTCCCCAGAGAATCTTACAGGACTAAACAGCGGCTTATATGCAAAGGAATACTCGTAAAAAGTAGAATCCAGCAAAATGATACATTGATAAAGATCCCTGGGGTCCCTAATCATCTACATGCTATAACCGTACGCTGACAGCACGAAAGCCAACACGGCATTAAGTCATTTTCTCGATTAATTTTTTTTTTCATTTTGAAATCTGTGTCAGCAGCACGTAACGTATGCTCCCTGTAGGGTGTACATTACGTTTGTTCAATTTCCGCAACACACAACATAGGTAGGTAGGTAGGTATATGTCGCCTGGTAATTAATTGGGATCAAAATTCCAGCTAATTGAAGTTGATAAGAGCACGTCACTTTGCATACACCCTTACAAAAGGGACGTGCAGGGAAAAATAAAAGGTATTCAAGGCTTACACTATTGTGGGCGGTGGTGAAAATAAGCAAAAGGTGCGGCTCGCGTGGTGTGGTGTGTTCAAATGGACTTCTCATGCGGGGGTTGATTGGTTCGTTGGTTGAGTTGGTCTGTTGGTGGGTAAGTTAACCCGTTCGTTGGTTGTTGGTCTTGTGTCCCTATTTCGTGCCAGTACAACATCACATATATTCCCAAGATGTATGGCCGTTTGTCGACCTAATATTAATGCTATCACTGTCGTAAGTAAAATATGATTTCCGTTCGATCCGTCATCATCCCTTATTTCTATTTCGGTCGTCATGGAATTGATAGCCACATTTCCATTACTTTAATTACACCCGCAGAATTATTTAATTTGATTCAAGTTTCTTCACCCAAGATTAATTTAATTTATTATTATTGTTTTAATAAACACTTGTGGAACAATATTCTCCATAAATATATTATGTGGAATACCCCTAATGCACACCTCAACGTGGAGCTTTTAAACATTATTTTTCAGACGAATTAGCAACAAAGGAATTCGAGATGGATGAAAAGGATTCTCCTGAAGAAGACGTGGAGGATATCAAGAAGCATTTGGAAGCAATGCTGAGGGAATGTAAGGGATTGGAGGGATTACGATATCTCAGCCCACCTGTTAGTATTCTGAGGAGAGGATCAGGTGGAAGTCGAAGGAGATTCCCTGTTGATGCCTCTGGAAACTTAGAGGTAGTGTCCAGTGTAATACGCTCTCACAAGATTAAATATTTTGCACTTCTTTTTTCTTTTACCAAACCCCATTCACAATCTTATTTTTTAGCACTTCTATACGTGTTTCATCTTTAAACAATTAAATGTTTGAACAAACGAGTTTTGTAGACATTTGTTGTCATCCTGGAATTTTTTGAATGAAGATAAGATCCTTACACAAAATATTTTTATTTTACTTAATAAATAAATGCACTCAGAACGCTTTGTTGTGGATTTGAATTAAAGTAAGAAAATTCGCATTAAAAAAAGTATTCATTTGATTAGGAAGTCACAATTAAAGTTGAAATTGAAAGTATTCGATCAAAAATTTAAGGAACAATAAATTTTAATTGGGAACCCCCTCTTTTACTTTTATTATGTACTGTCAATAGTTATGTACTTTTGCTTATCAAAACGTCATGTAATTTTTTTTATACATCAAAATATATCACGTCAGGGACGACTTTTAATGCCATTACCATGCAGTTTTCTACTAATTAATGGCCAGGTACTGCAATTTATAAATAACTTATAAGAGCGATTTATTTATTATATTTTATTACACTTAAAGGTGTGTACCAATTTTCTGAGCTGAGACAACATGGTGCATTAAAAAAATGCTTAAAAATTGAGACTAATATAAAACCATAAAGTGTTTGAACAAAAGGAGTTGTTTAATTAATTATAAATTTCACTAATCTGAAGACAATAATACTCTTTCTATTCATTTTAGTTAAAAATTAAAAAAGTAAAAGTAAAGTAGATTTTTTGGCAATTATTTGTTATAAATAATTAACTAAAATGCAGTTAAGCGTATTTTCCATTTTGTGAATTACTGATAATGTGGTTTTTTTTTTAATGAAAGTAACCTTGTGTGATGTGATGTGACCGATTTTTAAACTGATCAATTTATGTTATTTTGATCACGAACTGAGGTGTGGAATAAATGTACTTTTAATATAACCTTATACATTGTATGTATGTGTTCAATTCCCGCTAATTTGAAATGTAATTACCATTTACTGTCGAGTTTACCGTAAGTAAAAGCTTTTACGTTGAACACCATTATCGAACTTTAGATTACCACCAACCCTATCATCATGCAAATATCAGATTATGTGATTATCTAGATTTAATTCAATAAGGGTGAGGAGTTAAAATGCACGACGACTAAGTACAACAATTTTTTTTGTTCAAACTTTTATTTATTTATTTTAAATAGAATTTATCTAACAATTTTAAAATTAAATGTAGTAGTAGCAGTCTTTACTTGGTAATCCTTTAAAAATATTTAATTTTTATTACCGACTTCGCCTTCTGAATTTGACCAAAATGCAATTTATTATTCACTATCTGCAGGTTATATTTTTTTAAGGTTTCTTGTGTCTCATGCCTTTTTCTTACTTCTTCATTTTCATTTCATGATGGTACTAATAAAAAAATTAATTAGGATCGAATTGACACAGAAGACCAAACCTACAATTCCGCGAGTAAAACTTCCATTTATGTTTCCTCGAAGAAAAGGCATTAGGTAGATGATAAAATATTCCCTAACATAAAACGTAATAAAACACTGGATTGCATGCCTGAGGGAGAATTAAACGTCGGCTCGCTCGAAATTAATATGATACAAAAAAGCCAGGAGTAGGTGAATATTTCTTCTGAAAATCTGTTTTTCTCTCAGTTATGAGCCGACCGACGAGATTAATAAGTTGATGTATACTACATTCAAAATGTTTTGCACATTGTACAAAAAAATAACAAAAGGAATAAATTTAATTATTTAGTAGTTGTATCCGTCCATTTATGACGTAGTAATAGGTATTTCACCTAAGAGAAAATCTCTTTTTTTTTTTGTAATATTTATCACACTAATATTATAAAGGCGAAAGTTTGTGAGTGTGTGACTATGTGAGTGTGTATGTTTGTTACTTCTTCACGTCTAAACGGCTGGAGCGATTTTAATAAAATTTGGTATGGAGTTAGCTGACACCCTGGATTAACACATAGGCTACGTTTTACTGCGGGAAAATATCTGATTCCCATGGAAAAATCGATGAAAATGAATTTGCGGAATATTATAAATGCGAAAGTAACTCTGTCTGTATGCTACACAATCTCGCCTAAAATTATCTGAACCGATTTAAATGAAATTTGGTACAGAGATAGTCTAGAGCCTGAGAAAGGACATAGGCTACTTTTAATGCGAAAAAAGGGTTGTAAGGGGTTGAAATAGGAAAGTATATAGGAAAATATAAATGCGAAAGTAACTCTGTCTGTATGCTACACAATTTCGCCTAAAATTTACTGAACCGATTTAAATGAAATTTGGTACAGAGTTAGTCTAGAGCCTGAGAAAGGACATAGGCTACTTTTTAATGCGAAAAAAGGGTTGTAAGAGGTTGAAATAGGAAAGTTTGTGCGGAAATTTCGTAATTTTTAAAGATAGAACCTTGAAACATATATTTTTTAGGCTTTTGATTAGATATAAATAAATACGACATTCAATGTTTGTAAAATTTTACCCAAAAGGGGATAAAATTAGCCGATGGAAGTTTTGGTGTAATGACGTCGTCCAAAAAGCTTACGACAAAGAAAATTAAAATATTAAGTGTAAAAAGTTATAGAGGTTTTGTTTATTTGGATCAATAAAAGTAGTTGAATACTAAGCTATAGGTATATAAACTATTTTAAACTATAATTAAACTATATTAATCTATAATATTATAAATGCGAAAGTAGCTCTGTCTGTCTGTGTGTTACGCAATCACGCCCAAACTACTGAACAGATTTAAATGAGAATTTGGTAGAGACATAGATAAGTAGATATAAAGCTAGAGCCTTGAAACTTATTTTTTAGGCTTTTGATTATATATAAATACGACATTTAATGTTTGTAAAAATTTTACCCTAAAGGGGGCAAAAATAAGGAATGAAAGTTTTTGTGTAATGATGTCGGCAAAAATGCTTACGGCCCAGAAAATAAAAATATACAAGAAAAAAAATTTAAATGCTGCCGAAAGTCACTATTCCACGGGACGAAATCGCGGGCAAAGCTAGTGTAAGAATAAATCCAGAGTGACAACGAATGTCTACAAAACTCGAGTGTTCAAACTCTTAGTTGTCAAGGCTTGTACTATTTAAATTTATCATTAATACCCCATAGGTCTTGGTGGAGTAACGTTTACCGTGAAACTTTCCCTTAAGTCTGGTCCTTCCAAAAAAATATTAATTTTGAAAATCTGACTTGGATATTTAGAGCTTACACCGAACAAACAAACAACGAAACTTTTTTCATTTCGGATATACATAAATCATTTGCCAAAAAGATTTCTGTAATGTAATTATACTCGCAGATAAAGCTGTTAAAAGTCTATTTTTGAAATATTTTGGTAGATTTAATTAATTTTTGTCCATGTATTGTTTTTTTCTAAAAAATGTTATCTGTATACTTACAATAATATTGAGGAAAGAATATGAGGGTGTGTGTTATTAAGTTTGGAATGGAGTATACATTCATCGGTTCGGTCATCGCGTAATATGGATCTGAGGAGTGGCCACATTGAATAAATGCGTGTTGTAGAGAGTTTTTCATGATTGCGATTAAATTATTTCTTGTATTCTCGACCTCTAGCCCCTTTAATTTATCTCCAATTCTCCAGGGCGAAATACAACCATTTGTCGGCTGTGTCCCGATAAGAACGCTCATTCCCTGTTGTCGCCCCCGGGGAATTTTCTTACGTTGTCGTGACAGAACAGAAATTTAAATAAATCCTACAAACTTCCTGATAACTCACAAAACTAAACTTTTGGAAACAAAAAAAATTTCTTAACATCAGTTCACTCGCGCTTAAATTGCGATAATTAAAAAGTAATTAATTGTACTTATCAGAAGGAGCAGCTGTCGCCCCAGCCATCGGTCGATCGTGTATCTGTAACGTTCGCGGAGGATTCAATCAAAAGTGACTTATCTTCAAGGGGTAGATTACACTACCGCCATAAATCAGCCATGGATAAGCAACAGGGTTCAAATGCAACAGGTAAGTCTACGTAACCTTTAAGGACTAAGGACCAACATTTAATTAACCTACAAAATCCTGTAGGCATTCGCATCAATCTCATCACGACAAAAATTTAATTTAAAATAAATCTGACCCCTATCTTTTTAAAAAATAAACTAATTTACCTAAAGAAATTTTAATTTTAAAATTATTTGAAAAACTTTGCAATAAAATTAAAAAAATTGTACCCGTTTATTAAAACTGATTCAATTTTGAGTGACATCTACTGCATCCCTTTAATTTCCAGTTTAAATTTCAAATGCATATGTAATTTAATTATCTACATACCAACATTCTCAGTTTTCTGTACCAATGTGTATTGAAATTAATCGCATTATCAACTCAATTAAATTAACATGAATGCTAGCTGAAAGGCAATTAAGAATTGTTCGGTTTAGATGAAGAGGAAACCGAAGAGGAGGATTATTCAGCAAGCGTAAATGCGATTATGCAAAGGAGGGCATCGGTAAGGAAATCGCGTAGGAGGAACAGTCGAAGAGCAAGTTCACCGTTTAATCCTGAGATGCTTCCTGGGCCAGAAAATGTTATAAGGAGGAGGTCTTCGGTCTACACTAGCAGCTCTGGAGAGTAACTATCAATGAAACACCACGTTAAGACTAGTAAAACAATTATAGAAAATTTAGGAAATTTTCCGCATCTCTTGCATTTTGTGGATCATCAGATATTGAAATACCTCTACACACATTGCCAAAATCATTTACTATCTGAAATCCACTAGAAACTTCTTTCGAAACAAAAAAAAATTCTGTCAGACAAAAAACCAATGAGAATTATTTTTATATAATAATTTAAAAATTTTCTGGAGTTTGCTACAGGGCTTCTAATAATGAAATAAAAAACGAAAAAATGTAACAATCAATGTTAGGTTCCTCACAGTTTCGAATTTTAGAACAGCCATCACTGTAGAAGACAGCATAGCACAAGAGATGACCCAAGAACAAATTTTTGAAAATATAAAACTGCACAAAGAAGTACTCAGCAATGTAAAAATGCAACCATGGAACATGAGAAGAAAATTGAAACTTGTTATACAAGCAAAGAATTATGTTAAGAAACATGAGGGTGCCCTTCAAGAACGATTCACCCAAAGTAGGTCAATCAAAGACATGCTGGCACGATGGAATATTTATCTTGCAACGGTAAGAACACTCAACAAAATAATTAACTACGAGATAAATTCTACTAAGGGAATTTTTTAATGTTGATAAAAAAAATATCCACTCAGTTTTTGGTACTTAAATGTACATTGGCATTCCTGGCTCCTGCACCAATTATATATATATATATAAACTATTTATGCAAATTCCTTCTAGAAATGGCAACATTACAAACGAGAAATGGCCAATTTATCAAATTTTCTTATACCATGGGAGCTTAGGTTTAAAAGGAAATTGAGTCACATTTTGGTTCAGCAGTAGCTTCCTATTTTATATTTTTACGTTGGTTATTTTGGGTGAACTTGGTCACTGCTGCTGTTCTTTTGGCATTCGTTGCCATACCAGAAGTAAGTAATCACATCCAGAATCAACTTTTACCCCTAAACCACTAACAAAATGTACCAACAACTGTTTTGCAAAATTCTGATTTACAGTAGAAGTATTTATTTTGTATCCACATTTTAAATGTTAAAAAAGTCCTAACATACTTAAAGATTCTTAAATTCTCACAACCAAAACGATTATTTCTCTATTTATCGTATTTTCAACGTGACACACATAAAATCTTATGCAACACAATGGCCTGTATAAACATGTATTAATGCTTACTAAGGATTTTCACAATCGGAACGGAACTTCCCTACTGTATTAAGTTAAACGGAACGCGGCTATTAAGAATAAGTAGGTAGATAATAAATTAAAAAAATGGCAAAATATTTTACAACGTTTGTCTTATTTTACATTAACGGGGTTGTTTTTACAAAACCGGGTGCGGACGATAATTCAGTGAATGGTAACAAGAAACGTGAAGTTCTTCTGTATCTTTATTACACGTAAGTAACTATAAAGTATTTATAATTATGAATAATTTATTGCATGGTTCAATTATTATTTAATCTGTTATTAGCAAAAATTCAAGTGCAGTAGAAGAATATCGACTTATTGATAGTACACCGGTGATAGAAAACTCTCAATATAATCCCAACAAGCCTACAAAATTCTTGATACATGGGTGGACCCATGAGAAAGACACCCCATGGTTAAGGGAGATGAGAGAAGGTAAGAAAAAAGAGGGGGTGCATGTAGCAAATTTTCTCTATTATTATTCATTCTTAAGACTATTAAAATCATTTAATTCTATCCCAAAAAAAATTAAATGTGGTCATAATATTGAATAATAAATTTTACTAGAATTCATTTTCCACTGGAACCCTAAGGAAAAAATTGTCATTTGTTTTAGTAATGGCCTATACCAAAAAATGGAACGTCATAGTGGTCGATTGGTCCCAATTTTCCCGTTTATCCTACGTAAAATGCCGAGATAAAATCAAAGAAGTTGGCCGAACACTTGGAGGCTTTATAATATTTTTGAAAGACAACAATTTCACTAAACTCCCACGTATTCACCTGATAGGTCACAGTCTAGGAAGCCATATAGCAGGATTTGCAGCACAAACCGTTAAAGAAAAATACAACCAGACCGTGGATAGAATATCGGGATTAGATCCTGCTGCTCCAGGATTCGAATACGGTAATAGGACAAATGAGAGGAACGCAAGGCTTGACAATGAGGATGCTAAGTTTGTGGATATTATACATACGAATGGGCGAATATTGGGAATGTTGAATCCTATTGGACACGTTGACTTTTATCCCAATGGGGGTGTTACTCAACCTGGATGTAACTCATGTAAGTCTCAGGAACTTTGGACTGCCTAAACTGGAAGAACCCTAGATGAGTTGTACGATTCAAAGAACTTGTGAATTTAGGATTTTGCAAGGTTTTTACATTTTCTTGTGCTTCTATTTTACAGATTATTGCAGTCATGTTAGGGCTTGTGAATTTTGGACAGCTTCCATTGTACATCCTGACGCATACACAGGATACAGTTACCAATCTTGGAAAGAATACCTTGACCAAAAATTCCACGACGGCAAATCATATCCCATGGGCATAAAAGCCAGCCCATCGATTCCACAAGGATCATACTTTTTAGAAACAGCTTCAGAAATACCATACGTACATTATAAAACTAAACTCAGTGACAGTCTCTAAATTATAATAAATTTAACTGCTTATATTATTATTTACGTCTTTTATTTATTATTATCAAATTATTATTTTTCTTCCTAATAAATATGGGTTGTTTTTAAAGATGTTGACTGCAAACAGCAACGACTCGTTGAGAAAGAAAGTTTTGCCGGAGGAAAAATATAATTCTACCAACTTTTTAACGTTGTGGGATTTCGAAGGAGTACTTAAATACACTCCTTTATTTTATGGCTGGTACACACGCCAAGATGACCACAAAACAGGGTACAAACTACCCCTGGCATATTTTATGACACAGTTGGTGGTCTACATTTACAGTTTCATCGCCATACTCAGGAAGTAAGTCAAATTAATTAATTGCCGACGTTCACGCACGAAAATTAGATCTCAAAATTTAAAAACCAAATTAAACTTCCCCCAAGTTCGATGTTGTTACAAAAATTGATTCCAACAACGTTTCCAGAATGGCTGAAAATTCCCGAATGTCAAAACTGTCTGAAAAAGACGACGAATGCGTTTTTACATGGAAAGTTTTCACAGGGTGGGATTATATGATAGGAAACGCCGAAACAGCACACAATAGGGTCTCGTCGATCGTTATGGGTTTCAAAGAAGCTCTTCTTGAAGAAGCAGAGAAGAAAAGAGATAGCAGAAAGTAATGACACACTTCTAATCTCACTGTGGATGTAATTAAATAATTTTTTTTATTAGTTGGAGAATAATTTCGTCTAGGGTTTTTGTGAACTTGATGGTTATAATTCTTCTGATATTGTCAGCTTGGGTTGTGATCAATGTTGTGAAGAGGTCAACTGAACCAGAATCAATGAGTACCGTCTGGAGGAGGAACGAAATAACTGTGGTACTAAATCTTATATCAACTTCATTCCCTATATGTTTTGAAGTACTTGGTATCATAGAAAAATATCACCCCAGAAAAGCTTTAATAATACACCTAACAAGGTGAGAAAATTTTAAAGTTTCCTCTTAGGACTTATGTAAGTGCAATTTATTTTTTTAGGATTATGATCCTGAATCTTTTAAATGTTTATTCCTTAATATTTGCCCAATTTGTTAAAATAGATGGAATGGTACGTACTTAATTGACATTAATTTATTTTGTTAATTTATTATTATGTCTTAGACTAAACGTTTGAACGAAATAAAGCCATCATTTTCGTTGTATAAGGTCAACACTGGTCAGACAGAATGTTTTTGTAATGGTTCGAAAGCAATTTTAGTTTCCACAATTCCAGTCGTTCTAAATTTGTCCACAACTACTGCAATTCCTCAAATTTATTACAATTTTACAACTGAAAATTATTTAGAGTCAGTAACATTTGATCAAACTCAGAGTACCACCGAAGAATATACTTTTGATACAACTACAAGTAGTACTTATAGTGATAAAGGTAACTAAAGATTCCTTTCAATTTTTTTTCCAAAACACCAAAAGCATTTATTCTTATAGACTTTCAGAATGACTCAAGCATGTTTATAACTACAGACTCTGGAACTACAATTTTGAACATAAATGAGTCAACAGAAGCCTTTTTATTCAACGAAAGTTCATTCAACATTAGTGATATAACAACTTATAATATTTCCAACACAACAGAATGGCACAACTCCAACAATCGTAGTAACCAAGATGAAGGAATTGATTTAGATTATAATAATTCTCTTGAAGAAGACTCAGAATATAATTGGAGCGATCCTCTCATGAAAGAACTGGAAGATTTTATCGGCTCCAACGTCACAATGTCACCATTTGATGAAAAATCAAATACGTCCTCTAACTCTACTTTACAAAAAGAACTTTACTACTATTGCACAGGAGGAAAACAATTTTGATTATTCCACCAACGTAAAAGAACTTACTTCTGATTCTGACTCTTATTATAAAACTGAAACAACATCTGAAGATATCAACATTGAAAGTGAAACTGAAGAAACTTCATCTGAACCAACAACTCTAGAAACAACAGTAAATAGTTTCAGTGAATATTATAAAAAAGCTGACAACAATAATTTGTTTCGTTCGATAACAAAAGCTTGGAACGAATCGATTGATGAGTCCCAACAAACGACTATCGAAGAAACCCCAACATGTGACACAATATGCAAAATTTGGGCCCATAATAAAACCATGCAAAACGATACAACAAAACTAACGTACTTAGAAGAAAAGGCCAGCGAGTTGCCGTATCAAAACCGAAGTGAACTTCGTACACTTTGCTGGGAAACAATGTTTGGTCAAGAGTTAGTCAAAATAGTCATCATGGACTTGATAATGACGGCTTTAGGAATTTTAGCAATTGATTTTTTCAGAGGACTATTTCTAAGAGGGTTATGAACAGATGTTGGTGTTGGGATTTAGAAAAAAAATTTCCAGAATATGGTGAATTCAAAGTAGCTGAGAATATCCTTCATCTAGTGAATAATCAAGGAATGGTGTGGATGGGGATGTTCTTTTCCCCTGGTCTTGTTTGGATCAACGTAATCAAGCTCTACATCCTCATGTATCTACGTTCTTGGACTGTTCTTACTTGCAACATTCCACATTCTGTGGTGTTCAGAGCTTCAAGATCAAATAATTTTTACTTCGCATTACTCTTGATGATGTTATTCCTTTGCACTCTACCAGTAGGATATGCTGTGGTATGGGTAGAGCCCTCGTGGCATTGCGGGCCATTTTCAAATTACCAAAGAATCTTCCATATTTTCACCACAACGATCAAAAGCATTGTTCCAAAAAATCTCCACAAAGCCTTAGACTATATTGCATCTCCTGGGATAATCATACCTTTGCTCATCCTCCTCATATTGATTATTTACTATTTAGTGTCTCTAACAAGTGCCCTTAGGGAAGCCAACAATGACCTAAAGGTTATTTTTAGATACTTTGTTAAATGTATTATATTTTATGTACCAATTTGTGCAGATTCAGCTACGCCAGGAAAGAACCGAAGAAAGAAGGAAAATGTTTAAACTGGTGGACAGGAGAAGAAGGATTGGTTCTGGAGGGTCTGGAGAATTTGATAATACACCTTTCGCCAAATGGAAGAAACTGTTGAACAATCTGCCAAGTCAGAAGAGTCTTGAGGAGGTGGTAAAGGAGCCAGAAGTGGATGCCCTGGATCAAGAACAAAAAGACAGCAACAAAACTAAAGGTAGGTACCTAATCATCAATTGACTTAAAGGTCTTCATCCAGATCTTTTCCAGAAATTTTGGCCAAATTTATCCGAAAAGCCCTCAGAAGAGCCTCAACATCTGAAGAAGAAAATCCTCCACTTCCTGACGATGCTACCGATAACGAGCAGCATGAATCATTACCAGACGACACAAACACCCCAAAGCAAGATATTCAAGCACCAAAGGAAATCCGAAGTCCAAAAAGTCCTCGTACTAAAACCAACGCCATTTTCCATAATTTTCAGAACACAGTCCATCTGGCATTGACCCGTAAAAGATCGACTTCAGAAACTAACGAACCCAGTCAAGACCATCCAGCCAATAATGTTAATACCTCTACTGCTGCATCAATTTCGCCCAAGCAGAAGGACACGTCGTCTTCAAGCATCAATCTGCACGAAGCATCTTTGTCGAAACAGAATAATAGTGGATCCAAAAAACATCCAAAGGGTAGTCGGCCACTCAAATGGACAGAAAATATTCCTCTGATAACAATAAGCAAAACTGAGAGCGACGACAGTTTGTTAAAAAGTTCCACTACTGATTTAAAAGCGAAGACGGAAGAAATAAGTCCTCAAAAGAAAGAAGAAAAGGTCAAATCGTTTGACTCATCTGGTGTACCCAGCGGAAGTAAGAAAACTCCAGAAGGTTTAAAAAATGTAAAGAGGGAAAGTAACAAAAAACCAAAACAGAAACATCTTAAGAAGCAAAGTACTGTTGAGAATAATGAAGATAGTGTTACTGTTAGTGATGGTGAAAAATGCAAAAGCAGTTTATCTATTTAAGTTTTTATTTCCATAAAAATAAATATTGTATGTTCTGGGTTTAATAACCAGAATCTGAAAAATAAATGTTTAAATATAAAGAAAAGATGACGACTTTTGATCTTTTGTAATTAAATTTAACCACCACAATGTTTTTGTAAGTGCTCCAAGAAGATTCGTTCTTTGAGTTGGTATAACTTCACTGTACTGGAAGTTGCTAACTTATATTCCTACCAGTAATCCTCAAACAGTATAAATATACATACATAAGTGTTGTAATCATTATTTAAATAAATAAAAAGGAATAGTATCTACAGCATGTCAAAAAAAAATGAGCCTCTATATCATCGAGAAATTGGCTTACAATAATTAATTTCAAAATTAATAAAAACAAAAATTACTAATTTGAAACAATTGTTCAAAGGATATTTAAAAAATTAATAATTTTTTATATACTTCATAAAATTTAAGATTGTATGTGTGTGAAATAATCTACGACTCTTCAAGCAATCTGTCTTTTACTCACCCATTTTAATTTAAATACATTAAAAAAAAAATAGTACAGTACCTACGTACGTCTCTAGCTCCTCCAATAATAATTAGCTTTGGAAAATTAATTAAAATTTTGGTGTATTGCTAGATTTGGAGCTATTCTTGAGTAAATATACAAAAATTGATATTCTATAAAATTTAAGATCAATGAAATGAACTTGTAAATATCCCTTCAACTTAACTTACGAAAACTCTGGAAGCCTATCATCGCTAATATTCACTGCCTTAAATAATTAAAAGAAAACTATTCTTTTCATATATTATTATGCACATTCACCGACTCATAGATTTAAAAGCAGGACAAAATATTTATTTTCATGATTAAGTTACATTTTCTATGGCTCTGCACTATTATTTATAAAAGGAATCTTATTTTTAGAAATTCAAATGAAACTATATTTGATTCCATAGTTGTTGATACAATTATGACAGTAAGAAATCCTAAATTTAATAGGGTATATCTAAATTTTGTTATGGTTTACAGGATTCTTAAATATCATTCTTCAAAATTGAAAGCAATGGATATAAAAAGAAATATTTATCTTTCAATAATTTTAAACAAATTATCACAATATTAACAACAAATATCTAACTAATTTTCGAAAGAAATAATGATTATACATGCTTCATATAATTCTCTCTCTCTCTCTCTCTTATTTTTGTTATATAAATGGTGTGTTTTTAGTCTGAATTTTACAAATACTCCCTAAATATTAATTAAATAAAATTCTATAGAGACGTTTGTTTGTGAACAGATACGGCCCGATAGATTCATGAATTATTTTCCTTTATCTCGACAAGAAGGTCAATGTTTATCACGAAATTCGTTAATAGACTAAGTCTTTGACCTCAGTTTCTGTAGCTATTCTATTAATTATGTGCTAACATCAGTAAATATAAAAAGTTACAAATACATTCCACCAAAAATAAATTTCTAATCTCCCTAAATAAAAAAAAATCAGAAATTATATTGATAACTAAATTTAAAACTAAATAAATAATTGATAATAAAATTTTGAGCAATACGATTTATCAGAATTTCGTTAATTTGATTTGTTAAACAATAAAACCACAAAAAAATAACAAATTGAAAGGACCACAAAAGTTTGATTTAACAATAACTATCTGTACCACATGATGCAGTTGAACCTACTGTTTCTACGAAAACAGAACGGGATGTAACGCTCATAAAATCGCGTCTTTGGACAATTAGATCATTAAACTCTGTAAATTTATTAGCATGACATAATAGTGTCTTACAAAACGTGTCATCATTATTAGTCTGAACCGAACAGTAGGATAAGCAAATTATACAATAAATTATCGTATCAATGCTGGAATTATGCAAAAAAAAATTTTCAATTATTTATAGTACATAGATGCTTGGGAACTGTATCAATAATTTTAGATCTTAAGAAAATATATTTTTTCACCACTAGGGCAATTAATTTTATGTATCCTCAATCAATAAGTGACCTCGCGAGGTTATGACGATTTATCAAAAATTCACAGAGCAAAATGTGGGGCATCATAAAATTGCCAATCTACACCCTTTTCGTTAATTTGCCAGAGAAAAAATTTTACAATAACCAAATCCCAAACTCTTTCCCATAATGTGTCTACAAATTTATCCATTTAATTTCTTATCAAATTAATAATGTCTGCTAGAAAATCAATTTGATATTGGAATATTCTATAAATAAATAATTCAGAAATTTTCAAAACTATTGTCAAAAAAGTGCCAAAACAACTGAATAATCACACTAACATTATAAAGGCGAAAGTTTGTGAGTGTGTGAGTGTGTATGTGTTTGTTACTTCTTCAGGTCTAAACGGCTGGAGCGATTTTAATAAAATTTGATACGGAGTTAGCTGACACCCTGGATTAACACATAGGCTACGTTTTACTGCGGGAAAATATCTTATTCCCATGGGAAAATCGATGAAAATGAATTCGCGGAATATTATAAATGCGAAAGTAACTCTGTCTGTATGCTACACAATCTCGCCTAAAATTTACTGAACCGATTTAAATGAAATTTGGTACAGAGATAGTCTAGAGCCTGAGAAAGGACATAGGCTACTTTTAATGCGAAAAAAGGGTTGTAAGGGGTTGAAATAGGAAAGTTTGTGCGGAAATTCCGTAATTTTTAAAGATGGAAGTTTGAAACTTATTTTTTAGGCTTTTGATTAGATATATAGATAAATACGATGTTCAATGTTTGTAAACATTTTACCCTAAAGGGGATAAAATTAACCGATGAAAGTTTTTGTGTAATGACGTCGTCCAAAAAGCTTACGGCCCAGAAAATAAAAATATTAAGTGTAAAAAGTTATAGAGGTTTTGTTTATTTGCATCAATAAAAGTAGTTGAATACTAAGCTATATAAACTATTTTAAACTATAATTAAACTATATTAATCTATAATATTATAAATGCGAAAGTAACTTTGTCTGTCTGTGTGTTACGCAATCACGCCCTAACTACTGAACCGATTTAAATGAGAATTTGGTACAGAGATAGATAAGTAGATATAAAGCTAGAGGCTTGAAACTTATTTTTTAGGCTTTTGATTAGATATAAATACGACATTTAAAGTTTGTAAAAAATTTTCCCTAAAGGGGGCAAAAATAAGGAAGGAAAGTTTTTGTGTAATGACGTCGGCAAAAAGGCTTACGGCCCAGAAAATAAAAATATAGAAGAAAAAAATTTTAAATGCTGCCGAAAGTCACTCTTCCACGCGGACGAAGTCGCGGGCATAGCTAATAGTAAATAATATTTCTATTTATTATCTTTTCGAAATGCTTTTTATTTAATTACTCTTATATTTTCATTTCAATTATAAATTATAGGTACCTAAATGTCTAAATATTATAAAACAGTTTGACACTTGTTTCTTAATTTTGTGACCATGTGCAACGATTTTAATAAAACAATGTTTAAAAGAAAAGTTGTGTAAATGGCGCCTGAGGCAATTGATTGTATTAAATCATATTTTCGTGAACAAATTTGATTAACACATGATATTATGTTAAAATTAAAACTTAGTCGAGGAAATTATCAAATTACCGAGAGGAAGAACATCTGCGGAAACGAGATTAGTTTATCATGTAGCACACACAAACTACAGGCAGCAATTATGAATGAACTCGTGATTTTTATTAGCTAAGCGTTTTCTCACTGTTCATTGCTCATATTCATATTTATAAAAAATACAAAGTTAGACAAAATCTGCATAAAAATGTTACTTAAGCTAAAGCCATAACGATCGTATGCGTGGGTCTACTATGAATTTCCGAATTTCTAATAAGCCTAAAAACTGTTACACAATATTTTCTAATAAAAGTTGCTGTTTTTATACTAACAATTAATTGTATAATTTTAGAAAATATGCATCAAGACGCCCTTATATTTGAATGGTTGTAATATGAAAATTTATGAGACTAACTCTTAAGTAATAAGAACAAAGTAAGGGTAACATCAATTTATGATCAATCTCTATCAAGTTTCTAATAATGAATGTTAATTAACTAATTAAAATAGCTTTTAGAATTTATAACAGAATACTTTCTACCAAAGGACAGGATTACCAAAAAAAAAATTGAGTTTTAAACCCCTGCTACTTACAAGTTATCCATCAATACTTCATAATTTGGACCTTCTAGGAACGAACAAACGAGGGTTGTTTTGAGATCTGAGTTCATTATGAGGGTTCTATACAAAAGACAATGTAGAAGTGAATGTACCACCACACAAAATGATAATGTACAGATAAAAATAATTTTTAAGTTGTTCATAGACACAAAAAAGTCATATTGACTATTTTTCTTAAAGTATAACAAATAATAAAAATTCCAAGAGATTTATGATTCTCTTTTTTAAATGTGGTCAACTGATTGATCTTAGCGCTCAAAAAGATGAAGATCGTGGATTTTAATGGAATGATGATCCTCGTTGAGTCTGTATTAGCAGCTGAGATTAAAAAGTGTTATAGAACCTCTTAGTTAGATACACAAAAAGTCATTACGGTAATTACCCCCAAGATTTGCAACCGTTTATTAATTATTTGCAAACAACCCTGTAAAACTTTTCAAACCATTTTGAGCTTTGCAGGCACAATGAGTGGTTAACAGAGAGTTTGAGTGGTGTCATAAAAGGCAATTCAAGGGATATGAGTTGACAAGGACAATTACTTGATGACAGTTTTATAATCTGAGCAGCGACTTTAGAAAAATTAGACAATAGATACCTATCTTGCTGCTTTTTAAGTTACCAGTGATAAAACGTGGTTTATAATCTAAAAGGAAAGTAGAAATTATAAAAAGATTCAAACGGTAGTGTTCAGGTTTTGTGACAACAGTGACAAAACTGTCAAAAGTAACTATGTAGTACCAACTCTGGTAACACAACAGACAATCTTAGGGTGGTTTTTTGTTGGCAGTTTTATTGTCTGATCAGTTACTTTAGAAAAATTAGACAATAGATACCTATCTTGCTGCTTTTTAAGTTATCAGTGATAAAACGTGGTTTATAATCTAAAAGGAAAGTAGAAATTATAAAAAGATTCAAACGGTAGTGTTCAGGTTTTGTGACAACAGTGACAAAACTGTCAAAAGTAACTATGTAGTACCAACTCTGGTAACACAACAGACAATCTTAGGGTGGTTTTTTGTTGGCAGTTTTATTGTCTGATCAGTTACTTTAGAAAAATTAGACAATAGATACCTATCTTGCTGCTTTTTAAGTTATCAGTGATAAAACGTGGTTTATAATCTAAAAGGAAAGTAGAAATTATAAAAAGATTCAAACGGTAGTGTTCAGGTTTTGTGACAACAGTGACAAAACTGTCAAAAGTAACTATGTAGTACCAACTCTGGTAACACAACAGACAATCTTAGGGTGGTTTTTTGTTGGCAGTTTTATTATCTGATCAGTTACTTTAGAAAAATTAGACAATAGATACCTATCTTGCTGCTTTTTAAGTTATCAGTGATAAAACGTGGTTTATAATCTAAAAGGAAAGTAGAAATTATAAAAAGATTCAAACGGTAGTGTTCAGGTTTTGTGACAACAGTGACAAAACTGTCAAAAGTAACTATGTAGTACCAACTCTGGTAACACAACAGACAATCTTAGGGTGGTTTTTTGTTGGCAGTTTTATTGTCTGATCAGTTACTTTAGAAAAATTAGACAATAGATACCTATCTTGCTGCTTTTTAAGTTATCAGTGATAAAACGTGGTTTATAATCTAAAAGGAAAGTAGAAATTATAAAAAGATTCAAACGGTAGTGTTCAGGTTTTGTGACAACAGTGACAAAACTGTCAAAAGTAACTATGTAGTACCAACTCTGGTAACACAACAGACAATCTTAGGGTGGTTTTTTGTTGGCAGTTTTATTGTCTGATCAGTTACTTTAGAAAAATTAGACAATAGATACCTATCTTGCTGCTTTTTAAGTTATCAGTGATAAAACGTGGTTTATAATCTAAAAGGAAAGTAGAAATTATAAAAAGATTCAAACGGTAGTGTTCAGGTTTTGTGACAACAGTGACAAAACTGTCAAAAGTAACTATGTAGTACCAACTCTGGTAACACAACAGACAATCTTAGGGTGGTTTTTTGTTGGCAGTTTTATTGTCTGATCAGTTACTTTAGAAAAATTAGACAATAGATACCTATCTTGCTGCTTTTTAAGTTATCAGTGATAAAACGTGGTTTATAATCTAAAAGGAAAGTAGAAATTATAAAAAGATTCAAACGGTAGTGTTCAGGTTTTGTGACAACAGTGACAAAACTGTCAAAAGTAACTATGTAGTACCAACTCTGGTAACACAACAGACAATCTTAGGGTGGTTTTTTGTTGGCAGTTTTATTGTCTGATCAGTTACTTTAGAAAAATTAGACAATAGATACCTATCTTGCTGCTTTTTAAGTTATCAGTGATAAAACGTGGTTTATAATCTAAAAGGAAAGTAGAAATTATAAAAAGATTCAAACGGTAGTGTTCAGGTTTTGTGACAACAGTGACAAAACTGTCAAAAGTAACTATGTAGTACCAACTCTGGTAACACAACAGACAATCTTAGGGTGGTTTTTTGTTGGCAGTTTTATTGTCTGATCAGTTACTTTAGAAAAATTAGACAATAGATACCTATCTTGCTGCTTTTTAAGTTATCAGTGATAAAACGTGGTTTATAATCTAAAAGGAAAGTAGAAATTATAAAAAGATTCAAACGGTAGTGTTCAGGTTTTGTGACAACAGTGACAAAACTGTCAAAAGTAACTATGTAGTACCAACTCTGGTAACACAACAGACAATCTTAGGGTGGTTTTTTGTTGGCAGTTTTATTGTCTGATCAGTTACTTTAGAAAAATTAGACAATAGATACCTATCTTGCTGCTTTTTAAGTTATCAGTGATAAAACGTGGTTTATAATCTAAAAGGAAAGTAGAAATTATAAAAAGATTCAAACGGTAGTGTTCAGGTTTTGTGACAACAGTGACAAAACTGTCAAAAGTAACTATGTAGTACCAACTCTGGTAACACAACAGACAATCTTAGGGTGGTTTTTTGTTGGCAGTTTTATTGTCTGATCAGTTACTTTAGAAAAATTAGACAATAGATACCTATCTTGCTGCTTTTTAAGTTATCAGTGATAAAACGTGGTTTATAATCTAAAAGGAAAGTAGAAATTATAAAAAGATTCAAACGGTAGTGTTCAGGTTTTGTGACAACAGTGACAAAACTGTCAAAAGTAACTATGTAGTACCAACTCTGGTAACACAACAGACAATCTTAGGGTGGTTTTTTGTTGGCAGTTTTATTGTCTGATCAGTTACTTTAGAAAAATTAGACAATAGATACCTATCTTGCTGCTTTTTAAGTTATCAGTGATAAAACGTGGTTTATAATCTAAAAGGAAAGTAGAAATTATAAAAAGATTCAAACGGTAGTGTTCAGGTTTTGTGACAACAGTGACAAAACTGTCAAAAGTAACTATGTAGTACCAACTCTGGTAACACAACAGACAATCTTAGGGTGGTTTTTTGTTGGCAGTTTTATTGTCTGATCAGTTACTTTAGAAAAATTAGACAATAGATACCTATCTTGCTGCTTTTTAAGTTATCAGTGATAAAACGTGGTTTATAATCTAAAAGGAAAGTAGAAATTATAAAAAGATTCAAACGGTAGTGTTCAGGTTTTGTGACAACAGTGACAAAACTGTCAAAAGTAACTATGTAGTACCAACTCTGGTAACACAACAGACAATCTTAGGATGGTTTTTTGTTGGCAGTTTTATTGTCTGATCAGTTACTTTAGAAAAATTAGACAATAGATACCTATCTTGCAGTTTTTTAAGTTACCACTGATAAAACATGGTTAATAATCTTTTGGAAGCAAGGTAGAAATCATAATAAGATTCAAAAGGTAGTTTTCAGGTTTTGTGGCAACAGTGACAAAACTGCCAAAAGTAACTATGTACTACCAACTGTGATGAAATATAACCAAAAAGGCTGCAATTAAGGTAGATTAAACGCATTTCGTTACTTTTGGTGAAATCTGACTTAGTACGTCCCTGTTCCCTTTTCTGACAATCCATGAACGAACTCTTTGCCTCTCTGTTTTTTTCTCTTTTTCGCTCTCTCTGTCTCTCTCTCTCTTTTTCCTTCACACAAACGTACAGATACATTGATACAACACACAGCAGTTTCCGTGGGCATCTGGAGTTGTTGGGCCTGTGTTGTTACGACATCTTTAACTCAAGCAAACGGCGGCGGGCGTCACCGACAGCATCGGCCAAGACGACCCGCCATGCCAACAACAACTGCTTGCCTTCATTCCTTCTTTCACCGAACGTTCATTCCAGTACATTATATGAAACCGAGCTGGATCTTGACTCACAGACCATTATTATTGTTATAAATCATTTAATTTATGAAAACGTTAAAAAAAACAACGGTTTTTCGCGCGAAGAAAAAGAATCTTCGTGGGCGTCGCTAATAGTAGCATTATTATTGTAGTAAATCAGACGCTGTTATCGCTCGGTATCATTCGTTTTGTAATAGCAGTTCCAAGTTCCAATTTTATTCATTCCATCCGGGTTTCGAACCGAGTCAACGCAGGCGTGACTTAACTCGATGAGAGACCAGTTCGAAAAATCGCTGCCACTGCGTTTATTTCTACTATAATAAGTACAATGCCGTCAAAAAGTTACGCGCGATAAAAAAAATTTAAAAATCAACATCATCAGTTCGTGCAGGAAGCAGAAATGACGCCCCGGTTTCGTTTTAAATCTTTCAATAACAAGTTGATGTATTAGCATCTAAATTTGAAGTGAAAATATTGTCTATCGTCGTACAGTGCGAAGAGGGAAAGTATCATTTTTAATAAGTGAAAAACATACCTATACCATCATGTTTGTGCGCGTATCAGTGACTATATGGTTGTTATCACAGTATATTTTTAATGTGGTACTTTCAGACGAAATAGACCAGACGCCGGTTATCGGGAAGAGGGGTATTAAATGTTACGATGCCTTCAACAGACCTCAGGTAGTTTTATTTACTTGAAATAAGACAATCAGTTGTCTTCTAAAAAATTTATGTAGGTACTTAATTACAAAAAAATTTACAGCTTTTCAAAAACAAGATTTTATTTCTGTAGACGTATGTTGTTTTTTTAACATCATCCCCAAAAATATTATGTGCCTAGTAAGTACCTAAATTTATGTACATAGGTACCTATAAATAGATATTAAAAAAATGGTAACCATAATTCCATAAAAATCAAACTCATTGTTTTCAGTTTTTGTCCACCGCCTGCCTATTTTTGAAACTTTTGCTTTTGAGACATGGAAACGGCATCTTTTCTGTCTTGTCTAAAAATACTTGACTGTACCTAATAAGACTGTGACTCTGAGTTAACTAAGAACATGTGTGAATAAACACATTAAAAGAACAGCTTCCACTGCTAAAAAACTGTTTCGATAGAACCGTCATTAAAAACAGTTTCTTAAACAGTCCATAGTTGATTAAAAATAGTCCATTATAGTGGATTATTAATTGTTGTAGTTATTTAGATCACTATTATCTAATAAATTATTTTACGCAATTAAAAAGGAGGGTTTGACCCCAAAAATTGTTTAACATAAGGCGTTACAATCGTGTTTACTATGTAAATATGCATATCTAGTGATAAATAACAGTACACTAACTAAGTCAAGGGTCACTAATTTACAAAGGACAACAGATTCATTCATCTCCAAGCAAAAAAAAATTAAACAATATGAGGTGAATATTTCAATATCAGGAGTAGAAGCAGGTAAATTAAAATACTGTTGCAAATAATAGAGTGGCATATTATTTTGAACACACTGTATATATTTTCAGGGCCTTTTACTAAATAAATAAATAAATAATTGTGGTGTGCAGCTGCTAGGTTTACGGTTACGTCAATTTGTACCTAATACAACAAATTTATTTAAGTGACATTACAATAATTCAAATTAAACTCAAAATTATTCAGATGATCCTGTAATAATTACTCAAACAAGAGCCCTACTCTATTAAATTTTTCTTGAACAGTAGAACGTACTTTTTATGATGTACCTACCATCTAACCGCTTATTATTACAGACACTCGGTTATAACGTACCATATCAAAAATAATGGCAGTTCTTATGGAGCACTAAATAGAGAAATAGCTTTTATAACGTACCTACTATTACCATAACTACGTACTTCTGATATAAAGGAGCAATAGGGTAGTTAACTGATATTAAATGTTATATATATTATATAAAAGTTGTGACGTTAAAGTTTTTTGTCTAACTCTTTCTTGACGGCACAAGACAGTATTTCTCTCTCTAATTGTGATTTTTAAACGTTCATATCTTTTTTATTTTCTTTAAAAAAAAAAAATTAGTCAACTACCCCATTAACCAGGTCCAAAGTCCAAAAAATCAAATATAACTTAGGTACTTGCTATTAATAAATGTACAGTAAAGTTACTCTAGTATGGTCTCCGGGATTACTAGTTCTTAAGATGCGCAATGGCAAAAGGTAACGAACGCCTTGCTGGCGATAGCCACAAAGAGGCTTTTGCATGCTTGGTTTGAAGCAGAGTACTTGTCAGGGCGCATACTAAATCGCCCGACTATTCATTTAAAAATGGTCGAAATATTTTTAATAATTATTATATTTTAAAGAATATAAAAGCTGCCAATATAGTGTGCAAAATGCTACGATATTAAAACGTTTCATTACTGAAAGGTTATCTACCGTATGTAAAATAATTTTGGGTACATAACAGTATCGGGAGATTCAGGTATAAACTAAATTAACGACTACCGGAGAGGAGACATCAAGCACCCCTGTCTTAAAACTAGTATATTTATTTGTCGTAATTTGTCGAGCGTTGATTGTATCTTTTTTCCTCCGAATGCGTTCTCTTTCTTTCATCTACGCCGACTGTAAAACCTTCAAAGCTCATCTTAGACTAATCAAGCTGTACATTGGCAACCTGTGTGTATCGCACGACGTATTTTACCTTAAGAATTTCTTGTAATAATGTAAACGTTGCCTTTTTCCTTAATTTAGTTTTGAAATAATAGATTAACATAAACGAAGAAAATGTCTCTAATTTTGGTATAACGAATAAGTTAATTGTATGTTATAACCGATTTTTACTGTACCAAATTTATCTAATTGTCTAAGCTGATAGGTACAATAATTAAAAATAGTCTATGACACCTAACTGATAAGAGAAATTATCTCCTACGCTTATTAGACAGAAACAGTGACTAATCATAAGAAGAAAAAAAATAATTCGATGCATTTTTTGCTATAATATTTTAATTAAAACCACGTTTGAAAACTCCACAAAAATTTTGTTTGAACGTTTGCTTGCAGACAGATATACATATTATAGATAAATTATTGACATAAGATGTTTAACCAGTAGGTAAATGGTCTTAGAAATTGCAAAAGTATTGCATAGTTCACTTTAGTAAATGTGTTTATAAATTGCTTACAATACGACACCTGAAACTCTTATAATAAAAGATTGTCGAGTAATTCTATTTGGAATTTATGTACCTTAGGTGCTTGTTGTTTATTCTGAATAATGGCATAAATACTAAAAAGGAATATTTAAATATAATGATAATTTTTTTTTTTTTATATTTCTTACATTCGATCAAATTCTTATAATTATTATAAATTTTTCAGAATTTTATCGAAAACAATTTAGCAGAAGATGCAATTTAATTAATTTACAATAAAATTTATTTTGGTATGATTTATATAATTTTATATAGGTATCGTTACATTTTGATAAAAACTAATTTTTGGAAACGTGTAATTTTTACGATAACCTCGAGGAACATATGATCATCATAATTTATAATAATTCCCTAACAATGATAAATTGTAATTTTGTAATAGTACTCTAAACAGCACGCACAAAACTGTGTAAAGTCATAGCCCAATTTATTGTGGAAATACCATGTTAAATTTGTGCCTAAAGTGTCTTATGTAATGAAGCAAAAGGCTTCCACTTTAATAAATTAATGAGCAGAACAGAAATTTCAACTGACTAAAGAAGTAATGGACTAAAAATAACGTTGGTATCCGGATAAACAAGACCAAATGTCACATCCAGTTTTTTTGAACTAAATATGGTTTTGGTTGTAAAATTTATAGTACAAACTTTCTAAAAAGTACACAGTGTGTAAAAAAAATATTTGGGGGCGGGGGGGTCTTTGCTTTGCTTATTTTGGATGACATGGGGGGCAGTGGAGTCTAGATGATGATTACGTCATCGATAGTTATTTACTTTTTTACACGAGTGGCAAAACGAAATTATAATATTAAAAAAAAACAATACATTCATTAAAAAATATTTACGTAAGCATGGGGGGAGGGGGTAAGAGCTTTGCTTACTTTTGCTGACAAGGGGGATAGGGGGTAAATAATCGTAATAAATCTGCTTATGTAATACTTGAACAGCCCCAAATTTTTGGCAAATATTGAAATAAAGAAGTTTTTATTAAGGACGAAACCTTGATATTTTGAAATCTTTGTCATCTCATCGGTCGAGTTTGCAATTAATATAAACTGCAAAGGTGATGACTGACCTAAAGGAATGTTTCGGTCAAAGAACCGGCTTTCAAATGTCCTTTTGAATTACGTCTGTACCTTTTACATACTATATAGGTACGATGTCCACCTTACCTTTGAAAGAAACAATTGAACAAGGTTCTAGGTAGGTACCATATTTGCCCATGCAGGTATCCATCTGGACATCCAAAGTTTATTACCATACCCATTACACCACACGAAATGCAAAAGAATTATTTTCTGTATAGTCGAGACTATACTCTTTGTAATAACAACTTTAGATTTTTAAGAAGTGGTGTTAGGGGGTGATTTAGGTACCTACAGTCAATAGGGAGGTCATATTTTCAAAACTAAAAAAGCCACCAGAGGTAATTTATCCCAGTTCTCATCAGTCTTTTTATAAGAGCCATAATAATTAACGTTTAAACACTTCATGGTTTTATATTAGTCGTAATATTCAAAAAAATCCAGAGATAATTAAAACATTTTCGTTAATTAGAGTTGAAAAAGTCATCAAAAATATTTACATACTATTAAAAAGTGTATAAAAACTGAATTCAGTTTTTACCAAAAAGATAATCCTTTTTTATAAATATATTTACAGTTTATAAATTTAATAATGGATGGAGTGATGTTAAAATTAAATATAAATAATTTTTTTGAGCTTCTAACTACCTGTCCTCTACTTAATTCAAAAAAAGTGGAAATTGTGACTTGTCTTCTGTAAAAGTTTCTTCCAATGATTTTTGATTTTATGTGCTACTTACTGGTTGTTATCAAATTTTAAAGACTGTAGGCCAAGAAAACCTATTGTAACAAATAAACCAACAGACACACCAGGAACCCTTTAAAATGCCCCCATTTGTTTAAATTTTTAATATTATAATAATGAAAATCCATTAGTTGTCCTTCAAAAAAAAATTCAGTTTTCATTAATATAATTTATATAATTTTATAACGCCCTGTATAGCATCTGATGTTTATGATTTCAATAAAATAATTTATTGTCTACCTGCACCCATACAATGCTTACACAATTTATAATAATCAATAGATTCAATATCTAATATTTTTTGTTTCTTTTATTTGTAGTGGTGTATTCCTGAATTCGAAAATGCAGCTTATAAATTATTAATGGAAGCAACGAACACGTGTGGAGACCAGGGGCCTATAGAATATTGCATTCAAACTGGAATTTTGGGAACAAGGAGGTCATGTGACGTGTGTTATCCTGGACAACACTCGTCAACCTACTTAACAGACTTCCACAGTCTGGACAACCAAACGTGGTGGCAATCTGAAACTATGCTACAGGGGATCCAGTTTCCTTCACAAGTTAACCTTACTTTACATTTAGGTACTAAAAATTGTCGCTATGTTTAAAAATAATTATAACATTAATCAGAAATAGCATAAGTAGTATATTACTGTGTGTTCTTAAATTAATTTAATTTAAAATCCTCATAATCCCAATCGTTTTTGTACGAAGACAAAAGAAAATGGCAACGTTTTCTTCCTAGACTAGCTATAAAAAAATATTTTATACGAAATTGAATCTTGGCTAGGCACTTGGTGAAACATACTGAATATAAAAACGAAAAATTAAAACACTTGGTACGCTTTTGTTTCACAATTTTATTGAGGAAAACTATAATTTTATTTATTTTATTCTCTTTGATAATGGCTTAACGACTTAATTGTTACAGTTTTTCTTAATAAAATTGTGTGTACCAAATGTTTTAATTTTTCGTTTTTATAAAAATACTAGCAGCAATACCCGGCGTTGCCCGGGTAAGATTATATTACACGTTTGATGGAATATTCTAGAATATTGGCGAATTTAAAACTATCCAGAACATCCGATAATGGTTCAAAACATTTTCTAAAATTATTTACACTCTGAAACATCCTTTAATGATCCTTAAGATTCTGAAACATTCTTGAACATTGCCAAATCATTAAATTAATCTCTTGATTGTTACGATGATAACACTGACGAAAAGTCACTGAATTTCGGTTAATATACCATCAGACATCGAAATTTCTAGTATTAGAACACTCTAGAACATTCAAATAGTCTGCTCTTTTTCATTTGTCGAAATCACTTCAATTTTTTTGGTCACGGTTCGCTCTTGTTTCCAATTAATCTTCACTCGACTGCAAATACAATTTAACTGACAAAAAGTCACTGAATGTTGATTTATATATCATCGAACATCGAAATTCCTAGTACCAGAACACTCTAGAATATTTAGATGAAACGTAGATGTACACTTTTTGAAACTTTCTAGATCATTCAAGAAATTTTTAGAACTTTCTCGAACATTCTAAGTCGATAATAACAGTTTGCGCTCATTTTAGAATTTTTTAGATCATTTCAGAAATTTTGAGATCTTTCCGGAAGTCCTTATGACTTAAAAAAGGACAGAAATATTTCTTTTCACCTTTCTGCCACCTACAACCACCCACTTCTACCCACCGCGACCAAACTCCCTTACCCCCACCTGGAGACCAAGGGGTATTTACCACCCCAACAGGAAGTTGATTGGAGTAGTTAGAGATAGAGAAAACCCTGTCTTTACGTACGAACATTAGCATTTTATATACGTATTTAGATTTTATTTACTTTAAATATCATTATTTTGAAGTCTCAATTATCCCCCCCCCTCTCCTTTTACACTATTTTTGTTACAATACATAGGAATAAGCGTCATTTCGTAAAAACCACAAACTTGATAATCATATCATGATTTTACTTCAAGAAACGTAAAAAAATACAGTTTGATAAAGAAAATTTTAAGTCAAGAATCGTTTTCAAAACCAGAAATTAAAGATAATCTTCTTCGCCTAAATACTTCTAAACTATCATCATCCTCCTGCACCTTGAAATAACCTAGAAGCTAAATTTACATTTAATCTTACCTTTAAAGAAATGTTGGAAGTTTTCGCATAGGCTCTCGCATAAAACCTGGCCATCTCCCTTGTGAAACTGTACATGAACAGCGACATGTTGGTTAATCCAAAACAAAGTCACTAATTAATTAATTAATAAGTAAATAGAAAACCGTCACACTAATAAAACCGAAAGTCTAATTAATTAATTCGTCGTTAATACTCTAGTCCTTAGTATCATATTAAATTTAGTCAAATTAACAATTATTTATTCATCAAACGTCGATTTAAGTAACACTCGTCGTCCACGGAACTCGTCCGAAAACTGACAAACAACGTGAGTTTTATCGGAGCAAATACACTACCCAAGACAAAAAAACCACATCTGTGTGCGATCTCTTCATTTAGATATTGTTTGTCAGTTAAAGGGCGAACCGGTTTTATATCAGTAGATATCGCAAATGTAGAAATGTTACTATGCATGTATTGTATAAAACAGATGTTTATGTCAAAATAACAATTTTAATTAAGATATACCTACGTTTTTATATATATTTTTATTTTCTTTCAGGTAAATCGTTTGATATTACGTACATTCGGCTTGTTTTTTATTCTCCAAGGCCCGAGAGTTTTGCTTTGTACAAGAGGACTTGCGAGGAATGCCCATGGATTCCTTATCAGTTTTACAGGTTTGACACTATTTTATAATTGCTGCACAATTAACATCTCAAGAGAATATACAGTCGAATTTCGATAATGTGAATCAAAGGAACTTCGAAGTACCTATCGAAACTTTTATTTATTGAATAATAATACATATATATAGGTATATATGTATATGCTTATTTTTTGTAAATGGAGTATTTGTATGTATTTACTTCATGTTACAAATAGATATGTAGATAGATGAATAGATGTAGGTAACATCTTTGTTCAGTGCAACACTTTCCATGCACTTTTTTATAATTAAGATTTAATTTTTGGTCAAAACACAAAGTTTTTTAAAAGTACATTTTGATGACAAATACTGCGCCACTGCTTCTTGCATATGTTAGTACCTGCCGCTATTAAAAAGAGACGTCAAAATCCTACATTATTAAAAGACTAGCTATGCCCGCGTGGAAGAGTTACTTTCGGCAGCATTTAAAATTTTTTTCTTCTATATATTTATTTTCTGGGCCGTAAGCCTTTTTGCCGACGTCATTACACAAAAACTTTCCTTCCTTATTTTTGCCCCCTTTAGGGTAAAATTTTTACAAACTTTAAATGTCGTATTAATATCTAATCAAAAGCCTAAAAAATAAGTTTCAAGGCTCTAGCTTTATATCTACTTATCTATCTCTGTACCAAATTCTCATTTAAATCGGTTCAGTAGTTTGGGCCTGATTGCGTAACACACAGACAGACAGAGTTACTTTCGCATTTATAATATTATATATTAATATAGTTAAATTATAGTTTAAAATAGTTTATATAGCTTAGTATTCAACTACTTTTATTGATACAAATAAACAAAACCTCTATAACTTTTTACACTTAATATTTTATTTTCTGGGCCGTAAGTTTTTTGGACGACGTCATTACACAAAAACTTTCATCGGCTAATTTTATCCCCTTGAGGGTAAAATTTTTATAAACATTGAATGTCGTATTTATTTATATCTAATCAAAAGCCTACAAAATAAGTTTCAAACTTCTATCTTTAAAAATTACGGAATATCCGCACAAACTTTCCTATTTCAACCCCTTACAACCCTTTTTTCGCATTAAAAAGTAGCCTATGTCCTTTTTCAGGCTCTAGATTATCTCTGTACCAAATTTCATTTAAATCGGTTCAGTAAATTTTAGGCGAGATTGTGTAGCATACAGACAGAGTTACTTTCGCATTTATAATATTCCCCGAATTCATTTTCATAGATTTTCCCATGGGAATTAGATATTTTCCCGCAGTAAAACGTAGCCTATGTGTTAATCCAGGGTGTCAGCTAACTCCATACCAAATTTTATTAAAATCGCTTCAACCGTTTAGACGTGAAGAAGTAACAAACATACACACTCACAAACTTTCGCCTTTATAATATTAGCACAGTATAGTTCTAAGCAGTAGGGACATAACTGTCGGTTTCTTTGATTTTCGCGTAGCGCGTTTCTGTGACCTTGAGAGGGGTCCGCCATGTTAAAAGTGGATCCTTTTTAAGCGGGAATTTAAATAGATGTCAAAGTGCAAACGAACCAAGCTTGCAATATGATTGCGATAATGGCAATGGAGAGTACAAAATTATTGCTTTGTTTAGCAAATATCGATCGATGTGTAATATGAAAGAAAACGACTGTATTAAAATTGAAAGGAATTAAAACAACACACAGAAAAGTGAAAACTGTTTATTAAAGATTCATTACACTTTGAAGCTGCACACCATCTGCTGGCTTTTTTCGCATTCATTTTGAAAAACAAGGTAACACGTAACACCAAATACTGCTTCGCAACTTTTCTAACCTTAAATTGCCTTAAATAATGCAATATTTGTAAACATGAGGAACAGCTGTTTTGTCGACGACATTTTGAAAGTGGATCCTTTTAACGCATGCGTATTAAAAATACGCTACGCGAAAATTGCGTTATGTCCCTACTGCTTAGAATTATACTGTGATATTAGTGTGATTGTGATTCTCCCAGAAAATTCGACTTACCGAAGTTTGCGCCAAATATATTCTTAGAATTATAAAGATATTCGATTCGAGTAATAGAAGTTCGAGAGCTCGAGTTATCAAGTAGAAATTTCACGTATTTGTCACAGTTAACGCTTTTGCAAGTCAATTTGGTTCGACTTACCGAAATTTGACTGTATATTTATTATATGAGTGGGTAGAGCTCCACAAAAATTCCATAAAATCTCATTTAATGGTAGGGGTAGTTACTGAAATTTTAATTCAAACAATTGTTACAATTTTATATTCTCATTTAATTAAAAACTCATTGTAAGATAAATCTGAGGTAAGAGGAAAAGAGGAGGTTCCACAATATATACAATCTCAGCAAAAGGGATGGAGGGGTCCTAATTAAAAGGAAAAATTCTCAAATAATTAGCAGATACCTCTTACCCACAATAATTTTTCAATTAATATTGCAAAAGGGGAGGTAAGTAAAAATTAATTGTGTATTTTAATAAACTTAAAATTGGATACCAACAACTAAGAAAAATACTCGGTCACAAGAATTAAAACACTAAAACCCACAAATGTACATAAAAATTGTTCAGAAACCTAAAATGTGTTTCGATACTCATGGTGTTATTCTCAGTTGAAGATGAAGATTCACAGAACTCTAAAGACATTTAGTTTTCTTGGTTAATTGAGTTTTTAACTGGGAATGATACTTTTGATTAGGTTTCCAAAAAATGTTTGGGTGGAAATTTGGCTTTTAAGATTTATATTTTTCCACAAACCTACTTTTCATTTTTTTATGCTTGTACACAATTTCATTATAAATATCTTATTAACCAAACCTTTTTGGTGTTTTGACTAACGAGATGACTAATATATTTTTGTATGTGGCAATACTACCTGAAGTATCACAAAATTTGATCATAAATAAGTTTGTATGTTAATAATGTAATATAGGTTAAATTGGGACTTTTAAATTCCAGTGCATCATGTCGTGACACCTACGATCTTCCAGACAGTACCGCCACCAGAAGAGGAGAAGAGACAAGAGCCCTGTGTACATCGGAATACTCCGACATCTCCCCTTTAACTGGGGGTAATATAGCCTTTTCAACTCTAGAAGGCAGACCATCAGCTTACAGCTTTGATACAAGTCCAGAATTACATGCAAGTATTTAATAAATAAAATAACTACAGTTAGCGCCCTAACAAAAACTGAGGATGAGACGAGGATCAGTAGGAGTTAAACATGAAATTATTTTGTTAGAGGAAGATGTTCACTAAATGATATTTTCTTCGTCCTTAAAACAAATCCAGTTACCTCAAAAATTAAATGACAAAAAATGAATATTTGAAGAAATATATAAACTCTAGAATGCTTGACTGTAGAAACTCTTTCCATTCATTATTGTTAAGCAAAGTGGGAAAAAACAAAAACCCATTTTTGGGAATTTAATTCAAAAAATAAACCCACAAATATGAAAATTTAGAACCTCTAGAGCTCCATTTTACAAATTATTTCAAACTCATTTACTTTAGAATTTTTGACTAACTCCCTAGATCACTTTCAAGACATAAGCACACCTAATATTTTCACCCAATCAATAAAAATCAATCTCACCCCTATTATTACACATGTTTTCGTGTCCGATTTTACAAAATTGTGTGTGGTAATAGGGGTGGGTCTCTTCCAAATTTCTACGATTTGCTTACCCCAGTCTCCATACAAATTCTTCATTTCTACAGAAAGATAAAAAATTTAAACATCCACCTACATATTTCTTTATTACCTCTCCAAGAACCCATTCACACTACAAATTTGGTAAATCACAAACAATGAATTATATTATTACTACTCGTACATGACTTGTGTCGAAAAATAGTTCAAACCTCAAATGGCAAGTCCAAAAACAGAAACAATACAGTACATGGACTTGTTCTCCCAACGTACGGTACAAGTTCCATCGGTGGCACTATCCCAAAAACAGGACGATGACGTGTGCAATCCTGCTCCAGTTTTCTGCAAGATGGAGCACGTGACCACGTACTTGAAGGGCTTGCTGAGTTTGCTGAGGGCTGTGAGACAATTTTCCGAAACAGTTGTGCACCACTGGTTCACTTTGTCCTGGGTGTATGTGTTACCACTTATCACTGTTTCAATGGTATCCTTTATTATCTTGCTCACCTCCTCGACAACGAATTGATTATCTTCGTCATCCATTATTTACAGATTATTTCAATATTTATAATCGACACGTAAATTTTGACAGACAAAATAGAAAATGACACTGGTGGTTTGGCAAATGTTTATCCAACTGCAGATCGAGCCACTTTGATCGCATTTTTTGATATACCAACGCAGTTTGCTTGGTCCAATAAGTTGGTGTGCCTGGGATTCCTTAAATATTCCATGGTGTCAGGTTGCGTGATAGAAAAGCTTTAAGAACTGCTGTACCAGGCACTTCAGTACAAAGCGATTGTATTTCTAATTTATACACCGACAAAACACGAATCGACGCAATATAAGGAAATTAAGAAAACTAACACATCGTTAAACAGAAATATAAAGAAAATACAAAAAAGGAACGAACAATCTGATTGATCATGAATATACTCTTAGGAAATATTGTTACTCTTTCCACATTTTAAAGAAAGAAAAAAAGAATAAACAATTGCAATAGAAGATTATTATTATGATTATCTTTACAAAGATTATATCTTCATAAAATCCACAAAACCAACACCAAGTTATGATCATGGATATGACCAAGATTCCAGTTTTATGATATCCACAAAATCAAGACCAATATTACGATTACAGCCTGGATTAAAATTGTAGCTTCATGAAAGCTACAAAACCAAAACAATGACCAAGGTTCCAGATCCACGAATCCACAAAACCAACGCCTAAGCTGTGGTTATGGCTTTAACTAAGATTCCAGATTAGTGAAGTCCACAAAACCAACACCAAAATTATTATTAAATCAACGCCTGTACTATGATTATGCCTTTAACTAAGATTCCAGATTAGTGGAGTCCACAAAACCAAGGCTAAAAGTATGTGGTGTTAACTAAGATTCTTGTTCCACGAAATCCAGGATTATTAACGTGAACTTCGAGAATGAACGTTACAGAACCAAAACCAAAATTTTTATTGAACTTGTAGACTAGACTAATATTGCAGCTCCAAATTTGCAAATCCCAGACCAAGATTATTATTACATACTGTCTTGACCAACATTCTTGCTCTATGAAATCCACAAAATCAACGCCTGTACTATGATTATGCCTTTAACTAAGATTCCAGATTAGTGGAGTCCACAAAACCAAGGCTAAAAGTATGTGGTGTTAACTAAGATTCTTGTTCCACGAAATCCAGGATCATTAACGTGAACTTCGAGAATGAACGTTACAGAACCAAAACCAAAATTTTTATTGAACTTGTAGACTAGACTAATATTGCAGCTCCAAATTTGCAAATCCCAGACCAAGATTATTATTAAATACTGTCTTGACCAACATTCTTGCTCTATGAAATCCACAAAATCAACGCCTGTACTATGATTATGCCTTTAACTAAGATTCCAGATTAGTGGAGTCCACAAAACCAAGGCTAAAAGTATGTGGTGTTAACTAAGATTCTTGTTCCACGAAATCCACTATCATTAACGTGAACTTCGAGAATGAACGTTACAGAACCAAAACCAAAATTTTTATTGAACTTGTAGACTAGACTAATATTGCAGCTCCAAATTTGCAAATCCCAGACCAAGATTATTATTAAATACTGTCTTGACCAACATTCTTGCTCTATGAAATCCACAAAATCAACGCCTGTACTATGATTATGCCTTTAACTAAGATTCCAGATTAGTGAAGTCCACAAAACCAACCCCAAAATTATGAGGTCTTAACTAAGATTCTTGCTCGACGAAATCCAGGATTATTAAACGTTAACTCGGAGAATGAAAGTTACAGAACTAAGATCAAAATTTTAATTCAACTGATAATGAAAGATTGCAACTCCAAATTTTATCTTGACCAACATTCTTGCTTTGTGAAATTCACAAAACCAATGCGGAGAATTAAGATTCTAGCTCCATGAAATCCATTATTATAACACTTTAACCCCAAGAATTAACCTTACAGAACAAATACAAACTTTGTGATTAAGATTCTTGCTCCATGAAATTTTCTGATTTTGGTCCCTTTTTTCTTGTTTTAGGAATGGGTAACTGCAACCGATCTCCTCATCTCCCTGGACCGTTTAAATACCTTCGGTGACGAAGTGTTTGGTGACGAGCGGGTACTCCGTTCGTATTTTTACGCGATCGCGGACGTGGCGGTGGGTGCGCGTTGCAAATGCAACGGTCACGCGTCCCAGTGCGTCACGGCGTCGAGCGTCGACGGAAGTACGCGTCGCGTTTGTCGATGCGAACATAATACCGCAGGACCGGACTGTAACGAGTGTCTTCCCTTTTACAACGACGTCCCGTGGAGGAGAGCTTCCGCAAAAAATGCACACGAATGTAAAGGTAAGCCAAACTTTTGTTCTTGTATCGTAAATGTGTACAGGGTGTTCGATTCTTCAATGTCATGAATGTCAGGGAAGCTCAGAGAGAGTTAAAGTTGGTAATTAAATGAGGATAAATTGTTATTCAGACTACAAAATAATCTTTCTTGATCATTTTCTGATTTTAGTCGTAATGGCTTTAATTTGTGGCGATTTGGGAAAGTCACTAAATTTTTTTGTTCCAAAACATATTTGTATCTTCTCAAGATACAATAAGCAAAACTTTTTCTTTGTAACAGTAACAACCACTTCACGAAAAATATATATAAATAATACTTGTATGTATGTAGGTAGGTTACCTCCTGTAATAATAAAAAGAGTAAATTAAAATTGCTTCTGAAAACGTTGCGGCTGCTTAAGTAGCTCGTTATAAATCCCTAATAAAGAGAACAGACTGGCGCTGGTTTGAAGTACGGCTCACGAAAATGGCAAAACGGAATCTGCTAACGACCTCATGCTGTTCTGAATCATGAATTATTTATTTATCGAACGCTCAAACTACCTTTGACGCAAGAAGTCTTATATTTTGCTCTATTAAAATAACTTAAAGACCAAGGAACAACTTCGACAGTTTCGGATAATAATTGCTATTTTTAATTTAATTAATTTGATTTAATTTAATTGACAAAGTTACTTAACATTTTGAACACGTAGGTACTATTATGTACCTACCAAAATACCCACCTCCTGAAAGAAGTTTTATTGGAATTTTTGGTTTGTTGCTAAAGAGTATAAACATATAATTATATATATTAATATCTACGTTACTATTAGTTAAAGTTTGCTTGGTTTGGAATATAATCCATTCACTGATAACGAATGCTCTCTCTAAAACCAAAATCAAAATTATAACAATGGTCTTGATTAATATTCTAACTCCACCAGATCCAAAAAACCACGACCAAGATTATGAGTATGGTCTTAATTACGCTTCTAGCTCAATGAAATCTACAAAGCAAAGACCAAAATTATGATTATGGTCTTGACAAAGATTCCAGCTCAATAAAATTCACAAAAACCAAGATCCGAATTAAAATTGTATTTGCCTAAGATTCTAACTCAATAGAGACCAAAAATCAAGACCAAGATTATAACTATAGTCTTGTCTAAGATTACTGTTCGCTAAAATCCACAAAACCAATACCAAGATTATGATTATGACGAGAACTAAAATTCTAGCTCAATGAAGTCCAAAAATCATGACTAAGATTATGACTATAGTTATGTCTATGATTATAGTTCGATGAAATCCACGAAACTAAGACCGTGATTACGATTATGGTCATTACTAAGATCCTGGCACAATAAAATTGACAAAACCAAAACCAAGATTGTGATTATGACGAGAACTAAGATTCTAGTCCAAAAATCAAGACTAGGATTATGATTATAGTCTTGTCTAAGATTATAGTTCGATGCAATCCACAAAACTAAAACCGTGATTACGATTATGATCATAACTAAGGTCCTGGCACAATAAAATTCATAAAACCAAGACCAAGATTATGATTATGACGAGATCTAAGATTCTAGCTCAATGAAGTCCAAAAATCAAGACTAGGATTAAGACTATAGTCTTGTCTAAGATTATAGTTCGATGCAATCCACAAAACTAAAACCGTGATTACGATTATGATCATAACTAAGGTCCTGGCACAATAAAATTCATAAAACCAAGACCAAGATTATGATTATGACGAGATCTAAGATTCTAGCTCAATGAAGTCCAAAAATCAAGACTAGGATTATGACTATAGTCTTGTCTAAGATTATAGTTCGATGCAATCCACAAAACTAAAACCGTGATTACGATTATGATCATAACTAAGGTCCTGGCACAATAAAATTCACAAAACCAAGACCAAGATTATGATTATGACGAGATCTAAGATTCTAGCTCAATGAAGTCCAAAAATCAAGACTAGGATTATGACTATAGTCTTGTCTAAGATTATAGTTCGATGCAATCCACAAAACTAAAACCGTGATTACGATTATGATCATAACTATGGTCCTGGCACAATAAAATTCACAAAACCAAGACCAAGATTATGATAATGACGAGATCTAAGATTCTAGCTCAATGAAGTCCAAAAATCAAGACTAGGATTATGACTATAGTCTTTTCTAAGATTATAGTTCGATGCAATCCACAAAACTAAAACCGTGATTACGATTATGATCATAACTAAGGTCCTGGCACAATAAAATTCACAAAACCAAGACCAAGATTATGATTATGACGAGATCTAAGATTCTAGCTCAATGAAGTCCAAAAATCAAGACTAGGATTATGACTATAGTCTTGTCTAAGATTATAGTTCGATGCAATCCACAAAACTAAAACCGTGATTACGATTATGATCATAACTAAGGTCCTGGCACAATAAAATTCATAAAACCAAGACCAAGATTATGATTATGACGAGATCTAAGATTCTAGCTCAATGAAGTCCAAAAATCAAGACTAGGATTATGACTATAGTCTTGTCTAAGATTATAGTTCGATGAAATCCACAAAACTAAGACCGTGATTACGATTATGATCATAACTAAGGTCCTGGCACAATAAAATTCACAAAACCAAGACCAAGATTTTGATTATGACGAGAACTAAGATTCTAGCTCAATGAAGTCCAAAAATCAAGACTAAGATTATGACTATAGTCTTGTCTAAGATTATAGTTCGATGAAATCCACAAAACTAAGACCGTGATTACGATTATGATCATAACTAAGGTCCTGGCACAATAAAATTCACAAAACCAAGACCAAGATTATGATTATGACGAGATCTAAGATTCTAGCTCAATGAAATCCAAAAATCAAGACTAGGATTATGACTATAGTCTTGTCTCAGATTATAGTTCGATGCAATCCACAAAACTAAAACCGTGATTACGATTATGATCATAACTAAGGTCCTGGCACAATAAAATTCATAAAACCAAGACCAAGATTATGATTATGACGAGATCTAAGATTCTAGCTCAATGAAATCCAAAAATCAAGACTAGGATTATGACTATAGTCTTGTCTAAGATTATAGTTCGATGCAATCCACAAAACTAAAACCGTGATTACGATTATGATCATAACTAAGGTCCTGGCACAATAAAATTCATAAAACCAAGACCAAGATTATGATTATGACGAGATCTAATATTCTAGCTCAATGAAGTCCAAAAATCAAGACTAGGATTATGACTATAGTCTTGTCTAAGATTATAGTTCGATGCAATCCACAAAACTAAAACCGTGATTACGATTATGATCATAACTAAGGTCCTGGCACAATAAAATTCATAAAACCAAGACCAAGATTATGATTATGACGAGATCTAAGATTCTAGCTCAATGAAGTCCAAAAATCAAGACTAGGATTATGACTATAGTCTTGTCTAAGATTATAGTTCGATGAAATCCACAAAACTAAGACCGTGATTACGATTATGATCATAACTAAGGTCCTGGCACAATAAAATTCACAAAACCAAGACCAAGATTATGATTATGACGAGATCTAAGATTCTAGCTCAATGAAGTCCAAAAATCAAGACTAAGATTATGACTATAGTCTTGTCTAAGATTATAGTTCGATGAAATCCACAAAACTAAGACCGTGATTACGATTATGATCATAACTAAGGTCCTGGCACAATAAAATTCACAAAACCAAGACCAAGATTATGATTATGACGAGAACTAAAATTCTAGCTCAATGAAGTCCAAAAATCATGACTAAGATTATGACTATAGTTATGTCTATGATGATAGTTCGATGCAATCCACAAAACTAAAACCGTGATTACGCTTATGATCATAACTAAGGTCCCGGCACAATAAAATTCATAAAACCAAGACCAAGATTATGATTATGACGAGATCTAAGATTCTAGCTCAATGAAGTCCAAAAATCAAGACTAGGATTATGACTATAGTCTTGTCTAAGATTATAGTTCGATGCAATCCACAAAACTAAAACCGTGATTACGATTATGATCATAACTAAGGTCCTGGCACAATAAAATTCATAAAACCAAGACCAAGATTATGATTATGACGAGATCTAATATTCTAGCTCAATGAAGTCCAAAAATCAAGACTAGGATTATGACTATAGTCTTGTCTAAGATTATAGTTCGATGCAATCCACAAAACTAAAACCGTGATTACGATTATGATCATAACTAAGGTCCTGGCACAATAAAATTCATAAAACCAAGACCAAGATTATGATTATGACGAGATCTAAGATTCTAGCTCAATGAAGTCCAAAAATCAAGACTAGGATTATGACTATAGTCTTGTCTAAGATTATAGTTCGATGCAATCCACAAAACTAAAACCGTGATTACGATTATGATCATAACTAAGGTCCTGGCACAATAAAATTCATAAAACCAAGACCAAGATTATGATTATGACGAGATCTAAGATTCTAGCTCAATGAAGTCCAAAAATCAAGACTAGGATTATGACTATAGTCTTGTCTAAGATTATAGTTCGATGAAATCCACAAAACTAAGACCGTGATTACGATTATGATCATAACTAAGGTCCTGGCACAATAAAATTCACAAAACCAAGACCAAGATTATGATTATGACGAGAATCTAAGATTCTAGCTCAATGAAGTCCAAAAATCAAGACTAAGATTATGACTATAGTCTTGTCTAAGATTATAGTTCGATGCAATCCACAAAACTAAAACCGTGATTACGATTATGATCATAACTAAGGTCCTGGCACAATAAAATTCATAAAACCAAGACCAAGATTATGATTATGACGAGATCTAAGATTCTAGCTCAATGAAATCCAAAAATCAAGACTAGGATTATGACTATAGTCTTGTCTAAGATTATAGTTCGATGCAATCCACAAAACTAAAACCGTGATTACGATTATGATCATAACTAAGGTCCTGGCACAATAAAATTCATAAAACCAAGACCAAGATTATGATTATGACGAGATCTAATATTCTAGCTCAATGAAGTCCAAAAATCAAGACTAGGATTATGACTATAGTCTTGTCTAAGATTATAGTTCGATGAAATCCACAAAACTAAGACCGTGATTACGATTATGATCATAACTAAGGTCCTGGCACAATAAAATTCACAAAACCAAGACCAAGATTATGATTATGACGAGAACTACGATTCTAGCTTAATAGAATCAACAAAATCAAGATTAACATTATAATTATGATTTTAACTAATGAAATCCACAAAACCAAGACAAATATTACGATAATGCTCTTTGTTTTAATTGTCACGTTATACTTAACGAATTTTGTCATATTTTTGTTACATTTTTGTTGGAACTTCAGAGAATTCTTAAATCCTCTAGGAAAAGATTGAGAGTGTGGTTTAGTTACTTTTAAACTTTTCACCTTTGTGACGTGACTATATAGGTACATACTTGCTTCGTACAGATGTGCTACTAGACTAGAGTACCTACCTGCCTAATAAATTTGAGATTAGAGATCTCCCGATAATAAACTAACGCCTACAAATCTAACCGTTTTCCCTATCTATTGTATGCCATCGCGAGCTGTCGTGACCAGGACATAAAAGTCAGTCGACTTTAATAATATAATAATCGTAATCAGACAACTCTTCCTCTTCTTACTCTTCATCTTGATTCTCACTTGGATTACGTACAGAACTAGGTTACACAAAAAGAAGAAACGTTGAACTTTTTATACCATCTGAAAATTATTTTGTTTGACAAGGAGGACTTCTTGCCAGATATAACAAGTAGTGAAATTTTCAATTTGGAATTTTTGATAACAATTTTTATTTTGTAGCATTTTTCGTTTTCCCCCCACAAAATTTTAGCGTCATTATGGAATGTTTTCGCCAATGTAAAGTGTTCTAATTTCTATAAATTCATTTATTACTCGACTGGAACTTTTCTAGCCACTTTTGACATTTACAATATATTTACAACGACCTGTGTGTGCTCAAACGCTCCGTGAATTTCTCCACGCCTCGCTTAACGGGAAAAGTCTAACACCGCTTCTAACGTAGCTATATTTTTGCCCTGAGGGAAGCAATAATAGTAAGCAACACATTCTAACAGAAAATATAAATCACGACAATAATTAATTAATAATGATAAAGTTATGTTTCTACGTGCTCCTGCGTCTTGTCCCAATTTTTCTACATTAAGAATTCAATTTTCCGCGTTTAATAAAAACTCTAAAAGCCAGTGTGGTTATAACAATGGATCAACGATGCGAAAAGAACTTAACAACGTGGGCACTTTTGGAAGAGGTGAAGGAAAAATGTATACGAGGGGCATACAAAACAAAACTAACAAACACGAAAGAAAAATATTTTCACAAAATTAGTAAAAGTGGAATATTTTTTTTTAATTTCCTTAATTTAATTCAAATCAACGACAAGAACTTTCCAGTATATGTAAATATTAAGTAAAATAAAAATATTTTGTGTAAGAAATCCAGAAAGACAACAAAAGTGTATAAATATTTTGTTGTTAGGGCTCCGTTTAAAATGAGTAGCAGAGGACCCCAATTGACGTCCTTGGGGAGCCCCAAATATTCTGAAGCTTTGTTAAATCATTTTTATGCGCATTTCTTTAATTTAATTCAAATCAAACAACAAAGTGTTCTCAGTACATGTACCTAAGTATATGTTCAGTAAGTAAAATAAAATAAAAATCGTTAGGCACAAAATTGATTAAAAATACTTTTTTTTCTGATTGAATTCCAACTAAATACACAATTAATTTTAATTACTCAATGGTTTCTTTTCGAACATTCCTTGTATGTTTCGGTCCCAGGTCGGTGGTACACCTTTAGCAAGCCAAGACCATGTTCTTCACCATCCGTGAGTCACAGTTACACTCAACCGACCCAAGACGCTGGATCGGTGTTCTTTTATTACTCGTTTTGTTTTCTCTTGTATGTATACATACAAAAGACTTGGCGCGATTCGGCAATACCTACCTATAACAAACACCTGAATCGTTTATAAATTTTCAACCCCCAACTCCTCTAATATCAACCCTCGCGACTCTACGTTATTGACGGTACCGTCGTAAAATTATATTTGGTATAAGTACGAAAATGTTTTGTTCCTATAGGGACTTTGTTGTGATGATCTTCTTTGTTAAGTGTTCCAAATAAATCAACATTCACAATGGGGCAAAGAAAATCAAATTTAATAAGAAGTTGGAAATGAAACGGTACAATATGAAGTTGATAATATATGTAATAATAGCAATTGTGGTGTTGGAAAATTTTTTAATCGACTGCGCGAAATGGGATGGATTAACTCCATGGTTTTCTGACTCCAGTAAGTGAAAATTTTGTACAGGAAATAAGTTGTAAAATAATATGATTTTTGGATTTTATTGTATGATAATTTCACGATTATTAGAGCTATTTTCTTGGAAATTGTAAAGTATACTTTGAAGCTTGATAAAGTGTTTATATAAAAGTTTTCTCAAGTAATTATTCGTGCGAAAATTTTTGGGACAGCAAATTAAATTTTCATTGAGGAACCGCATTTTACAAAATAACCTCAGAACAGTTACTATTAAAAATTTATTGGAATGCCCGTTTCTTAAAAATTCATTACCTACAAAAACTAATGCACAAAATATTTTAACTTTTTTTATTTTGTATTTTTTTATTACGATTAAAGTATTTTCTTGGAAAATGTAGTTTTTTTGAAGTACGTTGTTATAAAACTTTTTGAACCTCAAAATTTTCTATTAGTTATTAGCAGTATTTTTTTTTTTTAATTCACAAAATCTCAATTTTCTTAAAAACTTTTTCTTTTAAATATTTAATTAATGGCGCCAAATCTCTTTCTATCTCCAAAATTTGTAATTTTTTTTTAAAATAAGATATACAAACAAATAAATTATTTTTAAGACACAATTTACCTATCTAAAAAAAAAAATAACAAGAGTTTCCATGTAAAATTCGAAATTTTATGAGTAAATTATTTTGTAAGATAGAAACATATAATTTTCCTTCACAAAATCACCTCGAAACGCTGACTATAATGAAATTAATGTCTTGAGATTGTAGGAATGCGTGTATCTTAAAAATGCAGCGCTTGAAGAAGCCGCAACGTAAAACGTAATAGTTTAAAGACACTAACAATAAGTTAAACGTTTAAACATTAAAACATTAAAAATAAAAGTAAATTACCCAAATGGGAGACCACAGATCACACATTAGTTTTTATTATTTGCTTTGTCCATACCACAACATTTTTAAAAGAGATTATGTTAAGCAGAAAGTTCAAAGAAGAGAAGGCTGGTCCCGTCAGCATTAATACCAAAAAATAAAAATATTTCTTAGATTGTTAATAAGATTGTGTAAAAATATAAATTCTAAAAATTTTCCAAATTTAATAATCTATAAAAAAATATTTCTAATTAAAATATATTTGTGGTAAAATATAAGGTCTTATAGTAAATGAAAGTAAACCTACAATACAATTAATTTAACGAGCAATGTTCTTGTGCTTCTTGTACATAACAAGTTTAGCATTAAACTTATTTAAACCTACGACACGAAATTGTTTAATTTGAATAATTTACTGTCCTTGGGTTCAATCCAAGTCAGTAGCGCGACAATACAAATTGTATGCTCATTTTAGTTTGTCAGTGTCTAAATAAATAATTATTCAATTTTTTATTTGGTGAATCCCTGAAACTATTATGACCTGATGACTCACAAATCACTCATCCTAATGTACCTACATCTGTCTGAATTTTACAAAAATACATAAGTACATAAATTTTTATACAAGTTGCAATAAATGCTTCTAAGTATATATTTTTAATAAGTATTCTATTATTATTTTAGCTTGTAATTGTAATGGTTTTTCGACGCGATGTTTCTTCGACAAAGAACTTTACGAAAAGACAGGTCACGGGGGCCATTGCCTCGACTGTGCTGCCAACAGGGACGGTCCCCATTGCGAACGATGCCGCGAAAATTATTACACCCGAGAAGACGGTTATTGCATAGCTTGCGACTGCGATCCTGTAGGATCCCGAAGTTTACAATGCAATTCCCAAGGACACTGTCAGTGTAAACCGGGAGTAACCGGGGACAAATGTGACAGGTACCTAATCCAATAAAAAGCGCGGTAACTAAATTAATTCTAATTTCCTTCAGATGTGACGTTAATTATTTCGAGTTTGGAAATCACGGATGCAAACATTGCGGATGTTCCGAACAGGGTTCTTTGAGTAACACTCCTGATTGCGACCCTATCAGTGGTTCATGTCGCTGTAAAGAAAACGTTGAAGGAAAGCAATGTCGAGAATGCAAGCCTGGATATTTCAACTTGGATTTTGAGAACGAATTTGGATGCACTCCTTGTTTCTGTTATGGCCATTCTTCCGAATGTGCACCAGCACCTGGATATTCGCGGTAAACCAAATCAAAATCCTACAAAATATTAATAAAAAAATAAAATATGTTCTCCATTGTTACAGGTATCAAATTGAATCAATCTTTTCGAAGAGCACAGAGAAATGGAGAGCTGAAGATGAGAAAGGACGCCCAATTGAGGTCCACTACGATGGGCTGACCCAAAGGATTGGAGTTTCTGCACCACCAGATGACGCAGTCTACTTCCTTGCACCAGAAAGGTTCTTAGGAAACCAGAAAGCTTCGTACAATCAACTGTTACAATTCACCCTGAGTATTGGAGAAAATAGACCAGTCCCAACAGCTACTGACATTATTTTGGAAGGAGCTGGTTCATACGTTACAAATACCATTTTTGCCCAAAGAAATCCAATACCAGCAGTTCAGGTACGCATCAATTACTTATGGGTTCATTTTCCGAAAATGATTTTCGAAACAACCAACAAATTTTTTTGATCAATAGAAGCAACAATACAAGTTCCGTCTCCACGAACATCCAAACTATGGATGGCAACCTCGATTGTCTGCACGAAACTTTATGTCTGTTTTGTCAAACTTAACAGCCATCAGGATTAAAGGAACTTACGCAAATGGAGGCGTCGGTTTCTTGGACGACGTAAAATTGGAAACGGCTTCACGAGGAGTCGCTGGAAGACCTGCCCAATGGGTGGAGATGTGCCAATGCCCCGATGGTACATTAATTAAGCAAATACCAATAACGGAAATAGCTGACTTTTGTCAATTTTTGTTGTAGGTTACGTTGGACAATTTTGCGAGTCCTGCGCTCCTGGTTATCGTCATTCACCGTCCCATGGAGGACCATTCAGCCCATGTATTCCGTGTGACTGCAACAAACACGCCGATATATGTGACTCGGAAACAGGACTCTGCATTTGCCAACATAACACTGCCGGAGACAACTGTGATCGATGTGCAAGAGGATACTACGGAAACGCTCTTGCAGGTACTTAACAAAAATTTCCTTTTTTCCTAAATAGAAACACACTAAATTTTTGGAAATTTCCAGGAACTCCCTACGACTGCCAACCGTGTGGTTGTCCAGAAGGAGGAGCTTGCCTCCAATTAAACGAAGACATCATCATGTGTATCGAATGTCCAACAGGCTATACAGGTCATCGATGTGACTCTTGTTCCGATGGATATTTCGGGGACCCAACCGGTCGATATGGACCAACCCAACCGTGTCAACTTTGTGAATGTAATCTTAATATTGACACGAATGCTGTCGGTAATTGTAACACCACAACTGGAGAGTGTCTGAAGTGTATCCACAACACTGGTGGTCCACATTGTGACCAATGTCTTCCAGGTAAAGATTAAATTGAAAACTTTGTTAAAGTGTCTTATATTGATTTTGTTTTGCAGGATATTACGGGGATGCTTTGGCGTTGCCCAAAGGAGATTGTGAGCCGTGTCAATGTTACTCTGTAGGTACCGAAGAACGTCCCGATGGTATCAGCGAATGTGACCCAATCTCTGGAGAGTGTCGATGCAAATCTCACGTGAAAGGACGTAATTGTGACCAATGTGAAGATGGGTATTATAACATCGTGAGTGGAGAAGGTTGCCAGCTGTGCAATTGTGATCCCATAGGATCTCTTAATCATACATGTGACTTATACACAGGCCAGTGCCATTGTAGACCAGGAATCACAGGGTAAATAAAACGGAGTCTTCAGAATTTATGTCGTGTAACTTTTTAATTTTGCAGTTTACGTTGTGATCGTTGCGAAGACTATAAATATGGATTTTCTTCAGAGGGGTGCAAAGCTTGTGAATGCGATCTAATTGGTTCAAGAGGTCCACAGTGTGACATGTTCGGTCAATGTCCCTGTTTGGATAATGTCGAAGGAAATAAATGCGATCGTTGCAAGGAGAACAAATATGATCGTAAAAGAGGGTGTGTTGACTGTCCAGACTGTTATAATTTGGTCCAGAACGCTTCCAGGAACCACTTAGTCAAATTGGCACGTCTCGCCAAAATACTTGACGAAATTGAACGAGATCCGACTGTTAACAGCGACAAGCTCTTTGAAAAACAACTGAGGGCCATCCAGGACGAAATAGAAGACTTGCTGGACCAGGCAAGGACGGGTACAGGAGGAGACGAAGAAAACTTAACAGTGAAGCTGAATAACATTGAAGACAGACAAAAGGCTATAGCCAGAACTTTGTCAGAAATTGCAGAAAACACCCAATTGGCACTTGACAGAGGTTAATTTTTTGAAATATATTTTTATACGTATGTTATAAAAATTCTTACCTTTTAGGTGAAATTGCCAAGAGCAACGTTTCGTACACAGAAGATTCCATCAGTCTAGCAAAGAAAGAACTGGAAGGAGCTTGGGACATATTACAAACAGCCGGTAAAAATGCTTTAGAAAACGCCCAAGAGCGAGCAAGAGAATTTGGCCAACAATCCGACAAAATGACCAACATCGCGCAAGAAGCCCGGAAGACAGCGGATGACCTCGACGAATACGCTGAGGCAATTGTAAAAACTGCAACTGACGCCAAAAACAAATCTATAGAGGCTTACGACCTCGCAAAGAATGCAACAGATCTCCAACGTAACATAAACCAAGATGTAAAGAAGTTGAGAAACGACGTTGATGAAACAGAAGCAAGACTAAATCGTATCAAAAATTGGACTGAGGACACTCAAAATAAAGCTATTGAGGCCAAAAAAGATGCACTTTCATTATTAAACGTCGTGTATAATTATGTTATACCAGCAATTGATATTCCAGCACTTAAATCACAGGCAGAAGAGGTGAAGAACGAGGCTGAGAGACTTTCAAACGAAACAGACAAACTCCAACAACAAAATGATGATCTTCTGAACGACATAAACGAGCAAGTTATAGTTGCTGAAGATTTATTGCAAAAGGGGATCGAACAGCAAGATACAACAAATGATTTGCTGAGTGAAATTGATTTGGCAAAAGCACAGGCTGAAAGTGCTGTTACTCTTGGAGATGAAACTCTTAAGGAGGCTACAGCTACGTACGAAACACTGAGTCGTAAGTAATACATATACAAAATAGTTTTTCTCAATTCAAGATTAATAATTTGTTATATCAATTTAAAGTTAATTTAAATAAGTTCACCTACCTTGTAAAAAAATCAAGAAATAGCAGCAGTTGTTGTGTTGTTGTGGTCAGCGTATTCTTCACTTCACTTCACTTCTTACTTACTATACTGCTGTCAAGGAAGAAATAACACAAAAATAATTTCAAAATTATCTGATCAAATTACTAATATTTTTTTAATTTTTGATTCATGGAATAATCCATTAAAAAAAGAAATAAAAATGAAATTACAAATGAAATGAGAAAAAAAAACACGAAGGATACAACATTTGGAATTTTTATAGGGCGTTTTCAGTATTCTTTTTCTAAAGCTTCCAATCAGTAAGACGATTTCCTGCAATAAAACAATTCTCTTGCAAAGATGTGCAGTAACTTACAAACCTAAACTATTTCGTTACCTTTAAAATTAATTCCAAGCGTTTTTCTTATTTTTCTAAACTTAGCTTCTGATTTTAGAGTAAATATTTGTATGTAAAAACCCTCGTGGAAAGAAAACTTGCATTTCTGAAACAATCATTTTCTTTTATACAGATTTCGACAAACAGGTTAAAGAAAGTAAAGCAGCAGCGAAACAAGCCATCCAACAAATTCCGGAAATCCAGCAGTTGATAGACGATGCATCCAACAAAGCAAACGAGGCTGAAATTTCCTTAAGGGACGCAAAGTTCAATGCAGACAATGCTTTGAGAACGGTCACACAGGCAGACAACCTGGCAAAGGTCGCTTCTGAGAAGGCACAGCAAATCAAAGCTGAAGCCGAACAATTGTATCAAAATGCCACTGGATTTAAACAGGAAGCAAATTTAATGGCTGATCGTGTGGATAATACGGAAATGGAGTATCGGGAACTTTATAAACAGACACAAAGCAACGAAACTTTGATCGGTGAAGCCAAAGATAAGGTAAATTTTCTTAAAAAATCTCTTCACAAATTTTTAAATGTTAACATTCGTTTATTCAGGTGGGCAGAGCTGGAAAGGATTCTCAAGAAGCCGCCAAGAAGGTGAACGACATTCTGAAGGATGTGGAGGATATAATGAGAGAACTGGAAAATCTTCCACAACTAGATGATTCCGATTTACAGAGACTAGAAGCAGAATTAGTCAAAGCTGAGCAGAGAGTCCAGGAAGCTAATTTGGACAAAATTTTGGAAGATCTAAGGATGGAGCATAAAAAACAAAACGCCCTTGTAGACGCTTACAGAGACGAAATTGAACGGCTCCGCAAGGAAGTCGAAAATGTCAGGGAAATTTCCGAAGCACTTCCTGACAAATGTTTCAAAAGAGTCGAACTTGAACCGTAAATAATGATACAGACTTCTAATTACGTGTAAATTTGTTGTGGCTCTCTCTTTTATTTTTGATTTTCTTCTCTGTTTTTACATTTTAATCGTTTTAAATTTAAAATAAAACATTTTTAGTTTAATTAATTAAAAATTAAGTAAACTTTTTATGTACAAATGTTGTTGGCTGGTAATTGTAATTCGAATAATTTTTGTATATATGTTAAAATAAGATACCAAAGATTTATTATTCGATTTTTACTATTAATTATTATGTGCCACTTATTACGAATATACTGCCAAGACAAGTCGTGGACGACGTTTGAATTTTTACTATTGTAACTGTAGCTTGTAATTTTTACTCAAGATTTAATAAAAAAGGAAAACGTAATGACTAACATACCTTTTTCTTGTTGTAACTAATAATAGACTTGGACGTGTAAGTTCCCTGAAAAAAAAAATAATGGCAAAAGTTCTTATCTATATACCAAGAAAAAACGAATGGAATGTTGCTGGTAGACGATAACCGCGTTTATTACGACTTATAGGAGGAGAGGTCAGTTTCAATTTCTTCATCATAAAGCACTTACCACCTTAGTGTACGTGTTCGTGGGGGTTGTGTATTGCTATCATATTAAAGATATTGCGCTGATATAATATAAACTTACATTTATTTTCATTGATTCAAATCGAAGTATATTCAATATTTCTACATAAATAACAAGTTTCTAAAATAAAAATAAATCAAACTAAATATCAGTGCACATTAAGATCAACGCTAATAATTTCAATCGTTTTTGTTTTTTTAATACATAATTATTATTGTTGCTGTTTTTATCGTTATTTACATTAATTAAAGACAAACTAGGGTCTTGCTTCTTTCGATCGACATCATTGTGCTCACTAATTGTAAATAATAAAGCATAGCCTAACAAAAAAAAATAATAATAACTGTAAACAACGTATTTATATAATTATATAGGTATGAATGTATGTATTTATAAAGACAATACTATGGAATATTGATAGAAACAAAATTCTCTAAAAAAATATATACTCACTAGATATAACAAAAATAATTTACTATTACAATCCGACTTCTAATCAAAAATGGTTTTTTTTTTATCACACAACACTAGAGGGAAAAGTTTTACCATGTATAGTGGATGAATGTATATGTTCTCGAAACGTACACAATTAAGATCTAAATAAATTTTATACGTTTCGGGAAAAGTGGTCTTTTTTGTGCATGTTTTTTTGCTCTTGTCGGAAATATATTGCTGCTAGTTATTACTTAAAAACGTTTAATAATATACACATTATAGCTGTATAGTCGCAGTGACGAAAGACTAGAGTTATACGAAACTTTTAAATTTAATAAGAATGTAACAAAATCCAGAATGGCCTTTTTGTTTTACGTGAAATTGAAATCAAATTTTTTGCCAATATGAAACTATAGCATAAGAAAAACTGCTCTGAAAACTAAAATAAGTGCAACCAAAATTCTAGTCACCCCTTTTAGGTTTAGAATACCATCCTGTACAGGAGCTGAAATTTTAGTTCCCCTCATCTCATTTTCAGATAAATTTTCTTAAGTTCATATTTCTAATATGAAAAAAGAAGAAAATTGTTTTAAAAAGATATTGCACAGTTTAGAAAGCGCATATTTATCTAATATGATTTACTATTTATATATTCACTAAAAACATGAAGAAAAATGATAAATTAACCCATAACAGGCCACTACTTTTTTTGTTTAAATAATATAGAGCACAATACACAACATCTTAATTTAAATCTATACAAAAATTTGAGCTAAGAAGTTACTTTTGTAGCATGAATCACTTGGATACAGTAAAAGCAAGTAATGACGACATCACAAATAAACAAAATATTAATAAATTACTACCCCGTCACGCAATTTATCCATCCAATAAATTTTCTAAAATTATTATTTAGGTTTGGAAGACAAGACAATATTACACTTAAAAGAAATTCAGTTAGCAAAAATTAATTTATCACCAAGGGAGGTAGGTATATATCTTAAGAACTCAATTTTATGCATGCCACCCTTTTTTTTAATTTTAATTTACTATTCCTTCATGTTGCATTAATCTAATATAAGAATAGAACTGGAATTAAAAGGTTAGGTGAGGTGGTACATATATTTAGGCAGTAGAATAAATAACACGATCGTTAACAAAGAACAAAAAAAAAAAAAAAATAGAACTCGAACCGATCGCAGCCCTAAACATGCGATAACTACAACCACAGAGTGTTTCTTCGACTTTGTCGTTACTTGCTTAAATGTTACGTCTTACATCCTTAAAAATTCCTAGCACGAACCTTAACTTATCAATTAACTAATAATAATAATAATAAGAAATGAACCTATACGAGGGGAAAATAATACAAAAATGGGATACATGCATTTGTTTCTTTACTTATCGTCAGACGTTGCAAAATGGGGTGATGATGATGATGATGACATTCACATGTTGTACGCCACGTAAATGGGATCGAGCTGGTCAGCGAGGAAACCGTCCCGAAGGTGCATGCGTTGCTTCTCGCCTCGGGAATTGATAGGAACGACGCCTGGATCGACAACTACAACTACACCCACTATCAAATGATGTTCCTCAAGGACTGTGTTCGTGACCAGAGGAACTAAGTCCAAAGCTTCACTTTCATTACCATCCAGTTCCACTACTACCACCAAGAGGTTTGTCCAAGTGAATACCGCGCTGCAATAGTAAATAATAAGTACCTACAATAAGTTGCTTTAAATGATGAGCCCTAAGAACCACTCGTATACTAGCCAAATTATATTCTATAATGTTCAGGAGCATTAAGAAATCCTGGAACGTTCAAAATTTTTGGAACATTTTCGAACTTTCTGGAGAATTCTAGAAAATTCTCAAATACGTTATGAAAGGATTTTACTCTTACTCAAAGAAAACTAGAATGACAACAAATGTCTTTAAAACACGAGTGTTCCAGCATTAAGTACTTATTAGGACTGGTAAGGGACAAAAAATATTACTCACCTTTCTGATATTTTCTTGTGACAACGCAGTACACTATTCTCAATGTCGATTGGGTGGTATCGCATGCCCCTAAGCATAATGGTCTCATCCAAGGCACCAACTATGAAAACGGCATCATGCAATTCGGCTGAACCATCGTTGGATAAGTGCTGCTGTGATCCCAACGATTCAGTGTCGCTGTCCAGCATCATTCCACCTAATCGGGTCTCTTCTACGTGTGTTGTGCTTATCACTCCAGTAGACGACGTCGTCGTTGTGACCTCAGTGCGTCTGAGGAAACCTAGATAACCTGTACGGGCAAATACCTCGCCCGTATTTCCCGTCACCAAACGAGCGTTAAAGTGGTCAGCATAATCGCTTTCATCCCCATAAATCGTAAAGTAACCACTGGCGTTATGGCCACTTTGTACCCAAACCTCCCCCAAGTGGGAGTCGCCGCATTGACCTTTCGTTTCGGGATTTGCTATGACCACTTTAACGCCAGGTAAAAGTTTTCCACTTTCCATAAGACATAAACTGTGTGGACTTCCCCGTTCGACTAATGTCACCCGATCGTTTCTAAGGGCGCGCAAATCAACATATACAGTAGAAGGTTCGGGACTGGAGGCACCTTGAAGACAAATGGCCACATTTACACGACATCCGAAAGAAGTCGAAACTGCCCGAGGACTTAGACCGACCGCACTGAAAAGTTTCGAGAAACTCGTAGCCAAGTTAATACGCGGACGTTCCTCAGCTACAACCACGCACGTCCGCACACAAGCCAGATTCACACCACGAGTTTTGAGCTGACTAACAGAGGACCCTAAGCCCTTTGTACAGAGTTCCATCACGCCATATGAGCAGAAAGTATCACGAACTTTGTATTGACTCACCGCCGACAACCACAAGGCTGGATTTACCTCCACTTCTGAAGGAGGTATCAGAATGGAATGGTGACCAGAATAAATGCTGCTCAAACACCTAAAAAGGAATATACTTGTACCAGCAGTCCCTCTCGTTGCTATAATTATAAAATATTAATTGAAAAAAATTGGTACATACCACAGGGCAAACCCAAGACCACAATATGGATCCAAGCACAGTGCAATGTGTCTGCTGGGGTACAGTTCGCAAGCCAACTTCATACTTCTGCAAAGATTCGTAACTGCTGCATGGGACATTTTAATACCCGCAAGCATCCCCGTCGTGGAAACACTGAAGTCCAAATAGGCTATCATTTCGGCAGCAGGAGGCCTGTATACCATGGGCAACTTCTTTTTCGGGATGTCGTCTGTATCCAGTATTGGTGGCCAAGATTTTAAGTCGACCACGTTACTTGCTTCTTTAGAACGTAGAAGCTTTATAACTGCCTGTGATGATAATACGAGAACTGATTTCGACACATCCACTATCATTCGAACTAAAAAAAAATGATAATAATTAGACTATGTGTACAGTAGATGAAACTGAGATTGAGTACCTGTGGGCAGTGTCGTTTGTAAGTTTTGCGGATGAGGAGGCCTAATCGTGACCGGCACGGCTCCAACATACAAACATCCGTAGAAAGCACAAATTAAATCCAGACCAGGAGGAAATATAAGTGCCACATGCTCGCCCGTATTTACTCTTCCCTTTTCATTTAACAAATTGCCTATCCGTTCCGCCTTTTTGTGTAATTCTGAACACGACAAAGTTCTCGCCACAGCTCCTTTGCTGTTTAACAGAGTGAAGAGAACATGGTCAGCTGTGCTTTGAGCTCGCCATCGAAGAAGTTCCGAAATGAACTGTTGTTGCTAATCAAACGAAACGCAAATCGAAATTAAATCACTGCTTACACTCAACGTGATTGTTATCAGCTAAAAATTATTAATCGGTAACTAACCCTCTTGGTGGTGTCTCCATCTTCGTCGAGGACACCGAGATCTCGACCTTGGGCACTTGCTAGGCGATTGCCCTGCACCAGGTTGCCAACGATAACAGACGCGGGGCCAACGTCTGAAACACAGTCGGCTGCTGAAAGCCAGAGGAACAACGGACTGTAGCATCACTCAAGCACAAGCTTCTTTGTCATCACATGTTATTAGGCAAGTGATATTTTGAAAGCAAACATACACAGTGTTCAAAGAATCATTGCACGTTATAACACTTTACTGAAATCAATTTTTCCAACAACTGTGTGTGTGTTTTATGCGAATAAATGTCAAATATCCAAAAAATATATCACATGAAGATGAATGACGGGAATTTAAATTTTTGCATCACAAATAATTTTGCTTGGACTAATTTACTAATTTGTATTTTAAATAAGGATTGAAATAATGTTAGTTTTGGTGTTGTGCTCGTGTTGTTAACAAGCTATAGAAACGACAAAATATTCACTGCAATAACAAGTAGGTGTCTCAAAAAGTAAATACTTCAGTACATAAATTTCTTAAAAAAAGAATCACTCTGTGATAAAAAATAATACAGATAGAAAATGGAGTAAACTATTGAAGATTAAAAAAGAAAAATTAATAAATATTTTTATTATAATTCTCTCAAATTAAAACGAATACTTACCTGGGTGAACTTCTCGTGGTTTTGGCAGATTAGTAACACAAGTATGAGGGCACATGAGAACATTAGCCGGGTGCAAAGTTCCCTCCATAAATCTACGTTTAGTCTCAGAAAGGTGGATGCCACCCAAAGGAGTTTTTGGCAAATAATTTGGTGGAACCAAGGCCAGACAATAAATTCCTACCTGATGTATTGAGTCTACAGCTTGCAAAACACGAGACATCCATTGGAAAGACTTAAAAAAATTTAAATTGTAATAATTTTAATTATCTTTAAATACTGAATTAACTAACCTCCTCTTCGCTGCAATCAGGCCTTTGTTCAGCAATTACGCAAATCCTCTCGTCTCTAAGTACCCGAATACTGAACACAGCAATACGCCCTCTATAAATGAACTTCATCGGTTCGACTGCAAGAACGGTAGCTATTATATCATCCGCATTATGTTTCCGACCCGTAACAGTCATTAGTCCATCACGAGAACCACAAACAAACACCAGTCCTCCAGGGCCCAAAAACCCTAGCAACCCCGACCGACTATACTCGGCATCAGAAATTGGTTTACCATCCGACGCGAGCGGTTGAACTTTAAACGTGCTATTTGTAAGTCCTTGCAATCCCCAGTATTGTGTTCCAGTCGCCCCTGAATTAACGCAAATCTCTCCGACCTCGTCCGTCTTACAAAGATACGGTGGTCCATCCATTTTGATCACAACTATCACGCAACCGGGCATAACTTGACCGCAGTCTTGTAAAGTCAATGAAGTCAGACTGTTCTCCTGATCGACTCGGACTACTCCGTAACTAAGACCCTGCATTGAAAGAACCCCCCTGCCAGTAGCATTTACTCCAGCTCTGCCAGGACGTCGAACAGACACCGTCAAGCACTCGTTTGAACTCGCACATGGACATATTGCATCTGGACGTAAACCCTTCGTCTGAAACACCGATAAGAACTGATCACAGGAGCTTAAGGACCATGGATTTGCACCATCAGCAACTAAGAGCATCCTAAGAGTAGACAAATTGATATCCTTATGATCTTTGGTCGCCAACAACCCCCAATGAAGATCTCTGGATTTTACTACTGCCACACTGGCCCTGTACTTTGTTATCATTTGCATCCAGCTTGCAGGGTTGACTTTCATGAGTGCATAAGGGATGTAGATGACGTGCATTCCATTGAGGATACTCGTAAGAACAGAATGCCACAGACCAACTTCTCTTTTAAAATCTAACACGCAGACCATGATTTCCCCTTCGGTGTAATTACAAGCCATTGTGAGCGTACGGCAGTGAGTAAGTACAGCAGCTCTTGTGATTGTTACGCCCATAACTGAACCATCTCGATCGGTTGTATACTCAATGTAGGCGGGTGTTTCATCGGTCAAACGAGGCGGTGGTAACCAATCTTTTGGTGTACGAGCCAAATGTTCAGTCACAAACCATTGCAAACGAGGCCAACCCTTAAACTGTATAACATCACCAGAAGCAGTTTTTGGCAGTCCTTTTAGACAAGCTTCAGAAGTAAGGGCCACTTGGACGCTGCAACTGCCTAGGAGGAATCCTATCTGCTGTGAACCAGCATCTCGCCTTGTAATTGGGACTTCGATAGGAACAGGCACGATACCTGCTTGTAAACAACCGTAGAAAGCGCAAAGAAAATTAATGGGGTCATTGTTTGGAAACACAAGCGCAACGCGATCACCAGTTTTCAAAATTGTTTCACCAGACTTGCTAAACGCCTTCGTAAGCAGTGCATATGCGATTTTCTGTGACCGGCTTTGTAATTTACCTGAAGCCAAAGCGAAATTGATAAATTTTATTTAGTTCCTGTAATAAATATTTATAAATTCGACCTACCATAAGTTAAGGTAGTTGTCAGTTTTCCGTTGGGGTCTAAAACGGTGGCAACAGGGGCCTTAAACGATGCAGATCCATAACGACTCACAGCTGCTTCCAAATTTCTGGGAAGACCAGAAGGTACCACAAGTTGGTCGCCGACTGCTGGTGTCATGGAACCCCCTAAAAAGAAAACCATTTCTTATTTATCATTTCATTTACTTGCTCTTATTAATTTACCTTCCGGCTTGGGAGCATTAGGATCTTTCGGATTAGCTGCTATTTCTAATTCTATATCATCATCTTCGTAAAATTCAGGTAGTGGTCGACGTTTAGGCCTCTTAAGAGTATTGAGCAATTGTTGAATTTTCGCGGACACTTTCCACCGTCCGGTGCCCGTACTTATGGTATCTTCGGAGGCGGAAGATGAGTACCTGTTCACCCTATCGGCCGCACCGGTTGACCTACGGCCCCCTTGAACAGACGTATGCGTCACGTCAGGTGGTTGAGAATCTACAACCAAACATTATAAACATAAACATGTAGAAACTTTTTCTATAATGCTATTGTACGTACAAGGCCTGAAGTTTTGCATTACGTCGCTAATATCGGTAATTTCAGTTTTATTTCGATGGTCCCAATTAGTTGGGGGCGGCATTCGAGGCCTGTGATGTAACGGTGGCGGAGAACCGGTGCTGCTTGTATCTGATAGGGGCGGAGGCGGCAGCATCTGTGGTGTGCTTCTGTCTCGTACCCGTTCTCTTTCTGGGGTACTTTCTACTGCTTCTTCATTAACTATGCTATCTTCGTCCGATGACGACTCTAGAAATTATTTATACCATGACTCATTATTGACACAGAAGGGGCAATTTTACACTACTACGTTAATAAGAGTTCATAGGGGGATGTAAAATATTTTAATGACACCGTGGGTAAAACAACAAATTTAATAGATGTCCTTATTTTGAGATTTTTTTTGTAAAGGAAAAGACAGGAATCGATCTTTATGGTCGAAGTAACTCGCCTGTCTGTCTGTTTGTTTGCACATAGCACCTGACTGTCTTAAAATTTGATAACACATTTTAAATAATAAACTTTCAATAATATATACATATTACAAATTTTATAATTTCCAACAACATAATGCAATACCTGAAAAGTTGGAGGAACAATTTCAATTTCTGCCGCTCACTTTTGGCCCAACAAAAAAATAAAACTGTAGTTCGTTTTTTCCAATTCAACACGCAATTTTTGCTTCATAACTTATTTATACAAAAAAAACGCACGAAATGAAAAAAGAAATACACAAGCATCTCAAATAAGAAACAACTTTTAAATTAGAATGGAAACAAATTTCGACGAACAAAACTTGAATCATCGGGAGTGGATGTACGAATACGGCGGTGTTGGTGGTGGTAAATGTATGAGCAATACCGAAGAAACTGCGAGCATATTGAGACCCATTCGTCTTTCTTGCTTTATTATCGAATCGCTAGGTGTTGCTCTTGGTCTTCTCTTTTTTTTTTTTGCTGATCACGATAATTTATACTTTGGAGAGAATGCGAATCCTTTATTATTAACTGTAGTAACCCACATAAATAATACTCAGGTGACTCATCATTATAGACGGTCATCAGAATCAGTTTAAAATTACCTACATCATCATCATCCTACACATTCATGTTACAATACATCAATAGCTAGAGAGCGATGGCATGTAAATGTAAAAAATGCTTTTAACATAATTGTGTATCCATTAAATTTAGAAATTTATTTATGGACAAACAAGTTTAAAAAAAATGATAATAAAAAAAGAGTAGGTACCTACAATATTTTTTTATTTCAGATAAATTTTGGAAACAGGGAATCAAATCCTAACAATCACAATTTCGCAATTTTGAATTCTGGTGCATTAAAAGAAATAATAAGTAAATTATAATCTAGAAGTGTTCCAACATATAGTTGCATAATTTATAATTTTGGACTGTCATGCTCACTTATGACTCGTTCTAAAAACATGTCTACGTTTTGGTCATATCGGTGTTATAGGTAAGAAAATTACGTAATATAAAAGCATTCTCTATATCTACGAATGTCCTTCTTCCAGCTCTATTTGAAATAGTCGAGATAATACGAGAAATGAGAGCGTCAATAGAAATTCACGGCGCGATTCCATTGAAACTTTCCATGAGATAGATTTCGGATACGAAACGTTTCTTGACGGGAAGAGATAATTTTTAGATGTCTTAACAGTCTAGACAAATCGATTTTCTTTTCTCCTTCGTACGATTTATAAAAGTCAGCGTTCTGAAATTAAACGGTTTCTGCTACAATTTTTCTGATAAAGTCACTAACACTGCGCATTTTTCTTCTTTCCAGAAACTTGCCCGTTTAATCATAAATTATTATTTTTATCGAATAAGGTCTTTGCACACATATTATACGGAAATTTTACATCTAAATGGGTTCATAGATCTTACGAAAGTTTCCCAGATGGTTAATAAAATATGCTTCCTTCGCTTATGACCAGAACAAAATTTTTAATAATTTTATCGAAATACTTTTTATTAAACCATGCAGTAATTAATTAGGTAAGTACTAGAGAAAAAGATTTCAATTGCAAAGAGATAAAAAGTTGCTGTTTAAATTACGTTTTAAAATAAATTGGCAAAACTGTCACAAACAGAGCTCGTTAAAAGGTTTAATTTGTCAATATATAATAGGTACATACTGGGAAAAATAAAATAAATCTCCATAGAACTCATTAAATTTTAAATATTTCAAAGGTATAACTAATTAAAAATTCAAGCTACGCTTTCCACCCCTCAGTTGACTGCACAGTATATTTAGAAACGATACAAAATTAAGTAAATAGTATTTCAATTTTTCTGGGTACTTACCATCGAAAAAAAACCAAAGAATATCATTAACAGTAAACTTGCGAAACCAAACTGACCCAAGTAAGAAGAAAGTACTTCTTCGGAATATTTGCACACGACATTCAACAAATAAGGAAACCGTTATCAAAACAATCACCGTGTTTACAACGAATTCCTTTCTTGTATTTAATTTAGGAGACCGATATGAAATTACATTTTGCAAATATCTTTCGATTTTAACAACACAAATATTAATATTACTTATGTAAACATGTAAATTTCCATTCGAACAATAATTAAGGAGTTTATTTATTATTTATTTATCGGCAAAGTTAGGCAAAAATGACAACAGGCAGCTGCATGTTTTCGGGAATGATTCAAAATAAGTGAGGATGAGCCATTTTAGATTAAAATTAGTAAATCATTACAACCGAAAGCAGGTCACAATTGAAACAACTTAACATTCAACGATGGTGTACAATCCAGTTTACCAGCTGAAGCATTTTAGACTGACAGAAATTATTGCAACACCAAAAATAAGCAACAAGTGTCATAATAATCATATCTGCTTCGTTAACTAATTTTCGACTTAAATAAATAATTGTAGAACCCAAAAAAGCCGCAGTAGTATAACAAAAGTATAATAAAAAGAAGTGTAAAGCAACGCATGTAAATTTTCGATAAGTGGTGCAGTTTAATGTCTGGATCATTTTCGACTAGAATAAATCATTGCAGGATAAAAAACAAGCCTTAGTAGCACATAAAAAAGAAGTGCTTTTATGGCGTACAAATGTCGACATGTGGTGCATTTAATGATTGAATCATTTTCGACATAAATAAATCATTGCTCTAGTACCAAAATAAAAAAGAAGCCCTTTTAAGGCAATCAAATGTGGACGCGTGTAGTACAATTTAATGGTTGTATCATTTTCGACTAGAATAAATCATTGCAGGATAAAAATAAGCCTTAGTAGCACATAAAAAAGAAGTGCTTTTATGGCGTACAAATGTCGACATGTGGTGCATGTAATGATTGAATCATTTTCGACATAAATAAATCATTGCTCTAGTACCAAAATAAAAAAGAAGCCCTTTTAAGTCAATTAAATGTGGACGCGTGTAGTGCAATTTAATGGTTGGATCATTTTTCACTTAAATGATTTATAGTGACACTAAATGAATGATTGGATAATTGTCGACAAAGAAATTATTGTAGTAACTGGAACCATAACGACAAAAATTTTTTTTAGGGCGTATTGAGAACGAATTAATATTCAATTTTTTAACTGAATCATTGTCGACAGAAATACATTTGTGTAGCATTAAAAACAGGCCGTGGTAGCTACACAAAAGAAATGTTTTTAAACCAAATAAAAGTCTACGTATGGTACAATTTTGTGGCTGTATCATTTTCGACAAAAATAAATCATTGTACCAACTGACATCGAGCAATTGTATGGTGATGCCAACAATTGACTAAATAATGAACTGAAGTTGAATTATTTTCGACTTAAATTAATCATTGTATCAGATGCTTTCAAGAAACTTGTAACATAAGGATAACGATTATATTAAGGAGGTAACAAAAAGGAATTGAGGTTCAATTTTCCAACTGGATCATTTCTGACTGAATTAAATTCTTATAGCACCAACAATAGGCCCTTGAATTTTCACAAAAGGAAGTACTTTTAAACAAAATAAAATTCTACGTATGGTACAATTTTGTTGCTGTATCATTTTCGACAAAAATAAATCATTGTAGCAACTGAAATCCAACAATTGTATGGTGATGCCAATAGTTGACCTTAGGACAACTAAATAATGAACTGAAGTTGGATCATTTTCGACTAAAATTAATAATTGTAGCAGATACTTTCAAGAAACTTGTAACATATGGATAACGATTATTTAAGGGGTAAAAAAATTAATTAGGTTCAATTTTCAACTGGATCATTTTCGACTGAAATAATTTTTAGCACAAAACTAGGCCCTTGAATTTTCACAAAAGAAAGTACTTTTAAACAAAATAAAATTCTACGTATGGTACAATTTTGTTGCTGTATCATTTTCGACAAAAATAAATCATTGTAGCAACTGACATCGAACAATTGTATGGTGATGCCAACAATTGACCTAGCACTAAATAATGAACTGAAGTTGGATCATTTTCGACTTAAATTAATATTGTAGCAGATCTTTCAAGAAACTTGTAACATATGGATAACGATTATATTAAGGAGGTAACAAAAAGGAATTGAGGTTCAATTTTCCAACTGGATCATTTCTGACTGAATTAATTTTTTATAGCACCAAAACTAGGCCCTTGAATTTTCACAAAATGAAGTACTTTTAAACAAAATAAAATTCTACGTATGGTACAATTTTGTTGCTGTATCATTTTCGACAAAAATAAATCATTGTAGCACCTGACATCGAACAATTTTATGGTGATGCCAACAATTGACTCTAGGGCTACTAAATAATGAACTGAAGTTGGATCATTTTCGACTTAAATTGATCTTTGTAGGAGATGCTAACAACTGTCTTAAGGGAGTAAATAAAAATTAATTTAGGTTCAATTTCCCTACTGGATCATTTTCGCCTGAAATAAATTCCTACAGCGCAGAATGGCGCAAATATAATTATTACGGATCATATTCGTATTTCAAAGTTGTTAAATATCACGTCTCAGAAAGCATTCCAGGGAAGATCGTGTTTCGCGTCAATATCTGTTTTTCAGGAAACAGTAGCTTATAATGGCTGCTATTGGTACGTCGTCCGCCTTTTCTCCCTTCCTTGTCATATCATGGAAACAAGGGAACAACATCGAACCGTTCGTTCGTTTACAAGAAAAACAAAACAATTACAAAACTAATTATAGAAACGGAACAAGCAATCATAAAATACTGTAACATTACCTGTAAATTGAACAGCGCAAACAATTATTTATTTAATGGCTTCTGAAAGCGCTAATTAGAACAGATTAATTATTTTCTTATTTACAACAAACTTAAATACAATTTATGATGTTTTATTAACCCCTAAAACTCGTTTTGATCTCTCTGCAGGAATAGTTAGAAATATCGATCACCCTGTACGACATATGTATGAATTGTCCACTTTGGTGCATTAAAGGGTCAATCAAAAGAACATAAAAAAGCCATTTTTACCAGAAAAAAGGCAGTTCCGGCCTTTCAGAAGAGTCAATAAAAACAGATAAAATGCTGGACCCATCAATTTATCCCCTTTCTTACAACGTATGTTCAAACCTAAACAGGAACAAAGATAAATAAAGGCCGTTGTGAAAGCGTGTGGAAAAGTGTCCTGAAACGTTCGAATTTGTTATTGAAGGGTGAAAAGAAGTAGGCATTATCATTTCCACCCCATTCACTCACCAGCAGGTAATACGAATCTCAAGAGATGTTGAAATGTTGTGTGCTAAATCGATGTAAAATAAATAAACTGGTAAAGGATTCTCCATAAAAACGAAGGGAAGAGAAATAAGAGGGTCGCCAAGTTGAAATAAAACAACGGCCAGAAACGTTTAGGAAACGCATTAAAGTAGAGTTTTCCGGAAAACGATGAACTGTTTTTTGTAGATATCTCTTTAACTTGTTGTTGACCTTTTTAGGTGGCAGTTATCATTAAGGTTTAAAGTTTACACTTTATGGATTCACAACACAACATGGAAATATAGGGACGAGGCATAAAGAAATTAATTGAAACATTTGGTAACGTAATGATAAATTATGTGGAAATTTAGAAGAAAAATGCAAGAGAAAAATTTTACTCAACAGGGACAAGGCATAAATTATCATTATAGACAAGGGGAGTTAAGTCTTTTGTGGAAGAATGGTAGTGGGGCCTTAATTAAATCTATTAGCTGCGCCTGTGCGTTAGCTGATAATAGTTGGCAAACCAATAGAATATAGGCACATACTGTCTCGCTGCTTCCTCTTTTGTGATAGCCTGTACAATCAGTGACGCGACATCAAAGATTTCATTTTGAAAATATTGAATAGAACTCTAAAGATGACAAATTAAATCAATCGTACTACTTGTTTACCAATAAAACACAAGGACATTTAGAAAATTTTATTTTACAAAATAATATGACTCACCTGATTCCTGATGTTCCCTATCAGGACTCCGAGCCATAACAGAAGTCCTTTTTGATGGCATAGGAAGAGAAGGCTTATATCGGTTCTGCATCGCTTGGGCCAGTGCTTGTTGAACAGCTTCCTGTCGAACTTCTGCAATTAATGATAACAGGTGTTGCTAATTTTCGTATCAGCCAAAACTTGAGATACTAAATCTGATTAATAGCCAAAACTGACTACTATTTATTTATGTATTAAAATTCTTGATAGAAATATAGTGTATTTGTTAAAAAACTTTCTGAAATTGTTGTAAAACTAACAAACAATAAGATAAAAAATAAATTACCCAACATTATTACTCCTTTATTAAAACTAGGTATAAATGCAATTTTTATTTTCCATTACGTGCAACATTTGGGTTATTGATTGTATTTTAAAACTACTATAGGTAAGTAGATATTGGAAAGTACAAAGGTAGGTACATAATAAGTAAATAATAATTAGGTACGATTCTCAAAACTTAATTATTAATACTCAATCAAATACCAATTATAATAAATACTGGCAGCTTAATAATGGTCGATAGGACGAGAAAATTGTTTTCTTTTTAGCATGAAATTTAATTCGTGTATACCTTTTTTCTTACCGTCAGTTACCCACCAGATGGTTAATATATTATTTTATTATTAGATATTAAACACTTTCATTGACACAGATAGCAATTACAACCACACTAAATAAATAATTTAAAATGAAAATATACCTATACTAATATTTACTCTATGAATTTTTTGATATTATTTTCATTAAACGATACTTACTCGTATATTGTAAAATCGTATTAACATTCAAGTACTCTAGACTGTTAATTAAAATAATTAACAGTTCTTACTTAACAATGAGATTAAAGGAAACACTTTTTTTAAGTTTCAAATTTAATTTTATAAGTCCACAACGACCGTTTCGCCATACTGTGACTTCATCAGGTGGATGAAATACAATAAATCATTTTACTTTTCGCTAAACTCTAATTAATGACCTCAAATGTTTTAAATGAAATATAACTATTAGGTAAATTAGTAGTAAATGTTTACCAATTATTATGTAATTTAGTATCTAAATATTTACTAATTTATATTAATTAGAAACGATAGAGATAAGTTAAATAAAAAACTCAAATTAGAATGCAGTAACTGTAGTTCTGTATATATAAGACAAACTGGTCGAACATTTATAGAACAAGCTAAAGAACACGAAAAGCGTTTTCAATTTAAAAAATGTAATTCGGCATATGCCGAACCCTTAATTAGTAATAACCATAATTTTTATGAAGACTTCAAAAACTAAACCCATTGGAGAGTTTAGAAATTAATAACCGTAATAAAACAGGTATATTACTGAACAACCAACTATTAGATGTAAACAACTCCCCTTTACTAAATTTACAGTTAAACCCCACTGCATAATTTTGTAATTAGTATATGTACGAGATAAGTAAAATGATTTATTGTATTTCATTCACCTGATGAAGACACAATGTGGCGAAACGGTCATTGTGGGTTTATAAAAATAAATTATTAAACTTAAAAAGAGTGCTTTCTTTTATCTCATTGTTAATATGAACTATCAACAAGTAAAAACTAATAAAGTGAGTATTTCTTACTTAGGTTCATGAGGACCATCACAATCTTACCACTATGATCATTACAACACTTATTAATACTACAGTAAGTATAATATCAAGCTAAATAAAATTATGTTGACTTTTACTGGTTGTTTCTTCTTTCATTTAATAAAAATAATGCTTCTAAGTGAACGAAGAAAGTTAATGAGTAACAACAGATGTAGATATTGCTTTTCTGCTTGAAAAACGTTCTAGATTCTTCCAGTTAAACTTCAAAGGTAATCGGTAAAAAAATAGGACAACTAATTAAGTTGCTACCTTATTCTTGTTTGATGATAGAATCTCATCAGACACCTATCTAACTAACTAAGTAAAGATCGAAAATATTTAGTACTTACAACAGTAAAAATAACTAACCATGTCGAGATGTTTTATAAACTAAACAACCAAAATTCCTCTGTGTTAACTCACACTTTATTACATAGTCTCTAATGAGAAAAGTATTTGCAAATTTTTTTTCTTTCGCTGTTTTGTAACAAAAAATATTTATGTTCACTTAAATGGTAAAACCACATTTTATTTATAATTAGTAATTTTGTTGAGAAAATTTCGCACCAAAAAATTATGTAAGTTTGTTAATGTTAACATTCATACATAATAATTGTGTATTTTTTTTGAGGTGATTTGAAAACGTATCTATAAAATAAAAAATTGTAGCACACTACTTAGGACATTTTTCAAAATGAGAATTTATTGGTGAGGTGTTTTTGGGGGTTTCACGTCTCTAAAAACACACAAAGGAGGTTTTCAAAGTAATCGCTTGATATGGAGGCGATAATAAGCACAGATACTATCGGTATTGGCTATAAAGATGAACAAAAGTCGGTTAAGCGGATTTTCCAGCCACAGCACATCGCTCCCGATCTTTTTATGATTTTTTTATACCGTCAAAAGGCTATTTTCGTATATGCAAAATGTCATCGTCACGTATAAAATAGATCTTACCCACTTTAAGGATATTACAGTACCAGAGATGTAATTTTTTTGAAGAAAATTATTAAAAAACAGACTTGAGAATAGATTTTCGTTTCGACCTAATCGATCATTTAAAAAAGTACAGTAAGGTATACGTTTATTGTGGATACTTGATTATAACGTACCAACCATATCAAAAGTTCTTATGGAGCACTCAGTAGAAAAATACTTTTATAACGTACAAACCGTAACGACCAAAATTCCGGGTACGAACGCTTAAAAGTCAAAAATAAATTCATAAATACCTTTTTGTCAAGTAGAAAGAAAACACACTGGTTTTTGAATTACAATTTTATTAATTAGATAACCTCTAACAATTTTGTTTCGACTGCAAAGTCATTCTCAAAGACTGATCACTCTTCAGGGGAAACAATATTGTTAGAGGTCTAATTAATAAAATTGTAATTCAAAAACCAGTGTGTTTTCTTTCTACTTATTAAAATGTTTTACAAATATCCAACCGAAGAATCCATCAAACGTATCTTTTTATCTTATAGCAGCAATGGCAACCCCCTGAGTACGTTATAACTGAGTTATACTGTTAGAGGTGAGTCAATAATCTTGACTGATTTTATAGCTTCGTTTAAGAGCAATATTAAGTAAACCTGCCTCAATCAGTGAACAGCCGCGACCACCAAGGCCAGTGACATAAAATTTGCATTCAAAACACCAAAACAAGTATTCAAAACTCTCTAGCGTCGAAGAAGCTTCTTGTTTGTTTTTTTTTTTAATTTCTAGTACCAGTACCAACTTGGTATCTGCTCCCGAGTAAAAGTTGGCTGTACGTAAAATGTACGTGGGTACGTAAAATTAACGGAGTTGTTTGAAACAACTTCGGAAAATTTTCAATGTAACACAATAACAATTATTGATAGGGCAGGCGCCGAATGGCAGATGGTATGTAGGTAGGTGTATTGACCCTCCACCCTTTTACACGTCCTGATTATTACTGCGATGGTGGATACAAATAATGTTTCATGTCGTAACGAACTGATGTTTACCATTAACCTAGTTTAAGAACTGTAGGTGTGATTGAAACATCGATTTTGCACTAGTTTTTGTTTGAATTTTAACCATTGAAAAGTTAATTAAAATACTCAAATTATGTGTGATGTGGGATAAAAAGGAAGAGAATAATTAGTAAATCTTTTGACCTGCAAATTTAAGAGATTTAAATGATTTGATAATTTAAAAAATCCATTTTTTGGATCCTTTACTTAAATATTTTTGCCATATAACTATTTCTAATTAGACACATAAAGAAAGTCAATTAAAAATTAATTATCTAAAAATATTTTTCAATTTGTATTTTCGAAAATATTTTTTTTGGTATCATTTAACAATTGGCTAATATCTAAAGATATTTTTAATTTAGGTATAAGAACGAAAAAGGTAGAAAAAAAAGGGAAATGGAAATATAAAAACCCTTTTGAATGAACAATAATATACACTTGTCAACCCTGCTTCAATTTGCATTCTCCACGATTTGAATCTTCGATTATAAATATTTGTAGCCAGGTTTTATATGTACATTGTACATATTTCCTGGAAAGAATTTTAATGAGACTTCTAATGTAGCTTGTAATCGATAGGTTAACAACGAGAAATCTCATCTTTTAATTAATGCAACTATAATGGGTACTTGGAATTTATAATTATCTATCTATATAAAAAAAAATATTTCCCATCAAACACTAATGAAGTTGAATTAAAAACGATACAAAATCAAGTATATTATTCGTAAAAATTAATAAATATCTTGAGAAATTATTTTTCAAATTACTTAATATTTCTCAAGGATGTGATTCTTTTTTGGAGCACTTTGGGGATAAAACTGACTCAAAGGTAGGGTTAAACTTCACCTAGTATAATAAAAAAAAATTAAATAGAGAAACGAGGAATAGTCGTCACCTAGTGTAATTATGGCTTTAACCTTTTGAGAAGTTTACAGGGTGTTCCCCTGATTTTGTAATTGGTAATACAGTAATTTGCATGGTATTTGTATCTCAACCAGTGGCGGCTCGTGGTCAAATACGAAGGGGGTTCACAAAGTTAATAACATGTAGGTAATATCAGAACATGAAGCGTATATCACGATGTTGTAAATGCGTCGCAGGCGAAAATTTTTAATATTTTTAGGAGAACCAAATACTGATGGCATTTAATAAGACAATAAATAAAAACCTTACGTTAACTTATACAGGAAATCCATTCGTCTATGTTTTGCCGACAAATGTGACAAATCCGTAACCCCTGTCTTTGTCCACTCAACACTTTCATTAGGATTACCGGCAAAAATCAGGCACGGAAAGCAAAATAATGCGTTTAATTTATTACACCCACACAACCACGAAGTTTTTTTATACTGTTCTACTTTAAACACACGTTTGAACTTTTTATTTTTTAAGGTACACTCTTGTGTCAGCTGTAGTTTTGGGCGAGGTGGACCCCTTTTCTTTATTTCGAAACGATTTTGAAAATTACTTGAATCTTCTTTAACATATTTTACCGAACACGACTCCATCATTTACGTAATATTTTAATTAACACGTATTGTGGAATAAATTGTGCGTCATTTACAATTAGTGGACTTTGAACTCTGAAATCTGAACATGCTTCTGAACATAATTTTTTTACTATCGGTTCCTACCAACACTAGCTTACGGAGCCTTTAAAAATGACTCGTACTGGACATTTTCACCAGGTGGCAGGCTGGCAGGCTAACCGAAGTTGCAAAACCCTGGCAGAATGTCGGGTAGCCGTGCCGACGTAGCACGACATTATTCCGGCTGATTCCGGCTTCTCGTGCAGTGCACCTAAACACTGTATGTTGAGTGTATTTTATCTTCCATTACACGCGTCCGACTACCTCTCTCTCTAACACATGGACATCACACGGAGTATCGCTCTCGTGATATGTTCAGAATAAAACTTGAACCAAAAAAGTTAGGTAAAGTCATCAGCGACACAACAAAAATTTAAATATTTTCTATGTGTTACGGGTTGGGTGTTTTGTAACTATGAACTATGAAATGGTAAAAGAGATGTATATTATACGATAATCATCAATAATATAATAAATATTAAAAGGATAAAATTATATGGTGTAACTAGTTCAATTTTTAAGGGGGTTCACTGAACAAATGCACCTACAGTAAAACCGCCACTGATCTCAACAGAACAGCTAGTTAGTGTTAAAAGTACGTTTCTGGTACAATTTTTATTTGAGAATTTTTTTTTCATAAACCTTTGACAAATAAATTTATTTACCTACTATTTTTATCAATTTAAATAAAAAATTTACGTACAATACTTCGTTTATTAAAATATTTGTCAATAAATCTTTACAACTACGTGCAGTTACGGTCTTCCAAAAGTTAACAGCAATTAAGGCAAGTCATAATCCCACTACTGTGCCTTTGGCTTATCTATGTATAGTTAGGCACTTAATGGTTACACACATAAAATTCAGAATACAAAACGAAACACTGAAGTGGTCCCTTTTTTTTTTTTTTTTTAATTATAATAAACGAGCAGATTGTTGATGCTACTGGCAGCCAGTGGTTTTAGTGATCGGATTAACCCAATAAACAGGGGCTTCGGTTTTCGTGTTTAACTAAACAATGAAGCTTTTACTTCGACAGGAGATAAAACAGTTCCTGCATTGAAAACAAATGGAAACGCGCTTTTAAAGTACCTACCAACATTCATTGGTTTACATTAAATGCAAAAAAAAACTAAAATCCTAAAGTAGCACACAAATTCAGATGTACTGTTCAATTTGGTTATTTACATTTACGTAAAACAACGAATTGGGTCCACATTGTTAAAATTGAGAAAGGCAGAAAAAATAATATTTTTGCAATAAATTAACTATGAATAAATAAATGTAACTCGAACTCTTTTAAAAAACTGTTTACGTAAATGATAACAAAAACAGGGTCCATTAATTTGATTAACTATTAAACAATGTAGGGGAAAGGTGGTTAAAGTGGCCACCCTAAGAGAAAATTATTATTCTTTTTTCTTCGTTTTATGGTATCAATAAAGAGAATGTATGTACATATAGAAAAAAACCGGCCAAGTGCGAGTCGAACTCGCGCACCGAGGGTTCCGTACAAACCTGTATATATGTGATGTAACTAAAAATTTAAGGTTTTCGGAATTTTTCCTTTATACGTGCTATAAAACATTGCTTCATGCCAAATTTCAAGATTCTAAATCGACTGGAAGTACCCTTAGGTTTTGATTCCCTTGCGAGTAGTTGCGAGTTTGAAAATATGCGGCTTAAATTGCTGTTTCTTTTGATTGCGTTGACATAGAAGTTTGATTTTATTACAGCTTAAAGGTATTATAGACCTGAGTATTTGATATGAATTTCAATTTAATACCTCTACGCGTTCATGAGGAAAGGGGTAGTAACTTTAAAATTATTAAAAATATTTTTATTATATGATGTAACTAAAAATTTACGGTTTTCGCAATTTTTCCTTTATCTGTGCTATAAGACGTCGCTTCGTACCAAATTTCAAGATTCTAAGTTCACGGGAAGTACGCTGTAGATTTTGATTCGAAAATTTGCGGCATAAACGGCTGTATCTTTTGATTGCGTTGGCTTAGAAGTTTGATTTTTTTACAGCTCCAAGGGACAATAGACCTGAGTATTTGGTATAAATTTTAGCTTGATACCTCCACGCGTTCCTGAGAAAAAGGGTCTTGGGCAGGGCGGACGGACGGACGGACGGACAACGAAGTGATCCTATAAGGGTTCCGCTTTTTCCTTTTGAGGTGCGGAACCCTAAAAATGATTTAGTTACCTGCTGTAAAAGTATGAACTATTCAAACTGAAAATGCATTTACCCATCTCGGTAGGGTAAACTGGCCATGAGCACATTGCGTTATATTCTTATTGACTGTTATAAAAATTTTCGTTTAATGTTGGTCTAAAATAACAAAAACGTTTGAGCTACATGTAAATGAAGTTTTATTTATTATAAAAGAAGTCATAAAATCATCTTATTTTACTCTTAAACCAATAAAAACATTCAAACTAAATATGTAAAAAAACTATTTCAATCTACAATAGTCACAAACAAAATCGTCATCTTCTTCATCACCCCAAATTTCCCCAAAGCAGCTGGAACATTTTTCCTTTTTTCCTTAGATTTGGAATATGATTCCTTGCAAAAAAAAAACAGTGGATCACTGTCGTGATTTTCTTCTTCGATGTCTGCTAATGTTTCTCTAATATTTTGAACTTCGACGCCATTAGAACTATGTAACGTAGTATGAAATATTTTTCTTGTAACTTTGCGTTTTTTAGTAGAGCAGTTCTTATGTTTTTCACTTCTTTTAGAAGCTTCCAACTCGGCTTTGTAAGGACTTGATGTTAAAATTGCTGCTGTTCCTTTTTTTCTATTGGTTTTTCTAGTTGCAGTCGTAGTAACTTTAGGAATAGAAAATAAATCTTTAGGGGTGGTAACAAAGGAACAACTTGGTCGAGATTCAATATTTTGAGAATCTGCTGTAATATGCAATCGTTCAGGGCCTAATTCTGCGATAATGGGTGACAGAATATCTGTGGTTTCTGCTACAGCATAATCAGCATCGTCAAACCAGGATCTAAAGGCACAATTCCACATTTCTTAAAACCATTGACGGCTGTGAATATTTATTTTTACCAAAGATGCTGCGTGGGAAAATTATACATATTTGCATTCAATTTTTATGATCTCTTGACCGGCGCCACTAGCATCAATTTATCTACAAGCCTTAACAACTAGTGTTTGAACACTCAGATTTTGTAGACATTTGTTGTTATTCTGAATTTTTTGGATAAGAATAAGATCCTTACATAAAATATTTTTATTTTACCTAATTAATAGATACATATCCTGGGAACACTTTGTTGTGGATTTTAATTAAATTACGTTAGGAAAAAAATTAAAAAAAATATTCGCTTGACTAAGAAGTCACGATTGAATTGAATTGAATTGAAAGTTTCCATCAAAACAAACAATAAACCATATTCAATACGACGTTTCGACTTCTACGAGGATGGATCAAATATAAACGAGTCTTTGTTCATAAAACATTTATTTTGAAAATTTTCACAACAACACGAATTTCTCTATTTTTTGACATATCCCCCTTCCTTGATTATACATTTTTCCCAACCGATTGGTAGTTTTTTCATCTCGTTTTCATAAAAAGAAGCAGGGCGGGAGTCTATCCAGTTGCGCACAAACGCCTCCACATGTTCATCAGTCTGAAATCGCTCGCCTCCTAGTGAGTCTTTGAGGGGCCCAAACATGTGGAAATCACAAGGGGATGGATAAGTTTGGGCTATAGGGATGGTGCTCCGACTGAGTCTAGTGCATTGCACTGATTTGGGCCTGCGTTAAAGCTGCGATGCGAACTCGAGCAGCTTTCTGATCTTCACTCAATAACTTTGGGACCCAACGAGCTGAAATTTTTCGGAATCCCCAGATTTTCGTTATGATTATGTAGAGACTCCCATAGCTGATGCCGAGTTCAACAGATATCTGAAGCACAGTGGCGTGGCGGTCCCCTTCAATAAGGTTTCTAACGCGTGCAATGTTAACCGGCGATATGCTGGTACGCGAACGACGAGGATGATTTACATTTTCGACACGATTACGCCCTTCGTTAAATTATTTGCACCAAACTTTTACCCGTTGCCACGAAAGCGTTTCATTTCCGAACTGTGCTAGCAATCTGCGCAAAATTTCAGCTGGTTTTACGTTTTCACGTGTAAGAAACTTAATAATAATCCGTTGCGCAACGCTGCTATGCATCTCTTTCTCACTCATTGTGATAGCTACTAACCAAGCAAACACAGCAATACGACGAGTCGTTTCCGTGTCACCTAATATCCCCACTTCAAGTTGCTAACGCCCGTATGCGCCTTGAACAACTATCCGGCGCTCAATTTAAAAAGGCTCGCTTATATAGGATCCGCCCTCGTATTACTTTTATTATGTACCTGACCTGCTATCAAAAGTTACGTACTTTTGTTTATTGAAACGTCATATAAATTGTTTTACACGTACCTATATCTGAAAAGATTTTAAATACTATAATGACAAACACATATTTCCGATCTTTCACTAACGGCGCATTAAAAAAAATTGATAAGAAACTGCCTAAACATTCCGACTAATATAAAACCATAGTGTTCAAATATACAGATCTGGTAACTTACGAACCGAACATAGATATTACGCCGCCTGTTGTTCCGTTCATACGTTACCAATGGTGTATAGTTGTTAGGGTTCATATTTTGTTATTACTAAGGATTGAAATGAAGAAGAAGTGTTCCTCCAGTCTTGAGATTGAACAAATGTTCATTTTTAACCGTTGGGATTTTCATTCAATTCAATTGATTAAACTCTCCGGTAAAATACGTAATAATGTAGTCGTACCAACATTAGCGTTTTCCATTAATTTGAGTATTTACCAGGAAGATAGATGGCACCCCGATATAACCAAGAGCCTGCTTTCGAGTGAGTAAACAGTCAACAAAAACTTGTGGAAACCGATGGAGAAACGTTAAGTACAACTCAACATGTTTATGCATATCGAATGGCAAAACTACAAAGTCAAACATGAACACGAGAGAGTTATCGACATTCCTGTTTTGTGTGTGTATTCGTGTAATGTATACAACGGGGCGCATCAGTTTTTGAATACTAATGCTGCAATATCAAATTGCATGTCACTGTATAATTGTGTTCTGTACCTACACAACAACTTGGTTTAGGAGTGGAGACGAGACCCCATTGGGTTAACATGATTCCATGGCTTTTCTTAATTATGTTACATGCCACGGAAACATTCATCAAATTAAAATCATTAGTATGTACGTATGTATATAATTAGAAGGCAAATAAAACACAGGGACACGTGTGGGCAAAGAAAGGAGGTTAAAAGGGCGTAAGTGCCCACAAAAATTATAAATAGATCCCACATAAAATAAGCACAAGTAAGTATTTCAGAATTTCATGAGCCTTGACCTTGAGATGCACAGAGACGTGGCTCCACCCATTGCTAACTAAATGCGCGGGCATAAGCTCCTCCTCTTGCTGTTCTTGCACATTTTACAGCTTAACATATTTTATAATGTCTTAACAAGCTTAGGTAACGTATGTTTCGATTTTAGTAGCATTAGACTTAAATAAAATCGTATTTTTACTGACCTACGTAAAATACCACTGGTTACCATTTAAAAATAATAAATGACGAACTATATTTTAGAATAAGTTCATGTAAACTTTTGAGGGTCAACTAAAGCTGTGCTTTGAGGCATGAAAATGTTAAAATGGGGTGACCCTCAAAAATTTTTTTTATAGAATATCAACCTTGATTAGTTAATATGTCCTTTTAGCAATATTATTTGATAATCCCTCGTACAAAAGGACACAAATAAGCAATTATTTTACATGGTAGATAATTGAAATGTTGAATGGAATGTTGTGTACTTACCAGAATGGTATCGGCTCTCATTCCTGGTAAGTCTTCGATTGTTCCTGCGGTGAGCTTTGGCCGCCGGACTGTACCCTCGCTGTTGGGGCGCAACCCCCGAGCCCACAGCTACATGCAAGACACAACATTAGCCATGCAACACTCAAAAGCGACAACAACTAATTTCACAAAATAAAATCTTTCGACAAAACACATACTACCTTACATAATACACATAAATAGGTACGAATTTACCTATCTACTAACATAAAAAAAATTACAAAGACACTTGACAAAAATGTGTATGATAAAACCCAAAAAATGTATGGAACAAAAAACAGTAATAAGCGATACCCATAAAAGCAAAATAAGCGTTGCATTTTCTTATTCAAAATAAAAATATCAACTATTTATTATTAAGTTGATTAATAAATAATTGCTACAAAAATTCATGTAGAATAATAAACAAAAAAGTTGCATTTTGCAACTAACTTCATTTCACTATCATAGGGGTCGTCGTGTCGTCCATCTAACGGTCAGTAGACGAAGCAAAGTAACTAAAGAAAACTACAAAAAGGTCAGTGTTTATTCATTTACTTACTTTCAAATCAGAAATACTTTAATTGCCCAGTCTGATGACCAAGGGATACAGAAGGTCTTTTCTTCATAAGAAAGTAAGTCATCCTGATCTATTTATGGCTAATTGTTTTACCCCTTTATTTCCAACCGAGCAGAGACAGAAGAGAAAAATTTAAGTTGAATGATAACTGCTGCTACTTGCACCAAATTTTAGGTACACTGAGAGGACGTTAATTCGTTCCCAATAGTTTTCTTAAATGGCAACGTTGCGCCTTTTCGGCCTGTACGTTGTCGATAATGTAGGAAACAATAATATTGCGAGCAGAATCGCATCTATTGCTCGCTAGTTTCGTGGCTGTTTCAATGTTTACATACTTAATATACAGGGTCTTTCAAGTTGATGGGCTATTAGTATATGAATTAGTAGAATGAATCCAATTCTGAAACTTGGGCTCATTTGGTTATTGTTTATGCCGCTTCTTTTACAAATATTTTCAATTTCGATTTACATCTGGTTATACCGAAAGTGGATGTTTACTTTCTTATTTTAAATGGAATGACATACTTCAAATTGTAGATTTTCTCAAAAAGTATAAGCAAAGTTATACGATAGTCCCATATCAAAAAGCATCAAAAAGCCAAATTCAATGAGGAATTCGAATATGTAGACAAAATGGATCATTCTATTTAAAAAAATTGACTTATGCCTCTTTGAAGTTGACCAACTTTGACCACAAAATTTGAACACCCTGTACATTTTAGTTAAAAACCAGAACTTTTTTCGATAATGTGAATAGTTATAAATAATTGTTACAAGTTATAAAGCAAAATCTCAAAAATTAATTGAATTACGGTTTTTTAAATGTTAACGTGCAGATGTCAAAAACTTTGAAAAAAATTAAATCTCAAAATCCATCAATATTTTCGGAGTAGTGCCTCCTATAAAAATATACATGAATTCAGATTTTCTATCGGAAAATGTAAAAAAAAAAGTATGTCATTCCATTTAAAATAAGAAAGTTAACATCTACTTTCGGTATAACCGGATGAAAATCGAAATTGAAAATATTTTTAAAAGAAGCGGCATAAACAATAACCAAATGAGCCCAAGTTTCAGAATTGAATTAATTCTACTAATTCATATACTAATAGCCCATCAACTTGAAAGACCCTGTATATTAACGAATTAACGTCCTTTGAGTGTACATATGAAAAAATTCAAAAATTAATAAACCACTCGGCATTGTAAAACCTCTCCTGTTCCGTCTCTCTCTGTGCCTGTAACATTTAGTTGGTAAAAAACTGTGAGGCCAATGAAGAAGAAAAATTCAAAACTAATACGAATGACCCGAAGTCTAAAACTTTTCGAGCGCTTCAAAAAGTCGTAATTGAGTTTTCTCGTTGGAAATTCGACGTGTAGCCTGCCAACTGTTGTACAGTTCCAAAAGTGACTAACCGTACGAACTTCGGAAGCAACTACTGCAAACGCTTAATTAAATTCCTAATATTTAAGATTCGAAAAAGGACTCTTGACGGCAGCTAATTAACTCAGTTACGAAGCTCGTTAAGCTGTAGCTCTATACACAATTCAATTGCCGACATTCTCCACCTCCTCCTCCTCGAGCAGGATGCACGGAGACAAGTACATTTAATGGAAAATAACATTGGCAAACGAATTCAACTATGCTAACCTTTACGAAATACAGAAAGAAAGGACGGATAACAACACCAATTGTAGGGAATGTACGACATTTAAAAAAATATTTTATGGATTTACCTTCAAAACAGAGCGTCAGGAAATAACAGGACGATAAAAACTACTTAAATGGAACACCCTGTATGTAAAACTTGAGTCCTTAGAACAAAACCACTCGTAAAAATTCAGAAACAAGTGTTTGTGCGTAATGAATTTAAATTGGCATTGACAAAAATTTAACAAAGAATTCAACTTCGCGTTAAATTATTTAGTGTCACTGCGTAAAGGGGTCATTGGACTGGCAAGAATAGCAGTTGTCTGTCTGTACGCAAAGAACGCGTGTCGCCGATACGTTTTGTTTCAGTTTAAAAATAAAATGGCACTTGCCACAATCATCAAGTGGTTCTTAGCCACAATAGCAGGAGTTGGAGGATGTACCACCCATTACTGCTGACGTAACAAGAGAGAAGCGTTCAAAATCTTTAGAAGCTTCAAAAAATGGGTCCTTTTAAAGAATACTTTGTTTATGCTTTGCTCCCTTTCATTTTTATAAGGGCACGTAATTTTTTTTATGGTCACATTTGGCACCTGAACCTTTTTGTTACTACAAACTATCAAATTATTAACAAATAAAACAACAAAAGCCCAAGCGATAGCCAGTAAAACTAAATCACACGGTACAAAATTTGTGCAGCACTACAAAAAGCCAGTAAGTAAGACGGCGGATTTATAAGCAAAACGGGGCCAACAACACAAAAACAGCAACGAAAAAAAAATTAATAAATGGAATGATGGCCAACCTGAATGATATCGTTTTTCATTGTGAGTGACGCGACGTTGCGTACGCCTTCTTGTATACTGTTTGCCACCACTGATACCCCCGACGATACAAATGCCACCCTCACCACCGCCACCACTTCCGAGGTTATTCTCGTTTCCGCTCCCGACGCCATTTCCCTCCAATGAAGCTGATAAAAATGAAAGATGCAATGTTATGTTAAGTTATGTCATGTTAATGAAGCTATTGTGAAGATAATAAAAAGCGCGAAATGAAAAATGAAAAGGAAAAATAGTAAGAAACGTCATCTACATGTTTCTCATTAGACATCTGTTATGACGTGGTTACTTACTCGTATTAAAAAAAAAAAAAAAAAAAACAAATGAGACATAGAATGGTATTATGTCACAAGAAACAAAACTAAAGCATAAGTACAAACACATTTTTTACTTATCCATAAATACTTACATCTACTATACAGTAAGTAGTTTATGTTACCAATAGGCAAATTGCTTTGTAGACATAGTTTATTGATTGGTAATTAAATAGGTATAAATAATGTAGCCAATGATAACAAGAAGACCTGCCCCTGTAGTTCAAATGAGAAAAAATACAGGTCAACAGAAATAAGGTGGCCCCTCAGACTTGGAGCGAACGGCGCAAAAGATAGAAAGAAAGCGCAATCGGAAGGAAAAAGATGCATTTTACCGCTCGGTGTTTGTACCGTGTTTCAAATCGGGCCCGTATTGTACCCCGTATAAACTCACCCCAGGGTGTCTTAATGGTATTAGTAATATTTACACGAAAAGTGGTAATGCACTTTAAATGAAGCAGAATTCCCATTTTGTATTTTAAATATGTAATATTATTTGAATGGGGTTAATTTAGTACCCAGTATTGTTATTTCTGAAATCACTTCTTCCTCAGAATACTGATTTTAGTAAGTAATTAAATTAAATAATTACAGTTGTAAACGCACACAAATATGTAAATAATAAATAAATAAATAAATATTTCGAGGTATTCAGCTCAGCTATTATTGATATTAAAATATTAATAAACTAATAAACGAAACATTGACTAATTATGTTTATAGAATAAATATGTACTCCTAAGTGTTTCTTTTATTTGTCCGCTTTCCTTTAAGAGTGTCTCACCAATTATGAAAAGTATTTGCTAAAAGTTGCACGACCTTTTATAAATTAAATAATATTTAAAATTAGGTGAAAATCATTATTAATTGTCCTTATCGTTGAAGTTTCTGATTTAATGTTTTTTTCTTACAATACGGGGCGAATTAACATACAGCGCTATGTGCTTCATCGAAGTACGAAGACTAAATGGACTGTCCCCACTGCAATATCAGCTGTGTCCATCGCGCACCAGTGGGCGTTCAGATTGCAAGGGCCAAGCTATTTCTGTTGGTCTGTAGATCATCGCTCAATTCTGCTGTTGACGTTATATGGGAAGTGGGGAAGATTCAATTACAAGAGTCTCGAATGCTTTGCAATACCTAATGTTGAGCAATCGTTTTAGTTTGCTCAGAAAGGTTTGTACCGTCACAAAAAAAATATTTTAGTGATATTGAAATGAAAAGCAATTTGCCAGTATTTTTTTTACTGCAAAATTAATTCGATGCTTTAGTTACGTTAAGAAAATAATAATAGATACCTTTATAACTACCCAGATACGCGTAAATCAATTGCGTATTTTATTATGCATATGAGTACCTATAGTTATTGATACTGTGAGACCGACAGCAAAATAAATACCAGCATGAGCTGGAAAATATACTTCAGGTCACTATTAAAATGCCCAGGTTACTCGTCAACGGCCCAATAATAAAGATGTTCGACAAGTTGTAGTTCTACATCATATCAGCCGATTTAAGTGGCCGTAATTCCAATGGGGTTTCGAACAGGTACCATTTCCCATCATTAAAAAAGCCAATGAAAATGTGTTTGTACAGGTAAAGACGTTTCTTCGATAAAAAAAAGCCCTATCGTCGTCTTCGTGAGTATTTTAATTTATGTTTTAACAGTGCACAATTACGTTAAATTTATAATATCTATCATGCCAGGATGTTATTACCATTTTTTTAGTATGAAGGCTGAATTGTATAATTAATGTATAGTCGTGTAACAGCAATTTTGTTTTATGGGCGGCGCTCGTGTGTATAACAATTAATTTTCTACCCGCAACAGCAGGATTTAGGGGTTAATAATACTGTAAGATCCTGGGCTTTTGCCACAGTCAACATAAAAAAAACTTTGGGGAAGCAACAATTGTAAGTTTCATTGCTTTCCAAAAGGCTGAATAAATACCAAGAAGTGTTAAAAATTTCTATATTTTTTCAAGCTAGGGTTTAAAAAAATAACAATTTAATTGGGGACTACAAAGACTTTTGCCCGTTCCCATCAGCACGCATATTTACACTCATAAGCAGGAAATTTGAGCTGCATCCAATGCAAAACATCGGCATTTTTTCTTTATTACGAGCTGCCACTCCGAGTAGCTTAAAATTCTGGCGGAAAGGGGGAGTTACTTTGACCTACATCATAGTACAAAGCTGGGGGATGGGGCGGAACATTTTTAATATACGTGATAAATGTATTTTTTGAACTATTATGGGTCCTTGAAATTTGTTAATTAACAAAAATAAGTTTGTAAAAGTACACAGCTTCTTTGAATTAAATTAATTATTAATATTAAAGAATGTTGTGGTCCAATTTGCCCTCATTTCGACCAGATGTGCAAAGATAAATGCTCCAAAGCCGAAACGTTGGTAACAGCATACCTAAATCTTCATTCAAACGGAAATGGCTTAATAAAACAGTTTCAGTACAAAGGAGTTGCACTTGTATTAAGTAATAACAATATATCTTGCTTGTTTATGAGGAGCATGCTATGTTAAGCATGAAAATGATAAAAAAGGAAAGTTAATCACCGGAAAAGTAAACGATGTATGTATATTTGTACAACATTATACAATGAATTTGTAATTAATTACACGAAACATGTAAGCATTGGGTAGCTATTAGGGTGGTTTTTGGTTTACTGACTTGACCTTATTCAAATTAATATCGTTACTTGGAATTACAATCCCGAGGGTGCATGTTTATTTGTAAAATATTAATTTCATAATGACTTTAGGGTGGTATAAAATATTAAAATTTGTTGGAATTTTCAAAATAAATAAAACGAACAACTTTATTTTCTATTTGAAGAACTGAAGATTATTTTAACATTTGAAAAAAATTATGATTTATGTGTAGGAAAACAAAGGCCTTTATGAAAGGGATGGGGTGGTAGAGCACCGTTTGAGGTATGTTAATAGAAACAAATATAGGAATACATAGGAACAAAAGAATACTAAGAATGGGTCAATGTTTCTAAAGATACAAAAAAATTAAAGGAGATTGTCTCATCATGATAATAAAAAGCAAATATACTTTGCCAGTGTTTTAAACATTTCTAAATATCTGAGGGATTGAAACTATCTTACAATATTTACAATTGGCTTACAGCCCTTGGCATGTAAAAAACTCTAAAGCTTCCAAACCGGTATAACTGATTCAATTTCTCGGTCAAACTATAGAGTGGATAATAGGGTAGTAACTTATATGTGGAAAAATTCAATTTCACCTAACAACCGTTCGATCCGATTCCGTTCGGAAAAACGTATTGAAAATACGAGAGGCTAAACGACTGCCTGAAAAGTTCGGATTGTTATATCAGCAAATGACAAAGTTTAAATGCGAAAAGTATTAGAAAATTCGGTCGGTCTGGTCTTTTTACTGCTCCATCCATTGGTATGTTCCGGATGTCGGGAGTTAAGATCGATCCAACATAAACCGGCATACTTAATCGCCATGAACATAGCCCGAAGTTTTCTCTTCTCTCTCGCTTTTCGAAGACAATCCTAAAACTTTCCGGAACGGCCGCGAAATATATTATCTATATAACAACGTTGCCGGTACGCCGGTATGGCATAGCTTTCGACATCAAGTATTCACTCGCTAACACATTACTTACGAACCGAGATAATCTTGGCAAACATTGTTAAAATCCTCCGCTTGAAAATTTTGTCGAATATCCATCGACATTTTTCGGGGATAAGATTAACCGATGACAAAGTTCATTATATAGTTAACTCAATCGGGAGATTACACAACAATTTAAATTTCGAAAACAAAACACTTATTTAACGTCTTCAGTTTGAAGGGGACCTACAGTAAACTAAACAATAACTTATATTATTAGGAAGAAAGAAAAGTGTTTGACGAAAGATACTTTGTAGAATTATCGTTCGTGTTTTCGTTGAAATGTTTAATCAGCAACTGTGCGAAAGTCGTACCTCGAAGTCGCAATAGCGACTAAATGGAGCGCTGTATGTTACCTGGTATTTATATTTTGAAACGGTGGGTGTTGCGAGGAGGCGTTGACCAGAGTGCCCAATCAAACCCTGATGACGCCGATTGGCTACGCCCATCGCTCACGCCCACTACTCCGCAGTATAAAGACCAGTGAACAGCCAGCTCTGCTTTCAGTCGCTCTTGCGACTCTGAGATACGATTTTCGTGCACGTGGTGAACGCAATAACACTAATGGCAATGAATTTGAATAATAGCTAGAGTTTAGGAAAAATATATAACTATTGCCTACACCATCTATCTTTGTATGTTTAAGGGTGGGTTTGTTACAATCACAAATAATCTACAACAATAAACTTAGCGATTATCGCTTTTAACTGATAATTACGAAAGAAAGAGTATTATAACACCCTTACCTGCATTTTGTTTAGGCACATATGGAGAAAGTAGTCTAGAACGCTTCTTCTCGTATCCTTTCTGTGTTATATCACCTGAAAAAAAATGATATAATTACTAAAATGTTTACGTTACGAGATACCTACAGCTTTATTAATTCTCATATAAAAAATATGTCAATGTTCATTTACTACACTAAATATTTCAAGACGAACATAATCGTGGGGTAGCAATATAATTTTTTCTGACAGAAACCTGGAAGGTAACAAAGGTCCATTAGAGGGGAGACAGAAACGATTAAAAATTCACCAGGCGAAAATTCGAAGGTGAAATATTATCGTCATTGTCATTCTATTCAGAAAAGCGAGAAACGGGGCATCCGAAACCATGTTTTTAACTGATGTGTCAACCAGCGTCACCCCATAAATTATTGCTGATAATATCTGCCAGTTTCTAGTTCAATTCCGCACAGGGCAGGGATGCGACGACATCCTCTACTCTACATACATACATACATACATACATTTATATGTATATGGGTGTAATGCGGGACACACCACCGTCATATTGCCACCCCGGCACGGAGGTAACTCGTTGTTCATTGTTTGTTATTATATTATTCCGTCATAACAACAGGCGGCATTAACAGGGCAAAGTTTAATCAATTACTTCTGCTCAAGTAGATGAGAAGAACAGAATGAGTTAATAATCAACTACATGAACCATTCTCTGTTATATATGTTTGAATGTACGTATCTATTGGAGTAAACAATGTGATGCAGTAGGTAAATGCGTAAATCAATAAAAGCTTAGATAATGACGATAACAATAATAACAATAACAGTAGCAGCGTTTGTTTTGTGTTCTGTTTGGATTCAGAATAAACATGACATAAAGTTAAATTATACTGAATAGTATTCGAAAATTATACAGATACGGTAAGCGAGGAACCGAACGTTGAATTTTCCGGAACAGTAGTAGGGTGCGAGAGGCGGAGCTTCTCGTTTCTTTAATCGACTAATCCTGCGAGATCGCATAATTTCAATAGGTTCTGATCGGGTGGGCTGTCGTTAGGGCCGTTAACACTATCACAATTATGATGAGCATTAAGGTAAGATCCGCCTATCGTGCCCTACCACTAAATCGAAAAATTCATACGTTCGGTTCTTCTTTTAAACCATTTGTGTATAATAGGGGCAAACATGAGCACGCTTCGGCTAATGCGTTACATGAAACTTTATACGTTTTACTGTAGGTACACTGAGAGGACGTTAATTCGTTCCCAATAGTTTTCTTAAATGGCAACGTCGCGCCTTTTCGGTCTGTATGTTGTCGATAATGTAGGAAACAATAATATTGCGAGCAGAATCGCATCTATTGCTCGCTAGTTTCGTGGCTGTTTCAATGTTTACATACTTAATATACAGGGTCTTTCAAGTTGATGAGCTATTAGTATATGAATTAGTAGAATGAATTCAATTCTGAAACTTGTGCTCACTTGGTTAATGTTTATGTTGCTTCTTTTGAAAATATTTTCAAGTTCCATTTACATCCGGTTATACCGGAAGTAGATGTTAACTTTATTATTTTAAATGAAATGACATACTTCAAATTGTAGATTTTCTCAAAAAGTATGAGCAAAGTTATACGATAGTCCCATATCAAAAAGCCAAATTCAATGAGGAATTCGAATATGTAGTCAAAAATGGGTCATTCTATTTAAAAAAATTGACTTATGCCTCTTTGAAGTTGACCAACTATGACCACAACACCCTGTACATTTTAGTTAAAAACCACATTTTTTTTCGATAATGTGAATAGTTATAAATAATTGTTACGAGTTATAAAGCAAAATCTCAAAAATCAATTGAATTACGGTTTTTTAAATGTTAACGTGCAGATGTCAAAAATTTTGAAAAAAATTAAATAACTCAAAATCCATCAATATTTTCGGAGCAGTGCCTCCTATAAAATATGCATGAATCCGATTTTCTATCGGAAAATGTAAAAAAACAGTATGTCATTCCATTTAAAATAAGAAAGTTAACATCTACTTTCGGTATAACCGGATGTAAATCAAAATTGAAAATATTTTTAAAAGAAGCGGCATAAACAATAACGAAATAAGCTCAAGTTTCAGAATTGAATTCATTCTACTTATTCATATACTTATAGCCCATCAACTTGTAAGACCCTGTATATTAAGTATGTAAACATTGAAACAGCCACGAAACTAGCGAGCAATAGATGCGATTCTGCTCGCAATATTATTGTTTCCTACATTATCGACAATATACAGACCGAAAAGGCGCAACGTTGCCATTTAAGAAAACTATTGGGAACGAATTAACGTCCTCACAGTATGCATACACGAATTTCGTAAAATTAATATTTAATCAAAATGTAATTTAATAAAAATTCAATCGTTATATTTCGGCGTGTTGGAGTCTAAAAAGGGCCGGAAATGTAACAAGTGTGTAAAAGAACGTGAGTATATTATACGTGTATGTGTGTGTAATAAAAGACAGCACTTCTTCCGCCGTGGCGCTGTCGGTTCGGGAAGTGCACTTGAAAAAGCGGTTCCATTAAACGAAAGGAGGAAATTAGAAGAAAGCGGCACACTTCCGAAACAGCTAAACCATCAACGGCGAGCAAAATCATGCGGGAACCCAACACGATCAATGGAAATTCGATGTTTCTGAAACACGCGATCAGTTCCCTACTTCCAAGACTTTCAATGGAAATTTTTTAAACAAACATCCACTCTAACAGTACCTAGTATATGTATACAACCTACAAAGGTAAATGTACTACCTAGGTATAAGACAATAACTAAACGGTAGGGGACGGAAATTGTCGACGAAACGAAAGCTCTTTGGTTTATTAAAAATTTTCACAATTGATTGCTAATTTTTTCCTGGGGCACTTACTTCTGATTTATGATTGAAAAAACGTACAGATACGTAGAAACCATGACGCAAAGAGATGAACCATCTCAGATTAGAAAATGAAGTGTCCTTTGGGACGATTTTATTCAATGGGACCTTTTCCCACTCCATATATGTAGGTAGCTAAATTTTGCATAAAGAGAACGGAGTGGGTCAAAGTCAACCAATTCTTGTTTTCCTCAATTCTAAACTAAGACTGGACTTTAGTTTTCTTTGGTTACAAGGGATTTCAGGAAAAACACTAAGTGTCCCTTGAACTCTTTTGGATTTTCTACTTTTCCACTTCGGTATTAGGATCGAGATTTTATTCAATCCGTACTCGTAATGACCGTAAGTTACGTTTATATCTCCTGGTTTTACGAGGAAAACGATAATTTGTCAGACGTCGACTGTTAAATAAGTTTTTATTTTCCCCTGCATTACACTCGCTGTTCAAATTTTATGACGACCGTTAAAAATTTGTTTCGCAAAATTTAGGACACTTCGTAAAGTATAAAATATGTACATGCTCAAAGCGCCAGTTGTATAATAGAAGAGGCAAGCGCACAAAAATATATGGGACAAAAAGAACGAAAAAGAAAGAAAAAATAATAAAGAAAGGAAAGTCGCAATCCGTTCTTCGAGCTGACTGTGTTTTACTTGACTTGGAATAATTCACAAAAAGTGCTACTTGGAAAATCCATTACTTACCACGTCACATCGTTGTTACTAGGGCTAAAGAAACGTCATCGTCACCTTGGATAACATTTGGACATGCTTACATTCAGGTTACGCTTTTCCTTCGCCTTTATGGGTCACTCAATGATAAAGGTCAAACAATAATTGTAAATGGACTTAATCAGAAAGCTCTTATTTATGTAAATATCAAAAATGGGTTAAGGAACTTTTAAACGTTTTTAAATTCGTTAAGCTAAAAGTAAATGTTTTAATATTTTTTCAAAATATTTTATTTATCTGTTTGAGCCTAAGATTGTGCACATTATGACAATTTAAAAGTCTCAACGTGCTCATATGCGTTTTAATTTGCTTACGTCATGTTGTCCACGAACCATCAAATTGAATATAAAATGAACGTGGCGTTTGGCGCTTATGTATGGCGATCATCAAATGACTCACCCCTATGTATATACTTTTACATTCCTTATCAATTGGCAATTGTAATTAGCTGCTGATTCAAAAGATCAAATGGTACACATGTACGAGTCAATAATTGAGATTGTCCCATAGGTCATAAACGTACTTATTTACTTACTTACTAGACAGCAATACCAATTTAAATTGCAAATGAAATACACACAATAAAAGAATATATGATAATACTTGTTAGGCCCGTTCAAAAATGTAAAATCAGGAAGCTTCTGGAAGAATCGAAATCAATTCTTCAACGCTCGACCAAAAGAAGAAAACATCGAGATTCTGGTAATAATAAACTGACTTACTTTTAGAAGAAACAAATATTAGGAATATGACTTTGGCAGGAGTACCAGCAGCAATAGCAATGCTTTAAAAGAATGATGAATTTCCCTAGTTGGCATTTCGGAAATGAGACAAACACCAACAGTCAGAATGGAAGACACAGCTCAACACTTTAAATGGAAGTACGGGATCAATGCAATGGGTGGAAGGCCAAGATCAAAACTTTGAGAGTTAGACCAAGCTCACAGACCAGAATCAACACTGAGAATGAAAGATCAAACTTAACATATTGAATGGAAATACGAAATCAATCTATGAATGGAAGACGAAGATCAAAACTGAATGTTAGACCATTCTGAATACTTTGAACGGAAAATCAGGAGCAACACTCAGAATGAAAGACCAAGCTCAATACTTGGAAAGAGAGACCTAGATAAACACCTAGAGTAGAAGATCACTAACAAAACTTAGAATGGAAGACAAAAGTCAATACCTCAAGATTAACTCTTAGAACTGAAGATCAAATTCAACACTTGGAATGGTAGACCAAGCTCAATATTTTGAACGGAAAATCAGGAGCAACACTCAGAATGAAAGACCAAGCTCAACACTTGGAAAGAGAGACCTAGATAAACACCTAGAGTAGAAGATCACTAACAAAACTTGGAATGGAAGACAAAAGTCAATACCTCAAGATTAACTCTTAGAACTGAAGATCAAATTCAACACTTGGAATGGTAGACCAAGCTCAATATTTTGAACGGAAAATCAGGAGCAACACTCAGAATGAAAGACCAAGCTCAACACTTGGAAAGAGAGACCTAGATAAACACCTAGAGTAGAAGATCACTAACAAAACTTGGAATGGAAGACAAAAGTCAAGACCTCAAGATTAACTCTTAGAACTGAAGATCAAATTCAACACTTGGAATGGTAGACCAAGCTCAATATTTTGAACGGAAAATCAGGAGCAACACTCAGAATGAAAGACCAAGCTCAACACTTGGAAAGAGAGACCTAGATAAACACCTAGAGTAGAAGATCACTAACAAAACTTGGAATGGAAGACAAAAGTCAAGACCTCAAGATTAACTCTTAGAACTGAAGATCAAATTCAACACTTGGAATGGTAGACCAAGCTCAATATTTTGAACGGAAAATCAGGAGCAACACTCAGAATGAAAGACCAAGCTCAACACTTGGAAAGAGAGACCTAGATAAACACCTAGAGTAGAAGATCACTAACAAAACTTGGAATGGAAGACAAAAGTCAAGACCTCAAGATTAACTCTTAGAACTGAAGATCAAATTCAACACTTGGAATGGTAGACCAAGCTCAATATTTTGAACGGAAAATCAGGAGCAACACTCAGAATGAAAGACCAAGCTCAACACTTGGAAAGAGAGACCTAGATAAACACCTAGAGTAGAAGATCACTAACAAAACTTGGAATGGAAGACAAAAGTCAAGACCTCAAGATTAACTCTTAGAACTGAAGATCAAATTCAACACTTGGAATGGTAGACCAAGCTCAATATTTTGAACGGAAAATCAGGAGCTACACTCAGAATGAAAGACCAAGCTCAATACTTGGAAAGAGAGACCTAGATAAACACCTAGAGTAGAAGATCACTAACAAAACTTGGAATGGAAGACAAAAGTCAAGACCTCAAGATTAACTCTTAGAACTGAAGATCAAATTCAACACTTGGAATGGTAGACCAAGCTCAATATTTTGAACGGAAAATCAGGAGCAACACTCAGAATGAAAGACCAAGCTCAACACTTGGAAAGAGAAACCTAGATAAACACCTAGAGTAGAAGATCACTAACAAAACTTGGAATGGAAGACAAAAGTCAAGACCTCAAGATTAACTCTTAGAACTGAAGATCAAATTCAACACTTGGAATGGTAGACCAAGCTCAATATTTTGAACGGAAAATCAGGAGCTACACTCAGAATGAAAGACCAAGCTCAATACTTGGAAAGAGAGACCTAGATAAACACCTAGAGTAGAAGATCACTAACAAAACTTGGAATGGAAGACAAAAGTCAAGACCTCAAGATTAACTCTTAGAACTGAAGATCAAATTCAACACTTGGAATGGTAGACCAAGCTCAATATTTTGAACGGAAAATCAGGAGCAACACTCAGAATGAAAGACCAAGCTCAATACTTGGAAAGAGAGACCTAGATAAACACCTAGAGTAGAAGATCACTAACAAAACTTGGAATGGAAGACAAAAGTCAAGACCTCAAGATTAACTCTTAGAACTGAAGATCAAATTCAACACTTGGAATGGTAGACCAAGCTCAATATTTTGAACGGAAAATCAGGAGCTACACTCAGAATGAAAGACCAAGCTCAATACTTGGAAAGAGAGACCTAGATAAACACCTAGAGTAGAAGATCACTAACAAAACTTGGAATGGAAGACAAAAGTCAAGACCTCAAGATTAACTCTTAGAACTGAAGATCAAATTCAACACTTGGAATGGTAGACCAAGCTCAATATTTTGAACGGAAAATCAGGAGCTACACTCAGAATGAAAGACCAAGCTCAATACTTGGAAAGAGAGACCTAGATAAACACCTAGAGTAGAAGATCACTAACAAAACTTGGAATGGAAGACAAAAGTCAAGACCTCAAGATTAACTCTTAGAACTGAAGATCAAATTCAACACTTGGAATGGTAGACCAAGCTCAATATTTTGAACGGAAAATCAGGAGCAACACTCAGAATGAAAGACCAAGCTCAACACTTGGAAAGAGAGACCTAGATAAACACCTAGAGTAGAAGATCACTAACAAAACTTGGAATGGAAGACAAAAGTCAATACCTCAAGATTAACTCTTAGAACTGAAGATCAAATTCAACACTTGGAATGGTAGACCAAGCTCAATATTTTGAACGGAAAATCAGGATCAACACTCAGAATGAAAGACCAAGCTCACCACTTAGAAGGAAGACCAAAATTGAGTCTTCAATTGTAAGAACAACAGGAAGATTATGAAACAGAAATCAATTTTTCTCACCAGTATCTAATTCAATAAATCAAAACCCAAATTGACTGGAAGACCAGCATGACATTTAGAGTGGAAGATCAAGATAAATTCTTAGAATAGGAGACCAAGATAAACCTTATAAATAGAGTGGAACATCAAGATCAACTGAAATCGATTCTTCTCATCAGCAAATAAAACCCCACATTGAATATATGGTCAGGGAAAAAACAGACCAAACGTAAAAAATTGAATGCAAAATATTACTATTACAAGTACCAGTTTTGTTACAGTTTTTTCCTTTAAGCTTCTTTCGAGTATTAGTTACCTAGTATGGCGTGTACTGTTAATTGGAAATAAACAAGCAGAAAAACTGAAACTAAAAAGTGCACGCTTCCATGGTACAATAAAGGTGGAAATGTTGAGACATAAAGTCGCATGAAACTAACCGTAGGTACCTAAATAAGAAAAATATAGTTCCAACATGTACTACAAGGCGCGAAACGGTGAGTGCCATTAAGAGTTCAGTCGAGCAGGTATTATCACAGCAAGGCGTTATTTCGTACGGAAGGAAAGGTAAATGAAGGCAGAGTAGTGAAAAAGGAACAAGGCAGTAGTTCACAAAGGAGTTCATATTTAAAGGACTCACTTACTTAGGAAGAAAAAGTTTGCGATGTAATATCAGGAACAGGCACGATGTCGCTACGTTTAATTAAAATACTGGGCGATTACTATTCTTATATCAGAGGATTAAAAATTGCTATTACTTCTAAAAATAGAGTAAACGGGTAAGAATATATTACACGTTTGATGGAACATTCTAGAATATTCGCGAATTTAGAACTATCCAGAACATCCCATAATGATTCAAAACATTATCTAACTTTTTTAACATTCTGAAACATTCTTGAACATTGCCATATCATTCTGAAATGTTATAATAAAATATTATTTACTTCTTAGAACATATTTGAACTCCCTGTAACATTCTAAAAAAATCTGCTTCATTCTCATCCCCACTCCGTGCTGTTTGCTGGGCGAGTAGTGACATCAGTAAACGCCTGGCGGGGATGACTAATCGATTGATAATAATTGATCAGTTATCGACCACTGAGAGTTGAAGATTATTACAGTACTACGTAATATCGCTATTAAAAAATGGGGGTTGGCGGTAGAAGGGTGAAAATTTAGGGTTATATGTATTTTTTAATGCCAAATCACAAAAAAATTAAAATAAAAAATTTTGTCCAAAAAATTAAAAGGTTAGGGGAGGAGTATGGTAACTAACATTGTGACACGAGAATTTTATATATTAGATAGTCACAATTTTAACATTTAACATTTAGTGGGGCCAAGGGGTCGTCAAATTTACAAGCATATACACATACAGTCGATGTAAGGTAAATAACGTGAACAGGTGACATAAATACAACTACTGTAATCGATTCTTTTTCTAAAATATTTTTTAACAAAACAGGATAAAAAGTAAATTAAAACGTGTTATACAAATTGGAAAAGCTTTGTACCGAACAACTTCGTTTCTGTGCTATCTGTTCCCTTCAGACTAAGGTTTTATTCTATTTACGAGTCAGTCAACAAATACGCGTTTGATTTTACTGTCGAGCTGTAAATTGCCCCTTTTACGTTCAACGGGAATTGTAATGTTTACGACTTTTGCCTTTATCCATGCTTCTTCTTTCTGAGCAACTATTATTATCTGGTTTGGTTTATTGGGTTAATGGCAGGGTTTTAAAAAGTACAACAAATGAGGGATATTTATGTGTTCATTCACAAGTTTTAAATTGTGAAGACAAAACATATTAATTATCTGTGGTATAGGTAGTAAGGACAACGTTAAACATGGCTGACTTTGAAACACATGGTCATAAAATTTACTACCTTTAAAGATAAGTAATCAAATTAAATGATCTTTAACAATGTTTTTGAAAGAGATATTTTAATTTTTTTCGTAATTTCAAGTTGTAAAGAATAAATAATTAGAAATTGTTGTCCCGAAAATAATTTTTAATTATGTATTTACCGTTCCCACTATTCGATGGACTAAGAAAATAATAAAAAATGCAAGTTGGACTATTTAAAGAAAGAGGCCAAGTAGAATGTTCTTCTGTGTCTTACTTAATCAATTTTTGGAAACTCTTCCACTTCACCTTAAGTACATATTTAATTACTGAAACGTCCATTACAACAGACCTGCCTCATAAATAAACAATGCCAAGAAATAAACGTACATCAGGACTTGTGTCAGTTAAAGAGTTTTTTTACTTTTGTTCCAATAAAACTCTAAGAGGCTCAAATTTAGCAATCAACAAAAAATTTCAATTCTGAAGAAAGAACATTGTATTCTCCAAAAACAAGAAAAACTTTACAGATAGTATAAAAAGCACCTAACGCAAAAGTTAAAATAGCTATTAAATGTCATCAATATTTTTAATGCAGGGATGATAATATATGGTTGATGATGAAATAAACCGCCAGTTACAACACAAATCTATTTTCGTAATATACTAAACATAAAAAATATTCATTAATCAATCACAAATGAACTTCTAGTGCTTTATATTTAAAACTGTTTCATTGGTTGTTCTAGTGCTTAGAAGCATTGTAATTGAAGCTCCTTAGTGAACAAGGATTATTATATCTCGAAGGATTTCAGGTTCTTCGAAATGCTTGAAGCTCTTTCCTACTTTTAATGCACTTTAAGAGCCCGGTAAATGATTATCCTTCATGAATAACGATCTGGGGCTTAGAAAACAATATAGTAGTCCGTTGTAATTTGAGTTTCGAAAAGTTCGATGCTCTTCAAAGTGTTTGAAACTTTTTTCCCACTTTAAATTCAATTTATAAAAAGTGACTCCAAGGCTTAGAGACACTGTAATTGAAGCCCCCTCCGGAACAACGACCTAGGGCTTTGTAAATTTTATAAAAGTACTTAGTATTTTATATTTCAAATGGTTTCAGGTTCTTCAAAGTGCTTGAAACTTTCTTACACTTAAATTAAATTCAAGTTAGTTACAAAAAACGCCTTTCCATACTTAGAAGCACTATAAATAAAGAAGAGAGCCTGGAGCTTAGTAAATATCATAAAAGTGGCCTGTATTTTATATTTTAAAGTTTCAGACTGTTCAAGATGTTCGAAGTTCCCTCCCACATTAAATTTACTATATAAAAAAACCTTTCCAAAGCTTAGAAGCCCTGTTTTACAGTCCCTTCGTGAAGAAGGACCGGGGACTTTAATAAAATAAAAGTGTCTTGTAATTTCTTTAAACTCGGATTACAGAAAAAAACAGATTAAGTCTTGAATACTAACAGGCGGGCTAAAAAGTTCGTAGGCTGACCCATAAATGGCGCTACTAGTATCAAATCCATATGATTTTTAGTTAGCCTTAACCTTCAAAAGACGCGTGTATAAATTTGACAGCTGTTGCACTATTAGTATCTGATTTATAGCATTTTTAGTGAAAGAAGTTTTGTTACTTTGAAAAAATGGTTAAAAAGTGCTGTTTCATCAAGATAATGCACCGTGTCACAAATCAATGAAATCGATGGCAAAATTCTATGAAATGGGCTTCGAATAGCTTCCGCATCCACCGTACTCTCCAGATCTGGCCCCCAGGGACTTTTTTCTGTTGTCAGACCTCAAGGGGATGCTCGCTGGACAGAAATGAAGAGTTAGTCGCCGAAACTGATGCCTATTTTGAGGCTAAAGATAAATCGTATTATAAAAATTGTATGACCGCTATAATCGTTGTATCGCCCTCAAAAGGAACTATATTCAATAATAAAATCAAATTCTATCAAAAAAAATATTTTTTTCTATGCTAGCCTACGAACTTTTCAGCCCGCCTGTTATATTCTATACTCTGACTAGACAAAATGACGTCTTTGGGGATAGTCAAAGTCCTTTTTCCAAATAGTTTGGATTTTTAAGTTAATTCATTGATTTTTGAGATATTAAAATGTAACTGAGGCTTCAGAGACCAAAACACTGCGCATTAAAACTTTGTTGGTAAAACTTTAGACTTTAACGTTAACTACTGCGCATCCATGGGCGTGGAAAAACAACCTGTAAGTAAATTGACGTTTTTGACGTAAAATGTAGTACATCTGTCACAAATTTTAAATTAAAATTTAACTCATACATACACGAACAGAAGTGTTCATCAATCACTTAATAAATAATGTAAGTAGTGTCTAGTGCTTTCTTATTAGATATAAATAACAATAAGGATAACGACGCATCTATCATTTTATTTCATTTATGCAATGTATAAAACCGAAAGCTTTGATCGGTTGGTTATAATGTGAATCATAATCATTTATGATGAAGAACTTTAACATGAAGACCGACCATCTTGAGTTTTAATCACCGTTGGTTGGTTCATGATTTATACAAGAAGTTGCCGGTTTCTTTCAAGCTTCACCCCTGGTTAATGTCAAGAGCTTTTTCGAAAACAAAAATCAAAATGAAGCCGCGGTCACTGATATCGCCAAGTAATGGAACTTATGAATTTTATATTAAAGTGGTAACCCTGCATACATAATTTAAACTGCTTCTGAAAGGACGAATATACGACCACATAATTACGTATTAAATTTCTTCATGAACTAAAAAATCCTCGCAATTTATAATCCGTTCTTCGTATAAATTAATGTTATGTAATGATCTGCATTTTATATGGAAAAAGAAAAGAACATTTTTAACTTGAACTAAAACTAATTATAAATTCATCAAAATTTAACGACGATTCTTCAAATAGCAATTAAGTTGTCACATTTCCGGTACATTGTAATAAAGGTATTACATGCAAATTAAGGTAAACTATACCTTGAAACAATTTATTACTTATTAAACATTTAAAAATAGTTTCTACGGGCCATTAAACGCATACTGACATTTAATTAAGTACATAAAACAATAAAAAACCTGTTAAACTTTGCCTTGGCATCAGAAGGTTTCAATGAATCGTAAAATTATCGAGGCAGTGGTAAATACTCACAGGCAATCAAATAATTCAATCAAAAAATAGCTCAAAAAAATGAAATACGGTTTTTGGTGTAAATTAAAAAAAAAATCGAATAAATTATGTCCAAATTTAAATACCTACCAACTTGTCTAAAATTAAGTATAACCAAAATGAAATTCCAGTATAATTTATGAGTATAAGTTAAGAGTACGCCGGGGCATTATCAAATAATTAAACAAACCGTTTCTAAATTGATGCGGGGGTAGCGGCCTGGGCGCAGGTGGTGGATCTTCGAATTGTTGAAGCCACTCGTATAAATTTTCGAGTTCCTGAAGACTCTGCTGCTTCTCAGCCTGTTCCCTGGCTATAATATCTTCTAAACTGTCCATATTCTTTGGTAACAATTATCACTTAAAAACATTTCTATTTCAAATCACAGCACAATTTTTTATTTATTTAGGTAGCTATAATATATATTTTATTTTGGCTAATCGTAAGTCATTTTTATTTATTTAGATATTTGGTTATAATAACATTCACCGGATCACTGCAAGATACAAAAAAGACTGAATTAGTCACAATCGTTTTTTTAACAGCCGGAATGTTTTAGGATGTATAGTAGCAAACTGTCAAATTTGACAGCTACTACAAATCATTCTAAAAACATTGGCCCACAAATTCTCTATTTAATTTTAATTTTGTAAGTTATTTTTTAGGTTACCCACAAACTTTCTAATAAAAAAAAATATATATAGATGTAGATGATTAAGGGCAGTTGTTCTCTGGCTCATTACCCTTATCCGATACGATATTACTTGAAATTTATAAATTACTTAATCCATCTTATAGTTTAATTACATTAAATACTTTTAAGAAACTTTAAACGGTCTAAAAATGATGTTGGGCAAAATAATAAAAGGAAAAAGAGCGGCCTTAACGTTTGCTCCTGTCTCTTCGCTAATGAGGTCGTTAGTGTAAAACCCTCCAAAAGAATCTTGAATTAAAAACTAAAATAAAAAAAGAGTGAGAATAATATTGAAAACAAGCAGGAAGCGGAAGAGTGATTTTTAAAGCCCTAAATAAAAGAGTTCCTTATATTAACGTTTAATGTGCTATTTAAACTTTAACCGAGTAAATTAAATACTGTTCTGAGGGTAATCACAGTAATTTATTACTTATTTAAATATTTGTTTATAATTATTCATCGGACCTTTGCAAAATACACAAAAGATTAGCCCAATCAACAGGCAGAATGCTTCAGGATATATAGTAGCAAACTGTCGAACTTGACACATTTGACAGACACTACATGTCATTCTGGAAACATTAGCCTACTAATTGTACTTTTTAAATCTTTAACCTTGTTTCAGATAATCACAGCTATTAATTATTTATTTACTTAACTAATTTTTATGTGTTTGTTAAATTTGTGTTAGTCTCAATTTAGATGCCCCAAGTTACATTCTTGTTCTTTTAATAAGTAAAAAATTTCAAATATTTAAATGTTTGTTAGCAGATTCGTGTTTTTGTTCTGCTTCACTCGTTTTTAATTCGAGGTGGTTCCCGTAATAAGGTCAAGCACCTTGTTAGCGAACGTGGGTTGTAGAAACAAAATTAAGACCTGTACACGAGTCAACCACCTTTTGGTGACATCAACACCATAAGCAGATAGATCAATTAATTTCTTTTCTTTAGTTTTTACATAAAAATAACATCATATATGTAGGTGCCCTCCTATAGAGGTTAACATTTGCAATTTAATTAAATCGTATTATTGTCTGCAGGGTGTAAACAACATAATTAAGAGCGACAACGGAAAAGGAGATGTTGAAGTGAGGTGGCGTGCGAGTTATCTCAAAATATTAAGTGTTACCTGACAGGCAAAATGGAAATGGCTAAAATGGAGGCGAATAACTCCATTGTCCTGATAACAATTGCTACAGGAATATAAAGGACCGTTTAACACTATAGTGCCGTGTAAAAGGTAGCAGCAACGTACAATAATAATGCCTCGCAATAAAATACCTACCTGGAACGGACGATGCGATGATTCACGGGAACAATAGGAAAAACGGGCGTGCTTAAATTTTACCGGACTCGTTAATTTTTTTTTCTTTTTTAATGGAAAGAAAGCCGTTAAAAGGGACGAAACGATGGGCGATACAATGACGAAATTACTTCTACAATACCTGTTAGCTACAATTAAATTTTGCAGAGGCACTAATGGTAGGTACCTTTCTACCTATTTTAGTAGATAGAAGCATTATAATATCCAATAAGTACCTACATTTAATTGCAGATTTATGTCACATATCACAATAAAAGTAGGGCACTAGAAACAATTTTGCACTCGCTACTCCACAGGAGTTATGCAACGTTTTGTCATAAACTGCTGGGGACGATATCTTCAGGGATTGTGGCTGAGACAGTGAGACAGCCTCAGCACAATAACAACAAAGAATCTTGCGCCTTTACCAAGTTCCCTGCTGATAATGTCAACCGTAGCAGCTAGCAAAACGTTGTATATGTGGCTCCATCTCTGGACTTGCCGGAAAATGATTTCTAACCAATTTATACGATCTTTTCTTCAGGTCCAAATATCTCTTCAAAGGTGTTTTAGAATATAAAATTAATTATAAGCAATAAAAATAATTCCAGAAGACTAAATAACATAGAATTTGATAAGCAAAAGTATTAATAGTAATAAAAGTAAAAGAGGTCGAAACGTCGTATGGAATACATGTAGTTTATTGTTTCTTAAATTTTTGATAGAATACTTTAAATTCAAGTCAATTGTAGCTTCTTAGTCAAGTGAAAATTTTTTTTTAATGGGCTTTTCCCTTTAATTTGATTTAAAACCACAACAAAGTGTTCCCAGGACAAGTAAAATAAAAAAATTTTGTCTAAGGATCTTATTCTTCTTCAAAAAAATCCAAAATAACAACCAACTGTCTACAAAACTCGACATAAAACATAAATTGTTGGTTGTGAAAAGTGCTTTGAAAGTATTCTTCACGTTATTGAAGCCCTTTTTAGTTTAAAATATTTTTTTGGTGTATAAAAAGTCAAGCGGTTCAACATACGACGATAAAATGTAATTCTGAAAAATGCGTTTTTTGCCCCAACCTGACCAAATAGGTACTCTTGATAAAACCATTTCGTATTCGAACCTGTTTAACCCTAATAAATCATGTTAAAAGATGCGAGGGTGTATGCAAAAAAAGTTGGCCAAATTTTTATAAAGGGATCCCACGAAACGAAAAAACAGAATTTCCGGGACAAAGGAACGGAAAATCCAAGAAAAAAAAATCATTTGGTTACAGTTGGTTCGAGAACGATAGGTATCTATGTATAAATGTATCTATAGAGTAGTTGACACATACAAAAACTAACATCACAGTATAATTTCGTTATCATTTCTTCGTGACAAGAACGTATTTATAAGGCTGTGTATTTCCTAAAGAAATTTATCATTCTTTTTTTAGTTCAAATACTTAATGTAAACCTTTTTTGGATCGTTCGTTCAAAGACAAACGTAATCTAAAATTCATATTCTGAATTAAACTACTTATTAGATATCTAATTATAAAACTGTTGATATCCAAGTTTTTCTTTAGAATTGATAATAAATTCATCCTCAATCTATATATAATATAGGTACAGTTGACCCAAAGATCTGTAAAAGTCTACTTGCAGGAAGTCATAAAAAATAATTACTCGCAGAAATATCAGGTCCGTAATAATAAACTAAGGATTTTATTTATGTAAATAAAAAAAACATTAAAATAAATACTACAACCAAATGTTGATAAAAATAATAAGTAAACTGCTTTGTCAAAAACTTGTGAAGAAACAATTGTACCTGAGACGGACTTAACACTCATTGGCTGTTGTGGTACAAACACCATTTTTTTACCGACAACATCAGAGGGTAGATATTATTATTTAATTGTAAACAAATTAAGATAAAACCGCACTATATCTTTGGGTCAACTATACCATACGAAATTAATTTAACAAAACTAAATGGGGGTTCCTCAAGGCTCACATTTTGGTTCCTACTATTGCATTTCACTCAAACTTCTTATTATGTAAATATTTGATTTCAATTTTACTTGAAGATTACAAAATTGTCTTTCTTGTGAGTTTAAGATTAACGACAAGAAATTATATTTAGTTAGGAACACTATAGAGTTCATAATTTACTTGCATACATGCTGTATTCGTTCATTCACACCAAAATTGTACAATACATGTGATATAAATTTTGTCACCACATCATAATTAATGTAATGAGCTAGAAAACAATGCCGCTGTAAACGATCTGCTGCATGTTGTCTGTTTGTCTGGAGGAGAGAAAAATGCTGTTTTTATACATACCATATGCATCACACAGATCTTACTGTCTGATAATGTTGTGCAACAGATAAATCTATTTATAAATATTTTTTTTACTGCACGACATTTTTTTGGTACTTATGTAGATATAACACAACATCAACAACAATTTTAAATACATATTTTTACTATTTTTAGAATAAATTGTATCTATTAAGTATTTGGCTTTTGATGCAACATATTTTTATAAAATTTTAAAATCGCAACTTTTCATACATATTAAGTATAAAAATTTAAAACAAATTGGTCGGCTTAATTAAAATTTCGGAGAGGAATAATTTTGTATTATTTATTTATTTTTTTCTTCAGGTAATAAAAAATTCCGCATTGTCACAATTGTCATTTTTTGTTGTTATTTTCACGAAAACGTTCGATTTATTCATGTCACTGCAGGTGGGTTAGTTGTTATTATACACGTTTTATCTTAATTTTTTTTCTCTTTTCACGGAAAACCGCTGGTGGTTGCGACCTCATTGTTGCGCCGGTATAATTTCGAACGGTCTATGCGGATCTTCAGAGTTTTCGATTTTTTCAGTTTTTCACGGGACCAAAACCACCACCACGACTGTAAACGCACTGGTAACCGGCCGGCAGACGGCGTAAAGACTGCCACCTTCGAGGCGATCTAAAGCGACGACGCGCGTCGGTTCTGGGCGCCACGTTGCCAACTTGAATCGATTTTTGCTTTCCGAAGAACTCCAAAAACATTTAGCATACTAAACACGATAAAGCGATAAAAATGAAACTAAAAAAACCCTCTCCAACCCACAAGTAGCAATACTGAACGAATGAGAAGTCTAAGTTTTCAAATTCGAATTTAAGTTCGAACCTGGACTGACACAACAGCTTTTTCTTGTACATCTGTGGAACAATAGTATGCATAACTTTTTTTAGTTTAGTTGATCGTATTTATCTAGAAATTCAATTATAGAGGCCCAAATATGAGCCTTGAGGAACCCCTGTTCAGTATTCTAGGTACGTGGAATTTTGTGTTTCTACGAAGAGGGTAGAAGGGACATTAACAAAAGATTCTTTCTTTCGTTATAAGAACTATTAATTTCGTGTACGTAACACGAAAATATATAAAAATGAATAATCTACGTTTTCTTTTCTATAACTTTATAAATTCCAGCGAAGAGAACGTTTTTCTAAACGCCTGTTTCGTGGAAGGAGGGAGGGGACAATGGGAGGAACCTTTACACACCGTAACCTAAACTTTATAATTAATTATTTTTTTATGGTACAGTAGTCCCAAGGATATAGGTAGTACGATTATGACCATTGAGTTCTTGAGTGGTTTAAAATAAAATAACATCCCTGATGTTATGTTGTAGAAAATCATATAATTCGAATGATATTTGTATACCTCCATAACATTGAATGGTGGTATCCATATCCCTCTGTCGTATTTGTAGGGTTCAATATCTCTAAAAGGGTAACATTGAACCCTTGCAAAACCACCCAATAAAAATAAGGAACACGAATGTTTGAATGTAAAAATATTATCTACTGAAACATGATACTCTTCATAATAGTGATAACGATTTCATTTTACTTAATAGTTATCAGAAAACTGGCACAGATGGCGTTTGCAATGCTATCTACCCTTATTCAGTAAACTCTGTTATATGTATGCGAGCAGCTTACGAGTTGCAAATGACCAAAACACATATTTCTTTATTCAAAATTCTGACAGTGACATAATTCTAGAAACTTCACTGCTGACGATATTAAGTACCTAGGTAATCCGTCTTGTGTTGCATAGGTTAATAAAAAAAAATTAAAAATAATTCTAACCGAATGACATGACAACGCTGTGTTCGATAAAATGTTAACCACGTAGGCATGCGCATGGTATGCAGCAGTAAATTTTGTGTGCACGAGCAATTCATTGCCGTCATTTATGCACCGTTTGTGGAAACTGAAACGGCAGCAACTGCTACCATACAGACCTACTCGCTCCGTTGAAGACTTTATGGCCATCGCATCGCCTCCAGTGCTATGACCCATTTGACCCATATAAACGTAACTTCCGATGCATTAATTAAATTCGCAACTTAAAAAGTACCTATGTACGTACCAACACTTACTTAACTGATGGTCGTCATAAAAATTCCTTTACAGTGTCGAAAATTACGAAATAACCAATAAAACCAGAACGACCGAATCGCTTATTATCACTTTTGGGTCACGGGTACTAAAATTATTTATTACCCACCAGCAATCAATATCGACTATTGGTTCGTTACATACTCGCCAGGAAAAGATCCCATGTAGGATACAGGATATATTCTCTTATATCTATTGTTTCGTTGGTATCATTAGGCGAACAGTGGTAGTATTTATCCTTCTTGAGAAGTAAGAGAGTTTAATTGAAAATCGGAACGGTTAACAGAGGTCGTAAATTCCCGTTCAAGCCCTCACACTATTCCCACCGGAACGTCGCATCGCATCGCGACGGACTCCTCCGTGCTGGTGGTGACGACGGTGGCGTCCCTCTCCCGATGTGGTTCCCGCTCGCGTTCCCAATTGCCCGACAAATAGCAAACGTTCTTCATGACCTCGCGGTCGCCCAGTTGGTCTGTCGGTCGTTTCGTTAAATTATTATTGCCCGCGATCGCAACGTTTAAAAACTTCCAAATGTCCCATTTAACCGTTCAATTTTCGTCGTCGACGCGACGTGATACTCACTCACTCAGTGGAATGGCATGCCCGATATCGTTTTCATTTATTTTTTTTCACGATCTTAACGAAAAAGGCTATTTTCTATTCATTCGCATTCTCCGAACTGTTAATTATTCAAAAGAATTGGCAAATCAATAAGGACAGTAAAGCCACCCACCCCTTACGAGGAAATTAGTGTTTACCACTGGGGAGCGTTCCAATTTTGGAGGGCCATTAATGTATTTAACGATATTTAATTAGGATACGTCTTTTAATTAGAAAATTATGATCTATTAAAAGATATGTACATAATCTGAAAACATTGAGGATTATCCGTTTAACGCAACCAGGGTTTTCTAGTAAAATGTAATGACGATAGGATCTTAAATTACAATTGAGATTCCTACATTTCCTGTTCCTGATTACAACCTACAAACATATATTATGGTGAGCAAATAAGCATCAGGCCTTGAAATGAATGTGATGTGAAATAATCCTTCGTTGTTGCATTTCAGATGTAAATCGCGTAGTCGACTTGTGGGCGCTATAAATTTCCCATTAAACCGCTTTATTGGAACACGGATTTAGCGCAGACATGCGTCCGTGCGAACCAAACAACTTCCTGAATCAATAATCGAAAATAAAAAGCAAAAAATGCAAGAAAAAATTAGCACACCAACCTTCAGACTATTCACAGGGGCATTAAAACACACCACGATTTTTACACAAACAGTATTTATTATCACAAGAGATACATACCTACTGCAATGCTGCCCAGAGGCGGTGCTTACGGAATCTCCGCCACGTATATCAAGCTAGCACGACAAAGTTATTTTTCCGATTTCTGTCGTTGTCGCTAATTTGTTACCAAATCCAAAATTGTCGCTAATTTGTTACAAATCCAAAAATTTGTCGCTTATTTGTTACAAATCCAAAAATTTGTCGCTTATTTGTACCAAATCCAAAAATTTGTCGCTAATTTGTTACAAATCCAAAAATTTGTCGCTTATTTGCTACCAAATCCAAAGATTTGTCGCTAATTTGTTACTAAATACAAAAAATTGTCGCTAATTTGTTACCAAATCCAAAAATTTGCCGCTAATTTGTTACAAATCCAAAAATTTGTCGCTTATTTGCTACCAAATCCAAAATTTCTCGCTAATTTGTTACTAAATCCAAATATTTGTCGCTAATTTTGTTACTAAATACAAAAATTTGTCGCTAATTTGTTACTAAATCTAAAAATTTGTCGCTGATTTGTTACTAAATCCAAAAATGTGTTATCAAATCCAAAAATTTGCCGCTAATTTGTTACTTAATCCAAAAATTTGTAGCTAATTTGTTACTAAATCCAAAAATTTGTCGCTAATTTGTTACAAAATCCAAAAATTTGTCGCTAATTTGCTACTAAATCCAAAAATTTGTCGCTAATTTGTTACCAAATCCAAAAAATTGCCGCTAATTTGTTACAAATACAAAAATTTGTCGCTAATTTGTTACTAAATACAAAAACTTGTCGCTAATTTGTTACTAAATCCAAAAATTTGTCGCTAATTTGTTACTAAATCCAAAAATGTGTTACCAAATCCAAAAATGTGCCGCTAATTTGTTACTTAATACAAAAATTTGTAGCTTTGTTACTAAATCCAAGAATTTGTCGCTAATTTGTTACTAAATCCAAAAATTTGTCGCTAATTTGTTATGAAATCCAAAAATTTGTCGCTAATTTGTTACTAAATCCAAAAATTTGTCGCTAATTTGTTACTAAATCCAAAAATTTGTCGCTAATTTGTTACTAAATCTAAAAATTTGTTAATAAATTCCAAAAAATTGCCGCTAATTTGTTACTTAATCCAAAAATTTGTAGCTAATTTGTTACTAAATCCAAGAATTTGTCGCTAATTTGTTACTAAATACAAAAACTTGTCGCTAATTTGTTACTAAATCCAAAAATTTGTCGCTAATTTGTTACTAAATCCAAAAATGTGTTACCAAATCCAAAAATGTGCCGCTAATTTGTTACTTAATACAAAAATTTGTAGCTTTGTTACTAAATCCAAGAATTTGTCGCTAATTTGTTACTAAATCCAAAAATTTGTCGCTAATTTGTTATTAAATCCAAAAATTTGTCGCTAATTTTGTTTGGTCATAATCAGCTGGTATGCTAGCTTGATATCAAGCTAGCACTACACATAGCGTATCTCGAAAGGGAAATGTCGTAGGATATTACTGTAAAGACCATAATTTGTCGCTGAAAGATGACACATTCAAAGAATTTGTCGCTAGTCTTATCTCCAATTGATAAGCAAAAAACTGCTGGAAACCCATCAAACTCTCGAAAGGTAACGTGTTGCCCAACTTGGGGGAAACAGGGAAAACTTATTTTAAAAAATTTGGTAAATACATCCGATCTCCGAAAACAAATCTAACAAAGAACTCCTTGATTAATTGTTTGACGCCTTTTTAGCAGTTTTTCGCTTATCAGCTTTCAGCGACAAATTAGCGACAAATTTTTGAATTTGGTAACAAATTAGCGACAAATTTTTGAATTTGGTAACAAATTAGCGACAAATTTTTGAATTTGGTAACAAATTAGCGACAAATTTTTGAATTTGGTAACAAATTAGCGACAAATTATACCTAGTGCAAATCAGAAATCGGAAAAATAACTTTGTCGTGCTAGCTTGATATACGTATCTTCTCCTCTATGGGACCTCACATGATAGCATCACATAAATTTCCGCCTCATTCGTAAACGCTTGACTGCACCAACTACACTATAGGAGTGTTCCCTTTTTACATTTCAGTATCCTTGATGCTTATCTTCATTGAATTTCTAAGTTAATTTCACAGTACCAATCAAGAAATTTAAAATTTCAACCAAACATTGTCATATTGTTGGGTGATTGGGAAAAAACTGTTGCACGAGCATACCAGACAACTACATGGCAATCTTACGCATGTCATAGGTACCTCACGTTGTAGCGTCATGTAAACACTCGACCCGCCTTCTTTGGGGACACTTGATGGCGCGAAATACACCGTGGGGGTGTCCCTCATTACATTTTAGTATTCTTGTTGTCTACCCTTACTTTATTTGTAATATTAAAACCCTAGAAATTTTTATATTGATTCGTAATTGGGAAGAAACCGTTGCACAAGCATACCAGATAACTACATGCTAAGGTGCTGCCTAAAAGACGGAGCTTGCGCATGTCATATCTCAAGTTCTAGTGTGATATAAACACTCGCCCCACCCTCTTTTGGGGCACTTACTAGTTACATTTTAGTGTCCTTATTTCAACCAGAATACTACTGTTGCAATTAAAAAAAAAAGAACAAAGACGTTAACATAGATATTTTGTACTGTTAGTTGGTCACAAACAACGACGAAGAACGGACACCACGTCGAATTTCCGTTGAAATCCAAGTTCCAAATTAAGTTACACGGGTTGGCAGCTTAGACGAGCTTACGTTACTAATCCATTGAATAAATTAGTTCGAAATTTCTGTTCCTTGGCTTGCCCACGTCCCTTTAAGCGTAAGTTATATTCCTTTTGTTTTCCCCACACCTTCTCCTTTACTTTATATATGGACGTATTAATTCCTTCACGTACGAACCCGAGGGACCAAAAATGTCGCATTTACATGAGAACACTAATAATTCAAATTTAAGTACCTAATATGTACTTACGTAATTATATTTATCACCACACAAATTTTAGTCATAAATGCTTCTTTTCTGAATGCCAGAATTAAGGGGGTAATCATAAGCTGCAGGTACTGAGTGTTAAGAAAAATATGACGCAATTCAGTGGCTGTGTAAGGAGATTACCACCCTGCATTACACTTGTTTTTTTTTTTGTTAAAAACCTTGAATATTAATCAATATTTTCCTCCTTGTAAGCCCCTCACTGAATCAACAGCCCTTGCAAGTAAGTAGAAATCCTCCTCGCTCTCCACGAGAGTACCTCTCAAATTTTGTTTTTTCCTTTTATTATTATTTTTTCGAGTACCTAGCTCTTCAGGCTTCATGACAGTCAGCAATAAATCTATTTTGAGAAAAAAGCATCTCTGTTTTGAGAGCGAGCCACGCCGCCCACTTCGTTATCTTCTTTTTGTGATTATTAAAAGTATCCAGAGGGGACAAACTTACTGTGAGTACGAGCACTGCAGGAGCTGGAAATGTCTCCTCAAAACATATTTCAAACATTGAAATAATAAGAACAGTACAGGGATACTTCTTTGATGCAATCTCATTTTAGATTAATTATATTTCTGCAACTAGAAGAATTAGTGACATTAAGAAATGTTGCTGAAGAAAAAATAAAATCCAAATGCATAGAATATTATAAACTGTAGGTTAGACACCGCTAAAAAGGCAATTAATGTCATGTTGTAAACGAATGCTGTAAGCGATCAATATTGGCGGCATCTTTGAAGCACTCGAAAGGCAGCAGCTGCATGCCATAAATCATTCAAAGAGAAGTTACAGGAAGTTTCCGGAAACTTTCAAGAATATTTCAAAACCCTAGACATAAAAAGGTAACCGTAAAAATAGTGCACATATCAATAACCAAAAATTACACTACTAAGTTAGTGACAATATTCATTTGGTAATTTCAATATTTATTATTTTTTTTTTAATAATAGTCCAGAAGAAGTAAATTATTCTAAATAGAATGAAACTAAAAAAGTCATATTATAAACTGATACATCTTGTATAAATAAATAGTGAGCACTTTCACCTGCACTGACGGAAACAATTTGAAACTTTAGGGCGTGGGAACGGTATCAAAGAAAATATGTAGACGATAATTTTAAAATGATTACTGTGTACTTACAAATGTACGTGAGTACTACTATGTATACTAGTACCATAGTACTTTTAAATGTCGAACAAAATAAACAGGCGATTCCTTTTAGTTTTATCTGCTTTCACCGCCACAGGTGGTACGAAAGAATCATTAACATACAAGTACTACTTTGTTTATAATAAATAAGTAGGTATATCTAATAGGAACATATAATTAAAAAGGCCTTGCAGGTTTATAATCCCTGGATGTAATTAATTTTTTTTTGAGATTTAAATAACAATGGAGCAACTCCTTCGTATTTTTGGCAAGGATATTAAAACGTTTTTGGGATATAAATCAGTACTAGGCAGAACTGTAATGCTTCAGACCTTAAAAGCTTTTAATGTAATCACATTTCATAATTAAACTGCTTTGTAACTTGTACCTACGTCAAAAAAGATTAAAGCACTTTTATTAAATTGCTTAAATCCTTTTAAACTGCTCGAAACCATTGAAATGTCCTCGATACCTTTTAAATGGTCTTGAAACCCTTTAAATAAGCTTGAAATTGTTTAAATGAGCTTGGAACTCTTTAAATGAGCTTGAAGTCGTTTAAGTAAGCGTGAAGCTATCTAAATGAGCTTAGAGCCCTTAAAATATGCTTGAAGCCCACTAAAGGAGCTTGAACTTTTTAAACGAGCGAGAAGCACCAAAAATGTGATTGAGGCCGTTTAAATAAGCTTGAAGCTTTTTAAACGAGCTTCAAGCCCTAAAAATATGTTTGAAAAACGCTTTTAAATGAGTTAGAGCCCTAAATGAGTTGAGAGCCCTAAAAATATGCTTGAAGCCCTCTAAATAAGCTTGAAACTTTTTTAAACGAACTTGAATCCCTAAACATATGCTTGAAGCTCTTAAAAGGAACTTAAGCTCTCAAATAAGCTTTAGGATGTTCAAACGAGTCTAAACTACTTTTAAAATGCAAAATCGGCGAAAGACATTTGATGTATGTTAAACCCAATTCACGCCCTTATAATTCTCAGGGCTTTGAACGTAATTATTTTTAGATATATTTGGTAATTCGAAGTCTTTAACTTAAAGAGCTTTGGGCTACGCTTTCTAAGTGGCCTAAACTTTCAAATTTTATAACTAACAATTATCTACCAAATAAATAAGAAAATTTTAAAATAGTGATTCTTCCCCAATTAAGTTCCTTAAAACAAATTTAATTCTGACACCCCCACGTCTCGTTTTATTTTTTCAGGTAGATTATGGTGGTCAGTTATAATTTTTTATAATTTAAATAAATAAATATTCTCCAAGGTACGTTGTGTGTGCAGTTCATCCTACACAATTCATAGAAAAAGTTACTCCCGTGGGTACATTTCTCAATAAAAATATTAATATTGTGGGACCACTTTCTCATAATAATAATAGATACAATAAAATTTCAAATATTTGAGATCAAATGTTGAAAAAATCAAAATAAATTACCTTGATGTTTTTTATGTTTCCTCAGGGTCGACGGTGCCCTAACGATGACCGGCTTTGCCACATAGGTTATACTTCTTTTATGTGACAGTCCCGATTTTTTTCTCCTCACGGCCTTTCTCTTCGATATGACGGACGACGCGGGTCCGCTTGAACTACACGTAACATTATTATATCCGCCACTAACACTCACTAGACACTCGTTATCATTTTCACCAATTGAACTGTTCCTTCGCGACGAATTTAAAGATACCGAAAGGGCACTGGATTCGTCCGCATCTTCGAAATAGCCGTAAGCTGTCGTAAAATTGTTCGAAGGATAATCATAATCTCCTTCCGTTTCGTTCCTTCTGACACTTATGCGGGATACCCGTCCGCTGGGCAGCTCTTCATCGTCGTCGTCGTCATAAAAAGTATCAAAAGAAGGAGATTCGTAGTGGTCTTCGTCCTGTTGGCTATTCGACGGTCCCAAATAAGGATCTACTTCTGCACAATTAACGTTCCGTATTTCCGGAAGACCGAGTTTGAAAGACTGCTTTCGTTTTATTGACGCTCTCCTTCTTTCCGGTGGAACGAATATCATTGGATCGAGTTTTAATGAACGTAACGATCTCGGTGTCCTGCCAACGAACACCTGATAGATGTCGCATTTAGAGGAAGCTTCAGCAGCTTTTTTTTTCTTCCTTGCCGAATTCCTAAGGCGTTTTTTGCGACTGCTGCGCCTTTTTACGGAACTTCTTCGAAAATCGACGATTAGAGCGGCACCACTGGTTCTTTTAAAATATCCGTCTCTACTAACAGACAATTTTGGTTTTGGCCTCTTTCTTCCAAAAAGTCCTCGTGACGCCATAGGAACTGGGCCATCAAGTGAATTGAAGTCAGTCAATTTGGGGATTGAAATTGAAAACCCTGAATCCTTGCTGGACATGATTCCGCCAGTGCTACTGTTTTCTGTTTTTTTAGAGGGAACTTCCTTCTTCTGGAATCTCTTCATCTCATCTCGTCTATCTTTCAGAGCACTGTCGAGCGAATGGTGAGTATTTACGTTCGCCGTAGATGTTCTCGGAAGTTCCAGACTTCTAGGGGTCATATTTTGTGGAGCGTCCATCCAAATCCTTCCCAGACTTATTGATAACGAACACAGTTCTTCTGCACCAGAGTCGAGACCTAAAAGACCCGATCCGACTGCTGGTGACGACGATCTCGATTTCCTTTTTATCAAAGGAGATTTTGGAATGTCTGTAGGATTTCCCCACGGGAACATTTCAACAGCCGAATCGTTACTTTGGGTCCTTTCAAGTAAAGAAGACGATGATTTGTACTTTTTCTTATTTTCGTTTTTTCTTGGTCGTGTTGGCGACGAAGAAAGTTGTCGAATAACTGTTGAAGGAAGTTTAGATTCATCAGAAGCTGGAACGTAAATGATCGTCCTTTCTGAACCTTTAGCACCAGAACACGACGTTTTCCCTTTTTGAGTATTAAGTTCTTCCTTTCCCCAACGATTGTACAACTCCACGTCATCTTTGCTTGAAGAACCGGAGCAACATATATTAGTTTGAGCTACTCCATCTGCTTTACTCGATGTGGATGGCACAGGTTTGTTATTCAACGCTTCTTCCACTACAGTTTGTGTGGCAACTTCAAGTTTTTGAAGATGCTTCTTTTTGCCCCGGTCCAAGTAGCTTTTCCTAATCGAAATTCTTTTAAAAGAATCGCTCCTCTTAAACGACGCCTCTTTATCCTTTTTCTTGCGACGACCTCCGATGAGTCGTCGCAAGTTTTCAAACGTTATCGGCTTCATGGCGAAACGATCAGGTGAAGTTTTCTAAATTCCTACTTATCGACTTTATGGTCGTTTTCATTTTGGCCGGGACCAGCGGTGAATTTCGAAACAGCTAAAAATGCTGTCGCTACACGTTCTCAAAACCTGAGGAGAAAATCAGAGAAAGAAATTCAAGAGGCACTTATTTTGAGATGAGATATGCCCTTGTATGGAATCTGGCTAAAATTAAAAATATTTGTAGGAAATTTTTATTTTCTGCCTGTACAACTACATTTAATTATCTTCTGAAGTAATTACCATAAATTGAAACAAACGTATATGTATATCTTGTATTATATTGATATCTCAAACGGTTTAGAAGATAATAATTGGGAACGTACCAATAACAAATGTAGAAAAAAACTTTTTGATGTCGACTATCCTGTAGATTTATCAAAGTTAATTTATTCATGCCATTGATAAGTCTAATTATACGTATCTCTCAAATGAAAATGTTAGCGATGTTTTATAAACTGGTTTCATCCATCAAGTTAGTGAACTCTTCTAAATGGAGAACCGTGTAATAAGACACCGAAATGTCAGGTTTGTTAGAAACCTCTGAATAGGCTAATTAGCATTGAAATTAAATATTCCAAAAAGCGAGCCGCGGGCAATCATTTATTTAATGAAACGGTAAATTCGAACGGAGTTTGCGGAAATGTTTATTTATTTAAAACATTTTGTAAAAAACGAGCAACAGAATGGAATTGCTTTTTAATGTTTCAAAAATTGGGCTTTGTTTACGTTTGCTAGGAAACTAAAACTCTTTACAGAATTATTTAAATAACTTGAACATTAAAATACTATTTCATTTTAGTTTGTGTGACGATATTCGTAGACATATTTCGTATTCATAAATAAATAAAGTTACACAGCACTTCCTGCTAAATTAACATACAAAGTTGAACAGATTGAACTTGAAATGAGATATTGTAAAATGCATAGAATCGTGACGTTTTTAATAAAATAGTCAGATTTTTTTGTTTTAAAACTAATTTATTTTGAATGGTTATAGATCCTGGCAGGACACTGTACAAAATTCTCCACAAATACACAATTCTATAGTTCTCATTTTGATTGACCTTTCTCTATGATTTAACGTAGACATTAATAATTACGATTAAAACTAAAGCGAGTTTTTTCTCAAGATATTTATTGTTTCCAGTACATTAACTCGTTGCCTACTAGCACTGCAAAACCGCTATTAATGTACTTGACGTCCATCATGAACGACAGTGAAAAAAGGCAAAAGAACAACAATAAATCGTACAACTGATTCGTTACCGACCGTTTGCGATCGCTATCGACCATATCAAACACATGTTTTAACGTTTGAGTCGATAATTGCGAGAATTCGAAACAATCGATAAGTCGTATTGTACAGATGTCTCACAATCATCTATCTTTTCTCTACAAATCTAAAGTGTAAATAATATTAAGTACCAACACCAAATTACAATTAGAAAATGAAATTGAAAGTTTGAAGGTTCAACGTTCTTTTGATCGTCAAATTAATTTTTCCCATCAGTAGAAGACAAAGAATAAACAGAATTTTGTTTTCTACAACCAAAAATTGATTATTGTCCTTGTTCTTTGGCCGCTGCAGCTTTAATGCAAAAATATTAGATTGTAAGGGTGTCTACAATGGAGGCGGATCTTACGCTTGATATCTACGCATGCGTTAGAGTATGCGCCGCCTCCTTACTTAGGTATTTCTCGTCGTTAAAGATACCAGGAACATAGAGACGTACTCCACCCTCTGTTTACTCCGCCTCTAGCGAATCTCGCGCATGTCCCGGTTCATTTAGTATCGTCACGCCTTGTTTGCCGACACTTGATGGCGCGAACTATTATATAAAAGAGTGTACCATCCTTACAAAATACTAGACACTAGGAGATAACCAAAAATGTATTCGTGGCTTAGGTACAAGGAAGGTGCATCAGCCATTTCAGTTTATCGATAATAATACAGGTAGTACGTGCATCACAGGCAGGTAATAACGGAACTTACACAGCAGTAAACGGGTAAACAACAAATAAAAGAAATCAACAGCACCGCCGGCTAATTCACGTAATATGTTGTGGCCTATCGCCGTGATTGCACTACGACCGGCAACAACAAACAACTATGTACTATGTACAAGCTAGTTACCTACCTACCTAAAGTTACATAGATAGCTGGCTAGCTCTCCGTAACCCTTAGCTATCGGTTAAAAGTTAAACATTCCCTGTTCCCTTCCTGATACCCATGCATCTAATAACATGGGCTTTAATGCAATGTTAAAATCGCTTTATATATATATCTACATACTCTAAACAGAGTAGGTGAAGGTATGCCATAAGTTCATGCAATATTTTAGAACTAGTAACTAATGCTTCAGAAAATCTACATCATCGTGTTTAGTAAATATTTAAAAAAGTCACAGTAATTAGTAAATAATTTTGTTATTGTAAAGAAAATGTCGTTAGAATTAACAATCTCATGAGCCTTGCCCTTGGTGTGCGCAGAAACATGACTCCGCCCTTTTGTAACCAAATATCTGTATGTAAACTCCGCCTTTCGCTGTTCTCGCGCACATCACAGCTCAAGATTTGGTGTCAAAACTCAACTAAGTGAACAAAACAGTTGGCAAAAAAGATGTCACTAACTGTTACTGAGAGGACCTTAATTCGTTCCCAGTAGTTTTCTTAAATGGCAACGTCGCGCCTTTTCGGCCTGTATATTGTCAATAATGTAGGAAATAATAATATTGCGAGCAGAATCGCATCTATTGCTCGCTAGTTTCGTGGCTGTTTCAATGTTTACATACTTAATATACAGGGTCTTTCAAGTTGATGGGCTATTAGTATATGAATTAGTAAAATGAATTCAATTCTGAAACTTGGGCTCATTTGGTTATTGTTTATGTCGCTTCTTTTAAAAATATTTTCAATTTCGTTTTACATCCGGTTATACCGGAAGTAGATGTTAACTTTCTTATTTTAAATGGAATGACATACTTCAAATTGTAGATTTTCTCAAAAAGTATAAGCAAAGTTATACGATAGTCCTATATCAAAAGACGCCAAATTCAATGAGGAATTCGAATATGTAGTCAAAAATGGTTCATTCTATTTAAAACAATTGACTTATGCCTCTTTGAAGTTGACCAACTTTGACCACAAAATTTGAACACCCTGTACATTTTAGTTAAAAACCACAATTTTTTCTTATAACGTGAATAGTTATAAATAATTGTTACGAGTTATAAAGCAAAATCTCAAAAATTAATTGAATTACGGTTTTTTAAATGTTGACGTGCAGATGTCAAAAATTTTGAAAAAATTAAATAACTAAAAGATCCGTCAATATTTTCGGGGTAGTGCCTCCTAAAAATATATGCATGAATTCAGATTTTCTATCGGAAAATGTAAAAAAAAAGTATGTCATTTCATTTAAAATAAAAAGGGTTTAACATCTACTTTCGGTATAACCAGATGTAAATCGAAATTAAAAATATTTTTAAAAGAAGCGGCATAAACAATAACCAAATGAGCCCAAGTTTCAGGATTGAATTCATTCTACTAATTCATATACTAATAGCCCATCAACTTGAAAGACCCTGTATATTAAGTATGTAAACATTGAAACAGCCACGAAACTAGCGAGCAATAGATGCGATTCTGCTCGCAATATTATTGTTTCCTACATTATCGACAACATACAGACCGAAAAGGCGCGACGTTGCCATTTAAGAAAACTACTGGGAACGAATTAACGTCCTCTCAATGTACATTTCCTGACTGTACGTAGTAATGTATTTAATTTTTTAGAAATTCAAATCCATAGATACCTAGCAATTACCCGTGCTCCATTTTCCTAACAACTAGCCGTACGTGCACACTAATAATATGATAGAACAGATAATAATTAGAAATATTTCAATGTCAATATACCGCTAATATCCGATGTCCGGAACTGCAACCACACAAAGAACCTGCCTTACGTTACGTTATGATGCATTAGATTATGTATACGTATGTGCAAATGTGTGTTCGTAAATTTTTACACAAGAAGGATCTTATAGTTACAGGTTTGTTCTGGATCAGGTAATGCATCAGCGAATGGTTATAAACTGAGGCCGGTAATTAAGAAGAGATGTGATGATGAGATTCGTGCCGTTGGTGTACCTAAATGCATGTATACATCCACCTGAGTATGTATACAGGGTGATCCGAAGCTCACTTTACTTCGTTATAAAGAAATTTCGTTACGTATTACGTAAAATGTTTGATATGACAACAATCAATGTCCATTTAGTAGAATAAGTAAAATCAGTAGAATCAAAATTTTAATATTTACAACTAAATGCTCGTTAAATGCTAATTAAGTGCCCTAATGAGAAATTAAATGTTCATAACATAAAAAAAATAATACACAATTAAAGCACGTAGCCTTTTTGGTCTTACAGTAATTAAATGCTCATTAAATGTTAATTAAATGCCCTTAAAAAAAGATTAAATGCTCCGAAGTATTTGCTTAATATGAAGTGTGCAGGGTATAAATGAATAGATAGATTGTTAAAACAATGAAAACCGTTTTTATAGTTACGTGATAATTAAATGCCCTTTAAATGGGCAGTTATAAATTAAATGCTCTTATTTTTCCAGTAAACAAACGACTTCACGACATCAGTATTGACATACAATGGTCAAAAACATGCTTAGATAGGAAAAAACACCGTTTAAATCATGTGTCAATAAAATATTCATTAAATGCTCTAACAAAGCTCCGGGATTTTTTTAAAAATTACTGCTTAACTGACTTGCTTCGAAAGAATTTAATGAGTGGCCAAAAAAGTTTCCTTTCTTCAAATAATTTTCTTCACTAATTTTATCTTGAGCTAACAAAATTTATGCCAGATCGTTTATTTGCTGCTTAATAATTAAAGCGTTTAATTTATAATTGACCAATAAATGAAGCATTTAATGACAAAGATCAGAAAAGTTATTTTCATTATTTCAACACCATTTTCAGTCATATTCCACTTGCTACTTTTAAAACTAGCCGAAAAAAATCAGAATATTTAATTTCTCATTAAAGCATTTAATTAGATTTAACTTGTAAATGACTAAAACTGTGGTCTTCATTATTTAAACCTTCTTTTAGCAATTTTATGCCAATGTATTGTCCAAATTGTAAAGTCAGATGGTTTATTTGCAGTAAAAATAATCAGACCATTTAATTTGTAACTGATCATTAAAGAAGCAGTTAATAGAGAGGAAAAGTTATTTTAATTTTTTTTCATTAATGTTTTTCTCATTCCCTCTGGAACTAGAAGAAGAGTATTTTTTTTTAATCCCGAGGCATTTAATTTCTCATTAAAACACTCGATTAAAATTTAACCAGTGCATTACTAAAACTATGATTTTCTGTATTTAAACCAGTTTTTGGACATTTTATTTAGTTTATTTTTATTTTGTCGAAGTTGTGAGGTTAAATCGTTTATTTGTTGCAAAACAATTAGAGCATTTAATTTGTAACTGGTCACTTAATGAATCATTTTATTACCATAAGATCGAAAAAGTTAAGTTAATTGTTTAAACAATCATTTCACTCATGCATTTTGAGCTAGCAGAAGAATATTTTTTAAGGCATCTCAGAGCATTTAGTTTCACATTAGTACTTAATCAGCATTTAACAAGTGTATGTTCTATTTAAACATGCCTTCAGACATTTAATGTCAATGTATTGTTCAGGTAGGGACGTCAGATGATTTATTTGCTGGAAAACAATTAGAGCATTTAATTTGTAACTGGTCACTTAATGAAACATTTCATTTCCACTGGAAAAAGTAATTTTCATTTGCTTTTGCATCTTTATCTAGCAGAAGAGTATAATTTTTAATGAAATCTAGGGGCATTTAATAACCCATTAAGGAACTTAATGAGCATTTAAGCAGTGCATGACTAAAACTGAGGTTTTTTAATTTAAACCACATTTTGGCCTTTTTATGATTATTTCTAGTCGTTTATTTTCTGGAAAAGTTATAAGAGAATTTAATTTGTAACGCACCATTTAATGAGGTATTTATTTAGTAACACTGATACCAAAAAAATCTATCCATTCATGTTATGTTTACTTTATCTTAAGATAGCAACGCAGTAATTTTTGAAAAATGTCCGGAACATTTCATTTTTAATTAAAGCACTTAATTAGCATTTAATGAATATTTATTATTGATTCTTATACCCTTGCTCTCCCTACACTGTGGACGTGTGGATTGAAGATGTTATAAAGAAGAAGTAGACGTTGAATGATGAGTTGATTAGAGACGTAAGTACTAGAGACAGAAACAGGAGTAATAGGAGGCAGATATAGACCTAGGACTAGATTTCTGTTAGTAAACCACCCTGTATTATGCTGAAACAGCATATGTGAGCATGTGTGAGTATTTGTATGTGCATATATCTATTATACACCGATGTTGCTCCGCTCTTAACGGATTTATAGTTAATGAGAGAAACGTGCACATTGAATCGAAACATAGCCGCCTTATTACCTACCTACCGATCCCAAAGACTCTTGGTTGGTTGGTTGCTTGGTTTTACTTCAAACGAATGTTTATTATTATCGTAAAGTGAAGTTTGAAAACCGTTTGAGGATATTTAATCGCATAAGATAACGGAAATATCTTCAGGTATAACTTATTACATACATACTTAGTTACTTACTTACTTACTTGTTATTATGTTGGTATTTAATTTATAGAAAACCATTATCTGTAGGTAGGTAGGTATCAGGTGTAAGTAATTAAATCTACTACAAAAAATTATGTACATACTTTCGGTAATTAAAGATGGTGGCTAAAACAAATCTGTTTCTAATTTCATCTGGTGCTTTTCATACTTAATAAACCTTCTGGTGAAACTTTAGCGTAGCTTTTTCTCTAATTCAATTTACTATGTATGTATCGATTACTCGTGGATAAATTCAAGAAAACTCGACCCCAACTTTTTTGATTAAACTTTTGAAAGCTTTTCTAAGCAATATTCAAAACTGCTACAAGATTACCAACTAAAAACTATTAAATCCCGCCTGTTCTTCTTCAGTATAATTTACTAATCAGTAGTACTTGGATTATAATTTGTGCACATTATGAAGTTACCAGAAATTTGGGTTTGGTTGGTTGCCTGCTGCTGTGATAAGTAATGGTGACATAGATCAAAATAATATTGTTAGTAGGTACCCAATATATAATATTTAATTTATGTTCATTATAATTGATGTTTATTGTGAATAACTTATAATAAATAATTAAAAGAAAAATGACAACGGAACCTTAAACTTAAAACAGGAATGTTTAACAGGAGAGCTACCAGGTGCCTCCACCACATCTAAAATTCTACCCAAGAACCCCAGGTTTAATCTATGGTGGAGGCGAGGGACAGACAATATTTTTCTTTTTATAATGTAGAATTGGTCTAAAACAAGAAGTACTTATAAAGTAATTTATTAATAAAAAATTATGGTTTCACTGTGAAATATTTATTTAATAAACATTTATTTTCATTAAATACAAAAATTTTAAATTCAAAAATTTATTTCAAGTTGCGACAACTCAATTCTTTTAATCAGTGACTTCAGTAATTGTTATATTCGATGTTGCCTCTGAACAGCATTACTGTGATAATTGGTCGAGGATAACTGAAGTATGTTACAAAAGTATTGGACATAACATTATCAAGACATCTAATAAATACAGCATCTATTGTTGTTGTTGTTACATATCTGGTAGTAGGTTCTCTTGGATTGTTGTTAATTTGCAATTGAACTTCTTTTTGGAGGAACGTAATTAATGGCATTGATTCATCTTTAGCAAAATTTACATTAAAATCTCCAGCTAAAATCAATGGTAGGTTGGTTTTAAAAATTATTGGACCTCTGCAACTGTACGGAAATAATTTCTCATGTAAAAATAAAATATCATTATTTTTTTATTAGGTGAAATGTATACAACAATCATAATTAATTCACTTCCATCTTCTAGTTTACTATAGCAAACATCACCGTCGAACCGAGTGGGAAGAGAATCGCACAGGCGCTTGCGCATGGCGAGCGTCGCCACGATCGCCACGCCAACAATCCGGTTTACCCGCGGCTATGGATGTTTCACATCAAAAGAATTACCCTTATTATTTATTTTTTAATTGCAATAACTGGCTATTAATTAGTAAAAGACTGAGAAACATGTGTTTGTCTTTAATGCATTAAAAATCGTCCCAGACATGATATATCTTTACGTGAAATTATTTATATGACGTTTCGATAGACAAAATTACGTAGTTACTGATAGTAGATATCTAATAAAAGTTAAAGAGGCCGAAACGTCGTACTGAATATAGTTTATCATTTCTTAATTTTTTGATAGAGTACGTTCAATTCAATTGTGACTTGGTAAGTCAAGCGAATGTTTTTTTTATATACTCATTTCCTTAATTTGGTTCAAATCCACAACAAAGTGTTTCGAGTACATGTACATATGTCTGTATACGTCATTAACTAAATTAAAAATTTTTATATTCTAATTCAATGTCAACAAATGCCTACAAAACATTTATCGATTTATTTTCTGTTCGTTACGTTTCCCAGAACAAGTTTTTTAATTTTCGTCAACTCAGTTCAATAATAACAATAAATATAAATGTAAGTATAAAAAACCTGACCACAGAATTTTCTCATGAAAATGATACAACAGCAATCTGATTATGTACCTACCTTCCTACAGTCGAATCCAATTTCGCCTAATGCACATTTGCAATTTATTAAGTAATAATTCTTTTCGTATCTTCCACGATTCGAATAAGGTATAAGGTAAAATGAGAGGTTACGCAACATCTTCATTATTACGATTAATATTATTTCCATTATTATTTCTTCTGTAGCGATTCTAAGTATTTTCCAGGTGAGGCTTATAATCGACAGTCGTGGTGTTGCTTAATAACGGTATGTCTCTAGATTTATAGTACAAACATTAATAAAAGATCCAACATTATCAGAATCGAACTCAGAAATATTATCCTAATGGGAAATACTCGAAATTTGCTCCAAAATATTTCAAGTAATTCTCAAAATAATACCACTGTATAAATTAAAAATTAATATTAAAAAAAGTGGGCAATATCTAGTCTAAAATTATTTAAAAAAATATGAAGACAAAAATTATATTTATAATATTGAGCAACTTGGAATCCCTAGATGCAAATAAGATTACTAAATATTGGGGAAGTAGCAAGATGTCGCCATCTGTAGATATTTTTAATAATTCACGTAGATTAAGGACTAAAACGAGCCTTTATGGAAGAACGTTGTTAAAAAATATGATTTTTGGAAAAATTTACAAAAGTACCTACATCAAAATAAAAAGTATTAAAACTTTTGTTTAAATCAAGGAGATTCCTCATGATAAAATTATGTTCAATGATCACCACAATTATGTTTGTTCAAGTTTAAACGAATTAAATACTTGTATAAATAACTTAATTAACAAATACCAAGAAAAACAGCAGAACACAATAAAGGCCATTAGAAGCTCATAAAGAAATAAAGCGAATATTCTGCAAGGTACAAATGTTGACAACACTCCTACAGACCAAGGGCGTTTCTCCTGGTGCCCCACGTAATTCATCACGAGCAAGCCCGTCTGCATCGAATGCAGCTCAATTTTCTGCTTACTGCTAGCCAATATGGGCTCCGAAGGGAGCGAGAATTATCCCAACAATGGACGTATAAAAGATACAGCACCTTCGACCAAAGGACCCATAAATTTCAGCTCTGCAGCACTTATATGTATGACACCAGCTTACTAAACACGTATATCAAGCTAGCACGACAAAGTTATTTTTCCGATTTCTAACTTGCACTATAATTTGTCGCTAATTTGTTACCAAATCGAAAAATTTGTCACTCGTGCCGTTTAGCCATAATCAGCTGTAGTGCTAGCTTGATATCAAGCTAGCACTACACATAGCGTATCTCGAAAACGAAATGTCGTAGGATATTATTGTAAAGGCCATAATTTGTCGCTAATTTGTCGCTGAAAGATGACACATTCAACGAATTTGTGGCTAATAGTCTTATCTCCAGCTGATAAGCTAAAAACCGCAGAAAATTCATCAAACAATTAATCAAGCAGTTCTTGATTACATTTGTTTTAAGAGATGGGATTTATTTACCAAATTTTTTAAATTAGGTTTTCCCTGTTTCCCCCAAGTTGGGCAACACGTTACCTTTTGAGAGTTTGACGGCATCCAGCAGTTTTTTGCTTATCAGTTGGAGATAAGACTAGCGACAAATTCGTTGAATGTGTCATCTTTCAGCGACAAATTATGGCCTTTACAGTAATATCCTATGACATTTCCTTCTCGAGATATGCCATGTGTAGTGCCAGTTTGATGGTTTTCCAGCAGTTTTTCGCTTATCAGTTGAAGATAAGACTAGCGACAAATTCGTTGAATGTGTCATCTTTCAGCGACAAATTATGGCCTTTACAATAATATCCTACGACATTTCGTTTTCGAGATACGCTATGTGTAGTGCTAGCTTGATATCAAGCTAGCACTACAGCTGATTATGGCTAAACGGCACGAGCGACAAATTTTTCGATTTGGTAACAAATTAGCGACAAATTATAGTGCAAGTTAGAAATCGGAAAAATAACTTTGTCGTGCTAGCTTGATATACGTTTACTAAACTTAAATTAAGAAATTTGCACCATAGGAAATGAGTTCTACGGTTATAAGGTGTACCATGCACCTCTGTATCCGCGTTGAACCGGTTACTTCGCACAATATCTCGTGGTTCGTTAACATTCAAACGTTCCTGCTTATTATGCTTATGCATATCGTATTATACAGTATAATATTATTCGAAATGCGCGCCGACCACGTATTTTATGTAAAAGTGTACACAAACGGGCGACGTCCTCTACAAAACTATTACCGTAGCACAAGCCCATTTGGGCGTTGTAGTTACGTATGTGTTCTCCATCAGTCTACTCTGTGACAATTTGACGTCTTCGCCTCGCCCAAAATCTCAGGATTATGTCTGGTGCAGAATTAGAGGAAAAAAAAATGATACCACGAGGAACTCAGGCGTATGGAAATAACATTTTAAGAATTATTACCAAGTAGATTTTATCTCATGTCAAATTAGCGAGTAAAATTTGAGGTGACACCCATGAAATCGGTACATAATTGTAGGGAAGTATTTTGCACTTCATAATAAAAATATTTTTTTCACAGTTGAAGTTCACGACTGACTTCAAGAGTTACGTGCTCATCAAAGGATTCGGTAAGTCGCATCGTCACAAGCTTCAATTACCAACAACAAATTTTAATAATGCAAGTCACAAAAGCATTTGCATATGTAAATAGTGGCGTTAGCGTTAGAACCGCGTGTATTAAGATTCTTTCTTTTGTAAAAGCGGCACCACAATAGTCCATTATATTTTCGTATTGTTCTTTCATTGAATTTTACAGTTATATTAGATGCAATTAATGCACGAATAATTTTTTTCCCATTCGATGTTGTTCAATTATATCACGTATCAATTTGAATAAAGCACGAATCTGCGCATACGATGCGAATCCCGTTCCTTCTGATAACAATGACAATCGAATCTAGACCTGATTGTGGACAAAGAACGTCGTACGAAATAATTTCAATGGATATTAGACAATAGCTGAGATGGGAACATTAAAAATAAAAGACTTTTTGTGATTAACGAAGGTCAGACCAATACCAATACCAAAACTACAGCAGATTTGGTCTTACAATTAGTCTTTGAAGATATCGATGTTTCAGTTTGAACGAATGAATTGTCCGACGTTTCGCCTGCTTAAGTGTTTGGCAACGTCAGGAACAGGGGTTGAGAATAATTATTACCAAGAATCCTGTACCTACCACAAAAACTAAGACAGGAAATTAAAATTCTTTTTAGGTTACATTAGCTGAACTGCAACATATGCATCGATCTGGATCTTGTTTCTGTGGATATTTTGGCCTGGTTGGATCTTATTGTTAGTCCTAATAAACTGATTTTGTGGACCAAAAAGAAAAAAAAACGTGCAATATGGTTTAAATTGTGGTCTTTTTCAATCTAACTACTGAAGAGCACATTTCAAAATTATATTTTCAATTTTTAGGGTTCCGCACCTCAAAAGGAAAAAGCGGAACTCTTATAGGAACACATCGTTTCCGTCCGTCCGTCTGTCAAGACCCTTTTTCTCAGGAACGCGTGGAGGTATCAAGCTAAAATTTATACCAAATACTCAGGTCTATTGTCCCTTGGAGCTGTGAAGAAATCAAACTTCTAAGCCAACGCAATCAAAAGATACAGCCGTTTATGCCGCAAATTTCCGCAAATTTTCGAATCAAAACCTACAGGGTACTTCCCGTTAACTCAGAATCTTGAAATTTGGTACGAAGCAACGTCTTATAGCACAGATAAAGGAAAAATTGCGAAAACCGTAAATTTTTAGTTACATCATATAATAAAAATATTTTTAATAATTTTAAAGTTACTACCCCTTTCCTCATAAACGCGTAGAGGTATTAAATTGAAATTCATATCAAATACTCAGGTCTATAATACCTTTAAGCTGTAACAAAATCAAACTTCTATGTCAACGCAATCAAAAGAAACAGCAATTTAAGCCGCATATTTTCAAACTCGCAACTACTCGCAAGGGAATCAAAACCTAAAGGGTACTTCCAGTCGATTTAGAATCTTGAAATTTGGCATGAAGCAATGTTTTATAACACATATTAAGGAAAAATTCCAAAAACTTAAAATTTTTAGTTACATCACATATATACAGGTTTGTACGGAACCTTCGGTGCGCGAGTTCGACTCGCACTTGGCCGGTATTTTTTTGAAACATAAACGCTAACAATGAAGTGGAGATGAATTTTTTAAGACTTAAATTTTGATGGAGGTATTGATTTTCTTTTTTACTAATTTAATAATAGTAAATTTAATTAATGAAGTGAATGATATTAATACAGCTGGCCGCAGATAATTTTCGAAGTACAGCTTGATTACTCTAAGATGAGCTCTGAAGATTTTACAGTCGGCGTAGAAGAAAGAAAGAGAACGCATTCGGAGGAAGAAAGATACAATCAACGCTCGACAAATTACGACAAATAAATATACTAGTTTTAAGACAGGGGTGCTTGATGTCTCCTCTCCGGTAGTCGTTAATTTAGTTTATACCTGAATCTCCCGATACTGTTATGTACCCAAAATTATTATAAGTACATAGATAACCTTTCAGTAATGAAACGTGTTAATATCGTAGCATTTTGCACACTACATTGGCAGTTTTTATATTCTTTAAAATATAATAATTATATAAAATATTTCGACCATTTTTAAATGAATAGTCGGGCGATTTAGTATGCGCCTTGACAAGTACTCTGCTTCAAACCAAGCATGCAAATGCATCTCTGTGGCTATCGCCAGCAAGGCGTTCGTTACCTTTTGCCATTGCGCATCTTAAGAACTAGTAATCCCGGAGACCATCCTAGAGTAATTTTACTGTACCTAATAGTTTCTGGCATTCAACAGTGTTTCAATCTTTTACAGGTTCAGTTACTACATTAGACACACATGTCATTTGTATTGGTACATATAATGTACATACCACGAGATGTTTGACTTGTGTACCGCATTATTATGTTCGATGATATTCAAAATATGTATTGGGATTGACAGTCGGGAATGCCTTTATAGGTACATAATACTAGAGACCCTATCGCAATTTGAGTACAAAAGAATTAATTCGTAATATTATAATTTGAAGCCGTTCGTAAAATACGTTTACATACAGGGGGGGGTTTCTGAGTGTGACAAGATGTGACAAAGGGTGACAGGGGGTCTACGGCAACGTAACGTTCATCGTTTGCGTTTATCAAAAAATTTTACTGAATTTTTACAGAATCCTTGGACTTCTGATAAATAGAAATATTATTTATTTGTTCGTTACAAAAGATATTTATTAATTTGTTTAAATTTTATTATGAAAATAAAATAAATATTTTTGACTATCAAAATTTGTGTGTTATCAATCAAAATTTATCACGTTCGGGGGGGGGGGGTTAGTTTTTTTTTCATATTTACAGGGTGGTCACAGAAAGTGTGACACAGCGTAACAACCGGGGGGGAGGTGGTCAAAAAAAGCTAATTTTAGTGTGACGTATTTTATGAACAGCGCCTTTGTAACTATTTGTTGTTTTATTACATCTGCTGAATTGCTTGTTATATTAGTTACATGTTTTTTAAATATAAAAATAATGTGTTATACATAATAATATCAATATATTATGACTGTTATGTCACTTATTACTTCTTTTCGATTATTTATATGCCTAACGGCAATAAGCAAGCCCCGTCGTCTCCAGCAGCTGGCATTCCGTTACAGCTATTCGCAAAACGTTTTCTTCGCTTACTTATAAAAACACAATATGTCATTTTATAATAACGATAACGATAGGCAGTGGCGTTATCTTCAGGAGCTGCACAATGAAACATTTTTTTTAAATACCAACAGGTAGGTACCTACTAACAAAATTATTAGATATTAACGTTCATATCAAAAATACTAAACTGTAAAAAAAATAGCACACTTTTATGATGCAGTTTACTTTAGTCAAGTGTCCGCAAAGAAGGCGGAGCGAGCGTGTGTACCTACGTGACATGCGCAAGGTCCGCCACAGAGAGCTCCTCATCAATTGGCTGAGTTAAGTCCATACGCTCCTCCCAATGGTAGGTATATTTAGTATTCACGATCAAATCACAATAATGGAGGCGGTGCTTTGTACTTACACGTCATCCGTGAGGTCCGCCCTCATTGCCTACAGTATATAACACATTCCCTCAGTCAACTAATGCTCTTGTTGACCCAACCGATTTGAATATGAAGATAAATCGTTGTATGTTACGAACCTGTCCTGCGTACACCAGGAAACGGAAGTTGTTATTAATTTATTTCATTTGTTATCATGATACAGACGGAGCTAACTAAGTAATAGTTTATTCTCTGACCGACGCAGTTGCAAAATGCACTTTTTAATCTAATGCAAATTCAATACAAGAGGTACAATAAAGCACAGGTAGAAAGTGAGATAATCTTCAGATACCTCGATAATTTGTAGGTAATCAGAAGGCGGAAATGAATAAATTCTTACATTATTACCTACCCTTGCGGACAAAAAAAGAACAAGAATAAGTTTTGACCAATAACTTCTTAGAAGTTACGTTCAATGCAACATTTCTTATATAGGTATATGTAAGTTGTAGATTAGATTTTTCTTTTCGAAAATTCCTCCCCGTATAAAAGACGCGCGCGCACGCGCGGTCTGTTGTACCTTAAGCAATTTATTTGTCTCGATTTGCATACAAATTTTTAACGCACACTCGCATACCAGGACTAACGAGTGTCGTCCATAAATGGCAAAGGCCATAAACTCGTTTTATTAAATGTTTGTCGCCATAACGGACGGGACGATTCAACTGAACATTTAATTATCTATCATACACGGTGTAGTAAAAGAAAAAGATATTCTATTCTACAAGTACGGGTCTGGACTCTGCACACATACGTATCTATATAGTTTTACCTCCCAGGAAGGTTTAACTAACTACATTTGCATTCCATAATTCTTGTCGGTTGTGACCTCCGCCACCCGAGAGATAGACGTTAGAGGTAGTACCTATATATATATACAGAGAGAAGGAGATGGTCACGTTCGAGTTTTCGTTTTCGCCCGTTGTCAATTACCGTAACTTCACAACACATACCATCTTTGGCGTTTTCGAGATGGAACGTTCAGCCGTGACTTCTACAACTCCTCCTTACATTCACTATCTGACATAGTACATGGTACATGACGGTAAGCCGCAGAGTGCAGACACGAAGAATTGCGAAAATCGAATTATTTATTGCATCAGTCCTTCAAAGATAACAAAAAAGTGAAATAACGTTGGAGAACTGGAAATTTGGAAACGTTTATTATAATAAACCTGCCCGAATTACTCTTAATATTCGTAGGTCCCCCTTATCATATTAACATAACATCCTGACGATGGAATTAAAATATTTTCCCATTTAACATGTTGGCATTGGTTTTCTAAAATTTTAATAACAATAATCATCATTAGCCAAAAGAAGTGTAATCGTTATGAGCATTGGCCTCACTGCCTCTCACAGTTCATTAGATTTTGAAATATCTCTACATATCAAAAAATGGAGGAGATCTTGGAGATGTCTCAGAAACTCATCAGGGAATGTTACTTAGTGGTGCAAGATACTCCGGCGTTTGACAAAGACAACAGTGTCTGCAATATTCTACTTTACAAAGAAACTAATTTGGGCACAGCCCTCACCAAAAGGGTTCCAAGCTCTACGCCCAAAGCCCTTACATAAAAAGTGCTGTGGTTCTTGAAATACCAACAACATTTTAAAATCCAATTACTTCAAATTACCAATTACATCGAAAAGTAATTAAGTTCAAAGCCCTAAGCACTTATGAAAAGGACTTAAAGCCATTATAAGGGCTTGAGTTACATTAAAAGGGCTTCAAGTACATTAAAAGGGTAAAGTATTCACATAAAAGTGACTTTGAAAACATTAAAAGGGCTAGGGTTTTAAATACACTAAAAAGATTGAAGCCCTTGCTGTATTGATAATGATCAATAGATGTGTGTCTTTCTTTATTAGAACAGGATTAATCAATACAAAAAAATTATAATAAATAATTCACAAGACACATCCTTTTGGTGATTTTGTCTTGCCCTGTACTTGTCTTTCAAGCACTTTAAAATGGCCTCGAGCTTTTGAAAGTGTTTGAAGCCCCCTTTTGAAACACAAATTACAAAGCACTTTTCTAAAAGTAATTCGATTACAAAGCAACAACTACTTGTTCAGGAAAGGGCTTCTAACCCCTCAAAAGAGTTAAAGCACATTTTCAACAATAAAGCACTACATTTCTGCCCAGCTCTGCAAAGAATTAATAAAAACAAAGAAACTGTAAGCAAATGTGCCTAATTCTGTTTTAACGTATCGATTTTTAGTAAGGTCCTTTTGAGTACGTTATAACCGAGTTTTACTGCGGTTGATGTTTTTACTGCAAACAAATCATGAATTCTTGTGGCTGACTAATGGATAAACTCAGAAATGCTTTACCTACTAATTATAAATTGTGGGTGAGTTATCACACTCTTTCTTCGTAACTTATTAAAATTCATAAGCCATCATGATGACTATACATAACTCTACATACGTATGTACACCTGACTAATTGAATTAAAAATACTTTTTAGGATTAGTGACCAAAAACGAAGTAATAATAAGGCTCATAACAAGCAAAATATATCAACAATACATTTTTATATAGGTAATACAGAATTTCATATTTTGTTTTATTTACTTAAAGAATTGCTTTGAACTAGAAACGCTATTTTAATGTGATAGCTATTTTAAGTGCATATTCAACTAATAATCGGTGAACACTACCGACCACCAAGCAGTGACACTGATTCTAATCCCCCCAGAAAACACCAGCCACATGATCGCCAACTAGCATTTACTTTTGTCTGAAAACTGGTAGGTAATATGCATGGATTAGCTTTAGGTGTAGGTACCATTGTATGAATTAAATATTTTAAGTAGATTTCATTGTATGAATTAAATTTCGATGTAGCTACCATTGCATGGATTTAATTTTTGATTTTAATTTCACTATACGGATTAATTTTTGGTGTATGTAGGTACCACGGTATCGATTAAATTTTGGTAGAGGTACCATTGTATGGATTTAATTTCACTACATGGATTAATTTTTGGTGTATGAAGTGCCATTTTTGGATGTAATTTTTTGTGTACATTTGTTTGTATAGATTAATTTTTGGTGTAGGTACTAAGGTACTGATTAAATTTTGGTGTGGGTACCAAGGTACTACTTCAATTTTGGTTTAGGTGGTACCAAGGTCCTGATTCATTTTTGGTGTAGTTACCAAGGTACTGACTAAATTTTGGTGTATGTACCAAGGTCCTGATTAATTTTCTGTGTAGGTATTAAGGTACTGATTCAATTTTGGTGAAGGTACCATTGTATGGATTTTATTTCATTACATGGATTAATTTTTGTTGTATGAAGGTACCATTGTTTGGATTTAATTTTTTGTGTACATTTGCTTGTATAGATTAATTTTTGGTGTAGGTACTAAGGTACTGATTACATTTTGGTGTAGGTACCAAGGTACTACTTCAATTTTGGTTTAGGTGGTACCAAGGTCCTGATCCATTTTTGGTGTAGTTACCAAGGTACTGACTAAATTTTGGTGTAAGTACCAATGTCCTCATTCATTTTTGGTGTAGGTATTAAGGTACTGATTAAATTTTGGTGTTGGTACCATTGTATGGATTTAATTTCATTACATGGATTAATTTTTGTTGTATGAAGGTACTATTGTTTGGATTTAATTTTTTGTGTACATTTGATTGTATAAATTAATTTTTTGGTGTAGGTACCAAGGTACTGATTAAATTTTGGTGTAGATGGTACCAAGGGACTGATTAATTTTGGTGTAGGTACCAAGGTACTGATTAAATTTTGGTGTGGGTACCAAGGTACTGATTCAATTTTGGTTTAGGTGGTACCAAGGTCCTGATTCATTTTTGGTGTAGTTACCAAGGCACTGACTAAATTTTGGTGTAAGTACCATGGTCCTCATTCATTTTTGGTGTAGGTATTAAGGTACTGATTAAATTTTGGTGTGGGTACCAAGGTACTGATTCAATTTTGGTTTAGGTGGTACCAAGGTCCTGATTAATTTTTGGAGTAGGTATTAAGGTACTGATAAAATTTTGGTGTAGGTACCATTGTATGGATTTAATTTCATTACATGGATTAATTTTTGTTGTATAAAGGTACCATTGTTTGAATTTAATTTTTTGTGTACATTTGATTGTATAGATTAATTTTTGGTGTAGGTACTAAGGTACTAATTAAATTTTGGTGTGGGTACCAATGTACTGATTCAATTTTGGTTTAGGTGGTACCAAGGTCCTGATTCATTTTTGGTGTAGTTACCAAGGTACTGACTAAATTTTGGTGTATGTACCAAGGTCCTGATTAATTTTCTGTGTAGGTATTAAGGTACTGATTCAATTTTGGTGTAGGTACCATTGTATGGATTTAATTTCATTACATGGATTAATTTTTGTTGTATGAAGGTACCATTGTTTGGATTTAATTTTTTGTGTACATTTGCTTGTATAGATTAATTTTTGGTGTAGGTACTAAGGTACTGATTACATTTTGGTGTAGGTACCAAGGTACTACTTCAATTTTGGTTTAGGTGGTACCAAGGTCCTGATTCATTTTTGGTGTAGTTACCAAGGTACTGACTAAATTTTGGTGTAAGTACCAAGGTCCTCATTCATTTTTTGTGTAGGTATTAAGGTACTGATTAAATTTTGGTGTAGGTACCATTGTATGGATTTAATTTCATTACATGGATTAATTTTTGTTGTATGAAGGTACCATTGTTTGGATTTAATTTTTTGTGTACCTTTGCTTGTATAGATTAATTTTTGGTGTAGGTACTAAGATACTGATTAAATTTTGGTGGGTACCAAGGTACTGATTAAATTTTGGTGTAGGTACCAAGGTACTGATTAAATTTTGGTGTAGATGGTACCAAGGGACTGATTAATTTTTGGTGTAGGTACCAAGGTCCTGATTAAATTTTGGTGTAGGTACCAAGGTCCTGATTAAATTTTGGTGTAGGTACCAAGGTATTGATTAATTATGGTGTAAGTCTCATTGTACGGATTAATTTCTGATGTAAGTAGTATAGTATTGCGGAAAATTCCTTATTTAGGTACCAATGTATTATGTATTCATTTCTGGTGTAGGTACCCGTGTGAAGCACGTGGATTCACTTTCATACTTCGACCGTTTAATTGCCTTGCATCACATCATCGGCTCGGCAGATTCGTTCAAGTGTAAAGAGATCGTACGTCACGACCGGAACGTTAAACACCTAAAAGAGCCTGACTGGATACGAATTAAACAAACTGAAGAAACTCACGACAGGTGTCACGGAACAACAATTTCGCATCGGACTAACGAACGCCACCATTTCGCATAACACGATGGATGGATAAATGGATGGATCGCATGTATCATCATCAAAATAGTACCTACTCGTCGTCGTCGTCGTCATGATCAGGTGTCTTTTATTACACAGGCCGAGTGTTCCAACAACAATCCTTGCAACGCACGCATTCCAGGGAATATAACATAAACATTATATGCAAGATGGCTTGTTAAATGGTCAGCAAATGTGAAAAACGTGCTCATATTAAAAAAATTATATTCATTTGACTCAAATCAACATATTTTACCATTGATATTAATAAACATTTCTTCCAATTTACTGTTACATTAAAACACTTATTCGTGCAGGAGATCTGAAGTCGTTAGAAGCTGAAGAATTTCAAATCCAAATTATGTCCTAATCGTTTTAATAATCATGTAAGAGCCACACGTAGACTGGTGATAACAAGGCTCCTTGCAGTATCTGTCTCTTCAATTCATGATAACACAATAGACTGACGGAATGCCCCAAGTTCACCGTGAGTCGACCCGTTAAGGAACGACGCTAGGGGCTAGTTTACTGCTTTAATTAAACAGCATCAGGGAGGAATTCACCGCCTTCGTATTCACTATAAATCTTTGGCGAGAGTTAGGAATTAGGGATGTGCAAGAATGTATACGTACATATATTTGAAACAGAACTCTACAAGATGTTTCATAAAAATATTTGAAGTGAAGAATCGTTAATTTTATAAATTTTCTTCTTCTTGTTTTATAATGAAAACAATTTTTGTAATTTACTGTCATGAAAACTTACATCGCGCTTAGCAGATGGCGTCTACAAATTTCATTACTGCCACACTCTCATCCTCTACCATTAAAAAATATTCTTCATGCAAAAAATATAAAGACACAACTTCTTCATTAAACTACTACTAATACGTATAAAAGTATACACATTTACGATAAATAATAATTAACGGCAAACTTAAACATCTTATTGCCATTTAATTAGTTTATTATCGCGTATATGATTCGGTAATTTACCTATAACTTACAATTAGGCTCACTATTTTATCTTATTATGATACATAGTCCTAATTTACATGTAGAAGTGAGCGATGGTGATAAATAAAAACGAAAGAATGAATAGAAGGCACTTTTTAGGAGGCAACTTTCACTTACTAATCCGCATATCCGCCATTTGTATCAATATTTTATATTTTTATCCGGTAAAAAGAAAAATCTAATTCTAAAAATGTATTGACAAATTATTTACGGTAATCGAGAGCACGAGAATTAATTACATTCTAAATGTTTGCTCTACTTCTTTTCTGTTCTATAAACTAATTTAAGTCTTCAATACATCCATCGGTCATTTTAGGAAGGCGACGTCAACAATGAATTATCGAAGGAATTTTACAACATTTTGAACTTCTTCTACAATTCTGAAGATGCTGGACAAGTGATCTAATAAATTGTATGAAGTATAGTACTAGTATGGTAAAGTAGAATTTATTTACTGCTGACTTCGCCTTCCGAAAATGACCCACTCGCATGAATTTTTCAAAATAAAATAAATTAGATATCAAGTTTGTTTTCTGTAACATTTCATATTAATTTACATAGTATTTGGTAGTAAATCAGAGCAATATTTTAATTTATTAACTGCTGACTTCGCCTTCCAAAACTGACCCATAATCATGTACACTTACTGTGTCATTTCTAAGAACAAATTCAATTCATTATCTCCTTTCCCTTTCGTAATATTTATTCATAATTACCACAGTACTGATGGTAAACTAGAGAAGTCTTTTAATTTATTTATTACCGACTTTGCCTTCCGAAAATGACTCTCTAACCTACAAAGTTACTACAGGTATATATTTTTAATAATAAATTCAATTCAATGTCTGATTTCCCTTTCGAAATATTTGAAATCTATATTAATGAATACTGTGGATATTCTTCAGCTATACTTTTGGCATGCTGACATTGCTGCCAATTCGTGATGTAAAAGCTGTAGATAATAAAAGGTACCCATAATACGTAAAATAGATGCTTACGGGACGAAGTGGGCGGACCAGAATCTATGTATATGTACCTGGATGATCGTGGTAGTAGAAAGAAGCGTGGGATATTCGAGATCAAAAATGCTATTCAAACAACAAGTATTTCAGCCCGCGGCCAAGCCATAAATGGTACTGCCGAAATGACCGAAGCACGATGGCAAAACTCTCTTTCCCCACGCATGGTATAACTATTTATACACAGGGCGATTTTTACAAAACTAGACACAAGAAAGATTAAATAAAAAAGAAACGATGATTTTAGACATTTGCACCTTTTAGTAAAGTGGCTACTTATAATTAATAATCCTGTGAAAAAAATCAAATCAGGATTAAATAAAAATATGTTACAAACTAAATGTTTTCAGAACGTTTATAACACTAGCGCCCCTCAGCGATATGCGGCGCATGTTCCCTAGCATCTGCTCGCCAATCAACGCGTTCATCTTCGGCTCGCGATGATCTTCTATACCCATCCTAAAGCATACAGCTTGAGACGTAGAAATGAGTTTGTATTACATTTCTCCGCATTTAAAATTTCTTTTGATATATTCACATCATTATTTTTATAAAAATTCCTTCTAGACAAAGTCATCCCCCCGTATAGGTACATTTCCATACGATGGATGTAACAGTGACTTTCCTCATCGGCCACGTATAGAAATACATACACATAACGAATGCCGCTGCAATAAATATAAAAGGCTTCGAACAGCATGGAACTGTAGCAGTTTATTATTGCGATTGCATTGTGATCGAAACGTTTATAAGGAACTTTGCCCTTTTTAGGACCCGTTACCAAGTACCAACACCAACGCGATCACGTGCCCGGCTGAAGGTCAAAAGACGTACGTACGAAGCAAAAGGAGAAGAAAAAATCCTTTATGGCACTTTCACCATTTTATATATCGTTTTGAATACCTACATACACATAAACAATAATAACGGGAACGCCAACACAAACTTGCGGAAAAAAGTGCCTCATTAAAAATGTAACTTGTGTTTTAAATGCTCTTAATTACTTTTTGTACTTAATAGTAGAAACCTTTTGTTGTTCGAAAAGTTATGTCACCTACTACAAATGTATTTTTGAATAATATAAATGATCATACATACATATAAGCAACTATTATAGTATGTACTTTCGATTAATAGATAGTAGGTGACCACAAGTGCTATGGGTTAATTGTTTCAGTGATATCTTCGTCCAATCATTAGAATTAGAAAGTTAATTAAATCGTTTAATTGAATCAATTACATTATTTAATTCGTCCGTACCTTCTAATTCACTGTAGGTTTCACTGTTTATAAAAACCTAACTGCTTTTAATAAAAAATGTTAGCAATAATTTTCCTGTAAACTCAATATTTAATTCTACGTCACAAGCTGCATGCTTTAGAACGAGTAGTAGATGATCGCACAAGCGAGCGCTAAACAAATGCTACGCAGAAGCATGCGCGGTTAATCCCTCAAAGGCGCTCGTTCTAAAAACATCCGCCCTTTCAAAGGTAAAATTACTTATTAAGATTTTAACATTTATATTTAAAACAATGTCGGCATTTTTGGTTCACAGAATCTGTTACAGATCACTTCACTAAAGGGTACAAATGAACAATTAACTATCTAAAATCTGTAGAACTGAAAAACGATCATGTAAAAACATACTTCGAAAGCCAGTTCTTTTTTCCTATGTCGTAGATAATTCGATCAGTGAAACGTGTCTCTTCATGTGCGAAAATGTGCAAACGTTGCCAAACGACCTCATACACTGTGAAATTCGATTAAAAGTACTCCAATTATATGAAACAGAGCCAATGCGTTTTATTTACGCTTAATCTGGAACTTTGCATTCCGTACAAAATTCGAACGAAACGATAAAAAACTAATACCTATGCATAGATCCCAAAAGAGTACATGTGAACCCTCTATCTATACCAAAAAAAAACATATTCTATCCTCTGAATATTAATTAATTAAAAAATAATTTATGCTAACTACGTATCGATTCATTAAAGAAAATTCTAAATATCGGTAGTTTACAATCTGAAATTGGAAAATAAAAATCTTGTACGGAAATTACAATATTCACAATAAAATAATGAAGAAACACTTACAAAACAATTTTATGTAGCTATTAAGTAAAGTGAAAGCGATAGGTACAGGTAACGGCCATAAAAAGATTGTAATAAAAGTATGTTATACTAAACAAAAATATCGCTTTTAGTTTTAGCTTTACACTTGCATTGCAAATCGCAATTGTTTTTATTTGCAACTTTATTATTATGGCATAATAGGCAACACTATACAAAATAGAAACATCATATTATGCAAAACATGCCATGAAGCTGGACCTGCATTTTAAATGAGAATAATATGTCAACAATAAACAACCATTTATATTTATATTTGCATGTTACAGAATAAATTTTGGCACGAGTAGCCTATTTTTGTTTGAAACAGCCCTATATAATCAGAATATGTAGTATTACCCACAATTACCTTCGCGCTCATTACGACTCGTCCTAAAAACGTGCATTGCATGTCATGTAGTAAAGCCTTTAATTATTACATTAATAATAATTTATTATGTAACAAACAGGCCTTTAAAGGCTGAAGGACGACAACTACCTATAATAGAACAAAATCAATTATAACAAAAACATAAACAATAATCGTCCTCGTGCCGCGCCACCGGAATGCGTTATATTCAATGAAACGATTTATCATTCTTGCATGAATTAACAGCAATCATCAACATAATTATTCGGAATTCAACAAGCAGTGAAATCTAACAAATAAAGCAAATGATAGTAATAACTGGAACGTTACATAAAACGACAATACGATGGAAAATCGTCGCCGCAAATTATAAAAATAACTGAACCAATTAAAATAATTGCAATATTAAGTACGAAAAGGCTTTCGTTTATCACTGTAGAAAGCAAAGATTACTTTTTTCCTTTTTGTTTATAAGTACCTACTTATGTATTTAGAAAATAATTAAGGCAATTTTACGTCGCAAGCTGAATGCTTTAGAACGAGTAGTAGAAGACTGCGCGTGAGCAGAAAAGAGCGCCGATTAACAAATGCTTGAGACATGCGCTGAAAGACGTTCATCCCAGGCCCGTTCTGAAAACATATTCCTTTTCGTACTTTTTCAGTAGGTATAAAATGCCCTGTATCATAAGTTGTCATTTAACGTTACTTATACATTAAATTTCATAATTTCTCTTGGTATGGGCCTTTTAATGTTAGTTACATAAAGCAAATAAAACATTATCTGATGTATGTAAATTGTTTTGTTGGTAACAACATTCATATTTTCTCTTGTTTACACCAATTTATGAATCATTACTCAAACTAAAACAGACAGAATGGACATGGCAGTAACCTCTGCCCAGCCTACATACACAAAACACCTTGTCAACTTTTTGCTTTAGTAACCCATAATAAGAGAAAGTTTCATAATAATTTGATGAAAACAGTTTTCACTTACATACTTAGGTAATATGCCCACAATGTTTGCATGTGTAGCAAGTACCTTACGTGTACTCTTAATAAGTCAACATTAAATAATTGCTTAGTTCGCATGGTTAATTAGAGATTGAAATCTACTGCCAGTAATTAACTACTGCTAAACAATAAGCTCATTTCTGGAAACTTAATTCATTCATTGTTAAATAACAACAATCACACATGTAAGTACATTTGTAGTTAAGTGATTGCTAATTGGTTAAAAAATGATTAGATAAATTAAGAATGGCAAAAATGTCCATATGTGTAGGTATTACAAGTAGATAATATGTAAAGTGTTTTTTAATAAAAGATAAAAAGGTTTATCGTGGAATTTCTAATTTTGGTTTAAATAAAAAACTAATCAATTATTCCGTTGGTACCTACCTACAATAATTCATTTTGTTTTCCGGAAATCCCGAAGACGCAATCGTCGAGAGTGAGCTAAATGCATCGAGTCAAAGTTTTGTTACTTGAATTTCAGAAAACCGAATCGAGTTAAGTACTCGTAAACTTTCCCAGTTATGATGATTATATACAACACACAAGATTGTATTTTGTGTTACAATAAAGGCACAAAATTGAGTTGAAGAAGTTTTCAAATTACGGAAGAAGCCTGAAGAGGCAAGCAAACAAAACTTTGCTTCCATCAGTTCACTTTCAGCGAAACGTTTAGCAAATTCACTTATTCTAGTGTAAGAAACTATCTTACAAATAAATGCCCTTACAGGACACAAAATTGTTTTTGACTTAAAAAAAGAATAAAACCACATAAGTACCATCCCTATAGGTAACATTTTTATGTTGATTGTTAGTAGTCAGTAATAAAGAGGAAAAGTTTTTGGTGAAGATAAATGACAAAAGTATTTTTTTTTCATCTATCTGTAGATAAACACGTTTCGTTATTATTTGGAAACTTCCCGGCATTAGATCAGTTCAGGGAAAGAAAACACGTGTCAGCTCAAGTAAACAACAAATTTCTGTATGGGGACAAAACGAATTCTTGTAACACCGACCATTTATTTACCATTTGAGTAGACAGACAGGTAGCTAGTTGCAAAGGCAGAAAGGCATTTAGGTATACGATGGTGCACACACATTAAGTATGCATAAGTAACAGTTTAGCCAGATTCCAAACAAACATTAATATAAAAACGTACCAACAAAAGAAAACCGGTGCAAATTTTCATTATCAATCATCACTCATTGGGTCGTTAAAGGAAATCCTTGGTTGGTACGGCTGATGTTTTTACGCCAATTCGTTCACATCGTGCAATTTTATTCGATCATCCACAACGACGACAACAACACTTTCTCTTTTCGAAAAGGTACTTCTTAACTTAACAGCTACTGGTACTGTTGTTGTAGTAGTAACACACCCACACATTCCACTCGGGTATCGTTCAAGTATGAAAACTATGCTATGAATAAAAACACTCGAGGCACGCACGACACACCAACAAACAAGTAATCCTGCAAGCAACACTCGAAACTCGATATCTTTTGCACGACGATTGCTATGTACGAAAGTACCGGCCGTACTGCGGGTACTGGCGGCCCATGTAACGCGCTTTGGTTAGTACATCGGCACCGATGGACGACGCGACCGGCTCGAAGATGATCTTTTCTCGTTTAGAATGGCAAGGCAGCAACAACATCAACAACAACAACAACGGCAGCATCAGAGACCAGGTATGCAGCGAAGGCAAGCGGTTGAGACCATGGCGGCAGCAGCGGATACAACAGAACAGAACGGCTTGGTACCTTGCTGGTACCGATGGACGATGGTGGGGCGGTATATCGGGATCGGGGATATCGACATTCAACAAACACACCGGAACCAGACGCCTTGCTTACATTCTCCATTGCTATGATGCTATGGTAGTGTAACACTATAATACCCTCCAATTTCGAGTACCTGGCCAACCGATCCTAGTAAGTAGATAACAGATACGATTTCCAAGTCAAGTAGTCAAGAGCTATCACATTCACAAAATTCTTGCACTTTATTGCTCTTCAGGTATTAATGGAAGAGAGGAAGCAGACGCTCATAAAGTGGGATCCTGTTTATACACGGCCTTTAAGATTCTGCACCACTACAAACACCCTTATCCTTTTTACGAAATTTCGACTACTTATAAGTCAATGTTAATAAATAAAAATAAGTTCTTTGCAACATTAGGAAATTTCTTGATTCGCTTCGTGGTCGTAATCTTTTAGAGCCAGTCTTCTTTTGATTGAATCATAATAATGTATTTTTTTCCAACCTTTTAAGTTGTTACCGTCTTGGGTCTTGACACATTATTCACAAGTAGGTATTTATTTGTCACCACAGATTTCTGCCTAATGTAATTTTCAAGCTAAACAGAGTACTGTGAAATTGTAAATTTTTGCCACAAGGACTTTCTCCAGACGCACGGCGCCGAAATGGCCCTCACCGGAACACCGGAATGTACTTTCCTAAATTCCACATGAAAGCCTACATCCGGTGGAATATAAAAACATAAGTACCTTTTTTTTACACATCAACAGATGTATTAATATAGATAACATCCAGAATGATGTAAAACCTTCTACTCCGGTAGGTACTTAAGAAAAAAATAAATTTTTGGGTGTCTTTGGGGATGAAATTTTTACAGAATCCTTTTAAGGTACAGTAAGACCCCGCTTAACGCGGGGGATACGTTCCATCGAAGTAGAGCGTAATGCGAAACAGCGCTAAACGAGGCTATCTTAACATGTAAATAATGGGGTTAGGGGAAGATGGATAAAAAATTGGTTAGGTATTAAATTTAATAATTGTTTTTTTTTTTTAATAAAAATAAAACCAAACATTTATTTCTTACAAAAATAAAAACAATATAAACGAATATACTTATAAAAACAAATAAAATTCTAAGTCAGTCAGAATATTCAGTCTATTTTGTGTTTGCAATTTTCTGCTTTTTTGTCAAGAAGGCATCTAATTTAGATTGCGTTTTCCTTTTGCTTAAACTTATAATGTCCACAAATGTTTAAAATGATAAAAATGCCTCCGTACAGCACCGCACCAAACAAGAAACACGACTACACTGTTTCGGATATGTTATATACATATTGCAAAACCTACCGCTGCACACAATTTCGGGGAATCCCCGGGTTGAAAAAAAAGAGCGCTAAACCGAAACAGCGCTAAACGAAACAGCGTTAAGCGGGGTCTTACTGTACTTATTATAAAAATATTTTTGTTACCTATTGTGCTTCAAAAACAAAAACCAACACGTAGTAAACATGATTATTCCTATATAGGTAAGCACCAAGGGAAAAGTTTCATTTAAATCCGACTCACGTTCAATAAATCACGTTCACAAAATTTTTTGTTTGTGCAAAATTCAACTGAACAAAAGAAACATAATCAATAAAATTTAGCACATACAGAAATTAATTTTTAAACTTTACAAAACATTATTTACTATCTAATATATAAAATTCTCATGTCACAATGTGGGTTGTCCACCCCTAAATTTTTATTTTTTGGACAATTTTTTTATGATTTGGTATTAAAAAATACATATAACCCTTAATTTTCATCCTTCTACCACTAACCCCATTTTTTAATACCGATATTAGTACTGTAATAATCTTCAACTCTCAGTGGTCGATAACTGATCAATTATTATCAATCGATTAGTCATCCCCGCCAGGCGTCTACTGATGTCACTAGGTACTCATCCAGCAAACAACACGGAGTGGGGATGAGAATGAAGCAGATTTTTTTAGAATGTTACAGGGAGTTCAAATATGTTCTAAGAAGTAAAAAAATGTTTTATTATAACATTTCAGAATTATTTAGCGATGTTCAAGAATGTTCCAGAATCTTGAAGATCATTCAAGAATGTTGCAGAATGTTAAAAAAAGTTAAAAAATATTTCGATCATTATGGGATGTTCTACGTAAATTCGCGAATGTTCTAGAATGTTCCATCAAACGTGTAATATTTTCTTACCCGGACAACGTTGGGTATTGCTGCCAGTAATTTAATAAAATTTAAATATATAACAGATTTACAGTGCGAGTAATTTTTTTTGTCAACGTAGGGAGCCCTAAAAAATGTGAAATATAAAAAATAAATGTTTATATATAAGTTTTTATAAAGAAATAAATACGAGTACATAGCAGATAATGATGCGTAACAAAACATTAAAAAAATAGTTAACAAACAATTTGCCGGTTGCGTTGTCGTTAAGAAATAGAGCATTTCTTTTTCAAAAATACGCCGATAGATCTATAATAATAATACAATAATAGTAATGGACAGGACCGATAGATAAGCGCTTTCATTTTGCTTATTGAAATTTTTGTGTAGGTTACAAAAGCCTATTTCGATTGACGAAACGATAACAGTGGGTACGTGCGTGAGTAGACCATTAGCAGGAGGTACAGAGTTTCAAACTCAATTTACTTTTTTCAATGGTGGTAATTTGTAATCAAATGGTCTTTTTTGTTATAGTATAATATGTAGGTACACAAAATACACGTCCCTACCTAAACTTCAACGCAAAAGTAATTTTAAAAACATACATAGTTATTTTTTTTTTGTAATATTGTGTTTTAACAGCATTCGAAAAAGCTTTGACCAAATAGAATAGAAATTACAATAGAAAATAGTATCTACCTGTATTCTGAAAATTGCAGTTGTGTTGGATTTCAGTTTCAACGTTGTAAATAATGCTCTCTTACCTGAAACAAAAGAGAATTACAATTTTATTAATGATTTTACTAATCTTAATCTAAATCTAAATACATATATAAAATGCTAATGTTCGTACGTAAAGACAGGGTTTTCTCTATCTCTACCTACTCCAATCAACTTCCTGTTGGGGTGGTAAATACCCCTTGGTCTCCAGGTGGGACTAAGGGAGTTTGGTCGCGGTGGGTGGAAGTGGGTGGTTGTAGGTGGCAGAAAGGTGAAAAGAAATATTTCTGTCCTTTTTTGAGTCATAAGGACTTCCGGAAAGATCTTAAAATTTCTGAAATGATCTAAAAAATTCTAAAATGAACGTAAACTGTTATTATCGACTTAGAATGTTCGAGAAAGTTCTAAAAATTTCTTGAATGATCAAGAAAGTTTCAAAAAGTGGACATCTACGTTTCAAAGTGATGTACATCTAAATATTCTAGAGTGTTCTGGTACTTACTAGGAATTTCGATGTTCGATGATATATAAATCAACATTCAGTGACCTTTTGTCAGTTAAATTGTGTTTGCAGTCGAGTGAAGATCAATTGGAAACAACAGCGAACAGTGACCAAAAAAATATCTACGTTATCTATGATATAAATCTATAATATCTACGTTAAAAAATAGATCCTTACATATTTTTTATACCATTAAACATGTGATGTAATTTAACCCGAGCAACGCCGGGTTTCACTGCTAGTATATTTATAAAACGTTTTCAATAAATTCATTAAAATTTTATATATATTTTTTTAAATTCATTTACTTACCCCTCCCAAGATTTATTAAACATGACTGCAAAAAATATTAAATTACTTTAGAATTTGTTTGATCAATCTGGCAGCAACGCTTTTTATAGCTAATTCTATACATGTTTTACCCTAAATAATTTGATCCCCCTGTGCATACACCTATACGTACGTATTCTACGCCACTGCCATTATTAAACGCTTTCTAAAACGATGCATGATTTATTAATGGGAATATAAGATACTGTTCTTCGTTCTGATTTAATCACATGTGTGTTGAGTGATTGCTATATTTCCCGAGTGATTCTTTTAATAAAGCTATAGCCATTTATCCTGTACAATTAATGAGGCAAAAATTGACACAAACATCCTGCTGCTTTGTTGCGTACTTTCGCCCGCCATTATCACTTTTTAATCAAACACAGTACAGTAATTAGTACATACAGTTCGTTGGTAAATTAGTACATATAGTTCGTTGATAAAAACATACTTACTTACTATCCAGGTTCATTTTTTTCTCTTACCTAATATGCTTTCCTTCAAATGACAACATATACCTACATAATTATTTCAACTTTCACTTAATTGATTTTAGAGAAACCAAAAATACTTTTAAAGAGCATAATAATGATGGAATTCCCTGGGGATGTATTTTAGATTAACCCTATGAGTCTTTTTTTATGGCCTACAGGCGAACTACGTTAATGTTAAAATCGAACTAACTCTTCGGCTTTTATAATAATAATCGGAAAAATTAATTGAATGGTGGATTTGGCGACCTTGGAAAAAGAAAATAAATCAAATTTCTATCTAGATTCTAGAGCGACGTTGTAAATGAGTTGTTTTATTGATGATTTCCCCCGAATCTCGTCGTACTTTTATTGCGCTGCAGGTGTTCTTTACATTTAGCCTATTTAAATGTTAAAACGCTCAATTTTAAAGAGAAAAATGATGCTAATGACATCAGATAATGAATATAAATGGAAAATTTGGGCGAAGCAACAGCACCTCTTTTATTCAATTTACTATTTCAGTCACAATTTAAAATATTTCAATGTAAATTATTACGTAGGTACAATCAATTAAGTACGTATTCGTTTTAGAAAAAAGCAAAACCAAATAAATGTTGTGAGTTAATTAAAGTGACTGTCCGTCTGTCAAGACCCTTTTTCTCAGGAACGCGTGGAGGTATCAAGCTAAAATTTATATCAAATACTCAGGTCTATTGTCCATTGGAGCTGTATAAAAATCAAACTTCTAGGCCAACGCAATCAAAAGATACAGCCGTTTATGCCACAAATTTCCGCAAATGTTCGAATCAAAACCTACGGGGTACTTACCGTGAACTCACAATCTTGAAATTTGTTACGAAGCAAGCGTCTTATAGCACAGATAAAGGAAAAATTGCGAAAACCGTAAATTTTTAGTTACATCACAAAATAAAAATATTTTTAATAATTTTAAAGTTACTACCCCTTTCCTCATGAACGCGTAGAGGTATTAAATTGAAATTCATATCAAATACTCAGGTCTATAATACCTTTAAGCTGTAACAAAATAAAACTTCTATGTCAACGCAATCAAAAGAAACAGCAATTTAAGCCGCATATTTTCAAACTCGCAACTACTCGCAAGGGAATCAAAACCTAAAGGGTACTTCCAGTCGATTTAGAATCTTGAAATTTGGCATGAAGCAATGTTTTATAGCACATATAAAGGAAAAATTCCGAAAACCTTAAATTTTTAGTTACATCACATATATACAGGTTTGTACGGAACCCTCGGTGCGCGAGTTCGACTCGCATTTGACCGCTATTTTTTTAATATAGGTAGATAAATGCAAATATAAAAATTTATCAATAAAAATGAATGATTGAATTTCTCAAAGATCTACTGAAATCACTTCTATATGGAAAGTGTAAGAGCCCTAACAATTGTATGTTTGAATACTTTATCGTTTTATATATGTTATTTCAGTTCAAAAAGTTAATACACAAGAAGATGTAAAAGACCAAAAAATTTCCGGTATCAGTTATTTTTTTATTTAAATAACTGGTCATTTGCAATAAAACTTAAGTTTACAATCACCCCTTCACTTATTAACGCAGTCGAAAACTTAGGGGTAAATGTGAACAATCATCTTGTTTGTACTGGCTTTATAAAGGTTTTTAATGGGGCAAAAGTGAACACTTCGCTTTCAAACATAAATTTCAATGAAAATTATATTTATATAGCCGTATTCACAATTACCCCAAAAATTATATAGGTATTATATAGAAATATTTTGACTGTTTAACATAAAATATTGCGACACTCTTCCTCTGCTGTTTAACGCGCTAAGGCATCCAACCGTCAAAAGTCACCAAAACACCACAGTCTATAATTTCCATTATGTAGTTGGAATAATCAAGAGTCCTATTTCATCGATATAAAGAGCCTGTTGACAACAACTCCGATTTTACAATTACCCCAACTTACCCTATAGTATTAAAAATCGTTCCTATCGTGATATAACAGGCGGGCTGAAAAGTTTGTAGGCTAGATAAATTTTGATTTCATTATTCAATATAGTTCCTTTCGAGGGCAAAACAACGATTATAGCGGTCATACAATTTTTCGATACCATTTGTCTTTTATCCTCAAAATAGGCTTCAGTTTCGGCCATTAACTCTTCATTTCTGTCCAGCGAGCATCCCCTTGAGGTCTGACAACAGAAAAAAGTCGCTGGGGGCCAGATCTGGAGAGTACGGTGGATGCGGAACCTATTCGCAGCCCTTATCATAGAATTTTGCCATCGATTTCATTGATTTGTGACACGGTGCATTATCTTGATGAAACAGCACTTTTTATCCATTTTTTCAAAGTAAAAAAACTTCTTTCAGTAAAAATGCTATAACTCGGATACTAATAGTTCAACAGCTGTCAAATTTATACACGCGTCTTTTGAAGGTTAGGGCTAACTAAAAATCATATGGATTTGATACTAGTAGCGCGAACAAACGTATATGACGTTTTGATAAGCAAAAGTACGTAGCTTTTGATAGTAACAATTAATAAAACTAAGAGGTCGAGACGCCGTATTGAATATAGTTTATTGTTTCTTAAATTTTTGATCAAATACTTCCAATTCAATTCATCTATGACTTCTTAGCCAGTCAAGTGAATATTATTTACTAATCTAATTTAAGAAGAGTATTATTTTTATCATTCAAAGAAATCCAGAATGGCTACAATTTTTTTAGAAAACTCGAGTATTCAAACATTAGGGATTAAGATTATTTAATTAATCTATTGATTTTTATGCTACTTTGCTATTAATTATTCTCCAATAGGAATAAAAATCGAGGCAAAAATGTGGAGTGATATAAAAATAATAATAATAATATTAGTACAAAATTTGACGAGGAGTATACAATTTCAATTTTTTTTGTTACCATGTTGGTATTCTTTTTGCGTATTTATTTGTCGACTACTCAGCCAAAATCCTTACCAATGCAATAGGAATGCATAAATAGATTTGAGCCTGACTAGTTCATTTATCAACGAGCAATCCGGTGTTCATCGGCCATGAATTCAATACAGGTAGATTAAACAAAAAATCCTCTGTTTAACGAATATTGATGACAGTTTGGCGTGATTACCTAAACTTCACTCTAAAAATACGCCGGCTAACCTGGTTTACAGGCACTACGGATTTCCGGATGACGCAAAATGAATGCAGTAGGTATTTACTTTGGTACATAGCAAAATTTTTTTAATTATTTTTTTTATTTCGGAAAATCGAGAAAGGACACAATGATAGATTTCGTACTATACATTAATTTATTCTCGTCAATTAGTTATTTATTTCAAAAATAAATTAGGGACATATTAAAAATATTAATACTCCATGTTTTGATTATGTCCAATGCCTCCACCAAAATCAATCACAATGAAACATAATTCGGAATTTTTATTTAACATTATTTTTGTAAATCAAATATGATACACTTGAAAATAATTCCATTTATAATTATAAGAAGATCATACGTGAAAAGGTCACATCCTTTATTTAAGACCACCGATACTAGTTTGTAATATTTAAATTCTTTTTAAGAAACCTTATTAGTTCTATTAACTCTTAACTCATTGTAACCAGTAAAAATGCTAACGCCTGTGTGTATTCAAAATAAAAATATACGCTCATAAGGTACCATATTTTGTTTTTACGGACCACTCGATAGAAAAATGCCTTTTTTAACGTTCTTACAATAAGTTTATTGCGTACTCCAAATGTTCGAAAAAAAAAAACAAAAATAACATTCGTTCTCGATTATTCCAAATCATTCCCATAAATTATGACCATTCTTGAAAAAAAAAGGACACATTTCAGATCATCCTGTGATGATTCAAAGCATTCCCTAACATTTTTGAATGTTCTAGAACATTATAGATCATTCTTGAAAGATCTTGAATATTCTAGAACATTCCAAATCATTCTGGAATGTAATAAAACATTATTTTACTTATTGGAACATTTTTAACACTTTGCAACATTCTCGAAAAATCTGAAATATTCCAGCAAATACATAAGTGTCACTCTTTAATTGACTAAAAGCCGTCACATTTGTAGAAAAAATAATATGATAAAAAATACAGATGTATGTTACCACACATTTTTGCGACCCACGCCCACTCACTTCCATCCACCGAGACAAAACCCTCTTATTGTCAAGGAGAGGCTAAGGCCTATCTATATATAATGATATGATATAAAGTAGGTGGAGATTTATCATAAAATCCCTGTCTTTTTACATACATATACAGGGTTTTTCAAGTTGATGGGCTATTAGAAGTATATGAATTAGTAGAAGGAATTCAATTCTGAAACTTGGGCTCATTTGGTTATTGTTTATGGCGCTTCTTTTAAAAATATTTTCAAGTTCGATTTACATCCGGTTATACCGGAAGTCGACACCAACTTTGTTATTTTAAATGGAATGGTATTTTTTTTACGCTGAATTCGAATAAAACGTGTAATTCTAGGGTAAGTTTAATAACCAACTTGTACACCTATGACGATCGGTTTCTGAGTTAATTAAATTTATAGAAAAAAAATCGCTACCGCAACCCAAATTATAAAAAATTATAACTTTCACAAAATACGACTTAGAGTGTTGAAATTTTTACTAGTAATAGCTGAATCTTAGTGCTAACGCCTTGACAAAATTGAATTAAATAATTTATACAGGGCGTTCAAAATAAAATTCTAAAATTGAAAAACTTCAAACACGAATTACCTCGTTTTCTCAAATGGCACCTACTATTTTTTATTTTTTCAATCGATTCCTTTTTTTATCCTCTTTCGATCCATATGGATACTTCCTATTTTAAGTAATAATTCCAAATTATTCCAAAATTTTCAAATAAAATAGGAAGTATCCATATAGATTGAAAGAGGATAAAAAAAGGAATCGATTGAAAAAATAAAAAAGAGTAGGTGTCATTTGAAAAAGCGAGGTAATTCGTGTTTGAAATTTTTCAATTTTAGAATTTTATTTTGAACGCCCTGTATAAATTATTTAATTTAATTTTGTCAAGGCGTTAGCACTAAGATTCAGCTATTACTAGTAAAAATTTCAACACTCTAAGTCGTATTTTGTGGAAGTTATGATTTTTTATAATTTGGGTTGGGGTAGCGATTTTTTTTCTATAAATTTAATTAACTCAGAAACCGATCGTCATAGGTGTACAAGTTGGTTATTAAACTTACCCTAGAATTACACGTTTTATTCGAATTCAGCGTAAAAAAAATACCATTCCATTTAAAATAACAAAGTTGGTGTCGACTTCCGGTATAACCGGATGTAAATCGAACTTGAAAATATTTTTAAAAGAAGCGACATAAACAATAACCAAATGAGCCCAAGTTTCAGAATTTAATTCCTTCTACTAATTCATATACTTCTAATAGCCCATCAACTTGAAAAACCCTGTATAATATAATATAATATATAAAATTCTCGTGTCACAATGTTAGTTACCATACTCCTACGAAACGGCTTGACCGATTTTTATGAAATTTTATATGCATATTCGGTAGGTCTGAGAATCGGCTACTATCTATTTTGCATACCCCTAAGATATAAGGGTTATCCACCCCTAACTTTGTTTTTTTATTTTTTAGACAAAATCTATCATTTTTATTTTTTTATGATTTGGAATTAAAAAATACATATACCCCTAAATTTTCATCCTTCTACCACCAACCCCCATTTTTTTATAGCGATATTAGTACTGTAATAATCTTCAACTCTCAGTGGTCGACAACTGATCAATTATTATAAATCGATTAGTCATCCCCGCCAGGCGTCTACTGATGTCACTACTCACCCAGCAAATAGCACGGAGAATGAAGCAGATTTTTTTAGAATGTTACAGGCAGTTCAAATATGTTTTAAGAAGTAAAAGAATGTTTTATTATAACATTTCAGAATGATTTAGCGATGTTCAAGAATGTTCCAGAATATTGAAGATCATTCAAGAATGTTTCAGAATGTTAAAAAAAGTTAGAAAAGGTTTTGAATCATTATGGGATGTTCTGGATAGTTCTAAATTCGTGAATATTCTAGAATGTTCCATCAAACGTGTAATATATTTTTACCCGGGCAACGCCGGGTATTGCTGCTAGTAATTAAGTAATAAAAATAAAGAAACTGTAAAAAGTGCGTAATTCTGTTTTAATGTACCCAAGTATGTTATAACCGACTTTTGCGTAAAGTTTTTCTTTGTCCGAAGAACTTGGCAATTAGCTTTGATACAGTTAGTAAGAAAATTATCATTAAGAGACCACACCACACCACACCACACCACACCACACCATAACACACAGGATAAAATCCTTATAAGGGCGTTGGCGTGTAGGCAAACCGTGTACGGAAAAACTAAGAATTCAATAGCTCATTAACCGACAGCGTTTTCGCGTTAAAGAAAAGCGGAAACAGAAAATAGATTCTCTACGAAAATTAATTACGGTCTTGATCAAACCCGAGAGTTCATGCTTACATGCACTCAGGCATATACCGTTGATTACTAGCCAACACCTGCTTTGTGTTTACTCGAACAAGTAGCTACTACATACATGCATGCATGCATACGTATGAATAGGATCAAAACACACACATATGTATGTACATTGTAATCAGTGCTGAGCCATCATTGTTTACAATAATTTAATTAAGCACATACAGTTCAAAAGGGCTGAAGATTTTGTTAGGTACATATTCTATTTGATAATAAAAGGTAAGTACAACCAATAATTAATTTCTCAAATATGACTACAATTTTAATGAAATTCACAAAATACAACGGCTTTAGACTGAAAATTCGATTTAAACTTGTCCCATTTTTGGGAAAATCGTCTAAATCACTTTAAAATATAAAATAGATCATTTGACAGCGATCAATATTAAATTATGCAGCCCAACATACACTCTCCTTATCCATGATGCATAAGTACGTTAAATAAAACTGAAAAGTGAATTACACTCTGGAGGCTAAAAGGTGAAACATAAAAAAAATCATTTACGTAGCGAACTGTGAAAACAAAACCCACCAAAGTAACTTTAGACCATTTGGAACCACTTTGGTCAGTCAACAATAAGTAATACTAATACAAAGCCTTTTCAGTTTATAAATTTAAAAATTTCGGAATCTGATAAAATATCTTCTAAAATTTCCTTTCATGTAAATTGAAAAATCAATGTGGAAAGCGTGTAGGTGCACTGGGATGTTATTTTCGGGGCTGCGTTAAAAATAAATCGCAAAAGGGAGCAAAAGAATAAATAAATAAATTAAATTTCCTGATGATTATCTTCGGTTTTCCCGGTTTGTGGTCCCATTGGTGTGGAAAAAAATTGACAAATATAGTAAATATTTTTCACTAAGAAAACCGATAAATTACCTCCAGGATAAATTTTGAAGCAATTTTGACTCTTGCTTTCTGCTAATTATCTAAAAGGAATCGTGAGGTTTGGACTTTGGAGATGGTGAATAGTGGATAAGACTAAAAAGACCTTTTACATGCAAGTGAAACCTTGAGCTGAAGGCAAGTCCAATAATTTTGTCGATCTAAGTGGTTGATTACAAATGACAAATTAATGAAGATTCGTGAGTAGATTTACGACCTTATGATGGCCGGTCGGTCGATCTTGTTCAACAGTTGTACATTATGGTAACCGACATGTTCTGTACAAACAGGCTGTTATTGTTATAACTGTTATTATTATAACCGTGGCGTCTGCGGCGTGCATGTTCGCCAGGCATTCAATTATCCCAATACCAGAAAGACCGCGTCCAGGAGGAAAAACGGCAACGCGGGGGTACGGGGAGGACTTGCACTCGGGGGCGTTTAATTATTATCGAACGTTATTTGTATCCTCTGGTGCACGAACGAAGGAACAATCTTGACATAGATACCGAGATAATGTTCACAGATCGACGACGCGACCCGATGTAGACGGCTATCGCGACTGTAATCAACCTGCGCTATCCTCCGGTGATGGTGGTATGGAATGGTATAAGTGCAGAGTGGATCGGGTATTCTTCTTTGTTCGCCAAAGAGGAATTCTGCAGACGCTGATGATGGCCTTGGCTGAAGCTTTTGCGAACGTATAAATACACCAACAATAAATTTAACAAGAGATTGAAAACGATACGAAAAACCTGATCAACAATTACGACAGCTTAATAAAATTAAAATAGGATCTTTATAAATAATATTCAGCACGACACCACCGTCTACTTGCTACAGGGAGGATTATAAATCACAAAAAATTATTTTATATTAATCCGAATATTTAAGCAGTTTCTTATCATATTTTTTAATGCATCATGTTATTTTGATACACACTTTATAGTGCAATAAAATGTAAAAAAATCGCCCTTATCAGTTGTACTTTAAATGCAAGACTGATAAATATGTGTTTGTCATTATTGTATTAAAAATCGTTCCAGAAGACTATTTAATATATTTTTATGTGACGTTTTGATAAGTACATAACTATTGATAGTACATTATAAAAATAAGAGGTCGAACTTCGTATCGAATATATACTTTATTGTTTCTTAAAATTTCAATTCAATTCAATTGTGACTTCTTAATCATGTGAATATTTAATTTTTAAAAGGGCACTTCGATAATTTAATTGAATTCCACAATAAAATGTTCCCAGTACATGTAAATATTAAGTAAAATAAAAATAATTTGTGTAAGGATCTTATTCTGATTCAATCAAATCCAGAATGCAAAATTCGTGTATTCAAACATTTAGTGTATAAGGATCGTTCTTCAGCGGAACAATGTCCTTTCATGCTCCTTCTCTTCCTCTAACGTCTAATGTGCAATGGTTACGCTTTGAATTCGTTTATATTGCCGCGAGCGTCCCCCCTCCATCTACCCAAAGAACTGTGCGCCGGCGCAACGTCTGGTAGTGGTATAAATTAGTACGTCCAGTCCTGTACGCCACCAGAAGACCTGAACAAACAATCTAAAATAGTCCTGAAGACTGAATAGCTGGATGTCTTCCACGAAAATAAGACTCAATCAGCAAAATAAATATATGCAATGCATTTCTGGAAGGCATTAGGGGTGTAGTTGGAACATTAAACATATGGCAAATCAATAGCCGATATTATTCATTATTAACCGACTTCTCATAGATAGATACATATTGAAGAAAACTTTCTCTTGTATAAGTTATTTTAAAATTAATATTATGGACATATTTTCTTCGTCGTAGATACTTTTTCTGACTAAAAGTTAATATACTTCGCGTTTATTGCTTAAACCGTTCCACTTTTTAAAGTAATATGACACCATAAATCGTTCGGGATTAAAATTAATCACTTTTTACTTCGACTTAATTAACCATATAAGAATGTGTCGCTTACTTGCTTATAAATCTTGATTTAAATCGATTCGCTTAATATATACGTACGTGTACCTACCACAAAATTGCGAAATACTGAAACGTTGAAACTTCCACAAATGAAAATTTTAACCGAAATGTCCATTCGTGGCGTTCGCGACCTAAATAATTACCAAACACATTTGTGCATTAAAAAATCATACGAAATAATTAAAAATACAGTCTTACCCTAAAACAATATCCCCAAAATTTTAATTATGGACAAGAAATAATTTGTAACTACATAAAATATTAATTTAACAAAAACAATATACACGTTGATTTTTATGGTTACACTCTCAAGTAATTTGCAAAATTGAATGTGGTCTCATTGCCATTTATATTTTTAATTTCATGCATATTTTAGCCATAAGTACGGCTTTAGAATATAACTGTTTATTCTGCAAAATCTAGTTTCGACCGAGGGTTTTGTTACGCTTTAAATGCTTTAATTAACCTCTCGGGAAAATCCATTGTTTACTGTATCCGATTTACCAAATTTTCCTTACCCTTAGTTAAGCTCGATTTATGTTAGACTACACCGCACTACAATACTTATTCATTAGGGAGTTTATTCTTAGCCTCTGATGAATTTATCAACAATTTAAGTACCAACAGGGATAAGTAAAATGTCAAATTAATAAAGCAGAATGAAAAAAAGGCAGTTTTATGACTTCTTTTCTGTCTTCAAGAAATCGATATGAGGATTCAGAAAGTGAACTTATTTAAAAGTGTTCCATATTCGCAGTTCAGTTTTAAACAAGCCATAATTTCACTTCTTCTCCCCATTCACTGTGTCAGGTGTTACTCTCACCACGCGCAATCCAATTAAATAGTACCTGCAATTTCGAATTTGAAACCGAACAAAACTGTAAACGTTGACGATCAAACAACCCCTCACGCCCTGCCCCCAATCCAACCCAACCAACCCCCTTGTACCATGTTATAACAGTCACTAACTACAGAACGGTACAATAAACTGCAACACTAGCAAATAAATCTCAATCGGCAGCCGAGCGGAAAGGGATGAAAATGGAGAAACGGATAATGACCGTAACCATTCGCCAAACAATTAATTACACGCTAAGCTAATCAAAGCGGAAGTATTATATACCCAACAGTTTATTTTCATTTAATATCCATCGGATTAGGTTCATTAATTTATGGCTATCTGTTTCAGCAAATCCACTCTGCATTTGTACATATTGATGTTGTACAGATAGCGAAATGGCATCAAATCATACGTGCTAAAGTCAGTTTAATTCGCTTTTCCGTATGACATATTGTGGAAAACGGAATTGATATCATAAAAGAGCTAACCGTTAACGATTCACGAAACAGATACGTTTCAAAATTATTAATAAATTACATTGACAGTTACAAAATTCGGTTAGGCAATCCCCTGAAGGGTCCAATATATCATTTACGTTTCACAAAATTAATCCAAAGTACTCAAATGTGTTATGACTTTTTCAAATATTTTCCATGAAAAATAGTGTAACTTTTAAAATCGACCGTTCATTATTAATAAATTAATTAAGACAACAATTACCTTCACAAGAACACAATAATTGTTATAATTATATGAACATAAAGTTCAGTACCTAATTAAAATCAACTTTCGGTGTATTTAAATAATTAATAATAATTATAATTTTCCGAATAACGAGAATCCACTAATAACCTAGTTAGCATTTTGTGCGCATTCACGTGAACAAATTTGTAAATTCCCTGAAACGCTATTTGTCAATATTCATGATTTATGTATTGAGCAATATTGGGAGTGTTGGTAGACAGACGCGGTGGGGATTTCGCAAATACGGGCGGAAGTAAATTGCAGATAAAGTTGAGAATTTACACATAGGCGTATGCAATAAAGAATGAGCACCTGAGCAACTGCACATTCTGAACATTCCATCGTCATGGAAGAAATTGAAGATCTCAAACAGAAACATACATCATCCTAAACCAAGAGTTTTACAGACAGTTGTAGTCATTCTGGACTTCTTTGAATGAGGATAAGACCTTTACACAAAATATTTTTAGATCTAGACTTCTTATAGGTTTTCCTGTTAGTAATCTATAAGTAAAGAGCTACTTTTGTATTTTACAGTAGTTTCCAAGATACGAGGGGGAGTAAATTTTCGTCTATTTTCTTTAATAACTCTAAAACTACTTATTTTAAAATTATAAAAAATATATATTTAGGATCCTCACAACAAGGCTTTTAATTTGATATATCACACGCTGCACCTTGCAAAAACCTTTTAAATTTACAACTTGCCCCCCCCTCCGCGAAAAAATTTTATTTTTATTTATTTTAACCCCGTAATTTATGAAATAAAAACTTGAACAACCCCAAGAAAAGTAGAAATTTCTGCCATTCTGAATAAATCAACGATAGCAATTCAAGAAGTCAAAATGTCGCCAATTTACCTTAGTCGTTCCAAACACCACCCTAGACAATGCCGATTGTTGTTAGATAGTGCAATTTTTGAAATAATTTATGGCAGCTGAGATTACGTGTGTTCGCGATAGGACGTGGGACGTAAATTCATTACGAAAATCATTCCATGCAGATAAATATTTAATGGGAGGAGGACACAACAATTATTCAATTCAAATAAAACCCATCCGTTCCACAGAAACATTAACATTTATAAATCAACAATTTCGACGTAAAGAATAATGAAGTCCTAGTATAAATCAATTACTTTTGGCATGTTACATTTCCTTTGTACTGTTCTATTGTTTGCGCTCAATATTATGCAACAAAATTAATTGAAATGGACGAATATTCTTCTTAACAAGATGGTAATTAAATGTTCAACGAGAATAAAAATTAAGAAGAGATATTTGATAGAATATCTATTTAAAAAAGAGGGAGCAAGCCACAGGCTACATGCATTAAGTTCGATGGAAAGAGAGAAATGATGAAAGTGGTCTTGTATCTCTCCCATCCATCGACCCTGGTTGGTTGCGGCGATCCCACCCACAGCGAAGTTCTGACGCAACGATCGCCACAGCCAATAAGCGTCAATGAATGAGAGAGATGCAAGGCAACCCTTCTGTTTTCTCTCTCTCTAATGAACGAGGCTGACTGCCTACTCTGTGCACAATACTTCTATGATGAAAAAATCAACAGAAATTTCAATTTCATAAATTAAATAAAATAACTGTATTTAACTTTCTTTTACAAGAATTTACTGGAAATCTTTGACGTACAATTTTAAGCATAAAAAAAGGGAATTTACGACCTACAATTATATTTCAATTTAATTAGAACAGCTATTAGCATCGTCCCCAAAACGATTTTTCTTTATGGATACTGAAAGTGATTCGTACCACTTGTTTTTATGGGACACACTCAAAACCAATTTCAGAATTTAATTAAATCCGAAATGACCTTTTTATCTTTTTTATTATGGAAGAAAGTGGTGGAACTTTCCCGCTTACTATCTCCAAAAAGAAATTTATTTAGGAGTAGCATTTTACCAACCAACCACCTACCTACCTTTATTCAGAATGTAATTCACAAAAAGTAATTAACCCCGAACTTTTTTTTTTCAAGTTAAAATAAAAAAGATAAAACGAACAACCCGTTCGCTGAAGCAATGCTATCTGACCTATTAATGTACAAAAAGTTTTTGATTTACCATCCTCAAACGTAGACGGTATATTTTGAACCACTAACTGATGTATTTCGAGGAAAATGGAAACATAAAAACGCAATCAAATTTTATTAACTGCGTCGTTTTGAAACGAAAACTTTAATTCAGCGAAATAATTCGCATGAGTGGCAGCACTTTATGTAGTTTTTAAACAAAACATGAGTTTCGTTTTTACGTTTCCGAATTCAAATTGTAATAGAAAATATCCCTTGCAATTAGGCAACTTCTTTAACGTACGTAGTAGTGGGTAACATTTGAAACTAGTCCAAACCAAATTTAACGTATGTACCAATTTACATTTTAAGCCGAGAAATAAAATAAGAATAATAAAATTCTACTTTTCTTTTAAGGTTGGTAGGTAATTTTTTATTTGCTATAAATCACTCTTACTCGACTATAAACCGACAGTTTAATTAAATTTTAAACGTTTTTCTCATCTTTCTAGCTTAAACGTCTCGGAAACACCCACTAAACCATTTTCGAATTTACTGTAGGTAGTGGAGGTATGGAAAATTCACACCAAGCACTTTTCCGGTTTTTATTAAATAATTTTATTGCCCTAAAAGATATGTATCGATTTTATGACCTGAAACAACGTGGTGGGTTAAAAAAAATATGACAAGAGACTGCTTATAAAATATTGCAACTAATATATAGTTGGTAGGGCCCGTAAAAGTTTTTAATAAAAATATGTGTCCATCAAAGAATCGTAGAAACATCCCCTTTTTTGTCTTAAGAATTGAGTACCCAAATAATGTCAGTAACCTCGCACATAATAACAATAGGATTTTCCACGGTAATCATTTTGAAATTAATCGTTTTCTTTGTTTTATTCATGTAATATTTGCTATCTCCAATAACGAATTGAATAATAATCATTTCTGTAATTTTCTTATCTTAAGGTTTATTAAACATATTGTTGACGATAATTATAAAAAAAAAACGTTTATCTTTTTAAACATTTGTTTTAAATATTCAGATTCTTATTATTCTATTTTAAGTCATACAAAAATAAGAATGAAATTAAAGAAAAAAAAAAGCATTTTCCAAAATTTTCTGGAATGATACCTACTTTTATAATTTACGATTTTAACTTCTCTTTTTAATATCAGTGCTATGGAACTAGGCGGTGAGGCAGTTCAGTTTCTACAATTATTTGTCAGATAATTTTTCAAACCAAAAAAAATTATAGTAGGATGAAACCCATTGGAAAAGGAAGAGAATATAACAGAAATGAAAGGAAAAATAATTTACGGTCTGAGGTCGGGAAGGGAGAGGGAGTGAGTTATGAAGGGTAAAAAACGATTTTCCTTGATTTCCAGAAAAACTACATGCCTTATGGAAAAAAGTTAAATGGCAAAGTTGTAGGTAATAACAAGATCTACAACTTTTGTATTTACACTTTTTTCACATAACCTCAAAATTTATGTGAAAAATTCAAATAACCAAGTTTTTAGTTTTTTATTTTTATCTTATACAAAAAAAATTTTTTTTTCACGAAATTTGGTGAAAACTTACCTATTTATGTCACAAACACGCTGTAATTTTTTTGATTTGAAATATTTATTTTTTTGCCTTATTTTTACTTAATATCGAAAAAGCACCCTAATTTTTAATCGAAAATTCTCACGTCAATATATCTGGTTTTTTAAAAACGTTGGTTTCTTCGTTGAAATTTCTACTTTATGATGGTGTGAAATAAAATATACATTACTATGGTAAGTTTCTCAGGAGCTTTTCCGATATTAAGTAAAAATAAGGTGAAAAAATAAATATTTCAAATCAAAAAAATTACAGCGTGTTTGGGACATAAATAGGTAAGTTTTCACCAATTTTCGTGAAAAAACTTTTTTTTGTAAAAGATAAAAATAAAAACTAAAAAGTTGTTATTTGAATTTTTCTCATAAATTTTGAGGTAATGTGAAAAAAGTGTAAATACAAAAGTTGTAGATTTTTTTATTACCTACAACTTTGCCACATGACGTTTTTCCATAAGACTTGTAGTTTTTCCGGAAATCAAGGAAAACCGTTTTTTACCCTTAAAAACTCACCCCCTTCCCCTTCCCGACCTCCAATCGCCCGTAAATTATTTTTCCTTTCATTTCTGTTATATTCTCTTCCTTTTACAATGGGTTTCATCCTACTATAATTTTTTTTCCCTTTTTACTATTTTTTAAGGCTTCAGCACTGGACTATAATACTTTCTTTTGACCATAAAATTAAATCTTATAAAAAAGTGGAAGGTGTACTTTTAACTTAAAGTTATTTACGAAAAAAACAACCAACAAAACTATACAAAAATTCTTAACTTATCACATAGATACTACTATACTAAACCCTTTCTTTCCACCCTCCAACTCCATTTCCAACCTATCTTGCAACCTTGTCTCTAATTATTTGCCTTAGTAGGCTCAGCCCACTTCCATCCTCGTTCCACAACTCTACATTCGTCCCATGATTTGCTCCTCTCACGTCATCCCAATACACGTCACAAACATTATATTTCCCTGTCACACACTCTACATCTTCTGTCTTCTTCCTTTCTCCAATATTTTTATCCCCGACACTCATTCCCTATCCTAAAGCTAGCTAATATGCCTATATGTATTATTATTCAATAACTCTCAATAAGTTTCGATACCTCGAAGTTTTTTTGTGTCACATGGTGATTCGAGTTATCGAAGTTCGACTGTAGTTACATTGTGTACCATTAGTTAGGCCCCATTAGTTTCGACACTACATTTAATGTATTAGTAGATACAACGAAAAATAGTGGAACAAAGAATTGTTATTTGTTACTATAATCTATTTAAATTTGTCGATACCGTCAATCGGCCGTAAAATCGGTTAAACAAACCGGGCTCTGAGTGTTTTCCTGTTCAATCGACCGTACAAACTGTCAGACAGATATAACGACCAAGTTGATCTTTCGTAAACCAATAACTTTTAACGTTAGTTCAAATTTCTCTTATTTATACAAATATTACAACAATATCGACAAGTTTTTAGGATTTTAAACCCACGCAATCAATTTAATTTATATCAGAACACGAATTTCAATTTTGAAAAAAAGCATCCACTTTAACTTTGATTTTTTTTATCCTTCGGGAGCCTGAGGGATGAAGAAGAAAATGGGCAGAGAGCGAAGATAAAAAAGAGCATGGCCACTACAAAATTCGCTTCGTTTGTGATATCTTTTCCTACCGTAACGCATCCATTCTTGTAAAAAAAAAAACAGATTGACCCTCAAGTTAAATTTTCGTTCTAAATGAGTACGAATAATTTGATTATATTATTTATTTTGGGGTAGGGATTTTAGGCATCAGCAGGGATATTTATTTTTACAGAAACCCCCATTCTCGACTTTTAAAAAATGAGTGATAATGAACAAATGTCAATTAATTTTCTGAATGTCATTATGACAACACCCACCCCTTTTTACTCTACTTAATACCCTTTGGTACAAAACAAATGGCTGAAAAAGGTTGCAAATGTGTGCAATTAAAAAAATTTCACGACTCATTCTACATCGCGGACACGGACGATTTGCGAAAAGACTTTTTCGAGATCGAATTCCAACCAACTCCTGTGAACGAGTCCAGCTCGAAAACGTTCACCATTATAAATTCGTGCGAAGTCCCGTGTAATTTCTTCGTAAAACGCGACTCTAAAATGCAGTACATGTACAGAGCTTTTACAATAAAAGAAGAAAACAATGCAAGCGTGCTTCCCAAACACTCGTGGGAGATTAAAATCACCTTCTCTCCAAAGCTTCCGAATCAGGACTATTGTGAAAACATCCAGATACATCCAAGTGCTATGCAACATTTCAAACTCTCATTAAGAGGTACTTCTTTAGCTCCTTACATCGTTTCGTCAATGAATTGTTTAATGTTTAATATCAGTTCGAAAGTGCAAAATGTCAAGAGGGTTTTTGAGTTAAAGAACAACTCCTCTGTAATAGCTTTTTATCAATTTGACATAAACGAAAAGGGGAATGGATTGTACAAAATATGTAATATGAAAGGATCACTTAAACCCAAAGAACATACTTATGTTGATATAATATTCAAACCGAAAAAGCCAGGTGTCCATTGCAGAGATTTGGTGTGTTTGGTATTCAATCAACGACCACTTGTAATCCATTTGGTAGGATTATATTTTCCGAATGATATAATCGACGAAACAAAGTATGTGGTCATACAACACGAAGCATCAGGATATGAATATTACTTCAGGGATAACAGTGAAATGAATTCTGCTGCTGGGTTTGACACTTTGTGGATTGATTTTGGAAGAACCGAAGCCACTTCACAGAATAAACAAGTAGATAATTGTGGTCCAAAAACTTTGTCTTGTACGAATTTTTTAGAAAAAGATGTAGTACTAGAATGGGAAACCGATTCAGACAAAATATTCGGTATAACTCCTCGTAAAATGCTCCTCAAAAAAGAAGAAACCACCAGTTTCGAGTGCAACTTTACTCCCAATCTTCCTGACACTGTATATTCGAAAATACTCAAAGGTTTTCTATACAATAACGAATTAATAGATAACGAAATATTTCAAATAAACGTACCAATTTGTTTCAATTTGAGGATGATAGGAAATACTTTTAGTGGAACTTGTGCTTGGCTACCCCAAATAGAAATGCAACCAAATAAAGTGATAACGTTACCCCCTGTTGTGCCAGGCGAAATCACTTACGGCACATTTATCCTCAAGTCGTTGGGACATTTACCAGTACTTTTTAAATTCGTCCCCCCAAAAGAATCGAACGTTATCATCAAACCACTCGTAGGCTCTTTTACTAACTACCAAATTTTCGCGGTCAAATTCCAAGCAGGCAAAGACATTGAAAGATGTTTCTTCGAATATTGGAACGTGATCTTCAACAATCGAAAAGAAAGCTTTTACCAATTCTCTGTACAATGTTGTGCACAGTTTCCGAGACTGATTGTGGGTCACGACGACATTATACGTTTCGGAACAATTTACTCCGAGTGCGAATCGTCAGTAATTGAACCACTCTTTAATCCCACTGTTCTCACAATGAAATACACGTTCCTCTTGCACGAACATTCTGGTATAAAAATAGACAAAGTAAGCGGTAACATTGGACCCAACCAATTGATATTTTTAAATTGGACATTAAAAGCTGACGTAAAAACGCCACAAAAGATTACTGTCAGGTACGAAATGCACATAGTGCGTGACCTGAAGGTCGTATCTGGGAAACCTACAGTGGGCACGGTCGAACTGTACTCCAAATCAGAATATTCCACGTTATGTGCCATACCACAACACTACGACTTCGAGGAGGTGTTTTATGGACAAGTTTGTGAAACTGAATTCCATCTCCATAATCTGGCGGAACCGACAGTATATTTTACTATACTGTGCAGAGAAAAGCAGCCTGAATTTAAGATATCGATATGTCCCAAAACGGGAACGTTACAATCGAAAACAAATTGCCGAATATCGATCAAGATTACGGCCAATCGATCCGGAAAGCACAACTTTCAATTCTACTACAAGGTCCGCGAGAACGAAAATTCTAAAAAGTTCATAAACGACGAATCTTTCAACATATTTTCAATAGACTTCCATTGCGTGTATGCAACGATACAAGTAGTAAATTTGGTTGGAAGTAATTTCGGACCTCTGTTTTCAAAACTTGTTCTCTGGAAGCTTCTCAGGATCGATGACCTCAACGAAATTTTTCGAACGATCGAAGCAAAAGAAACGAGGGCAATTGAAGCGAATCTGCCTGATTACGAAGTAAATGACCATATATACCACTGCACCCTTATCGTTAGAAATACAAGTCGTTCCAACTGTAAATTTTCCGTAAAAGCTATTAAACTCTGCGGCTGTCCTCCACGTACAGTATCCGATGGTATATCGAGAAGAAAAGTTGTAAACGACTGTCCTCATTCGGAAATGACGAAAATTTGGACAACAGTCAAAGATGTCATTTCCGTAAACTCAATCGCCAGCATCCAGATAAAAATGAGATATCTCGTCCCTGGAACTTCCCGGTTTTTGGTTAAAATACTACTAGGAGACGAACGTACAATTAACATTAATTTTGGAGTGAAATGTTTAACAAACTTAAGTTTAGTTCCGTCATCTTACCATCCCCATTTCACCATGACATTGAATGCCACGTATATAGGTCTAAATGATACCGAAATACAGGAATACCGACTATATAATAATACCTCCAACATCGTAAAATACGAATTGAATACGTCACCCCTTATAGACGTCAATTTCGATTATCAGAGTCTAATATTGGTTTGCCTAAACGCCAACGACGTTATCCCACCGTATTCATCGACGTCGATATTCATCAAATTTAAACCAATTGAACACAAATTATACATCGTTAATACAGACCTTGCGTTGGGGGATGAAACAGTCACATTTAATATACACGGCCAAGGAGTCACGAAATTAACAGAATTTCAAACAGATGTCCTTCTTCATACAGAGCAATTCAATTTAGTAAATACGGTCGAATTATCCAGGGATCATTTAACTGTGGAGAAACTTGACTTGTGGAGCGAAGAACTAAGATTAGTTTTCATCAAAAACCTCACACAGGACAGAATCATGGGATATTCATTCGAATACAAGTGTATTCCAGGGCTCATTACTATCCAACCCGAATACAAAAAGGGTACACTGCAACCCAAAGAAGTCCAAGCAGTTGTTTTCAGAATCAGGTCGCATGATAAACCTTGTAACGTTCTTGTCCAATTGGCATGCACAATTTTGGACCATACCCAATACGTTGCTTACAAAACTGCTGAACAACTCAAGAAACTCGAAATACAAAGGCACAAGGACGATTTCACTATTACCGAAAAAGGAATCCAATATCCTGTTTTCGACGACAGAATCGACCCTCCATGCCCAATGGTGAACTACACATCATTGGCCATATGTGTAAATGTAACGAATACAAAGGATAGAGACCTCATTATACCCCTTGATCTCCAATATAAACTGTCTCCTCCAATGTACCTTCAACTTAACAGTGTCGAAATAATTAACAGCTATTGCGAAACTGTTCAAAAACATTCTCACGAACCTCTCATTGATTACGACACGGTGACAAGTCAAACGTCGAAAACAAAAATTTTGTTAAAGAAAAACGAGATGGAACTTATCAAAAATGTTGCTGAATGTCTCATAGCGGACGCTGTTTTTAATGATATGTTTTCTGATATCGTCCAAGAGCAAAGCCAAAGCGAATCGCCGTTTTACTATCAATTTAAAATGAACGATGAAATCATGCCCAAAGAATACAGAACAACCAAAACAGATTTTCAGTGCCGGAAAAAACTGATTGAGATGTATTTGAATCGTCCTTCCGGTAGCGTAATGTATGAAATTTTTAAGGATCTTATATTCGAAAGCTTGCATGAACTTTACGAAATGGGACCACCACCCTATAAACGATCGAATAAACAATGCATGGACGAATTAAGGCATAAATTCGCACCACCCCCTTGCAAATGTCCTAAATTTGGAGATCACTACGACCCAAAATATCTTCACGGTACAATAGAATAAATTGTTATAAAAACTTTGTAATTGTTCCCCTTAATGAAATAACAATAAGTACTGAGTGGTGATTAAACTATTATTAAGTAGTTTACATAATCACACGCCGGTGTTTCGCTGAAACTTTCACAGCTTCTTCAAAGGTAGATTATGATGGTGGATATTTCCAAAAAACTTTACAAGTGACCACCACAATTTCCTCTTGAAGATTTTTCACCCCTCAAATTTGTCAATATTTTTTAATATTTAAATATTTTTATAACAAAATAATTTTTTTAACCTACTTTCCCCTGATACGATCCCGAAATCGTTCGAGTATTATAATACCTAGAGTTGTTTGCGTTCCATAAAATTGTTTTCAATCGCGAAGTGCCTCGCGTTGCCATTATTCTATTTTCTGGACCCGAGCCAACACGTTCACAAGTGTAAAATACTTTTCTTCTTTCTCCAACAATTGCATGTGTCAATATGTACTTCCACATTCACGAAAATTCTCTCGTGAAATGTGCCTAAGCAGCCAACAACAATACCGCACATCCTTGAAAACCACCGATCTTACAATGGAGTTCTAAAATTGAAAAAAACCGAAGATTTGAGGGGTGTCATATGTACAAAAAACAACAAAGGCTGGGAGTGGTTCAAATGTCCTTCGAGTTTACAAAACTTAACTCTAAAATGAAATGAGTCTCTAAACTAATAAAAAGTACGTATTCCCCTACAATTATCGACCTGTTTCAGTACTAGCTAAAAAAAAATATTGACAAGGGTGCAATTGCTCGCTTGCTCTCAGCGTATCTAATAATGAACCATCTGTCGTCAGTCTTTTGAATTTAAAACAGACTCGTTTTGGACACGGTCGTAATTAATTTTATTTTTAACGGAACAGAAACAGGTATCTACAAAACGGTAATCTTGCATACGTATTATGTACGTTGTATGTCATAACTACTTTTACGTAAATTATTATTGCAGTGAAATATACAGCAGTGTTAAGTATTTAAGAAATAAATGAAGTCGTCGTGTAACGGGAATTTTAATCGGAGAAAGACTAAAAGTATATCCACCATGAGCATTCATATTCGAGATAATATTGTAATATTTGACATTTTATTCTAAGAGGGTTACTCCTTTCTTTTTATGAGTACAAAAGGAACTCTTAGAGAAATACTTAAGGTACCTAAGGACCTTTATGTAACTGTCACTATTTTCCAATAAATTCACAGAGAATTTCCTAATTTTCAGAAACAAATTACCTAATTTCTGAAAATGTACTGGCAACTATGTATGTATTTGTGGAATATTTGTGTATAAGTAAAGTAATATTAATAGTTTACTAGGTATAACACATTTCCGCTTCGCGCCCTCATTCCAGAAAATCTAAAATAGAAATTTTATTAAGACTAGAATATGTCGAGTATAATGAGAACTTATTTCATTAATTCCCTTGTCGATGAAAATAAAACTATGTACTTACGTATATTTACCCATATTTAAAAAAATAATTTAGTACCATGAAAAGGTAACTTCATATTTTACAATATTTAAACCATTATAAAATAAAAATAAAGATAGTTATTAAATGTTTAACCCCTGACATACTTTTTAACATCAAATATCAATTTATTAAAATATATATGTACTTCCTATATACATTAATTAAAAAGTACCTAACTGTATTTTATATGTATATTTAGGTACCCTTGTTGTAAATACAGTATATAAATGTAAACAAGGCAACATAATAATAAATGCACTTCATGAACTTTATACGTAATTATTCTTATCACATATAAAATTTTATTACGTCTAAAATAGACAATAGAAAAGATAATTGGACATTGCCATTGTGCTATTCCAAAACAAGTAGTTCAAACACAAATAGGTGAATATTAAACGCATCATGTAGCATCACTTCAATTATAAATATTAAAAAAAGAGCATGAACTTAATTTTGATAATTATTAATCAATATTTGTCTTAGGGATAACTTTATTTGGATTCAAACATTATAGGTATTGGGTACCGTTCTTTACAAACATTCAGTCATGACTCATTAAATAATCTAACAGGTTGCATACCTGTAGCATGCGTAATAGGTGGAGTAATTGTAAATTTAAACCTTTTATTTTTTATGCATAGTTACTTTACGGTTAACATAAAATAATTAAAAAAATACACAATTTTTAATTCAAAAAATGGACCCACATATAATTTATCTGAACTAAACACAAAAAAGTTAATAAGAAAAAAACCTTTAATCTTTAAAAATATACTATAAAATAACAAAGCAAATTAGTTTTACTATTTTTGGAATAAACAATTCAATCTAAAAGCTGATATGGGTATTCCAGTTGTATTTATATTACAGTTGATATTACTTAACACTGATAATCAATGTAGAATACAGTTAACTAGGTATAATGTTTTGTGTTCATATAATAGTACTCCTTTAAAATTAGGAGGGTAATATAGGATAAAATCATTCTCAAAAAGAAAGAAAACCTTTGAAAAGGGAGTAGCACATTCATGACTAAATTTGAATAACTGCCCACATTTATTTCATATTAATTAAAAAAATGTGTGCAGCATAGTTATATAAGCCCACATATTTGTTAAGGATATAAATATTTAAGGATTTCTTCTGTATTTTTGAAAAAACTAGCCATTTCAATTATTGATTGCAAACTTATAAAAACAAACGTCAAAATTACTCACCTTCTGACAATTCCAAATCTAGCTCAGCCAATTTCTCTCTAACATCTTCGGGTAATTTTGATATATCAATATCTAAGTCTGCCATTGTAATAGTTTATAAAATTCACTTGCAAACGGCACAAAAACACCCGCATTACACTATTCAAGATAACATTTCTACTCCATGTTCCATATTAACTGTCAAACTCTGCTGTCAATTCTATCCGAATTTTCTACGGTTTTGATTGTCAATTTTCTATAGTTTAAGTTGTCTTCAAAACAACTTCTCCCACAGATTCACTTAACAATCAGATAATTTAATAATTAAAGGTTATGTCAGATTAGTGATTTAAGGTTATAAAATTAATTATAAATAAGCAATTAAGTTAATAAAAGGTCTGTCTCTGTAAAAAAATAGAATTCGTGTAACGTTATTGTTGTTTATGCATAAGAAAAAAGCTCAAATAATAAATAAATTTAAGGTAAATTCAGTAAAACTTGCTGTATTTAGTTTTTAATTTAAATACGTGTTATTTTTATCTGTTAACATAATTCTTTCAATTTTCTCACGATATCAAAACTGACACGGCAATCAAACAGACACAAAAAAACATTTCAACGAAAATCAGCTGTTAGTACATAGAACTGTGAAAGTGCTGTTTTCTGTTTGGGTTCATCCTACAAAAAGTGATTACAAGCGATTTTCAACGGCGTAATAGTTATCTTACAACATAATTTAAAACTTGGTTGATTTGCGGTTGCTTCAAATAAGTGATTACCGAACTAAAACAATGCAAATAAAATTTTCTTTCTAATCAGAAGATGGGAGTGACTGGTTGTGGGTGTTATTACGATTTTTTACAAAGAACAGGATTATTATTTGTTTTTGAATCGAAAATGGCTAATTACAATTGCTAGCTAGCATGGATACCAATAAAATGAGCCCAATAAAAAATATACCAGGTAATATACTTAACAAACTTCTTATCAGAGAACTGATTATAAATTCCTTATCTGCTTTCAAGATTGTGAGGAACCCTACCCCAGTTTATCAGATTATCATGATTATGAACCGAATTTAGAATTTGATGATACAGAGTTACACCAATCTCCTGATGCCCTTGCCAGTGCTGGTAAATAATTAAGTACATATTTATAAACTTATTTGGATATATCTTATTAAATATTTTAGTGGACTTAATTAATGAAATTGAAACTAATGGAATGGGATCTCCAGTGTCTGATTTTACTGATGAGAATTTCGAAGAAGAATTAGCAGAAGCATGTGAAGAATGTTTTGACAGCCTTATCTACTCATCATATCCTGAAGTTGACTCCTCTGATAAATTTATGGACATTGCAAGGTATAATATTGTTGATGTAAAGGGAGATGATGCTTTAGGAAGAAAAGTAATAGTTGTGTATGCCTGCAAATTACCACCTGTTAAAGACATTGATCATGGAAGATTTTTAAGGTAATATAATAATTGCTAATAATTTTCATAGTTGTAATATTAATAATAAAACATTGAAATACATTTTAACTATGCCCTGAAAAGAGAAACATTAAAATACACATTTATTTTTAGGTATTTAACAGACACTTTAGATAAGTATGTGGAGCAAGATTATAGTTTAGTGTACTTTCATTATGGTCTTTCAAGCAAAAACAAGCCTCCACTTAAGTGGCTTTGGCAAGCGTACAAAGCATTTGATAGAAAATACAAAAAGAATTTACAGGCCTTGTATCTAGTGCATCCAACTAATTTCTTAAAGATAATTTTCCAACTTTTCAAGCCAGTCATTAGTGTAAAATTTGGAAGAAAAATTAATTACATTAACAACTTAAAAGAACTCAGTGAACACATTCGACTAGAACAGTTATCTATCCCAGACCAAGTTAAAGAGTAAGTAATTGAATAATTTATATCATTTAATAGATTAATTAACAGTTAGTTAATTTATCTTGCAGGCACAACAGAAAATTAGGAGGCACAAGTAGTGCTGTTGCAGTAGAAGAAATAGAGCCTGAATACCCCACACAACAGTTTGGTGTAACTTTAAACTTTATAAAAGATCATTACATGGAAGTTATACCACCTGTTGTTAGACAATGTATACAACATTTGGATAAACCTGATGGTAATAATACCTAAATTACTAAATCAATTTTTGAGCATCTAAGTTTATATTTTTCAGCTTTGGAAACAGAAGGTCTTTTCAGAAGATCTGCCAACGTTTTAAAAGTAAAACAGTTAAAAGAAAACGCAAACAGAGGCGAAATTTTGAAGTTTGATGATCCACACGAGGCAGCAGTATTACTTAAAACTTTCTTAAGAGAACTTAAAGAACCGCTCTTAACACATGAACTGTATGATGAAGTGATGATGTTTCAAAGTAAGATAAAAAGTATTTATTTGCCTTGTGCAGGTGATTTTATTATTAGCTTTTTCTTTAGGTTGGAATAGAGACGAACAGCTAAGGCAGGTTTCTATTTTGGTGATGGAAAAGTTACCTGAAGACAATTATAAGATCCTCAAATACATTATTAACTTTTTGTCTAAGGTACGAAATTATTTAAAACAATTCAATTAACTTCTAAATAATTTGAAATACCATTTAGAAGTTTTAAATAATGAAATCAATTATAAAAAATTAATTAAAATGCATAGCTTTTAATAAAATTTTAAATGCAATTTTACAGGTAATGGAAAGAGCAGATCTTAACAAAATGACTGCACAAAATTTAGCAGTGGTTTTTGGACCAAATTTGGTCTGGTCTGAAAATGTTACAATGTCTTTAACAGCTATAGGCCCTATAAACATGTTTACACAGTTCCTTCTACAACACCACTCGGAAATATTTATCGTTTAGTGTTAAAAAGCATAAAAGATACATAAGCATTGGAAACTATAAAGGTGAGAAAAAAACTCATTCATTTCTTATATAAATAAGTAAATAAATAATAAGAACGATAATTAGATTGAAAGGGAATTGTAGTCATTCGCTTAGTCTGATATGCCAATGCCAAAGAAATTATAAAGAAAATGTGGAAATCACAGACTGTTTTTACACTTTGTACATAACATGAACTTTTTTAAGTAGATGCTGGGTGAGGGCTACACAAAAAATACTTAGTTTTTAGAAAAAATAAAATATATGAAAAAGAATCTTGTAAACTAGTAAGAAAAATAATGAACTGTTAGAGATGTATTGGGGCGTTTTAAGAATATTATTTTTTGTCTTGAATTACTTTTAGGGTAAATATATAATTCAGCTTTAAGACAACTGTGTTAGATCTGAAATTAAGTAATACTGATTGCTTTAAACTTCCAAAATTTTGGTGCTGAAACATATAAGTATACATAACATAAAAAAAATCTAAAAATTGAAAATTAAAAATATTTTCTTCTTATTAAAAGTTATTAAAATCAGTTCAACATTAAAATTAAATTTTGGAAGTTTCTTTTTTACCAGGGTTGCTACTTCTATCTATAAAATGTATATTTTTATACTTGTGTATTAAATTACCATTCCACTAATTTACTTAATTTTCCATGTGTATTGTACTACCTCTACTAATTGTGTAATAATTTCTTAATTTCTCAATAGTAGACTACTTATAAAATATTGAAATTGTCCAGATTAATGTGCATTTAAGAAAATAGCAAAGATTTATATATTATATTTACACATTAGGGACAAAATAATGTACCTAATATTATAAAATGTATGTATCAGATACTAGTGTTGTAATATACATTATATTTGTATTAAACAACGATATGAAAATAAATTATAGATCTTTTAATATATCTTTGTATTTTTTTTTATCAATTTGCTAACTACATAAAAAAACTCAAAAGTTATATTAACAAAGAACAGAAAGCACAAAAGTACCTTTAAAAAAATATAGACAGTGTAACTATCAAAAACATTTATTCTAATTAACCCTTTTCTAACAATAATTACATAATTATGTAGATATTTAAGAACTTCACAAAACAAGCTGCAGAATGATTATTTCATAATACCTGAAGCAGATATATGTATCTCATTGCCAGATTAATATCAACATGTATAAATAAGAAGCTTTATAGTTCCAAGAAGTAAAGTTAAGAATTTAAAAATTTTGTCTAAACATACATATCTATTTAATGTTAATGCCATGTGAACAGACTTACCACTTTATCTAGACCATTTACTATTTAAAGCTTCGTTGGAAGTAAATCGTTTAAAACGTAGTCTACCTAAAAATATAAATTATCCAGTAACACCTAATGATTAGCAAACAAACAATAACTCTTACAGTTCCAAACCACCAAGTGTTAGGCTTGAAAACAATTCTACTCAGAAAACTCATTTCTGAAGCTGGGGATATTAAATGCAAATGCATGTGAGGTACTGAATTGAATGGTGGCCAATGGAATCCTGCCAATACATCATCCACGTTACCTCCATTTTCTTGAAGGGCTCTTTTACCCTCATTTAACAACTTCTCAACAAGCACCTTGTCGTTTAAGGTTATTTTGTTAACATTTTCAATATGTACCTTTGGAACGGCTAAGTAATGAAACTTCGATGCTGGTTTTACATCCTTGAATACAATTATTTCGTCATCTTCCAGCAAAATTTCAGCAGGAGAAGTGCGAGCAATAATTTTGCAAAAAATACAATTTGGATGAGTAGGTGAAGACATTTTTGATCGCAAATAATCACAAGATCACTTTATACTATTTAAAAGCAATTTATCTTGTAAAAATTACATGTCATTCTCAAATAAACGTTTAAAATCTAAAAAACATTAACAGAATTAAAAACAGTGTAATGTCAAAAATAATAGGTTAGAGGTCGAGGTCATATCTGTCACCATAGACATAAAGATTAGCAAAACATTCAATTTTCTATGTTCCTAATTGTCAAAGTTGTTAGGTTATATAAGGTTACATTTTGAAAAACAAGTAATAATTTTATCGTTTTTTTAACTTTACTCATTTACATGAGCCAAAATTGTAATGGTCAACTGGTAAGTAATAACCAAATATGCTTAATTATTTGTATTTATAAATATTACTTTAGTAAACATTCAAAAAAAGCTGAACAAGTACGTACCTTGACTTCGTATCAAAATGAATGAGAAGTTTACTTATTATTTGGAATTATCTAAGAACCCGGTACGATTTGAACCTGTTAACCAGTTAACAAATGTCTTCTTTGATGACTCAAATAAACAGGTATGCAGTTTTCATAGTAATAATAACAGTACTTGAACACTAACATACTCAATCTGCAGGTGTTTGCTGTAAGATCTGGAGGTGTCATGGGGGTGGTCGTGAAAGGTCCTTCAGAAGAAAGTAAATCATTAAATTTTAGAATGGATGATGGAGGTCCAGTAATATCTATTAAGATTTCATTAGACCAAAAAGTACTTGCTGTTCAAAGATCAACAAATTCAGTAGAATTTATGAATTTTAATGGCTCTAATTTGGAAAATAAATATTCACAAAGTTGCAAGAAAAACGCAACGCTGTTAGGGTTTGTGTGGTCTTATATTAATGAAGTAGCTTTAGTGACAGATCATGGTGTTGAATTATATTCTGTTATACCTGAGAAAGGAACTTTAAAACATTTGAAAAGTATATCAGTTACAGTGCAGTGGTTTGTGTGGTGTCCTACAAACAAAATTGCCCTATTAGCATCTAGTCATGGTTCACAATTGTTACCTGTCTTTTTTAAACCTGGTTCTGTTTCTAAAATGCCCAAAGTGGAAGGTATATTTAATTTCTATCTTTTGTGGCATAATGAAAGCTTATTCTGCATTTTGACAAGATATAATGCACTACATTTAAATGTTATCCACGTTTTTTAGGAGATCCAGGTCGAATGATTTTAGAAAGAGATATAACATTGGGTACTTTATATGGAACTGCTGCAGTACTTATTTTAAGGCATCAAAACGCACCCCAGACTTCTGAGGTCCATATTCATTTACTTGATGGTTCAAGTTTAGCACCTATTAAGAGGCATGTCCTTCGTTTAGGACTTTCTGGCAGATTCGCAATTAATATTGTGGATGATTTAATCCTTGTTCATCATCAAGTATTTCTTTTTAAATACATTTAATTTCATTGTAAACATAATTACTTTACAGGCCTCAAGGAGCTCTCAGGTGTTTGATATTCATTTACGAGGGGAAAATGATGGTACAGTAACTTACCATAAAGCTGTGGCCCCAGCAAAGTCCATTAAACCTACTTGTTTGGAAATACCAGGTCTTTTGGAGCCACAGAAACACGTTTGTGAGCTGTGTATCCTTTTAATACCTAATCTGAAAAAAATATAAATATTTCAATAAGTACTTAACTTTGCTTAGATTCTGCAGATTGGGTTGTTTTTCAACCAAATATTGTAATTGATGCCAAATTGGGGTGTCTATGGTGTATACACTTAATTCTATCTGAATTATGCAGGCAAATACCGGACTTGGCAGTTTGCACACAATTAGCTTTAAACCGAGCCAATGGGAAAGATGTTTTATTAAAGGCAAGATTTACATTTTGTATAATGCAATTACTTCACTGCATATTTATTTATTACAGTTGCTCCTAGATAGGATAGAGCTTCTAGAACCGCCCCTTCAACAGCTCCAAAGCTCTTTCGACTACATAAACGTGCTATACAGAAAATGGATAGAGAGTGAGTTGCAGGTTCAAACAGCGTCCCCAGCTGGTGCTCAACCCCCCAGTAAAATTATATTTCAACCTAGAGTTCTCATAGCACAAGGGGATATGTACAGTCGTGTACTTCAACAACTAGACTCGACTGATAAATTACAAAAATTGGAATGGGTTCTCGTGAGTTACATCACATCTCTAACTCAGAATGATATTCCTACAGAACTTAGTCTTAATGAGATGCTCATAAACGCTCTGGTACCTATTTATCTATTAATCTACTTTTGTAATATATTAAAATTGTTGTGTATTTTAAGGTGAAACAGGAAAAAAACTCGGCATTATTCCAGTTCCTCCAGTATGGTGTTATCTCGGATTCAAAGCCACTTGCGTGTCGTTTACTGTCTTTAGGTTTTGTTGAGCTCGCCCTGGACATGTTTGCACGATTAGGTACTTAATTATTTATCATATACATGTCACAATTTCCTACTCACAAAATTAATTCAGGAGCAACTGAAGAAATAGTAGAAATTCTATTGGACCAAGAACAAGTTCTTCCGGCTTTACAACTAGCAGGGGATAAAGAGACACCGCGGAAATTCTTACAGGCGGCCCAAAATACCGGAAATGCAACCTTATTTCACAGCACTGTATTGGCCCTAAGGTCTAACCCACATTTTAAAGAGAGTTTTCTTAAAGGCATATAAAAATTAAAATATCTAACTTTAATGTTATAATATGTTAATATTTGCAGATGAGCGTCTTCGAGCATACTTAAACCATTACGCTTCCCTTTTTCCAGCCAAAGTTAATACAAGTAAGTGAAATTAGAAATTATCTTTTGTACTATCCATAATTTATTGTAATATCACAATCAATTGAATAAGTTACATATTTATACATATATGTATATATTGCGTAATAATAATCATATACTATTATTTACAATATAAATGGTTTTTATTAATCAATTATTATTTATAATCAGTGCTGTATAATTAAAAATATCTATTGTAAAACGTATCAGCTATGGATACACCATAATTAAAATCGCCCTTCTAAATCAGGTCTTACCTGAATGCTTTCGTAAACAATGTTCACGCTGTTCGATGATGACTTTTTCTTATCGTCTTTCAATAGCGTGCCCACCAATCTACAGGTGGGACAAGGAAATGTTTCCTCTAACGTTGGCACACAACTGGAATGAAAACAATGCCCGCATTGCCACACTACACAGTCTGTATCTTTCTGCGAATATAACGATTTTCGACATAACATACACAAATCCGAACTAACTGCTATAGGTTTTCGATTAATTGACAGCGACTTTGCCAATCCTGAAAAAAAAAAATGTTATTAAATCGAATTATTTAAAGTTAATTAGGCCAAAAAATAAATATTAACCATCACAAGATGCCTGGTATATGTAATACATGGAAATTAATTAATTTTAATTAAAAAATACAGCAAAGAGACTCGCCAAAAGAAGAAAAAGCAGTGAAATTCTTACCATGATGAATATCTTTACTCAGAAGCTTAAAAGTAGTCTGTAACATTTGCAGATCATGTCGACAATCTGCCAGCATTTCTCCCAAAATTCCCCGAACGTCCCCGAAGCAAACGTCGCGAACCAACTCCAAAAGTTGTGTGGGAGGAACATGGGGAGCGGCGAAATGTAAAAGCTGTCGTACGCTCATGCATTTAAGGCTGGTTGGATGTTTAAGCAGAGTCAACCAAAGTTCTTGGGCTTCGTTCAGGCTTAAATGTTCCGCTCCATGGACACAAAGCTGCACAGCAGCATTAGCCATCCCCTGTTGCAACATAAGATCCAAAGCTTCTCTATAATTGCCACACTGCTCAAGTAAAAGAGCTGTAGCAGAATGTTTCTCGAATTTTTTTGTGATTTCAAGGGCAACTTCTGTAGGACACAATTTCAACTTGACAAAGTCATCGACAAAACTGCTGTTCCTTTGACAGAGAACTTCAAAAAAGTTTTTTGCTACTTCAGATGGAAGTTTGACTTCCAAAAGGACCAATTCGTTTACGAATAGATAGAACAAGTCAATGTCTTGTGATTCCAAAAACTGACACAAATATTCTACAATATCTGCAAAATGTTCGACAACTATATCAGCCGATTTTTTCGAATCAATTTTTACTAGATCTGCGAAATTATCTATAAACTGTTTACGTATACATCTTTCGCCATCTTCGTGATATTTTAATATGTAATTGAAAGCGTCGTCGCTTCTATAAATGTCCCTTAAATAACATTCCAAAATTTTATCGTACTTTTTCTGTCTCTCGTACAAAATTTCGGCAACTCTATGACAATTACAATTCAATGCCTTTTCCAATTGCTTATTGAAATCTTCAGTGATCTTATTACATTCTAAAAGATCGATCCACGCTTGCTGCCTGTCGTAGTGATCGCGGACACTTAAGTCTTTTTCCAAAGTATTCATTAACGTTTTTAGAATTTCGTTTAAATTTTCTTTATCTAGTTTCAAACTATCTGATGCAATTAATCTCGAAACGAAACAAGCTAATTGCACTTCCTGGCTTTTCTGAAATTAATGGTTCATTATTAAATTTTATTACCATTCTGATTCTAAAATAAATAACTTACATCAAACTCAAGGGATGAGACTATGTCAATCATGATCTTTATCAGTCTTTGTCTCTGCAGCAGTCCCATTTCGCCCGAAAATTCCGGTTCTCTAAACGCCAATTCCACGACATTTAAACATTCTCTGGTATTGTATTTTAAAAGGGCCCTTAAGTAAGGGTACGTCTTTTCACCTTCGGTTGGTGTAATAGAATGTGTTGTTTCCAAACATCTTAATATGTCGTACTTAACTTTCGAAACATTATTTTCGGGAATTTTTCCGTGAGGATATCCCAATCCGGTCAAACACGATGAAACATAAACAAGCATTATATTACCTAATTTATGATTATCGGGGACCAAATCTTGGAGGAACTCAATCAGAGGACTTACATAATCCTCCAAAACTTTTGTATTAATGTGTATCCACGCTTTGTATAGTTTTTTAGCTTTACATATTTTCAAAACTTGATGTAGGTCCAGGCAACTCAAGTCTAAGGCCAATAAAATATTTTCGAGAGTTTCGCTGTTATTTTTTTCTTCGTGATATTTGACTAAAGCCTGTGCCACGGTGGGATTAAGGAAATACAGGGCACCATTTATTATATGGTCACTTATTAACGTATAGTACCAATCCAAAATGAAAGGCTCTTTAGCTACTGCTTCCCATAAATCATTACAAAGAAGATCACTGTAATAAAAAACAACAAGTTACTTTTAAAATGACTTAATATATGTAAAACTTACATTTTATTCAATTTCACGCAGCAATTAACAGCAGCAGTTAAATTATCTCTTTCAATCCCATAACAGTTAAGACTTACTAAATATTTTTCCAGTAATTTGCCGATGTTATTATTCGTATTATATTTGCCTTCCTCAGCAGCTAAATTGAGAGCCTCAGTCCATCTGCCCTGTTCACTAAGAAACGCCAATCTTTCAGGCCAAGTTCGTAACTTTACAAGGTAAACTTCTTTGGTTCCTAGTATTAAAAGCTGATCGCCACGACTAGAAATACTGTTGTAGCACGCTCTCTCGCCCGCTAACGCAAACGCTTCACTAACACCACCCCCAAGTGCCAAGGCCTTAAAGTGCGCCGAACCATAAACCAACCCTACAATAATTAATAATTTAGTCTTACTAGATTCCTTATTGTTCAAATAATTTGATATGTTAAACAAGACTAAAAGAATTACATATAGTTAATAGATTGCGTATCGCATTCTTTGTGAAACATTTTGAATACCAAAAAAAGGGGGTTTAGAGTAACAAAAACTGGGTTACGTTTCACGAAAATATTTTATTAATCTCTACAAATTTGTTTCAACCCTTGCGGGTCATTGTCAAGAGCTACGAAGTTACTAAAGATGTAAATAGTGTACCAGACTTATATAAACGGATTACAGTAGGCAAGAAGAATTTTATGCAGGTAGGTAACGGTTATCTATTTGGAAAATCCAATAACAGCGGAGAATCCAATGTGAACATTTCAATTTGATTATTTACAATATTTTCATTATTATTAATGGCTTTCTTAATTTCCAGAGATTCAAGTAAACTCAATTTACCAATTTTAGTCAACAAAATTAATTTAAAAACTCTGTTAGTTAACAACAAAAATAAAACAAATTCAATAGATAAAAGTGGCGTGTACAAATTATACTGTAAAGATTGCACAGCCTTTTATTTGGGACAGACAGGTAGGGCCATAAAAACTCGTCTTAAAGAACATGTGCTTGCCATTCAGAATAAAAAGAATAATACAGGAATAGCTCAACATTGTCTAGATTTCAAACATAATTTAGATATTAATTCAATTGAACTTGTACATTCTGCTCAAAAGGGTCGTAAATTGAGTTTACTTGAATCTCTGGAAATTAAGAAAGCCATTAATAATAATGAAAATATTGTAAATAATCAAATTGAAATGTTCACATTGGATTCTCCGCTGTTATTGGATTTTCCAAATAGATAACCGTTACCTACCTGCATAAAATTCTTCTTGCCTACTGTAATCCGTTTATATAAGTCTGGTACACTATTTACATCTTTAGTAACTTCGTAGCTCTTGACAATGACCCGCAAGGGTTGAAACAAATTTGTAGAGATTAATAAAATATTTTCGTGAAACGTAACCCAGTTTTTGTTACTCTAAACCCCCTTTTTTTGGAATTACATATTTTGATTTTAAATGTTAATTTACCTGCGTTGTCTAATTCCAAAATTTCAATTTCTCGTTGGGTTCGGACTTCTGTGAGATGTAGATTTTCGGTTGTATCTAAGATGGCCAGATGTCTTGTACCAAACCAGTGTAAGGCGCAAAGTGTATAAGGCACTTGAACACTGCGTAGAGGGAACAAATTGATCCTACTTGAATCTATAGGTGACATTACTACACGAGTATAATTCAATTCAGTACCACGTCCCCACGCGAGAACAGGCTGCATGTTACGACCCACTGGCACCATTCGCCACGCTAACAATGGGAGACACATTGGACTTCTGGGTAACATTTGAGTAAATAACACTCTTAGACGAGGCTTTATTGTAATAACTATCACCTAAAATATGAAAAAATTACTTTGGAAGTTCCCAAATAAAACAATTACCTTAGAAAGAGTGGCAATTGCAACGATGACAAACTGCCCCAAAGGATGGAAATCAAGTGGTTCTACAAAAGGCTCGAAAACACAGACTTCACCTCGTGCACCAGAAAATAAACATTTAGAATTCCACGTTCGTTTTCCAAGACGTCTGCTAAATGATAGAGAAAATATACAACCAGCTGAATCACCACACAAGGCTAAATTGTTGCTGGCTGTAAAGCGCAAATGCAATACTGCTGATTGTGGAGCATGTGCATCTGGTAAACGTCTAATAACGTCTCCAGTGCCACAATCTACCATAAAAATATATCCTCTCTCAAAACTACAATAATAATTAGAAAATTAACTGTACAGTACAGAAATAAATTATGTTAAAACAGTCCTACATACCCAACTAATATTCTTGTTGAATCTACATTAAATGCTAAGGATGATATTGCTCCTTGGTCGACTGTTTGAGAATCATGGCAGCACCAACACAATTTCTGCTCTGAATCAAAAGCTAGAAGATAACCATGTGATGTTCCTACTGCTACTGTTTTACTGCTATTGCTTATTACAGTTGGTGATCCAGCACCAACCTTTTCCTACAATATACAATATTTATTAAGAAATTTACAACGAATTTAAAAGTGAGATCACTAACTTTAGCTGACACAAGTTGAGCAGATATCCCTTGTAAAATTCCATGATAGAGTAAAGACTTAAATTTTTGTAAATGTGAGGAGCTTTGAACTGATTGTAAAGAAGTTGTATCACTGCCTTCTTCAGATTCTAATTCCCATAAAATGCTTTCTAAGGAAAGGGGTGCAGAAGGAGGTATGTCATACTCTACATCATTCAACTAAAAATAAATAAATCAGAGAGTGTTTGTATGTAACATACACAACCAACCTCGTGAATATCTAAAGAAGATTCATCAGAATCTTCCACAACAAGAGAATCCATAATATAATTAAATCTTAGTTTTAATTTTAACAAAACATAATTTTGAGGTTAAGAGTAGAAAATTGAACTGCAACACATTAAACAATTAATGAATCACATTTAAACTTCAACACCACAAACACATCATGCATTTTGGCTTTATTAGTTGAAAACCACTAATTTTATTTGCAATTTTCATCGTTGCAAATAAAAAAAGAACCTGACTTTGACGTTTCCCATTATCGAAAATATAAATCAACCCCCTAATAAAAGTCACAGTTGCAGTATACAACTTACTAAAACATTTAAACCCAAAAAGACCCTAATACCATCCCCAAATGAATTATGAAAATTTCAATTACTTTAATTATAATTCTATTTAAACTAATTAAATAATTATTAAATTTGAAATAGAAAAGACTCTTGTAATGGTAATTGTTTAAATTTAAATATACAGTAAATATTTTTAAGTACAATTTAACTTTTACATATTGGCAAATGTTACTCACGAACTTCACTTCTTGGCATTTGGCAATAAGTTTGACGTTTAACATTTATTTATCATGTCGAATTGATAAACTTTGTTGTGTTGTAAATTAAATTTTGTGTTTTTTTGTTTATAATATAAATACAAAACATGATGCAGCATCAATATTGGGTTACAAAGAAGACTGTTCAAAGGAAATTAGGAGGAAAAGAGGATGACTGCATTATATCTTCTGATGCTGAGTTGGACGCAAAATTAGAACTGTTCAGATCTATTTCTGATACTTGCATTCAGTTACAACGAATTATAGATTCATACCAAGAAAGGTTATGCTATTTAGCTCAAGAAGAGAACGCTTTAGGAAGATATTTGAAAGAGTGTGGTAAAAATGAGAAAAACTCAAGTGCTGCTCAACTTTTGTCAGTAGCTGGTAAAGCTTTGGCATATACAGGTCATCAGTTATTAACAGTTAGGCCTCCTCTGGTACGACTACATCATGATGTAGAGACATTTAGAGCAAGAGCTATATTAGACACAAGAGCAACTGTTACAGAAATGGAGAAAGTCCGCACTGAATACAGAGGTGCGTTAAGTTGGATGAAGTCTGTCTCTAATGAACTAGATCCAGACACAGGTCGTGGATTAGAACGTTTCAGGAAAGCTCAGTCCTATGTTAAAATATCTAAAACTAAATTTGACCGTTACATGCTAGCATGCTTGCAGAAAGTCGATTTGTTAGCAGCTGCTAGATGCAATATGTTTTCTCATGCATTGATTTCCTATCAGAATGCAATTACAACATTTTCAGTTAAATCATCAGATACATTAACACATGCTGCTAAAAAATTGAATGATGTAGAGCCTTTTGAATTTTGTGCTGTCTCCGAATTGGCAGGCAACATAGAAGATGAAAAAGAAAACAAGGACAAGAATTCATTTTTCAACTCTGAATACAAAGATGCTGTTCCAAATAATGAAGACCAGGAAAATAAAAAGAAAGACTCAATGTAAGTTTTTGTCAGCTTTAAGTAGTTATATTCTAATTACAGTGGAAATTTTATTTTTATAATTTCAGAAAGGAACTGTCAACCACGGATTTACTTGGTGAAAGCTTTTCTATCCCTCCAGTAACCCCTGACACCAACCTTATTGAAAGTAGCAAATATTCCGAGGATTCTACACTTAGTTCTGAACTTTTAAGTTTAAATTGGCCATCTGAAAATGACCTTCTGGGAGATTTTATGCCTTCCAAATTTCTTCATGAGGGTACATTTAATTTTGATGTCCTTAACCAGAAGAGTGAAGAACCCAAACCCAACTCAACCAAAGATGATCCAAAAAAATCAAATGATTTAAAGTCTCAAATGTCTTGGTTAAGTTTATTCAAAGAGTTGGACCCTCTCGCTAATCAGGACATTGAATCAGGAGATAGAGCTTGAATAAGTTCATAATTTATTTATATTAAGTATTTTTTTTTGTTACCAAAGAACATTTTCAGTATTTATGATCCAATGAATGCTTTTGGTGTATATTTATGTTGGAAATAATACAATAATTAATAATCACATTCCAATTAATGCCAAAGATTTATATTTAAAGAAATGTTTCTTTTTTGTGTGTTATGTTCCTGCCTAAAATATTTATATACCTACACAAACTATAATAAGTATTTATCTAAGATCTGTTAATTTGTAAGAAATTTTACGAATAAAACTTATTAGTCTAAAGTAATAATTCTTTTTCCTTTATTCATCATAAATAAAAATAGACACTGCATTTAAATTAAATAACAATAAGAAAAACATTTTACGTTTGTAATAAATATTACTATTAGACCTCATTATATATATTAGGAATAAGCTAAATTTTCACTTACATTAACATAGGTTCATTGGTTTAATAAATCGACATTTTATTGTGTAAATTGCCATTCTGATAGTTTTTAACTAAAGCAATGCATTTTAATTTAAACACAAAATGAGTTCATTTGGTAAAATGATAAACAATTTATAAACAGTGGAAAATGATAATAAAACCTAGGGAAACAATTCAGAATTCTCTATTTAAAAATTTCTGACAAAAAATACCTTTTGAACCAGAACTGCCTAAATAAGGATGTATTAGTGTCTTATATTTGTATTTGTATCAGTTTTACTAATTATATGTGCTTTTAAACGTTCATCGTAAGATTCTTCAATGAAAAACATCAATAATTTGCAAGTTACTGCTTTTATTCAATTCTATTCGTGTATTGCATTTTGAATTCTCGCGCCACTGCTGTTGGTTCCTGAGCTTTTTCAAAGCTTCGCAGAGGGCGCTATTTGGAAAAGTAACCCGGTAAATTCAAATATTTAAAACAACAAGAAAGTTTAATAAAAGCTTATTTTAACAAGAAAAAAGGTAAGGTGATTAAAAAGTATACAAATAAGGTAAATATTACTGAAATTCAATGGAGTATTGCTGGAATAACAATGATTAAATTTGTAAAGTATAAAATTAAAAAAATATGAGTTTTATTAGGGACCAAAAGAGAATAATTCAGAGCAGCGGTTTTTATTGTTGTTTACAATAAATAAAATTGAATAGAAAAATGTAACCAAGGTTACTGTATTTAAATAAATACCAAACTGTTTTTTAAATGACAAGTTCACTTACGAAGATTTATTAGTAAAAATAAAGTCAAATAACATTTTTAAGACAAGACAATATGGTAGACGAAGATAAGCGTTTAGAGCCTCCTGGAATGTCAATATTGCCCACTTTAGGAGGTAAGGAAGAAGGAAATAAATATTTATATTACAAAAATTTAACTGCAAAAATAATTTCAATGAAGTATTTTTTTATACCTTTGTTTGTGCAATATTTACGTATAAAATAAATAATAACCATAAATAAATTTATTATTACTTTGCTTTAAAAATTGTTTTGCTCCCATATTTGTTTAGGTGCAATTTTACTTATATACTTTCGGAACTTGCATAAATAGTGACTCATAGTGCATTTTTAGAATAATACGTACCTACGAATTTATATGCGGATTTATTTTATTGTATTTTGAAACACTTATTTCGATTTTACTGTTACGTACATCCTGTAGGTAGGTATTTCAGTTTAATTAGCATGAACTATTAAAAATTATTACTGATTCATTAACAGTAAAACAGTGACTATTTTAAATTCACAGAGTAAACTAATGCAACATTTTCAATCATATTTAATAAATGAATACGTAATTAAATTGGATAAAAATTTCTGTTTAACTTAGAAAAGATCTCATGAGCTGTGAAGTACGCAGAAATGGGGAGAGGTAAAGCTTACGCTCAGCTATTTAGATAGCATTGGACGGAGTTATGTCTCTGCGCACCTCAAGGTCAAAGCTCATGAGATAAAATTATTTTAATACGTTTCTCCCAAGATTATTTATTTGATTTTTTTTAATTTTAGCTACAATTGGTTTAACGTTGTTTATTGTGTGCTTCTGTTGTGGCCCATCACGAAGATAAAATGACGGAATTCTTATTTCATTATTTTTTTTGTTGTGGATTTTTGTTAGAGCTTTGGTATTTCCCTTCAGTCAATAAAAAATAAATTATTATGGATTATTAATGGATCAGCGTTGAAGAGATGAAATGTTTGTCGAATTAAGTGCTTCTGTAAGATAAAAGTGTATTTAAGTCCTTCGTGTATCCACTAAAAATATGTTGTGTGTCCCAGTTAGTCCGACAATAAAAATAGACCCTATTTTAAAAATTGTTGACTACATATCAGTACAATCCACAATCCTGGTTCGTAGAACTAGTCCAGATTGAAAAGTAAAGGAATTTTGTATATTTTTAGAAGCTACTCAAAAGACATACAAACATGCTAAATAAATGGATTGTTTAATGGGAGAAGTTAATAAATTAAAACATCACAACGGGCGATCTTAAGAACTTCAGACAGACTTGTTATAATAAATAAGAGCAATTTTACAAATGAAATAACGTTTAAATAAATCCAGCATTAATTTTTTACATTTAATTTAAGGAAGTTCAAATTTCTCAAAAAATAAAAAATAACTAGTACGTAGGTGTTTTAATTTCCAAGAAAACGTTTCGCTGACTGTAATAGGAATAGTTATTTTTTTAATAACTGCTGGTGATTCTTTAGAGGGACTAATTTTGAAAAATCTAAGCGGTCTTTAAAATACTTTTGATATCAGTTATTTTTTTATTGCAATAACTGGTCATTTAATTACTAAAAGACTGGTAAATATGTGTTTGTCACTGTTGCATTAAAAATCTTTTCAGACGTGATACATTTTTACGTGTAAAACGATTTATATGACGTTTTGATATGCAAAGGTACGTAGCTATTGATAGTAATAAAAGTAGAAGAGGTCGAAACGTCGTATTGATTATCTATAGTTGATTGTTTTTTAAAATTTTGATCGAATACTTTCAACTTAATTCAATTGTGACTTCTTAGTCAAGTGAATATTTTTTTAATGACCATTTCTCTAATTTAATTTAAATCCACAACAGAGTGTTCCCAGTACATGTACCTATATATTAAGTAAAATAAAAAAATTTGGGTACAAAGTAAGTAAAAAAAAAAAGAAAATAATAACACTATAAAAACACTATGGAACTAACTATAAATATACGTTGAACAAAACGGCAGGTCACCAAGCAAGAGACCTGAGGAGTATACGATGATTTACAAAATATTCTACACTAAAGAATTGACTGCTTTATAATTACATATTCGAGCACAAAGGGGCTACGAATGTTCGTTATTAGATACTACTTTCAATTATTAAAAATGTTGTTTTATAAATTGGTAATCATACCTACACTTTCACGGTTCTCTAGGTTTTTAATGATGGAAAATCAAAAAATAGATTAAACTTTATGGTTTTTATCTCAAATGTTCCATTTTATGGAAGATTTGTGACAAAAATTGTAAATGTCTAAATTTAAGATAGATTTAAGTACTTTTATAGTCTTTAATGGTAAAAAAAAATATTTTTCTAAATAACCCTTAACCAAAAAATTTCTCGTCGTCAAATCAACTCCTAATGCTTTTCTTTTCTACGTGAAAAACCAAACAATTACAAAAAACAAACGGAAAAAGTTAATTTATTGAGTTTTTACAGTCTAAAATAAAATACACTAAAAACAATCATAATCAATTTTTGTATAAAAAAACTAGTCAAATTTCGAAGTTTTTCAAGTTAAATCAAAGTGGTTGGTAATAGCACCGATTATGAGAAATATGTGTAATTTTTATGTGATGACTCGAACTCTCGAACTTCTATTATTTGGCACCAACTTCGACAAATAGAATTTTCTGGGGAAATCTTTTAATAAAGTACGATTTTAACGTCTCATTTTTTTAAATATTTTCGATCTTTTATTCCTTCCAGTTATACCGGAAGTTAACGTCAATTTTGTTACTTATATTAATTGGAAAACCCATTTTTTATTTTACCATTGTTGTATCCCTCATGAAAATTGAGGGTCATGTTGATAATACAATTCTACCTTGATTTTCACAGTTTTTGAGTTACTAAGTACTTCATTGTTTTCAACTTTTTTTACGTTTTTCAACAACCCCCTTTATCGCGCTTATCTCCGAAACTAATTGATATTAATAAATTATTTTTGGACAACGTTTGGTAACAAATCGTTAAAAAATTTAAAAAAAATAATAATAAATAAGGAAGGGGTTAAAACGTGTCCTGAATATCATAAATTCAAAATCAAATAAATTCGTTTTTCTTAAATAGCACCCCATATCTTTCTTTACACTGTTACATAAATTATTTCATCCTCAGTAAAAAATGTTAAGACACTGTGTAGTATGTATGTGAGAAAATTTAAAAATAAATTTTTAATGTTTACAAATGATGATGTTTAAGTTATTACGTAATTATTATTATTATTATTATGTATTTTATTTATTAGTATTTAGAATACTTTTAAAGTTCTCATTTACATTCATAATTTAATGTTCAACAATGTATAAAAAGCAGATTTTAATTACATATGGTTATTTTTAACAAATTTCACACATTTTCTTTTAAATACAAAATAATTCTGTTCTATCTTAATATCATTTGTGAGCGTGTTAAATAATTGAAGTCCTTTATAGAATAACGATCTTTGCATTGCTGTTGTTGTCGCTTTCATTAGCCTGAAGTTTTCTGCATTTCGAAGTTGGTATAGTTGCATTTCACCGACGTATTTGATCTGGTCGCTTAGATATTCTGGAGCTCTACCATGTTTCATTTTGTGTATAAAACTGAGAGTATTTAGTTTCAACCGTTGTTCAATATTTAGCCATTTAAGTGTATCAAGCATCACTTGTATTGATGTATATCTATTGCATTTTAGGATAGTCCGCATTGCTTTATTTTGTAACTTTTGTAATCTTTCAAGTTGTGCTTCATTGCAACATGTATATATTATCGTTGATCCGAATTCAATGTGAGGTTTTATTATTGTATTGTATATATTTATTGCTGTCATTATAGATACTTTGTTTCTAATTCTTCTTAGGAAACCAATCTTTTTACCAATTTTTTTACACATGTATTCTACATGATCTTTGAATTTCATTTCTTGATCTATTATAAATCCTAGATATTTTATATTTTTTACCTTCTCTATAATTTTATCATTAATTTTAATTGCTATTTCGCTTTTTGTGTTTATTTCCAGCATTTTCGTCTTTTCCTCGTTTAGTTTTAATTTGTTCATTTTTAACCTTTTATTAACATTATATATATCATATACCATATTTTCTTTACACTCTTCATTTGTGGACCCTTCTGTGTATATTAGTGTATCGTCCGCATATAATACAATTTCACATTTTTCCAGTATATTTGGCATATCATTAATGTATATGATAAACAGTAATGCACCCAGTATTGAGCCTTGCGGGACACCAAAATCATTTATTACTGAGTCAGATTTTATACCATTAACTTTAGTAATTTGCTTTCTGTTCTTCATATATGATTCAAACAACTTCAGTTCTTTGCCTTGGATGCCATACCTATATAGTTTCCGAATCAGTATATTCCGATCAATAGTTTCAAATGCTCTTTTAAAGTCTAAGAATATAGCCATAACTTTTCTACTTTTTTCAATCTTTTTCCAGCGGTTAATGACATAATTTACAACTGCTTCACACGAAAATTTCTTTCTGAAACCAGATTGATATTTTGAAAACAAATTTTTATCTTCCATATACTTTTCCAATTGTTCTTTTACTATTTTTTCTAATATCTTTTCACATCTTTTAAACGTATTTATGGGACGGAACTCTTCACATTTTAGTGTTGTATTTGCCACTTTTTCAACTGGTGTAACCATAGTTTCCTTCCAATTTTCTGGGAACTGTCCAGTTTCTAATGATTTATTAAACAATACAACAATTAATCAAAATATTTGAATTATTATCCATTTACTTCCAATTTTTTCAAAATAGCCAATAGCGCCTTAAGAGTGACATTTCATTTCATTTTGCTTAAACCGCTGGAAAATGGATAACTGCACTCGAATTCCATAAATCAGGGCGCGATCCCTTTTAAAGGTGTGTGGAAAAATGAAATGTCGCTCTAAGGGTGCTATAAGCTATTTTGAAAAGTTTTGAAGTAAATCGATAATAATTTAACCAATTTCTTTAATTATTATTGTTTAACTGTACGTATTAACTAAAATAAAATTGTTTGTAAAAATAAAAAGGTTGTATTGAATCAGTTTTTTTAAAATATTCTCACAATATACCTACCAATTTTAGGCGCACATTGTGTTAATGAGTAGTTTTTACTGAGGATTAAGTGAATGATGTAACATTATACGGAAAATTATGGGGTGCTTTTTAAAAAAAAAGAAGTTTTTCCGATTTTTAATTTATGATATTCAGGACACGTTTTAACCCCTTCTTTAATTTGCAGGCGATTTGGTACTATACTAAAACGTCAAGATGTTCAAAAATAATTTATTATTATCAATTAGTTTCGAAGATAACTGCGATAAAAGGGGGATGTTGCAAAAGGAAATTTTTTTAAAGACAATGAAATAACGCAAAAACTATTTCGAATCGGTAGGGTTATATTATCAACATGACCCTTAATTTTGATAAGAAATCCGAAAATTAAATAAAATTGGGGAGTTCCGTTTAAAATAACGAAGTTGACGTTAACTACCGGCATAACCGCAAGTGATAAAAGATCAAAAATATTTTAGAACGGTAGACCTATTCGACCAAAATATTCCCATTCAGTTCAGAGATACTTCTGGGGGGTAGGCTGAAAGTGATCACCTTGTATGTATTATTATTCAATAATTTGAAGCATCGAAGTTTTTTGCGTCACATGATTGAGTAATCGAAGTTCGACTGTATACCTAACAGTAGATTACGAAATTAATTATAAAAATTTGATTTTGTGAAGTAAAGAGTAGTTAAATAGAAAATTAGTTTTTCTTTAACGTTCAAAGTTGTTAAATTATAAAAAGTACAAACTTTTTCAATTCTCGTATTTTTTTGATAAATCTACCTTCAAACCTAACAATCTTTAAGTAAAATACAGAAGTGTATATTTTTCAATTTTTTGTCACTAAAAACCCTAGGTGACCGTAAAATCGTATAATTACTTTTAAATTTAGTGGGTCACTATTCGTGTTCGTTATAACCGAACTCGATTGCATTTTTTACGTTATCTACACGGAGGAAAATAATCGAGAGGTAGAGAAAAAAAGTCTAGACTTATTTAGCTTGATTATTCTAATACTAATTATTATAGAAAGAATGAAAAATTGTTTTATACCACCAAGTACATTTTATGAGAATTCTAGTATTATTTACTTACTAGAAAAATTTTGCTTGACTCATCAAGTAATAAAATCATTATTTTTCTCCGTGCATTCGTCCAAAATTTCAAAATGATATTCCAATTCAGTTCAGAGATACTTCTAGGGGGTAGGCTGAAGGCGATAACCTTGTATGTATAATTATTCAATAATTAGAAGTCTCGAAGTTTTTTGCGTCACATGATTTGAGTACCTAATCGAAGTTCGACTGCATAACAGTAGATTACGAAATTAAATATAAAAATTTGATTTTACGAACTGAAGGGTAGTTAAATAGAAAAATAGATTTTCTTTAACATTCAAAGTTGTTAAATAATAAAAAGTATAAACTTTTCCAATTCTCGTATTTTTGTCATAAATCTGCCTTCAAACCTAACAATTTTAAAAAAAAAATTTCAATATTTTGTCACTAAAAACCCCAGGTGACCGTAATATTTCGTGCGTCACAATTCGTGTTCGTTATAAACGAATTTGATTGTATTTTGATTTCCCATTTTTTACGTTATCTAACTACAGTTTTTTAATAACTGTAAAAAGACTGACGTCCATCAGCGTTCAATTTAGTGGTGGACGGACGGTTTACGAAGTTGATTAAGTGAGGGTTGGTTTTTGGAGAAATTCAATTCCGCTCGGTCTTTTCTCCAAGTTGCGTTCGTCCGTGGGTACAAAAGTCAATCAAGGTAACAAACAGGGCGCATACGTACGTACATTAACAGCGCAAACTTTGTCAGCATTTAGCACACTAACGTACGTTAGGAAGTATTTGTGTAGATTGTTTCGGAAACTTCTATTTTGCACGAAATTACCTTGCTCTAATACCTACACCGCCGCGTTTCACCACTGCAACGGCAGTTCTGTTCCAATGACGCGCGTTCAAAACAAAACTCCCGGTGCCCACCAATAAAAAAATAAACGGGAAACAATCAAAATTAAATGTTACGTACGTATGTATATTATTATTTGTGCGGTAGTGGGTGGATTTTTTCAAAATGGTTGTTACTAAACTGGGAACAATAAATCGACCAACAGTTAAAAAGGTAAGCCAACCACATCACATTATCAAATCTACATAATATATTTAATTATTTTGGCACCTAAGTAGGTAACGATTTAATTTTTACGATAAGTCTTTCGAGAAAATGTTTTTTTAAAGGAAATGGTTTGCTCATTAAAATTTTAAACGCCCGGTGTGTATTTTTATAGCTTGGGAAATGACTCAACCTGCTAACAACTGTTCCAACAATACAGGGATTATGTATGTGTTAGAGCTAATAATAAAGTGAGGATGAATTAAAAATTTGAATTAGCCAAAAAATGTTTTAAAGTTTTCTTGAAATGGTTCTAAAAATACTTATGGTACAATCAGATTCCTAAAAAAGTACATTAGTAATGCTTTTAAATGCAGTGAGCATATTAATACCACTTATACATATATAAGAGGTAAAAAAAACTGTAATCGGGGATCACCTTTTCAGTTTTGATTTTCTTAATACTTAGATAACTTTTAGACTACCCATAAATTATTTAAAAGTTTTTTTAAAATCCCTTATTATAGAACGATTGTGAGCATATGCTGCGGTTACCGTTAGACTAAAGAGAAGTCAAAGTGGTAGGCAACCAACTTTATACAGTTAGGGCAAAAGATCCCCTTAGTTACATTTAAGAAGCATTGAGTAACAAAGAGTTTACTAAATAATTATTCAATTACAAATAAAAATAGTCTTTTAAAATATACACTTTAGTGAATCTTAAAAATATTCAGCAAACATTTAAAATATATTTGAACGATTCAAGTACCAAATTGAAATTAATAAAGTTTGCTAAATTCAGACATTTTGACGATGCTCAAAACGAAAATAGTATCAAATTTTACAGTTTAAAGTCTTATTATAGTTTAATTATTTATTATAAATTGAGGATAAATTAAATTAAACAAAATTTATCTAAATTTATATATTTACACTAGCAGCAATACCCGGGGTTACTCGGGTAAGAATAACACATTTGATGGAACATTCTAGAATATTCGCGAATTTAGAACTATCCAGAACATCCCATAATGATTCAAAACATTTTCTAACTTTTTTTAACATTCTGAAACATTCTTGAACATTTGGACAAATTAAATTTCTGAAATGTTATAATAAAACATTCTTTTACTTCTTAGAACTATATTTGAACTCCCTGTTACATTCTAAAAAAATCTGCTTCATTCTCCTCCCCACTCCGTGCTGTTTGCTGGGTGAGTAGTGATATCAGTAGACGCCTGGCGGGGATGACTAATCGATTGATAATAATTGATCAGTTATCGACCCACTGAGAGTTGAAGATTATTACAGACTACTAATATCGCTATTAAAAAATGGGGGTTGGTGGTAGAAGGATGAATATTAAGGGTTATATGTATTTTTTAATGCCAAATCATAAGAAAATAAAAATAAAAAATTTTGTCCAAAAAATAAAAAAGTTTGGGGTGGACAACCCTTATCACTTAGTGGTATAAAAAACAGATAGTTCCCGATTCCCAGACCTATTGAATATGGATACATAATTTCATAAAAAACACATGTATGTGGAAAACTGTAATAATTGTCTTAATTTTTAGAATAGATACTTATTTAAAAAAAAAAATTGGTAGACTGAATGGAATGAGTTAAAAATTTTCGAGCCATTCACAAAAGGAAAGCAATTTTTATAATATGTTTACTACTCCTCGTTATTTTTTCACCTAATACTTAAAAGCTCAAAAGAGGGTTGATTTACGAAGGTAATTATTCGTTATAAAAAGCTCTTCTGCAACCATTAAGCTCGATTCCCTTTTAAAATGCGAAGCAGCCAAATAACGTGAAAACGTTCTTTCGCAACAAATGTGTGAAAATCGAAAATTAATGAGGTTTTCAAGTTAAATTAACCGTTCTCGAAAATGCACGCTTCTTGACGGTTAGTACCAGGCGCCAAAAGATAGGAACTTGGTAGGTTCTCACAAAACGTTTTGCCACAATAAATGCCATAATTTCAGTTTATAGCTTAGCTCTCACAATCATTATGAATTATAGGCGATATTATGAAAATTAGATACAAAAAGGGACATTATCTAATGTTGGATTACTTATGTACTACTGCAAAATGAAATGGGTAATAATTCCAGCAATTTCTTGAATTATTATTGTAAAAATAAAAGAGTTATATTATATGTTTTTTTTTTAATTTTCTCACAAGATATTTAAGACGCTCAGTGTCTTAACATTTTTTACTGATGTAACAGTCTAAAGAAAAATATAAGGTGCTATTTAAAATTTATGATATTCAGGAAACGCTTTAACCCCTTCTTTAATTTTGTTTTTTCAAAAATTTTCGGACAATACGGTGTCATACTAAAACTTTATGAAGATGTCCAAAAATAATTTATTATTATCAATTAGTTTCGAAGATAACCGCGATAAAGGGGGATGATGCGAACGGAAAATAATTTGAAAACAACAAAATAACACAAAAACTGTTGAGAATCAAGGTTATATTATCAACATGACCCTCAATTTTAAGAATAAATAAAACATTAAGTTAATGATTTTCACAATTTTATTCACACTAGTGACGACCGTTTCGCCAAAACATTGTCTTCCTCAGACTAGGAGTATTTGCTACTAAAGATATTTTACAATAAATGTGCTTATACACTAGAACGGTATTTAAAATAAATTTAAGAGAGGGGAACTGTTACGTTCTGTTTGATCGTTCATTAAAATGTCTAATTTTTTGTAATTGTTGATTTCTAAAACTTCTAGTAATGTTAGTTTAGTATACAGGGTTTTTCAAGTTGATGGGCTATTAGAAGTATATGAATTAGTAGAAGGAATTCAATTCTGAAACTTGCGCTCATTTGGTTATTGTTTATGCCGCTTCTTTTAAAAATATTTTCAAGTTCGATTTACATCCGGTTATACCGGAAGTCGATACCAATTTTGTTATTTTAAATGGAACGGTATATTTTTTACGCTGAATTCGAATAAAACGTGTAATTCTAAGGTAAGTGTGATAACCAACTTGTACAGCTATGACGATCGGTTTCTGAGTTAATTTAATTTATAGAAAAAAAATCGCTACCGCAACCCAAATTATAAAAAATCATAATTTCCACAAAATACGACTTAGAGTGTTGAAATTTTTACTAGTAATAGCTCAATATTAGTGCTAACGCCTTGACAAAATTGAATTAAATAATTTATACAGGGCGTTCAAAATAAAATTCTAAAATTGAAAAATTTCAAATACGAATTACCTCGTTTTTTCAAATGACACCTACTCTTTTTTATTTTTTCAATCGATTCCATTTTTTATCCTCTTTCGATCTATATGGATACTTCCTATTTTAAGTAATAATTCCAAATTATTCCAAAATTTTCAAATAAAATAGGAAGTATCCATATAGATTGAAAGAGGATAAAAAAAGGAATCGATTGAAAAAATAAAAAAGAGTAGGTGTCATTTGAAAAAGCGAGGTAATTCGTGTTTGAAATTTTTCAATTTTAGAATTTTATTTTGAACGCCCTGTATAAATTATTTAATTCAATTTTGTCAAGGCGTTAGCACTAATATTGAGCTATTACTAGTAAAAATTTCAACACTCTAAGTCGTATTTGGTGGAAGTTATGATTTTTTATAATTTGGGTTGCGGTAGCGATTTTTTTTCTATAAATTAAATTAAATCAGAAACCGATCGTAATTGGTGTACAAGTTGGTTATCAAACTTACCTTAGAATTACACGTTTTATTCGCATTCAGCGTAAAAAATATACCATTCCATTTAAAATAACAAAGTTGGTATCGACTTCCGGTATAACCGGATGTAAATCGAACTTGAAAATATTTTTAAAAGAAGCGGCATAAACAATAACCAAATGAGCCCAAGTTTCAGAATTGAATTCCTTCTACTAATTCATATACTTCTAATAGCCCATCAACTTGAAAAACCCTGTATAGAAGAGGAGAAAAACAACTATATAAATTTTCTTGATTTAACACTAACTAAAATTGATAACTATATAACACTTTCAATATATCTTAAACCATCACATACAGATTTAACTACATATACACAAAAACACATCATCCCATGCAACATAAGCTAGCATGATACACAGACTTCTCAGTTTTCCTATGTCAACAGATGGTTACAATAAATAATTAAATAATTAAACAAATCTCCCATAATAATGGCTACAATCCAAAATTAATTGATAGTTTGATACACAAAAAACAACAAAAAATAGCACTGCAATTAATATCTATATCCGTGTCCAATAAAAAAGGGAAAACCCAAAATTACAACTGTATAAAAATATTTTGGCACCATTTACGAATAAAATGGTCAATTGCCTGCAAAAATACCGTCTTAATATTGCATTAAAAACTAATTCATCATTAGGCAAAATTATAAAAAATAATAAAGAAAAACGTAAAAAACAGAAAATCAACAGGAGTTTATAAGTTAACATGGGGGTCATGCCTAGAAGTCTACATAGGACAAACAGGAAGCAGCTTAAAAAAATACGTTTGTCAGAACACAAGAACAGTTACATAAAAAATAACAGAGATTCCACTTACGGCAATCATATCACCATAGAAGGACACCAATTTAATGAAAAACTTAGAAATTTTACATCTAGAAAGTAAGGGAATTAAACAAAGCATTACTAGAAGTTTTAGAAATCAACAATTACAAAAAATTAGACTCTTAAATTATTGTAAAAATTAAAAGTTCTAGTATTAAAATTTATTGTAAAAAACTTTAGTAGTATATAACACTTTATTGAAAAAAGCAAATACTCTTAGTCGAAAAAAAGGTCGCCACTAGTGTAAATAAAATTGTGAAAATCATCACCTTAGTGTTTTATTTATGATTGGTCGATTTTCATCAAGTAAAAGGGCGAATCTATTCAATTTTTAAAAATAAAGAAGTTGACGTCAACTATTTTTAAAATTTTTTTAACAGTAAAAACATGCGTTTTAATACAAAATAGATTATGTGGCCCTGCAATATCATATGAGTTTGACACGCCTTCTGCATATAAATGTGTGCTAAATATTATTAATGCTTCAGTAAGTGTAAATTAGTGATGATAAATAAATACTTAAATGGAACTAAGAAGATTATTATTTGCCTTAACAGTGTAAAGTTGGTTGTCTCCTGTTTTGGCTTCACTTTAGTAACAATACTGGATACGTCTCTGTATTGTAGTAGGTTTTTTCAAGAAGTCACTGTCATTTTCTTTTACTCAGTACTGATCTAAATCTATGGTGTACATTCCCTTTTTATAGAATCTGAGAACTATGGAGCGATAATCAAATTAAAGGTTCCTACGGAATTAAAATTTCAAATAAAATACTCTTTCAGCTTCAGAAAAAATTTAAAAGCCTTTTATTATTTTCGGATCATAAATATTAGTTACCCGCTTATTTTCCGGCCTTCTAAAGTAACAATTCTAAAGCAAATTATTTTTTTGCAAAAATTTAACAGCCAGTACGAAATTAGGCCAGTCTGCACCTGTCCTATGCGGGGGTGTAGTTTGGTATGCGGCTGTAAATAATTTCATTCACCTCACGCCAAACGCTATCCAATCCGGAAATATTAAAACGAAATAGCTCACACATATTTTTCTGTATTTTAATCATCAATTTTGTATGAAATTTAAAAAAAAAATCAGAAATTTAATTTAATTTGAATTCATCCTTTAGTTAGATTTGTAGTCGGCAGAATTTTCACATGAGATTTACTTCTCTATAATCAATTTTTAATTAAAAGAGAAAAATACGAGGGCGGATCAAATATAAACGAGCCTTTTTAAATTGAGCGCCGGATTGTTGTTCAAGGCGCATACGGGCGATAGCAACTTAAAGTGGGGATATTAGGTGACACGGAAACGACTCGTCGTATTGCTGTGTTTGCTTGGTTAGTAGCTATCACAATGAGTGAGAAAGAGATGCATAGCAGCGTTGCGCAACGGATTATTATTAAGTTTCTTACACGTGAAAACGTGAAACCAGCTGAAATTTTGCGCAGATTGCTAGCACAGTTCGGAAATGAAACGCTTTCGTGGCAACGGGTAAAAGTTTGGTGCAAAGAATTTAACGAAGGCCGTAATCGTGTCGAAAATGTAAATTTTCCTCGTCGTCCGCGCACCAGCATATTGCTAGTTAACATTGCACGCGTTAGAAACCTTATTGAAGGGGACCATCACGCCACTGTGCTTCAGATATCTGTTGAACTCGGCATCAGCTATGGGAGTGTCCACACAATCATAACGAAAAACTGGGGATTCCGAAAAATTTCAGCTCGTTGGGTCCCAAAGTTGCTGAGTGAAGATTAAAAAGCTGCTCGAGTTCGCATCGCAGCTTTAACGCAGTCCCAAATTAGTGAAATGCACTAGACTCAGTCGGAGCACCATCCATATAGCCCAAACTTATCCATCCCCTTATGATTTCCACAAGTTTGGGCCCCTCAAAGAATCACTAGGAGGCGAGCGATTTCAGACCGATGAAGAGGTGAAGGCGTTTGTGCGCAACTGGATAATCTCCCGCCCTGCTTCTTTTTATGAAAACGAGATGAAAAAACTACCAATCTGTTGGAAAAAATATATAGTCAAACAAGGGGGATTATGTCGAAAAATAGAGAAATTTGTGTTTTTGTGAAAATTTTCAAAATAAATGTTTTATGAACAAAGGCTCGTTTATATTTGATCCATTCTCGTATATTATAATAATTCCTTGAAATAACAAATTAACAGAATATATTCATTAACCACCCCTCCCTTTATTGCCTTAAATGAGGTTTCATAAGATTTTTCCGGACTAACTACCCCTCCCATTTTGTTATAACTTTTTAATAATATTTGTGTTGTATCTAGAAAAAAGAGACATTTATAATAATTTATAGCAGAATCTCTTCCCTATTTACATTTTAAGGGTTTGATGAGCTGTGGAGAGGGAGCAACTGATATGATCACCGTTTGTATATTGAAAGATGTTCCCCTTCAACACTAAATTGATGTTGATAATAAACTTTTTTACACGAAAAGCCCCCTGGCTTGTTTTCTATGGCGCACCCTGTATAATAAACATTTATTTATATTTTATTTGCCATGATTTATGACGACCTTATGGTAACCACAAAATATAGTCACATTCTTTATCTATATTTTTATATATTCATGAATAGTTTAGATAATCGGTTACAGTTGGTTGATTGCAAACATTGCTATAGGTATTACGTCATAAAAATTTACCAAGCGATAAGAACTGATGATTAATACGTAATATAGACGTTTTCGAGAGGTTCAATTAATATTAACTTTTGTATTCAATTCCTCGCCACGTTTATACTAGATATTTGAATTCATCTGGAATATTGTGTAACATTTTCAAAATTATTTTCCTTTTATTTCGCTTAAAAGTAATCGGTGTAAAACCTCAGTTTTTTTATTGACATTAATGGCTACATTAAATGACCACTTAATAATGAAATCGTCACTCTGATGGTTTGTTGGACGTGCACCTCCAACTTTTTCTTCTTATCTTGAATCAATCTATAATGATTTTCCTATTTCCACCCCTATTTTTTTTATTAAGACTAAAAACCTTATCTATGTTATAGTGTAACCTTATTTAATCCTTTTTTTGCCCTAATTTGGCTCTAATCGGTCTTTCATGCCTTACAAAACCCACCCCCTGTTTTCTATTTTACCGTCTCCTGTTCTCGTAACTTTTTCAACATCTGTTCATTGCTAACCGTTTCCTACATCTCTTTATTTTATGACTCCATTGATTTTTCAACCCCGCTGGTTTATGATTTATTTTACTACCTATATCATTCACATAAAAAATTGCCAACTTCTTCAAGTTATAAAAATAACCTAAATTGCATACTTCTTATATTTTAGTATCAAATAGCACGACATATAAGAAGTTGTGATAATTCATTCCTGTTTTTTCAGACTTATTTTCACTCCCCAACAAGGCCAGTCACGTCGCGTATCGCAGAACTTCCTTCACTGCGTTATGGTACCATTGGTTCCACCAAAGAGGTGTTAGGACCTTTGAGGGTACAAAATACATACAGTATCGAGGACAAAAAGCAGTCTCATTCATCTCAAAAAATAAATACTACAGCATGTAAGCCAGTGAGTATTATGAACCTTAACAGCTAATAAGTTAAGTCGAAGTAAAAGGTGATTAATTTTTACCCCAAAGGATTTATGGTGATTATTACTTTAAAAAGTGGAACGGTTTAAACAATAAGGGCGGAGCGTATTATCTTAAAAGAAACTCTTAGTAAGAAAAAGTATCTACGACCAAGACCATTTGTCCATTATATTATTTTAAAAAAATAATTTATACAAGAGAAAATTTTCAATAATAGGTAACTATGAGGAGTCTATATGTTTAATGTTCCTATTACACCTCAAATGCCTTTTAGAAATGCATTGCATAATTTATTTTGCTGATTTAGTCTTTTATTTTTGTTTATTTTCAAAAGACCTCCAGCTATTCAGTCTTCAGGACTATTTTAGATCGTTTATTCAGGTCTTCTGGTGGCGTACTGGACTGGACGTACCAATTTATACCACTACCAGGCGTTGCGCCGGCGCACAGTTCTTTGGGTAGGTGGAGGGGGCACGCTCGCGGCAATATAAACGAATTCAAAGCGTAACCATTGCACATCAGATATTAGAAGAAGAGAAGGAGCATAGAAGGGTTCTGGATTTGATTGAATGAGAATAAGATCCTTACACGAAATATTTTTATTTTACGTAATGTATTGGGAACACTTTATTGTGGAGTAAACTGAATTTAATACGACGTTTCGACCTCTTTCACTTTCATTATCATGCTATCAAGAGATACGTACTGTTACTTTTCAAAACGTCATAATACACGTAAAAATATATCACGCCTGGAATGATTTTTAATACAATATTGACAAACACATATTTACCAATCTTTTACTAATTTAATGGCCAGTTTTTGCAATTAAAAAATTGATGATGTAGCTGAGTTTTTACATATTATTTTATCTATTATCGGGGTTCGTGCTTATGCAAAGCACAAAGAAAGTCCGATAAAAACAATAAAATTCAAAAGTTTAATTTGGATCACACTACACACAACAATAAAGGAAAAAAGAAACACAACACAAGTGAACACACAATAAACGATAGACAATAGCATAAACACAAAATAAAGGTAAAGACTTCCTAACCAACACTATTCAAATTTCACTTTATATATAGTTCGATTCACTGCACTGTCCAGCCATTTTCACCCTTAATGACGATGTTTGGATTGTCATCTTAATTGCATTTAGCGATAAATTTACCGTATCTAATTTCGTTTGAAAACCACACTAATGAGTTTATTAGAACTTTAAGCGAAGAAGGTACTATTCGGAATCTGCTATTGATTGTATTCTTCGAATATTGAAAGCAAAAGGTACTATTTGGTATTTACTGTTAATTACATTCTCGGAAAGCAAGCAATAGATTTGTTTCCAAATTTACAAAGATTTTGATGTTTACCTAGTATTTGAAATATTAAATTTAACTAACCGCTACACTATTAAAAGGTATGTAAAAGTTTTCTGAGCTGAAACAACATGGTGCATTAAAAAACGATAAGAGACTGCTTAAATATTAAGATTAATATAAAACCATGAAGTGTTCCAATATGTATTACGATTGGTGGTTGAAGGATTCAGTCATTTACCTATATTTTGGCATTAATGATATTTTCCCAGGAAAATCCCTAAAATCTTTAATGTATGCATCCCTGATTCGTTACATTGTAAAAACTCAAAACAAGGTAACAATTATTGTATGCAAGTATGTATTAAATAGCATCTGCATTAAAATTAAATTTGACAATAAAAGAAATTGTAAAACTAATTTCGCGTTATCGTCGTAACTCATAAAATAGGACAATAAATCTTGAAATTGAACGCCTGCGAGTTATATCTGTTCTGCATGTTGTATAGGTGCTACAAACAAAATTACGAATAGTTATGTGAATTATGGTAATATTGTGAGGTACCAATAATTCAATTTTAACTGTGCATAATTTTGAAACGAAAATTTTGTTCCACTGTATTAATTTCTGGAGATTTTGGTGAATTTAATTTAACTTACTGTGTTAAGTAAATAATAGAGCACATAAACAATACCTACATCAATTGTTTCAATTAATAGTTAATTTTTTGCCATTGAAATTGATAAGAAAATTGGTTTTATTACTCGTTGAAGCGGAAGATGTTGTGTTTGGTGAAAAAGTAAGAAAAACTTTTTAATTTTGTCTGTTTTGGCCTTAAAAGTTGTTAAAAAATACTCAAATAATGAATTATTTATGTGAATGAAAATATATATACATATATACCATATTAATTGGTTTCTTCAGGTGAAGATGGTATGAAAGTGATTTTTTGCAAATCACTTGGTGAAACGTTTTAAAAATATTAGATTAATAATTGAAACACTCGGTAGAACGTTTTTAAAGCTTGCATAAGTGTTTTAATTATAAATTCTATCATGTATTGGTGTGAGCCAAAGGTGAAGACACTTTTTTGGTTCAAATTAACACTTAGCAGGTTTTAAAAGTACCACAGTAGCTTTGATGCCGATCAATCGGTTGCTGAAGTTAAGCAACATTTTCTCTGGACGGGGGTGATCGGGCCCCAACTACTCTGGCCATACAATGACTTCGACGGCAGAGGGCACGTTAAGCAGTGGTGTCTTCCTCTTTTGGGTGCATAACAACTTAATAAGCATCCCATAAAAAAGAATTATAACTGTAAAGGCAACGGGAATCTATACAGTTAACGAAGATGACAGAAAGACAGGGTTAACAAGGGCTGAAGAGTTTAAAAAGGCCACTCTGTTGTAAATCTCGCCTACATCCCTAATTTAAACAATAAATAGATGCTAAAAACGGGTTATTGGTAGATAAATGCTTGAAAAACTCCCTTAACGGAAAATAAGAATTAAAATTTGGTTATTATTGATCATTAAGTGATTATTGATTATAAAAATTTTTTAATAAGTATAGGGATACTTTTCCGGGTTTTCCGTATAACGGAACCCTTAGGTATGACCAATAGTTGACCACCTACAAACAGAGAACGGAAGAACATTATGTTTTGTCTATTACGTTGATGGAAAGATATTGTTAAATCCGTTTTTTCAACACCTATTTGGAATAAAAATTAATTTTCAGGAATATTAGATTACTTTAGTCCATTTCACCTTAATAGCATTCCCGCCCTAATTTCACCCGGTCATGCAATCTAGAGCGCGGCAGTTTTAATAACCCAATCTAATCACGCCAGCGGTATCTTTCATAATATAGTTTCCTTGTAACTAGTACATATACATGTGTATGCGTGTAGGAATGGGTCACCCAGGTTTGACGACCCTCCTAGAATTCAGCCATTTTTCTTTCTCCTATGCCTTGCTCGAAATACGTTTCTAATAAAGGACACGTCTGTTTACCATTACAGCCACGAAGCGTCCGCTTCATCCTGCCACCGTCGCCGTCGTCTACGTCGTCGTCGACGACAGACAGTTGTGTCTCAATTGGGAAAGGCGACGCTCGCGACGCCGCCGTCGTCGTCGGGGACGCCACTGTAGACAGAACGCAAACTTCCACCAACGACGCGTCGCGTTTCAAACGCAACAGATGCTCGTGCAACTTTGAACTGTGTGGAACTAGACGGTCGTCGCTTTGCATCAGTTGTTGCAACAGTTTCGCGGACAAATCCTCGCAAAATCCTCGGACGTTCGACGAACTTGTGTCCTGCTACAAACCCACCGACACCAAGTGGCTTTTGAGGGAGCGCAACAGCGAAGATTTCCCCAAACTCAATTGGGACTCACCTGTGGTGTACTCGCGACCTCCTCGAACACGTGTTACTCCAATTCCGGTAAAGAGTTCGAAAAGTGTTCCGGTGTTCAATAACAGCAATTGTAAAGTAAAAAATTCTTCCACTTCTTGCATTAACAATAACAACAGGAATTATACTCGTTTATCTCCCGATAATAACACCAGCAGGACCACTACTAAAAAAAGGACTAAAAGCAGTGTAGAGAAAATTGTTAGTAAGAGAGAAAATAGAGCAAGTGCTCCAGTTCTTGTGTCGGTATCACCCGCCGATGGTAGAAGGGTGCACCCCACTGGGTTTTACATAAGGGGAACGCTGTCACCAACCACGAGTGCGGGGGCGCCCGTGGCTGCGCCCCCGCCAGGGGGTCAGGCTTTGTTACAAGCTGCCCGTGATGGAGACGACGAAGCACTACATGACATCCTTAAAAGGGCGTCTATGGTAGGCATACCGCCAGCTGAATTAAATGCAGCCGATAATAGCGGAAGGGTGAGTTGCCAAAGTGTTTTCAAACTATTTAGAGATTCTTTTTGTTTTAAAAAATATCAATAAATTATATATCTAGTACCAGAATAATTCAAATAATTATGTTGTTTATTTTAATGCAGCGAAATTTGTTTTTTTAATTAAAGTTTATGGAAATATTCTTTTTATTGTAATATTTTCTGAATAAATTAGTATTTATAAATCAATTCTGGTTTATAATTCGGGGGATTAGATTAGTAATCAACTGTAGATAAAATAGAAATGAAATAGATACAAATAGATAGTGAGGTATCGATGTATTATTAAACTATTTAAAAAAATATTATTCAAATGTCGAAAAAAAAAATTTTTTTGCAAAATATGTTCGAATAGGTAAATATTTTTTGTTTCTAAAGTAATAGTTTGTGTTCTGTTTTATTACTTTTGATAAAGAAAGTACTTTTTAGTAATGATAAGATAATATTCCTATAGGCAGGTACTATTTGAAGTCTAAGTGAGGTAGTAAATCATTTGCAAATAAAAATTGAAAGAAAAATGAGACACCTTCCGGTTTCATAATTATTTTATTGGTTGAGGTACGCAACAAATTTTAATTACTTATCACTCTGAATATATTTAACCACAAAAACAACTTTTATCTTTATATTATTTCACGTCACATGAATGAGGTGTATGAATAAAATTGTAATAATAGTTAGTACACATATGTCAAATGTTGACAGATGGTTGACAGTTTAAAATTATAGGTTACATTATGTATCCATAAAATGAGTTGACGTACCCTAAGTAACAAAAAAAAATTAAAAGAAAGTTTGTATGACAATAGGATGTTGCCAGAAAAACTGTTTTATTCACACCATTTAACGAACAATTAACTCACAAGAAAGAAAAACTATTAGGCAAAGTGTGCACCTACACAATGACAGAAACTAGTCCTAACCTAACCCCTTTTCGTTTCTTATATCGCATAACCTAAGGAACGATCTTCGCAATACGTTAATGTAATTTATCATTGTTTTTCGTGTACATTAAAAAGAGAACTCATTATGGACGTATGTAGGTTATTGCTCCAAGAATATACGTTTTGTCTTCACTGCACTTTCTCTGCACGGTTACAACAATGACAGATATGTATATTACATTGTCTTTCCACTTAAACCAAGAATAGATTACGTAATGGAAAGTATAAAATAATTGTACTATACGTTTGACAACTTTTAATAAGATTGTCATTAGTCGAAGGTTTTTGTATATCACTGTAATAAATCATTTCCGGGTAGCAGAATACAAATATTAAAGAAACAATAATTTTTAAAGTTTATTTATTAGAAAAATTAAACAAAAAAGAAACAGTACAAATCCTCTAAAAATTCTATAGACGAAATTAATAAAATTAATTTTGCCAAACTTGTTATGCAACTTTTTAATTAATTATTTGGTTAATTAAAATAACCTTTACTGTAATTTATACCTATGTTACATACATTAATTTATATTTTAGAGATATATGTGCTTGTATTATGTATAGGTATAAAGTTATGTAAAAAGAAAGTTGAGTTCAAAAATAGTTTTGTTTCCATCTATCGCCAAATCTATCTAATAACAGTCTCACACCTGTGTGATAGTCGAAACTGTAAATTGTGGACATATTTTACGTACACATGTACATGTACATAAATATGTGTCTACAGAAATAAATACATAACTAAGTGTCTACATATATAAATACATAAACAATATGTAGGTGTATAGGTACATTTTCACAAATAGCTTCGTTTGTGAATAAAGACAGGTGGGCAGACAAATCTAATACATAGTTGGCAAGTTGATTTTAACAGTGATAGGAACAAATTAAGGAAACAATTTACGGCGTAGTTCTGCAGAAATTTTCACATTTTAGTACTTTAATATTTTATTTGTCTTTTTTCTATTGCTGAAAATAGGGCAGGGGGTTGCTAGAATAGCGAACGTATATCAAGCTAGCACGACTAAGTTATTTTTCCGATTTCTAACTTGCACTATAATTTGTCGTTAATTTGTTACCAAATCCAAAAATTTGTCGCTCGTACCGTTTAGCCATAATCAGCTGTAGTGCTAGCTTGATATCAAGCTAGCACAACACATAGCGTATCTCGAAAACGAAATGTCGTAGGATATTATTGTAAAGGCCATAATTTGTCGCTAATTTGTCGCTGAAAGATGACACATTCAACGAATTTGTCGCTAGTCTTATTTTCAACTGATAAGCGAAAAACTGCTGGAATAAGATCAAACTGGCACTACATATGGCATATCTCGAGAAGGAAATGTCGTAGGATATTACAGTAAAGGCCATAATTTGTCGCTAATTTGTCGCTGAAAGATCACGCATTCAACGAATTTGTCGCTAGTCCTATCGCCAACTGATAAGCAAAAAACTACTGGAAACCCATTAAACCCTCGAAAGGTAACGTGTTGCCCATCTTGGGGGAAACAGGGAAAACCTAATTTAAAAAAAAAATGGTAAATAAAACCGGTCTCTTAAAACAAATGTAACAAAGAACTCCTTGATTAATTGTTTCATGTTTTCCAGCAGTTTTTCGCTTATCAGTTGAAGATAAGACTAGCGACAAATTCGTTGAATGCGTCATCTTTCAGCGACAAATTATGGCCTTTATAGTAATATCCTACGACATTTCCTTTTCGAGATATGCCATGTGTAGTGCCAGTTTGATGGTTTTCCAGCAGTTTTTCGCTTATCAGTTGAAAATAAGACTAGCGACAAATTCGTTGAATGTGTCATCTTTCAGCGACAAATTATGGCCTTTACAGTAATATCCTACGACATTTCGTTTTCGAGATATGCTATGTGTAGTGCTAGCTTGATATCAAGCTAGCACTACAGCTGATTATGGCTAAACGGCACGAGCGACAAATTTTTGAATTTGGTAACAAATTAACGACAAATTATAGTGCAAGTTAGAAATCTGAAAAATAACTTTGTCGTGCTAGCTTGATATACGTGAATAGCGATGGACATTTTGAATAATATTATAGTACAGTTCATAGATGTATTTGGACATAAAATTTCGAAAGATTGAGTTGTATTGATTGCAGCTCACTGATATGTCTAAAGTCATGATCCTTTGCTAGAAAACTGCTGTGTAGGGGGAAGCAGAAGGGTTACAAAATAGTGCGCAAAACTGCCTCATGTGGTACAGCTATTTTTTAAATTCTGTTTTCGGTTATTAAATTAGAAAACAGATACTACTAACCGTTAGGACGTCTATTGGAAATATTTTTTAAATATTAATCTGTAAACTAAATATTTGAATACTTGAATTTTGTAGACATTCGTTGTACCAAATGCTGGATTTATTTGATTGAGTGTAAGATCCTTACAGAAAATATTTTTATTTTACTTATTAAACAAAAAAATTTTCTGGGAACACTTTGCCCTGGATTTGAATTAAATTATGTAAGGATATGTGCATTAAAAAAATATTCGTTTGAGTAAGAAGTCACAATTGAATTGAATTGAATTGAAAGTATTCGATAAAAATTTTAAGAAACAATCAACTATATTCAATACGATGCGATGTTTCGACCTCTTATACTTTTATTATGTACTATCAATAGCTACGTATATTTTTGCTTATCTATCAAAAAGTCATATAATAAAAATACATCACGTTTAGGATTAAATAAATTTTCCAAGCTAAAGCAACAATGGGGCCATAAAAAATACCATAAATATTGGGACTAATACAGGACCATGAAGTGTTCAAACATATAATTGGTAGGGTTCATAAACAGATTGAAATTTTTTTACAGGGATGACTAATTCAACTCTTTCATAATCTGTACAGAAATTATTTCTTTTGTGTATAAAAAATTTTGTAATGTTATTACCTAATAATTTTCGTACGATTTTACACAATGTGTGGCCCAGTTCTGCCTCACCCACCAACCGAAACGCAATTGATCTGGTGATATAATATAGATAATAATAAAATGACAGGTTACAATTTAACGATTTTCACTAAATAGCTACCACCAAAAATACTTGAAAAACAATTCAGACTGAACAGTTGTGCTTCAACACCTCCGAGAAAATCAATAGACGACATAAAGTTAATAACGTTATTCCGAATATATTTTTATATGTATATCGTATATCGAAACGTCTAAAACCTTCAGTTTTGTTATATTCATTAAAATTAAGGCGACTGACTTGAATCTATTCTATCTATATTTCGTTTAAACAAAGAAGTCTTGTCAGAAAATTTAGTAAAATAATGAGGGTTAGATCAACAAACCCCAAACCATTAGTCTCTTGTAATCTTGTCATCGTGATTTTGTGACGTTTGTGTAAAGATCCTCGATAAGTTCTTGTTGATGAAGGACCTTTTTTGCCAGTTTGTGGGGGAATAACATCCAATAACATCCCTGGTTGGTTGTAAAACGTACCTATCCAACCCTTTTTTAACCATTTCGGTGGGGTAGATTTGATGTAACGATAACCGGTTGAAAAATCAACATGGATGAAAGCCTACCTTCCACTCCTTTCAAAAAGAATCCTTTCGCGTATTAACAACTACGTATATGTTTGACCATTTCTTGGTTTTATATCAGTTGTAATTATCGTGTTGTAACCGTTTTGCTTCCCCTTACACAGCAGTTTTCTAGCAAAGGGCCATGAATTTAGACATATCAGCGAGCTGCACTCAATACAGCTCAATCCTTCGAAATTCTATGTCCAAACACATCTAGGAACTGTATTATAATATTATTCGAAATGTCCATCACTATTCTAGTAATCCCCTGTCCTATTTTTCACCAAAAGGAAAAAGACAAATAAAATATTAAAGTGCTAAAATGCGAAAATTCCGACAGAACTACGCCGTAAAGTATTTCCTTCTTTTTTTAAATGCGGATTTTCTTTAATTTGATTCAAATTCACCACCAAGTGTTCCCAATACATGTAAATATATATGTTTAAATATTTATTGCAAGGATCTGATTTTTATTCAGAAAAATCCAGAATGACAACAAATCTCTACAAAACTCGAGTGTTCAAACATTTAATTTCTTATAATTACTCGAAATATTTTTCAAACTCTAATCCTGTATGATTTATGTATTATCTACTATATTTTGTACGTTTTATAAATATTACTTTACGATTTTATTAATGTACCTATAGGTATGTAGGAGAGCCGTATCGATAAATCAATAATCATTAACAGTACCCAGTGGTAGGTAGATTTCGTGACTAGTTTGATGCCAATTTATTTTCTCATAACTTAGTAAATTAATTTCAGAGAAACAATGATAGACACGAATAAAATAGTAAATATTAGAGATGTACATGGTGTTGTAACTATTTTACTTTCTGTCTGTCTGGACATAAGGTAGACACCTACATACGTAATTAAAATCAATAAACGTATCCTGACCTAAAAATCAACATCGACAGGTTAGTAATTAGTGGAGACAAAGTTCGAAAACAACAGGTTCGTTTCAATTCAATCCAATGGGCTTCAGTATCTGACAAAAAATATTAAATTAAATCATCTACACAAACAAAAACTAGTTTTGTAATTTACTAAAATTATTGTATTATTATGCTGCTTCTTTATAATTTGTCTAATTTTCCGGTTTTATATTATAAAGTCAAAATTGTAAATATTTTACTGTATTATTGATTACTGGTGCAATAAATTAACTAGCCCCTATACCTACCGTAATAAGAAAGAGAAGAACACCCAACCCCCATCATTTTTGATGAGGATGAGATACAAAAGGTTCATGCAACAGTAGTACAGAAAAATAATTAAAGAGACAACTCTTCAAACATAGATGAGAAAGATGCAACAACATTATAAATGGTACCTGCACTGCTCATTACCTCCGACTCGCCAAGAAGGACAAGGGTATCCTTCTCTTTCTGGTAGTAGGTATAGGGGTGAATTAATTTATTGTGCCAATAATAAATAATAAAGTAAAAAATTTATAATTTCATCGTAGGATTATTTTTATTTATATTTTGATTTTATAATACAAAACCAGAAAAAATAAATTGAATGGATTCTATACAGTTCGACAATTTTTAACACTTTCGTTGATAAATTGAAGCATCATAGACCAGGGTAGACAATTTTTGAAACCAAAAAAAAATATAGTAGGATGAAACCCATTGGAAAAGGAAGAGAATAGGTATAACAGAAATGAAAGGAAAAATAATTTACGGACGATCTGAGGTCGGGAAGGGGAAGGGCGTAAGTTTTTAAGGGTAAAAAACGGTTTTCCTTGATTTCCGGAAAAACTACAAGTCTTATAGAAAAAAGTTAAATAGCAAAGTTGTAGGTAATAAAAAGATCAACAACTTTTGTATTCACACTTTTTTCACATAACCTCAAAATTTATGTGAAAAACTCAAATAACCAAATTTTTAGTTTTTTATTTGTATCTTTTAAAAAACCAGATATTTTGACGTGAGAATTTTCGATTGAAAATTAAGGTGCTTTTCCGATATTAGGTAAAAATAAGGCGAAAAAATAAATATTTCAAATTAAAAACATTACAGCGTGTTTGGGACATAAATAGGTAAGTTTTCACAAAATTTCGTGAAAAAAAAGTTTTTTGTAAAAGATAAAAATAAAAAACTAAAAAGTTGGTTATTTGAATTTTTCACATAATTTTTGAGGTTATGTGAAAAAAGTGTAGATACAAAAGTTGTAGATCTTTTTATTACCTACAACTTTGCCATTTAACTTTTTTCTATAAGACTTGTAGTTTTTCCGGAAATCAAGGAAAACCGTTTTTTACCCTTAAAAACTTACGCCCTTCCCCTCCCCGACCTCAGATCGCCCGTAAATTATTTTTCCTTTCATTTCTGTTATATTCTCTTCCTTTTCCAATGGGTTTCATCCTACTATAATTTTTTTTCACTTTTTACGATTTTTGAAGGCTTCAGCACTGGTCTATCAAGGAAGAAGACACATTTAAATACTTTCATGATAGACTCTCTTCTGCAAATAAATTTTTCTTACTACAAAAAAATTCAATTGCATGTTTCTGAAGAGTAGATATGTTGGATCACTGTTTATATATTATAAGGAAAATTTTTTGAGGAAAATTTTGTATCAGACGATATAAAAAAATAATTGTTACTCCATTTTTAACAGTAGCAAGAGTGTACAGGTATGGAAATATTTTTGCCTAAAGGAAAATATAAATCTTCCTTTATAATCAGCCATAAAAATCTACAACTTTACGTATTGTTCATGTAATTAACAATTTATTATTATAATAGGTAATTTATTCAAAGCATAAAAGTAGAATTTTTTATATGGTCATCTTTTTATGAATTTGCGAGACCAACTTAAGTCATATGGTGTTTGTTTATCAATTTAGAATAAATTAGACAAAATGCTACATTCGAAATGAACAAGTTTTAAATTAAATAAGTTCTTATTAAATTATTTATAAAGGTCAAAAGTTTCTGGCGAGAATTTTAATTTGTCAAAACATTTGTTTTTTAATTTCGTAAAAGCACTATAATAATAAATATTATGAACATTTGCCCTACCTGGAGATAATATTATTATGTATTAGGTATTAAAACTTTTCGAACTAATCCCCAAGCACCAGGCAATAATGGAGGAATAATAAAATTAAGCATTTTAATTAAAATATTATGCAATATTAAAAGTTTTATTGATGATTTTAATTATCATTCTGTTTTACGTCATCATTGTTATGACGTAAGTGGTTGATAGACAGACTATTCTGTACTGTATTTAAAAAATTTATTTACATACAACTAACTGTTCTGACAAAAAATAAAAAGGATTAAATAAAATGACAGAAAAGAAGATGTCAATATTTTGGTGAAGGAAACAGTTGTAGTGGAAATTATTTAAAATTATTCTGTCATTTTATTTAAACTTAATTATGAAGTTTAAACGCCTATAACTATTAATTAAATACAATTTTTGATTTTGTGCATAAATATTTTTGCTATTTTTGTTTAAATGCCATTAACGCTTTTTGTTATTTATGTTTCACACATAATGTTTTATTTGTTTTGTAAAAATATCAGTTTTACGTTAAGTACCTGTCTGCCTATCTACTTTGCATCACAAACAAAGTAATTTATTGATGATGGCTGTTTAAAGAATATTAGTAGAATATGTAATAGTTTAGTGCTTTGTGACCAATAAAAAACAGCTATAACCCAATAACAAACAGAGGTTATTACTGAAATGTGTTATTTCCAATAAATGGCTACTTTTAGTTATTCTACCTACTCTTTTATTTTTCTATAAAAAATAGAGATTTTTATTTAAATAAGTACATGATTTATAAAGTATCTTTTGTCCATTAGTCATTATTTTATCTAGTATATAAAATTCTCGTGTCACGGTGTTTGTAATTAAACTCCTTCGAAATGGCTCGACCGATTTTCGTGAAAATTTGTCTGCATATAGGTTAGGTCTGCGAATCGGACAACATCTTTTTTAAATCCCCCTAAATGTTAAAACTGGTCCACCCCTAAATTTTCTTTTACTTTTTGGCATTAAAAATTACATACAACCCTTAATTTTCATCCCTCTACCACCAACCCCCATTTTTTAATAGCAATTTAAATACTGTAATAATCTTCAACTCTCAGTGGTCGATAACTGATCAATTATTATCAATCGATTAGTCATTACTCTCACCCAGCAAACAGCCCGAAGTGGGGATGAGAATGAAGCAGATTTTTTAAGAATGTTACAGGCAGTTCAAATATGTTCTAAGAAGTAAAATAATGTTTTATTATAACATTTCAGAATGATTTGGCAATGTTCAAGAATGTTCTAGAATCTTGAAGATCATTCAAGAATGTTCCAGAGTGTTAAAAAAAGTTAGAGAATGTTTTGAATCATTATGGGATGTTCTGGATAGTTCTAAATTCGCGAATATTTTAGAATGTTCCATCAAGCATGTGATGTATTCTTACCTGAGCAAATTTGAAGACACACATTATTCTCCAATTAATTAACAAAGTTTCAATTGGTTGGGTGTTTTTTATGTCTGTTTTTGAACGAACACCCAAAAATTTGTAGGTGGGCGGATGCAGTGCTTATTACAAGATTTTTTGGTTTACATACATACGTAAATATCGACTCAAGTACACGTATTACAGATAAACACACTAACACATGCATCTGTGTATTAAATGTGTGTAGTTATGCCTGTTGGGTAGGTATCTCTGTGTGTCTGTTGCTATTACTTATATTTAGCGCAAGGTATGTAACTAGGTTAAATAATCTGAAAAATGCAAAAATAAGTACAGCGAGGCTTAAAAATAAAAAGGGAACGATCTATCATACACGTCAGGTGCGTGCGTGGCGCGCTGCTGGTGTGGGAACACAGAATGAGGTTCTAAAATATTCATTTCTCGTATCAGGTGCTGTCCCAGTTCATGGAATGGACCTTTAGGTAACAGTCGATTTCATATCTGACTATTTCCATTTCGATCTCCACAGAATGGTTTATTGACAGAACAATACCTAATTGTGATTATTTACGTTACCTTCGTAAGATATCTTGTAAATTATGTAGAAAAGGTGCTGTAACCTTTACATCTACAATTTACTTGGTCGACTCGTGGGAGTGCCTTACAAAAGGGCACTCTGGTGACAAAGGTCATTTGCGAAATAATCAATGTGTAATATATCATAGTAAACAATAACAGCAATTATTGATAATGTAACTAGGAGAAGTAACTAGCCCAGAAGATAAAGTAGCTGTCAGGTTATGAGACTGGCTAAATGAAGCCTAGGCCGGTCTAATCATTTTTAGTTCCAAATTGCACCCAAAGATAATGAGATATTATAAATAATGAGAATTAATTAGTAATGAATACGTCTTAAATTAAAAGTTACTTGAGGAAACTTTTTGATTTATTTTATTCTGATTTACTACTAAAAAGATAAACATTTCTATTTTTCCATCAGATTCGATGTTTACGTGATGGTTTTAATGAAATTTTATTTCTTCCTATAGGAAATTATTATCTATGTCGGTATGTTTTCCCTATCGTTTCAATCAATTATTTATCGGCCTTGTGTTTATTTCGTTACGTACTTTTAAACTTTTATGATTTACAGCTACGTACGTATATATACCTAGATACCTCCATTCGAATATTATTTCTAAGGCTACAGGAGCAAAGAAAACGTAAATTGTGTTGTAAACAAGGCTGAATTCGAATCGATCGAGAAAATAGAAGATGTTATGCCTCCAGAGGAAATGTAGTGGGAGCATTAAGTCAGTCATATGATTAAGTGACGTCTGCTATCCATTAGTAAGAGATAAAATTTATGGCCAACTTAAATTTTATTCACCAATAGGTACCTATGTCGAATTAATTTGCGTCAATACAAAATAACGTTCAAAACGAACTTCATCTCTCCTACTAACTGCTAAATCTCGTATCAGCATAAAAATTAAAAGTAGAGGTCGTTCAACATCTCATGAACCACTAGCATTCGGTTTCTATGGGAGAAATTACTCCTTTAATTATTTCGTTTAAAAGGTTAAAGTAATATTCATAATTTATAGTCAATATTCTAGTATATTGAAATAAATAAGTTAATCAATTAAATCAGGGTTGGGACAATAAGACATGTATTATTCTAAAAACAAAAAGAAATTTGTGTATAGTCAGGGACCTGAGATAGTTTATAACGTTTATGAATTTAATAAACATATTGTTTTAAAATAATAAATTAGCATTAAAAATAAATAAATAAATAGACGAAATAGTTAAGAAGTAAAAATGTTCGAGCACCTTAGTCCATCCCTGGTTGTATATACAGCTAAGGCAAAAAGTTAACTGAACACAAGAATTATACATTTCTTTCTCTATATTATTTTTATTTCTTTTTATGTTGTACAAACGAAAATTAATAATTTGCTACACTTGTGGAGTATGTTTTTTCATCCACATCTATCTGAAAATATTTCCTGCTTCTCTAAAAACTGTTCTAATCTAATAGAACTTTTAAAATTTTTTAAACAAAGGCTAATGCCCTTCAAAAACTTATTTAAACTGCATTTATTGTATTTTTCTTACTATATTACTTGTATGAATATATTTCTGAAGGTATTTGTACGAATTTTCCTACACCAATGGGACACATAGTTAAAATCCAATTAATATTTTTTAGATGTACCTACAATAAATTCATCAGTGTGAATTTTTATTTCATTTTTCTCCATACAAAGTGGTTTTTTAAGATGACAAATGTTTTTATGTAAATATATAAATTCAACCTGTGGAAGCCACAATTTGTGATATAATAATTATTGTGGTGACAGTAAAATTTTAAACATTTTTCATTACATAATAGATTAATTATAATAATCATGATTTTCTGTTTAAACGTCTCTTGTGTCACTATCTATTGAAATCTGTTTGTGTTCAAAATACTGTAATAATGTTTAGCAGTTCTTTCATGCTTTCAACTAAAATGAAGCGCAAGACATATCACATGACTCGGTTTTGAGTTACTGGCTGCTCCAAAAACATCACTTTCAAGGGGTAACTGATATCCAGTGCTAGATAAATTTTCTTTTCCCAGGGAAAGTTCTGGTTTCCATTTAGAACAATTCAATCTTACTAACAATAGGTCAACGTGTTGAATATTTTTTTCTATTTTTGTCGTACAACCGAAAATTAAATATTTGCTATACGTGTGAAGTATGTCTTCTCAACCACATCTATCTGAAAATATTTTTTGCTACTTTTAAAACTGCCCTAACCTAACCAAACTCTCTAAAATCTCTTGAACAAAGTGCAATCACTTTTTTAAATTATATTTATAGTATCTACATATTTAAATTACCTTACTATTTATATGAAGGTACATACATACAAATATCCATTGTTCATTTTATGTCTCATGAGATATTGAAGCACCTCTACGGCAACGATTAACAAAACACACTCACTAATATCTTTTGTTATTTCAAGAAATAAACAGCTCAAAATTATGCCAATGTTTTCTAAATTTTATTTGTTCATGTTGGCATTCCATTTGCATTGCTGCGCTTGTTTTTCTGCAGGTAATTTGTGTCCATGGAACATCACGTCGGAATTTTTCTATTATAATTGTGTTTTTTCATTCTTGTGATAGTATATTAGACGTTTGGGTACCTTCTAATACACGTGTTCGAAAATAATTTTAATGATTTCGCGGTTGCGATGTTTACAAGACGAAATGTAAACACTTAGAGAATGGTGCGAATTGTGTCTATCAATAGATTTATGGGGCTGCGAATTAAAAACGAATGTCGAACTGACTTTATTCAAACAATACAATCATACAATTATGTATGTCGAAGGATTAATGTAACACACGAGGAGGACTTTTATTGTTGACATAGTTAATAATCGTTTGGGAAAAGAAAATAATAATTAATCAATTTAATTCATGCAATAATATACCAGTGCTCATAATTATATGTATGTGTGGTGATGGATAAAAGCAACGAAAGGATAGCGGCTCGTGGCTTTGTTCTACTATACTTATAGGTAGGAAATTTAAAAAAATTAGTTTCTCAAAATTGGAAAAAAAATAATAATAACCTAGCCAATTTAATTAATTATTTTAAATTGTACGCCACCACATGTATGCAAAAGCCTGAGAAGACCGAAAATTAACAAAATCAACAAAATTTTAACAGGGTCTAAAATTAAAAATACAGTATATTTCGTTTATAACGACGATGAAACGACCATTAAATTCCGTCACTATATCCGGAAGTCGCTATATAAAAAGAAAGAGAGAAAAAATTAAAGAAGGAAATTAGGCAGCAAGAAAAGTACCCACTAACTGATTTTTAGATTTAACTTTATCAACCTTAACATTTATAAACAATTACTAAGTAAAACTGCTGCCTAACTATCTGTGAATGTAAACAAAAGATAAAAAAGTTTTGTGTTTAGACTCGGTCGCAATATCAATCAGTATGAGATTTCTAGCATCTTGTAATTAATAGTTCATTAAAATTAGTCGCTAAAACCGAAATCGACGGACGTTACATCCGAAGTCGTTACAGCAAAATTTTCTTCTTAAATTACTACTTAAATTCAAGGGACTTATGTATTAGGTATGTCGTTATAACCAAAAGGTCGTTACAACCGAAGTCGTTATAAATGAAATCCACTGTACTTCATAATTTCGTTATTAAAAGAATCATGATATTACTTATACAGGGTTTTTCATGTTGATGGGCTATTAGAAGTATATGAATTAGTAGAAGGAATTCAATTCTGAAACTTGGGCTCATTTGGTTATTGTTTATGCCGCTTCTTTTAAAAATATTTTCAAGTTCGATTTACATCCGGTTATACCGGAAGTCGATACCAACTTTGTTATTTTAAATGGAATGGTATATTTTTTACGCTTAATTCAAATAAAACGTGTAATTCTAAGGTAAGTTTGATAACCAACTTGTACACCTATGACGATCGGTTTCTGAGTTAATTTAATTTATAGAAAAAAAAATCGCTACCGCAACCCAAATTATAAAAAATCATAACTTCCACAAAATACGACTTAGAGTGTTGAAATTTTTACTAGTAATAGCTGAATATTACTGCTAACGCCTTGACAAAATTTAACTAAATAATTTATACAGCGCGTTCAAAATAAAATTCTAAAGTTGAAAAACTTCAAACAAGAATTACTTCGTTTTTTCAAATGGCACCTACTATTTTTTATTTTTTCAATCGATTCCTTTTTTTATCCTCTTTCGATCTATATGGATACTTCCTATTTTAAGTAATAATTCAAAATTATTCCAAAATTTTCAAAATTTTGGAATAATTTTGAATTATTACTCGCGGTAGCGATTTTTCTCTATAAATTAATTTAACTCAGAAACCGATCGTCATAGGTGTACAAGTTGGTTATCAAACTTACCTTAGAATTACACGTTTTATTCGAATTCAGCGTAAAAAATATACCATTCCATTTAAAATAACTAAAGTTGGTATCGACTTCCGGTATAACCGGATGTAAATCGAACTTGAAAATATTTTTAAAAGAAGCGGCATAAACAGTAACCAAATGAGCCCAAGTTTCAGAATTGAATTCCTTCTACTAATTCATATACTTCTAATAGCCCATCAACTTGAAAAACCCTGTATACAAAATAATAATCGGTTATAACGTATCGGGGAAACTTTAAAAATCTGACGACTGCATAAGAAGTTCGTTACAACAGAAATAGACACATTTGCTTACAGTCACTTTGTTCTTGTTAATCCTTTATAAAAGTATATAGTTTTCCAGTATCGTGGACACCTAAATTTGCAGTTGACGACTTGTTATTTGTTTAATTAAAGGTTTCAAAACTAAATTAAAGGAAAGGGCGATATTTACATTATTACAAAAAATTCTTGAATTAAAAGATTGTACGTTATAACCGTAATGAGTCCATAATAATCATATTCTCTATAAGTGAGTTTTACTGCAGATATCTATACAAAAATAAAATTTGTTAGGTACCTACCTCAAAAAATACTGCTTTATTTGTTCATAATTAATTACGCCTCATATTAATTAACGTTCGTTATTAGTTTACTCGCCAACTAATAATAATTACCTAGGTAGATACATAAGTACTGGCAACCTTGCAAACCAATAAGTAAAATATTTGCTTTTCGTACGACAAAGTAAATTTCCTAATATTAAAAAAAAAAAAAAAAAACGTATTGACACAAGATCTGTTTGGTTTTGAAATTTCAACAGTTGTATTTATTTTTAATTACGAGAGAGGTGCGACCAAATTGAAAATAAAAATAAGGAATTTTGTTTACAAATCACCTATTGTTTTTAAAATGTTTATTTGAACCTCTAACTACTTTATTTATGTTGGAATATAGGACGAATATAATTCTACTGCTAAATTTCTGTCACTTTATAAAAAAATTGTTAATAACACTATGATAAGAATGAGTGTTATTTTTGATTACTTCTAAAAATTAGAATCTCATGCACCATCGAAAAAGCATAGGAACTACGGAGGAAATTGGCGTTGCCCGGGTAAGAATATATTACACCAGAGGTTCCCAACCTCGTGCCCGCGGGCACCATGGCGCCCGCGGGACGATTCGTATGTGCCCGCCACTATTCAACAGAGACAGAATTTTTTCATAAACATTAACTAAAAATGTGAATTATTTTTATTTATTTGTTAGAGTTTAAATTTTTTTGAGAGCCTAGGTTTATGAAATACGTTCGTATGTTTGCGATATTGTATGTATGAGTGGTTCCTTTGCTGACAGTACTTGTCTAGGGGCGAGCCAGACTAAGTGTTAAAAACCCAGTTTGAAGAGAGATTTTCGCTGTTTACACTTATCGAGCCAATTGTTTCCTTCTGTATCAATCCTTTTACTTGCCAAATAAATGTAATGGAAATGGCCGCATATATTGCTGATTTTCTTCAAGGTATTAAAGACAGAAGAAGTAGAGTTAGAAATATTGGGCATTAAGAATGACATTTTGCTAAAATTCCTAATATCAGAGGACTTTTGGAATACAGTGGACAGAGAAAAGTTCCCATTTTTGAAAAAAGCGGCATATAAAATTGAATCATTTTTCGGTTCGACATATTTATGCGAATCTTTGTTTTCAAACATGAACTGAATAAAATCAAGATATAGATCTCGACTCACCGATGAACATCTTTATGATTGTTTGCTAACGGGATTATCGTCATACTCTTCTAATTATGAAGCACTGGCCAATAATATGCAATGCCAAAGATCACATTGACAAATTCCATATTGATAGTATATTTTTTATAAAATGTTTTTTTTTGTATTTGTTTAATTTGTTTAAGTTTTGCAAATACATTTCTCCGTGTGTATGAAATTTGAATAGTAATTTATTATTTTGAAACATTTTTGTTTATTATTTATTTACAAATTATGAATATAAGAAAATAAATTATGGGAAAATGAGAAGTTATGGAAGGAGTTTGTTGATAAAAAATAGGTGGTGCCCGCCACCCTACCGATATTTTAGAATGTGCTCTAGAGTACAAAAAGGTTGGGAACCCCTGTATTACACGTTTGATGGAACATTCTAGAATATTCGCGAATTTAGAACTATCCAGAACATCCCATAATGATTCAAAACATTCTCTAACTTTTTTTAACATTCTGAAACATTCTTGAATGATCTTCAAGATTCTGGAACATTCTTGAACATTGCCAAATCATTCTAAAATGTTATAATAAAACATTCTTTTACTTCTTAGAACATATTTGAACTCCCTGTAACATTCTAAAAAAATCTGCTTCATTCTTATCCCCACCCCGTGTGTTGTTTGCTGGGCGAGTAGTGACATCAGTAAACGCCTGGCGGGGATGACTAATCGATTGATAATAATTGATCAGTTATCGACCACTGAGAGTTGAAGATTATTACAGTACTAATATCGCTATTCAAAATTGGGGGTTGGTGGTAGAAGGATGAAAATTAGGGGTTATATGTATTTTTTAATGCCAAATCATAAAGAAATAAAAATGATAAATTTTGTCCAAAATATAAAAAAACAAAGTTAGGGGTGGACAACCCTTATCACATAGGGGTATGAAAAATAGACAGTAGCCGATTCTCGGACCTACTGAATATGCATATAGAATTTCATAAAAAACGGTCAAGCCGTTTCGGAAGAGTATGGTAACTAACATTGTGACACGAGAATTTTATATATTAGAGTCATCTTTGTCAGCTTTAACTCGCCCGTTGTATCAAAATATCCACAAGACGTTAAAATTAATGAAAAATACTAAATATAGGTACCTACCATTCTATCATACGTAATAATGCTGAAGAAAATAAATCGTTTTATAGATTTTCAAAAAATCTGTTTGTGTTTTGTACATTACCATGTCATAAAAAATTCATTAGACTCTCAAAGGAAAAGCGAAAAGTGTGATTATAGTCATGATTTTAACACAAAATTTCAAATTCATACAGAAATTAGTTCTTTGGGTTCTACGAACAACAAAAATTATAAAATTCAAAAAGAGCTTTTTATGCCTCTATTAGGTACACTATAATTTGTTCTATTAGACACATAATTATACAGAAAACTTTCCAGGTTTTCATGCTCAGGGCAGTTTTATTAATTTCGTTTTATTTGCGTTATTAAACACATACTTGTATTTCTCCATAACTGCAAATTATCTTTTATTATCTCTTTTTTTAAATTTCTCTTTATCGCCTCGAGCATGCGAGGGTAGGTAATTTCACTGTCAGACAGATAAGATCATTTTCAAAACAGAAACATAGACCGAGGGAAAAAAGTAGTTTTTAATGGTAGGTACGGTACACAGTTCAGCAGTTAGTGTTAGTTATTTAGTTTCAATTTCGTGGAAAACAAAGCGGTAATTTTTTACCCTGAAACGACAGCACAACACAACACAACACTTCGAATACATTATTCAAAAGACGTCATTGCGGATTTTATTATTAAGCTACGTACATACGTATGAAAATGTAGAAAATAAAAAATAATTGATACCTCCTGTTCAGAATTTAATAATGTTGCACACAATTTAAAAGCACATGCAACAAAGAAATAATAACAGGTAGATATGGGCCCTAATAACCATACAGTGTGTCCAAAATAAGGATAGGATATAATAGATCAGTAATAATGTTTTTAAGAAATATCCAAAGCTTGACAGGGGTTGGGGGTGGGAAATAAGATACTGCCTCACTGAAAAATTTGCCAGAGGGTTTTGTAATACATTTGCGCCTTTTAATAAATTAATAACTGATTTGGAAATATACAAAAAAAGTACCAAGCGAACTTTCAATTACTAGAAATATTTTAAATGTACGCCACTGTATGTACACGATAACCCCCACAGATCCTTGCGTTTCAAAAATTACGTTGACAAAGTTTGAACAGGATCTACATCACCAAATCATTAGTCTGAAGACATATCTTTTGTATCGACGACGTACGCATGATTTACTTTATTAATTCTGTAAAGTACGTTTGCTAAAATATTATGGTTATTGTTTAAATTCATCCCCTTTCTTCGTGATATTTTATTTTTTATTACTAAGTACTTCTTTTACTTAAGAGGCTGTTCATAAAATACGTCACGCTCAAATAAGCCTCTTTTGACCTCCTCCCTTCCGGTTGTCACGCTGTGTCACACTTTCTGTGACCCCCTGTAAATATTACGTCACAAAAACTAACCCCCCCCCCCCTGAACATGATAAATTTTGATTGATAATACACAAATTTTGATAGTCGAAAATATTTATTTAATTTTCATAATAAAATTTAAATAAACTTTAAAAAATATCTTTTTTGTAACGAACAAATAAATAATATTTCTATTTATCAGAAGTCCAAGGATTCTGTAAAAATTCAGTAAAATTGTCACGTTGCCGTAGACCCCCCGTCACCCCTTGTCACTACTTGTCACACTCAGCAAGACCCCTCCCCCCGCCCTTGTATGCGAACGTATTTTATGAGCATCCCCCTAAGTACATAATATTATAATTTTTATGACTGCGTTCAATGGTAGCATTCGTTAATAAAAAGCAAAGAAATGGATACAAAGAGGATTTTTTATTTATGAAAAAATGTTGCCTTAGGTTGAGTGCCTTTAGTCTCGCAATTACTCCCTAAATTAGTTACGTATACGTATGTATATTCGACTTCTGTCTACGTTAGGTAAATTAAATCGGCCAGAAAAGTAAAAATAATGAATATATAAAACTAGAGGCAGCTATATAAAAAAATAAGAAAAGTTTTTTCTCTATTTTACGTATAAAATTTTATACCTAATATTCTTCTTTAACTGTAGGGTATTTTGCGCATCAAAATATTCTTCAACACGTACTGGCCTACCCAAGTACATAGTCCTAGTTATTAATCCTTTATTTATTAGATTAGTACCTAACTACATAATATGTTCATACATCGAAATATTGTAATGCACAGTACCTACTAATTACAGGCAGAATTTACAGGCAAAAATAAACACAGATGATGCATGTGGGAATGTGTATGAATTCTTTGAATACATGCATACGTAGGTATTTAACTAATTTATTATCATCGAGGTATTGTAGTTTTTGAAGAAGAATTCACTGACAACACTAGGCCATGACGTCTCCTTGAGTACATATTAAACATATTTATGTTAACAATATTAATTAAGCAACTGGCAACTAGTAGTTAATAGTATGGTACGTATAACCATATTATACTAATGACTTTTCAAGGCAAAGTTAACAATAAATGAAATTTATCTTTATTCATTGCTTCACATTGGCCTCGGTTTACGAAAGATTTTCATGCTCTTCTGTGGTATATTTCCTTTACGGTTATTAGGTCACTAACTGTATCCACCTTCAATTATTTCACAGAGTTTTATATTCAAAAATACAGTAAATAATAAAAAATATGTCGAGCTGTACAGCTGAGTAGCTTGGTTGTCGAAGTTAAGCAACGTTCTCTCTGGTTAGTATTTGGATTAGACACTAGTCCAGTCAAAATAGACAAAAAAAAAGTCATAACTTTGGAAAAATTCGCATAGAGCTGAAAATTGGCAGAGACGTTAAATACATCATTATAAATAAAATGTCAAAAATTCCCTTCGATCCTACTTCTGTAAAATATTTTATACAAGGTCAAAGTGCAAAATTAAGTTTTTTTCCATTTTTCTCAAAAACGGTCAATTTTATCGTGAAAATAGATCAGACAAAAGTTGTATATCATACAATTCTCTACAAAAATGGACACTTTTTCTCGTACGACTCACCATTCGTGAGATATCGCGGTTTTAACAATTACAAAATTCATATTTTACAAACTCTTCGACCACCTCATCACCCAGCACCTCACATCACCTTCACACATTTCAACATGGCTTTCTCACAGGTAGATCTACGTCTACAAATCTATCGTTCACAAATTATATTGTCAAGGCTCTGGAGCATTCGATTCACTGGACCACTCCTTGCTACTATCAAAACTGGAAGGGATGGGTGTCGGGGGAGTGACTCTGGACTGGATCCGCTCGTTCTTGTCGGACCGTTCCCTTATCGTTAAGATGAGGAACGAGTGCTCTCGTCCCTTCCCTATGATCTCTGGCATTCCACAGGGCTCCCACCTGGGACCTCTCTTATTCCTGGTCTATATAATGACCTACCTCCAGTTATTCGCTCTAGGATCCTAGCCTTTGCTGATGTAAAATTTTTTCGCACAATACATTCTCCATCGGATTCACTAGAACTTCAATCTGATTTAAGCTCCCTCGCTCACTGGGCCACAAATTACTTTCTAGACATAAATATTGATAAGTGTCATGTAATGTCTTTCACCAGAAACCGAAGTCCTACATTGGTTCCGTACACTCTAGTAGGTCTGCTATTGAGTCGAGTGAATTCTGTTAAGGACCTTAGAGTTTACCTGGATAGTGCTCTATCCTTCCAGGACCATATCGATTTTATTTGTTCCAAAGCTAGCAGATTGCTTGGATTTGTTTTTGCAATCACTAAGGACTTTTGTGACCCTAACACATTAATCCATCTGTACAAAACTCTCATTATCCCTCACTTACTCTACTATTCATCGATCTGGTCTCCATTTTTGATCTCACAAATCAAACAGTTAGAATCCATACAGCACCGTTTCATCCGCATTCTCTCTTTTCGCTCTGGATCACCCATGCACCCATTCAACCACAACTACTGTTCTTTACAATATCGTTTCAAACTCTTGTCTATAAGCACCCTTCATCGCATTCAAGATTACTCTTTTGCTTTTAAACTATATAACAATATTTTCAATTGTCAATCATTAAGATCATTACTTATTGAGCGCACCCCCATTTACTCTCTGCGTCACTCTCGACCCATCCATCAACCAATTACCAGAATTAACTTATCGCTTAATACGGTCCAAATTTTATCACGTCATTACATGATTATCAGTGTTTTAAAACAAATGTCTTCTATTTTGTGCAATAAATTATTAGTCTAATGTATTCTCACGCTCGCGCCAAATATAAATATAAAATATAAAATATAACTTATTATTATTGCAAATATGTATTTCTTGTTACTATATTGTATTGGGCTCTCGCCCGTAATTATTTTCAATAAATAAATAAATAAATAATATGCACACATTTCTGCACCACCTAATGAGGTAATGTACTTTTTTTAACGTGGTTTCTCCAGTAGGTATACTCCACGATCTACTGTAATAAGGAAAGTTTAATCAGATCGTATCCTATTGATTAAAAGTATGGTAATATTGCTAATGATCAAAGTGGAATACGTTGTTTTCTTCTAAATGTTATTATAATAGATAATTGTCGAATTCTACTTCGACAATTATTTCTTCATCTTCATTTTCTTCTTCTTGCAGAATTTCTGTTCGCTGTTCTCAGAAATGGGATGCATCAATTGTCTCTTCATTAACATTATAAATATTTTCATCTATTGTTTTTGATTCAATATTGGAGCAAATCTGACCCTGACAATTGATGCATACTGGCGAACAAAATAATCCCACTTTTTGACAGCCACAATTCTTACTACAATCCGTCTTGAAGTTACAAAAAATAGTATTGAGCAGTTTTTCTGGAGCAGGCGGGAGTAGAGTTTGAATTGGCTCCAAATAATTATCTGTTAATTTCCAACACCATTCTTCTGGGTCTAGCTCATTGCCTAGCCACACTTGCCACAAAGTTACCGGCGAAGGGAATTATGGACTGACAGTACAGTCTTTTATTTTACAATACTCATTCAATTTATACAAGTTTTATTGTGTAAGTAACACAAACCAATAGTTTCTTATTTTTATTAATATTGAACGTCCGATGACGTGTACAGGCTGCATTTAAGTGCACATTATGTAAAATATGAATTTTCAAATTGTTAAAACCGCGATATCCCACGAATGGTGCGTCGTACGAGAAAAAGTGTCTGGACAATTTTTGTAGAGAATTGTATCATCTACAACTTTTGTCTGATCTATTTTCACGATAAAATTGGCCATTTTCGAGAAAAATGACCTTGTATATTTTTTTTGCAGAAGTAGGTTCGAAGGGGATATTTGATATTTTATTGATAATGATGTATTTAACGTCTCTGCCAATTTTTAGCTCTATGCGAATTTTTCTTAAGTCAAATGTCTATTTTGACTGGACTACACCCCATAAAAGGAACATTGACAGTGAAGGCAACAGGACCGAGCGGCATGGTCTAGTCGTCTAGATCATTGCTTATGTTTAGTATTCGATTCGGGAGGTCACTGATTCGATTCCAGGGTCGGCTACTCTGGTCCAAGTTTTTCTTTGGTTTCCTTGGATCATTTACACAAATGCTGGGGTAGTTATATTCCACAGATAGTCTTTCACTTCTATTCTGTCTTCATTTCGTCATCTCATCTTTCTTCCCCCAACCATCACCCACCCATTCCCACTATTCCTAAAGGGGGCTGAAGAGGACCTTCCGCCCTGCCCCTCCAACTTTGCACAAGAGTGTAGGTCGGGGGCTCAGCCCGCCCACCAATCTTAGTGGGAATGAAAAAGTTTTTGTAGGCAACAGGAAAACACATGTAAACCTCAGAACGAGTGAAATGACAGAGATTACGAGGGTTGAACGTTTAAAAATGTTACTTTGCATCTCTCGTCTACATTCCAAATGGTTTAAGAGAACGAGTAGATGATATTACTTTGGGAATTGAATTAAACCCCTAGCTATCCTGTAGGGATGGGGGATGCATGGGTCATTGACTTTTGTCCTTCTTATGATTTTCTACATAAACAGTGTATTACCTACTATTTATATAAAAAGTACCTAAAGTAGTTAAAACATTTTAACCCCCTTTAAACACTTAGTAATAACACTAAAGATAGAATTCCCTCTCGAGAAAATAAAAGTCGGGGATTAACGAAATTGAAGGAATGTTTTTTTTTTTAACAACAAATGGAGTGGGCGCGTTTCCCTATGACCTTATGCCGGTATCAGAATAACACAGTCACATATGCATAATTTATGTAAATTTAAAAATAAATTCGGAGGTTTTCCTTAAAGATCATGAAAGAAGAAAAGAAAACGAGATCTTCCTGGAGATGGATATTAAGAAAGGTTTTACATATATGCTAAAGTTGTCACGCTTACTTTTTTTTTGGCATCAGGTAAACTTTACCATGACTTTGGTCTTTTAGTTTCTACTTAAGTGCTTATGACATTGTTTCCGTATAATAATTTTGTTGGAAAGTGTTCCGAACTATTTGAATTATGGGTTGTTGTGGGATGTAAACTGAGCACTGAGCACTAGGTAACCGATTTCTTCATATTTACAAATCTTTTTCAAATTACACATTTATTAGCTAGCAAATTTTTTTAAAATTCGAAATTTCATAACGCTCCCAAAGTTGTTACACTCATGTAGAATCTCTTTTTTTTGTGGCATGTAGCAATTAATGTACACTCAGAGGACGTTAATTCGTTCCCAATAGTTTTCTTAAATTGCAACGTCGCGGCTTTTCGGCCTGTATATTGTCGATAATGTAGGAAACAATAATATTGCGAGCAGAATCGCATCTATTGCTCGCTAGTTTCGTGGCTGTTTCAATGTTTACATACTTAATATACAGGGTCTTTCAAGTTGATGGGCTATTAGTATATGAATTAGTAGAATGAATTCAATTCTGAAACTTGGCTCATTTGGTTATTGTTTATGCCGCTTCTTTTAAAAATATTTTCAATTTCGATTTACATCCGGTTATACCGAAAGTAGATGTTAACTTTTTTATTTTAAATGGCATGACATACTTTTTTTTTTACATTTTCCGATAGAAAGTCTGAATTCATGCATATTTTATAAGAGGCACTACTCCGAAAATATTGATAGATTTTGAGTTATTTAATTTTTTTCAAAATTTTTGACATCTGCACGTTAACATTTAAAAAACCGTAATTCAATTAATTTTTAAGATTTGGCTTTATAACTCGTAAAAAATATTTATAACTATTCACATTATCGAAAAAAATTGTGGTTTTTACCCAAAATGTACAGGGTGTTCAAATTTTGTGGTTAAAGTTAGTAAACTTCAAAGAGGCATAAATCAGTTTTTTAAATAGAATGACCCATTTTTGACTACATATTCGAATTCCTCATTGAATTTGGCGTCTTTTGATATGGGACTATCGTATAACTTTGCTTATACTTTTTGAGAAAATCTACAATTTGAAGTGTCATTCCATTTAAAATAAGAAAGTTAAAATCTACTTCCAGTATAACCGGATGTAAATCGAAATTGAAAATATTTTTAAAAGAAGCGGCATAGACAACAACCAAATGAGCCCAAGTTTCAGAATTGAATTCATTCTAGTAATTCATATAGATACTAATAGCCCATCAACTTGAAAGACCCTGTATATTAAGTATGTGAACATTGAAACAGCCACAAAACTAGCGAGCAATAGATGCGATTCTGCTCGCAATATTATTGTTTCCTACGTTATCGACAACATACAGACCGAAAAGGCGCGACGTTGCTACTTAAGAAAACTATTGGGAACGAATTAACGTCCTCTCAGTGTACCTATTACCATTTTATTTTTTCGTGATGCTGATGAAAAAGTTAATGCCCTGTCAATTGGAGTTCCTGAATAAGTCTCTTCTATTTTTAAATTGATACGCATTACTCTTTCTGTTGACACATACGTGAGTAGATAGCTAGTGTGCATTTTATTTTTGCAGATGATAAATTTAAACCAACACTACACTTTTGCTTTCTTTAATGACGACGAGGTCGTTGTCGTCTTAATAATAAATAACTTGCATTGCTTCGACATAGCTTGGCTCACGAAGACAACTATTTTAAGTACCCACTCCCACAGTTCAAACTAATTGAGTATATAGAACGAGCTCAGTCAAAACTGATTCTCTTCCAATGGAACAATTAATAGAACTAAATTAAATACCGAAACAATTTTCTAATAAAATATGTTGAAGGGTCTTCCAACACCTTTTGCAACTTTTATCTGCTTTCTTACAAGAATTTATGGAAGTCGACATATTTAAAAATGCATGTTGCAGTCCTTATAATTTACGTTACCTAAGTTTGCAGAAAATAAAGCTCTATTTCCATTTGTAACAGTGATTGACTACGTACGTCTTGGAATTTGTAGATAAATTGCATTTAATGAACAAGCAACAGAACCGTTTATCTCTTAACATTCCAAATCCTAAAACAATCCGATTTTATTAAATCGATTTACAACGAAAAGGAGCTTTATGTTTATTTGATTTTGCATCATGGATAAACGATTAAGAAAGTTAATTGTACGTGTATTTGATCGTCCGCACATTGAATTCTCAAAACTAGATTTTCATTATGTTCGATTTATTTTGGGCCGTTGCTTTCATGGGCTTACAAAACCTGTAACTTAGGTATAAATAGATTTTCTAACGACTACGCCACAGTTTTTCAATTGCCCCTTCTGCCAAATTTGACGTAGTTTAGTTTGCGTAAGTAAATCAGATGTGGAGAACCTGTAAAAAAATTGATTTTTTCATGGAACTCGCTCTAATAAATATTTTGGTAATTTATGGTAATGGTCATGTAAATCGTATCATCATTGAAAAGCTTCTAGAAGATTAACCAGGTATACGTACTCTAGAAAAAACTAATAGAGTTGGCCTCTACTATGTATATAAAAGTTAATTATAATGATATTTGGTAAAGAAAACACTTTTTGAAAACTTTCACTAAATATTTATTAAAATTTTTAACAAGTTTCGACCTACAAGACCATCTTGAAATTGTAACAGACGAAATAGAGAATATTTACGATTCTCCTATTGTTAGAATGTGTGTAAAGTACTTACACCCCCCACCTTAACATCAAAACAATATTTTTAGTATTTAAGACCAAATAGTTGTTACTTACGTAGTTATTAATCCTTCTTTTGAAGATGGCCTTGTAGGTAGAAACTTGTTAAGAATTTTATTAAAAATTTAGTGAAAGTTTTCAAAAAGTGTTTTCTTTACCAAATAGATATCAGGTATACGTACGTTTTCACAATCTTTACAACCCACTTCATTCATTAATTTAATACCTTAAGTAATATTTTTAATTGATAGTTATTATTTTAATTTATTCAAACATGTTCCTGGATTAATAAAATTCAGGGTCGAACTGGTAAAATATGATTTATTCTAAAAACAAAAAGAAAGTTGCATAAATAGTCAGAGACGTCAGATAGTTTATAGTGTTTATGAATTTAATAAACATTTTATTTTAAAATAATAATCTAGTATTAGAAATAAATGAATATATAAAGGAAATAGTTAAGAAGTAAAAACGTTCGAGCACCTTAGTCCATCCCTGGTTGTATATACAGCTAAGGCAAAAAGTTAACTAAACATAACAATTACACATTTCTTTCACTATATTATTTTTATTTCTTTTTATGTTGTACATGCGAAAATTAATAATTTGCAACACTTGTGGAGTATGTTCTTTCAATCACATCTATCTGAAAATATTTTCTGCTTCTCTAAAAACTGTTCTAATCTAATACGTAGAACTTTTAAAATTTTTTAAACAAAGCGTAATGCTCCTTAAAAACTTATTAAACTGCATTTATTGTATTTTTCTTACTATATTACTTGTATGAATATATTTCTGAAGGTATTTGTACGAATTTTCCTACACCAATGGGACACATAGTTAAAATCCAATTAATATTTTTTAGATGTACCTACAATAAATTCATCAGTGTCAATTTTTATTTCAGTTTTCTCCATACAATGTGGTTTTTTAAGATGACAAATGTTTTTATGTAAATATATCAAATCAACCTGTAGAAGCCACAATTTGTGATATAATAATTATTGTGGTGACAGTAAAATTTTAAACATTTTTCATTACATAATAGATTAATTATAATAATCATGATATTCTGTTTAAACGTCTCTTGTGTCACTATCTAAAGAAATCTGTTTGTGTTCAAAATACTGTAATAATGTTTAGCAGTTCTTTCATGCTTTCAACTAAAATGAAGCACAAGACATATCACATGACCGTTTTGAGTTACCGGCTGCTCCGAAAACATCACGTTCAAGGGGTAACTGATACCCTATGCTAGATAAATTTTCTTTTGTGAGAGAAAGTTCTGGTTTCCACCTAGAACAATTACATCTCACGAACAATAGGTCAATGTGTTGAATTTTGGAAAGATGTAATTACAAAATATTCAAATAATTCACCTTAAGATTGTGTATATGTAAATAAAATCAAAATTCGTTCTTTGATCTCTCTTGAGACGTTAATGGATTGCCCTAACGTAAAAAGATATTAAAGCTAATATTTGGTAGGAGAATTTTTGATTTTTCTTTTTAAACCGTACTTATAGCAATACAGTCGTTGCGTTTATTGATTTTTGATGGTGTCGATAAAACTTAGATTTCATTAGGTGAGCCACGGTTTTTTGTTTTACTTTATACCTACTCGTCGGAAACTCCTCGTTTTACGATTGGTTTGTTCCGAACGTTGTGACCTTTCCTGTGCCGCTACGATGTCCAAACGAATATTAGCTAGTCAAAGGAAATAAGTCCTAATACGTAATAATCGTAAAGGGAATACATTTGGTCGGAATTTGTGCGTGCCGCGATCAATAAACAGCCTAAGCAAAGGAAAACCAGCCCGATAACAAATGATTCTTATTAAATCCATGTGAAAAACTGCCCGGTATACAAACGACACTCTCACATTTTTCTGTCGCCAAACAAATATAAATGTTCCTTTTTTTTATATATTTATAGATACCTACCTACCTAGAGGATATACGTCCAAATTAAAAAAGTATAATAGAAACAGAACACAAATGACTGTTTAACAGCAATTAGAGCCCAACACAAATTACATAAAGAGTTAGAAGAAGGATTTTTTACACGGGAGTTGGATAATTAATTTTTAGGTGACATTTTAATTAATTAATATAAAAAGTAGTAATAAGTACTAACAATATGGTTTCAGCTTACTTAAACTGTGCAGTAAAAGGTCAAAGTATGTTGACCGGATTGACCAAAATTTTAACTTGGGGTCCCAGTAGCAACTGAGCACAGAATTTGCTCTTCACTTGTATTTATAGTGCGGAGCGAGCGGTGGGAGTAGCCATTGGACGTCCCCCAGTCAACGCCTCCTCGTTACGCCCACCGCTGCGCAGTACAAATACTAGTGAGTAGCCAACTCTGCACTCAGTTGCTGCTGGAACTTCGAAGTGTAGACTTTGTCCTCGTAATCAACTTAATTAATGACTGAAAGATCTGATCGTTAATATAAAACACTGCCTAAATCTTTTTTGTTTGAGTTATTTTGAATTGTTACCAACTTCCTGCCCAAAGAAAACCTGAATAAGCTTCTTGTTCATTCGACAACTATCTGTTGTAATAAGTCGCCTCTAAGAAGATTGTTTCTAGCCAAAATGATATGATATCAATTAATGAATGTACAACAATAACTACCTAAAGGTCAAAATGTCTAGACGGCAACTACGTTGACTAAGTCGACAAAAATCGCAACTTGGGGTCCCGACAGCAACTAAGTGCAAAGCTAGGTGTTCACTGGTATTTATATAGTGAAGCGAGCGGTGGGCGTAGCCAGGCAGCGACATCGATGTTTGATTGGACGCGCCGATCAATGCCTCCTCGTTACAGTCACCGTTGCGCACTACAAATACCCACGAACAACCAGCTTTACGTTCAGTAGCTGTCGAGACGTTGAAGTGTAAACTTTCGTATACAAGTAGATAATTTCCCAAATATTTTTTTTTGGGTTTGTATAGGTTTTGATGACGCTCCACACAAAAACTATACCAATAATAACCTTCACACCCATATAAGCATTTTTGGTTGCTATCAGTCATCTTGCTTTGGATGAAATATATAAAAATATTTCGTTTGTTATATTTTTATTCCTATTTACATATGTATGTATATTATTTACCATACTTTAAGTTGTCTTGGGATTTCTCTAGAATTTAGAATATTTCTGCAAAGTTTTTCCTACGTCAAATGGATAAGCTTTTAACATGTCTCAAAGGGATTTATTTCTCAAAGGGTTCGTGAACTTTTAACTTTTCAGAAACGTAGGAATATGATAAAGTTCTTTGTCGATAAATCTACAAAGTTGAATATGTACCAGACCTTTTCGTAGTTTGTTTTAAGGAGTTTTGAGGTCAATAAATCTGAGAATCGATCTCAGATTGGATTAATTTTATTATAGACCACTCTAGTTGACTTCTTCTGCAAGTGTAGTATTGTATTTTCTCATTAAATTCCAGGATATATTTTTCTGTGGGGTTTAAAAAATTTTTCGGGTAAATTCCTCTTCCACAATTCACGTTCCTCTAACTTTTAGGCTCAATGTATGCTTTGTTGTTGAACCTAAAGGTAGCCTCACTACCTTTTGTAGAGGACATTTTTCGTAGCATTAAATGTTGCAGAAACCGCGATCGATATATCCTCGTTTCCCTAAAGCAAAGCCTCGCATTTCGTTACTACATACATAAACAATTATTTGATTTAAGTAATATTTGTTTAAACTTCGCACTTAGGCAAGAATGCATTTTTCACATATGAAAGTTACATAACAACATAACATACCAAGTTGTAACATACATACATAAAACATCCTTCAATTTCAATATGTTTGTAGGTAGTTAATTATCCATTTAATCGTAGTTTCTGACACATACATACACATATGCATAACGAATTCGCTTATAAAATTCCTAAATTACAATATGTTGTGTTGTTAATAATAGTTTGACAAAGTGCATCCGGCAAATGAAATTAATTAAGTTGTTTTCCGTTAAAAGCTTATTTCGCTGGGCGTGAGCGAGTGAATATCGAACGTCGAACGGGGGAATGCTTTTAACCTGTGAACTTTAGTGACCTCCTTAGCATCTCACTCTTGCTCGTTCGTATACATCTACGTAGGATTCACGTACACAGGAAATTGTTGTTGAAAATTATAATAAGAGTATAATAGTAAGTACTTATGTATATCAACCCTTTTCGACGTATTTACGTATATAATTAAAACAACAACGTTTTAAGTAGATAAAGTATGGCTTGCTACATAAGGGATGATACGTAATTTTAGTTGTTATAATTGTCCTTCGACTGCAAAAAGTTGTAATCCATCATGAAGCCGTAAGAGGAATAAATGCGAAACCCATTGAGTTTTTACAAACCGGAAAATCCGACTGAAACCAGAAGATGTGCAGGATTATATCTGGTTTTCAACTGAAAAGAGTACAGGGTGACTTATGGATATTTGAACTTTGAAACTGACCTAAAATTGACGGTCCTATGATTTATTAATTTTTATGATTTTTTTATTTTATCTTACGTCAAGTACCATTGACATCGATTTCACATTCTTATTTCAAACAGAAATTCTAAATTTTTGTATTCTTTCTAAAACTCGACCCCTTTATGAAAAAAAAAAACATTAGCAATTACTTCGATTTTGCCCCAAAATTCACGGTTCTACGATTTATTAACTTATTATTATTATCAGTATCACATTCTTATTTCAAATGGAAACCTCAAATTTTGGTATTTATTATAAAAAGAATAAGCCCAACAATTTTTGAATTCCTTTATGAGAAGAATTAGTTCACCAACTTAAAAATAGCCCCAAAATTGACGATATTAGAATTCTATTAATTTTCATAAACTTTAAGTATCAACAACTTGAGCTAATTGTTCTGGGATGAACATTTGCAGTTTGCACATGAAATAGAAGAAAAATATCGAAAATACTTGTGTAAAGGAAAAATAAAAAATCCTAAAGTCGTCAATTTCAAAGTTGTTCGGCTCATTATTTGGGAAAAAAGACTGTCACTGTAAATAAATGTAAATAGGAAAAATGATGGTTAACAATAAGGAGAAAACTAGTTTATTAAAGAAAAGTGGAGTTTATAAAATAAACTGTAAAGAATGCAATGCATTCTATCTAGGTCAAACAGGGAGGAATTTAGAAATAAGGGAAAAAAAGAACATTAAAAAAAGCAAGACAAGAGAAAATGTACAGGTATAAGCACCCATTGTATAGAATCACTACATAGTTTAGACATTGAAAGTATAAAATTGTTACACTCACAAAATAAAGGGAAAAGATTTTTAGAACAAATGGAAATTAAAAAAGCACTTCAAAGAAATTTAGCAATAACAAACGACCACATAGATTTTAAGGAGACAATCATAATAGACAAATATTTGGGTTTTTCCAATACGCCCACACGCACTAACCTACAATAACACCACCCAAATAGGGTATATAAGTCCTAATTTTAAGTTGAATGTCAGTAGTCATATTACTCTTGATAAAGGTCTAACAAACCGAAACAATTGTAGAGTTTACAATAAACCAAGTGAAACATTAAAAAGCAACATCTTTTCTTTCGTTTTTCTATTATTAAAAAAATCTTCGTTCAGAAAAATTACAAAAATTTGGGGTTTTCATTTAAAATAATAATGTGATATCGAAATCAGTGATACTTTGATGAAGTTAATAAAATCTTAGGAGTGTAAAATTTTTTTTTTAAACATGTAAAGATCTAGTTCACTTGAAATAGAAAAGTGACGTCGAAGTCGATGACAATTTAGTGTTTTGCGGGTGGTTCTGTCTTCTTCCTTTACTAGACGTTTCGCCAGTCTCGACTGCTGTAATCCTCAGTAGATTCTGCTGAGAGAAGAAGCAGTTAGAGCAGCAAAAATCTACTGAAGATGCAAGCAGTCGAGACTGCCGAAACGTCTAGTGAAGGAGGAAGACAGAACCACGGCATAACAGCCCAGAAAACACCTAGTTACCATACGGACGCCGACCGTGAAAGCCTACAATCGTCATTGAAACCGATGACACTTGAAATCAAAGAAAATTTTAGATAATTCTAGAACTGGTAGCTATTTTGGGGCGATTTTAATGTTCTTGGGCTCATTCTTATCAGGAAAAGATTAAGTTACAGAAAAAACTATGAGAACTTAGGTTTCCCATTAGAAACAAAAGAATAATTAAATGTCAATGACACTTGAAAAATATAGCATAATGAAAAAAATCAGATATTACGAATTTTTTCCACAAAATGATGACTATTTATTTAATAAACATTTATTTTTATTAAATACAAAAATTAAAAATTCAAAAATTTATTTCAAGTTGCGACAACTCAATTCTTTTAATCAGTGAGTTCAGTAATAGTTATATTCGATGTTGCCTCTGACAGCATTACTGTGATAATTGGTCGAGGATAACTGAAGTATGTTACAAAAGTATTGGACATAACATTATCAAGACATCTAATAAATACAGCATCTATTGTTGTTGTTGTTGCATATCTGGTAGTAGGTTCTCTTGGATTGTTGTTAATTTGCAATTGAAATTCTTTTTTGGAGGAACGTAATTAATGGCTTTGATTCATTTTTTGCAAAATTTACATTGAAATCTCCAGCTAAAATCAATGGTAGTTTATCTTTATTGGTTTTAAAAATTATTGAACCTCTGTGACTGTACGGAAATAATTTCTCATTTGAAATTGAAATATCATTCATTTTTTTATTAGGTGAAATGTACACAACAATCATAATTAATTCACTTCCATCTTCTAGTTTACTATAATGTAGTAAACGACACCGTCAAACCGAGTGGAAAAAGAATCGCACAGGCGCTTGCGCATGGCGAGCATCGCCACGATCGCCACGCCAACATTCCGGTTTATCCGCGGCTATAGATGTTTCACATCAAAAAGTATAAAGTTCATAGAGCCGTAAATTTTGGGGCAATTATAAAGATGTTGGGCTCATTCTCCTCAGAAAAAAATTAGTTCCGAAATAATAATAGAACAGTTAAGGAAAATCTGTTAATAAGGACGCCCTGTATATTTAAGAAACGAAACTATAGATTTTGTAAGATACCCTTTATCCACCCTTGCTGCTTTACTGACTACTTAATTATTATTCATTCTGTAACACAGATGGATAATTCTCCGCAAGATATCCTGTTACGTAGTAGTTCGCGTAGAGTTATAAATTTTAAAGCAATTGAGAATTTCAATGTTTGGCCTACTGTAAATTAAGGTGCTATAAATGAACGTTTATTTTCAGACTGCTCTGAGTTATATCGTCTCCAATGGTCCAGTGGATTTATTGCAACAAATCCTTCAATTGCCCGGACTGAATCCCAATCAACCAGACAACGAGGGTAATACACCATTACATTTCGCTGCGCAAGCTGGTGAGTAAGTGCACGTTTATCTCTTTTTGATAAACTACTTTATTACTTAGGTACTTAAATTGATACGAGAATCTACAAAAAATATATATAGAGGGGAGTTATGGGGGTTGGGACCTCCTCGAGTTTGAAATTAAATAAGAAGAGTAGAAATTAACTAACTGTTTCATATCCTTGTCCCAAAGGATTTTTTTTATAATATAAAAAAATCTCTGAATGTAAATGAGACGTAGAAACTATTTGAATTGAGGGTTTCGTACCCTTCATACACTAGAGACTAGAATATAGGGAGGTATATATGCAAATTGTGATAATAATTTTATTTAAATTGGGTTTCTGGAGCTGATAGAAATGCTGAGTTTAAAAAGAAGCTTGTATTTACCTTGGTGAATGGACTACAACCACCTTAAGGTATTTAACGGTTGACTAATTTGGTTTTCTCGCTGATCTGTTGGTTCTCCTAAAACAACATGACCTCTCTTACTGGCTGTCATTTACATACATACATGCATACCCATGTGGTGTTTAATTTATATGTACCCTAAAATATATTGTAGCTACTTTTCATTTAATGATAAATCGCAATATTTCAATTTAGGGTCCCGGCAGCAACTAAGTGCAAAGCTGGGTGTTCACTGGTATTTATATAGTTAAGCGAGCGGTGGGCGTAGACAGGCAGCGACATCGATGTTTGATTGGACGCGCCGATCAATGCCTCCCCGTTACAGTCACCGTTGCGCAATACAAATACCAACGAACAGCCAATTTTACGTTCAGTAGCTGTCGAGACGTTGACCTCTATTACTGACTGTCGTTTACGTACATACATACATACCCATGTGGTGTTTAATTTATATGTACCCTAAAATATATTGTAGCTACTTGTCATTTAATGATCAATCGCAATATAATTCTTACGAGAAAATTCTTTAATGACAGTAATGTTTTTGAAATTGATAAAACGGTCCCATTAAAATAAACGGAAATAAATAAAAAGTTCGAAGGTCGATTCCTTGGGTTAGGTAAACGACAGTGTGCATATGGTAACAGATACATATTTAATAATTCGTCATTATTTCTTTCAAAGTACGTAGCAGTTGGAGCTGATCCAACAAATGGTATTATGTATGGTCTTCGTGAACGAATCGTTATTTATTTTGGGAATGTTCGTTTTCATTTCCAATTTTTACAATCTCGTGCTTCAGTGAAAGCTTTGGAAACAATATCTTTGCAGATCTTCAGTGATAACACACATAGATAATATAAAAACTCCTTAAGGGAAAGATAATACAATAGTAGTAGCAGCAAAAAGCAATCAGATTATATTAATGAATAGTCCTAGTAGAAATCAATTCTTATCAGGCATTGACAAATAATTAAACCTTATCATACATTCTTAAAATGCCATATAACATTCGAAATTTAGGATACCTAGAGGTGCAGAACAACATTTTTAAACTGTTCAACACTCGCATATTCTACTAGATATTAGGGGGTGTTTGTAGTTCCTCGTTGCCTTTACAAAGACAGTAATTAAAGCCACTTTTTATGGTATTGTCGATCCCATTTTTCCTCCTCCATCTGTTCCTTTTTTTATCTCCTCCTTTCAGGAGATGTTGCTTTTACACTCATAGCTTCTTAACACCACACCACTTTTTATGGGGTGCCACAATTGTTACACACATACACCCATTCACCACAACGATTGCTTATCGTGCTCTCTGAAGCAAGGTCACCCATCCAAGCAGTACCACACTAAATACAAGGGAAAAACGCCGAAATTCACCAATGAATCTATAAGCCATATTGTAAAATTCTTCATCATGTGCTATAAATTAATAGAGACATCACTTTGAATTCAAGAAGAGTCATATTGAAGCTATAAGCAATTTTTTCAATTTGTTATGTTTAAAATATTCTTATATTTACATTCCCTAGTAATATTTAATCAAAATTACAACATTCTATTTACAATTACAGTGGATTTCATTTATAACGACTTCGGTTGTATCGACCTTTTGGTAATAACGACATACCTAACACATAAGTCCCTTGAATTTAAGGAGTAATTTAAGAAAAAAATTTGGCTGTAACGACTTCGGATGTAACGTCGATTTCGTTTTTAGCGACTAATTTTAATGAACTATTAATTACAAGATGCTAGAAATATCATACTGACTGATATTGCAACCGAGTCTAAACACAAAACTTTTTAATCTTTTGTGTACATTCACAGATAGTCAGCATATGTACTTAGTAATTGTTTATAAATGTTAAAGTTAATAAAGTTCAATCTAAGAATCAGTTACTGGGTACTTTTCTTGCTGCCTAATTTCCTTCTTTCATTCTTTCTCTCTTTCTTTTTATATAGCCACTTCCGGATATAGCGACGGAATTTAATGGTCCTTCATCGTCATTATAAACGAAATGTACTGTAGTTAGTTTATCTCTTCGAAGTATTTAATAGGATGCTTATCTTTTCAAATTATTTCTATTTGTTTTAAGATGACATAATTTCTTAAGAAACCGATTTCACGTTAAAGTAATAATATTAATAAATATGTATGTAAATACCTTAAAGCTCAATTTTAAAGTGAGTGTAGTAGAAATTACCCATTCCTATTAATCATAAATTATTAAATACAGTTTATTAACAGTCATCTTCTGTATATTTAAAGCGTCAAATCTCATTTGGGATGCAGAGTAACCATTTTTAACTATTGTAACCTCTTTTATCTCCCTTTAGGAAAGTTTGTTTTTGGGGTTTACTGTATGATTTCCTACAGCCTTCACAATCAGTTTCGTATACCACTATTTTATGGGTCGTTTAGCTTTAGGTTATTGTTAGACATTCAGGGCTGGCTTCTTAACGTCCCCTCTGAAGCACAATTTAAACTGAATGATGGAATACCGACCAGAGTTAGTTGATCACTCATTTAACTACTTACCTACTAACTAGTAGTGATGTCAAGTACGATTACTTTTTGGTACTCGTTAGTACCAGTTACTTTATTAATCAATACTCGTTACTTTGTAATCGTTACAAATACTCGTTACTTTTTCTGTAATACGTAATATCTTTTACCTAGGTACGATCCACAGTAACGACGATTACCATGGCGATTACCAATAAATAATCGGTAATATGTATATGTATAATTATGTTATTCCCTTTTTATATGTATTATCGTTTATTCCTAAATAAAAAAAAATAGTTCAATAGAAATTAAGAGTTTTATAATAATAACAATAACAATAACAAAAGTGCATCTCTCTTTATCAATCAATAGAATTCAACAAGCCATTTTTTAACATTGTACCTAGTGCCTAAATTATACATAACTATAAATACAGATATTTATATTATCGTATGTTGACGCAACGACGACGCGATGCTGCTCTACATGTTTATAATAAAATAATAATAACACGATGAATGGTGCAAGTAGTCCTCTAAGCACGAGCTTGTCTTCATCATAGATAGTCTTCGTTCTGTTTCATTTCCACCCATACATCATATATACCTAGGTATGTACTTAGGTACATAATATGGACATTGAATATAACAGGTACATGGTACATTTTTTATACGAAATAATATTGGTAATCGAACTGGCATGGCATATCGATTACTTCGATTACTTCGTCTTACGACTCCTACGACTAATGTACCGAACAGTACCGATAGTACCGATGGGATGCAGTAGGCGGTATAACTAGAAGTAATCGGTAACGATTACTTTCCCAAAGTATTACTCGATTACTACGATTACTACCAAGTAACGAGTATTGAGTAACGAATCATTACAATATTGACATCACTACTAACTAGAGAGAACGTTGCTTAACTTGGAAAACCGTTCGATTGGCATCTAAGCTACTGTGTTATACAGTAGGATTTATATTCACTTACTTGCTACATATTAGAAGGAATTATGAGAACAATTAAAAATGAAGTAAGAGGTATTATTAGCAAAATTGCCTTTGTTGTTCAAAATTTTTGGATTTAAATTGTTATATAGAAAAGAGAACTCTTAAATAAATTAAAAGAAAAAAAAACTTTTTAAAAAAAGCTTTTATTTATAGATATGCTCTAAAAAGAAAAAAATAAAACTTTTCTTTAAAATTTTAACTATCAATTTATAACCTCATTATACACAATTTATATTATTATTTTTATCTTCTTCTTTTTAGAGCATTTAAATAAAAGCTATTTTTAATAAAGGTTTTTTGCTTTTAATTTATTTCTTACTTTTTAGTTATCACTTGTAAAGGAAAACACATGTTTTAATTTTCACTAATTTATTTTAACTTAACAATTGTTTCGCTACACTGTAGTACTTGTAGTATCTATCTAGTTCTGATGAAGCTACAGTGTAGCGAAACAATTGTTAAGTTAAAATAAATTAGTGAATATTAAAACATGTATTTTCCTTTACAAGTGACTATTAATTTTCATCAAGTGAACCAAGACATGATTAATTATTTTTAGTTATCGCTGGCTAGGTTTCTGAGTCTGTTCATCTCATTCAACGCATCATTGTTTGATTTTGGAGGTTGCAGACCAATGCTGATGACGCCCATATCGCTAAATCACACAATTCAAAGTTAATCAACCGATGTTACAGGCTCAAGAACTTCTACCTCAAGAATAATCGAGGTCTCTACACCAAATTTCAGGTGGATTAGAGCAATGGAGCTTATAATCACCTTTTTTTTTTGTCTTTTTATTCTCAGCGAACCCTTTCATTTAATACCCATACTATAAGAAAGCATAAAAAACTCTAAAAGTCCGCCATATTGGATTAATAGTGATGTCAGAATACTTTTCTAATTATTCTCGGCAAACCCTTTCATTTGATACCCATATTGTAAGAATGCATTAAAAATAACTATTCCGCCATCTTGGATGTTCCGCCATATTGGATTTCGAATGACGTCACACAGCTTATCGTGTATTGTCATCCAAAATAAACGTGTATAAAAATTTCAGCTCAGTCGGTTGAAGATATCTGCTTCAAAAATTGAGCAGCAAGATTCCACCCGAATAAACATACATTGCAAGTTAAATAAAAGCTTTTAATTAAAAATATATTTGGTTACAGATTTTTAATTTTATTTAACTTCAAATTGTCTAAAATAATCTAATTTTAACAAAATATGTAATCTATTTTATGTCAGATACCATCTCTATTATTTTATCACCCTGTATATTATTTTTATAAATGTCGGCCTGAGAATATCAAACATTTAACGATAGATAAGAAAACAACAATTTCTTGTGAGAATGGAAACATTTGTTCATTTTATTTGTTTCGATTATATAAAACCATTAAGGGAATATTTATTTGATTTCTATACAAAATTTGTAAAACAGGTCTTTAATTTTGATAAACTTTAGAAACTAAAGACTTTCATAACGACGTAAAATTTTTAATCAGAATAAAAACTCAGTTTTGGAAAATAATATGAGTTATTAGAACAACCACTTTTAGGAAGAAAACTCTGCCCCATTTATATCTTGGAAGCTAGATAATAAAAGTTGTTGTTATGGTTGGTGTTTGTTGTGCTTTTTATTTCCATCCTTGATTTAAAACTTTTTCGTGTCAACATACACGTATAAAAAACTGTTTGGTGTCAGGGGTGTACAACATCTAGGCACCCCTGCGTCTATTTATAATATGTCTTCAATTAACCAACGTTTTGGGAACCACATTTTAATTTCTTTTCTATATCTAAATTTTGGTCGCCTTTTTCTTTTGAATAATGGAAAGCCAGGGATTATTTTTATTTTATATAGTTTTGTATATGTATGTGTGTGATGTATTATAGTACTTCAATCTTCACCGCAAAGCCGATTATGCATATACGTACGTTCTTATCGTTTGTGGTAAAAGAAGAAAATGTCAAATGTAAAATTTTGTCGTAGCTCCTCTAATGCAAATCTATAATCGATTTCGGATTATCTAAACGCGGTTAAAGATAATTCATTTTAACAAGTTTTATCTTTATCTGTAACGCCAATGCTTCTTATTTACAAATGATGTCATCGTGTTGTTCGACTTTACTTCACTGTAAACATTCGATAGCAGAGGGTGTGTCTAAAAAGGTTTTCTTTTTAGTCAATTTTAGAATGTACCTAATAATACATACATAATAAAAAGCTACACGTAATATTGTTTTAAAAAATGGGTATTTAAGAAAGTAGTTGATGAGCTAGTAGATAAATTTTATTAAAAAAAAGTGTAAAATTTACTAAAAGTGGTTTCAGAGTGTCTTGCCATACTTGATTAATTGCTTTTAACCCCTAAAGGCCCTAGAAAATATTTTGTCATTATAACCTTTTGGGTTAAATAAAATCTAATTGTCCTTCTATTATTGAGGCCTTTTTGACGTTAATAAAAACGGTAAAAATATAAAAGATATCAAACCCTCACGAAATTTCATTTATTAAGGAATTAGGAGTTCCTCCTATTCGTTATTGACCTTTTATATTAAAGGATTCATTTAAATAATTCAGTGGGAGATTCAATCTTTTGAACGAAAAATCTTCAAAATCACGAGGCATCCGTGTAATTGGATTTTATTTTTAACCAGCAGTGAAACCCGGCATTGCTCGGGTTAAAATACATTACATGTTTAATGGTATAAAAAATATGTAAGGATCTATTTTTTAACGTAGATATTATAGATTTATATCATAGATGACGTAGATATTGAGAGACTTATTCGGCCATTAAACATACGGTGTATATAGGGTATATCTGATAGAGTAAACTAACTAACGAATTGAAATAATTTTAAGAAACAGCTTAGTAAACGAAAAATTTATGTTTTATTTACATAGTAACTGAATTTTGGTTTATATACCATCAGACATCGAAATTTTTAGTATTAGAACACTATAGAACATTAAAATAGTCTGTTCTTTTTCGTTTGTTGAAATCACTTCAATTTTTTTGGTCACTGTTGCTTTGTTTCCAATTGATCTTCACTCGACTGCAAATACAATTTAACTGACAAAAAGTCACTGAATGTTGATTTATATATCATCGAACATCGAAATTCCTAGTACCAGAACACTCTAGAATATTTAGATGTAGGTACATCACTTTGAAACGTAGATGTACACTTTTTGAAACTTTCTAGATCATTCAAGAAATTTTTAGAACTTTCTCGAACATTCTAAGTCGATGATAACAGTTTGCGCTCATTTTAGAATTTTTTAGATCATTTCAGAAATTTTGAGATCTTTCCGGAAGTCCTTATGACTTAAAAAAGGACACAAATATTTATTTTCACCTTTCTGCCACCTACAACAACCCACTTCCACCCACCGCGACCAAACTCCCTGACTCCCACCTGGAGACCAAGGGGTATTTACCACCCCAACAGGAAGTTGATTGGGGGTAGGTAGAAATAGAGAAAACCCTGTCTTTACGTACGAACATTAGCATTTTATATATGTATTCAGATTAAAACAGGATTGACTGACTGTCAAACCCTAATGGTGGAAAATAGCAAATGGTCAAAATCAAATTGAAATTTGGAAAATAAGTAGTTAGTAAAAAATTCAGGTTTCAAGTCGATTGTAAATTACAACCACTTACTGTTTATTTGATCTTTGAATTAATTCTTGATTCAAATAGGTACCTACCAAAAAAGAAAATAAAATTGACTTTAAAGTAAAATTAAATATTTTGAACTGTTATGGTCTAATTACAACTTAAATATTTTTAAATTGTCTTCTTAACACGTAAGAAAATCCTTGTCTTTACATCGTCTCGTGTGTAAGGGTGAAGTCTCGCTCAACACATGGCAACTCTGTCTGTTGGATAAACTTATGGAAAATCAATGGTTGAATAGCCAAGTTGATAGAGCGCAAGCCATGTAATGTAAGGAAAACTTTTCGTTGAAGTCTCTCTTGTTTATACATAATAATATACTGACTTACTACGAACGAAGGAATAAATTTGTTTATCGCTTTTCAGTTTCAGACGACCTACATACTTATTGAATTTACATGTAAATAAGTATATACAGGGTGAAAAACTGAAAACAAGCCAGAATTCTTCAACCTACCGTAGTTTTAGAAGGGGGGAGACACATTTTTAGTACCTAGTGTAATTTTTGAACTTGAAGCAGTTAAAGTTTGATAACTTGAACGTTGATAAGTCGAACCAAATCAGTTGGCGATAGCATCAACCATCAAAAATTCGTGTAATTTGTACTTGATAGTTCAAATTCTCGAACTTCTATAACTCGAAGATAATATCCGGTAAGTCGAATTTTCTTGGGAATCCCTTAATAATGTACAATTTTAACGACTCTTTTTAATGGCGGTACTGTGCAATTAAGCAGCGAGGCACTTCAGTTTCTACTTACAGGAAGAGATAGACTGTGGGTTTTACCCATCTTGTCACTCCCTGGGATAATTTTTGAAGTTATAATTAAATTTACTGATAAAAGCATTAGAGACGATTATTTTGTTGATTATTTAATCTTTTTATTGTTCTGTCTTATAGTATCGCTACCAGAAGGGCCGTAAGTTGATCTTCTTGGATGTATTTAGAAATTTTAACCTTTTGGGGACAATTATGACCACAGATTATTCTACCTGGGTGTTGAAAATTCTATTGAAAAAATTAGACTATGTTTTTTTCCTTTTTGATTCCTTTTGGGACAATTTAATTTAAATTTAGTGACCATATACAGGGTGATCGTTTTTAGCCTACCTCCTGGACGTATCTCCGGAATGAAGTGGAATATCGTTTTGAAATTTTGGTCCATTGGGTTTTAAGAAGTGGCCTGCAGTTTAAAAATATTTTTGATCTTTTATAACTTCCGGTCATACCGGAAGCTAACGTTAACTTCGTTATATTTAAAAGATCCACCAATTTTTTTAAATTTTCGGATTCCTCATCAAAATCTAGGGTCCTGTTGATAGTTTAACCCTACCTTGATTTTGAACAGTTTTTGAGTGATTTCATTGTCTTCAAAATTTTTGCTGATTCGAAATTAATTGATAATAATAAATTACTTTTTTAACCTTTTAGTATGGTACCGAATAGTTCGAAAATTTTTGAAAAAAAAAAAATTAAAGGAACGGTTAAAAAGTGTTCTAAATAACATAAATTAATAATCAAAGAAACATCGTTTTCTTAAACAGTACTCCATATTTTAAAAGCTTTCATTTAACTTGCAATGTATGTTTTGTTCGGGTGGAATCTTGCTACTCAATTTTGAAGCAGATATCTTCAACCGATTGAGCTGAAATTTTGTATACACGTTTAGTTTGGATGACAATACACGATAAGCTGTGTGACGTCATTCTACATCTAATATGGCGGACCATCCAAGATGGCGGAATAGTTATTTTTAATGCATTTCTACAATATGGGTATCAAATGAAAGGGCTTGTTGATAATAATTAGAAAAATATCCTGACATCACTGTTAATACAATATGGCGGACTTTTAGAGTTTTTTATGTTTTCTTATAGCATGGGTATTAAATGAAAGGGTTCGCTGAGAATAAAAAGGCAGGTTAAAAAAAAGATGGTGATTACAAGCTCCATTGCTCTAATCCACCTGAAATTTGGTGTAGAGACCTCGATTATTCTTGAGTTAGAATTTTTTGAGCCTGTAACATCGGTTGATTAACTTTGACTTGTGTAATTTGGCGATATAGGCGTCATCAGCATTGGTCTGCAACCTCCAAAATCAAACAATGATGCGTTGAATAAAATGAACAGACTCGGAAACCTAGCCAGCGATAACTAAAAAGTAAAAAATAAATTAAAAGCAAAAACCCTTTTTTTAAAAAAAGCTTTTATTTAAATGCTCTAAAAAGAAGAAAATAATATTTTCTTTTAATATTCACTATCAACTTATAACCTCATTATACACAATTTATATGATCATAAAAGCTTGTCGCGCGATATACTTATGTAAACAAACTAGTACCTATTTATTTGATTAACTTAATCTGCTAAGTTAAATTTTTTTTAAATTTCAGCAAACCTCGCGACAAGCTTTTATGATCATATAAATTGTGTATAATGAGGTTATAAGTTGATAGTGAATATTAAAAGAAAATCTTATTTTCTTCTTTTTAGAGCATTTAAATAAAAGCTTTTTTTAAAAAAAGGGTTTTTGCTTTTAATTTATTTATCAATCACTTTATACTTTATGAAAATATTGAGACATTCTGCGTCTAAAATTGATATCTTGTGCGAAAAATTAAAAAAACTTATTTAAATCGTATTGAAGAAAGAAACTTTTCATATGTTGTATCGTACGATCCACTTTTTCTATTTAAAATTCAAGGGTTGTATCATCTGTGAGAGGTGGTAAATGATATAATCACAGTTTCTGTATTAAAAGATGTCCTCCTTTCAAAACCAATAGTTTACCTGTTTCTTTATTTTTAACTTTTCCATACAAAAAGCTCTCTGGCTCGTTTTCAATGATCCACCCTATATACCTAGGTACATATATGTGCGTATTTTCCTACATGAGCATACATATGTAGGTATGTAGGTACATTAGTGTAAACACATTTTATATTCGCTATGTTAACACTTTGATTCTGTTCCAGGTCAAACGGAATGTATGAACGTCCTACTTACCCGATGTAAAAAGGTAATCGAGATCGATGCAAGAAACAATTTAGGATTTACACCTTTAATGAAAGCCGCTTTGCAAGGACGAAGTAGATGTGCCAAGTTACTTTTACTTTCAGGTATAATACATTAGTACATGCTCTATTTTTCTATAAAACAGGATTTTGTGTATCCAAAGGTGAAAAAAGATTCATTTTTATGGGTAGCTTAAAAATATGGTGACAAATATTTAAAAATTATTAGTTTGAAACAATACTAAAATAACTTTCTAAAACGAATATGTTTGAGATTGTTTCAGAATTAATTAATAAAAGGGTGACCCTGACGTTTTCGATTTTGTTTTGCTTTATTATCCAAGTTTAAATTGCTACTTTTGATAAATATGGAAATACAAATAGCCATAAAAAATGTGGTAAATTAAACATCTCACTATTATTAACATTGTGTGTTTTGATTTTTAATTACACAAGAACTGCTTAATTAACCTTCGCTATGTTATTTTTTTTCAAAGATCTAGCGTAAGTATGAATTTTATCTAGAAGAAAACACTGATTATGTGGTTATTATGTACCTACCTATGGTAGCTTGGAACGAGATGGAAAAGCAATTATATGCCTATAAATTTTTAATAGCAAGCCCACGCAACTAACTGGTCAGCATTGAAATTCCGATCTTAATAAATATTTACTTGCTTTCCGAATGACTTTTAGAAAAAAATGCTTAAATTTCGTGTTGTTGACGTAACACCTCGGCGTCTAGTAATCTAAGCAGAAAAACACGCGCACGTTTTTATATAAAATATGGATACATCTTTGGCAGTAGCTTTAAACTGTCAAAAACATTTGGGCCCTTTTTCTGTCTAATTCACTTTATACCTTCATCAGGGCTGTCAAATCGAGAAAGAAAACCTCTTTATGTGGTTTATGTGGCGTCACTCCTAAAAGTTTAAATTCATAATTCTATAGTCTATCCGCAGTTTAGCTGCACTGAAAGCAGCTCACACTTCTCTAAATTTGGTGCTGTATGATAGCGACATAAGAAAATTCATACAAATCTCTTCAGGCATAAATAATAATTTTATTGTTGTTGGTAAGATGTAATTGTTGTAGGTGGAAACCAGAACTTTCTCTCAGAAAAGAAAATTTATCTAGCACAGGGTATCAGTTACCCCTTGAACGTGATGTTTTCGGAGTAGCCAGTAACTCGAAACCGAGTCATGTGATATGTCTTGTGCTTCATTTTAGTTGAAAGCATGAAAGAACTGCTAAACATTATTACAGTATTTTGAACACAAACAGATTTCTATAGATAGTGACACAAGAGACGTTTACACAGAAAATCATGATTATTATAATTAATCTATTATGTAATGAAAAATGTTTAAAATTTTACTGTCACCACAATAATAATTATTATATCACCAATAGTGGCTTCCACAGGTTGAATTGATATATTTACATAAAAACATTTGTCATCTTAAAAAACCACATTGTATGGAGAAAACTGAAATAAAAATTGACACTGATGAATTTATTGTAGGTACATCTAAAAAATATTAATTGGATTTTAACTATGTGTCCCATTGGTGTAGGAAAATTCGTACAAATACCTTCAGAAATATATTCATACAAGTAATATAGTAAGAAAAATACAATAAATGCAGTTTAAATAAGTTTTTGAAGGGCATTAGGCTTTGTTTAAAAAAATTTAAAAGTTCTATTAGATTAGAACAGTTTTTAGAGAAGCAGAAAATATTTTCAGATAGATGTGGTTGAAAGAACATACTCCACAAGTGTAGCAAAATATTAATTTTCGCTTGTACAACATAAAAAGAAATAAATGTAATATAGAGAAAAAATGTGTAATTGTTATGTTCAGTTAACTTTTTGCCTTAGCTGTATATACAACCAGGGATGGACTAAGGTGCTCGAACATTTTTACTTCTTAACTATTTCGTTTATTTATTTTTAATGCTAATTTATTACGTCCCTGACTACGCACCACATTCTTTTTGTTTTTAGACCCCTTACAAAATTAAAATTGAGTAATTAATACATTTCTTATTAGTCCGGTCCTGAATTTACTGATTAAACGATTAACTTGAAAGTATTGACTATAAATTATTAATATTACTTTTAAAATAAAATAAATAATGTTAGACGTAATTGCTTTAAGTCCAATAATTGTTGAGTGCGCTGCAAATATTGCAGCTCCATTTTGTTTGCAAGGTTGTATAATATGCAATAATATTTCCATTAGAAAACTTTTATGTGCTTCGTGGCCCTAATGGACAATCGGTGCTGCATGTATAAACGATTTTCACGTTTCTTGGTAAATACTGCCTGCTATAAATGTTTGTTTGGACTAAATTCAGTTTTTATTACCTGAAAGCAGGTCTTTATTGGATCGATTGTAATTACGAGTGTTCGGTTGACATTTAAAAGTGAACTTCCGGGCCATTAAGCAAAGCACTTGATCCGGCACTTTTTCGATCTACAGCTCGAATTTTGTCGGATTTTATTAACATTCTCAATCGCGGAATTGAGAAACATGAAGAACGTTGTAAAACGGGCTTTATTTAGACAATCTGAACGTCGTTGCCGGTTTTACGACTCGAAATTATCATGTCAGCATCCACTTTACTAGTGCACAATCTGTTTTAATGATCGGCCAAAATCGATTATTACTATAAAAGAAATTGAATGAAATAATCAGAAAATACAAATGCATTCATGTAAACATTGAATATATATTTGTTGGCCTGGTTTTTGTTGTCATTAGTAAAATTTCTTTTCAAATTTACAATTTTTTTGGTTATTAAGAGACGAAGACATTTGTGACTTGACATTCTTTAGATGTTTCCAATGTATTTCCGAACAAAAACTGTGGGGGTTAGAAAACATTTAAAACCATTTTCATTTCACAACAAAACATATTTTTCTTCAAAAGCAAAAAAGTTTCATTAACTTTTAAGAAAGATATAAAATCCAAACAAACAAAATTTGTTGTAAAAAAATTTTCTTTGCAATTTCGATTAATTTTAAGTTAAGAATATAAATTTAAAAAAATGATAATAAATAAACACGTGAAAATATAAGAATATTCATGATGAGATAGCACATATTATATTTTGCCCAAAAATGATTGGATTCGCCTTTTTTGCCCTTCGTTTAATTCTCTCGTGACCTATCGAGGTGGCAATAATTTTTCTTCTGCAAACTTTGCTCTCGAATTCTGGACAATGATTGATGCCAGAAAATATTGCTCACTTATTGGCTTTTATTCAGGTTACGTCGTTGAAAAGTATTAATTCTTGAAAACAGAATTTGCCAATTTGTGCTTGGGGTGAAATTTTCCCGTAGGGAATGTAATGCAGAAACCCTTACCTACCCAAATTTAAATTAATGTATAATTTTTTAGATGCCCATAGATCCATTATTTTACAAAAATGTAAAAGACTATTATGAGTAGAAATAGATAAAGGAAATAGAATTAATTAGGGTGTTAGTTAAGATTAATTTGTCGGGGATTATTTTGTTTAATTTTTTTAGTAGATTAGATTTTTATTAACAGTAACATTTTTAGGAGCAAACCCAACATTAAGAGACCACGGCAGAGGTTTCAGAGCTGACCAATGGGCCAGGTTTTGTGGAAGATACCTTTGCGCAGACGTTATAGAAAAGCATGCAAGGCAAAGACTTTTGGAAAAATCTACGAGTTATGGCAACTGGGGAGGAGAAAATGAAAGTGGACCTACACTGGTTTTAACCAAACCAGCTCAAACACCAACACCTCAGCAACATGGTAGGTTTTAAATTATACGTAATAAAGTCCATAGTTATTTTGAACTCTAGAACTGTATCGTATAATAGCGCAGTAGTTTCGATGACGATTGAACAGTTTTCAAAGTTAAGCAACGTTCTCTCTGGTTAGTATTTGAATGGGTGGGGTGGCAAACTCTCGTAGGCATTATACGTATTATACTAGCTATGCCCGCGACTTCGTCGGCGTGGAATAGTGACTTTCGACAGCATTTAAAATTTTTTTCTTCTATATTTTTATTTTCTGGGCCGTAAGACTTTTTGCCGACGTCATTACACAAAAACTTTCATTCTTTATTTTTGCCCCCTTTAGGGTAAAATTTTTACAAGCTTTAAATGTCGTATTTATATCTAACCAAAAGCCTAACAAATAAGTTTTTATATCTACTTATCTATCTCTGCACCAAATTCTCATTTAAATCGGTTCAGTAGTTTGGGCATGATTGCGTAACACACAGACAGACAGAGTTACTTTCGCATTTATAATATTATAGTTTATATAGCTTAGTATTCAACTACTTTTATTGATCCAAATAAACAAAACCTCTATAACTTTTTACACTTAATATTTTAATTTTCTGGGCCGTAAGCTTTTTAGACGACGTCATTACACAAAAACTTTCATCGGCTAATTTTATCCCCTTTAGGGTAAAATTTTTACAAACATTGAATGTCGTATTTATTTATATCTAATAATCAAAAGCCTATAAAATAAGTTTCAAGCTTCTATCTTCAAAAATTACGGAATTTCCGCACAAACTTTCCTATTTCAACCCCTTACAACCCTTTTTTCGCATTAAAAAGTAGCCTATGCCCTTTCTCAGGCTCTAGAATATCTCTCTACCAAATTTCATTTAAATCGGTTCAGTAAATTTTAGGCGAGATTGTGTAGCATATAGACAGAGTTACTTTCGCATTTATAATATTCCGCGAATTCACTTTCATCGATTTTCCCATGGGAATAAGATATTTTCCCGCAGTAAAACGTAGCCTATATGTTAATCCAGGGTGTCAGCTAACTCCATACAAAATTTTATTAAAATCGCTCCAGACGCTTAGACGTGAAGAAGTAACAAACATACTGTTACGAGTACTTGCCAATTAAGTTGGTGTGAGCATAATTAATGAACATCTTCCCTGATTACATAAGGAATATTCTCGGCTTTCCTGATACATCTAGAAAACACCAGCAAAGATCAATGGGAAAACAATTGAATTACTAGACGGCTGTAGAATACCCTAGAAAAAGGCTGAGAAGACTATAAAAGCGGACGAGACACTCACACCGAGTTAGTTGACAGTTTACAGTAACAGCTGATGCAAAGCGATCGATAGGCGATACAGGCGAACCATAGAGGCGATAGTGTTCATAGAGAGCGATAAATAGTGTCTACCGGAACGGCGATTAAAAAGTGACTTTTAGTGAAATAAATTGTGCGGACTTATTCATAACTGTAGTGTAGTCAAATTAATTTTAGTAATTAAATAAACTCGTTGTTTTGTTTTGTTAATTGTGTTTTCTGTGACCGAACACGTCACATTTGGTGTCAGGAGTGGGATAGTAAGGGAATTGAAGATTCCCTAAGAAAGTGCGACAGATCGTAGAAGAGGTCCGAAGAGAAGAAGAATTTTGAAGCCTTATGCCAGTAACAAGAAAACAATCAGCGATAATGGAAGAACAAATAAAGGCTTTAATGGAAATGATGAAGGCAATGAAGGCAGGCCAGGAAGAAATGAAGGCAGGCCAGGAAGAAATGAAGGAAGAATTGAAGAATAAAATGGAAGCTGGACAGGACGAAATGAAATTAGCACAAGAAGAAATGAAGGCGGGCCAAGTAGAAATTAAGGCAGGTCAAGAAAAATTGATTGAAGATTTGAGAGCAATAAAAATTGAGCAGGAAGGATTGAAAGAACAGTTAAAAGAAGTCAGAACCGAAGTGCAAGAAGAGTTAAAGGAAGTCAGAGTAGAAGTGCAAGAAGAATTAAAGGAAGTACGACAAGAATTGGAGACGACACAAGAGAAACTAAGAGATCAGTTGAAAGAAGAAGTACAAAAGGAAGTAGAGAAGATGAGACAGAAGTTCGAGAACACTAGACCGGCTAGTGAAGTGAAGTCCGAAGACACTGCGAAAACGATTAGAATTAAACCACCGACTTTCGACGGAAAAGTTTGCTGGTCTGTATACAAACGACAGTTCGAGGCAGCGGCAGAAGCAAACAACTGGAACGATTTTGAGAAAGCAACGGCGCTGGTCATAGCTCTGCGAGGAGAAGCATTGGATGTCCTTCAAGGTATTCCAGAGTGCCAACAACGAGACTTCTCTGCGCTGCTAGAGCGACTTGAAATGAGATATGGTGACAAACATTTACAACAAGTGTACCAAACCCAACTAAAGTGTCGCAATCAGAGGACATCAGAAAATCTACAGGAGTTCGAAGCCGATGTGGAACGTCTAGTTAGATTGGCCTATCCTACCGCTCCGCAGGACTTCGCAGACCAACTAGCAGTCCAAACATTCGTCGATGGCGTGAGGGACACCGACTTACAGCAAGTTCTCCGTTTGGCCCGCCATAAGACTGCGAGTGACGCACTGGCGCACGCCTTAGAATTCGAAGCTGCAAAACAAGCTTCCAAGGGCCACGTGCATGTACGTCAAACAGCTGTTGAAGACGACGAATATAAGAATGAAGTTACGAGGCTGATTAAAGAATGCGTCGAAACTGTCAAGAAGACTACCATCAACGACAAGAGAGAATCGGCCAAATGTTGGGAATGCGGGAAGGTCGGTCACTTTTCCCGAGACTGTGGCCAAAATAAAGGAAGACCAAGGTGCTGGAAATGTGGAAAGCGCGGACATTTACAGCTAGACTGCCCTAAACGCCACGAATGCGTCGAAACTGTGAAAAGAACTACAATCGATGATAGAAGAGAATCGGCCAGATGTTGGCAATGTGGGAAGGTCGGTCATTTTTCCCGAGACTGTGGACAAAACAAAGGAAGACCAAGGTGCTGGGAAAGTGGAAAGCAGGAACATTTAGAGCGAAACTATCCGGCCGAGGAATGCCGTGCGGATCAACAGCGGTTACAAGTATACGACTTCAGCATCGAGCATCGTGCTGGAAAACAACATGGTAACGCTGATGCCCTCTCGCGAAGACCATGCTCGAAGAACTGCAAACATTGCATGGCCGCCGAAAAGAAGGAACCAGTCAACTTGGCAAGGATCTGTCAGACGATGGTGGAACCTGAAGAACACTGGCAGAACGAAGACCTGGCGAAAGACCAAGATAACGACGAAGACATTAAACCGATACTGCGGTGGAAAAAGGCAGGAACAGCACGACCTACCTGGGCAGATGTTAGTAGTACGAGTACCATCACGAAGAGCTATTGGGCCTTATGGGATTCACTCATCGTCGAGAATGGGGTACTAAAAAGAGTGTGGGAAAGCCCTGACGGAACTAAAATTCGACATCAAGTAGTTCTCCCGAAGAACAGAGTCAACGAGGTGCTGACAGAAGTCCATGGAGGTGTTGGTGGAGGACACTTCGGAGTAACAAAGACGTTGGAGAAGGTGCGAGAGCGATTCTATTGGCTAAAGTGTAGAAGAGACGTCGAAAATTGGTGTAAGAAGTGCCCAACGTGTGCGTCAGCCAAGGGACCTCAGACTCGAAGCCGAGGGCGAATGAAACAGTACAATGTTGGTGCCCCATTTGAGAGAATAGCTCTGGACGTAGCAGGACCATTCCCAACAACAGCTGCTGGCAATAAGTACATCTTGGTAGTGATGGACTATTTTAGCAAATGGCCCGAAGTGTACGCAATCCCAAATCAAGAAGCTACTACGGTCGCTGGAATGTTGGTCAACCAATGGATCAGCCGGTATGGAGTTCCGATGGAGATCCACTCTGACCAGGGACGGAACTTTGAATCCGCAGTATTCCGGGAAGTCTGTGAGCTGCTAGGAGTACAGAAAACTAGGACCACTCCATTACATCCACAATCTGACGGAATGGTCGAACGGTTTAACGCGACGCTAGAAACCAATTTGAAAATGGTTGTTAACGATCATCAGACAGACTGGGACCAGCATATACCTTTGTTCCTGTTGGCCTATCGAAGTGCGGTTCACGAGACCACCGGCAGAACACCAGCCAGCATTTTATTTGGAAGAGAGCTGAAGTTACCGATGGACATCCGGTTTGGACACCCAGAAGATCGGCGACCTTCAGCTACCGACTACGCACAGCAGCTAGAGGAACGACTCGATACCATCCATAGAGCCGTTCGTAACAAAATCCAAGTAGGGAGTGACCGCATGAAGACCAGGTACGACCGGAGAGCCAACAGCACAGGATTCAGAGAAGGGGACCAGGTGTGGCTCTACAATCCTGTCCGTAGGAAAGGACGCTCACCGAAGCTACAGCGAGCCTGGGAAGGACCTTACACCGTGGTCAGAAGACTGAATGACGTGGTCTACCGTATTCAGAGAGGACCAAAGGCCAAGATGAAAGTTGTACACTTGGACCGCTTGGCGCCTTACAAAGGTCAAGACATTGATCGGGACGATCAATTCTAAGAAGGGGGCAGTGTTACGAGTACTTGCCAATTAAGTTGGTGTGAGCATAATTAATGAACATCTTCCCTGATTACATAAGGAATATTCTCGGCTTTCCTGATACATCTAGAAAACACCAGCAAAGATCAATGGGAAAACAATTGAATTACTAGACGGCTGTAGAATACCCTAGAAAAAGGCTGAGAAGACTATAAAAGCGGACGAGACACTCACACCGAGTTAGTTGACAGTTTACAGTAACAGCTGATGCAAAGCGATCGATAGGCGATACAGGCGAACCATAGAGGCGATAGTGTTCATAGAGAGCGATAAATAGTGTCTACCGGAACGGCGATTAAAAAGTGACTTTTAGTGAAATAAATTGTGCGGACTTATTCATAACTGTAGTGTAGTCAAATTAATTTTAGTAATTAAATAAACTCGTTGTTTTGTTTTGTTAATTGTGTTTTCTGTGACCGAACACGTCACAATACACACTCACAAACTTTTGCCTTTATAATATTAGGGTGATACCATTCAGTGGGGCCCTGTTTCTGAGGGCACATTAAGTTGAGCAGGAGTGTTGTGGGTGTTGTCCTGGATGCCTAACAACAATTAGGCACCTCAGAAAAAAGTAACTAAGAAACTATTGCTGCAAGGGAAATGTGATTCCACACAGTAAATCTCAAAGATCCCTAGGACAGTTAATCCGGTATCCGAGGCTCGTTTTAATTTAATTTTCATGACAAAATTGTAGAATTTCATCAGGAATTCGAGAAACATATTTTCGAACCCACTAGAATTCATTTATTTATTTAATAATTTATGAAAAAAGGTGCAATTTTTTTGTTTGTTTCTTGCATATAGGTATGTTCGCTTGTAGACATCGTGGAGATTTAAAAAAAAACAAAATTTCCTAGAAGATGCAATTGTTTATAACAAGTAAAAATGTGGAAAAAATTTTATACCTCGAAAAATTTTAAGTTTTGTAAAATCAAAACTTTATCAATTCTACGAAAACTGCAGAAAATTATACTGTTTATAGTGATTAGCAAAATGAGTCTTGGTTCGTTGCAAAGCATCAAGTAGTTTTTTGATTATGAATTTTTTGACTTCAATACTTTGACCTCGTATTTCTCGAGTAAAACTAATTTTTGGAAAACGTCACTTGATAGAATATTAAAAAATAGTATAAATTTCAATAATTTACATAAAAAAAATAGAAATTTGTAACGAAAAATAATTTTTAGTATTATTATCATTATTAGACAGTATTCTAATTGATTATAGGTTGCGAAAATTATTCGGGTTATTATTAGTGTAAATTACAAGATCTTTACATTTTATTAAACGCTTTAGGATGGTTTTGTGATACAAATTGTGTCTTGGCACATTTTAAAGTTTCGCAATACATTGTAACTAATCTTGTAAAAATTCATTTTTTTAATGTCATTCGCCCTTAATTGGCTCTTAAATTACCACGTAATTGAGTGTTGAGCAGGAACTGTAATTGCTTAGAGTCCCCAGATAGTTTTACTGGTGGAATTATAGACTAATGAACTTTTATTACCCATCCCAGAGCGTTAATTGAAATTAAATTTTGTACCTACCCCTATCCAATCATAACCGAACTGATCTATTCATTCGTAAGTAGATTATTCTTTAAGACAAAAAAATATATATAAGGAGATTGTCTTTCCGAAACTGTTGCAGATATGGGTTTTATAATAAGAGGCCGAAAATGAAGTTAAGGCATGTATCCTTCTTAAAAAAACTTGCTAAAGTTATTTTTCAACCCTCCAAGAAAATTTAGAACAATTATATGTAAGGGTAGGGGTAGTTTACAGTTTTGTCGTATTTTAAGGAAAAAAGAAAAAAAAAGTATTTTTGAGACACCTTGTATATAAGCCAATAATTAATTTAAAAATGGTACCCAGAATTTATTAGTTGCCCCAATTTCTGACGTAATGACCCTCATCATTATTTTTATACATCCTGTCGAAAATAAAAATTGGAAAATTTCTTTACTGCATTGATGTAAGGATAAAGATTAAACATTTCACAAATAAATTTACTGTTTGTTTTGTTAAAGGTGATTGCAATTAGGTACAACTTTGCTTTTAAGTTTGGTTTGGCAGAGTAACCGAATTTTTTTTACTATAATAACCTGTAAGCAGAAATGACCTAACAATAACAACGAGCATTTGAATTTTGTCCAAGTGGTCTTTTTGTTTTATTATAGTAGTAAGTATACAAAAGACGTAAAATATGTGTTTGCCAAATAACATTCACTAAGTTTAGCCTTTAATTTAATTAAAAGCACAAAATGTAAATAGGTACATAACAATGATAATTAATTCGACGATTCTAAAGATCTAAAAAAAAAGATAAATTGAACATTGTTTAATGGTATGTATTTCTATTTACTGTGGGACCTTAAATTTAACGAAGTATAGTTGATCCAAAGATATAGGGTCAGGTGGGGTAATTGTAAACATATCGAAAGAGAATAAAAATAAGAATCTAATGGAAGAATTAACTATGGTAGGTGCCATTAAAAAGAAGGTAGTTATTCATGGTAAAAATTTTTAAATTTTGGATTTTTTTTCTGAACTGAAAATTAAGAAGCTTAGTTTTGATATCACGTTAATAATAATTGGTAAACATTTCAACACTCAAAATATTTTTTTTGTGGAAGTTATATTTTTTCTATAGGTAATTAGGGTTGCTATTGGGATTTTTTTAATAAGTTAAAATTATTCAGCGTAGGCAAACAAGTTAGTTACCTTACTTTAAATGTTTTTGTTTTATACGAATTCGTCTTAAAAAATATACCGTTCATTTTAAATAAAAAAGTTGGCATCAACTTCCGGTAAACCCAGCAGTTGAAATTATTTTAGTTGTGTAAGTAGATTATCTTTAATAACCCTTAACTCCAAACTGTCAAATCTCCAACATCTTTAGTTTCCTCAAAACAGCCAGCTTGAAGAACCCTATATTATTTTGTATAATATTCAAGAATTGTATTTAAATCCGGGGAGGAAGAAAAGTTTTATTTTCTAAGCATGTAACAATTTCAGATTCATATTTGAAATTGGAATGAATCCTCAAAATTCATTTCATATTTTGCGTTTCCTTTTTGTCTGTTACATTAGTATCTAAAACGTTCCAGTAATGACGTAACCCATTTCTTAAATTAAAAAATCAAATTTAACAACAAAAAAGTTACTTTAGCAAGTACTTCAAGTTTATTGAATCAAACTGATTGCTTTGTTTCACGATAGTACCTACATATGTATATAATTTGAGAAAATAAAATTAAGGCTTCTTTTAAACTTCAGTTAATAAATGACGTACATACATATAATATTCACATTATTCAGTGTGATGTTATCAAGATTCGAAGGCGATTACAATGACAATAATAACGTTGCTCAACGACACTTGTAGTAGATGTTCGTGTAGTCCAACAAAGGTGATCTGGAGGTTAAAGTTGAAACGCAAACACACAAAAATGTTTACTAGATACAGTTATCGTAGTATCTAGGTATTTTGATTAATTGATTTAATGGAACACTTTGTCACTCACGGACACGATTAAGAAAGAATCAAATAAAAGTTACCACTATAATATCTATACGTAAATAAATTTTAGTCAAGGAATAAAGAGTTGTGTGTGAGCAAATCGGATCCATGTAAAAACAAATATTGTAAAATGGTCTTAAATTGGTCTATAGCAAACCGTAGGTCATCTGTGACTGATGAGCCCTTGGCTCTCAGAGTGTTATCTCTTTGCGCATGCTATTGTACTTAAATAATAAATAACAATTTTTTTTGGAACCATAAAGTTTGGAATTATTGTAATTAATTTAGGCAATTTATAGAAGTTCAGGTGGCTTTCTTAAGCCCAGGAAAAGTCGATTATAACGTACTAAAGGGGGGACCTTAAAAATTTGTACGCTATATCGAGTTCTTTAAAACAGAATTAGACCTATGATATTGATTTGGCATTTACTTGGTGAAAATTGTACATACTGAAGAAAGTAAAAGGCACAAAAAGTTTTTGTGCCTTTTACTTTCTTCAGAATTAGACCTATTTGCTTAAAGTATCTTTGTTTTTATTAATCCTTTAGAAAAGTGCCTACAGAAGAATTATTTTATCCTTTCCATAACCTGGCCCTTTCTTGGTTTAAGTGATAACAGAATGCAATATGTATGTGTTTGTTGTAACCATGCAGAGAAAGTGCAGTGAAAACAAAATACGAGGGCGGATCAAATATAAACGATCCTTTTTAAATTGAGCGCCGGATAGTTGTTCAAGGCGCATACGGGCGTTAGCAACTTGAAGTGAGGATATTACGTGACACACCGGAAACGACTCGTCGTATTGCTGTGTTTGCTTGGTTAGTAGCTATCACAATGAGTGAGAAAGAGATGCATAGCAGCGTTGCGCAACGGATTATTATTAAGTTTCTTACACGTGAAAACGTGAAACCAGCTGAAATTTTGCGCAGATTGCTAGCACAGTTCGGAAATGAAACGCTTTCGTGGCAACGGGTAAAAGTTTGATGCAAATAATAATTAAACGAAGGGCGTAATCGTGTCGAAAATGTAAATCATCCTCGTCGTCCGCGCACCAGCATTTTGCCGGTTAACATTGCACGCGTTAGAAATGATATTGAAGGGGACCACCAAGCCACTGTGCTTCAGATATTTGTTGAACTCGGCATCAGCTATGGGAGTGTCTACACAATCATAACAAAAAACTGGGGATTCCGAAAAATTTCAGCCCGTTGGGTCCCAAAGTTATTGAGTGAAGATCAGAAAGCTGCTCGAGTTCGCATCGCAGCTTTAACGTAGGCCCAAATCAGTGAAATGCTCTAGACTCAGTCGGAGCACCATCCATATAGCCCAAACTTATCCCCTTGTGATTTCCACATGTTTGGGCCCCTCAAGGAATCACTAGGAGGCGAGCGATTTCAGACTGATGAACATGTGGAGGCGTTTGTGCGCAACTGGAAAGACTCCCGCCCTGCTTCTTTTTATGAAAACGAGATGAAAAAACTACCAATCTGTTGGAAAAAATGTATAATCAACAAGGGGGATATGTCGAAAAATAGAGAAATTTGTGTTTTTGTGAAAATTTTCAAAATAAATGTTTTATGAACAAAGGCTTGTTTATATTTGATCCATGCTTGTATATATAATATAAAAGAAAGACAATGATAAATTACAATAACGTATTGCGTAGAAGCGTAGATCGCTCCTAAGGTTATGCAATATAAGAAACGAAAAGGGGTTAGGTTAGGACTAGTTGTCACATTTGACATTTTCTGTCATTGTGTAGGTGCACACCTTGCCTTATTGTCTTACTTTCTTGTTAGTTAATTGTTCATTTAAAGTTCAATATATTGTTAGTAAAACAGTTTTTCTAATAACATCATTGCCTGTAAAAGTACTGTTTTCAGTTTTTTTGTCACTTAGAGTACATCAACTCATTCTATACATAATATAACCTATACCTAATTTTATATTGTCAACATTTGGCATACGTTTATGATCTATTACGACTTGATTCATACACTTCATTCATTCAGGGCACGTGATGGAAATGTTAAAATAATTCTACTATACATTGTAACCGTAATTTCGTAATAAGGGACTAAATTTTACTGTAACTGGTTTTCCTGATCTTGAAGGACGTCTAAACTCAAAATCTCCCCCTCCCTTGCCTTTGTGGATTCGCCACTGGTCACTAAATAAAATTACTCTTAAATTTTTAATAATAAATTGTATTTTGATTTTGATTATATAGAAACCTTGGCTGTTTATTCCTAAAGATTTTAATAATGTAATTAAATTAAAGTTTTTGCAGGTTTGAGGCACAAGCTTCGAAAAGTGTTTAGAACGTCTTCCAATACGTCGGTAACGAGTCAAAGGCTGATAACGCAGCTGACGTCAGCGGCCCTTTGTGCCAGCACGCCAGTCCTGCCAACGGCCCCTAAAATTCCCCCGGTTGTAAAATCTCTGATAAGACCACTCACAGTTCCTCAACTCCAGATTACTTTAGTTAGTAACAATAACGACGAGTACACTGATAGTAATAATAAAGACTCGGAAGATAACGAAGTGACCAAAAACAATATTGACGATAAGGTGAGATTGGAAATGATCGAAGAGGCGAGTGCGATGAGCAAGTATTAAATTACCTACTTAACTTAATAAATTATTATATTGTAATTAATTAAATCGGTGATCATTTTGTATTAGTGGTGCTTTCGAAAAGATTTCATGTGATAAACTTGTATTTAGGAAATTTTCGGCCGGCCTCTCTTTTATACACCGAATGACCACGACCACTTATTAATTATAATTGTCTTAATATTTACATACTGTTATACTGTTAATTGTAGGTACGTAAGTAACTTATTATTTTAATTAATTTTTAAAAACTATTCTACTACCCATCTATCTTTAAGACATACATACCTATAAATATTTATGCAGTATCTACTTAATATCATTATCAAAAAGTGGTGCTTTACCTATCGTAATTTTCATGTGCCCAATAAAATAAAATTTGCAATAAATATAACAATATTTATTAGTGCAGGCCATTTTTTAAATGTAAATTAAATATATCCAGTTTTATTGTACCTACTTATAATATTAATATTATTGTAAAATAGAACTGATAAATTATTTGTATTGTAATATTTACACGATTTTCTTTTAATGTTTATCGTTTAATAATAATTAGAAATGTTGAATGATAAATTATTTTATTATTTCTTGTAAAACAATTTACTATTTACATACTTAAGTACAGTGTTCTAATAAAAACTACAAAAGGTTATCTTTTGATAATACAGATAATTTTTAAATCAATTAAACGTTTCAAAAAACTATTTAACAGAAGTGGTAGTTTAGGTAAGTAAATAAATACATTGGTAGTATTTTTAGACCCTTTTCCCACACAATTCAATTAAAAAATATTAATAAACTTTTAAAGAAACATTAAATATTTTTTTTCACTAATATTTTTGAATAATAATACACATTTCCTTTTACCTGTTGTCTTGTTGAAATTAATTAAATTAATAGTGTTTGGGAGGAGACTAAGTCGGTTCCAGATGCTTCTGCTCTTGTCCAAATTTTTCTGAGAATCCTCCGGACACTTAAGCAAATTCTGGGGTACAAATCCTTCTCAGATAATGTTTTGTTTTAATGTCACTTAACTCACTAGTCTCTACCCAATCACCAGCCACCTGAAACGAAGCTGAAGAAGAGCTCAGACTCAATTTTGGATTATTGTAGAGATCAGAGAGACTAATACCTAAGTAGCAGGTGGTAACGAAATACCCCAATTTATTTTTCTTTTTGTTAATTATGCCCTGGCTCATAAATATTTAAGAGGGAATAAATTGAATTTTGTCCATACTGAGCGACCGATCCTAAAACGAAACACTGTCATGTTCGCAGTGCACGATGTTCCCTTTATAATGCAGTGATTTGTGTGGAAGGGGAAACAAAATAAGCGCATTCAATCAAAATTCGTTTCTGCGCATCGATGGCAGCACAATCCTTTAGGTCAGACTGCTTCGCTTCGCAGTCTTCGCAGTTCGCTTCAGTCAATGTGATACGCAGTGTCGTTGTGTGTAGCTACCCATCTTAATTTGTGGTCAAAATTTGAATATTACCAGGCACAATAATTATTGCTTTACTATTATTCATATATAATTTTCCAATTCCTGTTTTGTCTGAGAATTGTTAGACAGACAACACGTAATTTGTTAACTTCAATGTTTTAAAATAATTTATTCAAAGGATAATAATTTATAAAATTCAATACTTAGACTAAATTTATAAAATACATTATTTGGTCTTATATGTACATAAAATAAATATCCTATAATTCAACTGACTTTTTGTTTTTTCTCCTGCGCTTTGACTTTAAATTAGAAAGGATTTCGTAAGCTTGTTGTATTTCCATGAATTTCTCTTGTGCTATTCTTTGTTGTGCAGGATCTTTAACTTTGTCAGGGTGCCATTCGCGGCTTAGGTGTCGCCATTTTGCGGTTATTTCAGATTGGGAAGCTGTTGGTGACAGTCCCAACACTTTATACGAATTTTGTTCGCCTTGAGGATCAAATAGGTCGATGATTTGTTTCCATACTTCGTACCTACGGGAAAACATATTGTTTAATAAAATTTCTGAGGTTTTAATGAAAATTCTGATTTGTTATTTGTGTCAAGAATATTGGTATGTAGAAATTAAGGTCCAGGAGGACTTTTCATTGTAATAAAGCTGTTTCTAAATTAAATCTTCAAGTCAATCGGAAAATGATTATATGCTGATAATAACTTTTTTATTATGTTGTCATGGGACATGTAGTGCTATTGTTGTCTTATTTTAGTCTTTACTTACCATCCGTTGTGTTGTGCAAATTGATAGGTGTCGTAAAGTGATCTTTTGAGATCAGTCCACCAGGGTGAAGTGAACAGGTGATGAATTGCTTCACTTATGGGTATTTCATCGCCATTTGAGTCGGTCACTTTGCCATTAAAATACAAGTAGGATCCCCAAAGGGAGAGATATATTGAACCACACAAACAAAGGACTAGAATTCTTCTGCAAGTTTTAAGGATATTTGTGATTATCAGGGCGATGAGAAGAATAATGACAAATTGTAGCATTTTTAAGTTCAATCAGCGTGTGTTAAGTCTTCCAAACTTATTCAAATTCTGATCATCGAATAATTTACAATTCAATTTGTGGTTGTCGTGTTTAAGTCCAATATTATTCGAATAATTTGTAATTTATGTTTCTAATCGATTTTTGAAATCGTTAATAAGCATTTTTGTTCTCGAATAAAAATTAAGTTAAAAAAAATACTTACTTATATAATGACTTCTTTTTTCGTGGAGTTCGTCTCCAATCTTTCGAAAATTGGTCGAATGCTAGAGCTGAGAACACTACCATGCAGGTGCACCAGACGCTTTCGTCAAAAATGTACCATCGTAATAAGTAGCCTAAGTAGGCAAACACGAGGGCCCAAATGATATTTCCCTGTTCTCTTCCTATGTTTCCTACCACCCAAACACCTACAAAAATGCACATTATTCACTGATCAACATAATCAGGAAACAAAGATTGGAAGTGATGAAGAAATCAAAATTAAAATCTGAAATAAGAATACAAGTATCCGAAAAGTCTAAATTGAAATATGCATTAAGGACCAGGAGTATCCAAAAAATCCAAATAAACATCTGAAACAAGGACCACAAATGACCGAAAAGTCCTGGTTTATATTTGGATTAAGGACCATGTGTATACAAAAAGTCCGAATTAAAATCTAAGACAAGGAGTAGAAGTTCCAAAAAGTCTAAATTAAAACACTAATACTTGTATACGGAAATAATATCCAAAACATGCAAGCTCTTTTTTGCATTTTTGAAATTACTACAACGTGAAGGGTAGGTACATGGGCAGATCAACCAAGAGGATACATTTTTGGTAGCTGCAATTAAATTTGACCTCACAGTTGTCCAAAAAGATCGTCCCTTTAATATAGGCATGATGCTGATTAAAATACCTTAAAGTATTAATGTTATGGGACAATTTTGGGACCACATTCCAGTTTGTCCTTTAAAAATTTGTTCCAGGTAGTTATGTTATCCTAAATTTTTGTGTAGTCCCACAACCACTCTAACACATTAAAATTTTGGGATATTCTAATGTTAAAATAAAAACACACAAACAATGGGGTTTTGGGGGTGACGATTAATATTGCAACTTAAAATCTTGATGTGATGGGACAATTTCTGAAACTTTATTTAAGTTTATTGACAAATAACGTTAAAGGGTATTATTTTATATATTATTTAATCTTTTGGTTATTGTTTCTTGTGCTATTACTCCCTGAAGGACCATAAGCGGACCTCCTTGGGTAGACTTAGAACATTTAAAAAATTGTAACAAATTGGGGGCATTTCTGAGGTCAGATAATTTCACTTTATTAGAAATTATTATTTAGAAATTATAACGTTTTTGGGATAATTTTGCAGTTGGACGTTGAAAAGTTTACAGCAAAAAAGAGACTTTGGGTTTTACCCATCTTGTTACCCCCTGGGATAATTTTTTAAGTCATGTATAAATTTACTGATAAAAACATTAGAGACGATTATTTTGTTGATTATTTAATCTTTTTATTGTTCTGTCTTATAGTATCGCTCCCAGAAAGGCCGCAAGTGGATTTTCTTGGATGTAGTTGGAAATTTTACCCTTTTGGGGACAATTATGACCACAGATTATTCTACCTGGGTGTTGCAAATTCTATTGAAAAAATTAGACTATATTTTTTCCTTTTTGATTCCTTTCAGGACAATTTAATTTAAGTTTAGTGACCATATACAGGGTGATCGTTTTTAGCCTACCTTCTGGACGTATCTCCGGAATGAAGTGGAATATCGTTTTGAAATTTTGGTCGGTTGGGTTTTAAGATGTGGCCTACAGTTTTAAAATATTTTTGATCTTTTATTACTTCCGGTTATACCGGAAGTTAACGTCATCTTCGTTATATTAAATGGAACCCCCAATTTTTTTACATTTTCGGATTCTTTATCACAATTAAGGGTCTTGTTCATAACATAATCCTACCTTGATTTTCAATAGTTTTTGAGTTATTTCATCGTCTTCAAAATCTTTTGCAGCATCCCTTTTCGAAACTAATTGATAATAATAATTTACTTTTTTAACCTTTTAGTATTGTACCAAATCGTTCGAAAAAAAAAATTTAAAGGAAGGGTTTAAACGTGTTCTGAATAAAATAAATTAAAAATCAAAAAACCTTCGTTTTTTCTAATAGCACCCCACATTTTTCTCTAAATTATTACATCAATCACTTAATCCCCAGTTAGTGACAAGAAAAATTAGCGACAATTATTTAGCCTTGTGATTCTTTAATTATTTCTTCCAGAATTGCTAAAAGTGGGTATTCTTGGGTGTAGTTAGAATATCTGGAAACCCTAATATTTTGGGGGCAACTCTGTGGTCCTGCCTTTTATTTAAATTGTAGATACGTGTTTGGAAGCACATTTTTGAAAACAAACTTACTTTTAAAGGAAGTTATTACAAATTATTTATTTAATTTCAATTTGTAATTATGAACGTGTCAAAAATTTCCTGTCAGATACCGTACTATTGCATTCTTCGGCGTACAGCTGTTATTACTTTCGCTTTTAATAATGATTGGTAATTGTTGTTATCATTTTTCCTTTTTAAAGTAATAGCAAAATACCTACGTTGCATAAATTATAAGTACTGGAACTAATGATAAAACGAACGTGATAAGAACTGCTTATTAACGTCAACCAAAATGATGTAAAAAAAATGGTTGGTAACAGCATTTACTGTTTTGTACCATAATAAAATGAAACTACAGCAAAATTATTACCGTGTTTGTCCGTTACAATGATTTAATAGCGAAACTAATTGGTTGCTTGGTTAGGCTGTAAGTGCAACATTATAAAAAAGAAGTTGTTGCTGTTTTATTCTTTAAATAGAAAAATACTTTTATAGAAACAAAAATAAAATTCGTTACGGAAAAAAATTAATTATGTAGGTACATATTGTCTTTAGGTAGTGTTTTTAAATACGATTTTTTATTCACAAATAAAAAATTTGTGCTAACAATGAAACCGTGAAAATTTGCGTGGGCTTTTGGTAAATTTTACAAGTTACAACTACTAACTCGTCTGAATATTTAATTTATTATTCTGAGTTATTATCACAGTTTAAATATGCAATTATATATAAGATAAAAAGTAAAATAAATAATTATAAATGTAAACAGAAGTAGGTGACAAACATTAAACTGATCCAAAACATGTTATAAAATGAATAAGTAGCCCCAGAAATAATGACTTCTGCTTTAATTACTAAGGACACATGAATGCCCTGAAAGGGGATCAATTTGACAAAAAAGCGTTTTTTTCAGAGGGGCCTATTTTCTGGGCCTTTTTACTAGGGGAAGATTTATTTGGGGCATATTTTTAGGGTTTTATTTCCTCCTTTAAAGAATGGAGAGAGGGACCATTATACTTGATATACAGGGTGTGAAATTTATAATAAATAAAAAAACATGGCTTTCTGACACAAAATACAACAAAGCTGAATAATAAATTTTTGTGGTGATGGGGTATTTTATTTGTGAGATTTATATTTTTTACCTAAGGCAGCCCCTAAAGGTATGAACCAGTGAAGAAAACTCCAATTAATACCACCAACATCATCTTCAGGAATTGCCACCATGACCAGCTGGGCCCATGAGTAAGCAACCATAATGGCTGATATAAATCTGCTTGATGAAAATGGGGGCTGAAAACAAGTATAAAATATATTTACAAGCTACTGCAAGGGTACTAAAGGGTTAAAAAAATATTACTGCAACTCATCCTTAAATTTAAGTTAAAAAAAGTATTAATTAATAGATATCAAACGTAAATAGAATCACTCAATGCAAAGCGATACTTGAGATAGAAAAACTGTTCCACAATTTTTATTGACATTGTTTTTACCTACAGAAAAAGCGTAGTTTTTAGATTAATTCTACAAACTACGCTACTGTAAAATTAATGTTTTATCATTGTTACTTAGTTGCGTGTTGTAAAAGTGTTAATTATAACCAATTTTATTACATTATTAAAGTTATTAATTAAATCCTAATTTAGCAAATTAGTTATACAACCAAGAAGGAAATTTTCATGTTTGAAGTGGAAAATGTTTAATACGTCTAATTAAGCTAAACCTATTAAGGAAATTTCTGTTCCATTATATAAAAGTGTTTTGCTTGTTATGTTTTGCTAAAATTGCTGTTATGTGTTGCCATATATTACGAAAACTAAATACAAAAACGTTTATATAATAATATATTTAAAAAAGTCTAACTTCTTGAGGAATTTAATTAATTAATGTTGTTGTTGTTAGATATTAATATATTCTTTTTTATTTTTATTTATTTTAATTATATTCAAATAGATAGTTTGTGTAAAGTGGATGAATAAATTAGTGGTACAAAAGTGACGACTGTAAATTAATAATACGTAAAAATTGTTTTCGTCATATGCCATAAGAATTTCTAGTTCTTCATGTTTTATAAAATGAATTAATGAGAAGAGTGAATTAAATTAATGAGAATTTACCAAATCTATTTAGTATTTTAAAAACCAAAGAAAAAGGACTAGTCAGTCATAGTAGAGCATGGAGTGTAAATTAAAATTACTAAATCATCCCTTATATGGAAAATGATAATAAGACCATCAGACAATTAATTTTTAATTGGATATTTAGTTAATTTAAAGTAAGGCACTGAATCTCTCATTAACATCAATATTTGAAGAGTGATCTCTATCCAAATATTTGTTGATGAGATTTGTTGATCATTTTCAAAACAGAGATCTGTAGATCAGCAGAATCTCGATATTTGTCCTCAGGAAACTTCAAAGTAAATAAAATTTTACTAGGTATTTAAATATTTTGTGTAAATATCGCATTCTCATTCAATAAACATCTACAAAATACGATTATTCAAAAATTTATTATATTATTAGATCTTTTATTAGTTGAATAATTTAATACAATAGTAATCCCCTCAAGAAATACTATACTTAGTTGTATAATAAATTATCTTGAGCACCGGATTTTGTATTATGCAGGTCATCAGTAAAAGTCATTCGGTAGCAGATTTAAAACTTTTTAATCACACATTATGGTGCTGTTGGAATTATACAGTTGAACTGACAAGTAACAGTTAGTTATAAATACCATATGTAGGTATAATTGGATAAGAAGATATTTTCAAAAATAGTTGCAAGTGTAATCACAAAAGATAAAAAAATGTTGACGCATATCTATTTCCTATGTCTAATACTTACAATTATACATCTACTAGTCAGAAACAATGTGACAAGTATAGAAATAATCGTTTTTTATTTAAAACTGTACAGTAGAATTATTCATTTATTTTATCAACTTTCTTTTTCTTCCTGAGTTACAAAAAAAAGTCCTCGATCAACTCAGAATCTTCGTTGACAACCCTAACGTATTAATTAAGTCTGATTATCAATAATTCTAAGATTAATTACTGTTTTTTAATTAAAAATTCAATAAATACATTGTAAATGTAGTGCATGATATTAAATTTATTTTATCAGCTTTCTTTTTCTTCCTGATTTACAAAAAAAGTCCTCGATAAACTCAGGATTTTCGTTGGCAACCCTAACGTATTAATTAAGTCTGATTATCAATAATTCTAAGATTAATTACTGTTTATTAATTAAAAATTCAATAAATACATTGTAAATGTAGTGGATGACATTAAATTTATTTTACCAAGCTTCTTTTTATTCCTGAGTTTTAAAATAAACTCCTGGATGAACTCAGGATCTGTGTTGGTTCCCTAACTTACTTATTAGTTGTATTTATAAATAATCCCAGGTTAAATCACTATTTTTCTATTAAAAATTAAATAAACTGTTTGTAAATGTAGTGGATATCATTACATTTATTTTATAATCCTTCTTTTTCTTCCTGAGTTACAAAAAAAAAGTTCTCGATTAACTCAGAATCTTCGTTGGCAACCCTAACGTATTAATTAAGTCTGATTATCAATAATTCTAAGATTAATCACTATTTACAATAAAAAATTTAATAAATCTAATTGTTAATGTAGTGGATGACATTAAATTTATTTTACCAACCCTCTTTTTCTTCCTGAATTTTAAAATAGACTCCTGAATGAACTCAGGATCTTCATTGACATATTTAACACTTCGATTAATTTTATTTAAATATTAATAATTCTAAGGTTAACTACTATCTATTAATGAAATAATGTATAAATTGATTGTGGATGTCGTGATGACATAAAAGATATTGTTGTACCAACCTTCCTCTCTTTCCTGAGTTTCAAAATAAACTCCTCGATGAACTCAGGATCTTCATTGGCATCCCTAACGTATCTGGGAATCTTGGTGACATCAGCCAGCCACCCCAAGCAGTACCCTCCGAGGGTGCTCCAAGTAAGGAAAGCGTGTGCATCTCTTTCAAGATAAAACAAATGAAGTCCGAAGATACCACCAAACAGCCACAAAACGTACGCCACTATCACACTCTTCTGCTGTTTTTTATCCGGACCACTCTTCACGACATTATTCCAGATAGCCATTTTCCAAAAAAACAAAAAAAAAACAACTATGGATTAAGTACACGTAACACTAGTATCACAAAAAACAACTAATTTTATGACTGATTCGAAACAGTTTGAAAATTCAAAAAACTACATTCTAACGCATTTTGTTCGTGATGGAGTTCACAAGTTACATTTTATTTTCACGTATGTTAGTTAACGTGTTATTCAGCATCTTTTGAAAATGCTAAACTCGTATAACAAGTAAGTAGGCAGTAAGCAGGTTGATGTTTCATATACTTTACTTATACATATACCTACAGTAAGTAAGTAAGTATATACGTAGATGTGACTGTTGAAACGGCTTAAGTCCACGTATAGGTACGCGTTGGCCCGCGGTGGAAGGAGGAGGTATTCTTACGGTACTTTTAGTTGGTGTTACAGCTAGACGGTGCGTTTTCTCTTTTTACCATAACACACAAGTTCATAACATAAAATAAGAGAGAAAGAGAACAATTTTGATGCCCAGTTGTCCTACATTCTAAACAAAAAAAGAGGTTCTGCTTGACCTTGATCTTGATATTTTTACCTGAACAAATCTTTCATTAGTATCAGGTACCTGCGAGGTATCAGCCCAGAGGAAACGTGTGACGACCCATTTGAGTCGTTTATTTTCTTGTATAAGTATCAAATTAACCACAATAAGTATTTAGAATGTAATAAAAATAATCAAAGGTCAAGTTCAGACAGTAAAAAACTAGTTTCAAAAATTTTAATTTAAATAATTACATAATTAAAAAAAATAATAATAAACAAATTTAGTTAATTGCGAACAAATATTTCTTTTTGAGAAATTTACTTATAATTATAAATGTTTCAATTTTAATTTTCCAATTTATGGAACTCTCGTGGACTTTAATTAAAATAAAGTCAAAGTCTTGAAGTTGCCTTTATACAGAACCGTTTTTGCAATAAAGTCTACAACTTTAGGCCTGTGTTTCCATCTGATTCCACAAGAGGGCGCCACAAATCAGTATTTTCTCAAAATTTAAATATATTTCTAAAATTCAAAATCTATTCAGGTTAAAAATATTATATATATATAAACCGTTCTCATTTTTTTAAAATCATCTTTAAAGTAGTTTCAGTTATGAAATTGTTTTTAAATATAGTGTGATATTTAAATATTCAATTTTACATTAGGATACTCAATTTAAGGAAATATATTCCCTGAATTAATTTATTCAAAAAGTTGAATCAGTTCAATTGAGCAAAACGTTTGAGTTTGAAGCGATATGATGAAAAAAAGTAAAAGACAGACAGGGTGACTTATTTGCTTTTCGATTAAGTCATTATCATTTAAATTGAATAAAATAATCCTAGTACAGTGAGATATCTGAAAATTTATAAACCCCAATTCTGTTTGTTCATCAGTATGCATAAAGCACGTTCGGCTCGAGAAGATATTGATATAAAATTATGGCTAATTGATATTCAGGTCATACCGGAGGATGTTAAGTGTTACAGGGACGTACTGTAAGAAAGTTCGAACTTTGGGGAAGTAAATATTCTGCATTAATAAATACTAATTAAATGAGTTTTTGAACTAAACTTTTTTTACGTAGATATTTATCTGCATAAATGGAAGGGTATGTTATTTATGTCCATAAAATACAAAGTGGAGAACATTTTCTTTAGAAATTTGTTACTAGAACTCTCACAATTTAAAATTTGGTAATATCCCACTTTAGACTACTTTTTCAAAATGTGATGTATTATAGACAGACAAATGACTCTCCTATAGGAACCCCAAAAGTAGAATTAGAAACCTAACAATTAATTTGTAATAAAATTCTCTGAAAGTTCTTGGAATGATTGGATGTAAACCAGAAAAAATTCTCAAGTGAGATTTTTCATTGGAAACTTGAAATCTACTTTGGATTTGAACTTTAAACACCATGAGAATTCTATTTCACCTTTTTGGTATGGAAACTTAAAAAAAATTGTAGAAACCTTTTGGAAACGAACACAATTTTGGTATTCAGTTGTTTCAAGTTTGAAAAGAAAAAAAAAAATTACAGATAGTTCTTTGTATGACTTGATGTAAATCAAAGAAAATTTCCAAGGGTGTTTTTTATTGGAATCCTAAAAATGGAATTAGAAACTTGAAATTTGATTTGGATTTGGACTTTATTAGAACTTTGGTAATCATTTGCTTCAAATTTAGAAAAAAAAAATCGTTAATGCCTTTTAGTGTTTCTCGAAAAAATCCAGAAAAAAATCCAAGTTAACTTTTTTACTGGGATCCTAAAACCGAAACTAAAAACAAGAAATCTGGTTTGGATTTGGATTTCAAGCATTATCAGGATTCTTTTTTACCTTTTTGATACTTTAAAATCCTAAAACAGTTGAAGTAGATATCTATTAGAAGCTTAAATACAACTTTGGTGATTATTTTCTTTAAATTTAGAAAATAAAATTCATTTGTAGCTCTTAGTATGACTTGATGCAAACCCAGAAAAAATTTTCAAGTGAGATTTTTACTAAAATCCTAAAAGTGCAATTAGAAACTGTAAAACTGACTTTCAAAGAGCATGAGGTTTTTTTTTACTTTTTTGGCATTAAAACATTAAAAAATTCGAAGTATATACCTTTTGGATGCTTCAATACAATTTTGGTCATCATTAGCTTGAAAAAAAAAACATTGATAGCTCTTGGTGTAACTCGATGTAATGAAGAAGAAGAAATGGAATTGTAAACGTGGAACTAGAAACAAGAAATATGATTTGAATTTGGATTTTAAAAACCATGAAGATTGTTTTTCACTTATTTGATACCGAAACTCCAAAAAGCATAACCTAGATACCTATTAGAAGTTTGAATACAATCTTTGCAACCTTCAAATTTAGAAAATAAAAATTACAGATACCTAGATTTTAGTGTGACTTGATGTGAAACAAAGAAAAATTCCAAGAGTGGTTTTTTATTGGAATCCTAAAAGTGTAACTAGAAACTATAAACCTGCACGAAGAAAACAGTCATAAAAATATTGCTGAATTCTAGCAAACATGACTAAAAAATCTGTCAATTATATGGACGACCAGACGCTCAAGGAGATTTTACTAGAAATGTCTACGTAGTCAATCTACGTTCGGTGTTGAGACTGAATTCTAGTAAAATTTATTTGATTAGAAAACATTTTTTACACTTCTTATCACTAATTTTACTAAACTATTCTCATTCTAGTATTTTTTTCTTTACGACACGATGAAATAAATAATCGAGAGGTAGAGAAAAAAAGTCTAGACTTATTTAGCTTGATTATTCTAATACTAATCATTACAAAGAATGAAAAACTGTTTTATACCACCAAGTACAGTATTATTTACTAGAAAAATTTTGCTTGACTAATCAATTAATAAAATCATGATTATTTTTCTCCGTGTGACTTTCAAACAACATAAGGAATCTTTTTAATTTGTTTGGCACTAAAACATAACCTAAAAATTTGAAGTAGATACCTGTTAGAATTTTGAATATAATTTTGAACATAATTTCCTTAAAATTTTGAAAATAAAATTGATTTGTAGTTCTTGGTATGATTTGATGTAAGTAAACCAAAGAAAATTTCCCATAAAGGTTCTTTTTTACCTTCGTGGTACTAAAACTCTAAGGAATATGAAGTAGAGTTACTTATTTAAAGCTCTTGGTGAGATTTTATTTTGCAAGTGTGTCTTTCTGCTTAATTGGTTTCATTTTTCTTCTTCTGAACTTCAGAAATTCAGATTTTTTTGCTTTAATAACCTAATTTCCAAATTAGGTCAGTATAACTGAATCCTTAGGAGAGACATGGATAGGTTATTGTTGTTAGTTGTTGTTCTCTATTGAATGCATGGTTTCGTGCATTAATAATGGTGTAGAACGGCGTGTTGTTTGGTGTATTAAACGTAAGAATAAAACGCGACACTCGGGACTCATATTTCGCGTGGTGTTTCCGAATATGTTTGCATTTAATACGGTACGTGCCGGTCTGGCACAAAACGGCGTTACACAAACTATCGACGTAATCTGCAAATGGCGTATCAAGTGGCTCTTTCGAAGGCGATATATTTTGCTAGCTGCAGCTGCTGACGTTGCACGTAATCCACACAAAGAATCTCACTCTCTTGGAAAATAGAGACTTGGGGATTGAGGAATCTATCTTTCGCATCTTATTCGAGTCGCTATTTTGCGCTCAAGTGGACGGGCCCAGATTGCTAAAGTGGATACATTAAATTTCTTTTGTACTCTTTCACACCAATACTTCTTTGCCTCCATTGCACACTCCACCCTGCCTCCTCCATCCATGTACACAACGTAAACATTTTACGTTGAGTTTGCAAGTGGGTGGAGACCTCCTGTCCTCATTTCATTCCTTCATGAAAAATTTCCTACGGTTAAAAGGAACATAAAATAAAAAACCGCTCTAAAATTTCTTAATATTTGAAAGAAAATGAATTATTGTATAGTATTAAAAAAATATTCATCGTATTCTCCTTGTTTCAATTTTTTAATAATTTCAGACGAAATTTTTTAAATTTGAGTAACTACTTCATCCATTTTTACTTCATACTGATGGAGATTTCCTTTTTGCATTTCTAAATATCTCAGCAATTTATGTTTCATATTACGTTTTGAGCCTTGCAATTTCATTAAATTTTTCCACTTCTATATCTATTCCTCACTTCATAGTGTTCTAAGAGCTTTAAGGGCAGTACCTCAAAGTCCAATATTTAAAGATTCAAGAATAAAGTTACGATAATTTTCTTTATGGTAGAGGTATCAAGGGATTCGGGGGACATCCATAAATTGCGTGAGCTCAAAAAGGAAAGAATATGGGAGAGGTCCAGCAAAATCTTATTTAATATCATTAAAAGGAAAGGGGTCAGTCAGAATGTCAGGTGGGGTTAGAGTTGGTTCCATCACATATCTACTATATCTTACTAAGGGAGAAGGTGGGGTTCAAAATGAGGATTTTTCCCTTTTGTAATTTTAAATATTGCAGCAAACTTTATTCCATATTACCTTTTAAATATTGCAAATTCATTGAATGATTTCATTTCTGTGTCTATCCTCACCACAGTGTTCTAATAGTTTTTAATCTTATAATCTTATATTCGAAGATTGAAGGGTTAAGTTACGATCATTTTCTTTATGGTAGAGTTATCAAGGGATTTGGGGGAGATCCACGAATTACGTGAGTCCAAAAAGGAAGGAATAGGGGAGATGTCCAACAAAATCTTATCTAATATCATTAAAAGGAAAGGGGTCAATCAGAATCTCAGGTGGGGTTAGAGTTGGTTACTCACAACTCTTCTAAATATTATTAAGGTAGAGGGTGGAATTCAAATTGAGGATTTTTCCCTTTTGCAATTCTAAATATTGCAGCAAACTTTATTCCATATTACCTTTTGAATATTGCAAATTTATTGAATGATTCCATATCTATGTCTATTCTCACCACAGTGTTCTATCAGTTTTTGGATCATTATCTCAAAATCTTATATTCGAAGATTGAAGGGTCAAGTTACGATCATTTTCTTTATGGTAGAGTTATTAAAGGATTTGGGGGAGATCCATTAATTGCGTGAGCTCAAAAAGGAAGAAAGACGTCCAACAAAATCTTATTCAAAATCATTGAAATGAAGGGGATCAATCAATCAATCAATCAGAATCTCACATGAAGGGAAAATGTTGTTTCACAAAATCTTCCCAAATTTTACTAAGGGAGAGAGAAAGAAGCCCAGATCTATAGAAAATATCGGACGTAGTTAATTGACGTTCCTTTAGGAATCACGAGGCTTGACGAAGAAGTGATTGTATCTCAAAGTAAGGATTCAATTCGCATTAGTAAAAAAAGATTCTGAATTTGTACTCATGTGCTTTATAAAAATGTTAAACTCATACTTGTGACTTTTTTCTAAAAATAGATAACACAACTTCTTCTTTACTGTCACCTATGTATTTAGTTGCTCAGTCCAACTCTTAATCTCCTGAAACACAAAGACAAACATTAGCATCGTATATTTTCCGAAGTAAAATTGCTAGATGATTACGCTAAAGTTAAAGGCCCTTCAGTAAGCGTCTATCCTTAAACTTTCCGCATTAATTAGGTAAACTTCAATCTTTGTAGGTACGTACGTATCCATTTATAGTTGCGGGGGATTAAAGTTGAAACACAGTCACGTCTTCTCGAGACAATCACGGACTTCATCAGGTGTGGAGAGAGGCAGACACCATCGTCAGAATAACTGCCAGACTATTAATAAACGGTTAGATAATTCAGAACAAACGAGAGTGCATTTGTGGAAATTAAATTGTGGGAAATAATGAAGTGCAAAGTGGAGACGTTTAGGAAAGACGAACGTTTTAGACGTTTCGGCAAAAGTGACACCTCAATTTGCAATGGGACTGAGATGGAGTGTCGCCATTAATCTTTGGCGAATCACGTAAAGCAGGCACGCTCTGCTAATGTTTACAGTTTGAGCGAAGAAATAATTCCTTAAGATTAAACTGCGTGAGAAGTGGAAGAAAGACGGGAGTATCGTAAATAACTACCAAAACCGATAGGGCCCCTCTCTACAACGTACCTACCTACCTTTTTAGGTATATATTTTACTGAACTTTACAGACAACTTAATAGCATCCCTTGAAGATTTACTATCAACGATAAATAATGTCCATTCATTTCAAGAAGTTTGTGAAAGGAATGCCAAGAATTAGGAAGAAGCCTGAACATCTCCTTAAATCTCTAATTACATAGTTACAATAGCTTAACTGAGTGTAAACGGTCACCCATCTCACCACCCTAACTCTTTTCTTAAATTTGCTATAAAATAAGATCATTTAAAGCGATTCTATTGTACGGTACCTATATCAAATCAAATCTTTAATAGTTTAGCGATTTCAGGAAAAGCTAGTCGTGACAGAATATTCCATAGATAACCTATTGAACTTTCATTGGAAAAATATCTTCATTAAAACCGATGAAAACGTTACGTACATACAGGTTACCTGTGCTTTCTATTGTATATTTATGACAATTAATGATTCCAATGCTTTTCCCATAATGGATGTTGACGGATGAATTGATATTGCTTCGTGGAGGATATAGCGCTTCGGCATGACACTGGTGTCACGGTTTTACATTTAATACTAAGAAAGAAAAATGGAAAATCGAAAATGTCGTTCAACCGATTTCAGAAACGCAAACGTTGGCGGCGAATTATTTATGTAGACATAGACTAATAGATAATTAAATTGTTTATTAATTCGTTTGGTTAATTAAAACTAAAACTGCACCTTAACGTTTCTTCAAGTTCTAATTTTTTCATAAAAAGCATTTGGCCGAGTTTTTGTAATTTTCTTCACTCCCCATACAACTTGCTTTGGTAGAAATCGAGAGAATGTCCTTAATTGGGGCGAGTCTTCTTCGGTCACGTTCACGACACTGATTTCGACGGTACCTACCTACCAACCTTTACAAAGTGAGATTGTAATTATACTTTAAAATTTCTAATCTTTTTCGCCTTCGTCAACCTTCTCGATCACAAAGCGCCCCATTCTCAAAGTAAATCATTAATCATCGGGTATCCTCTTTGTGTTCATCATATTAAAAGACTGAGAAGTTGGTGACGCACTCGAGAAAGATCGATCATCCCGGAACAATTTTCAGGGTTAACTTCATTTACTGTTTTTCATTCGCGTTACAACGGGACCCGTTATTTGCCGGTAATCGCTCAGAAACAGAGCGCTAATATTTCTTGCGAAGATGATATATTTACGGGTATTACGTAAAGAGGGTAAGGGTGACTGTACAAAACATCTCAATACACCATTTATCATCATACGGGAAGAAATGGTTCCGCTAATAAATGCTAAAGAACGTTTAAAGAGCGTAAATATAATAATCACTAGGGGGATGAAAGACTGAAGCTACTAAAATGTACCAAGGGAGGGTCAAATCAAGAGTGTTCGTATTGCTTGGAGTGCGTCTGCTTAGATAGAGGGAAAGAGAAACTGGTGAATGCCCCCACCTAGGCAGGCGCACTTAGCATGAATGTGTGAAGAGAATGAAGTAAGGATTGGAGAGAAAGACGACTGAGTGCAGTGAAAAAAAAAACAATATTGGTGGGCGGGCTGTCCCCCCCGACCTACACTCTTGTGCAAAGTCGGAGGGGTAGGGAGGAAGGCCCTCTTCAGCCTCCTTCAGGAATCGTGGGAATGGGTAGGTGGTGGTGTGGGGGAGAAAGATGAGACGGACGTAATGAAGACAGAAGAGAAGTGAAAGATTATCTGTGGAATATTACTACCCCAGCATTTGCCTAATGATCCAAGGAAACCACAGAAAAACTTTGACCAGAGCAGTCGGCCCCGGAATCGAACCGGTGACCTCCCGAACGCTAAGCAATGATCTAGACCACTAGACCATGCCGCTCGGTGAGTGCAGTGGCGATTCGCCCACAATTTAAGCAAATCCTAATAGGGTGAGGGTTTGAAATGAAGAACGAAGAGAGATAGATGGGTGAAGTGGGTATGTACCCATCTACTAAACAAGTGCTGATAGGATGAGTGAGGGGGATAACTGAGCGTAGTGGCGATATGCTTACCACTAAAGTAAACGCAAATAGGATGAGTGAATGAAGGAAATAAGGGAGGGAGAGACGACTGAGTACAGTGGCGATATGCCCACAATTTAAGCGGATCCAAATTGGTGAGGGTTTGAAGTAAAGAACGAAGAGGTAGATAGCTACTAAGTAAAGTGGCGATATACCCATCTATTAAACAAGTGCTGATAGGATGAGTGCGTGTAGAGAGAAATGGAGAAGGGGATAACTGAGCGTAGTGGCCATATGCTCACCACTAAAGTAAACGCAAATAAGATGAGTGAATGAAGGAAATAAAGGAGGGAGAGACGACTGAGTACAGTGGCGATATGCCCACAATTTAAGCGGATCCAAATTGGTGAGGGTTTGAAGTAAAGAACGAAGAGGTAGATAGCTACTAAGTAAAGTGGCGATATACCCAGCTATTAAACAATTGCTGATAGGATGAGTGCGTGTAGAGAGAAATGGAGAAGGGGATAACTGAGCGTAGTGGCCATATGCTCACCACTAAAGTAAACGCAAATAAGATGAGTGAATGAAGGAAATAAGGGAGGGAGAGACGACTGAGTACAGTGGCGATATGCCCACAATTTAAGCGGATCCAAATTGGTGAGGGTTTGAAGTAAAGAACGAAGAGGTAGATAGCTACTAAGTAAAGTGGCGATATACCCAGCTATTAAAAAAGTGCTGATAGGATGAGTGCGTGTAGAGAGAAATGGAGAAGGGGATAAATGAGCGTAGTGGCCATATGCTCACCACTAAAGTAAACGCAAATAAGATGAGTGAATGAAGGAAATAAGGGGGGGAAAGAGACGACTGAGTACAGTGGCGATATGCCCACAATTTAAGCGGATCCAAATTGGTGAGGGTTTGAAGTAAAGAACGAAGAGGTAGATAGCTACTAAGTAAAGTGGCGATATACCCAGCTATTAAAAAAGTGCTGATAGGATGAGTGCGTGTAGAGAGAAATGGAGAAGGGGATAACTGAGCGTAGTGGCCATATGCTCACCACTAAAGTAAACGCAAATAAGATGAGTGAATGAAGGAAATAAGGGAGGGAGAGACGACTGAGTACAGTGGCGATATGCCCACAATTTAAGCGGATCCAAATTGGTGAGGGTTTGAAGTAAAGAACGAAGAGGTAGATAGCTACTAAGTAAAGTGGCGATATACCCATCTATTAAACAAGTGCTGATAGGATGAGTGCGTGTAGAGAGAAATGGAGAAGGGGATAACTGAGCGTAGTGGCCATATGCTCACCACTAAAGTAAACGCAAATAAGATGAGTGAATGAAGGAAATAAGGGACGGAGAGACGACTGAGTACAGTGGCGATACGCCCACAATTTAAGCAAATCCAAATAGGGTGAGGGTTTGAAGTGAAGAACGAAAATAGAAATAGCTGGTTACGTGGCGATATGTCAATCTATTAAACAAGTGCTTATAGGATGAGTGCATATTGAGAGAAATGGAGAGGGAGATCACTGAGCGTAGTGGCGATATGCTCACCACTTATAAGCTGATATGATAAATGATTGAAGTAAGAAAGGGAGAGAGAGGGAACAGAGTGCAATGTCGATACGTGCAAATAGGACTAGATAAAAAGAGAATCTTTAAACAATAATGAAGACGTAGTAAAATGGTTTTAGTGCTTGAATTATTTACTAAAAAGTATAAAATGGTCCACTTTCCTAATCCCCACAGGGACATGATGTAGTTGAGAATTCTTAAGAGACTAAACAGTTATCCTAGGAATTTAAATAACCTGAGCAGGCTTGACAGTATGTTGGTGTAAAGCTTCCTAAGTACTTTCCTATAAGTAATACAGTCTTGAGGATAATGTAAAATTAGGAATAACGTCCAGCATGATATAAAATTTTAAAATTAATTTGTTTTATTTATATATATATATATATTATAATTTAATAATATCACACACAATTTAAGTTACATGACGTTTATTATAATAAAATATGCAGTCTTTTGATTCTGATTGCCAAAATCTAAGACTGTAAATTACCAACATCATTGAAATATAAAAGAATTATGAAGTTAAAGGAAATATTGTCTTTTTTGTGTAAGTAAGGGAAACTTTTTAAATAAATTCGAATTTAAAGCTGTTTTTCCCGTAAAAAGAAAAATTAGTTATGAAAATTTTGCCATACCTACCTAACCAAAAATAACGCGATAATTTTGTTGTTTAGAAGACTCGTTAGCAACATGAATAACTGTCGTGCCAGACCAATTCATTAGGATAAAAAGCCGAGTTCCTTTTATATGTAAAAACTGTTCCAATTTGTCACACGACTAACACCAAAAAGGACGGTTGTTTATCAAAGGATTCGGGTACATGTAAAGTTCTTTTTAATTTGACCTCACCCACCTCTTCATTTTTAGTGAATGTTACAATTACCCCGAGCCCTGAGCTCTCTAGTTCTTTGATCTAAATTGCTGTTCAAATAATAAGTACGTGATATCAAACATACAGTAGATTGCAAAGTTCAATGATACTACCTCATCAATACCGTTTGTTATCTGCTGCTGGATGTGGAAATGTAATTGAAGCTTTTTTCTGCCAGTGACAAAATAGAAAAGAATTGTAGTTGTACAAAGGGAAAAATGTAATTCACTTTTTTGTCATATCGGTAGGTTGACTATTGATACATTTGTTTTTACTTTGAAACATCACAGTCTCTAGTAAAAAATAAAACTTTTTGATCAGAATGTTATCAGTTAAAAAAATGAAAAACAGTTTCAGATAATATCCAGAAGGAATTTCAATGAATATATTTTTAATTGATTACCAAAAGGATTTTTAATGCATGAAGCCATGATAGATTTTGTATTTTTAATTTTTTTAATGCTTTTTGAGTTTTAATTACTGCAAAGTAAACAATTGCACACAAGTGATTGTTGATTCCATAAAGCTTTCAAATTTTGTTACAAGACACATTTTAAATAATTGTCGTCACAAAGCTTGACGGAGGTTCCGTGGATCAATATATCAATAAACTTGTATTTTCATATTTAATTGTTATTTATTGGTATGAGGCAGGTTTGGTTAGGTTGATTTAAATGAAGGAACAGTTGGTAAAGAAAACTATGCTAGTTAACTGGTATATCCTTATGAATCTACAGGGAGATAGATTAAGTTGGTGTAGGCTGAATTAGGTTAGAAGAGTAGGGTGATATTTGCAATTCTCAGCTGTTTCCTTTCAAATGTAGTTGATCCACCCTCTTTTTTAACCTGCATCGCCTGACAAATCATTAAGTTTAAAGATTTTTGGTTTTTTGATATGAGCCATCTTAGGTTAGGTTGATTTAAATGATTAGAAAAAATTTTAATGGGTACTTACGTAGGTACATATGGTCCAAAACAGTCTGCTAATCAACTGGTATCTATGTACTCAGGGAGCTACAGGGGCTTAGATCAGATTATATTATACTAGAAAGATATTAGGTTAGGGTAGGTTGGATTAAGTAAGAGAGGTAGGCTGATAGTTGTAGTTCCTAGCTATTAAATATTCCAGTATTTGCTTAAGAAATGTTCTTGGTCCACCCTTTAATATGCATAATGATTCACTAGTTCATTAGGATTAGTAGACTACAAACTTCTAATTTTTTGATGTAAGTCACGTTCGGTTAGGTTGGTTAAAATGACGAAAGAAAATTTTAGAGAGTGCTTATATTCAATTGATTCAGAAAAATCTGTTTATACCCAAATATATATCCTTAGAGAGCTAAAGGGTGGTTACTTTGGTTTAGATTAGGTTAGGCTACGTTAGAAGGGTAAGTGAAAATATTTGTATATTGTTTACCTCTAAAAATGTATTACTGAAAGTTAAAAAGTAAACATGTAGGTAATTAATAAAAGAAAACTTTATTACACAAATTACAATAAATAAATGAATTAATAGATAAATAATCAATCAAGTGTTTATGTATATCACAAACTTTATATAAACCTACTTAACTATCTATTTGATATTAATAACTTATCACAGTGACGACAACATTTTCTATTTATTATTCAATTTTCTTCGTATAAGCAAGTATTTAGGCAACAATAATAATTTATTATATATAATAATAAATAATTAACAATTCATTTTTTAACTATTAGATATTATTAAGTAGGTATATAACATTAATTAAGAAATTTATTAATATTTTTTATTTAAACCTTTTTATTTTTATATTTATTAAAAGAACTTTTAATTGCTGTAAAGAGATATGGATTAATTTATTTATTGTAAACAAAATAAAATAGAATAAAATAATACATTGAGTAGGTAGGTAATTAGCCACATTTAGATTAATATGTTAGTAAGTAGGTATAATGTATTTATTACTTTTTTGTTATTAACATTCAGTTTAATAAATAATTATTTTACAGACTAATGCTCAAGTAATATATACACATGGTTAGTGATTTTTCTAGGAAATTCAATAATTTTAGGTTAGTAAAGAAAGCAAACCCAAGATGGCGTCACCATTTAAGTTAGGTTATGTTATGACGCCATTTTACCAAAACCATCCTCTTTTTTATACTGAGCCCTACTTGAGCACTGATCTAGTGGTAAATAAAAAAAAGACTGAAAAGTACACTAATAATTTTAACAGTTTTTCTGGAGTCTAAATGATACTGTTATATTTTCACTTTATTAACAATTTCAGTTCGTCATACGGCACTTCCAGAGTACGCAAAAGTAGTAGTTCGTTTACTGAAGTCCACGTATCCGCTTTCAGGACACTGAAAAGCTTCGAACTTGATAGTTCTATTTTTTTGTCTGGGATGCTGTAACGTTTTACTTTTAACGGAAAAACTACTCGAACTGTTGGAGCTCGAGCTCCCCAGTTCCGAGACACCCAGGAAGCCCTCATGAACTAAAGTACCACCGTGGGGCATAGTTCCATATTTATTGCTGTTCGAATGGGGAAAAGTGTTACAGTAATGTAAGTTGGCATGACTGTAGTTTTTAATTTGGATGGGAACTGTTTGGCCGTAAAAATTACTAGTCGAGTTTGAGGGTTTATTACTGATAACAATTTCGTCCTTTTTTTCCGTTGAACTTTTCGAACTACTCGTAGGGGTGAGTTCTAGAAGTTTGTTGGTCGAGCAGACGTCAGGGGGCGTTCTACTCAGCAAAGGCCCGTATTCTGAGTCGTGTTTTGTTTGCTTGTGGTCGATATTTGCGTAAACTGAACGATTGGGGGAGTAGGTGTGAGTCATAACGTAATCGCAAGATAATCTTTGATGTTCTTTTAGTTTGCGGTCAGCTCCTGGCACCATAACTCGTACCTGAAACAATGAAAAGCTTCAGGCGGGATCAAACAGTGTTTTTTTTTCAAAAGTTTTTCGGACGAGGAAGTGCTACAAAAGCTTTGACCAATCTGCAAGTCCAAAAAAATATATAAATTTCTTAACTAAATCAGCTGAGACTCATTTTGCGCTCAGTTTGTGCTCATACCAAGCTTGCGCCGAGCATATACCGAGTACACCTCGAGTCTGCTGTCTCACAAGCAACCCTGCGAGATTTTTGATATTAAATTCTTGTCTGAAGGCTCATCCCGGATTCTTTTTATTACAGGTTGGATCAGATAATGTTTTCAACGGCCTTTTGGACAAGAAAGTGTGTCATTTATGCTACATATATCAGTCCCATAGAGGTATTATATTATATAGAATAGGCGCAAGCCATATACTCTCGTGTAAATGGAAGCGTTATGTCCATAGAAAGAGAAAGAAGATCGCAGTGATCTTGCATCTTTATCGTGCCTCAACGCTGATTGGCCGAGCCGAGAGCCGAGCGTGGTTGTAGGGGTGGTGATTAGGAGGGAGAGCATGCTCAGCCAATCAGTGTTGAGGAACGAGAAAGATGGAAGACCACTGCGGTCTTCTTTCTCTTTCTATGGACGTAACGCTCTATTATTGGCCCACATGTATGTTAGAACCTCAAATAGCTAATGTAATAATAAATTTCTTAACTATAGTAACTGGGACTCGTTTTGTGATCGGTTTATGCTCATACCGAGCAGGCGCTGAGTACATACTTAGTGCGCCGCGAGTGCGCGAGTGTGTTTCATAGAAGAGTTACTCGATTTGTTCTCACAGTACAAAAAATAGATAACTACCCTGAGCGCCAAATACAACACTAAGTTGTGATTATAACTCGTATAATGGCAATGTCCTTTAATTGAAATATTTTTTTTGTTGTGTAATGAAGTTAGTTGTAAGAGTTTGATGCAACTAATTAATCCAGCTTTCAGTTAATCTACTGACGTTTTATTACGAGTACCTACCTTATAGTAAATTTACAAGTTGCTTATTTAATTAGCTAAATATGGTTATGCTCGGTTGATTTATAGTCTGCTGCTTTTATAAGTAAACGCAAAGTTTCTGTTGAAGCCTTCGATTTTTAAAGGCATTGCATTTCGTGTACTAATTAAACACAAATTAAGACTTTCGTTTGTAATTTGAGAGCATTCAAATTGCAACAAGAATCAGCACAATTCGCTTTAAAAAGACATTTGCAGTTGCTGCATTACGATGCGATGACGTTCTTTGACCATAAAGAATTGTGCTGGGGTTGTTTTCGGTTCTCGGGTCTTTTGTAGAAGTAATAATTACGTATTTTCATAATCCATTGTTCTTCTTACTGGATTTTATTAAAGCAAAATAAGGTACTTAATTAGCCTCAAATTTAAATAATATTTTTTGCCTAATAAAGACTCAAGTGCTTTCACAATCAAAATATTTCAAGTGAACTTTAATTAAGTACTCAATTAGAACGATTTGGTTCTTGGATCACGATTGTAAACTTATTTGACTTCATCAGAAATCCACAAGGCAAGTTCAAAAAACTTTCATTGACTAGCTGGTGAAAATAATTAAAGAAAAACTGGACGTAAACTAAAATTCCCCTGTTGTCCTTCGAGCTGCAGGCGCGACAGTAAATAATGTCAAAAACATTGTACAACCAAAGAATTAATTTAAATTTCAATAGGCATTACTTCAACTGACTCACAAACAGTCTATTGTGATGTTAATTAAATGGTTTTCATGGGACCTTTTCGAGACAGCCCCAATTATTTACCCCTTCCTCAATGCTAAACAAACTATGTTAGAAATTTATTGTTGGGCTTGACTTTGGATTATCTATACTTACCTACCTATTTATGTTATTTTAGGGGAGAGAATGTAAATGTAATGAATAATTTACAACTTTTTCAAAAAAAAAAACTTATTGTAAAGAAAATGTTCGACATAAATATTTTTTTAAATTATGTGGTGGCAATATTATGAGACGTAATATTGTAGAGAGGCAAGTAACAAAATGAAAATAATGTCGTACCATTTCGTCAACGGTGGGGAATTTCTTCAAGTAACCGGTGAGGGAGAAAACAGCAGCGATTTTAGTCATGACAAAGGCGGCCCCTGCGGTAATGTAGCACCAGCCATAGCGGTAATCGTAATTATATCCAGCGGACGAGGAAATTTTGCTCTGGTACTGAGTTGCCTCTAATAGCGTTTCCGACAGAACCGAGGCAAACACTATTAAACCAGTTCCCAGTGAGAGGCCTGAAATAAATAGAAAATTGAATGAGAGATCCGCGGTTTACTTCGAAATCAAGTTTGTCACAATACAATCGAGGATATAACGAGCTTCGTGAGTGTCCTGTTAAAAAAGAAAAATATTTTCAAGACTTTCGGCTACGTTCCAATGCCACAAAAAAATACTAGAAAGTAATGTTTTCGAAAGTATAAGAAAATAGGTACTCAAATTACAGTTCAATTTTTTTAAAGATCATCTTCACTATATTTACTATCTTCAGCATCCTTAGCATCCTTATCATCTTGTTATTCTTGTAATTCTAATCGGGCTCATCATCCTCGTCATATTGATCATTCTCAGCACAGTCGTCATTCTCATCATCCTCAATATCCTCATCATCCCCAGCATTATCATCCTCCTACTCATATTCATTGTCCTCAGCATTCTCATTGTTCTCGTCGTTCTCATAATTCTAAAGATTCTTAATATCCACAGCATCCTCAACATTCTCATAATTTTCAGTATTTTCAGCATTCTCTGCATTCTCATTGCTGTCGTTGTCCTCATCATCCTCATCATTCTCATTATTTTCAGCATACTCATCATCCTCGTCATTCTCATTACCTATCCTCACATTCATCATTCTCAGCATCTTTAGCATCCTCGTTATATTCATTATTTTCAGCATACTCGTTATCTTCATCATCCTCAGAATCTTTAGAATCATCTTCATATTCATCATAATTTCCAGCATATTCGTCATCCTTCTCATATTTATAATTCTCAGCATACTCGTCATTCTCATCATCCTCAATATCCTCATCATCCCCAGCATTATTATCCTCCTCCTCATATTCATTGTCCTCAGCATTCTCATTGTTCTCGTCGTTCTCATAATTCTAAAGATTCTAAATATCCACAGCATCCTCAACATTCTCATAATTTTCAGTATTTTCAGCATTCTCTGCATTCTCATTGCTGTCGTTGTCCTCATCATCCTCATCATTGTCATTATTTTCAACAACCTCATCATCCTCGTCATTCTCATTACCTATCCTCACATTCATCATTCTCAGCATCTTTAGCATCCTCGTTATATTCATTATTCTCAGCATACTCGTTATCTTTATCATCCTCAGTATCTTTAGAATCATCGTTCTCACCGTCCTCTTCATTCTTATCATTTTCAGAATTCTCATTAATTTCATTATCCTAACTATCCTCACTATCATCCTCATCCTCTTCATCTTAGTAAACCTGATCATCCTCGCCGTCTTTATCATCCTCGTCATTCTCATCATCCTCTTCATATTCATCATAATTTTCAGCATATTCATAATTCTTGTCATATTTATAATTTTCAGCACACTCGTCATTCTCATCATCTTTAATATCCTCAGCATCCGTAGCATTATCACCCTTCTCCTCATACTCATTATCCTCAGCATCTTCAGCATCCTCATCATCCTCGTCATCCTCATTACCTATCCTCCTCACATTCATCATTCGTAGCATCTTTTGCATCCTCGTTATATTCATTATTCTCAGCATACTCGTTGTCTTCACCATCCTCAATATCTTTAGATACATCGTTCTTGTCGTCCTCTTCTTTTCTTATCATTTTCAGAATCTTTATTAATTTCATTATCGTAACTACCCTCAGTATCCTCCTCATCCTCAGCATTCTCATCGCTCTCGTCGTCCTTACCATTATCATAATTCTTGTCATATTCATAATTCAGCATACTCATTATCCTCATATATTTATATAGAAATTTTTTATTTTTAACATCGGTGATACCTTTGTAGTAAGCAAAAGAATGGCATGGCATATTAACACTCATAGTTCATGTAGCTCCAAATGACACTCTTAAAAATCGAATACATTTCCTAAACTTCTTTTCCTCTCAGCACACAGCAGCAGGGGTAGATATTGGATAAAGTTTAATATATCGAACGTAAAATCTAAATTCGAAACCTTTCAGCAGATGCAGGTACAAAACAAGTAAAAAATAAAGCACCTTTCTGTATAGACTTCATATTAAAAATATGTTCAGGAGGTGAATTTATTTCCTCTTCTGAGAAAAATGGGAATTCTTTACAAAACGATCGGGTTTTTATTTGTCAGTGTGCACATCTATATTTAGTCCGGTATATTAAGTGACAGCTTTTCTTTCGAAAGTGATTTTTGTCTTCCTCTTTTCCTTCATATATATAGATACATGCAGACAATCGCTGCTGATTTTGGTCTTTGAAGCAGAAAATTGAAATGCGTAAACGATTGAACTGTGTGGCGCGCCCGATTCTAAAAATGAAAGACGGCTGTAACCAAACAGCGAGAGAAAATTTCCGAGGTTAAAACAACCACTTATATCAATATGTTACAATACTTTTCCGTTTCTGCAATTTTCCACCTCATAAAACTGATCGCTTCGGCTTGTGTTTGCTTTCCGTTAAAAGACAGAATTTCTTACTGGCTGAAAATTTATCTGGAAATACGTAATTTGGTTTCGACATGCTTTCTATCAGAAAATGTGCAGTTTTTAAAAATTATAGCACATTAATAGATCGAGAGTAAACTTAAGGAGTTTAAGACTTTCTTCCAGGAAGCTTTTCTCGAAGTCTTAATACTTATTCCCAATTTTCACTACAATTTTGATTGTGATAATTTATGTGTGTTCTCTTGAAAGATTGATTTGGGAATAGGGTTGGCATCTTCTATTTTTCTTATAGGTGTATGTGTGTATTTTATTTTCAATTCGTGGCATCCTATTTTTTCTAATAGGAAGAAATGGTGTTGGCTGTTTCATTAAAAAGGATTTATAGCATTTCCCGCGCTAACTCACCTCCTAATAAGAAAAGTCCACAGGCGACCAGCGTTTTATTGTCGTTATTGCACTGTCCCAGGATGGCAAGAAAGAAGGCCGAAAGAACCAGGATTAGGGCCGAAGCCGTGAGCACCGTACATGACCTGCAAAGTAAAACAAGATTTATACGCCACTTCACACAATATATAGATATATACACCCACCTTAATCTATACTGTAGGTATATATGTATGTATACTTATAACGTTTGAAGGTGCAAAAAATTCAGGAAGTACGTTACGAACGTGTACGTCTTTCGTTGATGTTAAAAATGGCCTTTACTGTATTGTATCATTTTACTGTCTTCTTCAAATAAAATAAAAAAATAATAAATGGGACAATTTACAAGACGTGTCTGTTTATTTATTGTTTGTATTCCGGGTGCAACACTAAACTCTACTGACTTTTAAATGGCGTGATAAAAATTAGAAGCACCTACTTCACGTTGTCCGTTATTTACGGTCACTAAACTATATTTATGAGCTCTAAAGGATTTTCAATTTTGCGGAGGACTAGTTTTAAGTACGTAGATACAAGAAGCTATTGGTCAAGTTATCGCAACAAGGTGAATTAAGTTTTAATCAATTTTACTTAAGCTGCCTTTTATTGAACACTGAATCAAATTTTAGTACAACATAGGCATCAAAGCTAAAATACGTACAGGCATTGTGTCACCATCTATCGAGTATTCGCTGTTACAGAAATATTGCAAATGCCTAATAGATGGCGGCACAATATCTGTATGAGGATACTATGGCAACTCGCTCTTTAGGGCTCCTTGTATTTACGATTGCAAATGATGCAAAATAGTGATCTAATGTTAGTATAATAATATGGTACAAATATTTGTCTTAGATTTCGTTTTTGTAAGTGTTTAATAAAATATTTCATGACGCTACGTGACGGATTTTTTTATGAAAAGTGTTTCGCCAATATAAAATTCAACCCTATGGTAAATACATCCCTTAAAGGAAGCAGTTTTACAAGAAAGATTACTTATTATATAATTATCATTGAATTAAACTTGTAAAATACTAAAATTTATTGTAAGGAATTCAGAGAGAATGTTATGCTATTGAAATCGTTTATAATGTGTAATTAATTGATTAAGTACCTCATTTTCGTGACGAAAATTGGTGCCATTTCAAGTTGCGTCCACGTGACCCCGAGGTCCGCAGCATGGATGTCCTTCCAACCGGAATATTTGACTAAAACACAGGCTGGCGATGGCACATCTGGAACAAACCACAAAGAATATGAAATTTTTGCTTTGGACCTTTTCAATACCGAACGACTTTATTGAAAGGGACCACAGGGCAAAAAAAAGGCAATATCTATGAAATTTTCTTTCATGATTATTAAGAAACCGCTTCTTGATTCCGACAATCCTTTTGAACTTCAATCTGACACTTCAATAAACGAGAATTGGGTGACCATTTGTTTATCCACGTTATCGGTTTTATTAAATTCATAACCTTTGTCACACAATGAATTTATGAAACGGCGTTGAAGATCAAATAACAGGAATCCAAATAATGCCATTTGTTGAATAGGTTTTTATTTGTACAAAAGTATTTCATTTACCCAACAGATGGCGATCCACTGGCTCAATGTAGATATTGTATCAACTCATTCTTTAGGAGCTTCTTCAGCTAGGTTAGATTTTTTTGAGATTTTGTATGATGATCATAAGAACCAATACATTTTTAGAAGTAAAATAATGATGGGGTGTATGTACACCCAGGAGAACATATGCCAATATGAATACCCATGATACAATGAACGTAAGAAGGTAGGACTGCACGCAGGATGGGCGGGTTATCGCTACGTCACCTTGAGAGTAAAACGTTCAGTAAGTATTGTGTGTAACGACTAATAACGGTCATTTACCACATTATTTTCGCTTTTGAAAGGACGAAAATAAAATTTGAGTGGAAATTTAATATCTAAAAAAATATTGACAACTCAGAACCACCTCTCGAAGAAATTCTGAGCGACTCTCATTTTGATGGTCTAGAACATCTTGCTGGATATCTTTGTCACAAGTCTGGGCAAAATTATGAAGAGTCCAATACATTTACGTGGACGAACTATGTCTGTGAAGGTGGTTTCAAAAAAACCTTTAGAAGAGTTTATGCGAAAAATTGAAGAGTTGGAATGTATGTTTCAAACTTTTAACGGGGATAGCTTATTAATAACATCTGGGTATATAAAAAAACTTTTAGACAAAAGCATATCTGTCGACCTTAACGAACTAACGAAAAAATAAGTTTTTCGATCCAGAATGTTTTTCAGACTAAGGGATTTAAACAGTCGCTTCAAATTTAACAAAAAAGTTTAAAAAAATTGTACAATAAATACATATTTGTAATGTGGTTCTCATAATCATTCCTTAAGATTGTCACTAAATAAAGTTCGGATTCAATAAAAAACAACAACTTAAGTTTAAGTACCTATACATATTTCGTTTTTTTTTTTTTATTAATTTATCTATTCCTTAAATTTACAGACATTCGCAAAATAGAATGGAGTTTTGCAAGTAAACCTAAGTGTAATGTAAACGTAAATCGAACAGAAATTGAATATAGAAATTTTGAAAATTGACGCGCCGGAAAAAACCAAAAACCACTTTCAAAATGTGTAAGCTATTGCTACTGGTTAATGCATTTGTAAAAGTGTTTTAAATGAAAATTAAATAAATATTAAAATACAGTCTTTTACTACAGGAATTGCATTTCTGGTAGCGTATCTTTTACCTTTCTTTTAAAGTGGTTTAAATTACGTTATTTTTATTTGTTTTTTTAACAATAGATGCATCGTTTAACACACTGTTATGTGTATTCCAATAGAACAGAACTCTCAAGATGACGTCATGCGCAAAGGAAGACCATTTTGCGTTCGCTTGCAATCCTACCTTGTTAAGTTTATTGTATCATGATGAATACCCATAAAAGAAAGGACAAATGTGATAATAAGTAGATTATGTAGAAATAGACTAGTTGGAGATCGTTGGAGGTAAAAAACAGGACTAAAGAGGGAAAGATGATGGATTTTAGTAGATTACATATTCATTAGAAATGTTGAATTGATGATTAGCTTAGTATCTTAAAGATCCTCGTGGAGGTGTACTCATCTGTTCAATCTTGTGATGACGAGGAATGAAGTTAAATAGTTATTTTGAGCATCCTTTGGACGAATCATTACAATGATATTAATTCTGTTAATTTTTAATAATTGTCATTCAATATCTTTTTGTGTTGTGTTCTTGGACAGGAATTAATTGAAACCTCTATTAACCTTCGTCTTTACGGTTAGATCTGAAATATATTAATTTGTTTGCTTTACATCGGGAATGTAATTAGTGGAAGCCCCAGGACCCGCATGACTTCATTCACTTCCCGTAATCACATTCCTTCTCCGCCGGAACCATGGAAAGGAACCGTATGTGAAATGCTCAAGCATGCGTTCACATTCTTTAATAGTAGAATGGCCAATTTTATTAAAAGTAGATATTTGCACTTACAGTTCTCTCTATAAATGTAAAGTTTATGCAGATGATAATTACAGATTACATTACGTGACTTTAAAAAAGAATTACGAAATATTTTTGTTATAAAATGCTCACATTGTGGGTAGTTAAAAAATGGTCAACTAATAAAAATTTTAGATTTTAGTCGATGTCCTATTCTAAGACACCCAATGTAACCCAATGGCCCGAATTAGTAGCTGATTATAATCTTTAATTATTTATAAAAGCATTATGTAAATTTAGAATTATTTTTTTAAACATAATGACGAATTATAAGTTAATGTAGCTAACAATCGATTAGGGTCAATTTTGTTTTCAAAAATGCAATAGCAAAGATTTCTTTGTCCCTTGTATTCCCCTTCCAAATAATTATTATACGCCCCACTGACTTCTATTTAGATTTAAAGAAATAATTTAGCATCCGACCTTGTTGTCCAATTAGGTGCCAAATTATTGTTCATGAATCGTAACAATTTAAAAACTTTCTTTATTGTAACTTAATAATAAACTATCATCAAAATATAAGGGTGAGATTTATAATTAGTACATTTATCAAAAAGTAATCAATTTTTGTTGGGTAGGTAACATTATCTAATCAATTCTGGGCAGCCTCTTTCAATTTTTATGTCAACACATAGTTTTTAATGAAGAAAATAAAAAAATTTAGTACCTTTTAGTCGGATGTAATTTTCACGAATGAAATATGAGACTTTTATTTTATTACACCAGCCAGATTAAAACTAAAGTACATAGAGGTCCGGTATGTGGTTACCAACGAAGTTACTTTAATGGAAAAATTACCAGAATGCACCTGCACTCAGAAAATTAAATTTAATGTCTCGTATGGAATGGCCTAATGCAAGTGCAATTAAAGTAGAAGCACTCACCTACACCTATCTACGGAAGTTTATACCTACGTATGTAATTGTAGAAGGAACATGTTCGCGTTTCTTAAAATTGCTCATAAATAAGTAACCAAAGTGAATATTATTCAAGGTTAAAGTAAGTCTATGTTAGCAGATTTAAGGATGTAAAGGGGCAGAAACATAGCGTAATTCTGGATTTAATGCAGTGGATATCAAGGACAGAGTCTACCAGTCCACAATTGCGTTAATTTGCGATTCAAGTGTCTTTAAAGAAGGTGTATCGTGTTTTCACGTGACGCAGAATGCGCGCGGTTGGTTAGAAGCGCAGTTTATACTTCTAGTATCCATAACGACGCCAATAATAACTAACGAGAGGGGCGGCGCATACTGACACACCTACCTTTACGCCTTCATTACGGACACTACACGCTATTCATAAATAGAAAATAACTTTTACAATAACTACCTATGTTTTTTTATTCACAGTCTCTGCACTGCAATGGTAGGTACGAGCGTTTCTATTTGCAGTTGGATTGTCATAGGTATCTGGAATAGTGTATGTATAACCCATACACATATATATGTATGTGAGCCTGTACTGTACTGTGTATGTGCGTTTCTGTTTGTTCGGTATCGGCATGACAGAACTTCATTCGCCCCTAAAATATATGAGAGGGAAATGGATCCTGAATTGTGATTGCCATCTATTGTAAAAGCAGCTGTTGTGTTAAGAGAATTTATTTGACATTTTACTACTGTGCGGAAGCCATTTGAAATTAACAGTTAGTTATTGCACGATTCGGAAACAACAAAACACGCTGCACGCGCTATATTATGTGTAGTTCGAAATTTAGCTCCGGGCAAATTATTATTAAACGCCGAGGATAGCCTGCGATATGCCCAACGCATCAAGATATTAATTTATACATTGCTTCTGTCTATATATTATCTGGATATTGAGAGATGCATTAATCGCATCTATTTACTTGTGGCGTCCGTTATGGATGACGTATACGTTCATGCGCAATAGAATGCGTCATAGGTCACGCCTTCTTAGCGGAATCTTGACGTAGTTATATTCCTACAAATAAGAAGAGTGCTGTAGACTGATTTCACGTTGCTTTTTGTTTATTCTTCGACTTACAAATTAGTTGCTCATTATTTACCTATTAAAACGTTTAAAGTCTCTTTAGGGTTTGTATTGATAGACGTTTTCTCACGAGATAAATTGCATCGAGTTTTTGCCCGATCTGAAAGTTTTTGACAATGCTTTCTTGAGGGGTTGTTTTGTTTTTGACAGGAATTGGTTTCCGGTGGCAGCGCGATCCGATGGCAAAAAACCCATTTGTCTTCGGTCTTTAAGGAGCAATTTAAAATTGAAATTAAGGCCATAAATCATATTGTCAGGTTGACCTTGTTATTATTTTTCCCGAGAGGTGCATTAGGGTTAACGTCATCGAAAGTCAAAGTCGCCACAATGGGCTCAAGACCGGCCACACAAAATAGCGGAGTGTTATTGATTTTGTTTGTTCTTTCATCTCGAACCTCTGGGATGTGAAAGCAATCGCACTTTTGCTTGCACGACGATTGCTTTAAAAGAAAATCGGCGAAATCTGCTGCTCTAAAATCTTCCCCAGGAATGCTTTTAATGGCTTGTAAACGCCCATGATACCGAAATAAAAACTCCTCGAATTAAAAGCTCTCCACTGCACTGGCATCTTAATGTCACAAAACCAACCCCATGTAAAAAATGCTACTCGGCAAAATCGGAACCATAAAAATAATTATGGATGTAAGAAACTCCAAATGCAGTTAATTAAATAGTTACGATGTACCTACCCTCTTTATGATTTAAATAAAGGGTTAGACATTTTAAATTAATTATAACATTATTTCAAATTAAATAAATTGAATGCTGTTGCTGTCAAAGCCGGCACAGATGCACTCAAAGTATTTCTCCTTTACCAATATTTTATGTTGGTTTTTTCTTAAATTCTGTTGTCCTGGAAGCATTGTAAAACCCTATTTTTGTATTTAAATCTTCCAAGGAACGTAGATTAAAGCAGGCACTCAATAATACACTTCACCACGGTTCTTCCCTTCTCTCCTCCCCTTTCCGTTTTATTTTCTGTCCACATTTTTATTTTCTTTATTCGTATAAATATAATCTAATTCTAATGGAATTTTTGCTAAGCTGAATAGGATTCCTGCAACTGAAGTCCACTTCCTGCATTTATCGTGAAAAATTCAAGCGGTCTTCTGTTTATGTTCAAGTAAATATGCGCTCGAGAGGAATGTGCAAGATATTTACGACAGCTTTTCGCATATAAAAGTAGTTGAGTATGGCAGAAAATGTCTATTTTGTGTAACTAAGTAGGTAATCAAAAAATTATTCTTTGTACCTGCAATTTTACAATACAATTAATAATTGTTTTGTGAGGTTACGTATAGTCTTGTTAAAATTATTGCTTCTAGTCGCTGTTCGTTGATTGGGGCTAATTCTCACCCCAAACCGTACCTAAAGGTGATATTGTGGTTTTATTTTTATTTTGCCGGATCTACTTATTTTCTTTATAGTTTCAATAAAAGCATTGTAAAACCCTATTTTTGTATTTAAATCTTCCAAGAAACGTAGATTAAAGCAGGCACTCAATAATACACTTCACCACGGTTCTTCCCTTCTCTCCTCCCCTTTTCGTTTTATTTTCTGTCCACATTTTCATTTTCTTTATTCGTATAAATATAATCTAATTCTAATGGAATTTTTGCTAAGCTGAATAGGATTCCTGCATCTGAAGTCCACTTCCTGCATTTATCGTGAAAAATTCAAGCGGTCTTCTGTTTATGTTTAAGTAAATATGCGCTCGAGAGGAATGTGCAAGATATTTACGACAGCTTTTCGCATATAAAAGTAGTTGAGTATGGCAGAAAATGTCTATTTTGTGTAACTAAGTAGGTAATCAAAAAATTATTCTTTGTACCTGCAATTTTACAATACAATTAATAATTGTTTTGTGAGGTTACGTATAGTCTTGTTAAAAATAATTATTGCTTCTAGTCGCTGTTCGTTGATTGGGGCTAATTCTCACCCCAAACCGTACCTAAAGGTGATATTGTGGTTTTATTTTTATTTTGCCGGATCTACTTATTTTCTTTATAGTTTCAATAAAAGCATTGTAAAACCCTATTTTTGTATTTAAATCTTCCAAGAAACGTAGATTAAAGCAGGCACTCAATAATACACTTCACCACGGTTCTTCCCTTCTCTCCTCCCCTTTTCGTTTTATTTTCTGTCCACATTTTCATTTTCTTTATTCGTATAAATATAATCTAATTCTAATGGAATTTTTGCTAAGCTGAATAGGATTCCTGCATCTGAAGTCCACTTCCTGCATTTATCGTGAAAAATTCAAGCGGTCTTCTGTTTATGTTTAAGTAAATATGCGCTCGAGAGGAATGTGCAAGATATTTACGACAGCTTTTCGCATATAAAAGTAGTTGAGTATGGCAGAAAATGTCTATTTTGTGTAACTAAGTAGGTAATCAAAAAATTATTCTTTGTACCTGCAATTTTACAATACAATTAATAATTGTTTTGTGAGGTTACGTATAGTCTTGTTAAAAATAATTATTGCTTCTAGTCGCTGTTCGTTGATTGGGGCTAATTCTCACCCCAAACCGTACCTAAAGGTGATATTGTGGTTTTATTTTTATTTTGCCGGATCTACTTATTTTCTTTATAGTTTCAATAAAAGCATTGTAAAACCCTATTTTTGTATTTAAATCTTCCAAGAAACGTAGATTAAAGCAGGCACTCAATAATACACTTCACCACGGTTCTTCCCTTCTCTCCTCCCCTTTTCGTTTTATTTTCTGTCCACATTTTCATTTTCTTTATTCGTATAAATATAATCTAATTCTAATGGAATTTTTGCTAAGCTGAATAGGATTCCTGCATCTGAAGTCCACTTCCTGCATTTATCGTGAAAAATTCAAGCGGTCTTCTGTTTATGTTTAAGTAAATATGCGCTCGAGAGGAATGTGCAAGATATTTACGACAGCTTTTCGCATATAAAAGTAGTTGAGTATGGCAGAAAATGTCTATTTTGTGTAACTAAGTAGGTAATCAAAAAATTATTCTTTGTACCTGCAATTTTACAATACAATTAATAATTGTTTTGTGAGGTTACGTATAGTCTTGTTAAAATTATTGCTTCTAGTCGCTGTTCGTTGATTGGGGCTAATTCTCACCCCAAACCGTACCTAAAGGTGATATTGTGGTTTTATTTTTATTTTGCCGGATCTACTTATTTTCTTTATAGTTTCAATAAAAGTAGAAGTTAGAAAAAAGCATCAACTAAAGCACAAAAAACGTCGAAGAAAAGAAAAAATTTAGTAAACTTCGTAATAAATTTTTTTTGTTCGTGTGGCAGTATCTGAGTTGATCAGTTCTATAATAAAATTTAAACTTGGGTATAGCAAGTTTTCAAATGCTAGGTAAGTCTGCCGTCGTTCGTGTAGGAAACTTTCCAAGTGGCCTTGCTTTTGCTTCTAATATTATATATATATAGGTAGATACACGAAGGAATTACGTAGAAAATTCAAAGTTTCTCAAAATTAAATCAAAAGAAGTGGCTACAAATATGAGCATTAAACGAAGCAGACCTTGTAATAACTTCTTCTCGATGTTATACAAGGCTCTTTGAACTTTTCCTTACAGGAAATCTTTTTCCAAAGATACTTTAAATAATAATAAGAGTAACAAGTACGTCAGCTAATTTAATAAAATTCTATATTGAAGTTATTTGGTATTGAAGATGTTTTTTAGCTAGCGTACACTAATAAAATTCAACGAAAGGTTGTTAAACAAGCTCAGTAATTACTTCCTCTACTTTGTAATAAAAATTTGATCTTAACAACTTACTGGTTTTATATTAGGTTCTTATTTATTATAAACTCTGTTTTTTCAGGTTAGAAAATTGATAGATACACGTACACTTATTAGTGCAATAAAAATTTAAGTAAAATAAAAAAATTATCTTATTCTCATTCAAATAACGCCAAAGGTCTGTAAAACATGACTCTTCAGACATTTACCTGCTAAGGCTCGTTTTAGATGTTATCAACCCCTAAAGAGCGAGTTAACATTACATCCAGATACAGGCATTATATCGCCATCTATAAAGACATTTATGTACCAGAAAATTCCCAGCAGATGGCAATAGAGTATGCGAAAAGAAGTTATCTATATGAAAAATTTGAGACAAAAAGAGACTTACGAATTGTTGTAGAATTAATTTTCTTGACATAAGGACACACCCTCCATAGGCCAATGCGGAAGCTGATGGAGGTGGTGATATCTGAATTAGGCAGTCGCACAGGTTCCTTTGTGTATATCCAATTTCCGCTTACAAATGCTGTTAACAGGGTGATAAGAGCTAGGAATCCAAACAGGAGGCCTATTCGGGACGATCCACTTAAAGGACCACAGCACATTTTATCGATTATTTTTTTATTTACATAATTATAAAAAATTTGATTTTTAATTCAATCGTCCTCTGCTTTCGTAAATATTTTTTAAGACGTATTCGTTTTAATTTTGTATGCTTCATTTTATTTTTATTTTTATTTTATTAGTGGTACCATAAAATATTTACAAGTGTCTGTCATTATTTTATACACTTTTTAGTTATTGCAATCACTTAATATTGCAGATTATGAAGTCCATCAAGATTTTTTGTAGGCAGGGTCCTGAAACAAACAAAAGGACAAGAGTTAACTTAAGCCCTTATGTGTTTTAACAAAACTATTACTTGGGTTTTGAAATTATTAATAGTTTGTTTAAAAAAAATTAATTAACATGAAATATTAATAAGAAAACGTGCTCGGGCGCCACTTTGTCAAACAAAGAAAAGAATAAAAGAAATGACAACTTTATTGGGCACCGGGTAGTGCATCGGTGGTTCCTGCAGAATCCTGAAGCTTTAGAGAGCTCGAAGCTCTCTTAAAAAAAACAAATAAAACTTGAAGAGTATATTAACAAGAAATTACACACAAGAAAAACAACAAAACTTACAATAACACATGTAGCCCACCAAAAAGAAAAGTTCCCTGCTCCAATGTAGGGACTGGAAGCTGGTTTCAGGGTATAATCGGGGACTTCTCGTGCTGTGTTGTGAGGCAAGAGGATATCAGCGAAATAGCTTCATGGACCAACCTTTTAATCTTCAGGGGGCCGCCTGCAGGAATTTATCGGCCTCTAACTGGTTATTGAGATTAGTTGGAAACCAGAGCTTTGTCTATTTGCCTTTGTAAAATAGTTTTCAGGAAGTCTTCACCCCTACCCTTTAATCCCAGCCCCCTAATCCAACCGGAACCTATTCTAAGAAAATCTCAATGGGCTGACAAATAAGGGCACAAATAAAAGTGCTGAAAAAATTTCCTAAAACTAAAAAAATATTAATCAAATGTTAAAAAGTTGTTCGCATTGAAGATGCTTAAAAAAAAACGGATAAAAAGGGAGGAGTAGGGGTGTCCATCGTCAAACCAACATGCACTCAAGATACACCCCAGATACCATAAAAAATTTTGACTATTAAAAATATATAAATTAAAAGGTGAGAAAAATTAATTAAATGAAAAAAATTTAAAAATTAGCCACAAAGGCCCAAAAGATTACAAATATACAGTTAGATATTTAAAAAAGAGACCACGTGGTAATAAGGAAAATTTCGTAAAAATTAATCAAAGTTACATCAAAAATAAATATTGAGTGAATAGCAAAAAAGATTTTAAAAGAAATAATTAATTTGAATGAATTTTACATGAACTATTAAAATGTAAGTGGATCACAAAAAAAAAACTCTCACGCAAAACCAAGCACAAAACACCAACAGAAAAACACACACATACGTCACGTCAGTGTCAAGGATCAAAGAGAAAGACCTCGAGCACCGACCGGAAAATTTCATCGATCCCTCCATCGATCGCCTAGTCCCGCGCGAATGTTGTTAGCCTTGATGATAAGACGGAAGGTCGATCAACATTAAGAAATAATCAACAAAACTGAACCAAGACAAACACAAACTGAATCGAAATAAATAAAACTTCAGTAACGGGATTTTTCATAGAAAAAAAACGTTACAGTGTGTTAAAAATATGTAATCAATACAAAAGAATTCTCTAAAATAAACTAAAAATAATTATTACCTTCGTTGATAATGACGAAACTTTTTAATTTAATTAAATCTGATCAATATAAGAGATTTAAAAGGTACATCAGCCATTATTTGCATGTGCTACTTTACATGCTAGCACTAAATTATTCTCAATGTAAACCCACTGTAATCCATTAATACAAGGGACGCAGTTGGTATTAATTTATAATCGGAAATTAATCCTTACTCGTGTCAATAATGTTTTGATTTGTATCACGTCAGTAAAATATTCGTTTGATTAAATAGGACACAATAATATCTGACAACATTACCAAAGTCACAAAATTGCCTTTTCCGAGAACCAGAAAGTAATTCAGAATTGTAATTTACTCGTATGTTTCTAAAATCAATAAACAGCAACATTTAAACTCAAAAATAACGAGCGCAATGTAAATTAGTTAGGTAATGTTTTATTTATATATACTGCAGTATGTACCTATTGTAAATTTGTAAGCACATTTCATAGGGGTTGCCTTAAAGCAAGTTTAATATCCAGGAAATTCCGTTCTGAACGTATTTTCATTAGCAGCAAACGACCTTCTAATGGGGGTTGATTTTAATTTAAAGTCGTCGACAAGATTGAGTGATATAACGGATGCCCTTTGACATCCGGTTTCATTATATCTGTGGAACTACCGAGCAAATTAGGGCCATCATTTTGACATCGAAGATTCTCATAATAATGACGGCAGAATCAACAGGACCATAACTAATTCCATGTTTTATCAACCCAGAACTGATGCTTGAATTCTATATTCATATTTTTCTTTAGAGATGATGTTGATAATTTTAATAGTCCATCTGCAAACATGTGTATCAACTGTAAAACGTTAGGAAGTTTTCTTATGCTCTATGCAGAAATGGTAAGACGAAGCTCGTTCTTCTTCTGCAGAGTACCATTTTTCAACAGCCTATCAAACCTAAACTCTATTTATCCTCGTTATAGGAAAGCTAGAGGGGTTTACTGGGTGGTTTTTCCCTTAACAATTATAGTTTCCTAATTAACTTTTTATGGGGGTTCTTAAGTTGTTTTTGGGCATATAGCGTTCGCTAAAGCACAGTAGAAGAATTGTCCGGTCACCCATCCAACTACTAACCAGAGAGAACGTTGCTTAACTTCGAATAACGATTGATCTGCATCCCCGCTACTCCTCTATACATTCTCCATGTGAAGCTAACTTAAATTTTGCTCAAAAATGTCACTTCATGCGGATATACAATATATATATGTGAAATGGGTGGATTTTCTTATGAAGATACGTATATTACCATCACGAAGTCGTTTATTATTTTTCGGAATATAAATCTGACGTGTGTTGGTATATTACGAGATTTTTTTCATGAGCACATTCGGAATTCGTTAGGCGAGGAGGGAAACTCTCGTACATGTTTAGCTTGTGCTCCAACCTTGATCGTAACTGTGACACTTTCCACCGCATTTATCACGAGTAGTAAAGGGCCCCAGGGTACTCGTTGCCAGAACGAGGATGCTTTGTAAAATGGGTGATCCGCAAGGAGTTTTTAAAATGTGTGAGCCAACTAGGACAACAAAATTGTTTCTCAAATTTATATTGTAACCATACCCAATTCAATTTCAAACTACATTAGGAACACTACAGAAACAGAGTGATTACTAGAAAAATTTGATTTTCTCTAAGCATTGCAAAAGTTTTAACACATTCAGAAATAGAGACCTGAATGAAAGGGTAACAAGGAAGCAGTTTCTGTTTGCTAATTTTGTGTATGATTATAAATGTATAAACGAGTGAAAACTTTGTCAATAAATCATTAGAGTAAGTTGGTTAAAGTATTCGTAACGTGGAGCAAAGAATTCGAGTTTGCGAGCGTTGTTTGCTAATTGTTTTAATGAATTCAGCAACGTAAACGGCAGGCAATAAGAAGCAACAATGCAAAACATTTATATTTTTGCGACTTAATAATTACACTCCATTTTCGAAGTTTTAATAGCATCGACTTAAAGCCTCTGGCTTCGGCTTTCGGAATGCCTGGTGCTGGCAACATTCCATACAATTGCTGTGAAAGACCCGTTTATTAGGAAACGGCGTAGTTTTGCCGTCAACAATGCGTCGGGCACGGCGGAAGCAGACTTTTGCTTCAAAACCAATTAATTAACCCTTTGGCTAGTCGGACTCTCGGAAATTAATTTAACCAAACAGGAAAACAAAAGGCTTCTCGTGAAATTTACATCAGGCCATCCATTTCGCAAAAACAACCTTAACAAACGAACTAAAAAGAACCGTCAACCTTTCTATGGATAGATTACTGGGGTAACGATCGCGATAGCTCTTTATTGCCTTGCAAAAAGCGACAATATTCCATGTCATTAAGATGTGTTTACTTTATTACGTCATAAAGTTTTACTAGACCCATTGCTGTCAATTCAATATTATCAAGAGATACACTTATCATGCATAATAAATTGTACATAAGGATATAAAGAATTCGCCTTGAACGGTAGAAAGTTGTACAACCAAGTGTCTTCAGGGACTGTGTTAAAAGCTAGAAGAAAAGAAAAAGAAACTTGGGTGTTTCATTCCCACCAATATTGGTGGGCGGGCTGTCCCCCCCGGCCTACACTCTTGTGCAAAGTCGGGGAGGTAGGGCGGAAGGCCCTCTTCAGCCTCCTTTAGGAATCGTGGGAATGGGTGGGTGGTGGTGTGGGGGAAGAAAGATGAGACGGACGAAATGAAGACAGAAGAGAAGTGAAAGACTATCTGTGGAATATTACTACCCCAGCATTTGCCTAAATGATCCAAGGAAACCACAGAAAAACTTGGACCAGAGTAGCCGACCCCGGAATCGAACCGGTGACCTCCCGAATGCTAAGCAATGATCTAGACCACTAGACCATGCCGCTCGGTGTTAAAAGCTAACCGTTCACTGCTATTTATACTTCAGAACAAACAGTGGGCGTAGCCAAGCAGCGTCATCGACGTTTGATTGGACGCTCCAGTCAACTCCTCTTCGCTACGCCTACCGCTGCTTGTTTTAAATACCAGCGGGCAGCCAGTTCTTCGTTCAGTCGTTGCCAAGACAGTGTAAGCAGCAGCTGAAGACAAAACGTTTGTTTAGTTGTAGAGGGTTTACACCAAAAACAAAAAAGGAATAGGCAATCAAAAATTAAACAAAAAGGCCTAATTTTCATTTATAATTACGTCACATTTTTCAGAAACTTCAAAGACAAAGTGATTCGACATTTGACACTGAAAGTTTTCGTATTCTTTTTAATTTCTGTTCTAAATAAAACACAGCCTTTGATCCGACTACAGCAAGTATTCTTTTGAAAGAAATAAATTTCTAAGGATGCCGCCTTCCGGAAAAAAAGCCCATTTTGGGAAGAATCCATAAAAAAGAGGAGCGAGCATGCGAAAAATAATAGACTGGGGAACTTGGTCTTATGGCTCTAATTAGAATCTCATCCGTTTACTCGTTAGGTTCGTCTTTTTTTACTGCGGCGATCACGAGTCTTCATTAATTTTGTTTACTTCTTCTTTAAGAAAAACATCACTTTCCTGCCCGTAGCAATAGACGGCAACGGCGAAACCCAAGAAAGAAAAATCTATTTACTAGCCAAGTTCGTTTCGGGATAAGTGCAGGGAAATAAAAGAAGGATTAATGATGCGAATAATGATACTGCCATTACTCCTGCAGAGATTAATAGTTCCCAAGCCGAATTTGCTAGTACAAATAGACATCATAATACGGACGGCTTAGGCAAATAAGAAATAAGATTAGGACCATTGAAATTATCTGATTTTGGGAATTATTTTCAAAATAAACTGTACTTTAAACAGCTTGAGTGAGTTTGCCTTTTTCTATCAAACTATAAAATTGCAGTTCTAATAAAGTAAATGTTGACAAAAACACAATGGAATGTTTCACCAGTTTATTGATAGACTCAACAATTGTTTCGGTCATGGACCATTATCAAGAGTACAAAATTAAATTATTACTCTTGATAATGGTCCATGACCGAAACAATTGTTGAGTCTATCAATAAACTGGTGAAACATTCCATTGTGTTTTTGTCAACATTTATTTTATCATGTTTCACAAAAAGTGCACCGCAATAAGTATTAATATTCTAATAAAGTAACTATCGCATTGATCGTTAAAACAATTTAGAAACTTTTCGTTCATAAATTAATTTTAGTTTGAGCAGTTTTTGCCATTATTTAGGGCTTGCTATAAATTTCGTTTTGGCGTTCCATTTGATCGCACACTCTTTTCTAGGCAGCTACTTACGTACTGTAAATTTTACGTTGCAATCGATCAAAATTTGTTAGGAGCACGTTTGAAGGCAACATGATTAATGTTTGGTTGAGTAACCTGAGTTCCTTCTAGATTTCTATCATGTTCCATAATAAAGGCGCGCAGGGGTTATGAGAAAGAAGCATCCGACAGTTAATATATTTAAGATACAGTTTTTGTGAAAGAAAGCTTTTAAAATCTGTTTACTCCAATTTTCCAATATTATTACTTTATACAATATCTGTACAGATACAAATGAGAGGAAAGTCGTTCGTCCATCTGAGTACAAACTGTAAAACTTTAAGCTTAAAAGCTCTTGTGTCTTTATTACCTACGCCTTTGCTTCAACAACGAACTAAAATGGGCTAATGGACCATCTAATTCTGCTTCAATTATCTTTCAGGAGATTAATTGTGGCTATCGTACAGCGTTATCCTCAAGTCTGCAAACATGAATGTCGATCCACATTCACTCTTAATTCTCTTTAATCGATTATTCGTTATCGCTTTCGTTTAAATTGAACGAAACATGCCTTTGAAACAATAGGGGTTTAAAAAAACGTTTAAACGAACATTCGTTAGTGTGAGACAACCATCGAGACCGAGATAACCGTGGTTAAAGATTCAGTATTGAGTCAGAATGGTGCTTCTGGTCTTGCTGGTCACTCTTTTCTTACTATTCGCTAACTGGGGCAGACTGGTCCTTCGCCTTTTTCTTATTCTCCTTCTCTTCCCAAACTTCCTCCTCCTTTTCCTCAATACTTACCTTCATCGACCTCATCATCCCACTCACCCTCATCATCTTACTAATCCTTATTATCTTCTACCCATTCGTGCCCATAATCCTTATCATTATAGTAATTCCCCCTCATCCATCTCATCCTACAAATACTTCACATCCGCATCCTCCTTAGTCTCTTCATTCACATCGTCCTCACCATCTCACTTATCCTCATCATCTTCTTCCTTCCACCTCCTACCCATCATCCTTATTATAATTGTCCCCCCTCATCCTTTTTGTTATCCTCATCATTACCGCCTTGCAAATAGTCCTCATCCGAATCCTCATTACTCAACTCATCTCCATCATTATCATCTTCCTCATCATTCTCATCAACTTCTTCACCCTTCTCATACTACTCATCATATTCATCGTAATCATCCTCGCCATACAGCTTATTTACATCATTCTCATGTTTCTCCTCATCTTCCTCATCTTCTTCGTCCTTATCATTCTGCTTACTCCCCCCATCCGTACCATTTTCCTCATCGTCACTACCCTCATTATTCTCATCATCTCACTACCTCCTTACATCTTTCTCTTCCTAACCATCTTCACCATCCTGCTTAGCCTTATCGTTCTTATTACTATATTTATCCTCTTCGTACAGCTAATACTCTTTATCTTCATCATTCTCATCACCCTATTCGCCCTTCTCGTCTTTCTAAATCTTTTCACCCTTGCCATTCCGATAATCCTCTTAGCCTCATCATTCTCACCATCCTCATCATCTTCATCATTCTTATAATCCTCATCATTCTCATCAACTTTTTAATCATCCTTACCAATCTTCTTATTTTTATCATCATTCTTGTGAGTATAGAGTGAAGTTAAGAATTGATTCTGTGTAGAAAATGGATCGTTAAATGCGTTGTCGAATACTAGAGATGGAATTGTGTAGCACATCCAGGTTTTTAAAATTTCACAAAGGACAAAAGACAGCAAGTTTAACGTCATGACCTAAATTTCCTGCGGTCTTCTTTGACAACGAAGGACGAAAGCTGAAACAGTTATTTCCGCCAGTAACGGCTTCTTCTTTTATCTTTTATCACTTCTCACCCTATTTTCGCATACTGAGGGTCGTGGAATGGATTTCGTTTACATTCCAAAATTATCCAAAGCTTAGTTCTCATCATCTGAACTCGGAGATGCAATATCTGCTGTTTTTATTGTCAACACGAGGTTGCACACTGCTTGTAGTGGAATGTCATCAGTAAATTATAATGTCAGATAATTTTGGAGCACACTGATAGATTATAGATGTTTTGTTTTTTGTAGAAGACTCTTTTTGGGATGTCAGGAGCCAAATTTCAATTTAATGATATTGAGGCAATTATCAGGAAATACAGGGCGTTGCTTTGGTTATTTATCGAAAGCTTCAATGAGAAACTATAAAATTTAATGAAGCTCACATGGAATTTTCCTGAAAAAAATGTTCTAAAGTCAGACCTGTACTGTTATTATCATTGATTTTTTATTATTACCCTTAGATATCGTATCTACATTTTCGTTTCATTGTATTATTGCTATGTAAAACTTATTGTCAACGTAACTAGATACTTTTCTTATTGTGAGCTAAATTATTCAACTTTGTTGCAAAGATATCGAAACAATAAAGATGGAGTTTCGATTATCTGAAAGACGTCGGCAAGTTTTCGAAATAGGACACCGAATCGACGCCGAAACAAAGGCAATCATTTTCATTAACTTAACGATGATGTTTAGTCGTTCTGATCTAAAGAAAACTTTGCAATAAGATTGCTATCGAATTTTCATCCAAAGCGGAGCCGCGCTCTCTTAAGTATACATTGAACGAAATAAATTAAGTGAGCGAGTGAGGGGTAGAGTGACATGCCGCGAACAAAGTTGTCGTCCAAGTACTTATCGAATTTAATTAATTTGTATTAATTAATTAATTGTTTTTGCTCGATGTTTGGTTTAGATGTCAACTCAGGACGTTTTAGTGCTAGAGAAATATCTGTCTACATGGCCACGACAACATTCAACTCGTTTGTGTTCCCTCTTCTTATCATAACCTTGTGAAAAAATTTATATTTTTGGGGAAATATTATTTTTTTAAAAATGTTTGAGAACACGAAATCCTTTAATTCTACGGCTTGAAATTAATCTGTAGGTACCTAACTAAGAAAGTTTGTAATTGTTATAAATCACTTTTGGATTATTAACTTTATGATTTATTCCTTTAACTGCTATTAAGCGATTAAAATATGTATGTAAGTATCCCAGAAGATGGCGTAAAAGTGCCCAATTTAGCGGATATTATTTATTCTTTATGGAGCAAATAATTTTAGCATATTAATTGAAGAAGTTCGAAACTAATAAACTTTTAAACATAGTCGAGAACGCTTCTCTGTTACCCCAACAAAAAATACCTAATACTTAATAATAAAAGCAAAACAGAAAACCAGCCCTCTATCTGATAGGGATGGGGAAGAAAAAGAAACTTTAGAACACAGTTTGCGGTAAGCAAATTAAGGATTAAACGATTCCTTCCTTCAGCGAGCTTACTGTACTTCTGTATTATAAATTTCTGACTCTCAAATGCGAAATGTGGCTTCTTAACAAAGTTTAAACTGAATAAAAAGTGAAGCACCAGATGATATTCGAAGCACTTGAGTATTTTTCATGTATTAAAAATTATCGTACTCTTAATTTTTACTCATACTCTTATGACGGCCGTTGAAACGATCGGGTGTTGAATTAATTAGGAACAGATTGTAATAAGAAATAGGCACTTCACTATAATTACATAAAAAATATAAATTTGTGGTAGTGGTAATAAGTTATTAGGAATTATAAAGAAGAAAAGTGGCTTACACGTGAAGAGGGAGAATTAAAGGTTCCAAAATTTCTTTCCAGGATTTCATTGGAATATATTTGTAAATGAAGTAAAAGCCACTTATAAGGTACACCCTTGTTACAGACTTAGGTTACGGTTATAACGTCCTATATCAAAGGTCCTCGCTGTTCTTTTGGAGCACTCATTAAAAAAGTAACTTTTATAACGTACTTGAGGAACGTATTAGTTTTATTACGTAGGTACTTCTGATATAGAAGAAGAATTTCTTGTTATAATTTAAATGTCGCCTTTTGCCTTAATTCAGTTCTGAAACCTTTAATTAAACAAGTGACAAGTCGACAATTGCAAATTTAGGTATTTGAAAAAGACAACAGTGCTCAGAATAATAAACATTTTTAAAAATTTATTAAAAAAAGAGACTGTAGGAAAATATCTCTAATTCTGTTTTAACGATTTTAATTTTAAGATCCCCACAACGTTATAACCGAATTTTGATCTAAAGCTCTATTTTATTGCTTTAGTTACTTAATCAGGTGAGCTATGAAAACAACAAAGCAAAGTATTATTTTATTATTAATATTGCGACTGTGTCAAAAATGTAGTCATTTGTTCAGTGCTGGTATTTTCGAGTAATTAATTCGGTTTTGCTAGTTTGAATAATTAAAATTTATTTATTTGTGTTCCTAAATAGTTTTCTATGTCTGTTTATAATAAGGTATATTAATAGTGGTAAGAAATTTCGAACATGGTTCGCAAAATAGTTATAATTGTATTTGGCATTATTTCTTATTGAAACATTTTTAATAATATAATTGTTAATTAGTAACAAAAAATTAAAATACACTTTGCTTTACGTTACTACGTAATGTAGTTTAATTTTTTATTACTAAATAGATGACAAAATTGTCTTATCTACTAAATTTAAAACGTAATATTTCTTTATTATCAATATTTTATATTATTTCTTCAGAGTTGCTTAACTAAGTGAGCTGTGAAAACAACAAAGCTAAGTACCGACCACATACCTACTATTATTCCGATGCTGTCAAAAATTTCAAGTCAATTGCTTCGTGCTCGCATTTTACGTAAAAGTTTTTAATTAACTTATCTATTTGTATCTATCTCTAAATTGTATTTTACGTTTATTCAAAATTAGGTAGTTATATTAATACCTATATTAGTAAGAAATTTCGAAAATAGTGCACGAAATAATCGCACTTTTATTCTGGTCTATCTCTTGGTGAGTAATTTGTAAAAATAAAGGTAATTAGTAAAAAAAAAATTGAAACATACGTAGTTTGAATTCACTATTTAATGCAGTTTAATTTTTTATTACTAAATAAGCCAGAAAATTCATATTTACTGAATTAAAAAATTATTGTTCTTATTTCTTTAAATATACTTAACTAAGTGAGCTATGGAAACAACAAAGCTAAGATCCGCCCACTTTTACTACGACACTCTCATTTTCGTGGAGTCATTTGTTTCGTGCTCATACATATTTTTCGTGCAGTTAATTAATTAGTTTTTGATTAATTATAGATTAAAAACTGATTTATTACTGACTTTAAATAATTCTTTATCGTTTTTCATAATTATTAAGTGTGAATAATCGTTTTGTGCAAACTAAATACTAATGAAAAATACGAAAACGATGTAGGTGACAGAGACCGGCTAATTAAGGTTATCGGTCGTTTACCAGATCGTCAGTGATCGTAGACGATTTCGTCATTTTTCGGACATTTCATTAAAATCAGTCAGTACCTATATATAGGTTATAGTGATTAGTGAGTTTATTATTTTAAATCGTGGTAAATATCGGGTTTTATTAAGACATAGACAGTTTGTATTGTTTGAACCCGACAATTAGAAGATAATATTGTGAACTGATTTGTGCTTCTGTTTTGGATTTTGATGGATTCCTTCAGAGGTTTCTGGCGACCGGAAGCTTTCCATACTAATCATCAAAGGTGAGTTTTTTAACAAAATTATAGACTTCCATTATTATTTTAAGAACTGTGCGTTTACAAAAGTAAATTTCTTCTATGCGACGATTTAATTTTCGGTAAGGCAGTCGTGGAAACAACAAAACTTTCTTATGTAGACGCTTTTGTTTCGTGCTTCCATTTTGTCATCTTGTTAGCGTCCTTTTAGATATGTTTATATATTAGAAATACTAAATTATGTTTTATGTTTTTTTGATTGGTTTACAATATACTTAAAAATGCGAATACGGATATTAAATTATTGCGTCCAAGTAAGATCGAGATTATACTTTTGGAAGATCGTGGAGCTCAATCGATTTTATTGAATATAATTTACATGGTGGTAAAGTTTGGTACGTTACTTAATAACAAATACGACTGCAGTGTCGAAACGGACAGATTGTCATTTAAATGTGCTAATTTAACAATTGCGATGAATATAAAAAAAATCTTTTGCTCCAAAAATTTATAACGTCGACTTTCAATGATTGAAGACGTTCAGTAATACCAAGAGGCTATTCATCGTTACATATACATATATGTAAGTGACTTTATATTTAATTGATCTGATTTTCGTAAATACACCTGCTTAATTATTGTCCTTAAGGTTTAAAATATTATGCTTCGCATTTTTACCTAAATCAGCTTATTATTCACTAAATAAACAGGAAAATAATATTCAGAATAGAATTGATAATGCTCAATTTATTCTTCATATTTGAATAAGTTCTATTTATAAATTATAACAAAATCTGGTTATAAAGTAAGTACCTACATTAGTACAAGAAATTCTTAAATTAAAATACGCCGAGCAATACACACAAGTTGCCAATGCTGTTATAAAAAAATATTTATGAATAAAAAGTACGTTATATTTAATTTTTTTTCGAACGTTTAGACCCTGAGATTTGTACTTTATATCAGAAGTACCTACGTAATAAAACTAATACGTTCCTCAAATACGTTATAAAAGTTACTTTTTTAATGAGTGCTCCAAAAGAACAGCGAGGACCTTTGATATAGGACGTTATAACCGTAACCTAAGTCTGTAACAAGGGTGTACCTTATAAGTGGCTTTTACTTCATTTACAAATATATTCCAATGAAATCCTGGAAAGAAATTTTGGAACCTTTAATTCTCCCTCTTCACGTGTAAGCCACTTTTCTTCTTTATAATTCCTAATAACTTATTACCACTACCACAAATTTATATTTTTTATGTAATTATAGTGAAGTGCCTATTTCTTATTACAATCTGTTCCTAATTAATTCAACACCCGATCGTTTCAACGTCCGTCATAAGATTGTGAGTAAAAATTAAGAGTACGATAATTTTTAATACATGAAAAATACTCAAGTGCTTCGAATATCATCTGGTGCTTCACTTTTTATTCAGTTTAAACTTTGTTAAGGAGCCACATTCCGCATTTGAGAGTCATAAATTTATAATGCAGAAGTGCAGTAAGCTCGCTGAAGGAAGGAATCGTTTAATCCTTAATTTGCACACCGCAAACTGTGTTCTAAAGTTTCTTTTTCTTTTCCATCCCTATCAGATTGAGGGCTGGTTTTCTGTTTTGCTTTTATTATTAAGTATTAGGTATTTCTTGTTGGGGTAACAGAGAAGCGTTCTCGACTATGTTTAAAAGTTTATTAGTTTCGAACTTCTTCAATTAATATGCTAAAATTATTTGCTCCATAAAGAATAAATAATATCCGCTAAATTGGGCACTTTTACGCCATCTTCTGGAGATACTTACATACATATTTTAATCGCTTAATAGCAGTTAAAGGAATAAATCATAAAGTTAATAATCCAAAAGTAATTTATAACATTCTTAGTTAGGTACCTACAGATTATCTAATTTCAACCCGGATAAGTAAAGGATGCTTCACTTTTTATTCAGTTTAAACTTTGTTAAGAAGCCACATTCCGCATTTGAGAATCATAATTTTATAAAAACAGAAGTGCAGTAAGCGCTTTAAAGGACGGAATCATTTAATTCTTAATATGCTCACCGCAAACTGTGTTCTTAAGTTTGTTTTTCATCCCCATTCCTATCGGGTTGATGGTTGGTTGTCAATGATGGGATGAAAGAATATTTATAAATAAAAAGTATTTTATATTTATTTTTTCGAACGTTCGGATCCTTACATTTGGTACTTTATATAAGAAGTAAAGCAGTTATTAAAATAATGGTAAAATATGTTACAAAAGTTATTTTTCTTCCAAATGCTCCATATGAGCTCCCTGGACATTTTTATAAAAAAAATGAGATAGTTACAAAGAGATTTATTGAAAACCACAGTGATGTTTTCGCAACACGGTGGATCCTTCAGGTGGAAGAAATTAATCAATAATCTGGGGGCGCAAGGGCACTACCTACCTTTTCTCGAAACATTTCGTCGTTTTTTTTGAACTCTCATAACTTTGGTTTGGATGATGCTAAATAGTTAAAAAATAAATTAAATATAATGGCACCATTACAGTCATTAAACATACAAAGTTTGAATGTCGTAGCTATATTATACTTTAGATTTTATTAATGTCTAAAACCCCCGATTTCGTCACTGATTCACTCACTCACTGATCATCAAAATTCTTAAGGTACTTCTTGAAGTCCCAGAACGCTGAAATTTGGTATGTAAGCTAATATTACTACAAAGACAACAAAAAAAATAAAAAACCAAACCTAACCTAACCTATCCCCTCGGAATAGGAGGTGGAAGTTTGTATGAGACTTGCACTACATTTGCGCTAACTACATAATAATGCAGTAATAACTACCCGGGGTCAAAATAGGTTATTTTTAAACTCACAAAAGTCCATTAAGTAACTTACAAAAATAAATGAAATCCCACCAAAAACATTTTCATGTAAAATGTTGCCAAGACGAGTCTACATAGCTTACCCTGTGAAAAAGTTATGAGATCTCGTATAAAGCCAAGCTCTAAAGACTACACGCTCTAAACCTACAAGCTCTACACTACACATTAACCAAAATCTATGAAAAAGTGGTCAGATTTCATGTAGAGCCAAGACTCTTGATCTATGCGCCCTTACTTTACCAAGCCTAACTTCACATACTCTACATATTAGTCAAAACGTGTGGCTTGCCCGTTTTGCTACCGTTACGAAGATTTCATAGTGTGTGAAATAAAACGGGCAAGCCACACGTTTTGACTAATATGTAGAGTATGTGAAGTTAGGCTTGGTAAAGTAAGGGCGCATAGATCAACAATCTTGGCTCTACATGAGATCTGACCACTTTTTCATAGATTTTGGTTAATGTGTAGTGTAGAGCTTGTAGGTTTAGAGCGTGTAGTTTTTGGAGCTTGACTTTATACGAGATCTGATAACTTCTTCACAGGGTAAGCTATGTAGACTCGTCTTAGCAACATTTTTACATGAAAATGTATTTGTTGGGATACTGTTTTTGTTTTCATTTTTGATATACGGTAGAATAACAAGAAATAATAGCTTCCTCGATTCAATTTTTTATACCTACGATACGTTATAACCGTAGGTTTGTTATTAATGAATTTAACTGTATATATATATATAAACAATATACTTAAGCGTTTACGTACAGAAATAAATGGATCCATTTCAATTTTCAAATCAAATGAAATATTCAAGCAATTTGAAACTTCACTAAAATGTTTACTTTTAATTTTGGGAAAGTGCCTGTTACACGTTCGCTTTTACCGAATTATTAATAAAGGGTAACACTCACTACGTAGGAAAACTGTTATTCTCGCTTGTTTAAAACCGTAGTTAGCATATATGTAGGTACGTGTGCCTTATTTACATGTACCTAATACATATTTGGATTAATGGGTTGAGTTTCGGATCGATTTGTAAATGCTCCCCGTTCCATTTGTCTCATTTTCATTGTTACCGAACCGTATTGGAACATTTTGATTTAATATCAGCGCTCTTTTGAACAAATCGGTAACAAAACGGCTTTCTCTAAATAACGTTCCAAAACGGATACGAAGCAATAAATTACAAATTTTATTATCCAAGAGTTTGTATTTTGTACATATGCTACTCAAATATTAGCATACGAGGGCAAAATTTGATCAAATAAATCGGTACCCATGTATGTTGGACATAATGGTGTAGCCCTGAAAGCGATTGTCAAAGAACATACTTAATTAAAACATTTTAAAGAAGTAACTAATGCTTTCGTCCTGGCATATTTAAATTTAGAGATCTCCATACATAAATGCAATTAAGATGCAAAGTTCAATTTTCTCTTAATTTCCGTAGTCCCATTAACTCTGTTGAAGCGTTTGTTCTTATCCAGTTCGTCTGTATCTTTTATTGTCCACTTAATTTTTAAACGATCCTCATATTTTCGCCGTTATTAAACACCGCCTAGAGTTGAAGCATTAAAGTAGCAATTATTCCCTGTATCGCGGTAATAATGGCTAAGACATTTCAGATGTCAGCCGTAAGATATTGTAGCTCACATTCCGTTGTTAAGAAGCCTTTATTCTCGCAAACAAACACACATACACTAGAGACAAGGCATTTGACAACTATAGGGTTAAATTACCAGATGTTTACATGCATTCATAAAATACACACACGATAGTATCTTGTGCATTGCACGTCTACACATGTTTAACTTTCTGACAGAAAGCTTTCATGCACTTCAAGAAAGCGCCTTTCAGTAAATAGGTACAAAGGAAAATCTTTTCCTTAAAGAGAAATCCGAACAACACAATTACAACAAAAACCTGTTTATAACGGCTCCGTTTACAACGTTGACCACAAAAAGAAGTACCTATCTTCTTTTTTTATGTACAAATATAAATATAATATAAAACGTCTTTTTATTACAGTGGCAATTTGTTACGGTATTTGCGACATATACCTTTATAAAATAATAAATCCGGATACAACCACAATGGGGTGGTTAAAGTAAACTTTTCTTCAGATTGACGGTATTTATAAAGATTGAAGTTTTACATCGTGTTTATAATAAACGTGTTTCCCTTACAACAGACTGCAAGGGACGTTGGAAAAATATTTAGTGGATACATCGAGAGAAAAGGGATTTTCGCTTTATATTTTTGTTATTATTGAGCTATGACCATAAACTTCGAAACATAATCACAGAAATTGCTTATAGTGTTCGACCGAATGTCACTAACTCTTTTGACATCGTTATAACCGTATCTCACTTAATTTTTTTAGTTTAGCGAATTTTGCCGGCATTTATTACAGTACCAACCTATATTTCGTTTATAACGACGACGAGAGGACCATTAAATTCCGTCGCTATATCCGGAAGTCGCTACATAAAAGAATGTAAGAAGGAAATTAGGCAAGAAAAGTATCCAGTAACCATAACATTTATAAACAACTTCGTCCGCGTGGAATTGTGGCTTTCGATAGCATTTAAAATTTTTTTTTCTATATTTTTATTTTCTGGGCCGTAAGCCTTTTTGCCGACGTCATTACACAAAAACTTTCATTCCTTATTTTTGCCCCCTTTCGGGTAAAATTTTTACAAACTTTAAATGTCGTATTTATATCTAATCAAAAGCCTAAAAAATAAGTTTCAAGCCTCTAGTTTTATATCTACTTATCTATCTCTGTACCAAATTCTCATTTAAATCGGTTCAGTAGTTTGGGCGTGATTGCGTAACACACAGACAGACAGAGTTACTTTCGCATTCATAATATTATAAATTATTATTGTTTAATTATAGTTTAAAATAGTTTATATAGCTTAGTATTCAACTACTTTTATTGATCCAAATAAACAAAACCCCCATAACTTTTTACACTTAATATTTTATTTTTCTGGGCCGTAAGCTTTTTGGACGACATCATTACACAAAAACTTTCATCGGATAATTTTATCCCCTTTAGGGTAAAATTTTTACAAACATTGAATGTCGTATTTATTTTCATCTGATCAAAAGCCTAAAAATAAGTTTCAAGCTTCTATCTTTAAAAATTACGGAATTTCCGCACAAACTTTTCTATTTCAAACCCTTATAGCCCTTTTTTCGCATTAAAAAGTGGCCTGTGTCCTTTCTCAGGCTCTAGACTTTCTCTGTACCAAATTTCATTTAAATCGGTTCAGTAAATTTTAGGCGAGATTGTGTAGCATACAGACAGAGTTACTTTCGCATTTATAATATTCCGCGAATTAATTTTCATCAATTTTCCCATGGTAATAAGGTATTTTCCCGCAGTAAAACGTAGCCTATGTGTTAATCCAGGGTGTCAGCTAACTCCATACCAAATTTTATTAAAATCGCTCTAGCCGTTTAGACGTGAAGAAGTAACAAACATACACACTCACATACTCACAAACTTTCGCTTTTATAATATTAGTGTGATTACTAAGTACATACAACTACTGACTATCTGTGAATTTAAACAAAAGATAAAAAAGTTTACGTTTAGACTAGGTCGCAATATCAGTACGAGATTTCTAGCATCTTGTAATTAATAGTTCATTAAAATTAGTCGCTAAAACCGAAGTCGACGTTACAACCGAAGTCGTTATAAATAAAATTCACTGTATTTTGTTATCTATTGGAATTTATACATGTATTTAAAAAAATAAAAACTGAAAATTGTAACTGTTACAGAGCTTGGCTCGCTTAACGAAAAAAATATATATTTTCCGTCGATGTACTGCTGTACCACATATCTTCGGTAAGAACAATGAAAAAATCTCGAAGGACCAGCTTATGTTTAATTAATGAATAATACGTTTATTAATCCTAAGACATACACAAAAAGAAAACCCTAACTAATTAAAATTATTTAAACAAAATAGAAAATTGTCGATTGGCCGAAATGAATAATACTTATTCGAATGTAGTTTTGCCAAAGTGCTTCGAATAAATATCTGCAGAGTAGTGATAAGTAAAATGTTCTTTCCTTTACTTTTCCTCGTTACACGTCACTCTTGACAATAGCTACCTAATGCAGCTGTACAGAGGAAGGTATTTCTACCATTACTTCGAACAAGTTGAATTATTATTGTAGGTATACCATTTTAATCCTGTCTAAATATCAGATAATTCAACTTGACTACAGTGAGATCTTAACAAAAACGTTGTAACAGTTATTGCAAATAGACACGTTAGAAGGGATATTTCTAAGACATTTTCCGAAAATAGAACTGTAAACATACGACAAGATACAATAAAGATAGGTTTTAGTATTTACGTAGGAATCAACTATTCCGTTATCCGTTTACAAGTATGCAAGAACCGTGCTTGTGGTTATCAACAACTGTGTCGATTCACACATTGAATTTGTACTGATGCTAGACCGCAGAAATCGGTTAGTTCGAATTTCAAACAACGCAAATGTCGACAAAAAATTCCATGCCAAAACACACTCAGTCGTTGATTTATGGTAAAATAAACTAGGCCTTGTTTTCCATAACGTAATACGATTTTCCTCAGAAATTAAGCATAGATTGTATTATTATAAGCAAGGATAACCTAAGAGTGTCGTCCCCTTCTTTATTATATGTGATTCGCGTCACTAATTGTCCCCCTAAGGGGCGTGGCAAGTGTTTACACGTAAGCTCTATGATCTGTCCAAAAGGCGGGGCTTATTTTTGGCCATTTATGAAAAGTTATGTCTCTACGCATCCTAAGGTCAAAGCTCATAAGATTTTTAAATGGCTGATGTAATTTACAATAATCAACAGGGAATAACAGTTTACTGTTTATTGTTTTTGTTAGTGTATCTATCGAATTATGTTGAAAGCTCTTTTTCGTCAATAACAATCTTTTGAAGAATTATTTATTTGAACTTCCAGTGACTGTTCCCGACTTCGACATTTACTTGATTCACTTGTTGAACGTTATTTAACTACACAAAGCTTTCGTTATGTTCGAAAAGAAATTTTATGTGTGTTTGTATACTTTCCACGTTCCAACATTATAAGTAATTTCTTTTTCAATCCTGGCGACAAAGCAGAATTGTCCCTACTCGTTCTTGTCAGTTTTTTCTGGGACGAACATCGTTTCAGTACAAAATACCGGGGTTGATTAATTGTTGTCTTAATAGCTACGTTTATCTTGGCAGGCGAAATCAAATTTTCTAAGCACGTTATTAAGCTTTCTTTTTTATTTTGTTTTTCCTGTAGTTTTAATTTTCTAAATATTCCAGTAAAACTCTGTTAAAAATCAGTTTTTGTTATCTAATTTAGTGTTCCATAAGAACAGGGAGGATATTTGTCACGATACTTAATACGCTATAGCCGCAAGTCCGCAATAAGCGTGCACGTTATAAGCAACTTTTCTGTATTATGATTTTGCTTATAGTAAATTAAATATTTGAAACCTCCACAACAAAAAGTAATCATATTATTGCCTATCACTATAAACTACAGTGTCCATGTCATCGTTATGCCTTAATATAGTGTTCATAAAGGGACCATGATTCAATTGAATGTGATAAAGATGGGACAGTTTCATTTTGAAGGCGTCATAAAAATATTGGTTCGCACGGTACTTATCTGTTGTTAGTGCTAATAAAAGGACATCATCGTCAGCTAGTGTTTGTTTGTGTTGTTAGTTTATGTAGATAATAGACAAAAAGGTTACGAGCCCACCTAATATAACATTTTTGAATTTGAAAAATGATTTAAAAACATAAATTAATTGTTAGGGTGAGTCACGCGCGGGGCATAAATTGAGTACCAAATTAGTAAATTAGTATAAACTTTTCTACAAGCCCTAACTCATCATTCTGGTTTTATATTAGTCGCAATATGCAGGATGTTTGAAAATTTGGTGTACATGGACTAACAACAATAGCTTCCTGGAATAAAAATAGCTCGGTTTAATCTATATATCAATAAATCGCTTCGTTTACCCGTGAGAGGGTGACAAAAGGTGGTAAAAAGATCGTTTTTCTTCAATTAATCAGAAATGTTTCGTACGATTTTAATAAAAATTGGTAAATAGAAATATCTTTAAGGGCACTCTTTTGTAAAGTATAAATTGATTTTAACCCCCTCCCATAGATAAAAATTGTTTTAAACATTTTAGGAGGGTCGATTAATAACTCTAAATTTTTTTTAAGAAGGATACATGCCTTAGCTTTATTTTCTGTCTTTTTTTCAACATGTACAACAGTTTCGGAGAAATTTTTTTTTTCTAAAATAATTATTAACATGCGTCGTGTTATTTGGATTAATATAATTTGATATGAAAACCACCTTAAGAAGTTCCTAATATGCTTATCAAGTTAATAAGGATTCAACTGGGGTGAAAATAAATTTGAGTGCAATATATTTGTAGGGTCGATTTATTTATGCAATTAATTTCCGTGAGGGTACCTTTATTACCAACATTTTTCATCTCTTAGTTAAAAATCGTATATACGACGCTTTTAAGAAAGAAAAAAGCTTTTTAACCCGCCAATATCTGATAATACCCTGTTTATTAGCCAGACCTCAAACCTTGTGGTTTTTTCATTTGGGAACAATGAAAATGAACGAAATTACAATTGACAATATTAAATGCCTACACGGAGAAAACAATCATGAAAATATTGCTACGATAGAATTCTAGCAAAGATTGCTAAAAAATCTGTCAATTATATGGACGACCAGACGCTCAAGAAGATTTTACTATTAGAAATGTTTAGTCAATCTACGTTCGTGTTGAGTCTGAATTCTAGTAAAATTGACTTGATTAGAAAACATTTTTTACAGTTTTTATCACTAATTTTACTAAACTATTCTCATTCTAGTATTTTTTTCTTGACGACACGATAAAATAATCGAGAGGTAGAGAAAAAAAGTCTAGACTTATTTAGCTTGATTATTCTAATACTAATTATTAGAAAGAATGAAAAATTGTTTTATACCACCAAGTACATTTTATGAGAATTCTAGTATTATTTACTAGAAAAATTTTGCTTGACTCAACAAGTAATAAAATCATGATTATTTTTCTCCGCGTATTTGTGAAGCAGAATCCAAAATTCTACCCAATCCTTTTTTTGAGAAAGCTTCATTTGAATTTGTTGTACGGTTGGTTCTTTGTAGAAATCAAGACAATGTCAGTATCTACTGAACATTCACCTATTATGAAAATGGTCAACTTGGGCATTTGATGAATAGCAGTTTTCGTTGCATTCCCAGCTGCTTTTAAAATTTTATAATTAAATACAAAAAAATGATTATTTAAAAACTCGAATCTTCGATAAAATAAAAGTAGTATTATATTTACAATAAATTCTGCTACGGTTAGTGAAAGAGATACGTTTTTTTTTTTGTTGTGTTTGTTCCTCGTTACATTATTGTCTGTCACCAATCATGACGTTCAAAGACGACCGCGATTTCTGGGTGACCCTTTCGGTCGTTCGGCCAAAACATTATTTGCCTCTGTAAATAGAGGAAACAAGAGACAAAGGAAATAAAGGATAAGGGCGCGCGACGATGCCCCGACGATTTTTGTTCTAATGGCAATGGCACGACGGTCTCTACATCTACATGTATATTCTTCGTGGTCTGATAAGGGTAGCCACCCTTGAAATGTGTCCACCGCAACTTTTCCGATACGGATAATGCTTCTCCGTAGGGAAATGAACCTTGCTTGAACACTGAATGGGACACGTTACCTAACCGTATATGGAAAGGGTTAAAAGACAAAAGCACAAAAGTATTTGTTTAAATGTAACAATTTATATTGAATTAAACTTTTATTGATAATTTATCATATTTAACCTGGGGAAACTTGTAACTTTAAAATAATTTACTTTTAATTATTTTATAGAATATTGAAAACAGAGCAAATAAAGGAACGTTTCACAATATAATTGATACAAGAAAAGGTTATTTTAAACTAGCTATGCCCGCGACTTCGTCCGCGGGGAATAGTGACTTTCGGCAGAATTTAAAATTTTTTTCTTCTATATTTTTATTTTCTGGGCCGTAAGACTTTTTGCCGACGTCATTACACAGAAACTTTCATTCCTTATTTTTGCCAGCTTTAGGGTAAAATTTTTACAAACTTTAAATGTCGTATTTATATCTAATCAAAAGCCTAAAAAATAAGTTTCAAGCCTCTAGCTTTATATCTACTTATCTATCTCTGTACCAAATTCTCATTTAAATCGGTTCAGTAGTTTGGGCGTCAATGCGTAACACACAGACAGACAGAGTTACTTTCGCATTTATAATATTATAGATTAATATAGTTTAATTATAGTTTAAAATAGTTTATATAGCTTAGTATTCAACTACTTTTATTGATCCAAATAAACAAAACCTCTATAACTTTTTACACTTAATATTTTAATTTTCTGGGCCGTAAACTTTTTGGACGACGCGACGTAATTACACAAAAACTTTCATCGGCTAATTTTATCCCATTTAGGGTAAAATTTTTACATACATTGAATGTTCTATTTATTTATATCTAATCAAAAGCCTAAAAAATAAGTTTTAAGCTTCTATCTTTAAAAATTACGGAATTTTCTCACAAGCTTTCCTATTTCAACCCCTTACAACCCTTTTTTCGCATTAAAAAGTAGCCTATGTCCTTTCTCAGGCTCTGGACTATCTCTGTACCAAATTTCATTTAAATCAGTTCGGTATTTTGGGCGAGATTGTGTAGCATACAGACAGAGTTACTTTCGCATTTATAATATTCCGTGAATTCATTTTCATCGATTTTCCCATGGGAATAAGATATTTTCCCGCAGTAAAACGTAGCCTATGTGTTAATCCAGGGTGTCAGCTAACTTCATACCAAATTTTATTAAAATCGCTCCAGCCGTTTAGACGCGAAGAAGTAACAAACATACACACTCACAAACTTTCGCCTTTATAATATTAGTGTGATAAAATATTGGTGGAGGTCATAGACATTTATTTTACCTCAATAATAATTTACATTATAGGTGGGCAATACGATTCTTTTCGATGAATCGATTCACACGATTCAATTTCATAAAAAGAATCGATTCTTACGATTCGTTCATTTGAACGACGATTCTTTTAGTTAGTGTTCGTTCGAAGTAGGTATAACGATTCTTTGTAATGAATCGCCTCGCACCTCGCACGATTCAATTTCATGAAAGAACCGTCTGTCACGTTTCGTTCATTTGAACTGTAAACTATATGAACCAATACTATAACGTTTACTAGTTTGATAATTCTAAGAATTCGACGATGACAAATTAATGCGAATTAAATATATACATTTATACATCGACAATTTTATGTACTTATCGAAAATAACCTTTACGACCACAAGTCGTTTATTAAAAAAACTTACTTTTACACAATATACACTAAATGTTAATCTCTATTAAAATTGTGCGTAAAGAACCTTTTTATATGAATAATATAAAAATAACAGGATTATTTGTACGTATGTATATCCAGATCCAGTCGTCGAGAGCAATAGGAAAAGAAATTCCTCAAGACTTTTAGGGGGCTCGAAAATTTTAGTCATCACTTTTAGTGAAAGTAAACACCCTTTGTGTGCTATACCTTTAGAGATTTAATGTTTTTATAAATAGATAGGTATACATATTTTCAAATGTGTGTATAATTGCGTTTACTAAAGTATAAATTACGTTTAACTTTCCAACCAATTTAAAAGCAAATTAATAAAAATATCTTTACTTTCTATTTTTTTCTTGGGGCACATCTGAAACATTTGTATTTAACTATCTATGTATATTGTATATAATATGAATTGTATAACATAACCACATTCTAATAACAGTTTATCATTTACTAATGGGTACAACTTTCATAATTTTATTTATCTTTGTTAAATATACAATGTCAAAAATGTTAATGAATTTAAAAGATATGGGTCAACAACTAACAACGCTCCAAAATATGCAGGTAGGTATGTACATGTACAAATAAGAATCGTAAACTATTACATTTTCAATACAGAGCACGGTTCATTTGAACGAATCACACTGAAAACAATGCATCGATTCATGCGATTCTTTTTTAAGAGTCGTTCAAATTAACGACTCGTTCAATCATTGCCCATCTCAAATTTACATATTTATGTTAGGTATATGTAGAAGGATTCAAGTATTGTTCACCTTTATTTCATTTTTCGTTTCCCTACAAATAAACATATTCGAATAAATTTAATTAAATTTAATGTAAGTAAAGATTTGAACACAAATGTCAGTAACGACATGTAGGTACCTACCGAAGTATGTACCTACACGTAATGGCGACAAATATTTTACTTTCCAAAGTTGTTGCTTATTCGAAGTAAACACACTAACAAGTTGTACTGCAGAAACGACAACATCAATTTGCTGATTAATTTCCTAGTAGATGACTAAAGGGTAGTAGATAAATAAAACGTTCTAAAACCGCTTTACTCACATGCCTTCAACAACCAACCACATCACATTTGATATTATTTTCATTATAGATTTAATCATTAAATGAAACTTAAAGGTAAATAAAAAGATTACATACTGTCATAATTCTTAACTGTATCAATCAATCAACATCTTTGGAGTCGAATTAAGTTTCATATCAATAACGATTAAAAGTATTGCTTCACATCTCAAATGAGATATGGTGCTTTAAGAAGATGTTACATTATAATTGGTACGCATTAATCAATGTATGGCAGCTGGATCTAATTACAATATTTCATTAATATTCTACGTGGCACAATATTGCTTCTAAATACGATTATAGTTTCGATTGCCTATCAACGCGTCAGAATCGATCAATTTAAATGAACTGACAAAGAAACAATTTCTAAGGAAACTCTGGGATAATAAAATGATATTTTAATAGTCACAGTTACATTCCTTGCCTTCAATAATTGTAATTAAACCAATGTCAAGGCCAACTTTACTAAACCCTAATCACAACTAAATAAATACAGCAGTAAAAAAATGTAAGGTCAGGAAAATATACCAGAATTTAATTTTTTTTGACTTGATAGAATTCTGTCTCTAAGTAGGTAATTTCAGTTAATTTCCGGTTGTTGATTCTCTCTCAGGAGGAAATTGGATGTAATTTTTATTGGGTGACATGATATTGTTTTCATGATGTTCTATTACAGGGTTGGGTGTAATTGCAGAAAGCGGTGAACCCATTAGTTCAAAAGCTTATTTTCCACTTTAATGTTGCATCGTTATCGGTATTCTCTCAAGATTCCCGCTGAAAGTAATAATATTCCATTTATTATTTCCTGCTCATTGTGATAAATTTACTTCTAAGTGTTTGGAATTTTATGCACTTTTAGATACAAGCATAAAAAATACGTTTATCATATAGGTCAGGTTGGGTTAACGATTGATGTTTCTAATATAAAAATTTCATAGACATCTCACTTTTTTGCGCCCCCTTGTAGGTTCCAAAATATTAATTATACTCGTACCGTTTGTCCGTCCGTCAATATTGTTAACGACGTCTACTTCTGTAATAACGTTTCTTATCAGCTAACTCGTCTGTTATTTGGGAGTGATGTTTGAACTTTGTCTCTCGACTTTACGCGGTGTTCTTGGTTCTTCATTCAGTTCCTCGTTAAGTGTATTATGGCGGGAAGGCTTTGGTCTGTCCATTAATTGCCGGCAGCTCGTTGTAGATAAAACTAAACTTGGCGAAAGAGATGGGGAGCTAGCTGCTTTGCAATAATTACTTGTGTGAAAAGGGGTCGGGGGTTGTTGCCATCCAGCATCGTTAGTATACCGAATGCGGTCAGCACTTAACACAACACACAACATGACAAATGACTCCAGTTTAGAAAGCGAGGGAATTGAATGATAAAGGAAATTTTATTTTTGGTTGCATTTAAAGGAATCTAATGATAGAAATTAATTGCAATCAAGAAAAAGGGGACAAACAGAGAGTGAGACGCGACCAAAATTAAATTTTGACGCCAAGAGACGTGCCTCGTTAGAGATTTGGCTATCAGAGAAAGAAGGGGTTGCTACTGAAAGGAAATTAAAGTCGAGTTCGAACACAGTAGCATTTCCCGAATTGAATGAATGCTAAGGCTCAGATATTAGAAATAAATTTTGAACCTCGAGCCGAGGAGAATAACAAATCCATGTCTTCGTTTCCTTACCAGTACCAGTTGAGTAAAGAAAGTAGAATTTAGATACAGAAATGTGTTATTTCCAAAAAACGAATGTAACTTTTTGTTAAGATTTTAATTTAGAGGTGGGCTAATTGTTGTGGGATGAATCGACAAAGTCGTTGTTCTATTTGGCAAAACTTGTCAACACTAAATTAATTACTAGGTGTCTTCTATCGTTTTGTGTCACCTTCCCTGTTTCACCTGAAAAATAAACCCATTTATCTTCAGAAAGGTTGTCACATAATCTTCACTTACACCCCTTACTAATAGGATTATATGTCAGCGGGCTTATTTGCACATCTCCGTATCAGACAAAACACACTTGCGAAATTATGGGAATGTACAATTTATTGCTAAATGCCTTGTCTACATACAGAAAATCCGAAATTAATACAAGATAATATAAACTGATGGGAAATTAGCAAAACGTATTTTTGGTGGATTAATGTTATTCTTGGAGTCGGCGAGGGAAATGTTTTCTTGATCTACAAAATTATAAAATACAAAATTGAAAACCATTTCCTCAAGTGTTTTCTTTAAACGAAGGACATCGTAAAAACTTATGTATTTTGGGTCCCGGTCAAATTTTCTGCAACTGACTGCAACCCTATTAAAAGTGTCTAATGGACAGTTTTCGAGATTTTGAGGTCATAAAAACTGAAATTGGGCCATTTTCTCAATGTAAAAGGGAACCGCAGTAACTTTAAAAATAAGATCTTTTGCTAAAAACGTTTAATATTGATGTTGTAGATAAGTGACCTGCAAGTTTAACCCGAGTTTCTTGACAGGATTACATACAGGGTATAACAATAAAAGTACCGGAACAGCAGATTAACTGGTTAGGAGTACATTGGGGGGGGACCTTACTTCTGACCTCAGGCGTGGCTTTTAAGGACATATTAAGGTCAATATATTTTTTTTATGTGAAACATATATAGCTGCGGGAAAACCGGATTGTTGTCGTGGCGATAGTGGCGACTGCATGCCGTGGCGACGCTCGCCATGCGCAAGCGCCTGTGCGATTCTCTTCCCACTCGGTTCGACGGTGTCGTTTACGACATTATAGTAAACTAGAAGATGGAAGTGAATTAATTATGACTGTTGTTTACATTTCAACTAATAAAAAATGAATGATATTTCATTTTATATGAGAAATTATTTCCGTACAGTCACAGAGGTTCAATAATTGTTAAAAGCAATAAAGATTAACTACCATTGATTTTAGCTGGAGATTTTAATGTAAATTTTACTAAAGATGAATCAATGCCATTAATCACGTTCCTCCAAAAAGAATTTCAAATGCAAATTAACAACAATCCAAGAGAACCTACTACCAGATATGCAACAACAATAGATGCTGTATTTATTAGATGTCTTGATAATGTTACGTCCAATACTTTTGTAACATACTTCAGTTATCCTCGACCAATTATCACAGTAGGTAATGCTGTCAGAGGCAACATCGAATACTTATAACTATTACTGAAGTCACTGATTAAAATAATTGAGTTGTCGCAACTTGAAATAAATTTTTGAATTTTTAATTTTTGTATTTAATAAAAATAAATGTTTATTAAATAAATAGGTAGTCATCATTTTGTGGAAAAAATTCGTAATATTTGATTTTTTATTATACCGATTGTCTTTCATTCATATTACTTTAGCAAAGTTGATGTTTCACATATGCCAGGCGTCCCGTGACGGCTCACATTTTTTTAAATGATGTGGTTGAAAAGATACATTCATATGTGACCATAAATAGATAACCATATTTTGACCTGCGAAGGTCATCAATATGAGCTCAAACTAAGAAAATGGTAAGAAAACTGTGGTTTTTGTTGTTATAACACAAATGAAAAAAGACGGAAAATCTTGTGTACTGCCACTGACTCTTTAGCTTGATAAGGATATTTCTACAATTTTATGAAAATTACCTTAAATTGATTTTGAGAGATTAAATTGGGGTTATTTAAGGTGACAATTGAAAGCAATTTTTCTTGCTCTTTCATTTCTGATGTCAAAAATATACCATATCATTTACAAAATGATTTAGACCTTAAAATATCCTCGAAGATCATGCCTATAATTTTGGTAGAAAGCATATTTTCCAAAAATGCACTTCTGACCAATTATTCTAGTGTTCCAATTCATTCCTCACACCCTGTATATCTAATCCTGTCATGAAGCTCGGTTTGACCTTCCAGTCACTTGTAAGGTCACGATCTGAGGTCCCAACATCAGTAATCAAAATTTTCACCATAAGATCTTATTTTTAAAGTTGGTGTGATTTCTCGTTGTTTCGAAAACGGTCTATTTTCAGTATTTATGACCTCGACATCTCCATTTTTCGATACTTAGTAAACTTTTTTCGGTGCAATGTTGATGAAACATAATTAATCAAGGAAAAGAATAAAAGGCAAATTAATGTTTCAACGGATTTCTTTCGAAAAACTCGACATATGTTTCGACCAGGCGGTCTTTATCAAGAGTAGATTAATACTAAATTATACAATAAACGTTCAAACCTTAAATAACAAATTGCAGTTTACATACCAGGGACAAGTTGAAAACAAGTTAATATAAGTACAGTAATTGGGAAAATTGACTCATTAAGGACTTTACATTATAAATCGGTTATTAACAGTGGGGTGCTGTTTGTTAATACTTCAATTTGATTATTCACTAAGTTGTTTTTATTTGAAATTGCTAATTTTATTTCTAAATGCCCAAAAAGTGTGAGTTTCCTAGATTTTTCTAATTTATGTAATAATTTAACATTGTCTTTGTCAAGGCTATGGTTATTTCGAACACAATGTTCAGCAAAACCTGTTGAACAAGTTTTGTTTTTAATTGAGCGCTCATGTTCACAAATACGATTTTTTAACGCCCTTCCATATTGTCCAATATATATGGCGTCACAATCCTTGCACGATAGTTTGTAGATTCCGCTTTTTTGTAATTGGTCTTGTTTTGGTTTATTATTAACTATGATATTGCCTAACTTTAGTCTATTAACTTCTAACACTTTAAAATCTAAACCTCTTAGTCTATTAGAAATTTTGGAACTTACATTTTTGATAAAATTTATGGCACAAGAAGGTTTTTCTTTTTTAACTTTCAAACCATTACCTAACATATTCCTTGCTTTTGTTTTTAGTTTTTTGTTTAGGATATTATCAACAAGTTCAGTTTTATAGCCGTTATTTGTAGCAATAAGTTTGATAATGTTCAGTTCTTTAGAGAAATTTTGTTCGGATAAAGAATGTTGACCAATCTGTGGGTCAAACTGTAAATAACTGACATTTTTACATTAAAAGATTGATTAGAGGAAGTCGGAATTATGACGTCAATGGTGGTTGGTTTCCGGTATATATCGAAGCTTAAAAAACCGTCCTTATTCTTAGAGATATTTAAATCTAAAAAGTTAATACTGGTGTTCTCCTCGATCTCCATGGTAAATTTAAATTAAATTAAAAACAAAATTTGTTCAACAGGTTTTGCTGAACATTGTGTTCAAAATAACCATAGCCTTGACAAAGACAATGTTAAATTATTACATAAATTAGAAAAATCTAGGAAACTCACACTTTTTGAGCATTTAGAAATAAAATTAGCAATTTCAAATAAAAACAACTTAGTGAATAATCAAATTGAAGTATTAACAAACAGCACCCCACTGTTAATAACCGATTTATAATGTAAAGTCCTTAATGAGTCAATTTTCCCAATCACTGTACTTATATTAACTTGTTTTCAACTTGTCCCTGGTATGTAAACTGCAATTTGTTATTTAAGGTTTGAAAGTTTATTGTATAATTTAGTATTAATCTACTCTTGATAAAGACCGCCTGGTCGAAACATATGTCGAGTTTTTCGAAATAAATCCGTTGAAACATTAATTTGCCTTTTATTCTTTTCTTTGATCCATTTTTCGACTTTGCGCCTTTAATTAGGACGTCATGAAGTTTAATATATTGCAATTTCAGAAAATTTGACCGTGACCCAAAACAGATAAGGTTTGTGCGACATACCTACCACCAGTGTCAAAAGTCATTAACACTATTCCATCCGTAGTTGATAAAAATCCCCACTTTAATTATGATTGAGAGGTTTTTGTTGTCACGAGAAGAATAAAAGTACGAATGGTAGGAAACTGCAGTTGCAATGTTATTTGTTCTTTAAAAAGAATTCATCCAACATTGTAAATGTATTCTGTACAGCTCTACCCTTAGAATGAGTTAAAAGTATCCACTATAACGATACACAAGTAGTTATTAAAAAGTCGAGAAGGCGTTATTATACCCCTGAGGGCCATTATCTGTCCTTTCCCTACCATTACCACGTTCCACCTTAAGCATATCCAAACTACCACTGCAATACCTACATACTGAGTATACGTTAGTAAGATTTTAAATGCAGTACGCAGAGTATTCGAGTATTTGTGACAAATTTCTTTTATGTATACAGAATGAATCTGTGAACTTACTCAGTATCATCAGATACTAAAAAACAAAATGGATTTTTAATCCCGCATAACCTGAAAATTCCTTGTTTGTTTGCTGGAAGTCTGTTCAATTCCTTTTGGGAAGCCAGAAAAAGAAAGCCATGAAGAAAAGAAGGACAGGGCACCTTCTGAGACACGAAAGACATGTTAAAAGCAGAAACAGGAGTAAAAAGAGGTTGAAGGAGCCTTAGAGTGCATTGCAAGTTGAAAAATTGTTTGAGACATGGAAAATCTTTGGGAAATATGAACACAGATTCAAGGAACCAAATCATATAACGTTTTAAGAAATTAAGGGACGTATTTGTTATCTTTTTATCCTTACTTCTCCATTTAGTTCCTTCCTAAAGTTTTTTACATTGCATTAAACTGCTTCAGGAAATTGGATGCATTCCATGATGTTTAAGATCGATTGTAGGAGATTTTCAATTTTTAGTTTTAAAGTTCTGATGGGTACGAAATATTTTGATTTAAACTGATGTTACGCAAAAGTTATGCAAGTAACGATTCACTTTCGTTGAATGATTTACTGCTGGATAAGGTAAGCCCGGGCTACTTTACGCCTTCCTTAAACGGAACATCATATTTTATAGAAGCATTACCATAAAATTGATATGCAAATGGAAGTCCGTGACAAATAGTCGTGGGACTCCGTGACTTTATTGTCCAACGAGCCAATGGGATTATGTAGTTTCATCTATCTATCTATGCATCTGTGTATGTGTGTGTTTTTTTGGGGTCTCCAACAACCCCTATCTCTATTTTTTCTTTTTTTAGTTTTAATTAAGAGAACAGAATTGCTTTTAAACAGATAGCTTCAAGTAGAAAGCTGGGAATAAATTAATCGTAACTGCACATATCAGGGTCTCCATAATAAAAGGATAAACGCTGCAAATCACTTTAGTTTACTTCTAACATTATTTATATTACTGATTTTTATATAGTTGTCGGTGAAATTATTATGTATTTATAATTATTATTTCCACTTCTGGAAACTACAAAAAAATATTTTGAAATTTTAATATACAAAAGAAGAGTTTTGAAATTTCAAAAAGTCACAAATGTGGGTAAATATGCCACAAAATATAATTTTGAGGTATAGAAGGAGTAAATGTCAGTATAAAAATCGGTTTTTGACCACGATTATGAATTCGACATGTTAACAGTTTTTCTTCGCACAATTTTTTTTAGGTGTTTATTGTAGAAAATTGGATTTTGTACTATTTTGGTTAAATTGGAAACTAAAGAGTTTTTACTAAAAATAATCTAAAACCTTCTCTGAAAATACCATGTACATACATCATAAGAGCTTTATAGATCACGTTATAAGTTTTATATTTTCAATTTTACAGCAAAAAGTATCTACCTAGACCAAAATTGTAAAGAATTCTGTTGTCTACAAGAAAAGTCTAAAACATACGGTTCTTGAGATATCGTAGAAAAACTGTTGTAAAAAGGAGCAGGAGCTTCCAACCACGAAAATAAAGCTTAAGAAGATTTCTACCTACTTTTCTTACACACTTACAGCAAAAATTTAGTCGTAGTTAAAATTCAAGGCTAATACCTAAGTGTAACTTCTTCATAAACCAATATTTTAGTAACAATAGTAAGAAAATCCAATCAATCAGATTAATCCATTATTACCTACTCAAAGAGAAGTAGAAACTTTTCAAATTACAGAAAAAAATATTAAGGATTTGTTTTGTTAATTAGAATCATTTCCAGGTACATAACTAGCAGAAACAATTACATTATTAAATTCATATACAATGGACGTAATGAAACAATAATAAGTTTGTAAAAAGTTTTCGAACTACTTGGAGCCTTACCTTATTGCTCTATAAACCAACTTCATCTTACTTTAGGTGACAAACTATTTGTTTAACTTCTACGATAAGTAGGTTTATAATTTTCTTTAAGGACTTTTTTTTACTTTTCCAAATGAAAAGAGTACCTAACAAAAGAAGCGTAGTTTTATTTTATTAATTATTATGAAAAATTTAATTTAATTTTTACACAATTCGAATCCATCATATTTTAGTTTCATATTTAAACTCTATTGAACTAAGTTTATAGTGGACAGACGTCCGTTTGGCAGGCTCGCGAACCGCGCGGTTTGTTTGTACAAAAATCGCTTCGAGAGAGAGAGCGTATTCGCCGACAATTGAACGAAAACTGCCGCCGACCGGCGCGATATCGTATGGAGCCAAGAAGTTGGGGATAACCCCAATGGTGGTGGTGGTTGCACACGCGGCCTACTACACACCGTCGGTGGTGGTCGCCCCTTAATACTATCGCGGAAACTTTGTTTTGCATCAAAAGGAACAATTAATGGAAACCGAGATAAAAAGCTGGCGACATGTCGTGGCCATCTTCCTTTTTTTTTTCGCGATTCGGATAATCGAGATAATGGGGAAGTAAATGGGGAGGGCACTTCAAGGAGATGTCACATAATTGCTCGATTAAGAAGTACAAACCGGATTATATTTTATTAAGTATATAGATTTATTGATGATTTATCAAAAGATAGAAGGCTTTCTGACCCCTTCATGAAGGTGAAGAAGTAGTTTGTCAATAGTGTCATCTCACCCCATTGCTAATTCACTCTTCAGTTGAGGGAGCGCTTTTTAGTCACATGGAGACAAGCCTGGGCTGTATGGTGGGTGTCGAAAAACTTGCTAGTGTAAAATATTAGTTCAATACGAGTTTAAGGAACTGTATATTATCCTCATTTTGAGATGAAGGAAAATTTTGGCATCATCCAACAGCTGGTAATAGTAGCAAACGTCTATCTATATATCACCACCCCAATATTCCAAAGCTTTTCCAGTTCTAACTTTGACCAGTGTCCCTAACCCAACTTTTCTCAGCTCCCTATTCACCCACTTATTCTCTTTGGAAAATCCTCATTTCGTTACATGTCCACAAAAACTTCCTCCTCTAATCAACGCAATTCTGAAGTAGCTCCCAAATATTCTTCACATCTTTGAGAGCATGAGGTGAGGTTTTTTCGACTTCTTGTAACCGGGTGTGTTACTTCTGACAGTGGTGGATGCTTTCAACACTCTGATCAAATCTCAATGTGGTGATCGCCTTTTAAATGGTCTGAATAGGTCTCCACCAACTTTCCACAGTATCATTACCATTTGAAAACTCCTGAGCCCAACTGAACTTTCGGTTTTACTCAGAGGATGTTCCTGGGTCCCCTTCAAAATATTAGAATATTCCACATCTTTAATAGCGTTGTGGTGACCTCCTAAGATGTTACTATGGTCTCAATACTATCTCCATCAAATTTCGAATTGTATCTTCGATTTTCTATAACCTCGTCAACACATCTTTATTGAAATTTTCGGATGGTATCTTAACAAATTTGAAGTTACTATCCCTTCTAATTAATTCCTGGTTTATGTTTAGTTCTTGAGCCTACAGGGAACTGAAATAAAAGAAAATATTGATAGTGTTCTCTTTTTTGTGAAACAATATCAAATATTTTATACTTGGAGGTGGAACTTTTTATAATTATCGGCCGGCGGAGGTTCTCTTACTCTATAGGTACATTTCTAAAAACATATTTGTTTGCATATGAAAGCGTTGATTAGGGGAGTTGGCGTCAGTTGCCGGACGTGTAGGTTGAATTAGTTTTATGGAGAGCGGTTTTTTCGACGAGTGCGTCATCATTACGAATAATTTTCCGAGAGAAGCGTGTTTTGAAATGATTTTGACTGCGCCTGGCGCTGTAAGATATTCGGAAAATTGGTCGGCAATCTGCATAATTAAAATTCCGCCGAAAGCCAACAGTGACAACAAGCGGATGGACGGACATGGTATGTAGTGGGTATGGCGTTTGAAACAGGCCCATTTTTAATTAAAAATAAAAAAATAAAACCTGCGAATACAATGTGCCAGTGTTTCCTTTTGCCGACGGGAACGGAAAAACGGGAACCGCCGCGACACGCCGTGTATTTTTCCCTCTCTGATTTGCTTGACTTGCAGCTGACGGGGCATTTTTATGAAATATGTTATATGACCGAACGGTGACGGGACTGCTTTCGGACATCGATCGGGAGTTAGAACGGAATTATGGCAATAATATTTCATCATTTCATCTAAATCTAAAACGAAGGACACTGGGGAAAACCCGATCTGTGGATTTTACGGCAACGACCCTGACCCTTGTTTAAAATCGACCCAAACGAATAAATGTTAATTTAACGTAAAAATAATGAGTACAAAAAGGCACAGTCATGGTATGATCTACATATTTAATTAAATAATATGTTTATTTGTTTTACCAATTGTCAGCATTGTAGGCGTGTCCTGAATTTTTATTTTCAATATTTTTAACCGCTACAAATTAAATACACACACACACACAATATCATATTTTAAAAGGTAAAGTAAATATACTTTTTATTCTATTCAAAAGTTCAGCAAATACTGCTAGGTTGGGTAAATATGGTGAAAACAGCAAAAATATTAAATATGCAGAAAATGTTTAGCAAAATCTGAATGCTTAGCAAATATTGTTACTGGGCATATAGGACTTCAAATAAAAATTCTCTTAGGATGACTTATGACTAGAGGAAGCTTAGTTTGGGTTAGGGTTGGGTTAGATTAGGTAAATGTCCTTATTTTACTTTTCAGAATTAAGGAAATTTTGTTTGTGTCTGTTTCTTTGAGAAATACTGAACAACCCTTGCTAAACTTTTGAGTACTACTTAAAATTATAATGAGAATAAATTGCCAAGCAGATAAAATATTTTAACGTACAGAATTTTGAAAAATACTTGGATATAAAGTATATTTTTATGTTTAATTTTACAAATGTTTTCATCAACGTTCTAAAGGCGGGTATGTGTTCGAATTTTAATCAAATTCTCTTTTTCGCACTCACTTGAAAATTGTGTTTATCTAGTCACATCCCTAAATTTACACAATTACGGTTAATTAATCAGGTGCTTAATTAGCTAAAAAGAACAAAGAGACAGTGAGGCCATTCGCGGTGAACACATTTTGTTTATATGGTTGAATAATTGCGCAGATTCGAGGTGATCAGTGAGAGAGAGGCACTTTTTTTTAAATTTAAGACTTCGTTTAGTGTTAACATCTCAAAGTCATAAACCGTCAGGAGGTATAACTAATTCTCAATTTCTGAAAAATAATGACAACATCTAAGTCCCTATTATATATAATATATATTTATCAATCGTAGGAAATAAAAGATTAAAACAGCTCAGTTATTATAACTTTTTTTTTTTTCATTCATTGTTTGTTTTTAACACAACAGGTCAACCATATGTAATTTCTTGTGTGGCACAAAACAAGCTGGTTCATTACGGTGACACATTAATTGTAGCTTGTTTATTTAACGGCGGATTTTTCTGGAATTCTATTTTAATTGGCGTTTATGAATTTTATGAAGAGTAAATTATCGGATAATCAATAGTTTTGAAATGAAACAATGAAGCGTTCACAACGAAAACAAGTTGACAAAAGATTCGAATTGTGAAAGGGGCTGCAACTAACTAATTAATTGCCGCGTCTTGTTTGCCTATTTTCGCCCTTCCTAACACCAAGGCTTCACTGAATCAATTAATTATAAACTTTACGTGTAAAGATTCATATCAGAATACAGATTTAATTGGGACTTCTAGAAAAACGAAAAAAACGTTTTAACTGCCGAATGTTCAATTTGAAGTTTACACCTGAGCAAATTTAATCGAGTAGTCCTGAGTACTTGAGCTTATGAACAAAGCGAATGTATCGACAAAATTTATCACAAATAAAACTAACTTTGCTTTAAATGAAACTTTAATGCCTTTTTCAATGATTCTATTTGAAAAATGAAGTGTTAGAATGTATGCAGGATGTGTAGTACATGCACTTGTTTTTGACTCATGCGCAATCGTTTGTTTACCATATATACTACTCATTCTAAACACATATCAAATTGTACTTTCCCCACTGCTGTAAAAACTTTGATTGCCATTTTGATCCTGGTACAGCTCTTTAAAAATTTAACAATTAAATATTAAAGTTTTTATCAAAAGTTTATCGTAAACCTACAGGTACATGCTCAAAAATAGGACCGTTAATGTATGCAAAATGTATAGTACATGACACTTTCCACCCATGCACAGTCATTTCCGAAAATAATGTTCTAAATACGTAATTAAGATATGCAGGATGAGTAGTACATGCACTTGTTTTTGGCTCATGCGCAATCGTTTGTTTATGGTACTACTCGTTCTAAACAAATATCAAATTACACTCCGGACTGCAGCTCTAAAAATGCTATTGCAGTTTCGTTCAGAATTTGAACCAATCGACATTTTCCCTGTAATACGATAAAATCGTACCCCACCAACAATTAAATATAAAAGTTTTCACCGATAGTTTGTTATTAGCCTGTGGGTGGGTGCTCGAAAATGAGATCGGGTATGTCGGGATATGAAACTTTCAATATATTACCTTGTAACAGACCCCTTAGGGCATCGAATATTACCGAAAAGCTGGAGCACCGTCGTGTAACACACGTGTACGTGAGGATTTATACCTATCCACCTTCATTAACTACATTCCACTTTTTAATCCACTGCATCCCTTAAGGCAACAAATTTTACACGATCCCAGACTTATACGGCGATGGGTTGCTAATTTTCCGACAGAATAATTTACCTCTCACGTCAACAGGGAAAACTATTTTACAATTGAAAAAATATGTTATAGAGGGAATTGCACAACAAGCGATTTGTAAAAATAAAAAAAATGTATTTGTATTTAAAGATGTACAAGGGAGATTTTTCACCTTAATAACTTTACAGTCCATAACTTATTATAAATAAATTTACACCTTAAAAAATGACTACGTTACGATTCAAACCATAATAAAGCATGTTAATGCCTCAGGTCGCTTCCGCAACCTCATGCGCAGCTGTCGCTCACTTTACGATACTATTTCGAGATGAATTTGCATAAACTAATGAGAAAAATAACTTTTCTGGTAAAATTACAAGTAGCAGAATTGCTGAAAGCACATTGAAAATACATATTTTTGGTTTAAGTAACGACCGCTGATGTGCTATTGCGGTACTTTTTAATTAGCAAAATGCATAATTAATTCTACGGTTACTACTATCACAGACCCGTTTTTAATTTCTCCTAGTTTCATATGCCTTATTGCTCTCGACGGCAACTCCCAACTTTGAAGTGGTTGTAAAAACTTGAACGTCACGAAAAAGTCGATTAATATTTAAGCTTCACGAAAAATTTTTATGGGCAATGAAAGTAGCTGCCGCGAAAGCTTGAAATTGGAACATAATGTTTTATAAAGCAATTAACCCACTTCAGGAATTTTACTTCAATACCGCACTGTTTGAAATATTCTTATTATCGTAATGATCAAAACAGATTTTGCTCTTGCATCTTTTACTTGTCTTTATTTTATCTTTCCCACTATCAAGCGTCGCTGAATAGAGATTTAATAGTCTATTTTGAATTAAAATTTAATGTTTTCTCTCAAGAATCGCAGCCTAAAGTCAAATATCAGGACGTACGCAGGATCTGTAGTATATAACGCGTTCGACTCATGCGCAGTGATTATTAAGTACTACTCGTTCCAAAACTATCATCCTAAAAACTTTGTTTGGTTGTTTTGTTTACATTTATTGATGATTAACGTTATACCACGAAGGATCCTTTAGAGTAAAAATCAATCAAAAATTATAAATCATATCCTTGCAGTAGTAGAAGTTAATAAATAATAAAGAATTGTGTTCATATGCCACCATTTGCGTTAATTCGGAGCTGGTTCTGTCTACTCCATCCATGGTAAGCAAACATAATAATTAATGAATGAAGCTTTGCACAGCAGGACTGAGGTTAAACACCTACCTATATAACGGTAATGTAGTCCTGAGGCAGACATCGTAAAATGGACCCCTAATCTTCACAACCATTGAAGCTAATTCGTTTCTTTCACATCTTCGGCGGCGAAGATTATCAATAAATAATTTGCGAAATTTACAAGTCTCTCTGAACTCATCTGTGTTTACTTACCTTTACACTACAACATGAAATTAATAAATAATTAACACACATAAAAGATTAAAATTAAAAATTCTACAATATATTTTGGGATTAATTATTCTCCATTTGGAGGAAAATATCAGTCATTTATTTGAAATTTTATTGTCAAGTGTCCTTATCAAATAAAGCGATTAAATTGACGGGTAGAGATTATTTATTGGATATCGCTGTGAAGGGTTTAATTAGTATTGAATAATACAGTTTCCTTTCGGACGGTCATCGGAAATTCATAGTCGATTCGAAATCGTTAATATTCACCAGATATCTTCAACTATCCGATCCGATAAATCAGAAGATGAGCCTCCGTACGTGATACGCTCTAAATTATGTTTACAACTGAATTTTGTGTTCGAAATGGAATATACATATTTACCATATGCGATTTAGAATTCGTGATGGTCTCGATATGTACAAATGACAACTGCAACGGCAAACAATTTGTTAAACTCAACCTGTTTCATTTATTTGGGAAAAATAACATCAAATAGAATCGTGTTAGTGAAATGTCATGATTTTTTTTGAACCAGAGTTACAATGGTATCTGTTAAGAATTATAAATATTTTCAGGCAGGTTAAAAACCTTGTCCCTAAAATGTTTAAAATTGTATGTATATTTTTCAATGCCAGGATAATTCACCTGCCGGCAGTGAACCAATGTGTATTTATCTTGGACATTAAATTAATGTTTTAGAAAAATCTGCAGTAAAAAATTCGGATTGGTTAATAAACATTTTTACGGTGAAATGTCGTAAATTTCATGCCAGCAATAAAAACCTTATGGCCAAATAAATTTCTTAGTAGGTAGGTAGGTACATGAAATATTTAAAAAATGCAACTTTGCTCACATGGGTAGTGTACATACATAGGTACGAGCCCAAAAAATTTAAAAAGTTTTAACACTCGAGTTTTGTAGGCATTTGTTGTTATTCTGAATTACTTTAAATGAGAATATGATTCTTATTTCTTGGATGAGCATAAACTTTTTGTTATAAAGTATCAGACTTTCAGGTAGGACAGAAACATCCTTTTCAACATATTTCTTATTCAAGGACATTTAACATATTTTATTAACATTTATCAGTGATAAGAGTGAAAATTAAAGCAACAATTTCATTATTCTCCCAAAAATGAAAATTACAAATTCGTTCAATGTCTCGGAATACTGGATGAAGCTCCTCCAAAGACACGTTGTCCTTTTAAATTCCTGATGCAGTATGGCGTGTGAGCTGTCCATAGAAAATCGATGCACGAACAGCCGTTTACGTTTCGATGCTTTTTGTTCTCCTCCTTCTTTCTTCCTCGCCTACTATTGCATGGGTAGGTACCTACTACCCTACGTACTACTACGTCACTATGTGAGTAAGTAAGTATATTCGGCTTGTAGAATTTCCGCAACATTAACTTCAATCTGGCTTCATTCTCTGTTCACTTTACTTGGCAGTCTTCATAACCTCGTTCTAATGGGAAACTGTCACATCTACGTTATATATGTTTGTATATTATAACGCCGCCAACCGAGCAAGAGAATGCAGCAAGCGTTGACTCGAAAATGCGATACTTAACTTCACAAGAACGAAATTCAAACATGAACGCTCCGACTCGAAACGTTCTTGCGGTTAATGCACATATTGTTCAGATCTATTGTTTATGTGAGTATCAACAGAGATGGCCGACCAATCACCAGAAGCCCTTTGTGTGATACAAAGAGGGACAAAGTATCAGTAACGTCCTGGAAATCCATAAAGTTCTTGATCGATAACTTTTATATTGTGGCAATTAATAATTGATATAAAGCTTCTGTAGGTGTATGGCTCGCTGTGTAAGCGCCGTGGGTCTTAAGTCATTAATAGATCAGTGGATAATTCTCGTTTTAACTACGTAAAATTAAATCTTGCGGTACAGAAAACGAAGAGAAGTAAACTCAAATATTTTAATGAACACATTTTCATTAATTGCTTTAAAACTCATTAGTCTATTTGGAATGGAATACCTGTATGTATGGTAAATACCTGTTGGAAATATTTTATACATTTTGCGTCCACTTAAATTATTAAAACGAAATTAACACACGAGCTGTCCATACATACATAAACATATAATTGCCCATAACAATAATTATTATTTTCTATCCGTAAATTATATAAGTACTTTACTTTCCCGTTTATGTGTTGAAATAGTCATAGATAAAATACGTTTATATACCCAATACCTAATAAAAGCGTACGTGTAAAATAAAAGAGAAATATTAAACTAGACGGTGCATTTTGGATTTTGGAAGAGATAGGTAATAAAGCAGCGTGGTGTAAATTATTGCGCCAATTAATAAAGGCAATTATAATGTGAAATAGATAGTCAATAATAACGCTAAATTCACCGTTCCGTCTCTGAATTATGGCTTACTGACATTACGTACGTTTTGTCCCTCCGTATTCGATGATTTATTATTAACAGTTGTCGAAATTGTAACGCCAAATTAATATTTGCTTTAGAAAGCGAAGTCGTTGTTATAACTATATAGAAAGAGCTTGACCAGCGTTCTAACACTAACTTGTCAGTCAAGGGCGTAGACGAGGAGAGCCTTACGAGACAACAAATTTTTACTCAACATATCCCAAGAAATGAAAAGAGTTCAGAATGTATTAGGTACTCAAGATGTGCTTATTTAGGGTGAGATTATTTTGATTAATTATCCATCACCTATTTGGTAGTTAAAGCTTAAACCATTTTTAATTCTGAATTTGTCACCCATGGGCGTAGGCAATGGGAGACTAATAAGGCACGAGCGTTTCATTCATTATTCCCAGAAATGAAAAGCGTCCAGAATAAATTACTCAAGGCGAACCTTCAGGAAGCCTATGATAAAAAAACAGTTAGTTAGAACCACCAAAAAATAGGTGTGGTAATTGATGGTAAGATTCTTGTGGTAATTTACCCACTACATTTTCTACTATATCTTACGTCTTAAGGAATGGTAGCTACTTGGAAGTAAAAGCAGTTCGGTGAAGTCTGGTAGAATAATTATTTTAGACAGAATTTATTTAATATATTCAAATTGCTGCTAACGATTTCCCAGTTTGAAATTTTGTAACGTATGTCTGTTATATCATACGATTCACGATAGATACGTACCAACATCAAAAGAACATGTTAAATTATTATGATAATGTGTGAGCTGCAGTCTTCACGGTTTGACACATTAATTAAAGTTGTAATTGTTTCATTTAATTACGTAGAATGGGTTATACATCGTTAATTAAGAGTGTGCTGCTGGTAATTGCAACTGGCATAAAATACGTTATGGGTTGTACAATTCACAAAAGGTTTGCTGCATGCACCCACCATGTTCTGGTCAGTAAATATTGAAATACGAAGATTACATGTTACAATTAGGATAACAAATTATTGTGAAATATAATACAGATATTTAAAAATTAAGGATACACAAAATTGTATATAGACGACATTAGTTAGAAATTCCTTGATGTGTTATAAACTCAAACTACAATTGATTTTAGTTTAGCAAAGTATACCTACCATTAAATGATTGGACACTGAAGTTTTAATAGACATTTGTTGTTATTCTGAATTTTTGTGAATGTGAATAAGATTCTTATCCTTTTTACTATCTTTATTAAGCACTTTTGTTTAAATTCTCCTATCCTATCTCTTAATTCTCATCCTCCTCATCACTGTCATTATTTTCTTCATCCTTATCTTCCTTATTTTCATCATCCTCTTCATATTCAATGTCCTCATCATGCTCCTCGGCTTCACCATCCTTGTTATACTTATCATCTTCTTCCTCAATCTTCGGCTTTTCCTTCTTTCATTTTTCTTCATCATCTTCATCAATCTTAACATCTTCCTAAACCTCTTCATCCTCATTATTCTCATCGGTCTTCTCATCCTCATCACTTTTTTATATTTAACATTCTCACCACCCCACCACTATCTTTTTCTCTCTCTTCTCTCCTCTCCTTTTTTTTTCTTCTCCCCCCCCCCTTCTCTTTCCTCTCTTCTTTTCTCTTTTTCCTCTTCTCCTTTTTTTTTTCTCTCCTTTTTTCTCCTTCTCCTTCTCCTTCTCTCCCTCTCCTTCTCCTTCTCCTTCTCCTTCCTTCTCCTTCTCCTTCTCATTTTCTTCTCCTTTTTCCTTCCATTCTCCTTCTCCTTATCCTTCTTCCTTCTCCTTCTCCTTCTCCTTCTCCTTCTCCTTCTCCTTTCTCCTTCTCCTTCTCCTTCTCCTTCTCCTTCTCCTTCTCCTTCTCCTTCTCCTTCTCCTTCTCCTTCTCCTTCTCCTTCTCCTTCTCCTTCTCCTTCTCCTTCTCCTTCTCCTTCTCCTTCTCCTTCTCCTTCTCCTTCTCCTTCTCCTTCTCCTTCTCCTTCTCCTTCTCCTTCTCCTTCTCCTTCTCCTTCTCCTTCTCCTTCTCCTTCTCCTTCTCCTTCTCCTACACCGATACGCTGTAATTGAATACCGAGTTGTTATCAATATAAAAGAAATTGAAACCAAATGCATGAATCATTTTTTTAAAGTTCACTGGAACAACATTGATAGATATGTAGCGTATACGATATAAAGGAACTGTATGTACGTACGTACTGGTATAGATATACAGTGAAAGGCAAATATGCGGTGGGATAGCAAAGGTCGAACTGCAGTGGAATTTAAGTCGGACATATTTTCCGCGCTAGGCAGGAATATTTCACGTTTAGTGCTCGTTGCGGGCTTTTTCCTATTATATAGTATACTTTAGAAAACCGCGGGAATTAAACGATATTCCTGAGAGGAATTCCGTTTCAGAAGCAGGCTCGTTGATACACATACCTACCTAACAGGACCACGTAAATATAATTTCATTTTACTTTACCTACTAAACCAACCATTTGTATGAAGTCACAATTTTAGGGCATAAAGACAAAGAGCTATCCTTATAGAATAAATCCGTATACTGTAAGGAGACTGAAAAGTACTAAAAGGAGAACTGTTAAAGTTTTTTGCATTTTTTTTTATACTACGAATATTTGTTAATGCTAAATTATATAGAAATGAGTGAGTTAGGGTAGTGCAATATATTACAATATTTAATTGAAAGAAGAATACTTTGTCCGTAAAATTTCTCCTAATAAAATATATTGAACCTACAAATTACCTACCCAAATTGTTAAATGTGCAATTGTTCAATTTATTTCCATTTTTAGTGAAGTTGACTACATCATGTCGTGTTATTAGCCAATGCCTAGCTAAAGTTTGTGTAGAACAAAGTAATGTACTTTATAAGCAGCCACGGTACACTTTTTCTTAAATTCTTTGCCTTGCATCGGTCTCATTTACAAAAAAGAACCTTTGCTACAAACAACCCTCAAGCGTTTCACCTGTTTTGCCATTGAATTGATGAAACGTGAACAAAGGAGATATGCAAACATTTTCTCCTGTTTTCTGTAAATACAAGCACTTTCGTTTCCAAAACGAACCTTAAGTATTTATTAAAGCCCAATTTTAATTTCGTATTCTATAAATTAAAGTCAGTCAAGCCTGGTCTGAAAAAGTGAACTGCAGAACTTACAAAACCTCAAAGGAAAATAAAGCCAATTCTACATATTCAAATAAAGAATAATCGGTAAAAATAATTTGATTAGTGATTGTAAATTGTTTGGTTAGCAATTAAATTAATGTGGAACCTTTTTCGTTCTTATTATTAGAGTTCCCACAGGAAATACTGCAAGGAATTTGAACACGAAACACAAACAGCAATAATTAGTCATATGCCATAAGCAGCAAGTGTCGGTAAATTCTGTTTACTATACTTCTCAACAACCGCACGTCTGTCTTGACTTGAATTGGTTGTGACACTTATTAAACATGCAAAGTTTCAAGTTGTTAAATTCCCAAATCAAAACGGAGTACACTCACAGGAAAAATCGGTTATAGCGTACTTGAGGGACCTTTACATATTTCAAAACTTCGATAAAACAGAATTAGACACATTTACTTACAGTTTCTTTATTTATTAATACAAATATATTGCACTGCATTCTCTTTCCACACAAATCAAGTATCGGTCACGTGACGGAAAGGACAAAATAATTCTACCATATCTACATGCACAGAAATATCAATTTCAATATGCATCTACAAATGTATGCATGTGGAGGTCATTCATAGTCAAAGAAGGAATTTATCATCGATGTGTCGGTTTATTTCAATGATACATTTACTAACTCGGGAAATATTTTAAGACTGACATCCGAATGGGCCCTTTGGGGATATACCGTAATATTAGCATCAGTATTATATCCTTTTAGGTTGTTCGTATCAATCAATTTCGGTTTAGTTAATGGCCCTGGACCTGAATATTCTTCGTAGATATACCCTACCTCTAATATTTCCATTTCAACTTATTATCCTAATGCAAAAAAGGGGTTCCACCTATAAAACTCTTCAGGGGATAACTGTAACGGATATGACGTAAAGTGAATGATACTCGACTGACCAAACAGTTAAACTTAAACTTTTTGATCTTTTCAGTCAAAAATTTTAGGGCGTACCTATGTATTTGTGCATTTGGGACATTGTATTTTAAAATAAGAATTGTGGAAACGATTACGGAAATGTTTTCGTTTTTATTCGATTTTCCGAAGTCTTAAAACTCTTATCGTTTTAGCGGAGGAATTCCGAGTAAAATTTGATTCGTTCTAAACGTTCGATAATATAAAAGGACGTTATATCGAATTTATATTATATTGTCTACAACGAACGCCACGGAAATAAAAAGGCTCTCCGTCAAGATGACATTATTAGATTTACTCGAGCTTAGTTGTATCGATTTTGAAAAGCCTCGAGTAAAATCTCTCGTAATATCTTACTACGTTAGATCCAGAATCAAGAACGACAGTAGTCTGCCTGGCTCTTTACCCTTATATTGTACATACAGAAGACAATCATTGACCGAAATAAAACAAAAACGACCGGTTCAATTTCGTTTAAGGAATTTGCCTCAGGTGCTCCAATTGACCTAACATCTCCAGACAGAAAAGGTAAAACTCGGAAGCGCTAGAAACAGACACTTATCTATATAGGGATGTACGTTACGTTTCACTTCATATGTGTACCTAAGCACTTAGATATAACACTATCAAAAGGAACGTCTGTTTTCAGGTGAATAAAATTGTTGACGTTCTAAAGTTTTATAGATAGATAGCAGATACATATAAGCTTCATGCCTTTGTATTTCAAGCTTTATTGGAGTTCTTGAAACTCAAACGTAAAGAGCATACGTAACATGTATACTTACTTATTCACTTTTTCTTCATCTCAAAACGTTGTTTGAATAAAGTACATTAGGATTTTACTTTTTAGATACATTTACAAAATGCTTTTATTCTAATGTAGATAATCTTAACACTAGCTAGAGAAGTTAAATATAACCACACTAATATTATAAAGGCGAAAGTTTGTGAGTGCGTGCGTGTGTGTGTTTGTTACTTCTTCACGTCTAAACGGCTGGAGCGATTTTAATAAAATTTGGTATGGAGTTACCTGACACACTGGATTAACACATAGGCTACGTTTTACTGCGGGAAAATATCTTATTCCCATGGGAAAATTGATGAAAATGAATTCGCGGAATATTATAAATGCGAAAGTAACTCTGTCTGTATGCTACACAATCTCGCCTAAAATTTACTGAACCGATTTAAATGAAATTTGGTACAGAGATAGTCTAGAGCCTGAGAAAGGACACAGGCTACTTTTTAATGCGAAAAAAGGGTTATAAGGAAATTGGAAAGTCTGTGCGGAAATTCCGTAATTTTTAAAGATAGAAGCTTGAAACTGATTTTTTAGACTTTTGATTAGATATAAATAAATACGACATTTAATGTTTGTAAAAATTTTACCCTAAAGGGGACAAAATTAGCCGATGAAAGTTTTTGTGTAATGACGTCGTCCAAAAGGCTTACGGCCCAGAAAATTAAAATATTAAGTGCAAAAAGTTATAGAGGTTCTGTTTATTTGGATCAATAAAAGTAGTTAAATATTAAGCTATATAAACTTTTTTAAACTATAATTAAACAATATTAATCTATTATATTTAAAATGCGAAAGTAACTCTGTCTGTCTGTGTGTTACGCAATTACGCCCAAACTACTGAACCGATTTAAATGAGAATTTGGTACAGAGATAGATAAGTAGATATAAAGCTAGAGGCTTGAAACTAATTTTTTAGGCTTTTGATTAGATATAAACATGACATTTAAAGTTTGTAAAAATTTTACCATAAAGGAGGCAAAAATAAGGAATGAAAGTTTTTGTGTAATGACGTCGGCAAAAAGGCTTACAGCCCAGAAAATAAAAAATATAGAAGAAAAAAATTTTAAATGCTGCCGAAAGTCACTATTTCACGCGGACAAAGTCGCGGGCATAGTTAGTTTAACTATAAAATAGTTGGGGGATGGTAAAGTTGATCAGATGATATGCTGTTTAACTCTTGGGAGAGCTTAACTGCAGGTAGTAATAAAAATTAATTCACTGCAGGACCTTTCTTGACAAATATCAGGTCCGTATTTTAAAAATGTATAGTATGTATGTAAATTTTTATACAAAACATTACCTAAAGGGAAATATAAAAAAAAATTAAGTAAATTATAGGCTTAATTCGTCCAAAAATATTCGATTTCTAATTTAAATAACTCGTGAAACTTTCTTTTTGGTTTCAACTCAATTTTTTGGTTTTAGTCCTTTTGAACAAACGCAACTTCCATGAGAAAACCCGTAATAATGTACCATAAATTACGCTTTCGCGATAGTTGGTCTACGTATTAGGGTAGGAATTATATGAAAACATTAGCTCATCGAATTAAGCACATTTAACATAGATATACACCGAGAGCGTCAACAGTGTAATTGAAACACGTTTAGGGGTTACGAATACATTGTGTCGCTTTATGCCGTTCTACATGCATACAAATTGTCAATATTGTTTAAATCTTACATATATAATAAATTAGATAATGCAATAGGTAACGTTTTAAACTATTGTCAGATTGTATTGAATTCCTTTTTGTGAAAAACTTTTCCTCTGTTCCGCAGTTTGTGTTTCACAGATAATGTCACATTCTCAATTATGAAAAAGACGCTAAGGATATAGATATGTTTTTATTACCTGAGTGAAATATTTTTACTTCAATAAGGTTGAATAACTTCAATGAATGTTGTACTCTGTTCTGAGCGCTCTCTGGGTATGTTTATTGAGACTTGTGCTTACGGTTTTTCTGCTTTGGCTCACACGGGCATTATAATCGGTAAATGATATCTTTTAACTAATTAATTATAAGCACCACCCCCACTGTTAATTCTTCTTGCGGTTCATTTATATTCTGGATTAAGTTACGCAAAACAGAGTTCAGTGTAAGTATTAATAATGATGGCTGCCCGATCCCAGGCCAATATATTTCGTGACGCAAGGAATAGTGAAAAATAAAGTAGAAATTTTGCTCACATTTATCCTTATGCCTCTCTTACCAATATATCAAAAATTCAGAAGAAAATGGAAAGTATCCCCTCGGGTAATGAATAATGCGAACTTTGATGTCCCTCAAATGAATTTCATTTTGCGCATTTTGATACGTCGCCGAGAAGCTGCTTACTACTGATACGATCATACAAAGCAGGAATCCTTGATGGATTATCCGACAAAAGTTCCAAAAATAACAATTCTTCTACCAACTCTTATTATGGATAAAAACAACACGTGGAGATATTTGTACATACATACTTATACGTTATGTAACATATGTAGGTGTCTTATCAAAAAAACGTCAGACTCCACCGAGTTCCTTTCACGTTTGTAGATTTTTTAACTCACCTGTACTTTTAGAGTTAATGCATTTTACTAACTTTACTCTAAACGAAAGACAAGGAGAAATAAAACCACTGGATTAAAGTTTGGTTTTATTATCTATTACAAGTAATCACACTAATATTATAAAGGCGAAAGCTTGTGAGTGTGTATGTTTGTTACTTGTTCACGTCTAAACGGCTGGAGCGATTTTAATAAAATTTGGTATGGAGTTAGCTGACACCCTGGATTAACACATAGGCTACGTTTTACTGCGGGAAAATATCTTATTCCCATGGGAAAATCGATGAAAATGAATTCGCGGAATATTATAAATGCGAAAGTAACTCTGTCTGTGTGCTACACAATCTCGCCTAAAATTTACTGAACCGATTTAAATGAAATTTGATACAGAGATGGTCTAGAGCCTGAGAAAGGACATACGCTACTTTTTAATACAAAAAAGGGTTGTAAGGGGTTGAAATAGGAAAGTTTGTGTGGAAATTCCGTAATTTTTAAAGATAGAAGCTTGAAACCTATTTTTTACACTTTTGATTGGATATAAAAGTAAATACGACATTCGATGTTTGTAAAAATTTTACCCTAAAGGGGATAAAATTAGCCGATGAAAGTTTTTGTGTAATGACGTCGTCCAAAAAGCTTACGGCCCAGAAAATTAAAATATTAAGTGTAAAAAGTTATAGAGGTTTTGTTTATTTGGATCAATAAAAGTAGTTGAATACTAAGCTATATAAACTATTTTAAACTATAATTAAACTATATTAATCTATAATATTATAAATTCGAAAGTAACTCTGTCTGTCTGTGTTACGCAATCACGCCCAAACTACTGAACCGATTTAAATGGGAATTTGGTACAGAGATAGATAAGTAGATATAAAGCTAGAGGCTTGAAACTTATTTTTTAGGCTTTTGATTAGATATAAATATGACATTTCAAGTTTGTAAAAATTTAAAGGGGGCAAAAATAAGGAATGAAAGTTTTTGTGTAATGACGTCGGCAAAAAGGCTTACGTCCCAGAAAATAAAAATATAGAAAAAAACATTTAAATGCTGCCGAAAGTCACTATTCCACGCGGACAAAGTCGCGGGCATAGCTAGTATTTATTAAATTGATCAGAATCAACAGGTTACTTTGTTATCGTTGTACCATATTTCATTCTGTTATAAATTTAAGCACTTTTCCACCCTTATATTGCTGTGTGTTTAAAAATAATTCTGTCGAAAGCAGAGAAATGTTCCCGCTACTTTAGTCACGACAGTAGGAATATGTTTGTGAGTATTAAATAAACATCTTATACTTGAAAACTTCAAAGCGCGTCGGTCGTACGTTACGTGCGTTTTGATGTTGTAGCCTTTCAAGTCACCGATGCGAGGATATTTTTCGCGGAGCAGTCACGCAATTTCACGAAGCCTTTTCGAACGCTTCTCTTTCTCCCTTATTCTCGTAGTCCCGTATATCGCGAGATAGCAGCCAGCTTTGTCCATTTTACTTCACACTGTCGTTCTCCATTTGAAAAGGAAACGTGTTTCGCAAAAGTAGAACATTTTATCCGCTCAAAGTAAAAAGCAGAAATAATAATGGTACATAGAAAGTAATAAGCAGCAGAAGCTGGAAAGAAAAGTATCTACATAAGTTTCGTCTTTGAACGTGAATTATATTATATACATGCAAATAGTTGTGCATCTCTGTATATCCTCTAATTTTAATTCGTTGTTTGTACGTAGTCTTTCCTGCACCGGAAATACTTACTAAAAGCTTTTTTAAAGGACGATAAAACAAGCAAAAGGGGCTCACTGTACAGTAAATTAAAGTCTGAAATAATTTTTCATTTGAATTTCTCAATGACATTTTTACTAAGAAGGGGGATTTTTAGGTTATTCCTTGATATCTTATGCTGGCCCTAGAGTCAGTGTTTGTATCTGAAGAGCTATCTAAAGTTATTTACAGATGCGTCCAGATTATTTGCCCTTCCTTTCCAGAAAGGCAATAAAGCCACCAGTTGGGTTCGTGGCAGGAACAAACCTGAAGGAAAACGATTGTCATTTTCTGTTATCACAATGTAATCACCTGCCCCCAGCTAAACACTCAAAATACCCTTTTCTTTTAAAGTATTTTAGTATTAGTTAGAGTAGAGCACATAATTACTGGCTCTTGTAATCCTAAAAACGTCGTATCAAATGTGTAAAGAATTGGCCTAACAATTGTAGAATTTCTATAACTCAACTTTGACAGGCTCTACGTGCCGTCCTAAACACATTTGCTCTAAGAGTTGACTACTTACTTTCCATATTGTGCGTCGTTAATTAATAATTGGCCTTCTTTTTATTTTTTCTTGATTAAAATTTAATTAAAAAAATCGATTTGTATATTCTTTGCAATAACTGAACGGGAATTGTTTCCTGCGGACTATAAAACGGTTCCTCAATGGTCGGTTGTAGGTATATATGTAATAAAGTTAAGTATGTAATCCGTGCGATTAAACGTACAGTGGCTATTGTTAAAAGGACTCGGTCACTGCGGCAGATAAAACCAACATCGTCTGAAATTTACCAAATGTATCCAGTTCACTTAATCTCCAAAATTCGCTTTTAATCCGAATACATTACGACTTATTGCGGTGGAATTCGTTCATATAACTAACTAACGTCTGTAAAAGGGCAGCATAGAGTCTTTCAAATTAATATGCTTGTAAAATTACCGATTAGTAGTTACATAAACATTATGTTCTGCAATAAATACCTATATACAGTTAGAAAAAGTCTTACAATATTTAAGGGTATCAAATCTGACGTGAACTGATTGAGTTCTAATAAGGAAGGAGGAGGGGCGGTTAAGGCGGTTAATAAAACCACTTATTGGAAAGGGATTCATTGCAAATTTCATCTTAACATTTAGGGGTAGAAGTGTAGTAAAAGCTCATGAAATCTCATTTAGTAAGGAGCTATTGATAATCTCATCCTAGCAATTTAGATAAAGAAAATGAGCAGGGAAGTTTAAGAAATTTCATCAAATCTCACGTAATGAGAGCAGAGTCATTGAAAATTATATCCCAACTTTTTGACAAAAGAAAATTGGGGGACAAGTCTGGTAAAATCTCATCTTATTTCACTTACTGAGAGGGGGGTCATTGAAACTTTCATTCCAATTTTTTTATACAAGGAAATAGGGGAGTACAGTTATAGTAAAATCTCATCAAATTTTTATTAATGAGAGAAATTATTGACAATCTTATCACAAATTTTTAATTCAAGGAAATGGGGAGAGCAGCCTAGTAAAATCTCACTAAATATTATTTAATGATAGTAAAATAATTGAAAATCTAATCTTAACTTTTTAACTCACGGAAATGGGGGAGAAGTCTAGTAAAAAATCAGCAAACCTATTTTAATGAGACAGGAATTATTGACAATCTTACCCCAAAATTTTAATTCAAGGATATGGGGGAGAGAAGTTAAGTAAAATCTCACTAAATATTATTTAATGATAGTAGAATAATTGAAAATCTAATCCTAACTTTTTAACTCACGGAAATGGGGGAGAAGTCTAGTAAAAAATCATCAAACCTCTTTTAATGAGACAGGAATTATTGACAATCTTACCCCTAATTTTTATTTCAAGGAAATGGGGGAGAGAAGTCAAGTAAAATCTCACTAAATATTATTTAATGAGAGAGGACCAATTGAAAACTTTACCTACTTCGTCTTTTTAACTGAATGAATTGTTGTACGTAATTTCCTTTTCCATTTTTGTTAAATATTCATTGTAAAATACAATTAAAGAGGGGGGGGAGAAAAGGGGTGTCTTTTCTCAAATGTCACAAAGGAGAAGAGAAGGGTACAAACCAAAAAGAAATTTAAATTTATATTATTACACAAACTTTTTATCATAATCTCGTAATGTTTCTTAATAGTAAAACCAAATTCTATATTCTAATTATTCTGATGTTATTTTTAAGTAAATATTCTACTGTTGCCCATATAAAGCAATGACTTTTATTCTTTTTAACTCGAACGTGTTATATGTAGAAGAATTTAACTGGCCGACACAAGCAAAGAAAGCAACGAATTGATCCATCTAGCGATAAGAAGAAAATTGTTGTTATCGCGGAACCAGTTTTTTTATAGGTATTTGTTGGAATAGGACTTTTTTCTCTTGGCTGCCTTGAGAATGTCCATTTGTTGTGTAGTGTGTGTGTGTGTGTTCTATCGTTAGTTAGAGATGTTTTTAAGTTTTAACCATTAGCAAAAATGCTTCATTTAAACGTATAAACTATTCGGTCGTGGTCGCATCGTGGATATTCGGGTTATCGTTAAATGAACAAAAGTGTGATAATTGCGATTATATAAAGTGCAACTAGTGTAGTTTAATAGTCATATCGTGTCTTAATTAAGGATTTGCTTTTTGGAATACGAGTAGTAACTGCAAATAGAGGTAAAATTATTTTAATGATTTATGTAGGCATCTATGAATATTGATTATTATTATTATATGTTACCTAGTTTAATTTTTGTCTGATATTTCTTGTAATGCAAATAATTTAGTATTTAATTACATCTCACAGTTTAAAGTTCTCATTTTATTAAATTAAAATATACGTAATATTTGAACTTATCGAGCTTTCTGACCCTGATATTTGGTACTTTACATCAGAAGTATATAAAGTAATAAAACTAATAGTAAATGTTGAGTGCTCTAGAAGATCTTGATATAATTCGGTATAACCGCACGTCCACAATAATGTGAATATTAATAGTATTATTTATCGATAAAGATATTCATGTAAAGTATCTGAAGATTACGTTGTTCATCGATTAGAATTGAATGGTTGACAATGGGGAGGGTTTGCGACAAAAAGTTTTAGAGAAAGGTTGGAATATTGAGCCGGTGGAAGCGGTAATAAATGGAATGAACTCGGTTGGTAAATACGTAATTTATTGCTTGAAGCTGGCCGGCCGGAAAACTCAATGGCTGCCCAGAATTCATGTCTCACTTATCTAAAAGACACAGTTCGCTGAAGTTCTGACACTGCTCGGATTACTATCTCTCGCCACCAGATAAAAGGAATAAGAATTTTTTGAAAGCTCGTCACGTTTTCTATTTTCTTTTCTTTTAAACACAACGACAACAGCCAACTTTACGAACCGTAACTAAATATATTTACGTATATATACACCACTACCACCACTCGGTCCAAGGTTGAAAACTGTCATCTGCACGCTTTATTCCGATTGTGAGCCACATAACAATGGTGGATAATCTGCTTTTGTTTTGGTTTCCCTTTTTTTTTACAAAATTCGAAAATGTTGTCCTTGTTTTTAAGAATTTCCTTCCACAGTTGCAGCTCAATATATACCAGGTATCTACTAAAGTCTAATTTAAAGCTGAGTCGTAATCAAAAGGATAATAACCATCAGATAGGTACCTACCTATATCCTTAGAGGGTATTATTTATAAATTACGATATAACGACAGCACTTTCAGTTTCGCGCCATTGCGGCACTGAAAAGGAGCAATTAATCTTTACTCTATTTCCATTTTGTAATGAAAATCTTATTAAAGTTTGCGACGACGAGAACGGCGACGTCGACACTGCGGTTCTTATGAATTCAGCATTAATTCTTACCCCGGCTACCGTTTTCTGAAAATCTAGCCACCTATGTGCTGCTATAAATTGCTCCTCCTAACGTCAAGATTAAACCCGATAATTACAGAAATTATATTACGAAGTAATTTGTAGAGTTTCAAGAGAACTTGGAGGAGATTAGTCTTTTTCCCTGGTATTAGTTACTATACGTACCTACGTACCTCAGAAGTGCGACTTACCTACCTTAGGCTACGATATTACAGCACGAGAGTATTTTACCTATTAAGGGAGGAGTTGGTGGTTTTAGATATTGTTACAAATTTAATCTTTGTTTGCCGCAAGAACATGACAATTCATTCATTACGAACACGAGGTTTCAGATTTCCCGCAATGCGATTCTCAGTATTCCTTTATAGATATTTTAGAATTCCAGGATTTTGAAAATTAATTGTCTGGAAAGAGAATCCAATACGTCTCTCTTTATTGCAACCATGCAGAAAAAGTGTAGTGAAAACAATACGCATGTTGTTGGAGCAATAACCTACATACGTCCATGATTCGTTCTCGTTTTAATGCACAAGAAAGACAAGGACAAATTACAACGTATTGCTAATATCGCTCCTAGGGTTATGGGATATATAAAACGAAAAGGGGTTAGGTTAGGATTAGTTGTCACAATTGACAGTTTCTTGTGTTAATCTTTCATTCTTGTGAGTTATTTATTCATTTAAAAATGTGCAGTTTTTCTGTCAAAGTTGTCTACAAAAACACTGTTTTTACTTTTTTTTTGTTTATTATTTTTATTTTTTATTAGAGTACATCAATTCATTCTATATACAGGGTTTTTCAAGTTAATGGGCTATTAGAAGTATATGAATTAGTAGAAGGAATTCAATTCTGAAACTTGGGCTCATTTGGTTATTGTTTATGCCGCTTCTTTTAAAAATATTTTCAAGTTCGATTTACATCCGGTTATACCGGAAGTCGATACCAACTTTGTTATTTTAAATGGAATGGTATATTTTTTACACTGAATTCGAATAAAACGTGTAATTCTAAGGTAAGTTTGATTACCAACTTGTACACCTATGACGATCGGTTTCTGAGTTAATTAAATTTATAGAAAAAAAATCGCTACCGCAACCCAAATTATAAAAAATCATAACTTCCACAAAATACGACTTAGAGTGTTGAAATTTTTACTAGTAATAGCTGAATATTAGTGCTAACGTCTTGACAAAATTGAATTAAATAATTTATACAGGGCGTTCAAAATAAAATTCTAAAATTGAAATACTTCAAACACGAATTACCTCGTTTTTTCAAATGGCACTTACTATTTTGTATTTTTTCAATAGATTCCTTTTTTTATCCTCTTTCGATCTATATGGATACTTGCTATTTTAAGTTATAATTCAAAATTATTCCAAAATTTTCAAATAATATAGGAAGTATCCATATGGATCGAAAGAGGATAAAAAAAGGAATCGATTGAAAAAATAAAAAATAGTAGGTGCCATTTGAAAAAACGAAGTAATTCGTGTTTGAAGTTTTTCAACTTTAGAATTTTATTTTGAACGCCCTGTATAAATAATTTAATTCAATTTTGTCAAGCGTTAGCACTAATATTCAGCTATTACTAGTAAAAATTTCAACACTCTAAGTCGTATTTTGTGGAAGTTATGATTTTTTATAATTTGGGTTGCGGTAGCGATTTTTTTTTCTATAAATTAAATTAACTCAGAAACCGATCGTCATAGGTGTACAAGTTGGTTATCAAACTTACCTTAGAATTACACGTTTTATTCGAATTCAGTGTAAAAAATATACCATTCCATTTAAAATAACAAAGTTGGTATCGACTTCCGGTATAACCGGATGTAAATCGAACTTGAAAATATTTTTAAAAGAAGGGGCATAAACAATAACCAAATGAGCCCAAGTTTCAGAATTGAATTCCTTCTACTAATTTATATACTTCTAATAGCCCATCAACTTGAAAAACCCTGTATACTGATATATACATAGTTTTATAGATACTGTCAACCACCTATCAACATTTGGTATACATGTTCAACTATTACGATTTCATCCATACGCCTCATTCAGGTCACGTGACGGAAATAATAAAATAATTCTACTTACATAAATTGACAAAAATTATTACATATGAAATTTATTGAAATCCGTAAATACCAAAGTAATTAAAAAATATTGAGGTAATGTTGGTTTTAAGTGAATACGATTTTGCCAATGGCATTTTCAAGTTTACCTAGCAAAGAGTTATTTTGAATACTCGAATCCCATTTTCCAAAATCAACATACCCAGTTGAAAATTGCATCGTGTTTCTCCATTTCTACCTTCTCCTTTACGTCGATTAGTATGTAAAACAGGGGCTTTTGTAATTAACGAAGGCCAGGATAAAGGTGAAACACTTGGAGTTAAAGCGGGATTTAAATGCATTAAATGAAACTGCAATATAGGGGTAGGTGTGCATCGTACCTAAAGAAAATAGTGAAGTCTAATAACATATATTTACTGATAAAATATTTAGATTGATTGCAGGGTTAGAAATAATTAAAATAAATTAGAACGATCTTTGTATTCATATACTTATTAATTTCTTTGTTGAAATTTGTTTAAATTTAAGAGCTAGCAAAAATTACACTTTATCTACTTAGTAAATTATCATCAAAACAATTTTTTATTGGAATACAAAACATACGTATAGTTTGAAAAAATTGTTTAATTGCTTTTCATTACCTATATCATGAACCACTAAATTCTAATTCACATTGTATAATATTTAGAAAACCTTCATTAAGTTCCTCTCAGACATCTTATCTATAAACAATGAAGTAATGTAAGTCCAATAATGCAATTTAACGTTTTTGATGCGTGGTATGACATAAATAAAATTAAAATATGCTAATACAATCCGGGAATTCTCTTAGGTATTAATTTTCATGTTTCATCAATTGTAATAATGACTGTCAATTAAAAATACTACTTTAATGTACAAAATGAAATCAAATAAAGGAAATAAAAAATAAAATAAACAACATGACCTAATTCCTTTAGAGAAATTGCTCTGTTTTTTTTGAAGGCAGCGATGGTAGAAATCAATGAATTGGATGAAGTTCAATCGAAGCTCGTGGTTCTTGAGATACTGAACTACCTTTAGCATGCATGAGTGGGTATTGAGTGCATGGGGCTGGTTTTTGAATTTAATCATGCCCCATATGGCTTACGCATAACCTGATATTATTATTTTCTTTTGCGTGAGCCATGATAAATTACTGTCACGTCGGTTCATAAATTTCCACTTTCGTGAAAAGAGGATCTGTCTTTCGGAAAAGCGGACTCAATAAAATACACGCACAGTCCTTCCGTAATAAAGCTAATACGAGAACACCCCATCATGAACATACGTGCAATATTATAATAAAATTCTTAGGAAAGTACGTAGGAATATAAAGCATTTGCTGTTTACTTTATGGGGTGATACGTACTACATGTATCCCTCTCTTTCTCCTGTTTATATTGTGTGTTTGTTTAAGCCACCAATGATAAATTACTCCGTGATTGATGACTGCATGTCTTATATCAGTTTTCGTTCTAGAGCCTATTTGTTATAATTTGCAGTTTGTAATAAATTGCCTAGAAATCTTTATTTACATGTATCTTTGTTAGGGGAAGTTAAGTTAAAACGATTATTTATTATTATTAATTGTCTGTTGGTGACGTTAACCCCCCGATGAGTTCCATTCGTTTCTTTGATACAATGTGTTCATTATTAAAAGGAGAAATATCTAGCTACTGTTCGCTGACTGGGGTGAGGTAATAAATAATCTGACAAATGTTGTTTAAAGAAATACAATTTGGCTATATAAATATTCATATGTATGCATAATTTATTTATAAGTGTAAATACATTTTCTAATACATACAGTTACATAAAAACATACAGAAAATTACATAAGGGCGTGAATTTAACAACCCTATTTTTTTTCTTCAGGAAGGGAAGTTTTCTAAATTACTTTAAGATTAGCTAAAAGGTATATATATGTTTATGTACCTGTATATATGTAATAATATTATACACACACTTGCACCTACCTGGAATATGTGTATGTATAACTTGTTTTTATTTCTTTTTATCTGCACCATTTTCTCAAACAGCCCTACGTCTTCTGAGTGTTATGACAGTGTATGCGAACACTTTGCTAGGATTTATTCTTGAAGGGTAATGAGAAGGGGAGATAAAAAACATGAAAACATCTCAGAAATGTTATACATATATTACCGCAACTTTTTTATTTTCCCTTTTGGGACACCGCACGAAAAAGAATAAATATATTCTGGCAAAACTGTGAGAATATCATAATTTTTTATTATTTTAAGGTTAAGAAAAAACAAAAATTACTTTTTGAGCAGTTGAAGTTGAAGGGCATCTTATACACGTTGTATAGATTTTGAAGGTTATTAAAAATTGAACTCAATTTAATTTTTATTTTTTCAAGTTAGTGAAAATAAATACAGTCAAAGTTCAATGAGTCCAATTTTTTATAAGTCGGTAATTGAAAATAACATTATCAGTGGACTGTGTTGACTATGTGGAAGAAATTTGCACCTCGGAATCGCTGCAGCGACTGAGGAACAGCTGACTCCTTACTGGTATTTATACTGCAGAACAGTGGGTGTAGCCATTTGGCGCCGTCAACATTTGATTGGACGCTCTGATCTACGTCACCTGGCTACGCCCACCGCTCTACAGTATAAATAATAGGTAATACCCAGCTCTTTGCTCAGTCGCTGTTGTGAGATCGAAGTTTGTCTTTTGAACAAAAGTTAAAAGAAATGAAAAAGGTGTTGCACTGCAAAAAGATGTAACCTTAATCTATCCATCTATTTGTCTATCTATATATGTACCTGTAACATGAAATAGATAAATACAATGTCGATTTATAAAAAATAAGCACATACATATGCACCTATATATATAAGTATGTATACCTCGAGGTTTTCTTTGCGTCACATGGCAATTCAAGTTATTAAAGTATGACTGTACTGCTTTTTAAGTAAATTTTGTCTTAATGTTTCTGATTTAGGCAATGAAAAGAATCTTGGTGGTAGAATTGTCTTCTTTCCATTTTGTAATGCATTAAAGTTAATTCCTAGAGTAATGCTTCATAAATTCAGAACTTAAATAATTTGCAAGTTCAACTTAGGAAATGTTTAGTAAGAAAATTTGCGAGGCACATTAGTTTACATAAGTTTGGCCAATATGGAGTTCAAGAAACACTAATTTGGTTAAAAGTTGTATTCTACTAATAAGTAATTTTATTAGTTATAGTTACTTCCTGTAAGCAATTTTAGTTTTGAAACACGACCAAATACTTTCGATTGGTGTCTAATTATTTAAAACTGATTTTTATTTACAAAAAGAATTCAACTATAATATATTGAAAGGAACCTTAAATATGCTTTCAAACACCAAAATTTGCAGTTGTCGACGTTGTTTCAAAACAAAATTACAGAAACATACGACATTGCAAGTGTTAAAATAAAAAAATGTTTATAAATAAAAGTACGTTATGTATATATATTTTTTTAACATTCAGACCCGGATATTATTTGGTACTTTATATCAAAAGTACGTTACAAAACTAGAAATAACTACATTATAAAAGTTAATTTTCTATTTACTGCTCCAAAAGGACCTCAGCCAGGACTTTTGATATTTTATGTTATAACCGTGAGTCATTTCAGTTGATAACAAGAAATGTAACGTTTTGTAAAACTGAACGACGGACGACCCTTTCACAGCACGTGATTTGCGATGTTCGAAGTAAAAACGTGTTGCACGAGAGTAAAATAAATAGAGGACTAGTCAGACGTTGCGCGATTTTTAGAGCTATAATATACGTTCCTCGCACAAGGTCCTGAGATCCTTAGTTGCCAGATTTTCCACGTCCTTCGTCGCGCTAAGGAGTAAGGAAGAATTATGGCCTCGGAACGGGTATATTTCATCTTCAAACTCTATATTGTAGGTTTACATGTATATATGAATGCTTGTGTATAAAAGTAGGTAAAATATATACGCCTCCGTTAGTAGGAAGGTACCTACGTAGAAAATTATTAAGGCCTTAACAAAAGGAAATGTTGAGCAAAAACAAACAGAAATATCTCCAGAGAAAGAGAGAGAGTTTTTATGTTTTTCTTCTTCCGTAATAAGTTAAATTTATAGGAAGGTACCTATCTTGCTTATATTTCTAATCTCTAAAACCCTACTTACACGAAAAAAATATTTTGGTGACATTTTTGGTTTATTTTTGTTTTATATACAGAATAGTTTATAAATAGTGGCCTGCAGTAATTGTAGATGTTGCACATCGAAAAACTTTTCAAGTTTTTCATTTAAGAATATTTTTTGAAACTATAGACATCCCTATTTTTCATTTTGAAAATAAACTGCCCTGTTTGTCATTTTCTATAAAAAAGTATGTACCCCGTCCATCAACTGCCACATCAAACTGCAATGTTACCTGCATACAGTGGTTAATTGTCCGTTACTTTTTTATCGGCTTTAGCGTTTCAGACCGAACCATTTCCGAGTTAATTAAAAACGGAAAATCTTTTCATTAGGGCAACGTTACGTTGATAACTGACGAAGGGAGCATAAAACATCCAGTGGTGACTCATCTGCAAATGCTCTAAAATTGTTAAAAACACTTTATGTGTTATTAACAACCAATTCAGTACTAAACTTAATTAACGTGTACATATAATAGTTGAGTAAATCGCCCCTTTTGGCCAACCTTTGCTGTTTAGTAGGCGAAATAAAATCTACAATTATTGTGTGCACATATTAACGGATTCTGCGCACTATCGGAATCATCCCCACGTTCCTTAGCAACCATAAACTTGGAAATGGAGGCGAGTACCTGAGCTGCATCCCATACAGATCGTCATATGCATGGCGGGGCTCCTAGGGAAGAAGTTAAGGGAAAGAGACCGTCTCTATTTTAATGCCTAAGGTTTGCGAGGGTCCATTTCATCACGAGCCGCTACTGTCCACACAAGCACACCAATATACACTTACCCACAGTCCACAGTCATATTATTACCCTAAAGCGCAATAATTCGATCGTAGTTGAAGAAGCTGAAGTAAACAGGAACGTAATATATTTCAGCCGTGATGTGACATACCGAAGTGGCAATCTGCCTGTTTGTCTATCTGTTGGTGTGTATTTGTCTGCTTGTGTGATTATTTGGTTGTGTACTATGTGTGTGTGTGTGTGTATATATGCACTTGTGATTGCGTTAGTCGTTTGCCCTTTCTGTTGCTGCTTTTGGCAGCTCATGCTTTTCTTTCTTCCTGTTGCTGCTCGTCTGCAATCCAATCGTTTCGAAAAAGCAGCTAATGCTGCATCGCTACCTCTGAGCTGAAGAAGAATGAACCTAATTCTATTTAGCTTCGGTTTCTGTACTGACGTCGTCATCGTAGCGGAAGAACAACGTCAAATTTATTAAAGGTTAACGCGTTCGATTTTTCGTTTTCATCGAAAGGAAGGAACTATCTGGGTATTGGTAGACATTTATATAAGAGCAAACGATGATGCCGGTTTCTCGTTAGATACTTCTCATTGAAAGCGATGTTCGATATCGATGAGTTTTCTAAAACTTCAAATCCAAATTATAATACCCATCCCTGTTTACGTCCTCAAGTCTTTCAGTTCTATAGTAATAATAAGACTAAAGGGTAGAATATTAAACCGCTTTTATTTCGTTAACATAACTTATACATAAATTTCTATCTAGATGCTTATTTACCTAGTCATTAAAAATGGTTACTAATTACAGTAATCTTATCACACTTTAACAAAATAGAAAACACGTACATAAATTTTAGGACAATTATTGGCATTTCGTGAATATAGTAGCTATTTAAAATTTACTATGACATTTATTGATATCGGTAGACATATTTTTGCCTTGGATCCTGTAGTTCCTGCTCATTATTTGGTGCTTCCTGAAACAACATATATTTATATACAGATAAAACCTGTGGGTAATTGTTAATAACATTATAAGTGCAGTTATGTTGACTACGTGGGAAAAGTGTGCACCTCGAAGTCGTTGCAGCGACTGAGGGAACAGCTGACTGCTTACTGGTATTTATACTGTGGAGCAGTGGGTGTAGCCATTCGGCGTCGTCAACGTGTGATTGGACGCTCTGATCTACGTCACCTGGATACACCCACCGCTCCACAGTATAAATATCAGTCAATAACCAGCTCTGTGCTTAGTCGCTCTTGCGACTTCGAAATGCAAACATTATCCACGTAGTCAACGCAGTTGTACTTATGATGTCAGCTGCAGTTGCCGACAAAATATTCATGTAGACCATGGTTCTTTAACTCGATTCGTATTTCTACAAAATATGACCGTCGTGTACTTGATGTATTAGGAAAAGTATGGGGAAAACAATTGCAATGAAAATAACAATTTGTTCGAATACCTGCGGCTAGCATTTTCGCAAGTAGACAAGAACAATACAATAAGACAACAATATATATGACAAATAAGACAAACGAAGAAAAACGAACAATTCATCAAGAATAAAATTCAATCTCATGGAACGAACGAACGAACGAGTGACAAAAACGAAACGCATATATACACAGCAATTGTGAAATATGAGAACTACCACTGATTGTTTTCACACGAGCTGGAATTTGAAAAATTATCTTCCTCCCAACGAAGACTTATCTACGTTAGAGTTATCTTTTGCATTCTTTGTTCCTTTTCATTGCAATTTCGTTTCAGTCTCGCATAAAGACTCTAAAATCACATTTCTACAGATGAAAATAAGCAATGTAAAGGCACTATATGGAAGTATTTTCTCATGTAAATTAATTGTACAGTATATGGCACAGAAGTACCTACATACCTGTTCTAATTTCTGACGTGAATCTTGATTCGAGTAGGGGGGTGGAATTTTTACTACAATATCTGTAGGTTTCCTGATAACCTGCAGAAGAAAAAGAATCGATTGCAAATATTAAAATTATTTAACAAGACAAAGAGGTATAGAAAAAAATCTGAAAGTTCTAAAATTAGTTTCGATAATGCAATCGAACGTTTATTAAAGAAAAAAAAAATAGTGACTGCAATAATAATAAAATCTCGTACGTACACGCAAATCTTGCGTTTCAATAACAACTCAGTATGGTATAAATGTTTGTTTCCGCTCGACATAATATCGATAAGTGCCCGTTATAACTATTACATACTATTCATTTAGTTTAAATACTACCTATATATCTGTTTGTAGATACATATACACATGCACGATGCAAAGGTACTTTAGGAAAGGTTTATTAACCTAAATTGCGAAACTATTTTAAAAGCCAGTACTTTCTCAAAGGCCTAAGGCTGTTCAATCGAACATTCAGTGACCAATTTGCGACACGTCGCGTCGTGGTGCATTCGGAAACCTTGGACGAAAAAATTAACAATCGTTTTTGCAACTTTGTGCCTACATATTATTGGACTCCTATTCTGTCAATTTGTTTGATAAATAATCGTCAATTTGATTATTGTAAAGAAATGTTTACCTCTGCCTTGAATCCTTCCTTTGGATGTGCTGTATATTTTACAGTTCGAAGGAAACCGTCGGAATCGACGACAGAGTAGCTCCCAGATATTGTGTTTCCATTCCTCTCTTCCTTCCTGTTTTGATAATTCGTGTTAACGTCGTCTTTTACGTAGAAACCGAACTGATAAGATGGATTATGCTGAAATTGATAAGATATTTAAATTGTGGGGTCAACTTGGAATACGATCTACGGTCCTCCGTGCATAATTAAGCAGTTTTATTATCAAACCCTTACATTCCTTGACCTAAGTATATCTAATGTTTACATTATTTGGACAAGAAGATAAAGGTACCTATGTAAAGTTTTGTTACAGGAGGTTCTATGACCCTGACCTTTCGTATAACCCGAAAAAGCTTTTTAAATTGTACCTACCAAGTACTCTTATTATCTAAAATCCAATATATTAAAAAAAAAAACGAAATGTTTAACAGGGTAATATATTAATGAAAATCTTATTTAAATACGCCACCACTGGTAGTACAGCTGCCTTAATTTCGTCGTCATTATTTATTTTAGTACCTAGAAATAATTTACCTACCTGTTCGTTTTCCCTACCCAAAAAGAACCGTTTATGTTTTCATTTTGCCATCTCAAACGTGAGCATTTTAATGAGATCTTTTAACAGAAGTTGGTTGGTAGGTAGGTACTACATACTCAGTTATATAATAACCCGCAAGTTATACAACTTCCTCAGAGGCATTTTCACGCCGCCGAGTGCATATTAATGAATCTCATTATTACTATAATTAATGTTATTAACGCTTGGTTAATTCGAGGAGTTACGAAATTGCAAAAAAGGGCGAGACATAGGCACAGGGGTAGACTTCGCTTATTTATATCGCTAAGGTCAAATTACCTGCCTGTCCTAAGTCTTTTACTTCCGGGTTACGACTGAGGTCGCACATTTAATGCTCTCTCCGAAGCTTCCGTTATAATTATGATAATTAATTGCTGGCTGGAAGTTTTAATTGGAATGCAAGAGACATAAACTTTAAAACTCGAGCCATGGTTTTTAGTTCACATATCAAATACAATTAAAGTCAGGTCAGTTTCGGAAAGCGAACTCGACTGTCAATTGTTAAATAATACATCTTGCGCCTTTTACAATTGTCAACAGTCATGGAAGCAAAATATCTAGCAAAGTTACATGCCGGACTTTAATTCTATTTAATTAATATGCTGTTATATCAGTTCGTTTGAAAGTTTCTTAAAGAATTTAAAATAAGTCAAAAGACGAGCAATTTAGAAGCGGTGTAACTTGAAAAGGAAATACTTTACAAATGGAATGTTTGAGTGCCTTATCAGACGTCACAAAGTTAACAAATTTTAATGTGCTTAGTGCTTCCAGACATGGCCAAATCTGCTTATTGTGTCTCTTCAACAGTGAACGTAATTTTTATCAAGTATACAGGGTGCATCAAAATTATGAAGTGCTCGTCAAATTTTAAATTCTCTTACATCATAATCTTCTGTTTCTTCTTGGGACTTGTGTTGTATCGATTGTGATGGTTCCCTGACGTATTGGGGATCTATATTGGTAGAAGCATGTTGGGGTTGAGTGTACCGTTGGAGCTCCCCATACTGTTCTTGCACATGTTGGGGTTGGGATGCGGCCTGAGAAGAAAGAAACCAGAAATAAAAATTAAAGCGGGATATAAGAAATTCATTATAGAAGACCAAGTTTGGGTATGGAATGAAGAAGCCGAAAAATTGGTAGAAGGGGAAGAAAACAAGAAAGGCAAGGGGTTTTGACAAGAAAAAAGAAGAACTGAAAGATAGAAAATAGATCACAATTTAAAAATGGAACGAAGAAGATGACGACTATTGCTTGGAACGTGGCGGGGTTGAAGAACAAAGAAAGCTAGTTTTGAGAAGAGTTAAAAAATTATGATATGGCATTATTAAGTGAGACGAGGGAGGGAAGGGGAACAACTGATGCAGTATACATGCTGACAGAAAACAACAAAGACGATGTACACATAAATAACCAAGCAGCTAAAGCAAATGCATTGCTGGAGAGAATATAGGGAATAGGACAAAAATTGTGCAGAAATAATTGGGAAAGGAGGGTGGTACTTTTTGAAACGTTGGTAAAAAGTATAGTATTTTATGAAGTCGAGATATGGGGATGGAAAGAGTATAGAATAGTAGAAAATATTTATAAATGGTATATAAAATAGGTGTTGCGCTTAGAAAAAAGTACCCCAGACTTCATTTTAAGAAGGGAAACAAAATGTGGGAAAATGGTGGATGAAACAAGAAGAAAGGTTGTGAAATATGGAGAAAAATTGAGACAATTACCGGAAGGGGACTTAAGAAAGGAGATATGGAGGAAAAAGGTATTGGGGATCGGGACAAAAAATAAATATGATGTGGAAAAGGATAAAGCTTTAACAGAAATTGCAATAAGTAAAGAACAAATAGAAGAGTGGAGAGAAAAGGGATTGAATGTTAGTAGGATTATGAGGAAAAGATGTAATGAAATAGTAAGAGGTGAGTATTTGATAAAAATTTGGGAATCCAGATACGCCAAAAGTATGAGGGAGTTTATATGGATAGAATGGCAAGGGGATGAGGTGCCAGGATATCTAAGAGAAGGAAAAATTATAGAGATAATAGCTAGATTCAGAATGGGGAATGAGTGTAATGAGAATAAGTTTTGGATGAAAGAAAGTAAGAGATTGTGTAGAGTATGTGGAGAGAAGAGTGAATCAATGTAGCATGTATTAAAAGAAGTAACGGGGAAGAATGAGAGGGAGGAACTTGGAAGGATAATGAATGCGGATGGTAGTAGTCTGGCCCTATTGAAGCAAATTTTAAAAAGGAGAAGTGTGGAAAGGGGCCGAGGGAAAATACAGGAAAAATGAACATAAGGGAAAAGCAAGGGAAATGCTTAGTTTAAATACTTAAATTTTTGTAGGTTAGAGAATATAATATATTTTTCTTTTTTCTTCTTCTTTTGTGTGAGGAGATGTAAACATAACTTTTTTGTTTCAATAAAGCTCTTACTGTATTGGTAGAAGCAGGTTGGGGTTGAGTATACCGTTGGAGCTCCCCATACTGTGATTGCACATATTGGGGTTGCGATGCGACCTGATATTGTTGACTCTGTCGTAGGGCCTGCGCCTGTGTCCTTCTTTGCACAGCTGCTTGCGCATCTGCGGCTTGAGCTGCTTGCTGAGCTAACTGAATTTCTTGCGCAAACTGCGGACCTGCAATATAAGCTGCAGCTTTCTGAACCTGAAAATAACAATGGTACAATTTACATTAAAAAATCCCCTAATTATATCGTTTTTGGAGTATTTCCAAAAGTAGAGCGAATTGGTTAAAGAATTTGTGCATTTAGATTAAAATTTTTGCCATTCATGTTACATCATAATTTAAATATTGTCATAATTGATATTTAACATAATTTTACGTACCTACTTCCGCTTCTAACACAGTGATTGAAATTCCTTTCTAATCTGTGTATTTTGCATATATACAAATTTACATGTCGTTTTTGTTACTGTGCAATAAATAAATTGTAAAAGTTAAAAAAAGCGAAGGACTTGCTTTTAAAGACATGATTAGTGACCGTAACTTAACTCTTATTGAATCGATCATTTTACGATATGAATGACAGTTTTTTGTAATGAAACGTTTCTTTACTGAACACTATCTATCACAATTTATCTTTCTAATAATTAAAATCGTGTTTTAAAATAATTGTTCAGCTTTTTACTGCGTCAATTGCAACAGATGTATATTTCAAAGTTGCTTTTTGTTCATAGTGGCATTTAAAAGTTATCTTCATTTAACATTAACCTTTAAATGTGTAGAGAACTACTTTAATACTGAAAGAAGTTTAGAGATAAGAAAGTCCGGGGGATTCTGTATCAAATTTATTAAACTTCTCAAGACATTCTCAAAGATACAGTTGTAAATGATAAAAGTTTCAAGATGAACTCTTTAGTACATGTATTTATTACATAAGTAAATACGGAACGAATATGTCCAATATTTGTAATCATTTACATATTTATTGACTCACTTTCGACTCATAAAATATCTTCTATTAAACAGCTTGAAAAATGAGTAGGCAATTTATAATAATTAGTCACAAACTTGATTGGTGAAACGTTAGGTGTTCTTTTATTGCTCGCTTAAGATTCAATTAAAACTCACTTCTGGCCCATGAAAACTTGTATGACTCATCATTTGGATTAGACAATTGTCCAATGTTAAACCAATGTGATTATTCAAAAATTAGTCGAAGGCTTAATGTGTGGGATATTTGATGTTCGTAATACTCGCTTCAGACTCAATTTGGACCCACTTTTAACTCATAAAAACTCCTCTATTACTCATCATAGAAACACAAATTGACGTGGTTATTCAAAAATTAGTCTAAGACTTAATGTGTAGGGGTATTTGATGTTCCTAATACTCACTTCAGACTCAATCTGGACTAAGTTTTGGCTCATCTGTTATTACTCATCATAGATAATTGTTCAGTATCAAGTCTACATGAATATTCAAAAATTAATAGCAAACCTAACGAGTGAAATAGTTGATGTATTTAATACTCGCTTCAGACTTTAGTTGGACTCACTATTGGCAAGTTCAAGCTTTTCTATTACTTATCATAGACATACTCACTGGTTTAGAAAATTGTACAATGTTAAACCGACATGATTATTCAAAAATTAGCCACAGAGTTAATGTAGGAAACACTTCATGTTCATAATACTCATCTTTTAACTCGTAAAAACTCCTCTACTACTCATCATAGAAACACACATCCAAAAGTTAATCGCAGACTTAATGTCTGCTATATTTGATGTTTATAATAATCAATTTGAACTCGGTTTTGGCTCATCTGTTACTCTTTCTAAAAATACAGTGTTCGTTCTCTAAATTATATTATAATCAAAATTGAAGGCACTTAGTTTTTTTTTATTAGTACTTTTTAATTGTAGAATTGTGGTTTTGGTAAAATAATTGGGGCGTAGAATTGATTACTGAATAATGTGTATTTTAATTCCCGCATAAAGTTTTTATCCCCGTTGGATTATCGTTAGAAGAATGGTCGGATCGTCCTGACGTGGGTTATGAATATTCATGGTTATGAATATTTTTTTTTCACGTACAAAGAGAAAGGTGGCTCAATGATGATGTAGTGTAGTAGATCGTATCATGGCATAACAAGCATCCAGATATGTGGAGCTAATCACGATAAATCCTCAGTGATGAGAACGACGTCACGGAAAAATGGGAGATTAGCGAACAAGGGCACTTTACCTACTAGGTTTTGGGTTTCATCATTACTTATACGTACGTGTACGGATAATAAACTTGAGGGGCAGGTACTTTCTTTTGTGCGATTATTCGGAAACTGAATGATCAAATACCTACCTAATGTCAAAGATAATGAAGAAGATTTTTGAAGCTGCACACAAGGCTACGATTGAAAGCAAATTAGAAAATTAGGGATGGAATCCAATTGTCAGTTAGGTGTCTTAAAAAATGTAGTTTCTGGTATTTTGGAGAGATTTTCGAGGTTGGAAATAATTTTTAACAAAAATAAGTTCTGCATTTTTTGTAAATTTTAAGAGTAAGTTTAGGTACTTTTAAATTAAAGTTATGAAGGCTTTTATAGCCAAACAAAATATTTTATAACATTATCATATTATAATAGAAACTGTATCTCGTCTAATTGTAATCAATTGAGAAATTTGAGAGCAACTGGATGAATTTTGATACGGTTTTCATTATTATACAATTTCATTAATTTATTATAAAATTCCTTGACAAGAATTTGCAGAAATTTTCAATTACAATTGAACTTCAATAGTACTTTATCACTCCCAAAATTTACGTATTCCTTTGTTCGAGTTAACGAAAAAAAAAATAAAGCAAGAACCCTGAGCAAACTAAAAAGGGTAAACTTATCTTTGCCTTGCCTTTAAATTGCTTCTTTAATCCTAAAACGACTTTAATGATTCTGTACCTGTTTGTCAGCGGCTGTCGGTAGTAAAAGTTGCACTCTCGGTGTTAAAACTCGCGGTTGGGCATTAGGATCATCGGCACTTTCCTCTACAGGTTTCGCCTGCGCCCCAATCCCTTGCTGTTGCAAAATTTGCAAATTGATATCCTGGGGTGAAATATACTGTTGGTCAATGCCACCATGGACCAACTGACCGTACAACTGACCGACCACAAGCAAAATAATTGCCACGCGCGACACCACCATCGCAATTGTTATTATATTGTGTATATGTGTGAAGGGTGAAAATAAAAATTTCTTTCGTTTGGTATTCTCGCGCGATCAGATTCAGAATTTTAATTTGAATTTTTATAAATATCTACGATAGCAGCACGAACTCGTTTGCCGGCTGGCTTTATTTGAACGGGAGACCCGAGCGATTGGTTTTTATTAGATCGTGTGAAAGAATAATTGCATTTATAAGTTCGTTCACCCTACCCTTTGCAAAAGGTTCTTCTGGTGCAAAAGTTCCTCTCACTCATGCCAGAAAACGTCCCTCAGCTGTTGACGCAGCAACGAACAATCTGGTACAGCATACCAGTGGCGTAACATACAAAAATAATTTTATTGTAAAAAATTACATAATGTAAAGAATCCATGAATTTATAAATCAGAAGTTATCGTCTTTATCGTCATCCCTTATTTAGTTTTTATAGTTTTGATTTATTGAAGAATTTCTGTTTCCACCTTGAGGAGTTTCTGTCGTAAAGACGTCCAGCATTCATTAAAAGGTTCACTAATTTGATAAAATACGATGTGAAGATGTCCCTTTTGATGATAGTTTATACTTACTCTTAAGTAACCTTTTAATGTAAAGAATTTTACATAAAATACATGTCAGAGGCAAAGGGGAATATACTCCTCGTAGGCGGTTACTGGGTTGGGCTGCACTCTGTTTGTTTTACTTTAAATAACAAACTCACATTACCAAATAAATGTTTAATTAACACAAAGCTACAATCGACTGAAGATTTCCTAAGAGAGATTTTTAAAATATTTAGTAAGTGCAAGAATTCTTTTTAATTCTTTTTCATGGACAAAATATTAATAAACCAACTAGTCTATTATACAGTTTGGCGTAATAAAATATTTAAATTGCCCTTATTCGTGATATTAAACAATTTCAATTTGCTAATTTTTTATTGCAAATGTATATTTAATGTTGGTGTGAGTTGTGGTCTCTTTCTTGAATTATGACCAAGTAGAAATTACTTCCATAACACTTAACTTTTGTCATAAAACTGTGGAACTACCATTTATGTTACATGAACTAAAATTGAAGCCCAACAGCAAGTTATAATTGAACGGAGACGTTCCATAATTCTCCAAGGAGACCGAGAGGTTCCATTCGGAAATTTAACTTATTTTAATATTATTACCTATGTGTATCTTCTATTTAATTGTAAACAATAACGAGCTCCTAAAACTTGCTCCTAACTTTCACATCTCTACATATTTTGATAATGGTACCTTAAGTAACAAAACTTGGTTACTTTACTGTGCTTCGAAATGTTAAAATGTGGAAAAAGGACTGCGGATTAATTAATTTTAAAGAAGACTATTATTTTTAATGATTGCTAAGTATTTAAGACTTGATAAACTAAACTCATGAATTTTTACGTCAAAGGAAATCCTGTTCTAATGGTAGGAAATCCTCATGCATGGCGTTTAAAATGAAGTATATAGAATTTTATTAATCCCATTTGTCAAAAGTTATAATCATCTAGAAAAAGATCCCTTAGTGTATTACCCTTTTAAACATAGTTCATGTAGAGTGCCCTGTATATTAATAAATTACTTTTGTCAGACCTCATCAAATTAAAATTTCGCCACCTTTGAAACTCATTTTAAGTTAAAATCATCACGCAGGCTTTTCAATTTATTATTGCTGCGTTCGTATTGAACTTCTTAACACTTCCGGCGTCACACTGTTCTTAAAAATAATTACTATTACTACTGAATAAAATCCTCTGGTTACGGAATTAACATTCTATTATTATCTAACGATTTCACAAATATATTTACGATTAATTAAATTAATAACAATATCAGCATGGATTCTGAAAGTTGCAGTTCAATTTTCATCTAACTGACTTTGATATAGGTAATGGCTTTTCTAGATTGAAAAAAATAAATAAAACTTTAACACATTGTAATAAGTTGTTTTCATTTGTGTACTTTCAGAAACTTTTGTAATTAAAAACTGTGTACAATATTCTTTATTGATTTCAAAATTAGAGACAAAGCAAAAAATTGTGGTTAACAGTAGCCTTGGATTGAAAGTAGGTATCTACCTATAAACTTCTCGGTTTCACGTATTATTCATTTTAGGCTCTAGTAATATAAATCTTGCAATCGTTTTTCAAATTGTTTTTAACAAATTGAAATTGTAATTTAAAACTTCTTTCCATTACTTACCGAACGTATCCATATTCTAAAGAATTTCAATCAGATTTCGATAACTCGAAACGTTAATAAGTCTAATTTACGGGGGGATACCTTATTAATGTATATCTCTTTCTAATAGCGACTCCATACAAGCAGTGAGGCAGATAAATTTTCTAGAATTATTTGTAATCAAAACTTTATTTCTTGACCAAAAATTTAATATAATAAAAGAGTGGAAAGTGGTGCACTGAAAAAAAAAATACTTAATATATCCATCCATTTATCTATCTGTCTGTAATATGAAATAAACCGGTACATGCAAATGCTCATTTACAAACAAAAAGCACATACAGGTCAACAGAAATAAAGTGGCCCCTCAGACTTCGAGCGAACGGCGCAAAAGATAGAAAGAAAACGCATTCGGAAGGAAAAAAATGCATTTTACCGCTCGGTGTTTGTACCGTGTTTCAAATCGGGCCCGTATTGTACCCCGTAAAAACTCACCCCAGGGTGTCTTAATGGTAATAGTAATATTTACACGAAAAGTGGTAATGCACTTTAAATGAAGCAGAATTCCCATTTTGTATTTTAAATATGTAATATTATTTGAATGGGGTTACTTTAGTACCCAGTATTGATATTTCTACAATCACTTCTTCCTCAGAATACTGATTTTAGTAAGTAATTAAATTAAATAATTACAGTTGTAAACGCACATCAATCTGTATATAATAAATAAATAAATAAATATTTCGAGGTATTCAGCTCAGCTATTATTAATATTAAAATATTTATAATAATAATAATAATAATAATAATAAACTAGTAAACGAAACATTGACTAATTAAGTTTATAGAATAAATATGTATACTTAAGTGTTTCTTTTATTTGTCCGCTTTCCTTTAAGAGTGTCTCACCAATTATGAAAAGTATTTGCTAAAAGTTGCACGATCTTTTATAAACTAAATAAAATTTAAAATTAAGTGAAAATCATTATTAATCGTCCCTATCGTTGACGTTTCTGATTTAGTGTTTTTTTCTTATAATACGGGGCGAGTTTACATACAACGCTACAATATCAGCTGTGTCCATTGCGCACCGGTGGGCGTTCAGATTGCAAGGGTCAAGCTATTTATGTTGGCCTGTACATATTCATATTTATTTTTATTCTATAACTTGAAGTTTTGATATCTCGAAATTCTTTGCGTTACATGGCGATACGAGTTATTGAAGTTGGACTGTATTTAGTTTATGTAAAATAATATTGAGATTGATTTTGTTATCGAGGAAAAAATGCTTTAAATTCAGCTCAGTTTAGACTCTACTAAGTACGAATGGCTAAGGAAAAGGAAATAATAACGTTACACCTATTTAAATTACAAAGGACTTCGTAGTTTTTCGTATTTTGAATTATCGAGGTTCTACTATTAAACCTCATAGTACTTATATATAATTATCCTTTGCTAAGGAAACGCCCTGTATAAATTTCTCATCTGTCAAACTCTCAGCAATTAGTAACTAACCGCCATTTATTAAAGAAGCAATTTGTCTTGTTTATGGTCTAACGTAGTTACGTAATGTAATAATGTTTCTTGCACACAACGTAACGGTAAATTGTAACATTTCCAACTACTACTACCTACTGCTAGGTTGTGTGCAATGCAATGCAATGCAACTGCGAATGCGAAGGATCTTTTGTATAATAAGCCACCAAGCATTCTAACTAAGCGGTTGTACATTTGACATCGACAGCTTTATTACTTACTGCCTGGACCGAGTATTAGGCTATCGAAACGTCCGTTCGGCGTTCTACAGTCGCACCCCATGATGACATAAAGCGACAGATGGAGGGAGGGAGAGTTACGTTAATTGATAATCAGGAAAATTAGTGCATAAGTGTCTCTTCGCCGTCTTGTTCCTTACGTTTGCTCTCACCCTGTAGTCAAGTAGGTATTTAGATCTTGACCTAAGAAGGTGGAGGATCAAGAAAGTTCTGATAGGTGCAGCAAGGTTTGTTTACGTTTGCAGGACCTCAATTTTTATTCTAAAATTTGTCTGACCTTCTACACTTACATAAATTGATTAAGGCAGACATTTGTGCTTTTTTTGACATACGGAACCCTAAAAGTTGTGTTTTATTAACAAACGTGGAAGCTGGAAGGGATCAGAAAAAATTCAGGAGTTGGAAATTCATGATTGGTACCAAACTGGGATCCCAACCCATTGTTTCTATTTTTGTTTCCGGTCTACCTCATCAAAACATTCACACAGTTCATTGTTTGTAGAAGATAAACAAGGAACAGTAACTACGTACCTATGTACGTACGTACGTACGTATAGGTCGAAGTGGAATTTACTATCCAGTAGGTTTCATTTACATATCAGATAGAAGGCTAATTCGGGTCGTGTGTAATGCGATTCAAACTGCGCGAGGAGATTCGTAACTCACTTATGCAGTTCCACGGCAACCGGAGCTAATTTCTCTGCCTAACAACTTTGTCAAATCGAAATGTGTGTATTTGTAATAAAAGACGATAACTAATCTCCGGAAATCGGCTCAGTTTACACTTCACGAATGAAATTTCTCCACGCAACACATAATTATTCTACTGCAATCAGTGCAACTAGGAGAAATTAACGTAAATTTTTAGATTACAAGAAAAACTACATTGGTATCTATAATTTAATTAGAAATCGAGGAAAAGGATACTGATGAGAAAAATCGGATCTGGCGGAATTAAGTGTTGCGTTGGTCTGATGTAATAGGATTGAATATGAATGGGTTTCAATTAGGGAAAATCGGAATGTGTAACAGGTAGCAGGTAATATTACATTAACATTTCTTATTTCTTTAGTAAAGAAAATAGCTCTGCAAAAATTTTGCTAGATGTTACTCAGAATCTCATGAGAACCGGTTTTGGAATGCGCAGAAACTTGACTTCATTCGTTGTTAACTAAATGTATGAATAGAAGTCACTTCTTGTGCATTTGATGGTTCATGACATTTTAAAATGCTTCTACAATTTAACATATTCTATCGAAGTTCTCCACGGAGATTAAAGAACAGTAAATGACTATCAAAACTTTTATTAGAGATAACTCAGAATCTCATGAGATCCGGCTCTGAAATGCGCAGAAACTTGATATCACTCGTTGTTAACTTAATTTCTGAACACAAGTCACTTCTTGCGCATTTGATGGCTCATGACATTTTGAAATAGCTCTACAATTTAACGTAGTTTATCGAGGGTCTCCACAGAGATGAAAGAACAGGAAATTATTACCAAAAATTTTGTTAGAGGTAACTCAGAGTCTCTTGAGTTCAGGCTCTGGAATGCGCAAAAACTTGATATCACTCGTTGTTAACTAAATTTCTTAGCACAAGTCTCACTTCTTACGCGTTCTTTAACTCATGAAATTTTTAAACATACCTACAATTCAATGTGTTTGATAAAGGTTTATCACAGAGAAGGAAAAACAGCAAATTATTATAGTTTGCTGTATTATATAAAGTTAATGTTGTAATTTTGATTGACGCTGGCTTTAAATCACCTACATCACTTTAGGGCAACATTATACAGGGTTTTTCAAGTTGATGGGCTATTAGAAGTATATGAATTAGTAGAAGGAATTAAATTTAGAAACTTGGGCTCATTTGGTTATTGTTTATGCCGCTTCTTTTAAAAATATTTTCAAGTTCGATTTACATCGGGTTATACCGGAAGTCGATACCAACTTTGTTATTTTAAATGGAATGGTATATTTTTTACGCTTAATTCGAATAAAACGTGTAATTCTAAGGTAAGTTTGATAACAAACTTGTACATCTATGACGATCGGTTTCTGAGTTAATTTAATTTATAGAAAAAAAATCGCTACCACAACCCAAATTATAAAACATCATAACTTCCACAAAATACGACTTAAAGTGTTGAAATTTTTACTAGTAATAGCTGAATATTAGTGCTAACGCCTTGACAAAATTGATTTAAATAATTTATACAGGGCGTTCAAAATAAAATTCTAAAATTGAAAAACTTCAAACACGAATTACTTCGTTTTTTCAAATAGCACCTACTATTTTTTATTTTTTCAATCGATTCGTTTTTTTATCCTCTTTCGATCCATATGGATACTTCCTATTTTATTTGAAAATTTTGGAATAATTTTGAATTATTACTTAAAATAGGAAGTATCCATATAGATCGAAAGAGGATAAAAAAGGAATCGATTGAAAAAATAAAAAATAGTAGGTGCTATTTGAAAAAACGAAGTAATTCTTGTTTGGAGTTTTTCAATTTTAGTATTTTATTTTGAACGCCCTGTATAAATTATTCAATTCAATTTTGTCAAGGCGTTAGCACTAATATTCAGCTATTACTAGTAAAAATTTCAACAGTCTTAGTCGTATTTTGTGGAAGTTATGATTTTTTATAATTTGAGTTGCGGTAGCGATTTTTTTTTTATAAATTAAATTAACTCAGAAACCGATCGTCATAGGTGTACAAGTTGGTTATCAAACTTACCTTAGAATTACACGTTTTATTCGAATTCAGCGTGAAAAATATACCATTTCTTTTAAAATAACGAAGTTGGTATCAACTTCCGGTATAACCGGATGTAAATCGAACTTGAAAATATTTTTAAAAGAAGCGGCATAAACAATAACCAAATGAGCCCAAATTTCAGAATTGAATTCCTTCTACTAATTCATATACTTCTAATAGCCTATCAACTTGAAAAACCCTGTATACCTAAAAAGCAGTAAATATCTGAAGGAGTCGCTTTAAAAGTGGCAAAACGTTATACAAATAAATATATATGACACTTATTACATTCAATTCCTTAACTATCAGATTTAATTCAAAGAATAGCAAAATGTTTAAGAAACCTTTACCATTATGACCTACCTGTCGATTGCTCGTTATATCAGGTACGTTGTACTGGGGTCTCGCAACAGACGTTGATGGGTGACTATGTTTATATTGTTCCGTGCTTTCTTCTACGGGTCTCGGTTTGGGCAATGAGGCCAAATATTCGGGACTGGGTAACTTCTTCAGCGGATAATATTCATCCCTGTAAATCGCCTGAGTGACTCCAGAATAACCTTCATCGCGATATCTCGGACCGGAAACGGGTTCCGCTAATGTAACCGTTACCACCCCGTGTAAAAGTAATCCACAAAATAGTACAAGTAACATAACGGTACGAATACAAAGTACCTGCCTCGGTTCGCGTCACAAACGGAATATCGGAAAAGTTTCGATTTATTTATTTAAGTACTATAAATAGGTACCTATGTACGTTCAGTCACCCTCCCCATTTATTAAGCCTAATTGGCAGAGAAATTTGTGCAATGGTTCTGTCACCAACTGGTTGTGAGTGTAACAGCAGTTTGTAGGCGCAGGACATTTCGTGAGATAAAAATCGCATTGGTTCGAGTTTGCAAACGTTTCTAAAGCCATTAAAATGGCTACTTAGTGGTATTATGGTACCCACCCATATGGTTTGTAACAATGTAGACGTACCTATGCGTGTGGGAAAATTAGGCTCGAAAATTGCTCTGTCACCTTCTAATAAGTAACAGTTACAGTTGCTGAATATTTATTTGACTATAAAAATACATCTAATTTGAAATATATTAGAAAGGGTAACTTGAATTTATTTTCGAAATACTTATTGTGTATATAAATGAAACTATATGGTAATTGAGATATGTGTATAACTACTGAAAAGTTAGTTGAACTGTCGGCTAAATTAAAATTTTATAATGTAATTAATATCAGACTCTTTAAGTTTCTAAATAACTTTTAAAAGACTGTTAGTATATTTTATTATTTTCTTTGCAGGTAAGACTGATAGACAAAAATTTTGACCTAAGGATTCAGCAGGATAAGCCTATTAATTCTGAAAATTAACGGTAAGCTTTGTGATTATTTTTACAATTATTAGGTACTTACAGTAAAACTATATCATAACGTACTCGAAAGGTCTTAAGAATCCGAACACTAGTATATCAAAATTTAGAACTTAAAACAGAATTATACTGTTGTCTTTTTCATACATTCAAATTTGCTGTTGTCAACTCGTTGTTTGTTAAATCAAAGGTTTCAAAACTAAATTGAGGGAATTTTTTTTAAATTAAAATACACTTATAATGCACATAGATTGCCAATGCGGATATAAGAATATATTTATAGATAAATAAAAAGTACATCATATTTGATTTCTTGGTACTTTATCCAAGAAGTTGTACGTAATAAAAGTAAGTACGTTATAACACTTTTTTTTTTGTTGAGTACTTTATAAGAACGATAGAGACTTTTGTTATGGTACGTTATAACCGTAAGTCCATAATAAGCATGTACGTCATAAGTGAGTTTTACTCTATTAAGTCCTGACGCGATTTCTAGGAAATTTTAAAGGAGTTGCCAACATTCTGTATGTAATTTAAAACATTAAATGTACCTAGTAGTAGGTACATAAATATTCCGAAATCTTCTACTGATTGTTTCGAGTTAAAACAACATAACAGCGTGGGTCTTATTAATGAAACAAAGCATCTACGACGCTTTTATAATCCATAAATCATTAGTTAGTCTTAAAAGGCGCACCTACCTTTTATTTTATAACATGCCATTTTATACGTTAATTTCTTATTTCATTTGACTGACTCGATTCGATAGATAATAAATAATGAATTTGTTATATAACGTACAATAAAACAGACGTGTTGTATGTCTGCGTGTTTGTTTCAGTAAGAAAGGATGATAGAATTTACTGCAGCTGTTTATCTATGTGCCGTACATTGTAGCTAAACTATGTATGTATTTACGTATATCCTTATTTTGCCTATGTGTCGACGTCGTGTGTACCCAGGTACAGGTATCTGTTTCAACTTTCACTTACATTACTTTCATGCTGGTGTTTTCGCGATTGTGCGACTGAATAAGGTCAATACATGGGCACTTAAAGTGCTCTCACCAGGATAAATTATATTTTGGAGAAATTGCATACTCATTTCATTATATCTACTAAAAAGGTTTCCTAAAAAGAATTAACAAACATTTCAAATATTTGGTTTTATGAACTACGACGTAAACGTATATATGTAGATAATTAGTAATGTTATGCATATTAAAGGAGAAGACCATCAATCATAACAAAGTTGTCAGATTATAAATTGAATCCTCATCCTCATCCTCATCCTCATCCTCATCCTCATCCTCATCCTCATCCTCATCCTCATCCTCATCCTCATCCTCATCCTCATCCTCATCCTCATCCCTCACCTCATCCTCATCCTCTTTCCCTCATCCTCATCCTCATCCTCATCCTCATCCTCATCCTCATCCTCATCCTCATCCTCATCCTCATCCTCATCCTCATCCTCATCCTCATCCTCATCCTCATCCTCATCCTCATCCTCATCCTCATCCTCATCCTCATCCTCATCCTCATCCTCATCCTCATCCTCATCCTCATCCTCATCCTCATCCTCATCCTCATCCTCATCCTCATCCTCATCCTCATCCTCATCCTCATCCTCATCCTCATCCTCATCCTCATCCTCATCCTCATCCTCATCCTCATCCTCATCCTCATCCTCATCCTCATCCTCATCCTCATCCTCATCCTCATCCTCATCCTCATCCTCATCCTCATCCTCATCCTCATCCTCATCCTCATCCTCATCCTCATCCTCATTCTTTTCCCTTTCTTTCCTCTTCTTCCCCTTTCTATTTCTCTTAGGTGATGAACAAAGACCATTATTGTCAAATTTTGACCATCTATTCACAGTGATGGGTTTTTTGCTTAAATAATTAATTTGTTTTTCATTTTTGATTCCAATTGGTACCAGAAGATCCCTTTCGGTGTAAATACAAGTCTGTTTACATATCCTCAAATCAATCAGTTTCTTACCAACATTCTGTCATTTCTGTGATTGTTCCCACTTTTATTCATGCCCATTTTGAAAAGAGCTTTGGAAGAGGAAATTTGAACATTGTTTATATTTGCCATAATGCCGGCAAATGTGCACGTCAAGTGAAGTAAGGGGACGAATATGAAGTGCCCATCACATGAAAGATGAATAAAACCGTAACGTTAAAGCGAAACGTTCATGACATAGTAGCAGCGACGTCGAAAAATAACGCTCTTAAATCTGACATTGTAGCAACATTACATACAAACTACAAAACGCGAAATTTGCGACCAAACAAAAATAGCCAGTCGTTCTAGTTAGAAAAAATAAAGATTTTTATGGCTAGTAAAAATTTGTAATTCTCTTGCTCATAATGACAATAAATTATAAATCTTGTCAAATACAAAGCTAAAAAATAGTTAAAGATTGTAATATATATATATTTAAATGTTAAACGGGTGCAACTAGTAGGTACATATTTTATATTTCGTTAAATTCCATCAGTGAAAACTTGCAGGACCCGTCAATAATTCGAAAGTAATAAAAAGGGACTTTTCTAAACCGAGCGCTAAAAAAAGTTCTTTGCTTTTAAAGCACTACCAGCAAAATCTTTTATGTCTATCGAAGTTGTTGCCGTCCTGCAACGAAAATGCCGCCAACAGAAATGGAAACGCTATTGAGAGGCGTTGAGCCAGAAGAGGGAGCTGTACATAAAAGACCACAACTTTGGCAAAATTTGTTCGATGTAACTATCTGGACTTTATATATTAAACGAGTATCTACCAGAAGTCGTAACTCAAAGGCTTGGTCCAGAGAAATGTCAGGGAAAATGCCAAATGTAGTTCCTCTTCAAATATAAATAAACCCCCGTAGGGCAGCAACACTTTGCTGAGGAATACTATGTGATGTTGTGTCGTACAATTTACCCATGTTTTTAAAGAAGGTACATTGCTTCTGGTCGTGTGAAGAGTTGAGGGAACTTAAGTCGAAATATGTGGGATTAGTTGACTAGTTAACTTCACAAAGCTGTTTGAACTTTACATGAGTTACTACTTCATGAAAATAATCTAATTCGCGTTTGCTTGGCTGGTATAGCAAGCGGATGCACTCAAAGCAACATTTAACTCGTCTGGGTAGTAAACAGACGCACTCGAAGCAGCACAGTCTTATTTTTAGAAGTTGTTAACGAAAAGAGACAAAATTAATAAACAAAATACAAATTCCAATTGAGTTAAAAGGAAGTGTAGGGATGTAAATAAATTATTATTGTTATTGTTATTTGTTTCTGCAGAAGTTTACGTGAGATATTACGTTACCGCACATATCCGACAGTAAAAGTTTTATCAACGAGGGTTTCGGGGTGCGAAAATGGCTGTTTTAACATCCAAAACTGGAACATGCAGAAACGCGCAAATAGTTATCTGAATGAGAAATTTGGAATGTTAGTGAATAGTATGTGTGGGTACGTGTATTATTGTCAGTTTACTCGTAAAGGCTCTTTGTGCTCGACAAATTTATCGCGGTCAGTGAACATTAAGGAAATATGAACCTACACGAAATAGCGTCACGAGATCAAACACATCTTCTAATCGAATTAAATTCTGATTTTACTGAATAATTAAGGGATAAAGATACGATTATTGACAGCAAGGGTTGATTTCCGATGTGGAATGGCCCATATCCGTTTTATAATGACCAGGACTAATTAAACAGGCTTTAGATGAAATATGAGATGAGAAAAATCACTTTAATGTGTAAATTTGTCTTTGAGGGTGGATCATCATCAGAAATTAATAAAGGAGCTGTTGCAAAATTATTAGTAATTACCAAATAAACCATAAATTAATAATAAAATCAGAGATGTCAACACAGTGGAATAATTTGCTAGATAAACTCTACTTCAAGTTCAAGTCCTTGCTTCTTGATATAAGGAAAGGACAACCTGTTAATTGTTAGAATTAATATTGTTAAACTAGGAATTTCTTTATATTCTATACACTTAGGTACTATTTTAGCTGATAATTATTTGAAAGTAATTAATAGTGAGGAATTGAGTTCAGGGTAGGGATACTTGGAGAATGTGATATATTCACCTGCAATATAATTATTTAATGTGTACCTGACTGTTATATAAGGATGTGAAAGTAAAAAATATTTTAGCAATAAAGGGAATAATAAAAGTATAACATAATTGTTGATACCTACATTACGTTGATATATAAGACACATTTTATTATTTTTTTCCAACCGAAATTATTAGACCGGATGGGTGAAAGTATAACTTTGCATTAAAATTGTATTTATAATGTGCCTTATTTACGCATTTTATACTCCCTATAAGGCAATTTAAAACGGATAATTATGTAAATGTGTGTGGCAATTTTAATGTCGGGTCCATTTTACAGCCTCCATTCAACTTTTTTTAAGTTAACGAGTACGTCTCGCTCATTTTTCGGATAATAAAAACGTACGTACACAAAAAGTTGAGTCTTTTGTAAAAGAATTTTAATGCGTAATAAAGGAACTGGATGATGTAGAAGAATAATTTTTTTTCTCGTTGAAATCGCTGAGTGAAATTATAACACGTATATGGATGTAGAGTGAGGAGAAAAAAGAGGGAGAAAGAATGATAAAGAGAGAAAGAGAGGGAGAGACAGGCAGTAAAACATCCAAAGAGTTGGAAGAGGTATTAAAGATATAAAAGAAAGAGAAGGAGAGAGGGGAAAGAAAGAAAGGGGGATGAAAAAGAGAACTTACGAAGAAAAGGATGGAAAGTTAAGAAAACTAGAGGGGAAGAGTTACGAAAAGTAGAGAAAGGGATATGTAATGGAAGAGGAAGTAAGATTGGAAGAGAGAGAGAGAGGGAGGAGGTGAAACGAGAGAGACGAAAGTGAAGAGGAATATAAAAGGAGAAAAGGGGAATGAGGGACAGACAGAGAGTGGGGAGAGTAAGTGGGATGTAAAAATGAATTAACTTTGCAAGAGATGGAAAGGGAAGAGAGCAATGGAGAGGAAGAAACAAAGGAGATGGACAGAGAAATTGGACGAATTAGGTAGGATAAAAGGGAGATTAACTAAAGAGGAATGAGAACAACAATTGAAGAGAATGATATAATGAAAGACATAGAGAGAACAAGGGGAGAGACAAACAGAGAGGAGGGAGAACGAAAGTGGGATGTATGAAAGAGGAAAAGGAAAAATAGAAAAGGAGGGGTGACGGAGAAGGGTGGAAGAGTGAGGAGAGATGGAGAGGAGGAGATTAAATGAAAGTATGTAGAGTGGGGATGGGAAAAAAGACCCTCTTCAGGAAAGATGGGTGAAATAGGTGAAAAGATATGGAGAGAACTAGGGATGGAAGGAGGGAGGGGCGGGAGAGAGAAAGAGAGAGGGGGAGGAAGTTCGTAAGCTTTTTTCAAATTGTCACAATAGAAACTTCCCTTAAACTTCGTAACCCCTTCTAATGAAAAATTCCAAATTAACCGGGAAAAGTAGTTATATTTCCGACAAACCCTTCAGTGTGTGTATCTGTTCATATTTTTGGCATTGGTGCAGTTTCCAAACCCATTTTTCTACACCTACGCTTACCTTCTTTCTTATTGTACCTAATACAAAAAAAGGAAAATTTTTGTCACAAATTCTGGACATTTTACCGCTCGGATAAATTTTGATTCAGTGCCATTGACGTGTGCACATTCATTGGAGGCGTTAATGTATCCTTCAGCCAGAATATACTTCTGTGTGTATATAATATATTGATATTTGTGTGTGTATGTAGGCATAAGAAATACATTTGGCCCTTCGTTGGGCACGCAGTGGGTTTTCACTTTGAGTACATGGAAGGAATTCATAAGTGAAATGCGAATAGAGAAGCTTTTTTCCGCTCCTTTTCTCTTTCTCACTCTCGATCTCCCTGTTCACCAAACCGTTCGAGAGTATAATGTAGTGGGTACTCTTTGACTGCATTAGATTTTCAAATGGGGTTTCCACCCTCAAATTCACCCGCGTATATTCCCCCTTTTCGTCCACAATTGTAATAAAATACTTCAGAAATATGTGGATAATGTGGAACTTTTTGTTAGGTTGGTATTCAAAAGTTTTTTGCAATTCCAATTCTATTTTAGAGGTTATTCGTATATCATTTCACATCAGTCTAGTCAGGTAGGGTGGTTTAAGAAAATATTTTATTTTTTAAAACTAAAAGTAGCACAAGGATCCTTTGCCAGGAAAATTTCTTTTGTGGCAAAATTTCTAATAGCTATTGGTACAACGTCGTATTGACGTTTCGAGTTATTTACCAACTAATTGAAGCTACTGCTGGCTAATAACAAGATTTCTACCTAACCATATCCAGTGCAGTAAGAGCCATCTGTCGATATATGTCACTAATAAGGTGCCCCAGAATGCTGTTTAATGTTCACGCAATTTCTTAGCATAATACAGCCCTTAAATATTCACAGATGGCGATCAATTCGTGTTTGTATTTAATTATGAAACCTTTCTTATATACGTAGTTAGTCGTTTTTATTTAAGTCGAACATTGATCAAAAACTACTTAGTAAGTAAGAATTACTTTATTCGTAATCCTGTTAAGCTTTTTTAACTGAAGAAAAGATGCTTTTTAACATAACTTAACTCACAATGGTTGTTCTTCTTGAAGGAGGTTCTTTTGTTGGACAATGAAATTAAAAACACTAAGCAAACCAAATCCGTTTCGTTGTAATTATGTCGGCCCTACAAACGAAAGTTATTAAAGAGTACTTTGTTGAAACAACTTTAATGAATCTTTCTTCATTTGACCCGAGACTTTTTTGTTTTTTTGCTGAGTTTTCGATTTAATTTTACTCGACGGGAAGAAAATACAGGAAGGATTAGTAATAGTCAACTCGAGAACGTGTTCGGCAAGAATTTGTTTTTCAAAGAAACAACTAGTAGATTAAAGGACCAATTCCATGAAGTTAATGAAGATTACCTTCCGCGTTTGCCATTTCTTCATTAAACCGGTAAAAATAAATTACTGCTCAAACTTTAATATTATATGCTCCCTCGATCACCAAAACTCAATGCAACAATGGTATATAAAATGAGAAGCTACAACATATGCAGCTCAGGGGATGTCATCCATTTTGAGCGTTGTTTCTATAAAAAGTTGATAAAACTTCGACCCTTACGTGAGCTAACATTTTACTTGACGAACTTCAAAATTTACATTCCATTAAATTCAATAGTCGTTTGGTATATTTGGTATATATTGCAATGGTAAATGTTATTTTACAAATTAATGGACACATTTCTATGTACGTATATTCGTATTGTTCAGTAATGAACACAAAGTTACCCATGGTTGTTTGCATGCTTTGATGAACTCCACTACGCGTCACTGGCAATCCAACTTGACCTATCTGGCCCAACGTGTTGACATTGTACAAACAATACCGCAGAAAGCCTGTTAAATCAAGTTGTAGGTGGGTATATGCAGTAGGTACTGAGAGACCAATACGTACTGGCATAATGCAACTGCCGGATTCAATTGGAAATAGAGAATATATGGAAATCAAACCAATACAACTGCAGCTTATTTTTTAAAAGGATTGAAAGCTAAAATGTGTCAATATTTGATCCTTTGAAAAATAAACAGGATAGTTTTTTGAAACAGCTTATTTAGCTGTAAAACTTTGATTGACTCCAAAAAATTAATTTTTATAAATAGACAGCTTAGTGTGTGTGGCAACCAAGTGCTTTCCGAGTTGTTATGCCATGGTCCTGTCTTCCTCCTTTTCTAAACGTTTCGCCAGTCTCGACTGTTGGCATCTTCAGTAGATTGTTGCTGCTCATTCTGAGCAGAATCTCAACAGAAGAAGCAGAATGAGCAGCAACAATCTACTGAAGATGCCAACAGTTGAGACTGGCGAAACGTTTAGAAAAGGAGGAAGACAGGACCACGGCATAACAACCCGGAAAACACTTGGTTACCATACGAACGCCGCCGTGTAAGCCTACGATCATCAGATAGATTATAGTACCAAACGTGGATAGTGGTTTCGATCTTACTAGACCTTATCAGAGTGACATAGCCGAACAGATGCAACTCAAACGGAGAGAGTTTACAGAATATCAGCATACAGTCACTGTACAGCCATCTACTGGGTACTTGCAGCTTCAGAAATAGTCCAAGTACTTATATTTTAACACTTTTCCAAAATTAATTTTTCGTTAACTATTTTATATTTCGTTATATTAAATTTGTTCCAATTTAAATATGCAACGCTCTTCTGTATGACAAATTATAAAAAAATTTTGTTTATTTTGTGTTCCAAATTACTTCCTTTAATTTTCTAGAAGAAAGTTAGGTAGGTAGATAGGTTTGTTTTTTTTTTGTTGAATCGTTTTAAGGCAACGGGAAATGAGAATCGATATCACCCATCGAACGAATTTAACCCTAGTCGGTGGTCAGAACCCGCACGTTCCAAATCTTTTAATATGTTTCAACTTTGCGAGACTAGAATTTTAAAAAAGCTGAATCCTAACTTATTATGCGAGTGTTTGAGTTAAGAGATTAAGAAAGTTTGGTTATATCTTTGATATTTATGTTATCCGCCTCATCTCTTCAATTTATCCTCAACTGTATCTTTCTTTTCTTATATTTTTATTTTGGTTTATCATCATCATTTTATAAAATATCAGAAACATTGAAGTTTCTTGAATGATTAAAAACCTTTATCATAACAAATTTATATTATACAAAGTGTTGTACCAAGAAAATTTAATAGCTATGAAAACAATTATTACGTTAAGGATAATTCTCTTATTAGAAATTTTTGTTTATCACATTTTACGTCCGTATGATAAAATATGGAGATAACAACAGGGTGAATATCTTCTGATTTTTCTTATCTTTAGGAGTAGTAGGTGCCCCGAGGAAATTGTGTTCGTAGCAATAGATTAGGAACTGTTCGAATGTAAATTTCCAGCCAAGTTTTGATTTATGATCGTGCAACGCCTATAAAGTTCACTGGCCAGGATTTATATAGCGATTTATAGGGTAGCAGATTTTAAAAGTACACCCTTAAATGTATTTCATTCTCTAATACTTACCTTCCTTCTGTTATAGTAGCTAAATATTTTGATATTTTTACTACAATTTTTTAAGAAAATATAAAATAAGTTTTACATAATTTTTAACAACTGTAAGGCAACAAAATGTCTTCTAGAAAATTATTCTTAATTAGCCTTAGAATATTGATGTAGGTAATTTTCAACACAAGAAAAAATGTTGAGTTATAAGTAGGTAAATATTAAAATCATGCAAGGATATAATTTATGTCAGGATATTTTTTGAACATTTTGCGCCCTCTCCATATCCTTAAGGAAACTTGTGAACAAGGATTCAGGAGAGTACAGGATTTCTAAGGAATTTATATACAGATCCCGTTGAAATACTAAATGAACCTTAGAAATCAATAACAGGGATAACTTGGCAAGGAAATCCTTTTCAGAGCTGAAGGATTGTTCCTGAATTCCTGTTATAACACCAGATGGCAGCAAATGTATCCTAGGGAAGTTGAGGATGAAGATTTAAATTACAAATACAAATTCATAATTTATTGAAACAGTCTCTTAGTTGCTTTAAGTGATCCTTTAACGTAGGTTAATTTAAATTAAATGTAAACAAATAAATTAATACTTTTTAATAGTAAATGTTGCAAAGAGCACGTTCTTAAAGATACCTTATCACCCTATTTTGTTCATTTTAGATTGAAAAGTCTGTCAAAAAGTAGTTAAAATGTAATTTTCGATCTTTACTTAATCGCTTCAGACATTTGTGTCTTTCCAGAGAAGTTTTATTAAATGTGAAAGTTAAAAATTGAAATAAATAATCAACCTTCCACTTTAACTACTAAATAAAATATTGATCCTTTTCATAAGGAAAATATTTCTAATCCACTTAAATAAGTAATAGAAATTTTCAGTACACACAGCAATACATTTGTCATCCACAAATATATGTGGTAGATGTTTGTTTGGGTGCCACGAATAAGAAAAACAAAAAGAAATAATAATAATAAGCAAAAACAGCTTAATAAATTTTATTCCGAAAGGAGCGACATCCGTTCCCACAGGCGCTCTTTCGCTTGAAAGATTTAATAACACGTATAATATACGGGAAAGGGGGAGAGCTCAGTCGTCGGCGGTTAGAAATCCACATATCTCGCCTTAATTACGAGTTCTCTTCCAATTCTTTGGGATTAAGAAAACTCCTTTTTGTTAGAAATCTAATTTTCTGGAACAACTCTCCTCTGAATTCTACCCTTGTGTTCTTAAAACGAATTTATTGTTCCTGTTATATCTGCAGGGAATTAAAGTCGAGTTTTGTAAACGGCTCCCGGCTAGCACGAAATATTTCTTTAAGTCTTACGATTACATTAACATCAACAGGAAAATTGCATAACCGCAACAGGGTTAAATAAGGTAAATAATACTCATCTTATGTTACTGTAACGTTTTTTCTTGTTGGGGTTATTTTTGAAAGGCAATGTGGGTCATTCAAGTTCCTACTTTATTCCTTCTATTTAGTTAGGTACATTTGAAACACGAAGAGGCTTAAAGGGAACTAAATCTGATAGAAATCAGGACGTATCGTTTACTATTTATTTTGGACTTTGCCTTCCTAATTTGACTCTACTGTCTTTGGCTTCGAGTTGGTCGCTCCTATTGGCTAATTGGGTTGAATTTCTACCCCAGCCAGTATGGCACCACTGCAGGCTAAAATTACCTATTTATACATAATACAATATAATAAAAATCAGGAGAAGCATTTCTATAGATATAATTCAGTTGTGAACCCTTATTTGTTCACCCGGAACTAAATTCTGTCTCCAACTTTATCGTGTGTTTGCATACGGTACATTGAATTATGTAAATATTTTTATCCGTTGAGATAAAATAAAAAATAAGTAAGTGGTACATCGTGTGGTGTATAGTTCGAAACAAGTTTTAGCGGTTTTGTAGCAGTTGACGGGGTTGAACGAATTCGAGGCGCCATCTATCCCCCGGATAAAACTTGCGAGGTTTCAAAAAAGAATACAAAACATACATAATACATACGTACACGTTTTCATAACACCGATTCGCTAAAGCCTTTCGTAGTCGAACTTTTTCCTCTACAAAACTAAATTTATTTAAAAGTTTTCAGACGGATCTCGAACAAAACAAACGAGTATATTCTACAACTGTAGGGGTTTGGCGTATCGGTGGGTTTTGAAATAGAATACGTAAGGGTAGTTGTATACACAAATAGTGAGCAGTTTTAAATTAAATCATTAAAAGTCCAACAATATCTATTTCCAGATTGAACTATTTTATTTGTTCTGTTACTAGAATTTGGTGAAAAAATGTGTAGAAAATATCAGACGAATTTAAATAAACATGACGAATAAAAATAACAAAAACTCACAATTTTGAACGGCTTCGTCAGTTCAATTTTGAAATAAACATCCCTTTAAGTATGTTTTATAAACAAAATTTAAATGAAAAGGGTGAGAGTAAAAGTGGCAAATGAAACGCTGCGCGTCACCCGCTTCACCGCCTTAACCTACACTTAAATCATTAACTTCTAATCCTGTTTCTAATTGACGTTTCTTCGTAATTATTATTATAACTATTTAAATGGTTGCCTTCTAAATGTCTTAGATTGCAATTTAAAGTATATTTAATTAAGATGTACCTAAAAATAGTTCAAACAGAAAATTTCAAACGAATTAATATCAAATAGCTAAGAAGTTTAAAAATTTTTTGATTTTATGTCTGCCATTGATTTGTAATCATATGCATCTACCAGTTACGTAATTAATTAAATAAACTTCATTCAACTTCTTGGTAAGTAAATAGCTACTTTCAAAAGGTCTTAAAGTTTGTTGACTCAAAAGATGTAATTACTTAAAGTCCCTAATGTCGCCAGTATATCTACATTAATACATAAAATAAGTTTGTCTATCTGTCTGGAAAATAAAAACAGAAATATCTATAATAAATATTGACTTCTCTGGACAAAATTTGGTTTAGGTAGTTACTAGAAATATTTATGTACCGATATGTCACTCAGTTGTAATTGTTACCAAACCAAACATTCGTTTATATTTTTAAACAACCCTCGTGCAATGTTTCGCCAGTTCGTTAATTCACGTGACTGATTTCAATAAGCGTGCAACTCGGAATTGACTGGGCTCTAACTGCAGCACTTTACTCAGTTGAATAAGCAGTTATTTGATTGTCCCAAAATCAATTTCTATGTCCATCATCACAATAAATAAAGTCCTTTACATCCATCAACCCAGCGTGAAAAGCTTGGCGTAGTAAACTCGGAAAAACTTTTAATGGTAGGTATTTAAAAAAAATTGACGAATCAAATTTTAGTTAATCATTTTACAGCAGCTCCAAAAAGTTGTAGCTTTTATAAAACAATAGGAGAGGGTAGTTGTGATATTTTGGGCTAAAGAACAGTTTTTTTAAATTGTTTTGGAGGATCATGACCTGATATAAATATTCACTAGCTACAAAAAGTTACGAAGTTGAAAGGAATTTACAGAATATGGAACTCTCTCTCCCTATGGGGGTGGAGGCTAAAATCTCCAAAATCTAATCAATCAATGGATTGTAGGTATTCACATCTAAATGATAAACTAAAATTTCAAATCACCACAAACTAACAGTTGTCAGAATCTCGGAATGACTCGTTACATTTTGATTTTGATGGGTGGTAGCTTCCCTGACGTGGGTCAATTTAGAAAACGTCATTACGCTTTCTCAACACTCAACGCATCATTGCGGGGAGCAATGTGCACTAGCCAAATACGTAATTTCGGCATGATGCATTAAGTGTCGATTTGACGCTGTGAAATCGTGCTTGGGTCACATGGCCATTAACAACGTGATTAGTAGCATCGATTCCTCCCCGAGGGAACCCTTCGTCATTTAGGTCTTTTGTTGGAAATTTGTGGTTGCGAATATTGCTTATCAAAATTTATAGCCAAGTTGTTTTGGGAATGTGGAATATATTATGGAGACAATAAGGAATTTACTCACATTACATAAAGTTAGAACTCTAACCCAATCAAAAAGACGAAAAATAAACGGAGACAGTGGAATTCAGAATAAATAAATGAATGTTTTAGGATGAGTAATAATTAGGAATCTTTCGAGTCACACAGTTAACCGTTTCAAACTTACAAGTTTCTTTAACTCATGTAGACTCATCTGCGACTCGTTCTAAAAACATGCGACAAGTTTACAGCTCAATTTTTCTTTTGTATACCATGCCACAATAGGCGGTCACCAACCTTTAAGTTCTCCTAAATTTGTTTACATCATTGAGTTTCCTTTTTATCCTCCATACCATTAAACCGAAATGTTTTAGAATGAGTTATAGGTGAGAATTTGAGAGTAACACATTCAGATTAATTTGTAAATAGTTTAAACTAAAAATTTCTATGTATGACCCCTGTCTTACAAGGCAACACTCTTCCCTATCTTAAGCGGAATTGTTTGCGACTCATCTTAAAAACATGCGACTAGTTTACATCTCAATTTTTCTTTTTTATACCATGCCACACTGGGCGGTCACCAACCTTTAAGTTCTCCTAAATTTGTTTACATCTTTGAGTTTCCTTTTTATCCTCCATACCATTACAACCGAAATGTGTTAGGACGAGTTATAGGCGAGAATTTGAGAGCAACACATTTATATTATTAGTAAATAGTCTTAAACTAAAAATTTCTATGTATGAGCTCTGTTTACAAGACAACACTCTTCCCTATCTTAAGCGGAATTGTTTGCGACTCATCCTAAAAACATGCGACAAGTTTACAGCTCAATTTTTCTTTTGTATACCAAGCCACAATAGGCGGTCACCAACCTTTAAGTTCTCCTAAATTTGTTTACATCTTTGAGTTTCCTTTTTATCCTCCATACCATTACAGCCGAAATGTTTTAGAATGAGTTATAGGTGAGAATTTGAGAGTAACACGTTTATATTATTAGTAAATAGTCTTAAACTAAAAATTTCTATGTACGAGCCCTGTCTACAAAACAACACTCTTCCCTATCTTAAGCGGAATTGTTTGCGACTCATCTTAAAAACATGCGACTAGTTTACATCTCAATTTTTCTTTTTTATACCATGCCACACTGGGCGGTCACCAACCTTTAAGTTCTCCTAAATTTGTTTACATCTTTGAGTTTCCTTTTTATCCTCCATACCATTACAACCGAAATGTGTTAGGACGAGTTATAGGCGAGAATTTGAGAGCAACACATTTATATTATTAGTAAATAGTCTTAAACTAAAAATTTCTATGTATGAGCTCTGTTTACAAGACAACACTCTTCCCTATCTTAAGCGGAATTGTTTGCGACTCATCCTAAAAACATGCGACAAGTTTACAGCTCAATTTTTCTTTTGTATACCAAGCCACAATGGGCGGTCACTAACCTTTAAGTTCTCCTAAATTTGTTTACATCTTTGAGTTTCCTTTTTATCCTCCATACCATTACAGCCGAAATGTTTTAGAATGAGTTATAGGTGAGAATTTGAGAGTAACACGTTTATATTATTAGTAAATAGTTTCAAACTAAAAATTTCTATGTACGAGCCCTGTCTACAAAACAACACTCTTCCCTATCTCAAGCGGAATTGTTTGCGACTCATCCTAAAAACATGCGACTAAGTTTACATCTCAATTTTTCTTTTTTATACCATGCCACACTGGGCGGTCACCAACCTTTAAGTTCTCCTAAATTTGTTTACATCTTTGAGTTTCCTTTTTATCCTCCATACCATTACAGCCGAAATGTTTTAGAATGAGTTATAGGTGAGAATTTGAGAGTAACACGTTTATATTATTAGTAAATAGTTTCAAACTAAAAATTTCTATGTATGTACTCTGTCTATAAGGCAACACTCTTTCCTATCTCAAGCGGAATTGTTTGCGACTCATCCTAAAAACATGCGACAAGTTTACAGCTCAATTTTTCTTTTTTATACCATGCCACACTGGGCGGTCACCAACCTTTAAGTTCTCCTAAATTTGTTTACATCTTTGAGTTTCCTTTTTATCCTCCATACCATTAAAGCCGAAATGTTTTAAGATGAGTTACAGATGAGAATTTAAGAGCAACACGTTTATATTATTAGTAAATAGTTTCAAACTAAAAATTTCTATGTATGTACTCTGTCTATAAGGCAACACTCTTTCCTATCTCAAGCGGAATTGTTTGCGACTCATCCTAAAAACATGCGGCAAGTTTATAGCCCAATTTTTATTTTTTATAACATACCACATTGGATGGTCACTAATCTTTTAATTCTCTTAAGTTTCTCTACGTTTTTTAAGCTTTTTTTGTAATCCTCCATACTTCAATTGCTATTTTCATAACATTCGAAATGTTTTTTAGATGAAAATTTGCGAGTCACGTTTATATTATTGGTAAGTAGTTTCAAACCCAAAATAAATTTTGCATGAGCCTCGCCTACAAGTCAATACTCTTCTCTAAACCAAGTGGACTCACCTGTGACTCATCTTAAAAGCATGCGACATGGTATTAGTCAACAATCTTTTGACACTCGTGAACAGATACAATTCTGCCTCCATAATTTTTGCAACAAGGAAAGTTTTTTTACAGTTAACTGTCTACAGAGCGAATTTAATGGTTCATCAAACAGAAACGGTTAATTGGAGATTCGGCATCAGACAGATAGTTGTACCGGTGTGTTGTAGGGATGCGAGTAGCAGGTACACAACGCACAAGTCCATTCAATTGAATTGAAATACTCACTTAGGTTGATGCCAGCTTGCTGAAGCATCCACACAGGTAGGTACATATCTATTATACGTAGTTATCTGTATGGTATCTGCATGAATCCTTCTCATCTTCCTGTTGCCTAACTAACTAGGTATCTAAATTGCTTTTAACGAAATTGCCCCGTTTAAATGAGATAAATTTTATCGCTCATTGGTGCACCTCTCTGTGCCTTTGTGCAAAGGTACACAATTCGACTTATTCAAGGCAGTCACAGAAGTGAACAATCTTCGATAAAAATTATTGAAGTACAGGAAAAGTAATATGGTATTTCACAAAATGCGTCATATACAGGTGTATTAAAGCTTCACAATTTAGAAATATTAATACAATAATAAATTTTGTTTTTATCGTTACTTCAAAAATTGCCCAAGCAATTCATAAATTTCCTACCTATGCCATTTATGAAATTCCTGGATATTTTGTTCAGGCTTGACAGAAAGAAGGATATTAACAATTGTTTTTGTTTAAATAATTTGTCTTATTTAAGGGAACATTTCACAAACGGACCGCGCATTTTATGAAAAGATAGGACATCCAAAAACAAAGGACAATTAATTAATAGTACTGCAATTGAAACTAACTTTATGGGTTTAAAATTTACTTATTGTTAGGGAATATTTTTATTCGTTTTTTTTTTTTAATGTTTGTTCTCTCCTGTTGCGACTCGACTTTTATCCGAATGAGCTGCATTTGAAGACATCATTAATTTATTTTTGAGTAAATAGTGGATTGCTGTCTGCTCTATTTACATGCATTTCTATTTCCGGGTAACGCATTTATATTTATGTTCAAGTGTATGTTATTGTGAATTTTTCATTTTTACAAAGCTGACTGAAATTCATTTAAAACTTGTGCGTTTTATGAAAGTAGGTAGGTATTATAATAATAATGTTCTACCATTGCTAGGGTTTGAATTTGTCAAGTGCTGTTTGCTCCAAAAGCTCCGGTAATGAAGAAAATTATATTTTTCGTAATACTTACTTGAATTTTATAATTCACATTTCTTACGACGGACCAATTCGAGTACCTAGATCTCAAGTTGTAGGGCATTAAATCTTCTACCTACGAGATTTTTTTAAATTATGTTTAAATATAATAAGAGTAGGATTTTTACTTTAAACAAAATTTATTGGTTAAGAATTACAACATGTAAGATTTAAAAACATAAAATCCCGAATTACAGGTTAGTTCCAATTAATATTAGGTAGATAATAGGCTAGATAAAATGTACATGATTATAAAAATAATATAATGGTAAAAATGGACGGTTTATAATCAGTAATGGTAAATAAAATAATGGGAACTTACTAACAAACACTAAAACTTAAATTTTATTTCGACAACAGTTATGACGATTATTTATTTAATAATGTATGTATTATAAGTACAAATATTTTAAACAATTCTACAATAACGTAAACATATACATAAGTAATATATTATTATATAATATTTTTTGTGTGTGGCAATATTTATACATATACGTATTTTGTATATACAAAAGTGGAAGAAAAAGAAGTAAAAGCTGAATCTGTGATACTTTAGCGGAAAAAAAGTTCGAAGATCCTAACATTATAGAGGGCTTCCCATGCAAGGAATATCACAGTCAAAAATGACAACGCCCTATTTAAAGATCAATTTTTCTTATTACGGAAAAGAAGAAAAATGGCAGGACATTTTCAATTGTGGGGTATTGCACCTTCCCAACCACCAAAAAGTTATCCATATTTACATTTTATTCGTGTAAGTTTATTAATCGATAAAATCAACGACCATATTCAAATTTTTACAAATCTATGAAATTTGAGAACCGGTAAATTTATTTTGAAAAGTACGGTAGGGGATAACAAGCATCAATGTGCATTTTCAATAATGAGTAAAAAATATACAATTATTGGCCTACTACTTAGCCTTTTAGAATTATTTTTAATCCCCTTCTCATCTTTATTTATTTTCGTTTTATTCCTTTTTATAGTTGTAAAGTGAATTCACTTACTTATTTCTTACACGAGTCTGTTATTACACTTATAGGTCTAAAATTTGTATATTAAATACAAGTCTTAAATTATTTAGTAACGAACAAAGCAAAGATATAATGTACAAAAAGCAGTAATATACCACAAATCTATTTAGAAATATAAGTAACTGTATAAAATCTATAAAAAAGGGCAAAAGTAATTTGAAAAGAAATTTTGAAAATATTTCTTGTAGGATATAGTAACAGAAGAATATAATGGGTGACCCCTTTATCATATCTAACAAATAAATTACCTCAAGTTATAAACAAAACACATTTAAAACTGGCTACAGAAAAGTGGAAATAATTACGAGACTGGTTGGACATTGTTTGTAATTCTTAGGCAAGATAATCAAAGTAGCATAGGCAAGTAGAAATTCCTAATGGGTGCCTATTGGGCAATGTCATCAAGATACCAATTCTATATATACTTCACGTAGCTATAGAAAATAATTACAATGACCAACTTTATATTGGCATTATTTATAATGACCGGGCAATATCATAAATTAGTATGTAGAGAACGAAACATCAGTGAAGGTAATTAAATAGTTTACGATTTTTACTTATGCCCAAGCAATAATTAAAATGACTGACTGAATGTTGACACTGTTTATAATGACCGGGCTATGTCAGAAATTAGTAAAACACAGAACAATGAAACTTTAATCAGTTTTAAGATTGTAGAAAATAAAAGAAATGACGACCTGAATAATGACATTGTTCATAATGACTAGGACTAGGATCATTTATAACGCCCAAGTATTATATACATTGCCTAAGCTAGTTTTGGCATTACCCATTGTTGAAATTAATCACACTAACAGAAAAGAATTGTTATCCAAACAATTTCGTATTAATAAATCCAATTGGGTAACCTAATGCAGTAGACAATTACGATAATAATTAACGACTAAATACTCCATAAATTAAATATTTTCACTTAATATAATATGTATATATATATATCCATAGCCTTCTTCCATAACGGTGAACATTTATTAACAAATGGACTAGATAATAACGATAACGTTTGATTAGATAATACAATATTTGTCCTACCGTACCGTTTAATTCACTCCATAGCTAACGAAGCCCTTTCAGTACTCCTGTTCTTCCTTACTTTAATTGTTGCGAACACTTCCGTCCTAAAACGCCAGAGGCTCTTTAGTTACCTAGGTCACCAAGACAAATAAACAAATACACGACTACACAACAAAAAAATGACAACAACTAACGAAACATGCAGCTGAAAACCATGCAAGTTTATTTCATGTGAATGTTCTCATTTCTGGCTGATGCATCTAAACCCCAAAGGTCATACCAAGGGCCGTATAGGTTTCCTGTATGGGGTGTTTTTTCGTCATATCTGGGAGCACGATCGGGAGATTTTAACCGTCTTTGTAACGATTCGCCATAACTCATGAGACTCTCTTCGTCGTTACGTTTGTTGGAAGCGCTGCTGTTGGTTTTGGAAAGTTTTGACCGTGGAAAGTATTGTCCAGATTCAGAGTATTGGCGTGAAGGACTTTCGTGGTGATCCCTGTCAGTGAAGTCGCCAGAATTTTCGTTTTCAGAATCGCTCCTGTATCGTCGTTGTAATCTCGTCTCCTCTTCTTCAACTTCTGAGTTGATACTTTCGTAGCTGGATCTCATCCGGGTGTCGTTGTTTACATGATGGTATTGTTTCTGGTTATGGTTGCTATAGTATTTTCTTCGTTCTTCTTGATGTCCATTTTCTTCTTCAGTGTTGCGATGTCTTCTGTCTATCGTTCTGTTGGCTTCTTTGACCACTCCATTTTGTTGTTCTCGTCCGAATGTTTTGAAAGAATGTCTTTCGTTTCTTCCATATCTGTCGCTGTTAGACTTTTCCAGTTTGTTGTTTCTATTACGTAATTCAACGTCGCTCATTACGTTTCTTTCATTCTCGTCATTTTGTTTGTTATTATTTGATGTTACGTTATTTCCTCCTGGTGGATACTTGGATGATTTTGAAAGCTTTTCCAGTTTTTTGCCGATAGCTGCAACATTAGATAATTTTTCTTTGTTCTTTCTAACCTTTTTCATCTGATCGTCGACAACGATGCAGTCGTAAGGGTCACTTGTCTCTTCTGAATCACTTCCGGATTCTGAACCGATTGAATCGCTGTATTGTTGCAGAATGTTCTTTCTATTAACTGTTCTCACTAAGAGGCCATCGCCGTCATCGTAGAATTCTCCGTTCGTTTGTGGATTTCCCTTTTTGTCGTAGCGATTGTCACGGGGGTCTGTGGATTTTTTGGGGTTGTGGGTTAAGTGTTGGTTGAAGCTTCTCTTACGCCTCCGAGGCTCAGGTTTCCTTCCTTGATCATTTTTGGTCCTTTCCATAGTTTCTTGACTTTCTTCGTTGGCTTGCATTGTTCTTTCAGAATCATTAGATCTGTCACGACTCATTTTTCGAGCAGACCTGTCAGAATCCTTCCTCTTCTCTGACGAGTTCCGTTTGGTCTTTGGTACAGGAGGTTTGTCCTCAACTTCAACCAAATCTTTATGTTTCCACATTGACATTCCTTCCAATACTTCGTTTTCGTTTCCTTTCCCAAACTTCCAAAATGATTTGGTCCTTTTAACAAAACCTTTTTTCTCGCCGTCAGATTTCAGTAGCGACAGTTGGTCATCAGAGAGAGAATATCTGGTCTGTACCAGATTTCCTGCGCTATTAGAAGGCCTAATAGGATTAGGCCTTCTGGGTTTATGGTTTCTGTCAGTGTTTGAGCGAGATTTTGGTTTTCTAAATAAACAAAAGTAAAAAAGCTCTACTTAAAACAAACATGCTACAACAATACGTTAATTAGTAAGCAATCAATCAACCACGTACCTGGACGAGGTCAGTTTCGTTTGCCCATGGATCGACTCATCGTCCGAATAATCAACTTCGGGTTGTGGGGGAGGGTCATTGCTAAATCCCGAATCGTTACTGCTGTGAAGCGAGACATTACCAACGGGTCCGGCACTCTTTGTGTTCTTCCCTTGAAGATGTAACGGCAGTGATGATATACCTGTTGGTTTGTCTAATCTCGTGTTGATAGGGTGCGTGGGATACGTGGAAGGGTGCGAACTGGCAAAGTTGAAATTAGATGTAGACGTCTTCATTCCCGTTTGGGAATATCCCGTGTCGGGATTCGTTCTCGAACTAAACGTTGTGCTGTGTGACTGAACGAGTGAAGTTTTCTCGTAAGGTAGGGACGGGGTCGGTATTGGGGCCGGAAGTGCTGGGGGTGGAATGTTGTTAGAAGCGATCGCACGACGAATCTGAAACGAAATAGTTTTTTGTAAATAAGGAATCGAAAGCTTTTATGTAAAATAAGTGTCCGAAAAAGGAGAAGAAATGAATGAATATCTTCGTTTTCTTTTTTCAGATTAATTTAAATTACGATAGAACCGATCGCAGGATTTTAGTACCTAAGTAGAGTCAAGCCTTTAAAATCTATCTTATCGTTTATTATTGCGGAAGAGACGGTGCAGAGATATAGAAATTGAAGTGTTTTTAACAATATAAAAGAGACAACGTAGTTGCATGTTTCTGACATATCCTTAAAGGAAAGATTTTTCTAAGAGGATGTGTAGGGTAGATAGGTTATGATGAACGTTTTATCTGGGAAAATGTGAAAGTTATGATGTCTATCGAAATGAACTGAAGTCACCTTTACTATATGGTCACTGAACATAAGTGTCTGGAAACTATAAGAAGCACTGCAGAGATTTCAACAAAATTTTAACTCTATAAAGTTCGTTCTAGTAATGCAATGATAATTTATAAAATTTACTTTACGAGTGTTGTTGTTGTATAAGTTTATTAGCAATGTCGCGATCTGAAGCTGGTAGTTGGCAAAGGACTCGAATAATTATGGAAGTAGTCAAAAGGTCTTCAATAATTCTTGTACAGTACGACGTCCTTTTGTCAACTTTCGAGGGTCAATAATTATCAATCTTAACACTTTTTTTTGGAAAATACATCGTAGCCAGGAATTTATATCTATTACATTCTCAATCATTAACAAATACGGAATCATACAATATATACAGATGTGATAATATACGAACCGAACGTAGGGATATTCTGTTGCAAGTAGTCACAACGGACGGTATCGTCTTTTTATAAATATTGCATGGAATAAAAAATATGTCATTCCTATATTTGGTTAGTAAGTTGCCAAATCTGTATAAATGTTGTTATCAACTTTCGTTTTTATCGTTAAGTAGAATTTTTTATTAATTTTTCTTTTTCTGGCAGAGCTTTGAAGTATTCTTATGCATGGAACCAACGATAAAGAAGGTGAACACCAACGAAAACGTCTGTAGATCAGCCGACATCATGAATGTAAGTGCTTAAAATTTTTTTTAGGTTTACAAGATCTTAACACAAAATTTTTTCGCCCTTTTAATTATTGGCAAAAACTGTAGGTAGGAAAATATCGTAAGGACCAATTATTCAAACAGAAACTAATAAATTTACCTAATAGATCGCCGTTACACAAATAGGATTTTTACTGAAAGTTTAATAGTTAAAATTAAAGTGACGCTTTATTTTTTTTATTTATTATAAAAGTTATTTAGGTAATAAAATTAAAAAGCATCTAGCAGCTACCTGTTTAGCATTAGCAGATGATCTGTGGATATGCAGCGTATCGCCAAACATACGGGGTGTCGAGCTATCTAACGTGTTGTTACCGGTGTGTTGTCCCGACGATGAATACTGCGTGTTCGACGTTTGGGCTGTCGAAGACTTGTTGTGACCAGAATGCGATTCGTTTACCTCATATCTGTGCTTTGGAGATCTGAAAATCACCACGAACAAACGCAAAATTCATAATTCGGAATCAGAAAGTTGAATAAAACATAACATTACTTTTATACGGTACCAAAAGTAATTTTAAATTGAGTAATAACATTAAAAATGTAACATTAAAGTTGGCTTACATAATGGAATCGTCGAGTAATTCGGTATAGGCCATAGGGAACCACCCGCTACATTGTGTCCTTAGATTCTCACCAAACTGCCAGCCCTTTGTCCTTTCCCCGATCAACGCGATGATGTCGCCTTCAAGGAAACTCAATTGATTTTCTCCACTTGATAGATACGCGTACATTGCCCTGGCTAAGTGCGTTTCCCACTGGGGAGCAGACGAAGGATTTGGAACAGCAACTGATCTTGGTCGACGAGATGGACTGTTGCCCTCTGAAACAGAAACGAAAAAATCCTTTCCACTAAAACAATATCGATTTAGCTTCTACGATAAATACATTGTTTGATGATTTGAAAATATATTTAGATAACGCAAAGTAACAAGATTTAATAAACTAACCCAACTTAACGCGAAGCCAAATTTCCGGGAGGCATATAAGAATCTACTGAATGTGAGTTAAATAAGTTTTAGATCTTCGGAAAACCAACCACAACCTTTTACAATTCCTATTATAGAATTGGGTTCGCGATCTAAATAACCCGTAAAGTCCAAACGTATCTGTTATCATCAGTGGAATTGCGTTGACTACGTGGACAAAGTTTGTACCTCAAAGTCTCGGGAGAAACTACGAGCAATACAGACTGTTCATTGATATTTATACTACGAGAAGTAGGTATTGATTGCGCAGACTCGCTGCGCCCATTGCTTCGCCGTATAAATATCAGTCTTCTCTGAACTTTGCGTTCAGTCGTTGTGGAGACTTCGAGGTGCAACCATCGTCCACAAAGTCAATTCATTTTCACTTAGAATGTCAGACTATGACGTCAGCAGCTATTCTTATGTGCCCTTTAGGAAATTATTCAAAAAAAAATTTTAAAATTTGCTAATTATCATATCATATTCAACGATGTATTAACAGTCAAAAACACTCACAGAAAAATTTAGAAAGAGGCAAGTTAGATACATATTATATTAGAAAGTTTCTATTATTTTCATAGGTAAATAATATAGGATGCCTATTTCAAGTAATTAGTAATTAGTGAAACATATCCCTTTTAATAAATTTCCGAAAATATTAGAAAATAAAAAACGTGTTAGGTACCATTTTAATTTTAAAAACTGCTTAAACTTTAATTATTGAAATAAAGAGGTAAAGAGAGTTTAAATTTAGTATCCTTCCGTAAAAAAGCATTTTGGAATTAAATTACTAATCCAGTTAAAATGTAATTATCTTTTAGTCAAAAATATTTTCATTTTATTTTTCTTAGCCGATGTGAACATTATTTTTATAAAGTGACAGGACGTTTTTCTTATATATTTGTGAGTCGATTTCACGGCTTCTTACCTTGTGCAGAATGCGTTGACGAATTTATGTTGTGATCCGACTTAGCCCTGTTGAGTGTTGCGACAGGTGACGCGGCTTCTTCTATCGATCTTATATCAAGGCAAGATGCGTCCATACTTTTTGTCTTTCTGAGTTGCGAGTTGATGCTAATCCGGTCTTCTTCCAGATTCGGACTGCGAGGATTCGAATATAAATCTTCGTCTTGCCAAATTGAAACTTGCTGGAAATTTAAATTGGACTTTTTCCAATGAAAAATTCAAATTATGAAATGATACTCAAATGACTTAACCTTCTTTTATTTAACGAACTTAGAATGAAAATAGGGTAAAATGGGCACGTTTCCTTATACCTGCTCGTCTTTAACCTTGTTTTGTTTTTGCAATATTTAAGAAAGAGAGTCCTGTAAAAAAACCTCCCCGTGGTGTGTGCCTCTCTCAAGGGGTGTATGATATTGACAGAGCTTAATAATCCGGAAATTTTCCAATCTCCGACTTACCTTTATTTTGTTGGTAAAAATGTTTTCCACTGATTCCGGAAGGTATTCCCTTGTTTTGGCGACTTCCTGCCATTTCTCCAAGTTCTGTTGATAGACCGCCACACCGTGGGAGTAATACGACAGATAATGTTTGGCAAGGGAGCATTGCCTTTCCAAAACAAACCCGTATCTCCTCCGTTCTTGTGTCATGGCCTGGAAAATTTATGTTCCTTTTTATTTGGAAACAGCTCAGAAACACACACAAACACAACTTACGTTCTTTAAGCTCTGCTCGCAGAACGCGTCCAGCTTTGTTTTTTCCTCCTCCAACACTTGCATGTTCTGTAATAACAGAAGAAAAGTGTGTCATTTAAAAAGCAATCTTGTGAGAAAACCACTTCAGCTTCACAAACATTCAAAATTTCGAATTTTTAAGATACATGGATGAAATTAGGAAGGCGAGATGCAAAAGAAATTTCTTTTAGGACACTTACTTTCAATTCCTTATCCATAGCCAGTCCAGTCTTTGTGGTACCCTTTGACTTCTTCCTCTGCTTCTTCATTAAAGCTGCAGCTTTGCTGTAAGTTTCTGATCGTTGTTTATGTTGTTGCAAAAATTTCTTTTGCTCTGACTGAAATGAAAATTGCGCTTCAACACTTCAAAAACAGAACATCAATTTTTAATGACATTACCTGCACGACTTTCGTATCTTTTTCTAAATTTGTTTCCAATGGAACCAGCAGGTCTACGTAGAAAGCCTTTAGCTGCAAATAAAAATTTAATTTAGAGTAAAACTTTTTATAAAAGAGGAACGAAATTTTGAAAACCTGAATTTTTTTAATTTTTAAAGTGACAATTAAATTTCGAGTTTGCAAGCCTCACCTGAATTTTAATAATGACCAATTCCAATAAATTACCTACGTCTTAATACCTTAATTAAATTGGAACTTAAAAATAAAAGGTAGCTTAAGAAGAATTGAAGTAAGTACTTTTAATTAATCAGGCAATCAATATCCGTGAAAACTTTTAATAAGGACACTGTAAAAGATTTGTTTTTCGTTATGAAGTTTTATTTATTGTACCTAAATCGAATAAAAAGAGAATTCATTTAATTACATTGCTCAAAATGAGAACATTTTTAGGGTTATTTTTGAACTTTTCAGTAGCCATATAAATACAATTTTTCTTGGAAAGGTACATTCGCCACCAGTGTAAGAAATCCATGCTATTCTTTTTATTTTTTTGTCGAACTGTTGGAATTATTAAGTTTATCCAAAAATACTTTTGTTTTTGTTGTATCTCATGTCAGCAGGAAGGCACTGCACGTTTTATCGAAGTGAGTTAAGAACCAAGACAGCAGACAGGATGTATTGCTTAAAACGGTCGTGTAAATATGATCGATTTTGGATACGTGAGCCGACGCCGAATTACGGATTATTCCAGTTTTAACGTTTCCTTCCTTCCGACATTGTTCCTTTTAGCCATGCATTCGTCTTCGTGCCAGTACGAGATGTATTATTGAAATTAGTTCCTCGAGAACAATGGACAGAACAGTGATATGAAACCCCCGGTTATAACGCGTGACTAAGTGCCCTTACGACTACAGACACGATTTTCCCAACTTCCCCCGACTTCCTGTCACATATTACTAATTTCAACTAACACTAATTCCCAAGAACCTGCCGTGAGAATTTATGAATACTTGTTCCTTATCAAACTGTCCTTAGTTTAATCATCGTACGGTAACCCAATTTCAGGATAAATTGGTTTTGCCTAAGTCGAATAATTTTTTTGTACTAATTGGACCAACTTCAAACTATGACCAAACCGATTTAAGGATCAATTCGTTTTTCTCCCGAAACTTCCAATTCTGGATTAGTTACTGACAAAAATCGGTTTTACAATCAATAAGGTTTTCTCAGGTCCAAATAGTTCTTAGACAAACGATGGAAAAAGCAGATTGACCTAATTCAGAGTCTAAATTCTGAATTTGTTATTTTACAAAGCTGGTGTGAGTATGAACTTGTTTTTAACAAGACAAACAATGGAAGAACACGGTTAACATAGCCAAAACTCACAATTCTGGATTAGTTACTGGCCAAAACCGATTTTAGAATCAATTAGTTTCTCTTGGGTCAAACTGGTCCTTCAACAAACGATGAAAGAAGTGGTTTGACCTTCTAAATTTATTACTGAGCAAAATCCATGTTAGGATGAACCATGGAAGAATTAGGTTGACCTGACCAAAGCTTTTAGTTCTGGATCAATTACTCACCGAAACCTGTTTGACAAACGATGCAAGACATGGTTTGACCTAGTTCAAACTATAATTTCTGAATTTATTACTTAGAAAAATCAGGATGAACTTGTTTTTATTTTTAGGTCAAACTAGCTCAGTGACAAACACTTAAAGAACCAGTTGACCTGGCCTAAATTATTAATTCTGAATTTGAATCGAAGAAGCTGATAATTCTTGTAACTCCATAATTACAATGAAATTAAACACAAAGTTTATTGAATACCACAATGACCATTTCGCCACACTGTGGCTTCTTCAGGTGGAAGAAGTTTTTAAGTTTAGTTAATTTCTTCCACCTGAAGAAGCCACAGTGTGGCGAAATGGTCATTGTGGTATTCAATAAAATATTTTGTAACTTAAACTTTGTGTTTAATTTCATCGTAATTCTGAATTTGTTACTGACCAAAACTGGTTTAAAAATCAATTAGTTTTTCTCAAGTCAACCTAATTCTTCGACAAACGATGGAAGAAGTAGTTGACTTCGTATAAACTCTAAATTCTAAATTTGTTGCTGAGAAAAGCCGGTGTTAAAAAGAACTAGCTTTTATCAGATCAAACTGGTTCTTCCGCAATCGGTGTAAGAACCAGGTTCACGTTGCCGAAACTCATTTATGGATTAGAGACTGACCAAAATCAACTTTAGAATAAGTTAGTCTTTCTAAGGTCAAGCTAGTTCTTCGACAAACGATGGAAGGCGTTGTTTGATCTAATTCGTTCTCTAAATTTTAAATTTGTTGCTTAAGGTTAACCAGTTTTTATCAAGTCAAACTAATTTTTTGACAAACCATGGAAGAAACAGACTGATTTATCCAAAACCCCAGTTCTGGATTAGTTAATGACTAAAACCGATTTTGAAATGAATTTATTTTTATTCCAGGTCAAACTAGTTCTTTGACAAACGATGAAAGGTCCATATGAAACTTTCAATTCTAGATAAGTTACTGTCTCAGACGAATTTTAGAATTAATTTTTAGTTTTTTTCAATCAAACTATTTCTTCGACAAAAATTAGAAGTGGTTTGACCTAGTACATAGTTCATACCTTAAATTTTAAATTTATTGCTGAGCAAAACTAGTGTTAGGCTGAACTGGCTTTTAAGAGATCAAACTGGCCTAACTATGAAAGAACCGGGTTGACCTCACCTAAACTCTTAATCGACAAACGATGGAAAAAGTTGTTTAATGTAGTTCAAACTCAAAATTCTAAATTGTTTACTGAGGAGAAACAGTGTTAGAATGACTTATTTTTTATAAGGTCAAAGTAGCTCTTCAGTAAACGATGAAAAAAGTAGGTTGACCATTAGAAACTCTCAGTTCTGGATTATTTAATTGATTTTAGAATCAATTAGTTTGTCCCAGATCAAACTTGATCTTTGACAAATGACGGAAGAAGTAAGTTGGTCGACTATCTAAATTAGTTACTGATTCCAGGATGAATCGCTGTAACCTAGGTCGAACTACTTTATTATGAAATCATGTGACATTATGTTTCATATCAGGACAACATCAACTAACTATCACCGAACCATCAAGATTATTACGTATATTATAAGTGGAAAAAAGTAAATTGAGTTTCAGTTACTTTTGTATTTTCGATATTTATTTGACTACTTACAATATTCATTTGTTGATCTTGAATTTCCTTATAGACTTCGACAACTTTTATTAAAGCTGAACCTGAAACAAAGGAAGTTTTCAGTACACAAAAACGAGCCTTGAAACTTTCTATAAATAGCGAAACATAAAAAGTACAAACTCAATTTCAATTTATTGTTAAATATTTGAACTAAATTTCACTTTCATTTTGACGTAATTAGATTTTCAGTTCAACATTCAATAAAACAACGCAGATAATTTTTACGTTTTTATATTAATAATTTTTTTTAATAAGTGTTTACATTAATAGCTGAAAAATATTCAATAGTTTTTTGTGTCTGTCTCAAATTGTTGCAAAATTTAACTTCGCCCCTAAATGGAGCCTCTGTCATTTTGACTTGTAACTCCAATCACCAATAACCCCCATCTGTCGGCTTTTAAACGCTGTCCTAAAATAATTAAACAAACTGTCCAGAACCGAGTTTAATTAATTATTATTTGTGTTGTGTATTGTCGGTGCGGTTGTAGGGCATTACCTTTAGATCGTTGCAAACTTGAAATCTGCCATTACGTTTGAATGTACGGACGGTCCTCGTTTGGCCTAATGAAAGTGGATTCAATATCTTTGTTTACGCAAACAAAGCGAGGGTGAGCGAGCATCTACGGACTCTAACTCTCGAGAGGACGATTGGATCACAATCCTCCAAATACGCGATCGCATTAATTAAATGAAAGACAACCGACAACAGCCACACAATGCATACTTCAGCTCCCAACGTGTATGTACCTAACTGATGTAAAACTTGAATCAATTTAAGCACAGTCCATATGTACAAATTAAACCGATACTGGTTAAACTCGGTCATAACTAAATACGATAAGAAATCAGTCGTCAACTGGCCGAGAAAGTCATTTACACTGCGTTGTGACCCTTTTAAGAGAACCACAGAGCTAAATTTGTGTTGCAGTTATTTTAGTCAGTAACCACAATGTTGTGTTGGGAACTGAGAAAATACCGCAGCGTATTAAGAAGCATACATCATGTTTATAATTTTATCTACTGTTTATTAAAGTTTTTCAAGTAATTATAAAACCCAACGGATCGCAAAGTCATCCACAATACCTTGTGGATTTTACAATATACCCACAACGCAGGATTTGTTCAATAACTTTTTCCGAGCGCTTTTAATTGAGGCAAAGGGAATCTCAAAATTAAATTTGTGTTGAATTGTCTTTAATAATTGACCAGAGTATTGTATTGTGGTGATAGAAAAGTACTGCAACATATCATGAAGCATTCGTCACAGATTATAATTTTATTTGTTCTTTTATTGAAATTTATCGAATAAACATAAAACCAACTGAACGAAAAGTCAGCGTTGTGGCTCTTTTAGTGGTCACATAATGCAATAGTTTTTTCAATCCAAATAAAAATTACAGGAATGTTTGGGTAAAATCATTGAATGAATGTCAATGCGAAGCTTCGGTAGCCCCCAGTTAAAATTTAATGTAATTCCTGTTTAAATTCGTAATAGAACGAGACAAATTAGTTTACGAAAGTCACAATATAATAGTCCCAAATGGCATTTGAACCATGCCTGCGTGTTGCTAATGACCGCTTAGCGTCTTGTGCTTAGTGTTAATTGGAGATTTACATCTACACAAACAAACGCCTTGGAACTAATTGCCCCTGCCATGGTAAGGGTGAGAGGCCTCCAGAAACCAGACATCACTCTCTCTTCCTGGGTTATTGCTCTAAATATTAAGGGATGAACGGGGAAGGGGTAGGTATGCCATTGTAATATAAACAGAATTAAATTGGAGGACCGTGCCCATACCATCCCACGAAATTCACTTATCTACAACATTAAACACATCCCTTGTCACTCGGCTTCCGTTTAATACATTATAAATACTTATTAAAATTGGTTACGTTTTATTACAATAAGATTATTAAGTTAGGAACACAAGTTTGTGACTACTGTGGATAAAATTTCGTTCTGTCGTCATTAGATAAAAACTTGCTAACAACAGGTGTAATTTAAAACTTGCTAAAAAGGTTATTTCACACTTCATCAATGTTGATAGAAAGTATTTACGGCATTGTTTTTTTATTTATTTTTTTCGTTATAATTAACCGATCCCCTTTTTTTCTCACGCTCGAGGGTTTCGCTTCGACGAATCCGCGTTGATGGAGGAGGAATCGATTAAGCAGTTGCGTCGGAAAAAGAAACGGTTTTTATTTTTGTCGGAATTGAGGCGTTGTTTATTCTTTTTTCCCGGTTTACGGGAGGCGAATAAAAAGATGGCAATATTTGCAGAAGTTATTGGTTCTATTCCGGTACAAAAAGTCCGGAACGGCACGCCACGGCGCTGAAACAATTACGCGTGCGAAGCCGTGGAACTAATAGGTTTATTTTGCTCGGACGCAAAAAAAGGGTGGGCAAAAAGGGCCGTGAGCCGTCACTTCTCCTGTAATACTCTTATTTCTTTCCAGTAACTCACACCGCGCATCGTCCGTTCTCGCCTTTTTGTCCAAAATATTTACCATCCCTTAATGTACTTACGTTGACTCCCTCTTTGTCAGGCTTACGACGGACAAATTTTCGATGAAACCTTTGCCACCCCATACGCGAACCATTGATGATTAAATTAATAGATCGAAACAAAAAACAGAAATTGTAATGTTACGTTATCACGTCGTAAACTATCGATTAACCACTTAAATCCCTATGTCTTATTTTCTTCGCATGTTCATTAGTGTCAGACCTCACCCTGTGGCCCGGGGTTGCTTTAAGTGTAACAAAAAGTATTTTAGATTAATTGTCTTGTGAATATATTTGTAGATAAAAGCTATTAGCAACTTTAGGTATACAAAAACGGGAATTGAGGTCTGGGTGGTAATCAAATGTCCACAATATGATACATTATGATACCGTTTGGAAGCTTTGAGTGCGTCTGTTTTGTGCTGCAGTCGACGTGTGAGTGAGATAATGACCTGGGGAGAGGGAAAAAGGAGAGAAAGGATTGAATGGAAGAGGGTTGCTTTATTCAATTCAACTTGTGTTTCTAAAATAGGTTTTATGAAGTAAAGTTTTTGATGTCACGAACAGATTTATCTAATGGCATCTTAGTAAGTAGCTAAGGAAATAATTGTCTGAGGAGGAAATTCAAGAGGAAAAGAAACGTAAACGGTTCCGATAACCGAGTTACCTTAAAGTAGCTACCAACTAGGTAGGTACATGAGACGAAAATTTTCTCAAACGAAATTTTCCATCACATCGACTTCCGCCTTTTCCACACTTCCGTAGAATAATTATTAGCTCCTTCACTATTACGTGCAACGTGACTCCCTGTCTGTTAAACTTATTGCGAAATCAAACGCGCCAGAGGGTGAAACTGATTTGCCCGAAATATAAATTTTACAAATATTAGGCGTTGAAATATTACTAGAGAGAGAAAGAGGGGGGGCATTTCAATTATGGAATGTTGACGGTTTGCGCTAAGAACATAATCTAATTAAACGTAAAGGAAGCCATTTGTCAGCTCTTACTGAATACCTGAAATAATTTCTAATTAATTCTACTTTACATTTACTTAAGTACTTATTATTATTTATCATGTTCTTATCACTTCTCTTAATTTGTGATTTTTTTATCGAGAAAACCAGACAGAAAGTAAATTTTATAAGAAGCTCTGGCTGCTGTATAAACTCTAAGTGTTTCAGTTCGTGGATTCGCTTGCAATAAGGTACTTTCTGATAACTAAGCAATTTAATTTTTGATTGCCAAAGTGGAGAGAGAAGCCGCCGTGTTGGCCTTTAATCGAAAAATTACTGAACGTTAAAGTAGACTAAACCAATTTGTGGTGGTGAAATAGAATTTTCCTCATTTTTAACGATCAAAGAACGGAAGTAGTGTTCACGTTACAATTAAGTAGCTACTTAAACCGTTAAATAAGGCTTCTTTATTTTTATCTATACAAGAGGTCCCCAACTTTTTCTGCTAAGAATGTATTAGCTACTAAAAATTTACGAAAACAAATCCATTAAGCCCCACAAATCCAAAAGACATAAATAAATTACTTCCCAGAAAAAACCTTCTCATTCAGGCCACAGTCTGGCCATTAAACTTAAAGAAGGGATAAAAGTAACAGTGGCTTTCCCCTTTTGTTCCTTTATAAATACGAAACCTTTTTTTGGTAGGTATCTTGGGCTTTTCTTTTCGAAGTGAAGCAGATAGGTAACTGTATACATACGAGTATATAAATTGGGAAACTGTAAGCTTTAGCCTCAGATGTCCCGTGTCCATCAATGTTTAAAATGCCATTTGTATGCGCACGTGTTTTCTTTCCGTTCGGGTTGGTCTCTTTATTCCTCAGTTGTACGCGTTCAATCCCCCGAACTCACCCTTCATAAGAGCAACCTAAATGATAGCACGTTCCGGGGAAAAATACCCATTGTGAACCAGATGGCGAATATTTAGTTTCTTTACTGCAGCAGCGGCTCTAAAAAGTTCCCTGAATCGTTGTCGTTTCGAGCACTCTCTTCGTACGTACTGTTAACTCAATCGATTTTTAAAGCCATTCACTACAACCCCAAATATTTTCACATTACATTCTCTCGCCCTAATGCAGCGAACTAATATTTTATTTATCGATACTGTTTCAATTATTAACACCTAATCTTTCCCAACGAAGTATTGAATGGAATGTAAAAAGGCTACACAAAATCAGTAATAATGCCCACAACGCAAAATTTAAGGCTTATCAATTTAAGAAAACGCTTCAATTAACTTGGAAAAACATATTTACGTTGTGGATATCTTGAATTTGCGGCAAGGTTTATGGTTGTTTTTAAAACAAGTTTAAAAGTGTACTGTGGCATGTGTCAATGTCGCAACATAATTTGATAATTTGTAGAGCAAATAATAGCCTTAATGTTATCCTAGGATTCTTTTGAGCCCTTGCAATTACATTGAGGGCATGTTATGTTGTGCCACAAAGTAAACATACCACAACCTAAATTGTATCTTGGGTTTATACATCAAATGTATTGTGGATATTTTCGAAAGTGACACAAATTTTTATGGTTATATTAACAATTTTCCAGAATGCGTTGTGGCATATTAAATCAATGCAAAACACAGTGTGATAATTAATGAAACAAATAATAGCTTCAATAACATTTTGTAAATTTTGAGTTCCTAAAATGATGTTGCCGGCTTACTGTGTTGTGTTATGATGTGCCACAACGTAAACGTACCACAACGTAAATTGTATCTTGTGTTTAAATACATCACAAGCGTTTGCGAGATTTTCGAAGGTTACACAAACGTAACGTTGTGGATTTTTTACATTTGAGTGTGATACGTTGAGGAAGCGGCCCATGGTTGCATTAACAATTTTCTAAAATGCGTTGTGGCATATTATATCAATGATACAACACAGTGTGATCATTAATGAAACAAATAATAGCTTCAATAACATTTTGTAAATTTTGAGTTCCTAAAATGATGTTGCCGGCTTACTGTGTTGTGTTATGATGTGCCACAACGTAAACGTAACCCCAGCGTAAATTATATCTTGTGTTTAAATACATCGCAAGGGTTTGCGAGATTTTCGAAAGTTACACAAACTTAACGTTGTGGATCTTTTAAATTTGAATGGGATACGTTGTGGAAGCGGCCCATGGTTGCATTAACAATTTTCTAAAATGCGTTGTGGCATATTATATCAATGATACAACACAGTGTGATCATTAATGAAACAAATAATAGCTTCAATAACATTTTGTAAATTTTGAGGGTTTCCCAAAATGATGTTGCCGGCTTTAAATGTGTTGTGTTATGATGTGCCACAACGTAAACGTACCACAGCGTAAATTATATCTTGTGTTTAAATACATCACAAGGGTTTGCGAGATTTTCGAAAGTTACACAAACTTAACGTTGTGGATCTTTTAAATTTGAATGGGATACGTTGTGGAAGCGGCCCATGGTTGCATTAACAATTTTCTAAAATGCGTTGTGGCATATTATATCAATGATACAACACAGTGTGATCATTAATGAAACAAATAATAACTTCAATAACATTTTGTAAATTTTGAGGGTTTCCTAAAATGATGTTGCCGGCTAACTGTGTTGTGTTATGATGTGCCACAACGTAAACGTACCACAACGTAAATTATATCTTGTGTTTAAATACATCGCAAGGGTTTGCGAGATTTTCGAAAGTTACACAAACTTAACGTTGTGGATCTTTTAAATTTGAATGGGATACGTTGTGGAAGCGGCCCATGGTTGCATTAACAATTTTCTAAAATGCGTTGTGGCATATTATATCAATGATACAACACAGTGTGATCATTAATGAAACAAATAATAGCTTCAATAACATTTTGTAAATTTTGAGTTCCTAAAATGATGTTGCCGGCTAACTGTGTTGTGTTATGATGTGCCACAACGTAAACGTACCACAGCGTAAATTATATCTTGTGTTTAAATACATCGCAAGGGTTTGCGAGATTTTCGAAAGTTACACAAACTTAACGTTGTGGATCTTTTAAATTTGAATGGGATACGTTGTGGAAGCGGCCCATGGTTGCATTAACAATTTTCTAAAATGCGTTGTGGCATATTATATCAATGATACAACACAGTGTGATCATTAATGAAACAAATAATAGCTTCAATAACATTTTGTAAATTTTGGGGTTCCTAAAATGATGTTGCCGGCTAACTGTGTTGTGTTATGATGTGCCACAACGTAAACGTACCACAACGTAAATTATATCTTGTGTTTAAATACATCGCAAGGGTTTGCGAGATTTTCGAAAGTTACACAAACTTAACGTTGTGGATCTTTTAAATTTGAATGGGATACGTTGTGGAAGCGGCCCATGGTTGCATTAACAATTTTCTAAAATGCGTTGTGGCATATTATATCAATGATACAACACAGTGTGATCATTAATGAAACAAATAATAGCTTCAATAACATTTTGTAAATTTTGAGGGTTTCCCAAAATGATGTTGCCGGCTAACTGTGTTGTGTTATGATGTGCCACAACGTAAACGTACCACAGCGTAAATTATATCTTGTGTTTAAATACATCGCAAGGGTTTGCGAGATTTTCGAAAGTTACACAAACTTAACGTTGTGGATCTTTTAAATTTGAATGGGATACGTTGTGGAAGCGGCCCATGGTTGCATTAACAATTTTCTAAAATGCGTTGTGGCATATTATATCAATGATACAACACAGTGTGATCATTAATGAAACAAATAATAACTTCAATAACATTTTGTAAATTTTGAGTTCCTAAAATGATGTTGCAAGCTTACTGTGTTGTGTTATAATGTGCCACAACGTAAACGTACCACAACGTAAATTATATCTTGTGTTTAAATACATCGCAAGGGTTTGCGAGATTTTCAAAAGTTACACAAACTTAACGTTGTGGATCTTTTAAATTTGAATGGGATACGTTGAGGAAGCGGTCCATGGTTGCATTAACAATTTTCTAAAATGCGTTGTGGCATATTATATCAATGATACAACACAGTGTGATCATTAATGAAACAAATAATAACTTCAATAACATTTTGTAAATTTTGAGTTCCTAAAATGATGTTGCCGGCTAACTGTGTTGTGTTATGATGTGCCACAACGTAAACGTCCCCGTTTTTTTAAATACATCATAAGCGTTTGCGAGATTTTCAAAGTTACACAAACTTAACGTTGTGGATCTTTTAAATTTGAATGGGATACGTTGAGGAAGCGGTCCATGGTTGCATTAACAATTTTCTAAAATGCGTTGTGGCATATTATATCAATGATACAACACAGTGTGATCATTAATGAAACAAATAATACTTCAATAACATTTTGTAAATTTTGAGTTCCTAAAATGATGTTGCCGGCTTACTGTGTTGTGTTATGATGTGCCACAACGTAAACGTACCACAACGTAAATTATATCTTGTGTTTAAATACATCAAAGCGTTTGCGAGATTTTCGAAAGTTACACAAACTTAACGTTGTGGATCTTTTAAATTTGAATGGGATACGTTGAGGAAACGGTCCATGGTTGCATTAACAATTTTCTAAAATGCGTTGTGGCGTATTATATCAATGCAACAACGCAGTGTGATCATTAATGAAACAAATAATAGCTTTAATAACATTAAATAGCCTAAATATCATTCTTAATCTTTTTTGTTTTTTAGAGTACCAAAAATTGTGTTGTGGGTATGTTAGATTGTATAATGTTGTGCCCCAGCGTAAACGTATTACAACAAATGTAAAACAACGTAAATTGTATCTTATGTTTATATAAATATCAAATGTGTTCTATAAATTTTCAAAAATTGCACAAATTTTATGTTTTTCTTATATGTGAACCAGAAGGAACTTTCTGATTCGTTAATAGAATTTATCAAATAAAAGTCAACGACGCTACGACGTATGTTTATATGTGATCTTAGTGTATATGTGTGTGTAAAGTGATCTTTCACGTTCCAAAAGCTCTCGTTGCCGTCCTTACTTATTTGCATAAAATAATGAGTTGGTAAAAGAGAGAGAATGTGCAAACTTGCCTATGTCAGATGAACTTCCCCATGTTCCCTGCTGTGCCTGACGTGCAAGTTTTGTAATTGCATCGACGTAGAGACGGGATGCGGCTGCGGCACCTGCAAATTAAAAGCGATTTAGTTAAGGGAACGAACGTCCATTCATCCTAACACTCGTCTATGCATGAATCACACAAAACGCTTCCATAAACGGAGCTTCGTTACGAAATCATTGGGAAAATTAAATGTATGTTAAAAAGAACAACTTTCAAGTACTGCGTAGCGTTCACAGAATAAATTGTAGTTCATAGAATATAACTAAAACCAATTTCTCTCGAAATTTCGTCGAATGTGCTGATAAAAATTATAAAAAGAAAAAACCACGGTGTGCCTGTCATTGAATTGCCTATACGACTTTCAAATTTACTTTTGCGAATCTCTAACGATCACAAACCCACCAAATACTTTTCTTATTGTAAATTAAAATACTGGCTCGTTTATGTCGGTAACTGCTGTACATATTTTTCCAATTTGTACAAAATATATATTTCTACAGACGTTTACACACGGATATGAAATTTTCGTCCCGAAAAGGTTCTCCCTCGTGCATCGACATCGCAATCCTGATATTCTGTGAATGGGACAATCACACTAAAATCATTTATCGGTAATAATATCTACGTAGCGCAAGTGTCGTGAATAGGGCCATTAGTTAACGGAAAATCGACGCTTTCTGATTGCGAGATACCAATAGACGGTCTGATAGAAGCAGTTCATTATTGCATTAGGTACATGGTGAATGGATGGATAGCCAAGTTCTCTTACCAATCCATGTTGTACTACGTGTTTGGTTAGCACGTTGTCATCGAACCAATAAAGTCCACCTACAGTCGATGAGAAAAACACTAATCACTGCAAACAGAGCACTAAACGCCATCTATGGCAGAAGCATAGTTTCAGCTCTTCTCGATAATATTTTAAAGTTTGTTATTTAGTAATTTCAGCTTGTTCGAATAGAAACGATTTTGTAATCACGAGAGTCAAAGGTAATCGTACAAGGGGCAACACGCGAGCGAAGAAATAATTAATTTAATTGGTTATTGACTAAACAAGTGCTAGCTTAGGTAGGTAGTTGACCCCATTCTAAAATGGTATTAAAATTACCTAAAGGCGAGCGTGAGCATCCGGCTGTAACGAATTATTTTCAGATGTACAAATAATTGCTAATTAAACCGGATTAAAATTGAGTTCTGATACAACTAGCACAGATTTTCCATAAACATTGTGCCTCTTCGCAATTTTTTTGTTAGTCCTCTTCTTAAGGTGACATATCCCATTTTCAAAATATTCAACCTTCGTAAACTCTCTCATCTTCATACAACAAGTTTGAGGTGTACTGTGGTGTTTCCTGTTGCATTAACAGTCATCATAGTTTTTTTATGGGATACCTAAGTTGTTGTTAGGGATCCAGGAGGACATGTATGCTTAACGTGCCCTCTAAAGCACTGTCGAACTCACTGTTGTTACCCAATACTGTTGACCTATCACCCACCCAAGCACTAACCAGAGAGAAGGTTGCTTAACTTCGATACCAATTGATCGGCATCCAAGTTGCTCCTGGATATGGCGAACACATCGTGTGTACACTTTTAGATTCATTGTAAGTGGGCATAACTGTAAATATATTTATACAGTGGGTCACTTTTGTTGAAAACGATTTCCACATAATAGTCCCGGTTTGGTAAAAGGGTTTCTTCTAAAAAATAATAAGTGACAAGCTGTGTAAGGGATTCATTTTCCATGCTGACGGTTAAGTGGAAAATTTTGTTAAGGATACCATCAAAAATGGCTATAATGTAACGTTGGCAATTTCATGCTTTCATGAAGCGAGTTGTCGGGTTCGTCTAGCGGGTCTAACAGAAATTCTGTGTCGTTATTTCTGAAAATTTACAGCCTCTTTACCGTATAACAACGTTATAAAATGTAAGGCAATATCAGCTGCTTCTTTTATACACTCACAATACAACATAACAGTGAACTTTTTAACCATGTAGGTACCTGAAATGGACTTTTCAAAACCACAAAAGAAAAAATATATATAAAATGTAACCAACTTGAAGCAGTAAAATTTTTTGTTTCTTTTATTTAAGTTGCATTATAATTAGCATATGTAGTAAGGCGTGCCGTGGGCTTCATATAAACTGTTTAAAGTTGCAAAGTTCGGTCGCAGCTTTTAATGCGTCCATTTCCTTCACCTGACGACTTAGTATTTCGACCATAGCAGTCGTGCAAGCGGTGCATCTTAAATGTCTCCCGTAAAACGAACTAGGCGAGAGATAACGACGAACTAAGTAATTAATGTTTTTATCTTCTGTATGCATATCTTTAATTATTCATGACTATGTAAAAGATGCGACTGAAATAGGGAGGGTGGTATAACGTTTTGGAGCGTCTCCAAACGGGAGTTGGCTGCTTAACGCGGTAATTGTGTTAACGTTCCCGGCCATCCCGTCAAACTGAACCCAATCGACTTCTCCTTAACCGAATATTATCATAGACGACATGGTGTACTAAGTTTAAAGTGAGGGGATGAAGACCTCTACAGCCGGAGACGGGATTAATACTTAACACAATTACATAAAACTAATTTCTTGAAAGGCCAAAGACCTGTTATTTCTGGAAAAAGGGTTCCACAAATAAAATATATAATCGTACCTAAATTAACATTGAAATAAGTAAATTCTTATATTCCTTTGTAGTAGCATTGTATAAATTCTAATTTATATAGCGTATAAGTATTGCTTAATATTTTCTAAAGGTCGTTGCGAGAATAGCTCGTAAAAGGCAGCGAATTTTGATGAAGTAGATGTTGAAATTTCTGCTAGTTTTGTCACATAAAATGGGCAATTCATTTCACGGAAGCATGAAATTGCCGACATTATGTTCTAGTAGTATAGGTAGTTTTCTTGCCAATGTTTTTAAGTGCACTCAACGAAATTCTGAAGTCAACTGCCGGTGACAATGAACGTATAAGCGCATACGTGCATTTATTGGACGTGCCAGCAATATTCTAAACACTTTAAACATCCCAACGTTAAAAAGTAAACACCGAAAAGGCGCAGAGCCATTTACAACCTGTCAGGGGACTTAACGGGTAATTTTTATTCTCCGTCTTCAGATAAAACAGTAGAAATGTAATGTACATATAAAAAGAATGAATTTGAAGTATGAAGTATCAAAGTATGCAATTATTTAGAGCTTTGTGGTATAAAAACTAAAAGAAATTGCCCATTGTTGATATCCAGTAGGAGATGGGATAATTCCAGGATGCACAAAAAAATCGTATTTAACAAAAATGTATTACTTCTGGAGAAGAACAGATAAAAGAACAGAAAGCTCGAAAAACAAGGAAACAAAACATTAGAGCACCTATTGGAGAAAAGTAGGAGAACAGAAGACTGCAAGAGGTACCAGAAAATAAAATATAGACACATATGTAGAGAAACAAAAACCTCAAGGAGGTATTGAAAAAGTAGAAGTGGAAGAACAGACATCAAGAGGAGGTATTGCTAGTAATAGGAGAACAGAAGGTTTGAGGGGTATTGGAGAAAAACCAACACAGAAGCCCAGGAAGTTTTCAAAAAGAGTAACAGAAGTATGAAGTGTTGGAAGGAATACGTCAGATGTCTTGAAAATACGTTGGAGAAAGTAAGAAAACATAAAGCTTGAGAAGGTATTGGAAAAAGAACATAACGTTTGATGAGATACAGGAAAAAGGTGGAAAACAGGAGCCTTGATGAGAAATTAGAAAAAATAGAAAAAAAGCTCAAGTAAGTATTCTAAATTATAAGAAGACCGAAAGCTCAATCCAATATTAGAAAAAGTAGAACCGAAGGACCAAGGAGATATTAAAAAAATACGCAGAACAGAAAACTATTGAAAGGATTAGGAGAATACAAGGCTTGAAGAGGTATCAGAAACACAATGCTGAAGACTCGAGGAGATATTGAAAAAATAAATAAAGCAGAAGGTTTGAGAAGGTAATTGAAGTAGTAAAACAGAATGCTCAAGGTGAAGGTATTGCAGAAAGAGAACAGAAGGTGGTGCGAGAAAGTATTGAGAGCATTAGAAGTACGCAAGGCTTGATAAGGTAGTGGAAAAATAAGGAGAACATAAGGCGGTGTCAGGAACATTTAAGAGAATTAGTAGAACATCAGGCTTGAGAAAGTATTGTAAAATTTTATAGAAAAGGAGATAGTGCCAGGAACTATTGAGAGAATGAGGAGAAGAGAATACACCAGCAGATATAAAAAGCTGATACCAGGAATTACTGGGATAATTAGGAAAACAGACGAGTTAAGGAGGTATTGGGAAAAGTAGAATAGAGTATTTAAAAGGGCATTATATGTATGAAGTAGGGGAACAGAAGGCTTGAAGAAGTATTAGAAAAGGTACAAGAGTACCTATAAGGAATTATTGGGAAATCAGTAGAATAGAATGCTTGAGGAGGTGTGAAATATTGAAAAAAGTGCAGATAAAACAACAGAAGATTCGTAGAAGTACTGGAACAACTAAAACCGAAAGCTCTAGGTGATATTGGAAAAGGTTAGAGAGATAAGACGACAGGATACCCTTTGCCCTTTACGACACGATGTTAGTGAAACAAAAGTAGAAAGGGGTTAAAGGAAGACCTAAACAAATATCTGATGGGAATACAAAGTTCATAACATTAAATAACCGAAAATACTACAAATTTTACCCGATATTTTCAACTAATGCTTAAAAGTCTGAACCTTAAGTTGCAGTTTTAGAATTGCCGATGGGTAGGTTTAGCTCATTTTTATACAATATTTCATCCCGACCCTTCTATCAATTTTCCACAACCAAATTTGCAATTTTCCCCTTCATGTATAATAAACTACCCTTTTTTGACAAGCGTATATTCAAATCGAAACGATGCATAATGTATTTAGATGGAACGCCGGTGAATTCTTTTTGTTACTTTTCCGCTCTTTAGAATTAACTGCGTCAATACCTTTGAAAACTGTAAAATCCTATTTCTTAGTAACTGTAGGTAGACGTTTACACCAATAATGAATCAGATTATGTACCTATAAGATCTTTTATATTTTAATAATTTCATTTAAATGAAGAAAGAAATTTTTACTGCCCAAATATTGATATTAAATTTCTATAATCTCTTACTGCTCATTGAAATAGTTACAGTTTTATTACATTACATTTAAGTAACTTGCATTAAATCTTCAGCTTAATGTCTCTGTGTGGCATATTGGCAAATTAATTTTCTGTATGAAATCGCCGGAGACTGGGAAACTTCATTACGCAATCCTTGAACTTGCTTGTGGAAACAACGGAAATGAAACGAATTGTCACGAACATTTGTGAAACGGGTGTAACATTACTTGGCAAAAAGCAACAACTGTTAGATTTGTCTGGAACAATATAACCGTTCCAAGTTCACTGTCTCCTTCTTGCATTCCAACACTTGCTTAACTGCTATTTTCATTTCTTGAGTTTACTACGATAGAAGTACTTACGTATACTTGGAAGACAATGCGAACTCTTATTTTGCCCTTTTTTTAATTGAATTGAATTGAGTTGAGTTGAATTAATTTTGGAGTTAATTTCTTGCATTATGTTGGTAAGTAATAGATACTTGACAAACAGTACGATTGGAATAGTTGGTTAGTTAGTTTTTTATTTTGTAGGAAAATATGTTGGCTTGTAGGTACTAGTTAAGAAGTTCGCGAACAGTTGTAGTTATTGCACGTTAAGAACAAACCGTAGTTTCCAGGTAAACAATCTGGGACTGCGAGAAACTGAAAATTCCACTTTCACAATAACACTCGCTCTAAATTCACTTCAATTCCTGTTTCAAACTTTCTTTCTGGTAGGTAGCTTTCAACGAGGATAATTGTCTGCAGCTTATTTTTTTTCCTCCAAATTATAGAAGCAATAATTCAAAATTCACTGAATAACATTTGTGTAGAAATAAAACAGTTTGTATTTATACAAAACCTATCACAATCAGCTCAAGAGGCACGCCGATAATTAGAAACATATTTTACAGTAAGTGGAACTTGGGTCAATTAAGAAGGGCAAACTGAGCAATAAATTATTGCACCTACAATCATCCTTATTTATCTTGGTAAGACAACGTGATTACTAAAAAGCGCCCTATATGCAGAGGGAGATGTCGGAAATCATAAAAAGTATCAAGTTTGCTAATAGGATGGAATAAAGTGGAACTGTTGCACTTGCTCTACCCAATAATTTACTATCGAGTTCGCCTTGCGAAACTCGCCCTTGATTATTTATTGTCGACTTTTATTGCTGCATATAAATCTTTAGAGGTCTGTAACTAAACACGTCTGCCCCTTCAGTATGAACATTTCTCTGCCCACAACCCCTACATTAGGAAATAGCAATTACCCTACAGAGACCCATTATAACTCTCTTGGAAAATATTAAAACTGGAAATGCACCTTCATAAAGCAACTAATGGCATTAATTAAGATACCAAAGCTAGTTATAATTAATAAATGGTAGATATTATACAGGGTATAAAACTCGTAAACCAATTTACTTCTCAATCCACAATAACAACAATAATAAAAGACACAACAAATTATCTGTTGGTACTGTGAATGTTTGCTTTTTTTCAATTTATCTACCTGTTGCTTGCAAAAAATAGTGCAACACCTTATTAAGGTCTCTTAAACGGTTGTTAAAAGTGATTGACATTTAAATTTTACAGCCTGTAAATAGGCACGTACCTACCATGCTTATTGTATAAAGATAGCATTGTACATACGGTAAACTTAAAGTTAGTTAGTTGTTAATGCTCCAGTAATTTTATTACACTATTTATCCTGTTGAAGGTTATCTTGTACGACTTCTTAATAATAACATGAGGTCACTTGAGGTAATTATTTACTCATAGGGGCGTCGTCTTTTCTTGTTCTCTTCTAAGTGTAACTTCTGTTTAGGTGTGTGCAAGTCTTTTATAGTGACCCAATTGCTAGCTATTTTTAAACATAAGTAATAATGTAAGTGCTGCAGATTATTGTTATCTATGTTCTAAAAACACAGGCCATTATTTTTAGCTGCTAGAACCATAAAAAAGTAGGTGCATACTGTATAGGTAGTTATTACAACAGGTCAGGTAGTCAGGTATTTCACTCACGAATTAATTATATTATTGTAGTGTAACGTAAAGTTGCGGATATTAAAATATTTCTCATTTTACAAAAAAGTTAGTGTAACACATAAACTGACCTCGGTCGGTATGTTTAATGTTGGTCCATTAAGTTTTACTCTGTTTTTTTTTTAATTACATTAAAGTAAAATTTAAAATTGCAAATAAAGATGATGATAAAGAAGTTTTATTGTTATGAAATGAATTATTGTTCCTGTTTTCTAATTAATTCCAACTTTACCTGATTGAAGCTTCTTGCAAAGGTTGTTACAACTACAGCACATTGAAACATATAAGTATCAAGTTGATAAAAAAGTCTGAAAAGTAATTCACAATAATAACGAACATCATCTAGCCTAGCCTTAAACTAATAGTCTATTATAGTCTAAATCTAACCTAACCTGACCTAGTACGGTCTAGCTTAAACCTAACATAATCTCACTAACTAATAGTCTAGCGTAATCTAACTCAACGTGAGGTACCTACACTTAACCTTATCTAAGTCCATCTAAAGTAAACCTAACCTAACCTAACCTAACCTATTATAACAGTGGCGGATTTACACATTTGCCGCCCGTAGGCTATTCAAAATTTGCCGCCCCTACTGACACCTGCAATTCTACACCCTAATTCACAATCAATTTTTTGTCAATGAAATTGCAACTTTATGATTGTATTATATTTTTATAAGACTAATCAACAAATATTGATACGAATTCGTTAGGATTAAAAATGTAAGAATGTTAAGAAGAACTTTCGTTGAATGGATATTTACAGCTTTTATTCATTACAATGTTATAATTATTGTTTTTTTTTTTAATTATCATCATTCTAAGAAATGTATAATATTTGTGAAATTCTGTGCAACAATATGCAATTTTTTACGTGTAAATTTATTAAATTTTTAATCTACACTCAAACTGGTTATTAATATCATCAGAAATATCAATAGAAAAATATTAAGTGTCCACATATATATCTATATAATATTTGTTATTGTTATTTTTAAGTAATTTTTTTTTTCGGATCCCATTTCTCTTCGAATAGATATATTTAAGTGGTGAAATATATTACACGTTAATTGAATAGTGTGGGTGGACCTAAAGAAAAAATTATGGCAATAATTAATTTAAAAAATAGGTGAAAATACGAAACTTAAAATGTAATACTTAAATGCTATTGGAATATTTTAAAAATTCAAAATCACAATAGTATATTTTATAAATAAGCGTTGAGTAATTTTTCATATACAGACGTTAGTGTATTCAGTATACTGTATAGCACTAAAATCTTGTCACGAGTACTTGCAAATTAAGTTGGTGTGAGCCTAATTAACGATCATCTTCCCTGAATACATAAGGAATATTCCCGGCTTTCCTGAAACATCTAGAAAACTCCAGCAAAGATCAATGGGAAAACAATTAGATTGCGAGAAGGCTGTAGAATTCCCTAGAAAGAAGCTGAAGAGACTATATAAGCGAGGCGGCCCGCACCGAGTTAGTTGACAGTGGAAAGCTGATGTTTGGAAGCGAAGCGATCGATAGGCGACACAGGCGATAGAATTCATAGAGTGCGATAGATAGTGTTTACGGGAACGGCGATTGAAAGAGACTTTAAGTGAAATAAATTGTGTAGATTTGTTTATAACTGTAGTGTAGTCAAATTAACTTTAGTAATTAAATAAATTCGTTGTTTTGTTTTGTTAATTGTGTTTTCCGTGACTGAGCACGTCACAATATTGTAATTTTTGTTGATTTTTTGACCCTCGTTTTTTTCCGTGTATAAGATAATAATCTTTTTTTAAATTCTGTAAGATAAAAAAATTTTGAGCAAAGTTTGCCGCCCCCTAAAATCTGCCGCCCTTGGCTCTAGCCTATTCAGCCTGCTGGTAAATCCGCCACTGTAATATAATCTAAATTATGTAAACTTAACCTAACCTAACCCACCTCTATCTTAACTACGTAAACCTAATTTAATCACAGCACTCTCTGGAAATTCCCCGAAATGTAAATAGTAAAAACGTTTGTTTTGCTGAGAACGGAGTTTGTTCACTGTAGAGTTGTAAATGTATCTACATGTGTACGTATGTATGTATATGTGACTATTTGTGATAAATTGATTCGCTGTTTCATTTTTCCCTATTCCAATCTATGTTCCTGTTCGTCGACGAGCAAGGGCTTGCTCCTAATGTTCTCGTCGCTTTTGAAGGCAGTAACAATAACCACATTTTTCTATAGAACGTTTGCGGGGCAGAAGCGCCATTTGGCATCGTTGCAATTGCAATCACGTCCTTTTTCCGGTCTCGTTCTACAATAATAATGTGTGAATTGGAGCAGCGGTAGTTAATGGTCCCGGCAAATAAGGCCCAACCATCAGGGACCGTGTTCGGTTCATTGTGTTTGCCTACGTATGTGTGTATATAGAGTAGAGATGGGTGGTGTTGTTCAAACAAACACAAAAATTATTGTATTTATCAGTCGAACACCCCGACCGAAGTGAATGGATGTAATCCATTTAACTCGAAATCGCATTACATGGCCAACTGCGCTTAATTCTCGCACTCTCTGACCCGTGCCATGCCATGCCATGCCGAGTCCGTCCGTTCCATCTAAATGCGGTCGCGTTATAAGCGAAAGAATTAATGTGACCGGTAACAATAGCGGACGTTGCAGTGGTCTCTGCGGATGTGTATACGCTGTTGCATCTGCGGAAACACACTATGGCCGTGTCGAGATGTAAAAACATGCCACCGGAATTTGTTTTATCTTCACGCCGACACTACCGTTTGTAATCCTGTCGGTTATGATAATTCCACCCATCATATGGACCAGGACTTTTCAGTCTTTGGACACACAGCACCTTTCCAGAGTTATGGTCGGTTGTGGTGTGGAATGATGTTGTTATTTATTGATCCGGATACGGATTGGTCATCTATTCGTGTAGACACCATTACAAAAAATTTTCAGTTTCTGGATTTCGAATAGGTATTCAATGAACATGCAGCAAAAGTTAAATTGTGGTAAAATCTGCAACCAGTAGAAAACTCCAAGACTTTTCGGCGTATTATGTAACAAACATTCAATTTCATCCCCATCAACAAGTTATCGCCGCCCTTAGGTTTCAGTAGCGGTTCTGACTCGATCTTTCCAAAACCATTTTTCCTGAAATTGAAAATTCTACCAACATCCATTAGATTGTGTAACAGTTTTTCCCATATTTATAAATATTACATTTTTTCATTACTGGGTTTCAGTTCTGGTTGTGACTCTCATTCTCAAGTCTTCTCAAAATCGTTCTTATTTATATAAAAAAATCCCACCAAACTCTGTGAAGTTAAATCCAATTATTTCCATATTCATTTTGAAATTTTTTCATTAATTACCACTCATAGGTTTCGATACTGGTTCTGATCTTCTCTTAAATCTTCCGAAAACACTTTTTTCCTGAATAAATTCTACTGAAATCCATTAAACTGTTCTTCAGTTAAATCCATTCATATTCATGAATATGATAGTCTTCCAATGATACCATCCTTGGTTTCAATGCTTATTCTTATTCCCAATTTTTAAGTTTTTCCAAAATCACTCTTTCTAAAATAGAAACCTCCTCCTAAAACACTGAAATTGTTCCTTAGTTAAATCCATAGTTTGCCCAAATCACAAATTTACTGACTCTCGTCCTTAAATTTTTCTTCCAAAAACAGAAAGTTCCACGAACAACTATTAAATTGTTACTTATACCTGAATCCACAGTTTTGCCATTATTTATTAATATGATATTCGCCCAGGAATGCTACCCTTGTGTCTCAGTATCGGTTCAATCTCCAAAGAAACCTTCTTCGTAGAACAGAAAATCTCACCAAGGTCCTTTGCACATATTCCCTATTCACAATATGCTATTATTTCAACATTGCTGGTTCATTCATCTTCATTCCATCCTTCCCAAAATCGTCATTGAAAGAATTAGATAAACTAAAGAAATCCAAGTGGTTCCTTCCTTAAATCCTGCATCTCCAGGGTGACACTTACAATCACTTTAGTTGAAATATTTTTCCAAGTGATAAACCATGCATTAAATTTAGTTCCTCTCATGCATCAATACTATGATAAATGAAAACTCGATACCCATTGACGTCTTAACTTAGCTAAATGATCCAGTTGCTTTCAATTAATTAATTTTTGACTTTCTTGAATTGATGTTTGAACCTTCTTTGTCCTTTCATGCTTGTTGTTGATGTAAAGATACTTACATACAAAATTAAATTCTGATTTCTTGGAAGCATCAACAAGTAGAAAAGCTCCAACCGCAAAATGGAATAAGAGAGAAGTGACACCCTGTAAGACCATTCCTTAACCATTACCTAGCTTTAAGATCGCCGCCCATCAAGGGGATATTGAATAACTTAGTTTCTTTCATTAGGCTAAGGAAATTATCTTGTTTATCAACTCAGTGGCCTCGGTATTCCCATAAAGAATATTGTTTGTAATAAATTACGCCCAACGTTTATTGTTTTTTCGAGTAAAATGGAGTTCAAAAACTGTGACTTTCTATCATGTTGGCACCATCATCTACTGACTCGCGTTCCTGTTTCGAAGGACGTTTTCACTTAACGTTATATGTTATCGTTCAAGCAGAAGAAGAAGGAGGAGAAAAGTTGGGTAATTTTTCTCGTGGGGATGATTTATTTTAGAACAGATAACCGGAATGAGTAGGACGAAATTGCCAGCTGTCTATCATGGTTTCTTTCGCAGTCGTGATTTTTCAATAAACTCTTCGAACCATTCGGCTCTCCTCCACTTGTGTGTGCAGCTCCGTAATTGTATATCCAAAACACAAATTGCTTCTTTCTATCTCTTGTGTGCCATATTACAGCCGACATAAATTTCAGACTTCTTTGTTTCAGCGCGCGAATACACATAAACGGCGACGTTTTGATAAATGTACCGGAGAAAATTTTCAACCAACTTTTTCAGGGAAATGACGGTACCTAATTTCTTGGAAAAACAGTTTCGTTCATACTTTTCTTCATAAATTAATTACTTTCTGTTTCTTCTCCTCTTCTCTTATTTAATTTACAAACAAGTAGACTCAGACCCTTACTTAGAGCCTCCCGCTGAAATCCTATTATTTGGGAGCCATATTCAGTAAATACAATTTCCCAATCAACGATTGAAAAATAATTACCATTAAACAAAGCTTTCAGCTTTATTAATTTCTTGCGAAGCTATTTCCTGATTGGCCATCCCATACAAGTTCTAGTTGTGCAGTTACAAAACCGATTCGATCCAGTGATAAGCAATATACCGATGATTAATGAGTTTGGTATGAAAAATTATTTGTTTTTATCTAAATTTGTGGCATTTAATTGGCTAATGGACAAAATTAATCACTCGATTATAAATCAAAACAAATTAATGTAATAGCGTTTTCAAAACTGCAATAGTTCCCAAAAGTACTTAATATGATAATTAATTGGGTATTAAATAATTAACTGTATCAGAGATGGAACATTCCAATGACCAAACAACGTCCAAAAAATAATTATAAGCGACCTAAAAGGATTTAGGTATTAATTGATTCAGTTTTAATGAAGTAGTAGGAGGTGTAAAATTTAATTTGAAGTTCTTCTTTAAGTTGGAAATCACTTTTCCGGGCATCGCGACACGAATTATCTATAAAAGCGCTTCGAGGGTGAAAGTGAACTTGGCGTAAAGTTTCGCCGAGTGTACGTTTTAAGTGGCTAAACGAGCAGGACTTTTAATTGCAAGGTGCGGTCGGTCCCGGCCTTTTCCGAACAAAAAGGTGAGAAATAAGATTTTCAATTCGATTGGAAACCCACTTGGCGCTCTTTCTCTCTTTATTTAATAGAAGGACTCTTTTCCGAATCGAATTAGAAAATGTTGGATGGAATCTTTATAATACAAGTAATTACATTGCGAGCATTCTCCGTCGGTACAACGGCCGTCTTCTTCCTAAGAATTCGGTGTCATCGCCCAGTGCCCCCTCTACGTGACACCCTCTCGCCTGTCTCTTATAGTCGAGGACGTATATTTTATCGTCCCCTTTTTCATTTCGGTTCAGCTGAGAAAACGGTCGCATACTATGCCGGCGCCCTTATCTCTGAACTACCACGTAAAGATATGTAAATTTTTACTCTAAATAATAGCGCTCCTACATATTGCAATACCTTCCGCCGTTTCCTGAAACTACTAAAGATACAAAGTTTCTTAACAACAATGTTATCAAATAAAATGTAGGTACTACAAAAATTCAGACAGGAAATCTATAAAAATACTATACTGTGGAGGATAAACTGAGCAAAGACACCTTCTTGGGTTCAATCAATCAACGCGTACTTACAGGTGGAGGTGAGCAAAGATCGCCCAACTACTCCGCTCACTCGTTAATATTACATTGGAGGTGGGGACTATGCGTTTCGAGCGTCAACAACGCCACATAATATTGAAAACTGAGCAAGTGATTTAGTTTGCTCGCGCCCTGGATCAAAATAAATTCCGTCGCTGTTTCTTAACTGAAAGTAGAAATATTTGTAAAGGAACCAAAGGTTGTCGTCCAGAATTATTGATATTGTATCTTTTTAGCAAATAACTGACGTCCTTATGTTAAAAGCAAGTCGACCAACATGACCATTCTAATGCAAATACACAATAGTTGCTTCTGTGCAACTCCAACACGTAGTCGTGCAACCCCAGGGACGTTCGCAGTGAAATAAACGATCTAGTGGATTAAGCACTAAACTATCCACGACAGAAAGTTAACATTCCATTGGATGTAGAGACTTTGTGTTTCGAGTATCACCAACGCCACATAATACTGAATACTGAGCAAGTGTTTTAGTTTGCTCGCGCCCTGGATCAAAATAAATTCCGTCGCTGTTTTTTGACTTAAAGTAGAAATATTTGTAAAGGAAGCAAAGATTGTCGTCCAGGATTATTGATATTTTTCCTTTTCAGCAAATAACTGACGTCCTTGTGTTTACAAGCAAGGCGACCGACTCGACCATTCTAATGCAAATACACAGTACCTAGTTGCTTCAGTTCAACCCCAATATGTATTCACGCAACCCCAGGGACGTTCGCAGCGAAACAGACGATCTAAAGAACTAAGCACCAATAACTGTCCACGACAGAAAGTTTTGCTTCGGGAAAGACGCAGTAGTTCTATACGTACGTACAATATAAATCCTGATCAGAGACTTATCCTGACCATAAATACGTGCATTAGAAAAGAAGCAAAATAAAATGAAAACCATAAAATCGCGTTACCAACTTTTGCATTCAAAAGGAAACTTTAGTCGACGTTACTTTATAAGGAAACATCGACTTATTTTATGTAGCTATTGATAATGCTACAATGGGGGTTGATTCTGAGGGTTATAGGAAAATAATCTCTTTTATTTTCGTACCAAATTTTTTAACAGCTTGGAACTTCCAGTAACTCAAAGAAAATTTGAATAGTTTTATTTATAGTTGTTCTAAAGTACTATCTACATTTTGTTAGACAAAAAAACTTGTTGAGAGGTTATAAAATAAAGCAGAATGCCGCACAAAAATTAGCGCAAGTCCTCAATTTCAAACCAAGCAACCTATTTGTTTTAGTAATAGACCTTAATTAAATGTTTTTCTATACCTACCGACGAAATGACCGCATCAAAGAGGCCCGTAGACGAATTGCTAATTAACAACAAGACTTTTAGCTCCCAAGGTTCGAATGAACACAAAACAGTTCGTGCAACACATGTGCCCTTGTAAAATGTTAATGAAGGGTGCGGTTGTACGAGGCAACCCCTTTCCTTAACGTCACGTTTCGTTACTCACTCAAACCGACGCAAGACGCTAAGCCGTTTGATCTCGGTTATAAATCAAAGGCTCTATTGTATGTGGGCAATTGCACCAAAGTCCATTTTCCTACACGAAACGAAGAAAAACGACGAAGAGAAGAGTATGTGGGGTGGAGAGAACTTTAGAACTTTACGAAATTTATTGAAGACTTACTAAGGGAACATCGTCTGGTTTTATTAACTGTTTACAATTGAAATATAACAAAAAAGTAATTATTTAGTTATCTTGATTTGAAATTTCCAGAATCATGCGATAATGGCATGTACACTGAGAGGACGTTAATTCGTTCCCAATAGTTTTCTTAAATGGCAACATCGCGCCTTTTCGGTCTGTATGTTGTCGATAATGTAGGAAACAATACGTAATATTGCGAGCAGAATCGCATCTTTTGCTCGCTAGTTTCGTGGCTGTTTCAATGTTTACATACTTAATATACAGGGTCTTTCAAGTTGATGGGCTATTAGTATATGAATTAGTAGAATTAATTCAATTCTGAAACTTGGGCTCATTTGGTTATTGTTTATGCCGCTTCTTTTAAATATATTTTCAATTTCGATTTACATCCGGTTATACCGGAAGTCACACCAACTTTCTTGTTTTAAATAGAATGACATACTTCAAATTGTAGTTTTTCTCAAAAAGTATAAGCAAAGTTATACGATAGTCCCATATCAAAAGACGTCAAATTCAATGAGGAATTCGAATATGTAGTCAAAAACGGGTCATTCTATTTAAAAAAATTGACTTACGCCTCTTTGAAGTTGACCAACTTTGACCACAAAATTTGAACACTGTACATTTTAGTTAAAAACCACAATTTTTTTTCGATAATGTGAATAATAGTTATAAATAATTGTTACGAGTTATAAAGCAAAATCTCAAAAATTAATTGAATTACGGTTTTTTAAATGTTAACGTGCAGATGTCAAAAATTTTGAAATAATTAAATAACTCAAAATCCATATTTCCGGGAGTAGTGCCTCCTATGAAATATGCATGAAGTCAGATTTTCTATCGGAAAATGTAAAAAAAAGTATGTCATTCCATTTAAAATAAGAAAGTTAACATCTACTTCCAGTATAACCGGATGTCAATCGAAATTGAAATATTTTTCAAAGAAGCGGCATAAACAGTAACCAAATGACCCCAAAAGTTTCAGAATTGAATTCATTCTACTGATTCATATACTAATAGCCCATCTACTTGAAAGACCCTGTATATTAAGTATGTAAATATTGAAACAGCCACGAAACTAGCGAGCAAAAGATGCGATTCTGCTCGGAATATTATTGTTTCCTACATTATCGACAACATACAGACCGAAAAGGCGCAACGTTGCCATTTAAGAAAACTATTGGGAACGAGTTAACGTCCTCTGAGTGTTCCTACTTAGATAGAAAAAAATTTTTGGAAGAGTTTCCTATTGCTTCTCAGCTAACGACTCGTTCTGAAAACATTTTTGCTGTTTATATCTTAGGGGGACAAATTGGAAGACCTAAACTTTTATTATCCTTCATAAATCGACAAGGCGGAGCCCAATTCAGCTAAACCAGCAGAAATGTACGATTTCTATAAAGGAGTTAATAAGTTAGGTCAAATGGGACGATTGTAAAAGGAGCCAACAACTTTTCCGTTATATTGTAAGATTGCTTTTTATCCCCATGTTTTTTTTTTCGTACCTACACGTGCATTATATCTCGGAACGACGTGTTGACATCAGTATTTCGGAGTTCCCTCACTCGAAGCCGCTTCGATAAATCAAAAACCTTTATCCTATATTACAGTAACAACGTCGGGGACTTCATAAAGTTCCCGGTTTCTTTATCCCTACGAGTATCGGCTCTCTGCAGCAGTTTCGGAACAGGCAAGAAACGGTTTCGTTCGTTTTATGATTTGGAAGGGGATCAATGGGGTAACGAATCAAAATCTGTAATTTAGAGGTTTTTCCGATACTTTCTGTATTGCATAGCAACTTGGACGAAGTAATTAAGTTGAATTAAATAAAAAAAGAAATATACGTATTATGCATATGATCTCTTTGATAGTTGAAATGTGTTTTTGTTCTGTTATACCTATAAAGAAGGTGTATTATCCATTAGAAGTTTAGCTAGCAAGAAGATTTCTATAATATTTTCCATTGTTTCTCTCGGCCGCGTTCATTTACAGGACCGGGTCTATCATGCAAAACGAAAGCAAACTTTCCTTGTTATTCTCGCTAACGAATACATAGCTAATTTGCATCTCTTAGAATAACAACAGAAAAGAAAACAGTGTTTGCATAGTTAGTCTGTGTATTTCGCATTGGGTAGGTACTTGTTTGGAATAGTCGTCGTCGGGTCGGTGTTAGCACCACCAGCGAGGGTTCTACTCTTGATCACGACCAATTTCTTGTTTCAAACAATTTTCTGTTAATTTAAAGTAAGTGTGAACACAATAGAAATAGTACAGTCGGGCGGGAACAATCCATTCACTAAAGTTCACTCCGGCGCGCACAACACAATGGAGCAAATATCCCTAAGATTTATTAGGTATGCTAATTCTTAGTTAGTAGCAGCTGATAATTTAGTAGAGTTAATTAATTAAACGTAAGTACAAGTAGTAATTTCGGAGGGTAGAACAATTAATTAAATTAAATTTATAGGAAGACTATAGGTATGCTGATATAATATAAAAATAAAATGTCGTTGATTACTTACCGTGCAAAGCTTTTAGATAAGCTTTTCCAGCGTTTATCATTTGTCGAGCTCCCGGATTGAATTTTTCCAAGATGTTCTGAAAAAAGGAGAATACAAAAATTATTTTACGTTGAGGAATAATTAAGGCAATTGAAATTAAGGTACTCGTATGGTGTGTACTTAAATTGTGCAGGGCAGTGGCTTACCATAGATGTCGATAAATCGGTTTGGAAGTTAAGCAACGTTCTCTCTGGTCAGTACAGTATCATAGAACAAGTTCAACATCGGCCGTGGTTTATAGAGGGCATGTTACCTAACCTAACCTAACCTAACCTAACCTAACCTCCTGGTTGTCTAACAACGAACAGCTTAAGCACCCCATAAAAAGTAAGTAGTATAAGAGCCCTATGATCGTGAAGGAAAGGAAACAACTTCTCTGCTACAAAGATGACAAAGTTTATGATAGTTCCCTAATGGGGTAAGCTACTAAGTTACCATTAGTTGTCGAAATATAAAATTGCAGTAATTACTGTGTCTTCTAATATTCCTTCATGTATAATTATTAGTTAGTGTTAATGTTCAATAAAAGGAAGGCATATATGGCATCTGGAGCAGTGTGTTCCATCATTATGTACATTTTATAGAACATTTTGAATATGTAAGAGCCAGTTAAGCAGCGAACGACTCCAATATAACGCCGACTAATGGTATTTTGATTACCAGGTTCGTACAAGCCAGTCAGTCGTCTTTGCTCCTCATATCAATTCAGTTCCCATTTTGCAGCACATAAAATGCAAATAAGTGGCGCGGGAGAATGCGAAAAGGAGTTTTGGAACCGAACGAACTGAATTCTAGGTTCGGATAGTAATTTAGAACACACACACCGTGGCATCGACTTAAATTTGTCTAGTTTGAACCAAAGTCGGGACTTATATTGCCCTATTACTTTTGGGGAAACTGCAGGAGTGTTCTTCTGTATTGACAATTTATTTTATCCCATTGTACAGGGAACGCCGCCATAAATAGTTGGAATAGGCGCTGCATTGCGACACGTTTATCGGCTTCCACGTTGAAGTAAATTTAAAAGCCGGAATCGAATTATCCTTGTCTTTCTACCGCGAATTTATAACGGTCCCCCAATGTTGTTAATATCCTCCCTTTCATTCCGCCAATGTCAATCTTGTTAACAACCATCTAAAGTCTAAAATACTTTAAGGGTTACCATAAAACCTCGAAAACAAGCCCACACAATTTATTTAAAACATATCACCCAATAACCTAACCCACAACAACAACCGCTATTTGTACCTACAACTACTAAAAATACCGAAACTGTTTATAATGAATACACTCTTTAAATCATCACTTTTCAAAGATGTGACTTTTGCTACTTATATCTGTGTAGGTGCATTGAAAAGTCAAAAATTTTTAGCGGAATCTCTAGAAGACTTAAAAAATTTAAAGGGGGTGAAATAAGGAACTTTAGATGCTAATAACTTTTGTTTAGAAAATTATTCCCCCTTAGTATTCTTAGTAATTGTGTTTAGATTACTTCAAAGTAATTTAATTAAATTGAATAATTGAACGAAACATTATTTGTGCGGCAACATGTTCGTTTGACAGCAACAGTTTTCTCTGTAACGTAGCTGAGCTTTCTTAAACACATATTACCACAGTTTCGTTCCCCTTGAAATGCTTGTACACATTCTGTACGTGATATTTGGTAATGATAAGCGGTAGAAATTCCCTTCAGATATAATATACTACGTACACTACATGTAGTTCGTATATTTATGTATTTGGACGGTCTAGGTACACGGATTTTCTGATATTGTATTCAGAACTTGTCTGCCGCTGTCATCTGCACTATTTAAGCCACTTGTGTTCAAAATTTAATCTTCTCTATGAACACCCGGCTCGAAAATTAAGCAAAATGGAGATAACTGAGAGATCGTGCACCAAAGGCAATTTACAACTCTTTATTAGAATTATAAGTTATGAAAATTTGCAAAATACCTACATACGTTTATGAAGTAATAACTGCGACCATTTTGTTCCTCACTTCCACACAAATTTATTACACACCATGAAAAATCTCTTTTAATGATGTTATGTAATGTAACCTGAGGTTATACCTACATATACTATGTTATACAGACATAGGCAAAAAAGGAAAATATATTAAATTGCAATTACAAAATAATTTGCGTTATTTGTGTTTGGAAAGAGAAAGGTTTGCCAATAACAATTGCACACATATATGTATACAATATTTTAAAAGTGTGTTGTAAATATTCAAACAATATTCGTCCATTTACTGAACACACGTGTTACGTAATGGTTTGCCTAGAATATTATTTTGAAGCAAGTGGCTCGCATTGACCTGCTGTGGTAGGTACCTATCGTAGAATTGCGCAGATCAGCAAGATTGTACAAATGTCTACCTATTCACCTCTAATGTGCAAACCCATACATACAATACGATACGTACATTGAAACACAGGCGGCAGTTTCGCAATTTATAAATTCCTGGCAGCATGCATGGGTACGTTGCCATTTGTATCCATGTAGGCCAGCCAAGGTGTGTCGTCGTGAACGTTTCGAAAAAATAAACAACAAAAATAATCGTCGAGCAATTTATTCTGCGAGTGAAGAACTACATAACTAAGCAGAATAGTCTCTCACTCGGTCCCCCTAGCAGTCGTACTTGCGTACTTAAATGTATTTATTGTCTACGTACCAACGTAAGTGTGTGTATCAAAGTGCGACAAAGCCGAAGGACTCTAACCTGTCACCAGAGAAGTGCAAAAGAATTTATGAGATACGCCTCTCTCTAAAAATAGTACACGACAAGCAGGCGGTTTAGCAAAATGTCGTTTTTGTACCGCACATTACAGGATAAGGTGACAATTATTTATGTAGTCGTGGGGGAAAATTGACAGCCTTAACACGGTTTAACCATTAAGGCTTGTATGTTCATCTGATAACATTTTTTGATTGATAAGGGAGCTCAAACAATATTTATTAATATGTCCCTACGAGGTCTTGTAAAGTCAGCAAATGAATCTGAAGAGTAATCTTGAACGACATCTTGGAGCCAAGAAAATTGATATGTTAAAGGATATATCGATGGGCTGTTCATTATCTATCACCTCTGTACTTCAAAATGTCCTTCAAGCTTGCAACTGAAGCAGAAGAATAATAATGAAAGAAATCTTAAAATAAAACTGAAAAATTACCTTAAAGCTTACATAAGTTTGGTAAGATCCTGGTGGACAGACCATCAACATGTAACGATAGATATCTAATTATTAAGGATATGGCATATGATACGTCTGTATTCTATTATAAAAGTAAAATAAATAGCTACAATTTCACTATAACGGAGCTTCAGTCAGATAACGTCGAGTGCTTTTTTTGGCATGAGGGCGAAGGCAATCGTGGTGCCATAGAAATAGGTACTTGCGTTTTAAAATATTTAAAACAAAAAGCAAATAGTAAGAACGATGATAACCTTGAAATTATATTGTATTCAGATAACTGCTGTGGGCAACAAAAGAACAAATTTATTATGGCAATGTACCTGTACGCTGTGCAAAAATATAATATAAAATCTATATCTCATAAATTTTTGATCAGGGGTCACACCCAAAATGAAGGGGACAACGTACATTCTATAATGGAAAAGTCGATTAAACGGGCTCTTAAATGTGGTCCCATCTTTATTCCTACTGACTACGTTAGGCTTATTCAATCTGCAAAAAAAACAAGAAATCCGTATAAAGTTACAGAAATGGATCATGAGGATTTTGTAGATTTGAAAACACTCTCACAACAGATAGGAACAAATTACAACAAAACATTAAATAACGACGAAATAAAAACAAATGACATAAAAGTAATTAGAGTGCAGAAGACTGATCCTGGAATTCTTTTTGTGAAAACATCTTACGAACAAAAAGAATATGCACAGATCAACGTTAGCAATACTAGGAGAAGACAAGAAAACATCTTCACAATAAAATGTGTTCCGGCATATAAGAAAAAAATGGATATTTCTTCTACAAAGAAAGCTGCTATTCAAGCCCTTATCTCTGCAAAAAGTATTAAAACAATGTATAAACCTGTTTATGACGCTATGTTTATATAAACCGTTTTCTGTTTATTTCATTTTGTTTTCAATAGCTTGTATATTAAGAAGCTAATAAAGCGTTTTTTCACATTTTTTATGCATTTTTACTCCAATTATGTAGTGATCTTATCTGAGGACGGAAGTCATAAGTATAAAAAACTTAGAATTTTAGGCATGAAAAGTGACCCAAGTATAACTTGAATAGACACAACGACAACTTATTTTTTTTTGAGAAGCAAGAAAAGTGACACAATTCAAATACCTCACCTATTTTTACCTGGTATCTCCACACATTAAAGACGAGCTAATTTGCAGATTGAAATATTGTTCTACAGAGTATAATACATTTAACTGCCAAAAATAATTATCTGCAATTCATAAGAAGCTTATAATATTTCAACACAAACTTTATTGTTTTCTTCTATTTGCTGTTTCTTAATTACTACATTTTTGAGTTACGTCATTGTTCTTGCTTGAGTGCGATATGTCAAAAGTACAACTACTAAAAAATACCATTGTAACGTATCAATGGACTGTCCATCAAGATTTTGCTTCTTTTGAGCATCAAGATGCACTCCGTTATTCTTCAACTGCAGCTGGAACTGAAGCTGAAGCTGAAGTTGAAGAATAATCTTCAAGGCTGCCTCGAATTGAAGCTGAAGTCGTCTTGGAGCTCAAGAGAATTAGCATCATAACTTATTATAGCTTGTCCGTCAAGACCTTACCATTCTTGAACTATAAAATATCTTTCGTTATTTTTCAATTGAAGCAGAAGCTTAGGCTGAATTGAAAAACAATCTTAAAAATAAGTATAAAAACCATAAACTAAAGATTGATTTTGAAGAAGTCTTGAAGCGCATGAGAAGATAAAATATGTAAAAGTAGAGTAATATTCGACTACTTTTTGGCGTTCCAGATTCTGGCAAAATTTGCAAATACCAGGGTAGTCTATAATTAATTAACAAAGATGAAGAGATGGAGTGCCAGTTGCCGGTTGAAAATAAAGACGCTAATGGCACATCAATATCAGATGAACAAAATTAAACGAGCCAGATGTCAAAGCTGTCATTCTGGTAGCAAATGAATCCCGGAAGGTGACGGGTACTGAAATTTCATTTCCGCTACTTGACTAATGACGACTTGGTCTTATCCGTCATTGGAGAATCTCCGGAGAGGACTAATAAATAACAGGGTCCCGTTAAAAATAGATACTTGAAAATTCTGCACAGATATTATTTTAATAATCATACTTCATACTAATATTATAAATGCGAATGTAAGTTTGTTTGTTACGCTTTCACGCAAAAACTACTTAACCGATCATCATGAAACTTTGCACATACACTCTTGAAGGTAGTAGAAGTAACATAGGATACTTTTTATTAAAAAAAATAAAAATTTTTTTACGAAACATAAGAAAATTGTTTGTCAAAATATCGTCAAATTTAGCTACTTCAACGCCATCTAGCATCATAGTAATGAAGTTTCAACCCTGAATACTGTAATACCGGCCAACTGTATTAGAAGATCTAACAGCTAACCACAAAAATTACGGATAACCTCAAAAATGTGAATAGTTTTATAATACTGCATGTAACGACAGAAGAAAATAACAATAAATATAGAAAAATTAGAAACAGTTGAAACTATATTCAATTGAATTAGATATTGTCGTCACCGTCGGTGCGGCCGAAGGAATTCCGATCTTACTCGCTGATGTTAATTCTTACTCTGCTACTATATTGACTCATTTCTATTATTATACCCTTACTCTTTATCTCTCTGCGGGCGAAGCCGCGGGCAAAAAGCTAGTAGTTTATCAATTTCAGTTGGAAATGTACAAAAAATTTGAAAGATGATAGTCAAAAAAACATTTCAATGTAAAAGCTTAAATTTAGTTTAAATCCAAAGAAAACTTAAGAATCTTTTGATCATCGTACCGATGTTCCCCAATCGAATGGTAGAAAGAAGTTTGCAAAGAAATTGATTCGTTGGAATTCGGAAGAAGTACTCTGACAAAGTGTCCGTTTGAACCACGACAGAGGTATTGTTAAGATTGAAAAAAGCAGCAAAGAAAAGCTCCGCATACCGGAAGCTTTTACTGCGATGACATTTGCTCGCTATATCCCTTTTTCCTTAAAAATATCTTGTTTGATACCGCATTCTTTTGTACTTTTAACATATTCATGTGCATATCTTAAATATCTGCCAAGTTTCACATCCAACACACGAACAATGCATTTATATCTATGTCTCTGTGTATTCCACTCGGTACTTTCTTGAAGAAGATTCCGGAAATTTGCATGTTGTTATCGAGGAAAAATAATATGCGTTATATACATTTATTGTAAAGAATTTTTGTTGCAGCATTTCAAAAGAATTTTCAACTGATTTTGTAAAGAATTTTAGTAAATAAGTACGTCGATTTTTGATAAAAGCTTTTGATTGTTTCTTTCTAGTTTTATTCTTATTTTTAACAAAGGACCCCTCATAAGAAAAAATAAGACACCCCTTTTTATTTTGAAATACTTCCTTCAACTTGTTGATACGAATTTTGGTGGATATATCAATCTTTCAAAGAAACAGTCTGACACACTAAATGCGACAACATAGTTCCTCAGAGGATTTCCTGTGACATTCTAATAACTTTATCAATAGTCATGTAACAATTATTGTGTCGAAATATTAAGCTAAGAAGAGGCTGAAGATTAAACAATAATATACTAAACTACGAAAAGCAGAAATATGGTAGTTCTGGTGGTATAACATTACGTATTGATGGCCTCTTCACTAATATTTTACTGCACTTAAACTTGAAGATCAATCTTCAGTTCAAATTTGAAATAACAGTTTAGATTGTAATTCAGCTTGAGCTTCAGTTCTAGCGACATTTAAAATCTGAAGAAAGACACTACTTAACACATGGTATATATTTGATATCAAGACATGTCTACTACTCTTAAGCTTCAAGGTGTCTTTCAACATCGATGATTCATTAGCAAGACTGTTCGTCAACTTTAACTTCATCTTCGATCTTAATTGAAGAATAAAGAAAGATTTCTTGAAGGTCTTGACGAAGAGACTATCGATTTATCATGAAACTCAGTTAATTATACTACTTATTTTTCTTGAGCTTCAAGGCGTCTTTCATTATCAATCATCAGCATAAGTTCACAATATTCTTCAACATTATTCGTCAACATTAGCTTCAGCTCTGGCTTCAATTACAGAATGACGATATATATACTTGAATCATGGTCTTGATGGACAGGACATCAATTTGTCATGATACTCAATTGTTTACGCAACATCAATATGTTCTTTCTTAAGATCTTATTTTTATTGAGCATCAAGACATCTTGCAATATCAATCGTCAGCTTGAGGTCAAGATATTCTTCAAAATTCTTCGTCAACTTCTGCTTCAGCTCCATCTTCAATTGAAGAATGACGAAAATATCTTGAATTCAAGAATGGTAAGTCTTGATGGACAGACCATTGCATTTTCATAATACTCAGTTAGTTACTCTTCTATGCTTATCTTAAGATCTATTCTTGAGCTTCAAGAGCGTCTTTCAATATCAATCATCAGCATGAGTTCACAATATTCTTCAAGATTTTCGTCAACTTAGCTTCAGCTCTCGATCTTCAATTGAAGAATGACGAAAATTTCTTAACTCATGAATGATAAGGTCTTGATGGACAGACATCGATTTGTCATGATACTCAGTTATTTACGTACATCTAATATGTTCTTGGCTTCAAGAGTCTTTCATTATCAATCATTCAGCATAAAGTTCACAATATTCTTCAAGATTATTCGTCAACTTTAGCTTCAGCTCCACTTCAATTGAAGAATGACGAAATATCTTAACTTGAATGATAAGGTCTTGATGGACAGACCATCGGATTTGTCATGATACTCAGTTAGTTTACTCTCTTCTATGCTCTTATCTTAAGATCTTAGTTTTCTTGAGTCATCAAACATCTTCAGCAAGATTCTTAAGATTTTCGTCAACTTCAGCTTCAGCTCCATCTTCAATTGAAGAATGACGAAGGTATCTTGAAGCTTAAGAATGGTAAGGTCTTGATGAACAGACCATCGGCATGTCATGATACTCAGTCAGTTACTCTTCTTCTGCATGTTTTATCTTAAGATCTCAGTTCTCTGGGGCTTCAAGAGGTCTTTCAACATCATCTTCAGCTTAAGTTGTCTTCAAGATTATTTGTCAATTCAGCTTCAACTCCTGCTTCAATTGAAGAATGACGTAAGGATATCTTGAAGCTTAAGAATGGTAAGGTCTTGATGAACAGACCATCGGCATGTCATGATACTCAGTCAGTTACTCTTCTTCTGCATGTTTTATCTTAAGATCCCAGTTCTCTGGGGCTTCAAGAGGTCTTTCAACATCATCTTTAGCTTAAGTTGTCTTCAAGATTATTTGCAATTCAGCTTCAACTCCTGCTTCAATTGAAGAATGACTAAGGATATCTTGAAGCTTAAGAATGGTAAGGTCTTGATGAACAGACCATCGGCATGTCATGATACTCAGTCAGTTACTCTTCTTCTGCATGTTTTATCTTAAGATCTCAGTTCTCTGGGGCTTCAAGAGGTCTTTCAACATCATCTTCAGCTTAAATTGTCTTCAAGATTATTTTCAATTCAGCTTCAACTTCTGCTTCAATTGAAGAATGACGAAGGATATCTTGAAGCTTAAGAATGGTAAGGTCTTGATAAACAGACCATCGGCATGTCATGATACTCAGTCAGTTACTCTTCTTCTGCATGCTTTATCTTAAGATCCCAGTTCTCTGGGGCTTCAAGAGGTCTTTCAACATCATCTTCAGCTTAAGTTGTCTTCAAGATAATTTTCAATTCAGCTTCAACTCCTGCTTCAATTGAAGAATGACGAAGGATATCTTGAAGCTTAAGAATGGTAAGGTCTTGATGAACAGACCATCGACATTTCATGATACTCAGTTATTTCAAAATGTTTGGAATATTTTAAAAAATTCTGAGACATTCTGGCATCTTCAAGAAGGTTTTGAAAAGTTCCGTAACCTTTCAGAGCATCCTATCCAGTTTCTAATATTTTATCTACTTGGTAGAAGTATTACACTTAAATTCCCCATGAACTATGAGCGTAATTGCTTTAGATAACCGTTCAAAGTGGTAACTCCATAGAGACTATGACAACCAATAGCTTTGAAAGCAGGCGGCGTTTTTGTTACTGGGCAGTCGAAGGTTGTAGTTCATGAGATATTGAACTACCTTTACCAGTAGGTCTCTGACCCACACATCAGTTGGCTTCATAATCATAATTTCCGCTTTCATTTTTGCTTGAAACTCTACCAGAAAATTCACTAATGAGAGCATAATTAACGAGCTACTTAATAAGTACGTGTAATTTTGTTATCAGTGCAAAATTACCCATGTTAAAAACCATTTCACTTGTGTAAAAGTTGATTTCACTTTCATTTTATTTCATTGTGAGTTCAATAAGTTGTGTGGCAAAGGTTCGAGCAATTGTCGGCTGATACGCAACGTTATTATTATGATTTCTCTTTCGATTTGTAACTTTCGCCGCACAATTCGCTAATGATTCGTCCAGCTTTCTCGATAAATGCATAATAAATCCCAAGAGAAGGAAAAATGCATACCTACAATTACTATAAGTAGGTTTGATAGGTTTAGGTCGTACTTATAGAATATGGGTTCAAAAATAATGTTTTCTCATTATTTGCCATCGGAAATGATTGATTTACTGCGTTTTATAAGCGACGTTAATTGATACGAGGTACTTGGCATGTTAACAAGTAAAATATATTTTACTTTATTCGGAGTGAAATTTCTCAATTTTTTTTATCTACCTACTCCCTGTTACTGATCTACTTAAACACTTAAGGAAATCGTATCAATTAAATAAATTTATATTATTAAATTATTAATAATGTGGTGGGTACAATTTTCTTTCTTCTCTTAGTGTGTATTTATGTTTGGGAAATAGCAATTTTCAAAGAATTTTACACAGGTACAAATAAATACATTTTTTTATAGTACAAGTTCGTCTCAATAAAATTGATAAAGGTCAGAAGGAGCCCAATCTGGAAAATATAGTGGAACAGAATTTTATGTGTTACTATCTAAAGTTTCAATGGTGCAAATGTTGTGAAAACACATGATTAAATCGCAAAAATAAGTAAAATAACACTTGGTAGTTTTTTCACAAAATTTATTGAACTTTATTGGCAGATATTGAACTCGACAATTGTTTCGACATTCAAATGACGAGTTCTTAAATAAATTTTGTAAAAACGTTTTCTTTTAATTATTTTTGAGATTTTATGTGCTACTACAAATTAATGTAAACGACACGACAAGGAGTACTTGCGAATCTAAATAAAAATACTTTGTTGTAATCCCTTTAAATCACGAGTTTGTAACTTTTTTGTCATTAATGATACCGGACAGAAGTTTCGCATTGAATTTTAAGTTCTTTTTAACCCTCATATATCTAAATAGGTTTTGCCAGGGACATAACGGAAGCCATTTCCCGCACAATTTGACTCAAAACCGTTCTGGCGTGCAATTTAAAGACCATCCACACAGAATATGAGACTCAACTACGACCTGCTGAGAACAAATATTGGCTTTGATGCATACAACAACCCAGCAAGCCGTCAGTTTAGTCAGTCAGTCGGTTGTGCTGGGGCTTTCCCTCTCCTGGTCCAGACCTTGCGGTCCCTTTTTGATTCCACGTCGGTGCATTCATACCTACATACTCACCAACGCAACGGTACAATTTGTTTTTTGTTTGACAACCATTTATTCCGCATGGATAGAATGCATACCGCATTTAAAAATGTAAAAAGCTCCTAAAACGTTTCACCACTTCACATACTACCACAAATTCTAGTACCTATGTAGATATTTATGAATTTGTGTGTTTGTATCCTATAAAGCACATTGTTGGGATTTGTAGTAGGTAGGTAGGTACTTATGTATGTTTTTCTAAAATTAAATTCGATACCCTTCACAACGGTTTACATAAAATTTCTTTTGTTTTAAAAAAATTAACAATGCGCCCTACGCGAAAAATCGCTTTAGGTAGGTACATACAATTGTTGTGGTGCGGATTTTTCGATGAATTCACTGAACTAGGTTTTTGTTTAACAGATTAAAGTTTGCTGTTTTGGGAAAATAATAGATGGTGGAAATGTTTTCTGTTGTGGTAGTAAATTCGTTCATCTATTTTTTAGACAACAAATAAGTATCAAACCAGTGCAAGCGCAATGTTAAACAAATTGTCTTCTATTTTTTAAAAAACGTTTTGTTATCTGTTTCGCAGATATGGAAATAAAGTCAAATAAACGTGGCAAATAGGTTGGCGTCTCCAAATACTCGTGAGCTTTACACAAGACCTCAAAAATATATGTTGTATAATTTTCTGACCTCCTGAACTTTTCAGGTACTTACCTCACAAATAGAAAAAGTATTTTTTTCATATTTAATTCGTCGTTCTGAACGATTCGCAAGGGATGCCAGAATATTATAATTTTTTATTTCTTAAAAGTAAAATTTTCAGTTGTATGTTTGGGTGATTTTCTTAAACACTAAAAGAGTGTTATTATATTTGTTTACGTACCTACGCAAAATAATTTTCAGCAAAATCTGTCCAAAAGGATTCCAGTCAGTAACGATAATAAATAATTATTGTCAACTGAAGTTCATTATTAATAGACGTATTCCGCTTTCTCCATCCGATTAAGAAAATTGTCTTTATCACTTTTCTTCCTGTCAAGCACTTACTTATGTAGTTACTGAAGTTAGCGGAACGCGTTTATCATTTCGAACGAAATATTATATTAAAGAGACAGAGTTTCAAAGGAATTTATTGCTTTAAACCTCGGGCATATTCCAAACGACAAATTCATATGACATATTTTAACTTTCCCTATTACTTCACTCCAGTTTACAGCCGCAGGCTGTGTATCTTTAATAGGACCTACTTCTTCGAAAATTAAAGTTTTAGGTAAACTACCTGCACAAAAAAAAAGAGAAAATGTAAAAATGACAGATTTTTGCCTTTAGTAACAATTTTTTTAAGTAAATGTGGAAGGAAGAAACCTAAACGATGTGTGGAGATGAATTTCATTAGCACTTCCTCCAGCTTATCAATAGTATCTCCCTAATATCGTTCAGAATTGGGATAATTTGTTAGTCAGTATTTTAGGACGCCCTGTAGGTTCAATACATTTAAATTGTTGTAAATAATACTTAAAAAAAGTGTTGCATTCCTTTTCCGCCCACCACAACCGCTACGTAACGAAGTTGCTCTTTCCGTTATCCAATCTCGTGATTAATATTGATTATCACAATTTGCATATGTTTACATGAAATAACAGTGATTATTATGTCACACGCTGTTTCTCTAACTGTACCTACCTACCAGAACCGAAGTTCGGTCGGTCGGTCACTTTTCCATCAACTTTCTGCTCCAAATTGACCGAGTGACAAACCGCAGAGGAATTGCGCTAACTTGGCTTCGTGGTCATGTCACTCTGCAGCAACACAGCGCAGTGTCTGCGGTCAACCTTTTTTCAAACCGCTATACGAAGTACTTATATGTATATATGTATAGAAGTATAAAGTAAGATTAATTCGCCAAGTCACCGACCACAATTGGACCCAACAACAGCAGATAATGATTATAATTAACACGCGTGCTATTATGAGGTTTACGCCCAGAAAAGCTGCAATAACAATGACAAGCATAAGTCGCTAATTGATAAGTTGAATAATATTAGGCAGAATCAGCGGTGGCTCGTTCACAAAGGAACACTCCCTTAAAGAAAAATTCTACCGTTCTGTATCCAAGAAATACTATACGAGCCCTAACAACTATTATATTAGTGGCAATTTTTATCATATTTTTTGAAACTTTTTTAAACATTTTGCTGTTAGTAACAGATTTGAGTGTATTGCTAAACGGCGATCGATACTGCGGCACCTTTTTGTAACACTGCAAAAATCCGAAAGCCATGGTTGTAAATCATCTAGCACAAAGACTGTAAGATAAAAAGAATTTCTGTGAAGTTTTTGGAAATATTCAAGAACTTTCCAATACCTATTTACGACAAGACACCATTGATATAAAACGCACGATTTTTACCTGTTCTCTAGGTGTTTCTAATGTATTTTCGTTCCCTCAAATTAAATAAGCAAACAGATTTTCTTTGTCTTTCATAGTGTAGCGACCAGTGACACTGTACGTGTGTGCGATAACAATTTGTATGCATGTACTTCTTATCGCTAACATGTTTACGACACAGCCACAGCGTACGACTTCCCTTTATCAACGTAAACTTACAAGCCCCAGCGACAAGTAACAAGATCAATTCTGGAATCATCGACGACATTCTAATTATTATTCATCATTCGGGAATAATCAGGATTTCCTTTTCGAATCATCCAGAAAGTTCGAAAGGTGTATATAAACTGATCGTCTTTGGGGCAGAGGACAGTAGTTGTGATAAAGCATTAGTGCGCGAAACAAACCGATAAATAATAGACAAAAGTGAATTGTTCTAATATAAATAGTAGTTTTAAGTTAGTGTTAAGTGTTATATAAACAGTGTTAAATAAATTATTATTTAAATAAATAATCTTTGACTAGAAAATTCGTTATAATAGTTATCCTGCAACTGTAAAACTTTCTGAAAACTATTAAAGTAAAAATTAAAAAGGGTGTATTTATGGGCCTTTAATAGAGGGAATAATGATACATGTATGAAAAATTACCAGCCATGATTCATTGTTTTATAAAATACGAAAGGGTACACGGAGAAAACAATCATGAAAATACGATAGAATTCTAGCAAAGATAACTAAAAAATTTGTCAATTATATGGACGACCAGACGCTCAAGGAGATTTTACTAGAAATGTCTACGTATTCAATCTACGTTCGGTGTTGAGACTGAATTCTAGTAAAAATGACTTGATTAGAAAACATTTTTTACAGTTCTTATCACTAATTTTACTTAACTATTCTCATTCTAGTATTTTTTTCTTTACGACACGATAAAATAATCGAGAGGTAGAGAAAAAAAGTCTAGACGTATTTAGCTTGATTATTCTAATACTAATTATTAGAAACAATGAAAAATTGTTTTATACCACCAAGTACATTTTATGAGGATTCTAGTATTTTTTACTAGAAAATTTTTTCTTGATTCATCAAGTAATAAAATCATGATTATTTTTCTCCGTGTGACGAAAAAATATCTAGATGCAACGAAATGAAATTAGGGACTTTTACGATTTGGAAATTATGCTAGCAAACCGGTTAATTGGATAAATTTTCAAAAAATTATCATATTTACCAAAGAAGGGGGTCGATAAGCTAGGAAAAATGACCCGTTTAGAAAATTTAAAAAAATATGTTTTTTGAATAGTATTATTAGTATATATTGTTTCATTTTATTATTACTTATGATTTCTTGTACGCTAAACATACAAATGTAAGTTTAATTTAAAATATTTTAGAAGATACATATTTATTTAAATCGTATTTTAAAAATAATTAAAGATATTTTTGGAGAATAAATTGTATTTTCATTACGTATAAGGCTCATGCTATTCAAAAAACATGTTTTTAATATTTTTCTAAAGGGGTCACTTTCCCTAGCTTATCGATACCCCTCCTTTAGTGGTAATAAATGGAGTAGTATTTTCCAGGCTGGTTTTCGTTTCGTCTCCAACTGCGGAAGAGATCTTCAGTAGATACTTTAAAAAGATCGATTAGTGGTGATAATGCGGTTATTATTTATAATCACTGGATTAATCATATTTATCGTAGTATAATACACACTTATGTTTTGGTATGTATCATGTATGACAGAATGGTTCAAATTTATGCGCTGCCACTGTGGTCACCGTGTTAAATCCTAAGCATACTCACTTTACAGTAATGCATGTCACATTTGATCTAAGTAATGGAATTCATGCTCGTTATACCGCAATATAAGATGTTTACTTTCAATTGACAACGTTGGCAGGTATTAACAGCAATAAAAAATGTGTAAATGATGGACGAACTGAATTGCGATGATTATTGCTTCTATAGAGATAACCAACGATCTAAATCAGTTATGCTTCGTTTGGTACTTTTTATATGTGGGAAATGTTTCGTTAAATTATCTATTATAATACCTAGGTAGGTACCTATAGAAAATTCGCTACAGGATTTATTTATTTTCATTATTCATATTTTTTTTTTGTAATTAATTATTGAAAAGGCCTAATACTAAAAAGTTAATATTTATTAAACCAGTTTAACCAAACCTAAACCCATTTAATCCTCAATAAGTTATCTTAAATCCATAATCCTCCAAAAATCAAACCAAAAAAATTTATACATTTACTTATAGTTAAATGTAACTTAGAACAAATATTTCAAAGGGAAGTATGAATGGGTGGGACAAATTAATTCCTGGAGAATTAATTTCTGGATGAATAAACGAATTTATTTCTCAGGAATTGTTTCGTTTTGAAAAAGCAAAGCATCCAGAAATTATTTCGCTTTGCAAATGAAACAATTCCTGAGAAATAAATTCGTTTGTGTGTCAATTTTCAGTCCTTGAATAATTATAACACATTATTTAAGAATTTGATACGCGGGCGAGGTTTCCTTTCAAAACTCATTTAATGACTAACTACAATTAATGTAAATTGAAGAAATATTTCTACAAATTACTTCGTTTAAAATTGAGAAAATATTTCTAGAAATTATTTCGTCTTTTATTTTTCATCATAGGCGAGGAGTCAGCAATCCTGAAAGACCCGTCATCGCGGATTCTAAAATTTTTAATGAAAATTTATAGTTTATACTCACACGTATAAAATGCGCTTGGTCGGCTTGGATTTTATTAGCCGGTAATGATTTAAATAAATTATATATGGTTAAATTCATTAAATGTTTTACCATCATCGTGGATTTTAATTTTCCTATGGGTGATTTTGTGCAAAATGTTGTACTTAATTAGAAAAAAATCGGCCGACCAACATTTTTTAGCCGGAAAGGGTTCGCAACCCTATTTAAATGATATTAGAGGGGGGGTAAAATTTCTCCGTTATCACGGATTTCTTTTTTTTTTTTTTATTTTACGCGTTTTAATATCAGTTTTGAAAATATCTTGGTATGCCTGCTTAGAAATAGCCGGAAGAATCGCGCATACCAGTTTTTATTTTTTGACCCTGTAATATATTATAACATATGTTACTTATATACACTAAAAAATGACCTATTTAGGATTAATAAAAACTATCGACTACAAATATTATTATAATATACTATTTTATATAATATACTATAATATAATAATAAATAATAAAGTAGCGATTTTTTGATTTCTGAACCGGAAAATATTTATTACAATCCGTAACGAAAATACCCACTAAAGAAAAAATACAATATTTTTTATTTCCATGTATTTCAGTGAAACAAGGATAGTTATTTACTTACAGATTGCGTCCAATTGGCGAATTCTTCTCTATGATTCACTGGTATAGGCATAAATTTTTTATAGCACGTAAGATGATAACCACTGTCTTTCAAATCATTGGAGTTTAAAATTAAATTTTGATATTTGATTTTTTTAATTTTACGGAAAATGAGCACGTTTTCACATTTTTTAAAAGCGTCTTTCGTCTTTCCAGAGAACGGAATAATCTTCTCGTTATTTGATGTATTACAAATGAAACACTTCATATTGAAATTGTAATAATAAAATGCTGAGATTCAATGTAGTTCTTTAAATAGTTTATTATAAAGTAACAGTACACTGAACTAGTCGTCACTATATCACCATAAAAAAACGAATTTTATGAAATAAATATATATAAATATATATTTATAATGCTGATACAATCAACTAAAATTAAAATTTACCTACATTTCCTTTAAATAAATTCGTAAATAAATTTTTTTAAATAAATTTTCCTACATTTCCTTTTTCCTATATTAATCTATATAAAATTCAAAATTTAAGAGAGAAATCAGAGGTAGAAAAAATAAATTACTCCAAAAGAAAGAGTCTTCAAAGTAGTACAATGCATGATGCTTAGCGAAATAATAAAAACTGGTATGCGCGATTCTTCCGGCTATTTCTAAGCAGGCATACCAAGATATTTTTAAAACTGATATTAAAACGCGTAATAAAAAAAAAAAAAAAGAAATCCGTGATAACGGAGAAATTTTACCCCCCCTCTAATATCATTTATATAGGGTTGCGAACCCTTTCCGGCTAAAAAATGTTGGTCGGCCGATTTTTTTCTAATTAAGTACAACATTTTGCACAAAATGACCCATAGGAAAATTAAAATCCACGATGATGGTAAAACATTTAATGAATTTAACCATATATAATTTATTTAAATCATTACCGGCTAATAAAATTTTTCATTAAAAATTTTAGAATCCGCGATGACGGGTCTTTCAGGATTGCTGGCTCCCGGACTATCAGGAATTAATTCGCACATTTGCAGGAATTTGACCAGGAATAGTTTCGTTTTGAGAACGAATGAATTTCTCAAAAATTAATTCGTAGAAAAATCAGGAATAGTTTAGCTTTCATTTTTTTCGGGAAAATTGCTCCAGGAATTTATTCGTAGAGCCGTATGAATGTAGTTAAACAAAAAAAGGCACTTACCAAAAGACAAAAAAAATGCCCATGTACTAAACTGTTGAACCTGATTTGATTTTGCGATTAAAATTGATTAGAAAGTAGTTACCTGTCAATTTTTATATAACTCAACTGTGATATTGTGCTTAAGGAAGAAACGCGTGCCAATTGCGAGACCTAACGGCATATCGAATCGTCAAATATTGTAAAGCAGTTGTAAACAACCCCTTTTGATATTTTGAAAAGCATATTTATTAACGTTGTTATTAATAAAAAAGCGACGAACTGTGTTCAGTACAAAGCGAATTTACGTGAAAGTGTTTCTTATTACGTACTATTAGCCCACTTCGGCAATATTGCCGGTGGCGTTCTGCTCAAAAAAGTTGTTGCCACATTTTGGTTCACGATTGTGAAGAAATTTAATTTTAATAACGAAATTGATTTTCGTATTTTAAGTTTAATGAACATCTGGAACTCATGTGGTTTTTGAAGAATACCTACATGAACACGTTCTGATTTAGTGACCTAGATAATTTTAGGAAAATGGAAAGCTCTTTTGCATACTTAATATTTAAAAATTAAAACGATTATTTAATTTTGAAAATGATTTTTATGGCCTCGATGCTTTTCAGAACATGATAACAAGCCTTTTTCTTCTTCTTGAGGTACCATGTTCCATTGGCGATGAACTCGAGATATTTTTAAACAATTCAACCCTCGTAAACTGTCATTTTTTCTTCTAGGGATGTTTATGTTTCCTGTATCATTTCTCGTTGTCTTCACATTAATAATCACTGTAGCTATTTTTTATTAGGTGCCTAGCCTAGATTATTGTTAGGCATCGAAGAACTGTATGTTAGAAAAGATCCAAGTACTAACCAGAGCGAACGTAGCTTAACTTCGGTCGATATTCTTTGATCTGGATTTAAAAGGTGGTTTGCTATTCAGTTCGACTAAGAACTGTTTTTAGGCCCTATATACTTAATACAGTCAAATTTTGAATTACAAATGAACCTAACTTCTCTTATATTTATTTAAAAACACGCTACCAAAATAAGTAAATGACAAATCGTGTTGTGCCTGGATTGGATCAGTAGAAAATATTGAGACTGATGAATTGCAGAAATTATGGTCCATGTACTCAATCAACGTTTGTCATGAGAGATTGTACATGCACATAGACTATTTACTATTACTTATAGAAAGCCCGTTGCATACAATTTAGAAACTGCTCACTACAACAAGTTAGTTACAAACAGTTTACAGGTGAATGTCCTCAAGATATTTGTCTTTAGTTGATGAAATAGTTAGATATAATGGAGTTGAACGAAATATGCCGCTGGCTTACATAAGCTGTGACATCCATGGCTGAATGTTTAATCTGTTCCTCGTTAATTAAACCATTTTTTAAGCCATTGGTAACCCAGTTTTATGAACCAATTTTTCAGGCAAATTTAGATTAACTGTTTTAATTAACCAAAGTATCAAGTTGAAATAAAGATTTCTTATACTAGTTACAAGCATATAAAATTACATCATCGCTCAATTTTTTGTTTCCAAATTATTTTTTTAGAAATAAAAGGGAAAAATAAGGAAGATTGACTGTAAAAGTATTCAAATTCATAAGAAGTGTCTAAACCTTTATTACTAAATCTCCCCTTGAGCGCTGGCTTCATGAAAATTGTCCTTGCTTTCATTTAGATCTTTTATTAAATATGCTAACGACTTTGTCGACCTGAAGAATTACAAATGAGGCATTTCCACGGGCGAGAATTTTATTGGAAAGACTGGCAAAAATTCAAGCTTTCCCTACTTAGTCGGAATCACAAATAACTTGATAACGTTCTTATAAATATATATATATATTCGACGATTTAACTCAATAACAAAAGGTTATGCTCGGGCAAATCCCCTCAAGATTCCCTTTTGGCAGGATAATGAATAATGAAAATTTATTTACTTTTCGAAAAATAAAATGAATCTTATGCCATAGGTCTCTAAGTAAAAAAATAAAATAAAATAACTTTCTTGCTAAAAATGTAAATTCCAAAAACGTCGATAAAATTTTTATAAAGTAGCTATAATATCTTTTACGAGCTTTTTCCGGAAAAAAATATAAAAACTAAGTACATGGCAATAATTTTGACAAAATAAAAGTAAAGTAGAGAATAAAATCGTTGCATTTTGTATACACTACATTTCATTTATAACGACTTCGGTTGTAACGACCTTTTGGTTATAACGACATAACACATAAGTCCCTTGAATTTAACGAGTAATTTAAGAAGAAACTTTGGCTGTAACGACTTCGGATGTAACGTTGATTTCGGTTTTAGCGACTAATTTTAATGAACTATTAATTACAAAATGGTAGAAATCTCATACTCTCATATTGCGACCGAGTCTAAACACATTCACAGATAGTCAGTCAGCAGTTGCACTTAGTAATTGTTTAGAAATGTTAAGGTTCATAAACTTATATCTAAGAATCAGTTACTGGGTACTTTTCTTGCCTAATTTCCTTCTTTCATTCTCTCTCTCTTTCTTTTTATATAGCGACTTCCGGATATAGCGACGTAATTTAATAATCCTTTCATCGTCTTTATAAACGAAATATACTGTAACTCTAAAATTTTTTCCAACATACATACTGCATTTTATATTATTGGCATCTAAATGTCAAGTAAGAGCTGAATCTTCGTATTATAGATATACTTAATATATGTTTGTATAAATAATAAACCGGATCTGTAAATAAGATTGAATCAACGCATTCCTGGCCGCTCCTTGATTCTGATGCATAAGTAATTAGGTAGGTAGGCAGTTGATTTCTACCTCAAGATATTAATTAACCTTCTGGTGGTTTTGGTTTTTATCGTTCATTGCTGATATAATTTTATTTTGCCTAACAAAAACGTGCAAGAAGTAAGGACCTAAGTATCTACTGCAACTTTCAATAAATCACCAACAGTCATGTATTTTATAAACTGGAAACTTGCAGTTGAACTAGGTAGTGACCTTTTATTTACCTGATCGTGAACCAACACATGACATCATAACGTAAGAAGTATAACTAAGCAGTTCATAAACCCATTGCTCTCGTTTATTATTTTCTTTTGAGCATAAGTGAGCATAAAAATGTAGTTTTTGTTAAACCAAAAATTTGTAATGTAGGCTAATGAAGGCATGTAGGTATAAATAAAAGAAATAAAAAACAAAACAGGTGTAGCAGGTGACAATTCAGTAACGACAAGGTCAAAAGAGAAATAAAAAAAGTGATACAATAAGAATAATTAATTAAGTGTCCTCAAAATGCATTGATAAATAATGTTAATGATGAAGCCACATGAGCATTCTGGCAAATATTACAGAAATTATAATTCAACATATTTTTATAGAAATAGAATATAATTTGCCTAAAATTTTCAATAAAAGGCCACAAGTGGTGCACCACAGTCTCTTTATCACTTCGAAATAAACTTAGATATGTCCAAATTAAAACGAATAACTAGTAGTAATAAATAATCACTACTTTCTGTCTTATCTACATATAATTAACGTATAATGAAATGATTTTGACATTAAAAAGCATTAAAATTAATTATGTACCTACACTAATCTTTTTATCGCCTTTAAAATCAATTTCCACTTCATAATGAGGTAATTGTAGGAAATACAAGGTACACATGACTTCCCCGATTTAATGCATAATTTTTTTAATGGTAATAAAATAGAATTTACACTAATTACCTACCTATTTAATTATTGAATAATTATTTTAAGTGCAATTACCATGATGCGTATCTACATTTAAATAGGTAATGGTGTTTTTAAAAACTGTTCGATAACAGATCAAAATATAATAAACATAATTACATCACCACAATACAATACACCTAGAGACTATTTGTCTTGTCATTTTATCTTATAATGCCAACAATTAAATTTTGTGATTTATCTTAAAGGGAACTAAATATTTTTTTATCTAAATTATTATTAAGTTTAAGTAACAGGGTTCCGCCACGTATTTTTATCCCTGATTTTGCTGAAAAACAACGACTACTTTTCCGCAAAACGTTTCATTATAAGTAATTCTCAAAAATCTAATTTAGTTTGACTACTATTTTTTCCTTGTAGACCTTTTGACTTGTCATTTCAAAAAGAAAAATTGTTTTTATGTTAAAAAAACTTAAAAATTCAATTTTTAGCTTTTTCTTAAATAAAAATGAGCATTGTTTGTTTAAATTATTGTTAGATTTAATTAAAAATATCTTAAATGGCAATGAAGTTCAATTTGTGGTCCTTCGTCCTTTCCTTCAGAATTCAACCACTTTGTCCCACATATTAAGCTCTCAATATTATAGGAAATCAATAACGATTTTTCAGAAACCTAATTTAGTTTTGTTTTCTTGTAGACCTTTTGACCTATCATTTCGTAAATTAAAGAGATCACTTAGCCAAGAACAAATGCAATTAAATCTTTAATTTTTTCTTGCAGATAATTTAATATTTTTTGCATCTAAATTATAAAACGTTCAATTTAACAAAAAGATTTGTACTAAAAACGAAATTCAACTTATGGTTCTTGATTCTTTCTTTCGTTTTGTTCAACGTATATTTTATCCAAAATCCAAGAATAAATCTTTTTTATATACAATCTTATCAAAATTCTAAAGTGCCAGGCTTTTTTATGTACCATTTAGTCCTTCTTCTACTTAATATGTGGAAGCCTGAGGATTGCCATAAACAAAACCCACAATCTCATAATTAATAATTTAATTAATTCCTATCTCATCACTAGATCGAGACGTAATAAGGACTAATTTCAAATATCTAACGAACCTTGTCGTGCCAGTGCGTTGCATAACATGCCAATTATTATATTTCTAATTCCAATAAACGTGCAGGCATAGACGAAGATGAATTCCTATTGTGCCCATGGCTAGCTGTATACCTACATATTTTTTTCTATATGTATTCGTGTAAGTACATAAGTGTATATGATGATAAAAAAAAAAACGAGGAAGTAGAAGTGAAAGGATCTCATTAACACTGCGCACTGGAATGTTAAGATTCATAATTTATATGAAGAACTGAAGTCGTCGGTCGGTACGATGTTTATGAGGTAATTAAAATCATTTTTTCGAAAGTTTGTGGGTTATTAAAAATTAATGACATTTTTTTTGGGTGTTCTACATCGAGTTCAAATCGTGACCCACGAAAGAAAGGAAAAATGTAATAATAAAACAGGCGTTCGTTTATTACGTGACAAACCAGTGGGACTATAATACAAAATTTTTATAAACTGAACTTTTAAAAAAAATTATACATACATATATTCGTTTTTATGATTTCGAATGAATTAATTCTTGCTTATTACGTTGGACCCGAGGAACTTGTGCAACTAAATATTCAAAATGTGTTCACAGCAAACGAATTTAGTGTCACTTTATTAATTTTATTGGTTAACCAGGCAAATATTATGTTAAAGGGTAAAGGGTTCGGTTAATGTGGCTGCAATATTTACAGCTAACATGGAGTCAATGAGTCAGTGGTGGTCTCAAAAAAATTTTTGTGTTTAAGACCAAGACTAAGCTTTTAAGAAACCAAGACCAAGATTCTAAAACTTAAAAATCAAAAACGTAAATTAATTTGAGTGCCTAGCAGGTAATTTTTAATGGCCATTTGATCCTGATTTATGTCGCTTTCAAAACAGTTAATTTATTATGGAAAGCTACCCCTACTCTTGGTCCTTTTTTGAGCGCATGACAAACCGAATAAACACGAACAAACAAATAAAACGTTCATCTTTTTTTAAGTCGATTATAGCCATTTATCAAATATTTTGCATACGCGTTATTTCACGCGCTCACGTAATAGCAGATTATCCTATAAATGAAAGTGAGATTTACATATTTGCACTGTGATATAATTGAACTTTGGTTTGTTCCGCTTGTTTACCATTCAATTGATGTTTATATTTTACATTATTTATTTTTACTTGTGGTGACAGGTGAAAATTATGAAAGTTTCTATTTTTCTTCGCTATTATACAATTACTTAACTCTCAGGACCGCTTCCAATGTTGTCTGATTATTACGTTACGAGTGAATTAATAGATGCAAAGGAAACTCTCTATAACATATAATATATATATATTATATATAATATTGTTATAACACTTAAGCTTAGTTACTTTGTACAATAACTCACAGGCACACTGACCAACTCTTTTCAAGTTTACTCCTCATGGAGACGAGTCAGGATCATTCGTAAAGAATCCTAGCGTCAGAAAGTTGCTTTAAAAGGTACTTCGTAAAAAAGAAAACATAAAATTAAATCAGGAGACGTTTCCAGCGCAATATATGACTTTAAACATTTTTCTTCTTATATCCGGATTTTACAATACCTCTAATAAACGAGCTGATGAATTAGAATGTTAAAGAATATGTAATTGTCTGAATTGTAAGTACCTAAGTATGTAATTAGCTAGATTGACAGAATAGATTTGGGTTTTTAAAATACGAATCCTATTATCTATTAAATAAATAATTATTCAAATAAATTGAGACAATATCTACCTAATTACTATACGATGGTAATTAAAAGCTAGGTAAAAGCAAATGAACTATTTATTGACTTATCTACGTATGCTATACTAATGAGTTTCAATGGCTAATAGGTAGTAGGTACCTACGAGAAATTTCGATCAAATATCGACTTAAACAGATAATTAAGCTGTTACATAAGGACAGGAAAGAATTGAGAAAACATTTTTTAGTATGCTTCAATCTGGAACTGAACGACGAAAATATTTAATTAATTAACAAATATTTCCTGATGCTATCTATAACATAAGCATTAGCTACCATGTATATTCAAAAATATGGTAATTGTACCAATTTGTTACTTATATCGACATAAGAAATTATACCAACGTGTACTGTTATAATAAACATAAACTTATCGAGGTATAGAAGAATTTTTTTATCCTTTTCATCACGTGAACTTTTCTAGGTTTAAGAAAAGAAAACAGTATATCTGTCTCTGTTGTAACTACGCGGAAAAACGAAACCTATGTTATCGGAACAATAACCTTTATATGTCCACGATGCGTTCTCGTTTTAATGCACAAGAAAGAGAACGATAAATGCCATATTAGTACGAAAGGGGTTAGATTAGAACTAGTTGTCACATTTGACATTTTCTGTCATTTTGTAGGTACACACCTTGCCTAATAGTCTTTCTTTTTTGTGAGTTCATTTTTCATTTAAAAAAGTACAATATATTGTGAGTGAAACAAGTTTTCTGACAAACAAAATACAAAAATACTGTTTTTAAACTCTACTCATTCTATACATGATATAACAAATAATTTGATAGGGTCAATTATCTTTAATAGAAAAAAGACAAAGAAAACAGTTTCAAGAAATGTCTATTTGTATCACTACAGCCGTTTCGCTATACAATAGCTTCTTCAGGTGAAGATACAAATAAACATTTCTTGAAACTGTTTTCTTTGTCTTTTTTCTACTATGGATAAGTTTCAACAAGCGACTAGTGCAACAATCATCAATTATCTTTTCTCTCAACATTTAATATAGATACGTTTATGAACTACTACGATTTTATTCACAAACCTTATTCAGATCATCTTAAGGAAAGAATAAAATAATTTTACTATAGTTTTTTTTTCTTCGTCTATTTCTGTGTAGAAAATTTCGACTCCGGAATTTTTAGAATCCAAAAATATAAGCAGGTATTTGTTAGAAATTGAATAATATATCGATAATTAAACCAACCACAATACGTGTATGTTTATTATCATTTTCTTTGTTTATACTAATTAAGTTTAAGTAATTAGTCATGTCAGAAGATCAACGACTTCCCAAGAAATACCTGTTTCTTCGATTAACAAAAGAAAAATTTGAAAAATGTCATTAAAAGAAACGAGTGCCTGATGAACAAAAGTATAAAGATTCTAGTTGCATTATCGTGTTAATTTTAAGTAATAGAGGTCTTTCAATATCTTATGAACCGCAAGATGTGCTGGAGGCAGACTTTACTGCATGCATTAAGATTGGTTTGTACATTTCTTAAATATTTATTGCACTGTTAATATTGTGCAGATGATTTGGTTAAAAAAAACATTCTGTGCGACATAAAAAGAACAATTAACAAAAAAAAAATGTGTGTCTTAACGGTAGGTATATACAACCAGCGATGGACTAAGGTGCTCGACCATCTTTACTAACTAACTATTTCGTTTATTACTTTCATTCTCATATATTATTAGTATAAATTTAATGTTCATTAAATTCATAAACATTATAAACTATCTGACGTCCCTGACTATGCACCATTTTCTTTTTCTTTTTAGAACAATACATTTCTTATTAGTCCAGCCCTGAATTTTAATAGTCCTGGAATTAACTGATTCTACAAATTGGGTTATGATAATTTACTAGATACACTTTATCTAGTCTTATTGTCAACAGTCAGATTATAGATATATTTTTGAACACTCGGTATACTTACATTTATGGTATTTACTAGCTATGCCCGCGACTTCGTCCGCGTGGAATAGTGACTTTCGCAAGCATTTAAAATTTTTTTCTTCTATATTTTTAATTATCTGGGCCGTTAGCCTTTTTGCCACGTCATTACACAAAAACTTTCTTTCCTTATTTTTGCCCCCTTTAGGGTAAAATTTTTACAAACTTTAAATGTCGTATTTATATCTAATCAAAAGTCTAAAAAATAAGTTTCAAGCCTCTAGCTTTATATCTACTTATCTATCTCTGTACCAAATTCTCATTTAAATCGGTTCGGTAGTTTGGGCGTGATTGCGTAACACACAGACAGACAGAGTTACTTTCGCATTTATAATATTATAGATTAATATAGTTTAATTATAGTTTAAAAAAAGTTTATATAGTTTAGTATTCAACTACTTTTATTGATCCAAATAAACAAAACCTCTATAACTTTTTACACTTAATATTTTAATTTTCTGGGCCGTAAGCTTTTTGGACGACGTCATTACACAAAAACTTTCATCGGCTAATTTTATCCCCTTTAGGGTAAAATTTTTACAAACATTGAATGTCGTATTTATTTATACCTAAGTAAAAGCCTTAAAAATAAGATTCAAGCTTCTATCTTTAAAAATTACGGAATTTCCACACAAACTTCCCTATTTCAACCCCTTACAACCCTTTTTTCGCATTAAAAAGTAGCCTATGTCTTTTCTCAGGCTCTAGACTTTCTCTGTACCAAATTTCATTTCAATCGGTTCAGTAATTTAGGCGAGATTGTGTAGCATACAACCAGAGTTACTTTCGCATTTATAATATTTCGCGAATTCATTTTCATCGATTTTCCCATGGGAATAAGATATTTTCCCGCAGTAAAACGCCACCTATGTGTTAATCCAGGGTGTCATCTAACTCCATACCAAATTTTATTAAAATCGCTCCAGCCGTTTAGACATGAAGAAGTACCTAACAAATATACACACTCACAAACTTTCTCCTTTATAATATTAGTGTGATTTATTATTTAAAAATTTCGTTTAAAGTCTTACCTTGTATATTCCATCGACCAGTTTGATGAGTTCTTCGGTCTCCATGGTTCCAAAGTTATTGTAACTTTTGCAATGTCCAAAATCACAAAATGCAGCTTTGTATCAATTACTCGAACTGTATCGCATCCTAAGCGTCACGAGTGCACGCCGTATAAATTAAACAACGTTAATTTCGCGGATTACGTGTAGACACTAGGTACGTATATTTGAGCACTAGGAAGTAATTAATGCGCGTAACTAAGATAGCAAATGTGAAAGGAAGGAAGGAGGAAATAACAAGTGAATGAAGAGTACATGCAGCAAAGCACCTTTTGGACACGCTGCTCTGTGCTGTTCTTGATCCGTGTGTTTCCACTCTCTTGCTCTTTTTCTATGGGCCCATGAAGCGGTTATAATGAAGACAATGCCGCTCCGAGAGAATTTAATTAAAGTTTGCAAGAGTCGAATGTATTATTCCAGAAATGCAGGTTCAGATCTGAAACAAATTAATTGTTTTATCGTTTGATCTAACTAGAGGGCTGCCGTGCAGGTGAGGTGTACTAAGCAAGGCTTAAATTAGCTTACGCTTGATCCTGTTTACCGAAGGATTAAAAAGGAATTATTAGGTAACCATTTTACTCTCTCGTAGTTTCATCTACACCGCAACTATTATTACACCAGGGGTGAATTAAGGATCGTACAGCCTCTCACAAATGAAATTTATCCATCAGATCAAATAAAAAATAGTTAAATGTTTTACAATTAATTAACTTGGACCTTCCATGTCTATGAGCGAAAATCTACCACTGACCCTAACATTCAAACAGTACATAACTTTCGATGAATTTGTTACACTTTTTTACTGCAAAAATTTCATGTGTAGAAAGAAAAGTTGTAAGTAGTTAGAAAACTGCATGGAAAGTGTAAAACAGTAATGAAAGTGTAATTTAAACATTTATGGTAAATATTCATCACTGGAATTCTTAATAACGCAATTGTACATCTGTTCTGTCTCTGTGTGTAATAAATGGGAGAATGCTTATTGGAAAAGTTGTTTAGCACTGAGGGGAAAGAAGAGCTAAAAGGATATTTGTATTCAGTTCTGAAAGACAATAAATACTTGGATAATTTCCGCATAGCTTTTTTCCGCTTCCAATGTTAACCACAGCGAGAAAATTTCTCTGTTTGTCATCAGGTATACCAACGAACTTTATCGATTTGCAGGAACAGTAAAATAGATACTTGACAAGTTTCCATAAGAATGCTTCCTGATGGCAAAAATGTTTTCCTATTTACAGCCTACGAGACTGAGACTTCAACAAAACCATGCACTGAGTTGCTCTATGTATTTGAACTAGGTACAAAAAAATTTTCAGAAACCTGCCACTTTATTTTTTCAGTTGTACCACTACAAACTACCCACTTTTTTTATTATTTATTTATATCACAAGCTGAAACTACTGTTCAACTGACTAGAAAATCAGGAATGTACTGAACTGATTTTGAATTATGTACTAACATCACTCGCTCTTTGAAACTAACTGGTGGTGTCACTGTTACTGTTAATTTGTAGTATTTAACCATGTTGTATATACCCGTATTATGTACATATATTTGTATGTACCTGTGGGAATAAATAAATGTTAAGAGGCAGTCCACGTTTGGCCGAAGAAAATTTATTCCACAATTTGAAATTCAGATGTCGTAAATAGAGCGGTTATAAGCTGAGGTTCATGTTGGGATGTACGTAGATACGTTATGTTGTAATCTTTGTTCCTCTTATTATTGTTATACGTGTGTGTGTATGTGTGTGTGTGTGGAGCTACGTTTTATGCATTATCTTTCATTTTTTAATTTACCTAGCGTGTGGGCACTGCTGACAACGTTTTAAAATATTCCAATTAAAAAATATGAGAGGTAAGTGCCGCTCGTTCTACCATCACTCTAATAAATGCGAATTGTAAATCAGTACCTAATGTAGTTGCTTTAATTACATGAGTAATGTTATGTCTGTATGTTGAACTATTTGCAGTTTGAAAAGATGTTACCTACACGAATTAGGTATCTACTTTTTGAATCGGAACAGTTACGGCCAACAGCCAAAAGAAGGTACTATTGACCTGATTTCCATAGTAATTAGATTAACCTTAACGTCAGACTAACAAGTTATTAACGGGTTTTTTTTCATTAATCTTTTGAATAGTTATTGGACGGTCGATGGCGTTTACACAAATAGAAACGATAGCTAAATATAATCTACCAAAAACGTGCACACAAAGGAGTAAATCATTTGGAAAAGGATTGGATTATTTTCCACTAACCAATAGGAACAATTTTTTAATAAATACAAAGACACTGTTCTCTTCCTTTGTGGTAAAAATTGTCAAGTATTTATCATCTAATATTTTTAAATTGTTCAAACCTCGTAATCTCTCTGTCATAGTCATATGAGGGAAGCTTGGGATTTAGTGTGCGGTTTCCTGTTGCCTACACAGTCATAATAGGTAGTAGTAGTTTTCTAAGCCCCTCTTTTTGGGGTGCCGTAATTTTTGATGGGCATCCAGGAAAACACCCCTGCACAAAATGGAAACTTTTTGATAGGCAGATAAAACAACTATCTAACTTAATTGTTTCAAGAACACTGAGAGGACGTTAATTCGTTACCAGTAGTTTTCTTAAATGGCAACGTGGCGCCTTTTCGGTCTGTATGTTGTCGATAATGTAGGAAACAATAATATTGCGAGCAGAATCGCATCTATTGCTCGCTAGTTTCGTGGATGTTTCAATGTTTACATACTTAATATACAGGGTCTTTCAAGTTGATGGGCTATTAGTAAAATGAATTAGTAGAATGAATTCAATTCTGAAACTTGGGCTCATTTGGTTATTGTTTATGCCGCTTCTTTTAAAATTATTTTCAATTTCGATTTACATCTGGTTATACCGAAAGAAGATGTTAACTTTCTTATTTTAAATGGAATGACATACTTTTTTTTACATTTTCCGATAGAAAATCTGAATTCATGCATATTTTATAGGAGGCACTACTCCGAAAATATTGATGGATTTTGAGTTATTTAATTTGTTTCAAAATTTTTGACATCTGCACGTTAACATTTAAAAAACCGTAATTCATTTAATTTTTGAGATTTTGCTTTATAACTCGTTACAATTATTTATAACTATTCACATCATCCAAAAAAAAATGTGGTTTTTAACTAAAATGTACGGGTGTTCAAATTTTGTGGTCAAAGTTGGTTAACTTCAAAAAGGCATGTCAATTTTTTTAAATAGAATGACCCATTTTTGACTACATATTCGAATTCCTCATTGAAGTTTGCGTCTTTTGATATGGGACTATCGTATAACTTTGCTTATACTTTTTGAGAAAATCTACAATGTCAAGTATGCTATTCCACTCAAAATAAGAAAGTTAACATCTACTTTCGGTATAACCAGATGTAAATCGAAATTGAAAATATTTTTAAAATAAGCGGCATAAACAATAAGCAAATGAGCCCAAGTTTCAGAATTGAATTCATTCTACTAATTCATATACTAACAGGTAGATAGGTAACACAATGTTCCAAGAAACTCGAAGTAGCAATCTTGTTTTGGTCAATAACCAAATTGAGTTACACTCGTATAATACACCCTTGTTGTCGTCACTATAAGTAAATTTAATAATTTAAGGTTTTCCCTAAACATCCAGATGAACGAGTACTTGTATATTTCTGTAACTAAATGTAATGAAGCATTTCTACTTGAATGTCTCATTGATAATGACCTGTTGGTCGAAACAATTTAAGAATTTTTTGAAGATATAGTTGAAGCAAATAAGTTAGATAGTTGTTTTATTTTCCTTGTAGACATATTTCATCACGAATGTACCATGAAGAGCCTTTCTTATATTAAACTTTTTGATACCAACTAAGTTAGACGGTCGGTCACCCATCCAAGCCAAGTACTAACCAAGGATAACGTTGCTTAACTTCGATACTGATTGATAAGCTCTAAAGCTACTGTGCTATACAGTTCGACAGTTCATATTCAACATAAATAGGTACCTAACGTAGGTACATGTTTGAATTGGACTTCCATTACTCGAATCATCAGGTGACGAAAAAGTTCATGTATCGAGTTATTGAATATGAATACATATACATAATGTGCTTATTTTTTGTAAATGAACATTTGTACTGTAAAATTACTCTAGGATGGTCTCCGGGATTAGACTAGTTCTTAAGATGCGCAATGGCAAAAGGTAACGCCTTGCTGGCGATAGCCACAGAGATGCATTTGCATGCTTGGTTTGAAGAACTAAATCGCCCGACTATTCATTTAAAAATGGTCGAAATATTTTATACAATTATTATATTTTAAAGAATATAAAAGCTGTCAATATAGTGTGCAAAATGCTACGATATTAACACGTTTCTTTACTGAAAGGTTATCTATGTACTTATAATAATTTTGGGTACATAACAGTATCGGGAGATTCAGGTATAAACTAAATTAACGACTACCGGAGAGGAGACATCACGCACCCCTGTCTTAAAACTAGTATATTTATTTGTCGTAATTTGTCGAACGTTGATTGTATCTTTCTTCCTCCGAATGCGTTCTCTTTCTTTCTTCTACGCCGACTGTAAAATCTTCAGAGCTCATCCTAGAATAATCAAGCTGTATGTATTTGCTTCATGTTGCAGATAGATGCACCACTGTTTACTTTTTTATTAGATTTAATTTTTGGTCAGAAGACAAAGTTTTTAAGCACGTTTTGATGACAAGTAATTGAAAGGACTGAACTGCCTCACTGCTTAATTGCATAGTATCGCTATTAAAAAGGGTCGTTAAAATCATTCCCCCAGAAAATTCGACTTATCGAAGTTGGCGTCAAATATTGTCATCAAGTTATCAAGATATTGAATCAGAGTAATGGACGTTATTATAACCAATTTAGTTCGACTTATCGACGTTTGAATTGACGTATTTATTATCGTGTAGGTTTGACGGTTATCAACATATTTTAAGATGAGATAGGAAACCATAATATGTAAAGTATTTACGGTAAACTGTCACAGACAAAGTGCACAAATCTTGAGAATTTTGAGTTTTTATAAATAGCATTGTTGCAGACCTTTTCTTTTCAATGCCTAATAGAAACAGGTTTGAATTTAAAATAACAATACTTAGTGAAATAGTGAAATATATAAGTACAATTAAATATTACAGATGAATTGTTGAACCTACCAAACACTAAAGATCCTTAAAAAAGAAATAGAAACAAACAATTCAAAAAATGCAACACTTAAAGATACATATACATAAAATATTTCCTATATGCAGGTAAATAGAAAAAGAAACTAAACTGTAAACAGATATCTAGTTTGCTGATAAAAAAATCACCAAAATACTGTATCAAAGAAGCTTTATTCTTCGGTCTTAGGGGATTTTAAATTTAAGTAATATTAAATTGCAATTTTTGGAAATTCAAGTTCAAAATGATGGTAATAAAAAACTAATAGTAAAAGTAAGCACAAGGAGATTCCGAATTTCTAATTTTATATCTTGTGGCCATCGTTTAAACCGACAAATTATTATAATGATTTTTTTTTTAATATTTTACCTATGCAAAATCCTAAATAAATAAAAATAAAAATATAAAAACTGTAAAAAATGTAAACAGTTTATATTTATTCACTGTATTAGCATTTATGGTACTTATTGAAACTCCATGTTAAATAAGCAATCAAAGAAAACACTTTTAAGAGTTTCAAAATTATTTTTATTGACCACAACGATCGTTTCACCACACTGTGGCTTCATCAGGTGGATTAATTGCAATACAAAAAACTTATAATTTCAAACTTTATATATACCTCATGTATCTACAAGTCTACTTAACCTAAAGGGTGAGGTTGCAAAGTTTTAAATTTAGTAGGGGTGAGTTATTTACTTCAATCTGGTTATTTATTAAAATTCCTAAATTATTATAATTATTGATCTCTAAACATTCTAAAAGATTCAATTTTTGACTTTTACTTGCTAAATGTAAGATTTCAAAATTATCATTAAATGAATGGTTTAAATTTATTAAGTGTTCTGCATATGCAGATGTACATTTTTGATTTTCAAAACATTTCCTATGTTCTTTGATACGTTCTTGAAATGAACGATCAGTTTGTCCTATGTATACATTGTTACACTCACCACATTTTAATTTATAAACACCAGATTTCAGTTTATTGTCTATATTATCTTTATCATTTCTTATAAGTAACTAAAGAATGATTTGGTTTATATGATACATAATTATTGGGAATATGTTTACTAATTTTTTTGGTAATATTTCCTAAAAATGAAAGCGTACTAAATGTGTTTGGTTTTGATTTTACTATAGGGTATATTGAATTTAAGTTTTTTTTATAAAGCTTTTTATTAAGAAGTTGTATTACCATTGCTTTATTATAACCATTATTTACTGCTATTTGAATAATCTTAATTAATTCTAGATCGAAATTAGCTTTAGAAAGAGGAACGTTTAATAGTCTGTGTAGCATAGAGTGAAAAAATGATAGTTTTTGTGAAAATGGGTGAAAAGAGTCATTATGTATTATTATGTCAGAATGTGTTGGTTTATGGTATATTGCAAAGTCATGTTTGTTATTAATTCGACTAATATTTAAATCTAGAAAATTAATGGAATGAGTTATTTCGGGTTCAAGTGTAAATTTTATATTTGGATGAATGCTATTTATGAATGAAAAAAGTTGATTTAATTGTCTATTAGTACCATTGAAGCAGACAAGAATGTCATCTACATAACGATACCAATAGTGACATTTTTTAAAAAGAACATTTTGTGATATTTTATTTTCTAAATTGTCCAAATATATTTCGGCTAGCAAAGGACTTAATGGGTTTCCCATAGCTAAGCCTTCCTTTTGTTCGTAAAATTTATTTTTAAACTGTAGGTAATTTTGATTCATACAAAGTTCTAAAAGTAAAATTATTTCGTTGATAATGACCGGGTTTACCTGATTTCGTTCAAGTAGATCTATTACTAATGGTATTACCTCTGCAAGGGGTACACGAGCGAATAAATTGGTTACATCGAAGGAAACCAGTTTTGAGTTATCAGTTATAGGTATATCCGAAATATTTCATTAATAATTAATAATTAGGAATTTTAATAAATAACCAGATTGAAGTAAATAACTCACCCCTACTAAATTTAAAACTTTGCAACCCCACCCTTTAGGTTAAGTAGACTTGTAGATACATGTATATATAAAGTTTGAAATTATAAGTTTATGTATTGTAATTCATCCACCTGATGAAGCCACAGTGTGGTGAAACGATCGTTGTGGTCAATAAAAATACTTTTGAAACTCTTAAAAGTGTTTTCTTTGATTGCTTAGTTTATATTTAATTGAGCTTATTTAATTTGCATTTGGTCATCAGCTTTATTTATAGAAGAAACGAGTTAACCATAAATTCCCAAGAAATATAAAGAAAATTAATTATGGTTTAAAAAAGTATTAATTAAACCTAAGCATACTTTATAAAACTTAAGATTACATGTGCATGAAATAATCAATGACAGCAAGAGCAATCTGCTATTTGCTCGTTTTAAAGAATAATAAAAGAACAGACGCCACAAAAGTTTCTCTTGTGTAACTGAATCTATTTATAAAATACGTTGTTGGCAAAGTATACCTAGGTATCTAAAAACAGAGGTAATTTGTAAATAGTAACGAGAATCATAACTTTCGTTTAAAATGAACATGCAAATAATTTGAATCAATTTTCTTCAATTTAACTTAATATCGCCAGGTTTGACATTTCGTGTACAAGTCTATCGTTAATATTCACTGCCTTTAATAAGAAAAACTGTTCTTTTCGAATATTTACCGACTATTGTAGTTTTCATGATTGGCTTGCATTTATCTACGTATGTCTTTGCACTATTATTTACAATGGAATTTAAATTTTGTAGAAATTGAAATGAAACATACAATGACTACAAAGTTGTTGATTGGTCGATACCGTTTATTATTTTTTTAGAGTATAAGTTTTATGTAGTTATGAATGGATAATTTTTTTTAAAGATCATAAATCTTTTCGTCTTGCTGATAATATGTACCTACGATAAGTAAGTAGACATCTGATATCACAAATCGTTAATCGCATTTCTTTACCTTTCACTTATGCGCTCCTTTACAAAATTTATTCCATTTAATCGGCAAGCACAATTTTCAACTAAACTTCAATCTGCGATCCACCAAAGTTAAATTATCTATTAACTTTTCGTTTTTTCCCACAAGAGGAAGCCAGTGTCACTTAACACGTGCAAAAGAGAGTGTGCCGATACGTCTCGTCCGCGTGGATTAAGGCTGATTCGAATTATTATTGCAATGTCGCAATGATTGATACTCAGAAGCGAAACAGTCCATTGGAACAACACGATACACCGAAGAAACTTCGTATGGTACTGAAAGATCTTTACTTTACTTTTCCATCTACATAGACTGTGTCAAGGTGATCCTACTACTACAAACAGCTAAACGCGGACTTGCAAAACCACTTTCCCTTGTATGTTTCTGGTGGAATTGTTGTGGATTCATTCGCTGCGAGGTACCTATCGAAAGATACATTTTATGTAGGTACGTACGGTCGTATGTAAATTTGTAAATCTGTTTCCAACGGTGACCTGAACGACAACCGGCAGAAATATGTATCTATAGATATATAAACTTCCGGCATTGTACCTCTACGGATATTCTTCTTAACATCTACGCCTGAAATAACAACAGCAGCAGCAGCAGCAGGGAGAAAAGTTAAGTAATGGATTGTTGTTGCCATTAAGCAACTTTATTATTTTATTCTCAAGTGTGAACACAAGACGAATGAATGGCAAAGATGGAACAGCATTAAAAGGACTTGCAAACTTATTTACTAAAGGTTATATCAGAAAAGGAAGTCTAGAAACAATTATTGGTATTAAAATAAAACGAACGGTTTTCCACAATTTGGGAAACAATAATACTGATAATTGCAGGATTTGTGAAATGACATTCATTAGGTATTTCCAATGTATTTTGGTATCAACACTGATTTTTTTCTCGCCCATAATTACCCTGTAAGACGCACGCGCCCCGCCTGATTTCATAGGGACAACTTAATAACTTAGTTAAAGGGTTAAATCTATCAAAATCTTTCAGCATCTGCATTAAAAGGCCAGAATTTTCTCCACAATGGCGTAAATATTTTTTTTTCGTCTGAAATGACAACAAGGAGAACTCTCACTGTATTCTATTAAAATGGGATCTGATGTACTGCCAACGATTCCTTTAACGCATTAGAACAAAAACATTATCGAAATTATTGGCGCCTCTTTGTTACTTCTTCTGAACCAGTTTAAATGTCGTATTAGTTAGAATTTGTAGTAAATATCCTAGTTAATTAAGGAATCGTACGGAAACAAGCGACTTTTCTTACGTATTTAGAATGTATTCGTTATAATGAATATGGGTGGGGTGATTTAAAAGTGAGGGCTATCTTCTTGAAATTTTACTGGGGTGTATATCACAAATGTTATTAATTTCTTCGAAACTAACAAAATGTTAGTAATGATCAATAGTTAATTCCAATTGGATTGATGAAGTCTTAGCAGAAGAAGCAGCAAGACCAGCAGAGATCTACTGAGGATGCCAGCAGTCGAGACTGGCAAAACGTCTAGTGAAGGAGGAAGACAGGACCGAAACAGTCCGAAAACACTTGGTTATCATACGGACGTCGGTTGTGAAAGCCTACGATCATCATGAAGAATTTTGTGCAAAGGAGCGGTTGGAAGAAAGAGGGTTCTTGTATCCAAACAAAAATATCCGAGGATTATTGAAGTAAAAATTAAAAAGGACGTGTTTATGGGCCTGTAATAGGAGAGATAACGAAAAATGAAATATTTGAGAGCTACATGAAACTAAATTGCGAGTTTGGAACACTTTTAAAACAGTTGTAAATTTTCTTAGAAATGTGCCGGCTCCAATTACACAGATATTGTGAGTGAACTACTTAATGCTTCTAAAAAATAATATGCCTCAAAAAATTCCCTTTCTGGGTCCTTATATCGATTTATTTCCCGAAAATTTAAATACAGTAAGTGACTAATACGAGAAACGGCCCAAAGAAGACATTTCTGCAAATAAAAACAGATATCAACGTAAATGGGGTGCTAATTTGCTTGTTAATAACTAATGAACATTGTTAAGGGATGCTACAGAAACAAATAATCGTCATAAATGTGACCGAAACATTCTGAGGCACATTTAAGATTAACCCTATCGTGTTAGTGCGTCAGAGAACAATAAAGCCTTGTAGCAAAGAAATTATGAGTGATAAAAAAAGTTAAAGCCTTTTTCGACGAGTTTTACATAAAAGACATCTTATTTTGTCCATGTCACAAAAAGAGGATTAATTTTTGTTGACTAGTCCACTCACTAAATCTTGAAGAATCCCATTATAAGTACCTATCTATACTTGTAATGAATACAATACCTTTTTGGATTTGTTTTAATGATCATAGATATTAATAATCTTCATCAGGCAAGAAGGTGTTAAACACAAAAGCTTGCTCCTTGATCCTTGCTGAATCTATCTAAAATTTAAAGGCGTTTTGACTAAAATAAAACCGATGTATCATCAAGGTAAATATTTTCGATTATACTTGCATGAACAATAACTACAGATAGGTACTTATGCATGTATATATTTACTGTTGTTTTACAAAGATGGAGTTTTATGTTTTTTCCATGGTCGTCCACTACCACCCAGTGCAGTGCCTGCCTGCCAGTGAGTGGTTCAACAACTTTGAAACAATTTATATACCTACCTGTAAATACATATAGGAAGCTACGATAATAACTTGTCTCCGATAGGGATCTTTCATTATATATTATATGTTTATTTCAAGTTTTTAGGTATTAAAAAAAATACCTACTTGCCTACACATAGATATAAGTAAGTGTTTTTAATATAGGTATACATAATCATTAATATGTGTACTTAAGTAAGTAGGTAATTCAGGAAATAATTTTCGTATCCCGTTTACATTAATACTCATCTTATATGGTACGTTTTCATTGTTGAAAGAAAATTATGTAGGTACGTACAAAATCTAATTTCAATGAAAGCATTATGGAAGAAATGGAACAGATTATAAAATAAATTAATAATAAGATCTATCGACAGGTCTTAAGCTCATTAAATCATCAAGGATTACTTACCGAATATAAATCCGGACTACAGACTCTTATTTATTTTCAACCCCTATCATATGAACGTATTTTTTCCCTTTACAAAACCGTAATCCACGAATCTGATTTAATGTAGGCATTTTCATCTAAATCCTTTATTGGTATGAGTGAAAATCTTTTCTGGCGCAAAACATTTTATGATGGGATTTTGAGATAAAAAAGTATGACCTTTAAATGGGGCGACGCGACAAGGTTTCATTTAGGCAGTCTGGTGAATCGTTAACTTCTCCAGGTTTAGAATAATTTGTTAAACAATTGTGTCACTTTGATCACTGCAAAATTGATTAAAAATTAATAAAGTACAGTCAAACTTCGATAACTCGATCGTTGAGAAATCAGTTGTTGATAGGTTGAACCAAATTGGTTGACAGTGACATAAAATACAAGAAATACGTGTAATTTATACTTGACAACTCCAACTCTCGAACTTCTGTTACTTGAATATAACCCGATAACTTCGGTAAGTCGAATTTTCAAGGGGAATTCCTTAATATAATACATAAATATGTACCTATATGAATTATTAGTCAATAACTTCAAGTCTCGATACCTCGAAGTTTTTGTTTTAAACCTACGATGAATCCCAAGAACATTAACATTTTTATATGTTTAAATGTGTACTTAAATAGTTTATTAATTCCAAAAATTTATTAAGTATTTATGCGTTATTTATTATTTCTTTTATTGTTTCAGTGTCGCCACATATTGAGGGTTGCCTGTAAATCGAATGACAGACTGAAGCTTACCATCACATCGAAAATACATATAAGAAGGTAACTTTTCGTTTGTTCCTTAGACGTATTTTAGTCTTCAGTTTCTCCTAAGATACTGGACGTGATTTGTGTATTGTACTCTTATGACTCAATCAATTTTTAACAGTAACCATATAACTCTAATAACCTTAGCTCTAATTATGTTCTTAATACTTTTTCATCGTAATCTTCCAAACACCTATCCATTAATGCTGATTATATTTATTTATACAGAAGGCATAATTTTTATTACCCACCGGTATCTCACTGCATTTGATAAAGAAGATTTCGAAATTTAGCTTCTCTCTATAAGAATTATTATTTTTGAGTACATTAAATGATTAGTTTTATAGGGAATACCTGTGTTTATACTCCTAAAGATAAATTACTGATTTTTATGCATGAAATACAGGAATATCTTAATTTATACAGGGTTTTTCAAGTTGATGGGCTATTAGAAGTATATTAATTAGTAGAAGGAATTCAATTTAGAAAATTGGGCTCATTTGGTTATTGTTTATGGCGCTTCTTTTAAAAATATTTTCAAATTCGATTTACATCCGATTATACCGGAAGTCGATACCAACTTTGTTATTTTAAATGGAATGGTATATTTTTTACGCTGAATTCGAATAAAACGTGTAATTCTAAGGTAAGTTTGATAACCAACTTGTACACCTATGACGATCGGTTTCTGAGTTAATTTAATTTATAGAAAAAAAATCGCTACCGCAACCCAAATTATAAAACATCATAACTTCCACAAAATACGACGTAAAGTGTTGAAATTTTTACTAGTAATAGCTGAATATTAGTGCTAACGCCTTGACAAAATTGAATTAAATAATTTATACAGGCCGTTCAAAACAAAATTCTAAAGTTGAAAAACTTCAAACACGAATTACTTCGTTTTTTCAAATGGCACCTACTATTTTTAATTTTTTCAATCGATTCCTTTTTTTATCCTCTTTCGATCTATATGGATACTTCCTATTTTAAGTAATAATTCAAAATTATTCCAAAATTTTCAAATAAAATAGGAAGTATCCATATAGATCGAAAGAGGATAAAAAAGGAATCGATTGAAGAAATAAAAAATAGTAGGTGCCATTTGAAAAAACGAAGTAATTCGTGTTTGAAGTTTTTCAATTTTAGAATTTTATTTTGAACGCCCTGTATAAATTATTTAATTCAATTTTGTCAAGGCGTTAGCACTAATATTCAGCTATTACTAGTAAAAATTTCAACACTCTAAGTCGTATTTTGTGGAAGTTATGATTTTTTATAATTTGGGTTGCGGTAGCGATTGTTTTTTTCTATAAATTAAATTAACTCAGAAACCGATCGTCATAGGTGTACAAGTTGGTTATCAAACCTACCTTAGAATTAGACGTTTTATTCGAATTCAGCGTAACAAATATACCATTCCATTTAAAATAACAAAGTTGGTATCGACTTCCGGTATAATCGGATGTAAATCGAACTTGAAAATATTTTTAAAAGAAGCGCCATAAACAATAACCAAATGAGCCCAAGTTTCTAAATTTAATTCCTTCTACTAATTCATATACTTCTAATAGCCCATCAACTTGAAAAACCCTGTATAACAGATTTGTAGGCGCATTAAGAGAATCTTTCAATTACTTAAATGCCTAGGGTTAAAATTAAATTGCTTATTTTTTATAATTTTTTTTAATTTTAATGTATACTTAATTAAAGAAAAAATTTAGTTCGGTTTTTAAAATCATCTTCCATTAATTATGTAGTATTAGGAAGAGAAATGTAACGTAGGTATTGAAAATTACCCTTCCTCGATCTTTTGAATGAAATCCTTTTTCTGTAGTATCAAAATAGAACATGACGCTAATAAGGCATCAAATGAAATAAATAGGGAAGTACCTATACAAACAAACATCAGTTGAAATATTCTCGGTGGCTTTGAAAAGTTACATCCTCATTATTTCTGGCTCATAAAGCCAAGCTTTTTGTTTCAGGGCATCTAAATTCAAACTATCTCTCTATTTTTTATCTCTTATTTTGAGATCTAATGTTAACAAGCCATAAACAAAGTACAATGGGTTTTGTCAATTGATCTAATTCCCACCCTCCAAGAAATTCGTTGATTACAATGTTAATATGTTAATAGGCATTCTTACTTACTAAGTTTTCTTTTTAGTGTTAGTTTCAATTATTTACATTGATCTAATAAAAAAGATGTCATAATATGAGCCAAATTTGATGACATAAGGGCTTATAAATATATAACAATTAATTCAATTACATTATTGTTTCTACACTACCATTTATTTTAAATGCAGTGACAGGGAAAACTGGCTTTTATCTATCGACCTTTTAACTACATACTTATAAATAGTTTTTTTAAACTTTCTTTGAATATTCACATAAATACCTACCATTAACATCCTTTTCTTTCTTCATTTGCGGCAATTATTACCACGGGAAATTAGTCATGCCAATTTGACTGGCTGACCAACGCTTGTGTCAAACCGATGCGATGGCGATGACGCAATTTTTACATAATAGAATAATGACTCAAAATAATATTAATTTAATATCTAGAAATGTTTATGGAAATAATACTACCTACACAATATGCAATCATTTTCCGAATTTAGGAAGCAGTCAGGGGAAAGCTTCTTTAGGATTACTGTCAAACAACACATCAATACTCTTTTTTAAGAACGCATTCCTATTGTATCTATTAAATATCTAAAGAAGAAGAAGAAAAAATTGATGTAGGTAGCGCAAAATTATTCTTTAAGATGGACCATCTCTATTATTGCAGAAATAATAAAGGAGGGCGCCCCTAAGATGGGTCGTTTTGACTACAGGGTTATTTTTCCCCCTAAGGTGTCAGTTTAAAAAATACATTATACTATACAGACTAGATTCTGACTAATTAAAACTTACTGATAGAGTAAAATATCAAACGTTCGTAGGTCAAAGCAAATTGGTTGACAATACCATTTTCTTATTCAATTCTGCTGTTCTTTGAGTGATAAGTGCAGTTAAGACTTCTTTGCAATACTGATTGGTTTTTATATCGAAAATTAATTTAATAGTGCATTTTTTGGTGTTTAAACTCGATAAATTTTTCCGCATATTGAAATTTATCAACTCCTCTAGGGCGACAGGACGAACGATTAAAATTAAACACAAAAACTAGTTTACGCTGGAGATATAGAAATATAAAAAAAAAAATACCGGGCAAGTGCGAGTCGAACTCGTGCACCGAGGGTTCCGTACAAACCTGTATATATGTGATGTAACTAAAAATTTAAGGTTTTCGGAATTTTTCCTTTATATGTGCTATAAAACATTGCTTCATGCCAAATTTCAAAATTCTAAATCGACTGGAAGTACCCTTTAGGTTTTGATTCCCTTGCGAGTAGTTGCGAGTTTGAAAATATGCGGCTTAAATTGCTGTTTCTTTTGATTGCGTTGACATATAAGTTTGATTTTGTTATAGCTTAAAGGTATTATAGACCTGAGTATTTGATATGAATTTCAATTTAATACCTCTACGCGTTCATGAGGAAAGGGGTAGTAACTTTAAAATTATTAAAAATATTTTTATTATATGATGTAACTAAAAATTTAGGGTTTTCGTAATTTTTCCTTTATCTGTGCTATAAGACGTTGCTTCGTACCAAATTTCAATATTCTGAGTTCACGGGAAGTACCCTGTAGGTTTTTATTCGAAAATTTGCGGAAATTTGCAGCATAAACGGCTGTATCTTTTGATTGCGTTGGCTTAGAAGTTTGATTTTTTCTCAGCTCCAAGGGACAATAGACCTGAGTATTTGGTATAAATTTTAAGTTGATACCTTCACGACCTCCTGAGAAAAAGGGTCTTGACAGACGGACGGACGGACAACGAAGTGATCCTATAATGGTTCCGCTTTTTCTTTTTGAGGTGCGGAACCCTAAAAAGACAAAATTTGATGGCTAGCAGAAACAGAAGCAACTCGGTAGGAAGTTTGCTAACAGAATATAAAACAACAACGGTAAAGGGGATGAAAGCAAGAAAAGAAAAGCTACTACAACGGAAATAGAAGAAAAATGACTAAAAAAGAAGAATTTGCATGCGCTGAATAGTGATAGGAGTAAAATGGATGCCATAATGATCTTTTTAGAGGAGAAAAGAGAAGATAATGCATTAAGATGGAAAGAAAATATAGAAAAACAGGAAAAAAGGAAAATAGAAAAAGAAAAAAGATGGAGAAATTTAAATCAAAAGATTAAAGAGATGCAAAAATAAAATAATGTAGTTAAACACAGAATAAAAGATTTGGAATTGAAAACCAATGAGAAATTAAAGAAAATCAACAAATAAATGGAGAAAATCAAGACCTTACAAGAAGAATTCCATGTAAAAATTGGAGAACAGGGAATGAAGGAAAAGTATAAGAGCATAATTAATTACGTAGAGAAAGAAATAGAAAGAATAAATAGAGAAGAAAGGAAAACAAACATTATTATAAACGGGTTAGAACTCGATGAAGGAGAATGGAAAAAGGAATTAGAAGAATATATAAGGGAGAAATTAGGAGTGGAAGTATCAATACTTAAAGTATGGAAAATAAAAACAGCGATGTTTGGGGCAAAAATAGCAAAATTTGAAGAAAATCTAAATATAATAAGAAACAACAATGTACGATTTTAATATCCCTCAATAATATGGTGATTCGAATAATCGAAGTTCGGTTGCATGTATCACTTTAATTTTCACACAATTTCAGTATTTCTCACTAAAAATATGTTTTTTCGACCTAAGTTACAATATTTTCATTTCTAGTGCTATTGGAAGAGTACTTCCATATTCTTTTTAAGTAGGTATGTTAGAGTCTATAGGAATCGACTTTCGAATCATCAACATCTGTTGAGAGTTAACCATAATAATAGCCAAAACCATACTGGTCAATTTTGACACCCTCTGGGGGCCAAAACTAGCCCCAGAATCGAAGAACGTCCCGTTGGAACCCTGCCGAAGGGGGTTTCTTAAATTAATGTTATGAACTGTTTCCCTTTCAATTCGAACCTCTCCTTACAGTTTACTGAGATTGAGATTGAGTTAGGTGTGATGGGACTTCCCTTCCCTCAATGACCTATTATTTAATAGAAGAAAGGAAACTGTAACAATTGTTTGAATTTAAAATAAATGCGGCATTTCCAATCACCCCTTCCGTTTAGTGAATTTTTATGATATTTTACCGATCTCCACCCCTATCCATTTAATCTATGTTTCTTAATGGACAAGGACATCTTTATTAGGGCGATTTTTATTTTTTTCCCACAATTGCAATTATAACAATTGTGCACTTCTAAGCTCCAGAGACCTTCACGTAGGTATGTAACAAGAGGAAAGAAATAATAGCACGTTTCATAATTAGCTTCATTAAGAGAGATCAAGAGTAAACATTGAACTTAAAATAGAAATAGGCACTATGAAAATAACAACACTTAAAATATTGTACCATGAGAATAATTGTGCATACGAAGTTACATATCTACATTTATATACTTACCTATATATACCTATACATATGTAAGTGTAGTGACTGAAGTGAGTACGCCTCTTATTTAAGTCAGCGTGTGATAATATAATAAAATAACAAGAATTAATTAGTTGGTGCATGTATTCGTTAAATATTATTTTATGCAAATAGTTGAAAATGCACGCATATTCATGGCATAAGTTATAATATTATCTCACAGGTGAGTTTGCCGCTATTTTCTCCCTTCATGGTTTATTAACTTATTAGTAGCACGTGACCGTTCGACACGTGTTGGTAAGAATAACTACGTATTATAGCTGGCTGTGTATAGTGTGTATCAACGTTAACGTTAACATTAACATAAACATTATAACCGTATGCTCTCGCCAACAAATAGGTACCTTTATAATAAAATATTCTTGTGCAATCACAGATTTTTCTCTAACGGTTTATTGCACCCAACTCACTACAGTAGCATTAGAACATAACAAACGACAAGGTGCATACGCATAGGTATATCTATATAGGTATTTTCTTTACAGTGAGTAATGTTTACAATGTGCCAACAAAAGTTACAAGCAAACAAACATGTCGGTTGTTTTGTTGGTAGGTATACCCCTGTGTTGCTTGTTACTATTACTGTTTAATGTTCAATTGAAATCAACTTGCATAACTTTAAAAGAAGGAAATTAAAAACAATGATATTGTGCGAATTTCGTGCAAAACCTCGAAAAATTTCCTTTTTAAATTTCTGGCCTTCACACCCTCACATATACCATCACATCATTGGAAGCAAAAAGGTATAGCACACAAAAGAATTGTTTAGGGATGGGAATGGGGAGGAGGTGTTGTAGATGCTTAAAAGGTGTAAACAGGGGCTGTTCATAAAATACGTCACCCTAAAATTAGCTTTTTTGACCCCCTACCCCCCCCCCGGTCACTTCCTGTGACCCCCCTTATAAATATTACGTCACAAAAGTAAACACCCCCCGCCTGAACATGATAATTTTTAATTGATAATACACAAATTTTGATCAAAAATATGTATTTTATTTTCATAATAAAATTTAAATAAATAAGTAAATATCTTTTGTAACGAACAAATAAATAATATTTCTGTTTATCAGAAGTCCAAGGATTCTGTACAAATTGAGTAAAAGTTTTTTTGATGAATGGCAAACGTCACGTTGCCGTAGACCCCCCGTCCCCCCTTGTCACATCTTATAATACTCAGCAAAACCCCCCCCCCCTTGTATGCGAACGTATTTTATGAACAGCCCCTACAGTAACATACTAAAGGTGCAGTTCACAGGGTGGGTCAATTTGGACACGTTTAAAGGTAAAGTGTACCTACTTTGTTGAGGAGATAAACAGAAACCGATGTCGGTGTCTGTAGCTCAATTATTACGAGAAATTAATTGGGGAAAGCTACCACCGTCTCAGTGGTACAGAGTGTTTTTGGAAAATACGCATTTTTTTATTTCTGCAAACATATCTTTAAAGCATTTTTTTACGTAGAATGCAATGGTGCAAGGTAACAGTTTAGTTATTAAAATTATTATTTAATTTTGTAAATTGAACACCCTGTATATTTTAACACATCTTCAAGAAATATCACTTACAAATTTCGTGTGAAAGACGTATTTCCGAAAATATATTTATACATTATTGTGAGTTCAGTTATGTAAAATAATTTTTGAAAAAAAATTGTTAAGAGAGCGTTGATATGATACATCACCTGATCTGAAATAAAAAGATAAACCAACCTGAGCAATAAAAATAGGAACTTTATCATTGCTATGGGCAAGGTATAATGTTGTAACAAAATCAAATCCATTAAAAATTGCCAAAGGCCACAATATGTGCTTAAATAGAGCTCATAAACAATAAATTAGGTACCTACAATATCGTTTTAAAATTGATTGAAATTCGACCAACTACTTCCCGTTCTTGAAATTAGTTATTGTCCATTATACATACATAATATTATTAAACACAAAGGCGTTAAAACTAATTTGTCAATAAGAGCACAAAGCGTAGTGACATGTTCCTTTCTTTATCTCGTCTATGCATATACATGCATACCTCTATAACGAGCAGTTCTGTGTTTGACTAAATCTAGAATTCATGGAATGTGGACCTTTTAACCAACAACAGGTGAACGAGAATGTAAACTGGCCTTTACCACACACCACACCAAACAGAATAAATCGTAGTTGGTTTCACCTATGTATTTTGTATTTATGGTGTATGTACTGCGTATTTACTATCTATCTACATAGTTATATGCATTTATTTTTGTAAATACTGGAATAAACAATGAGTCGAATTGAATTTATTAGATTCTTCGTTCCGATTTGTGTCAATCTGCAAGTGCTTGGATTATTTACTGTAAATCCATGAATATGTGTACGCACATCGGTACCTACAACTGAAGATTGATTTGCATGTTGCGAAATTTTTCAAAGGTGAACTCCAAAATATGTTGGTTATTTATTGGGAACAAATCCTACGCTCAATAAGAGCAACAGAGAACATGAAGATAAACTAAACCTCGGTTATAACGTCAGGAACCGATACGCTATATCGAAGTTCGTTACAACAGAATTAGACACATTTGCTTACAGTCTCTTTGTTTTTATTAATCCTTTATAAAAGTGTATGGTTTTTTTAGTGATGTGGACACCGTTGTCTTTTAAATTTGCAGTTGTCTACTTGTTATTTGTTCAACTAAAAGTTTCAAAACTAAATTAAGGGAAAAGGCGACATTTAAAATACATTATTACAAGAAATTCTTAAATTAACACACGCCATGTAATACACACAGGTTGCCAATGTTGACATAAAAAAAAGTATTTACGAATAAAATGTACGCTATATTTAATTTTTTAACGTCATATAAGTAAAACTAATGGAATTGTACGTTATAACCGACATCCGCAATAACTTAACTTACTCCAACCAAACCAAACCTAGCCTAACCTTTTTTTTTTATCCTCGGAAGGAAAATGATTATGCACGCCGACCGGTAGTGTGGGACTCCTAGAAAAGCCGGGATTCCCACTAAAAGCCTCCTGACACTTGAGGCTGGCACTCCCACCACGGCGTAACCCTCCCGGGGTATTCCCCGTAGTGGGCAACGTTCGATTCAAAAAGCGGCCAAACTTTCAATTTTTTGGTGTCTGTAAGAAAAGAAATTTCTGTATAAAAAAAATTGATAAAATTATCAGCAAATAAACAGGAACATACAGTTACAAAAAACATCACAAAACTCTTGCGCCAATTAAAATTCATCGATTTATTTAGTTTAGTAGGAGGAAAAGTTCCCTCCATAATGAAAATGAATACATGATATCAGGTGTTCCCGGAAAGAAAATACAAAAAGGTGATTAGACTAACCTAACCCAACCTAACCTAACTTAACTTAACTTAATCCAATACAGCAATACAAGCAAACCTGATTAAACCTAATCGACATCTTAAAAGTAACCACTTAATCACAGTTTTCTTTTCCTTTTTTGATATAAATTATCCAATGGACATTTTAATTCTATTTATTTGAACACCAAGGTACAATTGGATAGCTAAAATAATCTTTTTGACTTTTAATCATTACTATGTTGATGAAGCCTGTGCCTACTATTCACATGCATGTAGATACAGTAGAATTATTTTATCTATTCATCATTTAAGTGGAAAGAGGATGCAATATTTCTATCTTTGTTGTAGCCATGCAGAGAAACTGCAGTGAAAACAAAACGTATGTCCTTGGAACAGTAACCTAACCTACGTTCCATAAAGCGTTCTCGTTTTAATTTAGTGTAAGAAAGACGAAGATAAATTGTAACGTATTGCACATATTGTTCCTATTAAGATTATGCGGTATTAGAAACGAAAAGGGCTTAGGTTAGGACTAGATGTCCTTTATTTTTCCTTCTTTCTTTTTTTCTTTCTTACTTTCTTTCTTTCTTTCTTTCGGTTTTAATTAAAATGGATTTACAAGAGTTAAAAGCCTCATCTATATAATACGTGTATGAACTATTAAGATTTTATTCGTATGTTCATCTTATTCAGAATAAAATAATTCTATGATAGGTATTTTAGCAGTTACTACATAAGAAGAAGTTACCAGATAGTAGATACGTAAATAAATTTAAATCCTGTTCCTGTCTTATCGGATATTATTAATTGATGCTTATTTATCACAATCAAAGGTCTTATTAGTATATTTTATTACAGACACTAATCTCCAGACATGCCTGCATTTATAAATGTATAGATGCCTGTATGTGTATAGTATTCTACATACGTATAACCAACCGGTCGAATATTTGCCGCTATCACCCATCGATCGGTCGGTCCCTACCTTGATATACTAAACATGAAAGTAGTCTCATACACATTTATAATCTCGTCGATATTCACGTCAACATTCTTTGAATTTAAAAAATGTATTTTATAAGTAAAATAACAAAAATACGTGGGTTTTAAGTAGCACAACAAGTAACAAGTTTCATTTGATTAACTTACTACTAATACCTTCGAAAAGACAACTGCCGATACGTCTGATAAGGCGAATGAGGCTAATGATTTTATGAAGAAATTCAATTTATCGAGTTTGTATTTACAATGTTATTTGCTGGAATTATTACCTTCTGATGGGAGTGTTCAAGAAATAGAAAGCACCTAATTAGGGCGATAACATAAGGTGGCACCTCATTTCAGGGTTCTGCGCCTTCGCTTGGAAAAACAGGACATTATTTTCACTCTGACGAATCCTTGATTGACAACTGAAGCTAAAAAGGTGTTTATTAATAGAATATTCAAATTGAAACACAATATTAAGTATAATGTTTTAACTTGTGGATCATCAATAATAAACGAATCAAAAAAGTTTATACAGAAGATACTGGTACTAAAAAGAGATCAACCAGGATAATTTTGAAAGACCACAGCTAGGATTCAATAGCCTTAGTCATTCATTTATTCTGTTATTTTTTGATATTGGAAAGTGCCTCTATCTTCAATTGTAAATCAAGTATTATAACCTAAACGTGGCACCATTGTCATTTAAACATATGTAAGAAATTTTGCTAACAAGATTAACGGTATTTTAACCTACTATGAAATCTATATATAAACGAATCAACGTTTCCATCATAATTATCATTGTATTAGCATGTTTATAATATAAAGATGTCAATCTTAAAGCATACAATTTGGGTACGTTATTAGTTAATTGCTCTGTCAATTTAATGAAGCTACATATTTAGATGTATTAGGTGTCTAGCTTAAATTATAATAATGATTGGCATTCCCTACGGTTATGTTTATGCAACATATTTATAGTTTGAGCTCAGCAAGAAGCAATAGATATTTAAGAAAGTAATTATAATGGCAAAATAAATTAGAAGAAATAGTTGTATTAACAAAAAGTAATGTACAATAAAAAAAAAAACATCAATTTTGATACTTACAAAGAACAATTACAAGTCAGGAAAAAAAAACGAATTGCATCTATCAAGAATAACATAAAAAAGAAACGTAAGGTCATTCCCACCTCCCTTTTTAAACCCGCCCCAATGAAAGTCCCTTCCTCAACATAAATATTTAAAAATCTCTTTTAACCCACTGGGCCTTTCCTTAAAACTTTCACCGCTACTTTCTTCCCAATATTTTCCTTAATACGCTCAGCCCATTTCATTCCTCATTCCAAACATTCTTCCATCGATCTTCTTCCCTCCTCATTATGTCCCTACATCTTATTCTCACCATTTCCCATGTATTATCACCTTGATTTCTCCCCTCCTTTATCTGCACCTAATTAATTTTTAACATTCCAAGCGGTTTTTCATTCCTTCTATTATATCTATTTTTCCTAGCTATATTAAGGACTATTTTTCTCTAAATTTCCTTCCTTATATCCCTTTCCTCCAATTTCTCCTCATACTTAACTATGTACCCTTTTCAGTGCTTCCTCCCACAATATTCCGCATTTTCAGTACAGTTCCAACTTTATATACCTCTACGATATTTATATATTATATAGTTTTAACACCAAATACTTGTAATAAAATTAAATTTCCAAGGAACCAATCAATTAATATGGATAAAATTATATATACAGGGTTTTTCAAGTTGATGGGCTATTAGAAGTATATGAATTAGTAGAAGGAATTCAATTCTGAAACTTGGGCTCATTTGGTTATTGTTTATGCCGCTTCTTTTAAAAATATTTTCCATTTCGATTTACATCCGGTTATACCGGAAGTCGATACCAACTTTGTTATTTTAAATGGAATGGTATATTTTTTACACTGAATTCGAATAAAACGTGTAATTCTAAGGTAAGTTTGATAACCAACTTGTACACCTATGACGATCGGTTTCTGAGTTAATTTAATTCATAGAAAAAAAATCGCTACCGCAACCCAAATTATAAAAAATCATAACTTCCACAAAATACGACTTAGAGTGTTGAAATTTTTACTAGTAATAGCTGAATATTAGTGCTAACGCCTTGACAAAATTGAATTAAATAATTTATACAGGGCATTTAAAATAAAATTCTAAAATTGAAAAACTTCAAACACGAATTACTTCGTTTTTTCAAATGGCACCTACTATTTTTTTTTTCAATCGATTCCTTTTTTTATTCTCTTTCGATCCATATGGATACTTCCTATTTTATTTGAAAATTTTGGAATAATTTTGAATTATTACTTAAAATAGGAAGTATCCATATAGATCGAAAGAGGATAAAAAAAGGAATCGATTGAAAAAATAAAAAATAGTAGGTGCCATTTGAAACAACGAGGTAATTTGTGTTTGAAGTTTTTCAATTTTAGAATTTTATTTTGAACGCCCTGTATAAATTATTTAATTCAATTTTATCAAGGCATTAGCACTAATATTCAGCTATTTCTAGTAAAAATTTCAACAGTTTAAGTCGTATTTTGTGGAAGTTATGATCTTTTATAATTTGGGTTGCGGTAGCGATTGTTTTTTTCTATAAATTAAATTTACTCAGAAATCGATCGTTATAAGTGTACAAGTTGGTTATCAAACTTACCTTAGAATTACACGTTTTATTCGAATTCAGCGTAAAAAATATACCATTCCATTTAAAATAACAAAGTTGGTATCGACTTCCGGTATAACCGGATGTAAATCGAACTTGAAAATATTTTTAAAAGAAGCGGCATAAACAATAACTAAATGAGCCCAAGTTTCAGAATTGAATTCCTTCTACTAATTCATATACTTCTAATAGCCCATCAACTTGAAAAACCCTGTATATGTAGGTAGGTACTTGAAAATATTTTTGTTTATTTTAATAATACCATAGCTTTTACCTACACCTTTTAATTAATATTTTCAGTTAGAAACGTTCGTATTAAAAATTCCTATTGTCCATATGCTTAGGGTCGTTATTAAATTTAATTGTTTTGAAAAACATTCAATTTTACTCAATTTAAGTATTTAACAACAGGTGCTTCTAGAAAGTCTTAATTTTTTATAACAACAAACGTTACAATCATCTAACTATAATTTTAAGCAATTTCTCTACTGTAACTTATTTAGCTGATGATATCTATTTACCAGGTAATTACAAATGAAAGAATAATTCCATTTTAAATTGCACATAGATTAGCTACCAGCAGGGAATAAGTGGCTCTATTTATTAATTAAGAGTTCGTTATGAATCCATGTGCATATGAAAAAAATTGATTGCTTGAGCCTTAACGCATTAAATCGAAAAGAAATCTGTTAACTGTCAGGGGAACTACGCCAATTATCTGATGATGTTAATGCTAATAACGTAAAAGTTAGGTACATACTACTTGTTGTATCCTTCGTTTTGTTACTGCAGAAAAAAAGAAAGTGAACAAGTACCTAGTAGTACGTATCAAGTATTTACATCGTGTCGTTGAATTTAATTGATGATACCATTTTGTCAGCTAAAAGCTAAACAACCAACAAAAATTAAAACCCTGTTGTCTAGTCTTAATTTACATCACTCACTGACCGTTCTTTGAGTAGATACGTAGACAGTGCAGTGGGTGGACACTTTGATTGCTAACTCACATGTAATTCGATTTCATCTTGTCCAAAAAGTTCGCTTGCCTACTTACCACGCTTTCTCCTTTTATTTCTGTAGACAGGTTGGTATTAGGTAGGTAGGTATTAGTTGGTTAGGCTCATTAACCAAAACACCGAAGTGAAGAAGCTAATAATCGTTTCATTGTTTTGTTAAACAAAACTTACTTTCGATTACCGCGTTCGTAAAAGTACATAGTGTCAAAAAAGGATTTGAAGAACATTTTGAACATTAATGGTGACCATAATATTGTTTTAAACTTTCTATCCTGTGGCTTAACTAACTAATCAATTTGTTTGTTTCAAATTATTTTTCCACGCTGTTTATTTGCTAATAAATATATGTAGGCACCTACCTAAAAGTTTGTGTGGTATTCGGTATTGTCTATCATTTTTCACGCACTTAAATAAACATAGATAATATAATAGATACCTACTTGTTAAAATAATGCAGGTAAGATTACATTAATAACTCACAATCAGTAGATACCCACCATTTAGGAATTTATGTTAATTTAAAGTACGTATTCTGGCCGCACCCATCATGTTCTTGAATTTGATCGAAAGTAGTGTTTATTAATTTAATTAATTTCGTGTAAGTACAATGCCATAATCACACTGATAAACAGAGGATTTGTGGCATGACATTCTTTTGGTGTTCCTAATGAATCCCTAATAACAGATTTTTTTCTACCATCCATAGTATTTTGCAAGAGACAGTATGGTAACTATTCATTTTTGTTTTGACCTCGGTTAAATATTCATTATACCTTCGGGGTTGGTAGGGAATAATCTCTCAAGTTTTCATGTCCCGGATTTTGGACCGTGATGGGGTTTTCTCGGCAAGATTCTTTTTCCCACTGACAATGAGTCCAATGTTGAGCTTGCCACTCTTGTTTTTTGTTTGTCTCTTTCAAGTGATTGCAGTTTAATATTTACCCCAGTTCGTGTGCATTAAGTTTTAACTGTCCTAAACTCTTTGATACTTTTGTCTAATACTAAAATGATGTTGGCTAAATTGTTTGTTGTTCTAAATAAAGTTTGGGGGTTGTTAGGAAGTAGTTGTGTTTATTTACTACTATAAACTCTGGTTACACACCAAGTAGCTTTCCAAGAAATGTTGAATCCTGGTATTCTAAATTATTCTACGAAACAACGTGGAGGTTTAATTTTCGATCACGACTCGCATCCCAAGTTGGCCGACCCGGGTAAATTACACTACAATAGTTACCCTATAATAGGGATGGCGAACCTTTTTTGATGTCCGTGCCACAAAGTCATAAAAATTCTTTTTTAAATAGGTAACGTGCCACAATAAAATTTCATTCGAAATGTTAGCGTGGTGAAACAATACGTAAGTATAATTAAACAAACAAACAAAAGCAATTCATCTTTAAACAATTTTTTATTAATCAATGTTTTACAAAAAGCAATACGCTAGAAACAAAATTCACGTTAAAAAAAAATGTTTTTAATGTGATTTTTGTTGCTGTACACAAGATGATAAAGATTTAATATCTGGTTCATATTTAGTTAATTTCAACAGTACGCATGCAGAGCTCGACTCATCCGTCATTCTATTCCTATATTTATTTTTTATAAAATTTAATTCTGAAAATAGAGATTCACATGCCCACGTCGATGAAAATATTGATAAAATTGCCTTTGCTAATATTTTTAAAGTTTTAAACAATTAAACGTGTCAGGAATTGAATTCCATGTATAGTTAGAATTTCATCTTCTGCAATTTTATTTATTTTATCCAATAATCGATTACTTTCAATAATTTCTAAATCATTTCTTAAATCAACAAATTTTTGGTTCTATATGGTACTTGACTGAAATTCAACTAATTCCATTTCTAATTCATTAAAATTTAACAACTCAAGGACTTTTAAATTTAATTTTTCAAATGGTATTGTATCAGGATATAAAATAAATTTTTATTCGACGGCTGCGACAGCAACAACATTCAAATACCTTAAGAAGGCGAAACTGGATACGCAAAATTTTTTATCTAATGCGCATCTGTATATACTTCGAAAGAATTCATGCGATATTTTAATAATAAAATGTATAATTTGACGGTTCTAGTTAATATACTAAGACAGGTATTCAGTACTACAAATTTATATCATAAACTATAAATTAAGTGTATAATTTTTAATTCATTTCTATTAAAAAAGATAACTTTAAAAAAATTTTGTTTTTGTGCGTGCCATCAAAATTTTCAAATGTGCCACTTGGGGCACGAGTGCCAATGGTTCGCCATCCCTACCCTATAACATACACGCACCCCGTCTAATTTCTCAGCACGAACTTAATGACTTATTTCGAGATTTAAATTTATGGAAAATTTTCAGCGTCAACACTAAAAGGATTAAATCTTCTTCACGACATAAACATTGCTTTTAACAGGTATATAAAATTCTCGTGTCACAATGTTAGTTACCATACTCCTCCGAAACGGTAGGTCTGAGAATCGGCTACTATATATTTTTTATACCCCTAATTGATAAGGGTTCTCCACCCCTAACTTTTTTATTTTTTGAACAATTCTTTTTTATCTTTTTATAATGTGGCATTACAAAATACACATAACCCTAAATTTTCACCCTTCTACCACCAACCCCCATTTTTTAATAGCGATATTAGTACTGTAATAATCTTCAACTCTCAGTTGTCGATAACTGATCAATTATTATAAATCGATTAGTCATCCCCGCCAGGCGTCTACTGATGTCATTACTCACCCAGCAAACAGCACGGAGTGGGGATGAGAATGAAGCAGATTTTTTTAGAATGTTACAGGGAGTTCAAATATGTTCTAAGAAGTAAAATAATGTTTTATTAGGTATAACATTTCAGAATGATTTGGCAATGTTCAAGAATGTTCCAGAATCTTGAAGATCATTCAAGAATATTTCAGAATGTTAAAAAAAGTTAGAAAATGTTTCGAATCATTATGGGATGTTCTGGATAGTTCTAAATTCGCGAATATTCTAGAATGTTCCATCAAACGTGTAATATATTCTTACCCGAGCAACGCCGAGTATTGATGCTAGAACCAAAATAAAAATTTCCGGGAATTACTGAAGTAAAAGTTAAAGGGGGTATATTTGTAGATCTGTAATAGGAAGAATAATGAAGAATAAAATGTTTGAGTGACAAATAAAACTGAATTTCCTGGTTGTTGCAAACTTTCCTAGAAATGCCCAGCTGACAATTAAATTACATATGTATTAGACATTGTGAGTGAACTATTTAATGCTTCTAAAAATAAAAGATATAAGCTGCCTCACAAAATACACTTCCGGGTCCTCATGTCGATTTCTTTCTCAAAAATTTAGATACAGTAAGTGATTAATTAATATGAGAAACTATCTCACAAAGACATTTCTGCAATGAAAAACGGATTTTAATTTTTTATTATTATTGAACAATGTTTTTAAGGATAAAATATGGTCATAAAGACGTAACAGTTACGTTTTTTGGTAATATGAAGATAAGTGTAAAATATTGCACAAGAAAATAAAGGTGTGCTACCTAAATAATACGTTTAGTCTCCGTTATGTAAATAATTGCTGTTTTTAGTTATGCTCGTTACATTTAAATAAATTTTACACTATTATCTTGACCTTGCTTATAAAATAGCAGAACCTGATGGTAAACAAAGTAATAAATTCGTTTTGTATTGCGCAATGCACGAATTAATTTAGATTCGTTTACAATGATACACCTGAGAAGCTTGTTATTAATAATTGATTGTATTATAATTATTTATCGTGCAATTTTTTTTTTTTTATTTTTTTATTTATTTATTTTACCTCTATTCAGCTGTACAGCTGGTATCGAGACAAGATAGAGAACAACATATACATATAACAATTTTTTGGAACTATTCGAAATCTGAACACATTATACCTTACAAATTTAGGTATCTAACTACAAAAATATGTAGAAATAGATATGTAATTGTTAAAAAAACAAGTAAAAGTAAACGTTTGATATTTTACTTTTTTTTGTGAAATAAGGGTTGTGTCTTAGAATTCTCTCTAATTCCAAAATGCAGTCGAACATCGATAACTCGAGTCACCAAATGGCACCAAAAAAAACTTGAATTATAATACATATATATGAGCTAATTTTTTGTAAATGAATGGCATTTATATAATGTTACAAATAGATAGATACCATGGGTATATGTAGGTAATATTTTTTTTTCAGTGCACCTTTTCACATTCTCATAAGATTTTTTGGGTCAAAAGAAAAACTACTTTTTGATCACAAATAGTCAAAGAAACTGAACTGTCTCATTGCTTGTATGGTACCGCTTTTGAGAAGAAACGTTAAAATCGTACATTATTGAGGGATTCCCCCGGAAAATTAGACTTATCGAAATTGGCGTCAAATACTATCTTAGAGTTATCAAGCTATTCAGGTAATAGAAGTTCCAGAGTTCGAGTTATTAACTAATAATTACACGTATTTCTCATAGTTGATGCTATTGCCAAGGGGCCATTCATAAAATACGTTCGCATACAAGGGGGGGGGGAGGGGTCTTGCTGAGTGTGAAAGATGTGACAAGGGGGGACAGGGTGTCTACGGCAACGTGACGTTCGCCGTTCATCAAAAAATTTTACTGAATTTTTACAGAATCCTTGGACTTCTGATAAATAGAAATATTATTTATTTGTTCGTTACAAAAGTAATTTATTAATTTATTTAAATATTATTATGAAAATAAAATAAATATTTGTTACTATCAAAATTTGTATAGGTATTATCAATCAAAATTTATCATGTTCAGGGGGGCGGGGTTTAGTTTTTGTGACGTAATATTTACAGGGGGGTCACAGAAAATGTCACACAGAGGGGGTCAAAAAGAACAGCCCCCAACCTATTTTAATATATTCAAATATTCGACTCAGAGACTTTCGAGTTATCGAAGTTTGAGTGTATAGATACTAATATTTGAAATAGTAGACTCGCTTGGTACTTGCTGAAAAATTTTATAAATAAAATATTAGAAAAGGGAAACGCTTGGCAAATTACACTTTGTTTTCATTTTCTCTGACGATCGTTTCGGTTACAACACCATTTTCAAAAAGTTCTTATCTAAATGTATACCTATATTTGCCATGTGCTTCCCTTTTCTAATATTTAATGTACAGATACTAAACTCTCAAAAACATCCACACCCTGGTAAAGATTTTCTAAAAAAAAACTATTTAAACTAATTTTTTGATGTCATGATCAAATCGTTTCGGTGGCCCTTTTGGCTCGATAGGTACACTAAAAACAGTCCTGTAGTTTTCTCAATATTTATACTGATTACTGATTAGACAATTTAATGAAATGTTGACCCCGACATGAACCTAATACGTAGTAGACATCATAATAACATCCCCTTATAATTACTAATTCAAGAAGTCTTATAATTAATTGATCGTCGCGACAGTTTATTGCGAAATCGATACGATTTAGGAGCCATTTAGGTCATCGACGAGCTAATACCATCACCATCATGATATTATTATTATAGGTAGGTAGGTTGCCGTTTACTTAATACTTTATCTATCGGGGATTATGCAGTGACAGGGTCGGTCGGTGGAGTCCCGTAACTGGATTAACGTACTTGGTAGGTTTCAGAATAACAATATTGTGTTCTCAATACACTATAGGTGCTATACAATAATACATATATGTGTCTATATAGTTCCGAGGGTCTGTTACATAGATACAGGGACGCCATCGTAATTTGGGTCGGTGGCGCATCTACGTACTAACTGTACGTAATTGTAATTTATAACGAAAGGGGCCAAGCGGCAAAACCGTAGCATAATGAACTGCTAAATCCTCGGTTTAATGTACGAAATGAGTTATAGGACGATTAACAAATAAAAATGGCCGTGGCGAAGTGAAACTGTGTTAACCCTTAAATGCGGACAAAACAAAATGCTACAACGTCACGTTAAACGGCCGAATTTTTCATTCCGGAAGCTAATGAATGCTTAAGGGGGTTAAAATTTGTCCAGTATTTTCTACTCTAAGTATGTACGATGTACGTACGTATACTACATTACTAAATCATCTTTAAATGTTTACAAATTTGATGCAATTGTCTCGTTAATTGCCTAGTAACTTTTGGACTAAAGTCATAAGCAGCTATTACAATTTTTTGTTTACCCATTGTCGAGTTTTTTACAATGGCATGATTACAAATGATATAAACAAGATCATCCCCAACCTAAATAGTAAGGGAGTTTGGTTACGGTGGGAAGAAGTGGGTGGATGTTCCAAATACTTAAAATTGTTAACTGTTACTAAAAATATTTTTATATTATTATTTTGTCAGACAGATCTCAGCTACCATCAAGTGATAATCAATAATCGAAGTAATTATTTAAATAATTTAATTATTATATTATTAATAAATAAATTTCGTGTACACTATATTCAACGTACGTTTAATGGTACAAAGATTTTTATGTGCGATGTATTTTAATCCGGGCAACGCCATGTCCAAAAAGTTGACTCGACAATTTTGGAATTGAAAAAAAAAAGATATGTGCCAAAATGTGCCCGAAATGTGCTATTATGTGCTACGTAACAAAAAATTATTCAAAAAACTTAACTTTTATGACTAGGTCCTTTTTGTGATGTTTAGTGAGCTCCACAACATCACTTCATTAAAACCAAACCAATTGTGTTGTAATGTGCTCAAGATGTGCTATTATGTGCCATTAAAAAAAATATTTACTTGAAAAATTGAATTTTTATTGAGACCTTCTTTTTGTGATATTTAGTTAGCTCCGCAAAATCACTTTATCAAAACTAAACTTATAGTGCTGTAATATGCCGCAATGTGCTGTTATGTGCCAATGTGAAAAAACAAATTGAATAAAACTTTAGATTTTTCGTAAAATGCTGACTTCATTAATACTTTCTCTAGTAGTAATGTTATTACGAAGAAAAATGGAAATTTTACTTTGACGAGAATAGGGAAATGACTTGAATACATAAGTAATTTCATATTGTTTTGTAAGAATATATATTTATTACTTAATAATTACGAATCTTCTATTCTAAGATATATATACATATAAATGAGCAAATATTTCAGTCTCTTTGTCTATGTGTTGTGATTACACTAAAACGGTACCATATGAAAAGTTTATTCCCTACACTAACAGAAAACTATCATTAAATATCAAAAGTTACTATAAACAATAAAAAAAGGTTTAATAACACTTTGTATTGATAATATTAATAATAATACGAATTTTATAGTGTACACTACATTCTATACAATCGTAAACTAATGAAAAGTACAGGTACTTACCTAATACAAGATATGTTGCATATCATGTAAAAGAATGTATGGTGATGTTTCATGAGCAATATGCGAATACTATGTTAAGCATATTATTATGCTATTTCATCTTACCACATTTATCAAAACGTAGAAAAAGTATTAATGAAGACTTAACATTTTACGAAAAATCTAAACTTTTTATTCAAATATTTTTTTTCACATTGGCACATAACAGCACATTGCAGGCACATTACAGCACAATAAGTTTAGTTTTGATAAAGTGATTTTGCGGAGCTAACTAAATATCACAAAAAGAAGGTCTCAATAAAAATTCAATTTTTCAAGTAAATATTTCTTTTTAATGGCACATGATAGCACATCTTGAGCACATTACAACACAATTGGTTTGGTTTTAATGAAGTGATGTTGTGGAGCTAACTTAACATCATTAAAAGGACCTGGTCATAAAAGTTAAGTTTTTTGAATAATTTTTTTTACGTAGCACATAATAGCACATTTCGACACATATTTTTTTTTCTTTTAAATTCCAAAATTGTTGAGTCTACTTTTTGGACATGGCAACGCCGGGTTTCGCAGCTAATTTAAAATAAAATAATAAAAAAGCGATTTAGGTAACGACTTATATCACCCTGCATTATCTCCTTTCACACTGTTTATGTCACCTGTTCGTCTTCTATTTATACTATTATGGGAGGTTATCGACATTTTCTCGAGCCTTCTCGTGTTGTGTACATAAGTTTAATTTTTGAAATTTCAAGTTACAGTTTGATATAAATATTTTTTACAAAAACAAATATGATTTTGTTTTCTTTTAATTTTCATTACCACACCTAATTACTTATTATCGGTAACGACTTCCTGGGTATTAACAAACTCAGAGTGAAAATAAAAAAAAATACATATCTACACTTAGATATACTTTGAAGACTCTTTTTAACTTTATTATAAGTGCATATAATTTAAAATAAAATCAGTGAAACCAAGTGAAGTAAACCGTAAAAGCTTTTTTATTTGCCAGTAAAAATACTGTAAAACGAATGTAAAAATTACATGTCACAGTCAGACGACGTACTCGCACATTACTTTTATGTCCATTTCTCAACTTATTTTCTTTGTTAATCCAGTAGATATGCAGCTCAGCGCCATAAACTGTGAAAATGTTTAGACGTGACTGCTTTCTGCAAAACTTTTAGGAATTGGTTAGTTAAACGTGAACTCTGTCAACTTCTACGGTAGGGAAAATTACAATGGCTACAATAGGGCATTTAACGAGTTTAAACTTTGACCTGATCTTTTATACAAACGTACCTATATGAACGTTTTATTCTTCATCTTATAAAATAAAAAGAGTTCAGGTTCGTTACTTTGGACAAAGAACCGAATCTGGTCCTAAAACTACGCTACAACAGTACGTTCAAATTTTCAGATACGTCCCTGGTACGACCCCAAAATCAAATTCAAATTAATATCTATCTTTGGGGTTTTGAATTTAGACAATTCTAAAATCTTTGAAATTAGTTCCACAAAGGTCAGCAATAACTTCCCCTATTTTTTTATCGTATCTTTCAGCCCTCTCCCATTTTATTGGACTACCTATAGGCACTAGTATATATATATTAAAATTGCTTATTTACAAATAAAAAATATATTCACCACCTAACTTGTTGATCCTATTTATTCATTTCAATGATTTTTATAGCAGTTTTGATTAATAATTTTGGAAAATATGCTCCCATTCAGTTGTATGCGCTTCCTATTGAGTGTTTGTGTTCACTGGCTAAAGAAAATTTGGAAGTGGCGCTCAGTTGGCAAACTATGTAGGTAGGTACATGAGCCTAGTGTACCTAATTAGCAAAAAAGCCAAAAAAATAATCATTGCAAAAGCTTTTCATCACTCGCATTCAACTTGGGACGAAGCGGTAAAGCTGAATTTGTTCAGTTATTTCGTTAAACTCAAAGTAAACAAAATTCACGGATCACCTGCCTCTCTGCTTACATTATATTTCATCAGACTTTGTAAATAGTGATGCTCATGAACTCGGTGCGCCGTATTTGATTTTGCTTTAGTGTTGACACACTAAAATCGGGTTCTTGACAATCCGCCTGTTTGGATACGTACGCTGTGTTTGTGTTTAGGAAAACTACGGCGAGAGAACTACTGCAAATTTATACACAATTTTCAAACTGAATTATCTACGTAACTGCTCCAATTTTCACAACACAATTTATTGAAAGAAAAACAGAAATTTGCTGGTTTTTAAATGTAAAAAGAATGTGAAGCATTTCATCAACGTAACCTAATTAATTTTTGTTCTGTTTATTTTATTAATGTCAACAGAAAGGCCAATAAATAAATTGATGATTAAGATGAATACAAAATCATAAAATGCAGCTGGAGGTACACAGATATTCATATTATGTTCTATTACAGGTCAAGAACTCAAAACAGAATGTTAGGGTAAGCGATTTCAAGACCAAAACCTCCTGTATCTACTATACAGGTTAATTTTCCAATATTTTGCCTCAATTTATTTCCACCTCTCGTAGTCTGACGTCACAGTCTTGCGCAGTCAGCCACCTTATCCTTTGACATCTATTAGTCATCGTCATCGTCACCTCATTGTAACCAAGTTCTTTATCTCCAGGCCCCATGGGTTTCACCTTTTAAACTCTTATACTACGTTCCAACCAGAGGCATCTGGAGCGAGCCACTAGATGTGAAAGATGGCTTCTGCGCAAGACTGTGACGTCACAGCAGGAGTGATACAGACAAATTGATAGAAAATGAGACTTCCATGGATTTTGGTCTAGAAATTTTCTACAATATGTATTTGGTGTCTCTTAACACATTTAGACCTACTAATTTTGTTGACGATAGTTTAAAAGACACGCAGGATAATTTTGCTACATTTTAAATTAAAAGCGAAAGAGAAAGGTCGTTATTGGTTGGATGGTAGATACTACCCTACTACCACGATAGGTTTTTGATAACTAAACTCCCAAAAGTTAATAGTAAAGTGGAAATCTGACGCGCCTGCTGTTGACTTCAATAGCCAATCTCTATAACCCACTCGACACCTCCTGAAAAGTTTGTTCAATAGAACCAACTAACTGGTCGGTTGCCTTTCATTATTGTAAGATCGACACGACACGAGTCCACCGACGAAACGCAGGCGCCTTTAATAATACAAAAAAATGATCTTGCCTATAAAATAAGCGGAGAAGAGGTCATAGGGCAATATAATCGCGATTAGCTTGATTCATGGGTTTACATAAGATAGTATTTTCTGGTACTTATTTAAAAGTTAAATGTATGAATGTGTCACAGAGGTAATGAATCGATACCCCTCACATTTATTTTTAGGTATTTCTAGAAAAAAAATAAGTAAAACCGATTACAAAAATATTTATCCATGTTATACATACAGGTGTAGGAAAATACAAACTACCTTGAAGTATCAACTCTAGCAAACTTTTTCTATTGTGTATATAAATAAATTACACATAGTAAAAGAATCTCGATTATAATTTTACATTAGACATGATAATGTCGACCTTCTTCTCGCGTGATCAACAATTAATGGCCTCCTCGTCGAAGAAATGTTATTCAAAAAAGATGCATTTTATTATTACACACAATCAACCTTGCCAATGTAATGCAATGCAATGTGTAGATACGACATGCGTACATTCTAATAATGTAAAAGTAATCGTACCTTCCACAGAATTCGATTTGCCTACCTATGGGTTATTCATAATACTTATAGTGAAACACGCTGTATCAATCAACCTTTTCAGGCATCAACAAGCGTATGTTTATATTTGAATAAAATATTGCATTTAAATTAGCCCCTGAAGGCCTGTCAATAGATAGAAGGTACGTTGCACATACAACGTCAAGTATACATTCTTTAAGAAGTTATTATGTATCTATACATTTGGTTTTTACAATTTTTTATTGTCGAAATGCCGATCAATTAAGTTTTATTGTAATTTGGACATTTTTAAAGTTTGTGGATTTAGTAAAAAATCGACTCATCAATCAACTTTTAAAAAAAAAAATATAGTTTAAAAAAAAGGAAGCTGCATAGCGCATTAACTTCGATGCCTATCAAACGATTTTCGAAGTAAAGCAACGTTCTGTCTGGTTAGTACTTGGATGGGGTGATCGATCAATCCTTGTTGGTATCATCATACAAAAACAGAGTTTTACAGGGCACAATAAGCACGGATATCCTAACAATTACTTAGAACTCTATAAAAAGTAGTGGAAGGCAACAGGAAATCCAATAGTAAACCCCAAACCTCTCCAGAACGAGGAAGATGACAGAGGTTACAACGAGGATTATATTGAATCGTTAAAACAATATTGCCCCACATACATTGCAAATAAAATAAAGCACCTCTATAAGAAGAAAATTTGATTTAATAATTTGAGTCGCATAAAAAATCAAAATAATTTGTTCCTGCTCCTATTTCCGGGAACAATAGCACGAGTAATACCCACTTTATGAACTTATTAACGTAAAAAAGAGTAATTTCAACCACTTAAACGATCGAGAGAGTCGAACTAATTTCCAATTGGGGAACCTGATGTCTTCCCATTAGACGACCACGTCTCTTGTAATAGGTATAATTAGTAACGTTTCGATTCTTACGATTAGGTAGTTCCACATCTCGTGCATACAAATACGTTTGTTTTCTCAGCTTTCAGTTCTTTTTTCTCCTATAGCCTTCCTGTTCCTGTTCCTGATCGTAATCCTTATCTGGAATCCAGAGCATGTCATAGAATGTTATATAAAATATTTAATGTTTTCTGTAGTGTATAGATAGGTATGTATAGGGTGGCCTAAGAACTAATTAATAAGTAATTAAACAATCTCTTTAATGAATAAAAAAAAAAGAAAATTTCGATAAGGATAATTGTAAATTGACTGTTTATTTCGATGAAATAGGACTCTTGATTAAAGGGAATTATAGACTGTGGTGTTGACTTTTAACGGTTGGATGCTTTAGCGCGCTAAACAGCAGACGAAGAGTGTCGCAATATTTTATGTTAAACAGTGAAAATATTTCTATATAATATATATGTAGTGTGATATTTTAATTAACCAACACTTGGCTGGGTTGCAGGTCAAGAAATTGTCGGAGAAAACTTTAAAATTATTTATTGGAAAAAAAGAATTGAAGAAACACCTTTGTCAACATCGGAAGAAGAACTAAACTTAATGCCTATTGCTAACTAACCAAAGGGGGTGCAAATGCCTCGTCCCCCGCACTTCACTATCCTTAAACTATGTTATTTCACTCACATCTGTCTCGCTTTCTTATAATCTCTCTCTCTCTCTCACACACATTCACACTTTACAATATACTTACTTTCTAACTTAACGCTAACATCTGGTGAACACTCTTCTAGGCCAGGTACCTACCCTTATTTCTAGAATTACATTACTTTTAAATTTTAAGAAAATGTTTCTGACACCACATATAATTTTTTGGGTAATTGTGAACACGGCTTTATAAATATAATTTTCATTGGAATTCACGTTTGAAAGCGAATTGTTCACTTTTGCCCCATTAAAAACCTTTATAAAGCCAGTACAAACAAGATGATTGTTCACATTTACCCCTAAGTTTTCGACTGAGTTAATAAGGGAAGGGAAAATTGTAAACTTTGCGAATTTGCATATTTATTAACAGAAATTTACTTAAAACCAAATAAAGACCTAAATTAATCATATAGTCCCCTAAATTTAATGTTCATCTAAAATACATCGAGCTTCAAAAGTCAAATTTCCAAAATCGTTCACAATTACCCCACTTGACCCGAATAAAATTCTGGAATATTATTTTCATGTTACTTCTTATCGATTAACTGTCGTTGGCTAATTTCAAATGACTCTGTCGTATCCGAAGTCACACTCGATATATTTCTATCAATTTATCATAGATTGACTTCTTCGCATTATTCCTTTTCTAACTGCTGGCAACTTCTCTATTCAAACAAGAAAAAGAAGAAAAAGGCATTTTGTTCTCCATCTTCCTCGGATTTGTATTTATCTTTCCTTAGAATTTTTTGAATCATAGGATGAATTCTTTATATGGGAAATTTGTAATTTAAATGCCTACGTAATGTAGGTACTGATTTCTCACTGAAAATGCATAGGTGATGCATTATGGATTTGTAAAGACTGGATAGAATTCACTTCCAGCCTTAGGTGGATATTTAATTAATTTATAAAATATTAGTTGACGTTAATATTATTAATCATAAATCTATTGTGAAAAATGTTAATTTGGAAGATTTGTTATAATCAATAGCGAAGTTTTAGAAATAAAGTCTAGAGAGTATAATAAAAAATATAGTTTTTTTAAACGGACTAGGTAAATGGACCCATCACATCCTAGTATTTTATAATGTTAATTTTCTCATGTTTTTTTAAGCAGTAAAGCACTTTCGTTCTCGAAGTAACAACTTAAATAATAAATAAGAACGTGCGACGAGATAAGGATTTTCACTCTACCACAGATGCCTTATTATTTTGACAAATGGCTTCCTCAACTTACTTCTCTTTAGTTCACTGGCCTGTATCCGCACTGCTTCGTCTAATGTAGTACACACAAGTGATTTATTTATTATTACTCCATTAACTTACGCAAAGAGAGATTTAAAGTATGTAATGTGAAAACGACTGCTTTATAGGCAGTTAAAAGAATATACATAGTTAAGAAATAGCATTAATTCAATATCTTCTTGCTATTGCAATATTTTTTGTACAGGGTGGTTCATTGACAACATTACAAAAAGTTGGGAAACTAGCTTGGTTTAATACAGCAGACGCACTCAAAGTTCTCTTAATATAACAGCTACTGTAGATACTTGCAGACGCACTCAAAACAACTAAAACTGCTTGAGTTTTATAGACAGACGCACTCGAAGCAACGTCTTCCTAGGAGCTGCTGTAGATGTTCTTGGCTTGAGGCAGGTGTAACATGTAGACGCATTCAAAGCAACTAAAGTCTTTTGCTTGGCCCCCTTTTAGTCATAAAAATTAGTACGATATTTGTTGTTATATTAATGTTGCAACAACTTGCTATATCTGAGCTCTCTTTTGCAGTGTTGTTTTGTATCATTTTATTTATTGTAACAAGTTTACGTCTACCCTTTATCTGAAAATAATAGAAAACTACGGTCTTCATCCAAGTTAAGATGAATTTACTCTAGGGAGAGTAAAGGAGTAAAGTCCCTCACGCCCGGGTAACTTTTAAAGGATTAAACTTAGATTGGCGGAACTTTCATCGTACGAAACTGTACCAAAAGTCCCGGCTAGTTACGAGTATTATGATAAGAAGGCAATTCCTTTAAACTTTGCAAAACTCCGGTTTACTATTTCCTAATAGTGTGGTCTTTGGATTGTTTAAAATAAAAACGTATGTAGTAATGAGTAATAGCGGTAGCGGTAATATTGTGGGTCATTCTGTAAATCCCGTTGGTTGCAGCCGATGAGAATTCGTACGAGAACGACCGAAAGCCCGTTTAATTACAGACAGACATGAAAGTTTATTGATGAATTTTGTTGACTAGTTACCGGCTGATTGCCATTTTGTTACATAATGTTATTAAATGAAAGCATTTTTTGCCATTTTAATTAAACCCAACGTCCTCATCCTACAATAGCAGCAGACTCGATTTGATAAAGGTTTGTATTAATTAGAAACGAATTACAATTGCAATTATATATGAAGCTGTATGCGTGTTAGCGTGGAGCGGTGATTGAGATATTTATTAAATGAAATATGTGACTGACATTTATTTTACTATCCAATCGATTGGATTGGTTACAATGATCATTTTAATTTTTGTTTCTCATTAAATTCCAAGTATATATCTTGTAAATAAAAAAATTCCTAACCAATATTAGCACAAGCTTATCTATTAATATTTAGAATTTTTGGTTGACTACAATCCAACAAAAACTCAATAAATAACACTGAAACACTTAAAACCAAATAAATTCAACCCAAATCTAATAACAGTTAACTCAATTTAAGAAAAATAAAAAAAAATAAATAACAATATAGTAAAGTAGAAAAAGGAGACTGTGGTAAATGAATAAATAACTAAAATAGGACTCACCCCAAATTACCACTAATTAATTTAAAACGCGGACACGTGTTTCGCCCACTTCAAACGTGGGCATTATCAACGCGAGACTGTTATTGCTATATCAAAAACTGAATACATCACAAAAGTTACAAACTTTTTAGAAAGTAACTCATTTAAAATATTAAAAAATAATCCAACTACTGTTTTTCAGAAAAAAGTTAAAGAAACCGTTAATAGTTGTAAAATTATTACAAATAATCCAAAACAACCGTTAACCATTATGAACCCTCAAGCTCCTAAACTCTACGGTCTTATCAAATTACACAAAGAAAATTACCCTATACGACCAGTACTTTCATTTGTACAAGCACCCTTGCACAAAAATTTCAAAATTATTAGTTAAAACAATCAACCAATATACAAATTTTAAACCGTTTTATTTGGTAAAAAACTCATTAGAACTTATCAGAAATATTTCGGATATACCTATAACTGATAACTCAAAACTGGTTTCCTTCGATGTAACCAATTTATTCGCTAGTGTACCCCCTGCAGAGGTAATACCATTAGTAATAGATCTACTTGAACGAAATCAGGTAAACCCGGTCATTATCAACGAAATAATTTCACTTTTAGAACTTTGTACGAATCAAAATTACCTACAGTTTAAAAATAAATTTTACGAACAAAAGGAAGGCTTAGCTATGGGAAACCCATTAAGTCCTTTGCTAGCCGAAATATTTTTGGACAATTTAGAAAACAAAATATCACAAGATGTTCTTTTTAAAAAATGTCACTATTGGTATCGTTATGTAGATGACATTCTTGTCTGCTTCAATGGTACCAATAGACAATTAAATCAACTTTTTTCATTCATAAATAGCATTCATCCAAATATAAAATTTACACTTGAACCCGAAATAAATCATTCCATTAATTTTCTAGATTTAAATATTAGTCGAATTAATAACAAACATGAATTTGCAATATACCATAAACCAACACATTCTGACATAATAATACATAATGACTCTTTTCACCCATTTTCACAAAAACTATCATTTTTTCACTCTATGCTACACAGACTATTAAACGTTCCTCTTTGTAAAGCTAATTTCGATCTAGAATTAAATAAGATTATTCAAATAGCAGTAAATGATGGTTATAATAAAACAATGGTAGTACAACTTCTTAATAAAAAGCTTTATAAAAAAACCTTAAATTCAATATACCCTGTAGTAAAATCAAAACCAAACACATTTAGTACGTTTTCATTTTTAGGAAATATTACCAAAAAAATTAGTAAACATATTCCCAATAATTATGTATCATTTAAAACAAATCATTCTTTAGGGTTACTTATAAGAAATGATAAAGATAATATAGACAATAAACTGAAATCTGGTGTTTATAAATTAAAATGTGGTGAGTGTAACGATGTATACATAGGACAAACTGATCGTTCATTTCAAGAACGTATCAAAGAACATAGGAAATGTTTTGAAAATCAAAAATGTACATCTGCATATGCAGAACACTTAATAAATTTAAACCATTCATTTAATGATAATTTTGAAATTTTACATTTAGCAAATAAAAGTCAAAAATTGAATCTTTTAGAATGTTTAGAGATCAATAATTATAATAATTTAGGAATTTAAATAAATAACCAGATTGAAGTAAATAACTCACCCCTACTAAATTTAAAACTTTGCAACCCCACCCTTTAGGTTAAGTAGACTTGTAGATACATGTAGGTATATATAAAGTTTGAAATTATAAGTTTATGTATTGTAATTAATCCACCTGTTGAAGCCACAGTGTGGTGAAACGATCGTTGTGGTCAATAAAAATAATTTTGAAACTCTTAAAAGTGTTTTCTTTGATTGCTTATTTAACATGGAGTTTCAACAAGTACCATAAACGCTAATACAGTGAATAACACTGAAATCATTGGTTACCTAATACACGATGAGTCAAAAAATTTTAAAATCACAAAAGTTTAAACTTTAATTTTTTATTAAAAAAACAATCATTAGAAATAAATTCTAAAGAAAATCTAAGTTGAATCCTTTTGGAATTTATCCTGTTATTAGGTTCTGGGCTGGAAATACTTTAAGTTATTGTAAATTTTATATTTAAACTTATTGAAAACCAATAAAGACTATTTTGTTTATTCGATGTTAACTTCGTGCAGCATTACTCTTCACGAAAAAGAAAAAAGATAGACCTATGTAAAGTTGGTTTAAGCAATTTTTTACGTTTTCATTGAGGTAAGTTAATGCAAATAATTCGTGGTAAAGCGAGCAAAACGAGCTGTTTGGGAGAGAACCGATCGGAAAGTTTTCTCCGATAAATAAATCGTTCGAACTGAAGTATTCAAAAAACGCTAACTCCCGTAACCAAATCAATTGCTCCTCATTACGTGCTCGACGAATCCGAAGTTTACAGTTTAACCCCAAGTTTAAATGCAGCATTCATCAGATTGTTTCCATTGCTACACTCTGTTTCACAGGAACCTAATAAAAACCGAATCATCCAGAACTGAGCAAAATCCTAAGCTAGGTTAGGTTAGTTATAATTTCCATGATTAACATTCATTATCTTCTTTGTTTCAGGTTTTGGAGACAGCAATTAACGTTCATTCACTGAGTTGTTCGTTCAGGATTTCAGCTTAGGTAAGTTTTTGTAACTTTTATTGCATGTTTGCCTATAATTAAGTTTTTCAACCCTTTTATGTACAACGTGTAGCCATTCACATACATGTGTGCAACATGTAAATATATGTATGTACCAGTTTAAATAAACAATGGTAGACTTGTGTCTGTTAAACATCCACCGCGAAAATCGAATGAACTAAAATGATTTCACGAGAGACACTTGACATTCGAAGCACGATTTTTCTTCTTTTACGTGAACGACTGGCGAAAATATGACTTGTATGAAAAATAACCGAGGAGAAAAGAATTAACCATTCACAACGGCTCTGCCGTAGCAATCACATGGGCATTTTCTCGTTTACGTGATGCAGAAGATATAATCCTATCATCTCGACCCCTGCGACGCGACGGGGCGGCGAACAGCTCAAATGCATCCGTATGTCTATATAGGCGGGATTTTAGGGGCTTTTCAAAAGAAAATTGATGAGGTACCTATTTTGCCTCATAGTATAGAAATATAAATATACAGGGTGGATCAGTAATTCTTTCAGAATTTTATGAAGTATTTTAAAGTTAAATTAGGGGAGGTTTCGATATGACCGTTTATTTTACTGAAAATTTTGTTCAAACAATTATTTTTTTTTCCACACAATACTTTGTGCCTGTGAGGACAATATCTGCAATTATTTCGCCATAAATTTCCTCACTGTTACTGAAATTCAACCAAATGTTATAAAGAGGCCAAAAAAGTAAATGAAACCGTACAAAAAACTTCCGGGTTGTACAGAACAAATATAAAACGATTTGTAGTCTAGTGTGTTATTTAATACAAACTAAATTATGTCTCATTATCATTTATATGGTTTATAATACACCTACTGTAGGTTTTCAGATGTTGCATAAGGTCAAATTTTACAATACACTTAAATTTACATAGAAAGTCGATCAAATCGATCAAAGTATTGCTGTCATACTTAAAGAGCAACTATTTATGAAGGATTACATTTTATTTTATGAATAATTGATAAGGAAATCACCTTTAATTTTAAATAAATTTGTGTTTTATAAAATAAGTTGCAATATATTGATAAAACTGTAATTATTAATAAAATAATAAATATTGTAACGATGAGTGCTAGTCAGTTTGGTACAGTGACGTCTTTAGAATGGTACGTAGCATCTATCAAATGTATTTCGCTCTCTGCGTGCGCACCCTCAACAGTTTACTATCCATCCTAAAGCATACCGCCGAAGCTTATAAAGTAGGTGAATTGAATAGTACGATTTACATTTTATATTTACATATAATGAGATTTTCTATGACATAAATGTAATTAGAATTGAATAAATTGACTTTTTTACTGAAAAAAACAGCAGCGGTCACATTTTTTAGATAAAATGCCCTTTTTGAAATCATATCTTTAATATTTAGAACAACAATTTTTTGCATTTCCTCAGAAAACTTACCATAGTAATGTATATTTTTTTTTCACACCATCAGAAAGTAGAGATTGTAACGAATAAAAAGCCCACCAACGTTTTTAAAAAAGCAGATATTTTGACGTGAGAATTTTCGATTGAAAATTAGGGTGTTTTTTTGATATTAAGTAAAAATAAGGTGAAAAAATAAATATTTCAAATCAAAAAAATTACAGCGTGTTTGGGACATAAATAGGTAAGTTTTCACCAAATTTCATGAAACAAAAAATTTTTTTGTAAAAGATAAAAATAAAAAACCAAAAAGTTGGTTATTTGAATTTTTCACACATATTTTGAGATTATGTGAAAAAGTGTAAATACAAAAGTTGTAGATATTTTTATTACTTACAACTTTGCCATTTAACTTTTTTCCATAAAAGTTGTAGTTTTTGCGGAAATCAAGGAAAACCGCTTGTTACTCTTAAAAACTCACCCCCTTCCCCTTCCGACCTCAGATCGCCCGTAAATTATTTTTCTTTTCATTTCTGTTATATTCTCTTCCTTTTCCAATGGGTTTGATCCTACTATAATTTTTTTTGGTTTCAAAAATTATCGACCCTGGTCTAGTAGGTACGTACACAAAAACGAAAGTAGATTTTTCCATGTAATTACTATAATAAATATATACATTAATTCTCTTCAAAAGTTACCCTTGAACGAGACTGTTATGCGTTTAATAATCATTTTGGCAAGTGCATTTTCTTCTTGCAAACAATGCCGCCGTAGCTAATTATGTTAGAAACTTATAACAAGTATGAGACAGGGAATTCATGAATCCCTGAGTTACTTACTGCAAAGAGATTAAGGAATCCTTTGAAGTTCCTTGTATACCTCAGGTGGTTAGCTCTAAATCGCTCCTGGAACCGTCTAAGAACGACACGAATAACATTAGGCACAAAGGACATTATTTATACGTAAGTGTACGTGATTAAGGAATTCTAATATGTAGGCTTCCGCGGCTGCAGTCTTTCTTATATGATAAAAGATTATCATAGCTACTAAAAAGTTTTCATTCACTGTATTATCAGTTTTATGGAGCCGTTAAAAGGGTTGAAGTTTAGATACAACTTTTCAATTTTATTGAGAGTTTTATCGCTCCGAGTGGGACATGTAACAGTTTCCAATATTACCTACATCAAAATTCTTTCCAAGAACTTTGTCTACTTATATTAAAGATTTTTGTTCCTAAAATAATGTTTCTGTATCAATTGTGTTATCAATTAACTACTGTGAACTTTTTAATCAAATAAACTTTGCGATGTGTGAAAATCTAAGCTTCATGTAACGTTAAATAGCTGTAGCAGTCTGTTGATAATGCCTTTAATGTTTCGGATCGATTCATCTAAAAGCTGATTAAAGGCTTAATTATAAGCTATTTTGCATTGGTTAGTCACCTTGCAATTTGTTAATGAGGTAGTATAAAAGATGATCTTAATTAGAAAGGGAATCACCCTAGTATTAGAGTTGTCATTATTGATTGATTGATTTGCGAATATTTCATTAATTTTAAAATCAATAGTTTTCAATATAACAAAGACTATTCTAAGTGCAACTTTTTATTTCGTATTGTGATTCAATAATTTGCATTAGCTATTCAAAGAAGACATTAGGTAATTGGAAAAAAAATGTTTTGAGAACCAGTCTTTAAAATAACCCTCTTTTGTTCTAGAAGTAAGAATAAATGACTTTTTTTTGTCCCTAGGGAATATTTGATTGACATAAAAGGAAGTCTAAATTGTAACCTGACTATTTTTCACTAAGCAGATTTTTTTCAAAATTTCCTTCTGTAATTCTTATATAACATGCGAAGGACAAAATCGAAAAATACTTTAAATAAAATTTTGTAAGAAAATGTTCAGAAAATAATATAGAATCTATCTACTTTTTGGTCAATTTTAAAATAAAATAAGTATTTTGAATCATGTAAAAAATCGTATAAAGCCCTGAATAAAAATTTACAGCCCTTCTTTTTGCTGGACTTCCTTGTTCCATACATTAACCCAGGGGAAATATTTTACATAAAGTACACATCTTATATTTTAGCACCCTTAATATTTTTTTAAATAAAAAATTATTAATGCTTTTTATCCACACTACTCTGCAGATAAAATCATTAAAGTTAGAAGCATATATCTAATTCGTTTTGATTTCTTCATCAATGTTATTAACACAAGTAAGTATATTAAAAATAAATCATTTCAATTTACTCCAGTCATTGATTGATAATTTATCTTTAATCTGGAAGTGTCTTACAGTTAGTTTAGTTATAATTATGCAACAAACATTGAATAGGTTTTTCTGTAATGCGATTAGTAATTTAATCGTATGTTTCTTAATTCAATGGGTACATATAAGTAACATTTGTGCTGACAGAAACATATGTATTTCTAATTTGTAATTTATAATATGACCTCTATACATTTGAATGAAAGTTGAGCAAAAAATCAGCATTAATTGTTGCATTAATTAAAAAAAAAAAAAATACTTGTTACGGGTGAGTAACTAAGTATTCAACTACGTATATATATTTTATGAATATACTTACAAATTCACACTTCATTATTTACAAACCAGAAATGTGACTAATAATTAATTTATTGATTATTTATTAGGGTGCAGACATTAATCATTTGATTTGAAACGTACCTAAGTAATGGTTAGAAAATTTGGAAAATTCAACGAATAATATAATGGTAAATATTAAATATAATTTATTTTTCAATATGGAGACTTCATTTCAACACGTGTATGTATTGATTTTTTGCTTCTGGTTGTATCGATTACCGCTTAATTCAATGCCAGATTGTTCCGTGCCAATTCTTCTTGAAATTCCACAGCTACTATCTGCCACTGGCCTCTTCTCGTCTCGCCTTCCTCCTTAAAATGTTTCGAATATAAACCGTTTCGACGTCCTGTTTAGTATTTTTATTAGCCTCCTCGACTGATTCCTTCGAATGTAATTACAAGGAGCGTTGAGTAGATAGCACTCCGTGATCCACTCCATTCCGGAATTATTGTACCCATGGACAGACAGAACCCAATCTACTCTCGAGCCGCGATCCTCGCGCTTCCAACGAAATTAAAAAGCATCAGAGTAAATAATGATATTATTTGCCTTCCCCCTTTTCACGGTAATGGCGTTTAAAAGTCACTCGACCGCGCCGAAAGACGAGCAAATAAATAAAATGACAGTTCAGATACTTTTCTTTGCAACAACGCCACTGAGCAAACAACTTTTATTGCTCAAAATCACCACGAAATTCTAATGAAATAGTCTTAAGTTGGTCTTCATTTGACTGACGACATGCTTTTAGGACGAGAAATAAATGTGTCAGAGATGGGCACTGACATGACGTCTTTCTAGAAGGACACTACTGAGCAAACAATTGTTCTTGCTCAAGTATTTGTATTTGCTATGTTTTAAGAAGAACCATTGCCTACAAAATTCCAAGAGAAGCAATAAGCACTAATGTCTGTCGAATTAATCACTACTGAGCAATCAATTTGTCTTGCTCGAAGTTTCTAAAAGAGTGTTTAATTTTAAATAGGACTGTTGTCGCAAAATATAGTAAACCAATTATACCTAAGTTAATTACTGTGTGACTGGCGATATGCCTTTTTAATTAGCAATAGCGAGTCATAGATGAGTATTGGTATCTTTTGAGATGAACACTACTGAGCAAACAATTGTTCTTGCTCAAAGGTTCTCATAGACTGCTTGATTTTAAAGAAGGCTATCGTCGGCAAAATTATACTTACGTTAAACTTTATGTAACTGGCGATGTTTTTAAGACGAGAAGTAAGAGAGTCAGTGATGAGCACTGATGTCTTTAGATCTAATAATAATTATAATTAGTTTTGCTCTTCATTTAAATAGATCTAGTAAATTTTTAATTTCTGTTATGTCTAAAAAATGTAAACACTTTCTATATGGTAGTTACCTTTCTTTTATATTTATCTATCTAGATTTGCTATAAGTAGCGTTAAATAAAATTATTTTAAAAATTATTATCTACTCTTCAGTGTGGTTGTTGGTTAGGGTTTGTCGCTTTGGTGGTTGGTTAGTATTGGTTTTGGTTGGTTGGTGGTTGCTTTCTAAAATAAATAAACTAGACCGGGAAAGGGGCACGTTGAGATGCCACTGCTGATGTAATTTTAACTGTAGCATTTCACTCCACTCGGGGCAAACAATTAGTTATGTATCGGGATTTCTATACAACTTATTTATTTTAAAGACAGCATTTTTCACCAAATTTTAGGAGTACAAAATCGAGTCAGAGATACATTGTTGTTTGTCGAATTGACTTAATACTGATAAACAAATTTTCTTGATCAATAAAAATTTAAAGACTGCTTAAATATTCAACTTATACAAGTGTTTTCTGCTAAATTTATTCTACAAAATCGTTTCAGTTTTAAGAGAGTCAGATGAACACTACTAGTAAACAAATTTTTAAAGTTTCCAAAGTGTGCTTAATTTTAAGGAGGAGTATTGCCGACAAACTTCTAGAGGACCAATTATACCTAAGTTAATTTTTATGTGACGGCGATATGCTTTTAAAACTAGCAATTAGCAGTCAATATGATTCTGGATCTTTTTAGGCGAACACTACTGAGCAAACATTGTTTTTGCTCGAGTATTTTAGAACAATGGTTTATTTTAAAGAGAGGCTTGTCACAAATTTTAGGAGGAGCAATAAACGAGTCAGAGACTAGCAGTGATGTTTGTCGAATTACTAATACTGAGAAACAATTTTTCTTGCTCAATTTCTAAAGACTGCTTAAATATTACAACTTATACAAATGTATTCTCCTAAATTTATTCTACAAAATTATTTTAGTTTTAAGAGAGTCAGGTAAACATTACTGAGCATACGAATTTTTAAAGTTTCTAAATGTGTGCTTAATTTTAAAGAGGAGTATTGTCGACAAACTTCTAGAGGACCAATTATAACTAAGTCAATTTTTATGTGACTGGCGATATGCTTTTAAAACTAGCAATTAGCGAGTCAGATATGAGTACTGGTATCTTTTTAGGCGAACACTACTGAGCAAACAATTGTTCTTGCTCGAGTATTTTAGAACAATGATTTATTTTAAAGAGAGGCATTGTCCACAAAATTTAGGAGGAGCAATAAACGAGTCAGAGACTAGCAGTGATGTTTGTCGAATTGATTAATACTGAGCAAACAATTTTTCTTGCTCAAATTTCTAAAGACTGCTTAAATATTACAACTTATACAAATGTATTCTCCTAAATTTATTCTACAAAATCGTTTCAGTTTTAAGAGAGTCAGGTGAACGCTACTGAGCATACAAATTTTTAAAGTTTCTAAAAGTGTGCTTAATTTTAAACAGGAGTATTGTCGACAAACTTCTAGAGGACCAATTATAACTAAGTCAATTTTTATGTGACTGGCGATATGCTTTTAAAACTAGCAATTAGCAAGTCACATATGACTACTGGAATCTTTTTAGGCGAACACTACTGAGCAAACAATTGTTCTTGCTCGAGTATTTTAGAACAATGGTTTATTTTAAAGAGAGGCATTGTCCACAACGTTTTAGGAGAAGCAATAAACGAGTCAGAGACTAGCAGTGATGTTTGTCGAATTGATTAATACTGAGCAAACAATTTTTCTTGCTCAAATTTCTAAAGACTGCTTAAATATTACAACTTATACAAATGTATACTCCTAAATTTATTCTACAAAATTGTTTTAGTTTTAAAGAGAGTCAGATGAACACTACTAAGTAAACAAATCTTTAAAGTTTCTAAAAGTGTGCTTAATTTTAAAGAGGAGTATTGTCGACAAACTTCTAGAGGACCAATTATAACTAAGTCAATTTTTATGTGACTGGCGATATGCTTTTAAAACTAGCAATTAGCGAGTCAGATACAAGTACTGGTATCTATTGAAATGAACACTACTGAGCAAACAATTGTTCTTGCTCGAGTATTTTAGAACAATGATTTGTTTCAAAGAGAGCCATTGTCCACAAAATTCCAGGAGGAGCAATAAGCGAGTCAGAAACTAGCACTGATGTCTGTCGAATGAATCACTACTGAGCAAACAATTTTTCTTGCTCAAATTTCTAAAGACTGCTTAAATATATATCAAGTGTTTTCTACTAAATATTGTTTTCTGCCTCAATACTCGTATAAATATGCTTAAGAGCTGAAGTTGTGAATATTTTCTTATCAGAAACAAATCCACGAAAATGAACTTTATTTAAGAGCATCACCCTTTTTAGTTACATTTGAAACTTTCCAGTTTCCGATAAATAATTCCTGTTTTTGTGCTATTATCAGTTGCTTTAACACAACACGTCTTTCGTCTCCTTAAATCGTCGAGAAGTTGTTTGTGATTCCCCAAAATGGTTGATTTGCAGCAAAGCACGTACTTTTGTTTAACGACCATAATAATCGATATTCGGTTAATTGAAGAATAAAGTAAAAAGTGAAAGAAAATTAATTTCTCGAAAGAAAAGGAACTTTCTAAGCGTCGCCATATGGGTTTAATTGCAAAAATGTAACATATAAGGTAGTAATTTCACACCACGTTGCAAAGTACCTACGTACTTACCTACAACACAGTAATAATAAGGAAAAAGTTTTCTAGTTTTTTTCTCGCCATTATATTTAATATTACAACTTACCTACAATATATTATATTAGAGTGTTTAGAAAGTTTGGTCTAAATGCTTAGGTCAGTACTGCAACAAAAGTGTAATTATTGCGCTCTTAAATCTTCCAACTGAAACTTTATTACGATTTTAATACCTAACTTATATGTATGTGTATCATACAAATACATAAATAATTACACTCACTTGGAATTATAATTCCTACTGTGAAAGGTAATGGTTGTAATGTACAAAGTAGCTTTAAAATGGTACCTATGACATTAATACCATTAGAAATGTCCCAAGCATCATCAATACCTACTCATAAAATAGGTAGAAAATAATTGTTTCATTAAATAATTTTAAAGCTTCTGTATTAGTTTAGATGGCGATCGGAAAACTTAAATGCTAGATTGCTGTTGTACGTAACTAATAACGAATAATCAGAAGTACCCAAATAAAATCAGTTCAAACTACTTGATGTCTTAAAAGTTTTACCGAGTGCATCTTCGAGCCAATAAATTCGAGAAATATCGAATGCACTTTGTTGTTTACCTTCTAAGAAATTTATTTCGTTTTTATGATCGACATAAAGCGGTCCAAGTTTCCGTTTGTTTTACTGTACCATAAAGATAATCAGAAAAGTTTAATCTCTGATTAAAGATATTAAAACCGTTCTATTCTATTATCTGTTTTTATTATCGATGTCAGAGTCTGAAGAAAGTTTTTATTGATGCAAATACCGAATATTTATCTTGAAAACAAGCAGAATCTTGTAAAAAAATGATGTAATAGAAGTATTTTCTTTTGCACAAAGTGTAGAAAATGGTAATGTAAACATTAAAATTACATTTCCATTGGATTTAAAATAAAACATTTACTCAATATTGCCATCTATTGCGTAATTTGTGCTCCAGAAGTATTTCAAATATTCAGTAGATGGCGATACAACGTCTGTATGTGAATATTACGCTAACTCGCTCTGTTTGGTTAGTAAATGGTAGATCTAATGAAATCGAAATTTCGATCAATATCTAGTAATAATGCTTTATAAGAAAACAGACAACAAAACTATATAAAAAATTCCTAACTTAATTACTATTTACTACTGCACTAATACACCATACACCCTCCCTATTTCCAACCCTGTTTCTCGTTATTTCTTTAGTAGGCTCAACCCACTTCCATCCTCATTCACCGTTCCACGATTTGTTCCTCTTGTATCTTCCCAATACATACCTCAAACATTCTATCTCCCTATCACACACTCTACATTTTCTATCTTCTTCCTTTCTCCAATATTTGCATCCCCTACACCAATTCCCTGTCCCAAACCTAGCTAGTATGCTTATATACTTTCCTATTATTAAGTACTTTGGTATCCATTCCCTTTGTCAGTCCCTCCGCATGATTTCTCTTAGTCCTGTCGCATATCTTAATTCCCCAATTCTTTTTAAATCATCCCCTCTTAATATATTGTTACATATTTTTCACGCGATTTCTCAAATATTATTAGCCTCCCTCCTTCACTCTACCACTTGTTCTTGATTAATTTTTAAATCCTGCATAGCTTTCATTCTCTCTCTGTCATACCTGTTGTTTTTCCTGTTTCTGATATCCTCCTTCATCATATTTCTTTCCCAATATCCCCTCCTTTTCTAATTTTCCCTACCTTTCTTAATATTTAGCTACCCTTTTCATTGTTTCCTTCCACATCTTCCCACATTTACTTTCCCTCTTTATAAGTAATCTGGTTTGCTTCCTTCTAATTGTAAAATCCACTTTATGTATTTTCCTCAAATTTTCACCCTATACGCTACTCTGCACTATTTGGTTATAAAAATGTTATCAATCATCCTTATTATTATCCCTTATCATGTACCTATTCCAAATATAAATTGTCTGTAACTTTTTTAACTCTATTTCTTTCCATACTATCTCCTTCATTTTTCTTCCTCTTCTACCAAATTCCATCCCAAATGTTTCCCTATAAATGTCCTTAATTGTATTTTTTATTAACCCTCCTTCTATTCCTACCTTTTCAAGCATATTTAACATCTCCCCTCTGTCCACTTCATCAAACGCCACGCCTAATTTTGATAATTTTCTGACCAAGAACAAAAACTATTCTTACAATTAATAAAACATTTGATTTAATTTAATTTAATTGTATTGTACGTTGCCTACCCAAAATTTGTTGTGCATGTCTTTACGAAGTGAATGGAGAACATGGTGGTTATAAAACAAATGTGGTAACATTTAAGTCCCGAAAGAGATAAAATGGAATGGACAATATAAATGCACCGGACCGAATCTTTATTTAATGGAAAACACAAGCAAATGTTCCAAACAAAGCAAAGGTTGTCTCCCTTTTTATTTTTTTTGTTTTTCGCCCAGACAGGCGCTGTTTTAGAACAATTAATTAGTTCATCGTTCTGCCAGCTCAAAAATAAAATAAAATCTACTTACTGCCCGACGTGTAATTAATATTAGACATTTTTCATCTCTTTGAACGCCTAGTCAGAAAACTAATTCCGTTTTGCATATCTCTTTAGAACGGTTTAGTTTTTTAATTAAGCTTTGTTTAATACCTTGCACAACTTGATAAAAATCACCGTTGCAGCTTTAAAACCCTCAATCTCTTGCTTTATAGGTACGAGGATTGTAAAAAGAAAAACGACAATAAACCAGAAATTAAACTTTTATAATAGACCTCTGTTTATATGAACTTTGTATGTTTTTAAATTTAAAAGAAATTGCTCTTGTGCATCTTTAACTTTCACTTGGTTATTATAGGTTTAAATTCACGGTCAGATGCATTTTTTGGTAGGTACTTATTGAGAAATTCCTGACGGATAAATCATTTGAAATGTCAACTGCACTCTCATCTGAATGTTACAGCATTTCAGGTGCTAGTTGACGTTTACTTTTCACACGATCGTGTTATGTCGTCCTAATAGGCATTATACGTATGAGTAAATTACTTGTATGTATTTACATTGACACCTCTTATACCTTTACAATGTATACAATTGTTAAAAAAATGCATAAGAAGCTGTTTGGTTTTTAAAAATGACGCTAATTGTTTGATTAACGAACATACTATATAATATGTATGGTAATCTTTAAAATACCCAGTAACCAATCTAATAAAGGTAATACGTATATTATATAGCAGGGACGTATTTAAACGAATTTTTGTGAAAAGTGTTATTCTAATAAAGAAGTCAACAATATAAATAAATCGTTGATAAACATATTTATCAATATATGTATACGTTCTATAAAAGTAAATGTACAATATGTGTGGCGCTAAAGTTCCGCAAGCTGACTCTACCGCCCTATGGGGATTTTATGGCATTATAGACTTCTATACCCCCCCCACCCATGAAGAAATTTTTGGTTTTCAGTTACGAAAACATGAAAGTCAAAAGGATATCACCCCAGAAGACTTCATATTAGAGAATGAAATAAAAGACTCAGGATGTTCGAGAATGTTGTAGAATTTTCCAAAAGGCTCGAGAAGTTTCCAGAAGATTCGAGAATTTTCTATAATTTTCTAAAAAGTTGAAAAATGTTCTACAATTTTCCAGAAGGTTCGAGAATATTATGGAATCCTATAAAAGTTTCTAGAATCTAAAAAGTTTTGAACGTTGCATCCCTGGTTGTATATACAACTAGCAGCAATATCCGGCGTTGCTCGGGTAAGAATACATCCCACGTTTGATGGAACATTCTAGAATATTCGCGAATTTAGAACTACCCAGAACATCCTATAATGATTCAAAACATTCTTTAACTTTTTTTAACATTCTGAACCATTCTTGAATGATCTTCAAGATTCTGGAACATTCTTGAACATTGCCAAATCATTCTGAAATGTTATAAGAAAACATTCTTTTACTTTTTAGAACATATTTGAACTTCCTGTAACATTCTAAAAAAATCTGCTTCATTCTCATCTCCACTCCGTGCTGTTCTCTGGGTGAGTAGTGACATCAGTAGACGTCTGGCGGGGATGACTAATCGATATAATAATTGATCAGTTATCGACCACTGAGAGTTGAAGATTATTACAGTACTAATATCGCTATTAAAAAATGGGGGTTGGTGGTAGAAGGATGAAAATAAAGGGTTATATGTATTTTTTAATGCCAAATCATAAAAAAATAAAAAATAAAATTTTGTCAAAAAATTAAACTTAGGGGTAGACAACCCTTATCACTTAAGGGTATGAAAAATAGATAGTAGCCGATTCTCAGACCTACTGAATATGCGTATAAAATTTCATAAAAATCGGTATGGTAGGTAGTAACTAACATTGTGACATGAGAAATTTATTATTAGATTAAGGTAAAAAGTTCACTGAACATAGAAAAGAAACATAAAAACATTTCTTTGTCGATTTTTTTCTTTTGATGACCTTGAAGCGAAAATACTACCCTTGTGGAATATATTTTTCAATCAAAAAGTAAAAATATTTTCTGGTTCTCTGAAAACTGCCTTAAAGTAAATCTTCAATAGAAGAGGCTTTTATTTTTTGTAACTCCATGTTAATAAACAATAATAAGTAAAACACTTTTAAGGTTACAAAACTTTTTATTGTATCCACAATAATTATTTCACCACACTGTGGCTTCTTCAGGTGGATGAAATAGATACATATAGAAACAATAAAAAGTTTTGTAACCTTAAAAGTGTTTTACTTATTATTGTTTATTAAAGTAAATCAACCCTCAAATTTTTTTGAACAAAACGTAACACCCCCAAGAAACTGCATTTATTGGACTTAAATATTTAATTGTTTCGGCATTTACTTCTTGAAACTTTATCATATGATATTAACGATGACAAAATACACAAATAAGTTTCAAGAAATTTTATTTGATCACTGCGATCGTTTCACCACACTCTGGCTTCTTCAGGTTAATACAATAATGGACTTATATTGTTTTAATAATGGCTGAAAATATTTGTAGAAATTTTCTTGTGCCCTTTTTAAATGCCTCTCGAATGCTCATGAGATATTGAAATATCTCTACCCATAACGGTACCTACACCATCTTCAAAATGGTCAGTGGAAGCGTCTACAAATCCAAGAAAGTCTCTAAAAGAATATATTTATTGGTAGTTACTTTTGATATGTTGTTGGTGTTGTCAAAGGCACAGTTACCCATTTTGTAGCAGGAAACAGAAAATACTTCCCATAAAGATCCTGAAACTTACGACGTAGTCTTACGATAAAATTGCTTGTTTTAAAAACGTTAATAATTTCCTTAGATGTTACAAGATACTACCTATGTATATTGTATACCTCCACCCATAGAGTATATGTATGTATTTAATGTTAAAGCTCATATAATTTGATACTCTTTTTAAAGCCGACAGTACCGTAGATATTGTACAGGTATCTCTTCTTAATTTTTCGGAGAGTCATTCACATTTTATTCTTCTACTTTATATTTACTATTTATTTGTTTAGTGTGTTCTGCCTTTGCATGGCATAGTAATAAAAAGTTTATTTTAACCTGCGGGCCTTCCTGATGTACAAGTCCTGATCGTAGGAAATGAAGTTATTATTTGATTTTCAATTATTCTTTTATGAAAAGTCACAATACAACAAAAATAAGTACGCAGGAGGTAGGTACAATAGCCGGATCTAAAATAGTATAAAAGGAACTGATGTCGTCGTCAATGGATAATGAAATGAAATCAATTCCTCTTCAAGAAAAAGTACTTCAATAGCGAGTAGCTTAGATAGGTAGGTAACTAATATCTTTTGCTGTTAAGAGATATAAAGATAATAAATAATATTAACTTCCTTTGATGTCTAAGGAAATATTAAAAATTTCTTTCTTCTGATCCTAATGTCTTTCTAATGAATAACAAATTGGCTTTGGTATCACAAAAAGTAGTAAGAAATGATCAAGAACCTTGAATATATAAATAGAAGAAAAAAATCACACAGTCGTACCAAAATTTGGAGAGAAAAGGGACGTATAACCCATGATTAAAACGGTGACAAATTTTCGAAACATCTTCTGAATTTCGTGCTTGTATTTAATACCTATAACGACACAGTTTACACAACCGTAGATTAATTTAGAAGCAGAACAGTTTAACAGACATTTGTGAGGCTTTCAGGCGGAGGCAGTAAATTTGCAATTTGTTCGAAAGGGGAACAAAATATCCGGATAAATGCGGCAGAAGAGCCGTTTGAACTAGAGAGACAGACGGGTTGTTGTTTATAGGACATTTATAACTTCTGTACACGTATTTTAGTATTACGTATATTACGAGTATACCTTCCTTATACCGTTACAGTACCTATCTAACAATTTAATTGGGGAGAAATAACGACAACAACATTACGATACCAACAAAGTAAACATAAACACTACCTATTATCTATAGGGGGTGGGTTTCGCTTTAAAATAATTAAACAAAATTAAAACACTAGTTTCAAAAAATTTTCTTTATTGTGTAGTTTGTGGCTTCATCAGGTGATGATTTTTTTCTTGTGTCACAATAAAGAAAATTTTTTGAAACTAGTGTTTTAATTTTGTTTAATTATGATGAAGAAGTTTCAACAAGTAACAGCTAATTCCCTTAATAGTTCGCTTTAAAAGTTGGTTTAAATTTTGCCACAGTCTAATTCATATTGGCCACCATATTACAAAGAGTTTTATTAACACAGATCTTTAATACGTTATTTTTGTGTTCTAATCCAATATATCAGCTTTTATGAGGACTATTCAAAAAATAAAAGTAGTACTGACCATAGGAAGATGAAAAATGTGATGCCAATATTTTAGAACACTGACAATATCGCCATTTTACCTACTTCTGCTACTGTTTAGTCCAGATTTGGCCCATTGCAACATCTCACTCGTGTCCAACTTCAAATTTCAGCTCAGGACTTGAAAAGGGTGTCTTAGATCACACAGAAATCATTCAAAACTCTAAAAAATAGATATTTTTTTCGGATACAGAAGTATTTTGAATACCCTTTGTACCCATTTTGTTAATAAAAATTTTACGTGGTGCTTAAATGAAATGTAAACTCTCAACCCCCACAAATTCACACGTTCAAGCGACAAGGTGTTGAATAATTAAACCAATTTTAACTTCAAGTCACGACCGCTGTGTAAACTAGTAGAACTAACCAGTTTTAATTGTAGTTTGTGTCTGGTGTTTATGCCCGTGCAATTTGTAACTGTTGTAAAATCTCGTGTGCTTTCGAACTTTGACATAATTATTATCGCCTTAGGTACATACCTCCTACTTACTCACTTACACTACATCAACAACCAACAACACCCACACAACATACTGAACATACATTATATATACGACAACAAAATAAACTAAAACAAATTAAACCCTGAACGTAATTTAGCTATACATAGTATGTGTGTGTACAATTTCCAAGAACGTCTTTTTTTGGATAAATTTTTTTGAATGTTTAAAAGTTTGAAAACCCTCCCCTTTTTAGAAAAAATTTAAACTTATGGGTGTTTCATTCCCACCCATGTTGATGGGGGGGGCTGTCCCTCCGGCTTACACTCTGGTGCAAAGTCGGAGGGTAGGGCGGAAGGCTCCTTTAGGAATCGTGGGAATGGGTGGGTGATGATTTGGGGGAGAAAAGGATGAGGCGGTCGAAATGAAGACAGAAGATAATTAATTGAAAGACTATCTGTGAAATATTTCTACCCCAGTATTTGCCTAAATTATGCAAGGAAACTACAGAAAAAGTTGGACCAAAGTAGCCGGCCCCGGAATCGAACCGGTGACCTCCCAAATTCTAAGCAATGATCTAGACGACTAGACCATGCCGCTCGGTGCCCTTACAATAAAACTCATTCCTACGCTTTGATGGTACGAGGATGGATCAAACATAAACGAGCCTTTGTTCATAAAACATTTATAGTGAAAATTTTCACAAAAACACAAATTTTTCTATTTTTCGACATATCCCCCTTGTTTGATTATACATTTTTCCCAACGGATTGGTAGTGGCGGGAGTCTATCCAGTTGCGCACAAACGCTTCCACATGTTCATCAGTCTGAAATTGATCGCCTCCTAGTGATTATTTGAGGGGCCCAAACATGTGGAAATCACAAGGGGATAGTTTGGGCTATATGGATAGTGCTCCGACTAAGTTTTGTGCATTTCACTGATTTGGGCCTGCGTTAAATCTGCGATGCGAACTCGAGCAGCTTTTTGATCTTCATTCAGCAACTTTGGGACCCAACGAGCTGAAATTTTTCGGAATCCCCAGTTTTTCGTTATGATTGTGTGGACACTCCCATAGCTGATGCCGAGTTCAACAGATATCTGAAGCACAGTGGCGTGGTGGTCTCCTTCAATAAAGTTTCTAACGCGTGCAATGTTAACCGGCGATATGCTGGTGCGCGGACGACGAGGATGATTTACATTTTCCACACGATTACGCCCTTCGTTAAATTCTTTGCACCAAACTTTTACCCGTTGCCACGAAAGCGTTTCATTTCCGAACTGTGGTAGCAATCTGCGCAAAATTTCAGCTGGTTTCACGTTTTCACGTGTAAGAAAGTTAATAATAATCCGTTGCGCAACGCTGCTATGCATCTCTTTCTCACTCATTGTGATAGCTACTAACCAAGCAAACACAGCAATACGACGAGTCGTTTCCGTGTCACCTAATATCCCCACTTCAAGTTGCCAACGCCCGTATGTGCCTTGAACAACTATCCGGCGCTCAATTTAAAAAGGCTCGTTTATTTTTTATCCGCCTCGTACAATAAATTTGTGACCACCTCGTAAATTACCTACCAAACAAATTCAAATTACAAATTCAACAGTTGTACCTATTACATATGCAAATCATTGATGGTAAACTTTACATAATTTTTTCCGTCTCAATTTTCCATTAAATACCTAATTGTTGCCACTTGTTGACGTTGCATCGGGCGCAATGTCGAATAACGTGATAAACATCAGGGACTGCACAATGTCACGTACTGTAACAGTTCATGTAAATAATTGATATTATTTCATGGACAGCAAATGGATTATTAAATTATAAATTTGAAACGAACATAATTCGTCGTTAACGTGTGGCCGCAGTAGTATTAGGTGCATACATACGTACGTAGGTAGTAAACTGTAATAAACGGTCCCATCAGAATGTGCCAGCAAAAACCCAATTATCGTAAATATCATTACGGACCGCAGATCACGTGAATTTATTCGGTTTGTAGCCCTCGACTGACTATAGGCATGTTGTCGTTGAAGGGTTACAGGAATAATCCTAGCAACTAAGGCCTTGTCCCGTAAACATATTTAATTCTATTTTACATGGCTTCTTGGTTCGTGAGGAGAGAGATGACATGATTGTAGTTTATAGTTCTTCTTTTTTTTAAAGTGCAACATAGAATTGTAGGCGAACGTAAGCTCTGTTTTTATGGGGTGACTCAACTTTTGTTAGGCATCCGGGAGGACACCCCTGATTAACGTGCTCTCCAAAGCACGGCCAAATTATAATACAGTTGAGCCAAAACAGATTTATATGGTTAAAGCAAAAGATCCCTTTGGTTCGATTTAAGAAGCATTAAGCGACGTTGAGTTTATTAAATAAAACTTCGTTTTCGCCTGTCACAATATTCAATGGTATTTACATTTCGTAAAAATATCTAATTAAAAAAATTATAAGTGGAATTGTATTTACGGTGTCTTATTAAATATGAAATAGAACAAAAACACGAACAAAAAAGTATGCTCGTGTGGACGCAATATGTTTCTGGAAGTTTTTTCATAGCTACCTAACAACAGCTCGCAATATGATGACGGGCGGTCAAGCAAAAAGGATAAATTGACAAAACGTTTAACGACGAGGATACCCTCTTTTGCACGGTATAAAAAAATAGGAAGGATTTTTCCTCTTTGGCACAGACAGATACTTTTCTCCTTTCTGAACAAAAGGGGTAGATATGGTAGCTACTACGTAAAAAGGGATCTTGTTTCCAGAATAATGAAACATCAAACAAAATCTTTTTATGTACCTAACACACTAGCATTTTTTCACAAAGATATGAAATATAACAATAAATACATTTTGGTTGTAAAAGGCATGCAATTCAATTAGAATCATAAAATCTACAAATTTTTATTGTTTCTGCCTTTATAGAAATTCATCGTGGTAAAAACTTATTTTATTATTTCCACAAATATTATTCTCAACTTGACACATGTGTTAACACATTTTATGATGTGTCGTAAATGTGTGTCTTAATTTTCGTGATATTAAAATGTTCCATCAATTAAGAGTAGACATACGTAATCAATCGCAATCATAAAATTAAACATTCATTAAATAGAAAGATAAAAATGTAGTTGATGTTTCAGATTGGCTTTATCGGATTGAGATGACAAAACATTTAATTAGCATAATCAACGTAAGGGGGTGTTGGGTGATTTATGTTAGTACAGAACATTAAGATTGGCGATAGCACGAGTGAATACCGCACAAAGAATCTCTTAAATCTAAAGTGACTATTACCCCAGTCCATTAAATACCTACCTTAAAACCCAATAAAACTGTGAGATTTAATTTAACTACCTACACACGTCTTTCTATGGTCTTTACCCTTTTATCTACTTTTGGGTGGTGGGATTTTAAAAAACTAAATAGGGAAAGCTGTAGATATTTAATAACTTCAATAGAGTTCTTTGTAGGTACATTAATTAATAATAACAAAATTAAATCAATTTCACAAAAGTTTATGACACTTACCCCTTGTTTTTTAATTTATTATTATTATTATGCTTTACAAAAATTTTATTTTAGTTACTTGATGCTAACAAATTAATAGAGCTTATTATGGAAATGGAAGGTAGTAATAATAATGGAAACCAAAAGGAATTTGTCTGAATGTTAAAAAAATCCTTCAAATGCCGTAATTTTCCGAGACAATAATTCTTCATTCCATTTCTTGGTAAATAATCATGTAAATCGAAGCAAATCAGGCGTAAATAATTACTAAATTTTCCCTGTATGACAACAGGAGCACATTATTTTTTCGCCCACATACAAAATTCGGAATATTTCTTTGCAACCCTTGTAAAAATTCAGAAGTAATTATGTCTAAAAAAAGAACCTACGAATTTCAATGAACACTAAATATATTTTTTTATAGTTTTCAAAATTTTATAGTTTTTACTCCTTGGGAATTAAGGATTATAATACATGACAACCATTAAAGATTAAATAAAAAATAATTTCTTGTTTATATCTCAAAATCCGTTTTATTAATTTTCTGTAATAAACAATGGGGTAGGTGACAAATTAACCACACAAAACAACTGAATTTTTGTTACCTATAGTAGTATTATTGTATCTCTAGCATCACGTGAGTTATTCTTGGTTTAAATCAGAAAATAATATACTATACCTCTTTTTGTTGTAACTACTATACAATAACTACGTAATGTACAAGTTTCAATTTATTGCGAATGTGGAATTAGTATGCGCCCTACATCGGCATGTTATTTAAGCAAATCATGTTATTGCTTTAGCTTTGGACCAGACCTTCATGTCAGATTAAATCTGTCCAATCATTCGATCCTTATTTATTCGTCCTGGCCGGCACCGAGTGCACCCTATTTTTCTATCCGTCAGTTACGACCCCTTTTGGCATCACTTTCATATATTACCCATAAATCGGCACCCCACTCCGTTTCGATTCGCTAACCACGCAATTCCGATGCATTCGAACCATTTCATCCCCTTTTTTTATTTTTTATTTTTTACATTAAACAGGCAAGAAGTTAACATTTCTGTCACTAAGATTTTGTTCATTAAAATTTACAAAATTTATCATTATCATCACACAAAATCTAAAGTGTACCTAAAGTATTTTTTTTTATTAAATTTATTGAAAAAATAAATTGCATCATTAGCGTCATACAAAGTAGAAGTATAAAAAAAGAATTGCTAAAAGAAATTTTGGTGGTGCAGCCACATTCATAAATAAGAATATTAATGCTGCTATTCATGAGTTAAACAAAATTTATGTTGTCGTACAATTCGCCTAGGTGGAAGATTAAAAGCGGGTGGATAATAAAGTTCAAAGTTTATGGTCTTTGAGATATATGCAAATATGTGCATAATGGTCTGTCTCTGTATCTAGTTTATGGTGGCAAGTATAAAGCTAAAAATAACTGACGGCACTGACTTTGAATGCATAAGCAAATAAAAATCTGCATCTTAAAAAAAAGTGTTTTAAGTTTTTACTCCAAAAGAAATTTACAGGATTTTTTTTGATATGTGTTATAGAAGTCACTAAATGTTATTACCATTAAAATTTGTAGTCACAATTATTTTTCTAAATTTTCTTGGTCAATAAAAGTGGCTTTGGTAATAATAATAATAGCAATAAAACGAGTAAAATTTTATGACTTATAAAAGTTTTTTGTTTATTTCTTTTCTGGGGCCACGCCGCCCCTGCAATAACAGTTATCAGGACATCGACCCTCTTCCTTCGCCCTTATCATGGGGGATCACCCGAAACAACCAACTTACTTTTACTGTTTGTTGTACTTCGCTCCGGAGATTTGAACGGTAAGCCAAGCAGGAAAAATCTAGCCGGCTATTACTACTAGGTATCGTAGTAGCCTGTGCTGTGATCGTACTTAACTATTATATATATCGTACGTTTATGTTATGTATACATTTATGTATAAATATATGTATATAAAGCACACGCGCGATTTTCTCCGAGCCAGAGAGATCGCAGGCAAAACAGTCGCGGAAAAGAGTGAAAAGGGCTTGACGAGCTTGCGGTTCACGAGACACTACTGGACCAGTTCGCACGCGAACTAGTAGCAGGAAAGTTTCTAAACGCAACGGAGTCGGCCAGGACAGCGCACAGCGCACTAGGATCCTATGTTGTGCGCCCAAGCCAACTTGATTATCGTTTCTATAAGTATATAGAGCAGGTGGTAATTCTTATCGTTGGAAAAGTACAATACAATTGATTCTAAAACCGGTGAAATAATAACAATTTGATAAGTGCAGATGATATTTTTCAAAAAAGGATATAGGAATATAACTCGCATATTTCAAAAAGAGCACTCACATTTACGAAAAGGACAGCTCCCATTTTTCAAAGGATCTTAAAGCATCTATTTACAAATACAACCAGTCCTTTCGAAAAGTATATCACATGAAAAAGGAATAAAATTGCTACAAAACTATAAAAATCGTTTTGGAGATTTCACTGAGTAGTCCTTGGTCTTGGCCTTGGCCTTCGTCTTGCTCATTGGGTTTTGGCCTTAATGTTTGCTCTGTAAGTCTTAATCTTGGTCTTATTTATTTAGTCTTCTCCTTTGATCCTGTTGGTTTACTCTTAATCTTGGTCTTTTTAATTTTTTTTGTCATTCTTAGTCCTGTTCATTTAGTACTGATCCTAATCTTAATCTTAATTTAATCTTTTTAGTTTAATCTTTATCTTGATCTTGGTCTTCTCATTTATATTTGATCGTAGTCTTGTTCATTCAGTTCTAGTGTTGATATTGGTCCTGTTAATCTCGGTCATGTCCATTTAATATTGATAATAGTCCTGTTCATTTAGTCTTGATATTAGCCTTGCTTACCTAGTCTTGTTCCTTATCTTATTCACCTCATCTTAATTTCAGTCCTTTTGTTTAATCTTAATCTTGGTGTTTACTTTAGATTGCAATCTTCTTGTTAATTTAGCCCTCGTGTTAATCTTATTTATTTAGTCTTCTCCTTTGATCCTGTTCGTTTACTCTTAATCTTGGTCTATTTAAATTTTTTTCTCATTCTTAGTCCTGTTCATTTAGTACTGATCCTAATCTTAATCTTAATTTAATTTTTTAGTTTAATCTTTATCTTGATCCTTGGTCTTCTCATTTATATTTGATCGTAGTCTTGTTCATTCAGTTCTAGTGTTGATCTCGGTCATGTCCATTTAATATTGATAATGGTCCTGTTCATTTAGTCTTGATCTTAGCCTTGCTTACTTAGTCTTGTTCCTTATCTTATTCACCTCATCTTAATTTCAGTCCTTTTGTTTAATCTTAATCTTGGTGTTTACTTTAGATTGCAATCTTCTTGTTAATTTAGCCCTCGTGTTAATCTTATTTATTTAATCTTCTCCTTTGATCCTGTTCGTTTACTCTTAATGTTGGTCTCTTAAATTTTTTTCTCCTGTTCATTTAGGACTGATCCTAATCTTAATCTTAATTTAATCTTTTTAGTTTAATCTTCATCTTGATCTTGGTCTTCTCATTTATATTTGATCATAGTCATGTTCATTCAGTTCTAGTGTAGATATTGGTCCTGTTAATTACGGCCATGTCCATTTAATATTGATAATGGTCTTGTTCATTTAGTTTTGATCTTAGCCTTGCTTACCTGGTCTTGTTCCTTATCTTATTCACCTCATCTTAATTTCGGTCCTTTTGTTTAGTCTTAATCTTGGTGTTTACTTTAGATTGCAATGTTCTTGTTAATTTAGCCCTGGTGTTAATCTTATTTATTTAGTCTTAATGTTGATAAGTTCACGTAAAATTAGTCTTGTTATTGATCTTGTTCGTTTAATCCTAATCTTCGTCATGATCAATTAATCTTAATCATAGTCGTATTAATTTAATCATTTAGTCTTGATCTCGGTATTGTTCATTTTGACGTTTTTTATTTGGTCTTAGTCTTGGTATTCTTATTTTAGTCTAGTTTTTTGTTTCATTCATTTTATCTTAATATTGGTCTTGGTCTTGATATTGTTGATTTAATACTGTCCTTTGATTTTGTTATAATTTTGGTCGTTTTAGTTTAAGCTTGATCTTGGTCTTTTTCATTTAATTGATGATTAATCTAGATCTTTTTAGTATAATCTTGTTTCTGGTCTTATTTGTTTATTGTTTACTATCTTGAGTTTTTCACTTAATCTTTATGGCAGTCTTTTTCATTTAATCTTAATCTCGATCTTTCTAATTTACCATTGATCTTGATATTGTTCATTTCGTCCTTGTGTTTATCTTGTTCATTTAGTCTTTGATTTAGTATTATTCATTTAGTCCCGTTCCTTGATCATTTTAATTTAATCTGAAATTTGTTCTTGGTCCCGTTATTGTTCATTAAGTCATGATGTTGAGCTTCTTCCTTTAGTATCGTTCACTTGGTTTTATCCTTTGATTTTGTTCTTAACCTCAGTTGTTTCGGTTCAATATTGGTGTTGGTCTTGTTCATATAATGTTGATCATAGTTTTCTTAATTGAATCTTAGCCTCTGTCGTATTCACTTAGTCCTGTTCCTGATCTCGTTTATTTAATCCTAATATTGCTCTTATTAATTTAAGCTTAATCTCAGTCTTGTTAATTTAATCATGAAACTGTTATTGTTCTCCATTTTGTTAACTTGATCTTTGTATTAGTTTTTTGAATTTTGATCTAAATCACGTTCATTTCCTGTTAATCTTAGTTGTTTTAACTTAATATTGTTGTTCATCTTGTTCATTTAGTGTTGATCTTGTCTAGATATTGGTGACCAAGACGAAAAAGTGCACGACTAACTATAGGACCAAAATTATTTTTTTTCGTCACTATTTTTAATCAATACAACTATTAAAAGAGTCACTACATAAAAATTGCATTACTGACATTTTTTTAGTATTATTTCAGTCGTAAACAACTGAAGCAGTTAAATTATATATTCCAAAGACTTCGGTAGCATTAATTATTTTTTAACTGTCACGCTCCTCTTTTCTTTTTAAAGAACGACTTCCATTATATTAGGGTTCTATTTCGGTAGGGAAATGATTTTTCACAAGGCATCGTCCTCCTAATCATAAAGCAACGTTATCTGCACAAACATTATTTCTTCGCTTTTTGACGAGGTAAAAAATGAACCTACGTTGATAACGAAGTCAAAGCTAAAGAGCAAGCCGTTAACCGTACCATTTACTCATCATCAACAGGCTTTGAATTGATGTCGCATTATAATTATGATGTTCCCCTTATGTACATCGTAAATTGGACTTTTCGCACCATGAATTTTTATCTAATGACTCCAAATCCATGAGCCAACACAAAACTCATATATTTTAAGTAATAATTATGTGCTCATAAAGAATACTCACGAATACAAAAGACATCAAACTAAACTTAAATGTATTTTTTGCCCCTTTTTAGTCCTGATTCTTATCCATACCATCCCATTGCTTCCTATCCTTTCAGAGTACCTAAATCTTTTGATATTATTTTTTACTATTTGCTGTCAAATATCAAAAAACCGTTTGTTATGTAAATTAAATAAGCTGTGTGGTGCAAGATGCATATCATTTAAAGTCGATTCATGGATCCTTTCAACTTTATGGTAATTATCCAGCTGGGATTCTTAACCACCTACAGTTAAAGAATAAATCTCTGTCAAGGCATAAAAATGTAATTTGCTCTTATAGTTTCCGCTGAAGAATTACAACAGGCGCCTTACAAAGTTAAAATTAGTTTTAAAACTAACGGCATTCTCTCCGCAATAAAATTCCCCATCTTGACTGAATGAAGGATATGGATGGTCGGTACAGGGTGTCTTCTCAAAACAGGAAAAACACTCCTTTATTGATTTATTGTTAATAACAAATTATAAAATTAAGAAGAGATTAGTATGAGATGTAAGTAGGATGGATCACAAATTAGATTATAAATATGAAAATTTTGAGGATTCTCTGGATATCTTCTAAAGGATTCACGAGCGTCAGGACTTCATGTGCCCCTGTCTAACTCTATTTTCATTAACATTAAGCAAACCACCTTATTATTAATTAAAATGTTAAATTTGTCTTAATCTGCAACTGATCCTGATGATACAATTAAGACGTAGAACACTGAACACCGTTTGTAATTTAGCTAACAAAGTTGTTACAGCTCAGCTACCGACGTAATGTAGACATTTACTTAACTTAGCCGAGGATTGTTGAGAATCGGATGAAGCCTTTATTAAATTTCCTGGCTAGTGGACGTTATCTTGTGTGTGATGGCGATTGCGGAAGTAAGCGAGAGAAATTCCGTGAGAAATCCTTGATAACCAACCAGAGTTTTATAGTAGTTGTGTTAAATCAATTCTTTGTGATGAAAAGTTGGACAAGATCACGACATGTACGAGTGTGAAATGTTATTGACTATCTTTACAATAGATATACAGTCAGTCGAACTTCAATAATTCGAATCACAATGTGACACAAAAGAACTTCAAGGTATCAAGACTTATACGTATGTACATATGTATGTGCTTATTGTAAGTAAATGAGCGGTTGTTATATGTAATATAGGCAGATAGATTCGAGTTATCGAAGTTGATGTCAAATATTATCAAAATAATAATAAAAGATCGAGAGTTCGAATTATTAAGGAAAAGTATATCTAATATTTGATGGTATTGTCAACCTATTTGGACGTATATCAAGCTAACACGACTAAGTTATTTTTCCGATTTCTGACTTGTACTATAATTTGTCGCTAATTTGTTGCCAAATCCAAAAATTTGTCGCTTGTGCCGTTTAGCCATAATCAGCTGGTATGCTAGCTTGATATCAAGCTACCACTACACATAGGAAATATCGTAGGATACTACTGTAAAATTTAAAATATTATTTAAAATTAAATAAATCCGATCTCTTAAAACAAATGTAACAAAGAACTCCTTGATTAATTGTTTGATTTTTTCCATCAGTTTTTCACTTATCAGCTGGAGATGAGACTAGCGACAAATTCGTTGAATGTGTCATCTTTCAGGGACAAATTGGCGATAAATTATAGCTTTCACAGTTATAGCCTACGAAATTTCGTTTTCGAGATACGCTATGTGTAGCGTTACATTGATATCAAGCTAGCTTACCAGCTGATTATGACTAAACGGCGCAAACGACAAATTTTTGGATTTGGTAACAAATTGGCGACAAATTAGCGACAAATTATAGTGCGTCAGAAATCGGAAAAATAATTTTGTCGTGCTAGCTTGATATACGTCCTGTTTGGTTCGACTTATCAACAATTGACTTATCGACGATCGAGTTATAGATGTTTGACTATACTGTATTACATTTCTAATAAATTTTGCAGTGATCAAAGTGACACAATCGTTTAAAAATTTATTCTAAACGTGGAAAAGTTAACGAGTCACCAGACTGCCTAAATCAAACCCTGTCGCGTCGCCCCATTTAAAGGTCACACTTTTTTATCTCAAAATCCCATCATAAAATGTTTTGCGTCACAAAAAGAAAAATTCATGACGATTTTCACTCATACCAAAAAAGGATTTAAGTGAAAATGCCTACATTAAATCAGATTCGTGGATTACGGTTTTGTAAAATACGTTCATATGATAGGGGTAGAAAATAAATAAGATTCTGTAGTCCGGATTTATATTCGGTAAGTAATCCTTGATGATTTAATGAGCTAAAGCCCTGTCGATAGATCTTATTATTAATTTATTTTATAATCTATTCCATTTCTTCCATAATGCTTTCATTGAAATTAGATTTTGTACCTATCCACTTAATTTTCTTTCAACAACGAAGACGTACCATATAAGATAGGTATTAAGATAAACGGGATACGAAAATTATTTCCTGAGTTACCTACTTATTTAAGTACACTCATTAATGATTACGTATGCCTACATTTAAAACAGTTACCTATTACCCGTAGGCAAGTAGGTGCTTAAAAAGGGGCTTCTTGAAATTTTCTTGACTATTAGATAGGTATTAAAAATATTCTCAATTCAAGATATTAAACCGACAACTGTATTCAGAACAAAATTAAATTCCCAGAATGTTATTTAATTTTTTGTTTTTGTCGTCAATCCTTTAGAAGTAAAAAACTGAGGATTTAGGCAACAAATACATAAGTAAAGCGAGAACCAGATTAAATTGTAATATATTTTTCCCTGGGGATAAGTGGTAGGTAGGAGCAGGAAGAAGCCACTGGCAGACGTCTTGAAAGGAAATACTCTAGTGTCCTTACATGTTACAAACAGTTGCTTTCGGCGATCTTATTTACTATAATATTTCAGTTCAGAACCCTTACAAGTGTATATTAAATAATATTTATTTCAGCTTTATGACCATTCACCTACTCACATTTTACTACTTAAATTTTAATTGCTAAAAGTTACCCCAATCTATAAAAGTACCTTGTAACTGAATAAATCTAAAGACTTCGAAAATAATCTTATCTAGGCCTCCCGAATTTGGAATTCTGCTTTAACTAACCCCAAGATTTTACTAAGAAATAAAAAATTAAATAAAATAAACTAGAAAGCACAAAAAAACAAAAAGCTAGATATATAAAAATTTCGTTACACCAATTTGTTTGTTGTTGAACAAAGTCATCCATTCGGAACACAACAAAAAAACTTAAACCCCTCCAATTCAGATTAAAAATGAAATCCTGTTTCTGGTAAACATCAAAAAACTCTCCGTTCTTTGCAGACGCTCCAAATGAAATATTTAATCTACCCGACTTTCCTTTTACATTCCCCCAGGCACTTCTAAATATAAACAATTCACGCGCACCCCCATGTTCAGGGCGAAGGATATTAGCAAACTTTTCAGCATCAGATTGCTTCGTTTTAAACGACTTTTTTCGGTTTCTTTATTATAATAGAGCTCCGCTTATAATCTTTCTGCACTACTGACTTCATCATACAAAGACTTCTTTCAATCACTAAACAAGCGGTAGGTAGGTATGTTTTTAGTACGTAGGTCTACATTAACTGCATGAAACAAATGCTGAAAACATAGAATGGGTATTATGACACATTTGACAGATACTACTGATCATTCAGAATACGTCGACTAATAAGTACTATCCATTTTACTAAATTAAAGTGTCTGGAGCTTTCACCAAACTTTACTTAAAGTTTTTATGGAACAGGAGCAAAAGTAATTTAAAACCCTTAGGTAGTTCATAAGAAAAGAAAAACACGATCTTCTTTTAAACGTTCCTTTGAAATTTGAATTTATTATTAATTTTCTCTGTGGTAAATTATTTTAGATTAGTAAATAAATTATCATTTTTATGTATACGTAGTTCTTCTCTATACGAAGGGTTGTTAAATCGTCCAATTTCCAATAAGAAGTACGTTGGGGGGTTTAAAAATGGGGCCAGAAACCCCATTTACAATGGGGCCATTGCGGATACAGCTGGAAAGGGTTCCGTCAGGGATGACAGCCTGCTTCCTTCACAGGATTTATCGAGAATATTGTTTGATGACTAAAGGGTGGTCAAAGTTAATTTCTAGAAGGAATATTATGCGTCGCATTGAGAATAACGAGATAATAAGCTGCTTTTAGAATCTTTAAACCTGGGGGTGGCAAAGAATAAAACCACAACGTTAAAAATAAGTTGCTGTGGTACATGTACGTAGGTCGTTGCCTTAACCCTTTAAATTTGAAATGATGTCTCCAACCGTAATAGTTATTACACACATGTATGAATGGCGTATGGCGTTGGGATAAGATTATGAAATTTGACATATGTGTCAGACGTATAGAATCGGATTTAACACTTGGCTGTTGCAGAGCATGACAATTTTACGGGCTGGCTACAGGCTCAGGGTGGTTTTTCTGATACATTCCCGTTCTGAGCTTTATAGAATCTCAATTTTATACTCGATGGCGTTGAAGCAAAGCCAAGCCGGAGCACAGTAGTCAAATGTCAGAAAAGCTGGAGTTCCAAAGAAGAACACCCTCCAATTGTCTTCAAATTTTCATAACATTTTCTAGTAAGATAAGTAGATAATGGTATCCGAAAGAATTAATATTGGCAACTCGACATGGAAAGAATGAAAATAAAACTTCCTGGGTACTGTTTTCTTTTCTACCACAATTTTTTACCATTTTCTGTCCGAATTGCTAAAATTCCTCTGAGGTACTTACATAACAGAGTCGTTGGTAAAAATTTTACGCCAGCTGGAGGATGACCGTTTTTTAGTTTCAGTTGTTTGCATTTAACTTCCTAATCTTTTCCGTTTCCCTTTAGGAATTTTAAGAAATTGAATTTTAGAAAACTAAACTAAGTTCAGGTTAGCTCTGTACAAGCTCCGATGTTCAGTAAAAAATCTAACACCTCATCTCCAAAACTCCAACAAAAATTGTTATGATTAACTTAACCACCATAACTAGTCAACCCCAATTTAATATAGTGCTAATTGAAGCACCCTTTAGTGGATATTTTCCTCTTTGTATTTCTATAAAGTATCTCTATTTTTCAAAAGTGTGTTATAACTTCTTTCACTCTCGCTCCACTGTGCAGAACATCATTCCGCCAAGAGACTTTGGAGTGACTCTCCCCGTCCGTCTACGTCGTCTCTCCCTCTCGTTCGCTCGTTCGTTCGAATGCGACTACTGCTGCGACTTACTGAATTTTGATTGAAATCTATTGCTCTCTAGACATTGCATTAATGATGTCAAATGACCTTGCAGAGTACCACCTAAACCTAATCAAAATATCGCAGCGTCACGTCGTTGAATACGTTTTGGATTGTAAATGTCGCTGACAAATGACACGCCATAAAAAATAATATTTGATTTCGTTAACCTTTCAACAGGACCTTTTGAACTTATATAGACAGAAGCAACTAAGAGTCAATAAAAACGGAAAAGTGGAATATTTCTTTTTTAGCCACGATGAAAGGATCATTAAATTCCGTCGCTATATCCAGAAGTCGCTATATAAAAACAAAGAGAGAAAGAATGAAAGAAGGAAATTAGGCAAGAAAAGTAGCCAGTAACTGATTCTTAGATTTAACTTTATTAACCTTAACATTTATAAACAATTACTAAGTACAACTGCTGCTATCTGTGAATGTAAACAAAAGATAAAAAAGTTTTGTCGGTCGCAATATCAGTATGAGATTTCTAGCATCTTGTAATTAATAGTTCATTAAAATTAGTCGCTAAAACCGAAAACGACGTCACATCCGAAGTCGTTACAGCCAAATGTTTTTTTAAATTACTCCTTAAATTCAAAGGACTTATGTGTTATGTCGTTATAACCAAATGGTCGTTACAATCGAAGTCGTTATAAATAAAATCCACTGTATTTTATTAATTAAGTAGAAGGTACCTATTCAAATGAAAATTAGTAATAAAAATGTTGTTTGAAACACTTGGGAAACGTTTTAAAAAGGGAACTCGCTCTTTCGAAAGTGCGTTAATTCATTCCCTGCTCCTAACAAAAAGGTTGTTGGTTAAGAAGGATAAAAATCTCCATTAAGAGCATTGTTTTTATTCTATTATTCTACAAAACCACTTATTAAGAAGAGAACAGGCGCACCAGTACCTACCCTTTCGCAGGATAATGAAGCGAGGGAAAGATTTCCTTCCTGTCGGCATCGGACAACTTTTTGCTTTTAAAAGCGAAATCGTAGAACGAATTTCTCCCAGGGCGTAAAAAGTACGTCTAAGGGCCGACCCTTTGATGTTTTAAACGGTTTTGGATCTTTTGCGAAAGTTTCAACTTCTTTCGGACTAAGGATGCTTTTAAGGACTGTGTGGACGTTACAAATTAATCCTTTAAAAGGTTCAGGACTCAACAACTTATTTCTGTGGCGATTTTAATGGGAATTCCTTCTTACAGTTTGTGTTTAGAAACAGTTTAAAAATTCTTCAAGAATTATGATAATCAACTTATACATACTTAAATAATTTTCTGGAATAATCTGAACCGCCTTTGAGATTCCTTGCATAGTTTGTGAATAAAAAGTCGTTTCTTTTTGCCACATACTTGCTACATTAATCGGTCGTTTTTTTGCCCCAGGAGGTGCAAGGCAGACCCAGTTATCGTATTGAAAGAAAAATGTCCATTAACTACTGAATAATTCATGCAATTTGCAGTTACGTAATCGAAAATTTTTCTGCGTCGTACCGATTGATATTTTCATTCTCGAACGCTGAATCAACGAACAGTGAGGCTTTGCAATAATCTTTTAAGCACATTATTACATTACATTACGTTGCATTGTATTGTACTCGTACCTATTACATTCATATGCTAATGATAATCACAACAGTTGCAATCAACATTCCGCGGAAATTTCAATAAGTAGATACACGAAACCGCTTTTAATTATCATCCATCTATTATTATAATACTATAAATTCAATTTCTTTTTTATTATGTTTATTCACCAGCATTTCTCTTTTTCTAGCATCCTTAGCCAAACAGAGAAGAATGGATCAAGGAGAATTCTGAAAGATGTGTGGTCTGGAAAATTCATACAGGGTGAGTTTTTATGAAATAACAAAGTAGGTACCCCAACAAGATCTAATTGTATATAGTCTATTTATTCGAAGATAAAATCGATTGGTGACCTTATAAATCATATTGACCATAATATTCAAAATAATTAAAAAAGCAAGTTACTTTTTATGAAATACATATTTTTGACCGCAACAAAGATCTTAAGATTGTTAAGATTGACTAACCTTGTTATAATAACCTTGATCTTCAAGATTATTTAAAATACACGTTTTTAACCTCGAAAAAGATCTTGAGGTCAGACAGTCAATTGAAGTTATCTGAAGGTGACCTTATACATCACTTTGACCATTCAAGATGAAAGCCAATTCATTTTTTTAATTGAAAACCCTATTTTTCACCTCAGAAAAGATCTTAAGGTCGGGAAGCCTGTTAAAGTTACCTTTAAGTGACCTTATTTGACACTTTGATCATGATCTTCAACATGATTTAATACCAAGATATATTTTTCAATTGTAATTGGCATTTTTGACCTCAGAATTTGTTTTAAAATCAGGAAGACGGTAAATGTTATCTCAAGGTGACCTTATACGTCACTTTGACCATTCAAGATGAAAGCCAATTATTTTTTTAATTGAAAACCCTATTTTTACCTCAGAAAAGATCTTAAGGTCGGGAAGCCTGTTAAAGTTACCTTTAAGTGACCTTATTTGACACTTGATCATGATTTTCAACATGATTTAATACCAAGATATATTTTTCAATTGTAATTGGCATTTTTGACCTCGAATAAGTTTTAAAATCAGAAGACGGTAAATGTTATCTAAGGTGACCTTATACGTACTTTGACCATTCAAGATGAAAGCCAATTAATTTTTTTAATTGAAAACCCTATTTTTCACCTCAGAAAAGATCTTAAGGTCAGGAAGCCTGTTAAAGTTACCTTTAATGACCTTATTTGACACTTTGATCATGATTTTCAACATGATTTAATACCAAGATATATTTTTCAATTGTAATTGGCATTTTTGACCTCAGAATAGTTTTAAAATCAGGAAGACGGTAAATGTTATCTCAAGGTGACCTTATACGTCACTTTGACCATTCAAGATGAAAGCCAATTCATTTTTTTAATTGAAAACCCTATTTTTTACCTCAGAAAAGATCTTAAGGTCGGGAAGCCTGTTAAAGTTACCTTTAAGTGACCTTATTTGACACTTTGATCATGATTTTCAACATGATTTAATACCAAGATATATTTTTCAATTGTAATTGGCATTTTTGACCTCAGAATTTGTTTTAAAATCAGGAAGACGGTAAATGTTATCTCAAGGTGACCTTATACGTCACTTTGACCATTCAAGATGAAAGCCAATTCATTTTTTTAATTGAAAACCCTATTTTTTACCTCAGAAAAGATCTTAAGGTCGGGAAGCCTGTTAAAGTTACCTTTAAGTGACCTTATTTGACACTTTGATCATGATTTTCAACATGATTTAATACCAAGATATATTTTTCAATTGTAATTGGCATTTTTGACCTCAGAATTTGTTTTAAAATCAGGAAGACGGTAAATGTTATCTCAAGGTGACCTTATACGTCACTTTGACCATTCAAGATGAAAGCCAATTCATTTTTTTAATTGAAAACCCTATTTTTTACCTCAGAAAAGATCTTAAGGTCGGGAAGCCTGTTAAAGTTACCTTTAAGTGACCTTATTTGACACTTTGATCATGATTTTCAACATGATTTAATACCAAGATATATTTTTCAATTGTAATTGGCATTTTTGACCTCAGAATTTGTTTTAAAATCAGGAAGACGGTAAATGTTATCTCAAGGTGACCTTATACGTCACTTTGACCATTCAAGATGAAAGCCAATTCATTTTTTTAATTGAAAACCCTATTTTTTACCTCAGAAAAGATCTTAAGGTCGGGAAGCCTGTTAAAGTTACCTTTAAGTGACCTTATTTGACACTTTGATCATGATTTTCAACATGATTTAATACCAAGATATATTTTTCAATTGTAATTGGCATTTTTGACCTCAGAATTTGTTTTAAAATCAGGAAGACGGTAAATGTTATCTCAAGGTGACCTTATACGTCACTTTGACCATTCAAGATGAAAGCCAATTCATTTTTTTAATTGAAAAACCCTATTTTTTACCTCAGAAAAGATCTTAAGGTCGGGAAGCCTGTTAAAGTTACCTTTAAGTGACCTTATTTGACACTTTGATCATGATTTTCAACATGATTTAATACCAAGATATATTTTTCAATTGTAATTGGCATTTTTGACCTCAGAATAGTTTTAAAATCAGGAAGACGGTAAATGTTATCTCAAGGTGACCTTATACGTCACTTTGACCATTCAAGATGAAAGCCAATTCATTTTTTTAATTGAAAAACCCTATTTTTACCTCAGAAAAGATCTTAAGGTCGGGAAGCCTGTTAAAGTTACCTTTAAGTGACCTTATTTGACACTTTGATCATGATTTTCAACATGATTTAATACCAAGATATATTTTTCAATTGTAATTGGCATTTTTGACCTCAGAATTTGTTTTAAAATCAGGAAGACGGTAAATGTTATCTCAAGGTGACCTTATACGTCACTTTGACAATTCAAAATGAAAGCCAATTCATTTTTTTAAATATAATAAAAAACAATAAAATGTTTCAACAAATTTATTAATAAAAATTCTCTTACAATTGTTTCGACAAATCTGTCATTTTCAAAGAGAGTAATAAGAAGTACTTCTTATTACTCTCTTATTACTCTCTTTGATAATGACAGATTTGTCGAAACAATTGTAAGAGAATTTTTCTTAATAAATTTGTTGAAACATTTTATTGTTTTTTATTATATTTAACATATGTTTCATCAAAAATACACCACCAATAGCTTATTAATCATTTTTTTAATTGAAAAACTTATTTTTAACCCCAGGTAAGATTCTATGGTCAGGAAGCCTGTTAAAGTTACCTTTAAATGACCTAATCTAACACTTTGATCATGATCTCCAAGATAATTTTTAACCTCAGAAAATATCCTCAGGTCAGGAAGCCTGTTAAGGTTACCTTTAAGTGACCTTATACGTTACTTTGACCATGATCTCCAAGATAATTTTAATCTTATTTGAAATACATAGTTTTAACTTCAGAAAAGATCTTAAGGTCACGAAGACAGTTTGGCTTGCCTTAAGATGACCTTATAGTCGCCTTGACCATGATTTTCAACATGTTTTAATAGTCAGGGTATATTTTTAATTGGAATACACATTTTTGACGTTAAAGGATCTTAACCTCAGGAGGACAGTTAAGATTACCTTAAGGTGCCCTTATCTGTCACTCTGACCATGATCTTCGAGATAATTTAACAGTCAAACCATTTTTTTAATTGAAATATTCATTTAGCCGCAACAAATATTTTAAGATCAGGGAGACGGTGGGTGGTTAAACTTGCCTTAAGATGGGCACCAAGAACTTCAATTTTATTTAAAAGCCAAGTCTATTCCTTTAAAAGTAAAACATATTTGACCTTAAAGTCTTCCTTAACAGCCGAAACTACCTTCAAGACAAACGTCTTTGACGAATTCCAAAAGAAAATCATTGTGTGCTCACTTAGGACCGTTTAAACGAACTATTAATTTATCTTTATTAAAATATTTCATTTTTTATCATTTGAGACAAGTTATCAGGCAAATATAACTTTACCGTTACCGGTTTGTAGTGTCCTCTCAGAACTTACACGATTTTAAAGTAAGCAATATAAATGCAAATTCGTGTTTAACTAACTTCAACCTAAAACTGTCCAACTTCAACAAGTTACCGACAAACTCTACAAGAGTACAAACGTTTACGGTAAACCAATTTTTGAAAGGGTTAGAGGGAACAATGTTTAGTGCTCAACCGGAAAATTCTGTTGGAGAGGTACTCTATGAACTTATAATTAATTAACTTTAAAGTACCCAAAATAAATTGCTAATAAGTTTGAGATATACTGTATAATCTAACTAAAAATAGATAAGATATCGGACCAAGAGAATAAACAAGGGATGCGTCAGTTTTAAAAAATGACGGAATAGGGGTTTCTTTGCTGATATAAATGGGTCACATGAAACACTTATTTGAAGAAAAATGGCCGTACCTCCCAGTTCTGCATTTAACTTTCTCCATCTTATTCCCCCTAATATATGCCCTCATTAAATGGGCAGGGTTTAAAAATAAATCTTATCAAATGATGTCTAGATGCTATAACGATAAAAAAGGGATCCTCTGCAGATTAATTAGCTACATTACAACCAAAAAGACTGTCACGAAACAGACATAATAATAAAAAATAAGTACACAGTGAATATTAAAATTGTTATTAATTTAAACTAATTGGTGGTCGTAAGTATCATTCAAATATTTTGTTATCCAATCTCGTTTTGAAATTTTTTGTGTAAAACTACAATAGAGGTTAAAAAGGGAAATGAACAGCATTTTACCTACCTACATACCTGCATGTCCCAATTAATTAATTAAGTTAAATTAGATTACGTTGCTTTTTTTAACACATCATCATTGTAACAAATTTTTAGTTACCTTACACAGTACTCACTTAACTACGTATAATCTAATTAAATAGGTCTACTTTTAATTAAAGCTCGTCCTTGTTATGAACACACTTTTGGGCAAATATTTCATCAACACTGATGATTAAATTAAAACTAGACAAAGGCCAAAAAGATACTTCAAGAAATAAAACAGGAAACACGAACATTTCTGTATACTATATGTATGAAGAGGAAAGAATTTCAATTTCGGTAACATTTTATGTGCTTATTTTTCGAAAGTATTTCATCACGTCTTCTTTATAAAATATTTGTAGTCTATAACAGGTGACTCAGTCAATATTTCAGTTCGTTTTGGATATCTAGAACAATAGCGAAAAAGAAATGTAACAAGAAGTTTAAAGTTGCGACACACAATATTTTTATTATTGTTTCAAGTTACTCACTGTTGTTAAGGTCGAGTTACTGTTGTATCGGATGTCGTGAATGTTTTTGAGGCAAAGGCTCAAATTTTGGGAGAATTTTATTTTATATTTTAGACAGAATACCTACACAGTGTTCATGGTAAGAATGGGATAGCTTTAGGATCTCGTTAACAATATAAGAGATACGAAGTCTATTAAATTAGAAAGTTCCGGAAAGTTGGTTTATTTTTTCCTGACTTTATTTGAGAACGGATGTCAAAATAAATTGCGCTTTTGTCTTATCATTTTTTCCATGATATTATCCAATGGTGACAACACTTTTGAAATCTGACGATATTTTTCTACTACCTGAAACTCTGATGTGACTACAAAAGAAAATTATTCTCATTTGAAAAAGAAATCTAAGTGAAGGCTCTAATTCATTCATCCAAAAGTTCGATTTCCCGTATAAGTAACACAAAAAATTTCTTTTCAAATAGATTTTTCGACTATTATTTTATTATTTAGACTGATAGCCACCATTCACGTGACTGTTACAGTTTAGTCTGTTCTATTGTGTAAATTAAACTACAAACGACCCTGTGACGATTCCTTTAATCAGTAGCTATTCCCGTTTCCCTTTTAGAAGTGACTTATTAACAACGTTTAATTTTGTAATGCGCTTTATAAACGGAAAGCAACAGTGAAAACGGAACTGACCGTCCGTTATTCTAGGGGTGGTTAGTTGAAACATGGCAGACAATTAACGAGTGCAATAAAGTTTAATGTAAGGAAATTAAACAAAGGGGTTGTTTCCCTGTCCGACTAATGAATGACACTGCAGGATTACATACAACACCAAAACTAACATTGAATGCACAAAGTCAATATTTCCTCTGGCAAAATATAATACACAGGGTGTTGCCATTTTCTACTTATTTGGTCTTGTTCTTTTAGTAGGGAAGTCAAAACAAATTTCTCTTATTTTAGTTCGACTATTTATCAAGAAGGTGAAATTAAGTAAAAGCAATTTTCCCCCTTTCAATTTCTCGGATTTTTCGGCCATTTATCGCCTGATTATCTGGCATTCCTTTTAGCGGTCTTGAATATTTCTAGCCTTTAGCAGCTTTATACATAATTTAAGTTAAAACCACCTTTTACTAGGAAAGAACTTTGGCCGTCTCAAATGTAAGATTTAACACATAAATTTCACACGATGTAGCGGTGCTTATTTCCCCGAAGAGCAATAAATATGGATTTAGAAGCAAAAGTCGTTAAGGAAATCGACGTAATGTACACCTACCAATATATATATCGATATATACCATGTATCGGTACCTACCCGATCATAGCCATCGATACAGTTGATTTATCAGCCCCTTTCTCTTTTTGTACTTATTGCTCCAATTACTTATAGTCCACAGTGTTTAAATTGTTTTGGTTTTCAATATAAGAGAAGATGAAGAAATTCCTCATCAAAATTCCAGAAAAGAAATAAACTTAAGATCTTGAGTAAAAAGTCTTGACAAGTCAATTTTCCCTTCATGTTTATATTGATATTTTTTTAACATCTTGATTTAGTTGTAGTTTTCAAAACAAAGGAATCTTGCAGCATCGTTTTATAAAACATGCCCGCGAGTTCGCCCGGCAGCATTTAAAATATTTTTCTTCTATTGTTTTATTTTCTGGGCCGTAAGCCTTTTTGCCGACGTCATTACACAAAAACTTTCATTCCTTATTTTTGCCCCCTTTAGGGTAAAATTTTTACAAACTTTAAATGTCGTATTTATATCTAATCGAAAGCCTAAATAATAAGTTTCAAGCCTCTAGCTTTATATCTACTTATCTATCTCTGTACTAAATTTTTATTTAAATCGGTTCAGTAGTTTGGGCGTGATTGCGTAACACACAGACAGACAGAGTTACTTTCGCATTTATAATATTATAGATTAATATAGTTTAATTATAGTTTAAAATAGTTTATATAGCTTAGTATTTAACTACTTTTATTGATCCAAATAAACAAAACCTCTATAACTTTTTACACTTAATATTTTAATTTTCTGGGCCGTAAGCTTTTTGGACGACGTCATTACACAAAAACTTTCATCGGTTAATTTTAACCCCTTTAGGGTAAAATTTTTACAAACATTGAATGTCGTATTAATTTATATCTAATTAAAAGCCTAAAAAATAAGTTTCAAGCTTCTATCTTTAAAAGTTACGGAATTTCCGCAAAAACTTTCCTATTTCAACCCCTTACAACCCTTTTTTCGCTTTAAAAAGTAGCCTATGTCCTTTCTCAGGCTCTAGACTACCTCTGTACCAAATTTCATTTAAATCGGTTCAGTAAATTTTAGGCGAAATTGTGTAGCATACAGACAGAGTTACTTTCGCATTTATAATATTCCGCGAATTCACTTTCATCAATTTTCCCATGGGAATAAGATATTTTCCCGCAGTAAAACGTAGCATATGTGTTAATCCAGGGTGTCAGCTAACTCCAAACCAAATTTTATTAAAATCGCTCCAGCCGTTTAAACGTGAAGAAGTAACAAACATACACACTCACACACTCACAAACTTTCGCCTTTATAATATTAGTGTGATTTATGAAAATTGATACTGATTAAATAAATTCTAGCATCCTTCTTAATTTCCTATTCCTTTTAAACTCCGTTCAAGAATCGATTGATTTTTGCTCTCTTGAATTTCTTATTTAAAATTCTTTCTATTTACTCACACACTTGAAGGAATAGATCCGATTTGGTTGAGAAACATGGCACTTCGCAATTTCTGTCTCGGTCCTACAGTGGAATCGTATTGAAAGTAAAATCGAAGTTGCTAAATCTTCTTCGGGATTCAAGAGCAGCACTTCGAGTGCTGAAACTGTTGCCAGTTCGAGTCGAGTTTCGTAGAACGTTAAAGAAAAAACCATTAATACTGATTTAGTAAATCCCCTCGTGTAGAATTGTCTTTTATACCCTTTTATTTCAAGAAAAAGAAAAAATGGAGACACTGTCGTGTTACAATCAATAAAAAGAGTTGTATATAAACTTGTAATTTTTTCTCTTTATAGTGCATATTATTCTAGTGTAATAGTAACGACCGATAATTTTGGAATATACAAAATGTTGTGCTCTATCATTATAATAAAATATTCAAAAGTTTTATCTCAACCAGTTGAACTAAAAAAGCACAACCTATTAAGAATTAAGATCAAGATTAATAAATAACTGCAGATAACATAATGAACACTACCTGGCGAGATTTACACTTACTGATATCTATCAATTTATAGTAATATGTACTAATTATTTCCCAATATCTGTATATTTATCTTTTGTAGGGGAGTTTACAAGATTACAATTTAGATAGAATCGTTTAATTCAGATTTTCGGTTTTCTGCCGTCGTTGATAGCAAAGGGAAATTGCGGATTAGTCGACTCCACAACCGAAAAATATTGCCAATAGCATCGTCAAACAGAAATCCCATTTCTGTATTTGATTTTTAAGCTGGTCGCGGTTTGTTCGGATCTGACGCTAAAGGTATATATATATGCGGCTACCTTTTTTAAATGCATTGCTGATTATTAATTCAAAATTGCATTTAATCTTGTTCCACGAAAGCAATCAAAGGATATGGAAATAGTTTACCTCTTTCCACTTCTGTTCCGGATAGTAATCCAATTTAAAATTACCAATTAGAAAGCAAGTCATTGGTCGTCAAAATGTAATATATTTTTACTTTTATTTCAATTTTAAATAATCCCAATTCAATATTCCTTTTTACCTACTCACTCCATTGTTTGTTTTATAGAAGCATTATTAAATTGCAATTTTATATGTATTTTAACAATAATTAATCATTTTATTGCGAGAAAAAGTCTTTTCTTTTAATTTGCAGAAAATATGTTTAATAATAGTGTCCAGTAAAATCGTTTAACTGTTCTTTCGTTTCTTACTTAATTATGAGTTGCCGAGTTTTTATTTTACAGAATTGTAGCATTGTTAAATAAATTTCCTTTAAATTACACGACTTTAATTAGTAATTTTAGTTAGAAAGTCTAGCAAAACAATTTTTTTAAACACTAAAATAATTGCAATCATCCTATTTACATATTTTAGGTATATTCTAATGAAATTTAGCAATAATTGCACCTCTAAAACGCTTTTTTTATAATTTAATAAAAGTTTGGGGTTCAGCGCCATCTCTGCAGTTTAACGAGAACTACTGGAGCTGCTTATTAAACACTACCCGTCACATTTTTTACTATACTTGAGACACTACATTATTTGAAATGAACATAACCTTACATAAGCTACCTTTTTTGCGTCAAGTGAACGTTAATTTTAAGATTTAAAGTTAAATTAAAAACAATTATTATCGCTATTTGTGCTATTAAAATGTCTGTGCAAAAGTATATGCATCCTAGAAATTTATATCGTGTACGCCCAAGTTTTAAACAGTTAGCAATTGAGTATCCAGAATTCAGAAAATACATTACTCAGGCAAGTATTCCTCTTTTAGTTACACATATACTTATTTAATTCACTATTAAGTAAATTTTTATTTTGTAACGTAATTATTTCATTATTTCTGTGTTGTAACTTAGTAAAACATTTTAAGGATGTGTCTGGAAAAATACATTTAAATTTCAACGACCTCGAAGCTCTAAGGGCACTGACGTGCACATTACTTAAAAAAGACTTTGATTTGAAACTGGAAATACCTCTTAACAAAATGATACCAACAGTCCCATTAAGATTGAATTACATATTATGGGTGGAAGATTTGCTGAACATATCGGATAAGAAAAATGAAATTAGAGGAATAGACATTGGAACAGGTGCATCCTGTATATATTGTTTACTTGGTGCAAAGAGCAATGGATGGCACATGATTGGAACTGATGTTGATGAGGAGAGCATTCTTTATGCACAAAATAATGTAAACAATAACAGTCTTCAACATCTAATAACAAGTATATTACTAATTTTAATACATTTTAAGTTCATTTACTTAAATGAAGTAATTTAATATTACAGTAAAAAAAGTAAAAGGTAACACTTTGCTAAAAGAAGCTCTTGAGGATCAGCCTGTTGATACACAGTTTGATTTCTGCATGTGTAATCCCCCCTTTTTTTCCCACATGCAAGAACTTCAACCAAATTTTAAAGCAAGACGTCCTGACAGACCTCGTCCAAAGAATGCCTTTTGTGCTACTCCTACTGAAGCAGTTCATGATGGTGGTGAAATAAAATTTGTCCAAACAATTATACACGAAAGCAAAGCACTTCAATCCAAAATTAGGTAATCATATTTAATTAGAATATATTTAAAAAATTAAGAAATCTGTTCTCTAGGATTTACACTACAATGTTGGGCCATAAGTCAAGCCTACCACGCCTTAAGAATGCACTGAGAAATGTTGGAGTAAAAAGTTTTAAAGACACTGAATTTTGTCAAGGAAATACTACACGTTGGGGTTTGGCATGGACGTTTTGTGATATTAATTTAAGAAAAGTGCCTGAAGAAACAGTGCTCACTTCAAGAAAGCTGAATAAACCTGTTCAATTTAAATTAAAAAGTTCCGAAGTTGATTATGAGCTATTCTGGAATAAAGTAGTAGCTATTTTTAAAGAACTGCAGGTATATTTAAACATTATTAACATTGAATGTGTACACTGTACAGTTAAACAGCTCGAAAATCATTTTTACATTTTAATTATAGATAAGAACCGATGACATTGCAACTGGTAAAGCAAAACGTGCCTTCTGTTTTGACGCTTTTATCAACACATGGTCACATCAACGGAAGAAACGTCGCCAACAGGAACAATTGAACAGATTATTAGATCAAGGTGATACTACAACTACTGTTGAGTCAATATCTGAGAAAAAAGACGTTGTTGCAACAAATGGCGATAATAATTTACAAAACAGTCCTGTAAAGTGCTCCCCTAGTATATCTAATGGTTCTGAATCCAACATAAATCCTACAGACGATTTATATAATAGTTTAGATCACTATGATGCTACTATGTTTGATAAAAGCGATTCACCTGTAAATGAATCAACTGAAGATTTATTTGATGATAACAATCAATGTAATGTTCACCATACAACAGATTTAATCAGTAAAATAAGTGTATCATCACCAAAAAAACGAGAATGCGATGATGATGACGACGACGATCTTTGTGCATATAAGAAGACAAAATTTGACAAAAAAGATGTTTTAGTGAGAGGGATTGTTAATGTGATAAAGGAAAAAGATGATATTGTCTTACGAATGAACTATTTATGTGGTACAGCCGGAAAAGAAGGAGTAAATCAAATATTACAATATATTAAAAATAATTGGAACAAATAAAGGAGTTATCGTGAATGAGTACTTACAGTGACCTTTCGTTTTTTTTTTTTGTTTTTGTAATTATGTATTTCAGTTGCTTATTGGCCTTTAATGTAATTTAAAAGAATTATTTGTCCTTTTTTTCCCTTATTTTGCATTTTTAACTGATTTTTATTTTTCTTTTATAAACATGGCTTGTTCTTTTAAGCTTTCAGTAAATGATTGTTCATTTATTAATCTGTATTTTAGAGAATTCTTCTGAGTTAAGTTTTCAATATATCTGTTTTATAAATTATCTGTTGTTTAATTAACACAATTAGAATTAACAAAAAAATATGAAATACAGACCTAATTCAATAACACCATATCTTAATAAATGATAATTATATTCCCAATTTAGTTGGACAGTTTGAATGAGAACACTTCAAAGTTTAGGACAGGTAGGTTGAAAGAACTAAATAGTTAGAACATATTAAAAAACACCTTCAACCCCTAATTTTTAAAATGTTTTTTATTTTTTGATAAATTACTTAATTTCTCCTTTATTAGATAAACAGAAAGTATTAAAATGTCTTAAAATTATGTAGGGCCATCAGTTGAAAGAACTTTATAGTTAGAAAATACTAAAATACACCTTCAACCCCTAATTTTTAAAATGTTTTTTATTTTTCAATAAATTACTTAATTTCTCTTTTATTAGATTAACAGAAAGTATCAAAATGTATTAAAATTATCTATAGCCATCAGTTGAAGGAACTTGATAATAAGTAAATACTAAAAAACACCTTCAACCCCTAATTTTTAAAATGTTTTTTATTTGTTGATGATTTACTTTTTATTAATTAATTTTAAATATTCGTGCGCGTCTGGCGTCTACAGCGCACCCTTCCGTCAACTACGGCAACTGTCAGATAGCCTCGTTACCAGTTGCACTCTTTGGCAATTATTTAAATTCCAAAATCATTCCAAACTGCATTGCTTCATCTAATTATCGTGATAATAAGTTGCAGTATATGTATTTTTAAATTTATTTGATAAAAATATGTTTTGAAAGCGATATTTGCAGCAATCAAAATAACGAATGTCATAGATATTGTATTTATTATAATCTCATCAATGACGTTTGTCGTAGTTCATTCCTGTTCGTTCTCTCAGTTGCTCGCTAATTTAAAAGTGTGTTGTGATATTAGGCATCGTTTTTAATAAAAATTTAAAAAGAAGATTTACAGTACATGTGTAATTTATATCACAATATATTCCGGAATTCCAGCTTAATATGTGGTACGTATTTTATTATTCGAGGATCTGATTATTTATACGATTTTTATGAATTAAGTAAATGTGTGTTGGGTAGTTGAAGCATCCATCTTTGATATATAATTTGAAAAGCATGAATGAAGACTTGTTAATTTCAATCCATTTTATGAAAAATAATAATTATCGATATACCTATATATGATATATATGAATTGATTGACAAATTGATTTATTACAAGGTTGGGTAATAAGTACCTTTGATGTTTTCGTTTTTAGTAAAAATTGTTTTTGATATAAAATTTTGTGACACAACAATTTTATTTATGTTTTTTCTTACAGATGCATTTGGGAATGCACTTAATTTGCTGTCTTTACCAAGTCACAATAATTCCCTCTTAAACAGTTCCATTTACACAGACAGAGTATTTCCTTCCTAAATGTTAAAAGGACTTTTTAAACATTAGTAGGTAAGATACCTTTGAAATAAATGCTTGAATGAATATGAAAACTTATTTGTGTGACTTTGAAACTGCAATAAGTGCATCATAGACTGCTTTATAATGTTAAAGTGCAATAAGTACATACATGTTTGATGTAAGGTAATTAAAATATTTATTTATTTTTTAAAGGCTTCACAATAAGGCAAGGGCACTACAGTCTTCTGTGTAGAACATTACCAGGAAGTCTTAGCTTATTTAGTTTCAGTGAAGAGTGATACGGATGACTTTTTCTTTCCTGAGAAGAAGGGATGATGAAGACAACAAGAAATTCCCTGCTAAAGCAATTTTGTGCATGGGATTGATTACTTTCCAGGACAATATAGATGGTAACAAAAATTATTTAAAAATATTTTTGTGGTTTTAAATTTGTTCTTTAAATAATTCTAAGTATGTAATGATATTTTTGTTTCTCTATTTAGTTTCAATGGGTACCTAATGCTGAGAATGACATTTTCTTTCATTTTCTTCTGGAAAGAAAGAATGACGAGCACAATATGATGTCTATTGCTAAAGAAGTTTTTTGAACGGACTTGGTTGTTTTTTGGACACTTTGGAAGTCTGCTGGACAATATAGATGGTAATAAAAATGATTTAAGAATATTTTAATAGCTTTCAGTTGGTTCACTAAACGATTGTAAATAATCGTTTCGTTTTTTGTACATTTGTTCATTGTAAAATAATGTGAAAGACTGCAGGGTGTTTTTTGTTGTGTTCTTCTAGAATAACTGTTACGGTGATATTTAACTAAATCACGAAAAATAAACTTTTGCAATTAATTATGAAATGTGTAATTATTAACATAAATGTTTGGTCGTTATCAATTTGTTCGTTTAAAGATTGCTATTTAGAATTAAATAACTGTTTTTATTAAACATTTTCAGTAAATAATACTTATTAAAAAGTTTTAACTTTGACTTTAAAAACCTGCACGAAGTTTTTAATGTCCAATAATTAATTAACATAAGGATTTTGGTGCTAAAATGTTTTTAGTAATGTATGGGGTGTGCGAAATTCAATTTTTTGTATAGGACAAATCATAAACTGTAATGAGATATACAAAAAATAAAAATAAATGGAAGCTACTGGATCTCTTTTTCTTGTGTTAAATTCCTTGGTGTTTTCAAAAAATAAACTCGTTTTATTGTAAAGAAATGAAAGTTAATGTTATTTTTTTATTTCTGTTTAGTTTCAATGAAGAGAGATAAGGGTGACTTTTTCTCTCCCTAAAAGAAGGGATGACGATCACAACAAGAAATTGCTGCTAAAGGAATTTGTTGCATGGAATTCACTACTTTGTGGATTTGTTGGTAATTTCCAGGATAATAAAAATGGTAAGAAAAATTATTTAAGAATACTTTTGTGGTTTTAAATTTGTTCTTTAAACAATTCTCCTTAATTATTAGTTTCAGTGTTTATATTCATATTTGCATGTTTATAATTAATTAAATTCTTAAAATATTATAAATATAAATTTTTACAGTAGTCCAAATAAAAGTATATATTTGCTTATTAAGATACATTGTGTATGTATTTATTTAAATAAAACTTTGAAGACAATTTTTTCAATATTAATTAATTTCACATTACAATTGTTTCACCTTGTGATAAAGCCTTATACAGGCCAAAACAATTGTAAAGTAAAATAATTACATTGTGTAAATTGATTTCTAAGTTTTATTTAAATAGTTCAAAATGGATTTCCATCAAGGAAATGTAGAAACAATTAATCATGTATTTATTTGCTTCTGTAACAGTTGTTTAGGTTATTAGATCATTTCAAAGAATAAGTTGATACTATCAAAATGGTGTAATAATTGAAACAGTTGTTGGAGAATCAAGCAAATATATTGTTAAACTTACCAAGTGTTTTTAATTTAACTTAACGGTTCTCATTACTTGCTTTTGTTTTAGTTATTAAGATAATCGTTTCTTTTAAATAAAATATAGGTAATTATAATCCTATTAAAAAAAACAAAGTTTATGTATTGAATATTTAAAATAAAAATAGATTTAAAATATATTAGTATATTACCTTGTACATGTCATTAATATTTTATTCTTGTATTACCAAAACAGATACCTGCACTTACATTTGAGAGCAGTTCCAACGATATTGATCTTCAACAATATGACGTCTTCCTACAACTTATCTCTAATTTTGACGGCGCTTATACCGACGAGTTCTACCTTCTGTTAACAACAATTTCAAGCGGGGGATCCAAGTGATTGGCTGAGCAGAGGTGATCTAACTTATAGAAAGTTTACTACTGTGACACTTCGTTGGACAATTTCTTTGGTACATCACGTTCTGCACATTATAGAGGTGAGAATAAATTAAGTTTAATTAAATATTGCTCGTTATTAATCAGTTGCCATCGTATTTGTTTCAGATCGTCGCGGGAGAAGAAAAGAAGATCCCGTAGTTAGAACTTTTTTTATTTTTGTTTATTAGATTTCATTTGTTCATTCATGTTTTATTTTGCATGCTTACCATTCAATTCATTCATTTGTTTATTGTTTTTTTAGAAGTAATATTTTATTTTGCATGTTCTCTTGCTTACCTCTTCGCTTTGCTTACTGCAATTCTTACTATCGCGCTTTGCACTTACCCTACGCCATCCGCAGGATTCAACGTTTCGTTATCTTGCTTGTTCCTTCTCATCTATGGTTCGAAGCGGAGGCCTCCCCGAGCGACTTGCCATAGACTTAGCTTTTTAGTTGTTCTTTGAAGTGTCTTACACGCTTCACGCGGTCTACTCGAACGTCACTTCCTTTCAGACTGATTGGTGTGGGTTATCTGGAATAGAAGCAATAGGCGACTGCCCAGCTCTCTCAGACGACATCTGTCCGATCTTTTCTACCAAATTCTATTAGTTTTTGTCGTTAGTCCTTTGTAGTTTAGTCGGTTAATACACTGCACTATTCGCTTACAGGTAAAGGACATCGATCGAAGACTGAAGACATACTTTATTCTTTTTCATTTGTTTTCTTGTATTTTTCTCTTACAGGTATTTATTTGTATTTATAAACTATATTGTTCATATTTATTAAAGGATATATTTGTAACAAAAGAGTCTCTCTGATAACTCAAAACTTTTCTAAATTGTCTTTTTGGTAAAATTATTAAAACCAAATTAAATTTTAATCAATTTATATTGGCGGATAAGGGTTGGCTATAGGGGGGTGATTGTGGAGGCCACGGAGTATTAGATGAACTTTTTTAGTCCAAATACAACTTTTAAATGTTAATTTAAAAGTCTGTTTTTCGTGTTGTAGTAAGTATTAAAAAAGAGCTTAAGTTATTGGTAGTAGTACTCAATTAACTTTTTCGTGTTGTTGTACATGTAGGATTATTAATGTAACTCATTTTAATATACCTACAAATACAATAATATGAAAAAATCAATTAAGTGCCACAAAGAACAACTTGGTGTCTTTTTTTCCGTTTTTATTACAACACGAACGACATACAAACTTTTATAATGATGTAATTGTATTTTAATTTGTTGTGTATTTTCTCTTTCAGCTATTTTATTATATTGTCATTAAATATAAATATAATCTTAACTTATTTTGTACATTTTCTATTGTTATAACTTTGTTCAATGTATTATATGTGTATATGTATATATTTCTGTAGTAAAATGTAAATAACAGGATTAATTAATAAATCAATTAAAATTAAATACATGTTTATGTTAACTATATAAAATTATAGTAGAGATTTCATGAGTAAAAGATTCTTCGAACCAGATTAATTCAACGAATACATATTTCTAAAAAAAAGCTTTCCCTTTTTATGATGCTCTCCTGATACAAATGTTAAAACTTCGTAGAAAATAATTTTTTCTAAAAATACCTCCTGCGACTTATGCTCTCCTGATACAAATGGTCAAAATTTAAGCAAATTTTTAATTTCTGGGCATATACGAGGGCTGATCAAGAAATAATGTGACAATCAAATTTTTCCGAAAATACCTCCTGCGACTTATGCTCTCCTGATACAAATGGTCATAATTTAAGCAAATTTTTAATTTCTGGGTATATACGAGGGCTGATCAAGAAATAATGTGACAATAAATTTTTTCCGAAAATACCTCCTGCGACCTATGCTCTCCTGATACAAATGGTCAAAATTTTAACAAATTTCTAATTTTTGGTCATATACGAGGGCTGATCAATAAATAATGTGAATCAAAATTTCTATTTTTGAGCAATTTTCTATATTTGTATTAGGAGAGTATAAGTTGAATCGGATCTTTTGTAAAGTCAACAAAAATTTGTATGTATTAAATAACACATCGTCGTATCCCTTTAACTTTACTTTCTCTATACAGGGAATTAACTAAAACAATTTTTTACCTTTCTAAGTTTATTGGTAGTCCAATAGGATTTTACATTATTTAACAACCAAGATCTATAGAACAATCAATAAAATATACATACAATACATTTTAATATTATTTTATTACAATCAAAACAAAATTACATACATTGCATTAATTACTTTTACAAGTTCAATAATATAATATGTAATAATATTAACATTCAGATACAATACAATAAAATAGCTGAAAGAGAAAATACACAACAAATTAAAATACAATAACACCATTATAAAAGACTACAACACGAAAAACAGACTTTTAAATTAACATTTAAAAGTTGTATTTGGACTAAAAAAGTCCATCTAATACTCCGTGGCCTCCACAATCACCCCCCTATAGCCAACCCTTATCCGCCAATATAAATTGATTAAAATTTAATTTGGTTTTAATAATTTTACCAAAAAGACAATTTAGAAAAGTTTTGAGTTATCAGAGAGACTCTTTTGTTACAAATATATCCTTTAATAAATATGAACAATATAGTTTATAAATACAAATAAATACCTGTAAGAGAAAAATACAAGAAAACAAATGAAAAAGAATAAAGTATGTCTTCAGTCTTCGATCGATGTCCTTTACCTGTAAGCGAATAGTGCAGTGTATTTACCGACTAAACTACAAAGGACTAACGACAAAAACTAATAGAATTTGGTAGAAAAGATCGGACAGATGTCGTCTGAGAGAGCTGGGCAGTCGCCTATTGCTTCTATTCCAGATAACCCACACCAATCAGTCTGAAAGGAAGTGACGTTCGAGTAGACCGCGTGAAGCGTGTAAGACACTTCAAAGAACAACTAAAAAGCTAAGTCTATGGCAAGTCGCTCGGGGAGGCCTCCGCTTCGAACCATAGATGAGAAGGAACAAGCAAGATAACGAAACGTTGAATCCTGCGGATGGCGTAGGGTAAGTGCAAAGCGCGATAGTAAGAATTGCAGTAAGCAAAGCGAAGAGATAAGCAAGAGAGCATGCAAAATAAAATATTGCTTCTAAAAAACAATAAACAAATGAATGAATTGAATGGTAAGCATGCAAAATAAAACATGAATGAACAAATGAAATCTAATAAACAAAAATAAAAAAAGTTCTAACTACGGGATCTTCTTTTCTTCTCCCGCGACGATCTGAAACAAATACGATGGCAACTGATTAATAACGAGCAATATTTAAGTAAACTTAATTTATTCTCACCTCTATAAGGTGCAGAACGTGATGTACCAAAGAAATTGTCCAACGAAGTGTCACAGTAGTAAACTTTCTATAAGTTAGATCACCTCTGCTCAGCCAATCACTTGGATCCCCCGCTTGAAATTGTTGTTAACAGAAGGTAGAACTCGTCGGTATAAGCGCCGTCAAAATTAGAGATAAGTTGTAGGAAGACGTCATATTGTTGAAGATCAATAATCGTTGGAACTGTTCTCAAATGTAAGTGCAGGTATCTGTTTTGGTAATAGAAGAATCAAATATTAATGACATGTACAAGATAATTTACTAATATATTTTAAATCTATTTTTATTTTAAATATTCAATACATAAACTTGTTTTTTTTAATAGGATTATAATTACCTATATTTTATTTAAAAGGAAACAATTATCTTATTAACTAAAACAAAAGCGAGTAATGAGAACCGTTAAGTTAAATGAAAAACACTTGGTAAGTTTAACAATATATTTGCTTGATTCTCCAACAATTGTTTCGATTATTACACCATTTTGATAGTATCAACTTATTCCTTGAAATGATGTATTAACTGAAACAACTACTGTTACTGAAGCAAATAAATACTTGATTAATTGTTTCTACATTCCCTTGATGGAAATCCATTTCGAACTATTTAAATAAAACTTAGAAATTAATTTACACAATGTAATTAATTTTACTTCACAATTGTTTTGCCCTGTTTAAGGCTTTATCACAAAGTGAAACAATTCTAAAGTGAAATTAATAAATATTGAAAAAACTGTCTTCTAAGTTTTATTTCAATAAATAAATACACAATGTATCTTAACAAGTGTTAATTTTCTTTTCACTCTGTTGCACATAAGATGTGGACGTGCAGCAAAATTTACCCGAAATTTAAAACGTATTTTTTGTATTACTTGCAGTTGCCAATTTGGCGTATACATTCGACGTTTCAAAACATTTAATAACAAAAATTGTCTGTTCGCAGCTAACTTTTCGTATTTTTCATTTATTTATTTCAAGTAGGCGTCTATTTTTATGGAACGAATTATCCTTCTTCAATTTAAAGTGAGAGGAGGGTTTTCTGTTTTAACAATTACCATTCATTCTAAAATATAGAAAATGTCTTAGAAAAATTACGAACAGTAACGACAGTGTTATTCAACGGAATAACAATTCTCTTATATTCATTAGTATTTATACATAAATATAACATCACAGATTTATGACATATTAATGGCATGTGCAATATATTTTTGTTTTCTACCATATATGTATACCTTTCTATTTATTGAATAAACATTTATATACTTTAAATCTATTTTTAATTCAAATGTTAAATGATATTTATATTGATGTAATGAACATTAATAAAAAAGGGCACTTTTGGATTTCACAATTTATTAACGGACCTGTGATTTTTCTTTTTAGTACGAACGGGAAGTAATAGACAGTAATAAATAAATAGTATTAAACTATTATCACTACGAAACGTGCAAGTCGTTCTACATCTATTCATATGCAGGTAGTTTTCATTGTACTAGTGCCGCTTTATACTAACCACAAATCGTAGTAAATATAGGGTTCTAAACGAATTAAAATGGCATAGCATTGTCAGATGCAGGATCTTTTTGGTATTACTAGGCTAATATTATTTGGATATACTATTATATAACAATACAAACGAAATTGTTTGGATAGATTATCGTTTAAAATTGGCAGAGCCTGCTGCACAATTTACAAATTAATTCACACGCTATATTCACTCAGTGGCGTGTAAATTACTATTTGCAGAAGCTCCATACGTAAGATAAGCAAAGAATATATTACTGTTATTATAATTGCAAGACAGTAATTCAGAAATAATAAAATTTATAAGAAATTACATGCTTGTTTGATTAACATTAGAAATCCGACTAATTTAAGCAAACAAGAGGTGCTAATTGGGTAGGTACTTAAGTGGATACTATCAAAATTTAATATTGCACGTTACATGTATAGATTCAAATACATAAACAATTTTTATTATTAATTTATTATTTGTTTAATTTTACGAACCGCTACTGAATTTTCACCCCCTCACGTTCCACTATCGGCAACACTACTTCATTATTGATTTACTAATGTATATTATTTCCCGTTCGTAGAATGTTATAACTGAACTTATTCTATATATAATATTTGGCGCTTAAATGTTAGAAGTTCCAAATGGGTGTTAAAATAAATTTAACAATAGTGAGTTATTTACCGATAATTGTTCATCGATGGAATTCTGACTATTTTCGTTTGTGTTAATTTCTGGTGCTTCTTCTAATAAGGTCAATTTCTATTAATTATTTTCTACAGCCCTAATATAAAACAACCAACTAAATTTAAAACTATTACTTCCACAAAAACTAAACATAGGGCTTAAACTCAACTAAATATTATTGTTTTGTTTAAGACAGTGATTTAAGAAAAACTGAGGTAATTAAAATAATAAAGGTAAAGTCAGGAGCAGGTACATATAAATTATTTTGTAATTTGTGTTACAAATTTTACTTTCTAAAAGCTAAAACAAATTTTAAAAACAAAAATAAAGTAGAATTCAGTTATGTTAAAAATTTAATTGTAAACAAACATACGTCTGTCAAGTTTCTCTTAATAAATACTGAAAACTAAAAGTGCCTTATATTATTGTCTATTACATATGTGGTTTCATCAAGTATCGATATACAAAATGAGTTAAATTATGAACAATTTTTCTCTAATTGTATTATAAAGTCTTCATAGAATCACAGATTACATACGTAGTAAACACAAGAAAGAAAGCAGTTTGTTTATATATTTAAACATTAACAAAAAAGCTTTACATACGTTTTCTAAATAAAATGTCAAATTTTAAAGGTATTTATGAACAAATAAACTAGATCTGAGTAATAACGAGCAATATTTAGTTAAACTTAATTTATTCTCACCTCTATAATGTGCAGAACGTGATGCCCCAAAGAATTTGTCCAACGAAGTGTCACAGTAGTAAACTTTCTATAATCTAGATCACCTATGCTCAGTCAATCACTTGGATCTCCCGCTTGAAATTGTCGTTAACAGAAGATAGAACTCATCGGTATAAGCGCCATCAAAATTAGAAATAAGTTGCAGGAAGACGTCATATTGTTGAAGATCAATATCGTTGGAACTGTTCTCAAATGTAAGTGCAGGTATCTGTTTTGGTAATACAAGAATAAAATATTAATTATTTTATATCTATTTTTATTTTAAATATTCAATACATGAACTTTGTTTTTTTAATAGGATTATAATTACCTATATTTTATTTAAAAAGAAACGATTATCTTAATAACTAAAACAAAAGCAAGTAATGAGAACCGTTAAGTTAAATTAAAAACACTTGGTAAGTTTAACAATATATTTGCTTGATTCTCCAACAACTGTTTCAATTATTACACCATTTTGATAGTATCAACTTATTCTTTGAAATGATCTAATAACCTAAACAACTGTTACAGAAGCAAATAAATACATGATTAATTGTTTCCACATTTCCTTGATGGAAATCCATTTCGAACTATTTAAATAAAACTTAGAAATCAATTTACACAATGTAATTAATTTTACTTTACAATTTTTTTGCCCTGTATAAGGCTTTATCACAAGGCGAAACAATTGTAACGTGAAATTAATTAATATTAAAAAAACTGTCTTCAAAGTTTTATTTAAATAAATACATACACAATGTATCTTAATAAGCAAATATGAATATAAACACTGAAACTTATAATTAAGGAGAATTGTTTAAAGAGCAAATTTAAAGCCACAAAAGTATTTTTAAATAATTTTTCTTACCATTTATATTATCCTGGAAATTACCAACATATCCAGAAATCGTCATCCCTTCTTTTAGGGGGAGAAAAAGTCACCCTTATCCCTCTTCATTGAAACTAAACAGAAATAAAAAAATAACATTAACTTTCATTTCTTTACAATAAAACGAGTTTATTTTTTGAAAACACCAAGGAATTTAACACAAGAAAAAGAGATCCAGTAGCTTCCATTTATTTTTATTTTTTGTATATCTCATTACAGTTTATGATTTGTCCTATACAAAAAATTGAATTTCGCACACCCCATACATTACTAAAAACATTTTAGCACCAAAATCCTTATGTTAATTAATTATTGGACATTAAAAACTTCGTGCAGGTTTTTAAAGTCAAAGTTAAAACTTTTTAATAAGTATTATTTACTGAAAATGTTTAATAAAAACAGTTATTTAATTCTAAATAGCAATCTTTAAACGAACAAATTGATAACGACCAAACATTTATGTTAATAATTACACATTTCATAATTAATTGCAAAAGTTTATTTTTCGTGATTTAGTTAAATATCACCGTAACAGTTATTCTAGAAGAACATAAAAAAAGATACCCTCCAGTCTTTCACATTATTTTACAATGAACAAATGTACAAAAAACGAAACGATTATTTACAATCGTTTAGTGAACTAACTGAAAGCTATTAAAATATTCTTAAATCATTTTTATTACCATCTATATTGTCCAGCAGACTTCCAAAGTGTCCAAAAAACAACCAAGTCCGTTCAAAAAACTTCTTTAGCAATAGACATCATATTGTGCTCGTCATTCTTTCTTTCCAGAAGAAAATGAAAGAAAATGTCATTCTCAGCATTAGGTACCCATTGAAACTAAATAGAGAAACAAAAATATCATTACATACTTAGAATTATTTAAAGAACAAATCTTTAAAAACCACAAAAATATTTTTAAATAATTTTTGTTACCATCTATATTGTCCTGGAAAGTAATCAATCCCATGCACAAAATTGCTTTAGCAGGGAATTTTTTGTTGTCTTCATCATCCCTTCTTCTCAGGAAAAAAAAAGTCATCCGTATCACTCTTCACTGAAACTAAATAAGCTAAGACTTCCTGGTAATGTTCTACACAGAAGACTGTAGTGCCCTTGCCTTATTGTGAAGCCTTTAAAAAATAAATAAATATTTTAATTACCTTACATCAAACATGTATGTACTTATTGCACTTTAACATTATAAAGCAGTCTATGATGCACTTATTGCAGTTTCAAAGTCACACAAATAAGTTTTCATATTCATTCAAGCATTTATTTCAAAGGTATCTTACCTTCTAATGTTTAAAAAGTCCTTTTGACATTTAGGAAGGAAATACTCTGTCTGTGTAAATGAAACTGTTTAAGAGAGAATTATTTTGACTTGGTAAAGACAGCAAATTAAGTGCAACCCCTAAATGCATCTGTAAAAAAAACATAAATAAAATTGTTGTGTCACACACTATTATATCAAAAACAATTTTTACTAAAAACCAAAACATCAAAGGTACTTATTACCCAACCTTGTAATAAATCAATTTGTCAATCAATTCATATATATCATATATAGGTATATCGATAATTATTATTTTTCATAAAATGGATTGAAATTAACAAGTCTTCATTCATGCTTTTCAAATTATATATCAAAGATGGATGCTTCAACTACCCAACACACATTTACTTAATTCATAAAAATCGTATAAATAATCAGATCCTCGAATAATAAAATACGTACCACATATTAAGCTGGAATTCCGGAATATATTGTGATATAAATTACACATGTACTGTAAATCTTCTTTTTAAATTTTTATTAAAAACGATGCCTAATATCACAACACACTTTTAAATTAGCGAGCAACTGAGAGAACGAACAGGAATGAACTACGACAAACGTCATTGATGAGATTATAATAAATACAATATCTATGACATTCGTTATTTTGATTGCTGCAAATATCGCTTTCAAAACATATTTTTATCAAATAAATTTAAAAATACATATACTGCAACTTATTATCACGATAATTAGATGAAGCAATGCAGTTTGGAATGATTTTGGAATTTAAATAATTGCCAAAGAGTGCAACTGGTAACGAGGCTATCTGACAGTTACCGTAGTTGACGGAAGGGTGCGCTGTAGACGCCAGACGCGCACGAATATTTAAAATTAATTAATAAAAAGTAAATCATCAACAAATAAAAAACATTTTAAAAATTAGGGGTTGAAGGTGTTTTTTAGTATTTACTTATTATCAAGTTCCTTCAACTGATGGCTATAGATAATTTTAATACATTTTGATACTTTCTGTTAATCTAATAAAAGAGAAATTAAGTAATTTATTGAAAAATAAAAAACATTTTAAAAATTAGGGGTTGAAGGTGTATTTTAGTATTTTCTAACTATAAAGTTCTTTCAACTGATGGCCCTACATAATTTTAAGACATTTTAATACTTTCTGTTTATCTAATAAAGGAGAAATTAAGTAATTTATCAAAAAATAAAGAACATTTAAAAAATTAGGGGTTGAAGGTGTTTTTTCGGTATTTTTTAACTTAAAAGTTCATTCAACTGATGGCCCTAAATTGTTTTAATACATGTTGATACTTTCTGGTTATCTAATAAAAGAGAAGTTAAGAAATTTAATAAAAAATAAAAAACATTTTAAAAAGTGGGGGTTGAAGTCGTTTTTGGTATTTTCTAACTATAAAGTTCATTAAACTAATGGCCCTAAATAGTTTTAATACATTTTGATGCATTCTGTTAAGTGAATAAAGAAAAAAGTAGGTCATTTATCAAAATATAATTTTGTTTTAATTAAGGTGTTTTCTGGATATTTCTACCTATAATTTTCTTTATTTGATGGTCGTAGACAACTTCTAATTATATATTTCATATTCTCTGATTGTTTAACAAGAGAAAACCGTACTTATAAAAAAATTAAAAATGTTTTTTTATCTAAATTAGGGGTTGAAGGTGGATCTCGATTACTTTTAACTGTAATGTTGTTTCAAATGATGGTTTGACACTATTGCTTAGGTATCAATGCTGGAAAATTTTATCAATAGATAAATAATCAATAATAGAAATTTTTTTGTTTTCACTACTTTACTTTTTTGAAATTGAAAAATACCACTTGGTAAAGTTTTATAATACATACATAAGCTTATTTATAAATGACTTTTAAATAATTGTCCTACCCATAATTCAAAATTTTTATTATTAATTATAGGAAAACAGCCATTGTTCGTAAAAAGTTCTGTAAGGCCTAAAACCGAAAATGTAACTAGCAGATATCAATTTTTTTTAGTATCATACGAGTTTATTTTTAAAATATGAAAGAAAGTTTTAAAAAACTTGTTTCTAGTGATATTTTACATCAATATATCGATTTTGATTTTGAGTAAGATTTGATTTTTTAATGTTTTTTGATACACCCCTAAAACTGACAATTTTATCAATAAATATTAAAATTTTCTAAAAGTGAGAATATCTTATTCAAATTCGGTAGGTAAGTTAACTTACAATATCATTAGAAAAGAGTTGTGTTATAACTTTTTTTCATATTTCAAAAATTAAGATACTTTACTTTTGAGCAAAATTCATTCAACGATTTTACAAGTGCAAATTTTACAAAACAAAATCTAATCCTCGTTATGTTTTTGCAATCTTATTAAATACATCGTTAGAGTCAATAATATATACTGTATATGTTCAACATTGCTAAACCATTGAGTCAGTTCAAAATATTAAAACATAAATTAATTAATTAATTATTATTCTAGAAAATTATATTCAATTAAGCTATTGTTTTTACCTTTTAAATGATTAATGTTGATTATCCTTGAATACACCACTGTACGTGGCATGCACAATTATAAAATATCACAATATCTATTAATAGAAAACCAGAGCAGTCACCTTTTCCTCTCTTTCTGAAATGTGGACATAAACTAACAAAAACATCGTCCTTGCCAATGTCATCTATTTACCTATCTACGTCCATCCATAAACGAGTTGTTTCACATTCATAAAAAACTGACCATGTTAACTTGTTTATCGTCTTATACCGAGTTAAGCAAAACAAAACGGAAATAAAAACGATATTAATTATTACAGCCAAAAGTTTTACTTTATTATTCCTTTTAATTACATCTATTATTGAATACTTTACTTATTGTATGTACTTTAAAACAATAATGGTTATTGTGACTTAATTCATGAGTTTTGATATTAAAGACAGTTAATGATGGGCCTCGGATTTTAAAAACTCATTGTACTTTGATTCTGTCATCAATTCTTTGGTTTCTTCTTCGTTATCTAACTCTACTTTAAACAGCCACCCTAAAATAAAAAAATTATTTTACCATTAGATATTCATGTACAGCCTATAGGTTAATATGTATAGTTGCACTAATATGATTAAAATATTAATTACATACTTACTTTTAATTATACGAAAAATGAAAATTAAAAGTTACCTTTATCGTAGCATGATTTGTTAATCAATGAAGGGGTTTTTTCAACTTCTGTATTTTTTTCTGTAACACGACCTGATACTGGACTGTAAATTTCACTGGCTGCCTTTACGCTTTCTAGGGCTCCACACTCATCTAAACATAAAAAATAAAATACAATAAAAGCAATACAATTATTTATCTAATTATTTAATATATTTTAAGATAATTTTAATTTTAGGTATAACAGAAAGTAGTGAATAAAATTGGGTCACTATTATATGATACCCTACTGGACAAAAAACTTTATTTTTGCATCTTTAAATGGAAGTTCAATTTATCAAAATTCCAAGGATTCTGTAAAAATTCAGAAATTGTTTTTGATGAACGGCGTACGTCACGTTGCCGTAGACCCTGTCCCCCCTTATCATATTATGTCACACTCAGTAAGACCCCTCCCCCCCTCCTTGTATGCGAACGTATTTTATGAACGGCGCCATTTATATATTAAACTTATTTTAATTTTATTGTTTTATAAAATAAGAATCAATTTATTAACAGTCAAAAACGTTTCTACCTAATAGGTAGGTGTTATAAATATAAATTGGACCTTGAACCTTGTTATCATATCGTACGCGAAATTTTCCCTTAATCTTTTAACCGCTGTCTTCTATATATTTTAAGTACTTATCATTATTTGTTATTTTTAAACTATTTTATCGAATGAACTTTCTATTAATATAATTTTTAATTTTTTCGCATTAAGCGGATGCGTAGTTCATAAATTTTATAATGGTTTAAGAACAAATGTCAAAAGAAGGCAATGGCGTACAGCCAGAATTTTCTAAAGGTAAAAAATTTCAATTACATAAAATATCATAATATTTAGAGACTGCTATAAGATTAATGTTGCAATTTCCTGGAAGTTTGTTAGTTTTTAAAAAATACCCTTGTCAGATTGTAACATAACAAATTAAAACGTAATATTTGACGGTAATTTGTACCCCCTTTGAATCTCACAGTGATTACGTCACTAAATGAAAGATTAAGTGCCACTAAAGCAAAAATTTTCATTATAACACCATTGTCCTGCCTGTTTTTGATTAAAATCAACATTTTAGAATAAGTAATGAATTAGCTAGTTAGGAGCAAAATTCTTTTATCAACGTAGGTACTTAATGGATTTATAATAATTTCTGGGTCATTCTACGTATCCTGTGGTTCTTGTAATTCGAGAATTTTTTTTATTATGTGCTCATATACAGCTTAAATAACTTTTAAGAGTACTCACCCCCTTGTTTTATAACTAAGTCCACATCAGGTAACTGAACGTACACAACATCCCCAAGAGCGTCCTGTAATCAACAAAATCCTAAGCTAAGGCTTTTTGTATGACTCTTTTATATATATTCTTAATATTTACCTGAGCATAGTTCGAAATGCCCACAGTTCCAATTTTCCCATCAACAGCCACCCATTCGTGTTTCTTAGTAAAAAACCGTTCTGTAATATAATAAATATTTTTACCCCACCCTTATGTACCTACTCACAAATTGGTTTGATTTATTCTATTTTTTACCTGCAAATGTTGCCTTGGAAGTACTAATTAGTCTCACTTTCTTCTCAAAACCATTTTGTCTATTGTTAAATAAAAACTTTTTAAGAACACTTCGACCACCACGAGATATTCCGCGAGAAAAAACCATCGTGACGTTAGCCATTACACTTTCGACGACGAGTGATTTGAAGTAAAATTAAACATTCTGCTGATAACGGATTACGTAGAGGTCATGCGGGGGGTTACAGTGTCTAATTATGAGAGATTATTATTTGTGTAGATATTAATTATTACAGTTTCATTTCATAAATTGCTGTCTTAACACGAGTACTTTTACGTATGTGTATTAAAAGGTCAGAGATTTGTGTTTGTCTTAGTTATGCGTTGTGTAACTTTAAAGTTTGCTTTTCCTCTTAATCACTTCATGGAAAACAACTTATTTTTGAACGCAACTATCTTCTGTATTTGCTTATTTAATAGTCTGTTAAAATTAAAGATTACGTAGTATAGCAAAATATTTTGTAAAATTATGATGAACTAGCTAGGTATGCCCGCGACTTCGTCCGCGTCCAATAGTGACTTTCGGCAGCATTTAAAATTATTTTCTTCTATATTTGTATTTTCTGGGCCGTAAGCCTTTTTGCCCACGTCATTACACAAAAACTTTCATTTTTTATTTTTGTCCCATTTAAGGTAAAATTTTTACAAACTTTAAATATCGTATTTATATATAATCAAAAGCATAAAAAAATAAGTTTCAAACCTCTAGCTTTATATCTACTTATCTATCTCTGTACCAAATTCTCATTTAAATCGGTTCAGTAGTTTGGGCGTGATTGCGTAACACACAGACAGACAGAGTTACTTTCGCATTTATAATATTATAGATTAATATAGTTTAATTATAATTTAAAATAGTTTATATAGCTTAGTATTCAACTACTTTTATTGATCCAAATAAACAAAACCTCTATAACTTTTTACAGTTAATATTTTAATTTTCTGGACCGTAAGCTTTTTGGACGACGTCATTACACAAAAACTGTCATCGGCTAATTTTATCCCCTTTAGGGTAAATTGTTTACAAACATTGAATGTCGTATTTATTTATATATAATCAAAAGCCTAAAAAATCTTTAAAAATTACGGAATTTCCGCACAAACTTTCCTATTTCAACCCCTTACAACCCTTTTTTCGCATTAAAAGGTAGCCTATGTCCTTTCTCAGGCTCTAGACTATCTCTGTACCAAATTTCATTTAAATCGGTTCAGTAAATTTTAGGCGAGATTGTGTAGCATACAGACAGAGTTACTTTCGCATTTATAATATTCCGCGAATTCATTTTCATCGATTTTCTCATGGGAATAAGATATTTTCCCGCAGTAAAACGTAGCCTATGTGTTAATCCAGGGTGTCAGTTAACTCCATACCAAATTTTATTAAAATCGCTCCAGCCGTTTAGACGTGAAGAAGTAACAAACATACACACTCACACACTCACAAACTTTCGCCTTTATAATATTAGTGTGATAAGTTGTTGTTACTCTTTGTATGTTTACAAATTGAGTTTTCAAAAAAACTGTAAATTGTGTAACAATCCGAAGAAAACCAGATCGTAACATCGTAGGTTAAGAGTTTTATTTCAGTATTTTGGGTATTCATTCCTACTTTCATTGTTCTTTGGTTTAGTCGACATTTTTGTGTCAAAATATTTTTTTTTAAATAAAACATAAATCGTAGACGTTTCTTATAATTGAAAATATTACACTTCAAACTCTCATGAGCCTTAACCTTGAATTGCCCAGAAACGTAACTTCGCCCATTGCCAGTAAGATTTTCGACGTTTTTGAGCACCTAGGGCAGGGATGGCGAACCATTGGCACGCGTGCCACAAGTGGCACGTTTGAAAATATTGATGGCACGTACAAAAACAAAAATTTTTTTTAAGTTATCTTTTTTAATAGAAATGAATTAAAAATTATACACTTAATTTATACTTTATGATATAAATTTGTAGTACTGAATACCTATCTTAGTATGTTAACTAGAACCGTCAAATTATACATTTTATTATTAAAATATCGCATGAATTCTTTCGAAGTATATACAGATGCGCATTAGATAAAAAATTTTGCGTATCCAGTTTCGCCTTCTTAAGGTATTTGAATGTTGTTGCTGTCGCAGCCGTCGAATAAAAATTTATTTTATATCCTGATACAATACCATTTGAAAAATTAAATTTAAAAGTCCTTGAGTTGTTAAATTTTAATGAATTAGAAATGGAATTAGTTGAATTTCAGTCAAGTACCATATAGAACCAAAAATTTGTTGATTTAAGAAACGATTTAGAAATTATTGAAAGTAATCGATTATTGGATAAAATAAATAAAATTGCAGAAGATGAAATTCTAGCTATAGGTACATGGAATTCAATTCCTGACACGTTTAATTGTTTAAAACTTTAAAAATATTAGCAAAGGCAATTTTATCAATTTTTTCATCGACGTGGGCATGTGAATCTCTATTTTCGGAATTAAATTTTATAAAAAATAAATATAGAAATAGAATGACGAATGAGTCGAGCTCTGCATGCGTACTGTTGAAATTAACTAAATATGAACCAGATATTAAATCTTTAGGTACATCTTGTGTACAGCAACAAAAATCACATTAAAAACAATTTTTTTTAATGTGAATTTAGTTTCTAGCATATTACTTTTTGTAAAACATTGATTAATTAAAAATTGTTTAAAGATGAATTGCTTTTGTTTGTTTGTTTAATTATACTGTGACGTGTTCGGTCACAGAAAACACAATTAACAAAACAAAACAACGAGTTTATTTAATTACTAAAATTAATTTGACTACACTACAGTTATGAACAAGTCCGCACAATTTATTTCACTAAAAGTCACTTTTTAATCGCCGTTCCGGTAGACACTATTTATCGCTCTCTATGAACACTATCGCCTCTATGGTTCGCCTGTATCGCCTATCGATCGCTTTGCATCAGCTGTTACTGTAAACTGTCAACTAACTCGGTGTGAGTGTCTCGTCCGCTTTTATAGTCTTCTCAGCCTTTTTCTAGGGTATTCTACAGCCGTCTAGTAATTCAATTGTTTTCCCATTGATCTTTGCTGGTGTTTTCTAGATGTATCAGGAAAGCCGAGAATATTCCTTATGTAATCAGGGAAGATGTTCATTAATTATGTTCACACCAACTTAATTGGCAAGTACTCGTAACACTGCCCCCTTCTTAGAATTGATCGTCCCGATCAATGTCTTGACCTTTGTAAGGCGCCAAGCGGTCCAAGTGTACAACTTTCATCTTGGCCTTTGGTCCTCTCTGAATACGGTAGACCACGTCATTCAGTCTTCTGACCACGGTGTAAGGTCCTTCCCAGGCTCGCTGTAGCTTCGGTGAGCGTCCTTTCCGACGGACAGGATTGTAGAGCCACACCTGGTCCCCTTCTCTGAATCCTGTGCTGTTGGCTCTCCGGTCGTACCTGGTCTTCATGCGGTCACTCCCTACTTGGATTTTGTTACGAACGGCTCTATGGATGGTATCGAGTCGTTCCTCTAGCTGTTGTGCGTAGTCGGTAGCTGAAGGTCGCCGATCTTCTGGGTGTCCAAACCGGATGTCCATCGGTAACTTCAGCTCTCTTCCAAATAAAATGCTGGCTGGTGTTCTGCCGGTGGTCTCGTGAACCGCACTTCGATAGGCCAACAGGAACAAAGGTATATGCTGGTCCCAGTCTGTCTGATGATCGTTAACAACCATTTTCAAATTGGTTTCTAGCGTCGCGTTAAACCGTTCGACCATTCCGTCAGATTGTGGATGTAATGGAGTGGTCCTAGTTTTCTGTACTCCTAGCAGCTCACAGACTTCCCGGAATACTGCGGATTCAAAGTTCCGTCCCTGGTCAGAGTGGATCTCCATCGGAACTCCATACCGGCTGATCCATTGGTTGACCAACATTCCAGCGACCGTAGTAGCTTCTTGATTTGGGATTGCGTACACTTCGGGCCATTTGCTAAAATAGTCCATCACTACCAAGATGTACTTATTGCCAGCAGCTGTTGTTGGGAATGGTCCTGCTACGTCCAGAGCTATTCTCTCAAATGGGGCACCAACATTGTACTGTTTCATTCGCCCTCGGCTTCGAGTCTGAGGTCCCTTGGCTGACGCACACGTTGGGCACTTCCTACACCAATTTTCGACGTCTCTTCTACACTTTAGCCAATAGAATCGCTCTCGCACCTTCTCCAACGTCTTTGTTACTCCGAATTGTCCTCCACCAACACCTCCATGGACTTCTGTCAGCACCTCGTTGACTCTGTTCTTCGGGAGAACTACTTGATGTCGAATTTTAGTTCCGTCAGGGCTTTCCCACACTCTTTTTAGTACCCCATTCTCGACGATGAGTGAATCCCATAAGGCCCAATAGCTCTTCGTGATGGTACTCGTACTACTAACATCTGCCCAGGTAGGTCGTGCTGTTCCTGCCTTTTTCCACCGCAGTATCGGTTTAATGTCTTCGTCGTTTTCTTGGTCTTTCGCCAGGTCTTCGTTCTGCCAGTGTTCTTCCGGTTCCACCATCGTTTGACAGATCCTTGCCAAGTTGACTGGTTCCTTCTTTTCGGCGGCCATGCAATGTTTGCAGTTCTTCGAGCATGGTCTTCGCGAGAGGGCATCAGCGTTACCATGTTGTTTTCCAGCACGATGCTCGATGCTGAAGTCGTATACTTGTAGCCGCTGTAGCCATCGAGCCAGTTGTCCTTCTGGGTTTTTAAATTGCAGCAGCCATTTCAGGGACGCATGGTCTGTCCTTAGCAGGAATTTTCGTCCGTAGAGATACTTATGGAAATGTTCGAGAGTTTTGACGACTGCCAGCAATTCTCTACGGGTCACGCAATAGTTTCGCTCCGGCTTTGACAGTGCCTTACTGAAGTAGCCAATGACTTTCTCTTTTCCTTCCTGCATCTGCGACAGTACACCACCAATTCCTACATTGCTGGCATCCGTATCGACAATGAAGTCTGTGTCGAACTGTGGGTACGTCAGTATTGGGGCTTGAGAAAGGGTAGACTTCAGTGTTTCAAAAGCTTGCTGACATCCTTCTGACCATTGGAAAGGGACACCATCCTCTGTTAACTTGTGGAGCGGTCGAGCTATATCTGCAAATCCCTTTACGAATCGTCGGTAATAGGAACACAGCCCCAAAAAGCTTCTCAAGTCGTGTTGGTTCTTCGGAACAGGCCAACTTCTCACAGCTTCAGTCTTGTCAGGATCAGTTCTTATTCCTTCTGAGGTAATAACGTGGCCAAGATATTTCACCTCCTTACAGAACAGATGGCATTTCTTGGGACTGAGTTTCAACTTGGCTGCTGAAAGCTTCTTGATCACTTCTTCGACATTCTGGAGGTGGTCTTCGAATGTCTTTCCCAGTACTATCACGTCGTCTAGGTACACCAGACAAACCTTCCAATTCAGCCCTTGTAGCACATTTTCCATAAGTCGCTCGAAGGTGGCGGGAGCGTTACATAGTCCAAATGGCATAACGTTAAAGTGCCACAGCCCGTAACCAGTCGTGAATGCGGTCTTCTGCTTGTCTTGTGGATCCAGTTCCACTTGCCAGTATCCACTCTTCAAATCTAACGTTGAAAACCATTTGGCACCAACCAAGCTGTCAAGGGTATCGTCGATTCTGGGTAAGGGATAGCTGTCCTTTAAAGTTACGTCGTTGAGCTTCCTGTAGTCAACGCAGAACCTGGTCGATCCATCCTTCTTCCTAACCAACACTATCGGCGAAGCCCAAGCACTTTGTGATGGTTCGATTACCCCCTGTTCTTCCATGTTCTTCACCAGGTTGTTGACTTCTTCTTGCTTAGCCCATGGAACTCTTCTAGATGGTTGTTTAATAGGACGAGCTGATCCCGTGTCTATACGGTGGTATGTCAGATTCGTTCTCCCAAAGTCGTTGTCAGAGAGGGCGAAGACGTTTCGATACTTGCTGAGTAGTTCTTCGAATTTTCTAATTTGGTCGCTGTTAAGGTTTGTGGCCGAACGCTGCACTAAGTCTCGAAGAACGGTTGGAAGTGGTTCGCTCTCTGCCATTGAGGGTTCAGCTTCAACTTCGCACTGGAGGATGGACACCACGGGTTCAAGGACTCCTACTTCCATTCCTTTACACACTTTTTGCTCGAAGTCCTTCAGATTGACCACTCTGACAGATGCGTTCGGAGTCCCAGTTCGAATTAGTGTTCGTCCTATCAGTATGGCTTTCTGTGTCAAATCCGGGTTTTTGGCTTCTACTATCCCCACCAAACCATCCGCACCTTCGCCGTCGATGTTTATTTTGAGAACTACCTCGGATCTAGCAGGTAGTAATCGGTCTTCTGCTACGATGACCTTTCGAAGTCCGTACTCTTTGGTGGGGTTTGTCATCACCAACTCTTCCTTGCCGATGCGTAAAATGCCGGAGCCCAAATCCAGATTAATTTTGTTTCGTTCAAGAAGATCCAATCCAATGATCACGTCGTCGGCGACATCGGCTACCAGTGCCCTGTGTCGAAGGCATACTTCTCCCAATCTCAATTCGATATCGCATTCTCCTCTAATCGGCGCTGTTTCTCCGGTAACCGTGGTCAAACGTAGCTTCCTCTGCAGGGGACGGATTCTCCACTCGTTAACGATGTTCGGCCGGATTATGGTCTTAGAAGCTCCCGTATCGACCACCATTCTAACCTTCTTGTTGTTGATGTGACCTTCGACGAATAAGGACTTGCTTCCGTTTAGTTGGGAAACGACGATTTCGGCTGGGGCTTGGTGGGGAGAAGCCAACTTGCGCCCCTCAAAGTTGGCTGATCTTAGTTTCCCGACTGCTGTCGGTCCGCACAGCGTTCTTCGGCCGGGCAGTCTCGCCGTAAATGTCCGTGCCTTCCACATTCCCAGCACCTTGGTCTTCCTTTATTTTGGCCACAGTCTCGAGAAAAGTGACCGACCTTTCCGCATTCCCAACATTTGGCCGATTCTCTCTTGTCGTTGATGGTAGTCTTCTTGACAGTTTCGACGCATTCTTTAATCAGCCTCGTAACTTCATTCTTGTATTCGTCGTCTTCAACAGCTGTTTGGCGTACACGCACGTGGCCCTTGGAAGCTTGTTTTGCAGCTTCGAATTCTAAGGCGTGCGCCAGTGCGTCACTCGCAGTCTTATGGCGGGCCAAACGGAGAACTTGCTGTAAGTCGGTGTCCCTCACGCCATCGACGAATGTTTGGACTGCTAGCTGGTCTGCAAAGTCCTGCGGAGCGGTAGGATAGGCCAATCTAACTAGACGTTCCACATCGGCCTCGAACTCCTGTAGATTTTCTGATGTCCTCTGATTGCGACACTTTAGTTGGGTTTGGTACACTTGTTGTAAATGTTTGTCGCCATATCTCATTTCAAGTCGCTCTAGCAGCGCAGAGAAGTCCCGTTGTTGGCGCTCTGGAATACCTTGAAGGACATCCAATGCTTCTCCTCGCAGGGCTATGACCAGCGCCGTTGCTTTCTCAAAATCGTTCCAGTTGTTTGCTTCTGCCGCTGCCTCGAACTGTCGTTTGTACACAGACCAGCAAACTTTTCCGTCGAAAGTCGGTGGTTTAATTCTAATCGTCTTCGCAGTGTCTTCGGACTTTACTTCACTAGCCGGTCTAGTGTTATCGAACTTTTGTCGTATCTTCTCTACTTCCTTTTGTACTTCTTCTTTCAACTGATCTCTTAGTTTCTCTTGTCTCGTCTCCAATTCTTGTCGTACTTCCTTTAATTCTTCTTGCACTTCTACTCTGACTTCCTTCAATTCTTCTTTTAATCCTTCTTGCTCAATTTTTATTGTCCTTATATCTTCGATCAATTTCTCTTGAACCACTTTAATTTCTTCTTTGCCTGCTTTAATTTCTTCCTTCATTTCTTCCTGGCCACATTCCATTCTTTCTTGTCCAGCTTCCATTTTATTCTTCATTTCTTCCTGGCCTGCCTTCATTTCTTCCTGGCTTGCCTTCATTTCTTCCTGGCCTGCCTTCATTTCTTCCTGGCCTGCCTTCATTGCCTTAATCATTTCCATTAAAGCCTTTATTTGTTCTTCCATTATCGCTGATTGTTTTCTTGTTACTGGCATAAGGCTTCAAAATTCTTCTTCACTTCGGATCTCTGCTACGATCTGTCGCACTAACTTTCTTCGGGAATCTTCAATTCCCTTACTATCCCACTCCTGACACCAAATGTGACGTGTTCGGTCACAGAAAACACAATTAACAAAACAAAACAACGAGTTTATTTAATTACTAAAATTAATTTGACTACACTACAGTTATGAACAAGTCCGCACAATTTATTTCACTAAAAGTCACTTTTTAATCGCCGTTCCGGTAGACACTATTTATCGCTCTCTATGAACACTATCGCCTCTATGGTTCGCCTGTATCGCCTATCGATCGCTTTGCATCAGCTGTTACTGTAAACTGTCAACTAACTCGGTGTGAGTGTCTCGTCCGCTTTTATAGTCTTCTCAGCCTTTTTCTAGGGTATTCTACAGCCGTCTAGTAATTCAATTGTTTTCCCATTGATCTTTGCTGGTGTTTTCTAGATGTATCAGGAAAGCCGAGAATATTCCTTATGTAATCAGGGAAGATGTTCATTAATTATGTTCACACCAACTTAATTGGCAAGTACTCGTAACAATACTTACGTATTGTTTCACCACACTAACATTTCGAATGAAAGTTTATTGTGGCAGGTTACCTATTTAAAAAAGAATTTTTATGACTTTGTGGCACGGACATCAAAAAAGGTTCGCCATCCCTGACCTAGGGGTTCACGAAACTTTACAAAACGTTTAAAGTAAAATAAAAGTGATTAATTGGTCTAATATAAATAATAGATTAAATATTGTATTTTAAATACTTTATTTAAATAAAAATCATAATCATAAACATAATAATAATTAATTATAGTACGTAATTAATAACGGCGCGTATTTCTCGTACCATTTTTCATATACGCATTAATAAAACAACTCGAATACTTTATTAATAATAAATATTATAATAAGTAGTACATTATACAGTTCCTCGTGGTTACTTTAGAATATTTAGACGTGAGCAATAATTTGTTTTTTTTTTTTATTTATTTGCATCCCTTTCGCGGGGGGGCCTGGAGGGTTCGACCGTTTCCTATTTCCGGTCGTATCTCCCTTTGCCGTTATTACAACGACATTCACGTTTCGGAAAGAATAACTTGACTTTCATCACTATTATATTTCAATTATTATGAGCATTACGTAATATAAATAGTAATTAAGTACTTTTAATGGGTTGTAAACACGAACTGCTACGGTGTATTTGATATTATTATTGATTACAGTGGGCGCATGTCAATAACAATTAATAATTATTTTAAGTATATTTTGTGTCGATTCGGTGAGTGTTTGTGTGGGTGTATTACAACGTACTTAGTATGTCTTCGTATATGAGTGTATTTTATTTTTAGTTGGTAATATTGCTTAATTAGAAAGTGTTGCACTTCGGTTATTAGTTTTTCATCGGGCCAGTCCTCAGGGTTAAGAAAATCATTAAACAAAAGGATTAACTGTTTAAAATCCTGTTCAAATCGACTCTTTAGAGCAATCAAATTTTAATCGAAACTCAGAACAGGATAAAAAATAAAAGCAATAAATTAATTGTGTACAAGGATAACAATATTCTCCTACGTACCTATAGAGTAAAAATGACGCGGACTTTTAATTAGGGTGTAGGTATCATTTTTTTCTATTTCACTCGTCCAAAAATTCGATACCCGTGTTATTTGGTAAAAGTTTTTTTTTCGGTTAGGGGCTGTTCATAAAATACGTCACACTACAATTAGCTTTTTTGACCCCCTCCCCCCGGTTGTTACGCTGTGTCACACTTTCTGTGACCCCCCTGTAAATATTACGTCACAAAAACTGAACACCCCCCCCCCCTGAACATGATAAATTTTGATTGATAATACACAAATTTTGATAGTGAAAAATATTTAATTTATTTTCATATTAAAATTTAAATAAATTAATAATATGTCTTTTGTAACGAACAAATAAATAATATTTCTATTTATCAGAAGTCCAAGGATTCTGTAAAAATTCAGTAAAATTTTTTGATGAACGGCGAACGTCACGATGCCGTTGACCCCCGCCCCCCTTGTCACATCTTGTCACACTTAGCAAGACCCCTCCGCCCTTGTATGCGAACGTATTTTACGAACGGCCCCTTACAAGTCGATCTGTTGATATTAAAAACATTTTTTTTAAAGTACTCGTGTAGAACATTCAATTTGCTACGAAAAAGTTTTTTTGAACAAACGCTACACAACCAACAGTTGTTGAGGTATAAAGCTTGAAAGATGAATTTTAATAATAATTAATTGATATAAAATCTCATTTAAATTTGAATTTATTGGTCTACAGTCAATACAAAACATGAAGAGCCAAAATTTCGGTTTACTACAGTTGAAATATAAACGAAGACAGAAACAGAGCCACTGAGGTATAAAATAGAACTACAAATTGTTTTTTAATAGAATATGTGCAAAAAATTATAATTTCAATTAATCGGTGTAATTATTTCATAATAAATATCGAATTAAAATTTATATTTATTTATTAAATATGAATAGTATAATTTCTAAAATTAAAAATGTAATAGCTCCATAGTGTAAGTTAATTTTTTATGCAATAAAAATTTAAATGAGATTTTATGTCAATTTTTATTAACATTAATCTATAACTCCAAAACTGTTGGTTGGACAATGTCTACTTAAAGGAACTTTTTTTTGTAGAAAACTTTATGCCCAACAAAAGCTCTATACTCTTTTAATAGTATTGTTATACTCCATCCAATCCACCTTCTTCTGAATGCCTCCCTTTTTTGCCTTTTGCCTCTTTGAAAAGGATATCCCAGTTAATTTTTCATTCTAACAAAAATTAATGATATTTCCTTGTTCTTAGGACTGGCCTGTGCTTTCAGTTCAAGTGCATTAGGAAGGCTTATTAATATTTCAATTTCAAAATTAACCTTAAAAAATATTTGAAATTGATGTCTTGTAATATGAATCTTTGCAAGGATTAATATTGGATCAACTGAATTATTTAAAATTTTTCTTTCTGACTTCTCAATTTTAATTGAAATAGATATTATTTTCTGCTCATTTTTTTGACCCTACATAGATCGTAATTCTTTCACTACAGTTCTAGAAAAATAGTGAATAATAATTTTGATTTCTGATCTTAAATAAACTTTATATGCCTGGGAAAATAAAAAATAAAATTTCCTCCTTAGTTATTTTCTTTTTTTTCTTTTCATTTTTTAATAAATAAAATGTTCAGATATACAAGGCCCTAAAACGAATTTCAATTTCTTTTTTATTATCTCTTTTTTAATTTTGAAAAATGAAAAGTTTGCTTAATTCTAGTGCACTTGTACTTATTTATTTATGGTAATATGTGTGGTAGCAATAATAAATAATTAGTGATGATTGATGACGTAGTAGACGATGTAATTTCTTCGTATTTTAACATTATTTCATTTTGCAGTTATAAAGTACACTACAGTATTATGTACAGTTAGTTCTCAATCGTTTACAGAATAATTATTATCCGGTAAACTTTCTCTTATTATTTAATGTATATACTTATGTATATTTTTTTTAAATCAATTCGCTCTTTAAATCAATATATATATATATACATATATATATTACTTAAGTTAAAAATACAATGAGGAAGCACCTTTCCATTCAACACAACAGAGGACTCTACTTCTTAAATTAATTTCTATCACTATCTTTCTCGAATATTTATCCGGATAATAGTATTCTGATAATTATTTATATTAAAGCCCGTAACAAGCAAGAAAGAAAAAACTAGACCAGACAAAACGGTTTTCCTTGTCCATATTCTGTTAATGTTGATGTCCTTTAAAAATATACTGGTAGTAAAAAATAATTTATTTTATTTTTTTATTTCGGAAAACTGATTTTGTTGGCCTAATATTCACAATAATAATAATTAATATTTTAATAAAAATAACTTTAACTTGTAACAAGTAATTTAATGTTAATTTTATAATTTTTACAGTCAACAAATTCCTTCATTTTATTAAATATCACATACTTAAAAGAATCTCCGTGATCTTGTTTCAACTCTAAAATATACTTAAGTATATAAACAACAACACGATTTTAATTAATTAATTAATTAATTAACTAATATACTAATCACAAGTAAGTTATTTGTTACAAATTGTACATAATAGGTAATCGAAATAATCGAATTTTCGTCTAGATTAAAATTGTATAATTTTAAAAATATTTTTAACACATTTCTATAGATACTTAATACATATAAGTAATTAAGAAGTTTCAGTTTCCTGCACCAGCAGTACCTACTTAGGTATTTGTTTTATTATTGTTAATAAATGTGTTATAGTTGTCAACATCTCCTAAAAATTTTGTGCAATTGACGTAACTTTTGTTTACAATATATTATGTAATTAAGTAATGCGAAAGCTGTACTGTATGTATGTACTTACTGTTTTGTAACTGAGCGAGAGTCAAAATTATTTATTAATTATTATTAGAAAAATTTCCTAGCCAAGGCAATCAGCAATAAATTCAAAATAAGATAAATTTTATTATTGCAAAAATATCTTTCTTGTGCATAGCTCTTTTAAGCGTTCGAAGGTTCAATAATATTTTTGTTTTAGGTAATTGCTTAGGTATTAAACAATCTGTGCGTGCTTAATAATACAATGCTTAATCAGATTTAGTGAGGACTAATAATATAATTAATTAATTCGTTAGTACAAATATGTACAGATAGACAGACAGGTTCATTAGTCGATTGATTTATTTTAAATAATAAAAAGAAATTGACTTTAATAATATGTGAGCCAAATAGGGAACTTTTGTATGTCCAATTTGAGTAGAGTAGATAGGTACACATCCTTTTTTTGAAAAAATTTTTTGTACCTACAGTAACATTGTCTATAATGAACGTTATATTTAAAAATTAATAAATAAAAATATTAAAACCAAGTAAAAAATGTTTAAATATTTAAGACACGTTTCGACCCCAAAATGTCACCTTCATGATTGTAAAACAGGTGCTAAAACTAATTTTATATTTTTTTAAAAAAATTAAAACTGAATTATCTTTTATGTTCAGTTCTACAGAACTCTCTTTAATTTCCTTGTAGGTATCAAAAATATAAAAGCTAATTAATACAATATAATAAAAAGGATTTTTTTGGTCTGCTCCATTCCATTTGATGTATTAACAAAAATTAGGGTGATATAATAATCGTTAAATTGAATATTTTTATAGATTTATTTTTTTTTTCCTTTAAAAAAATTATCATTATAGGCCAATTCTACTGTAAGTAAGTATGTATATTTATGTTTGTCATTTATATTAGTTTAATTTTTTTTGCTGATTAGGAATCGTAGGTAACAAATATTTTTGTAATTATTTTCTTGCAATAGCAAAATAAAAATAAAAATAATTGCAATTTTCGATAGTAGAAAAGATACGTAATAGAATAATTATTTAGTCGTCTACTTATGCAATACGTAATAATAAATTTTGTTATGGGCCACTTCAAGGAAAACCCCGATTAGTTGCTAAGTTAGTCAAAAGCTCCATCAAAAGTAGAGCCATCCAGGGCCGTACTTGAAACAGAGCTCCATTTTTTCGACATACCCTCTCTACTAAATAGTATCACTTATTACGCTTTATCTAATTGGTTTCTTGTTTTTTTCTCATGTTCATTAATTATACGTTATGTACAATATTCGCTATACTTTGTTTTTTACAGTAATTTAATTAATTAATTAATAATAATAATAATCATAATTGTAATAATATTAATTTCTACGAGCGTTATTTGCCCTTTCTATGCATTTATCTGTTTTTATTTTCACCTCTTTAATGTAATACAACCTTACAAGAACTATGCTACAATTTAGAATTTCGTTTCGCCGTGCCGTCCTAATAACATCAGGTAATTAATTAGTAGGTAATAATAATCATAATAATAATTATCTGTTGCTTACGTACAATACACGACGACGGCTCGTGGTTGAAGGTGACTCCCTGAATGACGAAACAGGGGCGTCGGTCGCGACGGTGCTTGGAACTATCTACGTGCGCCATGGCTGGTGCCGAAAGTACAAAAACGGGAACATATATACAAGCTAATAATTTTAAGCTATGTAGTAGGTTTGTTTATAATATTTACGTAGGTAAGGGTTAAGTGGTATAAAATATATATTATGTATGTATATTATCAAGAGATAAACTCTAAAGAAGGATTTTTTTCTGTCTCGAACACTATGCATTTTAGTCTGTTTTATAGATGAGTAGAAGCGGATGTTACAAACTTTAGCCCTCTTTGTTGTACAATTTTATTTTTATAATTATATTTTTTAAAGTTCGGGTACTTAATAAAAAAATGGGCTCTGAAAACAAGACTTATTAAAAAAAAAAAGAATATGTTTATGTCGAGCTGCGTAGGGCACGGGCTTCGATGCTGATCGAACGGTGTTCGAAGCTAAGCAACGTTAACTCTGGTTAGTACTTGGATGGGTGACCGGCCAAAAGCTTTGACAAGTGCGTCAGAGGTGACGTTAAACAGGGGTAATATTATTATACAAATTTTGAAACCCGATAACAAATAACATAGGAAATACACTAACTACTACTTACGCCTGTAAAATTCCAAATATTCCCTTAGCACAACAGGGATGACAGAGTTCATTTAAAGTACAATGATAGATTTAAGGCAGAGTTAAGGGCTGAACCGTTTAAAAAATGTTACTCTGCATCTGTCGCCTTCATCCCTGATTGGAATATGGGACATTAATAAGAAGAAACGAACTCTTCCAAAATAGTAGTCTGGAAGACTGACGATCATCGTGTTTTAGACAGCATAATCTTCTTAGATTTTGTTACTTTTCTCTAAATATAAGTCTAATATCACTTTAATTATGAGTATATACGGAATACCGATTCATAATTCGAGAAATTTCAGAATTAATTAGACGACTTTTAATAGTTTTCGGCTACTGAATGAAATATGTAATTCATTTTTATAACACCCTACGTATGCTTCTTCCTGGTCAGTATTTTATACAACAAAAAGGGCTTTAACGAAACAATAATATAATTATTTTAATCATCAATAAGTTACGTAGTTCTAGACGGCGGTGGTGGTAGAAGGAGAGTATTGAGGGGGTTAATATGTACGTAATATTGTGTAGTAAGTTCTATACAGGGTTTTCTTTCTTTCTCTCACACATACACACAATGTCCATTCAAAACGTCCATCATCTTTTCCGATATATTAATATTAATAATAATAGTAGGTGACCAATTTTTCGATTTGGTTTTCCCCCTCTCTTTTACTTGTCCGACTCGAGTAGCACTAAGTCGTCCGCTACAACGTCAGAGATGTGCAAATAAATAATCCAGTACATCAAATTGAAACACACGAAGCACACCGGAAACACTATTCGAGAGTATTTGTCTATATCCGATGGCGTGATGCCATACAGTTTATTAATGTCTTTGCCCGGATGAATTATGTGCTGCGGGATGGGCGCGCCGGCTTCCTCGTCGCCACCCCTTCCGCCGTTCACGGTACTCTCCAAAGTGCCACCCTTGCTGTGAACTTTGGGATCGTGTACCTTAAAACGTACCTCCTGGAACAAAGGTTCCTCCTAAGCAGTATCCGCGATACAACCTTATCATATCACCTACTTTTTATACAAAATGAGACAAAACAAAAAGGAACTGTTGTTTAAAAAGTAAGTGAACCAAGAATATTTTTTTTTATTTATGTCTCATTCTTTATAAATTTGAGCACGTCAAAAATGTGCCGTGTAGTGTCCACAACGAAGGATGTTGGAATATAAGCTCCGCCTTCTTTGCGGACACTTTACAAGGCGCTCTGTAGTATAACTGCCTAAAATTTTGACGGAAACTTACTGTTTGTTTTGGGGCGTGGTCACTATCGGGACCTCCATCCACATTAAGTTTCTTTTGTTCGGCAATTTTCTGGATTGCCATAAAACGATTCTTTCGCATTTGAATCCTCTTGGCCATGTATCCGACTGTTGCATATTCTGCAAAATAAACCTGTTTATTTTTTCCATTATTGCAGTTGGTGTAAAGCAGAATAAAAATATCATAGACTATTTTTGTACTGTTATTATATCTCTTTTCACACTTGAATAAAGTTCCAAAAGAAGGTAACACATTTATTAAGGTGCCTTTAAGGGAATATGAGGGCGTATAACAAGCTAAAGTTTTCCGGAGGCCTGTTCTACTTGACTTTTGTTGACTAATTCTGTTTAGAAAGACACTTCACCGTTCGACCTTTATACGAGTACCGTGACGTGCTTGAAACGAAAATCGTAGCATCGTAAACTGCAAAGAAACAAAGAAAACAGATGCATATTTGAGACTGAGTGGGTGGAAAAAGGAAATTTGTATTATTATATATTTGTGAAATCCATGTTTTGGAAACTACAAGGAGGACTGGACTTTATTTTTAAACTGGAGAAGTACCTTTACACGAAGTAATTACGTATTAAACTGTGAATATGTTTGGACTTATGAAACACCCATTGCAAGTAACACTAAACATGAAAAATATGATGTTATACAGCATTTTTGCTGATAATTACTAATTTCCTTTGCTTACGGTAACTTTTGGGTTAATCCCTGACTTTATAGGAACTCATGTTTGTTGTGTTGATGTGGATTTCCTTATTATTCTTACAGAATGTCGGCAACCCACCGTATCGATAGACCTAACGTTTGTTAGGTTGCCTACACAAACGTCAGAAAACGTTAAAGAAATACCCTACAGGTGGCGCTCTATATGTGATTGTCCGTTAAATACCCTAAGTTTTTCAATCTCAATATTTTGTGTCGTATGTGGTAAAGATGACTTACCTAATAAGCTGGCGAATACCATGACGAAGCAGGTGCCCAAATAGACGTCAATTGATTTGACGTAAGATATTTTGGGCAGGGCTGCATTTGTTGAGGACATGAGTGTTGTCATTGTGAGTACAGTGGTGACCCCAAGAGCCACTCTAGCCGGTGTGGCGTTTCGGTTTAGCCAAAAGCTTACCCAGGAAATAATAACTATTAAGCCGGACGGGATATAGATCTGTATGAGGTAGTAACCCATGGAACGAACGAACTGGATTTCACAGGCCAAACGAGAGTAGTTTCCTGCGTTAAAAATTACACACTGACCATTAAAATACAAAATTTATTAATAGATAGGTACTTTTGATTGGACCAAAGGAGAAACTGTTGCTACCATTTAGTTAAGGGCCGAAAAAACCTTTCCAGATATTTAAGAAGTGATTTGACATTGTTATAATGCTGGTTGGATCAATTTAGGAAGGCGAGGCCCAAATAAACCATTATTAGATTATATTAGCTAGAGACGACAAACATTAGAAGAAATTCGCCTTCCCAATTTGACCCGACTTTAGAAAGTACACAAAAATGACCATATCATCATGTATTTCTCAATTTTAGTTTAAGTGTATATTGAATAGATATTTGATATGTTAAATAATTAAAATTTGTTTTTATCGAAAGGTTGGTGCCTTCAATGTTCATTTTCTAATTTATTTTAAAGTAAAACCAGTAATTTAATAATTTTGCTCCGCTACAATACCAGAAATTAAATTTTGCTTAATTTAGTTCCAATAATGAAAGGCAGAGTCTGAAGCCAGTTATATTTAATAATTGTCTTCCCTTCGGGTATTCTAATTATTGCTAATAGGGGTGAAAACTTCTATTCCATTTTAATTAGCACCTACCACTGTGGAATTTATAAAGATGAATTTAAAAAAAAAGTCGACCCAAAAAGTAGGGCACATGGTTTTAGAGTTTCCAATAAATTTTCACTAATTACTGCAGGTTGATGCAAACTGTTAAAAGTTATTAAACGGGACGGTATGATAATTTAACAGGTGGCCGCGTTTGTTGATGAAAATGTAATGACAGCGGAAGTTGTTAGGCCTTTCTGACACTTCTACGGTAATTAAAAATATTTTATTTTATAAAACAAAAGGACCAGCCTTCAGGTTAACAGTTTTTAAAAAATTTGTATGATAATTTTTCCATTAATGGAATGAATAAAATTAAATATTTTTTTTAATTTGTGGTGCATCTAGGTAGACACAGTACATATAACACTGTTTATAATAAATTTAACACAGAACAAAGGTGATAGAGTGAAACAATCAATTCCATCGAATAAAATACACAATGTACAAATAAATTTGTAGGATTGGAATGGATGGGGGTTGGGGACGTTGTGGATACCTGTTGTGAGACTGATTTCCATGGCCCTTTGCCTGTGTCCTAGAACTTTAAACTGCGGAAGGGACACTTCGTTCGATACGCCAACTGAAACGGGTCCCTCGTTCCATTTATAGCGAATATCTCTCATGGTGTAACCGACTGTAATTATAAGCCAGTGCAAGCTGCGGCAAATTGCAACAAAAAAATCCGCAGCCCCAGGTGGTCAACCAGGATTAGGTTATGTTAGGTTAGGTTAGGTTCGGTTTGGTTAGCTTACATAAACATCCAATACTTGTGAAGCCTAGAAAAATATTTCTGGGAAATAGGACAGGGATGAAGTGTAACTCACTTGCTCGCGTTCACAAAATCCTTTGGGTACTTAAATGTAAATAAATTGGTCGTTTTTTATTGTTTATTTTACCTGTCGAAAGGTTTATCACAGTTGCTCTCTGCCTGTGGCCCAGCACCCGGAATTGTGGCAGTTCAACTTCGTTGCTTATTCCAACGCTTTTTGATCCCGTGTTCCATTTATAACGGATATCACGCATCGTGTACCCGACTACTCCGGCCACCAAAACAGACAAAGCAAGTCATTTGACAGCTGCGATTACATCTAAAATCCAACGCCATTCTATCGAACGTCACATCACGAAATAAAAAAACAATGAAAGAAAGAACGAAAGTAATCTGAACGTAATAAGTTTTCGCTTTTTATGTTGGCAAAAGTAATCAGACGTTTTTGTGGAAATATAACGTTTCTTTATTCGTTCATCAAAAGAAAAGTGACGACAAGGATGGAAATTGGGGACTTTTTGTCAAAGGGTCCAAGTCACACGCAATATTGTACCTATTAGAACTACGTGCTCCTATTATTTACAACTTAGGTGTCTGCTTTTCATAGCAATCTTTTTATGAGGCATGTATCGTACACAAAAATAAAATAAAATTATAAATGGGATAACGAAAACACCTAGGAGACAACAGATCATTTTCCTCTTAAAATCAATAAACCTACTAAGGTGCTATCATTAATCAGTGTTTAGTAAATAAATATAGACAGTAGAGTGAGCGCCATCTGAATTTCAACAAATGAAGGATGTGCACTACGCCGTCTGTACTTATGCAATTTATTTAAGATATTAAAAGATCCAGTTCCACCATTTTAGTTTTACTTTTCCGTTTTCCTGACGTAATTTTCCCTAAATTAAATTTTTACAACTGTAAACCAATAAATATTTATAAAGAAAAGAATATTTCGCGTTTATTTCTTGGGGCTGACCTTATACTAGGTAGTTAATTGAATATTGCAATTCCAAGCAGCCTAATCGTTATTGATCCTTGTCGCACTTAACAACAAATATTGACATTTTTCTAAGGTCAAACGTTACATTTTCCCATTTAAATTTTCATGCCTTGTGAAAGTATAAAGTAGGTAGGTAATGTTACCTAATGTAATGTAAGGGCGTATGCCACTGTAAACATTTTAAAACGTTTTTTTCCTCTTCGATATTTATTTTTATATAAATATTTCACGTGTAAATGCTTTATTCCAGTAGAAGACGATTCTTTAAAAGAAAACGTTAGACATTTTAATTTAAATTATTGTTTTATATTGCAGCCCCTCCATACAATAGAATGGCGTTATTAATTACTAAATTTATAACTACTTTAAAGCCTTGTTATTATTGGATAGAATGAAAATGCTATTAGGTAAAAGTTCAAAGTGGTCATAGCTGGAAGCAGCTTTTATTAGGTGTGGGTTACGAAGAAGGGGATGGAAATTGTTCAAGCGAGTTTCATCCAAGCAAAGCTCGTGCAAAGCAATAATTTTTTATTCCATGTTTTTCTTTTACCATATTGTAATAATTAATTCTTAAGTTGAAATTAAAATAAACTTTTTGATCATAACGAATCAAAATTGCGTCACAGTAAAACTGACAGAATAATAATCGGCGATCTATAAAATTTTTAAATGTAAACTCAACATGGGCGACGTACTTACATATTTATACTTAATAGTAAAAGCAACATAACACAGACCGACCGTCATTTGAATATTGCATGTGATAATCAAGTAGAATTTCATTTCAGGACAGCCAGTTTTGAATATTCATAGAATGCTTATTATGTATTCCCAGTGTAGTACAAGATGTAACACACCGTGGCGTCAGATGAAATTTTGAAAGTGGTTACCTGGGGGTGTATTATTCAGGGGGATGTCGTTTGTAACCACCTTGCTTACGATCATGACTGTGAAGATAAATGTCATTGAGGTAACTGAAGTTGAGAGTGGGAGGGAACATGAATATTTGACATTTTAATGGTTTCCTCAGATACGTAGACATACGTATGTATTTAAATGAATTTTCTGGATTTAGTTTGTTGAAAAGGATCTGAAAGTGTAACAGAAAAAATGTGAGTGAAGTGAATCGCACAGGCATTTCCGCATAGCGGGCGTCGCCACGGCTTGCAATCGCCACGATCGCCACGCCAACAATCCCAATTACCCGCGGCTATAGACGTTTCACATCAAAAAGAAAGATTAATAAAAGTTCTAGGCTCTGGATTTATTTACTCTTTTGTATTTAACACCTGTTCGAGATGTATAGCGCAGTAGCTTCAATGCTGATCGAACGATTTTCTAAGTTAAGCAACGTTTTCTCTGGTTAGTATTTGGATGGGTGACCGACCGAGATAACTTTCGTTGGCGTTATACTGTTCGAAGGACATATTAAGCAGCAGTGTCCTGCCGGATGTCTAACACAAAACAACATAAGCAAACACCCCATAAATAAAAGTACCAGTGGAAGAGAATGGGAAAAAAAGAAGGAGGAGGAGGAAAAAAGTGACGATAAACGGTAAACCTGAACACCAAACAACCAACCCCTAGCCTAGCTACCCCAAAGAGATAACAGAGTTTACGGCGGCTGAACCGATTAAAAATGTTACCCTGTATCATCATCTTCAATAAGACTGTAAACTGTAAACCTAACACATGGAACAAAAAATCATTTCGTACGTGCGGTCGTCGGTAAAAAATTCTACCAAAAGGGTTCTCGCTATAAATAGTTAGATTGATGATAGATGGGGATTGTGGGGGATGGTACATGCGTGACTGCTATAGCCGGATTGTCGGGACGACTGAAACGCAAACGGCACATCGAAGCGCAGGCGGCGGGCGGGGGCGACAGCGGTGTCAATCCACCACCACAACAACAAAATTGCGCGTTTTTATTATTCATTCACCATAAATGCTACGTATGTGTATACGTATGTCCATCATCATCACAGATGACCGGAGTAATCGGATCTGATTATTTCCGGGTGCCGTCGCACTGTGCAGTAGCAACGGTGGGTGAGCAATGAGCTGCCGTATTGATGGTGTTGCTGCTCACGACGGTTGGAAACATCGGTCCTCCTTCCGCGGATGCTGTATTTGAGAAGGAAACCGCAACCAAACATAAATTTTATTACAATTAGTCCAGTAAAATCTATTACATACCGTTTACTAATTACCGGATTTGATTAAGTAAGTACACAAACAAAAATAACTAACACAGACAGATGAAGAATATTTACATAAATCATTAATGTGTGATTAATGAATTTTCTTGACAGGGAGGAGGAGGACACCATTAAAAAAATATTTTTGAAAAATGTCACAAAAAAATATTTCCTAATTTATTAATAACTATAAATTGAAGATTTAATTTTTTTGTAGTCTTCCTCAGACTCTAATTTAAAATACTAATTAAAGCAACTTTGTAAATAACGCCCCTGTAGATTATTAAATCTGCTACGACATTAAAGACCTTCGGTGAGTCACAGGGTCAAACCAAACTAAGGTTTAACTAATTTTATATTGATATTGGGTAACCTATAGAGAGTTTAGCATAGTTGGCCTTCCTACGTAAAATTTTAACCCTTTCTCTCCCTAAGGAGTAGAATTTTAAGCTGCTTATTATTTATTCTGGCCTGTAAAGGTCGTCTGAGCTTTTTTTGTTTTTTGTTAAAATGTATTTCATAATTTTATTTTATTTTTTGGTAATTAATGTAAGGAAATGCTAATGAATTAAGTAATTATTTTAATATTTCTTTTAGTGCCTTGAGTGTTACTTCAGATTGACGAAAACTTTCTTAATTTTGACCTATCTTTACCGCCACTGGTAAACGCCTTTATATTCGACTATTTAAACAATTATAAAATAATGATAAATGTAGTAGGTACACTATTACTTTTGATATGAATAGTTTCGTTAATAAATAGATAACTGCATTTTATTTATTGGCAAAACTATATAATTATTAAAATTGTTTGTTGCACCTAGGCTCGTTCATTTAAAGTCACTTGTCAAGTGCGATAAAGTGATTTATTATTGTACTTTCTTGTGGTGGGTAATTTATTTTGTTATGGTTGACCTTTTTAAAAAACCCTCAACTAAAATACGTAATAGGTAGATGATACCTATTAAATTTCCCAACTGTGTAGATAATCTTTTTATGCCCTTCACACAATAAAGGTAAATTTTTGACAACCGACACTTCTACGTATATCAATTGAGGAGGACAACAAGATTGAAATTGAACGAGACAAAAAAAATTTACTACAGTTGAACACGCTTTATAGTCAGCATTCTTATAGAAAATATTATTAAGCTGGGGTTAAAAATCTTTAAAATTTTCTTTTTAAAACTCTTCATCTTTACTTGTATCCACTATGCTCACTATAATTATTTATAAGAAAGTGTATATATCTGAAATCTTTTTTCGATATTTTTTAATTTAAGAATATATATAGAAATTTTGTATCAAATCCTTTTTCTTCGCCTCTATCACCTGATTAGGTATTTGTCGGTAACATTGTTTGTAATTTTACTGGACTAAAGCATAATTCAAGTACATAGAAAGAGACAGATAAAGAGAGAACAAGGATGAAAAAACGTCAAAGGAAGAGGTAAACTGAGAGGATGTTTGCGGCTGCGGCCCGAGACGTCTCGGGTAATGTGTCAGAATAAAAAACAAACCAAGAGGTATCTGTGCGCTGTGCCCTGTGCTTGATAAGCTTTCGTAATCGATTCGTGGTTTTAGCGCAAGTGCCCATTATATAATACATAATTATAAATATCGTAACAATCATCATTTAAAGTTTTTTATTTACATAAGTTATAAGTAAACCCCTTTGTTACGTCTGCCACTCCGTACATCACAAGTTAACTAACACAAAATATTTGAAAAATAAAACAGAATTTTAGCAAAACAAAAAATTATCTTCTGTTTTGAAAATATCAACTAAATTCATTTGTAATTTGTATTGTAATTATTTGAATAATTGTAAGGGTGTACTATTAGTTAAATTAAACTCCTCCACGTATTAAATCGGTGGTGTAAATAATTAAATTTATTTCAAGCTGTAGGTTTGTATTAAAAATAGAATCTCATCCGTTGTTAATATTATGCATGACACAATATGACGTCAGACTTGAATATCTGACGCATTTATAACACCCTTTATTTCATATTTACATAATCCACACAGCGTTTTCTTCCACTCTAGTAATCACCACTACTTAGTGATTAGATATTTAACTGAGGTTGATAATTTATAGGGGAACGTTAGAGCCCTTATTTCTATTTTTATAAATGCATCTACGAAGTACACATGTACGTTAATTGTTACTATAATTTCTGCATATATTTTGTGTTAGAGGTAGTTCAGTATCTCATAAACCACAAGCCCACAAATTCATTGACTTCTACTGTTTTTAAAATTTCTCTGGAGCTTCAGTCACTACTATAATTTATTGGAACATGTAAAAGTAAAATTACTCTAGGATGGTCTCTGGGATTACTAGTTCTTAAGATGCGCAATGGCAAAAGGTAACGAACGCCTTGCTGGCGATAGCCACAGAGATGCATTTGCATGCTTGGTTTGAAGCAGAGCACTTGTAAGGGCGCATACTAAATCGCCCGACTATTCATTTAATAATGGTCGAAATATTTTATATAATTATTATATTTTAAAGAATATAAAAGCTGCCAATATAGTGTGCAAAATGCTACGATATTAACACGTTTCATTACTGAAAGGTTATCTACCGTATGTATAATAATTTTGGGTACATAATAGTATCGGGAGATTCAGGTATAAACTAAATTAACGACTACCGGAGAGGAGACATCAAGCACCCTTGTCTTAAAACTAGTATATTTATTTGTCGTTATTTGTCGAGCGTTGATTGTATCTTTCTTCCTCCGAATGCGTTCTCTTTCTTTCTTCTACGTCGACTGTAAAATCTTCAGAGCTCATCTTAGAGTAATCAAGCTGTAAGTTAATCAGTTAATTCCGATAAAATTCAGGGTCGAACTAATAAGAAATGTATTATTCTTTTTTAATTTCGTAATGGGCCTGAAAACGTAAAGAAAGTGGTATATACTCAGGGACGTAAGATAGTTTTAATATTTATGAATTTCATAAATATTTTATTTTAATGTAATTACAATATATTGGAAAGAAAGAAATGAAGGAAACAGTTTCGCAGTAAAAATGCTCGAGCACCTTAGTCCATCCCTGATTGTACATACAGTTAAGGCAAAAAGTTCACTGAACATATAAATTACACAGTTGCATCATTTGTTACACGTGTGGAGTATATTTTATCAACCACATGTACGTGGAAATATCTTCTGATTCTCCTAAAACTGTCCTAGACTAACTGAACTTTCAAAATCTTTCGAACAAAGCATAACAACTCTTAAAACATTTATTGAATTATATTGCTTCATTAGTTAAATAAAAATACTGCTGAAGGTACTTCTACGAATTTTCCTATGTCGACAAGACACACAGTAAACCGCCAAATTATTTTTTTTTTTAATGTACCTACAATGAGATTGCAAAAAGATTCACCTTTTGAGGGTTTCGTGGCTTATGTGATATTGAAATACTTCTACATGAAAATTAAAGTTACATTTTGGAATTTGAACGATTTTTGTAAATATAATAAATGTAAATTAGCTTAAAAGCGTCTTTTATGAGCCAATATGTGTCGTTGATTACTTTGTATACTTATATTAAGTATAAAATTAATACTTAATAGAATTAATTGGTTTGGTACTTAAATTATATGTAAATATCACTTAAAAATAGTTAGAAAACATGTGATGTACGAAGCTGTGAAGTGGTTTGCACAAAAGCACTAACACAGATGTCTTTTGATATCTGCATTAACAAACTTAATAAAACCATTATCACATTATATTTATTAAAAAAAATCAATAAGCTGTACTTACAGCTTTCGATTTCTATGTTACACAGTTGCCGATCCATAGGGAAATACTGAAGATTCATGGGGCAGGAAGCTGTTATTGTTAATCTGAAATAAAAATAAGACCATCAGTAAACAATACTCTATATGCAACAAAATGTAAATAATCGCACTTATTAATTGCAATAACTGGCCATTAGATTAGTAGAAGACTGTTCGTTATTATTGTATTAAAAATCGTTCCAGACGTGATATATTTTTACATTGAAATATAAAAACAATTTATATAACGTTTCGGTAAACAAAAGTACACATAAGTAATAATAGTAAGGTAGATACATAATAAAAGTAAAAGAGGTCGAAACGTCTTATTGTATAATATAGTTTATAGTTTCTTAAATTTTGATCGAATAGTTTCAATTCAATTCAATTCAATTGTGACTTCTTAGTCAAGTTAATATTTTTTTAATTGCACATTTTCTTAATTTAATTCAAATCTACAACAATGTGTTCCCAGTACATTAATATATTAAGTAAAATAAAAATATTTTGTGTAATCCAGAATGACGACAAATGTCTACAAAACTCGAGTGTTCATATATTTAATTGTCAGGGCTCGTATCTAGTAATATATTTTGAAAAAGAGTGTGAATTGTTGTATTATTAGAGGTTCAATGAGTTTCTTTTTTCCCCCAAATTTCCAACATCCCATAGATATTTATTGAGACAATCGAGTGGATGAGGCTTACCTAATACTCCTAGTAATTGAACCTGAATGATGAATACGAATGAATTCGTTAGAGGTGGTGGCTATGTGGAAGTAAGATTGTTTCTCGTTTACAAAAAACGTGTCAGGCACCCAAATGTTTTTTATAAATTCCGACCCCACTGATAAGGTCTCCACTCCAGGTCGTTTCCTGAAGGCCAGTCGTGGGTCCGTCCAGAACTGACGAAAGTAGAAATCTAGGGTGAAATCCTGGGAGAAAAAGAAAAGAAATACAATAATAACTTTAATTTATCCAATTAAATTAAATTTAAAAATGTTGTACAAGAAAAGATGAAAAACAAATCGATTATTATATTTGTAAATAGTATTTGAAAAAAATTAATATTAATTATTTTTGTTTCAGAGGGTTCATCATTCCAAAATTTAGTTGGTGAGTTTTTTTTTTTTAATTTAAAATGTACATTTAAAACTTTTTTGAAAACGATAACTGTCTCAAACCAGTTACAAGATTTCGAATAGTTGCAATCAGGAGATTAAAGTGGAAACGAATACGTTAATTGTAGATTAGGTTACGGTGGCAGGTAATATATTGTAAACTCAATCAGAAAATAATTAGCAAGCATTTTCTCAAGGTCTAGTCGTGGTTTGAACCAAGAAAATCAACTTGGTCGGATCAATAAATAAGTTGCGGGCAATCCTTCTCACAGTTGAAGGATATTCTCGACATTTTGAAACGAATCGATTTGCCTTTCAACTTCTGTACATTCGTTGTTCGATATCATGCCATCATAATACCTACATGTACCTAAGTACAAACATGCAGCAGTAACAATCTACAATTGCGACAATGCACTTCTGCATACGGTTGCATGCAACACGTTTTCTTAAATTGCTTCCATCAAAGCTTCTCCTCGAATTCTACGAAAGGTTATTCTGGCATCTGTCCAACAGTGCACTGATTGTGAATGTTAGCTATTTTAAGTTACGTAGGTACGCAAAAAACCCTTTCCCTAAACGTGCGTGTGTATTGTCCTTCCTACTTACGTAGATTGCGTTCGTATTTGGGTTAACCAACCGTGAAAAGGATTCAGGAGTTTATTTCCAATAAGAAACTTGAATCTAAATTGAAATTTTAGTCTCAAGAAAAAAGCCGGAAATTACAACCGACTGGGTTTATGAAGTATGTTTTTAGTATGAGTAATACACATATTTTTTATACATTAATTAAGCACTCATTAAAAATTGCTTTTCATAAGATAATAATAATTACAAAATAATTCAGTGTCTTAAAATTTCTTTTTTGTAACATTTCAGCACGTTCATAACCTAACAAATTTGACAGCTTCTATATATCGTTCTAAAAACATTAGTCTTAAGTTAATGAAACCGAAAATTACAACAACTGGATGCAGCAACTATTTATTTTGGAATGTTTTTAGTATTGATAGTATTTTAGTAAAATAGAACCACTTGTCCCATAAAAATTTAACTTTACGTTACAAATTTTACATTTTTTCAGTAGGTACCTAATGTTTGATGAATTACGTCAGAAGAAAGTAAAATAAATTTTTCTAGAACACACAACACAATTATAATATTTTCTTATAACAAATGTGACAGATTCTAAGTACCGTGCTGAAAACATCAGACCTAAAATATAACTTCATAGATAATTTTTTAGACATCATAAAGTGGTAAAATACTATTTTAATTGTTATTATTAACCCCCTCTTTATGTCAGATCTTTGTAATTACTTTTAATTATTAAAAATCGCTAAAAAATGCTTAATATAAAGCGAAACTATTTCTGAATTGAACTTTTTGTTAGAGCCAACCAAACTCTAGTAACTTGCAGAAAAAATCAATTTCTACTTACTTAGTTAATTAAAATCTAGAAATCTATTTATTGGATTATTACTAAAAATAGGTAATTGCATAAAATATATAATTATTCTAGTATTATTTTTTTTTTAATTGTGTGTGCGCCTGCAATGTCTACACGTATAATATGTGCATGCAACGTGCGCTCATGCATTTGTCCAATAATTAGTGCGTAAGGTGCTGGCAAACCACTGGAGGGTAGGTGGGGGGTTTACTGATGACAGTAGGGTGACTCGCGCGCTCGACTGAGCTGGCGAAGGGGGCAGACCAGGGTCACGTCTTGAGGTGACCTTAAAACATTGATTTGGTTTCCATCGGGGTTGAAACCCGGCATCCTCAAAAAGTGATTGGCTATATTGGGTCGCAGCCCCCAACCACATATGTACACTTACTTGTCCGAAGCGACACACGTGTTAAAAATACGAACGATGCTATCGATTTTTTCAATTGACTATTTTTGTGCGAATTTGTAATTGCATCTATGTATATACAGGGTGCTCCAGGAACAAGAACGCGAGATTATAACTACTATAAAAGCAAATAAAATTTTTTTGTTTGTAATTAAGTATGTCTCCTATGTTTGCGCATTTGTGTGCTCATCACATGGACTTGTTTGTACCGCTTTGGTCTTTGTTTCCTAAGCTTATTTGTATTCAGGCACTTTTAGCCCGATTGTGTTCCATTATTGTGTCCCCTTTTCTAAAAAAACGCCTTTCAGGCACGGTAGTAACTTTTTAAGTTGTTATGTCTTTTATTTGGTATTTCGTTCATCTCCTCTAATGGATTTACTTTACTTCACGGCTTCTGTGTTTCTTAACTCGATCAGTTTTAATTATATTAAAAGGGCAATCTTTTAATTTGGATCTTATAGCAAAAACACCAAAAAATATTCATTACCTACCTACTACCGTCGATTTTGACTTTGTAATTAAGAAATAAAAAAATTGTGAAGGGTAGAAGTGGCGGGTATATCAGAAACTAACGTTAATTATTTTTTTGATTATACCTAAACCACCCTCTAACTATTAGTGAAGAACTTTGGCTCAATTTAAAAGAAAACGAAACCTAATGCTCATCACGTTTTTTTTTTTTTTTTGTGAATTTCTTTTGGCGTTTTTGTCTACATAGGACGCACAAAGAAGCACAAGAATGACAGTGCATATTTATAACGTCCACTTTATCCAGGCGTACAGGCTAAAAACAAATTTTTTTGAGGTCACGCCTAGCAAAAATGGTAATTGGTAATGCATAAGAAGCGACAACTGACTGAAAAATATATTTGAAGTGTATGTAACGTCTCATATATATATATAGGACTATGGTGAGTGGAAGGAGTTAACTGTTGCTGATTGGTTAATCGCTCGCCAGTCGAAGAAGGCAACGTGTTTAATGATCAATTGCAGTTGGTAGATATAGACAGAGAAGTATGAGTGTATGTGGCAGAAACACGGAGTTAGAGTGAGAGCGAGAGGATGTAAAAACTAAATAAATAGGGGGTCCTTTAGTGATGTGACCTTTACGCCTGGATAGATGGCGTTACACATGTCGATAGCAAAGTTTGTGCTTTCAACTTGCGTGGGGCTACGCGACCAAGCTCTGGCAACATATTTATAACAGCCATGCACACAGTCGAAGTATTCAAGACTGCGAAAAAACATATACAGAGTACACTTATTACGGTATCCCGGCCACTCGATACAATACAATAATAGTAATAATGAAAATAATTAATAATATGTATGTAATAGAGATATTTATACACATCATCATTATCATTATTTGTATGCTGAATGTATATGTAGTTGTAGTAGTATAATTGATAGTAAGTAATACATTGTTGCATGTGTACAACACGAATAAAAAATAGACGAGATTGTAGATTGATAAATACCATGAGCACTTCGGAGACGGAGCTGATACTGAGCACGTACATGGTGACCCCTACCTCGACGGGAGGGCCTGTAAGCGCAAACAGCCTTTGTGTATGAAAACCAAATCAAACTAGTGCCCTAGGCCTGCCCGCTTGCTTCCATTATTTTTAATTTTATCAATTAGTAGTTAGTAGTAAGTAGTATCATTGTCTATCTACTTGTTGCTGTACTTTTAGCGGGGGCGCAGGACGAGCAATTTTTTTTTTGTTTATTATAATTAATTTATTGTCTTATAGTAGTAATAACAGTAATAATACGTAATATAAATAGTATAATAAAAGAACAGACAAAAGCAGCTGCTCCAAAGTGGACGCACGACTTTGTGATACAATATCTTCAGTGACACTGTTTTCTTTTTCTTTCTCGGTGCACTAAACCTAAACCTAACCAAAAAAATTTTTTTGTAAAGTTTAAAAAGTATAATTAGTCTTCATTTTTTTGCCGAAAATTTTTAAAGAGAAAGGGGAAATGGTTGCCTAACAGAGAAATTACTATGTCTTTAAAAAAAATCAAAAGGTGTTAGAGTCACTTTGGTGGTTCATAACGAGTTTAAGTGCCAAGTTATGTATTTAAAAAATTTTAAATATTTTTCTGAAAAACTCATTTAAGCCTACAAAAATTTGCAAAATTTCTAATATTTCAAAAATAGTACATTTATATAATGAGCCTGATAAAAATGATCTGGGATTGTTTGTCCTTTGGTAAGAAGACACATGAAGTCGAGTATCTAACATTTGGTTACCAACTGTACTTAGGATTCTCAAAAAACCTACTAAATCCTTCGGTCAGGTTGTACTGAGGCTTTCAGCATGTAGTTGTACGAAACTTCAGGTAAACGACCCCAACAGTGTTTTGAGTTTCCAAAATATTAAAAATCTTCATTGTAACGTTGTAATTTTGAAATATTATGACTGATATCTATTTAATATCCTTTCTAAGAAAAAGGATAAAATTGTCGAACTGTGTTTATGTATTATTTATCTGTTTTTGCAAGTTCTCTAAAGTATTTGTGAAGATTTTTAATTTCTTGGATTTGTTTCTAAAATTGATTCTGAAAATATTTGAAAGGATATTGTCTACCTGGAAGAAATTACGAGCCCTAACAATTAATTATACGTTTAAAAAATTCATGGTTTTGGATTAATGGCAACATTTAAGCAGCCTCTTATCAAATTTTTTAATGCACAATGCTGTTTTAATTCAGAAAATTGATACACATTCTTTGAAGCAATAAAATGTAATAAAAAATTGTACTTATCAATTATTTTTTAATTGCCATAATTGGCCATTATTTAATAATATTTAAACTTTCACTGGTGTATTCTCGATGAAACATTTTTAATGAAGTTTGTGTAACTATTGTACTCTTGAAAATGACCTTTTAGAGGTCGAAAGAATTGCCGATAAATAAACAGTTTTGTTGAAACCTTTCTTTTCTTTTTCTGTTTCCTTTATTAATTAATTAAGCAAAACAACGTAACTATTGATAATGAGAAGAGTTAAAGAGTGAAACATCGTATTGAATGTAATTTATTTTTTTGACTTCTTTGTCAAAGAAAAAATGGTAAATTTTTTAAACGCTCAGTTCCTTACGTAATTTAATTAAAATCCACAACAAAGTGTTTCCAGTATATGAATATGTTAAGTAAAATAAAAATATTTTGTGTAAGGTTCTTATTTACATTCAAAGAAATCCAGAATGACATTTCGGACATTTCTGTAGTTGTTAGAGCTCGTATATGAAAACAACTCCAAATTTCGCCCTCACCATTTCTACCACCACAAAGTAAATGAAATCTATCTTTAGATACCCCAACATTGTGTTTATTTGTGATCAATTTTAATTTTCTTAAAAAAATAAGTTTATTATTTTTTATTGCCAATTGTTACTAATAATTTTAGAAATGGTCCATTTTAATAGAATTTCATTTTATTTTAAATTTTGACAGGTAATTTAAAAAAAGGTCCATCCTACTTTTTTTAACAGAATCTTAATTTATTTATTTTTCTAAATTTGACTAGTAATTTGAGATTTTATTTTTATAGAATTTTAGTTGTAATTAATTTTAAATTTTGACCAACAATTTGAAAGATGTCAATAGATTTCGTGCATCGTTTGTAAAAAGAAATCAGGGTCACTATGTTATCAACAGACATAAGCCACTTGGACAAAGAGCAAAAAACGCTTGAATTATTATTATCATTATGCGTTCGAATTGAACCTGTACAAGAGAGGACGATTTGGCTGCTATCGTTGGTGCATTTTCTGTGTGTTTTAGCCCGCTTCCCCAAACCGCCAAGCGCGCGAGGGTTAATAGTCAGGCTAGCAGTTAACAACTCTATAGGATAACTACAAATGCGTTAGTACCATTTTCACTTCTGACAGGGAACTGATGCTTAACACGTACATTGTCACTCCCACTTCTACTGGCGGACCTGAAATTTCACCACATCACTCGACGATCCAAAATACTCCACTTTGAGGAGGCTCACGGTGCAAAACTTATCCAAGCAACGAAACGTCGAAAGACCACATCAATTTTGTGAATGTTATTGCCAATTATTTAGAGAAAAGTTTCCCAAATACTTTACAGAAGTTTTCAAAATTTATCTTAAAATCAAAACGTTTCCAAATACAAACGCTTGTTGTTTTCCGAAAAAGTTAAAGTTGTAAATAAAAGTTGCAGAAGCAGTTTTACGTACAAAACCAAGGTAATAGTCGAAATATTACCCTCAGAAGTTATTTTTAGTATCATTGGGCGGTGCTACAGGAATATGCCTTATTTTAGAGCATTGTTTACATGTCGCCTTTGGGAAAACATCTGGCCGGAACGTCCGGGGCATTGCTGGCCAAAATATTTTCCTAGTCTGGTCTTTCGACGTTACGTTTGCTACACGTTTGTTGTGGACAAAAGAAATTTTTTGGATTTCTATTTGTCCAAAATCGAGGTCTTCACAACAGGCTTTGCGAGCGATATGGCGGTCTGGAGATAGATGCTGCGCGTTGCTTAGCAACCCACCCTAGAATCGATTTGATCTGGCCCCACCCTGTCGAAACAACTGAACTGCCTCGACGTCCAGAAGCGGCAGCAGCAGTTCTATTAATTCCCTTTTTCCCCAAACAAAAACAAAAAACAGAGGGTAGGTACTAAAAAGAATTCCCTCTAATTTCCACCTCACCGCCGGAGTAGAGAATTTGCAAAAAATGGATAATGAGATTTAAATGGAACGATCACTTACCTCCGTAATTTGGTCTTACTCTTTTGTCGTAGCTTACACTGAACGAATCAAGAATTGCGGATATGTTGACGTCGCCTAGCATGCTTCCTCCAGGCGTTCTGCAACAACGTAGAAACATTTTCACTCCCACACAAACAAAAATAAACCAATGCCCAAAAAGGCAATCGATTATTCAGACTTCAAAACAATGAAATCTACTGCCATTGTGGAAAATAAACAAAGCCGTGATGCCAACAAATTTGGAAATAAAACACTTTCTGATAAGTCTTGAAAAGCATTCTGTAGGCACATCCAAACTTCAGCCCTTGCTATATACGTTATGTAAATAGTCCTTGTTTGTGAATGGAATGGATGGATGATGTGGTGTACAATGGAATTGCAAACAAATCGATTTTTTAACTATGGTAATGGTTACCTACTTGAAATTGGGTTTGCCAATAGTACCTATTGTATATTTAATTCCAAAACAATAATTCGGTTCATGTCAAAAGCTTAGGAAGTTGATTTTGTATTGGTCCCAATAAGTGTGATGTGATACAAGGAATGAAAACAGTTTGAAAGTAAACTTACATCAAAATATTTAACAGTATTAAAATGTGCAGGTTATCTGGTGCGTCAACGAATCATTCTATCATGTAATTGAAACATATCTAAGTAAGGATTTCTTAGAATGAGCAAACAAGGAACGTTTTGGTGGTCAGTGGAATGAGCTGCTGGATTCTGGGATGGAAACAGTAAAATGTTGTTTCCTTTGGTCGTTTTTGGGAAGCATAAAAGTTTTTGCAAAGCGATTTTGGCGTCGTTTTAGACTTCGGATAAGGCATAATGTCGTGATTGAAGATGAGCTAGTTCGATGGTATTTTGGGTATAGATGAAAACGAATAACCAAAAAGAAGAAGATGTGTACTTACGCGGTTTTGGCCTGCTGGACGGTGAGGACCAGCAGGAAGGCTGGCCATACCACCCAGCTGAGCCCCATGGCTGGGGGCAGCTACACGTGTCTTCTGCTCATCGGCGGCGTAACAACACACTTCACCAGCAAGACTGTCGTGTCTCATTGGACTGTGATACTAGGAGTGGTCTCCGGGTAAAGCTAGCTGAAAATCTTTTGCGCATGATGGTGAAGCAAGTAACTCTCCCCGGCTGTGAAACAACCCTTCTTTCTCTCGCATTCCGTTTCTCTTCAACATATCGATCTCCTTCCCGTCTGTCTCGTTCGGGAAAGGAAAGGGAACGCAGTCGCGAACCTGGACCAGGACTAATCAATAGCCGGGGCCGCGATTTTCGTTATTGCTCATCGTATATATGACGTAATAGCAGTCAACACGACCCGATACCTGAACTCGTCTTTCCCCATCATCGAGAGGTTTTAAAATCGAGAGCACCCTCGAAACAAGAGCTACTTTAACACTCGGATGGAGGAGCTTCACGAATAATAATCCAAACAGTTTTGTAAACTGAAATTTTGAAGGATCTAAATTGAATCCTTTGATGGTACCTACAGAACGCGAGCCGGAGGCGATGGAGGTCGCCCTTGGGTCATCACGTGACCTTTCCTTTTCATTCCGCACGCACAGAATAATTAGCAGGAAAAACCCAATAAAAGAGCAACGAGCAGGCACTTATGCACGTAGGTACGTACCCCTCTCCTACTGCAAATATATACAAAATTATCCTGGTCAAGGATAATCATCGTTTATCCCTTTGAACTACATATGGTACATAAGTACATGTACGTATAGGTACATGCATATCTCCACATATGCAGTGAATTATTTAATTCTCGCGTTGTGCATTTCATTCAGCGGCGCGTTGCATTCCGCGTAACCTTTGCCCTTTCCCTTTATTATAAATGGAATAACTTGATGTTCGTTAGGTACATGTATCTCGCAGGGGTCGCTTTAACATTTGCACGGTCTCAATTGAAACACAATTGCAACTAATTTAAGTGAGTTTATCTCGTACACGTGAATTCTTTACAGTTAGGTCTATCCTGTAGGCAAATAGGATTCTTTTTAAGAAAACATAAAGTACACTACTGTCATATCCTGTTTGAATGCATACTAAAAGTTAACGATTCTCTTGAATATAACTACAACATTTTAGTTTTCAAATGATGTCTGGCGCCTCCATCAAATCATGAATGGATAAAATTTTGTATTCGTTTTAAAAATAGTTTAATTAACAATTTTAGGATAATAAAGAGTAATTATTACATTTGATTAAATTAAATAATCATAATTTGATGGAAACAAACAATTAATTAAACAAACTGAATTGAAATAATCAACCAAAAAATCATAAAATCTTATTGTTACCCGTTTCACCACCCTCACCCTTTCTGACTATTTTTTGTGGAACTTTTTATCTGACTCACTGAATTTTTTTTAGCCTAAGTTAAAACTTCATAGTTAATTTTTAGTTGTGGATAATAGTTTTAAGAGACACCTTGTATCTAAATCGTAGATTTTCCCACATACACATCAAAAATTCACCCCAATCGAGTCTTTTGAATAATCGAATCATTTTAGTTCTAGTAATAAGTAATTGCACTTTTAATTAAATCAAAACTTATTTAGGGAACTTTGAAAATGCTACAAAACTCGAACGAAAACGGTCACCCACTTTTCTATCCTAACCCCCTCTTTTTTAGAATTTTACAGTCTACAGACTCTTATCTAACTGACTCTAAATTTACATTTGCAGATAATAATTTTAAGAGAAACCCGGTATCTAAATTGTCCACTTCCCCACTGTACAATTTCAACAATTCATCCCAATCGAATCCTTGGAATAATTGAATCAATTCAGTTCTATTAATAAACAAATGCACTTTTAATTAAATTCAATCGTGGCGGAATGAAATCATGTTTAAACAAGTATTAATAGCACCGCATTTTATGTATATTTATTAAATTAAAAGCACTATTTATTTTATTAATTACAATAATAAAAATTAATTATGAAATCCCAAAAAGGAGTGACCTTTTCAGTTGCATATTGCTTTGTATTTCGGTTCGGTTCAGTCAAACGCATAAAGTCAAAGGCCACATGTACCTGCTACATATACATAACAGAGGTACGTATTATGTTGTAAAAAGCATCCCCTACTTTTGTAGAAAAAAATCCTTTTGATAATGGTCATCATAATACAAGTATAAGAAACGTGTATGCTAAGTGCATACAGCAGTACACTTTTAAGAAAATTAAATTCATTTAAATCAGCCTGTGATACCATTTCAATTTTAATTAAAAATAAAAAAAATTAGGGAATTCAATTTTTTTAACATCACAATTGTTGTGTAAAATCTTTTAAAATTCTCTATGGAATAGTAAGAACAAATAATCACTCTAACGTTTCGCTTAATCTTTTCGCTTCTTCAGAGTAGACGGAAAATTCGAAAAATATCGGTGTGATTGTGTAAATTATAAATTTAGTTACATAAATAAGAATTTTAATAATAGTGTGAAAAATATTGAAGATTTCTTGAGACCAGGTACAAAACATTTTTCGCTGTTTCTTTTTTCGGCTACGACCTATATATACATCCTAGTATAAGGAGCACATCCGGAATATAAATCTTTTACGTGCCATCAGTCCTCAAGACTGCTATACCTACTCTTAGATAGTTTGTTCTTGTTTTCTAAGGAAGTTTGTCATTTAAATCCGTTCCAGTCTCGTAGGTAACGAAAACGAATTATGGTTTTAAGAATCGAAAATCCATATTTAAATTTAGAACGTCGTCTTTATGTACGTTATGTAGCTACAACATCCATACGATTCCAACTTTACTCCAAATACGTAGCTGAATCGTTGACCTTATCTCTCTCTTTCTTCCTCTATATGTACAACTATCACGACGAAAACTTTCTCGAACGAGTAGAGTGAGTGGTAGAAAAGTGAAGTGTTGACATTCTTTTGTCTGTTCTTCTTTCCCTAGTCCAATTATAATGATAAGTCCACATTCCGACAGACAATGAAAAACGACAAACGACGTTATAGTTTCAGGTCTGTGTTAAGACGTTCAACAAAGTTCTACGATATCAACTTCCAACAAACGTAATGTAGGTGCAGTCGGTCCAAAGATACATTTAATTGTTGTTTAACTTTTGAGGAACACAAACATTAATTGACAGTAGAACCTTTCTTGATAAATATCAAGTCTATATTTTAAAAATGTATTAAATAATAAACTAATAATTGTATTTTACATTTATGTACATCACGTGCTGTACATAAACGTAGTTTTCAGATGTATAGTAATACTGAAAAATTAATAAATATACAGCAAACGTAAGCAGAACTGTTAGTATTAACAAATGAAACCCAAACGCATGCGTACGACTTATGTTTCGCTCTCTCTCAGGCGCTGCTTACCGCCATAGCAAATGTATACGCAAGCGCTTAGTTCTTTTTCTCACTTTGACATGCTACTAACCGTCTTACCTACGTAAATTCAGATGTATGCGCCAGTTTTATCATTTTCTAAGTGTTTTTTAAGTAACTTCATTGAAAGGAAACCAACTTTAAAAGTTTTAAATTAATTAAATACATATTATTGTTAAGTTCTTTAAAATAATGAAAGAAAGTGGGAAGTTGTAGGTATGGACTTAAGTCTAGGTGAACACCCGGATTTATTCAAAAATGGAAAAAGTAATGGCAATCATGTACCTAATACCTACGCCTATTTCAGTTTTAGTTTCATGTTTTGTTGCATCTTGCCTCTTTGCTTATTATAATTACCTCAAAGTTCTGCGTTTAATGTTTGAAACTTTGTCTTTATGTAATCCTGAATCCTACTTGAGTAATTCCCGCAGCTTTTTGGACTCACATTGCACTAAATTCCAAAATCCAAATTCAACAACTGTCTTGAGTTGGTTGAACTGCTCTCACCCTAGTCGTTCGGTTTCTTGTTTCGTCTTTGTTGCTGAATCTCCGACGTTTTTGCCGCTTGCTTTTACCACCCACCCTTTTACTATTTGGATTTAATTAAATGTTGAGCTTAATAACGAACGTATAATAGCAAGGATGCAGTTCTTATCTGGTACCACTCTGCTATTTTCTATAATTAATTAATTTAATTTAAAAACTTTAAGGGCTATGTTCCTAAAATCCCCCGTTAGATATAAACCTTCACAAATTAAATTTCTTGTTCTGTTAAATTTGGAACAACTTTGTTATTTGCTTGTTGCTCCTCAAACCTCCTCAGCCTCATTTTCTTAACCTATCTGAAATCCCATTTCTGAGTAGGTTACTTCCGTTCCCGACCCTTATCAGCACCTACTTCCTGGAATCAACAAAGATAAGGAGTTCTGATATCCGTTTCCTGCTTCTCAGAATTCGCCCTATGTTTCTTATTAGATGTAGTATTAGATAACATTAAATTAAAGTATCTACATACATTAATCACTGTAAGTATAGTAGTATCTAAATATAGACGTAAAAAATTAAAAATTCAATGTCTTCTATTTTCGCCAATGGATTCGACGAGAAAACTTTCAATGACGTCACAGCCTGCTCTCATCGAGTCAAAAATTAGAATAAATTTCGTGAGTCGATGCTTATAATAAATCTTTCCAACTTAATTGGAGGAGAAGTTGCTCAAAATTGAATGAGACTCTACCCTATAAATATCGCTTCTAATAATGGGAAAGTCAAGAGGGAAAACAAAATTGGACATTTCTCCCTCTTCTCTAATTCTAATTTAGTTTTCCCTACAAAATACTTTTGGCAAGGCACTATAAATTAAAAACTCGTTTTAATTAATATTCAAATTAAACAAAAATTGAATCTAACATTTATCGATATAAAGTATAAAGTATTTATTATCGCAGCTTTATTAGTAAACCTTAAGAATTTTATTAACTTAAAAAATATGTGTTATATTTGTATAAAGTATTCAACTACTTACCATAAAGGCTTCTGTCGAAATATCCTGAAAATATTTTTTTTATAAAGTTTATGAAAACTAGAATTCCTTTTTTTAATATATTGTTAGGGTATGAAATGAAACCAGTAAAATTTAACAAATTTCATTTATTGTGTGCTTAATGAATCAGTACAACACAGTTTGATTTTAATTAGAAACAACCAACGTGTTAGTACACACAAACATTTACATTACTGAATACACAACAACGTACGTTTACATTAATACACCCTACAATGTTATGCAAATATGTTCCGTAAATATAAAATCTAGACAAATTGAATTTCTACGTGTTATGTAAATTTATACTTGTGTATGTGTATTGCTGTGCGCCTGTTCCTGATCGGGACCACTCGCAATTTGGTTTGCAGGTGTATAATACTGAAAAATTAATAAATAGAAAAATCCAGTATTAACGGCAAACACAAGCAGAACTGTTAGTATTAACAAATGAAACCCAAACGCATGCGTACGACTTATGTTTCTCTCTCTCTCAGCCGCTGCTTACTGGCGTAGTAAATTTATACGCATGCGTCTACTTCTTTTTCTCACTTTGACGTGCTACTAACCGTTTTACTTGCATCGGGTCAAATACAGATATATGCACCAGATTTATCTTTTGTTATGTATTCTTTTTAAGTAATTTCAATTCAAATAAATTTAATTTATTTTATTTATTCACACACACTTTTTTTTCGATCACCTTTTTTATTTTATTACAAAATTATAATTTCAAAGTATTTTCTTGTTGTTATATATTTACATTTTGTTGTTATTCCGGTAAATAAATTTTATGAATGACTGCTTAATGGCAATAAATCGTAATTCTAATTCTATATTATTATCGCTACGTTGTGCATAATAAGAAGGCCAATTAATAATGCATGAACGGTTATTAATCATATTTAAAATGTGCGTGTTCGTGTGATAAAAAATATACTTAATGGAAACACAAAAGTTTAAAAAAATAGCCGCAGTAATCGTTTTAATGAAATTAAAATTTCCCAAGTTGTTTTCTTTACTCAGTGAATTTTTATATCAACAAAAAAAAATTAATTAAAGCTTTTTACCTGTTCTTAGTCTACATCGTAATTTCTTAGTTTGATTAAAATTACGATCACGGTGGGTATCAAATCTTTCTGGCGGCTTCGCCTAATTGTTTTCCCGAGAATTTTGATTAATTGTTCGAATAAATAAAACTAATTACCCTGCCGTTGTCGATGTCTCTTCCGACTCCAATAGTTAACCTGGCTTTTGCCTTCATCGCGTCTCCGAGCGAAATCTTGGCCCTCGTTGCCTCCGAGTGAGATTTATAGCAGAACTCCATCAGGGCAACGAATAAAGCTATGAACAGTCCTCCTATAAGGATATAAAATATACCCGCGACATTACTCAGCGATAATTCGTATTTCGAGGCGTCCTGTAAACAGTAAACAGAAAAAAAAAGAAAGGAAGGAATGAACAGTCAGACAACATAAAATTGTGTTGATTGTAAGTAAAATCAGGGAAATACTATACTATAATCTTCAAAAAACATTTAGACTAGTTTTTCCAAACCTTTTTTGGGGCTTTTAAAACTCTGACTAAACCAAAAGTCTCTACAACCTAGGCTAGCCTTTCGTAACCTAATCTCACCCTATTCACTATGAAAATAAAGGAGAAAAAGGGAGTCACTTCAACCTAACCCAGCCAACCTAATTTTAAGCTCACTACTATGAAGAAAGTTGTTGATGTCAATCTTAAGTCTCTCCAATCTAAACTAACTTCACTATTCCCACACTTAATTTCTTCAACCCAACCTAACCAAACCTAACCTAAATTAAACTTACTCCCCATATTATTATAAAAGTTCAAATATAATTGACTTCATTCTTAAGTCTTGCTGACTTAACTCGTCCTAGTCAAAGTCACTTCAACCTAGCCTAACCCAATCTAATTTAAATTTATTCCCCACGCTTTGGAAAAGGTTCCAATGCATTTGATATTCAATCATAATTCTCTATAACCTAAGTTGACTTTGCCCTTTATGGTATGAAAAGAATTCCTATTCAGTTGACTTCACTGTTAATTACTCTTAAGTCTCTCTAACCTAGCCTAACCTAGCCTAATTTAAATTTACCACCCGCACTGTGAAAAAGACTTCAATGTATACGACTTAAACCTTAAGTCTTTCAAACCTAAGCTGATCTTGCTCTTCTCATTTTGGATCGGATTCCAGTTTAGTTGACTTCACTCTTAAGTCTTTCCAACCTAGCCTAACCTACCCTAACTTAAACTTGCCACATGAACTGTGAAAAAGACTTCAATGTATTCGACTCAAACCTTAAGTCTTTCCAACCTAAGCTGATCTTGCTCTTCTCATTATGGATCGGGTTCCGGTTTAGTTGACTTTGCTCTTAAGTCTTTCCAACCTAACCTAACCTTCCCTAACTTAAACTTACCACCCGCACTGTGAAAAGGACTTCAATGTATTTGAATCAAACCTTAAGTCTTTCTAACCTAAGCTGATCTCACTCTTCTCATTATGGATCGGAGTTTAGTTTAGTTGACTTCACCCTTAAGTCTTTCCAACCTAACCTAACCTAACCTAATTTTAACTTACTCCCCACCCTATAAAAAAGGCTCCAATGTATTTTACTTCAACCTTAAGTTTCTCCAACCAATTCTAACACCACTATTCTCACAATTAATAGGCTTTTAGTTCAGTTGATTACAATATTAAGTGTCTCCAACCTAGCTTAACTTAACCTCACTTAACCTCGCTTCATCTTCACCATAAAATCGATTAATGTTCTTTTGACTCCAATCTTAGGCCTCTTCCTTACGTTATCCCCTGTGAACATCTTCTCATTAGAATCAAGTCACTTACAGCATTTTATTTAAAATCACAATGCAGGAAACCAGGCCCTGTATTATTGATTATTTTATACCTTTTCCATCCTAAAATATCATTTGAATCGATCACTCCTTCTAATTAAAATGAAATATAAATAATATTTGTTTTGTTCTGTTGCCCTTTTCAATTCGAACAAAAGGACATTGTCTGGAGATCGTTGCAGCTGGATTTTTCGGACGACGAGTTAATTTGAAAATAATTTAAAGTTTAATATCCTTTGAAAGTATCAATTATGCATGCTGGTAAAAAAGGCTGCAGCGTTCTAAGTTTTAACTTTCAGCGTTGCAGGGACGTTGGAAAAATTCCGGAACTCGTTACGGTCGGTCAACTTGAAAATTAAACTTTGCTGAATTAATAATACATTTCTATTTCAAACTTTACCACGATTTTCTTTAGTTTAAGTCTCGGTGCACTCGCTTTTGTCAACCAAATAATTATTTAACAGAAGACGTTTTCAAAAGAAATGTGGTAGAGGGTGAAGAATGGGACCGATGTTGTTTAGCTAGATCTCAAAATCAAAAAGATGTTTTTTTGTGGACAACATAAACTTTTAGTAAAATTAAATGTAAGGGAGAGACAAATTTTGTCCCAAAAATGTAAAAATTGGTACATCCAAAGATTAACAACATCAATAAGAAGTAATGATCAGATCGATAACGATTGATTATAAATTGTAACGTATTCTGTGTACAAATACAATCAATTGCCTACGCTTTGTTGATTCGGTTAGAGTATCCTTCCATCGACGCTAAATATCTATCTATATATTATGTATGTACCTGGTACTTGAACTTATTGTGCATAAACGTACACGTAAATACACATAGGTGGGTATATACGAGTATATTTATACACATGTAGGTATATCATAGTTTATATTACAGGGTATAGGTAGGTAACTACAGACTGTACAGCAAAATTATGCACGGTCGATTGGACTGGCGCAGCTTCTCGGATCGCCAAAGTGCTTGCCCGCTTTACAACGGCAAACGAACGAACCAACCGTAAACTACGTTAATCCATTTACTTTACTTCTCAAATGAAGAGAACGTCAATGGTCCATTTATAGAAAATATAAGCACCTGTACCTATTTACGCCATCTTGTTATTAGTAGGTACCTAAAGGTAGCTGGCGACTGGCCCTATTTAGTGCTTATGATATCAAACTGGACCCAGATATACGTAGCACTTAAAGATGTCCAAAAAGTTGAGTCGACAATTTTGGAATGTGCCCGAAATGTGCTATTATGTGCTACTTAAAAAACAAATTATTCAAAAAACTTAACTTTTATGACTAGGTCATTTTTATTATGTTTAGTTAGCTCCACAACATCGTTCATTAAAACCAAACCAATTGTGTTGTAATGTGCTCAAGATGTGCTACCATGTGCCATTAAAAAAATAATATTTACTTGAAAAATTGAATTTTTATTGAGACATCCTTTTTGTGATATTTAGTTAGCTCCGCAAAATCACTTTATCAAAACTAAACATATAGTGCTGTAATGTGCCGACAATGTGCTGTTATGTGGCAATGTGAAACAAAAATATTTGAATAAAAAGTTTAGATTTTTCGTAAAATGCTGTATTCATTAATACTTTCTCTACTAGTAATGTTATTACGAAGAAAAATGGAAATTTTACTTATCGAGAATAGGGAAATGACTTGACTACATAAGTATTTTCATATTGTTTTATAAGAATATATATTTATTACTTAATAATTACTAATCTTCTATTCTAAGATATATATACATAAATGAGCAAAAATTTCAGTCTCTTTGTCTATGTGTTGTGACAACACTAAAACGGTACCATATGAAAAGTTTATTCCCTACACTAATAGAAAACTATCAGTAAATATAAAAAGTTTCTATTAACAATAAAAAAAGGTTTAATAACACTTTGTATTGATAATATTAATAATAATACGTATTTTATAGTGTACAATACATTCTATACAATCGTAAACTAATGAAAAGTACCTACAGGTACTTACCTAATACAAGATGTGTTGCATATCATGTAAAAGAATGTATGGTGATGTTTCATGAACAATATGCGAATACTATGTTAAGCATATTATTATGCTATTTTATCGTACCACATTTATCGATGCGTATAGAAAGTATTAATGAAGACTTGACATTTTACGAAAAATCGAAACTTTTTATTGAAATATTTTTTTTCACATTGGCACATAACAGCACATTGCGGGCACATTACAGCACTATATGTTTAGTTTTGATAAAGTGATTTTGCGGAGCTAACTAAATATCACAAAAAGGATGTCTCAATAAAAATTAATTTATCAAGTAAATATTTTTTTTTAATGGCACATGTAGCACATCTTGAGCACATTACAACACAATTGGTTTGGTTTTAATGAAGTGATGTTGTGGAGCTAACTAAACATCATAAAAAGGACCTAGTCATAAAAGTTAAGTTTTTTGAATCTTTTTTTTTACGTAGGCACATTTTTTCTTTTAAATTCCAAAATTGTTGAGTCAACTTTTTGGACATCACTTAAAAGCTTATAGAAAGAAAAAAAGTTTTCAGTTTTAAAAACTTGTAGAAAAATAAAGAAAACCTGGCAAGTACAGAACGTCGCAATCTATCGATTTTTATTTAAGTACTTCTAGAAGGCGCACGAGGCGAATAAAATGTCCATGAAGGAAATTTGGGCATTTTTTTAACGATTGAAAAAAAGAATAATTATAAACAATAAATTTATAAATATAAAGCAATAAATTAAAACATTTTCTTTAAAGTTTGCGTGTAATTTATTATTGCCCTTATAATATTGTTTACCAACTGAAATGAAATTAAATTGCTAAAATTTCAATTTTATTTTTAACAAAATCTTCTGTTATTTCTTTTCTTTAAGAAAGCTTCCAATAAAAGTTTCTTAAGTACAATTTTTACATAATCTCCTCTAATAAAGTTTTAAGAAATCTCGTCTCAGCTAAAGCCTATTTCAGTACTTTCCTAACCAAGCCCAAGGAAGTGAATAGGTACAAATGAATTTTTCGTTTTGATAAAAGAGAGACAGATAAATAAATTAAAAACTTTTTCTTACCTGTTTATCTCCATGTTTGCACTCGGTTCGATCGTACCACCATCGATTCATCAATTTCCTGAGCTCGCCCGACTCCTTCAGACTGAGAACTGCCAAGTTGATGCTGTCCCTTTATCAATCATTTTCATTCTACTGTTAATAGCATTTACTTTTGACGCTTCTACGTTCTAATAGTTCTTTTAGCAAACAATACTTCATCCCTCATACAATATCGTTTTACGAGGACGTCTTTTTAGATAAATATCTCTAATTTACACTGATCTAATAATTCCACGATCCATCGAATTTATATTACTATTTTTACTATATCTCCACAAGAAAATGTTAAAATGTTTCGTGGGATAACTTTAAGGATTAAGCTTCGAATATGTAGGTAGTTAATAAGTTATTTAGGTCCTGCAGATTATTGTAATAAATGGTAATTACCGGTTGATAGTAATATACACATGAATAAACCATAGAGAGATAGAACTTGTTAATTTGGGAAGTCATTCGAGAGGAATTTCAGCTAATGGCACACACTAATTAAACTTTGATTAGGTTTTGAAAATAGGGTGGGTACTAATAAATAATTAAAGGTTTGAAACTGATTTAGAATTTCAATAGATTACAAATTTTTTGCTAGCTAAATATCAAACAAGTTTCAGATCTTTAATAGATAATTTGACTCACCAATGAATAAATGTAAGTTAAAATTTATGAACTACGACTCGACATTGCTCTATCAACCCCCCGTTAATATTTCGTGAGAGGTGGGGAGAGCTACATTACGAGCACCTGCGACGACATAATACATAACATCTGGGCAAATGTTTCCGTTTGCTCGCAACCTTCTTATTTTCAATAAAAAGAAATACTTTTATTATTACCTGAGCGGAGAGCCTAATGGGGTAGCAACCCCAAATCCCTTCGAATCCAAATTTTCGCCCACTTTCATTGTATCGCAAGGTTCTCTTTGATTGATGTAATCGTTTTTCGGTGATTCTATTAACAACGCATACTTGCCCTTCGACTGTCTCACCCTTCTAATCCCTTCGTCATAACTTTTCACGAAGACGTGCGGCTTTGAGCTCATGTATTCCCACATCTTTGAATAGAGCGAGATCTGAGACCTCTGGAATAAACAAGGAATTGTCCCAATGTCTATTTCACTGGACTGATTCAATTAAATATAAATAAAACTCACCCTGAAGAAGTCCCAAGTAGAACCGTGATATAGCGTTCCATACTCGACTTCTGTTTGGGTTGCCAAATCTTCAGCAGAGTTAATTGGGGCGACCATTCTTTCGACTGTAAGGAAAGCAGCCAAATTGGCAGTGTAAGATGATATAAGTATGAGGGTAAAAAACCACCAGACAGCCCCCACAATCCGCCCTGACACCGATCTCGGCGATATGTCACATCCCTGTTGCATGAAAGCTCCCAGTGCGAACCATAACGAATTGAGCATACTGAAATCGTTAGCCATGGAGTTTCCGTAACCCGAGTGCCCCGCGGGAGTTTTGTGTTCTCCGGTTAAGTGGAGCAATCTCCATTCATAAGGGGAAAACCTGGAGACGGTGAATAGGACAATACTGACCCCGATGTAGCTGAAAATAACACAGACCCAGATCTCTTTGGAAAGCGGACTCAGGAAGCTGAATACTCCAGGTTTCTGTTTCACCGGCTTCTTTATCATGATCGAGATGCCGAGGGACATGAAGGGCTTGCTGAAGTCGATAACTCTTTCTCTTTCCGAAGTTATTGTCATTGATGCTATCGCGATATCCGCCTCCTACGTTTAAAGAGATTACTTAATACTTTCTGTTACCGACTTTATCAACTTGAATAATTCTAATTTAACATCTCAGTAAATTCATCCCCACAATAATCGAATAAATTTCTTTTATCTCTTCCAGACGCTTGACTTTTCAATAAGTGTTTCCTATTGATGTCTTTTCTATTTTCATGTTAAACAAAATTAAAACCAAGACAATGCCAATGTAATCACTTTGGGGAAATCTTGCTAAAAGTATTGCTTTTGAACTTGTTCTTGCTTTACATGATTTCAACTATGATTTGGTCTTGATCCTGATCTTGCTAATGAGAAAGACTAAACAAGACCAAAGCAATCTTGGAATTAGTTCAACTTTGCGAAAAATCTTACTAAAAAGTGTTGCTTCTGAACTTCTTCTTACGTTACAAGCTTTTAACTATGTTTAAGTTTTGATCTTTGTCTTGTTAATGAACAAGACCAGACAGTACCAACATAATCTTGGACTTCATCCAAGTTTGCGAAAATCTTGCTAAAAACTAGTGCTTCTGAACTTGGCCTTACTTCTCAAAATTTTAACTATGTTTTGGTCTTGATCTCGATATTGCTAATGAGCAAGACTAAGACAAGACCAAAACAATCTTGGACTTAGTCTAACTTTGCGAGAAATCTTACTAAAAAGTTTTGCTTCCGAACTTCTCCTTACGTTACAAGATTTTTACAATGTTTAAGTTTCGATCTTTGTCTTGTCAATGAACAAGACCAGACATTACCAACATAATCTTGGATATCATCCAAGTTTGCGAAAATCTTGCTAAAACTAGTGCTTATAAACTTGGCCTTACTTCTCAAAATTTTAACTATGTTTTGGTCTTAATCTCGATATTGCTAATGAGCAAGACTAAGACAAGACCAAAACAATCTTGGACTTAGTCTAACTTTGCGAAAAAATCTTGCTTAAAAGTGTTGCTTCTGAATAAAAAGTTCTTGACAGTTTCTTGAGCATTGCCTTACTGATAGCCAAAGCTCCATTTCTCGTCGATCTCGGGCTTCTCACATCTCATGAAATTTTATCATGTAAAGTATTTGATCCGTCTTAATATAAACCGTTCCGGAATGTTGTTGCAAATTGATTACGGTAACTAAATTAAGCACAAAGAAACAAAGTCTTGTACCTTTATGAGTTAGTTACTTCTACCTCATTAACGAAGGTTTACTAAACTAAGATAATAGACCTTTGAAAATGAAATTAATTAGCCATTTGCGCTCCTCTGGTTTGTATTATTTTGCTAGATGAACGCTTATCTATTGTTAACTAAAGGATTTAGCTTTATTTTGGAAACTGAGCAGCTAAATTTAGCACGATGAAATGATGAAAGGGATGTTTATGAAATTTTGTTTCTGAAGATTACAACAACAATAAAAATTAAAATAAACATGTTTTGTATCCATACAAATCTTTTGAGGTATTTGATTGTGATGTTTGGTTTACCTAAAGGAGTTTTGTTGTTTTGTTCTATTCTATAAGTTGAATTTTAATCTTTTTGAAAAGAATTACAAATACGCTATTGCCGTAGTCACTTTTTGGAACCATTTACGTATTCATATAATAAAGTTAATAAATTTGTTATTGTGAGCTTCAAAAATCGAATTTAAATTATGAATTTCGTAGAAACGTTTGAAATTTAGAGCACACCCTATTTCTCAGCCAAAATTGCAATGCCAAGTCTGATTCCAGAAACTCCAATCGTTAATTAATTGTGACAGGGTATAATTTTGCATCATATAAATCTGCATTTTTCCGATATTTTCTGAGAAGTAATACCTATGTAGTTCCTTCCAGCCCAGACTACTTACTTCCAAGTCACCGGCGGTTCCTGACACTTATATAAATAATGGCCCACGGTACAAGCCATTATACGAAATAAATAGAAGATAACAATTCTCAGAAAATGCAGTAAATTTTTGAGCAAAAGAACTGTAAAAAATAGGAACAGGCGTACTCAAGGGACCTTCAAAATTCGTACGCTATATCAGAAATTCCTTAAAACAAGATATCAGACCCTTTCTTTTATTAATCCTTTATAAAAGTACGTAGCTTTTTATTATCGTGGATATTGTTGTCTGTTTGAAAAACTTAAATTTGCACTTGTGTAGTCAAAGGTTTTTTTTTACTTTATTTCAAGACATTCCTAATTTAAAATATGCCGTGCAATACCCATCGGTTGCCAATGCAGAGATAAAAAGGTACAGTGTAAACCGTTTATAACGAAACTTAAGAGACCGGGCCTTTTTTAACGTTATAGAGAGTTATCGTTTTTCGTATTTATTTCATGTTACAGATAGATAGATAAATTGGGTAATATCTTTTTTCAGTGCACCACTTTCTTCTTTTTTATAATATACAATTTTTGGTCAAAAGACAAAGCTTTTAAAGTATGATTTGGTGACAAATAATAATCGTAGAAACTGAACTGCCTCATTGCTTAGTTGCATAGTACCGCTATTAAGAAGAGATGCTAAAACCGCACATTATTAAGGGATTAGCCCAGAAAATTCGATTTATTGAAGTCAGCGCCAAATATTGTCTTCGAGTTATCAAGATATTCGATTCGAGTAATAGAAGTTCGAGAATTGAAGCTATCAATATTTAGTTGATGCTATCGTTAACCAATATGGTTCGACTTATCGACGTTTGAGTGTTGCGTACTGAAGGCTTGGAGTTAAATCCACTGGACCACAACAAATCCCGAAATCCTTCAGGACGAATATGAACACGAGTCGTAAAATTATTAATTTAAACTTTTCGATTACGTATTTAAATAATATTTGGCCTGAAGATGAGTACAAACTCATTCTAATCAGTGAACACTGGCGACTATCGAGACCAGAGACACCATTTCTGATCCCGTGGTCGTTACACGTAGTCCTTGAGCAACTTCCATTACTTGCTAAAGATGAATAATTTTATCTTGTCCCAGGTCTTCGGAAATAACATTAATTAAAAGTTTCTAATTGGTTTTTATTCAAAGTATTGATTATTTTCTTTTTTAGGGTTCCGCACCTCAAAAGGAAAAAGCGGAACCCTTATAGGATCACTTCGCTGTCCGTCCGTCCGTCCGTCTGTCAAGACCCTTTTTCTCAGGAACGCGTCACGGTATCAAGCTAAAATTTATACCAAATACTCAGGTCTATTGTCCCTTGGAGCTGAGAAAAAATCAAACTTCTAAGCCAACGCAATCAAAAGATACAGCCGTTTATGCCGCAATTTTCCGCAAATTTTCGAATCAAAATCTACAGGGTACTTCCCGTGAACTCAGAATCTTGAAATTTGTTACGAAGCAACGTCTTATAGCACAGATAAAGGAAAAATTGCGAAAACCGTAAATTTTTAGTTACATCATATAATAAAAATATTTTTAATAATTTTAAAGTTACTACCCCTTTCCTCATGAACGCGTAGAGGTATTAAATTGAAATTCATATCAAATACTCAGGTCTATAATACCTTTAAGCTGTAACAAAATCAAACTTCTATGTCAACGCAATCAAAAGAAACAGCAATTTAAGCCGCATATTTTCAAACTCGCAACTACTCGTAAGGGAATCAAAACCTAAAGGGTACTTCCAGTCGATTTAGAATCTTGAAATTTGGCATGAAGCAATGTTTAATAGCACATATAAAGGAAAAATTCCGAAAACCTTAAATTTTTAGTTACATCACATATATACAGGTTTGTACGGAATCCTCGGTGCGCGAGTTCGACTCGCACTTGCCCGGTATTTTTTTTATATATTTTTACAAATTTTTGATCCCTCTTACCATTTGTTTAGTCAGCAATGTCTGCTGTCGTTCATTTTCATTTGACGTTACTGTACTTTTGGTTTTATGTTTCTGTAGGTTTTGAATATTTAAAAAATAAAAAACAAAGATAAAATTCATCCCTTAAATGCTTTGACAGGAGGATTATTATGGATTTTATTACAAATCTCCTTTTGATCGATTACCCATCCGAATATTTAACGATTGATTACTGTCCAAACCAGAATGCTATAGTACTAACAGTTCAACTTATTTACTAAAACTTTAACGACCAAAAGTTATTGAGATAATATAAATTCAGAATATACGTTTTTTTTGAAATACATTTCTACGGTAATATCGATTTTTACTACTTCCTGATAAGAGTTTATGACTAGACTTTAATATAGTTGAATATTATGTGGACAATAAATTCACAGAATTCTTTTTTCAATTGGCCCTATTCACTTTATACTAAAAAAGAGATGAGAAAAAATAATTTTTAAAAACATAATTCATTCTAAAAGCAAGATAGTAATGTGTCTACGCGTTTATAAATAATTTAATATATTTTTATTTATAAAAAAAAAATGGTATTCGTCAACCCTTTTTGCCACAATTCGTGAGAATGCCCTTTATAACAAACGAAATATTAACTTTTTAGAATTGTAGGAATTCTATTTTTTTAGCTTTTTGTGTAATGGATAGAAAGGTTATGTATGTACCTTTGCATGATAAAAGTGGTGCACTTTAAAAGAAACGAGTATTTTATGTGCCTATAGAAGTACATAGTTATGTACAGATGTACGTATATATATAAAAATATTTTCATTTGACGTTACTGTACCTTTGGTTTTATGTTTCTCTAGGTTTCTGAATATTAAAAAAAAAAATAAAAAAAAAGATAAAATTCATCCCTTAAATACTTTGACAGGAGGATTATTATGGATTTTATTAAAAATCTCCTTTTAATCTTTCTATTCATTAGTAAACGACAGAATTGTAAATGAAGTATTTAAAAAATCCGTTGGCTTGTGGATTGAGAGGAATATCACATTTACGTCAAGGTTTCTTGACATTGTTAGAGTGCCATATTTCATTTGCGATGCAGAGAAAGATTTCTAAATGGTTCAAAAGTCGTAAACACTGTCATCTCCCACGTACTAGGGATATTTGGAGTTTATTGTGTTACTTTTCGATGTCTTCAGTCTCCTCTCTTCCTTTTCTTGTTTCTCATTATTTTCCTTCTCCTCTTCTTTCCTCTCTTACTCTTTTTTCTGCTTATTATTCTCCAGCAATTTCTCATTCTCATTTTCCTTCTACTCTTTGCTCTACTCCATTTTTTTCTTGTGCTCCTTCCCCTTCTATATTTCTTCCTTTTTAATATTATAATTCTTCTACATTTCCTACTGCTAATGCTTAGACTACTGTTCCTATTTTCCCTCTTACTAATTTTTATGTTTATAATTTTTTTCTACTCTTTGCTCTACTCCATTTATTCCTTTCGCTCCTTCCCCTCTCTGTTTCCTCCTTCTCAATATTATTATTCTTCTTCTACATTTCCTACTACTCATCCCTTTCCTGCTCTTCCTCTTTCCCCTCTCACTGTTTAGATGAAAGATGTTGAAAATACAAGGTGTTCCATATACAAAATGATTTTTTGTATTGTTTACAACTAAACTATTAATATCAGAATAAATTAGCTTACAGTACTGATTTCAACGTAACGAAGTGCTTTAAGGATGTTTTCTAAGAATTTCAAAAGAAATTGTCAAAACAAAACCACCCAAAATCTCTGAGACGGTGATGGATAATGAGAAATGATTTGCACCAAATAACTTCTCATAAAAATTAAGCTCTAGACACCGACGTCAGTTTCCAATTATCCAAATTGGCTCACCCTGTATATGTAGCTGTTTTATTAGGTAAAAGCCTTTAGGTGAAGTTCCATGTTGTATTTTCACTACTTTACAAAGTCGATAACGTACCCACCTTTGTAGTACCTATGTATTTAGTACTTATGTAAGTACACGACTTTTTTGTGACGGCACTTGGCCATTTAACAAGCTAATACTTCGTTTTTAGTCCGATCGTCAGATAAAATAAAAGAGCTCACCTACATGCAAATAACTCGTAGAGAAACAGAACTTTTCGCGTTTGGTACTATTTTTTTTTTTTGGGGCTCTAAATAAATCCGTTCAATTTTCAACGGACTCACTCGGTTTTAGCCCTCGGCTTTGAATACAAATAGCAAAACAACAAAAAAAACATTGATAAACAGCACAACGACATATTTATATATATACGTACATCTGTACATAACTATGTACTTCTATAGGCACATAAAATACTCGTTTCTTTTAAAGTGCACCACTTTTATCATGCAGACATACATACATAACCTTTCTATCCATTACACAAAAAGCAAACAAAAATAGAATTCCTACAACTCTAAAAAGTTAATATTTCGTTTGTTATAAAGGGCATTCTCACGAATTGTGGCAAAAAGGGTTGACGAATACCATTTTTTTTTTATAAATAAAAATATATTAAATTATTTATAAACGCGTAGACACATTACTATCTTGCTTTTAGAATGAATTATGTTTTTAAAAATTATTTTTTCTCATCTTTTTTTAGTATAAAGTGAATACGGCCAATTGAAACAAGAATTCTGTGAATTTATTGTCCACATAATATTCAACTATATTAAAGTCTAGTCATAAACTCTTATCAGGAAGTAGTAAAAATCGATATTACCGTAGAAATGTATTTCAAAAAAACGTATATTCTGAATTATTATTATCTCAATAACTCTTGGTCGTTAAAGTTTTAGTAAATAAGTTGAATTGGTTAGTACTATAGCATTCTGGCTTGAACAGTAATCAATCGTTAAATACTCGGATGGGTGATCGGTCAAAAGGAGACTTGTAATAAAATCCATAATAATCCTACTGTCAAAGCATTTAAGGGATAAATTTTATCTTTTTTTTGCTTTTTTAATGTTCAAAACCTACAGAAACATAAAACCAAAAGTACAGTAACGTCAAATGAAAATGAACGACAGCAGACATTGCTGACTAAATAAATGGCAGGAGGGTTCAACAATTCGTAAAAATATATAAGAAAAAATATCAAAACTTTTAAGATAAAACAATTAGAAACTATTAATTAATGTTATTTCCAAAGACCTGGGACAAGATAAAATTATTCATCTTTAGCAAGTTATGGAAGTTGCTCAAGGGCTACGTGTAACGACCACGGAATCAGAAATGGTGTCTCTGGTCTCAACAGTCGCCAGTGTTCACTGATTAGAATGAGTTTGTACTCATCTTCAGGCTAAATATTATTTAAATACGTAATCGAAAAGTTTAAATTAATAATTTTACGACACGTGTTCATATTTGTCCTGAAAGATTTTGGGATTTGTTGTGGTCTAGTGGATTTATTTCCAAGCCTTCAGTACGCAACACTCAAACGTCAATAAGTCGAACCTTATTGGTTAACGATAGCATCAACTAAACATTGATAGCTTCAATTCTCGAACTTCTTTTACTCGAATCGAATATCTTGATAACTCGAAGACAATATTTGGCGCCGACATCAATAAATCGAATTTTCTGGGGCAATCCCTTTATAATGAGCGGTTTTAGCTTCTCTTCTTAATAGCGATACTATGCAACTAAGCAATGAGGCAGTTCAGTTTCTACGATTATTATTTGTCACCAAATCATACTTTAAAAGCTTTGTCTTTTGACCAAAAATTACATAATATAAAAAAGGGGAAAGTGGTGCACTGAAGAAAGATATGACCCAATTTATCTATCCATCTGAAATAATCAGATGATTCGGGTTATCGAAATTCGACTATACTTTCAATGTTTCTCAAATTATAAGTAGGTCTGATACGTATATTTTAAGAAATTTATTTCATGTTATGATTTTGTGTACTGCTTATATGTAAAAACCCAGTATGTAGATTTTAACCCCGGAAACAGCCTTTAATTTAAACCTGTCCATCTCTGCAAATGAGTAGGTATACATTTAAGTCCCATCTGCTAAAGTATAACGATTCCACATTCATCCAGTTTATGGAATTAAAGGGACAAACAAATCGTTCATCCGACAGTAATTCATTTTCAATAAACGCTACTGTACATGCAAAGTATGATTGATCGAACTTACTTGGCGTACAAGTTCTCCCACCATCCCATCCCATCCCCCTTTGACATCGGAGTTTTCAGAGCCGTATTTTCCATCCTTGACGATCCTTAGCTCATCTGTAATAGATATTCCCCCGTTATCTTTGAAAAATATCGGTTCGACGTTACGTTACAGTTTATTCCGATTCTCTTTGCTATCAAATCCGCCAAGTCTTTGCAGTATCCCTCGAAGCGGTCGTTACCAGTCAGGATCTCGCCGGCTTCCGGCTTCTTCAGCATTATATAAGGCTCTTCCTGAAACGTATTCTTTCGATACAACCAACGCTCGAACCGCACAATATCGAAAATAAATTTTATTGGGACCAAAATCGAACGTGGAGTACAACAGTGTAATAAAGTCAAAGGAACTTTTAAGGCTATTGATCAGGATATTCATATTAATACATACGTTTGAAATTTATTAAAAGTAAGTTTTGTGATTTTAAAAATAAATAGAATTCAGGATTTTTTGAATGCTAGCATCAAATTTGAAGATTTTAATAATTCTTTAGGAAATCTTCTAATAAGTCTTGGTTTAGGTTTTTAGTTTTTGGGTTTGTTCTTATAAATGTACAAGGCCAAGACTATTTCTCCTTTTCCCTGACCCTTGTCAAAATATTCACCCCCCCCCCTTTCCTTTTTACCAATATTTCACCTACCCTTAAAATTAAATTCACCCGCGTACGCCACCAAATATGATGAAATAGTTCCCAGGATTTTTAAAGTAAGTAACAATATTCGAAATTCTTAATCAACTCTTACTACCATTAATAATTCAACTGAACTTGAATTCTAACCTATTTTTCTTAATCATTCAAAATGATCTTGTGTGTGTTCGATTTAAAACCGTCCGTCGGCTTTTACATAAATGTACCTACTCACAGTATGAAACGCGTTACGCGTAGATATCGTGTAAATAATACGAGACTATCACGCAAAACACGAAAAGATCTGGTTTGTGCAAGTTTGCAAATAAATTCCTTAGAATATATAGTTACGGCAATGCAGAGCTCGTGTTGGTACGTAAGCCTAAACCGCATTTAAATCTTTCTAAAGTCCTTATATCGACCGCTTTTGAAACTTGTTGTTTTGTCTTATACATATATACATACATACAGTCCAGCTACGCTATTAGATTATATCTACGTACCTAAATACCTTCATAAAATATACTTAAAGTACGAAAAGTAGTTTTGCATCCGTATATACTTCGGCTTTATTAGTTTTCGGTCGTTCTCCGTTGATATCTGGTTGTTAGGTGCAATAACGTTAAATGGAAATGAACACCGAAAAGGTGTTATTATTGTGCATATTTCAGTTATATTTATTAATATGTTAACACATATGTAGTGCGAACTGTATAGAGCAGTAGGTTGAATACTGATCAATCTTTGTCGAAGTTACTGAACATTCTCTCTGATCAGTACTCTAGTTGATATCATTAGAGTTCGACTGTGTGAGAATACGTTAAACAATAACAACTTAGGCACTTCATAAAAAGTGGCGGAATAGAGAGGGAGCACGAGGAGTAGAGGAAGGAGCAGGAAAATAATACTAAGAAGGAGGGTGAGGAAGTGATGTAGATGGAGAAGGATATGAAGCAAAGAAAGGAGAAAAAAAAGAAAAGAAGAGCAGGAGGAGAAGAAGCAGAAAAAAAAAATTGAGAATAGGAAATTATAAGTGGAAAAAATAAAGGAAATTAAATAAGGACGAAAGGGGGGAAAGGAGAAGGAAAGCTGGAGATTAAAAAAGGAGGCTGAAAAGGAAAAGGGAAAGGAAAAAAAGGGGAGGTAAAAAAGGCAGGAATGGGACTAAAAAAGAGCAAGAGGAGGACAAAGAGAAAAATATGAAAAAAGAAGCAAAAGAAAGATGAAAAGGGAAAGAAGATTGGGAAGCAAAATAATAAGGAATAGGTGAAGATAAAGCAGAAGAAGCAGGAGAAGAATGAGTAGCAGAAATTGGAAAAAAAGGAGTAAAGAGAAAGGGATAGGGGATATGTAGAAGGGAGGGAAAAAAGGGGAAGAAAAAAAAAAGGGAAAGACTGCATCTCCAATGAGATATTACACCTTAAAAATAACTTAGGGTAGATAAAAGAAGTAGGAGGAGAAGGGGTCAGAATAGGAGTAAGAGAAACTAGAGAAAAAAAGGGTATAAAAAGGTAAAGGAAAAACAAAAAAGAACAGAAATAAAAGGAGAACGAAAAGCAGTAGAAAAAGAAACAGGGAAAAGAGATGGAAAAGGTGGAGAGGTACGATGAGGACGTGGGAAAAAAAAAGGGAAAAAAGAGTACAAGGAAAATGCAGAATAAAAGAGAAAAATCCTTAGACCAATCCCCAATGAGATATTGCACCATAAGAAAAGTTATGGAGATAAAGAAGTAAGAGCAGAACGATCAAGAAAAAGTAGAAGAGAAGTAAGAAGCATAAAAAGAAGAAGGAAGTGCAATAAAACAGGAGGAAAAGAACGAGGGAGGGCAGGAGGAGAAGAAGCAGGAAAAGGATAAGCAGTAGGTGGAGAGGTAGGAAGAAAATGAAGAAGAGAAAGAGCAGGAGAATAAGTAAAGTAGATCTCCTAGAAGAATTAAGTGTGTACATGATTTTAATTTTGAGCGTTCTGTATGTTTCCACGTAAAGAGTGATATAAGAAACTGTGATGACTGCAAAAGCAACAGGATACAACCTTACAGTTAAAAACCAAACCTCCCTTGTACAAATAGAGATGACAAGGTAACAAAGGAGGTTTAAACAATTTAAAAATAATACCTTACATATTTATACATAAATTATATACAATATATATGTTGCAGTTAAAACTAGTTTTTAGATAGAACGCGTTCTTCCTAGTTAGAACTAGTTTTTAATGTATGCGTTTGTTAATACAAATCGAAATTTAGACAAAACGCGTTTTTCCGAAGCGAGTCAATTAAAGCTCTTCGCGTTGTAGATCCTCATCCTTTTTTAAATTTAAGTTTTACTGATTAGATTTTATTGTGTGTTATTCAATGTTCTTTAACAATGTTTCATTTTGAAATTTTATGGTTGTGTTGTGATGATTTATTTAATTAATTTATTTACCTACTTATAATTAATATTGTTTTCTTGGCAACTAATTTACCATTAGTCGATGTTCCCTAAAATGTTCCTTAAGTGTTAGATTATTATTTGGTTCTCAGTGTCTTAGATCTTTTAAATAAATATTTTCAATCCCTAATTAGTTTTTCTAGTGCTAGTTTTAACTACAGCTCGAGGTGGCAACTAGTATCAGTGGTAAATTCTAGTTTTAACTGGGTATTCCTAGTTTTAACAAAGGCATTAAGTAACAACTAGTTTTAACTAGGGAAAACGAGTTCTAACTAAAAACTTGTTTTAACTGTAACTCTATTTATTTATTTATTCATTTAAAAAAAAATTAATTAACTTACTACTATAGTTGTAACGATATATGTTCGATTTTTTTGCACGTAATATGTTGGTCTAATGTATTTGGCTACGACAGGGGTTAATCCAGTTTGGTCACTCCATCTGGCCACTTCTACCATTGCACTGTTCACAGTCATTTCGACGACGTGGAAAGTGTAATTTTGTCGTTTTCCTTCTTCGTTGAATTGAATTTCTCCTGTCAACCCTTCAATTTCAACCTAAATAGAAAAACATTTTTCTTTTTTTGTTGGAATTTATTACCTACCTGCTGTTTTTAAAATAGTATTATAGGTTGCAAAATTATGTAAATACGTATGTAATTGTAAAGGTTATTTAAAGTGTCTCATATTACGATACACAAATTTCGGTTAAAAAATACAAATCATTTTTTACCTTTTTTGGTAACTAAATACCTAGATACCTATAAGTTGGCTGCAATTATGACGAAGACAGTTTTGTATACCCAAGTATCGATTTTTTCTGCAACGGGCGCGTACAGGAAATTAATAAGAAGCCGTGTTTGCGTGACAAAAGGGTGTTATTGGTTCTAAATGGAAATTCAGTTTGAATTTTAGCATGCATCATTTTTCTAATTTACGCATGAATAATATGAGCAGTTTTCAGTATAAAGTACCTCAGATACAAAAATGCTTTGTAACATACTGGCGACAGATCTTTGGCGCATAAAGTAAATTATCACTCTGCTATATAAAAAAAAATTGAATCTAATTAATACGTCACGCTAAAATTAGCTTTTTTACCCCCTGCACCCCGGTTGTCACGCTGTGTAACACTTTCTGCAACCCCTCTGTAAATATTACGTCAAAAAACTAAACCCCCCTTGAACTTGATAAATTTTGATTGATAATACACAAATTTTGATGGTCAAAAATATCTATTTTATTTTCATAATAAAATTTAAATAAATTAATAAATATCTTTTGTAACGAACAAATAAATAATATTTATATTTATCAGAAGTCCAAGGATTCTGTAAAAATTCAGTAAAATGTTTTGATGAACGGCGAACGTCACGTTGCCGTAGACCCCCTGCCACCCCTTGTCACATCTTGTCACACTCAGCAACACCCTTCCCCCTCCCCCCTTGTAAGCGAACGTATTTTATGAACAGCCCCTTAAAGAAATAAATTTAAAATCCAATTTTCTGCAAAGGTTTATGGAAACATATTATGAGCTCCATAATTTATTGAAATTTCTGTTGAACTCCTAAATTGCAGCGTTATCCAAAATATTTGAAACGAATTTCATCTAAAGCTAAATAGCCATAAAAAGTTTTAACGAAAATAAAATGACAAAGGCAATTTTACAATTAAATATATATAATCAATGATACTGATTGAAATTATTTTTTTTCTATTATGAATTGGACTTTATTTTTAGGGTTCCGCACCTCAAATAGAAAAAGCGGAACCCTTATAGGATCACTTCGTTGTCCGTCCGTCCGTCCGTCTGTCAAGGCCCTTTTTCTCAGGACCGCGTCAAGGTATCAAGCTAAAATTTATACCAAATACTCAGCTCTATTGTCCCTTAGAGCTGTGAAAAAATCAAACTTCTAAGCAAACGGAATCAGAAGATACAGCCGTTTATGCCGCAAAATTTCGCAAATTTTCGAATCAAAACCTACAGGCTACTTCCCGTGAACTCAGAATCTTGAAATTTGGTACGAAACAACGTCTTATAGCACAGATAAAGGAAAAATTGCGAAAACCGTAAATTTTTAGTTACATCATATAATAAAAATATTTTTAATAATTTTAAAGTTACTACCCCTTTCCTCATGAACGCGTAGATGTATTAAATTGAAATTAATATCAAATACTCAGGTCTATAATACCTTTAAGCTGTAACAAAATCAAACTTCTGTGTCAACGCAATTAAAATAAACAGCAATTTAAGCCGCATATTTTCAAACTCGCAACTACTCGCAAGGGAATCAAAACCTAAAGGGTACTTCCAGTCGATTTAGAATCTTGAAATTAGGCATGAAGCAATGTTTTATAGCACATATAAAGGAAAAATTCCGAAAACCTAAAATTTTTAGTTACATCACATATATACAGGTTTGTACGGAACCCTCGGTGCGCGAGTTCGACTCGCACTTGGCCGGTATTTTTTTATTTATTTTCAAAAAATTTAATCGCTAACAAGGAATGCAATACTTTTCTAAATTTTAATCGACACATATAGTAAAGAGTTTTCCAAAATAAATCACTAAGTTTTGGATTGTGTTTGCCCCACCTTTCTCAAAAGTCTAGAAATTTTATCGCCATGTTCTGATGGTATAACACGCGTGCTGACGGTATTGCAATCCATTCCTTTGCTACCATTAGTACGAGGAACTCTGAAACTGTCAGGCTTTTTTCTCAACAGTTTATTAAAAGCTTCTGCAAGAACGAAAACAGCGTCGTACATCAAAGCTGCTTGGGCTGATACGGTATCCTTTCCAGCGCCCTGAAAAAAAAACAAACTGACAAAATCAAACCAAAACGAACGAAATAAACTCTGCAAAATGTATCTATAGTTAGTTAGTTGGATTAGTAATTTAAATAAAGTAAATTAAAATTGCCTCAGTATCTGCTGATAAATAAATTAAAATAACTAATAATATTACCTAACAAACTTACCCTCATGGCAATGGGGTCTAGGCGTTTCCAGCCCTCCAGAAACGTTTTCACATTTGCTTTTGTCGTATCTATTATTCGAAATCCTGTTATATTAACTGCACCATATTCTACCACCTCACTCTCCCATCGATCATCCATAATCTACAAAAAAGGATAACAATTTATTTAATTTGGGACACCTAACCCAACCAAACCAAACTCCAATACCATCTAACTCAACATAACCCAATTCATCCCAAATCCAAACATAAACTAACAAATTTGTGTATTTGAAAAAATAATCTGGATTATAAGTTTTCTTGGGGGCATTTAGTGAATTTCAAACCCTTGATGACCTCTAGACCTTTCATAAAAACTCATGTTGATTGTTCAATACTGATTAAGCAATTTAATCAACATTTGGAAACCCAAATTTAAATTCAAAAATGAGATGTACAATAAACTTTGGGCTCAATTTATCCAAATAAATCCTATACGTAATTAAAGCTGCTGTATTCTTGTGGATTTTGACATTTGACACTTAAAGAAACAAAATTTTGGATGGCTAATTCGGCTTGCACTAGGGTTGTTTTTATTTAATAGAAACCCAACCAGCCATCCAGTACCTACCACAAGACATAAGGACTAGAGGATTTAGGACATTTTTAAAGAGTCCTTAAAATTCTCAATCCAAATAAATTTCCACTTACCAGTCCTGATAACAGATAGTGATAAGTTCTTCTTCCCAGTGCAACATCCCTAACATGACTGACAACAATTTCCTTGGCAGTATCTGCTGAACAATCAAGGACAACGTGTTTCGCGTCCCATCTTCGATACTCTTCAATATTTCTTAAGAAGTTCAAAGCGTCAGAAACGTTGCTTATCCTTCTAACGGTCGTTATCTTAAATGGTTCACTTCCTGGTGATAGTCCTTGGTATATTTGCTGCAACCTCAGTAATCCTACAGAAGAACAAGGACAAGTTAAGATTTTCATTCCTTCAGATTTCAAATGTTAACTGAATTAAGGAATTCCCTGTTATGATATTAATGGATAAAATGAGTAAATAAACGTACCGTCATGAGAGTCGTACAAGTAAATAATACTGTCCCATCCATAAAAGTTTATGGTATCAATGATAGCTCTGTAGTAGTCAGGCCTGATAGATATGGCATAGTCCAGAAATCCTGACGTGGGTGATGGGACGTGTTCTGGAAACCATGGTGTCACAAAAGGAACTTGGAAAGTATTGCTATAAGAATGCAGAGTGTCGAAAGAGTCTGGTGACACTGCACCAAGGATACCATGGACTCCTCTTTGAAACTGGCCACAAACTTAAACAAAAAAAAATAGTATCAAATATGGAACCACCTTATCAATAAGATATATCAGTTTTTTTAATTTTTTAAAGTAAATAAGTTCAGAATTCCTCAATACAATTGCTATCTTATTTTTTTAATCAAGGGCATTAATTAATTACTATTCCAAGGAATTCGTAAATAAAATTAATTTTGGTGGATAAAGATAATAACGATGATGATACAAATGATGCAAATGAATAGATGGAAGCATGAAGATGAGGATAACGATGAGTATGAGAGGGTGAAGGCAAACTTGATGAAGGTGTATGTGTATGAGAATGAGGACGATGATGATAACAATGATGGGGATAAACATGATGAGAATGAAGAGATGAGTAACGATGAGGATGAAAATATGGAGGATAAAAGGATAAAGGAAGAAAAGATGAGAGAATGAGGATGATGATAAGTGGATGAAAAGGTGAGAGGACGAGAATGAAAAAGTGATAAGATGACAGTGAGGATGAAGATAAGGATAAAGATAACATGAATGAGACTAACGATAAGTAAATGAGACGTTGGATGAGAGAATGAGTGGATGAGGATGAGAAAATAAAAAGATTATTAAAGGCTTAAGATGAAGCTAGTATCTGGATGATTTTGGAACCTTTTAAAGTAAACTTTTTTGTATTTTTTAAATTAAATTCAGAATTGAAATTTATTATTAATAACTAGTCAAAGAAACTCGTAAATAAAATTTAATTTTTGGGATTATGTTGTTCCTTTTGGATACTTACTCAATTTCGACAATTTAAATGCATCTGCTGTATTAATAATATCCACATAGGCCTGTAGCTCGAATCTTCGCCCTGTAAGGTTCTTGTTATGGTTTGCTACAGCAAATTTAAAAGCTGTTTGTATTTCGTCAGTTCCTTGTTCAAAAACAGCCCCTGAAACATTCGATTATTTACTTATCCATTTAGCCATTTCTTTAATAATTGAACATCAATTATTATTTTTTATCTAAACAACTACATTTAGTTGCTATAGTTTCCAAAACAAAACAAAACAAGAATGCAAATCAGGATTGGTTGACATTGAACATGCGCATTTGAGCACCAAAAAAATGAGGCAATTACAAATTATATATATTTTGTAACCATCCCAAATAATGACTACTTTTATTAAAGTAAATTATTAAAAATAGAAATATGTTTTTGAAAACAAACGATTCCAGAAAATAAATATAGCTACTTGTCTGGATAATTTATATCTAGTGAATCCTTACAATACAATTGACATAGAAAAAAAGAATTTTGACTACATATACAGATATTTTTATATAATTGTTTCACCCTTACCTAGGGGTATTTTATCACCAAACGAATAAACGTTAGCAACTAATAAAGTAAACAAAAACACAATGGAGATCAGCATCCTCAGAAATATTAGTTCTAGGGAGGACGAACAGTCAGCATCACTAACTGTATCTTTCCACAGGATGCGTCCTGGTTGTCTGGGATAAAGGCGCAGACGCAGGGTGAACCTCTCGAACTCTTGCGTTCAAAAATCATTACAACATTTTAGATTTCCTCTTCCTATTTTTTATGCAATTATCTGACTTGAAGACGTTTCGTTTTATGAATAATTTATTTTTTAACGAAAGGTTTGATTATTATTTTCTTGTTAATAGACAGTAAGGATAATAATTGTATCAATTTAATAAATTGCAACTATTATGAATGTAAAACGGTGGTGATTGAATGCTTAAATAAAAAGAGACTCGCCCCTAAAAACCACCAAATAAAAATTTAACCATTTTAGTAGTAAACAAAGGGTGTATATATTATTTTATTAAATTTCATAACAACTGATATGTTTGGAAAAATTTAAGACAAAAATCAGACATTGTTAAAAATGAATTATTGTTTTAAGAAAAATAATTTATAAAATTTACTACATTTTAAACTTCTCTATTGGAAAAAAAAAAATAAAAAGCTAAACTAGAAAGTTACTCCATCTAAAAAGAAGTATTTTGTAGTTTTTCTTAATTTTTGTTGTATTATAGTTTATTCAAAATTTACTAAATTAAACCTTTGTTTTTGTTTACAAATTAATGAATTTTTATGTAGTTTAACAAAACGCATTAAGGGTAACTCTAAAACCAAAATGTCTCCATCATTATATCACAACAATTATTTCTAAAAGTCGAAATGGTTCTTATAGTTCCTTCCAGTAAAACAATAGCAAAGTATTTCTATTTTTTTTATTAGCTTTTACATAATGGAATAATAAATAAAGTCGCAATTGCTTAAAAAATCTTATTTATTTAATTTGAAATAAATATCTACGTAAGTACATATAAATATAAAAGGTAACAACAAATTATCAATTAAGTATCGAACTTATCATTAATATAATTATTACAATAAATAAATTGATAAATACTATTCTACTAGAAGTAATTAGATTTTTTTTAAATTAATATGTATAATGTTACAATTTTATTAATAAATTAAGGTCACTTATAAGGATCTAAGAATATTTTACAAATCAATTTAATGAATTGATATTTATTGTATCCCGTCATTATAAAAAAATGAAACAAAGTTTATAATCCCAGTCTGTACTAATGTCACAATCATTTCTTTAATTCTTTTTTTTTAATTAATGAACATCTTACATATCTACTACTAATTTTTTTGGAAAAGTCCATTCTCTTGTAAATATCTCAAATCTATTAAAACACTTCTGTAGTTTATTATGGACATTATTTATTAATTAAATATAAATTAAGTAATATTAATTCTTCCTTTAACATCTCATCCGTAAAAAACGGTCGTATCAGGAACAACTGCATCATTTATAAATTAAAATTTAAACTACTTTTACCTAGTTTTTGTAAATATCAGAATCTGTTAATTAATCAATTAATATTATTTATAAATTATTAAAAAAGAAAATAATCGATATAAGTAAAATAATTGTCCTTAATTAACCTTTCAACAGTAAAATAATAGTAAAACTATTAACTCAGACATTCTTTCTTTCTGGTAATGCCATCCATCAAAGATCCTTGTCAGAAACCCTTTTCAGTCATAAAAACCTTTTACAATCTCAGGGTAACCCTCAGAGGGCAATTTTCGTCAAATTACAATACTTATTTATTAGTTATCCTCCTCAATATTGTTCATCCAAATTAACTCAATCCTTGGGTAAAGCACTGTCACTCTTTCCTCTAACGTAAAGCCTCATGGTGTTGGTTTTGGTTCCTAACATTCTCTCCAACAAGGATTGTTTAGATTTTCTTCTTGAAGCCAAAACTGCTCTACATAATTCCTGTTAAATTTTCATAAATTAAAGTTTAAAATTAAATCTAGTCCTTCAAAGAATGTTTAATGTAGTAGTTCCTAATAATCACTTATTAAACCTTATTTTTATTTTAACACTTAAATGTGGACTTTGGTCCTACTTTCTTGTAATTTATAATTGATTACCTGAAAGACTGTGGCAACTGCAGCCACTTGTTCAGCGGCAGCTACCTCCGAAAAACCGCAGTCGTAGTCTCGAGCCAATATGGCACCTTCTTCACAGCTCACTTGACGCAAGTGAACCATATCACATTTGTTAGCCACCAAATACAGCGGCATATCACAGTTGGATAGGGACGTCACAATTTTCTTAACAAAAGCAAACGATTGCCTGTCAATTATGGAATATACCAACAGCAGTCCATCAGCCCATGATATTGTATCGTGAGATGGAAGATCGTTTTCGTTCTGGAAAAGACGAAAACTGATATAGGTCACAGAGTCAACTGAAGTTAGTTAAATAATTTTGACGATTTGGTTGGTGACAAGAATCAGAATAAAGATCAAAATGAAGATGAATATGATGAGGGCGAGAATGTGATGAACATAAGAATGATGATAATGAGGATGACACTAAAAATGATGAGGATATGGGGATGAAAAGATGAAGGTGGGATGAATGGATGAGGGGACGAGGATTTGGATGAGAAGATGAAAAAATGGGAGGACAAAGAGAGAGGATGGTGATTAGAATGAGGCTTAAGATAAGGATGTGGATGAGAATGAAGATAAGAACGATAGGGCGAGGAGTTGAGAGGTAAGGACAATGATGATAAAAATATTCAGAGTAAAAAGATGACAAGAGGAGAATAACAGGCTGAGAAAATGAAAGGATGAGGGGATGAGAAGACGAAAGAATGAGATGAGAGAATGGTGATTAGGATAAGGCTTAACAAAGGAATATGGATGAAAATAAAGATGATCAGGATGAGGGGATGAGAGTATAATTGGATAAGAAAAATGAGAGAATATGAAGACGAGAAAATCAGAAGAGAAAATGATAATAAGGATGAGGATGAATATAAGAAGATGAAAGAGGGTGAGAAGATGAGAAGAAGATGATTGGGGTAAGGCGTAAACTGAGATGAAGACTAGGATGAGAGGACAAGGTGATGAGTAGACAGAGGATGTAAGGACGAAAGTATCAAAGGATGAGAAGGTGAGGACGGGAATAATAAGATGATGAGGATAAGAATGAGGACCACGACGGTTATGAGGATGAGGATGAGGATGAGGATGAGGACGAGGACGAGGACGAGGATGAGGGAAAGAGGATGAGGATGAGGATGAGGATGAGGATGAGGATGAGGATGAGGATGAGGATGAGGATGAGGATGAGGATGAGGATGAGGATGAGGATGAGGATGAGGATGAAAAGGGTGAAAAGGATGAGGATGAGGATGAGGATGAGGATGAGGATGAGGATGAGGATGAGGATGAGGATGAGGATGAGGATGAGGATGAGGATGAGGATGAGGATGAGGATGAGGATGAGGATGAGGATGAGGATGAGGATGAGGATGAGGATGAGGATGAGGATGAGGATGAGGATGAGGATGAGGATGAGGATGAGGATGAGGATGAGGATGAGGATGAGGATGAGGATGAGGATGAGGATGAGGATGAGGATGAGGATGAGGATGAGGATGAGGATGAGGATGAGGATGAGGATGAGGATGAGGATGAGGATGAGGATGAGGATGAGGATGAGGATGAGGTTGAGGATGAGGATGGCCTTGGTCTTTTATTCCTCTTGATAATGCTAAAACTACTTCAAACGGTTATAAAAAATAATCAGTAAATCTATATTTCCAATTAATATACAGATTTAAAGCTTTTCCTACACTTTATATCATATAATATTAGTAAAAATGTAATTATAAGAATAATTTTGACGACCCTCATAAGAATCTATGTAGAAGACTCTTATCTTATAACAGCGTCTGTTGAAATGTTTAAATACAATTTTTTTTCTCTGCTATTGTAATAGTAAGCATTCTTAGTTTTTGTAAGCAATGTTCTTTTTATTTCTTGCTTGTTTATTTTATAAATCAGCGTGTCAACTAATTTTATGACGGTATTGTGGTTAAACATGATCAATGTGGGTGAAATGGCGCGTTCTAGATTCAGTATTTAGAAAAAGACGATGAAATTTGGGACAGAGTTGCCGCACAAATCTTCTTCATGTTTAAAAAAATCTATAAATAAAATAAAATTTATAGGCGTCACGTGGGGGGCTTATTCTTATTCAAAACAAGAAAGTGCGTAATTTTCCAACGGCCTCTTTATTACATTATACTTTTATGTAGGTACTTATGTAGGTAGTTGATATTAAATTTGTGTTCGCACGTGCAGAATTAATTACAAAATAATAAATAGCAACAGGATTGAAATGTGAAGTAAATGTGGAAAAATTGAACCGATTAATCAAAAGTGTATCGAACTAGTAATTTCAAAGGAATTATCTTAATGATGGATCGAATTTTGAAGGAACAATTTCAGGTTTCGCATTAAAATTAAACGTGCTCAGATTTATTTTGACGTCGCCATTAATTGTGTTCGTACGTTGGCTTTTGGAAGACGTATTTCATCAATTAAAAACTTTAGTCAAAATCCGTTGATGCAAAATGCACCTGGAATTAACTTTCAAGAGTCGACTTTAAAAAAATAACCAAAGAATCTTTAAAACAAAGCTAAAAATAGGAAATCTAACAAAAACAAATAGTAAAAAAGTCAACACCATCAATTTACAAAAGAGCTCATTGTTTGAAAGTTTAATATATTGCTTTTGTTGTAACAGTTGCTTACAAATCCCAATAAATTATATCCCGTTTCTGACAGGGTTGCAATGTTGTTGTCTAGATGTGTCTCGTGAGTCAGCATTTGCCAAAAGGTATTAAAGAATTATACTAAGCAGTATCTAAACATTTTGCGAATTTGTCTGTCTTTACCACTGGTGCAGTCTGTGTCAGCGACAACGGCGTTGGATAATACGAAACCAACGCAGTACAAACTTTTTTGGACATGTTCCATCAAAATTATTTATATTTCCGAAATTACAAGACGCGTTACCGTACTACTATTAATAAAGTTTTACTTTTACAAAGACCTTGATATTGGATAAAGGTCATGTATCATGCATTGTTTTTTTAAAAGAAGGTGATTAGAATTAAATCTACGGGTGCCGTTTTATTGCCTACCAGTTCACACACAGTGGGTCTTGAGATAAAGAATGAAAACCATTAAATTCGCTTGCGTTTGCGTGACAATGTTTTAAAGTTTTTATTGTAGGTCAAAACATTAACAGCCACAACTTTGTAAGTATTAATCGGTTTTGTACACGAAATGGTGTTTTCTTTAACTTTTTGTAATATAAATAGGTAGTTACATTGCTCTAAAAACATTGAATTCAACTAGTGAGGAGTCAATATTAAGAAAACAATAATAAAAATAATGCCAAGATCATACACCAAAATATTTTGTAACATACCATAAAATAATATTGTACTTAAACCCAAAAAACACGTTAATAGAAGAATTCTTAGATTTATTTTACAATAGAAAAGAGTAAATAAAAATATTTAAAAACTTTAAAAGTTTATTATTTTCTCAATTGGTGACCACTGATGTTAATACCAGGAAGACAGTAAATTAAAATCGTGCCAAGCTCACACTCTAAAATATATTACAACTTTTATCAATTTAATTAATTAATTAATTTTACGACAGAAAAAAGTTTAAAACATACTCGAATATTAAAGAATTGCATTATTTTTAACCCCACCACTTAATATTATTTTTTATTGTCCCACGGAGGTAAAAAAAATATTCTTTCTAAAACCTCAAAAGTAAATGAACACACTCATACACTAATATGTAGGTCTATAGACAAAGAATGTTGTTTAATGGTAACAATCCCCAGTTAATAATACAATGCAATGCCAGAAGCTACGTAATTAAAACAAAAAGATTTTATGTGGTTTAAAAAATATGTTAATTACTTTTTCAAGTACTTACAGTATGGAATACTCACCTTTGGACATGTATCAAAAATTTCAAACAGTATAGGGTCACTGTCGACTAGCACTTCATGTTTGTATTTGGTTTCTGAAAAAAAAAAGAAAATCACACTAATATTATAAAGGCGAAAGTTTGTGAGTGTGTATGTATGTGTATGTTTGTTACTTCTTCACGTCTAAACGGCTGGAGCGATTTTAATAAAATTTGGTATGGAATTAGTTGACACCCTGTATTAACACATAGGCTGCGTTTTACTGCGAAAAAATATCTAATTCTCATGGTAAAATCGATGAAAATGAATTCGCGGAATATTATAAATGCGAAAGTAACTCTGTCTGTATGCTACACAATCTCGCCTAAAATTTACTGAACCGATTTAAATGAAATTTGGTACAGAGATAGTCTAGAGCCTGAGAAAGGACATAGGCTACTTTTTAATGCGAAAAAAGGGTTATAAGTGGTTGAAATAGGAAAGTTTGTACGGAAATTCCGTAATTTTTAAAGATAGAACCTTGAAACTTATTTTTTAGGCTTTTGATTAGATATAAATAAATACGACATTCAATGTTTGTTGAAATTTTACCCTCAAGGTGATAAAATTAGCCAATGAAAGTTTTTGAGTAATGACGTCGTCTAAAAAGCTTACGGCTCAGAAAATTAAAATATTAAGTGTAAAAAGTTTTAGAGGTTTTGTTTATTTGGATCAATAAAAGTAGTTGAATACTAAGCTATATAAACTATTTTAAACTATAATTAAACTATATTAATCTATAATATTATAAATGCGAAAGTAACTCTGTCTGTCTGTGTGTTACGCATTCACGCCCAAACTACTGAACCGATTTAAATGAGAATTTGGTACAGAGACAAATAAGTAGATATAAAGCTAGAGGCTCGAAATTTATTTTTTAGGCTTTTGATGAGATATAAATACGACATTTAAAGTTTGTTAAAATTTTACCCTAAAGGGGGCATTAATAAGGAACGAAAGTTTTTGTGTAATGACGTCAGCAAAAGGGCTTACGGCCCAGAAAATAAATATATAGAAGAAAAATATTTTAAATGCAGTCGAAAGTCACTATTCCACGCGGACGAAGTCGCAGGCATAGCTAGTAGAATCTAAAAACGAACAAAAAATACTTCGATGAATATTAAATAGTAATAAACACATTTAGAAACACATGCATCTTTTAAAAGTGTTCAACACTCTTTGAAAAATAACTGACTGACAGATAAGTATTGAGGAGGCTTTAAGACTCTTTAGTCCCATTCAGCACACAACAGGAAAATAAGCGAGAATCATCGTTACCATTAGGAATACAGCGTTCAATAAATAATTGCAGACATGATGGTTAGCGCCACCTGTAGTTTGATAATGTATTGAAAGTATTAATAACGTCCTTTTCAAATAATTTTATCAATATTTCTCCAGTTATGGTGCATTCGTGACTAAACAAATATATTAACCGTAAGGATTCTATATTTTTCAAGAAAATAATATAATTGACATTATACAACTTTAATTGAAAATTTTTTTTACTGTTAAAACAAATATTTATGGCAACTGAACACCCACTTTGACACACGTGCTTGTTAAAGATGGAAATTGGTGCTTTAACTCGATTAGATATCGAGGCCCCCAAAAGAAAGCAAATTATTCAAAACCGATTGTTCATTCTAGAATTCACGAAAAAAATTATAGATGCGTTTATATTACTTGTAACCCATTTTACCAAAAGGGAAATATCTAAATTCCATTTAATTGCCTATTTTCAGCTGTGTTTAAAGTTACAAAGCCAAAACACAACTGTTATGTATTGTTATACAATCAAGTTCAAGTCATACTTAATAAGAAAAGTTTTCAAAAGTCCAGAAAAAGAATTTCAATAAAATGAATTTTATAGGTACTTGTAAAACCACTGGGTAGGTAAAGATTTATGAAGTAGCTAATAAAAAACGCACTTACATTAACTCTAAAACGAATTAAAGCAATGAGTACACATCCGAGATAGATTTATAATTTGAACACACTTTAACCTGAATGAATATACAATTCTAATTTTAAAACCACTGGTAGGTAAATATGTAAATGTGTAGTAAACAAAATTTTTTATATAGACTTTTTCTTTCTCAATTCATACACTTTTTCATTGCGGTCGTATAATTTAAAGCACTTCGGAGTTTATGAATGAACAAATTAAAATAATTCGTAAAATAAATTTAAAAGGGAACAAAGGACTCATTGAGATAAAAACAGGGTGTCTAGAAGACTGATTAAAAGTTGACTAGTAATTAAGAAAATTATTAGAAGCCGTTCAAATCTGAAACTGGCAATAATTGTAAATTATTTTCCCAGTATTCGAATTAAAATAAGCCAAATTACATACATAGTTAATTATATCGTAAATGTACCTATCTAATCTTATTTTAATTAATATTATAAAAATAAAAAGTAAAATTAATAAAAACACGTTTCAAAAAGGAACAGAAAAAAAATTTTTGATAAATTTTATCTACTGACCTGTTTGGTGATCATATTCTCCTATGTACCTTTTGGTAAGAAACCTCACTGTTAAAGCTGAAACAAAAAAAATTAATAAAGTAGGTATATTTAACCAATTTAACACAAAAATGTAAAAAAAATGTGAGCCGTCACGGGACGACAATATTACGACAGGAACTAAATATGGCATAATGAAAAAACAAGATATTACGATTTTTCCACAAAATAATGACTATTTATTTAATAAACATTTATTTTTATTAAATACAAAAATTAAAAATTCAAAAATTTATTTCACGTTGCGACAACTCAATTCTTTTAATCAGTGACTTCAGTAATTGTTATATTCGATGTTGCCTCTGACAGCATTACTGTGATAATTGATCGAGGATAACTGAAGTATGTTACAAAAGTATTGGACATAACATTATCAAGACATCTAATAAATACAGCATCTATTGTTGTTGCATATCTGGTAGTAGGTTCTCTTGGATTGTTGTTAATTTGCAATTGAAATTCTTTTAGGAGGAACACAACTAATGGCATTGATTTATCTTTAGCAAAATTTACCTTGAAATCTCCAGCTAAAATCAATGGTAGTTTATCTTTATTGGTTTTAAAAATTATTGAACCTCTGGCTCTGTGACTGTACGGAAATAATTTCTCATGTAAAAATAAAATATCGTTCATTTTTTTATTAGGTGAAATGTACACAACAATCATAATTAATTCACTTCCATCTTCTAGTTTACTAATATAGTAAAAGACACCGTCGAACCGAGTGGGAAGATAATCGCAGAGGCGCTTGCGAATGGCGAGCGCCGCCACGGAATTCAATCGCCACGCTCGCCACGCCAACAATTCGGTTTACCCGCGCCTATAGATGTTTCACATCAAAAAGTATCCAAACTGTCATAAAAATCGTTAGAAATGCACATAATAAGTCAGAGTATTATTCAGTGATTACAGAAACAGTTTTTCTTCAGTTATATTATGCTTTCGGTCGCACAGCAAGTTGTTCTGAAGTTTATTGTGTTAGAATCTTCTTATGAAAGTGCCATGTCCTATTGAGGATTATAGAGTAAAATTCTTGAATGGTTCAGTAGCCTTAACTATGTCATTTGAAGTTTACTGTCTTGTGTGGCTTTTCATGAGGTGCTTAAGTTGCTATTAGGAATCCAGAAGGGCATCCCTGCTTAGGGTAGCTTGGAGGGCACGATTTGAACTGTACGATACCAACCAGAGTCACCTTTCCAACTACTGACCAGAGAGAACGTTGCCTAACTTCGACAACCCAGCTACTCGACTATACAGTTCCACTGTTAGAAGGAGTAATAAACTTCTCAATATAAATAACAATTTTTTTTAACAAAGAAAAGTGTTAGATCAAAACATTTGCTGTATTTGAAGCCTTTTTGATTCAATTGAAACCCTTAAAGTGTGCTCAATCTTTTTAACAAGTGCTTCGAGCCTTTTGATTAATTTAAAGCACTTTCAGTTTACGTGAAGCTTTCGTGTTGTACTCAAATCCCTTTACACAAGACATAAATGTTTAGGGCTTTTAAATGAATTATTTTTTAATGTAATTGGTAAAATTCAACTTCTTTGGGTATTAAAATATAACTGGGACTAAAGCATTTTAAGTAAAAACATTGAGTTAAAGACTTCGAACTCTTTTGATGAGGATTTTCGATCAGTCTTTGGCCTAACTAATTACCTTTCAGTGATAAAAATATGCAATAAAATTTTGTGGTAACAATGTACTGTTTGTTTGAATACTTCATGGTTTTATATTATTCGCAATATATAAGAAGTCTTATTAATTCTAGGGTTCCGCACCTCAAAACGAAAAAGCGGAACCCTTATAGGATCACTTCGATGTCCGTCCGTCCGTCTGTCAAGACCCTTTTTATCAGGAACGTGTGGAGGTATCAAGCTAAAGTTTATACCAAATACTCAGGTCTATTGTCCCTTGGAGCTGTGAAAAAATCAAACTTCTAAGCCAACGTAATCATAAGATACAGCCGTTTATGCCGCAAAATTTCGCAAATTTTCGAATCAAAACCTACAGGGTACTTCTCGTGAACTCAGAATCTTGAAATTGGGTACGAAGCAACGTCTTATAGCACAGATAAAGGAAAAATTGCGAAAACCGTAAATTTTTAGTTACATCATATAATAAAAATATTTTTAATAATTTTAAAGTTACTACCCCTTTCCTCATGAACGCGTAGAGGTATTAAATTGAAATTCATATCAAATACTCAGGTCTATAATACCTTTAAGCTGTAACAAAATTAAACTTCTATGTCAACGCAATCAAAAGAAACAGCAATTTAAGCCGCAAATTTTCAAACTCGCAACTACTCGCAAGGGAATCAAAACCTAAAGGGTACTTCCAGTCGATTTAGAATCTTGAAATTTGGCATGAAGCAATGATTTATAGCACATATAAAGGGAAACCTTAAATTTTTAGTTACATCACATATATACAGGTTTGTACGGAACCCTCGGTGCGCGAGTTCGACTCGCACTTGGCCGGTATTTTATTTTTTTAATTCACCATTAAGGTTTCAGCTCAGAAAATTGATACACACTTATAAGTGCAATAAAATCGCTCTTATCAGTTATATTTTAATTGCAAAAACTGTCCATATTTAGCAGTTTTCTCGTTTAGTAGAAAACTGCTAAATATGTTTTTCTCATTATTGCATTAAAAATCGTTTCAGCAGTCGTTTAGATGTAAAACAATTTATATGACGTTTTAATAAACAAAAGTATATAACCATTGATGGTATATAATTAAAAGAAAGAGCTCGAAACGTCATATTGAACAGAATTTATTGTTTCTTAAATTTTTGATCGAGTACTTTCAATTTAACTCAATTGAGACCTTTTAGTCACGTGAATACTTTTTTAAACGCTCATTTTCTTGATTTAATTCAAATCCACAACAAAGTGCTCCCAGTACAAGTAAATTTTGAGTAAAATAAAAATATACTGTGTAAGGATCGTATTCTCGTTCAAATAAATCCAGAATGACCACAAATGTCCACAAAAATCGAACATTTAATATTTAGTGTGTCGTAAGTCGTTGATTAATTGATTCTCACGTAATCTCTCATAATAATAATATTACCATCTCTAGTCCAAAAAGTACTAATTTACATCTAAAACTAAAACGATTAAACATTTAGTTGTTAGAACTCCTAGTACCTACCTAGATAGCTTTTATGTTGTATATGTTTAGGGGTGCAAATTATTTATCGTTCGTCCATTTGCAATTTTGCAACATTTATTTTATGGGCTATACCTACAAATAAGTAGGTACTCAAAAATTGAGTAAATTTCGAGTTTTTAGATGTGTGGCCGTCTGAAATCTCCTCATCATAATGCATAATTACTGATAGCATATAATAAAAATAAAATAGCTCGAAACGTCGTTTTGAATATAGTTTCTTGTTTCTCAAAATTTCACATTTCCTTAATTTGATTAAAATTTAAAACAGTACATGTATATAGGTATTAAGTAAAATAAAAATATTTTGTATTTTGCACAATAATCCAGAATGATAACTGGTTACAAAACTTGAATGATCAAACACATGTCGTACGTCGTTTATTAATTGATCCACACATAATCTCTTAATAGTTTTTACTCTACTCTCTAATTGACAAAATACAATTATATAGATACGTAATTATTATTAAAATGTTTTTTCTTTGCTCGTATTGCCTTTTAATGTTTTTTTCTAATTTAAGGATAAATCGTCAAATTGTCGACTTGTTTTTCTTTAAAAATAAACCTTCCAGTTTTCAATCATCTTAGCAATTAGGTACCGTCCGTTATTTTTTTATGTCCTAGATTTATTTCGCGCTACCGCCACATGTCACTCAATGACTTCTTGCACTTAACAGCAACACCAACAATTACCCCTTCGATTGCGTGTGGATATAGTTTTTTTGTTTAAGGTCACACGAATTTTATTTCGGCAAATGTGTTATTATCGCGAGGTGTATTCGTGTATTTTTAGCGTAATATTTTTGAGTTAGGCCCACTGACATAGATTTAACAGAGAGAATAAGCGAATACATATGTATGTACATAAATATGTTTGTATATATAAAAAAAGGCAGGGAATCAACGTCCGTCCAACCTTGACTCAAATTAACGGTTTAGTTGACTTAAGTTAAGTTAAGGGTAAGTAATATAACAAGAAAGCGAAAAGCGGACGCCAGGAAAGTTTACTGTAGGAAATATGTGTCAAGGTGTGTTATGTGGTGAATGACAGATAGTAGACACACTAAGTGTTTTATTTCGAAATTAAAAAAAGACTGTTTATCGTCAGACTCGTTTTCTTTATTACGGTTCCATTAACCTGAAACGTGTCAGAGAGAAAAGTGCATTCGTCATACTGATGACTTTTCAATTAAATTGTGCATTTATTTATGTGTCACAAGATAATTAAAGATCCAGGGGGTTGACTAATTACATATATAATATAATTTTAAAAAATTTTGGTAACAATTAATTTTTTTTATTTTCATGTGTAGAAGAGGTAAATGTGACACATACAAGACGCAGTTCTTTGAGTTGTAAGTTCCTAATTAGCCACTATCTTAATAGTTCGATATCTTAAGAATTCTAACTTGAAATATTTTTTGTAGGCAATTAAATTTTCTACAATTTTGACCCAGATACTTTTTAGCTTAAAATTTAAATCTTCAAGAAATATCTGAAAAGCTTTTCTTTAAGACCTACAATTCTTAGGATATTGTAGGAACTTATTCTCAACGTTTAAAATAATAGCCAATGATTCATATCTTAAGAACTGTATGTCCCACAAAAATTTCTTCCAGACTTTTCCTGTAGGAAATCAAATTCTCTACAAATTTGGGACAAATACTTTTAACCGTAAAATTGAAAATAAAGAAGTTGTCATTCCAAATAAACGAAAATTGTAATTGTAACTCTTTTATTCATTTTACAGTGATTAGTATTTGAAGTAAAATTATAAATCAATAGTTTAATTATATGCTAAAAATATCTGAAAAAATTTTTTGTGAGACATGGATCTTGAGATATTATAAGAAAACTTACACGTCTCATTCAAGATAATTTTCAAAAACAGTAATTTCCAACCCTGGATGGTATTATGAGAGTTTGATTTATCTTTAATGGAAGAAATCCTTTAAAAAGGCAACGTTAGTAAAGACAACTAGTTCTGTTTCTATTTTCTTTCCAAATGAAGAAGAGGAATACTTGAAATAGTTAAACTTTAGGTATTTGTTCATTTACGTAAGAGCTTTCAACATTTAATTTTCTTGCGTTCTTTGTGTACAGACATAATTCATTGAAGCCCAAAAATATGCAGTACTTTAGTCATGTTTGTTAAACAATGCGAAACGGTTGTTAATTTGATATGATTAGGAAAGTTATTTTTGGACTTTGCTTATTCGTAAAATATCACGTAAATTGCGGAACTAAACTATAACTTCATTTATTGCTTGCATACAGAATCATAATCCCTATTTTACCCATTATTTCATACTATGTATCTCTGTTTATTAACATCTTCAATTTCATTTCATTCCTACATGATTAGGGTTTAGGCAGTGGTGACTCTTTAAGGAAAGTCAGGGAGCAATCGCAACCTTTTGAATTATCCCTCGCATGAGCACAGTCCGCCTCGTTACCCATTTCAATCGTTAACATTCCAGTGGAGGTGGGAGACACACGTATTTAAAAAATTTCCTATAGCACAATAACTAACAATAGAGCAGATGTTTTAATTTGCTCACGACCTTCACATAAACCAGTATCATAACCTTAAATATCCTCCCGACTTCTTTTATTGTTTCTTAAATGTTTTCAGTTGCATTTTGCGTTACTGTTACACTTACCACAACTAATTGTGCCTACAGAAAACTAAAATAAATAAACGTACGTTGGTGGGTGTAAAGTGATGTACTTTAGCCCTCATCGCACCCACAAAACTGAGCACTTTATAAACCATTCGAGCCATTAAATTGTCTTGAAGTCATACTGCAACAGTAAATAATATTGGTGAAGGTTATAAACGAATTAATAGCAAATAAAATTGCTAGTAGAACGTAAAAATTAAATATGTATGTATATTACAATCTATTCTACTAGTTAACCTTGTGAAAAATATGTAAACGGTCTAATAAACTGCAAGAAGATCATCTACAATAAATTTTCATTTCTGCTGGTACCGTAGGTACGTACCAACACCAACAACAACAGCAGAACAGAAACGAAATGAGGTCATGCATTTGCTAAGTTCTCAGATTGAACAGATTAAAATTTGCTAAAGAATTTAACGACGTGTAAACAACGATTTGCGAAATAAACAGGCGCAGAAAAAAAATATTATGTTGCTACTTCTCCTGCCTGCTGCCTGTATAAAACGTTTTATATCCTGCACACTTAATGTAATAAGATTTCAGAAAGCCACACATCTAAAAACTCGAAATTTACTCAATTTTTGAGTACCTACTTACTTGTAGGTATAGCCCATAAAATAAATGTTGCAAAATTGCAAATGGACGAACGATAAATAATTTTCACCCCTAAACATTCACAACAAAAAAGCTATCTAGGTAGGTACTAGGAGTTCTAACAACTAAATGTTTAATCGTTTTAGTTTTAGATGTAAATTAGTACTTTTTGGACTAGAGATGGTAAAATTATTCAGAGATTACGTGTGGATCAATTAATCAACGACTTACGACATACTAACTATTAAATGTTCGATTTTTGTAGACATTTGTTGTCATTCTGGATTTATTTGAATGAGAATACGATCCTTACACAATATATTTTTATTTTACTCAAAATTTAGTTGTACTGGGAGCACTTTGTTGTGGATTTGAATTAAATCAAGAAAATGAGCGTTTAAAAAAATATTCACGTGACTAAAAAGTCTCAATTGAATTAAATTGAAAGTACTCGATTAAAAATTTAAGAAACAATAAATTGTATTCAATATGACGTTTCGAGCTCTTTTATTTTTATTATATGGTACCATCAATATTTATGTACTTTTGTTTATTAAAACGTCATATAAATTGTTTTACACCTAAACGACTGCTGAAACGATTTTTAATATAATAATAACAAACACATATTTAGCAGTTTTCTACTAATTAGTGGACAGTTATTGCAATTAAAAGATAACTGGTAACTGCGATTTTGTTGCACGTACATATAAGTGTGTATCAATTTTCTAAGCTGAAACCACAATGGTGGATTTAAAACATATATAATTAGACTTCTTATATATTTCAAATAATATAAAACCATGAAGTATTCAAACATTCAGTACATTGTTAGCACAAAATTTTATTGCATATTTTTATCACTAAAAGATAATTAGTTAGGCCAAAGACTGATCGGAAATCTTCATCAAAAGAGTTCGAAGTCTTTAACTCAATGTTTTTACTTAAAATGCTTTAGTCCCAGTTATATTTTAACACCCAAAGAAGTAGAATTTTACCAATTACATTAAAATATAATTCATTTAAAAGCCTTAAACATTTATGTCTTGTGTAAAGGGCTTTAAGTACAACACGAAAGCTTCACGTAAACTGAAAGTGCTTTAAATTAATCGAAAGGCTCGAAGCACTTGTTAAAAAGACTTTGAGCACACTTTAAGGATTTTAATTAAACCAAAAAAACTTCAAATACAACAAACTAAACGTTTTGATCTAACATTTTTCTTTCTTAAAAAAAATTGTTAATTATATTGAGAAGTTTATTATTACTGCCTCCAACAGTGGAACTGTATAGTCGAGTGGCTTGGATACTGTTTAAATATTGCGACTAACATAAAACCATGAAACTGTAAATGTTTTCATAGGTACAGTATGTGATACCTATCACATCGTTTTATTTTTTATTTTTAGTAATCGTGTCCTTAGAGGTCCATTATCACAATTGATTATTTTGATATTGACTATATTTTCTTTTCTGTTATTAGAATCAGGCCACATCATCGGTTTACTTTTTGGCTTGATCCATATTTTTATAAAGAAAACTAAAAATCGCCAACAAAAATATTCTGCCTCAAAAAAAATCAACATTAACACTGCCGACGTGATAATCTTTAAATATTTTCGTGCAACAAAGAAACGAAAACAATTACTGTAATAAGCTCGCGAGTCGAAAGCTTTAGCATGCCATTGCCGACCGGTTAGATTTTGCCCAGATTATTCTTGTGTTTGAGAACTTTTAATGATAGGGCTACAGAAACGAACAAAAAACGTGCTGAAGCTTTAAAGGGTCAATAATTCTTTTTTAAACTACTTAGGTATTACATGCAGAAAGTTACGGATTTACCAGCACTGAATAGGCTAGAGTCTCGAACGGTAGATTTTAGGGGGCGGCAAACTTTGCTTAAAAATTTTTTTGTCTTACAGAAATACTTAAAAAAAAGTATTATCTTTTACACGGAAAAAACAAGGCTCAAAAAATCAACAAAAATTACAATATTTTAGTGCTGAATACACTAACGTCTGTCTGTATATGAAAAATTACTAAACGCTTATTTATAAAATATACTATTGTGATTTTGAATTTTTAAAATATTCCAATAGCGTTTAAGTATTACATTTTAAATTTAGTATTTTTACCTATTTTTTAAATTAAATATTGCCACAATTTTTACTTTAGGTCCACCCACACTATTCAATTAATGTGTAATATGTTTCACCACTTAAATATATCTATTCGAAGAGAAATGGGATCCGAAAATACAAATTGCTTAAAAATAACAATAACAAGTATTATATAGATATATATTTGTGAAAAATTAATACTTTTCTATTGATATTTCTGATGATATTAACAACCTGTTTGAGTGTAGAATAAAATTTTAATAAATTTACATGTGAAAAATTGCATATTGTTGCACAGAATTTCATAAATATTATAAATTTCTTAGAATGATGATAATTAAAAAAAAAACAATAATGATAATATTGTAATGAATAAAAGCTGTAAATATCCATTCAACGAAAGTTCTTCTTAACATTCTTACATTTTTAATCCTAATGATTTCGTATCAATATTTGTTGATTAGTCTGATAAAAATAAAGTATAATACAATCATAAAGTTGCAATTTCATTGACAAAAAATTGATTGTGAATTAGGGTATAGAAGTGCGATGTCAGTAGGGGCGGCAAATTTTGAATAGCTTACGGGCGGCTAATGTATAAATCCGCCACTGATTATATGTATTGTAACGAATTTTCTAGTCAAAGTATTTATTTAAACAATTATTTATTTAACACTATTTATAACACTTAAACACTAACTTAGAACTACCATTTATATCACAACAATTCACTTATTTATTTATATCACCTTGTCTATTATCGGTTTTGATTCGCGCACTGATGGTTTCTTCAACGAACTGTTTTTCGGTCCAAAGATGATCACTATGTTACCTTTCAAACTTTCTAGACAGGAATTCGAAGAAATCCTGAGTATTCCCGAATGATGAGTAATAATTAGAAAGTCCTCGATTATTCCAGAATTGAACTTGTTACTTGTCGCCGGAGAATGATTTACATCTTGTAAGTTGATAACACGAAAAGTACCGTGTGCTGTGTCTACGCCGTAAGCATGTTAGCGATAACAAGTACATGCCACAAATTGTTATCGCAAACACGTACTGTGTCGCTGGTCGCTACAGTGTGGTACAATTGCCATTTATTTGCTCAAGAATGGTTCTAGAAGCATATATTTGTACGCAGAGGTAGCTCAGAATCTCATGAGCTACTAGTTTTAGTTGCGAATTGACACATACTACCCCAATTCTTTGATTTTTACATTTTTAGGGTTCCGCACCTCAAAAGGAAAAAGCGGAACCCTTATAGGATCACTTCGTTGTCCGTCCGTCCGTCCGTCTGTCAAAACCCTTTTTCTCAGGAACGCGTTGAGGTATCAAGCTAAAATTTATACAAAATACTCAGGTCTATTGTCCCTTAGAGCTGTAAAAAACTCAAACTTCTAAGCCAACGCAGTCAAAAGATACAGCTGTTTATGCCGCAAATTTCCGCAAATTTTCGAATCAAAACCTACAGGGTACTTCCCGTGAACTTAGAATCTTGAAATTTGGTACGAAGCAACGTCTAATAGCACAGATAAAGGAAAAATTGCGAAAATCGTAAATTTTTAGTTGCATCATATAATAAAAATATTTTTAATAATTTTAAAGTTACTACCCCTTTCCTCATGAACGCGTACAGGTATTAAATTGAAATTCATATCAAATACTCAGGTCTATAATACCTTTAAGCTGTAACAAAATCAAACTTCTATGTCAACGCAATCAAAAGAAACAGCAATTTAAGCCGAAATATTTTCAAACTCGCAACTACTCGCAAGGGAATCAAAACCTAAAGGGTACTTCCAGTCGATTTAGAATCTTGAAATTTGGCATGAAGCAATGTTTTATAGCACATATAAAGGAAAAATTCTGAAAACCTTAAATTTTTAGTTACATCACATATATACAGGTTTGTACGGAACCCTCGGTGCGCGAGTTCGACTCGCACTTGGCCGGTATTTTTTTAATATTGTCCGTCAGTTTATCTCTAGCTACCGTTTAAAAATATAATCGAAAGCCATTATACATAGGTATAATATTTGCTTTTAAGTAATTTTTATTTACAGAGTTATTTATTTCAAGTAATATTCATAAGAACTAATATAATTCAGGGCCGGACCAATAAGAAATGTATTATTCTATTTCAATTTTGCGTTAAATCTGAAAGCAAAAATAAAGTGGTGCATCATCAGGGACGTCAGATAGTTTTTAATGTTTATAAATTTTTAAATTATTATTATTAGAAAGAAAGAAATAAAGGAAATAGATAAGAAGTAAAAATGCTCAACCACCTTAGTCCATCCCTGGTTGTATATATGTACATCTAAGGCAAAAAGTTCACTGACCAAAAAATCGCACAGTTTTTATTTCTATGGGAATCATTTGCTGGAAGTGTGGAGCTTATTTTTTCAACCGCATCTCTCTGAAAATATTCCCTGCTTCCTAAAAACTGTCTTGAACCATCACAAAATCTTTTGAGCAAAGATTAACACCCCTCAAAAACTTTATTCCTTACTTGAACGGGGGCTGAAGATAATTGTAGGAATTTTCTTATGCCCCTAGAATAAATAGTTTACAGCCAATCGATATTTTCAATATGAATACGAATTCACCCATTTCGTGGCTCGTAAGATATTTAAATACCTCTACATTTTATGCCTGAAGGTGCCATTCTTAGTTACGTCATACGTCGAACTACTATTTTTCTTGTTCATTTCTAAGAGTAATTGAAAAATTTATTAAATTTATTATCTTTTTACTTATATATGCCTCATTTTAGACTTGTACTGAAAAAATATTGCTAGCTGCTAAAGTAGTTAGTATGTCGGTACATACAGACTCATTTCATCACTTTCTTCTTACATTATCTAGAAACGAATCAGTTGTCAAAATAGCATTCAGAAGCATTGGTTAATTAAACCTGTTTAGACGCGTGTTTGGGTTAGACAACGCGAAGTAAACGGTTTGAAATTATTTCTGAAATGATCCTTCCCGGAAGTTTTAAGACCTGTCAATTTCGAAGCCAACCGGATATGTGTATAGCTACAAAAACACGAATGTATAACACATAAGTGCTTACCGCTGAGAATTCCCGTCTACTTTGCACAGCAGGAAGTAAGTACCACACACGTTATAATTGTAAATGTACTCGTTTCGTCTATGTCACCCTTGTGTTAGATTATATTGATACAAGTACTTAACATTAGGTAAATAAAAAAAAATTCAAAGAGATTTTACAACTGGTTAAGGGTGGATATTAAATAGTTTCTGAGTCCTATCCCCCTTTTCTGTTAATATTAACTTAAAGTAGTAAAGAATCAACACAAATGTCTGCCTTTGAACTGAAGCAGCCCTTAGTAATAAGAAAAAAAGAAAACAACTAAAGTGCTTTATTTAGTGCGAAAAATTTGTTTAGAAATAAAACTAAATATAAATTATGTCTTACAATTACAATTAGATAATTTTTAGAAATAATTTTTCACGAAATATTCAAATTACTTGTATAAAAAGAGAATTATACAGAAAGAAGAGTGTTCTTACCACTTTTTCCAACCCCTGGTGCTCCAACAACGGCCACCTTGACTTCAGAAAGTGACGATTTCTTTCTCCGGATCCCCTTAGTATTCATCATTCACCGCATGCTTTTCCTCACGACATACACACGTGTACTAGAACACGCTTGAAAATAAAAAGAATAACAAAACACACACAGTCGACCAGGAGGAAGTAAACTCCTCTATTTTGCAACTTAAATCAAAATATGAGCGCGACTCCCGTTACGTCTGGACGTGAAGTATCACGCCGTTGATGCTAAAACACGTATGGGTCCCGATCTTTTCTAAATATATCCAGAGTCCGTAAGAATTCACGGCAATTTGTGTCCGAAGCCGTTCGAATGGACGGGACGTTGCTTAAGTACGTTCGACGCCTTAATTTAAGACGAGTCTCAACTACGCGATGTACACGTGACACACACTGTGTCATATTTTTATCTATTCTTCTTAAAATATTGTTAATGCTGAGAATGACCTCCTAAGAGCAACAGTAAACTGTAACAGAAACAACCTCCAAGCTGAATTGTGCCCTTGGTTTAGCCCAAATCTTAAAAATCTAATATAAATGCTGACATTTCTTTAACTACCCCCACCGCCACCCCTTTTTGTTTTCCTCTGAATATATTTTGTAAAATATTCAAATTTTCTCCATATAAGTTTTACTTCCCTTTTTCGTCCCTTTAGGAGGGAATATACCACTGTTTCTCATTTATATCCTAATCTATCATTTTATAGCATCGTTATGAAGACATTTCACAAAATAACCACAAACTTAATTAAATAGTTTCATATTTGAATTAATAATAAGATAAAAATCCTATGTATAACCTAACCTTACCATTTTGAACCTATCCTAAACTTATCTTAGCCTGGTTGTAATTATGGAAAGTTATTTGACTTGTCTCTACGAAGATTCTTCACAAAATAACTGTAAACAATTAGATATTCTCATGATTATATTGATAAAAAGAGAAAAACCCTATGTATAGCATAACCTTACCATTTTGAACCTATCCTAAACTTATCTTAGCCTGGCTGTATTTATGGAAAGTTATTTAACTTGTCTCTATCAAGATTCTTCACAAAATAACTGCAAAAAATTAAATTTTCTCATGATTGAATTGATAAAAAGAGAAAAACCCTATGTATAGCATAACCTTACCATTTTGAACCTATCCTAAACTTATCTTAGCCTGGCTGTATTTATGGAAAGTTATTTAACTTGTCTCTATCAAGATTCTTCACAATATAAATGCAATCAATTAAATATTCTCATGATTGAATTGATAATATGATAAAAATCCAATATATAACTTAACCTTACCAGTTTGAACCTACCCTAACCAATCCTAGTCTGGTCGTACTTATGGAAAGTTATTTGACTTGTCTCTACCAAGATTCTTCACGAAATAACTGCAAACAATTAAATATTCTCATGATTAAATTGATGGTAAGATAAAAATCCTATGTATAACCTAACCTTACTATTTTGAACCTATCCTAACCAATCCTAGTCTGGTCGTACTTTTGTAAAGCTATTTAACTTGTCTCTACCAAAATTCTTCACAAAATAACTGCTATCAATTAAATATTCTCATGATTTAATTGATTGGTAAGATAAAAATCTAACCTAACCTAACCTTACCATTTTGAACCGGTCCTAACCTACTCTTACCTGGATATATGGAAATATTATGGAAAACTACTTAAATTTTCTGTATCAAAATTCTTCAAAAAGTAACTGCTGAGTCAATTAAATATTCTCACTATTGAACTGAAAAAATAAAAAATAAATAAATAACCTCATCTTGTCGTTTTGAGCCTACTTTTACCTAACCTTACCCTACCTTTCATATGAAAATTTACTTAGCTTCTAGTTATGACGATTCTTCACAAATTATTAAATTACTCGATTAAATCTTCTAGTGAATTAGTTGAAAAGGAAATTTAATTCTTGTTATAACCCTTGCCTTCTTGAATCCAACCTAACCTACCCTAGCCTGGTGTTTCTTATAAAAGGCAATGTAAATTACCGTTACGAGAATTCTACAGGAAACAACCTCAGGGTAAATTAAATATTTTCCTGAACGAATTGATAACAAAATAAAAATTCCATGTATAATCTAAACGGGCTATTCTGAGCCCAAGCTAATCAACCTTGGCCCGCCCCTTCCTAAAAAAGGTCCTCTTACTTTTAATACTATCATGATTGAATGAATAACAATATAGAAATTATATTTGTAACCCAACCTTGTCATATTAGCCTAACCGGGTCCTGACGTATATTTTTAACAAAGAAATAAGTGCATAGTCAATTTAATATCATCATTATCAGCATTATTGATAACAAAATACAAATTCCATCTATAACCTAACCCAACCACGGGATCTACCTACCACTTTGTATAAAATGGTCTAGTAGTTTACACGCGTCTTGATATTAAAGTACGATATAGATCTATCTGTACGTTTCTGTTTCATTTGATCGCAAAATTAAATCTGGTCAAGTAATTTGCCGTCAATTAAAAACCTTTTGAGAAATTGAATATTCAAGGGCTTGCGTTTATTTGCACGGTCTTTTGAACAGGCTAGTTTTCGCGCCCGTCACAAAATTTTGAAGGCAGTTGTGACGTCAAAAATTTTCTGCCAAAAATACCGATGTCATGTTTTTATTTCTAGACATCGTCTACACCGCGTACGATGTCCAATTTTTCACAAAACGCGTAAAGACGTATTGGTAAATATTTATACAGCCGTGTACAGTCGTATTATTTTGCGTAACTTTGTATACCACACATTTGTTGTTACAAATCGAATAAATAATTCTTAACATAAAACCGAAATGATTTACACCACCACCAACTTGTTTAATTTATCAGCTAATTAAACAAATGTTCGAATGGATTATAAATTATCTACATTAATATTTCCTACTGCGTCAACTTTTAAAATCCTATTTCGAAGTTCAAATATATAAATTTATTTAAAGGTGAGATTCGTTTTTCTCTTGAAATTTAAAACTTTTTTAGTACTATCTTTGAATGGGCTTCCCATCTGTCTTTTTAATTATTTTAATTAAAAAATCGATTGGTCAGACTGTAGATTTCATATACGTAACGTAACCAAGCAAATTCAAGTATCAATCAAACGTCAAACTGTTATCAATTGGTTCAAAATTTTAGTAAGGTGTAAGTCTGCATGAATGTCAATAAAAAATGCATCGGGAAAAGAAGAGGGCGAATATGGTGACCTGTGTGTAAAAACAATAAATAATGTGGTTGTGGCGATCATATCTACGTTTCGTAATGGTCTAAACGAACAAGGTAAACAGCGGTTAAGTGGCGACGCGAAGATAACAGAAAGTACATTAAAGGAACTATCCCAACAGATAACCGACCTCAGTCGGAAATACCTACAGGACGTCCCTTCAGCTTCTAATAAGGACAAGCTCCGAAAATCGCCATCAACTTCAATTTACAGAGACCAGTCGAAAAAGTTTTTTGACAGGCGTCGTTCAAGTAATAAAGGTGACTCCAACCAGTTATTGAAGAGGAAAATGAGCACATCCCCGGACGAAAAGCTAACAGTAATGTCGAAAGCACCAGCCGGTAACGAAAAGGTAACCAAAAGCACTGACCCCCGGAAGGAACTTAAATCAGCCTCACTCACATTATCAGAAGGACCAGTTTTAACAATCGTCAGACCGGACTCTTGTATCATACCACCAACTATAAAAGAGTGCAGTCCAGATATAGAAGACCCCTGCTCTAATTTAAGAAAAAACAAGAACGACAACGTATGTTCCATCCTGTTACAGACCACAGACTTTTGTAAAAGCGGACAAACTCAAACCTTAGACAGAAAAACTGACAGTTCAATAAAATCGATCCAAGCTGAAGTAGAAACCGCTGACAGTGCACAAGAGACCGAAGATCACAGAGGCAGTAACGCCACCCAAACAGTTCAAAACAACGTTTCCACCGCTGATGCAGGAACTGAAGACAACCAAGCAGGTGGTGCTAATCAACAAAACGGTACAGCCGCCTCATCAAAATCGCCATCATTAACTATAAAAGAATTACTCGAAATTGATATACAAACAGACGAAGACGACGAGGCAGCTGACTTTTTTCCGTGCGACGAAAAGGAAAACATTTGTGAATGTACCTGTAATGCTTTGGAAGGTGTCGACAGTTGTGGATGCATGTCGGGTTATAACAGGGAATATTTCGCCATTGCAAACAGGCTCGACCAAACGGAGAAGAGGTTGCAAGATATGTGGACCAAAATGTTCGCAATAACTCGTACCCTAAAGGACCACATTGTACACTGTGCTGACGTGGAGAATATAACTGATTTTAAAAAAACCTAATTGAAATTGAGTTGTTTATAAATTAGTCTAAATAAAATAAATTTCGTGTTTCAGACATAATGGTATTTATGCTTATTTATTTTTTAAGTATTGGATTCGAACGGTTGTTAAAGTTACTGGAACGATTGGTTACTGGTTAGTAGTTGAATGGGTCACCGGACAACTACGGTTGGTATCGTGCAGTTTGGAGGGCCACGTCAAGCTATGCAGGGGTGTGTGTTCTTCCTGATGCCCAACAACAAAAACATCATCGAAAGTTGCGAAGAAAAGGAAGCAGGATGAAAAAAGTCAAAAAGGAAAATAAGGAGGAGATGAGGACCAAGAAAAAAAAAGGAAATAGAATAAATGAGCCGAATAGAGGATGAGATGTAGTAGAACAAAGATAAGAAGGAGGGAGGATAACGAGAAAAAAAGGAGGTAGAAAAAGGGAGCAGAAAGTAGGTTGAGAAGAAGAAAAAAGAAAAAAGAAGAAGGACGAGAAGCAAGGGAAGAAGGCAGAGGAATAAGAATAAAAGGAGCAGGAGGGAGCTTGAGAACGAGAATTAGAAGGACAGGAATGTGAAAAGAGCAGGAGAAAAAAGATGAGAAGCAGGAGAAGAATTATGAAGAAAATGCGATTAATGATAACCAGCAGAAAGACGAATAAAAGATAGAGAATAAGGAGCAGAAGAAGGATGAGCGGCAAGAGAAAAAGAGGAAGAATCAGGAGAAGGGAATGAAGAAGAAGAAATGAGAAGCAAGAGAAGAGGAAGTACGAGATATGGAAGGATATTGCACCTTAAAAAGGATTACTTTATATGCCTCCCTGTATCTTTTTTTAATTTTTAAAATCTACCTTCCAGAACTAAAAATTTTCGACAGTTATGGGCTTATCTAAATGAAAAAAATAAAACAGACCAAATCTGATCAGCTATCATCAATGTCATGTTATCAACAGTTAATCAAAATTTTATTAGATTCTTATGTTATCTTATAAAATTATTTTTGATGAATTGCTTACACCCACCCACTAGTATAAAGAAATGAACTTCATCTTCATTTTCCTTTAATTTCTCGTTTCTTTGATGTGTAACTAATCATGTCTTTAGCAACAAGGGCGACAGTTCTAATTTTAATAGTAACCATGAAAGGACCATTTTTTTAATTTTGTATTTTTGCAAGCGGTAAAATTGATTCTTTAGTATACGCCGCAAAGAGAATGAGTTAATTAAGAACTTAATTAATGTATACAGGTACGTATTAAATGTAGGTAGGTGGGCGATGATTGCTAAATGAATCAAAAATGTCAACCGATAATAAATGAGAGTCCGTGAAAGATATAAAGTAAAAATTGACAGGTGATTTTGTTTATCGATACGAAACCGACATTAATGAATGACATAAATTTTTTTCTTGCGCCTATGCCAACAAATTTGATGGTACATTGGACTGAACACACAAAGCGAGTCAGTTCCAATGTCAAAATATTTTGTTTATCTGCGTTTTATTGTACGTAGTTGTAGGTGACTGATATCATACATTGTAAACTATTTTTAGATTTTGTTTTGATTACAGCGATCTTTGTCATAAAATAAAATACAGATATGTTTTTAAAAAACGAGAACAATTGAGAATTATCTATAAAATGAGAGCAACGTCTTTAGAACGAACTGTAGTGAGCACATTTCGTTTGCATCTCATCCTGAAAACATTTCTTGTCTTTGTTTAATTGTTACATCAAAGTTCTTGACCCTAATTTTATCATCCCTCATCATTACGTGGATATTAGGTAAAATTACAAAAAATACTATAATAAAATTGTCAAAACGTAAACCGACAATTCAGCTAAGGTAAAATTTATTTATACGTTTGATGAGAAACTGTTTAATTTTCATGTAGTAAGTATCGTGTTGTAAATATGCCAAAAAGTGAATCATTTGAGTATTGTCAAGATGATGTGGACAAAAGTTTCGTCTTGATGGATTTATTTTAGTCATTAAGGATTGTATAAGATTTACCAAAATATTTAGTGGAGTTAAGGAATTGGCGTCATTTCAGAAACAACAATTCGTACGTTTATTACAACACTTCATATTTCATAATATATCTACTTTGAAAGGTTGTGCTCTTGTTAACATAACTTTTAATTGAGGCACTTCAACAAAAGAAGTTCTTAAGTAATTTTAATTTAAAAATAATTATAGTGGAATTATTTAATTTTTACCATCACGTGGCCTCTTCTTGGTTTAAGTAAAAAAAAAGTATATAGGTACTTTATCTGCCTATGTTGTAACCATAGAGCTATAAGAATAGAATGCGCTTGTCCAATGCTAGCCTGTAAGTGGCAGCGATATCAGGTTAAAAGAGAACGCTGCATATGAGCCCTGTCCATCTCTTTCTAACACAGCACGCCATTGGCTGCTCCCCTCCAGGCTATATAAGCCCCACTCTGACTCAGCTATGCTTATACAGCCGGGAGGGGAGCAGCCAATCGCGTGAAGTGTTAGAGAGAGATAGACGGGGCCCATATGCAGCGTTCTCTTTCTAAGATGATATCGCAAAAACAGTCCTCTCGCGCACTCTATTCTAATATCTCTATGGTTGTAACCATGCAGAGAAAGTGCAGTGAAAACAAAACATATGTTTTTGGAGCAAGAACCTACATACGTCCATGATACGTTCTCGTTTTAATGCACCAGAAAAACAAAGATAAATTACAACATATTGCATATATCGTTGCATATTTTATGCGATATTAGATACGAAAAGAGGTTAGTGTAGGAGTGGTTGTCACATTTGACATTTGCTGTCATTGTGCATGTACACGCTTTATTAATAGTCTTTTTTCTCGTGATTTAATTGTTGATTTAAAAGTGTGCAATATATTGTGAGTAAAACAGTTTTTCTAACAACATCGCTGTCACACAATTGTCTGCAAATTTTTTTAATACTTAAAATACTTCAACTCATTCTATAGATACATAATATAACCTATAATTTTATACTGTCAGCTATCTGTCAACATTTGACATACGTATATGAATTATTACGATTTTATTCATACACCTCGTTCAGCTCACGTGATGGTAGAAATACATAATTACGCTATTCATGAAAATAAATTTTATATCTGAATTCTACAATTCTAAATAGAGTCATGCATTCACTTTAAGTGCATTGCTTATTTTGCATTCACGATTTACGGTTCTGACAATTTTATAAACAAAAGTAAGAACCAAATAATAATTTCGTTCTATTTTAAGAATCGGTCAATAAAATCGATTGCCCTTGAATACAAAAACAACATATTTTTCCCAATCACAAACCCAAAAAATTCTTAATTCTGAGAAATGACCAAATTTTTTTTGTTTGTTATGAATCAATTACTTTTCGTTGCTCATACGTAGAAGAACCCACAAACGCAAGGTCAAACAATAACAAAATGATAAATTTTTGGGAAAACAATTGAAATTAGCCAGATATACTTAAAAATAAATGATTAAATTAAAGTTAGTTCACTTTTTAAATAGAAACTAGGAGAAGATTTCTAGATTGCTAATAAAAATTGTAATCACTTGGGGTAGTTTTTTATTACTATTTGAATTATTTACTTCATTTTACTCGTTAAAGTAATAGCCATTATTATAATTTAAATATGTTAATTAAATCTCGAAATAATAAAATTCAGGGCCGGACTAATTGTATTTCAATTTTTTAATAAGTTTAAAAACAAAAAGAAAGTATTTAAAATAATGTTGCCTATATTAGAAAGAAATTAATGAACAAAATAGTTGGGAAAATGCTTAAGCACCTTAGTCCACCCCTAGTTGTATATACGGTTAAGGAAAAAAGTTTACTGAACATAAAAATTTCACATTTCATTGTCATCAAATTTTCTTTTTATTTCGTGCAACTGAAAATGCACAATTTGCTACACCTCTGGAGTATAGTATTTCAACATCTGAAAATCTCTCCTGCTTCTCTGAAAACTGTCCTAAACTAACCAAATCTTCAAAATCGTTTGAACAAAGTGTAGCGGTCTTCAAACACTTTAAATTACATGAATATCTATTGGACTTATATAAATATCTATTTGTACAAATTTTCCTCTACCACTCTAGGGCACACGAAGGTTAGAAGCTGAATCAATGTTTTTTTAATGTAATTAGCGTGTTTCGTAGCTCATGAGATACTGAAGAGCCTCTAGTTTGATTTGCATGCTATCATATAAAATTAAGTTTAGCTCCTCCTCCATTTTAATTTTCAACATACATAGTCATCACCCTATCAACATCCTGTACAGTACATTCGTATTATTAAACCACTATATCACCAAGATCCGGCTCACTCTGCCCACTTTTTTAAAACAGTGATTTCTTAGATAAGTAAACAGTTCGATTTTAATAAGTCATAATGTTCTGATTTATGCTTCCGCCCACTCACAGAAAAGCGGAAAACCTTTGCAAATCAAAACTGTTTACATTCAAAGATTGATTTGAACCGCATGCTAAACAAGCAAATTGGTTTCGATCTACCATACATACCTATACTCGTAGGTACCTACTCTATATGCGTAAATCCATAAAAGAAACCAGCGGCGGTTTTCCATTATGGTCATTTGGTCAATGACCCATCATTTTCAACCCACAACATGCAACCAAAAATTTTCGATAGAGAATTTATAAAGAACTCGCCAATAAAAGGCAGGGTATGGTTGGACACAGTCCTAATTTCCCCAAACTGTAAGTTGACCCTAAGGTCTTCTCAGGGCCTTTTTTTAAATTGACCTCCAAATTTTGTTGCCTACGAGTCACCAAAATTTTCAAAATATAATTAGAACTCGCCAATAAAAGGCAGAGTATGGTTGGACACGTCCTAATTTCCCCAAATTGTAAGTTGACCCTGAGGTCTTCTCAGGGCCTTTTCTTTTAAAATTGACCTCCAAATTTTGTTGCCTACGAGTCACCAAAATTTTCAAAATATAATTAGAACTCGCCAATAAAAGGCAGAGTATGGTTGGACACTGTCCTGATTTCCACCAATTGTAAGTTGACCGTAAGGTCTTTTCAGGGCCTTTTCTTTTAAAATTGACCTCCAAATTTTATTGCCAACAAGTTACCAAAGTTTTTAAAAGATAATTAAAACTCGCCAATAAAAGGCAGAGTATGGTTGGACACTATCCTGATTTCCACCAATTGTAAGTTGACCGTAAGGTCTTTTCAGGGCCGTTTCTTTTAAAATTGACCTCCAAATTTTGTTGCCATACGAGTCACCAACATTTATCAAAAGATAATAATTAGAACCGCCAATAAAAGGCAGAATATGGTTGGACACTGTCCTGATTTCCACCAATTGTAAGTTGACCTAAGGTCTTTTCAGGGCTTTTCTCTTAAAATTGACCTCCAAATTTTATTGCCAACGAGTCACCAAATTTTCAAAAGATAATTAAGAACTCGCCAATAAAAGGCAGAGTATGGTTGGACACTGTCCTGATTTCCACCAATTGTAAGTTGACCCTAAGGTCTTTTCAGGGCCTTTCTTTTAAAATTGACCTCCAAATTTTGTTGCCTACGAGTCACCAAATTTTCAAAAGATATAATTAGAACTCGCCAATAAAAGGCAGAGTATGGTTGGACACTGTCCTGATTTCCACCAATTGTAAGTTGACCCTAAGGTCTTTTCAGGGCCCTTTTCTTTTAAAATTGACCTCCAAATTTTGTTGCCTACGAGTCACCAAAATTTTCAAAAGATAATTAGAACTCGCCAATAAAAGGCAGAATATGGTTGGACACTGTCCTGATTTCCACCAATTGTAAGTTGACCGTAAGGTCTTTTCAGGGCCTTTTCTTTTAAAATTGACCTCCAAATTTTATTGCCAACGAGTTACCAAAGTTTTTAAAAGATAATTAAAACTCGCCAATAAAAGGCAGAGTATGGTTGGACACTATCCTGATTTCCACCAATTGTAAGTTGACCGTAAGGTCTTTTCAGGGCCGTTTCTTTTAAAATTGACCTCCAAATTTTATTGCCAACGAGTTACCAAAGTTTTTAAAAGATAATTAAAACTCGCCAATAAAAGGCAGAGTATGGTTGGACACTATCCTGATTTCCACCAATTGTAAGTTGACCGTAAGGTCTTTTCAGGGCCTTTTCTTTTAAAATTGACCTCCAAATTTTATTGCCAACGAGTTACCAAATTTTCAAAAGATAATTAAGAACTCGCCAATAAAAGGCAGAGTATGGTTGGACACTGTCCTGATTTCCACCAATTGTAAGTTGACCGTAAGGTCTTTTCAGGGCCTTTTCTTTTAAAATTGACCTCCAAATTTTATTGCCAACGAGTTACCAAAGTTTTTAAAAGATAATTAAAACTCGCCAATAAAAGGCAGAGTATGGTTGGACACTATCCTGATTTCCACCAATTGTAAGTTGACCGTAAGGTCTTTTCAGGGCCGTTTCTTTTAAAATTGACCTCCAAATTTTATTGCCAACGAGTTACCAAAGTTTTTAAAAGATAATTAAAACTCGCCAATAAAAGGCAGAGTATGGTTGGACACTATCCTGATTTCCACCAATTGTAAGTTGACCCTAAGGTCTTCTCAGGACCTTTTCTTTTAAATTTGACTTCCAAAATGTGTTGGCCACGAGTCGCCCCTGCTAATATATATGTATATACCTAATACACTTTTCTGTCTCGCTCTTTCTCGTATGTATATATGTTAGGTTAACTTTGACCGCATCTTGAAGTTGAAAAGTCGCATTACTCGATGATAATGGATATATTTGAACAAGTAAGTTATATTTATTGGGCTCGCACGCTCCAAATAGAATCACTTGAGATACTTTTTGGCGCCAGAGGAAAATTCGTTACTACTTATACCTAATAATACAAAGGCTTTTAGATTCAGGCATGGATCGGTGCATATTTTTATGTAAACATTTACTCGTTTCAATAAACTTGTATCTTATATATAGGTAATTCAATTTCCTGCAAACATCAAAAATGCGGTAGGTGGGTAGGTACGAAATAGAAACTGGATGTAATACAGAACGTCTGGGATGTTTACTAATTTAATTGTAACCAGTACCGTCTTAAGCAAACCGGTACGTATATCGTAAGTATTTGTAGACTGCACAAAGCAGGAAGACTCCTTAGCAGATTGCTAATAATTTTCAAATCTTATTAATCCATCTGGTAAGTCTTTAGATTCCTGGACGAGTTGCAACAAGTATAAACAAAGCGCCAGTTATGTTATAATGTAGAAAATTTTATTGAATGGTTATACGTAGTAAAGAATAATAAATCATAATACGATTATAAAGACCTTAAAAATTGATATTCTAGGTCTAAAGTTTATTAAAACAGAAATAGACACATTTGCTTACAGTCTGTTTGTTTTTATTAAGCCTTTATCAAAGTACATAAAGTAGAATTATTTTACCCTTTCCACCACGTGACCTGAATGAGGTTAATGAATAAAATCGTAATAGTTCATACGCATATATCAAATATATTGACAGGAATGTCAGTATAAAATTATAGGTTATGGTATATGTCCATAGAATGAGTTGACTTAGTATAAATAACAAACGTTGTTTTTGCAGACAATGGTGTTATCAGAAAAACTGGTTTACTCACAATATATTGCACACTTTTAAATGAGAAATTAGCTCCCAAGAAAGAAAGTGTATTAGGCAAAGTGTGTAGTGTAACGTTGTATCGTTCAGTGTTAGCTCAGTTCCGTCTTTGTGTGTAAAGTGTGTGAACCCGCCTTAACATCCTTACCGATTATTTTGTTATATTATTTTTCAATTCTCTTGCGCGTATTGATCCCTCCCAAAAAAAGATCTAAGACTTCGAGATCGATCATCTTTTTCCAACGGCAGTTTAGTCTTTCAATTTTTCAATTTTTATTTAAATCTGTTGTGAGTGGTTTTATCCCAAGTCTCATCCGTTTATTATTGAGGGTGAGTACTCAGAACGTTTAATTTTGTTGTCTTGTATTTTTTATTTCAGTCATATGTTTTAAGATTTTGGTTTTTTGGGCCTTCTGGAAAGGATTAAATAATTCTATTATACCTTTATAACTGCTGTTTCACTTTAATACTTGCCACTATATTTATATCACACTGTATACGTTAATATATATGTATATACACTCTGTTATTATACAGTCGCTTAGTTTGATGAACAACTTTGATTGATGGCTCACTGTTGATACAACTAACCGACTAACATCCTTTGTTCTTGTATTTATACCGAGTGTTCGAGGTTTTCTTGACCAGTTCCTAAATCTTCCCGTACACCTTTTGTATCAAAGCTTCGGTATGTATCACTGTAGTATGATTTATTACTCTTCAAAAGCTAGTACAAAAAAAAGCCGACCGATTGGTACCTTTTCAAATACAAATTAATTTATTAATGTTGATACTACGTAGATATAATAAACCCATTAAACGACCACAGTATTTATTATTATTTGATTTCACTATTAGTGGGTACCAACAGTTTTATGATGCCTTAAAGGTCCACTGAGCACAATTTATTATAAACGATAATTATCTCACTACGATTATTATCTCATTGAGACACACTCGAAGTAAACGGCAAAAAAGTTTATTTTATGCAAGAACATTTGAGTACCTACGTGATACCCAGCAGGTAGATACTTCAATATTATATTATATGTGTAGATATTTTATTCTTTGACACAACCCATGGTTAAAACGTAGTTACAAATAGTTGTATACATACATAATTTTATGCGTACGCATGTTCGTTCAAATAGCAAAATTCCTTAAATCTAGACATAGGTGTAGGTACATAGTTATAGAAAGTTAAGGTGTAGAAAACAAAAACCAAGGTCTTCTAATTAATTTTATTGACCTTGCCCATTCTTTTTTTTTTGCAAAACACACATTCTGCAACGCGATAGATAACGATCCCATAATTTTATTTTTATCAAAGCGCGTACCAACGCTCGCGTAAAAAATAAACTGCAAGTGTTGGACTGGCATTTGGTAATCTTGGTAAATTACTTTCAAATCCGTAACGCCAATCTACGATTAATTAAGAATTATTTGCATTCATTAATTGGATTCCGTTTCTATGGAGTGACAACTCAAGAAATTAAATTGTAAAAAATAACTAAAAATTGTTTTAGTATCTGCATCTTTTCCTTTTTTGAATTCCTTGCAAGCAGTGACGTAACTAACGTAGGGCTAGACGGGGCAGTGCCCCGGTGCCTTAAAACTCAAGGGGCCACTTGGACTCTGACTTACAAACTATAAATTGTGTTAGAAATATCCACTAACTTTTATTAAAAAAAAATTAAATTAATTAATTTATCTAGTAATTCATTCGTAAACTCTGTGTGTAGAACGAGGACGTGCCCTGCTATGCACAATAAAGAACTAATGATAAAGTAGCTTTGCAACTTTAAAGTATTTAAATGTAACTAGGTACATATTTATATTTTAAGTTGTATTGATAAAATTTTGATTTGTCGTAACCCAGATTCGTCGTAAAACGTACCTATAGTCGATCAAGAAAGTGGTGTTATTGGATTAAAAATCTTTACTTAATTAGGATTCCGTACCCAAAGGGTGCTCAACGGGACCATATTAACGTGCCTCCGTTTCTGTGTGTCTGTCACAGGACCGTATTTATTTTTGAACGGTAACAGGTAGATATTTTCTTTTATTTTCATAAAATACTTTTAATTTGTTCATTAAAATAAGTTACAATTTGTATTTGGTTTTTTATTTTATTATGGAGTCGACTGTATTATGACAAATCTGAAGTACGTCGAATACGGAACAAACAATTTTAAATAGTTTAGTTGGTTAGTTGGGGCCCTATTTTATTTTTTGCCCCAGGGCCTTTAGTTACCTAGGTACGCCGCTGGCTGCAATGTCTGTATTTCCTGTAAAGATTCTCTAACATTTCTGAAGATTTTGGAACATTCTAGATCATCCTAGAATGGCCATGAACACTCTGGAACATTCTTGAACATTCCAAACCATTCTGGAATGTTATAAAACATTTTTTAATACTCTTTTTGAAATATCTGTCACTCTCCAGCAAATTTTAGAATATTTTAGAAGATTCTAATACGTTACTGTCACTCTTCAATTCAGTAAAAGCCACTCAAAACGTTTTCGACTTCATTTGTAGAAAAAATAATATGTTGGACAAATACAAGTGTATTATATTATCACGCACTTTTGCTACCCACATCCACTCACTTCCACACATCACAGGTGGGCGAAATAAAAGGAGACACTGTGATCATTCACTGTCTACACTTTTTGTAACTAGATGCATACTTTTCACAAAATTTATTATGCCCTCTGAAGGCGTTGTTACTGTAAATAATTAGTACAGAGGATTCTTTAATTAAAAACAGTCTCCAGCACATGCATTCTGTATCATTAGAGAATAATTTATATTCAATTAGTCTATTTTATAAAAAAAATTTAATTTTTCATAAATTAAAAATTTAATTTTTTATATAACAGATCGCAGCTGCAGAACGGTTAAAATTAAAAATCAATCTAATTAGTTAATAACATTATGTATGTTACTGTAACTCAGGTTTATTTGCATCAATTAAAAAATTGTTTCTATTGTATAATAGAAACAATTACATTAATGTATAAGTATAATGAATGAATGTCTATTCACACTTTTTACATTATAAAAATTTCGGTCATATTAAAAAATTAAGTACTTAAATAGAATGTTGGATTCCATTTTTTATCGCAAATCCTTGAAGCTGGTGGTAACAGGAAGGAATAAATAAAAATGGACCTAGGTAATTGTTTATATAGTCTCCTACCTATTTATATTATAATTTATTATTAGTGTACTTTTACCATCGTTGGGAGTGATCTGAGTTACTATTTTTAATTGTTCGTTGCTTATGAGAATAATATCATAAGTTAATAAATATTTTTTCAAATAAAATGTCCCCATTACAAAATAAATTAATAAGTGTACAGTATTCTATAATCTTAACAAAATAAAAATCAAAGCTCAAAATTTCACATAAAAACATCCCAATCACTTTGAATAAATATGTTTTTGTGGAATTTAAAATTTTGGCCTTTTTTGTATTAAGGAAGGAATTGGACACCGCTTTTGACAAAAAAATTTAAACGTCTACAGTCACATGAAGTTTTTTGATCATATGAAGGTTTTTGTGTTTGAAATACTGAACCCCAAAAGGTCCCTTAGTATAATCATAATATGGTTTATTAACATTTTATTCAATTTAGTTCTTTTACATTTTCAACACTATATATTTTTGAATACGTTTGCAAAACAAAAACACATAAGGACAAAACATTTCGATAAATTGCAATACTGATATTATACAATTAAGTACGTATTTTAAACAGCACAAATTAAATACAAACTTACATTAATAAATATAATACTATTTCCTATTTTGACGCAACTAGTCGTCGAGGTTGTAGCTACTAGACAATTTTCATTATCATTACAATACAGGGTTGTGCAAAATAAAAATGAATACCTAGTCCTACTCTACGAGGGATGGAGAAGGGGGGGTGCAAGACTTAAATGGAGATCACAATACTACAGAAAGCAGCCGTAACTTTCTACCTCACTCTTTCTCTCTATACATATCATTCGCCCAAACAAATCTCTTTCATTCTCTAAATAGGCAGCAAAAGGGTAACATATGATACAAGTGATGTTTTTTTTTAATTTTTGATATATATGTAGGTAATAAGAGAAAGTGGAGGAACTAATTTACAACTCTCGCGACTTAAATTTGTTTACTGCGTTGGAAAGATGAAGAATTTCGGTGTTCAATTGTTGTATAAGTGACTGTAATTTGTCAGCGGTGTCCAGCACTTCCACCCTACCGGTGTGAGGGTTGAATCTGACTTCGAAAGGTCTGGACATTCCCTGGACCCAACGTCTGAATTTGTCTTTGGCATCTTCGAAACTTTCGGCTACGAAATAAATCGGTTGGTATTCCTGGTCTTGGTAGGGTTGAACCGCGGTGGTTGCTGGTTCGAAGGGTCTTAGTTCGGGTTTGTCGCTCATGGCGTGGAGGAGTTCTCCATAAGCACTCAGAAGACCTGCCCCGTAGGCTTTCACTGCTCCGTTTTCTTTGCAGAGGCCAAATTCAACAGTGAACCAATAGACCTGAAACAGTACAACCAGAATATAATAAATATTGTTGTGAACGTGCACTTAATTAAATTTAACACCAGTTATGTAAACAATGCAACGAAGTTAGGCGACGACTCACAGGAAATGATACCAAGGAACACAAAACGATTTTGGTAATAGATTAATAGATTTTCAATATTTGTAGCCTTAAGCTAACGGCGTTTAACAAATAACTACAGAAAGCGGCGTGAGCGCCATCTACAGGTGTTTACCTAACTGTCCTGCTAAATAGTGGCGCTGCTACACAGATGGCGTTTGCTACGCTTTCTGCGGTTCTTCAACAAACCCTGTTAACATACAACGTTGAAAGTAGAATCGACGTACAAAATCGTAAATTATTTTTCTATTAAGTGCCTCAATACGTAGATAATTATACCATTTTTTTTTTTAATTAAATTAATACTAATATTGACCTCCCTGGACATATTTCTTTGTCAAAAAAAAAAATTAAATAATAATACAATAATTACTTTTGCGGTTTTTTTTAATTTTACAGTAACGTAATTATGTAATACAAATGTCTATAACCAAGTGGCTTGAGTTAGCTGTAATTTACATAATTTTGCATAACGGAGGAATTAGGTAACGTTGAAGTATGCAATTAAAGGTTAAATAGAGAGTAAATAGAGTCAAGCCATTTAATCGAAAGCATCTCGATAAATCTATACGTCTGTCGGTGAATAATACTTAATAAGACAGACGATAACGGCAACGAACACTACTGTATAACAACAGCCACGGTCGAATTTCTAATTGTGCAGATCAGAGGGTGCGTTATTAGGCCATGGTCAAGTTCTGCAATGCATGACTGCAAACTGTGTGTAGTAAAACTAATAAAATGCATGTTTTCGCTGCACAAACGCTAACTAAACAATTGCGAAACTCACTGACTGACTGGCTGACTGACTTGTTGAAGGCACGTTAGTATAATAATGGAAAGAAAAAAAAATAGAGATTTATGAGATATAGAAGTTTTTCTTTTGGTGTAGTGAGTGACATGCAAAGTTTTACAACATGCTCTCACGTTTAAAATACGTAATGGCCTGTCGATTTATAATTGGAATTGGATTAAGATATGAAGAATTTTTAAGAATCTCGACAATATTCTTAACCATTTTAAATAAAAATATCTTTTTGAAGAAGTTATAAAACCAAATCCATCATGGACATTAGTGGCACCTTGAGAACAGAGCATAAAAATATTCAAAATGTTATATATTTTTTTTTTAAATACGACGTGGAATAGGAAAATTAGTACAAATGTCTTTTGATATTTTTTTATGTGAATAATAAAATCCAATAAAAGCAATTTATAGTTTCAGGTTATATTATGCTTTGTTAAAAAAAAAAATTGAGGGCTCGATTAGTTTAAGAGAGTTTTTCAGAGGGTTAGGATATTTGTGGTCGAAAAAACATACTCCACACCTTCACCAAAATATAAACGTAATCAAATAGATTTTTGCAATAAAGTTCTTCACAAAAATCTCAAATACTGTAAAGAAGTCTACCAGCCAGTAAATCCACAATGGTAATATTCAATTGGAATAAAAATGTCGTGGCATAAAAGAGATCCACTAACATTAATATTAAAGAGGATTACTTTAGGTACCTCTAGTTATAATTTAATAAAGAGCTAGACGTAGAAAATTTATCGAACTTACCGTTGAGAGCTTTTCGATTTCTGCATCAGAAGCTCCTAGAGATGCTAAGCCAATTTCCTGAGAGAATTGGGCAAAGCTGGGATCAGCGAGCAACGGCATGTGTCCAAGAAGTTCGTGGATGCAATCCCTAAAATAAAAGAGAAGTCGTCTTATTCGGATTATATCTACGTAGCTACTTTAATTTTTACATTAATAATTAGGGGTGGAAAAAAGTTAGAGAGAAGTTTTTGTGGAAACGATGCTTTATTTTTGATCCGATTAAGAGTGGAGGTCACAAATTTAAATATCTGAACTCCATCGAAAATAAATCGTTTTCTAAAATTCTTTTTTAACATTAAGGTATTATTTTAATTTGGTAGTATTTATTTAATTTTCCTTTCTCACCAGTTTCTCAAAATTTTGAAATACTTATAAAAAAATTATTTCCACTTCCAGTTATTGAGATTGTTATTTGGCACACCACCATACCATATGTTTTTGCATGTAGATGTCCCTCAGTTTTGCGTCGTATTGAAACGTTAAATGATTAAAACTGTAGGCAGGTCATTACCGTTGATAGAGCACCTTTGACATATACATAAGTGGCTATTAAGCTTTTCGATCATCTACTCCGAGAGACATCAAAGTGCTCCACGAGCTGATTCGATTAAAACTCCTATTATACGCCGTGTCGTCATTAAATTTCGAACGGACCGGTTGGTAATGAACTTGCCATAACGTCTGACTGACACCGTTTTACTTTAGAAATTTCACCAAAACACGATTACAACTTTAAATACATATTTAGTTTGAGATATTTCGAAACTACTTACACTTCAAAAATCTGACATCGGTAAATGTTGGACAACATAAGATTTTTCCAAAAAATTTCAGGGGGGAAATACGACTAGCACTAACAAATGTTTTTAGCAATTATTTTCGAGAGAACCAGATTTATAAATAGATCGCTTCCCTAAATATTAATCACAAACTTTCTGCTATTTTTTTTATGTTGTAAACGTTGTTGCTCAAATTCGGCTCGTGTATGACTCACTTACTGCTCATCATGAAAACATACCTCACATCACAAGAAAAAACCATGGAGAGCAATAGATTCGCATTATTTCGTTAGAACCGTTAGTAGTTTCCGATTTTGAACTTAAACAAGTCCCTAGCTAATTTAATACTCGTCATGAAAACATACTTCATATCACCAAAAATAAAGCAGAGCAATAGATTTCCTTTATTTCTTTAGAACTGTTAGTAGTTTCCAATTTTGAACTTAATTAATTAATTAATTAATACTCGTCATGAAAACATACTATGTATCATAAGAAAAATAACGTAGCGCAATGGATTCGAACTATTTAACTAGAACCGATAATAGTTTCGTATTTTGAACTTCGACCAATCTCTCACTCATGATTGGATCACTTACTACTCGTCATGAAAACATACTTAATATCACAAATAAAAAGTAACCAGAACAAACGATTCCTTTTATTTCTTTAGAACTGTTAGTAGTTTCCAATTTTGAACTTAAATAAGTCTGTCGCTAATTTAAAACTCGTTATGAAAACATACCATGTATCATATGAAAAATAACGTAGCGCAGTGGATTCGAATTATTTAATTAGAACCGATAATAGCTTCGTGTCTTGAACTTCGACCAATCTCTTACTCATGATTGGTTCACTTAATACTCATCATGAAAACATACTTCATATCACAAAAAAAAAGAAACCAGAGCAATAGATTCTCTTTAGTTCTTTAGAACTGTTAGTAGTTTCCAATTTTGAACTTAATTAATTAATTAATTAATACTCGTCATGAAAACATACTATGTATCATAAGAAAAATAACGTAGCGCAATGGATTCGAACTATTTAACTAGAACCGATAATAGTTTCGTATTTTGAACTTCGACCAATCTCTCACTCATGATTGGATCACTTACTACTCGTCATGAAAACATACTTAATATCACAAATAAAAAGTAACCAGAACAAACGATTCCTTTTATTTCTTTAGAACTGTTAGTAGTTTCCAATTTTGAACTTAAATAAGTCTGTCGCTAATTTAAAACTCGTTATGAAAACATACCATGTATCATATGAAAAATAACGTAGCGCAGTGGATTCGAATTATTTAATTAGAACCGATAATAGCTTCGTGTCTTGAACTTCGACCAATCTCTTACTCATGATTGGTTCACTTAATACTCATCATGAAAACATACTTCATATCACAAAAAAAAAGAAACCAGAGCAATAGATTCTCTTTAGTTCTTTAGAACTGTTAGTAGTTTCCAATTTTGAACTTAATTAATTAATTAATTAATACTCGTCATGAAAACATACTATGTATCATAAGAAAAATAACGTAGCGCAATGGATTCGAACTATTTAACTAGAACCGATAATAGTTTCGTATTTTGAACTTCGACCAATCTCTCACTCATGATTGGATCACTTACTACTCGTCATGAAAACATACTTAATATCACAAATAAAAAGTAACCAGAACAAACGATTCCTTTTATTTCTTTAGAACTGTTAGTAGTTTCCAATTTTGAACTTAAATAAGTCTGTCGCTAATTTAAAACTCGTTATGAAAACATACCATGTATCATATGAAAAATAACGTAGCGCAGTGGATTCGAATTATTTAATTAGAACCGATAATAGCTTCGTGTCTTGAACTTCGACCAATCTCTTACTCATGATTGGTTCACTTAATACTCATCATGAAAACATACTTCATATCACAAAAAAAAAGAAACCAGAGCAATAGATTCTCTTTAGTTCTTTAGAACTGTTGGTAGTTTCCAATTTTGAACTTAAATAAGTCTCTCGCTCATTTAATACTCGTCTTGAAAACATACTATGTATAATAAGAAAAATAACGTAGCGCAGTGGATTCGAATTATTTAATTAGAACCGATAGTAGTTTCGTATTTTGAACTTCGACCAAACTCTCACTCATGATTGATTCACTTAATACTCGTCATGAAAACATACCGACCAGCATATGCCACTAATAATTTTGTCTTTAAAAGCGTAAAGTTAGACTCCCATAATTTAGCAGAAATCAGAAACAAGAGAACCCTTTAAAAGGGAAATAATTCATCAAAACGAACTTACGGTTCGGGGGTGTGGAAGGGTGAGTTGACGTGTCGGACGTATTGAGTGCTCTGGAAAATACGGAAAGCGAGGGAGGCCAGAAAGTCTCTAGCCGTTAACAAACCAGCTGCTGGACGAAGGGTGAATCCGGTTTGACGTTGCAGAAACTGAGACATCTCTTCGAGTTGTGGAATGCGATCGGGAACGAAGATGTTCTCTTCCTGAAGGAGCTTGAACACACGACGGTACTCGACGCAAGCGTGTTTTGGCATCAATTCAATGACAGTGTTGAACACTGACTTCCAGGTTTTATTTTCGGTCTCAGTGTATTCAACACGGGGGATTAGGTCACCACTAAAATAAAAAAATAATAATTTAATAATACAAGCTTTTGAATTAAATTGAAGAAGTGGAGTGTTCTTAAAACACCTTGAATAATAATTTATTAAAAGACAGATAATGTAGGTATGTATGACTGATTGGATTTAGTGACCCACATTCGCTCCATTTAAGACCGTTATTAAAAATTTCCTTGTTCCAGTTGTCTGTCACTAAACCGATAGTAAATCGTTTGATTTTTTATGGTCCATCAGTTATAATCAATAACAATAAAACACATTGGTGTAGGGCATTCTAAGAAGGTCGTGTACGTAAATGTTCATGGTGAGAATGAAGTAGAAGGTCAACTGTGTCTGGTGTCTGTCAAGCATGCGAACTTTACAAGTTCACTACTATCGGTTTCATAAATTTTCTAGCGTTTCCGGTAGGCATACAAACATAATTGCTCCAAGGAATTAGAATGAAACATACTATTATTAGATACTCTGACTCTGACGTTATTCGGAAATGAAAATAGAAACCAAAAATTTGTTAATTTTGAAGAAGTTGTTCTGTTACTTACTATTTGTATTTGAAAGCAATTTCTGCAATTTCTTTTCGGCGAGCCCTGTATTCCTTGTCTGCAAATCCTGGATGGTTCATGTCGAGATCGGGTTCGTACTTGGTCATCAGATGGTTGCAGTTGTCCAGCTCACTGGCATGTCTCGGGAACCATGGATTCTTCACGGAAATGTTATCTTCGCCCAAAAGCGAGACACTTCCCAAAGAAGAAGATTGTCTAAAGTTTTTGATGAGTTGTAGTAAATTTTGACGAGTCATGGTGATGCTGACAAAAACGTCGAGTTCGTTTTTGTCATTTTTATTGGGTCGGGTCTCAAGGTGACTGACTATGCCTTGGAACTTCTCGATGGTCTTAAGTACACGGGATAAAGAATTCATGCCCTCCCGCAGACGAAGGACTAAAGCGGCTTGCTGAATGGCATCCGGATTTTCGCTTACTGCATTACCCAAAACCACTTCTTCCTCTGTAAGACCGCTATCTGGAAAAAGAAAACGATATTGTTCTCTCGAAATAAAATCTCGGTAATAAATTTAAGTGTCATATTTTTGCTGCTCTTTTATTCGCACGACTTGGCGCTTCCAACCAAATGGACTCGAAATTGACTTTTAACGTTCAGGCCGGAAATTCCGATTCCACAGGGCTCTTTGTCAAATGGCCTGCTTTTACATAAATCGAATTATCAACTTAAAAGTGCACATAGAGTCGTAGAAAACTTTAACAACTCTCCCGCTATAATTGCGTCAGAAATTTAATGCCCTCTAAAATCATTATCATAAGTTAATTTCTCCCTTTTAACAACGAAAATTAATTTCGAATCAATAACCAACCAAGGAGCATTTAATCAATCAAAATATCGAATAACTGTATCGATAGTAGTCTGGTAAGGGCAGCATTCAAATAATGACATGCAGACACTTAATAGATATCAATATTATTTCCAGCATCATTCGTTGACTCACCTTCATTTTTGCCGTCACATTTTGAATCCTTTTGTGTATCGACTTCAGGTTCAGGTTCAAGGCTTGAATCTACAACATTAATCATGCAAACACATTACAATGCGCATGCAACAAAACCATAATAATAATAATAACAACATGCACTGAACATTTTAATTATTTTATGTTATGGATAACTATTATGTATATTTATCAGTTTGATTGACCTTTACGTGTAACGGCAATAAACTAATAATTCACTTTCTCCGATTAATTACATAGATTGATTATAATATAGGCTAATTAAAGCGTTTAATTATATTTAAAAAATTAAAAGTTGACAATGAAATGCTTATATGGAAATATTTAAGATTTTTCATGAATTAACACTAACAATTATTTCAATAATCATAACGTACCTAACAGAATATAAAAACCAAACCAAACGCTTACGAAATAATTACCTACCTACAAGAAAATTATGTACATAATAATTAACTTATGATATATGTGTATGCAAAAATCATAAAATTTTCTTTAATTTTTCATGCAGAAATTTTCACTATAGATAATAATAAATAAAAAGCATCCATCTAATAAAAGGCGATCATGCCACAATAAAAATAAAAAATACAATAAATCGTACCATTAGCTCTTAGCCTTGCTTCGTCCAAGACAGTTTGCTTTGTCTGCTTCACCACCAAAGTTTCAAAACGAGCATCATCCACTAAAGACCGTCTCCTTGCAGGATATCCGTTCTGCAAAAGACATAATTCCTTTTAGAAGTGAACTACATGAAGGGAAAGGAAATTGAGTCATTATCAGTGACACGAGAAAAAGGAAAATTGGAAAACTAAAAACTTTTTTATTCCCTAATTCAAAAATATTAAAAAATATATTAAAGCTGCCAATACATGTCTGGTATAAATATAACTTTGTAATCTTGTCCAATTTGTCTAATGTTTTTTTTATTAAGTTATTGTGACCTTTGAGAATTTGAAAAGTGATTGAAGCCTCCTGAAAATATTTATTTATCTGAATACCCTACAGGTCATATTAATTAACAATGTCATAAATTTTTCGCTTACGTGACAAAATTAGTTCACATAATAACGATTTTTTAATGATAGCCTCTAAATATTAACATTAAAACGATATACATATGTTGGTATTCTGATAAGATAACAGGGTAAGAATAAGAAAGCTACCTACAAAATAATCTACTTAATCACCACGAAATTATTGATTGCTAATCTCCCTTTCAAATATCTAATAGGTAAGTATCTTTAAGTAATTTAGGTTTTTAATTCCCTGAATAACACGAAATACTTATTGTGTACTGATAAACAAAGACCTCGAGTAATTTATATTATTAGAATCCATGGTACTTAACTGTTTTGAGAACATTATACACCACAAATTAAAATTAACTTCAAAGGAAACTTCTATTAATTTTGTAGAACGCATCTATTTTAAAATCGAACGCTACTTATTCTGGTGATCCGGCTTCTGAGTAACAGTTTTCTTATTCAGCCATGTATGAACGATTAGAAGTGAAACGCCCCGCCCTCAAAGCGCGCAATATGTTAATGATTTATTTATTTAACCGTATGATAGTAGTATAAATAAAGTGTCAGGTGTCAGATAAAAATGTGACTCAAAGTAACAATTTCAGTTGACCCTGATAGACGTGGAGTATGTATTAGATCTCTTACAGTCGTTTACATCTATCTAATAGCAAGGTTACGATACCATTTCAAATGCCCGAAGCGAAATGCGTTCCCTGGCCATGATAAAGTTACATTTTTTAATTTTAATATAAGTAATTACGATAATTGGCTTTTGTCCAGAAATACTTCGTTATTAGTTAGCCGGAGAGGGGTTCGGTTCGGTTTTTTTTTTTTATAATTATTGTTGCATTGCAAAATTGTCCGTTTATGCAGGTATGGAATTTCCACGTTTATGACACTTTTATTTATTAGTCTCAAACCCTCATACAATATAATGACTTTTTCGTAATTAATAATTACTTTTACAATAACGCGAACACTGACAACGGATAGAAACAACATATTGTAGATAAATTATTTATATATTGTGAAGGTACCTACATTAAAGAAAAAAAAACAGTAACGTGCATTCTAACAATAAATATTAATTTTTAGCAATATGGCGTTAACGTCATAATAGCAGTTTTATGTGAATGAATGATATTTTTACACTTTTACAAAAAAAATATTACAAAATCTGAACCGATTTCATAAATTGCAACTTTAGAAAAACATGGATTTTATTATGCTATAGTTGTATTTTTTTTATAATTCAACCCAGTTATTTTACTGAATAATTTATTATATTTTTGTTGGGTAATGATTACAATTTCACTTTAAAAAATCAATAGTCTAGATTACAAATTCTATTAACGATTTGTGTAGAATGATCAAAAATATTTACTTATGCCTACACGTACCTATCTATTAAAAAAAAATATTGGATGCGTAGAACATAGATTTACACGTACATAAATCATAATACGCTTATTACAACTACTGTTGTCACCAAATAATTAACTTGTTAACTAATATGAGAATGAGTTAGCATCAGTGGCCTGAACATAATAAAATTTATTATTTCCTCATTCTTCCGAGACGTGAAATTCAAATATGCGTAAACTGAAATGCCTAAGGATTATTTATCTCCCAATTAATCCTTGACATTTATAATATCATCAAACTTATCTGTACCTACCGAACAAAATTAGAAAACTATAAATATCATTCGTTTACAAAATAAATATGAAAAGTAGTAGAAGGTAAAGTTCTTAGCAATATTACTTGTAAAAGAACACTTAAAGGTACTTTGTGTTGTGAATAATTGTGCCACTTTAAACAGTAGACCCCAATACAACTCAATATCATATTAAATAAGAAATAAATTCAGATATGCACACTCGCAGAACGCCACAGCTCCGATGAGCAAAAATTGTTATTGATCCGGCCAGTCTTTAACATTACATTAGAGGCGGGGACGCCGGCGTCGCGCGCATCTTCTATTCCACATAATACTAACTATTGAGCAGCATTCTAGTTTGCTCCTCATGCCCTCAATTGGCATTAAATCAAACTTTGTACCGTGCAAACTAATTTACCTTACTATTTTAGTATTTCGAGATAAATATATTGACTTTAAAAGCTAATAATAGGTAATGTAACAATTACATTTTATAAACTATTGTAGAGAGGTAATTACTGCATAATGCCTAGTCAAACTGACAATGAGAAGATCAACCAAAACTTCTCTGTGTATACTTAGTAGCTACTAAGTGTTAATTATTCTTCTTTTTGCTTAGGACTCATTCAACCCAATTATTTTACTGAATAATTTATTATATTTTTGTTGGGTAATGATTACAATTTCACTTTAAAAAGTCAATAGTCTAGATTACAAATTCTATTAACGATTTGTGTAGAATGATCAAAAATATTTACTTATGCCTACACGTACCTATCTATTAAAAAAAATATTGGATGCAACGTAGAACATAGATTTACACGTACATAAATCATAATACGCTTATTACAACTACTGTTGTCACCAAATAATTAACTTGTTAACTAATATGAGAATGAGTTAGCATCAGTGGCCTGAACATAATAAAATTTATTATTCAATATCATATTAAATTAGAAATAAATTCAGATATGCACACTCGCAGAACGCCACAGCTCCGATGAGCAAAAATTGTTATTGATCCGGCCAGTCTTTAACATTACATTAGAGGCGGGGACGCCGGCGTCGCGCGCATCTTCTATTCCACATAATACTAACTATTGAGCAGCATTCTAGTTTGCTCCTCGTGCCCTGAATTGGCATTAAATCAAATTTTGTACCGTGTAAACTAATTTACCTTTCTATTTTGGTATTTCGAGATAAATATATTGACTTTAAAAGCTAATAATAGGTAATGTAACAATTACATTTTATAAACTATTGTAGAGAGGTAATTACTACATAATGCTTAGTCAAACTGACAATGAGAAGATCAACCAAAACTTCTCTGTGTATACTTAGTAGCTACTAAGTGTTAATTATTCTTCTTCTTGCTTAGGACTCATTGTCAGCTACAGTACTGAATCAAATCCATGGTCAACTGGCTCAATTTACGTTTTCTTTATTCTTTTACAATATCTTCTTGGGCAAATTATATAATGTAAGTAAGTAATAATTAGTTCCACAGTCAAGGACTTTCTTGAATATTTCATGAAAGAAAAAGTATTATCAATGAGTAATTAATGAAGTGTTAAAAGAAAAAAATTTTTTTGCAGATGAACCTAGTCTTCTGGAGAGCTCCTTTTATACTTATTTTGGTAAGTGATCAAATGCATAACAGGGATTTAATTCATATTGTCCTTTTATTTATTTACGTGTAATTATCAAATGAAAGCATTAACAATAATTGTACTAAATTATTTAATTGGTCTAAATCATTAAATTCTTGAATATTCAGAAGATATAATCTTCCTGAGCAAAATGCAGTTGTGTAAATTTGCAATAAAACGTGAGACAGAAGGTCTCCTCATCCTGGCAACAGTTTGTTTTACATTTAGTTCACATTAAACCGAACAGGTTTCCATTATTAAACGTTTTATAACATACGTACGAGTAAAGTACTTAAGTATATAATTGTGTCGATGATAAAGTCGAAGATTTGCAATCGAATCACGCAAATGAATAAATCTTTTAAGGATCACAGGGTGCTAGGCTACGTGAGGCATGCCACACTTTCAATCGAACAAAAAAAGGAAATAAAAATGAGAAAAATCATTGGTATCGATCGCCGCACCGTTCTTATTATTGTATGTTGCTGTTGTTGTTGTTTTTATTATTGTTGCTGCTGCTGTCAAAGATCAAGTGTGCGGCGTGTATGTCACGAACGATTTGCGCAAACTTGCAATTTCGTTTGTGAACGTATAACATAAACATTTATGAGCTTGAATTAACGAGCGTGAAGGCCGATAAGTTCTTGTATCACTAACCGCGTTTTATTTTATTTTATTTTATTACATTTTATTATTAATTCTCCCAATTATATAACACATACATAATCGATCACATTGTTCATACTGGTAACCAAATATTGAGGATTATTTGAGTTACCAACCTTTGCTAAAATAACTACGAACTTTAACAAAACTTTGAACACTTCGTGGTTTTATATTAACACTCTGTTATCATAGTTTTTTTAACGAACCATATTGTTGCAGCTCAGAAAATTGATGCACCACTTTTAGTGTAGTAAAATTTAAAGCCAAATGCCCATATCAGTTATTTTTTAATTGCAATAACTGTACATTAATTAGTAGAAGACTGCATGGTAAATATTGCATTAAAAATTGTTGCAGACGTGATATAATTTTATATGATAAAGTAAAACAATTTACATGACTTTTTGATAAACAAAAGTACGTAGCTATTAAATTGATGATAATAAAAGTGAAAATGGTCGAAACGTTGTAGTGAATATAGTTTATTTCTGTTTCTTAAATTTTTGATCGAATACTTTCAATTCAATAGAATTGTGACTTTTTAATTTAATTCAAATTCGCAATCCGCACATGTTCCTGTATAATATTAAATAAAATTAAAATATTTTGTATGTGGATTTTATTCTCGATGGCAACAAATGTCTGCAAAACTCGAGTGTTTAAATATTTAGTTATTAGGGCTCGCAATAAAAATTAAACTAATGTTTATTTATTTCTTTTATGAAGGTACTTTCTGCTTTTCTGTTTTTCATTTTCATTACTTATATTGATTCACAGCGAAAGCAAGGAAAAATACATAATAAGAAATTCTTAAATGTTTTTATCTATTGGGTTGTTACTACTTTAAAAAAATATTTTGTCCTGTCTTAATATTAACACAATTTTGCCCTATCTATAAACAAATGCTTCTATTTAGCATACTATATATTCTGACGACCATTAACATTCTAGTAGAAGATTTAAAAAAAATGAAAAAATAAAAAAATCATTAGCATTTCAGAAAAGAAAAATTGGATTTGTTTATCGATTCCTTTTGGATTTTTGATGACGATTTAACCCTTGTGGGGCTATAATATGATATTATTCATCTATGACCTTTCATGAACATTTGACCTATAAATTGTGTTACAATTACAAACAAACAAACTACCCCTTTAAGTTCTAATAAACCATTTTACAATTTGGTTTTTCCTTAAGTATTTAAAAATTAAGCATTTAATACACTCAAACATTAATTATTTATTATTAAACTTAAGATTGTATCAGATTAGATACTTCAGAATTTCTTAGAGATATTTTTTTCGGATTTCCCAGATATAATTATTATATTAGGCAGGTTCCTAATTAAAACTAAATGAAAGAAATAAATACAGGTAGGTGGTAAGCCTGTTATTTTCTAATTGACTGCACTACTGACTGTTTCAAAAAAAAAAGGAAAATAAAAAACGATTTTATAGCCAAGACTAATAAATAGGATTAGGATGGAACACATTATTAAGTAGCTGATCAAAGCAAAATTGAATATTAAATAAACGGTAAAAAGAAAGGAAACAAAACGCGGCGATATAAACAACATATGTATCTATCGTACATGTTGTAAATAAGTTATTCTCGGTTTATGTAAGTACTTATGTTCGTATAAGTAATTAACAACTCATTGTCATACTATTACACCAGCTATTACTATTAAAAATTGATATTTACCGTGAGTGTATGGATTGAAGGCCTCCTAGTACAATAATATTGTTGGCATAATACGTATATGTTTAATGTAGGACAACACTTATATTGTTTTGTAGTAGATTATTTATTAGATAATATATAAGTTAAAAAAAAAGAGACACTGATAATTACTAAAATTTTGTTTCTTACATAAAAAGGTTGGTGACAATAATTATATAAAAAAGTATTTTAAAAAAAATCTGTTTAAAAATATAATACCTACTACTAAAACTGACGTCACAAGTAAGCAACTGTTCTATTTAACCCTAAGTGTTTTTTATCATAATTTATATTAAAATCTCAATTTTGAAGAAAAATTTTCAATGTTTTAGGGAATCAATTAAGAAAATACAATAGAAAATTTACTACAAAACAAAATTTTAAGAAATTTAGTCACAATAATAACGATTACTTTTCAAAATCATGGAAACTTAACAAACAATGAATGGAATTCAGCATTAACACCATAAAATTATTACTACTGTCAATAAATTTATGTAACATCATAATTATAAATAGCCCTCGTAAAAAAAATACGAATACTTTGTAAATAACATTACACTAACAAAATGGAATATTAATCGATTTCTAAGTAAATAATTTTTGAAAATATATCTAATAGCACTTACATTAATTAATAAGTTCTGAATTTATTTAATTTAGTTAGTTAAGTTAAACTAATAATTTAATTGAATTGTTGAACCTTGAAGAAATCTCCAGAAAATTAAAATAAATATTTTATTGATTTTATAAAAGTAATATAATTTCGTTTTTCAAATAAATTTACGAAAAAATTGAGACAAATAGTGCAAAGGTTTTAATTTTCCAAACACTTGTGAGTTATAAAAAAATTACGAGCCAATGGAAATAAATATTTTATTGATAACATAAAAAATTCTGATTTTGAAGGCCCTATCACAAATTTACTTTCGAACTAAATTTACAATCGATTTCTATGAAAATTTAACTAATTAACATTGACAATTAATCAATTTAGTTAGTTAGTTAGTTAGAAGTTTTATTAAGTACAAAAATATTTTTGTACACAGATTTAGAAACTACGAAACATTTATGAAAAATGTTAATTAAATAATTAGAAAGATTTTGAGAATCAATAAACTAATGCAATCCCTGAAACTACTACTCTAACATCTTGAAGACTAAATTTATCGAAAAAGTGACAAAAGAACATTCCTTTCATTAACTATTTTCTTAAACAAAAAATAAATATATGTAAATAATAAATAATCTTACCTCGACGCTATAAGATTTTTTGATGGCGAACATTTCGCGATTCTTCTGAGCTGCAGCGACGGCGGCCATCTCGTCAGTAATAGAAGAAGAAATGAAGAAAATTCGAAACACCCGTTGACGTAAATTAGCAACTGTCTTAAATCAGCCTGAAACACGTAGGTGTTGTTTCACTGCTGATAACGCGGCTTCTTCAAGAGAAGTTCGACCCGGACAAATGCCAGACAACCAGACCGTTTGGTGTTAATAAATTTGGTAATTGGTACGTTTTACCAATGGGTGTTGGTGTCCATGGGGTTTCGCTTTATGTAGTTGAACCCCTTCTCCGTTCAACCCCCCACGCAACTGTCATGGCACGTCGCGACAGCCCTTTCATTGTTGCGAAAACGTACATACAACAAATGTACGCGTGCGTCATCTGGGGGCCTGTTAGCAGTGGAATCCCCAAGACCTCGAGGCTCCGAACTCCGGAGGTTATCCGAAGCACGCGGCTACCGTGGACATTATCGCCATCGCATACATACAACCTTACACGATCGCAGTACCGTAACTTTTAACTTTTATTATTAATTAAGAAACCGGAGTTGTTTCGAACAAAATTACTTACCTACCTACCTACATTACATACGTTCGGAAAATCGAATTTAAATTGGTATTCAGTTTTTTAAAAAACTGTACTTAGGTACTCTGCTTCAATACATAATGAAAATTAATAAATATATTAAAACTCACTTATAACGTACGTACACGGTTACAATAAGGTAATTACTTATAGGCAATCAATAGAAAAATAACGTTTATAATGTATTTACATTACCTGTATTGCGTACTTCTGATATAAAGGACTAATAAGTATCCGGGTCCGGACGTTCAAAAAATTCAAATATAAAATACTTTTTATTAATAAATATTTTTTATCTAAGCATTAGTAACCTGTGAATTTCTTTTAATAATGTAAATGTCGCTTTTCCCTTAGTTTAGTTTTGAAACTTTTGATTATACAAATAACTAGGCGGCAACTGCAAATTTAAGTGTTTGAAGAAAACAACAGTTTCCATTATAGGTACTGGAAAATAGTGTATAGGTACTTTTATAAAGGATTAATAAAAAACAAAGAGACCGTAAGTATCTAAATGTGTCTAATTCCGTATTTATCTTTAAGATTCTCTCGAGTACGTTATAACCGAATTTTATATAAAATTGCATTTTTTTTTCGACAAAAGTAATAATGACATTAATTTAATTTAAATTTAAAAGTTAAGCAATCCTTTTTTAAATTACAAAAAAAATTAAAACTAATCTAAGTAATTATTTTAAAATGGTAAGTGTGTCAATAGTAAATTGGTTTCAAAATTAATTAGGTTAGATAAAGTTCTTTTTACGTCAGGTTGGGTTAGGTTAGGTTAGCCAATTGTCTTAGGTTAAATGTCACGATTCTTAAGTATCCATAAAATTTTATGAGTCATGTTACCCTCTTCAAAAAAACTGAGAAAATAATATAATAAAGTTATTTTTTAAACAATTATATATTCCATTAAGGAAAGTCTGAGGACAGTATTATTTTTTGAATAACTCCTTTTACAATTAATAAAATTCTAAAAGATCACAACATACCCTATCCTTACCTTACTTGGCCTACCCTAAACCCAAGTTACCCTAATATAATCCCAACTGAAAGTACCTACCTACAGTGAGTGAAACCTTAAGACTTAAGATAACAAGCCTCAAAATATCAAAATCCTTTAACATATACCCATCAGTGATGGATTTACGCCTAGGCCCGTGAGGCCCACGCCTAGGGCGGCAAATTTTTTGAAATGCCAAAATTTTAGAGACGAAAAAAAGTAGACAATCCATTTCAAAAATTGGTTTAAATTAGTTTTTATATAAAAATTTCTATGGAATATACAGGGTTTTTCAAGTTGATGGGCTATTAGAAGTATATGAATTAGTAGAAGGAATTAAATTCTGAAACTTGGGCTCATTTGGTTATTGTTTATGTCGCTTCTTTTAAAAATATTTTCAATTTCGATTTACATCCGGTTATACCGGAAGTCAATACCAACTTTGTTATTTTAAATGGAATGGTATATTTTTCACGCTGAATTCGAATAAAACGTGTAATTCTAAAGTAAGTTTGATAACCAACTTGTACACCTATGACGATCGGTTTCTGAGTTAATTTAATTTATAGAAAAAAAAATCGCTACCGCAACCCAAATTATAAAAAATCATAACTTCCACAAAATACGACTTAGAGTGTTGAAATTTTTACTAGTTATAGCTGAATATTAGTGCTAACGCCTTGACAAAATTGAATTAAATAATTTATACAGGGCGTTCAAAATAAAATTCTAAAATTGAAAAATTTCAAACACGAATTACTTCGTTTTTTCAAATGGCACCTACTATTTTTATTTTTTCAATCGATTCCTTTTTTTATCTTCTTTCGATCTATATGGATACTTCCTATTTTATTTGAAAATTTTGGAATAATTTTGAATTATTACATAAAGTAGGAAGTATCCATATAGATCGAAAGAGGATAAAAAAAGGAATCGATTGAAAAAATAAAAAATAGTAGGTGCCATTTGAAAAAACGAAGTAATTCGTGTTTGAAATTTTTCAATTTTAGAATTTTATTTTGAACGCCCTGTATAAATTATTTAATTCAATTTTGTCAAGGCGTTAGCACTAATATTCAGCTATAACTAGTAAAAATTTCAACACTCTAACTCGTATTTTGTGGAAGTTATGATTTTTTTATAGTTTGGGTTGCGGTAGCGATTTTTTTTCTATAAATTAAATTAACTCAGAAACCGATCGTCATAGGTGTACAAGTTGGTTATCAAACTTACCTTAGAATTGAACGTACTATTCGAATTCAGCGTAAAAAATATACCATTTTATTTAAAATAACAAAGTTGGTATCGACTTCCGGTATAACCAGATGTAAATCGAAATTGAAAATATTTTTAAAAGAAGCGGCATAAACAATAACCAAATTAGCCCAAGTTTCAGAATTGAATTCCTTCTACTAATTCATATACTTCTAATAGCCCATCAACTTGAAAAACCCTGTATACACTGTAAAAGCAGTTAACTCGATTCAAGAGAAAAAGTCTTGAACCAAGAAACTTTTCTTGGTTTGAGCAATTTTTTTTAGTTTAACTCGAGATAGTCATTTTTTTCAAAATGGTTTTCATGGCTCAATATTTTTTCTCTTGAATGAAATTAACTGGTTTTTCAGCGTATTATAATTCTTAATCTGTGGGTAAGATGTTAATTTTTTAATAGATCAATTATAATAGTTATCGAGTAATGTTTTTTACTTTCTGTTCCTTTAATAAGATTAATCTCACGTGTACAAAGCGTTTTGGAATTACTAAATCTTAATAACTTCTCAATTTGTTTTTAGTGTAAAATGAAAATACTGTAGATTTGCATGTACTGAATATCATTTTAATTTTCTTTCAAAAGTGTCAGGACACTTTTGTTTATAAAAATCATTTTTCATGAAATTTCGAAGTTAATTAGACCAACCTTACCTCTGTTTCTATAAAAAAAACTCATTATAACCAATTATTTGAGACCCCTTCAGTTTTGTTACATCGAGGTTTTACTGTAGGTATTAGGTTGGGTTAGGTTTCAAGAGTCATGCTGCTGTCTTCCTCAGACATAGCAGTCGAAACTGAAGTTTATTTTTTAAGGAACAATATAACATTCTCTTTAAAATAAATTTAAAATTGCAATAATAACAATAATAATCAGACAATTTTAATTGGTATATTGCAAAATTATTAAATAATTCCAAAAAATTACAATATAACCAAGCCTAATTACAATCTCTGTTAACTTAACTTCAATCAACCTAACCTAACCTAACTTTATATAAAAATACGTAAAGTATTTATTTGGTAAACGAATATTAAATTTCTCATTTTTACTTTCAATTAAAAAAGACAGTAAAAAATAAATACAGAAGTAAGTAAGTATAAGTAGATTAAAAGTTATTTGGAAAGTCTATGGGTAATTCCCATGGGAGAAAGTCAAAAATTGTGTTTCTCAATTTCAAAATTAATTCATTTTAAAAATTTCACAATATGAGTTATGTTTTGTAAAGTTCATGAATTCGTTTCTTAGAAAAAATGGCTAAGGCTATTAATTGATACGTAAATTAGTATTTAATTACGAAATAGGTAGACAAGTATATGTAAATAATCTTATAAACGATAGGTATCTATACTAAATTCATTTTTCCACATAATACCCTCTCTAATAGGTAGAACCCACAATAAAAAAAAATCGGTAATTAAAATGATAATAAGTAAATAAATTATATAGACACATTGTTTTTGGAAATATGAACGCTATGTTCTGTTCTAAGTAAAAGTATGATGCTAATAGAAATACCATAGTTACTAAATATATATTTTAATTTTAGATAATAAACAAATTAAGAAAACAAGACAAGAAATACAGGTATCCGATACGATAATTTTTATTCCACTTTTTTATGTAGACATAATTTTATAACCGCATTAACCCAACAGCTTCCTGTGCATTTTGTTGTTAGAATAAGTCGAAAAACAGTTCAATAAATTGTAATTTACACAAAATCTGAACGATGAAGATCGTTAATAATGAATTTGCAGTTTTTGATACGTATCTACTTATGTATTGACACAATTACGTAGTGCACACAATGAATTAATTTGAATTGTTGATTCTTCATTCTTCATTTCCGTTTAATACATATGCACATAATAATTTAGTAGTAGATATAAATACAAATTAAAAAATAAACAAAAAATATTTAATATGAGATTTGGTCAAAATTTTACATATGTACCCACGTAAATCACACTAATATTAAAAAGGCGAAAGTTTGTGAGTGTGTGAGTGTGTATGTTTGTTACTTCTTCACGTCTAAACGGCTGGAGCGATTTTAATCAAATTTGGTATGGAGTTAGCTGACACCCTGGATTAACACATAGGCTACGTTTTACTGCGGGAAAATATCTTATTCCCATGGGAAAATCGATGAAAATGAATTCGCGGAATATTACAAATGCGAAAGTAACTCTGTCTGTATGTTACACAATCTCGCTTAAATTTTACTGAACCGATTTAAATGAAATTTGGTACAGAGATAGTCTAGAGCCTGAGAAAGGACATAGGCTACTATTTAATGCGAAAAAAGGGTTGTAAGGGGTTGAAATAGGAAAGTTTGTGCGGAAATGCCGTAATTTTTAAAGATAGAAGCTTCAAACTTATTTTTTAGGCTTTTGATTAGATATAAATAAATACGACATTCAATGTTTATAAAAATTTTACCCTAAAGGGGACAAAATTAGCCGATGAAAGTTTTTGTATAATGACGTCGTCCAAAAAGCTTACGGCCCAGAAAATTAAAATATTAAGTGTAAAAAGTTATAGAGGTTTTTTTTTTGGTTCAATAAAAGTAGTTGAATACTAAGCTATATAAACTATTTTAAACTATAATTAAACTATATTAATCTATAATATTATAAATGCGAAAGTAACGCTGTCTGTCTTTGTGTTACGCAATCACGCCCAAACTACTGAACCGATTTAAATGAGAATTTGGTACAGAGATAGATAAGTAGATATAAAACTAGAGGCTTAAATCTTATTTTTATGTTTTTTATTAGATATAAACACGGCATTTAAAGTTTGTAAAAATTGTACCTTAAAGTGGGTAAAACTGAGGAATGAAAGCTTTTGTGTAATGACGTCGGCAAAAAGGCCCACGGCCTAGAAAATGAAAATATAGAAGAAAAAGATTTTAAATGCTGCCGAAAGTCACAATTCCACGCGGACGAAGTCACGGGCATAGCTAGTAATGTATAAGGGTTAAAGTTGATCTAAAAATTAAAACCACACGGTTCAAAAACTAAAATCTCTCCGAACTTCAATTTCATTTGAAAATACAGCAGAACTCGGTTATAACGTACGATACAAAAAGTTCTGATCGTTCTTTAGAGCCTTCAGTGGAAAGATATCTTCTATAGACCCTGTTCAAACTTTGTGAATGTATAAATTATCGGAATATAAGGGTCTGTTCAGGCTTTTCCCTACATGCAGTGGCGTACATTTATTTTCGTACTAAATGAAAGTTCGTTGAGTACTCAATGAAACTGCGAAAATTTAGGTGTACGCCACTGTATGTATACGAAAGTCCTCACACACCCTTGCGTTCCAAGAATTAACCTGCCTTTTATCTCAGAATTTTATATCAACAAAATTTGAACAAGGGCTAACGTACTTACCTTTAGTCTTATAGCGTATTTCTGATATAAGGGACTAATAAGTATCCAGGTCCGAGCATTCAAAAGAATCAAATGTAATCTACTTTTTATTCATAAATTTTTTTTTATCTTAACATTGGCAACCCGTGTGTGTATTGCAAGGCGTATTTTAATTTAAGAATTTCTTGTGAATCATATTAAATCGTAAAACGTAAATATCGGCTTTTACCTTAATTTAGTTTTGAAACATTTTCACGGAGAAAAATAATCATGATTTTATTACTTGATGAGTAAAGCAAAATTTTTCTAGTAAATAATACTAGAATTCTCATAAAATGTACTTGGTGGTATAAAACAATTTTTCATTATTTCTAATAATTAGTATTAGAATAATCAAGCTAAATAGACTTTTTTTCTCTACCTTTCGATTATTTTATCGTGTCGTAAAGAAAAAAAATACTAGAATGAGAATAGTTTAGTAAAATTAGTGATAAGAACTGTAAAAAATGTTTTCTAATCAAGTCAATTTTACTAGAATTCAGTCTCAACACCGAACGTAGATTGACTACGTAGACATTTCTAGTAAAATCTCCTTGAACGTCTGGTCGTCCATATAATTGACAGATTTTTAGTCATGTTTGCTAGAATTCTAGCAATATTTTCATGATTGTTTTCTCCGTGTTGTTAAACAAATAACAAGTCGACAACTGCAACAGATTCCACGATACTGAAAAACTGCTTGTACTTTTATAAAGGATTAATACCTGCAGTTTAGACAAAGAGACTGTAAGAAAACGTGTTGCAACTACGTTATATCGAACTCTTGATTTTTAAGATCCCCTTGAGTACGTTACAACCGAGTTTTACTGTAGTAATAATCAATTTTTTAGATACTAAGTGGCTTCTGTTATCAACGATTTATGTTATCAGTTGCCCACAACATTAAATTAAAATATGAATAAGTTTTGGGTACGTTAAAACAATTTAAAGTCCATTTAAATAAAAAAACTATCAGCACCACACGATAGGAAATAGACCAGTCGGAAGATAATCTAAAATCTTACCCATCGGCATACAATATAATTTTAGGTAATTAAACTGCGTATATATCTAGGTGTTAATTGTAATCTGTTACAACATTAATATGCAATAACCTGCGAAAAAGTAATTTAATTTGAATAAGATACTTTTTCTGCGCATTAGGGTACTAATGATCACTTATTTTTAACAAAAACTAAAATACGTACTTAGAGATTATCTTAATAGAGAAGTTTTTATGATAAAAAGCTTTTTAAAAGCCTTCAGGTCCTTACCATGTTATCATCTGATTTAATAAAGTTCACAAAACTATTCAAACAAGTTTCACACTAGTTGTAAGAACAATAGATAACTAAAGTTTATTACCTACGTAATTATTTTAATATGTATTAATAAGAATTAATTATGCAATTTTGAAAATTGTTGCATTTGTAAAGGTAAAGATATCATTTTTGCTTTGTATTAAATTCCACATTTTTTTGAGATTTTCTGAAGTAACATTTTACGTTTGTTACGTGGTCCGCCGCAAATAATTGAAATAACAGACAAAGTTATTTAATAAGGAGAATTGAACCGTACCTTGCAATTAAAAGTAATTTCGATCCAATTAAAAACTGCAGGTAGGTACCTACTTTACCTTTCATCATTGAACTGATCATATTACTTTATACATAGATACCTATTTATCTACGTGCTGTATACATAGTATAGATACATTACAATGAATACTGCTTCCTACAATCACTCTTCCATTGTCAATATCGAAGGTTGAAATTATTTGTTTAGCAATTACCAATATATTAGACGTGCGAATTTCTCAAAAACTGCGGAAAATCTATATATTGGTAAACACACACATGAGCTGGATTTGTATCATTTGATTTTAACTTATTATTGACATATGCAGTTAATAGGCTGGCGGGCAAAAGTCAATAAAATCGATGATAAAAGTCAGCAACGATTGAAGTGTAGGGTCACTAAAGCACAAGCCCACCTTTATTTAAAAATTCCAATAAATAATATAAAAGTAGAAATGCGGTATTGTCATGTGTCTAATATTTTCAAAAGTTCGTTCCTATCTGCTTAAAATTATGGAGTGGGATCTCATTCTCTTCCTTGCGTGGGATTTATTCTTTAACAGAGAAAAAGGTTTTACTGTTACCAAATATAAGTACCTAATTCTCATTTATTGTGCAACCATCCAAAAATTTAACAATCTTGTACGTTAATGGAGTATAACCTGAAGAATAACTTAGGTACCAATTCCACAATTTGAACGTTTTAAGTTAATTTGGTCGTTAACTCTGTTCAACCTAAAAAAAAACTGATTGTGAGAAACAATGAAACTATTACACGATGTCTTCAGGACGTATGTTACGTAGTCACAAACGACGATGGTGAGCAGTTGTGAGCCATACATAACACAGTGGCGAGTCATATATGAGCACGCCACGAGAACCAGCAACCTATTTCTTATTAATTTAATAGAATAAGGAATAATTTTACTATAACCACTGTTAAAACTAAATATTTGCACACTCGAGTTTTGTAGATATTTTTTATTGTCATTTTGGATTTCTTTGAATGAGAATAAGTTCCTTACACAAAATATTTTAATTGTACCTAATCGTACGAATGTACCGGTTTTTTGTGGATTTGAATTAAATTTAAAAAAAATATTTACTTGACTATGAAGTCACAATTGAATCAAAAGTATTCCATCAAAATTTTAAGAAACAATAAACTGTATTCAAAACGACGTTTCGACCTCGTTTATTGCTATCAATAGGTAGGTACGTTCTTTTGCTTGTTAAAACGACATAAAAATTATTTTACACGTAAAAATATATCACGACTTTAAAGCAATAATGACAAACATAATATATTTACCATGCAGTCCTCTACTACGTAATTAATGGCCAGTTATTTTCCGATTTAAAAATAATTAAAATAAGAAGCCATGAAGTATTGAAAGATAGATATAATTGTTGGGGCTCGTATATTTTTAAAAATAATTTTTAGAAATTGGGTTTCTTGGGAAAACATCATGAACTTGTCAACAAAAGATCTAGTCGTAAATGAAGTAATTAAAATAAATCTTAATAATATAAATGAACAAGTTTTCACAATTTGAGAGTGCCACCCTTAGAAAAAGTTAAATTAAAATAGTCGAAGGTGTAAACTTTTTTGAAATGGATTAGTCTCACAATTATTAAGTGGTGGCTGATGATAGGAAGAACACAATTTATGAATATTTTGAAAGTATAATGTGTCCAACATAAAATCTTACTGAAAATATAGGCAAACAGTCCTACTAAATAAAAAGAACTTCATCCCCAATCTTCCATAAAATTAAAATAATTTTATTTATCTTTTTCCCCTGAATATTTTAATTTTCCCTTATATATATATTTTTAGTGCAATAATGACAAACAATAGCCAGTTATTGCAATTTTCCGAACTGACACAACATAATTGTATTGCAAATATTCTAACACATGGCTGTTAGGGATCGTAATGAATAAATAGGTACATGACCTATGGCTTCATTATTTTATAAATATGAAAAGCTTGCTAATAGGTAAGTTTCTCATTTCTTGAAATTATCGAAAACATTCTAACGGTAAACAAAAAATTTCCAGAAACTCCCAAATTTTGTGGTTCGTAATTACATTCGATTAAAGAAAACGAACTTTTGCCGGCATTTTACATATGTAAGGTATTAAAATAAATCGTTTATTACATACAATAAAACTCAAAGTAATTACATCCTTTAGTAAGAAAAAAAAATTGTTTCAAATAAATAAAAATCCAAAAACGTTTGTTCGTTGTTCATTAGGTAAGTATCTACCTGCCTACCTAGTAAAAAATGTTTTTCAATTATAATTACATTTAGATGGGTAGATATGTAAGTATCCGAAGTGCTTCTTGTTCTACGAAGTTTCTTATTACACGCAATTTATTATAAAACGTCTTTCTTTGGAAATTCTGTAAAATGTGCTGTAAATATCAACAAAATTATTTAATAATTTATTCCCTTATCAAGATGTTATTATTAGAATTAAAGCCAAAAAAGAGCTATTAATTTTTTTTTATTATTAGAGGGGGTCATTACCTCCGTTGATCACATCCTGATTTTTCGTATTAATTACGTAATTAAGTGTCATTCTAATTATTACATCTCCAGATTTCTAATTTTGATTATTTATTCTTGTTTAGAAAAAACAAATATTTTCTACAGGTTTAAATGATTTATGAATTTGTTGTCAATACTTATGTATATGTCTCTTGCTTCCGAAGAACTGGTTTAGAGTGAAAATATGATAATTGGTACCTTTACAGTAGGGGATTCCAGGCAGACATGTTTGACCGTTGGGTTTTCTGAAACATAAACATAATCGCTCACCAACTGTTGTACCTGTATATCGTACCTATAATTACCTATTAAAAAAAGAAAAAAGGAGACCACTATAATATCTCTGCGTAATTCAGTCTGGTATTTCCAATAATGCCTAAATTTTACAATAAATATCTTCTTATTCACCATTTCCTGATGAATAACTACATAATTAAAATAAATGTTAAACACTTTTAATGAGATATAAACACGTGCCTAATGACGGACTATACAATACTTTTATTTATTATATTTGCCTTGTTGTTGATCAAAAGTACACAACTGGTGGAATTTTTATAAATAACATCAAAATTATTAGGTACCTAGGTACTTGCACACTTTTGGTAAACACAAACACGTTACATAAATATAATTCAAGTTTTAATTATTAATTATACATAATTAGGAAAGTGTAGACACCTATTAAAATTTTAATGGTATTTTTGTTTTGCTTTTTTAAATCTTGGCACCGTCAGACTCATCCCAAGGGATCATTATGTGGCGGTAACCTTTTTAGTGGAGTTTAGGGGCGCATTATGTCATTTTAACAATACCCTAAAACTCAATACCCAATAAACACTCAAAATCAAGAGAAATTTTAAAGATAACACATTATTCTTAATATAGTGACAGAATTCAGTTGGTAACGATACTTTTTACCTGCTAATATACAGTTTCAGGTCGTCGTGAGCAAACAGAAACATTTGCTCAGTGTTTGGCACTATAAGACAATGAAGACTCTCACCCCAATTCCAATGTGTTAATAGATATTATAAATAAGTCGACCATACAAATGCACTACAATTAAATTTAATTAGGGGTGGGGTAGTTTTCAGTCCAATCGTATCATCATTAACTTGATAATTATGTCGGAAGTTAAGGCCACCTTAATATCAAATTTTATTCAAATAATACAATGCATCTTTAGCAAACTGTACTAATTAAAAATTCTTGACGGAAATCATCGATGCAAATTTTTTTTCTCCGGAACTGCTGCAGAAATCCATTTTTAATAAAGGATAGAAAATGAAGCTAAGGCATGTATCCTTCTTGAAAAAAAATTTTAGAGCTATTAATCAACCCTCCTAAAAAGCCTAGAATAATTATATCTAAAAGTGACGATGACTTACATCCTTGTCGTAGTACTTTAAAAAAAATTATTTATACTTCAGGATATAGTATCCTTTTAGACATTTCGACGAAAAATGATTTTTTTGCACCTTTGTCACCCTCTCACGAGTAAACGAAATAATCTATAGATAGATCAAGTTATTGTGATTCCAAGAAGCTGTGGTTGATCCATGTCTACGGAGTTTTGAGACACCTTGTACAATTACAGGTCATTGTGAGCGTAAGTAGATAGCATTATGCATCTTCGTAAACAATTTCCCCCACCTCCAATGTAACTTCAACATCTGAGCGGAGCAATGATCTTTGCTCATTTGAGCTGCGGCGACCAGCGAGTGCACATTAAACAGAACAGTCTTTAAGTCATGAATTTAAGCAAAAATTAAAAATTTAGAAGGTGCATAATTTTCTGTACCTACCTGTATTTTTTATAGTATCCATTATCAAAAGAAGCTGAAGCTCCCACAAAAGTTTTCACTAGTCGTAACTCTATAAATCCTTATGTATAATATTTTAGGTAAATCTAAATTTAAATAATTAGTACTTATTGACTACATATTTTGTTTTATTGTATTTAATGAATTAGATGTAATTTTGTTCTGAAAACAGATAACGTAATTAATTATTATTTTCTTTCTTTTCTGAATTTTTATCACAACAAAGTTACTTTTACAATGCTGTAATTCAATTAACTTCTCTTGTTCTACAAGAAAAAGTTATTCTTTTTTAATCAGTTCCATGCACTCAACGTGTGTTTCTAAGAATAATTTTTTTGTGAAATAGGATTGTACCTACCTCTTTTTTTGCTTAAAGCTCATGACAATTAGCAATAGGTAAGAAACTGAAACATGTACATACACGTATGTAATATTTGTATCCTATATTTTTTCAAGGTTAAACTACTTCACTTTCTATGCGTAATTTTTTGTAAAATAATTGAATGTTAAATACAGGAATGTGATCATACAACACTAGACACTAGAACTGATTGATACTTTAACGTTTTTTTCTTTTGTAGCTTTGACTCAAAGAACTTGCTACATATTTTATAGATATTGGATGATCAGGTAATGATATAAGTATACATATAAGGGTAGTAAAAAATTAATTATATTAGTTAGGTAATGAACAGTGGGGAATGAATAATTAATTGTGTTTACATAGATAAATTATTAACAATTAACAGGTTGTTCTTCTGAAAGATCAGCTGAGGTTTAATAGACTCTATTGTACCAAAGGGCCCCTGTATTTATTGTACTTTGCATCATTTCTATTTCAAAGAATATAAAACCATTATTTATACAGTGGTGTGGGGCCGTTCATGAAATACGTTCGCATATAAGGGGGTGGGGGTCTTGATCAGTGTGACAAGGGGGGACGGGGGGGGTCTACGGCAACGTGACGTTCGCCGTTCATCAAACAAATTTACTGAATTTTCACAGAATCCTTGTACTTCTGATAAATAGAATTATTATTTATTTGTTCGTTACAAAAGATATTTATTTAAATTTTATTATGAAAATAAAATATGTAAATATTATCGACTATCAAAATTTGTTATTATCAATCAAAATTTATCATGTTCAGGGAGTTAGTTTTGGTGACGTAATATTTACAGGGGGGTCACAGAAAGTGTGACACAGCGTGACAACCGGGGGCTAATTTTAGCGTGACGTATTTTATGAACAGCCCTCTCTGTAAATGTTTACAATTTTTTTGTAAATTTTTACATCCCAATGAGCTTTTAAGTGAAAATGGGTGAAAACTTTATTCAAGCTAAGTATGAACACGTGTCCTGTTTGGTTATGTGCGTCTTTTGAAATAGTTCTGTACATGTTTTTATAAAATTTTGTTTCAAAGGCCGTTTATATGTCCTTCAAAAAATCCATTTGTATACCACGTAACTTTAACCAACCGCAAAAAACGGGCATTGTCTGTTACAGATCAAGATCTAGAGCACCAAGCTCTTGACCTAGACGCGTACACCAAAATTTAGTGGTAAAAATTAAACGAACTGGTTTATTACGTAATATAAATACTTACTTTTTTACTTTAATTTGATTTACCATTCAATCTAATACAATAATTTAATTAATTAGTGATATAGATCTTAGGTATTTAACTGTCAAAAAAATTAAATTAAAAAAAAATTTAGTACCTCACACATCCCCAAATCAAAATTAAATATCTAAATTATTTTTTAATACAGCTGCCTAGTCGCTACATCAATCATTCTTGGATTATGTAGTTAACAAATTCCAAAAACCGGAAATATTCTATAAAATAGGACAACATTACATCCGCACATAAAATATTACATACATATTAAGTCACTCGGTTAAAAAACCGGTCCAATTAATTAATTAGGTAGTCGATTAAAAAAGTTGCAAATATAAAAAAAAGAATAGATATTATAATATGTATGTTTGTTTGGTATGGTTGTACTTATTGACAAAAACTACTTTTTTTTCTAAAATGCTAGTCCAAAAATGTTGAAACACGTGAGTATAAATAAGAACTTATACTAATAATTAATAATTCCTGTTTTCGTTGGTAAAAATAATTTTTATATTCGAAAAAAATTAAATAAGTTTGAATAATAAAATGGTATCTACATACATTATTCATAATTTTATGATTTTAATTTTCTATTTTTCGTTACATCAATAATCAAATACAATAACAAATTTGATTAAAATACTTAAAAATACTAATTACCACACTACATTTTACAATATCTCCAATCAAATTCAATAAAGAAACTAAGACAAACAAAATGTCATCAAAATATTTTTTAAGGGAGGCGTTTATTGAAAACCTAACATTAATGTTTTAATTTAAATTATTGTAATAGTTTCCTTTAATTTATTATTGCAGGGTAAAATTTACATGAGAGGGATGGCAAGGTCCCACCACATTTTATAAAAATGTCACTAAGAGGAAGGGAGAACTCTAAATTTAAGTCTAAATTTAGTTAATAGACGCTCTTAAGGTTTTTGATAGACATAGATAGGAATACACTGACAACAACTTACTTTTATATCGTTTTGTATTATTTTAAAGAATTAATTGTTATTTAAAACTTTTAGAATCATTTCTGTCATCCTGGCAAAATAATGTTTTTCAGACTTTTTTTTACCTTTTTTAATTAATGTTGATGTCCTCTACCATAAAAAAGTGTTATTTCACAATTACATAGTAGGTAAACAAAAACATTCCACTATTGTTATTATACTGAGTAAACAGAAAGGTAGTTCTTTCAAAAAATCTTCCACCTGCAAAACAAACAGTAACATTCACGTTCACCTGTTTGTGGTTTTACAAGCACTTTTTGTACAAAAACCTTTCGATGTGCGGATTCTGTTTACAGGATCTAATTTACAAATCGAACAGGTATTAGGTAGGCGTTAATAGTTGTTGTTTACATTTAGTATAATGTATTTATACAAATTTGAATAATTATTTATTGTTAATTGTAACTACACATTGCAGTGCTCAAAATGTAAATGAAATATGTGCGTAAGTATATGTATGTAGCATGATATCCTTTCAATATTTTCTAGTGACATAGTGACATCCAACGACTTAAACAGTAATAAGATACCAAAAAATGCTAATTATTAGAGGAATTCTAAGGGGATGAAACTAACTTATTGCTGCTACACTTTTTAAAGCTGTCTTTCAAATATTCAAGCCCTAACTCTTGTTGTTGTTCATCCAGTTATATTAAATATTTTATAGAAGAAGTATTTTATTCTTTTTAAAAGGAAAGAGAATGCAATATATCTGTCTTTGTTGTAATTGTGCAGAAAAATTGCAGTGAAAACTAAACGTTTCTTCTTTTGACATACTATTACGATTTAATTCATACATCTTATTCAAGACATGTGATGGAAAATATAAAATAATTCTACAATAGTGTAACGAATTTTATATAGACCAGGGTCGATAATTTTTGAAACAAAAAAAAAATTATAATTGGACGAAACCCATTGGAAAAGGAAGAGAATATAACAGAAATGAAAAGAAAAATAATTTACAGGCGATCTGAGGTCGGGAAGGGGAAGGGGGTGAGTTTTTAAGGGTAAAAAAGGTCTTTCTTGATTTCCGAAAAAAATAAATGGCAAAGTTGTAGGTAATAAAAAGATCTACAACTATTGTATTTACACTTTTTTCACATAGCCTCAAAATTTATGTGAAAATTTCAAATAACCAACTTTTTGGTTTTTTATTTTTATCTTTTACAAAAACATTTTTTTTCACGAAATTTGGTGAAAACTTACCTATTTATGTCCCAAACAAGCTGTAATTTTTTTGATTTGAAATTTTTATTTTTTTTTATCTTATTTTTACTTACCTAATATCGAAAATTCTCACGTCCCTTTTAAAAACGTTGGTGGGCTTTTTCTTCGTTGAAATCTCTACTTTCTGATGGTGTGAAAAAAATATACATTACTATGGTAAGTTTTCTCAGGAAATCACTTTTGTCTATCGCTCATCGTCTTGATTCGCGCACGGATGCTTTTTCACAACTACTGTCCCTCGGCCCAAAGATGATCACTTTAAATACACCGTTCGAACATTCTAGATAATTTCTCAAAGAAATCCTGATTGTTCCCGAATGATGAACAATAATTAGAAAGCCGTCGGTAATTCACAGAAATGATCGTCTTTTTTTTTGTCGCTGGAGAAAGATTTATAGCTTGTAAGTCGATAATGATAAAAGAGCCGCGCGCTGTGACTGCGCCGTAAACATGTTAGCGATAAGAAGTACATGCACACAAATCGTTATCATACACACGCACGGTATCACTGGACGCTACAATAGGTAATTTTCATTAATAACGTAACACGTTTCTATTAATTTTCAACCCACCCTCCCCCTCGATGAGATTTTGTATGATGTTGTGTAATTATTTATTATTAATTTTTTTGTCTTAAAGTAAAACTGGCGTTTCCTGGGGGGGGGGTATGGGGGATATATCCCTTTAAGGATAATCTACATTAATCCTACAAATGGCAAAAACAATACGTGTCATTTTGTTTTTAGCCTTATTATTAAATATAATTATCCAGAATAATAATGAAATAATTTACATTTTGATAGTAATGAGCTGGCAAAAATACGACGACGATTAGATTTCGTTTCGTAAAGTTTGCACATATTTTTAAAAATGTGCAATATGTAAAAATGTAAATAAACTTTAAACTAAAATTTTTGTGCATGATACACGTCTACTTAATAAAATTAAAGTTCAAGGATGAACCAATAATAAATTTAAGTTTACAATATGTTTTAGTTATTAGTTGTGAAACAAAGCCGTATTTCCGCATCTGGGGGGCCCCATTAACAACAACCTGTAGCTACCATGATCTTAATCCTGCAGTTCATTGTAATAAAACAGGATGTACTCAGATTACAACTTTCATATAATTATTTGGCAACATTTCCGACTTTTTCTTTTAGTCATTGCCAACACCATAATAACAGTAGTAACTATAAGGTGTTCCTAAAAGTCCCTAAAATTTAGTTGTAGAGTATCACCTAACCTAATTAGTTACAAAACACTTATAAATAGTATAATAATAAATATAAAAGGCAGTACATGCAAGTTTAATATTATAAAAGCTTATTAGAGCTATGACCCTGACCCTATACACTATACTAATAATAATAATAAACAATTTATTATTTAATTGGCGAAATGAGACTGTCTACCAACGAAGGTGGTTGCTGGGTTATGTAATGAGTAAAACTCGCACGCTGTGCTGTAAAAGTGTCAATACCAAAAGTAAAAAAAAGTAAATGTCAAAAACGTTCATTACAGTATTGAATTATTAAGTAATACTTGTAAAATCACTTTAACTGCAGTTAGTTTATCTCTGTCCTATTATAAGAAAGGTTAATTAAATATCTGGCCACTTTTAAAACATTTTTCATTATCATTAAACGAATTTATCCTTGTACCGTTGTTACGGTTTGGTCGATACAGTTGTACCCAAAAGATTTACTATAAAATGGCAATAATCATTATCGTCGGTTAGTATTTCGTCAAAAAACTGTCTTAAACTAAAATATTGGATATAACAATGTACGACATTTCAATGGCAATGATTTGATAATAAACAGTCAATGTTTTTAGAATTATGCGCACTGGCTGTCAAACTTGTTAGGATTTTCGTTCTAAAAACATTGACGGTTGTCTGTCGCATACGAAATAATTTGTTACTGTAGTATTATTAAAGAGAAATTGAATTTTATAGTTATCATCGGTTAGTAAATCGTCACGTATAAAATATTTTAGTTCTGAATATTTTTTTTTTGTTTGTAATAAGTATTAAGAAAGGCGGAGATTATTAAATCGTTAAATCTGTGCGTCATGTTTTATTAATTAATTAGTTAGAATGAACCGTACAAACCCATCAGGTTGGTTTACTAATTAATTCAAGTAAGTAATTTCCTGTTCTATTTTTATTCCACAGTTAATTCTTTGAAATATGTTGAATGTACCAAAGCAATAAATTTGTTAAAAATCAAGAAATACAGCAGCTGTACAAAAAATTAACATTAAATTTCTCTTTAATAATGCAATAGTTATTATTGTTTTTAAAACTATGGGTATCTAATGATGCGACAGACAACAGTCAATGTTTTTAGAACGGTGCAATCCTAACAAATTTGACAGCCAGTACGCATATTTCTAAACACATTGACTTAACGCTGCTTAATAGACAGTTATAGATATTTTCCAAAGTATCAAGCCATTAAGTGTATTAAAAATTAGAGTATAGAATGATGTTAACATTAAATTTCTCTTTATACCAATTATTTTACCATTTTTACGACACTATAGTAATCCAACTATTTACAAGGTAAGGTCAGTGGTTTTATAATAACGTACAGTGGCTATCAATTTTTTTAACCTAAAAAATGTGACAGGCATCGCGCATAATTCTAAAAACATTGACTCTACCCTGTGTATAGTTTAATTGCCATTGTAATGTCGTACATTGTCAGATCCAAAAATTCTGTTTTGAGACATTTTTTTAACATTGAAAAAGATAAAGACTATTAATTTTTAAGTAAATCAGTACTTCATATTTTGATAGTTAATTAAATAGATTGAACCATCTTCATAAACTCACATCAATAATCTACAAACGTAGATTAATGCTTGAGTACCTATCCAATTTCCTGTTCCACTTTTATTCCAACATTACTTTTTAGAAAATTTTACATAATTGTAGATACCTAGATATTTACAATAACAAATAAACAGTCGATTTTTTTTTTGAAATGCTGCAGAAGCTAATTGTTTTATTTTTATTTCGATGCTGTAGGGGGTCTAACGATTCCACGCGAAACAGTCAATGTTTTTAGAATAACACATCATATTTGTCATACTTTGGAGGTTATGTTGATATTTGACAGCTAATAGACGACAGTCTTTAGAACGGTGCGCAGTTGTACAGCTTTCAGCAGAACCATAACTTGACAACCCCTACACATCATTCGAAAAATATTGACTGTTATTAAATAGTAAAATCTGATGATTATATAATTTGTTAAAAATTGAAGTCATTTTAATTTTATGAGGAGATACGTTGAGATATTTGGAATTAGGTAAATTGTAGGTATAACACGTAAACATTTAATTATTATATACATATGTACATATGATATACCTGTTGGTCAGTTCTTAAGCTAAATCATTTTTGCAATATAAAAAACGACCTTACTTTCGAGGACCCGCGTTTAGACAAAAAGATTGAATAATAATAGCAAACAGCGAACATGCTACACTTTTGACATAAACCGCCGCGGTGTTTCCTTTTGTTATTAGTCACTCGATCTCTGTGTATAGCTTTATATGAATATGTACTACTATTACATTACATAGGTAACATACAATAAAAAATTGAAATAAAAAAAATAGCTTCCTTATAATAATTATAGCAATATAAGGTAATCGGAATTGAAACAATAATGTAAAAAAATATATGCTGTAATCAAATCTGTACTAAATTTTATATAAAGCACTTTATTTTTATGAGTTTGTATGTATCATTTGTTGTATAATAGTAGTTGATAGCAAAAATAAGATTTTTTGCAGATGTCAGCCAAGAATCAATTTAAGTAAATACTTACAGGATAAACACAATAAATTTAATGAGATGGCATTTTTTGTTTAATTTCTGCTTTTTATGCTAGTATGACGAAGTTCATCGACTAAACGTAAGTTTAATTAACTAGTCCAATTTCCATGAGTCACTTCAAAATATGAACCATAAAAAAAAAATATAATTTGTACAAATTAGAGATTCTATCTTCATTGTCTTTTTATTGTAGGGGTAGAAGTACATTTCGTTAAAAGTACATTATTTAATTTTTATTTTAACCCTGATGGTGAATACGAAATTTCCTAAAATTAGAACTCCAAAAATACGTTTTAAACTAATAATAATTTCTGAGTAGTAGCTTTGGTACTTTCTACTTAGTAATTTTTTAATTTTGATCAGTAAATATTAATAGAAAATTTGCCATATGTGGTGAAAGCAAAAAGTTTTACCTAAAAAAGTGGAAAAACAACCGCTAAGACAATGAAAAGTTCAAGAATATATAAAAAAATGGAAACGACAATTCAAAGTAATTTTGAAGGACGTTTTTTGATATGTATCAATTTCCTGTATATTTGTCTACCATAATAATATTATTGTTACTTACTTATTTTTTGTTGAATTCTGTATAAAATATGTAAAAATGTGTTTAAAAGAGTTAAGGTCACACGAAAGGGTGTGTGACAGTATATAACGAAAAATGTCAAAATAGGGGTAAATTATTGTTTTGAAATTTTCGTAAGGGCCGTTCATAAAATACGTTCTGCATACAAGGGGGGGGGGGTATTGCTAAGTGTGACAAAATGTGACAAGGGGGGGACAGGGGGTCTACGGCAACGTGACGTTCGCCGTTCATCAAAAAATTTTACCAAATTATTACAGAATCCTTGGACTTCTGATAAATAGAAATATTATTTATTTGTTCGTTACAAAAGGTATTTATTAATTTGACAACCGGGGGGGGGGGGGTCAAAAAAAGGCAAATTTTAGTGTGACGTATTTCATGAACAGCCCCTAAACTATTTGTAAATTAAATTTCGTAAAAAGTACTTTAGTACTTTCAAAGGTTCTCCACATTTTTTTTAATTCCATGTACCCATTGATAAATAATTTATATATTTAAAGGGACAACTTTCCAAACCAATGACTGACGAGTTAATATCGTTTTTTCTTACTATGCTAAAATCGTAAGATCCTACCTACAACATTTTTAATTAGATTGCAAAAACAAGGAGGAAATATGTAAACAAATATAAATTATGTTTAAACTTCCCTTTCATCTCCCTCAACAAACATTCTGAATTTAAAAATTTCGTATTTCTTATCAAAATAGCATAAGATTTCCAAAACGAAAGTATTTTTTAAATACATATATAGTATGCCATCAGATTTAACACAATATGTATTACAAACGAAGAAACCAACTACTAGACATCTCCTGCAATTAATTTTTTTATAAAAGTATTTCATAATCCCATGAATTTTGACCTTAAGACCTTAATATAGACAATAACCTAACGCAGTCCTTTGTTAACCAAGTGACTTAGCATAACCTCCACTTATTTCTGTTTTGTCGCATTTAACTCAGTCCTGATAAAAGAGAAGAGTCCAAAATTACAAAATGCATAGTCGGGACTATAGAGTAGAACAGTGTAGGTCCCTGTAGGGTTAAAAGATCTTGAACTTTTCTGTGTTTTTATGGAATCAAACTCAAAGCTGTTAAGGGCTTAAAAATCATTAATTATACAAAACCAACTACCCATTTTTTTAAGTTAGATATCTCTGAAGAAGGCACACACCACAAGGCGAAACGTCCGAGGTTGGTTTTGAATAATTAAAGATTTTTAACCCGTCAACAGCTTTGAGCTTAATTTCATATTAGAATTTTGGGGGAGAATAAATAATTTTAAGTGTTTTTATTTAATTCTTTTAGGACACTCCAAATAACAAAGTTGAAGGGGAGCGATATTATAATGAATCACCCTGTACCTAGTACCTATCTATGGTCTTTTAAATTTTAGATTTAGGAGGTAAATCCATTAGTTCATATTATATGCACTACCTAAACGATTTTTTTTACGTTGAATATATTTATTAATGGTTAAATAAATATTACAAAATTTTTAATATATCGTAGGTACATAAAATGCTCTCAGCATTATAATATGTATGTAGGTATTTACGATTAGCTCGTCCTTATCTATTTTTTTTCTTAGGTGGATAGCTTTTCAATTAAACTTACATATACAGGGTCCATGCGATTATGAGAAGGTACGTTAATTTTCTATTTTAAACAGACACGCTCATTATAGAATCAAAAAAAAAATTATTTTTAATTATTTTAATAAAACATTTTTTTAATCAAACTTACAGTCTATTTTGTTTCGCCTTCATTTTTAAACAGCTTTAAGGTAAAACCAAACATTGTCGGAAAAGTCTCCCACAATTAATTATTCACTAACTATTCTTTGTGCAAAAATAGTTTTTTTAAGAGTTTCAATACTAAACCTCATTAAACAGAAATATCTACACCCTGCAAATCACAGTTACGAAAAATTTTTAATACTTATTTAATTGATCTTACTATAACCTCATATTTTCCATTTAGATTTAATTTGGGAATTAATTTTTTTATAAAAGTATTTCCTAATCTCATGAACTTTGACCTTAAGACCTTAATATGGCCAATATCCTAACGCAGTCCTTTATTAACAAAGTGGCTTAGTATAAACTCCACTTATATCTGTTTTGTCGCATTTAACTCAGTCCTGATAAAAGAGAAGAGTCCAAAATTACAAAATGCATAGTCGGGACTATAGAGTAGAACAGTGTAGGTCCCTGTAGGGTTAAAAGATCTTGAACTTTTCTGTGTTTTTATGGAATCAAACTCAAAGCTGTTAAGGGCTTAAAAATCTTTAATTATACAAAACCAACTACCCATTTTTTTAAGTTAGATATCTCTGAAGAAGGCACACACCACAAGGCGAAACGTCCGAGGTTTTTTTTGAATAATTAAAGATTTTTAACCCCTCAACAGCTTTGAGCTTGAATTCATATTGGAATTTTGGGGGAGAATAAATAATTTTATGTGTTTTTATTGCTCTCAAAAGTCAATATATAACTTTTTGTATAAATATAATTCTCTCATTTCACTTGACCACATAACAAAAGAATTATTAAAAGTTTTAAAAATACAAAACTAGGTGACTTTTAACTATCTATATATATTATACTTACGTATATAATTTTTGCAGGTACAAAAAATACTTATACTGTTATTAAATTCTCAACAAACGCTTGTTTATAAAATATGTAGTTTTCAGAATTGACCATACCTACAACTGATCTTTTATTAATGTTGGTCAGGAAATTCCCAATATTTGCATCTACCGTTAATTTCCAGCGAATGTATATTTGCAACTCCTGAAATTATTTCTAAATTACGAAAACAGTAGGTAGCTGCTACTTACCGTATTCGATACCGTCACGTTTGCTTCGTATGACTCACAAAAAAGTAACGCTAGATGAAATACTATCTAATTAAGTAAGTATAAATAATTACCAGGAATTACCATTGTTTAATAACAACAATAGTAATGAGTATTGTAGTAGGTACCTACTGTTACTTTTTAGAATTAATTCACACATAGGTAATACATAAATAATATATATTCAAACTAAATAATCCTGTTAAGAAAAACCAGACAATTTGTCATATTAAACGTTTTATCACCTTGAAATTATATTTAACAATAAATTTAATAAAAATTACCTTTTCTTTCCATATAAAGTTCCTTTTAATTAGTTACTGGAAATCTCTTAAGTACCTACTTCTGTATCATGTCAGTTGTTTTGATTACGTACTACTGTTTTATAACACAATTAACTATTTTAGTCACAAAAAAGGAACTTAACAAAACAATTAATTATTTATTTATTGTTACAATTAATTGAAATCAAACAGATGAATAGTATAATTAGTTCAATTTTACCTATGTATGTATACAGGGTTTTTCAAGTTGATGGGCTATTAGAAGTATATGAATTAGTAGAAGGAATTAAATTCTAAAACTTAGGCTCATTTGGTTATTGTTTATGCCGCTTCTTTTAAAAATATTTTCAAGTTCGATTTACATCCGGTTATACCGGAAGTCGATACCAACTTTGTTATTTTAAATGGAATGGTATATTTTTTACGCTGAATTCGAATAAAACGTGTCATTCTAAGGTAAGTTTGATAACAAACTTGTACACCTATGACGATCGGTTTCTGAGTTAATTTAACTTATAGAAAAAAAATCGCTACCGCAACCCAAATTATAAAGCATCATAACTTCCACAAAATACGACTTAGAGTGTTGAAATTTTTACTAGTAATAGCTGAATATTAGTGCTAACGTCTTGACAAAATTGAATTGAATAATTTATACAGGGCGTTCAAAATAAAATTCTAAAATTGAAAAATTTCAAACACGAATTACTTCGTTTTTTCAAATGGCACCTACTATTTTTTATTTTTCCAATCGATTCCTTTTTTTATCCTCTTTCGATCTATATGGATACTTCCTATTTTATTTGAAAATTTTGGAATAATTTTGAATTATTACAAAAAGTTAGAAGTATCCTTATAGATCAAAAGAGGATAGAAAAAGGAATCGATTGAAAAAATAAAAAATAGTAGGTGCCATTTGAAAAAAACGAGGTAATTCGTGTTTGAAGTTTTTCAATTTTAGAATTTTATTTTGAACGCCCTGTATAAATTATTTAATTCAATTTTGTCAAGGCGTTAGCACTAATATTCAGCTATTACTAGTAAAAATTTCAAAACTCTAAGTCGTATTTTATGGAAGTTATGATTTTTTATAATTTGGGTTGCGGTAGCGATTTTTTTTTATAAATTAAATTAACTCAGAAACCGATCGTCATAGGTGTACAAGTTGGTTATCAAACTTACCATCGAATTACACGTTTTATTCGAATTCAGCGTAAAACATATACCATTCCATTTAAAATAACAAAGTTGGTATCGACTTCCGGTATAACCGGATGTAAATCGAACTTGAAAATATTTTAAAAAGAAGCGGCATAAACAATAACCAAATGAGCCCAAGTTTCAGAATTGAATTCCTTCTACTAATTCATATACTTCTAATAGCCCATCAACTTGAAAAACCCTGTATATTTACAGTAGGTATCGATTATTACCTGCCTGTTGTTGTTAATAATAGTTAAGAAAATAATTGAAAAAAAATCGTGTTATTTATTAACTATCAGCTGAATGTAAGTGTCACCACCACCCCCTACCCTTCTAAAGAAATACTTTTTAGTGTTCTGAAATTTCCAATTTTCGTTGTGTTCTGCAAGACCACTCCCTTAAAAGAAATAAGGAATTAATAAAAAAATCTTTTATCGTGTGGGAAAAGCGCTTTACTTTCGCTACAAAGTAGCAACTTTTCCAATTTTGTTTCCATAAAAGCCTCACTGGAACTACACAAACAATAGGGGTTAAAATTTACAGTGTACAGTGTAACAAAGCGATTTGTATGCAAGTTTTGTACAAAATTAAAGTTCTAGACCTAGTCGTTTGGGCTGTATGTATATTGATTTTACAAATATGGAAACCCAGCTTCATCCCTTAAAAAGTTGAATTTTTAAAAACGCCAATTTCGTTACTTTATAAGGAACCTCTGTGAAATTTTTAAAAGTTCTTGTTTTAGCTGTTTCGAATATGTTTTGATGATAAATATTTAACCCCGTTTCACAGTTTGAAAATTAATTTTTACAGGTCTATAAGAAACCTTTATCAGCAGTTTGGGGTGTGCTTTGATCGGTAGGTACATCAAATTTTGAACCTTCTTTTAACTCCTTTAAGGGTTGAATATTAAAAAAATCTCTTCGTGGTGCTTTTTGTCCACTTTGTGTAAGGAACGTCTAAAAAAATATTTAGATTCAAGGGTTAAGCTGTGCGTTGATATTCGTATTAATCAGTCAGTTTATTGTATTATATAATGTATAAAGATAATCGATAGCATATTGGTGATGGAGAGGCTCAGCATCCTCAATATAATTTACAAGTGACCCTTAATTTGTCCCCATTGCATATCCAAACCCCCAATTTCGACGCCACTTGTCTTATCGACCCACATAATAACGTTGTTTTCGTAAATGGACACATTTTTCTTATAATTTTTCTTTTTTATGTACCTAGTACCTATCTATGGTCTTTTAAATTTTAGATGTAGGAGGTAAATCCGTTAGTTCATATTATATGCAATAAACGATTTTTTTTACGTATAATATATTTATTAATGGTTAAATAAATATTACAAAATTTTTAATATATCGTAGGTACATAAAACGCTCTCAGCATTATAATATGTATGAAGGTATTTACGATTATCTCACCCTTATCTATTTCTTTTTTTTAAGTTGATAACTTTTTTAATAAACTTACATATACAGGGTCCATACGATTATGAGAAGGTACGTTAATTTTTTAATTTTAAACAGACGCTCATTATAGAATCAAAAAAATTAATTTTTAATTATTTTAGTAAAACTTTTTTTTTAATCAAACTTACAGTCTATTTTGTTTCGCATTCATTTTTAAACAGCTTTAAGGTAAAACCAAACATTGTCGGAAAAGTCTCCCCCAATTAATTATTCACTAACTATTCTTTATGCAAAAATAGTTTTTTTAAGAGTTTAAATACTAAACCTCATTAAACAGAAATATCTACACCCTGCAAATCACAGTTACGAAAAATTTTTAATACTTATTTAATTGATCTTACTATAACCTCATATTTTCCATTTAGATTTAATTTGGGAATTAATTTTTTTATAAAAGTATTTCCTAATCTCATGAACTTTGACCTTAAGACCTTAATATGGCCAATATCCTAACGCAGTCCTTTATTAATAAAGTGGCTTAGTATAAACTCCACTTATATCTGTTTTGTCGCATTTAACTCAGTCCTGATAAAAGAGAAGAGTCCAAAATTACAAAATGCATAGTCGGGACTATAGAGTAGAACAGTGTAGGTCCCTGTAGGGTTAAAAGATCTTGAACTTTTCTGTGTTTTTATGGAATCAAACTCAAAGCTGTTAAGGGCTTAAAAATCTTTAATTATACAAAACCAACTACCCATTTTTTTAAGTTAGATATCTCTGAAGAAGGCACACACCACAAGGCGAAACGTCCGAGGTTTTTTTTGAATAATTAAAGATTTTTAACCCCTCAACAGCTTTGAGCTTGAATTCATATTGGAATTTTGGGGGAGAATAAATAATTTTATGTGTTTTTATTGCTCTCAAAAGTCAATATATAACTTTTTGTATAAATATAATTCTCTCATTTCACTTGACCACATAACAAAAGAATTATTAAAAGTTTTAAAAATACAAAACTAGGTGACTTTTAACTATCTATATATATTATACTTACGTATATAATTTTTGCAGGTACAAAAAATACTTATACTGTTATTAAATTCTCAACAAACGCTTGTTTATAAAATATGTAGTTTTCAGAATTGACCATACCTACAACTGATCTTTTATTAATGTTGGTCAGGAAATTCCCAATATTTGCATCTACCGTTAATTTCCAGCGAATGTATATTTGCAACTCCTGAAATTATTTCTAAATTACGAAAACAGTAGGTAGCTGCTACTTACCGTATTCGATACCGTCACGTTTGCTTCGTATGACTCACAAAAAAGTAACGCTAGATGAAATACTATCTAATTAAGTAAGTATAAATAATTACCAGGAATTACCATTGTTTAATAACAACAATAGTAATGAGTATTGTAGTAGGTACCTACTGTTACTTTTTAGAATTAATTCACACATAGGTAATACATAAATAATATATATTCAAACTAAATAATCCTGTTAAGAAAAACCAGACAATTTGTCATATTAAACGTTTTATCACCTTGAAATTATATTTAACAATAAATTTAATAAAAATTACCTTTTCTTTCCATATAAAGTTCCTTTTAATTAGTTACTGGAAATCTCTTAAGTACCTACTTCTGTATCATGTCAGTTGTTTTGATTACGTACTACTGTTTTATAACACAATTAACTATTTTAGTCACAAAAAAGGAACTTAACAAAACAATTAATTATTTATTTATTGTTACAATTAATTGAAATCAAACAGATGAATAGTATAATTAGTTCAATTTTACCTATGTATGTATACAGGGTTTTTCAAGTTGATGGGCTATTAGAAGTATATGAATTAGTAGAAGGAATTAAATTCTAAAACTTAGGCTCATTTGGTTATTGTTTATGCCGCTTCTTTTAAAAATATTTTCAAGTTCGATTTACATCCGGTTATACCGGAAGTCGATACCAACTTTGTTATTTTAAATGGAATGGTATATTTTTTACGCTGAATTCGAATAAAACGTGTCATTCTAAGGTAAGTTTGATAACAAACTTGTACACCTATGACGATCGGTTTCTGAGTTAATTTAACTTATAGAAAAAAAAAACGCTACCGCAACCCAAATTATAAAGCATCATAACTTCCACAAAATACGACTTAGAGTGTTGAAATTTTTACTAGTAATAGCTGAATATTAGTGCTAACGTCTTGACAAAATTGAATTGAATAATTTATACAGGGCGTTCAAAATAAAATTCTAAAATTGAAAAATTTCAAACACGAATTACTTCGTTTTTTCAAATGGCACCTACTATTTTTTATTTTTCCAATCGATTCCTTTTTTTATCCTCTTTCGATCTATATGGATACTTCCTATTTTATTTGAAAATTTTGGAATAATTTTGAATTATTACAAAAAGTTAGAAGTATCCTTATAGATCAAAAGAGGATAGAAAAAGGAATCGATTGAAAAAATAAAAAATAGTAGGTGCCATTTGAAAAAACGAGGTAATTCGTGTTTGAAGTTTTTCAATTTTAGAATTTTATTTTGAACGCCCTGTATAAATTATTTAATTCAATTTTGTCAAGGCGTTAGCACTAATATTCAGCTATTACTAGTAAAAATTTCAAAACTCTAAGTCGTATTTTATGGAAGTTATGATTTTTTATAATTTGGGTTGCGGTAGCGATTTTTTTTTATAAATTAAATTAACTCAGAAACCGATCGTCATAGGTGTACAAGTTGGTTATCAAACTTACCATCGAATTACACGTTTTATTCGAATTCAGCGTAAAACATATACCATTCCATTTAAAATAACAAAGTTGGTATCGACTTCCGGTATAACCGGATGTAAATCGAACTTGAAAATATTTTAAAAAGAAGCGGCATAAACAATAACCAAATGAGCCCAAGTTTCAGAATTGAATTCCTTCTACTAATTCATATACTTCTAATAGCCCATCAACTTGAAAAACCCTGTATATTTACAGTAGGTATCGATTATTACCTGCCTGTTGTTGTTAATAATAGTTAAGAAAATAATTGAAAAAAAATCGTGTTATTTATTAACTATCAGCTGAATGTAAGTGTCACCACCACCCCCTACCCTTCTAAAGAAATACTTTTTAGTGTTCTGAAATTTCCAATTTTCGTTGTGTTCTGCAAGACCACTCCCTTAAAAGAAATAAGGAATTAATAAAAAAATCTTTTATCGTGTGGGAAAAGCGCTTTACTTTCGCTACAAAGTAGCAACTTTTCCAATTTTGTTTCCATAAAAGCCTCACTGGAACTACACAAACAATAGGGGTTAAAATTTACAGTGTACAGTGTAACAAAGCGATTTGTATGCAAGTTTTGTACAAAATTAAAGTTCTAGACCTAGTCGTTTGGGCTGTATGTATATTGATTTTACAAATATGGAAACCCAGCTTCATCCCTTAAAAAGTTGAATTTTTAAAAACGCCAATTTCGTTACTTTATAAGGAACCTCTGTGAAATTTTTAAAAGTTCTTGTTTTAGCTGTTTCGAATATGTTTTGATGATAAATATTTAACCCCGTTTCACAGTTTGAAAATTAATTTTTACAGGTCTATAAGAAACCTTTATCAGCAGTTTGGGGTGTGCTTTGATCGGTAGGTACATCAAATTTTGAACCTTCTTTTAACTCCTTTAAGGGTTGAATATTAAAAAAATCTCTTCGTGGTGCTTTTTGTCCACTTTGTGTAAGGAACGTCTAAAAAAATATTTAGATTCAAGGGTTAAGCTGTGCGTTGATATTCGTATTAATCAGTCAGTTTATTGTATTATATAATGTATAAAGATAATCGATAGCATATTGGTGATGGAGAGGCTCAGCATCCTCAATATAATTTACAAGTGACCCTTAATTTGTCCCCATTGCATATCCAAACCCCCAATTTCGACGCCACTTGTCTTATCGACCCACATAATAACGTTGTTTTCGTAAATGGACACATTTTTCTTATAATTTTTCTTTTTTATGTACCTAGTACCTATCTATGGTCTTTTAAATTTTAGATGTAGGAGGTAAATCCGTTAGTTCATATTATATGCAATAAACGATTTTTTTTACGTATAATATATTTATTAATGGTTAAATAAATATTACAAAATTTTTAATATATCGTAGGTACATAAAACGCTCTCAGCATTATAATATGTATGAAGGTATTTACGATTATCTCACCCTTATCTATTTCTTTTTTTTAAGTTGATAACTTTTTTAATAAACTTACATATACAGGGTCCATACGATTATGAGAAGGTACGTTAATTTTTTAATTTTAAACAGACGCTCATTATAGAATCAAAAAAATTAATTTTTAATTATTTTAGTAAAACTTTTTTTTTAATCAAACTTACAGTCTATTTTGTTTCGCATTCATTTTTAAACAGCTTTAAGGTAAAACCAAACATTGTCGGAAAAGTCTCCCACAATTAATTATTCACTAACTATTCTTTATGCAAAAATAGTTTTTTTAAGAGTTTCAATACTAAACCTCATTAAACAGAAATATCTACACCCTGCAAATCACAGTTACGAAAAATTTTTAATACTTATTTAATTGATCTTACTATAACCTCATATTTTTCCATTTAGATTTAATTTAGGAATTTCTATTAATTACATGAATTGTTTTTCTTTTAATTTTGACCCATCTCTCTCCCTTTGTAAGATCCTCATCCCAGTCCTCTGACGTGGCTACAACAAATTATCAATTAAAAAGGGGACAATTTATATTGTAACAATTAAAAAGATTTTTGTCTTTCAAATGAGATTTCATGACATTTTTATCACCCCTTTCCTTTCTAATTTTTAGGGCTCATGTAATTAATGGACGTCCCCTTTCACTAAACATGCCTTTAAATTGTTACATTATCATTTTTGTATTTGAAAATTAAATTGTAAAAATAAAATAAAAAAGAAAAAGTGTTAGATACTTTCATAATATCCTATTTTAAGTACATTTTGTGATACAGTCAACCGACCATTTTAAACCAATTAATAGTAATAAAGTGTTAATGCACTGAATAATTAGTAACCATAGACACATTCTAATAATTAAGATAAAATTATGCTAATGCTCGATTTAACATTTCGGTTTTCTTTAATAGTGGATATCAATTTTTTTAATAACTAATAACAAACTAATAATGTTGTTATCGATGTAGAATCTATTAACTTTTTACAAATTAATAAACAGTTAATTAATAGATATACGTCCAATAGACGTTGTGTAATAGGTACAACGGGCAATTAAGAAGCTCCCAAATTATTAGAATTACTCACTAATTAGACACATAACTCCTCACACTTTCCTAGTTAAAAGTTTTTCATAAAATTTAAACTATCTTACTAGGTATATGAAAGTTGATGTGTTTACCTTAGACTATGATGGGGGTGAGGTTAGTTTAGTTAGGTTAGGTTGAATTTTTTACTCAGGGTCACTTTTAAACCCTCTACTCGAACTTAATTAATCCTCCCATTCATAGGAAACTTCTTGAAATGAATGGGGAAACCACTCTCAACAGGTAAATGTCCAAACACACGATTTTGTAAACATTTGTTGTCATTTTAGATTTCTTTGAATGAGAATAGGATCCTTACACAAGACATATTTTTATTTTACTTAATATACAGGGTGTCCCAATTTATATTACCCACCTGAATATCTTGTCAGGGATGTATCCAATCGAAAATTTATCTCTACAAAAGGTGCAGGGTTTGAAGGGGGACATATGATGGTGACCTACAATTTGACCTTGAACGTGATCTTTGAGGGTAATTGAAGGTCACTACACAACTGAATATCTCGTCAGGGTAGCCACCAAGCCCAAAGTGACTTTTAAAGAGGTGATTAAATTCGGAAAGGATAGATAAAAGTCATTTAAAAGCTAAATCTGTTTTGCCCCCATTTTGAAAACTTTTGCAGAAGAATAAATAAGTAAACCACTTTTCCTATATCTATCTGTATTATAATTTTGTCTTATCATAATTGACACTTTTCGCTTATCAATTGGTCGTATATGTAGACGTGAGTGGTTTGAACTTTGAAAACACATACGTGCTTAAGATGTTGATTCATCCTCAACTAACGTGCAACCTAATTATCGAACATAACAATAAACTACGTCTTATTCGGGTCAATAACGCAGTTTTTATGTAATTTTTATAATGATTGTGTGAAAACTGCATTCTACTTTACCTTGTGTACACCTTTATATCTCACGCTTGATTTGTTCCTTTTTACTAAAATTCACGGCCAGAGTATGATGCTTTAAATTTCACTCAGTAGTATATGTTTACATCGTTGTTCATAAATAACGAACACGCCACTTCCGAACTAATAAACAATTGTTGTTAAAATTCGGGAAATCCGTGCAGAAAAATGCAGGGTAATGTTAAGGCCATCAACAATATTTTTGTCTCGGTTAAAATGAGGAAAATACGTGTTTATCACAACATGTAACAGTAAAATTTACTGGTGAATGTGCCGTTAAATTTAGACTTGGCACGACTCAGTTTTTTTTACCAAAAAAGAAATTTTGTTTCTTATAAATCTAGTCGATATTAACAGTTGTAATATTGTTATTGATTTTTATTCTGATTTCGTCAGTTGCACATTATTTTTAATTAGGTACGTAAATAGATAATTATTATTTAAAAAATAAGTTTAACATTGTATTTAAATAAAACAGAAATAGATGAATAGCAATTACAGGAAGTTCCTTGAAAAAATATAAACTAAAAAAAAGTATTGCTTGTGAATATTCTAAGAAAAATTAATTACTTCAACCTAGATCATTGACATTGCACTACCAACTGCAATTAATTATTATTAATTTCAGTTAAAGAATGGAAAAAATTCATGTGAAAACTTTGAGAAGCAACTAACCCAAAATGAAAAACAATTGCAGTGAATGATCTATTGTCTAATTTTTTTAAAGCGGCAGCTCGAGCAATAAAATTTATTTAATAAAATGACTGACATCTACACTCAAGAAGAGAACAATAATAGTGACCATTTTAAGGGGTAATAAATAATCCTAATAGAGTCTGAAATTCGTCATGTGTTGAGAATTCCTCAAGTACCTGAAAAGTCAATATTTACAACCGTTTATCACCTATTTGATAATCTAATAAAAAAAATTCTCGTGTCGCAATGTTAGTTACCATACTGCTCCGAAACGGCTTGACCTATTTTTATGAAATTTTATATGCATATTCAGCAGGTCTGGGAATCGGGAACTATCTATTTTTCATACCCCTAACCTAACTGTTTTTAATTTTTTGGACACAATTTTTTATTTTTATTTTTTTATGATATGGCATTAAAAAATACATATAACCCTTTACCCTTCTACCACCAACCCCCATTTTTTAATAGCGATATTAGTACTGTAATAATCTTCAACTCTCAGTGGTCGATACCTGATCAATTATTATCAATCGATTAGTCATCCCCGCCAGGCGTCTACTGATGTCACTACTCACTACTCACCCAGCAAACAGCATGGAGTGGGGATGAGAATGAAGCAGATTTTTTTAGAATGTTACAGGCAGTTAAAATATGTTCTAAGAAATAAAATAATGTTTTATTATAAAACTTCAGAATGATTTGACAATGTTCAAGAATGTTCCAGCATCTTGAAGATCATTCAAGAATGTTTCAGAATGTTAAAAAAAATTAGAGAATGTTTTGAACCATTATGGGATGTTCTGGATAGTTCTAAATTCGCGAATATTCTAGAATGTTTCATCAAACGTGTAATATATTCTTACCCGGGCAACGCCGGGTATTGCTGCTAGTACCTCTGTAAAAACATTGAAACTATTTTGAGCTTTGGGTTAAACGGGGTCGTAAAAATTAGCAAGTTTAAGTCTTTACAATGGCTGTCATCACTTGGTGACAGTTTTATTGCCTGAGTCGAGTCGTCAATTCTGAAAGTTTAACACATTTTCGAATCTGATTTGAATGTGCAAATGTAATAATTAATAATAATAAGCAAATTTTTTTAAATATTTTTTTTTAATATTAAATTTCTGTTCTGCATGCATGTTACAATATAATCTAATATGTACAGAGTTGCCCTCCTGGATAAAATGCATAATTACAGCCCTGAAAAATTATGATTTGTAAAAGGAATGAATGATTTATTTAAAGGATCTTACACTCGGCCTTGAACTTTACAGAGCTGCTTTGCATTTTTTGTAATAGCACAAATTAATTTCTAATCCAATCCACCGTTAATTGAAAATTGTAGTTAAGTACAGTTTTCGCAATAAGTAGCTAACGCTTTTTATATAAATACAGTACATAAAGTATTGTCATAATTGTTCTTTATATGATTTTAATTTGATACTTCCTTTAAAAAGAACAATCGAAATAAGTGCATTTAATTAATACGTAAATGCATCCAAAGCCCATTTAGAGTAGTTTAATGAGACAATGGAATACAAAATTGTAAATAGATACTTTGATTGAGAAAATTATGTAAATAGGTACATAATCACTTTAAATAGTTTTAATGCAGAATACTTTAAAAATATGTCCAAAGGTCATCCTGTAGGGAAACCTTTGTAGTTGACCTTTGACAACAGAAATTTAAAATTGAGTTAATTAATGAAATCACATGCCTATAAAATTTTAAATTGCGTGCTGTTATGACTCTAGATTGAATCAGTTAATCAATAACTTTTGAGTTTTATATTTATGTATCACTGTTTTAAGTACAAAAGCAAACTTTGTTTATTATAAATGAAATTTCTTGTTACTTTTTGATGTAGACAGTCAGAAAATATTTATTAAATAACAGATTCAAAAAAAAAAATTGTTGCCTTGTGTTATTTACGAAAGATATTCTTGGTAAGACGTACCCCTCTCATCCCCATCGTGTTATATTAACTCTATAATGAGCTCCTAATTAAGATAAGAAAGAAAATTACAGAAACTATTTGGTTTTAGGTATCCAATGTCTCTTATCCCTTTAAACAAGATTGAATGAAGCTTTTGTGGACCCATCTCCCCCATTGTGGGCTCCCATAATCAACGAAATTATGAATTTGGATAAAATAAATTGATAATTCTCTTCAATTGACCTATCAGAAGCAACTACTTTATTGAACAAGAAAAATAAAGCTGCAATTGCTTTCAATAGCATACACCATACACATAAGGTTGTCATCAGTCCGAATTTCCGCGGATTTGTCCTAGTTTAGAGGGAGTAAAGCCGGGGTTTCATTTGTAGTCCGGGTCTAAAAGTTTTCAAACTACTTAAATTAGATTAAAAAAATATTTTTTTTGTTTTATTTAAAGAAATAAAAATCGTAAGACTGCTAACAATTCTTTAAACTTTAAGGTCTTGTTTTGTTTCTTAAGAAGACTAAATTTAATGTAGAAATAAATAAAAGTCAAAATTATTTTTTATTTTACTAAGAAACTTAAAGAAAAACACTGGTAACATGTCCGGGTTCGAAGCATCAATTTTTAGAGATGGCAACCCTAACCATATATTATAAGCTACAGTAAAATTACTCTAGGATGGTCTCCGGGATTACTAGTTCTTAAGATGCGCAATGGCAAAAGGTAACGCCTTCCTGGTGATAGCCACAGAGATGCATTTGCATGCTTGGTTTGAAGCAGAGTACTTGTCAGAGCGCATACTAAATCGCCCGCCTATTCATTTAAAAATGGTCGAAATATTCTATATAATTATTATATTTTAAATAATATAAAAGTTGCCAATATAGTGTGCAAAATGCTACGATATTAACACGTTTCATTACTAAAAGGTTATTTATGTATAATAATTTTGGGTACATAACAGTATCGGGAGATTCAGGTATAAACTAAATTAACAAAACTACCGGAGAGGAGACATCAAGCACCCCTGTCTTAAAACTAGTACATATATTTATTTGTCGTAATTTGTCGAGCGTTGATTGTATCTTTCTTCCTCCGAATGCGTTCTCTTTCTTTCTTCTACGCCGACTGTAAAATCTTCAGAGCTCATCTTAGAGTAACCAAGCTGTACCTATGTATCTACGTACTATCGATTTCTTATGTAATCCTGGTACCTACAAATATATACAATAATTATTTATGTGCTTACTTACCTACCTGTAGAAATTAGTTGTACCTACAGTTTATTTTATTACACATTACACAAGTTTATCGCACAACATTATAATTTATTATTATATGTCCTAATGGTAAGATTTCCATTCGTTTATTTTGCGCAGCAGGTAAATGTAACAATTAAAATAATGACAAATATATAGCACAGTTTCGTATCATAATGAGTATAAGCACATAGATAAATAGCATTGACTTTAATATATCAATCAATAATGTAACGATCTAAGGACTTAATAATAAGTACATAATAATAATAAGCAATGAATTTTAAAAAATATTTAACTTGAAATGTGTAAAACACTATTGCTTAATTGTTTAATTATTTGTTTATATAAATTACAATTTAATTGTACAAAACTGACAAAATCAATACTTAACGATGGATCTTATTAAATTTTTCGTTTTATTCGATCATTGCAGATTACAATTTCAATCCATTTTACAGACATCAATTAAATTGATTTTCTATAATCAAAATAACAAGAAATAATTCATAAGCTATTGTTGATTTGGAGCTCTTAATTAAATTAAGTTTCCGGATGATTTGTAGTGTACAATATTTGCAGATACGTCATTGTACAATATATCAATTACATTTACTTTTAACTTTTACAACAGAAAATTACGTAAGACTCTAAATGAATACGTAAATGAAGCTGTTGTAAAAGGTACTGAGTGAGGAATTGGCTTTCCTTGAAGTCTTTTTTGCACCGTGAAGAGATATTATTGTAACATAATGAGCTATTCTTTATAAAAAAGACAATTTATTAATTAAAACAATGGTTGATGCTAATTAAGGATTTATTTTATAAGCTTATACCAAAGTACTTAAGTATCTACGTTTTAACACAGCGGTAAGTCAAAAAAAGTAAAATGAAACACAATGGAGACTCTAGAAGTCCACCTGTTTCAAAATATATACATTTTATCTTCCAAGAGCTATTTTACATCTTTTATAAGTAAATAAAAAGTTAATTTCCAGCTTGTATAAGGCATTTACTCTCCCTAACACAATTTTTATTGTCTTGCATCATTCAATCGATCTCACCAATCAGTCTGCCATGTACATTCGACGTCTCAATATAATACAAAGTAAATATACATTATTTATTGTAAGTATGTTTTATTATTCTACGAACATTTTTCATTAGATCTGTCATCACTGAATGACTCCATTCCAATCTCATTATTTAACTAATAATGGGTAATATTTACAATTCTGTCATTCCTCACATTCGTCGCCTATAAACAACGTTTTAACAATTGTGTAATCTATTAAGGAGGCAATTTTTAATAAAAACAATACTGTCAGTGATAAAAATACCACCTGTATTATCACCCTATTTTGTACACTGGGTTTAGGTCAATTATTTAAAACCACAACGAACTGTAGAATACAGAAAAATTTACAGTAAAGGAATTGTTTCACGAGGAAGATTCTTCAGATGGGGTCCAAAACCAAAACCGATACTAAGTATGTCAGACCACTAACAACACCAAGACTATTTATTAGTTATGTGTTTGTCTTGCAGTTGCTCATCATCAATGCCACGAATTATTCAATTAGGTGATAACTTAAAACCCCAATAAACCCCAAAGACCCAATTTGTTCAGCAAAAAGTTTCAAGAAGAAGGTTCTTCAGATGGGAACTAAAACCAATACCAAGACTAAATATGCCACATTACTACCAATACCAAGACTTTATTAGCCTTGTGTTTGTCTTGCAGTTGCTCATCAGTAATCAATGTCACGAATCATTAAATAAGGTAATAACTTAAAACCCCAATAAACCCCAAAGACCCAATTTGTTCAGTAAATAGTTTCAAGAGGAAGGTTCTTCAGATGGGAACTAAAACCAATACCAAGACTAAATATGCCACATTACTACCAATACCAAGGTTGTATTAGCCTTATGTTGGTCTTGCAATTGCTCATCAGTCATCAATGCCACAAATCATTAAATAAGGTAATAACTTAAAACCACAATAAACCCCAAAGACTCAATTTGTTCAGTAAATAGTTTCAAGAGGAAGGTTCTTCAAATGGGAACTAAAAAACCGATACCAAGACTAAATATGCCACACTACTACCAATACCAAGACCTTTTTAACCTTATGTTGGTGTTTCAAATTGCTCATCACTCATCAATGTCACGAATCATTAAATAAGGTGATAACTTAAAACCACAATAAACCCCAAGGACCCAATTTGTTCAGTAAATTGTTTCAAGAGGAAGGTTCTTTAAATGGGAACTAAAACCAATACCAAGACTAAATATGCCACTTTACTACCAATACCAAGACCTTATTAACCTTATGTTGGTGTTGCAAATTGCTCATCACTCATCAATGCCACGAATCATTTAATAAGGTAATTACTTAAAACCACAATAAACCCCAAAGACCCAATTGGTTCAGCAAGTAGTTTGAAGAGAAAGGTTCTTCAGATGGGAACTAATACCAATACCAAGACTAAATATAGCAGACTGCTACCAATATTAAGACTTTATTAGTTTTGTGTTTGTCTTGCAGTTGCTCATCATTCAATAGTACCACAAGTTTATATTAAAAGTGCCAATTAAATCCAATAAAATTTCTTGGTAATGGTTAGTTTCGTTACTGTTATAATTACCCATAGGTAATACCTTTAATACGTAAGTATTGTAGTTTTGATCAACCTTGAATGTGAAGTAAGTAATAGATGGTTCTTTAACAGACTCCAGGTGCATTACGAGCGAATAAATATCGACAGGTGTTTTAATTATCCTTTTTTTATATCTTCTTTTTTCTTGACAGCCGTGTCCTTCGCGATTGTAGGTGCTCGAGAAAAAAATGATATACATATGTAAATGAGCCTCTGCTATTTATCGTCTTACAATCGTTAATTAATTGAATAATAAATAAATATTGATGAGTACTGAGTAGGTACACTGTACACTTATGGGAAGGAGATGCTTTGCCAGATTATATGCACTGCATTCAATTATATTATGTATTAAAATTGTGTATAAGTAATGACCGCGGAAGAGTAATAATTGCTAATTTATTATTATTAATAATAAATAATAATTTAATACAGTAACTACTGCATTCAGTTTAAAAGGAAACGCATAATTAACTAATCGGATTAAATTATAATAACGAACCCTTAAGTCACGATTTTCTTAAAGGTGATAACTTAGTGGGAGAAACTATTCAAGTTTTTCATGGTTAGTAAGTTTTGGATCTCATCAGCACGCCATACGGAATTTTAATACATCACTAACCAAAACGAAGGGTAATATGTCGCCACCTATTAATATAATAAATAGCAATCAAGCTGAAAATACGCAGCAGGATCCTTTAAAGTTTTTTTTGGGTAATTTGTATTTTACAACTTAGTTTAAAGTCTCATCAGCAAGTTACAGGGAGTTTTGATAAATTTCTGACCAAAATCATGTGTTAATTTGTGTTGCCAAGTAAATATTTTATATGCTAGATAAAAGTCTAGCCTCTTCAACATGGAAAAACACAAAGCAGGACCTTTTAATGTTTTGGTTTATTAATATGTATTCCATGTGTTTTAAATCTCATCAGCACGCCATAGGGAGTTTCAATAAATTACTGACAAAAGCGAGAAATAATATGTCACCGTCTGTTATGAATTGCCAACTAAATATTTTATATGTTAGATAAAAGCCTAGCCCCTTCAAGATGAAAAATTACACATCAGGACCTTTTAATGTTTTTCTTGTTAATTTGTATTTGATAGCCAATATACATATTTTAAATGTTAGAAAAAGGTCTCCATTCTTCAAGCTATAAAACACTGCCTTTTTTTTGGTTAATTTTCATTTTAGTTCTCATGTAGATGCCATAGGGAATTTTAATAATTCACTATCCAAAAAGAAGGACATGATATCGCCATCTGTTGATATATGTTACCAACTGAAGTATTTTATGTGTTAATCGAAACCCAAATCAAATTACCTAGTAAGAATAAGTTCCTAGTCAGTAATTTATTGATTTTATCCTCACAATATTAATCGATTACACGAACATTTTCATTCATAAATCTATTGAAAAATCATCATTATATTTATACAGGGTTTTTCAAGTTGATGGGCTATTAGAAGTATATGAATTAGTAGAAGGAATTAAATTCTGAAACTTGGGCTCATTTGGTTATTGTTTATGCCGCTTCTTTTAAAAATATTTTCAAGTTCGATTTACATCAGGTTATACCGGAAATCGACACCAACTTTGTTATTTTAAACGGAATGATATATTTTTTACGCTGAATTCGAATAAAACGTGTAATTCTAAGGTAAGTTTGATAACCAACTTGTACACCTACGACAATCGGTTTCTGAGTTAATTTAACTTATAGAAAAAAAATCGCTACCGCAACCCAACCTATAAAAGATCATAACTTCCACAAAATACGACTTAGAGTGTTGAAATTTTTACTAGTAATAGATGAATATTAGTGCTAACGCCTTGACAAAATTGAATTAAATAATTTATACAGGGCGTTCAAAATAAAATTCTAAAATTGAAAAACTTCAAACACGAATTACCTCGTTTTTTCAAATGGCACCTACTATTTTTTATTTTTTCAATCGATTCCTTTTTTATCCTCTTTCGATCTATATGGATACTTCCTATTTTAAGTAATAATTCAAAATTATTTCAAAATTTTCAAAAAAAATAGGAAGTATCCATATAAATCGAAAGAGGTTAAATGAAGGAATCGATTGAAAAAATAAAAAATAGTAGGTGCCATTTGAAAAAACGAAGTAATTCGTGTTTGAAGTTTTTCAATTTTAGAATTTTATTTTGAACGCCCTGTATAAATTATTTAATTCAATTTTGTCAAGGCGTTAGCACTAATATTCAGCTATTACTAGTAAAAATTTTTTTTTACTTAATAAATAAATGAACTTGGAACATTTTGTTGTGGATGTATTTTAGAACGTAATTTTAAATCTCATCAGCACGCCATAAGGAATTTCAATAATAATTACTGACAAAAGCGACAGATGTTATGTCAGCATCTTTTAATATGTGTTGCCAACTAAATCATTTTTCCACTTCAAGCTGGAAAAGCACAGTAGAAATTTTAAATTCAAATTTAAATTGGTATCATTACATTGTGTATAACGTGAATCGATTGAAATATTAAAAAATGCATATTGCAAATAAAGAATTAGTATTCCTGTCTATTTCAATTTTAAATTTATTTGACCCTGTATAAATTATTATAATTGAGGCGTTACACTATATCGCATACTATAAAAATTTTTTTTTACTTAATAATAAATGAACTTGGAACATTTTGTTGTGGATGTATTTTAGAACTAATTTTAAATCTCATCAGCACGCATAAGGAATTTCAATAATAATTACTGACAAAAGCGACAGATGTTAGTCAGCTCTTTTAATATGTGTTGCCAACTAAATCATTTTTCCCTTCAAGCTGGAAAAGCACAGTAGAAATTTTAAAGTTCTTTTGGTCACATTACATTGATTGTATCATCATCTATTAAAAAATGTATGCAAATAAAATTAAGTGATCCTGGTGCATCAGTTTATCTTCAGAAGGAGAGCCGTGAAGGTCGACGTGTGCAGAAAAAAATGACTCAAACCACCTGTCCATATTAACTCAGTTATAAAAAGTAAGTGAGAAGTCAATTTCATTTAGTATTCATTTTTCAGTTTTCATCACTCAAGGTTAATTCGTTAGAACTTTTTATTGTTTATGCAGAATTAAAAAAATCTATTTAATTCCTTTCCAACGAAGGACTGCTAAAAATGCCCAAAAGTGTTCCCAACTTATCAAAATATTATTATGTAAATTTTAGATGAGTTTTCTAAAGTTATAAATATTGATATCCAGTCTAAATGATATTAAAGAATTGTTACTAGTAAAATATTAATTAGTTGCACTGGTGTTTACCTAGCAGTCTCAGAGTTTAATAAATGACCATAGACAGCAGTATAAGCGCCATCTACAAATATTTATGGATTTAACCGAAAGTTACTGGCAAAACAGTCGAGATAACATTTACTACAATTATCAGACAATCTCGTTTCTTAAATTAACCGAATGCCAATACGATTGGTATATACATACTAGGATAATATAATGACAATGTGAAAACCTTTAGATACTTAAAATGGTATTGATTTTTATCATCTGCAGATTACATATGGACAGAGCCGTGGTTACATTATTGTAGAAATCGGCGTAATTCACTGTTGCATACAAAAAAGGGAGATAATTAAAGTTTTGTTATTGCAATTAAGATATGTAGTGTTGCTACATGTTAATGAGAATTGTACATACATATACATTTTCAAAGAGTATCAACAAATAAGCGTTTATTTTATTTTCCTACCTTTCTATATTAATGCAAACGATTTTGCGTAACTATTGGATAGTTTGCATTCATAATAATATGAAAACATTCATTGCCGTATTGTTCACGAAATAATGACCGCGTAAGTTGCACTGATTATGTTGTAAACTATTCACGATAATTACTCAAAATGATTCGAGTTAATTAATAAGGAAGACCTTCGATTTTATTCCTTAAACAAAACCGATTAGGAATTTGTTGTTCCCCGTGTCGTGTTTATGTTGTGTACATACGGTTGTAGGAATTTCTATAGGGTCCTTGCAGTCTACGAACACCTGTGGGCAAACATTTTTCATGAATTTTGAATTTATCCTTCAATTACACCACATTATTACCTACTACTTATCACGTATCCATAATACTATGACTTTTTCAAATGTTTAGTGTTTGAAATAAAAACTATTGTTCCTTAAAGTCGGTTATAACGTATAGAAATCGGTACGCTATATCAAAAGTTCGTTAAAACAGAATTAGACACATTTTCTTACAGAAGAGTATTGTACAGGGTTTTTCGAGTTGATGGGATATTAGAGGTACATATATGAATTAATAGAATGAACTCAATTCTGAAGCTTGGGCTCATTTTGTTATTGTTTATGGCGCTTCTTTTTAAAATATTTTCAAGTTCGATTTACATCAGGATATACCGGAAGTCGACACCAACTTCGTTATTTTAAATGGAATGGTATATTTTTTACGCTGAATTCGAATATAACGTGTAATTCTAAGGTAAGTTTGATAACCATCTTGTACACCTACGACGATCGGTTTCTGAGTTAATTTAATTTATAAAAAAAAAATCGCTACCGCAACCCAAATTATAAAAAATCATAACTTCCACAAAATACGACTTAGAGTGTTGAAATTTTTACTAGTAATAGCTGAATATTAGTGCTAACGCCTTGACAAAATTGAATTAAATAATTTATACAGGGCGTTCAAAATAAAATTCTAAAATTGAAAAACTTCAAACACGAATTACTTCGTTTTTTCAAATGGCACCTACTATTTTTTATTTTTTCAATCGATTCCTTCATTTAACCTCTTTCGATTTATATGGATACTTCCTATTTTTTTTGAAAATTTTGAAATAATTTTGAATTATTACATAAAATAGAAAGTATCCATATAGATCGAAAGAGGATAAAAAAAGGAATCGATTGAAAAAATAAAAAATAGTAGGTGCCATTTGAAAAAACTAAGTAATTCGTGTTTGAAGTTTTTCAATTTTAGAATTTTATTTTGAACGCCCTGTATAAATTATTTAATTCAGTTTTGTCAAAGCGTTAGCACTAATATTCAGCTATTACTAGTAAAAATTTCAACACTCTATGTCGTATTTTGTGGAAGTTATGATTTTTTATAATTTGGGTTGCGGTAGCGATTTTTGTTTTTATAAATTAAATTAACTCAGAAACCGATCGTCATAGGTGTACAAGTTTGTTATCAAACTTACCTTAGAATTACACGTTTTATTCGAATTCAGCGTAAAAAATATACCATTCCATTTAAAATAACAAAGTTGGTATCGACTTCCAGTATAACCGGATGTAAATCGAACTTGAAAATATTTTTAAAAGAAGCGGCATAAACAATAACCAAATGAGCCCAAGTTTCAGAATTGAATTCCTTCTACTAATTCATATACTTCTAATAGCCCATCAACTTGAAAAACCCTGTTTAAAATCCATAAAAAATCTGCCAAATCAAAAATGTATCGGTCAATTTTTTTCCAAATCCGTCAGGTTTATAAAATAATAATGTCCCATATATTAAATTTTCAGTTACTCAATAATAACATGAATAAACATCATTTTTTTCAGGATCAAAAGAAGAAAAGCAAAATCGTAAATACCTTTAGGGATATATTTATTGAGACCATGAAGGGGGTGAGTAGGTACCTATTTTATTTTGTTATCGCATTAAAATCGAACATATACTTTAATAAAGTTTATGTACAATTTGATACCCATAAAACATGACTGAATATTCGTACGATCAACACGAAATCGATAAAAAATACAATAAAACTATTTTTGTAACTATTTTTTCTACCATCAAGTTATATTATCATACATTATCCGCTAATTAATTAATTATTTTCACATTCACATGCAATATTGTTTTATAGTATCGATATATATCGATTTATTTTACCCCCAAATAATATACATATTAGGTGTGTTTTTCAATGAATTTATCGTAGGTAATACATATGGATATGTATCTATGTATATATTCTTGAGATAATTATTACGAGTGGACTGATTATATTGTGATTGAAACACATATGTGTAGGTGGAACTCTCTGGCTTTTCCGCTTCATCAGCCATCTGCTTAATAAACTTTCCCAATGGAACTGTTATATGTACATAATTCGTGACAGTAGAAAGTGAATCTTCAACTGAGGACTTCCCCTAGCCTTCCGCGAAATCGCTCAAAACAAATCACCTGCACTATTAATAATTTTCAGGTGCCTATATAATAATGTTTATGTAGGTACATTATACCAATGATTCATATTGTACATTCAACGCTTTAAAATATTATTGATATTAAATAGAAAAAAATATTCCACAGCGGCAACAACAAATTTGTTATTACGTACGTACTTTAATTAACAACATAATTCGTTGAAAATTCGAAATTTATGGTTATTGTTATAGGTATAATAAAATTAATTAATTATTTGTTACTGTTCTACGAACAAAATCAAAATTAACATAACAAGGAGTTAGGGCAGAATTAGCATATAGTGATCTGAAGGTATGACAAATTGCACTAGGCTAGGCTGTAGTGAGCAAAGGGGTTGTTAAGTTAAGAAAAATGGCACTAACGTGATTAAAAATTATTCACATTTATTTTTTTATATTTCTTACTAGCAGCAATACCCGGCGTTGTCCGGGTAAGAACATATCACACGTTTGATGGAACATTCTAGAACATTCGCGAATTTAGAACTATCCAGAACATCCCATAATGATTCAAAACATTCTCTAACTTTTTTCAACATTCTGAAACATTTTTGAATGATCTTCAATATTCTGGAACATTATTGAACATTGCCAAATCATTCTGAAATATTATAATAAAACATTATTTTACTTCTTAGAACATATTTGAACTCCCTGTAACATTCTAAAAGAATCTGCTTCATTCTCATCCCCACTCCGTGCTGTTTGCTGGGTGAGTAGTGACATCAGTAGACGCCTGGCAGGGATGACTAATCGATTGATAATAATTGATCAGTTATCGACCACTAAGAGGTGAATATTATTACAGTACTAATATCGCTATTAAGAAATGGGGGTTGATGGTAAAAGGGTGAAAATTAATCTTTATATGTATTTTTTAATGCTCAATCATAAAAAAATAAAAACAAAAAAATTTGTCTAAAAAATAAAAAATGAAAATTAGGGGTGGACCACTTAACATTTAGGGGGATGAAAAATAGATGTTGTCCGATTCACAGACCTAACCGATGTGCACACAAAATTTCACGAAAATCGGTCGAGCCATTTCGGAGAAGTTTAATTACAAACACCGTGACACGAGAATTTTATATATTAGAAGATTATTTTAATAAAATATAGGGCACTTACATAACACTACAATAAATTAAAAGTAAAAGTGATTACATTTTCTTTACAAGAAAAATCAACTAACTGAATCCCTTAATCATGTAAGATCTTAACGTCTCTTTTTAATGGCGGTAGGTATTGTGCAATTAAGCAGTGACACGTTCACGATTTGTATTTTAAAAAAATTGTCTTTTGACCAAAAATTAAATTAAAATTGGATGCAGGTGCACTGAAAAAAACATATTATCCACATATCTATCTGTAACAAGAAGGAAATACACCCAAATGCTCATTTTCAAAAAATAAGAGCACATATGTATACGTAGATATTGATTTGAATTATAGAAATTCGACTGTAGGGTCAGGTGGGGTTATTGTGATCGATTTTGGAAGTTTGACTTTTGAAGCTCGATGGATCATAGATGAAGTTTCAATTTAGGCGGCTATATGAGTAATTTAGGTTCTTGTTTGGTTTTAAGTGAATTTCTGTTATTAAATATGCAAATTTGGATTTTTTTTGCAAAAAAACTTAAGTTTACAATTACCCCTTCACTTATTAACGCAGTCGAAAACTTAGGGGTAAATGTGAATAATCATCTTGTTTGTACTGGCTTTATAAAGGTTTTTAATGGGGCAAAAGTGAACAATTCGCTTTCAAACGTGAATTCCAATGAAAATTATATTTATAAAGCCATGTTCACAATTACCCCAAAAATTATATATTATATAGAAATATTTTCACTGTTTAACATAAAATATTACGACACTCTTCCTCTGCTGTTTAGCGCGCTAAAGAATCCAACCGTCAAAAGTCAACACCACAGTCTATACGTAATTCCCATTAGTTGGAATAATCAAGAGTCCTATTTCATCGAAATAAAGAGTCTGTTTACAATTACCCCACCTGACCCCACCTCAAAATAAATCGTTTTTGGTAGGTTTTCGTTTGCAATGAACAAATTTTGTGTTCCAATGTGTGACTGCTTTAAAAGATTTTCACTGATAGGTTCATCAAAATAACATCAAATTGGTTTGTTATAGATATGAGTAATTAATTTCGTAGGCTCAACATGGAGGGGGGATCCAAAAGAAGAGAGTAAGGTCATTAAAAATCTCACGTTATCTTTTTATTTTAAAGATTATAAAATCCTTTCCTCTTAATAATTGAAATTTCATTATAAAATAAATCTCACGTTGAAGGCAGTGAACATCTCACCAAAATCTTACCAAATCTCACTAAAGAGGTCTTCGCGTATTAATTAAAAGACATCATCTTACTTTTGGATTATTTTACCGTCATCGTCTTATTGTTCTTACGTAACACGTAACATTTTTTAAAAGCCTAGATTTAAGTTGTACGTATATACGAAATCACCTTGACAAAAGCCTTATTTTTTGCAAGCCCTAATTATCATTTTTTAATTTGCAAAAATTAAAGTCAAATTTCAAAATGGTCAATGTTCACGTAAATCAATTTCTTTTGTACAATAATACAATAAATTTGTTTACGAGTGGAACTGGAGCTTAAGATTCATGAACTTAACCTTGCGAATAAAAAATTGCTCTGCGTGGCGATTTATTAAATTCAATAAGTTACGTAGGACGTATTATATTATTTATCATAGGCAAAGCGTATCGCTTTTGGTGATTTTTAGTCAGAAAAATAGGTTAGTGTGACAAGTTCTTTTAGCTGAAGGGTACAAAGCACCTTGTGTAGGATTCGACGGTGTATTTACAGACTCGACAGTCCGTAGCATATTTTGCATTGACATTGGAATTGGTGAACGTTTTTAAACGAAGCGGAACCGATCCAAGAATGTCTACGTACCAATCAAATTAAAAATCACCGCTCTCGGTTTGCAATTTATCTGTTGCCATTTTCTATATGCCATTAATGTACATTTTTAACCTTAAGCTCGTGTTTGCTTGTTACCGAGAGAAATATTTTTTTTTGGTCTTTTATCCTTTCTGACAAGGTTTGTTCGTTTCTTCTATCAAATGTCACCTAAATTTATAAATTACCTGAACTGATGTGAAAAGAAATCTATTAGGAATTTCCTTGACCCTGCCATTTTTGCTACCATTCATAGTTGTAACTATAACATAATAGGGTAAGAGTACCAGTGAATGAACAGTACCAGTAAATGAACAATTCTGAACTAATATACGATTGTTAAGCTTCTGTCGCATTTCTCTAACTTATTGGGATATCCTATAAATCCCTCTTACTCTGTTTTATTGTTGTCTCAAACAGTATTAAGTTCCATTCCACCGATTGAAGACAAGAGCATTTTTTTGACAACTGTTTTAGCTAACCAAGGTGTTCCCTAAGAGTTAATAAGCGAGCATGTAAGTAACAGCAGTGTATAATAAGAGTACTAGATTTGGTCGCCTCATAATTTTTGATAATTTTAATACACTGTTATATTTCTCGTTATAATAACTGCTAACATAACCTGAAAATACAAATTATCATCGCAAAAACCGGCAAAAGTATTGTTCATTCACTGGGTCGCGTAGTATTCCCAGTAAATGAACAATATGTTCATTCATTGAAAACTAGTGTGAATACGCGTTTGAGCACATTTTCGTCTTTAAGTAATCGTCTTTTAAGGCGATTCCTTAGTTTTATATTTACATTTACACGCAAAATGTCCTTTATTCGTATTATATTTTCAATTTTTTCAATTGTTCTAATAAATTTTACCATTTACTTTCTTAGTTCATTTATTGGAACAATGGTATTCATTTACTGGTATTGCTTGTTCATTTATTGGGGTTTTATGCAGAATTAAATAGTTATATTCCCTTTCAATTCAAGATTAAACGTAAGTGAATTCTTTAACCGTAATCCTAATCATGATTAAATAAGATGTATGTATAAACTAAGATCATATTTTAATATAACATAATTAATTTATAAAGATTATCCAAATTCTGTAAATGCCTTAACTGTTCATTCACTGGTGCACTTACCCTACTCAGTATTTGTTCTGGTATTTATTAGTAGTATTAAAATTGATCAATTGTACGTTACATTTTACAGAAACCATCCAAACGTACATTACATTAGACATTTTTTTTAAATAGGAAGTACTGAATCCTGACAATTAATTGTTTGAACACTCGGTTTTTGTAAACATTTGTTGTCGTTCCGGGTTTCTTTAAATGACAATAAAATCCTTAGATAAAATATCTTTATATTACTTAATATATAAATGTACCTGGAATATTTTGTTGTGGATGTATTTTAGAACGTAATTTTAAATCTCATCAGCACGCCATAGGGAGTTTTAATAAATTACTGACAAAAGCGAGAAATAATATGTCACTATCTGTTAATATGTGTTGCCAACTAAAATATTTTGTATGTTAGACAAATATCTTCCCTCTTTAAGCTGGAAAAACACAGCAGGACCTTACATTATTTTTTTCTTGGTGAATTTGTATTTTAGAACTAAATTTTAAATCTCATTAACACACCAAAGGGAGTTTCGATAAATTACTGACAAAAGCTAGGGATAATGTGTCACCGTCTGTTAAAATGTATTGCCAACTAAATATTTTATATGTTAGATAAAAGCCTAGCCCAGGGATGGCGAACCATTGGCACTCGTGCCACAAGTGGCACGTTTGAAAATTTTGATGGCACGCACAAAAACAAATTTTTTTTTAAGCTATCTTTTTTAATAGAAATGAATTAAAAATTATTAATCTACACTTAATTTATTCTTTATGATATAAATTTGTAGTACTGAATACCTGTCTTAGTATGTTAACTAGAACCGTCAAATTATACATTTTATTATTAAAATATCGCATGAATTCTTTCGAAGTATATACAGATGCGCATTAGATAAAAATTTTGCGTATCCAGTTTCGCCTTCTTAAGGTATTTGAATGTTGTTGCTGTCGCAGCGGTCGAATCAAAATTTATTTTATATCCTGATACAATACCATTTGAAAAATTAAATTTAAAAGTCCTTGAGTGGTCAAACTTTAATGAATTAGAAATGGAATTAGTTGAATTTCAGTCAAGTACCATATAGAACCAAAAATTTGTTGATTTAAGAAACGATTTCGAAATTATTAAAAGTAATCGATTATTGGATAAAATAAATAAAATTGCAGAAGATGAAATTCTAGCTATAGGTACATGGAATTCAATTCCTGACACGTTTAATTGTTTAAAACTTTAAAAATATTAGCAAAGGCAATTTTATCAATATTTTCATCGACGTGGGCATGTGAATCTCTATTTTAGAATTAAATTTTATAAAAAATAAATATAGGAATAGAATGACGGATGAGTCGAGCTCTGCATGCGTACTGTTGAAATTAACTAAATATGAACCAGATATTAAATCTTTAGGTACATCTTGTGTACAGCAACAAAAATCACATTAGAAACAATTTTTTTTAACGTGAATTTTGTTTCTAGCATATTGCTTCTTGTAAAACATTGATTAATAAAAAATTGTTTAAAGATGAATTGCTTTTGTTTGTTTGTTTAATTATTCTTACGTATTGTTTCACCACGCTAACATTTCGAATAAAATTTTATTGTGGCACGTTACCTATTTAAAAAAGAATTTTTATGACTTTGTGGCACGGACATCAAAAAAGGTTCGCCATCCCTGGACTAGCCTCTTCAAGATGAAAAAACACACATCAGGGCCTTTTAATGTTTTTCTTGTTAATTTGTATTTGATAGCTAATATACATATTTTAAATGTTAGAAAAAGGTCTCCATTCTTCAAGCTATAAAAACACTGCTAGACCTTTTAAAGTTATTTTCTTGGTTAATTTTCATTTTAGTTCTCATGAAGACGCCATAAGGAAATTTAATAATTCACTATCAAAAAAGGACAAGATATCGCCATCTGTTGATGTACATATGTTACCAACTGAAGTATTTTATGTGTTAGTCAAAAACCAATTAAAATTACCTAGTGAGAATAAATTTCTAGTCAGTAATTTATTGATTTTATCCCCACAATATTAATCGATTACACGAACATTTTCATTCATAAATCTATTGAAAAATCATTATTATATTTATATAATATCTATGTGAATAGTATCGGGGCTGGACATTACTTTCCCCTCATTTTTTTACGACTATCTGACAATAAGTTTGTAGCAATATGATATATTTTTATTTTACTTCATATATACCTAAATGTACCTACTTGGACATTTTGTTGTAGATTTAAATAAATTGAGAAAATGTGCATTTAAAAAAAAATATTCACTTGACTATGAAATCACAATTTAATGAATGTATTCTACGAAAAATTTAAGAAACTGTAGACTACCTATAAATATTCAATATGACGTTTCGAACTCTTAGCTCTTCCTCTAAAACTATCCTCCTGTCCTATCATTTCTCTATTAATTCTTGAACATTTTTTGCCTGTTTCTCCATTATCAAAATTGCAAACCGGAAACTGATACCTACACTTAACTAAAAATGCGACATTCTTCTAAAGATACGTGTTCATTTACTTTTCGTGTATTTACCAATCTGCTACTTCCTCTATTTCCAGTGAAAACCACAATTTATTTTTTGCAATTGCCGCTATTACCTTGACTCAGTTATGGAAAGATAAGGGAACTGAAATTTGGCACATAATACGAAAGATTTATTCAGCTCAGGATGTAATTTTATCGTGCATTTACTCTCAAATATTACAAAATTGTTAAAATCGTAAAATTTCATGTAATTTAAGAAATATTTCTGGTTGATAGCGTCTCCTTTACTACATACACGTACATACATAAGAACGTATGAAATACAGAGCTTGTTATTACAAAACGTTTCTTTATTTGCTTCTTACAATTATTAGTCATACAGCTACTGATCAAAGATAATTAATACACAGATATGTTTTTGAAACACTAATTTCCTTATTAACCTTAAGAAATGATTAAATTAATGATGTTGCTAACACAATAAGTGCAGCAACGTTACGCAATTCCTTACAAGAAGCAATTTACTCCGTTTGTTATTTGTTAATTTCATTAACCGAAGGGCAATTATTTTGTTAAGCTCCTAAAATTATTACACTTTTAAAAATTATTAAAATTGTTCAATTCAATTTGCTATATTAATGCTTATGTAAAATTTTGGAATTAACATTTACATTTGTTGAAGTTTTATGTGCTGTAATAATCAGTAGAAAAGTCTTTTTTTTTCATTTATAATGAAATAGGGCTTTTATTTAGTGGCTAAGTATATGAAATTTTCAACACGTAGCACATAATCATAGCACTTCGTCCTGTATTGTCGTAAGAGGTAAAATTACTGTTCCAGGCTGTCCAACGCCAAATAGCCTTATGATGAATGAATGGTCCCAGCTAATGGCCCAAACACATACGGACTCCTGATTTACTGGGTGAGTTTATTTTTATCCTGGCTCCCACTCACTTTAAGATTAAGTGAAAATGTCCCTGGATCGATCAAATTTTTAATTACCTTTGCAGATATTTTTTTTTACGACACCAGAAGATATATTTATTACAAGCAGATATTGGAACACTCAAACATTGTAAACATGGAACTCTTTATTGTGGATTTGAATTAAATTCACTTGACTGTCACAATTGAATTGAATTGAAAGTATCCGATCAAAAATTTAAGAAACAATGCGACGTTTCGACCTCTTTCACTTTTATTATGTCTAATATCAATAGCTACGTACTTACTTTCGCTTTATGTGTCAATTTTCTGAACTAATACAACATGGTGCATTAAAACTATTTGATAAATATCGAGAATAATATAAAAACTACGAAGTTTTCAAACATGTAGGGTAATAGTTTTCAAGACGTATCTCTCGACTAAATTGGAATATCGGGTTGTAATGGAAGTTAACGTCAACTTTTTTATTTTAAATGGAACCCCAATGTTTTCTAAATTTTCGGATTCCTCATCAAAAATGAGGGTCATGTTGATAATTCAACCCTTCCTTGATTGTCAACAGTTTTTGAGTTATTACCCTGTTTTCATTTTTTTTTGCAGCACCCCTCTTTAGCTCGATTATTTTCGAAACTAATTATTTTTAGAATGGTACCAAATCGTCCAAAAATGTTTGAAAAAAAAAATTAAAGAAGGGATTAAAACGTGTCTTGAATGTCATAAATTAAAAATCAAAGAAACTTCGTTTTTTTTTAAATAGCACCCCTTATTTTTCTTTACACTGAAACATTAATCATTTAATCTTCAGTAAAAAAATGTTAAGACACTGTGCGACTAAAATTTATATCATGTGAGAAAGTTCATTCTTTTAGCGTTAAAATTAAAAATAATCAAATTTTTAACTTAAATAGAACCGAAATTGTGAATTTTTGAAAGAAAGTCTCCAAGCCAAGAATAACCAAATCGTCTAATTTAGATTACCTCAATTTTAAAAGCTTTTATTTAACTTGCAATGTATGTTTGTTCGGGTGGAATCTTGCTACTCAATTTTTAAGCAGATATCTTCAACCGATTGAGTTGAAATTTTGTATACACGTTTAGTTTGGATGACAATACACGATAAGCTGTGTGACGTCATTCTAAATCCAATATGGCGGACCATCCAAGATGGCGGAATAGTTCTACAATATGGGTATCAAATGAAAAGGCTTGCCGATAATAATTAGAAAAATATTCTGACATCACTGTTAATACAATATGGCGGACTTTTAGAGTTTTTTATGTTTTCTTATAGTATGGGTATTAAATGAAAGGGTTCGCTGAGAATAAAAAGGCAGGTTAAAAAAAAGGTGGTGATTACAAGCTCCATTGCTCTAATCCCCCTGAAATTTGGTGTAGAGACCTCGATTATTCTTGAAGTAGAATTTTTTGAGCCTGTAACATCGGTTGATTAACTTTGACTTGTGTAATTTGGCGAGATGGGAGTCATCAGCATTGGTCTGCAACCTGTCTAGGAGAAGGACAACTCCAAAATCAAACAATGATGCGTTGAATGAGATGAACAGACTCTGAAACCTAGCCAGCGATAACTAAAAAGTAAAAAATAAATTAAAAGAAAAAAACCTTTTTAAAAAAAGCTTTTATTTAAATTCTCTAAAAAGAAGAAAATAAATATTTCCTTTAAAATTTTAACCATCAACTTATAACCTCATTATACACAATTATTATGATCATAAAAGCTTGTCGCTGGATTTAATTGTGTAAATAAACTAGTACCTATTTAATTGAGTAACTTAATCTACTAAGTTTAATTTTTTTTAATTTCAGCAAACCTCGCGACAAGCTTTTATGATCATATAAATTGTGTATAATGAGGTTATAAGTTAAAAGTTAATATTTTAAAGGAAAATTTTATTTTTTTCTTTTTAGAGCATATCTATAAATAAAAGCTTTTTTTAAAAAGGTTTTTTTCTTTTAATTTATTCCAGAATAGGTAAAAAAATCCTCAGACGCGTCTCTTTTTTTTATATAAAATTCATAAAAAATCTGTCAAATCAAAAATGAATCGGTCAATTTTTTTCCAAATCTGTCAGAATTATAAAATAATAGTGTCCCATATATTTCATTTTCAGATACTCAGTAATAATATGAATAGATATCATTTTTTTCAGGATCAGAAGAAGATATTTATTGAGACCATGAAGGGGATGAGTACCTATTTTATTTTGTTATCACATTAAAATCGAACATATACTTTAATAAAGTTTATGTACAATTTAATTCCTATAAAACATAACTGAATATTCCTACGATCAACAAGGAATCGATGAAAAATACAATAAAACTATTTTCTAACTATTTTTACCTACCATAAAATTATTGTATTATCATACAATGTCCAAGAATTAATTATTTTCATATTCCCAAGCAATATTAAGTTTTGTAGTATATATCCATTTATTTTACCCCAAAATAATATAGGTATGTTTTTTTAAATAGAAGGGAAGTTGTATATTTTTGAAAGTGAGTCTCCAAGCCAAAAGTCACCAAATTGTCTAAATATCCATCACCTCTCTTTCCAGAATACGAAAAAAAATTCTCAAACGCGTTTCTTTTTTGGGTACAAAATCCATTAAAAAATCTGCCAAATCAAAAATGTATCGGTCAATTTTTTTTCCAAATCCGTCAAGTTTATAAATACTCAGTAATAATATGAATAAATATCCTTTTTTTCAGGACCAGAAGAAAAAAAATCGTGAATACCTTTTGGGACATATTTACTGAGACTATGAAGTGGGTAAGTTTTTATCTGAGTTATTATCACATTAAAATCGAACATATTCTTTAATAATTCAATTAGTCCTTTTTTTATAATTGAAATACTTTTAGAAATACAAATTCCCATAAAACATGACCGAATGGTCGCACAATGTATAATTAATTGACAAAAAATATTATCCACTAATTAATTATTTTCATTTTCACATCTTTTTTATATTTTCATTAATTATTTTTAATAATATCATCACATTATATTTCTTCAAACTACAGAAAATTATTTATTCTGCTTTTTTTTTGTTATCAAATCAAATAAATACTTTAAAATTTATATTTTTAGTAATTTAACTTTACAATCCCAATTAATTGCCTTTTCTATCCTTTCGAATTAATAATTCAATTAAACAAGTTCAATGACCTCCATATTATTACAATGAAAAAGCACGTGCTCCTTGTAGTACTATAATAGTAATAATGAATGAAAACGTAAACTATTTCATTCATAAATAGGTTAGAAAATTCGCGCCTTTTATTTTGGCGGTGGCGAGAACATGTACTGTCAAAACCTTAACCCTATTTGGAAATTATTTGATAGAATTGATATATAATTTTAATTTTTGAGCAAAATACTGAATTAAGGGCTTATAAAACAATGCAAACAGATAATGTAAATAGTTTTTTACTATTTGAACGTATTAATAATACCCAAATAATATCCCAAAATATAAAAATAACGCGACAAAGACTCACAGCCACACCTCCTGGAACTTGGAGGACTCAAATTTGAATTACATTTGAATAATCGGTTTGTAACGCTAATGCCTCACTATATTTGATGTTTAATTCAAAATTATTATCTTATATTATTGATTTATTAGAATAAGTGGTACTTTCTGACACTTAAACATTAAGTTATTAATTATTTTCTCCACTTGCAGAAAATTTAAATTTATTACGGTTGTACACATTTCCTTTATTATGTTTTTGCTTATTGAATTGTGCAGGTACATAATTATCATATTAACTAATTAGTAAAAAATATTAAGTTCCTCCTTAATATATTTATCCATTAGAAGCATGAAAATAGAGCTGGGATTACCCAAAGAGTAATTCTAAAATGAAACGTAATTTTATTTCATTGTACAAATAGGAAAGAAACATTTTTTGCGCTTACTTTTCTTCAGTTTTCCTGTTTTCTTCAATTTTATTGAAAATGAATTTTTTAAATTAAAAACTTTAATAGAATTGGTGCTGCCCTCTAATGCTTTAGCGTGAAATTCAACAGCTTATAATAAAGAACGCCAACTAATTATTGACTTTCGAACATTTCCCTAAAGAGGGCACTCAAGTGTTAAATAGAATAGTTACTGCGATGCTTATGGAAAACGAAAATATCAATTCTTTACGTGTGTAATAGTTTATAGTGGAATGATTGTGAAACTGTCGAGAATATAAACAAACAAATTGTTTTCAATAATTTTAAATGTGAAGTTTCGCGGTACGGTATTTCGGATAGTGGACATTGAGGCGTTTTTATTTTAATAAAGTTGCTAACATGGTGGAATACATAAACTATCAGTTTCCAACGAAAGTGGTTACCCCTATTGTAATTTTTTCTCTGACACCGCTTTGATGAATTCTCAATTATAAACTAAGACTGCCCCTAAGACTGAATACAATAAATTAAATAAAAAGTAACAGGTAAGTGTATTTTTTTAATAATCTATTCAAAATAGTAAAACGTAAAAGTGCACATCAGATAACTTCATGCATAAATGCAATCCTCAAATAGTTTTATAAGAGATACAGATGTATCTACCCGTTTATAATAAGTAAAATTTTTGGTTTCTAAAGTAAGTAACCAACGCTTTTATATGGGTCATAAAAGTGCATTTTGGAGGTCATTGGCCGATGAATGGGAAAGCATAATCAAATTCTTTCAATTAGAAGAATAAACATACTCCGAAATTTATTATTGAAACGTTATTTAGAATATCAATTAAACTTTGGGTCTTCGTGTAGGTTTGTTTATTGTTTTTTGTTGTGGGTGTTGTACGACACGACAGTGCAGCCAAGGTAGATTACATTTATGCATGTTACTAACATGTACACGACATACAAGGAAAAAGACACTATGTCTCTACGTGTAACTTAATCTTTATTCAAGTTTATTTATACGTAGGTATAACATTGATTATACAAAGGTACGACTAAATGTTTGTTTGCGTATGTATGTATTAATAAATAATACATACCCGATTGTATAAATTATTGAGGTAGGAAGGTTTCTACACACTTAACCATTCTAATCTATCTATTATTCCGAAAGTTGTCTGTAATAAACGGTATAAACGGTAGGTGGCTACGCCTTTTTAATAGGGTACATAAATTTTTAAATTAGAAACTCAAAAGCTATAGATATATATTATCATTTTTATCTAATAATATTAAATTTTTTGTTTACATTAATTCGTATTCTTGATAATCCGCCATTTTTATTTCCTTATTGTTGTGGTTGTCGGCCATTATGATTTTTTAATTGTTGCCAGTGTCGGCCATCATGGTTTTCTAATTGTTGTCGACGTCGGCCATCATGGTTTTCTAATTGTTGTCGATGTCGGCCATTATGCTTTTTTGATTGTTGTCGAATTGTTACTACTTTCAGCCATTACCTATTAATAAGTAGAAACTTGTTAAATAAGATGAAACTTTAATTTTAAAACTTTCAATTACCTACCTACCTAAAAAATCAATACTCTTAATTAAAATGTTAACTGCTTTCTCCCTTTCTCTATTATCATAATTACATTATTATTCTATATTTAAAGCTGTTTGACTATTTCTTGGCTAAATATAAAGTATTTAGGGACCCATTTTTATAAAATTACACCTGTAGTAAAAGTAAGTGCATTCTTCAGTAAATTATATGATTTAGAGCAAAATGCGAACATTGCCGAAAAGTGAAGCTGTTTCTTCTACCTTTTACATGCACATGCAGTTTGTATTGAATATTTGTAATGATTATTTAAAATTAACTGATAAAAATAAAACATTTCTTTACTTTTGTACCAATCGGTAGTTTTTTTTCATGGAAAACATTAAGCAATTTAGTGAGAAGTCCTTGAATTTTGTGTTTTTTGCACTAATTGTAGCTGTTAATTATACCTACATTACAATAAACACAAATAAGACAAGTATATGAGGATTTTACAAAAAATTATTTGTTGCAAAGCGATTATTCATAATAATCTTTTAAACTTTTTTATTCTCATAGGTTCCAGAAAAATAATTTTACGAACTGATATTTGCTTTATTTCGATTATTCTCAAATGAATGAAAATTCTAGATCAAACGTTTAAAAATAGGTACAAAAAAACTATAAGACTATAACCATATTTTTTAAATATTGATTTTCTTAATTATCTAAGCATGTAGGTGCTTTAGAAATTATAACAATAATCAGGAACTTGAGTATACCTTAATAGATTTATAGATAACATAGCTTTTACACATAATGTATACAGGGTTTTTCAAGTTGATGGGCTATTAAAAGTATATGAATTAGTAGAAGGAATTCAATTCTGAAACTTGGGCTCATTTGGTTATTGTTTATGCCGCTTCTTTTAAAAATATTTTCAATTTCGATTTACATCCGGTTATACCGGAAGTCGATACCAACTTTGTTATTTTAAACGGAATGATATATTTTTTACGCTGAATTCGAATAAAACGTGTAATTCCAAGGTATGTTTGATAACCAACTTGTACACCTATGACGATCGGTTTCTGAGTTAATTTAATTTATAGAAAAAAAATCGCTACCGCAACCCAAATTATAAAAAATCATAACTTCCATAAAATACGACTTAGAGTGTTGAAATTTTTACTAGTAATAGCTGAATATTAGTGCTAACGCCTTGACAAAATTGAATTAAATAATTTATACAGGGCGTTCAAAATAAAATTCTAAAATTGAAAAACTTCAAACACGAATTACTTCGTTTTTTCAAATGGCACCTACTATTTTTTATTTTTTCAATCGATTCCTTTTTTTATCCTCTTTCGATCCATATGGATACTTCCTATTTTATTTGAAAAATTTGGAATAATTTTGAATTATTACTTAAAATAGGAAGTATCCATATAGATCGAAAGAAGATAAACAAAGGAATCGATTGAAAAAATAAAAAATAGTAGGTGCCATTTGAAAAAACGAAGTAATTCGTGTTTGAAGTTTTTCAATTTTAGAATTTAATTTTGAACGCCCTGTATAAATTATTTAATTCAATTTTGTCAAGGCGTTAGCACTAATATTCATCTATTACTAGTAAAAATTTCAACACTCTAAGTCGTATTTTGTGGAAGTTATGATTTTTTATAATTTGGGTTGCGGTAGCGATTTTTTTTCTATAAGTTAAATTAACTCAGAAACCGATCGTCATAGGTGTACAAGTTGGTTATCAAACTTACTTTAGAATTACACGTTTTATTCGAATTCAGCGTAAAAAATATACCATTCCATTTAAAATAACAAAGTTGGTATCGACTTCCGGTATAACCGGATGTAAATCGAACTTGAAAATATCAATAACCAAATGAGCCCAAGTTTCAGAATTGAATTCCTTCTACTAATTCTTACTTCTAATAGCCCATCAACTTGAAAAACCCTGTATATTTGGTACTTACATATTTATTAAATACCAATAGATACGGAAAAAAAACTTCAATTATTAACTATCTATTCAAAATCATTATTGATTTTTACGTTAACTTGTTTTTCTTTCGGTTTTTTTTTAAATGTGATATGTCATATTTACGTACTATAGATATATATTATAGACATACGTTGTGGCTTGGGATCGATTCCCGGACGATGCAACATTTTTTGTTTTTACCTTCTTAGCTGCCTTGATTAATTACACCATACACGATTAATATTTATAAATTCTGTAAACATTTAAGACACAATAGAATTTTTTTACGATAAATATCAAAAAAATGTACGATAGGTTTCAGTACATATAAACGTATCATATCAAATGGTAATTATTTAGAATGGGGGCTCCAGACAAAAATCGCTCCAAAAATTATTTTAGCTATGGGGCCGTTCATAAAATACGTTCACACACAAGGCGGGGAAGAGGTCTTGCTGATTGACAAGGGGGGACGGGGGGGGGGGGTCTACGCAACGTGACGATCGCCGTTCATAAAAAAAATTACAGAATTTTTACAAAATCGGACTTCTGATAAATAAAAATATTGTTTATTTGTTCGTTACAAAAGATATTTATTAATTTATTTAAATTTTATTATAAAAATAAAATAAGTATTTTTGACTATCAAAATTTGTGTATTATCAATCAAAATTGGGTTGTTTTTGTGACGTAATATTTACAGAGGGAAGGGGGTCAAGAAAGCTAATTTTACGGTGACGAATTTCATAAACAGCCCCTATCAGAGAACATTCTATAGGGTAAAACTATATGTTTTAGAGTGGGGAAGGCATTTTCAATGATTTAGATATTTATAAACTCACCTAACCTAACCTAACCTAACCTAAACATTGAAATATGTATATAGAATATGGGCTTTTGATAAAATTTATTTTTAAAATTCTTCTACCTCCTGGAAGCCCTTCTGTTAGGTTAGGTTACGATAGTTTATAAATAATAATTGAAAATGTCTTCCCCCGCTCTAAAACATATAGTTTTACCCTACAGAATGTTCTCTGATAGCTAAAAAATTTTTGGAGCGATTATTGTCTGGAGCCCCCAATTTTAAATAATTACCTTACTGCTTAATTTTTTTTGCAATATTAAAATGATGTTTAACGTCCCATAATTTTTCCCATAAATGTTTTTTTTTTTTTCGATTTACATTATTCAAGAACAGCCACATCCTAAAAATTATTTTATATTGCCAATATTACTTCAAAATCTCATTAGTTTTTATCTTAGGGTGGGCAGTGTTGCAATTCCGCCCATTTTTAACTAAATGTTCAAGCACAAACTCAGCCCCTAGGGCAATACTATAGGTAGAGTAGTGTGGGATGTACTGTATTTATTGTGCAACAATTTCAATTTGCAAACTAGACAAAGTACGTAAATTAACCGGTTTTTTTCATGATAGGCTAATGTATTTACAGATACATTGTAGTGTGTAGTCTAGCAATTTTATTTCCTTTCAAAAATCTAGCAGACGTCTCGAATTAGCCATGAATTATTATTTTTCTTATCAAAGAAAAAAGCTAATCTTGTCGAGCTATTGCAGTCTCTGTGTGAATAATAATCGCATTTTTTTTATCGCTCCTATACTACATATGTTCTCGTGATGTTTGTGTATTATTATAGCACACAAACATCACAACTACATGTAAATATTCAATAAACATACGTAGGTAAGCCCACGAGACAAGACAGGCAATCCTTGTAATGAATTGCAGCCTAACGAATGTTGAATGAAAATGAAGCGACTCGCAATCAGACCGAGAAGCTAATCATAACAGCGGGGAATTCCACGTGTACTTAAATCTTATATATACTGTCCTGTTTGTTGTTCGTTGTCTATTTGGCCGATTAAGAAATTTGCAAACATAAGCGAAACAAAGATAGACACATAAATGTATGTATAATATGTGTGTTGTAAATGCGTCCTGATTCTTCCTGGAAGTTTGTGGTTAAAATTTCTGCTCCTTTATATATATACTCATGTAATATATTCGTATTATGCATTGGGATAAAGATCATTATTATTATAATCCAGGTCCCACGCAAATTGCTTTTATTATCAGGAAGTGGTTTTCAATCTTGTAAAAATAGTTTATTTTTAACAAAAAGTCCAAAATGCAATTTCTCACTCATATTAGGTAGATACTATCTAACCTTAAAAAAAATTATACCTACAGATAAAATGATAACTGGATGATTTTAAATTCAAGTAAATAATTTATTTAATAGTAATCATATCAAATTGTACCCTTTTAATGTTTATTGGTTGGTACCAAATTATATTCCTCAAGATAAAAAAAGATAAGACATTTATACTTAGAAGCTGATGCAATACTTTTTTATTTAATCGAATAAGTGAATGATTATGACTCCAAACCTGTCAATGTTATTGACCCTGAACCTCTTAAAAACCAATTAATGCTAACCAACCCGGAAATTTCTAACTTCTTAATTATAATTGAATGGAAAGTTAAAATATAGTTTTAACACTAAAAACGAGGTATCCAATAAAATTATTTAGATTTATTACAATATTTAAACTAGCTTTTATTGGAATATTTCTTCACGAATTTTCTAGTCAAAAATAATTATTTATTTTACACTATTTATATAACACTTAACACCAACTTAGAACTACTATTTAAATGAGAACAATTCTCTTATTTATATAACAACTTATTTATTTATTCAGTTTTATCTATCGCTTATCGTCTTGATTCGCGCACGAATGCTTTCTCACAACTACTGTCCCTCGGCCCAAAGATGATCACTTTAAATACACCGTTCGAACTCTAAATAATTTCTCAAAGAAATCCTGATTGTTCTCGAATGATTAGTAATAATTAGAAAGCCGTCGATAATTCACAGAAATGATCGTCTTACTTGTCGCTGAAGAAAGATTTATAGCTTGTAAGTCGATAATGATAAAAGAGCCGCCGCGCGCTGTGACTACGCCCGTAAACATGTTAGCGATAAGGAGTACATGCACACAAATCGTTATCTCACACACGCGCGGTATCACTGGACGCTACAATATTTTATTTTTTTAATCTTATATCCAAACTGCAAACTGGTATTTACTTTGGGGGATGATATAACAAAAATAAATCAGTTATCGTTCTGTTCCATAAAAAAGAACTTAAGTACAGTCCAACTTCGATAACTCGAACCAGCAAATCCCGCAAAAAAACATCGAATTATTGAATATTTATACATATAGGTTAGTTTTCGGTCAAAAGACAAAGTTTTGGTGAGAAATAATCGTAAAAAGTGAACTGCCTCACTTCTTAATTATTGAATAGTACTGCTTGTAAAAAGAGACGTTAAAATGGTAAATTATTAAAGGATTTTCGAGAAAATTCGACTTATCAAAGATGGCGCCAAATATTATCTTCGAGTTATCAAGATATTCGATTCGAGTAATTCGAGCTATCAGTTAATGGTTCAGTTATACTTAGTTGATGCTATTGTCAATCAATATGGTTCGACATATCAAAAAGTCGACTTATTGACGTTCGAGTTATCAAACTTTGATTGTATTACCTCCTAAAGGCTTGAAGTTAAATTCACTAGACCACGACGAATCCCAGAATCCTTCAGATTACGTATTTAAATAATATTTACCATGTCCAACACTTCCAGCAAAATATCTATTTTATCGAAATTATTTATCTTAAAAATACTTTAGAGAACATCTTTGGGATTGTAAGAAGTTACAGAGAGGGTAGGTGTACAAATTTGTATAGGATAAAAATGAATGAAAAGTTAGGTTTTCTAATTTTTGAATAGACAATTAATCTTCTTCATTTTCAATTCATGCACTCATTTTTTTGTTATATCATATCCAAAAAATAAATTGTCGTTATATTATTGTGTAAATTGAGATAACATTTTTGCACCTTTTCTTTTAATAAGACAAACATACAGATACAGATTTAAAGTACCTACATATAAGTAGATTGCCATATCATCTTCAATTATAATTGTTTTCTTTTAATTTATTATTTACTATGTCGCATATATAAGGATCTGATAGTGTAAAAACTTATGAAATTTCATTGTCAATAATAATCATGTTAATAAGTAAATTTGTAAATTCTAAGTAGATTTGTAGATAAAATGTCGTATGATCGATATTGGTTATCTACTTCCAATAGACATTTAATTACTAGACCACTTCAGGATGATCTAGAAAAGGTGAAACAAAATAAAAGAGATATTGTGACTACTTAATGTTACATCCAGTAGGTAACAATTTTTTGTAGTTATATAACATAATAAAAAATACAGTGTAACTGCTGTCCTGATAGTAATTTTATTATCAATTTTTTGGATTTTTTCGACGTCTTATAATTTGTTATTAGAATACTAAAAATATTTTTGCTTATCGATTAATCTGAGATTAATTTGTTGTCATCTGACAAAATATCGTAATGAACGATTAATATAAGTAACTAATCGTGATAAGTTGTTGTGTCTGAAAACTATAAAATCTACAGTAATTCTTAATTCCTCGATTGACGATAGGACAGGACAATTGAAATAGTGTTATCTTCTAAAACTGGTATGATCAAGTGCAAGTGGAAAATATTTTTGTTGTTTTTTATTTATAAAACATCAAACGTCCGATTCATATATGATCGGGTGAGTTAATATTTTATCTATTTTTCCATTTTTAATTTGTAATCAGAAAATTTAAATTAGACTGTTCCTTTTTTAAACTAAAAAGAGTTTGAAAATGTTATTAAATATCATTAAATTCTTTCTTTTAACATAGTAAGTATTTTACATTTTTATTGTGTTTGTATGCATATTTTTTATTAAAAATGTTCAATATTCATGAATTTTAGTAGATTTCGGTATAAAAACCAAATACAACAAATACTTAATTAAAACAGGTAAATTAAATGTGAAGGTTAATTAGGCAATGCTATTAGCATATACCGATTAAGGAAAATTCTTATGTAAAATAGTAATATAAAACAATAGTGAGAAAAGCAAAAGATAGTCCACATTACTTTTCAAAAACTAACAGTTGTGGGAAGGCTTATTCTGGACTTTTTTGTTGTTGGTCAAAGTTTTACCCTATCTGTATTATAAAAACTGGTAACCTAGCATGCATAAAATTCTTTGGCATTTGGTAGGTACCTATATAAAAATTATAAATTAATAGAATTTGCCTTTCAATCAAATGACAACACAATTAATTATTTAGTTAAGCTTTAAATTAGTAGATCTTTAAGCAAAACAAATCTGTAATTACTAAGGGACCGTTCATAAAATACGTTCGTATACAGGGGGGGGGGTCTTGCTGAGTGTGACAAGGGGGGACGGGGGGTTTACGACAACGTGACGTTCGCCGTTCATAAAAAAATTTTAGTGAATTTTTACAGAATCCTTGGACTTCTGATAAATAGAAATATTATTTATTTGTTCGTTACAAATGATATTTATTAATTTATTTAAATTTTATTATGAAAATAAAATAAATATTTTTGACTATCAAAATTTGTGTATTATCAATCAAAATTTATCATGTTCAGGGAGTTAGTTTTTGTGACGTAATATTTACAGGGGGTCACAGAAAATGTGACACAGCGTGACAACCGGGGGGGAGGAGGTTGACAAACTAGATAAATACAAGTTCATAGTTCACCTCTTTATATAATATACCTTTGACAAAACCAATAGTTGGCAGATAGGCTTATTCTTGACATTTTTTATGGTTGGTTAAAGTTTTACCCTGTCTGTATATCTGTGGTAACGTTGAATTGGTATATAAGTATTATAAATGAATATGATTTGCGATTCAACTAAACGACAGTACACTTAGTTAATTAGCTAACATTTAAGTACAAAATTCTTGGAATTATACTTGTTAAAAGTATTTTTTTTTTATTTAAAGAAAAATTATTTTTTTGTACTGTACACCTTTTACTAATAGGAAACAAAAATTGAAGTTTTTTAAGTTTGTTCTCTTTTACCTTCCGTACAATAATTTATTCGAGTGTAGATAAATGCAAAGATAATCAAAAAAGCACAGTTTGGCTCTTTATTTACTTCTACATAGGTACATAAATGGCATATTAGGGATTGAAATTAATTCTGTTTTTTGAATGCATAATACAAACTCGTTTACCTGACCATACCCTCATCACTATTTATTGACCAAGGAGGTTAATTTTTTGATGTAAGGTTCTTTTAAAAAAAAAACTTGATTAATCAACTTTTATTTTGTTCGAAGAATTATTAATTATTATACGTAAAACAAGTTGTGAATTAAATTCGTATCCCCTTTACATTTTTTTCTTAAAGTACCCCATTGATATAAAATTATATACGAAATTATACTAGCAGCGTTGCCCGGGTAAGAATATATTACACGTTTTATGGAACATTCTAGAGTATTCGCGAATTTAGAACTATCCAGAACATCCCGTAATGATTCAAAACATTCTCTAACTTTTTTTAACATTCTGAAACATTCTTGAATGATGTTCAAGATTCTGTAACATTCTTGAACATTGCCAAATCATTCTGAAATCTTATAATAAAACATTCTTTTACTTCTGAGAACATATTTGAACTCCCTCTAACATTCTAAAAAAATCTGCTTCATTCTCATCCCCACTCCGTGTGTTGTTTGCTGGGTGAGTAGTGACATCAGTTGACGCCTGGCGGGGATAACTAATCAATTGATAATAATTGATCAGTTATCGACGACTGAGAGTTGAAGATTATTACAGTACTAATATCGCTATTAAAAAATGGGGGTTGTTGGTAGAAGGATGAAAATTAAGGGTTATATGTATTTTTTAATGCCAAATCATAAAAAATAAAAATAAAAAAGTTAGGGGTGGACAACCCTTATCCCTTAGGGGTATGAAAAATAGATAGTAGCCGATTCTCAGACCTACTGAATATGCATATAAAATTTCATAAAAATCGGTCAAGCCGTTTCGGAGGAGTATGGTAACTAACATTGTAACAGGAGAATTTTATACCATATATATTAGATAAACTTCTATTTTTACCTAATTTTTTTTTGTAATTTTTGCCTTAAAGTTAAAATTATTTTTTAACCTTTGATTAAATTTTCCTGTTTTATATTGGAAAATAAAAGCGTACTGTTGGACGTTTTGTGCGTAACAGCTTTTATGGTCAGTTAATTACCAAAACGTTATCGTTAATTGCTAATGGCCCTAACATTTTTTGTGTTGATAAATAAACAATTTTCGTAACAAACTGTAGCTTGTTTTTGAATACATTCCTGGGACTTGTTTTTTCCTTGTTTCAAGGCTACTGCAAAAATTGTGAATATCTGAATAATTTATGAATTTATACGTTATTTCGGTATATGTACGTGTATATCCTACACATTTAGATGAGTATAAATTGCTTGTCGTGATTTTTACATCGATTAAAGTGGCAGCAATTAATTTTTTTGTAATAATAAGCACTATTTCCTAAATTATCCCTACTTACATATGCATTGTTGACAGCAATTTGCAAACGTAGCTATCGGTTAATTTTTACTAAAAAAAAATACTTCTCAACATGATGTAGCAACTGTATTGTATTTATGTATGTGTATTAATTAATCGCTCCTAAAAAGAAGTTTGTAAATAATTCTTTGCAAGGTACTTTTATGTTGCACTATCTTTAATAAAAAGAGTAATAGTACTATCACTTTGAGATTTTGCTTATGATACAATATGACTGTTTAAATTCTCTGAAACTTTTATGTGATACCACGAGATTGCGCCAATGAACAAAAAAATTAAAAATATAACAAAATTTGTAGACATGATTTTTTACTTTTTATTTTCTGATGAACAATTTTTATAAACAAGGAGTGGGAGATGGAGAGTACGAAAATATCTCTCTCTCCCTCTTTTCTTTCCTGCCATTCAGCTATCTTTCTCCTTCTCTTTTTTTAAGCAGACACTCTTTAAACGTTGTTCTTAAGTAAATATGTAAACACTCGATTTTTCTAGACACTTGTTGTTATTCTGATTTTTTTTTAATGAGAAGAAAACCTTTACACAAAATATTTTTATTTTATATAATATATACATGTAGTACTGGAAACATTTTGTTGTGGATTTGAATTAAATTAAGGAAATCCGCATAAAGTAGGATATATTCTACCAAAAATTTAAGAAACAATGAACTATATTCAATACTAAGCAAAGGTCATATAAGGGGCTGTTCATAAAATACATCACTCTAAAATTTTTTGAACCCCTGCCCCCTGGTTGTCATATTATATGCAAAAATGTTCACATACAAGTAAGACTACCCCCTTAATATTTAATTGAAGAGTTTGCACATTTTTTATTAATTTTAAATATGTAGTTTCTTTATAATTTTGTATAACTAAGTCTTTTTTCATTTCATTGTATTTTTTTTATCAAAACAGCCGTGAACAAAAACATTTTTTTTAACACTTTTATATCATGTTTACCTGTTTACATAAAATTTTTGGTCCGAAAAATGTATTATATACTTCAAAGAGATACAGAAGATAACACATACGTATGTCTAGATACATACTTAACAGTATCAAGTAATTGTTATGAATGATAACAAAAACATACTTGCTGATAAAAAAAAGTACAGATTACAAGATTATTAACAACGTTTAGGTAAAATTGTAAAATTATTAAAAATAACGATTGACAAATAACCAGTGGCGTAACAAATATAGTATTTTAGCAACATTTTTTAAAATAGTATCTCAGTTTCGTGAAATTATTATTGATTAATTAACATAGTTCTATTTAATTCAATTTCAGATCGCTATAAACAACGGCTATTTAGTTAGTTTAATACAAACTTTATTAAACAAAAAACTATAAAAAAACATTAAATCTTATCTACCCCGTTATTAACTCCAATTCAAATAAGTATTGTTCTATCACATACTTAGGAGATATTTCTATAAAATTAAGATATACGTATACTGTCAAAATCACATAATCTAATTGCTTCTTTTAAAACAAGCAATACTTTATCTAAATTTATAAAACATAACAAAGATAAAACTGATAAATCATCAAAATATGGAGTTTATTTACTTGAATGTGGTGACTGCAATCAAGTCTATTTTGGTCTAACTGGGAGACCTTTCATTCATACGATTCGTGAACATAAACGTAGCTACATCAATAAAAAATAGATTATAACTGTGCTGAACATTTGTTGCTTTTAATGATAATTTTAAAATTATAAAAGAATTACCCAAAAGTATTAAACTCAATTTAACAAAAAGTTTGTATATTAATAAATATAATAAATTAAATGTTTTACTTAATGATCAAATCGAAGTTAATAGATCTCCTTTGTTAAATTTGTTTTCAAAAATTTAATTCCCCCACTTATTTCTCAACTTACTTAGTGTTTACCGTTTATAGATAAACCGATATTTGTAACTTGTTAATCAGACTCATCTTCACTTGAAGAAGCCAATGTTTGGCGAAACAATTGTTGTGACTAATAAAATTATAATAAAATACTCAGAGCTTTAAGGGGTAAAGAGTTCATTTATTATAAAAACAACACCAACGTTTCGGTTCAGATGTGAAGCTTTATCAAGGCTAAAAAAAAAAAAAAATATTAGTTGTTATACAGCAGAATTTTACAGTATACATTAAGTAACTTACTGGTTTTTTGTGTTATATTTTAAGAAACATAAGCTGTATAGACAACAATATATGTGATGAAAAAAGGTGGTTGATTAATCTAACTAATGAAAAAATCCCAAAAGACGTTCAAGAATTTTTAAGCTTAGGGACGGGTTTTTCTGTTCCTATAAACAACCAAAACGTCCCTGTGTTAGACATTATTGCTAGTTTTGAAAACATTCTGAATAAGAGCCCGAATATCAAACAAGACGAACTTGAGAGTATAAGACTGAGATCTCAATTTATTAACATATTAACCAATTTCAATGCCAACAACCTTAACAATAACGACAATCATATTATCAATCTTTTTAAAAAAACCATCAATTTTGTGAAACAAAATGAGAAATTAATTTTCACTAGGGCTGACAAAGGTAATACTACCGTTGTTATGGAGAAAAAAACTTATACTAACCTAATACTAGAACTACTTAATGACAAAAAAACTTATAAACTATTGAACAAAGACCCTACAAATAATATTAACAATAATTTAAAAAAACTGATCAACAAAACTATAAAGGAAGGTGGCTTGGACCAGTCCATGATAGGGACCCTTTGGATTCCTTATCCTAACACACCTAAGATATACGGGTTGCCCAAAGTCCATAAAGACCCTATAAACCTTAGGCCTATAATTTCCACTATAGGTAGCCCCACTAGTAAACTTGGGCATTACATCAACAGCATCTTAGAACCACTAAAAAACCCAGATCTTAACCTAAAAAATTCCTTCGAATTGGTGGAAAAAATGTCAAACTAGGTGGTTCCAAACAACTATATGCTCGTTAGCTATGATGTTACCTCCTTATTTACCAACATCCCTACAGAGTTGCTCACTACCATAATTGTAGACAATTGGGACACTGTCGCTCCCAATACTTCACTTACTTTAGACCAATTCCTCAAGTTTTTACACTTCTATATCACCTCAGGGTTTGCTCAATTTGGTGACAACTTCTATAAGCAAGTATTTGGGGTGGCCATGGGGGGAGCATGTAGTCCTATATTAGCGGAGTTAGTCCTTAATAAATTGATAGATGAATGCATTAAGAAACTTCCGTTTGACATCCCTTTCTTTTACAAATATGTAGACGTTTGTCTTACGATGGTACCTGTTGGCACGGAAAATTTGGTTAATGAAATACTTTCCTCTTTCCATCCTTCCTTGAATTTTACCTTTGAAATAGAAAACAATAACACTCTTCCATTCCTAGACGTTCTTATCATCAGAGATAACAATCAATTTAAGTTCGATTGGTACTCTAAACCTACCAACTCAGGAAGGTATCTTAACTTTCTATCATGTCATCCTCTCAAATACAAAATAAATACCATTCTAAATCTAAAACAAAGGGCACAAAGGCTAAGCTCACCAGAATTTATTAAGAAGAATTTCAACAACATTAAAATCTTACTTAAAAGAAATAATTATCCTAAGATATTAATCAACAAATTTCTATGTCAAAACAATAATTACAGTAATGCGCATGATCAGTTAGTGGATATGACTAATGGAACAGCCGTAACAGTGGAAACGGAGACGAATAAGGTTTTATCCCGATTCCTTACGTGAAGGGTCTTTCAGAAAAAATTAAAAAGTTGGTCCAAAAACATAATATTAATATTGTGTTCAAACCCATTAATATGAGCTCACAATTTTTTTTTTCGAAACATAAAACTAAGACCAATATTCTCCGAAAAACCAATGCCATATACAAAATTCCGTGTTCCAACTGTGATAAAGGGTACATTGGCCAAACAAAAAGACCACTTCAGATAAGAATTCGTGAACACAAAAATGACCACAACAAACAAATTGTGGCAACCCCTCAATACAAAACTGCCCTTTTGAAACACTCCGTGGAAACTGGCCATAAGCCAAACTTTGATAATACTAACATATTATATGTTGAAAATAATTACTTCAAACGACTTTTTCTAGAAGCCTCATTTATTTTAATACATAATGATAAATCTGTGAATTCTCGATCGGATTTGGAGGATAACCTTATTGTTAACAACTACTTTAACCTATACAACAAATTTAAAATAAATAAAAACAAACAACTTAAAATTACATAACTTACTAATACTACTAAACCTATTATATATCCTAAAACTACTTATTTGCAATACACTTACTCCTACTTTTCACTAATACTGTACATTATTTTAAAATTTTCTAACAAAAAATTATCGTGTTTTTTAGTTAGTTTTTATTATAACGAGTCTTATAACGTTTAATTGTAATTATGTCCTGTTAGTGTTACCACGTGGTTCTGTAAACGTTTTTAAAATAACTTATTTATTTATTATTTTATTTATACAAGTTTTTAGTAGTAATAATAATTATTGTTTTATCGTTTTAAATGTTGTTTGGGGTTAATCGTACTATTACACCAAATATGCAGCTTATGTTTCTTAAAATATAACACAAAAAACCAGTAAGTTACTTAATGTATACTGTAAAATTCTGCTGTATAACAACTAATATTTTTTTTTTTTTTTAGCCTTGATAAAGCTTCACATCTGAACCGAAACGTTGGTGTTGTTTTTATAATAAATGAACTCTTTACCCCTTAAAGCTCTGAGTATTTTATTATAAACAGTAGGGGAAGAAAAAATGGAAAATAATAAAATTATAATTGAAACTTTTCATCGTTTTATTCGCTTTCTAATTTTGGGTAGATTTAAATAAACAATAATTTCAGTTTAGCTAAAAGCTAATGTTATTTGTGTTCATGAACTTACCCCCAAGTCAGTTTCTTTGTATCTCAAAAAAGAACCGCTGTCAAGGCTAAATAGACCACTGTTATAATACATATGTTATTTTTTACTCTTTTTTACAATAAGATTTTAACAATACTAGAAAATGGTTTCTTATTTCTTACCTTTTTCAAGTATTTGCCTGTGACTATGGCCAATTTTCGACGCTTTACGTAGGAGCTTTGAAGAAAGCATAAAATTGGTATCGTTTGCCTTCTGATTTTTGTGAAGTCTGAAATGATTGTTAGAGGTAAACACGTGCCATCAAACTGAACGTAAAAAAATTCTAAAGAGAAGATTTAAACAGCAGACTTTAAGAGGAAATGAACCTTTAATAAACTGATCAAAACTATTAAATGCACAATCAAAAGTGACACTTAACGTTCTTTTACAATAATTAACCGGTTCTAAAAAACATATTAATTAAAATTAAAAAACTGTGTTCACACCTTACACAAAATATATTTAAAATATATTAGCATCCAAACGGCAAAATATTAACAATCTTCAACTGTGTGAGTTAATGTAACATTTATGACCGGATTTATATCGGAAGTAACGTCACAAGGTCTTAGGGTTTTGTAATAATTTTCGAAGTCATCACTTCTATCTAATAAAGACAAAGCAAATTGCAAAGATCAGAACTATAGATACATAAACGAAGAGGTGAAGCATAAGCCTAGCAGTAATCGGTCTCATAATAAAAGATTAACCTGGCAAGACTTCCACTTTCTTCTAAATATTCACTGACAAGTCCCCCTGGTTTTAACCGAGCGGCGTATCTACAATACGTCCGATAAATAAATAATGTGTTTACCTATAAAATAGACGAACATTTTTAAGGTTTCAACCATTATTCGTGCATATATTAAAAATATAAGCGAATTTTCCACTTAGATTTTATCCTGGTCTGGAAACATTCTCCTTTTTCTCACCCTCTTCAAGATACAGGAAAAACTTGCAGTAGTAGGTATCAACACAAAGTAGAAAATAATATAAATATTAGTTTTTTTTTACTAGTTTAGTTTCCAAAAAAAAAAAACATTTTCAAACCTCTTAACCCCCCCCCTCTAAATAGAAATGTTGATAAATTTTGGAGTTGGAGTTTCAAAGGCTCGTTTCCTACGCGGAATCCATTAAAAATTTACTAACTCATCGATCGGTTAAACGGCGTTAATGTTTAACTTCCACTCAATACCAAAACCGAGGCGGTAAAGCAATAGGTAGAAGTCATTTTTACTACAAAATAGACAATTGAAGTTTTGAAGGACTAGTTACATGAAATGTCCTTTTATTTAATTTATTGTTTAAAATAATAGTTGTATCATGTTTAATTCCTAATTACATAGCGTGTATGATAAATGACACGAGTAGCTTTGAGTTTGATCCGTATCATAAGTAGATGTTTAATTGCCAAGTTATTATGAGGTGCGTACGATCGCCCCACAATGGACACCATTGAGCTGTTGCGTCACCGTAGACCCGTTTTGTATAGAACTTATAATCAGGATGAAGTGTCGACCATACTCAAGAACTAGTCAGAAGACAAAACGAAATTATACGTAATTGATTATAGTTATCATGCAAATTTACTAACTATAAATAAAGACTGGTACACAGTGACCCTACGACATGTTTCAGATTTATGGACTTACTTTAACTTTTGCTTGCTTATGGATCGTACAATTGTTTCACATGAAGCGTAAGTCTGTCATACATCTGAAGATTAGTCCATGTTAAACTGATACTAACGATTTGCTCAATATATAGAGCTTATATTGGTTGTATTAGCGATTCATACTCACTTTATGGGAAGTCACTGGTTTAAACTTAAAATACATCTATATAAATTGCCCTGACTGTGAATTTACTCGTTTAAACTTGTGGTACTTTCTTATACATTGTCCTGGCAATCCGTACCGATCATACGCTCTATGTGAAATGCGTTTCATCAATCGTAGTGAATCATAGGCATCGATCATATGCACTTCATGTGAATTTACTCGTTTAAACTTGTGGTACTTTCTTATACATTGTCCTGGCAATCCGTACCGATCATACGCTCTATGTGAAATGCGTTTCATCAATCGTAGTGAATCATAGGCATCGATCATATGCACTTCATGTGAATTTACTCGTTTAAACTTGTGGTACTTTCTTATACATTGTCCTGGCAATCCGTACCGATCATACGCTCTATGTGAAATGCGTTTCATCAATCGTAGTGAATCATAGGCATCGATCATATGCACTTCATGTGAGTTTACTCGTTTAAACTTGTGGTACTTTCTTATACATTGTCCTGGCAATCCGTACCGATCATACGCTCTATGTGAAATGCGTTTCATCAATCGTAGTGAATCATAGGCATCGATCATATGCACTTCATGTGAATTTACTCGTTTAAACTTGTGGTACTTTCTTATACATTGTCCTGGCAATCCGTACCGATCATACGCTCTATGTGAAATGCGTTTCATCAATCGTAGTGAATCATAGGCATCGATCATATGCACTTCATGTGAATTTACTCGTTTAAACTTGTGGTACTTTCTTATACATTGTCCTGGCAATCCGTACCTATCATACGCTCCATGTGAAATGCATTTCATCGGTCGTTCCGAATTATACACATTGATCATTCGCAGTTTACGTAAATTTGCTCGTTTAAACTTGTAGTATTTGCTTATACAATATCTGATATGTGTTCGTGCAGCGTATTCCGATACGCTATGTTGCACAAGACCCATTGTACTGGCGCTTGATGGTCCTGTGCATTTCGTGTCGACCTTTACAAAGACCTACGGCCCGCGGAACCGCGTTACTGCTCGACGTTGCGTTGCGGTTACCGGTTCCCGGTATTTGCCTAGGCGCGCGTTAGTTGCTGTAGGTCAGCTTTGTAATAGTAATAGCGAGAGGTGATGAAGGAACAGCTGTCGACTGCTTTCCGGCTCGCGCTCACTGGCCTTTCCAACTCGAACCATTATTGCGTTTTTATGGAGGCTTAGCCGAACCTATCTCGATATTCATTTTCCTGTGTGTGTATGTATGTATGTATGTATTATGTATATTGTGTACCTCCCAATATCCGTCGAACGACAACAACAGGTGTCAATTTACTTATTGCTTTTATTTTTCTAGACGTTGCTGCTACATCATCCGTCATGGATAGCGGCGACTGCGAGACGGAAGAGGATTCACCACCAGAGGCATGCGTGTCACCCGACGGTTCTCTGTTGCCAAGGTAAGTAGCATCTTTTATACACCAACTGTTTTGTTCGAGCTGTTTCGAGCCGGGCCGCGGTTTGCTAGGTTGCTTTGCTCATTGCTACCGAGCAGTTAAAAATCAACCTTCGCGGATTTTGCATGTGAATTCTGTTCACGCTGCCGCTACGATCGTTTTTGTCGTCATACTTTATATCGCCAATACGGTCGGCCAGCATCGACCTTGTGTTTTGCCATTACAATTTTTACTGTTTTAGTCAGTAATATGCTCGCGCGTTTTCATCGTTGTTTTTCGAGTGTAATTTTTAATAAACTATTCTTGTACTAGATATTTACTCGATGTGCTGCTAGTGTAATGTTTTAGTGTGCGATTTATTGCACTGTGCGTTCTTTTTCTTTGAACAAAAAATGTCCACATTCATCATGTCTAGGAAGCAGTGGTACATGCCGCCGCCACCCCCAACCGGTGGATATTGTTATGACATGACTCCCACTCCTTCGACTTCTTCGTCCACGTCCAGGTCAGACATGTGATTTATGAATATATAATACATAAATATTTAAAAAAATACGAACGTACAATTTTCCTTTACGAACGTACCTATAATAAAACTCACCTACGTAGCAATTTACCGATTGATCTTTGTTCAAGGATATTTTTATGGCAAATATGAGCAGCGGGCAATTGGTTTCGCGCTTGTGTGTTTTCGATGTTTCTATAAACGATAACATACAATGTCGGATACAAATACAAAATGAATGAACTTGTTGCTCTTCGTGGCTCGCAGAGAGTTTGCGTTCTCGGTGTAATAATTGCAACCTTGCAGTGGTGGTGGTGGGTGCACATGAAGTGCACCGGCAAAGGTTGCCAGGCCAACTGAGCGATCACGTGTATAAACAGGAGAGCTGGGATACTATGTAACTTGTTGCTGCATTTTGATTAAAGTGCATACATTTAAAAATACTTATTGCGCATTAATTTAGTCGCAAAATATACAGTACCAAGCAAAAATTTATGTCTCTTTGATAAAGTAAATTTTTTTTAAATCAGATTATTAAGAGCGTTCGTTTATAATAATTAGGTAGGTCTTCCCCAACTTTATTAATAATATATTTTCTGTTAAAAAAATATCACTTTATTTTTGTTGTTATGAATATTTTTTCAACGCTATAAGGCTACTGTTGTAAAGGGGTAGTTCCACCCCTATACCTACCTATATGTAGATACATTTTTTCTTGTTCAACAGCCGGTACTACACAACTTCCTAAAATTTAATTTCGAGAAAATTAGAGGGGTGTGGGGGTTGAACGATATAATTAGATAGCTATCTGAAACAGCGAATGGAAATATAAAGTTATTCTTTTTAAATTTTGTATTGCATACATATTTAATTCTTTTAATTAAGAAAGCCATACCAACCCTATCCACCCTAATTTAAAGAAATAGGTACAGAAAAATCAATGTTTTTACTTCTCCCAAAATTTTCTGTAATTTCGGTTATGATGACCTTTTGTCAACGGAGAGAGACAAAGAAAACAGGAAAAAAATTGTATATATATCTCTTGGGTCTGAAATTGTAGCAGAAGTACCTATAGGTATCTAATAAAAGCTAAGGTAGTTTTCTGAAAAGCGGTCACCTCCAAATGGCTCTAAATTTTTTTTTGAGATTCCTCTACGTCCTGATCCTTTCTGTAAGTACCACTCGTTAGTGGCGCAAACAGCTCTTTTTAATAAGGTCAGTTGGGGTAATTGTAAACAGGCTCTTTATTTCGATGAAGTAGGACTCTTAATTATTCCAACTAATGGGAATTATAGACCGTGGTGTTGACTTTTGACGGTTGGATGCTTTAGCGCGCTAAACAGCAGAAGAAGAGTGCGCAATATTTTATGTTAAACAGTAAAAATATTTCTATATAATATATAATTTTTGGGGTAATTGTGAACACACAGGATTTATAAATATAATTTTCATTCATAAGTAGCATTCATCCAAATATAAAATTTACACTTGAATCCGAAATAAATCATTCCATTAATTTTCTAGATTTAAATATTAGTCGAATTAATAACAAACATGAATTTGCAATATACCATAAACCAACACATTCTGACATAATAATACATAATGACTCTGACTCTTTTCACCCATTTTCACAAAAACTATCATTTTTTCACACTATGCTACACAGACTATTAAAAGTTCCTCTTTGTAAAGCTAATTTCGATCTAGAATTAAATAAGATTATTCAAATAGCAGTAAATGATGGTTATAATAAAACAATGGTAGTACAACTTCTTAATAAAAAGCTTTATAAAAAAAACTTAAATTCAATATACCCTATAGTAAAATCAAAATCAAACACATTTAGAACGTTTTCATTTTTAGGAAATATTACCAAAAAAATTAGTAAACATATTCCCAATAATTTTGTATCATTTAAAACAAATCATTGTTTAGGGTTACTTATAAGAAATGATAAAGATAATATAGACAATAAACTGAAATCTGGTGTTTATAAATTAAAATGTGGTGAGTGTAACTATGTATACATAGGACAAACTGGTCGTTCATTTCAAGAACGTATCAAAGAACATAGGAAATGTTTTGAAAATCAAAAATGTACATCTGCATATGCAGAACACTTAATAAATTTAAACCATTCATTTAATGATAATTTTGAAATCTTACATTTAGCAAATAAAAGTCAAAAATTGAATCTTTTAGAATGTTTAGAGATCAATAATTATAATAATTTAGGAATTTTAATAAATAACCAGATTGAAGTAAATAACTCACCCCTACTAAATTTAAAACTTTGCAACCCCACCCTTTAGGTTAAGTAGACTTGTAGATACATGTATATATAAAGTTTGAAATTATAAGTTTATGTATTGTAATTCATCCATCTGATGAAGCCACAGTGTGGTGAAACGATCGTTGCGGTCAATAAAAATAATTTTGAAACTCTTAAAAGTGTTTTCTTTGATTGCTTATTTAACATGGAGTTTCAACAAGTACCATAAACGCTAATACAGTGAATAATATAATTTTCATTGGAATTCACGTTTGAAAGCGAAATGTTCACTTTTGCCCTATTAAAAACCTTTATAAAGCCAGTACAAACAAGATGATTGTTCACATTTACCCCTAAGTTTTCGACTGCGTTAGCAAGTGAAGGGGTAATTGTAAACTTAAGTTTTTTTGCAACAAAAATCCGAATTTGCATATTTAACAACAGAAATTCACATAAAATTAATCATATAGTCGCCTAAATCTAATCTTCATCTAAGATACATCGAGCTTCAATAGTCAAACTTCCAAAATCGTTTACAATTACCCCACCTGACCCTATGGTTTTAAATATGTGTTTCCAGATGATAAAAAGGTAAATAGTGAGTATAACAAGAATTTTCAGAACAAAAAACTTATTTTTTTATTGATAATTGAATAATTGAAGGGCTATGTACCACCATGAGGTTATGGTATGAAATGGTCGCTATGATTGAAATATTTACACCTTAAAAACAGTTGAATGAGGACTGTTGCATAGAAAAATCATTTGGAAACACATATTTTAAAAAAGCTAATTTTTTTAAAAAAAGAGTTGTTTGCGCCACTAACGAATTGTATGTACAGAAGTGATCAGGACGTCAAGAGGAATCTCCAAAAAAATTGTGGATCCATCCATTTGGAGGTGATCGCATTTCGGAAGTCCATCTTTGTGTCTAAATTTAGTTTTTGACATTGTAACAACAAATTACTTTTCGTGATCTTAATTTTAACCTAAAAATGGCGAATATGATGTAATATGTTTAAGTACAACAAATTAAAAGAAAAATGACTAGTTGGTAATAAATCCGGCATTAAGTAAATTAATATTATTAAGATATAAATACTCTTATACTAATATAATAATAAGGTCAAGGTTACAACAAATAAAATATCCAAAAATCTTAATTAACCGTACCTGAGTAATTATTGATTAAACATTGCTGTTAATATTTTTGAAAAAAAGAAAATTTTATTACTTTGATTAGTTTAATAATGATCACAGTGTTATAATACATATTTCGTCCCACTACCACAATAATATAAAAATTTTGACCCTTTTTGCGTATTTTCCAATATTTGATAACCTACTGATAAACTTTTGAGATAGTGTCACCGTAAACATTAACAAAACTCTTTAATAAAATGTTTGTTGTTTACACCTTCTGCATGCAATGTAACTCGTTTTGATTTAATAACGCCTTACTACAATTAGAACAAAACCAAGCAAATTTCTAAATTTATAATAAAGTTAAGGAGTAGGAACCTACTACGTAAAAATTCCCAACTCCAAATGTGTTTACCAATTCTGTAGATTCTTTCAACCTTTCCAACCGCAACTTAACCTTCAAGAGGTGAAGGAAAATATTATTGGGCTAGTCGCCAAAATCCTTTTACACACTTTATTCTCGAGTAGTGACATGAAGTGTGAAGAGAAAAAACAGAACCGTTTGGAAGACGCGGTTTTCAGAACTCCACTCTGTTTGACCTTCATATAACTTAAACGATTTTCGATACAATAGTTTTTCCTATTTTACTACATTACCTACTTTAATAACCATGATAAACTCTTGAACTTACTATTTTTTTAATATAAAACAAAATTGTTGTTATCAGTTATTAGTTGTGAATGGATTGATAGAACTGACAAGTAATTTAAGAGAATTATTTAGCTGTATTAAATGCAGCTCATTGCGGATGTACAGGGGACTCAGTTCTGCAGCTTTGCAGCACCTCTGCGCGTTATACCTACCAGAAAACAATTTCATCCTTATATATTAATGTAATTACAATTTGCCTGTTTGTTATTATATTATGGTTAGAGAATTTCGAAAAACTAATTAACAAATTCTAATAATTAAAAATTTTCTGTAATAAGATTTAAAGTCTACATTACAATTCAAACTACCCTTCTGTTATCTTCATCGAATCGTCTGGGGACGTGAAATTCAATTATTGGAAATAGGGAAATACAAAGCAATCAAATCGATTGAAATTCAAATAATTTAGATGTAGGAAATTAAATGAGAGATAGGCCCTTCAGTTTTATATAACAAAATACAAAACTTCACTTAAAAGTGACAATGTTTTATTGTCGGTGACACCAGCGGTTAATCGGTTTTGATCTTTCCATTAAACAGAGTAAAAGTACAGGTCAACAATTACCAATGTGCAAAAAAATAATTGCTTGTATCTTAAAGTTTTTTTCATCAATCGTCCGCATCGAAGGCGTATCAGGTGCACTAGGCTAGCGGTAGGCGGAGCTTATGCTCGAGGGGTGGAGCTATACCTCTGCGCACCCCAAGGCCAAAACTCATAAGAATTTAGAAGTGCATATGTATAATGCTGATGTGTTTACGTTGAGAATACCACAAGGTTTTTTTATACATATGTTGAACTTTGCTTGTGAAAAAATTACAATCTTTTCCTGCACATTTCCTCTTTCCAATTGTTAACTGTTTATCGAAGTGTATTATTGAGCAAAATGCAGTGCCATTGCATACAATTATCTGTACATATAATACATTTCATACTTAGTTACATAAACTGCGTAGTTCGTTTATGTTGGCGCAATGTGAACGTTGCGATGAATGTACATAATATTTAAAGAGCTCGACTCTCTTGACCTTCACAACTTATTTAAATGTATATATGTAAAATCTACCGTATCTCTGCTACACAACTACTTGATATTAATGTTTTCAACGTTGACGGTTTTTGTTTTCACTAAATATTGTTTTCAAATAATAAAATACCTACAGTAAAACTTCGATAAGTCGAACTAAATTGGTTAGCAGTAGCATCAACTATGAGAAATTTTTACTCGTATATCTTGATAACTCGAATATACCTAATATTTGGCGCCAATTTCGATGAGTCAAATCTTTCTGTGGGAGACCCTTAATAATTTTTATAGCGATACTATGCGAGCAATATGTCATTAAAACTGACTAAAAATTAAATCTTAGTCAAAAGTGTAATATGGTTTTCCAAAATCTAATATATAAAATTCTCGTGTCACAATGTTAGTGACCATACTCCTCCGAAATAGTCCAGGAAATGAAGCTAAAAAAATGGTAAAACCTCGCAATTTTTTTCAGAAACGATTTTGTAGGGCTTTTCAAGAGCTATAAGACTATGTGAATTAAATTACTTAAGATTCCTTAATTTTTAAATGGGTAAGTTTAAAGCGCTTGAATGGGGTGATGTTCGATCGTAAATGTAGGTGTTAAACGGCTATATCTCGCCGAATATTCACTGTACAAAAAATCTGCACACAGGGAAATTTTTGTCATTAAAAAAGCTACAATTTAGTACTATATCGTTTTTTTCGTATCTTTAGTATTTTGGGAGATATTTTTAAGAAAAGGGTGAAAAACACGAAATTTAAAAAAATCGTTTTCTCTTTAAACTCCAATTTTTCTAAAATTAGATATTTTAAATTGGTCAAACTTCGTGGGTGTATTAATAGTACATATATAAAGAGAATCACAGAAGGGTGGCGATCAATTTTAATTAGGGGGTACTTTGGGGGTTGTTTTCACAGATTTTTTCGTAGAAAAAAGCGGGTACCGATATTATTTTGATCATAAGTCGGTCAATTTTCATGCTAGAGAGATTTTTTTTTGTTTGAAAGCTATAATTACGTAAATACTTTTAAAAAGATTCTATGAGCTTTCTTCGAAAAATGCAAATTTTTCTCGTTATTTCGCTTTAAATCTTCCAATTTATGCATTTGACGAAAAAAGCTAAGCATTAATTTGCTGTATCTCAGTTCGTATTTGTCGTAGAAAAATGATAAAAAAGCATAGGTTTTGTTTTTTTAAAAACTAAAAGTTTGGCTCTACGCTTTTTTTTTTTTATAAAATGCACATTTTTGGAGTTATTCGCAAAAAAAACATTTAAAAAAGTCGATTTTTTCGTCAAAAAACTGTTAGTTTTACGAAAAAAACGTATAGAACATTTCTAAGTATTACTTTTTCCGTCGTTTCCTACAGTTAAAATGTAATAAAAAAAAAATCCACCTCCGAGATGAGGTGGCAACCACCCCCCAAGGCTCTATCGTACAGCGGCATGATATAGAAAATGATCCTTGAGCTATTCCCTACCTTCTGTGAAAATTTCAAGTAAATCCATGGTCGACGAAAAAATTGCGAGCCAAAATGCTTTATTTCCTGGACTAAAACGGCTTGACCGATTTTTATGAAATTTTATATGCAGATTCAAAGGGTTTGAGAATCGCGAAGTATTTATTTTTCATACCCTTAGTGATAAGGGTTGTCCACTCCTAACTTTTTTATTTTTTGAACAAAAATTTTTTTTAATTTTTTTAATGATTTGGCATTAAAAAATACATATAACCCTTAATTTTCATCCTTCTACCACCAACCCCCGTTTTTTAATAGCAATATTAGTACTGTAATAATCTTCAACTCTCAGTGATCGATAACTGATCAATTATCAATCGATTAGTCATCCCTGCCAGGCGTCTACTGATGTCACTTCTCACCCAGCAAACAGCACGGAGTGGGGATGAGAATGAAGCAGATTTTTTTAGAATGTTACAGGAAGTTCAAATATGTTCTAAGAAGTAAAAGAATGTTTTATTATAAGATTTCAGAATGACTTGGCAATGTTCAAGAATGTTCCAGAATCTTGAAGATCATTCAAGAATGTTAAAAAAAAGTTAGAAAACGTTTTGAATCATTATGGGATGTTCTGGATAGTTTTAAATTCGCGAATATTCTAGAATGTTCCATCAAACGTGCAATACCTATATTTTACCCGAACAACACCGGGTGTTGCTGCTAATTTTAATATAAATGTTTGTCGCTTTATCGAATAAAAATAGATAAAATGGTTAATAATTCTTTTGAAAATTCCCCCACGTAACTTACTGTGTAACTGTGTCAAATTTTTAACATTATGTCAATAATTTAACCCACATGTCTACATGTTCTTTTTCTGTTTTCCGTTTTTTGAAATCATTACGTTTTAATATTAATAGATATTCCATTCAATAATAAATGGTCTTAACACTTCGCTAACATCAAAGTGACAAGCTACAATATTCCCAAATTAAAATCAATAAGTAACAGTGTTCGGTATATATATTTCCGAAAATATTTTGTCAAACTGATTGATTGTATACCGATTGCGATTACCATTTATTTGCTCTGAAAAAATCGTTTGTGCATTAACTATTTTGATAGATTGCTCCAAGTTTATATTTATTTTCATAATTATCTTTGAGTACAAATTTTGAGAAACTTTAATATTGTTTCTTAACAATTCAACTTTGTGTTCAATCACCACAATCGGGGAGAAGTTGTCTATGGAATGGAGTTTACTAATGTCAAGTTATTGCAAATATGTCGCCATCTATTGAACGTAATTTTATTTAAACAGATTTAACATAATTTCACGATAAAAACCTGACATCTGCATCTTTGTTGTTATTCTGTAATTATAGTATAATTTATTAATTATGTATATCAAAAAGAATGATATTAGAGAAAACTGCAGGTAATTAAGTTACATTGTAGGATAGAAATTATATAACACTAGTAAGACTTAATATCAGGGTAATTATAGGTAGGTACCTATTAATTTCTAAAAAATCATTTTTTTTTTTTCAATTACTTATCGGCTTGTTGCAGTGATTATCTTTAATTATTTTTTTAATGAATGTCATCGCATTGAGGCTGTTTACAATGTAACTATCAAATTGCATTGTTTGCGCTTGCAGTTCTAATTAAGCGTTTATGATTACAAAGGAAAGAAACCACATTATTTGCCGGAAACGTTCACTTTATAAAAAAAATTGATTATACATACAACCTATAATATCTGCATAAATTGCTATTCATGCATAAGTGAATTAATAGCGACGATTGTTATTACAACGTGACGTCTGCAATTTTTTATTATTATTTAATTTTTTTAAAAACTTGCGAACTCATATAAACAAAAATTCGTCTTTTAATGTATGTATGAACTTTTTTTATAAATTATTAATTAATATTCTGTCGAACAAATAATATTTAGGACATTTATCTCTTATTTTATGTTTGCTTTAAATTTAATCTTGCTCAGCAGAAATTCCTTTTAAAATTATTTCGACAAATATTTCATTGATTTTAGATTTATCAGGTACCTAGTCCGTAACTCAGAGCAATAAAAACATATTGCCGGAAATTTCCAGGTCTTATAACTAAATTCCAGTGTTGAACACACGTTCTTATAAATATTCCTATTGCGTTCCTTTTTTTTTTTTTTTTTTTTTCTCGACTAAACTACTCAAATTGTGTTATCTCTTTTAATAATTCAACACTATATCGTCACGATTAAGTTCAAGAGTAGCATTATATTGCTCAAAGGTAGAAGATAACAGTATTTTACAATTAATCATCATAGTGTAATTGTATTAATATTATTATGACACTAATTGTGACAGCAAAAGTTTTCTACTTTTTAATTGAAGTGTAACGAATTTTCTAGTCAAAAATATTTATTTAAATAATTATTTATTTTAAACTATTTATGTATATAACACTTAACACTAACTTATAACTACTATTTATATCAGAACAATTCTCTTATTTATAAGAACTAAGTGAGGGCTACTTTTCTTCTAAGTAAAATCTTCATCAGATTCGTGGCCCGTTTTTGTGATGTTAATACATAATAAAAATACCGGCCAAGTGCGAGTCGAACTCGCGCACTGAGGGTTCCATACAAGTATATATGTGATGTAACTAAAAATTTAAGGTTTTCGGAATTTTTTCTTTAAATGTGCTATAAAACATTGCTTCATGCCAAATTTCAAGATTCTAAATCGACTGGAAGTAACTTTTAGGTTTTGATTCCCTTGCGAGTAGTTGCGAGTTTGAAAATATGCGGCTTAAATTGCTGTTTCTTTTGATTGCGTTGACATAGAAGTTTGATTTTGTTATAGCTTAAACGTATTATAGACCTGAGTATTTGATATGAATTTCAATTTAATACCTCTACGCGTTCATGAGGAAAGGGGTAGTAACTTTAAAATTATTAAAAATATTTTTATTATATGATGTAACTAAAAATTTACGTTTTTCGCAATTTTTTCTTTATCTGTGCTACGTATAAGACGTTGCTTCGTACCAAATTTCAAGATTCTGAGTTCACGGGAAGTACCCTGTAGGTTTTGATTCGAAAAATTGCGGAAATTTGCGGCATAAACGGCTGTATCTTTTGATTGCGTTGGCTTAGAAGTTTGATTTTTTTTACAGCTCCAAGAGACAATAGACCTGAGTATTTGGTATAAATTTTAGCTTGATACCTCCACGCGTTCCTGAGAAAAAGGGTCTTGACAGACGGACGGACAACGAAGTGATCCTATAAGAGTTCCGTTTTTTCCTTTTGAGTTGCGGAACCCTAAAAATGAGCTAATTTTTATAACAAGTAAAATATTTATTCGTATTTAATATAAATAAGTAGCATATTTTTTTCTCTACATAAACAACACGTATCTCAAGCACAGTAAAAAAACAATGCTGCCAGATCTGAAAAACGACGCAATGGAATCATTTTTGTAGCTCTGTGCATGTGAGCAGAGGCGAAAGAATACGTACTGTATTTCAACTATTTTTTATTGTAGTCATGGTAGTTTACATAGGGGGTATTTTGTTACAAGTTGAGCACAATAGCTCTTTGAGAACGTCCTTAATGGAAGTATTATGCAAACAGTGAGACAGTTCAGTTTCTACGAAAAAAAAAAATAACTTAACGATTGATTACACGGTTGGTTAAAAGTTTTCCCTACTTGTATATCGTCGTCACTATATTGTAGGTACATAGATATTTTCTCTTTTATTATAATATTGTATATACCGTATTTTTTTTATCTGCAAACATTTACATGCAAATTGTCAGATAACCTCGACACGGTTATTTGCAACTTAACGTTGTTTGCAATTGAAGCGACTTTGTATACATACGTAACATTTTAAAAACATGCATGATTAGAAGGTATCACGCTAATAAAATAGCACTTTTCCTATCGTATCATCCGCGCAACATTTTCCCGATAGTTGCGACATTTTGAAGGTACCTACCCATTATAAGCATGTAAATAAATAATTGTGCGTAATACTCACATGTACATACAGTTATGTTATGTACTTACATGTACTTATTAAATTTTTTTCCATTTTCTTCCCCTAGTGTTTACAATAAAACACTCAGAGCTTTAAGGGGTAAAGAGTTCTTTATTATAAAAACGACACCAACGTTTCGGTTCCGATGTGGACCTTTATCAAGGCTAAAAAAAATATTAGTTGTTGTACAGCAGAATTTTTCAGTATACAATAAGTAATTTACTGGTTTTTTGTGTTATATTTTAAGAAACATAAGCTGTATATTTGGTGCAATGGTACAAATAACTACACATAACATTTAAAACGATAAAAGAATAAATATTAGTACTATTAAAAAACTTGTAAACATAAAATAATAATTAAATAAGTTATGTTACAAACGTTTACAGTAACCACGTGGTAACACTAACAGGACAAAATTACAATTAAAAGTTATAAGACTCTCTATAATAAAAACTAACTCAAAAACACGATAATTTTTTTGTTAGAAAAAATTAAATTTATGTACAGTATTAGTAAAAAGTAGGTGTAAGTGTATTGTATTTGAGTAGTTTTAGATTATATAGTAGGTTTATTAGTATTAGTAAATTATGTAATTTTAAGTTGTTTGTTGTTATTTGTTTTAAATTGATTGTATAGGTTAAAGTAGTTGTTAACAATAAGGTTATCCTCCAAATCCGATCGAGAATTCAATGATTTTTCATTATGTATTAAAATAAATGAAGCTTCCAGAAAAAGTCGTTTGAAGTAATTATTTTCAACATATAATATGTTAGTATTATCAAAGTTTGGCTTATGGCCAGTTTCCACGGAGTGTTTTAAAAGGGCAGTTTTGTATTGAGGGGTTGCCAAAATTTGTTTGTTGTGGTCATTTTTGTAACCAAAACGTCCCTGTGTTAGATATCGTTGCTAGTTTTGAAAACATTATGAATAAGAGCCCGAATATCAAACAAGACGATTTTGAGAGTATAAGACTGAGATCTCAATTTATTAACATATTAACCAATTTCAATGCCAACAACCTTAACAATAACGACAATCATATTATCAATCTTTTTAAAAAAACCGTCAATTTTGCGAAACAAGGTGAGAAACTAATTTTCACTAAGGCTGACAAAATTGTCACACCATTGAGGCGATGTGCTAGCAAATGGACTAGAGAGGGGGGGGGGTTTAGAGTTCCGAGGCAATGCAAAAATCCGCCCCTGCTCCTTAAAGATCTGTTATTGATTATTCTTTGCCCCACAATTTGAGGCGTTATGACAGCAAACGGGCTAAAGAGGGGGTTGTAAGGCTTTTCAAACTAGTGCGCAGATCCACCCCACCTTTTTAACCATCTTTTAATCGCTATTAATGGGTATTTGTCACATTGTTTAAATTTTATTACACTAATAGAATCGTTATGAATAAAATAGTTTTCTTCAGGACCTGATAAGAAATGGTTTTCTTACCATACCATATTCGGTAATTTAAGGTAGGTACTGTATGAATTATTCCGTTAAGTTATTGTTTGACCAGTAGGGCCCCCCCTATACGTAGTTATATATGTAGTTAGTTGTGGTCCACACTCTGAAAATGATTTAGTAATAAAACAATTACATAATAATTTGTGAATCATAACAATGTAGTTAGGGGGTTCTTAGTTAGTATTCATGGAGGTGTGTTTATGTCTGCTCTTTAGGCAGACGATTATGAATTCAAGAATGAGTGGCACATACTGAATAGTAATAAACATTTTTTTATTGGTGTTATTTTCATCCAACCAATAGATTAAGTGACAAAAAAATTTTAGTAAGTTTGCCCATGTACGTAATAATTTTAAACGTTTTTTAAATGGGGTTTTTGTTTTGAGTAAGTATTATTTTATTATAATAAGAACCCCTGTAGATACTAGGGTGTTATAACTACATATTAAAAAAAGAAACCATTCATTCATTGGGAGGCTTCATTCATCCTAAAATTCGATTTCCCATATAAATGATTGCAACTCGATTTTTCGGCATTAAAAAATACTTTTTTTGAAAAAATATAAGTACCTAGCTATAGAGCTTTTCTAGGGTAAATTCATACTGGAAAGTTCCTTTGAACAAACGCTGTCTGAGGTCTGACCACCAGTTTTTGATTTATAGATATTAAAAGATGTTAACAATAATTGACACCAAATCGCCTTTAAATTTGAATTTATTGATCTTGCATAAAAAATTATTTTACAACAGATATGGTACTTATTATGAAGCTATTAATTTTTTAATTTTATAAATTATTATGAAATAATAACACCAATTAAGTAATTAAAATTCTAATTTTTTTTAGATTTATTTTTTTTTTGTAGTAAATTTAATGCCCTACAAAAGTTGTAGTATTATTGTACAATTTTTGTAATACCGAAAAATTTAGTTAAAACGGTAAAAGGAAAGGCTATAGGGGGATAAGAATTGGTAGGATGCCCCCAAACGGATTGTGCTGATTTTTTTTCTGGTGATTACTACCAACATCAGATTAAGATTTGCAGTTTCAGCTCTTAATATTGTCTGTTGGAAAGTAATGATTAATTGAAAAAAAAAATCGAAAAAAAATCATATCTTTTCAACGGTTCGATCGATTTGGCCGAAATTTTAGTATGTTTTGCATATTTTTATAACAAAAAGAAGAAAAAATTATTAATATCAAAAGAAAATTTTAACCCCCCTAAAAAAATTATTCCATAAAAAAAATTTTTTTCATAAACTTATGGTCTTGGTGCAATTACCAAAATTTTTTTTATTTTTCTAACACTATTTTTCACATGATTTTTTCAAAAATTTTTTCCGGGTGCGTCATAGTTAAAAACAACAAAATGTCTAGAAATTATTTTTTTTATCAAACCGCAATGACACTTATTATTGCCGATGAAAGTGATGAAGATTAATATTCATCTAAACAATCTGGAAGAAAATCTATATTGCACTGGATATCATTACAAATATACAGAATACTATTCATAATCGTGGTAAGAACATATCCTCAAAAAATTCATATTTTGAGATTTTATACTTTTTAACTATGACGCACTTGAAAAAAAAATTTCGAAACAATAATAAATGACGTCAAATAGATTAAAAAATCTCCAGAAAAATTTACTTGACTGTACATAAAGCGTAACTTAAAAGAAAAAATTATTTTTTGACATCTTATTTTTTTCATTGACTATTATTTCAAACGGAGCTCGAGTACAATCATACACATTCTAGACATTTTGCTGTTTTTAACTATGACGCACGCAGAGAAAAAATTGGAAAAAATTATATGTTGCGTTGGATAGGGTCGTCAAAAACGCGCAAAAAGATTTTGATAATTGTACAACTAACATAACCTCAAAAAAAAAATATTTCTAGACATTCTATTGCTTTTACTCCGACGCATCTGGAAAAAAAATTTAGAAAAAATTTTATACGTCAAATACATTTGGAAATCTACAAAAAAAATTACGTGACTGTACATAAAGCCTAACCAAAAAAAAATAACATTTTGTGACATTTTATTTTTTTCAACTATGACGCACCCGGAAAAAAATTTTGAAAAATCATGTTGTGAAACATAGTGTTAGAAAAATAAAAAAAAAATTGGTAATTGTACCAAGACCATGTTTATGAAAAAAAATTTTTTTTATGGAATAATTCTTTTAGGGGGGTTAAAATTTTCTTTTGATATTAATAATTTTTTCTTCTTTTTGTTATAAAAATATGCAAAACATACTAAAATTTCAGCCAAATCGATCGAACCGTTGAAAAGATATGAATTTTCTTCGATTTTTTTTCAATTAATCCTCACTTTCCAACGGTACAATATTAAGAGCTAAAACTTGGCAAATCTTAATCTTATGTTGGTAGTAATCACCAGAATAATTCAGCACAATCCGTTTGGGGGCATCCTACCCATTTTTATTCTTATCCCCCTATAGCCTTTCTCATGTTATTTATATTGGAAATCAAATATGTAGTGCTATTGTTAAAATAAAGAAAGGAAATGTATAAAGTTACATCAAGTTAATTGATTATAATTAGTCGTAGTTGTAAAAACAAAGGTATAATACATTACTGCTTTATCTTGACGTATGATTTTAATGATAATAACTGGATTTTTTAACTCATTTTATGTCAAGGTGTCAGGTGGATTTACATACGTAATTAACATGTACGTTGTAAATCTGTTTAATTCGTAGTTGGTAGGTATTTGGTATTTTAAAATAAAACCTTTGACCAGACCAGGCCAGTAATAACAGTACACAGTTGATTTTATTGACAATTCCAATATGAATTACAACATTCTGTGTGATGTGTTTCTAACTGTGAATACATACCTGTATGTAATATTTATACCTGCATTTATTACTATAAAGATAATTTAGACTTTTACACAAAAGCCTGAAATAAAATTGTTTTAAATACGAGTATTCTGAATAGTTATCAATAAGTAAAGTAAAAACTTATATTTGTAATGAACGGCGATTTAAACAAAAAGAACGTAATATAATGTGTCACATTTGGTATAAAAAAAATTCTGACAGCATACTGTATATGTATATTCTTAGATAATGTACAAATGTAGATGTAAGTACATGGTTTTTTAAGTGTTATACAAACGCTAATTGTATCATCTCGTCGTAAGACATCGATTAAATTAGATAAATAGGTTTATGAATAAAGAAGCGAGCTTCTGTATTCTGTGACGCAAAATATATCGTAGAGTATATGTATAAATAGTACTCAAAATATAGTTAAATTTTGTTTCCCAGAAAAAAAAACTCATAATAATATACGGACAGACGACGAGTTAGCATTTTAACTCACTTCAATAAAAAAAAGTAATAAATCAATACGTGGCAAGTTTCATCAAAGTAATATATTTCCAAGATAATAATATTCTATTTATTGGTTTTTAAAGTAATAGATATTTTTAGATTTTTAATGCATTATGTAGGTACCTACAGTTGGATTTTTTCTGAAAAATATATTAGACGAATTTTGGTCAATAAAAAAAGGTTTATTGATTATGGATTTGTAATGACTTGGTCATAGTTATAATTATGTACTTTAAGGAACAAAATCAATTATTATTCAACTTCAAAAGGGAGTTGTGTGAAATCGATAAAAGTTTTTTGCTTTTTATTGTAACGATGTGGATAAGCAAGGAGGATAGCATTAAAATTTAAAATAAACAACCACAGTAGTATGTAATTTGTCCTTTAGTCATTTTGATGAATAAGAAAAGTATAAAGAATAGTATAGTAAAACTAGCAACAATACCCGGCGTTGCCCGGGTAAGAATATGACACGTTTGATGGAACATTCTAGAATATTCGCGAATTTAGAACTATCCAGAACATCCCATAATGATTCAAAACATTTTCTAACTTTTGTTAACATTCTGCAACATTCTTGAATGATCTTCAAGATTCTGGGACATTCTTGAACATAGCCAAATCATTCTGAAATGGTTTAATAAAACATTCTTTTACTTCTTAGAACATATTCGAACTCCCTATAACATTTTAAAAAAATCTGCTTCATTCTCATCCCCACTCCGTGTTGTTTGCTGGATGAGTACCTAGTGACATCAGTAGACGCCTGGCGGGGATGACTAATCGATTGATAATAATTGATCAGTTATCGACCACTGAGAGTTGAAGATTATTACAGTACTACGTAATATCAGCTATTAAAAAATTGGGTGTTGGTGGTAAAAGGATGAAAATTAAGCGTTATATGTATTTTTTAATGCCAAATCATAAAAAAATGAAAATAAGAAATTATTTTCTCTGCATGGTTACAAAAAAGACATATATTAAACTGCATTCTCCTTACACATAAACCAAGAATAGATCACGTGATGGAAATTATAAAATTATTTTATTATACATATACCTACTACATCTTTCTCACACTTTACTTTTTACAAAATTCGATTATCACTAATTGCAAAAGTTTATTTACCAGATTATAAATTCGGTACGTGCTACTACGTTTGTAACTTGTTTATGTTTTGTTATTTTTTAGCCAATTAATTAATTATGTAATTCTGTTGTGTTGTCGTCTCTCTCAATTATCAGATCGAGCTTGTGAAGGACTTTAATGATCATTAATTACGTGTACATTTTTTTTAATATTCTGTTTTCGACTTACTGCATATAAGAAGTGTAATAAGTAATATTCATCGTTTTTTATTTCTACATAATTCGCCTTCTTCTTCTGGGAAATTTATTATTAGTCGTGCGAAATGTGGATAAACAAAAAACAGTTTTATTTGGCGGGAATTATTGTGTAAAATAAACATTTCGTAAAGTGCTTGACCAAGTCCCCATGATTCGGAACTCTTTGGTTCTCATCAGCACACAGGAGACAACTTTGACTTTAATAACAGTGTCGCGACAAAACTACAGCTGATGCTTAAAATGGCTGAGATAATTATTGATTACTTGATCAGTTTTTGTAGTAATTAATACAGTTGACTTTAAAGTTTGAAATTATTGGTTTTAATTTCGGTTAGGTTGTGGTTAAGATTGTAGATATATGCAGAACTAATTGAGTTTTCAATTTTCTCTTTTAATAAATAAATTCTAGAAACTAGAAAGACAAGGGAAATAGCAGCCAGTAATTCTGACTAAGTGACTATTTACTCTGCAGATATAAGGAAAGTATTGTCTTCATTTTATGGAGATTTGGTCACTTTTCATAGGTTAATATTCAGCCCATTGTCTAATTCACGGTTTCTGGGTTAAATTGGTATAATACCTATGGACAAAACAACATCCTTTTTGTTATGTATTATTGAGGTGCACATGTGCAAATTTTTGCTCATTATTCAGTTTTTGACAATAAGTATTGTGGCAAACAAGACGTCATAGTTTCTTGAATTTCCAATTTGGAATTTACGTAAAACAGATATATTTGCGCATTTTATTTGTGTTAAATTAGCGGTACCGAATAACGTCAAACATTTTATATACCTATAAGAGTAGATGGTCTATGTATAACCTTGTGTAACCTATTATTTATTTAACTTGCAAATTATGTATGTATCAACTATGGACGACTTGTTTTGTTTAGACCGATAGATAGATTGGTGTTGCCAAATTTTATTCCAAAACCTTAATAATTTATTTTACTAACTAAAACAATTTCTAATTTTTTTTCTAAAAGAAAGGTAAAGTAAACATAAGTAAAAAATATGTAAAATGTATTATCAGCAGGAGTGGCTGTTCTAGTACAAGGTACTTAAAGGTGTTACAGAACTGCCACAGAATCAGATGTGTGTGTAAATTATTGTAACGGACGTAGCGTTTTGGGTGGAATTTACCCATGCCGCGTTCCAGACGGGTCATTTCTGGAATATTCGAATCGTTCGAGAATCACTTAGCAACGTCCACAAAACTATATTAATGACAGCGATCGACAGTTAGACAGCAGTAAGAGAGAAGCAAAGAAAAAGTGATTACGAGTTTTGCAAGAGAATTAGTTGTTGAATTGTTGTTCTTATGTGAACGAATTAATTAATAAAAGAGTAAATTATTTTGCGCACAACACTTGTCACTGTGTTCGTACAAAATTATACAATACATTAACTGGGTTCTAAGCTCTACCACAATCACCTAGACATGTAAATGAGCTGCATTCACTGCAGAACAATCGTTTAAATTGAGCCGCCACTGATTATCATCAGCAAAAATTAAGTCAATATTGATCTATGTATATTGTTACTGTACATATTATTGGGTATACGTTAGAAATACGTACCTACACAAATACACTTCTGCTAATGCTGTAAACATTTGGACGTAAATTATGTTCCTCAATAGATTTTTTGTTATCTGTCTGGTTATCTGTATGATATTGATATTTCTGAATTATGTATAGGTGAATTTGGTGATTGGAAAAATTTTTTTTTTCACATTGGCACATAACAACACATTGTGGGCACATTACAACACAATTAGTTTGGTTTTAATGAAGTGATGTTGTGGAGCTAACTAAACAACCTAAAAAAGACCTAGTCATAAAAGTTTTTTTTTACGTTAAAGCACATTTCGGGCACATTTTTTTTTTTCTTTTAAATTCCAAAATTGTCGAGTCAACTTTTTGGACGTATCTGTAGGTTATTGTTCATTTTTATTTCACTACAGTTTCTCTGCATGGTTACAACTAGTGATGTGCCGGATCGCTAAATATGTATATCCGCGGATACGGATCTGAAAACGGATATTTGGCCTCAAGATCCGCGAATACGGATACGGATACGGATCTTTACTTTTTTAGAGTGCGCGACGGTAAATATTGTAGGTACATCGACCTTTTGAAAGAGACAAACTGTTATGAACCTTTTTAAGAGCTAACTTTTATAATAGATTGTCTCTTTGCAAAGATCGATGTGCAATATTTACCGCCGCGTATAGTTTAGTGTGACACTGGGCAGCACAGATAATGTTTGTGTTTGGTATATCAGTTAAGAAAATTTTCTACAAAACACCATCAAATCCAATAATGCAATATTAATGTCACAATAATTTAAAAACTAAAATAATCCGTCTTCTTCGGCCGTCGTGTGCGTTCTGTCCTTGGTGAACCATGTGGCTGGCGGCATCCCTCTGAATATTTATTTTTTGCTTTATTTATTGCCGCCTTTGTCGGCAATAACCCGCCACGCACTCATCTATACATACAGTACTGCCTAAATCTATATTGATCGACACAATATATATATATATATATTTCATCTACGAATTTAAAATTAACAAGGTAAAATATCCGTAAAAGATCCGCCAAAAACTAACGGATACGGATACGGATACGGACCTCTATTCTCCCTCGGATATCCGCGGATACGGATACGGATATCCGGCACATCACTAGTTACAACTAAGACAGACATATTGGATTCTCGTTCCACTTAAACCAAGAATTATTTCATATGGTGGAAAATATAAAATAATTCTACTATAGATACATGTATGGGTTTCGTTATTTTTTTATTCATGCCGTCATTGATTATTTGATACACTTGCGATCTTAAATTTTATGGGGTGTACATTAATTTGTTTAGCCAAATAACATGCAGCCTAACATGGAAGCATTTAAGATTATTAAAATCACCAGCAGAGTATTTAATAATAAAACCCTTTAGGGGTAAAAACTATTTAATCTGTTTCTACTTTTCATCTGTTACATATTGTTTTTTATTTAAATGCGTCATCTTCCCATTTAATGTGGTTTTGTTTTTCTTTTCTTTCATATTAAATTAAACACAGAGCGAGGTCATAAGCATTATTGGTTACTTACCTACAACCTGTCATTGCTTACGCACAAAAATGCTAATAGTTTTTAGACTATTGAACTGATTTTAATTATACAAAAAAAAACATGAATTATAAAATTGTATTATATTATGTATTTGAACATAGGGAGCAGTAATATGTTTTTATATAATATGCATGTATTCACTCACCTTTCTTCGCAGTTTCGATCACAGAGATAGCAATAAATGTATCTATTAAGATTAAATTATATCTCAGCATCTACTCAACCAATATTGTCGATATATTATACATTAAAACTTCTGTTTTATAAGCTGCTACACCTGGGAAAATTTTTGGCACAATGATGAAGACGATGGCATTTTTTCATGAATGTTTCAAATTTCGTACAAAATTCTTTAATACTTGTTAACAAAACTATTACTTAATTTTGAAATTAAAAATAAATAGTTAGTAAAATGATGAATTTACCAAAATTTGGAGAAATTAAAATGCTCGGGCACCACTTTGTCAAACAAAGAAAAAAAATAGTATGCTCCGGGCAGAGCAGTCGTGGTTCCTGCTGAACCCCGATGCTGGGAGAGCTCGAAGCTCTCATAAAAAAAACACACAAAAACCTTGAAGAGTATATTAAACAAATACAATATGCTAAACAAGCACTTACAAATAATTCCAGCCCACAAAAAAAATACCCTGCGCCAGTGATGGGATGGTAGCTGGTTTCAGGGTTTCGTTGGGGACTTCTTAAATGACCAGGAAGCCAGCCAAGCTATTCGTGCTTCGAGGGACCAAGTTTTGAGAACATAAATATAGCTGCCTGCAGGATTTTATCGGCCAATATAACTTGTTCGGTTAGTATGGGGTCCCTTAGCCTGGATAAATAAGTCCTGAAGTTGTCTTCACCCCTGACCCGTACTCCCAGCCACGCTGTCCTTCCGGATCCTACTAACTGTGGGTGGGCTGACAAATAGCTTAATGAAAAAAATTTCCTAGAAAAATTTAAAACAGATTAATAAAAAAAAATTGAAATTTTAAGTGCATTGAAGATGCCAAAAAAAAGGGGAAGAAAAGGATAGGTGCAGGTGAGTCAACGTCGAGGTCAGAACACAAACGATTCACCAATTCACTCACCAGACACCAGAAGAAATGATTATATAAAAATTGAAATAAAAAAAGATGTGAAAAGCTAATAAATCAATAAATAACAAAACCGCCACAAAGGCCCAAAGGATGCAAAATATAACGTTAGATTTACGAAATGTCTCGTGGCAACTAAAAAAAATTTTGACAAAATAGTTAAAATTAATTAAGAAAAATTACTAATACAAAAGAGTGCCTTGAGAAAATTATAAATTAACTGAAAATAAATGAAATACTTGATTTGGATAATTTTACTTGAAATATTAACAAGCAAAGAAGTTTACGTCACGTCACGTCTCGTCGGTACCAAGGATCGAAGAAGAAGACCACGAGCACCGACCGGAAAATTTTTCAACGATCCTTCCATCGATCGCGTAGTCCTGCGCGAAGGTTGCTAGCCTTGATGATAAGACGGAAGGTCGATCAACATTAAGAAATAATCAATAAAACTGAACCAAGACAAAGACAAACTGAATCGAATTAAGTAAAACTTTAGTAACGGGATTTTTCATAGAAAAAAAACATTACAACTTACAATGAGTAATATTTTCAGTTCAATGATTAAGTTGTTTGTAGTACGTAGGTAAATAACTTACACGGGTAGTGTAAAAAATCTGGTCGAAATCCAAAAAAATCGTTATTTACTAGTAGGTGTTGAGGCGTTTTTGAAGCACATTTATTTAAACAAAAATCTTAGCCTTGTGTTCTAATCATGAAATTAACGTATCATTGTTATACGGTCGGTACGCTCTATTTTTTTTAACACGAAACGTAGAGAAATGTAAACAGAAAACGATAGTAAAATGCACTCGTAGTAAATTTACTTGTTAGTTTAACGCCTTGACTTTGCCAAATATTGAATAATAAAAGATGATGCTCAACTCTAGCAAAATCAAATATTTTATTTTCTACTACAAGACATAACGTAGATGTTTGGTAGTATACCACCTACATTATGTATTTTCTATTTAAAATACACACTTCGCACGTCTGGTGTTAGGTGCCAAAGATTCCATACATTTATTTAGTAGAAAGTAGGATTAGTCAAAAAATCTCTGTATGCTAATTCATAAAAGTGTCATTTACATGTATTTCCCGGTTCTTTTACTTTGGCGAGATTTGGGGAAAAAAATTGTGAATAACTGTGCCAAGTGTAATTTGATTTTGAATATTCAGAAATAAAACACAGTAATTTGAATAAGTTTCACCTGTTTGGTCTACTCGACAATTGTTTCGATCTTACAAGATCATTTTCAAGAGTTCTTAAATTACTAAATTACAAAGTATGCAAATATTATATTTATAGCTTATCTAAAATAAGAGGGGAGTTAATACTACTTAGTTCTAATTGGTTGTTCAACAAAGGTTCAGACTTGTTTATTGCTTTATTAATTTCTAGACATTCTAAAAGTAACATTTTCTTTCCTTTACTTGTATTGTTGTGGAGAATCTTTATGTTATCTAAATCTATATTATGGTTTAAATCTGTACAATGTTCTGCACAACCTGTTTTTATAATTATTAAGTTTTTTATTTATGCAACTGACATGTTCTGAAATCCTCGTTGTAATAGCTCTGCCCGTTTGACCAATTGATTGATTGATTGATTTTGAATAGTCACAGACTTCTAATAGTTCATGAAAATTCGCCTTGTTCAAACAAAAACGCAAAATTTTGGGATCAGTAATGTTAAATAAATATTTTTTTAAAAAGTAAAATTTGATGTTAAAGGCAACTAAAGTACACATGTATAAGATTTTTTCATAATTCTGGATTGAACGTGGTACGACAAATAGAAACCGGTTCAAATTGGAAAAACTGGATCGTAGATAAGTCGAATACCGTATTGCTAACGACGTATTTCGTAAATAGATTCAGTTACACAACCAACACATATTTTTGTCGTGGGTTTTATCCTTTTCTTATTCATTAAAACGAGTAAAGCATACATTGGTTATATACGAGGGCGGATCAAATAAAAACGAGCCTTTTTAAATTGAGCGCCGGATAGTTGTTCAAGGCGCATACGGGCGTTAGCAACTTGAAGTGGGGATATTAGGTGACACGGAAACGACTCGTCGGATTGCTGTGTTTGCTTGGTTAGTAGCTATCACAATGAGTGAGAAAGAGATGCATAGCAGCGTTGCTCAACGCAACAGATTATTATTAAGTTTCTTACACGTGAAAACGTTAAACCAGCTGAAATTTTGCGCAGATTACTAGCACAGTTCGGAAATGAAACGCTTTCGTGGCAACGGGTAAAAGTTTGGTGCAAAGAATTCAACGAAGGGCGTAATCGTGTCGAAAATGTAAATCATCCTCGCATTTCGCCGGTTAACATTGCACGCGTTAGAAACCTTATTGAAGGGGACCAGCACGCCACTGTGCTTCAGATATCTGTTGAACTCGGCATCAGCTATGGGAGTGTCCACACAATCATAACGAAAAACTGGGGATTCCGAAAAATTTCAGCTCGTTGGGTCCCAAAGTTGCTGAGTGAAGATCAAAAAGCTGCTCGAGTTCGCATCGCAGCTTTAACGTAGGCCCAAATCAGTGAAATGCACTAGACTAAGTCGGAGCACCATCCCAAGCCCAAACTTATCCATCCCCTTGTGATTTCCACATGTTTGGGCCCCTCAAAGAATCACTAGGAGGCGAGCGATTTCAGACTGATGAACATGTGGAGGCGTTTGTGCGCAACTGGATACACTCCCGCCCTGCTTCTTTTTATGAAAACGAAATGAAAAAACTACCAATCCGTTGGGAAAAATGTGTAATCAAGCAAGGGGGATATGTCGAAAAATAGAGAAATTGGTGTTTTTGTGAAAATTTTCAAAATAAATGTTTTATGAACAAAGGCTTGTTTATATTGGATCCATCCTCGTACATGAAATCTTCAATTTTATAAGATATACTTCCCCCTACTTTACTGGAGTAATCTTACTGCATGCTCTACACACACACTTATTTATAACCTTTTTCAAAAATTTGAGGTATTTATTTTGATTAATAAAATTTTTATATCAACAAATGCCCGAGTATATAAATCAATTCCTATTTTATTTGAATGATATTAAAACCCCTGGTTCAGCTGGCTGAAGTAGTCAAAAATTTTGCTTTTAATTTTAGTAAAGGTCATAAGCAGGCTGTTTGATCAATAATACCACCTGTTATCGCTTGTCCTTGACATGGCGTGCTGATGAGAACAAATAATATCTACTATTATCCATTTTTAAATTGTTTTTCAAAGACTGTTATCATATCAAACCTTTTCTATTTTACGTTAAAAAAATTGAAAGGACGACGATACATAGGGAGGGGGATTTTGATCTTAAAAATGCGGACAATATTAGGATAATTCCCTATGAGGACCTAAAAGCATACAATTTGTAAAGGAATTGTAATGTTTAGATTAGAAAATGCTTAAGGATGAATTCGCGATTTGAAACTTTTGTTCAGAACAACATTCATAGTGATTAAAAAATGCAAACAGATTCTACAATGTAATAAAACGCGTCTGGAATTTGGAATTAGAAGCATTAATTTATATGTGAATATCATTGGCCTTTAGAAGTAAAATAATAAAATATGTAAACTAATTAAGTATACTCGAAGTTTAGGTGCATAATTTAAAGTTTAAGTTTTAAAAACTCGTTATACAAGTTTTGCAGGGTACACCTACTGAAAAACGAAATTAAAATATAAATGTGTGCTTCTATTTATTTAAAGCTTACGTTGTAGTATGTATTTTTAGCAATCAAATACTTTGCAGATTTGGAACAGATAGCATGAAAACGTTGAATTTAATCGCTTATGCTTGTTTTTTGTCTAATCTGTGTAAGTAACCTTGCAACTTACAAATTAATGTGGATTTTTTTTATATTCAGGTACCTATATAAACTTAGTACATAAGTTTTTTATTTGTAAAAAGGACGTTTGGTATGTATGTAAATGGGGCGGATTATAAAAATTAAGATTTTGTTATTTAAATCAGAATTGTTTTGCATGAGAAGATGCGGACTGTGAGTAGATTACTCTTTATAATTAAGTTTTGTACAAATATCCATTTCAAGGAAAAAAAATTCTGAGGAAATTCTAAGTAAAGTTTCTTCAGCCCTAGGACGTTGGACTTTACAAGAAAACGTCCCTGAAATTAAGAATATTTAAATTACAATAAAACAGTTAAAGGCTTCCTCAGTGCTTCAGTTGAGGCTTGTTTTTCTTTTTGGGGTTGTTCTTGCTCGCTCTAGATTAAGAAACAGACTGAGACTTAAAAGAAATTCAATTCAGTTTCAATTAAAATTTATAGGTATTCAGATCGTTCTGTTTTAAATAAAATAATACATTTAATAATTAATTAACATTTTTTTAGTATGTTTGTGTTTTACTACTTCATTGTTTAAATCACAAATATAATTTTTTGTTATTTGTTTGAGCCAAGTTCAAATTAATGCTACATTAAGATGCAGATAATTTTTTTATAACGATGAACCATTTGTTTTGATATATATGTATTTCATGAAGGTAAATGTACATAAAATGTATTTTCTTATCTAAAAACAAAACTGTTTGGAAATGACGTAAGATGACACACGAAGCATGCGATAAATTGAAAATTGTTTATATTTTAAGATCAAAAACGACGTGATTTCGGTTATTACTTGTTAACATATATTGTGTATGTATTATCCTGATCTATTAATAAATCCAATCTTATTTAATTCATGCTGATTTAATAGCAAATTTTCATTGCTCGTACGCCCATTCGATAAGTTAAAGCTTGACAAATACAACCACCACCGCTGCCAATTTATGGAGCATTCAGTCTTCTTGTAAACAGAAATGCAATAATTTCCTCTTTCAGAGAAACATCATCTAATCACAATCACGTCTGTAATTTTATGTGCTCCCTCGCGTACTATAATATGTATTATATTATCTACCTACTTATTCATTTACTCGTTGCCGATGTAACGATGAAAAGCATGCAAAAAACAAACCAATTTGCTTTTTTTAGGAAAAAAGAAATAAGACTTAAATACGTAATAGTTATGTAAATAGCATTATATTCTTTTTCTGTATTTTCATTGAGTCAAGAGGATTGGAAAAAAATTACAAACATATTACGCTTTTGTACCTAAGTATACCCTATAAAATTAAAAAATGCATGTATCTTATATAATTATTATATATAAAATCAACAACATCCTTTGCTCGTTTTTAATGAATAAGAAAAGGAACGTCAAAGTCGCATTTTTGATAAGTTGAACAAAATTGGTTGATTAAAATAATAATTATGAGCCGTTAGCGCTTGGTGAAACATATTCAATAAAGAAGCAAACAATCAAATATTATGAATTTTTTCCACAAAATGATGACTACCTATTTATTTAATAAACATTTATTTTTATTTAATACAAAAATTAAAAATTCAAAAATTTATTTCATGTTGCGACAACTGAATTCTTTTAATCAGTGACTTCAGTAATAGTTATATTCGATGTTGCCTCTGACAGCATTACTGTGATAATTGGCCGAGGATAACTGAAGTATGTTAAAAAAGTATTGGACTTAACATTATTAAGACATCTAATAAATACAGCATCTATTGTTGTTGTTGTTGCATATCTGGTAGTAGGTTCTCTTGGATTGTTGTTAATTTGCAATTGAAATTCTTTTTGCAGGAACGTAATTAATGGCATTGACTCATCTTTAGCAAAATTTACATTGAAATCTTCAGCTTCACATCAAAAAAGTATCATTTTTGGAAAATTAAAAATGAATAAACGGTAATCATAAACCAGTTGGGCAAATGACGTACTTTTTTGCAGACACTTTCATTTTAGTATAATTTTTATTAAGTTTCTTCCTTTGTCCTACCCGGAAAATAGCAATTCACCAAGTAGGTTTTCAAAAATTCCACATTACCTTGTTGAATTCCAATTCGAGATTTAGATGTTTTCTTTTAGTAGATATTTTTTTCTACCAAAAGGCTGCGTAGGTACATACTTTTTTCTGTTATTTATTAATTGAGAATTAATATTATAAATGTGATAACAAACTACATATAACTCATTCACTGTAACAAAACATTGTGCCATATTTAATAGCGAACATGACGAGTACAATTTTTTTTTCAAACAAAAAGTACTTAACTATAACCTATTCATTATGATGTTCGTTCAGTATTAAAAATTTCCTCAAAATTCAGGTGCAAAGTTTGCATTACTTACAAACACAGCCCAATTTCGATAATTCGAATCACTTTGTGACACACAAAAACTTCGAGTTATTGAATAATAAATTATATTATATGTATGTATGTGCTGACTTTTTGTAAAAGAGCATTTGTATGTATTTATTTCATGTAAAAAGCAAAATTTTTGAAAAACAATCAGTTGACAACTTCAACCAGCTGGACCAGTGTCTTAAAAAAATACAAAAATCTGTGAATGAAAACATACATTAAAAAGTAGAAAATAATTATTCAGTACAATTCATAACGCAAATCCAGGTTTCGAAGTCACTAACAAACCAATGAACAAAAAAAAATAAAAAACCAATGAAATGACGTTATCATCAGTTTATTTTAATTAATTAAGCAATAAATCAAATGAAATGACGTAGATTAAAAATTTAAAACTACTTACACAAGTTTTAAAAATTCAAGTAAAATCACTGCATAATGTAACACCTAAATCACTTTAATTAGAATGCATTCATTATGTTGAATTTTCAAAACGTCTCAACTTACCAAGGTAAAGGGTAAATGTCAAATTAAAAAATTCACCTTACAAATAATTCACAATCTTTTTAGTGCTTGTTTTAATTTCCATTGATCTGGAATATTATAATCAACAATAAATTAACAACTTCAGCTAGCTGAACCAGTGTCTTAAAAAAAAAATACAAAGGTAGATATGTTTGATTAAAAAAACACATTAAGATGTCAAGTAATTATTCATAATCATCATCATAGTTTATGCTATTGCCAACCAATTTGATTCGACTTGTAGACGTTCGAGTTATCGAAGTTTGATGGACGAAAATTACTTGTAGGAAGATTACCCATTTCCTTTAAATCAAATGTAATCTAAGTGTAGTTATTCCTAACATGTGTTACAACTTTACCCTTTGGGATATTTGCTGAAAGTCTTGACGTCACATATCCAAAGTAAACATGACAATCATTTAAATATTCACAACTATATATGTACCTATTACGTGATTGTGATAAATAAGTAACTCAGCAATGTTGTGTGTATTGTAATTTTGTTCATACAATTCAAACAAAATAGGAATCGGTTCATGCTTTTTTGGGTATAAAAATTTTATTAAACCAAATAAATACCACAAATTTTTGAAAAGTGTGTGGATAGAGCATGCAGTAAGATTTTTTACTCGTTTTAATCCAAAACCTTCTGGTATTGACTACAAAGGGGGCGTGGCTTAACTTCTTCAGCTAAATTTAAGCGGGAAATTCAAAATCAAACTGGCCCCGCTCACTCTTACGACAATCCAAAGGGTCTTCTATCCAAAACCTTCTGGTATTGACTACAAAGAGGGCGTGGCTTAACTTCTTCAGCTGAAGAATGACCTTGAAAGACATCGCGGTGGTAATATCTGGATGGGCAGGCCATCCGCAGTCATAGTAGCCCGCCTGCTATACTACTAATAAGAAAAGGATGGAACCCACAACAAAAGTATGTGTTGGTTGTGTAACTGAATCTATTTACGAAATACATTGTTGGCAATGAAGTATACTTAAAAACAGAGATAACTTGTAAATAGTAACGAGAGTCTTAACTTTTGTTTAAAATGGGCATGGAAATAATTTGACTTAATTTCCTCCAACCTAACTCATGTCAAACGTTTTGACGTTTCATGTGCTAGCTTTTCTTCTTTTGTTTTTTTTTTTTTCAAAACTACCCCGGATGTATGTCCATTGCATTTAATTAAAAAAAGTTCTCTTCAGAGATTAAGCACATGTAGTTATCGACTATTATAGTTTCAAAAGTAAAATAAAAAATTTATTTTCATGGTTGTGTTGCATTTATCTAAGGTTGATTCACTTTAAATTGAGTTATCGAAGTTTTATAAAAAAATTTTTGAAAGATTCCCTAAATTTCCTTTAAATAAATGTTATTAATTGTTTCAAAAACAGTTTAGAATTTAAAACCCTTTTGGAAATTTTTCTGAAATTTATTGACGTACTTTACCCAAAAAGTAAAATGAAAAGTGGATTTGGCATTTTATATATGTCCCTTTGTTTGGATACATAAGTAACTAGGGAGTTGTTGTATTGGGTAATTTTTGAACAATTCAAACTTAAATGGAAGGGTCTGTTTTTGGGAAAAAAATTTTTTTAAACCAAAAAACCTACCACATTTTTGAAAAGTTTGTATAGGGGCCTGCCCTAAGTCTCCTTCTCGTTTAATTTAACCTTGTGGTATGGAAAAGTGGGGCCAATTTCTTCACAAATTTAAGCGGAAATTTAGATTCCCCCCCCTTTGAAATTTTTAAGGTCTTTTTTCCCAAAACCTTTTTTATACGAGGCTTTTCTTTTTAGTGAAGAATACCCCTGAAAGACACCCGCCGGGGGATTCTTTTTTGACATTCCCCCAAAATCTATAAAAAAATTTTATTATGTATAATAAAAAATATTTTAATTTTTTTATTGTGTTTTTAAACCAAGAATTTAATTTTTGCTATTTTTTTAAAGAGCCGTTCATGAATATAGTCCCTTTACAAAGGGAAAGAGGGGTCTTAACTTTAGTGTAAAAGGGGGGGAGGGGGTCTATTAAAAACTCCCGTTCGCACTTTCAAACCCCCAAAAAAACCTTCTGAATTATTAAAAGATTAAGTAGAAAATACAGTCAGTCACGTTAAATTACAAAAAATTTATAATTTTAAATTTAAAAATTTAATTATGAAAATCAAATAAATATTTTTGATTATTAAAATTTGGTATTATCAATCAAAATTTATCATGTTCAGGGGGGGGGTTAGTTTTTGTAAACTTTTTCAGGGGGGTCACAGAAAGTGGGGTGGGGGGTTTTCAAAAAAGGCTCATTTTAGCGTGATGTATTTTATAAAGCGGTCCCTGAAATATAAAAATATTTTTCCTACTAAATAGTAGTTTTAATAATGAATCCAGGGCCCCAAGGCTTATAAACATTATATTCTTTTTAAAAACATGATTTATCTGACAATAATTTATTTAGGTACGAATGAGAATATTCTCTTTTGATTTATGAAAACGACAAATTGAATTTTTTTTACAGCAGTAGAACCCCACCAGTGCCAACCTCCCAAAAATAAGTAGGTTATTACCTTCAATATTTCGAATATTTCATCCCCCCGACCCTAATTTATTGTTGTGCTACTGCCTTTCCCTCCCTTTCTTGTAAATGAATGGAGTTCTCCCTAAAATTTATCTAGGGGTACGAGATCCTGAAACATACCCTTGTGTTTCTTTTTGTTAATTTATTTAAAATTTAAACTTTGATTTCCGAATCTCGGAAAGGGTTTTGTGCACTTACCTAAATTAAAATATGGACATCGATCAGAAATTTTATGACTTCTCGTTCGTCTTTTTCCTTTTCCGTTATTGGTTTTAGCTTACACGTGTACGAATTATGCTTTCTTCATTAAAATCAAATAAAATCGAATTTCTCTCGTTACCAACAACAACCGCTCTGTTCAGTATTTGCATATTCAGGCAGCCTTGTTACCTTGGTTACCATTGCAAATGAACGCATCATCCCCTGTCGGTTGTTGCAACGCTTGCACTTTTTTTACAAGCAAACCACGTGGTGCATGCTATTATTGATTTTTGTGCTTAACACATATATTCTTCTATGTAATAAATGTATGTACCTATACGTATATCTAGTTCAAAAGCATCTTCTCGAACTTGGAAATTTTAATGGATTTACTGATGAACGCAGCACGACAAGCAACGAAAACAAAACCTGCTGCAACTAGCTTTTAATTAAAGTTTTAGCTCCGGCTGGTTTAATTTAATGATTAAAATGGTAACTGACTGAGCAATTATTAGAGACATAAAATACGGTCACAAGCTATTATAAAAACATTTCTTTTAAATAATTAATAGTATTAGGTTCGAAGATTGTAATTTATAAGTTGTGTTTAGCATTTTTTCCAGCGACGTGAATATTTTTTATTTGCGAGTTTTACAGGATTGATAAGTCGTTACTGTTACTTTAAGTATAAAAATGAGTGACGTTATGTGAGATTGAGATAGTTTGATATTCATTATTTTTTGTTTTGTTACAGGGAAACTTCAGACATAAATAGAATAAGTAGAAGAACAGCGGAGAAAAGGAGACGTGATCGACTGGCATCCTATATACATGAACTCGCTCGGCTTGTACCAATGATCGCAAAAAGTGCCAGGAAAATGGACAAAACCAGCATACTTCGACTCACAGCTACACACCTTTTAATACATCAAAGTAAGAATAATTTATTTTTCTACTTGTCATCGCCTTTACTAATATTTTCATTCGTTTTCATTTCACTCAATGTTGTTTTATCGATTGTGTGGCGTTCTCACAATTTATGATTTTTTTATAAAGTCAAACATTTTAATTGAAGGAATATGTACAAAACATACATAATTGGATAACTTTAAATCATTAGACGTACTTACTGATACCTAGTATTTTTCAAGACAATAAACAAATTGTCACCCCAATAAGTTATACCAAGAAGAAGTGGTGGGTTTATGAATCAAATAAAGGGGTGCTCAGGGGAAAACCGTTAGTAGTTGTAGTAAGGAACTAAAATTGCATCTATTCACGATTGAGCAAAAAACTTCAATGCTGCCCAAAGAAAGCGAGTCAAGGGGGGACTTCGATGATATTTTGTATGTAAAAGAAGAAATACATAGGAACTTCGATAACTTGAATTACCATGAGGTCTAATATAATACGAGGGCGGATCAAATATAAACGAGCCTTTTTAAATTGAGCGCCGGATAGTTGTTCAAGGCGCATACGGGCGTTAGCAACTTGAAGTGGGAATATTAGGTGACACGGAAACGACTCGTCGTATTGCTGTGTTTGCTTGGTTAGTAGGTATCACAATGAGTGAGAAAGAGATGCATAGCAGCGTTGCGCAACGGATTATTATTAAGTTTCTTACACGTGAAAACGTGAAACCAGCTGAAATTTTGCGCAGATTGCTAGCACAGTTCGGAAATGAAACGCTTTCGTGGCAACGGGTAAAAGTTTGGTGCAAAGAATTTAACGAAGGGCGTAATCGTGTCGAAAATGTAAATCATCCTCGTCGTCCTCGCACTAGCATATGCACGCGTAGAAACCTTATTGAAGGGAACCAGCACGCCACTGTGCTTCAGATATCTGTTGAACTCGGCATCAGCTATGGGAGTGTCCACACAATCATAACGGAAAACTGGGGATTCGGAAAAATTTCAGCTCGTTGGGTCCCAAAGTTGCTGAGTGAAGATCAAAAAGCTGCTCGAGTTCGCATCGCAGTTTTAACGCAGTGAAATGCACTAGACTCAGTCGGAGCACCATCCATATAGCCCAAACTTATCCCCTTGTGATTTCCACATGTTTGGGCCCCTCAAAGAATCACTAAGAGGCGTGCGATTTCAGACTGGATAGACTCCCGCCCTGCCCCAATCCGTTGGGAAAAATGTATAGGTAATCAAAGAAGAGGGATATGTCGAAAAATAGAAACATTTGGGTTTTTGTGAAAATTTTCAAAATTAATGTTTTATGAACGAAGGCTCGTTTATATTTGATTAATCCTCGTAAATTATGTGCTTTTTATTATTTTTTTTAATCAACACTTGTATGTACATATATTTAATGTAACAGATAGATGAATAGATGCAATATCTTTATTCAGTGAACTACTTTCTACTTTTGTATAATATTCAAGTTTTGGTCAAAATATACAGTAGAACCTTGATAACTTAAACCTCGACAACGTAAAAACCTCTATAAATTCATAAAATTTTGTGTTCCCTTCCCCTCAGAGTCCAAAACCTCTTTTACTTAAAATACGAACCCTCTATAACTTAAACGAATAATTTGGGCATCGCACCTCAGTAAGTAATAAAATTGATGTAGAAAATGTGAATTGTTTGAAACAAAAAAATATTACCGACTTTTTTATGTAGAATAAATTAAACTTGAATAAATGTACTTTTAACGTAAATAAAGTACGTATGTACATATTAACATTTCGAAGTTTCATTTGCATTTAACCTAGCTCGTCTATATAATTCCTAAACAACGCTCATAAACGGACCTCTGTAAGTAAAAATCTAAACCAATAAAAACTCCTTAACTTAAACCCTTAGTAAGTAAAAACCTCAATAACTCAAATTATTTAACGTTTCCCTTGGTCTTTATCTTATCGAGGTTCTACTGTAGTTTTTAAAGTAAGTTTTGATAACAAATAATCTTAGAAAGTGAACTGCCTCACTGCTTAATTGCAATTTTTAAAGAAATAATTTGCCAATGACACTTGATGGAACATATAATGAATATAATATATAATAACAGAAAAACACTTTCACAATTTTTTTTAATTATTATTAAATCTCAATGTACATTTCGCCTTTTTAGGGCATCTTCAGGAGTGTCTACATGTAAATTAATTAATAAAAGATTTGCAAAACCTCTCCAACTGTTTTTCTGTTATTTATGCAAATTTTATATTATTAAGGGATTCCCACAGAAAATTCGAGTTATCAAAATATTTGAGTAATAATGGAAGTTCTAGTTATCGAGTAAAAATTACACATTCTTCTTATAGTTGATGTCATTGCCAATCAATGTAACCTTTCGACATTGCAATTATCGAGGTTTAATCGTATACATAATTATTATTAACAACAAACTGGGTACCCATGTTAAATATTTTAGTAGGTATCTAGCCATCAGACTAAAATAAAATTTTAAATTGGGAATTTAAATTAAGTATAATTAGGGGAATTCTTAAAAACTACTACTAAATGTACAAAAAATTAGCTTGATGTAGGTAATAAAAAAAACAAACGTTGAGTGTATTTTTAATGCCAATGCCAAAATTTGTTAATGATCGTTTTGCAGTAAAAAAACTTAATGTCATTTATTTATTCACTTGAAGAGACTTAACATTCTATATGTTCAAAATGGTTTCTTAAAAATTATTGTACGCCAAAAATACGACTTATAATAAATTGAAGGAAGGATTTATTCACTTGCATTAATTCTGTAATATTTGTTAGTAGAAAAGGCATTTCATTTACTGAGATAAATAAATTATTTAGTAATAAGTCTTTTTGACAGCTCTTCTTAAAGAATTTTTGTATTTTTGTTGTGCTGTATGTGAATTCTAGCACTACATAATTTTTAGATATCTTTTCCAGTTATTAAATAAATGAAAAAAATCGTGCTCAGTTAAATTCTGATAAATATATTTTCAAATATACCAATACAAAAGACAGTTATACTTCGGCAAGTCAATTTTTTTAAAATTCGAACCACATTGATTGGCAGTATCATCAAAACATTTTACTGAATCATCCCATTTTCGTGTTAGAAACTGTACCATTCTATAGGTGAAATACAGAATGATAGCAGATAATATGAGTACGACTTACTGTACACATTACTAGAGATAGTCCATTTGAAATATTGTCAGAAATACCGTCAAACTTCGATAACTGAAACGTCGAAAAATCGAACCAAATTGGTTTGTAAGGGCACCAACTAGGTATCTATTTTTTACTTGATAACTCGAACTGTCGATCTTGTATTATTAGTCGAATCAGTGGCGGATTTACACAAATTTGCCGCCCCTACTGACACCTGCAATTCTATACCCTATTAACTACAATCAGTTTTTTGTCAATGAAATTGCAACTTTATGATTGTATTATATTTTTATAAGACTAATCAACAAATATTGATACGAAATCATTAGGATTAAAAATTTAAGAATGTTAAGAAGAACTTTCGTTGAATGGATATTTACAGCTTTTATTCATTACATTATTATCATTATTGTTTTTTTTTTTTTAATAATCATCATTATAAGAAATTTATAATATTTATGAAATTCTGTGCAACAATATGCAATTTTTTACGTGTAAATTTATTAAATTTTTATTCTACACTCAAACAGGTTGTTAATATCATCAGAAATATCAATAGAAAACTATTAATTTTCCACATATATATCTATATAATATTTGTTATTGTTATTTTTAAGCAATTTTTTTCGGAACATTTCTCTTCGAATAGATATATGTATATTCAAGTGGTGAAACATATTACACATTAATTGAATATTGTGGGTGGACCTAAAGAAAAAATTATGGCAATAATTAATTTAAAAAATAGGTAAAAATACTAAATTTAAAAAGTAATACTTAAACGCTATTGGAATATTTTAAAAATTCAAAATCACAATTTTTATAATTAGTAATTTTTCATATACAGACGTTAGTGTATTTAGTATACTGTATAGCACTAAAATATTGTAATTTTTGTTTATTTTTTGAGCCTCGTTTTTTTCCGTGTATAAGATAATAATTTTTTTTTTCTGTAAGACAAAAGAATTTTTGAGCAGTTTGCCGCCACCTAAAATCTGCCGCCCTAGGCTCTAGCGTCTAGCCCAGGGATGGCGAACCTTTTTTGATGTCCGTGCCACAAAGTTATAAAAATTCTTTTTTAAATAGGTAACGTGCCACAATAAAATTTCATTCGAAATGTTAACGTGGTGAAACTATACGTAAGAATAATTAAACAAACAAACAAAAGCAATTCATCTTTAAACAATTTTTTATTAATCAATGTTTTACAAGAAGCAATATGCTAGAAACAAAATTCACGTTAAAAAAAATTTTTTTTCATGTAATTTTTGTTGCTGTACACAAGATGATAAAGATTTAATATCTGGTTCATTTTAGTTAATTTCGACAGTACGCATGCAGAGCTCGACTCATCCGTCATTCTATTCCTATATTTATTTTTTATAAAATTTAATTCTGAAAATAGAGATTCACATGCCCACGTCGATGAAAATGTTGATAAAATTGCCTTTGCTAATATTTTTAAAGTTTTAAACAATTAAACGTGTCAGGAACTGAATTCCATGTATATAGTTAGAATTTCATCTTCTGCAATTTTATTTATTTTATCCAATAATCAATTACTTTCAATAATTTCTAAATCATTTCTTAAATCAACAAATTTTTGGTTCTATATGGTACTTGACTGAAATTCAACTAATTCCCTTTCTAATTCATTAAAATTTAACAACTCAAGGACTTTTAAATTTAATTTTTCAAATGGTATTGTATCAGGATATAAAATAAATTTTGATTCGAGCGCTGCGACAGCAACAACATTCAAATACCTTAAGGCGAAACTGGATACGCAAAAATTTTTATCTAATGCGTATCTGTATATACTTCGAAAGAATTCATGCGATATTTTAATAATAAAATGTATAATTTGACGGTTCTAGTTAACATACTAAGACAGGTATTTAGTACTACAAATTTATATCATAAACTATAAATTAAGTGTATAATTTTTAATTCATTTCTATTAAAAAAGATAACTTAAAAAAAAATTTTGTTTTTGTGCGTGCCATCAAAATTTTCAAACGTGCCACTTGTGGCACGCGTGCCAATGGTTCGCCATCCCTGGTCTAGCCTATTCAGCCTGCTGGTAAATCCGCCACTGAGTCAAATATCTTGATAATTCAAAGATGATATTTGGCGGCAACTTCAATAAGTGAAAGGGATTCAATAATGTACGATTTTAACGTCTCTCTCTTAACGGATTATAAATGTATTTATTATATAAATTAATATGTTCACTTTAAAAACCGAACGTACCTACCGATAATTTTTTATGCACTTATCTACTAATCGTTTTCTTATACAAATATAAATTTTTATCATGAAGTAGTAAGCAATTACTTGTTTAAAAATAGGTGTGACAAGTACAATTTGGTTTTTCTTTTTATTTTATTTTATTTTTGAAAAGTATCTACTTAAAATTTCATCTGACCGTAAACCATGAAATTATTAGATATTACATTTTAATAGTTCTCATCCTGTTGTGGGACAAGATATATATCATTACAAGACTAAATTAATTCAAAATATGTTTGAGTTCACGGATGAAATTCAATTTTAGTATTCAATGACGTAAGAGTTTCTATTTTTTTTAATACGACTTATTATTATTACCTACTTTTAGGTATGTACGTACAAAACAATTTTGAAGCAATTGCTTGTAACCGTTATTTCTACCACGATTGATTTTTTGTGTTAATACTAAATCGATGTTACTTTATAACACTTTTGGCCTATTGGGCTTAGTACGTAATTTATTATTTATGTTGACCATGAAGGTTGTTGATGTATGTAACTCCACCTTCGCTACTTACTTTGTTTACTAATGGGATTTTTAGGAAGGAGGTGAATTACATTCAATACACATACATATACTTATCTCCTTATAAGAAAAGTTTTTTATGCTTTAATACCAACACATGGTTTTTAAAATATTATTAGATATGTATTTGCTAATTTTATTACGATAATACGTATACTATATTATGATGCAGAAATTCTAATAATGTTTGTAATACATACAATGATAGAATGTTGACGTTGTCGGAACTATGTTCATATGTAGATGCAATGTAGTTTTTATTATTTTCTGAAAGATGATAGAACTAGTGTAATTAATTAATATTTAGTATAGGCGCCACTGGTTATAGTAAATAAAGAAATGAATATTAAAAAAAAATGTTCACTCAAAATGTGCTTGGTAACAGTAATAGCCTTTATTCCTGTTTATCTACATATAATACCTACATATAGGACGCGTCAAGTTATTGATAAAAAAATACATTTAGTTAATACATTGACCTCTCACAATCTCTTCAGAAAAAAGAAAAGAACAAGAATAGTTGCTGCGAGGTAGTGCTGAATATTTTGTTGATATGTAAAACAATTTTTGAGTATTGAACCTATGAAAAATGTTATGCTTTTAATTTTGTATATTGTTACCGCTTGGTCTGCTTTAAAGAAGTAAAAACGTTTTTATATTTTTGATACATAAATTTAGTTACATTTCGATAATACAATTCGTTGGTTGGCAATACGAGGATGGATCGAATGTAAATGAGCCTTTGTTTATAAAACATTTATTTTGAAAATTTTCACAAAAACACAAATTTCTCTATTTTTCGACATTTCCCCCTTGTTTGATTATACATTTTTCCCAACTCTCGAACTTCTATTACTTGAATATCTTGATAGTATTTGACATCAACTTATTAATGTATTTAAAACGTACTTTTCTTTTGACCAAAAATTAAATTTTTGTGGTACACCGAAAAAAAATATTACCTACATAATATATCTATCCATCTATCTGTCAATTTTGTACGTAACATGAAATTAATTTACAAAAAATAAGCACACGTATGTATGCGTCTTATTATCCAAAAACTTGAAGTTTCTTTTGGGTCACATAGTTATTCCAGTTATCGAAGTTCGACTATAGTAAAATTACATTATCAATGGAAATGTTATTTATATATGCCTGTTATAATATTCAAATATTCCAGATCAATGGAAAATAAAACAACCAATAAAAAGATTGCAAGAATGCACTCTAATTAAAGTAATATTTAGGTGTTACATTATGCAGTGATTTTACTTGAATTTTTAAAACTTCTGTAAGTCATTTCATTTAATTTATTGCTTAATTAAATAAAATAAACTGATGATAACGTCATTTCATTGGTTTCTTCTTTTTTTTTTGTTCATTGGTTTGTCATTGACTTCGAAACCTGTGAGAATATTTGTGGATTTGCGTTATGAATTGTACTGAATAATTATTTTTACTTTATACTGTATCTTTGTTTTCATTCAGACAGATTTTTGTATTTTTTTTTGACACTGGTCCAGCTGGCTGTAGTTGTCAACTGATTTTTTTTCAAAAATTTTGCTTTTTACATGAAATAAATACATATACTAATGCTTTTTTTACAAAAAGTAAGCGCATACATACATAAATATTTTATTATTCAAAACTCGAAGTTTTTGTGCATCACAATAATCGAAATTCGGCTGTGTTTGTAATGCAAACTTTGCACCTGAATTTTGAGGAAATTTTTAATATTGAACGAACATCATAATGAATAGGTTATAGTTAAGTCCTTTTTGTTTAAAAAAAAAAAAATATTTTGTACTCGTCATGTTCGCTATTAAATATGGTGCAATGTTTTGTTACAGTGAAGGAGTTATATGTAATTTGTTATCACATTTATAATAAGGCAAAGTAGGTATAATATCCACGTTCAAGTACGGCGTGGCAACGATTTTTTTTGCCTTTTTAAACTTTTACCTACATGCATGCTCTTCAAAAACGCTGGAGATGTTTAATTAATTATTATCTTATCATTTTTTTTATCGTGAACCATGGTAAAATTAGTATTTTTATTATACATATACATATACATAGATACAGTTCGGTCGGTCTTGATACAAGTTACATCTGTTTTATCACACGTCATTAAAATGCGTTTCTTCAAGTTGATAACGAAAATATTTTAAATACATGCTTGATATTTCGTTATTTACACGATTGTAATTTATCCAGACAAGTTTTTTTTTTGTAAAAAAAATCATATGATTATGACGACATTCCTTATAAACAATGCTGTTGTGTGTGTATTATAAGTGGACAGATTTTATAATTATAATATAAATTATGGTTATAAATCATGCAATTTTGAACGAATATTACACTGAACGACACAAATGAACTTTTTTATGTTTTTTCGCCGAAAATTTTCTATTACCCATAATTTTTTTGGCTATTATAGGGCAATAAAACGATATTTTCATTATTATTATTCTTAAATGCGCCTTAGAATGTTATTGTCATGTTTATTGGCGATATTTTGTTTCTGTAGTATCCATTAACAATGTTCATAAATAATCAGAAAGAAAATTAGCGCCCCATTTACTTTGATATCTGTTTTCATTGCAGAAATCGTTTCTCGTGTTAGTCGCTTACTATATCTAAATTTTCGAGAAATAAATCGATATTAGGATTCATAAAGTGAATTTCGGGAGGCATTTAACATCTTATTTATTTATAAACATTAAATAGTTTACTCACAATCATTAGCTGGCACATTTCTAAGAAAATTTGCAACAACTGATTTAAAAGTATTTCAAACTCCCAATTAAGTTACATTTAGCACTAAAATATTTCGTTTTTTGTAATTTCCCTTATTATAGGCCCACAAATACCCCCATTGTTCATTTTTATTTCAGTAATTCTCGGAAATTTTGCTTTAACAAAATTCTTCTTCATCAATCCAATTGGAAGTAACTGTTCATTAGTAACATTTTTTTAGTTGAACTCCAATCGCTACTTATGACCCACCCACATTCATTATACAAAGAAAAAATCTGTCTTCAGATGGGGTTTTTGGAGTACCAGAATAAATTAGAACTACCTAAAGAATGTCGTGTTACAAATGCTGTGTTTATCTAATATAAATTTAGTTTAGTTGTCTTGTTAGTAACTTTTGATTAAAAAATAAAAGGCTGTTTATTGATCGTTTTATAACCTACTAAACCCTCGTCAGCACACTAAAAACAGTCTTGTTGAATTATAGACCAATTTGAAGTTGTATTATGAAAGGAAGTTGATATAATACCGGGCAACAGCCATCTACGTAGTTACGCTACTACTACTAATGTTAGCAGCAACAAGCCCCAGATGGCAGTATACTGGATATTATTCAATAATCTATAAACCAAGTGTATTATTTATACGATGTAACTGTATCTGCACTTCTGCACATTCCCCAATTACGAGGTTGTTGCTGTAGTAATGCCCAATAAAAATTGAACCAGTTATATCTTTTTAGTAATGTGCAATAAAAAAAATGGACATGATTGTAAGTCTAGTTTAATCATTATAATGCTACATAAAAAACAAAATTTATTTGTCATATAAGACCCATAAAAAAACGGTCCAAGTCTCAATAAATAGCGTAATATGGCTTGCATAAATTTATGAGATAGTAAAACTGATCGCTAGATGAAGCAGACACAAATAATTTTGTCACAATAGTATTGTCAACATTAATGTACGATTAAAAACTGATTGTGATTACTATCTAAATATCTTAACAACTTTACCTATTAATCATCTTCGTTTGGGTTGCAATCCAATCGAATGTTTACTCTTATAAAAAAAATATCTAATCTGATTTGTTGTAGTGGAAATGGAAAATTTTCAATATCTATAAGATATACTGCAGTTTATTAATTTGTTTAAGGTTTCTAATTAGGTATTGTTTAATATGAAATAAGAAAATGATCATTATTTTATTTAATAAATATAAATAATTTAATAATTTATCAAACTGTATACATTGTACATTTAACTAATGCAAATAAATCATACTTAATATTTATCAGTTTAATATTTTGCATTAATGAAGAAGCTTTAGCTGTAATACTGAGTTAATTATCATAATTGCAGTAGATAATTGGGTGTTCATTATTATTTATTATTGAGAAGCACTAATCATTGTTTATAATAATATCAAATGATATATGTATAACAATTTAGATAGCTGATTGACTTGACCCTTACTTCGTTTGAATTCTTAAACTATATACGTACGTGTATGTATATAAAAACAAGAAAATAATTTTGAGATTTCATATTTTTTTCATTGGTCGTGGACTGTTGACATAATAGCAACATAGTTCTATTTTTGTAATTTTTAGTACCCCATTAAAAATCGTATTATACGCAACTTCACTCTTTTTGTTTTTTTTTTTTTTTTGATAGGTCATAATTAAGTTAAAATTAAATCCTCGTTGTATGGATCACTTCAATAAATGTATAGTTAGGTTCAAAGGTAATAAATGGCCAAAAACATGTAGTAATTAACACAATATAAAAATGTTAATTGAATAGTAAGAAACTGTATGCAAAATCAATATTCTGGAACGAAATGGTAATTGAAAGTTTAAATTTGCGAAAACGTACGACCATGAGCGTAAATAGATTTGCAGTATACTTACGTTAGGTACTAATTTAAACTTAAAATAGCAAACATTTATAATTCTCGGCCAAAATTTAAAAGTTGCGCGTTATTTTATAAGAAAGCACCCAGCTGGTTATTATTATATCTTATTATATAACCACTAAGTCTAGAAATTGGATATTTTCCTCAAAGTTAGGAACAACGTTCTCGTATTACAAAATAACTGTTTTAATTAGTTATTGAATTTAGTTTTTAAAAAGGTTTTATAAAAAGACATCAAGGGGCTTCAAATAATGAAAAGGATATTGAGTATAGTTATATTACATAGTATGCCAGTTTAATGATGTAGGGGAGGAAATAAGTCTTAGAAAATAGTGGAGGGGGATTATATTTTTCGAATTACGTTCCCTTTAATTCCAAAGCTAATAAAATAAAAATAGATATTAAAAGTATAGTCTCCTTCTTTTTTGAGTAAATAATAGTAAAGCTTTTCAAGCGAACATGTTTTTACTTTAAAAACAAATTTATCGCGTGATTTTATACGTTAAGTGTTTTTTATCTATTCTGCATTTTCTTTTGTGTAGTTAAACGATTTTATAAAAAAAATTGCATTAACAAAGTATTTTCACCTTTTTATTTTAATCGTTTAGGTAAACCATTTAACACTTCTTTTTATATGTTTATTTATTTTTGTTAACTAAAGTATATACATACTTTATTAAAATATAAAAACAGAGGATAATAATAAATTGTTTAATAAGATTTTTTTTCAGCACTGACCAATGGTAGTAAGGAAAAAGAATTTCCAAAAATTGACCAATCTTCTCTCGATCAACTAATCTATGAGCAGTTGAATGGATTTTTATTAGTGGTCACATCAAGGGGGTCGATTGTGTTTGTATCAAGTGGGGTCGAACAACTGTTAGGTCACATGCAGGTAATTAATTCTGTTTATGAATTATAAAATAAGTTTTACATTTTAATTTCAATGCCGTCCTTTTCAAATTTCTCGCATTATTCTTTTCCTCAACTGTAATACTTTTGAGTCACTTTTAACTTCCATTAGATTGTCCATTAATTAACGACAGTGTTGTCAATGGTAAATTTAAAAAATTGTACATATATTTATCGGTTTTATTAAGACGATTTATTTTCGTATTTTATCAGCAAAAATTGATAAAAATTATTTTTGTTATTGATGAAACTTTCCCGAACAAAGCTATCTTAATTACTTATATGTTTATTTGTTAAATGTTTATATAAATATAAAAAACGTTTTGTTCGAAATCTTGGAAGATTTTTTTTTTCAAATGCTTATATTCATTATAAAAATTTGCTTGCCAATTTGAGCTTCACCCATTAGTGCTACGTAAAGCAGATGCATATTGGACTTAATTTTTTATTCGTTCTTGTAAAGCAGTAAAGTAAAATGTAGTTATCTTCTTTGCATGGTAGGGGTATATTGTTCCATCAAATATTTTTTATGTACATAATTATTAATAATTAAACTAATTTATGTGACATTAAACTAAATCCAGAAAAAATGTACAAATTGATTTTTTAATTTGTTCGATAATGTGCGAAACGTGTACCTGAGAATTAAGTACCTAGGAATAAAATTTGACGTCTTTTTATTAAAGTGTTTTATCTGTCCTGCTTCTCAAATTTTATTATCAAGCCATGTTGATAAATATGTTTAGCAGACAATTTAAGAAAAACATTTTTTCGTGATACTCCACATGTAACCGCCAATTATTATAATTACTTTAAAGTTACTGTTATGAAAATATTTACCACAATCGAAATGGCATTTTTTTAGATCTCAAAAAAAATTCTAAAAAACTAGCCATGTTCAAGTAGATTACATAAAGTTATGGTTGGGTTAAGTTTCCTATTCGAATTTTCTATTCTACTCCTCCATTTAGCCACTTGAAAACAGTTCCGGTTAATTATAGTTGGTCAATCCATCCCCACTCGATTTCCAATTTTCATCCCACATATCCACCCCCACCTACCCACACTTGTACAGTGTTCTGTAAAATAATCTCTGCTCCCCATTTTCTCTCATCCAAACAATGGCTCCCATAATTTGCACAATTTCCAAATCCTGGAATAAGTAGTATACCATACATAATTGTAAAAGTAACCTCCAGTTTTTATTTTCATGACAAAGTTATTGTCTGTAATTATATGAAATCCGTTGTTATAGACTGATCTAATGGGCCAATCATTGTACAACTTGACGCTTCCTGATGATCATGATGTTTTACGCCTAAATCTGACGTGTGAGAGTACGTCGTCGATAGAATGGAGGAAACATTTCACCATTCGATTAAAACGAGCTGGTACTCGTACAGAACCTCCCACCTTTGAAACTGTTAATTTTAGAGGTTTACTCAAACCTAAGAATAATGGATCTTCACCTACATCTTTTAGTACCTCAAAGGACCTCGCTCAAGCAGGATCTTCACAAAGTAATGTAAGTGCACTAATTTCACTTCTTCTTGTAGTTAGATCATAGAGGTATACCGGGTGATTTATTAAGGATGACCACCGGCTATATTTCGGAAACTACTGAGAACAGATATTCGGGGGAAATATCTTTATTACTAAAGTTACCATCAGAAAAGATTGGAAATTATTTTAAGCTCTGTATTCACCGCAAGGGGGACACAATTGAGAGGGTGAATCATAAAATTCGAGATATAAGATTTTCTCATTGCCACTTTAGTAACAAGTTTTTCCTGAATTTCTCTGTAGCCATCTTTACTACAAAATCTAGTTGTTGACAAAGTATTGTTCTTAATTTGGCGAAATCTATATAAAAATTTGATGTTTGCTTGGACTTGACTTACATTTAGACCGTGTTTATTTATTATGTGATTCAATCGTAATATAAAGCATCGTGAAAATATCAATAAATCACGGGCATATATAAAACGATTGCGTAGTGTGTGTTTTGTACAGTTTAATTTTAGGAATTGATAGGTATACAGGGTAATAGTAGTTGGGACAGGCAATCAATTTGCTTTTCAAAGGAATTCAAACCATTGTAAGAAATGTGTAACTAAAAGTTTATTGAATTAAATTAATGATATCTACAAGTACTTTAATAACAAAAACTTATTAACCAAAGCATTCCATTTCATTAATAATACATGCTGCTGATGAACAACTATGCCATTTGAATACTAATTTTTTATGGATTTTGCTGTCCTGTAATAAATACAAACCAATTTAAACATGACAAAATCTTTTTTAAAACGCCAATAAAATTTTGTGCCTGTTTTTTGTTTTTGTTGTTTTCTAACGTTTGAAACAGTCAAACCATTACCAAACTAATTAAAACTTAAATAGTACCGACGTATTCATAACTATGAAATCAAAGACTATATATACATATGTAATAATATGGCATATAAATGTTTATATGACATTATCGGATTCGTGGTATCACGTATGTTATTTTTTTACGTTTTATTTTAATATATTTTATAAAAGAGATACTTTGAGTCACGTTTATTGAAGATATCTTTAAAATGCATTACAATTTGATTGTCTAAAATTTTTAAAATAATTTTGAATTAGTGGTAATTTTTGTATAAATATAGCTTGTATTCTAAAATGTAGAGTATGAACACCAAATTGAAATATTTTAAATTGTAAATACATAAGACGCGTGGGTCTCGACGATAAGATAAAATTTTGTTTTATTGCCAAAAATTATTCCGAAAAGTATTTTTACGTTTTTCTCGGTGAAATTTTATTTTAAAACTACTATAATTTTGGTACCCTGAAATCAAACATGAAAGCAGATTTTTTCATTCGTCCATAGTTACCCTCTAACATGCACGCCCCCTTCTGATTTCACAAGCCGAACTTAATAGCTTAGTTCGATATTTAAATCTATCAAAATCGTAGTCAGAATTTTCAGCATCCACATTAAAAGGATGTAATCTTCTCCACAATGACATAAACATTACCTTTTGTCGAAAATTAAACAAAAACCTCCCATTGTTTTCCTACAAACGATTTCTTTAACGCATCAGAACAGAAATATGGTCTAAGCTTTTTTTCTTTGCAGTTGCTTATATTCTTTGTACGAATATGTCGACCTGAATTCTATATGGATAGGCTAATAGAAGCATCCAAAAGTGAATATGTTACCAGGCATCTGTTGGATGGTAAAATACTTAACTGCGATCAGAGAATATCGCTGGTTGCTGGTTACATGAGTGAAGAAGTCTCCGGGTTATGTGCTTTCAATTTCATGCATCGACAAGATGTTCGATGGGTCATGATTGCCCTTAGACAAAGTGAGTACTGTGTCATATAAAAATTTAAAAAATCCTCTTACTTTTAATTAAATGTCAATGTATACTGTAGCTCATTCTTTTTCAACATCGAAATGCTTTTGATTTCCTTAGAATCTCAGTTTCTGTTGTGTTTGGACTAAAACATTGTGTTTATTTGTTTCAGTGTATGATAAAGGTGAAAATAAAGGAATGTCATGCTACAGACTGCTTTCGAAAACGGGTGAATTTATTTATCTAAAGACCTATGGTTATTTGGAGATTGACAATAGTGGGTTTGTTGAAAGCTTCATTTGTGTTAATTCTTTAACAGATGACGAAGAAGGCAGAGAACTTTCGAAAGAAATGAAGCGTAGATATTCTGCCATGATAAAATCCAACGAAACGAATATAGTAAGTACAACAACCTTAATATTTACTAGAATGTGATTATTATACACATTTCTTTAAAATTTTAGTTGGGAAGAGAAGATGGCGATGTGCCAGCAGTAGAAGATCCAGTGGAATTGGAAATGGCTGTAGCGCATTTGATTGCCAACCTGCCATCTCCCGGTGGTTCTGAATACTGCTCAACTCCAAGTCCCCCCTGTTCCCTTCCTGCCTTCGAGAGCCAAGACTGTCAAAGCATGACTGATACTAGTAATAGTAGTTCGTTAAATCCGTTAGCCATTAAAATAAGTAGACAAGCGTCAAAGAGACCGCCTCCCAACCACATCGACGTGCAAATGTACAATAAACGAGCAAAAACGACTGACAACAACGTTGACCACGTGAAAAATATCGATATCGACCAGGTTGCTGCCACGTCCAATTACCAAGTAATCAATACCGAAACTCCAGTTCTATTACCATCTCCCACGGCGTATCCTATCCAACCTGTAACACAAAATGTGGTAAGTATATATAAAATAACATACATTGTGTAAATAGAGCAACCCCAGGTTCCTCGGATCAAAATAAGTCGTTTACCCATGAGCAGGTGAGAAAATATTTTTTTTGTTGATCTAAAATGTTTCGTAAGGCATTTAATAAAATATAGTAAGTGAATATTTCTCGGAATCTACTGGATTTAGAAATTGAGGAAAAGTAAAGTTATTACTAAACTGGCCATGAGAAAATCTTAGAAATTAGCTCATTAGATAGAGTAGTGGATCATAAAATTCAAGATTTCTCAGAAAATTCTTATATTAAGCTGCAACTTTAGTAACATCATTTGGAAATCTGAAAAAATCCTTATCAGTTTTTTCTCAGGCTCATTGGCGTACTAACTCTAATAAGGGCGGGAGAAGCCCCCTTTGAGTCGCTGTATCTTCTAAATGACTTATCAGATTAGCAAAATGAGGCTTGTTTGAAAGAGAAATGTAAGTGGTTAAAAATATTGTATCCATTTGTCCCTTACAGTTTTGAATTAAATTGCTAGAGGGCACAAATCGAAAAGAGAATGTTCGGAGAAATCTTGAATTTTATAATTTACTGTGTCAATTGCGCCCCCTTACGGTGAAATGCGGAGCTTAAAAATAATTTCCAATATTTCCTCTTGTCCATCTTAGTAATATTTTTTTCTTGAATTTCTATACCCAGCAGTTTCCGAGTTTTGACCGATGGCCAAATCGACTTATTTGGATCTGTGGTTGTTCTATGTACCTACACGGAGTTCTGAAACACTTTTTATATTTTACTGGTGTTTTTGATGTACATAACACACCACAAGGTGGTGCATTTTAAATATTAGCGGGCTAATGTTTCTAAAATGTTACAGAAGGTCGAATCTTCATCGTTTAAACAAAACCACATGATCGGTCACAATATATGACCAGTAATTGATCCTCATAGCAGTTCGTTTCCGTACTAGTTAAAATGTTGACCAATGGAATTGTCACCAGATGACTCCAAGGATCGCCACCCAATAGGTCAGAATGATGACAAAATGCGCGCGGCGATTTAATTATGTAAGGAGTTAGTTCGTTTTGAATAGGAAATAGTGATTCTGTGATGGATTAATTCCGTTTTTAAGTTTTTGTTTTTAAATGCACTGCACCGATTCTAATTAAGTATAACAATTATGATCATGATCATGATGTACTGGGTGGAGTTCGGTTTTGGTATTTTATTCCGACGAGTGACTTTCGGGTAACGAACCTTTCTCGGGCCGAAGAAGAAGAAGATTGTAAAAAGAGAAAGAAGAAACGTTGTCGTCGTCTATCTGTTCGTGCTAATAGAATGAGTGTAATGAATTAGATCAAGTCAAGTCTGCTTAATATCAGTCCACCGATCGTTGTCCATATTTTGTTGTGTTATTATTTTTTTTTTAACAAGAAAGCCATTAAATAAAAACTTTTCTTTTATCATTTTATCAGTTTTGGTTTTATTATTGGGTTTTCAGTGATCTTTAATATAAGAAGTTTTTTTTAACAATGTTCTCTTCAATGGCAAATTAGTCGATAAACACACGTTTACACAAAGAAAATATGAAAACACCTACACGCGTACTCTCATGTACCAAAATTACCTACAAATTGACAAAATAAACGTACATATGCATCAGACTGGTTCAACAAAATCGATTATTTTTTTCAATGGCACATTAAAACAATATGTCGAAAACTCAGGGTGGCTCAAAGTCAGTGGCCTGTGAGACGTTTATGGAAAACTAATAGTAGGAAAATTTTGAAAACCATCATGTAATAGTTATGACACCTGATCTACATTTTAAAAATGTTTTCAATTTTGTACCACATCCTGTTAAACCAAAAAATTTATGCCAACTTACTTTTATATGGAACATCCTATATTTTATTGCACCATTGAATTTATTTATTTATTTATTTAAAGGTCAGTTTTATAACATAACTCTACCCGAAAACTCAATCAATTTTAACTGTAAATTAATTACTTGATGGTCTTTGATGACACTTTATTTTTGTCGATATGTATACCGGGTGTTTAAAAAAGGTTTTCAAAGTCAAGAACATCACACTGCTATTACTTTTCTAACCATCAAAATAATAACCTTAGGTATAAGAACATACCATAGACCATATGAATCGATTCAGAGTTTAACTGCACCGATCATTCAAAAAATTGGGCTTCCATTTAAAATAAGAAAGTTATTACAGTGGGAACTTCTTCACTTTTAAAAACATTTTCTGGTCACCCTGTATAAATATCGACAAAAATAATAACGTATCAAGTAGTTGATTTACGGTAAAAATGTGATACATTTTCGTTGATTGGTATTGGCGGTATAAAGTCATCTTCAGAACGTTCTTTACAAAAGAAAATGAAGATGAAATGGTTGAGTTTTCGGGTAGGGTCATATTATTAAACTTACCTTTAAATAAACAAAGAAAGTCAATGCTGCAATAAAATATATGACATGTCGTGTAAAATAAGAAAGTTGTTATCAATTTCTGGTAAGTGCTACAAAAGTGAAAATATTTTTAAAATATAGAGTAGATATCGTAACTACTTTATGATTTTTCTACGACTAGTTTTCCATAAACGTCTAATAGGCAGGCTACTCACTTTTGGTCCCCTGTATATATCGCGATCCCTTAGTTTTTTAATTATAGAAGATCCAAAAATTAACATTTTTTAAATTATTTATTTTGACGGCGAATATATGAAAGAAAAATGTACTTATAGTATTATAGGTATCTGTGAATATTAAAAAAATCTATTTCCTTTATAAATTTTTTCTACGTCGCAAAATTGGGTTGCTTCTTTTTTATTGTAATCTACATAGACAACCAATCATTGAATAAAAAAATGAAAAAATCACGTTTACACCAAATATTAAATAGCTCAATTTATAACATTTATACGTGTTATTTGAATTTCCTGCAACTATTATTAAACTTAAGACATTGAATAGAAATTAGTTGGTTTTCTTAAACCGGTCTACTATGTATATTTATATATAGTAAGTATTTAATATCTAAGTACACGTTTTTGATGCTAAAAAAGGAGGTGTCGTGGCTTAACAATTTCGTTTTTTGAAAGAATAAAAAAATGGTCATTTGCCGTAGTAGTTACGGTGTAATTGTCATTATTTTATTTATAAGATATGTATTTTTCTATTGTAAAACAATTGTCACATAATGATTATGATAATGATGAACTTCTAAAACTACAGCTTAGTGTATTATCTGTAATACCATTACATGATTATTTTTTCTGCAACGTGTCAGTGGTTAAGTACTGTTTGATTATGGCTGGAAAGTTATTTACGTTTATTCGTTTTATTTTTACTTTCTCATTTCATTACATTATATTACATAGACATAGTATTCGTTTATTTTATTTTAATTTCAATTTTTTCAAACAAATAGCAAATGTAAATAACTTTTGTGGTCTTGCAATATGATTAATTTTATAGCCCTTTGTGTTTGTTAAAAGATTAATATACAAAAAGTTCTACATCCGAATTTTTTCATTCATTGTCAGCGAAAATAAGGAAAACCACAACACTCGAAAGCTTTCCGTATTTTCTGCCAAATGTTTTATATCTACCTCTTGTATATTTTAAGCCATCAAAGTGATATTTTTTTATAAACCATTAATTATTGTAAAGAAATGGACGAAAAATTTTTCTAATGAGAAAAATACTTTTTATGTTCCAATTTGGAATAATTTAAGTAAGTGTTACCATAATGTTGTCATTATCAAGAGAATAAACACTCAAGCTATGTTTTTGTGAAACTTGTTTCATTAAAAGTAATTATTTTAAAAAATACAATTTTATTTTAATCCACTGTAGGATTGTATTTGTTAATTAATTATTGATACTTGAACTTCATTGATTATTTTTATTCCATGCCTAACCAATTTTTACAGGTACTACTCGCGGTATTTGCTCAATGGTCGAAAAAATCCGTTGACAAACAAAAAAGGTACCGAACTTTTTTGTCTTTGCCTATTTATATGTATATTAGGCTGTTTCATTTTTAGGCGATATTTTTTTTGTCCTACCTGAAAATCTGATATACGTAATACGAAAAAAAAAGGTATTCCCGTCGGGAAAAAGATTCTAAGTGAATTGGAGGCTTCACTCATCAAAAAATTCAATTAACACCAGTAAGTAAACATTTGCCATATTAAAAATAATAGGGTCCTGTAAACTTTAAACTACATCTATTGGAGAATCTGGAGACTGTTACTTACAGTTCGTTCATTCGCCAATTTCAAAGAGTCAAATGGGATATGACCTTAGGGTGTTATTTGATATGAATAGACTAATTATCTATAAAAGTAGTATTCAGCTTATAACCAGGGCCGGCGGAAGGCCCGTGCGAACCGTGCGCCCGCACGGGCGCCAACATCTAGGGGCGCCAAATCAAGAGATAGTTAATAAAAAACTGGCAAGAACTGAAAGTGTCTAATATGAAAAAATATAAATAATAAACTAGAGCACAAGAAAATGTGTAAAATTATTTAATATGAAGGGCATAATATGTCAATCAGTTTATTTGTGTATTTGTGAACAGATGGGCGGTATTATTTTATTGACAAAGAAAGGCGTCGTCGCCGCGCCGGTCGGTCAGAAGATAAGCAAGCCCAAGCGCTTTTATATTATTGGGGAATGAAAGGCGCCGCCAGTCGCCACCGCACCACCTGCAGGTAATAAATAATTTTTGTTTTGTGTAGCCGTTATCAGGGTAGTGTTTTCAAATTCAAAAAGAAATAATTTTTATGTTTTTTTTTGAAAAAATATTTCTATTATGTTTATTTTTATAATATGTTTTAGATGTTTATAACTTTAAGTGTCATTAGTAGTTTTTTTAATATTTAATAAATAATTTTCTTCTATTCTTTTGTATTTTAATTTACACACGATTCACGATTATGAAAGTGAATATAATAACGTATTAGTTTTTCTTTGAGTATTTTTATTTTAACTTTGTAAATTGATTCCACATAACAGTTATTGCAAAACTTACAAAATTTTAAAAATATGTGTTTCATCAAATCGAAGGGGGAGGGGGCGGAAAATTTGCCTTTCGCACGGGCGTTAAACTAGCCTTTCGCCGGCCCTGCTTATAACGTGTTGTATTCGAGTTATATTAAAGTTATTCACTGTATTAGCGTTTACTTGTTGAAACTCCATGTTAAATAAGCAATTAAAGAAAACACTTTTAAGAGTTTCAAAATTATTTTTATTGACCACAACGATCGTTTCACCACACTGTGGCTTCATCAGGTGGATGAATTACAATACATAAACTTATAATTTCAAACTTTATATATACATGTATCTACAAGTCTACTTAACCTAAAGGGTGGGGTTGCAAAGTTTTAAATTTAGTAGGGGTGAGTTATTTACTTCAATTTGGTTATTTATTAAAATTCCTAAATTATTATAATTATTGATCTCTAAACATTCTAAAAGATTCAATTTTTGACTTTTATTTGCTAAATGTAAGATTTCAAAATTATCATTAAATGAATGATTTAAATTTATTAAGTGTTCTGCATATGCAGATGTACATTTTTGATTTTCAAATCTGGTGTTTATAAATTAAAATGTGGTGAGTGTAACTATGTATACATAGGACAAACTGGTCGTTCATTTCAAGAACGTATCAAAGAACATAGGAAATGTTTTGAAAATCAAAAATGTACATCTGCATATGTAGAACACTTAATAAATTTAAATCATTCATTTAATGATAATTTTGAAATCTTACATTTAGCAAATAAAAGTCAAAAATTGAATCTTTTAGAATGTTTAGAGATCAATAATTATAATAATTTAGGAATTTTAATAAATAACCAAATTGAAGTAAATAACTCACCCCTACTAAATTTAAAACTTTGCAACCCCACCCTTTAGGTTAAGTAGACTTGTAGATACATGTATATATAAAGTTTGAAATTATAAGTTTATGTATTGTAATTCATCCACCTGATGAAGCCACAGTGTGGTGAAACGATCGTTGTGGTCAATAAAAATAATTTTGAAACTCTTAAAAGTGTTTTCTTTAATTGCTTATTATATATTAAAGTTGCTTCAGTTAGAATTTTGTTTAATGGTTATTTGCTATAATTATAATAGGTATAACAATTTGTATGTTTACAAATTTTCGTTTTATGTGGCTTATGTACAGACAGACAAGTTTACGTAAAACTTGCCGATAAGATGTGTAGTAATTTGTTAATTATGAATTAGAATATCTTCGAATGCAAAAAAGTAACTTAAGAATCAGAATAGGAATGAATGGAGGTGTATTTACAACCAATCTTCGGACTATGATGATGAGGGTAAGTCTATTGTGATGTGTTTTAATTACTTTGTATTTATAGTACCTACATATTTAATTTTTACTATATATTATTATTACTATATTACTTTTTTTTGAAAAAATCTCGAATGGATATAGTGATTTAAATTTTAACAAATGCATTCGGACTATTATCATTTTTTAGGCTTTTTTCTCCATGTTATGAAGTCATCGATTATTTATTAAATGAAGACCTGTACTTTTCTCATTGTTTTTGGTACCTAGTACTTTTTATTCTGTTTTCAACCACATGAAACTTTGAGTATGTTATATATATTTGGAAAAGAAAACAAGAAGTCTTAATTTTTTAAAGACTGTTTTTTTTGTTTCTACCCTGTGAAGGTATGTGTAATATTTAAGTTAAGGTCATTTCTGAATATATAAAACCTATTGCAAAAACATTCTGTACATCAACTTTTTTTTTTTAATTGACTTACAAAAATAACATTTTAAATGTCTACAATTTATTGGATTTTCCATGAAGTTGCGGTCATACCTACATACATACAGTGTGGATATATTATTAGTTAGACACAATATTAGTAAGTAGATATATTGTGAAGCAAAAAACAATCTTATAATTAAATAAATATACAGTAATCTATCTGCCAATGTGTGTAAAGTTTTACTTCTCTACATCTGAATTATTGTTTATTGGTCTGTTATCAATAAAAAAAGCATGCACCTAATATATATGTCGGAGATGGCGCCTGAATGCGATTATTTCTTATTTATGATGACATAGAGGCACAATTTACGGTCACCCTTAAGTTTAGTGCATGTTCCTTTTTAAAAGGCTATTAGATTACAGATGTCGATATTGTTTGTATTAGCAGAATAATAAGATTTAGAAACCATGTTTAAAGTCGAGATGATGAGTGAGATCATCGAACGTAGACACGGGCTGTCCTGTAGTGGTGTTTCTGAGAAATTTAGGAAAAGGGGCCATGTGTTGGCATGATCCCTGCCGCAGGGGGCGGCTGAAGAGGGCACTTCGGTATTGACTGCGAAATAGAACGGACAGCCCGTGTATTCGTTTTCGACTTCTAATAAAATTGAAAGATTGTTAATATGTCCAGTTGTACTCAGTGTTCTTGTTATTTTAATTATCTTGGATAATAATCAAGTAAATACTACCATTCGAGAAATTATGCCTGTTCCGACATATATATTTACATTATTATCAAACGATTCCGGTGTGTTGTAGTGATGAAAAGAAATAAATATTTCCTACATTATTCCGCTAAGCACTGAGTAATATACATAATAGTATCTGATACAGTTAAGTGTACAAATTGTTAATAGTCATTGCTTTATTTTCCGTTTGTCGTTCGTATTTGAGATAAATTTACTTTCGAGTGTGTAAAATTCGTAAAATATTCGTAAATCAACTGTATAAAAAAATATATTTTACAAGTGTAATCTTATCTGATTTCGCGGAGTACATAAACGTAATTTTTTATAGTTCTCAGCCGTTCTCAGTACGTATTTTAAACATCGACAGACATAGCAACAAAAATAATGGACGGTAGTGAAATTGAAAATCAAAATAATGAAATTCAACAAAAACTTGCCGCTCTCTCGCTTACCGATACAAATTCAGTTGAAGAGTGTAAAATACAAAAGAATCAAACTCAAAAATGCATCGAATGGCTCGAAACTGTGAGTGAACAAGGCGATTCTGAATGTTCTTGTTCCAATTGCTCAACAACAAGTACAGAAGATTTGAGTTTCCTAGACGAGAATTTGTTTTCGATAAATAATAACGTAAGTCTTATATTGCAAACGCTCCTACAAATAATTTATAACTATTTATTTTAATATGGTACTAAATTAGCTACTTATAAATTATCGAAAGATTTAAAAACGATAGTCTGTATGGCAATCTAAAATTTTGGTATTTTTTTACAAAAAATGACTATTGTACTTATACGTAGTTTTATTTATTAATAGAAATGTTATTTTTTTCAATATTTTTCATTTCACTTTATCTGGCTTTAAATTAACGTGGGCATATTTATATAACAAAAATATTCTGATTCTTAAAAAAAATCTTATGTTCTTAATTAGTCATATTGTCTAAAGGTTAGATCAGTTTATTGAGAAAATGATACGATAACTCGATAACTAATCTGTATATTACTTATTATTATCGATAGTTATTTTTACGTAATTAATAAAATTATTTTAATATATGAAAAGTTAAGTTCTTTTATAGATTTAAACGTATCTGGAATTTGAGTGCCTTTGTAAACTCTTTTAGAAATTGATGACTTCTTTGGAAAGCTATAGCAATAGTGGTAAATACAAAAACATTGCCATCACTAATTGCAAGGGGGTACACGTTGGACCTAATTACCAATTTAATGCTCCTGTTAATGTAATTAAAAACATATTAGCCATCAACAGTTGCGATAATTCCGAATCCGATGCTGACGAGAAACGACAGAAAGGTATTATTTCAATGGTCAACAAAAATTAACTGATATGATATGGACGAAATTTTTTGTGTAAAATTCGCCGAAGAAGACCTTAGTGTTTTTTTCTATCACTCATGGTTTTGTATTATAAAATATGTTCTAACACAATAACGATAGATGCATTATTTTTAATCTTAAATGTGCACCAGAACGTTATTGTCGTGTTTTTTTACGATAGTTTGTTTCTATAGTATCCCTTAACAATGTTCAGTAATAATCAGCAAGTAAATTACCACCCCATTTACGTTAACTGTTTTAAAAGTGTTCCAAGCTCGCAATGCAGGTTCATTTACCACTCAAATGTTTCATTTTTCGTTATTTCCCTTATTAAAAGCCTACAAATATGTCCTCTTTAATTTTTATTTTAATAATTCTCGGAATTTTTTTTGGATACAAAAACACTTCCATCGCATCCAGTGCTTTAACAAATTTCTTCTTTAAACCGTGTTATACAGGTGCCTAATGAGTGATTGAAGAATATATTAGAAGCGCTTAAAGAATATCATGTTACAAAATCTGTGTTTATCAGTGTTTTCATTTTCACTTGAAATGAATATGATGTATGACAAAAAATAACTTTTCAATTGAATAAGGCTTTCACGGCTATCGTCTGAAAAAACTGTATTTTCGGATTCTAACCGTGCATTGTTGATGAAATGCCCTTGGTGGATCATGAGGGGCGCCGAAAGTGTTCGCTGTTTCGTTTCCTATCGCAATGGAAATCTTGAGGAACTTTATGTTATCTCCAAGGTTGTTGCTGAACCCCCCATGAACCATGATATCCACCAAGGAGATTTCATCAACAATACGCGATTAGAATCCGAAAATGCAGTTTCTTCAAATTACTTTTTATTATAGAAAATAAATATAACGAATCGGTTCACATAATATCCCGTAGAAGCTGGTTAGCGCAACCTCCACTAGAGCCACATACTTTATTGGAAGCTCCAGCAAAATACGTAATTATTTGTAAGTAAATAAATTGCTTTATGAATATAATTTTTTATAAAGTCATCAGAGACCAACAGATTAAAATTTCGTGTTTTAGTGTTATATTATATTATATATTTCATTTTAGGCCATACCGCAACAGAAGAGGGATTTTCTGTTTCAGAAAACACATACATTATACGTTTAATTCAGGATTTTCATATATTTGGTAGAAAATGGAACGATATAGGGTATAATTTCTTGGTGGGTAGTGATGGTAAAATATATGAGGGCAGAGGATTTAATGTTGTCGGAGCACATACCTATCGTCATAACGTAGATTCATTTGGCATTGCATTTGTTGGTTGTTTTATAAATAATGTGCCCCCCGTCAGGGCTTTAACTGAAGCTCAAAAGCTTATCGCGTTAGGAGTAAGCATTGGAGCGATTGCAAAAAATTACTCGTTGGTTGCTCATTGTCAGCTTTCACCTACGGTAAGCCCTGGTGGTAAGTTATACGAAGAAGTAAAAAAATGGGACAACTGGGATTCTTCAGAACAGTATTTTGAGAAAGTTTCTTAACTTTTTTCGTGTTTTTTATCGTATTATCTTTTACATCATTTTATTGTCATATTTTCATTAAACTTAATATCTCATATACTAATATACAAGTATAATTATTCATTTTCTTATACGTTTTTGTTTTTCTATATGTTTTTCTACTATTTTACTACTAACAAAACAGAATTAATTAAAATAAAAACTTTTTTATTAAAATACATATAAATAAAATCATAGTCATATATTATAGTACAGTTACATTGAATCAATTCCCGTTTTCAATCGAAGAATTTCTTTTTTTACAATCTCACAAACAATATTAAAATCGCTTCTAAGATGCGTCCTCCAAAAACCGCAACGTCCCCATTGAAATGCAGGATAATTTGGACTTTGAATTCCTTGAAAAATTCTAGCAATTACTCGTCCAGTGAAATTTTCGTCGCTATATTTGTTAATCAAAGCCCTCGCATCTGAAGCTATCCTATCCTTATCTATTGGTTCCAATTTTGTCTCCGGTAAATTTTCTAACGGAGCAGATTTGTTGAAATAATCGCATATTGAGTCCTTCAGGGGATCATCCAAGACGGGTGGAGATTTTACCGAAGGAACCGCGATCAGAGCCAGTGCATTTTGGATACTTCTTATTTGCAAAAGAGCTGTTTTTTCTTGCTCTTGAACCCTTTGAAAGAGATATTCGAGAGCTTCATCGAGCTCACTGTCAGATAAGTTTCCAGGAGCAAGAACACGAAAGCCCAAATTTGTAAATTGAACGTTCAGTTTCGATCTTGTTGGCTGAGTATTAACTAAAATGAAAAAAAAATTATGAAAAATGAAACAATCACAGTCAATTTCCTTTTTACTGACCTGTTACCCATTCTAAATTCTTAAGCTTATGTTTACAAATGCCACTGTCCCAACCGATTGCGGCTGCCACATCAACAACTGGAAATTCGAAGACGTTTCCTTTAATTTTATCTTTATGCAAAGCCAAAGCCATCGCGAGGGGGATGCATTCTTTAGTTGCGTGGGCAATGACATTCACACCACCATAAGAAACAATTTTGCAATTGATGTACGCGTGACTTAAAATCTCGATAAACTTCTTTTCGTGCAGTTCTAAGTAGCACAGTAGAGTTTCTATGTTTTCTTCGGGGACATCGAGGGCCGCTATCGTCTCTTGAATGGAAAATGCCACTTCATGTTTGGTGCATTGACCTTTACACGAGCAAGGGACGAAAACGCGTTGAAGAAGTTTTCGGATGGCTTGACGGTCAACGGTGTTTGCATAGACGTGTCGACGCAATTCGAACTCATCGTTACTCTTGAAAAAAAAAATAGTATTTTAAAAATGGTATTAATTTATTACAATATTTTATTTTACCTCTGAATTCAAGAATAAATGACAGAAAGATGTTAAACCATCTCTGCCAGCTCGTCCTACTTCTTGTACATAATTTTCGATGCTGCTGGGCATGTTGTAGTGGATAACAGATCGAATATCACTTTTATTTATACCCATTCCTAACAAAATTATCTTCAGTATTAATAGGTAGGAATTTATTTTAAAATGTAAACAAAAATTCACAAATCCATAATAACACAATTTTTTGAAAACACATACCAAAGGCTACAGTAGCCACAACAATCCTCAAATCACCACTCATGAAAGCTTTCTGAATTGATTTTCTTCGTGCTGCCGACAATCCTGCATGATAAGCTTCTGCACAATCACTATACCGTTTCCGTTTCCTCCCGCTTTCTGTTGGTTCCCTTAAACTGGTCCTGACTAGCGTTGCCACCCGTTCACACTCTTCTCTTCTTGTACAATACACAATAATACTTCTACATTCTGCATACTTTTCCGTGGAAAGTAAGTGTAGTAGGGCGCTATCCCTGTTAACGTCACGAGACACCGATAAATGAAGATTTCTGGGTAATGGGATCTCACTCACGACACCGTCTTTACCATCGGGAATGCGAAGATGTTCAATTATACTTTCGCACGTTGTTTGGGTGGCGGTGGCCGTTAGACCGAGCAATGTTTTTATACCGAAACGTTCACGCAACACGCGACATATCATTAGATACGAAGGGCGAAAGTTGTGCGACCATTGGGACACGCAATGGACCTCGTCTATACACGCAAAAGCTATAGGTGGCAGTTTGCGGAGTAGAGTACCTAATCCTGGATGAATAACTTACTTTAGTCACGTATTTGTGAAGATATAGATAAATAAATAGTAAATAAAATGGTATCAATGAAAATAAATTAATGTTATACTTACCAGTAGATTTTTCCCCAGCAACTATCGCTTCTGGTGAGACTAGCAATACATCTAACTCCCCAGAATCGATAGCAGCTTGCACTTTTTCTTTCTGTGTTTTAGTTTGTCCCGTGTGAAGACAAGCAGCTTTGAGGAAATGAGGCACGCCCTGTACTTGATCTTCCATTAAAGATACTAATGGCGACACCACAAGGGTTATACATGGTTCCTTTTTGGAATACAAGTAAGCCGGTAATTGGTAACACAAACTTTTCCCGGCACCTGTACTTAAAGTAACTAATGTTGAAAGACCTGATAAAATTCTCATTACTGCCTTTTCTTGTCCAGTGCGAAATTCCGAAAAGCCGAATTTTGATAATGCTTTGAAAACTTCCCGGGGAGTTTCTGAAAATAAAAAAGGTCTGTCTGTTATACACAATTCTAAGTACTTTGTTATACTTAATTTATATATACCTATAACTTTTCCATCGCCCAACTTAAAAAACGGTTCAACAGATTTTCTGCTGTCGATATATTTTTTCAAATCGGCCTTTCGTACTTCCTCTTCCAATTTGTCCACTTCTTTCAGAAATTCAATGGGCAAGTTTTCTTCAAAATCATCACTTTCATCATCTAGTTCTTCTGCTAACTTATTTTGACTAGGTTCTAAACTTTTATTATTGGCATTATTTTCAAAATTTGGCTTTCTAATTACTAATGTACTTGTTCTTGCTATTTCGGTCGCTTCTTTTAAAGTAGGGCACACGCAATCTTCAGTATCAGCTTCTAAAGGTAGCAATTCTTCGCCCTTTTTATTGGGACACTGTCTGGCCCAATGTCCCGATTCACCGCAATTGTAGCAAACTTGACGGTCAGTAGAACAATTGTTTGTTACCATCCCATAAAGTTCCTTTTTCTTGTCCTTCCACTGTTTTTTTTTTATTTTACTAAAGTTTGTGTTCTTTTTGCCGCGAACGAATATTTTCTTTTTCAAATTAAGAGAAATATAATTTTCGTTTAGCTTTCCAGACTCTATCTTGCTTAAAAGCTTACGTTCAGCAACTGATTCTTTCACAGAATTAGTTAGTCTTGAACTACTCTGTTCTTCAACTGGCAATTTGTTCCTCTTTAAGTCTTTGTTTATAATTATGGCAGTTGAAATTACTTTCTTTACATTTTTTACTCTAGGATTTGTAGTTATCCGGGTTTGTACTGAATATTCTAACTCATAATTGTCGTTATTATTTATACTAACATTTTTTTTGTTTGAATTAACACTCGGCTTTTTAGTAGTTTTTTCTTTTCTTTCTTCTTCAGATGATTCATCATCTGATTTAAAACTATAGAGATCATCTTCTTCATCACTACTTTCTTTAAAACTAACTGCTTTTATTTTACGTGATGTATGCCTTAATTTTGTATTTTTATCTTTGTCTGTAACAACAGGCTCTTTAGGATTATAATTTACTGATAGTTCTAATTTACTGGCTGCTAAATTTCTTTTGGGTTTTAAATCTTCACTAGACATTTCTTTCCTGCAAGTTAAAAGATTGTTTGTAATAATTTTGGATTTTTTTGCAATATGTAATGTCTCTTCTTCATCAGATTCTGCAATAACATCGTCACTATTATAATCATCATTTTCTTTTCCCACATTATCATTACTATGCAAATCAGGTACCATTATTCTATTTAACCAGTTCTTATCAACAGTTTCTCTTTGCCTATAATTATCACTTAATATACTCTGAATAATGTTTGTTGATTTAATATCCAAGGGCTTCTGAAGTATTATAGACTTTGGAAGGATAGAATCCATGCTACATTCGTTCTGTTTGACTAGAATAGGGTCATTTTCTTGAAGGCAATTTTGAAAATCAACTGGATTAGGTTGAGACAAAGATTTTTGTTCATTCAAATTATTTTCACTTTTTCTTTTGTGAAATGATAAGGACTTTCGTTGAAATCTCTTTAGTGGTTTTGCATTTTTTAACAACTTTTCAGTAAATAAAGATTTCGTATTTGTAGGATTCTTTTCTTCTTGTGTTTCCTTTTCTTTCCTAAGTAAATGATCACCCCAACTTTTATCATTGTGTGAATTATCCTTTGAAGAACAGGCAGTGTCTGCTTCTAACTCAATGGTAGACACTTTATCTTCAGGTTTTGAAGGTAAATCTTCGTCGTCAGAAAAGAAATCAACATCTTGTAAACTTTTTTCGAGAGCAGCAGTCTTTAGATAGAAGTAGGTTTTGTATGCTTCTCGTATATCTCTATCAGCTTCCCGAATATCCAACTAATATTAAAGTTTCATTGAAAAGGATTAATATTAGTAACATACAATACTTTTAAATCATTGCCTTACCTTAGACGGAATTCTACCGTGTTCTTTTTTAAATTGATGCTCCCATAATTTGACTACATACTTACACTTATCATAAATGCTAGAATCGTGAATATCAGCCATTAAAACCGGTAAATAATTAAAAAACACAAAATAAATAAAAACCTTTAATTCTGACGTTTATTTTACATTTCTAAATTTACAGGTTAGCTAGAAAACGTTAATTTATTTGAATTGTGTGTCTAAATGTCCGATCAAGCGTGTGTCATTAATACTGTAATGAATCAATAAAATAAAATGAGATCAAATCTTAATATAATTGAATATGTGCCTTTTAAATATCATATTTAAACATTTTAAATTAATTTTAACATATTCAAAGATTTGAACTTATTTTTTTTAATTCCTTTCTTCTAATTTAATTTAGTGAATGTAGCCACAATAGAGTAAACTTAACCTCCATGGCATTAACCTCACTTAAAAAAAGTATGTGGTTGTTTACAAATAATTGTAAATAAATTATTAAATTATAATGATTTCTAATACTTGTAAGCTGTTAAATATTAATTTTAATTTAAAACTGGGTACTAATGTTTATGTGTCTATAAGACATGGTCATCATATTAGAGGAAAACCACCAGGTGTTGCAAGAACATTAGATCAACGTTTAGCTGGTTTGCCCGTTAATTTTTTATATATTTATATTATTGTAACATTGTTTTTATTTACAGAAACTAATTACAAAGATCCCGCATTGTATTATAAAGTAGATATAGGTTTACCCCATCGATCATATTCTGTAGGAGATGAACGTAGAAAAAGAATGGCATTTCTCAAAGCAAGAAAAAATGATCCACAATTTCAAAAGTTATCAAAATCAAAAAATTGTGAGTAGCTTCTCTATTTCAGGTGAAATATTTTTTTTAATAAATGATAATTTAAGGGTTGATAAAACTTGATGAAGTAAAGAGTGTTAGTGCTAATGGTGCAGGCCAGTATCAGTTAAAGGATATTGCTACACATTTTGGTATATTTAATCACTTATTTGGGGATGCATATTTTGTTCCTCGAGTTCCATTACATGTACAATATTCTGTTGATTCTGCTGCATTTCCTGTTTATTCAGGAAATATTATTAAACCTTCAGAGACTGCAAAAGAGCCAGTTGTTAATTATGAAGCTAATGAAGGTACCTTGTGGACAGTTTTATTAACTTGCCCGGATGGTAATTTTACAGATCCAAATGGAGAATATGTTCACTGGTTCGTGTGAGTAAATTTTGATAAATTGTTATGGATTAACAAAGTTTTTCACTTTATACTAGTACAATTTTTGTTACAATGTTAATTTGAATTTTTCAGAGGGAATATTCCTGGGAACAAGATATCAGAGGGTGAAACTGTTGTTGAGTATTTACAGCCATTTCCCCCTAAGGGTACTGGCTTTCACAGATATGTATTTATTTTGTATAAACAGGAAAAAGCATTTGATTTTAGTTCTTATAAAATTAATGGCCCAGGGTAAACAAAATAAAATTAAATCGTTCATTAACTTTAAATAAATTTGTATTGTTGTAGTTTAACATTATCAGAAAGAAATTTCAAGACTTATAATTTCTATAAAGAAAGACAAGATGACATAACTCCTGCTGGATTAGCTTTCTTTCAATCTGATTGGGATAAAAGTTTGAAAGACTTTTTCCACAATAAATTGAGTAAGTAATTAATTGATAGGATAGTTTGTTGATATCTTATTTTTGTCTTGTAACAGATATGAGAGAGCCAGTGTTTGAGTATGATTTTCCACCTCCTTACATTAGACCACAAGAGTGGTTTCCCAAAAGAAGACCCTTTAACATATACATGGACAAATACCGAGATCCTAAACAAATTAATAAGGAATTCTTGGAAAGGAAATTAAAAAATGTGCACCCCTTCAAACCTCCACCTCCACCCCTACCTTATCCAAATGCTAGATATTTTGAAGGGTATGTTCCATCATGGTTGAAAGAAGAAATTAAGAAATCTAGATTAGGCTGGGGACGAATAAATGAAATAAAATAATAAAATAGTTCACAAATACAGATTTTTAATAAAACCATAAATTACATAATTTGATGCACTTTATTTTTCTAATCAAATAATAAGACAGAAAAATTAATACATTATTTAAATAACTTTCAATCTTAATCAATTAACTTGTAATATTTAAGAAACTGCTAAATGTTTCAAAAGTGAATATCTAGTGTCCTGACTGAGGAGCATCTTTATCTACATAGCCAGGTTGATCCTCGGGGTCATGTGGCCAGAATGTTGGCTTATTGAGGGGATCAAGGGCAATGTCAGGATAAGCATCTTTGAAGTCTTCCATAGTCATTTGATCAAATGGTAAAAGTGAAGCCAAATGATCAAGTTGTTTCTTATATCTGAAAGATTAAAAATAGTAATGTCTTTATGACTGATATTATTTGAAAAGAGGTTGATCCAGAATTGGTTTTTCTCATTTGATTAATTCATAAATATCAAAACCTTTTCAGAACTAACAGAACAATAAAAGTGCAGTTCATGACTTACTCTGCAATTCGTGCATTAGATTCACTCTTTATGTTCTGAATTTCAGCTTGAAGTTGTTTTTCTTGCTCGACAATTTTACCAGTTACTGAATCTGGAGGATATGGGACCTTTAATGCTTCGTATTGTTTCCTGAAGTCTGCAACAAGTCCAGGCAAAGGAATGGTTTTTTCATAAGTGGTCCAGTCGATTTTTGGTGGTTCCTCCGGGTAAGCAAGAACTCTAGGATGATTTTAGAACAGTAAACTTTTGATAAAACGATTTGTTACATCATACTCAAAACATTGGTTACATACCGTGAAAGATAACCCTCGGAAAGAACTTTGAACATATTAAACTGCTGTTTTTGATGAGGAGGCACCCTTTCGGCTAAAGCACTCCAATTAAATGCTTTTTGTGCAAATTGCTTCGACATTATTACGTTTTTGCACTAAAATGAAATACGAAAGATTAATTAAAGTTGAGGGGTTATGTAACTGACGGCACCTGTCAAAATGTCAAAAATATAAGGGGGTTATTAGTTATTATGAAGTAAGTGGCTTAACTACCACATTCCTTGATGTTTCAGTTAAAACGTTCATTATTTTATACAACTAATGTTTTATTTTAAACTGAAATCAACTCGAAAAATTACCCAATTAATAATACGTTATTCCTCAATTTAAGTATTTTAGAACATAACGTAATAAAAATTAATTTGTATTGGTTGCATTACGTTACTCTAGTTACTACTAATAAATGCCACGTCCTTGAAATTGCAGATGTAAGAGCTTCAACTTCAAGATGCATGTGTGATCAAAGTGATCAAAACAATTCTCAAAATGGCAGCTTAGGGTTATTAAAGTTTTAGTACAAGTGATAATCTTATATTAAAAACGGGTTAAGGTTTTAATGTTTATTTAAAGTTTATGTGCATTTGGAGCTTAAGCAGGACAAAACTCGTATCATTTATGTTGTTATGGTAAGTGCATCTAAAATACTTTTATTTTTACATTGCTACAGCAAGGGGTAATACTCATGTATGACTGTAACAAATCTGTATTGAGTTGACTATGTTGTTATTGTTCAATGAAGCTCGTTAATTATTTGGTATTGATGTTTTGAGTGTGTGTAAAGATTGTTTGTGATGATCATTAAAATTTTCTGTAATTGAAATTGCTTTATATCATCAGAGCAACTGTTCATAATAAGCATTTTTACGTACCTAACAGGTAAGGTACTAATTATATAATTTGCGTGGGATGAATGAAGGCTAAATTATTTTTAATGTTTTCAAAAATTAGATGTTTTATTTATAAATAAAATAATACAATAATATAATAACAACCTCTTTAATACCCACCTTATCTATAGTTCTCACATTTTAAGACCCCAATAATAACATCGAAAATGTTTATGGTAATTTATTTCTTAAAGGGTTTCTCTGTAAAAACGAAATGAAATTTGGCTTTGTCCTAACAATTTTTAGCCATTGTTTTAAGAAGAAAGTCATATTAAAGGAGTAATGGTGGATTTTGAATTTTTTTTAATGTTTCAGTTAAAATAATTATCAAAACAAAAAATTAAAACAATTATAACCGGCCTTTATTTATAAAGTACTTCTACGAATTTCCTGCAAACTTTTGAAAATAATATTCGTGAATTTTTTGAAAACATGTACCTAAGTTTTGTACAGGTAATAAAACTTCCAATTTTTACCATTCTTTCTCTAAAATAAATGGTGTTTGCATGAGCAAACATTACATTTTTGTAACCGAATATTAATATGTAGGTACCTATGCATCTGTGTGCTATGTCTGTATATTCTTTTTTTTTATGAATAATACATTGTCATTTTGTAATACATAGTTCCTATATGAATCTTAAATTGATTTTAAATAGTCTCATTTCTTTTCTTCCGCAATATCGAGAGCAGCGCACGTGTATTATGAATACCTAATCACTTACGATTAGATATTATTTGTCGACATTCTTTTAAATACTATTGAATAGAGAAAGAAATTGCAACATCAGTTATTAATTAGTAAAAGTAGGTAGTCCTAGGATTATTTAAATACACTTTTTCTAAGTTTAAAATTGGAGTTGTAAGATTTACTGGGGACATTTTTTTGACGCCTTTGTTGCCTTCTATTGAAATTGCGCAAAACCAAATCAAAGTGTTTTAAAGTTAAACTCATTTGAGGGCGCTAAATTAAACGTATTAATAGGTAACTGTATGTGTAGGGTACTAAGACACTATTAGAAATTAAGACCTAATTATAAATTAATATTAAATATCGATTTAAAAACATTATCCAGCACTAATGACGATAAAATTAAATTAAATTGTTTCTAATTAAAAAAAAAAAAAAAAAGAAATCAAAAATAGTACCACTACAATTACTAGTGTGCATTTGTGTCTATAAATGTATCTAACAGAAGCATCATTGTAATGAAAAAACTAAAAAACAGCATTTGTTGATTAAATGGTTTGTATAAAAAAAACTTGAAAGGTTCTATTGAGTAAAATAAAATATACATCCAGCTACTTTTTATTAATACAAACCTTGTGTTTGTTTAATGTTAGGGTAATTAACAATTGGGTTCTTTAATAAAACGTACTTCAGATTAATTGAAGCCATTACTTAAAACATTTTAGTAAAAAGTACCAGCAATTTTACAACATTCATTCGTTCATAGGTACTGCATGACGAAGTGCATTTAAAAAAAAACTAGGAACTTCTGTAATTTATCAACCCAAAACAGACAGGAAGTGTATACTATTGTGTATTTCAAATGTTTTTTTTTAAATTATTTATTGAATTTCTTTATTGTAGTTTTAACAGTACTGTTGTCAACTGAGTACATATTTTTATAATTGTTGGAGAAACAAGGGGAAACATTGACTCAATAGCATTGTATGTATGTACTTAGGCAATGAATACAGCACCTACAAGTGTACATATGTGAATCCTATCATTATTTTGTGATGACAATAACAAAGAACGCTTTGTTAAAAGTGATAAAATAACTTCTTATTTCTTAACATCGTAAGTACCGTAGACGGTCTGTCTTCTCTTTGTCCGCATTGTCATGTGCATTAAAACGATTTTAATTATCTGCACTTGTGCAGTGGGGGTGGAACACAAAAGAATGCTTGTGGTTGTAGGTGAATGTATGTATTTGTTTTTTTACGTATGGGTAATATTTATTTAAAAAAAAAAGTAAAATTTATATTCTATAGGGATTTTTAAAATTGCCTAATTTTTATTTTTCAAAAGCCTTATTTTTTATATATTTTTATTGTGCAAGTGTTGTACATTTTTAGTCACTTTGTAATTAATCATTTTAAGACAACCAACAAAACTTTTAATCTTATTTTTCCTGATGTACATAACGGTATTATGGTAGGTATATTAATACGTAGGTAGGTAGGTACTTTAGTAATAATTAGAGAAGACAATAACGTAATGATAAAAACTTCCTGGTATATAGTTCGACATTATCATTTTTAACAAAGACTGGGCGTAATTAGTAATTTATTATAGATACCTAGTTTTCTCGACACGTGGAACTCATCAACAAAATTTGAATGAGTCATTATTAGAAACACTTAATACCTAATCGATATAAATCAAAGTAAAAATAAGGGTAGATTCATGTTCATTCACGTTGATATGTCTGTCAGTCATTTTTGAATTTTTTTACTTCCTTTGCAATTATGTACCAAATTGCTTCCTGTACGAATGTTCACTAATGATAACAGCTTGTATTAGTATGGTCTTGGTGATAAAAATAAACGTTTTAAGGCTCATTACTTGTGTGATAAAAAAAACATTCTAAGGCTTATGTCTTGTGCAGTTTGTAACTAGAATACATAGAAATTTAATTGTTCTTTTACACCTTCAAAAATTAAGTACAGTCAAACTTCGATAACTCGATCAATAATAATACATGTATACATTATACATTCGACTAATAATACAAGTTCAAGAGTTCGAGTTATCGAGTAAAAAATACATAGCATTGTCAACCAATTTGGTTCGATTTTTCTACGTTTGAGTTATCGAAGTTTGACGGTATTTCTAACAATATTTCAAATGGACTATCTCTAATAATGTGTACAGTCATTTTTATCCATATTATCTTCAATAATTCTGTATATCATCCATAGAATACTGCATACGTATACGAGGTGTTTTTTTATACAGAATGGTACTTACAGTTTCTAACACGAAAATGGGATGATTCAGTAAAATAGTGATAGAATGTTTCAGAATGTTAAAAAAAGTTAGAAAATGTTTTGAATCATTATGGGATGTTCTGGATAGTTCTAAATTCGCGAATATTCTAGAATGTTCCATCAAACGTGTATTATATTCTTACCTGGGTATTGCTGCTAGTTTAATAATAAAAAAAAATATATTTTACCCCTGTAATTGGTTAACAGTCAATTTTTTGAGAAAAATATTTTTATTGTTCGAGCCACCCTGTATATGTTTACAAATCCAGTTACATTTCATGATGCACGATTATGATAATAAAAGACGTTTGTTTGGCTGTTTTCATTTTATTAGGGGATAGAGAACAATAAATTTTTGTCGAATCTAATCGAGTGTTGTCGCTCATTAGATTAAAGGCTCGTATCATCAAGGTGTCTCTTGATAAGATGGTAGGAGTGTGTGCGTTTACTCGCACTCGTACAAGCTTAACAATAAATTTTGTTGCCATTAGAGAGAAAGCAGCGGTCGTGTCGTGGTTATTGTGTTATTATTTGTTGTATGTAGTAGTCGACGAGTTTGTTTAGTTAGTATCTATACGCGTGTATAGCCGGTAAAAGTTTTCTTGTAGGTATTTGAACGTTGTGTTGGTTTTTTTTTTCTAATTGTGCTACTTAAAAAAAAAACGGATGTTTTTTGACGTGATATGTAAAACCCGAAGAAGTTACTTATTTTTCCATTAATTTGTTGGTGATTTTTAGTTTAGTTTAAAGTGAAAATGGTACCGTAAAAACATCAATAGTGAATTTTTTGTTTAAAATATGAGATGTGATGGATCGTTGTTGTAAATAAGAAGAAACAGTTTAAAGGAAAAAGGATATATTCATTCAATTGACTTATTAAATAGGTACGTTTTATTTTTTGTGTAGAATGTTAATGTTCGTAAAAGTGTTATTTTTCGTTCTCTGCTAATATTCACTTGCCAAATTTTTATTTTATGGGGCTCGTGTAATTGAACTTGTTCCAATATAGAAAGAAACTTTTAAATCGTAAACCGATTAATTGGTTGGTGTAATTTAACTAAATACAACACTTCTGGTTTACTTTTTAATCACTATTGAAAATTGGGCAATTTTTTAAAATTTTATTGTTGAACAAAAGAGCAACAGTGAGCATTAATTTTGATATTTTAATTGTGTAAAAAGTTTTATTGAAATTCTCTGTAACATTTACGTATTTATGTACTTCGGCTTTAGTTTAAATTTAATTAATATATTATTACCATAAACACCAGATAATGACAGATAATTAATTTGTAAAACTTTGGTTAACACAAGTACCATAGTTTTATTTTTATTGTTAGATTACGATGATAATAAAACCCATTGTTTGTTACTTTTTTGACGTTTTATCTGCACTGGATTAGTGTTTTCGTCAGAATTAAACAAATGTACAATCTTGTTTGAAAGTAAGCTAATTCTAATAAATTATATACATATACTAGCAGCAATGCCCGGCGTTGCTCGGGTAAGAATATATCACACGTTTGATGGAACATTCTAGAATATTCGCGAATTTAGAACTATCCAGAACATCCCATAATGATTCAAAACATTTTCTAACCTTTTTTAACATTCTGAAACATTCTTGAATGATCTTTAAGATTCTGGAACATTCTTGAACATTGCCAAATCATTCTGAAATGTTATAATAAAACATTATTTTATTTCTTAGAACATATTTGAACTCTATGTCACATTCTAAAAAAATCTGCTTCATTCTCATCCCCACTCCGTGCTGTTTGCTGGGTGAGTAGTGACATCAGTAGACGCCTGGCGGGGATAACTAATCGATTGATAATAATTGATCAGTTATCGACCACTGAGAGTTGAAGATTATTACAGTACTAATATCGCTATTAAAAAATGGGGGTTGGTGGTAGAAGGATGAAAATTAAGGGTTATATGTATTTTTTAATGCCAAATCAAAAAAATTTTGTCCAAAAAATAAAAAAGTTATGGGTGGACAACCCTTATCACTTAGGGGTATGAAAAATAGATAGTTCCTTATTCTCAGACCTATTGAATATGCATGTAAAATTTCATAAAAATCGGTCAAGCCGTTTCGGAAGAGTATTGTAACTAACATTGTGACACGAGAATTTTATATATTAGATGTACCTATATAAAACGATGTGGTAGGCTTATAAAATGAATTTTTATGACATTATTTACGAGAACTAAAAAATAATACCTATCGGAGAAATATAAAAAATAAAGTTTATAAGTTTTATTGATGATCTACTGACTTAGTCGTCAAACTATTTTGTTTTTTGTATTTTATTTTTTATATTAGGTATTTGCAAATGCTTGATTATATGTCAAATATAATTATATTAATGGAAAAAGTATTTATAATCTATTCAATTTAAGATAGCATGGGGTTATAATTCTAAACTGTATCAAGCAATCAATCAACAATTTAAATTCCATTGATAAATAATAGATAAATGCAACTCAGTCATGAAAATTTTATTTATTTGATCTAACTTTTAAAATTGTAATAATGTGGTAAAGATGCATAATACATATATGAAAATAAAACTAGCGGATAAAATAATGCAATTTCAGAAATGAAACGAAACGTCAAAACGAGTAACATAACTTAGGTTAGAGGGGATTGACTTATGGTTAGATAATTCCCATGTTCATCTAAAACAAAAGTTAAGACTCGTTACTATTTCTAAGTTGTTTCTGTGTTTAGACATATATCTCCAACGACGTATTTCGTAAATAGGCTCAATTACACAACACGTATACTTTTATGGATTCCATCCTTTTGTTATTCATAAAAACAAGTAAATGATAGATTGCACCTGCGATTATTGATTATTTCATACACATGCAATTTTAAGTGTATGTACCTATTTTAAATCATTTTTAGAAATTGATAATAACATTAGGTTTTTTGATACCTAATACACGTGTAGGACACTACGCATGCTGACCTATTTATTATTGAGTATTCGTTGGCTTTTTTAACAGTGAATAATTTTACTAGAAGTATTTATAAAAGTAAAGTATCGGCATTTTTGGTTTTTTAGGTATTAGGTAGTTTCCAGAATTTTTAACACAATAGCTCCATAATTTACCTTTGATATTCGTTAATTTTATTTTTATAAACAATTAGTGGAATTCTTGTTATTACTCATTACGTACGTTACCTACCTGCTTCATACTTTCAAATAAACGAACTATAAAATGACTCATTATGCTTGCTAATTAAATAGTATGTACATAGCTAAGTTTTTGATAAAAACTTACTGATTTCCTATTTTATATCAATCTATTCGTTACATACTTATGTAAGAATAAGGATAGTTTGTTAAAATTTTTGAGCCTGGACATACCTACAGTCGAACTTCGATAACTCGAATCTTCATTAATTCCATGTTACAGATAGATACATAGATCACTCAAAGAGACGTTAAAATCGTACATTATTAAAGGATTCCCTCCAAAAAATTCGACTTATCGAAGTTGGCGCCAGAAATTATTATATTTATTATAATTTGACTGAAAGTTAGTTTATTGAATTTAAAACTTGTTAGTTATTATAGGTACAAAAATTAATGATTCATACTTGCAATGTCATTTTTTTTTCTCTATTTACAAACTTAATAAATAAGAAGTTGCATGAGTGAGTGATTGATCAAGTTCAAAATCGAGTCTGTACCAAACGTGACGATAATTCGTTTCTTATTTTGAATTGGACAATTAACCCAATGAGGTCAAACAAACTACTTCTTCTCATTGTAACTGACGCTGACGTGAGCCAAAGTGGCAAGCAATTACAACCGCATGTAGGTACTTTATAAACGTACTTATTGCTTTTTTGACGGTTTTGTTTACCGCTACTTAAAACAGATGAACGTATCGCCTTGTTTTAATTGCCTATAGTTTAACAATGCATTCTCTTGGGCAATTATTGTGTGCAACTAACCTTTGTTATTTACGTAATAAAACTATTTAACACCACATCATTCGAATTTGCTATTTTTCTTGGCAATGATTGCGAATTTCTTGTCGATCAATATTAGCCACTACATGTATCTAAGTGTTCCTTCTATTATTATATGCTTTCCCTTCCCAGTGAGTCACTAAAATAAATTGCCCTCAAAAGGGCTATAAGCTAGCTGTAAGATTAAAATTCCGATATACAATAACAGTTCTAGAAAAGGGGGGAGGGGGATATTAAGCAACTGTAAAGAAATCTGGTAAATTTATCGATTTACAGACAAGTGCTGACAAATACAATTTGAAACTATTATTTTAAAAGAGGCATGTCAAACTCATTTGCAATTACGGGCCGCATGATTTATTTTGTAAATAAAAACATGCGGTATTTCATTCACTTATAATTCAATTTTAATAATCTGTTCGAAAATTTGACGTACATTTGTCAGGCAAAATTATTATAGTAGTTAATTGCAATTGTGCAAAAACTATAAGCCTGTCAGAACCCCTCTTCGACTCTCTTATTATGCACTGTAATGACAACTTTTTCCCGGAAGATCGACGTTAATAAATAAATAAATAATAGTTTTCGAGATAAAATAAAAAAAAGTGGGCAAAACTTTAGTCTGGTCCATTTCTGATAGTATTTTTTTTATAATGTGGCATTAAAAAATACATACAACCCTAAATTTTAACCCTTTTACCACCAACCCCCAATTTTTAATAGCGATATTAGTACTGTAATCATCTTCAACTCTCAGTGGTCGATAACTGATCAATTATTATCAATCGATTAGTCATCTCCGCCAGGCGTCTACTGATGTCACTACTCACCCAGCAAACAGCACGGAGTGGGGATGAAAATAAAGCAAATTTTTTTAGAATGTTACAGGGAGTTCAAATATGTTCTAAGAAGTAAAAGAATGTTTTATTATAACATTTCAGAATTATTTAGCAATGTTCCAGAATCTTGAAGATCATTCAAGAATGTTTCAGAATGGTAAAGAAGTTAGAAATTTTTTTAAACCATTATGGAATGTTCTGGAAAGTTCTAAATGTGACACCTGTGTTTATTATGATTATTAGTTAGTTATTTATTATTCATCTGGTTTCAACAGTTTCATTAGTTGTGTTAATTTTTTTAATTGTGTATAAGTACCCAAATTTGTTGGTGTTGCTCATTTGACCAAATAATTTATTTAGCAGTAATGGAGTCCTTTCGAACAAGGTTAACGTATAAAAAATGCAGTTATTACACAAGGTTGACACGAAATTCGAATAAAAATGTGAAATTATAGTAATAAAATTAGACGTTGTCATGAACTTTAAAATTCTGTGATCCAAAAATAATTTAATTAGACATCGTACAGTACATTTTTAAGAGCACCCACCCATTAGCTTTTGATGAAGCAAAACAAAATTATCTTTTGGAAGGATGTTTATAGATATTTATAATTATCTTGATTTATATATTATATGGATATTAATTAATTTTACTTTTTTATACAAAACAGATAAGAGTGATAATCAACACGTATCACAATTAAAATATGTATTTACATAATATGGATATCCAAGAGATTATGATAAGAAGTGAAGTATCCCATTTCTTATCTTTACAGCAAGAATATTCCACAGCATGTAGGGAATTGTTAATTATAATATCATAAATTAAAAAACGAACGATTTTCGATAAAAAGTATTGTATTTTTGTCAATGGCAATATAAAAAAATAATTATGGTATCAATTTACCTAAAATACAATATTTGGGTAAACATTTTCATCATTATTTTGCGTCTATTAGTTAAATAAAAAAACTACGAGCCCTAATAACTAAATGTTTCAATATTCGAGTTTTGTAGATATTTTTATTGTCATTTTGGACTTCTTCCTTATACAAGGTAAAGTGGATTTCATTTATAACGACTTCGGTTGTAACGACCTTTTGGTTATAAGGACATACCTAATACATAAATAAGTCTCTTGAATTTAAGAAGAAAATTTAGTTGCAACGACTTCGGATGTAACGTCGATTTCGGTTTTAACGACTAATTTTAATGAACTATTAATTACAAAATGCTAGAAATCTCATACTCACAGATATTGCGACCGAATCTTAACACAAAACTTTTTTATCTTTTCTTTACATTCACAGATAGTCAGCAGTTGTACTAAGTAATTGTTTATAAATATTAAGGTTGATAAAGTTAAATCAAAGAATCAGTTACTGGATACTTTTCTTGCCTAATTTCCTTCTTTCATTCTTTCTCTCTATCTTTTTATATAGCGACTTCCGGATATAGCGATAATATATCACTACTGGAACGATTTTCAACGCAATAATGACAAACACATATTTACCATTCTTCAACCAGTAGTTGCAATTAAAAAATAACTGATAAGGACGATTTTTACATTTTTTTTTTTCTGAGCTAAAACGATATGCATATGATAAGAGGGTGCTTAAATAATGCGACAAATATAAAACCATGAATAGTTATAAAAAATTAAAATTTAAAAAATACCGGGCAAGTGCGAGTCGAACTCGCGCACCGAGGGTTCCGTACAAACCTGTATATATGTGATGTAACTAAAAATTTAAGGTTTTCGGAATTTTTCCTTTATATGTGCTATAAAACATTGCTTCATGCCAAATTTCAAGATTCTAAATCGACTGGAAGTACCCTTTAGGTTTTGATTCCCTTGCGAGTAGTTGCGAGTTTGAAAATATGCCGCTTAAATTGCTGTTTCTTTTGATTGCGTTGACATAGAAGTTTGATTTTGTTACAGCTTAAACGTATTATAGACCTGAGTATTTGATATGAATTTCAATTTAATACCTCTACGCGTTCATGAGGAAAGGGGTAGTAACTTTAAAATTATTTAAAATATTTTTATTATATGATGTAAATAAAAATTTACGGTTTTCGCAATTTTTCCTTTATCTGTGCTGTAAGACGTTGCTTCGTACCAAATTTCAAGATTCTGAGTTCACGGAAAGTACCCTGTAGGTTTTGATTCGAAAATTTGCCGAAATTTGCGGCATAAACGGCTGTATCTTTTGATTGCGTTGACATAGAAGTTTGATTTTTTACAGCTCCAAGGGACAATAGACCTGAGTATTTGGTATAAATTTTAGCTTGATACCTCCACGCGTTCCTGATAAAAAGTGTCTTTTTCCTTTTGAGGTGCGGAACCCTAAAAAGAAGTTTTTTTAAGGTTCTATATTTAATTTGTAACTTTTTAATTAATTTCGTGAATTTCTGCTTCCTACAAACATTTCAAAATGCAATGCAGAGTAGGCAACGTGCGGTATATCTAACATGGCGTACTTTGGTCTCCTGCAAACCTGCACAAAACTACTTATACAATGAAATTGTTTTGTAGAAATATGCATTTGTACCTACCTAGGTACCTAGTAATACTTGTGGTTTGGTTGTATTTTAGGAATTTAGTCGTTCATTAAAGGTATGTTTTAATCGTTATCAGAGAATAGATTTTTCAATAAACAATAGTACCTATACAATATCGACAATGGAATTTATGTAAGTGTCCGCCTTCGATTAGTATCTGCAGCGTGTGAAAGTTTTCGCGTATGCATTAATAATAAGCCTATTCTAATAACCACAAATTAAAATTTTAAATTTATTTAAATGGGACAGACTCCACATATATACATACATATGTACTTATGTGACAGACAAAAGAATTGGGTACTTTGATGTTTTGTGCGTGTGTGTATATTAGTTATATGTGACGTTTTGATCAGAGTTGAGTTGTCTGGTTGATTTGTAGGTAATTTCCATGCGTTATTGTCTACCTCACACTATGTGGCAATAAGAATTTCTAGTTGATAGCATTTTCTGGGGTTTTATACATAATATACATTTTTTTGGATTAAAAATTGAGACATCTCATCCTAATTGAATTGAATTGAATTAATGAACGAATGAAAAAGTAGTTTGCATAATTTTTGAAAATCTAAACTGTTGATGGTAGAAATTTTATAAAAGTGCATGTCTATTCGAATAAAAAAATAATAAACGAGGGGAACGTTTCACAAAATTAAGTCGAATATTCAACTGCAGTCGAACTTTTATAAAATTTAATTTTTGGGCAAAAGATAAAGTTTTTAAACTACGTTTTGATGACAAATAATTGTATAAACTAAACTGCCTCACTGCTTAATCGCATAGTACCTACCTGCTGCTATTAAAAAGAGACGTTAAAATGCCCCCTGAAAATTCGACTTATTTGAAGTTAGCGCCAAATATTATCTTCGAGTAGTTCGAAAGTTCGAGTATTTCTCATAGTTGATGCCACCAATTTGGTTCGAATTATTAAAAATTTAACTTATCGAAGTTTGACTGTATGTATTTAATTTAGTAATCAATAAGTGGGTACAATAATTTGGTTAGATTGTTTCATAACAAAATAAGTCGTTTTGTTGTCCGAAATTGCCGTCTTTTTTTAATTTGTTTAAGACATAAACACAACGTGAAATTAATTTTGTACGGATTCGGTTCGTTCATTTCAACGATTCTTGCAAAAGTAACTGATTTTCTAAAACGCCAGATGCTTCATTGTAAAAAATCGAAATTCTCGTGCTGTTGGCAAAGATCTTTATTATTAGGCACAATCAATCGGTAGAGCAACGGTCCATGTGGCATTACAAGAAAAAAAAATTTAAAAAAAGCCAGAAAGAAAAGGGTCGAATAGACATATTTGCAAGAAGTGAATAGTTTCAACCTTTACTTGATTAAAATTCATTATAACAAGTACCTAAAACTAAATTCGAAAGATTTTCACAAAACGAATATTGAACTGTATTGTAACATACGTGTTTCGGCAAACTTTGGCTCCTTCAGACGACAAGTAATCTAATATATAAAATTCTGGTGTCACAATGTTAGTTACCATACTCCTCCGAAATGGCTTGACCGATTTTTATGAAATTTTGTAGGCATATTCAGTAGGTTTGAGAATCGGCTACTATCTATTTTTCGTACCCCTAAGTGATAAGGGTTGTCCACCCCTAACTTGTTTATTTTTTTATAACGTGGCATTAAAAAATACATACAACCCTTATTTTCATCCTTCTACCACCGATACCCATTTTTTGATAGCGTTATTAGTACTGTAATAATCTTCAATTCTCAGTGGTCGATAACTGATCAATTATTATCAATCGATTAGTCATCCCCTCCAGGCGTCTACTGATGTCACTACTCACCCAGCAAACAGCACGGAGTGGGGATGAGAATGAAACAGATTTTTTTAGAATGTTACAGGGAGTTCAAATATGTTCTAAGAAGTAAAAGAATGTTTTATTATAACATTTCAGAATGATTTGACAATGTTCAAGAATGTTTCAGAATCTTGAAGATCATTGAAGAATGTTTCAGAATGTTAAAAAAAGTTAGAGAATGTTTTGAATCATTATGGGATGTTCTGGATAGTTCTAAATTCGCGAATATTCTAGAATGTTCCATCAAACGTGTAATATATTCTTACCCAGGCAACGCCGGGTATTGCTGCTAGTTTTATATAAAAATGTTTGCTTGTTTGTTCGTTCGCCTTTATGCATTCCTAAACCGTTTATCCGGTTACATTAAAACTGGTGAATTGTTGGCTACACAGCACGAGCAACAAATTTTTGGATTTGGTAACAAATTGGCGACAAATTTTAGTGCAAGTCAGAATGTTATTTATAAGCTATTGTTACGAGTACTTGCCAATTAAGTTGGTGTGAGCATAATTAAAGAACATCTTCCCTGAATACATAAGGAATATTCCCGGCTTTCCTGTAACATCTAGAAAACACCAGCAACGATCAATGGGAAAACAATTGGATTACTAGACGGCTGTAGAATTCCCTAGAAAGAGGCTGAAAAGACTATAAAAGGCGGAGACGGCACACACCGAGTTAGTTGACAGTGGACAGCTGATGTTTGGAAGCGAAGCGATCGATAGGCGAACAACAGGCGATAGATAGATAGTGTCTACATTATAGCGAGTGTTTACAGTAGAGGCGAGCGGGAAAAGAGTCTTTTAGTGAAATAAATTGTGTAGACTTGTTTATAACTGTAGTGTAGTCAAATTAACTTTAGTAATTAAATAAATTCGTTGTTTTGTTTTGTTAATTGTGTTTTCCGTGACTGAACATGTCACACTTTGTTAAGACTACATTATTTTAAATAAGATATTTTATTCCTTATGGGACCTAAAAAGGTAAACTCTTTTGTAAGATTTAAATGTTGTTGACTGATGAGATTGAGTGTAAGATTATCCAATAATTAAAATTTAAAGCTGCACTTGCCTAATAAGTAAATAATTATTGGGCTTTAATGTTAATATTTTTATGCGTTCAGAGATACAAGGAAAAATTGAAACACCTTTTGAAAAATCTACCCCAAAATCATGTTTTTTATGTTTATTTTTAAGTTACAAAGACGAATTCTAGACGTTTTCTTAAACTTTTCAACAGAAAAATTATTTATAACCATTTCATTGTTTTATATTAGTCGTAATATTTAAGCAGTTTATTATTATTGTTTATACTATGAACCAGTTCGTTTTAGCTCAGAAAATTGATACATCGTACCTTTTAGTGTAGAAAAACGTAAAAAATCGCCAATATCGGTTGTTTTTTAATTAATTTCAATAACTGCCCATTAATTAGTAGAAGATTATTATCATTATTGCATTAAAAAATCTTTTCAGACGTAATATATTTTTACATGTAAAACAATTTATCATATTCCTATGACGTTTTGATAAGCCAAAGTACGTGGCTATTCTATTCTTAGTACCATAATAAAAGTAAAAGAGGTCGAAACGTCGTATTAAATATAGTCAATTATTGTTTCTTAAATTGATAATCGAATACTTTCAATTGTGATTTTTTAAGTCAAGTTTTTTAAACTCCCATTTTTAATTTAAATAAAGATCTAATTTTTATTTGATAGAAGTCTAGATAAAACCGAAAAAAAAACTTAACTTTTATGGTCCTAAATCTATTAAATTTTGATAAAATTAACATTCCCGCGGGATATTAGGTAATGAATCTTCAATATTATTTAGTATATCTATTTAATAAAGTAATCCTGATCGAGAAGAGCCTCTCACGTAATTACCTATGCAAATAAGTAATTTGCAAATGACATGCTGATAAAGGTCACCCTTCATTCACGCATCTGTATGACATTGTTATTGTTCGTGATTTAGATCGAGAGAATTGAAATGTTGGAATATTTTTGTGTCAAAATTATAAAATAAACACATCATTATCCATGTACCTACACATTACGGGTAGGTACACATATGAATATGTCCTCCTACACTCTGCAAACAGAATTTTGATGAACCTAAATTGATTTATTAAACCACCAATTTTTATTAGTCTCTTGTAAATAATAAATCATCGTTAGTTTTCGGTTTGTCATAATTGTTATTTAAATTTTAAAATGTGGCAGGTCTTCACGAATATGATATTACATAAGTATCGTTGTATACATTTCATGGGAATAAGAACGGGAATCTTTTTTATTTAGACGAATTTAAATTCGCTTTTTGGTTACTTTTTAAGTTTATTGTTTTGTAGATTTCAGCAGGTGTCCAAAAGCCAAAAACGTGTAAAAAATTAATAAAAAAGAAACAGTTAAACATTTTTTTAATAATTACGTTGTAATTCAATATACATATTGTTTTTAATTAATTATATTGTGATCAATTAACTCACAAATCAAATGCATATTTCTTATATAATAACTTTTAAAAAATTGTTTTTGATTTAACTCCAAAAATCAATAAATCGTTAGATACAGAATTTTCATTAATGAAAAACCGATTTCAATAATTGATTATGTTTGTATTTACCCATGGTATATATAGTAGTTATTAATTGCTGCCTTCATTATTTGAATCGTTTAAACATGCAATCAGGTCGATACCGTATAGTTTAGAAGTTTAGATAACTGTTGAAAATTGGACACTTGTAATCACTTAGCAGTAAACTGCAAATAAAGAAATTCGACCACCGGCAAAAAGATTTCATCTCAACAACATATGTGTGAGTACTTCTTATAAATTTTATAATCTTCCAAAAGAAAAGGAAATTGTACAAAACATTAAAACGTACTGTACAGTATTTAATAAATAATCTAAAGATAGGTTGAGTTATCATTTTTTTTTTGCTTTCAATCCAATTATGATCATTTCCAATCTTTCCACTCCTTTTCCAAAAGTTAGTTACGTCTCGTTCAATTGTACAGAAATATTATTTAATGTGCCTTTTTGTAGACAAAATTTAAAAAAAATGTAGCCCAACAACTAAATTAATTTTGAAACACTCGAGTTTTGTCAGGATATTATGTAAGACATTTTTTACTAAGTTTTTACCCCCTTCCTCCCCTAAATAAGAAAAAATAAGTATAGGCCGGTCCCTCCCCCCTGTTTAATATTTAATACGTAAGAATCTAAAGGAAAAAGTGAATATACGCTTGGTTGGTTTTGATGTTTATTTTTAAAACTAACAATTTTCAGGAACGTTTACGAGATCATGTTGGATGGAATCATTTTAATCGTTTGGATATAATCACTACATAACATTTTCAGTCCAGAGGCTCAAAACCGACTCAGAAAGTGAATCTGCCACTGGAACATCTCTAATATCACGTGTTGTTTCTTCTTGGTCACATCTGCACTAGCGCGGTTGCGTATATTTGTGATCTTACATAAGAAATGTCAAGAATCCCTCCCAGCCCCTTGTCAGAAAAAATAAGACATGGTCGACTCCCCTCCCCCCCCCCTAAATCGTCTTACGTAATAAATGAATGGCCCCTAAGGAAATGAACATTTTGAATTCAATTGAAAGTATTGGATCAAAAATTTAAGACACAATAAAGTACTTTCAATACGACGTTTCGACCTCTTTTACTTTTATTAATTGTTACTATCAACAGCTACGTACTTTTGCTTATCACAACGACATATAAATTGTTTTATACGTAAAATTATATCACGTATGGAAATATTTTAAATGCAACAATGACAAATACATATTTACCACGCAATCTTCTACTTATAAATGGCCAGTTATTGCAATTAATTAAATTAAAAAACGACATGATAAGAGACTGCTTAAATATTGGGATTAATATAAAACAACAATGATGTGTTTAAACAAGTTGAAAAAAATTGTTAAGGGAGGCTTAACGTCAGTTTGGGGGAGGAGGACGGGGGGGGGGCTTTACACATCATTACCTAATACACATAAATTAATAATAATAATTTCCTCATTAATTCTGTGTTACGTAATGTGAAAATAATTTAAAGATAATTAATTTAGTTACGTAATCAATTTTTATACATTTTCGTGAAATTAATAGTTCTTATTACGAAAAAAAGAATCTTTTGTTAATGTCCCCTCTACTCCTTTGTACATATTCACCCAGATGTGTTATTCTGTACCTAATACAGTGAAAATTGCATAAAAATTTATTCAGTTAGTTTGGTATCCTTTAGCAATAGACGTCAAACGGACCACATTCGTCTAGATCAGAGGTTCCCAACCTCGTGCCCGCGGGCACCATGGCGCCCGCGGGACGATTCGTATGTGTCCGCCACTATTCAACAGAGACAGAATTTTTTCATAAACATTAATTAAAAATGTGAATTATTTTTATTTATTTGTTAGAGTTTAAATTTTTTTGAGTGCCTAGGTTTATGAAATACGTTCGTATGTTTGCGATGTTGTATGTATGAGTGGTTCCTTTGCTGACAGTACTTGTCTAGGGGCGAGCCAGACTAAGTGTTAAAAACCCAGTTTGAAGAGAGACTTTCGCAGTTTACACTTATCGAGCCAATTGTTTCCTTCTGTATCAATCCTTTTACTTGCCAAATAAATGTAATTGAAATGGCCGCATGTATTGCAGATTTTCTTCAAGGTATTAAAGACAGAAGAAGTAGAGTTAGAAATGTTGGGCATTAGGAATGACATTTTGCTAAAATCCCTAATATCAGAGGACTTTTGGAATACAGTGGACAGAGAAAAGTTCCCATTTTTGAAAAAAGCGGCATATAAAATTGAATCATTTTTCGGTTCGACATATTTATGCGAATCTTTGTTTTCAAACATGAACTGAATAAAATCAAGATATAGATCTCGACTCACCGATGAGCATCTTTATGATTGTTTGCTAACAGGATTATCGTCATACTCTCCTACTTATGAAGCACTGGCCAATAATATGCAATGCCAAAGATCACATTGACAAATTCCATATTGATAGTATATTTTTTATAAAATGTTTTTTTTTTTGTATTTGTTTAATTTGTTTAAGTTTTGCAAATACATTTCTCCGTGTGTATGAAATTTGAATAATAATTTATTATTTTGAAACATTTTTGTTTATTATTTATTTACAAATTATGAATATAAGAAAATAAATTATGGGAAAATGAGAAGTTATGGAAGGAGTTTGTTGATAAAAAATAGGTGGTGCCCGCCACCCTAGCGATATTTTAGAATGTGCTCTAGAGTACAAAAAGGTTGGGAACCCCTGGTCTAGATTATAGAATACCAATATGTTCAAATCATCATAGATACTAATAGACTTTTATTTTAGGGCGAGGGCAGTGGCAAAAAAGTGGTAGCTAGATTTCATTGTCTGAGTATTAGGCATGTGCAATACGTGTAGCCAATAGAATCCAGGCATCTACTCCTCCATTACATTTCCCTTGACAATTTACGTTCTATCCCTATATTCCTAATTGTATATCTATGGTTTAAAGTCCAAGAGAGACAGACCCATCAATTTGTGATAAGGGGCTGTTCATAAAATACGTCACACTAAAATTAGCTTTTTTGACCCCCCACCCCGGTTGTCACGCTGTGTCACACTTTTTGTGACCCCCCTGTAAATATTACGTCACCAAAACTATACCCCCCCCCCTGAACATGGCAAATTTTAATTGATAATACACAAATTTTGATAGTCAAAAATATTTATTTTATTTGCATAATAAAATTTAAATAAATTAATAAATATCTTTTGTAACGAACAAATAAATAATATTTCTATTTATCAGAAGCCAAGGATTTGTAAAAATTCAGTAAAATTTTTGTATAAACGGCGAACGTCACGTTGCCGTAGACTCCCCGTCCCCCCTTGTCACATCTTGTCACACTCAGCAGGACCCCCTCTCCCCCCCTTGTATGCAAACGTATTTTATAAACGGTCCCTAAAGTTCATTTGTTGAAATATGTATCTATATTGCGTGATAGTAACCCATTATTTATGGTTTAATCGGTGTTGTGTTTCAATATTGTTCTCTTCTACTGTATATTAATAAAATTGACGCAAATATTCGACTTATGGTATATACGATTCACGCGACAACTCGTTATTTTATTTTATTTTTTTCTGTAAATAAATCGAAAACTACGTTACTATCTATAATATGTTGTATATTTGTATGTGAATGAAAAGTATTTAAATGTTGACCCACATTCGGAGAAATTTATTCATGCAGAAATGCATTCGCACACAAAAAGGATTTTTGGTTCCAAGGCAAACACCAAACGCCTAAAATTATTATTATCACGACTCTAGTAAAATTGCATGTTTTATGTAAGCGAGCGTCACTAATTGGAAAAGGATTCACATGCAAATTTTTATTTCGTTAAAATTATGATAAAGGTTTTTACGTTTTGGTCTTTAAAAATTATTTTTGGATCCATTACCTACTCAAGTTTGTCAATACTTCAGGTAGCATATCTCGTCATCTAGTATTATTCTATACTGATAATATTTAATTGATATCGACATTATGTAGGTAAAGGACAGTCATTAAGTAAGTCTAAGTACGTATTAATTAATAGTTATGTTATGACTCTTTCTGTCCTTTTTTTCTCTTTAAGTTGGTACAACCCTTGCCTCATGCGATTTCGATACTTTTCACTGACTCCATCCGTTCCTATTTTGCAATGTGACTGTAAATGCTGTTTAATTGATGACCAATTTAACGAAAATTAGCAACGTGCCAGACAATGTCAACTGTGTAATTACTTACTTTATTGCGGTCAACAATTCTTTAGTTAATGTTTAGAGACAGGAAAACATGGGTTATTTGGGAAATTGAAGTTTCCTCAAAAGAACTTATTGTTAATTAAAATCAAGCATATACAGGGCGGGCAATTGAAAACGAGCCAGAGGGAATTTTATGCAAATTTCTGCAGTCATGTTTAATACATTTGGGGGGGTTAATTAACCCCCCCTAACCTCCCCGTAAATGCCCCCCGATTCGGCGGTGGGAAAATTATGAAACATTACATTAATAAGTCAATAAATCAATGAAGAAAAATATTTTTTTAATGTTTCAAATAATTTTGAATTTGAAATTAAATTGAATTGAAATTTATTGTTTGAAACTTTGAGAAACAATTTTTCTCCATCGATTTACTTATAAACATTTCTTTAACTAATTTCACGTTAAAGGAATAGGATGAGTATTTATTGTATTCACATCATCCATATTAATAAGTATATATGTATGTGTGAATCCCTTAAATTTCAATTTGAATGCTTTTCTGGTAAATAATATCTACATTGCAGTTTTTCTCTGATTGTGAGTGTGGTCATACCATTTCCTAGTTGGTTCATTTATAATGGCCCACCCTGTATACTTTGTTTGTACTGATTCAAACACAATTACAAGAGTGTGGTATATAATAATAGAAACGATGGAAGTAAAAAATGTTTGTGAACAGCGAACAGTGGCGACCACCGAGACCTATAAATTTTAAATATTTAGGTACTTGGTTTTTTACAGATTTTTTAACAACGGTTTTCTATAATACATATTTATTTAAGTATCGTGTTTTTTTTTTGTTTTTTTAAGTACGTTGTAACATTGTTACATGGATAAATTATCATCTCACACTTTATCGAATTAATCAATACTGTTTTACTAGCTAGATAGGATGCGATAACGGAAAAGAATATTCCTGATTTGACCTAAATTATAACAGATGTAAATGGATGTTTATTTATAGATGTATTTCTGAAGTAATAATTACTAAGTATTTACTAATTACATATTTGGTTCAGAAAATATTATTTTCATGTTATTTTATATACAATTGGGGTTGGAGATGAGTGTGCATAATATGTACTCTGGTTGTAGCTGATTAAAATTTCTTTTATATGTATTAAAGTCTAGAGTATTTTTATTATAATTTGAGTTAAATTAAGTCAGTGTGTCTACTTTTAAATAAACGTATTTTTTTTTTAGCTTTAATTAGCTAAACATTTAATGATACTGCACACTTAGGTACTTAATTCATTCTAAGATATGACCTACTGGTCTATGAAAACAACACAGTTTAGAAAGGTTAAAAGTTTAAGTGCCTAAATTGCTTGGAAAAATAAACGGGATTTACCTACATCAAAACAGCTTTAAAAATTCCTTGAAATTGAAGATAATACATACAAAAATTTCTGGCTACATCATTTTATTGTAACGAGAAATTTAACAATAATATAATGATAATCTAAGTAGGTACTTCACGTTGCTGTAATCTTTCTGAAAATTAGCGGAAACTGATAACTGTTATAATAATAGATAGATAAGTAGTAGTGAAGGGTCTGTCGAAACAATTTTTTGAGGATTTTCATTTCATGGTAGGTAAATGATTTTAATCGCCATTAATAAATGCTTACATAGTGAAATTATCGATAAATATGTAGAAATTTCTCTCGCAATCAGTTGGAGAGGGAGGGAGAGGAGTGTGTTAGAATGGGGCTAGATTTTTAGTTTATTTTCATTTTTAGGTCGGTTGACATTTCTTTTTTTATTCAGCCAAATTCAAAAAATGATTTTGTTTGATTCCTTAAGATCTCCAGGTTACGGCATGTTAAGACAACACCAACAAAGTTAATGTTGTCGTGGTCTTGTCCATAGACTAGTCTTGTCATTCCCTTATACAAGTACATAATGTTGTACTTTGTTTAAGTTCCTTATTTTATCAATTTTCATGTTACTTTTAATATAATCTATTAACATGTATAGGTATACAAAAGTACATAAATTAAACTATATAACACGCAAGTATAAATCACAGGTCTTGAACTGGAAATTAAAAACGGGTTAGTTAATGACAATTAAGACGCTGGTTCCGAAGTAAAAATGGACCCTTTTAAATAGATACATGTTTTGTGGATTATACGAGTTAGATGTTTTGATATAATTATTCCACTATATACGAGGATGGATCAAATATAAACGACCCTTTGTTCATTATACATTTATTTTGAAAATTTTCACAAAAACAAATTTCTCTATTTTTCGACATATCCCCCTTGTTTGATTATACTTTTTTCCCAACGGATTGGTAGTTTTTTCATTTCGTTTTCATAAAAAGAAGCAGGGCGGGAGTGTATCCAGTTGCGCACAAACGCCTCCACATAAATCGCTCGCCTCCTAGTGATTCTTTGAGGGGCCCAAACATGTGGAAATCACAAGGGGATGGATAAGTTTGGGCTATATGGATGGTGCTCCGACTAAGTCTAGTGCATTTCACTGATTTGGGCCTGCGTTAAAGCTGCGATGCGAACTCGAGCAGCTTTTTGATCTTCACTCAGCAACTTTGGGATCCAACGAGCTGAAATTTTTCGGAATCCCCATTTTTTCGTTATGATTGTGTGGACACTCCCATAGCTAATGCCGAGTTCAACAGATATCTGAAGCACAGTGGCGTGGTGGTCCCCTTCAATAAGGTTTCTAACGCCTACAATGTTAACCGGCGATATGCTGGTGCGCGAACGATGAGGATGATTTACATTTTCGACACTATTACGCCCTTTGTTAAATTCCTTGCACCAAACTTTTACCCGTTGCCACGAAAGCGTTTCATTTCCCAACTGTGCTAGCAATCTGCGCAAAATTTCAGCTGGTTTCACGTTTTCACTTGTAAGAAACTTAATAATAATCCGTTGCGCAACGCTGCTATGCATCTCTTTCTCACTCATTGTGATAGCTACTAACCAAGCAAACACAGCAATACGACGAGTCGTTTCCGTGTCACCTAATATCCCCACTTCAAGTTCCTAACGCCCGTATGCGCCTTGAACAACTATCCGGCGCTCAATTTAAAAAGGCTCGTTTATATTTGATCCGCCCTCGTATGAGCTGATTAAGGATCTGTTGTGAGAAGAGATGGAGGTTAATGAGTGTTAGGGATTACTGTGTAGGACAGGGATGGCGAACCGTTTTTGATGTCCGTGCCACAAAGTCATAAAAATTCTTTTTTAAATAGGTAACGTACCACAATAAAATTTCATTCGAAATGTTAGTGTGGTGAAACAATACGTAAGTATAATTAAACACACAAACAAAAGCAATTCATCTTTAAACAATTTTTTATTAATCAATGTTTTACAAAAAGAAATATGCTAGAAACAAAATTCACGTTAAAAAAAATTGTTTTTAATGTAATTTTTGTTGCTGTACACAAGATGATAAAGATTTAATATCTGGTTCATATTTAGTTAATTTCAACAGTACGCATGCAGAGCTCGACTCATCCGTCATTCTATTCCTATATTTATTTTTTATAAAATTTAATTCTGAAAATAGAGATTCACATGCCCATGTCGATGAAAATGTTGATAAAATTGCCTTTGCTAATATTTTTAAAGTTTTAAACAATTAAACGTGTCAGGAACTGAATTCCATGTATATAGTTAGAATTTCATCTTCTGAAATTTTATTTATTTTATCCAATAATCAATTACTTTCAATAATTTCTAAATCATTTCTTAAATCAACAAATTTTTGGTTCTATATGGTACTTGACTGAAATTCAACTAATTCCATTTCTAATTCATTAAAATTTAACCACTCAAGGACTTTTAAATTTAATTTTTCAAATATTATTGTATCAGGATATAAAATAAATTTTGATTCGAGCGCTGCGACAGCAACAACATTCAAATACCTTAAGAAGGCGAAACTGGATACGCAAAAATTTTTATCTAATGCGCATCTGTATATACTTCGAAAGAATTCATGCGATATTTTAATAATAAAATGTATAATTTGACGGTTCTAGTTAACATACTAAGACAGGTATTTAGTACTACAAATTTATATCATAAACTATAAATTAAGTGTATAATTTTTAATTCATTTCTATTAAAAAAGATAACTTAAAAAAAAATAATTGTTTTTGTGCGTGCATCAAAATTTTCAAACGTGCCACTTGTGGCACGAGTGCCAATGGTTCGCCATCCCTGGTGTAGGACATTCAAAATGTTTTCAGGTGAGGTGGGAGGGAGAAGTTACTTCGTTCGTGTTGTCTTTTCCTACAGTAACGTTGTGACCCTAAACAGCCAAACAACTTTGGTCAAATCTGATACATTTCATCAAAACATTAATAAGTTTAAATGAACGTCTTATGATTCTATTTGTTGACTGTATCTATGATTAAATTTTTTGCCTTTCTTGTTGTAATCACTTCCAACTCGCCATTTCTTAATTAAGCATTCCACTCGCATTTAGCTGGCCTCTTTTATTCGTTGTACCTACGAATGCATAAGATCTAAAGTAAGGGCACTTCAAAGCACCGAAATGATCAATTGGCAAATGCAAAAAGTTGCTGGTGCCCTGAATTCGCTAATGAAATGAAAACTGCAGTTTATTTACCGCAATAGCGTAATGTAACTAACTAGGACAAATAGAAATAGTCAAAAACAGATTAATAAAATTGAAAAATTTGTAGGCAACAACGGTTGAGTTAATATTAATACTTATTAATTATTAATTTTTATTTATTGATTGATTTATCTATAGAGAAAAAATATTATGGATCTTTTTGCTGTGATTTCGTTTATTCCGACTGTTAAGTGAAGCATGATGAGCGTTGGTGATTAAAAAGAAAAAAAGCGAATGTATTTTGTACCTATTGGCAAAAGCTTTATTAACATTCGAGTCATACTGTCCAGTGTTCGTTTAGACAAAAATATGAAAACAATTCGAATGGCATGATGAAATCAACGGAAGTGTCTATCAGCGCTTGCTTTATTATGAATGCATTGAAAACCACAGCACCGCGTGATTATTTTGTACCGGTGGGCGTCGAAGGATTTTTACGTAACTTTTAAAAGCTGGCTGACTTATTATGAATGCGCAGACAATCGCTGTAAGAGGCTTGATAAGTAAAATTCCGGATTTAAATATGCAGTTGATAAAATTGTACTTAACGTAGGTAAATTATTACCGTGTACCTAAAAAGTTTGCTCAAAGCAGATGGAACTGATAAAGAAAATGTGTATAAAAAGTAGAACAATATAGTTTCGAATTCTTCACTCATAAGTTCAATTTATAAAAAAAATCTAATCTAATAACAAAAGTAATAAGTTTATCAGTAACATTCTCTAGGTTAGTGTGTGTATTCCCTATAAAATTTAAGATTGCATACTGTCGTAATTCTAGACTGTATCACTTTGGAGTCTTTAACACTTTAAATTTAAACCCAATCTAAAATTCGAATCTCAAAAATCTCATTTTGTGGAATTCGAGTTTGGGATTTCATAAAATTCAGACATACTGAAAAACTGAGAAAATCTAGTGAAATATTTAATTTTTTGTAATCTGAGATTGAGACATACTGAGACAATAAAGTCAAAAAATTCAGGAACCAGAATTTGAAGTATCTCGAAATCATAGACGTTCTGGGGTTCCTACTCTTAAGGTCAAAATTTTCATTTTTGGAAATCCAGACAAACCGATACTCTCAAGTCAAAATAATTTTTTTTGGAATTACAGTTCGAGATACATGGAAATCCAAAAATGCTGGATCACTCTGAATTTACAGTTTTCATTTTTTAAGCAGTTCGAGATTCTGAAAATCCATAAGTGTTGGAACTCTCCAAAGTCAAATTTTTCATTTTTAGTAGCCTGGCTTTAAGAAATATCAAAATCCAAACATAACAAGACAATCTAAGTCGAAGTATTCACTTTTTGGAATTTGAGTTTGAAATATCTCGAAATCTAGACATCCTGAGGCACTCTAAAATCAAAATTTGATTTTTTCTTGAATTGGAGTTTGAGAAAAATTAGAAATCCAGACATGCTGAGACAATCTAATTAAAATTTAAATTTTTTGGAATTTGAGTTTGAGATATTTAAAAATCCGAACATTCTGAGGCACTCTAAAGTCAAATTTTATTTTTTATTTGGAGTTTGACTAAGAAATTTCGAATTCTGTACATTCCGATGCAATTTAAAGTCGAATTTTTCCTATTCTGAAATCTCAGTTCGATTTAACTCGCAATCCACACATGCCTAGTCAAGATTTTCGTTTTTTGGAATCTTGTAGTTAATCTAAAATTTAATTATCATTTTATCAGAGCTTATAGGACAAACTTTCATGAAAAATCGAATAAATATTTGTTTGATGCGCAGTTTTGATTTTATTCGAGCAATTTTTAATCCTTTTGTCTTTATAAATTTCATAGAATAGGTTGCATGTTGTCAAATGACGCATTTCAGATGCTCTGTTAATTAAGTTTCGGATTGTTCACGTGTAATTGACGATGAAATTGGCCAAAGCGTTTCAATGTGTTTTAATACCAAAGTGGATAGTTTATGTTGTTTGTTGTGTTTTTGAATTCAAATTACTGCTTGTAACTACATATAACTGTTTATTAATAATTTAATATCGTTTTATGTTAAATTAATAAAATAAATCAAGTTGTATCCAACAAATTGTAAGCTTGTTTGGGAGAAGCAGATGGTTACGTAAATTCAGGTTATTTGGATATTTCACAGCTGGCCGTAAATATTTTATCAAATTCTTTTTTTAAAGGTCATTTATTATGTTTTTTTTAATATTTATTAATTAATGATTCCGTTATAAATACATAGTTTGTTGATTCTTTTAAAGATTCTTTAAATATATTTTTACTAGTTTCGTGTAATTAAAAAATGTGCAACCATTGAGTAACTGAAGAGCGAATGAAAATAGAGTGTGGAGGGAATTGAGAAAATAAGCGGAGACTGAAGATAAAAAATTAGAAAGGACTGAAGCGACAATGATGATAGATTGAAAAGAGGACGAGGAGAGACTGGGAATAAATTTAGAAGAAAACGAAGACAGTATGAGAGATTGAAAGGGGTATGATGGGTGAATGAGGAGATACTGGGCAATAAATTGTGGAGTGAACGATTGGGGTATGAGAGACTGAAAGAAGAATGAGGAGAGACTGATGAATAAATTGAAAAGATAACGAGAGAGTATGAGATATTGAAAGAAGTATGATGGGGGAATGAGGAGAGCAGGTAATAAATTATGGAGTGAACGAATAGAGTCTAAGAGATTAAAGGAGAATGAGAGGAAGATTGTGGTAATGAGGACAGAACAAATACAGTATGAGAGACTGAAAGGAGAATGATGAGAGAATTAGGAAAATGAGAGGAGACTGTGGAAAGACTGAGGAGAGACTGAAGAGAGAGGTTGAGGAGAGAGAATAAGGGGAAATATACATATAAGAAGATAATTGTGAATAAATAGATTTAAATAGCTGTCCAAAAATGTGTAGCTTTCAAAAGTGCCCCGCTCCAAATTACTATAACTAAATATTTATTTTACACTATAACTAATTATGTGTTTTCTGTTTACGTAAAGAATTGGTTTACGACTGCCCCATTGTGATGTTGCAAAATTTTACGAGAACAAAAATGTAGCAATTTGCTTTCGAACGGAACAAAAAGTCTTCTGGTCATTGTCAAGTTTAACTGTGTCGTGACAATTTATAAAATAAATTTTAATTTGAAATGGCTCAAGGATGTAGGTATGCAGTCGGAAATGGTTTAAACTTGTTGTTGAAATACGTGCAACAGCTCAGATTTAAAACAATAAGATAATTTTATTTATTGTTAAATAGATTTGTTTGCAGTATCGTACCTGATAAAAATATGACTTATCTCCATAAAAATCAGCCCACATGATTGATTTTTTTAATTATTATTCTAACAACTTTTAGTACTAGAATGTAATTTTATTTCGCATAATTAATATTTCAGCAAATAGTTTTAAAATTTTAAAAAACAAACTCAATCACGTAATACCGAAGCATGTATATTAAACTTAACTATACATTGATTACTCATTATTTTATGGTCAAATAGTCAGCAGTAATAAAAAAAAAGGGGCGTAGCAGGTTCATAAAATTTATTATAGTTTAAGAGTGTAAACAAATAAAAATTTTATTTTACGCTATCATGGTAAGTATATTAATGCAAAAAAGAATAAAATTGCGAACATTTTGATAATAAAATTTTAATTGTAATGTATTTTACATTGATTCGTTGAAAGCTACATACGTCAAAATAGTTTTAAATGTAACGTTGGATTTTATGAACTTTTTACCAGACCTAATTTTATCGAGAATAATGTAGAAACGAAGAACCGATAAAACTGAATACTTCATCAGCATTCAAGTGTCAGTATGAAATACTCTTGACCCCACATCTTTATAATAGGTACATCGAGTTAGTCTTAAAAACGACGAAGATCCTTTTAATTTTTCATATATTGTAATACATAGATGAAAATTGTTCAGTATTCTGCAGGTACATTTAAAAAGTAATAGTAGATATTAAGTTTTAAGGTAAATAACCAGGACCGGATTTAACAGTCATAAGCACAAAAAAATGAGAATAGCTGAAGGTAAATCCGACCCTGTAAATTTTACCTAATATTTGCCAAATTTTAATTTTATTCGAGTTAAAAAAAAAGTAGTCCTTAAGCCACTAGGGTGTCCTATTATCCTTTATTTAAACATTTGTTTGTTACAGATGAACTGATAAATACTTTTTTCAAAATTGAAAAATGGGCAACAAGTGCTGTAGTAACAGTCATAATAATGCCGAACCGCACAATATGTTTTCTAGTCTTAAGGCTCCAGGAATTGACGGTAAGTAGAGCAATTAATCTAAAAGAAATTGGGTATTGTTTCTGAACCGGTTACGTTTCAGCAAAAATTGTCAGTAGCCTGGAGCCCCGGTACACGCCAGATCCACAGAGGAGTCACGTCGATATCATCCGTCCACGACAAACACCTACAAGGCCCCCAGCTAATCCGGTTGCCAAGAGTCGCATTGTGATCGCCCTGTATAACTACACTGCCCGTGATGTCACAGACGTCTCCTTCCGAAAGGGCGATCGCATGGAAGTGGTGGACGACTCTGATGGCGACTGGTGGACTGTCATTCATCTCACCTCAAGGCAAGAAGGTCTAATTCCGGGAAATTTTGTCGCACCCGAACTGAGTATAGAAAGTGAAGAGTACGTAATCAGTTTTTAACACGTAGCTGAGTAAGATAAATAAATGTGTTTTGCTTTAGTTGGTTCTTCGAAAATGTATCGAGAAAGGAAGCCGATAAACTCTTACTGGCGGAAGAGAATCCCAGAGGGACTTTTCTGGTTCGCCCTTCTGAACACAATCCCCTCGGGTATTCGTTGTCCGTGAAAGATTGGGAAGAAGTCAGGGGTCATCATGTTAAACATTACAAAATAAAACCTCTGGATAACGGCGGTTTCTACATATCTACGAATAAAACGTTTCTGACCCTTTCAGAACTAGTACAGGCTTATTCCAGTAAGTAATTCATGTTATATTTTATTCTACTTATTTATTATTGTCATGTTTATTACAGAAAATGCTTTTGGTCTCTGTCATGTTTTGTCGAGGCCGTGTCCTAAACCTCAGCCACAAATGTGGGACTTGGGACCAACGTTCCGTGATAAATGGGAAATTCCTCGCGAAGAAATCCAGCTTATTCGGCGTCTTGGACGGGGTTACTTCGGGGAAGTGTATTATGGTAAATGGCGAAATTCCATCGACGTAGCGGTCAAGACATTACGTGAAGGTACGATGTCGACTCAAGCGTTCCTTCAGGAAGCTGCCATCATGAAAAAGTTCCGTCACAAACGCCTCGTGGCTCTTTTCGCGGTTTGTAGTAAAGAAGAACCAATCTACATAGTACAGGAATACATGTCTAAAGGAAGTCTTCTCGATTTTCTACGCAAAGATGAGGGTAAAACGCTTGGCTTTGAAGACTTAATATACATAGCATTCCAGGTGGCTTCTGGAATGGAATATTTGGAATCGAGACAGTTGATCCATCGGGATTTGGCTGCGAGAAATGTTCTTATCGGCGAAAATAATGTCGCGAAAATTTGTGATTTCGGTCTCGCTAGGGTCATAGAGGATAACGAATATTGTCCGAAACAAGGATCGAGATTCCCGGTGAAATGGACTGCTCCCGAGGCCATTGTCTATGGAAAGTTTTCTGTTAAATCTGACGTGTGGTCCTACGGTGTTCTTCTTATGGAGCTGTTCACGTACGGACAAGTGCCATATCCGGGAATGCATGGACGCGAGGTAATCGAACAAGTCGAAAAAGGTTATCGAATGCCCAAACCTGCCACTCATTATATACCAGATGAAATATATCACATTATGTTGAACTGTTGGGATACCAAACCGGAAAATCGCCCAACATTCGAATTCTTGACTCACTATTTCGAAGGATTTAACGTTACTTCGGAAATTCCATACAGGGAAGTGCCCGATTAAAATTGAAAATTAGGAGTTTATGACTGTTTCTGATGTTTTCTCGTGTTCGTCTTCGAGACCTTTCATCTCCAGTTAAAACGATTTATTTTGTTAGATGCGTGTTAGTCTTCTCTTATTTTTCCTTTTTTTTTTACAAAACTAAGTTTAAAGAAGTTTAAAGCTTAGAGTAGTCTATTTTAGAGATAATGAATTTTTAGGACTTTGCATGTTATTTTGCAATATACTATCTCATAATATTGACAAGTAAGTAAAAAACAACAAATACATTTGTATAAAAACATCCTGAAAATTCATTATTCATTATTGCTTTGCGTATTTTGAACTACATATTTTTATTATCAATTTTCAAATTATGCTCTGTAAATATCGAAAGCTTCTAATCTTTAATCAACGAGCAATTTTCTGAAAAACGGAAGTAATAATGTCCAAAAATTGAGATGCCTTCTTTTTACCTCTCTTTCTCAAAATCCTCATCGAGTTCACGCCTTTTTTCGCTGCTAGTGATAGAAGAAGGCTAGTCACAAATATGGAAGACAATATCAAATCGTAATATGTATCTAATTCTATTGTTCACTTCACCTGTATTTTTTTCTTTTTTGTTTATCGTATTATTTTATTGTCTAGACTGAGCGTTATTTAAATATTTTTGTTGTTTCTTTTTGTTTCTGTGTCTTATTGAGTAAGTTTTGTTGTTTACTTTTTTATTAATTTTTTATTTTAACATAACATTTGTATGAATGGTGCCTTGTAGACTGGACCTGTCTGTCGTGTATAACGTAAAACATCACCTTAGTGTCCCTTTATTAAGGATAGTTTATATTCTGGCGCTATTTACTTCCATATTAAACATCACAATCAACTTACAATTAGTACGTCGTATGAATCATTTTATCAATTTTTTTTGTAATATATAATTATCTAGTTTCGAGTGAAGATTTATATCGTTGATGTGAATCGAAGATCTCTTAGTATAAGTGCTCAAATATTATAATGGTGAGAGAGTTTATTTGCACAAAAATTGATACAATAACCATATTAGAATTTATCTACAAAGATACCGGGTGTTTCATCTCAGAAACTACCTGGTATAGAAATTCAGGAAAAAAATTGCAAAAATGGCCAAATCTTAGGAGTTATTGTTTGTCTGATGCTTTCCAATGGGGTTGTTAAAGTTATAATTTAATATGAAAAATTTCGCATCAATCTTGAATTTTATGACTCACCATGTCCATTGCGCCTATTTGCTGTAAAATGTGGAACCTAAAAATAATTTCCAAGATTTTCTTATGGTCATTCTAGTAATAAATATTTTTTTCTTGAATTTCTTTACCCGGTAGTTCCCCTAAATTAACACCCGGTATAAAGAAATACCAAACTAGGAGAGATAGTTTATTCCCAATCGCAAAGAAAACCTAAAAAAAAGTATTGTCATTTTCCTTTTTGTTTTTCTGATTCGTTGTGATGAACAAATTTCGGTCTTTTGTGCAAATAAATTTTCTACCACTGTAAATTAGATTGAGATTCGACTGTATTTTGAGCTACTGTATTTAGCATTACTATTAAAATAGCGTTTTTCTTCACATTTCGGAAAGACACCTGAGGACCAAGAAAAAAGCGCCCATAACAAAAAAAGCTGGTTCCTAACGTAAGGAAATTTTATTTTGTATTTTTCACGGTGTCCTTTGTCCTAAAACTTAGTCCGTCGAAATCCTTATATTATATAGAGTTTAAAGCACTCGTTTTCTGAAAAGTCTAGTTGTAAATAAGTAGTTTTACAACTTCATTAATATAGTGGTGTATCTTATCAACATCTGGAACAGTTTTGACTTTACGTATGGCACGCTGTAAGGACTTGAACTTTAAATTTCATAAGTTTATTTGTTAATAGACAGGTTCACAATAATCTTTCACTTCCAGAAAAAAATTACTGTGAAGCTGTCTTATGAAATAAACTTATCTTAAATTCGTTTTAATTTTTGAAATAATAAAACGAGTGTGCCATAGACGAATGTATTATTAGATTTACAAAACATTTACAGGAAGACTGAAAAAAGTATTTTTTTGCTTTCAAGATGGCAAATAATAACGTGAACGAACGAAATGGATCACTTACTTTTTATTTTATTTTTAGAGAAAACCTACAATTAGTCCATGTACTTACTTCTTATTACATATCAAGACACACTTAGCACCGGGTTTACATTTAATAAATAAATAGATAATGAATAAAATGTAGTGTGCAAGTTCCAGAAATCGCCAAGATGCACTATTATGTCCGTTTTGAAAAGCTGTGAATGCACAATTTTTTAATTTTTATTTCGTGGACTACAGCCAAATAAATAGCGTTTATTTTCCCAAAACACAGGCGTGTGTTGATTATTATTTAATAAACGAAAGTGAATATGTTATTCCTTAATTATTAAGGACGTGCTTTTTTGTCTAATTATTTCAAATGATTACTATTATTATAATTAATATTATATTATAAATAATAAAATGCCCCCTATTTATTTAGTAGGTTTATATTTGCTGTGACGTCGTGGTTTCGTGGTGTATGTGCGAGTTTAATGATAAAATTAACGATTAGTTAGCTGTATCATATAAGAGGCTGGCTATTTTATATCTACAGTTGGATTTTTTTGTTTTCCTTCCTATCTCCAATATTCTCATAACTTTAGACGATATTTTCAGTTCACAATTCAAAATTTCTATCATCACAAATTTACAGTTTAACACTAAAAAGAAAATAAAATACGAAAATCCGACCGTAAGTAAAGTTTAAGCGCATAAATGCCATTCTCCTTTCATATGATAAGATTATAAATTTATACTTGATACCTACTTTTGTAAATAACGGAATACACCAATAAAGTTCATTATGTTATTCTTCGTAAACAGAGTTTTAAGAAGCCCATGAGAAAAACTTAAGTAAAATAAAGGCCATACTTCCATTTAGCCCTAACTGCCCACCATCAGCGAATAATTGAGACCACAAAGGCTGAAAACATCAGCTTTCCTGAATTGTTATTGCTTCCACTGCTAAAATTTCGCTTTCAATGCCCCGAAAGGGGGGAAAAAGGTAAGAAGTTATAAAAAGAAAGCTATTTGTAGGATATATTTATTATAGGTTTATAACTTATTCAAATGAACACAGCCACAACATAAATTGTATGTTAACTTTTCTCTAAACAAATTTCAAAACTTATCTAAATTTTAAACGTTTGTTAAATACTATTTTATCCCAACAATGCCTTAATAAAATGTTCCAATGTACAAAATTATATTTAACTATAAACCCGACAATTTTCAAACTTCTGTTAGCAACTTATGCCTTTTGGAAGTTTGATACATACACATAACGTATTTCAATTTACGTTTTATTGCATTCACAATTTGAGTTGTGGATAATGTATTCCTTTTGCTAAAGAAATTTAAATAAATTCCCAAAAGAACCAGCAGACCTGACCACACATACCTATATAAAGAAAATATATCAGTGTACTGTTATAAGGTAAAAAAAAAAGACAATGTTAATATTGTAAATGACTTACCTGAAAGCAAAAGGTTTGCTAAAGAACATAAATGATATTATAATTGTCACAGCCTTTCTACAAGTTGTTACAGTAACAGCAGCAAATGCACCACATGTTCTAACCAGTGTTAAAACTATTTGAATTCCTAAATAGCCTGTTATTGAGAAAATGAAGGTGTATCCATAACATCTTATTGGGTCCTTAAAAGTAATAGTATATTTAAAGAGTTAAGCTACAAATTAGAAGACAAATGCAAAGGAAGTAACATTAAAGAAAAACAAAACAAATGAGACAATATAGATGAAATTCAACAGAGAATGAGGGCCCAACAGATTAATTATAAAATAATAACAAAATAAAACTTACTCTTAAGTAAAATGCAAGTCCATGTTGAACATCTCCAGTTATTAACATAATAAAAAATAAATAGAGGAAACCTATAAAATATGAATACATAACGATCTCACTATTAGGAGCACTATAATTTTTCATAGACTTCTCTTGTACATTCCCTATAATTGCATCACATAATAAAGCAGCTGATATCATAACGACACCTTTAATATTAAACTTTGGAGACACTTGGGAGTCAGCTTAAATTGAAACTTACATTAGAAACATAACAAATATCAACGAAATGGCAAAGAAACATACTGAGGGTAAACAGAATTAGTCCTAAACACATTATAAAGGCAGAGAGAAAGTCCAAGGGTCCATACTTTTTACCCTGAATCAAAATACTTCCTATTAATACTGGAATGAGCTTACAACACTTAAAGATGACCTGTGTTGGATAATTTAAGTAGCCAACAGCTGTGTTAGAAAAGCCCATAGTTCCTAATGTTAGAAGAGCCAAAAACATGTATAGTTTTATAGGTATTCTGAAACAGATTTATAAAATAATTGACTCATCATAGGACTGTAAAGCTCACTTTCTAGTTTTAATATTTTGAACATGATTCTCCAAGTAACCAAAAATTGAATACATTCCAAATTGGATTAATGTCAAGAACCAGCCATACTCATGGAAACCATCGATGGTAAAGATAAGTTCTTGCATGTACCCATAAATTAGAAAAAATACAAAAACAGCAATAGTACAAAATATAAACTGCTTCTTCTGACTGAAATTGGTAATATCTAAACACAGGATGTTTATACGAGTCCTTTCTTGGTTGGAATTAGTGGATATTTTTATATTTACTGACATTTTAAAAGTTAATTACTAATATAATGTTAATTTAATTAAAAAAATTGGAATATTTGGTTAGTACTACATTATTTTGAGGTTAGTGTTTCAAAGTTTTGACGTTTACGATGTGTGCAATATGACATAGATGTCGCCAGTAGTTTTAGTCTTATTAAAAACTTTGCATTCCAGTTTGGTCAAAATTGTGATGAAGATTAAAATTCATTTATTACTTAGTTATAAAAAAATATGTAAAATAGTGTTTTTAGTTTAAGTTTATTTATTATTCTAATGATTTTCGACAAAAAATGTAAAAACCAAAGAATGTAACGTTGCCGACAAGAAAGTAAACAAATCAGTGACATCTACCTACACAAGGAAGAGTTGAGTTGAATAATAATGGCCGAATGCTGAACTGTGCTGAACCAAGTGCTCTTGTAGTCTTTCGTGATTTTTGCAGTGACGGCATAAAAAATAATTCAAAATGATTATAATTCGGTGAGGTTGACTTTCGTGATAGTTACAATATTGTGAGTATGTACTGTACTGTTGATAAAAGTTATAGTACCGGAGCTTCAACCACGCAGCGAAGGAATGCAAAAGAAGGTAACTTATTTAATATTAATAATTGCTAATGTACTATTTTGTAACAGCATAACTTATGTGTCACTATTGAAAGTCCGTTGTTAGTTTTGAGTAGAACTTTTACCTTTTATATTCATTAATTTATAATAGTATTTCCGGAAAATCTTCGGTAGTTATGATAGGAATGCAATAATATACCTACTACAGTGATTGTGTGGGTAGAATTTGTATCTTAAAATAATTACAACTTAATTATCCACGAGAAATGATAAAATGTATATAGAATTAAGACTTCTTGTGTAGTTTATTTAATTTAGTGTACCTACTTATTTTATTTGGAGTACCTCTTAGAAAGAAACTGAAAAAACAGTTAGATTTTCGTTTAATTCTATTCTTCTATGCCTTAAGAATATTATAATAATAAGCACTTCTTTGAAGTACCTATAACCAAAATTATATTAATTTAAATTGAGGTATGTCTAATCTGCAAGTAATTTTTGACCTACAACAGTGGCAACTCGTTTTTAGCATAAGATGGGTGTTCCTAAAAGTTTTTCTCATTTTTTGAATATAATAATTATTTATTAGATTTATATGCCCCCAAACTGCTTTTAAGCAGCTCACTTGATCTAAATTTCCTGTTTTATTCTTGTGGGTGCTGTGGGGAACATTGTGACTTCGAAATAGTGCACAGAACCCCCCCCCCGTGTAGCATATGTGGCACCCACCCACTCCCTTAATTATATGGTACTCACAATCAGCATAGTCATAACTACCTGCAAAAAGGCGTTTTGATATTAATAAATCCCAAAAAGTAATTAAGGCACTAAAATGTGTAAATAAAAATTTAATTTTGTGGAAGTTCTCCAGCACATGTAGGTGCCTATACCCGCCCCTGAACTATAATATTATGTAATTAAACATTTTAATAGTTTTATTACGGTAGATATCTAGTTCTAAAAGATGAAAGGATTAAACAATTTAAATTCTCTTTTGATTTTATAAATGGTTGGCAAACAGTGATAACGAAACGAGAAGTTTAATCGGTACAACAAATTGTGTGGTACCTAGGCAAAGTATATTTTGTGTGTTTTACATATTACCTACATATTTAAAAATAATTTTATTCATTTGGGTCTCTTTTATTATAGTTGAATTCAATAGTAAGCTAAATATGTATTAATTGTAATTTTTCCTGTTGAATTGAACATTTCGTGTTGATCTTTTTCATTCAAAGTACAAAAGTAATCGGTGTGAAAATAAAAATAGCAAATATTGCTTTCTCGTACGTAATTGTAAAGTAACTTGTCTACTACATTATTATAATCGTCAAGATTGATTTCTGACTATTCGTTTTATTATTGCTTATTAGCGTTTTACTTGCTAATTGCAGCGAATTGCTTCACTGATTTGTACGTTCATTTTTTTTTTTGCAAAGTTACTTAATACGTCGTGTCGTCAAACATTCATTACATTTACATATTTTACATTTGCATTAACATAGTTCAATGGTTCTTTGATTTGCTTTACTTACAATTATTATTGTCTGCTATTGGATTGGTTGATTGACAGTTTTATTGAATGTTGTATTGGACAAGCTTTTGATTGGCCTAGTTACATAAAATATTAGTTAAATTTATTGTTTTACAAAGCAAAAATTACGAGTACAAAATGACGATGAATCAAAATTTGTTTTCAATACGAAAATCGTAAAATTTCTTATTATTTTTATACTTACCTATTTAGTTTTGTCTCATTATATTAAGAATATATGTGAGGGCTGTGAGGATATTTTTCAAGGTAATTTTACAAAAAAATACCTACTTGAGTAACTTAAAATAAAAATTGGTATTTAAATTTTTAGTTACAAATTAGGAGAAATGTTTATATAAATATTAAAAAAGAAAAAAAATAGCGAAAGAGTGAAAAGATTTTGTAAGACAAACTCGTTTCTAGCGTTGGGGGTAAATGTGGGGACACATACGAGCCAAACAATTACTTTTTTAAGAATAAATCAGTAAATAAACTTCTATATGGATCAAAGGAGAATAAAAAGAGGAATATAATGACAAAATGAAATATGGCATTTGAAAGAAAGAACAAGTTATTCATGTTTGAAGTTTTTAAGCTTTGAATTTTTTTTCTAAACGTCCTGTACAAATTATGAAGCTTAGTATTGGTACAGTGTTAACCGTGTTACTCGTCCGTAACTAGTAAATATTTTATAACTAAATAATTTTTTGTAGAAGTTATGATTTTTTGTAGTTTAGGTCCCGTTTGTGATTTTTTTTCTATAATGAATTATCTCAAAAACTACTTAATCGTAAGCATACAATTTGGTTATCAAACTTACATTAAAATCTTGTGTTTCATACTAATTCGTCGTAAAAAATATACCAATTCATTTAAAATAACAAAGTTTGCATCATTTCCGTTTTAACCCAATCGGAAGTTGGAAGTTATTGTGGTTACCCTTCAAAACTCTAAAACTTTTAGTATCCCTAAAACGTCAATATGTGGTTTGTCTTTACAAACTTAAATTAAGTAGGTAATTGGCCGAAAACTCTTGGTGAAACATTATATAAATATTAACGAATAAAAACACTTGGAGACGTTTCACTTATTTATTGAAAACTCAATGTACATTTCGCCAGTTACGGCATCATCAGGAGTATTATTAGATTACTAAAGTTACAAATTACAGCGAGTTCCTTAAATATTAGAAGTCTTAGGTGGTATCAACTTAGGATCTAGGAGGGGGTTGTTGCCAAACATTAGTTGGTCGTTTGCCAAGGGTTTGTTTAGTAAAATAGCTTTTTTAATTTCTAATATTTCATAGCGGTCTAAGATCTTTCCCCCTGGTAAATGATGTAATAATTTTAAATTATTTTTTTTAAAAATTTATTTTAATAATTTAAAATTATTTTTCAAAAATAAAAAACAAAAATAATTTAAAATTATTACATCATTTACCAGGGGGAAAGATCTTAGACCGCTATGAAATATTAGAAATTAAAAAAGCTATTTTACTAAACAAACCCTTGGCAAACGACCAACTAATGTTTGGCAACAACCCCCTCCTAGATCCTAAGTTGATACCACCTAAGACCCTTTTAATATTTAAGGAACTCGCTGTAATTTGTAACTTTAGTAATCTAATAATACTCCTGATGATGCCGTAACTGGCGAAATGTACATTGAGTTTTCAATAAATAAGTGAAACGTCTCCAAGTGTTTTTATTCGTTAATATTTACAAACTTAGTTCATATTAGTTTAATTTCAATACTTTTAATATCATTAGATTTATTTTACGTTGAATAAGTAAATTTATTTTAAATAGTTTTCGGATTTTTAAATTTGCGGCAGAAATTATTTGTAATTTCGAGTACGTTCCCACAGAAATATTTATTTTTATTAAAACTAGTACCTAATAAAGTTTACTGATGTACAATTTGCCGAATCTTGTCTAATTAATTCATAGTCACGCTTCGAGTGGACCACTAACCTGGCAACTACACCCTCATTTGGTTTTCCCAAATCAGGTATTAGTTTTGTAGCCGGTATCGGCAAATGGTCTTTGTATTCAAGTGCGTAAAAATACTTGTAGTTTGTCAACACTTTGATTTCTACAGTCATAACGAGAACTAGACTTATTTAGCGAACCTTAAATTAACTTCCTGTATATTGATTTTTTTTGTAAAGTTTGTACGCTGTAGCCGTCGTATTTAGAGATTTTTCATGATTTCTTGCGAAAGTTCGGAATACGGCGCTACAACCCCCTCAAAACAATATGCCACCCAGTTTTAAGAACCCTGTATAATTTCAATATTTCGAACTAAAATTATTAAGTTTTTTCAATTTCAAATGCCGATGAAAAAATTCTTGTAGGTACCTATAATATTTTTAAGAATCTACTTCGGGTACAATGTGACTAAATCCAAATCAATCAATTTCGACTTTAAGGAAAATATTTACTAGCAAAATGACACCCTCCTCAGGCGACGCTTTTTTATTAATTTCTACAACAATTTCAGATGGTCCATCGCGTAACATACACGAAAATTTGCATTAGAATGATTTTTCTTCTTTGAATATATCTGACCAAAACTATAATAAACTAAGGCTTGGTTTGTGCGTGGTAGTACATAATACAATATATATTATAATGTGTCCTGTGTTGTATAATTTGTACAGAAACTAGTTTTCCACGTAATCAAATTCAACAGATGTTAGTTACCTAAGTTAAATGTGGTACCTATGGTACATATTTGAGTTCCGTCTTTCGTCTGTCCTTTCATGATAATAGTTACGTTGACTGGTTGATGTTTGGTGTGTGGGTGTTTGGCTTCAGCAAACGTTTTGGTGCGAACACCGACCGGTTCGAAATCGAAACAAAACATCATTGCATTGCATGTGTGTGCGGTGTTTGTTGTTGTCACGAACCCCGCAGTTATTATAGTATTACGTATGATATTACTTACTAACTTGTAGGTAGTACCTATATGTAGCTACCACGTGAAGTGAATGTATCGAACAATTTTTGGCAAACGTATCCTCCTAGCTCTATATATTTTGGTGGCTGTGAGTGAATAGCGGTCAAGAAACTATCCCGCGGAAAAAAGGGGAGATGACCGATTTGCTCGGAAGGAATCTGGTTGGCTGCCTGTCAATCTCTCGAAAACGGAAATTATAAATAAATACGTACTCATTGCCAGTCAGATGTATATAGAAGTATTTTATCTTTTCCATCAGGTGACCTATTCTTAGTTCAAAATGAAAGAAAATGCAATTTATCTGTCTTTGTACGTATATCAAGCTAGCACGACAAAGTTATTTTTCCGATTTCTGACTTGCACTATAATTTGTCACTAATTTGTTGCTAATTTGTTACCAAATCCAAAAATTTGTCGCTCGTGCCGTTTATCCATAATCACCTGGTATGCTAGTTTAATATCAAGCTAGCACTACACATAGCGTACCTCGAAAACGAAATGTCATAGGATATAACTGTAAAGGCCATAATTTGTTGCTAATTTGTCGCTGAAAGATGACACATTCAACGAATTAGTCGCTAGTCTCATCTCCAGCTGATAAGCTGACACTGCATATGACATATTTCAAAGTAGAAATAAAGAAGAAACATACTGTAAAGACCAAAATTTGCAGCAGTTTTTCACTTATCAGTTGAAGATAAGACTAGCGACAAATTCGTTGAATGTGTCATCTTTCAGCGACAAATTAGCGACAAATTATGGCCTTTACAGTTATATCCTATGAACTTTTTCGTTTTCGAGGTATCAAGCTAACACTACAGCTGATTATGGCTAAACGGCACGAGCGACAAATTTTTGGATTTGGTAACAAATTAGCGACTAATTATAGTGCAAGTCAGAAATCTAAAGAATTACTTTGTCGTGCTAGCTTGATATACGTCCGTTTCGTCCAAGTTGGGACTTTCGCGAGTTTGATGGCCTTCCAGCAGTTGTTTGCTTATCAGTTAAGATAAGACTAGCGACAAATTCGTTGAATGTGTCATCTTTCAGCGACAAATTATGGCCTTTACAATAATATCCTACGACATTTCGTTTTAGAGATACGCTATGTGTAGTGCTAGCTTGATATCAAGCTAGCATACCAGGTGATTATGGCTAAACGGCACGAGCGACAAATTTTTGGATTTGGTGACAAATTAGCGACAAATTATAGTGCAAGTTAGAAATCGGAAAAATAACTTTGTCGTGCTAGCTTGATATACGTGCGAAACGGGTAAAGCCTAATTTAAAAAAAATGGTAAATAAATCCAATCTCTTAAAACAAACGTAACAAAGAACTCTTTGATTAAATGCTTGATGGTTTTCCAGCAGTTTTCCGCTTATCAGTTGGAGATAAGACTAGCGACAAATTCGTTGAATGTGTCATCGTTCAGCGACAAATTATGGTCTTTACAGTAATATCCTACGATATTTCCTTTTCGAGATACGCTATGTGTAGTGCTAGCTTGATATTAAGCTAGCATACCAGTTGATTATAGCTAAACGGCACGAGCGACAAATTTTTGGATTTGGTAACAAATTAGCGACAAATTATAGTGCAAGTCAGAAATCGGAAAAATAACTTTGTCGTGCTAGCTCGATAACGTTGTCTTTGTTCTGACCGTGCAGAAAAAGGACACCGAAAACAAAACGTATGTTATTGGAATAATAACCTACATACGTTCATGATGCGTTCTTGTTTTAATGTAAGTACAAGAAAAACTATAAATTACAACGTATTTCGTATATCGTTCCTAAACTTATTACGATTTATAACGACATTAGAAACGAAAAGGGGTTAGGTTAGGATTAGTTGTCACCTTTGACATTTTCTGTCATTGTGTAGGTGCACACCTTACGTAATTGTCTTTCTTTCTTGTTAGTTAATTGTTCATATAAAGAAGGTCAATACACTGTGAGTAAAATAGTTTTTCTAACATACAATCATACAATTGTCTGAAAATATACTGTTTTTAATTTTTTTTGTTATTTATTAGAGTAGGTCAACTCATTCTAGACATAATATAACCTATACTTTTATACTGTCAACGCAGTTTATGAAATATTACGATTTCATTCGTACAACTCATTCTGATCAATTGATGGTAAGGATAAAATAATTCAACTGTAGGTAAGTTTTGTTCCTATGGTTTTTTCTTTCCTCGAAATTTCTTTAAAATTGCTTCTCATGTAATATTTACTTATAGAAGGGTTTTTAACACTTTTCTGTAGGAGGGAAAAACCCCTCTAGATTCTAAATAGGAACATTATTTTTGCAGCTAACAATAATATTTTTTTGAAAGCACTGATAAATTTGTATAAAAAAAAAGAGACCGAGAAGCTGCAATTAATTTTTTCAGTTGTCATATGAAAACTTCAAAATTTAACAACTCTGTACATAGTATATGAATGAATCTTCGCAGAAAAAAAAAAAATAAAGGAAAAGTTGTAACCCTTTAATTTTTAAAAGACAAATTTAGCCGATTTTTTATTGAAACGATATTTATAGAAAATATTTTCTGAGATTAACTTTCTGTATGTCAGTTTTTTTTTCTGTAATAAGAAAACTTGCGTAGGCCCTCCTTCGAGGAATTGGTATTGATCTTATTCTGTTTCGTATTTTTTTTTCAATTCTTCTGCCCGAGAGAAAGAAATTAAAAAACTTGTAATTGTATTATGAGCAGCTTCTTGTTTTTTCTTTTGTCGTCGTCATAATCTAATTTTAAATTTGTTTGGAGAACGAAAAGTTATTCTGCCTCTGACAGTAACGTAGGTACATATATACTGAGTTTTATTTTTAAATAACAAAAAAGGAAGTGTGTAAAAAATTAGCAAGATTTTCTCACAAACAATTTTATTTAAACTGCCAAATTTCGATAAGTAGAATTTTTTGGGGAATACTTTAATAATGTACGATTTTCACGGCTCTTTTTAATAGCAGCGAGGTAGTTCACTTTTTAGGATTATTTGTCATCAAAACGTACTTTACAAACTTTGTCTCTTGACCAAAAATTAAACCATATAAAAAAGTGGAAATGGTGCACTGAAAAAAAATATTACCTATATCTATCCATCTGTAAATGAAAAGTTTTTTTTTTATGTCACATGCGATTCAAGTTATTGAAGTTGGATTGTATTTAGGTACTAAAAATGAAAATTATTATATATACCTAAGAATTACCTCGTTATTTTATTTATTACCTGTACACATTTATAAAAGCAGGGTTGAGTGAATTTCCTTTAATCTTGCCAACACCTGTCGACACCTTTTTAACGAACAGAATATTAATTAACTTGGTTCGTTCATCAGGCTAATTATTTCGGCCCACTTTTACATGTTTTGAACAGTTTTCGGTGAGTATTAGGTAGACACGTTTGTAAACAGTAATAAGTAATAAAATTATTTCAAAAAGTCACCACCGCCTCGCCCCGCCCCGCCCTGCCAGAAATTCACCATAAATAAGAAGCGTGCAACTTCCGGTGTTGAACGGACGGGTGAAATTAACGTCCCAGTACGATTTAAGACGCTAAGCGCGTGCTTTGTCGCGGTGGAAGGTACATAAGACAAGACAAGACACAGGAAGCATTATTACTCCACCCGTGTATAAGCGTAAATAATAAGCCGCTGCTACTTCCCTCTTTCTCGCTCTCATATAAGCTCCGGTTGATTAATTCTCTTCATATCCGGATGTCACGGACGCTGGTCTTAACAACTACTCGACGTAGTAAAGTGTTCTTAATACAAGAGAGCATCCTCGTGTCTGATTTGTTGGCAGAGGTGACGCGCGGAGTTTAAGTTACGAGAGCGTGGGTGCTAAAGAGGAACAAAGTGTCCTGATAAGGATAAATGAATTGGTAAAATTGAAGCAGTGGCACCATTAAGGTAATGAAATTACATTGGATCGGCTCCAGATATTCCAGGAGAAAATAATGTTTCGATTATTTATTGTTTTGAGCTGTAGAATTGTGCAGCTTTGAGTAAGGGAAAACAATCTTCGTATGAAATTATTGAAGTGTTTTGTCAGGAAATTGTTTAATCCTTTGACAAATACGTAAGAGTGTTAGTAGTTAAAGGGGAATAAAGCCTCTCAATTTGTTGTTACAAAGAGGGAAGTGTAGCTTCTCAGAGGTGCAAGGGTGGTGGTCCCAGAATGGTTCCCAGGTTTTATTGGCTCTAGCTGCTCATCATCATGCAGACGATTGGCTGACGTAGCGTTTTTGCTAATCAAATCTAGGACGTATATCAAGCTAGCACGACAAAGTTATTTTTCCGATTTCTGACTTGCACTATAATTTGTCGCTAATTAGTTACCAAATCCAAAAATTTGTCGCTCGTGACCTTTATCCATAATCAGCTGTTATGCTAGCTTGATATCAAGCTAGCACTACACATAGCGTATCTCGAAAAGGAAATGTCGTCGGATATTACTGTAAAGGCCGAAATTTGTCGCTAAAAGATGACACATTCAACGAATTTGTCGCTAGTCTTATCTTCAACTGATAAGCGAAAAAGTGTTGGAAAACCATCAACTTTTTGTCTGTCATTGAATTATATATTTGTATGCTCACCTATAAATTTTCCACTATCAGTTGAAGATAAGACTAGCGACAAATTCGTTGAATGTGTCATCTTTTAGCGACAAATTTCGGCCTTTACAGTAATATCCGACGACATTTCCTTTTCGAGATACGCTATGTGTAGTGCTAGCTTGATATCAAGCTAGCATACCAGCTGATTATAGCTAAACGGCACGAGCGACAAATTTTTGGATTTGGTAACAAATTAGCGACAAATTATAGTGCAAGTCAGAAATCGGAAAAATAACTTTGTCGTGCTAGCTAGATATACGCAAATCTAGGCGCTATTCTGGGAGCACCGTCCATCTTTCTCAGAGAGTCTTTACCCCCCCCCCCTCCCCGTCGTCTATACTAACACATCAAGCTTCTTTTCTATCTTCATATCTGTGGTATCTGTGGGTTAAACAAATTTCTATCACGTCAATGATTGTATTTAAATATTGTGTTTTTCTTTTGAAGATACTAGGTTTGTTCCAAGTGAACTTTTTGGATCGTAACGTTACGGTAACAGAACCGTGAAGGGTGGTTTTTGTGCGCATGTCGTAATTCTCTGGTCGTACCGGAATGGCTTAACTTGGAACGTTTTCGTGGATCGTTTCGTTACTGGTTACAGTTAGATCACTCTCGCTCAGTTGGCGCCACGGTCGAGTTAGATTTTATTTAAATAAGTTTTCAGTGTGGGAGTTTAAATTTAAAAAAATGGATGATAAAAACAACTTCACACTGTTTCTCGATAATCTAAAATGTTGGCAGAAAACTTCCGAATAGTTTGGAACAATATCTTCTAAAATAAATATGAGATATTCCGGCGTTTTTATACTGTATAGATGTACTTACCTAAATAGCCTTCGTTTTTTATTATTTCTTCATTCAACATTTGAAATTGAGTGTATAATAACTGAATAATTACTGTCTGAATACTGATGGCTGACTGACTATAGAATACTGTGTATGAAGACTTATTTTACAAACGACAAATGCACAAGAAGGGGTGAAAGTACAAGCAGGTAGCAAAACAAGTAGGATGATTCATAAACAAAATATGTACAAATGCTAATCGTGGGCCGTTACAAATGATACTAATGATAATAGATATAACAATACCTAGCAACTATTATTGTGAATTTGGAAATTACAACCCTAGTGGGGCTTTTACTACCAGGTACCGTCACTAATTGTTATACAATGGAATGTAACTTGTAAGATTAGAATTAAATGAACGATTAACAATGTGAATATCAGAATAAGACTTAATAATAATAATGATTTTAATTTTATATAGAATTAAAATTGTTTCTCCGAATAGCGACGGAACACATTTCAATCAATTTAGTCCCAAACCAAATTAAACTTAACAATATCAATAAAAATACGATGTACAAGTCACGCGCCGACCGTACTACGCATGTCAGTCCACTTTCAGTCCACACGGTTCCTAATCCCAGTCGAGTACTGATATGACCGTTCTGTTACGGTACTTGAACCGTCACAGCTTCACTTGGAACGCTTTCGAAACCGTTCTGGAACGGTCACGGCTCACTTGGAACGCGTTTTACATAATGCGCATGATCAGTACCGTTCCTGAACGGTTCCTGCGTCACTTGGAACAAACCTACTGAATCCTAAAACTTGAAATGTAGTCAATGATCAAAACATTTCTGCTTCACTTTTTTCCCTTTATGGCCTCTGCTCCACTAAATTGCTGAAAATTGAAAATGATAATGAATGAATTGTTTATAATACATGAGGTACAGTTTCAGAATTTCGCAAAGAAATTGGAATTTCAAATGTTTGCAATGCACTCTAATCAATTCGAATGCGATCTTAGTACGATGAGAAAGAAGGAGGATGAGGAGGTAAATCTTCATTGCCGAGACGTTCATAATTACGTAATGAATAAAGCAGGCTTTCTGGTGTAATAGCTTACCTGATTTTCGTAATAAACCTCGAACGTATCTAATCGTGACTCCCCAATGTCTTTCCAGTCTCGTTTCGGATGCAAACTGAATTTGCAAACTAAATCAGACCGAGACTAGTCTACATGCATATATGTATGTATAGTGATCCGGTCGCTACGGTAGACATACCCTACCTGTAGTAGATAGTGTTGGTGGTGGTAAATAGAATTTTGGACGTGTGAAATCGCGTAATGACTGCTGAATGAACCGAAATCGAAAAGGCAATTAACGGATGTACCAGCCAGCAGCAGTTGGCAATCGTTTTCGTGTGTGTGGTTGCGTTTCGAATCTATGTGGAAGGGTAATCCCCCAGAAAATGAATATTTAACATTGATTATTTATTAATGGTTTAAATAACAGACAGACAAGGCTTATTGGTGCCAGCTGAAATTTGTTATTGTTTTAAAATTTTATTTTGTCGTAGAAATAAAAGACTTGGTACTTATTAAAAATTTTGTGACAGTAAGTACGCAACTCAAGACATTTTTTGTGATGGATCAAATAAAGATTTTAGACGACATTCTAAAATCGCAGACAGGCACTTCAATAAATATTATATTTACTTTTTGCTCAAAATGGAATAATTTTGTTATAATACACAGGATAGCAGCAGTAGCAATAACAACTTTTTCGTTGATTGCTCCTGAAATTTTTTTGGCGTTTCTTTCTCACAGTCAAAGCTGAGTAGATTTAACGGTAATCTTTCTAAATTGAAATCAAACCCCAAGTCTATAGCGTGTAACACGAGCGTTCTCGGGATAAAGAAAGGACCGTTTTAATTGACCCCAAGCCGGATTCTTTCATTTCGTACGGTACCACAAAATTTCATTACGAACGGCTTAGAGGCTCTCGACTATTTGTTTTAATTTTGTGTAGACTGAGACGGTCAAAGTTAGGATAAAGTTACCATAAACCATAGCCGTAGTTTGTTAAGAATTACATATAATCAGTGGCGGATTTACACATTTGCCGCCCGTAGGCTTTTCAAAATTTGCTGATTTTGTCAATGAAATTGCAACTTTATGATTGTATTATATTTTTATCAGACTAATCAACAAATATTGATACGAATCCATTAGGATTAAAAATGTAAGAATGTTAAGAAGAACTTTCGTTAAATGGATATTTACAGCTTTTATTCATTACAATATTATCATTATTGTTTTTTTTAATTATCGTCATTCTAATATATTGTTACGAGTACTTGCCAATTAAGTTGGTGTGAGCATAATTAACGAACATCTTCCCTAAATACATAAGGAATATTCCCGGCTTTTCTGAAACATCTAGAAAACACCAGCAACAATCAATGGGAAAACAATTGGATTACTAGACGGCTGTAGAATTCCCTAGAAAGAGGCTGAAAAGACTATAAAAGGCGGAGACGACACACACCGAGTTAGTTGACAGTGAACAGCTGATGTTTGGAAGCGAAGCGATCGATAGGCGAACAACAGGCGATAGATAGATAGTGTCTACATTATAGCGAGTGCTTACAGTAGAGGCGAGCGGGAAAAGAGACTTTTTAATGAAACAAATTGTGTAGACTTGTTTATAACTGTAGTGTAGTCAAATTAACTTTAGTAATTAAATAAATTCGTTGTTTGGTTTTGTTAATTGTGTTTTCCGTGACTGAACACGTCACAATATGTATAATATTTATGAAATTCTGTGCAACAATATGCAATTTTTTACGTGTAAATTTATTAAATTTTTATTCTACACTCAAACAGGTTGTTAATATCATCAGAAATATCAATAGAAAAGTATTAATTTTCCACAAATATATATCTATATAATACTTGTTATTGTTATTTTTAAGTAATTTGTATTTTCGGATCCCATTTCTCTTCGAATAGATATATTTAAGTGGTGAAACATATTACACATTAATTGAATAGTGTGGGTGGACCTAAAGAAAAAATTATGGCAATAATTAATTTAAAAAATAGGTGAAAATACTAAATTTAAAATGTAATACTTAAACGCTATTGGAATATTTTAAAAATTCAAAATCACAATAGTATATTTTATAAATAAGCGTTTAGTAATTTTTCATATACAGGCTTCATTTAGCCTGCTGGTTAACCCGCCACTGCATATAATCTTAAGTTATATTTATTTATATCGGTACCTATGTAATTATTTTTTTTTTTTGTTGCAGGTATGGGAACAATTTTGAATATAATCCACTACCTTAAAAAGTAGATTATTATTTCTCCACAATTGGTATGTACTTTAACAAATTTATTGTTGTTTTTTTAGTTACTTATATAATTAATTTTAGACGTTTAACTACCAAACTAATCGTAACCATTAAAAGTGTGGGACCATTTTATAAATATTTTTTTAAATACTCGGATCATGTATTCGTTTTCTACTTGAAAATTGTAATTTCCCTGGTCTTAATAACTTTTGTGAATACTCTTATTTCTTATATCTACTACGAGAAAGCACTTCCGGGTTTCCGAGCCAAAATAAGTTCGGTTGTCACACTTGCCGAACACGAATAAGTGTTGCAGACAAGAGAGCCGTAGCCGACGAGCAGATTTAGTGAGATTGGCTCGAACACGCACCTACCCAAACGAAGTTTAATAGTTGAAGCTGCTGCGTTTCGGTTCTTCGCGTCGTTCAAATCTTCCCGGCGTTTTTACCACATTTTTCATCGAATGGAACCAATCAGTGGGATGATTGATAGAGGCAGGGGTGGGTAGGAGCTAGCAAGTTTTGGAACCAAGGGCGATGTATGGTAAATTCCCAAATTTAGCATAAAAACTCATAATTTAAATCTAGATTGAAAAGTAGAGTAACTAACCATGCATGACAGAACGTTGATAATTCTCCTTTTCATGTGACAGAACCAATAAGTATTATGTATTACAGACTTCTCCTACTTTGCCGGAGCAACGGTTCAGCATGCAACACTTATTTCAATTTCAAAAAAATGTTCTTGATTTGATCGACTTAAGGGGGTAGAAGTCTCACCCCATTAGTATATTAATACAACTTATAAAATATTTTTCTTTTATGGTCGATTAAATTTTTTTTTGTGAGTTGAAGCATATTTGAGGACATGTATATGTATAGTAGAATTTTTTATAATTTCTATCACGTCATCTGTATTTGATTTAAGAAAAGAAAATACTATATCTTAGTCCAGTCAAAATAGACAAAAAAAAATCGTAAGTTTGCTAAAATTCGCATGGAGCTAAAAATTGGTGGAGGTCTCAAGTAAACCATTATAAAAGAAATATCAAAAGTCCCCACCGATCCGACTTGTGCAAAAAAATTTACACAAGGTCAAAGGTCAAAAATATCACTTTTTCGCATTTTTTCTCATAAATGGCAAGTATTATGCAAAAATAGGTCCGACAAAAGTTGTAGATCATGCAATTATCTACAGAAATTGCCTCAATACATTTTTCTCTACGGATCACCATTCCGGAGATATCGCGATGACAAGGATTGAAGAAGAAGTCATATTCTACATAATATGCGCACATTTCCGCACCACCTTTGAGGTAGTGTACGAGGCGCATTTTTTTTCAACGTGGTTTCCTCGGTAGGTATACTCCACAATTAGTTGTAGTTTAGTGTTATTAAATGGTGTCCTATTGATTAAAAAAAAGTACTATTATGATAATGTGAATGTGAAAATTTTAATCTGATCGATAGTCCTCAATGGTAATGCCCTCTTCATTTTCTTCTTCATCTTTTTCCTGTGTTTCTATAAATTGCTCTAAAAACAGAGATGCATCATTTGTCTCCTCATTGATGTCATAAAAATCCTTATCTGTTGTTTTGGATATGTTAGACCACGATTGACCGTGGCAATTGGTTTGGATATGCAGATAAACTTTCCGATGAATATATTGTATAGACAAGTACAGATATTTAAGATTCGTAAAAAGTACACAGAAGAATAAAAGAGTACAGCTATCTTGTCTTCCTCCAACATCTGCTTCTGCTTATCAACACTTATATCGTGTATATTATCAAGTGCATATGTAGCTAGGCAATCAACTGAACCCAGAAGACTGGGGTTGGGAATTAATAAAAGACAGTTTGGAGCCTATTCAAACTATACTCCCACCTGCTCCAGAAAAACTTCTCAATACTATTTTTTGCAATTGTAAAAAGGGTTGTAATAAAAATTGCGGTTGTAAAAAGGTTGGATTGTTTTGTTCACCAGTGTGTACCAACTACCAAGGTCAATCGTGGTCTAACATATCCAAAACAACAGATAAGGATTTTTATGACATCAATGAGGAGACAAATGATGCATCTCTGTTTTTAGAGCAATTTATAGAAACACAGGAAAAAGATGAAGAAGAAAATGAAGAGGGCATTACCATTGAGGACTATCGATCAGATTAAAATTTTCACATTCACATTATCATAATAGTACTTTTTTTTAATCAATAGGACACCATTTAATAACACTAAACTACAACTAATTGTGGAGTATACCTACCGAGGAAACCACGTTAAAAAAATGCGCCTCGTACACTACCTCAAAGGTGGTGCGGAAATGTGCGCATATTATGTAGAATATGACTTCTTCAATCCTTGTCATCGCGATATCTCCGGAATGGTGATCCGTAGAGAAAAATGTATTGAGGCAATTTCTGTAGATAATTGCATGATCTACAACTTTTGTCGGACCTATTTTTGCGATAATTGTGTAAATTTTTTTGCACAAGTCGGATCGGTGGGGACTTTTGATATTTCTTTTATAATAGTGTACTTGAGACCTCCACCAATTTTTAGCTCTATGCGAATTTTTGCAAACTGAAATGTCTATTTTGACTGGACTAATCTGTCTTTAATGTAACCATGCAGAGAAAACAAAACGTATTCATTTCAAAAATGTGCAATTTAATTTTGTCAGTAGAACAGTAGTCTGATAACATCATTGTCATACAATTGTCTGCAAAAATATTGTTTTTCTTTTCTTTTTTGTTAATTCATTCTATAAATAATATAACCTATAATTTAATACTGTCTATCATCTGTCAACATTTGACGATTACGATTTTAGTCATACACCTCATTCGGTTCACTTGATGGTAAAGGTAAAATAATTTTACAGTATAGTATGATTTATTAAAGTTGGGTTCGTAAAGTAGGGAAACCACATATGAGGATCGTAAACCTCAAAATATTGTTTTATTCCGCGTGGGTGAAAGGTCACTTAAACATACATCTATTTATTTCAAGCTTTATTAGTTATGACGAGGAAGGGTTAACTAATTAATTAAATTATTATTAACTGCGTACCTATACGTTCTTGCTTATTAATCATAAATGATTTAGGGTTTGTTTTCGTGTGGGCATTTGTGATAATTCACACCGACGAAGTACCTCATTAACACACACAGTAAGTATATAGGTATTTTCCTAATCGATTTTTCTTATTTTCAATAAAACTTACTCCTGAAAATTGACAGGTGATTTAATTGCGTTGTATCAATAACAATTCTTGTTTGCGATAAAGTTTCTTCTGGGGGGCGAAAATCCATTATGCATGTGGTAGTTCAAGGGGGTTTTTCTGAACCCTCCGGCGGACGAATTCAGTCGTTCGTGAAATAAAAAAGTTTTTTCCTTTCACTGCTTGCGATGATTTCGAAGACGTGATTGATAGATGTTGATGGATTGCCCATCCGCCAAATTCGTTTCTAAAAAAGAAAAAAAAAGCAGCTAACCTGGATAATGACGCGAAACAGAGAGTTTACGAACTTATCAAAATTGTAGCTGTAGGCTTTAGATTATTTTTATTGTATTCCATTTTCTTTTTGTACTTATATCTAAGATATCAAAACGCAAAAGTAAAGCGCTGTGAATAAATTTAATTTGATAACCAATTCTTTTTTTTTTATATAGAATATTTAATTAGGTACAACATCAAGGGGTATTATTAGGTATTTTATTGTAAACCACTCAAGAAGTCAAAGCTATAACCGCACAATATCTCTTTGGGTCAGCTATACCTTTCATTTGATATCAGTGTAGGTGATAAGATGTCTATGAGGTCAATCTGAAATACGGCCCACCTGGAAATTGAAATACATAAATAAGTAAAAATTTTGTCGATATCAATTAGGGACCGTTCATAAAATACAAGTGGGGGAAGGGTTCTTGCTGAGTGTGACAAGGGGGGACAGGGGGTCTATGGCAAAGTGACGTTCGCCGTTCATCAATAAATTTTACTAATTGACTGAATTTTTACAGAATCCTTGGACTTCTGATAAATATAAATATTATTTATTTGTTCGTTACAAAAGATATTTATTAATTTATTTAAATTTTATTATGAAAATATAATAAATATTTTTGACTAACAAAATTTGTGTATTATCAATCAAAATTTATCATGTTCAGGGGGGGGGTTAGTTTTTGTAACGTAATATTTACAGGGGAGGTCACAGGAAGTGTGACAAAGCGTGACAACCGGGGGGTAGGGGTCAAAGAAAGCAAATTTTTGCGTGACGTATTTTATTTGTGAACAGCCCCTTAACAAAAAAAACTTAAGAAACTTCACATTATGCTACTTCTTAACACAGCAATTACTTATTTGTAATAATTTACCTTCTACTTTAGTGTTTTAAAACGGCAATTATTTTGTTCTTTACGGGGTTTTCAATGCCCCATCCCCTACTTTTGTGGACCGTAACAACCATTAAGCTGTTACACATAGGTACGAGGTTTTTAAACGTTGTTATTTTTTTTAAATTTCCGGTCGCTACAATTCTTTCTTGTGTCTTTGATCGCTTCTATAAATATCACTTTTATTTCCTGAAACTGAGAACAAATTAAACTTTTTCCGTGGTATCTGTTTCATTTCACTGCTTCATGTATCTACACATAATAGATTTGTGTACACAACTGTATCTGTACGTCGGTATGTGTATAAGAGTCTTAGACAAGGAAAGAGAGGGGACTGGTAATGTTCGATATTACGATAACGAACGATGTGTGACCGAAATCGAAGCGAGCGCCATTAAAAAGGTGACAAACAAAGAATTGTCACCCATTTGGTTTGGTGACAGAAAGTACGTGTTAAGAGTTTTTTTTATGAATTATGTGGTTAGTATAAAATGGTTGGATGTTCGACATACGGCTGCCAAAGTCGCAGTGAAAGAAAACAGCCTGGAGTTACGTTTCACAGTTAAGAAAAAAATTGCTTCTGTGCAATGCAGAATCATTTTAGTCCCAAATTTACAAATTTACGAAACGATGCTCCTGTCTTATGAAACGACGACTACAATACATTAATATTAACACAGAGACATTACGTATAACAAATATTATAGCGATTTTCATTCATGTTTCATACTTGATAAATTATGCATACAGTATAATCGTTAATTTATCCATAGGCGTAGTTACTGATTATGTATAAAATATTGGCGTTATATTCGTCATTAGATAGCAGGTCCGACGGAAGCCTTTTTGGGTGTATTTATAGTAAACCCTACATACGAAAAACTTCCCTTTGTGGAATTCCACGTTCGAATTATATATTATATTATATAATGTTTATATGGCGCATGCTGCATGCTCGACTTTATTCCTTCGATTGTTTTGTACTGAAATGGGTTTTTTTCTCCAAAATTCTTCCGAAGAACTGTTTTTCATAAAGATGGGAAATAAAATTGTTTTAATCGTTTAAATTAAAAACAAAAAATGCACTGCTTATTTGAGCAGTAATAATATGTTTATTACGTACGTCATCAAACAAAAAATAAATTCTTATTCCTTTAAATTATAACATTTAATTCAGTTAAATGCAAAATTGAAGTAAATTCCTGTAAGAACTAATGTTCCACAATTTTAAATGTTAGTTGTATTGTAATTATATTATATTAATAATATCTATGCATGTATGATATAAGTAAAGTCTCCTACTTGTTTTGTTTGATAAATGTTTTTGGTATTACTTATTTATTCTATTTTTTTTTTAATAAATTTCAGTCACAGGCGAGATTGTTGTAGGATTCCTTTTTTTCTTTATATTTGCTTTATTTTTTTTAAGTAGCACGAAAGAGAGTCAATGTTCATATGTTACACCTCTGGCGCAACTGTCCGCCATTAGATTGGTGACGATCGGTCACACTGCTGGACGCCGCGTTATCAGTCCTCTCTCTTTCCTTGTCTAAGATAAGAGTTTCATGCTTGGCACTCGTGCTCGAGACAACAGATAAAAAGGAAACAAAGGGGCCGTGTAAGAAAAACAGTTTATAAACTCTGTATTATTAGCGCCGCCGCTATAGTTTAACAGTAAATTATGGATTCCGCGTTGATGGTGCAATTACCCGATTACGACAAGCTGCTTAAAATAATAAATAATACGCCAACCATGCAACAACGGTACGGTAGACTACTGTGACCGTGAGTGGAAAATCGGTCAAAATTAATGCACTAAATGCACCAATAAACGACCGACTAACCAGCAAAGGGATCATCAAAAAATATTTGTGGTCAAAAGCACTTTATATCTAATGGAACATCATTTTTATAGTTTAATACCAACATAAAATCTTTTAATTAATTAAAAAGCTTAATATCAAATTGTCATGAGCTTTGACATTGGGCCGCTCAGATCCATAACCACGCCCATTATTAACTGAACCCTCGAGTATAAGATCCGCTTCTAGCGTATCACAGCCGATGCGGTGCCCTCACGTAAATACTCGACCCGCCCTCTTTTTGGACAATTGACGGCACACGCGTCATTATTTTATAGCAACGAGTGGCCTAAAAAGTATAGCTAAAGCTATTTCCATCCTTCAGTTTTTATAACGACTTAAGCACACATATAATAACTCCTTCCAGTGACCAACATAATTGAGGATTGTCCTCTTTATCAAAATGTGTTCGTGGTATATGAACCTCAATTTAGTAATATGAGGTTTAATATGGATATTGCAAGTGTCCGGTCGCCCAAACAGTTCAGTTCCGCCTCTTCGCGGTAAATTTTATTTTGAAATTCGCGAAAAATGTATATCTTATAAAATTTAAGATTACATATTATGTAAAAAATAAAAAAGTACGTTTTGATGACAAATAATCGTAGAAACTGAACTGCCTCGCTCCTTAATTGCATAGTACGTTATTAAAGGATTCTCCCAGAAAATTCGACTTATCAATATTAAATTTTATGGGGTATACTTACCTAAGTACTATATCTAACAATTTCATTATTCGATCGTTGGCGTCTTGGTTGTTAAGCATTTCATTATAAATGGGACCAGTAAACGCCAACGTGATCTTCTACTTCTGCGACCATGTTCGTCGAGTCAAGTTTGGTTGAAAGTAAAAGTTGGAGAGACAGATCAACAGCTGCACGAATAATCACATGACGCCGAGTTCTGAATACATAATTGATATAAATCTGAAATAAGGTGGCGATGCAGTATGTTGTATTAAAGCAAGTGACGTTAATCGTGTACCTGCTGCAGATGGACATGTGTTTTAAATATTATTTGAATAGATTTTTGGTTAAATTTGCGATAAAACTGGTTTATCGGATTTGAATAGCTAAGTAGGATCGCTCACTTTTTTATTAATTGTAGGTTGAAGGTTAAATTAAAGATCAAAAACTAAAGTCTTTTACTAACAATAAGGAGTAGGTACAACGCGTTGCAGTCACCCACAACCCATAATGCAAAGCACACGTTACTATAATATAGGTACAAACTTCGATAACTCGAACGTCGACAAGGGAATAAGAATTTTTGATGAGTCAAATCAAATTGGTTGGCAATAGCATCAAATGTGTGTAATTTTTGACTGATACCTCGAATCTCGAATATCTTTATAACTCAAAAAAAAAAAAAAAAGAAGACAGGAAAAACTTTGGCGGTTGTTGTAGAACGAACAAAATAGCTCAAACCCCAACGCCAAAACACGACACTTTAGTTGTCCGAAGCACTTTTCGGTAACAAGGTTATCTTCTTCAGGGACTGAAGTGAACTAAACCTAAAAGAGAACTAATCCTAATATATACTGAAAGTTGTTAAGGTTCAGCAGCAATAGTGATGATGTTCAATGGACCTTGACAATAACAAAACATAATAATTAAACTGGACTAAATAGCCGAGACCCAGGGATAGGACCCTTGTCATTGTTAAGTAAAATTTGGTTATTTTTACAAATGTATAAACTTTCAAAACTATCTAATATACAATTATTCCTAACTTCCTTAACTTATTTAAGATTATTATATATTAATATTATGTTCTTCAGTAAGAATATGTTGGGCAACACTAGATTTTTCGGCTCTACCAAACCGTGCATGAGCTAAATGCTCCTTGAACTTAGTTTGGATCGAGCGTCTAGTTTGTCCAATATATTTTTTTACTACAGTCATTACAGCTAATTTCATTTATCCCCAACTTTTCTAAGAAAGGAATTTTATCCTTGGGGTTACCGAGGAGAGTTTGTCTCTGCACTTGATTCACCGACTTATAAGCTAGCCAAGTGGTTGACAAATGAATTCAACAACCTCCCAATTAAACCATCTAGTTTTTCAGTTAAGAATTCAATTGAATTCATAAACAAAGTCAAAGATATTAAGCTAAAAGACAGTGAGGTTATTGTTTCATTTGATGTTTGTTCCCTTTTTCCAAGTGTGCCAGTTCCGCTTACTTTGACATATTTAGAGGATTTACTTAAAGATAATGGTTTCTCCGATGACATTGTAGCTGAGTACTTACATTACTCTAACTTCAATGTGCATGCGGCAAAATTATTTTCAAATAAACGGTTGCTTCTACGAACAGAAAGAAGGAACAGTTATGGGGAATTCCTTATCACCCTTCATAGCCGATCTATTCATGAGTCGTTTTGAAAGTGACCTTAGCCACCTAAAGTTTTTTCCTCGAATATAGCTTAGGTACGTGGACGACATTTTCGCTATCTTCGATTTGAGCTCCAGAAGTCTCTAAGACTTTCTTGATGTTTTAAATTCACGTTTCCCTATGGTCAAATTTACTGTTGAATTGGAGAAAGATGGCAAGCTATCATTTTTAGATGCGCTGGTTATAAGAAATGGGAATTCTTTAGAATTTGATATCTATAGAAAACCCACTCATACCTCTAGATTTTTAATCAACGACTCTAATCATTGCGTTCAACATAAAAAGGCTAGTTTTAATTTTCTTGTACATAGATTGCTTAGTTTTCCTCTTAGTAAAAGTAGATATCATAAGAAACTCTGTACAATTAAGAAAATTGCCATTGACAATGGTTACAATAGTAACATCATTGATAAATTAGTTAATAAGATTAAATTTAAGAATTCTGTTTCAAGATCTTCGACTTTTCAAACAGACACCAGTAAGACCAAGTTTATTACTATGCTATACGAGCCAAGATTTACTCGAGGATTCGAAGGCATTTTTCGTAAACTTGGTTTTCGCATTGCCTACAGTTCAAGTGGTAACTCCCTTCAAACTCTCCTCGGTAACCCCAACGATAAAATTCCTTTCTTAGAAAAGTTGGGGATATATGAAATTGTCTGTTATGACTGTAGTAAAAAATATATTGGACAAACTAGACGCTCGATCCAAACTAGGTTCAAGGAGCATTTAGCTCATGCACGGTTTGGTAGAGCCGAAAAATCTAGTGTTGCCCAACATATTCTTACTGAAGAACATAATATTAATATTAATTAATAATCTTAAATTAATTAAGGAAGTTAGGAATAATTGTCTACTAGATAGTTTTGAAAGTTTATACATTTGTAAAAATAACCAAATTTTACTTAACAATGACAAGGGTCCTATCCCTGGATCTCCGCTATTTAGTCCAGTTTAATTATTATTTTTTGTTATTGTCAAAGTCCATTGAACATCATCACTATTGCTGCTGAATCATGTTCACTGAACCTTACCAACTTTCAGTATATCTATATTAGGATTAGTTCTCTTTTAGGTTTAGTTCACTTCAGTCCCTGAAGAAGGTAACCTTGTTACCGAAAAGTGCTTCGGACAATTCAAGTGTCGTGTTTTGGCGTTGGGGTTTGAGCTATTTTGTTCGTTCTTGATAACTCATAGATATTTGGCATCAACTTCGATAAGTTGAATTTTCTGGTGGAATCCCTTAATAATGTAAGATTTTAACGTATTGTTTTAATAGCAAACAATGAGGCGGTTAGTTTTCTATGATATTTGATGGAATATTTTAGAATATTCGCGAATTTAGAACTATCCAGAACATCCCATAATGATTCAAAACATTTTCTAACTTTTTTTAACACTCTGGAACATTCTTGAATGATCTTCAAGATTCTGGAACATTCTTGAACATTGCCAAATCATTCTGAAATGTTATTATAAAACATTCTTTTACTTCTTAGAACATATTTGAAATCCCTGTAACATTCTAACAAAATCTTTTTCATTCTCATCCCCACTCCGTGCTGTTTGCTGGGTGAGTAGTGACATCAGTAGACGCCTGGTGGGGATGACTAATCGATTGATAATAATTGATCAGTTATCGACCACTGAGAGTTGAGGATTATTACAGTACTAATATCACTATTAAAAATTGTGGATTGGTGGTAGAAGGATGAAAATTTAGGGTTGTATGTATTTTTTAATGCCACATAAAAAAATAAAAATAAAAATTTTTGTACAAAAGATTAAAAAAACCTAGGGGTGGACAACCCTTATCACTTAGGTGTATTAAAAATAGGTAGTTCCCGATTCTCAGACCTACTGAATACGCATATAAAATTTCATAAAAATCGGTCAAGCCGTTTCGGAGGAGTATGGTAACGAGAATTTTATATATTAGAGAGATAAGTAAATTTGTGATTGATACTATTTAGGGTGCTAATACCCAATTCTAGGAAACTTTGTGTAATTCCTCTTTGTGTCTTTGCTCCTTCCCACTCCTTATTTCTTCAATTAATTATTAATCCTTAAATCCCATTCTGATCTTCTCTTTTGGCGTATACACGATATCCACGCGAAATAAGTCAAAACTAATTCTCGTCCACAAATATCCTGTACCGAATTAAGACAAAAGGAGAAACTTAACTTATAGGCCACAATTTGAACTTGTCACGAACGGTAAATGTTATTCTACTCAATAACTGCCATACCACTGTGACACACAATAAAAAAAACGGCACACGAATATATCTCGAGGCGAAAGTTCGTACGTGGGTATATATATATGTGTATGTAAAAAAAAAGTTACCCTGCGGCGCCCTTTGTAATTTCCTAATGCCCCTTCAATTTTTGCGAAATAAATGATGGGAGACGTGGTGAACTTTGCGCCCGTCGACGTCGACTTGCGAATATTGCCGCGGGCACCAAAACATCAGAAACGTCGAAGCAATTCTGTATAGATCCCATAGAATCACATCAATTGTTGTAAAGTGTATTATTCCGAAGTGGATGGATGGATGTACAGACTGTCCCAAAATAATCCTCATACCAAAATTGTTCAATGATTGATTGAATCGAGGAAGCTTTTATTTCTTGTAACTGACTCCATATCACAAATAAAACAAACACAGTATTTTGGTTGATTTATTGAAGTGACTTCTTCAAATGAAATATGTTAATAAACTCAGCCTGATAGAAAATTAATTACATATCTTTTGTAAAAAATTGCTTTTCTCTTCTCAGCATAGCAAAAAACTTCTGTTCAAAAATTAGGAATTCTTGATATAAATGAATTTGTGTGTTGACCTAAAATTATCATCAGAATCGTGTTACTAAATACAAAATTGTTGTAGTATTTATTTTATTTCTGCAAATTCTACTCGTAGTTCACTGAATTTTCAAAATATTCCGAGTATTCGTAAATAGCTGCTGTGGTTTTATAATTAGATCGGTATTTATATGCTTACCATTACCCCATTTACGTGCTAATTTATCCAAGTGTGTATTATTCAAATGACATCGAAACTAAACTGTGAAACTACATTAATTACAATTTCTTTTTATGTAAAATAGGCATTAATTTTGTAAATCGTACAGTTTGTTTGACGTGTTGGGTTCCTTTAATCGTAATAAGTCACCCATAATTAACTTAATTATTTTAAATATAGTGTGTAGTTAGTGCATTAATTGGGGTTATATTTATGAGCACATTATAATAAATAAACCAATAGTTAACAATTCTACGAATTGAAAATAAATTTACTACAAACATTAAATAAAAGCCTTTACTTTAGGGATTCTTTCCAATTTTTTTTTTAAAGATTAAACTATAGTCTTATGTAACAATAAGTACATGAGGGTGAGTTAATATAAAATGCTAATGTTCGTACGTAAAGACAGGGTTTTCTCTATATCTACCTACTCCAATCAACTTCCTGTTGGGGTGGTAAATACCCCTTGATCTCCAGGTGGGAGTAAGTGAGTTTGGTCGCGGTGGGTGGAAGTGGGCGGTTGTAGGTGGCAGAAAGGTGAAAATAAATATTTCTGTCCTTTTTTAAGTCATAGGGACTTCCGGAAAGATCTCAAAATTTCTGAAATAATCTAAAAAATTCTAAAATAAGCGCAAACTGTTATTATCGACTTAGAATGTTCGAGAAAGTTCTAAAAATTCCTTGAATGATCTAGAAAGTTACAAAAAGTGTACATCTACGTTTCAAAGTGATGTACCTACATCTAAATATTCTAGAGTGTTCTGGTACTAGGAATTTCGACGTTCGATGATATATAAATCAACATTCAGTGACTTTTGTCAGTTAAATTGTGTTTGCAGTCGAGTTAAGATCAATTGGAAACAAGAGCGAACAGTGACCAAAAAAATTTAAGTGATTTCGATAAATGAAAAAGAACAGACTATTTGAATGTTCTAGTGTGTTCTAAATACTAGAAATTTCGATGTCTGATGATATATAAACCGAAATTCAGTGACTTTTCGTCAGTATTATCATCGTAACAATCAAGAGATTAATTTTATGATTTGGCAATGTTCAAAAATGTTTCAGAAATTGAAGATCATTCAAGAACGTTTCAGAGTGTTAAAAAAAGTTAGAAAATGTTTTCAATCATTAGGGGATGTTCTGGATAGTTCTAAATTCACGAATATTCTAGAATGTTACATCAATATAATTATCTACAATATGCTAGTCAACCTTTTTTAAGTAAAAATTAATCCATAATAATTAATTTGTTTATGTTCAGTAACAATAAAGCAGCAATGGAGTCTATGACCCTAGGTTACAATTAACATATTTATTTTTATTGTCGTTTTTTGTCTACAAGAAATGACAAATAAGTTTATAAATAAAATATTTTTACAGTGGAAGTAGGTACTTACTTACCTAAGTACAATAGTGAATACTTTATTTTTAGTGTATAAATAACCAATAAAACGTGTCTAGACGGTAATCAAATGCGTGGTATTTAACAGTCGAGTTTACTCGATAATTCGCAACAAAAAATAAAGAAGTTCCTACACAAACCCATTTGCTAAAAATAATGGAGTATTAAACTTTAAAGAATGGAAATTATTTTCTAATTGATCATGTTGGGAATGTACCAACAAAAATTCATTCAACAGTGTTCTTTATTTCGATTCGTTCGATGTTCGATAGATTTGTTATTGAAATTAATATTTATTTTATCCATGGGAAGGGGATATTTCCCCCCCCCCTTCGATTAATTTATAAATATTTTATATTTGCATTATTTGGGAACTCTGTTAAAATATTTGTAGAAAATTTGAGGTAATTATATTTTTGTATTTTATTGTATTGTCAGTTTTTCTAAAAAATATCGCCCAGTCAAGTTTTAAAATCGTTATTTACCTAGAGTAAAAATTAAGAAACTTTCATTAAGAAAAGATGAGAAAGAAAAATCAGTTAAGATCGTTATTTCCTCTGGAAATTGCCAACGGATGAGAAGGCTAGTTATTTGAAAAAATGAGTTGGCTGCAAAAAATGATTAAATACTCATTTCAGGGAAAAAATGCGAACGAATAATTGAAGGTTGTTTCTGAAAAAAGGGAACAGTAGTCCGTATTTTGTAGGCAGAATTGTGACCTCCATTCTCCTCTCGTTCATTTATCTTGTCAAACCCTCATCCTTGAAGCATTCCGAGATAAAAGAGCTGATGCAGGCTGTGCCCTTCGTGTTATTATACAAACAAAATTTCGCGAAAATAAATATTTTTATTTATCCATAGTCAACTAACTACACACTACTACTAGTATCTTCTAATTATTTTTATATGCTTGTTTTATAGTTACCTATGTATTTTATTTTCCATTATCAACTAACCTCATATTTCATAAAAGCTGACCTACAAAGGGGCTGAATTTTCTCACTTCGCAGAGTCTAATTTATGGATTTTGGATCTCGGTAGGTAGGTGGATGTAGATAAACTGCTGAATGAGTTATTACTACTACGAACGCCGTCAGAAATTCTTTTAGGGCCTTGCATTTCGAAAAATAATTTTTGTGAATAAATGAAAAATATATGTAGCGATTAATAGCATTAAAGAATAATTAATATCCTTAACGAAAAATGATACCTCTTTCAGGGTTAAAATCATGCCCTCCTTTTTTGCCTATGTTTACCTTGTGTTTCCAATGTGCCAAAGTTGAAAAACAGAAGCATTAAATTTAAAAACAAATTAAAATCCTTAGGAGTTCACGCAATAGAAACCAATAACGTCAATCTTAAAAATCTCTTGGTTAACAACAAACCCAAAAAAGACTTGTTACAAAAAAGCGGTATCTACCAATTATTTTGTAAAAACTGTGATGCGACTTACATAGGACAGAGTGGGAGGGCTCTTGAGATTAGGATTAAAGAACATGTTAATAGTATCAATAAAAAAGTAAAAAATACAGGTTTTTCAGAACATTGCATTGACTCCGACCACAATTTAGATCAGGAAAACATCAAAATTCTACATTGTAACGTTTCTAAAAGTTGAAAATTAAATTTGTTGGAAAATTTAGAAATCAAGAAAGCCCTAGCTCAAAAACATAATTTAGTAAACAGTCAACTTGAAATAGTATCTGAACCATCCCCTCTCCTCCTATGTAAGACGTAGTAGGTATATATATGTCTGTAAAAGTTTTAAATTTTAGTAATAATTTAATTTTGTACTCTTGATAATGGTCCATGACCGAAACAATTGTTGAGTCTATCAATAAACTGGTGAAACATTCCATTGTGTTTTTGTCAACATTTATGAAAAACAGAAAGTTTATCAACTGAATCTTATTTCATTGACATTTTTAAAGATACGGTGTACGTAATTACAATAAAAGGAAACAGTGACATATTTTGACATGACCCTGATTTGAATACGACTTCCTTTTGGAATTGTTGTACTGACTTATTTATTTGATGGTGTTGTTTGTAAAAGAAATGGAAAATGGTTCGGATTTTTTAATATTACCATCTGAAGAAATGTCGTGCAATTTTCGAATGAGTTAACACCATCTGCTTTTACATGTAATTAATTTATCTCACTCAGATTAAACGATCAAGTCGGCTTTCAAGAGTATTAATTCTTGATATTTCTGATCCTTTAAGGTTACACCCTGAAATTACAAGTTACATTACCAAATCCTTAACTGTTTCGAGTTAAAGCTTGTCATCACGGACTGTTGTAAACTACACCGTAAAATCCTTGACTTATCTAGACTATATCCGAACCCTCCCAGGTAACATGTTGAAATTCCTGACCCTTTCAGGTTACATTTTTAAATACTTCACTTTCCCAGATAATACCATGTATTCTCTTACTTTTACTGGTTTTACCCTGGAAATAGATTGCACTGTGAAATCCTAACTTTTCTAGGCCACACTCTGACCTTTTTGGTCACACCTTGAAATTCCTGGCCATTTTAGACTGCATCCTGAAACCATATACTTTTTCAGACAACACTACGAAATCCTTAACTTTTCCGGATTTTATTCTCTGTGACGCTTCTAGGCTACAAATTCCTGATTCATTCAGATTACACCTCTAGAATTTTGCAATGGTGTAATAGCTGACATTTTTATATTACATCTCGACCCCTTTAGGTCACACTTTAAAACTCCTGACACTTTCAGATTACATAATTGAAATCCCTGACTTTTTCAGGTTCAGCATAAAATTTCTATAGAGTATACTCTAGTTTTTCTTGTTTGTCTCGTATTATACCCAACTTTTCTATGCTGCACCGTAAAATCTTTAACTTTAATGGGCTACTTCCTGAACCATATTACATCATGTAATTCCTGACGTTTCCAAGCTGCACCCTTTAAAATCTTTGACTTTTCTAGTTTGTACTTAACCTTTCTAGAAGAATTTCTGAAATCCCCGACTTTTATAGAGTGTATCCTGAAATTCCTGACTGTTTCTGGTTACTTGATGAAATATCTGGTTTTTACAAGTCACATCTTGAAATTCCTGACTTCTCCAGGTTGCATTCACAAATTCCTGACCCCTTAAGTCACACTTTTAATACTAGATTATTTTACAGATTGCCTCCTGAAATTCCTAACCTATTTAAGATACGCCTTGAGCTTTCCATGAAATTTTTGACCCTTTCAGGTAACAACTCGAAGTTCCTGACGTTTTCATGTTATCTCACGACATTCCTGACCTTTTAAGGTCACATCCTAAAATCCCTCACTTCTCCATCGATAAATTTCTGACTCCTTCAAGACACTCACTGAAATTCCTGACCTATTCACGTTACATCCAGAAATTCCTTACCTTTTCAGATCACACCTTGAAAATTCTGACCCTTTCAGACCATCCGTTGGAATTCTTGGCATCCTGAAATCCCTGACTTCTCCATCGACAAATTTCTGACTCCTTCAAGACACTCACTGAAATTTCTGACCGATTTATGTTAATTCCAGAAATTCCTGACCTTTTCAGGTCACACCTTGAAAATCATAACCTTTTCAGGTCATATCTTGGAATTCTTGATCCTTTCAAAGCATACCTTAAAATTTGTGACTTTCCTGGTCACACTCTGAAATTCCTGACATATGCAGACGAAACAGTTTGTTTTACTTTCAGGTCACACCTTAAATTCCTTACTTCCAGGTCTCATTCTGAAATTTCTGTCCTATTCAGACTACAATCAGAACTTCCTGACTTTTTCAGGCAAGGTACCTAACACCGCAATGCTCTGGTGCCGCTGTGGGCAACATACTTATAAGTCTACGAAACTTTGAATTCTAAACTTTCATGAGTTTCCCTTGAAACTGAACATCCTGATTCATAAAAGCAGAAATGTATATCAAGATTGATTATTATGGCCTAGTTTACCTAGTTATCTCGAGAGGTTGAGACATACATATCAATATCATGATTAGATACAGTGTCAGTGGTTGGTTAATTTTCTAAACTTTGGTGATTGTCTCGTTAGAAAAAGACGCATGCGTTGAATGTTTGCGTGTAAGTGGTAGTCGTAGTAGTGTGTTTCGTAGCGTTGATTGGCGATTCGCTTTTCGCTTGTTCGTCGTAGTAGTCGCCTTCTTCGTCCTTGTCGTCGGCCGATTCCGAATTCCATTGCTCCATAATAACAGTCGTTCGCGAGGTCTCTCGATGATTCATTCAGTCACAGTTCAGTAGCTGAACTCAGCTCATTTGTTTTAGTGCAATCGCTACTATCGTAGCCTGTTGTTGATCGTAGGCGGAAGTCGCTCTTGTCTGTTCTTTTTTGTTTTCTCGCGAACTTACACCTCGACAGAACGTTTTTTCTATCGACGATTGCTTATCCTATTTATCTATCTATCGGTGTGATTGTCAGGTGAATTTTTTGCCTCCGTGGTGTTTCGTTTCAATTTACGGATAATTTACAAATTATTTTATTATATTATAAATCGTGTAGTTTGCTCTTACATATTATATATCCGTCTATATTTGTTAGTTAGTCTTGAATAACGTGTTTTTGTTGTTGTATTTATGGATGTGATGTGGATGAACTGTAGCTGTTTAAGTTAATAAAAGAAGTCGTCAGGCTCATTGCCATTGCAGCTGTTGTTAACCGGTTTCCAACTGGAACTTGAGGAAGAAGGTATACCTACATCTATAGTTGATTTTAAAGCTTTATTTACTTTCTTTAAGCAGGTAAAAGTGCACAGTATCTTTTGCACTGATGGACCGAAATTTTAATACTTAATAGATTTCACAAATTAACACACATTTATTTTTTTAATATCGAATAGATTTCACCTGTGGGTAGGTTAGGTTAAAGTAGCATTATTTTTATTGAATTATGGAGATTATATGTAAAATTTTCTTTTCTTTTTAATTATTTCAAGAGTACCTACCTATAGAGACGTTGGAAATAAACATTGCTGACCTTTTGGCAGAGTTTATTGTCGCCGCTCTGTATGAATATTATTCGGGTATCATAAAATTTTCGATGTCACTAAGCCAACATGTGTCAAACGCTACCTGTTCAGCTTACCTTCACCTTTTACTAGGTACTACTAGTGATACCTACTTATTTTCTTATGTAGGTACCTACTACTCTTGTTTTACTTTACATTTTCCAAATTGAATTTCCCAAATAGTCTTCGTTTTCAAAATGTGCGTAATGACGTTTATATTAAATAGAACATTATAAACGAAAATCCAAAAACCCATCGCTTTTTCTAATTATGTACCTGCCTATTTAATTATTGTTGTATATGACTGCTGGTGTTGTTTACAAACTATAAATAGTTTATTGTAATATGGATATAAGTTTCTAAGAATTTAATGGCTCATATGCTACCGGCATTTCCGTTGACTATCCGAAGTTCCTGAAATTAAATTAATCACTGTAAACAACACAGTTTTATCGGTCATTCTTCTCAGTTAATAAACAATCCGTCCGGCATGCTAATTATAAGGTTTATATCAAAAATTTTAAATTGCACCCTTAAAATAATACGAGCCCAAACAGCTAAGTACAGATATTTGCTTCATGGTTTTATACAGATCTGGTAACTTACGAACCGAACATTGGAATTAGACATTTCTTTGTCGACATTTTTTACTAGGTATCTTCTAATATATAAAATTCTCGTGTCACAATTTTAGTTACCATATTCCTCCGAAACGGCTTGACTGATTTATATGAAATTTTATATGCATTTTCAGTAGGTCTGAAAATCGGCTACTTTTTATTTTTCATACCCCTAAGTGATAAGGGTTGTCCATCCCTAACTTTTATTTTCTGGACAAAATTTTTATTTTTATGATTTGGCATTAAAAAATACATATATACGTTAATTTTCATCCTTCGACCACCAACCCCCTAATAGCGCTATTAGTACTGTAATAATCTTCAACTCTCAGTGGTCGATAACTGATCAATTATTATCAATCGATTAGTCATCCCCGTCAGGCGTCTACTGATGTCACTACTCACCCAGCAAACAGCACGGAGTGGGGATGATAATGAAGCAGATTTTTTTAGAATGTTACAGGCAGTTCAAATATGTTCTAAGAAGTAATAGAATGTTTTATTAAAATATAACATTTCAGAATGATTTGGCAATGTTCAAGAATGTTCCAGAATGTTAAAAAAAGTTAGAAAATGTTTTGAATCATTATGGGATGTTCTGGATAGTTCTAAATTCGCGAATATGTTCCATCAAACGTGTAATATATTCTTACCCGGACAACGCCGGGTATTGCTGCTATTATTTCTAGATACCATACCACGTTGTAGTAATCAAAAGAAGATGTTCCGTCCCCAGTTGTGACAGTATAATATAACAGAATATCCCTATGTTGGGTTCGTAAGTTAGCTGATCTGTTATCAATTTTTTTTACCAAGTACCATGTTGTTTTAGCTGTGAAAATTAGTACATACCGTTTAAGGAGGTCGAAACGTCTAATTGAAAATAGTTTATTGTTTCTTAAATTCTTGATCAAATACTTGTATGTAATTCAATTGTGGAATGTTTTCATTAATTTCGCGTTTCCTTAATTGAATTCAAAAGTGTTCGCAGTACATTTTTTTATATATGAAGTAAAATAAAAATACTTTTTGCAAGGATCTTATTCTCATTCAAAGAAACCTAGAATGGCAATAACTACAAAATTCTTGATGAGTTACGTAGAAAAGTATTTTACTCACTGATTCATCAAATATTGTAAAGATTCATTATCTGATTTTCTATAAGTAATCAATTAAAACAGAGACCGGGTTATTTGTTGTTTGGTGTTTTATATTTTATAGATAAAATTTGTAGGTATAATAAATATTCTGTAACCTGGCGTCGATATTAAATCACATTGGTATGCCGGAATTTCTATAACCGCATTTACTTAAATTGTTAGATAGTGAGTAAGTTTTGAATCATATTTATTTATTTATTTAAACAAATATTTACTTACAAGTAAGTAAATTTTTATTAATAAATCCTTATTTATCCTACACAAAATCTGTATATGTCATCCTGTATTACTTCGTATTGTGCGCTGTTCTATTATTTATATATTGTTATTGGAGGTTCTCGGCCTTTTCAATAACAAAAACTTTTCTGTTTGGTTCTGCCATGGATGTGTATGTGCATGTAAATTTTATGATTTCTTTACAAACGCACTGTTATTAATTATTGCCCGCGGCGTTTACACAGCGAGCCGTATATTTTTTATCTCTAATTAAAAGAACTCCAGTTTCTTCTTCTACCATATCTAGAAGTAAAACTTTCTTTTTGATAAAACCAAGAATTGACTTTGAAATAGTTTCGATCTATGCGATAATTTTAAGTACCTATACTTAAAATTTATAGATAGGTACAATCTTTTTATTTTTTTTAACGGACTTTCTCGTCGTATTAGGATGTTATGTGACTAGTCATTTGTTTAATTATAGCAGATTAGATAGGATAGTTAAGAGTTTGATAGGGGTAGTTTTGTGGGGTGACACGTCTCGGCGCCGAGGACGCTTTTTACAAAACACACGTCGTTTATAAGATTTAGTAAGCAATTACTGTCCTAGCCTGAACCCATTTCGTGGAACGAGACCGTTTTCCTTCCTTTTGTCGACCCGGGGTTACTTGATTTTCGTTTTTTCCTTTCTTTTTTGTTTTTATATTGAAAGAAAACACGAATCGTTGATGATTGTGTTACATATAATAAGTCTGTTTACGTTCTCATTTTTTCGTTATGTACCTAGGTATAAGTATTATAAGAAAATAAAATGCATTCAGGAAATAATCAATAAGTATACATAGTAAATAGTTTAAGAATTTTACGTGTAATTGAGTTTTTATTGATAAAATTTTATAACCTAAGGTAACACTTAAAAAAGCTGATATGAAATATTGTGATTCAAATTTTTAATAGAAGTATGTACCTACTGTGTACTGTACAAAGTACCTAATCATACCTAATCATAATAACAATTTACGTGGAATTTCCTTATTCAATTAATCCTTCAGGAAAAAGCATTATTCACGTAAATATTCTAAATATTGATTAGTTACAAAATGTGTTGTTAAAATTTCCCTTGTGATAACAATGTATTTATCTATACACGGAGGTATGCAAGTTGTGTGTAACAAAAAAATGAAAATATTGTACTTGACGCACCTATATTAATGAAACAGATAAAAATTATTCCATTGAAATTTTATTGGGTATAAGTAGTTGCACGTTCATAATATTAAAAAGCAATTAAGTGTCGATTGGGTAATAAGGTAATAATTTATTATTGTAGTAACAATAATAGTCGATTTAATTTTCCTCATTTTTTTTCACTTAATAAGTAAACATTTTCATTGTTTGCCTTCAGAGGTTGTCGTAACTTTTCCACACATTTTTTTTTTAAATTTCAGGAATAGTCTCTAAAACATTTTCTTTTACTACATTGAAAGTGTGTATAGAGGTGGTATAATACACAAACTAAAGTAATTTGTATGTTAGTATGGAGTTTTCATTTGTAGTTTATTTTGTGATGCATACAAAATAAATTGAATCCATAAATCAATGGTATTTTAAAAGAATGCATCGATGATATCGATTATGTATGATAAATATCGTTTCGGAATAAATTTCTTTATACTTAGATAAATAGGTACTGAATTTTACGATTGCTCGTCTTATCGCTAAATACTTGAAAAACAATTTAAATTGTGAAGTCACATTATCAAAATTTGTGTGCTTTTTCCATAAATGGTGATAAACAGACGGTGATTAATTTCGGTACGATACAGGCGAATAGTTTTTCATTGTCATTAGATGTACTTTTACGTTATTCGCATATATGTGATGTTCATTGTTTGGATTTTCGATTTTTTTCCACAAGACTACTAATTAGAGCGTAATTAGAGGTAATTTGAAGCATTACCTGCATATAGGATTATACAGATAAATATAAAATCAGATAGGCATAGTCGTTTATAATTGTGTAAAATAACTAGATTCGCTTTAGACACAAATTTTCTCACCCTCACTACCATAATGCTTTTATTTGACCCTTAAAGATTTTCAAGGTAAATTACCATCCAGTTTCAATTTTCACTTCGTTCGTGTTGTCCTTTCCTACCGTAACCTTATTATAAATTATATGTATTATTATTATTCAATAACTCGAAATCTCAATTTGAGTTATCGAAGTTCGACTGTAGGTAGTTTCCTTAGCTTTTACTCTTGTAAGGTTACTATCTATTTATTTTGTGTTACCCAATCATTACCGCATTTGCAAATTGCATTTCCCACAAACATGACATAAATAGCATTTATTATATATGTGCATAAGTATGTATTATGTAATATATTATTAATATTTATTAGAATATTAGGTGCTTTGACAGCATTTTGAAACAATTTTGTAACTATCTCAAGATGACGAAGTACATTTTCAGTGTTCTCACATTAAAAGCAAACAGTAAATTTTATTGTCTGTTATACTCTGCTCTGTAAATGCTCCTCGTGTTTGGAAGAGTGGGAGGAATTATTAATCTACCGCCGTTTATCTGAATAATTAGAAATGTAGCGTCATTTGTGTATGTATTGGTAGTCATCTATGTCTCCAAATGTATGTAAGTATGAAGCATTTATGTATGTATGTATGTATGTCTGTGAGTATGAATGAATGATGAAAGTATGAGTGTATTTTTATGTATGTATATGTGTTTGTGTAATAGTGTCGTTATGCATTCAATTATCTGATTCATTCCGAGAGACCAAATTGGTAACAAGTGGGTATACCAGAAACGGGTTGTTCCTTAATGAAAATCGGTGTGGCTCATCGCTGTTGCAATGTTGAAGTTGTTACGATGTGAGTTTTTTGTTTGCTTTCATTTTTATTTTAATTATTATATAGGTAACTACGTAACTAATTAATTTAATTAGAATACATATATGTACTAAAGTAATATGGTAAAAAGTGCCTGCTAATAGAAATCAAAAATGGTACCTACCTACCTGATGTACAGTGCCAATTAGTTATTGTGTTTGAAATAAGAGTAAGTTTTTAAATTTTAATGTGCGCCTACTACTAATCTATAAAATGGACTGTAATACGATAAGTTTGACTGAAGTTTATACAAACAACTACATACTTCTTGTAAGACGGTTTTTTTTGTGTCATATATATATATATATCAGCCGAATTTATGTCAGGTAAATATCATCAATAGATTACCAGTTCCTATCATGGTCAGTCAGAGCGGGGATGATCACTTCTCGTTGGTTGTCATTATTATGAACAGGCTAGCACAAGATTACCTATAAATAAAAATAATCACCTGAGCAACCAATTTCTTCAACCGGCCTAAAGGGAAAAATCCACAACATAAATTGTATAATAACTGTGCTGATTCTAAATAATAAAATCATATACAGCTTGATTACTCTAAGATGAGCTCTCAAAATTTTACAGTCGGCGTAGAAGAAAGAAAGAGAACGCATTCGGAGGAAGAAAGATACAATCAACGCTCGACAAATTACGACAAATAAATATATGTACTAGTTTTAAAACAGGGGTGCTTGATGTCTCCTCTCCGGTAGTCGTTAATTTAGTTTATACCTGAATCTCCCGATACTGTTATGTACACAAAATTATTATACATAGATAACCTTTCAGTAATGAAACGTGTTAATATCGTAGCATTTTGCACACTATATTGGCAGCTTTTATATTCTTTAAAATATAATAATTATATAAAATATTTCGACCATTTTAAAATGAATAGTCAGGCGATTTAGTATGCGCCCTGACAAGTACTCTGCTTCAAACCAAGCATGCAAATGCATCTCTGAGGCTATCGCCAGCAAGGCGTTCGTTACCTTTTGCCATTGCGCATCTTAAGAACTAGTACGTAATCCCGGAGACCATCCTAGATTAATTTTACTGTAACTAAATACTTTGGCTTTCTCAAAATCATTTACTTCATTGTTAAACTATCTGATCTTTACTGTGATGCTCAAATACAATGCAATATAATCTAATACAATACGTTATCATTCTGGTCACTGGGGGAAGTAACGCGCCCAGCAACTAATTCAAAGTGCAATGCAGTGGATATCATTCTGGTCACTGGGGAAAGTAACGCGCCCAGCAACTACTTCAAAGTGCAATGGGCCTTAAGGGAGTAACGCACGAAAAACCCTTTGAAGTGTTTTCTCAATCTCACTTTCTAATAAATTTAGGTACGTACCGAGCCTCTTGTGAATGCACGTTAACTGGTTGATAAAACAATGATCATTATACTCAAGTTAATTACTTCTCTTCAATTATCTAATTTATTAGCCTAGAGAAAAAGGTATGCTCAGTGAACTTACCCTCTCGTTGTAAACAGTAAACTACAACAAACTTTCCACACTTTTTACAATTCTAGTACAACACCTGTGCACGCGTTCACGACCGATCATTTATTGAATGATGCAATCATACGCGTCACGGACAATTGCATCGCTTGGGATATCAGGGGATCTCCCGGTTTTCCTCAGCTGACGCGAAGGTATGATGTGATGTCACCTTCTTTTTTTAATGCAATCGTATGTGCACATAAAGTACCTATGTCTAAATTTTGGGTGGCCTATACTGATGCCTAATAAATGATTAAATATAATTATGGCTGGCTCATGCCTTCATAGATGATTGTTTGTAAACATCGATAGTCAGGAATAGTTGCATATAAAAAAATGCTTAAAGCGTATAGAATAAAAATATCTCAATTATTTAAAAATAAAGTAAGGTTTATATTATATAAACGATATGTATCTATGTATTGTATAATTTTTTTAAAGTGACGGTTTAGCCAATAAAAATATTTGGCCGAATGACATCAGCGCTCAAGAAAATGACGTTCTAAACCTTATATAATAATAACAACACAAATTAACGAGATTTTCACAAACTTTATTTAAAAACGTAACATATGTTTCGCCAAACTTTGGCTTCTTCAGACGACAGAGTATTTACTACTGAAGAAGCCAAAGTTTGGCGAAACATATGTTACGTTTTTAAATAAAGTTTGTGAAAATCTCGTTAATTTGTGTTGTTATTATTATAATGATTTTCATCAAGTAAAGGTCGAAACTATTCAAACCTTATATAGTTGACAATATTAAAGAACAATTATTATTCTTACTGATGATAGACTTTGTAGCTAATATTCAACAAGTGTTAAAAAGGCGCCTGAAAGATCATTACGATAATTGCCCGTAAAATTTACAACCGTGTACATTTGAAAACAACCCTGTAAAAGCTGTTAAAGTATAGTCGAATTATTTTATCTTTACCATTACGTGATCAATTCTTGGTTTAAGTTAAGCCGGCTTTTCACTATGGAATATAGTGTAAATTATAACATTAGGTATATCCCAAATTTGCTGATTTACACTACGACATATAATTTTTCAATTAATTTAAATGCAATCGTCGTCATGATTGTTTTTCGTTGTTTGTGATTTATAAATAATAAATAATTCTACTATATCTATTTTGAGCTTTGCAGGTTCAATAAATGGTTAATAGTATCTAAAACCTGCTGACAATTTTCTTGTCTGTAATGCAATTAAAAAAAATATTAGACAATAGCTGTTTTGGTTTGTTTGTTTGTGGTTTGTTGGAGCTTTCGATTTTCAACTGAAAATTTTATGATCATGGTTTTAACTGAATTTATGTTCACTAAATAAAATAATTAACATAAAACTTTAGCTTCTAACAATTTTTAATTTATTCATTATTTATTCATTTTTGAAAACATATAAAAATAGATACTATTAATTTTTCTTGCATATACGTATTTAATTTAATTTAGTTGTAATCCAACAAAAAAACAATATTTTTTTGCAATTATTATGCTGATTCCTGGTAAGTTAGCAGAGTTATAAAACCCGATTGGTTCCTCTTTTTATGGTAACGGTAACCTCGAAATTAAAGTTCAAAAACATCGTTTTTATTTACTGGCGCTGGAATTTTTTTACGGAAATCTGTATAACTAATTAATAATTAATTGGAGAATTAATTGTTTTTTATTTGTCAGTTGTGTATTGTTCATTTCTATACACAATGAGTAATTAAATTGGACTTGTAACTTTGAAGCAAAACCTTTCAAGGTTCTGTTTTCACTATGGAGCAAATTATAATTACATAAATACGTATCTACCTACCTACTTGTAAAAAAAACATTAAAATATTTACATGCAGGTACTAGGTATATATGTAATGTAATAATTTCTGTTAGATATTTTTAACCCTCTTGGTACAGTTTTGAAATAAATATTTTCTTTAGTTTCAAATCATTCAGTCTGTGATAGCATGTAGACAAAATCACGGATATCAGTTAAATAAGCAACTACTTAATAATAATTAATGCTGATGAGAGAAAGTTGTTATTGAATTGTACCTACTGTTTAAGTATTACATGTTATGTATGTACATAATATTTTCATTTATTGAAACATATCTCTCGTTATAATAATAAACTGTGATAAACTGTTTTGCAAAATTTTTCATACATAATTATGTACATCGATGAGCTGGCGTTGTAATAATTAGTAAACTAATATCGCATTACATGGACTTACAATTAGTAGCATGTAGTTAATGTAATAATTAATATTCTATACTATACATGTATAGTGGATACGTATATAATTAAGGAAGCTGATAGCGGAATCGAGGTTATTATTTAATCCATCATGTTGTGCTTGCTTTATATGTGTAAGTATGTGTGAATGTGTATGCTATATACCAGATACATAATCTATTATGTACAAATAGTAGTTAACCCAACCGGCGTTCTCGATACGTTATCTCATACTGTCTCAATTTGTTTATGTTCGATTATAGGTCTTATCTCAACAATTTCGTATTCGCATCCACATACAAACCTCGTTCATAATACACACCCTGGTTAGTTACTTACTCTTCATCTACAACATACAGTATAGTATAGTAGTACATTCATAAATCGGAGTTTAATCGGGTTCATAATGGGCCATAACGATTACACACACAATTATTTATAGTCATTTCCATAATTATAAATAGGGTTGCATAAAAGAGGATTGCTAATAATAATATAATTGCAGACAAATTTAATGGCCTGTTCTGTAATAAACAAAATTAATTATGTAATGTGTACCATAATCGGAGGGAATCAAAAAATTAAAAATGCTGCAGTTAAAAAAATATATATATATGTATGTTGTATCTTGGATTATGTGGAGAATAAAAGAAGAGAAATCAATCTGATCTAATGCAAGATCCTTCGAGGCGAATTTATTTAAAAAGTGAATAGAAGAAATGTCCTTAGATTGGTTTTCACTGAGATGTCCATAAAATCCCGTATATCAAGCTAGCACGACAAAGTTATTTTTCCGATTTCTGACTTGCTCTACAATTTGTCGCTAATTTGTTACCAATTCCAAAAATTTGTCGCTCGTGCCGTTCAGCCATAATCAGCTGGTATGCTAGCTTCATAATAAGCTAGCACTACACATAGCGTATCTCGAAAAGGAAATGTCGTAGGATATTACTGTAAAGAATACAAGGAGATAAACGATTGGTCGCAAGAAGCAAGAGAGGAATATAAAATAAGAATAAGTAAGATGGTGGAAGGGGTAAGAAACTGGAAGGAGATGAAAGAGATGATGAATGAATGTTTAGTTAAAAAAAAGATTAAATTAAGGGAAAATAATGAGAAATGGTGGAATGAAGAATGTTGGAAAAAAAAAAGAATACAAGGTAGCGCTAGGAAAATGGAGAAGAAATGAATGTAATGAAGATTTTTTCAAAGTAAAGAGACATGTGTATATGGAACAGATTAAAAGAAGTAAGGAAGAATACAGTAACGAAATAGTAAAAGAATTACAGACGTCTAAAAGAACGGAAGAATTTTGGAAAATAGTGAATAAAAACAGAAAAATGAAAGGGAGGAAGGTGAGTGAAAGCATTACAGAGGATGAATGGTATGAATATTTTAAAAAAATGTTAGAAGGGAAAAACGAAAGGATAGTAATACAATGTGAAACAAAATGGGAGGAAAAAAGGGGGAGAGTATGAGAAAGTGGATATAGAGGAGATTAGAACAGGAATTAGAGCATTGTCAAAAAAAAGCAACAGGGAGGGATGGAATTCCGGGGGAGGCGTGGATTTATACAATAATAATAATTGAAAAAAAAATGCACGAAATAGTAACGAGTATATGGAACAAGAATGAAATACCAAGGGAATGGAAGTGTGGAGTAATAGTGCCAATTTTTAAAAAGGGTAATAGAGAAAGCACAACAAATTACAGAGGAATTACACTAATGGACACGGGTTACAAAATATATACGGAAATAATAAAGAATAGATTAAAAGAACAATTGAATAAAAATAAGGTATTATTATAAAGCTCTTATATTACTGTAAAGGCCATAATTTGTCGCTGAAAGATGACACATTCAAAGAATTTGTCGCTAGTCTTATCTCCAGCTGATAAGCGAAAAACTGCTGGGAAGCCATCAAATTCTCGAAAGGTAACGTGTTGCTCAACTTGGGGGAAACAGGAAAACCCTAATTTAAAAAAAATTAGTAAATAAATCCCATCTCTTAAAACAGATATAATAACTAGAATTCCTTGATTAATTGTTTGATGGTTTTCCAGCAGTTTTTCGCTTATCAGCTGGAGATAAGACTAGCGACAAATTCTTTGAATGTGTCATCTTTCAGCGACAAATTATGGCCTTTACAGTAATAATTCGAGATACGCTATCTGTAGTGCTAGTTTGATATCAAGCTAACATACCAGCTGATTATGGCTAAACGGCACGAGCGACAAATTTTTGGATTTGGTAACAAATTAGCGACAAATTGTAGGACAAGTCAGAAATAGGAAAAATAACTTTGTCGTGCCGGCTGATATACGTTATAAAACCCCCACTCAGAGACACCTCTCTCTACTTACTATTGTAATAGTCCTTCCTAAAAGATAATTTTGAATTAAACTTATTTTCTTTTTTCTTACCTGATCTGTTGTATTCCTTTAAAAACTTACTTCTTTCTATAAAACATTGATAATGAAATTCTTTATTTTCTTGCTTTTATAGGGAGTTACATTGTCAGTTTTAAATTAACTTAAAAACAATTTTCGGATAATTTTATATATATTAATGCAGTTGAGTAGGTAGAGTCTATAAAATTTAAGATTACATGTGAATGAAATAATCAACGATGGCAGAAGTAATATCATATCTTACTCGTTTTAACGAATAAGAAACAGGTAGCAACTGCAAAAGGGTGTGTCGTATAACTAAATTTATTTCGATGAACATGAAAATAATTTGGCTCGAATTTCCTTTTCGTAACTTATAGTAAGAATTATTTTATCCTTTATATCACGTGACATGAAAGAGGTGTATTATAAATACGTAAAAATTTAATTTGGCTCCAAAATTGTTGATTGATTTATACAGTTTATAATTATGATTGCGTGCCATATTAAATTTTATAGCGTATCTATATTTTTTTTTTGTTGAAGAATTTATGTAATGTTACGTTTTTTCTATTTGGCGTTTATGGTTTATCTAGTTATTGTGCAACTAGAAATCAGTGTCAAAACAACAGATAAACGATTTTTTTAATTTCATAAATAGATAAGAAATGTGTAACAATAACCTTACATTACAGCCTTTAATTAAGCCTACATTAAATACAATTAATCATGATACTTTCCGTTAAATATAGCATTTCATATGACGCTCTTTATTTCACAAAAAATTGTCAGAATAGAAGAACAAGAAAAATTATTTTAAATCTTTGTATTTAAAAAGAAATCAATTTATAATTGCGTTCTGGGGAAACAAAAAGTGGGGAATAGTTTTATATATCGAAGAGGGAACATTTTTGATAAACCGTGTAAAGTGTTTACAGTCATCCCTACATTATCCTAATCCTGACTGAAATTCACAGGAGCTTATGAACAACTCTAGGGTACGACACCCATTTTTCATTTATTTTCAAACGTCTCTGTCGATAAATAGGGTAAGCTTTGTGTCAAAATAGTCGAAAAAACAGGTTTTCCATGGGTCCCTATAGTGGGTTAAACTTTTCCCTTAATGTGTACTTATATTTTATAAATAAAATGAATTATTTTTACTTTAAACAAAAGGGTCAACAAGGTTTATTAACTGTGGCTTTCTTTTTTCCAGGGATCGGTTTGCCAACAGGGGTCACAATGCGAGAAAAGAAAAGTGGTGCTATGTCTCGTATGCAAAAACTCAAAAAAAGACTGTCACACTCCTTTGGACGATTAGGTGAGTAAAAAATCCAAAGCAAAATATTTGTTCCTGTACGTTTTGTTTTGTCGACATGAAGTTTTCACAGGGTGTGAAAAATAAACTATTTCTATATCGATGAATATGTAATAAGTAATGAATAATTTTGTTGCTTTATTGCTTCGATTTTTTAACGTCAACGATTTCATTTAACTGCTTACATGCTGAATACAAAAATTTATGTACCTACTGAGTACTTGGTGGTCAGCTTATTTATTTTGCAATGTAGCCAATTATGTACTTAATTAAAAATAAGCTACGTACATGTGATATGTGCCCAATTACGAAATTCAGGATTTCTTTTGCAATCACAATCGATTAAGCATAGATTTTATTTTATTTGGTTCCCTTTTATAAATTTATTTCAAAAATTGGAACCGCAGCTAATTTTCAAAAAAATAATTTGAGTTTTTGAAAAGTTTAATTATAACGTGTCGGTATATCATAAGTCGTTAGTTATAAATTGTTATTAAAGAACAACCAGTTGCCCACATAGGTAGGTTAGGTATTTATTACAAAATTTTATAAAATTTTAATTTGACATCGACATGATGAATTTACGTAATTTAAAATGCATTTTTCATTCTGGTTCACTAATTGCAGTATGAATTACTTACAGTCTAATTAATTTTTAACAATTTGTTGATTGGATGCTAAAAAATGAGCCCGCGGAATTCCTGGATGGAAAACCGGTCATATTACGTCACGAATATGCCTTTAAAATTAATAAATAAATAATAATTATATTATTTACGAGCTGTCTCGGCTAACTTCGTAACGCCTGACATTGACAACTTAAAAAAAATAATGATAATCATACATTGCGTTTTTTACTGACAAATTATATTGAAGAATTAATTTTCTTTTTATTTATTTTTTCTAATTTTCCGCGAAATTTTCCTAATTTTTTCTTTCATAAGAACCTTCTCCTGACAATAACAAACGCAACAAACAAATAATTAGCGAAATCGGTTCAGCTGTTCTCGAGATTTGCGCTTAGCAACCAACACATTCAGCGATTCATTTTTATATTATAGAAATTAATTTATTCATGGATAGTAAGGTGGATGCATGTTTTATGGCATTGGTGTCGGCTTTAATTAAATGCAGTTTAAAATGTACCAAATAAATGATAAATATATCTTAGATGACTTGCAGTGTAGCTGTTACCTTCAGAGTATAAATTTTCGGTGGCTCTGCGTGCGCAACTTCCGTTTCCTTCTACAGTTTTACTTTCAGTTTCATTAATTACAAAAATGTGTTAGGAATCAATAATTTAAAACTTTATATTTTAAATTTACATCTATTTCCTTTTCCTAACAAGAAAAATTAAGTACTTATATGAGTACCTACGTATTATTCTTTTATCCTTTTAAGTCCAAGAATTATGCTCATTGAAACGCAATTTACAACTTGTTTGAGTAAATCTTAAGTAGAATAATTAGGGAAGTATCTCGGCGTATGTTTAAGCAAACAATGACTTATTTGCACATGTTTCGTATCGTTAACTGTTTAATGATTACAATAAACTAATTCTCCAACCTTTCGTGCCTTGTGTACCCAACATTTTTGACAATGCAAACAAGGAAATCCTCTAAGTAATAAAATTATGCAAGCAAACACATTTGTATAGTACCTTTAAAAAGTTTCTGTAACAATTCTATAGGTACTAATAGATAGATATTTAATTCAAATGGTGACTACGTATGCTTAATTATTGTCAATTAATTTCGTCGTGAGGGTTTTTTTTTAACGATATTTAAAAAAGTTGTGTTGATATTCACCTTCCATCTCTCGTGAGATTAATCCTATATTGAGTTTTTAATTGAAAAATAATAGTAAAGTAGGAGAATCCTTTAAATTTAAAAGTTAATGTGAGATTTTCTTTTTTAAATAAAGATTTCGTTGGACCCTTCTCCATTTTATGAGTCTATTTAATTTATTGAAGTGTCCATCCCCTTAAATTATACTGATAAACAAATACTTTAGGGTACTCTGAAATCAAAATTAAAAACAGATTCACTCATGGTTACCCTGTAATACGCATGCCCCTTGTTCGATTTCACAGGGCGAACTGAATAATTTATTTCTAGATGTAAATCTAACAAAATCGTAGTCAGAACTTTCAGGATTCACATTAAAAGGGTGGAATCTTATCCACAGTGACGTTAACATTACTTTTTACCGAAAATGACAAAAACCACTCATTGTTTTCCACAATAAAAATGGAATTTGATGTACTGCCAACGATTTATTTAACGTAATAGAACAGAACATGATATAAATGATTGGCGCCTCTTGCATGTTACAAAAGAAGGTTAATTTTTGTTGACCACTGCTTTTGTATTTAAGTTTGAATTGTTTAATGTTTTCAACTGATTAAAAAGCATTTTGAAATTTATTTACGAGTTTGAAAAGATTATTTGATGTTTAGGCAACCTAGGAAGCAATCTGCTGATTGCATATTAGTTTTTGATAACTTTTGGACTTGGCTGTACCATCATAATTAAAAAGGTATAATGTACGTGAAACGTAAATTTGCGACAAATCGATTCATGTTACTACATATATCCATAACGAATTTGTAACCAGACCACTCACTTCCCATTCACAAGTATTCGTCGTTCAGCTAAATTTTGAATTGTACTTACGCTAAACCGAAACGTTTTACAGTAGTACGTACGTATTATTTAAGACCACTATAACTTGGTCTATTTACATTTCATGTTACCATTGCAAATAATGACTTTGCATATACATACCATTATTATTAGGTACCTACTTTAATAAGTGCGCTTATTTTCCAATGTAATTACGACCAGAATGTTTACAAAACATCGAACTTGGCATTACATTCTATTGTGCACAATTTCTGCTATAATGTTGATCATTTAAGTAGGTATCTACCTACATTGCAACAATTGGAGCTGTTGAACATTTTTTTTGTTATTGGCGTAATAAGTAGGAGTATATCTAAGTATAAAAAGTGAACCAAAATTTTGTTGTGTCACAGTGATTTTATATTGAAGATGGGATGATTCTGAAACGCCTCCTGTCACCTTTCTTACCATCTTTTTTATTGAAGGCAACTTTTCGTCCCCCTATTTTTTTATTATTTTGAAGTTTTACTTGTATTATTTTAACACGGTTTGATATTTGTTACTTTAGTAACTGTTTTTGCATTCAGTGTTGTTCTCCTCTTTAAATAACTGAACTAAAAATGATTCACTACTTTATAAAATTAGCAATGTCTATTTGAATTTTGTTTGAACTAAAAATAAACCAGTAGATACGTATTTCTTAAAACCATTATTGTATCATTACGTTGCTGACTTTAGCCATTCACAATAAATTCCTAAATCTTTCACTTTCATTCAAAAGTAAAACGTAAATGTTTCTGATAGTAATTCTGACCACGACAACATACACACAGTAGATATTAGTTATACTACTATACCTTAAGTATATGGTACATTGTATTTCCTGGCACGTTCAAATCTGACTTTGTGTAGTGTATACTCTTGCTTATATGAAATTATAATGAGCCTTTTATTAAGGACTTTATTGCTGAATCGAGGAAATATAATTACACTTTTATTCTACAACATAATACGACGTTAAAAAATCTGTAGGTACACGGAGAAGACAATTATGAAAATATTGCTAGAATTCTAGCAAACATGACTAAAAAAACGACGAGAAGCTCAAGGAGATTTTACTAGAAATGTCTAGTCAATCTACGTTCGGTGTTGAGACTGAATTCTAGTAAAATTAACTTGATTAGAAAACATTTTTTACACTTCTTATCACTAATTTTACTAAACTATTCTCATTCTAGTATTTTTTTCTTTACGACACGATAAAATAATCGAGAGGCAGAGAAAAAAAGTCTAGACTTATTTAGCTTGATTATTCTAATACTAATTACTTATTAGAAAGAATAAAAAATTGTTTTATACCACCAAGTACATTTTATGATAATTCTAGTATTATCTATTTACTAGAAAAATTTTGCTTGACTCATCAAGTAATAAAATCATGATTATTTTTCTCCGTGTAGGCTTTTCAAATTATTTTTAGAGGTAAAAAATGTTTGCTGTTTTTTTTATAATTTCAAAACATCCTGTATTGATTCAAAACATTCTCTAAATTCTGTAACATTCTTGAAGGTTCTGAAACATTCTTTGACATTGCGAATCGTTGTGGAAATTTATAAAACATTTTTTTTTTTTTCTTCTTGGAACATTTTTCAATACTCTGGAATATTCTGGAAAAATCTGGGACATTCCAGCAAATCTCTCACTCTTTGGTTTACCAAAAGCGTATCAAAACATTTTCGACTTCATTTGAAGGAAAAATAATGTGTTAGACAAAGATAGATTGGTATCTAATGACACATTGTTGCCACCCACGCCCACACATTACCACCACCCACCTAGACTAAACTTTCTTATTATCAAGGAGAGACCAAGGACCTATCTGCTACTATTATCAACGCGAGTGGGTGGAAGTAAGTGGTCATGGCGATAAGTAATGATTCACAAAAAAAATCTTTTTGTATACTAAGTACATTATATTGTTGTTGACATAACAATTCGATGTCATATTCCCCCAAACTGCCACTGATAAAATAAAAATTTACAAAAATATTACCTACAAGCTGTTTTTGACGCCAATATTTTAATTTATATGGATAAAGATACACAGAGTAATTATTACACATTTGTTGACAATTTCTGTCTCGTATATCATGGTTCAGTAAACTCTAATAAATAATCAATACTTACATATGTCTAAATCAGCTATCTATCAGTCTATAATTTACAGTTCAATTAATTTTCTGCTACCCAAAGGATTAAGGACTATTCACAAAATGATTTACTCACCAATGTTGAAATAGATGACGCAGCCAAGTCCTGATGCAAAGCCACCAATCACTAAAATCATATATTATACACGTATATATTACAAGAAGTTTTTGAAGTATTTGGCAAAAAGGTTATTCTGGAAATCTAGATATATTTGTTTGCAATATTTGTCAGTTTAGATCTGATTTTTAAAAACAAACAATCACTTGGTATGTTAAAAGAAAAGTAAAGTATACCAATGATAGACAAACACATAATTTAAGCACGAAACACTTCTATTCTTATTGTTTTCGCCCCTTTTGTGTAAAAATGTTAAAAATTCTAAAACTCAAAGCAGTTCTCGTCCATCCCCTTTGTTTTTCAACAATCACCACATTTATAGTCGCCACAGGACTCAACTTCTGATACAAATTACGAATCTCTTTATCGTTTTCCATTACTTGTTTAGAAGAGTTCCTCGGTAAAAATCACGTTTTATTGCACCCATAACTTGCTGGATAAGAATAAGAAAACAAACGACATGGCTTACAACTTGTTTTCTATGTGTCCATTAAAACAGTTTACAAGCTTTATCATCCATTGGAATGGGTATTCACTCATTCGAAGCTTGTCTCGAACCCTTTGTTGCCTACATACAATATCTGAACGTATAAGAAACTTGCACATTCGTCATAGGTTTTAAGTACAAAAATTTTGTTTATTAATGTTATCGATTTTCACATGAATAATTTAAGTAGATTTTATTGATTCCATTGTACGAAATAATGGAGATATAGGTTTTTAATTTTAGGGTGTTATTCTAACCAAAAAGAATTTCACCCCAACTATTGACAATTATCTAATATAAACAAAAACTTTTTTTCTACCAACATTAGGGTTTTAAATTATGTATTAATTAAAGGTTGCAACTGATGGTAAACGATGAGGAAAACATCGTATGCTTGACTGATTTGTTATATAAATTATGTTTTTTGTAAACAAAAGTTTGGTTTTATTTGTAACAGATCACAAGACCTGACGAAAATAACAATTATAAACTGTAATTGAGCATCTACAATGATTAAATATATTTTTTCTTGAATGTTTGGATAAGAGCCAATCTAGTTAAAAATGAAATTATTAATTTCTTAGACCAGCATGACTGACCGAAGAATTTGAGTCTGATCTCAGAATTATTTCAAAAAAGTTTGTGTTTCGAAACATTTTGGCTTCAAAATTTCAATATGCAAGGGCAAATTTATGACCTTTGTCTTATTATTAGAAATTACAGTGCCCTGGGGCTGTAAAGATCGAGAAACAGGATAACCGTCATTTTTTAAGTGCTCACATGAAGGTACCAGGCAGACTGTGTCATATGTAAGGTTTTTTAGAGGGCGGAGTTACATATGTTTTGTTTGCGCGCGCACTCCAAGATCAAATATGACGTACGCCTCCGCCTTTATTGCGGACACTACAGAGCATAGTTACAAGTACAACAACATCGTCACGGTGTAGTATCCTTGGTCTTGGGGTTCTCTGTGGACATTAGAGGGCATATTTTCGATTTTTTTCTATTGTTAAGCTTTTATTATCCTCTTGGCTGTGTTATCTTTTTATTCCAGTTGTTTAGGGTGCTCTTAAGAAGGTAAAAATTTTATTTTTTTGATTTAGAGACGTAGAAGTGTTGACATTCTGATATGTTTAAACAATTTTAGAGATTCAACGTCTGAACTGAACCATTGGTTCTTATTGTTTTTCGTCCTTTTTACCCCTACACTTTCCAACGTTGCTTGAAAAACATGAAACGTAAAAATTATAGTCGCAGAGAGGCGCGAAATTTGACTCGTTCATTTTTAGTCGTACGTATAATGAAATTGTTTCGCAGCAAATGTGAAAAGTTCATCGCGAGAGACTTATCCTCCTATTCTACCCCAACAACTTCTCATTTACAACTGCCAAGAAGAATATGAAATAGGCAAATGTACGTTGTAAAGCACTTCGGAACTTTTCTTTTGTCCCGGTACTTATATATCTGTGACTCACACAATATGCATATATTATATTGTAATTTATGTGTCTACATATTATATAAATTATATTTTGAGTTTCCTTGTCGCCGTTTTCCTTCTGTGAACTCATATGATCTATGACTTTACGTCACCGGGCGAGAGTAATCAGAAGTTGGTACACACCTCGTCGACGTCTCAGTCCTTCAAACATAAGCTACTGCTACATAATAAAGTATGGTTATGTACAGGTATATTTGTGCAGAATGTATAAATAAACGAAAATATTCTGTTATATTATGACATACATAAACTTGTAGATCATACTTTTATTAGGTCTGCACATAAATTAAGAAGTGTATCCGCAAGTACTTTAAATATATTTTCCCGGGCAAAAGGATTTTAACCTGTAAGGGCTACAATTTACGCCACTAAGCGCCCACAAAGGGGGTGTGTCGAGTGTTCACGTGAAGATATTACGTAAAGTATGACATGCCTTATATTGCCTAAAGGCGGAGCTTATGCTGGGCGTGTTGTAAACTATAGGCGGAATTATATACGTCTGTACGCGCGCACCTGAAGATTAAAATTAATGTACGCCTCGTTTGTAAGCTCCGCCTTCACTGCAGACACTAACACAACACATTCGCCAGTTTAACGATTATAACTCTAGTTTCCTTTCAGTCTTGATGTTCTCTAAAATGTTATCTACTTTAAGAAGGTAGCATATCCATAATAAACTATGATTTATGTTTCACACAGCGTTATTTCATATTTCTGTCTTGTTTTCAGACACTACACGCTATGTAGACAAAAGCGTACTTATGTATAAGCTCTTAGCTCGTTAAATCTAAAGCGGTGACTGTGCCAGATATATATATCTGCGCTTTGGATGTTTCATCCTTTTTTTTTTAAGAATTAACATTAAGGAGCAGCTATAAACCAATTTACGATTAGTGTTTAAAGGCTCACCAGCCCATTTATTACCCCGGACACGTCCTTAGTAGCGCACTGCAAAATGTGCAGCTTAAATTTGCAAACGATCGTATAGTTTGGTATACTAATGATTATCCTGGGATTTAACATGTACGACAGTCCCATTTCTTGTTAATGTGTTTGGTAATTAAGTGCCTATACAGTTAATTGTAAAACTTGGGCTTGAGTTGGTTGGTAAATGGTAATCGAAATTGTGCAGAGTAAATTTGCCCTAATTTTCGGCTTAATTATACAACTAAACTCTATTTCAAAGAGAATTGATTATGTCTCAGTAACTTATTGCCAGAGAATGTTTTTGAATTCTTCCGCAACCTTCTCACTAGTTTTTTTATTTTTTTATAATCTTGGCCTATTACGTATACATAAATGGCGCTGCCGGATCGACATCCGTTGGTCACAATTTCAAATAATGTTTTTATATTCACGTTCTGGCGATTTTTGTCGTTGCTTTGTACACTGAGAGGACGTATATTCGTTACCAGTAGTTTTCTTAAATGGCAACGTCGCGCCTTTTCGGTCTGTATGTTGTCGATAATGTAGGAAACAATAATATTGCGAGCAGAATCGCATCTATTGCTCGCTAGTTTCGTGGCTGTTTCAATGTTTACATACTTAATATACAGAGTCTTTCAAGTTGATGTGCTATTAGTTTATGAAATAGTAGAATGAATTCAATTCTGAAACTTGGGCTCATTTGGTTATTGTTTATGTCGCTTCTGTTAAAAATATTGTCAAGTTCGATTTATATCCGGTTGTACCGGATGTAGATGTTTACTTTCTTATTTTAAATGGAATGACATACTTCAAATTGTAGATTTTCTCAAAAAGCATAAGCAAAGTTAGACGATTGTCCCATATCGAAAGACGCCAAATTCAATGAGGAATTCGAATATGTAGTCAAAAATGGGTCATTCTATTAAAAAAAAATTGATTTATGCCTCTTTGAAGTTGACCAACTTTGATCACAAAATTTGAACACCTTGTACATTTTAGTTAAAAACCACAATTGTTTTTTCGATAATGTGAATAGTTATAAATAATTGTTACGAGTTATAAAGCAATCTCAAAAATTAATTGAATTACGGTTTTTTAAATGTTAACGTGCAGATGTCAAAAATTTTGAAAAAAATTAAATAACTCAAAATCCATCAATATTTTTGAAGTAAAGCCTCCTATAAAATATGCATGAATTCAGATTTTCTATCGGAAAATGTAAAAAAAGTATGTCATTCCATTTAAAATAAGAAATTTAACATCTACTTTCGGTATTACTGGATGTAAGTCGAACTTGAAAGTATCTCTAAAAGAAGCGACATAAACATTAACCAAATGAGCCCAAGTTTCAGAATTGAATTCATTCTACTATTTCATAAACTAATAGCACATCAACTTGAAAGACCCTGTATATTAAGTATGTAAACATTGAAACAGCCACGAAACTAGCGAGCAATAGATGCGATTCTGCTCGCAATATTATTGTTTCCTACATTATCGACAACATACAGATCGAAAAGGTGCCACGTTGCCATTTAAGAAAACTATTGGGAACGAATTAACGTCCTCTGAGTGTACCTTTGTATTGTTGAAAAGTAAATTTAGACCTATAATTATAAATCATTAATTTTGTGGAAAATAGACTCTTAAAACTTTCACCTAAAAAAAGATCCAGTTCCCATGACAGTGAGTGTTGCCAATTTAATGTAACTTTGGCGTTCTCAAGTGACCTGGAAATACTCCAAACTTGAATCCAGTCGGGACCTACGTATTGCCCAGAAACACCTTGAAAAATAGACTGTTCGAACAGTACAGTTGATAACTCCCAGACAACGATATAAAATTTGACGGCTTACAATGATAAAAGTTTCTATTGTACTTTCATACCCCCCATGTCTCGCTTGTCGTTTCCAGAATGTGAAACAGGAAACAATGGCATCGTCTTTACCTACATTTTATCTGTTCTGATTCTATGATTCACTGAACAATTTAAGGCTTCCAAATGCTTTCATTTTTATTATTACGTTACATTCTGTTCAGTGTTCAATCGTATCAATTATTTTGGTAATATTTTAGGCGTCAAAATGGACCTAGCTGTAAATTATAATCGGTAAAAAAGTTTCTCTTATTTATTTCGTTCTCATTTTGGTTTTTGCTGCAAGATATTTTAAATTTCTGTTACACTTCTGTAAACTAGTTGCAATCAAATGTTGCATTTTGTTGGTTCGTTGGTTGCGTGTGTTAAAAAAAAGGAAGAATGAAAGCGACTGACACTGACGGTTAAGTATCTTGGAAATGTAGGTCAAAGTTTTGTTACTTTTTTCACAGGTCGCGTAGCACTCACTGTAGGCATATCACTTTTCACGTGTACTTTGAGAAACGCGCCTGCAAAAAAAGAAAAATAACTAGAGACTTCTCATTTGTTAAACGACCGACCGGAAAAGATAAAGAAAAGTCAAAACATTGTTTGCTTTTTGGCCTCCTCGACATAAAACCTACGTAATCTGATTAAAAGTTTTTGCTCGTTTACGAAAGAAAATGTTCGATTCCATTTTACATCAACCTAATCGATCGATACCGGCGGCATTGTAACCTTTTCTGTCTATTCTGATTAAAATGCAATGCACTTTTTTTACAAAAATAGATCAAATAAAACAACAACAAATTGAAGTTGTAGTGCAATTTGTTAACTGACGTCTTACATTGTTAGTATTCCGAACAGTGGTCATCTGTCTGCCGGTCTGTTGTGTGTGTGTCTATGTGTGTTGTAGCACATGCCGCCTCATCCCGTTAATAATTAAGGGCTAATCCGAAGGCGATGGAAACTTAGAAAACTGCCCGACAGCTGAGTAAACGGCTTTTTAATTGCGTTCCGGTGACCATTAACGAGAACCCGGTTGGGGAATAGGGGGACAGGGCCGTAAGTGATGGTGGAGGAGGTTGTTGCAGTTTGTACGCCCCTATCGATTCCACGTGTATATTTTCCCCTTACTAAGCGGAAAATGTTCGTACGGTGGGGTGGGTGTTGATTCTGATACTGTCTTTTTTCAATGTAAAGTTGCCTTGATCATTGTCAATTAAAATTTCCTTATTAAGGATTATATTCTACATGGATAATTAAATATCCTTTTCACTTGGTCAGAAATCCCATCAGCACGCCTTGGATCATCAAAGACAACATAGTAAGCGTTCTAACTAAACTAATTTTGATTAAAGCGAGTTGTTGGAACCTGAATTTTGAGTCGGTATTCTTATTTAATGAAGGAAGGAAATTTTCGAATATTTACGCCCTAAGGGTTCCATAAAGTGGAATTTACCTGTTCTTGTATTATATCTGAGTAAGTATTGTGTCGGTTGAAATGAGCCGAGGACGTGGCCAATCAGGCAGATTCTTTTATTCCTCTCGTCGTCTGTTAAAATACCATTGCGACTTAATGAAAAAGAGAGCATTGTCTCTCGGACGTGGCCGACTGCGGAATTGTTTTTAGCCCTTTTCATACCGCGCTCGCCCTGGTTTTCTGGGCGCAGCGGCGGTCGTCAGACCATTGCATTGCACCCATTCTCATTGGTAAAACAGCGAGCTTTAGCCGAACCGTGTGCCGGTTGCGCGGGCTGTTTCCTGAAAAGAGTTGTCAAGTCAGCACGTTTTATTGCAATCTTTTTTGTCTATTTCATAACGTATTTTTGAACGTCTGGAATCTAAATGGAAGAATGAGTCCGCAATTCGTGAAATACCGGCAAAAGATGCATTCAGCAAGAATAGAGGTTTGTACGTATTGTTGTAATGAATAAATAGAACAAAAAATTGAGAGAAAGAGACGAATGACCTTAAACGCTTTAGTTTTAGTTTCAAAAGCTGCGGGACGTTGTCAACGTAAAATATTTTTAATGAAAACTAAATGAAAAGAACACTACCATGAATTTTTTTTAAGATTTTATTCTTGTATATTGGAAACTGGGACTTTAGAGAGTGAATGTTTGTTAAATATTTTTATAGTTTATAAAACGAACTTTGTTGAACATTTCTAAGCGCATCAGTAATGGTAAAGCTTCAAAGATGGCGTTTACAATGCGGTTTGCAGTTATTATTAATTTCAATTGTTACCGAAAGCAGCAGCTATGATTTAGGGACGTATATCAAGATAGCACGACAAAGTTATTTTTCCGATTTCTGACTTGCACTAAAATTTGTCGCTAATTTGTTACCAATTTCAAAAATTTGTCGCTCGTGCCGTTTAGCCATAATCAGCTGGTATGCTAGCATGATATCAGACTAGCACTACACATAGCGGATCTCGAATTATTACTGTAAAGGCAATTATTTGTCGCTGAAAGATGACACATTCAACGAATTTGTCGCTAGTCTTATCTCCAACTGATATGCAAAAAACTGCTGGAAAGCCATAAAACTCTCGAAAGTCCCAACTTGGGCGAAACGGACGTATATCAAGCTAGCACGACAAAGTTATTTTTCCGATTTCTGACTTGCACTAATATTTGTCGCTAATTTGTTACCAATTTCAAAAATTTGTCGCTCGTGCCGTTTAGCCATAATCAGCTGATATGCTAGCTTGATATAAAACTAGCACTACACATAGCGTATCTCGAATTATTACTGTAAAGGCAATTATTTGTCGCTGAAAGATGACACATTCAACGAATTTGTCGCTGGTCTTATCTCCAACTGATATGCAAAAAACTGCTGGAAAGCCATCAAACTCTCAGGTAACGTGTTGCTCAACTTGGGGGAAACAGGGAAAACTTAATTTAATCAATTTGGTAAATAAATCCGATCTCTTAAAACAACTAGAACTCCTTGATTAATTGTTTGATGGTTTTCCAGCAGTGTTTCGCTTATCAGCTGGAGATAAGACTGGCGACAAATTCGTTGAATGTGTCATCTTTAAGCGACAAATTATGGTCTTTACAGTTATATCCTACGACATTTTCTTTTCGAGATACGCTTTATGTAGTGCTTGATATCAAGCTAGCATACCAGCTGATTATGGCTAAACGGTACGAGCGACAAATTTTTGGATTTGGTAACAAATTAGCGACAAATTTTTTGATTTGGTAACAAATAAGCGACAAATTATAGTGCAAGTCAGAAATCGGAAAAATAACTTCATAGCTTGATATACGTGATGTAGGAAATGCAATCACCAAAATTGAAGTTTCTAAACAATTCTGAGCAAAAAGTATGTATTGCTTATGGTCCCTTGTCAAAAATTAATTTCAGTTAAATGAAAAATCCACAAGATGATGAACACATGACAATTTGAGACTTCAGTTTCCTCCAGAGGTCCATATTTTGAGGATCTTTTGATCAATACTGAATTGAATGTATCCCACAGCTAAAAACAATTTCAGTTGAGAAAGTTTTTTTGTTCGTTAACAAAAACCGTACCTAATAGTTAATTAGAACAACCCAGTTATTTATGTAAAACGAGTCAAACTAGGACACTTAGTGAATTCAATGTATCAGTGGAGTGCACAGGAATAATTAATTTGGTCTTGCAGAGCACCTGAGCTCTCCTAAAGGTAGTGAAAACGCGAATGAGCGAAACGAATTAATTAATCGAGCAACGATAAGCAGTCGAGTGGCGAATTTGCACCCTTTCCATTATTCATGGCTGCACAAATTCTCGCAACGAGGTGCCAATCATGCGAACTACTTGTTGTCGCTTCTAGTCGTTTTTGCCCGTGTTTTCGGATTAATTCTTAATTATTAATTTGTCTCGGGTAATTGGACGAAACCCAGAGGGTTAACTTAACTGAAAAGGGGGAACGAAACGCATACGGATTAAGACCTTTCTTCCCTCAACACGGAATACTGATGCACCTGTGAGTTTGTCGCCAAACAAGAATCCTCGACATGCAAGTCAAATTAGTTTTCATTCAATATATTTTTTTTTATTGACACCCTTTGGTTTCATAATATCCAACCGAAGAACTCTTTTTAAGCTGTATTTAGTCTTTTTATCAACTGTGAAGCATTTGAGCGACTAAAATATTTAATATCTTGTATAATATTTGGCCTTGACCTGCGCTCATCATCCAAAGTATGCAGACACCCTAATAACTAACCCTTAAGCACCCTTTGGCCTCGACTATAAATTGGATCTCAGTTTTAATTAGATTAGATTAGATTAAAACGTTGGAGCCTGATGCAGTTCGTTTATATCTATCTGCCTGTCCTAAGGTATTCGCAGATTATCGAAAACATATTACATGGTCGGTAATGAGAAAATGATGGGGAAGTGTCGCGAATATAATTCGATGCTGCGAAGGGCGGAAAAATATTACTCACAGCTGTCTTTTATTAAAACAGATGCAGACGGGGAGGATTTTAGCTGTTAGAATCGTTTGCAGCACATGGTAAATGAATTTTAAGTATATCGAAAAAAACAATTGATGTCGACGTCTGTATACTATTTTGAGACCTCGTCTGGATAAATTTGATGCAATATAAAGAATTGTTGAAGATATGGTTGGGAATGAAATCTAATATTTTTTTACAGACGTTATTGATACAGAATAAATTGAGGTTAGACTGAAAAAACAGTCGTAGGTGCTTTCGATATCAGATTCGACCTAAAAAAACTGTTTTTTGGAAAGGCCAAGGAGAAGCATTTCCTTTATTCTTTTACATTTTAGGCTATGTTAAAGTGTAGGTGGGAGGAATTAATTGCCAGGTTTTCCACAAATATGCCAAGAAGAATCTTCTCTATTCTCCAGCTTTTTGAACTAAGCTAGAATATAGGTGGGTGGAATTTATTGCCACATTTCCCAAAAATAAGTCAAGAAAAAGCTTCACCTCTACTCTTCAATTTTTGGACTAGGCTACAGTGAAGATGGGAGGAATTTATTGCTACATTTCCCAAAAACAGGTCAAGAAGGAGCTTCTCTATTCTGTAGCTTTTGGACTAAGCTAGAGTGTAGGCGGGTGGAATTTATTGCCAGATTTCCCAAAAATAAGTCAAGAAAAAGCTTCACCTCTACTCTTTAACTTTTGGACTAAGCTAGAGTATAGGTGGGAGGAATTTATTGCTACATTTCCCAAAAACAGGTCAAGAAGGAGCTTCTCTATTCTGTAGCTTTTGGACTAAGCTAGAGTGTCGGTGGGAGGAATTAGTTGCCAGGTTTTCCAAAAATAGGTCAAGAACAATCTTTTCTGTTCTCCAGCTTTTTGGACTCGATTGGAGTGTAGGTGGGAGAAATTAATCGCCACATTTGCAAAAAAGAGACGAAGAAAAAGCTTCAGTTCCACTCTTCAGCTTTTGGACTAGGCTAGAGTGTAGGTGGGAGGAATTTATTGCTACGTTTCCCAAAATAGGTCAAAAAGAAGCTTCTCCTCTGTTCTCTAGCATTTTGCGTTACTTAACAGTGTAGATAGGCGGAACAAATTGCCACGTTTCCAAAAAGGGGCCGTTCACAAAATACGTTCGAATACGAGGGGGGAGGGGTCTTGCTGTGTGTGACAAGATGTAAAAAGTGGATCAGGGGGTCTACAGCAACGTGACGTTCGCCGTTCATCAAAAAGTTTTACTGAATTTTTACAGAATCCTTGGGGGGGAGGGCTGTTTAGTTTTTGTGACGTAATATTTACAGGGAGGGTCACAGAAACTGTGACAACCGGGGGGAGGGGGTCAAAAAAAGCTAATTTTAGTGTGACGTATTTTATGAACATCCCCAAAGGACTTTTCTACCTATACTACCCACTGGTTTTTTATACTAAATTGGAATCTAAGTGTGATTAACTAACCGTTTATTTAAAAATTATTTTAAAATTGAAATATGTTCGTAATCTTTTTTTTAATAATGTATCTACAAAAGAACTGATTGTAAGAACAAGAAGTGTAATCGTGATGTAGCATTGTATTTTTGTTCTCTCCTTTAACAACTTTTTTGTCGGCGAGCGTGTTCTTGACTTGACACAAATTCAAATTCCAACAAAGAAAAACTCGCCGGGGTTTCCATTATTATTGTGTTGATGAATAAAAATTGCCAATTGCCACGCACACTCTACACTCTGTTATTCATGTATCCTTAATAAGACACAATTATACATAATAAGATTCGTTTTGCACGACGAATTCATTGGTTACTTCCGGCGACAAATAAACCGAACCAACCAACGCCTTTGTGTTATCTCTTTATATTTATAAGCACCTACGAAAATTGGCTTGACGGGCATAATAAAAACAAAGTGTGTATACAAACCCTGCGTTTAATCATCCTAATAAGGGCATATATTGCACGTAAATAAATGGCCAACAAATCAGTACACAGTGCGTGTTAAAGGAAAATGTTGAAACACTGAGTTGTTTGGAAAATTAAGAAAATTGCAATTTTCTGTAGGTATGGAAGAAAAAGTTAATTGGATTTAATTAATTAATTAAACTTCGTAATCGTCTCGTTGACAAAGAAAAAAGCATTTTGCGTAGTTTTTGAGCCACACTGTAATCACAAGATTAAAAACTTTTCCTAACTATTTCTTCTTCTTCATTACGAAACCTATTCACACAACAGACAATAAATTATAACTTATTGGGTTTAGTTTGAGTGGTTCTAACCTGTAAATAATTTCAATTAGAATTTTTTATTACGAACTCATTGAAATCACGTAATGCTATATAGATTTCATCTACTATGGTAGTAGCTACGGACATTTTTGTTCAAGACGCCGTGGTATCCAGAATTGAAGATTATCAGGTATAATTTGTGTATAGGTACATACATTAATGTTCGTAATCATGTATGTAATAACTAATAAGTGTATATATGTATTTGGAAGGACAGATTCCTATTATCCATCCACTGATGAACGTATTCAACCGTTTTATCTAAATTGTTCTCTTCCGGCTAATTAATTTTCCTCGGGCATCGTCTAAACTCCACGATGACGTACCTCACCTGTTATGTTTATGGTCACTCACAATGGCTTTTCAACCAAAACAATCACGTTTATTAACGCTCATGTGATAATACATACGTATAGTATTAATTCTGTATAATGAAATTGACGGGAGTACCTACAAAGTGTTTATTTCGGTTTTATTTATTTAAAATTTTACAAAAGGAATTAAAAAAAAAAAAAGAATTACAGTGATAACGTCTCTCAACTAAACCTTTTACTTTTCATAATAAAGGATTTTCTTATAATAAATTAATGAAAAAAAAAAGGTAATTACTTGAAAAATATTCCTTTTTAGTGTAACTATATTTTTATATTATCTATATATATATATATTACTAGCTATGCCCGCGACTTCGTCCGCATGGAACACTGACTTTCGGCAGCATTTAAAATTTTTTTCTTCTATATTTTTATTTTCTGGGCCGTAAGCCTTTTTGCCGACGTCATTCCATAAAAACTTTCGTTCCTTATTTTTGCCCCCTTAAGGGTAAAATTTTTACAAACTTTAAATGTCATATTTATATCTAATCAAAAGCTTAAAAAATAAGTTTCAAGCCTCTAGCTTTATATCTACTTATCTATCTTTGTACCAAATTCTCATTTAAATCGGTTCAGTAGTTTGGGCGTGATTGCGTAACACACAGACAGACAGAGTTACTTTCGCATTTATAATATTATAGATTAATATAGTTTAATTTTAGTTTAAAATAGTTTATATAGCTTAGTATTCAACTAGTTTTATTGATCCAAATAATCAAAACCTCTATAACTTTTTACACTTAATATTTTAATTTTCTGGGCCGTAAGCTTTTTGGACGACGTCATTACACAAAAACTTTCATCGGCTAATTTTATCCCCTTTAGGGTAAATTTTTTACAAACATTGAATGTCGTATTTATTTATATCTAATCAAAAGCCTACAAAATGAGTTTCAAGCTTTTATCTTTAAAAATTACGTAATTTCCGCACAAACTTTTCTATTTCAACCCCCTACAACTTTTTTTTCGCATTAAATAGTAGCCTATGTCCTTTCTCAGGCTCTAGACTATTTCTGTACCAAATTTCATTTAAATCGGTTCAGTAAATTTTAGGCGAGATTGTGTAGCATACAGACAGAGTTACTTTCGCATTTATAATATTCAGCGAATTCATTTTCACCGATTTTCCCATGGGAATAAGATATTTTCCCGCAGTAAAACGTAGCCTTTGTGTTAATCCAGGGTGTCAGCTAACTCCATACGAAATTTTAATAAAATCGCTCCAGCTGTTTAGACGTGAAGAAGTAACAAATATACCCATCACACACTCGCAAACTTTCGCCTTTATAATATTAGTGTGATATATTTTAATTAATTTATTCTATCTTTATTTACAGGTAAGGAGGTCCTTTTGTTGTCGTATTATTGAATAATAGAAGCTTCAAGTTGTAAGTCACTCTTAATTTTAAATTAGTTTGGAATTGCTCCAAACGTCTAAATTTTTATGCGTCACCTTGTATATACAAACTTAATACGAACATGTGTTCCTTCATTCCCTTCACAAGAGAACTTATTGTTTTGCCCATCAGCATCTGTTCAGAAATCTGACGTCACTGCAACAGATACCCGCGGCTTTGTTGTCGCCAATAGAAAACCCATAATAAATATGATCGGCGAACAAGTGTTTGCATAAATACGTGTATGTAAAGAACCGGGGGTGTATATGTACGTATGTGTGTGCATCATGGACGCGTTTATCGTGTAACCATATAACCAACAACCTCCATCGTATTTATTGCAAGCACCCCAGCAAGCTCATATTTCAAAAGCTCTCTTTCCGTCAGTGTCAGTTTGCGTAATAGGTACGTACGCGAAGAACTGGGGTGCACATCTGCCGTCGATGGTGCTTTGGGGTCTCGGGAGGTTGCCTCGAATCGTTCGGTCGTTCTTTATATCATGATCTTTATTTTTGAGTTATAACGGCCCGCGTGGGAGGGCATCCATCCATTGGAGCGACGAAGTGGGTAACCTGAAACCGATCAACCGTCATGAAAATTATGTTTTACAACACTAAATTTACTCGATTAATAACTTGCTTAGGGGTCATCCATAAAGTACGTCACACTAATTTTGTGATTTTTTTTGACCCCTTCCCCGTTCTTGTCACAGTTGGTCACATTTGTGAGACCCCCCTCCCTAGTGTGACGTTACATATTTTGCAATTTTACATATAGAAATTATTAAATTAAAACAGCAGATCCGAAATTAGTTTTATTTTCATTTAAATAATTTTTTAATATTATCGACATCAAATCAAACATTTGGAAAAATGAACAAAACAATAAAATATTAATTATATTACCTAATGGAAGTTACAAACTCAATCATCTTTAGTTTGGAAAACAGAAAGAAAATTTTACTTCTTTTTAAATTTTATACATTATAAAAAAAATTGATAATTTTATTTGTTTTTTTTTAAAAGTAACATTTTTAAATCACAAATAGATACATGAATTATTATGCATATAGAGGGCACAACAAAAAAAATGCATCTTGTACCTCAAAGTTGGTGTGGTAAGGAAAGGAGTGCACGTATTATAAAAAACATAAAAGTTACGGTTTTTTAAATCAAATTTTCTCGAAAACCGTTAGTCTTACAAAAAAAAGGTAATGACATGTTTTTTAGGCCACAAATTTGATAACCACTATTTTTTCGGTAAAAGTACCTACCTAACTGTTAATGAGATATTCGCGAAAAACTGTTTATCGTGACCTTTGACCTCACGTAACATTTTTAGCGGCACATGTATCGCTGGAGACTTTTGGGATATTGTTTAGAACCACAAAAGAAAGATTCATGCAAAAATCTCCATTATCCTTAGTTTGCAAAATTTTATAGCGTTTTGACGAGGTTTGTAGTAAAAAGGTCGATTTGAATTATATTTCTGGCCCGTGCTATCTATCTTCAAGCCAACCAACCACCAAAACGTAATTAAAAGGTCTTGATGATGGTCGATGTAATTCTGAAGTGACATGCCGAGACGTTGGGAACGCGACGCGATGCGAGACAATTATTTCTGGTCCGCATTCCACGATGACTCACTCATCCTACCGACTTCTTGAAAATGATGCCGTCCTCGTAGCAGTAGGCAGATTAAATTTTATTAATGTGTCACTTAACTTTAACTGATATGGAGGTACTTATTTAAATTAGCAGAAGGCACTTCTTCGCAATTTCTACTCGACTGTATTAACGGTACATTCGCGATGAAAATGAAGCTTAAGAAGGGTAAAAAGATCAATAGCTTTTGCTGTACTGATTTTTATTTGGATATGTTTTTAAGGAGTAACCTGATTTTTTTTCCAAACAAATGCAAAGCAAACTAGGATGTTATAAAGCAGTCCAAATTTTTATTTCTTCGCGTGTAAATGTTTGTTTGGGTAAATTAATTCACTAGTTAAAAAACGAAACGACCACGTAAAAGGTTAGAGTTCAAATGTAAAAAGTAAGGGAAACAAAACGTGCGGTAGTAGCACGGTATTATAATGTGTCACAAAGAAGAAAGACAAAAGGGTGTGAAATTTCTACGAGCCTGAAATGGTTGCGGAGAATTTATTCAGAAAGGTGACGCCGATTCTCGCACCCTTTGCGCCACCTCACTTTCCCACCCACTGCCACGTACACGACGACATATCAACGGGTTTCATATTTGTTGCGTGGCATTCGACGTTTGCATATTTGTTGAATGACCGAACGTGTATGTATCTAGGTCACCGCCGGTGGTGGTGGTGAATGAGCGCAATCCCTAAGGATAATAACAGAGAGATTCGTGGAATGGAATGAATCTGTAAATTTGCCCGCATTTTCCTTAATTAAAAGGGATTCCCTCGCAGCACCTGTTTTTGACTTGCCTAATACGAATGCTATTAGATGGAGTTGTTGAATTATGCCCTGCCCTATTTTTTGAGTCTAGAATGGGAACGTATAATGGGTCCCATTGCTTTGAGTGGTCATTATCCAAAGACAATAATTTGTGTAGTTTGTTGAAACATAATTTTGTAGTAATGACACATTTGGAAAGGGTGAAGATGCATAATAAAGGGATAATAAAGTATAGGTACGTTGCAAAAGTACATTTCAACGAAGAAGGAACGTTGGAACAGTTTATAAAAGGAAGTAAAGAAATAATTATTATAAAATGATATTTTTCAGTTTGGGGCTGTTCATGAAATATGTCACGCTAAAATTAGCTTTTTTTGGCCCCCTCCCCTCGGTTGTCACGCTGTGTCACAATTTCTGTGACCTCATTGTAAATATTTCGTTACACTAACTAAACACCACCCTCCCAGGACCTGATAAATTTTGATTGATAATATACAAATTTTGATAGTCAAAAGTATTTATTTTATTTTGATAATAAAATAAAATAATAAATATCTTTTGTAACGAACGAATAAATAATATTTCTATTTATCAGAAGTCCAAGGATTCTGTAAAAATTCAGTAAAATTTTTTGATGAACGTCACGTTGTCGTAGACACCCCCGTCCCCCCTTGTCGCACTCAGCAAGACCCCTCTTGCATGCGAACGTATTGTATACTAATAATTATAACATTTCAGAATGATTTGGCAATGTTCAAGAATGTTCCAGAATGTTAAAAAAAGTTATAAAATGTTTTGAATCATTATGGGATGTTCTGGATAGTTCTAAATTCACAAATATTCTAGAATGTTCCATCAAACGTGTGATATATTCTTACCCGGGCAACGCCGGGTATTGCAGCTAGTTTTGATTTAAATTAAACCTTATTAAAATTCATCTGTTTTTTTTTTTACATAAATTGGGTAAGGGGCGAGTTATTTTAAAAGAAGATGCCCCCCTGAAAGGCAGTCTGTTCCTTGATTCGCCCCTGGGTCCTTATGTCGTTAGCAAGCAAGGGGTTATATAATCAACCGCTTGGCTTCTCGAAATGCCTCGTCGACTTTCTGGAATTCGTAATTAGATGCCATTAGCCATTCCTCGACCCGTTGGCCCAGATTTGCGTGCTCATCCTTCAAAAGGAAAGCGGTCTATTTTCTCTCGCTTTTACTCTGGAGAGAGAATCTTATATTTACTAACCACTTAGTTGTAATTCCATCTTCCTTTAATTGCCGTCTTCGCGTTTCAGTATTGGCGAATATTCCGCACCATATTTTTAGTTAGATTTTCTTTTTTGGGCCATACCCTCGTTAGTCTGATTTAGTTTTTGTACTTTTTTGTATTCTTTGTTTTCGTTACTTAAATTAGTCGCTCATTAAAAAATGTTCGGCTGTATGAGATCTGTCTGAGTTATATATCTGATAGCTGAAAGTTGCAAGATCTACTAAGTGTAAATAAACGCTAGAATAATGTCATTAAGTTAGGTCATTTTCTTTCTGTGAATTTCTTATTTTATTTATTTATGACAATAGTGAGTAGATAGGATGTTCTAAATTTAAAAAAGTCATTCAAAAAAATTAATTTTTCACGTAATTCTTTGCCCAATGTGACTTAAAGGAAAGGGTACTTCAAATAATCAATTTTCCTTATATGGTAAATTCTCGTCTATTATCCTTTCTGTTGTAGAAAATGCATCGCTTTCAATAACACAGAAGAAAGTAGCACTGTATCTAATAGGCACAACAACCGGAACGTAACTCCTCAATTTCTCATTTCTTTACACGTCTATTCAAACATCGTAAACAGGTGTCATAAGTCTTCTAATTATGTACATCTAATCTTGTCGTCAGCTCCCCCTGCTCTTGAACATTCCTATTGTGGAAATTCAACCATTGTTTCCGTGGTTTATCAGTATACGGTCGTGTCGGGAAATATTCCAAGAATTAATAATTTTTAGTGCATGAACGTAACGGGTTCGTTCGCACTTACGTATTATTATTAAAGAGGCATCAGGCGATGAGACGAATCTCGGCGGTTTTGCCTGCCCTCATCCGTTTTCTTCGCAATCCCGGAGCGACGTGTAGATACAATGGAGAATCCTGTTCGGAGCACTCGGATTTCTGCACCGGGTAGGCCACAGATTTATCGCTGTCAGGGTGGCATTAATAGCGGATGAGAGGACGATTAAATCTGGAAATAGATAGATCACGGGCTATTTGATATTCACGTTATATACTGGACCCATAGCTCTTCTATTGATATAGATACATAGAAAGGATGGTACAAGTACCTCCCCTCTGTTAATAAAAATAAATAATTTTTCTTTATAAATTAATTTTCTCTAACAAACTTAAATCCAAAAATAACCCAGAAGGATGACTTTAAATTATTTATTATTATGTACTAGTTGCAATTTCCAGTGTTGCCCGGGCAAGAATGTATCACACGTTTGATGATTCTAGAACATTCCAGAACATCCTGTAATTATTTAAAACATTCCTTAACACATCTGAATATTCTTTAATATTTCAGATCATTCCTGAAAGATCTTAAGGTTCTGGAACATTCAAAATTATTCTGGAATGGTACCTATTAAACATTCTTTTACTTTTTGGAACATTTATGAACATTCTCGATAAACTTCGAACATTCCAGCAAATTATACAATATTTTAAAAAATTCTAATACATCACTGTCACTCTTTGATTTACTAACAGCATCAGACAACATTTTCGACTTCATTTGTAGAAAAAAGTATGTGTTACACAAATATAGATTTATTGTATCGCACATTTTTGCCACCCACTCTATTATTATATTACTGATACTTTAAAATTCGAATTTCTAAAGAAGGTTTCCAAATAATCCTTGAAATTGTAAAAATACCTCAAAAGTGAGCCCAAATCCTTGATTTGTACTTTTTAATATTGTAGCGTCCAGTGATACCGTGCGTGTGTGAGATAACGGTTTGTGTGCATGTACTTATCACGTATATCAAGCTAGCACGACAAAGTTATTTTTCCGATTTCTAACTTGCACTATAATTTGTCGCTAATTTGTTACCAAATCCAAAAATTTGTCGCTCGTGCCGTTTAGCCATAATCAGCTGTAGTGCTAGCTTGATATCAAGCTAGCACTACACATAGCGTATCTCGGCAACGAAATGTCGTAGGATATTATTGTAAAGGCCATAATTTGTCGCTAATTTGTCGCTGAAAGGTGACACATTCAACGAATTTGTCGCTAGTCTTATCGCCAACTGATAAGCGAAAAACTACTGGAAAACCATCAAACTGGCACTACATATGTCATATCTCGAGAAGGAAATGTCGTAGGATATTACTGTAAAGGCCACAATTTGTCGCTAATTTGTCGCTGAAAGGTGACACATTCAACGAATTTGTGGCTAATAGTCTTATCTCTAGCTGATAAGCAAAAAACCGCAGAAAAGCCATCAAACAATTAATCAGGCAGTTCTTGATTACATTTGTTTTAAGAGATAGGATTTATTTACCAAATTTTTTAAATTAGGTTTTCCCTGTTTCCCCCAAGTTGGGCAACACGTTACCTTTCGAGAGTTTGACGGCATCCAGCAGTTTTTTGCTTATCAGTTGGAGATAAGACTAGCTACGAATTCTTTGAATGTGTCATCTTTCAGTGACAAATTAGCGACAAATTTTGATCTTTACAGTAATATCCTACGACATTTCCTTCTCGAGATATGCCATATGTAGTGCCAGTTTAATGGTTTTCCAGCAGTTTTTCGCTTATCAGTTGAAGATAATACTAGCGACAAATTCGTTGAATGTGTCATCTTTCAGCGACAAATTAGCGACAAATTATGGCCTTTACAGTAATATCCTATGACATTTCCTTTTCGAGATATGCCATATGTAGTGCCAGTTTGATGGTTTTCCAGCAGTTTTTCGCTTATCAGTTGAAGATAAGACTAGCGACAAATTCGTTGAATGTGTCATCTTTCAGCGACAAATTAGCGACAAATTATGGCCTTTACAATATTATCCTACGACATTTCGTTTTCGAGATACGCTATGTGTAGTGCTAGCTTGATATCAAGCTAGCACTACAGCTGATTATGGCTAAACGGTACGAGCGACAAATTTTTCGATTTGGTAACAAATTAGCGACAAATTAGCGACAAATTATAGTGCAAGTTAGAAATCGGAAAAATAACTTTGTCGTGCTAGCTTGATATACGTGTACTTATCGCTAACACGTTCACGGCGCAGTCACAGCGCGCAGCTCTTTTATCATTATCGACTTACAAGCTATAAATCTTTTTCCAGCGACAAGTAAGACGATCATTTCTGTGAATTATCTAGAAAGTTCGAAAGGTGTATTTAAAGTGATCATCTTTGGGCCGGGAGACAGAGTAGTAGTTGTGAGAAAGCATCCGTGCGCGAATCAAGACGATAAGCGATAGACAAAACAAGGGAATTGTTCTTACATAAATAGTAATTATAAGTTAGTGTTAAGTGTTATATAAATAGTGTACAATAAATAATTATTTAAATAAATATTTTTGACTAGAAAATTCGTTACAATATATTGACTACAGTTACTGATTTCTAAGCTTAAACGTTTTTGGGATGTGTGACTTATGGTTTTATCAACCTCTTTCACCCCCTATTGAAATAATTTTCAATGAAAGTGATAGTGTTATTTAAGAGGGTGGAGCGCCCCATACACTGAAACGAAAAAGGAAAAGGGCAATATCATTAACGGCTTAAAAGCTTTCTTCCGGGAATTTATGTATCGATTTTCTTTTTGCGACCAATAAAACGTTTTCTATTGAAAATGGTGTCGTGTCGGGTCCGTCGCCACATAATGTGTATTGATAAGTCTTTTTTTGGGAGCGTCTTGAAAGGCGTTAATGATGTCACAAGAATTGTCCATTTGGGACAACGCGCCACCCCCAACCCGTCGCTCCATCCACCGTTCTACTACTCGATACGTCCTTTGTGACAAAAGGATAGATATAGAAGATTGTTCATCGATCGATCATTTTCGCCTATTGTACTTTTTACCGTCATTGGAAGGAAATCTTCTTTTCTTGCCTTCAAATCCGTTTGCAACAAAGAAATATGTGACATGTACTTACTATGTCCCTGTGGTACTTTAAAGATATAATTTTGCTCTGTTATGCTTTTGAAATATCTACTATTATATTTAAAGAATAGGCTTTGATAATTTACCCTTTAAAAATACAATACGAAAGTCCAGCCACCTCTTAAGTTCGTTCATTGGTCATTCAAAGCCTCTTGTAGTCGAACTGAATGTACTGTTGGTCACAAAAAGGTTGTGGTAGCTCTCTCTAATGAGAGTAAGTGAGCAATTGCAACCCTTTGGGTTAGCAAACGTAATACCTAATATCTGAGCAGTTGGTTTAGTTTGCTCGCGACGTGACAGTTACACTGAATTAAAAAATTTCTTTCATTTATTTATCCTCCCCCATATTTTAAAAACTTTATTCTGAACAGTGGGCGGTGTGGTGTGATCCTTTTTTTTTTTGTTTATGTTTGTTTAAAGTACTCGGTCCTTTTAGTGGTTACAAAATGGGCTTCTTCTAGCGAAACAGAAACTTTTCAGAGCTGAAGTTGTCGCGTAAACCGCCAGCTACTGTTTCTCTCTCCCATAGCAGAAGGGGGTTGAAGTTATTTATGTCACCTCGATAATCAAAGCGGTTTGCGCCACTTACACTAGACGGTCGCTTTTGGGAAAGTTTAATTAATTCTTTGCACAGAAAAACACACTCGTGAGAGAAATCCAGCGTAAATTTTTATCGGTAAACTTTTTTAAACTACACCCCCTTTAAATTTCGACGTTTTTATATGACGTTATTTAATTAGGTGTGTTCTTCTTCTTCTTCTTCTTGGAATACTTAGATAAAGTTTAAACCAAAGCGTATAAATATACTGAACAAAATTTTTTATAAAAATTGTTGTGTTCTTTTTTTATGCATGTAATAAGGCTTTTGCCAATTAATTTACAATTACCTACACTTTTGAAGAAAATAAAAAAAATTAAGTAAATATACGATTTGAAAATTTTGGGATTGTTTTATGTAAGGAATTCCATGAATTTTTATTTCAAATTTTTCCAAATTCAGTTAAATGTCTTCATCATCATTCAATTGAGAGAGGGTTTAAACCCTTTGAAAGTGCTTCAAGTACTCTTAAGTTTTAAGCATTTTAATAATGCATCAACCATAGTGAAGGGGGCTCCAGCGCTTTGAGAGGGTTTCAAATGGTTTAATGAAGTTTTAAGTGCATCGAGAAGAGGCTCAAGCATCAAGAGAAGACATCAAACAGTTTTAAGGACATTGAAAGAGGGTTTTGAACAAATTCTAAAGGTTGCATATGCTTTAAGATTTAGATAAGGATTTATACAGTTTGATAAGGCTTCAACCTCATTAAGAAAGACTCCAGCACTTTAAAAAGGTTTTAAACTGTTTGATATGGTCTCAAGTTAATTGAGAGAGGGGTTCATGTACTTTGAGAGGGCATCCAGCAGTTTTAAAGCCCTTGGGAGGGGGCTTTAACACTTTAAGAAGGGCTATGACCAATTTGATGAGGCTTTAATTACATTTGGTGGGCTTCATGTACTTTGAGAGGGCATCAAGCAGTTTTAAAGACATTGGGGAGGGGGCATTAATACTTTGAGAAGGACTATGAGCAATTTGATAAGGCTTAAATTACATTTGGTGGGATTCATCTACCTTGAGAGGGTTTCAAACAGTTTTGTAGGACTCAAGTACTTTGACAAAGCTTCAAACAGTTTGAGGGGTTTTCAAGATACTTTGAGACAGTTTAGTGAGGTTTTAAGTTCATTGAGAAGGGAGCTCAAGCATTAAGAAAGGACATCAAATAGTTTTAAGGACATTGAGAGAAGGTTTCAATCAATTTCGAAAGGCTGCATATGCTTTAAGATGAGTTTAAACTATTTGATAAGGCTTCAACCTCATTAAGAGAGACTCCAGCACTTTATAAGGGCTATAAACTGTTTAATATGGTCTCAAGTAAATTGAGAGAGGGGCTCATGTAATTTGAGAGGGCATCAAGCAGTTTTCAAGCCATTGGGGAGGAGGTTTTAACACTTTGAAAAGGACTATGACCAATTTGATGAGGCTTTAATTACATCTGGTGAGATTCATGAACTTTGAGAGGGTTTCAAACAGTTTTGTGGGGCTCAAGCACTTTGACAAAGCTTCAAACAGTTTGAGGGGTTTTCAAGATACTTTGAGACAGTTTAGTGAGGTTTTAAGATCATCGAGAAGGGGGCTCAAGCATAAAGAAAGGACATCAAATAGTTTTGAGGACATTGAGAGAAGGTTTCAATCAATTTCGAAAGGATGCATATGCTTTAAGATGAGTTTAAAAGTTAAAAAGTTTGATAAGGCTTCAACCTCATTAAGAGAGACTCCAGCACTTGAAGAGGGCTTTAAACTGTTTGATATAGTATCAAGTAAATTGAGAGAGGGGTTCATGTACTTTGAGAGGGCATCAAGCAGTTTTAAAGCCATTGGGAGGGGGCTTTAACACCTTGAGAAGGGCTATGGCCAATTTTATAAGACTTTAATAACATTTAGTGGGATTCATGTACCTTGAGAGGGTTTCAAACAGTTTTGTGGAGTTCAAGCAGTTTGACAAAGCTTCAAACAGTTTGAGGGGTTTTGAAGGTACATTGAGATGGAGTTTAAGAACACTGAAAGGATCTTAAGCACTTTGAAAGGTCTTCAAGAATTTTCACATAATTGTTTTAAGCAGTTTGATAAGGTATCAACCACGCTTTGTGGGGTTCAAGCACTTTGCCAGGAGTTCAAACACTTTGAGAGGTTTTCAAGTACATTGAGAGGGGGATCAAATAGGACGTTAAATAGTTAAAAAAAAAAACAAATAAATATATGAATTGAAAATTTTGGGGTTGTTTTATGTACCTATGTAGTTCTATGAATTTCTATTTCGACATTTTCCAAATTCAGTTAACTGTTTTTATTATGCAATTGGTAAGACGAGATTTATTCTAAGCATGTAATGTAAATCACCATTCAATTCGTTTCCCCGACGCGACGTGGCGTCGCGACGCCGTCTCCTTCGTCTTGGAATAGACTACGATGTACAAGCGAAACTCGAAGATAATTTTATTCGATTTGGGCCATATGCTAAACGTTCATTCGAAAACTTTATTGTAGTCGTAAAAAATTACTCGGAGTAGTAAAAATATTTATGTGTGCCTCCACCTAACCACACATACATAAATAGGTATCTATATGTAATAAAAATTTTATAATGATGTTGAATTTATTGAGTGAAAATTAAGAAGACCTATTAATTAATTAAATGAGGGTTGTCGATGGTTTTTAAGTTTTTGGTGAATATTTTTTATTAACAGTAAGGGTGAAAGGAAATATAAAAACAAAGAAACTTATCCACATTACAATAATAGATAAATGAAAATTAATTTGAAAACTATTATAATACTGGAATTTGCATAATATAACAACTGAGCAAGTAATTTGGTTTGTTCACTACGTGAAAAATTTTACCTCTTCAACTCTGCTTTTACTAATGTAATCTAAAGGAGACCTTAAATATATAAATTAAATAATTCGGTAGTTGAAAATCAATAAATTTTTGATCCTAAAATATGCGTGCCCTTTGTCCGTACACACATTTATCTCTAAACTAAACAATGGCTTAATTATCTAGCATACCAAATTTTATTGCCTTTATTAAATTTTCGTCAATGTAGGCGCGTTATTTGATTAATTTATCGCGAGCATAGATGAATAATATTGTTGTCACTCTGTGCACTATTATCATGCATGAATTACTCATCTACCAGATACCCAAAACACATATTATTTATTATACATATAGGCATTTACAAGAGGTAGTTCGTACGCACCAGACAACAACTAATTTACAACATACCATACTACAAAACGACAGGTTTGGTACCTAGTATGTATAGTAGGTGTAGATGGTGGTGGTGTATAAACGCATTACGTGCAGAGGTACACAACGAAAATCCATAATCCCGTCATCGTACAGAACGAGCTACATGTAGGGGTTCAAAACTCGTTATAAACGGCTATAAATATAGCCATCAGGCTGTTACATCCCCCTTGGTCCCCTATATATAAATGCATCCCCCAAAGACGGGCGCTTCGTTGAAGTGAAGTTGGGGGCGGACGACATTAATTATTTTTAAACGGTAGTCTGCTCTTGTGTACTGATGTATACCATTACTATGTATGTATGTATGCATGCATAAATGTGTAGATCTGTTTATATATGTACATATGTATGTATTTTTGTGAATGTCGATGTATGGGGTGGCGTGGTGAATGTATGAATGGATGAATGGCCATTTCGCCACCGGATGGAGGCACTCTCTTTAACGGTAATATAAGGTACATATGTATTATGTAATATAGACGTCAAATTTTAAATAATATTCGCCAAGGCATGTACGCACGTAGTATATGCTGGTGGTGTACTTATAGGTGGTGCAGACCTGCAGAACTACCAACAAAACAATCGAACTCGGTTAAAAAGAACAAGAAGAAGTTAAAATTTTGGTTCGTTATAACTGATGAGTGTTCGATATTAACAATTTTCTTTAACATCTACCAAAAATAGGAAAAGTACTCATCTAAACAACTGCAAACCCTGAACCCAAAGCTCAAGCATTGAGGACTTGAATTTACCTAACAAAGCTCTTGAGACACTAGTTGCTTAACTAAACCAAAATGAGTTCAAATACGTCATTAAACAAAATAAAATGAACTTCAAGCACTTTTGAAGGGGCTTTAGGTACATTAAAAGTTAAAAGAGCTTGAAGCACTTTGAGAGGGCTTCGAACTATTTGATAGAGCTTAAAATAATTTAAGAGGGCCTCAAGCATATTGAGAAGACATCAAGCAATTTTAAGGACGTTAAGAAGCGGCCTCAATACTATGAAGGGACTTTAATTACTTTAAAAGTGCTTTGAGAGGGCTTTATGCAGTTTGACGGAGCTTAAAGAGCGTCTAAAGCACTTTAAGAGGTCATCAAGTAATTGTAAGGACATTGACGAGTTTAAACCCTCTCTCAACTACTCTGCAACGGTTTTAAACATTTTAATCATGCTTCAAACGCACTGACAGAAGCTCCAGCGCTTTGAGAGGGCTTTAAATGAGGTTTTAAGTGTATTTAGAAGGGGCTCAAGCATTTAGTGAGGGCATTAAATAATTAAAAGGACATTGAGAGAGGGCTTAAACACTGTAGAAGGGGTTCATATGCTTTTAGAGGACTTATACAGTTTGACAAGTCTTCAACCGCATTAAGGATGACTTCAGAACTTTAAGAGGGCTCCAAACTGTTTTATGTAGTCTCAAGTAAACTGAGAGGGGTATATGTACTTTGAGGAGACATCAAGCAGTTTTAAAGATAGGAAAGGACTTCAAATACTTTGATAGGACTGTGAGCTATTTGCTGAGAATTTAATTACATTGGTGGGATTCATGCATTTTGAGAGGGTTTTAAGAACATTGAGAGAAAGTTTAAACACTCTGAAAGGTCTTTAAGTACTTTCAGAAGGTTTTAAGCAGCTTGAGAAGACTTCAACCACATTTTTTGTGGCCTCAAGCATTTAGACAGGGCTTCAAACAGTTGCAAGTGTTTTTAAGTACCTTGAGAGAGGGATCAAGTACTCTAAGAGGACATCAAATAGTTTTACGAACATTGAGAGGTTGTTTAAACACTTTGAAATGTCTTCAAGTACTTTCAGAAAGTTTTTAAACAGTTTGGAAGTTTGATAAGGCTTCAACCACGTTTTATGAGATCAAGCACTTTGACAGGGCTTCAAACAGTTTGAGAGGTTTTTAAGTACATTGAGGGGAGGGATTAAGCAGTTTGAGAGGGCATCGAATAGTTTTAAGGACATTGAGATAAGGCTTAAACACTTTGAAAGGGTTTCAAGTACTTGAAGCTCTTGAATATCGATGTAATCTCTTCGAAAAAACTCTTTAGAATAAGAAAACTCTCAGTCACGTTTTAAAAATAGTCTCAATTTAGTATTTTATTGTAAATTGTAGTTTATTGTTGTGTTGACGTTAATTTCTTCACCTTTAGTACCTATTTTATGTTTTTGTATTAAGGTTGTCGAACTTAAAAACACAAAAGACATTCGTCGTATGTACGCAAAGGTTGTCTGGGAAATCTAAAAAGCGTGACAGCTAATATGACACGTATTATATACCAAGGAAGTTATATTAGAAGTTACCTCTACACCTACAATACATATACCTACCTTAGGTACGTAAAGTGTGTACTTGTACTTACAATTAGACAGGTATACGAGTACACGTATGCGGATAAAAATACATAAATACGTTAGAATTACTTTCCCGGACATGCGGTTCTAAAGTTTTCGTGTCGACCAACAGTTGTGCGAAAACACACGATATATTTCAGCGAAAGTAAAATCCGTTCAATGTCGTCACGCACGTCAAAATACGTTTCTACCGTAGAAGTAATGAACTTTTCATAAAAGCTAAAAGAAACGTATGTTTTAAAAGAAATAGTTTGTAATAAAACGAATTTCATTTGGTCCCGTTTTCATATTTATAACTTTTTTTTTTTTAATTGTTTCTGAAACTGATCCACAGAAATGTGATAAGGTACTATTTCCGTTTCGCTATTAATATAAACTTGGGTTTTATAATGTGACTTTATCCCCAATAATGTAACGAAACTTAGGCTTCCAAAAATTTTCACTTGTTTATAGAAAGTAATTTTTGTTATACAGGGTTTTTCAAGTTGATGGGCTATTAGAAGTATATGAATTAGTAGAAGGAATTCAATTCTGAAACTTGGGCTCATTTGGTTATTGTTTATGCCGCTTCTTTTAAAAATATTTTCAAGTTCGATTTACATCCGGTTATACCGGAAGTCGATATCAACTTTGTTATTTTAAATGGAATGGTACATTTTTCACGCTGAATTCGAATAAAACGTGTAATTCTAAGGTAAGTTTGATAACCAACTTGTACACCTATGACGATCGGTTTCTGAGTTAGTTTAATTTATAGAAAAAAAATCGCTACCGCAACCCAAATTATAAAAAATCATAACTTCCACAAAATACGACTTAGAGTGTTGAAATTTTTACTAGTAATAGCTGAATATTAGTGCTAACGCCTTGACAAAAGTGAATTAAATAATTTATACAGGGCGTTCAAAATAAAATTCTAAAATTGAGAAACTTCAAACACGAATTACCTCGGTTTTTTCAAATGGCACCTACCATTTTTTATTTTTTCAATCGATTCCTTTTTTTATCCTCTTTCGATCTATATAGATACTTCCTATTTTAAGTAATAATTCAAAATTATTCCAAAATTTTCAAATAAAATAGGAAGTATCCATATGGATCGAAAGAGGATAAAAAAAGGAATCGATTGAAAAAATAAAAAATGGTAGGTGCCATTTGAAAAAACGAAGTAATTCGTGTGTGAAGTTTCTCAATTTTAGAATTTTATTTTGAACGCCCTGTATAAATTATTTAATTCAATTTTGTCAAGGCGTTAGCACTAATATTCAGCTATTACTAGTAAAAATTTCAACACTCTAAGTAGTATTTTGTGGAAGTTATGATTTTTTATAATTTGGGTTGCAGTAGCGATTTTTTTTTTCTATAAATTAAATTAACTCAGAAACCGATCGTCATAGGTGTACAAGTTGGTTATCAAACTTCCCTTAGAATTACACGTTCTATTCGAATTCAACGTAAAAAATATACCATTCCATTTAAAATAACAAAGTTGGTATCGACTTCCGGTATAACCGAATGTAAATCGAACTTGAAAATATTTTTAAAAGAAGCGGCATAAACAATAACCAAATGAGCCCAAGTTTCAGAATTGAATTCCTTCTACTAATTCATATACTTCTAATAGCCCATCAACTTGAAAAACCCTGTATACATTGTGCGAAAATGCTGTTATTGGCATTGTGTTGTACCTACAAACATGCCGCTCTTTTTGATACCGGAAAGAATGGAGCACGTTCACTGATTGGCTATTGGCAATGGACACATATAAACATAAGAGTACAAATCCCTAGGGAGCGGCACTTCTCTAAAACTCCCTGTAACAGGGTCTTCGTTTTCGCAATCCGTATACGTTACACAGACATATGGAGTGTAAAAAGAAAATAACAGAACGTCTCAATAAAAAGTTTAATGCTTGATACTAAAGCAAAATTATGATGATGAGCTGAGTCAGAAACGTCTCCTGACATCGCCTATTCTTTCCTCTTTTTATCACGGGTATTAAAGAAACCATCGAACAAAAAGCTCCTTTTTTTTACAACTACCCATTTTCATTGTTCAAATATGGCATACATTTTCGACACAAAGAGTGACCATTTCGTATGGGGTTGGTTGGTCAGCATAAAAAGGTTGTAAGCAAAGCAACCATCACACAGGAACGAATAAATTTCATTATAGGTACATAGAAAGCAAATTTATTATTTTTCTATGGAATTCAAACTTTTCAGTCTCTTTAAAGTGGTTAAATATGTTGATAAGATGATTTCTGTCATTGGGAGTGTTTGAGACAATAAATACTCATTCAAATGTCTTAGAGGGGGGAGGTCCATTAATTACGTGAAACCAACCCCAAACGTATATCGGGAGAAATTGTATCTATTGTAGTATAAATTAAATAAAATACACGAAAAATACCTAACTTTCTTTAAACTGAAACGCAAAATGTCAGGAAGATTCCAGTAAATTTAGTTTTTGGAAAGTGCATGGCAGAGAAACCTACGTTCTTAGCTCTGCAAATGTAAAATGTTTAGCATAAAATAAGAATAACAATAATTATTACCGGCAATCAACGTTCAGTGACAATCTATATTTACGAACCTCGTACATATCTCACAAACCCTTTAAAGCATCATTATAACTGAAGAATGTTTGGGTTAGTTATTCAGCAATGTCGGAAAGATGACTATAGACTAAAGGTATGAAATTGAAGATCAAAGGAGCAACTGCTTGGCGTTGTTCCATTTTAAAAAAATTGCAAATTTTGGAATAGTGCAGGAATGTTTAGAGAGGATTAAGGTTCATTTAAAATACCGTGGATTGGTCTAAAAAAATTTTCGGATTCTACTATTTGACGTCAAAAATAGACGGAGATACAAGGGGTGGAATTCGCTAATATACTAGGAGTACTCAGAAAAGGCCAGTCGGGTATTCCTGGTACCAGCACACGTGCAATGCGTAAATAGAATTTTATAAGATACTTCCGAGAAGAACAATATTGTAAATGTGAAAATAGCAATTAACCTTTTTGGGGGTAATTTAACGTTGAATGGACGAAACTGAAAATATGTACAAAAGAATTCGATATTACGATACAATAAAATGTTGAAATGATGAATAGTCACGTACGGTCTGCAGACAATAACTTTCAAAGAGCCTCCTGAACTTTCCATGCTTAAATGCAGACAATATATACCTTATAATAATAAATAAACATTCCAGAAGAACTACAAAATTTACATACCGAAGTACAATAGACAAAAAGAATATTGAGACGCAACAATATAATTGTTACACGTCCCGGACTTGCTTTAAACAAAATTTAAATCAAACAGAATACAACGACTCAAAGATCATTACACAAATGATTTCAGGTAATAAATTGTTACTTAAGTAACGTTTTTATAAATGGTTTAAATCATCATTTCCAATTTTAAAAATATATGTATATGTAAATAAAATAATTATTCCCCAGTAAACAACCTTCAACAATAAATCACAAAATACCAGTAGGTATTTTAACCCATAAAAATTACACTTTCTTTTGTATTCAAACATCACTTTCTTATCGATCTACGCACCACAAAGGACTCGATATGGAAATCGAACCCCTTTGTGTCCATTGGGAACTACTACGACATAGCATCGCTCAATCCCCTTTTTTCGTAGATTTTCGATTATAGAAATCAAAATTAAATAAAAAAAAACCGGGCAAGTGCGAGTCGAACTCGCGCACCGATGGTTCCGTACAAACCTGTATATATGTGATGTAACTAATAATTTAAGGTTTTCGGAATTTTTCCTTTATCTGTGCTATAAGACGTTGCTTCGTACCAAATTTCAAGATTCTGAGTTCACGGGAAGTACCCTGTAGGTTTTGATTCGAAAATTTGCGGAAATTTGCGGCATAAACGGCTGTATCTTTTGATTACGTCGGCTTAGAAGTTTGATTTTTTCACAGCTCCAAGGGACAATAGACCTGAGTAGTTGGTATAAATTTTAGCTTGATACCTCAACGCGTTCCCGAGAAAAAGGGTATTGACAGACGGACGGACGGACCGACAACGAAGTGATCCTATAAGGGTTCCACTTTTTCCTTTTAGGGGCGAAACCCTAAAAGTATTGGAAAGTACTGACAGAAATACTAAACTACGAGAATGGATCAAATATAAACGAGCCTTTGTTCATTACTTATACATTTATTTTGAAAATTTTCACAAAAACAAATTTCTGTATTTTTCGACATCTCCCCCTTGTTTGATTATACATTTTTCCCAACGGATTGGTAGTTTTTTCATCTCGTTTTCATAAAAAGAAGCAGGGCGGGAGATTATCCAGTTGCGCACAAACGCCTCCACATCTTCATCGGTCTGAAATCGCTCGCCTCCTAGTGATTCTTTGAGGGGCCCAAACATGTGGAAATCACATGGGGATAAGTTTGGGCTACGTATATGGATGGTGCTCAGACTGAGTCTTGTGCATTTCACTGTTTGGGCCTGCGTTAAAGCTGCGATACGAACTCGAGCAGCTTTTTGATTTTCACTCACCAACTTTGATACCCAACGAGCTGAAATTTTTCGGAATCCCCAGTTTTTCGTTATGATTGTGTAGACACTCCCATAGCTGATGCCGAGTTCAACAAATATCTGAAGCACAGTGGCGTGGTGGTCCCCTTCAACAAGGTTTCTAACGCGTGCAATGTTAACCGGCGATATGCTGGTGCGCGGACGACAAGGATAATTTACATTTTCGAAACGATTACGCCCTTCGTTAAATTCTTTGCACCAAACTTTTATCCGTTGCCACGAAAGCGTTTCATTTCCGAACTGTGCTAGCAATCTGCGCAAAATTTCAGCTGGTTTCACGTTTCCACCTGTAAGAAACTTAATAATAATCCGTTGCGCAACGCTGCTATGCATCTCTTTCTCACTCATTGTGATAGCTACTAACCAAGCAAACACAGCAATACGACGAGTCGTTTCCGTGTCACCTAATATCCCCACTTCAAGTTGCTAACGCCCGTATGCGCCTTGAACAACTATCCAGCGCTCAATTTAGAAAAGCTCGTTTATATTTGATCTGCCCTCGTATTATATTCGAAACTAGAAGATGTTAGACTCTGGTTACTTTAGTATTTTTCGTTTAATTTATTCTCCTCCCTCTCCCCCATAAAGTAGTCTGCTTTTTTTGGTCATTTATATTTATCCAACTAGTCAAACGTTTCCCTTGATGTTTGTCCTTCTCCGTATTTTTTTTTGCCGCCCTCGAATGGGGAACGTTTTTTGGAAAAGACGTTTTCCACTTAGGTACATACATACATACATACATTCACGTACGAAGGAAGCATCTTGAGTATAATAGTCGACAAAGAGCGTAAAGAGTGACGGTAGTACATCATCAATCAAGTTTCGGTCAACCGGGGACATTAATAATGATTTCTGTGACCCTTAGCACCTTGAGCCGTCATTTTTCATTGTACCAGATGAGGTCGCTTTAAATCTAGTGACAAAAGCGTCACATGGCAGTTGGGTACACACCATTTGGTCTTTGTTTCGTAACATTAGGACATGACTCACCTTACTAACTCCAATTAATAATACGATATAATCGAACGGGTTCAGTTTACTTTTGATAATGAAGGAGAAGATTAATGATTATTGATTACAACAGGCACAGGTACTACTACTACTGTACGTCTACCGTTAATAACGAACGTAATATTTCAATGACAAATAAATGAAACGCCTTTAGAAATTTTACGAATACAATTCATCTTTGGGATTTATAATCTAATAAGTAATTTTGTTTTCACTTCTGTCAAATATGTTGTACCTAGCTGCGAATAATAATTTATGCAAAAGAAGGTGGTGGTGGTAGAAAATAAATTAACGGATAAAAACATTCATGTGGTTCGACACACTTTTTATTGTAGTTCTTTAACCAACCGAAGCTGAATATGATTATCTTAATTAAATATGTATGTAAGTTTTTATACATTAAATATTTTATAATGTATGAAAAAATGTATTTTCTTTGAGGTAGAAGAGAAGCCCTTGTTTGAAATCTCATCTTCCCAGTATGCAGATATATTTTTGTTAGCAAAGATTTTATTTTTATAACACCTGCCCCTTCAAAGGCAATTTCGCGAAGTTTTTCGCCTGTTTTAAAGAACATAAGCGGCGAAAGATATAAAAAACTACCCGCCATCACCTGCTTACACGAACCTAATCTTACCGGATCATCCAAAGGCTAATTTATTTGAGTAATTCCGGCGTTACCTTGTTATCCCGGGTCCAGATTATCAACGTATCATACTTACGGTTCCTTTTCCCGGTTGTTTTACGAGATTGCGTCCGTGTTTCTTTTTTCGCCGGAACGAGGGTTATATCAACGAGCATTTAGCGTGAGACTGCCGAATAAATTTAAACTACCGAGAAGCGTAAAGGAAATGAAAATGAACCCAGAGAAAATGAGAAGGAAAGGAAATTTTCTGAGCAACTAAAGATTTTTTTAAGACTAGTTGTAAGTGGTAAAAATATTTTCAGTTTAACGCTTTTAATTTTAGTTTTCTGTCAAACAAAAACTGCAACAGTACACTGCCCTAAATATCTCCCCGTTGCTGGGACAATTAAACTGTGTATTTCACATTCAGACCATTTTCCCCATTTCCCCTCCAGGCAATAGAGGGTGTTTGCCCCTTGCATTTTATTGTTCGCTTGGCTTTAAAAATCACTTTCTGTAGGTAGGTGTCGATGTTGCTGCTCATTTTTTTTATTTCTCCTTCTCTTCCTTTACGTTTCGTCTCGTCGTTATCCTGGAAGAGGTAGTCGTCCTTTGCATAATGTCGTCTTTAAGAGGCCCAATAAAACGCCCTTAGCGGAGCAATTTATTTGCAAATGACACCTTCGACAAGTAGCCGAGGTAATATTGTCCTTTCGACAAACGACAATGCCCGCAAGGGTGAGTCTGGAATCCAATAAAGGAAATCCTGCAGGCCACTGGATGGACGCGGACGCTATCGAAAACTTTTATCGAAGGATCAAACATTGCCTGAGGGACAAGTCAACGGTCACTTCTTGTAAAAGAAGAGTTTTAAAACCCAATTGACAGACTTTTCTAGGAAATTCTTTACAAAGAGGGAGAGACAGCTCAATTTTATTTGTTGTGGGAAAAGGACATCGCCCGAATTTTGAACAGAAGTTTTGAAAAATGATATATTCACGAATCAAAATATATTTATTTTTATAATTTCAACGTTTTTGTAATGAAATCATTAAAAACTAAATCATCAAGTAAAATAAACTACTGCACCCTTACACGCTTAACTTCAGAAAATATTCTTATCTAAAATTACATATATAATAAATAAGAAAGAAAATGAAAGTACTTGATTGATGATGTAATAAAAATAACGCTTAGGTTTCACTTCTGATGCTTGCAACACCCCGAACGATTTTATCCCAAATAATTTACCGCAACATTGGTAAAATTGAATCGGGTTGTATTCACTGCGCAAAAGAGAAAATACTCTTAATTAATATTTAATTGCTACCTATTGTTTTTACCACTTTATTTGATAATCATCAGCAATAACTGTTTGTTTATGAAAGGTGTTTCTATTAATTGAACGCAACCTAAAGCCTTTTAAGTATAAGAAGGCGGATTTTTATGTAGGTGGACCTGTGGACGAAACATCATTCCATTGAATGTAATTTTTATGGAACTCAAATTTTTTTCCTAAAAAAGGTACCTAAATATTCTGTAACAACAGTAATATTTTCTGAGAAGCGGAAGGACGGTCGGGTGTCGATAATATTATTTCCAGTCTGCATTGGTTGTTCATCCACAATTTCATCAGACTCGTTCACTTCCTTGTAGATTTTTTTCAGAACCATGACAATTTGAGCATAAATTTGTGCATTTTAAACCACGTTTTCGGCAGCCACATTTTAAACTGTTACAGCAAGTTTCACAGCTGCGGCAAATAGTTTTGAGCAATATTTTGCATTTCCTGAGAAAACTTACCATATTAGTGTATATTTTTCTTCACACCATCAGAAAGTAAAGATTTCAAGGAAGAAAAAGCACACCAACGTTTTTAAAAAAGAAGATATTTTGACGGGAGAATTTTCGATTGAATATTAGGGTGCTTTTTCGATATTATTAAGTAAAAATAAGGTAAAAAAATTAATATTTCAAATAAAAAAATTACAGGGTGTTTGGGACATAAATAGGCAAGTTTTTACCAAATTTCGTGAAAAAAAATTGTTTTGTAAAAGATAAAAATAAAAAACGAAAAACTTGGTTATTTGAATTTTTCACATAAATTTTGAGGTTATGTGAAAAAAGTGAAAATACAAAAGTTGTTGATCTTTTTATTACCTACAATTTTGCCATTTAACTTTTTTCCATAAGACTTTTTGCTTTTCCGGAAATCAAGGAAAACCGTTTTTTACCCTTAAAAACTCACCACCTTCCCATTCCCGACCTCAGATCGGCCGTAAATTATTTTTCTTTTCATTTCTGTTATATTCTCTACCTTTTCCAATGGGTTTCATCCTACTATAATTTTTTTGGTTTCAAAAATTATCGACCCTGTTCTATTAAACCAGAAATAGATCACGTTATGGGAATGATCAAATAATTTTACTATACATACCTGTATAATAATAACAGTTTTATTTTCTGAGAAGCGTACTGAAATAAAAAAAATATATTTTTGATAACCATTAGCAATAATTATTTACTTGCGAAAGGGCCTTTTTGTTAATTGAACGCAAACTGATACTTTTTCATGAAGCGAATGCGGATTTTTACATACATGGAATCTACTATGAAATATCTTCCTTATAAATGTAATTTTTACTGAACGCAACTTAAAATTGTTTCATTATTAGAGTACGGGTTTCTATGCAAAAAATAAATTAGATACAACAACGGTAGTGTACATATTTCCGTGATGCGAAAGGGAAGATGTTGAAGTCGTCGTCGATATCGTTGTGTGTTCCTGTTGGTCGTTCCAGACAGCGACAATAAAGTTTTGTAAACAGTGAGTTGCTTTACTTAATCATTAGACGGAGAGGAGTTTCACTTTATACGACAATACGAACTGGCAATAAGTGGATTTGTGCTTCTGTTGGGGGAATTCCGTGCTCAAGTGGCAGGCAGAGTCTTATAATGGGGTGAGATTTGAGCCCGACAGTTTGAAGGGTAGCTTTCTCGAAATATACGTACTTACGCATTTCGTCAAACCGTCGCGCTGAAGACTTAATTTTCGGGATGAACTTTCTGCAAAGGTATTTTAAAACATTATTGCCATAATTTACTAAATAACCCGAGGTCATTAAAACAAAGTATTTTTACCACTATATCAAAATTTTATCTATTTATTCTTTTATAATGTCTAGAAAGACTTTCACGTTTTTTTGTTTGTCTGATACTTTTCGTTCACGTCTAAGATTATTTACCAAGTAATCGAAATGCACCCAGAGGCACGGATTAACATTCAAGAACGAAGATCTATAAAGACTTTTCTATAGATGCATCTTGCTTTCTTGTGCTTGCAAATTTTTCCTTTGTCGTCTGATTTCCATAAAGCTGAAAGGATCGCGAATTGATTCTTCGCTCGTATTCCTGTTTAAACTTTCCAACAAACGAAATTACTTTATGTTTCTAGGTACCTACCTATCAGCAAACAGGAGCGACTCGAACCTTCGCTTTTATCATTCCCGTCTTTTACGCTAATTTCACTTTGACGAACCCCCTCTGTCTTTACAAAGGGACAATTAATGCATTACTCGGTCGGTGGTAGATGACAAAATTATTTCCGATTCAGGTTGCAAGTTCGTACAAGTTTTGCAATTAGATAACCGTCTCGAACAGATTCGATCTCTACAAAACTTTACCATCAAGAGTCTCAACTTAAGTGATTGTAAAAAAATGTAGCCAGGTCCCCCAAAAAGGGGTTCTGTAACCATAAATGAATTGTTCACCCCTCTTTCAGTCAATGTTTTTTTTTTATAAAATAATCAAATCAAATCAGTATTGTTATTGCCCTAAAAATCTGAAAAGGGATTTGGCAACGTTGTATCTAGCCCATCTTTGTACGGCTTGAAGGAGTCAATTAGCACTTCGTTTCAATTCCAGAGAAAGTTTAATTAAAACGCCTCCGTTCCTGATGTGTACAGTACTACCCTTGGGGTTGTTTAGCAACGATAAATCCATTATTTCTGAAGTCACCTACCTGCGTACCGATCATTGTCTTTGTTTAATTAATAATGAGCGTCAAAAGCAAGGGATGATATGAAGAAAGCAATAAACAGATAATTGGTATTATGAGGGAAATATTTATAGCAGGAGTATTAGGTGTTAAAAAACATTTTCTGTCGAATGTTATTCTCCAGTAATCTGATAAAAAACAATAAAAGAAATGGAAAATAATCTTCAATTTAAATATTGTAATCAAAATGATACAAAGGTACTATTAAGCAATTTAATAAAGTAGAATGTGATATTAAAATGTTTTTTATTACTGTTTATGATTAATAGAGTAAACAATTAAAAACGAAATGCGCATCAAATGAAGACTATTTATAGGCAATTGATAACACTTATCGTCATATACAATATACAAGTAAATAGTTCATTACTTTTAGATATTACCAATGTTATCTTTATAACAGTCGGAAGAGAAATTGCTGTTTTATTTTTGGGCACATTTTTGGTAGAATTAGCATTTTTCCCAAAATGTAGAAATTATGATAATATTGCCTAGGTTCCATTAAATATATTTTAAACTCAACCTAAATAATCTTCATGTGGAGAAGGTAAATCCTAGACAAGACCAGTTTATCCTGTATCATATTCAGAACAAACAATTTGTGCAGGTATAAACCAATTGAACTTGAACAAATCTAGAATTTCTCTTGAACAAAACAAGTTTATTTTGAAATCTGATTTGGACAAATAAATTTTAACTAAACTGAGTTTACCCTATCTCTCATGGTACGAGGGCGGATCAAATATAAACGAGCCTTTTTAAATTGAGCGCCGGATAGTTGTTCAAGGCGCATACGGGCGTTAGCAACTTGAAGTGGGGATATTAGGTGACACGGAAACGACTCGTCGTATTGCTGTGTTTGCTTGGTTAGTAGCTATCACAATGAGTGAGAAAGAGATGCATAGCAGCGTTGCGCAACGGATTATTACAGGGACGGCCATAATCAAGTACCCGATTTTAAGTAGCGGCGGTGTACAATGCAAGGAAATAAAAAGCAAAAAAATATGGGTAAGACATTTATTTGTATTTAAAGTTTAAGCCTAAAGTCAATTAAAAATGATGTCAGTCAAATGACCGCCTCTAACTGCAATGCACATATGGGCTCTTTTTACGGCATTATCCATAACTCGAGTCAAGACATTTGGCGTTAGTTCCTCTATTTCTTGACGGATATTATGTTTTAGCTGCTGAAGCGTCTGAGGATTATTGGCGTATACCTTTCTTTTGAGATAGCCCCATAAAAAGAAATCAGGAGCCGAAAGATCTGGCGATCTCGAAGGCCACGCTAAGTCGCCAAATCGAGAAATTAATCGCGCAGGGAACATGTTGCGCAACATGACCATTGTTTCTCTGGATGTATGCGCAGTCGCACCATCCTGTTGCAACCACATATCCTCCAGTCCCAGTAGTTCCAACTGAGGTGATAAAAATATTTTCCAGCATTGCTCTATAGCGGTCTCCATTGACCGTAACAGCAGTGCCTTGATCGTCCTCAAAGAAATATGGACCGATTACCCCTTGGGCAAAGACGCCGCACCAAACAGTGACTCGTGAAGGATGTAGTGGTCTTTCCTGAAGAATACGAGGGTTTTCTGTACCCCAGTAGCGGTAATTCTGCTTATTTACAGATCCACTTAAGTGAAAATGAGCTTCATCGGTCATAATCACTTTCTGTGGAAAATCGTCAATATTGTCCTTAAGGTTTAGCAGACTGTGACAGTATTGCAGGCGTTGTTGATGGTCTCTGGGAAGAAGCTGCTGTGCCACCTGGATTTTATATGGAAATGCGTGCAAATCTAACTTCAAAACTCTCCTCAGGGACGTCCGAGACATGCCCAATTGTGTGGCGCGTCTTTCTGTAGACGTTCTTGGTTCTTCTGCAATGCTTTCTTTTACACGCTGGATATTTTCAAGTGAGCGTCCTGTTCGGGGTCGTCCAATATGCCTTGCATCAGCCGTTGTCCCACTATGCCGAAATTGTTCACATAAACGGCGTATTGTCTTTCCAGTTGGAGCAGGACGGTGAGGATGATTTCGGCGAAAATTTCGCTGTGTTGAAATAACCGATTCATTGTTTTTAATAAATAAAATGACTATTTCTTCACGTTCTTCTGGTGTGTATCGATTCATAATAAAACTTAAATATGTGCACTGGAGACATGTCAAAAAAACAAACAAACGAAAGTTGTCAGATAAAACAATAACGAACGCTTCAAATCGGGTACTTGACTATGGCCTTCCCTGTATTAAGTTTCTTACACATGAAAACGGGAAACCAGCTGAAATTTTGCACAGTTTGGAAATGAAACGTTTTCGTGGCAACGGGTAAAAGTTTGGTGCAAAGAATTTAACGAAGGGCGTAATCGTGTCGAAAATGTAAATTTTCCTCGTCGTCCGCGCACCAGCATATCGCCGGTTAACATTCCACGCGTTAGAAACCTTATTGAGGGGGACCACCACGGCACTGTGCTTCAGATATCTGTTGAACTCGGCAACAGCTATGGGAGTGTCTACATAATCATAACGAAAATCTGGGGATTCCGAAAAATTTCAGCTCGTTGGGTCTCAAAGTTGGTGAGTGAAAATCAAAAAGCTGCTCGAGTTCGTATCACAGCTTTAACGCAGGCCCAAATCAGTGAAATGCACAAGACTCAGTCTGAGCACCATCCATATACGTAGCCCAAACTTATCCCCTTGTGATTTCCACATGTTTGGGCCCCTCAAAGAATCACTAGGAGGCGAGCGATTTCAGACTGATGAACATGTGGAGGCGTTTGTGCGCAACTGGATAGACTCCCGCCCTGCTTCTTTTTATGAAAACGAGATGAAAAATCTACCAATCCGTTGGGAAAAATGTATAATCAAACAAGGGGGATATGTCGAAAAATAGAGAAATTTGTGTTTTTGTGAAAATTTTCAAAATAAATGTTTTATGAACAAAGGCTGGTTTATATTTGATCCATTCTCGTATATAAACTAGTTTAACCTAAGCTAAACTAGATTTTAAAATCAGTTTATTCTAAAATCGAATCTGGTTTGTAACAATTTCAGGCAAACCCAGTTTTGACTAGGCCAAAGTGGTTCATTCTGTCTTATGGGTGCAAGTTGGACGTGAGGAGGTTTTCCTGAAATCTAATCTGGCCAAGTAACATCTTCAGGACAAACCAGTTTTAACTAGGCCTAACTTGTTTTATCTTACATGCTATGGTATAAACTAATTAGACCTGAGCTAAATCAATTTATGCTGAAGTTGTTTATAGCTCGTAATATCTTCAGGATAAATCAGTTTTCATTAAACCAAACTACAGTGGATTTCATTTATAACGACCTTATGGTTATAACGACATAACACACAAGTCCCTTGAATTTAAGGAATAATTTAAGAACAAAATTTGGCTGTAACGACTTCGGATGTAACGTCGATTTCGGTTTTAGCGACTAATTTTAATGAACTACTAATTACAAGATGCTAGAAATCTCATACTCTCATATTGCGACCGAGTCTAAACACAAAACTTTTTATCCTTTTTTTTTTTAACATTCACAGATAGTCAGCAGTTGTACTTAGTACTTAATTGTTTATAAATGTTAAGGTTAATAAAATTAAATCTAAGAATCAGTTACTGGGTAATTTCCTTCTTTCATTCTTTCTCTCTTTCTTTTTATATAGCGACTTCCGGATATAGCGACGGAATTTATTAGTCCTTTCATCGTCGTTATAAACGAAATACACTGTAGTTCATTTTATCTCTTATAATAAAAACCCAAAGTTATGCTTGATCAAAGCTACGTAGGTATTATTCTGGCCAAAGAACTTTATCCTGTAATTTGTTCTGGCTTTTCACATCTTCAGAACAAATCTGTTTTGTCTAGGCTACACCGACTTAATATCTTATGTAAGTATGGATATAGAAGAATCCCTGTTACAGAAGGCACGTTTAATTTAACAATTTATCTGATTTTCTTTTCAACATATATGTATTTATTTATTTTAAAATCACAAACGAAAGGAGACTCCAATCTTGTTCAGGTGGAATCAGTATCCACGTCACGTGTCGTCATAAAAGCTTTCGTGTATGTTTCGAGTTTTACGGTTCGACGTTTAATCTCGACAAAACATTTGGCGGAGGGAGATTTCACTAGTAATGGATTGTGTTGTGCCAATCGACGCATCTGACAATGAGTAATGGCTCTTCCGTTATTCATGTGTCGTTATTTCCTGTGTCCTATCTCCCCGCTACCACCTCCTAGTGGAAACAACAAACGATGAAAGCTTACGAAGTAGCTTCCTCGTCTTTCTCTCGAATATTATGACGAAGGAAAGACCAACTCGGTGTAAACGTAAACACAAGCACGAAAACCGACAAAGTTGACGTGTCACGGAACTTTCACGACGTTTACTGCACAGGGGGTGATTTGCTTTAACATTAACTTCCGCATTTGTTTGTGGGTTTAGGGTGAATATTATGGTTGAATTTGAAAGGTAAAAATGAAATGATTTTGCAAACGTACCTTATTGTTACTTCGTAATATTCAGTTATTATTACAATTTGTACCCTTGATTCACCCTGTATATTATTACAGTTCTTTACAAAGCTCATTAAATAAATAAGCCATTACGTGTCCTCATTCGGTTGAAATAACACAGTAGTGAAGCCATTTTATTAAGGCCATAATTAGGCTAACTCTTCTTATTGTCCTTATTGCAATACTAGTACATAAGTATGTAATAAAATAGTACAAATAATAGGGTCAAATAAGTACACACTGATGGTTGGTTTGTTTATAGAATGATTAATTGAGCAGCTGTTGCATTTAGACAGCAGATAGCTAATTTCTTTTTTCTTTGTTATGCGTTTTTGTTGTGGTACTTGTGTTGTTATTGTCTTGCAGAACGATGATCTTTAGATGTACCTAATTAACAACACAAGAAATGATATGGGATGTCTAGTTAAATTCTTGAAATCGTATAAATAAAAGCAACGGCTAAAGTTGAAGGCAACAACATTTTTATTTTAATTTATTTTAAACTCATACAGTATAGAATTTAGAACATTATTATTGTAATGTTATGTAGGGGCGCTCATTAATTACGCGAGATATTTTTCATTTACGATTAATGAGATTTTGCATGATAAGGTGAAACTTTTCATTCCCTTAGCATGACATTTTCCTTATGCCCAAAGCTCTTCATTAAAAGAAAAAATGAAATCACAGCAGGTGTTTAAATTACAAAGTTGACGTGAGGTTTTCAACAAGCCCGTTTCTTTAAATATTATTTTTCTGAACTTTTCTCCCCTTATTTATTATTACTCACTTTCAATCTACATTTTTTTATAAGTAATTCAGGACGTAATTCCAATAAACACATTTATATATATATTTTTTTTTTGTTTCAGGTAAGATACTACGTTCCTATTCTCAATATTTAATTCAGATACTACTCTACTCATCCTGGACCCTGTAAATACCAGATGTGATAAGTATTAATGATAATTTATATTTTTTGCGCTTCAAATTAAAAAAAAAAATCAAATTGGATTTTTAAGAAGGGGCAGTGAGAATGATCTTAAAATTAGAATTTAATCATTCGATAAGAACTCGAATAGATATTTTACAGCCTCGTAAAAGTTCTCACTTTTTACTGCTTGGTTTTAATGGTAATTTTATTTTATTGGCAACAGTAAATATGCCTTAAGTACTTGTAGTTTTTATCCCCTGGGGTTTTTTAACAACTTGCAATTTTTTTGTCGATTTTAATTATGGTTTTACTCTAGCCTTTCGACAGCACATCTTGGTTTTAGCACATAAAGACCTAGTCTTGCTTTTGAAAGACTTATCGTCACAGTTTTGCTCATTTAGTCTTGGACATAAGTCCACGAACTCTACTAAGTCTTGGTCTTGATATTGCACTTGGCAGATGTTCAAGACCAAAACAAAGCTTTAAGACGTAAGACATCGGTCAGCACTAATTTTGGTGTTTGAATAAATTTATGTTCTTAACAATCCACCATTAGGGTCTGGAGCAGAGTTACAGTTTATTACTGTTGATTTAGACCACCAAAGAGATTTTCAAAAGCATCTTTTGGTTATTATTTATTTAATAAAACTTCTGAAGATTATTTTGATCATGGTCTTACTCGAGACTTTCGACAGCACATCTAGGTTTTAGCACATAAAGACCTAGTCTTGCTTTTGAAAGATTTATCGTCACAGTTTTGCTCATTTAGTCTTGGACATAAGTCTACGAACTCTACCAAGTCTTGGTCTTGATATTGCACTTGGCAGATGTTCAAGACCAAAACAGAGATTCAAGACAGCACTAATTTTGGGGTTTTAATAATTTTTTGTTCTTAACATCACCATTATGGTATGGAACTTAGTTACAGTTTATTACGGTTGATTTAGACCACAAAAAAGGTTATCAAAAGCATCTTTTGGTTATTATTTATTTAATAAAACTTCTGAAGATTATTTTGATCATGGTCTTACTCGAGCCTTTCGACAGCACATCTTTGGTTTTAGCACATAAAGACCTAGTCTTGCTTTTGAAAGACTTATCGTCACAGTTTTGCTCATTTAGTCTTGGACATAAGTCTACGAACTCTACCAAGTCTTGGTCTTGATATTGCACTTGGCAGATGTTCAAGACCAAAACAGAGATTCAAGACAGCACTAATTTTGGGGTTTTAATAATTTTTTGTTCTTAACCATCACCATTATGGTATGGAACTTAGTTACAGTTTTTATTACGGTTGATTTAGACCACAAAAAAGGTTATCAAAAGCATCTTTTGGTTATTATTTATTTAATAAAACTTCTGAAGATTATTTTGATATGGTCTTACTGTAACTTTCGACAGACATCTTGGTTTTAGACATAAAGACTAGTCTTGCTTTTGAAAGACTTATCATCACAGTTTTGCTCATTTAGATCTTGGACATAGTCTACGAACTCTACTAAGTCTTGGTCTTGATATTGCACTTAATCCTGAAGCGTATAATGCCAATTTAGATCGAAACTAATGTCGCATATAACGTAGATATAGTGATCTCAGGCGGCTTGTGCCGGACAGTGGATGAAAGCAGAGACGGGGAAAATAACGTTGCAGGGGAAGTTCGTTTTCCTTTTGTGCATGAAACGGATCTCGGGCAATTCAATAACAGTTCATAATGATAGCGGTTTATGGTGAAAGGGACGATTTGGGAAAAAGCTATGATCGTAAAATTTTCCGTTTATTCTTGAAAATCTCGAGACAAGGGAGGAAATGAAGTGCCGTCTCATATTGATAACGGGAAAAGTTCTTTCTTATCAATGAACCGATTTTATCGCATCTTTTCTTTTCCTTAAAGCTTTTCAGCAAAATATTCTCATATCTTTAGCAATACAAATGGAGATTTCGAACTTAACATAATAAAGCCTAGAAGTTTATTTAATACATTTTTAAAATACGGACCTGGTATTTGTCAGCAAAATTCTGCACGCTATAAAATTTAGTATCAGAGATTGCAGATAATTCTATTGGATCTCCTGTGATACTTTGGCACCCGTTCATATCTCTTTTATCGACAAATATTAACGTTTTTTCGTATTGAACTTTTTCATTTCATCTTCATAAATTTATAATAAAAGGATAAACTGGGTACCACAGAGACCTGAAATTTTGGATAGACGTTCCTTATTATACATCGTAGACTAAGAAAGGAATTTTTAAAATAAAACTCCTAAAGGGGGGTCAAAGTTTAATGCACTGATTGAGGCACCCTCTAAATCTGTCAGACAGGAATATCGAAATTTGGCACAAAAATTTCTTACACAATGGTATGGTATCGTCCCCTATAAAATGAGTTTTTAAAATACCAACCCTTAAGGTGTTTTGAGTTTAATATTATTGCATATTTCAAACAGCTAAGACTATTACAACTTTATTTTTTTATAGAGGTTATTTATATCTATAGTTACAAAATTGGCACAGAAAGTGTTTCTGAAAATTCAAACTTTAAGGGGGTGAAACGGTGTTTTAAATTTAAAAAATTCAATATACAGCCGAATCGACTAGTTCGGTCTACAAATATATAATTGAATATAATGAACCGATTTTGTCGCATTTCTTATTTTCCTTTAAGCTTTTGAGCAAAATATTCTTATATCTATTATCAATACAAATGAAGATTTCGAACTTAACATACATAATATAGTCCTTATAGTTTATTTAATACATTTTTAAAATACGGACCCCTGATATTTGTCAGGAAAGTTCCGCAGCTGTCAATTAATTTTTATGACTACCTGCAATAATATTTTTAGGCCAACTATACCAACATTTTTTACATTCTTCCATGAATACCTTCCCAACTTGTAATTTTTCGAATTAATTTAATTTTTTTTCGATCGATTCGTGCACACGTGGCCCGTGTTAATTAATTTTCTTGCGAACGCATACATACACGAAACATGAGTAACGGCAGAAAACTTTAACCATTATTCTTGTTGGATGGGCCCTTTAGATACACGTTTTATGTGGCAACAAACGCCATCGCATTACCGGAACGGAATCAATTGATCACTTCGTTACATTACACGCACTTTTGTAATTAAAGACTAAGGTGCATTACATGACCCATCAACTGTTTCACATCATTGTGGCATTTGTAACTAACATTTATCATTAACTTTGTGAGATGATAAGGTTCGTTATTAGGAACTGTGAACAAAACGATTTTTCCCCTACTGGTTTTTAGTATCTCTACGGTCATATTTCATGTAGGTGGGTAACTGAAATTTAATAAAAGTAGATTAATATATTAAAAAAGAAAAAAATAAGTTATAAGCATTTATCACGCGAATGCACCTCCTGGGCGTGCCTTTGGTCTGACGCCGGGCGTAGCAGGCGTATGGAGCAGAATTGAAGTAATGTGTGGAGAAGGCGCCGGGCTGTGTTCACAGAGACAAATTAAAAAGGTTCTTTTTAATTAAAGTTCTCTCCCTAAACGAACGTTTTGCTACCACGTAATTAAAAGGGTCCATCGGGTGGTAAGACATCGTCGAACAAATTAAAAAATAATGAGAAAGACGGAGGATGAAGAAGAGATTTGCTGTAGGTACTTACTTAGTCAGTCAGTTGGTGTACCTTGATCTTCCACCAACAATATATTAGTTTTTTTTAAGTAAAAAGTTACAGATACGAACCGTAAGAAACTACTGATAATCAAATGAAGATGTAGGTGAACATTTTGCCTTAATTAGAAAAGTGAAAAATAAGAAAGAAAACGGTTCGCAATTAAGACATTAAAAGCTTTTACTTAATTACACTAACGAAGAGGCAAAGGCGAAAATGGTTTTAATCACACATCTGTGATGCGATGCTAGTACGGTTCAGTTGATTTGCAAATGAGCAGTTCAGTTCAGTTGCAACTTGCAACTGATTACAGAGTCAACCATCCGATTCTCATCATCAACGTACTTATTTTACACGATAAGTATCTACGTATACCTACTGGGTGTTTCTGGTCAAATTTAGGCCTCCAAAAAGGAAAAAAATTAAACTCTTCAAGAAATGAGGATCAAAATTTGGTGATTGTTGTTTTTCTTTAGATAAATTTTGAAGGACACTTCTTAAGGACATTTTTTTAAACATTCCCTATTTTTATTAGAGATAAAGTTAAAATGTTTTTTATTTTTGAGCAGAACATTTATACTATCTAGTTGGAATTTCATATTAAAAAATATGTCCTCAAAAGTTTGCCATATTTGGAAAATTTTATGACTCTTAGAAGATATTGTAAAATTCGGGGTATGGTATCGTCCCCTATAAAATGGGGTTTCAAAATACCAACCCTTAAGGTGCGAACCGGGTTTAAAATTTTTTATTTCTAACTTCTAAAACTATTAGAACTTTAATTTTTTTTTCGTAGAGGTTCGTTAAACAGTAACAGAATTGGCACAGAAAGCATTTTTGAAAATTCAGACTTTCAGGGGGTGAAACGGTGTTTTAAAATTTAAAAATCACACTAATATTATAAAGGCGAAAGTTTGTGAGTGTGTATGTTTGTAACTTCTTCACGTCTAAACGGCTGGAGCGATTTTAATAAAATTTGGCATGGAGTTAGTTGACACCCTGGATTAACACATAGGCTACGTTTTACTGCGGAAGAAAAATATTATTCCCATGGGAAAATCGATGAAAATGAATTCGCGGAATATTGTAAATGCGAAGGTAACTCGGTCTGTATGCTACACAATCTCCCCTAAAACTTACTGAACCGATTTAAATGAAATTTGGTACAGAGATAGTGTAGAGCCTGAGAAAGGACATAGGCTACTTTTTAATGCGAAAAAAGGGTTGTATGGGGTTGAAATAGAAGTTTGTGCGGAAATTACGTAATTTTTAAAGATAGAAGCTTGAAACTTATTTTGTAGGCTTTTGATTAGATATAAATAAATAAATAAATACGACATTCAATGTTTGTAAAAATTTTACCCTAAAGGGGATAAAATTAGCCGATGAAAGTTTTTGTGTAATGACGTCGTCCAAAAAGCTTACGGTCCAGAAAATTAAAATATTAAGTGTAAAAAGTTATAGAGGTTTTGTTTATTTGGATCAATAAAAGTAGTTGAATACTAAGCTATATAAACTATTTTAAACTATAATTAAACTATATTAATCTATAATATTATAAATGCGAAAGTAACTCTGTCTGTCTGTGTGTTACGCAATCACGCCCAAACTACTGAACCGATTTAAATGAGAATTTGGTACAGAGATAGATAAGTAGATATAAAGCTAGAGGCTTGAAACTTATTTTTTAAGCTTTTGATTAGATATAAATAAATACGACATTTAAAGTTTGTAAAAATTTTACCCTAAAGGGGGCAAAAATAAGGAATGAACGTTTTTGTGTAATGACGTTGGCAAAAAGGCTTACGGCCCAGAAAATAAAAATATAGAAGAAAGAAATTTTAAATGCTGCCGAAAATCACTATTCCACGCGGACGAAGTCGCGGGCAAGCCAGTTCAATATACGGCCGAAACATGTAATTTTGTACATATCGATTAGTTTACACTGTCACTGTGAAAGATATTTTTAAATTTCAACCCTTAAGCGAAACGGCGAAACGTTAGGTTCATTTTTGAAATAAAAAGCTTTTTGGAAGGTACCCCTATTTGGCTCTGATTATTTTGTTGTTAGCTCCTCGTTATGTCTAGGGTTAAATATACGCATCAACACTGTTTTAGATGAAAGTTAAACACTACGCGTTTGAACGAGAAGAGAATTTCTCTTTTGATACGTGGGAATTTTAATTTGCTCTATGATGTGAATGACGGTGGCGTTCAAAGGATGCTAAAAAGACATCGTTACAACACTTTATTCGTTCAGTTCCTGTGTCGTGTGGTGCTAAAAAGGCCCTTGGCATGCCTTCAGGAGACGAGCGAGCTAGCTCTCCTTCCTCGCTAATCACTTAATTGTTTCTCCAACGATGATGCATGTGTGTGTTGTGTTGTTGTGTACGTATATAACAGAAGAGGACGTTATACATAAATTATTTCTAAAGATAAAGATAGTGTCGTTAGCTGGAAGGCTGTTGTAATTATTCTTTTACCCTTATAATGTAAAAGTGAAAAAAATAATTATTTCTTTTGATTCCACTATGTAGAAATGCTTTGAAAGTTAAATTGGAAATGAAAAAAATAAGCTAAGAGGATTAAATTTTTCTTTTATAAACGATCTAACTTGGTTTAACTATATCCAGAATATTCGTCAATATTTGCTCCGTTAATTAATTTGTGTAGAGGTCCTTGCAGCTATTTTTTTATTTTTAAAATGTGTACAAAATATTTGTAATGTACTATCAATAGATTTTCTTAATTTTACCGCACCATTACATCCATATGAAGTAACTTTAGTCAATCTTAATTATTCTCGCAATATGTGTAGATGTAGAGGAAACCCTTTACGGGGTTGATTTGTCACCCCTCGTTAATGTTCTTTTGAACTTTGCCACGCCTGTTAAATTCGCAGAGAAACGATTTAAACCGTGTCAGCAAGTGTCGTGAGCAATCAGTATGAGTTTGTTCTGTTCTTGAAATTCGAAATTGACGAAAGTTATTGAGAGATAGATGGACGTACAATAGATACACGATGTTTCGGGATTTTCCTGTCGATTAATCGGGAAAATGGGAAGAGAATTTGATACTAACCTTGCATACTATAATAATAAAATAAACATAGAAGAAGAGCAATTGTTGTAATCATTTGAATTAAAAATTTTAAGTAGCATGAAAACTGCAGAACTCAAAATGTAATAGGTATATATAAAATTCTCGTGTCACAATGTTAGTTACCATACTCCTCCGAAATGGCTCGACCGATTTTCGTGAAATTTTATGTGCACATTCAATAGGTCCGAGAATAGGGAACTATCTATTTTTCATACCCCTAAATGTTAAGGGTGGTCCACCCCTAGCTTTTTTAAATTTTTTTGACAAAATTTTTCATTTTTAGGCTTCCGCACCTCAAAAGGAAAAAGCGGAACCCTTATAGCATCACTTCGTTGTCTGTCCGTCCGTCCGTCCGTCCGTCCGTCTGTCAAGACCCTTTTTCTCAGGAACGCGTGGAGGTATCAAGCTAAAATTTATACCAAATACTCAGGTCTATTGTCCCTTGGAGCTATCAAAAAATCAAACTTCTAAGCCAACGCAATAAAAAGATACAGCCGTTTATGCCGCAAATTTCCGCAAATTTTCGAATCAAAACCTACAGGCTACTTCCCGTGAACTCAGAATCTTGAAATTTGGTACGAAGCAACGTCTTATAGCACAGATAAAGGAAAAAATGCGAAAACTGTAAATTTTTAGTTACATCATATAATAAAAATATTTTCAATAATTTTAAAGTTACTACCCCTTTCCTCATGAACGCGTAGAGGTATTAAATTGAAATTCATATCAAATACTCAGGTCTATAATACCTTTAAGCTGTAACAAAATCAAAGTTCTATGTCAACGCAATCAAAAGAAACAGCAATTTAAGCCGCATATTTTCAAACTCGCAACTACTCGCAAGGGAATCAAAACCTAAAGGGTACTTCCAGTCGATTTAGAATCTTGAAATTTGGCATGAAGCAATGTTTTATAGCTCATATAAAGGAAAAATTCTGAAAACCTTAAATTTTTAGTTACATACGGAGCCCGCGGTGCGCGAGTTCGACTCGCACTTGGCCGGTATTTTTTTTATGATTTGGCATTAAAAAATACATATAATTAATTTTCACCCTTCTACCACCAACCCCCATTTTTTAATAGAGGAATGATGTAGTACTGTAATAATCTTCAACTCTCAGTGGTCGATAACTGATCAATTATTATCAATCGATTAGTCATCCCCGCCAGGCGTCTACTGATGTCACTACTCACCCAGCAAACAGCACGAAGTGGGGCTGAGAATGAAGCAGATTTTTTTAGAATGTTACAGGGAGTTTAAATATGTTCTAAGAAGTAAAAGAATGTTTTATTATAACATTTCAGAATGATTTGGCAATGTTCAAGAATGTTCCAGAATCTTGAAGATCGTTCAAGAATGTTACAGAATGTTAAAAAAAGTTAGAAAATATTTTGAATCATTATGGGATGTTCTGGATAGTTCTAAATTTGCGAATATTCTATTAGAATGTTCCATCAAACGTGTGATATATTCTTACCCGAACAACGCCGGGTATTGCTCCTAGTTTAATTATATAATTTTGAACCCCAAAGATTCGCTGGCGGTTTTTCAGCTACTTCAGGGGGTTATTAATTCCACTATATTTTATAATATTCTTAAACTCACCTCAGAGCTCACCTAAAATTATTCTTTCTAAAAGTTCCCCAGATACTGAACATCGATTGCCTGAAAAGTTCTAATGTAATGAAAATTTTCTTATTGAAATGTTGTGAATTTAATATCTAGATATAACCCTTGAAGTTTCTTATTGGAAATTATGAATTCTAGTTGATATTTACAAAGTTTCTGAAGTTTCTCCTTAAAATTACATTCAAGTTTACTCTTTAATAGAATAGATTTTGAAAGAATCTTTGAACTTTACGGGTCTTTTGATGTTATCGTTTTCAATTTTTATTAAAAATTCTTCTCCGTACTAGTATTAAGTACTTTTGAGTCCTTTTTTAAAATTATTTTGATGATTTATTACGTGACTCTTTTAGATGTGCTGTTCGTGGACTACCTTGTTTACATACTCTCGTACATAATTCGTTTTTACAGCGTATTTTATTTTCTGTTTGGTGCCTATGTGTGTTTGAATATAGATGGGCAGGGCTCCGGAGGTATGAAATTATCAGGTTGACCTATTTTTCCTTTCCAAATAGTCTACTTCGTCCTAGCTCAGTGCCCTGACCCGGTATCGATTTTAGTGATCCACCCATATCCATCCCCACATACATTCCTTTCCATATATCTACCGGAAATGATGATGATATTATGTCCATATACATAATCGTGGTATTAATTAACAAAATTTGTACACAGGGGTCACAGGATACTTTATGTACTAATACTTAACAAAACTTGGTAAGTCTGGAGAAAAATCGGAAAGTTACACTTACAGCAGCTGCTTTTGCACATACGAATTTTTCTAATATACTGTACTAATAATAAAATATGTTGCAGTACATTCGTTTGAAATGTAACTGACTTTATTCTTTGAGTGTGTAACTTGACTTTAACGATCAATTTCACAAACTAACGCCTTCACAAATTGTTTCCAGAATAATGTTCAGTTTTATCCGGCTCGAAGGACCATACATACATACAATATATAACATATGTATGTTTGTAATAAAATATCTTACATAAATGAATGATCTTTTGAAAAGACGAAGTAATTCTTTTAATGGATCGCCAAGGTTTGTTTATGACAAAAAGCTATTTTGGGTGATAATTTTTAACACGAGGTGTAATAGGCCGTAATATTTTTATTGTCGATTTAACGCTATTAATAAAGAGCGTAAATATAAACAAAATGTGAATAATATTAGGAAGATGTACAAACGAACTACGTGAGATTTAGGATTTTAGCGCCCACTTAGTAACGATAAAGTAGTACATAAAGTACAGGTGTGTATTCGTATTGGATTGCATCCAAAAATTTATCGCCATTAATTCAACCAACAGCCACCACGCCACGTGCTTGGCGGAAAATTATTTTGGAAATTTTATTACTTAGTAATTTAATATAAAACGTGAAATCATCAATGAGTAGGTAATGCGAAAAGAAAATGGAATATAATTTTTGTTTGTTTGTTTGTTTGTCGCACAGTGGGTGTTGCGATTTCAGGTGTTAACCACAGCTTCTGGTAACGCTCTTCACGGTAAATTAATAGCATGAAGCTAATTCTTTAGTTGCGATTTTATTCAAAATAATCACAACGAAAACTGGTCAACTGCTACTGCTAAAACCTAAAAATATTGGGGGTAGGTAGTTGGCTGATGAGGGTCGAGGGGTACCGACAAAGGGAACAATTTTGTCTAATTCACCCAAGGCATGGTGTACGTGACGAATAATAATTTATACATTTTTTTTTTACTCATCTTTTTTTATTATTTATTTCGGAATTTATTGCAGTTTTATTTATAGTGATGCTTTATGTATTATGAAAAACCAAAGAAAATTGTCAAGAAGACATTTTATTTACCATCACAGTAATTTCTTCCTATAATTTAAAACAACTGCAATTTCTCTTCACTTATCTACATATTTATTTATCATTGCTCATTATTTTAAAGGTATATTTTGATTTTGTCAATCTGTTGTACAGGTGGTATTTTCATTACTCGCCCACACTGGTTATATGAATGACATTTTTATGACGTACTTATTTCGAAATAATTTCCGTGAAATCCATTGATAAATTAGTTTCATGACGGTAATGTACATTACGACATTACGTTTTGTTATCAATCTATTGTACACTTTCACCAATAATAAAACCAACCATATGCTTTACCAATTTCCATAGATATTAAATTTACTTTTACCTGTACTGCCATTTATTATTATCTGAGTATAGTTAAGCAAAAAAGTAGGGAATTTCAGTCAGTGGCTTGTAACTTTCAGTTTTTATTTAATTTGTCAAATCGGTCAAACCCAAATTAAATTAAATAAGCTTGGCAATGACACCTGAGGCTCTCAAGTGTTTATGTCTTTTTCATTTCTCTTCATTATTTATTTCTTATTATTTTTTTCTTTCAAATTACTTATAAGACAATATTTTTGTTCCCTACACTTATGTGTTGCTTAATTTCACCCCTTTAATGGTACTTATTTATTTTTTCTTGTGCAGACAAGGCTTTAGTTTTCCATTTTCCCTGAAGGTAAACAAGACTGTCAGTAAACATTTCCAGGATAATATTTGTGTATGGTACGCATGTAGGAACTTCAAATCAGACACGTACGACAAACATTTGGACGGTGTAATTTTTCTCTTCAAAACGGACGTGGGAAATGCTTAATGCCAATAAAACCTATTTTTGTAAGTAGTTAATAAAAGAAAATAGTTAGATTCGTAGATAATATTGAATGAATATCATTTGAATAGGCGTACCAATTAAAGTACAATCCGGTTATAATGGACTGTATAAAATCGTTCCCTAATACTTTCAAAAAACCTTAAACTTTTTTTTAACGAAACATTTTATTGCACTAAAAGCTGTGTATCAATGTTCTGATCTGAAATAAGATGGTGCTTAAAAATATGATAAGAGATTGCTTAAATATTCAATACAAATTATTCAAAATAATAATAAATGTATCTTGATAGTCGATTAGAGACAGGTGGTATAAAAGCTTTAAGAGCTTGCTCAATTTTCAGGCGTACTAAAGAATATCTATCAGGAATATTTTCTTTGTAATATACATTTTTCTTTTGCATCTTTTCGTATCTTTATTGTACATAAGTACGTAAATATTGAATGTTATCCTTTTGAGATAAAACATATCAGGTTTATAATTGAAAATGCCCTAAAGGGTGTACTTGCTTTCGTTGTTCAGTTTAAAATGAAAATTTAATATTGTACTGTAGCAGCGAACTTACTTACTACTATCGTAGCATAATAATGTATTTTAACAAACGTTTATTTTAGAGCATTAAGCGCCTTGCAACGTTACAATTTCTAACTACTTAGAACCTAAAGTAGAAATAACACAGGTACATATTTGTCGCATAGTGTTTGTTTATCAACTAACGTGCTTACTAATCTCAATTTTTTCCTTGTGATAGGTAATGGAATTTGAAACTAGGTTCTGTATATGGTACCTGCCTGACAGTGCATTGTGAAATATTGAAACTGTTTTACATATTCACATAGAATAATTTACTTTACTGCCTTTAATAAACATTATTTATTCAGTAGTATGCATTTGTTAACACATAGCTACTGTTCTGTTTCCATCATGGGTGGTTGTATGAAGTTCCTCTTACCAGTGTCATAGAATTAGAACAGTGGGGGGAGTTTTCAAAACATCAAACTCATATAACTCATAATTTTCTCCTGTTGTCTTTACATACCGTAACCTCGACGCGTACTGTTTTCACATTTTAAAAGATTAATGTTGATTGTCCATTCTGGGGAGGGGGTTTATTCTCTATATCCCCTCCCATTTACTGCCCATTATATTTATAATAAATATGGGATTATAATGTAAGGAATAGAATAATTTTTTTTTTCAAAATTTAGCTGAGTTTTAATAAACTTGGAAAGGTACAAACGACTTTTTAATTTATTTTTCACTCATGTTAAATTTGTCAAATATTTTTAGAACTTAGAATGGGAGGGAAGGGATCCAGTAAAATCTCATCGAATCTCATTTAAAGGCAGGAGGGCCATTGAAAATCCCATGTTGAGCTTTCATTTCAAAAATTGTAGTACAGCCAAACTTCAATAACTCAAATGTCAATAAGTCGAACCAAATCGATTGGTAATAGCATCAACTGCAAGAAATAATGTGTGTAATTTTTACTTAATAATTCGAACTCTCGAATCGAATCGAATATCTTGATAACCCTAAGATAATATTTTGCGTCAACTTCGATAAGTCGAATTTTCTGGGGGGAATGGGAATCCCTTAATAATGTACGATTTTTACGTCTCATTTTAATAGCGATACCATACCATTGAGCAGTGGGGTAGTTAAATATCTCGAATAATTAATTAATTTAATAATATACCTACAAAAAGGTCTTAATAATCTAATTCTGTAGGTATTCAATTGAATTTACACTAAAGTGTAAACTTATTCCCGTCCAGTTTAAATTACCAATTTGTCCTGTCTAAACTGAAATTAGATTGGGCTGGACTGTATTAAACAGCAATTTTTCACTTAAACATCTGGAAGCAGCCGGACAGAATGCGGTGGACGCTGAATCCCACGGGACAAAGCCGCGGTGTCTGGGCGTCACGTCTCGGATCCGTGACGGCCATGCATCCCGCACGTTCCGTGTGTATCGGATGGATTGCTTTTCAACCCTCCGAAGAGGTTTTGTGAACCATTCTTTGAGCTCGAGCTGCACGTGAAAAGGAACAAACAAACGGGCTGACGGACTTATGCAGTAAGTCAGTCAGCTCGTCCCGGGTGGTTTCTTGTCCTTCCCGGAACGGGGCAGGAAACATCCTCAATTATTTGTGCGTGTAAAATTGATGGTGCCCTATTAAAAACAAGACTCTATTTGATGGGTACTTAAGGAGAAGTGTAGATACGCGTTGGTTACTGTTGAATTTATCAAAAAGTTGTCGTAGAATTAAAAGGTTCATATCACAAAGCTCTTGGTCCGTGCTATAGAGAGGATGACTCAGCAATGTGAGCCATGTCTGGTCACAAACTCATGTTAATCTTTCATTTGGAGCAGCAAAAGACAAAATACCCTGAATATTATGTCCTTCTAGAATTTATTAAGGACATCAAAAGGCTCTTGAAGAAGAGAACTAAAAAATAATGTAGTACCTATTTATTGTAATGTTTAGAGGAAAAGTTTTTTTTATGTTTGCACTTATCGTTAGTAACTAAGTAAGTGGCCAATTTTTCTATCTGCTGAGGAAATTTTAGTTGAAGAGGCTTGTTGCTCACTCTGTTGCTTTTATTCAATTTCGTCCATTTAGTTCATGATGATCGACGTGAAATTGGATTATTCATGGCAAATGACGTGCATTTATCGGAAACAATAGAAATAGAGTGAGAGGGGCAGCTGGCAGTCGAAAAGAGATCGTAAAACAAACGATTGTTCGCTACTTGTTTTCGGACGATTGGATTTGGGATGCGGAACGAACGGGATCAAGAGCAGCCTACTCCTTGATTAGATTAAGGGGCATTACTTCATTCGTGTAATTTATAAAGTGGTGCAATGAAATCGAATTGCTGTGCCCTTTACGAAGTTCCCTGTCATCACTTCACGAGGACCAATTTTCTGTTTCAATAAGAAACCTACGTAAAAAATATTTTTTAATCTAAAACTAGTATTCGGGGATCTAATTAAGGGATGCAGAAGGTCCAACCCTACCCTTTTCTTTAAAGTAATGAGTATTGACATATTTGAAGATAACCTCATTTTGAAAATAATTCTTACTACCTTCATATTCTGGAATGTCAAGAAACTGAGTGACAAGCTAGGAGAAAACTAACTTTTTCTAGGTACTATCAAGATCACCTTTATGGGCTTGGTACATCCACCACGACAATTTCTAGAACATCGTATAAGACTAACTCAAGAGTTTCTTTTCCTAAAATAGTAGGATCATCCACTCTACAGTCCAAACCTTGCGCCTTGTGATTTTACACTTTTCCCCATTATCAATAATTGATCAAACACTGCCAAGAATGACAAAATGTTACGTCAGGTTAGTTCAAACTCCACAAATGTGAAAGCTTTTAGGAAAATGTATTCGTAATCTAGTTTTTTATAAAAATATTTTTTGGTGGGTACAGAATTAATTTGCATTTTTTGTCCCATTCCTTTTTCCTTAATTTTAATGCTCGAAAAGTTTTACGATAGCAGTGAAAGAAATATTTTAACATAAGCGATGTGCGATTTAAAAAACAAAGGCGTCGTTTCCTTTCTCTTTCGGAATTAATGCATTTTCATGAGGGTGTCACTTTTCCAAGTCGCCCTGTCCGTCACATTGTCTTTTAAAATCAAACCCCTGTTGAAGTGGATCGAGAGCGGCTCGGAAAACGCCATTTGGGTTTCAAATGATTCTGCCTCAAGGGAAAACCGTTTTCAGCACTCTTTTGTAGAAATTTATTTACAGTTGTCAGCAGCTTATTGTTAGTTGATTTTTTAACAACGCTACCGAAATTTATTTTCGGACTTATTGGAAAATTTATTTTCATTAGGTACCGTTGAAAAGAATTTTTCTTTTTAACAAAAAGCGCCACAATTATTCCTTATTCCCAACATGTTTTGATTGATTTTTCAAATTGGAACATTCCAAAGATAAATCCAACGATTAATATTTCCTCTTTATCTAATATATAAAATTCTCGTGACACGGTGTTAGTTATCATACTCCTCCGAAATGGCTTGACCGATTTTCGTGAATTTTATTATAACATTTCAAAATGATTTGGCAATGTTCAAGAATGTTCCAGAATCTTGAAGATCATTCAGGAATGTTCCAGAGTGTTAAAAAAAGTTAGAAAACGTTTTGAATCATTTTGGGATGTTCTGGATAGTTCTAAATTCGCGAATATTCTAGAATGTTCCATCAAACGTGTGGTATATTCTTACCCGGGCAACGCAGGGTATTGCTGCTAATCTTCCTATAGATAAAATTATACTTAAGGGCGGGCTTATTCTATCTATTTTATTTTTGTGAAAATAATAAATACCTAGAAATAGTTTTAAAACCGATTTCGAAGAGGAAAAAAATCCCAATTATTATGCGATTTCTTCGTCAATTGAATTAAAAAAAATTGAAAACAAGTCCTAGAAGTTATTTTTCTTTTATTTTGTTTCAGCGGTTTCGAAGGAGGAATCAGATGAACACCAGAACCATGGAAAATTGCCTTACAACGGGTACAGTGATGAGTTCCTAGACAGATTAGAACCGAATGGCAATATTCCTGCAGGCAAAGGTGGTCTCAAGTACGGTAAGAGCTTTTAATTGTCCATAACTTAGTTCTAAACTTCCGCAGACTGTTTGATGATACTTGCGTATATATCGAGAAGGGTCGAAAATCAAAACTTACTAATTTCACTATTTACAATGGTGAGTCGCCATGAAATGAAGCGAGTGTTCTGTAATCATTCTTGTAGACCATAGGTGTTGAAGTAAATCACTCCCTTTAAAAAAAAAAGTGCATGAAATGCCGCTCTATTCCACGTAAAGAAGAACATTAAAAAATATTATTCTATTTTTACAAACACCCAAAGTAGACATTTGAACATGTGATAAAAATTTCAACTATTGGCTGTAACTCTAAAATAAAACGATCCCAATTTTTTGAAAACACCAGCGAAGAGGATGCCATTTACGCTGATAAACACAGGATTTGGATTCTTTAGGTATTTTCGTTGCTTAAAATCAAAAGGGGTTCTTGTATCCAAACAAAATTTCCAAGAATGAATTATTAGAGTAAAAATTAATGAGGGCGTATCTGTGGGCCTGTAATAGGGGAAAATAACGAAAAATTAAATATTTCAGTGCTAAAATAATTTATTGCAACGCTATCATGCTTCGAAGATATTATACCTACATATATAACTTTTTTTAATTGTGTTTCCCTGTTTAATATAAAAGAGAAAATATTCGGTTATCATGAATTTATTATACATGTAGTTATTACGATCTAGACAACTAATCATTCTATTTTTATCTAAAAAATGAAACTTAATTATAGTAATAATATTCACTCCCCTCATTTCATAAAAGCTGCGTGTTCGTTCAGTCGATTGCTTTGATTGTGTGCATGGTTTGTATGTACCTATAATACGTAGAGGTACGACAACGTATACAATACACACATTTGTAAGCTTGCTTGTAGATAGAAGAAATTATATTACAAATTATGGTAACACGTCATGGCCCTAGACTTTCAGGCGCCTTCGTTGAGTTTTATCGATATATAGGTGTGGTGGAAATACGGTATAATGGTTAATACTAGCCTGGGACAAAAAAGGTCATTTATGCGGAAAAACCAAACAATTTCCCAACAGACCTTTAATTAGAAATTTTCCGTTGTAACTAGGTACTACTATTTTACAAATAAAGAACTGCACAGTTTCTCTCCTTTTTCATTTTCAAAATTATACTTATTAGTTAAACTTCTATTCACTACCAGCTGCATTGAATATATCAGACGTTTATTTTCTATCTAATATCTACTCACACTGAAGATTCTGCAACATTCTAGAATCTCCACAAAAAATCCTTTGTTATGATTCAAAACATTCCCTAATAACATATTTGAATATTCTGGAACATTCTAGACCATTCTCGAAAGATCTTGAAGGTTCTGGAACATTCCAAATAATTCTAGAATGTTATAAAACATTTTTTTACTCCTTGGAACATTTTTGAACAGTCCGGAACATTCTTGGACATTCCAGTAAATTTTTTAATATTTTAGAAAATCTAATACATTAGTGATTCGCCAAAAGCTGCCCGAAATATTTTCGATTTTATATGTAAAAAAATAATGTGTTAGACAAAAGTAGATGTATCTTTTCACACATTTTTACCACCCACCGAGACAATACACTCTTATTATCGAGAAGAGGCTAAGGGCTATCTACCATTACCACCGCGAATGAGTGAAAGTAGGTGGTGGTGGTGGTAATCATTGAGAAAAGTGAGGATTCACAAAAAAATACCTTCTTTTTATACCTATGTATATATTATTGATAAAGAAAAACAAAGAATGTTCTGAGGGATGATTTTGCCTTGTTTCAGATTGGAACACGGTAGGTGGACACGACAGGGTAAAACGACAGTTGTCGGTATCGTCAGATAGTAAACTATTGGACGATGATATTAGAGAAGAAACCCGCGTAATACTTCGACCTCGGAAACCTCCTAGACCTAAGTCAGAAGTTTTATTAAATCAGGGAAGCGAACACCGGAGAACTAAACGATTTTCTGCCTTTGGGGTAAGTCAAAGATTATAAAAATGTCACTTATGTATATTTTATTATACTAGAATAAATTCATTAGTTGTTAAAGGATAATAATTTTATTGTGTGGGCGTTATTTCAATGTTATCTGTAAAGATGTACACTGAAAAAGCCCCTTAAATGGATAACTTTTCCTTCAATAGTAATATGCATAAAAATGTATTTAGAAAGAAGAAAATTACAAAACAAGGACTATTTTAGAAAGAAACAGACCTCATGAAAATAAAAAATTTAACAATGCTTTGTTGCATCTTTTACATAATCGAAAACCAACCAGAAAACTTTTTGAATGTAAAAGTTTAAATTCCTGAAAATCCCTTAAACATGTCAAATTTTAAATGCCCTTATATAAAAGTCCAAAAGGGAGAGGTGTTGTTGGCCATTCTGAAGCACCTCTTTTACCCATAATTGAGACTTAGTGTAACGTTTAAAATTGAATATTTTTAAAATAAATCGTTATAACTCCACGACCCTTCTTCCTTATTTGAATTTAAAGGGTTAGATTGGCTGTCAAGAGGAAGGGAATGCGTTAAAAGATGTCTCCCTGTAAAATTAAGTTAATATGTTTAAGGCTTTTTTTGAAATTTAAAATTTTATGCACAAAAAGCTTGCAATATTTTGTTTTTTTAAAGGGCGACTCCCCGTTTGGAAAATCGGAAGCGTATATAAAATTAGGACAATTAGGGGAAGGATCATATGCTACAGTATATAAAGGATACAGCAAGTAAGATTTTATATAAATACCTCATTAAAAATAACATATATAAGTTTGGTTCTTTAAATTACGTTTTAGTTGTGGTTTGAATTTTTGTTTATTTATTGGTCAATTTAGATTACTAATTTTGTGGTTTAAGTTTAAAAAACCAGGTGGTGGCTCTAAAAGAGATAAGACTTCAGGAGGAGGAAGGAGCACCGTTCACTGCAATAAGAGAAGCTTCGTTACTAAAAGAACTGAAACACTCCAACATTGTCACATTACACGATATTGTTCACACGAAAGAAACCCTCACCTTTGTTTTTGAATACGTGGTAAGTGTATGGTATCTATCGATTAAATCTACATAAATATTGTAAATGTAAAGTGGGTTTGATTAATAGTAGGGTAGAAGCTTTTAATAATAAAGTGATCACTTATTTCATATACAGGATGTCTTATGGTCACAATAAGATTAGTATTACTATTATTTATTTCCAAATTTTGAATCGTAGGGAGCTGGACTAATTAAATTTTCAAAGAGAAAAATTCGAACGTTTCGTCACCTTATTGTAGCTTCTTCAACCAACACCGTTATAATTTATTATGTTTTTTAGCATACAGATCTGTCCCAGTATCTGGAACGTCACAGCGGAGGCTTAGAGCCTCGTAATGTTCGTCTGTTCCTCTTCCAGTTGTTGCGTGGTCTAGCATACTGTCACAAAAGGCGCGTGCTGCACCGTGACGTCAAGCCACAGAACCTTTTGATAAGCGAAATAGGCGAACTCAAGCTTGCGGACTTTGGCTTGGCCAGGGCGAAGTCGGTACCCAGTCACACGTATTCGCACGAAGTTGTGACGTTATGGTACCGACCACCCGACGTCTTACTCGGCAGCACCGAATATTCCACCTCCCTTGACATGTGGGGCGTTGGGTGCATCTTTGTCGAAATGATCACCGGTCTGGCCATCTTCCCAGGAGTTCGGGATACTTACGACCAACTCGACAAAATATTTAAGGTCAGATCATATCACATAGTACACTTTATTCACGTCCTTCAAGTGAAAAGTGCAACCTTTTCATAAAATTCTTGAAACACACGATGTGATTTACCGAATATTACCGATCCTTAATGAGTTCGGGAGTTTCGTTAATGTCCGGTCTACCCACAGTGTGGTGAAATTTCTTTTTCGAAAAAATTATCTCAAAGCTTATCAATAACATTTTCTTAGTTTCCATTTTTAAAAGTATGTACATACCTATTAATTTTATTTTGTGCAGAGAAAATATGTTTCAATTCAGAAGAAATTGTGATATCCGGGCTTGTTGGCTGTGAACAGGAACAGGTTTCCACTATAAATGTCACCCCCGCGCCAAGTGTCAACTCAGTCTTAGCACAACCACAGCGATGGACATTACGCCCACCCTACGTTTGCTGAGGATGCCAACCAGAGTTGTTGGAAAGAAACTTCTTCAGTGTTCTCGCCGAAGGAGAAATAATCCTAGACCACGGCCAACAAGCCCGGATATCACAATTTCTTCTAATAACGTCGACCGTGAAAGCCTAAGTCTTATGTTTCCATTTTTTTGACCAGGTATTAGGAACGCCAACAGACGAAGATTGGCAAGGAGTCACGCGACTTCCTGGCTACAAGAGTCATAAACTGGGTTGCTATCGACCGAGAAGGTTGGGTCATTATTGGCCTCGATTGCACGACGTTGTTCAGGGTGAAGCCATGGCTACTTCGTTCTTACAGCTCGATCCGCAGAGGAGAATTGGCGCTGAAGAGGCCATGCAACATCCCTACTTTAACGGACTACCCAAAAAGTTGTTAGAACTGCCAGATGGTGAGTAGAATCTTTAATCAGTATTTGTTTTATAGTAAAGTCAAAACAAAGTTCCACAAGGGAGTTAAATATCAAAATTTTAGTACTTTTATGCTATAATGGCTGACCTATTACGTTTTGTTAATTTCTGTCTTCTAGATGTTTCCGTCTTTAGCGTGGAAGGAGTGCACCTCTATCCGGAACAGTATTCCGGGATCAAATGAGGGTTTCGGCAGCGTAGGCTTCCGAACTACTAAAATCTAGTAAACACAAAGGAAAATAAGAAGAGCAATGATCGTCGTCATCGTTGTAGTCGTTATCAAATTCGTTACTACTACACTCTTCTCATTCCACTGCTGTTCCAAAGCGCGAATAGTTGAGTTGTATCTCAGCGGAAGGCATAGGAACTAAAACCACCCAACAACTAATCGGATCAGGTTTCGCGAAAAGACTCACACAGTCAGGTCGTTTAGCACCGCTCACCGACTAATTAACTAACTAACTGAAGGTGATAGATACATGGGACCCATTCTTTTACGTTAACGGTAAATGATGTAACGTTTTTTTTTGACGTATTTAAATTAATTTTAACGAACGCGAGCCAACGACTCAGAAAATAGTAAAGTAAGTTATTAATTTCTTTTTTTAAGTACACAGTGAATGAGGAAAGAAGTATTTTTAATTTTTTAGTGTATTTTTTATCGGAAATTTTTCTTAACCGTGCCAAAATCTAACTGAAAGAAATAAAATGTTAATGTGCCTAAACAATAACGTGTTGAGGATTTCCATATACAGAGGATCAATTAGGTCCTTTTTCCTTTTGCTTTTTTAATGCATGGAATTTGTGATTTATATTTTGTAAGGACCCGCGTGTATTATAAACTTTTCTTTCATAGTACGTACGTGAAGGTTTTTTGTTATGATGTGTACCTAGTAAATGAACGAATTAAGTGTTGTTTTTTTTAATATGGAACAGCAAGTGGAGTGTGCCGTCTATTCTGAACGTAAAAATCGAAAACCGTAGCGTAAAAGTGTCTGTAACGTAAAAACTTTGTTTATAATCCAGTCCTTCCATGGTGCTCAATTACTGTTAAGGCTCCAGTCGCAGTTGGACACGAAAGAGAAAAAGACTAACCTTTGAAGAATAAGAGCGAATATGTGATCGTTTTAAGTGGCCTAATTATTACTTTACGAAAAAGAAATCGTAAGTTATTTTTAATTGTTTCCCCCTTTTTTTAATTTTATTGATACTTGGGTTTAATTTTTTCCTTTGCGATATTGAGGATATGGGAAAAATTATTTATTTATTACCCGCTTTCGTAAACGTTTATTTTATTAAATATTTCTAATTTTGGTTCGCTCTTAAATATTTATATTATTATACTGTGTGTTTCACTAAGGGTGACAGTAGGTCATATTTGGGAAACTACTGGATAAAAAAGTTTAGAAATTACTTTCTATGTTCTGTATTTTAACGCAAAGGGGTGCAATTGATTTGATGAATCATAAAACCAAGATTTCATATTAAGCTATAACATTAATATTACTATGTGAAACTTAAAAATAATAACTAAGATTATCTTATTTAAAAAATAAATTCTTTTTTCCTGAATTTAAGTTCCCAGTAATTTCCAATATATGACCTGTTGCCATCTTTAATGGAACTCTCGGTATTAGCCAATGCTTTGTTGATTTTTCTTTTCAATGAGTTTGTATATTAAATTTCGCTCTTCGTGTTCGATTGCATGGTCACATGGTTTGTATTGCTGCTGTGCAGTGATCGACGACTGGCAAACGGGCCGTAAAACGGCTACAGCTGGTTATCGTTTTTAGAGCATTTATTATTATAAAGGATAATAGCTTGTAAACATTATGATTAATATTAATTAATTAATTAATTTTTATTTTTTTTCTATACATTGTTTTCCTCAAAAACAAAAAGAAAGTCCTAAAACGTGAGAGACTTACTTAGATCAAAGGCATTTTTTTCGTTATACATAAGCGATCATTTTATTATACATACATACATAGTAATTATTAGTTAGGGTTACAATTATCTCATGTGCCAAAAAGGCAATATTGTTTTGGTTTAATTATTCCTGTAGGACGGGAAGGAGAAACCATCATGAGGGCAAGTTATTATTTTTTACATAAGTTATTTCTCCTTTGTATTTTTTTTATATAAATTTGAATAATATTTTTTTAGAATCAAAAATAAATAGTACACAAAAGTTCATTTATTATTTAACAAAAATATGGGGTTCTTTTAATTACTTGTAGTAGGAGAGCAGGCATGGAAAGGCAAGGAGGAGGGTAGGAAAACTTCACTCTCAATGTGGAAACCCCCAAAAAATTTTTTTTAATGGCTGGTTTCTGCTTCTTCCCTCATTGGGGGATTTTTTTATCATTTTTCTCCTCGCTTCCCTTACCATTCTCGCTGTGATGCCGCAGGAAACTAAAGAAGTCCCATGAATCCTATTTGCATAATAAACATTTGCAAAAGCATTCTGGATGTATTCCAGTGTAAAGTTACCAAGTTTAAGAATGACGGTTTCTTCTTCAATTAAATTTTATTAGTTATTATTTTTGGGTTCCATTGCAGATTAGCAACACACATCTATTATACATTGTTTTAATAACAGTAGGCCTATGTAGAAGGAGGCTTTTTACTGCTCCATAGATTTGCTGCTAACCCAGTTTTATTCAAAAGACAAAAATAATTGAATATAGTCATCTACACGTATGACAATCATAATATATTTCTCATTCGATAATCCTCCCTAACTTGTTTTTCATCTTTGCTCTCATTTGAGAACACTTTGAATGTTGAACGACGTCTTCCCCCTTTAATTTTTCACCTTCACTCGTTCCCCCTACCACCTACAAACACTTTTGGCGTTGTAGATTGTAGAAGATTCCCTCCACTTATTATCTTCCTTCCAGGGGGTACCACAGTATAAAGTATTATCCAAAAATATTAGAGATAAGAGCGGCGAATTGCAAAATATTTAGACTGGGTATACAAAAGTCAAACATTTTTGGCTATATTTAATTATTTACTTATTTAAATTTAGAGCAGCAGGAAAAGTTGTTTAGGTACTAGTAGACCTTAAAAAGAAAACTTTCCACTATTGTCGAAAGAGATATTATAATAAAATCTACAGGGTGTGCCCGGTTATTCCCCGAACCACCCTTATACGTAATTTGCCTGTCACGCTGCTGTCATGTTCTCGGTTGCACTGACTGCGAACTTATTGCATATTCCTTATTCTTTGAATTCGTCCAATGTGTCACAGCACTGATAAATGGTAATTTTTGGCACAATGTCTATATAAAACAAGAACCAATATTACTTTAATTTTTCATTCTTGTCAGCATTAAAACGTAATAATATTTGTACCACTTATAAAATATTCTGTTTTACAATTTGTAATCAACTTTAATCTAATGACGAGTTAAATTAATAACGAGTTGTTAAATTAATAACTCGTTTTTTAGTTAGAATAATTGTATTTTGTTAACCATTTGACTGTTAGTTTTTAAGCTATTTTTGTGAATACAAATTAATTTTTCGATAGCTTGATTATTGACTTAATTTTTTCTTATGTTAATCTTTTAATAATGGTTATTTTTTTTATCAGAGGAAATGTTTGATTGTCTTTTCTTATTACTTATACTTAGTTAATTCATTCAATTTTTTTAATTTTTGTCGGCAACAAACATCGGTTCTAATCACTTGAAATCCCAGAAAAATGTGATAAATACATGTGTTTGTCTTATAGCATCATGTGTCGCAACTGTATCAAAATAAGGAAATTAGGAAATCTTATTAAAATTACCATCCTCAATATTGAAATACTTGTAAAATGTTGCGCTGTAAATAGTTATAGTTGTTTATATTACAGAAAATATCGCAAATATTACAGAGTAATAAATGTCTTTTTAAGTTTTATATATTATTTATACATCACCACAACGTAATATTTGTAACAGGATATTCAATTTTGGTAATTATATCATTGAACCCTCACCCCTTTGATCTTTTGGAATTTTAATATGTTGCGTAACATACTAAAATTTCAAGAAAGTGCCTTATACTTACCTAAAATTTAAATTATCTTTCTTTAGATTAATTGTATTATTTAATAATTTTCTTTTTTATTTTTCTTCCAGGAAAGTTTATAAGTATTTGATTCAGGTATGTCTTTTATTCAATGCTATTTTTTTACTTTTTTTTATTATTAAATAAGTTTAAACCTTTATCAGAAATTCTGAATTTTTTTTTTCATTTTTAATACCGGGTGTATTATTAAAATTCCGGAAAAAAATAGCACTAAAATGGCCATGAGAAAATCTTGGAAATTATTGATGGGCTGAATCATAAAATCAAGATTTCACATTAAGCTATAACAGTAATAATATCATTAGAATGCCTAAAACTTCCGCATAAACTTCGTCTTAGGCTTATTGGCGTACCGACCTTAGTAAGAGTAGGGGATGCTCCTGAATTTTAGCAAACTCGGAAATGAAAGAGAAATTTGTGCAAATGTCGTATCCAGTGGTATCCGATAGTTTCGAATAAAATTGCTGGAGGACGCAATTAGCAATAATAAGTTTCTTTGATTTAATCATGAAAATTGAAATCATACGGTATAATTTAGATAAGTAATCAAAAAATTGATTAAATATGCAAGAAAAGACTTAATGAAAAATCCGGTATAGTATAGATATAAGAAAGAAAATTAGAACATCATTCAAAGTTTCAGTAAATGATAAGCTTTACATTAGTAAATTACTGAATATCCTGATCTCAAACTTAGAAGTTTCTTTCTTTTATTAAAATTACCATGTAAAAAGTTTTCAATTAGTGGCTAAGGAGGGGGTAAATGTTAAATAAAAGATACAATGGATGTAATGGTTTATTTATTAAAAGTCAAAACATCATAATTCATCAGTTTCACTATTTGGCTCTGCGTTCTGTATATGTATATTTTAAAATAAAAGTAGATTTTTTTGTTCAGTACTCATTTTCAAAAAACTTCTTAACATTCAAACATTTAAATTTATGCAATTGTATATTAAGAGAAGTTAAAACTGAACGTAGGGATAAAAAATCGCAATTTTGTTTAATATTAAATATTTGCAATCGTTTACTAATTAATCATGTATTAAAGTCTTTTTTTTTTATTATTCTTTTTCATTTATTATGGTTAAAGTACCAGTTAAAAGCGTCTATTATGTATAAAAAGATACGTTTCACGAAAGAAAACCCCGACGTAAATATATATACTAATGAATAATAATAAACTAAAATTCAATAAATAAGTATTTAACTTGCTATGAATTATCTAATAGCAATGAATTCTCTATAACCAACAGAACACTTGATCAAAATTCTGTCTACGTGGTTATACAGAAGTATAAAATCCAATTTAATTAACAAATCGTTATAATGATAATATGTACATCTAACAATTCACATTGAATTGACTACAGTCAGGCAACGAATATAGTACGCGTTTTTGAATGCAAAATAAAGAAGCGAGAGAGTTAATGTATGTTGAAAAGGTCTCCTGCTGAAGGCAAGGGGGCTAAGCCCCCTGTAACGTCTGGCAGTTGCGTTAGATCAGGTAAATTCTGGATGTGAGACTTCAGTTCTTGACGTACCGCATGGATTTTGTGCAATTTTTCTTGATATTCCTATTAAAATATTTTGTGATAAAGGTAATGATTTGTATAATATTAATATTTAATTTCAGATTACCTCTAGTCCTTGTTCTGCTTGCGCCAATAATTCTCTTTGAGCAATCAAAAAGTCTCGCAACATGTTTGTTATTTTTTTTCTAAGTTCAACTTCGTTTCCTAATCGGTTATTGTAATCGTTTAATAAAGTAACGGCGTCATTTACCTGCTTGCTAAGGGTTTCTGCAGTCGTGCGGTCTACAAAAAAGTATTTACAAAATTAATTACTAATTCAAACAAATTTTAAAGAAAACAGTTGTAAGTTCAGAAGTTCTAGTAGTAAAACCATTGTGGAATATGATTAGTAATAATAATAATCGGATAATAAAACACTTGGCTATGTTTACACAAAATTATTTATTTAACACACTCGACGTACGGTTTCAGGCGCAGGCCATTTTCAAGACTATAAACGTTATCCGATTATTATTACTGAAAACAGTTGTGATTACCTTGAATATTGCTAACTAAAGACACTTCAGAAACTTCTCTAGGTAACTGTGCTATTTGTTGTCGGACAACTTCATCTGCCGAAGCAGTATTGCTTTCTAAGTCTTGCATTACACGAATTAATTCTTCTGGTTCGGGTGGGTCATTAGCTGGGGTCCTTGGACTTAAATGAACATGTGTCTCAGTGATGCCATCCACCTATTGTTAATGAATAATTTTTAAAAGACCTAATGGAAAATTTGTTTACATACCTCTATTATCACTTCATTTTCTGATTTTTTTCGTTCCCTCTCTTCACTAGAACGGTTTTTTGTTTTTTTGTCTTTTTTCTCTGTAGTGTGAACTTTATGTTTTTTACTAGGAGGTTCTTCTTCTAATGATACTACAATTTTAATAAACTTTAATAACCAATGTTCAGTATTTCAAGTGGTTTAATTACCCAATGATTTTGCAAATTCTGCTATTTGATTTTCATCATATATTCCTCTTTCACCCCATATTGTTAGTAACCTACGCAAACTATTCCTAGTTTTTTCATCACAACCAACTTCAACTAAATGGTCAAATGCTTTTGTTAACACGTTAGCAAATTCTTTTCCATATTCTGGACCTTTTTTCCTACTGTTTTGAATAACGTCATTTGCAAGGTACATAAACGTTAATTTTTTTGTTTCCTTAGCTTAAAATTAAGGGGCAATGTCAATTCTTTCTAACTATTACACAAGGTTATTGCTAGACTTACTTTTTAGTAATTCTCTTAACCATATTTTAACAATTGGCTCGTGGTGTTTCCTATGATGAATGAGCCATAAAGATAAGGTTTGAATGCTTTGAGATGAATTATTTAGGTCTAATAGTTTCTTAACAAACGCACTTTCGGTAAATCCAGCCATAACCATTAGTTCTTATCTTTTTATTTTCTTTTTGCAATCTAATGTTATTATACACAATTCATTACCAATATGATTAAATGTACTCTGTTTAATTTATTAATGTAAATTCTGTGCACTAATTAACTTAAAACAAAACTGAAAACTTGCAGTCGAAAATAAAAACACTTCGACCTATGGCTTTCCAACAACAGTTAACAAGTTAACAACTGACAACTGTCAACATCAACCGTCAAATGTTCTGCTGTAGTTGTAACACTTACGAAGTAACTTATTGCTTTTGTGTTCATAAATTTATTTTTATAATAGTTTATAGAATCTTTACAGTTATGAATTGAAGCCATTAAATGATTTAGATGGACAGTACTATAATATTTAGTGAATTAATGAATTGTTTTGAATTTATCGATAGTATTTCGTTTACTAAATTTTTTGGTACACTTAGCCACTACCTACCTAATTTGCTATTTGTCTGTCAAAAAATTTCTTAATTAGAAATTTTACCGGTGAACCTAAATATATGTAATTTTATGAAAATCTTTAATTAAAAAAATGTTTCGGGCAGTTTCGCGGTCGGGCTTATTAAAGAACGCCCTTAAAATAAGTTCCGGTGTGTATTTAGTGCAAAACGAAGGAAAGGCTGTGCTTAACCTAACCTCTTCACACATTTCCAAGGCATTTTTTTCTGATTCAAAAGAAGCTAAACCAGCCACCCCTTTAGCAAATTTATTAGGCAAAGAAAATATTCCAGCTGCAGAAAAGGAGAAGAAGGAAGAGGAAGATGAACAAAAGCAACGAGACGCAGCATGGCGTACAATGAAGTACACGTTTATTGCGTTCGGGTTCTCATTCACTGTTTTGGGTGGTTATTTAGTGTTTGAGTTAGGTAAACCTATTATTGGCGAAGATGGGTCGCCGATACAGGACGAATTTGCACATTTAGCTCCCTGGAAACAGTACCTTTATCGTACTTTAAAAGAATTGGATTACTATAAGCGTCTTATCAAAGAACCATCAAGAGAGAAGTTGCTGCCAGATCCACTTAAATACCCGTATTATCAACCCCCCTATACTTTAGTTTTAGAGTTAACCGACGTATTAGTTCATCCTGATTGGACATATCAAACTGGCTGGAGATTCAAAAAGCGCCCTGGTCTTAATCAATTTCTAGAAAGTTTGACTGGACTGTATGAAATTGTAGTATATACTGCAGAGCAAGGGATGACTGTTTTCCCCCTTATGGAGGCTTTAGATCCCAAAAATTTAATTTCTTACAAACTGGTTAGGGATGCAACACATTTTGTTGATGGGCATCATGTTAAAAATTTAGACAAACTTAATCGTGATCTTACGAAAGTTATCGTCGTTGACTGGAATATGGATTCAGTTAAATTTCATCCCGATAATGTCCTGAGAATCCCTAAATGGATTGGTAATGATGATGATACAACTTTATTTGATTTGGCTGGATTTTTGCGCACAGTAGCGACATCCGAAATAGACGATGTCCGAGAGGTTTTAAAGTATTATAAGGAATTTGATGATCCTTTAGCAGTGTTTAGGGAGCGACAGAGAAAATTAATGGAACAGCAAGAAGCTGAGAGGGAAGCCAAGAAACTGCAAACACCACCACCGGTTAAGCGTTGGACACCCAGCATATTTAATAGGTCGTTTTAATTTTTGCTGTTTATTAATTGATAAGTCTGGGCATACAATTAATTGCCATTTATTTAACGTATTTAGCTTTTTTGTAAATACTCTATTTTGTATAAAATGAATGAAAGTTGCATAGAGTGAAAGATCTGTTTGACTAAATAATATGAAACTCGACATGCGTTGTTCCAAAAAAAGTTGCTAAATAAAGTTTTTGTTGTTTTTTAAATATGTATTTAATTGTAATAACATTTAACGGTACTATATTATGGTAATGTTAGTTTTAAAATTAATTACAATGAATCATCTGAAAAAATTAGAATATATATTGTGGAATCTAGTTTTTTGACTTTAAAACTAACCGTTTTAAATTAAATTAAAAAAGTATATCGTCTGGTTAAAATAAACCATCTGTACTTTTTCAAATTATTTACCAATAAATTATTACATTTAAACAAATTAGTTAAGTAAACTTTTTTTAATGTTTACTCAATAATTGAAGTGAGTTTTTTGTCTTGATATAATTTATTGCTTATTATTTAAATATTAATCAGGATTAATTATGAAATATTTAATTTTAATCAGAATTCAAAAAAAGAAGTGTTTGGCGGTTATATAGCCACTATTTAACTTTCTAGAATGTTTTTACGTCTACGGTTCTAGTGTCTGTTGCCACATTCAGTATTTAGAAAGGTCGTGGTTGGATGACTAGATCATAATAAATGCGCAGTTTTGTGTAATGTTATTGTTTATGGTTTCGTGATTTTTTTATTGCTATTTACGTATCACAAAATTTTACAGTGTTATTTGCATCACAGTCATTAACTAACTAATTGATCACATTCAGAACCGTTTAAATAACATGTAAGTACAGACGATGAATCAGCGCATTGATAATGGTAATCATTTTTGTTTGTTTACAAATGGAAAGAAAACAAATAACAGTATAATTGTAATTTAATTTTGCAGGCTTTCTAATCAAAATGTCTAAGGAAGATGCAATCCTTACGCAAAGCTTGAAAAAGCTAAAAATAGAGTCGTTTAACGTAAATAGGTCGTCATTAAATTCTAAATTTGAAAACGGTGCTGTAGATATGAACACACCAATGTTACGAAGAAGGTACAAATCTATGTCGGATCTAGAGAAGTGCATTTGTGGTAGTAAAAAGAATTTTTTACACTTGAAACCACTGCCTTTTAAGAAGTCAACTGCTAAAAAGAAGTTACTTCGTGATCCCATATTGAATTTTGTAAAATATTCCAATGACAAATCCAGATGTGATATAGAAACTAATAGTGGAACTGATAAAACATTTGGTGAGTGTTCAATGTCCAAAGAACAGGACTTCAAGTCATTAGTTCAAGCTTGTAAGAGAATAAGTTTATCATACAAGACTGATAATTACACACAAGGTTATACTGCTAAGACATTTCGTCAGCATAGACTTGCCAAAAGTAAAGTTGAAAAAGCAGAAGAGCCTCAATTAAGCAATACCTGTGCCCATCAAGCACGCTTAAATATGCCTCCACCTTGTGATGTTACCATTGATGAACTTGCTAGTTATTTCGAAACATTTGTGCATATTCCTAAAAAGATGAGTGTAATGGCTGAAATGATGTATATTTGATCCCCTTTTGAACAGAATAAAAGGGTTTTTGATAAATGATATTGAATTGCATGTTATGTATATTTATTATATTATATTCTAGTAATTTTTTTGCTTTTAAAAGAAATTATGTATGTAGTGACCTTTTTAAGGAGGTTGACATTAGGGTTCAGGGCAGGCAGTGTTGATAAAGCCTGGGTATATTAATATGAGGTGGAACAAGCTCCTATCAAAAAAGTTTCCAAGTCATAAGCCTAAAGCTTTTACATAGAGCTTTGGTACTTAAAGCCCTAAATAAAATTTAAAATGGAAGATTTGGAATTTCTAACTTGAAAATTAAAGTAGGAAGTAATCAAGCATTTTAGAAAGGTTTGTTGAAGCTCTTTTTTTAAAATGCTAACTATAAAGTAATTTCTTTACCAAGGCCCAACTGTTTATTTGTGAACAGGCTTTAAATATGATACTTCTAAGGACTCAAGGAGTTGCTTAAGGCCAAAGAAATAAGGCATTGCCAAGCAGTGTGGTGTTGGCCTCCTTTATTATTCCATACATAATTCTTATAAAAAGTTTGTTCATTCTCATTTTCTATATTTATAATTATATTGAAGTTGTGAGTAAAAAGTGTTGATTGCTTATGATAATTTACTAATAATAATTGATTCTCATTAGATGTTAATCTGTACAATAAATTGTTAACTGCAAATTTGTTTTATATATATTTTTATATTCAAGCTTTTATTATTACCAAATTAAAAATTTTAATATAAGAGAGTGAATGAATTATTTTTGTTTTTATTTTGTATGCTCATGTATTTATTAATTGTGGTGTTGAAATATTTTAAAAATCAGTGTGTAAGCTATCCTATAAGATTCTAAAATTTTCTAATTACGTAACTAATTTATTGATTGTAAAAGAGGTCTATTTATTTCCAGAGCAAAATTATTTAATTCTAAAATGCAAATATTGATCGGTAATACTAGAATGTAATCGCAATTACTTTTTGAAAACGTGTATTAACGATTTTTCGAACTCAATATAATATCCGCGAAAAATATAGACTATTTTGCAAGTATCAATACTGGCGTGTATAAGAGGTTGCCTAATTTAGGAGAACGTAAATTTTTAAAAGTAATTTTTGTATTTAGTTAACAATTAAAATATAGATTATAAAATTGCAAATACGATGAAATTAATATTTGTTAATTAAATTTGGGGTGTTCTATTTTAATTTTGTTTCCTACAAAAGCCGGAAACAGCGTTATAACTTATACGATACAAGTATTTATATTCGTCATCTATTATTATTTTAATACTGTAAATATTTAAATACCTATTTTAAATTATGTAAAAGGTATTTGAATTAATTCTCTTTGATATACTTATAAATCAAGATTTAATTTTGTATATTATTTAAAATGTTTGCATAGTGTGAATCTGGTTATCCTTTTAACCTTGTGAAGTACCTACTCACTGGATGTTTTATTTAGTGTGAAACTGGTTATTCTTTTAATTTTGTCATATATTATATTATATTATTTTGTGTGGTGTGAAACTGTTAATTGTAAAGTATTGAATATTTTATATAGTGTGAAACTGGATAGATATCCTTTTAACCTTGCCAGTGCGCATCTCCTTTCTTTCCTGTACGTACGGTCTTTGAATAGTTTCTAATCAGTACCTACGATAGTGTCTGCGTGTGAGAGTGATTTATGTCGATTAAATTATTTATTAATTTATCGTGAATTAATTTAAAAACAACTTTGTGCAGTGGCAAAAACATACGTTTCCTATTTATTTCGAAATACGATCGTTTAACTAAGAATGGATGGAAAATGGGATATATAAGTACTTAAAAAAGGTAGGATTTTTTTATCTACTATTTCATTTTAGTTTTGTATCTTCTTGGCGCATTTAATTTGTTTACAGCATCAGTAAAATGACTGGATTATTTGGATTTTAATGCGAAGATTTACTGAAGAAATTACTTTTAGTATAAAATAACTATTATAAGTACCTACATAATACTAGAGAAATATTTCATTTCAGTAAATAAATTAAATGGTCAAATTAGTAATTATTGGGAGGATTTTGTACTTTTTATATTGATTAATTATAGTTCTAACATTTTAATTTAAATAAAGAAATTAACGTCACTTTTCTCAAAGGATAATTCAGCATTTAGTTTCTGTATCAAGCATTCCTTTGGGATAAGTTTGTAGAAGGTGTATCTTCCTTAAGGATCTATATAGCACATTTTTTCAAGAATGGCTTTAAATGTGGAAAGGTAGCATTATGAATCAAAATATTTTATTATAGTGATGAAGGATTGTCCTAAAGTAATATTAAATATTTCTTTAGGGTAGTTTTATATCACTTCCACTTTTAATATTGTTTATGAAACTAAGTGTGGTAAAAAAATTATAAGATCACGTTGTAGAAATACAATTTATTTAATAACTCATCAGTTAGTTAGTAAAGGATAATGTTGCCATTAATTAAGCATATGATGTACAGGTCATTTGTTCTGACGGTCCTAATTCGTCTATTTTAAAAGGTAATGGTGTGGAATTTGGGCTGGTGCGTGGTGATGGGTCCTTTATACAAATAACTAGAGGTTGTTGCTGCAACTCTTTTTTCACCTGATAATATCCATTTAAATTGACATGAGTTTGTTTTACTCTTCATGCACAAATACTTTTCGTGCTTCTTAATTAAATAATATTGAAGAACATAATGCAGAATGTTTTGTGTTAATTCATGCAAAGCTGTAGGTATAACTTTTTTGTTTTATTGGATTAAATACTTTTGAGCTTTCAAAAATAATGAGACTACCTATACATTTTATTTTTTGGTCAGTTATGGATTAATTTTTTATAAAATATTTCTGTAAAGGGTTGGGACTAAATTATTAAAGTCTAATTTCAAAACACAAAATAATATTTATAACTGCTTCGAATTTCTTTTGAGTTCATAATAAAAGACGAGCCCATGGGTTGTTATTTTTCGCTTTTACTATAAATTCACTTTTTCATGTTCGGAATTTTCAATTAATTGTTAGTTTTAAATGTAAAATCTACAATTAAGGAATTGTTATAAAATAATTTATTTATTCCTCTACTTATATATAATTATAACATGCAATTCTTGTTTTTAATTAAAGCTTTTCGTGCATCATACTGATAATAATGATTACGATAACGGTGTCATTGCCTAAAATTCCATTAAATCATGCTCTTCGTTGTTTCCATGCAGCAGATTGCGATTAGATGAGAATTTAGCGTTAGAGAGCGTTACTTCGCTGATGCTACTTAATGGAGCCAATTTTCTTAAATTACTCACATCATCGTCGTTATCCTCTTTGTTATTTTCTTCGTCATCGTCTTCTTCCTCTTCGTCTTCGATCATTGTACACAGTACAGGTCTTTCTTCTGGAGTGTCCCATTCTAATTCACTGGCACTATCTAAATTCACACAAGAAAATTTTATATTTAAAAGAAGTGCAATAATTTATCTAACAAACCTCTGAAGCTTATTCTTTTTTCTTTAACTTTCGTTGGGGTAATAAAGGGTAAAGGCTCGTTGACTGTAAAGTCTTGATCTTTAGGGATTTGTAATTGGATACCATTTCCATTAGTTTTGTCTTCAGAACCAACTTCATTTACAACTTTTCCATTTTGAACTGGTTTGCTTGGTGGAGGTGTTTTCACATCCGCAGCCTGAAAATTGAACAACATGTTATCACTTATTTTGTTATTTTAAATTTTTAGTTTCAGCCTCCTTTTTTAACATTTACTTGTTCTTGAAGTTTAGTTGCTTGTTCCTTATGCCACAGAATTGCAGCATCAGTTTCCAACTCTTTTCTTCTCCGATAATTTTTATCTGTTCTGTAGAGTTCGTACGATACACCAATCATCACCACCACAAAGAATACTGATAAGGCTATCACTATTATATTTCCGGTTTTGTCTTCTTGTACAGATGTGGTTTTATATCTCGCTTTGTAAAGGACTCTTTGGGGTGCGTCTTCAACCCATGTTTTGTCTTTACCCTACAAAAAACGTTTTTATTGGTACTCCTATAGGTATAAATTAAAGATATAAATATTGTTAATTCACCTGACTTATATTAAGAAAGAACGTTTCTTCCGGTATTTTGTGGGGTATATCGAAATTAGAACTGCATTGAGCACTTCTGACACCATGAGAGTTCGAAACATTGACCTTCTCAGCTCCTGTTTTCGTAAAAAGCATGTATTCTTCAAGTGGCTTCATTACATGTTCGTTGACCTCAATAAAAATGTCTAAAAATCGATATTATATTAATTATTGGTGTAAAGTAACTGTGGAGTGGTTCAAATCATATTTACTTGATAAGCAACCACTATATCCTTTGTAAATAGCAAATCTGGGATCAGTAGTGTTATGGCCACCTATTTGGACCTCGTTGGCACCCATTTCTGGTACATTGGTGAATGTCTGTGCTGGTATTTGGTCCATTGGTATCTGTTCTTTGTCGACCAAAAGTTCTGAAACGTTGTGGTCCCGACGATAATAAACAGAATGCCGAGCGCCGTTAATAAAACTTTTATTTTGAATAGTTGTACTAAAGACTGCGCCTTCTCTATCTTCCTGGACGATCAGGAAACCTTCAGGACTTAGGCCAACCAGGAGGTAGTAACTTCGACTGGAATATTATTGTTTTATTTTACATAGAATATTCTTTTTTGATTTACCTGTTTTCTGTTTGGAGAAGTAACAAGACGGTATTTTTTTGGCGGTTATCCATACTTGAAAATGCTAATTGGATTTTGACATGGTCTACTGACCCATTGAGGACGTACTCTCTCCATAAAATTGATTCTCCGCTAAAGTCTGCGCCTTTTTCATCAGAACAAAATTCACCATAATAACTTGTGTGTTCACAGTTGCATGTGTGATCCTGTTTTTGAAAATCTTCAATACACAGTCCTTGATTTTTACAAGGCATTTCGTCACACTTCATGTTGCAATGTTCGATGACACCTTATTAGAAATCGATAATAATTATGGAAGATATTTCTGATAGAAAAGAAGGAGAAAGATAGGAAGTTTTTAGATTTATTTGTGGACTTACCTGATTTAATATTTTTAGCTTTAGATGGCAAATCTATTAAAACTCCCCCAACCGATAGTCCTCTCATGCACCCAACATATCCTGGCAGTACAGGAGAATAGTCAGAAATTTTGATCAAACTTTCAGGTTCAAAGCCACCAATATTAATTTGGAAATATTCTGTGGGTGGGGCGGGTGGTCTTTGGGGTGCCAGGACTTCTACAAACGAAAACAAGTTCAAATATTTTCAAAAATTAATAATTTTTCTGTGGATACCATTTTCTGGATTCACCCATGGTTTACTGGAATATTCTTCTAGGAGAAGCACCCCAATTGATATCGTTTTATTTTTTTCGTTGACGAAAAGGGTTGTGTAGTTTTCATAACGTTCTACAGCAAGTTGAACTGATCTGCTTGTGTTTAAATCTGGATGATCCACACTTATATTATAAATTTCGTTTCCATAGTTGAAGAGATAAATCACTTGAGTTCCATTGTCTATGTAAATTTGTACGAAATTGTTGAGGTGATCGTTGGCGTATAATATTAAAGCTCTTTTATCGTATGTTCTCAAATTGATTAACAGTTGTCCTTGGAAAATATTTTTCAATGCTTCTTTTTCTTCGGATTCGTCTGTTGATAAGTAGTTTCTTTTTACATAGGATTCTGATTGAGTGAACATAAGAGCGTTGGTGTTTATATCTGGAAAAGGGAATTTTATAATCAATAAAATAATTGGCTATTAAAAACTATGAAAAATTAGTTGTGATCCAAAAGCTTTGTCCACCAAAAGCAAGAGCAAGATCACGATCATCAATTTGATCTTTGATCACTTATTCTTAATTTTGGCCAAGTCTTGGTTTGACAAAAAAATTAACATCGAAACAATTGCCCACATTCTATGGAGAGGTGATACAATTTACTTACTATTTTCACAAAATTGTCCAGTATAGGCCCACGGATTTGGACATATGCATTCAAAAGTGCTCCATAATTCTTTACATTGGGCTCCATTTTGGCAAGGATTTGGGACACACGATGGCTTACAATCTTTGATTATTTCGCTCAGATGGACACTCATGTAACTATAAATATCTAGAATTTCCTCATTGACCACTAAACCCCTGAAACATCCTATGAGACCTTGGTGAACTGAAGATTTGGGATGCAGTAAATCACTGCAACAAAGATTTATGTAATTTATATTCATATAGAAATATTTTGCCTTACTATGGCGCTCCTCCAATGAACATTGATCCTTCAAATGGTCCAAATTCTTCTTCTGGTTTTAAATCGACCATTTGGTAGTCTTCGTTAATCATAAATCTGACATGATATTTATTATAGTCAATCCAAAGTTTGTGCCATTCTCCTCCATTCAATCTTCTGTTGGATACTATAACAAGTTCTTTTGCTACTCCAGTATTTAATGTAAAATTAAATGTCAGTTGATAATCTGCAAAATATTCAAAGTCAGTGTTATTTGGAAAAAGTCGAAAATGTCAAAATTATTTACCACTTGTGAGAGCAACCATGAAACTGGGGTACTTGGGTCTTATTGGGGGTTGGTATAAGAGAATCGCCTTTTTGCCTGTTGTTCTGAAAGAGAATGCCAAGTCACCTTTCCTCCATCCTGGGACTTCTATGTAAGATTGACTTGTAGTGAATGTTACAACATATCTTTGGGTGTCTGAAAGGTAAAAGCAATTATTATGAAAGTGGTTCAGTTTTCAATGAAGTTTGAAAACCAACTTGTTTCAACACATTCCAATGGTCCTAAAGTGACACGACCAAGAGCATCTTCTGGAAGGTCAGGTTGTTGCAAAAACATCATCTGGGTTATGCCCAAACTATTTCCTGTAATGTAATATCCATCGTCAGAGTTCCATTTATCATCTTCAGCGTCGCAGTTGCACCATTGAGTTGGATCTTCGCAACTTCTATTGACAGAACATGGGCAAGTTCCTCTGCAATAAAAATACAATGATGTGATCGCTATACAGTCTTAGAAGAGGCATAGAGTTTACCTTTTAACGTTACCAATGTAATCTACCGTATGGTTCGCAGAACTTATAAACCATGTGGACGAGTGTAAGTCCAAAGGGGCTTTGAAACAGTCATATTTGATGTATTGGCTACAGTTTAGGGAATGAGAAACCAGTTCTTGAAGCATATCAGGTGTAAACTCTCTATATTTTATGGTAAAACTAAAATCTTTTTCCGATGGTGATCTAACATCAATTTGACTGGGAAGATTGTGTTCTACAATGGTTTTGGTGGAGTCTTCTAGACTTTGAAATTCGCATCTTACGTGTGCCGGTGGAAACCTACCATTACCATCGATGTCTATCAAATAAACGTCGGGCTTCGTATACCCTGAAGATAATAAAATAAAACAAAATGAGAGACAGATAGTTATATATGATATGTACCTAAAAGAGCTAGTTCTTCACAAGTTTTCCTGTATTTTGCAAAATGGCAATTCTTTCCGATGTATCCTGTTCCTGTACAGTCGCAAATAAGCCGATCTTCTTTGACAGAACACTTCCCATTATGTTCGCAAGTGTTTGGTCTACCACAAGGATCCACAAACTGGCAATCGTCTATTGTAACTTCTCCAACAACCCTCTCAGTTTGAAGAATGAATCTTGGATCTATTCTGGCGCTGTTTACTACAATGTTCCTCATACACCCAACGAGTCCTGCGTTATTCCTTGAGCCACTTCCCAACTTAACTTTATCCCCAACTGAAAATTTAAGTTCACTAAGTCGTTCCTGTTTCTCCCGGTTATCGAGCTTTAAGGTAACGTTTCCATGTTCATAAATCAGTTCTAGGGAGTGCCAAATTCCTCTAGTCTTCTTTACGCTTATCAAATGTGTTGAGTTTTTGTTGGAATCGGCCAATTCGAAGCGAACTTCGTCGTTGACCACTCTAATTTCCCAGTAGAAGCCTGTTTTGGCTTCACTTGATGCCAGGACACTCAAGTTGCTGCTACTTTTGTAGTCGAAACCAAGGGTAAGTTGGTTGGTCTGATTGTTTGGCCACCAGATGTAGGAAGAAGAGAATGGGAACGTAATAGGTATGACATCGACATCTGCTTCGTAGAATTCGGGCCGAAGGATCCCAATATAGTGCACTTTTGGGTTCATCTTTTTTAATTCGTAAATAATGGAGATATCGTTGTAGAAAACGTATTTGAGACAACCTGCATATTAACAGAAATTGTATTGTTATTAGCTAGCCAAATTACCCTCGTTTCGCTCAGGAAGTCAGTGAACAGTTATTGAATTAAAAAAAAAATCAGTATAACAAAATACTATTTTCATAAAAAATACCTTTCAGTATGGTAGATTCTATAACATTGAAGAGCATTATGATACTAAAACATACTAGAAAATTTTAGACACTCTTGAACCTTCTTAAAGTTTTTTGAACATTCTCAAACTCTCTTGAAAATTTTAGACATTCTTGAACCTTCTTAAAGTTTTTTGAACATTCTCAAACCCTCTTGAAAATTTTAGAACATTCTAGAGTATTTTAGAAATATTCGAACCTTCCGGTAAATTACAGAACATTCTCGAATCTTCTGCAAACCTCTAGAAGATTCTAGAACCTTCTAGGATATGTTGGAACATTCTAGAAGCTTCTGGAAAATTCTAAAATAACCTCGAACATTAATGAATATTCCAGAATATTTTCGTATACGTTCTCAAAACTTCTGGAAAATTTTAGAACGTTTATGAACCTTCTGGAAAATTGCGGAACATTCTAGAATCTTTTGGAAAACTCCAGAAAATTATAGAACCGTTTGCAATATCCTAGAACATTTTTTTTATACGTATATGTTAATTATAATGTTGGAGTAGTGTAAAGGTAATCTCAAACCTGCAAAATTATTTCCTGAAAGCAACCCAATCCTTTTTTGTAGTTCAGGACCCCCACCAATATAGATCTCGGGATCAATATACAGCAGGGTATTCCCCGTTATATTCAACGTCACTTTTTCATCGTTAAGAGACAAATGAACTTGTTCGTGTTCGTGAAAAATTGTGAGATTGTTCCATTCCCTTAGATTTGCATTCTGTCCCAGGATTGCGTTCAGGGGCCCGTCCCCAAAATCCATGTTTATGTAAAGCGAATTGTTGTAAATAGATGCTGCTATGTAATGGTCTATCCCCTGTTCACCCCCGCTGGCGTAAAATAATGCGGAATCGTCAAAGTTAGTTTTGAACATCATCGATAATCGATTGATCGCCGAATGGACTCTGTCTTTCCAATCGTAGACTCTGTAGGAGACGTAGGAGGATCCTCGAAGGGTTAGAACGGTCGCAGCTGAAATGTAAAAAGTGGAATCCGTAATGGGGGTAAAAAAGTTTCATTTACGGGTATTATAGGAACAATATAAAAAATATAGGTGTGAAGAAATAATGTTAAGTAAAAAAAATAGCAGATTTCAGAAATCATCATATTTGATTAAATATAGGACCTTGCAGTCATATTCGAATTTTTTATTTGACCCCTGCACTTTGTTACGTACTGTAAATGTCACAGAACTCCCCCTCGTAATTCGTTCCGAAACAGTCGCACGTCAGGGTGTTGTAGTGGTTGACACAGCGCGACCCTTGAAAGCAGAGATTCTCGTAAGTGTCGCACTTGTTGATGCACCCTTCCTGGACGTTTTCGTGTTTCGTTGCCACCAAAGGGGTGATCGGTAGCATGTCGGACGCCGATTTCCCCGCCGATAGAACTACGTCTTTGATGCAACCGACGAATGATTCTATTATGTATTTGACGCCGTGTAATCGCTCTTCAGAACTGAGACCTATGATGATAACAAGAAAAGTGTTCATCGGTGATTTAATATCCTTTGAAATATTTTATAGGACAGTAAAAGAACAAAGTATATAGTGTAGAAAATATTGTGTTAAATTTTCTTTAAAAAATATATACTTGTTAAAGCAGTAGGTACCTCCAATTAAAACTACAGATGTTAAATTAGAAGAAACGCCATAATTGTTTTCTTTATGTAATCCTTGAAGATCCATTTCTTCTTTTAAATCATCAACGATTGCAGTAAGACGAGCACCGTGAACATCAATTCGAACCTGGAAAAGAATAAAACATCTAAAAATAGTATTTAATGTTCCAAATAATTCAATAAATCACTAAAAAACCATTTCAGTTAATAAATCTTTGATGATTAAAAAAATATTTTTACTTCGATTTTCTCCTTTTTACTCAGAATTGTTCCTAAAATTAAATTTCGGGGTTATTAAAGGTTTCTTATCATTTTTTTACCACAGAAAAATAGTTTGAGTATAATTTAAGTTTTGCTTTGAATGATTTCAAATTAATCTTAAATAAATACGTATATTAAGTTGGAGGTAGGTATATTATTTATTTAAAAATTGTTTTGAAAGTAACTCTTGTTCTGTAGGATAACAGTGAAAAAAAAATGCTTGTTTAGTTCAAACATTTGTGCAGTCCTCGAAGGCCTTTTTACAGGTGCTTCAAGCCTTTTGACATGTTTGAAGCTTTCTTGATATATTTCAAGCTCACATAAACTTTTTTTTAAAGTGCTTAGAATTTGGAACTTAACTTTTTTTATAATTAAAATCCTTGAATAAAAAAGACTTTAATAGAACTGCAAGGACCCAACCATTTTAAGTAAGGGCTTTGGGATTAGGGCTCAGCTGTGGTGGTATTTAAAGATTGATACTATTTTTTTTGTAAATATAAAAACCAATTAACAGGCAAATATATTAACCCTTTAAAGTGAAAAGAGACGTGCAAAACATTCAGGACATTTCAAACGAAACAAAAGTACTTGAAAATGTCAGCAGTTACTTACTGATTTGTTAAAGGGTTGTTTTTAAATTGAGAAACAACAATAAATGTTTAAAATGCATTTTAAGATAAAATTACAAAAATAACAGATAAATAATTTAGGCTACTGTAAAGTCAATAAGTGCTTGTGTAGGTATTACATAAAACATTTCTTTAACCGTTTATAGTATGTGCAAATTATTTATTGTTACTAAAAATTAAACTAAAAGGCGCCTTTAAGATATATTTATATTTTGGAAGGATCTCAATCTTGGTACATGACATCAACCAAGTGTTTTTTGAATCTATTAGGTACCTGTAAGTTTTTGTATCTAAAATGTCTTAATGTCAGATTGTTCATTGATATAACAAAGGGGTTGTAGGATTATTTATTTGGCTGTAAGATTATTTACTGATAAAATAAAATTATTTATTGATGTGAAACAATCTTACAATTCATTTCTTTTTTTTCCTAAATTAGGGGAAGAAATGCAAACTGTTTTGATTTTTTTTAAATTGATTTTTTGCAATATTGTGAAGTAAAATAATAATTGAAAAATTTATAGATTAAAGACTAACCAAAAATGAAGTACTTATTTATGTACAATAATCTTTTAACCCCTTTTTTGGCTTGACTTTTTTGTTTTATTAATAAAAATGAAGGAAGACAGTTTACATTTATTGTCTTCAATTTATTTCTTCTTCATTATTGTTGTAACTTTTTGTAATATTGTGTAGAAAATGCGTCAATATTTTAAATGAATAATATCCTGAATTTTTTTTACTTATTTTTTATTGTATCAAATATTTAAAGCAAACAGTAGTTTAAGATTTCGATTTTTTATTATGTTTGTTGATTTACACAGATTATTAAAATTTTATTAAGATATTTAGGCACTAAAAAGAAATTTATTCGCAGTGTTACAGTATTTAATAAGTAATAAAAATCAATTTGGGTAATTAATTACTAGAAAAATATATTTTCAAAAAATTTTAGATTAATGACTAGTTGTTTAGGAAATTGTACTAAAAGTCTATAAAATATTGTATTTTAACTAAATTAAATTATTTTTGTTACAGTCATGACCGATCTACTTACCCAAAGAAGAGATGGAGGGGAGAAAATTAATTAATGTAAGTGTTCCCTATTTTTTACTTATTAGTAAAATTGTTTGCTTATATTAGGTAACTTTTTCGCCCTTGTTCTTCTTTGAGATTGTCTAAAAATGCTTTGGTATTATCGAACGTTCGAGATTTAAATTCAGTGTAAATATTTCTTTTTAGGACAAATTTCTTTCCTATCTTCCAAAAAAATATGTATTCATCTTAAATGAATTAATGCACGTAACTGTTAAGCGGTTTGCCTGAGTGCGGATCGTTTTACTTTAAAAAGGTATGCACTTACTGTAACAGAATGCCATTCGTCCCTATTTAATCCTCGTCCAACAGTTAATGCGGTAGAGTGTTTTCCATAAACGTGAACTACTTTGAGTTGTCCTTGTTGAACAATAATGTACAGGGCATAAGGATGTAGGGGTATTCCTGATGGGACTTTTACGTTGTGGTAGACTAGAAGTCCATGAGGAAGTCTCGTTCGAAATTTGAATGAGATTTGTCTACAAAGTCTGTAAAAGAATCTCTTTTAAAGGACGTTGTAAAGCAAGCCCCAAAATTTTAGAAAAGGGCTTTAAATTATCACAAATATTTATAGTGTTACCTATGTAGTTTTACGAGGGTTGATTTTTATTTTTATTTCGGTCACAGAACCACCAAACATTAATTTAGTTTTTAAATTTCATTTAAATTTTTTCTCTACTTGAAAATATTTACAAGGGTAGGCACTTGTAAAATGATCACCAAAAAAAAAGAATAAAATACTAAAAACTTACTAAAAATTTAAAAATATGATTAATATAAGAATTAAATATCTTTATTTTTAATTTTAATTTTAAATTAAAATTTCAGTAGGTAACAATATTTATTTAAGAACATTTAACATTGATATAAGACAGGCTATTTACGGTGCATTCTTGATGAAACATGTTTAATAGGCAACAATAAGTTATATAGTTGTTTTATTTGCCTATTTAACATTGATTTTAAAATATTAGTCAGTTTTAGTTTTTAACTGAAGTTTGAATTATAATTTATGTATTTGGAACAAAAAAATTTTCACCCCTTTAAAGTCATTCACTTCGTTATTGATATAATTTATAAATTTTAATTACAACTAACTAACTTTTACTATTTCTATTTTTTGGGCCACACTGTAGATATTTCTTTGGTATTAGAGAACAAAATAAAATTTATTTCAAGCCACTATGGTTATGTTTCGAAAAAATTCAATTGACGTGGCGTATTTTATGAACAGCCCCTTTGAAACGTTTTTTTTTAATTCAATATTCCTATTTCGAAGTTTTTGTAGGTCTTGCCATTTCAATTTTTTGAATCCTGCAACTTTGTTCTTAAATATTTTTTTACCAACAAAATCTTACCGTAGTTGAAACGTTTGTATAACATCTCCATCAATTTGTATGAACGTATTCGATTGAGCAAACATGAAAGTATTTTGTCGGCCTGTTTCCAAAAAGGTCAAACGAGACCCCCGGTCTTCTAAGGGTAGTGCTGTTGTGGTATATTTTTCAGATGTTGTAACTGTAACAAAAACACTTGATAATGAATTGTGTAATAGAAACCTCAGTTGAAGTTGAGCTTCCAAAAGAACCATTACTCGACTGGTAATTGACTGGGTATCCCAGGAAAAGTGAGCCAAAAGAAAGTTATGAAAAAAAAGGAAAAGTTTTGTGCGGTTTTCAACTCCTTTTTTTTAAAGCAACGTCTTTTTTTATTTTATAAACTCCATAAGATTTCTGTTTACTTGTACCTACTAAAAGTTTTTAAATATGTTCGAAATTGAAAATGGTTAAATTTAAAAATTATAAACTTACGTTTCTTTCCTGTACAAGATCGTAAACATATAAGTTCAGAATCGAATCGGTTTTTGTCGTTTCCTCCACAACCACCCCAAACGAACATGACACAGCCTTGTTTCTCGACATCGTAGGCCCATTTATACAGGGATTTGTTGCAGGGTCCTTTATCGGCAGGACCCGGGCAGGGAAGATTCGTTTCTCTAAAATTGTAACTTTCCGAATAGGGAAGGTTTATCACAGTCAGAATACACAGCAAATTGAAAGCTGAAACAAAATTAATATAAAAAATAAATAGAAATGGGGGGGTAATTAATTATTTTAAATGTCGTTGGCGACCTTAGGTATTGGTGGGGGAAGTTTATGAGGTTTTTTATTATCTTTAGTTAAAAGATGCAGTCTCAAAAACTTCACTCCTCTATCATTATGATTTTTTTTATTACAATTGTATACAAATATTTTATTTACTAAACGTATAAACGTATTTCGTAAAAAGATTATGATTCACACGTTTTTGGTTTGAAACTTTTTTTTAATTTCAATTTTCATATTTCCAAGTTTTTGTAGGTTTTGTCATTTCTATTTTAATTATTATATATTATAATAATAAAGATCACTGTAATGCAGTTTTGTCCTTACGATTTTTACACAAGACTGTAAGTGCCCTTTGGGGTAAAATATTTAAATTACAGGAGACAGTCTCAAAAACCCTCCTTTTACAACCCTTTTGCTTTTCTTTTTCAAAATTGTACAAACTCTACTAGACATACAAATAGTATATTAAACATTATAAAAATACTGAGACCATAAAAAAAACAAATTTTTAGTTGGAAATAATTTTCTTGGTTTTAGTTTTCTTATTTTCGAGTTTATGTAAGTTTAGTTATTTCTATCTTTATTCTTTAAATTAGTTTTTCTGTCACTTTGTGGATTTTCATTTTAGAACATTCCTTTCCAAATTACCTTTATATTTTTCAAAATATTCTTTTTAATTTCATGGGATTCAAAAAGGAAGTAAAGTAAAGAGAAAAAATCACTTTAATGAAATTCGTCATTTGAGATTATTGCATAAAGAAATGGAGGGGGTATTTTTTGACTCGTAAGATTAATTTTTCCTTCTAAGAATCTTTTCTGATAGCACTTGACATAAAAATATGTAGTTAGGATTAAAAGTCGAAAAATTTATGAAATCGAAAAAAGTTCCATTGAAATCCTTCTCAGGGACTTCCTCTCTATTAATTTTTGTAATATGTAATCTCAGATGGATCGTTTTAAAGAACAAATTTCCATTGCAATAATATTTTCTTTTTTTGTAAAATGAGTCTTAACAACTAAATGTTTGTAGACACTTGCTGTCGTTCTGGATTTCTTTAATTTAAAGGCCAGTTGTTGCAATTAAAAAATAGTTGATAAGGGTGGTTCTTTATATTTATTTGCACTAAAGCTGAATCAATACAATTCTTGTATATTGTGACTAATATAAAACCATGAAGTTATTAGAGCTCGTAATTATTTAAGGACTAGCTATGCCCGTGACTTCGTCCGCGTGGATTGGTGACTTTCGGCAGAATTTAAAATTTTTTTCTTCTTTATTTTTTTTTCTGGGCCGTAAGCTTTTTGGACGACGTCATTACATAAAAACTTTCATTTCTTATTTTTGCCCCCTTTAGGGTAAAATTTTTACAAACTTTAAATGTCGTATTTATATCTAATCAAAAGCCTAAAAAATAAGTTTCAAGTCTCTAGCTTTATATCTACTTATCTATCTCTGTACCAAATTCTCATTTAAATCGGTTCAGTAGTTTGGGCGTGATTGCGTAACACACAGACAGACAGAGTTACTTTCGCATTTATAATATTATAGATTAATATAGTTTAATTATAGTTTAAAATAATTTATATAGCTCAGTATTCAACTACTTTTATTGATCTAAATAAACAAAACCTCTATAACTTTTTACATTTAATATTTTAATTTTCTGGGCCGTAAGCTTTTTGGACGACGTCATTACACAAAAACTTTCATCGGCTGATTTTATCCCCTTTAGGGTAAAATTTTTACAAACATCGAACGTCGTATTTATTTATATCTAATCAAAAGCCTAAAAAATAGGTTTCAAGCTTCTATCTTTAAAAATTACGGAATTTCCGCACAAACTTCCCTATTTCAATCCCTTACAACCCTTTTTTCGCATTAAAAAGTAGCCTGTGTCCTTTCTCAGACTCTTGACTATCTCTGCACCAAATTTCATTTAAATCGGTTCAGTATTTTAAGCGAGATTGTGTAGCATACAGACAGAGTTACTTTCGCATTTATAATATTCCGCGAATTGATTTTCATCGATTTTCCCACGGGAATAAGATATTGTTCCGCAGCAAAACGTAGCCTATGTGTTAATCCAGGGTGTCAGCTAACTCCATACCAAATTTCATTAAAATCGCTCCAGTCGTTTAGACGTGAAGAAGTAACAAACATACACACTCACACACTCACAAACTTTCGCCTTTATAATATTAGTGTGATTATGTATTCCTACATCTGTTAAATTTGTCTGAATTAAATTAGCCTTAGTACCAACATAATTAAAAATAACTCAATTGTACAAAATGCATTTTAATCATTCTAAATTTATTTAGGAATTTTGATTTCTGTCTTTCATTGTTCATTTAAAAATATTTATTATTTTTTTTTATTAATATTTATTAAGCTTCTCCTTCTAATATTCGTTTCTCGAAAAATAAAAGGAATTTTGACTTACCCTCTGCACTGCAACGGAAGTTGCGTGACGTCATGCGGCTCGGCAGCCGAACAATCTTCTTCATCATCATCATTATCATCCTCGTGATCATTGTATATGGGCAATGTTGTCGTTGGTTGCGGTGGTGCCAATTGAACGGATTGTCTTCCACGTCGTTTGTTCGTGTGTTTTGTTGCGGTTAAACAAATTAGTCAATTGTTAGGTCGCAATCCGGACCACTGACGACGGGCGCTCGATTTTATTATTACTTGGACGCGGTCACCTTGCCACACTATCATTTTTATCATCACGACGACACATCACCAACAGTTCACAGAACGTTCGATCATACACCAATATTGATTACTAATCGATTCATAACACGAAAAGGGTTGCTTTTTATTAAGGTTACCTAGATGTTACTCAATTGGAGAAAATTTCTTATATCCACAATTTTATTTTCCCCCAGTCATTTTCTCGATGAAATTGGCCCTAAAACAACAAAGAAATTGTTAATTTTTCTTTCAGTTTTGTATGTTGATCTGAGATTACTGGTGCAGAAACAAGTAAAGAGGTAGAATAGAGTTTGAATGGGACATTTTATCGATTACATGGCCCATTTTTCCCTCGGGGTGTCAAAAGTGACCAACTGTTTTTCAATTTTAAACGTAACAACCATATCTTTGAACATTTGGTTGTTTTATATTAATCGTAATATTTAAGCAGCCTCCTATCGTATTTTTTGTAATGTCCTACCATGTTTTTTCAGCTCAGAAAATTGATACATACTTTTTAGCGCAATAAAATGTAAAACTGCCCATATCAGTTATTTTTTTAATTAATTGCAATAACTGGCCATTAGTAACATGTCATTAAAAATCGTTCCAGACTTTTACGTGGTAAAACAATTTATAGGTGTGATGGTTTGATAAGCTAAAGTATGAAGCTATTGATACTAGGTACTATAATAAAAGTAAAAGAGGTCGAAACGTCGTATTTCATATGGTTAATTTTTTCTGAAATTTGATTCAATTCAATTGTGACTTCTTAGTCAACGAATATTTTTTTAATGAGCATTTACTTAATTTAATTCAAATCTACAACAAAGTGCCCCAGTACATTTATACGATAAGTACAATAAAAATATTTTTGTAAGGGTTTTGTTTTCATTCAAAGAAATCCAGAATGAGAACAAACGTCTTAAAATCCAACTTCTCAAATATTTACTTATTAGAACTCGTACTTAAGACTAAAATCTGTGTAATTCAACAAAAATTCTTTTTATCCATGGGTCTGTTCATAAAATACGTCACACTAAAATTAGCCTTTTTTTACCTCCTCCACCCCGGTTGTCACGCTATGTCACAATTTCTGTGACCCCACTGTAAATATTACGTCACAAATACTAAACCCTCCCCCTCCTGAACATGATAAATTTTGATTGATAATACACAAATTTTGATAGTCAAAAATATTTATTTTATTTTCATAATAAAATTTAAATAAATTAATAAATATCTTTTGTAACGAACAAATAAATAATATTTCTATTTATCAGAAGTCCAAGGATTCTGTAAAAATTTAGTAAAATTTTTTGATGAACGGCGAACGTCACGTTGTCGTAGACCTCCTATCCCCCCTTGTCACACTCAGCAAGACCCCCCCCCCCTTGTTTGCGAACGTATTTTATGAACAGCCCCCATGTTAAAATCTATACCAATCGATATTTAAATCAAGCCAATCTTTTGAGAATTAGCCAGAACCAAACTAGTCAACATTGCCACCCCCTGGGGGACAAATAGCTATTGAATCGAAAAGAAATCTTTTTACAACCTTACTCAGGAACACCTCCCCTCCACTACTCATTTCTACAATCCGAAAAGACAAATTTACATTAAAATTTAAAAATTCCAAAAATTTTATAAATTTGTAATAATTAAAACTATAAACACAGTGGGTAACGTTTGTTTATAGATAATCTCAAGAGACCGACAAAGATGTTCGTTATAACCGAAGTGATAAGTGTAGAAATGCTGCTATTTTTCGTTTTTACATTGGATTTATAGGTCTACTGATAGTTTTGAAATATTTTTAAAATATCTTCAGCTTTTGTATTTCTTTGCTGAAAAAATAATTTCCAAAGAATCTGATCAACTGTCAAAGTATTGGGTTTCCTAACATTTTCCATAAGTTGTTAAAATTTTTACGTTTCCTAATTGTAATTTACGATTTTCTTTTGTAACATCTTATACCTAATCTCAGTTCTATTTCACTGCAAATTTTACCTTTTTGCACTCTTTGAACAATGCTTCATTGATGCATTAGTGGTGTTTCTTTGAAATTGAACTCTCAATATTTTAACGAACTAAATAACCAAAAGTTATTGAAACTATTTTACCTGTATGCGATGTAAATAACCAATTTGCAGTTGCTCACGGCGTAAAAAACAAAGCGCAAGATATATAATTTTCTTTTTATAACAGCTAAATTAAACTGAAGCATCCTTACTAGGGTATTCAGTTGACTAGATTCGGGGAAGTCCCACTTTAAGTTCGTTATAACCGAAAATTTTAGATACTAATTTCGGTTCACCAAATCCTTTAATCGGTTCGTTATAAGCGAACACACTACTGTTAAAATTTCAACTACTTAATAAGATTTAGAATGGTTAGTTAGTTAGAGTTTCTATTGTTTTATATTGTTGGTATTTGTAAATTAGTTTAGCAAATCATTAATTTATTAATAGTACATACAGTAAAACCATTTCAGACAGTTCATAACGAAATTTTTAAATTTATTTACGTTACTTTGTTTAAGGTGTTAATATAGACACATTATTATTTAAATTACCCACGTTGTTTACAAAATGATTTAATTTTTGTTTAAAAAACTGATTAAAGTATCATTTAGTTAAGGAATGCAAAATCTCGTTAATTTTCCGCGACGTTTTATCATTATTTTTACAAGTGAAACGTACAATAAATTTATCGTCTTTATAATGCCTTAGAGCTAAATCTAGATATAATTTTCTTATTAAATATACAAACAGTATTGCATTAGCAGTACACTGTAGATAAAGGCTGGGATTTAATAAATTGTGTAGTGGGCAATAAAATTTCCAAGCCATAATTCCATTAAGTGTAATTAAGGAACAGTACAAAAATGTTACGCTACACCTTTTTCAATTACTATTAATCATGGAGATTTTAAGAAAGCAGCTATTTAATAACAACGAACACTAGCCCGTGGCTCTACTAGAGAAGATTACCATTCTGTATTTTTTTAAAGTTTGTGCTGAAAACACGTAACAATTGCTTAAGTATAGGTTCTTGAAACTAAAAGGAAGTTTATCGTTTTACTACCCATATTATAATCCAGGGACATTGGTTTAAAACTACAATAAACATTTTTAGAGTGCCTTAATATATTTTTATATCAGATTGCTTTACAAAATGTCCCTGCACCCTTAAAAATGAGGTGCGACTATGATTACAGATGTTTTGAATAAAATCTGTTAATGAAACCAGACCTTTGGGCAGAGCTAAACTGTTTAAAAAATAACTCCCTATCCTTTCACTGCTTAAAAGTACCTACTGTATTTTATGAACATATATCTTGAAGCTTGGTAAATATTTTCTATTTCGAAAAAGTGTTTGAAGTTCTCTGAATGCCCTTCCAAAGTAATCGAAATCACCAATATGCTCAAAGTTTTTGAACAGTCACTCATAGTTCTAGAAGCCCCCGAAAGGTGCTCGAACTCATGTCTAAGTGCTCGAAACTTTTCGAGATGCTCGAAACTCTTTTAAAGTCTCCAAACTCCTTTGAAAGTGTTTGAAGTCCTTTTAAGGTCTTCAAATTCCTTTCAAAATTTTCGAAGACCTTTTAAAGTTCTCAAAGTCTTTTAAAAGTGCTCAAAAACCTCGGAAGTCTCTATATAGTGTTTAAAGACTGTTCAAAGTCTTTGAACTCCTTTTAAACTGCTCGAAGACTTTTGGAAAATTGTTCAAAGTGCCTGAAGACATTTCAAAATTCTCAAAGTACTTTCAATATAGTTAAAATATTTTCAAAGTTCTTGAAATACTTTTAGAGTTTTTTCAAAACACTCAAGTCCTCTAAGTCCTTCCAAGGCCCTCGAAGTCTTTTTAAAGTGCTCAAAGCCTTTTGAAAGTGCCCAAAGCCCTTTAAAAGTCCTTTTAAACTGTTCGAAGACCTTTCAATTTTTTTTTTGAATTCCTTTCAAAGTGCTCACAGACCCTCCAAATTACTCGAACTTCTTGAAGCCCCTTCCAGAGTCCTTAAATACTTTTCAAAATCCTAGAACTCCTTGAAAATAGCTCAAGCTCCTTTAAAAGTGCTTTAAGTTCTTTTCAAAGTGCTCAAGACCTTTTCAAAGTCCTCGAACTGCTTTCAAAGTGCTCGACGTCCTTCTAAAGTTATCGAAGTCTTTTCAAAGTACTCAAATCTTTTTCAAAGTGCTCGAAGTCCGTTTGAGCTGCTTTGTTCTTTCAATATGCTCGATATCTCTTTAAAGTGCTTGAAGCCTTTTTAAATTGTTTCAAGTCCTTTCAGTGCTAGAAGCATTTTGTATAAATATTTCAAAGGTTTATCTATTTGAAACTTAATTCTAACCCTCATGGATTTATGGTTTCATCAAAGTTACCATCACAAGTGCTTAAGGTTTTTAATTTATTCGGTTATTTGACGTCTTTGGATTTAAACAGTTTGTGGGACTTCAAGGACCAGAGCACTTAATGTAAGGGATGTGGACTAAAGGATTATAGTCCTCTAGCATTTTTTTTATGAATTAGTTTCTTTTTGACCGAGTAAATTTAAAGAAATTTTCAAATGATGAGATTTTCATAGCGGAATTATAATAGAAATGTTTTATTCAACTGTTTGGTATGTCATACGTGTACATGGTTTTTGTGAATAATTCAGTAATAACAAAATTGCAGGAAAAGTCGAGTTTAAAATTATGCAATTCTGTTTTATGGTGCCCTTGAAAGAAAACTGGTAAAGTCATGGTGAATTTATGTTATGAGTAATTCAAAAAGTCCACTACACCCTAAATTTTACGACACCTACTTATGTACTTATACCTACTATATTTACGACGTACAAAACTTGATCTTATTTTATTTAAATGGCCATAAAATTATTAAGCGTAAAAGAAAAGTTAAAGGATGTACCTTTTTCTAGTTTACTATTTATTTGTGTATATTTTCAAAAATTATTGTTAGAATTGAAGTTTAGATAATTAAGAATTTTTTGGAGACAACAACAACAGCACTAACCCTTAGGGGCCGTTTAGAAAACACGTTCGCATACAAGGCGGGGGGGGAGGGGTGTTGCTGAGTGTGACAAGTGGGGCGGGGGGTCTACGGCAACGTGACGTACTGAATTTTTACAGAATCCTTGGACTTCTGATAAATAGAAGTATTATTTATTTGTTCGTTACAAACGATATTTATTAATTTATTTAAATTTTATTATGAAAATAAAATAATTATTTTTGACTTTCAAAATTTGTGTGTTATCAACCAAAATTTATAATGTTAAGGGGGGAGGGGGTGTTTAGTTTTTGTGACGTAATATTTACAGAAGGGGTCACAGAAAGTGTGACACAGCTAATTTTAGTGTGAGGTATTTTATGAACAGCCCCTTATCTAATAAGATTATAATTAAATATTAATATTTAATTTTTTTTTAATTGAAATATTACTTGTTAACAATTATCAAAATTACTTATCAACTTACTTTACTTTACGGCTATGATAAAAAGGAAATAATTTATCGATTAGATACTTTGCTGATACAAATCTTTTAATAATAAACATCGATAAATATTAACGATTAAGTGCCAAATTAAATTTTTGCCACACACATGACAAATATCTAGGTAGCATTTCAAATATTAATTTTTTTCATAGATAAGGGACATCCATTAACTGCTTGAAGTGTTTTCCTTTTATTAAGAACCCTTTCCTCCCCATTATTGACCCTCTCTCTTTCCCTCATGTGACATTTACCACCCAATAATTAATTTCTACTTAAAAAAGTATTACAATTGACATGAGATTTTCAATGATCCCCTCCTTGTAAACAAGAATCGATGAGTACTACACCTCTCCCATTATTCTGAGCTCACATAATTAATGTAATTAAATGCTTAAAACTCAAATGAAAACTAGTTTTTTTTTAAATTGGTTATTTTTAATGTAGAAGGGTGTATCAAATGTGGTAAAAGTCAATGTTTTAAATTGCCTTGTTAATTGAAGCGAAAAATTTCTGTAAGTGTGTTATCACAGTCCATGGGTCAGTCACATTACTAATGACCATTTAATTAGATATAAAGATATCATTATAACAGTTAATTCTGTTATTGTTAGTGTGTTTATTAAGTTATAGCAAGAATTAATTAGAAACATCAGTCTGAAGGAAAATGAATGCAGAATTAATAGAAGGGTAAATGATGAAAATTAATGAAGATTTAACTGAAATGTAGGTAGGTACTTACTTGGGCTAGAGAGTTGAATTAGATATACAACTAATGTCTTTATTGGGAATAAATAATTAGAAAAAGCTGTCGATTTTCAATTAATTTTCTGAGGTGATGGAAAATTTACCAAAAATTAAAATAATAATTTTTTTTTTTTGATAAATGAAAGTCAGTTTGTTTGGGTTATATATATATATATATATATATATATATATATATATATAAACCTACATAATAATTACAAAATATGTAATAAACTACTTTATCTTGAGAAATCTAACGATAACACGAAAGAAAGTTCACAATTAAAATTGCAATAAAAGCAAAAATTGATAACGATTGAGACCTCATGTATAATATGTTACATTATAAAAAACATTAAGATAGGTACTAAGTAAACATGTTTAAAAAATAATGAATTATAATTACTTAAAGTGCAAAATTATTACAAAATAAGTCGTTTCTGCCTTTTAAGTGTTTGTATATATGTAATAACATCTTTTATTATGTTATCAATGGCCAATTATTTATTACATAAGTATATTACCTACTTATATTATTAAACCGAAGTAGACAACAACAAATAATATTTTTTAGCAAACAGAAGGGCAAGTTTGAATGAGTTGTATAAATATTAATATCTTTTTAGCAAATGTCTGTTACCTAGTTAACCGAATGATATGATACTATTCATCAAACAAACACTCCTAACTTTCTTGTTATCGGTATGTTGTAAAGTTTTGTCTTTTCATTAGAACCAATAAATAAAAAAAAATATTTTCTCATCAGTTTGCAACTTCATTAACATTTTTTGGATTTAATTTATTAATTAATGTTTCAATTATTAATCTTAAGGATAGAAGACAATTATAATTACGTATTTATTGCAATTAATTACTTCTAGTGGAATCCAAGAGAAGATTATGGGTTAGTTTTGGTAAAAGAAAAAGTAACTGTTGGCTTTTTTAGTGACGGGTTGAAAATTATTTGTGGTCATGAAGGTAGTTTTTTTTTATTTATGTCCTAAAAAATATTCTTAGAATATAAAAAAGTACTTATTTAAGACGTTTAAATTCAAACAAAAAAATATTTTTATTCTAAACTGCCTCTGAAGTTTGAGGGAGACAAAATAAAACTCTCTGTCATGTTGTTGGGTTAGGTAATAAGAACCATTGATATTTAAACATGTGCTTACTAAAAAAAGAGTAGTATTTTTTTTTTAATATTAGAAAAATGTTTCATAAAGAAATATTATTATACTTATTGTTAATTTTTTTATTGAAGCTGAGGTAAATTAAAAGTAAAATTTATTTACTTGCTTTTTATAGTGTATTTTCGAGTCCTTTTTCTCACAAAATTCTCACTAATTCACGTTTCGATTAGTTGTTCACTTTAACTTCAGTAACTTATCAGTTATCACTGTCACAAGATTTGTCTAAGGAGGGGCTCCGTATTACCAACTATTATCTATCGTTATTATTTATATTGTTGCGCACACAGACTGGAGATAATAAAACTAATACAAAAGTTAACATTCTTATCATTGATCAAACCAATCGGCGACATTATTTATTTTTTTTAATTTACTACTAATTTATTTAGTTTATTTATTAGAAGCCGGCGAACTATTGTTATAAACTAACAAAACGGTCGGTTTTTTTGTATTCTATTGCCGGCTTTCTTATCGACTGAGACTGCGACGGTTAATTTCTTATCACTTTGTTATGAAGATGAGCACTGCAGCTAGTCTTAACAAGTTGGTTTTCGTGCGCGTCGTGTGGTGTCTTTTCCCTTCCACCCACGCTTCATCGTCGTCGACAACGAAGAGGACAATAATTGTTAATAAGCCCAACATTAATTATTATTGTAGGTACTTCTTGTACATATGTAACATCGCATGCCTTTTGAACAGGGGCGTAACAATCAAGTATGAATATTTGGATGCACCATTTTTTATTTTTTTTAATGGTCGTAAAACATGTTATTTTTGAATTAAAAAAAATATATTTTGAAATAAAAATAAATTACATAAAATATAGTTATTAGTATGTGAAGGGGGTGCAAATGAGATTAGTTTAGAGAGACATAGCTGATGGAATTAGTAGCCCTAACATTTATGTGTTTGAACACTTCATAGTTTTATTTTAGTCTGTTATCATATTTTTTTAATGCACTATGTTGTTTTAGCTCACGAAATTGATATAATACACCTTTTAGTACAATAAAATATAAAAAATAGCTGATATCAGTTTTTTTTATAATCGCTATAAATAACTGACCATTATTTGAAAAATGGTAAACATGTGTTTGTCATTATTACATTAAATGTCCAAAAGTTTCCAATGTGATATATTTTTATTTTATTATTGAATATATATTATTGTTTGTTAAATTATTGATCGAATACTTTCAATTCAATTCATATGTGACTTCTTAGTCAACCGAATATATTTTTTAATAACACTTCCGTAATAATTTTATTCAAATCCACAACAAAATATTCCTAGTGTATGTACTCGTAAGTATTAAGTAAGATTAACATATTTTGTGTAAGGATCTTATTCTCATTCAAGGAAATCTAAATGGACAAAAAACAACTACAAAACTTGAGTGTTCAAACATTTACTTATTAGGGCTCGTAGAAACAGGAATAGGAGTAAAAAGGGGACAAATGCAGGGGCGGATTTACACATTTGCCGCCCGTAGGCTATTCAAAATTTGCCGCCCCTAATGACACCTGCAATTCTATACCCTAATTCACAATCAATTTTTTGTTAATGAAATTGCAATTTTATGATTGTATTATATTTTTATAAGACTAATCAACAAATATTGATACGAATTCATTAGGATTAAAAATGTGAGAATATTAAGAAGAACTTTCGTTGAATGGATATTTACAGCTTTTATTCATTACAATATTGTCATTATTGTTTTTTTTAATTATCATCATTCTAAGAAATGTATAATATTTATGAAATTCTGTGCAACAATATGCAATTTTTTACGTGTAAATTTATTAAATTTTTATTCTACACTCAAACGGGTTGTTAATATCATCAAAAATATCAATAGAAAAGTATTAATTTTCCACATATATATCTATATAATATTTTTTATTGTTATTTTTAAGCAATGTTTTTTTCGGATCCCATTTCTCTTCGAATAGATGTAATATTTAAGTGGTGAAACATATTACACATTAATTGAATAGTGTGGGTGGACCTAAAGAAAAAATTATGGCAATAATTAATTTAAAAAATAGGTAAAAATACTAAATTTAAAATGTAATACTTAAACGCTATTGGAATATTTTAAAAATTCAAAATCACAATAGTATATTTTATAAATAAGCGTTTAGTAATTTTTCATATACAGACGTTAGTGTATTCAGTAAACTGGATAGCACTAAAATAATGTAATTTTTGTTGATTTTTTGAGCCTCGTTTTTTTTTTCGTGTATAAGATAATATTTGTTTTTATTTCTGCAAGATAAAAAAATTTTTGAGCAAAGTTTGCCGCCCCCTAAAATCTGCCTCTAGCCTATTCAGCCTGGTGGTAAATCCGCCACTGGACAAATGTAGACCTAAACTAGAGATAAGGGATGTTCTAGTTACATTTCTTGGCTTTTATATCTTTAAATTTTTAAAACAAGTCCTTTCAATACAAAAGATTAACCTTCTTCTCTAATTTCTTGTTCATTTCCACTTTTTTTTTTTTATTAGTCTTACAAGCTTCGTAGGAAGAGTTATTCAGGATAACTTTTAATACATTTCTTTTAAATTTACATGCTCCATGAAATATTGGTCTAATACTCTTCCGTTTAAGTTAGGACATTTTTTTGTATAGAAAGAGTAAAAGTGTGAGTAGAAAATACATTTTCAGGTTTTCAGGGTTGCAAGCTCCTCCAGTAATCCACTGTTTCGAAAAAGCTTGTGAATACATATTTTTGCAAATTTCTTGTACATACATAATTGAATTCTTTACAAATTTGGTTTACTTAGTTATATTTAAAATATTAAAGAAAATTTAGTCAGGTATTTTTATTTAAAACACACGTGTTTTTTTTGTAGATGATATAATTTTTTATTTTCAAATTTACGATAAAACATATCTGAACCAAAAAGAATTAAATTTCTTATAGCTTGATTTTTTCTGAAACAAGATATCACGGGAAAATTGTTCACATACTCTTTTCAAGATATTGGCAAATTAATTTAATGGCTTTCAACCATGAAAAGTGAATTTTGTATTAACACTTACCTACCCCTTCTACACAACAAGAGGTAGAATTTTGTCTGAGGAACAAACAATCAAATAAAAAAGGGGTTGTAATTTAAGATTATTGTTTGATATAAAACCGTGCTATCAATAAACAATTTAACAATACTTTCCTTTGGGTTGATTTTAGGTTCCTTAAGTGAAGAAATTAAAATTAAAAATTTTGTCCTGTACAAAATGCGAGGTTTTTAAACGTTTTCCACTTTTACCACTTCTTTAAGTACATATTTTTGTTTCTTCTCACAAAATCTTTCTTGTGGTAATTCTCTGTACGAATTATTGCATTTCCCTTTCGTTTGTTCTTATCGTCACTGTTGCTTACTTCCCGGATCTTCCACCAGTTTTTTCTTTACTGTTCTAAATAATTTTGGTTTATGCTTTAAAAAAAGAGAACACACAAACGTTTCTGTAGGTAATTTATTACTCGACAATGGTTTCGAACCTGAACGGTCATTTTCAAGAATACAACAGGTTACTAAGATTAAATTGGAATTATAATGGTTTTTATACGTAAATATAAGGGTGGGGAATACAAATAGTGGATACTTTTGGTTTTTATAATGCTGTTTCTCTTCTTTGACTAAAAAATATTAAAACCCAAAATTATACCTGCAAATGTTTAAAAATATTAAATGCATTTCGACAACAAAGCCATTTTCTTTAGCCACAGACTGATCTTAATTTTTTTTCCTTTCCCCTTCTTTAGTCTAGAAATGTAATTCTCTTTTTTACTTTTGTTGCTTTTTATTTTCATTTGATATTTTGGAAAAAAAATTTATTAACGAACAAGGCTACTTTTTGGAATAAACCAATTGAAAAATACATAAAAGAAAGAAAAATAACAAAACCTTCAGTATGTTATTAATTGGCCATCTTTTAATGAACGATTTATCAACTTATAACTTATATAGATAAAACTGAAAGGACAGATATGCAAAATAACCTTTCACAATAGTTACCAATACAAAAAGTATTTGTCTACATGAAAGGCTGGTTTTTATTAATTAATAAAAATTAGTTAAGTAGATACTGTAGGTAATCTTATTATTTTCAAATTGGCGGTCACTTCGGTTTGTAGTTCTGATACTCTCCGTAATAGGTTCGTCGATTGCGCCACCAGTCTTTTAAAAATCACATATACACGTTGCTCTTTTTCGTTGTAAAATTTTGCAACGTCAAAGGTCAAACGTCCAATTTTTATTTACTGCATAATTATCTTCTTCGCATCAATTCAACAAAACAAGAAATTGTTGCTATTCTTATCATAATTATTGGTAAAGTTTAAAGATTACTCGACTGATAGCAATTTAAAATTTGTTTTAAATAAGTTACTTTCATCTAAATTAAATTATTTTAAAAAAAGTTAACAAAAGCTCCAGGTTTCGATGCTACACCAATCCAAAAAGTGTTTCAGTATTTAAATAAAATAAAAATTAGTAAAAATTAGAAAAGTGATAGCATATTACTAAGTCTACTACTTGTCCCCTATTTTATTCGATTACTTCTGTTCCCATAGTCATGGTGGTAGTTTGACTTTAAAAATTCTCCATTGTCTCTATTTTACACCGGTTTAAAAAGTCGTAGCAATTTTTTGGTACTTCAATAAAATTAAATTTAGTGAAAATCTAACAATGTTGTAGAATATTCCAAGCGTACTACTTGCCCTTTACTGTTTTCGAATACTTTCTCTCTTCACAGTCACGTGACTGACTGAATGGTCGCGGTCGGGCTGAAACAAATCATTCTAGTCGTTTTAATAAATTAATTAAAAACCATTAGAATCAAATTCAACAAATTAAATTTAGGTTTCCTCATTTTTAATGATTTCACAAGTGGATGGTGGTAGTTTATTAAAATTTATCATTTATAGAGAATAATTTTGAAAATAACCTAACTGACTTCCATTCTAAACTCATAAAATTAATATCCTCTAAACCCTGGTAAATAATTTCTATCGTTTGGAAGATTTTTCATGCATTATTTTTTGTATTTAAAGCATTAATATTGGCTAAGGTCCTTTGTTTAATTTAAAATGCCACTAGCTAATTGTTAATCCCATAACAATTTACGTACTTTTTTACATATTAAGCAGTATTTTAAACATAATAAATATTGTTACCTCCAGAAATTCGACGGGGATTTTCATTTCGTGATTAGCTAACTTTTTGATACAAACTTGTTTCAATGACTAATAATTTTTTTTTTGAACAAATTAATTATTTTGCTATTTTAATTAATTTTATATTATGTAGATTTACGTTTTATTTCCATTACTCTCCGTAATACCGGTGTCGAGGCGCCAGCAGTCTTTTAGGCCTGATGACAATGTATTGTTTCAGTATTGTCATGAATCTTATGGGAAATGCTGCGAGATTAATTAAATATGTGGAAATTTACTATCGCGTTCGTGGAAATTAAAAGGCTTCTTTGTGGAAATTATTTCTAAATTTGTTTAAGTGTTAATAGTTCCGCGAAAACTCAACTTTGTGTACAATTTTCATTGGATAAATTTTGTGTTGTAACAACTTTAAAGGGGTGAGTTTGCTTAAATTTTCTTGAATGGTTACAATCTACACATTTTTAATATTGTTTTCTACCCTAATGTTAATAATTGTAACTGTTTAAAATTTTAATATGTATTAGGTATTTACTTTTTTATTATAGGGATGCAAATGTTTATTTATTATTGATTCTCTCAACATGGCCGTATAGAAAAAGTTGATTAATAAAATTTATGTTGATTTTTCACGATTTTTGCGACTATTATGGGTGAAATTTGTTTATTTAAAGTAAATTGTTATTTTACCACGGATCTACTTTAGCTAAGGAAAAATCCTTCTACAGAACACTTGATTTAATCTTTTTGCAAATATCTACAGGTTTAAAAAGTTAATTTTTTGTAAATGCAAATTAATAAAATAGTTTGAAGCTTAGCGCTCACACTTCTTATGATACGCGCAATTAGTATATAGGCCCGGCTCGCTGTTTACATCGTCGGTAATAGGGTCATATCAAAGGCTGAGAGTATCCCTCCTACTACGCCGAGTGGCCATAGGTGTAGTTCGCGTGAGGATGGGGAAATTAGCCGAGAAGGTATGACTTAGACGTCGTATATTACTAACCATCTAGCTGGGTCAGGCTAACACTCTTTATCGGTTATTCGCCAACTGCCCCCTGCACCTCTCAGGTTATACGTAACTTGGGAGTTGTAGGAAGGTTGACGACAAGTCGATAAATGGGGGGCCCTTGGCTAACAGGGATGGTTTTGCACTATTTTTGTATAAAAATTACAAACGCCGCATTTTTAAAATTAATATAATTTTTTAATAATAATAAACATTGAGCAATTTCACTTTTTTTAAATTTATTGTTATTTAATATAATATCGCAGGATATTAATTTGAAATCGGTCTCGAAATCTGTTGGCATCATTAAATTCATCATATTTGTTTACATAATTTTCACTGATTGGAGCTGTGAAATATTTTCAGTTTTGGCGAAATTCAACGAGCGCTTTTTTTTGTTAGGGTTGTTTTCAGTATTTCAATTATGAACAATTATGTAGTGGATTTATTTATGATAGCACTCAAAATCTATTGGTACCATTAAATTCTGCGTAGTCTTTTACAAAATTTTCACTGTTTAGAGCTATTTAAATGGCATCAGTATTCGCGAAATTTGACGAGCATGTTTTTTGGTTTACATTATTTTTTCTATTTTGATAAAAAAAATCAGTATTGGGTTTATTTATGATCGCACTCAAAATCTGTTTGCACCATTACATTCTGCGTACTTTTTTTACACAATATTCAGTGATTATAGATTTTTATCAATTTAGGCGTAATAAGTTGGTGCAAGGAGAATAACTTTATTCTCCCATCAGTACAGCAGGAGAAATTCGTAAATTTATTCTAGTTCTACTACGAATACTACAGAACAAATGTCATATTCACAAACTAGTTTAAAATTTTGAAATTTGTATGAATGTTTAGTACTAATTAAATACAAAATAGTATGTAAATACAAAAAGACGTTTACAAAAATTAAGATTTGCTATTTTATTTAAGTTTAATTTACAAAAAAGAAAAATATTTTTTACAAGGATTTTTGTTATGGTTTACATACCTTTCTATACAATATCTATTTCTTATTAGTATAAGCAGTGTTAAATTTCATCTATTTTAGGGAAAACCGCATCTAAATCGATGGAGAATTAATCATATTATCCCTTTTTTAAAGTTTTCTTCTTTTTATACTTTACGTAATCATAACCTAACCTTTAATGCAACGAAGTAGACCCGACCCCTCGCGGCATCGAGGGTGACTAACTCAAGAATGCAAGTTCATTGTTATAAATATAATAATATAACTGGGTCAGTGGGTCAGCTTGACAGGTGGCCGGACAGGTGGCGCCTAGTTTTGTTTACAGTGGCAGGTGCAGCGCATCGATTGTGGCCAGTTTTACGAAATTGGATGATGGCCGCCGACGCAACAGCCAATTAGATGCAGCCAAATGCATAGCGCCCAATTAAATCATTGGGAATCGCATTCCTAAGTCAGTAACTCTCGGTGCTTTGTAGGGTGTACTTCGTTGCGTCAAATTGTAGGTTGTAATTACGTAAAAATATGTAATTAATGAAAATTACGTTTAAAATGAAGTAAATTCGTTTAAAAAATTAAATTAAGCACTTAATTTAATATTTATTTTAGTTTTACGGGCAGGTTTTCAAATTGGACAAGAACATTACCAATCTGCCCACCAAAACTTTGTTGCGATTCGTTTTTCCATTTGTTCATTGAAGTTTCACTTCTACTTTGTGTCCCAGCACACATTCCTTTTTTTAAATACGATACAATTTCGTGAAATTTATTATTCTTTTCTTTAAAGGCGTTTTATAAACGCTTCATTAATATCCATTATAATTGATAGAAACTTTGGTTTTACGAAATAGTAAGTAAAAAGTACAAAGGAGGATGAAAAAACAGCATAACACACGTGTAAACATTAAAACGGCCAGTACGCACCACACACACTCTTGTTTGTTGGCGGCAAAACTACTCGGAAAATCGATATTGCTTGTGGTTCAACTACCCGTGCCCATATTACAGTATAATAGAACTACATAGTATTATATGATATATATATCGATATTCTAACAATAATAATGATAAATAAATATTAAATGAAGTGCTTAATTTAATTTTTTAAACGAATTTACTTCATTTTAAACGTAATTTTCATTAATTACATATTTTTACGTAATTACAACCTACAATTTGACGCAACGAAGTACACCCTACAAAGCACCGAGAGTTACTGACTTAGGAATGCGATTCCCAATGATTTAATTGGACGCTATGCATTTGGCTGCATCTAATTGGCTGTTGCGTCGGCGGCCATCATCCAATTTCGTAAAATTGGTCACAATCGATGCGCTGCACCTACCACTGTAAACAAAGGTAGGCGCCACCTGTCCGGCCACCTGTCGCGCTGACCCACTGACCCAGTTGTATTATTATATTTATAACAATGAACTTGCATTCTTGAGTTAGTCACCCTCGATGCCGCGAGGGGTCGGGTCTACTTCGTTGCATTAAAGGTTAGGTTATGATTACGTAAAGTATAAAAAGAAGAAAACTTTAAAAAAGGGATAATATGATTAATTCTTCATCGATTTAGATGCGGTTTTTCCTAAAATATATGAAATTTAACACTGCTTATACTAATAAGAAATAGATATTGTATAAAAAGGTATGTAAACCATAACAAAAATCCTTGTAGAAAATCTTTTTCCTTTTTGTAAATTAATCTTAAATAAAATAACAAATCTTAATTTTTTTAAACGTACTTTTGTATTTACTTGCTATTTTGAATTTAATTAGTAGTAAACATTCATACAAATGTGAAAATTTTAAACTAGTTTGTGACTTTGACATTTGTTCTATAGTATTTGTAGTAGAACTAGATTTAATAGCACGTTTCACCAATAAATTTACGAATTTCTCCTGCTGCACTGATGGATGAATAAAGTTATTCTACTTGCACCAATTTATTACGCCAAAATTTAAAAAATCATTTAAAAATCTCTAACACATCATAAATAAACCCAATACAGTTTTAGAATAGTTTTTGGTATAAATTTTAAATATTAATTGGTATTTAATTTTGTTGTTATAGATACTTATGGTTCACCCTCAAATAATCAGGATCCTCGATAATTTGTGTTGATTCCCAGGATAAAGAAGAGTTAATGGATGTCATGTTCTACTTCCCCCACCACTAAGAGGGTAAGTTTTCAAATTTTTCCTAATAGAATTATTCTCTAACAGTTTTTTTAACATTACAATTTTGTACTTTATTGGTTATTGAAATTTGATGAATAAGCTACTGTAAATACAATAAGTATGTATTTTCATATAATTTACTAACATTCAAAATTTTATAATTGATTAAAATTACAAAATTCTGAAATTCGAGAAAAGGAATTCACTTTTCATTTTTTGCAGCTCCTTATGGTTCACCCTCAAACGATCAGGACCATCAACAATTTCTGTGGATGTCTAGGATGAAGACGAAACGATGGAGCTGACGTTCCACTTTCTCCATGATGGTAAGTTGTTTAATTTTTATTTACTTACAATAACTGTTTGCCATTTTTATTAAATTATTTTAAAAAAGTTGAAATTAATTTTACAAATCTTGAATCTATATATTAATAAAAGGTTTTGATATGAAACTTTGAAGATTAATTAAATTTCGACTTTGTTGCAGCTTCTGATAGTTTACTCTCAAATAACAAGGATCAAAGATGATTTATGAAGACGCCCAGGGCCAAGAGGACTTCGACTGATATTTTACTTCTACTACAAGGGTAAGTTGTTTAATTGTTTACGTTACTAATTACATAAATTTTTAGTCAGTAACTGATTTTCATTACTTTTTGCCACCTGGGTAGAATTATGAAGCAAATTATTAAAATGAATGTTAAAAATTAAAAGTCTTTGATATCAAATTTTGAAGATTAGATAATTAATATACAATATTGCCTCATTTTGCAATTAAAGTTACAAATTTTTAAATTAGAAAAAATTTTAACAAAAGATTCATTTTCAATCTTTTGCAGGAGAACCTTGAAGGACCAGAATCCTGGATAATTTGTGTGGATGTAAAGGATGAAGACGAAACGATGTAGCTGATGTTCCACTTTCTCCATGATGGTAAGTTGATTATGTTTATTTATTTACTTTTTACTGCCTTGGTGAAATTATAAAAAAAAATGAAATTAATATTACAAATTCTGAATATGTATTTATAAAAGATTTTAATATGAAATTTTGAAGATTAATTAAATTTCGATTTTGTTGCAGCTTCTGATAGTTTACCTTCAAATGACAAGAGTCGAAGATGGTTTATGAAAACGCCCGGACAAGAGAAAAGGATTCCGACTGATATATTTTTTCTACTACAAGGGTAAGTTGTTTAATTTTTACGTTACAATTACATAATACTTTTTGCTACTTTGGTAGAATTATTAAGCAAATATTAAAATGAATGTTAAAAAATCAGAAGTCTTTGATATCAAATTTGAAAGATTAGACAATTTATATACAATTTTGCTTCATTTTGAAATTTAAGTTACAGTTTTAAATTAGAAAGATTTTTAACAAAAAAAATCATTTTCAATTTTTTGCAGGAGTATCTTGAAGGACTAGATTCCTGGATAATTTGTGTGGATGTCCAGGACAAAGAGGAAGCGATAAGACTGATTTTTCTACCAAGAGGGTAAGTTATTTAATTTTTTAATTTTTAATATAACTACAAAAATAATATTAAAGTAGGTAAACTATTTACTTATAATATATTTTTGTCACAATAAAAGATTGTTAAAAAAGTTAAAAGTTATGTTATAAATTCTGAGTATTGAGAATAGTTTTTGATATAAAATTTTTAATATTAATTTTCTTGTTGTAGCTACCTTTGGTTCACCCTTAACAGTTTTTGAAACTTTACAATTTGGTACTTTATTGGTCATTCAAATTTGATGAATAAGCTACTGTAAATACAATATGTATTTTCATATAATTTACTAACATTTAAAATTTTATAATTAAATTAAATTACAAATCTCCCAAATTTGAGAAAAGAAATTCACTTTTGATTTTGTTGCAGCTACTTATTGTTCACTCTCAAAAGGACCATGACCATCAACAATTTCTGTGGATGTCTAGGATGAAGACGAAACGATGTTCCACTTTCTCCATGATGGTAAGTTGTTTAATTTTTATTTACTTACAATAACTGTTTGCCACCTTGGTGAAATTATTTTAAAAAAATTTAAATTAATGTTACAAATCCTGAATCTATATTTGATATGAAATTTTGAAGATTAACTAAATTTCGATTTTGTTGCAGCTTCTGATAGTTTACTCTCAAATAAGAAGGGTCAAAGAAGGTTTATGAAGACGCCCAGGATAAAGAGGACTTCGACTGATATTTTTCTTCCATTACAAGGGTAAGTTGTTTAATTCTTTACGTTACTAATTACATAAATATTTATTAACGTCAGTTATTTATTTGCATTACTGTTTGCTACTTTGGTAGAATTATTAAGCAAATATTAAAATGAATGTTAAAAAAACAGAAGTCTTTGATATCAAATTTTGAAGATTAGGTTATTAATATACAATTTTGCTCTATTTAGTAATTAAAGTTACAAAGTTTTAAATTAGAAAAAATTTTAACAAAAGATTCATTTTTAATTTTTTGCAGGAGTATCTGAAGGACTAGAATCCTGGATAATTTGTGTGGATGTCCAGGATGAAGAGGAAGCGATAAGACATTATACATACATTTTTCTGCCAAGAGAGTAAGTAATTTATTGCTTTAATTTTTAATATTACTACAAAAATAATATTAATGTAGGTAAACTATTTAGTTACAATGTATATTTTGCCACCTTGGTCAAATAAATAAATCAAGATTAAAATTAAAGTAACAAATCTTGAGCATTTACAGAGAATTTTGGCATGAAATAGATTTTCAATAAAACACACATTGTTCGTTTTAAACTGTTTTACATTTATTTATAAGACCTCTTACAATTGTTTCGGTCTTGCGACCATTTTCAAAGTGTTATAGAATAAAACTAACTGGTTAACCATTTATAGGCTAGAGGGGCTGCTTTGAACTTATTTATCTATTGTCAATATGTTTTACGAATACCCCACCGCCAATACGGTGTTTAAAATTAAGAATGCAAGTTGGTATGAAATGTTTATGATTATTATTAATATTGGATTTTGTTGCAGTTTCATATAGTTCGCTCTCAAAGGTCCAGGACGATAATTTTTGTTGACGTCCAGGATGAAGAGGAAGCGATGGGACTGATTGTGCTTCCACCACGAGGGTGAGTTGCTTCAATTATTCTTATTATTGTTGTAATTAATTGTTTTCAACAATTATTTATTTTAATTTCTTCTAGAAATTTATACACATAAAATAAAAAGTTTTTTATATTAACATATCTACAAATTATTTCTTGAAATCTTCTTTTCTTTTTTTAATTCAAAATTATGCATAACAATTAAACACTATTTCAGTTGTAATTTACTCTTTTTTCTACTTACCTTTTTTCCTTTAAATATTTATAATATATGTAGGATTAAAATAACAATTATTAACAAATAGGATTCCTTTATTTAATTTTTCTTCTATTAGATACTTTAAATATTTCTGACAGTCATTCATTATAATTTCTTCTAGAAATTTAAACATTTAAGATTAAAAAAAAAACTTTCGTATGTTAACATATTTACTAATAATTGTTCTTTGAATTTTACTTTTCTTTTCTTCATTAAAAAACAATCACAACATTTTCTTTGTACTTATCAATTTTTGTTTTTGGATATTTATTTGCATCTATATATAGAATTAAAATAAGACTTTCCTATATATTCAAATAACATTTCGTTAATTTCACTTTTTTTCTGTTAGGATACTTTCATTGTTCCTGACAATTATTTATTTTAGTTTGTTTTGGAAATTTAAGTCTAGAACATCAAAATACTTTTGTTTCGTCTTATAATTTTACTTTTAACTTAACTCTTAGGTAATTAGACAATAATAACTTCTGTAATTATTTGTGCCAATTATTTTTTTATCCATTTTATATTTTAAATTGTTAGTAGCTACTATTACAACAATTCTTTTTGCAAATTAACTTACCAAAAAATATTAAATAAGAAATTATCAACTTGTTGCAAATATATACAACCAACCACATCCACACCAATCACAATTGTTTCTGGCGCCTTCACCAAAATTTCTATCTAAACAATAAAATGATAAATAAAAATAGTTAGTTATTTTATTTGCAACAAGGAAAAAATCGAATAATTTCACATTACATGTAGTACTTTAATTAATAAAAAGAATTATTAAAAACAGTTACTTAATACAAACGTAAATATCCAACATGCATAAAAATACATAATTGGCACAAATAACTAGTAAGATAAACTTGAAAAATAATGTTTCTAATTGCTTTACACTTAAAAAAAAAGTAAGCAAAATTAAGAAGGATTATGTAACATATCAAATTTGTTTTTTGGTTTAATAAATTAAAATTTCCAAAACAGACTGAAATAAATAATTATCAGAAATAATTAAAGTACTTAATAGAAGAAAATTTATATAAAGAAAGTTATCTGAGTATAAAAAAATGTTAATTTATTCCTATAGATATAAATATCCACAGATAACAAAAATTAATAATTTCAAAGGAAAAGAAAACATGACTGGAACTTAAAGTAACACTAAAGAAAAATTATCATATTAATATCAAAAAAATGGTCTTTTAATTTTATCAATTTAAATTTCCACGAGAAAATAAAATAAATAATTGTCGCAAACATTTTAAAATTGCAATTCTTCACTTTGTCTTTTCTTTTTATTAAACACAATTGTTTTTTTGTTACAGGACCATCATGCTCTTCAGGACCATTCTGCATCGTGGGACTTTCTGTGTCGCGAGTGTTCCGGGAGTGTCGGAGGCGTCTAGATTCGGGCTTCGGAGTCTCCAATACTCGGAATCGCGGGATATCCGGGATCTTGAGCCTTGGAAACTTCGAAATTCGAGTCTCAGGGACTCCAAAATATTAGATACCGAAACCTTCAAACCTCAAGTGTTCGGTATCCGATATTTTGGAGTCCCTGGGACTCGGATTTCGGAGTTTCTGGGACTTAGTATCCCGGAATCCCGAGATTTCTGGTGGAGGGGACTTTTAAGTCCGAATTTAGGCGCTTCAATTTCCGGGCTTGGACCCGGTCGGTCGTCGAATAACAAAATATTTCATACTAAACCTGGTAGACGTGAAAAATTTTTTTTGTACTTTTTTATTTTTAAATAAAACACAAAAATTTGATAATCTCTTGCTTTATTTACGGTCTCCCCTCCCCCTACCAACCCCTGCCCTCTCCCGAGAGCCCCCACCCCCTGCCCTCTCCCGAGGGCCCCCACATCCACCCTGAGGGTGAGAATGCATGCGAGAGGAAAGGGGTTGCCTGTTGGAGAGGGTATTGAATTAAATTAATACCCCCTCCAACATCCCCCTTTCTCGCACACATTCTCACCCTCATCCGCTCCAAGGGTAAGAATGGAAGGAGGAGGGTGCGTATGCAACAAAGAGTATGAATCCAAGTTCACACCCTCTGTCACATACGTACACTCTGTCATCCATTCTCAACCTCATTCTCTCATTCCCACATTCATTCATTCTACTAAACTGCACTCTTTAGGGTGAGAATGCTTGTTAGAGAGGGAGGATTACACGTTGAAGAAGGTATTATATTTATACCGTCTACAACATGCAACCTTCTCTTTCTTTCATACATTTTCACCCTTATTCCTTCTAAGGGTGAGAATAAATGGAAAAGAGTACGAATGTGATAGGGGGCATGAACTATGTTCGACTCTGTCACATACGCACACCCTTTCATCCATTCTCACCCTCATTTTCTTTCACACATACATCCATTCTCACCTTCATTTTCTTTTATACACTCTAACATCCATTCACACCCTCATTTTCTTTCACACACTCTTACATCTATTATTATCCTCGTTTTCTTTCACACACTCATTCATTCAACTGCACTGCATTCTTAATGTTGAATATGCTTATAAAGAAAAACAGGATTATATGTTGAAGAAGGTTATTACTTCTGAGGGAGAGAATAAATGGAAAATAATACGTATGTGATATAGGAAATGAACTATGTTCAACCCTGTGTCACACACACACTCTTCCATTCATTTTCGCTCTCAATCCCATTCTTACTTTCATTCATTTACCTATTTACAGAAACCCTTACTTCTACCCTGCATTGATTTACAAGCATATTTACACAACCCTCATTTATACTTTTTGTTCCACATTTTCACCTACACTCTGACTTTAATTTACATTTTAGTAATCATAGAGCCACCTTTTCACTCTTTTCTTCATTCTCATCGCTCACATCGTCTCCCTAGAAATGAGAGAAGATGAGTTTATAAGTCCCAAAGAATAAATGAGGATGAACTTGATTCGTAAGGAATTCATCCTTATTTATACTATCAGACTACAAACTCGCCCTCTTTCATTCATTCTCACGTTCTTTATATCTGCTTCTTTTCGCTTCACTCTTTCTCATTCTTATTTCCTCTTCTCACACTCCCGTGTTCAAACATTTTCATTCTTACATATTTTTCCTCCATTTCACATTCATCCTTCTATAAATCCTTATTTTCTTTCATTTTTACCCTTGCAGCAGTACTTTTTCATGCTCTTTCTCACCCCATACTTCGTATTTCCACTTACTTCTTTCGCCCCCTCAATCTCTCCCCATTTCCCCCATAATATATTATTACAGTGATATTTATTAACAATACATGTTATGTAAATTAATTAATGTGTTCCTAATTACATAATATAAATTGTTATATCCTATTAATACAATATTTAACAAACAGTAATTATGCATTAAAATAGTATTTCATTCCTTAAATATTCATTTCATTACAATTGATTAATTCAAGTGGATTCATCGAACTTTTTGTTTTCTGTAATTTCCTAAACTGTTTTTAGAAAGTTTAAATTTTAAATTTTACAAAAGTACACAAGACGATAAAAATATATTTAAACATTTTTAAATTTAAAAGAATTTTTCTTTAACTAATTGTACAATTTATAAAATGAATTAACTATAAACAAATCATAAAATTTGGGTCAATTATATTAAGAATGGAAACTTTTGAATCTGAAAATTAATAAGCTACACAAAACTTAAAAATCAAACAGAAAATATAGAACGACAAATAAGGAAAATACTTTCAATCATTAAATTGATACATCTAAAAAATTACTTTTTTTTTATTAATAAGTTTAATTTGAAAAAAAGATTAAAGTAAAAACATACTAGAAAACAAAATTATTTCAGTATGAATATATTGAATATACGTAGACTAAGAAAACAAATTGAAAGCAATTGAAAAAAAATTATTAAAATTTTGGTCAATAAATCCACTCTCGATATATATATATATTATAAATAAGTAAAAAACACGAAGGATGGAAGGTTTGTCCTCACAACAGACGTGATATCAAGAAGTGTCTACCATCCTGTCCTGGATAAAGCTGGTTCAACTTAAACAAAGGACTCGAATTTCTGCCACCACAATCAATAGTAGGTACCTTAAAAAATTAAAATATTATTTATAATCAAATTTTCAAGAGATTGAATGTTAATTAAAACGAAGAGCAATATTTACCATCACATATCGAATATCCAAAATTTCTACATTTCACAAAAGCAGCGAAATTTAAACGTAGGGCACCTGAAAAAAAGAAATACAAATTATTAAGATATGTTACTGGAAATAGAGGGCTGCTTTTTTAAAATAATCTTTAATTCTAGAATCTTTTTTCTGAGAAATCTTTGAAAATGTGTTTTTTTCTGACTGTCTAAATCGAACAATGGTACTGCAAAGTGGGGGCTGCTTTACAGAAATCTTTGGGTTCTTATTTAACTCTAAAATCTTTTTTTCAGGAAATTTTCTGACAGTGCAAATGAATTTAAAATTTAATTACAAATTATATAACGATAGTACTGCAGTGGGGGTTGCTTTTTTGAAATAATATTGTTGGGAAACTTTTTTAACTCTCAAAAATTTTTTACGGGTTTTTGCTTAAAAATGTCCCTTTTCTATCCCTTCAATAAATTTGAACTTTTAAAGAAAAAACTTTAGGGTATGGTACTGCATAGTGAGGGAAATTTTTTGTTTTTGAAATAATAAAATTAAAAGAAACTTTACCATCGATTTTCTGATCTTCGATTGAGCAGTCCCAGTCCACAATGAAACATCATTCCTGGATCTGCAATTAAAAACAATGTATTAATGTGCGTGAAAAAAATAAAAGTATAAATAAAATAATAAAACATAAATTAAGTACCTATGGTAAAAAATTATGAACGAAAACTGGTGGATTAGTTAAGTATAGTAAATTATAGTTTTTCTAATTTTAAATGTGCTGTGTAGGTATTTCTTATTTTCATTAACAAATGTCCTTTGTCCATTTGGACTTTCACCGTCTGTCAGGAGGGACTACAAATGGCCCTTTTGAAAGGTTTAAAGTTAACTTATATTCTTTCGTTTTTATTATAGTAACTATTACGACAAACAGACAGACGAACTAATAAATATGTTCAAGGGCCCTATAATTACATATAGTGTGTTGAAAAATTACCATTTGATTGCGGTTTTTTGTACAGTTATGTCTCACAAAAGGTCTTCAAGGAATATTTGTGAGTGATACTTAATTTCATATGGGAAGGTTTGTCCTCACAGGAGACGTGATGTCAAGAAGTGTCCATCATCCTGTCCTGAATAGAACTGGTTCAACTCTCAACAAAGGACTCCAATTTCTGCCATCATAATGAATGGTGGGTACCTTAAAAAATTAAAATTTTATTTATAAACAAATTTTCAAGAGATTGAATGTTAATTAAAAGGAAGAGCAATACTTACCATCACATATCAAATATCCAAAATTTCTACGTTGCACAAAAGCAACGAAGTTTAAACGTAGGACACCTTAAAAAAATTCAAATTATTGAACTTTAAAGAAAAATATTGGGGTATGGCGCTGCAAAGTAAGGGCTGTTCTTTTTTTGAAATACATATTAAAATTAAAGGAAAAGTTACCATCGATTTTCTGATCTTCAACTTAGTAGTCCACCTTAAAGTGTCATTCCTGGATCTGCAACAATTGAAAACAAAGTATTAATGTGCGTGAAAAAATAAAAGTATAAATGAAATAATAAAACATAAACTAAGTACGTATGATAAAAAATTATGAACAAAAACTAGCGGATTAGTTAAGTATTGTAAACTATTTTTTTAATTTTCAAATGTGTTATTTATTCCTTATGTCCCTTGTCCTTTTGGACTCTCAATGTAACGAGGGACAACAATTGGCCTTTTCAGCTTATATTTTTTCGTTTTTATTATGTTCAAGGGTCTTCCTTAAGGATGCGGAACATTTACATACAGGGTGTTCAAAAAGTATCATTAGATTGCGGTTTTTTGTACAGTTGTCTCACAAAAGGTCTTTAAGGAAACTTTGTGGGAGATAATAAAATCATATGGATAATAATTTTATATCATTCGGTATAATTGTGTGCGGGTACAGTGGGTTTACCATTTTCGCGACATATATTGTCCCCTTCTCTTTGTGCGCGGACTTTCGTCCCCCGCTTGGACGTCCGTTGTTTTGTGCAGCACCAGGTGGTCACGTGACCATTCGCGGCATAGCCACTTTCTTCCTCTTTCTCATTCGGCCAAAGGCCTTCGCGAAGGTGTCGAAGAAGTCGAAGGTATCACGTAGCAAGCTCGCGCGGTTCTCGCGTCTCTTTCGAATGTGAACTTTTGCGTACGCGACCGACGACGAACGGACGACGGGACGGTTCGTTTTGTGCACCTGGACCGCGGCTACACGGAGGGATAAAATTAGTGTGTCGCGGAAGGAAGAATAAAATAAGGAAAATTGTGGTGAATACATGGTTAAAAAAGGGTGGATAAAATAATAGTAATTATTATTTTTTGATTGGTGTTTTTGAGTGATAAGTGAACTGACGGTGGGTGCCCCTTTGGGATTTACAATTGGGAATAACTAGATTTCTTGGTAAGTTTAAATAAACTAAAAAATATTAAGTAGTAAAATTAAAAACTGCAAAAATTTAGAAAATTATGATCAAGTATTTGTAGTACACAGGGAGAAAAAAGGTTTTCACACCTAGAATAGTGAAAAAATTGGCAAAAATGCCCAGAACTTTATGAGAAACTATGATGAAATATTTAATTATGAAAAGTATCAGAATAATTTTGAAAATTTTTTCTCAAATGCGGATGAACATGATGAAAACTTTGTGAAAACGATTGGGAAATTATCATGAGGTACATAATTGCGATAAACGTTGAGGAAATTTAGAAGAAATTTTCCGTTATTAAAAGTTTTAGGAGGATGTAGAAAATTATGAGGAAATACTCTGTTGTGAAAAATGTTTGGAGAATGTAGAAAAGTATGAGAAATTCGTGGTGGGACAATGGGAAAAAGTACGAGGGAACAGGTGTGGAAAACTTTGGGAAAATGTGAAAAACTATGAGGATGTAGTTGAGGAAAACTTTGGGAATGTGTGGAAAATTATGATGAAATAGCTGTAGAAAATTTATTGAAAATATGGAACTATGTGGAATCGTGAAAAATTTTCCGAAAACAATGTTTGACGAAATAGGTAATTACTTAAGAAAAACATTTAGAGAACGCAAAAAATAGTTGTCACAGCTTTTTGAAAATCCACAAAATATTCAACCTGAGAGTATGTAGAAAATGATGATGTGAAAAAATTTGGGAGAATGTAGCAAAGTATGAGAAAATAGTTGCGGAAAACCATGAGGGAAATTTTGTGGAAAACTTTAGGAAAATGTCAAAAACTATGAGGGAATAGTTGTAGATTTTTTTAAATAAGGATTTATGAAAATGGAGTAGTGTAAAATTTTCCGAAAATATGGGAAACTTTAACAAAATCAGTACTTATTTAAAAAAGACATTTAGACAACGTAAAAAATAAAAAGAAATAGTTGTGAAAAGCTGTTTGAGAATGCAGAAAGCTATGATGAAAAAAACTTCGTGAAAGTATTCAAAATTCTAAACAACTTTGAGATAATGTAGGAAATGTTAAGGAAAAATTCAGTTATAAGAAATCAGGAAAATTATGAGGAATGAGTGGTGGAAAAACTCTGGGAAAATGTGGAAAATTATGATAAGAGAGTTGTGGAAAAAGATATAATGAATCCTTTTTTACTAAAGTATTCAAAATGGAAAAGAAAATAGTAAGAGCGTCATATAGGGCATACAAAACAATCAAAGGGATAATTTATTATTAATAATTGTAGTATTCCAGAAAAAAATTAAGCTACGTTAAGCGTTTTTATTTTATTTAATTTTTAATTTTTTGGTTTACCAAAATCCTTTGATTATTGAATTCATTAATTAATAGAATCAAACAAAGTAGATGCCATTGTTGATCTTTGATAGCACATTAAATGAAATTTACTGAGTTAATTTTGAAGGAATTTAAGATATTTGAGGAGATTGCTTTGTGTGGTAAATTACGAATATTTCAAATATTTCTTGCAGAAAAACAGAATATTATAGCAAGTGAAAAAGAAAAATTATAAAAAAGTACATTTTTGTTCTTACATTTATGATTAAAAAAAAATATATATTTATTTTTCATGGAAAATAGAGTTTCATTATGAAATGTTTTTAAATTAGTTTTTAATTATATGTTAAATATTTTAAATATCAAAAATTGATTATGTAACATTATTTCATATCATTTGTGCGTCCAATTGCACAAAAAACCTCTCGAAAGGAAGAAACAAATAAAAATCTTAGGAAAAAAAATATTAAAACGGCCATGCATGCAAAGACTTAATATAATCTACATTTAGGGTAGGTACTTTTTTTAATATTTAATTTTTAATTACCGAAACAATTTTCAGAGTTTAATTAATTCCTTGTGAAGCGTTTTTCTTAAATTTCTTAACTTTTTACAACTATTACTGGCACCCCCTAAGATAAATCAACCCTTACAGATAATGTTATTTTAATTTTTAATTGAATTGTTGACTATCGAGTCCTGCTTTTGTTCTGATATTTCTTATCCAGATGCAATGACCATTCGAATTCCATTCCCCTAATCGGGCGTAACATATTTTTCAATACCATGGGAAAATAATAATAACGTAAAAGGTCTTTTTTTTGTTCTTTCGTTATTTCCCAGTCAGTCGTAGGCATGTACACAATGTGCAGGTTACCTTGCAATTAAAAAGGAGCGGTTTGTATGTTGGTGTTAAGTTTACCAATAAACAACACGATGTCGCTTTGTATATGATAGGTACTGAGTAACTTATTAATTTCGTAATTTGTTTCTATAAATTATGTAAATACTTTTTCTTTTTTTAAAAGGTGATACCTACTGCTATTAGTAAAATTGTTGTAGTCCGAAATAAGTTTGACATTTAGGAAAAAAATATATAAATAACATTAATTGACATGCATAAAGTCAGTTGTTGTCATTGACCTCCATTCTGCAGGTGTGTACCTAAGTATAATATTCGTTTCAGCACATTATATGCTTACCGAAATGAAATGAAGTGTCTTAGTTGACTTAGAGAAAAGGTGGTTAATATTTACTTTGTCTGTGTAAAAAAATTGTTTAAATACTCGAGTTTTGTTGTCTTTCTGATCCTTACAAAGAATGTGTGCATTAAAAAAAAATATTTACTTGTCTAAGAAGTCACAATTTAAAACGAATTGAAAATTTAAGAAACTATAAACTATATTCAATACGACGCTTCGACTCTTTTATTTTAATTATTATCAATAGCTATGTACTTTTGCGTATCAAAACGTCATATAAATTGTTTAGCACATAAAAATAGATCACGTCTGCAACAATTTTTAATGCAATATTTACCATGCAGTCTTCTGCTACTTATTAATGACCAGTTATTGTAATTAAAAAATAATTGATATGGGCGATTTTTTACACTAAAAGGTATGCATCAATTTTCTGAGCTGAAACAATATGGTGCATTAAAAAAAATATGATAAGTGACTGCCTAAACATTAAATTTAATATAAAACCATGAAGTTTTCGGACATAATTTAGTTGTTAAGGCTCGTATTGACTTGCAAATTTTTATTAGATGAATAGTTCAAGTGGTCATTAAACATGGTAAAGTAGCATACAGTGCAATTTTGTAAGTGGTCTAAAAGCGATCTCCTTTTGGTGTTCTAATTGTAAGTGTAGTTTAAAAACAAAAAAAAAAATAGACGAAAAGTTAATCAGACAATTAAATTTCCTATTGAAAGTTGAAATTAACTACTTTTTAAAATAAAAGAAATTTTTTTTTATACGTAAGTATATTTAAAAAACATACTTAAGAGAAGCAAACAGTTTACCTAATGTTTTTATTTCTATTTGATTTTTTTGCTTACAACTATTTTTTAAGTAGAGATGGTGTAAATATTGCCTTATGAAATGAAATACATTTAATTGACTTTAAAATGCTGTTTTGAATCTTTTTTGGGCAAAAATTAACTGACATACAGCTTTGTAATGATAGCAAACTAAACCATGAAGTGTTGAAATATGTTTTTAGTTGTTAGGGCTCGTAGTAGGGTCAGGTGGGGTAATTGTGAACGATTTTGGAAGTTTGACTTTTGAAGCTCGATGTATCTTAGATGAAGATTAAATTTAGGCGACTATGTGATTAATTTAGGTCCTTGTTTGTTTTTAAGTGAATTTCTGTTGTTAAATATGCAAATTCGGATTTGTTTTTGCAAAAAAACTTAAGTTTACAATTATCCCTTCACTTATTAACGCAGTCGATAACTTAGGGGTAAATGTGAACAATCATCTTGTTTGTACTGGCTTTATAAAGGTTTTTAATGAGACAAAAGTGAACAATTCGCTTTCAAATGTGAATTCTAATGATAATTATATTTATAAAGCCGTGTTCACAATTACCCCAAAAATTATATATTATATAGAAATATTTTCACTGTTTAACATAAAATATTGCGACACTCTTCCTCTGCTGTTTAACGCGCTAAAGCATCCAACCGTCAAAAGTCAACACCACAGTCTGTAATTCCCATTAGTTGAAATAATTAAGAGTCCTATTTCATCGAACTAAAAAGCCTATTTACAATTACCCCGGTTTTACAATTACCCCACCTGACCCTAAGTGGTTTCAGTATTTCTCTGAAGATTTTTTAAAAAGACTAGTAAGAGAAACAGGGTGCCCCTAATGTTTGGATTTCTTTAATTTCATTTCATTTTTATTCATATTTTACAAAAAAATCTGTCAAGCGTAAACTTTCTCTAATCGAATTTAATTAAATGTAAATATTAAATTACATTACATGGGCAGGTATTTTAAAGGTTTTTTATTGTATTATTTTCATTGTGTTCCTTAGAGTGAGTTAAAAAAATACATTATTGAAATGGATGTTTAATGTCAGTATTTCCTGTAAAATGTACGGAAAGAAATTTTGAAAAAGCTCAAAAAATTTACTTGTAAAGGAAAACACATGTTTTAATTTTCACTAATTTAATAGATTAGTGTGTGTGTTTTCCTTAACAAGTGACTATTAATTTTCATCAAGTGAACCAAGACATGATTAACTAAACTCAAAAAATTTATTTCTTAAACATTCACTGTATTCACTTTATTCAGTTTATGTCAATTATTCAACATAAATAGATGTTCCAATGTATTCTATACAGTAACATTGTTTCGAAAAAAAATCAGGGTAAAATAGGTCATTTAAATTCCAGAAGTAAATTACAAATAATTATTATGTTATTTGCTGTATTTTTCTTTCTGATTTTATAGATTGTCTCATGGGTGCTATACAGATTGTATAATAATGTAACCAACATACCATTACTCTAAAAATATTATATCTCATTTTCTATCAAATATTGAATTTTTTAGTTAAAAAATTAGAAAAAAAAGTTTAATTTTTTAAAGCCCTTAATTATTACTTTAGAAATATATATATATATATATCTTTTTGAATTATATAAGAAAATATATATATATAATCAATCAAATATCGAATTGTTTAGCTAAAAAATCAGAAAGAAAAAGTTAATGCAAATGTCGTTGTTCGCGTGGGACAAGGGTCATATTCCATGACTAGTTTATGAGATAAATTTCCACAATAGCTGTTAAAAAAGTTGATTAATACCAAACATTACTAAAAACACTCAAAATACAAAATAAATTCCTCCTTAATAACGCATTGACGACTAACTAATAATAGCAAGAGGTTAACATCTGTTTTGTGAAGTGGAACCCGAAAGTTGTTACTTTATTATTATTTATTGTTATTTTATGTTCTGTAGATACATACCTACAGCCTGCTTACAGTTTAAAAATATTGTGACAATGATTTTTATTAATAATACCTATTGGATTCGTGTGTTGTAGTTTCTTTCTATTCTAGAGAATACATACTTGTATAAACGCTTTCAAAATAGTCGCGGTCGCTCATGATTGCTTTTCTATTAATAGAAAGTTGTTCACGGATCTGCGTTTCGTTACAGTAAACTTAAAACGTTCTTTCTACACTCGAGTTATCGATGATGCGTTAAGAAAGGAACTTTTTCTCATACCAGCAGTATATTCTGCTGCATGGTACCTACAAAAGAGTGAATGGTAGGATATCTAATATTTTAACACCAGAATTGAAATTATTGTCAAAAATCTGTTTATTTCTGATTTGCGTTGCATTTTCTTGTAAAATAAAAAAACTGCATTTTGATGTTAGATACAAAAAACTTTTTTTGAAAAAGGCAATCAGAAGACAAAAATTATTCTTTAATCTATCATTTAAAAATGCCCATGAAGTTTTGGCCATAAGGTGAGGAAAATCATTTATGAATATGTCAAAATTAAAAGGTTTTAAAAAGAGTGAATTGTATTATTATATAATATCAAAATACTCATATTAACATCAAAATTGAAATTATTACCAAACATTAATTCAATTTTTTTTTCGATATATTTTCATATAAAATAAAATATCGATCTTAAATTTTAGAGACAAAAATTTCAGCCATTTTGTTTCATATAATTCAAGTCCAATAAATGCAATTTAATATCTTCGAGGGTTGTTACGTTTTGTTCAAACGATTTTGAGGGTTCGGTAAGTTTGAGACAGTTTTCAGAGATGCAAGGAATATTTTCAGATAAATTTACCCCATACGTAGCAAATTATGCATTTTTACTTATGACATAAAAAGAAAAAGATATTTATAAAAGAATGTGTAGTTTTTATGTTTAGTGAACTGTATATAAAACTAGGGACGAACTATAGTGCTTGAGCATTTTTACTTAACTAATTCGGTTTTGTTTATTTATTTCTAACACTAAGTTATTATTAAAATAAAACATTTATTAAATTCATAAACATTATAAGCTATCTGAAGTCCCTGACTATGCACCACTTACTTTTTGTTTGTAGATCTATTACAAAATTAAAAAATAATAATACATTTCTTATTAGTCCGGCCCTGAATGTTATTAGCCCTGGAATTAACCTATTAACTCACATGTTTCAATTATAATAATCACTATCAATTAAGTTCCTAAAATCTCCCTAATTTAGCCGGGTTAAAATCTTCTTAGATAAAGGGCCTACATACGTAAGTACTGATTGGAAGTACAATTGGAAGTACAAAAACGTCTTATCTTAAATGCTCTTTCAACATTGGAACAATGCAATAATATATCTAATAAATAATACGGTTTAAAAAAATAAGACGATGCTTTTACATGTATCTAGGTAACTCCATTTTAATAAATATTAGTCAACAACAATTGTTTTATTTAATTTTTAAAATTCCACAATAATCACCTGTTACACTACACTTTACCTTCTTTAGGTAAAACAATCGAACATCTTTCTTCCCAAAAACTAAGGGTTGATAACATGTGAAAATCAGTCATAATCAGTGATCACTCACCGGAAATTGTTGGATTAAAAATGCACTCAATAAAATAATTCCAGAGTTTTAAAGCCACACCCGTCTATCTATTTCGAAGGAAAGCACGAAACTGATTTTTATTTATTTGACAGCTAATCGTCTCGGTTCGATGATAAATAAATCGTAATGTGTGTGTGTAAACTGTAGAGTAGTAACCTTTCGGTGACCGTCAAACTTAAATAATCGCAAAGACGAGAATAATGCTCGACAAATAATTTCTAAAACAAAATAAACGTGGAAAATTTCATTTATGTATTACTTCGTCCGCGTGGAATAGTGACTTTCGGCAGAATTTAAAATCTTTTTCTTCTATATTTTTTTTTCTGGGTCGTAAGCCTTTTTGCCGACGTCATTACACAAAAACTTTCATTCCTTATTTTTGCCTCCTTTAGGGTAAAATTTTTACAAACTTTAAATGTCGTATTTATATCTAATCAAAAGCCTAAAAAATAAGTTTCAACCCTCTAGCTTTATATCTACTTATCTATCTCTGTACCAAATTCTCATTTAAATCGGTTCAGTAGTTTGGGCGTGATTGCGTAACACACAGACAGACAGAGTTACTTTCGCATTTATAATATTATAGATTAATATAGTTTAATTATAGTTTAAAATAGTTTATATAGCTTAGTATTCAACTACTTTTATTGATCCAAATAAACAAAACTACTATAACTTTTTACACTTAATATTTTAATTTTCTGGACCGTAAGCTTTTTGAACGACGTCATTACACAAAAGCTTTCATCGGCTGATTTTATCCCCTTTAGGGTAAAATTTTTACAAACATTGAATGTCGTATTTATTTATATCTAATCAAAAGCCTAAAAAATAAGTTTCAAGCTTCTATCTTTAAAAATTACGGAATTTCAGCACAAACTTTCCTATTTCAACCCCTTACAACCCTTTTTTCGCTTTAAAAAGTAGCCTATGTCCTTTCTCAGGCTTTAGACTATCTCTGTACCAAATTTCATTTAAATCGGTTCAGTAAATTTTAGGCGAGATTGTGTAACATACAGACAGAGTTACTTTCGCATTTATAATATTCCGCGAATTCATTTTCATCGATTTTCCCATGGGAATAAGATATTTTCTCGCAGTAAAACGTAGCCTATGTGTTAATCCAGGGTGTCAGCTAAGTCCATACCAAATTTTATTAAAATCGCTCCAGCCGTTTAGAAGTGAAGAAGTAACAAACATACACACTCACACACTCACAAACTTTCGTCTTTATAATGTTAGTGTGATTCTAAGCAGTATATAAATAATTTTGTTGCACTTATGCGACTTTTCAAGTGAGAGGACTATTATTGCCTGAATTGTTCTGAGAATACTTTATTCTTTAACAATTTTTGAAAAGTTGCTTTGTGTTAAATATACAGGGCGATAAACGTTTATTTTCAGCATCAGAACAGCAAATTTAAGATTGTTTCACCAAATTTTGGCCTCGTCAAAGTTACTAGGTACTAAAGATAATATACACATAGGTATTTATACAGAATTATTAATAGAGGTGGTGCTTTTATTAGGTATATTAGAACAAATTGAGAAGAGGGTAATTATTACATTTTGTTTGGTCGTTTAATAAATTACCTAATTTTTTGTATTTATTTATTAATTTATTACATCTATAGGTACATAAATATGTATTAGGAACATGTAGTAAAATTTCTTATTAATGTAAAAGAATACTTTCTAATTTTCCTCTCTTTAATTATTGTATTTATTACATTTTTCCCAACGGAAACATGTACGAGCCTGTTTTACTTTCATTATTCTACAACAAGGTAGGTACCTATAACACATCCAAAAAGTTCATTGTCTTATGAGATATTTAAGTTGGTATGTATGTATTTATTTCTTTTCTACCTGAAGGTCCATCGTGGACTTTTTTATTATTTATAAACAGTCGACCGTCCTCCTTACCAAAACTCTGCAATAACTTATTCAGCATTCACATTTATTTAAATAACACAACGGACAAAAATAAATGGTTCATATAAATCTACCAGCAAGCATTTTTGTCCTGTCCAAACACGAATCGTATAAGTAGGTATGCAGATTAGAATAAAATCATTCACATTTCCAACATAGGTACGTAAATATTTCAAATTTAAACCAGGTATGCATGCATATATAGTCTTTTACTTGACTCGTTGAATTTTAAATGTTAAACTCCAAATTGAAAACTGAAAACAAACGTTAAGAAATCCAGTTGAAATTAATAATTTAAATTAGATTATCTTTTGTGCTGAGCAGTTTGGAACACGAATGTTTAATTTATTTTAGTAATGTTAATTTTCAGTTTATTTTAGGTACGTATATAAAATACATTTAACGTGAATAATTAAGAAACGTAGGAAATGTATTGACATAGCTTCAGAAGATCAGGGCTTTTATTAAAACTTTAAAATCAAATTTTCGTCAACCTATTTATGTAATATATTTTTTTTCTGTCCTACCTGAAAATTTGGTCCTTTATAAACATTCCCTTTGGGAAAAAAATCTAAGTGAATTAGAGATTTCCCATTAAATTATACCGGATTTTTTTCGGTTTCAACTCGATTTTTCGGTAGATATTACTTTCTTTTTAAATAAGTATAAGCTTTTGTAGAGCACTAAATTTTCTACTAAAAGTTTTGTTGAGTAAATGTTGTCCGAACAATAGTTTTTGAGTTATAAATATTGAAAGGTGAATCACACTAATATAAAGGCGAAACTTTGTGAGTGTGTATGTTTGTTACTTCTTCACGTCTAAACGGCTGGAGCGATTTTAATCAAATTTGGTATGGAGTTAGCTGACACCCTGGATTAACACATAGGCTACGTTTTACTGCGAAAAAATATCTTATTCCCATGGGAAAATCGATGAAAATGAATTCGCGGAATATTATAAATGCGAAAGTAACTCTGTCTGTGAGCTACACAATCTCGCCTAAAATTTACTAAACCGATTTAAATAAAATTTGGTACAGAGATAGTCTAGAGCCTGAGAAAGGACATAGGCTACTTTTTAATGCGAAAAAAGGGTTGTAAGGGGCTGAAATAGGAATGTTTGTCCGGAAATTCCGTAATTTTTAAAGATTTTTTAGGCTATTGATTAGATATAAATAAGTACGACATTCAATGCTTGTAAAAATTTTACCCTAAAGGGGATAAAATTATCCGATCAAAGTTTTTGTGTAATGTCGTCGTCCAAAAAGCTTACGGCCCAGAAAATTCAAATATTAAGTGTAAAAAGTTTTAGGGTTTTGTTTATTTGGATCAATAAAAGTAGTTGAATACTAAGCTATATAAACTATTTTAAACTTTAATTAAACTATATTAATCTATAATATTATAAATGCGAAAGTAACTCTGTCTGTCTGTGTGTTACGCAATTACGCCCAAACTACTGAACCGATTTAAATGAGAATTTGGTACAGAGATAGATAAGTAGATATAAAGCTAGAGGCTTGAAATTCATTTTTTAGGCTTTTGATTAGATATAAATACGACATTTAAGGTTTGTAAAAATTTTACCCGAAAGGGGGCAAAAATAAGGAATGAAAGTTTTTGTGTAATGACGTCGGCAGCAAGGCTTACGACCCAGAAAATAAAAATATAGAAGAAATACATTTTAAATGCGGCCGAAAGACACTATTCCACGCGGACGAAGTCGTGGGCATAGCTAGTGTTAATAATAATTGAAATCAAATTTCCTTTAAATTTAATTTATTAATTAAGAAATTCAAAACACATTTTTTCTCAAATATTTAAAAATTACTCAATTATATTTAGTAAGTACTCTAGATAATGGCTGGCTGTTTAGCCGAAACAATTGTTGGGTAATTTTTGAATATATTCGTTGAAGTACTATTGCGTTTTGAGTTCCTTAATTATTAATTTAATCGCAAATTGTTTCGTTTACTGGTGAGAATCAAGAACGTTTCGTACAATTTTAATAAAAATTGGTACATAGAAATGTCAGCAATGTTACTATTTTCTTATGTATAAATCACTTTTCTTAAATTATGACGAAGGTGTAAACCATCCCCACTTTTAGATATAATTGTTCCAAATTTTTTATGAGGGCTGATTAATAACTTTTATTTAAGTTTTTTAAGAAGGGTAGGTACATGCCCTAGCTTCATTTTCTGTCTCTTACTAAAAATCGATATCTGCAACAGACAAGAATTTTTAATTTAATTGGTACAATTTTCTGAAATAACTCGAAGATGCATCGTGCTATTTAAATAAAATTTGATATGAAAACTACCCTAAAGAGGCGCCAACTTCTGACATGCTTATCACGTCAATGAGGATACGACTGCGGTGAAAACTACCCCGCCCTAAATAAATTTTATTGCAATGCATTTGTAGGGTCGATTTATTTTGTCAATATTTGTTTTTGGAAAGGGCACGGGCAAACGATCCAATTTGGTATATATGGTAGATAATTACGATTAAACCGACTTATTTTATTCCCAATAAGCTGTCGTTGCTGCTCCATGTCTGTGGAGTTTTGAGACACCCTGTATTTGTACCTACAACAAAACTGTGAAATTATTCTTTAGGTTGCTGCATAATTACCTCAAATTTTAACATTTACAATTGAGAGAGCATTTTAATAATGCTTCTTATTAAATTATCTTTCCCACCTACGCGAACTTGGTGTTCAATACGTGCTTCTTCCTGATGATAATTTGAGTAACAATTTTTTAATGGTAGGTAAATATAGAATTGTCAATAATATATTTTCTGTGCCCCCCGCATAATTCTATAACAGTGGATTACGTTCGTATAGAAAAGAGAACTCTGATGCCCATGACACAAAAGTAAAGACAGTTACGTAATACCTGAGCAACAAATATGATATAATTTGAACTTTACAGAAAAGTTCATATTTGCTATTCGTGTTTGTGGCTATAAATAACCCGTTGGAATGTATCTACAGCTGACATTCGCCAAACAATTCGATAAATAATTAATTTTTGACACTTACAAGTTGTTTATTTATCGTACAATAAAATAAGGATTTGAAATTCTGACTTTTTGATTGTAAATACCAGTTAAGCAAATATTACATATTTTTACCTTTCTCTGTTTGGGGTTGTTTACAACTCACTCTCACGGAGATATTGTACAGTAACTACAGGAAAAACATTTTTTCTACTTATTTATTGGATTATTATTTCTGTAACATACTTTTTTGTTTAATATTATTTACAAGGTAGGTACTTCTTGCTTATGATACCCAATATCAAGTTTTCTTGTTTCACAATGTTCTTCTTTTACACAATTTCTGTTATTACTATGTTTCATTCGTAATAGTTTTCCATGTAATAAAGTCAACTTTTTTGTTTACATAATCCAATCCGATAGAGTTCGATCATTACAAGTATCAACAATATTCGCAATTTCTTTAGTTTAAAATAACCTTAATTATGTGAATTAAACGGCTTGTTTCTTCTGACCTGTCGTTCCACGGTTCGTAGATGCTAAATAACAGCCTTTACCTTTTCTCATAAATATACCATGCTATAGATAGGTATATACTATAAGCCAGCCCATAAATACTAATAAATAATCGGGTAGTCAATGCAAATATTTGCCAAAGCAGGTACGTTATCATTAGCAGAAGGTAATGGGCAGAAAATAAGCGGAATCGTACGTTTCTATCGTAATTTTCATTGTTTTCGCTTGAAAAGTTTTTTAATTCCACAAGTGAAATGAACAGAGACTGTTTAAGTAGGTACATTATTTTTATGCACTGATTACGGAATAAGTCCAGTAGAAAATTAGAGACCTATCGTTATGACTATTCGGTAACGACGAGAAAATTAAATTTCTAATTAAAAATTTTTCGTATGTCATTTACTGTAACCAAATTTTTGGATACGATATCGAAATCAGGATCCAAAAAGTGAATTCTGATAGGCATATTATTTCTTTATAAGCATTAAATAGTTCATTCACAATACCTACATAATTATGTACCTAATTGTTACAGGAATAAAACTTCACAAAGTAGATTTTCACAAAAATTTTCATTATTTAGCAATGTAACATGTTTCGCCAAAATTTTTGGCTTCTTCTACTAAACCTAAAGTGTCGCATCACATCTTAAATACTAGGTTGCATTTGGGGGTGGATATAACATTAAAAAAGATTAAGGAGAGGGGAATTATTTCCTTCTGTCTGGTCATTTAAAATTAAGTTCTGCTTTTTAAATTTATTAATTTCTAAATTTTCTATGACATTTAATTTTTTGCTTTTATTGTAGGAAAATACATAAAAAATAATAAAGATAGAGTAGATAAAACAAAATGCTCCGGAGTTTACAAACTGACATGTGGGTCTTGCCCAAAAGTATATATTGGACAAACAGACATTTCCGAACATAAAAGTAGTTTTTTAAAAAATAAAACAGACTCTAGTTATGTGAACCACATAATAGAAGATCACAATTTTAACGAAAAATTTGAAATATTACATACCTGCAATAAAAGCAAAAAATTAAATCTCATAGAAAATCTAGAATTAAAAAAAATTAAAAAGCAGAACTTAATTTTAAATGGCCAGACAGAAGGAAATAATTCCCCTCTCCTTAATCTTTTTAGGGTTCCGCACCTCAAAAGGAAAAAGCGGAACCCTTATAGGATTACTTCGTTGTCCGTCCGTCCGTCTGTCAAGACCCTTTTTCTCAGGAACGCGTGGAGGTGTCAAGCTAAAATTTATACCAAATACTCAATGCAATCAAAAGATACAGCCGTTTATGCCGCAAATTTCCGCAAATTTTCGAATCAAAACCTACAGGGTACTTCCCGTGAACTCAGAATCTTGAAATTTGGTACGAAGCAACGTCTTATAGCACAGATAAAGAAAAAATTGCGAAAACTGTAAATTTTTAGTTACATCATATAATAAAAATATTTTTAATAATTTTAAAGTTACTACCCCTTTCCTCATGAACGCGTAGAGGTATTAAATTGAAATTCATATCAAATACTCAGGTCTATAATACCTTTAAGCTGTAATAAAATCAAACTTATATGTCAACGCAATCAAAAGAAACAGCAATTTAAGCCGCATATTTTCAAACTCGCAACTACTCGCAAGGGAATCAAAACCTAAAGGGTACTTCCAGTCGATTTAGAATCTTGAAATTTGGCATGAAGCAATGTTTTATAGCACATATAAAGGAAAAATTCTGAAAACCTGAATTTTTAGTTACATCACATATATACAGGTTTGTACGGAACCCTCGGTGCGCGAGTTCGACTCGCACTTGGTCGGTATTTTTATTTAATGTTATATCCACCCCCACATGCAACCTAGTATTTAAGATGTGATGCGACACTTTAGGTTTAGTAGAAAATATTCACTGTCCAAAGAAGCTTAAAAATTTGCCGAAACATGTTACATTGTTAAATAATAAAAACAATTTGTGAAAATCTACTTTGTGAAGTTTTATTCCTGTATAATGGATTTTCATCAAGTTAAGGTCGAAACTAATCAATGTAATTGTTAATTGTCACATTTCTAAGAAAATTTGCATTGAATGATTTAAGAGTGTTCGAAACTCGCAATTCAGTTTCATTAGCCACTCAAATGTTTCATTTTTCCTAATTTCCCTTATTATATACCCACAAATATGCCCTCTTTTATTTTTACTTCAATTATTCTCGAAAATTTTTGTTTTAGATTCAACAATCCTCTTCCATTATTATTTAATAATCTAAATGGAATTAATTAGTCATCATTTGTAACATTTCTTTTGTTCCGAAGGAAATAATAATATCTGGTAGTCACACCCTAGTTGAATTCCAAGAACATTGGTCTATCAGTTTTAATTCGCCACTTATGACCCACCCATGCTCATTATATCGAATATATTCTACGTAAAATAGTCGCATGTTTCCATAGGGATTCCTTCATATGAACTCCATAAAGTTTTGGTACAGATGGATATTTATTACCGATGCCAATTAATACCGCCTTTAAACTAACAATAAGTTAAGAAGAGTCAATGAACAGGCGCCAATCAGTTAGATCATGTTTCTGTTCTAATGTGTTAAAGAAATCGTTGGTCCTTAAAGAAGGCAACGAAAACTTGTTGTCATTTTTGGTAAAAAGTAATGTTTACGTCACTGTAAATATAAATAAGATTCCATCCAATTAAGTTAATAAGTTCGCCCTGTGCAATCAGACGGAGCGCGTGCGTGTTTCAGGGGATCACTAGGAGAAATAGAAAAAACAATTTTTAAATTTGATTTCAGGGTACCAAAATACATCACAAATCCCATGTTTATTAGTTATATTTGAAAAGGCATTTGTACGAATTTTCCTATATGTTTACTTTGGATTAGGTAATAATTAGGTAAACATACAGATACAGGTACATACATAAATACGTACATACTTAGTAATGCTATTATATGTCTTTTATTGTCGTATGATTGCATAGTTAATTAAGATGAACTTTAAATTGCGTTGAAGTTGAAAGTAAATAAGAACAAAAAAAAAACAATTTTCTCATAATACCTATCACAAAAAAGATTAAGTGTGGGTGAACCAGCATCATGCACTTAAGTATGCCTATGTATTTATAATAAAATTCATATTTGGGTAAGTATGTAACAATCATCGCAAAAATTAAACAGTTATTCAGAAATGTAAAGTAAGTAACATAAGCGTGAAGAAAAAGGAGGAAGTGTGTGTCATTATCATTACATTAGATTATAGTAATATTATACAAAATACAAATAAGGAATAAATTTAGAGTAGAATGTATTTAATAAGCGGTACTTACTTATTTTTTTGTGTAATTTTACCTGAATTTAAATAAAAAGACAATAGAAAAGAAAAATGTTGAACCAGTTATCGTGTAATGTGAATATACAGTTCATAAATATGCACAATTATTTTAAATACTAGAATCAGTCGGAACATTTTTTTACTATTAAAGAAATTTTTCTTTGATTCTGATGCAATCCCAAGAAATTTTCCTTGTAAAAAAATACCCATTTCTTTGCCATTTTCAAAGAAAAGTCTGTCTAAAATTCAAAGTTTTTGATCAGAATTTCATCAAATTTACTACAAGTAAAAATTTTTTTTTTAATTAAGTATCTAATATTATAGTCGATTTTGAAATTATGAAGATTCCAAATGTATCTGATAGATAACTAATAAATATATTAATTTAACAACTAAATAATTGAACACTTGAGTTTTGTAGATCAGTGATTCCCAAAGTGTGCGCTGCGGCTTTCTATGGGGTGCTGCGATGCCGTCATAAGGGCGCTGGGAAATATTAAATTAAAAAATTTGGCAATTTTTTTGTAATTTTCAATTCTCCAATTTTTACGCCAAGAATACACCATTTTCTGACAAAATTCCAAGAATTTAGCAACTTAAAGGGGTAATCGCTTTTGAAAAGGAAAGTTTTCCATTTTCACAAGAAAGTCATAAATTTAGAAAAAATCTGATGTACTATTATGGGAGGCGCCGAAAAATTCGGTTATTTAGGGAGCCACAAACCGGAAAAGAGTGGGAACCTCTGTTGTAGATATTTGTTGTCATTCTGGATTTCTTTGAAAGAGAATGTACTTACACAAAATATTTTTATATCACTTTAATACTTATAGGGTCAGGTGGGGGGTAATTGTAAAGAGGCTCTTTATTTCAATGAAATAGGACCCTTGATTATTCCAACTAATGGGAATTATAGGCTGTGGTGTTGACTTTTGACGGTTGGATGCTTTAGCGCGCTAAACAGCAGAGGAAGAGTTAAACACTTAAAATATTTCTATATAATATATAATTTTTGGGGTAATTGTGAACACGGCTTTATAAATATAATTTTCATTGGAATTCACGTTTGAAAGCGAATTGTTCACTTTTGTCCCATTAAAAACATTTATAAAGCCAGTACAAACAAGATGATTGTTCACATTTACCCCTAAGTTTTCGACTGCGTTAATAAGTGAAGGGGTAACTGTAAACTTAAGTTTTTTTGCAAAAAAATCCGAATTTGCATATTTAACAATAGAAATTCACTTAAAACGAAACAAGGACCTAAATTAATCATATGTCGCCTAAATTTAATCTTCATCTCAGATACATCGAGCTTCAAAAGTCAAATTTCTAATATCGTTCACAATTACCCCACCACCTGACCCTACATGTACTGGGAATATTTTTTATGGATTTGAATTGAATTACGTAAGGAAATATTCGGTCTAAAAATAAAGAAACAATAAACTATATTAAATTCGACGTTTCGACCTATCTTACTTTTATTGTAGTACTATCAATACCTACGTACTTTTGCTTATCCCAATTTCATATAAAAATATATTACGTCTAGAACGATTTTAACTGATAAGGATGAATTTTAGGGTTACGCACCTCAAAAGGAAAAAGGATCACTTCGTTGTCAGTCCGTCCGTCTTTTTCTCAGGAACGCGTCGAGTTATCAAGCTAAAATTTATACCAAATACTCAGGTCTATTGTCCCTTGGAGCTGTAAAAAAATCAAACTTCTAAGCCAACGCAATCAAAAGATACAGCCGTTTATGCCGCAAATTTCCGCAAATTTTCGAATTAAAACCTACAGGGTACTTCCCGTGAACTCAGAATCTTGAAATTTGGTACGAAGCAACGTCTTTTAGCACAGATAAAGGAAAAATTGCGAAAACCGTAAACTTTTAGTTACATCATATAATAAAAATATTTTTAATAATTTTAAAGTTACTACCCCTTTCCTCATGAACGCGTAGAGGTATTAAATTGAAATTTATATCAAATACTCAGGTCTATAATACCTTTAAGCTGTAACAAAATCAAACTTCTATGTCAACGCAATCAAAAGAAACAGCAATTTAAGCCGCATATTTTCAAACTCGCAACTACTCGCAAGGGAATCAAAACCTAAAGGGTACTTCCAGTCGATTTAGAATCTTGAAATTTGGCATGAAGCAATGTTTTATAGCACATATAAAGGAAAAATTCCGAAAACCTTAAATTTTTAGTTACATCACATATATACAGGCTTGTACGGAACCCTCGGTGCGCGAGTTCGACTCGCACTTGGCCGGTAATTTTTTATGTTTAATTGCATTGAAGGGTGTACCGTATCTATTTTCTGAGCTGAAACAACATGGTGCATTTAAAAAATATAGTAAAAGACTGCTTAAATATCGCGACCTATACAATACCACGATATAGTTGTTAGGTCTTGTTATTCTTAGAAAGTTTTTATAGAAGAAAAAGATTTCTATAAAATTGGGAAACAGTTAAAATTCGTGCATTCAATAGAATTAAATCGAGTGAAAGAAACTGTGCCAACAAAACCATTCTATTCATCATCGATATTAATCTCATTCACAGTCAATAAATCAATTGGTTTTGGAAGGCAAAAGAACGTTTTGTGCTCATTGGTGCAAATTATTATAATGAGTAGATGTGAGTAAAATTCGACGCGAATAACGGAAACGTGACTCTGATATGCATGATGATGAAAGCTGAACTAATAAATAATATAACAACAAAAGTTACAATCACGCTTTTCGTTCATTGGTGTGGTGCCATGTGGAGACCGAACGAGACGATCTATAGTATGATCCACACTCTGATGACCGACTGATTTTGCTTCACGATTACCCACGATCGAAATGACAATACCAACAAATACCTGTACAATGTAACAGGCTGTTATTGAACTGTTCGAATTAAATCACGTCCAATTGACCGAACTGATCGGAATAAATAATTGTGACACACTATACTGTCAGTGGATCAGTGCCATATAAAATGTATCCCACATGTCCCACTTCCATTATTATATTGACCACGTAGAAGAAGTAGATCAATAAATAATACAAATAGAACGTGAAATTTAGTTGACTTTATAAATAAATACAGTAAAATTCACTTATAATGTTCCATACCCAGAGTCCCGAGAGGTCTCAGTTCTCAATAATATTTATAAACTGACTTGCTTAGGTACCATTAGTTTTATTACGTAGGTACTTCTTATATAAAGTACAAAATTCAGATCCAAATGTTAAAAACCTACTTTTATTTATAAATTCTTTTTTATTTTAACATTGGCAACTTGTGTGTATTGTTCAACATATTTTTATTTAAGAATTTCTTGTATTAATCTATTAATGTAAATGTCGCACTTTCCCTTAATTTAGTTTAAGGGATTAATAAAAAAAAGGGACTATAAGCAAATGTGTCTAATTCCGTTTTAGCGAACTTCTGATATAACGTAACAAGTACGTTATATACTGAACTTTATTCATAATAATTTTGATAATAATATTTTCTACAGATAACGTTATGTTAACATTTTAGAAATTTTTATGTCGAACCATGACAATTTATAAATGGTAAAAAAATTCCTAATATAACAAGAAATTTATTTCCGTTAATTTAGTTTGATTTATTTGATAATTTAATTGATTTCAAGCGGTTATTATCAATTTAATTTAAATCCATTGTATTCGATGCCTCATATGTATCTAATATTTTGAAATTACCATTAAAACTATAAAAATTTACACCTTTACGATTAAATTATAATTTGCATAAGTTGATGACTTCACATCGGTTTTTGTGTTCTTGTATCCCGTCTTTGTAAGACCTTCTTGTTTCACCAAAGTCGTAATATAAATAAACTTTTACTTCACAGCAGGTGCCACAATTTCAAATTATATATTTTCCTAATTATATGAATATCGTATTGTGTTGGTATAATATTTGTATTATTACATAATAATTTAATTAACAACTATATACATTATATAAGTAATTATAATATAATAATAATTATTTTTTGAGGTGTCGTTGAACTTTTGGTGTTACTTAATTATTTATTCATGATTTGTAAAAAAACAATTTGAAATAAATTTAATAAGAAGCGGGGGTTCCGTAAAGAGCTCGGAAATGGTTAAATTTAATTACCTAGCATTAAATTAAATTATTATTCGGACCATATCTAAAAATAGCGTTACCAGACGGTAATTAGAGCGGATATTGAGTAATTTCCTATTTTCTGTTTTCTGTTTTATAATAATATGGAGTTTGTTCCATGTTTAATATCTATGTAGGTACATATTATATGAAACTAATTTATTTAAATAAATAAAATATTTATTTACTTCAAGCTCTGATTATGCAACAACCGTATTTATTACCTAAGTAATACAACAGAATCACATAATAATGAAAACATAAATTAACACACATTATATAAATATATTTTTACTTTACGGTTAATATGTTTACTTGGCTAGACTATCTGTTATAATTAAAGAAAAAATACTTTTGGTCCTGAATTATAAGGTCCGACATGATAATCGAAGGTCTATCAACTTTTTTTAAACCGAATTTATAGTTCGTTATAACCGATAGACTTCCTTTTCAAAAACGTTCGATAAAGGAGATGGCGATCATTCGTGTCTTTAATTGGAATGTAATTTCATTGTTCGTTAAATAGTTAAACGAATAAAATAAAACGATAATTTTCCATTGAAATAACCAAACTCTTTGAAAATTTGTATATTGTCCAAGTAGCCTACAAACTAACTATTTAAACAAATTAATCATAATTACGGAAATAAACACTTCTAAAGGTGCTACATGATAATTGAAATCCAATTAACTTCTTTTAAAACTACTGTATTGTAAAAGTAAGGTTATAGATCGTTATAACCAATCGAACTTGGCCATTTCTTCTTTAAAATCGCTCATTCCTTATAAATGTGTTCGTTATATCCATGTATAAATAACACGTCTTTAAATGAAACGTAATTTCATTGTTTTTTAAAAATATTTAAAGATATGTAGTTATTTTAGTAGAACGATGATTTTCTATTGAAATAGTCAGATATTTGAATAATTGTTTTATTGTCCAAGTGGTTTACATACTAGCCAAACAAACATATTATTCATAATTAAAAAAAAAAATTTTTTGATCCCTTAAGGTCCAAAATGATAATCGATACTCTACAATTTTTTTTCTTAATCCTATTATAATAAGTAAGATTATTGTTCATTATAACCGATTGAACCTCTTAATTTCCTAGTCAAAAACGTTCGTACGTTCGTTACAAACATGTCTTTTATACATCAGCATGAGTATTAGTAGGTACCTTTTTAAATTGAATATAAAATTATATATTCGTTATAATTAAAACCAAGCGATCATGAGTTCGACTGTCTGTAGGTATTTACCTACTAATTATTTTTTATTATAGATATTAGACACTGTACACTTAGGTATAAATAAAATTGTTGTTAATTTTATTATTATTGCTTTTTAACTTAGCATTCAGTGCCTAATACTTGGCTTCCTTTCTTTTATATATATATATAGCAAACATATTTAATGCGGTTGTTAATATATAAATAACTATAGATACAAATAGATGTTTATAAAATTGGTTCTCAACGCTAACTAAAATTTTATATCCACAAACAGCCATCGAGCTACTTTCTCTTCGTTGATGCCATTTTCTTTTTATGTTCCAGCAATTTTTATACTATTACTACTACGATATAGGTACATACATAATTATATGCATCTGTATATAAATAAAACAGCTTCCGATCTCACACTAACTACATCCTTACACACTTTCAGAATAGGGGATAGTGTATGTAGGCAGCCTAGTCGGCGGATGTACGTTTTTGTGTGTAGCGTCAGGTGGAGTAATTGTAAACAGGCTCTTTATTTCTATGAAATAGGACTCTTGATTATTCCAACTAATGGGAATTATAGACTGTGGGGTTGACTTTTGACGGTTGGATGCTTTAGCGCGCTAAATAGCAGAGGAAGAGTGTCGCAATATTTTATGCTAAACAGTGAAAATATTTCTATATAATATATAATTTTTGGGTTAATTGTAAACACGGCTTTATAAATATAATTTTCATTGAAATTCACGTTAGGAAGCGAATTGTTCACTTTTGCCCCATTAAAACCCTTTATAAAGCCAATACAAACATGATGATTGTCCACATTTACCCCTTAATTTTCGACTGCGTTAATAAGTGATGGGGTAATTGTAAACTTAAGTTTTTTTGCAAAAAAAATCTTAATTTGCATATTTCACAACAGAAATTCACTTAAAACCAAACAAGGACCTAAATTAATCATATAGTCGCCTAAATAAGATACACCGAGCTTCAAAAGTCAAACTTTCAAAATCGTTCACAATTACTCCACCTGACCCTATATTTGTATTAATTTTTTATATTATTATGCATCGTTGTTATTATAAAATTATTTTTATGCTATAGACTAAGAAAATATGTTGCATAAAGAAAAATTTAAGCCACTTGGCGCATTTATACTTAGGTGCCCAGTAATTACTAATTATTGATAGTACCATATTCCGATAAATAATTAATAACTAATTAAATACAGACGTTTAAGAAATGTTTTCTGTTTTCTAAAATTTTCAATAAAATCGTAAAATCTGTAATTACCTACCTACCAGAAAACTAATTAGTATTATAAATACTCCAACAAGATTACAAACGAATTTCTTTATTATTACTTTTACAATAGTTCCAAGTTCCAAGCAATTAAAACAATCATTGATTTGAATCACGTCATTAAACTAACATTTAATTGTATAAAATACAAGGTGTTCCAAAAAACGCTAGTGGGCGAAAAAATTGTGGTTTTATTACGAATAAGAAATCGCTTTTTAAACGTATCTACCTAATTGAATTTTAGACCACCGAATAATGAATGTAATCTACGTTATTAACTAATTTTCCAATTTTCACGAACAAACCGAACCCTCAATTAGTGTAACAAATAAATTTATATATAGTTTAATAGAATTTGTAACGCACTTTTAACTCTCTCACTTTCCAAACTATTCACAAAACCAACAGTTAATTATTTATTTAAGTACATATATATCAAGTGTTAAATTGGACAATTACCTGCTGCTAAAGTGAATTTCAATAGTAGTTGGTGCCGATATTAATTACCAATTAGTGGTTTCATTTTTTTAATATGCTTATTCATTTACACTATAATGAACAAAGCAGGCCGACAGTTTCGAAGAGGAAACGAAAGTGTTTGCATAATGCCTTTTAAATTTATATATAATTTTAAACAAGTTGCAAGAACAGTTGCTCAAATTATGTAAAAGCTTGTCAGAAACAATACGTTTTATTTATACTGGGTGTTTAACAAATTTATTTAAATTATTATCTACAATTATTTGCAATTCTAATAATTTACGTTGGTCCAAAAACACGAACGTTTTCAAAGGGAGTCAAACAACATAAAAAATGTCTAAATTATGTAAAAGTTGATCAGCTACCTACAACGCATTTTATTTATACTGGGTGTTCAACTAATTTATTTCAATTATTATCTACAATTATTTGTGTTGATAATTTACGCGGATCCAGAAAAACGAACTCTGTCAACGAGAGTAAAAGAACATAAACAGTAATAAGTCAAATAGTTAAATACAAAAACCGTCCGGGTTGTTTTCTAATAATTTCATATGCAGATTACACATAAACATGTACTACTTCCTTGTATAATAATTAATAAGGTACTAATTTACTATTTATTAAAAAATAATTGATCCACATCTTCCTATAATATGCATACATACATAATGTATGTGTAACGAACGCATTGTTTGTAATTGTCACTTGTCGCAACGCGTGCTAGATTTAAGTGAGTCAGTAGTTTATATACAATATAAACGATATTTAGTTAGTGGAAATTAATACAAACAGGAAACGAAGAAACAAAAATGTACTGCACGCATAATTGGTACGGCAAAAAGCGAAATAAGGAAACGTTTCAAGAATAATAATAACAACTGTCGTAGAAATAACCTGGTTAACATGGCACCTTAAAGGACCTCAGGTTAATTTCGCTCCTACATGTGGATGTAGACTATTAGTTTGAATATCTGTAGTAGATCAGTTGATTAGTATATTGTATAATTTATGGGTAATTTGTACAAAACAGTTAGGTCTGGATTATTTCCTTTAATTTGCCTTTAGACCAACTATTGCAATAATAAATAAACCATAAAAGATAATCATAATCCACTTACTTAATGACGAACAAAATTCTTTGTAGGTACAATTGAAAACCACGAAATATTTTGCTTTTGAACAGAAAATATAAACATTGTTCAGAAGCCAGTTTAGGAAGACGAAGTCAGTGATAAATTATTTTACTGCAATAGAACCAGTTTATTATCCTTTCGTAACAATTCCTTTAAGAAAATGTAGAATATCTAGTAGCATAGGGATGCAGGTTTTGTATAATGGAAAATGTATGAAAATGATTGCAAAATATCCCTCATTAAAAGGAATATTTTACTACCAACTTGGCCTTCTTAAAATGAGTCGTGCATGCATCGTTAGCTTCACATGTTCAGAGAATATACACCATCTTAAATAACGAGTTTTTGGACTGGAAATTTTAAATGGGAATTAAAGAATGATACACGTTGTAGATATACTAGTCAGTTAAGGAAGGCGAAGTCGATAGTAAATTGTTCTACTGAAAAGAACCAGTTTATTATCCTTTTGTAATAATTCCTTTAAGAAAATGAAGAATACCTAGTAGCATAGGGATGCAGGTTTTGGATAATAGAAGATGTATGAAAATTATTGCAAAATACCCCTCATTCAGAGGAATATTTTACTACCAATTTTGCCTTCTTAAAATGACTCGTGCATGGCAATGTTCAGAGAATATACACCATCTTAAATATCGAATTTTTGGACTGGAAATTTTAAATGAATTTTAAATGGAATTAAAAATGATACACGTTTTAGATATACTAGTCAGTTAAGGGAGGCGAAGTCGATAGTAAATTGTTCTACTGAAATAGAACTAGTTTATTATCCTTTTGTAACTATTCCTTTAAGAAAGTGAAGAATACCTAGTAGCATAGGGATGCAGGTTTTGGATAATAAAAAGATGTATAAAAATGATTGCAAAATATCCTTAATTCAGAGGAATATTTTACTACCAATTGCGCCTTCTTTAAATGACTGCTGCATGCAATCGTTAGTTTCACATGTTCAGAGAATTATACACCATCTAAAATATCAAGTTTTTAGACTAGAAATTTTCAATGAATTATAAATGGAATTAAAAATAATACACGTTGTATATATACTAGTCAGTTAAGGAAGGCGAAGTCGATAGTAAATTGTTCTACTGAAATAGAACTAGTTTATTATCCTTTTGTAACTATTCCTTTAAGAAAGTGAAGAATACCTAGAAAGCATAGGGATGCAGGTTTTGGATAATAGAAGATGTATAAAAATGATTGCAAAATATCCTTAATTCAGAGGAATATTTTACTACCAATTGCGCCTTCTTTAAATGACTGCTGCATGCAATCGTTAGTTTCACATGTTCAGAGAATTATACACCATCTAAAATATCGAGTTTTTAGACTAGAAATTTTAATGAATTATAAATGGAATTAAAAAATAATACACGTTGTATATATACTAGTCAGTTAAGGAAGGCAAAGTCGATAGTAAATTGTTCTACTGAAATAGAACTAGTGTATTATCCTTTTGTAACTATTCCTTTAAGAAAGTGAAGAATACCTAGTAGCATAGGGATGCAGGTTTTGGATAATAGAAGATGTATAAAAATGATTGCAAAATATCCTTAATTCAGAGGAATATTTTACTACCAATTGCGCCTTCTTTAAATGACTGCTGCATGCAATCGTTAGTTTCACATGTTCAGAGAATTATACACCATCTAAAATATCGAGTTTTTAGACTAGAAATTTTCAATGAATTATAAATGGAATTAAAAAATAATACACGTTGTATATATACTAGTCAGTTAAGGAAGGCAAAGTCGATAGTAAATTGTTCTACTGAAATAGAACTAGTGTATTATCCTTTTGTAACTATTCCTTTAAGAAAGTGAAGAATACCTAGTAGCATAGGGATGCAGGTTTTGGATAATAGAAGATGTATAAAAATGATTGCAAAATATCCTTAATTCAGAGGAATATTTTACTACCAATTGCGCCTTCTTTAAATGACTGCTGCATGCAATCGTTAGTTTCACATGTTCAGAGAATTATACACCATCTAAAATATCGAGTTTTTAGACTAGAAATTTTGAATGAATTATAAATGGAATTAAAAAATAATACACGTTGTATATATACTAGTCAGTTAAGGAAGGCAAAGTCGATAGTAAATTGTTCTACTGAAATAGAACTAGTGTATTATCCTTTTGTAACTATTCCTTTAAGAAAGTGAAGAATACCTAGTAGCATAGGGATGCAGGTTTTGGATAATAGAAGATGTATAAAAATGATTGCAAAATATCCTTAATTCAGAGGAATATTTTACTACCAATTGCGCCTTCTTTAAATGACTGCTGCATGCAATCGTTAGTTTCACATGTTCAGAGAATTATACACCATCTAAAATATCGAGTTTTTGAACTGGAAATTTTAATGAATTGTGAATGGAATTATTAAAGATAATACACCTTGTAGATATACTAGTCAGTTAAGGAAGGCGAAGTCGATAGTAAATTGTTCTACTGAAATAGAACTAGTTTATTATCCTTTTGTAACTATTCCTTTAAGAAAGTGAAGAATACCTAGTAGCATAGGGATGCAGGTTTTGGATAATAGAAGATGTATAAAAATGATTGCAAAATATCCTTAATTCAGAGGAATATTTTACTACCAATTGCGCCTTCTTTAAATGACTGCTGCATGCAATCGTTAGTTTCACATGTTCAGAGAATTATACACCATCTAAAATATCAAGTTTTTAGACTAGAAATTTTCAATGAATTATAAATGGAATTAAAAAAATAATACACGTTGTATATATACTAGTCAGTTAAGGAAGGCAAAGTCGATAGTAAATTGTTCTACTGAAATAGAACTAGTTTATTATCCTTTTGTAACTATTCCTTTAAGAAAGTGAAGAATACCTAGTAGCATAGGGATGCAGGTTTTGGATAATAGAAGATGTATAAAAATGATTGCAAAATATCCTTAATTCAGAGGAATATTTTACTACCAATTGCGCCTTCTTTAAATGACTGCTGCATGCAATCGTTAGTTTCACATGTTCAGAGAATTATACACCATCTAAAATATCGAGTTTTTAGACTAGAAATTTTGAATGAATTATAAATGGAATTAAAAAATAATACACGTTGTATATATACTAGTCAGTTAAGGAAGGCAAAGTCGATAGTAAATTGTTCTACTGAAATAGAACTAGTGTATTATCCTTTTGTAACTATTCCTTTAAGAAAGTGAAGAATACCTAGTAGCATAGGGATGCAGGTTTTGGATAATAGAAGATGTATAAAAATGATTGCAAAATATCCTTAATTCAGAGGAATATTTTACTACCAATTGCGCCTTCTTTAAATGACTGCTGCATGCAATCGTTAGTTTCACATGTTCAGAGAATTATACACCATCTAAAATATCGAGTTTTTAACTGGAAATTTTCAATGAATTGTGAATGGAATTAAAAGATAATACCCCGTTGTATATATACTAGTCAGTTAAGGAAGGCGAAGTCGATAGTAAATTGTTCTACTGAAATAGAACTAGTTTATTATCCTTTTGTAACTATTCCTTTAAGAAAGTGAAGAATACCTAGTAGCATAGGGATGCAGGTTTTGGATAATAGAAGATGTATAAAAATGATTGCAAAATATCCTTAATTCAGAGGAATATTTTACTACCAATTGCGCCTTCTTTAAATGACTGCTGCATGCAATCGTTAGTTTCACATGTTCAGAGAATTATACACCATCTAAAATATCGAGTTTTTAGACTAGAAATTTTGAATGAATTATAAATGGAATTAAAAATAATACACGTTGTATATATACTAGTCAGTTAAGGAAGGCGAAGTCGATAGTAAATTGTTCTACTGAAATAGAACTAGTTTATTATCCTTTTGTAACTATTCCTTTAAGAAAGTGAAGAATACCTAGTAGCATAGGGATGCAGGTTTTGGATAATAGAAGATGTATAAAAATGATTGCAAAATATCCTTAATTCAGAGGAATATTTTACTACCAATTGCGCCTTCTTTAAATGACTGCTGCATGCAATCGTTAGTTTCACATGTTCAGAGAATTATACACCATCTAAAATATCGAGTTTTTAGACTAGAAATTTTCAATGAATTATAAATGGAATTAAAGATAATACACGTTGTATATATACTAGTCAGTTAAGGAAGGCAAAGTCGATAGTAAATTGTTCTACTGAAATAGAACTAGTTTATTATCCTTTTGTAACTATTCCTTTAAGAAAGTGAAGAATACCTAGTAGCATAGGGATGCAGGTTTTGGATAATAGAAGATGTATAAAAATGATTGCAAAATATCCTTAATTCAGAGGAATATTTTACTACCAATTGCGCCTTCTTTAAATGACTGCTGCATGCAATCGTTAGTTTCACATGTTCAGAGAATTATACACCATCTAAAATATCGAGTTTTTAGACTAGAAATTTTCAATGAATTATAAATGGAATTAAAGATAATACACGTTGTATATATACTAGTCAGTTAAGGAAGGCGAAGTCGATAGTAAATTGTTCTACTGAAATAGAACCAGTTTATTATCATTTTGTAATAATTCCTTTAAGAAAATGAAGAATACCTAGTAACATAGGGATGCAGGTTTTGGATAATGGAAAATTTATGAAAATGATTGCAAAATATCCCTCATTCAGAGGAATATTTTACTACCAACTTGGCCTTCTTAAAATGACTCGTGCATATAATCGTTAGATTCGCATTTTTAGACAATATGCATGAATTGTAAAATACCCGTCTTTGGGACGAGTAGTTTATTTTCGACTTCGCCTTCTGAAAACGACCTGTGCATACATTTCTAAATTTCATGTGTTTTATGGATACATAGCAGTTATTTTTTCTTGGACTTTTTAATTTTATGAGCAACTTTTCATACAAGGAACTCCACGACATTTTATTATGTAACTTTTGGAGCAAGTTTAGCGTAGAATGTTACGTATATTATACCTATCATGAGTTGAAATTTTCTTATACAATAAATTACTTGCCTACTGCATTGCAAAATAAACACCGACAACAAAAAATATTCTGAATGTTATTCTATGAGTAGGATACATGGTTATTTTTATAGCATTATTTAACTGTAAATTGTTCGCAAATTAAACACCTAACTATAATATAAATATATGTATTTAAATATATTTTGTTAAGGTGTGCATTCATTGAAAAGTGATTGCCGTTGATTTTAAATTCAAATTGGCTCAACCTTCGACGATGTTATAAATTAATGTAAGCGTCACTTTCACCTAAAGTGACAGAACAAGTATAATAAAACAGTAATATTTGGTTGTTTATAACACTTTTTCTCCATGATTATTTTACTATAGCAAAAACAACTGAGAAGTTTTTAAACCTAAAATTTGCAATACTTTACAACATTTAGTTTTAAAATCAAAATAAATTTGTCATTAAATTCAATTTGAGAATTATAAAATATTAATCGTAATTACATTTGAGGAATTTTGTATCTTCAATGCAGTTGTTTCAAAAAAATTAAAACTGCCCTTCACAATTATTTCTCTGTGTTGTAGCTCTTTTAAACAATTATAGAAGGCAACAAAAATTATTTCTTTGTTCTTTTAAATAATTGTATTGTGCCTGCTACAAATTCTACTTTGTGTAACATTTTTTCCCCTAAACTTATTCTGCATTGTCTTCGTTTACTTCAACCTTCCATCATCGTCAGTTCAAAAGTTACGCGGTATCCTGGAACTCGTTTTATTAAATTACCTACCCATTTACTTTTAACTTTTATTTTAAGGTTATCATGTTGAAAACGAGAACAATGTCTTCCGAGAACGCGAGTAACTACACGTTAGCAATTAGTCGCTTTACGTTTCATTAAAATTCAAACATTTTTAATTGTTTTACTTTCCGTTTCAGGATTCCTTTTATTCTGCTGTAAACGTGGATGTGGCGAGGAAAATTACCCCGGTCGTTGAGTTCTTCCATCTAGAATTACAGGTTTGTTACATTCTTTGTAATTTTTTATTTTTACCGTCTCATACATAACATATGTATTCATATGTGTAGGTATGTGTATGTGTGTGCGATAATACATGAACTTTATGGTTTCTGGTTATAGTTTTATGAGTTGTGCACAATACGGAGTACATCATAACGTATGTAAGCTTAATTATATTATTAGGTACGCTCGGGTCGTTTTTAGAAGTGTGAAGGTCCTTAATAAATTAAATAACGTACTTTACAGATCCCAATTTTTGTTTTATAAATCGCAAAAAAAAACGATAAATAATGTAAATAAAGAACAACGTTGGTATGATTTTGTTATTGGAGTCAGATTCGGAAGGCGATGTTCTAAATAACATTTTGGGACTGATTCTGATATCACGTAACAGATAACAGGCAGAACCTTAATAATACTTGCAAAAAGGCTTCATGAAATAACTTAATGGTTCATTGCATATTGTAAAATGTTCAAAACAAAGTAGTAAAATATATTTATTTAAAATACTTTACCATCATGCTTTATTACATTGACTGGGCAACAACCTTTCTTAATTTTATTGATTTGTAAAGTTTACTCCCACAAATCTCATTTTATTTTTGTCTAATAATTAATATTTGAAACGTAAACTAAATAATTCATTAAGTGAAATACTTCATTCGAGGAATTTACTAGTGACTTCGCCTTCTTAAACTGACTTGGCTACAGCTTTTCTTAATACAATGAATTCGTAAAGTTTACCCCATAAATTCTCATTTTAATTTTCTTAAATCTCATGTAAAAATGTCTAATAATTAATATTTAAAACGTTAACTAAATAAATCATTATGTGAACTGCTTCATTCGAGGAATTTGCTACTGACTTCGCCTTCTTAAATTGACTGGGCTACAGACTTTCTTAGTTCCATGGATTCTTAAAATTTACCACACAAATTTCTCATTTTATATTTTCAATCCCATCTACAAATATCTAATGATTGATTTTTAAAACGTGAACCAAATTAATCAGTAAGTGAACTATTTCATTTAAGCAATTTGCTACTTGCTACTGACTTCGCCTTCTTAAACTGACTTGGCTACAGCCTTCCTTAATTCAATGAATTCGTAAAGTTTATCCCATAAATTTTCATTTTATTTTTTTTAAATCTCATGTAGAAAAGTCTAATAATTAAAATTGAAAATGTAAACCAAATAGATCATTATGTGAACCACTTCATTCGAGGGATTTGCCACTGACTTCGCCTTCTTAAACTGACCGGGTTACAGACTTTATTAGTTCCGTGTATTCTTAAAATTTACCACACAAATTTCTCATTTCATATTTTCAATCTCATCTACAAATATCTAATGATTGATTTTTAAAACGTGAACCAAATTAATCAGTAAGTGAACTATTTCATTTAAGCAATTTGCTACTTGCTACTGACTTCGCCTTCTTAAACTGACTTGGCTACAGCCTTCCTTAATACAATGAATTCGTAAAGTTTACCCCATAAATTCTCATTTTATCTTTTTTTAATCTCATGTAGAAAAGTCTAATTATTAAAATTGAAAATGTAAACCAAATAAATTATTAAGTGAAATACTTCATTCGAGGAATTTACTAGTGACTTCGCCTTCTTAAACTGACTTGGCTACAGCTTTTCTTAATACAATGAAGTCGTAAAGTTTACCCCATAAATTCTCATTTTATTTTTTTTAATCTCATGTAGAAATGTCTAATAATTAATATTTAAAACGTAAACTAAATAAATCATTAAGTGAAATACTTCATTCGAGGGATTTGCTACTGACTTCGCCTTCTTAAACTGTCCGGGTTACAGACTTTATTAGTTCCGTGGATTCTTAAAATTTACCACACAAATTTCTCATTTTATATTTTTAATCCCATCTACAAATATCTAATGATTGATTTTTAAAACGTGAACCAAATTAATCAGTAAGTGAACTATTTCATTTAAGCAATTTGCTACTTGCTACTGACTTCGCCTTCTTAAACTGACTTGGCTACAGCCTTCCTTAATACAATGAATTCGTAAAGTTTACCCCATAAATTCTCATTTTATCTTTTTTTAATCTCATGTAGAAAAGTCTAATTATTAAAATTGAAAATGTAAACCAAATAAATCATTAAGTGAAATACTTCATTCGAGGAATTTACTAGTGACTTCGCCTTCTTAAACTGACTTGGCTACAGCTTTTCTTAATACAATGAAGTCGTAAAGTTTATCCCATAAATTTTCATTTTATTTTTTTTAAATCTCATGTAGAAAAGTCTAATAATTAAAATTGAAAATGTAAACCAAATAGATCATTATGTGAACCACTTCATTCGAGGGATTTGCCACTGACTTCGCCTTCTTAAACTGACCGGGTTACAGACTTTATTAGTTCCGTGTATTCTTAAAATTTACCACACAAATTTCTCATTTCATATTTTCAATCTCATCTACAAATATCTAATGATTGATTTTTAAAACGTGAACCAAATTAATCAGTAAGTGAACTATTTCATTTAAGCAATTTGCTACTTGCTACTGACTTCGCCTTCTTAAACTGACTTGGCTACAGCCTTCCTTAATACAATGAATTCGTAAAGTTTACCCCATAAATTCTCATTTTATCTTTTTTTAATCTCATGTAGAAAAGTCTAATTATTAAAATTGAAAATGTAAACCAAATAAATCATTAAGTGAAATACTTCATTCGAGGAATTTGCTACTGACTTCGCCTTCTTAAATTGACTGGGCTACAGACTTTCTTAGTTCCATGGATTCTTAAAATTTACCACACAAATTTCTCATTTCATATTTTCAATCCCATCTACAAATATCTAATGATTGATTTTTAAAACGTGAACCAAATTAATCAGTTAGTGAACTATTTCATTTAAGCAATTTGCTACTTGCTACTGACTTCGCCTTCTTAAACTGACTTGGCTACAGCCTTCCTTAATACAATGAATTCGTAAAGTTTATCCCATAAATTCTCATTTTATTTTCTTAAATCTCATGTAAAAATGTCTAATAATTAATATTTAAAACGTTAACTAAATAAATCATTATGTGAACTGCTTCATTCGAGGAATTTGCTACTGACTTCGCCTTCTTAAATTGACTGGGCTACAGACTTTCTTAGTTCCATGGATTCTTAAAATTTACCACACAAATTTCTCATTTTATATTTTCAATCCCATCTACAAATATCTAATGATTGATTTTTAAAACGTGAACCAAATTAATCAGTAAGTGAACTATTTCATTTAAGCAATTTGCTACTTGCTACTGACTTCGCCTTCTTAAACTGACTTGGCTACAGCCTTCCTTAATTCAATGAATTCGTAAAGTTTATCCCATAAATTTTCATTTTATTTTTTTTAAATCTCATGTAGAAAAGTCTAATAATTAAAATTGAAAATGTAAACCAAATAGATCATTATGTGAACCACTTCATTCGAGGGATTTGCCACTGACTTCGCCTTCTTAAACTGACCGGGTTACAGACTTTATTAGTTCCGTGTATTCTTAAAATTTACCACACAAATTTCTCATTTCATATTTTCAATCTCATCTACAAATATCTAATGATTGATTTTTAAAACGTGAACCAAATTAATCAGTAAGTGAACTATTTCATTTAAGCAATTTGCTACTTGCTACTGACTTCGCCTTCTTAAACTGACTTGGCTACAGCCTTCCTTAATACAATGAATTCGTAAAGTTTACCCCATAAATTCTCATTTTTTTTTTTTCTCATGTAGAAAATCTAATTATTAAAATGTGAAACCAAATAAATCATTAAGTGAAATACTTCATTCGAGGAATTTACTAGTGACTTCGCCTTCTTAAACTGACTTGGCTACAGCTTTTCTTAATACAATGAAGTCGTAAAGTTTACCCCATAAATTCTCATTTTATTTTTTTTAATCTCATGTGAAATGTCTAATAATTAATATTTAAAACGTAAACTAAATAAATCATTAAGTGAAATACTTCATTCGAGGGATTTGCTACTGACTTCGCCTTCTTAAATTGACTGGGTTACAGACTTTCTTAGTTCCGTGGATTCTTAAAATTTACCACACAAATTTCTCATTTTATATTTTCAATCCCATCTACAAATATCTAATGATTGATTTTTAAAACGTGAACCAAATTAATCAGTAAGTGAACTATTTCATTTAAGCAATTTGCTACTTGCTACTGACTTCGCCTTCTTAAACTGACTTGGCTACAGCTTTTCTTAATACAATGAAATTGTAAAGTTTACCCCAAAAATTTCTCATTTTATTTTTTTAAATCTCATGTGTAAATGTCTAATAATTAATATTTAAAACGTAAACTAAATAAATCATTATGTGAACTGCTTCATTCGAGGGATTTGCTACTGACTTCGCCTTCTTACACTGACTGGGCTACAGGCTTTCGTAAAGTCTACTCCACAAATTCCTCATTTTATTTTTCAGTTCTGTGCAAATATAATCGAGTACTTAATAAATGAAACATAAACTACCTAAGTCATTAAATGAACTCTTTTTATTAAAGACTTTACCATTGTTTTTGCCTTCGTAAATTGACTGGGCTACAACCTTTCTTAATTCCCTTGATTTATTTTTTTATCCTTTATTATGTTTGTAAGAAAGCTCTCTTTAAAAAGTTGTTTCCGGTGTAATATACTTTAATAACTTTTAACTACTTTAATGCTCAAAATAAACAAATAATAATAATAATAATATTTAGAAGTCGTATGTTTTAACTGTGCACTTATTGTATTTTTAAATGTATTAAATTTGACCTTAACAAATCATTTTTAGAGTGAAGTAGACCACTTACAATTATTAGCAGTAGTAATTCGCTACGTTTAGCACGGAAAAATTCGGTAATGACACAAATATCTGCCTCTAATGTCTAAATTGTTTCGTCTTATAATAATTACTATTTAAGGCCATCTTATACGTATTACAACTATTTGCAGTTCGAATTATTTTCTTTACATGCTCGTAACGAATACACGATATTTCGTAAGTTGTAACAAATAGTTATTAGCAAAATCTAGAACAGAACTAAAATTATAAACGATAGTTTAAATAGTGGAAATCACATTTTAATTAATCTTTCAATTAATTAAATAATTATTACGTAAGTAGACAAGCACTACTAAATATAATGCGATTATGATTGTGTAGTGGTGTTTTTGCAATGTAGTATTCAAAAACTTTTCATGCTTCAGATAGTATTGAGCAAATATAATACGTTTCGAATATAAGGAACAAAGTGAACGTTAATCAGAACTTTCATAAAATGGATTATGCAACGTTATTGCTGCACTTATTTTTAAATAAAAAAAATATATATTCACGAATGCATTCGCATAAATTTGAACTTTTAGAAGGTATCTAAAAGAAGAAAAGAAAGGTGAAACATTTTTATGGCATCAAGAAATTAAGACGTTGTCATATATTATGTATTGAGCTACTGAATTAAGAAAAACACATTTCTAAATTTAGAAGAATGCATGCATATAAAAATTACTCATTCTAGGAACACTATAAATATTTACTGTGAAATTGCAAAATTTTTTGTCTAACTCAATTGACGGTCTTAAGAAGGAAATTTAATGTACTTATGCAGCCAACGATACACCGATAAAGACACGCCCACTTTTTCTGCAATTGTTTGTTTCCAATCAAAAATTTTTAAATACACGATTTTTTAATTAGAAATTTTGATTAAATGGTATCAATCTTGATATCGAAAATTGACCTAAAGAATTGTTTTTTTTTTGTTAATTTAGATATTTTAGTAATTAGCCAGTTAATCACACTAATATTATAAAGGCGAAAGTTTGTGAGTGTGTATGTTTGTTACTTCTTCACGTCTAAACGGCTGGAGTGATTTTAATAAAATTTGGTATGGAGTTAGCTGACACCCTGGATTAACACATAGGCTACGTTTTACTGCGGGAAAACATCTTATTCCCAAGGGAAAATCGATGAAAATGAATTCGCGGAATATTATAAATGCGAAAGTAACTCTGTCTGTATGCTACACAATCTCGCCTAAAATTTACTGAACTGATTTAAATGAAATTTGGTACAGATATAGTCTGGAGCCTGAAAAAGGACATAGGCTACTTTTTAATGCGAAAAAAGGGTTGTAAAGGGTTGAAATAGGAAAGTTTGTGCGGAAATTCCGTAATTTTTAAAGATAGAAGCTTGAAACTTATTTTTTAGGCTTTTGATTAGATATAAATAAATACGACATTCAATGTTTGTAAAAATTTTACCCTAAAAAGGATAAAATTAGCCGATGAAAGTTTTTGTGTAATGACGTCGTCCAAAAAGCTTACGGACCAGAAAATTAAAATATTAAGTGTAAAAAGTTATAGAGGTTTGGTTTATTTGGATCAATAAAAGTAGTTGAATACTAAGCTGTATAAACTATTTTAAACTATAATTAAACTATATTAATCTATAATATTATAAATGCGAAAGTAACTCTGTCTGTCTGTGTGTTACGCAATCACGCCCAAACTACTGAACCGATTTAAATGAGAATTTGGTATAGAGATAGATAAGTAGATATAAAGCTAGAGGCTTGAAACTTATTTTTTAGGCTTTTGATTCGATATAAATACGACATTTAAAGTTTGTAAAATTTTTATCCTAAAGGGGGCAAAATAAGGAATGAAAGTTTTTGTGTAATGACGTCGGCAAAAAGGCTTACGGCTCAGAAAATAAAAATATAGAAGAAAACAATTTTAAATGCTGCCGAAAGTCACTATTCCACGCGGGCGAAGTCGCGAGCATAGCTAGTAGTAAATAATATTCGTTTTCCCAGCCTATTAATTTAATTTCAAAAGAAAAGTAAGTGTTGCCAAATGTTCTTATAACAATTTATATTTGTTAACACTAAATAAAGTACAAATTATATTCCATATATCTATAATATAGGTATCGTTTATGTATAGTGAGTGAGAGCTAGCTGGATAGGTAAAGAAAAAATTCCGTTACGGTTCGCTACGATACGTGATTGTACGAAATTTTAAATGATAGTTGTACTTATATATTTCAACAGTCATTAAACTGTTAAATAGACACCTTCTTCTATCTGAATGTGTCCATTTAAAAAGCATAAACGCTTTCCCGTTACCATCTCGCTCGTAAATCACTGGAAAATGACTATAAAATAACTGAAAAGGTAAAAAAAGGCACGCAATTTAGAAGTATATTTAAGAAAAGAGTGACGTAAAGCAGCTTTACAAAATTTATTAGGTAATAGTGACTAGTTAACTCTCGCATATTTTAATATGAACCTACGTCCAGCGCTGAGTAGTCATTATTAAAATAATAATAATAGATAAAGGTCACTAAATAGAGATTATGTCAAAATGGGCTGTCCATTTATTAAAAATCCTAGATAAATAGTTATTTCGTGTCTTTTATAAACTCAAAATTAATTTCTTAAAAAATACAACCCCATCATTTAAATAAATAAAATACATATCCTTATGTTTAGTAAAAAAATGTTTCCTAAAATGGCTTTCGTACTTCACCCTGATTTTTTTAAAAAATCGTAAGAAAATGATGAACCTCTAAAGCCCAAAATGTAAAAATTCCATGATACCATAAATAATTTCACCTATATCTACAGGGTATTAAGTAATTGCAATGTTACAGAATGATAATTAGATATATATTCTATTAAAATGGAGTACAGGGGCTAGCCAAAAATTGTAAAAGACTTTGCTCATCCCCCATGTCTTAGGAGCGTAATTATTAAGTGTCTTTTATAAATTCAAAATTAATTTTTTAAAAACGTAAATAAATAAAATACGTCACCTTATGTTTAGTAAAAAAAAAACTTACCTAAGGTGGATTTGTGTACTTCCCCCTCATTTTTGTAAAGAATCATTAGAAAATGATGCACCCCTCCTTCCAATAGTTTATGTAATTTATGGACGCCCCCAGATGGAGAAGTTTCTGAAAATTTTAAAAATTCCATGACAGCATATATAATTTCAGTATATCTACAGGGTGTTACGAAAACTTAATATTACTGAATGATAATTAAACAGAGATTATGTTAAAATAGTCATAAAATAGAATACAGGGGTTGTCCATAAATTGTAAAAGACTACTCTTCCCCCATGTCTTAGGTGAGTAATTATTAAGTGTCTTAAGTGGATTGTGTACTTTCCTCTCATTTTGGTAAAGAATTGTAACAAACCCCTCCTTCAAATTATATATATATATATATATATAAATTATGGACGCCCCCGATGGAAAACCTCTCAAAAACGTCAAATTTCAATGACACCATAAACTCAGTAGATCTACAGAATACATACATACATACAAAATAAATAATTTTAGTAAATCTTCTATATAGAGTGTGTGGGAATTACGTACTATCGAAGTAAATCAAAAGCTATCTATTCCCATGTAAGAATTTGTTGATTCATTTAATTAGATGGTAAAAGTGTTGTCTAATTATTTCTTCACGTACGACTAAGTTTACAGTTTCCTTTTTCGGGCCTGTAACACCGTGTTTGCATACATACATAACATTTCCTATAAATTCTGGCGTCAAATATAGTGCGTGCTGAGAATAATTTAATAAGCAACAAGTGTGAATTATTTCCGGTGAGAATAAAGGAAGTTCAGGACTATTAGATAAATAAATTTGCTTCGTCATTGTTCGTTAGCATATTAAAACAGTTGTATTTTTCTTTATTTTAACAAAATTAGCATAACGAAATCGTAATGGATTGAATTCTAAAAAAACTGATTCAAAAAAAAAACTTTACTTGCAGGTATAAATAGGTAATCAAAAAAAGTCGTGAAAAGAATTAATTTAAACAGGAAAGGGCGCAGACTATTGTGAATATTACTTTATTGAATGTAAATGTTCTTAAGTTTTTTAATAAATTATTTTATAAAAAAGGAGAGAAGGCAATATATGTATCGACCTCTTCATTCGATTTTGTAACTGTTAACAAACCGGTTAATGATCTACAACATTCTCATTTATATCCATAAAAAAATCAATAATAATATGCACATTTTGAATTACACAGGTAATTTAATAAATTTAGTATAAAAAATTTGGTATGCTCCAAATTATTGTTATTGTTGTTGTTTTTTACAATCTGTTAAACGCAATACGTATGTATTTCCTAATTCTGTGTCACAAATTTTATTCGTGAAATGTAATAAGTGTATTAACGGTACTAGAATCATGGTTCCTATTCGTATTTGTATTCCTATTCCTATCAACGACCATCTGGCGCCAATAATGCGGCTTAACGATTCAAATTAACTAATTTAATAGAAAGAAGAAAAAACAAGCGTTTTACTTACGTATTAATACGTAGAGTTGGGATTTAATTGGCAATTAAGTTTTTTTTTCAAAAGAAAATTATATTTCTCGTCATAAGAAACTATTTCTTAATTATAAAAATACATGTTTGTTATTTATTATCTGTAGGTATGTATAGTTTAATTTTCTAATTAAGTAAAATATGTTTGTCGACAATACGTATGCAAAAGGAAATAGAAGGATTTTCTTGAGAAAGCCATGATATCAATTCATATAATTATTTATTGAAGTGTAACTAATACTAGTTATTTATGTATTTACTAGCTATGCCCGCGACTTTGTCCGCGTTGAATAGTGACTTTCGGCAGCATTTAAAATTTTTTTCTTCTGTATTTTTAATTATCTGGGCCGTAATCCTTTTTGCTACGTCATTACACAAAAACTTTCATTCCTTATTTTTGCCCCCTTTAGGGTAAAATTTTTACAAACTTTAAATGTCGTATTTATATCTAATCAAAAGCCTAAAAAATAAGTTTCAAGTCTCTAGCTTTATATCTACTTATCTATCTCTGTACCAAATTCTCATTTAAATCGGTTCAGTAGTTTGGGCGTAATTGCGTAACACACAGACAGACAGAGTTACTTTCGCATTTATTATATTATGGATTCATATAGTTTAATTATAGTTTAAAATAGTTTACATAGCTAAGTATTCAACTACTTTTATTGAACCAAATAAAAAAAAACCTCTTTAACTTTTTACACTTAATATTTTATTTTCTGGGACGAAAAGCTTTTTGGACGACGTCATTATACAAAACCGTTCATCGGCTAATTTTATCTCCTTTAGGGTAAAATTTTTACCAACATTGAATGTCGTTTTTATTTATATCTAATCAAAAGTCTAAAAAATAAGTTTCAAGCTTCTATCTTTAAAAATTACGGAATTTCAGCACAAACTTTCCTATTTCAACCCCTTACAACCCTTTTTTCGCTTTAAAAAGTAGCCTATGTCCTTTCTCAGGCTCTAGACTATCTCTATACCGAATTTCATTTAAATCAGTTCAGTAAATTTTAGGCGAGATTGTGTAGCATACAGACAGAGTTACTTTCGCATTTATAATATTACGCGAATTCATTTTCATCGATTTTCCCATGGGAATAAGATATTTTCCCGCAGTAAAACGTAGCCTATGTGTTAATCCAGGGTGTCAGCTAAGTCCATACCAAATTTTATTAAAATCTCTCCAACCGTTTAGACGTGAAGAAGTAACAAACATACACACTCACACATTCACAAACTTTCGCCTTTATAATATTAGTGTGATTATATAGGTAGATTGTTGAGTAGATACTATTTCTTAAAATTTTTCACATTAATAAGTGTGCGAAATAAAATGAAATTAGGATTTATTGTTTCTTAATTTTAGTGGAAAATTAATAAAAAGAAAACTACTGTTTTTAAAAATATGTGTATATGTATTTTCCATACAGCCCGTCATAACAATAAAAATTGTGTTCTCTACTGTAAGAGAACTTAATCTATTTAATTTATAAATAAACATGCACTCACCAAAACTGTCCAGATGGAGATTACTTCTGATTTCCTTAAGTAATTTAAGATTGTCAATTCTAATCCTAGAGTTTTCATTAAGAACATGTTAAGCAATAGTTTACATTCCTGTTTTATCATAATTAGCATGGGTTAAATGTTCTTTGAACTTAAAATGAATAGAGCGTCTAGTTTGGCCGACATATTTCTTATTACAATCTCCACAAATAATTTCGTAAATCGCCGACTTATCTAGAGAAAAGGAATTCAAAAAATAAGGTGAAAAGGAGTTGAAAATTGAACTATAAGCAATATAAATTTGGTTCGTAGGGGTCAATCCAGTTTATTACCATCACAAGATTCACTCAAAGTTTTCGTATACTGAATCTTCAAGTTGCATACAATTCAAATTTTAACTCCCTTCACATGCTTGTTGGTAACCCTAAGGATAGAAATCCTACAGACTGTAATACAAAAAAATATGTCGGCCAAACTAGACGCTCTATTCACTTTAGGTTCAAAGAACGCTTAGCCCATGCTAAATAAGATCGAGCAGAAAAGTCAAGTGTTGCTCAACATACTCTTGATGAAAACTATAAGATCAGTTTTAACAATCTTAAATTACTTAAGGAAATCAGAAATAATCTACTGAACAGTTTTGAAAGTATGTGTATTTATAAAAATAGATTTAGTTCTTCTAACAAACAGTTACAGAGGTCCTACATATTCCTACCTCTTCACTATTTAGTTAAGTTTAATTTCTAGGGTTCATTAAACATTACTGTTTTGATCGATTCATGTCCAATGAACTGCAATCTTTAATTAATAATTATAGACTTAATTTACCATTAGTTCTTAGTGCTCTTCAGTCCCTGAAGAAGGTAACTTTATTACCGGAATACGCTTTGGACGTTTGGTGTCTTGTTTTGGCGTAGGGGTTTGATCTTTTTGATGTTCTACAAAACCGCCAACGATTTCTAGTACTTACTCAGATAATATAAATAAATAAGGGAAAAATATTTTTTTGGAAAAGATTTCTTTTTCTGCAATGTGAAATTATTTTTGAAGTAAAATATGGATGCTGTCATATCTTATTATAAAATCTCCCTAATAAAGAAAAGAGAAGTGGTTAAATTAAAATCAAAACACTTCAAGTAATTATCTAATTTAATTAACGTCCTTAACTAATATTCATGAATGTCTTCAACCATCAACCCACCATTATCACGGCATTGTACTTCAAATCATAACGTAGATAAATTAATGATGATGAAGATTTCTATCATTTGAATAAAATCTGGATGACCTGAATACGTCAGGTTGCAACTTATTATTATTTTGATTACTACCCAAGGCATTTTTTTCCGTGTCATCACTTTCGTTAGAAAATAAAGCATTACATGTGTGTAGGTTATTATAAATAATAAATGTATGTAGGATATAATGAGTAGTTAGCTGTTTCTTCGGTGCAATAGCTACACTTTCATTCCCGTGACTATTAGTCGAGAGGATGTACGGTTAAAACTTAAATGCTCTCATTAACATGTTTGTTGGTATATGTAAACGTCTAAACGTACGTGTATCGTGTACCTTTTCACATTCTTTTCCATACTGATTAATGAAATGAGATACAAAAAAAAGATGCTTCCTGAGAGGATAGAAAAGGATAATGCCGTTGCGTTTATAAACGGAGGCAGAATGGTGCACATACAATGAGAAAAACATTATTTCATTTACGTGAGAGTGTTTCCTTAAGGGCTTTAGAAAACAAAGAATATTATTTAATGTTTGAAATAGAATTTGGTTTAACGCAGAGCTCAAATTTAGACAATTGGTAAAAAAATGAATTTCTTTAACTATGGCTAATAACAAAGGACTGCAGTCGATGAGGGTCTGAAGATAAGTTTGCTAACCAAACAGGCGGGGCATTCAAAAATAGAAATATCGAACATTTTAAAATCTATGAGATCCCTATAATTTTTTCAATGATTAAAAAATAAATAAAATTAAAAATAAAATTTTAGAAATACAGTCGATAACTGGAATTTTTGATTAGTCGAACCAAATTGTTTGGAAATAGTACCCATATTAGAAATGCATGCAATTTTTACTTGGTAGCTTGAACTCTAGAACTTCTATTACCTACTTGAATTTCGTGATAACTCGAAGACAACATTTGGTGCCAACTTCGATAAGTCGAATTTTATGGGGGAGTCCCTTAATAATGTGCGATTGTAACATCTCTTTAATAACAATGGGTACTATGCAAGCAGTGAGGCAATTCATTTGTCATTAAAATGTACTTTTTTAAATTTATAAATACTTTTTTTATTTAAATCTAATATATAAAATTCTCGTGTCACAACGTTAGTTACCATACTCCTCAGAAACGGCTTGACCGATTTTATGAAATTTTATATGCATATTCAATAGGTATGAGAATCATACCCCTAAGTGATAAGGGTTGTCCACCCCTAACTTTTTAATTTTTTGGACAAAATTTTTTATTTTTATTTTTTTATAATGTGGCATTCAAAATACATACAACCTTAAATTTTCACCCTTCTACCACCAATCCCCAATCTTTAATAGCGATATTAGTACTGTAATAATCTTCAACTCTCAGTGGTCGATAACTGATCAATTATTATCAATCGATTAGTCATCCCCGCCAGGCGTCTACTAATGTCACCACTCACCCAGCAAACAGCACGGAGTGGGGATGAGAATGAAGCAGATTTTTTTATAATATTACTTACGGGGAGTTCAAATAAAGTAAAAGAATGTTTTATTATAACATTTCAGAATGATTTGGCAATGTTCAAGAATGTTCCAGAATCTTGAAGATCATTCAAGAATGTTTCAGAATGTTAAAAAAAGTTAGAAAATGTTTTGAATCATTATGGGATGTTCTGGATAGTTCTAAATTCGCGAATATTCTAGAATGTTCCATCAAACGTGTGATATATCGTATTCTTACCCGAGCAACGCCGGGTATTGCTGTTAGTATTTATTATATAAATTTTTAAATACTCTTTTCTGTCCAAAAATGAAATAAATGTGGAAAGTTGTACACTGAAAAAAGACCTACATCTATCCACCTATATATCTATGTTATCTATTTTTGTAACATGAAAATGCTTATATACAAAAAATTAGCACATACGTATAAATATTCAATAACTTGAAGTCTCGATACTCAAAGTTCTTTTGCGTCAAGTCACATCATGATCGAGTTATGTATGGTAAAAATTCCTTTTGTATTTATAATAAATTCAACATCTTTCAGTACTAAAAATTCTTTAGTTTCACTTTCTGAATCAGTTTAATAGTAAACCAGATCTTGTTTGAATTACGTTTATTGGACTTTATTACTTTGATCTTTTTAATGTTCTACAAAACCGCCACAATTTCTAGTACTCAGATAATAAAAATAAGTAAAGGAAAAATATTTTTTTGGAAAAGCCTTCTTTTTCTACAATGTGAAATTATTTTTGGAGTAAAATATGGATGCTATCATATCTTATTATAAAATCTCCCTAATAAAGAAAAGAGAAGTGGTTAAATTAAAATCAAACCACTTCAAGTAATTATCTAATTTAATTAACGTCCCTAACTAATATTCGAGATGTCTTCAATCATCAAACTATCATTATCACGGTATTGTACTCAAATCATAACGTAGGTAAATTAATGATGATCGAGTTATGTATGGTAAGAATTCCTTTTGTATTTATAATAAATTCAACATCTTTCAGTACTAAAAATTCTTAAGTTTCACTTTCTGAATCAGTTTAATAGTTAAGCAGATCTTGTTTGAATTATTGTAACAATTACCTGCACTTTATTTTTTACGGTAATTTCTAATAGCTACTTTTAGTAAATCGTCAACATTATTTACCAATAATGTAGGCTAGTTGTACAATACTTGTGTATGTACATACATTTCTCTAAACAACGCAGTTTACAGTTAGTTAGTTAGTAAGTTAATCAGCCTTTTGTTAGGCTTACGACATAATTTGGATATGTACCTACCTATATTTAAACGTATTCAGTAGGTTTGTATGTCGAAATGAATATTAAAAAACTATTAAACTTTTTTATTATTTTCGTCTGATTTTTAACATTATTTTATTTTAATTTATTTCATTTTATACCTTAAAGTAGTAATTATTATCAATTTTTGTTGGTACCTAAACGTGTAAGTTAATCAGTTAATTCCCGAGCTAATAAAATTCAGGGCCGGACCAATAAAAAATATATTACTCTATTTTAATTTTAATAATTGGTTTAAAAACAAAAAGAAAGCGGTACATAGTCAGGGACGTCAGAGTTTATAATGTCTATGAATTTAATAAACATTTTAATATACACATAAATAAATAAACGAAATAGTTAAGTAAAATGTGTTCGAGCACTTTAGTCCATCCCTGGTTGTATATATAGTTAAGTCAAAAAGTTCGACATTTTTACTAGCAAAAGTGCATAATTTGCTATAATACGAAACAATCTTCTGTTTATTTAAAATTAGTATTAAATTAACCTATAACTCTCAAAATATTTTGAACAACGCGTAACACTTCAAAAATTTAAATTACGTTTATTGGACTTTATTACTTATTTGAAAAGACGTTTGATGGTATGTATTTATAAAAATTTTCCTATGCCCCTAGAGTAGATACAGTAAATTTAATAACCGAATCAATAGATATGAGTGCAATTTCATGGCTTATGAAGTACCGAAATACCTATACAGGTTTATACAGAAATTTACGATATAATTGAGCCCTCATTTTACTTTACATTCCGCCCATTAAACGTAGGGTTAGACGTTCCGCTGTTTTCTTATACGAAATGTCTAGTCGTATTATGCTGTCAGATTTTTCAGATTAACCGCGGAAAATTTATATGTATCTACATTCGTACCTACAAATACGGTTAGGTACTATACAATACAATAAGAGAACCGTGGTCCGTGGTTTGTTTATTTAGTGAATCGTGGGTGTTTATGTAGTTAACTATTCCCCATTGTGAACGTATAATACCTAACGGTTTATTTTGTAGCCTTTAGGTCTCAACCAGGTAGTTACTTATGTTGTATATTCGTGTTTAGTATTTAGCATAAATAATAATATTTGTACCATTGCATCTACCTATCTATTTATGTATGTATGAGTGTGGGTAATAAAAATAAAACTCGTGTACAATAAGTTCATAAAAACAGTAATTATGTATCTACTAATTTGTAATAATAATTTGTTAACTAAACTTTTCTTTGAAAAAAATTAATAAAAACTAGTAGGTATTCATTGGTTTTAAACAATTTTTAATTATTTACCTACACTTACGTTTTGTACCGAATATTTTTTTAATGATAAGATACCTTTTTTAAATAAGTATCAAATTTTCGAAATTTTTGTAAAAAAGGAAACCATTTATTTACAACCGGCTAAGGCTATAACATTAAAAGCCACAAAAACTTGATGTGTGGAGATTGAAATAAACATTAGATAGGTAGGTACTAAGTATGTTGGACAAACAGGAAGATCATTTTAAGAAAATATCAAAGAACATTCTAAATCTTACACTAAAAAGAATGATTGATATTGATATTTTTTTCTAATCTATCTGAAAATTTGATTCTTTATAAAAAAGGGAATTATTCCCGTTGGGAAAAAATTGTATGTGAATTAGAGGCTGTACTCATCCAAAAATTCGATTTTCTATATAAATAACACCGGATTTTTTTTGTTCGGTTTCTAATCGATTTTTTGGTAGTATTTTCTTTTTTGGGAAAAAATAAATATAGAGCATTTGTACACGGAGAAAAATAATCATGATTTTATTACTTGATGAGTTAAGCAAAATTTTTCTAGTAAATAATACTAGAATCCTCATAAAATGTAAATTACTTCTTTGTAATAATTAGTATTAGAATAATCAAGCTAAATAAGTCTAGACTTTTTTTCTCTCTCTACCTCTCGATTATTTTATCGTGTCGTAAAGAAAAAAATACTAGAATGAGAATAGTTTAGTAAAATTAGTGATAAGAACTGTAAAAAATGTTTTCTAATCAAGTAAATTTTACTAGAATTCAATCTCAACACCGAACGTACATTGACTAGACATTTCTAGTAAAATCTCCTTGAGCGTCTGGTCGTCCATATAATTGACACATTTTTTAGTCATGTTTGCTAGAATTCTAGCAATACTTTCAAAATTGTTTTCTCCGTGTAACGTAGAGCATTAAATTTGCTATAGAAAAGTTCCTTTGAACAAAAATTTTCAACACAGAAAAATCGGATTGAAACCCAAAAACAATTTTCTCATGTTATTTATATGGGAAATCGTATTTTTAAACGAGTGATGTCTCTTTTTCCCAAAGTGAATAGTTTTTTTATATCGTACCAGATTTTCTGGTAGGACAGAAAAATATTTACACTAGGTATAATAAATATGCACCTCAAACTCTTCTTAGATAAATAATTGTGTCAGAACAACTTACAAACTGGAACAATTTAGAGCGTTTATCAAAATTAACTATTAAGAACAAAGTTTATTTTTTTTTTTGCTAAAACCGAATTTTAAGTAAATATCTTAGTCCAGTCAAAATAGACAAAAAAAAGTCATAACTTAGGAAAAATTTGCATAAAGCTGAAAATTGGCAGAGACGTTAAATACATCATTATAAATAAAATGTCAAAAGTTCCCGTCGATCCTACTTCTGAAAATAATTTTATCTAAGGTCACAGTGCAAAATTAAATTTTTTCCATTTTTCTCGAAAACGGTCAATTTTATCGTGAAAATAGATCAGACAAAAGTTGTAGATCATACAATTCTCTACAAAAATGGCCCAGACACTTTTTCTCGTACGACTCACCATTCGTTAGATATCGCGGTTTTAACAATTACAAAATTCATATTTTACATAATGTGCACTTAAATGCAGCCTGTACATGTCATCGGACGTTCAATATAAATAAAAATAATAAACTATTGGTTTGTGTTACTTACACAATAAAACTTGTATAAATTGAATGAGTATTGTAAAATAAAAGACTATACTGTCAGTCCCTAATTCCCTTCGTCGGTAAGCTTGTGGCAAGTGTGGTTAGGCAATAAGCTGGACCCAGAAGAATGGGGTTGGAAATTAACAGATAATTATTTGGAGCCAATTCAAAATCTACTCCCGCCTGCTCCAGAAAAACTGCTCAATACTATTTTTTATGACTGCAAGACGGATTGTAGTAAGAATTGTGGCTGTCAAAAAGTGGGATTATTTTGTTCACCAGTATGCATCAATTGTCAGGGTCAGATTTTCTCCAATATTGAATCAAAAACAACAGATGAAAATATTTATGATGTTAATGAAGACACAATTGATGCACCCCATTTATTAGAACAGCGAACAGAAATTCTGCAAGAAGAAGAAAATGAAGATGAAGAAATAATTGTCGAAGTAGAATTCGACAATTATCTATTATAATAACATTTAGAAGAAAACAAGGTATTCCACTTTGATCATTAGCAATATTACCATACTTTCAATCAATAGGATACGATCTGATCAAACTTTCTTTATTACAATAGATCGGGGGGTATACCTACTGGAGAAACCACGTTAAAAAAAAGGCGCCAAGTACATTACCTCGTTAGGTGGTGCGGAAATGTGTGCATATTATGTAAAATATGAATTTTGTAATTGTTAAAACCGCGATATCTCACGAATGGTGAGTCGTACGAGGAAAAGTGTCTGAACCACTTCTGTAGAGAATTATATGTTCTACAACTTTTGTCTGATCTATTTTCACGATAAAATTGACCGTTTTCGAGCAAAATGGAAAAAAAGACTTAATTGTGCACTTTGACCTTAGATAAAATTTTTTGCAGAAGTAGGATCGACGGGGACTTTTGACATTTTATTTATAATGACGTATTTAACGTCTCTGCCAATTTTCAGCTCTATGCGAATTTTTCCAAAGTCAAATGTCTATTTTGACTGGACTAACAAGGCATTTTTGACCTTGTTATATACAGCTAAGAATATCCACTACAATGCAGTGTAATCGCCCACCTTAATAACTAAATACATTACATTACCAATATTTACATCAATACCTACAGTTATGTACCTAGTTACTAATGGTTAATTAGGCAGTGATACAGTTTTTCCTACTTTTAGTTTCAATTAACCTTGACGGGCTATGCACTACGTATACATACTTATAAACATACAAACATAAGTATGAACGTACATAATATTTATGAAGTAACTGTATGATACCTATTAATAAATAACGTAACTGATTCGAGTTATTCCGGGTTAGGTTAAAATCTATGATTGGTATTAGACTATTAGACATTACTCTTGTCGTCCGTTATCAAACTAGATCAGTGAAGTAAATGTCTAAGAATTTATTTATTAAAAAAATTAACAAAAGAGTTATCTACCTGCCAGCTTTGTTTAATTACTGTATAATACTTGGTTATATCGTACTTAAAAATCGGTACACTGTATCAAAATTTCGTTAAAAGAGAATTAATTGCCTTTGTTTTGTTTAATCCTTTATAAAAGTACAATATATTTCGTTTATAACGACGATGAAAGGACCATTAAATTTCGTGACTATATCCGGAAGTCGCTATATAAAAAGAAAGAGAGAAAGAGTGAAAGAAGAAAATTAGGCAAAAAAAGTACTACCAAGTAGTAACTGATTCTTAGATTTAACTTTATTAACGTTAACATTTATAAACAATTACTAAGTACAACTGCTGACTTTCTGTGAATGTGAACAAAAGATAAAACAGTTTTGTGTTTAGACTCGGTCGCAATATCTCTGAGTATGAGATTTCTAGCATCTTGTAATTAATAGTTCATTAAAATTAGTCGCTAAAACCGAAATCGACGTAACATCCGAAGTCGTAACCGCCAAATTTTCTTCTTAAATTACCCCTTTAAAATTTAAAAGGGGTTTGTTTAAGTCGTTATAACCAAAAGGTCGTTACAACCGCAGTCGTTATAAATGAAATCCACTGTATATAGTCTTTAAGCGTGATGGACACTGTTGTCCTTTTTAAACACCTAAATTTGCAGTTGTCGATCTGCTAGTTGTTTAATCAATGGTTTCAATATTAACAGATTATTATATTAAGGGAAAAGGCGACAATTACATTATTACAAGAAATTCTTAAATTAAAATACGCCTTAAAATACACACAGATTGCCAATGCTGTAATAAAAAAATATTTACGAATAAAAAAGTACTTACGTTATGTTTGATATTTATAATGTTTGGCACTTTATATTATAATGGTGAGTACGTTATAAAAGTAGAGAATTGAAAATGGTACGTTATCACCTGAGCCCTTAATATACTGTGAATTTCTAGGGTAAAATTATTCCTGTTTAAGGAGACTATTTTATCTACCAAAATGTGATGCTTAATTATTAGTATCTATCCCAATGATATGAAGACCATAAGAAAGTAATTTCTACAATTTTTATCTATAACAGGGTAGCCACAAAGAAATTAATTAAGTAATTCCCGATCTTTCAGTAGATCAAATTTTTCAATTTTTGTCTTGATGTAAAATTTTTAACTTACCTACTTATTTTCATGTATATTTGAAGTAATATTTTAGACACAAAATAAAAAAAAAAATATTTATATAGTCATTAAAAGAAACTAAAAACAAGATTAAAATTAATAATCAATAATATAAATAAATAAATAAACACACTGGGTATTAACTATTCTATGTACCTACCTATATTAAAAATATAGGAGTTAAAATATTTAATGAGAATTGAAATAAATTGAAATTTTGAATTGTCAGAATTAAATTCTCTAGTACTTCTCTGATAATTTTCTTTAGATTATACTTAAATCTCGTAATAATTCATATTTTTCCTACTCTGCAGCCATATATGGAATATTCAGAATTATCACGATTTATTACCCATCTAGATCTATTAATTTCAATGTAATTGTTTAAAAGTTAATAAACTAAACTCAAAATCATTTTCATTAAAATCTACTTTTAGTGCGGAAATTTTTATTTAAATCGTAATCGAAATTATCCCTGTGAGCTATGAATCCTAAAAATGACAAATTAAATCATTTCAACCCTGATATTGATTGATTTATCGAACAAGAGATCATGTTATCTTGAGAGCATTAAGGTAAATAAAAATCCATTAAAATACGTTGTCAAACTCACCAAAAACATATAGCTAGCCGATTTTAATCCAAATGCCTCGGGCGTTATTATTTTTATTTTAGTGTCACACTTATTTTTAGACAACCAAAAGTCTTTGTCAAAACACCCACAAATACTATATGCACGTATAACCATTTACTTTCTCGAAATATGACATCACAATAATTTACCTAACATCTCTTACCGAAAATATTAATTATTTTGTTACAATTTTCACGATAATCCTGCTAGTTATTATTTATTTGTCACGCCCCACTTTCATGTTTCACCGAACGCCGTGCCAGTCGTACAACATACGAACAGCGAGGATGAGTTCGAGAGATACGAAGGACGAAGTCGAATAAGTTGTTTGTTATCAACATAAAAACTAGACAGGTAGGTATTTATATCACGAAAGATATCTGCAAAAAGTTAGAAATGACATCTGGAGAAATAAAAGCAAACATTTCGTGTCTGTTTAACACCATAAATGTTGTAGGAATCTAACGAACATGATCAGTGTACAAAAAAAGAAAACAGAAAAATAATTTTAAAAAATTAAGTACTTAGAAATGACCTCTGTGGAGATATAAAAGCAAACATTTCGTTTCCGTAGAAAATAATAAAACTTGTAGGAATCTACCAACGTAAAAAAGAAGAAAGACTAGAATAAATTAAACTAATTACCTAATTAATTTAATTTGGTAGTAAACAAAAACACATTTGTAACTTTCACAACTTTTTTATTTCACTTGACACGTGTTTCGCCAACACTGTGGCTTCTTCAGAAGTACAACTAGTACTTAAACCTACTTAGGGTACAAATCTATAAATAGAGTTTTTTACGGTGGTGAGTGAGGGGTGGGGAACGGAAATAGATTTAACAACGGTGAATGGTTTATATCTACTTGATCATTGAGTAATTTGTCTGTTTTCTTATATTTATTTATTTCTTAACATTCTATCAATTTTATGCCCTTATTTTCTACATGTAAAATTGTTAGGTCTAAATTAAATATATGATTTTGTTCTAAAACATGTTTGGCGTAATTTGAGTCAATCTTTTTATTTTTGTAAGATCTAAAATGTTCGTTTAGGCGAATTCTAAAATTTCTTCCCGTCTGACCTGTATACATTTTAGGGCACGAACCACAATTGATTTGATATATCCCTGATTTTTCTAACTTATCTGTTTTGTCTTTATTATTCTTCATATATAATTTAAGATTGTTATCTGTTTTGTAAGAGACTTTTATATTGTTGTTTTTGAGAAATTTACTGATTTTTAATGTCGGTTTACCTATAAAAGTTAATACTTTGAATTTTTTATTTATATTGTCTTTGGTACCTGGGAAAATGTTTGAAAGGATCTGATTGTATGAAATGTTTTTTAGTAAGGTGTCGATGATATTAGTGTCGTAATTGTTATTCATTGCTATTTGTTTTATTAAATTCAATTCTTTATTTTAGTTAGTATTAGACATAGGAACTTTAATTAATCCGTGTAACATACTGTAAAATGCTGCGTATTTGTGTTGATAAGGGTGACAGGATGAGTTGTGTATGGTTATGTCTGTATATGATGGTTTGTGAAAAATGGAAAATGTGTGTTTATTATCTAGTTTGGAAATAGTTAAATCTAAATAGTTAATTTCATTATTATTTTCAATTTCCATTGTGAAGGTGATGTTTTTATGTATATTATTGTAAAGAAATAAATAAATATAAGAAAACAGACAAATTACTCAATGATCAAGTAGATATAAACCATTCACCGTTGTTAAATCTATTTCCGTTCCCCACCCCTCACTCACCACCGTAAAAAACTGTATTTATAGATTTGTACCCTAAGTAGGTTTAATTACTAGTTATACTTCTGAAGAAGCCACAGTGTTGGCAAAAGACGTGTCAAGTGAAATAAAAAAGTTGTGAAAGTTACAAATGTGTTTTTGTTTACTACCAATATGTTAGACTTTCATCAAGTATCCAAAAAATCAATATAAATAATTAATTTAACTATTATAAACTTTGTCCCTAAAGTGTTAATAAATATTACCTTATGCAGAAGAATCCTGATGACGAGCAATTTCAAAGTATGAAACGTTGTATAGTGATATAGATACAACTAGCTATGCCCGCGACTTCGTTCGCGTGGAATAGTGACTTTCGGCAACATTTAAATTTTTTTTTCTTGTATATTTTTATTTTCTTGGCCGTAAGCCTTTTGCCGACGTCACTACACAAAAACTTTCATTCCTTATTTTTGCCCCCTTTAGGGTCAAATTTTTACAAACTTTAAATGTCGTATTTTGATCTAATCAAAAGCTTAAAAAATAAGTTTCAAGCCTCTAGCTTTATATCTACTTATCTATCTCTGTACCAAATTCTCATTTAAATCGGTTCAGTAGTTTGGGCGTGATTGCGTAACACACAGACAGACAGAGTTACTTTCGCATTTATAATATTATAGATTAATATAGTTTAATTATAGTTTAAAATAGTTTATATAGCTTAGTATTCAACTACTTTTATTGATCTAAATAAACAAAACCTCTATAACTTTTTACACTTAATATTTTAATTTTCTGGGCCGTAAGCTTTTTGGACGACGTCATTACACAAAAACTTTCATCGGCTAATTTTATCCCCTTTAGGGTAAAATGTTTACAAACCTTGAATATCGAATTTATTTATATCTATCAAGCCTCTTTCTTTAAAAATTACGGAATTTCTGCACAAACTTTCTTATTTCAACCCCTTACAACCCTTTTTTCGCATTAAAAAGTAGCCTATGCTCTTTCTTAGGTTCTAGACTATCTCTGTACCAAATTTCATTTAAATCGGTTCAGTAAATTTTAGGCGAGAATGTGTAGCATACAGACAGAGTTATTTTCGCATTGATAATATTTCTCGAATTCATTTTCATCGATTTTCCCATGGGAATAAGATATTTTCCCGCAGTAAAACGTAGCCTATGTGTTAATCCAGGGTGTCAGCTAACTCTATACCAAATTTTATTAAAATCGCTCCAGCCGTTTAGACGTGAAGAAGTAACAAACATACACTGTCACACACTCAAAAATGTTCGCCTTTATAATATTATATACAATATATTTATAATTATATTTAACGATTTAAGTTTTTGTACATCAGAACGAAATATTATCCAATATATTTGATTTTTGGTTTAACAGAAGTTAAATAACATTATGGAAAGCTGCAAGACATTTAGTCCCTTTACATTTAATAAATTTGGAACTATAGCAAAGTAATTTACTAACTAAAACAATCATATTATAGTTAAATGAAATCTGATTACTCCTTTTTAAAATTTCTTTAATAGACTTTCAGTTTTAATTGGGTACCTATGGGAATTTAGTACATTTAATATTTATCAAGGTTATTTGCATATATCGATGTTCCTCCTTCATTTCATATTAATTTAAAAATTAATCAGTACAGTTAATTCTTTGCTAATATCACATCGAATTTCTCGATGGTAATTAGATGCAGATACAAACTAAGTGAACTAGAGCATATTGCAATAAAGTATTAATTTGAAACCACACACATGTATACGTAAATATTCACATACATACCTATAGATACTACATACACATGCACATATACATACTAAACTAAACTAGAAGTTTCTTCTTGAAATTATATATTCTTTATATTACTTTACATCATATTATTTCATATGAATCTACTTAAATCAGTTAATCAGGTTTTTACTATTAGCTAAAGTAAATTTGTTGGTGCTGATTAGAAAACGCCAATAATATAACTACATAATCACTGATTAAGTAAGATCTTAAAAAAGTCTGTAAGAGTGGTAGTTTGACTATTTACGTGGACATAAGTTCAGTTTTTTAAATAAGATGGCAAGGCTTACTAGGAGTATGGGGTGAATGAAAGGTTTCCGGATAGCAGGGATATCCTATAGAATCTAGGGCTTTTCCCAGGGACATTTTAAAATTATATAAAATTGTACTGGGTTGGAAAATTTTAGGGCGGTAATTGCTACTTTTGGCATTCTATTTTGATTGTAACATTGTTAAAAACAATTTAGTCCATACAATTCTGATTTTTTATTTTTTACGTCTTATATATAGTCTACAAGATTTGTAATGTTAACTCCAGGGACAATTTTGAAGAGAATTTTATTCCCCTCAAGAGGAGCTATAATATATTTTTTTCAGAACGAATTCACAAAAGTTAGGGAGAGTTATTTGAATCAAAAGCTCGAAACTTAAATTGCCACCCATTAGAAACTTTTGGTAGGGTGAGAAATGGAAAGACGTTGATTTTATATGTTACTAGCTGCAATACCCGGCGTTGCCCGGGTAAGAATATATTACACGTTTGATGGAACATTCTAGAGTATTCGCGAATTTAGAACTATTCAGAACATCCTTTAATGATTTAAAACATTTTCTAACTTTTTTTAACATTCTGAAACATTCTTGAATGATCTTCAAGATTCTGGAACATTCTTGAACATTGCCAAATCATTCTGAAATGTTATAATAAAACATTCTTTTACTTCTTACAACATATTTGAACGCCCTGTAACATTCATAAAAAAATCTGCTTCATTCTCATCCCCACTCCGTGCTGTTTGCTGGGTGAGTAGTGACATCAGTAGACGCCTGGCTGGGGATGACTAATCGATTGATAATAATTGATCAGTTATCAACCACTGAGAGTTGATGATTATTACAGTAGGTAAAAAAATTTTTTTGCTCTTTTTGATGTATGGGATCCCACATAAAAAATAATTAAATTTAATTTTTGAATAAATATTTGGTTTTGGGTCAACATTTTACAGGATAGTAGTTTAGGAGTTGGAAACCTGTAATATACTGACGGACAGAAAAAAATAAGGTTCCGTTTTGACCTTTGGGTACGGAATCCTGAAAATCTAACCATGGCGACGATATTCTATGCTTGTTACAATTACAAAAAAATATGAAAAAGCACAAAGCACCAGGTCAAGACGTTCTCTAGCTCGATGGATTCTATCGAAGCATTAAGTAAATACGTATTAAATGAATAAGTCTCTTCCGTTCGATCAGATTACCCGAAGCAGCCAGCAGTCGTCCATCGCCGTCCTGTAGGCCGGAAGCGATAGTATTTCAACCCCATTTTTATGCGGTGTGGCTGTCGCCAACGTCAATTTTTACGCGACCCGGTGAACAAAGATCGAACGGTCCCGGGGACGGAGGACAAAGGAGGCCACAAGAAGCGCTTGAATAACGTTTTCTCAAGAGTTTAATAACCTCTTCCTCTCTCATCGATTTTAATCCTTTGAAGCCGCAAAAAGTTATAAAAGCGGTAATTAACACGTAGTTGTTATTCGTTTTAATTGTTAGGTAATATCTCTTAGGTAGATATAAAAAAAGGACTTTTGTACAAAATTTAGGTGACACTAACAGTTTATAAATACAGACCTTTTTTCTATCTTTTTTTAAGAAAAGACCCCCTTGCTTCAATTTTCATATTTTTCAACTAATTGTAATACATACCTAGTTACATTTTAATGAAACGTCAAGATCCCTTTCAAATATTACTATTGATATCTCTTTTTAAGGTGAGATAAAAAGGAACCCTTTACCATAATATCTCCCTGTTTTTCACCCCTCCAATTACTGCAGTTTTTGATATATAAAGAGGATAAAAAAAGGAATTGATTGAAAAAATAAAAAATAGTAGGTGCCATTTGAAAAAACGAGGTACAGTAGACTTCCGATTATCCGGATCCCGATCAACCGGAACGCTGCATTATCCGGAATGATATCGATTTTTAAATCCGCCGTTTTATCCGGAACTGGAGTGATGCGGCTCCCGTTTATCCGGAATTTTCCCAAACTAAACTGTCTACTAGTGCATTTGGTTAATCCAAATGGTCAAAAGAATGTGCCTCGGTATATAACACCCTCTGAAGGACATCTTTCAGATGGTGTTGCTCGGTGCCGTCCTACTGGACCGCACCCGACCCGTTAGTTGATAACGGCATATTTTATGTCTGTTTATGTTAGGCACAAATGCAACACATGCAGCCGAAATCTTTTATCTTTTTAACTGACCATAGAAACTATGTCTTCTGCTGATTTTGCTGTTGCTAGAAAGCTAGTGGCTAGGTAAAGAGCTTAGTGCAGGGCTGCAAGTTGCACAGATTATTTACATGTGTAATAATAAATGTTCTTCAATAAGGTCTCATAGTTTCCGTCTCCCGATTCCGATTATCCGGAAAGTTCGGTCATCCGGAATAGGTCCGGTCCACATTATTCCGGATAATCGGGAGTCTATTGTAATTCGTGTTTGAAGTTTTTCAATTTTATAATTTTATTTTGAACGCCCTGTATAAATTATTTAATTCAATTTTGTCAAGGCGTTAGCACTAATATTCAGCTATTACTATTAAAAATTTCAACACTCTTAGTCGTATTTTGTGGAAGTTATGATTTTTTATAATTTGGGTTGCTGTAGCGATTTTTTTTCTATAAATTAAATTAACTCAGAAACCGATCATCATAGGTGTACAAGTTGGTTATCAAACTTACCTTAGAATTACACGCTTTATTCGAATTCAGCGTAAAAAATATACCATTCCATTTAAAATAACAGAGTTGATATCGACTTCCGGTATAACCGGATGTAAATCGAACTTGAAAATATTTTTAAAAGAAGCGCCATAAACAATAACCAAATGAGCCCAAGTTTCAGAATTGAATTTCTTCTACTAATTCATATACTTCTAATAGCCCATCAACTTGAAAAACCCTGTATATCTTTGTATAAGGTGCTCTGTTCATGTGACATAAAAAGGAACCCTTTACAATAATATTTCCCTGTTTTTCGCCCCTCTAATTAATGCAGATTTTGAATTACGAGGATGGATCAAATATAAACGAGCCAGCCTTTGTTCATAAAACATTTATTTTGAAAATTTTCACAAAAACACAAACTTCTCTATTTTTCGACATAACCCCCCTGTTTGATTATACATTTTTCCCAACGGATTGATAGTTTTTTCATTTCGTTTTCATAAAAAGAAGCAGGGCGGGAGTCTATCCAGTTGCGCACAAACGCCTCCACACGTTCATAAGTCTGAAATCGCTCGCCTCCTAGTGATTCTTTGAGGGTCCCAAACATGTGGAAATCACAAGGGGATAAGTTTGGGCTATATGGATGGTGCTCCGACTGAGTCTAGTGCATTTCACTGATTTGGGCCTACGTTAAAGCTGCGATGCGAACTCGAGCAGCTTTTTGATCTTCACTCAGCAACTTTAGGACCCAACGAGCTGAAATTTTTCGGAATCCCCAGTTTTTCGTTATGATTGTGTAGACACTCCCATAGCTGATGCCGAGTTCAACAGATATCTGAAGCACAGTGGCGTGGTGGTCCCCTTCAATAAGGTTTCTAACGCGTGCAATGTTAACCGGCGATATGCTGGTACGCGGACGATGAGGATGATTTACATTTTCGACACTATTACGCCCTTTGTTAAATTCTTTGCACCAAACTTTTACCCGTTGCCACGAAAGCGTTTCATTTTCGAATTGTGCTAGCAATCTGCGCAAAATTTCAGCTGGTTTCACGTTTTCACGTGTAAGAAACTTAATAATAATCCGTTGCGCAACGCTGCTATGCATCTCTTTCTCACTCATTGTGATAGCTACTAACCAAGCAAACACAGCAATACGACGAGTCGTTTCCGTGTCACCTAATATCCCCACTTCAAGTTGCTAACGCCCGTATGCGCCTTGAACAACTATCCGGCGCTCAATTTAAAAAGGCTCGTTTATATTTGATCCGCCCTCGTATTCTTCTATTGATATCCCTCTTTAATGTTCTGTATTCATATGAGATAAAAATTAATCCTTAAAAACTGCAATTTCTCTGTTTTCACTCCCTTCCAATTCCTTCAGTTTTAGAAATGTGAAGGGTCGGTCTTATCACGTCTCCAAATTTTAAACTATCTCCTGCTAATTTTGCAATTGTGCAAGAATATTTTAAATATAAATAAATGTCTTGTTATTTTTAGAGTTCCATTAAACTATATCCATTATTTTATTAAGATGGAAACCTCATAAAAAACATGTGAACGTATTTTGATTTGTTTTAACAAAATTATTCTTGATCGCTGATGAGTGAATACGTACATACATACATAAGTATTATGAAAGCAGAAGGAATTTACATTAAAGTAAAACCAGTCCGTTGTAAAGGTGTGTTTGATGGTGACAATGGTTCGTTCAGTACGGTGTGATGGTTTTGTAGTCATTACCGTGTACCGTCTTTGCATAACGGATCTTTAGAGATTGAATGAATAGTCGTAGCCGATATGGTTACAAAATCAGTAGGTCAGTGACGTAAAGGTTAAGAAATACACAACAGAACGACTAAATAATGTACTTACATACCTACTTGCATACAATAAAATATGTAAATAAACGGTTAGAATATTTGTCATTCCTCTTTTAATAATAATTAAAAAAAAAAAAACTAAGTATTCAAAATGATATTATTTTGCTACAGTACGTAATTTTTAATTGCTACGCATACTAATAGGACCGTAGGTAACATTTTCTTTATAGTCATAATACGTATTATACAGAGTGGTGGTTTTCGGCCTACCCTCTAGACGTAATTTTGGTCGATTGGATTTTAAGAAGTGTCCTACCGTTTTAAAATATTTTCGATCTTTTATCAGCGGAATTTAACGTCAACTTGATGATGAATCCGAAAATGTAAAAAAAAGACCGGACGAAAATTTCAATACGATTTTCCAATTCAGTACGGAGATGACGTAAGAGATAGGCTGAAAACGATCACCCTGTATATAAAGATAATATGTAGGTATACGAAATTATGTAAGTGATGTACAGAATCGATTACACGATTATCATTTCACGCCTTGATCAAAGGATCGATTAATAATAATCGATTAACCTGGAACATTCCACATGTTGTGCAGAAGTCATTACTGAAACTGTTATAAGAAGACAGAATGAGGGGCAAAAATTTGAAAATAATTTTCCGTATTAGGGATTCATGGTTATATGTTATATTATACAATGTCAAAAGTTCTTACCGCAGCTCTTAAGGATTATTCGATAGAAAAATAAGTACTAAATGTTTCAGTTCGAAGTTAAAAAAAATGAAATGTAAAGTAGGTACTTCTTATTTAAAAAATACTTTTTTATCTCAGCATTGACAATTTGTGTGTATTTCATGGCTTATTTTAATTTACGAATTTCTTGTAATAATGTAAATGTGGCTTTTTTCCCTTAATTCAGTTTTGAAATTTTTGGTTAAACAAGAAACCAATCAACAATTGCAAATTTAGGCGTTTAAAAAAACCAACAGTGTCCACGATACTATGTACTTTCATAAAGGACTAATAAAAACAAAGAGACTGTAAGTAAATATCTCAAGTTCAATTTTAACCAATTTTCGATATAGAGCACAATTTTTTTATGGTACCTACCTAACTCCCGAGAACGTTACATTATGCATGCTTCATTTATAGGGACTGAAATGTAATGTAAAAGGTGCCTCAAAATCTCATGAGCCCAAGCTCATATACGACTTCTCCTAAGCAAGGAAAATAGGAATAGGAAGTGGCTTAGCAAGTTTGGTAACAAAAGAAAACTGGGTTATTTCATTGCCTACCGGAACAGTGATATTTCGATAACTCTTTTGCGGTTTACCCATCTAACGGAAAAAGTAATTTAACAAAAATTCGTTATATAAGTAGGCATAACAGTAAAACAGGATTTACTAAAAACTTTTACAATTTACCCAATAAAATAGAACCTACTGCAGGCGGACGTTACGTAGATTATTCTGCTATATAACAGTACAGTGGTTACCATCAAAGTAAAAGTAAAAAAATACAAACGGTCATTATCCACAAAGTATTTGTATTATGACACGTAGTGCCATTCAATTTTTCAATTTTACATCATTACAGTAGAGAAAAGGCAGAGTTTGTAAGATTATTTGCTGAAATATAACCCCATCACTAAGGAATCTTTAATTACCCCTTTTTGACTCGACTTTCTTGTTTCAATACAAGTACAAAGATAGTGTCAAAGAATTTTGTTATGTTAGGAACTTTTTCACAAATAAATCAATTACCCATAGAAAAAAAATTGTTAATTGTTGTTACCTATATACATTGTGAGTAAAACAGTTCTTCCGACAACACCATTATCATACAATTATTTGCAAAAATAACCGTTTTTAATTTCCTTTGTTCCTAAGAGTACATCAACTCATTCTGTGGGTACATAATATAACCTATAATTTTATACTATCACACTAATATTATAAAGGCGAAAGTTTGTGAGTGTGTGAGTGTGTATGTTTGTTACTTCTTCACGTCTAAACGGCTGGAGCGATTTTAAAAAAAATTTGGTATGAAGTTAGCTGACACCCTGGATTAACACATAGGCTACGTTTTTACTGCGGGAAAATATCTTATTCCCATGGGAAAATCGATGAAAATGAATTCGCGGAATATTATAAATGCGAAAGTAACTCTGTCTGTATGCTACACAATCTCGCCTAAAATTTATTGAACCGATTTAAATTAAATTTGGTACAGAGATAGTCTAGAGCCTGAAAAAGGACATAGGCTACTTTTTAATGCGAAAAAAGGGTTGTAAGGGGTTGAAATAGGAAAGTTTGTGCGGAAATTCCGTAATTTTTAAAGATAGAAGCTTGAAACTTATTTTTTAGGCTATTTATTAGATATAAATGAATACGACATTCAATGTTTGTAAAAATTTTACCCTAAAGGGGATAAAATTAGCCGATGAAAGTTTTTGTGTAATGACGTCGTCCAAAAACCTTACGGCCCAGAAAATAAAAATATTAAATGTAAAAAGTTATAGAGGTTTTGTTTATTTGGATCAATAAAAGTAGTTGAATACTAAGCTATATAAACTATTTTAAACTTTAATTAAACTATATGAATCTATAATATTATAAATGCGAAAGTAACTCTGTCTGTCTGTGTGTTACGCATTCACGCCCAAATTACTCAACCGATTTAAATGAGAATTTGGTACAGAGATAGATAAGTAGATATACAGCTAGAGGCTTGAAACTTATTTTTTAGGCTTTTGATTAGATATAAATACGACATTTAAAGTTTGTAAAAATTTCACCCTAAAGGGGGTGAAAATAAGGAATGAAAATTTTTGTGTAATGACGTCGGCAAAAAGGCTACGGCCCAGAAAATAAAAATATAGAAGACAAAAATTTTAAATGCTGCCGAAAGTCACTAGTCCACGCAGACGAAGTCGCGGGCATAGCTAGTCAATATAAAATGATTTGAAAATGATTTATTATAACAAAAAAGTTATTTATACAGATCCACAAAGAACACAAAAAACTTATTTAAGTCTAAATCTTACTTAAAACTATATATAGGTACTACTTCCTATCCTGTCTATCCTAACCCCTTTAAATTCGTATTTTAATATTTTTGTTGCCTTCCTCCTTCTTTATTTATTTTATCCTTCCTCTCATTCCTTATCTCTTTTCACTACAATTTGTTTTCCATTTCCTTTATCTCTCTTCCTTCCTCTACATCTATACATACTCTACACAATCTCTTAGTTTCTTCCATCCAAAACTTATTCTCATTCTCTGAATCTAACTATTATCTCTATACTTTTCCCTTCTCTTAAATATCCCGGCACCCTATCCCCTTGCCATTCTTCCCATAGAAACTCCCTTATCAGAGTTTCGTTCTCTTTCTTGTTATTATTTGTTTCTCATATTTTTTATCTCTTTTAGTCTATTATTTTTAATAATACCTCCTTTTAGCATTACCTTACATTCATCTACTGTTTTATTCATATTACATTCACCCAAAACATGTGATATAGCTTCCCTTTCCCTCCGACATATTCTGCACAACCTATCCTCCTCTTTCAACCAATACTTACATTCATTACACTCATTACCCATTCTAAATCTTGCATAAAGACTTATCTCCTTTCTATTTACCAAATATTCAGGAACCCAGTCGCTCTGTCACTCATCCCATAAAATTATGTTCAAACCTCTGGCGTACTCCGAATTATGAATACTTCTAAGATCCTCTCCCCTTATTTTATCTCTGCATCTTTCTCTCACCATCATTCCAACGTTTAGTCCCATATCAGCCCAATCTTTCATTTGCTCCTGACTCAGACTCAATTCCTTTAAAGTCTCCCTCCTTTCTTTATTGTATTTTATTTCTCTCCCTATGTGAAATATTCTTTTCCTCCAAACTTCTTTTCTTATATCACCCTCTTCCAGCTTTCCTAACTTCTCTTCGTACATTACAGTTCTTTTTCTTGTTTCTTCAACCATCTTCCCACATTTTGTATCTCTTCTAATTATATAATCAGGCGTACACCTATCTAAATTTAAAGTCCACTTTATGTATTTCCTATACAATATCTCCACCTGTTTTTTCTCTTTCCACCCCCATACTTCGACCCCATAAAGTATAATACTCCTAACCACAGCATTGAATAAACTTATTCTCTTATTGAAATCGTCCCTACATAGCCTTTTTCCTATATACCATATACGCCCCATTATCGCATTAGCTTTAGCTACCTGATTATCAATATGTACTTTATCGCTATTACTTTCCTCCAAAACGTACCCCAAATATGTATAAGTTTTAAGTTTTTCAATTACCTTTCCTTTCCAAATTACTTCCTTTTTTTTTTTTCATTACCCTTTCTTCCCCTAGTTTCCCCAAATTCCATATATTTAGTTTTTTCACTGTTTAACTGTAAACCCTTTCTGCTAGTCAATATATATTGAATATTATTATATTCATATATCTCATTTAGGTCTCGTGATGTTAAAAATTAAATAATTCTACCATAGCTTCCTAATTGTTAAAAATTTTTGCCAAACTCTCAAATTATCTCTATGTGAGTATATTACGAGGGCCACACTAATAGTGAGTTTTATTATATTTTTTAATATGCATAGGTTATAAAATTTCTTGTTTTATTCGACTAGGTATGTCAATGATGCCGATACCATACCAAAGCAAACTCGATCGGCGCTTTGGCGGGTAAATAATCTATCACGCATCAAATTATCGCGTAAAAAAGATTTTCTCACGTTGTAAAACGCCACGAGACCTGGGGTATTAACCTTTCTGGCGATGCTGCTTTCTGCACGATGAATCTGACGTAGGCATCTACGTACTATATACACGTAAAGTTTGAACTATACTATACTATACTATACTATCTTGTATGTTATGTTATGTTATGTTACACGGGAATCAAAGAAAGACCAAGACACCAAGGAATACGTACTATAATAGTTTACGATGAGTACTTACATACGTACATATACACATACTCGTTGTAGATGGTGCCGAGTATATTTTTTACCTCAAGTAATTTCGCGCCAACTAGCTAACAATATATTGCATTTTCGATGTTGGTTCATTAAGAAAATTGCATGTACGTAAATATTACTCGATACAACTTATTACAAGCACTGCCACTTAAATTTGATAGTTAGAGAATCTGCTTTTTCGATTCGGTTTTTTCCAAACAAAAAAGTTTTTACTACATACATACATAGTTTATAGACTAGAAAGGTCCACAAAAAACATTAATAATACAAAATTAGAAACGTGTGTAGGTATGAAATAAAATTAGGTATTGTGTGGGTTTCTGAATGATGGCAGATAGGTACAAAAAAATACAAGCTTTTTGTTCTGCAAAAGTAGGTTTCATATTTCATACAAAATCGGAATTAATAAGTATTTGAGAATTTTTTACTGATAGTTTATAGATGTAATACATATGTGTCATAAATTGAAACGATATGTTGATGTTAGAGCTTTCTTTTTTAGAAAACTGGCCAAAAGTCGAAATACAAAATATTAGTTAGTAAATAATAAATACTGAAGTCGACATTAGTATGTGAGAATATCTATGACAATTATGTATGTATATTAGATTCTGTACTACCATTCACTGTCATCCTACTCATATGTCGTTCTATTTAAGTAATTTACTTCATTTTATATGTTACAGTAATATTCATGATCAATAGCATTATTATAATTTATTGAAATAAGTAAGACAATCGATTGTTAATTTCCTGATTAATAAAATTTAGGACCGGACTAATAAGAAATGTATTATTCTATTTTAATTTTCTAATACTGGTAGATCTAAAAACGTAAAGGGAAAGTAGTGCATAGTCAGAGACGTCAAATAGTTCATAATAAATATTTTATTTTAAAATAAAACTATAAGTAAGTACCTAATTAAAAATGCCCGAACACCTTAGTCCATCCCTGAATTACATAGAACATACACATAGAAACTACACATTTTTTGTGGACATTTTTTCTTTTCATGTCATATAAGCAAAAATGCATAATGTGCTATACGTGTGGAATATATTTTTTCAGCCACAACTACTTGAAAATATCTTTCGTTTTTCTAAAAACTGCTTAAACTAACGAAACTCTTTTGAATCTTTTGAAAAAAGTATAAAACCTCTTCAAAACCTTATATTGCACTTATTACCCTTAAATTACTTTATAACTCAAATAAAAAGATGTCTGAAAACGTTTGTACAAATTTTCTTATATTCCTAAGGCGCATGATTAATAATAATCCAATCAATATTGGATGCATATTGAGGCTCATGAGATATTGACTTATCTCTATTACAGACCATTTTATTTGATAGTAAAATCGTAATTGTATATAACGAAAGAAAATTGAAATATTTAATTTAACATTAAATAAACTGTACCATCTGCTTATTCCTTATTACGTTATACTGCAGGTGCTGTTTGCACCTGCCTGAATATTTATTTATATGTACCTTTAGTGGTGTATTTATAAACATAATCTGGAATACTTATGGCTAATCTAAAATTTAAAGCTTTTGTTGTCATAAATAAATTATTTATTTACGTACATAATCGTGTTTTATGGTTTTAAATCATTAGATCCTTGATCCGTTTTTACTTTGGAATATTGTACACTCAAAGTCCATTATGCTATGTCTCCGTCTACAATCGGTTTATGTTTTATGAGTCTACTTTCAAATTGTCGTTTAATTACTTTAATTAAACTTATTTATCATACGTCTTATACACTGTAAATGTATACTAATGAACGTTACTAAAAGGCTATAATAACTGACAGGTTTAGTAAGTTTACACAGAATTTGAGTAGAAAACGATTTAAAAAGTTAAACAAATGTAATACCTTATAATGCAATGACCAGCAGTGTACATAGTTACTGCACTAATTGTATTATAGCTACCCAACAAGTTGTAAGAAGATTGTTAGGATAAAAGGAAATAATATTTGAAGTTTTTATAATAATAAGTCTTTAATCTTCTAATTTTGTTATAGAATAGGTCTAAAAACGTAAAGAAAGAGGTGCATAGTCAAGAACGTCAAAAAGTTTATAATATTTTTGTGAATTTAATATCATTATATTTTAAAATAATAATATGAGTATTTAAAAGAAATAAATAAACGAAAGAAATAGTTAAGTAAAAATGCTCAAGCACCTTAGTCCGTCCCTGGTTTTATTTATAGAGTTAAGGCAAAAAGTTCACTGAACATAGAAATTACAAAATTATTTGTTGACATTTTTTCTTTTTAAATGTCGTACTACCCAAAATGTATCTATAATTTTCTAAAAGTGTGTAGTAGTATGTTTTTTTAGCCACATATATCCGAGAACATCTCCAGTTTCTCTAAAAGCAGCCCTAAAATAATCTTAAATTCAAAATTCCCCAAAAATAGATAATATTTTTTAGATTTATATTACTTTATAGCTATATGAACAATTTGCTGAAGGTTATTGTATGAATTTTCCTACGCCCTTAGAGCAAATAGTTAACACAGAAATTTAATTACTTTATTCTTTTAATATGTCCTTGATTTATTTTTACTATTACTGAATTTATTAGAATTCGATAATTCACCTGTACGTTGGTCATACGAAATACAAGACAACTAGGTTTAGAAGGAATTTTAGTTAGAATAAAAAAAAAATAGTAGATTGCCTTTCTTTCCGAACCAAATTTCCCTAAAAATTATAATCAATAATTTTAGGTCAGAAGTAATTATTTGTTATTAGGAAAATACCCCAATTCTTCGATGATAATAGATACAGGTTAACATACTGTTACTAAAATTAATAAATAAATAAAAATAAGTTCAATTTACTTTTAAGTACCTACTTGCTGGAGGTCAAATAAATAAAATAAAATATTTATAACACATTTTCATTATTATTTAACAAAAAAAAACTATTAAGTAAGCCATTTATATATGCTACATTTATTTTATTATGAATTACGTACCACATTTATTATGGTTATGGTTTGATTAATTATTATAATAAAATAACTTACAATAGCAACAAATTGAGTTTAGTTTTTATTAAAACGTAAAAATATCCTTGCAACTTACGACAAATACGAACTAATTCCTACTTACTAATGCGTTTTCTTTACTTATAAGTTGTGGTCACGTTTTCCATTCACGCAAAATACAAAGTAAGTATAAATATAAATCAGTAGACGCGCGAAAACGTGTATATTTGTAATACGGGTATTTTGCTTATTACACTGATTGCGAATGTATATTTGTATATAATGTATATACATATAATTATAATTACCTGCAGACACAGTGACCTAACTTCTATTGTTAATCCTTATTTGGTCGGTCAAGGCTGAGAGATTTTGACGACGAACAATCACCTCGCCAATATATATAAACAATTTCCTTAACGTTCACATCCATAGACTTTTCAACGCCCCCACAAACTTTAAATAATTACGCTAATGTAAATCAAGATTAAAAACAGGAAATAACGATTTAATCCATAATAAGAATTGGTACAATGCCTACATCCATCCATACCTGGTTTATGTATTCTTCTGTGCAATTTTAACTTTTTTTTATTCCTGTTTTGCAAGTACTTACAGAAATTATTAATGATCTCAAAACAGTGGCGCATTCAAGGTTGGAATCTAGGAACTTGTATTACGTAATAGGAATGTTAGTTTTTTGAAAAATTATAATTTAAATTATTAAATTACATTTCATAAAATACTTGTAAAATAAAACCCTTGTAATACTTTGTGAAAACAGTAACTGTATTACTATCACTTTAATTACTTGTGTAGGGGCAGTTGTAAACAAAGCAAAAAGCAACATATACTATAAAAAAGCGTTGCTGCTAGATTGATCAAAATTCTCAAGTAATTTAATATTTTTTGCAGGCATGTTTAATAAATCTTGGTAGGGTACTTACCCTTCATTACCCCACCCTCCCGCAAATGTACTCCTGTCTCAAAATCAAGAAACATTCTTTCTCAAATAACAATATTACCTAACACTGACTAGCTGTTAGTGTACAAACACAATCCAATTTATTTACTATGTTATTTGCAATATCAGTGGGTATTATATTAGTAATCAATCATAATTTCACTATATCGTTGGGTCAACTATACCAACATATATAAGTAAGTAATAATATATAAACTACTGTAGAAAATGGTGATTGTATCAAATCTTCCAAGAATTGCAGGCGACTATGTAACGCCCTCTTGTAATGTAACCTGTAAGATTGCTATCAATTACTTGTAAAATACTTTATTTAATATTATATAATTGCCATTTGACGTTAAGTAATTGTACATTATTATTGCCGTACCTAATTGGAAAAGTCCAATAATAGGTAATAACCTAATAACAATTGATTATCTGACGAGATGACGTCGATTGCGTTACAAGTATGTAATAAGTAATTTAAAGCACATTCAAAATTAATTAAAAATTAAAAACACATTTTATTTTTCTGCTTTTTTATTATGATCTGATCAATAAACCACAGTAATAAGTTTATGACTTTAGTTTGTTTAAAGCTGTTGTCAGTGAATGCCACATTTTCAGAGTTTTTCGTAAGTACCTACATATTACAGATATTTTTAAAACTAGAAGAAACTCTATTTATTGCCTGAGACTACCTACTTATTAGATATATGATTGCTTTAAGTAAGCAAATTTATCTTTTGTCTAATGCCTGCCTGTGCTTTTTTATTTAAAAATAGTCTTAAAGTGAAAGAGCACATACAGCAGAAGAAACAGCTAGCAATGAAACCTAGATAATTACAGCAATCACCACGAATGGGGGGCTTAATTAAAGTTAATGTAGATGTAGATTTTTTTATTTAAAAAAAGTGGCATCAGTTCCAGCCCTCAAATGACTATTTTAAAAACCCCTTACATTAAGCTCTCCGGAATTGGCAACTCATTATCCTACGTGCACTTACAGAGAATCAGTCTATTGACACTTAAGGGCATAAAAACGAAACTAACTACTTAATACTTATCCAATCTTTTTATCAATAAATCAAATAGGTACATCATATCAAACTAGGAAAAGTAAAAGTTACTTTTGATTAAAGAATGTAAAAAAAAATTTTTCGAGTATGTACTAATGGCGATAATGAAAATAAAGACAGCAACGTAATTTTTTCTTCATTATGCTTCTAATATACAGATTTCTTATGAACCGAACATAGGAATTACACATTATTTTGTCAATATTTATTACCTATTTATATTCTTATTTATCAAAAGATAATGCCGCCGGTTGTAATTGTATGTAACAGGATGTCCCTATATTCGGGTCGTAAGTTACCAGATCTGTATACTTGTAACCTTTTGGATGTGGAAGAAAGACCACTCTATAAAGATAATGATCACAATAATGAGCTTTTTTAATTAATTAAGCTGCTTCGTTAGTTAAATAATTATTTATTCTAAAATAGGTCACTGGTAGATATATGCGATGAAATCCGAACATTCATTATTTATGGATTATAAGTACCTATTATACCTAACTCTAATAATAATATGATAAAGATTTGCTAGCGTTACTTATTTAATGATAATAGCCTATTTTGTTGTTTTATACTTATACATGTAATGCCTTTGAATTTATATTTAATTAGAATTTTAAGCAAAAGAAAAGAAAAATTAACAGAATGTTTAGTGTAGTGTTATAGGGGGATGATGATGATAACATTGTCGATAGACAAAATATGTAAAAATAGTAAGGTGTTAGAAAAAGTGGGAGGACCGAAAGATTTATGAAAGTAAGCAGTAGGACACATGAAACGTCAAGGGCTAAGTAAAAATATGTACAGCTTGATTACTCTAAGATGAGCTCTGAAGATTTTACAGCCGACGTAGAAGAAAGAAAGAGAACGCATTCGGAGGAAGAAAGATACAATCAACGCTCGACAAATTACGACAAATAAATATACTAGTTTTAAGACAGGGGTGCTTGATGTCTCCTCTCCGGTAGTCGTTATTTTAGTTTATACCTGAATCTCCCGATACTGTTATGTACCCAAAATTATTATACATACGGTAGATAACCTTTCAGTAATGAAACGTGTTAATATCGTAGCATTTTGCACACTATATTGGCAGCTTTTATATTCTTTAAAATATAATAATTATATAAAATATTTCGACCATTTTTAAATGAATAGTCGGGCGATTTAGTATGCGCCCTGACAAGTACTCTGCTTCAAACCAAGCATGCAAATGCATCTCTGTGGCTATCGCCAGCAAGGCGTTCGTTACCTTTTGCCATTGCGCATCTTAAGAACTAGTAATCCCGGAGACCATCCTAGAGTAATTTTACTGTAAGAACCAAAATCAGTAGTACAGAGGGGTTGAAGATGACATACATTAGATTACGTTGACTTATATGGTACATAGTAAGAAATGCCAAAAACGTCCTATATTATAGAATTGGATGATTAGAAACTTTTTTGGTGATGATGATGGGTACAAGTATCATAACAGCAATATTAATTGTTAATACACGGTGACCTCTAAACTTTTAAACACATTAAAAAAACTGTTTAGTTATAAACGTCTGTATTTATGCACCTACTAAACATGTTATTGGATAAAAGACGAAGTTATGTAGTTGCAAATTTGACTTTGTACTCATTATGATATCACATAACGACTTTTTAACTACATAGCAAGATTCTGCTATTTACCTACTAATTGTTATTACCTACGAGTGTTTTATTAAAAATATTACCCGTCCATAATACGTAATTATGTACAATATATGCCCTGAGACTTTATAATAAGTATTGTGGTTTGAGAACTATTAATAAAGAAGATAAAGAACGTAGATCGACTTAAAATCAGTGGAGTCAATAGTACTGTAAGTTTACAAAAGTTCAATGAATATTTACTAATATTCCCAAAATGAATTTTTTTGTTTTAAGAATGCAATATTAATAAATTTATTAGAACGTAATTAAAAATCACACGTGTTCCCAAAATAACTTTTGAGATCTTCTGTTAATATTCTGTACCTACAGCAAGTTTACAAATTGTAAAATTTATAAAAATCGGAAAACTAAAGCAATTTTGTCTAAAATATTTCCTTAAGTGACGGAAATCAAAAGCTTCAGAAAGGGGTGATTTTTAAAACAAACTAGTAAAAAATTATATTTTGTTTAAGGTACGACAGATGAACGTCATAAGTTTTTGAAGTTTTATCTCTATTAATAAAAGTCATTTTCAGTGTTATATTGTGACATATTTTCAATAACTTTTAGGAATTGATATAGACTTCCAAGGTTGCTATTAATTTAATTAAATTGATGTCAGCGGCCCATTAAAAGTTGATTTTGAAATATCTTTTGTGTTTAAATACTAAAAAAAACTATTACCTACACTAGAATTATATTATCCTATCCTTCGCGTGACCTATTCTTGGTTTAAGTGGAAAGAGAATGCTATACTATAACTGTCTTTGTTGTAACCATGCAGATAAAGTGCAGTGCAAACCAAACGTGTGTTCTTGGAACAATAACCTACATATATCCATGATGCTTTTTCGTTTTCATGTACAAGAAAGACGAAGATAAACTGCAACGTATTGGCTATATCGTTCCTTAGGTTAAGTGATATTTGAAATGAAAAGGGGTTAGGTTAGGACTAGTCTTCACATTTTACATTTTCTGTCAATGTGTACACAATTTGCCTAATGATATTTCTTTCTTGTGAGTTAATTGTTCATTTAAAAATGTATGAGTAAAACAGTTTTTCTGACAACATTTTTGTCATGCAATTGTCTGCAAAAATATATCTTGTTACTTATAGAGTACGTCAACTCATTCTATCCATAATATAACCTATAATTTGAAATAGCAGCAATACCGGCGTTGCCCGGGTAAGAATATATTACACGTTTGATGGAACATTCTAGAATATTCGCGAATTTAGAACTATCCAGAACATCCCATAATGATTCAAAACAACTTCTAACTTTTTTTAACATTCTGAAACATTCTTGAATGATCTTCAAGATTCTGGAACATTCTTGAACATACCAAATCATGCTGTAATGTTATAATAAAACATTCTTTTATTTCTTAGAACATATTTGAACTCTCTGTAACATTCTAAAAAAATCTGCATTCATTCTCATCCCCACTCCGTGCTGTTTGCTGGGTGAGTAGTGACATCAGTAGACTCCTGACTGGGATGACTAATCGATTGATAATAATTGATCAGTTATCGACCACTAAGAGTTGAAGATTATTACAGTACTAATAGCGCTATTAAAAATTGGGGGTTGGTGGTAGATGGATGAAAATTAAGAGTGATATGTATTTTTTAATGCCAAATCGTAAAAAAATAAAAAATTTTGTCCAAAACTAAAAAAGTTAGGGGTGGATAACCCTTATCACTTAGGGGTATTAAAAATAGATAGTAGCCAATTTTCAGACCTACTGAATATGCAGATAAAATTTCATAAAAATCGGTCACGCCGTTTCGGAGGAGTATGGTAACTAACATTGTGACACGATAATTTTATATATTAGATTAAGATTTTTGTTTATTGTCTATTATGTAATTATAATTCACCCCCAATTTTTGCGTCACGTCCTCCCCCCCCCTCCCCCAATTGTTTGAATGACTTAAGTACTTGAAATAAAAATTGTATAGGAACCTTATTAGGTATAAATATTCGTAATAGTTGAAATTGAGGTTAATAATAATACATATCTTTAGTATTTCTGTTTGGAAAATCACTCAGTTTATTAGGGAAAATTTTTATAAGAACGTGACGTTTTTCCTAATCAGAGCTACCGAAATACATACAATGGTTTCAAAAGCTTTCTAAATCGCATAAAAGAAAGATGTTACTCACCAGGCATTAATTTTGTCTGTCTATTACAACTTGCGCCAATGGTGTCTCAGATGATTTTGATGACGACAAGAAAGGGAACTGAAAAAATAAAAAAAAAATTAAACAAAAATTTATTAACGGGAACGTCTGTAGCTAATATTTAATTCGTAGAAATAAGTCAGAAGTGGATCCATGAGGGAGGCAGGGTTACAAAACCAAAATTCCATATTTATTTATTTTGGAGTTTAATAAATAGTAAAAGTTTCTGTGATATCCTTCTCAAAATTGTGGGTCAGCCCCTGATGAAATTAAAAATATATTATTTTCAACCTTTACCATTAAAAAAAAAACAACCCTTTTTAGCAACGTCCGAATTTTGATGTTAACATATTTTAAAATCATGACGTTTTAGGGTATTTCACCAGATTCGAATTTAACCACAAAAGATACTTTGGGATTACAAATATTTGGTCTTTTTGGTTTTTAACTCCTCGTTGTATTGCCATTTCGGGAAAAGTTTTGATGGATAGTAAGATTAATTTACTTACTGGAGCAATTCTGATATTATTGTCATAAAATTATCAAGAAAACTTAGTCTCGATTTTTATTTTATTCAATACCTGGTGCCCTCGTGACCTTACGCAGCAATCGCCACCACTGATTAATTACCAGAAAGTCTGTTATTTACTTTCGTGTTCAAATTCGACCACTGTTGTTCGATCGTTTGTTCGTTGGTCTAAAGGCGTCAAAACCACCGTTAGTCGAGTAAAACCGTGACGATCTCGTCCGTTGTTGTTGTATTGTATTGTATTGCGTGTTAAATGAAGCCATTTAAATTAGTTCGCTAATTAAATAAGCCGATAGGAAATTTGCAGCAATAATGAGAAGCGCTGGAGTTAATCGCGTGTAACGTCGAGAACGAACGGTAGTTACTGATAATAACGTATTATATGTAGTATAAAGACAGACCAAGAAATAAACTTTTTTAAGCCTTTTGTCTTTGTAATCTTACTGGTTTACCCAGATGGTGTGTTTAACTTTTTTAGATACTAATTACAGTGATGCACGCGAAATGGGAGAGAGGTCAATTATTACAGGTTCTCTGGAGCTTCCGTTGTGAAGGGTTTTCTAATAAATCAGTTCCGTTTTCTTTCCTTTATCCCGTTTTATGAATACGTTAAAGTAATATTCATAACTAGGAAACATGTAAGTTAATCAGTTAATTCACGAACTAATAAAATTCAAGAATATTTATCATACGTACCCATTATACATTGTAAATGTAAACTAATCAACGTTATTAAAAGGCTATAATAACTAACAGGTTTATTAGATAATTTTACACAGAGTTTGAGTAGAAACGTAATATGTACCTAATAATGAAATGACCAACAGTGTGGTTAATATAAAAGCAGAGTACTTGTCAAGGCGCATACTAAATCGCCCGACTATTCATTTAAAAATGTTCGAAATATTTTATATAATTATTATATTTTAAAGAATATAAAAGCTGCCAATATACGTAGTGTGCAAAATGCTACGATATTTACACGTTACATTACTGAAATGTTATCTACGGTATGTATAATAATTTTGGGTACATAACAGTATCGGGAGATTCAGGTATAAACTAAATTAACGACTACCGGAGAGGAGACATCAAGCACCCCTGTTTTAAAACTAGTACATATATTTATTTGTCGTAATTTGTCGAGCGTTGATTTTATCTTTCTTCCTCCGAATGCGTTCTCTTTCTTTCTTCTACGCCGACTGTAAAATTTTCAGAGCTCATCTTAGTAATCAAGCTGTAGATAAACATTTTATTTTAAAATAATAATATCAATTAAAATATGTTAGAGAACCTTAGTTCGTCCCTGGGTGTACACGCACTTAAGGCAAAAATATAAATTACATATATATTTGTCGACATTTTTCCTTTTTATGTCGTACAACCAAAAATGCATAATTTGCTACCGTGGAGCATATTTTTTCAACTACACCTACCTGAAAATATTTCTTGTTTTTCTAAAAATTGTCCTTCATTAAACGAACTGTCAAAATCTATTGGACAAAGCGATACACCCCTCAAAAAAAAATCAAAATTGTATTTATTAAGAAAATTGTACGAGTTTTCTTATACCGCTATTAGGGTACATTTTTATCTACATTAGTGGAATATTTCTTGAAATAGTTATTTAATGAGAATGGTTACCTTTCCTTATCTTTTACTTTCATATTACTATCTATTAATAATTTATAAAACCTTGGTTTAGTATTTAAGCCTTAGATGTTACCTAATCTTCCACTGTTATTATTTATTAAGAAACAATAGGAAATTAATTAATCAAGGTAAACAAACAAAAAACCACCAAACAGGCAAATTAGCTTGAAAACCCCTACTATAATGTTACGCCGTAGAAAATAACAATTTAATTAGCTATAATAGGGAAATAAATCAATGATAGAAAACGTAAATTTGCGTAACTTGTTTCTACCGTTAAAGAAGGTAAAGCAGAACAGACTGGGCTAATTAAAATATATTTTATTTTTATTTTTTTGCAGAAGACATGCAAGTAAGTATTTCGTAACCGTTACGTGCGGCTAGTTCATAGAAAATGAATTTCTAACTGATCGTTGGTTTTCAGTTTTCTTTTTCATTTCAATAGTATCGGTATTATCAAGTTCAATTAAACAATATTTACATACGGGTACATTTTTAAAGTGATTTTTAGGGACTGTTATTATTTATTATTACCAATCTGTAACGTAATTTGTGTCCTAAATTCCAATAAATTTTAATTCTCCTTCCTAAATGAACCCCAAGTGGTACGCACATTGTCCGTCATTTAAACATCATTCGAACAAATCCCAATTAAGTTGTCATTTAGGACGAAAGTTGACACAGGACAAGTGTACTTTGTATTTTGTATATTAACTTATGCGTGTTGAAGTGTCTTCTTTTCTTTAAGTAACCAGGTAATGCAAACGTGTTTAGAATAAAGCATGTTTAATAATAAAGCCAACACAAAATTGCCTTTATATGTACCTATTTATGTACGTATTTATAGTTGCATGTCATACTAACATAAAAATGATTTTGGGTTGAAGAACTGATTAAAAGTGACGAAATTATTAAAGGTATAAAGTTAAAGAAAGCTTTCATAAAATCTAAAAAGTGTTTGCATTCGGAATTTAAATAAAAAATATGTTGAGATAGAATAAAAGAACACGCAGCACAGGAAAAGTTTTGACACTAAGAAGGCATAGTTTCATTATTAGTTTGTATCCTTAAATCTAATAAATTCTAATTTTCCTTCCTAAATTAACCCAACTAATTGCAAAGCAAATACAGTCAAACTTCGATAACTCGAATTTTTATTAAACAGATCGAAATTAGTTGGAAATAGCATCAACTATGAGAAATTCCTGTATTATTACCAAGTTCGTAAAATGTTCAATTAGACAATACTTACATACAGATACATTTTAAAGTGACTTTTTAGTGATTGTTATTAATTATTATTATACCTATCTGTGACGTGAGTTGCTCTAAAGTGTATTACGGCTTTTTGGTTGAAAAGGTTATACCTGAGTGAGTAAAAATCTGAAAGAATCATAAACCTATTCTAATTTCAGATAATTTTTTTTCAATCTAAATTAAAAGTACGGTTAATAAAATTAAATCTTAACCGTTGTTGTAAATTTTCTATCAAAAGGCATAATAAACGAGCTTTTATAACAAAAATTTTGATTAGTTGATATCTTCAATTTTTTTAAATCAAACTGTACAAAAATACCTTAACCAATTTTTTACCGTTTTTCATTAGAAATGTGCAGTTTTCATCTTCATCCCTTCAGCATTCACTCCACCGTCTTCATCCCATCTCCAAACATTTTTTTACTGCTGCATTCTCAGTCTTTCCATTATTTTTCTCCCTCCCACTAATGGTATGATTTTATGTACGATTACAGTCAAACTTCAATAACTCGAAAGTCGAAAAGGGGAATGTTTGATAAGTCAAACCAAATTGGTTGACAATAGCAACAACAATGAGAAATACATGTAATTTTTACTGGATAACTCGAATTCTGGTACTTTTATTACTCGAATACCTTAATAACTCGAAGATAATATTTGGCGCCAACTTCGATAAGTTGAATTTTACTTTTTTTACTTCTTCTTATTTGTCGTTAAAACGTACTTTAAAAGCTTAGACCAAAAATTAAATCATATAAAAAAGTGGGAAGTAGTGCTCTGGAAAAAGACGTTACCCCCTGTATATTTGTCAATCTATCTATCTATCTATTTATCTGTAACAAGAACTAAATACATACATGCAAATGCTCATTTACAAAAAAAGCACATACATATGTTTATGTATTACTATTCAATAACTCAAAGTCTTATTGTGATTTCATTTATCGAAATTAAACGAAATTTTCGACTTATAACGATGAAATTGCAGAAAGTTTGCTGAATAACCTTGAAAATAAAATTTAATCCGAAAATGTTACATTTTTTTAATGGGTGAGAAAAATTTGAAAATTTCAGGTTCTACAGAAACTTCAAGATTTGAAAATCTAAACCAGTCCATTCTTATCTATTAATGTGCCTCCACCTTTTTCAATAAATATTAAATATAGGTACAGGTATTTGAATTTAATAACATATTTGAGAATAACCACTACCTATTGTTGATGTGTAGTGGATCCCATACTTTTCGCAGATACGTATTATTAGTTCCCTTGACATATTGTTTCTTGGTAAACTGCTGCAATCTACCTATGTACACATGTACTAAATAAGTGATCTAATGAACCGAGCCTTGAAATGTAATCTGTGAGAAACGGCTGTTTGCTTTTTATTTGCCACCTACGCCATCGTTCTCAAACGGATGCAAATTGATTGTAGGTAGAAATGAAGGGCATGATCTAGAGTGAGAGTTCTTCTTTAAATCAGTCCACACTACAGGGTGGACTAGTTTACGTCGCCTTTTATGTCTATTATGTAGGTAAACTACTACATACGTTAGTTACAAAGTTCAGACCAAAAAATTGTTTAATTTATGGAGGTTAAAATCGTTAAATACTGATATTTTCAATAGAATCTATATATTCGATCTATATGATGAGCATTTTTTTTTTAAGTACCTAGTCATTGCACTTATTATTTTATTGTTTAATGAAATATTAATTGAGAAATTCAAATTAGATTCTTTAAAGACAAGGGAAATTGAGAGAAAATATGATGTTGTTTATAACCTTTAGAGACATGTAGAAATATAATATTAGAAGCGAGAACAGGAGTAAAGGGGGGTAAGAAAAGTTTAAGTTAATTTGATTAGATCTTGAGATGTAGGGTGTTCTAGTTTTTGGAAATTAGACGATTTCCAATATAACCCTTCAGGAAGTTGTTTATGTATGTACCTTCCATCTATAATCATAATGTTTTGTTGATTCAGTGAAGGTGTTGTTTATTTAAGCAACATTAATTACTCTTTTTAATTATTTCTGATAGATTAATAATCAGTAAATTAATAAACACTGATGGTAAAGGTTGCACACTTTTTTAAATTATTTGAACCTTGAGGTTGTTATTTTTATAACTCTCAAATTTTTTGTTCGTGAACGTCATTGTACAATAAATTACCATTACTGACAATTAATTTTAAGCAAATAATTGTGTTTACCTACAACTAAAAAATAAAAATATCTATGTGTAATAAAGAGGTAGTTAATAATAATAATTTGTCTAAAGGTTCATACGTATTAAATATGCGAAAACCCAGGTAAAAAATCGTCAGGATTTATTTAAAGAGACATACAAAAAGTCGATTTAGAATGCCGTCAATAACAGAATCGTTTTTTTTCGTGTTAATGTTCAATTAAACCAAGTGACATTTACTGTCTATGAGTAGAATTTAGGAGTTTGTAATAAAAAGAAAAGATAAATTATTGTTAAGGTGAACTTTGGTTTGGACCAGCCAACAAGGCCAAGTCAACTTTATAATCCGAGGAACGTTTGAGATAATAGCATTTCATTTTTTCAATAAAACTTCGTTAGGAATATAAACTAAAACCGTCCATTAGCTGTATTACGATAACAAAGTTTTATTTGTTCTTTTAAATACCTGCATGTTAATTTATGAGATATTTTTGAAGATACAACAGAGGTGACACTTCACTTTCACGGTGACATAACCAAACTTTTAGTGCAACTGTCAATTTAACGTTTGGAAATATCATAGAGGGGTTGAGAATGCTTTAAAAGCTTCGTTGGTAAATAAGTCAATAAATGAACCACTGTTTCTGAATGTAACGTAAAATAATAACTCACACAAACTTTATTTTGATAATAAAATTACTGACATTGACAAACGTCACTTTTATAGGTTACGTTACCTAATGATGTTCAACCTAATCTAACTTAACGTAAAAGTAACTAACTAATGTCAATGGGTGGCCAATAGCAATTGGTTTACCCTGAAATAATTACTTTTGGTGATTTTGTAACAAAAACATTTACTGGTCTAATAAATATGATAGGTTTCAGATTATAAATACACAATAAAATCAATTAGACAGTAGTTTGCATAAGTAATATTAGAAATTACCGGCTTAATGATCTGTGTCATCGTGACCATAACAATATCTAGATATAATTATCTACATTTTAGATGTAACTTATAATTAGAAAGTAACCACTCAATTAATTACGCTAGAAAAAATTATCGATCGAGATAATCTTTAGAAATAAATAATTTTAAGCAAATCATTAACTTTCTAACGGCGTCAGTTGCGGTAGCCACAGCACAGTGACATTGATCACTAATTGATTTTGATTTGTATTATGCCATGAGATATTTCACCAACCAAGCTCAAGTATCATTGGCATTTCATGAGCTAATTATAAAGCATTCTTTCGATGAATTATGCTTTATCAATTTTACAATTGATTTCACTTCCGCTTCCTTACAGTGCTACCAACTGTTAGGTTGTTAGGTTCTTATAGTTACAAAAGTGACAAAGTTTTCTACCCAAAAAAACTTTCAATAGAATTAATGCTTCTATATTAATACCTAAAATACGTATATTTGTAAAAAATTGCGGCGGAAACGGACGTCATTACTTAATGGTTTCAAATTAAAATAATTATTTATTTATTGACCTTATTACGTTTCGGTATTATTTATTATTATATTATTTTCTACATTTAAGGCCAAAGAGTTAATAAAATAATATTTGTAATAACATCAAAAATTTGACCGCAACCAAGCTGAATTTGGTACCGCTGGAAAAACTTTTGAGCATCACTGCTTTCTTTTATATATTAGGAAATTAAAAAATTGAATAAAAGCGTTCAGAAATAAAATTAATAAATAATAAAAACAATTATTTTTTTAGTGTTTTTTAGTTTAATAATAACAAAGAGAAATCGTATCTAGCAAAAATATTTTGTAATTGAGTAACTAGTTTTTTTTATGAGTTCTGTGGCAATTTTTAATTTAATTAATTTTTCGTGATTATTGTGTTAATTTAAGTGTCCACGTCTAGATCGTTTTCCTCGATTTCCTTTTGGGCTGCTCTTTAAACTGAACTAAAATAACTTTCTACTTGTGCAACAGGTCTTAAAGTTTGACATTAAGAATACACTTAAAAAGGATTGTAAGTCGTGGGCAATGTTCATTTAATATTCCGTAGACGCATTCGCTTTTATAACAATAACGTGATACAAAAGTGAATTTAGTTCGGTGTGGCGTGGCACACTTCTTCGACTCACTTGTTCTCTTAATAAAACGCTTTGTTGTATTCACAGTAAAATTAATTTCTTACGACTAAAACCGTGTCACGAACATTCAAAGCGTTTGCAATTTAGTGAAGAAATGTCTCAAAATGATATTCCAGAAAATAGATCGTTCTCTAAGCAACAGTTGCATAAAGATGCGAAGTGAGCTGAATTTAGTGCAGAACACTCACTTCATTCCTTCACGAGCTGCCACTGTCTCTCTAAGTAAATTAAAAAAAAAAAAACATGAATTATTGTGTTGCACTTTTATTTTATTTTGAAATAAGTTTTATAAACCTAAATTTCTTTTAGTGTGTTTTTGCTATTTCTTTATTTGTCGTGACTGTGGATTGGGTTTGTTCGTTTTGTAAAGTGATCACGAGCGTCAGACATGTCGGCACGATCTCCTCATCTGCTGCAGATCTTTTTCATTTTATTTTGAGCTTAATCAGGAAGTAAGTACGCACGACCGAGCAATTGTTTCTGCCTGTAATGCTTTTATTCATGCAACGACTTTTTTCTTTCTGCAAGCACGAAGAAATAGACGATAACGTTAAGTAAACTGTGTATTTCAAGAGCGAAAACTTATCTAATACTTTTATAAATAGATACCTGCATACACGAAACTAATGTAATGTAAAATTATTGAGAGATTCCGTTTACGTCATCGACATATAGGCTCCTCGAAGCAGTTAAAGAAATAGCATAGTGGCAAAAGAACATTGAACCGTCTTAGAGTACAGGAAATACGATGCTGGTGAAGACCACAAGGAGGCAGCCAAAATTTGTAATGTTAAATGCACGTGAACGGCTTCTGGCGCAAAGTGCACATCAATAAAATGTGTCGGAAAGGACGTATCAGCAACTTCAGGCACAAAGCGAACAGTAGTAGCTTGTCATGCAAAGAAGGTGGTTACATCTTGCAGGGCAAAACGCATATCAATTGCTTCTAGCGCAAAGAGCCCCTAAATATATTGTCGCGACTATAAGATTGCGAAGTTTAAGCACATAACAATAGCTTGTGGCGCAAAGCACACGTAAATAGATTCTGGCGCAATGCGCTCATTGATAACTTGTGGTGCAAAGTGCATTGTCATAAATCACGTCAAATTTTTAAGGCGCTTAATACACGTTTTGAGACGTGATAGAAAGCGCACATCAAGAGTTGTAACGTTGAAGGCATGTCAATAGCCTCTGGCACAAAGCACATGGTTATAATTTCTGGCGCAAAGCGCACATTAAAGCCCTGTGGCCCTAAGCTCATGTCAAAAGTCCTGATACACGGAGCACAAAGGTTGTGCATATCAATAGCTTTTGGCGCAAATGTGCTCGTTAATAGATTCTAGCACAATGCGCACATTAATATCTTGTGGCGCAAATCGCACATAGCCCTGTGGCCCTAAGCTCATGTTAAAAGTTCTGATACACGGCGTACAAAGGTTGTATATGTCAAAAGCTTCTGGTGCAAATGTGCTCGTCAATAACTTTCGGCGCAAATGTGATCGCTAATAGATTTTGGCGCAAGGCGCACATTAATATCTTGTGGCGCAAAGCGCACATTAAAGCCCTGTGGCCCTAAGCACATGTCAAAAGTTCTGATGCACGGCGCACAAAGGTTATGCGTGTCAATAGCTTTTTGCGCAAATGTGCTCGTTAATAGATTTTCGCGCAATGCGCACATTAATATCTTGTGACGCAAAACGCACGTTGAAACCTTGTGGCCCCAAGCGCATGTTAAAAGTTCTGATACACGACGCACAAAGGTTGTGCGTGTCAATAGCTTTTGGCGCAAATGTGTTCGTTAATAGATTTTAGCGCAATGCGCACATTAATAGTTTGTGGCGCGAAACGCACGTATAAATCTTGTGGCCTCAAGCACATGTTAAAAGTCCTAATACACGGCGTACAAAGGTTGTATATGTCAAAAGCTTCTGGTGCAAATGTGCTCGTCAATAACTTTCGGCGCAAATGTGCTCGTTAATAGATTTTGGCGCAAGGCGCACATTAATATCTTGTGGCGCAAAGCGCACATTAAAGCCCTGTGGCCCTAAGCACATGCCAAAAGTTCTGATGCACGGCGCACAAAGGTTATGCGTGTCAATAGCTTTTTGCGCAAATGTGCTCGTTAATAGATTTTCGCGCAATGCGCACATAAATATCTTGTGGCGCAAAACGCACGTTGAAACCTTGTGGCCCCAAGCGCATGTTAAAAGTTCTGATACACGACGCACAAAGGTTGTGCGTGTCAATAGCTTTTTGCGCAAATGTGTTCGTTAATAGATTTTAGCGCATTGCGCACATTAATAGCTTGTGGCGCGAAACGCACGTAGAAATCTTGTGGCCTCAAGCACATGTTAAAAGTCCTTATACACGGCGCACAAAGGTTGTGCGTGTCAATAGCTTTTGGCGCCCTCCAGGAGATCGTGGTGCTTGGAATAAGATACTCGGTGAACGACACACCATTTCTTATAGAAAGATCTTTTTTAACGGTTTCCTAGTCTTGATTAATTTAAAACTGAACGAAATTGAGATACATAACACTTCTTCACAGTGTTTCGTTTTCTTCAAGAAAACGATTGAATTAAAAATAAAAGCTACAACTGTATGTGTATCTAGTTAACAATTTCCATGTCTAGACTACGTAGACTTGTTTAATAACCATAACGAACAGTGACCTGTTGGTAATATTCTTGAAATACTACTTAATTTTCCCACAGAAGGCACAAGACATGTCGCTTCCGTATACTTAGGTACTTAAAAATTCAAACCAAAAAATTACATAATGTACCTAGGTACATTGGAAATAACGGAAGAGGATTATATGAATAATTATAACAAGCAATTCAAAGACACTTTTTTAAAGGTAGAGACCCGCATAGGAATATTTTTGAAAAAAATTGCTGAAGAATTGTTTTTTGTTGAAATACAAATACAAATATGTTGCCAACAATGACAAAGAAGTAAACAAACAAAAGAAGCAAACTACATACATAGTAAACAAATGAAACTTACTACATATTTACGTATAATGTTACTGTACTTGTGCAACCAAAAGAATGCACAGGTAAACACTTCTTATTGACATAACATTTTCTTGTATGTATTGACATAGCATGCATCTAAACGCAAGTGGGTGCACTGAACAGTAAAGTGCTGCACATGTGTACATAATGTCATAGATTATTGTATAAACAATTGTGGGTATGAATATGTTCCTAATATATATTATTGATGGATTAATATACATATACCTATACAATTAAGAAGTTTTGAGTTAGGTTAAAGAAGACTGATTATTTTATATTCATAATTGAAAAGGACAAAGCTGCAAATGTTTTCAGAAGCCTTTTGAGGGCTAAAAAATAGTATAAAATGTATTTTGAGACTTTTCTATTTGAAGTTGTGCCTCTCTAGAAATGCTACAAACTTTAAAATTATGTATTTAACAGTGAGACAACTCTTGACTGTAAAAGTAACTTAACAACTTTATGCAACACAGTTCATAAAACACATTTTCATCGGTTATAATACTCAAACCACTATTTTGCATAATTTAAAGTGCATCGCCTTTTGAGTCTAGACCTCTGTTTAAAATTCATCCCTCAGTTCGTGTTTGGACCATTATAAATGGCCAGAAATTACCATTTCGCAAAAAGCCTTTCTTTCACGTCAATGGTCACGTAATGTGACCCACAAAATTAGTAGGTACCATCAAAACAACTAAATTTAATGCAAATTCTTCTTATTCATCGTCGCGAACTAAGAACGAGTGGTATGTCGACCAAACTGGTTCCTGCAAGTCATCGAAAAACCTCCATAACGTATAAATATACACAGACTGACTGACTGACTCTTCTTGGCGAACGTGAGTGATGAGATGAAGACGATAACCGGGTCCCTGGTGTTGTCTTTTCTGACCGTTATTTTCTCGTGTGTCTTCCTTGTAACCAGGTTACCTAGAGCAGACACAATATGGTACTATATTGTGGTACCATCGCTACGGCCTACAGTCAGTATAATGTTTAATGGTCGTGATGGTATTCTCATTAAGGTGACGCGTAACGAATACAAAAGTACGAAAAGTCCTACTGGCTTCTGATTGTTTTGAATCCATGGACGTGGTAGAAGAACCAGATTGGACATAAAATATGGTTTCTTCTTCCCGAGATTTTATTATCGAATTTATAGTAATCCTTTTATATCATACTATATCAAGAAAAAGTTTAGAGTTGGTTTAAAAATTAAAACGAATTTGTTCTATGGGAATTTCTTTAGTTTTGTTAACCGAGTTAACATGGAAAAGAAAGAAATCCAGTAAAATTCTATCAAAGAAGTCCCATTCAACGAATTATTATAATTATTTCATTTCATTGAACGATATAAAATCTCATGTGGAGGTAAGGTACTTTCACAAAATTTTACCATATCTCAAGTGGAAACATGGGTCCCACCAGATCTTACAAAATCTCATGTGGAGACATGGGGATCTCAACAGATCAATGAAATTTTATGTAGAGAGATGGGGGTTGAAAAAGATTTTACCAAATTTCACTGGAGGAATAGGAACCTCAGCAGATCTTAGTAAATCTGATGTGGCGGAAGGAGGATCCACCACATCTTACTAAATGTCATGTGGACGGATGGGGATTCCACGAGACCTAACGAAATCTCGTGTGTGTGATTAGATTCCACCAGATCTTACGAAATCTTATGCAGAGGGATGGGGTTCTATCGGATCTTAAAAAATTTCATGTGGAAGGATGGGGATTCCACAAGATTTTACCCAATTTTTCGTGGAGTGTTCAGAGCCTCGTCAGATCTTACTAAATCTCATGTGAAGGGATGGGGATTACACGAGACCTAACGAAATCTCGTGTGTGTGATTAGATTCCACCAGATATTACGAAATCTTATGCAGAGGGATGAGGTTCCATCGGATCTTACAAAATTTCATGTAGAGGGATCGGGATTCCACAAGATTGTACCCAATTTTTCGTGGAGGGTTCAGACTCTCATCAGATCTTACTAAATCCCATGTGAAGGGATGGGGATTCCACGAGACCTAACGAAATCTCGTGTATGTCATTAGATTCCACCAGATCTTACGAAATCTTATGCAGAGGGATGAGGTTCCATCGGATCTTACAAAATTTCATGTAGAGGGATCGGGATTCCACAAGATTGTACCCAATTTTTCGTGGAGGGTTCAGAGCCTCATCAGATCTTACTAAATCCCATGTGAAGGGATGGGGATTCCACGAGACCTAACGAAATCTCGTGTATGTCATTAGATTCCACCAGATCTTACGAAATCTTACGCAGAGGGATGGGGTTCTATCGGATCTTACAAAATTTCATGTGGAAGGATGGGGATTCCACAAGATTTTACTCAATTTTTCGTGGAGAGTTCAGAGCCTTATCAGATCTTACTCAATCTCATGTGGAGCGATGGTGATTTCACCAAAACTAACGAAATCTTGTAGTGCGTTTTTGTTCCACCAGGTCTTACAAAATCTTTTGCAGAGGAATGGAGTTCCATGGGATCTTACAAAATTTCATGTTGAGGGATGGGGATTCCACAAGATTTTACTCAATTTTTCGTGGAGGGTTCAGAGTCTCATCAGATCTTATTAAATCTCATGTGTCCCGAAGAGGTTCCACCAGATCTTATTAAATTTCAAATCTTAGGTGGAGGAATGGGGTTTCCATATTATTTCTCAAAATCTTACGTGGAGGGTAACATCAGATGTTACCAGAGGTTGGAAAAAGCCGAATTAAAAGAAAATCATCTCAAATATTTGATGAAAGTTCTTTAGCCTATTTTAAAGATTTAAATAACGCCGCCAATGGTACTTATACTATTTATACACATATCTAAAGTATACTTATACATCTGCAGTAATACCAACCGCTCAATTGAATAATGGCGCCGAGTAATGGAGGTACACAAGCGAAAAAAAGTTATGAAATACGGGAAGTAGGAAAAGCGTTTCGTTCAAAGATGAAAGATGATATTGCTTGGCACGACATTGTCTTTAAAGAGTTGTTGCTTTGCGCAGTTGCGCTCATACGGAGACCTACCACTATGACGGGGACAATGAATAATAACTCATTACAAACAGCGAAACGCAATCGTAATAAGAGAATCATGTATTATTGTTCTTGTTGTTTTGTAACGATACGGCTCCAAGTACCTACATAATAATAAAAAAAGTAAATAAAAGTAAGACACTATACGTTGAAGTCGCGTTACATCAGAGAATGGGACCCGATCGTTTATCAAAGGTGTTGCATTGTCTTACTTTTTCAGAAACAGAAAAAGATATGAAGAAGTTGAGTTGGAGTAATAATAACGCTTTCTGATGGCCGATAAGAATTATCTGCAATAAGCGCGTTTATGGGTCAATTTAGGAAGGCGAAGTCATTAAGTCAGGGTTGAAACACAACTCTATTTATTTTTTAAATAATCAGATATTGCAATATGCTCATATGATCAATGAACCACCATGTTTTCGTAACCGGACTTGAAAACTGTTTCTTTTTTATTTCGATGTCTCATTTTCTAAAGAATTGAGATTAAGAAACTCAAGATCAAGACAATATTAACATAAATAGGCCTAGTCTTGTTCTTGGTCTACATCTGGAACATTTAATTTTGATCTTAGTCTAGAATATTTGGTTTTGGTCTTGATCTACCTCACTTAATTTTGGTATTGGTCTAGCAGAATATTTAGCTTTGGTCTTGTCTAAAACACTTATCCTCATCTAAAACATTTCGTCCTAGTCTTGGTCCTCTATTCACGATTTCACAAAAATTTAAAGAAATCTCCAAGACACAAATGTGTACGACTTGAAATTGGACAGTTCTAATACGCAAAATTTGATTAAGAAATATTTATATTAATTTCTAGGTCAATTAAATAAGGAAACTAAATGTCCATTTAAATGGAACATAGAACAGAACGTTTCGTGCTATTAACTTGTTAAATTTATACGCCACGTTAATGTAACACCCGCTGACCTATTATGCAATTAAAAATATTGAATTATTATTTTATTTCAGGTTCCGGCTCTAATACGTATACATGTCATTAGGCAGAACGATACAAGGCGATTTTTGCTGGGTAAGTACCAACACACAATTCAATTCCGTGGTTACTGGCTATTGTTTTATACAAAAACGTTTCAATTAGTCTAACGTCATAAACGGTAGCAGCTAGCATTGTACTATTTAAATTAGTATATAAGGTTATTGCTACCGTTTAATGACTAATTAAAATGTGTTTTATTGTTTAATAGATCGATAAAATCCTTAAAAAGGACTTTTACGAAATAGGTGCCTCTATTAAAAAATTTTATGTTCAATAAGTACTTGAACAGCTACACCTACACCTTGCGCTATTTCGAAAAGTATCTCATTATGGACAAATTAGTTAAGTATTAGGTGTAAATTAAAAATATTGATGGACCGGGATATTCTAAAAGTAAAAAGGCCCTGGAATTTTAGTGTCAAGGTAACTGGAATTTTAGAGGTGAAACAGTTTCGGAATTCTAGAATCTAAAAAATCTAGCAATTCTAGAAATAAAGAGGCCTAATAGATAGATAAGAGTTCAAAAGGTTCAGAATCTTAGGAGACAAAGTCCCGAAATTCCAGGAGTTATGAGGTCCAGAAATTATAAATATTCAGAATTCTAAGAGTTAATGGATCTCAGAATTTTAGGTATCAAAGGGTCTGCAATTTTAAACGTGAAAGGATTATGGAATTTTTGAGTGTCAAGAGTCCTTGCTTGGACTTTTGGAAGTCTTAAGGCTTAGGGGCTGTGGGAGTTAAAGAGCACCGGAATTTTAAGAATTAAAGGGGCACCAGAGTATTATAGGTCAATGGTTCTGGAGATTTAGAGGTGAAAGAATCCCGAAATTTCAAAATCTAAAGGTCTCGGGATGTTAGGCATCAAAGGGCCTCAGGATTTTAAGAGTCAATGAGTCCTAGAATTTTACGAGTTACCTAATGGGATCTGGAATATTAGAATTTTAAAATATAGGAATTCAAGGAATCAAAAGGTCTTGGATTCTAGGAGTCAAAGGACCTCAGAGTTTTGGATGTCAAACACTTTAGGATTTTAACAGTCAAAGATGTCCAGAAAGAATTCTAGAAGTTAAAAGGATTCAGAATTATAGGAGTTAAGAAGAATTCTAGGAATTAAAAGAGTTCAGAATTGTACGAGTCAATGGAATCCAGAATATTAAGTTTAAAAAGGGCCCGGATTTCCAGCAGCCCACAAGTATCGGAATTCTGGGAGTTAAGAGGCTTCGAAATTTTAAGAATCAAATAGCTCTGGAATTATAGGTGTCAAAATACCCTTGAAGTCACGGATTTAAAGGGTTCTATTATTCAATAAGTTTATGAACTTTAGAATTTTTGGAGGCCTCTGAAATGTAAAAATTAAAAGCCAAAAGGTCTCAGAATTTAAAATTCTGTTATAATCTCAGATTGTCCATTCCGAAGTACTAATTTGCGTTAAAGTAATTTCTCTCTTTTCAAATTGGCCCTGACCTCACGAAGTTGTTTGAAAAATAATATTTTATTACTAGCAGCAATACCCCGGGTAAGGATATGTTACACGTTTGATGGAACATTCTAGAATATTCGCGAATTTACAACTATCCAGAACATCCCATAATGATTCAAAACATTTTCTAACTTTTTTTAACACTCTGAAACATTCTTAAATGATCTTCAAGATTCTGGAACATTGCCAAATCATTAAATTAATCTCTTGATTGTTACGATGATAACACTGATGAAAAGTCACTGAATTTCGGTTTATATACCATCAGACATCGAAATTTCTAGTATTAGAACACTCTAGAACATTCAAATAGTCTGTTCTTTTTCATTTGTCAAAATCACTTAAATTTTTCTGGCCACTGTTCGCTTTTGTTTCTAATTGATCTTCACTCGACTGCAAACACAATTTAACTGAAAAAAACGTCACTGAATGTTGATTTATATATCATCGAACATCGAAATTCCTAGTAAGTACCAAAAACACTCTAGAATATTTAGATGAAACGGTAGATGTACACTTTTTGAAACTTTCTAGATCATTCAAGAAATTTTTAGAACTTTCTCGAACATTCTAAGTCGATAATAACAGTTTGCGCTCATTTTAGAATTTTTTAGATCATTTTAGAAATTTTGAGATCTTTCCGGAAGTCCTTATGACTTAAAACAGGACAGAAATATTCTTTTCACCTTTCTGCCACCTACAACCACCCACTTCCACCCACCGCGACCAAACTCCCTTACTCCCACCTGGAGACCAAGGGGTATTTACCACCCCAACAGGAAATTGATTGGAGTAGGTAGAGATAGAGAAAACTCTGTCTTTACGTACGAATATTAGCATTTTATATATGTATTTAGATTAAGATATTTAGATTATTAACAAAACTCTGTGACAGAATTTTTGAGATTAATACTTTCAGAAACTGACAACTTACGTATCGTTGCGAAACATTTAAAATCCCTTTGTGAAATATTCTGTATTTGTGAAAAAAGCGCAATTCCAGTTAAAAATTGTTTTGCTACGTAGGTAGTGAATTTGGGCTAAAACCTATTTATAAACTTATGAGTATAATAATGTGCTTGCACGAATCCATTCTCTATTCCATTTCAAACTCAAGTGAAAGTTACATGGTCTCAAGGTGATATTTAGTAAGGCTTGGATCTTGGATCATGACTGTGTACTGTGTAGCGGTAACGTGGTGTCTTTGTACTCATTGTTTCGAAATGTCGGGCTCCCATTTTATTATGAGATTGCCTGCAACAACCTTGCTACTTCAATCACCATTTAGTATTGTTGTATACAAAATAGAAAAATTACTATAATAGTACATAGATTATTTATTGTTATATTAGTTGTAAGTACTATGATCTTCAAGTACTCACTTATCTACTACATAAATATATACATGAGTTTATTTTCGAGATGAATAAATGGAATTATTTGATTTCACAGTTTGTAATTAAAATATGACTGATTTTCAAAACTGCTCTAGTAGTTGAAAGTTTTGTAGCACAATCACTAGAGATTTCGAATAATTAAAAATTCATATTACTATTGTGTAGATACTCCCCCCCTTCAGGGATTAATTTTCTTAAAATTATCAAAATGAAATAATTTACCACTTCAAGGCTAAGGGTCATGGGATTCTGAAAGACCTCTAGTAATATATTATGATTATCAATATAATACTCATCAAAATATAAATTTTAGTACCTAAAGTCTTTTTATAATTTTTTTTATATGTTATTTTCTCGATTTATAATCAACATATGACTGATTTTCGTCCCTTTTACTCTATGAGTTGATTGAGTTTTAAAAGTTATTTATTTCCAAAAATGTTTATATTATCTACAATTTGTGGAATTCTGGTTTAGAGATTTTGAAGGATTAAAAAATTCATGTTATTCTTGTATACCTTCCCCCTCAAAGATTTATTTTCTTTTAATTTCCTGTAATAGGAAGTTAAATTCCCCAAATGAAGTAACCTACCACTCTAAGGCTCAGGTTCGTGAGATTCTGAAAGACATTAAATAATATTTTATGGTCTTTAGAAAATACCCAAGTATAACTATAATATTTAACCAAAAATAAATATTAGATACTTTTTTGGGTGTCCTGATTTTATTTTCTATAAAAACTATATAAAATTGTTAGTTTCTATTGCTACAATTTACAACTATATTGGGTTATCGTTTAAAACGTTTTAAAAGTTACTTTTTTAACAATAACAAAGAAATTGTGTGAGGCCTTTTACATTATGTGTAGGTTATCATATCAGGCACGTAGGTGGAAAAAAACATGACTAATAAATAAAATGACCAGTTGCAGTAAATTGTCTGACCTTAACCTGCTTTATTTTTACAAGGTTATTCAAAAATAGATCTGCAGCAATTTGTACATAATTTGCATGCTTGTATATAATATATTTAGGTAGGTATCTATGTATAATAACCACAAAAATAATATAAAATGTATTTTAGACTCCGCCATTAATTAATTCGCAATATATAAAATTGTTTTCTAAATAGGAGAGAAATTATCTAATTAATACTGATATATTTATTTTAAATGAAGAAAATTCGTACTTATGTAATGCAGGTGCAGTTGGGGTTAAGTTTATAGAGGGTACTGAGGGTGAATAAAAAACAATGAGTGGGAGGATCGTGACGTTCGCCGTTCATCAAAAATTTTACTGAATTTTTACAGAATCCTTGGACTTCTGATAAATAGAAATATTATTTTTTTGTTCGTTACAAAAGATATTTATTAATTTATTTAAATTTTATTATCAAAATAAAATAAATATTTTTGAGGAGGGGTGTTAAGTTTTGTGACGTAATATTTACAGTGGGGGTTACAGAAAGTGTGACACAGCGTGACAACCGGGGGGCAGGGGGTCAAAAAAAAAGCTAATTTTAGTGTGACGTATTTTATGAACAGCCCCTAGCGTCCAAGATACTGAAAACGATGTATTTTTCTAAAACATCAATAAAAACAAAGAGATTGTAAACGAACGTGTCTGATCCCGTTTTAACGAGATTTTCATTAGTAAAGTGCCCTTATATATGCGTTACAACCGCCTCTTTTTCCTTATTATGATAACCCACTTTATGCATTCTGTTAAATAATAGCTGACATAACAATCAGCCTTTTAAGCAAAGTACTGGCACCATATTAATAACATTTTTAATTATTGACCTTTCTTATTTCTTTATATTAAGTATATTATCTACTCTAATAACGTAACGTATATAACATATGGTAGAGGCAGTCTTCCTGATGCGTACATACCTACTAAAATATAAGTACTAATAATTCGATCAAAACTGTTAAAAAGTTTCACACACTAGGTGCTTGGTTGTCTCACATTAAATTGCAATTATGACGATTTAATCTTCGACAGGCTAAAAGCTCACAACAGTAGGTAGGCAAGGAGCAGTGTCATCCATAAGGTACTTATATAAATTTATTTTTAATGGACTCGGCACGATATTGTGCAAGACGAAATTAAACAGCGAGTAAAAGGTAAGTAGGTACGTAAAATAATTCGTGTGATGGAATTTTAAAAGTGATGGACCATATACATTTGTAGAATCCATTTTTATTTGTAACTACGTATATATTTTAATTAATTGGAAAATAGCCCTGGTCAATTTAGCCATTCGAAGCTACATAAATTCCCACCAAGCTGAAAATCAGTAAGATCGTTTAAAATATGATTAAAAATAAAATTTGAAAGTTCCCAATCTTTCCTCTGTTTGGAAAAATTTTTATTCTAGGTCAAACGTCAAAAAAATGAGTTTTTCGCGATTTTCAGCAAAACGGTAAGTTTTATCATAAAAATACTTCGGACAAAAATTGTAGATCATAAAATTATCTATAAAATATGTATCAATATTCTTTTTCCTAAGAGCCACCGTTTCTGATATATCAGGTTAAATGAAACCCAGTCCCTTATTTTATACGCCAGTGTAACCTCGAGACAACATCTGTCTCCTGTTCAATTGTATGCGTGGCTAGGGTCTTATACCTGCTTTATGTCAGTGTGCCCAATAAATGAAATACTGTTAGTCTCAGGGTTGCCAGATTAGGGGATTTTCCCCAAAAAATAGGGGTTTTTTTTTCCTTTAGGGTATTTTTTGGGAATATATTTTTCAGGGGAATTCTTCTTGGGAAAAATTTTCCTCTACAATCTTTTTTCTATTTGCACTAAATATTTTCTAGTTCTTAGGGATTTATTTGTCACATAGCTTATTTTGGGGTATTTTAGAGAAACATATTTTATAGATAATTTTATGATCTACAATTTTTGTCTGGGATAATTTTATGATAAAATTTACCGTTTTGCTGAAAATGTCGAAAAACTCATTTTTTTGACCTTTAATCTTGAATAAAATTTTTCCATACGGGGGAAAGATGGAGAACTTTCAAATTTTATTTTTAATCATATTTTAAACAATCTCATTGATTTTCAGTTTGGTGGGAATTTATGTAACTTTACTCTTATTTTTTAGTCTAATTTGACCGGACTATATGAGCCATTGTCAACTAATTTGGTTCTATTTATCAAAAATTTCACTTATCGAGATTTGATTGTAATCGTACATAAAATGATACTATCGTTGGAAAGGGGGAAAATGATAGAAAGACTGAAAATGCAACACTAAAAAATGTTTGGAGATGGAATGAAGGCGGAAGAATGAATGCTTAAGGGGTGAAAACTGCTCATTTCTAACGAAACATAGTAAAAAATTAGTTAAAGTAATTGTGTAGATTTGATTTTAAAAAAATTGGAGATATCCACTGATCAAAATTTTTGTTATAAAAGCTCCCTTTATTATGCCTTTTGATAGAAAATTTGCAACTACATTTACGATTTAATTTATTAACTTTTAATTAAGATTAAAAAAAAAACAAATAATCAGAAATTAGAACAGATTTATGGTTCTTCCAGATTTTTACTCACCATCATAAATAATTATTTTGACTTTCTTTATACTCATAGGTATATATAAGTTTGACTGTAATCGTACATAAAATCATACCATTAGTGGGAGGGAGGAAAATAATGGAAAGACTGAGAATGCAGCAGTAAAAAAATGTTTGGAGATGGGATGAAGACGGTGGAGTGAATGCTGAAGGGATGAAAATGAAAACTGCACATTTCTACTGAAAAACGGTAAAAAATTGGTTAAGGTATTTTTGTACAGTTTGATTTAAAAAAATTGAAGATATCAACTATTCAAAATTTTTGTTATAAAAGCTCGTTTATTATGCCTTTTGATAGAAAATTTACAACAACGTTTAAGATTTAATTTATTAACCGTACTTTTAATTTAGATTGAAAAAAAATTATCAGATATTAGAATAGGTTTATGATTCTTTCAGATTTTTACTCACTCAGGTATAACCTTTTCAACCAAAAAGCCGTAATACACTTTAGAGCAACTCACGTCACAGATAGGTATAATAATAATTAATAACAATCACCAAAAAGTCATTTTAAAATGTATCTGTATGTAAGTATTGTCTAATTGAACATTTTACGAACTTGGTAATAATACAGGAATTTCTCATAGTTGATGCTATTTCCAACTAATTTCGATCTGTTTAATAAAAATTCGAGTTATCGAAGTTTGACTGTATTTGCTTTGCAATTAGTTGGGTTAATTTAGGAAGGAAAATTAGAATTTATTAGATTTAAGGATACAAACGAATAATGAAACTATGTCTTCTTAGTGTCAAAACTTTTCCTGTGCCGCGTGTTCTTTTATTCTACCTCAACATATTCTTTAATTAAATTCCGAATGCAAACACTTTTTAGATTTTATGAAAGCCTTTTTGAACTTTATACCTTTAATATTTCGTCACTTTTAATCAGTTCTTCAATCCAAAATCAATTTTTATGTTAGTTTGACATGCAACTATAAATACGTACATAAATAGGTACATATAAAGGCAATTTTGCGTTGGCTTTATTATTAAACATGCTTTATTCTAAACACGTTTGCATTACCTGGTTACTTAAAGAAAAGAAGACACTTCAACACGCATAAGTTAATATACAAAATACAAAGTACACTTGTCCTGTGTCAACTTTCGTCCTAAATGACAACTTAATTGGGATTTGTTCGAATGATGTTTGAATGACGGACAATGTGCGTACCACTAACACTGATAAATTGCTTGCATCATTTAATGGCTGGGTTCTTACAAAGTAAAACGTAAAGAAGGTATTAGGTAGTACAGGTACTTATTTATGGTTGGTTGGTCTGTGATGGAAAATTAATCTTTTGGAGTTAAATGTCTTGAGCTTTAACCGGCTTACATAGTTACCTACTGTTACCATAGACACCACATATAATCTATCAAATTTGATCAAATTGATGTTTTATGAATTTTCTGGCTTCAACTGAAATAAAAATTTAAAAAATCTGCAATATTCCGATATCCCTTACAAATCGTTATAAAAGGCATGTCAGACCCACTTGATATTTTCTAATAAGTCGGGGCCGTATGTTTTTACGTTTCAAAAAATAAAAAAAGTACGATTGTTAGAACCATTGTATTGTCCATTTATTAGACTCAAATTTTTGACTAAACTAAAAACATTTTATTGTATATTTATTGTTTAGACTGAAATTATAAAAAAAAAATACCGGCCAAGTGCGAGTCGAACTCGCGCACCGAGGGTTCCGTACAAACCTGTATATATGTGATGTAACTAAAAATTTAAGGTTTTCCGAATTTTTCCTTTATATGTGCTATAAAACATTGCTTCATGCCAAATTTCAAGATTCTAAATCGACTGGAAGTACCCTTTAGGTTTTGATTCCCTTGCGAGTAGTTGCGAGTTTGAAAATATGCGGTTTAAATTGCTGTTTCTTTTAATTGCGTTGACATAGAAGTTTGATTTTGTTACAGCATAAAGGTATTATATACCTGAGTATTTGCTATGAATTTCAATTTAATACCTCTACGCGTTCATGAGGAAAGGGGTAGTAACTTAAAAATTATTAAAAATATTTTTATTATATGATGTAACTAAAAATTTACGGTTTTCGCAATTTTTCTTTTATCTGTGCTATAAGACGTTGCTTCGTACCAAATTTCAAGATTCTAAGTTCACGGGAAGTACCCTGTAGGTTTTGATTCGAAAATTTGCGGAAATTTGCGGCATAAACGGCTGTATCTTTTGATTGCGTTGGCTTAGAAGTTTGATTTTTTTACAGCTCCAAGGGACAATAGACCTGAGTATTTGGTATAAATTTTAGCTTGATACCTCAACGGGTTCCTGAGAAAAAAGGTCTTGACAGACGAACGGACGGACGGACGGACAACGAAGTGATCCTATAAGGGTTCCGCTTTTTCCTTTTGAGGTGCGGAACCCTAAAAATAATAAAAGTTGTAATGAGCAATATCACAGCTTAGTGTTAGGTACTTTATAAAAGATATTTGTCATTGTTTGTTGCAAAATAAGTCATAAAAGTTTGGTTAAATATCTTGAGCTGATGCAGCCAATTTACAGATAAATTTGTATAAAATTGTGGAGTTCTAATTTCCATACATTTTTTTTTCAGCAAAGAATCACATTAGATATCAATAAATTCCATATTGTAAGTTTTCACCAACAAGGGATGAAGTAAAAAAAAAATGAAATTGTACTTTACAGCTTTTAAAATTAGAAAATCTACGATTGAATTCCGTTTCTAACAATTTCATTTGGATTGCATAATCTTTAAATTTTAATTTAGGTGATTTAAGCAATAGATATTGACAGCTTTCAAAGTGAGACAAGTATTCTTTTTTATTTGTTTTCGCCAAAGTAATGCTTTTTGTTTGAAAGCATTAATATTATCCAATAGAATTGTAACATGATTTTTTAATTGAAGCTTAATACTAAATTGATTAAGATGACTTTGTAATATCAACTGAGAAAACCAAGGCTTTATCCATTGTTCATATTTTAATTCAGCACATTCATAATTTTTTGTTTCCAAGAAAATTATGATTTCGTTCAATAATTTGTAGAATCGTTTTAAAATTCAAATATTTTATCAAAAACAATTTAAACCTCTCGGCGGGCCACAATCTATCTATTGACATGCCTGATTTATAAAGTGAAACTTCCAGAAAAATAGCTAAATAACCCTAACAAAAAATTAAATCTGAAAAACTATGGGGTATCTTTGATCTTTGGGGGTTGCAGGGGTTCAGGTAGCACTGAATGAACTGTATGTTAGGTAATATAGTAGTTATCATATTAAACCTAAGTACTACTTTATGTACCTATGTTTGTCTGCTAGTTGTCTACGCATATGTAAGTACATAAATAACTTTTCTTATTAAACAACACAGGCGAACTTACTACACTCAATAATGGTATCTTTCTGTAGATATGTGGATGTAGAAATTGGGTCGCAGCTACTCGATACAGTGAATTGACTTTCACTCAATTGGTGCAAAATACTAGTTTAATACACTCCATAAGAGTCTAACAAACGATTGTTATTGGTCTAATTAGAGAATTGGAATTTTGAGAAAGGCCTTTTAACAAGCAGCAATCAGTAGGTAGCAATGTGCTTGTTATACTTACTACTATAGATAAGTATTTCTAGCTGTACTGTAGTTGCTATTTTTTTGTCGATTTCATAGACGTGATTGTTTTAAGCAAGTAACTGTCCATTGAATGAATAGGCAGACTTTTTTTAGAGCCGTCTGTTTGTTTCTTTTTTTCTTTGAAAGTCGTGCCGATCGATGTGACAATTTAATATCACAAAAACAAATAATGCTCTCGATTGAGTACAGTAAGTAGGTACAAATATCACAGTATTATGTACCTAATGGAATTACAAGAAGCAAAAAATTATTTACAAACATGAATTGCACGAATTATTTCAGCATCCACTCTAATGTCCAGATTTGGCTATCTTTACTTTTTATTTATTCCTAGAGCGTCCAAATTAAACCAACACTTTTATCTCGTTATAATAATAGTAATCAGGCAAAATTAAATACCTCATTAATACTGAATTTAGAAATAAATAATTAAAAGCCATTCTTAACTTTCCTTGTTTTGAAGAAAGTAGCAAGAAAGGTTGTCGGCGCGTGACAGTATTTTAATATTAAAAAAATTAGTGACCTAAAAAATATTTTTTTGAACAAAACCAACATTGTTTTGAGTCGTTATTAGTACAATGAAACTCACTGTTGTTATAATATATAAATGAAGAAAGCCGGAAAATCTTCTTTAATCCAAAAATAAAATTTTGAATCTTGTGACTTCCTCTTTGGTTCGGTAAACGGTCATGTGAGAATTTCCTTATATTGGTGACCTTTATGGATCAGAATGGGGTGATTTAAGGTCATACTTGAATGTAGTTTTTATGCTCCTTTGATGTCAAAAATATATCTACCATAACATTTAAAACATAATCTTGACCACAAAATGTCCTTGAATGTTACGTCTAAGGTAAAAAGTAAGGTCACCAAAGAATAGCCTACAGAAAGTTTTATAGATATTGTAAAAAATATGTTTTCCAAAAATGTACTCCCGAGCAGTTTTCTGCTGTTTCAGTACTTTTCTCACACCCTCTATGTAATTCTGACAGGAAACTCGGTTTGATATTACAGGTCACTTGTAAGGTTACGATCCGGGGTCCCATTGAATTACTACAACTTGAATATTCGAATTTTTTAGCGGATGATCTTTTTTTTAAAGTTAGTGTATTACCTCATTATTTAGAAAAAGGTCTATTTTCGGTCCTTGTGACCTCCATATCTCGAAAAGAACTTCATGAAATATACAATATATAGGGTCAAGTGGGGTAATTGTGAACGATTTTGGAAGTTTGACTTTTGAAGCTCGATGTATCTTAGATGAAGATTAAATTGAGGCGACTTTATGATTAATTTAGGTCCTTGTTTGACGTATATCAAGCTAGCACGACAAAGTTATTTTTCCGATTTCTAACTTGCACTATAATTGATCGCTAATTTGTTACCAAATCCAAAAATTTGTCGCTCGTGCCGTTTAGCCATAATCAGCGGTAGGTAGTGCTAGCTTGATATCAAGCTAGCACTACACATAGCGTATCTCGAAAACGAGATGTAGGATATTTTTGTAAAGGCCATAATTTGTCGCTAATTTGTCGCTGAAAATATACACATTCAACGAATTTGTCGCTAGTCTTATCTTCATATGGCATATCTCGAGAAGGAAATGTCCTAGGATATTACAGTAAAGGCCATAATTTGTCGCTGAAAGATGACACATTCGACTAATTCGTCGCTAGTCTTATCTACAGCTGATAAGCTGATACTGCATATGACATATTTCAAAGTAGAAATATAGAAGAAACATACTGTAAAGACCAAAATTTGCAGCAGTTTTTCGCTTATGGGTGGAAGATAAGACTAGCGACAAATTCTTTGAATCTGTCATCTTTCAGCGACAAATTTCGGCCTTTACAGTAGTATTCTATGACATTTCGTTTATGAGATACGCTATGTATAGTGCTAGCTTGATATCAAGCTAGCACTACCTACCGCTGATTATGGCTAAACGGCACGAGCGACAAATTTTTGGATTTGGTAACAAATTAGCGACAAATTATAGTGCAAGTTAGAAATCGGAAAAACAACTTTGTCGTGCTAGCTTGATATACGTCCTGGTTGGTTTTAAATGAATGTCTTTCACTTATTAGCGCAATTGAAAATTTAGGGGTAAATGTAAACAATCATCTTATTTGTACTGACTTTATAAAGGTTTTTTAATGGGGCAAAAGTGAACAATTCGCTTTCAAACGTGAATTCCAATGAAAATTATATTTATAAAGCCGTGTTCACAATTACCCAAAAAATTATATATTACATATATAGAAATATGTTCACTGTTTAACATAAAATATTGCGACACTCTTCCTCTGCTGTTTAGCGCGCTAAAGCATCCAACCGTCAAAAGTCAACACCACAGTCTATAATTCCCATTAGTTAGAATGATCAAGAGTCCTATTTCATCGAAAGAGCTTGTTTGCAATTACCCCACCTGACCCTACCGCAATTATACAAAATTTGACTGAGACCCAAAACACAAAATTTTTGTGGGGTTCTTTTCAAAGTTCGCTTGAGTAGGTACATTATAACCGAGTTTTACTGTACTGCATGAAAGATTCGTTTTTATTTTCTCGTTAATCTGGCCAAATAAGTATATGATTTCGTAGTGTGATCGCAGTAGTAAAAGTATACGCTCTACTAATGATTGGTTACTATTTATGCAATGTTTATTTTTAATAACGTAATTTTGTTCCGGGTTTTCACCTAACTTATGTGCTAATAACAGATAAATGCACCTATGTATGCACATTATACGCAACAGTTACCTGTTGCATGAAAATTGCATGCTTTATCTCCATCCCAGCTAGCACGTAAACACACAAAAAAATTGGTAAATACCCTAAGTGATCAATAATTACACATAAAAACATTCGTTATTATGTAAAATCAGTTACATACTTATATTTTCTTTCGGTCACTACTTCTTTTTTAGAATCCTTAGATTGCTTTAATGACTTATAATTAAGTAGTCCGGTCAAATTAAACTAAAAAATACCTAAGAGTAAAGCTACATAAATTCCCACCAAACTGAAAATCAATGAGATTGTTTAAAATATGATTAAAAATAAAATTTGAAAGTTCCCCATCTTTCCCCTGTATGGAAAAAAATTTATTCAAGGTTAAAGGTCAAAAAAATGAGTTTTTCACGATTTTCAGCAAAACGGTAAGTTTTATCATAAAATGACCCCAAACAAAAATTGTAGATCATAAAATTATCTATAACATACGTATCTCTTAAATAGCCCAAAATAAGCTATATGACAAATAAATCCTCAAGAACTAGAAAATATTTAGTGCAAATAGAAAAAAGTTTGTAGAGGAAAATTTTTACTCAGAAGAATTCCCATGAAAAATATATTCCCAAAAAATACCCCAAAGAAAAAAAATCCCCAAATTTTTGGGGAAAATCCCCTAATCTGGCAACCCTGAGACTAACAGTATTTCATTTATTGGGCACACTGACATAAACCAGGTAAAAAGACCCTAGCCACGCATACAATTGAACAGGAGACAGATGTTGTCTCGAGGTTACACTGGCGTATAAAATAAGGGACTGGGTTTCATTTAACCTGATATTTCAGAAACGGTGGCTCTTAGGAAAAAAAAATATTCATACATATTTTATAGATAATTTTATGATCTACAATTTTTGTCTGAAGTATTTTAATAATAAAACTTACCGTTTTACTGAAAATCGCGAAAAACTAATTTTTTTGACCTTTAACCTTGAATAAATTTTTTTCCATATAGTGGAAAGATGGAGAACCTTTAAATTTTATTTGTAATCATATTTTAAACGACCTTAATGATTTTCAGCTTGGTGGGAATTTATGTAGCTTCGAATGTCTAAATTATTAAAAAGTTACGTCACAGTTACATATTGCTATAATTCGGTACTTCCCCTGGACTAGTTTACCTGCTACCCTTTCTGCAAACATTCGTCTACTCTTTTGAAAACTTATTTCTTATTTAAGCCCTCTTAATAATAATTTAGGGCACAATGCATATGATTTTAATCGACGAGAAAATTAATTAATTTATTACACGTTATTAGTGTTGTCAAATAATGTTTTTGTTGTGTTTCACTCGTTTTACGTATTCTTGAAGACACCGTCGATGTAAACGAGAACAGTTACAAAAGAGGATGGGTTTCGTATGCGGTATGCATTTTATATGTTCGTTTAATACAATACATTATTATGGCCGAGATCTGTATGCGCGTTCGGTACGTCCAGAGTTTAAAGATCAAGGCCGGTCATGGACTCGAGTATTTTAATCATTGTTATTATTGCAGTACTGGTCAGCAAAGAAAAGAAGAAGAAGAAAAAAAGCGTTATAATAATAATCATCGGTCGAATGGAATTCGTAATCGTCTTCACAAACAGTTAGCTTGTGATAGTTAGTAGTTGGTCTTCTTTTTATTTTGTTTTTTATTCATATATAGCTATTTTACTTTCAAATTACTATGTATTTACAACAGTAAAATTGTTACGAAATATTTTTAATGAAGAAGTTTTCGTTTTATAAAAAAAAAGTGATAAGTAGATCTAGTTATGCGATTACATAGTTACCGGTTAAGTAAAAATTCAAAAAAGATTCTTAAAAATCCATGTGTGGGTACAAAATGTGGAAAGAATTAAATTACTTTAGAATAATAACTAGAAGAAAAAAGATAAGCTACGTATAAGGAACTGTATAGGGAAGTAGCTTTGATGCCAATCAATTTGTATTGATTATAGAAGTTAAGTAACCTTCTCTGCTTAAGTACTTGGATGGGTGACCGGACTAACTCCAGTTGTGCTGAAGAGGGCACATTAAGCAGGGGTGACCTTCCTGGACGCACAACAACAACTTAAGTGGCGTAAGAAAATACGCGTGCAAAGGCAGTGGGAAACCAACCATACATTAAATCCCTACAGGATTTACGAAGGGATATACTAACATGATGATACTAAAAAGAATAATAAATAAGGAAAAGTAAGAGAACTGAGCCCCCTTCTGGAAGTCACAAAAGACATAAAGGGGTCGTTAATGATAAAGACATAGAAAAAACAGAAGCAGGAGTAAAGAGGGGTTGAGGAGGACCTAAATTATATTACTGTTGGCAAATAAAACAGTCACTTACAGTAACGAATTGAACTATTTTAAAATCTGGCTAGTTTTTTTATTAATTCACATATAGTCCGGTCAATTTAGACATTCGAAGCTACATAAATTCCCACCAAGCTGAAAATCCGAAAGATTGTTTAAAATATGATTAAAAATAAAATTTGAAAGTTCCCCATCTTTCCCCTGTATGGAAAAAATTTTATTCAAGCTCAAAAGTCAAAAAAATGAGTTTTTCGCGATTTTCAGCAAAACGGTAAGTTTTATTATAAAAATACTTCAGAAAAAACATTGTAGATCATAAAATTATTTATAAAATATGTATCAATATTTTTTTTCCTAAGAGCCACCGTTTCTGAGATATCAGGTAAAATGAAACCCAGTCCCTTATTTTATACGCCAGTGTAACCTCGAGACATCTGTCTCCTGTTCAATTGTATGCGTGGCTAGGGTCTTATACCTGCTTTATGTCAGTGTGCCCAATAAATGAAATACTGTTAGTCTCAGGGTTGCCAGATTAGGGGATTTTCCCCAAAAATTTGGGGATTTTTTTTCTTTGGGGTATTTTTTGGGGATATATTTTTTAGGGGAATTCTTCGGGGGTAAAAATTTTCCTCTACAATCTGTTTTGTATTTGCACTAAATGTTTTCTAGTTCTTGGGGATTTATTTGTCACATAGCTTATTTTGGGGTATTTTAGAGATACATATTTTAAAGATAATTTTATGATCTACAATTTTTGTCTGAAGTATTTTTATGATAAAACTTACCGTTTTGCTGAAAATCGCGAAAAACTTATTTCTTTGACCTTTAACCTTGAATAAACTTTTTTCCATACAGGGGAAAGATGGGGAACTTTCAAATTGTATTTTTAATCATATTTTAAACAATCTCACTGATTTTCAGCTTGGTGGGAATTTGAATAATTTGACCGGACTATTAGTCTACAAAAAAACCCTTATACGATAATCAATCACTCATTAAAATTATGCAGGCTGTTTTTTAAAAAATTCTAAATTTTTTTCCACTATAAGTACCTATAGTTGACGTATTTGTATTATTTTTAACGGAAATCCTAATTTTTTTTCTGTAAATGCAAGCTTGAATTTTTTTTATTACCTATTATACCTTAATTTTTATCATAACTTGTTCTTAAAAATAATCTAGTTCCACAAAAAAGAAAGATTTAGAGTTTTCCAAAGTTTCCACAGAAAAATAACGTCGATGATGTTTGAGATTAAAAAAAAAACTTGGGGTCGTTTCAAAATTGTCTGGATTAAATAAAATACATTTTAATTGAAAAGACCGTCAATGTAGTGGTCTATTTTAATGTTGTTAGTCTTATATTATTCAGAAAAAAAAAATAGTAGTTGTGGGGTCCAACTTAGGGCCTTCATTTGAAAAAAAAAAAGTTGACGTGTTTTGGGATTTGCACAAATATTTGAAAATTAAAAACTCACCCTGTACAACAACCACATTGACAGTTATTTGAAGTATTTATTACAAAGCTTGACTGATATACAGACCATTGCTAGTAACGTTATTATAACAATCCCCATTTCCCACTGTCGTTTCCTGAACGGGCTTTTGAAGGGATTGTCGAAACGTTTCAAAGTTCGACGAGCAGTACATCCTGGCGTTGTAGACTAGGACAACGGGAATAATATATTGTACAAGTACACCCGGATATGACGTCGCTAAAACTATAATGATCGGCAAATCCAAAACTAACAGAGCTATTGTGCAGGTAATTGTCAGTATAAGTGAGGGAAATAGAATTTTTCTGTAAAAAAAGTTGTAAGTTTTTTCGGACTTTAAAAATATATTTTTGAGATTTTCTCTCAAACTTATGGCAACCAGTGGAAACGTGGCAGCGACAGACAATAAGGGGTACACGTTCGCCGTGTAACCCATCAAACTATAAGCAAAATTGGTATCATTTTGTTTGGGTAAAAAATGAAGAGTTACAATCACGGTAAGTTCATCGTTCGCAAAGAAAAGCGAAAGACAAATGAGTAAATAATAACAAATTAACGCCGCGAACTCGATAAGCAAAATCATCTTCAAACGGTGCTTCTCAGATATCGGGTCGATTATTGATGGGGTACAGTGGTGCATCATATACGAGAACACGCCGGTGCCAATTATGTGGGGAAGGTGATCAATATTGACCAATGGTTTTCCTGTTTTTCCGCCGTTCACGCCAACATCATAGTATGTGTAGATAACGATGACAGTAAAGGTGACCCAACGAGTCACTCCCGTTAATATCTCGATAGCAGCCATTTTCGTCAAATGAAAAAAAGTGAAGGGTCCTAAGAATGCATTGAACGCCAGGATCCATAATCGATGAACAGTAGCACGTGTCATTTTTCCGCAGAACTTTTGCATGTTATCACTTTCACCACAACATAACGCCACAGCGATCCATGCGAACATCGTTTCGGATATAACGAGCTCCCCTATGAGATAGGTGATGGTTATAGTGGCGACACATATGCTAGCCACTTTATTCAAAAACAATCTGCTCATGTCCACTATTTCGTATTTTTCATTTAGACTAAATTCGGCGTCTATTTCACCTTTCTGAAACATGACCACCATATTTGCACAAGCCATCGCCTCAATAAGAAACGTGGCAGTCATGTAGGCTATAAACCCTAGACTTATTACGAGTATGGAGCCCAGAAACCACCCCACTTGCAGGAATGCCCTGGGAAGTACCAAATCACCGGTTGCAATTATCAAATTTAAAATGTAAATGCCACCAATAAATGAACTGTGAGTTTCCTTTTTCACGTGTAATTCGTTTTCTGCGGGGGGAGAAGTTGGCTGCGCACGGGCAGTTGTTCGACTTAACATTTCAAAAGAAGATTATTGGCTTTTAAAAGTCAGTTATTCTTCACATATCTGTCTTTTCTGTTCATTATTGACACATAATGTTATGACAATTATTAAAACTGACATAAATAGGGATCACCCATTTAATGACGTGGGGAGGGGGGGATAAATATCATGAATTTTCATTTAAAGGGAATAGGGTCATTGAAAATCACGTCAACTTTTTAATTCAACGAATTGTTACCATTAATTTCATTTCCTCTTTATATTAAACATATAGGGGAATAAAGAAGCCCTATCAGATCTCTCCAAATGTCATTAAGAGGGTTTGTGGGGTGCAAATCAATTAAATCGTTAATTGCTGTGCCTTTTTTCCTATCTGTTTGTTATTATTAAAACCGACATAAATAGATTTTACACGTAGGGATTACTCATTTAATGATGTGGAAGGGGGGGAGGTAAATCTCATGAGCTTTCATTTACCTAAGGGGAGGAGAAATTTTTAAAATCTTGTCAACTTTTTAATTCGAAGAGTTGTTACAAGTAATCTTCTTTCCTCTTTAAATGATAGATATGGGGGAGTTGGGAGTCTCAATACATCTCTTCAAATATAATTAGGGGGGAATGAGGGTTTCAAATGAATTAAATAATTAACTGCTGTTCCTGTAAATTTTTTCCTATCTGATTTTTATTAAAATATGACATAGATTTTACACGGAGGTATTACGAATTATTAACGTGGAGAGGGGAGAAAATCTCATGAAATCTCGTATAAATCGGGAAGGGCTATTCAAAATCTCGTCAATTGTTTTATTAAAATTAAACATGTGAGGGAGTTGGAGGTCCCATGACATCTCACTTAATTTCACTAAGGGGACTAAATTAAATAATTAATTGCTTACTTGACGTACCCATATATTATCGGGGCTTCCACTGAAATTGATGTTTGAAAAAGTGGACGATGTTCTGTAAGTTTTTTTTTTGTTTGCATTATGTCATCAAAGTTAAGTTTCTTTTTCGTTCCATTCCATCCAATTCAATTATTTGTAAGTGTGTGAATAAGTAAATACTGTAATGTTTACTTTTAAACCCAAAAATTATGGTTAGATAGGTACATTATATGGAAAGAATAAATGACACTTCCCAGTCAGTGTCGTAACGTTGTAAAGTGTTTGCGTGGGAATTGGTTACATTTAGCCACAAGTGTTAAATAGTTCGTTTCCTTATTTCCCATGTACTTTAAACAGATCCATTATATAGCATCAGCAGTGTGTTTATGGTCATCCCATAGTATTGTCTTCTTATATTGCCCATTAAGACGTTACTGGCAAACCAACACTACAATTATTATAAGGTAACATTTTAATGTCTTTTGTAATCGTCCAGCTGTACAGGTTAACAGAAATAAGGTGTCCCCTCAGACTTGGAGCGAACGGCGCAAAAGATAGAAAGAAAGCGCATTCGGAAGGAAAAAGATGCATTTTACCGCTCGGTGTTTGTACCCTGTTTCAAATCGGGCCCGTATTGTACAAGTAAACTGACCCCAGGGTGTCTTAATGGTATTAGTAATATTTACACGAAAAGTGATAATGCACTTTAAATGAAGTAAAATTCCCATTTTGTATTTTAAATATGTAATATTATTTGAATGGGGTTAATTTAGTACCCAGATTGTTATTTCTACAATCACTTCTTCAGAATACTGCTTTTAGTAAGTAATTAAATTAAATAATTACAGTTGTAAACGCACATCAATCTGTAAATAATAAATAAATAAATAAATATTTCGAGGTATTCAGCTTAGCTATTATTGATATTAAAATATTTATAATAATAATAATAATAAACTAATAAACGAAACATTGACTAATTAAGTTTATAGAATAAATATGTATTCTTAAGTGTTTCTTTTATTTGTCCGCTTTCCTTTAAGAGTGTCTCACCAATTATGAAAAGTATTTTCTAAGAGTTGCACGACCTTTTATAAACTAAATAAAATTTAAAATTAGGTGAAAACCATTATTAATGGCCCCTATCGTTGAAGTTTCTGATTGAATGTTTTTTTCTTATAATACGGGGTGAGTTTACATACAACGCTATGTGCTTCATCGAAGTACGAAGACTAAATGGACTGTCCCCACTACAATATCAGCTGTGTCCATCGCGCACAGGTGGGCGTTCCGATTACAAGGGCCAAGCTATTTCTGCTGGCCTGTAGATCATTGCTTAGCATTCGTGAGGTCACCGGTCCGATTCCGGGACCAGCTACTTAGGTCCCGGTTTTTCTGAGGTTTCCTTTGATCATTTAGGCAAATGCTGTGATAGTAATATTCCACAGATGGTTTTTCACTTCTCTTCTGTCTTAATTTCGTCCGTCTCAACTTTCTCCCCTAACCACTACCCACCCATTCCCACGATTCCTAAAGCAGGCTGAAGATGGCCTTACGCCCTACTTTGCACTAGAGTGTGGGCCGGAGAGACAGACCGTCCATCACAATTTTAAGTATTTATCTACACCCTCTCGAATTATTAACCGTATCCTCAGCAGTCAGGGAATTTATGAAAACCAATTGGCGACAAATTCTTCGTTATGATGTAACCCACGTCACGTTTAGATTTGTGAAAAGCCATATATCGCTGATTTTGAATCTTAAACCAGTTTTCGTAATAAAATAGCGAGATTGAGGTCAGTGCGCGCCGAAGGCAGCCCTCGGCTCAATGGAGGACCTTTATGTAATATTTCCGAATATGTAGATGATTATCGAGCTTGCGGAGATTTTAGCAATAACAGTTCCTAATGCGTGAGAGTTATAACCATAAAAAGCAGTGGCGTCTCGTAGCTTACAGATAGAAATACCTAGGGGGTTCAAATTGAAAACCCCTAACTTAATGACTTTGATGAGAGAAAATTGTCACATGGACGTAACCACCTTTTTTTTAACGAGGATTATTGGAAGTTTGGAGGGAAAATTTTGAAAAAAAAAATTCTGATTAGTAGCAGCAAACCACACGATTCAACAATTTTGGGGGTTGCAACAGCCACCCCTAAAGTTCGCTCATTTATATTTTTATATGTAATTATTAAATATCTAGCATTATAGCGGTTACGTTTGTTGAACAGAAGCAGGAAATTGCATCCGAAGTAAGACCGTTTGTAATTCGTTCACGGATGAAACGTTCTTGCATTAATTCTTCTTCTCTCTGGGTCGATATTTATCTTCAAACAGCGCATTGTCGGTCGATATTGCCGTATAGAACTTTCCCTTTTGTTTCGACTCGAAGAACACAACAATACCGACCAGATAATGTGCAAATGTACGTCGTCACGTTGCATGATATGACGATGATGATGATGATTGTGATGATATCGTTTTGAAAACGGAAACGCACGTACCTACGATACCATAAGTGTGAATATCGTGTTGGAAGATCTAATTTTTTTACGACATGTCTTCCGCCCTTATCATTTGCACGAAATCTAATAAAGTACACCTAGATACAGAACGTTGAGCGATGTAGTAATTATTTATTAATAGAAAGTGAAAACCGTTTGTAACGGTACCTACTGTTTATAACGTTGGTTGATTTCGTGTTAGAGGTAATTCAGAATGTCATGAGCCTTGGCTTTGAGGTGTGCAGAGACGTAACTCCGCCCGTTTTTATCTGAATGCCCACGCACAAGCTCCGTCTCTGACTACTTTTGCGCATCTCACGGCTCATGACACTTTGAAATGTCTCTAATCAAATAAGACTTTGTATCTATATAACGTATTCTCTTATAACAACGAATACTGTGTAGTTCGACCGCTGATAATGTTTTGTATCCTGAGAAAGTGTCTTATCCTTTTTATAGCATATTTTACTTTAGAGTTTTAATATTTTTCATATTTTCTCTGAGGTCGTTGGAGGACATTCTATAATTCTTTTAAAGAGACTATGAGCCAATGTATTTAATTGACGAACTTCTAAGCTACCCCTGAGTACGTTATAACCGTTATTTCTACGTACTGCACTGTGGGAGCGTATAGAAAAAATATTTTTGTATTCCTTTCATCGATTGTTTCATTTCAAATTATGTATAAACAACATGTTTACATAAATAGTAGGTATTGCAAAAATAGTATTGTTAAAATATTTTAAACTTACCCTTGCAGTTGGTTAATTCTTGTGGTGGTCCTGATGGCATTTCCTTACTTAAAATGAATTCCAGAAATGTATCTGTAAAGAAATTAAAAGATACTTTAGATTTAGATAATTCATTTTTCAAAATTTTTACGATACTTTTCAAGTATTTAATAAAAGTATATAGTCCGGTCAATTTAGAGTTTAAGTTTTATCATAAAAATACTTCAGACAAAAATTGTAGATCATGAAATTATCTATAAAATATGTATCAATATGTTTTTTCCTAAAAGCCACCGTTTATGAGATATCAGGTAAAATGAAACCCAGTCCCTTATTTTATACGCCAGTGTAACCTCGAGACAACATCTGTCTCCTGTTCAATTGTATGCGTGGCTAGGGTCTTATACCTGCTTTATGTCAGTGTGCGCAATAAATGAAATACGGTTAGTCTCAGGGTTGCCGGATTAGGGGATTTTTCCCAAAAAATAGGGGATTTTTTTTCCTTTGTGGTATTTTTTGGGGATATAGTTTTCAGGGGAATTCTTCTGGGGAAAATTTTCCTCTACAATCTTTTTTCTATTTGCACTAAATATTTTCTAGTTTTTGGAGATTTATGTGTCACATAGCTTATTGTGGGGTATTTTAGATTTTTTTGACCTTTAACCTTAATAAAAATTTTTCCATGCAGGGGAAAGATGGGGAACTTTCAAATTTTATTTTTAATCATGTTTTAAACAATCTCACTGATTTTCAGCTTGGTGGGAATTTATGTAGCTTTACTCTTATTTTTTGGTCTAATTTGACCGGACTAAAATATTTGCGAACACATAATCCTGTAATGTTTTTGAGTTGTACTGACCTATCTTGGTCTTCAATTTTCTCTTGTCTTGTCTTGGTCTTCCACTTTCACCAAGACCAAGATCAACAGCAATACAAAGACATGCCCCTAATTCCAAGACGAAGACTCATTGAATAATACCAAAACCAAAAGCAAGACTTATTAGCAATATTCTCGCAAAATTCTCATCTAAGTTCTACAGAATAACAAAGCGCATCCATAGCCACATCCAACATGTGCTTCGAAGAACTTGGAACCTTCTGGATTCAAGAGAAATCTGCTCATTATGTTTAGCAAACACAAGAGCCAATCTCGCAAGAACAAGACCATGACCATGACCACTAGGAAGACCAAAATATGCTATCGAAAACCAAGACCAAGAGAAACCAAAGTACCAAACCATGACAGTAACAATGACAATGACAATACCTGCCATGACTTGGTCTTGAGTTTACTCGCTAGTACTTCGACTATCGCTCCATGTCTCAGAATATATTGGACCTAAACCAAGACCACAACCACAACTGTATAAGTTTCGATATGGTGTTTGCTCCCCATCTTTCCCCTGTATGCAAAAATTTTTATTCAGGGTCAAAGGTCAAAAAAATGAGTTTCGCTATTTTCAGCAAAACGGTAAGTTTTATCACAAAAATACTTCAGACAAAAATTGTAGATCATAAAATTATCTATAAAATATGTATCAATATTTTTTTTCCTATGAGCCACCGTTTCTGAGATATCAGGTTAAATGAAACCCAGTCCCTTATTTTATACGCCAGTGTAACCTCGAGACAACATCTGTCTCCTGTTCAATTGTATGCGTGGCTAGGGTCTTATATTATACCTGCTTTATGTCAGTGTGCCCATTAAATGAAATACTGTTAGTCTCATAGTTGCCAGATTAGGGAATTTACCCAAAAAATAGGAGAATTTTTTCCTTTGGGGTATTTTTTGGGGATATATTTTTCAGGGGAATTCTTCTGGGGAAAATTTTCCTTTACAATCTTTTTTCTATTTGCACTAAATATTTTTTAGTTCTTGGGGATTTATTTGTCACATAGCTTTTTTTGGGGTATTTTAGAGATACATATTTTATAGATAATTTTATGATCTGCAATTTTTGTCTGGGGTAATTTTATGATAAAACTTACCGTTTTGCTGGAAATCGCGAAAAACTCATTTTTTTGACCTTTGACTTTGAATAAAAATTTTTTGCATACAAGGGAAAGATGGGAAGCTTTCAAATTTTATTTTTAATCATATTTTAAACAATTTCACTGATTTTCAGCTTGGTGCGGGAATTTATGTAGCTTTAGTCTTATTTTTTGGTCTAATTTGACCGGACTAATATGTAATGATAATTTTAGTCACTTCAAAAATTACTGACTGAATATACACCTCAGAAAATTTAATAAAAAAATATTTCAAAATATTTTTTTAAAAACTATTTTAACAAAATTCGTTAAAAATTGTATTCAAAAGAACTATGCATTTCAAAAAATTTCTTCAAAACTATATTTAAAAAAAATTCATGGTTTATAAAATATCTGATTTTATTAATTTATTAAACAGTAGTTTTTTCCATCATTATTATACGGTTTCTGACACTCTGACACATGTCTCTGGCACTTTCCTTGATAATAAATGATAAGACACTACTTTTTGCGTCCAGATATCTCCTGAGAAATACACGCGCGTATGTATAACAAGCAGGTATATAAGTTAGTTTAGGTATCTACCTGTAATTTCGTGTTAGAAAGTAATCGTGTTATTTAAATTAAGACTTCTTATTAACCTAAACTTTCTCATTTACATATACACACAAACATTTACTTATGTACATTTATTTACATAGATACGTTTACTGTTCGGTAGCACCGCCGAGTTATGTAATAGTACGATAATATGTGTTTCCTTGGCAGCCTTTATCTATCAACATGCACCACATAACATGTATCTGATAAATTCATAATAGAAAGAATACTTATGTAACAAAAATATTGTATTTAGTGTATGTAGATATTGTATACACGTTTACATAGTTAGTATACATTTAATGTTCATTTATGTAATTCTAATTATAGTAACAGGAAGCAGGAAAAGGATTAATAAAGTACTTAATTAGAATCATCTGAACTTTAAAACATCCCTGTAGTTCTTTTTATGTTACCATGCATGACACTTGTGAAATGTTCTTGTACTCTATTTTGGAACGGCGTACCTGTCTGGCCAATGTTACTTTTATCAAAAGAACCGCAAGTTACCAAAGTATTTTTTAAATCCTAAAGTGACTGGAATTTTCAGATTTGTTGTTATTGTTTTTAAAGAGTTTTTCCAATTTATTATAAATAATATGTAGGTGTGATTAATTCTTTCTACGTTCACTTGATGGAAACTCATTTTAATACTTAGTAAGAAATAAAACACTAAAGTTTCCACAAAATTTGTTTAATTAACTTAACAATCGTTTCGCCAAATGTATTACTTCTGAAGAAGCCTAAGTTAGGCGAAACGATTGTTAAGTTAATAAAACAAATTTTGTGGAAACTTTAGTGTTTTATTTCTTACTAAGTATTAATATGTAGGTGTATTTTTGAAGAAACATTTTTTGCTTACATAAATAAGAAAAACAGAAAATTACAATTGAAAATTTTGTGTTGTAACATTTTTCTTGAGTTTTTCTTATTTATTTAATGATTTATTAGGAGCCATCCATTTATTACATGAGCAAGATTTTTTATTTTGAATTGCTACCTCCCCTTTAATAAAAATTAGGTAAAATGTGCCGAGACTACTCTCCCCATTATGTGAGATTTACCCCATAATAAATTTTTAATTTTTAATAATCACCCTCACTTTTAAAGAAATTTGAAAAATCTTTGCTGGACCTCTTCTTCCCTCTCTTCCTTTTTTTTTTCAGCCCATGTACCTAATTATTAAATGTTTCCTTATAAAGTATTAGTACCTATTGTAGTATGAATTGAATAATATCGCTACTGAACTACTTTCTTCTGCTTGGCTGAACTTCCCGTTGTTGAATGGGCTGATAATAAAATTGCCACGTACGTACGTATATGCACTTTTACAGTAATAATAGGTGCCTTTTTGCCTTTGCAATCGGTCAAAAGCCACGCAAAACAACGGAAGCTGATACGGTGGATGGCAGTTTAACGACTTGACGCATTGTAACGAACAGTGCACCAAATTGCCACTTGGTAGCAGCTGTGTGATGACTGTATGTATAATACTTCCATCTTTTCTTTTTTATAAAAATCTTCACCGTTGCCTGACGATGGGCGATGTAATGTAAGTATGATAGGTATGAAAAGCAGCTGGTTATGTAGTAGTAGTCAGTCGTCCATGTATGTATTTTACTTTTTGATGACAATCTTAATAATGTCTGTTGTTTTTGTATCACTTGGAACTAGGAATAATAATACGTTCATACTTTACTGGGTGCCTCTAGATACTTCCTGTATTTTTTTGTTTTTATTAGTAGCATGTAACAATTATTTTTTGAAATAATTTTGAAAAAGGTACAAAACAAGAAGACGCTCTGGGAATCGACAAGAAAAATAATAAGAGATATGAAAGGGATGACCGGAGTAGGAATGAGCAAACTAACGACTAAGGTAAGATTAATGTAATGAATGTGAAAGAAAAGTCAAAGAAATGACGATGAAACGTAAGATCAAGACAGAACTAATACAGTCATGGCGTTATTTATCCAAAACCTTCTGAGAAGTGAAGGGATATCAGAAAAGCTATGAGGAATCGCAAAATCAAGACAATATTAATACAGACATCTACTTGGTCTTGGTTTTGGTCCAACACATACGGGGACGTGATAGAATAGCGAAAAAAGTGAAAATTGTGGTCTTGGTCTTGGTTTTTATCCAGCACAATCTGAAACTTCACGGCACAGTCAGAGAACTGATGAGGAGTCGCAAGATCAAGACAGAACTAAAACAGCCGTGGTCTTGGTTTTAGTTTTGGTCCAGTACATTATGAAACTTCGACGGAAAGTCAGAGAAGTGATGAGAATTCGCAAGTTTAAGACATGATTAATACAGTTGTGATCTTGTACTTGTTGTTGGTCCAGCACATTCTTAAATGTAGAGGTGGTCAGAGAATTGACGAGGAATCGCAAGATAAAGAAAATATTGATTTAGTCACGATGTTGGTCTTGGTTTTGATGCAGCACATCCTGAGAAATAAAGAGATAGTTAGAGAAGTGATGAGGAATCTCAAGATCAAGACCGGATTAATACAGTTATGATCTTGTAATTGATGTTGGTCCAGCACATTCTTAAATGTAGAGGTGGTCAGAGAATTGACGAGGAATCGCAAGATAAAGAAAATATTGATTAAGTCACGGTGTTGGTCTTGGTTTTGATGCAGCACATCCTGAGAAATAAAGAGATAGTTAGAGAAGTGATGAGGAATCTCAAGATCAAGACCGGATTAATACAGGTGTGATCTTCGTCATGGTCCAGTACAACCTGAGACATAAAGGAATAGTCGGAGTAATGATGAGCAAACACCAAATCAAAACTTATACAGTTGTGGTTGTGGTCTTGATTTAGGTCCAGTATATAATGAGACATGGAGCGATAGTCGAAGTACTAGCGAGTAAACTCAAGACCAAGACAAGGCAGATAGTCATTGTCATTGTCATTGTTACTGTCATGGTTTGGTTTTGGTCCAGCACTTTCACTTTCTTCTGGCCTTGCTTTTCGACAGCATATTTTGCTCTTCCTCGTGGTCATGGCAATGGTATTGTTCTTGCGAGATTGGATTAGAACTTAGATGAGAGTTTTGCGAGAATATTGCTAATAAGTCTTGCTTTTGGTCTTGGTATTGTTCCATGAGTCTTCGTCTTGGAATTAGCAGCATGTCCTTGTATTGCTGTTGATCTTGGTCTTGGTGAAAGTGGAAGACCAAGACAAGACAAGAGAAAATTGAAGACCAAGATAAGTCAGTACAACTCAAAAACATTACAGGATTATGTGTTCGCAAATATTTTAGTCCGGTCAAATTAGACCAAAAAATAAGAGTAAAGGTACATAAATTCCCACCAAGCTGAAAATCAGTGAGATTGTTTAAAACATGATTAAAAATAAAATTTGAAAGTTCCCCAACTTTCACCTGCATGGAAAAAATTTTATTCAAGGTTAAAGGTCAAAAAAAATGAGTTTTTCGCGATTTTTAGCAAAACGGTAAGTTTTATCATAAAATTACCCCAGACAAAATTGTAGATCAAAAAATTATCTATAAAACATGTATCTCTAAAATACCCCACAATAAGCTATGTGACACAAATCCCCAAGAACTAAAAAATATTTAGTGCAAATAGAAAAAAGATTGTAGAGGAAAATTATTCCCCAGAAGAATTCCCCTGAAAAATATATCCCCAAAAAATACCACAAAGGAAAAAAAAAACCCTATTTTTTGGGGAAAATCCCCTAATCTGGCAACCCTGAGACTAACAGTATTTCATTTATTGGGCACACTGACATAAAGCAAGTATAAGACCCTATAGCCACGCATACAATTAAACAGGAGACAGATGTTGCCTCGAAGTTACACTGGCGTATAAAATAAGGGACTGGGTTTCATTTTACCTGATATCTCATAAACGGTGGCTTTTAGGAAAAAACATATTGATACATATTTTATAGATAATTTCATTATCTACAATTTTTGTCTGAAGTATTTTTATGATAAAACTTACCGTTTTGCTGAAAGTCGCGAAAAACTCATTTTTTTGACCTTTAACCTTGAATAAATTTTTTTCCGTAGAGGGGAAAGATGGGGAACTTTCAAATTTTATTTTTAATCATATTTTAAACAATCTTACTGATTTTCAGCTTGGTGGGAATTTATGTAGCTTCGAATGTCTAAATTGACCGGACAATTTGGGAACAGTGTGGAATGTTCTAAGTCTTCTATACACACTGACAACTGTGTGATAACAATCAATTGTGTTTCATTTTACTGAAACAGAAACTGTCAATGATAAATGTCAACTCAGTTACATTATGACAAACCCGCTGGTTCGTCAGTGTTGCGATACCATAGCGAGCCTGTTCAAGTTGTTCAACTATTTATTAACCCTCGGGATTCTAATACTCCCCGGTAGTTACTCTTTGGCTGGTTGGTTCATCGGATCAGTGATTATCATATGGCTGGGCTTTATGTCGTGGTTGAGCGCTTCCTTTCTGATAGAAGCTCAATCGTGTGCAAACAGATTAGAAGATTTCCGAAAAGGAATCCTGGACGCAGAATATTCTCTCACGAGAGATTATAACATAAGGGAACTGATAGCGCTTATGTTAGGAAGAACAGATCAAGTAATGTACACAACAATACTGGTTGCAGAACTCTATTTTGAAGCGTTCATTTTGACCATTGTGGTCGGAAGGTCTGTAGCACATACGGTGTGTTCTGGAGGAGATGTTGAATACGTCTCGTACCAACAGCTTTGTAGTGATGAATTACCTTTTCAAAAAATTAACATTTATAGGTTTACGACGTTGATTTTTGTACTGGCGGGTGTTATTTTCAGCGCGTTTTCTACAAAGAAAACAGCAGGTGTGCGAATCATAAGTTGCATTTACATGAGCGCCATGGTTTTGGCTATAATTATTTCTGCTGCTTACAGAATAGGAAGGAAGAATACTCAAAGGCCAGTTGCTATGTCTGCCGCCCATCATTTGCCCACACTCGTAGGGTCAACTATATTATCTTTTATGTGTCATCATTCAATTCTACGGATTTTATTCCCGGTACATAAAAAAAACCGTTTGCAATCTTATATTGTGAAGATATATTGCGCCGTTGTCATCTTGTGCATAATCATATCATTTACAGCAATTTTAGCATTCGAACCTGTCCAGGAAGTATACATTATCAATTTCGCTGTTGATTCGAACGATTTTGTTATGAAGAAGGTAATTGGTTATATGATAGCTGTTTATCCAGCGGTGGCAGGACTGATGGTTTTTACCGAAATATCGAAGTCCTTGCAGGAACATTTAAAAGTTCTTTGTTTGAATTTTAACGATTTCAACAGTTATAATAATTTTTGTATTAAGAATTTGTATTTTCCGTTCTTTGTCGTTTTGTCGGTTGTTGTGCCTTTATGTACTGATAAGATTAAAGTTTTTGTACCGATAGCTGGTACTTTCGGGGGTAACATTATTCAGAACATTATACCGTTGCTCTTAGTTCATACGGGGAGGAAAACTTGCCAGAAAAAACTGGAACCTTCGGAAAACTATTACTCAAGTCCGCTGAAGAAATGGTTTTGGCCTCTTATTGTTTTTATTTGGGTGGCTGTATGCATGTTTGTTACTACCATTACTCTCATACCATATCTTGTAAAATTATGAAATGTAATTTTACTATATTAGATATAATATAATCTCACAAATTTATTATTTTTCTCTTTTGATTATAAACACTATGTGGCGTATTTAGACCTTTGCCGCCCCTACTGACACTTAAAAATAATAACGAAATATGCATTTTTTTTTTATTTTATAAATTTTATTTAATTTTTTGTTGCAGGATCCGAATGAGTAATAATTTGCTGGTGCAGGTAAGAGGAAAAACAGGATTTTACTTTTTTTTAAATTTATTTTAAAAATTTACTATCTGAGAGTTCTTATCTGATATCTAAAGTAACGATGAGTAACAATCACAACCCACAATAGAGGACATAGTAGGTACATGTACATGAGTACCTAGTGGTGGCATTAAACCATTTAAGTAGACATGTAGATGGTAACGACGACGTATCCATTTTGGTCGGTTGACCATCTGTGTATGTTGCCGGTTCATTCGTTTGCTAGCTCGCTCGCTCTAACGGCACTTACCGTATTGCTGTTTTACAATTTTCCCATATAATCAGAGTGTTTGACTGCTTTGTTCACGATGGTGGACGTGGTGCCCAACAAGGCGCACAGCTGGTTGATTTCAAACGACCAACGACCTCTATTTCTTCTCATCTTTTAACGTATACATTTTAGTAGAGGGACATAACATGCTCAAGAATCGATAGATCAATGGATCAATAAAATCGAACCCACTCGCAAACTTTACAGTGTTTAAGATTTTACTACTTGATATTTTTAGCAATGGAATTACTCAAAAAAGTGCATGCATACTTTTATTTTATTGTAATTAAAAATGGAGTTTCAACAAGTATCAACCTCTACTATTCAAACCTATTAAAAAGATACGTTAAAATCTTCATTAGGTACTAAAGGATTCCTCAAGAAAATTCGACTTATCGAAGTTGGCGCCAAATATTATCTTCGACATATAAAGATAATAGAAGTTCGAGAGTTTGCGTTATCAAGTAAAAATTGCAAGTATTTCTCATAGTTGATGCTATTGCCAAACAATTTTGTTCGGCTTATCAAAAATTCGAGCTATCGAAGGTTGACAGTAGGTACTTCAATTCAAATAAATTCAAAGACGGTCATTAGCGAGTAGGTACTGTTCTTCTTCTGTTTGAGTGGGTACCAATACCAACATTATTAGTGAAAATAACGGTCCTCCAAATACTTTTATGTAGGTACACAGTTCTAATAAACACTACAAATACTAATAACAGTAATAACAAAGTGGAAAGTTGAAATTGTTGTTGAAATGACGTTTGTGTTGCAAGGTCATGTTACAGCTGACGCGTTTTGTATTATCGTGAATAATAATAGTTAGTGGTTTAGTGTTCGGTAACAATAAAAGGATTTTGTATTGTAACCGTAAGTATTTAGGTGTATTTATATTTCTGTATAGCGGTAGCTGTTGCTCTGTTGTTGCTGTTGATGATGGGATAGTACTGCTGCTTTTTTTTTGACACACATTTCTCTATCTGATAATAACAAAACAGGAACGTCAATTAGAGTTAGTTTGAACGGTTCTTCACGACTTATAAAAATAAAAAAGTAAGTCCTAACAACAACACTTCACCGGATATGAAGATGATTAGGTACCTATAGAAATATTGCAGTACCTATACTACAGTAAAATCACTTGTTACCTACTGAATTACTGTTATGTTATGTAAATTATAACGTCCTATACCAAATGTCACTTCTTAAGGAACACTCAATAGGAGAATAATTTTTAAAACGAATTTCTTGTTAGTTATATATACACAATGGATTTTTTCATTTATAACGACTTCGGTTGTAACGACCTTTTGGTTATAACGACATAACACGTAAGTAATTTAAGGAGTAATTTAAGAAGAAAATTTGGCTGTAACGACTTCGGATGTAACGTCGATTTCAGTTTTAGCGACTTATTTTAATGAACTATTAATTACAAGATGCTAGATCTCATGCTGACTGATATTGCAACCGAGTCTAAACACAAAACTTTTTTATCTTTTTTTTATATTCACAGATATTGTACTTAATAATTGTTTATTAATGTTAAGGTTGATAAAGTTAAAACTAAGAATCAGTTACTGGGTACTTTTCTTGCTGCCTAAATTCCTTCTTAATTCTTTCCCTCTTTCTTTTTATATAGTGACTTCCGGTTATAGCGACGGAATTAAATGGTCTTTTCATCGTCATTATAAACGGAATATACTGTGTATGTATCTTATTGTTATTAGGGATTGTTGTGATAGTCTCAAATACAGTGGAACATCGATAATTCGAACCACAGGGTGAGGCAAAAAAACTTCGGCGTTGAGACTTCGAGTTATTGAATAAAAATACATATAGATATACAGGGTTTTTCAATTTGATGGGCTATTAGAAGTATATGAATTAGTAGAAGGAATTCAATTCTGAAACTTGGGCTCAATTGGTTATTGTTTATGCCGCTTCTTTTAAAAATATTTTCAAGTTCGATTTACATCCGGTTATACCGGAAGTCGATACCAACTTTGTTATTTTAAATGGAATGGTATATTTTTTACGCTGAATTCGAATAAAACGTGTAATTCTAAGGTAAGTTTGATAACCAACTTGTACACCTATGACGATCGGTTTCTGAGTTAATTTAATTTATAGAAAAAAATCGGTACTGCAACCCAAATTATAAAAAATCATAACTTCCACAAAATACGACTTAAGAGTGTTGAAATTTTTAATAGTAATAGCTGAATATTAGTGCTAACGCCTCGACAAAATTGAATTAAATATTTTATACAGGGCGTTCAAAATAAAATTCTAAAATTGAAAAACTTCAAACACGAATTACCTCGTTTTTTTTAAATGGCACCTACTATTTTTTGTTTTTTCAATCGATTCCTTTTTTTATCCTCTTTCGATCTATATGAATACTTCCTATTTTATTTGAAAATTTTGGAATAATTTTGAATTATTACTTAAAATAGGAAGTATCCATATAGATCGAAAGACGATAAAAAAAGGAATCGATTGAAAAAATAAAAAATAGTAGGTGCCATTTGAAAAAACGAAGTAATTCGTGTTTGAAGTTTTTCAATTTTAGAATTGTATTTTGAACGCCCTGTATAAATTATTTAATTCAATTTTTGTCAAGGCGTTAGCACTAATATTCAGCTATTACTAGTAAAAATTTCAACACTCTAAGTCGTGTTTTGTGGAAGTTATGATTTTTTATAATTCGGGTTGCGGTAGCGATTTTTTTTCCATAAATTAAATTTACTCAGAAACCGATCGTCATGCGTGTACAAGTTGGTAATCAAACTTACCTTAGAATAACACGTTTTATTCGAATTCAGCGTAAAAAATATACCATTCCATTTAAAATAACAAAGTTGGTATCGACTTCCGGTATAACCGGATGTAAATCGAACTTGAAAATATTTTTAAAAGAAGCGGCATAAACAATAACCAAATGAGCCCAAGTTTCAGAATTGAATTCATTCTACTAATTCATATACTTCTAATAGCCCATCAACTTGAAAAACCCTGTATACATACATTTGCTTATTTTTTGAAAATGAGAATTTGTATGTATTTATTTCATGTTCATAGACAGATACATGTATAGATGACGAAAGTATCTTTTACTCGTGCACCACTTTCCAATTTTTTATACGATTTCTTTTTGTCAAAACACAAACTCTTTAATGTACATTTTGATGACAAATAATCGTGGAAATTGAACTGCCTCTCTCTCACCCACTGCTTAGTTGCATAGTACTGCTATTAAAAAGGGACGTTAAAATCGTACAGTCTCAGAAAATTCGACTTATCGAAATTGGCGTCAAATATTATATTCGAGTTATCAAGACATTCGAGTAATAGAAGTTCGAAAGTTCGAATTATCAATTAAAATTTACATGTATTTTTAAAATTAATCGACGTTTAAGCTATCGATATTTGACTAAATATTTTTTTATAAATTTAAGATAATTATTTGAGAAAATAGACGAAAACTGGCCATTTCTCCTCTTTATCTCCGAAACTAGGTACTATTTAATCTAAAATTTAACCTAAAATTCTTTTTTGCCATTAATTAATTATTTATTTATTTATTTATTACAAATTCGAACAGCTAGGTATCTTCGAAATGTAGCTTCAACCATTGGGTTTTTAACGAGCGATTTACATGTTACATGTTATGAGTTTAAATCATTAGTTTATGACGAATGATAAGAAATGAAAACAAGACAGAAAAAGATAGAGAGAGATTGTTTCCTTTGAATATATATATATAGGTAGGTATCTATTATTTGCGTAGAGTGTTTTAGAAATGTAACTAATGAATGTAAATTTATTTTAGAAAGTATTTATGTACCTATAGCGATACCTAACTAAAATATCATGTATAAATAATAACTACATATATACCTAGTTAGTTACTTTGGAGATGGTTAGGAATGCAAATTTTCATATGATTAATACTTTTAGAAAGCATTTTTTTATTATTGTGATGATGGTAGCAAATGAAAATAAATTGACAGATTTTTGATATGAATAAAAATTACAGTAGAGAAAAATAAAATCGTGGTATTTTTGTTTCTGTAAGCATTTTAATTTATTTTTTGATCAATTACAAAACGGTTGAGCATTTATCATAAACGAGTTCAATTTCGAGAAAATAAATTTGAATTTTATGACAAACAAATAAAAATTAGCAAAGATATTGACGGAACGACCCCAAATCTGAAATCCTTAGATCATTTAGGCAAATACTAGGGCAGTAATGTTCCACAGATTTTCACTTGTCTTCTCTCTTTATTTCGTCCGTCTCAATTTTCTCCCCCTAACGATCACCCACCCATTTTCATGATTCCTAAACGAGGCTAAAGAGAACCTTCCTCCCTACCCTTGACTTTGCATTACACCCAAAAGTTTTTATGTACTTATTAATTATATAAAATTAGAATTATTCTTGTATGTATGTAGGTATCTCTTTCACTACCTATATATTACTTTTCAAGAACCACCCTGTATTTATTCCAAGATGTTTCAATAAATATTGCAATTAAGTGAAGAAGAAATTGATTTTAATTAAGTAGTTATGTTGATTATGATAAGAAGCGTGTGCATGGATTTAGGCTGCAGGTTACGTACAGGTAAATCGTTGGCAAAATGTATCTAAGTATCGGATACGTGGTAAAGGGGCATGTTCGAGTTATTCCGTGTAAAAAAAGTCGACTCTTTCAAATACGAGTTTTCTGCAAAAGAAAATAGTAAATATCCTTGCTTGGAATGCAGTCAATTACTGTTTTAATATTATGAGAAAAAAGTCGATCGAGTGTATGCACTGTTCTAGGCTCTTGGCTGTCAGGCGACCGAGTGAGTATACGCCAGACCAATTAGGAATTATTGCTCTTATATCTGGGACAAATCGAAAAGCTATTTTTGCTATCCGATATCTACCTATAGTATACCATGGAAAACAATGTCGGCATATCACATTAATTTATTACGTATACCTACCACTACCATTAATCTTATAATCAGAAATTTTAAGATATTGTATTTCTTGTGGTTGCCCATAACTTTAGTACCTATTTAATTTTTTTCTTTAGTAGTTTATAAAAAAATGTGTAAGATACTTATTAAAGTATTTTACTTATTTTTGTGATTAAGTATTGTAGTGCTTGTTCAGGATCATATATATCAGGAGTTCTTTACCATTTCCACCTTTTTGAAATATTCTTGTGCACGAAAGGTTCACTAAAGTAATTATGCTTTATGTCCTTTTACATTATTTATAATTAGGTACTTTTTGTACCCCTGTTGTTCAATAAATACAAACTTAAAGCTGCTTAAGGGGCTAAAATGTTTCTTAATATAAAACCAACACCGATGTTTCGCCTTGTGGTGTATGCTTTCTTCAAGGATATGTTTTATAGTTAGAAATGATTATTATCTGCAATTTTGTAATCATGTTTAAGATTTTCGTTCTTGTTATGTTATTTACTTGTAGCATGTAAGATAATCAGTTAATTCAGGGCCGGACTAATAAGTAACGTAAGTATAATTTTAATTTTGTAATAGGTCTAAAAACGTAAAGAAAGTGGTGCATAGTTTATAATGTTTATAAATTTAATAAACATTTTATTTTAAAATAAAAGTAACAGTGTTTAAAGAAATAAATAACGAAACAAATAAGTAAAAAAAAAGAACACCTCAGTCCAACCCTGAAATACATAGAACATACACATAGAAATTACACATTTTTTGTGGACATTTTTTCTTTTTGTATCATAAAAGCAAAAATGCATAATGTGCTTCATGTATGGAGTATATTTTTTCAACCACATCTATCTGAAAATATCTCCTGTTTCTCTCAAAACTGTCTTAAACTAACGAAGCTCTTTTGAATCTTTTGAAAAAAGTGTAACACCTCCCCAAAACCTTAAATTGTATTTATTAGACTTAAATTACTTTATAACTCAAATGAAAAGATGTCTGAAAACATTTGTACGAATTTTCTTATATTCCTAAGGCACATGGTTAATAATCCAATCAATATTGAATGCATATCATTATTTGATAGTAAAATCGTAATTGTATATAAGCAAAGAAAATTGAAATCTTTAATTTAACATTAAATAAATTGTACCGTCTGCTTATTCCTTATTACGTTATACTGCAGGTGCTGTTTGCACCTGCCTGAATATTTATTTATATGTACCTATAAGTGGTGTATTTATAAAGATAATCTGGAATACTTATGGCCAATGTAAAATTTAAAGCTTTTGTTGTCATAAAAAAATTATTTGCGTACATAATCCTGATTTATGGTTTTAAATCATTAGATCCTTGATCCGTTTTTACTTTGGAATATCGTACAACCAAAGTCTATTATGCTATGTCTCTGTCTACAATCGCTTTATGTTTTATGGGCCTACTTTCGAATTGTCGTTTAATTACTTTAATTAAACTTATTTATCATACGTATTTTATATTGTAAATGTAAACTAATGAACGTTATTAAAAGGCTATAATAACTAACAGGTTTAGTAATTTTACACAGAATTTGAGTAGAAAATTTAAAAAGTTAAACAAACGTAATACCTAATAATGAAATGGACTACACTAATTATATTATAGTTACCTAATAAGCGTGCAAGAAGATCGACAGGATAAAAAGAAATAATATTTGAAGTTCTTATCATAATAAGTGTTTAATCTTCAGACAGTAAGTCTATAGACTGTGGATTCATCTTCAAAAGAATTTTATTTATTATATTTTATATATTCTTTGTTCAACAAAGAAGCTTGGCATTACATTACCTACCTATGTATTTTTTATAAATTTAATATCTATTCAATGGTGAGTCTTATTAAGGTTAAATATCTAGAATGTTAATTTACCAGAATTGGGTTTAAGGATCTACTTACTTGTGTGATTATTACCGTACAAATACGAATTAAATACCGGCTTCAGAAATATTTTTATTTAAAAAAGAATTTTAAGTTATTGGCCGTAATCGCTTGGTGAAACATCATAACAAATAAATGAAAACAAAAGGTTGAAGCGTCTAAATTTTATTAAACTCTATACGTATTTCGCCTTAAATGGGCATCATCAGGAGTACAAACTATACCAAAAAGTTTTCTATTTTAAAAACGAAACAAACGAAGTTAGGGCCAACAGATATTCGATTCGAGTAATAGAAGTTTGAGAGTTCGACTAAAAATTACCCAATTTTCTCATGACTGATGCTATTGCTAACCAATTTGGTGCGACATATCAGCGTTCGAGTTATCGAACTTTCATATAGGTGTATGTCAGCACCAGTGGCGGTTTTACTGTAGGTGCATTTGTTCAGTGAACCCCCTTAAAAATTGAACTAGTTACACCATATAATTTTATCCTTCTAATATTTATTATATTATTGATGATTATCGTATAATATACATCTCTTTTACCATTTCATAGTTCATAGTTACAAAACACCAACCCGTAACCCATAGAAAATATTTAAATTTTTGTTGTGTCGCTGACGACTTTACCTAACTTTTTTGGTTCAAGTTTGATTCTGAATATATCACGAGAGCGATACTCCGTGTGATGTCCATGTGTTAGAGAGAGAGGTAGTCGGACGCGTGTAATGGAAGATAAAATACACTCAACATACAGTGTTTAGGTGCACTGCACGAGAAGCCGGAATCAGCCGGAATAATGTCGTGCTACGTCGGCACGGCTACCCGACATTCTGTCAGGGTTTTGCAACTTCGGTTAGCCTGCCAGCCTGCCACCTGGTGAAAATGTCCAGTACGAGTCATTTTTAAAGGCTCTGGAAGCTAGTGTTGGTAGGAACCGATAGTAAAAAAATTATGTTCAGAAGCATGTTCAGATTTCAGAGTTCAAAGTCCACTAATTGTAAATAACGCACAATTTATTCCACAATACGTGTTAATTAAAATATTACGTAAATGATGGAGTCGTGTTCGGTAAAATATGTTAAAGAAGATTCAAGTAATTTTTAAAATCGTTTCGAAATAAAGAAAAGGGGTCCACCTCGCCCAAAACTACAGCTGACACAAGAGTGTACCCTAAAAAATAAAAAGTTCAAACGTGTGTTTAAAGTAGAACAGTATAAAAAAACTTCGTGGTTGTGTGGGTGTAATAAATTAAACGCATTATTTTGCTTTCCGTGCCTGATTTTTGCCGGTAATCCTGTTGAGTGTATTTGCTAATTCAAAACATAGACGAATGGATTTTCTGCATAAGTAAACGTAAGGTTTTTATTTATTGTGTTATTAAATGCCATAAGTATTTGTTTTTCCTAAAAATATTAAAAATCTTCGCCTGCGGTGCATTTACAACATCGTGAAATACGCTTCATGTTCTGATATTACCTACATGTTATTAACTTTGTGAACCCCCTTCGTATTCGACCACGAGCCGCCACTGGTCAGCACCCTTAAGATCCTTCTGTCTCCATTTTCCCGACATCACATTGCACAGTCACAGTTGTATACGTATATGCATGTAGTTAATTTTGTTCTGCAAATTTTATAACATTTATACAGTGAAGTGAAGTGTCTTAAAATCAAAAGGGGGCGATTACACGGTCTATTTAGGCTTAAGGTGCGATTTATACCTACAGATCTCCATATTATGGATGTAAAGTGATTCTTTGTGTATGTATTGTTTCTTTGTATGTGTATATGCAGATATGTGTTGCAAGTGTCCCTATTACATACATCGTTTACCCCAATAATTACTATTTTGCTGTACCGATCGCGTTCATGGTAACGGTGCCGTGTAATTGAATTGCTTTATCACCAGCGGGCTCACTTCTTACCCTATAATTGCAGTCTCTGTAATGTAACGGGTTCACAACAACTAACTAAAATAGTTAACTAAATTAACTATTTCGCGTGACATTTCGGTTGAATAGTCAGATAAAACGGTCCGTTACGTTACTGTATTTCAATATAATATATATATATATATATATATATATATATATATATATATATATATCTGTATATAATTGTTTATTTATTTATACAACAGCTGTCATGATATATACCAATCGTCTGCTCAAGATATTTAACTTTAATGTACAAATAAAATAGAACAACAAATTAATAAAATAATAAAACTGGGTAATTAATTCATGTGGATATTCCAACCCCTTCTGTTCTCATCAGCCACTGACCAACTAAAATTTCTTGTTCAAACTTTGTTGATGTAAAATTTTCAGAAACTAGGCAGGATAATTTTCGGAACGCAAGGATAATCTGACCCCTATGGGTACGATTTCAAAAAAATAAATAGAATAATTTCAATTAAATGTTTTCTGTTTGAAAATTGATATTACGAAAACAGTTGAAGTTATAATATGGATTTTCAATCAAACAGTTTGTATAGAGCGTAATTTTCTTTAATAAACATGTACCCCAACCCAATTCTGTAGATTTAGGCGTTGTGAGGTGTACAAATTCGAAAAATTTCCATTTAAAGCTTCGGTCATGTGGGGAGGGTAGAGTTATATTTATATTAAAAGCTGAAATTTGGTAGGCACTGTTTTCATAAATTTGGTAGAGTTTGATACAAATTAAGAACTGATCTCCATAAAGACCACTCTCACGTTTATTTATTATTAGCAACAATTACTATTGTTACAATAATAAAAAACATCATTCAAATTTTAATACTATACTAAGAAAATATTTCTACTACTACACTTATCGAGTGATAGTAATCACGTAGGTAGTTTTCTTAGATTGTACCCATATTATTTACTTATATTCAAACTTTCTCTTTTTATTTCTTATTTTTTTATTAAAATAATACAATAAATAAATAATTATAGTGGAGTTTTAAGTACCAATTCCTTCAAGAAAAACTAACTTTCTCCGAAACAATGTCATTTAATTACGAACTGTAGGTATTTCAGAAGTCGTAAACTTCAAAATAAAAAAATTACATAAAAAATAGGAAAAAGGCAGGCCAGTTAGGAATGCACACAGGTATTTAACTGTATTAGGTACTCAAATTACTAGAAAAACTTGAATACTTTTAAATAGGTACATACAGTCTAACATAGATAATTCGAGGCATAGTGTAATATTTTTTTTCAATGCTCCACTTTATTATAAGATTTGATTTTTGGTAAAAAGACAAAGCTTTTAAAGTACGTTTTGATGACAAATAATCGTAGAAACTGAACTGCCTCATTGCTTGCATTAATACCGATATTTAAAAGATACTGTGACGTGTTCAGTCACGGAAAACACAATTAACAAAACAAAACAACGAATTGATTTAATTACTAAAGTTAATTTGACTACACTACAGTTATAAACAAGTCTACACAATTTATTTCACTAAAAGTCTCTTTTCCCGCTCGCCTCTACTGTAAACACTCGCTATAATATAGACACTATCTATCTATCGCCTTTTGTTCGCCTATCGATCGCTTCGCTTCCAAACATCAACTGTCCACTGTCAACTAACTCGGTGTGTGCCGTCTCCGCCTTTTATAGTCTTTTCAGCCTCTTTCTAGGGAATTCTACAGCCGTCTAGTAATCCAATTGTTTTCCCATTGATCGTTGCTGGTGTTTTCTAGATGTTTCAGGAAAGCCGGGAATATTCCTTATGTATTCAGGGAAGATGTTCGTTAATTATGCTCACACCAACTTAATTGGCAAGTACTCGGAACAATAAGTTAAAATCGTACATTATTAAGAAAATTCGACTTATCGAAGTTAGTCCCAAATATTATCTAAGAGTTCGACAGTTGGAATTTCGATGTAAAAATGACACGTATGTTATTTCACATAGTTGATGCTATTGCCAATCAATTTGCTTCGACTCACTGTCGTTCAACTTATCGATCTTTGTATTTAGAATTTAAGTTTTTAATTGGGTAAAACAGCGAAAAAGAATATAATTTAGGATCAAATCTTACAAATTTACTTATTTAATAAATTTCAATAATACGTTATTGTATATAAAGACATAAATACCCATATACAGTCATGGTATCGCCATCTATTGAGTATTTGCTGATACATAAGTGTTTCATACGTTTAAAAGGTCTGATTTTCAAAATTCTTTTTTTATTGGAAAATCTAAATTTCGAGAAAAGTTTCAGGATAGTTGTGCAGATATTATTAGGCTTCTCACCTTTTAAGCAGTGCTGTGATAAAAATGTAAGGAAAAAGATAAAAAACTATTTCATTAAAATAAATAGAAAGGAGACTGTGGAAAACCAAATAATTAAAAATTGGAAAAGGTCTTACCCCTCATAACATAAACAGTCTTGCGTTGAAGATGCTCACGACTCGTAAGTGAGCGAAACACGTGTCCGCGTTTTTTAAAAGTGTTGTGGTTATGAGGGGTAAGACCTTTTCCAATTTTTAACTATTTCATTAGTTCATTGGTGTAATATAATTTAATATACATACGAGGGCGGATCAAATATAAACGAGCCTTTTTAAATTGAGCGCCGGATAGTTGTTCAAGGCGCATACGGGCGTTAGCAACTTGAAGTGGGGATATTAGGTGACACGGAAACGACTCGTCGTATTGCTGTGTTTGCTTGGTTAGTAGCTATCACAATGAGTGAGAAAGAGATGCATAGCAGCGTTGCGCAACGGGTTATTATTTAATTTCTCAGACGTGAAAACGTGAAACCAGTTGAAATTTTGCGCAGATTGCTACCACAGTTCGGAAATGAAACGCTTTCGTGGCAACGGGTAAAAGTTTGGTGCAAAGAATTTAACGAAGGGCGCAATCGTGTCGAAAATGTAAATCATCCTCGTCGTCCACGCACCAGCATATCGCCGGTTAACATTGCACGCGTTAGAAACCTTATTGAAGGGGACCACCACGCCACTGTGCTTCAGATATCTGTTGAACTCGGCATCAGCTATGGAAGTGTCCACACAATCATAACGAAAAACTGGGGATTCCGTAAAATTTCAGCTCGTTGGATCCTAAAGTTGCTGAGTGAAGACCAAAAAGCTGCTCGAGTTCGCATCGCAGCTTTAACGCAGGCCTAAGTCAGTGAAATGCACTAGACTCAGTCGGAGCACCATCCATATAGCTCAAACTTATCCCCTTGTGATTTCCACATGTTTGGGACCCTCAAAAAATCACTAGGAGGCGAGCGATTTCAGACTGATGAACATGTGGAGGCGTTTGTGCGCAACTGGATAGACTCCCGCCCTGCTTCTTTTTATAAAAACGAAATTAAAAAACTACCAATCCGTTGGGAAAAATGTATAATCAAACAAGGGAGATATGTTGACAAAAAGAAGAATGTAGTGTTTTTGTGAAAATTTTCAAAATAAACGTTTTATGAACTAGGCTCGCTTATATTTGATCCATCCTCGTATATTTATGTTACAATTAAATGCCGATAAAACAGATAAAGAATGTTGGGCGTAACAAATTCAAAATAAATTGCTTCGTTATCATTAACAGCCACTTCCGTGGGTAAGTAATACAATTTAAATAAATGGTAATCGAAATGAACAAATTATTATGCCTACTACAACTGACCACTGACCTATTATATTGTGAAACACAATAATCTAAAATTTAATCACAACGCAACGGTTTATTTTAAATCATGCCTTTAGCTACTTCACTGTTTCTGCGATAAACTGCTTATAATATATAGGTAAATAGATAATTGTGTTAAATATAAGATCAATGGGGTCTTAAAATGAATTAATAATGTTCCTTAATATGCACACACTGGACGACTTTCGCGGTCAATTTTGTATTAGAAATTATAATAGAACAGCAATTTTCAGTTATACTGAATAGGAAAATTGGTGTGTGAACTCAATTTTTATCAAAAATGACAAATGACTAATCTAATACAGAACTTTAAATCAGAACGAAAACAAAATGGGGACTGAACGATTGAAAATATGTAGGTATAGTACTCGCACTTTAACGTGACACAATGCAATAATAATAATGAAAAAAAGAAGATCGATGATAGGCGATGCGAAAGAAGGCTCAAAATATGTTTAATGTAAGTGAGAATATCTACTACTAATGTAATTAAAATCAGACAGAAAGCACTTAATTTCATTTAAAATTTTCGATTTAATTCAATTATGTATTATTTATATCACAGCCATTTTCTGCGACATGTTTCTAGTAACTAAACTTTCTCAAACAATTAAGTTGTACCAACTTACGTACCTACGTACGTTTAGTGTTATGACTATGGAAAACATTTCGTTTATAGCTTCAGCAAGACTGCGTCCTAAAGGTAATAACTTTCTTTCGCATTTGTATACAATAACCATCCCAGGGAAAAGCAATAAAGGCGGTCATAACTGTAGACGATAAAATATTCTATTGTTTTTTATGTTGCACTTTTATTACTTCATAGCTTTATATAATTTACCTAATAATTGGAAAGTAGGGTCGAGAAGGCACTTATACTCTTTATTTTTATTACCTACATTCCGTGAATATGAGCATTAGCGATTATAACACATTAACAATTAAGTACCTACATACGTATATAACAATTTTTTTTGTTTACGTTTATTTAAATCTCCCTGTAAAGGTTTCAATTTGCATTTAAAGTGAAGTTATCCCTAAAGGAACCGATCACGTAAAATGTTGAGAAAAAATCCCCTACACAAAGCATCTTGTGATACCTGACGATAAAAGGCATATATTTCCCTGAATAGAACTGAAATAGGCCAATAAGTGTAGGGGACTGCCTCAAGCTTCTTTTCTTTGCGTTTGAAATATATTTAATGGAATTTCCTTGTGGTAAGTTAAACTTTTACATTTTGGATCTACGTCTTGAATGTTTTATAACTGTAATATTTATTAATTTATTATTATTATACGTATAAATAAACAATTATTTAATTATATAATACCCACTGTATGATTAAGTTAGTTACCTTTTAATTATAAATTTTTGCCAAGCCTATCAGTAGCTTCCAATATAATCAAGTTTTTACTTGTTGAGTTTTTCTATTCTTATAAGTTATTATTATGTAATCCAGCAAAGGAAAAAAAAAAATACAGCGATCATGGTATATGACCTTACCATATGCATACACATACGTAGGTAAGTCTTTTACGGGAAGGGAAAGGTAAATTTAAATTTAAACATAAATTGAATGTTACCACGTTTGCTTGTTGCAGTTTATGACATTTCAGTTGTTCTCACGCACTCTTATGACCATGGCATTAAATAATTACATGAAAATATTTTTGTTTACAGTAATAATAATAATAATAATAAAAATAATTAAAACGGAAAATTAAAATGAAATGCAAAACTTTTTAAATAACAGTTAATTAGGGTAATCAACTTATTCTAAGGAAAATTGGCTATTTTAAAGTAACTTAACCTAACCTAACCTTTCTGAAAGTAACTATAAACCAGTTTAAATATTTCCCACTTGAATACACCCTTATATTTCTGATCCAGAAAACTCTTGCTCATATTTAATCAGTCAAGAACCCAGTTTTCTCAATGACAGACTCCCTTAAGTGGCGCCAAAACAATAGATACAATATAAATCCCTGTGGCGTTTTGGGCGTTGACGTTATGAAATAAAAACAAAGAAAAAATCGCTGCCAGTCATATTTATTACGTATGTATGTAGATCCGCATATACGAATAGGTATGTAAATGACGAATGTCAAGAAACGAACGAAAAAAAGTGCAGATGTAATAACTGTCATTATTATGTAGGGCGTCGTTATTTACTGAAACTAGTAACAAAGGCGTAAAAATGAAAGGCTACAAGATATTAGAATACATAGTTATACATATATGTATATGTACATTTCATCGGCGACTATAGTTATTTTATTGTTGCGCCAGGATAATCCAAATGCATATTAAAACATGTGGGTGTTGTAAAGGAAATAATGGCAGAGTTAACGGGCAAATGTCACTTAGAAAGTTCTGCCTTTAACCATTCGACGGACAAAGTCCGACGATACGGGTTATAAACCCACAACGCAAAACGGTATAATAATTACAAAAAAGTTTTATAATGAATAAGAATCAGACCAAAAAGAAGAAGAATGCATTCCTTAATACCTACACGACATGCAAATCTTGTCAGACATACAGAAATTTACTAAAAAACGGTCGCCCTTTTCACCACCTTAACCTTATATCGAATACAGGGGTTTAAAAGAGCAGGAATAGGATTACAATGGAAAAAGGACGTCGTCAGGATGCCATCTGAGAGACAAAAAGTACCTATAAACATAATCAAAACTAAAACATAACTACAAAGGGGCAGAAAAAGCCCTGGAGGAAGATATTGTTAGTTAGTATAAAACATAAACTCACAAGTTAAAGTATCACACAACGTTTATAAAACTGAAAGTATTTTCTTTGTAGCTTGGCAAAAGATACTTGAAGAGATTATAATCCAAATGAAGGAGAATAAGGAAAAGAAGAAAATATACGAAGACAAAACGTTATTATTAGAAAGTCGGTTACCAATTTCACTACCCTAACTCCTTTCTTACTCGCTTATATAGAATGTAGAAATTTTGAAGAGATAGATAGAATTAAAAGGGGGACAGAAAGTGAAAACATCTTCTGGGATACGAAGGACTAATTAGGGACATCTCAGGCAAAAACAGGATTGAAGAGGGGCACAGGAAAACGTAGATGAACTCTCAAGCATAAAGAAACTAAATCAAAAAAAATTTAGCAAATTTAAACATTATTTTTGTCAAGTTGGCAAAGTATCACTGGACAGATTATTGTTCTATTGTCCACCCTCAATCCGATTATTTTTAATTCGCCTTTGTCTTAATATTTCGATAAATTTTCCTGATATTTCTAACCCCTCATCTAATTATCATTAACTTCATGCATTACAGACCACAGAGAGTAAAATGATACCAACAAACGTGTAGCACTCTCTTGAAAGTTGTAGTCACACAACTTCTGAATCCTATTAGCTTATCAGGGAGGAAAACTTATTGCACCAAGGAAATGAGCGTTATCTGTTTACGTATTTATTATCTGTGTACGCATGATTGTAATGCCGGACATGTTGGTACGCGTATTTATTTCAAAATACTTTCTGTCTGTTTAACTGTAAAACATGGTAAATTTATGTTGTAACCGCAATGGCATGAGGTCAGTTTGAATAAACACTTACACGTTACTACTAATGTACGCATGTAGGTATAGCTGCAAATATAACACATGCAACTTAAATTATATTCATATACATATACATAAATGTATCATGTCTGAGAGTAGTGGCATTTTTGTTTCCATTTAAATCACAAATTTTATCGCGCATGGTCAATATGAACATACCATTATTTTTTTGAAGGTTTAACTTCAGGGAAATATGTGAAATATTTTACAAATTGTACGTTACGTTTTCAAAAGAAAAACCGTTATGGATTGTACTCAAGATTAGATTAGCTTGTCTTAACAGTTATGCAATTACTTCCATCATTTTCATAAATACAAATCTACTACTTAGTTCTTACAGTTAGATAAATTATTAGTTTTACTAATGGCTACTAAGAGTTTTGGCTAAAAGTTCCTAAAAGTCGAAATCGATGTCGCAAATGTAAAATGCAAGCTTATAGGAAATTGTGGCAAGGTTGCCAACTGCTTACTACAAAAAGTAACTGCTAAGTTTACGTTCCAATGTACAAATACATTTAGGGGAATTATTCTATTTCTTCTTGCTAATAGCATGCCTTAAACCAACCACATTTATGTTATTAGATATTACCAAAAGTCAAAAGGTAAATGTTTTAATAAATATACACAATTTCTTTAGTAAGGCACCTAGGCAAACTTTAGTGAAACAATTGTTAAGTTTTTAAAATTTGACCCACTATTTATTTTCTAAGGATTTTAATCAAATAGTTATAGCTAAAAGCTCCTAAAAGTCGAAATACACTACGTACATATACAAATGTCAAATATAAAGCTTGGAGGAAATTGTGGCAAGGTTGCCAACTATTTAATACAAGAACTAACCGCTTAGTAAACGTTTTACTACACAAATATATGGAAGGAAATTATTCTTGCGTTGGTATTACTTCTTCTTTTTAATGGCGTGTCTTATACCAATCACATTTATTTTATCGTTACCAAAAGTCAAAAGGTTCGTAAAAATATCTACAACTTCTTCAGTAAAAGATTCAAATTTTGTTGTAACAATTGTTACATTTTTAAAACTTTGATGAACTATTTATATTCTGTGCATTTTAATCAAATGGTTTTAGTTAGAAGTTCCTAAAAAACGAAATCAATGAAAAGACTGTCAAGTGGCAATCCTACTCTGTTTTCATCAAGATTGCCAACTGCTTAATTCCAAAAGTAATTACCAAGTTTATGTTTCACTTCACAGGTACATGATTCCACGGTTAGCATTACCTTTTCTCTGCAATGGCGTGTTTAGTACCAACCGTATGCACTTTATTTTTGTCAAATGGTAACTTACTACAAATTGAATAGACGCTGACACCCTAAAGATCGAAACGTCTGATAAAATAGCTCGCCAAAAGGAAGTTAACCGATCCAAATCGACATCTGCAGTTTGCAAATCAAACGGTCAACGTGCAACAATCTGCGTAATCAAATTAATTGGGTTCGGGCGCATTTAATGTCCCCATAAATTTCGCCACCCACTCGAAATCTCACTTTACGACATCGGATAAGAACGCGCGCAAGAAAGGAAACAACCGCGGAGACAAACACGCAGCCAACTGAGACGAAATAGTTACTGTTATATGTACGGACGCATTATATGTACAAATCTGCACGACATGTCATTAAATGATCGTTTGATAGTGCAAGGAACACAAGAAATGTTGGCTTGATAGGTCAACAGTAGACCGGAGCCTATATGAAAAAGTTACTGGTGCTACACCTGAGAAATTCGAGAAATTGGCAAATTATTATATATAACCAGCAACAATACCCGGCGTTGCCCGGGTAAGAATATATTACACGTTTGATGGAACATTCTAGAATATTCGCGAATTTAGAACTATCCAGAACATCCCATAATGGTTCAAAACATTTTCTAACTTTTTTTAACATTCTGAAACATTCTTGAATGATCTTCAAGATTCTGGAACATTCTTGAACATTGCCAAATCATTCTGAAATGTTATAATAAAACATTCTTTTACTTCTTAGAACATATTTGAACTCCTTGTAACATTCTAAAAAAATCTACTTCATTCTCATCCCCACTCCGTGCTGTTTGCTGGGTGAGTAGTGACATCAGTAGACGCCTGGCGGGGATGACTAATCGATTGATAATAATTGATCAGTTATCGACCACTGACAGTTGAAGATTATTACAGTACTAATATCACTATTAAAAATTGGGTGTTGGTGGTAAAAGGATGAAAATTAAGGGTTATATGCATTTTTTAATGCCAGAACATAAAAAAATAAAAATAATCAGTTTTGTCCAAAAAATTAAAAAGTTAGGGATGGACAACCCTTATCACTTAGGGGTATGAAAATTAGATAGTTTCCGATTCTCAGACCTACTGAATATGCATATGAAATTTTATAAAAATCGGTCAAGCCGTTTCGGAGGAGTATGGTAACTACTTAACATTGTGACACGAGAATTTTATATACCTATTAAATAAGGTAGAATTATGAAAGTTAAAAGTCTGTGTCGAAAGGTGCAAGGTCCAGGTCCTTGAGGATTGTGATATAATTCTAGTTATTTAAATAGATCTTACATTTTAAATGTATCAAATAATCGTAAAATTATCACATCTAAAGAGGGCATCTTGTGCCAAAAAATTATTTTCGTGACCATAAAATATTTTCGCAACCAAAACAGTTGTGTTTTTGTTTTATTGCTAGCTGCATTGCCCAGCGTTGAAGAATATATTATACGTATGATGGAATGGCCACCTTCTTCTATATCTTATACTCACACTGAATATTCTGGTGCATTCTGCATCGTTTCCGAAGGAACTTGAAGGTTCCAGAACATTCTAAATTATTTCAAATAATTCTAGAAACAATTGGGAACATTCCAGAACATCCTGTAATGATTAAAAACATTCAATAACATATCCAAATATTCTGAAATATTTTAGAGCATTCTTGAAGATTCTTAATCATCTTGAATATTCCTAATCATTCTAGAATGTTATAAAACTTTTCTTTTAATTCTCACAACATTTCTCAACACCTTGGAATATTCTGGGACATTCCAGCAAATTTTAGAATATTTTAGAAAATTCTAATACAATACTGTCACTGTTTGATTTAGTAAAGGCCGCTCAAAACATTTTCGACTTCATTTGCAGAAAAATTAATGTGTTAGACAAATATAGATTTGTCTGATCACATATTTTTAGCACCCACGTCCACTCATTTCCACCTCCCCGAGACCAAACTCTCTAATTATCGAGGAGAGGCTAAGGACTAAATCTACCATTACCATCGCAGGTGGGTGGAAGGAAGTAGGTCGAAATGGAGAAAAGTACGAATTCGCAAAAAATCCCTTTCTTTATGTAAATGATTGATTATGGAGCTCCAAGGGTTAAAAGCCTCATCTATTCGGTATCTGAACTCTTTATGTCGTCCATCGAGATGCATTAAAGTACCGGCTGTACCGATCGTCCTCTTTAGAATCATAGCAATAGTACAATTATAGCATTTAATGTTAAATATGACTTTCAAAACACCCCCTATGAGTACAAATTTGAACCAGAAAAAAAATCTTGTCATTATTTCGCTTAACAGTTCTTGTAGATCAAGGTATGAAAATTGCACGTCTAAAAATAGATTCGGTTGATGAGAGAGATAAAAGGATCAGTATTTCTTGTTTACGACTTAATGCAAAATGAAACGCTATCTAGCGTTAATTTATGTGCCAGTCATGGATTCGTTTTTTCTTTTTGTTATTTGCAGCTGTGCAGCTCTATTGTAGACATGTTTATGTTTGCAAACGTCGCCACTTGCCTTGACCCTCGTAATTAGCTTTACAGAATTATTGCACTTACCGACAATTAATTGCGTTACGTTATTTAAACATGACAAAAAAAATTACCTTCAAATGTTTTGTAATTACTATCTACCTGCTAAAACAAAAAATTCGATGTAGTACATTTGTACGACTTTCTTAGAAGTAAATTATGGAGTTTTGTAATAAGAAAAAAATAATATGTAATAAAATAAATTGACCGGAAATGAAAATATATCCTCATATTGTTTTATTAGAAGTAACAGTTCAAAATTTTTATTTATTTTTTTTTAATTTTTTGTCACTACGGAATAAATTTATCCAAAAGTGAATCCAGAATGATAATAGATGTCTAAAAAATTCGAATATTCAAACATTTGGTAAATATGTTAACGAAAATATTGTAAACTGATTACTAATATGGTAATAAACAGTGAGTACTTTATGCTTGTACAACAGCACTTCTTTTTAGAAAAAAACATCGAATTATCTAATATCATAATTAAATATCTTTAAATATCAACCGCAGTAAACACGGTGTTGTTTGAATCACATTACCTCTTGACATTTAAAAGTAAGTAAATATTAAATTGCATAAGCAAATGGTTTTATGATTCTCCGAAAGGATCATTAAAATCGATTTAATAATCACTTATGTAGTATGGTTGACGCAATGACAGCTTTCAAGTCCAAATTAAACTTTATCAGGTGTATTAATCGTTTTCGATAAATTATTTTTTTGAAGCATAACCTGAATCTGATACCAAAGTTATCACTGAAAGGCTGAATTTTAAAAGTTATATACGAGGGCGGATCAAATATAAACCAGCCTTTTTAAATTGAGCATCGGATAGTTGTTCAAGGCGCATACGGGCGTTAGCAACTTGAAGTGGGGATATTAGGTGACACGGAAACGACTCGTCGTATTGCTGTGTTTGCTTGGTTAGTAGCTATCACAATGAGTGAGAAAGAGATGCATAGCAGCGTTGCGCAACGGATTATTATTTTGTAAGTTTCTTACAGGTGAAAACGTGAAACCAGCTGAAATTTTTCGGAGATTGCTAGCACAGTTCGGAAATGAAACGCTTTCGTGGCAACGGGTAAAAGTTTGGTGCAAAGAATTTAACGAAGGGCGTAATCGTGTCGAAAATGTAAATCATCCTCGTCGTCCGCGCACCAGCATATCGCCGGTTAACATTGCACGCGTTAGAAACCTTATTGAAGGGGACCACCACGCCACTGTGCTTCAGATATCTGTTGAACTCGGCATTAGCTATGGGAGTGTCCACACAATCATAACGAAAAACTGGGGATTCCGAAAAATTTCAGCTCGTTGGGTCCCAAAGTTGCTGAGTGAAGCTCGAAAAGCTGCCCGAGTTTGCATCGCAGCTTTAACGCAGGCCCAAATCAGTGAAATGCACAAGACTCAGTCTGAGCACCATCCATATACGTAGCCCAAACTTATCCCCTTGTGATTTCCACATGTTTGGGCCCCTCAAAGAATCACTAGGAGGCGAGCGATTTCAGACTGATGAACATGTGGAGGCGTTTGTGCGCAACTGGATAGACTCCCGCCCTACTTCTTTTTATGAAAACGAAATGAAAAAACTACCAATCCGTTGGGAAAAATGTATAATCAAACAAGGGGGAGATGTCGAAAAATAGAGAAATTCGTGTTTTTGTGAAAATTTTCAAAAAAATGTTTTATGAACAAAGGCTCATTTATATTTGATCCATCCAGTATTTTTTGAAAATATTTTTTCGTTGAGTGCTCTACAAGAACTGGCTGGACTTTTTGACATGGTACATAACCATATTAAGTCCGTAATAGACGAATAAGTTGTAAATTATTATTACAGAGAAATTCCTGTCAGTTGCTATTTGTTCGTTAGTAATAAGGCAACAATTTATATTGAGTTAGTTTCATTGTTACCATCAGGTTTACATAGATCCTAGATATTGCAGGCATCTAACCTTTAGCAAAAGAGAAGAGGTCTGTGTTAAGTTGCGTTACCATCGATCCGGTCACGGAATCCATCTCGTTGGCATTTTAATGCCACCCAGTTAAGGTCGTGCAACAAATAATAACGCCATGGCAACAATATCAGAGTCGCCGTTCCTCTGTAGGTACTTAGGTCCGTCTGTCCGTCCGTTTGTCGTCGTTTTCTTTCACGTTTATAGCACCATCACCATCGGCAGCAGCTCGCTTTGAAGCATTTCCTATTAAATATCTATCTGTAGATGTCTACGTCTACGTACTCGTAATATTGCGCCACTCCCTGATGGCAAAACTAGGTATTCCGCGAATAACACCTTCCCTTCGCCGCGTTCTTGGTGTCCTCCTAAACGACCGATAAATATTGATTATGTCATCTGATCCTTTTAATGTAACCTTAAGTGATTCTGATATAATTTAATGTGCAAGAAATTACATGACAAATAGTGTGTAAGACTCTAGTCTAGGCGGTCGTCGCTGTTGTTCGCAGATTGCAAAATACTTTCTCCATTTTAGAAAATCAGTAACGTTATTGCGGTTCTGATATAGGCCAATATTATACACGTTATTATGGAAAATAATTCATGTTGGTTGTTGGCGATTTTCATGACTTCCGCAGTTTTTGCGGTAATTGGAATTTAATAACTACAAATTCACCGGTATGTTAACAAGGTCAGCTTGAAGCAAAGAGACATGCATTACTTAGAATCGCTGCCACCAGTCCAACTATGTGTAAATCTTGATACCTGATGCACTATCTACGTCCCTTTTTGGTCGATGCTCGACATTTTTTAATCACTCTGACCCACAAAAGAGTTAATCACGTACTTGACACACTATTCCCATGTCATGTCACGTCACGTTACCCAGTGCGTACCTCTATCTGCATTACAAATACTGTAATGTACTTGCAAGAAATCCAGTGGCGTAACAATAGGGTGGCAGGGCTGGCAAAATGCCACGGGCCCCCGACCCAAGAGGCCGCGAACTAAAAAATATTTTTTTACATTGTACCTGAGTATTTTATTTTATTTGAAAAGTATATTTTTATAAGTTCTGCTTAAAATCTAGTGACACAACTAAAGACCATAATACAATTTCAAGTTAATAATATTAAAAACATTAAACCCTACTAGATTACTAGATGGGCAGGACGTTATGATGCCATTTTTGTCCAAAAAGCTCTTACGAAAACAATTCTGTTAAATTGCAAATCAGATGAAAGAAATTAAGCTGTTTCGCTCAAAAAGAAGATCGAAAACTAGAATTTTATTGTGTTATTGGTTTTCCATTGCAAGATCCTACTTACTATCGATGCAGCCTCTAAAGCACTTCAGTCTAAAGCCACCGATCTTTCAAATGCCTTAAAACGTTTGAAAATTTGTCTAGAAGAATTGGAAAGGTATCGACATGAATTTGAAAATTTAAACATGGAAGCAAATAGTGTAGCAGAAAAATGGTCCATCACCCCTGAATTTTCTAAAACTCGTCAGAGGAAGGTAAAATGCCATTTTGATGAGCTTTGCGAAGATGAGCGTCTCCAAGATCCGGAAAGTGAACATATTTTATCGAGTATTAGACATCATTATAAACCAACTGAAATCGTGTTTCCTTCCAATGAATGAAACTGTTTCAAAATTTCAATGTTTTGCAGCCTTCCACTTTAAAAGTTTTAAATGACACTGATCTATTAAAAGAAGCTCTAGAATTTGTTGAGATATATAAAAAAGGCAGATCTGAATCATTTGCCAGAGAAATTCTCAGTTTTCGATCCACTTTCAGAGACGAAATAGAAAAATCTTCGTGTATTAGAGACCATGCTGATTTATTAATAATAAAAAATAATTTTATGTCCTGCAGCTTTCCTGAAGTATGCACTGCATTAATGTTATTTCTTACAATTCCTGTGACTACAGCTAGTGCTGAACGATCATTTTTAAAACTAAAAATGATAAAAACCTATTTAAGAAACTCTATGAGACAAGACAGGTTATGTAACTTGGCTATTCTGTCTATAGAAAATTCTATGGCCCGATCTTTAAACTTTGATGATGTTATAGACACTTTTGCGGAACAGCAAACTCGAAAAAAATATTTTTCTTAATAAATATCTTATTGAAATTAAATTGTTATTTTTATTTCATTGTAAATGTATGCAGGTTTCCTTACGATGTTGTTCCTTCACCGAAAAGCTAGCAAATAGATGATGAATGCATTGAGATATTATGTTGTATGGATGAATGTGAAGTCTCCAATACGCATTGGGCTAGCGTGGGGACTACAGACCATTCCCTCTCGCCTAAGAGAGGAGGCTTAGGGCCATTAGTGGGACATATACAATATACAACGTGTAATTGAGTTCGCTGAAAATCTCGAAGTTTATTAAAATTAAACTGAGTACAACGTGACGATGTTTACTGACAGGGAAAGAATTTTCCACGGTCCCCAGATGGTATAGTTACGCCACTAAAGAAATCACTAGTAAAAAGTAAAATACAACGAATAAGTGAACATATACAGTAACATTCGGTTATAACGTACTGGATGGGACCGTACAAAGTACGGATCGTTCGTATAGAACAGATATCGCTAAAGTGGTCTATTTAACAAAAGCGGGGGTTGACCCGAATCGGAAGGGTCGATTAGGGGTCGAAGAAAAAATAGTTCTTAATACGCAAATCACACATATCTAATTCAGTATGTATAAATATAATGCAAAAATATGTAAAACTTTGCGAAATAGCTCAGCCATTTATGCTAACATTTCAAAGTTTCTAAATGATTGAGCCGGTTTCAGTCACGTAAATTTTAAATGTGGAGTTTCGAGGGGATTTAAGATTAAAATTGACCAATTTTGAACCCAATATAGCGAACCTTGCAAAAAAAACACCAGGAACACCCATCTCATTGATTAAGAAGCAATAAATCTGTAGTTATTTTACTTATTATTTCTACTTATTTATAATTACTTATTATTTAATAAATATTTAGGTACTTTAATTTCATCGTTAATATATTTTTCATAAAACTATTGTTACGCAATGTACCATTGATTTAATAAATGTTTAAAATCATAAAATAAATGTACAGAACAGTTTCTAATAGTTTTATTTTAATTAACAGAAATTTTTGATTTTTGAATGCTGCTTTTAATTTAAAAGTTTTTGGTAGTAACTTTTGTCGTTTTTTTATTAATCATTGGCTTTAACCCTTAAATATATAGGTAGGTAATAAGAAATTGTGCACGTGTACCTACCTATCAATTTTATTACGTATGCAATGGTGACAATGTGTACGTCGATTAATTCGAATGCACCCATTTATATGTATGTATGAGTGAGTGCAATATATGTACCTAGGTATGTGTGTAGTATACCATATGTATAATTTGTTCGCAGTTGCATTGTAGTCAGGCCTACGCCGCTTTTTGTGCCTTTACAGGAATGCCCACTGTTTAGCATAAAATGTAGGTGCTGTCGAGCACTGTTACCGATAATTGTTCTTTCTGTTGGGACGAACATGTTAATGAACCATAAGCAAATGCTCTTGCGTGTGGTACGCGCGGATCCCATGTCATGGACTATTCTGTCATTAGAAAACTGACGTTCATTAAATCACTACACAAACCAGAAGGCAAGCAAGCAAATTCCTTTTTCGAAATGAACTAAATGAAACTAATGTATAAATGTATACAGGAAGCAAATGTTTTTCTATTCCAAGGGGTGTTATAATTGACAATTTATAATCTTCAATTTTTTGACTTTGTCGAGTGCTATTGGAGAAATCTTCAATATTCTATTTAAATATATTATAATCAATAATAATCGACTCCTCAATCGCCAAAATCAAATAAGAATAAGGCACAATAGACAACGTTTGACATAAAAAAATGTCCTATTCAGAACCTCCTTAGGGACAGTGGCGTAACTACTATAGGGCTAGACGGGGCAGTGCCCCGGGGCCCCCAAACTCAAGGGGCCCATCGGACTCTGACTTACAAACTATAAATTGTGTTAGAAATATCCACTAACTTTTATTTAAAAAAATACCGGCCAAGTGCGAGTCGAAATCGCGCACCGAGGGTTCCGTACAAACCTGTATATATGTGATGTAACTTAAAATGTAAGGTTTTCGGAATTTTTCCTTTATATGTGCTACAAAACATTGCTTCATGCCAAATTTCAAGATTCTAAATCGACTGGAAGTACCCTTTAGGTTTTGATTCCCTTGCGAGTAGTTGCGAGTTTGAAAATATGCGGCTTAAATTGCTGTTTCTTTTGATTGCGTTGACATAGAAGTTTGATTTTTTTACAGCTTAAAGGTATTATAGACCTGAGTATTTGATATGAATTTTAATTTAATACCTCTACGCGTTCATGAGGAAAGGGGTAGTAACTTTAAAATTATTAAAAATATTTTTATTATATAATGTACCTAAAAATTTAAGGTTTTCGCAATTTTTCCTTTATCTGTGCTATAAGACGTTGCTTCGTACCAAATTTCAAGATTCTGAGTTCACGGGAAATACCCTGTAGATTTTGATTCGAAAATTTGCGGAAATTTCTGGATAAACGGCTGTATCTTTTGATTGCGTTGGCTTAGAAGTTTGATTTTTTCACAGCTCCAAGGGACAATAGACCTGAGCATTTGGTATTAATTTTAGCTTGATACCTCCACGCGTTCCTGAGAAAAAGGGTCTTGACAGACGGACGGACGGACGGACAACGAAGTGATCCTATAAGGGTTCGGCTTTTTCCTTTTGAGGTACGGAATCCTAAAAACCTAAATTAATTAACTTATCCGGTTATTCATTCGTAAACTCTGCGTGTAGAACTAGGACGTGCCCTGCTATGCACAATAAAGAACTAATGATAAAGTAGTTTTGCTACTTTAAAGTATTTAAATGTAACTACATATTTACATTTTGAGTTGTATTGATAAAATTTTGATTTGTCGTAACCCAGATTCGTCGTAAAAGAAAGTGGTGTTATTGGATTTAAAAATCTCTACTTAATTAGGATTCCGTACCCAAAGGGTGCTCAACGGGACCCTATTAACGTGCCTCCGCTGTCTGTGTGTCTGTCACAGGACCGTATTTTTTGAACGGTAACAGGTAGATATTTTCTTTTATTTTCATAAAAAACTTTTAATTTGTTCATTAAAATAAGTTACAATTTGTATTTCGTTTTTTATTTTATTATGGAGTCGACTGTATTACGACGAATCTAAATTATGACAAATCTGAAGTACGTCGAATTCGGAACACGACGAATACGGAACAAACGATTTTAAATACTTCAGTTGGGGCCCTATTGCATTTTTGGTCCCAGGGCCTTTGGTTACCTAGCTACGCCACTGTTCAGTGACACTCTTCTTCCTTTCTTTTATGTAGTACGTAGTATCATCTCGATCATTGCCAGTATCTCTAAAAAGACATACACACGAGTGAGGAATGTTCTTCAACCTCTCATGTCTTTAGAGGGAATCGAATTGTCTATTTTTCACGTTTGCGATGGTACTTCGTCTAATGCAAGTACAACAAAGTCTATAAGGTGTGAACAATGTATGACTTGCTCTTGGCCGCGCCGAAACAGAAAAGGAGTTAGAAGAATGTGCGAAGGTTTCGTTAATTACTTCCTGTTGGTAACTGATACCCTTGACGGTATGTCTTTCTGACATGTCGACCACAGTTGTTGCACTTTTCTTTCGCAAAAAGAAACCATTTTCTCATACCTATTTCAAGTATTTCATGTGACAATGGAATTAGCAAGTACATGTTCACTTACTTATTGTATTCAAATTTTTAAAACGATTTCCAAATTCTTGACGCTCAAGTGGGTTGGTTCTGTTTTGTTTTAACCAAACAATGATCTGGTAAAAAATTCCAAAATTTTGATACAGACTGCATAACAGTACTATCAGGCAGAACTAATTCACTTTAAGAAGATTTTTGAAGATATTTTGGACACTCAATATGAGCTGATCTACGAAGTAGATATTTAATAAAAGATTCTGGGTTTGTGGTTCAGTTTTATGAAACTGACTACATTACAGTGATATGTGGCTGGACACATTCACTCTGAGAAGATTTTTGGAGATATTTTAGATATTGAGCATGGGCTCAGCTTTTGAGTTCAACAAAGTACAGATTAAGTAAATGATTCTGAGCTTTTCGATCAGTTTTTTTGGAACTGACTACATTACAGTAATATCTGGCTGAACTAGTTCTACTCAAAAGACTTTTGAAAATATTTTGGGCACTCGGTATGAGCTGATCTTTAGGGTTGAACGAAGTAGAGATTTGGTAAAACATTCTAAAATTTTGGTTCAGTTTTAAGAAGTTGATTGCATTACAGTGATATCTGATTGAACTCATTTACTCCGAGAAGTTTTTTGAAAATAATTTGGACACTCAGCATGAGCTGATCGTTTTGAGATCGACGAAATAGAGACTTAGTAAAACATTCTAAAATTTTGGTTCAGTTTTTAAGAAGTTGACTGCATTACAGTGATATCTGACTGAACTCATTTACTCTGAGAAGTTTTTTGAAAATAATTTAGACACTCAGCATGAGCTGATCCTTTTGGGATCGATGAAATAGAGACTTGTTAAAACATTCTAAAATTTTGGTTCAGTTTTTAAGAAGTTGACTGCATTACAGTGATATCTGACTGAACTCGTTTACTCTGAGAAGTTTTTAGAAAATAATTTGGACACTCAACATGAGCTGATCCTTTTGGGATCGACGAAATAGAGACTTGGTAAAACATTCTAAAATTTTGGTTCAGTTTTAAGAAGTTGAGTGCATTACAGTGATATCTTACTGAACTCATTTACTCTCAGAAGTTTTTTGAAAATAACTTGGACACTCAGCATGATCTGATCGTTTTGGGATCGACGAAATAGAGACTTGGTAAAACATTCTAAAATTTTGGTTCAGTTTTTAAGAAGTTGAGTGCATTACAGTGATATCTGACTGAACTCATTTACTCTGAGAAGTTTTTTGAAAATAATTTAGACACTCAGCATGAGCTGATCCTTTTGGGATCGGCGAAATAGAGACTTTTGTTTCAGTTTTTAAGAATATTGCTGACACTCGGTATATTGTGTGTGGTATAAAACCCTTAACGCTGTTAGTATGAGTACCTACTGCTCATTATTTTCTGTGTTCGTTCGTGTGGCTATTATCGTAGGAACGCTAAATATTGTCTGTCGAGCTCGATGGACAGTTATGTTCCGGTGAAGTTCCCTTAAAAGGTCCGTAGAGGTGTTGGTGTTGTTTATTAGAGATTTAAGTTATGTCTAAAGGAGCGAACGTTGCGGAAAGGTCAGGATCGTTGCTTACAGATGGCCATCTAAATTGCATGTCTCGTCCGCGGGAGAACTTTATATGGACAGAGAGAGGGAGACGCCATAATGAGAATAAAGGACGGAAATCGGCGAAATCAATTTTATTATTTGTTGGCCAATTGGAATAATCGACGAATTTTGATATCTATATTAATATATAGTTATAATAATAACGAGATTCTATAAAAGAAAATGACCTCAATTAATTTTATAAAACATTTTCACCACATAGAAAAATGTAGTAGTACCTAATTAATTTAATAAATATTCAGTTTTGCATGTCCTGAGCAAACTGCTATATTTGCTCAGTTCTTTGTATTATGTAACATTGAAGGCGCTCGAAACATAGTTGTTCCCACCTCTAGTGCAACATTAACGACAGGGGAGAGCATTGATGCTGTCTGCTCAGCCGAATTGTAACTATGACTATATTTCACACTTGGTTACTATTTAGCGATATTTCTAGGGGATGTAGTTGCTCACTTGCTCACATCAGAGTTGACACCCTTACTTTATTCATGTCTATGTTGAATTTCTAATAATTTAATTATTGATATGTATGGCAGATCATTATAATGATTGCTTATGTCGTTGCACAATTTTTACAAACTTCTTCCTTTGAATAAATCTTTACTGATATTTTATATTTACTTATAAGTAGTAAGTAATAGTCGTACCTCCTTATTAAGGGCCTGCTTGTGAGTGAGTAATACGTGGCAGGATTTTTTACTTTTATTTGCAGGTACATTCTTCTCGTTATTAACTGCGGCATGATCGGGGAGTATAGGAATCTTTGGTTTCTTTATCGATATATCAATAATCTCAATCAGGTCCATTTATTTAATATGTTTATATGTCATGTCGCTGTATGAGGTTGCCGTACGTTGCAGAGAAAATGATTTTATAATGTACAGTGCAATGCAAGAAAATTGTACAGATGGAATCTTATTTTGAAAATTAAATTATTTGGTCGATATAAATGCAAAAAGAAGACTATACCAACAGTGACATTCCAACATTATAAAAAAAAATATAACTACATGAGGACTGTTTTGAACATATTTTGTAATAAAATTGGATCAGTTGCTGTAGATACAAATAATGTGGGTATACCTATGTGATACATTATGTATTTGCATACGTTTAAGTATATGTGCCTTTGTTGTTCCCTTTTGTCGACTTTTATTTTTGCTGTCAATTAACGACCTGCTTTCTGTTTCGTTCCTGTCAGCTGCGATTATACGTCAAATGATGGGTACTTAGGAAAGTTAGTTGTTCGATCTGAAAAGCGGCCATTTAAACGACTTTATGCCTTTTATTGTTACTTCTACCGAACGTATACATTATTGCGCTGACATTCCTATGGCCGATCAATAATAATAGATAATAATTTTCTTAAGAGTTAAGTCTGTTTTATTAGAGCTTTTAAATACGATTTGTTGGGTAGAAATAGAACAACAAAGCAAAGACGATTGTTATACATTTACCTATACCTAGTAATTAATTTAGAATAATAAATGATAACAATAAAAGATGTTTTAAGTGGGATACAATAAGCAAAAGTGACTTAAAAGTTTTTGAGAATTTTGAGATTCTCGAGTGTTGTAAACTTGGAAATCTTATTGAAAACAGTGAAACATTAGCAAACATTCTACAGTTTTATATAAGTTCTTGAGAATTATAGAAAAGTACATTAATTGAAGGAAAATCGTGGAATTTTGAAAAACATTTTAAAACATTCCAGAATTTTCAATAACTACGATTGAATTCGAAAAGTTGTAGCTTTGCGAAAACTTTGTAGCATTATAGAAACACGTGAAACATAAGAAAACATTGAATACATTACAGCATTTTGAAAGTATTGAGTTTTTTGAAAATTTCGAAAGGTTACTTGAAATTTGTAGTTTGGCGAGAATATTGGAACAATGTTCTATAGTGGAACCTTATAAATAGAATTTTTAGCAGCACATTTAAAAAAGTAAATTTTTTTAAAAGGTTTTGAAAAACTAAAAAAGATTCTTAAAAGTAGTTTGTTTGGCAAGAATATAAACAATATAGAAAAATTGTGAAAATTAGAAATCTTTCTAAAAGGAGGGGTATCGATAAGCTAGGAAAAGTGACCCCTTTAGAAAATTAAAAAAAAATATGTTTTTTGAATAGCATGAGCCTTATACGTAATAAAAATACAATTTAATCTTCAAAAATATCTTTAATTATTTTTAAAATACTATTTAAATAAATATGCATTATTCTAAAATATTTTAAATTAAACTTTCATTTGTAGGTTTAGCATACAAGAAATCATAAGTTATAATAAAATGAAACAAAATATACTGATGATGATATATCTATTCTGTATCAGAATCATCTGACCATCCGCCCTCGGAGAAGTTCGCTGTTGCATTTTGCACAAACTGACTATAATCGTTGACGCACTGTACGTTGGTTTCATGTATTTGATATGACAAATGATAATGCATAAAAAAAGTTTTATTTTACAATGAGCGCATTTTTTAGCATCGTGATTTTTTATATGTTGTTCTTTAGACGTCAGCGAACATAAAAATACAAAAATTAAAATGCTAAAAAAAGGCGCTCATGTCTAAAAAAAAAATTGATACAGTAAAAACAAGTATTATTATCCAAAAAAAAAAGCGCCGTTTTAACCACGGTCTATCGATATTTCCTGTGAGGAAAACGTAGTCACTTCTATTATTTATAATTAATTGCATGCCAAACTAACAAATGTATGTTTAATTCAAAATATTTTAGAAGAATGCATATTTATTTAAATAGTATTTTAAAAATAATTAAAGATATTTTTGGTGATTAAATTGTATTTTCATTACGTATAAAGCTAATGCTATTCATAAAACATATTTGTAAAATTTTTCTAAAGGGGTCACTTTCCCTAGCTTATCGACAACATATTTATACATATCCATTTTTCTAAACTTTTAAAAAGTTCTGTAGAATTGAAAAAGTTTCTTGGATGTAGTAGCTTGTCGAGAATATTTTACTTTTACATTTAAAATTAGAAGTTTTAAACAATCCAAAAAGTTTCCCGAATGTTCTAGTTTTTCGAGAATGTTGAATGTTGAAGCATTATAAAATCAATTCCGGCCAAGTGCGAGTCGAACTCGCGCACCGAGGGTTCCGTACAAACCTGTATATATGTGATGTAACTAAAAATTTAAGGTTTTCGGAATTTTTCCTTTATATGTGCTATAAAACATTGCTTCATGCCAAATTTCAAGATTCTAAATCGACTGGAAGTACCCTTTAGGTTTTGATTCCCTTGCGAGTAGTTGCGAGTTTGAAAATATGCGACTTAAATTGCTGTTTTTTTTGATTGCGTTGACATATAAGTTTGATTTTATTACAGCTTAAAGGTATTATAGACCTGAGTATTTGATATAAATTTCAATTTAATACCTCTACGCGTTCATGAGGAAAGGGGTAGTAACTTTAAAACTATTAAAAATATTTTTATTATGTATATGATGTTAGTTAAAATTTACGGTTTTCGCAATTTTTCCTTTATCTGTGCTATAAGACGTTGCTTCGTACCAAATTTCAAGATTCTCAGTTAACGGGAAGTACCCTGTAGGTTTTGTTTCGAAAACTTGCGGAAATTTGCGGCATAAACGGCTGTATCTTTTGATTGCGTTGGCTTAGAAGTTTGATTTTTTTACAGCTCCAAGGGACAATAGACCTGAGTATTTGGTATAAATTTTAGCTTGATAGCTCTACGCGTTTCTGAGAAAAAAGGTCTTGATAGACGGACGGACGGGCAATGAAGTGATTCTATAAGGGTTCTGCTTTTTCCTTTTGAGGTACGGAACCCTAAAAAAGGGAGAACATTGGAGAATATCTCAAATTGTAAGATGTTCTGGAGAATTGGAAAAGTTTTGCGAATGTTTTAGTCTGACGAAAAAGTCGAAACGTTACAAAAAATTGTATTTGTAAATTGAGGAATTTCTGACATCTCAAAATTTTCCGAAATTCTGCTCGAGTGTTGTAGAATATTGAAACCTTATACAAAATTAAAGAACATAGAGAACCTTCTGAAACTTTCTACAGTTTTTTATAATATATTAAAACACCTAAATTTTTTTGAAATTCTATAGAGTTCGAAATGTATTACGAAAGCTGTAAAGTGAAGGTACAAATCTTGCATTCAAGTTCGTCTACGAATGCTGTAATTTGAAACATTATAGAAAATCACAAAACAAACGAAAACATTCAACAATATTCTGAAACTATCGAATTTTCGGTAACATCTGGAGAATTCATAAAGTTTCTCGAAGATTGTAGCTTTAAGAAAGTGTTGAAACATTGTAGAGAATTGTGAGTTATTGGAAAACATGCTGAAACATTTAATAAGGTTCTAAATCATTGCAGAATTTCATACAAAATATTGAAATAGAATTAATAGAAATTAATAGAAATTCTAGGTAATTAGGAAAGTTTATAGAGAGTTTGGAAGCATTATAGAAAATATTGGAACATAAAAGAACATTCTGAAACATTCGAAAACATTCTGAAACGTCCTAGAATTTTCGAGAATACAAAAAGGACAAGAATTTGTTAAAAAAATTGAGAAATGGTGGAAACTTGCAGAGATTCTCGAAAGTGTATTTGTAAGTGTTTTTTATGTTCTTCGGTTCCGCAGCTTTTATGAGCAAATTGCTCTAGTAAATAGGTAATGGTGGAATCAGAAAAGTGTACGTACCCAACCATAAAAAGTTGGTCCATTAGGACAGCGACTCTTGCACAAACGATTTCCTAGGAAGAAGCAGGCTTATTGAAGAAATTGTTGACAAAGTACTAGGTAGGTGCGCGTTGAAATAGCTTGAGAGAAGACTGACTGTGCTATACATAGGTGCCTAGCTCTGAGTACTTCCCCATAAAATTGTCGATGGAATTTGCGGTAAAGTCGCAGTGGGAACGGTGATGGTATGTTTTAGTGTCGTAAATAAGCATAACGAAGGCCGATTTTCCTGTGGAATGCTTTTTCCATAAAACCGATTTTGTGATCGTAAATTTGTTAACGTTATTATACCGGCTGCAATTAGTTTTAAACTTGCTTTATGATCTCGATTACCCGAAGAATTGTTGACTGATGATAATTATTTAACTAATTATGTACTTATCTGCAATACAATTTTGTCCACGGGGATGCTAAAGTCTAGGGGATTGCTGAACGTCCAGGATTTAAAACGACAAGTCACCTTGTGGTCATCTTAATCAGAATTTCATCTAACCCTGAAGGGAAAGCTCATCAGATTTAGAAGTTCATTACAAAAACTAATAGTATTAAAAAATTAATTTAAATTTGTCGTATTGGTGATGTAACTGAAACGAAATTAATATTCAACTTATAATATTGTATGTAAATGTTGATTAACCCCATGTATGAATGTCTACAAGTTTTCAACATGTCATTGTCGATGCCACACCTGCAACATTATTGAAACTTTTAGAATGCCAAAGCTGCGCTGCTACATTAAGCCAAAGCTCTTGGAATTTGTCGTAAACAATGTTGACCTATGCCCTAAAATTAAATGTGCATTGGTTAACTTATTGCGAAACTCCGGTTCATTGTAATTCTCGCTGGATTCCGTTGGGTGATTTAAAACGTCCATTTACGGCATCCTAACAAACAAACAAAACAAAAAGTGACGTGTGTATACAAAATAAATTGCTTTCGAGAAAATTTACAAATAAGTAAGAAAATTTAGAATACACATTTTACGAGCAACGAAATTGCATTCATAATACATAGTATTTAGAAAACATTGTAGGGTAACCTAGGGGCGTAGGAAAATTCATATAAATACCTTCAACCACCTTTTCATGTATGTAACAAAGTAACATAAGTGCAAGAAAAGTTTTTGAAGGTTTGAGAAGGTTCTAGAATGTTCTGAACTTTTCCCGTAGAATCGAAAATATCCTAGAAGGTTCGAAAATGTTTAAGAACTTTCTAGAAGGTTCGAAAATGTTTTAGAAAATTTTAGAAGGTTCTAGCATGTTCTAGAATTTTCGAGAAGGCCCTAAAGTGTTTTGGACTTTTCCAGTAGGTTCAAAAATTTCCCAAATATTTGAAAATGTTCTAGAATTTTCCAGAAGGTTCTAGGATGTTCTACAATTTTCCAGAAAGCTGTAGAATGTTCTGGACTGGACTGGTTGAAAGTTCGAAAATATTCTTGATCTATCCAGAAGATTTGAGAATATTTACTTTGTCCTCATTTTGGCAATAGAATTTTCTTTTATTAAATCCAAGGAAATCAACTGATTTTTCCTAAGCGAAGCGATGGTATACTTTGGCTAGTAATAAAATAAAGTACATGACGATTATTTTTTTCTTCTTTTATATTCATTACAATTATAATTAAATGTTTTTAAGTAGGTACGTAACATTTTTTGATTAAAATAATTTTTGATTTGTTTATGATTAGTACAGCAGTTGTTCAGAGTTAATTTACAAATAAATGTACATATGCAAAAATAAAAAATTAATAGTGTACAAAGCACCTGCAAATTGGAAACCTTGAAAGCCAGACTCCTAGGTGATTTATATTCGACTCATAAAACTGTTTGTCAAACCAAAAGGCGTTAATGACAAATAAAAGTTGCATGTCGAGCAGGTGAAGAAACGCACCGATGATTTTCACTTATTTATCGTTTACACAATACCTGTAGATAGGTATCAGATACAAACGCTGTTTAAACTCAGCAAGCATTAGAAAATAGAATAGAAAGTGTTTTATACACGAACAGAAGCACATCATACATGTATGACGATGATGATGATGATGGCTTTATCTGGTATGAATTATTTAAAATTATTCTCAATATTACCTACTTAATAAAACGTACATTTCCTGTCAATTAATAAAAATAACCTAACCCAATCCAAATTCAATATGGAAAAGTCTTATCTTGAGCATTTAATAATTTCTGAAAACTTAAGTTACAACTGGAATCCTGAAATCCCTTCTCCTCCATCGTCCATCCGTAGGACGTTGAATATATTTTTTCAGAAACATTTTGCACTTTACTTCTTGTAAAACCTAATCGACCGGTCAGCAGCAATATTAATGTAAACCAGTTTCTTATCAGAACTGCTCCCATTTGCTACCATTATCTAACATTTAGTGCAATTAAACATGTGCTCGCATTAAAACCACTTTATGGCAGTGATAATGAGTATGTGCTCTGTAGCAAGTTTACTGTTACCACCAGGATAAAATCTATCCTATAAACGCAACGCAGAAAGTTGTTTTTGGATTCATGTAGGGAATATATCAAGAATTTTCTTTGTTTAGTACAACAGAAAAAAAAGATATAGGTACCCATAGATTATAGTGTTCTTCAATAAAAAATAGCAAAACTTCAACAATTTTCGACTACATATATCGTATACACAATTTTTTGAAGAAAAGAGTGTATTATTGTTGTTATTATCGTAATAATCACCTACAAATAATATTTCGATAGAAGGTATTACGCTTTCGGAACCAATGTCTTTAGAACGATAAGTATAAGTGTGCTCATGCGCGATTGTTTCTAAAGTACTACCCGTCCTAAAACATGTACACGCTTTTGCATTAAATTCAATTAGTTTTCAGTGTCTTCAATTAAATTATCTTAAAACAAGAAATTGGATAGGTGTAGCATAGTGTAATAATTTTAAAATACTCGTGGCTTGAAGGGATTAACAAGAAGTGAAAAACGGCAGGGATTACATTTATTAATGAAACTTTTTGAGATAGGTAATTTAATTTTAACGGGACAATGAAACTGATTGGAAGAAACTTCGACTATTCTAATTTTTTGGTCAATTATTCTTACTATATTTATAAAATAGGTTGTTAAATAAGTATTTTTTAATTTGATTAATGTTATACTAGAGTAATAACAATTTCCTAAGCTTAAAAGGAAGCACGTAAATGTTTATACCGCCACTTCCGTTCATCCAACTTTGATCAATTTCCTATTACGTGAGATATATCGCACACACATAGTTCCATACATACACATGTTTACAATGTAATGTAAATATCAATGGGGGCGATGAGCACGCGCTAAAACGTTATTCAAATGCACTAATTGCTCCTAAACATAGAAAGTAAGTTTATTTCGATAAACATTTAGAGAGGAAGAGTCGCGGGCAGAGGAAGCAGAGGAGGAAGCGTGTGCGTGTGTAAGAAGGAGAAAGAGATTAATAGAAACAGAGAAAGAGAACAGAACTGCCAACGACTTCACATTGCTTGTAAAATGCAAATAAGGAATGAAAGTAAATAGGGCTCGGAAGGATTTAAAAATGAAAGAGAATGTCACCCAGCAGGTGTAAATTCCACACCTGAAAACACAACCCAAACTTGCATAAATACAATAACTGAATTAACATGTTGATTGTTGCAGTTAGAATTGAAAATAAATTAAAGAAAAGAACTACGTGTACTTTTCGAAAAAACATGGCATAAAAGTTTCTATACCTAGTTAATAATTATGTAGTTGACTTTTTGATAATTAACCAAGCATCAGTTAGAAGACGATTAGGTATTTCTTGCAGTTCCTTGGAACCAGTGAAGATATCTAATTATTTTTTAATTGTCTCCTAGATTATTTTTCAAATTAGTAATAGTTTTGTTTATGTATAATGCGTATTATGACCTCAGCCACAACATTCAATGTATCGGTTATGATTATACTTTTATTAATTAAGCAGGCAATATCTTTTTGACTAATTAATTGTTTAATAAATACGTAGGTACCCAATTAGGAATATCTTCCCAATTTTCAATAAGAAATACCTATAGCAAAAACAAAATACACGAATATCTTTTTACAAGCTTTTCAATACGTATACTTATAAATGCTTCATAGCCTCAAACAGCTTTCTCGTATTATTAGAAATAGATGTATTATTATCCTTCCAATTCTTTGTAGACACCTGTCGTAGTTTCAAACCTACTTAGTATCTATAATTAGTATGTAGGTCTGTTATGTAAGATACACAGACAATGCCACGTATTGATTGAGTATGATGGATAAAAAGATTATGAATTGACTGGTTTTACAAATAAAATTATTTAAGCTACCACTACAAACGATTCTATTGGACAAAATTTATTGAGGATATTTTTTGAGAGACAAAAAAACAATACTTTCTTTTTCCTCTTGTGACTGACTCTACACTAGGTTAGGTTTGTGTAAAGGAAGAATATCAGGAAAAGTTCATAATTAGATATAGTACTTATATTTCGTTTATAACGACGATGAAAGGACTATTAAATTCCGTCGCTATATCCGGAAGTCCCTATATAAAAAGAAAGAGAGAAAGAATGAAAGAATGAAAGAAGGAAATTACGCAATTGATGTTCATGTGTTAGAGAGAGATGCGTCGGACGCGTGAAATGGAAGATAAAATACACTCAACATACAGTGTTTAGGTGCACTGCACGAGAAGCCGGAATCAGCCGGAATAATGTCGTGCTACGTCGGCACGGCTACCCGACATTCTGCCAGGATTTTGCAACTTCGGTTAGCCTGCCAGCCTGCCACCTGGTGAAAATGTCCAGTACGAGTCATTTTTAAAAGCTCTGGAAGCTAGTGTTGATAGGAACTGATAGTAAAAAAATTATGTTCAGAAGCATGTTCAGATTTCAGAGTTCAAAGTCCACTAATTGTAAATGACGCACAATTTATTGCACAATACGTGTTAATTAAAATATTACGTAAATGATGGAGTCGTGTTCGGTAAAATATATTAAAGAAAATTCAAATAATTTTCAAAATCGTTTCGGTATAAAGAAAAGGGGTCCACCTCGCCCAAAACTACAGCTGACACAAGAGTCTACCTTAAAAAATAAAAAGTTCAAACGTGTGTTTAAAGTAGAACAGTATAAAAAAACTTCGTGGTTGTGTGGGTGTAATAAATTAAACGCATTATTTTGCTTTCCGTGCCTGATTTTTGCCGGTAATCCTGTTGAGTGTGTTTGCTAATTCAAAACATAGACGAATGGATTTCCGGTATAAGTAAACGTAAGGTTTTTATTTATTGTGTTATTAAATGCCATAAGTATTTGTTTCTCCTAAAAATATTAAAAATCTTCGCCTGCGGCGCATTTACAACATCGTGAAATACACTTCATGTTCTGATATTACCTACATGTTATTAACTTTGTGAACCCCCTTCGTATTCGACCACGAGCCGCCACTGTTTATAAACAATTACTAAGTACAACTGCTGACTGACTATCTGTGAATGTACACAAAAGATAAAAAAGTTTTGTGTTTAGACTCGGTCGCAATATCAGTCAGTATGTGAATTCAATGTGAATTGTAATCAATAGTTCATTAAAATTAGTCGCTAAAACCGAAATCGACGTTACATTCGAAGTCGTTACAGCCAAATTTTCTTCTTAAATTGTACCTTAAATTTAAGGGACTTATATGTTATGTCATTATAACCAAAAGGTCGTTACAACCGAAGTCGTTATAAATGAAATCCACTGTACCAAGAATTTCAAAGTTTTCACAGAGAGTGATAGTAAAAGGTTGAAGTTTGTTTTAGGTAAATAATTGTATTTAACTGAAAAATGAATCTTTTAAAGGTTTGATGAAAAATTTGAAATATAATCGAACCTCTTTAAGTCGATTTTTTGATGAGTTGAACCAAATTGGTTGGCAATAGCATCAGCTATGAGAAGTTTAATTTTCACTTGATAACTCGAATTCTCGAATATCTTTATAACCCAAAGATATTATTTGAGGGGGAATCCCTTAATAATTTTTAACGTCTCTTTTCAGGCCCGTATCGTGAGTTTGGGGGCCCTGGGCTAATACTACTTAGGGGCCCACCTAATGACTCAAAAATGAGACCATAAAATATTTGATTTATATTACATACTAGCAATGCCCGCGATTTCGTCCGCGTGGAATAGTGACTTTTGGTAGCATTTAAAATTTTTTTCTTCTACATTTTTATTTTCTGGGCCTTAAGCCTTTTTGCCGACGTCATTACACAAAAACTTTCATTCCTTATTTTTGCCCCCTTTAGGGTAAAATTTTTACAAACTTTAAATGTCGTATTTATATCTAATCAAAAGCCTAAAAAATAAGTTTCAAGTCTCTAGCTTTATATCTACTTATCTATCTCTGTACCAAATTCTCATTTAAATCGGTTCAGTAGTTTGGGCGTGATTGCGTAACACACAGACAGACAGAGTTACTTTCGCATTTATAATATTATAAATTAATAAAGTTTAATTATAGTTTAAAATAGTTTATATACACGGCTTAGTATTCAACTACTTTTATTGATCTAAATAAACAAAACCTCTATAACTTTTTACACTTAATATTTTCATTTTCTGGGTCGTAAGCTTATTGGACAACGTCATTACACAAAAACTTTCATCGGCTAATTTTATCCCTTTTAGGATAAAATTTTTACAAACACTGAATGTCGTATTTATTTATATCTAATCAAAAGCCTAAAAAATAAGTTTCAAGCTTCTATCTTAAAAAATTACGGAATTTCCGCACAAACTTTTCTATTTCAACCCCTTACAACCCTTTTTTCGCATTAAAAAGTAGCCTATGTCCTTTCTCAGGCTCTAGACTATGTCTGTACCAAATTTCATTTAAATCGGTTTAGTAAATTTTAGGCGAGATTGTGTAGCATACAGACAGAGTTACTTTCGCATTTAAAATATTATGCGAATTCATTTTCATCGATTTTCCCATGGGAATAAGAAATTTTCTCGCAGTAAAACGTAGCCTATTTGTTAATCCAGGGTGTCAGCTAACTCCATACCAAATTTTATTAGAATCACTCCAGCCGTTTAGGCGTGAAGATGTAACAAACATACACACTCACACACTCACAAACTTTCGCCTTTATAATATTAGTGTGATAATCTATTATGGACTCTTTCGCATTTTCGTCTTTTCGAAATCATATTCGTGATAATCAAACATTTTTAAAACTGTTGAGTACCAGAGGCCTAAAACATCCCCTTTCTTTTATAAACCTCTACCCTGACTAGATTAAATATGGTCACGTTGTACAATCCAATGTACGAGGACGAGAATGAGTATAAGAAGATGCTCCAATTTTTCTCATTTTATTAATTAAAAACACCACACATGGCGTAGTAGTACAATTAGGGGGTGAAATCGACAGGAACCTGTAGGTACTATTTCCAGGAAATCATTATTTAGAATATTTATGCACAATGATAAAATTAATAATTGTGGTAAACGTTTAAATTGGTGAAGAAACGAATTTACTTTTGCCCAATAAAAAAGTATCGACCCAACTTTGTCTTTCTGATTCACTTTCTCCGCGAAGTACATTGTACAAATGAATAGCAGGTGCTTTGGAGAAGACAGGGACGGTCTCTGCTCTTTCTCCGACAACAACAAGAAGAAAATCGCCCCAAGCCACAATTTTGACACACTTACCCCGTTACCCGCCTTTCGGTGATGATGCACTCGCTTAAAGTACGTTTATTTATGTCTATATATAGGTAATACGAGAGCGGTGAAAGTTTTATTTTTTAATGTCGTCGAAATGACAACGGCGACGATAACGGTGTCGATGGAGTGGTAAGAGAGCAAAAGGGTTTTTATGGAAATTATTCGTCCATCATGTCACTTTCGATAATCGTGGCCCATTATCCTGAATGACTAGAAGCTGAATTCCATTTGAAGGGATTGAAATACAGGAAGGAGTTGAAAACTGTATTTTTATAATCTCTTTGTTAACCAAACATTAAATTATATAATATATTTTGCGTATAGAATGAATATTCAAATAGCAAGTGGTTGACACAAATTACTTCGAGGGTGGGAGAAGATAGGTTTGTTTAGTTTCGTTTTTTTAACTTCTCTTTATGGAAGCAGGTCATCACTTTTCCAGCATTGTGTAATTTGCATTTTAAATTCAAACACTGCCAGCCGCAGTCGCTTCGTTAGCGTTATTTACTTTCTATTTTTAAATGAATTGTTTTAACTGACTGAGAGAGGTTCGCAAGAACGCCAAGACTAAACGAGCAATCTTTCATGTCCCGTAAATTGTACATGATGCATGAATTAATTAGACCGATATAATGAATCTAATCTAACAGGCATGCCTACTATCCTCTTAACGTAATACCTCATTAAATACCTAGCTAGAACGAAGAATTTGAGTTGAATAACCACCACTCACTGAGGGATTGTTGTCCTAATTGCCTTTTTGCTCTGACTGAGTTATTCGTCGAGGAAGAAGCAAGTAACAGAGTCAGGAGGAGGGAGAAAGTGAAATATATTTCATTGTATGTGGTTATCTTTCAAGTAAATAAACGATTTATTTAAAACAGGAACAGGAGATAAAATTTATTTAATAAGAAGCTATTATTTTGTTTATCATCTGGCTATTAAATTTGACCATTTAGGTATATTAGGGGCCTATAGGGTCATCTAGTCTAACCTAAACTAACGAAACTGAGTCTAGCCAGCCAAGCAGAGGCTACCACTGAAAAGATCCATGTCGGGAATTGTAATTTACAAATTTAATGACGACCATTCTTGAAATTTTAACTAAAAAAATAATTACGTCGGGCGTTATAATCTAAATACATATATAAAATGCTAATGTTCGTACGTACGACAGGGTTTTCTCTATCTCTACCTCCTCCAATCAACTTTCTGTTGGGGTGGTAAATACCCCTTGGTCTCCAGGTGGGAGTAAGGAAGTTTGGTCGGGATGGGTGAAAGTGGGCGGTTGTAGGTGGCAGAAAAGTGAAAAGAAATATTTCTGTCCTTTTTTAAGTCATAAAGACTTCCGGCAAGATCTCAAAATTTCTGAAATAATCTAAAAAATTCTAAAATAAGCGCAAACTGTTATTATCGACTTAGAATGTTCGAGAAAGTTCTAAAAATTCCTTGAATGATCTAGAAAGTTTCAAAAAGTGTACATCTAAATATTCTAGAGTGTTCTGGTACTAGGAATTTCGATGTTCGATGATATATAAATCAACATTCAGTGAATTTTTGTCAGTTAAATAAAATTTGTGTTTGCAGTCGAGTTAAGATCAATTGGAAACAAGAGCGAACAGTGACCAGAAAAATTTAAGTGATTTTGACAAATGAAAAAGAACAGACTATTTGAATGTTCTAGAGTGTTCTAATACTAGAAATTTCGATGTCTGATGGTATATAAACCGAAATTCAGTGACTATGTAAATCATTATGTAAATAAAACATAAATTTTCCATTTACTAAGCTGTTTCTTAAAATGATTTTAATTCGTTAGTTCACCCTATCAGATATACTCTATATACACCGTATATTTAATGGCCGAATAATCTCTCAATATCTACGTTATCTATGATAAAAATCTATAATATCTACTTAAAAAATAGATCCTTACATATTTTTTATACCATTAAACATGTGATATATTTTAACCCTAGAAACGCCGGGTTTCACTGCTAGTATACGTATAATATATGTAACATAACAATTTTCTCGAAAATTTAACAAAATTTACTTGTGAGTAATTATTCACCTAAAGCTAATTAACTTCACGTAAACCAACCTACCCTAGCCCCACTTTACTTAAAAAAAAAATACATGTCAACAACCACCCAAAAATTTAGTAACGATTCTCCTTTATATGTTATCAATGTTTGTTATTATTTAAAGTTCCTTTTTAGTATCGTCGTTGTTGTTTAGTCAATTCAAGATTTTTAGTCAGTATCACTTAAGCAACCTAACCTACTCTAATCGGACATGGCTTAAACTAAAAAAAAAGATCCATGTTGAAAATCACAATCCAAAAATTTTATAACGCCTCTCCTTGAAATTAAAAAAAATTACAAATGTCTGTCATTGTTTAAGGTTCTCTTTTAGTATCGTCGATATTGTTCAATCAATTACGCCTTACCTAACCCAAACTAATCCAATTGCTAATAAAATTTACGTCAAAAATTATAATCGAAAACTGTTATAACAATTTTCCCCGAAAATATAAACATACTTGTCGGTAATTGTTTCAAGATTTTCATTAAATATCGTCAATGTTATTTAACCTAACAAGCCTAACCTAACCTAACCTAACCTAACCTAACCTAACCTAACCTAACCTTACCTCACCTAACCTAACATCATATAATCGTACCTGACTCAAATTCAAAAAAAGTCCTTGTCGAGAATCATAATAAAAAGATTTATTAACGATTCCCATTGAAATATTAATACTTTATCAACGTCATTATTTACAGTTCCTTTTTAGTATCGTCGTTGTTCAGTCAATTCAAGATTTTCAGTCAGTATCACCAATGTTATTTAAGCAACCTTACCTACTCTAATCGAATATGGCTTAAACTAAAAATAAAAATCAATGTTGAATATCACAATCCAAAAATTTTATAACGCCTCTCCTTGAAATTTAAAAAAATCACAAATGTCTGCCATTGTTTAAAGTTCTCTCTTAGTATCGTCGATATTGTTCAATCAAGTACGCCTTACCCAACCCAAACTAATCCAATTTTTAATAAAATTTACGTCAAAAATTATAATCGAAAACTGTTATAACAATTTTCCCCGAAAATATAAACATACTTGTCGGTAATTGTTTCAAGATTTTCATTAAATATCGTCAATGTTACTTAACCTAATAAGCCTAACCTAACCTTACCTTACCTAACCTAACCTAACATCATATAATCGTACCTGACTCAAATTCAAAAAAGTCCTTGTCGAGAATCATAATAAAAAGATTTAATAACGATTCCCATTGATATATGTTAATACTTTATCAACGTCATTATTTAAAGTTCTCTTTTAGTATCCACCATTTTATTCAATCAACTTTTAGGTAACCTAACCTGACCTAATCTTATCTAATCAACCTTGACTTTCAAACTCTAAAATGGGCCATGTCGAGAATGATAATCAAAAGATTTAATAAAGATTCCCTTTAAAATTTTAATAAAGCATCAATATCTGTAGTTATTTAAAGCTGTTTTTTAGTATCGTCGGAAGTTGTTCAAGCAGCTTCGCTTAACCCAACCCAACCGAAAATCCGAAAATTTAGCAACGATTTTCCTCGAAAGATTAACGAAATTTACTTGTTGGTAATTATTCAAAATTTTCATTTAATATTGTCAATGTTATTTAACCAACTTAACCTATTCTAATTGAATCTGACTCAAACTTAAAAAAATCCATGTCCAGAATCAAAATTCAAAATAATTAATAACGATGTCCATAGAAATTTTAATAAATTATTAAAGCCTCTCATTATTTAAAATAATTCTCCTTTAATATCGTTGGTATTGTTTAATAATCTTCATCTAACCGAAGCCACCTCAATCAGTTTCTAAAAAAATTATTTTGAGTTTCATAATCTATCAAAAAAATTTTCCCTTGGAATGTCAATAAACGTTATTGTCTGGGATCATTCAAAATTCTTTTTTTGTGTAGTCCATGTTTCATTTTCGCCTAAATCAACTTAATCTAAATAAGCTTATTCCTAATTTTTAATAAAAATTGTTTTGAGCATCAAAATCCAAAAGTTTGATGGTAATTTTTACCACACATTGGAAAAAAAAATCCACATCGGTTATCATTCAATATTATCATTCAGCATCGTAGTTTAGCCAATCACACCCGACGTCTCCTAATGAAACCTTATTTCTAAAAAATATTACGTCGACCATCATAATGGAAAAATTTAATAAAAATTGTACTCCTTGAAAATTCAATAACCTGTCATTGTTTATGATTATTGAATAAACGTTTTTTTTTTTCTGTGATTATTCATTGACCGTTGATGTTTAAATGCATCGTCGGACAAGTTATAAAAAGCGACTCGAATTGCGCTTTTAATTAGAATGCATCCAGAGATTAGTTTGCGGCGAGAGTGAAATCTGCGGTTTCTGACCTACTGAAGCTGAAAGCTGAAATTCCGCTTCTCTGTTGGTTTCGGTTTCAATAAAGGACCTCGGTTAACATGTTTACACGTTATAGGAATGCATTACAGCTACACGTTAATAACTATAAGGCTCCTACATTTACCTGGCATCTCTTAACAATATACGTATAATGATGTAAATTTACAACCAATAAAAATTGGGAAAGTACAGCATACTCGGTTATAATGAACACGTATATAATGAATATTTAATTTTAAAGAACAAAATTGTATTCTATTTAAGTTCGCGTTATTGATACTTTTATATACAGAATTGCTGGCTTTAGTAGACATTTTTAAATTGGAAATTGGTCTGATCGGTTATAATGAATTTAAACATTTTTTGTAAGATTTCTAATAATTTGCTTATTAATGAAAAAACACACACGTTTAAGTTACAAAACTTTATTGTAAAACCACAATAATTATTTCGCCGACACAGCGGCTTCTTCAGGTGGAAGAATAATATAACTTAAAACTATGATACAAACAGACTTATATACTAAATAAATAGATTAAGAGTAGGGGTAAGTTTAAGGGAGGATACTAAAAATTAATGTTCAATAGGGGTGATTTATTTAATTCTAATTGGTCATTTAATATAGTGCCTTTTTTGTTTAATTTATTTATTTCTATGCTTTCTAAAAGATTTAATTTCCGACCTTTATTTTCAACATGTAAGATTTTATAATCGTCGTTAAAATTATGGTTGTTGGTTATTAGATGTTCCGCATATGTTGAATTTGTGTTTCGGTTTTCATAACTTTTCTTGTGTTCTTTTATTCTATCCTGAAATGTTCTACCTGTCTGACCGATGTATGCCTTTTCACAATCACCACATTGAAGTAAATAAACGCCAGATTTTAATTCTTTTTTAGTTGTGTCTTTATTATTTTTTTAATTTTAAAAAAATTAACTTTTTAGATCTAACTATTAAAAATGTTCTTAATAAACACATTTTCTCAATATATCATAAAACAACTCACACCGATACCATTATACATTCAAATTCCTGCCACCCAATTTCCCACAAATTGGCATTTTTCCACTCTAGTCTTCATAGACTTTTAACTATTCCAATGTCACCAGAGGATTTTAACAGAGAATTGACAAGAATTTACCAGATTGCTCACAACAATGGATACAGTTATTTATTTGTAAAAAATCTTTTAAACAATATATTAAATAAACAAGCATTACAGTCCATTTACCCAATTCTTAAAAATAACAAAAACACAAATTACAATAGTATAACGTATATAGGAAATTTTTCAACCAAATTAAGTAAGCATATTAAAAATTTCACTAACAGTTCTATTTCCTTTAAAACTAATAATTCACTTGGAAAATTCATAAAAAATAATAAAGATACAACTAAAAAAGAATTAAAATCTGGCGTTTATTTACTTCAATGTGGTGATTGTGAAAAGGCATACATCGGTCAGACAGGTAGAACATTTCAGGATAGAATAAAAGAACACAAGAAAAGTTATGAAAACCGAAACACAAATTCAACATATGCGGAACATCTAATAACCAACAACCATAATTTTAACGACGATTATAAAATCATACATGTTGAAAATAAAGGTCGGAAATTAAATCTTTTAGAAAGCATAGAAATAAATAAATTAAACAAAAAAGGCACTATATTAAATGACCAATTAGAATTAAATAAATCACCCCTATTGAACATTAATTTTTAGTATCCTCCCTTAAACTTACCCCTACTCTTAATCTATTTATTTAGTATATAAGTCTGTTTGTATCATAGTTTTAAGTTATATTATTCTTCCACCTGAAGAAGCCGCTGTGTCGGCGAAATAATTATTGTGGTTTTACAATAAAGTTTTGTAACTTAAACGTGTGTGTTTTTTCATTATTATGGAGTTACAAGAAATTAAAGCCTCGTCGATTAAATTCTTAAAATTTGCTTATTTACATATTTATCCATTTCTCGAGGTCAATTAATGACGACTTAACACTCGGTTATAGCGAACATTCTTATTTTAGTCTGTTCATGTTCATTATAACCGATTTTGACAGTGATATATATATATATAATTTACTCATTTACAAGAAGTTGAAACACCCCTTGATACAAATACTTTCTGACATTCTGAAGGGTTGAAAAGTAACGCAGCCGTTTTAATTAAATGATCAAAACAATAAAGAATGTAATACATATAAAAACCAGTTGCCGACTGACCTTGTTCGGGATTGTCTTTTCGAGTTGCAAGACGGAAGAACTGAGACAAGTCCTGTTACACATTGCGGAGATTACATGGTGTGGCGCTCGATAATTTTGATCCAAAAGATCGAATGAAACAACTTTCATTTTCAACCTACACGTTTCTGTGGTCGTCGTTATTGTTTATTGTTATCATATACAGGGTGATCGTTTTCAGCCTACCCTCTAGACGTATCTCCAGACTAAATTAAAATTTTGGTCGATTGGGTTTTAAGATTTGGCTTACCGTTTTAAAATATTTTCGATCATTTGTCACTTCTGGTCATACTGGAAGTTAACGTCAACTTTGTTTCTTTAAATGGAAACCCCCAATTTTTTTACATTTTTGGATTCTTTATCACGTTCATAACACAACCCCTCCCCACCTTGATTCTCAGTAGTTGTTGAGTTATTTCATTGTTTTCAAAACTTAGTTTTCGTTTGCAGAATCTTCCTTTATCAGTTATCTTGGAAATTAATTGGTAATACTCAATTATTTTTGGACATCTTGTTAACGTCTTATTATGGTACCAAATCGTTCGCAAATGAAAAAAATATTAAGGTAGAGGTCAAAACGTATCCCTAATATCATAAATTAAAAATCGGAAATATTTAAAAAAATTGATTTAATACAATTAGTAAAGTTTACAATTTAAAAAAGATAATTCAATTCAGTCCAGAGATGATAACGATCACCCTGTATATTTGACAAACAAACAACACTGCAAATAAGTTATTTTTAACTCAATGCATTCCATAACAATAACATATACGTAGAGAAAAAACTTTTGCAATACTTTTAATGGCAAAGGTCACTGAAAAGTTGAGTAATATGAAGGAATGGGTACTTGCATTATTAAGGCCCCTGTACATTTTGCTATAAGTAATCTTTGTTTAAATGAGTATTTAATATATTTTCTTTGTTTCAGTTGTGGTATGGTAAAATATCAACGCTTCCATGACTATAGTAGCAAGTCATGCGATGCGACGATATTCCCCACCTTCGCCCAGTGGTAACTACTTCGTCCATCGCGTAGGGGTAAGTTAATAATAAAATGCATTACATGTCTAGCTATGGTCTAAATCTTGTAAAGTGGCGTTTGGGACAGTAATACCTTCAAGATAAATATTTTTGTGACGGCTGTTGTAATAAAACTTCCAAAAGATTATTTTTTCAATTGGGTACCTACTATTACATTGAAATAGCTTATTACTGTTGTGTAATTCCTAATTGAATTGAATTGAACCGTTATTATACAGTTTCTTTATTGTCTAATAATGACCACAGTAACAGATTGCAAGCACCGATTCGAGACAAACAAAATTATATTATTTAAAGGTATAACATTTGAAGTGGTTGTAATAGTCGTTGAAACGACAGTGAAGTATCTACATAGGCATAGAAATTCTTTTCTGAATTAATTTTTAGAAGCTGTAGTAATTAACTGGAATTTGAGTGGCTGGCATCAAATGCAATAGCGTATTTGATAATACATAATTCAAATTATCAACTTTGTGTTAATTAGTTCAATTAATTCATAGACAAAGTAGTTTCGAAAAAAATTGTTTATTGAAATAGACATCACAATTGAATAACACACGGAGAAAAATAATCATGATTTTATTACTTGATGAGTCAAGCAAAATTTTTCTAGTAAATAATACTAGAATTCTCATAAAATGTACTTGGTGGTATAAAACAATTTTTCATTCTTTCTAATAATTAGTATTAGAATAATCAAGCTAAATAAGTCTAGACTTTTTTTCTCTACCTCTCGATTATTTTATCGTGTCGTAAAGAAAAAAATACTAGAATAAGAATAGTTTAAGAAGTGATAAGAAGTGTAAAAAATGTTTTCTAATCAAGTCAATTTTACTAGAATTCAATCTCAACACCGAACGTAGATTGACTAGACATTTCTAGTAAAATCTCCTTGAGCGTCTGGTCGTCCATATAATTGACAGATTTTTTAGTCATGTTTGCTAGAATTCTAGCAATATCTTCATAATTGTTTTCTCCATGCTGTTTCAAGACACTTGTAATGTTCTAGGGAAGCATTTTAGGAAATAAAAAAATAATTAGAACCCCAGGTACTTTTTACGAGCAACTGTGTGAGTGTGCTAGTGGGAGCCACCCTTTAGAGTTTTAAGTATATTGTGTAAGCTTAGGATCGATTAAGATAGATTATGTCAGATTAGGTTAGGTTGAGGTTCGGTTAGATTAGAATAGGTTAAGCTCCGTTGAACTACGTTAATGTTAGGTTTGGTAAAGTTATTATATCAATGTGGAATTTTCAAAAAATATTCGTTACTTACTATTTTTGATCAGGATGTAAGTAGATTTGTAGAATGCGATTATTCTTTTACCTGTAATAAAAACAAACGTATTAGCAAAAATTGGAAAACTGACTAAACTAATTTTGTCTTGCAGTAAACTATTTGTTTAATCAAACGTTACCTATTTTCTATCCTTGGATTATATTAGTATAATATTAAAAAAATATTGAAACTGATAGCAAACTCTTAATAAAAGAAAGTAATGCAAGAAATAAACACATATGTAAAGAATGAAATTACCTATATCTATCTATTTGTTTTTAACATGAAATAAATACATACAAATGCTCATTTACAAAAAATAATAAATGTATTATTATTCAACAAGTCAAAGTCTCGATACGTATTTCAAACAATGGTGATTTGAGTTATCGAAGTTTGACCGTGGTATTAGAAAAAAAAATGAGACATTAGGAATCAGAGCTGTTTAAGGGACTAAAACGTTTATTAATCTAAAACTAGCGCCGACGTTTCGCCTTGTGGGAAAGAGTTCTTCAGGAATAGATTTTATAGTTCGAAATGATTATAAAATTGGTGATACGGAACTAGTGTCAAGAACATGTTGTTTAATTGAGTGAAATTGCTTAAATACAAACTTAGATATACCCCAGCACAATAATTAATAAACACTTTTAAAAAGATAACACATTATTGTATGTATATGTATATAGTTTTAAGTTAAAATTAATATGTATGTATGTTCCTTAATGTAGCCACGTACTGTTTAATTATTTATTTATTATTTTATTTATACAATGTGTTCTCTTTTTAGTGAATTTATTAATTATTGTTTTGGGGGATATCTAAGTTTGTTTTCATTCAATTAACCAATGCACCTTTTTTAATTTTGTTATCATTTCTAAATATAAAATCTATCCTTGAAGAAACCTTACACCACAAGCCGAAACGTCGGCGTTGGTTTTAGATTAATCAATATTTAGCCCCTTAAACCGCTTTGAGTTTTGATTTACTGAGAAATAGGGGTAAAATAAGTAAGTATGATTGGGAATCAGAATAACTTTGCCCATGGCCTTCACCATACTTGCAGCACAGATTTACTTCAATTAAGGATAAAGGATTGGGGTTGATAAGAGAGCATTTAGACACTAAATAAGAGGAGAATAAAATATCTGTATTTAATTATATTGTATACTGTATACTTCAATTTTTCATCAATGTCATTAGGGTTCCGCACCTCAAAAGAGAAAAAGCAGAACCCTTATAGGATCACTTCGTTGTCCGTCTGTCCGTCTGTCAAGACCCTTTTTCTCAGGAACGCGTGGTGGTATCAAGCTAAAATTTATACCAATTACTCAGCTCTATTGTCCCTTGGAGCTGTGAAAAAATCAAACTTCTAAGCCGACGCAATCAAAAGATACAGCCGTTTATCCGCAAATTTTCGAATCAAAACCTACAGGGTACTTCCCGTGAACTGAGAATCTTGAAATTTGGTACGAAGCAACGTCTTAAGGCACAGATAAAGGAAAAATTGCGAAAACTGTAAATTTTTAGTTACATCATATAATAAAATATTTTTAATAATTTTAAAGTTCCTACCCCTTTCCTCATGAACGCGTAGAGGTATTAAATTAAAATTCATAGCAAATACTCAGGTCTATAATACCTTTAAGCTGTAACAAAATTAAACTTCTATGTCAACGCAATTAAAAGAAACAGCAATTTAAGCCGCATATTTTCAAACTCGCAACTACTCGCAAGGGAATCAAAACCTAAAGGGTACTTCCAGTCGATTTAGAATCTTGAAATTTGGCATGAAGCAATGTTTTATAGCACATATAAAGGAAAAATTCGGAAAACCTTAAATTTTTAGTTACATCACATATATACAGGTTTGTACGGAACCCTCGGTGCGCGAGCTCGACTCGCAGTTGGCCGGTATTTTTGAATCTACAATGGATTGCCAACAAGTACCTAAAGTTAGATTATATTAATTATAATACGATTTTAATTTCTGTTGTCTCCATTACTTTTCTAAATGAAGAAGGCAGAATCTAATGAGGGTTGTAACATTGTCTTTTTATAATTAAATTATGAAACAATACTAACATTTCATCTATTATGATAAGGATATTTTAGGGTAAATCCAAAGGTAATGTCAGTTTCTTAATTTAATCAGAAAATTTTAAAAACCTCACTAGACTCCTAGGTATATCTACTTATAGCTCATTTTCCAAAGGAGTAAAAATTCACAATTTTGCACTTTTATCCAAAACTATTCATTTCTTGAGACTTCAGTTCTTTCTCTTGTTGCTGTATTAGGGTCAGGTGGGGTAATTGTGAATGATTTTGGAAGTTTGACTTTTGAAGCTCGATGTATCTTAGATGAAGATTAAATTTAGGCGACTATATGATTAATTTAGGTCCTTGTTTGTTTTTAAGTGAATTTCTGTTGTTAAATATGAAAATTCGGATTTTTTTTGCAAAAAAACTTAAGTTTACAATTACTCCTTCACTTAACGCGTCGAAAACTTAGGGGTAAATGTGAACAATCATCTTGTTTGTACTGGCTTTATAAGGGTTTTTAATGGGGCAAAAGTGAACAATTCGTTTTCAAACGTGAATTCCAATGAAAATTATATTTATAAAGCCGTGTTCACAATTACCCCAAAAATTATATATTATATAGAAATATTTTGACTGTTTAACATAAAATATTTCGACACTCTTCCTCTGCTGTTTAGCGCGTTAAAGCATCCAACCGTCAAAAGTCAACACCACAGTCTATAATTCCCATTAGTTGGAATAGTCAACGTTACTTGTGGTTTTAATATAAATCACCCCATCTGACTTTGATTTGGTATTTTTAAACAAGGTTAAATATGAAGATATTACTTTCTATAAATCGTCGTTGAAGTAACTTTCAAACAATAGAACAGCCGTTATTTGCATCAAAAACCACCACCAAAACAGTGTCTGTTCTGCCTGTCTGATTCAGGCAAAGAAAACTCGAGGAAAAGGGTAGTAGAGGTATCTACAGACATCTTTTCTGCATAATTTAATTTACCATTAATCCCGCATCGCATATCTCCCAAATCCATTTACCTACACCTCATGATAAATGGCGTTGTTCTTTACTAAATACACGAATATAAATAATGATTTTATTACCCCGGTGTCTAAAATGTCTCACCCACCTTGTTCGTTTGAATCATTGTGTACACTTACATATTGTAATGTGGGACCGACCGAACGGTGCCCAACTAATGCGGAGAAATAACGTCTCGTACGTACTTACGTACGAAACGTGCAATTTATCCGTCAGACATTTTTTTCATCTTCCTCGTATAGTAAAACGTTTCTTTCGTACACCCACCCGTTGTTTTGCACGCCACAGGATAATAATAATAATTCCATAACTGTAAATAACCGCTCATATGTTCGCGCATTAATTTATAGATTATGGATTCCGGTGTCACATTAAATAATAGACTGGGATGTAGTTGTACATGGCCATGCTGATAAGCCAGACGGAGAGTAATTACGAACAATAACATCCTGAATTACTTACATCTCATCTATAGGGGATACGGTCAATTCTACCCCCACAACTGTTTAAATACAATTTAACATTAAGTCTTACAAGATTTTTTTAGGGTCCTAATAAGTTTGTTTCTTGTATTATTATTTTATTTGGGGTAAGTTAGGAGGCAAATACGTGCAAACCCTTAAAATAGAAACACACAAATGAGCTGCGTTGAATACAGCTGACAGCATAATAGCAAATACGTTTTATCCACCCTAAAAATAAAGTAGGTACCACCTCGGACAAGTGTCCCCTTCGGTCTCTTCCAACACCGATCACCATAGGATTAAAGAGAGTCATATAATATATTTTTTCATTCTTATTTCTACAGTTTAAATAAGAAGAATCATTCCAATTCTCTCAAAATGGGCAATCTGAAATTTTTGCGGTTAGATTACGTTAGAGGGTGGTGGTTTATCTTCTTCTGTGGTAGCGATTTTTGGGTGGAATTTACTTTTTTTTACGTGTTAGTGGTTGATAATAATAAGGACATAGTTTGGCATGAGCATCGTTCCTTCCCCCTCCCTAGATGGCGTCCGACAACGGCCGGGTCTCTCCGTTTAAATTATTTATACGCCAACTGGCGCGCTGGCCGTTGCAAAAGAAAAACGAATAAGAATAAATTACACCATCATCGGTGGATTGTTAATGGACGCATTATATCAAAGAGCCCAGAATGCCATTAGATGGGTATCTATTGTAAATGAATCCGCTTACGGAACAGAACTAACCACAGAGATGCCTGATCTGAAGAACATCTCACGAAAACGTGGAACATTGCCACCACTAACTGTTCAACTTTGTCCAATTGGAATAAACTCAATAGTATTAGGAATATACAGAGACTTTTTACAGTTTAAATTCATACTACTTATATTTTAATTAATAAATTGGCCTTATAGTCTGATAAAATACAAATTCATTAGAAGTGCGATTTCTCCTTTGGTGTGCCAAAACTGGGACGTAACTCTACTCATTGTAACTAATAAATGCCCTAGCATAAGCTTCACCTCTCCCCGTTCTCGTAAAATTGATGGTTCATAAGATTTTGAAGTACCTTTACTTAATCTCAAATTCCGAATATCAGGAAGACTTGTGTATGATATTTTCTCGTATTTCTAACGCAGAAACGAGTCCACCCTCTTTGGGACACCCTGTGTATACATACCTGAACTCAAATAAATCGCGGAAGCCTGCACATGGGTATGAAGTTTCTAAAGCCATAAAGATTAACGTATTCCCGTGATGAATTGAAACACAAGCTGGCGAAATACTTCATTGAATAAACATTAATTTTATCGAAGAGAATCGCATAGAAACCGGTACATTTTTGCAACGGTTCCCAATCATGTCAACACTTGCAACCGATGTGCAACCAGATGTTTATCTGAAATATAACAGCCTGTTGCAATAAAATCGTTTAATTTGTGATCTCTGAATGAACCGAGCGAAGGGACGTTAGTTATACGTTAGCAATGAATAAATAAAATATTAGTTCTGAGTCAAACCATCACATCACAAACAGTAGAACAGTAAATTTAGGATTTAGAAATTGTTCGATCACATCAGCACGCCATAGAAAATTTAGACAGAACACCAACCACATAATAAAAATTAAATACTACATGTAGATTTTTTTTGCAGGAAGATTCGTCGTGCCAACCATCCCCCTCCACGCCATCGGCACGTCACTGCGACGACCACTTATCTCCCCCCCGTTCGATGCGCGTCTCCGACCCATGGCTTTACGGAAGCGTACGTTCAGCGCCTCCCGCAGGATTCTTCCTAACACCGGCCCTTGTGCTCTGCACGTGCGCAGAATACATCAACGGTACTAAAAGGTCGTCCAAAAAGAAGGGTCCCGCCATGTGTAAGAAATGCAAGGGCACCCGATTGCCGTTTCATATGCTCGAACCCTTGCCCCCTTGTGCCAATGTTGCCAACAAGTACGGCACCGTCAGATGCTATCCCACTGCACCAGGGCCGGCTTCAGGAAGTGTTGCGTATCGGGCGGGCACCGCCAGAGTTTCCAGTAGTTCTCGACCAAGTATTTTGCCAAATGCAGGACCGGATCCATACGAATATTTAAGAAGGTTACTATTTTAATTAAAAATTATTACTTATACGTAGTTCAACAGTTGGCGTACATTTCTATGTATGTAAAAGGTGTTGTAAGTCATGAATGACCTGCAAAGTTCATTACCAATGCAATGTAATGGTAACTGCGCCTTTGACCTGGTCCGCTTGCTAATTGCCCACCTTCTGATGTGTACGTGCGAAAATTAAATTTAATTATTATCGATTCAAGGTTAGAACTGTTTGTTCTTTAAACAGGCGCCTTCCAATTAAAAGTATTTCATTACCTACCGAAAGAGTCATGAGAATAAGAACAGTGCATGACGACATGATAATTTCATGTTGTAAATGATAATAGTGCAACAATTCCGTTCCCAAGTACGTGAATAAGCTTTTAATGTTGGTGTAAATTAATTAATAACTGTTATAAAACTTGATCATCATTAGTAACATAACGAAAATATGTCAAGGAATCAGTTATCCAAAATATCGAACAGAAACTGGTTTATAAAATTTCTAAAACTTTTCCTTACTATACGTATCTATTAATAATCTCAATCTCGATTTCCTGTTCCAAAAGTCAATTTTTGCTAAACCTTCATATGTTTCAGAGCCCGCACTTCAAACTCCGATTCCAATTCCACGATTTCGAAACGAGCAAAGTCTCCCAGCAAGAGTCTCCGAAACGATACTTTTTCCCTCCGCAATCAGAGTATCGGCAAGAACAAATATGGAACGGCAGGACGAAAATCAATACTAGAATGTGAAATTAATCCTTACGATCTCGTTGATGGCGGAGATGACGCTCAAGTTAACGAAAAGGCCATCACTTTCTTAAATGGGCAACGAATAAGGGTGAGACCTCCATTTACCAGAACACGACTATGAAGAGGTTGCAAGCAACAAATCTAAGGAACAGCCAAAAAGTTTTCAAGAACGTAAAGAGATGCGGTAAGTACCTAAAATTATTATCTGGACTAAAAAAGTATCTATAACCTTTCTTTTGTAGAAAAAATCCTGGATCTGTAAAACAAGATTCGTCATCTTCATCTTCTACATCAACAATTTCGTCAATAATCAGTAATGGCACTGTACAACAACAACAACAATCCTATACCACTCCAATTTCGAAAACCAATGGTAATGATACTTATAAATCCATCTTGAAGAAGACCACAACTGATTCAGATAGTACTAACCGCTCACTTGCCCATCGAAGAAATAAATCGAACTTTTACCTCCCAAACACTGTCAGAAAAAAGGTTCAGTTCATGGACGATAACGAGGTCGTCAAACATACCGATAACAACGATTACGAACCAGTTAGAAGTCAGATCGACTCAAAATTATCTCCTCCAGAAAGTTCAACATCCTCATCTGAAGAACTAGACGAAGGTAAAAGGGATACCAGCTATGGAACCTGGAACGACAAGTGTTGATAAAACTAATCAATTTTTGTTTTTCAGAAGTCTTTAAGCCTCATCGAGTTCAGAGAAGCATCAGTGAGCGATTCGAAAGTCAAACTTCAAACGTCAAATTCAATGACACGATGGCATTACGCGTAAAGTCACGAAAAAAATGCAACAGCAATAATTTCTCGTCCGTCTTGGTGTCACCAAGTGTGGATATATTGCTTATAAAATCGTTTTCCAAAAATATTCCCTCTAGACCTCCACCACCTTTACCACCCCCGAAGATCGAGGAAGTCGAAGAGTACAACTCTCCAACTGAGGAATCTCTTGTGAAAACTAATGAAGAAATTGCCAACTCAAAAGATAATTTTGGAGGATCGCTTGTGGTTGTTAACGAAGAACATGTAAAAGATGATCAAACACCAGTAATTTCGAGCAGTGAAGAAAGCACTGGCGAACAGAGAGAATGTGAAGTTAAAATAGTAAACCAACCACAATATGTATCTCCTCCAATGGCACCCCCTAGGAAAAAGAACAATAAACCGACCACCCTAAATATTATAAATGAATCAACTGAAAACACACTTCCGTTCAGTGAAGAAACAGAAAAGATGTATCAACGTGATAAAAGTGAAGATAACAAGGAAGAGATCATTATTAAGACAGCATCATTGTCACCTATTTTATCAACTTCTAATAAAACGGTTGTTCAAATACGTTCAGCACCTGATACATACAAAATCCAAATCAAAAACGATTATCCATCGAGTGACATTCCGGACAATATCTCAACCATTGGAAATATGCAACGTAAAACATCAATAATGATCAATGGGGATAACTGTTACTCAACCGTCAATGTTAGCGACGATACTCCCCTTTATCTTTCTTCCGTTGTTGTTAGCGATGCAAATACCAAAATTGTTAAAATCTCGAATCAGCAAAAAGAAACTGAGCAACCAAATAACGTTATTTATAACAGAAATTATGAAAACAAGAGCATTGTTACCGTCACATGTACCCCATTTATCGGAGACAGTCATAAAGTGGTTGCAACTTCCACAATATCAGAAGAATTAGAAAAATCAGCAACCGCTGAAGAAACGCACACGAAACTGGGATCACTTGAGCAAGAGTCTTTTGAGCAGCCAGCAAAAGAAGATAAACTACTTGAGCAAGACAACTTAGAACAAAAGTCGGCGGAAATAACTGAAGAACAGATAAAACAAGAGCAGATTGAAACAACACGAGAAGAAAATAAAATACTATACGAAGATCCGGAAGTGGAAGAGAAAAAACTGAAGGAGATCCTGAGAAATCCTGTGGAAGCAGTAAAGTTGAATTTAGTCCCGCATGTCTGCGGTAAGTCAGACGTGACAAGGAGACCACTGGGGAAATTGACCAGATGTTGCAGTTTCACTGAATCGTCAGGAAACTGTAAATCTGTTGATTATGAAAAATATCACAACCAAAATAGCAATTACTTTGATGAACTATCGGAAAACTCAGTTCCGAAACAAGATTCCAGCATCACCTCCACAGACACAGGAAATTCGTCGATGCATTACGAAACCATGGAACAGGAATCAGATTTTTACACAGATCATAGTAACCGAAGTTCTGTAGCTGAAGACGATTCTGTAGTTCGTTCGAAATTTTACGAACTATTAGCGGATTCAGCCATCACAGAACTATCAGAAACAGACGATCATCAATACGAAAGCATAAAGAATAATGTGGATCCAATTTATGAAGAAATAGAAATTCCTCCACCATTACCCACAAGTCCACCACCCAAAAATATTATCGATGATCTTCAGCTCGATAAACAAATCACAACTAGGTATGTTAAGTTAATTATATGAACTATTTAACATTGCGAATTAATTAAATTTATTCTTGTTATTAGGTCAATATTTGAAGGAGCTTCTAAGTATGATATACTAAGCTACTTGGTAGATGCCAAAGAACGGGGAATAGTACCAGAAGACAGCTATGTTTTCGGTAACTCAGAGGTTGTAATAGAAGAAGAAACTTTGAAAGAGTCTAACAGGGGTTCCCACATGAGCACCATCAGCGATTCCAGTGAAGACAGTTCCTTAATAATGCCTTGCACATTTAGTGACGAAAAGGCGTCTTATCAGAAATCTGCAGAAGTCGAAAGAAACGATTCCGGTGTTGGGTCAGAAACGAGCAAAGTTTCTTTAACCAAATATAGAAATAAACAAGATACTGCATCAACATGTGAAGATTGTGAAACATCAATAGAAATACAGACAGAAAGCGAGGCGTTACTGTGTCGCAAATGTATGAAAAGGCGATCAGAACGAAAAGAAATAATTACAGAAATCGTGGAAACAGAAGAGAAGTACAGTAGGGACCTACAAATCATTTTGGAAGAATTTTATCAACCAATGTTGGTGGCAGGTCTTTTGACTCAAGACCAATTGTCTGCAATATTTTTGAACGTCGAAGAACTCTTGGAAAACAGTCAAGCGTTAGCCGAAAGATTACGAGACGCAGTCGAAATAGCTGCAGAGCAAGGAGACGAAGATTTACTAACTGTTAACATTGGAAAACTTTTTCTCGAAGCAGCCCCAATGTTACACGCTTTCGAAACTTACTGCGTTCGTCAAGCTGGAGCCAGTCTTCTACTTGCAAGTTTAGAAAAGGACAAAGAACTTCTTCGTATATTCCTGAGGGTATCCCAGATGGAAAACACGATGCTTCGGCGAATGAACCTGAACTCCTTCTTAATGGTACCCGTCCAGCGGGTCACAAAGTATCCACTTCTCCTCGCACGTCTGTATAAAGCAACCCCGGCCCAGCACGGAACCAAAGAGCAGCTAATGGAGGCCAAACATCAGATCGAACTGCATCTGAATCACATGAATTCGGAAACGAAGGATGTGCCCAGTAAGTTGTGGAGGCGGATCGGGAGCAGTTCAGGAAGAAGACTCAGCACCGAAATGGATCTTGTCAGCATAAAGTTGAGGAAGATTGCTGTGGATGTTCTTGAATGGAACCATGAAGAAGCAAAATTCGCATTGGAGGGAAAATTGCTTTTTACACAACCAACCGACAACAATTGGAGGAAAGGGAGAACGATTAAACTCACCCCCGTCAATGCTTTACTTGTTACAAATGGAAAGGTAAATTTTACAATATTTCTTCATACGATCATAACCTTACTAGATTGATTTTTTTTTAAAGAATCCTTTTGGAAATCGACCCGACCGACTTGAAGACGACGGACTGAGATTTCCCAAAGGATCAGGTATAAGGGAAGCCGCTTTACTTTTGGTAAGGGATAAGAATGGAAGATATTCCCTTCTACGTGATCCCCTTTATCTGGACCGGTGCGTGATAGCTACCGATCCAGCATGGCAAAGTTATTTCGAAGTTCAAGAGGTTATTGGAAAGGATACTTTTATCTTCAAGGTAATGTTATAATTTTATCAAACAGAAATCAATGTTATTGAACAATGGAGAACGTTATCCTGAATTTTTTGGTCAAAGACCCACCAAATCCACCCTGCAGCTTCTTCTTTGTAGCTTGAAGAAAAATATTTTTTATTTTTTAGGCTGAAGATGAAGAGATGACCCAAACATGGTACAAAGAATTGCAATTTCATGCCCAAGGTTTAGGAATATGGAGGAAAAGGAGGAACGCGTTGGCGAACATAATGATAAATGGAATGGGACTTCGGACGTGAACTCGACCAACATTATCCGCACTTCTCTTACATTCCTAATAAATTAAAATTAATATTATTTGCTAAACTTATAAATATATACATATTATACATGAATTAATGTACATACTGATTAAACAATAAATAGACTTTTAGAAATTAATTGGTTTTTGATGTCTGGATATTTTTGTTTTTTAAAAGTAATCCCTAATTATTAGAAATGTTAAAATTTTACGAAATCCATAAAAATAAGATATGAGGTTTTTATATTTTTAACCTCACCATTTCACCAATATACAATTATCTTTTTTATCAAGAACTACTTAAAAAATATACGGGGTGGGCCATTAAAAACGAGCCAGAAACTTGATCAGATCAATTTAGTTGTAGAAAGGGGAAATCTTTTAATACAGAAATAGTAATCATATCATTTTCTCCATCTTGGTAACTAATGCAACCCTGAAAATAGAATGACCAATCAAATTCTCTTTGGACTTTTTTTGTAGACCCATTTAAAATGAAAAGTTTATGGTAGCAAGTGCAAATCATTGGAATAACTCCTAAAATGTCTGAAAGTGTAAGGAAAAAAATTGAACAAAATTTAAATCTACGTTGGTGGTGCTCAATTTGAACATTTATTATATTAAAGTTTAATTTGTGTTTCTTTTTTTAATAACGAACAAGTACAATTAAAATTCATTTTATTGGTAATCCCAAGGGATATTATTAAAAGAGTGGGGTTCCATCTTTTGACCCATACTATTATATTATATACATATATACATATAGTTTTTAATCGACTGAAGAACATGACAAAAATAGAACCCTCTATTTTCAAAACTATCCAAGCTAAAAATTATAGGTAGGGGGGCAGTCATTAATTTAAACAAAAAAGAAACGTCATCAACAAAATAACACTAATGGGGATGCAAATATTTTGAAATATACTTCTATTGAATTTAAATAAAAAAAGAGGATTATAGAAAGTTTTAGCAATTTAATATGTAACTCCCAAGAAGCTTTAGGCATGCGACCATTTTCAAAAGAATAGGGTGAATCCAAATAATGTTTTGAAACCAAAATATATATCAATTTATGGTTGGGAGTCTACAAAAATTAATTCCTGCTGTTTATTTACAAGATTCTTTATTTTTGTATGCTGTTCATTAATTAAACAAAATAACACTAATGGGGATGCAAATATTTTGAAATATACTTCTATTGAATTTAAATTTAAAAAAAGGATTATAGAAAGTTTTAGCAGTTTAATATGTAACTCCCAAGAAGCTTTAGGCATGCGACCATTTTCAAAAAAATGGGGTGAATCCAAATAATGTTTTGAAACCAAAATATATATAAATTTATGGATGGGAGTCTACAAAAATTAATTCCTGCTGTTTATTTACAAGATTCTTTATTTTTGTATGCTGTTCATTAATTAAACAAAATAACACTAATGGGGATGCAAATATTTTGAAATATACTTCTATTGAATTTAAATTTAAAAAAAGGATTATAGAAAGTTTTAGCAGTTTAATATGTAACTCCCAAGAAGCTTTAGGCATGCGACCATTTTAAAAAATAATGGGGGTGAATCCAAATAATGTTTTGAAACCAAAATATATATCAATTTATGGTTGGGAGTCTACAAAAATTAATTCCTGCTGTTTATTTACAAGATTCTTTATTTTTTTATGCTGTTCATTAATTCTTAGGTTGATAGCTCCCTCGTCTTACCCTTTTATTGATAATTGTCGAATGACCGAAACTTGTCAGGATTTGAAGTTATTTTTATAAATAAATTCTTTAATACTACACTTTTTTGTTGAAATTCATTAGATGCTAAGAAAGTATTTTTTTTTCTCAATCATGACTTCTTCCTCTCTTACTTTCAGTCTTCCTACAAATTAAGGACACTAATTTAATATTTGTTATTTCAGTAAAGTAAGTTGTAGAAAGAGGTCCTCAATTACTTAATTTTCTTCAAATATCTTGTAGTTTTTTGTTAATGAAAAATGTAATCAATGAAGTTATAAAATAGTTGATTAACAATAAAATAAATAAACTATGGTGAAGGTGCTGGGTGTTATATTATGTAATTTAAAATATAAAAATCAGAAAGTGTAACGGGTCAGACACTGAAATGGTTTTTTTTGAACTAATAGTCACACGGATTAAGAAATCAATCAAAATCGTTCGGGTATAATGAACAAAATTTTTCACTCCTTTTGTGATGTCACTTAAAAGGAGTAAAATTACTTACAAGAATACAAAGTCCTTTTTGTACCTATAGTTCATAGGTGACAAATGCTATTTTTTTTATAATTTGTCACTTTTACAATATTGTAATACTGATAAACTTCAATTTACGATTTTTGTTACGATTACATGGTTTATTAGAGATAATATTCTGCTTTCTATCTATCTAAGTTAAAAAACTGATGGTCATTTCTCATTAGCTTTGTGACTTTATTTAGCTTCAATTTATTTCAGAGATACCCTTTTATAATACCTCTGGCATCGATATTTTAATTTATTGACGTTTCTGTCTTTTGAGCATCGTCTGCATTAATTCAAAATTATGGGTACCTGTAACGTTTATATTAACTGCAAAGCAATTATTTGTTTAACGTTGCGCAGATTGCGACCGCATGATATATTAATATTTGTTTTTGACAATAAAAAAGAGGGAAAAACACATTATCGAAATTAGGTAGCAAAATTAAATTTACAGGACGTAATTTTCACTGATGATCAACATTCAGTTGTGAATGTTTACGTTTAACGAGCGAGCAGATAAAAATAAAAAATTATTTTATTGTGACGATAAAAGCAATAATGACAATTTAACGTACAGAAAAAAAATATTAACGTGTTATCGGCACAATTTGCATTGTATAAAAAATGAAAAATACAAAAGATAAGATAGGAAAATTCATGCTATTGGACTTTTATGAGCCACTGGTTTAGATTTATGTGGGTTGTTAATGGCTACAGGTAGGTACACCCTAGCATATTATGCAAAATTTATTATTTAATAACTTTTTACAAAAGTAATAAAATTACAAAAAAAATTTAGAATGTATCTACTAATTCATAATATAAATAATATCCACCTCCATTGATTGCACTTGTTTTTTGCAATTTTTATTTACAAATTCATCAACGATTTTTAACAGAAATAAAAAATAAAAAATTTGAATTGGTTTATACCGAAATTCCTTAAAAAGGGATATGATTTAAAAAATCGTTTGCGTCAGGTTTAATATTATCTACGTAGATAAATTGCGTAAGATACACATCTGTGAATCTCTCAATTTATGCAAATTGTGTCCTTATTTTGTATTCATGAATTTACAACCTCAATTATGGAGGTAAAATGGTTGGTTGATGGTTATGGTTTACGATAAACCTGCGTGAAATTAAAGTTACTTTTGAACAACAAAATGTACCAAGAAATTCTTCTAGAAAGACCATTACATTGTATCTACAGTAAAAAAATACACTACATGACCACCCAAAAATTTTCTACCTACAGGTACCTCGAAAATCGTATTTAAACTTTAATTAATATACAATAAAACAAAACCCATAAGGGGACGCCTTCCTGTCCTTTAGTGAAACAAATATTATTTAAGGAAGTTGATCGTGAAGGATTATTACATATTGCAATTGATAACTTTAATAACATCATTTGGAAACCTGAAAAGTTTTGTATCAAGTTCATTGGTGTACCGATCTTAAAAAAAATTGGGGAAGCTCCTGAATGTCTAATTGTTTAAATCTTCTAAATGACTTATTCCGTATCTGTTAGTACTCGATAGTTTCGTATCAAATTGTTAGAAGGCGCAATTCCTAATAATTTATCACGATAATTTAAGCAATGTGATGTAATTTTAATATCATAATCGGAAAGTGGATTAATTGTGCATTATGAAACGTTAAAACCGCAGTTCTATATGTTCGTCTGTTTCAAATTTATTGCCAAATGAATTCCTTTTTAATTGTAATTGGAAAAAATTGTAGACACGATTAGTAACAGTCAGTTCTCATTTATCATTCTTCGTACCTCCCTTCACATTTGATTCATGTTTAGGATTAGTTTAAATCGTGTAAAAGACAAAATTTGGAAATTTAAGTACGCACATGATTTTGACTAGACAAAGTACGAAGGGAGGCGCGTAATAGACAAATAAAAACTAATTGTTACTTATCCCACCTAATGTAAGTACAAAACCACGAAACTACAAAAACATCAAATTTTTCCAATTAAAATTGAAAAGTAAGTATTCATTTAGGAATAAATCCGATTATGATATCAAACTTTTACCGTGCGATTTAAAATTTCCTGACAAAATCAAATCAAAATACGCCAATTGCAAACAGTTATGTTTCTCTTTCAAACACGCCTAAATTTGCTAAAATCGAGTAAGTCGTTTAGAACATACATAGATTTTAATAATTAGACGTTCAGGGGCTTCCCCACTCTTATTAATGTCGGCACATCAATGAACCTGAGACAAAATTGATATGGAATTTTTCAGGCTTTCTAATGATGTTATTAAATTTATAAGTTAATATGAGAATTTTCCGAGAAAACTTGAATTCTATGACACACCCTATCAATTCCACCCCCTTGCGAGGAGTAGGACACGGCTTTTTTGTTTTTTTAATTTGGGATTTGGTGAAACGCCCCCTTCTCAATCCTTCCGGATGTTTTACTCCAAAATCAATTCTTAATGGAAATTGTATCATTTCTGACCTAAAATGTTCAATGTCCCTTCTCCCTTTCAGCGAGGCTTTGGAATGGTTGTAATTTTGACAGAAATTAAAATTTTTTTTTTTAAGTTTATTATTACCCTTTAATATCTATTGTCACGTTTGTGTTTGGGGGACAATACAATTAATTGTTAAACGATAAAAAAATATCTTCAGTCATTGCCAAAAATAAGTCCCAATTTGGATTTAGTATGTAAACAAAATTTTCGTGGTAAACAATATAATTTCAAGAAAAAAATTTAAAACGATTACGCACGTGGTGCCAGTGGCGCTTACTTTTAAATAGATTCATGTGATCCAGCCACACCCAATTGCACATAAATATTAATTCAGAAACGCTTAGAAATTAGTTTCTGCCGCCTTTTGACCTGTCTTTGAAGTAAGGCCGGAAAAGCAAATTAGTGATGTAAGTCATTACCATTAAATATACAGAAGACATTTTTTATTTATTTATAAATAGGTTTTTAGTACAACAATTTGCTTTTTTTTACACGAACTTATACATTTAATTTTATTATTAAAGCGAACATTATCATTACCTATACGTAAACATGGTGACTCTTACACTTACACATATCTGGAAAGAAAATGTCACACACAATAATTTGCAATTTAAAACATATATTAACTATGTATGTATTGTAGGTACATAAATACTGTTATTTGATAGTTTTATTGTTGTTGTAAATTGCGAGTATTTGCATGACTAATTGTTTATTCTTTGGCAGTTCTTTAAAAATTAAGTCACCCAAGGAATATTTAGGTATGTAATATTTAAAAATAAGCCGTGATATACTTATTTTAAGGGCATACGTGTTTTTTTTAAATAGCTCTTTAAAAGGTTTAATATAGAAATGAATAAATCTTCTACTGAACTATTGCTAGTTAATTATATTGAACACATGTTCGGTACCTTGTAATACAAAATAAGGGAGATGGGATACTTTGAAACATAAAAAGCATTTGAAATAATCTGGAATAACTGTTTTATTGTGTGAGCTGAAATTAAGAAGAGAGATATCATAAAATCTTATCAAAAATGTCATTAAAAGACAGACAGTCGTTTAAATTTTTAATTCAAACAGTTATTACAATTTGCTTTTCCTCTTTCAATTAAAACCCATGTACAGAACAAATCTCATGGTAGGGGCTGAAATTAAAACAAAAACGTATCGAGCGATGCATGAGTTTTCCCTACCCAATAGATCAATGATTAGATCGATAACCGAATAGAAAATTTTACAGTACTAGTAGTAGTAAAGTACCTACACGTTCTTATCTAAAATTTAATACATCAAAACTTTACTTTTAAGATTAAAAACTACTTTTAAAACTGTTTCAGTTAGTGCCCATAACTCTCGCTCATTACTTCAATAACCTGAATCACCACATGACGCAGAAAAACTTCAAGGTACATATCAAGATTTCGAGTTATTGAATAATACATACACATATGTATTATTAAAATAATAATTTACATACATGTACACCTTTTTATCTTATGTTACAGATAGATAAGTAGATATATGGACAGATATAAAAGGTTCAGTTCACCAATTTCCAATTTTTTATAAGATTAAATTTTTGGTCAAAGGACAAAGCGTTTAAAGTACGTCTTGATGACAAATAATCGTAAAAAATTAACTGCCTCGCTGCTTAATTGCATACTATCGCTCTCTATTAAAAAAAGACGTTAAAATCGCACATTATTAAGAGATCCCTCCAGAAAATTCGACCTATTGAAGTTAGTAACTTCCAGTTATCAACTAATTTAGTTCGACTTATCGACGTTTGAATTATCGAAGCTTAATCATATCATAGCAATGAGTGTTTGTATTAAAAATCAGGGTTTTAAAATGTAGTAGTAGTAAGAGCTTTATTGAACAAAAAAGTTATACATATATCTCCACACATAAAAAAAAGTAACATAATTTGTTTTCCAACCTATAAATTTTTATTATTATCTATATATATAAACTAAGCACTTCCCTTCCTTTTCCCTTATAATAATTTTTTTTCTGGATTTCCCTCCCCTCTTTCCACATCTCTCCTTTTTAACAACTGTTTTAATAGGGCCAGACCACTACCATCTGCATTTATTATCCTTCCAAGTTCCTCCCTCTCATTCATCCCTGTTACTTCTTCTAATACATGCTCCATTGATTCACTCTTTTCTCCACATACTCTACACAATCTCTTACCTTCTTCCATCCAAAACTTATTCTCATTACACTCATTCCCCATTCTGAATCTAGCTATTATCTCTATACTTTTTCCTTCTCTTAGATATCCTGGCACATCCCCTTGCCATTCTACCCATATAAACTCCCTCATACCTACCTTTCGCGTATCTGGATTCCCAGACTATAACGAGATAAGAATGGGTAGGATGCCCCCAAACGGATTGTGCTGATTTTTTTTCTGGTCATTACTACCAACATAAGATTAAGATCTGCCAAGTTTTAGCTCTTAATATTGTACCGTTGGAAAGTGAGGATTAATTGAAAAAAAATTGAAAAAAATTCATATCTTTTCAACGGTTCGATCGATTTGGCTGAAATTTTAGTATGTTTTGCATATTTTTATAAGAAAAAGAAGAAAAAATTATTAATATGAAAAGAAAATTTTAACCCCCCTAAAAAAATTATTCCATAAAAAAATTTTTTTTCATAAACTTATGGTTTTGGTACAATTACCAAAATTTTTTTTATTTTTCTAACACTATTTTTCACAACCCATGATTTTTTCAAAATTTTTTTTCTGGGTGCGTCATAGTTGAAAAAAAATAAAATATCAAAAATTGTTTTTTCTTTAGATTAGGCTTTAGTCACGTAATTTTTTTTGTAGATTTCCAAATGTATTTGACGTTGTATAAGATTTTTTCTAAATTTTGTTTTACAGATACGTTTTTGACCCTATCCAACGCAACATATAATTTTTTCAAAATTTTCCTCTGCGTGCGTCATAGTTAAAAACAACAAAATGTCTAGAAATCATTTTTTTTTTGAGGTTATGCTTTATGTACTATCACGTAAATTTTTCTGGAGATTTTTTAATCTATTTGACGTCATTTATAATTGTTTCGGAATTTTTTTTCAAGTGTAAGAGAACCTTGCGATCATAGACTACTTGCGATACACTCACGCATAAATCAAGTACATTATCTTGAGATATTTCTTTTTTTTTAACTCTCTTATAAGAATTTATTCTATTGCTTTTACTGCGACGCATCTGGAAAAAAAATTTAGAAATAATTTATACAACGTCAAATACATTTGGAAATCTACAAAAAAATTTACGTGAGTGAACATAAAGCCTAACCTAAAAAAAAAATTTTTTTGACATTTTATTTTTTTCAACTGACGCACCCAGATTTTGAAAAAATCATAGGTTGTGAAAAATAGTGTTAGAAAAATTAAAAAAAAATTTTGGTAATTGTACCAAGACCATAAGTTTATGAAAAAAATTTTTTTTATGGAATAATTTTTTAAGGGGGTTAAATTTTCTTTTCATATTAATAATTTTTTCTTCTTTTTGTTATAAAAATATGCAAAACATACTAAAATTTCAGCCAAATCGATCGAACCGTTGAAAACATATGAATTTTTTTCGATTTTTCTTTCAATTAATCATCACTTTCCAACGGCACAATATTAAGAGCTAAAACTAGGCAAATCTTTATGTTATGTTGGTAGTAATCACCAGAAAGAAAATCAGCACAATCCGTTTGGGGGCATCCTACCCATTCTTATCTCGCTATAGCCTTTTTCTCAAATTCTCACCTCTTACTATTTCATTACATCTTTTCCCCACCATCCTACTAACATTCAATCCCTTTCCTCTCCACTTTTCCGTCCGTTCTTTACTTATTGCCATTTTTGTTAAGGCCTCATCCCTTTCCACATCATATTTATTTTTTGTCCCGATCCCCAATATCTTTTTCTTCCATATCTCCTTTCTTAGATCCCCTTCCGGTAATTCCCCCAACTTTTCTTCATATTTTACAGCCCTCCTTCTTGTATCTTCCACCGTTTTCCCATATTTTGTTTCCCTTCTTAAGATGTAGTAGTTGTTTTAAAATATATAACCTTTATTTTTGGAGAATACTTAATTATGGTTATTTATCAAAACATTTTTGGTTAGACACAGATACAATTTTCATGGAATGCCATTTAGTTACCCACATTAGAGGCTGCAGCAGTTTGAGTTGGTTAATAGTGATAATTTTCAAGATAAACGGTCAGTTTTAATTGATTTCTATAGAAGTGCAATGTGCTAATATATAACTGCCAAGAAAAAATGTAACCGTTTTGAAATTATTCCGAAAATCTTATGTAAGCAACTATAAATAATTTTTCCAAAAAAGTACCTATAAGATTTTTTTTTTAAAACTGAAGTAGTTTCTCAGATTCTATCATATGTATTTATTTACTTATTAAAAATGAAAAGCGAAATTGATTATTTAACGAACTACAACATTTTCTGTTTCAACAGTAAAGAAAGTTTTTCCACATATGATAGGTTCGAAAAAAATTAAGTGTGACTAGGTAGTTTATTCTTTTATAAATATTCAAGTTGAATGCATCCAAACTAATCCACTCAAAGTAAGTATTTTCACTAATTTTTTACTCAAAATAATACCTCTGGTGGTGACATCAGTTTACAAATTTGGGTCGAGATATTATGGTTTGCATTTGTACTTGTATTTTTAAACAGAACAATTTGACAATAACATTTGTAATAATCATAACTATTATTATGCTCTACAGTTCTTTATTAAAGTAATTTCTTAAAATGAATCAGATTTCTTAAGAAATTGTGTAATGCGTTCATTCTTAAATGTGGTGACAAGTCGTATGTATGTTTCTACTAAAATTAGACAATTGCCGAATTGTTTTAATGTTGCAAAATCAAACCAATTAATCACTTTCGCTCTGCAGCAGAAATTTCAATGAATAATTTTTCATTTCCCGATGTATAACTCCGAATTTCAGCTTTTATAGTATAGAGTGACATATAGGCACCTAATACATATGTACCTACAGTAAGTATATGCATAATAACGTATGGTACATAAATATGTAATTTATATTGCCACACATCATACATGCACAATTCTGACATAAAAAAATACCCCATATAAGTGGTTATGAATTATCTATTTTTAGTACGTATAATGAAACATAAGAAATACGAAGTTTTTGTTACTTTTCGTAGTGATGTGATGTATGTACAACATATCCATTCCTTGCTTATATTCTATTACCTAAATACATTTCCACACAAAGTTGCAAATATTACAACTCTAAATATATTTTTTTACTTTAAGACCATCTAACTTTAGGTATATATCCATATAAGAATGGGTTGGCAATTCCAGCATGATCTGCATTTAAAACTTTTGAACCTCATATAGAATTTTAAACATTAAAAATTCTTTTGACCCATTCATTACACCTTCTTAGATACCCCACAATTAAAAACAATGTATTTTTTCAGATGTAATTTGTTATTCAGCAAATTTTATGTGGAATCATGGTTATAGACTATTTGTAAGGAATGCAAGAATATTATATATTGTTCAGATTTGTATGTCATATTTAAGTTTATTAAATTTCCATGTAGTCAAAAACTTTATAAAAAGTTTTATAAATAAACGTACAAAATGAACAAACTTGAAGCATTTTGCTTTTTGTTTTTGCACCACATAACAACTCAATTAAAATAAAATTAAAATTGTGAATATCAGTTAAAAAGAAATAAAATGGGATTATCGGTGGGAGGGAGAAAAATAACACAAGTACTTGGAGTGATCTTCTGCAAGACTCACTGAAGAAGTGTTTAAGGATGGAAGTAGAGGGTAAGGGGTAATTTTTATGAATTAAATAGTTTCGACCTTAACTTGATGAAAATTCATAATACAGGAATAAAGCTTCACGTAAGTAGTAGATTTTCACAAAATTTTTTATTTAACAATGTTTAATGTAACAAGTTTCGCTAAAATTTTTGGCTTCTTCGGACAGTGAGTATTTTCTACTAAACCGAAAGTGTCGCTTCACATCTTAAACAGGTACTAGGTTTCATTTGGGGTGGTTATAACATTAAAAAAGATTAAAGAGAGGGGAATTATTTCCTTCTGTCTGATCATTTAAAATTAAGTTCTGCTTTTTAAATTTATTAATTTCTAAATTTTCTATGAGATTTAATTTTTTGCCTTTATTGCAGATATGTAATATTTCAAATTTGCCGTTAAAATTGTGATCTTCTATTATGTGGTTCGCATAATTAGTCTGTTTTATTTTTTAAAAATCTACTTTAGTCCGGTCAATTTAGACATTCGAAGATACATAAATTCCCACCAAGCTGAAAATCAGTTAGATTGTTTAAAATATGATTAAAAATTAAATTTGAAAGTTCCCCATCTACCCCTGTATGGAAAAATTTTTATTCGAGGTCAAAAGTCAAAAAAATGAGTTTTTCGCGATTTTCAGCAAAACGGTAAGTTTTATCATAAATATACTCCAGACAAAAATTGTAGATCATAAAATTATCTATAAAATATGTACCAATATTTTTTTTCCTAAGAGCCACCGTTTCTGAGATATCAGGAAAAATGAAACCCAGTCCCTTATTTTATACGCCAGTGTAACCTCGAGACAACATCTGTCTCCTGTTCAATTGTATGCGTGGCTAGGGTCCTATACCTTCTTTATGTCAGTGTGCCCAATAAATGAAATACTGTTAGTCTCAGGGTTGCCAGATTAGGGGATTTTCCCCAAAAAATAGAGAATTTTTTTCCTTTAGGGTATTTTTTGGGGATATATTTTTCAGGGGAATTCTTCTGGAGAAAAATTTGCCTCTACAATCTTTTTTCTATTTGCACTAAATATTTTCTAGTTCTTGGGGATTTATTTGTCACATAGCTTATTTTGGGGTATTTTAGAGATACATATTTTATAGATAATTTTATTATCTACAATTTTTGTCTGGGGTAATTTTATGATAAAACTTACCGTTTTGCTGAAAATCGCGAAAAACTCATTTTTTGACCTTTAACCTTTAATATTTTTTTTTCATACAGGGGAAAGATGGGTAACTTTCAAATTTTATTTCTTATCATATTGGAAACAATCTCACTGATTTTCAGCTTGGTGGGAATTTATGTAGCTTTACTCTTATTTTTTGGTCTAATTTTACCGGACTACTTTTATGTTTAGAAATACGTTTTTGAAAATTTCTTCCTGTTTGTCCAATATATACTTTTGGGCTAGACCCACATGTCAGTTTGTAAACTCCGGAGCATTTTGTTTTATCTACTCTATCTTTATTATTTTTTATGTATTTTCCTACTGAAAAACTTGATTTATATGTAATATTCAGACCATATTTTTCTAAGAGCGAATTTTATTTGTAAATGGGCCTAAATATGTTAATGTACTGTATATTTTATTTTTAGTTATTGTAGTAGGGTAAACAGATTGTAAGGTTAGTTTTTGTTGTTTTTTAAAAATTATTTTGTCTATAATGGACTAGACGGATCATAACCATTGTTGTGTGGACAAATTTGAAATATTACATATCTGCAATAAAAGCTTAAAATTAAATCTTATAGAAAATCTAGAAATAAATAAATTTAAAAAACAGAACTTAATTTTAAATGACCAGACAGAAGGAAATAATTCCCTTCTCCTTAATCTTTTTTAATGTTATATCTACCCCCAAATGCAAAGATGTTATGCGACACTAGGTTTAGTAAAAAATACTCACTGTCCGAAGAAGGCAAAAATTTTGGCGAAACATATTACATTAAACATTGTTTTTGTTGAAATCTGAATTTCATTTTGTCCGTTATTTAATTTATTATAACAGTCTTTATTGTTCTTGATTTTATAATAGGTATTACGACCCTAAATTGTATGAGAAAACGGCCATAGTACAAAAACCGTTTAACATTTAACATCACAGCTAGAATACGTACTACGTGTATAAATTATTCATCGTCTGCGATAAACCTTCAGATGCTCTGGCGCAAACATTACAAAATTTATCTAGAGCAACTATCTAAACCTGAATTATGGTAAATCCGGAAATTTGAGTAATGACTCAACAACGTGTTTCATGTCTGGCCGACACTTTTATACATGTAATTAAACTTTTACACCATTTACCACCTAGGCGCCACAACATTTTATAACAACACTAGTATTTTATGTCTGCCAATTAATCTCTAATAATTATTTCTCTTTTAACTATGTACCGACCGTTGCACTTGGTTATAAATAATTTATGACCAATTCGTTAAATATACGGTAATTTATTTGTATTTGTATATGTATGTAGTTCATAAAATTACTGGAGTAATTAAGCATCGATTTATGCGATAATCTGATGCTCTCAGAGGCGGCACTTTTACTACTTATAGATAATAAAATGTAACAGGGACATTTACATGAAATGAATATGAAGTATGAAACACGCCCATATTGCAGCCATTAATTTTTACAATTAAATAACAATCAAAACCAACTAATTTTTTGCTTATACACGTATATATATATTTCGAAGCCTGAGTAACAGATGGCGACTCAAACAGTAGCGAAGTCATTGTTAGTACAGAGAACTGTATTGTAGAGAAGCTTTTAGTCAGTGGCATAACATAATTTATAATAAAGATTGCTTTAAAAGCTTGCAATTAACTCAAAATCAATATACATTATAAAAAGATATTATTGGGGTTGCTTTGAAAGTGATATTTACCATTAAATGCCACCATTTCATTGCTAGGATTCTTAAGAAGAAAAGAAGACGATCGATAGGCGGCATTTTAATGCATCTCGATAATCAATAATATACCTACATAAAGATTTTTTTTTGTAAATCTTCACTTTTATCCATGACCACTTACTTCCACCCACTCGCGAAGGTATTGGTAGATAGCCCTTAGCCTCTCTCGATAATAAGGGAGTTTGGTCTCGGTGGGTGGATAAGTGGGCGTGGGTGGCAAAAATGTGTGGTAAGATACATCTTCTTCTTCTTCGTCTAACACATTATTTTTTCTACAAATGAAGTCGAAAATGGTTTTAGCGGCTTTTAGTGAATAAAAGTTACAGAAATGCATAAGAATTTTCTGTTCAAAGTTACTGAAACATTCCAAATTTTTTCAGAATGTTCCTGAGTGTTTAAAAATGTTCCAAGTAAAAAAGAAATAATTTTGGATGTTCAAGGATGTTCCAGATTCTTCAAGATCTTCCAAAAATGATCTACAAGGTTCCAGAATATTCAAATGTGTTAAAGTATGTTTTTAATCATGACATGATGTTCCGAAACGTTCCCGAATTTCCACGGATGATCTAGAATGTTCTCGGTTTTAGAGTAATGATTTGGAATGATCAAGAATGTTCCAGAATCCTCAAGATCTTTCAACAATGATCTCTAAAGTTCCAGAATATTTTAGGATGTTCTAAAATATTCTCGACTTTCCAAGGATGATCTAGAATGTTCTCGGTTTTAGAGTAATGATTTGGAATGATCAAGAATGTTCCAGAATCCTCAATATCTTTCAACAATGATCTGTAAAGTTCCAGAATATTTAAGGATGTTCTAAAATATTCTTGACTTTCCAAGGATGATCTAGAATGTTCTCGGTTTTAGAGTAATAATTGGAAATGATCAGGAATGTTCCAGAATCCTCAAGATGTGTGGATGGTATCAGCCTTACCACTTCATACTGCGTCTTTAGGCAAACTTTATGTAAAAATTACCCCTTCAGAGTAGCGTTTTGATTGATTTGATTGATGCACCCAGTAAAGTTATCATCTTTATGCCACGCTTGGGTGTGACCCTATAAAGCCGGAACTGATGTCACAAAAAGGATTATTAATACATTTGAAGACTTATATCACAGAAACTAATAATAACACAAATTTTTAGTAGGAGTTATGGTGTAGGATAAAGTTGACAACAAAAAGTAGATTTCGCGAGAATTAAGAACTTCCGAAAATATTTCCTTTTTGTTTTCAATTTCTTGTTCTGTTCTATTCTCATTATAAAAATAACTAGAGAGCTAATAAATGAAGGCACTTGTTAGGTATACGTAAAATATAAAAGAAGGGAACCATTAAGTTGAGTTTTTAGTAAAGTTATTGAACATAATCCAGAATTATCTTGATATAGTGTACCGATTTGTAAGTATGTTTACTGTAGATCCAAAAATCTTGGTGTAATATAATATAATACACCAAAATTGGATGTACTTATTATAGAAAAAGCGAGATTCAATAAATTTTTTTTACGTATGAACTCTCTTATTGTAAACCGTCATTAAGACAATTAGAATACCTAATTAATACTTTCGTACATGACATGACACATAATTGTAGATATTTCGCCCTGTTTGTCATTCATTAGTGTTCTTCGTGTGTGGCATTCGTCGTACGAAGATTTCCAAATAATTGCCACTGCATGATTTAATAGGCCCCATGGAGAATAAAATTATGGGGTCGAGTAGTTGTAAAAACAACGTTCATTGTGTCTATGTATAAATAAATATGTTGTACTGTCAAGGAACCAAGTTCGTTTAGAATGTTACAAGAAATAGCAACTAAGAGATCATATTTCACAAAACCATCAAGAGACACCATAACACAGTAAACGGGCACGCAAATTACAATAAATCAGAATATTACATCCATAAACCAAGGCTGCAAAACATAACCAATTATTACTAAAATGTTGCATATTCAACTAAAACCACGATGGCCAACATCTTCGACATTAAGTATTCTTGTTTTCTCTTTTGAGAAATATTTTAGGGTTGTGTTACAAGAGTAGAAAATGTGCAAATTTCTATATAACAAATATTCATAGATGTGTATATAATGGGAGAATTGTCCGTTGAATTTGTTATACTTAACGTGCCACAGTAAATATTAATCGAGACCCGTTTTGATTCAGGATTAAAGCGGACTAAAAGCGTAGGTTACATTACAAATTACGTACAAGCAACAGCGATTAACTCCAGTACGTTTTCGAACCTGTATCCAGATAGGATTTAGCTTCCAAAGCGTCACCCTAATACCTTTAATCAATACACCATAGGCCGCGTTGGTAATGCAGCAAATACATAATTGTTCGTAATCGAATCCACATACGTATGTAGTTATGTACCTATAGGGGAATAAACCCCAACTTAAAAGCTCCATCATCTATATTCATAATGACGTTTTTTGTTTTTTTATCCAACTATCGTTCATACGTTTGAATTATCTAAATTGTTGCTTTTTTGAAGATGTAAAGTACACAGTGCAATTTTAAATGGTTACTGGAACTTTAAAATGTCTAAAATTTGACCTTAAGATTACAATGACATATTTTCAATAACTTAGAATAAGGATCATCTATGACCCTTAAAATATTCTTGAGCCTTTACATGGATCTTAAGATTACCTTAACCAACCCTAAAGTGAGGCAAAGGTCATTAGTTAACTAATTAATTAATTAACATGTATATAGTCAAAGACGATTAATTACAACTCTAATGATATTTCGTCGCCTTAAAATATAATAATTGTCTAATTCGTTGTACATCAAGATCATTTTGATATTTTATAAAAAAAAATACCGGCCAAGTGCGAGTCGAACTCGCGCACCGAGGGTTCAGTACAAACCTGTATATATGTGATGTAACTAAAAATTGTAGGTTTTCGGAATTTTTCCTTTATATGTGCTATAAAACATTGCTTCATGCCAAATTTCAAGATTCTAAATCGACTGGAAGTACCCTTTAGGTTTTGATTCCCTTGCGAGTAGTTGCGAGTTTGAAAATATGCGGCTTAAATTGCTGTTTCTTTTGATTGCGTTGACATAGAAGTTTAATTTTGTTACAGCTTAAAGGTATTATAAAACCTGAATATTTGATATGAATTTCAATTTAATACCTCTACGCGTTCATGAGGAAAGGGGTAGTAACTTTCAAATTGTTAAAAATATTTTTACTATATGATGTAACCAAAAATTTACGGTTTTCGCAATTTTTCCTTTATCTGTTCTATAAGACGTTGCTTCATACCAAATTTCAAGATTCTGAGTTCACGAGGGAAGTACCCTGTAGGTTTTGATTCGAAAATTTGCGGCATAAACGGCTGTATCTTTTAATTGCGTTCGCTTAAAAGTTTTATTTTTTCACAGCTCCAAAGAACAATAGACCTGAGTATTTGTTATAAATTTTAGCTTGATACCTCCACGCGTTCCTGAGAAAAAAGGTCTTGACAGACGGACGGACGGACAGACAACGAAATGTTCCTATAAGGGTTCCGCTTTTTCCTTTTGAGGTGTGGAACCCTAAAAATAAGATTAAGATGACCAACTACCCCTAAGATATCATGGACTTTTCACACGGATCTTAAGATCACATTAACCTACCGTAAAATGAGCTAATGGCCATTAATGAACGTATTTTAACATCTATACAGCTAATTCATTGAAATAATTGAGGACAATTAATTGTAATTCTTAAGATATTTCTTCGTATCAAGATAAACTACCTGTCCAAAACGTTGGATTTCAATATTATCTCGAGATTTTACAAAGAAGTTTGGTTGAAGATCATCAACTACCCTTAAGATATCCTTATAGACCTTTCAAATACATCTTAAGATTACCTTAACTTGAGCTAAAATAGTCTTATGGTAATAAATAATCATGTGTAAAAAGAGAGTTAATTAATTAAAATTGAGGACGATTAATTGTAATTCTTAAGATATTTTTCTATCTTAAAATACTGTAGTGGCCGAAATGGTTGAACTTCAAGATCAACAGCAGATTTTACAAAAATATTAAGTGTAAGGATACCTACTACCTTACAGATATCATCGACCTTTCACATAGATCTTAAGATCACCTTAACTTGTCTTCAAGCGGACTTATGGGTCATTAATAAAGTTGTGTTAAAACAGTTACTTAGTTAAAATAATTGAGGATTAATTATAATTCTTAAGATATTTCTTCGTATCAAGATAAAGTACCAGCCCAAAACGTTGGATGTCAAGATCATCTCGAGATTTAACAAAAAAAAATTAGTTTAAGGTCGTCAACTACCATTAAGATATCCTTATAGACCTTTCAAATACATCTTAAGATTACCTTAACTTGAGCTAAAATAGTCTTATGGTAATAAATAATCATGTGTACAAAGAGAGTTAATTAATTAAAATTGAGGACGATTAATTGTAATTCTTAAGATATTTTTCTATCTTAAAATACTGTTGTGGGCGAAATGGTTGAACTTCAAGATCAACAGCAGATTTTACAAAAATATTAAGTGTAAGGATACCTACTACCTTACAGATATCATCGACCTTTCACATAGATCTTAAGATCACCTTAACTTGTCTTCAAGCGGACTTATGGGTCATTAATAAAGGTGTGTTAAAACAGAGTTAGTTAGTTAAAATAATTGAGGATTAATTATAATTCTTAAGATATTTCTTCGTATCAAGATAAAGTACCTGACCAAGACGTTGGATTTCAAGATCATCTCGAGATTTTACAACAAAATTTAGATTAAGGTCATCTACTACCTTAAGATATCCTTATGGATCTTCCACATAGATCGTAAGATTACCTTAATAGACCTAAAATTGTCTTATGGTAATTAATAAGTGTGTAAAAACAGAGTTAATTAATTAAAATAATTTAGGACCATTAATTGTAATTCTTAAGATATTTTTCTATCTTAAAATACTGTAGTGGCCGAAATGGTTGAACTTCAAGATCAACAGCAGATTTTACAAAAATATTAAGTGTAAGGATACCTACTACCTTACAGATATCATCGACCTTTCACATAGATCTTAAGATCACCTTAACTTGTCTTCAAGCGGACTTATGGGTCATTAATAAAGGTGTGTTAAAACAGAGTTACTTAGTTAAAATAATTGAGGATTAATTATAATTCTTAAGATATTTCTTCGTATCAAGATAAAGTACCAGCCCAAAACGTTGGATTTCAAGATCATCTCGAGATTTTACAAAAAAAAATTGTTTAAGGTCGTCAACTACCCTTAAGATATCCTTATAGATCTTTCAAATAGATCTTAAGATTACCTTAACTTGAGCTAAAATAGTCTTATGGTAATAAATAATCATGTGTACAAAGAGAGTTCATTAATTAAAATTGAGGACGATTAATTGTAATTCTTAAGATATTTATCTATCTTAAGATACAGTAGTGGCCGAAATGGTTGAACTTTAAGATCGGCAGGAGATTTTACAAAAATATTAAGTGTAAGGATACCTACTACCTTACAGATATCATCGACCTTTCACATTAATCTTCAGATCACCTTAACTTGTCCTAAAATAGACTCATGGGTCATTAATAAAGTTGTGTTAAAACAGAGTTATTTAGGTAAAATAATTGAGGATTAATTATAATTCTTAAGATATTTCTTCGTATCAAGATAAAGTACCTGACCAAGACGTTGGATTTCAAGATCATCTCGAGATTTTACAACAAAATTTAGATTAAGGTCATCTACTACCTTAAGATATCCTTATGGATCTTCCACATAGATCTTAAGATTACCTTAATAGACCTAAAATTGTCTTATGGTAATTAATAAGTGTGTAAAAACAGAGTTAATTAATTAAAATAATTTAGGACCATTAATTGTAATTCTTAAGATATTTTTCTGTCTCAAGATACAGTAGTTGCCGAAATGGTTGAACTTCAAGATCGGCAGGAGATTTTACAAAAATATTAAGTGTAACGTTACCTACTACCCTACAGATACCATCGACCTTTCACATAGATCTTAAGATCACCTTAACTTGTCTTAAAATTAACTTATGGTTTATTCGTAAAGTTGTGTTAAAACAGAGTCACTTAGATAAAATAATTAAGGAGGATTAATTATAATTCTTAAGAAATTTCTTCATATCAAGATAAAGTCCGTGCTCAAAACGTTGGATTTCAAGATCGTCTCGAGATTTTACAAAAACACTAACATTAAGGTCATCTAATACTACCCTTAAGATATCTTTGACTATTTTGTATAAATCTTAATAGATCACCTTAATCTGCCTTAAAATAGACTTATGGTTGTTAGTAAAGGTGTGTAAAAAGAAAGTAAATTAATTAAAATTGAGGACGATTAATTGTAAATCTTAAGATATTTCTCCGTATCAAGATAAAGTAGTTGTTCAAATCGTTGGACTTCAAGATCGTCTTGAGATTTTACAAAAACATTAACATTAAAGTTATCTACTACCCTTAAGATATCCTTGACCTTTCACATAGATCTTAAGGGAGATTAACAATAATTTATTAAGATATTTCTTTGTATCAAGATAAAATAGTTTTCAAAATCTTTAGATTTCATGATCGTCATGTGAATTTACAAAAATAATAAGATTAAGGTCGTCTACTACCCTTCTTACGGAAAAGAATTTGTAAAAATCGTTTGACCTTAAGGTCGCCTAGGCATTTTACAAAGACCTTATGTTCAGGATTATTTTCCGAGCTTAAGATACCATAGACCTTGAGATTCACGTTAAGATCAAGATTATTATAGATTTTTTCCATCAAATGCGCAAAATTTAGTATTCGCCAAAAAAAGCTCACCCCCTTATATTTAACGGACACGAATAAAGATACAGAACATAAAACGTAGACCCCAACTGAACAGTTTCAAGTTGAAAGCTTGATTTCACGTTTGAAGAGGATTATTTATCATCCAATAAAGAAGAATTGGAATCTAAGGGTGCATTCTCCTTGTTCATTCGTAACTAACTCTGAAAAGTGTCGAAATCGAAGCTGCTGCTTAGTAGAAAGGGAGACATAACAATGGGCAGTAAACTGGTCAATAGGGAACAAACAACAAACAGGACGAGACGTTGTGTTCCTTCCGTTTCACATTGTTTGTAATAATACGTGTGCATCCCCGCCGTCAATGGCGTTACGACGGCGACGACGAGATCGTAGCAAGCCAAGCAAGTGAGCCGGCCGGCATCGAAGGTGGCGGTAGTCGCGCATTGCCCACTTGACGGAAAGGCTGTCGCTGATCGCTTCGAGCGCGCAACACCACGTGCCTACTACGATCTTTTCCAGACAACACATCCGATCGTTTTTCGCAATTTTTCTTTTTGGTTGTCCTTTTTAGTTGCAGACGTCGCCGTATGTGAAGTGCGAGCGCGAGTGGTTGTGATCGCCGCAGTTTGACCCTAAGGGATGATCTAGTGGCGGACGAGACGAGACGAGACGGGACAGGGTGATATTATTATGGTGAAACGTTTGTGGTGGTTGCGCACGTGATTATCGATAGAAGGGATAGGAAGTACACGCGGGAAGTTGCAACATGTTGTTCAGGTAAGGGGTGCGCCAGCGTCGCGACGCAGGGCGTCGCACTTTTGCGCACAACTTTTTCGCTTCAATAGTAATAGCTACGCTACATCCGGGGGTTGATGCTGCTGATGCTCCTGTTCGGGAGATACATAATACGTATAAAAAGACTGTATTTACTTTTGGAAAAATTATATTTTTAAAATATAAATATTGTCCAAACATTTGAAATGAAATATTACTTATGGGTTTTTTTTATTAATGTATACATTTACTTATATAATAATTATTATTTTTAAAAAATTATGAAGTTTACCAACAATCTTAGCAACACAAAATTTATTATTGTATTTACAGCAAAAAAAATAATTAGGTACACAAAGAAAATACGTTGTTACAGAAAATTAAAAGAAAATTAATAAAAAATAGTACGTGTTTCTTTTTTTGAATTGTAAACTATCTATACTTAATTGTTTTAAAGTTTTTATAAAGTTTACACAACCACAATTTTAGTAACAAACAAAAGTATTAATTGCAATTACAGCGAAAAAAATATATGATTATAGATTATATTGAATCTTGGCTCAACAGTCGAAAATAATTTTTGTGTGAACTTCAATTTATTGTATTCCCAATGATAAAACATGCACCTACGAATTTTTATTGACTTGTTAATTTCACGAGTTTCTATTTTAAATTCGAAACAAAATGTAAACGAACTTGGAACATTTTCGCATTTCCGATATTCACCTGGCGAGCAAAATCGTGAGGGAATGCCCGATAATATGTAAACAAGTATTAATTAAGTAATTACAAAAAAAAATTAACGTCCAGTTCAGAATTCGATTTACAATATAAGATTGAGACGCCTATATTTATATTTAATTTAATTCATAACATTTTTAATATTTTGATGTAACATTGACTTCTTAAGGCAATTCAGTATTTATTACTGTATATAGTAAATTGCCTGAAGAAACTGCGTTATACCAAAATATCTAGCAAAATAAAATAAATTTTGAAAATTGATTTTTTTGTAAAAATCTACGATGATAAAAATTGTTTCTTTTAAAAAAATAAAAAATAAATGTTTTTTAAATCACGATTTTTTTTAATCTACTTAACTTATTTGTCATTATAAACGTTTTTTCTTTTCTTTTTTAAGTACAGTTCTCTTTTTTGTATGTACCTTTAAATATTTTTAAAATTGAAATCTTGTAAAAGCAGCTGAATAATACCTTCTTAATTGTTATACCATAAACCATAATAAATATTAGCATAAAAATGTTTCTAGGTTTTATTTTTTTATAAATAGGTACATTTTTAAGTGTTCAAATTTTAAATTTATTTTCTAAAATAATTATGATTTTTTATCATTTCAACCCTGGTGAAAATCGTACAAGTGCCTTCTTTATTTTGAATAAACACGAACTCTCATCAAGCAAAATTTTTAAATATTTTTAATAATTAAATTAAATATTTAGCTCGTTAAAATATTATTATTATCAATATATAAATTATAAAAATAAAATAAAATAAAGAATTGAGATTATTATTTATGTAGGTACTTATTATAAAGTAGGTAGATCTACCATCGTATTTAAGGCAAAACATTCATTTAACATTTCCTTGTGGGATTTTTTTATAAATATTTATGCACTTATTTTGGTGAACTTGTGGAATATGTTTTTTCAGTCACGTCTATTTGAAACTTTTCCAGTATTTCTGAAAACTGTCCCAACTGTCCAAAATCATTTGAATAAACCGTAACAACCCTCAACAATTTTAAATTATATTTAATTGATTTGTTTAACTATATTATTTATATCACTTAAAGTCCTTGTAATAATTTACCTATTGCGTGTGGTGTTTTTTGAATGAATCATTTTTGTCAGATTTTTTTATTTTTATGTATGTATATAATTTGATTAAAGTGCGGAATATATTTTCATAGCCACATCTATGTTAAAATATTTCATTTCTCTCTGAAAACTTAGCCTATTATCCAATATCTTTTGGATAAAGGGTAACAACCCTAAGAAAATTAATTTACGTTTATTGAATCTTTATTACATCTGAAAAGATGGCAAAAGATAGATGTACGAGGTTACCTATATCGTCTTGTATTTTTTTATAATTGTGCGTAATATTTATTGGGATCTCCCTATGGTAGGCCCTTAACTTGCCACTAGTGTATATGCATGCAAACTATTATTATAATTATTATGTTTCACTCTGCTTACAGTAATTAGTAATTAATAATAAACAACGAGGATATAATATTGTGTTATAAAACATATTTTATCAGTTATCTACCTTTCGGTTGACATTATCATTTATTGCATGTGAAGTACGGAAGTACCTACCTTCCTGAAGGCTGTTTTATAAAACAATTTTTTTTTATGAATTTAGGGGCCATCCATAAATTACGTCACACGAATTTCAGGACTTTTTAACCCCTCCCCCCGTCCTTGTCACAGGTTGTCACATTTTCAAAACCCCCTCCCCCCTGATGTGACGTCACACACTTTTCAAACTTATATATATATTTAAAAATAATCAAGAGAAAACAGTTATTTTTATTTTATTCTTACTTTTATTATATAATCTTTAATAAAAGTAACATAAAGTCAAATATTTTAGATAACAGAAAAAGAAATGACTAGTTAGGAAACAATAAACGACTAATTATGTTAATTAAAGATACAAAATTTTGATTTTTAACATGTGATGTCACAAAGTTTTTGACCCCCCCTGCCCCTTGTCACACTATGTCACATCTCGGTGATACCCTCCCCCCCCCATTAACATGTGACGTAATTTATGGATGACCCCTTATCGGTAATACAAAAATAAAAATTTTCTCGAAAATAATTACCTATGTAAGTATATTAACTCTTTGAAAATTTTTTGTCAGGTTAGGTTAGCTTGGGTTAGATTAGGGGTGCTAAATAAAAATGGTTTTTGTTATTTGGAAATCACATGAAGTTAGTTAAGAGCTACTTATATGAATTTACATTTGTTTTGTTTAAAAGGTAGTTAAAACTAATTTTTTTTGTTAACATTAAAGATTTTATGTGTATGAAATAATCAACGACTGTAGGAGTAATGTCCTTTACTCGTTAAGGATGGAACAAAAGTATGTAGGTATATATTTTCATGATTGAGTTGAATCTATCTGTTATTTATCAATGAAATTTAAATTTTGTAGTAGAAACTGAAATGAAACTTAATTACTCCAAAGTAGTTCATTGCTTATGACCGCATGCAAACTCATATTTTATAAAGTACAGTTGATTTCATATATGTATAACGAATTCGGTTGTAACGACATTTTGGTTATAACGACATACCTAATACATAAGTCCCTTGAATTTAAGAAGAAAATTTGGCTGTAACGACTCCGGATGTAACGTCGATTTCGATTTTAGCGACTAATTTTAATGAACTATTAATTACAAGAAGCTAGAAATCTCATATTTCTGATATTGCGACCGAGTCTAAACACAAAACTTTTTTATCTTTTCTTTACATTTACAGATAGTCAGTCAGCAGTTGTACTTAGTAATTGTTTATAAATATTAAGGTTGATAAATTTAAGAATCAGTTACTACTGGGTAGTACTTTTCTTGCCTAATTTCCTTCATTCATTCTTTCTCTCTTTCTTTTTATATAGCGACTTCCGGATATAGCGACGGAATTTAGTGGTCCTTTCATCTGTATATTAATTTTGCGGTCGCAGCGAGACGCCTTATAGACACAATTTATTAAAAGTTAACTGATTCTCTCCCAAACACACACAATTACGTTTTCTTTTATAGATGGCTATAAATAAACTATGTAGACATGGTACTCTACTGTCCAAATATACCTAAACTATTAATAAAACAATTATTATTATTCGTGTGATAGGTCAAAGCACCCAGCCTTTCGTTTCATTTTTCATACACAACATACGATTTGAATGGGTGCGAAACTTGGTGACCGAAAGAGACACGATCGAAAAGAATAAGAACGAATGAATGAAATGTGAAGTTACAGGGGGATAGAAAACGTTACAATTGATTATGAGGAAATACTAAAGGAAGAAAAAAACAAATAATGAGAAGAGATTATTAGGTGCACTGCGGAAATTAAAAGAAAAAGAAGAGGCATAACAGACGTATATCAAGCTAGCACGACAAAGTTATTTTTCCGATTTCTACCTTGCACTATAATTTGTCGCTAATTTGTTACCAAATCCAAAAATTTGTCGCTTGTGCCGTTTAGCCATAATCAGCTGGTATACTATGATATCAAGCTAGCACTACACATAGCGTATCTCGAAAACGAAATGTCGTAGGATATTATTGTAAAGGCCATAATTTGTCGCTAATTTGTCGCTGAAACATGACACATTCAACGAATTTGTCGTTAGTCTTACTTCCAGCTCTTTATTACATTTGTTTAAGAGATCGGATTTATTTACCAAATTTTTTAAATTAGGTTTTCTCTGTTTCCCTCAAGTTGGGCAACACGTTACCTTTCGAGAGTTTGATGGTTTTCCAGAAGTTTTTCGTTTATCAGTTGAAGATAAGACTAGCGATAAATTCGTTGAATGTGTCATGTTTCAGCGACAAAGTAGCGACAAATTATGGTCTTTACTGCAATACCCTACGACATTTCCTTCTCGAGATATGCCATATGTAGTGCCAGTTTGATGGTTTTCCAGCAGTTTTTCGCTTATCAGTTGAAAATAAGGCTAGCGACAAATTCGTTAAATGTGTCTTCCTTCAGCGACAAATTATAGTGCAAGTTAGAAATCGGAAAAATAACTTTGTCGTGGTAGCTTGATATACGTACATAACAGTTAAACTTCTTTTGCGGAATACGGTAACGTCATACGGTCAGAAACAGAATCGAACTAAACTCAAACAATGTCTATTTTTAAGGAATGTGGGAAAATAATAACAAGGAGTTTCTAGAATATTGACTTTACACTTTCCCATCAGAATTTTTGAAAAAGAGTGATGTTCTCAATTCAACAAGGATTTTACTACAATAATAAAAAATCGACAAACCCCTTCAGACCCTAAGTAAGATTTAAATAATATTTTCTTAATATTCTAAAGGTTTTTGAAGTCAGTTTCTGTTTTTTGTTTCAAATATTTAGACAATTCCCGCAAATCCCATTAAAAATGCCCATAATAAAAAATCCATCAATATATTCATAAAAATTCAATAGATAATAGCATAATTTATCAATTTATTAAGTGATAAAATTGTATCATATTTGATGGTAGCACTTAAGACTTTTTAAATACCTTACTTACTTATTGTATGATACTATATTATTTTTATTATAGCGAATATTAATGTTTGCAAATTGAATTCGCATATTCTTAATAAGCAATCGTATTCATACATACCGTACCGACCATTAAAGGTTGCAAACTTTTACGATGGCCATCAACTGCTTATAATGCAAGAAGAAGTTAAAACTAATATGTGTACGTTTGTTTATAATTAGTGTTGCATACGGACACCATTAACGTCAGTGTTATTTACAACTTAAAATAAAAACGAATGTCTCCATCTCCATCAGATACAATTTACATATTATATGCGAAATGTCCCAAGCATGTCTTTCTCTGCGTGTGTCCTTACATACGTACGTGATACATGATAAAGAGTGCTATTTTTCGCTTAATAACTACGTAATGACAAAAATGTATTTAAATGTGGAGATACCTACTAAGTAAAGTATAATGTTCCCTTGTTACCTACAAAATTTTATTTGGTTGTTACGAAGTAGTTATTTGACTTGCAAATATTTTTTATAGGCATTGTATGTAGAATGTGGGAAATAAACGTAGAATTAGCCTGCTATTTTTGTTGTGATGAATTTGTAATAATAACAACTCAGTTTCAAGAAAAATTTCTTTATTGTAACACTACAATTGTTTCACTATACAGTAGTTTCATCAGGTGATGAATTATGATATACAATAAAAATTTTTTTCTTGAAACTGAGTTGTTATTATTACAAGTTCATCACATTATGGATAAGTTTCAACAAGTGACAGCTTCTACCATCAGTATGCTATTTTTGTTTTTAGAATAAATAAATACGTATAGGTGTACTTAATTATCACTAGGCAAAAAAATTTACTTCCTTTTGTGAAAGGTTTTGGTCAATAACTCGGTTGATCACGAGATTTTTTTTAATTGCTTTAGGTAGCTCAAATGCTGAAATTAAGAATGATGATGATGTATAATACCCTAGACTATTTCAGATGACATGTGCGATCAAATAACACCGGTCAACAAAATATTTTTTTTTGTGATATGGACGACACAAGTTGCTTTTTATGTAATATTCCTTGAAAAGGTCGAAAATGGCTTTAATTTTTTTTATCACTCAGAGTTTTGTTGTTATAGGGCATAAGTGTTACGTATATCAAGCTAGTACGACAAAGTAATTTTTCCGATTTCTGACTTGATCTACAATTTGTCGCTAATTTGTTACCAAATCCAGAAATTTGTCGCTCGTGCCGTTTAGCCATAATCAGCTGGTATGCTAGCACTACACATAGCGTATCTCGAAAACGAAATGTCGTAGGATATTACTGTAAAGACCACAATTTGTCACTAATTTGTCGCTGAAAGATGACACATTCAACGAATTTGTCGCTAGTCTTATCTCCAACTGATAAGCAAAAAACTGCTGGAAAACCATCAAGCAATTAATGGAGGAGTTCTCTGTAACATTTGTTTTAAGAGATTGGATTTATTTACCAAAGCAATTTTTGCTTATCAGTTGGAGATAAGACTAGCGACCAATTCGTTGAATGTGTCATCTTTCAGCGACATATTATGGCCTTTACAGTTATATCCTACGACATTTCTTTTCGAAATACACTATGTGTAGTGCTAGCTTGATATCAAGCTAGCATACCAGCTGATTATGGCTAAACGGCACGAGCGACAAATTTCTGTATTTGGTAACAAATTAGTGACAAATTATAGTGCAAGTCAGCAACCGGAAAAAACAACTAGCGTGTTAGATTGATATACGTATTATTGTTTTCTAATTCAATATGACGATAGATATGTTATCATTTATCTTAAATGTGCTTCAGAATGTTATAATCATGTTTTATGACGATATTTTTCTTCTGTAGTATCCCTTAACAATGTTTGGTAATAATCAACAAGAACATTATTATCCCGTTTACGTTGATATCTGTTTTTCATTGCAAAAATGTCTTCACCCAAAATATCTATGTAAGTGTCAGCTGGAACATTTCTAAGAAAACTTGCAGCAACTGATTTAAAAGTGTTCCAAACTCGCAATTCAGTATCATTTGTCATTTAAATATTTCATTAGGGTTCCGCACCTCAAAAAAAAAAAGCGGAACCCTTATAGGATCACTTCGTTGTCCGTCCGTCCGTCTGTCCGTCTGTTAAGACCTTTTTTCTCGGAACGCGTGGAGGTATCAAGCTAAAATTTATACCAAATACCCAGGTCTATTGTCCCTTGGAGCTGTGAAAAAATCAAACTTTTAAGCCAACGCAATCAAAAGGTACAGCCGTTTATGCCGCAAATTTCCGCAAATTTTCGAATCAAAACCTACAGGGTACTTCCCGTGAACTCAGAATCTTGAAATTTGTTACGAAGCAACGTCTTATAGCACAGATAAAGGAAAAATTGCGAAAACCGTAAATTTTAAGTTTCATCATATAATAAAAATATTTTTAATAATTTTAAAGTTACCGCCCTTTTCCTCATGAACGCGTAGAGATATTAAATTGAAATTCATATCAAATACTCAGGTCTATAATACCTTTAAGCTGTAACAAAATCAAACTTCTATGTCAACGCAATCAAAAGAAACAGCAATTTAAGCCGCATATTTTCAAACTCGAAACTACTCGCAAGGGAATCAAAACCTAAAGGGTACTTCCAGTCGATTTAGAATCTTGAAATTTGGGATGAAGCAATGTTTTATAGCACATATAAAGGAAAAATTCCGAAAACCTTAAATTTTTAGTTACATCACATATATACAGGTTTGTACGGAACCCTCGGTGCGCGAGTTCGACTCGCACTTGGCCGGTATTTTTTTTTATTCCCTGTATTTTAATCCCACAAATACGCCCTCTTTAATTTTTATTTTATTAATTCTCAAAAATTTTTGTTTGGATACAAGAATCCTCTTCCGTCCGATCCATTGCTTTAACAAAATTCTTCATCAATCCAATTGGAATTAACTACTAGTGATCATTAACAACATTTTTGTAGTTTCGAAGGAAATAATAGTATTTCGTATTTATACCCTAGATGAAGTCCAATCACTTTTCAATCCCACTTATGACCCCACATCACCCATATTCATTATAATGAAAATATTTTACGCATGTTTTCATACGATTTCCTCATATAAACTCCATAGAGTGCAGGTACAGATGGGTATTTTTTACCAATACCATCTAATCAACCCGTTTAAACTATGTTTAAAAGAACCAACGAACAGTCACCAACCATTTAGGTCATGTTTCTGTTCTAATGGGTAAAGAAATTGTTGGCAATACGTCAAATTCCCGTATTATAGAAAGCAATGAGAGTTTTTTTTTGTCATTTTTGGTAAAAAGTAATGTTAACGTCACTGTGGATACGATTTCATCTTTTAATTTAGATGTTGAAAGTTCTGACAACTGTTTCTATAGATGCAAATCTCGAACTAAGTTGAAAAAAATTATTGAGTTGGCCCATGCTATGTGAAAGTTAATCATAATGATAACTTGGGAGGAAAAGGACACTTAAAAACAGTTTGAATTAAGTTAGTTATTTAGTTCACCCTGTGAAATCAGAAGGGGCGCGTGCGTGCTATTTAAGGGGTACCTACGTACCAAAAGAATGTCATGTCACAAATCATGTTCATTGTAAACAAAAATTAAGATTATCGTTACTATTAAATTTGTTGTCTCTGCTTTCAGACATACATCACCAGGGACTTATTTCATAAATAACTAGTAGTGTAGTTACCTAAAACATACTTTTCTATTCACTAAAACGAGTAAAAGCGTCGTTTTTCGCCTGCCGTCGCTGATTATTTCATATACATACAAACATACAATCTTAAATTTTAGAGATTATATGTACCTATTGTTGGCTCCAAAAATAATAATCAGTACCAACCAATGTTATTTTACTATCATCACAGCCTTCGTGAGAACATCAATAACATCCATCTCATATTCATGTGAAATCCGTTGTCGCCTGTATGTAAGCACTATACTATATAATGTCGCTACCGCTAAGCACACTACTTACTTATTTACTTTATAGACATAAAGAATTCACCTGCTAATTGGTTGATTGTATTGGATACCTGCGGTGTGCGTTACGTAACATATGTGTTGTGTTTGTGTCGAATTACAAAACAAACAAATAAGCAAGAATTTTATGAAATTATAATTGCATACATAAGCACGAGTTAATATATTTTAATACTTTCAATAGTTATTAACAAACATTGTTTGCTAAGAATCTTGAGAAATTATAAAAAAAGGGAAAAAATCAGTGGGTGTAGGTACATCATTTTGTAGTTTTGTATTTAGTGAATAAAATTGGTTAAAAATAACAAACATGTCTGGAGTTAAGGAGTGCTTCCCTTTGAAATTGTATTATTTTATTAAATGTAAAAAAAAAATCGTCAATCGATGCTTATGTATGTAAAAATATTTAAAAATAAAACAAGTAGAAAGTTTCACCAATTTAATAAAAACCTAACATGTTTCAGTCATATGACACATACAGACACTACTATTCTCGCTGATTCTAACCATCTTCTAAATACTAAATTGGCTGTTATCATTCACTACTGAATAGATTGTTAAAAACACCTTTACCTATCTTTGAGTTCAACAAAGAACTTAATACTATAAAACACATTGCTTTGAATAATGGCTTTAACCCTAAGATCATACAAAAACTTCTCAACAAAAAACAAAGGAAGATATCATTGCAACTTCTTTATAACAATAGTTTAATTTCTCCTACAAAAAATAAAATGTTAGATTCATAAATAATTTTAACTTTAAATTTAAACATATTTTTAAAAAATTTAATGTAACCTCGGTAGAAAATAATAATTACAATTTAAGTTCAATTTTTTCAAAATTTAAACCAAAGATAGATATTTTAGAAAAAAATGGTATCTATATATAAAATACGTTGTAACAATATTGTAGTGCCTGTTATATAGGAGAAACTGGTAGAGTTATCAATATTAGAATAAAATTTTATGTTGTAAGGTATAAATTGTGTGTATTAGTTTTAAGCCTTTAGTATAGATCTTACTCTTTACCTTTGATAATGGTCAAGTGATCGAAACTTGTCAGGTTTTTATTTAATTGGTGAAACATTCTACTTGTTTTATTTTTAAATATTTTTACATTCAGTATGTTTCACAACAGTTGCACCCCCAAAGTGTTAAATTCATTAAAAATTAAGTATTACTAATTGAGTAGTTGACTATTTTCTTTTTATTATTTAAATTGGAGCTTCTTTATCTCAGAAAAAGTCTGGCATAAATAGTAACATATGAACGTTTAAAAATCACAATTAGGCAGAGAGGGAAATACTGAATTGTGACGCCAGTCTTGTACCGCCATATAAATTACACGCAAAAATTAGTTTTGCAAAAAAGAGGTAGACAAAGAATTCTAATATCGTATTACGTATATTATTATTAACATAGGTATTATATTATCTAAATAAATATATAATATTTAATATCAGTCAACTACCCTATTTTATTCACGATAAATGAAACAAACCCTCGCACTTATCTGAATTTCCAATTTTGATTTCCCTTTTTTGGCCTAAATTGTCTTGAAAACAATCAAATCTGTTTGGCACGTTGTTTGTTTGTTTGTATTACGTGTAGGTACATATATTTATATTATGTTTAATGTATACAGGGTTTTTCAAGTTGATGGGCTATTAGAAGTATATGAATTAGTAGAAGGAATTCAATTCTGAAACTTGGGCTCATTTGGTTATTGTTTATGCCGCTTCTTTTAAAAATATTTTCAAGTTCGATTTACATCCGGTTATACCGGAAGTCGATACCAACTTTGTTATTTTAAATGGAATGGTATATTTTTCACGCTGAATTCGAATAAAACGTGTAATTCTAAGGTAAGTTTGATAACCAACTTGTACACCTATGACGATCGGTTTCTGAGTTAATTTAATTTATAGAAAAAAAATCGCTACCGCAACCCAAATTATAAAACATCATAACTTCCACAAAATACGACTTAGAGTGTTGAAATTTTTACTAGTAATAGCTGAATATTAGTGCTAACGCCTTGACAAATTTGAATTAAATAATTTATACAGGGCGTTCAAAATAAAATTCTAAAATTGAAAAACTTCAAACACGGATTACTTCGTTTTTTCAAATGGCACCTACTATTTTTTATTTTTTTAATCGATTCTTTTTTTTATCCTCTTTCGATCTATATGGATACTTCCTATTTTAAGTAATAATTCAAAATTATTCCAAAACTTCAAATAAAATAGGAAGTATCCATATGAATCGAAAGAGGATAAAAAAAGGAATCGATTGAAAAAATAAAAAATAGTAGGTGCCATTTGAAAAAACGAAGTAATTGGTGTTCGAAGTTTTTCAATTTTAGAATTTTATTTTGAACGCCCTGTACAAACTATTTAATTCAATTTTGTCAAGGCGTTAGCACTAATATTCAGCTATAACTAGTAAAAATTTCAACACTCTTAAGTCGTATTTTGTGGAAGTTATGATTTTTTATAATTTGGGTTGCGGTAGCGATTTTTTTTTCTATAAATTAAATTAACTCAGAAAGTGATCGTCATAGATGTACAAGTTGGCTATCAAACTTACTTTAGAATTACACGTTTTATTCGAATTCAGCGTGAAAAAAATACCATTTAAAATAACAAAGTTGGTATCGACTTCCGGTATAACCGGATGTAAATCGAAATTGAAAATATTTTTAAAAGAAGCGGCATAAACAATAACCAAATGAGCCCAAGTTTCTAAATTTAATTCCTTCTACTAATTCATATACTTCTAATAGCCCATCAACTTGAAAAACCCTGTATAGATCTGTAGTATATAAGAATTTCTCCATTTCCTGTCCTACCTACTTGTTGATTCTGGGCAATTTTGCCATTGTCGTTTTCGTTCCGAAATGCAATAAAGTTTGAATTTGACCAGTGGAAATTGTCAATTTGTAAGTTCCAGGGGCCAGAGACATTATTTGGTTATCCTAAGCGCGTATACAAACGGAAGCTTTTTCATATACGACACGAGAACAATCGGAACGGGGAAAACGAAACGAAACGGAGGAAACAAGACCGTCAGACAATTTAAATCCTTGTACGAAGGGATTATCGATTTGTCACGTTAAAAAGGACCCATCCAAACAAATAAAATACCTTTGTGACGACGTATACCGTTAATGTGTAGTAGACAATGAGCCGGACTGGCGACCGGTGGCGGATTTAGACATCAATGTTTTTGTAAATGAAATTGCAACTTTATGATTGTATCATATTTTTATAAGACTAATCAACAAATATTGATACGAATTAATTAGGATTAAAAATGTAAGAATGTTAAGAAGAACTTTCGTTGAATGGATATTTACAGCTTTTATTCATTACAATATTATCATTAGATATTTTTTTTTATTATCATTCTAAGAAATGTATAATAGGTATTTATGAAATTCTGTGCAACAATATGCAAGTTTTTACGTGTAAATTTATTAAATTTTTATTCTACAATCAAACAGGTTGTTAATATCATCAGAAATATCAATAGAAAAGTATTAATTTTCCACATATATATCTATATAATATTTGTTATTGTTATTTTTAAGCAATTTTTTTCGGATCCCATTTCTCTTCGAATAGATATATTTAAGTGGTGAAACATATTACACATTAAGTGAATAGTGTGGGTGGACGTAAAGAAAAAATTATGGCAATAATTAATTTAAAAAATAGGTAAAAATACTAAATTTAAAATGTAATACTTAAACGCTATTGGAATATTTTAAAAATTCAAAATCACAATAGTATATTTTATAAATAAGCGTTTAGTAATTTTTCATATACAGACGTTAGTGTATTCAGTATACTATATAGCACTAAAATATTGTAATTTGTGTTGATTTTTTGAGCCTCGTTTTTTTCTGTGTATAAGATAATAATTTTTTTTAATTTCTGTAAGACAAAAAAAATTTGAGCAAAATTTGCCGCCCCCTAAAATCTGCCGCCCTAGGCTCTAGCCTCTAGCCTATTCAGCCTGCTGGTAAATTAATTATAATTTTTTTTAAAATGATATACATACAGTAAAACTATTTCATCCTTACTATCACGTGACCTGAATGAAGTTTATGAAAAAATCGTAATATTTCGAATGTTGACAGTATCACATTATGGGTTTTATTATATATTGACGTACTCTAAGTAATAAAAACATATACAAACAGTATTTTTGCAGACAATTGTATGACAATAATGTCGTCAGAAGGACTGTTTTACTCACAATATATTGCACACTTTTAAATGAACAATTAACTTACAAGAAAGAAAGACTATTATGCAAGGTGTGTACACAATGACAGATAATGTCAAATGTGACAATTAGTTCTAATCTAATTGTAAGTAACTCCTTTTCGTTTCTAGTACCGCATAACCTTATTGGAAACGATACACGCAATACGTTATTGTAATTTATCTTTGTCTTTCCTGTGCATTTAAATGAGAACTATCGAAGTCGAATTTTCAGGGGGGAGTCCCTTACCCCTAAAAATTCGACTTATCAAAGTTGACGCCAAATATTATCTTCGAGTAATCAAGATATTCGAGTGCTAGAAGTTCGAAAGTAAGTTAAAGTAAAAAGTCAATTTGATTATACTTTGACATACCTATCCTTGTTCGAGTTACCGATGTTTGAGTGTACTCATATTTAAATACTTAACTGTATTTCTATAGATATACATAAATATTTTAATTGGTTCGTATTTATGTAAAGTGATTTTTTTGTAAAACGAATCTATGACAACATGACTGACCCTGTCAATAGATAAATAGATATTAAATTGTTGAGTCCATTGTTTGCTACCAGAGAACGTTCCCTTCTTCACATACTTATTGTTGGTACTCGTTCGCATACCGCTGTCACCGTCAGCAATTTATATTCATTTAATGGAATAAATAAATATTCTATGTATTTATAAGACAACTCCAAATTGGCTTTGTTATCATTAATAAGTACAGTATAGGTATATATAATAAGATGACCCACTATCACATCAATATTTTTTACTCTACAAATTAGTGAGTGACAGCCATTTGGAGATACGAGTATCTACAGACATGTCTTTCATTGTGTTCGTTTTTATTGTACACCATTCGAGTTTGGTTGTAAGTACATAAAGCAAAACTCCGTTATAACGTACTCGAGGAAATGAACTCATACTCATGGAAATCAAAAGTTCGTTAAAACAGGATTAGACACATTTTGTTACAGTCTCTTCGTTTTTATTAATCCTTTATAAAAGTAGATATTTTTTCAGTATCGGGGGCACTGTTGTCTTTTTTCAAGCACCTAAATTTGCAGTTGTCGACTTGTTACTTGTTAAATGAAAAGTTTCAAAACATTTAAATTATTACAAGAAATTATTAATCTAAAATAGATAAAAAAAATATATTTATAAATAAAAAGTACGTTATATTTGATTTTTTCAAACGTTGGGATCCAGATACTCCTTAGTCCTTTAGGGTCAGGTGGGGTAATTGTAAACAGACCTTTTTTTTATGAAATAGGACTCTTAATTATTCTAACTAATGGGAATTACAGACTGTGGTGTTGACTTTTGACGGTTGCATGCTTTAGCACGCTAAACAGCAGAGAAAGAGTGTTGCAATATTTTATTTAAACAGTGAAAATATTTCTATATAATATATAATTTTTGGGGTAAATGTGAACACGGCTTTATAAATATAATTTTCATTGGAATTCACCTTTGAAAGCGAATTGTTCACTTTTGCCCCATTAAAAACCTTTATAAAGCCAGTACAAACAAGATGATTGTTCACATTTACCCCTAAGTTTTCGACTGCGTTAATAAGTGAAGGGGTAATTGTAAACTTGAGTTTTTTTTGCAACAAAAATCCGAATTTGCATATTTCACAACAGAAATTTACTTAAAACCAAACAAGGATCTAAATTTATCATATAGTCACCTAAATTTAATCTTCATCTAAGATACATAGAGCTCCAAAAGTCAAACTTCCAAAATCGTTCACAATTACCCCACCTGACCCCATATCTGAAGCACTGCATAAAACTGATGATAGATAAGTAGCTACTTTATTAAAATTATTTTTCTATTGAGTGCTTCATAAGAACAGCCTAAACATTTTATATTGTACACAAAATGCGAGCAGGTACGTTATGAAACTCGTCTGAAGTTGGCGCCCAAATTAAAAAAAAAATCAAATTTTTGGAGTTCTCAGACATATGTATAGTTGTGGAGTTCTTGCATAAAATTTTCAATAGTTCTGCAAAATTTCCCAAAAAAAAAAAAGTAACCATCATATTTAGGGGTAGCGCCGCAATTTGTTCGTTGGAAAGTTCTGATGGTTTTTTTTTTCAGCTGACAGGTAAGAGTTCTTTAATGTTTTCGGGAATGGTTCTGCAAACAATTGTTTTTTACAAAAGTTGCAATTTTTTTCATTTCCCACGAAGAGTTCTATCGAATATCAGAACTCCCCAAGGAACAAATTATGGCGCTACTCCTAACTAAATATGATGGTTGCTTTTATTTTTTTGAGAAATTTTGCAGAACTATTGAAAATTTGATGCAAGAACTCCACAACTATACCATACATGTTTGTCTCAGAATTATGAAAATTGGATTTCTTTTTTTTTTTTTTTTAAATTCAAGCGCCAACGTCAGACGACTCGTTATGAACGAGTAAATTTATCCGTCAAACATTTCTATCTTGTATGCCTGATTAAATTGAATTAAAAATATAATTAGCAACAGACGACTACTTTACATACGTAATATTTAACTACTAGTATGCTAATAATATTATTGTCCATGATGTCGATTGTTTTTTTTATGGATGGGATTTTGGGAGTGTATTAACCTTTTTGTTTTGGTTTCCCGGTGCCAAAAGCAAAAGAAATAGAGACAATCTAAATTATATGTATTTGTACATTTGCATATGTTATTGTACTTTTGTCTGTTGTCTGTTACGTTGAAAGATCGTTATATTAGCAAGTTGTACCTGTGGTACGTATCTATAGTAGGTACGTATATCGTGGGCGTGCATCGCAAAATGACGATGAACGTTTTGTAATTAATCGCCTTTAAACTATACGCTTTTTGCCAGGAAGTTATGCCAAAGTTGAAACGCGTTTTGCATATGTTTATAATATCTATGTAGGTACCTATATTAAAGCGTTCTATGTGTGACAACCGAATTTATTACCGTTTGATAGGCCATTGAATTGAATTTCAATTAACGTGAATAGATAAGTAATTAGTTAATGTGTTTTCAAAAGCAAATTTCGTTCGTTTTCGAGCATGCGTAAAAAATGAAGTGCCATAAAATGACAAAAAACGAAAGGTTTGTTTCGATTAAAGTTCTTACAAATTATCTCATGCACAAGGGTTAAAATGCTTTATTATCGTTAGGGTCAGGTGGAGTAATTGTAAAGCCGGGTAATTGTAAACAGACTCTTTATTTCGATGAAATAGGACTCTTGATTATTCCAACTAATGGGAATTATAGACTGTGGTGTTGACTTTTGACGGTTGGATGGATGCTTTAGCGCGCTAAACAGCAGAGGAAGAGTGTCGCAATATTTTATGTTAAACAGTGAAAATATTTCTATATAATATATAATTTTTGGGGTAATTGTGAACACGGCTTTATAAATATAATTTTCATTGGAATTCACGTTTGAAAGCGAATTGTTCACTTTTGCCCCATTAAAAACCTTTATAAAGTCAGTACAAACAAGATAATCGTTCACATTTACCCCTAAGTTTTCGACTGCGTTAATAAGTGAAGGAGTGATTGTAAACTAAAGTTTTTTTTGCAAAAAAAATCCGAATTTGTATATTTAACAACAGAAATTCACTTAAAACCAAATAATGACTTAAATTAATCATATAATCGACCCAAATTTAATCTTCATCTAACATACATCGAGTATTAAAAATCAAACATCCAAAATCGTTCACAATTACCGCACCTGACCCTATTTAGTTGATTTCAATACTCCTGTTGTTCGTTTATAGGTAAAATGAATCCTTACCAGTAGGTAAATTACCAAATAAGATTTCAAAGATATTTTATGTAACTCCGGTATATAAAAAGGTGATAACGATAATGTAAAAACTTATCAACCAATAGCTAAACTACCAATAGATAAAGTTTACGATCAATTAGTAGAGAATAATCTCTCAGTTTATATTTACAAATTTATTGTAAGTATATAACTGAGTCTATCGTTACTTGGTAGAAATAAAAACAAATTGGAATAAAATTTAAGTACCTACATAGGTACGTAATTTTTATTCTTTAATTAAAATTATATAGGTACATAATTTTAATTTTAGAATTTTTATTTTTGAATTAAAATTACGTACCTACATAATTTTAATTAAAGAATAGAAATTGTAAAATTAAAATTGTGTAAATCATTTTATTCAAGTATAAAAATTCAAGAATTAAAATTATGTGGGTTGAATTATTATTGTAGCGTTGCAAAATGAACAATCGTAATGAATATTGTTTTACGATGCATGTAATTGCAATTCATCTTTGAAAATTAAATATATGGCATTATTTAATAATAACGCACTGTTTTAATATGAAATTGAAATACGTTTCAAATTTGTAATTACATTTCGGCCATAGTATCATAATAATGTATGTAATTTCGGTTATTCTTAAGACATGATTAAAATTTATTAAATTTATTTCAATAGTCAACTATTTTTTATTATCTAGAAGTAATAATAATTCAATGTATTGTATTATTATTATATCTGAGAGTACCGTTCTACCTACTGTGGTACAATAAAGTTTTAAAATTATATTATTAAGTAGGGAATTATATAAAAAAGAAAAAAATAATATTCCATCTGCATACAATGATAATTCAATGTACCTATTCCCTGTCTTCTTACATGTATTTTGGAATTAATTTTACGATAAACTATTAATTTTTTTTGGAATTAATTATTTTTATACCAAAAATGATATAAATTTATATTTAATTCTACATCAAATATTTTTTTTTATTTTAATTTTTCCATGACAAAAATCGTGCCATAATAATAATAATCGTGGTACTTTTGCAAGAGCTCCATTTTTACCTAATAAATGTTGTACTACTAACCTTGCTGTTGTTGTTATCGTAACATCCATGCCTGCCGGCCACAGCCTGTTGTCGACAATTAAATAAACGATAGTTTTTACTAATTACACGCCACACTCGAACACTACAGATACAGAAAACGATCACAACGATAAAATGAAATAGATTAAAGAGTGATAGTAATTAATAATTAATATATTACTTTGATATTTGCATATAATTCGCGACCGAATTTTCTACTACCGGCTCCATTACGACGTGAGCAACAGAAGGCACGGATGAGTTGATCCTGAGCAGTGGTCGTGTGAAATCAACGCATACGACGATGGCGCAGCAGAGCTCACTAAGAAAACTTAAATCTCCTTTAATTTAAAAGCACAATTATGTAAACGAAGGTAGCTAAAGAGAGGACTCTTATTCTTATAGGATTAGGGCACAAATAATGTAGGGATGATTGGAGAAGAAAAGTGAGGGAATTGTATTTTATGGTGGGTGTGGAAGTGTGGGGATGGGAAAAAAGAAAGCAGATCAGAGTGTTATACAAACGGTATATAAAATTGGTACGTACTGCAACTAAAAAGAAGCACATAGGATTATGTGGCAAGGTGAGAAACAAAATGCAGGAAAATGTGGGAAGAAGCGCTGAAAAGGGTGGTTTAGTATGAGGAGAAATTGGGGAAATTGGGGTTATAAGAAAGGAAATTTGGAGAGAAAAGGTTCTTATTATAGACGAGAAAAATATATAGATATGACAAGGAGAGAGAAGAAACCCTTGGAATTTTAAAAATTAATTAGGTTCAGATGAAGGAGGGAAGAAGACAAGGCGACAGATATCATATAGAAAATGGTGAGAATAAGATGTATGGAAATAGCGACGGAAGGGTGACTTAACGAAAACAGAGGAATCGAGATTTACGGTGGGGCTGAAAGAATTTGTGTGGAGAGATTGGCAGAGGGGGCTGGTGCCTAAATATTTAGAAGATGGGAGGAGTATAAGCGTGATAGCCAAATTTAGAACAGGAAACGAATGCAAAGAATGTAAATTTTGGTATAAGGAGGAGAACAGGAGATGTAGATGTGCTGTGTGATAGAGAGGTAGAATAGGTAACCTCAGGCATGTATTGGGGGGCTGTGAGGAAAGAAGGTCGATGGAAGAATGAATGGAATTGAGAAAGGAGGGGGACTGAACGTATTAAGGGAAATATTTAGAAGAAGGGAGCAGTAAAAATTAAGTGACAGAAATGGAGAGTTATCAGCGAAGGTCCAGTAAGTTGTAAAATATTAAAAGATGTTTTTAAATATTTATATTGGGGAGTATTTTCAGTTAGACGGGTCTAAAGTAACGTAGGAATGATCTTATGTTTCTTTTTTTATGTTATTGTCGATGGATGTAATGTGTTTCTTTGAACTTTGTAATTGCTCATTTAAAGTAGGTATGTATCAGGATTAATGGTGATTTATGTTTCTATTTTACTTGTAGGTATATAACTTTTTGTTAATAAAACTATTAAAAGTAAATACTCGTATAATACATTTAGGAAAAAGCAAAAAAAATCATTATAAATTTAGAAATCCAAGCTTTTCGTTCATAGTATAGAATTTACAAATAGTTTTTATTCCGCCTATTTCCGATTTGTAAGAAATCTCAAATACAGCAGCAAAAATATTAAAATTTTTAGTGGGTATGTAGAAATACTTTTTAGAGTTTATCCCTTTTATACATATTTAACATTAATCCATGTTTATATATATTTGTCGGAACAGGCATAATTTCTCGATTGGTAGTATTTACTTGATTATTATCCATGATAATTAAAATAACAAGAACACTGAGTACAACTGGACATAATAACAATCTTTCAATTTTATTACAAGTCGAAAACGAATACACGGGCTGTCCGTTCTATTTCGCAGTCAATACCGAAGTCCTCTTCAGCCGCCCCCTGCGGCAGGGATCATGCCAACACATCGCCCCTTTTCCTAAATTTCTCAGAAACACCACTACAAGACAGCCCGTGTCTACGTTCGATGATCTCACTCGTCATCTCGACTTTAAACATGGTTTGGAAATCTTATTATTCTGCTAATACAAACAATATCGACATCTGTAACCTAATAGCCTTTTAAAAAGGAACATGCACTAAACTTAAGGGTGACAGTAAATTATGCCTCTATGTCACCATAAATAAGAAATAATCGCCTTCAGGCGCCATCTCCGACACGGCCATCCTGACAAATCACACGTCCTCGTGTGTGAAATCTACAATTGAATAACACCTGATCTAACATTAAACAGTTTACGTTAATTCAAAATAGTTATAGTGCAATACTGACCTCGTACTTCGATTAAATCTTTGTTTTTACACGTTACTACTATTCACATTAATATTATCACTATTAAATATACCTGTCATGATCCCTCATAGTTGATACAAAACAAGATGAAAAATAACGACTTCACTTGATGCCTTCTGCATCACTCAATCTCCTCATGAGATACCGAGTCCCCGCCACATTATCAGCCACGCATCACGCCCTGAACTGACCATAACAATGGACTGCAGTTATGACTATGACCTGACAAGTGGTGCGACTCCACATTGCGACTTTTCGCAACCTGAGTATACAACTCACTTCGAGGACTTTAACCGCCTCACTGAGGATCTACCACCTCACTACTCATCTGAGGATCTACCACCTCAGGACCCACGTTTGAGGATCTACCACCTCACAACTCATCTGAGGATCTACCACCTCAGGCTCACAACTCATCTGAGGATCTACCACCTCAGGCTCACAACTCATCTGAGGATCTACCACCTCAGGCTCACAACTCATCTGAGGATCTACCACCTCAGGACTCACGTTTGAGGATCTACCACCTCACAACTCATCTGAGGATCTACCACCTCAGGCTCACAACTCATCTGAGGATCTACCACCTCAGGCTCACATTTGAGGTCTCTGCCTCCTCGTCGTTTTCATCACAAATATCCAACTAGACGGGCACATGACTCAGGCAACTTTCTCACACTATCATGAGATTATTCATAAACTATATTATTATTAGGCACAGATTTAATCAAGTACTTGTCATCTTTGTGAACTTCTATTACATAGAATGGACTCTAAAACTTTGGTGAAGCTGACAGTTAAATGCTGAATGCCTTATGATCGCTTTATCAGAAACATTGCGTTTTACGATATTGCTACCACATTTAACTAATATCTTCGGGGAATTAAACAAGCTGTATTGTAAACAATTTGAATAGGTAACAATATCCACATCTGGTACCGTATGGTCAATGGCTATTATCAAGATTGTCAAAGTAAATAAAAACGTACCGAGTTTAGGCACTTTTGTAATAATTAGAAACACAATACACGTGTGTTGTAAACTTTTGTCAGGACAATGACAGATAAAAATCAGCGTTAATAACAATAAAAGATCGTGACTTGTATCTTTCTTCTTAACATGTTAACAAGCAACCCTAACAACCTACCAGCACCAGTTGGGGTTCCAAATATTTCGTAATCGTTACTATTGATTTAAACACGTTTATCGTCAATATTAAAGCTACACGTGCATGCAATATAATCAAAGTCTGCTTCTTCATATCTCTCCAGTCGTTGTTTTCTGTACACAAGACGCACCAAAATATATTGTCAAGTTATTTGTGAGACTTTTGACATGTCAAAAAGAAAAAGAAAACAAATTGATATCCAACAAAATTCGCGTTTAAGAATAACATCACCGGTTATTACAACTATTGGTTTTTATGACCAAACACGAGTAGTACCCTCGACGTCGCTGTAATCGATTCTGGTTGTAGTTTGAATACGTCCCTTTTCTTAACTAGCAAAATAGGGCCAGCGAAAGATGAATAACTAGGACAAATAACACTAGCATGGAATAACTAGTCAATGAATTGTATTTCAAGTTCGCCGCTAATTACGCGGATATCCTTTATAAATTACGATGAATTAAAATTCCCTTAAGATCGACAATCATTTTGGCTTGTCGGTGATAAGTCATTCGGTATCTATTTGATTAAGATCGACTGTTTAACTTGGCTTATGGCAAACATCCACTACTTTAATTTGAACTAGTAAAGGCGTCTGAAGTTATCTTTACATTAAAACCTTAGTTTGAAATATCACATTTAAGATAATAATCTGATACAAAATGAAACAAAACTTCCCAAAATATAACCACTAATGTTTCTATCTTATAGGATTTGCAATCTACACTCAACAATACCTTGTCAACCCATATAAAAATCACAACATTATTAAAAACCTGTCAGAAAACTTTCCGACTGTACGTCCTTTAATAAATGAGCATCCTGCTCCAAAATCAAAATAAAAATGGAAACGACTCACCGGGATGCATAACCAAACCTTTGAGGCTCCAACAACTGTGCACATACTGGCACATCCTTCATGTTTCCCGTTGTTCTCTCCGCTGGTAGATGGATCAGCTTCATTAGGACACTTACCAGCTATAAGGCCACTAACTCCACAATTAAAACACACCACTTCCTTCTAGAATAATAGTGAGGGGTCTCCAAGAGACTGATGCACTGATAATGGTAACTTCGCATTTTCCTTCATCGAATTGCACTCTTTTACTTTGTGTCCGATTTTCCCACAAAAATGACACTTCACAGAAAACCGTAGACGTTTAGCTAGTTACATGGAAAGATCTTCGTGGGGTGTTGCAATTCTTCGTTCAGTGAATGAAAACGCTTTTAATTCCTTTTGTAACTGGCTTCTGGTTTTGATTTCCGTTGTAAAAGCCTGCACTTGTAACTTGTAACCACGAATCAAACTATGCAGTATGCAGATACAGCTATTTTTTCTACACTTTTAACTACATCTCATTTTCATTATCGGTGCTGCTGTTGTTTCTTTCCCGTCAAGTCGAGCAGTAAATAGGTTTCTTAATTCTCACCATGTGATACCTGTAGAACACACCTGGGATAGACATTGAGTTGCACTATCTTTAAACACTTTGCTAAGCGCCATAATAAGCGCACTACCCTCAAGAGCATTTTCTGATATGCAAATGTCGACCGTTGAACACTATGCACGATAATCTGCACTGTTGTTTTCTGGGTCGAAAAGAGGTAAAACACTTTCTTTTGCAAACGATTGTGGGCTCTTCATTTCTCGTATTAACACCATAAAGTTTTTCATTTTCATAAGCACTCGCCATTTGTTTTGTGAATTTTCTGTTGGTGGCTCGGAAGATTCAGATCGTTCAGATCCCACTCCTGATGTCGGAACAGGCATAATTTCTCGATTGGTAGTATTTACTTGATTATTATCCATGATAATTAAAATAACAAGAACACTGAGTACAACTGGACATAATAACAATCTTTCAATTTTATTACAAGTCGAAAACGAATACACGGGCTGTCCGTTCTATTTCGCAGTCAATACCGAAGTCCTCTTCAGCCGCCCCCTGCGGCAGGGATCATGCCAACACATCGCCCCTTTTCCTAAATTTCTCAGAAACACCACTACAAGACAGCCCGTGTCTACGTTCGATGATCTCACTCGTCATCTCGACTTTAAACATGGTTTGGAAATCTTATTATTCTGCTAATACAAACAATATCGACATCTGTAACCTAATAGCCTTTTAAAAAGGAACATGCACTAAACTTAAGGGTGACAGTAAATTATGCCTCTATGTCACCATAAATAAGAAATAATCGCCTTCAGGCGCCATCTCCGACATATTAATAAATTGTAAAGCAAATAATTATAATATAAAGAATTACATATATAAATTGTATAATAAGAATTAGTTATTGTTATCAGAAGAAAGTCATAAATCACTGGCGAAAGATGATTTGAAAATATTAAGAATGAATGAATCTCTTGCCAGTCATTCAACCGATATTAAGTTTTATAGCTTCTGTAAATACTTATTAATTACTTCCGTTACACATTTATTATTATCCTTTATTTTAAAAGACAGAGGAAGTTCTAGAGTATGTTTTTGAGAAATGATACGCCATTTAATTACAAATTGTATACGAATTAAATAAAACCTCTTAGATTTATACTGACGATTAAAATTTCTTATACAAAATTTATAACAAGTAATAATCTTTGTTATTATGAGAAGAAAGTCACAACTCAATGGCAAAAAATGATATGAAAGAATAAGTTTCAGTTATTCAACTGTAATATTACTTAAATTTTATGGCTTCAGTAAATATTTATTCATTATTTCCGTTACATATCCTTCAAAAACTGATGAAATTCTAGAGTAAGATTTTTAGAAAAGCAGAGACCATTTATCATTCTCTATGAATTAAAAACTTAAAAATTAATTTTATGAAATATACCATGCATTTCATTTATTTAACTAATGATTAAAAATGAAATGTTGCATAAAAATAACTTTGTAAGAAGGCTTTATCTATATAATTATGACCAAATAATTATTTTCATATAGATTTTTCCATGCAATGAAGTTCCATGATGCATTCTCCTTTTAATAATAGGAAAGACAAACATAAATTACAATGTATTGCGTATATCGTTCCTAAAGTTATAGGTTAGAATTGGTTGTCATATATGACATTTTCTGTCATTATGTACACAATTTGTCTAATAGCCTTTCTTTCTTGTGAGTTAAAAATGTGCAATATGTTCTGAGTAAAACAGTTTTTTGATAAAATCATTGTCATACCATTGGCTACAAAAATACTGTTTTTAATTTTTTATTACTTAGAGTACGTCAACTCATTCCATAGATACATAAATTACCCATAATTTGATACTGTCAACCATCTGTCAACATTTGACATAGTTGTATTACGATTCTATTCATACACCTCAAACAATTGTGGTATGTTTGATGTCTTCTTACTTCTTAAATTGAATCGTACAGACTACATGGATGACGTAGCAGTACTCTCTTAATAATTGTACAGTAGTTGCAACTGAATTTTTGTAATAAAAGTCGGAAAACAGAATAAATTCCTTTAATGAACGCTTTTTATTAGTTTTTGCGATTAATTAATTAGCTGACTGAGTACCGAGGAGATGCATCTTGCATTCCGTATCTAATCCAATTAGTCAGTTTGTCAGAGATAACTCGACTGCACGGGAACTTTTAATGATTATTATTGTTTGTGCATAACTTCATTAAGTAAACATTGGAGCATCCATCGACGTGCGAAATTGGTAATTTCCTTAACTTCCAGACACTACGTACTACAACTACATAGTACCATAACAAACTAACATTGTTGTAATGCAAACTGCATAGCATCAGAGACAATAACAACCGATCTTTGTTATTGGAGTTATAGTTTATCATTTCCCAACGCAATATTGTTTACCTACTCTCCCTGGCCAATACATACATGCAAATATAGGAAGTAAGTAATACTTTAAAATTCTTACCTGTATTGTGTAGGTACATGTTCTGGAGTAAATTGCTGATGGTTGTCGATGGTTGATTTTCACACTACTAAAAGAATAAATTTTAGCACATTCATTCATATTTTGTCTGTTTGTGGTTCACATGTTGATATTGTATCTACAAGTTTACGTGAACTTGGCATTTTAGTGTTATTAGTAGATAAAACAAACAACTAAAAGTGTGAACACTGAAGTTTTGCAGACATCTAGGTGTTGTCATTCTGGATTTCATTGAATGAGAATTATTTCTTACACACTTATATGTACCTACATATTGGAAACACTTTGTTGTAGATTTGAATTAAATTAAGAAAATGCGCATTTTAAATATTTATTTGACCAAGAAGTCAAAATTGAATTGAATTGAATTGAATTGAAAGGATTCGATCAAAAATTTAATAAACAATTAACTATATTCAACATGACGTTTCGACCTCTTTTACTTTCATTACTATAAATAGCGTGTATAGGCCTGTCCATTCGGCCTACATTATGGTACAAAGTCGGAGGATAGGGCGGAAAGTCCTCTTCAGCCTCCTTTAGGTATCGTGAGAATGGGAGGGTGGTGGTTTGGGGGAGAAAGACTATCTGTGGAATATTACTACCCCAGCATTTGCCTAAATAATACAAAGAAACCACAGAAAAACTTGAACCAGAGTAGCAGGGCACCGGAATCGAACCGGTGACCTTCCGAAGGCTAAGCAATGATCTAGACGATTTGTTTGGTAGTTGAGTCCAGCATAACTTCGTTGTTTAGATCTGCTTCCTTTTTAATGACATTTTTAACAAAATTCCTCCAGGTCTCAACAGTAATTTTTTGAAGGTATAGTAATTATATGTATACTAATTATCCACACGGAGAAAAATAATCATGATTTTATTACTTGATGAGTCAAGCAAAATTTTTCTAGTAAATAATAGGTACTAGAATTTTCATAAAATGTATTTGGTGGTAGAAAACAATTTTTCATTCTTTCTAATAATTAGTATTAGAATAATCAAGCTAAATAAGTCTAGACTTTTTTTCTCTACCTCTCGATTATTTTATCGTGTCGTAAAGAATAAAAAATACTAGAATGAAGATAGTTTAGTAAATTTGGTCATATGAACTGTAAAAAATGAGTAAGTATATGTAAGTAATAAGTGAAATATCTCTGAAATTACGAGGTTTAGGTATAAAATATTATAAAGAAACATTAAGCAGAATTAACGCACCATTCCAAAAATTCAATAATATACAGGGTGTTCCTCTTGAAAAAATTGAGAAATCGCTCTTTGAAGGTTGCTCAATTGACTGCACCGTAAAAAACACCCTGTATAATAAAATTATGATTTTATTATTTTTTAGGTTTAGTACATCCGTTGGCAGCATAACTACTAAATATTTCATCTCAACTAATCGTAATACTCGTGCATTGAACTAAAAAGCCAAACCCTGTTGCAACCAATTTTTTTACATTTTCATTATTAACTCAACAATGCAACATCCAAACCCAAAAATCTTTGTATCATTGAAAAGACAATTTAGGGTAGATTATGAAAAACAAATAATATACAGGGTGTTTCATTTAAAAAAAATATGTTGGAACGTGCTCCGGTTTAGTGATTCACCCTGTATATGTCAAACTATTTTAAAAATATGCGTCTTTTGATACTCTATCATTCTCATAAAAAAAAATTCTCCAATCTGGTTTAATAAAGGCTATATTGACCTTTGACGCACTAATGAGCAACCCTGTATATGTGGAAAATTAATACTTTTCTACCTATTGATATTTCTGATGATATTAACAACCTGTTTGAGTGTAGAATAAAAATTTAATAAATTTACACGTAAAAAATTGCATTCTATTGTTGCACAGAATTTCATAAATATTATACATTTCTTAGAATGATGATAATTTAAAAAAACAATAATGATAATATTGTAATGAATAAAAGCTGTAAATATCAATTCAACGAAAGTTCTTCTTAACATTCTTACATTTTTAATCCTAATGAATTCGTATCAATATTTGTTGATTAGTCTGATAAAAATATAATACAATCATAAAGTTGCAATTTCATTGACAAAAAGTTGATTGTGAATTAGGGTATAGAATTGCAGATGCAAATGTGTAAATCCGCCACTGGAAAAAAGTATTAAAGCAAATAAATTATCTTATGACAATATTTTAGTAATTTCTAAAGTTTACCCATGGATCCAAACTTAGAAATTGGAGAGCAGAATTTTTACTTTCAGTTTTACAATAAATTCAGCTACTGAATTGAAATACCTGTAGTTGGTACCGATTTCTAAAATATAATTCTAGTATTGACCCTTATTGACCATTTCTTTGTTATTTTTATGAATAGAACATTGAATATTCCTATTTGTTTTTCACATTGCATCTACATATGGACATGTAAACAAAACAAAATCACTTCCTTCGCAATTATTGAAACATTTCAATATTCTTAACACACACTTAAGAATCTATGTATAAAAGTATCTATGTTGTATTAGCATAAAACATCAACACAACACAGCTGGTTGCAAGTCGTTAATAATCAAGTGATATAATCATAATGTCGCCTAGGTCATCACAAAAGTTCATGAACTGTCGTAAAACGTTTTTAACAAAAATAATAGCAATCCATAATTGCCATTATTGTGTGTAAAGTTCAGATAGTAGAGGTGGCTATGGTATATCATATCGTATTTTACATAATATTATTTATTTTATCGTTTTGCAGAAAGATGAAATATTTTTTAGTGACAATGTTATTGTAATAATTACTTCAAGCATACGAATGCAAAATGATGTCTGATGACTGAGTGTTATGTTAAAGAGACAAACTGGGTTGAACAAATTACTTCAGCATAAAAGAATTATTTATGAGTCATTTGTTTCTTATTGATTTGCCTGGATGTTCCTTGACCAACATTACAAGCAATTGACAATTATTGTGCGGATCCTATTGTTTTCCAGTGGCGTAACAAATGGGTCTCAGAATCAATAATACCAAGAAGTTGCGAATAAAGCCATTGTTTGTGAAAGATCGATTAACTGAATCTTCAGTAGTACATAAATTTTATTTTTAACAAGTAACTCTCAGTTTTAATTAATTACGCCCGATAAAAAAAATAATATCTAACAAATAATAATCGATAATACCTACCTTATGATCAATAAGATCAATAAAGTTACTATTAAAGAATACAATCTGTCTCGAAACTCCGTGGACTTGGACCAACCACAGTTTCCAGGGATCAAAATAAGTTATAATAATTAATTAAAATTAATATTTAATCGCATTTATCTATATACCTACCAAATTACTTCGTTTACCTGGAAGAGGGTGGCAGAGGTGAAAAAAAATCGTTTTTGTTCGTTTAATCAAAAATGCTTCGTATGATTCTAATAAAATGTGGTATATTGAAATGTCTGTAATCACTTTTTCTACACTATGACAAGTGTGTAAACCACCCACAGTTTTAAATATAATTGTTCTAAATTTTTTAGAAGGGTTGATTATAACTCAAAAAAATATTTTTGAGAAGGATACATGCCTTATCTTCATTTCTTGCCTTTTATTAAAAATCAATATCTGCAACAGTTTCGGGAAAAAGAAAAGTTTTTTTGTATCGATAATTTCCGACAAGATTTACGACTTACTGAAGAAATAAATCGACCCTTTAAATAGATTGCAATCAGAATTTATTCAAGGGTAGGGGTAGTTTTCACCCCAGGCTATCCTGATTAACTTGATAAGCATGTCAGAAGTTACCACCTACTTAAAATAGTCTTCATATTAAATATTTTAAATTTAATTGTTTTCTCCGAAACTGCTGCAAATATCGATTTTTAATAATAGACAGAAAATAAACTTTAAGCAAGTATCAGACTTAAAAAGAATTTTTATGTCATTAATCAACCCTCCTAAAAATTTTAGAACAATTGTGTGTGAGGGCGGGGTGGTTTACACCCTTCTCATTGATTAAGACAAGTGATTTATACTTTAGAAAGTAGTCTTACAGACATTTCTATGTACCAAATTTTATTAACATCGTACGAAGCATCGAAGAAAGACAATTTTTTTGTCCCTTTTGCCACCCTCTCGCGGATAAACGAAATAATTTGGTATATAGATAGATAAGTGCGCGATTAAATCTATTTATTTTGATCCCGGGAGCTGTGATTGCTCCATGTTCACGGAATTTTGAGACACCCAGTATAAAGAAAAAGTAGTTATTAATACAGAAGTAAGTAAGCAGCAGTTGGCAGCCTTGTTACAAAACAAAAACAGTGTTGCCACTTTAATTTTCAGTTAGTATCTGTTTGTTATGTAATGTCAAAGACTTATAGGAAAATATTTATCTGTGAGTTGCTATGGAATTTAAGGGATTTTATATTGGGACCTTAGATGTTTTATGACAATCTCCTCTGGCACTACTGATGAATTATCTTTTTAAAGTAACTTACAGTGTTATTGTTGTTGTAATGTAACTTTAAGAATTTGTTATTTCTATGTTTCTAGGGAATTCTTGGGGTTTTATTTTAGGTATTTAGATATTGTCAGCGGTGTCATATGGCAACACTGACGATTGCTCCCTTTAAAGCAAGTCACACTATTTTTGGGCGAGTTTTGAAAGTACATACCTACAATAATAAGTTTTAAAATTTATATCATATATATTTTCACTATAAAATAGTTCCTGTAATTTTAGTCGATTCTTCTTTAATCTCTTTCATCTACGCCTCTGAAAAACTATGAAGTCTTTTATAAGGAATCGTTCAACTCATTAAGTCATTAGATAAGTCTCATCGTTTTACGTTCGTTTTCCAATTAACACTGATGCTTATGTGTTTCATATCGATGTCCTATTTGAGCTGGGTCATAAAACGTTTTATATACACACATGTATTTCCTTTGAAAACAAAGACAATCGAATCTTGAACTCTACAAAAATTGAAAATCCTTCTTGATTGTGCATCTGCATTCTTATTATAAATTAAAAAATTAAATTGAAGTAGTTTTAAAAAATGATGTGAGTAACAAAAGGAAAAGTACCTAGGTACATGGGTTATTTTTTAATCATGGTGGATAAGGTATACTTTTCGTTTCATCTGTAAAAAAATTTAATTAGCCGAGAGAAGTATAAAAATAGGTCTTTTTATTAAATAACTAAACCAACCAATACGAATACATGGTTCCACAAACAATCACTTTGTGACTGTGCCCGAAAAAGCTGATGTTTAAAATTATATCTTTTATTATTTTAGGCTTTATGTACTATTATAATACTTAAGTAACAACTAATCTCAACAATTTATTTGGCTCAATCTTGGTTTAGTGAACCAACTATTCCTAAAAACGGAATTGCTCATTTAATAAGATAAAGCCGTTGGAAATTATTACTTTCTGGTTTAATTTGACTTATTTTGTAAAATATTAATAGAAAAAAAATATTAGGTAAGTACAGCTTGATTATTCTAAGATGAGCTCTGAAGATTTTACAGTCGGCGTAGAAGAAAGAAAGAGAACGCATTCGGAGGAAGAAAGATACAATCAACGCTCGACAAATTACGACAAATAAATATACTAGTTTTAAGACAGGGGTACTTGATGTCTCCTCTCCGGTAGTCGTTAATTTAGTTTATACCTGAATCACCCGATACTATTATGTACCCAAAATTATTATACATACGGTAGATAACCTTTCAGTAATGAAACGTGTTAATATCGTAGCATTTTGCACACTATATTGGCAGCTTTTATATTCTTTAAAATATAATAATTATATAAAATATTTCGACCATTTATAAATGAATAGTCGGGCGATTTAGTATGCGCCCTGTAGTACTCTGCTTCAAACTAAGCATGCAAATGCATCGCTCTGGCTATCGCCAGCAAGGCGTTCGTTACCTTTTGCCATTGCGCATCTTAAGAACTAGTAATCCTGGAAACCATCCTAGAGTAATTTTACTGTAGATGTTTCATTAAGTCTCTTCTGCCTGCTTCCTTAAATTGCCTATCTTCTGCAATTATTTTTACAGTTTCTTGTTCTTTCGATAAGGTTAATAAGGTTACTTACAATATACATAAATCTGCAGGTCTAAGTTGATGATCGTAGATACCGAAACAGCTTCCTTATCGTTTATCTTACCTGTATCTAATGAGGTACAACTTCATAATTTAAATAAGTTTTAAACAAGATTGTAGACGTCCGTCGTGTCGGTTGTAAAGGGTAATGTACCAACATTAGCAATAATTCTGCATCCTCGTTTCTCATTTTGAAGTAAGTACGTGGTTTATTTCTGTTTAACAACCACAGACAATAATTCATTATTAATACCTATAGTATAATTCTTTTAAAGTGACGGCTCAGGTAATAAATCTATAGTAAATATTATGGATTAAAAATTTTTACAATAAAAAATTGATAGAGTTGGCTTCTACTATATGAAAGTTATTCATAATGATATTTGGTAAAGAAACCACTTTTTGAAAACTTTCACAAAATTTTTATTAAATTCTTGACAAGTTTCGGCCTACAAAGCCATCTTCAGAAGAAGGATTAATAACTAAGTAATATAGATTTGGTGTTAGGGTGGGGGGTGTAAATACTTTACACACATTCTAACAATAGACTAACGATAGACTGTGCAAATTACCTTTAAATAAAGACAACTCTAAAAGAGAATTAGCCATTATACAACAAATAACTTTTAGTAACGGTTATGAGACAAATCTTATAGATAAACTAATTTGTAAAAAACAAAAGAAATTATGTTTAGATTCTGTTTACCCTTATGTCACATCTAAAAATTGTAAATTTAATACTTTAACGTATTTAGGCTCTTCTACCATTAAAGTATCTAATGAAATAAAAACAGAAAATGTCATGATAGCTTTTAGAACTGTTAATGATTTATTTAAATTTATTAATAATAGAAAAGACAAAACAGAATTATTTCTAAAAAGTGGGGTATATAAATTGTCTTGCAATACATGTAATTCTATCTACATAGGCCAAAGTGGGAGAACGTTTAAGGATCGAATCAATGAACATTGTAAAAATTAAAATCATAAGTCTAGTTTTATGAATCATATAGAACAAACTGGACACACGTTCGACAATAGGGAAAATGTAAAAATATGACATATAAAGGACAAAAGTACAAGCCTAACAATTTTGGAGCCAATAGAGATAAGATCACATTTAAATTCAAACATAGAAATTGTAACGAACGAAATAGAGAATATTTACGATTCCCCTATTGTTAGAATGAGTCTAAAGTATTTACACCCCCCACCCTAACACTAAATCTATATTTTTAGTATTTAAGGCCAAATAGTTGTTACTTAGTTATTCATCCATTTTCTGAAGACGGCCTTGTAGGTCGAAACTTGTCAAGAATTTAATAAAAATTTAGTGAAAGTTTTCAAAAAGTGTTTTCTTTGCCAGATATCATTAATTTTTACCAAGGTTCTTTTCAAACAAGTAATAAATTGTTGGAGCTTTTTGGCGCAGTAGATGCCTTGAACGTTGTATAACAGCTGCAAAGAAACTCTCAGTAAGCAAGAAAATAATCAGAGAGTTAGGTTAGGTTAATGGAAAATTATGCAACATAATAAGGGGAAAAATTATGCAATGTAAGTCTCAATAAGGATTTATTATTGTCCCTCAACAATGTTCAGGATAACCCCTTTTTTAGTGCCAGTGACAGTCAATACCTAAGCTAAAAAATCTCTTGAAAAAAGTTTTATTGCCTGAGCTCCTACTTTAAAGAAACCAAACAATACATTGAAATATTAGATACAATCATGTTGGTGGCATTACTTATTGATTCTGACATGCTGTTAAGTAAAATGAGGAACATAATCGAGGTGACAGAATGCTTAACAGTGTCTCATAAGATTGTGCGACGAAAGGATAGATGATGCAAGGACATATCCCACGGAATATTAATGAATTGCTTAAGAACATTAATTGTTCATCATTATACAACAGTCACTTAATAAGCATTAGATAATAAAATAATGAAACGGTGGAAGTGACTTGTTATGGTTAAATAACGATTGACACTTATTATTAGGGTGGCCCATTTTTGGCAATATAATTTGTTTAAAAATATTTTTTACTTTTCCCCGTATAAAGCAATTTTCCTAATTTGATTGGAATTATAAAAAAGTTCAGAATTTTAGGAATTTTAAAAATAAGAAAAGCTGAAAGATTTGTTACCAATCGTAAAATTTCGCAGAACTGTTTTAGAATGCTAGGGGCTTTTAATTTCTCATCAAGCTACTCGATTAGACTTTAGTGAGCGTTCAATCAGAACATTACTGAAACAATTTTTTTAACCCCTCTATTAAGCTAAGATATTATCGTAGTTGAAAAAAACTTGAAAAATAATAAAAGCATTTGATTTGTAAATTACTGATGTTATCATTATTTCATTAAACATCATTTTTAGGGTTCCGCACCTCAAAAGGAAAACGCGGAACCCTTATAGGATCACTTCGTTGTCCGTCCGTCCGTCCGTCTGTCTGTCAAGACCCTTTTTCTCAAGAACGCCGTGGAGGTTTCAAGCTAAAATTTATACCAAATACTCAGCTCTATTGTCCCTTGGAGCTGTGAAAAAATCAAACTTCTAAGCCAACGCAATCAAAAGATACAGCCGTTTATGCGGCAAATTTCCGCAAATTTTCGAATCAAAACCTACAGGGTACTTCCCGTGAACTCAGAATCTTGAAATTTGGTACGAAGCAACGTCTTATAGCACAGATAAATGAAAAATTGCGAAAACCGTAAACTTTTAGTTACATCATATAATAAAAATATTTTTAATAATTTTAAAGTTACTACCCCTTTCCTCATGAACGCGTAGAGATATTAAATTGAAATTCATATCAAATACTCAGGTCTATAATACCTTTAAGCTGTAACAAAATCGAACTTCTATGTCAACGCAATCAAAAGAAACAGCAATTTAAGCCGCATATTTTCAAACTCGCAACTACTCGCAAGGGAATCAAAACCTAAAGGGTACTTCCAGTCGATTTAGAATCTTGAAATTTGGCATGAAGCAATGTTTTATAGCACATATAAAGGAAAAATTCCGAAAACCTTAAATTTTTAGTTACATCACATATATACAGGTTTGTACGGAACCCTCGGTGCGCGAGTTCGACTCGCACTTGGTCGGTATTTTTTTTTTTTCACTAGACTCCTCACTTACTTAATCATATCGAGCTATCAGAAAAGCATTTTTTTACAAAAGACAAAGAACATTAGTTTCTTATCAAAACACATAACGAGCCTTGAGTGAGCCTTTAATCAGTACATTACTGAAGAAATACCTTTTCTTAACTAAATCCATCTTTGTCCCTCCCCCTGTGTTAAATATTCTTCCATTATCAGCTTTTTGTATAGGTACTAGAAAAATATTAAGAGCATTTAATTCTCAACTAGTCTGTTTCAGCAGCATTTAATTACTTTAGTCAAAAAAATAGGAATTTACTTAATTTGGAGTTATAAAAACAGTAAATTAAAAAAAAAATGTTAAGAGCATTTAATTTCTCATTAGGCCACTTTATTAGCATTTAAGGCGCATTTAATTGTCCATGGGTGTGTTTTTAATTCTGTTGACTGGTTTTTACAGATTCCTATTCTATAAGGACATTTTAGATTAATTTCTAAACTGCGCGTGATGCCTGGAACCAATCGTCCTGCAAAATGCCAAAATTGCATCGCGATTACTTCGTATTTACTTTGTATTTACAGCAATTCTGAATTCTTTGCAATTTTCTGTAATAATAGAAACGTCTACCCACTTAATGTTGATTTCAAAAATGAAACCGACGATTATTATATGTACATACATTCGTAGGTATAAACCATCGTCTGATCCTACTGATTAATAATGATTGCCGTTTCAAGGAGATTATTGTGTTAATTATGGGAAAAAGAAATTTATCGATTACAGCAATATAATAGTACAGACTGCTACAACTTCATTTATTACCTACTGGTTTCTTTAATGGACCAATTATGAATTATCCGTCATTAAATGGGCATCTACGTTTATACAGCTTCCTGATACTTGCCATTCACTTATTTATTCACCGGAGAAAAATATCTTTTAAAAAAGGTCGACAAGCTACTCACTAATGATATATTAAAAGTACAAATATACTGGAATACTGTTTTATAAATAACAAGGTACATATTTAAGGGTAGGTTTAGTATGTAAAGCGTTAAACCCTTCCCTCGTCAAATACTCTGCAGTCCTGATAACCCCAGGATAATGGAGTTCAACGTAGACTACATAGCTCGAGATAAGTTTAATGAAAATCATTATTTAATAATGTTAAGCCAATGTATGTTACGTCGTCTGATTGAATCGTGCTGTAGACGGGGTTTTACCCCAAACTATTTAAAACTTTGTTGCTATTAAATTCATCTATATACAATACATACCTACGTATTTGTAGATAAGACATATAAAGGTACAATATACATTATACATATATGAGAGGGCGCCAGCTGCTAGAACGTACATAGGAAAAATAATAGAACTTTAAGTATGTACTAGATTTTCTCTAATTTTCCGGTGTTCTTAATTAATTAAATTTGCTCTTCCATTCTTACCTTAAAGTAAATTGCTTTCCGGATTATATTATGCGATAACAACACATTTTAAGTCTATATAATGTACGTGCTTACATCTATTATATATTCATTAAAATACAATGAAATGAAACATTTTTGAATACTTTAGGACATTCTCGAAAAATCTTGAACATTGCAAAAAATCTTTAGAAATTTTAGAAAATTCTAATACAATTCTTTACTCTTTGATTCACCAAAAGCCGCTCAAAATAATATATTAGACAAAGACAAAGAGGATTCACAAAAACAACCCTGTCTTTTTATATAGTATCTATATTATTGATTAATAAAAACAAAGAGACTGTAAGTGAATGTTACTAATTCTGTTTTAACGAGCTTTATTTGCTTCCCTAAAGTACCCACGTTATAATCGAATTTATTTTTGGGAAATTAAAACAATTACTGATCAATTATGTGTTTATTTGTAAAAGTGCAGGACACTGAAAGTATTTTCGTTTCTGCCATTAGCTTCTGTGTTAAGATGTATTTTATAGGTCAAATGTATTCTTGAGTTTGGCTTTTTAATTCGCCAATTTTAATTAACCCGTTTGACTGTCCTTATTTTGCTATAAACACAATATAATTTTAATGTTAAATAAATGAAGAGTGACTCACCCTGAGAACGTTCTCAATGACTAAGCGGGTTGTTAATAATTATTTAAGCACTTTAGTGCAGTAGAACATTGATAATGATAAAAGACAATGACATTTTAAATTAAAAACGGTTTTAAGAAAGGACTATTAAGGGAAACATTTTTTAATTTTTGTAATTAGTGAGATCCCAAATGTTTGAAATCAGGTCACTTTAAGTAGGTACATAATTTAACTTTATACATGCAATTTTCCAAAACAAAAAAGTGTTTTTGCATACAATAGTAATATCTGTAATTAAAACATACGTAAATAAGAAAAGCTCGAAAAAGTCTTGATAGGACTTTCAAGACAAAACGGAAACACCAAACACGTGATTTGGAAACCATCCAAGATGCATTAAAATATAAAATAATGAAAGCTGCTTGGATCAGAGTCAGATTTTTTAAAATTATTATTATTCTATAAATTGACTTTTTATGTTAGTCTTCGTGTTTCGGTTAGATCTCGAAACATCAAAGGAATTCCTCCTAAGATACATGGTGTTTTTATAAAATTGTACAAATAGTAAAGCTTTTGATAAATTTATTCTTGAGTAATATGACATTATTTAGAGGGAAAGTCTGATTGTAAAAATAAAATTTCAATTTTTCAAAAATACTTGATAAAAACAATGTTTGGCGAAACAATTTTGTAGTATCCATAGGCGTAGACAGGAAAGGGCACATTTTATAATTTTATATTTTACTAGCTGTCCCGGTCACGCTTTTCTGTGGCTTTATAAACTTTTAATAACAGCTAAAACTTTTTAATACAGCCAAATTAAAATGACGCGAATAGATTGTAGCATTACGAAATCAAAACACGAAGCTTACAAAACCTAGATAGCAAAAGATGATGAAGTGTTGTGTCGTTAAATTAACCCTTACCGCCATCTGTTAGAATCTTATGAAACTTCCAAATAACTTTATAGTCTAGATAAAAACTACGAGGATGGATCAAATATAAACGAGCCTATTTTCATAAAACATTTATTTTGAAAATTATCACAAAAACACAAATTTCTCTATTTTTCGACATATCCCCATTGTTTTATTATACATTTTTCCCAACGGAGTGGTAGTTTTTTCATCTCGTTTTCATAAAAAGAAGCGGGGCGGGAGTCTATCCAGTTGCGCACAAACGCCTCCACATGTTTATCAGTCTGAAATCGCTCGCCTCCTAGTGATTCTTTGAGGGGCCCAAACATGTGGAAATCACAAGGGGATAAGTTTGAGCTATATGGATGGTGCTCCAACTGAGTCTAGTGCATTTCACTGATTTGGGTCTGCGTTAAAAGCTTCGATGCGAGCTCGAGCAGCTTTTTGATCTTAACTCAGCAACTTTGGGACCCAACGAGCTGAAATTTTTCGAAATCCTCAGATTTTCGTTATGATTGTGTGGACGCTTCCATAGCTGATGCCGAGTTCAACAGATCTCTGAAGCACAGTTGCATGGTGGTCCCCTTCAATAAGGTTTCTAACACGTGCAATGTTAACCGGCGATATGCTGGTGCGTGGACGACGAGGATGATTTACATTTTTGACACGATTACGCCCTTCGTTCAATTCTTTGCACCAAACTTTTACCCGTTGCCACGAAAGCGTTTCATTTCCGAACTGTGCTAGCAATTTGCGCAAAATTTTAGCTGGTTTCACGTTTTCACGTGTAAGAAACTTAATAATAATCCGTTGCGCAACGCTGCTATGCATCTCTTTCTCACTCATTGTGATAGCTACTAACCAAGCAAACACAGCAATACGACGAGTCGTTTCCGTGTCACCTAATATCCCCACTTCAAGTTGCTAACGCCCGTATGCGCCTTGAACAACTATCCGGCGTTCAATTTAAAAAGGCTCGTTTATATTTGATCTGCCCTCGTATAACTATCTTTTAAGTTGGACAAAATTACACACAGTAAGCTAAATTTCATAAAAATTAATCCTAGACAAACATTGTGACACGAGATTTATATATATGAGATTAGCGAAGATGGAATAAAAATTGTAGAAAAATACAAACAGTTGAAATCGATAGTTTTCTTAAAAATTGTTTTTTTTTTACATTTTTTCGAAATAGAAATTTCAAGTGTATGTATCGATTTAGTTTCTTATCAATGTAAAATATTTTTCTAGAAATGGTACATTGTTATCTTGTACTCAAACTCGAACCTCCGCCTTCAACAAAATCTTAACTACACCCTTGTTACTGTCTATAATGAAGGTGTTTTGAAATTAACTATAATATGTTCAATTCAGTTTAACATGTTTAATAAATTTCAATAATTATTAGCTTTCATTATCAACTATTATTAAATACTAGTCCACATTGGGTATTGAGCTACAACTGTTTACAAAATACTGATGGGGTAAAGCAACGATTAAAAATAATTATTATTAGGTACAATTTCATCCCTTGTATTTGACAAAAGAAAATCAGAGTTGTACAGGGTATAAAAGATTTTATAATAGATCTAAACCAACGGCGACGTTTCTGCACACAGAAAGCCCGTTTTCAAGGGGTATAGAGGGTTTACATTTAAAAGAAAACTTTTTTGTACCTTATTCGCCTCTGATTTAATTCATTTAAACGTTAAGGACCGAAACGGTAATATCATTTATATTTTTGTGTGATGGGGGTATAGGCGGATGAAAATAATACAAAATATTGTGGATATGATCAGTAACCAATAAATTAATTTCTTATTACTTACACCCACTGTATGTAGACATAGGTAAGTACATGGATATTATAATGTATCTTGTGGATTATAAAAATTCAAAGCCGTGCAAGCCGTATTTAAATTGTGCGTCTAAGCAAGTAATTGATGAAGCTTCATGACTAGACTTACACCTACAACATAATAGGAGGTGGATCCTTTGACTCAGACTGAAATTTGCATACAATGGAAATATTTTTAAACCCATATAAGTTGTTTTTTCTTTTATAAAACTTTTGGGTGATCTTTACAATTTTTATAAATTATTTTTAGCGGTTTTTATATGTACTATGATTAACCATGTGTAAATTTACTTGTTGAAAACTCATCTTGTCATAGTATAAAATAAATTTCGTTGTCCGTGTATGTTACTGTTAATCTCGGAAATCAATGCATGAATTTCAATGAGGTTTTCAATATTTTATAAGGCATCGTTTTAGGAAGGTTTTAGTGTATATATGCATTAATATAAATTAACAGAAAGTTGAATAATTAGTGAAAACCTCATAATATGAAAAGTGTACGTTTAATAATGAGTCGTACTTATTCTCGCAGTATTTTTAATATAGGCGGGCAGCTAGTAATAGTTCAAGAAAGAAATAGACAAGAAACTGTCAAGTTTACTAAATACAAATAATTTTGTAAACAAAAATAAAAAATTTTACATATAGGTAGGTACCTACTTAATATAATATAATATATAAAAATCTGGTGTCACAATGTTAGTTACCATACTCCTCCGAAACGGCTTGACCGATTTTTATGAAATTTTATATGCATATTCAGTAGGTCTGAGAATCGGCTACAATCTATTTTCATACCCCTAAGTGATAAGGGTTGTCCATCTCTAAATTTCTTTTTTTGGACAAAATTTATTTTTTTTATTTTTTTATGATTTGGCATTAAAAAACACATATAACCCTTAATTTTCACCATTCTACCACCAACCCCCTTTTATTAATGGCGATATTAGTACTGTAATAATCTTCAACTCTCAGTGGTCGATAACTGATCAATTATTTACCATCAATCGATTAGTCATCCCCGCCAGGCGTCTACCGATGTCACTACTCACCCAGCAAACAGCACGGAGTGGGGATGAGAATGAAGCAGATTTTTTTAGAATGTTATAGGCAGTTCAAATATGTTCTAAGAAGTAAAAGAATGTTTTATTATAACATTTCAAAATGATTGATTGGCAATGTTCAAGAATGTTCCAGAATCTTGAAGATTATTCAAGAATGTTTCAGAATAAAAAAAAATGTTTTGAATCATTATGCGATGTTCTAGATAGTTCTAAATTCGCGAATATTCTAGAATGTTCCATCAAACGTGTGATATATTCTTACCCGAGCAACGCCGGGTATTTGTGCTAGTTATTTATATTTTTAACATTAGTGTTTGGAAAACCAAACCCAAAATAAAATCGATTTGTAAAATAGATAACCCAAAAATAAGGTCACATACAGGACGTGAAATGTATTTAAGTAACTAATAAACAGTTTGTAAGGAACATAAAGTGGGTAAACTTTCCAAAGTTCCAAAGTACCTAGGTATCTAATATTAATTAATTATTTTAACAGTTTATTAAAGTGATAAGTTTCGTTTCAATATTAAAATGTTAAATATAACGAAGTCAATTAAGTAATCTGAAAAGTTTTAGCATCATCAAAGTTCAGATGCAAATATTTGCGAACAAGGCTATTAATAAAAGTAGCTTAAACTTCATATTGACATGACTTATGTATTTGTTTTCTGACAAGTTCTTTCTTCGTACCACATCACAACTCCTATACATATAATTATGAAGTTAGATCAGTTCCTTTACTCTTGAGAGCGTATGTAATGTTTATTTTTAAAATTAATTTTGATTTCAAAGTTTGATTAAACCACCAAAAGCATTTTGTTATTAATGTGGTAATGAAATAACACCCACAGAAGTAATTAAAAACAAATATGCAAAACCATGCCAAATATGAACATAAACTAAAACAATAATTATTGATAATTTTATATATAGGTACGCATAGGTGTGTGAAAGAAAAATATTTCTGCAAGGATGTGAAGAATTTAATATATTTAAGTCCTACGACTACAAGGATCTTCAGAAAATCGTAGGAAATAATGAGATGTCGATAAATAAGTGTTTCGTATTAAAGCATATTAAAGTCATTAGGATTTTATGTGAAAAAGTTACAAACAAATGGAATAAAAAAATTCAGTTATTTAGTCGTATATTCAGGGTGGGCCACTTTGGACACTTTTAAAGGTAAAGTTGCACATTCTACTCGTAGAGGAGATGGGTCAGAAATACAGGATGTTTTTGGAAAATATCCATTTTCGAAAAACTTCTATAACCTTTTTCTTGACAAAAACTTTCTATTTCTGTGAAAACATCTTCGAAGCACTTTTTTTACGTAGAATTCAATGGTGTAAGGTAAATTGTTCTGAAATTAAAGATAAAAAGATGTTTATAAATTGTCAAAAAATTATTAGTAACAATCTCTGCCTCTAACTGTTAGAAATATTGAAAAAAGGTATCGATTATGATACAGGAAGTTGGGCGATAGTTCGAATACCTCCTGTAGGAGAATATCTTGCTATATCTGTAAAGTGATTGTTAAAACCTTCCTGTGCTTCTACATCAGGGATAAAACATTCAGATATTTTTTTTATTAGGTAGCTAGTAACAATTAAAAGTACCTACACACTGGAAAATTCAAATATTGTTTAGTTCACCTTCATTAAATCTAATTATGATAAGAATAGCTTATATGATAAATAACGGTCAGTTCTACTAACTAATTTTCAGCAGTTCAACTTATTCTACTACAGACTGCTAGTGTAGTATTTACGAAATGTGAACGGGATTCCGTTACAGAATAACACAACTGACTAATTTATTCCTTTGAAGGCATTTTTTGTTGTTGTAGTATGAATGACAAGCCATCTCTTGTGGACATTGAAGAGGTGTTCAGAATGTCAAACATGGCGTGATTATTATTAGACGTCCAAAGACTTTACCGATAACCGTGTACATTAGACATGTATGTAGTTTCTATGACGACGGACGGTGTTAAACGTCTAGTTTCGTCACATTTAAATATAAATACGCATAACGGATTTTGGAACGCACGGTTTGTTATTCCAGTGCTGAAATTCATTCATCCGCTTCCTCTGGCCATTTAAATTTGGAACACGCGAATTTTAGAAATAACGCGATGAGACCACCACTCAAAATCATCAGCCAGCCTGCCCTCCGATCCCGTCCGGTCACTCACTTCTAGCTAAACTGCTGCATACATTAATCTTCTTCTAATATATAAAATTCTCGTGTCACAACGTTAGTTAGTTACCATACTCCTCCGAAACGGCTTAACCGATTTTTATGAAATTTTATATGCATATTCAGTAGGTCTGAGAATCGGCTACTATCTATTTCTCATACCCCTAAGTGATAAGGGTTGTCCACCCCTAATTTATTTTTGTTTATGACTCATAAAAAATAAAAAAGTTTTTTGCATCGATGGTTCTTAAAAAGTACCTACAGTTTTATAAAACAACTGGAACATGCATCGTGCTATTTGAAGACTACCCTAAAGATATACTAACTTCTGATATGCTTATCGAGTTAATGAAAATACGCCTGGGGTGAAACATACCCCTATCATAAATAAATTTGATTACGGTGTAGTTGTAGGGTCGATTTGTTATTTGTTTCATAAATAAGATTTTTCTGGAAAAGTACTTTTATTAGCCACATAAAGTGAAACAGAAACCCCAAGGATATGGAATTCACTCAGACAAGAATATTTTCAATATTATTTACTCAACCTGAACTCTGAAAGTACCCCTTCAGACTTACAAATTTTAGGTCGATTTAAATAAATGGTTTGCTTGCTACGTAGTCTCAAAAGGTTTCTGATAAAGTTTTTATTAGTTTTGTGATTGAACTGTACAAAACAAGGTAACTTTCACTTTCGAAGATTTTTAAATTGTTATTTATCTAAAAGTAGTTTTCATCCAAACACCCTATTTTTAAAATTAAATCTTTAAACTGAAACCCCGAATAATATTGATTTCATTCAGACAAGATTTTTTTACATTATTCGCTCAATATCAAGGTACCCTCTTGTCTGTTAACAAACGAAATTTACTATCTGATAAAGTTTTTATTAATCTTATGATTAAAATGTCCAAAAAGTTTTAATCTCAGAGATTTTTAAATACATATTTGTCTAAGGGTAGTTTTAATGCATGCGGTATTTTTTATAATCTTTGAACTAAAAATCGCAGTGGTATGAATTTAATTCAGACAAGATTTACTTTCAAATTGGTGACAAACTGTTATAAAGTTTATTATTCTGAATATTCTGTACAATTTTAAATTAATTGAATTGTCCTATTTATCGCAACAACGTTTGTTCCTCGTAAAGTTCTTTCGATATTGCTTTCATCTGAAACGTGAGTAATTGCCGTTTCACATGTTTATCGACCATTTCCTGGCCAGAGACCGGGAATTGCAATTTTTGGTTTAAAGGAATAAACAGGATCTCAAAAAACAAAAGATATCTTTCCTGGTAGGCATTTAAGCACGAGCATGAAATTTTAAACTTCTTGTAATCAATTTTCTGTTTGGCCTAAATTTTTGTTATTACTTTACAGTAATTTTACATGAGTCTACCAATTCAGTAAAATTTTCCCATATGCTTATCTAGCAATTAGAAACTAATAAATAATTAGATGATAATGCTTTTTAAGAAACAGAGTACTTATATGAACTAAAAATCAATACGAAATACCAAAAAAATATTTAACATTTAATCCATAAGCAACTTTAAGCCTTTAGGGTGATAAGAAAAAACTATCTTTTAAGAAAAAAGAGAATTTTAGGTACATCCTTAATTTATAAGCCACTTTTTCCCCTCTTAAGCAATTTTGGTCCCTAATGGCTGAAAGATTCCAATTTCTTAGTGTTTTCGTGTTAATTGATGGTGCTTAAAAACTTTTTCTCTCCGAGGAAATTGAGTTACACGATATTTCCTCTTTTTTATTTACATCTTACCGGAATAATTTGGGCGCTTTTAAAGGGCCATTTATTTCTTAAGTAGCGAGGCAATTCGCAAGTTTTTAAACTTCTACTTTATTTGAGTATCTACTTAGATATAACATCTGTTGAAAACAGAAAGGAAACTTTATCTCAACATTATTTTATTTTCTTTGAAATTACCTACTACTCAAAAAGGGGTAGGTACGAAGGTATAATATTTTAACGATGAGGTTATTAATTTATTTGAGATAATAAGATTCAAAAATGATTGAAGTCACTAATTTTTCTCTGAAGTATTAGGGAGACATAATTGGCTATCTATAAAATAAGAATCTTGATCAATATTTAATACCAAAGGCTATAATAGGATAAGAATGGGTAGGATGCCCCCAAACGGATTGTGGTGATTTTGTTTCTGGTGATTACTACCAACATAAGAGTAAGATTTGCCAATTTTTTAGTCTTAATATTGTACCGTTGGAAGGTGAGGATTAATTGAAAAAAATTCATATCTTTTCAACGGTTCGATTGATTTGGCTGAAATTTTAGTATGTTTTGCATATTTTTATAACAAAAAGAAAAAAAAATTATTAATATGAAAAGAATATTCTCCCCTAAAAAAATTATTCCATTAAAAAAGTAATTTTTTTATACTTATGGTCTTGGTACAATTACCAAATTTTTTTTTATTTTTCTAACACTATTTTTTACAAAATATGATTTTTAAAAATTTTTTTCCAGGTGCGTCATAGTTGAAAAAAATAAAATGTCAAAAAAAATTTTTTTTTTTAAGTTAGGCTTTATGTACAGTCACGTAAATTTTTTTTTCTGGAGATTTTTAAATCTTTTTGACGTCATTTATAATTGTTTCGGATTTTTTTTTCAAGTGCGTCATAGTTAAAAAGTATAAAATCTCAAAATATGAATTTTTTTGAGGATATGTTCTTACCACGATAATGAATAGTATTCTGTATATTTGTAATGATATCCGGTGCAATATGGATTTTCTTCCAGATTGTGTAGATGAATATTAATCTTCATCACTTTCTTCGGCAACAATAGGTCATTTCGGTTTGATAAAAAAAAAATAATTTCTAGACATTTTTTTGTTTTTAACTATGACGCACGCAGAGGAAAATTTTGAAAAAATTATATGTTGCGGTGGATAGGGTCAAAAACGTACAAAAAGATTTTGATAATTGTACAACTAACATAATCTCAAAAAGAAATTATTTCTAGACATTCTATTGCTTTTACTGCAACGCATCTGCGCATCTGAAAAAAAAATTTAGAAAAATTTTTATACGTCAAATACATTTGGAAATCTACAAAAACAATTACGTGACTGTACATAAAGCCCATTCTTATCTTCATATAGCCTTTCTAAAATAAAATTCTGAAGTGTGGGGATGAAAAATATCAAAATATAGAAGAAGTAAGAGAGCATATAGGGTATTATGGGGGTCAATTAATCACTTATTATCCGATACATTGACGTAAGTCTAAAATGAAATGATCTTGCACTTTTTATCGAAAATACGAACCTGCCTTAAGTTATTCTCGTAAGCATTATATTAAATTCATGGTAGCTAATTATACGGGGTTGTTCAAAAACAACGCACAATATTCATATATGTTCTCTACGGATTATTTTTTAGAAAAACGCTGAAATAATTGATGAAATGAATAATTTTTGTTCGTATTTCTGTGATATTTTCAATCCCCTCTCTGCAACTCCTTAATCTGTAGCTACCCCAACTGTTTTTCCAAATGGTAACCTAGGTCATGTGGAGGTTCTATGGGAGGCTCTTTTAAATCTCAATCCGATAATGTCAACAAAGTAGAGGGGGGTCTGCTCATTTTATTTCAGCTGAACAGTAAATTGCAAAAGTGACCACCTTTTACTTGGCATGCACTGTATCTGTGGTAAATGCTATCATATGTACTGTAACCTCCATTCTTGCCATTTAGGATAATTTTAATGATGTTGGTTTGTGGATAAAAAAAGGTACGGGGTCAGAATACGATTTATATATAAATATACTGAAAAATCCAATTTCATGGACAAGTCTGAGTAGGATAGTTCACAAACTTAAAGAGCATGGGACAGTAGGAGATCTACACAAATACACTTCTATCAGTAAATGAATGAATAAAATTACACCGTTGGATTTCTTTCTGTGGGGGTATTTGAAGGGAGGATCAAAATTAATTAACCAAACAGCATTGAGGACCTAAAAGATGGGATAAGGATGAAGGTTACTTATTTACCAACTGAAAGTATTCGAAGTACAGTTGACTCAGTGAATGTCAAGTAGAATGTGGTCACTTTAAAAAAATAAGAAAACTGTCTACATTGGAATAAAATGAGCATACTCCTACTTTGTTGGCATCTTCGGATTGAGTTTTAAAAGGCCTTCTTTTCAAAGAGCCCTTACATGACTTAGGTTGGCATTGAAAAAAAGGGTAGCTATCAATTAAGGGGTTGCAGGACGACGAACAAAAACTTAAGTCAATTAATGTGTTTCGGCTATTTTCTAAAAAATAATCCAACTCGACCAGAAAATATTAATTTTTGGTCGTTACTTTTGAACAACCCTGTATAAATAGAATATCTAAAGAAGGTGCATCGACCCGACTATTTGGTAATTTTATTAGCAGCAATACCCGGCGTTGCTCGGATAAGAATATATCACACGTTTGATGGAACATTCTAGAATATTCGCAAATTTAGAACTATCCAGAACATCCCATAATGATTCAAAACATTTTCTAACTTTTTTAACATTCTCAAATGATCTTCAAGATTCTGGAACATTCTTGAACATTGCCAAATCATTCTGAAATGTTATAATAGAAACATTCTTTTACTTCTTAGAACATATTTGAACTCCCTCTCACGCGTAAACAAAACAATTTGGCGTATAAATGAATGCGATTAAATTAACTTATTTTATCCCACGAAACTGTTCCATTAACTCTCGAGACACCCTGTATATTTATGTACAAGCTGATATGTATTTTTGACACTACATTTTTCGCTCCTACATCTCGAAGGACAAAGATAGAAGATTGATTATTGCGTCAAAAAGGCACGTTCTCAATTAGAATTCAACCACCCTCGAAACTTAAGAAAAATGGTTTTCCGTATGATGACCGAGAACAAGGGGTGCGAATAAAAGGAAAACGGAAATTGAGTTTGTTCTTGATGGTCTGATTTAAGAGATTTTAAATTTAATACAACGTATCCTTTAAAAAAAAAATTAAAAATAGAAAAACCAAATTTTTTCAGGTTATGTTTTCAGGAAACTAAATTAAATATTTTCATTCTGCAATCTGTAGACAAATCGTTCATGACTCTTTTTAAATGAACTTAGACTACTTAGTCATATTTTAAAAAAATACCAATTGTTATCAACAATAAATAAATAAAAATGGTAATATTACAATACCATAAAATTGTAAAAAATGTTTATTCATTTGGCAATATTTTATAAGTGTAGGTCACTCAGTTTCTATTAACTATTTACTTTAAATTTACCGTTTATTCATCAAGAAAATGTTTTACGATCTTTACCACCTATAAATAAACGATTTAATAGAGGAAGCAAAACTAACAACAATATCTGTCTTATTTTGAATTAAATGGCAATTTAACGTCTAGGAATTTTGTCAAAAATACGTGAGGAAAAGAAATTTTTAACTGTATAAACAGAAGTGTTTTAAATAGCTAAAATTTTTACTGGTTTTAATAATAAATAATTATCTAAGCAAAAGATTATTTTACATTTAATTTTAAGCCAATTATTATTTTTCGAATGTAGATGTTTATGATGATAATGTTATGTACTTTTAAATACCTACCAAATACTTCACCTGAGTATTTATTCTATGGATACAACGAAGATTTAACGTATTACATATACATATATGTTTATGTATAGTATGTTAATAGGGTCAGCCAATAAATTCCACATTTACGTGAGATTTAATATAAATACCATCATTTTACAATAATTAAATTTACATAATAAAGTTTGCCTGTATCACGGAATGTTATTATGCTAAACCAAAACAGCTAAAAAGATAAGGAATGTAAACAAATGTCATCTCTCAAAGTGAAAGTGATTAATTTCAGATGATTAAGTGACCCTTTTGACTCTGTTTGGCAATTGCAATAAAAATAATGATAGATATTATTTTACTATAGACACACGAGAATTTTTACGTTCATCTGTGTAAAGACCTGTTATTCTAGATTTATTATAATAAACACTAATTAATTTTAATCCAGTATACAGGGTTTTTCAAGTTGATGGGCTATTAGAAGTATATGAATTAGTAAAATGAATTCAATTCTGAAACTTGGGCTCATTTGGTTATTGTTTATGCCGCTTCTTTTAAAAATATTTTCAAGTTCGATTTACATCCGGTTATGCCGGAAATCGATACCAACTTTGTTATTTTAAATGGAATGGTATATTTTTTACGCTGAATTCGAATAAAACGTGTAATTCTAAGGTAAGTTTGATAACCAACTTGTACACCTATGACGATCGGTTTCTGAGTTAATTTAATTTATAGAAAAAAAAATCGCTACCGCAACCCAAATTATAAAAAATCATAACTTCCACAAAATACGACTTAGAGTGTTGAAATTTTTACTAGTAATAGCTGAATATTAGTGCTAACGTCTTGACAAAATTGAATTAAATAGTTTGTACAGGGCGTTCAAAATAAAATTCTAAAATTGAAAAACTTCAAACACGGATTACTTCGTTTTTTCAAATGGCACCTACAATTTTTTATTTTTTCAATCGATTCCTTTTTTATTCTCTTTCGATTCATATGGATACTTCCTATTTTATTTGAAGTTTTGGAATAATTTTGAATTATTACTTAAAATAGGAAGTATCCATATAGATCGAAAGAGGATAAAAAAAAGAATCGATTAAAAAAATAAAAAATTGTAGGTGCCATTTGAAAAAACGAAGTAATCCGTGTTTGAAGTTTTTCAATTTTAGAATTTTATTTTGAACGCCCTGTATAAATTATTTAATTCAATTTTGTCAAGGCGTTAGCACTAATATTCAGCTATTACTAGTAAAAATTTCAACACTCTAAGTCGTATTTTGTGGAAGTTATGATCTTTTATAATTTGAGTTGCGGTAGCGATTTTTTTTCTATAAATTAAATTAACTCAGAAACCGATCGTCATAGGTGTTACAAAATGGTTATCAAACTTACCTTAGAATTACACGTTTTATTCGAATTCAGCGTAAAAAATGTACCATTCCATTTAAAATAACAAAGTTGGTATCGACTTCCTGTATAACCGGATGTAAATCGAACTTGAAAATATTTTTAAAAGAAGCGGCATAAACAATAACCAAATGAGCCCAAGTTTCAGAATTTAATTCCTTCTACTAATTCATATACTTCTAATAGCCAATCAACTTGAAAAACCGTGTATAGCACAAGTTCACTGTTTAACTGAATTAATTGCAAAAATTCTATTGAACATAGCACTTGTCGAAAAAAAAATTATTTTATAGTCAATTACATTGACGTAGAGCACAACTGGGTCGACCAATCGATTACATTCCATTCATACACACAAATATTTGTAATGTATTTAAATGCTGTCGGTTGAAAATTAATGAAGGTCCTCTGTGTTGTAAAAAATAACCTTTTAGAATGGTTTATGATAACTGGAAGACAAAGGTGCAGATAGATAGATAACTCTGACCAGTCGTTGTATAAAATTGTATAAATCATCTTCCACCAGCACCAGCAGTGTGTTTTGTAACATAACATTCATACGATACGTTGCTGAATGTTATCTGATGATAAAATTGTGAATTTATTGTCAACATGTTTTGGCTCCGCGACCTGAGTTCATATGTACATATTAATATGTATGTAACAGGTAGGTAATAGATAGAATTCAGGTGTTCAAATTTACAAAACCCTTTCACACCTGACACTAACTTGTACCTACCTACATACCTACTTATACAATTTTCAGCAATGAAAGAAAGAAATAATCAACGGTAATAAATAAATCATTTTGATCTTTTACGATACATAGTGCATGTAAATATCTAATACAAGATTAGCAAACAAAAGGTACAGAGGAAGTGTCGACAATACAAAACGATATTTTAATCGATAATAATCGATCGATACGTGCAATTGATAAGTAAAAATAAGTGACTAAGTACTTAATAGTCAATAATAAATTGGAAAAGCACAAAACATTTACAGGAAAACATGAGAGCTACTGAATAATAACTACAACTCGGTTATAGCGTACTCTAGAGGTTCTTAAGATTCGGGACGCTTTATCAGAAGTTCGTTGAACTACTTAACAGTAAATAAAAAAAATAAAAAAAATTATAAAGATTGCAAAAAAAAAAACATAAGAGCTTTTGGGAAGTAACTACAACTCGGTTATAGCGTACTCTAAAAATTTGGGACGCTTATCAGAAGTTCATTGAACTACTTACAGTCAAATAAAAAAATTCAAAGAAACATAAATTGCACAGTAAAAACATAAAGCTTCTGAATAGTAACTACAACTCGGTTATAGCGTACTTAGGGCTAAGAAGATTGGGACGCTTTATCAGAAGTTCTTGACACTAACAGTAATAAAAAAAAAAAAAAATATAAAGTTGCAAAAACATAAATTCTGGAGTAACTACAACTCGTTATAGCGACTCTAGAATTGACGTAATAGATTATTAATACTTTCATCAAAATAAATTCAAAGAACCATACAATCGACAGAAAACATAAAGCTTAATATACTACAATCGGTTAACGTACTTAGGGTTTAGATCAGTAGCTAAATCAAAAGTTCGTTAAACTACTTAACAATCAATAATAAATTGAAAGAACGATAAAGATTTTCAGAAAAACATAAGAGTTTCTTAGTAGTAATTACAACCCGGGTATAGCGTACTCTAGGGATCCTTAAGAGTTGGCACGTTAAATCAGAAATTTATTGAACTGTTTATCAGACAAGAATTAAATAAAAAAAGATAAAGATTGACAGGAAGACATAAGAACTGCTGAATACTAAATACAGAATTGACAAAAAACCATAAGAGCCTCTGAATAGTAACTACAATTTGGTTATAGCGTACTCTAGGGGTTCTTTAGATTCAGAACGCTTTATCAGAAGTTCATTAAATTACTTAATAGTCAATAATAAATTGAAAGAACGATGAAGATTTCCAGAAAAACGTAAGAGCTTCTGAGTAGTAACTACAACTCGGTTATAGCGTACTCTAGGGGTCCTTAAGAATTTTTACGTTACATCAGAAGTTAATTGAATTACGTATTTAATAAAAATAAAATCAAAAAATGATAAAGATTGGCAGAAAGATATAAGAACTGCTGAATACTAAATACAGAATTGACAGAAAACCATAAGAGCCTCTAAATAGTAACTACAATTCGGTTATAGCGTACTCTAGGGGTTCTTAAGATTCAGGACGCTTTATCAGAAGTTCATTAAACTACTTAACAATCAATAATAAATTGAAAGAACGATGAAGATTTCCAGAAAAACGTAAGAGTTTCTGAGTAGTAACTACAACTCGGTTATAGTGTACTCTAGGGGTCCTTAAGAATTTGTACGTTGAATCAGAAGTTCATTGAATTACGTAGTTAATAAAATAAAATCAAAAAATGATAAAGATTGACAGAAAGAAATAAGAACTGCTGAACACTAAATACAAAATTTAAAAATATAAGAGCTTCTTCTTCAGTTATAATGTACTCTAAGGGTCCTCAACAGTAGAAACGTTATATTAGAAGTTCGAGAACGATAGAATTTGACAGAAAAAAATAAGAGTTGTTGAATAGTAACTTGGTAGAACTCGGCTATAACGCACTCTAGGGGTTATTAAGAGTTAGTACGTTACGTCAGAAGTTAATTGAACTATTTAACAGTTAAAAATAAAATTAAAAAAAAAAAAAAACGATATAGGTTGACAGGAAAGTATAAGAACTGCTGAATAATAAATGCAACTACGATAACGAAAAGGCACTCGAGGTATTTATCGGATTTCCTGTTTTTGAGTAGTAAACTCTTTTCCCTAGAGTATTAATTGTAAGAAACTACTCTCCCCCAGGATTAGCAGTAGTATAACATGTTTTAAACTAGACTGTAAAAGGCCTTCTATCCACCATATCAGACTTATACTACTCCCTTCACAAGCATAAAGCAGCAAATAGAGACAAGTAAGTGAGCTGCATTTTGCGCAGGAGAGATAATTCCAGACTCCGCCCAATTTTAACCAAACATCACCCCTCTCGTTTCATCACGAACCGCCACTGTTCCTTAGAAAGCCCTTATTAAAAAATATTCTAATTTTTTTCTTTAAGAAATAATCCCTCAAAATTATTCTACTTCAAAACACATGAGTTTATATGTGTTTTAATTATCTGCTGTTATGTAACACATTATTGTCTCGTCTTCTCCATATATTGGTTACGTATTTCTTATTATTGTAAAAAACAAATATGTTGCGTGGTCGTATAAATGTATGAAGGTACGCAATGTTATGTCGACCTCGGTTAATGTCATTCGACACCCCATTCTTCACCACGACCCTGTAGCGTGTTTGTGGCAGAATTGTCATTTTATATGTGCATTACGATGAGGCGTTACCAGGAGAAGTGTTCGTCGGAGAAAATGTCCTTTTCTCCATTTCTTTGTCGACTAGTATCTATATAGAGGCTACAGAGCTATATTTTTTTTTTTTATTATTTCTTTAGACACGATTGTCAGAAATTGGAAATACAAAAAGTCTCAAAGAAAATTTATAAGTTTGTTTTTCATTTTTCCAAAGCTATTGAAACATTACTAAATTAGTTTGGTCCCACAATATTTTTAAATTCATACAATTTTTTCTCTTGTAAAAATAAAATTGTGGTTCGATTCATAGTCCTTTTGCTTTCATCTAATATTTTTTTTGTAGAGTTATTGAATCGCTTGGGCGACTAATAATATTTTTTTAAATGAATATTATTTCACTATCTTTACCTATTTTTACTATTCCTACAGGTAGAAACTAAAAAGACTTACCGCCCTACCTTCCGGCTTTGCCCAAGAATGTCCGGAGGATATCTCGTCCATTACAGTTATTTGTAGCTCCTGAAGGTTTTTGTTTATTTTAGTGACAAAAACAATAAGAAAAAATAATTTTTAACGGTAATTTTACTCAGTGGCCAAAAATTAACCAAAAAATTTATTTTTAAGCCACTCTTACTCATTTTAACATTATTTGATTAATTGTAAAATAAAAATATTCTGGTAAGTAACAAAGTTGTTACTAATTAAATTATTCAATGACTAATTCTATTGTTTAAAGCAACTAAACAAGTACATGTCGTATTATAACAAAAATTCGCGCGTGTGAAGGAAGAACAATACCAAAAAGTTCCAGTGAGTGTTTTTATGTTTTGACGTAAAATTTAATCCCAGACAGCTCACATTTTATTTGAATCACCGTTTTCATATTCTTATAATAATGTACCTACGAAATATTTTTTAAATCTAATTGCAGTGGCGTAACCACAGGAGGGTTTAGAGGGTACTACCCCTTTCTCATGGATTAGACTTTTATTTTGTTTTAACTATATCTATTAGAGTCTTCTAAATACGAGATGCAGAAAATGTTGCAAAATTGATTGTACAAAATTTTTTACTTTTTTACTCTTGTATAAAAATACTATCTACCAAAATTGTTTATTAAAAAAATGTATTGAATAAGGTAGTGTTATTGATATATTTTACATGGTCGGCGTTTTCAGCATTTTTTTATTTAGTTCTATCTCCCCCACCACCCTTTCAAAATTCTGATTACACTACAGGTTTGTTGGTTCATTTTATGTGTATTAAAGTAATATGTTTTTTCCACAACTATTTTGCTTTAGGTACCTCAATTAAATGTTATATATTTTATTGTTCCCTCCTCACAAATTCTACCCACGCCAATGCAGTAGCGGATTTACACATTTGCCGCTAGTTAGGCTATTCAAAATTTGCCGCCGCTACTGACACCTGCAATTCTATACACTAATTCACAATCACTTTTTTTGTCAATGAAATTGCAACTTTATGATTGTATTATATTTTTATAAGACTAATCAACAAATATTGATACGAATTCTTTAGGATTAAAAATGTAAGAATGTTAAGAAGAACTTTCGTTGAATGGATATTTACAGCTTTTATTCATTACAATATTATCATTATTGTTTTTTTAATTATCATTATTCTAAGAAATGTATAATATTTATGAAATTCTGTGCAACAATAGAATGCAATTTTTTACGTGTAAATTTATTAAATTTTTATTCTACACTCAAACAGGTTGTTAATATCATCAGAAATATCAATAGAAAAGTATTAATTTTCCACATAATTATATATCTATATAATATTTCATATTGTTATTTTTAAGCAATTTTGTTCGGATTCCCTTTCTCTTCGAATAGATATCTATATTTATGTGGTGAAACATATTACACATTAATTGAATAGTGTGGGTGGACCTTAAGAAAACATTATGGCAATAATTAATTTAAAAAGTAGGTAAAAATACTAAATTTAAAATGTAATACTTAAACGCTATTGGAATATTTAAAAAATTCAAAATCACAATAGTATATTTTATAAATAAGCGTTTAGTAATTTTTCATATACAGACGTTAGTGTATTCAGTATACTGTATAGCACTAAAATATTGTAATTTTTGTTGATTTTTTGAGCCTCGTTTTTTTCCGTGTATAAGATAATAATTTTTTTAAATTTCTGTAAAACAAAAAAATATTTGAGCAAAGTTTGCCTCCCCCAAAAATCGGCCGCCCTTGGCTCTAGCCTATTCAGCCTGCTGGTAAATCTGCCACTGCTGGTCTCTTTGGTACTAAAGTTCTGTTTTTTATTAAATTTTTTTAACTTTAAATGACAAATAAAAGAAAAATAGTAAAAAATTTTCTTTTCATTTCCTTACGTAATTTGAGGTTTTAGAATTTTTTATCTTGTTTTTCCCCCGAAAATCTTGTCTACGCTACTGGTATGTTGACCCCTTTTGTGGATTTTATTAAAGTGATCTGTTTTTCTTCAAAATTACTTTGCCTTTATTTAAGTAGTTACCACAATTAAACGGAATAACTTTTCTTTTTATTTCCTTGACTTTGATTTAGTTTTTTTATATAATTGTTTGTTTAATTTTCACTCTCAAATTCTTCTGATTATTCTGTTTATACATTTCAATTCCTTTTTCAAAAATCCAATATAAAGGAGAAATAATACACAAAAACACTCCAATTATGTGAATGATCGTCATTATATTTTTGCAACCGAACTAAAATTCGAAATACTCGTTTCAATGTTCATTAAAAATTCTTTTCGTTCAAAAAGTAGGTACGTAATTGGTTACGTAACTTAAAATTCTCTAATATCCTAATATGAGATAGATTCCTGGTATTTCATAAAACTTCTGATTTTTATAAATAAATGCCAAAACTTAAACGAGAAAATTTTAACGTTCAAGTATTAAAGTAGAATGTGAAAAAATAAACGCAAAGGCGTTAAAAAAATTCGTAAACAATTATCATTCTTAATCTTTATGAAGAAGTAATAAATAAAACGAATCATACACGTATGACTACATTTTCTAGTTTTAAAAAGAATTCAATCAATTTTACATACATTTACAGCATTGCCCCTATTTGTTCTTTTGTTTAGTTACGTATTGGTATAAATTACGAATTTCCTTGTAATGTTCGGCAAAATTGCTGCCAATTCATGGAAATTTTACATCGTCATTATATTTTGGGCAAGAAAAGGTACAGGGATAAAATTCAACTCAGTTTTCGGGATTAGAAGCCTGCTGTAGGAGGTATTAACAGTTTTTTCGTGATATCTTAAGAATCGTAAGGCTCACAAAAAAATTATTTATGCATTTCCTGTAGAAAATTAAATTCTCAAAAATTTTTGTCCAGATACTTTGTAAAGTAAAATTGAAAATAAAAAAGTTATGACGTGATCTGTAAATAACATCAATAAAAGTTTTTAAACTTTTATATAAACTTTTATTGTAAAAGGTGTTTAGACCAAAATTATATATAATTTAATTCTCTATATGAAAAGTCTGAAATGTTTTTTTTTGTCAGACTGATAGTTCTAAAAATATCGTGGAAAAACTGTGAACATGCTCCATTTAAGGTAAATATGAGTTGTGATGTGTGTGTGTGTGATGGGATCGACTCCTGGTCGGTGCAACATTTTTTTCTGTGCATTTTTACATACCGAATACTTTTTATTTTAGTGTAATCAGTTTTTCTGAATTTGAATGTCAATTTGCCCACACGAAATATGAACCCTTGTCCTTCCCTATAACTATGTAACAGTTGAAATTCATTAGTATATAACACACACCGTGAATAAATATTATTAGAATTTACTTATAGAGTCAATTTGAAAAGTTAATCTCCCATAATAAAAGAACCTTGAAAGTGGTGCCCTAGTTGCCCCACCTGAAACCCAGCCCTGAAATGTATCTCACTGTTAACTATGTATGTAAGTAATGTATTTGATTGCAATAATTTATTTTGGTCCATGAAATCACCGTGAGGATTTTCATTAATCAGTCAGGTGTGATATATTTATGTATGACGTTCAACGTTAAACAGTAGACACTAATGCAATTACTGTTGACACAACGTGAGAACCAACTGAAAGTCTGAAAATTTATCTTGTTTATTAATCATTAAAAGTAAAATACACAAATTTTTGCAGCAAGAAAAAATCAATTTCTGATCTCACGAAACCTCAAAAATAAAAAATAAATATAATTCAGAAATTGGTCAGCTGTTTCTTTTTGAATTTAAAAACTTTAAGAGTTTAAATTTATGCAACTTTTTATATCAATCCCTAGGCACCTAAATTTTAGTAATATTGATAAAGCCAATAACTAATAACTGATTCAAGATAAAAAAATACTAGAATTAGATCAACTTAGGGACATTTGGGAAAATATCCACTAACTACGTGAGCCGTTTCTAATTTAATTTGGACTCCTGCCTCCCCCTTGGTGAGATTTGGTTAAGACCTTCCCTATTCATGTGAGATTGATGTGAAGTTTTCAATGACCCCCTTCCTTTAAATAAGATTTAATTAGATTTTAAATTCTTTCTCCAATTTTAAGGACATGTATTGATGGATGTACTCAGTGTTATATTCAAATCTTTATTTATTAGCAAGACTCCTGGAATAAACCCAAGATGATAATTAATTTGGAACGGGTACATTTTTCTTCTATTTAGGAAGAAATATTGTAACAAATCCAAGACCATTAGAATTTTGCTTTTGGAATCATTTTCTTTACTTAGGTTTCCACTCAAAGCAGCAATTTAAACTTGACGAGTTGTAAGAACAATACCAAGAATTAAAATTATGAGGTCAAGACTCATTGCGTTTGATATTGTTCTTGGTCGAACTATGGCTTTATTTCATTCAATACTTATCGATATGAAACCTAAGATCACTTTCAGAAGATTTTAGGTTTATTAAAATTTGAAACGGGCATATCTTTCTTCTATTTAGGAAGAAGGATTGTAGCAAACCTAAAACCACGAGAATTTTGCTCTTTCAATCACTTGGTCCCTTTTTTTGGGCTTCTTCTCAAAGAAGTATTTTGAACTTAAAGTTTTGCAAGAACTAGTCCAAGAACAAAAGTTTTGAGAGTAATATACATTATGTCTGGTTGTGTTCTTGGTCGAACTATGGCTTTATTTCATTCAATACTTATCGACATGAAACCTAAGATCACTTTCAGAAGATTTTAGGTTTATTAAAATTTGAAACGGGCACATTTTTCTTCTATTTAGGAAGAAGGATTGTAGCAAATCCAAGACCGTTATAATTTTGCTTTTGGAATCATTTGGTCTTTTTCGTAGGTTTCCCCTCAAAGCAGCATTTTAAACCTGGTGAGTTGTAAGAACAATACCAAAAATTCAAGTTATGAGGTCAAAACTCATTGTTCTTGGTTTCCAATTTAGAATCGGCACGTCTTTCTTTGTATTAAGGAATATGGGTTGTAGCAACCGCAACACCATAACAATTTTGGTTTTGGAATAATTCAGTCTTTTTCTTGGGCTTCCACCCAAAGCAACGTTCTGAACTGGAAGATGTGCAAGAACAAGGCCAGGAACAAAAGTTATGAAACCAAAACTCATTGTGTATGGTTTTGCTGATGGCCGAACTCTAGCCTTCAGACCAGTTTCAGAAGATCTTAGAATTTAGTGTTAGAATTTGGAACCGGCACATTTTTCTGTCTATTTAGAAAGATAGGCATTGATTTGTTGATACGAATGTTAAGTTATTTGATGCTTTTTTCTTCTGTTAAACTAACATGAGCATTTGACTGCTTGGTGTTTGGTTGGATCGTGAGTTTTATAAACGGACTGTCGAAGTTTATTTTAAGAAGAGAGAAGAGTGCCTGCCTGTTGACGGTATATTTGTGGTTACTCTGTACATAATGTGAATTCAAAGAATAACTGCTTCACCACGACCGTGAATCGTGAATACATAACATACAAACGATCCACTTATTCACTCACACTTTTCATGGTCGCTCGCGAAAACGAAGGAAGTTGTAAAATGTCAACAGTTTACGTGGTTCAAATTGAAATTATCCCGAATATGAGTCAGTCCGAAGAAGATTTACGTTTGGTTTTATGTAAGAATTGAAATTTATGCTTCTGGATCTGTGCCAGCGCAGCGGTTGAAGAATATTCAAAAAATTTCATGCTTGTCGGTTTCAAAATATAACAATAATGCCCACTTTATGATAATCTATTTAAGTTTAAAAATACTCGAGTCCACTTAGGAACATTACAATGCAACGAACTGAAAATTTTATTCGACGAAAGAAATTTTATAATGATTTATAGGAGAGCACACCGTGGAAATTATTTCTTCATAAATTTTCAACAAAGAAATTTCGTTATTATATTCATTAAAATACGGTTGTAACATTTTAACGTTTTCCTTTAATATTTGTGTTAAAATTTACATACAATCCTTAGTTTATTTAAAACATTTTTAAAATACGGGCCTGATATTTTACAGGGAAGGTTCTGCTGTCAATCAATGCTCATGACTATTTGTGGTTACGGTTTCCCAGAGTTAAACAGCAACTCAATTAATGATTATGTAGCACTTTATTGATAAGAAATTTTCAGAAATATTAAAAAATAAATCATAGTATAAATATAAAACGAACGAGTCATTGGTAAATATTAAATTTTATTTGTTACAATGAACAATGAATAATTTTTACGTTTATGTTACCACAAAATTGTATTAATTTTCTGGAGAGATTTCAAAATAAAAACATGTCAATATTAGTTAGGTCAGCCTTTCTTTTTTTGTTTAACTTTACTTTTTTTTGGTTTGTTATCAAGAGTTCAAAAAGAATTTTCAAATTCAATGGGTACAGAAAGCCAACGTGATACAATAAGTAGGTAAACAGCATTATTATTATTTATTTTTAATTCATTTTAAAGAAGAGAGTTTTAAGCGATTTTACACACCCTAACATAAATTTTACAAATTGATAATTCCATTAATTGACTATTAAAAAAAATTGAATCACGTATAATGGCCCAAAAAATTATTATACATAGTTCTATATAGAATATCAAAAGGAAAGAGGACCATTGAAAATCTCACATTAACTTTTAAATGCAAATATTTTTTTTTCTAATTTTCATTACTTTTTTAATTAAAAATTCATTATGTATTTAGTAAATCTCGCGTAGGGAGGCGGTAGGTAGGAGTCCTACCAAATTTTACTGGCATTATTTTTAGATATTTCAAAATAAAAAGAGATTGTTACCTAGCTATGTCAACCTTTTTCTTTTTTTGGGAACAAATTGATTAGTTATGAAGAATTCAAAAAGAAATTAATTTTTCAAATTCCAAGGAACATTAGGTAAACAAGATTAATATTTAGATTTTAATTAATCGAAACATATTTTTGAGCATTCTAGAAATGAATGTGTCGAAAAGCTGATGTTAAATTATTATAAAATCTGATTATTCTGTTACTTAACTGTATTCAAAGAAAGTTAGCTATACAAATAACATTTATCGTCCAGTATGTTACTAAAATAATGAGATATATAAAAAAAATATTGTTAATCTTTTACCATATTGAGCACACTTCATATATCATTTTATCGATACCCCTTTTTTAATTTTAATTTTATTTAAAATTTATTTTTCCTCCCCTTAGTAAGATTTAATAAGATTCTTCATCCCCTAATATGAGATTTACTGAGTACATAATGTGTTTCTAATTTTAAGTAGAATTAAAAGTTAAGAAGAGATTTTCAGACCCCATTTACTTTAAATGAAATCTCGTAAGATTTTGCTGAACTAACTTCCCTCTTCTTTAATTAGTTAGCTTGAACTAAAATAAAATTAAATATAACATTAAAATAAATTAATAAAAGATGAATCATAATTAATCAGGTTATGGTTAGATCAGGTACATTTACAAAGCAGTTTGGCATAAGCAAAACTAGGGTGAATTAGTTTATTCTGAAATCTGAAATTAGGTTTAGTTGATATTGGATACAAGAAATTAAACATATTAAATAATTATTTTCCTTTTAAGGTATATTATACATTGCAATTTAAACCACACATTATAAAATGTACTTATTTAAATAAACTTCAATAACGTTGTTATATGTATTTGTATTATTAAATCTTCCCAACGTAATAAGATTATCTGAAACAAATTCCAAACTGCAACCTATTAGTTTCATTTATGTAAATTCCTCATTAAATTAGTTGTAAGACAGATAAGAAGGTTAGCAAAAATTTAAGCAGTGATAAGGCGTAACCTTACTTTATATCTATTTTTGCCTTATTTCTGTTCTTAATCGTTTTATAAATAAATTCCTACATTAGTGAGTCATGTTAGTATGCATAATAAAATTATCTCAGTCAGAGGACGATGTTTATTATGGAGACACGTGAAACTGGTAATAAAATTAATGTAGATTTCCTAGGATAACGAATAATGACTGAATGAATTACTAAATGAATGAAAATGTGCTGATGGCATTCAAAAGACACACCCGTCAGTTATTATTATCATACAATTGTTCGCATTTGATGTCTTGATGTATGAATATATGCAAAAAGACATTGTACTGACGACAATTATATTATTACTTAAAATGTATTTTGATTATTTATTAGGTAATTACATAGACAATAAAATTAGGAACTGTGAATAAACTCAAAATAAATTTAATAGAATTTGTTTTCTGATACATTTATTATCTATCAAAAATTGAGTCAGTATTGTATTTAATCAATATACCTACATATACACGTAAATCAAGCTAGCACGACAAAGTTATTTTTCCGATTTCTAACTTGCACTATAATTTGTCGCTAATTTGTTACCAAATCCAAAAATTTGTCGCTCGTGCCGTTTAGCCATAATCAGCTGTAGTGCTAGCTTGATATCAAGCTAGCACTACATATAGCGTATCTCGAAAACGAAATGTCGTAGGATATTATTGTAAAGGCCATAATTTGTCGCTAATTTGTCGCTGAAAGGTGACACATTCAACGAATTTGTCGCTAGTCTTATCTTCAACTGATAAGCGAAAAACTACTGGAAAACCATCAAACTGGCACTACATATGGCATATCTCGAGAAGGAAATGTCGTAGGATATTACTGTAAAGGCCACAATTTGTCGCTAATTTGTCGCTGAAACATGACACATTCAAAGAATTTGTCGCTAGTCTTATCGCCAACTGATAAGCGAAAAACTACTGGAAAACCATCAAACTGGCACTACATATGGCATATCTCGAGAAGGAAATGTCGTAGGATATTACTGTAAAGGCCACAATTTGTCGCTAATTTGTCGCTGAAAGGTGACACATTCAACGAATTGGTCGCTAGTCTTACCTTCAACTGATAAGCGATAAACTGCTGGAAAACATCAAACAATTAATCAAGGAGTTCTTTGTTACATTTGTTTTAAGAGACAGGATTTATTTAACAATTTTTTTTAAATTAGGGTTTCCCTGTTTCCCCCAAATGGGCAACACGTTACCTTTTGAGGGTTTGATGGGTTTCCAGTAGTTTTTTGCTTATCAGTTGAAGATAAGACTAGCGAAAAAATTCGTTGAATGTGTCACCTTTCAGCGACAAATTAGCGACAAATTATGGCCTTTACAATAATATCCTACGACATTTCTTTTTCGAGATACGCTATATGTAGTGCTAGCTTGATATACAGCTAGCACTACAGCTGATTATGGCTAAACGGCACGAGCGACAAATTTTTGGATTTGGTAACAAATTAGCGACAAATTATAGTGCAAGTTAGAAATCGGAAAAATAACTTTGTCGTGCTAGCTTGATATACGTTACATATACTTTATAAGGACAGGTTTTTTATGAATCCTTACTTTTTCCCATGAACCCATACTTTCACCTACTCGCGGTGGTAGTGGTAGTTATCCCTTAACCTCCGATCTGATCTTCATAATAAGAGAGTTTGCTTTGGTTTTGGTATGTTGAGCGGCTTTTAGTGAATCTTAGAGTGACAGTAATGTATTACAATTTCCTAAAATATTTTAAAATTTGCTGAAATGTCCCAGTTTTTCGAGAACGTTCGAGAGTATTCAAAAACGCCCAAGAAGTAAAAAAATGTTTTATAACGTTCCAGAATATTCAAGAATGTTCTTGAAATTTTTCAAGAATAATCTAGAATGTCCCAGAATATACAAAAATGTAAAAGAGCATTTTGAATCATTACAGGATGTTCTGATGAGAATGATTTAGAATGTTTTCAATTTTACAGAAGAAATGATCGACAATGTTCCAGAACCTTCGAGGTTTTTCGAGAATAATTTAGGATGTTCCAGAAAATTTACAAATGTTAGAAAATGTTTTGAATCATTTTATGTTCCCGATTTTTGGCGAATGTTCTACCAAACGTATGGTATACTAGCTATGCCCGCGACTTCTTCCGCGTGGAATAGTGACTTTCGCCAGCATTTCAAATTTTTTCTTCTATATTTTTATTTTCTGGGCCGTAAGCCTTTTTGCCGACGTCATTACACAAAAACTTTCATTCCTTATTTTTGCCCCCTTTAGGGTAAAATTTTTACAAACTTTAAATGTCGTATTTATATCTAATCAAAAGCCTAAAAAATAGGTTTCAAGCCTCTAGCTTTATATCTACTTATCTATCTCTGTACCAAATTTTCATTTAAGTCGGTTCAGTAGTTTGGGCGTGATTGCGTAACACACAAACAGACAGAGTTACTTTCGCATTTATATTATTATAGATTAATATAGTTTAATTATAGTTTAAAATAGTTTATATAGCTTAGTATTCAACTACTTTTATTGATCCAAATAAACAAAACCTCTAAAACTTTTTATACTTAATATTTTAATTTTCTGGGGCGTAAGCTTTTTGGACGACGTCATTACACAAAAACTTTCAGCGGCTAATTTTATCCCCTTTAGGGTAAAATTTTTAAAAACATTGAATGTCGTATTTATTTATATCTAATCAAAAGCCTAAATTATAAGTTTCAAGCTTCTATCTTTAAAAATTACGGAATTTCCACACAAACTTTCCTATTTCAACCCCTTACAACCCTTTTATCGCATTAAAAAGTAGCCTATGTCCTTTCTCAGGCTGTAGACTGTCTCTGCACCAAATTTCATTTAAATCGGTTCAGTAAATTTTAGGCGAGATTGTGTAGCATACAGACAGAGTTACTTTCGCATTTATAATATTCCGCGAATTCATTTTCATCGATTTTCCCATGGGAATAAGATATTTTCCCGCAGTAAAACGTAGCCTATGTGTTAATCCAGGGTGTCAGCTAACTTCATACCAAATTTTATTAAAATCGCTCCAGCCGTTTATATGTGAAGAAGTAACAAACATACACACTCACAAACTTTCGCCTTTATAATATTAGTGTGATTATGACTGGTAATAGTTTAAAATAGAATCCTGTTTTTTATTTCACATGAAGGGTAAATTGACAAAGAAAAGCGTGAGTCGGATTTGAACGTGCTAAAAACAGGTCAGCGTCAAAATAAGGGCCCTGACGGTATCCCATGTGACCGAAGACAACAAATCATTGGAGAGATGCATACCCAGAATGCTCAATTACTCAAATCCCACAGAAGCCTATAAAACTCCAACTTTAATCTAGTTATATTATGTAGTGAACATAAAATTAGACAAAAGCCTTTTCTCAGAATCTATTTCGAACACGTTTGTAGAACATCAGATCGTCTAAAACTTTATAGTCATCAATCAAATGAAAAAGAGTGCCTTCAAAAGAGTCCCAACGTTTGCGGAAGCCGCAATTTATACTCGTAATAAAAGATAGAAGGCACGCTCCGGTATTCCAGAAATATCCTCTTTATCACACGAAGAACATATGTATCTACACAGTTCACGTACAGTTAGTAGTAAAATAAAAAACAGACAGCACTTTATAAAAAATTTAATTTAGAAATATTCCAAAAACATTCGAAAAAATTTGGAATAACATCCAATAAAATTTCAATTCAATTAGGACTTTAAGTTCTTGCAAAGTGCTTGATGCTTCTTCGCTTTTAGTTTTTAGAACTTAAAGGAAGTTCTTTGGGCTTAAAGATGAGCTTTTAGGGCTTAGAAGTGATCTATTTCAAGTCCTCTCGCGAACAGCAATTGATACGTCAAGTTCTTCAATAAATAATATGACTCGTAGTTGGATACCTTTGAACTTTTTTTTTTTTAATTGGGACATCAAGTACTTTAAGCATCATCCTTGGATTTCAAAATGTGCATTCAGTCTTCAGGGACTTTAGCGAAGTCTTTGGGCTTGAAGATGTGCTTTTAGTCCTTTCAGGGGTTTGGAATTGAATGATGTTTCTCAACTCCGTTTGTGACTTATTTAACGTTTTGAAGCCCTCTCCCCCCTATTTTTTACGTAATTATTTTTTTGATTTTAAAAAGTAACTGCACCTTCAAACACTTTAAGCTGAGGTTTTTGGAGGGCTTGAAGCCCCTTTAATGGTGGATGTGCCTATATCTATGGGTAGTACTTTTATTGTTATGTAAAAAACTGAAATTTCATGTTTAATCATTACAACCCAAACAAATAAAACTCAATAGCATTTGGTTTTTTTGCTCTGTATAACGGGGTTGCTTTCTGGAATTCATGTACTATACGTATTTTAATAGTAAATATATTCAATATTTTTGCCACAGGCTGTAGTAGACACATCCATCTATATCCACCACTAATCCACTCACTTTTTTCTGCTCTGTGGTTGTTGTGGGTGTGGATCTGTACAACTTTTATATTATGCGGACGCGAACGGGACGAGTCGGAATATTTCCCTCTGATGTAATGAGTTTCCGTTCAGAGTTTTAGCGTTTGAAGTTCGACTACATACGTTTGTATAAACATTTGACCATTGTGCCATATTTCATATTTACGGTTCCAATCGAGCTTTCATTCTTTTATTAGAAACAGCTCGACTAAACCAGACGATAGCGTCGCGACGCGATTGTACATAATAGTCTGTGGTACAAACGCTTTTGATGTTTTGTTTCATGGAAATGCAATAAGTAACGAATAATAATTGTTCGTAACGTTTTTGGTAGACTTCAACATCATACGTGAATCCAATATCTACGGATTCATGCACAGGGTGTTGCATTAGTTTAGTTGTTAATCAAAGTGCCACCGCATCGATCGCCGATAAGGGCATAACGTCTACAACTTCGTTCATTCATGTTATATTTTCATACCGTAACCTTATGATTGTACTTGACAGAAAACAGAAACGAGCAATATTTTTCTTTGATTGCTTAGGACCATAAGGTCATATCGATCAAATTATAATATTATAAGTTTAATAATACAACATTTAAGAGAGTCTTTGTTTACAAACTACCAAAAATTTAATTAAATTTGTCTACATACATCAAATTCTTTTGCCCTCTACGTATAGATAATAATAGAATTAAATTTGATCAGTACACGTTGTAAAGAGATCGACAGACATGCACATTGCTGTACGTAAAAAAGTATTGCCAATATTTGTGTACAGTCCTAAAATAAATCCAGACGGCGCTATAAATTCTACTTTCAAAATCGTTTAAGTTCAACGCCAATGACCGGATGCGACTTTTGGCTCTGTCAAGGATTTCACACTCTGATTTTGCAATAGGCGAAATCTTTAAATGCATCGATAAACAAATAAAATACCCCAAATAAAAAAATCTATTGTAAAATTAACAAAATAGCGTGCTTACGTCACTGACATAGTCTACAGGAATCAATCTAACTCTCACTGGCAGTAGCAGATAAAAATGTTTACAGTTGGCACAAGGAATAACTTACTTATGCTATGTGGAGAATTATTTAAAAACCGTAAAAATGCATTGCTAAATAATCGACTTACGAGCTTAAAGTGAAGGCCGAGATTCAGAGGCCAAAGTTCAGGAAGTGCTATACTTGGACGATAATCCAGAAACCTGAAACAAACAAATAAATATGTGAGTATTTCAATTTGCACTATTGAATAAGTGAGAAAAATGAAGACTGGAAAAACTTTGGCGGTTGTTGTAGAACGAACAAAATAGCTCAAACTTCAATGCCAAACACGACACTTTAGTTGTCCGAAGCACTTTTCGGTAACAAAGTTACCTTCTTTAGGGACTGAAGTGAACTAAACCTAAAAGAGAACTAATCCTAATATACAGGGTTTTCAAGTTGATGGGCTATTAGAAGTATATGAATTAGTAGAAGGAATTAAATTCTGAAACTTGGGCTCATTTGGTTATTGTTTATGCCGCTTCTTTTAAAAATATTTTCAAGTTCGATTTACATTCGGTTATACCGGAAGTCGACACCAACTTTGTTATTTTAAATGGAATGGTATATTTTTCACGCTGAATTCGAATAACACGTGTAATTCTAAGGTAAGTTTGATAACCAACTTGTACACCTATGACGATCGGTTTCTGAGTTAATTTGATTTATAGAAAAAAAATCGCTACCGCAACCCAAATTATAAAACATCATAACTTCCACAAAATACGACTTAGAGTGTTGAAATTTTTACTAGTAATAGCTGAATATTAGTGCTTACGCCTTGACAAGATTGAATTAAATAATTTATACAGGGCGTTCAAAATAAAATTCTAAAATTGAAAAACTTCAAACACGAATTACCTCGTTTTTTCAAATGGCACCTACTATTTTTGATTTTTTCAATCGATTCCTTTTTTTATCCTTTTTCGATCTATATGGATACTTCCTATTTTATTTGAAAATTTTGGAATAATTTTGAATTATTACATAAAATAGGAAGTATCCATATAGATCGAAAGAGGATAAAAAAAGGAATCGATTGAAAAAATTAAAAATAGTAGGTGCCATTTGAAAAAACGAGGTAATTCGTGTTTGAAGTTTTTCAATTTTAGAATTTTATTTTGAACGCCCTGTATAAATTATTTAATTCAATTTTGTCAAGGCGTTAGCACTAATATTCAGCTATTACTAGTAAAAATTTCAACACTCTAAGTCGTATTTTGTGGAAGTTATGATTTTTTATAATTTAGGTTGCGGGTAGCGATTTTTTTTCTATAAATCAAATTAACTCAGAAACCGATCGCCATAGGTGTACAAGTTGGTTATCAAACTTACCTTAGAATTACACGTTTTATTCGAATTCAGCGTGAAAAATGTACCATTCCATTTAAAATAACAAAGTTGGTATCGACCTCCGGTATAACCGAATGTAAATCGAACTTGAAAATATTTTTAAAAGAAGCGGCATAAACAATAACCAAATGAGCCCAAGTTTCAGAATTGAATTCCTTCTACTAATTCATATACTTCTAATAGCCCATCATCTTGAAAAACCCTGTATACTGAAATTTGTTAAGGTTCAGTGAACATGGTTCAGCAGCAATAGTGATGATGTTCAATGGACCTTGACAATAACAAAAAATAATAATTAAACTAGACTAAATACCGGAGATTCAGGGATAGGACCCTTGTCATTGTTAAGTAAAATTTGGTGTTTTTACAAATGTATAAACTAAATATATAGTTAAAATATCTAGTAGACAATTATTCCTAACTTCCTTAACTAATTTAAGATTAGCTAAAGCTATTAGCTGTAATGACTGTAATAAAAATTTATTGGACAAAGTAGACGCTTCATCCAAACCAGGTTTAAGGAGCATTTAGCTCATGCACGGTTTGGTAGAGCCGAAAAATCTAGTGTTGCCCAACATATTCTTACTGAAGAACATAATATTAATATTAATAATCTTAAATTAGTTAAGGAAGTTAGGAATAATTGTCTACTAGATAGTTTTGAAAGTTTATACATTTGTAAAAATAACCAAATTTTACTTAGCAATGACAAGGGTCCTATCCCTGGATCTCCGCTATTTAGCCTAGTTTAATTATTATTTTTTGTTATTGTCAAGGTCAATTGAACATCATCACTATTGCTGCTGAACCATGTTCACTGAACCTTAACAATTTTCAGTATATATTAGGATTAGTTCTCTTTTAGGTTTAGTTCACTTCAGTCCCTGAAGAAGGTAACCTCCTTACCAAAAAGTGCTTCGGACAACTAAAGTGTCGTGTTTGGCGTTGGGGTTTGAGCTATTTTGTTCGTTCTACAAGTGACAAAACACAAATTTATTGAAAATGAGACAAGCATGTGTGAATGTTTCCATTAAAGCAGATTAAATAAGCCGAGTACAAGAATACACCATTGAAGTTATATGAATTCTTTAGGGGGTATCGGTGGCTTAGCGATAGAGCGCGTGCCTGCCACGTGGCCGACCTGGGTTCAATTCTCAGCCCTGGCAACAAATTTTATCTCATTCTTAATATACACACACCGGCAAATTTAAAGGAAGAAGAATCTCAAATCTATATGTATGCTGACTAATTAATTCACTCACTCATTAAGGCCCTTAGACATAAAACGCTTAAATTTTACGCAGAGGCTTATTTCATGTATATATGTCTACAAGGCATAAGACAGGACAGGATTCAACCCCTAAGGGGATAAAATGGGGTCGCTACCTTTTGCCTATATCTATCAGCTGATTTTATTGTTTTTTTTGTTTAGTAGCCATTGACGAGCTTTAGTGTTTTCAATTAAAAAAATTTGGAAAAATATTTTTATACATTAATCAGTAAAGGAAAATCCGATTTTCTATACAATAGAGTTATTTTGTTTAAAAGCAGTATTTCATTTGAGTTACATCTTCGACTCATTTGCTTCCTCAACAGGTTACACATGGTACAAATTTCGGTTTAATAGATTATCTGTAATATGTTAACAATATGTGTACTGATGAAAAAACAATGAAATTGTATATCTGTTCCCTTTAATACGCCGGTGTGTTTACCTTAACACCTTTAAGTAACACAATTAGTCGAATAAAAATTAGCTGGATACAAGAATACACCTGAAGTTATTGAATTCTTCAGGAGATAGTGGTAGCTTAGTGATAGAGTACTTACCTGCCACGCGAATGATCCGGGTACGATTCTCAACAAGTTTTATCTCATTCTTAATATACTTCATATAATTAACTACATAGTCGAATATACAGTTGCTAGTTTCTAACAACTCCTGTATGGAATAGATACTTTAGTCCTGAAAAACTCACAGAAAAAGTTATCAATTTTCAGAATTAACGTTAGTTCTGATATAATTAATCAATAGATAATTATTTATTACTAATTGTAAGCCAATGAATATTCGAGTCGGTTTCTTTTCATATCTTTTGGTCTCATATGGAAGTCAAAGATAATAAAAAAATTTTTTAATTGCTTTCAACGACGTTCCTGTGACAAGTAAATGATATATAAACACATTTTCATATTTAAAACGTGTCAATTAATATAAAAGAAAAAATAATTCTAACACAGTTTTTTATTTGATAAATTACTATCTACTTATTTAGGTAGGTACTTCTTAAAATTTTATTTAAATTAGCCAATTTTCTTCTTCTCATTTATTCAAGTTTCAAAGAACATTGCTAATTTATCTTCTTTTTAATAAATAGGCAGGCAGACGATCACCACACACCTTTTGGGAATGCAAATTAGCCATCAGGGTCAAGTTTAATACCCACTTAAGCCTTTAAGAAAACCAGAATAAAATTTTTACATAATTTTAAATTTGCCCTTAAGAGCAAAATTAATTATTTCAAATCAAATTTTTATACCTGGGGGAAGATAATGTGGCAAAAAAATTGTATTGTGTAAAGGAGGGAAAAGAGAAGTTGTCCAGCAAAATCTGTTCACATCTCATTTAAGGAGGGTGAGTCACAGAAAATCTCACGTCAGTTTTGTAATTTAAAAAAAATTAAAAATTATCCTGAAAACTCATTATAGGGTAAGTCTCACATGAAGAAGAGATGAGAGATTCCACTAGATACCATCATATCTCACTAATTGTAAGAGTGAGTGAGGGATCTAATTAAAAAGAATAGCTCACGTAATTAATGGTATTATGAATAAAATATTAACCATCATAGAACAAAAATACAACGATGTATGTGTACTTTATGTATTAACTAACTGCCTTTTTTTTTGGCCACACTATTTGAGAAGTTTAACACCCACAATCCAGCAAAAACTAGTTTTCACTAACAATAAGTGCCCATTTGGAATGTTTCAAATCTTTTAAGAAAGTGTTTACTAAGCACTCAAGTTTTTTGACCAATACAATATAAACCCATCAGATGTCTTAATTTAAATTGAATGAAGCGATGAAACTAACAATTAAATTGGCATTCCGAAGTCAAAGATATATTCGACTTTACATTGGACCATTCACTGTTATAATTATAAATACAGGGTGAACCTTAAATAGCCAGTAAATATAAACCAGGGATTTACGTAATGTACTTTGGACTCCTAATTTATTTACCGTCCTTTTAGTCTGTAATTTACCCCAAAACGACTCTACATTAATCAGAAGTCCGCAATTAATAATACATTAGTTTTGAAACACCCTGTATAATAACGGCGTGATAGATCAATCGAACAAAACCATTATACTTACACATACCATATACACCGTGGGTCAAGTCTACGACTACCAAAGTAATTTATGCGTTATAAAAAATTAGTGTGAAATGAAATTTAACACGAGCCAATGTCCTAGCACATGAACCAACATAAAGTACCGAATAATAGTAAGTCTTTTATATTCAACTTGCGTCATCCATCCTCTGTAGTATCTTCCATACGAAGAAATACATTAATGGTTTTTTGTTGGGATCGCCAGCGCCTGCGGCAAGTACTACAGAGGAGTTCAAGAGTAAAATATAAAATATTAAAACATCCAACACTTTTGGATGACCTTATGTAACTGTAGGTACCCTATAAAATTTTGGATTGCTTGCAACTGTGTCAAATAATAATTAACAATTTTGAAAGTAAATTAAGTTTCTTTGTGTAATCGTATCGTAATATTTCTAAATTTTCACGTACCTACCTAATAACACAACAATTTGATTTAAAATAATAATTGCCAATAAAAAGTGAAAAAATGATATTCCTACAGACCTACACAGTTAAGTTATTAATAAATAGTGAAAATGTCAATGCCTTTTAAACACAAGGTACGTGGACATTAACATTATAGATGTATGGTGCTATTTCTATTTGTTTACATTATTACTCGTAATGTAATACCCACCCACTTGTTTGGCATTTCGAGCTGCAAAATTCTGTATTTAAGTATCTGAGTTGGTTGCACTTCTAATATGTAAACAATGCAACGTACATAAAAACTTATATGCATATACAGGGTTTTTCAAGTTGATGGGCTATTAGAAGTATATGAATTAGTAGAAGGAATTCAATTCTGAAACTTGGGCTCATTTGGTTATTGTTTATGTCGCTTCTTTTAAAAATATTTTCAAGTTCGATTTACATCCGGTTATACCGGAAGTCGATACCAACTTTGTTATTTTAAATGGAATGGTATATTTTTTACACTGAATTCGAATAAAACGTGTAATTCTAAGGTAAGTTTGATAACCAACTTGTACACCTATGACGATCGGTTTCTGAGTTAATTTGATTTATAGAAAAAAAATCGCTACCGCAACCTAAATTATAAAAAATCATAACTTCCACAAAATACGACTTAGAGTGTTGAAATTTTTACTAGTAATAGCTGAATATTAGTGCTAACGCCTTGACAAAATTGAATTAAATAATTTATACAGGGCGTTCAAAATAAAATTCTAAAATTGAAAAACTTCAAACACGAATTACCTCGTTTTTTCAAATGGCACCTACTATTTTTAATTTTTTCAATCGATTCCTTTTTTTATCCTCTTTCGATCTATATGGATACTTCCTATTTTATGTAATAATTCAAAATTATTTCAAAATTTTCAAATAAAATAGGAAGTATCCATATAGATCGAAAAAGGATAAAAAAAGGAATCGATTGAAAAAATAAAAAATAGTAGGTGCCATTTGAAAAAACTAGGTAATTCGTGTTTGAAGTTTTTCAATTTTAGAATTTTATTTTGAACGCCCTGTATAAATTATTTAATTCAATCTTGTCAGGGCGTTAGCACTAATATTCAGCTATTACTAGTAAAAATTTCAACACTCCAAGTCGTATTTTGTGGAAGTTATGATGTTTTATAATTTGGGTTGCGGTAGCGATTTTTTTTCTATAAATTAAATTAACTCAGAAACCGATCGTCATAGGTGTACAAGTTGGTTATCAAACTTACCTTAGAATTACACGTTTTATTCGAATTCAGCGTAAAAAATACACCATTCCATTTAAAATAACAAAGTTGGTATCGACTTCCGGTATAACCGGATGTAAATCGAACTTGAAAATATTTTTAAAAGAAGCGACATAAACAATAACCAAATGAGCCCAAGTTTCAGAATTGAATTCCTTCTACTAATTCATATACTTCTAATAGCCCATCAACTTGAAAAACCCTGTATATGAAATGTTTCACAATAGTTGTTAAGTTTTTATTAATTGCAAAAATGTAGAGATTGTGACGGTAGGTATACTTAGTGATTCCGGTTTTCAAATTTTCTTAATTACAAATTGACCCAAGAAAAAGCTGTTCATAAAATACGTCACGCTAAAATTAGCCTTTTTTGACCACCTCCCCCCCGGTTGTTATGCTGTGTCACACTTTCTGAAACCCCCTCCTGTAAAGATTACGTCACAAAAACTAAGCACCCTCCCTTTGACTTTAAGAAATCCTATTGATGGAAAATTATGTAAGCTCGTTTGGGGCAGAGACAAGGGATGCAGATTAACATTTTTAAACGATTAAACCCTCGTACGTAAGGAATTTTTGTGTTTACTGTGTTTCCCATTGCGTTTACAGTGGTAGTTTCTTAAGCTCCTTTAATAGGGTGTGTAAGATTTTTTTTGGGCATCCAGGGGGATAGACACCCCTGCTTACTTAAGGTGCCCTCCGAAGCACAATTGAACGAACCCACTTCGCCCGCCGGTCACCCATCCACGTGCTGGCCAGAGGAAACGTTGCTCAACTTCAACACCACACCCATTGATCGACACCTAAGCTTATACGCTATCCAGTTCCACAGCGAAACACATTATGTATTTCCAATAAAAAGCGCAACTTTTGACGGTGTATATTTTTTTTTTCGGCAATAGAAACTTTATTTTAATCAAACGTTTATAAAATGTAAAAGATGCTAGTTGGTTTATTTTCTTTCAACACAACTAAAATTTTCAACGAATAATAAGATATATAAGATTCCCATAAAACATAATATGTAAGTACATACTACAAAAATAATCGTGCATGCTGGTCAATAAAAAGTAAACGTACGTATGCAATAACAAAGACAGAACATACAAAAACCTGACATCTAATAAAACAGAGTTTTCTTTAATGATCCATACAACGAAATAATCTTTTTTGTACAATACTAAATACTATAACTATAGTAATAAAAACTCCATTCGGCAATCCCACGCATCAAACATCAAACTAATTACATTTACAGTAACCGAAACAAAAACATCACCAGATGTGCTACCATCTATCTATTTATTTAGTGTGGTAATATAAGAAGAAATAACAAATCTGGTAGGTAGGTATGCGAATTGCTTATTAAGAAGGGGAAATAGTGATCTTAACAATGTACCTACCTCAGTGGCGGATTTACAAATTTGTCGCCCTTACTAACACCTGCAATTCTATACCCTAGTTCACATTCAATTTTTTGTCAATGAAATTGCAACTTTATGATTGTATTATATTTTTATAAGACTAATCAACAAATATTGATACGAATTCATTACGATTAAAAATGTAAGAATGTTAAGAAGAACTTTCGTTGAATTGATATTTACAGCTTTTATTCATTACAATATTATCATTATTGTTTTTTTTAATTATCATCATTCTAAGAAATGTTTATGAAATTCTGTGCAACAATACGCAATTTTTTACGTGTAAACTTTAAATTTTTATTCTACACTCAAACAGGTTGTTAATATCATCAGAAATATCAATAAAAAAGTATTAATTTTCCACATATATATCTATATAATATTTGTTATTGTTATTTTTAAGCAATTTTTTTTCGGATCCCACTTCTCTTCGAATAGATATATTTAAGTGGTGAAACATATCACACATTAATTGAATAGTGTGGGTGGACCTAAAGAAAAAATTATGGCAATAATTAATTTAAAAAATAGGTAAAAATACTAAATTTAAAATGTAATACTTAAACGCTATTGGAATATTTTAAAAATTCAAAATCACAATAGTATATTTTATAAATAAGCGTTTAGTAATTTTTCATATACAGACGTTAGTGTATTCAGTATACTGTATAGCACTAAAATATTGTAATTTATGTTGATTTTTTGAGCCTCGTTTTTTCCGTGTATGATACTAATTTTTTTTTATTTCTGTAAGACAAAAAAATTTTTGAGCAAAGTTTGCCGCCCCCTAAAATCTGCCGCCCTAAGCTCTAGCCCAGGGATGGCGAACCTTTTTTGATGTCCGTGCCACAAAGTTATAAAAATTCTTTTTTAAATAGGTAACGTGCCACAATAAAATTTCATTCGAAATGTTAGCGTGGTGAAACTATACGTAAGTATAATTAAACAAATAAACAAAAGCAATTCATCTTTAAACAATTTTTTATTAATCAATGTTTTACAAAAAGCAATATGCTAGAAATAAAATTACGTTAAAAAAACATTGTTTTTAATGTGATTTTTGTTGCTGTACACAAGATGATAAAGATTTAATATCTGGTTCATATTTAAGTTAATTTCAACAGTACGCATGCAGAGCTCGACTCATCCGTCATTCTATTCCTATATTTATTTTTTATAAAACTTAATTCTGAAAATAGAGATTCACATGCCCACCACGATGAAAATATTGATAAAATTGCCTTTGCTAATATTTTTAAAGTTTTAAACAATTAAACGTGTCAGGAACTGAATTCCATGTATAGTTAGAATTTCATCTTCTGCAATTTTATTTATTTTATCCAATAATCAATTACTTTCAATAATTTCTAAATCATTTCTTAAATCAACAAATTTTTGGTTATATATGGTACTTGACTGAAATTCAACTAATTCCATTTCTAATTCATTAAAATTTAACCACTCAAGGACTTTTAAATTTAATTTTTCAAATGGTATTGTATCAGGATATAAAATAAATTTTGATTCGACCGCTGCGACAGCAACAACATTGAAATACCTGAAGAAAGCGAAACTGGATACGCAAAAATTTTTATCTAATGCGCATCTGTATATACTTTGAAAGAATTCATGCGATATTTTAATAATAAAATGTATAATTTGACGGTTCTAGTTAACATACTAAGACAGGTATTCAGTACTACAAATTTATATCATAAACTATAAATTAAGTGTAGATTAATAATTTTTAATTCATTTCTATTGAAAAAAATTGTTTTTGTGCGTGCCATCAAAATTTTCAAACGTGCCACTTGTGGCACGAGTGCCAATGGTTCGCCATCCCTGCTCTAGACTATTCAGCCTGGTGGTAAATCCGCCACTGACCTACCTATAATACATAAATAAATGTAAATGTGAACAGTTAAGTATAGAAATTACGATTTATTAAAATTAAATAGGTGCATGTATACACAAAAATATTGCAGTTTTCATTTATTACGTTTTTATATCCTAGGCACATTATAACTTATAGAGTTTGTGTTGTATTCAGACGCAAATTGATTAAAGAACTTAGGTATTGTTGAGTAAGTAAAATAACGCTAGGTAGGATTAACTACAACTGTTAGTCGAGGTTTAAGTAACACAGTGACCTAATCGGCTAATAAGATTAAAGAACCATTTAAGTAAACACAAATAGAAAAGTTTTCGTAAAGCCTCTTTTTCTTAACTACTTAATCGATTGTTTTTTATGTTTATGCCTTATGGACACCATTGATTTTGTCGTGTCAAAACAAATTAACAAAGTTTGGAAATTGAATTTACTGGTACAAATTAAATTTACTGTTAATTACCTGGTTAAATATATAATTTATTTATTTATTTGACTAAATAATTCGTTCCTACAGACATATTTAGTGGACAAAAATTATTTACTAATTAATTAAATTAATTGTAATTTTCATATCAATTTGTATTAAGTATTTAATACATTCATTACTTCTTTAATACCCCATAATTAAATGAATATTTGGTGTTAAAGATTGAAAATTTAGTTGCTAGTGCTGCATAGTCTGCTGCTCTGTAACAGTTAGACAATCGAAAGCTACCGTAAAATAATGTCCTGATCACCATTGTTTAAAACATTTTTCAAAAGTTACTGAATTGTATGAAAGTATGAAGAACTTAATTATTTTATATCGATTTGGTATTTTTAGCCGCAAATAATTTCGAGTATTTCCAATTCGTTTGTTTATAACAGAAACTCTGAACAAGGCATTTAAACAAACAAAAAGCAAACATGAAACCGATACGATATCTGCTTGAAACAAATAAGGAACGTCAGTAAAAAAAAAAGATATAAAATAAAATTTCTCTCTAAATTCGAATATCTTATTATTGTTATATAAAAATAGTTACGTGGTTGAAATTTGTCAGGCTGCACACCAATTTGTTTCTGACAGGTAATTTCATAAGAATTTCAAATAATTTATCAGCAGTAGTTCCGAGAATTGGTTTAATTTTACTTTGACCTTCTGGAGCTTCAACAAAATGAACCAATGACTTTATATTTTGTTTATGAAAATTACTGTTAGGTACATTTATCTGTGGAGTTAAAATTTTAATTTAACGGTTGTATAAAATGAAATAGTTATGGTAAACTTGTTGTTTACTCAAGGTGTGGGAACAATTATCAATTTAGGGGATGGAACAGTGCTGGAGGTACAATATTTGAAAACGACAGGATAAGCTAGAAATTTAATCATTTTTTAAGAGATTTCTAGAACATTCCGGAAGAGTGTCGAATTTTCAAGATCATTCCAGAAAGTTGCAGCATTTTGACTTTCTGGAGCTTCACCAACCAACACGAAATTTGCAAACCTCCTAATGACAAAGTTTCGTTTATAAAAATTACTGTTAAACTCATAAGTGAAGCTAAAATTTGGATTTAATAATTCTTCCCCAGAAAGAGACAGAACGAATAGTTATGGCAAACTTGTTGTTTACTCAAGGTGTGTATTAATTATTAATTTAGGGAATGGAACTGTTCTTGGGAGTGAAAGATGTATAAGAAATGTAATAATTTTTCCCGAAATGTCTAGGACATTCCAGAAATGTGTAAAATTTTCCGGAATATTTTACAAAGTTTCAGAATTTTATCTTATTCTCTAGACATTTCTATACTATTCAAAAATTTGTAAAATTTTCTATATTTGTTTAAAATATTCCAATTGTTTGATAGTTTCTACATTTACTTAATGGAAATTCATGTTCAACTAAAAACGTTAATTTCCACAATTTATTTAGTACTTAACAATAATTGTTTCGCACTATTTAGGTATTCATCAGAAGTATTACAATAACCTTTTAAAAATTATACAGCAGATTTATATAGAGGTATTTAAAGAGGAGGGGGTTACAAAAAGGTTTAGTAATAGGGAATTGTTTAGATCTAATTGATCATTAAGAAGTAAATTTGTGGTTTTTTGTTTATTGATTTATAGGGTTTCTAAAGTGTTGGTTTGCAACTTTTATTTTGTGTGTGTAGTATCACATAATCATCATTAAAGGTGTGATTTTCTTCTATCAAATGTTTGGCGTAATTAAAGTCTAAAAATTTAGACAAACGCAAAATAAAAGTTACAAACTAACACTATTAGAAACCCTAGAAGTCAATAAACAAAAAACCACATATTTACTTCTTAATGATCAATTAGATCTAAACAATTCCCCATTACTAAACCTTTTTGTAACCCCCTCTTCTTTAAATATCTCTATATAAGTCTGCTGTATAATTTTTAAAAGGTTATTGTAACACTTCTGATGAAGCACTAAATAGTGCGAAACAATTATTGTCAAGTACTAAATAAATTGTCGAAATTAACGTTTTTAGTTTTATTTTAAAGTATTCCAATTGTCCCAAAATTTTGTGGAAACTTCTGGAGTGTCCCAGAATGTTCTCACAAGGCCTTGATACTTCACGGAGAAAACAATCATGAAAATATTGCTAGAATTCTAGCAAACATGACTACAAAATCTGTCAATTATATGGATTTTACTAGAAATAACTAGTCAATCTACGTTCGGTGTTGAGACTGAATTCTAGTAAAATTGACTTAATTAGAAAACATTTTTTACAGTTCTTATCACTAATTTTACTAAACTATTCTCATTCTAGTATTTTTTTCTTTACGACACGATAAAATAATCGAGAGGTAGAGAAAAAAAGTCTAGACTTATTTAGCTTGATTATTCTAATACTAATTATTAGAAAGAATGAAAAATTGTTTTATACCACCAAGTACATTTTATGAGAATTCTAGTATTATTTACTTGAAAAATTTTGCTTGACTCATCAAGTAATAAAATCATGATTATTTTTCTCGTGTTTCGTTAATATCTATTACCAAATACTACCTCAATCCCAATTAAATACATTTTCCTTGTTTTAAAATAACTTTTAAGTTTGTAAGGTAAAATGCATATTTTACATGAAACTGAAATTTTGGTAAAAGTACTCCATAGTTTCGCTTCTTCTTCTTCTTCGATTTAATAAATAAATGATGCTTCACGAAAAATCCACCCTAGAAAGTTTAAATTTTTAGTACCATACAGTTTATTCATGATGAGTTTTCTTTTTTGCCGTGTGCCCCTCGACACATCGTTCTTTTGGGGTTGCTTACATCAAAAATGTAAATTCAAGGAAAATCTGAAAACCACGAATTTCATACTTTTGATCTTCTTTAATTGCAAATACTCACTACTTAATACACAAATACGAATTTTTAATACACTTGGAAGTGTCGTTTCTTTTAAGAGAGAAGTGGTCCAGTGGTTAAAGCGTTTGCTTGAAATAAAGGGGGCGGCACAGCGCCTGAGTTCAATTTACAACCCCTGCAATACTTTTTTCTATTTTATAGTCATTTTTGACTAATTTTACATTAATTTATGCATTTTAAAAGAGTCAGTCAAATTCGCATTTGACTAATTATGTCGTTTTCAAATTGGATTTACTTTTAATGTGACCCGATTGTCGTTTGTCTTTGACTTCATTACAGTTGAACGTCACTCTCTAGGCAATTGTTTATTTTTTTTTTCACTTTCCTTGAATCACTGTGTGACTTGTGACAGTTTTGCGCAGATGGACATTAGCTCGTTTATTAATATAACACGTTCACACATATTAGAGCATTAAAGGAGCGAATCAGGACACGTGTCCCATTGCAAACAAAATTACACGAATAGCACACACATCTCCCAAAAATAAATGAAACAGATTTGTTTTTTGTCTGTCTGTTTGTTTGTTTATTTGCAATGCGGTTCTCGCCAACTGTTTAAAGACTTTTTAAGATAGACCAACCAGAAGCCGATTATGTAAAGTGACATGGCGAAAATTTACGTTATGAATATAAAGTGTTCATCAAAAAGGTGGAATTCTATTAACGACCTGGCGATCATCAAATAATGATGTGATGAATTTAAAGTGGATATAGTTTTTAATGATATTATCCTGTAACGTTGCTAAAATCGATTTCAAATAGTAGGTTTATTCAAATTGAGCGATTTTGTCATTGAAAATTCATAGCCAATAAAAATACGCAAATTCTGTTATTCGCTATTAATTTGCAGTAGTTAATAAACTTGATTTTTGTCAGCAAACTCACAAACAATAGGTAATCATCTTATGATTAACCCATATTTCTCTATCCTAACTTTAAGTGATTTAGAAGAAACAATAAGTAAAGTAAATGAGGGGGGAATAGTGATAGGAAGAAAAAAGATATGGACAATATCGTACGTGGATGATATAGCGTTAATAGCGACAAATTGGGGTGCAATGAGGGAAATGACAAAAAAATTGGAAAAATACTTGGAGAAAAAATGCTTGCAGTTGAATGGTGAAAAAACCAAAATAACAGTTTTTGTTGAAGTAAGAGGTGGGACATGAAAAGCGAAAGAGGAAGAGATTGTGTAAAGTATCTGGAGAGAAGAATGAATCAATGGAGCATGTATTAGAAGAAGTAACGGGGAAGAATGAGAGGGAGGAACTTGGAAGGATAATAAATGCGGATGGTAGTGGTCTGGCCCTATTGAAGCTAATTTTAAAAAGAAGAGGTGTTGAAAGGGGGGGGGGAGAGAAAACACAGGAAAAATGAATATAAGGGTAAAGGAAGGGAATTGATTAATATAAATATATAAATTTTTTGAAGGTTGGAGAATATAATGTTTCTTTTTTTTTGTGTATATCGAAATGTAAACGTAACTTTTTGATTTAATAAAGACCTACTACCTACTACTGTATCCCAACTTTTTGTTTGAGAAATTTTGTTGATTATTATTATCATCATATTTATAGCGTTGATTTCTACCCTAAATACATGGGTAGTCTTTTTGACTCCACTGTTTTATCACTTACCTCCCTTACGTTGCAAGGGACGCTTACCAGAATAAAATTATCCTTTAAAATTCGTGGATTGTGAAGATACTTCATACGATTAATTATTCTAGAGGTATTTCAATATTTGATGAGCTATGTAATGTCTGAAAGGGTATGTGAGGTATGTACGAGGTTCGTACAAGGTAAATTGTCACTGAACATTGATTACCGGTAATAATGATTGTTATTCTGATTTTATAGTGCTCATTTTAGATTTTCAGAGCTAAGAATGTGGGTTTTTTCTGACATGTTCTTTTCCCACGCAAGCTCTAGGCCAGGGATGGCGAACCATTGGCACTCGTGCCACAAGTGGCACGTTTGAAAATTTTGATGGCACGCACAAAAACAAGTTATCGTTTTTAATAGAAATAATTTAAAAATTATTAGTCTACACTTAATTTATAATTTATGATATAAATTTGAAGTACTGAATACCTGTCTTAGTATGTTAACTAGAACCGTCAAATTATACATTTTATTAAGTATATACAGATGCGCATTAGATAAAAAATTTTGCATATCCAATTTCGCCTTCTTAAGGTATTTGAATGTTGTTGCTGTCGCAGCGCTCGAATCAAAATTTATTTTATATCCTGATACAATACCATTTGAAAAATTAAATTTAAAAGTCCTTGAGTGGTTAAATTTTAATGAATTAGAAATGGAATTAGTTGAATTTCAGTCAAGTACCATACAGAACCAAAAATTTGTTGATTTAAGAAATGATTTAGAAATTATTGAAAGTAATCGATTATTGGATAAAATAAATAAAATTGCAGAAGATGAAATTCTAACTATATACATGGAATTCAGTTCCTGACACGTTTAATTGTTTAAAACTTTAAAAATATTAGCAAAGGCAATTTTATCAATATTTTCATCGACGTGGGCATGTGAATCTCTATTTTAAGAATTAAATTTTATAAAAAATAAATATAGGAATAGAATGACGGATGAGTCGAGCTCTGCATGCGTACTGTTGAAATTAACTAAATATGAACCAGATATTAAATCTTTAGGTACATCTTGTGTACAGCAACAAAAATCACATTAGAAACTTTTTTTTAACGTGAATTTTGTTTCTAGCATATTTCTTTTTGAAAAATTGATTAATAAAAAATTGTTTAAATATGAATTGCTTTTATTTGTTTAATTAATTACTCTAGCGTATAGTTTCACCACGCTAACATTTCGAATGTAATTTTATTGTGGCACGTTACCTATTTAAAAAAGAATTTTTATGACTTTGTGGCACGGACATCAAAAAAAGTTCGCCAGTCTAGGCTATGCTTGGCACTTTTATTTGTTTAGTTAATTACTAAATTTACTAGAACTTTTCTTACGTTTTGCATTTCACTTTTATTAAAGTTAGATATTTTTGCCTTTTTCATCTTTTATTCTTTTAATTTCGATTGAATTTGTCGTTGGAAATTTTTGAAACATCGTTTAAAATAAAATTAGACACATACGAAAAAAAGCGCTTTTAAATATTTTAATTTATGTTTATTAGACACTTTACACGTGTTTCGACCAACTTGGTCTTTCTCAAGAGTAATACTTATTTACTTAGCGTTTTTTTTTCGTATGTGTCCAATTTTATTTTATTTTTCTATACCACAACACAATTTCTCCCACGTAGTGTACGTAAGGCCTAGGTTGGCTTCACTATAGTCTATATTACTGCGCAACCGCATCGCGTGGTTCATCCGATACTGAACTATCTCTAATTATTTTTAATAAAGCTTTCAAAAACTGCTGAGGTGTCGAGACGGCCCTGACTAAGCAGTTTCTCAATTCTATAGCTACCAACTGCCAAGCTACCAAGCAATAAAATTAACATCGTCTTAGAATCCTTGCAGGTACTATACTTTATCTGACAGCACACTTGATTCCACTGAACGTATAGTTCTTAATATACGTAGTTGCTTCGCTACTAGTGTTTCCATTAAGAGAGAAGAGGCGTACAATCTTGATCGGGTTTCGCTTTAATCTTGCCAAAGGCGTTACATTCGTAGACAATTATTAGACTTGTATCAGTGATTTGTCTCGTTTATAAATCAATCGGACGAAAGCGACCGTATTATTAAATCGAGACGGCCATGAAGCGACAATTATACTTGACTAACTAAATGCAGTCAGCAAACGATAATTACAATTGAACTGAACAAGCGATCGTGACCTGACAAAGTAATTAAAAATAACGGTCCTCCAGTTTTTTTTTTTTTATTATTTTTAATTTAAGTATCTACGCGAAGTTTACTCGCGAAACTCGGAAAAGAGCAATGTACTTTATATTATTCGATCAATTTAAAAAACAGCTGCAACAGCAATTATTATTATTGCTCGTTTTTTTTAACGAACGCGCTGCCGAAAATTCTTATAAATCGCGTAGGACGAACATAAAAATGAATTAAAAAAGGCTAAAATACTTATTAAGTTTTAAATTGGTCGAAACAATAATTAAAAAATAAATAATACATGATGTAATAATTTACTTTTAAATTGCATTTATTTTGCATACAAGTTTAATGAAACTGTTTGGACTTAATAAAAACGGTTGGTAATAAAAATTCCGTAATAAAAATCGGCGACGTTTAATTATTAATGAGTTTATTAATATTTATGTAATTTGTGTATTTTTATATTGAAAATTATTTTGTTTATATAGGTACCTTTGGGTTAGAAAATGTTCATATTCATATATTTTTTGTCAAATTGTCATAAAATATAATTAATTTTGAGAAACTGCCAATAAAATGAAATTGAGTCTAGAGTGGACAAACATAACGGCCACTTATACAAAGAATCAAGAAATCAGAAATATTGATAGTCTGACGGCAGATTTATGAAAAAAATTAATACTCTTATACTTTTGTAATTATGAATGACAAGAAAAATCCGTTTCAATGTATAATTTTTTATCACTCTTTTATAGGTATGTCGCAAAATTGAAACGAAATCTTAAAAAAAAATACCGGCCAAGTGCGAGTCGAACTCGCGCGCCGATGGTTCCGTACAAACCTGTATATATGTGATGTAACTAAAAATTTAAGGTTTTCGGAATTTTTCATTTATATGTGCTATAAAACATTGCTTCATGCCAAATTTCAAGATTCTAAATCGACTGGAAGTACCCTTTAGGTTTTGATTCCCTTGCGAGTAGTTGCGAGTTTGAAAATATGCGGCTTAAATTGCTGTTTATTTTGATTGCGTTGACATAGAAGTTTGATTTTGTTACAGCTTAAAGGTATTATAGACCTGAGTATTTAATATGAATTTCAATTTAATACCTCTACGCGTTCATGAGGAAAGGGGTAGTAACTTTAAAATTATTTAAAATATTTTTATTATATGATGTAACTAAAAATTTACGGTTTTCGCAATTTTTCTTTTATCTGTGCTATAAGACGTTGCTTCGTACCAAATTTTAAGATTCTGAGTTTACGGGAAGTACCCTGTAGGTTTTGATTCGAAAATTTGCGGAAATTTGCGGCATAAACGGCTGTATCTTTTGATTGCTTTAGCTTAGAAGTTTGATTTTTTTACAGCTCCAAGGGATAATAGACCTGAGTATTTGGTATGAATTTTAGCTTGATAGCTCCACGCGTTCCTGAGAAAAAAGGCCTTGACAGACGAACGGACGGACGGGCGGACGGACGGACAACGAAGTGATCCTATAATAAGGGTTCCGCTTTTTCCTTTTGAGATGCGGAACGCTAAAAATATCGAAAAAGTTCATATTTATTTTATTTTATTTATCCACATATAGGTACACAAATGACGTCTTATATTTGCGTTTCATTCACTTCTTGGTATGTGGATTAGGTTATGGTGTGTAAAGTACCCCCCTCCTCACAGAAAGTGTAACACAGTGTGACAACCGGGTGGGGGGGTCAAAAAAAGCTAATTTTAGCGTGACGTATTTTATGAACGGCCCCTTATAGTAGGAATCAAAGAACATAGTCAGAAAATTACATTTGCAGACAAAAAGGGAACGTACGGTTAAAAATAGATAAATAAATTAACATTGTAGAATCAAAATCAAATATTTATTCAAATGAAATAAAAAGAAAAACAGTTATAAATATTTGAATATTTTTTTTGGACTGTCGTTATTAGTTTTACTTGTGTAGATATAGTCAAAGTTTCCAATTTTCCTCTAAACCATTGTACCTACCTAGTTGTAGTTGACAAATTTTGAACGACAATCATTTTTGGCATAAAAGTAAAATTGTTTTGAAATAGTTCAGTACATATCTATCGCTGTTGTTGCCTTTTAATATCTGCAACAGAAGTTTTATAGCTGATGCACAATATTTTCACACTTCGTCGGATGCAGCACGATATTAAATCGGCGCTATCCATGTGGAATAGTTTGTTTCTTTTTTCATTTTTGATTTCGTTTGGCTCAACTCACTGCCTACCTACTCTCTTTCGTCTTTTCAAATTGCTTAGCCATTTTGGCGTTCATTTGAGGTGTTTATCAATATCTTTACCAATTTTAGTAGACTGCTACGAATCAGACTGATTATTTCAATAAATAAAAAAAATCAGGAAGGTAATATTATTTATCCTTCACGTCACGAATTATGTGTTTGTGAAGCATTTATTTCAGCGAAGTGAATTTTATGAAATCGTGAGTGTCTACAGTGAAATTGCAGTGATGTGTTGACAATGTCTAATATTAGCATGACTTTATGATTTAGGATTACATTGTAACGAATTTTCTAGTCAAAACTTATTTATTTAACTAATAATTTATTTAACACTATTTATATCACTTATAATTACTTTTGTCTATTATTTATCGGTTTGTTTCGCGCACTGATGCTTTATCACAACTACTGTTCTCTGGCCAAAGACGACAAACTTTATATACACATTTCGAACTTTCTGGACGATTCGAAAAGGAAATCCTGATTATTCCCGAATGATGAATAATAATTAGAATGTCGTCGATGATTCCAGAATTGATCTTGTTACTTGTCGCTGGAGCTTGTAAGTTTACGTTGATAAAGGGAAGTCGTACGCTGTGGAGTGTCACTGGTCGCTACAATATATTTGAACTGCCATCAGTTATGTGACCTTTTCGACTCAATGAGATTTGGTAGGACGTAGTAGGGGCCCCTTCTATCCTTACACGTGAGATTTATTCTATAATGAGTTTTTAATTAATAGAGAAAAAGAGTTTGAACTGAAAACTTGACGTAAGAGTTTTAACGACCCCCTTCTCCCTTTAAACGAGATTTGATGAGTTTTTACAAGACTCGTGTCCCATTTTGAGCTCACTTAATTAATGGAAGTGCCCTTTAACATAGTATAATGCCACCATGATTGTGAGGTCTTCACTCGGAAATACCCCATCGGTTTGTGTAAATCTCATGTTTATTTATTATTTACCAGCATCTCCCCTTCTCGCCCTTTATAAGGATATCTTTTCCTCCCTATCCCTTATTGAATTTTTAATTAAAAGGGAAACTAAAATTATAACAATTCATTGAACAAAAACTTGACGTGAAATTTTTAATCACCCCCTCTTCCATTTAAACGAGGTTTGATGAGCTTTTGCAAGATTCGTGTCCCATTTTGAGCTCACGTAATTAATGGAAGTTCCCTTTCGTCTAATGTCACCATGATCGTGAGGTCTTCATTCGGAAATACCCCCTCGGTTTGTGTAAATCACATGTCTATTTATTAGTTACCAGCATCTAACCCTCTCTCCCTCTCTCTCTCTCGCCCTCTATGACAATTTCTCTCCCTCTCTGCCTCTATTATGTTGCGACATCCAACAATGCATTTCGGTCGTTCTTCAAACAATTGCTTCCCAATCCCTTCTCTCGCAGCCCCTCGTCACTCATCGCTCGCTAATATTAATGCACACTCCCCTTTGGTGCCATTTGAACGGGGTTACAACACACGGGTCACTTATCAAATTAGTCGGCAGCGTTGGCACCGGAAACGCTCGCGGTGTGCAGTCGAGCACGTGAATTATTCAGCCCGAATCGAAACACAAACTGATGCACGAGTTATCTTGAGGTGTTTGCACAGGAATATTGCGCCTAATTCGAGAAACCGACGATGAGACTTTCTCATACCACCGAATAGATGAACAATTAATAAAATACACTTAGTAGATAGATACCCATATTATACAGTAAAATTCGGTTATAACGTACTCGATAGAATATTAAAAATTATTACATAGAATGCTCGTTAAAACAGAATTTAATCCTTTAAAAAAATAGATAGTTTTGTTTAGTACTTTATATCAAAAGTACCTACCGTATGTAAAAAGAGTACTTAGTGGTAAGTACGATATAACAGTTATTGTTTACTGAATGTTCCATAAGAACTGCCTGGACGTTATAACCGAAAGATATGTCAATGTCACTGTACTAAATTTCTTTTCAAACATATTTTGATAGTGAATGCGTAGAAAGAGGAAGAAGAAGAAAATGGATTTGCTGACCTTGCACCATTAAGCCGTTTATTTGCATTTTCTCGTGTTTATGTATCTATCCAAGAAAATAAACGGACAGAATCCTTATCAAAATAAAGATGCAAAATATTCTTAACCGCTTTCAAGTTGTTTATGAGTATACTTTGCGGAACGGTTTTGGTCTGGTATCGTCTCACAGAGTACATATTTATGTCGCCCGCGGCAATTCACGGCCAACATTACCTTCTATATGGCAGAATAAAAATTACCGTAACTAACATTTACACTATAAATAACCATTCTTTGCACTAATAAGCGATTGCGCGGCCGATAAACGCAGGACAAAGCAAGTTTGCCAGGCGACCAACGAACGTTTTACAATGTAATGTAAGTAGGTACATCCAACCAACCAACCAACCCTACGTGATTTACGAGTAACAGATGTTAATAAATTCTCTTGAACTCATCTTATGTATTACAGTACCTATGTATAATCAAAGCCTTTGTAGTACTTACCTATTAATAAAACGTAAGCATGCACTTTTTGATCTGTTGTGTGTGCTTTCTACATTATGAGTCTGAAAATTGGACCTAAGTAAGCAACCTTGTGGAGGATAACATACAACCAGTGGCGGCTCGTGGTCGAATACGAAGGGGGTTCACAAAGTTAATAACATGTGGGTAATATCAGAACATGAAGCGTATTTCACGATGTTGTAAATGCACCGCAGGCGAAGATTTTTAATATTTTTAGGAAAAACAAATACTTATGGCATTTAATAACACAATAAATAAAAACCTTACGTTTAATTATATAGGAAATCCATTCGTCTATGTTTTGAATTAGCAAACACACTCAACAGGATTACCGGCAAAAATCAGGCACGGAAAGCAAAATAATGCGTTTAATTTATTACACCCACACAACCACGAAGTTTTTTTATACTGTTCTCCTTTAAACACACGTTTAAACTTTTTATTTTTTAAGGTACACTCTTGTGTCAGCTGTAGTTTTGGGCGAGGTGGACCCCTTTTCTTTATTTCGAAACAATTTTGAAAAATATTTGAACTTTCTTTAATATATTTTACCGAACACGACTCCATCATTTACGTAATATTTTAATTAACACGTATTGTGCAATAAATTGTGCGTCATTTACAATTAGTGGACTGTGAACTCTGAAATCTGAACATGCTTCTGAACATAATTTTTTTACTATCGGTTCCTACCAACACTAGCTTCCAGAGCCTTTAAAAATGACTCGTACTGGACATTTTCACCAGGTGGCAGGCTGGCAGGCTAACCGAAGTTGCAAAACCCTGGCAGATTGTCGGGTAGCCGTGCCGACGTAGCACGACATTATTCCGGCTGATTCCGGCTTCTCGTGCAGTGCACCTAAACGCTGTATGTTGAGTGTATATTATCTTCCAATTCACGCGTCCGACGCCTCTCTCTCTAACGCATGGACATCAAACGGAGTATCGCTCTCGTGATATGTTCAGAATCAAAACTTGAACCAAAAAAGTTAGGTGAAGTCGTCAGCGACACAACAAAAATTTAAATATTTTCTATGGGTTACGGGTTGGTGTTTTGTAACTATGAACTATGAAATGGTAAAGAGATGTATATTATACGATCATCATCAATAATATAATAAATATTAAAAGGATAAAATTATATGGTGTAACTGGTTCAATTTTTAAGGGGGTTCACTGAACAAATGCACCTACAGTAAAACCGCCACTGCATACAACTAACGCCATTTAGAATACAAAGCCAGAGGTTAAATGTTGACGTCACGTCATCAATGACTGCTCTCTTTAATGTAAATTTTTCTTCGAGATAGAGAAGGTATTATCCAATAGGGTTTCAATATCAATTTCAATCGTTAATAGATGTGAAAACGCAAAACAAATTGTTCGTAAGCGAGGAGTAACTACTTATTATCGGCAGATACGTGACTATTGTACAGATATGGTAAGTGAAGAAGCAAACATAGGAATTTTCCTTGCCACATCTGTATAGTGAAGTGAAGGCAAGACGGTAGACAACCAGCTTCCTTAGTTCCATTTAAGAAGCTTTGAGCATTGGAAAGTTTAGTACCTAAATAATTATACAATTACAAACTACACCACTTAACACCTCCAACACAATTATTATACTTTAATTACAACACCCAAATCTAAATTCTTCACAAAAATTTATTTGTCTGGCATTCCTGTCATAAAGTAGAGCTAATTTTGTATGATATTTTTTACAGATTTAATAAATGATGAGACAGTTTAGGTTTTTGGCGAAACATGTTAGATTAAACATTGTTAGTAAAAAATTTTGTTAAAATCGACTTCGTGAAGTTTTATTCCTGTATTATGGATTTTCATCAAATTAAGGTCGAAACAATTCAATAATGAAAAAATTATTTTGTAAAAATACAAGCACTATGTGACATTACCCGAAAATTATTTCTGCCTTAACCGAGATTTTAGATTCTTTCTCCCATTTTAAGGTCAAGTATAATAATTGATGGATGTACTCAGAGTTATATTCAAACCTCTATTTATTGGCAAGACTCCTGGAATGAACCGAAGATCGTAACAATTAATTTGGAACGAGCACATCTTTATTCTTTTTAGGAATATGAGTTGTAACAATCCCAAAACCATCACAATTTTGCTTTTGGAATAATTTAGTCTTTTCTTGAGTCTCCACTAAATGAAGCATTTTGAATTTAAAATTTGCTAGAACTTGTTCAAAAACAAAGGTTTTGAGACAAATATTCATTGTGTTTGGTAGTTTTCTTGGTCGAACTATGGCTTTATTTCATTCAGTACTTATCGATATGAAACCTAAGATCACTTTCAGAAGATTTTAGAGTTTATTAGAATTTGAAACGGGCACATCTTTCCTTTATTTAGGAAGATAGATTGTAGAAAATTCAAGACCATTAGAGTTTTGCTTTTGGAATCATTTTCTTTACTTAGGTTTCCACTCAAAGAAGCAATTTAAACTTGATGAGTTGTAAGAACAATGCCAAGAATTAAAGTTATAAGGTCAAGACTCATTGCGTTTGATATTGTTCTTGGTAGAACTCTGGCTTAATTTCTTTCAATTCTAATTGGCATGAAACCTAAGATCACTTTCAGAAGATTTTAGAGTTTATTAGAATTTGAAACGGGCACATCTTTCCTTTATTTAGGAAGATAGATTGTAGCAAATTCAAGACCATTAGAGTTTTGCTTTTGGAATCATTTTCTTTACTTAGGTTTCCACTCAAAGAAGCAATTTAAACTTGATGAGTTGTAAGAACAATGCCAAGAATTAAAGTTATGAGGTCAAGACTCATTGCGTTTGATATTGTTCTTGGTAGAACTCTGGCTTAATTTCTTTCAATTCTTATCGACATGAAACCTAAGATTACTTGCAGAAGGTTTTAGAGTTTATTAGAATTTGAAACGGGCACATCTTTCCTTTATTTAGGAAGATAGATTGTAGCAAATCCGAGACCATTAGAGTTTTGCTTTTGGAATCATTTTCTTTACTTAGGTTTCCACTCAAAACAGCAATTTAAACTTGATGAGTTGTAAGAACAATGCGAAGAATTAAAGTTATGAGGTCAAGACTCATTGCGTTTGATATTGTTCTTGGTCGAACTCTGGCTTAATTTCTTTCAATTCTTATCGACATGAAACCTAAGATTACTTGCAGAAAATTTTAGAGTTTATTAGGATCTGGAATGGGCACATCTTTTTTCTATTTACGAAGAAGGATTGTAGCAAATCCAAGACCAATACAATTTTGTTTTTGAATCATTTGGTTCTCTTTTTTTGGGCTTCTAGTCAAAGAAGTATTTTAAACTTAATGATTTGCAATAACTAGCCCAAGAAGAAAAGTTTTGAGACTAATATACATTATGTTTGGTTTTGTTCTTGGTCAAACTATGGCTTTATTTCATTCAGTACTTATCGATATGAAACCTAAGATCAATTTCAGAAGATTTTGAGTTGAGTGTAATGGTTTGCCTAGCGTATTGGCTTCTGTTCGTCTAGTTGCCTTTAATTTTGTCGCTTAATCTAAACGTACCTTTACCACCCAATCTGTATATTACGGTTATAACACTCTTATGTTCATTATATCGACCTGTAATTATTTCTGCTACTGTAAATTATAAATATGACATGCAATGACTGGGCAAAATAGTTAAATATTGCTAGAAATAAATCACGATAAACTAAAATAGGTAATTACCATTGTGACTATTTCTAATGGCAGTTAATCTATAATGAATCTATATAATGAATGCTTCTGTGATTCAGTTTGGTTCAAAGCCAAATAAATATAAAATGATTAATGTCATTTAAAAGACATCCACTTTAAAAGGCAAGCAAAAGCGTATTCAGTAATATGATAACTAACCCTTACTAGGTCCTTTTATAATATTCTTAATTGCAAAATACTTCTTTGGAGATATTTATTTTTAATAAAATAATTTATTAGTAGATACACGTGACAATTTGAAAAAATTTAATATTTAATTTTTGTAATAAATCGCTTTTGAGGCATTTTGATAAATAACTGTTTCTGCTTAAATTCTAATTGATATATTTTTTGTGCAGTTTCATACTTTTACTAGCATTTATAATAGAAATAAATTCGTAAAAGAATTCTGCTCTCCCGTTGGATTACATCGTAATTCAAATTACTTTAGTTCTGGATGCACACAACAAATCAAACGTGGATTAGGCATGCGGTTGCGATGGTGCGGCACGTGAAGTTAACCGTAATATGGGATTTATTTTTCCCATTTTCCCGATTAAAACGGCATAACGGTCGTATTATTAAAAGTCATTTTAGCGAAAAGAGCCGAGCTACCTCGTCGATTCAGGTCCGCGCGTGGTTCCTCAATTAGACTCCTAATTTATGGTCCCTTTTTTACATAATTTCTCATTTTTGAATGTGCAACGTCATATTACGGCGATTATATATATATATAAAGGATGTTTTGTTCTAACCGTTCCGCACACCGATTGCCTTTATTATGAGCTCTTATTACCATTCGAAAAAATGATACCTTCTGGTATTGTTTAGTTTTTTTTTTTTTTGGGATAATGGCCCAACCACGTGTAGATCGTATCTTAATTACTTATTCAACGGTCTCAACTCACATTAGAAAGTTTATTACAAAATAAAAATATTCGACGAGGATATTCTGATCACTTTCAGAATATTTAAAGTAGAAAAAAAAATTTGAGCCGTCACGGGACGCCTGGTAGATGTGAAATATGAGTATGCATGAAAGACAATATTACGAAAGGAACTAAATATGGCATAATGAAAAAATCAAATATTACGAATTTTTCCACAAAATGATGACTATTTATTTAATAAACAATTATTTTTATTAAATACAAAAATTAAAAATTCAAAAATTTATTTCAAGTTGCGACAACCCAATTCTTTTAATTAGTGACTTTAGTAATAGTTTTATTCGATGTTTCCTCTGACAGCATTACTGTGATAATTGGTCGAGGAGAACTGAAGTACGTTACAAAAGTATTGGACATAACATTATCAAGACATCTAATAAATACAGCATCTATTGTTGTTGCATATCTGGTAGTAGGTTCTCTTGGATTTATGTTAATTTGCAATTGAAATTCTTTTTGCAGGAACGTAATTAATGACATTGATTCATCTTTTGCAAAATTTACATTGAAATCTCCAGATAAAATCAATGGTAGTTTATCTTTATTGGTTTTAAAAATTATTGAACCTCTGGCTCTGTGACTGTACGGAAATAATTTCTCATGTAAAAAAAAAATATCATTAATTTTTTTATTAGTTGAAATGTACACAACAATCATAATTAATTCACTTTCATCTTCTAGTTTACTACAGTAAACGACACCGTCTAACCGAATGCGAAGAGAATCACACAGGCGCTTGCGCATGGCGAGCGTCGCCACGGCTTGCAATCACCACGAGCGCCAAGCCAACAATCCGGTTTACCCGTGGCTATAGATGTTTCACATCAAAATTAAATATAGTAGAATTATTTTACCTTTATCATCGCGTGACCTATTCTTATTTTAAGTCAGGAAATAAAATACCATATCTGTTTTTGTTATAACCATGTAGAGTAAGTGCAGTGAAAACACAACGTATGTTCTTGGAACAGTAACCTAACCTACATCCATCATGCGTTCTCGTTTTAATGCACAAGAAAGGCAATTATAAATTACAATGTATTGCATACATATATCGTTTCTAAGGTTATGCGATATTTGGAACGAAAAGGGATTAGGTTAGGACTGGTTGTCACATTTGACATTTTCTGTCATTTTAGTACACACCTGTGGCGTATCCAAAAGGGGAGATAGACATGGGGGATATGTTCCCTCTCTAGTTCATCTAAAATGTGCAATATAGGTACTGTCAGTAAAACAGTTTTTCTGATAACATCGTTGTCATACAATTGTTTGCAAGAATTACGTCAACTGATTCTGCACATAATATAACCTATTATATTAAACTGTCAATCATCTGTCAACATTTGACATCCCGTGTATGGGACTATTATAATTTTACTAATACAGCTCATTCAGGTCATGTGATGGTGAAGATAAAATAATTTTACTATATTTGAAGTTGTCAGCATCTAGGCAGTCTGAGATCAATGACAGGTTAAAAGCAAATCAGAAGGCGGTTAGGGCAGTGAAAAAGGTATTATTGCAGATATAAATCTCGGTTATAAAGTACTAAACCAATGAATGGCAAGTTCGTTATAAGTTATTTATCTACTGAGTGTTGGAACTATTCATGTGCGCGTGCTAATTCTGTTATTTTAAGGAAACCCTACACTTCTAAAACAAAGCCCTGCGATTCTCATTTAGCCTTGACAGCATAATTTATAAAAATTGTGGTTAGGTGATTATAATATTTTATTGCAATTAATGAATCTACTACTTATTAGGTACTAGGTATTAGGTAAATATAAATTCCTTCTTACAGTTGGTACCTAATCTTCTTATTTTATTACCTTAATCCATCCAGAATTAATTGGAGATGTTCATTAAGAGTCCTTTGAAAATATTTTTTCGAAACGTCTATCTACTTTTAAATATTTAGCTATGTCATTCTATTCTAATTTAGTGTTCCTTTAAATATAAATAAGAGCTTTATTGCAACATAATGTTATATCTACATCACACACTTTAGTAAATACAAAAAATAACAAAATTTTATCATTATATATTTACATCAGTACTTCCCTTCCTTCTCCCTTTTTTCCTGTATTTACCCTTCCCCCTTTCCGCACAACTTCTTTCTAATATTTGTTTCACTAGGTCCAGACCACTACCATCCGCCTTTAATATCCTTTCAGTCTCTTCCCTCTCATTCTTCCCCAATATTTTTTCTAATATATGTTCTATTGATTCATTCTTTTGTCCACATACTCTACACATTCTCTTTTCCTTTTCCATCCAAAACTTATTCTCATTATATTCATTCCCCATTCTGAATCTAGCTATTATTTCTATATTTACTCCTCTTAGATACCCCGGGACCTCATCCCCTTGCCAATCTTCCCATGGAAACTCCTTCATTCCTTTCGCGTATCTTGATTCCCATATTTTTCTCAAATCCTCACCTCTTACTATTTCATTGCATCTTTTCCCCACGATCTTACTTACTTTCAATCCCTCTCATCTCCATTCCTCCATTTGTTCTTTGTTAATTTTCATTTCTGTTAATGCCTTTTCCCTTTTCACATCATATTTATTTTTTGTCTCTATCCCCAAAACCTTTTTATTCCATAACTCTTTTCTTAAGTCCCCTTTCGGTCCCAATTTTTCCTCATATTTTGCCGCCCTCCGTGTTGTATCTTCTACCATTTTCCAACATTTTGTTTCCCTTCTTAAAATGTAATCTGGGACACTTCTTTCTAAGCATAGCACCCATTTTATGTACCTTTTATACATATTTTCCATCCCCATATCTCTACTCCATAAAAAACTATACTTTTCACTAATGTTTTAAAAAGCACTATCCTTCTTTCCCAGTTATTTCTACACAGTTTCTTCCCTATTCCTCATATTCTCCGTAGCAATGCATTCGAATTAGAATATTTTATTGCAATTAATAAATCTAGTACTTATTAGGTAGGTACTAGGTATTAGGTAAATATAAATTCCTTCTTACAGTTGGTAATCTTCTTATTTTATTACCTTAATCCATCCAGAATTAATTGGAGATGTTCATTAAGAGTCCTTCAAAATATTTTTTCGAAACGTCTATCTACTTTTAAATATGTAGCTATGTCATTCTATTCTAATTTAGTGTTCCTTTAAATAATTTGGATGATTTAGTATTTACGAGTAGGTAGTTTTTATTTTAATTATGAAGTAACAGTCTCGGCAGAACAACTAAATTATGTCGAGATGACTATGTAACGCTTTTTTGGGTAGTTTTTGTAGCCGTGATTAGCCTTTATCCAGATCGATAGATGCAACGCAGCACATATGAGTTATTACCCCAAGAAGTGGAAGCCTTTATAAATAGGGCTTAACATTAACCGCTTCATTAGCCTTAGGTCAATTCATTCTATCAGGTAGTTAATCCGTACATATGTACAGGTTGCATCGTTTTAAAGTTCCTGATGTTACTTTTATATAAATATATGTCGACGTCCAGTCTCCTCAAGAAATTGTTTTATAATTTTTCAAATACGTAATATATAGAAAATTTTCTCTTACATTACTGACAATACATTATCCTGTAAACTGTGTTATTTGTATCTACACCTGGATGTATATACGTTGATATGTTTGTACATGTAGGTATACAAAACATACATTGTAGGGATGTCCTACATAGTTAGTTACCTACTTCATGTACATACCATAATGATATGTAAAGTATGACTAAGTAAGTTGGAAGCACAAACTTCAACAGATGATTAATACCGTCTGCATTAAGGCCGTTTGTATTAATTTCTGCTGATGTTTGCATCATTGTTGCACAAAGGGAGCTATCATAGAACATAAACATATTCCGTTTTAAACTAATAATATGTACAAAAGTTAACGAGAATAATATGCGGCCAAAGATTTTGGGAGTAGCCTTACAGTGTGTTCCTCATATCGTAAAAGGTAAGAGATATAGGGTCGATTAATTAGAGAGGAGCTACAGTTTCTCGTGCTTAATAACAATATGCCGTGTAGAAAGCTTTAAAATTTGAGTACCTAGTTCTGGAAATATCCGGAAAAGTCCAAATTTTTTTGAAATCGTTTTATTTTTCTTCTGTATTTATTTGAAAATATATATCAAAATAAACTGCACCTTTTATTGCCACTTTTTTCGCGTTACCAATGGTGGCAGAACAGCATGCATCAGTCCGACGATTCGTCCGTCATCAGTTTAATATTTTGTAATACGGCCCTGTTATTTTTACGACCAAAGATAAAGCAATTTTTAATCCTTAATTAGATGATATAACATTTGTAATCGCTTAAACACATTTTTAGCTTGTTTCAGGTATCATTTACAATTTTTCTTGAGTACGGCCCTGAACCCCACTGAAATTTTCTATTAGGTTATGTTAGACATTTTTTTTAAATTCTTAAAATGAAAGAAATAAAACTCTGCTTTGTGTTACTTTTATTCAGTGGCGGCTCGTGGTCGAATACGAAGGGGGTTCACAAAGTTAATAACATGTAGGTAATATCAGAACATGAAGCGTATTTCACGATGTTGTAAATGCGTCGCAGGCGAAAATTTTTAATATTTTTAGGAGAAACAAATACTTATGGCATTTAATAACACAATAAATAAAAACCTTACGTTTACTTATACAGGAAATCCATTCGTCTATGTTTTGAATTAGCAAACACACTCAACAGGATTACCGGCAAAAATCAGGCACGGAATGCAAAATAATGCGTTTAATTTATTACACCCACACAACCACGAAGTTTTTTTATACTGTTCTACTTTAAACACACGTTTGAACTTTTTATGTTTTAAGGTACACTCTTGTATCAGCTGTAGTTTTGGGCGAGGTGGACCCCTTTTCTTTATTTCGAAACGATTTTGAAAATTATTTGAATTTTCTTTAATATATTTTACCGAACACGACTCGCATCATTTACGTAATATTTTAATTAACACCTATTGTGCAATAAATTGTGCGTCATTTACAATTAGTGGACTTTGAACTCTGAAATATAAACATGCTTCTGAACATAATTTTTTTACTATCGGTTCCTACCAACACTAGCTTACAGAGCCTTTAAAAATGACTCGTACTGGACATTTTCACCAGGTGGCAGGCTGGCAGGCTAACCGAAGTTGCAAAACCCTGGCAGATGTCGGGTAGCCGTGCCGACGTAGCACGACATTATTCCGGCTGATTCCGGCTTCTCGTGCAGTGCACCTAAACGTTGTATGTTGAGTGTATTTTATCTTCCATTTCACGCGTCTGACGCCTCTCTCTCTAACGCATGGACATCAAACGGAGTATCGCTCTCGTGATATGTTCAGAATCAAAACTTGAACGAAAAAAGTTAGGTGAAGTCGTCAGCGACACAACAAAAATTTAAATATTTTCTATGGGTTACGGGTTGGTGTTTTGTAACTATGAACTATGAAATGGTAAAAGAGATGTATATTATACGATAATCATCAATAAAATAATAAATAATAAAAGGATAAAATTATATGCTGTAACTAGTTCAATTTTTAAGGGGGTTCACTGAACAAATGCACCTACAGTAAAACTGCCACTGCTTTTATTATTACATTTTTTTAAATTAATGATTAAAAAAGTTTTGTTAGGTATTTTATGCTTTATTGACTTTTATTTATTTGTCATAACTCTCCCGAGTTAATTTTGGTGACGTTCAGAGCCGTATTCAGGAAAATATTAAATCATTTTTAAAATAATCTAAAAACGTGTCCGAGAAATTACAAGTGTAATTAATCAAAAATTACAAATGGCGTTAGATTTTGTTGTAAAAATAACAGGACCGTAATACAAAAAGTTACCTTAAAAACAAAGCGTTGCCACTATTAGATAACGCGGTCTCCAATAAAGCCAGGAAAAAATAAAACTAACTTGAAAAATTTCGATACTACACTGCCTACTGTTAGGCATAAGAAGAAGTTGAGTTAGGGGCCCATTTTCGGTGGATAATGTAGGTAATTACCTCCGCCCCCCAATATTTATTAAACATGACTGCAAAAAATAATAAATTACTTCAGAAAATTTTCGATCAAACTGCAGCAAGGCTTTTTATAATATCTCCTCGACGTAAAACTACCCCTCTACCTTTACTTTGCATCTCACTTATATTCATTGTTTACTTACTTATTTATGCTTCTGCACTATCTTTTAGTCGAAAAAATCTAGCCTTGAATACCAATTTTAAAATCTAACCCCCCAATCACTGGATTCCCACCCTGAATGCGCCACTGAGACGAGTCCGTATCTCTCACCATTTATTTATGAGATCCTAATGCTACCTATCATTATCTTGAACACACTGTATAAATTGCTTTTATTTATTTTTAAGAGAAGGAAGACCACGATACGACCATGACAACATTTACTTCGTTCATGTGGTCCTTTCCTACCATAATCATGAGATCCTAACCTTACCTTAAGACTATTTACAAGTGTGGTCAGTTTTAAATACGTAAATAACAGTTGTACAGACAACTATATTGAGATACAGTGTTGCTTTAAACATAAGTACATAAGTATGTACATCAAATAATAGAGATAGCGGCAAAAGCAAAGGACTCTTGCAAGAGAATACAGAGTGTCATTGTTTCGTAAGCAGTAAACATGACATACGGCCTGTCTGTAATTTGAGAATGCAAAAATTAAAACGTCTCTTTAGATAATACACTTGTCTCAATTAAAACTGCCAGTGACACTCTTATTTAACGGATTAGAACATCCAGGATGAAATGTAACCCGTTCGGTCTAAAAATAACATCACTCACACTCACATTCACACAGAATGTGGATTATGGGCATTTATAAGTTATAAAGAAAAGAAACCCCAAGTTAAATTACGCGAAGAGCAAAGGAAATAAGAATAAACCAACGTACGTATCTACTAAAATAGACTGTGCTAATTATTAGAGAAGTACCTGTAAACTTTGATGGAAATTTTTTTTGAATCCTTTAAATACACAGAAGAAAATAATTTTTCAATAGGAGTTGCACAGAAGATTCAATATATTAAAGTGTACCTAGGGAATATTTATATCGAAAATCTAGAAAGTAGAGGTGCTTCAAAATCTGATGAACTTATATATATAAGAAAGGTGATGTAAATAGAACACCAAAAATTGATATACAGGGTTTTTCAAGTTGATGGGCTAATAGAAGTATATGAATTAGTAGAAGGAATTCAATTCTCAAACTTGGGCTCATTTGGTTATTGTTTATGCCGCTTCTTTTAAAAATATTTTCAAGTTCGATTTACATCCGGTTACACCGGAAGTCGATACCAACTTCCACAAAATACGACTTAGAGTGTTGAATTTTTACTAGTAATAGCTGAATATTAGTGCTAACGCCTTGACAAAATTGAATTAAATAATTTATACAGGGCGTTCAAAATAAAATTCTAAAATTGAAAAACTTCAAACACGAATTACTTGGTTTTTTCAAATGGCACCTACTATTTTTTATTTCTTCAATCGATTCCTTTTTTTTATCCTTTTTCGATTCATATGGATACTTCCTATTTTATTTAAAAATTTTGGAATAATTTTGAATTATTAAGTAAAATTGGAAGTATCCATATAAATCGAAAGAGGATAAAAAAAGGAATCGATTGAAAAAATAAAAAATAGTCGGTGCCATTTGAAAAAACGAAGTAATTCGTGTTTGAAGTTTTTCAATTTTAGAATTTTATTTTGAACGCCCTATATAAATTATTTAATTTAATTTTGTCAAGGCGTTAGCACTAATATTCAGCTATTACTAGTAAAAATTTCAACACTCTAAGTCGTATTTTGTGGAAGTTATGATTTTTTTATAATTTGGGTTGCGGTAGCGATTTTTTTTTCTATAAATTAAATTAACTCAGAAACCGATCGTCATAGGTGTACAAGTTGGTTATCAAACTTACCTTAGAATTACACGTTTTATTTAAATTCAGCGTAAAAAATATACCATTCCATTTAAAATAACAAAGTAGGTATCGACTTCCGGTACAACCGGATGTAAATCGAACTTGAAAATATTTTTAAAAGAAGCGGCATAAACAATAACCTAATGAGCCCAAGTTTCAGAATTGAATTCCTTCTACTAATTCATATACTTCTTATAGCCCATCAACTTGAAAAACCCTGTATACCTAGTCTAACTTCGATAACTCGTTTCACAATGTGACGCAAAGATACTTCGAGGTAACGAGACTTGGAATTATTATAATATTAATAGTAATACATAAATGTACATATTTATGTGGTTATTTACTGTAAATAAACATTTCTATGTATTTATTTCATGTTAAAAAAAGATACATAGATGTATTTGTACAGATATAGGTAGGTAATATCTTTTTTCACTGCACCAATTTCCACATTTTTTGTCAAAAAACGTAGGTTTTGATGACAAATAATTGTAGAAACTGACCTGTCTCACTGTGTAATTGCATGGCACCGCTCGCTATTAAAAGGAGACTTTAAAATCACGTCCAACAAGTTCTCAAAAATTTTGGAATTAAAAAAAAAATATGTACCAAAATGTGCCCGAAATGTGCTATTATGTGCTACGTAAAACAAATTATTCAAAAAACTTAAACTTTTATGACTAGGTCCTCTTTATGGTGTTTAGTTAACTCCACAGCATTATTTCATTAAAACCAAACCAATTGTGTTGTAATGTGCTCAAGATGTGCTATCATGTGCCATTAAAAAAAATATTTACTTGAAAAATTGAATTTTTATTGAGACATCCTTTTTATGACATTTAGTTAGCTCCGCAAAATCACTTTATCAAACTAAACATATAATGCTTTAATGTGCCCGCCATGTGCTGTTATGTGCTTATGTGAAAAAAACATATTTGAATAAAAAGTTTAGATTTTTCGTAAAATGCTCTCTTCATTAATACTTTCTGTAGATACGCATTGATAAATTTGGTACGATGAAATAGCATAATAATATGGTTAACATAGTATTCGCATATTGTTCATAAAACATCACCATACATTCTCTTACATGTTATGCAACACATCTTGTATTAGGTAAGTACCTGTTGGTACTTTTCATTAGTTTACGATCGTATAGAATGTATTGTACACTATCAAATTCGTATTATTATTAATATTATCAATACAAAGTGTTATTAAACCTTTTTTTATTGTTAATAGTAACTTTTTATATTGAATGATAGTTTTCTATTAGTGTAAGGAATAAACTTCTCGTATGGTACCGTTTTAGTGTTGTCACAACACATAGACAAAGAGGCTGAAATTTTTGCTCATTTATGTATATATATCTTAGAATAGAAGATTAGTAATTATTAAGTAATAAATTTATATTCTTATAAAACAATATGAAAATAATTATGTAGTCAAGTCATTTCCCTATTCTCGTCAAAGTGAAATTTCCATTTTTCTTCGTAATCACATTACTAGTAGAGTAAGTATTAATGAGGACAGCATTTTACGAAAAATATAAACTTTTTATTAAAATTTTTTTTTCACATTGGCGCATAACAGCACATTGTGGGCACATTACAGCACTGTTAGTTTAGTTTTGATAAAGTGATTTTGCGGAGCTAACTAAATATCATAAAAAGTATGTCTCAATAAAAATTCAATTTTCAAGTAAATATTTTTTTAATGGCACATGATAGCACATCCTGAGCACATTACAACACAATTGGTTTGATTTTATTGGAAGTGATGTTGTGGAGCTAACTAAACATCATAAAAAGGACCTAGTCATAAAAGTTAAGTTTTTTGAATATTTTTATTAGCACATTTCGGGCACATTTTGGCACATAGTTTTTTGAATGATTTTGTTTTCTACGTAGCACATAATAGTACATTTGGCAGTGCTTCTCCACGTCGTCTAATTTAAAACTAATGTTTCTGTCTGTAGCAAACTTTTTCATACTGGACCAAACGTTTTCAATTGGGTTAAGATCAGGGTGATACGGTGGCAGCCTACAGATGTCATGTCCCGCGTCCCTAATAATTTGGTCTATATCGTATGTCTAAAATCTCGGCCCTTTTCCAACAGGTTGCATTAATCCCTTTTTGTCGTCGCCATCGTTCCATGATTTTTTGTGAACATGGTTGGAGTGTATGTAGGTTTCGACCATATAAACAATTGGACGACCTTCTTCACGAAAACTTCTCATTTTGCGTAAAAACATAACTCGTAAATGGCGATTGTCGTGCCTTGCAACTAACATTTTTTTGTTGGTTTTGGTTTTTATGCTTTTAAATCCCATCTTGTGTAAAACCTTCCATATCGTGGTGACGGATACCTCATACCCCGTTGCTTCCTGATATTTAAGACGAATTCTTTTTAACGTTGGCACCATTTTTTCCGATACATAAAAATTATGGATTATGCGTCGAAGAAGATCTTGATCGAAAACATCTAAGTTGGATTTTGGACACACTTTCCGGACTTCGTTTCTTGGCTTTTTAAACGACGGCTGTTCGCTTTCTTAAATTTTCTTTTTTTCTGCTGCTATACGTTTAATCGTCCTTATACTATATCCCGTGACGGCTGCTACACGTTCTTGAACTTTATTCAATGGAATAATAAATTCCTTAGCATCATTTTCCGCTTCAAAAAATTGCAAAACGTTTGCAATCACTTTTTTGCACTGGATATTTAGCGCTTGTTTTCGATTCGGGCTATCGTTCATGGTGAAACAATATTTTCGACACGTACTGTACAGAAACCTATGTTTAACGAGAACTGCTTATCAGATAAGTGAGCCATGAATGCGACGCAGCAGCCCCACTTAAGTTTGTGAAAATAAACGGTCTGTAATAGCGCATTTCGGGCACATTTTGGCACATTTTTTTTTTTTTTTAAAATTGTCGAGTCAACTTTTTGGACATGTTAAAATCCTACATTAGGTATTAAAGAGTTCCCCCAGAAAATTTGACCTGTCGAAGTTAACGTCAAATATTATCTTCCAGTTATCAAGATATTAAGAGTTCGAGTTATCAGCTAAACATTATACGTATGTATCATAGTTGATGCTATTGCAAATCAGTATGGTTCGACTTTTAACTTTTATCAAAAATAATAATAATTATTAAATGATTACCTACATTATTTTATCTACTTTACAAAACCTTCCAGACTTCATTTCACTATGTATTAATTATTTCTAAAACGATTTTACTCAAACTGCAATTTATAACCCCCGAAACGTTCCTGTAAACGGAGTTTGATTAAAGATCCTGTTTGTAATCAAAATTAGCGGTCTTTATAATGGCACACATTTATATCGAGCACGGCATATGGTTCGAATTATTAAACTAAAACTTCATGTTACATACATACATACGTGCAGATATCTATATACGTAGAGAACACAACCGTAGTAACTCTAACCACCTTATACGATAGAAACACCTGATTCAACCACTGACAGACATTCCCCTTATTCAAGAAACCCTTCCATTCCGTCTGTCCGTCTCTCGCTTCAACTGATTGCACAAAACCACGCAGCCCTTCCTCCATCAATTAACTTCCCCATCTACTACTACCTACTTTATTTCAACACATCACCGTCCGTCATTTCACATTCTATTACAAGTTACATTGACAAATAAAGGAAATATGACCTTAAAAGGACTTAATAGCTACTTCTGGCTTAATGAATAGATATAAAGTATAGACAAACTTCGATTACTCAACTCAACGAGGATAAATCGAATTTTTGATAAGTCAAACAAAATTCACGACCGGCGTTAACTAATTACTTAATTGTCTGTTAATCTGAGTCTCAGTACAACCGCAGCGATGGACATTACGGCCACGCTACGTTCCCTGCGGATGCCAATCACAGTTGTTGGCGAAACGTCAGATAGGAAACTTCTTCGCTGTTCTAACCAGTGGCGGCTCGTGGTCAAATACGAAGGGGGTTCACAAAGTTAATAACATGTAGGTAATATCAGAACATGAAGCGTATTTCACGATGTTGTAAATGCGCCGCAGGCGAAGATTTTTAATATTTTTAGGAGAACCAAATACTTATGGCATTTAATAACACAATAAATAAAAACCTTACGTTTACTTATACAGGAAATCCATTCGTCTATGTTTTACCGACAAATGTGACAAATCCGTAACCCCTGTCTTTGTCCACTCAACACTTTCATTGGGATTACCGGCAAAAATCAGGCACGGAATGCAAAATAATGCGTTTAATTTATTACACCCACACAACCACGAAGTTTTTTTATACTGTTCTACTTTAAAGACACGTTTGAACTTTTTGTTTTCTAAGGTACACTCCTGTGTCAGCTGTAGTTTTGGGCGAGGTGGACCCCTTTTCTTTATTTCGAAACGATTTTGAAAATTATTTGAATTTTCTTTAATATATTTTACCGAACACGACTCCATCATTTACGTAATATTTTAATTAACACCTATTGTGCAATAAATTGTGCGTCATTTACAATAAGTGGACTTTGAACTCTGAAATCTGAACATGCTTCTGAACATAATTTTTTTACTATCGGTTCCTACCAACACTAGCTTCCAGAGCCTTTAAAAATGACTCGTACTGGACATTTTCACCAGGTGGCCTAACCGAAGTTGCAAAACCCTGGCAGATTATCGGGTACCCCTGCCGACGTAGCACGACATTATTCCGGCTGATTTCGGCTTCTCGTGCAGTGCACCTAAACGCTGCATGTTGAGTGTATATTTTTCTTCCATTTCACGCGTCCGACTCCTCTCTCTCTAACACATGGACACCAAACGGAGTATCGCTCTCGTGATATGTTCAGAATCAAAACTTGAACCAAAAAAGTTAGGTGAAGTCGTCAGCGACACAACAAAAATTTAAATATTTTCTATGGGTTACGGGTTGGTGTTTTGTAACTATGAACTATGAAATGGTAAAAGAGATGTATATTATACGGGTAATCATCAATAAAATAATAAATATTAAAAGGATAAAATTATATGCTGTAACTAGTTTAATTTTTAAGGGGGTTCACTGAACAAATGCACCTACAGTAAAACCGCCACTGGTTCTAACCGAAGGAGAAACAATCCTAGAAGACGGCCAACAAACCCAGATTTCACAATTTCCTGTATGTATACGAAAGCCCAGAGAGACAGGCCCTTGCGTTCCGAAAATTTTACACCAACAAAGTATGAACAAGGTCTACTTTTCCCCTAAACATTCATAACTGTTGGTCAATACCGTTGACCAATGATCGCTGACCCCCCACGTTTAATAAGTGCGTCATATATTCGTGGGGTCAGCAATAACCTTTTTAACCCGTCTAATGCGAATGCGTTCTGAAAATTAATTGAAAAAGGACGTAGGGGCCAATTAAAATTAATTGCAAGATCAGATTTTACGGCAAGTAACAAGTAGAGTGTCTATCTATTAACAAGGCGTAATAATAATAGTATGTACCTAGTAACCTGTCATGTTGAAAAATGTACAGATTGAGATAAGGACCGATAATTTGACAGCACAGCAACACTTCTTTTGAAAGATTAAAATTACCACTTATTAGTGTCGTTATATATCTATGTGCCTTGTTTAGTGGGGGAGGTAAATGGCTTAGCATTGTTTATCGCCTCTAAAATGACACCATGCCAGATAATTAAAGATCGTAGGACAACTGATTAAGTGGCAAATGGAGAATTTGATTTATCTAATGGACTTTTATTTTTTAGTTGATAAAAAGACATAAGAAGAAGAAACACCTACTTGTACTAACATATATTTCTAGTCTCAATAAATTTACTAATTGCTAAGATAGCTAACTTTATTTAACTTGGGAGCTGTTTCAAAAGTTTATATTGGCCAAAGAGGAAGATATTTAGATTTAGATAGGAATAGAAAAATATGAATAGTTTGGCTCATCTCAAACACCATTTTTTCTTTTTAATTAAAATCAATTTATATATGTACCTATTCCAAATTTTATTAACTATTATTTTATTTTATTTCAGGTATGTAAGCCATTTTGCAACCCAAACTGCCTTATCGGATAACTGGGGAAACTAATTGTTTTTCCGCGAATCATTCAAGGTGTAAGCAACGGTAAAGGTAACGGTAAGAAAGGGTCACTTCAAATGATATGCGGATGTGATGTCTCTAATTAAAGATAATCACTATTTATTTACAACTATATACAAAAATTTAGGACTACAGCAAAAATAAAAACATATAAAACGGTACAAAATATTGGTTGGTTAAGTTTACGGTTCGGTTGGTATCTGACTACTACTGCATTCTCCGATTTCTCTCAAGGGTTGCTTTTTACTTAGGTGCATAGGAGACATTCTGAGAACTACAAAACAACAACATATGGCAAGGGTAGCGTGGTGAAATTACTCAGAAGGAAGGTCATAAATTCAGGTACCTAGAGGATATTGTGCTTTAAGTATCTTTTTAGAAGCAATCGGAGTGCTTTCTTTTTTAAAGACAAGTGTGACAAATGAATGAAGAATATTTTCGAAAAACGCAACTGCCACAACTCATGTATTTACAATTAAACGGTTATCTTCCGAACATTCTCCCCCCGTTGAGAGATAATATCGATCAACAAACCAACAATTAAACAATTAAAGAAGAAAAAATTTAAATCATAATTAATTATCTTAGGTGTAAATCGAAATTAAACATAAACATTAGAGTTTTATTTCACTGAGGTTCATTCACTTGCACAGGTAAAATAGCTAACTTTCGAACATTTCGTTTAAAGGTAGTTTTCGCGGTTTTCACAAGCACTGTGCGCACAATTCCGTCACTTCCCGGATAACATTCCATTACGCGACCCATTATCCACTGTGCAGGTGCTGTATTCTCTTCCTTCAGGAGTACTATTGTTCCAATCGCAACGTTAGGTTGATTCCTGGTCCATTTGGTACGGGTAGTTAATTCATTTAAATATTCATGATTCCACCGGTTCCAGAAGTGTCTTTTGGTTTGTTGAATGTGCTCCCAAACTGATGACGGGTGGGAAGCGGTTGTAGTATGATTACGACCAGGAAGGTTGGTCAAAGAATCACCTATTAAAAAATGGCCAGGGGTAAGGACGAGGGGGTCGTTTGGATCAGAGGAAAGAGCGGTCAATGGTCTAGAATTTAAAATCGCCTCGATTTCAGATATCAATGTATTAAATTGCTCGTAAGTGAACAACATTTCACGTCCAGCTACTCGATACAGGTGTTTTTTAAATGATTTGACCGCAGCTTCCCATAAACCTCCAACATGAGGAGCTTGTGGTGGTATAAAATGCCATTGTATATTTTTTTCCGTTAAATATCCCTGGATACATTCCTGATTCTTTTTATTCTTTAGCATGTCTGCTAATTCCTTTAATGAATTATTTGCCCCTATAAAATTTCTTCCATTATCGCTATAAATATCTTGACATAGTCCTCGTCTGGAAATTAATCGACGTAATGCGGAAATAAAACCATCAGAAGTTAGGTCGGTAACTAATTCTAAATGTACAGCCTTTACGGTTAAACAGACGAAGATGGCAACATATGCTTTGATTCCGGACTTATTCCGAAATTTCTTCTCTTTTAGTATGAATGGGCCACAATAATCTACTCCAACTTGGCTGAACGGTCGGGTTTGTGTAACTCGGGCGGCTGGTAGTTGACCCATCAGGTAGTTTGTTTGCGGTGGGTTAGATTTACAACATTTTACACAGTTTTTAATAACTTTCCATACCTGACTTCTACCGTCGATTATCCAGTATTTTCTCCGAATTGCATATAATGTTTGTTGAGTACCAGCATGTAAATGAATTTTATGTTCATTTTCAATGATTAATTTTGTAATATGGTTGTTCTTTGGTAATATTATGGGATGTTTTGCCTCATATGGTAATGTTGAAAATGATAAACGACCTCCTACTCTCATAAAGCAGTCCTTATCAATGAATGGATTCAATGATGTCAGAGGTGACTTGGCTTTTACAGATTTACCTGCCTGTAATAATTTTATTTCTTGTGTAAAGGCTTGGTTTTGCACAATTTTTATTGCTTTGCTTAACACGTGCTGTAATTCGTTAACTCGTAACGCTCCTGTTGGTCTCGGTTTACACATAAATCTAAAACAGTAGGCAATTGAACGAATCAATCTTCCTAAGGATGAGAATCTTTCAAATATTTCATTTTGTTTTATTTCGGTGATTGTTGAAAGGCAAACTGATTTGCGTTGGTCAGGTAACTCATCGATAGAGATTAGTTTAGGTTGAGGCCACTTTGTCTCATGTTTTGACAGCCAAGATGGTCCAACTCTCCACATGTGTGATGAAACAAAAGTATCTGGCAATTGTCCTCTGGATATAAGGTCGGCGGGGTTGTCTTTTGTGTTCACGTGATGCCACTGGTTTAATGACGTCATTTCTTGAATACTGGCTACACGGTTTGCAACAAAAGTTTTCAATTGGTGAGGTGATGTATTTAACCAATGTAAAACAATTGTAGAGTCGGTCCAATAGTATATTTGGTTGAAATTTAGTTTAATTGCTAATAGAACGTTTTTGGTTAATAATGCCAACAGTTGTGCGCCGCATAATTCTAGTCTAGGTATTGTTTGGACCTTCAAGGGTGCTACTCGTGATTTGGCACATAATAATTGAGTTTTGATGTGACCATGAGCGTCAATTATTCGCAAATATAAAACTGCTCCATAAGCCTTTACGCTAGCATCTGAAAACCCATGGAGTTGAATAATTCTTACATTGGGTGGAATAATGGTTCGTTGAAAAGATAATTTATTGAGCACTTGCAGTTGGTTGTAATAATTTTGCCATTCAGTATGAATGTCTATTGGGAGTGATTCATCCCAGTGAATCTTAATGGTCCATAATTTTTGTATTATAATCTTGGCAATAATTACGACTGGTGCTAATAAACCTAGGGGATCGAAGATTTTTGCGGTTTCAGATAAGATGTGTCGCTTGGTAATCCTTGTTGTCCTTGTCAACTGTTGTACCGAGTAGGTTATTGAATCGGTTGCCGAATTCCAATAAATGCCTAAGGTTTTGAGTGTGGATGATTTCCCAAGTTGTAAATGAAGATGTAAACTATCGGTAGGAATATTTTCTAAAACTGTAACATCATTTGAAGCCCACTGGCGTATTGATAAACCTGCCGTGGAGAGAAGTTGTGTTAATTCCTTTCTTAGACTAATTGCTTCGTTCTTATCGTTTGCTCCCGTAAGCAAGTCATCAACATAGAAATCTTCTTTTATCACACTTGCAGCTTTGGGATACGCATTTCCTTCGTCGTCAGCTAGCTGGTGTAGACAGCGAATTGCTAAGTACGGTGCTGGTGTTAGTCCAAAGGTTACTGTATTCAATTCAAACGGTTGTACTTTGTTGTCTTTATCTCTCCATAAAATACGTTGGAACCTTCTATCTTCCTTTCTTACTAGAAATTGACGGTACATCTTTTCCAGGTCAGCTGTTAAAACAATAGGGTGTTTTCTAAACCGAATCAGTAAAGAAAATAGATCAGATTGAATTGTAGGACCAGCATGAAGACAATCATTTAACGAGACGCCTGTGGTAGTTTTTGTAGAGCCGTCAAAAACAACTCGAACTTTGGTGGTCATGCTGGACTCCTTTATCACAGCGTGATGTGGTAAATAATAACTACTAGGTGGTGGTGAATCTTCATCAACCGGCGACATATGGCCTAATTTCAAATACTCTTCTAAAACATCATGGTATTGTTGCTTGAGGTCAGCGTTGCGGTTTAATTTTCGTTCTGTTCCTTCTAATCGTTTTAATGCAATATGATAAGACTCGCCAAGTTGTGGGCACTGACGTTTGAAAGGTAGAGCTACTTCGTATCTTCCATTAGAAGTTCTTCTTACATGTTTCTGAAAATGGTCTTCGCATTGTTGATCTTCAAGTGACGGCGGAATTGCTTTAGAACATTCCTCTAATTCCCAAAATTTATTTAAGTCAAATTCTAACGGTGCTGTTAAATGACATGAATGAATATTTTTGGATGATCGTGTTGTTGGAGCAGCGCCACCAATGATCCATCCTAGTAATGTCTTTTGTAAATACACATCTTGACCCTGTTCGACTGTGAGGTGTATTTGACCAACTGATAGTAACGAAAGGGTTGTACCTGCTCCTAAAAGAATGTCTACTGGTGCCGGTTTATGGAAATTTGGATCTGCTAATTGTATGTTAGGTGGTACATTAATTGCTTCTCTATTAATTGGTTGATCTGGTATAACTTGAGAAATGGTAGGTATGATTAAAAAGGTTAAAGTCCTTGAGTAGTTGTTAACACGTGATTTTATGGTTACGGTTACCATTTCTTTGGAGTAGGTCATCATTGTATTTAATGCACCCACTGGTATGTTGCAGGCCCTTTCCTTCAGCTGTAGAGTATTCGCTAAATTTTCGGTAATAAAGTTGGTTGTTGAGCAGGTATCGAGTAGCCCTCGGCAAGGAATAGGTTGTCGGTCATTGTTAAGCACATACAAGGATGCGGTAACCATAATATCATTTGATACCGAATTGATAACAAAATTTATTTGTGGTCGGGTGATTGGGACGTGGGACTGATTTTCTAGTCATAAATTTGAAGTACTCGGTAATTCAAGTGAATTTGATTTTGTGGTTGTTGAGTCCTTTTCAGATTGTGGATGTAGCAAAGTATTGTGGCGTCTTGAACATTTATGACAAGAAGATGGTGATTTACATTGTGAAACTCCATGTCCCTTGCCAAAGCAATTAAAGCATAAACATGCATCTGAAATAATTTTTTGCCTCTCCTCGGTAGTTAGGTTTCGAAATCTATGACAGGTATAAAGTTTGTGACCCTCGTTGCAAATGGGACATACAATCGCAAGGTTGTGATTTATAGCTGGTTTGCGCTGTTGGTTTGATGTCATAAATGCTTGGGGTCGAGCACGAAATTCGTTTGGTTTTTTATCCTTTTCATTTCTGAATGCTCTATTGATTGCGGGTTCAGACGAAATATTTCTTGCGCAATTTGCGCGTTTTTCTAAAAATTTTAATAGTTCCTTATATGATGGTACATTATTGTCTGAAAGGGTTAGTTCCCACTGCCAAGCCGTGTTTGAACTCAATTTCGATAAAATTAGGTCAACTAATGGAATGTCCCACTGATCAACTGGTTGTTTTAAATTAGCCAAAGCTCTGGTATGTTGTTGAAAAGTGTCGACTAAATTAATGATGGCAGAAGGGGTGTCTTTAGTCAGCCTTGGGTACTCCCGTAGTATTGCCCAATGTCGTTGAGTTGTTCGTCTTGTGCATTCATACTTTTCCTTTAAAATGGCCAAAGCGGTTTCATAATTTTCGTCATTGGTTTCAAGTGATTCAATTGCACTCGCGGCTTTTCCGGTGACTGACAAGCGAAGGTATTGTAATTTCTTTACTGCCGGTAAATTTTCTTGGTCAATTAATGTTTGAAAAAGACTATAAAACGATGCCCACTTTTCTACGGTGCCGTCGAAGGTTGGTAAAGGTATTGTTGGTAGTGTTACTTTAGAAGTTGTATTGACCTGCGATTGGTTTATGAGGATGTTTTTGGTATTGTCTTCTTCTAATAGTTTAAGTACTCGACCTTTCTCGACGTTATAACAACGAATATATTCCATCCGACGATCAGATTCTGATTCATCAATTTCTTCTAGGCAGTCTTGCAAATTTTCGAAATTTTTAAATGAGTTTTGCATTGTTTCAAATGCTGATTTTACTTGAAAAATATCCCGGTCGGTTGGATTGGCATCCCATTCATTCAAGGTATTACGCAAGTAAGTAATTGTAGCCATAATATGACCGCGCTGTCTTCTCAATTTTTGAAGTTCGGCCATTTTATACAAATGAGGTAACAACTATAAGTTTACAATAATGCGATTTGGAGGAAGAAATATAAAGGAGGTTGGGATATTGGCCAAATTAATAGAGTAATTTTTAACCAGCCTACCTTTCAATGTTGTAATTGTGAATTCTGCCGACGGTTCCAGAGTTGACGGTAAATGGTCTGATGTGGTGAGATGATTCTGGTTGCTAATGTAAATCTAGTAACCCTGGTTGTAGTCCCGAAGGTTGGTTGGTTGGTTGATTGATTGTGCACTCACTGTATCACTTAAGTCGCGCAAATCCGGCTCGAAGGACCAAAATGTTTTTCCGCGAATCATTCAAGGTGTAAGCAACGGTAAGGTAACGGTAAGAAATGGTCACTTCAAATGATATGCGGATGTGATGTCTCTAATTAAAGATAATCACTATTTATTTACAACTATATACAAAAATTTAGGACTACAGCAAAAATAAAAACATATAAAACGGTACAAAATATTGGTTGGTTAAGTTTACGGTTCGGTTGGTATCTGACTACTACTGCATTCTCCGATTTCTCTCAAGGGTTGCTTTTTACTTAGGTGCATAGGAGACATTCTGAGAACTACAAAACAACAACATATGGCAAGGGTAGCGTGGTGAAATTACTCAGAAGGAAGGTCATAAATTCAGGTACCTAGAGGATATTGTGCTTTAAGTATCTTTTTAGAAGCAATCGGAGTGCTTTCTTTTTTAAAGACAAGTGTGACAAATGAATGAAGAATATTTTCGAAAAACGCAACTGCCACAACTCATGTATTTACAATTAAACGGTTATCTTCCGAACACTAATAATATGTCGGGGTAAGTCTCTTAAGTAAAAGAATTATAATTATTAACAAGAATTAGAAGAAGAGAAATAAATTTTTAAATGTTTCAATATTTTTCTGGTGATGTATTAAAATTGATACGAAATTCTGAACTACAAAATTTACGATTTAATGATTCCTTAACTTAGAAATATTATAAAATGTGTGTTATGTTATTAAGATATTATGTCAGTGCCGTTGATCACTGCAGCTTGGCTTTACTGTAGCAATTTTTTACTTTGAAGTAAATGGGATGGTCAATTAATTGGCATTTAAATTTAAACAGAAATGGATCCAATAAAGGGTGGCATTGGTCTATCGGTCAAGCGCGAAATAACTTTTTATCGGAAAGCACAAGAGTATGTGCACCCAACTGTACTGGAGTACCTTTTTTGCACTATTTACCTAATAAATGTGTTTCTCTCTAATTTTTGTACATTCGATTTTCTCGAAAAAAATGGAAATTTGGAAACGGGGTCTTCTAACAAGTATTGTTCTAGTCAAATTAATAGCACTAAGACCTCTCTGTCCATTTAGTAGTAGGAGTAGATAATGTCAGAAAAAAAAGTAAATGTTCATTAAATGCTAATAAAGTTTCTTAATGAGAAATCAAATGCTTCGGCAATTTTTATGAAAACAGTCTGTCAATTAAGTAGTAACGTCAGGAGAATTAAAAACAGACATATGGAATTATAAAATGTTCACCAATTAGAATTAATTAGAAACATTTTTACAAAAGTTCCTGTCCATTAAATATAAACAATAAAGTCAACAGCATCATTAAATTCAAATAAAGTGCCCTCATAAGAGATTAAATGGAACTTATTTCTGAAAATATCTCTAACCATTAAGTAGACAGATTTATGAAAAGATACATGAGATTATAAAATGCTCATTAAATGCTATTAAATGTCATAATGGGGACACTAAATGCTGTGGTAATTTTTATAGTGTTTCTGTCCATTAAATAAAAAGCGTAAAGTTTGTAGTATCAAAATCAAACAAATCGATAATTAAATGTTGATTAAATGCTAATGGTGAAATTTAAAAGGTCCTGCTATTTTTTATAAAAACGTCTCCATCCATTAAGTAGCATTAATTGAGCAAAAATGCCACTCACTGTTCATTAAATAGACAGAGGAAATCAGCAAAATTAAAAACAAATGCATATTATTGTATATAAAATGCTTATTAAATAGTAAATAAGGGCCCTAAAAGAAACTAAACAATCTCCTGAATTTTATAAAAAACGTTTCTGTTCATTGAATATAAAAACTAAAGTCTTATGTCTGATTTTCATTAAATGCTAATTAAGTCTTATTTTAAAATTTAAATGTTCCATATTTATTTTAAATACACCTATGTCAATTATATAAAATGAGTAATGTCAGGGGAACTAAAAAGGGCACGCGAACAATTAAATGTTAATTAAGTGCTTTAATGAGAATTAGCTGGTTCGTTCATTTTTATAAAAAAATTGCTTAATTAAGATTTCATTGAACCGATTTATGCCTATTATGATTTTGCTAACTTATTCTGTTCGATGGATAAAGACGTTTTTACGTTTTTATTATTACAATGCCGGAGACAAGCATTTTATTTTTCAATATAGCACTTAATTGTCTTTATCAGCATTTGATTGTCCATGCGGCAGTTTTTAATTTTTCAAACTTTACCTTCTCTACATAATTGACAAATATATCTTTGAAAAAAATGTCCGGAGCATTTCATTTCTCATTAGGGCACTTAATTAGCATTTAATTGTCTTTACAACTGTTTCTGATTTTTAAAACTTTAACTTTTTTAGATAATGGACAAATCTAACTTTAATAAAATGTCTGAAGCATTTAATCTGTCATTAGAGCACTTAATTAGCATTTTATAGGCATTTTATTGTCTTCGCGAATGTTTTTAATTTTTCTAAGTTTATTTTTTTACATAATGGACCAAACTATCATTAAGAAAATGACCAGAGCATATAATTTTTCATAAGCGCACTTAATTAACACTATAAGTTTTTTTTACATTTTGGACAAAAAAATCTTTAATGAAATGTCCGGAGCATTTAATTTCTCATAAGGGCACTTAATTAGCATTTGATAAGCATTTAATTGTCTATACAACTGTTTCTGATTTTTCGAACTTAAGCTTTTTTACATAATGGACAAAACTATCATTAAGAAAATGTCCGGAGCATTTAATTTGTCATTAGAGCACTTAATTAACACTTTATAGGCATTTAATTGTCTTCGCGACTGTTTTTAATTTTTCTAACTTTATTTTTTTACATAATGGACCAAACTATCATTAATGAAATGACCCGAGCATTTAATTTTTCATAAGAGCACTTAATTAACACTTTATAAGATTTTTTTTACATTTTGGACAGAACAATCTTTAATAAAATGTCCGGAGCATTTAATTTTTCATAAGGACACTAATTATCATTTGATAAGCATTTAATTGTTTGTACAACTGTTTCTGATTTTTCGAACTTTACCTGTTTTTTTACATATTGGACAAAATCTCTAATAAAATGTCCGGAGCATTTAATTTCTCATTAGGGCACTTAATTAGCATTTTATAAGCATTTAATTGTTTGTACAACTGTTTCTGATTTTTCGAACTTTACCTTTTTACATAATGGACAAATTATCTTAATAAATTCCGGAGCATTTAATTTCTCATAAGGGCACTTAATTAGCATTTTATAAGCATTTAATTGTTATCACTGTTTCTGATTTTTCGAATTAACTTTTTACATTATGGACAAATATCTTTAATAAATGTCGGAGCATTTATTTCTCATTTGGGCACTCAATTAGCATTTTATAAGCATTTAATTGTTTGTACAACTGTGAATTTTACCTTTTTTACATAATGGACAAATCTATCTTTAATAAAATGTCCGGAGCATTTAATTTCTCATTAGAGCACTTTGCACTTTATCAGCATTTAATGATACATGTTTTATTAACTTTACATGGACAAAAAAGTTTTTACACAATTGTATATTTTTTTTAAACATGTACACAGCACTTTATTTACTTATTTAGTTGTTTAAGCGGCTGTTTTCCATTTTACTAATTTTCCGACTTGTTTTAAGATGTTTGTAGGTTTTCTAAGCATTGTATAAAACTTGGCCTTATTCTTTTCTATTTCTAGTAACGTATATCGGTGCATACGCCTACATTCTAAGACCGTTATTTACTCAACTTTTGTATTATTTGTTCATTTATTGTACTTTTTTTCCTCTTTGGAATAATTGGAAATTTATAATTCACGAACTTTTCTACTGCAACATTTGCATGCAGATGGATTTTATCATCTTAACCTAACGGTTGCCATAGAGACGGCTCATTAATAAGTTATCCTGTTGGTGCTCTTAGAAATTGAAAATTCTACCTTTACAACAACGTGGATGTTGTTGATGTTAATAAAAGAACGTGTGTGAAAAGTTGCATTCTCTTTTTCTAATATTCAACCCTACAAAAGCTGCAAGTGAAGGCATAAAAGCATAACAAGGGGTGAAATTTTTTTTAATTATGTAATATTTTTGTTTACCTAAAGGCACACAGTAGCTGCAGATTATGCTTTCCCTAAATGATTAATTAACGTTTAAAACACAAATAAAGTCTTAATAATTATTTAATTCATATGTCCACTGAAATTAGTGTCATTTGAAATGATGTATAAAGTTATTTAAATGAAATATGGTGGAAGGTTTTGTCCACTGGAAATAATAAATAAAAGGAAAATAATGCCTTATTATCTGTCAGGATTGTAGAATTAACGTCAGACAATTTAAAGTGCCATACATCAATCTGACGTAGACAGGAAGTTTTACGTATGGTCATTGGTTCCTCATTTAATAGCATTATCAGAGGGTTGAAGGCTTAATGATAGTTTCGTAATTGATGCAGCAGAGTATAAACTATAAATTGCAGGCTGCAACTCATAATTTACTGTTGCTGCCATAATTTGCACGTGGTCTTCGTACAGTCATCAAAACAATAGTGCATGCTGCAGTATAGGAAATTAATTTCAGTACAGTGGCGTAGCTAATAACAAAATTAATTCCTGACAATAAAAATTAAATTTAAAAATAGTGGGAAATACTTTCTTAATGTAGCTGTCCATTTTTAGGGTTCCGCACCTCAAAAGGAAAAAGCGGAACCCTTATAGGATCACTTCGTTGTCCGTCCGTCTGTCAAGACCCTTTTTCTCAGGAACGCGTGGAGGTATCAAGCTAAAATTTATACCAAACACTCAGGTCTATTGTCCCTTGGAGCTGTGAAAAAATCAAACTTCTAAGCCAACGTAATCATAAGATACAGCCGTTTATGCCGCAAAATTTCGCAAATTTTCGAATCAAAACCTACAGGGTACTTCCCGTGAACTCAAAATCTTGAAATTTAGTACGAAGCAACGTCTTATAGCACAGATAAAGGAAAAATTGCGAAATCCGTAAATTTTTCGTTACATCATATAATAAAAATATTTTTAATAATTTTAAAGTTACTCATGAACGCGTAAAGGTATTAAATTGAAATTCATATCAAATACTCAGGTCTATAATACCTTTAAGCTGTAACAAAATCAAACTTCTATGTCAACGCAATCAAAATAAACAGCAATTTAAGCCGCATATTTTCAAACTCGCAACTACTCGCAAGGGAATCAAAACCTAAAGGGTACTTCCAGTCGAATTAGAATCTTGAAATTTGGCATGAAGCAATGTTTTATAGCACATATAAAGGAAAAATTCCGAAAACCTTAAATTTTTAGTTACATCACTTGGCCGGCTTTTTTAATATATTTACATTTTTTATTTGGACCAGTGTGACCGATGAGACCAGATACACCAATTCTGAGCATCTATTCAATAGTTGGACGAACTTCACTGATTATAAAACATAGCTCGTGTGCTTTAAATTGTGTCTCACTTTATATACTGAATTTCTAATTAGAATTACAATTTCCGACATGGGCATTTAAAACTGATGATATCTTTGACATTTCTATTATTTCTGATGGGTGGTCTTACCGCCGTTGTCAAAGGGCTTAAATGTTACCTAGTGTTATCGAAAATATATCGCAAGATGATATAAATTTTATCTCGTTCTCTTATTGTAACAAAGGAGATGGTACTCATTGATAAATTCCCACATAAATCTGTTACATATCTATAGATAACTGCCTACAGAGATCTAATGTCTAATTTTTTGAGATAACCAACGTGCCCATTGAAAGATTGATGTGATAACCAGAACTCGAAATGAAATATCTTATTAGGTACATTTGCTGTTGCTATTCTAGTCACTTAAAAATGAGGCGAGAAGTCTAATAAAATCTCATCAAATCTCATTTAAAGTGAAGGGGGATTATTGAATATCTCACTAATGGTAAGATATTTTAATTCAAAGAATTGTTATGATTTCATTTTCTCTTGTAATTAGGAACTTATTACAAATTTAAAATAATTTTAGATTATTTACCTATCTATATTTTCTGAAAATCTTAAATACAACAATAAATATTAATGTGAGCTAAAACTTCAAATTATGTATTATTTATAGATAAATAAATTATCCGGTGAATACTTTTATAATGAAATAATATTTTGTATTTGATTTATTTGAATGCCTGCCTGATGTTACATGGAAAATACTTTTACACCTAAATTACATTTTCGTCTCACAGGTTGAGTGAGTTGGGTGAAGATATGTGGGAAAGATGGCCTTATAAAGCAACCGTAGCTAATTTAATTAGGCAATCAAATCAAAAGATCGTGAGGTAAAGGATTTACGACTAACTTAATTCAACCGAATGACTGTCACGTTCTACAAAATTTAGTTGTCACATTCTTTGATAGCAACTTAATTCGTTAATTGTTTCGATTATGTAAATAAAACGTGATAATAGAATTACATTGTTAATGGCATTCTGGCAACTTTTTTGAATCTATTGTAATATTTATTGGTTGTTTCAATTGTACCTAAATTGAATGTAAAAATGCTGAAACAAATCTATTAAAGCCTTAATAATTAAAAAATTCCAATTTTGTAGACGTTTGTTATCATTCTGGATTTTTATGAAAGAGAATAAGATTCTTATCTTCTTATTCTCTTATCTTCTCTTATCTTCTCTTCTTCTTATACACTAATATTATAAAGGCGAAAGTGTGTGTGTGAGGGGTGTGATGTTTGTTACTTCTTCACGTCTAAACGGCTGGAGTGATTTTAATAAAATTTAGTATGGAGTTGGCTGACACCCTGGATTAACACATAGGCTACGTTTTACTGCGGGAAAATATCTTATTCGCATAGGAAAATCGATGAAAATGAATTCGCGGAATATTATAAATGCGAAAGTAACTCTGTCTGTATGCTACACAATCTCGCCTAAAATTTACTGAACCGATTTAAATGAAATTTGGTACAGAGATAGTCTAGAGCCTGAGAAAGAACATAGGCTACGTTTTAATGCGAAGAAAGGGTTGTAAGGGGTTGAAATAGGAAAGTTTGTGCGGAAATTCCGTAATTTTTAAAGATTTTTAGGCTCTTGATTAGATATTTAAATAAATACGACATTCAATGTTTGTAAAAATTTTACCCTAAAGGGGATAAAATAAGCCGATGAAAGTTTTTGTGTAATGACGTCGTCCAAAAAGCTTACGGCCCAGAAAATTAAAATATTAAGTGTAAAAAGTTAAAGAGGTTTTTTTTATTTGGATCAATAAAAGTAGTTGAATACTAAGCTATATAAACTATTTTAAACTATAATTAAACTATATTAATCTATAATATTATAAATGCGAAAGTAACTCTGTCTGTCTGTGTGTTACGCAATCACGCCCAAACTACTGAACCGATTTAAATGAGAATTTGGCACAGAGATAGATAAGTAGATATAAAGCTAGAGGCTTGAAACTTATTTTTTAGGCTTTTGATTAGATATAAATACGACATTTAAGGTTTGTAAAAATTTTACCATAAAGGGGGCAAAAATAAGGAATGAAAGTTTTGTGTAATGACGTCGGCAAAAAGGCATATGGTCAAGAAAATAAAAATATGGAAGGAAAAAATTTTAAATGCAGCCGAAAGTCAACTATTCCACGCAGACGAAGTCGCGGGCACAGCTAGTAGCAAATAGTTTTATTTTACTTAATATACAGGGTGTCCCCAAGCAAGCGCGTTTCCTCATTATTTCATATGCAATTAAGATATCAAAAAATGATTCCTATAAAAGCGTCATCAAAATAACATCATCTAAAATTACTTTCGATTATACGGGATGTTCCGTTTGTCATGGAAGCAACTCAATTTTGTTTTTTAAACGAAATGCCCCATTTATAATTGCTTTTTTCGATTCCTCGTTAAATTTAAGTAGCACTTTGTTGACTATATGTAATCTCTAAAATACACCGATTTCGAGAAAATTCACGTTGAATAAAAAAGTATGCGCTTACAGTAGTCTGCGTCATTTTGAAAATCTCCTAAACGAAATAACTTTCACAGGCAGATTCCTGAAAAATGGACTACAATTTGCACTATAAACGCAAAAGTGTTCCTTTTAATTTAATTGAAATTAAGTGAATGTAGAGAAACAGTATAAATGTTTCAACCAATTTTATTAACAAACCTCAGCAATCGTGTCGACTAAGCAGTCATTATCAATAGAAACATTTATACTGTGTTTCCATATTCATATTTAAATCTGTTTCATGAGATGACGTCATTAGTGAGTTTTAATATATTTTTTAAATGGAATGTCATATTTTTTATTAGTCTATCATGTGCAGAATTCTATTTTCTTTCATCCACTCACTGTATGATTGTTACTATCTACTGACAACCGTTTTTAAGAAAATTAAACTTTTCTTATAATTTTAATGAATATACGCACTCTTGGTCTATATCTAACTCATTTAGTCGTAGTCGTGATCCAGAATATTTACTTTTGGTCAAAGGTCAGGAAGTTTAGTCTTGTCTTACTCTAAATTTATTTAATAATTAGAATGGAGTATAAGGTCGGTTCCTTGTGAAACATTTTAATTATTTAGGAAGGTAACTAAATTATATTAAATTGCATTTAAATGTTTCAAATATATATTGTAATACCTCTACAATTGTTTCGGCATGTTATGCCTTTTTTAAGAGTAATCTTATTACTAAAATTAAATTTATTATGCAGTGTTTATATACCTAAAGTTTAAGAAGGAGGGATACAGTCATATACTCTAAAATCTATTAAAGGTGTATTTAAAAATTGTTGTTGGTCATTAACAATATTTTGTTTTTTATAAATACCTTTATTAATTTCTAATTATTCTAATAAATCTAAACGTTTTCCTTTTTTGAATTGTGTAGCAATTTTATATTTTCTAAATTTATATTATGTTTATTATTAATACAATGGGATGCTAAGCTATTTGAGTGTTTTAAGTTGCTTATTGATTTTTTGTGTTCGTCTATTCTAGTTTTGATATTACGTCCAGTCTGCCCTATATAGAATACGTTACTATTTTTACAATTTAATTTGTATATTCCTGATTATTGGAGTTTATCATATTTTTATTGTTTATTGTTAGAGAGTAAGGTTTTTAAATTGCATTTATTTACTAACATAGTGTCAATATCTACTTTTTTAAGACTGTTAACAATTTTTGTTGTCTTTTTTCCACAATAATTTATAAATTTATATGTTCTTGGTTCTTTTATGAGGGGATACATTTTTTTTTATTTATTTGATTTTGGTCATGATCTGGCATATATTTAGACAAGTCTAAACTGCAAGAAAACGTTTGGTTTTGGTTTTGTAAGATTAATTAAGCCTTCTTCTTACTAAATTTGCAAGACAAAACAAATCTGTATGATCAAGACTACTTTTACTCATCACTACCTATAAACTATTTAACATTTTGATTATTTCAATAGAAAAAAGTACCTACCAGCTTCTTATTAATTTATTAATTAGAATCTTCTTAGAGAACCTCCCTTATATTATATAAATCATTCCTACTGGTGGTATCCATAAATCATTTCCGTAATATCATTTACAACTGTCAAACATTCAATCAAACTTTCATCGTGTTTCTAAGATATTAATTAAGTGTTTGAAAGTGCGAATAACCTGCAATACGTTTGTTGGTTCGTTGGCTTTATCATCATCAGTCATTTTCATAAAACACTACTCGAAGAGAAGAACTTTTGTTGAATGGATATTTACAGCTTTTATTTATTACAATATTATCAGTATTGTTTTTTTAATTATCATCATTCTAAGAAATGTATAATATTTATGAAATTCTGTGCAACAATAGAATGCAATTTTTTACGTGTAAATTTATTAAATTTTTATTCTACACTCAAACAGGTTGTTAATATCATCAGAAATATCAATAGAAAAGTATTAATTTTCCACATATTGTAACGTGTTTTTTCTATGAAAAATCCCGTTACTGAAGTTTTATTTATTTTGATTCAGTTTGTGTTTGTCTTGGTTCAGTTTTGTTGATTATTTCTTAATGTTGATCGACCTTCCGTCTTATCATCAAGGCTAACAACCTTCGCGCAGGACTAGGCGATCGATGGAGGGATCGATGAAATTTTCCGGTCGGTGCTCGAGGTCTTCTTCCTCGATCCTTGACACTGACGTGACGTGTATGTGTGTTTTTCTGTTGGTGTTCTGTGCTTGGTTTTGCGTGAGAGTTTTTTTGTGATCCACTGACCTTTGCATTTTAATAGTTCATGTAAAATTCATTCAAATTAATTATTTCTTTTAAAATCTTTTTTGCTATTCACTCAATATTTATTTTTGATGTAACTTTGATTAATTTTTACGAAATTTTCCTTATTTCCACGTGGCCTCTTTTTTAAATATCTAACTGTATATTTGTAATCCTTTGGGCCTTTGTGGCCAATTTTTAAATTTTCTCATTTAATTAATTTTTCTCACCTTTTTAATTTATATATTTTTAATAGTCAAAATTTTTTATGGTATCTGGGGTGTATCTTGAGTGCATGTTGGTTTAACGACAGACACCCCTACTCCTCCCTTTTTATCCGTTTTTTTTAAGCATCTTCAATGCGAACAACTTTTTAACATTTGATTAATATTTTTTAGTTTTAGGAAATTTTTTCAGCACTTTCGTTTGTGCCCTTATTTGTCAGCCCATTGAGATTTTCTTAGAATAGGTTCCTGTTGGATTAGGGGGCTGGGATTAAAGGGTAGGGGTGAAGACATCCTGAAATCTATTTTATAAAGGCAAATAGACAAAGCTCTGGTTTCCAACTAATCTCAATAACCAGTTAGAGGCCGATAAATTCCTGCAGGCGGCCCCCTGAAGATTAAAAGGTTGGTCCATGAAGCTATTTCGCTGATATCCTCTTGCCTCACAACATTGCACGAGAAGTCCCCGATTATACCCTGAAACCAGCTTCCAGTCCCTACATTGGAGCAGGGAACTTTTCTTTTTGGTGGGCTACATGTCTTATTGTAAGTTTTGTTGTTTTTGTTGTGTGTAATTTTTTGTTAATATACTCTTTAAGTTTTATTTGGTTTTTTTAAGAGAGCTTCGAGCTCTCTAAAGCTTCAGGATTCTGCAGGAACCACCGATGCACTACCCGGTGCCCAACAAAGTTGTTTCATTTATTCTTTTCTTTGTTTGACAAAGTGGCGCCCGAGCACGTTTTCTTTTTAATATTTCATGATAATTAAATTTTTTTATAAAACAAACTATTCATAATTTCAAAACCCAAGTAATAGTTTTGTTAAAGTATCATCAGAAATATCAATAGAAAAGTATTAATTTTCCGCCTATATATCTATATAATATTTTTTATTGTTATTTGTAAGCAATTTTTTGTCGGATCCCATTTCTCTTCGAATAGGTATATTTAAGTGGTGAAACTTATTACACATTAATTGAATAGTGTGGGTGGACCTAAAGAAAAAACTATGGCAGTAATTAATTTAAAAATAGGTAAAAATACTAAATTTAAAATGTAATACTTAAATGCTATTGGAATATTTTAAAAATTCAAAATCACAATAGTATATTTTATAAATAAGCGTTTAGTAATTTTTCATATACAGACGTTAGTGTATTCAGTATACTGTATAGTGTATAGCACTAAAATATTGTAATTTTTGTTGATTTTTTGAGCCTCGTTTTTTTTCCGTGTACCTATAAGATAATAATTTTTTTAATTTCTGTAAGACAAAAAACTTTTTAAGGAAAGTTTGCTGCCCCCTAAAATCTGCCGCCCTAGGCTCTAGCCTATTCAGCCTACTAATAATTCCGCCACTGGACTACTGGTCTAAATTTGTATGAGTTATTGCAATAACGAAGGGCAACATTTTCATTTCTTCCAAAGCAGAATTGAATTTTTAGGGAGTACTATAAGAAATATGCTCACATGAAAATCTGAACATGCGTCGACTTACATAAAATTTTCTTTTTATATACCCACGAATATTTAGAAATGATTTTTTATTTACCTGTAGGTACGTCCTCCACACAGAAGTCATCTACTACTAGAAGATGATAGAACAAACAATGTAAAGTCAAGTACTTTATTTATAAAAGTGAAGGTACAAGAAGTACCTTTAGAAAGTTTTGATGCACTTGCACAACCTTACAATAAAACACAAACATCTCTTTATTATGTAGATAACATCAGATAATGTTTTTGGTATTGCTTTTCGACCGTAGGTAGACACTATCTCGCACACGTATCAACGAATACTGATGTAGGTATATGTAGGTATGTGTTAAAGGCACCAGTTTTGAATTATCGCCGATTTGAGAAAAACAAAGTCAAAGCTAGGACGAATGGTCCGTCGTAAATAATGACTGTGCCATATAACCGAGGCCCTCTCGTGTTGATTAGAAATAAAAAGATTATGTATAAACTTGCTAAAAGAATAAATAGGTCAGAAGGTAACTGTAATTTATTAGAACAACGTTTAAGACAATTTCTAACAACAAATGTAAATTAGTTATCTTTTTTATTATAGATTTTATTATTGTGATACTGAATCTGCATATTTTATGATATTATGCTTAATTATTAACATATGATTATGTAAAGTTTCCTTCCTCTTAAGAGGATTTAATGAGATGGAGACGTTAGAAAATGCGAGAAATAGATCCCGAAAAGAATTTACAGAAATTTTATATAATAGGTACTGTGAATATTGACAATATATTGCATAATTCTAAAATGCTCATATTTAGGTATTAATTAAATATATACAGGGTGTCCCAGAAAATAATGTTATACGAAATCAGAAAAATGGAAGATGTTTTTGAGCTTAGAAGGGCTTTAGTGTTTTGTACTTAAAAATGTGCTTCAAGTCCTTAGCAAGCAAAGAAGCATTGTATTTCAAATCCTTTCTTAAACAAGAACCCGGTTGGAGCTTCGTAATTGAATTATACAGGGTTGCTCATTAGTGCGTCAAAGGTCAATATAGCCTTTATTAAATCAGATTGGGGATATGGTTACTCTCTACCTTTGTTTAATGTAGTATATAAATACATGTAAGAGCGAAGTTTAATTAATCTTCACCTGAAGAAGGTAATGTTTACCGAAACAATTGTAGTGATTGTAATTAATATATTCTTTGAAACTATAGAGTGTTTTATTTTCATTTCAATACTCAAAGCTCTTTCAAAATTCTTAATATCTTTCAATAAGCTTAAAGTCCTTTTAAGTAACTTAAAGCTCTTTGGAACTGAAAGGAAAACCATCAAAAGGCTTCAAGATTTTTTATGTATGCAATTGAAGCCTTTTTTGCTTAATTTAAGCTCAGAGTCCTTTGAAAGTGTTCAAATGTTTTTAAAATACTTGAAGTCCTATCAATAAGCTTGAAGTGCTTCAATGCAAGGAAAACCGTCAAAAAAACTTTGAGATATTTGATGTAGGTACTTGAAGCCTTTTGGTTTACTTTAAGCTCTAATAATAAGCTTGAGCTTTTCTACGTTACCTGAAGCACCTTAAAGCACCTTAAAACAATTTTTAAGCATGGAAAACCTTAAAAAGGTTTAAAGATTTTCAATTTATCTATTCGAAGCCCTGTTGGCTTAATTTAAGCCCTTATAATTTTCTCTAAACCCCTTTAAAGTACTTGAAGCGTTTTCAAAATGCTTAAAGTCCTTCCAATGAGCTTGAGGTCCTTTTAAGTCGCTTCTCACAAGTGCTTAAAAGCAAGGAAAACCATCAAAAGCGATTTAAGGTTTGTGGTGTATATGTATAATTGGAGTCCTTTAGGCTTAACTTAAACGCTTATAATATGATTAAAACCTTTTCAATGTGCTCAATGCAGTTTCAAATGAGTTTAAAGCCCTTCTGAAGACCTTTAAAACAAGTAAAACCATTAAAAGGGCTGTAAGATTTTAATGTATGTAATTTAGATCCTTTTGGCTTAATTTAAGTCCTTACAATGTGCTCAAAATCCTTTTAAAGTGCTCAAAATTTTTTCAGAATGCTTGAAGTCCTTTCAATGAGCTTGAAACCCTTATAAATTACTTGAAACCCCTTTAAAATGCTTGAAAGCAAGGAAAACCATCAAAAAGGATTGATGAGATTTGGTGTTCCTAATTAAAGCTCTTTTCGAATGATTGAAGCCTCTATAATGTGCTCAAAGCCCTTCTCACAAGTACATAAAGCCTTTGAGGCCCGTCCTTCTGATGTAATAGAAGTTTTTATGAGGTGCACGAAGCCCCTTTTATAACTGCTCAGGTTCTTCGATATATTTGGTAATTTACAACCCATGGACTTTAAAAAGTATTCGAGACGAAGGCATTTGGTATTAGGGTTTGATACTGTTTTATTTAGTAAAAACTTTATCCAGATCCGATGTAGAGCTATTCGCATCTATTGTTAGAAGTTCTTTAACTATTAAATAGCTATGTATGTGCCTCTACATTTTCGGCAGATGAACCTGTCCTGCTCTGCTCTAATATTAAACAGTTTGCCAGAAATAATTAAATTTGGCCCGCGTTTGCCGCTGAAGAAGATCTCTCGGCTTCATAATAATGCAGCTAGTAGTAGTAGTAGATAGGAGCGCTTGGTTGGATTAATGTTAACTCCTGAGCATGCAGCGTACCGGATTGCACAGTGGTAGTATTACCATAACCGATTTCGACACGCCGTAAGCTCGATTAAACCCAGGGCGATCTCCACATTAAGTTGTTCGACTTCGCTCGTGGATTATCCAGGTGCGGCATTGTGGATCTATAGTAGGTATGTGGAATCGTAATTCTGCGGCAGGATGTTTGTGGATTCCATATAATAATAACTTTGCCAATTAATTAAAATTGTTTTGCTCGGTTGCTAATATCTAACTATAGAGGTGTAGCTATGCAAGAAATTGTCCCATTTTTTCATATAAAAAGCAAAATTGCTCAAGTTTCTACCAAAAACCATTTAAATTTTACTAAACTATTTCAAAATAATGAAATTTTGTTTTTATTTTTTATTGCTCCAACTATTTTATGACTATGTTTTGTTATCAATATAACAATTATCTACTGGCTCTATAAATTTTGGCCATAATATCTTAACCACAAAATTCTGTATATCTGTATGCCTGCGGTTACCGAACGCCATAATAATTGATATTTTTGCAAATGGTAATCGCATGCAATTTGTTATGCAAAACCGCATTTATAGGTTGGTAATTTTGTAAATTAATTTCGCAGAGTTATGGCTGCAAGATAATAACAAGTTGGTTGTTAAATCGGAGATAAATTGGTTGATTAGAGAAACCGAAGATATAAATAATTTACTCAGCTTTACAGAAGGAAAAAGTTCGAAAACCAATTTGTTTTACTACTAGCAATAGACAGTGTACTTTAAATATCGAATTAAAATTTATTGTTTCGGATGTTCAGTAGTTCAAATGAACAATAATAAACTTTAACAGAATTGCAGTTGCAATTTTCATCTTTAAGATGGGTATATGAAAATAAAAACGATTGAATGCGAGTTGCATTACTTACTTGTGAAATATTACAAAAAATTAAAAATTAATAATGTGTAGTAGAAAATAATAGCTACTAATACTGTAAATTAGGGAGCACCTACGCCTTTAAAAAAGTACAGGAAAATTCGTTCTTTTAAGAGAAAAGGAAAAAAAATCACAAATTTACTTAAAACACATTTTAAGAAGGGAAACAAAATGGGGGAAAAAGTGGTGGAAGATACAAGAAGGAGGGCTGTAAAGTATGAAGAAAATTTGAGGAAATTACCGGAAGGGGACTTAAGAAAAGAGTTATGGAATAAAAAGGTTTTGGGGATAGAGACAAAAAATAAATATGATGTGGAAAGGGAAAAAGCATTAACAGAAATGAAAATAAACAAAAAAGCAAATGGAGGAATGGAGAGGAAAAGGGGATTGAAAGTAAGTAAGATCGTGGGGAAAAGATGCAATGAAATAGTAAGAGGTGAGGATTTGAGAAAAATATGGGAATCAAGATACGCGAAAGGTATGAGGGATTTAATATTTATGGGTAGAATGGCAAGGGGATGAGGTGCCAGGATATCAAAGAGAAGGAAAAAGTATAGATATAATAGCTAGATTCAGAATGGGGAATGAGTGTAATGAGAATAAGTTTTGGATGGAAGAAAGTAAAAGATTGTGTAGAGTATGTGGAGAAAAGAGTGAATCAATGGAGCATGTATTAGAAGAAGTAATGGGGAAGAACGAGAGGGAGGAACTTGAAAGGATAATAAATGCGGATGGTAGTGGTCTGGACCTATTGAAACAATTTTTAAAAAGAAGAGGTGTGGAAAGGGGGGAGGGAAATACAGGAAAAAATGATTATAAGGGAAAAGGAAGGGAAGTGCTTAGTTTATATATATAATGATAAAACTTTATAGGTTGGAAAATAAATTATGTTTCTTTTTTTTTCCTTTTGTATGTGGAGATGTATATATAAACTTTTTGTTTCAATAAAGCTCTTATATATATATATACTTAAAACCGTGAATGCTCCAACATCTTCAACAGATTAATCTAAAAATTCCAGTTTTTTTTAAATTGCAAATGTTAGACCATCTACAACTTTTTTAAAAATTTATCACATGTAAGAAAAAAAATTCCAGCGTTCATTGAAAAATTGAGGGAACAATCTCAAAATTCCCGAATTTTCTTAAAAATTGAAAATTTTGGACATGATTGAATTTAAAGTTCTGGAAAATTCTTTCCCACAAGAGAAAACATCTGTTTCTTGACATAAAAAGGAATTTTAAAAAATTTTAAACGTAGATGCTCCAAAATCTAAAATATTTAAAATTTACAAAAACACGAGAAAAGTTACAAAACCTTTTTTCAATAACACAATAATTATTTCAATACACAGTATCTTCTTCAGGTGTAAGAATGGTGAATTTAATATTAATACAATCGATCTTATATACTAAGCTTAAAGTAAGAAAGGAGGGGGTAAATAAATTAACCATTGTAGAAAAAGAAAGCATACAATCAAAAAATATTTAATAATGGTGACCTGTTTATATCTAATTTATCGTTAAGTATATTACCTCGTTTATTTAATTTATTTATCTCTAGGCTTTCAAGCAAATTTAATTTTTTACCTTTATTTTCCACGTGTAGGACTTTAAAATTCTCATCAAAATTGTGGTTCTGTTCTAACAAATGTTCCGAATAAGTTGACGTTGTTTTATTGTTTTCAAAGCATTTTTTATGTTCGTTGACTCTAGTTACGAAAGATCTCCCTGTTTGCCCTATATAGGATTTATCACAATCGCCACAATTTAATAAATACACTCCCGATTTTTGTTTTTTATCTGTAGGGTCTGTTATTTTTAATGTAAGAACCTAAGGTGTTGTTCGTTCTGAACGAGACCGAACAGTTTGTGATTTTTTTAATATGTTTGCCTATTTTGGTAGATAAGTTCCTTGTGTAAGTTAGGCTAATGTAATTTTGTTTTTTGGTCTTTGACGTGGGGATATACTAAATTTATCGTTCGTTGTTTTAATTTTTTATTTAAAAGTTGGGTGACAAGAGAATCGCTATATCCGTTATTGTGTGCTATTTGGTAAATTCTGTTCAATTCTAAGTTATAATTTAATTCATCCAAGGGAATATTAATTAATCTATGAAGACTGGAATGAAAAAATGCTAGTTTATGAGATATTGGATGACAAGATTTCGCATGTATAATGGAATCCGTGTGTGTCTCTTTATTTACCTCCTCCTTTCTTACTTTAAGCTTAGTATATAAGATCGATTGTATTAATATTAAATTCACCATTCTTACACCTGAAGAAGATACTGTGTATTGAAATAATTATTGTGTTATTGATAAAAGCTTTGTAACCTTTCTCGTGTTTTTGTGAATTATGGAGTTACAAGAAATTAACGCCTCATCGATATCATATTATTTAAAATTTCAAAAAATTCTTTGTATTAAGAGAAATTTAATCTAAAAATTTAAGAACTTCCTTAAAAATTGTGAATTTTGGAGCATCTACAACAAAACATTCTGTTACATAAAACAAAAAAGTTTTGTTTCCTAATAATTGTTGATATTCAAAAAAAAAACATACTGGAAAATTCTTTTTTTTTAGATAAATACTGTTATTGAAACGAAATAATTTGAAAGTTCCAGGATTTTCTCAAAGATTACAAATGGTGCAGTATCTACATTTTTAATGAAAATTTTTGGAAAATGCTTTTTCTAAAAATAAAACCTGACACAGAGGAGATAAATAATATTCTGGAATTTAAAAATTGTAAATGCGCCAAATATTCACCATTAAAGAAAATTTTCAATTTTTTTTATATATACGATAGATATTAAAAGAGAAAACGTTAAGAGATAATATTTAAGACTTTGGAGCATCCATAATTTTAAGGGAACTTTTGGAAAATCAGTGCTCTTAAGAAAAAAGTTCTTCTATATAACAAATTTTTTTTCCAGAATTTGTAAATGTTGCAAAAGATAAACTTTGTCACGATAACAGAATAAACTAAAAATTAAATTGTTTATTTTGGAACGTTTTTAACTGTAAAGAAAATTCTCTTAAAAGAAGGAATTTTCTAGTATTACATATTATAATTACTTATTACATTGTTATAAATTCTAACCAATTAAAATCGTCTTTAAAGGCTTTGATAAAGATTTTACTAATTTAAATATACATTTCGAAGAAGCCTAAGTAGTTACTTACTACGTAGAATTTCCCAACTATCTACTCCTTTTACAAATAAAACTAAAATGTAGGCAAACCTACGGCTTTATTTGGAACGAATTCATTTATATTATTCTTGTATAAACCAAATTGAACTTATTGAAAAATGTACCAGAACTGTTTGCTTTTAATTCAAGCAATAAAACGGTAGAGCTTCAGTTAACCAAACAACTTGTTCGTTTTGCAGAGACAAATTTTGTTTTATTTGCATTCGAGTAAAAACATCGGACACGAAATCGATGATGTAACCAATTAATAATTTAAATTTGGAAGCGTGTTTCTTCGAAAGTAAACAACTAACAAAGTTAATTCGGAAGATACAAACGGTTGTTGCTTGTTTTCTCAATTTTCTGATTTAATTAACAGAAAACGTATTGTTCGGTACGCTTTCATTTTAAAATACTGTTCTTTTCTTGTTTTTTTAGAGATTGTTTTCTAATCTCGTTAAAATTCTCTAATTAATTTTTTTTATAAAGAATTCAATGGTAGCACGGTAAGTAAATGTTCAACAGAAGATGGAACAAAAAATCATACAAAATCAATTCAAATATTATTTTTTATGCACATATAATTTTGTGACCTCCCCAATGCAAGTACTCATAAGCCTCTGCTTATCGATTTACAACCGGCGGCACTTACACAGCAAGCTATATTTACAAAAGAGCGTTGATGATTTTGTGTATTGATTTCTTTTACCGTAGGGTAATTTTACAAATAAACTTATGGTAACTTTCCTTAGTTTACTTCCATTTTAAAAGCCAATAAACTTCATTGCTGTCATGAGGGCTCTGTCTATAAGCACTTTAAAAAGTTCACCCTAACATACACTTTTTCTTTAGTGAAACTGACATTCTGTATCTACACATGAGCTTAACTACAGAGCTATTGTGCTGCTATTGCAGCATACTTTGTTGAGGTATTTTGCGAACAGCTATTTGTAATTTCCGTTTGATGGAAGGCAGGCATCCAGCTGTCTGGGATTCTGTAACTAGATTTATCCCTGTACGAGTTGAACACGTTGATGCTTTCACGCAAAAGATAAAAGAGAATGGAACGCCTTTTTGACGAAGGAACAACTTTATGCGCTACCACGTCACGCCGCCTTGGGGGTTTCCCCGTTGTGTCTGTAATTCAAAATTCATGGCGGCACTTTAATTCGAAATATTTTAAATTCTCTTTCGCAAACAGCTCAACCAAATCATCGAATTAGCAGCACGTTTTTGCAACTTATTGTTTGTTGTATGGAACAAAATAACAACAAGCAACAGCTACAGTCAATTTTTTGAAAGAGTTTCTTTACGTCACGAATATAGTCAAGACGAATCAATCCAAGAAGACGAAGATTTGATGAGTATCATGCCATTATGATCGTGTATACGAGATACGGCAATAGTCCGCAAAGAAGGCGGTCCTTCCGTATGACCTAAACGCATGCGTTAGTATGCGCCGCCCCCTTGCAGTGCGCAAAGGCATAACTGCGCCTGTGCCTTAGCAGTAGCCTCGCCTTTCGCAGATGCTGCGCATGTCGTCACGCGTCAACGCTGGATCCGCCTTCTTTCTGGACACTTGATGGCACAAAATGCAACTTAGAGGTGTGTCTTTATGTACAGAAAACTCAAAAACATAGATTATAAAAGTGCAGAGATATTTTAGGAGAGAATAAAATAAAATTTATAAATTATTCATAACTTCCTTGCGGCTGGCTATAAATAAGCAGTAATTAAAAACGCTGATCGATCAATGTTTTATTTAGAACGTCGCTAACTAAATGACACTGTGAATAATTTGCATACACTTTCGCGATTATGTAGTGCCCAAAGCAATAATAACTGCATGAAGTATCACTGGCGTTGCAATTTGAACCCATCGCGTCAAGTATTTATGTACGATGATATAAAAAATTGATACTGTACAGTTCATCGACATATTCATCGCGAATTAATGCCCCAGACCGATTTCGCTGTCGCGAACGTGACTGATTTGCAATGAGCGAAACGTTTTAAAATCCGATAAATGTTATATCGTCTACAGACAGACAAAGTATATATCTGAGAGATAGTGTTACAAATAAATTTTCAACCGTCAATGAAAGTAATTAATGCGATTTTTATGTATATCCCGTGCGGCATTAAAGATTATACTGATTAATAATTTGATGTTTCGTTTGTAACCGTTGCTGTAATTTCTTTTTAGGATTCAGTTTCAAAAAGTTCTAAAATTTGCCATTCTGTAGATACGTACGATATGTCAACAGAGAGGCAGACAAAGAAGAGCAAAATAAAAGTTGATGGATTCGGTTTGAATTGAATGAATGAATGAATGAATGACGCGAATAATAAAGAAGGTAGTTGCCAGACTGTGAACTTTTGCACAATTAATGATCAGTCTGCGACGATATCAGATAAAGTGCGCGCATACTTCTTGTCAGACACCGTGATTTATTTGCGGAAGGCTTCTGGTCTTTCAACAGTTCAGCATCGCGCGGAATGCGCCGTTCAGGTGCAAAGGTGCAACCAAGCCAAACGTGTTTTCTTCAAACATTAAAAAATGCGATGATGACCTTTCATGGGTAAATATTTGAAATAAATGAAAATGCCAATGCATATGCTTACCTATGTGTTGCTTTCAATATTTTTCAAACCCAACACAAAATAATGTATAGAGATAAGATTATGCACAGCTGTTCAGGTAAACAAAATACCTTTGTTTTATTTGGTGTGGTTATAAAAAATATGTAGAAAAAAGTAATGCAAAATTTATGATGGTTATTAATAATATCTTCATGTGCCACACCCTTAGGACTGCGAGCATGTAATTAATGTAAAAGGGAAAAGAAAAAAAAAATTGGTACTGACCATGGACAATGTTTAAAACCATAACAGTCTCAAGATTGGATCAAAATGTTAAAAAAGATAAGGCCCTTCTATCGTATCCTTAAGACTACGCAAAAAAATTGTGGCGCCATGAGCATGGAGCAATTTTACCTGCTTTTACAATGACTTAGATCAAGAAGCAACGAGCGTTCTAAAATGTTACACATTTTGATTGTGGCGTAAGAGCACCCGAAAAGATTAAGATTCTGTGAGCACTTTATAATTTTACTTACTTTTATTGCGGTGCCAAGAGCACGCGAAATAATCAGGGCGCTATGAGCACGTTGCAATGTTTTTAAATGTGGCTTTAAGACTAAGTTAATTAAAAATTTGAGGCGATACGAGCACTGTGTCATTATACCTGCATTATCCTGGCGTAAGGAGCACGAAAATATATCAAGGTGCAACAAATATTGTACAATTTGACACACTTTTATAATTGCACTTAAAGCACACTAAAAGATTAAGGTGCTGTGCGAAATTTATAGTTTTTTCTTAATTTTATTGCGGCGCTATTAACCCGTGACATGATCGAGGCGCTATGAGCACGATGCAATTTTAAATGCTTTTATTGCGGCGCAAGGAGCACGAAAATGTATCAAAGTGCAATGAATATTGTACAATTTGACACACTTTTATCGTTGCACTTAAAGCACACTATAAGATTAAGGTGCTGTGCAATTTATAGTTTTACTTAATTTTGTTGCGGCGCTATAACCCGTGACATTATCGAGGCGCTATGAGCACGATGCAATTTAAAATGCTTTTATTGTGGCTTTAAGGCTACGTTAAACGTTTGGGAGGCGGTTACGAGCACGTTGTGCTTTTATTTCTACCTTGCATTTATTCGCTTTTTTGGGGCTAAGGAAGCACGAAGAATAAGTATCAAAAAGGGTGCAACGAATATTGTACAATTTGACACACTTTTATCTTGCACTTAAAGCACAGTAAAAGATTAAGGTACTGTAAGCAATTTATATTTTTACTTAATTTTATTGCGGCGCTATAACTCGTGACATGATCGAGGCGCTATGAGCACGATGCAATTTTAAATGCTTTTATTGCGGCTTTAAAGGCTACGTTAAAACGTTTGAGGCGTTACGAGCACTTTTTGGGTGTCATTCTACCTGCATTTATCTTTTGGCGCAAGGAGCACGAAAATGTATAAAAGGTGCAACGAATATTGTACAATTGGACACATCTTTATCTTTGCACTTAAAGCACACTAAACGATTAAGGTGCTGTGAGCAGTTTATATTTTTACTTAATTTTATTGCGGCGCTATAACCCGTGACATGATCGAGGCGCTATGAGCACGATGCAATTTTAAATGCTTTATTCCGGGCTTTAGGCAACGTTGAAACTTTTAGGCTTAAGCACTGTGTCAATTTTTCGGGGGACCTGCATGATCGAGGCGCTATGAGCACGTTGCAATTTTAAATGTTTTATCGCGGTGCTTAAAACACACAAAAAGGTTTAAGTGCTTTGAGCAATCTGTACTTCCTATTATTGCGGCGCTGAAAACACATAAATGATCGAGGAACTATGGGCACGCTAAAATTTTAATGACTTTTATCGTAACTTTTAGAGCTCCTAAAAAGATGAGCACATTACAGTTTTGTTTGATTTTATAGCAGTGATAAGAGCAAACTAAAATATTGAGCTATGAACATTCTACATTTTTAACTGCTTCTGTTACGACGCTAGGAGCACGTCGTGGCGCTATGAGCACAGCTCCTTATAACAAGAGAATGTTCTGAAATTATGGAGATTTTGAGGATATTTACATAGGTACTGATTTAAGACAAACTTTAGGATAATTATTAGGTAGGTATGTAATTAAACACGGTAATTCCAGGAATCCCCCAATTAATATTTAAATCATTCCTCCAAAGTAATGTCAGACCTCCTTTTGTGTTGAATTAGTGTCTCAGACTATAAATTGTTTTTCAATACATTATTGGAAATACTTCTGTTTACGTCTTTTAAGTTCTAATCGAGTAGTAGTTGCGTCCAAAGTGTTCTGTAATAGTCTCTTAAAACAAACATTGAGAGTTTTATCACAACAATACGTATTTAATTTCCTTTTAACGACAAAGGGATTCTTCTCTTCGCTTTCTTTTTCTTTTTATTCTAACGACGACATGAGTATCTACTTAACGCCTTTTTTAGAAACGTTTATTGTAGTTTTAAGAGCACTCGTTACGTACTTTCTTCCTGCATCCCTCGTCGTTCAATAAAAAGTGCTTCGCTAAGTGCCAGGAGTTTTTGCGCTAATTGAAAGGGCACACAGTGTCTGATGACAATTCAGAAAGAACTTTCCGAAGTCCAGGAAGAGAGGATGCGACATTCGTAGGAACGTTTAACAAGACAAGCAGCAACAGCACCTACCTACTACCTATCTTAAAGAAGTAGTTGTAGAAAAGGAAAAAGTAAATTATCCCTTGATTGCAGACGAGGCGTTCCACATATGTGGGTGGTTGGTGTTGCTCGTTGTGGCTGCTAATAACACAGCCTGAGGGCACAGAAGATGCGGTGGCATGTTGTGACTGGGATCAAATGAGCTGTTGCAGAAGACGTCAACTCATTTTGTTTAATTGTTCAGCGGCAGACAACAACCAAGAACCGCATTGTAGACAGCTTAATCTCGGTTTGGTGTGCTCCCTATTCTCATGCACGCCATCAAAAAAGAAACAACGAAAATTTACAGCGTCCAGGACGTTCAATTATTATAAAAAAAAAACGACTCATCGGGCGTGATGAGGTATAATTTAAGAGATTAATTTCTTTTGAGTGACGATGCAATAAATAGGTAATGCATCAAAGCTGAAAATACACTGAATACCCAGTCTAATGCATCTAATGAAAGTAAGGGTTAAATGAGCTTAAACCTTGCAGGGGTTGCTTTTGTACAGAATTTTCTATTAAATAAAACCCTATTTATTTAAACAATTAAGTTATTTTACACAATTTTTATTTTAACAATTACATAGTTATATAACTGTATATTTTCTCATTTTTATCGCACACTAATATTATAAAGGCGAAAGTTTGTGAGTGTGTGAGTGTGAATGTTTGTTACTTCTTCACGTCTAAACGGCTGGAGCGATTTTATTAAAATTTGGTATGAAGTTAGCTGACACCCTGGATTACTACATAGGCTACGTTTTACTGCGGGAAAATATCTTATTCCCATGGGAAAATCGAAGAAAATTAATTCGCGGAATATTATAAATGCGAAAGTAACTGTCTGTGTGCTACACAATCTCATCTAAAATTTACTGACCGATTTAAATGAAATTTGGTACAGAGATAGTCTAGAGTCTGAGAAAGGACATAGGCTGCTTTTTAATGCGAAAAAAGGGTTGTAAGGGGTTGAAATAGGAAAGTTTGTGCGGAAATTCCGTAATTTTTAGATAGAAGATTGAAACTTATTTTTTAGGCTTTTGATTAGATATAAATAAATACGACATTCAATGTTTGTGAAAATTTTACCCTAAAGGGGATAAAATTAGCCGATGAAAGTTTTTGTGTAATGACGTCGTCCAAAAAGCTTACGCCCCAGAAAATTAAAATATTAAATGTAAAAAGTTATAGAGGTTTTGTTTATTTGGATCGATAAAAGTAGTTGAATACTAAGCTATATAAACTATTTTATACTATAATTAAACTATATTAATCTATAATATTATAAATGCGAAAGTAACTCTGTCTGTCTGTGTGTTACGCAATCACGCCCAAACTACTGAACCGATTTAAATGAGAATTTGGTACAGAGATAGATAAGTAGATATAAAGCTAGAGGCTTGAAATTTATTTTTTAGGCTTTTAATTAGATATAAATACGACATTTAAAGTTTGTAAAAATTTTACCCTAAAGGGGCAAAAATAAGGAATGAAAGTTTTTGTGTAATGACGGCGCAGAAAATAAAAATATAGAAGAAAACAATTTTAAATGCTACCGAAGGTCACTATTCCACGCATAGCTAGTGGGCTATATTTGAGTGTATACTAGTAAAAAGATTAGCTACATTTTAAGAAATTTAAAACTATTATCGACTGTTGAAGGTTGCAAGATTTCTTACTAGGTCACAGGTAAATGTAAGTATAATAAACATGAAGAATTAATATTAAATCATGTCGATGAGCCGCTTCATTTTTTTCAGAATCCCAGCAGCTTGTGTTTGGTATTTTCAATACTTTTAAGATAGTGTGCATTTTTAAATAGGTCCACAGATAGTCTAATAAGTTGTGACTAATGTCTCTTTGAATTTGATGTATTTAATACTGATATATTATACAAATATTGACATTTAGATTTATTTCATATGATTTTTTCTTGAAAATGTAACCAATCTTAATAAATACAAATACAGGTAATTAATAGAATATTTAATTAAAGTTCTTACTTATTTCTCCTCAAGATGCTTATAGACTAAAATAAATACGCAGTTCCTTGCAAATCGAATAAGCTCTGCAAAGTTTTGAATGACGTATTTTTCAGAATTTTCCATTTTAAAAGGTATTATAGGTAGGTATATTAATTATTGATAAGGATTTACTAGCGAGAGTAACGTTGCGAATGGTTGCATGATGTGACTAACAAATTTATTAAATTCAAACTTGCCGAAAGTGATCGTGACCTGCCTCAGTTATGTAATCGACTAGACTCTATTGCGTGAAATGACTTTATAAGCAGCGCCCATTGATTAGAATTACAAAAATACACTCAAGATTGTAAATTATAATGAAAACAACTTTAAGGGGTTTTGCTAATAAGAGAGCGAAATAATAATTTGTTTACCACAACTGGTCATAGAACGAAAACAAAATATAAAGCGTAAAAAAAAAAAAATGACAATAGAAGAAGTAGAAACACGAGTAACGACTGGATAATTTTTTTTGTAGAAGTTCTGGAATTGCAGAGATTGGCGCAGGATAGAAGGAAGAAGAGATGGGTACGTGCCTAACCTACTTTTTTTAAAATCTGGTTGAGGATTAGGAGCGGAAATGAAGTACTCTATCTTCTCTAGAAAGAGAAAACTATTAGATCCGAGTTCTTAACGAGTTTGTTAATAAATTTAGGGAGGGATTCATTCGTAGGCTTTTGCGGTTAAATCCAGCGAAAGTTTATGCAACCGTAACGGAAATGTTGGTTATTTAAGTGTAAGAAGGGCCACAAAAAGAGTATCGGTCTTTTCCGAGACTTAAGTTAGATCAAATCAAGATTGGTCGGCATCTTATCTTGCTTGGTGTTTTTAATATGAGAGAATCTGCGAAAGGAGCAGCCCCGTTTGCTGTGCGCCACCTAATTCAATAAAAGGCTTCCATTTATGAGTTCACTTTCTGTGAAAGAGGATTTAGAAGATTACGACGTCGCTTTCTAGTGTAGCAGGATCGCTCAGACGGAGAAAATTGTTGCTGAGCTCATCAGCCCTATTCTCGATAAACTTTTTAGAAATTCGAAACGCGTAACTGTTATCCGATATCCTCTACCCCTCCCTCCCCACAGAGAGCACTCCCTTTCTATTATCATTTTGTTATCGTTTCACCTGAATCGGCCTTCACGTTTGGTCCTAATGATATATGTTTCTTTGATACAAAAACAAACTTACACAACAATGGAAAAAAATTGGATAGATAGCTAAGAATTTTATAAAAATCTTGCTCTGCAACACTAAGATTACTTTTCTTCAAACCTAAACAGATTCAGTTTCAGCCTCAGCACAAATCTGTTTCAATGAGGAGTTTAATTCTTATTATTTAGTAATTGAACCCTGAACAACATGATTGAAGTAGACCTCAGTATCTTCAAACCAAAACATTTAAGTAACCCTTTCAGCTTCCTCATCACTAAATATAAACCGCTTCAATCTCACTTCATCATCACAATTACGATTCAATGTCAAAAAAATGAGTATCGTTTCCTCAACCCACTGCACATTCTGTTTTGATATCAAGAACATGAGGAATTCGGTTCTTCTTATTTTTTAATGGAACGATGAAAAAGTTTCTGATTGAAGTTAAGCTCAGTATCTTCAAATATTTAGATTCTTTTTGTACCTATCAATACCAAAACGTTTAAATAACTCTATCAGCTTCCTCCTCACTAAATAGAAACCGTTTCAGTCTCAGCCCGTCATCACAATTCTGTTTCAATGTCAAAAACCATGAGGAGTTCAGTGTTCTTCAACCCACTGTCACGATTCTGTTTTGATATCAAGAGCATGATGAATTCGGTTCTTCTCATTTTTTAATGGAACGTTGAAAAAGTTTCTGATTGAAGTTAAGCTCAGTATCTTCAAATATTTATATTCTTTTTCGTACCTATCAATACCAAAACGTTTAAATAACTCAATCAGCTTCCTCCTCATTGAATAGAAACCGTTTCAGTCTCAGCCCGTCATCACAATTCTGTTTCAATGTCAAAAACCATGAGGAGTTCAGTGTTCCTCAACCCACTGTCACGATTCTGTTTTGATATCAAGAACATGAGGAATTCGGTTCTTCTTATTTTTTAATGGAACGTTGAAAAAGTTTCTGATTGAAGTTAAGCTTAGTATCTTCAAATATTTAGATTCTTTTTCGTACCTATCAATACCAAAACGTTTAAATAACTCTATCAGCTTCCTCCTCACTAAATAGAAACCGTTTCAGTCTCAGCCCGTCATCACAATTCTGTTTCAATGTCAAAAACCATGAGGAGTTCAGTGTTCCTCAACCCACTGTCACGATTCTGTTTTGATATCAAGAACATGAGGAATTCGGTTCTTCTTATTTTTTAATGGAACGTTGAAAAAGTTTCTGATTGAAGTTAAGCTCAGTATCTTCAAATATTTAGATTCTTTTTCGTACCTATCAATACCAAAACGTTTAAATAACTCTATCAGCTTCCTCCTCACTAAATAGAAACCGTTTCAGTCTCAGCCCGTCATCACAATTCTGTTTCAATGTCAAAAACCATGAGGAGTTCAGTGTTCCTTAACCCACTGTCACGATTCTGTTTTGATATCAAGAACATGAGGAATTCGGTTCTTCTTATTTTTTAATGGAACGTTGAAAAAGTTTCTGATTGAAGTTAAGCTCAGTATCTTCAAATATTTATATTCTTTTTCGTACCTATCAATACCAAAACGTTTAAATAACTCTATCAGCTTCCTCCTCACTAAATAGAAACCGTTTCAGTCTCAGCCCGTCATCACAATTCTGTTTCAATGTCAAAAACCATGAGGAGTTCAGTGTTCCTTAACCCACTCTCACGATTCTGTTTTGATATCAAAAACATGAGGAATTCGGTTCTCCTTATTTTTTAATGGAACGTTGAAAAGGTTTCTGAATAAAGTTAAGCTCAGTATCTTCAAATATTTAGATTCTTTTTCGTACCTATCAATACCAAAACGTTTAAATAACTCTATCAGCTTCCTCCTCATTGAATAGAAACCGTTTCAGTCTCAGCCCGTCATCACAATTCTGTTTCAATGTCAAAAACCATGAGGAGTTCAGTGTTCCTCAACCCACTGTCACGATTCTGTTTTGATATCAAGAACATGAGGAATTCGGTTCTTCTTATTTTTTAATGGAACGATGCAAATGTTTCTGATTGAAGTTAAGCTCAGTATCTTCAAATATTTAGATTCTTTTTCGTACCTATCAATACCAAAACGTTTAAATGACTCTATCAGCTTCCTCGTCACAAAATAGAAACCGTTTCAGTCTCAGCCCGTCATCACAACTCTGTTTTGTTGTCAAAAACCATGAGGAGTTCAGTGTTCCTTAACCCATTCTCACGATTCTGTTTTGATATCAAGAACATGAGGAGTTTGGTTCTTCTTATTTTGTAATGGAACCCCCGAACACCTTTTTGATTGAATAAAACCGTAACATTTTCAACTGTTTATTTTCTTTATCCTATCTATCGAAACTAAGAAGTTTAAGTAACTATTTCAATTTCCTGAAAACTTCAACTTCAAACAAACAATACTTTGGTCCTTTATATGTACAAATGCAGTTGTGCTGTTCGAAAAACAATTTCCTTTACCATTCCATAGTTCTTTATCCTTGTAAAGAAGACGTTTCAGAACCATTTCCACTCCATAAATATCTGCTAAGAAAAAGTGACAGTCCATTCTTCAGAGTCGCCGTAGGAGTCGCATTGTACGTAAAGGCAGTCGACGTTTCTTTTCTTATCTTTACGGTTTTTCGTCGAGTGTAACGTTTGTTGGTAGCTTCTGGTCTTAAGATTCACCTGTCTGTCTGTTCCTTTGTCATTCACTATTAAAGATAAATGAAGGCAGGTAATGCCAATTTCAGGTACAATTCTCGGACGATATGTTTTATTTCAGAGCAAATTCAATAATGTGTTGGAAAAGTAAGAAATAAATAAAAATACTGCAATAGAAAAAATTGGCATGCAGAAGAATAATCTCGAATGTAATAACATCTTTTAAAATTTGCTCTTAATTTATATATTATTGAACCTGTTTTAATTATTTTTTATCCAGGAGGGTTAGTGGACCCCCTACAAAGTAATTTTTTGCTTCAAAAATCCTCCGTTAGTTACGGTCATTAACTAAATCGGTAGGCGCGTTCGTAACTATTAGGGATAAAAATTAACGTTGGAAACTTGGTCTGGTAATAAAATTTAATGCAATGTTCTGCTTGGATGGCTAATTATATACGTACCTATATAAGTGAGTACATACAGGGTCATTAAAATATTTTTGGTTTGATGCCGTGCCCTTTTCTAACCGTTCCAATCTTCAATTTAGATCTGAACTCGAAACATAATTGTTGATTATTTAATTGATATAAAACATTCTTCTTATTAATTAACCTATTTGCTTTTATTTTAAGGTTTGTGTAGTTGACAAGGTCAAAATTGAACGTACTTTCAGTTCAGATATGAATTATAATTAAATTATTTTACGGTGTAGAAGATTGAATTTGAAAAAGTGGTGGGCATAATAATGTGACGAAAATTCTAATTTTTAATTAAAAATTTTTGTCAATATATCACAATAATGCATCTTCCTATTAAACTGAATGTACAGTTCTTTATGAAAAATGCATCATTTTATTTAGTCTAAAAATACTAGTGATGATACCACCATTTAATTAAAGTCCATTAACATTGAATGTCAAATATCCTAATCAAATACCAACTGAGGTTTGACATTGACGATAGAAACAAAAACGTTTTAACTGAATGCACTTTCAATTTGATGAATTGAACGGTAAATAAACTCGTATGAACAATGCATTTCACGGCAACTTTAAATTGAAGACACTTAACAAATTAACTAACTGTGATGTAATGTAATCAAATCGAACACAAAATAAACTTTAGAAAAATGCGGTTTAATTCCAAAAGCTAGTGGGTAGTAACAACACTGCACTGTCTTTTTAGGGGTTGCTCATACGAGGGCAGATCAAATATAAACGAGCCTTTTTAAATTGAGCGCCGGATAGTTGTTCAAGGCGCATACGGGCGTTAGCAACTTGAAGTGGGGATATTAGGTGACACGGAAACGACTCGTCGTATTGCTGTGTTTGCTTGGTTAGTAGCTATCACGATGAGTGAGAAAGAGATGCATAGCAGCGTTGCGCAACGGATTATTATTAAGTTTCTTACACGTGAAAACGTAAAACCAGCTGAAATTTTGCGCAGATTGCTAGCACAGTTCGGAAATGAAACGCTTTCGTGGCAACGGGTAAAAGTTTGGTGCAAAGAATTTAACGAAGGGCGTAATCGTGTCGAAAATGTAAATCAACCTCGTCGTCCACGCACCAGCATATCGCCGGTTAACATTGCACGCGTTAGAAACCTTATTGAAGGGGACCACCACGCCACTATGCTTCAGATATCTGTTGAACTCGGCATCAGCTATGAGAGTGTCCACACAATCATAACGAAAAACTGGAGATTCCGAAAAATTTCAGCTCGTTGGGTCCCAAAGTTGCTGAGTGAAGATCAAAAAGCTGCTCGAGTTCACATCGTAACTTTAACGCAGGCCCAAATAAGTGAAATGCACTAGACTCAGTCGGAGCACCATCCCAAGCCCAAACTTATCCATCCCCTTGTGATTTCCACATGTTTGGGCCCCTCAAAGAATCACTAGGAGGCGAGCGATTTCAGACTGATGAACATGTGGAGGCGTTTGTGCGCAACTGGATAGACTCCCGCCCTGCTTCTTATTATGAAAACGAGATGAAAACACTACCAATCCGTTGGGAAAATGTATAATCAAACAAGGGGGATATGTCGGAAAAATAGAGAAATTTCTGTTTTTGTGAAAATTTTCAAAATAAATGTTTTATGAACAGAGGCTCATTTATATTTGATCCATCCTCGTACAATTACGGAAAACACCAATAATTCAAACATGTCATTTCTATTTTTATTTTTTATCAAATCAGGAACTTTATAAAAATGGAGCTTGAGACTCAAAAATGGAAATGATTAAATATTTTGCAAACTATCACTCTGAAAACGCCATTGATTTGTTTATATCATAATTCCTAATGTTTATTTTAGAAAAATCTTGTTTTTCTTAAAAAATTGTAACCTACTTAAAACAAATATTGTAACAAAAATAGTTTTTGAACAATTTAAAAATAATTCATCTCTCATGCTGTAGTTAGCGCCACCAAGTAAGTGTCCGTAAAGAAGGCGGGAACAATATGGTATTCACCTGATGATGTGACATCCGCAAGACTCGGGAGAGGCAGAGCTTATTCTCCAGCATTTGGTTAGCAGTGGGCGGGTTTCTTACTCTGTGTACCCCAATGCCAAAGCTCCTGAAATTTTGAAAAACATTTAGTATCATTACAGACGAGTATCTTTGTCCCGGATAATACTCCAATAAGTTATTACAAATTTAAAAAATTCAATCGATGGGGTTTATTGATTTAATAATATTATTGTCATATTCCATAAAGCAATTCTTGCTCGTTGATTTTTCTGTCACTGTTTGTCTTTACTATATTTCTAGAAATCTACTTGTTTACATATGTAGATACGATACATGATTAATTTTAATTTTTATGAAATAAAGGTATCTACGGTTAGGCTTAATTATCTATGCCGCTTCGTTTTTGAAGAAATGTGATATGAATTTATTAGTTTCGTATTATTTGAACACGATCCTAGTTTAGCAACCGGCGGGTTTATGCAGTTTCATTTAACATTTGTTGTTTACCGAACGTGCTCGCTGCCACAAATTACTTATGTCTACGTATCTACACGTTTCGGCTACTACAGGTAGGTAGATCCAACTACAGGGGTACTTGAAAAAGGGAACGTTAATGAAATGAAAATATGGAGATGCCTGTTTTATTAATATGCACCCTTCTTCATTTTGAAGAGGTACCTATGTACTCATTCTAACCTCTCTGGGAAGTAAAAATATTTACATAATTAAATAAATTCTCATAAATAATTCTTCTAATGAGTATTGATATTTTTGACCACACAAGCACATTATTTTGATTTGCAGGGTGCAAACCATAGCATAGTGTGTAGTTTTAACACGACCACCAACCAAGCGTGTTTAAGAAAATAATAAGATTGAAGACCTTTCGCACCTAATTACCATAATAATAATCCAAGCCTTCAGTATCAGTCAGAATATTAAAACAAATCACAAGTAAGTTAAGGCGGTGAAGAAGGCGACCTGCATTTTTCTTTCCCCATGTACCTACTTATATATGTATGATGTGGGCACATTTTATAAACTTATTTGGTTAATGATTTGTTAATTACAATTGAAAGAATGATTTTTTGTTAATGTAAGAGATTTCTTTTAATTAAAGATGTACTAGCAGATTTTTGTGTTATTCACAGTAAAATAAATATTTTCTATTTTTAGTGAAAAACCTTTAGTCGTCTAATGGTTACCAAACCGTCTACCTCTAGTCGAACCACCAAACATTTTATAGACGCTCAGAACCATTTGATTAATTCTACCCGATAAAGAATGTAAAAAGAAAGGGGGAACCGGCGAGAGATTTATGCAGTGAACGAGTAAAAGACGGGAGAATCCCCGGGATTAGGACGATATATCAAGTTTTACAAGCGTGACCGGGCGGCCGGTTGCGTTTTTTACTCTCCTGGAAGAAGCACTTTTTTCCTCGTCATTGATTAGCTTTAATTGCTACCCCTACACGTTGTCCCATTTTCTTCTTATTACTAGGACGCACATCTTCGTCTCCTCCTTTTTTGTGTTGGTCACATAACAATATGTGGGGCGCAATAGAAATCATTTAATTATTTTATACGTAGTGTGGGAGAATCAATAAAGATTATCGACGGCTCGCTGTGCAAACGCCGCGGGCTATTCAGTGGCGGCGTATGTGGACTCTTCACATAAAAAGGTTACTGGAAGAGCGTTCTGAAACATGATGACATTCTAAATAGAAGATGAGTACATTAGTCAGTCAGTCAGTCAGAATTTTATTAACATGTTTTCAAATTTTTCGCTTACAAGTTTATAAGTTTGGTAAACCAGCAGAAAATTGTTTTAAGGGTAATAAACTAAAGTGGTTGAAGTATTTTATTATGTTAGGTACTTCAGCATCAAAACATAAATGAGCAGGTACCTGCCTTCACCTTATTATGGTAAAGTTTCCTGCGCTTCAGAAACTTTTTATACCTTACACCCTTCAAACAGCCATTGTTTTACTAATTTGTCGACAACGTTCTGTCAATGTATGTAAGCATTACGTAAGTTGTAAAACGAACGTCGGTCGTAAAACCGTTTAGGGCCCCTTGCTCGTTTTGGTCAGAGTTAAACACTAATGTATTTAAGTAATTCACGTCATCGCATATAATCGTAACTTGTGTGTGAGCGTTTGACAGTTTCAAAGCTTTTCAATTACGAAGAATATAAATCATTTTTTAATTTCCGGTTTTTGAAAGAGTTTTTTAGAGCTCGTTCTCCTGAAAGGTAATGAAAGGAAGCAGTATTTCTAAAGGGTGTTTAAATTTAAAACCAAATGAGAAACAAAAATATCACTCTATGGAAATAAGCCAATAAAAAAGGCTTATGCAAACATTTTAAAACTTTGCAACAAACTAAAGGTAAATACTGTTCTGTAGTAAATTAACATAGATAGTGAAATGTAAATGAAAGGTATAAAGATGAGCAAAAGAAAGACCATGACAATATTAATATGGTCTTGGTTTGAATCATAATCTAACACCTTTAAGCATGGTCTTGGCCATACTCTATCAGATTTGGTCTCAATCTTGGTCATAATCTAGCGCATTCGGTCTTTATCTTGGTCATAATCTAACAGTTTTAGTCTTGTTGTCGTAATTTAGCATAACTAGTCGTAGTTTTTGTCGTAATCAAGACATTGTCATGAGCTTGGCCATCACTCATGAGATTTAGTCTCTATATTGATCATACATTAACACATTTAGTCTTCACTTTGGTTATAATGTACCATATTTGGTCTTAATCATAATTTAACACAATGAGTCTTGTTCTTGATCAAAATCAGTTAGATATGGTCTCAATCTTGATCATAATCAATTAGATTCGGTCTTTATCATAGTCCTAATTTAATTGATTTGGTCTTGCTAATAATTCAGCATAACTGGTCTTGGTCTTTACCATAATCAACACATTTAGTAATCATGATCTTGACCATAACCTATGAGATTTTGTCTCTATATTGGTCATAATCTAGCAGATTTGGCCTTGCTCTCGTAATTTAGCATAATTAGTCTTAGTTTTTATGGTAATCAAGATATTAAGTCATGAGCTTGGCCATACCGAAGAGATTTGGTCTCTATATTGGTCATGATCTAACAGATTGGGTCTTGCTGATAATTCAGCATACTGGTCATGGTGTGATCATTAATCAACACATTTAAATCATGAGCTTGGCAATTATCCATCAGATTTGGCCTTTCATTCAGTTCTATTCTAGCAGATTTGGTCTTTATTTTGGTCAAATGTACCCGATTTGGTCTTAGTTATAATTTAGCACAATTAGTCTTGGTCTTCATCATAATCATCAGATTTGGTCTCAATCTTGATCATAATCAATTAGATTCGGTCTTTATCATAGTCCTAATTTAATTGATTTGGTCTTGCTAATAATTCAGCATAACTGGTCTGGTTTTACCATAATCAACACATTTAATCATGATCATGACCATAACCTATGAGATTTTGTCTCTATATTGGTCATAATCTAGCAGATTTGGCCTTGCTCTCGTAATTTGGCATAATTAGTCTAGTTTTTATGGTTTCAGATATTAAGTTATGAGCTTGGCCAATACCGAAGTAATTTGGTCTTATATTGGTCATGATCTAACAGATTTGGTCTTGCTGATGATTCAGCATAACTGGTCATGGTGTATCATAATCAACACATTAAATCATGAGCTTGGCAATTATCCATCAGATTTGGCCTTTCATAGTTCATTTCTAGCAGATTTGGTCTTTAGTTTGGTCAAATGTACCCGATTTGGTCTGGTTTAATAGACATTTAGTCTTGGTCTCATCATAATCTATCAGATTTGGTCTCAATCTTGGTCATAATCTAACACATTCGGTCTTTAACTTCGTCATAATCAATTGATTTGGTCTTGCTAATAATTCAGCATAACTGGTCTTGGTCTTGTCATAATCAACACATTTAATCATGATCTTACCATCACCAATGATATTTGGTCTCTATATTGGTCATAATCTAGCAGATTTGGCCTTGCTCTCGTAATTTAGCATAATTAGTCTTAGTTTTTATGGTAATCAAGATATTAAGTCATGAGCTTGGCCATACCGAAGAGATTTGGTCTCTATATTGGTCATGATCTAACAGATTTGGTCTTGCTGATGATTCAGCATAACTGGTCATGGTGTTGATCATAATCAACACATTAAATCATGAGCTTGGCAATTATCCATCAGATTTGGCCTCTTCATAGTTCATTTCTAGCAGATTTGGTCTTTAGTTTGGTCAAAATGTACCCGATTTGGTCTTAGTTGTAATCCAGTACACTAAGTCTTGGTCTTCATCATAAACTATCATATTTAGTCTCAATCTTGGTCATAATCTAACACATTCGGTCTTTAACTTCGTCATATCAATTGATTTGGTCTTGCTAATAATTCAGCATAACTGGTCTTGGTCTTTCCAATAATCAACACATTTAGTCATGATCTTAGCCATCACCAATGATATTTGGTCTGTATATTGGTCATAATCTAGCAGATTTGGCCTTGCTCTCGTAATTTAGCATAATTAGTCTTAGTTTTTATGGTAATCAAGACATTCAGTCATTAGCTTGGCCATCATCCAAGAGATTTGGTCTCTATATTGGTCATAATCTAACAGATTTGGTCTTGCTGATAATTCAGCATAATTAGTCTTGGTCTTTCCCATAATCAACAGATTTAGTCATGATCTTGGCCATCACCTATGAGATTTGGTCTGTATATTGGTCATAATCTAGCAGATTTGGTCGTGCTCTTGTAATTTAGTATAATTAGTCTTAGTTTTTGTCGTAATCAAGACATTCAGTCATGAGCTTGGCCATCATCCGAGAGATTTAGTCTCTACATTGGTTATAATCTGACAGATTCGGGCTTGCTCATAATTCAGCATAACTGGTCTTGATGTTGATCATAATCAACACATTTAATCATGACCTTTCAATTATCCATCAGATTGGGTCTCTTCATTAGCCCTATTCTAGCAGATTTGGTCTTTATTTTGGTCAGAGTGTACCCGATTTGGTCTTGGTTATAATTTAGCACATTTAGTCTTGGTCTTCATAATGATCTATCGGAGTTGGTCTCAATCTTGGTCATCATGTAGCACATTCTTTTTTTATCTTGGTTATAATCTAATAGTTTTGGTCTTGCTCTCGCAATTTAGCATAAGTAGTCTTTTTTTGTGATAATAAACACATTTAGTCATGAGCTTGGCCATCACCTATGAGATTTGGTCTGTTTATGGGTCATAATCTAGCAGGATTGGTCTTCGCTTTGGTCATATTGTACCATATGTGATCGTTGTTGTAATTTAGCACATTTAGTCTTGGTCTTCATCATAATCTATCAGACTTGGTCTCAATCTTGGTCATAATCTAACACATTCGGTCTTTATCTTGGTCATAATATAATTGATTTTTTCTTGCTAATTATTCAGCATAACTGGTCTTGGTCTTTACCATTATCATCATATTTAATCACAAGTTTGGCCAATATCACATGAGATTAACTCTATATTGGTCATAATCTAACAGATTTGGTCTTTATTGTGGACATAATGTACATAATTTGGTTTTGGTCATAATTTAGCACATTTATTCTTGATATTTATCATAATCTACCAGATTTAATCTCAATCTTGATCATAATCAATTAGATTCGGTCTTTATCCTGGTCGTAATCTAACAGATTTGGTCTTGCTCATAAGTCAGCACAACTGGTCTTGGTTTTTATCATAAACACACTTAATCATGAGCTTGACCATCGATCAGATTTGGTCTCTATATTGGTAATTATTTAACAGATTTGATCTTCTGTTTTTGTCATATGCAGAAGATTTGGTATTGGCCATAATTTAGCACATTTAGTTCTAATCTAGATCATAATCCCGCAGATTTTATCTTGATGTTGGTTACAATCTATAAGTCGAAGATTATTTTTGCTCATTACTTAAATCAAAAAAACAGTCACAAATTTAAAACAGTATACAATTACAAAACCATTAAATATTTATTTAACTTTCATCTTTTTTGGATCATCAATGAGAAGACCTCCTTCACTTTATATTACGAATCTTATATACCTAAATACCATAATAAAATAGAATATTCATTGGTCGTTGGTCTCAATGCAGCATTTCTACCAAATGTTTAGCAGTGTTCACTTTTGTTTAAATTCTGTCCTGTTTTTATTTACTGAAACACGTAGCACAGCAATAAATTCTGGTCTTAACAACATTTACAGTTTCTCCAGGTGTAATATTGCGATTTAACACGAACTTCTTTTATTTCTGAAACGGGGATGGCACAGGGAGCGTTTCTTGTTATGTACTATTATTAGTTCACCAGTTACGACAACGTTTCTGCTTTATTCAAGTTCATTGAAACGTTCACGAAAAAGGAATAACGTTCTTTAAAAAGGGAAGACCTTTAAATTGCCCTGAATAACTACCATCTCCAGCTTTTGTGTGGGTGTTATTATTAGTTCCATTTGCTGTTCTCTTCTCTATCTAAATACGAGGTAAAAAAAATCTACAGGGTGTTTCTGTATCTAGTCATTTAATAAAAATAGACATATTAGCAGGTATGTGTATCCTACAGAACATCCGGTATATTAAATACACCTACACCTGGTCACAGACATCTCGATGAATATATTATTGTAAGTATTATGTACCTATGTACTGTTGGTATTGGTTTGATGCGGCGGTATTTAACACAGAACACAGATGGGTACCTACCACATACAAAACAACATTATATGGGTACCAACCATGTCATGTGGGTGAATGGGACAAAAAACAGTACCTACGACAGACGGCCTTTGAGATCAATGGTGCCGCCCTTGTACATATGTAATGTGATACAGAGAAGGGAGTGGTTTGGTTGGATTTTATAAGATGCAGCACAGTCCACAGTGGTCATTTATCGCACGCATAATAAGGATTATTAGTCACGGTCGAACAGAGATGGACCGAAAAACGAATAGACTTTAGGTACGTAGTTTAATCCGAGACTGATCCCAATAATAAAAAGTAAAATTTAATTTGATTCGACCCATATAAAAGGCTACCTAATCAGTTTTATTACCTACTAAGTACCTAAAAAGGAAGGGTAAACATTCCATAAATACAAATAAATTTAATGATTGATAATAGATATGAATGCCTAGAAAACATCATTCAGTAGCCGATAAAATAAAAAAATTAGTCGAATTTAGAACATTTTACTTTACATAAGGGCTTGATATAGAAATATTTGATATAGTAAAATTATTTTATCCATTCCACCACGTGACCTGAATGAGATGTATGAATAAAATCGTAACACTATAAAATTATAGGTTATATTATGTACCTATAGAATGAGTCGACGTACTGTATCTAACAAAATATTTTAAATCAGTATTTTTGCAGGCGATTAATTGTATGACAATGTTGTTGTCAGAAAAACTAGTTTACTCACAATACATTGCACAGCTTTAAATAAACAATTACCTCACAAAAAAGAAAGATTAATAGGCAAGGAGTGCACCTACGCAATGACAGAAAATGTCAAATGTGACAACCTAACCTAACCTAACCCCTTTTCGTTTTTAATATCTTTTATTATCTTACCTTAGGAATCATTTTATCATTGGTTTTCTTGAAGAAATCGATGGAGTTGGCCTCTACTATATGAAAGTTAATCATATTGATATTTCTGTAAAGAAAACACTTTGAAAGCTTTCACTTAATTTTTATTTAACTTCTTAACAAGTTTCGACCTACAAGGCCATCTTCAGAAGAAGGATTAATCCTTAATATAAATTAAGTGAAAAGTGTTTTCTGACCGAACAAATACCATATGATAACTGTTTGATTATTGAATTATTACAGTCTGAATACTAGTTGAAGACTCACAGAAAAATGTTCAATATTTAAAACTGGAAATGCACTAAGAGGGATGACAATACAAAAAATACCGGCCAAGTGCGAGTCGAACTCGCGCACCGAGGGTTCCGTACAAACCTGTATATATGTGATGTAACTAAAAATTTAAGGTTTTCGGAATTTATCCTTTATATGTGCTATAAAACATTGCTTCATGCCAAATTTCAAGATTCTAAATCGACTGGAAGTACCCTTTAGGTTTTGATTCCCTTGCGAGTAGTTGCGAGTTTGAAAATATGCGGCTTAAATTGCTGTTTCTTTTGATTGCGTTGACATAGAAGTTTGATTTTGTTACAGCTTAAAGGTATTATATACCTGAGTATTTGCTATGAATTTCAATTTAATATCTCTACGCGTTCATGAGGAAAGGGGTAGTAATTTTAAAAAATTATTAAAAATATTTTTATTATATGATGTAACTAAAAATTTACGGTTTTCGCAATTTTTCCTTTATCTGTGCTATAAGACGTTACTTCGTACCAAATTTCAAGATTCTGAGTTCACGGGAAGTACCCTGTAGGTTTTGATTCGAAAATTTGCGGAAATTTGCGGAAATTTGCGGCATAAACGGCTGTATCTTTTGATTGCGTTGGCTTAGAAGTTTGATTTTTTCACAGCTCCAAGGGACAATAGACCTGAGTACTTAGTATAAATTTTAGCCTGATACCTCCATGCGTTCCTGAGAAAAAGGGTCTTGACAGACGGACGGACGGACGGACGGACAACGAAGTGATCCTATAAGGGTTCCGCTTTTTCCTTTTGAGGTGCGGAACCCTAAAAAGTAAGAAGACTCACGAACAAAATATGTATCTACAAATGATAATATAATAATACCCGGCAACTATTAAAATAAATTTGGGAAATGCAGCCCTAATGGGGTTTAACATTCAGGCAACGTTTGTAAATTGCTATCAGATAGATATATGAACTATTTACAAATAAAAGATTGAATGGAATGTAAATTCCAATATCTGAATTAGAGGAACAAGTATCAACACGAATATAAGAATAAAGACAAAATAAAAATAAAAATTGGATACAATTACGTAAAATTGTTTCGGCGAATAGCGACGAATCAGACGTATTATAGGTTAGGTCACGTTTTGTTTTCACTGCACTTTTTCTGCATTGTTACAACAAGGACAGATATATTACATTATCTTTCCACTTATACCAAGAAAGTCTAAAATAATTCTACCATAGTAGACTTGTGAGCATGTATCAACTTTCCCAAGGTTTCATTAATATAAGACTAGTTTTTTATGTATGCAAGAAGAACAAGAACAAACTGTAAAACTAAATAGCAAATAAAATGGCACATGCAAGCAAAATAATGGAATGTGCGAGTGCGGAAGCGACAAAAAGAAACTGGGAAGTTAAGTCAGTGAGTGATATCTCGGCTTTATAGCGAACAAAAGAGGTAAAATCTGGTGCTAAAGCTTAATTCAACTTCAAAGCGATCTTTGCTGCTTTGCAACAGACAAACCGTGTTTGTTAGATACTTAATTTTACTATCGCAGTTGCAGACGTTATGACGCAGAGAATGTTGGTGTATGGCAGGGATGGCGAACCATTGGCACGCGTGCCAAAAGTGGCACGTTTGAAAATTTTGATGGCACGCACAAAAACAAAAATGTTTTTTAAGTTATCTTTTTTAATAGAAATGAATTAAAAATTATACACTTGATATAAATTTGTAGTACTGAATACCTATCTTAGTATGTTAACTAGAACCGTCAAATTATATATTTTATTATTAAAACATCGCATGAAGTATATACAGATGCGCATTAGATAAAAAATTTTGCGTATCCAGTTTCGCCTTCTTCAGGTATTTGAATGTTGTTGCTGTCGCAGCGGTCGAATCAAAATTTATTTTATATCCTGATACAATACCATTTGAAAAATTAAATTTAATAGTCCTTGAGTGGTTAAATTTTAATGAATTAGAAATGAAATTAGTTGAATTTCAGTCAAGTACCATATAGAACCAAAAATTTGTTGATTTAAGAAATGATTTAGAAATTATTGAAAGTAATCGATTATTGGATAAAATAAATAAAATTGCAGAAGATGAAATTCTAACTATACATGGAATTCAGTTCCTGACACGTTTAATTGTTTAAAACTTTAAAAATATTAGCAAAGGCAATTTTATCAACATTTTCATAGACGTGGGCATGTGAATCTCAATTTTCAGAATTAAATTTTATAAAAAATAAATATAGGAATACAATGACGGATGAGTCGAGCTCTGCATGCGTACTGTTGATAACTAAATATGAACCAGATATTAATACTTTATCATCTTGTGTACAGCAACAAAAATCACATTAAAAACAATGTTTTTTTAACGTAAATTTTGTTTCTAGCATATTGCTTTTTGTAAAACATTGATTAATAAAAAATTGTTTAAAGATGAATTGCTTTTATTTGTGTGTTTAATTATACTTACGTATAGTTTCACCACGCTAACATTTCGAATGAAATTTTATTGTGACACGTTACCTATTTAAAAAAGAATTTTTATGACTTTGTGGCACGAACATCAAAAAAGGTTCGCCATTCCTTGTGTATGGTGTCATTTATTAAATGATTTTGTGTTAACTGTTTCACTGCTTAATTGCATGCTACCGCTCGATATTAAAAGCAAACGTTAAAATCGCACATTATTAAGGGATACCCCCAAAAAGTTGGCTCCAAATATTATCTTCGAGTTATCGAGATATTCGAGAGTTCGACTTATTGAATAAAAATTACACGTATTTCACATAATCGAAGCTATAGCAAAACCATTTTGGTTCAAAGTTCTAATGATCAATGTTGGACTGTATCTTATTATAGTAATCCTGTTTTGGAATGTTCTTTCATCAATAAATTATCAAATTCTTATAAGGGCCTACCCTTCTATTTACATATTTTTTTACCCAGTAACAACCACTAATTTCGGGGTTATATATTGTTTTTCTTTCGAAATTTTAATTGTTCCTGTAAGTCGATAATTGACTGTTCTATTTCGTTTATGAATTTATTGCTGGGAAGAATGGAATAGACGCTGAGCCGAGGAGAGAATATTTACTATTAATCAAGTATATTATCTGTATTCGAGTCATTATTCATTTGAGCAGACGAAATCCTTTAATAATTCGACCCATTTCTCTGTCCATAAATTACTTAGGTATGTAATAGCGTTAACGTGAATGCTTAAACCGAATATTAGAATCAGTTTAATTTTTCTATAAGTACCTATCTACTTATTCGTTTTTTACCTCATCATAAAAATAATAATTTATGGTTTATTTGACGGCAATTTTCGCACATCATTTTTGAAATAAAATTACTACGGACGAAATATTACGTAATAACGGTCATTATTAACGACTTTTACATTTTAGACTTGATAATTCACCTATAACGTTTACACTTATTACGGTTATAACGTAGGTACTATATTAAATGTCCCGGCTGTTCTTATATAGAGCACTCAATAGAAAAAGAACTTTTATAATGTACTTATAGTTAGTTTTAGTACCTACTTCTGATATAACGTACTAAATATTCTAAAAAAATCAAATAAATCGCACTTTTATTCAAAAATATTTTTTTTACCCAATATTGGAACCTGTGTGTATTTTAATTTAAGAATTTCTTGTAATAATGTAAATACGTTATAGGCGAGTTTTACTATATTTCTAATCACATAATTCTAACGTTTACGTTACGCCTAGCTACTTTATTTAAAAACGAGTCATGCAACCATAAGCCATCTTTGAAAAAACATTACAGATGAGGATAAAGTCTTAATTTTTAATATCAAAGTATTCTTTGGCATGTTTTCATGTACATTTATCATATTTTGTGTCTTCTAACTCTTCCCAAATCCCTTAAAGTACATGTACATTGTACACTAAACACCCACGATTCGGTTCTAACATTTCTACTCCCATATGTACCAACATAGATTAAATTTTTTCGAATGTCATTACTCTTACTTTATAATCTTTTAAGAATAATAAATTTCTCTACCCTATTCCGGTTATGTCTACGCCTCAGCTGTCTTCTTTTCTTACCACATATTTATAATGGTCTCATATGGAGACAAGCCCGACGGGACGTATTCGTGAAAAAATTGATTTTTATAGATTCTCAGCAAAACATCCCTCGGAATAGGGTAAGATATTTATTATCGTAGGTAAATTGTCGCTCGCACCCGGCGAATTAGTTGTAGACTTTATAGAATTATCCGTCATTAGTTACTAGGAAATACAGGAAATTTCCACAATTTTTTAGTAAGTACCTATAACCGTGAATAAATGATGAAATCAGTCTCCACTCAATTACTACCATTATAATTCTGTCACGGCAAATTCCTCGTGGGCTAATTGTTATTAACTTTTTTTTATCAACAAATTATTTAGGTGTTTCACTAACTTTATATTAAGTTAGCAAAACATGCAATAGTTTTTTAAAATAATAAACACCACAACTAATTAACGACTAATTAGTGGCCAATTATTGTCTAAAAGTTTTTTCGAGTGTTCACACATTTACGAGTTGTTAAGGCTCGAAAGAGAAGAATTATTACTTACAATAGCCCTAAAACCCCATTTTGTACTACTTATGGGACACTTTTAATAAAAAAAGTTTTAAATAAATTACGTACCTACCCGATATTTCGGGAAATTTAATGATTAGTACCTTTTTAAGGCACCAGACAGGTATATTACCATAAATATACCTACGGTAATAACTATTTCAAATTGGCCCACTTAGCCCGGGTGAAATAAACAACCATTGCGTCCCATAATGGATGTTTGAGAGGCCTTCATTATTATTCAACAATTTAACATCATTGCTGTGTCTACTGGTAAAGACGTCTCTATCATTTCTCGCCATGTCCACATCAATCAATGTAACCGTGCCTTCCGTTGACCATTCCAAGAATTTTACCAATGCGACGCACCGTTGCGATATAAAAATAGATGAAAGTAAACTTCTTAAAACAATCTGGTTTTCAGCTTCTAAAGTGCTTACTAAATATTAAAGATGAGTTGTCATAGAAATTAATTGTCAATAGGAATATATGGCTTTAATGGGTAAATTCACTGTAATTTATTGATTCAGCCATTGCTTTATGGGAAATCATGATTTAAACAATTAAATAAAACTATTTTCCACTAATTTATTAACACACTTAACAATTGTTTCAGCCAACATGGGCACCTATATGTACATGCTGAATTTGATTGAAGGGTGTTTAAAATTATTGAATGAAAAACATTTTGTTTAATCTATTTTTAAATTTCTAATTAAATTACCTTTTTGTAAACGATGTAATATTTTGAAATTACAATTGGAATTAAATTCATGTTTTTTATGATTAATTCTTTCTACATTTACTTGATGGAAACTCATTTTAAAACTTAGTAGGAAATAAAACACAGAAATATTCACAAAATGAAATTAATAAACTTAACAATTGTGTCGCCTAACTAAGGCTTCTTCAGAAGTGCTACATTTAAACTAAACAAAGCTACTTATATATAGTTTGAGAATTACGGCGGGGGGTGAATAAAGAGGTTAAGTACTTAGTGGTGAATTTTAAGATCAATTTGATCGTTCAGAAGAATATTGGTATTTTTATACTTATTAATTTCTAGGGATTCTATTAAGGATAGTCTAAGATTTTTATTTTCCATATGTAGGATTTCAAAATTATCATTAAAAATATGTTCCTCTTCAATAAGGTGTTTCGCATAGTTTGAGTTTAATTTATTATTATCATAGGATTTTTTATGTTCATTTATTCGTTTTTTGAATGATCGTCCAGTTTGACCGATGTATCTATAGTTACAAGAATTATAATTCAATTTATACACCCCTGACTTATTCTCTTTATTAACTTTATCTTTGTTATTTTTGATGTGTTTGCCTAAGGTATTTTGCGTTTTATATGCAACATTAACATTATTTTTTATTAAGCATCTTCCTAAAAGTTCAAAGGGGTTATTCATATACAGGGTTTTTCAAGTTGATGGGCTATTAGAAGTATATGAATTAGTAGAAGGATTCCAATTCTGAAACTTGGGCTCATTTGGTTATTGTTTATGCCGCTTCTTTTAAAAATATTTTCAAGTTCGATTTACATCTGGTTATACCGGAAGTCGATACCAACTTTGTTATTTTAAATGGAATGGTATATTTTTCACGCTGAATTCGAATAAAACGTGTAATTCTAAGGTAAGTTTGATAACCAACTTGTACACCTATGACAATCGGTTTCTGAGTTAATTTAATTTATAGAAAAAAAATCGCTACCGCAACCCACATTATAAAACATAACTTCCACAAAATACGACTTAGAGTGTTGAAATTTTTACTAGTAATAGCTGAATATTAGTGCTAACGCCTTGACAAAATTGAATTAAATAATTTATACAGGGCGTTCAAAATAAAATTCTAAAATTGAAAAACTTCAAACACGAATTACTTCGTTTTTTCAAATGGCACCTACTATTTTTTATTTTTTCAATCGATTCCTTTTTTTATCCTCTTTCGATCTATATAGATACTTCCTATTTTAAGTAATAATTCAAAATTATACCTAAATTTTCAAATAAAATAGGAATTATTCATATAGATCGAAAGAGGATAAAAAAAGGAATCGATTGAAAAAATAAAAAATAGTAGGTGCCATTTGAAAAAACGATGTAATTCGTGTTTAAAGTTTTTCAATTTTAGAATTTTATTTTGAACGCCCTGTATAAATTATTTAATTCAATTTTGTCAAGGCGTTAGCACTAATATTCAGCTATTACTAGTAAAAATTTCAACACTCTAAGTCGTATTTTGTGGAAGTTATGTTTTATAATTTGGGTTGCGGTAGCGATTTTTTTTCTATAAATTAAATTAACTCAGAAACCGATCGTCATAGGTGTACAAGTTGGTTATCAAACTTACCTTAGAATTACACGTTTTATTCGAATTCAGCGTAAAAAATATACCATTACATTTAAAATAACAAAGTTGGTATCGACTTCCGGTATAACCGGATGTAAATCGAACTTGAAAATATTTTTAAAAGAAGCGGCATAAACAATAACCAAATGAGCCCAAGTTTCAGAATTGAATTCCTTCTACTAATTCATATACTTCTAATAGCCCATCAACTTGAAAAACCCTGTATATTATAGTTTTATGCACAGTTTTTTGGTTAGTGTTACAAGAGGGTATACATTTTTAACGAATTCCTTATATTGTAATTTAGTAAGTAGATTATCAATTATATCCGTTTTATAGTTATTACATAAAGCGATCTGTTTGATTATATTTAATTCATCGAACGGTATATTTATAACTCTATGTAACATTAAATAGAAGTCAGACACTTTATGTTGATACGGATGACATGATAGATTATAGATGATGCCTGTATGTGTTTCTTTATGGAAAATAACAAAATTATGTTTATTGTTCTTTCGAGTGATAGTTAGGTCTAGGAAATTAATTTGTTTGCCTATCTATTTCTAATTCAATTGTCAATTTGATGTTTTTTGTTAATTATATGATTCATTAAGGTAGAATTTCCTAAGTAGTTTTTTACATGTTCTTTTATTCTTTCTTTAAACTTCATTCCTGTCTCTCCAATAAAAAAAAACTACCCAGGAAATTTTACTTTCATGAACCAACAAACAAAGAAAATTATAGCATGTACCCCTCCCACCACTTCCTAATCAAATTCAGCATGTATACAAATATATATATATATATATATATATATATATAGCTGTCGGTCAGTCTGGCATCCGAAAAGAACTCCAGTAAACTGGCATCCGCCTTATATTCACGGACTGAATACTGTTTTCATTTTAAGGTGTACCTAAACTCCGACGTTTATGCGATCAAACCTGCATCCTATATCTCTACAATGAAAATATTTACAGTAACTGCCGATAAGCGCAGGAAATAAAAACATAAAATTGTTCTGGAATCAGTCAATGATATTTTGACCGAATTAAATTTAAAATATATCTAAACCAATGCGTTTTTTTTTTTTAAAAAGATTTAAATGTGATAAATTTGAAAAAATATATAATTAAGAGACAGTTTAAGATATGTAACAATGGTATTTTAAAAACATTTTATAAATTTATAATTTTTTATAATCCATGGGTTAATCTGTTTCATATTTACCTCAAAATGACTTTTATCTGTTTTTGTTGTAGTGTTCGTTCAAATTTCCCAGTATATGGTAAACTAATAGTGAGAGCGATACTGATAAAATTGATTGGGTATAGTTATTGTTTTAGCACCTTATCTTACGATTAAACAAATTCTCTTCACATTTAAGCTTCTCAGATGTGAGAAAAGTACTATATCTGTGTTTTTGAATAATAATTTTGCAGATTTTTGCTAACCAACGTACTATTTATTATTTATTATTATACACATGTATTCTCTATTTTAGAGAATTTACATTTGTTTTCCTTACATCCTATTTTGTCGAACTTATAAATTTTAACTTATGATCTCACCTAATCTATTAAAAGTAACCTTCATTTTCTCTAATCTTTGTTTCCGTTATTCTCATGTATTTGCATATTTCCTCACACACTTCTCCTTTTAGCGTCTCTACTATCAACCCCCTTATGTTGTTCTCTAATCTCTCACCTTTCCATCTCTTCGTAAAATCTTTTATTTCCTCTCTTTGGATTTGCATTACATTTCCACAACAAAACAAATGCTCTAGCGTTTCCTCACTTCCTCCACATAGTCTACAAACCCAATCCCTATACCCTTTCTTAAATCCTCTCCCTATGTTCCCGCATCTGATTCTTGCCCACATTTCCTTATTCTCTTTCTTTTTGTACCTTTTATTTAAATACTCTGCCCCGTTTTCACCTGGTACAATTTCCCTATACATTTTGTTATAAGAAGAGTTCGATAAACTCTCCCTCTCTGTTTCTAGTTTTTATTCCACCAGACACTCTTTCCCTCTTTTAATCTATTGTATATTTCCTCTCCACTTCTTCTCTCCCAAATCATTCTACTCACATCTGTTACTTCTAGCTCATTTAGCATTTCCCCTACAATTTTCCCCCATTTCGAAGGCCTTTTATTTAAAATGCCTCTCATCTCTTCCACTAAGCAGATTTTTGGCCATCTCTCGTTGCCCATCCCCATTACGTCTTTTATATATCTACAAGCCCGTTCTCTAACTGTGTTCATTCCTCCAAATATATTTTGGAATATTTCTAGCAACCCCTAAGGCCATCTTACAGTACCTTCCTTGTACCCTACTCAGATCCTTTATTTTACCCCGACCCCAGATTTCTACTCCGTATAACGCCACTGCTCTAACCAAAGTATTCATCAAATACACACGATCATTTCTTGTGTCTCTACCGGTTCTCTTTAAAACACCCCATGTTGCATTTGCTGCCTTTTGCGCCTTCCCAACAAGTTTTTTTATATGTCCTTCTGTACTATTTCTTGTCGAGAACCAATACCCCAGATACTTAAACTCATTCACAATTTCGATTATTTCGCCCTTAAATGTCTAACCTTCGTTTTTTTTTCTTTTTCCCCCGTTCCTAAATACCATCACTTTAGTCTTTGCCGTATTTACAGGCTAACCAACGTACTAAAAAAATAGAGAAATTTACCTTTCCCTAATAGCGATTTGTTAAATCATCCTCCTCTAGTGCAAAAATAATAGTTTTTGCATATAAGAATTAGGTACATGGATTTCGAGAAATATTTTAAATTTGTTTTGATAAAATTGATAGCATGAAAACTAACGGAATTATAATGCAAATAAAATGATTGTCTCACGTTTTCGTAAAAACAAACATTAATACGTAGCATCACGTCTATTGCTGAAATGGAACGTCTTCCATCCATTAATTATTTTTTAAGCCCTTAACAATATATTTTATAGATATTTTTCTACTATTTCAAGTACGTGATTTGTAGTTTCATTTAAATTTGAAACTTAACATGAAATATAGAAAATTGCGTATTATAGACTACTCTATATCTTAATTTCTCTAAGATTAAGATTAATTAGTATATGATCGTTATGTTTCCTTTTCAATATAATGTGAGTTGTAATAATTTATTAAAAAATGAATATTTCAAAATTTACTAGTTTTTACAGGTCAGTTGGTCAAGTCGCAGATGGAAAAATACCTACATGTCAGACGAATTAGCAAAAACATTCCAAAAACTTACAATACGAACACAATTTTTTTTTTTAATACAAGAAAAGACGGCACGTATAGATAAAATAATAAATAAATAAAACACCACGTGGACATCACATTTACAATTAATATTTAATTAATTATTTGTTTATTTATTATTTTATCTATACAACGTGCCGTCTTTTATTGTATTTTTTACAAAAATAGTTGTCTTCGTATTGTGAGTTTTTGGAATGTTTTTTGCTAATTCATCTGACGTACTTTTCCATCTGCGACTTACTAATTGAACTGTAAAAACTAGTAAGCTTTGAAATATTCAGTTTTTAATAACTTGTTACAACTGACTTTATTTTATTTAGGCCTTGAAAAAAGCCTACACTGGGGGCGAAACGTCGGCTGTAGTTTTTAAAATAAAAAATATTTTTAGCCCCATTGTGCTTTGATTGTTACCTGAACATTGTTTTTGGGGAAGTATGGTTAACATAAAACGTTTTGAAAAGATCAGATAGCTTAAGAATTAAGGAAGTTACTGTTACATAATCAATTACATTTTTTCGGCATAAATTATGCTATGAATAATGGCAAGATTTCAATTCATTGCAAATGTCTCATTAATACCTACATTTCATAGAATAGGTACTTTTTTTTTAAATTCCACTTTAATAGGAGATGTACTTTTTATCTTTAAACATTCGGTAATTTAACTCTTTTTACTTTAAAGAAAGAACAGTTAAGTCATTTAAAATTTCAAGGCCTCTGTTTTGAAATACTGATTTTGAAGCATTGTTTAGAACACACTAAATAGGCACATGTAATAGATAAGAAACAAATAAACAGTCGCTATCGGATGCAACAAGGTGCGTGGTCTGTACCGTTTCTTGAGGACGCACGTTTAGCCTTAATTCGGATACGACATAGGTATACGCATATATTATCTATGCGCCATCTAGCATATATACACGACACTGTAGTGTTTAGAAATATACGGATATGGCCCAGTCTGGCATCCGCTCGGATTTCATTTAGTACCACAGGGCGACATCTGTGTAATACACCAAGGCTTTTGGACCACATGTTCAAAGTGACGTCCGTATATCGGATGCCACTTTACCCCGGACGCCATTTCTACCGCACTTTTAACATGTGTGGATGCCACTTTGTAGCGCAACTATATATATATATATATATATATATAGATAGTGATAATGAACGTATTCTTGTTATTATGTACTCTGTAATATTCGTTATAACCGATGATTAATTTTTATTTACTGAGTGTGCCTATTATACGTAGATAAAATGTTGTTATATTGATGTCAAAACTCTGTATAGAGCAGTATAATTTTATAGCAACCTGTTTGACATGATTATTTAGTCGAGTCGTCGATTCGGTAGCTAAAAATATTTCGGACAGTAAGTTATCGATATTCACGATCATTTTTAGAAGTAGAAAACACCGACACAAACGTACTTTCATATTAGATAGTACCTACACGGATGCCACTACATGAAAAAAGTGACAAGTTACGTGTCCGAAACACGCTGAATCCGGAGTTAAGTCTAGCGTGAGTTTCGGAATAAAAATAAGCAACGGTTCTGCAGCACAGATGTTTCCTATTTATTATTCGAGTCCGGTTCCATTTTAACGGTTCACCGGAAATTTTATTTATTACAATCGCCTCCTTGCCAAAAAGAGAAGAGCCAGTGCAGCAAGCAACGTTGAAAAGCGACAAAAAATTATACGTTCGCTAGAGATCGCAAACCGTTTTGAATTTCGTTTTATTGTGATTAAAAACGTATTCGACAATTCATTTTTTCCTTCTCTCTTTTTGGTCATAAACGTTGAGGGTTCTGATATTTTCAGGGTAGACTACTTATTGATTTTTTAAGGACAATCGATATTCGATTCTGAAATGCAATAGTAGTGCTTCCAAGTGCTGAAATCGAGAATATACGGTTATACAGGGTTTTTCAAGTTGATGGGCTATTAGAAGTACATGAATTATAAAAGGAATTAAATTCTGAAACTTGGGCTCATTTGGTAATTGTTTATTCCGCTTCTTTTAAAAATATTTTCAAGTTCGATTTACATCCGGTTATACCGGAAGTCGATACCAACTTTGTTATTTTTAATGGAATGGTATATTTTTTACGCTGAATTCGAATAAAACGTGTAATTCTAAGGTAAGTTTGATAACCAACTTGTACACCTATGACGATCGGTTTCTGAGTTAATTTAATTTGTAGAAAAAAAATCGCTACCGCAACTCAAATTATAAAAAATCTTCCACAAAATACGACTTAGAGTCTTGAAATTTTTATTAGTAATAGCTGAATATTAGTGCTAACGCCTTGACAAAATTGAATTAAATAATTTATACAGGGCGTTCAGAATATAATTCTAAAATTGAAAAACTTCAAACACGAATCACCTCGTTTTTTCAAATGGCACCTACTATTTTTTATTTTTTCAATCGATTCCTTTTTTTATCCTCTTTCGATCTATATGGAAACTTCCTATTTTATTTGAAAATTTTGGAATAATTTTGAATTATTACTTAAAATAGGAAGTATCCATACAGATCGAAAGAGGATAAAAAAAGCTGAATTGGTCCATTAGAAAAACGACTGTAAAAATGTAATTCGAACTTTTAATCGTTTTAAGTCATAATATTTGCACGCTTATAATTATTATTTAATTCAATTTTGTCAAGGAACAATTGCTTTTTTCTAATCTATTTTGCTGAAGTTATAGATCGTTATATTTGTGGAAGTTTTATTTTTTTTTTTTATAAATTAAATTAACTCAGAAACCGATCGTCATAGGTGTACAAGTTGGTTATCAAACTTACCTTATAATTACACGTTTTATTCGAATTCAGCGTAAAAAACGTACCATTCCATTTAAAATAACAAAGTTGGTATCGACTTCCGGTATAACCGGATGCAAATCGAACTTGAAAATATTTTTAAAAGAAGCGGCATAAACAATAACCAAATGAGCCCAAGTTTCAGAATTGAATTCCTTCTACTAATTCATATACTTCTAATAGCCCATCATCTTGAAAAACCCTGTATAAGTTTAAGAAAGGATCCCGCCCAAATCTTATGTGTTAATGCTAAAAGAGTCTATAAGCGCAAAGTCGAAAAAAAGGACATTTTTCAGATATACCTACAGGTCATAAAAACTGAAAATAGGCCGTTTGTCATTACAGGAAGAATGTATTTAAAATTTGGAGTAAAAGGGATAAAAACTAACCAATATACGAACCGCATCCCTTAACGCAATTAAAAATCGCCCCTTTGTAGTACCACTCAGTCAGAAAGCCTTTATGAAGCCCAAAAAAAATTTTCTAATTGTAATGTACATCCTTTACAACTAACTCGATTATATTTGTAACTTTTTCTGTTGTATAATCTCATTTTCCAAATAATAAAATAATTTGGTTATTGTCGTTCATTCATTCTTCATTTTAGAAACAATTTCTCATAAAAACGTACTCAACTGCCGTTCATAATTTATAGAAGGTTCATTATGGAAAGTTTATACGTTGCTACTGAAAGTTAGACTTTAAAACTAATTAAAGAAACTTTTAAACGGACTCCTGCTCTCTCACTTAATGCAACGGGGGCTGAAGTTTGTCTTTGAAGAATAAGTTTGCTAACGAGAAGGGCTGGTAGACAAAGAGGAACTTATTTTTAAAGAGCGGATCGTAATTCGGAAGAAGTTTTCAATTTTTGCTTACCGTTTGTCCAAAAAGGCCCACACAGTATTGGCTAAAATAATAAAAAGTAGAAAACGATCTTAAAAGTTGCTGCACAAGCACATGGTAGTTTTGCGTCATATTAGATGCAGAAAAAGGAATATACAGGGGCAGATAAAGATCCAGATGAAATAATTGTTCTAGTTTTCTGGAATAGGAAGATGGTCACTCTAAATGAAGTCCTGATAATTTTGGAAATAAAATTTTCAGTTTTCTTATTTTTGTCTGTAACATCAGTCTATTATTCGGAATAAGGTTGAAGTCCTCTGATATTCGAGAACTGAATAAATTACACGAAGAGCTTTGAGTTATAACGATCTGAACTGAGGTATCATCACACACCTTGGGCAGGAATAACAAATCACGAAATTAGGAGAACAAAGGTGACAGATGTAACAGGACGTTTCATATGCAAATCAGGGAGGAGTCGGACGAAATTTACATTCACAACTCGAGGAGATAATAAATAGTCACGTTGCATAGTTAAATGCATCCTAATTTAACAAGGATGAAATCGTCGTAGAGGTGACCCACGAATGTGTTGTACTGATGATGACGACTTAAGAGACACTGATGCAGGCAGACGAATAAATGGTGGCTTGAAAAAGGAGAGGCTTGTATTCGAAGGTGATGGGATTGTGTAATTGTTAATGGTAATGGTCATTGTTTGATCATGCATGTAGCTAAAAAGAACAATATGGTAGTTCTGGAATTCCCAAAAGTGTAATAAAACAACGTACCTATATCAAAGTTATTTTTCCGATTTCTGACTTGCACCATAATTTGTCGCTAATTTGTTACCAAATCCAAAAATTTGCCCTCGTGCCGTTTAGCCATAATCAGCTGGTATGCTAGCTTGATGTCAAGCTAGCACTACACCATAGCGTATCTCGAAAAGGAAATGTCGTAGAATAAATATTACTGTAAAGACCATAATTTGTCGCTGAAAGATGACACATTCAACGAATTTGTCGCTGGTCTGTTGTTACATTTGATTAAGAGATCGAATTTATTTACCAAATTTTTTAAATTAGGTTTTCCCTATTTCCCCCAAGTTGGGAAGCACGTTATCTTTCGAGAGTTTGATGGCTTTCCAGCAGTTTTTTTGCTTATCAGTTGGAGATAAGACTAGCAATAAATTCTTTGAATGTGTCATTTTCAGTGACAAATTATGGCCTTTACAGTAATATCCTACGACATTTCCTTTCCGACATACGCTATGTGTACTTCTAGCTTGATATCAAGCTAGCATACCAGCTGATTATGGCTAAACGGCACAAGCGACAAATTTTTGGATTTGGTAACAAATTAGCGACAAATTAGTCGAAAAAATAACTTTGTCGTGCTAGCTTGATATACGTCGTAAAAACAGGCCTTCCAGAAGTCCTCACTATTTATTTTACAAGTTATATTATTTTAATTTAATCGGTAAACAAATAAGTAAAGTGCAGACATAATTTTGCCTTAAGTATATATACCTTGTGCTCAATTTTCAATACAATCTCGGTGAAGGATTTTACATCCCCACTATGTTTTCTGAAGATTTTAACCATTATAATTCTCGAAACGTTGGTTAACCTTACGTTGGTTAACCTAACTTAACCTTACCTAACCTAACCTCATTGAAAGATTTTACATTCTCGTCATGTTTCCTGAAAATTTCAATCATAATAACTCCCGAAATTTTGTTAAATGACTTCAAAATCTGAAAGCACGGATATCGAAATGAAAATATTTGGCTTTTCATTCACATAAATTCCTCAAAATGCCCTTCCAACATTAAAATACTTTGATTCTACATAGGCAGCACGATTTCGTATGAATTATTATTTGGAATTGAATTCATTCTTCCTGTTTTACTTACAATTAATAAAATAAATCGATTGACTGGAGATTTTTAAAAGTTTTGTTGAGAGCTTACACTACTACTACTATTTTTTTCTTTTTTTTACCTATTCAACTTTATTCAATGAATCAATGTCTATATTTTTGAGCCCAATGATTATCTAAATTTCGACATTACCCCATTGAAGGATTTTACATTCTCATCATGTTTCCTGAAGATTTCAATCATAATAACTCCCGAAACGTTGGTTAAATGACTTCAAAATCTGAAAGCTCGGATATTCAAATGAAAATATTTAGCTTTTCATTCATACAAATTTTTCAAAATGCCCATCCAACATTAAAACACTTTGATTCTACATAGGCAGCACGATTTCGTAAAAATTATTATTTGGAATTGAATTTATTCATCCTGTTTTAGTTACAATTAATAAAATAAATCGATTGACTTTCGATATTTTAAAAATTTTTGTTGAGAGCTTACAAACTACTATTTTTTTCTTTCTTTTACCTACTCAATTTTATTCAATGAATCAATGTCTATATTGCTGAGCCCAATGATTTTCTTAGTTTCGAGATAACCCCATTGAAAGATTTTACATTCTCATCATGTTTCCTGAAGATTTCAATTATAATAACTCCCGAAACGTTGGTTAAATGACATTAAAACCTGAAAGCTCGCTTGAAAAGAAAGCTTTTGGCTTTTCATTCACAGAAATTCCTCAAAATACCCATCCAACATTAAAACACTTTGATTCTACATAGGCAGCACGGTTTCGTATAAATTATTATTAGGAATTGAACTTATTCATCCTGTTTTGCTTGATAAAATAAACAGATTGATTTGGGAAATTTCGAAAATTCTAGTTGAGAGCTTACAAACTACTTTTTGTTTCTTCCTTTTTCCCGACTCAACTTTTTCAATGAATCAGTCTATATTGCTGAACCATGTGATTTTGCTTAGTTTCGAGATAACGTCATTGAAGGATTTTACATTCTCGTCATGTTTCCTGATGATTTCAATAATAATAATAACTTCCGAAATGTTAGTTTAATTACTTCAAAATGTGAAGGCTCGGATATCAAAATGAATGCATTTGGCTTTTTATTCATAGAAATTCTTCAGTGTCCATCCCACATTAAAACACTTTCATTCTACATAGGTAGCACGATTTCGTTTAAATTATTATTTGGAATTGAACTTATTCATCCTGTTTTGCTTGATAAGATAAATCGATTGACTTTGGATATTTCGAAAATTTTAGTTGAGAGCTTACAAACTAATTTTTCTTTCTTTCTTTTACCTACTCAACTTTATTTAATGAATCAGTGTCTATATTGCTGAGCCAAGTGATTTTTCTTAGTTTCGAGATAACCCCATTGAAGGATTTTACATTCTCGTCAAGTTTCTTAAAGATTTCCATCATAATAACACCCGAAACGTTGGTTAAATGACATTAAAACCTGAAAGCTCGCATGAAATGAAAGCATTTGGCTTTTCTTTCATAGAAAGTCTTAAAAATGCCCATCCAACATTAAAACACTTTGATAAATAAAAACTTTGTTTGCTTTTTCATTTCTTAAAACCCCCTTCCAACGCTAAAACATTTTGATTCTAAGTATGCAATTATTGAAACCAGGTGTATTGCAGACGTACCAAAGTACCAAAATCATTTTCCTTGTTTTTTCTTTGTTTTAATTCCCTAATGGAATGATCTGTTTATGTTGGTAATGCCCCGAAGTAGACTCACATGACGATGACGTTAGGTACATTTCGTATACCGTTCTCGTCATTAGAGGCAGAAGTGAACGTTCGAAAACGAAAACAAAAAGATAAAACAGTTTTTTTTTAAACAACACAGCGGACAACGACGGACAGTGCAACGCAAAACCATCACATACACATATACACAAACACTACCTGTGTCTGTGCCTCTATGCAAAACTAAGCACCATCTGATAAAATACCAATCAGTAAGCAATCTAAACGCGATATCATTTTTTCGATTGTGAAGCTACATACGACTAAGGCCTTGCAGGCATCCAGCAACAAGTGACTGAGACTGACTGACTGACTTGTTTGCTGAAACACGATCTTCTTCCCGACAGGCGATAATCGTGCCGTTGTGTTGTATAAAGTAAATTGCATTTGAGCTTTTTGTTCGTTACATTTTATTTGCCTACGTAGGTACGTACCTACATACCTTCACACAGACCGGATTTAAATCGAGTAGGAAAATAAAGAAAAAAAGGGAACGTTGGTTGTTAGCTCGCAACTAGAATTATCGAAGTATCTTTCATAAGTTAACAGGACGAAGAATTTTAATTCCAAACAGGAGTCTCGAGGAGATACTGTTACCTAAAAAAAATGGATCATTTTACCATTGAGGCACTCATACGCGTGTCCAGATTTTTTTCGTAAATGGTATAAGTTAGTTGAAAACATCAAGAGAGAAAAATGAACACGTATTTTTCTTTTGTGACGTTTGGTTTCTTTGGTTTAGTTGGCAGGCCTGGTTCTACACTAATCAACTGAGAATTCACCATACATTTTTCATTTTGTAGGTAATTTAATCTTCTTAGCTCGTTATTAGAATTTTTCAAGAACACAAGAAAATAAGAAGATTTTCTTTATGTCGTTTCATTATATTTATTTCGGTTGTAGTTAAGAGTTGAGTCAACAATGGTATCTAAATCTTGCCAAGAAATTTTCTAATGAGACGTCCCCTAGCTCTGCTATTTTACATAACATATCTATGTATATGTACAATACTGTTCATATAACATATACATATACTTACGTATACCCAGTATGTTCTGAAGTAATAATGTAAATACAGAAAATATGCACATACTTATCAAGCAGACATCGAGGATGGTAAAACGAAAAGTGCAAGAAGGTATTGCTATATGATATGGACAGGAATTGTTATTTTAATGGTATGTAAACGTCTGTTAGCGTACCTACTATAATGTAGGTACGTAGGCATGCACGAAAATAACAATATTACGTGAAACTTTTTATTGCATATATTGTATTTTATGATTGCAATAGTTATTCTGGCATTTTACATTATTTATATAAAAATATCACTTGTATCATTATCTAATATATAAAATTCTCGTGTCACAGTGTTAGTTACTGTAACGAATTTTCTAGTTAAACTATTTATTTAAACAATTATTTATTTAACACTATTTATAACACTTAAACACTAACTTAGAACTACCATTTATATCACAACAATTCACTTATTTATATAACAATTTATTTATATCACTTTGTCTATTATCGGTTTTAATTCGCGCACTGATGCTTTCTTCAACTAACTGTGTTTTGGTCCAAAGATGATCACTTTATATACACCTTTCGAACTTTCTAGACAATTCGAAAAGGAAATCCTGACGATTCTCGAATGATGAGTAATAATTAGAAAGTCCTCAATTATTCCAGAATTGAACTTGTTACTTGTCGCCGGAGAATGATTTACATCTTGTTAGTTGATAATACGAAAAGTACCGTGTGCGGTGTCTACGCCGTAAGCATGTTAGCGATAACAAGTACATGCCACAAATTGTTATCGCGCACACGTACTGTGTCACTGGTCGGCAACTATCTATTTTTCATACCCCTAAGTGATAAGGGTTGTAACCCCTAACTTTTTATTTTTTGGACAATCCTTCTACCACCAACCCCCATTTTTTAATAGCGATATTACGTAGTACTGTAATAATCTTCAACTCTCAGTGGTCGATAACTGATCAATTATTATCAATCGATTAGTCATCTCCGCCAGGCGTCTACTGATGTCACTACTCACCCAGCAAACAGCACGGAGTGGGGATGAGAATGATGCAGATTTTTTTAGAATGTTACAGGGAGTTGAAATAAGTTCTAAGAAGTAAAATAATGTTTTATTACCTATAACATTTCAGAATGATTTGGCAATGTTCAAGAATGTTCCAGAATCTTGAAGATCATTCAAGAATGTTCCAGTAAAAATGTTTTGAATCATTATGGGATGTTCTGGATAGTTCTAAATTCGCGAATATTCTAGAATGTTCCATCAAACGTGTAATATATTCTTACCCGGGCAACGCCAGGTATTGCTGCTAGTAATTATTATAAATCTCTAAATTTCTTTAACTTTTTTAAATTTTTTGACATCAAACATTTTTCAAAATAAAGTATGTAACATTTTACACCAAATATTACAATAGTATAAATTAAACAACAATAATACTTTCACAAAATTATTTAATACACGACAATTGTTTCGCTATCACAGTACCTTCTTCAGGTAATGGTACATTGTTCTGAGGGTTGAGTTTCTATGTATATGTGTTACATTACAGCAGTAGGGGAAGGGAAGGATTAATACTACCTAATTTACAAGAAATTTTTTTTTGACAATTTTAAAAAATTGTTTTATATAATTAATACTACCAAATACACCTACAGGAAATTTTGAGACTATTTTGAATATTTTTTTATATATAACTAATTAATATTAACTTATATACATATAATTCTCGATTATTTATGATAAAAAAATATAATGAGTTTACAATGTATTTACAATTTTAAATTAAGTAGTGGTGAAAAGTTAATGTATACTTGATCATTTAACAGTAAAGATGATTTGTATTTGTTGATTTCCATCGCTTCTAGTAAATTTAATTTTAAACTTTTATCGGATACATGTAAAATTTCATAATTCGTGTTGGGTAAATGGTTAGTTAGTCTAATAAGTGGGTTGAATAGTTAGAATTGCGTTTTTTATCCTGATAAGATTTCAAATGTTCATTAATTCGAGTTTTGAAGTTTCTACCAGTTTAGCCAATATAAAATTTACTACAAGAGTCACAGAGTTTGTACCACCACTTTTGTTTTCTTTCTTGGTTTTGTCTTTATTGTTTTTAATAAACATACCTATATATTGTAACGTTTTTTTTCTATGAAAAATCCCGATACTGAATTTTTATTTATTTCGATTCAGTTTGTGTTTGTCTTGGTTCAGTTTTGTTGATTATTTCTTAATGTTGATCGACCTTCCGTCTTATCATCAAGGCTAACAACATTCGCGCAGGACTAGGCGATCGATGGAGGGATCGATGAAATTTTCTGGTCGGTGCTCGAGGTCTTCTTCCTCGATCCTTGACACTGACGTGACGTGTATGTGTGTTTTTCTGTTGGTGTTCTGTGCTTGGTTTAGCGTGAGAGTTTTTTTGTGATCCACTTACCTTTGCATTTTAATAGTTCATGTAAAATTCATTCATATTAATTATTTCTTTTAAAATCTTTTCTTTGCTATTCACTCAGTATTTATTTTTGATGTAACTGATTAATTTTTACAAAATTTTCCTTATTACCACGTGGTCTCTTTTTTAAATATCTAACAGTATATTTGTAATCTTTTGGGCCTTTGTGGCCAATTTTTAAATTTCTTCATTTAATTAATTTTTCTCACTTTTTAATTTATATATTTTTAATAGTCAAAATTTTTTATGGTATCTGGGGTGTATCTTGAGTGCATGTTGGTTTAACGACAGACACCCCTACTCCTCCCTTTTTATCCGTTTTTTTTTTAAGCATCTTCAATGCGAACAACTTTTTAACATTTGATTAATATTTTTTAGTTTTAGGAAATTTATCAGCACTTTTATTTGTGCCCTTATTTGTCAGCCCATTGAAATTTTCTTAGAATAGGTTCCGGTTGGATTAGGGGGCTGGAATTAAAGGGTAGGGGTGAAGACATCCTGAAAACTATTTTATAAAGGCAAATAGACAAAGCTCTGGTTTCCAACTAATCTCAATAACCAGTTAGAGGCCGATAAATTCCTGCAGGCGGCCCCCTGAAGATTAAAAGGTTGGTTCATGAAGCTATTTCGCTGATATCCTCTTGCCTCACAACACAGCGCGAGAAGTCCCCGACTATACCCTGTAACCAGCTTCCAGTCCCTACATTGGAGCAGGGAACTTTTCTTTTTGGTGGGCTACATGTGTAATTGTAAGTTTTGTTGTTTTTTTGTTGTGTGTAATTTTTTGTTAATATACTCTTCAAGTTTTATTTGTTTTTTTTAAGAGAGCTTCGAGCTCTCTAAAGCTTCAGGATTCTGCAGGAACCACCGATGCACTACCCGGTGCCCAATAAAGTTGTCGTTTCATTTATTCTTTTCTTTGTTTGACAAAGTGGCGCCCGAGCACGTTTTTCTTTTTTTTATTTCAAGATAATTAAATTTTTTTAAAACAAACTATTCATAATTTCAAAACCCAAGTAATAGTTTTGTTAAAATATTAAATATTACAATGCCTAACACATCCACATATTTATTATAAAGTATTCAGATTTTTGTATTCTTCATTCCATTTTCATCATTCATTTTCAATTAAATTAGTTGTTATCAGGACAATTAAATAGAAACAGCAATTAATAAATCGAAAGTTAAAAACATATTCGTTCCCGTTTATTATTATTATTATTATTATTTTAATTAAATAAATAGAATTAAAAATATTACTACATTAAGTAATAAACTGAGAAGAAAACAAAAAAAGAATTTCTTGAATTTACAATAAGGATCTTTAATTACCATTTTAAGTCTCTTCACAATTTTTTATAGTTCTGATAATCAAAGTATTGTTATTTTTCACAATTTCTTAGTCTAAAGTTGTTTTTAGAAGCTGTAGATAATGTTGAATATTTTTATAATAGCATTGAATGAGAATTTGGAAACTATTTTTTCCGATTGTGAAATTTTTTGAAACCTGTCCCACTTCCAGTAAAATAATAAGGGTTTTGTATAATTTCCAATATCACATAGGTACCTACTGACCAAAACTGGATAATTTGATAATCGTGCGTATCAGTCTTCACGACATTTTTCCTTACAGTCGACTATCTTAATAATCCACTTAAGGGGTTTTTAATTTTTTTTGTACCTACCTATAGTAGGGATGGCGATTCTTTCCGAAAAAGGTCGATTTTCAAATCGATCCGAATCGTAGGCTGATGTATCGATTCACAAAAAAATCGAGGTCTAAAAGATCGATTTCTAAAAAATCGATTTCTTTTCAGGTTTGCATTCATAATGTAAATATAAATCCATTTTATGAAAAACAAGAAAGGTAACGTAATAAATGATCTCTTATCAGTAAAATCAGTGTTTTTTAGTTCAGGGAATTCGATAATAACAATCATTTTTATTACCATATCAAAGTCAAATCAGGTATGAAAGAAAATATTTATTTTCAAGATGTATATTACATTATTACTTATTATTCCGTAACAAACACTACACCAAAAAAAAAGTATTATTTCGCTAATCACAGTATAATATTACGACACAGTTTGCTTAGGTAAACAAATGAATGACGCAATATCAATCAACAAATACAAAAAGTCATAGACTACAGCCATCTCGCGCGTTTTTGAATAATTAACCCTTTAATTGCCAATACCGTAATATTACGGATACATTCAACTATTTGTAAATAATTTTATGGTTTTTACCAAAACAAAAAAAAAAACGAATGGCGATTTTCAGGGGTGAAACATCGATTCACTGGATCGATTCAGTGCAGCATATCGATCTAAAAAATCGATCTTTTGGGCCTGAACAATCGATTCTTCGATTAATCGATCTCAGATCACCAACCCTAACCTATGGGCTATAGACTTGTCTTATTAAAAAAAACTCTGTATCTGTAGATCTAAAAAATATATCTACCTACTAGTAATAATTAGTTGTAACTTAGATAATTATTGCTTAAAGCAGTATTTCTCAATATAATGGGTACATTTTATTATACCAACAGTATAAAAATGGTAAACATTGTGTTTTTTATTGAAAGAGGGCGCCACCTTTCAGCTTTGATCTTTGCAATAAGTATGCCTGCATATCTGTAGGTACTTATATTAATATGTGAAAATTACTATTTATCATTTTATTAAATCAGTGTAATTACAAATGGTAAACATCTATAAACACTTATTTATGATCCAATTTTAATTACCTAATTGCAACCGGTAAATATTTTGTATAAATCACCATTTATGATTAATTAATTCACATACTATGTATCCACATAATTAAACATAGGTAATAATATAATAAAATTATTATTAGGCCTTATGAATATTAAATCACCCTTTTAAACGTATAATTACTACTTGTACTTACATGGTTTTATTGAGTTAAATATAATTTAAACGTCAAAATTTTAACATTTCGTTTTTTTCATATAAATGTACGTGTAGGTAGCAAATGTTTGAAGTTTATCGATTTCTGCATCAGATTGAGACAGAAAAAAAATAAAATGTCAGATAGGTAATTAACGCTAAAGGATATTAACAGTAAGAATAAATACGGTAATTTATCTTCCATCGTATAGCCACAACATTATCTCAAGATAAGTCAGATAAGCGAACTGCACAACTTTTACGTCAACTCTAACATACACACTAGTATTAATTAACTTACTGCTCGAGATATAAATCACTCTCTTAACTTTATATGTACTATGAATATAAATCACTCTTAGGAAAACAGAAGCCGTAATTAACGTAAACTATACATCGGTTTTTTTTTACCGGAAGGGAGGCGTTACGTCCACAACTATCTTGAAAAATGAACCCCAAAAAAGAAATTCCTTTATTATCATGACCTGAGAACTCATCTGACATAAATCTTACTGAGAATGTTTGTATGTACTGTTTTAGTAACTTTTTTTTATTGCCATAAGCCGGCTCGAAGGACCAAATGATTTATCATACTATCTAATCGATAGAAATATAAATAGGTAATAAGCCTTTCATTGAAACCAGGACAAAAAATTTAAAAGTATGCATAAATAGCATAACCAGAAATATTCTGATGGTTTTTTTTTGTGGTTTAGAGATCATATATGGAATTGATAACTCATCATTAGATCGATGTATCAAATCTTTACCATCATCAGGTGCATGAGAACTCATCTGATATAAATTTCATTGAGAATATGTGGAAGAACCTTCACAAAAAATTAAAGCTTTATTTTCATAATCCGGCTTGAAGGACCAAATAATTTATCATACTATCTAAACGATAGAATTATAAATAATAAGCCTCTCATTGAAACCAGGGCGAAAAATTAAAAATTATCGATAAATAGCATAACCAGAAGTATTCTGATGGATTTTTGGTGGTTTAGAGATGATATATGGAATAAATAACTTATCATTGATGGAAAACAAAAAAGACTGTGATTGGAATAGGGAAGGTAAATTGAAAGAAATTTTACTAAACCATATGAGTAGCATATCCACAATTCTTCTGATATCTGGTTAGTGATTTAAGGATAAATACTATTTGAGATGTATTAATTAAAATCGAGATCAATAATTATAATTCATCATTAGACTGATGCATCGTTCAGAAAAATTTAGTTTAGATAAATATTATTGAAAAAATCTGGAAGAGGCTGAACTATAATAACTGTTTTGGCTGTTTAATTTTCATAATCCGGCTCGAAGGACCAAAAAGGTTTTCATATACATAGGTACCCAATTGACGGAATCTGTTATTAGAATCAGGACCACAAATTAAAATAAATCGATTGAGCTAAACTATTTCACGACATACCAAGAATTCTTCTGATATCCTCTTAGCTGCTTAGTGATACTATCCGAGATGTATTGATTGAAATCGAGATCGATAATTCATCGTTAGACTAATGTATCGATCAATAATATTTTTTATCATCATGCAAAACCCATTAAATAGGTATATATTTTAAAAAACCTTTACAAAGAACTACGAGGATGGTTCAAATATAAACAAGCCTTTGTTCATAAAACATTTATTTTGAAAATCTTCACAAAAACACAAATTTGTCTATTTTTCGACATATCCCCCTTGTACATTATACATTTTTCCAATGGATGGGTAGTTTTTTCATCTCGTTTTCATAAAAAGAAGATGGACTGGAGTCTATCCAGTTGCGCACAAACGCCTCCACATCTTCATCAGTCTGAAATCGATCGCCTTCTAGTGATTCAATGAGGGGCTCAAACATGTGGAAATCACAAGGGGATAAGTTTGGGCTATATGCATGGTGCTCCGACTAAGTCTAGTGCATTTCACTGATTTGGGCCTGCGTTAAAGCTGCGATGCGAACTCGAGCAGCTTTTTGACCTTCACTGAGCAACTTTGGGACCCAACGAGCTGAAATTTTTCGGAATCCCCAGTTTTTCATTATGATTGTGTGGACACTCCCATAGCTGATGCCGAGTTCAACAGATATCTGAAGCACAGTGGCGTGGTGGTCCCCTTCAATAAGGTTTCTAACGCGTGCATTGTGCAATGCTAACCGGCGATATGCTGGTGCGCGGACGACGAGGATGATTTACGCTTTCGACACGATTACGCCCTTTGTTAAATTCTTTGCACCAAACTTTTACATGTTGCCACTACAGCGTTTCATTTCCGAACTGTGCTAGCAATCTGCGCAAAATTTCAGCTGGTTTCACGTTTTCACGTGTAACAAACTTACAAAATAATAATCCGTTGCGCAACGCTGCTATGCATCTCTTTCTCACTCATTGTGATAGCTACTAACCAAGCAAACACAGCAATACGACGAGTCGTTTCCGTGTCACCTAATATCCCCACTTTAGGTTGCTAACGCCCGTATGCGCCTTGAACAACTATCCGGCGCTCAATTGAAAAAGGCTCGTTTATATTTGATCCGCCCTCGTATATTCGCAGTTTAAGTAGCTTAATTTTCATAATTCGGCTCGAACGACCAAAATACTTTCCAATACCTACCTAAGACAATAGATAGAATGTATAGATATTCCGAACAATGATCTGTATTCATTGGTTTGGTCATTTTATTTTCATAATGCTTTTCAAAGGATCAAAAAAAAATTATGATTCTCAACTATTAAACAAAACAAAATAAATAAATAAATGTGCCATTTGAACTTAGACAACGAATTAAACGAAGCTGTACTAATTAAGTATTGAGATTTTCAGGAATAATTTGAACAAGGAGTTATACTCACTTTTTTATTTGATTGCCATTCACAATTCAGCTCGAAGAATCGTTAATAATTACTTTAATAGAAAACAACATATCCTTTGAATATTAAGCTTGTTACAATTACTCATTAGAAAGTAACGAGCCTCCTCGGTAAATAAGACTAAGTACCTAATTTCTTGAAACATTAAAATGGTCCTGATGACGACGAGTACATTTACTTGATTTAAATTTTTATTAGTCACATCCACAAGCGAGACACTAATCTAAGAAGTGTGTCGTTAATAATGAACTAACTAAATTGCTTCTCAGCAATTGCCTGATGTACACGTATATGCTGAAATGAATATGTTACCATTAAGAATACGATTACCGCGCCGGCATTGGGAGCAAACGAGCAAGGTAATTTACTCCCTCGCTCGCTATTCGCAATAAAAATTTAATAAAATCAATTTTATAAATTATCAACATCAAAAAGCGAATCAATAACGAGCGTTATAGGCACTTAAAACGTCCTTTATATGGGCTTCCCTCTCTCATAACTACGCACTTTTATTCTCTAATCAAATTTACGTTCATTTGACTGAAATAACAGTTTAAATTATACGAGGACGTTAATTAAACTGATCCTGTTTGTTATACGTCCTTGTACTGAGGACTGAAAGATACAGTCGTAAATTCTTTAATTGAAGTCGAACGAATTACATGATTTACACAATCAATAACTTCCTTCTTATGCCCTCTGATTGAAAGAGAATCGTCGATGTTATTGCAGCAATGGCAACGATATTGTGATCGCACTCTTACTTCATGGGAAATACATTTCCCTCCTCTTTTAATTTACATAGATACATTTCTTTGTAAGCCATAAGAAAGTTTGGGGCCAATCTGAAATACTACCTACCTCCAGAAGTTTCAAATATATTCTTCCTTTGATAATCGTTTCGCTGCCCCTTGCTCATCGAAAACCAACCCCTCTATTAATTATGACACTGCTGATCAATGAATCGATTTTGGATTAAAATGACGGTAACAGGAAATTAATAGGTAACTAATTGCCCAATTTCCGCAGTCCATGAGCCCGATACTTCATTTTCATGCATAATTTATTCGTACACTTCGTAATCAACCAGATTAAGGGGGGCTCTTTACCGTTCGTATAGTAATCTATAACGAACCGCAGTTCACATGTTCCGTTTTGAGGTAAACATACTAATTGATAGCACTTATCACCACAATTAATTATTTATCCAAATCATGCGGTTTGCATTCACGTTGTAGAATAGAAGAATGTTGCTGATGCCAATGTTAAAATATGGTAAAGGTGATGATATTTCATACATGCTATTAATATTTATTGCTAATCAATAATTTCAAAAACATAATTAGTAATCAATCACGTGGATGTTCACAAGAAAATATTAATATAAGTTAGAATTGAGTAATGAATTATATTTGAATCAATAAATAATCAAATATTAGGTTTATTAAGCTTTACTCGAGTAAAATCTATGCAATTTTTTATTTTGGAGGAGTATGTTGAGCTGCATACATTAGTGTGGCATTTTCCAAAGTTTAGGCAACTTCTATCTAGAGGATGTATGTTGGGTTGCATTTATTATTTCGGCTGTTTTTTTAAAAAATTTAAATCATAACTGTTACTTTTCTATATTAAAAGTGCATTTAAACTATTTGCTTTTTAATTGATTTCCATTTCAAATTAAATTCTTGGCCTAAACATCTCTTAAATGTTAATTTATTACTTTTATTTAAATACACGTTAATAAACCGATCGTGTTTTAGAAGTTACGATTCAGTACCTAGTGAACTATAATTGAATCTTTAAATAATAAAATTTCAAGTTCATTAAGCTTTGCTCGAGTAAAATCTATGCAATTTGTATTTTGAAGGAGTATGTTGAGCTGCATACATTAGTGTGGCATTTTCCAAAGTTTAGGCAACTTCTATCTAGAGGATGTATGTTGGGTTGCATTTATTATTTCGTCTGTTTTTTAAAAATTAACTCATTACTGACCCTTTTCTATATTAAAAGTGCATTTAAACTGTTTTTTTTAATTGGTCCATTTCAAATTAAATTCTTGGCTTAAAAATCTCTTTACTATTTATTTAAATAAAAGATAATAAACTGATTGTGTTTTAGAAGTTAGGATTCAGTACCTACTGAATTATAATTAAATTTTTAAATAATAAAATATCAAGTTCATTATGCTTTACTCGAGTAAAATATATGCAATTTGTGTTTTGAATACATTAATGTGGCCTTTTCCAAAACCCAGGCAACTTCTACCTAAACAAAGTATGATGGGTTGCGTACATTACTATTTCTGTTTTTAAAAATTAGCTCTCAATTGACCTATTTTCTGTATTTCAAAAATTGACCCATTCGAAATTTAATCCACGCTCTGGAAATCCACAACTTTGTTATTTACCCTTAATTTAATAGAAGATATCAGTTTGACTGAGCTGTATCTCTGTGAATTTTTTAAGAATTTACTACAGGAAAGTCATTTCCAAAATGAGGGGATGAAGAACAGCTCCTTCTCCATATCTTTCAGAAAATTGTATCCAGACAATTTTAATCATTGTATCGATTTCCACCGGATTACAGTAAAAGATCAATTAGTTAGTTACATAACAGGACCGTAACGATTACAATTTATGAAGACGATTTCCGTGCTCAATTGACGTTAGATTGAAAAATTTCTGTAACACTTTTTTGTTGTGTTTTGTGCCAGGAAGCCATGACACAGCCTGTGTATATATTTTTAATAAAGGTCAGAGACTGAGCTTGATCAATGATACCAGGGCAGTGGCGGAATTCTACACCCTAATTCACAATCAATTTTTTGTCAATGAAATTGCAACTTTATGATTGTATTATATTTTTATCAGACTAATCAACAAATATTGATACGAATTCATTAGGATTAAAAATGTAAGAATGTTAAGAAAGAACTTTCGTTGAATGGATATTTACAGCTTTTATTCATTACAATATTATCATTATTGTTTTTTTAATTATCATTATTCTAAGAAATGTATAATATTTATGAAATTCTGTGCAACAATAGAATGCAATTTTTTACGTGTAAATTTATTAAATTTTTATTCTACACTCAAACAGGTTGTTAATATCATCAGAAATATCAATAGAAAAGTATTAATTTTCCACATATATATCTATATAATATTTGCTATTGTTATTTTTAAGCATTTTTGTTTCGGATCCCATTTCTCTTCGAATAGATATATTTAAGTGGTGAAACATATTACACATTAATTGAATAGTGTGGGTGGACCTAAAGAAAAAATTATGGCAATAATTAATTTTAAAAAAAAGGTGTACATAAGATAATAATTTTTTTTATTTCTGTAAGACAAAAAAATTTTTGAGCAAAGTTTGCCGCCCCCTAAAATCTGCCACTGCACCAGGGGAAGCCAATGAAACCTTCCATTCAACATTTTCGAAGGGAAGTAGTTGATTAACTTGTATTTTGTCATAAACAACTTACTAGAAATTTCTATAAAATGACGCCTAGAAGCAATCAAGTGAATATAAGGAGTATTTTGACCTTTGAACTAACACAAGCCAATAAGAACGTTAAATTATTTTCCAGGCGTAGTAGCATCAGTAACATTACGTAGGTACTAAGAGAAAAGATCTGTCGAGCAGAAGAGAGGTAAACAAATGGAACCGAAAAACTTTTGTTTATTAAAATTGTGACGACAAGATTGAATAATAGAAAGCATCAATAAGGGCGCTGAACCCTAAGTAACTTGTAGCGCTTCAAAATTTTAATAAAAGTTCAAAAAACAATGCAGTCTCCGATAATTATTAAAAGTTGAATGAATGGATTAAGAACAGTCAAAAGAAGTTTACAATGTTTCTTCAATAAAATAAGCAAGGAGGTAACTACTGAGAAGTTTAACTAGAGGCCTTCTAATGAATTGGCTATAACAAACTCCTCTTTTTTTCTACATCACAAAAAGATTATTTATTAAAAATACCTGTAGTTCGTTGTTAAAAATTGTGTAATGCTATTATTCTTCAACAATATTTTATTTATTAAAACGTTTCTCAAAGGATATCATTTACGAGATTTAGATACTTGACTAAATAACTAAGGAAGAATTTAAAGTACTATGTTAACTAAAATTTTATTGTTTACTTAAAAACTATACTTTTTGCAGATACTTTATGGGAACAACCCTTCTGTTGTCGCTCGGAAATTGTTCAACTACAACCAACCCTCCGGACCTTGCAGCACCGTTTTTTGATGGCGATGGTTAGTATTCAATCACTCCTTTTTTTATTTATAATTTACAAATAATTACTTTTATCTAGACTACAACAGCCCATAGTTTTTAATGTGTCGATACTCTTATTTCTTTTTGAATAAGGAAATCAAGCTTTAAAGTATGATAGATCTACACGTAGAGGTAGTTCAATATCGGATGAACAACATAGTTCAGTTGCACAATGACAAAACCTCTCCCAAATTTATTTATTTCTACCATTTCATTTTTTTAAATCATTGGTTGTTATTATATACTGTTGATCTGGAGCTGACATTCCTTTTAAGTAGTTTTCTTTGACTCTTTTATTTCATTTTGTACGTTAAAGTAATATGCACAATTGATTGTGATTGTTATAATTACTAAAACATGTCAGTTAATTAGATAAACCCGGGACCAATAAAATTCAGGGCCGGACTAAAAAGAAATGTATTATTCTATTTTAATTTTGCAATAGGTCTAAAAACAAAAAGAAAGTGGTACATAGAGTCCATCTAATTAGAGAAGGCCCAGAGGCGTCATCACTATTTGTTTTAAGATGACTTCAGCATGGGCGTAACATACGGGCTTTAACTAAGTTCATAAACGTAAAAAAATAAAATACATTTAAATTTATTTTATTATTTGTAGAATATTATTATTCGACTTTGCGCATAACGTCATCGATGATGCTCTGTGTCTTCTCTAATCAAATGGACTCTACATAGTAACTGACGTCAGATAGTTTATAACGTTTATGAATTTAATAAACATTTTGGTTTTTAATAATAAAAAAAAATAAATAAACGAAATGCTCGAGCACCTTAGCCCATCCCTGGTTGTATATTAAGTTTGGGCAAAACGTTGACTGGACATAGTAATTACCCTTTTCTTTGTCAGCATGTAAGCGACAATGAATAATTTGTTTACGTGTGGAGTATATTTTTTCAAACAAATTTATCTATCTGAAAATATCTCCTGCTTCTCTGAAAATTATTCTGAACTAAATAAACTATCAAAATCTTTTATACTTAGCGTAACACCCCCTACACACTTTAAATTACATTTATATGAAGAGATAGATAAAGGCATTTGGATGAATTTTCTTATACTCTTAAGGGCTTTTGAGTTAACAGCCGAAACAAATTTTTCTAAATGTACAATATTAATGCAAAAAGGGTAATTTATTTTAAAAAAGGTCTTCACGTATAAAATTCATATTATATAAAAGAAAAACTTACCATTATCCTCCAAAAGCTCAACTCACATCTGCAATAAAAAAGAAATGATTTAGTTCAGTATTGTTTTATTTTTCTTAACTTATTAAGTTATTTTTTATTATTTTAAATGTGAATTATTCTTTTTAAAGTGTGGGTGTAATTTTTTAAAAAGATTTTATATAATATTAACTAAGGTTTCACCATCTGCATTGTTTCATCATAATCCACCGGTTGTTGAATTTAAAGAAGTGTTAAAGAAACGTGATTAAATCAGTTATTACAACCACTAAAATATTGTAATAATTTATGTATAGTGGAACCTAGATTTGAACGTATGTCAATGTTATTGTAACTATACACCGATGTATAGTAAACTCAGAAATATTGTGGAATCCGGAGGGTATTATAAATTTAAAAGTAAACAATGGTAATAGACCAAAACCACAGGATATTAATGTATTTATGATTGAAAATTGTAGAGACAGAAATAAACGCAGACTTTCGAAATGGAGATACAACGTTTCGACTGGTGTTACATCTCCAATATACAAAATAAAGACATGAAGTTCTGCGTTTATTTATATTATTGACGAATTCGGTGTGTACTTTGGGAGGATCGTCAGGTCCGGATTTAACCATACATGAAGTGAACACGATGAGGATTTCTTTTATTGTTATATTAATATAGTAAGAGCTTTTTTGAAACAAAAAGTTATATTTACAAGTCCAAAAGAAAAAACTTATTTTATTTTCAATCTTACATAATTTTAGTATTATACAGGGTTTTTCAAGTTGATGGGCTATTAGAAGTATATGAATTAGTAGAAGGAATTCAATTCTGAAACTTGGGCTCATTTGGTTATTGTTTATACCGCTTCTTTTAAAAATATTTTCAAGTTCGGTTTACATCCGGTTATACCGGAAGTCGATACCAACTTTGTTATTTTAAATGGAATGGTATATTTTTCACGCTGAATTCGAATAAAACGTGTAATTCTAAGGTAAGTTTGATAACCAACTTGTACACCTATGACGATCGGTTTCTGAGTTAATTTAATTTATAGAAAAAAAAATCGCTACCGCAACCCAAATTATAAAACATCATAACTTCCACAAAATACGACTGAGAACGTTGAAATTTTTATTAGTAATAGCTGAATATTAGTGCTAACGCCTTGACAAAATTGAATTAAATAATTTATACAGGGCGTTCAAAATAAAATTCTAAAATTGAAAAACTTCAAACACGAATTACTTCGTTTTTTCAAATGGCACCTACTATTTTTTATTTTTTCAATCGATTCGTTTTTTTATCCTCTTTCGATCTATATGGATACTTCCTATTTTAAATAATAATTCAAAATTATTCCAAAATTTTCAAATAAAATAGGAAGTATCCATATAGATCGAAAGAGGATAAAAAAATAAATCGATTGAAAAAATAAAAAATAGTAGGTGCCATTTGAAAAAACGAAGTAATTCGTGTTTGAAGTTTTTTAATTTTAGAATTTTATTTTGAACGCCCTGTATAAATTATTTAATTCAATTTTTTCAAGACGTTAGCACTAATATTCAGCTATTACTAGTAAAAATTTCAACATTCTAAGTTGTATTTTGTGGAAGTTATGATTTTTTATAATTTGGGTTGCGGTAGCGATTTTTTTTCTATAAATTAAATTAACTCAGAAACCGATCGTCATAGGTGTACAAGTTGGTTATCAAACTTACCTTAGAATTACACGTTTTATTCGAATTCAGCGTAAAAAATATACCATTCCATTTAAAATAACAAAGTTGGTATCGACTTCCGGTATAACCGGATGTAAATCGAAGTTGAAAATATTTTTAAAAGAAGCGGCATAAACAATAACCAAATGAGCCGAAGTTTCAGAATTGAATTCCTTCTACTAATTCATATACTTCTAATAGCAAATCAACTTGAAAAACCCTGTATATAGATACTGAGTACTTCTTTTTTTCTTCTCTTTTTCTTATATTTACCCTCCCTCCCTTTGCTTACCTCTTTTTGCTAAAATTTGTTTTGTTATGGTTAGACCATTACCATCTGCATTTATTGTCTTTCTGAGTTTTTCTATCTCATTTTCCCTGTTACTTGTTCTAATACACGCGCCATTGATTTACGCTTCTCTCTAGGTACATACTCTACACAATGTCTTACATTTTTCCATCCAAAATTTATTCTCATTACACTCATTCCCCATTCTGAGTGTAGCTATTATCTCTATACTTTTTTCTTCTCTTAGATACCCCGGCACCTCATCCCCTTGCCATTCTACCCATATAAAATCCTTCATACCTTTCGCGTATCTTGATTCCCATATTTTTCTCAAATCCTCACCTCTTACTATTTCATTACATCTTTTCCCAACCATCCTACTAACATTCAATCCCTTTCCTCTCCACTCCTCCATTTGTTCATCACTTATTGCCATTTCTGTTAAAGCTTTATCCCTTTCAATATCATATTTATTTTTTGTCCCGATCCCCAATACCTTTTGCCTCCATATCTCCTTTCTTAAGTCCCCTTCCGGTAATTCTCTCAAATTAATATATTTATGAAGTTTTTTTTTACATACATATTGTTCTTTACAAATAAAATTAAAATGTTTTGTAAAATCAGAAGAAACAATCCAATCAATGAATTTACTTAAGTCCAGACCTGTCGCATCTATTCGATATCAAGAAATCTCTTACGGTGCGGGTGCTGTAAAAGTTTGTAAAGTTACAAAAGGTACTTTAACAATCGATTTTATTATTACTTTATTTCTGAGCTACGTATACTAAATAAATTTTTACAATATTTTATCAAGTACCTAGAGATTTGTATGTAGAGCAGACGATCTTGTTGAAAACTACAACAAAGATAACGTCACGACGCAAACCGACTCGACGCCAAAAACAGTCTTTTTACGAGTCGGAAATAAATTTTTACCGGTCGTGAGAATTCATTACCTGTTGCAGTGATTTACGTTCCATAAATCAAGAAAGAATTGCCGAAGGAATTCCCAAAACGCACACTTCACAGCTTCCGCTTTTACGTTTACTTTGTTTGTATATGTAACGCCGACCCATAAAAGACAATCTACGTACTAAACCTGTGTGGTTTTACAATTTATTTCGCCTCGTTTAAAATGAAACGCCTTCTTATCCTTCTTCTTTCGGCCAGACCACCAAAACTTTATCTTCTTAATATCTTCGTAGTGTAAAAACTTACAAAAACATCCCCTATAAAACAATAGGGTCAACACCACTGGAAGTTTTAGATAGAAAATTATTTGCCGAAGCTGTCTACAGCCACATATTTGGAGTTAACATGGCGTGCTGATGAGATCCTATTACTTCTGATCAAGAAAATTTTATTCATTAAATTTTAGTCCAATAAAAGCAAGAATTGGAAATTTACCATATTTTCGTATGTCCTTCAATTATACGATAAAAACGATTTCTCATTTGCTTGTTATTTATTTATTTATTTATTTGATAAATTCGAAGGAAATAAACTTATTTACTAATTCTAAATACACCTTTGAGCATTAAAAGCGTCATTAAATAAATTACAGGCTAGCTCCAAATGGGACACTAAAGGGAAATATTAATGATCTTAAATTACTGTTTTCGAAAGGTTAACATAAACTAAATATAAAATAATTGCAGTGTTAAAAGAGGGTAATTAGACGAGGTGACCTCCTTAAAAGAAACACTTAAGTACATAAAAAGAGTTACTAATGTACCTCCATTGTACCACATTACACCTAACAATAAATTATTTATTGTTAGGTGTAGTCAAAAGTCTTTAAAGGAAATAAAACAAACATCGTATACGCTATTAATATGGATTATTTCAGGGCTTATAATTGTTTAAAAATTATAATGTTAAACGAAAATCACTTTGGAAAATGATTGCTAACTTTGAATCCAGCATGGAATTTTAAAGGCACTTAAATTTACTATTTTATAGTATACTAGCAGCAATACCAGGCGTTGCTCGGGTAAGAATATATTGATGTTATATTCTAGAATATTCGCGAATTTAGAACTATCCAGAACATCCCATAATAACTTTTTAAAACATTCTAAAACATTCTTGAATGATCTTCAAGATTCTGGAACATTCTTGAACATTACAAAATCATTCTGAAATGTTATAATAAAACATTCTTTTACTTCTTAGAACATATTTGAACTCCCTGTAACATTTTAAAAAAATCTGCTTCATTCTCATCCCCACTCCGTGCTGTTTGCTGGGTGAGTAGTGACATCAGTAGACGCCTGGCGGAGATGACTAATCGATTGATAATGATAATAACTGATCAGTTATCGACCACTGAGAGTTGAAGATTATTACAGTATCTACTAATATCGCTTTTTAAAAATTGGGGGTTGGTGGTAGAAGGGTGAAAATATAGGATTTGAAGTTTTTTTAATGACCCCATTATAAAAAAATAAAAAAAAAAATTTGTCCAAAAAATAAAAAAGTTAGAGGGTGGAAAACCATTATCATTTATTCGTATTTCCACTGCAAAAATTGTTATATACAAAAAATTTAAATGGAAATAGGGAAATATACGTATTTTTGAGTATCTTGTTTCTTGAAAATTTTTAACTAAATGTTGATTTTTTTAAATATCTAAGTCACCCTGATGGAAAATTCTCTACAAACGAACTCGGATTAACCTTTTATCTATTTTTCCTCGTTTTTGGGTTATACATGAAAAAACTAGCAGGGGCGCATTTTTACCCAGTTCTCAAAATTGAACCCGCTAATTAATCCAATAAAATTTCTTAAAGCGAATAGTTCCTTTCTAAATAATAGCTAATTGTGGAGGTTGAAGATTTCGTCTACATCTTCACCTTCAAATTTGTTATTAGCTGTAACTAGGATTAAGTAAATAGTTTTGAACAATTTGCAACGTAGCACGAAAATAAACGACGACATTCACATAAATTTTCATTTTTAGTTCCGCAAATAAAGCCGTGCACTTTCTTTGCACCAATTCCAGAAATAAGTTAGTTAACAGAATCGCCTGAATATGCATTTTGTCGAGAATTGCTCGCGGCAACTGCGTCGTTTGTTTTAGTCTTTCTTGGCTACAACGCCAGGAAATGAGACGACCTAACAATTGCGGAGGTCATTAACCCCTTAAACAAACCAAATACTTGTCTAAGGAAAATAAGGAATGGTTTTAGAGAAAATAAGTTCCTCAACGAAATGACTTAAACCAAGACATGAAGGACGTGTTTGATGGACGTGAACTACAACGAAAGATGTTACACCAATAAAAGTCGACTTTTTAGAACATTTTCAAAATATGTCTAACAGATGGATCCACCCAGGGAATTCCCCAAACCCACCAAAAGTCAATAATTATAACGTTAACGGAATCTCTTCCTTATATTTGTTTTACATATTCAACCCATCCACAAAATTTTATATAACATAACCTTAATTCATACTTTTTTGACAGGCATGTCACATTTGGTGAAAGGTGTTTTAAAAATTCATTATGAGTCCCAATTTTCTTTTTCGAACATTATCCATAATAAGTGTCCTCTACTTCAGCAATAATAGCGTGTCTTCAACCCTAGAATGCGAACATTGTCTAGGGGTTGACTGTGAAAAGAAAAAATGCGTAATAAAAGAGGCATTCTCCCTCTACTGCGTTGAGATGGAATTCTCTGTAGGCATTGGTTCCAGGGTGTGGACTGTGAACCAAGCAACTTGCGACTCATTTAAAAGCTGCACTTCCACAGTAACAGATGCTGTAGCAGAAATGTTGCGGAGTTCCCTCCACGACAACCCGAATGTGACGTTGTTATCGTGCAGCAATTGCGATGCCGACATGTGCAATGAAATCCCGGAGGAATCCGACAAATGGAGTCAAATTAAGGAAGCTGCAAGTGTGGAAGAGTACCGGAAGAAGCAAAGGCACAAGCAATCTCCAACCAGCAGTGATATGTGGACTTATGATGGTAAATTAAAGGGACGTAGGAAACCCTATAGTAATGAGAACGATCTCAGAAGTAAACGTACTATTTCTGATTCTACAAAACTGAGTTGCTTTTCTTTGATGCTTTTGTTCCCAGTTCTGTTACTTTTGTAGGTAAAAAATTGTTAGGTATGTTGGCAATGTTATTATGAAAATACAGTTAGTAATGTTTTACAAAAAATATGTGGCTATTATCTTATTAAGGCTTCAGATAAATATATAAAGTAAAGCTACTTGTTCATGTTGTCCTTTCATACCATAACCTTCTAATACTAAACAATCAAATAAAAGCACTCTTCGGTTCAATTGTGGTCTAAATTTATCGCCAATTTTGACACTAAAAAGGTAAACTCTAAAAATAAAATTTCTGGATTGGGATTATGCTAAGCTTAAAAACCAATTTCTTAATTTTTAGATATTCAGGCACTTCGGACCTTTAGTGCATAGCCCTCTTTAAAGATTATTCCGTGAAAAGTTCATTTCTTCCACCTTTTTTATTAATCAACTGTTCACTTATTCATAAGATTCTATAAAGAATACTTCCTGCAAGACAGTGGAGTCTAATGTTTAGAAAATGGACTTTGAAAACACTTTTAAGACGGAGTCAAAACGCGTTAGCGTCTTTTTATAAAATTCTCCTGAATATTTCACTACGTTAAGCCATTAAAGTTTCAGCTAATTTCTCTTGAGAAAGGTACAATTTACTACCATACTTTTGCTTACAACTCACCGGAAGTATCTATTATAATTAAAAGCCATCGCAACGTTAATGATGAATGCGATCGTAATGGACTCTTATTTACATTGTTAATTTACTACAATCTTTGTCGTCGAAGTAAGAATTTGATGTTTCAACAATAAGCACAGTAGAACTAAGAAACTAAGACCATGGACGTCGTTACAACGTAGTTTCAAAACCTGAGTCTAAATTTTACTCCAGAATTGTTTTAGCTCGTAAAAATTTTGAAATAACCAAAGCTTTTCTGGGACCAGATCAACAATAATTATCTTCTCTCTCATTTTTATATGGTAGTGCTTTTGAAAAAGATGGAGTTCTCGAACTAAATGAGCAGAACGATGGTACGAGGGCGGATCAAATATAAACGAGCCTTTTTAAATTGAGCGCCGGATAGTTGTTCAAGGCGCATACGGGCGTTAGCAACTTGAAGTGGGGATATTAGGTGACACGGAAACGACTCGTCGTATTGCTGTGTTTGCTTGGTTAGTAGCTATCACAATGAGTGAGAAAGAGATGCATAGCAGCGTTGCTCAACGCAACGGATTATTATTAAGTTTCTTACACGTGAAAACGTGAAACCAGCTGAAAATTTGCGCAGATTGCTAGCACAGTTCGGAAATGAAACGCTTTCGTGGCAACGGGTAAAAGTTTGGTGCAAAGAATTTAACGAATGGCGTAATCGGGTCAAAAATGTAAATCATCCTCGTCGTCCGCGCACCAGCATATCGCCGGTTAACATTGCACGCGTTAGAAACCTTATTGAAGGGGACCACCACGCCACTGTGCTTCAGATATCTGTTGAACTCGGCATCAGCTATGGGAGTGTCCACACAATCATAATGAAAAACTGGGGATTCCGAAAAATTTCAGCTCGTTGGGTCCCAAAGTTGCTGAGTGAAGATCAAAAAGCTGCTCGAGTTCGCATCGCAGCTTTAACGCAGGCCCAAATCAGTGAAATGCACTAGACTTAGTCGGAGCACCATCCATATAGCCCAAACTTATCCCCTTGTGATTTCCACATGTTTGAGCCCCTTAAAGAATCGCTAGGAGACGAGCGATTTCAGACTGATGAACATGTAGAGGCGTTTAGCGCAACTGGATAAACTCCCGCCCTCTTCTTTTATGAAAACAAGATGAAAAAACTACCAATCCGTTGGGAAAAATGTATAATCAAACAAGGGGTATGTCGAAAAATAGAGAAATTTCTGTTTTTGTGAAAATTTTCAAAATAAATGTTTTGTGAACAAAGGCTCGTTTATATTTGATCCATCCGTAATTTAAGAGAAGAAACAAATCATTTTAGGAAATTGAATAAAAAGGGTAAAAATAACGGGATCCAACAATTACTCTCACCCATAGAGTTTTCTCACTTACTGAGGTTTGACTGTATTGAAATTACAATAAAAAAATCAAAAACCTATCTGTTTGTTTGCGAAAAATGTTTATTAATTCTGATAACAACGGTAAAGGTAGTACGGTAAGAAATTGTTGTGAATTTTCAAAATAGAGTAATGCGGTGTGATGTCCATCTAATTTAAAGAAATGCAAACAATATTTCTTTAGGAAATTGAATAAAAAGGGTAAAAATAACGGGATCCAACAATTACTCTCACCCATAGAGTTTTCTCACTTACTGAGGTTTGACTGTATTGAAATTACAATAAAAAAATCAAAAACCTATCATTGTTATGTTTGTAAAAGCGCTATAAAAATTTTAGCTTTATTGACATTCTTGATATCCCACTGATAAATGGAAGTAGGTACCAGATGATTGAATTTTGTAAAATAGAGTAAGGGTTGATGTCCGAATTTAATTTCAAACCAAATGCACAACAAGTACCGGACTCCAGAACAAAACAAAAATTAATTTATCGTCCCTTTTAATGCTGATTCGACGTTTCATACGATTCCCAGGTCGTGTTTTGAACCCTGTACACTGCACAGTACAGTCTAGGCTTTCATTCGAATACATGTTGAAGCTAAAGTTCGAAAAAAATAGAAAAAAATGGAGTAGGGCTGTTTAATGAACTATACACATTTTTGAATTAAAATATCGATGATACTTATGCGATCTACCTCATAAAAAATAAAAACGTTGAAAGACAAATCTAACAGTTGAATGGAGCGAAGATTTTTAGGTCTCTAATAGGTCACAAGTAAATAAACACAGTGGCGGATTTACACATTAGCCGCCCGTAGGTTATTAAAAATTTGCCGCCCCTACTGACACCTGCAATTCTATAACCTAATTCACAATCAATTTTTTGTCAATGAAATTGCAACTTTATGATTGTATTATATTTTTATAAGACTAACCAACAAATATTGATACGAATTCATTAGGATTAAAAATGTAAGAATGTTAAGAAGAACTTTCGTTGAATGGATATTTACAGCTTTTATTCATTACAATATTATCAAATTTTTTTTTTTTTAATTATCATCATTCTAAGAAATGTATAATATTTATGAAATTCTGTGCAACAATATGCAATTTTTTACGTGTACATTTATTAAATTTTTATAAAAACACAACACAAAAGTTACAAAACTTTTATTGTAGACCACAATAATATTATTTCACCACACAGTGGCTTCCTCAGGTGGAAATATAATAACTTAAAACTAAAATACAAAATCCTTAAATACTAAACATAGACGAAAAGAGGGGGATGGAACCATTAAAACAAAACTACAGATTAAGTAAAGGAGAATTATTAATATCTAATTGGTCATTTAAAATTAAACCTAGTCTATTTAATTTGTTGATCTCCATACATTCCAATAAATTTAATTTATGGCCTTTATTTTCTATATGTAATACATTAAAATCATCATTAAAACTATGGCCATGTTCTATAAGATGATTTGCATAGGTGGAATGGGTGTTCTTATATTCAAAACTTTTTTTATGTTCATGAATCCTGTCCCTAAAATAGACTAGGTTTAATTTTAAATGACCAATTAGATATTAATAATTCTCCTTTACTTAATCTGTAGTTTTGTTTTAATGGTTCCATCCCCCTCTTTTCGTCTATGTTTAGTATTTAAGGATTTTGTATTTTAGTTTTAAGTTATTATATTTCCACCTGAGGAAGCCACTGTGTGGTGAAATAATATTATTGTGGTCTACAATAAAAGTTTTGTAACTTTTGTGTTGTGTTTTTATTTTAATATGGAGTTACAAGAATTAACAGCTTCGTCAATTAATTTTTTATTAAATTTTTATTCTACACTCAAACAGGTTGTTAATATCATCAGAAATATCAATAGAAAACTATTAATTTTCCACATATATATATCTATATAATATTTGTTATTGTTATTTTTAAGCAATTTTTTTTCGGATCCCATTTCTCTTCGAATAGATATATTTAAGTGGTGAAACATATTACACATTAATTGAAGTGTGGGTGGACCTAAAGAAAAAATTATGGCAATAATTAATTTAAAAAATAGGTAAAAATACTAAATTTAAAATGTAATACTTAAACGCTATTGGAATATTTAAAAAATTCAAAATCACAATAGTATATTTTATAAATAAGCGTTTAGTAATTTTTCATATACAAACGTTAGTGTATTCAGTATACTCTATACTGTATAGCACTAAAATATTGTAATTTTTGTTGATTTTTTGAGCCTCGTTTTTTCCGTGTATAAGATAATAATTTCTTTTATTTCTGTAAGACAAAAAAATTTTTGAGCAATGTTCGCCGCCCTAGGCTCTAGCCTATTCAGCCTAGTGGTAAATCCGCCACTGAATAAACACATAAGGGATAAATATTCGAATATTAAATAATGTTGAAGTGATGTAAAACTTGGAATTTCAGCCTTTTAAAGCAAAATCGGATCCAACTCAAGTTTCTGTTCAATGTGAAGTAAAAAGAAAAATACCGTGCATCCTCGCCCACAAGTTTCTCAACGCTTGTATTGTTTTCGGCAATATATTTAACATTCGTGTTGTTAAAATTTATTATTCACAGTTCCTTGCATACACACGTGCTTAGTTAGAAATAAATAATCACAATTTATACTTTGCCACTGTCTAGCAACATCCCATATCTTACATTTACGCAAGTAACACCTACGACACACAGGGGAGCCCTCAAAACTACGATAAGCTCGTTTCAGAGTTGCATATTCACTATTGTTGAACGAAAAATAGTGTGGATATTTATAGGCCACACTTACTAAGCATTTTAAATTATTAAAAGTACTGGTAACCACAGAACATCCCCATTGAAGTAGACGAAAATTAAAAAGAAATTTTCTAGAAGAAATTGCTTTGTACAAATGAAAAGACTCTTAATTAAATAATCATCAAGGAGTTAACAATATGAACATGATATAGGGTCAGGTGGGGTAATTGTGAACGATTTTTAAAGTTTGACTTTTGAAGCTTGATGTACCTTAGATGAAGATTAAATTTAGGCGACTATGTGATTAATTTAGGTCCTTGTTTGGTTTTAAGTAAATTTCTGTTGTTAAAAATGCAAACTCGGATTTTTTTGCAACACAAACCTAAGTTTACAATTACCCCTTCGCTTATTAACGCAGTCGAAAACTTAGGGGTAAATCATATAAAAAATCATCTTGTTTGTACTGGCTTTATAAAAGTTTTTAATATGGCAAAAGAGAACAATTCGCTTTCAAATGTGAATTCCAATGAAAATATTTATAAAGCCGTGTTCACAGTTACCCCAAAAATTATATATTATATAGAAATATTTTCACTATTTAAAATAAAATATTGCGACACTCTTCCTCTGCTGTTTAGCGCGTTAAAGCATCAAACCGTCAAAAGTCAACACCACATTAGTTGTATAGTAGTAGTTGTCCTATCCCATCGAAATAAAGAGCCTGTTTACAATTACCCCGGTTTTACAATTACCTCACCTGACCTTACTACAAAATAAATCTAATCCCAAAATGAGATACTTGGATTTTTATTTAATTCTTTAATTTTCTTCTCGCAATTACAATGTAAATGAACTCCTATGATATTTTTGCCATTTCCTTTAAATTTCCTTTTGAAATCTTTTTTTTTCCATTTTTCCTTTTCCAAAGATTCCTACCAATTACACTAAGTTTCTGTAGCAAAGAATTTCCTCTTCTAGAAAAGTATAAGATTGTAGTTTTCTCTAGTGGCCCTTTTTTCATTTTCATTTATTTATTTTCTTAAAAATCTTTCATCGATTTTCTTCTGATATCCTTGTACGCATCTATATCCACACTTTTTACGGAACAATTCCAGTCTTAACACTTTATTTTTTCTAATCCATAAGTTCCTATTTATTAAAGAACATTCATGCCTCGTTAACCAATAAAGAATTTTCTCTGCCAGAAAATGTGTAACTTTGTAGTTTTCTTTAATGTACCTTTGCTGTCTTCTGATATTTTCTTAACGTTTTTGGTTTTTATAATTTCTTTCTATAATTTCCCTTCTATACTCTTGTATATTAACAGGAAATTAGAAGAAATTTAAAGTGGACCACTCTTTCCCTGCAACATTCCAATCTTTAACACATTCTCTTTCTTACTCCACAGACTGCTGTTCATTAAAGAAAATTCCTATCTCTTTAATTGGCAAAGAATTTCCTCTTTCAGAAAATATATAAGTTTGTAGTTTATTCTAAAGGCCCTTTATGATATTTTTCATGACGCTTTTTATTTTCTTAAAAATATTTTCATGGTTTCTTTCTGATATCCTTGTAGGTTAAAATAGACTACACTTTTCACTAAATATTTCAGATCTTAACACATTATTTTTCCTACTCCACTGGTTCCTATCCATTACAGAAAATTCATGTTTCTTTAACTAGTAAAGAATTCCCTTTCAGAAAATGTATAACTTTTTAGTTGTCTTTAGTGTTCCTTTGCTGTCTTCTGATATACTCATAATATTTCAGGTTTTTATAATATCCTTTCATGATTTCCTCATGAGTTTATTCAATATATTAACCGGAAATGCGTAAGTATGTAATTTGCATTAACATTTATATAATAAATATATAAATATAATTTGAAGGAAGTTATTGTACACCACACTTTCCTAAGCCCTTTATTTTTTCTGGTCCATACCATTCTGTCAATTTCAGTAAATTCCCACTGTCACTTTATCTTTTAAAGAATTTCCTCTGTAAGAAAACGTGTGACAGTACAACGTGCACCTCCTACCATACATTCTTCTATTTTTCTATTTTTTTGTGTAACATGTACGTATATGTATTTACCCCCTCACGTACGGTACCCTGTCATGCCTCTGGTATCCTGGCATTATTAGATCGTGAAACGAAGCATAACATGGTGATGCCGTTGTTCTATTACCGCAGCATACGGTTGCGTTACGAATACAAAATGCGCCCGGTCCGTATGTTTAAACCGAATTAAGGGTCCGAAGCTCGAATACTAACTATGCACAATTCAAACAAAAGAGATCGCAGCCCGGAAGCGATGGACGAACCGCGACAAATATATGCGATCACATCCAGATTTCATCCTACTGAAATTTGCGATGTGTAACGTTGGAACGATTTATTTATATCACTCTGTATATAGTCTACATTTTCTTGACCTCTTTCTGAATATTCTGATAAGTAGGGTCAGGTGGGGTAATTGTAAAACCGGGGTAATTGTAAAGAGGCTCTTTATTTCGATGAAATAGGACACTTGATTATTCCAACTAATGGGAATTATAGACTGTGATGTTGACTTTTGACGGTTGGACGCTTTAACACGCTAAACAGCAGAGGAAGACTGTCGCAATATTTTATGTTAAACAGTGAACATATTTCTATATATGTAATATATAATTTTTTGGGTAATTGTGAACACGGCTTTATAAATATAATTTTCATTGATTTTCACGTTTGAAAGCGAATTGTTCACTTTTTCCCCATTAAAAACCTTTATAAAGTCAGTACAAACAAGATGATTGTTCACATTTACCCCTAAGTTTTCGACTGCGTTAATAAGTGAACGCGTAATCGTAAACTTAAGTTTTTTTGTAAAAAAATCCGAATTTGCATATTTAACAACAGAAATTCACTTAAAACCAAACAAGGATCTAAATAATTCATATAGAACCCTAAAATTAATCTTCATCTAAGATACATCGAGCTTCAAAATTCAAACTTCCAAAATCGTTCACAATTACCCCACCTGACCCTACATCATTTGTGTCTTTAGCCATTGAGCATAATCGAGCCTCCCAATCGATTCCTTAGCGAATTCTACAATGCAAAAGTGTTCTTTCTGAAAAGTTTGGGTCCAGAAAATCGTAAAAGAATTTTAATGACTAACTAGTACCTGACAGCAGCGACCATTCATCAAATTCTGATTAAAAAAATTTCTGTAGAGTCTCTCAACCGACGATTGCATATCTACACTCGACTCACTACGTAATGTACATGGGTACATATTTTCTCTACCTACATCACGGCAGTAGGTACAACCATTTTCATTACTTAATGATTGACCTTAATACGAGCAGATATCTATTTTGCAAGCAAATAATTTCAATTCAGCGTCATTCACAAATTTTCGCTCACGCTCCAATTAAAACGAATCTTTTTATTTTTTTATTATTTCTCGTCGTAGGTAATAAACTGCAATGGCGGCGCACACGCTTGCATTTAACCTCGAACAATAATTGCAAAGTTCGTCATTATATGCCAACCTATATAGGGTAATAGGGAAATACGAACACACGTTAATCGAATACATACGTACGTAGGTATACATATATATAATTAATAAGCTGTTGGTGGTGTATTTTTGATGAAACATATTTTAAATATAATAAAAAAACAATAAAATGTTTCAACAAATTTATTAAGAAAAATTCTCTTTTTCTAAATAAATTTGTTGAAACATTTTATTGTTTTTTTATTATATTTATACATATAAATATTGTTAATTTGAACAATACTATATTGGAGCTGTAATGATTACAACGTCAGAAAAAAACAGAACCATAATATGTACCATATGTAAAAAACAAATCAAAATGTGACTCTAATATTTATAAAAATGACGTAAAGAGGCATAATTAGTTCGTTTTCTGAAAGGGCGTCACAAACAATCCTGTTAAAAGGATAAAATAATATTTTAACTTTGATGGGTGCACTTTTTGTGAAACATGTTCAATAACTTAAAATAAAGAAAAGATTTGGTAAAGTTTCGCTAGAAAATTTATTGTTTCGAGCTATGCGCTCATTTTCAAGAGAATGCTTATAAGCAAGGCAATAAATTTTCTAGTGAAACTTTACCAAGACTTTTCTTTATTTTGTAAGAGGATAAAAACAGACACACGCCTTCAACTAGTTACTATAATATGAAGAGCATTCATTTTAATATTCAGTTTTCAATTGCATTTGTAACGAATAAGCTTATGTTGATTTTAAAGATTTAATTGTCTAATTAACTACCAACTAGGGGCGTTGGTAATGGCAGGGACCCTTAATAATGCATTAGGGTGAGTGATAGCGGTAACCCTCTAAACCCCCCCAGCCCTTCTGACTCGCTTCCTTGATCATTCTCACTTCTATTTCTTACTCACTTGTTCTTTTATAATGATCCACATAGTGCTCTTTTAATTGCTCTCAAACGGAACTTTGGAAGTTGGCCTCAGCCTACATATACCTAATGTGAAACTATGTCGAAGTTCCGGGTGGCGGTTTCCTGATCCGTATTTGCGTTGCATCGCATAACAAAAATAAATACAATTTTGTGACCCATTTTCATGTGTCGATAGTTTCAACAAACAAATCTCGAAATAAAGGAAATATAAAAATAAGTATAATTTATGTAAAATTTTGAGCACTCTGTGACACATTAGTACAACTGTACCAATTAGCCGACCGATGGATTCTTTATGACCCAATTTTACATGTATCAAGTTCTCCAACAAAAAAATTCTGCTGATGCAACTTGTGACTTATCTTATTTCAATTTTTCAATTTTAATTAAGATTTGTGGCGGATAACACCCCACTCTTCAACGTTTAATTATTATTTTCATACCAATAATTGTATAGTACAGAAACTTTATTGGTACTCATTTGTAAATATTTCACATTAGAATTCTTTTATTAATTGTAAGTATATTTCTTTGTGTCAACGTATCTATGTAAACATTCTTCAACATTCTATTCGAATTCTTTTATGTTCTGTACATCTACACAAATTACATTTTCTTTAAGAAGGTAACTAAATTAAATTAAGTTGCATTTAAATGTTTCAAATATTTATTGTAATATCTCTACAATTGTTTTGGCATGTTATACCTTTTTCAAGAGTAATCCTATTGCTAAAATGAAATTTATTTAACGATGTTTTTATACCTTAAGTTTAATTTAAATTATAAAAATTGTAACGTATTCTATATAGAGCAAACTGGACGTAATATCAAAACTAGAATAGACGAACACAAAAAATCAATAACCAACTTAAAACACTCAACTGGCTTAGCATCTCATTGTATTAATAATAAACATAATTGAGATTCAGAAAATGTAAAATTGTTACACAATTCCAAAAAAGGAAAACGTTTAGATTTATTAGAAGAATTATTAGAAATTAAAAAAGCTATTTATAAAAAAGAAAATAATGTTAATGACCAACAACAATTTTTAAATACACCTTTAATAGATTTAAGAATATATGACTGTATCCCTCCCCTTAAACTTTAGGTATATAAGCACTGTATAATAAATTTAATTTTAGTAATAGGATTAGGTACTCTTGAAGAAGGCATAACATGCCGAAACAATTGTGGAGATATTACGATATATATTTGAAACATTTAAATGCAATTTAATTTAATTTAGTTACCTTCTTAAATAATTAAAATGTTTCACAAGGAAGCGACCTTAAACTCCCTTCAAATTATAAATTACTTTATTACTTGTATTTTCCTAGGTATAATTCTTTTAACAGTTCATCTTTTGTGTATTAGGTACTGTAACCACATGACGTCTGTATACCCTTCATAATTTCTTAATTGCTATTTTACAATGGATTTCTTCGGTGGTTTGCAAAGACGTGATTATAATATGGACCGAGCGTAAACAATATTCTCTGTATTACCGTATGATACCAATAGGGTATGCAACACACTAAGCACATTAAGGGACACGTATGTAAGTCTCCTATGCGCTAAGAGGGCATTCGCGGACTTTAAAGCTTGGAAATTTTAAATAATATAGTAGTAATAACCTAATACATAGAAAATATAATTAAACTTACCAAAAAATAAAAGAATAGCACTGTTTACAATAGTATATTAGTACTAATATACATCAATTATAAAGTTAAAAAACATCTCTAGAAATGCATACGTTAACGTAGCCAAACTTTTGGAAAGTACCTAACATACAAAAAATAAAATATACTAACAGTCTAATTAATAAAATATCTACGTAAAACCTCTATACTGTCTAGTGTTAAAAAATTTAGAGTACTTAATATCTAAATAATAAAAATAACGGTAAAAAAGTGAATTAATAGGTAATTAAAGGCACTATTGATTTTTAAATAATATGAGCTTCGTATATAATTGTCTTACCCTAACACTTGCTTCGTTACAGTTTTTGTAGCATGATGAACCCTAATAGTAAAATAAACTCTTAATATTATATTAAATAATTGCCTAAGATGAGTGTTAAGCGGATCTTGATCTAGTATATTTATATCAAAATTTACCTTTCAGGATGTACTTTTGAAGTTGACGGGATTGACGGCAACTCTAAATTTTATGCTACTACTACTGCGAAATTAAATTACATTATGTATCGTAACTTTACACATTTAGTTTGTTACTTACTGTTGCTGCTGCGACGAAATACTTCGTTTGGTACGTCGAAGTACTATTTTTTTAATTAAATTTTCATGAAAATAAAAAATACTAGGAACAGCATTTGTATTTATTTTCTTTTTCCTACGAATATTAAAAAGTCACTTTCTTGAAAATGTTTACTGCAAATAACTGTATGCTTTCTCGGTGTGAAATTTTCGCGCCTTACTGAATTCACCCATTTTTTCTTTAATTCGGGATCTTTAGGGAACCTTATAAGAAATTATAAATGCATCAGTGTGCTTTATGTTTGAAATGTACTTACAAATGAAATGAAATTGAGGAATCTTTAGAGGATCTTTCACGGCAACCGTATGCACAATAAAAGTTAACTATTGTTCTTATACTAAAATAATTTTATATAATTTAACTAAAAATAACTAATTCACAAAACCCTATGTAAAAGAAAAACTGTGTCTCATAACATTTATCTTAAATTACCGCGCTCGACACTTCGACTATCTAAAACTTTCTGAGTGAGGTTGCGGGAGCTCTAATAAGTTCAGTGTTTCTGTCCCTTAATGCGCACGATGGGTTGCCTACCCAAATGGCATCATCCTGAAAATCCAAGACTTAGTCTAGTTATAATCACGTCTCTGATGGTTTGGTACTACAAATTATTTCTTAGTATTTCTTATCTCTAAAAATTTTCAACATCGTAACCGCTCTGTTGGTACCCTAATTTCATCTATTAACTGTTAGCTCTTCCTTCATAAGTTTTCTTAAATCATTGATTCTAAAACTCTTCAGTTCGTATCAAGCCTTTCTACCTTCGAGCCCCTGTCTTTGTAATTGTTCGTTATTTAGTGTTTAATTTAGTAGCCTTGTCCTCCAAGCCGAACCCCAAACATTGAATATTCTTCTCTAAACTTTTCGTAATTAAATTTTTAATATTTCGAGTCTAAATTACCAGCCGTATTTTTACACAAAATTAACTTGAAATGGTCAAACAAAAAGCCAGTCCTTAAACGAACATGTAATTCTGAAGTTGTCCCGACAAAAATTAGATTCTTCGTTATGCTTACCGCGAAATTTGTAATGTGGAAAGATGATTAATGTCCCTTGTGTTTTTAATTTGGCGACCTTAGTGGAAGGTATCTCAGCTAAATAACCTCATTTAAACTTTTCAACTTTGTCCTTAATTGAGTCTCCGTCTAATAGATTTACTTACAAACTCGACGTCAGCAGAATTTCGTTAATTAATTAGATAGTCATTTTACGTTATTACGGGAAATTATATGACAAGGAATCGTATTTCTTAAACTTTGATTCAGTGCCATCTGAATGTTCACATTATTTATCAGTAACCGGAGCACTTATGGATGTTGGAGGTATTTCAAAATATCATGAGCATTGCCGTTTGAATAATCCACCAGATTTTGAAATACCTACCTCTACTTTGGATTACGAGACACGTTTTAAATTTTTTACCCGTTAAATTCTAAATTCATTCTAAATTGGCAAATAGTTTGAAAGAACCACCAATATCGAAAGTTGCAGTTAATTAATTGACCAAGTAAGTGGTAGAACACTAATTAATAGTAGATTGTTCTTTATTGTACATAAGTTTACAAGTATTTTGATTAAATTGAATAGTTTTCGTGATCGTAAAGTTGGCAATAAGTTATTGTCATTGTCACTGTGGCACTGGCTAGGGAATGTCAGTTTAAATACCACTTTTAGTCGTCACGTTGGGTTTTCAATTGAAATGCATCTCTGGTATGATGTTGGAAGCCTGTAGCGACAGCTAAAATCCGGCTACATTTCACTCCTACAAAGTGCCATCGCCCCAAAGCTGTTGTCATGAGAATTTTATGAAACTGTCGCCACTTAATCCTCTCGTATTTACCAAACTGGGCAGAAAAAATGGTTTTAAAGGATTCAGGAAATGTTTTATTAATCAATGAACGTTCCTGTTTGACTATTCAAAACACAAAATACAAAAAATTAAAATTCGTGTGCCTAGTTAAAACTTATTTAAATTGCGTTGTTCTTTTAATCGTATTTCGAAATGTTTACTTGTTTGTCCAATGTAGCTAACTCATATAAAGCAACAAGTTTCAACCCTCGCAAAGAATGGGAAAAGGGAAGAAGATAAAATTGAAAATTTACTACCTGCACACAAAAGGACCGGACCGAGGTAAAATTAAGCTTTACTAACGGCGAAAAAACTGAAAACTAGCGGATTTTAATTGGAGCTACCGCGCCACGCCGGCTGTTACGGAAAAGTTTTCAGCTCCGCGTGTAACGTAAACGTAAATTGGAAGGTAGGGCACCAACCTATATAGTTTAATCAAGTTAGCATTCCAGCGTGGCTAATTAGACAATCACCATTTTCTCGTCTAATCCGGGAGTAATAAAAAAAACTGGCAAAGTTGCCGCAAACTAATTAATACTGTCGTGCTGCACGGTTGCGGCGAGGTTATTAAAAATTCAGATACACGGTAGCAATAATCGTGTTCACAGTAATAGAAATATAGTTGGGTCAAATTAGGAAGGCGAGGTCCATTGAAACAGCACCTCGAAGTTTTTTATGGGTATATTTAGACGAAAGTGTCAGAAATGTATGACTTGTTGTTAATTAGCAGTTGCTTTAGTGTCGTTGTTAATTCTGCTGTATATTGCGCCTGGGGGTAGTAACTCTAAAAGATCATGGCCCAGTTCACTAGCATTTTAGGGGTCGAAAGTAAGGGTAAGAAAAGGCAACAAAAACGAAGTAAACTAAACGACGCTACTGTGCAAATCAAATGAGAAAACAAGCGTCTTTGTTCTGTTTGTTGGCTGTCCGTACTGCGCAGGCCTGATACGTCACACACGTACAGCTAACTGACACTGAAGGCGTCCCCAACAGGCTTTACGTCCCTCATATAAAGTGGCAGTTTTAGCCTTGATATTGTATGCACTTTATCAATAATTCTACTGTAACTAGAATTAATTGACTTTTTTTGGTGGCTTATTTATTTTATTTGTGACGACAACGTGAGTTATCTACATACATAAATACGATCCAAGCATAGATATACATACATAAGTGGACAAATGGAACCCCACGGATATGCAGATAGGAAAACACCACTCGACTTTTCTTCGCTTTGTGCCAATGGGAAACGAAAACTCGCAGTGAAATATACGGTCGATGTGGAATTTAGTTTTAATTCCGGAAACGCTGCCAAATGCAGACAAATATGTGCGCTATGAAGTTAATTACGACTCGTTTCAAGTTTTTGAAAAATTTCGTTAATAAAACTTCTACTAGACATACGGTTATAAAAAAGATAATTGTATGCCAAATGCTGCTTTGTACACATTTAACAAAACAATGGGAATTATTAAATGGAATTGGATTAAAAGTTTTCTCTATTAATTTTCACCAACTGCACATTTAACTTTAAAATTCACAGATAAAATATTAAAAAATAACAAACGATTTGAACAAAATTTAAAAAAAATTAATTTTGTATTTTCCGAAAGCATTTGTTGTTTTCCATAAAAAAAACAGTGTAAATAAATAAATCTAGACGGATACGATCTTTCCATAACCCTCATATACCCCCAACTTCGAAGCCAAATAAAGCTAATGAACTACAGCAAATTTTTTTGGGTATTATATAATTAATTTTCATCCCCCAGTTTCTCAGAAAACACAAATTACGGTACAACCGCCGCAAAATGGCCTAAACAGCGAAGCGCCTATAGATTGTTAGTTTGAAATGGGAACTTTTTCAATTACCAGGTTATGGTCGTGCGTGATAGCAAGTTTTTTTCGCAAACGCTTCAATATTTCGTAACGAGCTGCTTATCAGAGCCCATCAGTTTCTCGTATAAACTAGAGACGATATAGTCATTTTTATTCGGATAAGTAATGATAACAGCCGTTGCAGCAAATTGCAAGTTTGCGGAGGGCCGCAGGCACGTGAAGGAAAGATAAAAGCACATACACGAAATTATTTATTCCTACAGGACTACAAAATACCATCAACATGAATAAAGATGAAAAATAAAAACGCATATTCACGTCTGTGATGTAAATTAGGACTGCACGTTCGGCAGCAGTTTATTAATTGTCTAATAAGAACTGAACAATAACTATTCTGGGTCACAAGATGACGTACGAGAAGATTCTGGAAGAGTTTAATACAACAAGATATAGAGAAAGGCTTGGGAACAGCGTGGTAGATTCTGGGAAAATTTTGAAAAGCTTCAATAACAATATATACAGGGTTACTTAAGTCGACCTAGATCCATTAAGAGGATGTAGTTTCCCTCACTTCTGACTGATTTGACTCAAACTTAACCGTTTTCAAGTTATTGGACTTTTAAGGTTTTTTATAAAAATTGCCGATTTGTTGGTCTATTGTCCCATTTTTTTTTTGTATGTTGTGCCTCTAATTTATTTGTTTTTGCTATTTTTTTAATCCAAATATATCTGTTGATGTTTTGAAGCAGAAAATTGTCGATGCGGCAAACGAAATAAGAAAAGGGTTAACAACTGGTGTAGTGAAAAGTGGCTTAAGACACAGAATGAGAGTATGTGTGCGAAACAGAGGCGGACATGTGGAACATACATTGTAAATTTCTTTGAAAAGAGCAATGAACGTTATTTTGTACCTATTTGGATTGTTTTATTTAGTTCTCTGACTCAAGTGATTAATTTGACGCTTAAGTACCGTTATTTTTTTACTACTATTTGGAAGCATTTTATCAATTTTTTTTTGTAAGATTTCTGATAATACCTTAGCTTGTTATACCTTGTTGGATTGCTAAAGAACAATAGATATTTTTAGAAACATCTGCAGCATAATTGTCATAGACTTTTTTTAAATAGTTAAAAAGGAAAAAAGTATTTTTTACAAATTGATTACCTTTTTTAACTATCAATCGTCTACTGCAACTCAGTTGGTTCAGTTACCTGTAATTTTAGTGTTGAGAATAATAAAGCAACGTAAGTATGTACTGCAGAAAAACAGCAAAAACAAGTAAATTAGAGGCACACAACACAAAAAAAGCCGGCCAAGTGCGAGTCGAACTCGAGCACCGAGGGTTCCGTACAAACCTGTATATATGTGATGTAACTAAAAATTTAAGGTTTTCGGAATTTTTCCTTTATATGTGCTATAAAACATTGCTTCATGCCAAATTTCAAGATTCTAAATCGACTGGAAGTACCCTTTAGGTTTTGATTTCCTTGCGAGTAGTTGCGAGTTTGAAAATATGCGGCTTAAATTGCTGTTTCTTTTGATTGCGTTGACATAGAAGTTTGATTTTGTTACAGCTTAAAGGTATTATAGACCTGAGTATTTGATATGAATTTCAATTTAATACCTCTACGCGTTCATGAGGAAAGGGGTAATAACTTGAAAATTATAAAAATATTTTTATTATATAATGTAACTAAAAATTTAAGGTTTTCGCAAGTTTTCCTTTATCTGTGCTAATGGACGTTGCTTCGTACCAAATTTCAAGATTCTGAGTTCACGGGAAGTACCTTGTAGGTTTTGATTCGAAAATTTGCGGAAATTTGCGGCATAAACGGCTGTATCTTTTGATTGCGTTGGCTTAGAAGTTTGATTTTTTCACAGCTTCAAGGGACAACAGACCTGAGTATTTGGTATAAATTTTAGCTTGATACCTCCACGCGTTCCTGATAAAAAGGGTCTTGACAGACGGACGGACGGGCGGACAACGAAGTGATCCTATAAGGGTTCCGCTTTTTTCTTTTGAGGTGCGGAACCCTAAAAATGGGACAATAGACAAAAACTCGGTAATTTCTCTAAAAAAAACTTAAAAGTCCAATAACTTGAAAACGATTAAGTTGGGGAACGATCTTTCATTGTCAAATCAGTCAGAAATGAGGGAAACTACAGCCTCTTAAAAGATCTAGGTCGACTTAACGTGTAACCCTGTATAAAACATGGTCACGATTCCGAATTTTAGTTGGTTATACTGCTAAACAAATTAATTATAGTTGAACTTCGATAACTCGAATCACCATCTGACGCAAAAAACTTCGAGGTATCGAGGCTTCTAATTCAGTTAAATAATAACACATAATATACTTATATATGTGCTTGTTTTTTAAAAATAAGCATTTGTATCTATTAATTTTATGTTGCAGATAGATAGATAGATAGATATAGGTAATACATATCTTTTTCAGAATCAAAGGACAAACTTTTTAAGTTACTTTTTGATGGTAAATAATCGTAGAAACTGAACTATCTCACTGCTTCTTAAAAAAAAGTTACAACCCTCCTCCCTCGAAAATCGAACCTGTTTTTATTGGAGTTATCAAGATATTCGAGTAATAAAAGTTCGAGAGTTCGAGGTATCAAGTAAAAATTACATGTACCCATAAATAGTTGTTGCTATTGCCAACCAATTTGGTTCGACATATTAAAAATTCTACTTATCGACCTTCAAGTTAAATAATTTTGACCATATTGGGAAGATTTGTTTAAATAAATTCAAAAGAATAATAGAAAATTCGAAAATTTTAGTATTTGCGTCATAACTTAATATAGGTACACTAGCTATAAACTTTTTTTTTTTAATATCCTCATATTCCTGCCTGCTGAATAATTGATGGAGGCGTCCTTATCGTTTATCATCTGTAGGTACAGAAATACCTCCCAGAAAACGACCACTTTTCCCAACCATAGGTACGCAGTGCGTTGCGTTGCTGTTTTTTACGACTCTCATCAATCATAAATCCCGTTAGTCAAGATTTTGCTGAGCGAAGTCATTATAAAAGACAAAGGTAACATTAACATCTTTTCAAGTCTCGAATGGACGGACGGGACGGCCTTATTTACTTACATTAGAGAATGGAATATATGAATACAAAAATAGATTTGTTTATAACTATCACACCTGATGTAAACATAGACAATAACCGTTAGAATCACAGTATTATATTTAATTCAAATTACACAGGATGGGAAGGAAACTGTCCTAATGACAAAAGTAGGTTAGGATCTTGTAACCATATTTATAATTTATTTGGGATAAACAATACCTAGAAACTAGAATAAGAGAATGTGAAAGTGTCCCATTGAACTGAAGAATTAAAATTAATGAAATTAAACAAAAACACTTGGTTATTACTGTTTCACAAACTTTATTCAAAAACTGACGATATCGTTTCGGCTTTTAGGCCATTATCACAGTAAAATTAAAAAAATTAAATTTAGTGCAAATTCATTTTTAGTTTTCATGTAGAGATAATTCAATATCTCATGAACCACGGATTTCTACCTCAAATATTTCACATTTTCTTTGGAGCTTTTATTTTCTAAAGTTATTAAATTTTGTAGTCTTTTAAATTTTAAAACGGAAAAAAAAGAAATTGCAAAACTAAACAGTAAACGTCTTTATCAACTTACAATTTTTTCCATAAATATGTCATCTGAAGACAAAATTTAGATTTTTTTAATAGTATGAACCACACTTACAAAATGAAATCTTCAATTATTAATTTATGCAAACAAGTCTCAAGAATTTATTTGATTACATTTTTAAATTTGTAATAGGAAAAGAGAAATAATGTTAGATAATTTAAAAAAATCTAAAAGGTGTAACTTCTGTTAATTTTTGCAGATTTTTGGAAGCAAAATTTGTTACAAAAACAATTTTGGAAAATCATTTTTGTATCGATAAACGTCTCGTTCAACTTCCAATTTTTTACCATAAACGTATCATTTAAATAGATTTTTAAAAATATTTCTTAATAAAGGTAAAAAATGAAAGCAATATTTTTCCATAGGGGGCTATTTTCCATTATTTATTTATCTAATTGTAAATTTTATTATCTTGAATATGTGGTTTTATGATCAATTGTATTCTGCTAGTCAGGCTCTTTCATTAGAAACCCATATTGAGGAGGTTGAAAATACAGTGTAATCCGTCATTTTGTGATGGCGGCCATCTTGGATTTACAATGACACTAAACATACGTAACTGTATCATGATCAGAACTAAAGATGTGTACCAAATTTCAGATCAATCGGCCAACAGGAAGAGGGGCAAATTTTAATTACTAAATTTGATTCAAATAGGGCAACCAAAATAAACCGTTTAAAAATGCTCGAACACCTTAGCCCATCCCTGGATATACATACAGTTAATGCAAAAATTTCACTGAATATAAAAAATACACTTCCTGGTTTCTGAAAATTTTGATACACTAATCTAACCCTCAAAATCTTTCGAAACGTAACACCCTGTCTAAAACTTTGAGACTTACACTACTTCATTACTTAGGGGCTATCCATAAACTACATTACCATTTTTGTGGAATTTTAGACACCCTCCATTAAAGTAACGATGGCTTTCAGAGAAAATACAATTACTTAAATTTTTTTTTAATGTCCAAAACAATTTTTTTTTTTAATTTACACATCTTCAAATGAAGAGCCTTCGACGATCCATGATTTCATATCATGAATTATAGGCATTGAAACTTCGGCATTGACGTCTTTAAAGGATTTCGCTACGTCTTCTTCAATAGTATTTACCTCGATCCATTCGAAAGTATCTTAAGAAAGAGAACAGAGCAATTCGCCTGGTCTTCTACTTAATACCTGAAGAACTATCAACCGACACGATTTTGATTACTTCCTCTCTGCGTGATATTCTACTGTTAAATCTTTCTCTACCGATCCCCTCCACTTTCTTTCTCTCTCACACTCGCCGCTTAGCATACATGGACATGTAATATTGACTGAGAACTGACCTCCCACCTCCCCCACAGATGCTATCCGTAGTTTTTACTCCCCCCACTGAATTGGTAACGTAGTTTATGGACAGCCCCTCATGTGAAGGCATTTGTACGAATTTTCCTATTCCCTGGAGTACATGGTTAACAGCAGAATCAATTTTTCTAAATGTATAATATAAATGGAATAACTTCCGAATCTGGAGCATTTCGTAGCTCATCGGATATTAAAACAATTAGTTCTTGAATAATTTTTTTGGTGATTGTTTCTCAATTTAAATCTTTAATCCAGAGTAGAAGACCTACTTTTCCTTAAAACATAGGCACAACCTAAAAAGCCATATTTTTTTACCTTAGTAAATTTTAACTTTTTATTTAGGTTGTTTTAAGAAAAATATCACATCCGGCACCTCCGCCATAAATATTCATTACACATTTGAATATTTTGTCAGGGAAGTTATCAATCGAAAAACAATTTCAGGGGGGACATCGGATAGTGACCTTCAAGGGCAGTTGAATGTAACAACGGTTATCTTAAATGGAAACCCCTCTTTTTGTCCCGGATTCGAAAAGAGAGCACAATTTTACGTTCTGGTGGGTCTTAAGATTGTGGAAGTTATTTTGAAGACAAAGCATTTCAAATTATACACCTGAAAATCTTATCAGGGAGCCATCAAGCCCAAAGTAACTTGAGCAGATGTGGTTAGTTCGGAGACCTTCCCCTTAAAGGTCAAATCTAGTTAGGATGGATATTAAGACCCCATTTTGGTCCATCTCATGAAAGATAAAAACGCAATGAACCGCAACAGTAGTAGTAAGATTTGTTATCCGTCTGTTTTATTAAAATAAGGTTTTTAATTTTTTAGATTTTATTAGAGATTAGGTGCCTCATTATTATTTTCAATGCAAATCTGATTCATAGTTTAAAGTTAGTAACTGCAGATACTTCTAATGCGTTGCATCACACATTCTCTGATTGCACATCTTCAGATCTGACAACTTTAGAATCTTTTCTATGTAAACCAGGACAAATCTTGTATTAATTGGATGGATAACAAATATTAGTATATATATTATTGCTGGGTTTTATTGCGTTTTTTTGTCTTTAATGAGCTGAACCAAAATGGGGCCAAAATAGATTTAAATTTTAAACAACCTTTATGGGCAAAATCCTGATTTCCCCTCCGATCTTAATCACATCTGTAGAAGTTACTTTTGGCTTGGTGGCTTCCTTCAATATCTTCAGTTGTGTAGTTTGAATTATTTTGTCTTCAAAATAACCTCCACAAGTCATTCAAAAGAAAAATCTAAAGACCCACCGCACGCAAAATGGTGCGTTCTTTCCGAATCGGCGGTCAAAAATAAAGGATGTGATGACCTTCCAATAACCGTCAATATCACTATCCTATGTCCCTCTAACAACCCTGCAACTATTGTTGAAATTATTTTTTGATTAGTGTCTGGCCTGAAAACTGCGTGATTTAAAATGGGACACCCTATATATTTCAAGCCAAAATTGAATTTTATATTTTTTCATGAATGAGAAATTTTCTCACAGTATTTTTTTTTATTCTTCAGTAGTACCTACTCCTAACCATGGTCCCTGCTAAAAAAGTACTTCACATATTTTTGAAATTTGGACACTTTCTGTTTGTAGTTAATTTTTGAAGTTTTGAATTTTTTTTATTCAAATTGTGAATAATAATAAATAAACAATTTTAAGCTAGCTTTTCTTCCCTATGGATAGAAAATAAATACATGAATTGTAGCCTATGGTTAATATGGAGAAAATTACAAGGTATCGCGTGCTGTTTATCGCATCATATGGCGTCACCCACAGTAAAAATTTACTGCCGCGAAATTTAAAAAGGGTTCAAGTAATCTTTAGATAATACTTCTATTCTCGTCCGTAAAGTTTTTATCGCAAAAGTGGAAGCGAAGAAGCTGTTGCTTTTCAGCGAATCCGAATATTTGCCCTCACCCTTTCTCTGTCACTCTTTCTCTCGTCCCACTTTACCATTTATCGTGTCTACACGTCCTGGGGGAAATCTCCGCTTTATGAATTTACTTAGGAGAGCGGAACTTGTCTGAAGTTGTCTGTGGATTTATTCCCGCCGAGACAGGGTTAAATTTTAGATGGCTCTTGTTTAAATAATCTTTCAGCCAGAGGGCGGATTTTGGCGGCACGCGTGGGACACGGCCCACTAGATTATTAGCACTCGAGAACGTGCCAAGAAACGGACACCGAAACCGTCCATCGAGTTATGTCACCACGTCACCACCCTATGGTATAACGACCTATACAAATATTGACTTTGTACATCTGTTAAAATTTCGTCTCTTTTTAGAATAACTACTAATGGCTTTGTCTAAAAATCAAAAGAACCGTGCTGAATTAAATTAAAAACACTTTTATTATGTAGACATTACAACACTGTTTCGCCTAATTTTGACTTCATCAGATGACGGTGACGTAGTGTCTACATAATTAATAATATTACTGAAATCAAGTGTTCTTTAATTTAATTCAATGTGATTAACAATTCGTTTAAATAATTACTAACATTCACCATCAAAAAGTCAAAAAATACCTAAATATTAACTAAACGGACTAAACAGGCGATGGTCGACAAAACTGAACAATAAACGTCTTCTTCAATTTCCAATTGTTTCCCATAAATGTGTCATTTGAAAACAGAAAATTTAGATTTTTATTCGATATTTTAATAATATGAACCACACAAAATAAACACATGTATCTTCCGTTATGTGTTTATTTATTCAGACGTTTTTGAACAATGATTTGATTAAACTTTAAATACTTGTAAAAAGAAATGAGAAATAATGTTAGATAATCTAAAAAAATCTGTATTTTCACATGATATATTTATGGAATGGGAGTTGAAGAAGACGCGGTATAATACAAAAGTATTATACAAAAAAATAATAAAATATTCATGGCGTTTCTTTCTCTTGCAATAAGCTTCCGTCATTTTTTTGCAAATATTTGGAAGCAAAATTTGTTACAAAAACTTTTAGAAAATCATTTTTGTATCGATAAACGACTCGTTCAATTTCCAATTTTTTACCATAAATTTGTCATTTAAGGGTGCATACATTTCTGAATTTATCATAGTTTTAAAAAATGGTAAGATTCCATTATTTATTTATCCAAATTTGATTATGTTTTAAATAGATATTTGCATTTTAAACTTAGATATCACTACTTATACCACGGGAAAAATTTACGAATGTTTTAATTGTAATAGGAGGAGAGGTTACAATCTAAGAAGAATAATTTGAGAAAAATCTAAAATCTGTGTTTTCAAATGCCATATAGGTATGTAGTGAAAAAACAGGAGTTGAATGAGATGTGTAACAGTCCAAAACTTATTACTTAAGAGAATTCATAGGATTACCATGCGTTATAAGACACTCTTCTTAATTTTTTTTTTAATGCAAAATTTGTTAAGGGAAGTTTTTTTGAAAATTATTTTTGAACTGTTAAGGGTCCTTTTCGATTCCTTATTTCTTTTATCATAAATGTGCCATTTGAAGTCATATATCTGAGATTTTTTTAACAATGTAGACCATACTTAAAAAATGGATATGATTAATTGAAATGATTCGCTTATATTCCCAATCATTTATTTATTTATTTATCCAGACATTTTTCAAGGGTTATTTTGATTACCTAAATTTAAAATAATCATGATACGAGTAAAGACTACAATCTGAGAATTATTTTTTATATTAAAAAAAAAATTGTTGAACGAGATATTTATCCCTGAAGAAATAATTTTCAAAAAAGTTCTCTTCGTGAATTTTGCTTCTGAAAATTTACAAAAAAAATGTCTCATAACATGGAGAAAGACCAAGACTTTTTTAAAAAATTTCAGCTAATTATGGCAAGATTTCAATGTACAGTCACATTTTTGCAATAATTTAAAATATAACTCATTTATAACGTACACGCTTATTATGGACTTAACGGCTGTAGAGTACGATATCAAGAATGCCAGCAGTTCTTATGGAGAATTCAATAGAAAAACAACTTTTATAACGTACTTACTTACCATTACTTCTATTACGTACTTCTCATATAAGGTACCAAATATCCGGGTCCGAATTCGAATATAACGTACTTATTTTATTTTATTCATAAATATTTTTTTATCTCTGCACTGGCAACCTGTGTGTATTGTCACCTTTTTCTTATAGCAACAAGTCAACAACTGTAAATTTAGGTGTTTCACGATGCTGGAAAACTGCATGTACTTTTATAACGTGTTAATAAAAACAAAGAGACTGTCAGTAAATGTGTCTACGTCGGTTTTAATGAACTTTTGGTATAGGGTACCGATTCCTAAGGTTTCTTATAGAACGTTATAACCGAGTTTTACTGTAAATACTTACTTAAGCTGCTCTAACGATTTCTCGTCAATTGTTATTGATATTTTAATTTAAGGTATTTTTTACTGTATGTGGTCACTTAACTTATTTTTAAGTACATATCAATATGTTATAATTTTGTAAAATCCTCTCGAGTACATTACAACTGACATTTAGATGTTATATAGGTACATATATATATTTAATTTCTCTATACTGCAAATGGTCTTTATGTGCATATAATTTTCTTGTACGTCGTTACCGAACAACAGACAACAGTTGTTATTTAGTTAGTTTTCCAACTAGTCATTAATTTTACGAAAGGGCTTTGTATTGTCGAGAAGGTAACACGAAATCGTTTAGCGAAACAATCCAACGAAAGCAGAGCTTTGTGTGGCCTATCGCCGTATGAAATTGAATCTTTTGTTGCGAACTAAGGTTAATAATTGACGTCAAATTCACCGAGTAGGTACGTACCTATGACAAAAAATGATTTAGGCAAATCAAACTTTAATAATGTGTGTTATATGCCTTTCAGTTTATAATGAATGAAAGAGTTACTACTTCAGATAGTTTACGTGTTCTTAGAAATTGTTATTGAATGTAGGTAGGTAATACCTAATAAGGGGTAAATTTAGTTTGCAAAGGTCGTGAGTTAAAAATACATGCAACAGAACCCCTGAAGGATCAATAATCAATAATAAAATATGTCACTAAAATTATTTTTCAAACGAACCCAAGCCCAAAGGCACTACCATAGGCCTTTTTTAATTAATTTACAAAACATGAATAAAATATCTCAGGATGAATTGGTTTTATTTGTTCATCCTCATCCTCATTGATTTTTAATACCTAACCAATTTACTTAACGGATAAAAATGCAGCAAAACAATAGTCTTACTCTCGTTTCTCGTTGGAAAAGCGTCATATGCTTGAGCTCTCACGGAGCTATTCGTTTAAGCTCATTGTTGCGTTACTAACCCTTGTTCTTCAGAAGTTCTCGAGGAGTTTGTCGATGTTATTCAAATTAGATTTTAACAGACAGACTGCACAAAATAAGGTATTACTTACATCCATCCACTTGTCCACGAAAGATTACCACTTCACAAAAGACACTCTGGGGTAGATTAAGACATTTTTCAATAACCATTACAACCGATTGCACTTTACAACAGAGCGAGTGTTAAAAGTAGGAAAAAAAGTAGAATCGCCCTGTATTACATGTTATTTGCACGGTTTATGTTACCAATTTCAATTTTTTATTGATACTATTATCGAATTAAAATCTTAATTATCGTAATTCACACACGGCATTTGCACAACAATCTACTCATTCACAAAAATTATAGTCGATGTGTATTGATTTCAAAGTAACATATTAATCGCCCAATATATTATTAAGGTTTCTAATCTTTTGTTTAGCAACTCACCCTTAAAAGAAATACTCCGCTAACCCTCTTAAGGACGCTATATTTTGCTTTCTCTCCAATTGTGCACGTGTATTGAATTTATTACATTACCAAAATAAATATCGAATTAAGAGAATCGTATCAAATATCGCCCTACTTATATTGGCGCTTTAACAGCCATTTTGCTTTAATTTTCCCACACAAATTTTCTATTTCCATTTCCAGACAGTTATATTCCAAGTTGTCTTTAATTAACAAACTTTTCAGCTGGCTACATTACCTTTCTTCAACTCATTTAAAAGTGATATCTATAAATTAACTTCAAATAGACTTCCTTGTCGACCTGAAGAAAAAATGGGATGTGAAAACGCCTAATAAAAATTAATTGAAACTTTATAGATTTTTGCAAAAGGAAAACTTGCAACAAGCAGTATATTAAACATGAGTCAGAGTGGTAGGCCAATTAACGTTAGATCCAAAGAACACTTTAAATTTTTTCCAAAACGTTTAACAGGCCAAAAACTTTGAATGCCCTCCCTGTATATTCAATGCAAGAGAACAAAGCCTAAATTGAATTATTTTCTTTGACCGTGTATGTATACAAACAGGGACGAGCGGTAACAAGCACATACAAACCCACAAACATATACAGACTCTCGAAAAGCAGCTGCAAACCGAATTACGAATAATATTAGCCGTTAGTTCTGCTACAAGAGGGACCATTGTACAACATACACAAACAAATAATATGGTTAAGGGCCGACCACAAAGGTTCTGATGAAAAGGGTCCATAACCGCATCCTCGACATTAAATTCGGTTCCTCTTGACCGTTAACAAACGTGAAATAGACATGAAAAGCGTGGATTTCGCGGGCGACGCGGAAGCGTCACATCATTCTACGGTCTTTATATCGTAACAAATTCGACAATTGGTTGAAATATCTCGGAAAGTCGTCAGGATTTTATACTTTTTCAAATTGATTTTTCGGTTAAATCGGGAGGAAAACTCTATCGTAAAACGAACTCCAGATGTACACCACAAGATTGTGACCAATAAGGAAAAGGAGGCCAAATGGGATTAATAAATTCACCACCCTAAAAATATCAAAACTTATTTTATATTTCTTGATGACAATCCTTTTGCCGGACTAATACTCGTAAATTTCCTGAGAAATGAAAAATCCAGAATTTCCTATCTTGTGGTTGTAGAAGGATAAACTGAAGTAGTAAATATGTGTAGGCTTTCGCGGCCGTTGTCTCTTAAACATATATTTGATCTCGGTTTTTCTGGCCGTTGTCTGGAAATTTCTTCCTGACGTTTCTCTCACTCTCCACCGAGCGATCCACGAGAGAATTTCGACCGAGACGACCACCACGCCAACCTAGAGAATGCCTTCCGCAGTAGCAGGCGAAACGTCGGGAGAAATTTCCAGAGACAACGGCCATAAAACCCGAGATTAAATATACTTTTAAGAATCTGAATTATGCCAATTATTGGACAAATGACTAGGTTTTAATCAACAGTTATTTAAGAAATATAAAAGAAAATAATCTAATAAGGGATTTTAAAGTAAAAATTATTGGCTTCTATTGAAGTTTGTGGTGGAATGCTGGAGCAAATTTAATTCATCTAAGACCACAATCGCCTGCAGATATTATTGCAATTCAATTATTATATTAGGAAGACATGCCCAAAAGCTTTACTCAAACAACGATTGTGACTTCACATTTCATTAAGACTTTTCTTCTCTTGGACAAGGAAAGAGAGCGGACTCGTAACTCGTATGCAGTGCCTGCGTCGGGTTTTGATGCCAGAATTGAAATGGAAGCCATTTTCTTGGTGCTAAACAAACATTGTGTTGCAATCAGTGAAGAAAATTGGAAATAGTGTGAAAAGTGTTGTTTGATTTCTTTGCGTTTTATAAATACTTATATAAAAGAATTATTTATATTATTGTTAAGTAAAGAAATTTAAGTTTAATTTGTTTATGGCTTATGTATAGGTAACTGAAAATATCGCTAAAGAGAATCATAATGCTCCATATATTTTTCTGTTGAATTGAGTGTTCTCACGAAAAACTACTTAGAAAGGATATTAGAAGCAGTTGTTGACCACAAATTTCCATTCACAGCGTCACATTTAGTAGTAAAAACTAAAAAATTAATGTAGTTACAATATACAAATATTGTTGGTATTTTAATACAAGCGGTTAAAAAATAAAGTTTTTATTTTCATTTTAATAGTCCGGTCAAATTAGACCAAAAAATAAGAATAAAGCTACATAAATTCCCACCAAGCTGAAAATCAATAATATTGTTTAAAATATGATTAAAAATAATATTTGAAAGTTCCCTATCTTTCCCCTGTATGAAAAAAAATTTATTCAAGGTGAAAGGTCAAAAAAATGAGTTTTTCGCGATTTTCAGCAAAACGGTAAGTTTTATCATAAAAATAGGCGTCTTCCAGTATCAAATCAAATGAAATTTACTAACAATCTTGAGGCAGCTTCCAATAATTGTTGAATCTGGGGAAGAAGTTGACTGAGGTTTTCACTGCTATCGTCTGTAGAAACTGCACTTACAGATTCTAACCACCTATTCGGCCGCTCTTTCAAGAAGTAAACCTCATAAATCATTTATCTCAGGGGTGTATGCTTTATGGGTTTCATCTTTGTATTACAACCAATCAAGTTAAATCAGCATTTGCATACCGTAGGTAAAGTCCATTCACCTAGCCGTTACATTACTGTACAGTGGCGTACTTTCGGTATTTTATTCGTACACGATAGCATGACTGTTACTTGAATAAAAAAATGGGTATCTGTTAACTGTGTTTATTGTTTGTTGCATCTACTACACCTATACATTAAAAATTATTATAAGATTTTATATACAAAATAAAAAATATGTACTCACTAAAAATCTGTTGGAATATCAAGGCAAATTCGATTCACTGTCAGTATCTGAATCTTTACTATCACTCTCATTAGTATTAACATTAATTAATAAGGTTTCTGTTTCTGTGTCTATAAAATTGTCCTTTTCACGGTAACTATCTTCAATTTTCATAACATGTTCACAGCACTTTTTCCAAACATCTGCAGTTACTGCTGCAAATTCTTCTTCTGCAAGTTCCTTGACTTTATCCAATGTAAAATTAATATTACGTTCCGCAGCTTTGCCCTTTACCCTGGCCCATATTAGTTCAATTGGATTCAAGTCAGGATGGTAGGGCGGCAATCTCAAAACGAGATGACCAAATTGTTCTAATAATATGTCAAATTTATACCTTACATGCCTCTCTTTATTTTGTCTGATGATTTCATATAATTGTGGTTTCAGCATAGTAGGTGTAAATGAAATAGCTTTTTGTAGTAACCATTCCACCATTTCTGCTTTTCTGGAATTACTGTTGGGAGCAGGTTTATATTTTACGTTGTGGTAAGGTGCATTATCCACGACAATAACGGAATTGGCGGGAAGATTAGGAATAAGCTTTTCTTTCAGCCAATGTTCATAATTTTTGCTATTCATATCGTCGTTTTAGTTCTAGATTTAAACATTAGAAGACAGTTTTTCACAAAACCATCACTTCCACCCGCGTGAATCATAACCAGCCTATTTCCCTTTGAAATATTAGATAATAAACCTTTGTTGCTATTATCTGACCATGATTTAGTTTTCACGGCCTTTAAATTTGTTTTAACATTTACATCTGTTCGTAAATTAACTATGAACAGATATACATTGTATATCACTTCTTTCGCTTGATTTTGAAGAACTTTATTTCGTCCTAAGTTGCTTATTTTACAAATCGCTTTTGATAGTTCTCTACAATAAACACCACAGTTAACAGATAAAGTTGAACTAACAATTTTTAAAGGATAAATTTCAGAGGTAATTTTTCTACCTATTATGAATTTGGAGATCATTATCTACTGGAAATTACAGTTTAATGATATACCTACCTTTAATGAGATTTGAAGATGCTAAAAGGGCAATTACACTTATTAAGAATTTAGGTAATAACGATAATTGCATCCATTAGCGAAAAGAGCCATTATCATCAAAATAAATTACTAGACCTAAGAATAATAACAATTGAAAATATTTATAAATCTTGAAATTGGTTATTTCTTATAAGAAAATTAAACAGTTATTCATAAAAACGAAAAATTTTTATTTTGTTAAAACAATTCAAAATCGATTTGGCAACATAAAAAAGTTATTACCGATTATTTGTAAAAGCACGATTTTAATATTTCTTTTTAATTGTAAGTATAAGAATTACTAGAAATGTAAACGAAAAACGTTGGAGAAAAATTAAACTTTTTTTTCATTATCTTTGCACGCCAATGGTATCAAACTTGATAAAAGTAACAGGCGGAGCCAACCACCACTACTGTATTTATTTACCTCCCTTAAAAGTGACAGGTACTTCTTGAAATAACGGCCGTATTATATTGTAGATTAAATCTCCATAATGGATCAAGTTCCGCATTTCGTCTCCTATTACAAGGGACATCTTCAGGAACGTCACGTTGTCAATACAGTATTTCCAACTCTGTTGCTGAACTATGGGGAAATCAGCAACAATACGCGATTAGAATCAAAAGTGCATTGAAGTTGAATATTCAACCGATCAGTTTAAATACCATAATAATTATTATTTTAGACTTGTGATCACAAAGTTTATTCAATTACTGTTGTGTTACGAACTGTACTAAGCATTACTTCTATTGATTTCTTCAGAAGAGTAGAAAGACTTGGTTGCTTTGCTGGTAGGTACACACGCAGGTTTATTTTAATAAAAACTTTCTCAATAACGATTCCCTTTCAAACTGCGTTCATTTAACAACACTCTGAAATACTCTCTAAGAGCTACTAAGCTTTCCTTTGTCTCCGTTTTATAACTGTTTCGTACATTATTAATTATTGCGCGAAAGCAATCACATCTGCCATTGAAATCCCGGATCCAATTTTCAAGAGTGACGCATGATAAAATCGCAATCTTCTCGAAAGGTGTCGACGTTTACGCCTCCCACACGCACATATTCACATATACCTTTACAACATCACGATATGATCTTTTTCTTTCTCTTAATGTGTCTACCTGTACATCACTAAGTGAGCTATAGTTTTATACAGGGTGGACAACTATTTTAGAACGTGTGGAACCATCAGAATAATTTATTTTCTCAGTTTAGAGAAATCGGTTGCTTTCTGTTCATTCTTACAAATACAAACGAATCCTTTAATACTAAAGACTCATTATATCGTGTTGAAGCTTGTGCCGATTTGCTTTGACATTCAACCCGATGAACAGGAACGGCTTTGACTGTAAATAAAAGGAAGACGTGTGAATAACATTTAGGCCTATTCAAAAAGGGCTCTGTACAGATAGCTACGCTTTATGAGTACAGAGCATCCACCAAAGGACCTCTTGTTCTTCGTATAAATAGAAGAGATTCATCGGGCGTCCGAAGTACATAAATACATATATGTGTATAGAACACGGCACGTAAGGTTTTACGTTGTGTTAGAAGCGTCAAATACTCGTCAATTGTTTTTTCCAGCTTTTTAAACACTTTAAGCCGGATTGCACCACGGATTTCGAAATGAGTTCTTTTTTATCCGTTTCGTTAAGAGGGCGTTTTAGCTGTCGTGTCGAAAAAAAGAATTCAATGCCATGACCCGTACGTACACTTCACAGACGAAACATGTGAACACGTGTTTGAATGAATACAGGAACACAATTTACACAGATTCGCGTCTATTTCCAGTGGCGGAACACGGATGGTAACCATACACTTGTTAGAGTTACTAAGCGTAAGTATTTCTAGGAGTAAACCGAGAAAAAAGTGTTACGACACTGCTTCTTCAAGCACACTATGTCTGCGCTCGCACGTTGCTTTACAGATGCACCTATAGCTACTGCGTTCACTTGACGTATATCAAGCTAGCACGACAAAGTTATTTTTCCGATTTCTAACTTGCACTATAATTTGTCGCTAATTTGTCGCTAATTTGTTACCGAATCCAAAAATTTGTCGCTCGTGCCGTTTAGCCATAATCAGCTGTAGTGCTAGCTTGATATCAAGCTAGCACTACATATAGCGTATCTCGAAAACGAAATGTCGTAGGATATTATTGTAAAGGCCATAATTTGTCGCTAATTAGTCGCTGAAAGGTGACACATTCAAAGAATTTGTCGCTAGTCTTATCGCCAACTGATAAGCGAAAAACTGCTGGAAAACATCAAACAATTAATCAAGGAGTTCTTTGTTACATTTGTTTTAAGAGACCGGATTTATTTAACAATTTTTTTTTAAATTAGGTTTTCCCTGTTACCTTTTGAGGGTTTGATGGGTTTCCAGTAGTTTAGCTTATCAGTTGAAGATAAGACTAGCGACAAATTCTTTGAATGTGTCATCTTTCAGCGACAAATTAGCGACAAATTATGGCCTTCACTGTAATATCCTACGACATTTCCTTCTCGAGATATGCCATATGTAGTGCCAGTTTGATGGTTTTCCAGTAGTTTTTCGCTTATCAGTTGAAGATAAGACTAGCGACAAATTCGTTGAATGTGTCACCTTTCAGCGACAAATTAGCGACAAATTATGGCCTTTACAATAATATCCTACGACATTTCGTTTTCGAGATCCGCTATATGTAGTGCTTGGTTGATATCAAGCTAGCACTACAGCTGATTATGAATAAACGGCACGAGCGACAAATTTTTGGATTTGGTAACAAATTAGCGACAAATTATAGTGCAAGTTAGAAATCGGAAAAATAACTTTGTCGTGCTAGCTTGATATACGTGTTCACTTGTCTGTCTGTAAACAGACGCACTCGAAGCAATTACAGACGCCTATAGTTTGACCCTCTTAGTTCGAAACACGGCCTATAATTCGAATGACCATCTTCAACTAAAACATATTGTTCTTCAGTTTTATTTATTATATTATTTTACAGACAAACCGCCACTGTATCCATAGATAAATATTATATTCAGACATACTCGTTAAGTGTGGAGCTCAGGTGAAGCGCAAAACCCTCTTTCGAATATTAAAGTTGTTATTTTCAGACATAAGATTGCTCCTCCTTTTGCTCCAATCCAGAACCGAGATTAGGCGTCCGTCTGACGAATATTTCATACGAGACGGGGAGAATTCTGGAGCAAGTTTATAGGATAACATTCGTCTGACAAATGACGCCATAACAGTTATTAGTTCCTAGTTTCCGACATCAGACACCTACTCATAGATAGGCACGTGTAGGTACCGAAGGCGTTGATGCTGGTAATTAGTTCAATTACATTGTTAGATAACTTTGCCCAAGGAAGTATGACTTACGATTCGATGAAGATTTATGCCATCAAATATAGACATTTTAGGAAATTATGAAGAAGAAATGACCGAGTTTAAAGTTTTCAAAATTGGAGTCTAGAACTTTTATGTTGTCGTTGCACCTAAGGACGTTAACACAACTTGTAAATTCAGTTGGTTTCATAATGCGAAAGGATTAGGATATACAGTAAAACTTCAATTGTCCAACTTGACTAAAATTTAGTTTGGTTCTTCTGAATATTTTCAACTTGGTGATCAAGTTTTAGGATCTTTCTACCGCTCTAGTCTTAAACTAATTACCAGGAGATTTTTGAGAGAGACATTTCTTTGAAACATGATGATTATATTGTTATAATTCTTCATCTACCCAGTCTCAGTCTGATTATCGCGAGATTCTGGTAGAAAATGATTTTTTGGGCTTGGTAGTCTTTGAGGGTTTTTGAAGAAAATTATTCACTAAATGTAATGGCCACAGTCTTAGAATGCTTCAGTTTAGTCAGTTTTACTGTCTTAAAATCCCCTTCCACATTCTCACTCTTCTGAATTTGATGACCACAGTCTTAGGATCTTTTCATTTATTTAGCCTTTAACAAAACTATTACTTGGGTTTTGAAATGATTAATAGTTTGTTTTAAAAAAAATTTAATTATCATGAAATATTAAAAAGGTAACGTGCTCGGGCGCCACTTTGTCAAACAAAGAAAAGAATAAATGAAACGACAACTTTGTTGGGCACCGGGTAGTGCATCGGTGGTTCCTGCAGAATCATGTAGCTTTAGAGAGCTCGAAGCTCTCTTAAAAAAAAAACAAATAAAACTTGAAGAGTATATTAACAAGAAATTACACACAACAAAATAAACAACAAAACTTACAATAACATATGTAGCCCACCAAAAAGAAAGGTTCCCTGCTCCAATGTAGGGACTGGAAGCTGGTTTCAGGGTATAATCGGGGACTTCTCGTGCTGTGTTGTGAGGCAAGAGGATATCAGCGAAATAGCTTCATGGACCAACCTTTTTATCTTCAGGGGGCCGCCTGCAGGAATTTATCGGCCTCTAACTGGTTATTGAGATTAGTTGGAAACCAGAGCTTTGTCTATTTGCCTTTATAAAATAGTTTTCAGGATGTCTTCACCCCTACCCTTTAATCCCAGCCCCCTAATCCAACCGGAACCTATTCTAAGAAAATCTCAATGGGCTGACAAATAAGGGCACAAATGAAAGTGCTGAAAAAATTTCCTAAAACTAAAAAATATTAATCAAATGTTGAAAAGTTGTTCGCATTGAAGATGCTTAAAAAAAAAACGGATAAAAAGGGAGGAGTAGGGGTGTCTGTCGTTAAACCAACATGCACTCAAGATACACTCCAGATACCATAAAAAATTTTGACTATTAAAAATATATAGATTAAAAGGTGAGAAAAATTAATTAAATGAAAAAATTTAAAAATTGGCCACAAAGGCCCAAAGGATTACAAATAAACAGTTAGATATTTAAAAAAGAGACCGCGGGGTACTAAGGAAAATTCCGTAAAAATTAATCAAAGTTACATCAAAAATAAATATTGAGTGAATAGCAAAAAAGATTTTAAAAGAAATAATTAATTTGAATGAATTTTACATGAACTATTAAAATGCAAAGGTTAGTGGATCACAAAAAAACTCTCACGCAAAACCAAGCACAGAACACCAACAGAAAAACACACACACACACGTCACGTCAGTGTCAATGATCGAGGAAAAAGACCTCGAGCACCGACCGGAAAATTTCATCGATCCCTCCATCGATCGCCTAGTCCTGCGCGAATGTTGTTAGCCTTGATGATAAGACGGAAGGTCGATCAACATTAAGAAATAATCAACAAAACTGAACCAAGACAAACACAAACTGAATCGAAATAAATAAAACTTCAGTAACGGGATTTTTCATAGAAAAAAAACGTTACAAGCCTTACTCAGATTATTATGAGTTTTTAGCAAGAACTTATTTTCGGAACTTGATGATAAAAGTCTTAAAATCCTCCCACTTCCTCAGTCTGCAACTGATAACCAGGTGATTTTGGGAGGAAAATCTCTTCCTAACATGATGGTCATATTCGTAGAAGCCACCATCTCCTCAGTCTTAGTCTGATTATCGTGAGATTCTGATAAGAAGTTACTTTCCTCAGCCTTAGACGATTATGGGAGTAATTTTTCTCTCCCCTTGATGGCTGCAGCCTTAAAATCCTTCCATTTACCCAGTCTTATTCTGAGTATTATGAGTTTTTAATATTAAATTATTTTGTGAACTTAATTGTCACAGTCTTAGAATGCTTCAGTTTATTCAGTATTACACTAATTATTACAAGTTTTTAGTAAAAAACGGTTTCCAACTTGATGATCACAGTCTTAAAACCCTTCCTCATTCTCACTCTTCGACTAATTCTCAAGAGATTTTGGGATGAGAATCTCTTCTGAATTTGATGGCCACAGTCTTTGGATCTTTTCAGATTATTACGAGTTTTTCGCAAGAACTTATTTTCGGAACTTGATGATAACAGTCTTAAAATCCTCCCACTTCCTCAGTCTGCAACTGATAACCAGGTGATTTTGGGAGGAAAATCTCTTCCTAACATGATGGTCATATTCGTAGAAGCCACCATCTACTCAGTCTTAGTCTGATTATCGTGAGATTCTGATAAGAAGTTACTTTCCTCAGCCTTAGACGATTATGGGAGTAATTTTTCTCTCCCCTTGATGGCTGCAGCCTTAAAATCCTTCCATTTACCCAGTCTTATTCTGAGTATTATGAGTTTTTAATATTAAATTATTTTGTGAACTTAATTGTCACAGTCTTAGAATGCTTCAGTTTATTCAGTATTACACTAATTATTACAAGTTTTTAGTAAAAAACGGTTTCCAACTTGATGATCACAGTCTTAAAACCCTTCCTCATTCTCACTCTTCGACTAATTCTCAAGAGATTTTGGGATGAGAATCTCTTCTGAATTTGATGGCCACAGTCTTTGGATCTTTTCAGATTATTACGAGTTTTTCGCAAGAACTTATTTTCGGAACTTGATGATAAAAGTCTTAAAATCCTCCCACTTCCTCAGTCTGCAACTGATAACCAGGTGATTTTGGGAGGAAAATCTCTTCCTAACATGATGGTCATATTCGTAGAAGCCACCATCTACTCAGTCTTAGTCTGATTATCGTGAGATTCTGATAAGAAGTTACTTTCCTCAGCCTTAGACGATTATGGGAGTAATTTTTCTCTCCCCTTGATGGCTGCAGCCTTAAAATCCTTCCATTTACCCAGTCTTATTCTGAGTATTATGAGTTTTTAATATTAAATTATTTTGTGAACTTAATTGTCACAGTCTTAGAATGCTTCAGTTTATTCAGTATTACACTAATTATTACAAGTTTTTAGTAAAAAACGGTTTCCAACTTGATGATCACAGTCTTAAAACCCTTCCTCATTCTCACTCTTCGATTAATTCTCAAGAGATTTTGGGATGAGAATCTCTTCTGAATTTGATGGCCACAGTCTTTGGATCTTTTCAGATTATTACGAGTTTTTCGCAAGAACTTATTTTCGGAACTTGATGATAACAGTCTTAAAATCCTCCCACTTCCTCAGTCTGCAACTGATAACCAGGTGATTTTGGGAGGAAAATCTCTTCCTAACATGATGGTCGTATTCGTAGAAGCCACCATCTACTCAGTCTTAGTCTGATTATCGTGAGATTCTGATAAGAAGTTACTTTCCTCAGCCTTAGACGATTATGGGAGTAATTTTTCTCTCCCCTTGATGGCTGCAGCCTTAAAATCCTTCCATTTACCCAGTCTTATTCTGAGTATTATGAGTTTTTAATATTAAATTATTTTGTGAACTTAATTGTCACAGTCTTAGAATGCTTCAGTTTATTCAGTATTACACTAATTATTACAAGTTTTTAGTAAAAAACGGTTTCCAACTTGATGATCACAGTCTTAAAACCCTTCCTCATTCTCACTCTTCGATTAATTCTCAAGAGATTTTGGGATGAGAATCTCTTCTGAATTTGATGGCCACAGTCTTTGGATCTTTTCAGATTATTACGAGTTTTTCGCAAGAACTTATTTTCGGAACTTGATGATAACAGTCTTAAAATCCTCCCACTTCCTCAGTCTGCAACTGATAACCAGGTGATTTTGGGAGGAAAATCTCTTCCTAACATGATGGTCATATTCGTAGAAGCCACCATCTACTCAGTCTTAGTCTGATTATCGTGAGATTCTGATAAGAAGTTACTTTCCTCAGCCTTAGACGATTATGGGAGTAATTTTTCTCTCCCCTTGATGGCTGCAGCCTTAAAATCCTTCCATTTACCCAGTCTTATTCTGAGTATTATGAGTTTTTAATATTAAATTATTTTGTGAACTTAATTGTCACAGTCTTAGAATGCTTCAGTTTATTCAGTATTACACTAATTATTACAAGTTTTTAGTAAAAAACGGTTTCCAAATTGATGATCACAGTCTTAAAACCCTTCCTCATTCTCACTCTTCGACTAATTCTCAAGAGATTTTGGGATGAGAATCTCTTCTGAATTTGATGGCCACAGTCTTTGGATCTTTTCAGATTATTACGAGTTTTTCGCAAGAACTTATTTTCGGAACTTGATGATAACAGTCTTAAAATCCTCCCACTTCCTCAGTCTGCAACTGATAACCAGGTGATTTTGGGAGGAAAATCTCTTCCTAACATGATGGTCGTATTCGTAGAAGCCACCATCTACTCAGTCTTAGTCTGATTATCGTGAGATTCTGATAAGAAGTTACTTTCCTCAGCCTTAGACGATTATGGGAGTAATTTTTCTCTCCCCTTGATGGCTGCAGCCTTAAAATCCTTCCATTTACCCAGTCTTATTCTGAGTATTATGAGTTTTTAATATTAAATTATTTTGTGAACTTAATTGTCACAGTCTTAGAATGCTTCAGTTTATTCAGTATTACACTAATTATTACAAGTTTTTAGTAAAAAACGGTTTCCAAATTGATGATCACAGTCTTAAAACCCTTCCTCATTCTCACTCTTCGACTAATTCTCAAGAGATTTTGGGATGAGAATCTCTTCTGAATTTGATGGCCACAGTCTTTGGATCTTTTCAGATTATTACGAGTTTTTCGCAAGAACTTATTTTCGGAACTTGATGATAACAGTCTTAAAATCCTCCCACTTCCTCAGTCTGCAACTGATAACCAGGTGATTTTGGGAGGAAAATCTCTTCCTAACATGATGGTCGTATTCGTAGAAGCCACCATCTACTCAGTCTTAGTCTGATTATCGTGAGATTCTGATAAGAAGTTACTTTCCTCAGCCTTAGACGATTATGGGAGTAATTTTTCTCTCCCCTTGATGGCTGCAGCCTTAAAATCCTTCCATTTACCCAGTCTTATTCTGAGTATTATGAGTTTTTAATATTAAATTATTTTGTGAACTTAATTGTCACAGTCTTAGAATGCTTCAGTTTATTCAGTATTACACTAATTATTACAAGTTTTTAGTAAAAAACGGTTTCCAAATTGATGATCACAGTCTTAAAACCCTTCCTCATTCTCACTCTTCGACTAATTCTCAAGAGATTTTGGGATGAGAATCTCTTCTGAATTTGATGGCCACAGTCTTTGGATCTTTTCAGATTATTACGAGTTTTTCGCAAGAACTTATTTTCGGAACTTGATGATAACAGTCTTAAAATCCTCCCACTTCCTCAGTCTGCAACTGATAACCAGGTGATTTTGGGAGGAAAATCTCTTCCTAACATGATGGTCATATTCGTAGAAGCCACCATCTACTCAGTCTTAGTCTGATTATCGTGAGATTCTGATAAGAAGTTACTTTCCTCAGCCTTAGACGATTATGGGAGTAATTTTTCACTCCCCTTGATGGCTGCAGCCTTAAAATCCTTCCATTTACCCAGTCTTATTCTGAGTATTATGAGTTTTTAATATTAAATTATTTTGTGAACTTAATTGTCACAGTCTTAGAATGCTTCAGTTTATTCAGTATTACACTAATTATTACAAGTTTTTAGTAAAAAACGGTTTCCAAATTGATGATCACAGTCTTAAAACCCTTCCTCATTCTCACTCTTCGACTAATTCTCAAGAGATTTTGGGATGAGAATCTCTTCTGAATTTGATGGCCACAGTCTTTGGATCTTTTCAGATTATTACGAGTTTTTCGCAAGAACTTATTTTCGGAACTTGATGATAACAGTCTTAAAATCCTCCCACTTCCTCAGTCTGCAACTGATAACCAGGTGATTTTGGGAGGAAAATCTCTTCCTAACATGATGGTCGTATTCGTAGAAGCCACCATCTACTCAGTCTTAGTCTGATTATCGTGAGATTCTGATAAGAAGTTACTTTCCTCAGCCTTAGACGATTATGGGAGTAATTTTTCACTCCCCTTGATGGCTGCAGCCTTAAAATCCTTCCATTTACCCAGTCTTATTCTGAGTATTATGAGTTTTTAATATTAAATTATTTTGTGAACTTAATTGTCACAGTCTTAGAATGCTTCAGTTTATTCAGTATTACACTAATTATTACAAGTTTTTAGTAAAAAACGGTTTCCAAATTGATGATCACAGTCTTAAAACCCTTCCTCATTCTCACTCTTCGACTAATTCTCAAGAGATTTTGGGATGAGAATCTCTTCTGAATTTGATGGCCACAGTCTTTGGATCTTTTCAGATTATTACGAGTTTTTCGCAAGAACTTATTTTCGGAACTTGATGATAACAGTCTTAAAATCCTCCCACTTCCTCAGTCTGCAACTGATAACCAGGTGATTTTGGGAGGAAAATCTCTTCCTAACATGATGGTCATATTCGTAGAAGCCACCATCTACTCAGTCTTAGTCTGATTATCGTGAGATTCTGATAAGAAGTTACTTTCCTCAGCCTTAGACGATTATGGGAGTAATTTTTCTCTCCCCTTGATGGCTGCAGCCTTAAAATCCTTCCATTTACCCAGTCTTATTCTGAGTATTATGAGTTTTTAATATTAAATTATTTTGTGAACTTAATTGTCACAGTCTTAGAATGCTTCAGTTTATTCAGTATTACACTAATTATTACAAGTTTTTAGTAAAAAACGGTTTCCAACTTGATGATCACAGTCTTAAAACCCTTCCTCATTCTCACTCTTCGACTAATTCTCAAGAGATTTTGGGATGAGAATCTCTTCTGAATTTGATGGCCACAGTCTTTGGATCTTTTCAGATTATTACGAGTTTTTCGCAAGAACTTATTTTCGGAACTTGATGATAACAGTCTTAAAATCCTCCCACTTCCTCAGTCTGCAACTGATAACCAGGTGATTTTGGGAGGAAAATCTCTTCCTAACATGATGGTCATATTCGTAGAAGCCACCATCTACTCAGTCTTAGTCTGATTATCGTGAGATTCTGATAAGAAGTTACTTTCCTCAGCCTTAGACGATTATGGGAGTAATTTTTCTCTCCCCTTGATGGCTGCAGCCTTAAAATCCTTCCATTTACCCAGTCTTATTCTGAGTATTATGAGTTTTTAATATTAAATTATTTTGTGAACTTAATTGTCACAGTCTTAGAATGCTTCAGTTTATTCAGTATTACACTAATTATTACAAGTTTTTAGTAAAAAACGGTTTCCAACTTGATGATCACAGTCTTAAAACCCTTCCTCATTCTCACTCTTCGACTAATTCTCAAGAGATTTTGGGATGAGAATCTCTTCTGAATTTGATGGCCACAGTCTTTGGATCTTTTCAGATTATTACGAGTTTTTCGCAAGAACTTATTTTCGGAACTTGATGATAAAAGTCTTAAAATCCTCCCACTTCCTCAGTCTGCAACTGATAACCAGGTGATTTTGGGAGGAAAATCTCTTCCTAACATGATGGTCATATTCGTAGAAGCCACCATCTACTCAGTCTTAGTCTGATTATCGTGAGATTCTGATAAGAAGTTACTTTCCTCAGCCTTAGACGATTATGGGAGTAATTTTTCTCTCCCCTTGATGGCTGCAGCCTTAAAATCCTTCCATTTACCCAGTCTTATTCTGAGTATTATGAGTTTTTAATATTAAATTATTTTGTGAACTTAATTGTCACAGTCTTAGAATGCTTCAGTTTATTCAGTATTACACTAATTATTACAAGTTTTTAGTAAAAAACGGTTTCCAACTTGATGATCACAGTCTTAAAACCCTTCCTCATTCTCACTCTTCGACTAATTCTCAAGAGATTTTGGGATGAGAATCTCTTCTGAATTTGATGGCCACAGTCTTTGGATCTTTTCAGATTATTACGAGTTTTTCGCAAGAACTTATTTTCGGAACTTGATGATAACAGTCTTAAAATCCTCCCACTTCCTCAGTCTGCAACTGATAACCAGGTGATTTTGGGAGGAAAATCTCTTCCTAACATGATGGTCATATTCGTAGAAGCCACCATCTACTCAGTCTTAGTCTGATTATCGTGAGATTCTGATAAGAAGTTACTTTCCTCAGCCTTAGACGATTATGGGAGTAATTTTTCTCTCCCCTTGATGGCTGCAGCCTTAAAATCCTTCCATTTACCCAGTCTTATTCTGAGTATTATGAGTTTTTAATATTAAATTATTTTGTGAACTTAATTGTCACAGTCTTAGAATGCTTCAGTTTATTCAGTATTACACTAATTATTACAAGTTTTTAGTAAAAAACGGTTTCCAACTTGATGATCACAGTCTTAAAACCCTTCCTCATTCTCACTCTTCGATTAATTCTCAAGAGATTTTGGGATGAGAATCTCTTCTGAATTTGATGGCCACAGTCTTTGGATCTTTTCAGATTATTACGAGTTTTTCGCAAGAACTTATTTTCGGAACTTGATGATAACAGTCTTAAAATCCTCCCACTTCCTCAGTCTGCAACTGATAACCAGGTGATTTTGAGAGGAAAATCTCTTCCTAACATGATGGTCATATTCGTAGAAGCCACCATCTACTCAGTCTTAGTCTGATTATCGTGAGATTCTGATAAGAAGTTACTTTCCTCAGCCTTAGACGATTATGGGAGTAATTTTTCTCTCCCCTTGATGGCTGCAGCCTTAAAATCCTTCCATTTACCCAGTCTTATTCTGAGTATTATGAGTTTTTAATATTCAATTATTTTGTGAACTTAATTGTCACTGTCTTAGAATGCTTCAGTTTATTCAGTATTACACTAATTATTACAAGTTTTTAGTAAAAAACGGTTTCCAACTTGATGATCACAGTCTTAAAACCCTTCCTCATTCTCACTCTTCGACTAATTCTCAAGAGATTTTGGGATGAGAATCTCTTCTGAATTTGATGGCCACAGTCTTTGGATCTTTTCAGATTATTACGAGTTTTTCGCAAGAACTTATTTTCGGAACTTGATGATAACAGTCTTAAAATCCTCCCACTTCCTCAGTCTGCAACTGATAACCAGGTGATTTTGGGAGGAAAATCTCTTCCTAACATGATGGTCATATTCGTAGAAGCCACCATCTACTCAGTCTTAGTCTGATTATCGTGAGATTCTGATAAGAAGTTACTTTCCTCAGCCTTAGACGATTATGGGAGTAATTTTTCTCTCCCCTTGATGGCTGCAGCCTTAAAATCCTTCCATTTACCCAGTCTTATTCTGAGTATTATGAGTTTTTAATATTAAATTATTTTGTGAACTTAATTGTCACAGTCTTAGAATGCTTCAGTTTATTCAGTATTACACTAATTATTACAAGTTTTTAGTAAAAAACGGTTTCCAACTTGATGATCACAGTCTTAAAACCCTTCCTCATTCTCACTCTTCGACTAATTCTCAAGAGATTTTGGGATGAGAATCTCTTCTGAATTTGATGGCCACAGTCTTTGGATCTTTTCAGATTATTACGAGTTTTTCGCAAGAACTTATTTTCGGAACTTGATGATAACAGTCTTAAAATCCTCCCACTTCCTCAGTCTGCAACTGATAACCAGGTGATTTTGGGAGGAAAATCTCTTCCTAACATGATGGTCATATTCGTAGAAGCCACCATCTACTCAGTCTTAGTCTGATTATCGTGAGATTCTGATAAGAAGTTACTTTCCTCAGCCTTAGACGATTATGGGAGTAATTTTTCTCTCCCCTTGATGGCTGCAGCCTTAAAATCCTTCCATTTACCCAGTCTTATTCTGAGTATTATGAGTTTTTAATATTAAATTATTTTGTGAACTTAATTGTCACAGTCTTAGAATGCTTCAGTTTATTCAGTATTACACTAATTATTACAAGTTTTTAGTAAAAAACGGTTTCCAACTTGATGATCACAGTCTTAAAACCCTTCCTCATTCTCACTCTTCGACTAATTCTCAAGAGATTTTGGGATGAGAATCTCTTCTGAATTTGATGGCCACAGTCTTTGGATCTTTTCAGATTATTACGAGTTTTTCGCAAGAACTTATTTTCGGAACTTGATGATAACAGTCTTAAAATCCTCCCACTTCCTCAGTCTGCAACTGATAACCAGGTGATTTTGGGAGGAAAATCTCTTCCTAACATGATGGTCATATTCGTAGAAGCCACCATCTACTCAGTCTTAGTCTGATTATCGTGAGATTCTGATAAGAAGTTACTTTCCTCAGCCTTAGACGATTATGGGAGTAATTTTTCTCTCCCCTTGATGGCTGCAGCCTTAAAATCCTTCCATTTACCCAGTCTTATTCTGAGTATTATGAGTTTTTAATATTAAATTATTTTGTGAACTTAATTGTCACAGTCTTAGAATGCTTCAGTTTATTCAGTATTACACTAATTATTACAAGTTTTTAGTAAAAAACGGTTTCCAACTTGATGATCACAGTCTTAAAACCCTTCCTCATTCTCACTCTTCGACTAATTCTCAAGAGATTTTGGGATGAGAATCTCTTCTGAATTTGATGGCCACAGTCTTTGGATCTTTTCAGATTATTACGAGTTTTTAGCAAGAACTTATTTTCGGAACTTGATGATAACAGTCTTAAAATCCTCCCACTTCCTCAGTCTGCAACTGATAACCAGGTGATTTTGGGAGGAAAATCTCTTCCTAACATGATGGCCATATTCGTAGAAGCCACCACCTACTCAGTCTTAGTCTGATTATCGTGAGATTCTGGTAAGAAGGTACTTTCCTCAGCCTTAGACGGTTATGAGAGGAAATTCTTCTCTCACCTTGATGGCTGCAATCTTTGAATCCTTCCATTTACCCAATCTTACTCTGATTATTATGAGTTTTTAATATTAAATTATTTTGTGAACTTAATTATCACAGTCGTACTTCCTTAATCTTAGTCTGATGATCATGAGATTTTGGGAGATATTTGTTGTCAGAACGAGATGGTTACAGTTTTAGATCCCTTCCACCTACCCAGTGTTTGTCTAATTATCATGAAGTTTAGGGAGGAAATTGTTTTATAAACTTGATGGTCACATTCCTAGTTAAATAAAAATCATGAGGCATTGTTAAAAAATTGTATTACAATAGTCCTAATATTCTCTCATTTATTCAGTTTTTCGTAAGAAATCATTTTCTGGATTGATGACAACTGCAATAAAATCATCCAACTTCCTCAGTATTATTCTGACAATCATGAGATTTTGGTAGAAAATTATCTTCTAAACTTGAGAGACGCAGTTTTAGGATCCCCCCATCTTCTCATGTCTTAATCTTGTGATTATAAGATTTTGAGAGGAAACTACTTTGTAAAAATAATGACAGTTGTCCCATCTCCTCGATAGTGGTCTGATCACAACGATGAAATTTTTGTACCTGAAATTAATTTCTGAACTTGATAGCTGCGGTTTTAAAAGCCTCCTATCCATTCAGTCTATAGATCTACATTTTGGAAATCAATATCTTTGAGTCTACGAAGATTTTGAAACATCTCTGTAGATACTCTTACATTTAAAAAGCGTTAGTTCGAATTTAAGAGTGACATTTGAAGTTCTTCGGATATCTTCTGGGATTGACGATAATTTCGTCACCAGAATCCAAACTTTTCTGATTAACGCAATGTTCAAGACTGATTTCTTCTAAACGTGATCATTTTCATCCTAATAGAGCCCAACTAATGCATTAAAACTATAAAAAATGAACTGTGAAGTAAAAGCTTTACTCTCCCCTATGGCCTGGAGTCGGCTCCATCAGATTTTTACTTCTTCGTGTTTCAATGAGGCATCATGTACAGGGTGGAAGCCAAAAGAAGTTGGTGCAGGGATTACGTATTTTGAAAAGTAGGCAAAATGTCACTTTAAAAATATAATTTTGTTGTATATATTCGATATATTCCTTATATATTAAAATGAACTATCTAAATCTTTCAACATTATTATAAAGATACAATATTTTATATTTCCTTAATGCAATTTCTACTGTTTCAACCAATTCAATTATGTGTGTATTAGCTCGCTGATGTATTAACTCGCCAGTGTGATTGAACAGAATATTACATGTTGCTGAACTGCAGAGAAATTTGCTGATGAAACACTTTACGACAACGTTCGGTTGATAAATAAAGCCTTAGGTAACAGATATTGGTATTTCCTCTACGCAAGACGCGTTGGCGTAATTAGGTCGATCCCGTTATTAGTTAATTTTGCGTATGTTGTCTATGTACGTCTATCTAAACATACATACATATATCTACGTATATGTACACCTAACCTTGTGGCAAGTGTTTGGTAAGCACCACTTTCCAATATAAATTGTATATATATGTAGATGAAGTATATCAAGGGAAAGGAAAGGAAATTACGTTGTCTCGTACGACTTAAGTGTTATCTCCATGCTTTGTATGAACCTAATGAGTATTGAGGAGAAAAGAGAAGAAGTTAAATATCAATTTGGAAAATGAGGAAAATGATACGTAAAATTTCCACTGAGTTAAGTTATTTGGTGATCACATCATGTGCCGCCGGTATCGATCGCTACCCCCCGCCATTTGCTCATAATAATCCACAAAATATTTGAAAATCGATTTCTTTACGTTACGCTTCATCCTATAGGAATAACATTGAGATACATATATGTGTGCAACAAGTGTTTACCGATTGAAACAAATAGTCACGACGAAGGGTTTGTACATAATATGCTTATCTGTATTTATGTACCTGAAGTCGTATGTGTATTAACTGTGGTACATTGGAGCACAAATATCAAACATATGCACCTATTAAAACTCTCCGCGGCTATCTGGTCCTCGAAGCAGAAATTTGCAGCTTTATGGTCGGATCGTTTAAGTTAAACATGCGAGACAAGTCCTTCGGGACACAAGTTTGAAATGCCCGTCGGAATTAGCAAAGGTTTGCTAGTTGGTCCTTCGTCGAGAGGATCGCATCAACTTATTAATAATTGAAGCAGCTCTGCTTACTTAAATGTGTAAATTGTTGATTAACCAAATTCGACGACGAGGCCCGCGTTTTCATGTTGTTGATATATTTTCCCCAAAATTACCCTAACTGTTTGAATAAACATACCAATATGTTAATTAGACGGCCAGAAGTTTTTGCTAACGGGCTCCAGTCAGCAACAATGTATTACAAACGTGGCGAAATTTGCGCTGCAATAATATCGTGAGTGGAGGTGGAAGTTGATAATTTAAAATCAAATAATTCAAATGTTTGTAATCGATCGTATGAATAATTATATCTGTTGTGTTAATATCAACATTTCCATTCAAGGAAATGAGAAAGGAGATTTCCCAGTTAAGTATGCACACAATATGCATTATATGTAACCAGTTTCTGTAGTACGTAGTTGCTTTCGTCCCCAACCAATCGTGATCATATGCTGAGAAACTTAATATTCCAGAAATGAACCCAATTTGCAATGAGTGCAACTCAGGCGAAACGCGACGCATCTCGATGAGCTATCGGTATATAACAATCATTGAATTTACTTGCCATGGCTCTCATCAAATCGAAGCACATGTAAAATTAATACGGTTACATCCGAGCTGCCGACTCATATACATATAACTTAATATCAGAAAAACATTTTTATCCGATATTGCTTGGAGACCTTATTACGGTTATTGCTACTTACAGATTTCCTAAAAGACATGGAGGAAGGGAAGTCAATTTGGATTATCGGATTAAAAAATCCTCTATCAACTGATTTACTTATATCGGAAAGAAAAGTAAGTATATTTGTTAAAAAAATGTCCCAACAGATGGATGAACTTTATTTTATTGTACAAATCAAAAATAGGAATAAAATCAGATGAAACCAATCTTAAAAAGGAAATCGATATTCATCAGAAAAACTAATGATATTAATAAGAAATTGTTTTCTGAACTTTAGGACAATAGTTTCAAAATCCTCCTTTTTACTGAGGATTATTCAGAGTATATGATACGATTGGTAGGATTTCTTTCTGAATCCGTAATCATAGAATCGTCCCATCTATTCAGTCTTACCATAAGCTGTGTATCTGGAGACTTTAGTAAGAAATACTTTTCTGAGCTTGGTAGTAGCAGAAATTATTTTCAGAACATGATTGTCATATACGTAAAATCCTCTCATCTACTCAGTCTAGGTCTGATTATCTTGAAATTCACATAGGAAATTATATTCTTAACTTGATGGAAGCACCCCTAGAATTCTCCTACTTCCTCGGTTATAGATTGATTATCCTGAGGTTTTAGGAGGAAATCTCTTCTGGCAGTGATGACCATAGTCTTCGAATCTTTTGTCTTTTCAGTTATCTTGAGATTTCAAAAATAAATTCTTTTTTCAATTTGATGATCACAGTCTTCGAATCTTCGCACTTCCTCAGTTTTAGACTAATTATAGTGAGATTTTGAAAAGAAATTCTTTTTAGAATATGATTGTCTTATACCTAAAATCCTGCCATCTACTCAGTCTAGGTCTGATTATCTTGAAATTTACATAGGAAATTATATTCTAAACTTGATGGAAGCACCCCTAGAATTCTCCTTCTTCCTCGGTTATACACTGATTATCCTGAGGTTTTAGGAGAAAATCTCTTCTGACAGTGAAGGCCATAGTCTTCGAACCTTTTGCCTGTTCAGTTATCTTGAGATTTCAAAAATAAATTCTTTTCTCAATTTGATGATCGCAGTCTTCGACTCGTCGCACTTCCACAGCTTTAGACTGACTATTGTGAGATTTTGAAAAGAAATTCTTTTTAGAATATGATTGTCTTATACGTAAAATCCTCCCATCCACTCAGTCTAGGTCTGATTATTTTGAAATTCACATAGGAAATTATATTCTAAACTTGATGGAAGCACCCCTAGAATTCTCCTACTTCCTCAGTTATACACTGATTATCCTAAGGTTTTAGATGAAAATCTTTTCTGACAGTGATGACCATAGTCTTCGAAACTTCGTCTTTTCAGTTCTCTTGAGATTTAAAAAAAATCTTTTCTCAATTTGATGATCACAGTCTTCGAATCATCGCACTTCCTCAGCTTTAGACTGATTATAGTGAGATTTTGAAAATAGATTCTTTTTAGAACATTATTGTCATATACGTAAAATCCCCCCATCTACTCAGACTAGGTCTGATTATCTTTAAATTCACATAGGAAATTATATTCTAAACTTGATGGAAGCACCCCTAGAATTCTCCTACTTCCTCGGTTATAGACTGATTATCCTAAAGTTTTAGGAGAAAATCTCTTCTGACAGTGATGGCAAAAGTCTTTGAATCTTCTCGTCTTTTCAGTTATCTTGAGATTTCAAAAAAAAAAATTCTTTTCTCAATTTGATGATCACAGTCTTCGAATCTTCGCATTTCCTCAGCTTTAGACTGATTATAGTGAGATTTTTAAAAGAAATTCTTATAAGAACATTATTGTTGTATACGTAAAATCCTCCCATCTACTCAATCTTGGCCTGATTATCTCGAGATCCACGTAGGAAATGATTTTTTTAAACTTGACGGCAGCACTCTTAGAATCCCCCCACTTTCTTAGTTATAGTGTAAAAATCATGAGATTTTGGGAGGAAATTCTTATCAAATTGCATAACCACAGTCTTCTAATTTTGCACTTCCACAGATTATCGTGAGATTTGAAAAATAGTTCTTTCTGAATATTAATATAATGTCTTCCTTCCACTTCCTTAATTTATATTTTGAGTTAAAAATATGTTCCTTCTCTTTACTATTGAAAGATCAAACGGTAATCCTCTGATCCTCTGAAAATGGCTCAATTCTTATTGGGATAACCGGATATCTCCTTGAAAATTTTATAATACATATGCATATGCAAATAAATGTTAGAGGGGTTGTGTAAACATAATACGTAAATGTAATCCCATTTTTCCACCATTTAATTTACATCTAAACGAGTCTTCTGTTCGAAGCGACACGACTCCGTGCAAAGTTTTAAAAATCCCGAAACTCAACCTCTGCTTTTTATTTAGTTAGCGAACTCTCTCGGTTTGTAAACGCGAATTATCAGAGGAGACCCTTCAGCGTTTTCCATCACACATTATTAGGAAACTGTTCGTGGAAAATTCCCAATTTTTATCCCCGTAGGTTTCGAAATAGCGAAATAGAGCAAAGTTCTAAAATAGGTTTTGCTGAGTAGTACGACTGTTCTTATTAAGAAAGTTTGATGAACCAAGTTTGAGTTGATATCCTTTCAGAATAATAGTCAGATATTTCCTTATTGTCTCATCATAAAAAATTACTGTTTGATTCAAGATTGTCAAAATTTGATGAGCTACCATTGACTATTCACATAAATAGTATTAAACATTTTTAAATAACTTTCATGTAATAAATAATTGACCTGACCTAATTCTTGTGCAATGAGATAATTCTCTAGTAAACAATATGTTTTTAGTTCACAGGTCAGTGTTACAAATTTGCAGAATAAATCAATAACTTCAATAACATAAACAAACACATTCCTAATTGTTTATTAAAATTGTATTATTATTTGTTGAATTTAATATGTGAACGGTAAAGCACTAAACCCATTAATTCCTTCTGCCAATTTTTGCTTAACGAGAAAAGTGGCAACGATATCAGCAACTTGATGAGGATGGTCTTCGTGTATTGCATGACCCGATTTGGGCAACACTTTTAATTGAAACTTTCCTTGCATTTGCCCTATGGTCAACTTTGTGTCTAGTCCATTTACGTTTGAAAGAACCAGAACTTTTGGAGCACCAATGCTGAGGAACTTTTGGGACATTCCTTTGAACCAACCAAACCAGAAACGTTCAGTTTTCTCTAAATCTGTTCTCCAAACGTACAATAAATCTTTAGAAGAAAAATTATTTTTGGGGTGACCATCTATTTCTTCGTCTATTCTGCCTAATGAATTATTATTGTTTGATACAACTGAGTTATCAACAGCATCCGTTTCATTAGCAGCAAGTGTTCCGGTGTGAATATTTTTTATTTGTCCTGGAACTGAGACTCTTGCTGCTTCCAGATTTTGAGTTTGTCCACTGGATACGCTCCACTGAATTCCTTGGCTTATACTTTTAAATCCTTTTGGTTTACCTCGTAAAATGATATCCATATGGGAAAGGGATTCTAAAGCTGTTCCTTCTACAACATCAATGATACATATTCCTGATATGTCAATTGTTGAGGCTACTTCTATAGCAACCGCTCCACCCAAACTGTGGCCAATAAAGATAACAGGAGTTTTCGAATGATTCAAAGAATTTACGATTTCCTCAACGTCTTTTGCTAAAGTATTTAAGGAAAGGTCTTGATCGTCATCAGTTGTGGTGTCTCCATGGCCTCGAAGATCTACAGCAATGAATCTACATTCCGCTTTTTGGGTAATTTCTTTCCCGAATAGAGCCCAACTGAGACCTGAATATCCTCCTCCATGGATGGCTAAAAGAATTGGTCCATTTTCTCCCACAGAGTATATATGAAATATTCCATGGGGAAGCTTTATGTACTGCTCATTTGCAAAGTAATTGGTCCATTTTAATGGGCCGTAATCCACAAGAGCTTTTGATGATCGCCTTGGAGATCGAGCAAAGTAATTTCCTGAAGAAATTGACATAACCCAAAAAGATATCTACTGAATTCCAATGTCACTATTGATTTTGACAAACACAGAGATAGAATGTGTCAAAAAGGATAGATTGAGTTGATATCACTTAGATGGCAGTAGTTTTGGTTTATATTCCACAGAAATTAATGTATGCGGAAATAATGGTAGTTGCAGCACAGTTCGTTTTCATTTTATTTTTCCCAAAACGTAAGTTTTTACAGTAATGAAAACAATTCTCTAAGCATAGATAAGGTGTCATGTCAGCATTCTGCAGACAGTTATTCTCAGTGGACTGCCTGTTCAAGAAAACAGTCTAACTGAAAATGCTTCGTTGTATTAAAAGTGTCGTACACGTATTCGAGCAATTAAGAAATGTACCTGTGACCCAGTGGACCTGACCTTCCTAATGTTAAGTAATTGTTGGATCTCGCTGTTTTTAAAATTTCTTCGGTAATATATATTTCATGTACTCTTCTGCTGATGATGGTAAAATTGAAAAATTGTTAGAATTAATTAGAAAACGTTCTGCAAAGGAAACTAACAATAAGTCAAGGAAAGAAAATATTTTTTTAGAGAGAGGTTCTTACATAGTTGAATCGCGTTCTCAAATTATATTATTGGCTATAATGTAAAGTCAATTATTATTCCATTAATCATAAACTACTCGTTAACTTCACAGCAATTCGTCATGTTTTATTAGAGTTAAGGACATTATTTTTCGGACATGACTTTTTAGACCAGCGATACATTATACTGTCCGCCACGATTTGAAGGATTGCTTTTTTGAATAGTAAGTATAGAAAAGCAAGGGCCAAATGTTTGGTAACCCATAAAAAAAGAAGGAATTTAATATCCTTTCACTTTTTATTCGTTACAATATACAGGGTGCTTCTGGAATAAGTGCGGAGCTTTGGAAGGTGTCCAATTACATACAATAAGGAATCGCGTGGTGAAAAAAAAAGTGTTTTGAAAAAACAGCAAATTACAATTCCAAGCCGGCCCTGGATGTGATTTGTCACATAGTGCTCATATTTTTCCAAAATTATGTTTTTCATTAATTGTTTTGTATTTCGTTATATTACATTCGCGAGTCAGAAAGGTTAGGGTGGTGTAGCGGGTGACCGCTGTCCCTCTTCCTAAAACCCACGACTGAAAATCAATTTCTTGCAAGGGTTGCACTTGTTGCAAATGATAAGGATGCAACAACTTTTTCTTTAAAATTCATCACACTGTTACATGAGAGAACAGGGTCGGACTGGAAGTGAAGGGGCCCGGTGGCATTGTGATTTTAAAGCCCCTTCACAAGCCTAATTTATTTTAGAACTGAAAAAAGCGATTTTTTCAAATTTCCGGGATGACCGCAGGATTTTTTTCATTTCTCTCTCAGAATCAATGAACTATTTCACATGTAGGTCGTAAGTCGTAAGCCTGGAGGAAGGTAGGGTACGGTGCCCTTGCAGGCTAGAGGTCCTACTGACAAACGCCACCTTTACTATATGGCCAGTTCGGCCCTGTGAGAGGATCCAGCGATCTTTCGTCTTTTATTTTTAAGAGTGGTGATATGATATATTACCGGTTTCTCACAATTCCTGTACTTCATCATTTGAGATAATTCGCAAATTTATAAATCTTGATTGGCTGCATAATTCGATCGTTGCATCGATAACAATCGATCATTTATTAGCGTATACAAACATCATGTCACACACACTTATAACAACAACGACTTACTGTTCTATAGTGATACAGTAACCTGCTGCCATTGAATGATACTGTTAATTACAAATAATTGAATGCGCCTTTGTCGTATTTTTCTAGGGGATTTACCAGGGCCGGGCTGGCTCATACCTGTGCTTCCAAATGCATTTTTCTCGAAAGTCATAAACTTCCGGACTTGCAAACATTACTTAATTTTCTTCTTCTATGGTACCCTATCATCCATCACCTTCAAGTTCCACACTTACTTTTGAAACTCCCTGTATCCATACAATTTTGCAAACGATGAAAATATAATCAATCAGTAATGGCATAATGTAACAAATTTTCTAGTGCCTTCAAATCTTCCTAACAACTGCTTTATTTAAGCCTTTACATCAAGTATTACTTATGTCACTAGCTCATTTCGCATCGGCTTCTATTTATACTGTTATTGAAGATTCTCGACCTTTTTTAGAACACTCTTTCCCAATATTTTGGCATTAAAGACAAATAAAATTCAACCTATCCGACATATTTCACCTCCGATCAGACGCATTACTTCAACGAAACACACCATCCGGTATGTGGTTGTTTTATGGCCATAATAAGGCACCTAAAATGCACCAACTTTGCCATCGCCTCCCATTTGAAATAAAATAGTAGACAAACCAAATGGGATTGAAATAATTTAGAAATAGGAATGCCTTTTGCAAGACTATTAGGAAATACGTAAGCGAGCCGTAAATTCTCTTACTTCAGTGTTTATTCGCCTCTAAAACTGTCTATCGGCCATTTCACGAGTGCAGTTCGTTCACCCCAAGTTCCCACTGTCGACAGATTGTAACTTTTTATTATCCTATTTAGGCAAAATATTAGAGCGAAAGCGGAATATTACCGAGCTGCATCTACATTTAGAAACTGCTAATTTAATTAGGTAAAGCACCGACATACTGCCGTAAGCATTCACGATTATTCTTGCTCTCCGGGGTGAATTACCGCCATTTAAATATTTTATCCACAGTATACAACAAATCAAGGCAGGTAAAAGCTTTTGAAGTCGAAGAAATAGTAATTTTCGAATTCTGAATGAGGCATACCTAAGTAACATTATGCCGAAGTCTAAAAGTCAGAAAATTAAGGCAAAATAAGTTATCTAAATTACAATAACTTTTTTTCTGGAGACTCTTATAAATAAAATTTTCAAAAACTCGTTAATGATATGGGAAAAGAATTAAACTTGGCAGGATCTTTTTCTACAATTTGAATATATTTTTGGGGTGAAATCGAACAAATTCAAAATGACAAAACTAAGGGACACCTCTATGTACAGTGTGTCCAATATGAAAATGGAAAAGAAGTGAACGTTAAGAGACACGGAGTCGATGAAATAAGAAAAAAGTGACGCATTCTTGTACGTAATAATATGCCGTTTAGTCTTAAAATTGCTCGGAATTTTAACTTCGAAAAAAATCGAAATTCTTCAAAATTAGTTTTCTTGGTTTAAGCTGCATTTTTGTATGGCCACTTTTCCGCTCTATCCACTGGTGGCAACACTTTCGAAGTCCGACGTTTCGTTCTTGAGGGGCCATTAACAGTTTAATTTATTGTGATACAGCCCTGTTATTTTTACGACAAAATCTAAAGCTATTTTTCATTCTTAATCAGATGACATTACACTTGTAATTGGTCAAACACGTTTTTAGCATGTATTAGAAATCATTTAAGGTTCATCCTGAGTACGGCTCTGAATATTTTCTTTAAATATTAAAATGACAGAAATAGAACCATATTTTAATTAAAAGCTTTTATTTAACTTGCAATGGATGTTTATTCGGGTGGAATCTTGCTACTCAATTTTGAAGCAGATATCTTCAACCGATTGAGCTGAAATTTTGTATACACGTTTAGTTTGGATGACAATACACGATAAGCTGTGTGATGTCATTCTAAATCCAATATGGCGGACCATTCAAGATGGCGGAATAGTTATTAATATGGGTATCAAATGAAAGGGCTTGCCGAGAATAATTAGAAAAATATTCTGACATCACTCTTAATCCAATATGGCGGACTTTTAGAGTTTTTTATGCTTTCTTATTATAGTATGGGTATTAAATGAAAGGGTTCGCTGAGAATAAAAGGGCAGGTTAAAAAAAGGTGGTGATTATAAGCTCCGTTGCTCTAATCCACCTGAAATTTGGTGTAGAGACCTCGATTATTCTTAAGGTAGCATTTTTTGAGCCTGTAACATCGGTTGATTAACTTTGACTTGTGTGATTTGGCGAGATGGGCGTCTTCAGCATTGGTTTGCAACCTGTCTAGGAGAAGGACAACTCCAAAATCAAAAAATGATGCGTTGAGTGAGATGAACAGACTCAGAAACCTAGCCAGCGATAACTAAAAAGTAAAAAATAAATTAAAAGCAAAAAAACCTTTTTAAAAAAATCTTTTATTTATAGATATGCTCTAAAAAGAAGAAAATAAAATTTTCCTTTAAAATTTTAACTATCAACTTATAACCTAATTATACACAATTTATATGATCATAAAAGATTGTCGCGCGATTTACTTGTGTAAATAAACTACTACCTATTTAATTGAGTAACTTAATCTGCTAAGTTTAATTTTTTTCAGCAAACCTCGCGACAAGCTTTTATGATCATATAAATTGTGTAAAATGAGGTTATAAGTTGATAGTTAAAATTTTAAAGGAAATTTTTATTTTCTTCTTTTTAGAGCATTTAAATAAAAGCTTTTTCTAAAAAAATTTGTTCGCTTCTAATTTATTGTTTTAAATGATTAAACGATTAGCTTTTTTGGATATTTTGTGTTTTATTAACATTTATAACACTTCCTGATAGATAATTTTGGTGGCGTTCAGAGCCGTACTTACCATTCACGAGATTTTAATATTGCCCCATCGGTATATTAGACACGCTGTACCTATTTTTAAAACGTATCTACAATTATTTTAAATTTATTACTGCTGTGATCCAAAAACAAAGTCTCTGAGTCTGAGCTTTTATCCAAAGGTTCAGTTTATAATTTAATTTTAGTTTGAAAGCAGCATCTTCGGTATAAATCTAATCCTCGATTTCCACAGTGCAATTGTAATAAAACCCAACCCGCAGATACGCCTTTACATATCCGACGAATACATTTTGCATATGGATTGTACGATATCTTCACCATCGTCAATCTACACTATCAATATAAAATAGTAGACAAACTAAACGAGCTCGGAATCCTTGTATCTATCTATATATCTTTCTATGCAGGAAGGCGTGGATACGTTTTATGCGATCCCGCAGGAAAGGAAATTGAAGACAAAAAGAAGAAGGCTCATGGAGGTAGTAGAAATAAGGTACACGTTTGTTCTGACGTTTTTTAAAATTCAAATGCATGAATTGATTTAGTTTTAACAAATCTGACGGTCCCGAAGGACGGGAGAATATCGCCGAGATATGCCGCTTGAGGCGGTAAAACTTGAAAGGCGATCCGGATTCAAGCTTTTAAATGGCGCACTGAAAGTTTTATCATTTCCCGCTCCCGAATGGAAACGCGCCCCTTCCAGATAACAAGAGCAACTGTTCCTGTTTATTTCCCTATCCCTTAAATATACATACTATAAACGTAAACGGAAAGCAGATTGCAACTAAATAACAACCAACTTTACAATGCCGTAAATCTTATTACCTAGGTACCTACTTAAAAACACAGGGTAAAAACGGATTAGAAACTTAGACGGGAATGAAACTGGAAACTTTAAATATGAAAAAATTAAAATTTATCAGGTAGGTAATTAACTAATTATATACAGAATCCAATAAACTTGATTTCACTATCAAAAAATTAGTCAAAGAAATGTCCAAAAAGTTCTCAACAATTTTGGAATTTAAAAGAAAAAAATTATGTGCCAAATGTGCTATTATGTGCTACGTAGAAAACAAAATTATTCATAAAACTTAACTTTTAAGACTAGGATTTTTTTATGATGTTTAATTAGCTCCACAACATCACTTCATTGAAACTAAACCAATTGTGTTGTAATGTGCTCAAGATGTGCTATCAAGTGCCATTAAAAAAAAATATTTACTTGAAAAATTGAATTTTTGTGAAGACATCCTTTTTGTGATATTTAGTTAGCTCCGCAAAATCACATTATCAAAACTAAACTTATAGTGCTGTAATGTGCCCGCAATGTGCTGTTATGTGCCAATGTGAAACAAAATATTTGAATAAAAAGTTTAGACTTTTCGAAAAATACTGCCTTCATTAATACTTTCTCTACTAATTAGTAATGTTATTACGAAGAAAAATGGAAATTTTACTTTGACGAGAATAGGGAAATGAGTAAAATAGTTTTTGTAACAACATCAGTATCATACGGTTAATTGTCTGCAGAAGTACTGATTTACAATTTTTTTATTACTTAGAGTAACTCAAGTCAACATTTGACATAGGTATGTGTATGAACTTGTTGAAAATTGGAATTAAACACACTAGTTTCAAAAACTTTTTTTTTGTTAGAGGAAAGGGTAAATTAAGTATTATTAAAGATGTTTAACAGAGGGGAACTTTTGAAATCAATTTGGTCGTTTAATGCCAAGCCCTGTTTATAATATTTATTTATTTCCAGCGATTCTAGAAGGGTTAATTTTCTGCTTTTGTTTTCTATATTCAATATTTTGTAGTCTGGATTAAAATCGTAGTTTTCATTGATTAAATGTTTCGCATATGTGGAGTCCATTTTTTTATAGATTAAACTAGGCCAATGTTCCTTGACTCTAGTTTTAAAGACCTCCCGGTCTGACCAATATACACTTTATTAAAGTCCTTTTTATGATGTTTAGTTAGCTCCACAACATCACTTCATTAAAACAAAACCAATTGTGTTGTAATGTGCTCAAGATGTGCTATCTTGTGTCATTAAAAAAATATTTACTTGAAAATTGAATTTTTATTGAGACATACTTTTTATGATATTTAGTAAGCTCCACAAAATCACTTTACCAAAACTAAACATATAGTGCTGTAATGTGCCCGCAATGTGCTGTTATGTGCCAATCTGAAAAAAAATATTTGAATAAAAAGTTTAGACTTTTCGAAAAATACTGCCTTCATTAATACTTTCTGTAGATACGCATTGATAAATGTGGTACGATGAAATAGCATAATAATATGCTTAACATAGTATTCGCATATTGCTCATGAAACATCACCATACATTCTTTTACATGTTTTGCAACACATCTTGTATTAGGTAAGTACCTGTAGGTACTTTTCATTAGTTTACGATTGTATAGAATGTATTGTACACTATAAAATTCGTATTATTATTAATATTATCAATACAAAGTGTTATTAACCTTTTTTTATTGTTAATAGTAACTTTTTATATTGAATGATAGTTTTCTATTAGTGTAAGGAATAAACTTTTCGTATGGTACCGTTTTAGTGTTGTCACAACACATAGACAAAGAGACTGAAATTTTTGCTCATTTATGTATAAATATCTTAGAATAGAAGATTAGTAATTATTAAGTAATAAATATATATATTTTTATAAAACAATATGAAAATACTTATGTAGTCAAGTCATTTCCCTATTCTCGTCATAGTAAAATTTCCATTTTTCTTCGTTATAACATTACTAATTAGTAAAGAAAGTATTAATGAAGACAGCATTTTACGAAAAATTAAACTTTTTATTCAAAATTTTTTTTTCAGATTGGCACATAACAGCACATGACGGGCACATTACAGCATTATATGTTTAGTTTTGATAAAGTGATTTTGCGGAGCTAACTAAATATTACAAAAAGGATGTCTCGATAAAAATTCAATTTTTCAAGTAAATATTTTTTTAATGGCACATGATAGCACATCTTGAGCACATTACAACACAATTGGTTTGGTTTTAATGAAGTGATGTTGTGGAGCTTACTTAACATCATAAAAAGGACCTAGTCATAAAAGTTAAGTTTTTTGTACGTTGCACATAATAGCACATTTTGGCACATATTTTTTTCTTCTTTTAAATTCCAAAATTATAATCAACTGTTTGGCCATGTCAAAGAAGCCCTCAGGTGGACTATTCACATGTCTGGAGCTTCCACCAAAACTAAAAATTATTTAAACTACTTTAAAGTCACAAATTTTTTGTTGTTTTATTTTTTTGAAATAATAGAAAATACATATAGTGAACATTGACTCCCCTTGTGGAAAAATTAGCACCACATTCTATCCTACCCCTTATAAATTCCTGTAGTACCTAACCTCAAATAGCCTATCTAGCAGGACATGCATTAAACTGATATAATATTTATTATGCTTTATAAAGGGGTGTAAATAAATACCCTTATGAGATTAAATAATGTAAGTATCTGCAGCTTCGTACTTATAAGTAGAATTTGTGTATATCTCTTTAAAATAGTTCTCTCGCGTCCCCAGAAGGAGACGACGTCGACGAAGAGTTTCGAGTTACTTTTAAAGTCAATTATTGTCTAAAACGATAAAATGTTTACAACATAAAATCGTCGTTACACCTACCTATCTACGTTACTTTTACTTTAGTGCAGCCGTGAAATTTGCTGTAACCGTTAACTTCTTAATGAATAATAAATTACGGTACCATCTCTTCAAAGAAATACTCTTTTGGAGGTATCCCGTCCTCGTATACGGACTCGTTATAAATTACTTTAATGAAAACTCGGCCTCAAACTGAAAGATTGTACATACTCTCTCTACACATGCACGTTGGATGGTAACTTATCGCAGCAATTTCGGATACACAAAAGAAAACGCTATCTACTTACCTAATACCCACTCCACCACCCCATTTACTCACTCACTCCTTCTCCCTTTGGTAATACTTTTGATGAGATGAAAATTGGTAAAAATTGGGGAACATTAATAACTTTGATGCACATGTTTCTTGTTCTAATTAATAACACTTTAGCGCTTGATGTCTTCTAAAAGCCACCAACACATCTTTCGGTATATATTTTGTTGAAATGTAGAGACGCAATTTAGTGCTTTACATGTTGATTTGTGAACTTTAGTCTTAATGCTAGAGCTTGTCGGTAATCGATGATTTGTCTAAATACCGAATTGAATAAATAATATCAACAGTAAGTTCTTGCCAAGCATTTTGTCGAAACTATCAGATGAGCATCGTGATTTTAAAATCTTCAGTTATCATCCTTCTTCTAGCAGAACACAGAACAACATAAGCTTGTGAAGAAGCCACTTGTAGGAATTTCCTGGTATTTATAATTAATTAGCTATGCCCGCGACTTCGTCCGCGTGGAATAGTGACTTTCGGCAGCATTTAAAATTTTTTTTCTTCTATATTTTTATTCTCTGCGCCGTCATTACACAAAAACTTTCATTCCTTATTTTTGCCCCCTTAAGGGTAAAATTTTTACAAACTTTAAATGTCGTATTTATATCTAATCAAAGGCATAAAAAACAGTTTCAAGCCTCTAGCTTTATATCTACCTATCTATGTCTGTACAAAATTCTCATTTAAATCGGTTCAGTAGTTTGGGCGTGATTGCGTAACACACAGACAGAGAGAGTTACTTTCGCATTTATAATATAATAGATTAATATAGTTTAATTATAGTTTAAAATAGTTTATATAGCTTAGTATTTAACTACTTTTATTGGTCCAAATAAACAAAAGCGCTATAATTTTTTACATCTGAATATTTTTATTTTCTGGGCCGTAAGCTTTTTGGACGACGCCACATTACACAAAAACTTCCATCGGCTAATTTTATCCCCTTTAGGGTAAAATTTTTACAAACTTTAAATGTCGTATTTATGTCTAATCAAAAGCCTAAAAAAAAGTTTCAAGCCTCTAGCTTTATATCTACTTATCTATCTCTGTACCAAATTCTCATTAAAATCGGTTCAGTAGTTTGGGCGTGATTGCGTAACACACAGACAGACAGAGTTACTTTCGCATTTATAATATTATAGATTAATATAGTTTTATTATTGTTTAAAATAGTTTATACAGCTTAGTATTCAACTACTTTTATTGATCAAAATAAACAAAACCTCTATAATTTTTTACACTTAATATTTTAATTTTCTGGGCCGTAAGCTTTTTGGACGACGTCATTACATAAAAACTTTCATCGGCTAATTTTATCCCCTTTAGGGTAAAATTTTTACAAACATTGAATGTCGTATTTATTTATATCTAATCAAAAGCCTAAAAAATAAGTTTCAAGCTTCTATCTTTAAAAATTACGAAATTTCCGCACAAACTTTTCTATTTAAACCCCTTACAACCCTTTTTTCGCATTAAAAAGTGGCCTATGTCCTTTCTCAGGCTCTAGACTATCTCTGTACCAAATTTAATTTAAATCGGTTCAGTAAATTTTAGGCGAAATTGTGTAGCATACAGACAGAGTTACTTTCGCATTTATAATATTCCGCGAATTCATTTTCATCGATTTTCCCATGGGAATAAGATATTTTCCCGCAGTAAAACGTAACCTTTGTGTTAATCCAGGGTGTCAGCTAACTCCATACCAAATTTTATTAAAATCGCTCAAGCCGTTTAGACGTGAAGAAGTAACAAACATACACACTCACAAACTTTCGCCTTTATAATATTAGTATTATAATTTTTTTTTCAATCTTTTTCCAACTTAAAAAATTAATATTTCAAAAAATTAATGGTTCTTCAGATGTTATTTTAATAAAAAAGTAAATTATTATCTAGAAACTACCATCATATCCTCCAGGATAGATTTTATTGAAACAGAGATCTATTTAAATGCTTAACGTTTTGATTTGTGAATTTTTGTCGTAGTAGTAAATCTCGTCAGTACACCGTAGACATTTTTGACAGAACACAGATCAACAGAAGGCATCTGTAGAGATTTTATAACACTTATGCTTAAAAAGATCTTTTTTTAAGCCTCTTACATTAACAGAACACAGACCAACGTAAGTTTCTAGAGAAGCCATCTGTAAGAATTTTCTAGCATTTACACTTAATAATTGTTTTTTTTAATTCTTTTTTCCACTTAGAAAATAAATTCCAGCGTTTTTTGTTTTTTTTTTTATAAAAGAGCTAATTATCTGAAAGCAACCAACACATCCTCCAGTATTGATTTTATTGAAACAGAATTTTAATTTAGTGTCTTAACGTACATGTTGATTTGTGAAATCTTTGTCTTAATGCTCGAGTTCATTAGAAATTTCAGTGATTTCTCTCAATATTAACAGTCTGTAGCAATAGTAGTTCTCATCAGCACGCCGTAGACACTTCCGATAGAATGCGGACCAAGTTTACCTTCCGAAGATGCCATCTGTAGGAATTTGCTTACACTCATGCTTTATAAGATCTCTTTCTCATTTTTTTCCTGTTAGAAAAGTAATACATATTTAAAAAATCAATAATCACTTAACTTTTTCATAAACCATCCTTAAGAATAAATTTTGTTGGCCCGCAGACTTCATTATTGACTATGATCATAAGCGGACTTTTATTGTTGCCTTGTTTCTATGCTAGCGTTCATATTATTAACAACTATCAATTCAAATGATGAGTTGAATAGTTAGTTAATATAAGTTAGAGAGAAATATTTGACATGTTTTAGTTTTCAAAAGTTTAAATTGACAAAGTTTAATTTAAATGCGTCATCCACCTCCCGCCGCTGCATTCTCATTGTAGAAACGTACCACCCTGCAGTTGCAAAACAAGCAAGCAATGCACACGTTTTACATACATTCACATCAAACTTATCAACTTAATGTTTAAATTAATTTTCAGAAACATATTATTACACTGGGAACAATAATGTCCGCGACAGTCGAGGAGTTTATTTCCTAAAATTATTACCTGACGATGAAACGAGACGATTCACAAAACACTATATCAGTGTATTGCTCTCTGAGTAAGCGCCGTGGGTTATAAATCGGTTATACTTTTGCAATTGAGATATCGTAAAATTACACACACATTTAAAATACACTACTGTGGTACAAAAAGGTTTCCCGAGAGCTTCCAATAAAAGCGAAGACTTTATCTTACAGTGACAGTTGTTATTTTAAATGAATCGCCCTGTATATTAGAAAATTCTTCACACAAATCTGTTGAAACTTTGTAGATACTAAATAAATTACTTCTAACATTCTTTCTCCATTTTCCACTTCAAAAATAAATGGATTCATTCGTGGGTACAAGGAAATCTATAAATACTAATTGAAAATTTTAATTTCTGCCCACGCCGGTCTTTGTTTTACGGAGATTACCGAGCTAATTAAGCGTGACAAAGTTTCGGGGCTATTAGGGGGAAAATAATTTCATAAAACTTGCTTCCCACCACCACTAACTTTTTTAAAAGCCTGGTGAAGTTTGATACCTACTTAGGTAATTCGAAAGTTAATGTGTTAATTTTTAATGTCGTCGACTTCTACAGCATCTAAGGGATGACTTCCCTATCTCAAAAGGATAAGTGGGTTGATAATAAAATTTTCATACCTTTCTCTGGGCCAGTTGAAAACATTGCACGTGGTTCTTAATATCCATAGGTCTCCTCAGGAGTACATCTGAAATTAAATTTAAAATAATTTTAAATAAAATAAAAAGGAAAAAAAATAATATTAGGCATTTAAAAGTTTCTGGGGATTGCAGCGAAATTATTTGATTAATCATTTTATAATTATATAGACCCTTAAAATTAATTAAGTACGTTACCCCTACGACACAAAAACCCCGTGGTATTATAACTTTAAAAGTTTCTGTCTGTTACTCCCCTCTTGTAGTTGTTACCTTGATTAAAACAGTCTCTGAAACAACAAAATTAATTTCGGGAAGATGTAGCTTACTTGTAAACAAAATGGTATATTTAACAGCAGCAGTTCCTTAACTACAACAGTTTTGGGTACAATGATCGCCTTCGTTCAGCTAGCTCGTTGCATTCGAAACAGTCTGTGTTCGATGCAGCGAAAGGTTTCTAATTAACTGCTTGATTTACAAGTACAATTCCCTTTGAATTCATTAAAATACAACTTAACAATAGGATACTTAAACACAGTCAAGTATAAATTAGAAAATAGACAACTATTTAATCCATTATTGTTAGTCAGTTGCAAGGTTCGATATTAATCTTAACGTCTCTATGGAGAAATTAATTGACATTACTATAAGAATGGGAATCCCTTGTTTACATCATTTATTAATGGATGTATACACTATAGGTATGACAATATTTTTTGCGAGAGGATCACCTTAATAGAAAACCTTAGAAAACGAGGAAGAGAAAAACATCTGAACAAGGGCAGAGTGAGATTAGTGAGAGGAAGAATGGGTGTGACGTTTTTTTATTAGTAAATCCTCTAATAGGCGAGAGGGGATCGTCCGTATAGAAGCTTCGCTTCAAAATCTTGAAAAATTATCGTATTTTTTATTTTTGTCGTTTTTTTGGCCTTAAAAATGTTACCATTCGAAATAGAGAAATATTTTTGTTGTCACTTTTTCAACATAAAACTGAGTTTTTTTTCGTTGTATCTGCCTAAATATGTATTGTAATTTCCACATGTCAATTAGTCAGTGACGTGCTTTCATGGAGACTCGACGTAAAGCCAACGTAAAGGTTGTCGTTAAAACAACATCGACTGTATACACCTACGCAGGAAAATACGGAAGAATGCGGAAATGCAACACACATCGTCGAATAAACGCATTGTTTCCATTCAAAGCTCAGCGGGATGTCAACGAAGTAAAATTAAAAAGCGGGCACGTATTCACGAAAAGAACTATTATGTACTATGTAAAAGACAATAGAAAAGTGTTTTTATTTTTTTTAGTTTTCATGTGAGAACGAATTCCTTTTAGATGCAGGAAAATTATTTCTGTGAATCGTTACCATACTTTTAATAATAGAGAAACTAATGAAAAATGTCGATATAATTACCATTCAGTCTTCAGTCTCAGACTCCACCCTGGGCTGTACCAATTCTAAATTAGGATAGTGCTGGGACACATAGTAGAAGTGAAACTTCAACAGACAAGTGGAAAAACGAAAGGCAACGGACAAGTAGAAATACGAATCGCAACAAATGTTTTACTTGAAGTTTTACATTAACGATCTGCCCGTTTTTCCACTTGTCCGTTGCGATTCGTTTTTCCACTTGTCCATTGCGATTCGTTTTTCCACTTGTCCATTGCGATTCGTTTTTCCACTTGTCCGTTGCCTTTCGTTTTTCAGCTTGTCTGTTGCGATTCGTTTTCTCACTTGTCCGTTGCCTTTCGTTTTCCACTTGTCTGTTGAAATTTCACTTCTACTATGTGTCCCAGCACATATTCTTTTTCAAAGGTTTATCCCCTCCACGCGCCCGTATAGACCAGTGTCGTTAATTTTTGAAACCATAAGAAATTATAGTAGAATGAAACCCATTGGAAAAGGAAGAGAATATAACAGAAATGAAAGGAAAAATAATTTACTGGTGATCTGAGGTGGGGAAAAGGGGAATGGGGTGAGTTTTTAAAAGGTAAAAAACGGTTTTCCTTGATTTCCGGGAAAACTACAAGTCTTATGGAAAAAAGTTAAATGGCAAAGTTGTAGGTAATAAAAAGATATACAACTTTTGTATTTACACATTTTTCACATAACCTCAAAATTTATGTGAAAAATTCAAATAACCAACTTTTTAGTTTTTTATTTTTATCTTTTTTTTAAAAAAAAACTCTTTTTTTTACGAAATTTGGTGAAAACTTACCTTTTTATGTCCCAAATACGCTGTAATTTTTTTGATTTGAAATATTAATTTTTTCACCTTATTTTTACTTAATATCGGAAAAGCACCCTAATTTTCAAATCGAAAATTCTCGTCAAAATATCTGCTTTTTCTTCGTTGAAATCTCTGCTTTTTGATGTGGTCAAAAAAATATAAAAATATACATTAGTATGGTAAGTTTTCTCAGGAAATGCAAAAATGAAGAAAACTAAATTAATGATTTAAAAAAAATTATAATGAATACGGTAATCAGTATAAAGTATGTGAATTCAATAGTACGATTTATATTATGAGGTTTTCTGACATAAATGTTATTACAATTTTATATAACTACTTTTTTACTGAAAAAGCAGCAGCGGTCACATTTTTTAGATAAAATTCCCTTCGTTTTTTTGCATTTCCTGAGAAAACTTACCATACTAATCTATATTTTTATATTTTTTTGACCACATCAAAAAGCAGAGATTTCAACGAAGAAAAAGCCCACCAACGTTCTTAAAAAAGCAGATATTTTGACGTGAGAATTTTCGATTGAAAATTAGGGTGCTTTTCCGATACTAAGTAAAAATAAGGTGAAAAAATAAATATTTCAAATCAAAAAAATTACAGCGTATTTGGGACATAAATAGGTAAGTTTTCACCAAATTTCGTGTAAAAAAAGTTTTTTTAAAACGATAAAAATAAAAAACTAAAAAGTTGGTTATTTGAATTTTTCACATAAACTTTGAGGTTATGTGAAAAAAATGTAAATACAAAAGTTGTAGATCCTTTTATTACCTACAACTTTGCTATTTAACTTTTTTCCATAAGACTTGTAGTTTTTCCGGAAATCAAGGAAATCCGTTTTCACCCTCAAAAACACACACCCTTTCCCTTTCCGACCTCAGATCGCCCGTAAATTATTTTTCCTTCATTTCTGTTATATTCTCTTCCTTTTCCAATGGGTTTCATCCTACTATTTACTATTTTTGAAGGCTTTAGCACTGGTCTAATAACGATTTTTCGTGAATAAAAAAAATCGTAATTCCCCCGTCTATATAGAATTTTCACTTCAAAAAATATGAGAAGTCTTCGTTCACATATTGCAATTATATGTATACATATCTTTTGGTTTTGTACCCTCATTTTTAAGTCATTTTCTACAGCCCTTTACCATTCCTTCTTCTTCTAACTAGGGCAGCTATTAATGTCCCTAGTGTCGTCGTCTGTTCTGTCCTACCTAATGTGTGTGCCTGTAAGAATGTAAGAATTCCAATTTCTTTTCACTTTCCCATGACAATAGGGGCGTTGTAATTAGAAATGTTCTCCATGTCGTCGGTGTCGGCATCCGAACAACGGAAAACAAACAATACCCAATGATCATTTTTGTCCGTTATTGTGCGGTTCTTATACAATATGAATAAGAATATAATATGGTAGTTGATTGTATATGGGGGAGAGAAGGTGGCGTAGGCAGGGTGAATTTGATAGGGGTGTCGATGACTTCGTCATCTCTCGAGTAACTCATCCGAACAGTTTTAATGAGGTGCAAGTATCATGTAACACAATTGCAGCATCCAATTTTACCACAGACACAATCGCATTTGCTTTCACCGAGGTACAAACCCACACAAGTCCTTTTGTACAAATATATCTGCATTTGCACGGTAATATGTAATTTGCACATAGAATAAGTAACTGAACACCTCAAGCGAAGTTTTCTGCATAGCTGTGTACATTTTGTATACAGCTAGGGAAAATATTTAACAGACCATGTAAAGTGTTAATATTAAAAATATTTTCAGTGCTAAACCCCCGATTGCAATTCTCTTTTTAGTTAAATAAAATAAATGATCTGTTAAAATAGAAGAAGTTCCATCTATGCCAGAGAAGGGTTGCTGATAAGAAGACGAGAAATTACACGCCCCATTTCTCTTCAATTAGAATTGATAGCGTCGCTTTATCTGATATGAAATAAATTTTGTCAGCTGTAAAGGACTTTTTTTTGGAATTCCTGCTTACGTTAGACGAGGCATCGCATCGCCATCGTCCTATTTCGTCCGCTTGAACACAGATCGCACTGAACGCTGGAGGGTAACGTAGGTACCTATAACAACGGGCACCACGGGCAACCGTCAGCTGATGAACGTGCAAGATGGAAACTGATACCGTAGACCAATTCTGCTGAGTTATACGTTACAATACAATATGAACCTTCAATATATCGAATCGAATTACTGTGAATATTTATGAATAGACATAAACCGAATGGGTTATTGGAAAAATCACAATAGGTATTGGCCATAAACGGAGAAAACGACTATGCAGCAGTAGAAATTGCTTGTCGCCATATACGACAAGGATTATTTATTTGGATATGGATCCAAGCTGTAATGAAAATATATACCTACATCCATGTTGATATACAGTATGGACATTTGTTATCCAATCTCATCATATTTAAGCGCCTTCTGTTTTAGTTTTTATGCACCACAAGAGCTTATACAACTTGGGCGCTCAAAATGAAGGTGGGAGAGTTCCACCACAATTTCATAAAACATTATTATAACTCGAGAATCATTCATTAATTAAGAAAGATCAAAATGGGGTGTAGCAGAATCTCATCAAATCTAGTTTAATGGAGGAGGGATCACTGAAAATCTGACGTCTTATAAGACTCAGGTGACATCCATTAACTGCGAAAGTTTTATGGTCAATGGAAGTGGGAGAGCTTCAACAAAATCTCCTCAAATCTGATTTAATGGAGGAAGGGGTCATTGAAAATTTGGAGTCTTCTGATATTTTGGAGACATCCATCAATCAAGACAGCTAAGAATAGGGGTGGGAAAGGTTTAGCAAAATCCCATCAAATCTGATTTATGGGAAAAGTGGGCGTCGAAACTCTCATATAACTCAAGAAGCATTCATTAATTAAGAAAGATCAAAATGGGGTGTAGCAGAATCTCATCAAATCAAGTTTAATAGAAGAGGGATCACTGAAAATCTGACGTCTTATAAGACTTAGGTGACATCCATTAACTACGAAAGTTTTATGGTAAACGGAAGTGGGATAGTTTCAACAAAGTCTCCTCAAATCTGATTTAATTTAATTCTAATTTAGATTTTCAAAGGAAGGGGTCACTGAAAATTTGCAGTCTTATGAGATCTTGGAGATATCCATCAGTCAACACTTAAGCTAAAAATAGGGGTGGGAAAGGTTCAGCAATATCCCATCAAATCTGATTTACGGAAGGGGGGCGCTGAAAGTCTCATATAACTTAAGAAATAGTCATTAATTAAGAAAGATCAAAATGGTGTGTAAGGGGTGCAGCAGAATCTCATCAAATCTGATTTATGGGAAGACAGATTCACTTAAAATCTAACGTGTTACGAAACTCATGGGACATCTATTAATTACAAAAATTTTAATGGGGATGGAAGGGGTCAAACAACATCTAATTTAATCTGATAAGGGGGTAGTGATCAATGAAATTCATTCTTAATCTAACTCAAAACTGATATAGCAAGTCTCACTTGAAGGGATAAGAGGATCTCATACTAAATCTCACTAATAGGAAGGAAAGGATTCATATACAACTTCTCTTCTTCGTAATGTCCCTTATCAAACTAGCTGTTGCAGATAAGCTGTTTTCATTCAATAAAACGAAGAATAACAACAACAAGAGAAATACCACAAGCAGTTCAAACATATCAAAACGTTCATAATATCCAAGGGCAGTTATTTCAACTGTCTCTCGCTTACATTAAGCCCTAGGTATTTTACAGTACCTACTGCAAGTGCATGCTGTCGTTAGAAGCTCACTGTGTACCTAGTAAGCACAGGAATTGTTATCCTTTCTTTCAAACTGCCATGAGCAAAGGGCATTATTGTAATGTTTTCTGGAATGCAGCTACGTCCGACGTTATTGTCACGTTTGCACCAGAACACATATACATATATGTATATAAATTATCATTACTCAGACATGCCACACATGTACATGTAATAAGTACGTCCGTGTATATTTGGCAAACGCTAAAATATTCGTTATTCGTGTCGACTAATTAACCTCAGCGTACATTATCCGTTTGTGCTCTCAAACATGCACCCTCATGCACGACCAGAGAAACGAGCCAAAAAATACTTCTACACCATAAAAGGTTTATACTTATTTAAAATTAATACGATAAGTCCTTTAAAAAGATAAATAAAATAATTAAACTTGTGTGTATTCATTTTTTTTTTTATTTAATGTTGTTTTACAGTGCACAAAATGTAACGTAAAATGAAAACCTACAGGTTAACAAATAAATCTTACATTTGGCGCCATCCAACGTTGGGAAGCTAAACAATTTTCGACAGAAAGAGCCCTTTAAGTTGGGGGCATAGTCATTATTAATGTTATGATTGTAAGAATGGCGATTTCACGACATCTTCTAATTTAGATTTTCTTTTAATTGATTTATTTTACTTCAGGAAATGTTACTCATAAACTGTTGTTTATTTCGCAACTCTTATTATTTGCAACAAGGACACTTTGGTCATATTCACCCCTAGTAAAAACGCGGCATGTACGTATGTATTTATGACGTATGTTGCGGCAGCATGAGATAATGTGTTTGTCGGAGTTGATAATTATCATACACACCACGCTAACACACAATTAGGTAATGTCATAATGGACGTAGGTAGGTACATGAACCTGTACCAGATTTTAACATTAGCTGCACTACCACTAAAAAGTTCTACACCTTCACTGTAACGTCAACAGAAACAGATAACAAAATGTTTATTTCGTGGTAAAAAAATAACAAAACCATGACCCTACTATTATATCCACTAATATACTAGTACATGTAAGAAAACGAAGACTCCTTCTGGAAAAATCAATTATAGTTTTGTAACAAAGTTTCTAGTAATTTATTATTTTTCTCATTTCTCTTTAAGTGCACGCGTTATTGACGCAAAGTATTTATTAATTAGTATTATATATTATACTAGCTACGCCCAAACTTCGTCCGCGTGGATTAGTGACTTTCGGCAGCATTTAAAATTGTTTTTCTAAGTATATTTCAATTTTCTGGGCCGTAAGCCTTTTTGCCCCCTTTAGGGTAAAATTTTTACAAACTTTAAATGTCGTATTTATATCTAATCAAAAGCCTAAAAAATGAGTTTCAAGCCTCTAGCTTTAATCATTACTATCTCTGTACCAAATTCTCATTTAAATCGGTTCAGTAGTTTGGGCGTGATTGCGTAACACACAGACAGACAGAGTTACTTTCGCATTTATAATATTATAGATTAATATAGTTTAATTATAGTTTAAAATAGTTTATATAGCTTAGTATTCAACTACTTTTATTGATCCACATAAACAAAACCTCTATAACTTTTTACACTTAATATTTTAATTTTCTAGACCGTAAGCTTTTTGGAGACGTCATTACACAAAAACTTTCATCGGCTAATTTTATCCCCTTTAGGGTAAAATTTTTACAAACATGGAATGTCGTATTTATTTATATCTAATCAAAAGCCTAAAAAATCTAAAAATTGCGGAATTTCCGCACAAACTTTCCCATTTCAACCCCATACAACCCTTTTTTTGGCATTAAAAAGTAGCCTATGTCCTTTCTCAAGTTATAGACTATGTCTGTACCAAATTTTATTTAAATCGGTTCAGTAAATTTTAGGCGAGATTGTGTAGCATACAGACAGAGTTACTTTCGCATTTATAATGTTCCGCGAATTCATTTTCATAGATTTTCCCATGGGAATAAGATATTTTCCCGCAGTAAAACGTAGCCTATGTGTTAATCGAGGGTGTCAGCTAACTCCACACCAAATTTCATTTAAATCGGTTAAGTAAATTTTAGGCGAGATTGTGTAGCATACAGACAGAGTTATTTTCGCATTTATAATGTTCCGCGAATTCATTTTCATCGATTTTCCCATGGGAATAAGATATTTTCCCGCAGTACAAACAGGCGACATAAAAAGTGCTGATATAAAAGGGGTTAGGAATGTTTCCGTTTTAATTGTAGTCTGTTTTCCAAAAAAAAAAATATTGTGTATTCCTGGGCAGGAATATTTACTGTTACGGTAAATTTGTTCCCAGGGATTTGGAGACGAATTTCACAAGACTTATTCAGATCCACATACACATACACACATCCACCTGTATATATACTTACGTGTGTGCATACGTAGTGGCTTATCGAGTCACTTTGCGACTGATTCCAACCCGGAGCTGGTTTATCTTCCGGTAGAGACATTAAATTTATCAGTCCGTCTGCTCGACTGCCATTTTCTCCTCCAAACCTATGTAGGTACGTATTACTCGAATCGGTCTTCCCTTTTCTCATCTTCTACTACAATACGTACCTACGTGTGGAAGAAACTCCGCGTGTAATGTAAAGGTTTGCAATATAAATAAGGAACGGGATGCTATCGCGTCACTTACAAACTATCGCACCCCTCCCTTACTTGCCTCCCTCTTTTGCGCGTCTGTCGCAAATTTATCGCCGTTGGGAAGAGTTTTGATGGCCCGTTTTACGACTTGAAGAGATCTTTCTCGGCTCTTCTTTTTTTGTCTTTGTAGGGCCGTGTTCTATACGGGTGTTAGAGAGAACTACCAATGTTGGGGTAAATTGTTGCAAGGATTCTTAAGTTTTAGGGACTTAAAAATAAATTGACTATTAATGCTACAGTTCCCTATTAGTGATTTCCTAAGTTAAATTGGCTAGGAAAATGACTAACTGGTTTGTGACCCAGTTATTAAAACCTAAACGGCACACGACCTTTTCAAAGCTTAAATTTTTTTATAATTTTATGTCATTGACTCGCTATATATTTAGAATATTATCAAATATTTCAAATAAAGTCTTCATTTTGTAAATATGAAGTTATATTAAAGTAATGGTGGCCTCATTAGATTAGACGTACGTCTGAAACAAAATTAATTTTTTTTTTTTCGAAAAACCTCCTTTCTATTAATGTTTACTTTGCAAGTCATTTGCCCTTTGCGTTCGTTGTCCGTTTTGTTTTTATTTTTTTAACCAGCGCACTCCTACACACCGTATGATAATAGGTAGTCATTATTCTTCATTATTTATCTAGGCGTATGTATTTAGAGAAGGCGAATTTGAATTTTAAATCAACCGGTGGCTCATTTTCTGCTAATGATACAAACAAGGGTACGGGTAGAGACAAAGATAAATAAATACGGGCATCCAGAGGGAGAAAGAGAAGCAAGAGAGAGAAATCGAGATTGTTATACATAGATACGTATACATATAATGTTCGTGCAGAGGAAACGTCTTTTATCTGTCGTATGTTACACAAGAGGAACAACAGCGGAATAAGAGCAACGTTCTCACAGAGGTTTTCGTGCTTCGCTTAAAGGGTTCGATTTCCGCGGAAAACAAACCCACTGTCACTTTTAAAAGCTGTCTAAAACAACCCTTAATCACACGCTCTCACAAATTACGAAAGCACAAGAATTTACCATTTACGCTTTATATAATAAAGGCGAAAATTTTTCAATATTTCGTCAGAAGGCACTAAAAATAACTCTTTGTAGAAAGAAACCTGTGACGTTCAAATGATATTTATAATCTAAGTCTGTCGTCAAAATAATTTAAAGCCCACAAAATTCATTTACAATTTATTTTTCAAAAATTGCCTCAAAGCTAACAGAAATAAAAATTATGGAAGGGCTTACAGGACTCAATAGTGAAGGGCGCGAGGTATTATTATACATTAATTGTAACATTTAAAAAAAAATACCGGCCAACTGCGAGTCGAACTCGCGCACCGATGGTTCCGTACAAACCTGTATATATGTGATGTAACTAAAAATTTACGGTTTTCGGAATTTTTCCTTTATATGTGCTATAAAACATTGCTTCATGCCAAATTTCAAGATTCTAAATCGACTGGAAGTACCCTTTAGGTTTTGATTCCCTTGCGAGTAGTTGCGAGTTTGAAAATATGCGGCTTAAATTGCTGTTTCTTTTGATTGCGTTGACATAGAAGTTTGATTTTGTTACAGCTTAAAGGTATTATAGACCTGAGTATTTGATATGAATTTCAATTTAATACCTCTACGCGTTCATGAGGAAAGGGGTAGTAACTTTAAAATTATTAAAAATATTTTTATTATATGATGTTACTAAAAATTTACGGTTTTCGCAATTTTTCCTTTATCTGTGCTATAAGACGTTGCTTCGTACCAAATTTCAAGATTCTGAGTTCACGGGAAGTACCCTGTAGGTTTTGATTCGAAAATTTGCGGAAATTTGCGGCATAAACGGCTGTATCTTTTGATTGCGTTGGCTTAGAAGTTTGATTTTTTCACAGCTCCAAGAGACAATAGACTTGACTATTTGGTATAAATTTTAACTTGATACCTCCACGCGTTCCTGAGAAAAAGGGTCTTGAAAGACGGACGGACGGACGGACAACGAAGTGATCAGCTATAAGGGTTTCGCTTTTTCCTTTTGAGGTGCGGAACCCTAAAAATGTAGAAATATTTTAGATCTTAAACAATAGGACTGGCATACATCAATTAGAATCGTATAAATATTGGATGTAACATACAATTTGCTATTTACATAATGATTAAAGGAGGAATTAATTTCGGAGCTTCGCGATTTGCGAACGTCTTATTGTAGAGTGAAGAACCCTAACGAACACCCTTTTCACCCAGTGTTTATAATACTATCTACTACGTACGTAGTCTATAGCGATGTATTTAAAGGCGCAATTTAACTCATTTACCAGAGTGAAATGCTAATGGGGCACCTGTCCCTATTTTCCGAAACGACGAAAACGGCGCGTTATTACGCAACGCCATGCCATGCCAAGGCGTCGAAACGTTAGGAACACTGTATCTGACAACAGTTGATGACATCGTCATCTTCAACACGCCTGTCACTAGCTAAAGGATCACGATGACATGAACTGATTGTCTTCATCAGGTGGAACGAACAAAATGAAGCCAACAACAACTACAACAATAATAATATAAAAAAATAGAGTAGACGACGTCTAGGTATGAAACACTAACTTATTGAGGAAAAATATTACATCCATCGCTCTAAACATAATATGAACGTGAATGTGGAAGTATACAACGAACACTGATGTATAGGTACGTATGTGTAAGTGACAGACCGAATGATAGATGGCGATTTAAGTATGCTTTATGACAGGTTTCTGTAGTGTTGGATTAATGCAGAATTTCTGAAAGGTGTGAGTCAGATTGTATTTTCCATATCAAATTTCACGTAGCATTTTCTTCCGGGGATTTTTAAAATACATATAAGAGATAGTAAGTTTATTTTTTTTGGCAGATTTATGAGGAAAAAAGAAAAAAATCTGCAGCTTTGACCAAGGTTAGGTTAAATTGGGATTAGTATTTGTAGTTTCAAAATCTAAAGTATATCTTTCATCATCGTCATCATCAAACTGAGAAAACTGTAGTGAAAGGTATGAAGTTCTTCAGAACGTAGGTTGGGTTAGGTTCAGTCAGACTTATTTGGAGTATGTATAAGGTATATTTATTCAAGTCGTTTTGTTTAGACATGACAAAAAGCGTCCAGATATTGACAACTAGCTATGCCCGCGACTTCGTCCGCGTGGATTAGTGACTTTCGGCAGCATTTAAAATTTTTTTCTTCTATATTTTTATTTTCTGGGCCGTAAGCCTTTTTGCCGACGTCATTACACAAAAACTTTTATTCCTTATTTTTGCCACCTTAAGGGAAAATTTTTTACAAACTGTAAATGTCGTATTTATATCTAATCAAAAGCCTAAAAAATAAGTTTCCAGTCTCTAGCTTCATATCTACTTATCTATCTCTGTACCAAATTCTCATTTAAATCGGTTCAGTAGTTTGGGCGTGATTGCGTAACACACAGACAGACAGAGTTACTTTCGCATTTATAACATTATAGATTAATATAGTTTAATTGTAGTTTAAAATAGTTTATATAGCTTAGTATTCAAACACTTTTATTGATCCAAATAAACAAAACCTCTATAACTTTTTACACTTAATATTTTAATTTTCTGGGCCGTAAGCTTTTTGGACGACGTCATTACACAAAAACTTTCATCGGCTAATTTTATCCCCTTTAGGGTAAAATTTTTACAAACATTGAATGTCGTATTTATTTATATCTAATCAAAAGCCTAAAAAATAAGTTTCAAGCTTCTATCTTTAAAAATTACGAAATTTCCGCACAAACTTTTCTATTTAAACCCCTTACAACCCTTTTTTCGCATTAAAAAGTGGTCTATGTCCTTTCTCAGGCTCTAGACTATCTCTGTACCAAATTTAATTTAAATCGGTTCAGTAAATTTTAGGCGAAATTGTGTAGCATACAGACAGAGTTACTTTCGCATTTATAATATTCCGCGAATTCATTTTCATCGATTTTTCTATGGGAATAAGATATTTTCCCGCAGTAAAACGTAGCCTATGTGTTAATCCATGGTGTCAGCTAACTCCATGCCAAATTTTATTAAAATCGCTCCAGCCGTTTAGACGTGAAAAAGTAACAAACGTACACACTCACACACTCACAAACTGTCGCCTTTATAATATTAGTGTGATACTTTAACCAATTTTATTAGGTAACCGATAATTTTAACGTTAGGTCAAGGTTAGGTTATAAATGAGGCAGTTTTTCTAGATTATCTTCCCTTACAACTTGGTCTATGAAGCGAAAACGACATTGAAAAGGCTGTAGTCAGTAACTTCGGTTGAGTTAGGTTAGGTAAGGTTAGGTTAGGCGATGGCGAATTAAATATACGTTATACGACAGGAGTCTGCAATGCTGGGTTGGTGCAGAATTTTTGAAAGGATTGTACTTTCTATATCAAATTTACAAATAGAATTTTCTGGCGGACATTTTTAAAATACATTTAGGAGATAGTAAGTTTATAAAAATTAAAGCTGAGCTAACTCAGGTAATTATATATTAATTTAGGTTTAGTCAAGCTCTTTTGTAGTATGTATGCAGTTAGTTATATATTATGAAATATTTTGGTTTAGAAATTACAAGAAGTCAAAACACATATTGACAACGATTTAACCAGATTCATTATGAAACCGATGATTCAAAGGTTAGGTCGAGGCTAGGTTAGATGAGGCATAGATTGTTTTTCCCTTAAAGCTTGAAGCGAAAACGACAGTATGACGATTTAGAAGGCCGTAGTTAAAGTCTATTGAAACTTTTTATTTCTTTCAACAAGAAAGGTTGGGTTGGGTTCGGTTAGGTTAGATTCATACGGGTACGTTATTAAGTTAAAAAACTCGATAAAAAACGTTGACCTTAGTTACTTATTTATTTTTTATTTCTGGTTTAGAAATGGCAAATAGTTGATAGATGTTGGTTGCCACAATTTAGCCAATTTTCATAATAAATGAATAATAATGTACAGGTAAACAGGTTAGGTCAAGGTTAAGTTACCTTTTCTAGGACACCTTTCCCTAAAACGCGACCCTTGAAGTTAAAAATACAGGATATCATTGTTTTTTTCAACTGAAAAAGTTAGAAAATTGACTTTAAGATAATTAAATAAATAAGATTATTTAATATTAAATCTTCTGGTTTAAAAATTACAAAAAACTCATGGATGTTGACTACGCCCATTCTCTTATGAAAGTCAACAATATTTTCTCAAACAGAATTACTAACTAACTAAATTTATCAACAAATAAACTTTAGTGATAACTAACCTTGCAAGGTTTTATATATTTATGAGGAGTGCAAATAATTAAGGGTTCATTGGTAAAGGCACAGTTCCCTTATTAAAACCCCTATGTGTGACACGCCTTGAAGAACTTTTGGAAGACAATATGAAGTATTTAACTCGCCCTTTTAATTAGTATTTGTCGTTTTATTGTTTATGTAATTTTCTCCCTCTCATTCTCTTCTCCTAGATAGCGTATTTGAGACAATTTCTTGAGGCAATCAACAATAATAACAACAACATTGTTCCAACAGATCCTTCTCATTCCAGTGTTGTCATAAGGCTGTTAGTTTTACTGAACGCAATGTGGAACAAACACTTGCCGTCGGTCGTTTCTCTCGTCCAATAAGAAGTGTTTGTCGGCGTATATATAGCGTAGCATAACGCAAAGCTTTAAGTATTCCACTTCTCTACTACCTACAACATAATTCGAACAGCAGAACCGTCTCGCGAGCTTGTACAAATAACAAAACGAACGCAGAATGAAAATATATTAACGTACATTTTTATGATATCGAGAGTTCTTTTACTACCAGAAGATATATATTCTTGTTTATGTCGGAAACGATATGTTTGCTCTGTTCTCGAAGAGAGACCGATAATAAAGCGTTCACTTAAATTGTTCCGCAGGCTTTAATAGATGATGTGATGTAACTAATACGAGATTGTTCAGCTGCTCACTCTGGGAATAAACCTATCGCTCAGCCACACTTTACCCCCTCGAATAGAAGCTCTTGAGTCGGTAATTTATTGCTAAGAAAGCTTCATTAGTGTATGAGTAGTTACGTAACACATATTAGCTCAGAATGGGGTCACTAAAACAAAAGGAATTTGTTTACATTGATTTCATAATTTAGAATTATTTTTAAACTGAAGCGCACCAATTTGACCCATGTTATGTAACGCATACTAACCTAACCTGACCACAACCACAACCCGGCCTTCATTATTGAAAAAATATTTTCTTTAAACCCTACTCATCAGTTCGATAAAAGATGACATAATATAATAATTACTGAATGGTTCAAGCCATAGCAGAAGATGAAGTGAGAAGTCTATTATAACATTGACCCAACCTGTAGATTTTTGGTTGCCTTTAACACTGCAGATTTGAAAACTGTTCTAATTTACTAACAGACTTTTCCAATAATTGTTTCTTTTATTTCAGTAGTGTGATATAGGTACTAGTCCAGTCAAAATAGACAAAAAAAGTAATAACTTAGGAAAAATTTGCATAGAGCTGAAAATTGGCATAGAGGTTAAATACATCATTATAAATAAAATGTCAAAAATCCCCATTCGATTCTACAAAAAATTTTATACAAGTTCAAAATGCAAAATTAAGTGTTTTTACATTTTTCTCGAAAACGGTCAATTTTATCGTGAAAATAGATCAGACAAAAGTTGTAGATCATACAATTCTCTAAAAAAAATAGCCCAGACACTTTTTCTCGTACGACTCATCATTCGTGAGATATCGCGGTTTTAACAATTACAAAATTCATATTTTACATAATATACACACCACCCATGAGGTAATGTATTTGGCGCATTTTTTTTAACGTGGTTTCTCCAGTTGGTATACCCCACGGTCTATTGTAATAAAAAAAGTTTGATCAGATCGTATCCTATTGATTGAAAGTATGGTAATATTGCTAATGATCAAAGTGGAATAGGTTGTTTTCTTCTAAATGTTACTATAATAGATAATTGTCTAATTCTACTTCGACAATTATTTCTTCATCTTCATTTTCTTCTTCTTGCAGAATTTCTATTCGCTGTTCTAAGAAATGGGATGCATCAATTGTCTCTTCATTAACATCATAAATATTTTTATCTGTTGTTTTTGATCCAATATTTGACAATTGATGCATACTGGTGAACAAAATAATCCCACTTTTTGACAGCCACAATTCTTACTACAATACGTCTTGCAGTTACAAAAAATAGCATTGAACAGTTTTTCTGGAGCAGGCGGGAGTAGAGTTTGAATTGGCTCCAAATAATTATTTGTTAATTTCCAACCCCATTCTTCTGAGTCCAGCTCATTGCCTAGCCACACTTGCCACAAGGTTACCGACGAAGGGAATTAGGGACTGACAGTATAGTCTTTTATTTTAAAATACTCATTCAATTTATACAAGTTTTATTGTGTAAGTAACACAAAGCAATAGTTTCTTATTTTTATTTATATTGAACGTCCGATGACGTGTACAGGCTGCATTTAAGTGCATATTATGTAAAATATGAATTTTGTAATTGTTAAAACCGCGATATCTCACGAATGGTGAGTCGTACGAGAAAAAGTGTCTGGGCTATTTCTGTAGAGAATTGTATGATCTACAACTTTTGTCAAATCTATTTTCCCGATAAAATTGACCGTTTTCGAGAAAAATGTAAAAAAAACTTAATTTTGCACTTTAACCTTGTATAAATTTTTTTGCAGTAGGATCGAAGGGGATTTTTAACATTTTATTTATAATGATGTATTTAACGTCTCAATTTTCTGCTCTATGCCAATTTTTCTTAAGTCAAATGTCTATTTTGACTGGACTATACGTACTTAGTGCTATAATGCACTACAATTTTGTCAAGAGTCAAAAGGTCAAACAGTCTGACCTATTCTTCGATAGTTTCGTGTTATAGATATACATTTAGGTGGTATGCAGATGTACAGAGAGTAACCCAACGAAATGTTCACATTGTAAAGCTGTTTGTATTTGTACAGTAGCATGGAAAGTCGATTATTTAATCAGTGCAGCAAGCAGTGATAATTAATCAATTCAAAGTGCCCCATTTATCTGCTCAGTTTAGTCACGTTATATTTGGCATTTTACATTTACAATAAATTAGATAATATACATTCCTATTTAGTTATGTATGTAATGTTCGACAAAGATTTTTTTGTTCAATTCGGTTAATCACCCCTTGTGGTACTCCCCAAAGCTAAAAACACTATACCAGCCAATTTCCTAACCATCTGAATATCATTTGAAAATGTGTACAAATAAAATCACCCGCACACAGATTATTACCGTGCCTTTTAACCTCTTTGAAAATTATTTACATTGAACTAAATCCTTTAAAAATTATAGTTTCATTGTTTCGTCCCACACAAACCAATATGTACGTATTCATCCACTTTTCTACCCACGCTCTCTTCGCTTACAAGTATAGACGTTGTTTTGATTGATATTCGCAACCAAGAATATCGAAAATAAATGTGAGAAAGAACTCTTGTCGGGACGAATATTTTGATCAAATTTATCGTACATGTAATATGATATAACATCAAGAATATCTTGCCTCCTTGACCTATTTTATTTCATTTTTAACAACGCGAAATCTTATACATACAGTAAGGGTAAGCATTTAACCGACCGTATGGAAAGATGCTATGACCACTGGCAATATTGGAAGGGATAATGACAATTATAACTACTTTCCTTCACTAATCAATTGATTTTACTACTGTATCATGTTAAAACAAGTTAGAAAACTCCAAAAAAAAAGATTTTAAAGTTATATTGTGAGAGGTTGAAGTAGGCCACCATATTTACAAAACACAGATGTCTGGACCTAATTAAAAAAGGGATCTTAAACGTTGCTTCGGTAAAGTAGGGGGGTACCTACGTAAGTTCTAGAAAATTGCAATAAGGCTTAATATGATTTTTAGGGATACTTTAGTACCTTCTGGCTTCATCATTGTCTATAAAATTTGTTCCATGCCAGTATGTAGATTTTTAGACATTATAAAGTGAAGTATTGTTTTTCATTTTCAGAAAGCGAGCTCGGGGATAAAGAGTACGATTTACTGGGGTTGCTAAGAACTGATTTCGTCGAATCGAAAACTCAGTACATAACAACAGGACCAGATGATTTTCCGGTTTTCGGATTACGTCCAGGGTCGGATTTTAAGGCGCCCTATCGATTTTACTTGCCTGAACGTATACTTCCGCATTTTTCTATCCTCGTTGGAGTTAAACCCAATTCCCACGGGCAAGCATATGTTTTTTCCGTCGTCCATCCGAAGGAAACAAAGGTTAGTGAATTATATTAATAATATAGTTATGGATAATGGGATTATTACAATATGTATGAGGTGCCTACCCTAATAAATATTCTTAAAGTAATAGTTCTTGGGGGCCATTCATAAAATTAGCTTTTTTGACCCCCTCCCACCCGGTTGTTACGCTGTGTCACACTTTCTGTGACCCCCCTGTAAGTATTTCGTCACAAAAACTAAAACCCCTTCCCCCTGAACATGATAAATTTTGATTTATATAATACACAAATTTTGATAGTCAAAAATATTTATTTTATTTTCATAATAAAATTTAAATAAATTAATAAATATCTTTTGTAACGAACAAATAAATAATATTTATATTTATCAGAAGTCCAAGGATTCTATAAAAATTCAGTAAAATTTAAAGACCCCTCGTCCCCGCTTGTCACATCTTGTCACACTCAGCAAGACCTCTCCCCTTGTATGAGAACGTATGTTATGAGCGGCCCCTTGGTTTATTCATTAAAGGTTACAAATGATTTTTATCTGTCAATTATTGAGAAGCCTAAATTTTTTTATAGAACTACAATATGTATCTAAACTTTTTAGTATTCCAGAATGGAATTGGGATGAAATCGGCAATTTTTGAATTTTCATTTTTTAAACCAAGAGGCTGAAATTTTAATGAGACTAAAAGTGCGCAAACTCTTTAGTATTCCTCCCTAATTTCAAGACTGTAGTTTAAAAGTGATAGTAGTTATAGGGATGAACATAATTGTTCAAGATGGTAAGTCGAAACCTTAGACTATAAAAGAAAGAGGGCTCATAATTTTCAACGATAAGTTGATGCCTTTTTCAGTCCTTCTGGCTCCAAAACGTCAAGCAACATGTGGTAATAAAAAAAATTCGCTCTAAAATTCATATTCATTAATATAGAATAATTTTTGTTTTTTATAAAAGTTAGCACGAATATTAATAAATTATTTAAAATATAGAAACACTTTTTAGAAAAGCGCATTTGACAACTAAACTATTATTTGAAATGAAAATAAAAACATCATTTCAGAAAACATGTTTTTTTTAACCTATTATTATATTAAAATGTCAACAGTATTTGCATCTACTTACAATATATACAGGGTGACCCAAAAAAACGGAGACAAACCTTTTTAATGATAATTTCATTAAACAAAAGAAATTAAGCAAAACAATAATTAATCATGGTAACTTGGAGCTTTAACAATAATACGTTCAACAGGTTTCAAAGTGGCTTCCTTTGGCAGTGATGCACAGGCCCAAACGCAACTTAAAATTTGCTTCAGCGACTCCAAACTTTTGTGGAGCTTAGCACAGGCCCTGGCCTCCAAAATTGACCATACACTGTAATCCATCGGGTTCAGGTCCGGCGAGTAGGACGGCCATTCCGCCGATGAGATGAAGTCCGGAAAATGGGTCCGACACCACTCCTGAGTCGTTTTAGCCTTGTGCGCCGGCGCCGAGTCCTGCTGGAACGTCCAATGCTGGTTACCGAAGTGCTGTTGGGCCCACGGCTCCACTTTCTCCAAAACCTGCCGTTGATACTCCTCCTTGTTGACTTTAACCCCTTGATCAAGGAAAATCAGGTCGGTTTTGCCGTTGGAGCAGATTCCACCCCATACCATAAGCGACTGGGGGTTTTGGCGGTGTTCGACGATGGCCAACGTGCCGGGAGCCACAGAGGACCAGCTCCTGTTGTTTTGGTGATTGTAGGCTTGCTCGACGGTGAACAGCTTCTCATCCGTGAACAGGATCGTTTCCCAGCCGTTACCTGCGGCCCGTTTCTTGATTTGGCGAGATCTTTGGAGCCGTACGCGCTTGTTGTCTTCTCTGAGCAGTTAAACTTTTTGGAGCTTGTACGGCTTGATATTCAGCTCCTCTTTGGCTATTCGGCGGACCGATTCCCGTTTCATCCCGGTCTCACTGGCTATTTTTCTCATGGAGACCCGCGGATTCCGCTGCACTCGCTTCCTGATGATCTTGCGGTTTGGGGACGTGTTGACAGTGCGCTTTCTGCCACTTCCTGATCGGCGACCATTATGACCAAGCTCCTTATATCGTTTAATAGCCTTGGAAACAGTTTGCTTAGACACATTGAGCAAACGAACGATATCACATTGTCGATTTTCTGCACGAAACAGCTCCAAAATTGCACTACGTTTATTTAACATTATAAAAATACAACAGAATTTAGAGGTACAAGACAAAAAATTTAGACAGTAGTACATAAAGACATGGAGAACTTGATAAAACAAAAATTAATTGGATACGGTACAATACATTCATGTTAGGACACATTAAAGTTTGTCTCCGTTTTTTTGGGTCACCCTGTATATTCATTATATTTTTTAGTGCTTTTACTACTCAATGTGACGCTACCAATGAAAATTGTAATCAACAACTGCTTATCACACATTTCTAAGTAGTTTTTCTTAAGAAATCTGACAAACTCATTTCAAAAAAAAATATATGAAACATTAGGATCCTCTTTAGTAATTACTTTGATATTTTCAGTTATAAGTAAGCCATAAGCAAATTAAACGTGAATTTCTTTTTTTTAATTCTTTTTAGCTGTGAAACGTGACACTAGGAAATTTATAGTCATAAGCATAACAAAAAACAAATAAATCAAACAAACCAATTTCCAATTTTCTTACTGCTTGCAAGAGAATGTTTGGCACTAAAAAAATGGCGCCCGTTTCAGTTTTGGCATCAAAGCACAACGCAAGCACAATATACGAGTTACAAGTGTAAACCTTTAAGCATTTCTTCTTAAAATTAATTAATTGTATAGTAATGAGGACGACATTTTATGTCAAAATCTTCAGTTTTATTTTTGTAGACTGATTATTTGGCTAAACAAATTAATGTACACCCCATAAAATTTAAGATCGCATGTGTATCAAATAATCAATGACTGCATGAATAAAAAAAGAACGGAACCCATACATGTAACACAAATTTACTTTAAACCAAACAAGGACCTAAATTAATCATACAGTCGCCTAAATTTAATCTTCATTTAAGATACATCGAGCTTCAAAAGTCAAACTTCCAAAATCGTTCACCCTACCTCTAAATTTTTTTTATATTTCAGGTGCACTTCGGTATAAAATTATCTCCAGTCGAGGAGCAGACGAATATTTCCCTTATTTACACATATCCTAACCAATACGAGTCCCAGTCCATAGCCGATTTCCTCGTTCCTAAATTCGAGAATACCTGGACTAAATTTGCATTCCAAGTTACACCGAATAATGTGACCCTTCACCTCAACTGTAAGAAAGAAGCGACAATCGAATTACCCGAAGAACTCCAGCCCCTAACTTTCAATTCAACATCGACATTTTATCTAGGACAAGCTGGTCCCAAATTGAATGCTTCGTATGATGTAAGTCACAATTTTTATTTACAACTAACGCTATAAAATAAATAGAATCCTAAATGTAATTTTTTTAAAAATAAGTTACTGTAACTTTTACAGGAATTTTTTCTTTTATAGTAAATTACTGTTAATAATTTGTATGTAATTTTTTTAATAGTAAAAGGCAAGATTATTCTGAATTAAAAGTTTGTGGTTTTGGTAACGTAATTATTTTAAGACAAAATAACGACTTCATCTAAAATATTGCATAAAAATATAAATAAGCAGGCGGAAATTAATCGATTGGGGAACAGGTGACATAAAAAGTAAGGATAGCAAAATATACAGGGTGATACAAATACAATGTGAGTGCTTAAAACAAATGATTTTTACCCAAAACTCGATTAAAAAATAATCAAGGTGTCCCCAACAAAATCTTAGTAATGTAAAATATACTTTATGGAAAATTAATTAGGATAAAAATAGGGCATCGGTTCCATCCAGTATGTGATTGATTGTAATTCCTACAAATTCCCGTTCGTAAAAAGAAAACAAACCACTGGGTTAAGCGTGGGGACGATGTCGCCCTTTTCCTCAAAATTTTATCTCCATGGCACTTTTTTGAATTATTCATGAAAATTTCCATATAATTACGTTTAACATTAAATTCGATGGCAATTTGTCTCGCATTTTTTTCCTAAGGAAAACCTTAGTAAAAGACGTCACGCAAGCAAATCTTCCTTCCTACGGCGTTCCTTTGGCTCCTGCCCAGGGTCTTTATCGTGTCACTCGTGGAACCCTTGGGAGGCTGACTGATCGATCTTCGCCTAAATCGGTTTAAAATATACCTCGAAACCACATTCACTGACTTTGTTCCTCACACGTCCCAAAGGAATCGACAGAAAGCGATTTATACGTCGTCACAATTGCTGTTGAATACCTAAAAAAATTGCCGGAATCGATCTTTCGTAAGTCATTCATCGGAATTTATACACGCGTATTTAATCCTCAAAGGCGTCAAATTCGTCGACGAAAAAATCCCGGCAAACGAAAAATCCTTATTCCCTCCTTCCCACAAGCAAAGCTACTCACTCAATTAGGACATGTCGGTGAATTCTTATTTTTCTTTTTTTGTTGAAAGCTTGCTAGCTCATTTCAAAATAAAGAAAGGAGGCTCCAACTCTTATGCCTTTATTCTTTTTTTATGTAATATATGTTTACACACCCATCACCCGAAAATTTCACAGTCACTTTTGATCCTTTTTGAATTAGTTCACTGATTTTTGTTAATACGTAATTCTATAATTATACTACACGTATACTGTCAAGCAAACGCCGAAGATAGCGATTGATACTGGCGGCCCTTTGATATTTTCGAGTAAATGCAACCGATGGTCACAAACATACAATAACACACCTAAAGCATTACACTCCTCATAAATTTAAAGCACTGATATGATTTTCGCAACTTATTTATTAATTTAGCAACATGTTTCACCTTAACTAGGCTATTGAGTATTTACTACTAACTATGGAAACTACTTCAGGCCCTTAAATAGCCACTGATAATTGGGGGTGGTATTGGGTTAAAACAAATTCAGTAGAGGGGAGTTGCTACATTCTACTTGGTCATTAAAAATTATTTCTAGTTTTTTATATCTGTTTATTTCCAAGTTTTCTAATAACGTTAATTTTTGTCCTTTATTATTTACATGTAAAATCTGGAAATTTTCATTAAAACTATGTTCTTCTACTGTTACATGGTTCGCATATGTTGAATCTGTTTTGTTTTTTACATAACTATTTTTTGTAGACTTTAGGGCAAGATCCACAAGTTAGCTTATAAACTCCTGACTTATTGTCTTTTTTATTGTAGTATCTTTGCTGTTTTCAATCAATTTTTCTAAAGAGTAATTAGTTTTTTCAACCCAATGTTTCTTAAATACGAAGAAATTTTATCAGTTAAATTACCTAAATAACTAATGCTATTATATTTTTTGATTTTGTTTTCATTAACTCTTGTTCTTGTTCCATTAAAGTCTCTGTCTCTTTGATTTTGATTTTTGGCCAGGAATAACGCTTTAGGCACTTTTACTCATATGTATGTACATTCATATGCAAACAGATCAAAATAAATGAGTGTAATAAGTACCAACTGAATAGCAATGGCCTTCGTTCATTTAGCCAGTTCAAATGTAGGTACACGTGCGGATCGTAAAAAAAAGCATTCGCCAACAATTCAGAGGCACTCGAGATGAAAGGAAAAGTCGTAATGGTTTTTTCATTCCGGATACAAATGGGAACATATATTAAATTTTATATTCATGTCCTGTATCATTCGTAGGGTGCGTTGATGTTGTGTAAAAGGCAATGCAAAGGGGTAGGGTGGGCGCAGTGAAAAAAGATCGTAATGGAATCACATTAAAGATTCGTCTTCTTTTTTGTTCGTTCTTTGTAATAACGCGCGAAGAAAAAATTGGAGAGTGATAGGCAGCAGAAAGCGGCAGAAGTAACGGTCGAAAAGTTTTAAACAGATTAGACGAGGAAGGAGGCTTTTTGAATGAAAGGAGCTTATACACAACGATACCCTTATCGCACGTACCTACACGTATGCATCTACTTACGTACAGTTACTTTTTATCGGGCAAAATATCTAAAACGTCCATTTCAGGGAGCTTAAGATAAAAACGGCTTTAGTTTAGGTACCGTCCAACTTATTCTAGCGCTCAAGCTTATTCGTATCTCTTCGAATCCTTATAATTTCATTTGACGTACAAAAATGGAACTTTTGCAGCCACTACTTTTGTGTCAACCACAAGGCACTATGAGAAATATACTCTACTAGCTATGCGTGCGACTTCGTTCGCGTAGAATAGTGACTTTCGGCAGCATTTCAAATTTTTTTCTTCCATATTTTTATTTTCTTGGCCGTAAGCCTTTTTGCCGACGTCATAACACATAAACTTTCATTCCTTATTTTTGCCCCCTTTAGGGAAAAATTTTTACAAACTTTAAATTTCGTATTTATATCTAATCAAAAGCCTAAAAAATAAGTTTCAAGCCTCTACCTTTATAGCTATTTATCTTTCTCTGTACCAAATTCTCATTTAAATCAGTTCAGTAGTTTGGGCGTGATTGCGTAACACACGGACAGACAGAGTTACTTTCGCATTTATAATATTATAGATTAATATAGTTTAATTATAGTTTAAAATAGTTTATATACACGGCTTAGTATTCAACTACTTTTATTGATCCAAATAAACAAAACCTCTATAACTTTTTACAGTTAATACTTTAATTTTCTGGGCCGTAAGCTTTTTGGACGACGTCATTATACAAAAACTTTCATCGGCTAATTTTATCCCCTTTAGGGTAAAATTTTTACGAACATTGAATGTCGTATTTATTTATATCTAATCAAAAGCATAAAAAATAAGTTTCAAACTTCTATCTTTAAAAATTACGGCATTTCCGCACAAACTTTCCTATTTCAACCCCTTACAACCCTTTTTTCACATTAAAAAGTAGCCTATGTCCTTTGTCAGGCTCTAGACTATCTCTGCACCAAATTTCATTTAAATTGGTTCAGTAAATTTTAAGCGATATTGTGTAGCATACAGAAAGAGTTACTTTCGCATTTATAATATTCCGCGAATTCATTTTCATCGATTTTCCCATGGGAATAAGATATTTTCCCGCAGCCTATGTGTTAATCCAGGGTGTCAGCTAACTCCATACCAAATTTTATTAAAATCGCTCCAGCCGTTTAGACGTGAAAAAGTAACAAACATACACATCACACACTCACAAACTTTCGCCTTTATAATATTAGTGTGATTAGTTTAACTCGGAGTATGACCAGATAAAGTTGCAGTAACAAGAGGGCTTGGGGAAAGGGGTTATTTAGAAAACTAATGGGTCAATTAGGAATCTCTGCCAATATTAAGTCTTACTTAAAATGAGAATTTCGTATTTTTGCATTTGACGAAGAATCACAATAACATCTACGTTACGGTAATGTTAGGGAAAAAAGAATTACTGAGAATACTTATGAGTCTAGAATCTTTAACCGAGGGTTTATTCTGCTTTTGATAAAAACATACGTTGATGGGGGATGACTACCTATAGGTACTATCTACAAAATTTGTAACTTTTCTTATCAATTCTGAATTTCCTCGACCATTTTGAGAGTTTCTAACTTCCCTTAGGTTTACTCTTAAGTTAGTATTGTTGACCATTTAAGGCTCCTCATTCCCCTTTTAAATGTATTTGGTTTTCTCTGCCAATGTTGAGGATCACTTGGCACATTTTTTTTTAATTTTAATACGAACAATATTGTTTTTATTAATTATCGACAAAAAATCTCAATCTTGCCCAACGTCAGTTCTTGTATTTCACGAACAATCACAATAACATCTCACGTTACTATTATTATCAGTGTTATTTCGAACGTCTGGGAAAGGGCTATTTGTCACAGTCCTTTCTCCAGCAACTTATTGTTTTCTTTCGCTTCGACGCGAAAGAAAAAAGGCCCCACTGTCAACAACTTCCGCATAGCGCCAACATGTATACATATATGTATGTATAGATCTGTCCTTAGTTTTCTGTGAAATAAAATTGCGGTAAAGGCTCCAAGATATTGGGGTCAACTTTTAAGGATGTGAAAGATTAATATTTTTTGTCGCCGTATATCAAAAACATGCTGTTTTGTGTCACATTACGAAAATTGTGTGAAAAATGGTCGAAATGAAAGAAGAGTAAATAAAACAAAACATTTCTTGTATCTTCAAAGTAAATTTTATAACAAATATAAAAGCAAAAATTTTGTTATTTGTTAATTATTATTTATAGTTCGCCTTGTGTAAAAAATCAAAATGTTGGACAAAGCTGAAGGAGCCTTGGCCTTTATTCTTTATTCCTTCAGTCGCTTCAATTTTCCTTAATGTCATTAGAAATAGAGCTTAACAGTTAATTACACTTCTTTGTTTTCTACAGGCTGAAAAACCCAGGACACTGAAATTTCATCTTTTAATTTAACCTAAGCATTTTATCCTCATTATTATCAAATGTCCCCTTCACTTAAAAGCTTTGTTCTGTTTTGAAATAGATAATAAAATAAAAAGAATTATAGAGAAAACGAGCCTCGACAAAGAAAATACAAAATATTTAATTTAATGTTTCCATCATCTGATTCATTTTGTTTTATTGTTCTACATACATATAGTTATATTTTGCATCTTAACAGACTTATTGATTAATTAAGTTTTTAACTACCACACAAATTAAATTAATAATTGTTTTCTGTTCAGTTATAAAATACAGTAAGTAGTATACGGAAAAAAATAAAGAATTAGTGCATAGACGAACATTTATCACATTAAAATTGATGAAGCGTTGATATTAGAACTTGATAAGGCCTATTATATTTCCCTATAAAAAAGAACACAAATAAAAAATAATCTATCCATCTCCACAATTTCGATTTTTTTCCATACAATATTTTTTTTAACGTCCATATTTTCAACAGGATTACGATCTGACAGTTCGTTTTTGTCAGAAATTGGAAACAACACGTTGAACACGTCGCAGAGAACATGCTTACCTAGGTAATTGTTTTCGCTTTACCGAAACGGTGTCAACAAATTCAACGCGTAATAAAACTGTGCGAGTATTATCGTAACTGCGTCGGTTATTGTAATTGAAAGTGCAATCAATTGTATTCCCAAATGCTTATTTAGCTTTCCATGCGCTTTTCAATAGGAGTTAATTAAATCGAGACTCCACGCACACACATGTATGCATATATAAATTATCATAGAAAAATAAACTTTTCTCTTTATCGAATCAAGCGTACCTGTAGAAAATTTGAATTCCCTACAACTTTACTGATATGTTTTAATAAAACGCAAGGAAATTCTGTTTATTAAATTATCACATGTAAGCAGCAACCCACCATACATCTAGGCCTATTGTGGGTTGCCGAAATTGTTTACACGATCCCAGGCCCTATAAATAGGTTGCTACGTGGTCGTAACAACAGTTCAGTTTCAGATCTCGTTGCGAAACGATCGAGGCGAAGAAGCAATTGTGTGAGCATCATAACAGTGACCAAATATTTTAACTATATTGGTAAAACGAACAATATAGCTCAAACCCCAACGCCAAAACACGACACTTTAGTTGTCCGAAGCACTTTTCGGTAACAAAGTTACCTTCTTCAGGGACTGAAGTGAACTAAACCTAAAAGAGAACTTATCCTAATATATACTGAAAGTTGTTAAGGTTCAGTGAACATGCTTCAGCAGCAATAGTGATGATGTTCAATGGACCTTGACAATAACAAAAAAAAATTAAACTAGACTAAATATAGATCCAGGGATAGGACCCTTGTCATTGTTAAGTAAAATTTGGTTATTTTTACAAATGTATAAACTTTCAAAACTATCTAGTAGACAATTATTTCTAACTTCCTTAACTAATTTAAGATTATTAATATTAATATTATGTTCTTTAGTAAGAATATGTTGGGCAACACTAGATTTTTCGGCTCTACCAAACCGTGCATGAGCTAAATGCTCCTTGAACCTAGTTTGGATCGAGCGTCTAGTTTGTCCAATATATTTTTTACTACAGTCATTACAGGTAATTTCATATATCCCTGACTTTTCTAAGAAAGGAATTTTATCCTTGGGGTTACCGAGGAGAGTTTGAAGGGAGTTACCACTTGAACTGTAGGCAATGCAAAAACCAAGTTTACGAAAAATGCCTTCGAATCCTCGAGTAAATCTTGGCTCGTATGGCATAGTAATAAACTTGCTCTTACTGGCGTCTGTTTGAAAAGTCGAAGATCTTGAAACAGAATTCTTAAATTTAATCTTATTAACTAATTTATCAATGATGTTACTATTGTAACCATTGTCAATCGCAATTTTCCTAATTGTACAGAGTTCCTTATGATACCTACTTTTACTAAGAGGAAAACTAAGCAATCTATGTACAAGGAAATTAAAACTAGCCATTTTATGTTCAACGCAATGATAAGAGTCGTTGGTTATAAATCTAGAGGTATAAGTGGGTTTTCTATAGATATCAAATTCTAAAGAATTCCCATTTCTTATAACCAGCGCATCTAAAAATGATAGCTTGCCATCTTTCTCCAATTCAACAGTAAATTTGACCGAACGGAAACGTGATGTTTTAAATTCACGTAACCCCAAGGATAAAATTACTTTCTTAGAAAAGTCGGGGATATATGAAATTGTCTGTAATGACTGTAGTAAAAAATATATTGGACAAACTAGACGCTCGATCCAAACCAGGTTCAAGGAGCATTTAGCTCATGCACGTTTTGGTAGAGCCGAAAAATATAGTGTTGCCCAACATATTCTTACTGAAGAAAATAATATTAATATTAATAATCTTAAATTAGTTAAGGAAGTTAGAAATAATTGTCTACTAGATAGTTTTGAAAGTTTATACATTTGTAAAAATAACCAAATTTTACTTAACAATGACAAGGGTCCTATCCCTGGATCTCGGCTATTTAGTCTAGTTTAATTATTATTTTTTGTTATTGTCAAGGTCCATTGAACATCATCGTTATTGCTGCTGAACCATGTTCACTGAACCTTAACAACTTTCAGTATATATTAGGATTAGTTCTCTTTTAGGTTTAGTTCACTTCAGTCCCTGAAGAAGGTAACTTTGTTACCGAAAAGTGCTTCGGACAACTAAAGTGTCGTGTTTTGGCCTTGGGGTTTGAGCTATTTTGTTCGTTCTACAACAACCGCCAAAGTTTTTCCAGTCTTCATTGTTTTTTTTATATTGGTAAAGCTTGAAAAATATAAGAAATAAATTATTGTTACAAAGAAAACGTGTTTGATTACACGACAATATATTGAAATTAAAATCGTTACCAGATATAGTTTTAGTCGGAGACAACCCTAATAAATTTCCATGACAATGATTCAAACATACATTTTTCCTATGGGAATCCATAAATAATTAAAATTTCATTTAAAATATTGGCTTTTAAATTCCTCCTTTGGTAACGTAAAGTCAATTTTAATTTTGCCAGATTCATGGATTCTCCCGTGCTCAGTGCTGAATCCCAAATCTGAATAAATCTGTTGGAAATTAATATTTAAAGTTCCAGGGTAAACGGGGTTGATATGCCGGTGTATAACTGCTAATTAATTTTAAAACTGTGTTCTGTAACAAGTCACCAGAATATTCATGAATTAAGAATGACGTTCCATAAAGTTGGCCATTCCTACTCAAACGTAAAAGTTTATATTCCATTAGGAACGAAAAAATCCAATGAATCTCGGAACGGAAATTATAACTGCGAGGCGTCTCCACTTTTTAGTCCGCAAATCCTTCGTTTAACAGATGTTACACTGCAGATAATACTAGTATAAGGCTTTTTGAAATGAGAAGAACTTCCTTACCTACTGAAATTTATTCACAGTCAGCCTTTTAAAATCAAAATCGGGTAGTAAAAAGGTTATTATTTCTTGTAATGGTCGGCAATGGGAAATTACTGTGAAGATTTTATTATAACATATAAAAAAGTATATAGTCAATATACGGGCGGAATAATTACTGTACGCACGTTATAGTCAAACCTCATGAGAATTTGAAGAACTTCTGGTATCCTTAATGACGACAATTGTAATGATAGGAAGCGATACAAGCAATAAAGCCCCGTTGTCACTGCATATCCTACATGGCATGAATATAAAAGAAAGTAGACAGGTTGGATACTATCATATTAGAGTAGAACCTATGGAAGTCATAAATTTGCATAATTGGAGTAAATATCTTTAAATGGCATTCACTTCACTGCTCTTCTATTAAATAATGTCAATTTACATATTTGACAACAAGGAATAACATGTTTCGTAGTGAATTGTGGTTATGAGCATGGGCAACGCCAAATTTTGTCCTGTCACACTAGGGGTCTTCCATTCATTCCGTTGGTTCTTGCCAGGAACAATAACACAGGAATAGAGGAGAGACGTGTACCGAAGCAAACCGTGCAATTCAGCAGCTAAAGCTCTCGCCTGCCTTAAGTGTCCGGAAAGAAGGCGGGGCGAGTGTTCATGTGACGATACCACGTGAGCTAGGGCATGCGCGCGACTCACCAAAGTCGGAGTCTATAATCGATCTGTGGGTGGGATTATGTCTGTATGAACAAATACCATGCAAGTTTGAAATATTTCTGGTATTTTTAATGATGTCATTTGTAATGATATAGAAGGGGGTGAAGACTAACACGTCATTATTAAGGCCCCGCCCTTATTGCGAACGGTACACGGCACGAATCTAAGATAAAGTGGACAAGTGGCGTTATTATTGTACAGTAGTCCTTAATAGAGGCCTGAATGTCACTATTCTGGGTGCACTTCTTTATTAATTCTCATCTGGTGATTTTCTAATCTTCTATAAAAAAAATGTTTTTTTGCATAAATATGACATTAAGTGGGTAGTCAATTTAAATATTTGACAACAAGGAATAACATGTTTCGTAGTGAATTGTGGTCATAGGCATGGGCAACGCCAAATTTTGTCCTGTCACACTCGGGATCTTCCATTCATTCCGTTGGTTCTTGCCAGGAACAATAACACAGGAATAGAGGAGAGACGTGTACCGCAGCAAACCGTGCAATTCAGCAGCCAAAGCTTTCGCCTGCCTTATGTGTCCGGAAAGAAGGCGGGGCGAGTGTTCATGTGACGATACCACGTGAGCTAGGGCATGCGCGCGACTCACCAAAGTCGGAGTCTATAATCGATCTGTGGGTGGGATTATGTCTGTATGATCAAATACCATGCAAGTTTGAACTACTTCTGGTATTTTTAATGATGTCAATTGTAATGATATAGAAGCCGGTGAAGATTAACACGTCATTATTAAGGCCCCGCCTTTATTGCGAACAGTACACGGCACGAATCTAAGATAAAGTAGACAAGTGGCGGTATTATTGTACAGTAGTCCTTTATAGAGGCCCTAAATGTCACTATTCTGAGTGCACTTCTTTATTAATTCTCATCTGGTGATTTTCTAATCTTCTATAAAAAAAATATTTTTGTGCATAAATATTACATTAAGTGGGTAGTCAATTTAAATATTTGACAACAAGGAATTACATGTTTCGTAGTGAGCAACGTCAAATTTTGTCCTGTCACACTCGGGTTGTTCCATCCGTTCCGTTGGTTCTTGTCAGGAACAATAACACAGGAATAGAGGAGACGTGTGCCGAAGCAAACCGTGCAATCCAGCAGCAGGCGCACCACCGTAGGTCGCAGTAGGACGCCGTCGTCGTCGTCGAAAGAGCGCCGCGACGCCTCTATAGTCGCTCGTTGCACGCCTTCGGATCGACAGGTGCGCGCGAATAAACTGATACAGTCGGCTCGTCGAGACGCGTTATAATCACCGTGATTGTTATGAAATACGACGAACGACCGTTGGTTGTCTCTTAACGAATTCACACGTCGTGAATGCGAGCCGCGGAACGTACCGGCGAGTTGCGGTGCGACAGTTTTGTTGAGTTTTGTGAGTTTTAAAAAAGTTGAGAAAATTAGTAAGTCACCTCGTAAAGTTCCTTTTTCGGCATTATTATTTACTGTTTTTGTCCAAGGACTTAAAATATAATTACAAAAATATTAGTTTAATAAATATGCCTACAAACAAATTTTTAGTAAAAAAAATAATAATAACGAAATAAGTGAAAAAGTCTACCTTTTTATTTTATTATTTTTGGGCTCAATTTATCTTAATACTACTAATGTAAACGTCTTTCAATTGATCATTAACTGTTTTTTTTTTTAAATTATAAATTTAATAATATCAAAGCGACATTTTCACAATTATAAAAATTTGCACAAACAGAAATTAGCCAGGATTGAAATATTTTTAAATACGTAGTTTCAAACAGGTTTCCCAAATTTTAAAAAGTTTGGTGTCACTACATTAGTTCAAAAGTCTGCAACTGAACTGAACTTGTTCTAAAGATGTTCGAAACTTTGCTTTCTAATGAAAAATAATTAAATTGAATTATTTGAAATTCAGTTCAATGAGAAATGGAGGTAGTTTTCAAAAAAATTTAAAAAGTAGCAAATGATTTATAAATGTTTACATAAGTTAGATACTATTACATAAAAATAAAAAAATATTTTCTTACCCAAAGTTCCAAAATTAAACTTTGTCAACCAATTTATTTAACTCTGATTTTTTCAAATGACACCACACCTATTTAATCATCTCATTCGATTCCTCTTATTTATTCTCTTTCGATCCACATAAATAATTTTTACTGCTTTATTTGAAAAAAATAAGCACCAATTTCGGATTTTTATTAATAGTACCCAATTTTACTAATTTACTACCGTAATTGTTAAAAAAACAAACAATAAACTATTCTGAAGCTTAATAATTCATACTTCAAAAGTCGCCGAAAACGAAGCTTTTTAATGAATAATATGAAATATATAGTTCAGTTAAGAAGATCATCCTTGATCATCCTAAAATGTCTAATGTACCACCCACTTTGAAAAACCCTGTGTTAATATTTACGTCCAAACTGCAAATCAATAGATGACAAATTTTCCCCCAAAGTAGTAAAATTAAAATATCAAAACTTGTAGAGAATTTTATCATTTGCTTAAATTTCAAGTTTAATTAATGAGACTTAATTAAGTACAACAAAATATAAATTCTAAAACATTTTTTTAACTAACAGAATTGTTTATACCCTCCTTTAGTTAGGTTATTCTTCTAAAATTAAATTTTAGTTACTTGAAGAAAAGTCACTACACTACTCTACTGCCACCCACGACGGTTATAAAAATTAATCTTTATTTAGAGCAGATTTTCATTTCCAAAGTAGTCGCTTGCGGACACAAGCACTAAATAAAACTGTTCGTCGACTTGTTTTAGAAAGAAACGTTATTAAAACTTTTAAATGAGTTTAAAATATATCCACTAGAGAATCACGTATTGTTGTAGGTTAGTAATTGCAGTAAGTAAACAAGAAAATTTAATTGTGTTTGTTTGAAAAAGTTCCACGAAAACTTTTTTGAGATACCTACCTACGTAGGGATAACAGTAACGTGCTTTGAATTGGCTCTCAAGCATCCACTTTGCCATCCATGAACGACGACGACTTGCTTACCAAATTAGGAACCTTCAAAGGAACATCATAAGTGTTTTTGGAATTTATAATTTACGTATATTCGAGACCAAAAAAAACGAATTTATGTCACAAAGGAAGGCAATGGCAATTTTGTGGATTAAAATATTTTACATAATAAATTAACTGACTTAATTTTGGGCACAAAAACCAATGTTGTAATATTAAGAACGACATGTCTAATTCCATTAGTGTTTTCCTTTCCTATCGTAACCCTATGAACCAAAATATCAAATCAAAGCATTCTTCGTTTAAAGTTCGTCTAAGCTTGATCTTCTAATGATTTTAAGCACAAAGCTATAAAATATTTCACTCAATTAGTAATTTTTTTAATGAATTTAGAGTCCCTGCTTTCAAATATCTTGTACTTCCACCCTAAGCACACAAGTGATATTTCCTAATGGTTTTCTCATACAATCAATACATGATGAATTACATGTGGATATCTACTGTTTCATTAAAGCTTCCTTCGTTTTCTATTTTTAGTTTAGAACATTTAAAAACAAATATAGACTCAATAAAACTGCGTATACATATATTAGTGGACGTGAATCAAAGTGATTACCAAATGGTAGTCGATTCAAACATTATTAATGTTGCACCGTGTTACAGTAGATGAAAGGTCGTTATGTATACACTACATGCAAGCAATTACGCTCTGTAAATGAATTAAAACGGATGATTAATGAATTCTAAGCCTAAACGTTTCAGAATTAATATCTTCAACAGCACCATAATAAATTATATGTACGAGGAACGTACTATGTTTAGTTTTTGCAAAAAAAATGTATATTCAAGCGGTATTGGAAGAAATAAATTTTTGCAAGTGTTCTAAGAATAGAATAACCTAACCTAACCTAACCTAACCTAATCTAATCTTATTTGCAAGAAGGCTAACAATTGTCAACTGTACTGTAATTTCAATACCTGAAAGCTATTTTAACCCCTCTTAGTGGTCTTCCAAAAATTAATGTAAGTAATGACTTACAAGTTTGATGAAACTATACATCCCCTATTTCACTCCCTTAAGGTCGTCACCCTTGACATAAAAAATCCTGAAGCAACTTTTCATTTCGCTAACTTCAGTAGTTTTAAATTTCTGTATTTCAAAAGAATCTGAATTTTTATTTCACCCAGCAAGTATTTCTATTTATTTTTTTATTTTTTTGTTAGAATATACGAGTAGATGGAAATCGAACAGTACCAAAAAAAAAACCGTATTACCGAAATGACTTGTGTCACGAAACTGGGGTATTCCGGCAGAAATTTTGTGCAAAAGTTTACCAATCACGAAGATTAGTCAGATGCTATGCGAAAGGAAAAAGAAATATTACTTCATAAGCTCAAAGTCATTTGAGAGGAAATAGTCAGTAGCTTTAAACGTATACCGTCTTTTAGGGGTTTGGTTACCTCCAAAAACTTTTTGGGTTGGGATAAATAAGAAACTTTCATCCAACGGTTTTGGCTTATTACGTTGGCAAACGATTTCCAATCAGAGAGAAATCGAGAAAATGCTCGTTTTAAGATTACCGGCTGCTCCTAATAGGTTGTTTACATGTTTTTGCTTTGAAATAAAAATAAATAAAAAAAAATCAAAGATACGAAAACCCACAAATTTCTCCTTTGAAACATATTTTATAGAAGTAATATAGGCACGTAAAAAACACGAAAAAAAGTAATAAGCAAAAGGTTTTTTCCTTCTATTGCCTGTGCGAATTTGATTGAAGTTATTAATTGTAAGATATTTTTCAATTTTAGCAAGGACTCGTGGTTGAGCTACAGAAGAGGGCACAAAGTCCTTTTACAGCATCTGTAATGCATTACTGTGAATATAGTTCAAATTTCTAATTTCTCTAAGAATTTTTTGAATATAAGCTAAGGAGGCAGGTGAAAGAAATCACTCCTTCTAAAATATTTTGATTCAATTAACGTCCCTTGTCTAGATCAACACAAAAATGAAATATTTAAGAACGTCTAAGCCTTGATCTTGAAATGTACAGAATCATGGAAAAAATGACCTTTAAACTTTAATAATAAGTGTAACTGACACAAATGTTAACGTTATTATAATTCTGATAGCTTTAACTTTGATAAAGTTAAATCCAACAAAATAAAATTAAATTACAATGATGGATGAGAGTTCAATAATAGACAGAGTCATTTACGTCACGATAAAAATATGTAACCTTAAAAATAATATTTCCATGTAGGTACCTACATAGTTCTAATAATAACGTCAACGTTTCTGCCATAAAATAGTGGAAAATTAATGTAAGTAGGCATTTTATTATCGGCCGTTTTATCAAAATCATACCTGTACATGTATTATAATTGATGCAAATTTATTGCTTTAGAATCTAATAACAGACACATACTATAACTGGTCTGTAATTTCATTGCGCTTTAAATATCGTGAAAGAACGTGAAATTTTGTTTTTGTTATTTCACGGTTAAAGATCTATAAAATGATTGTACGTAAAGCAAGAAAAATAAAGCAGCAAATTGATCTATACTAAATTTTTGCAGAAGTTATTGGAGTGGATTAGGTTAGGTTAGGTTAGGTTAGGTTAGGTTAGGTTATGTAAGGTTAGGTTAGGTTAGGTAAGGATTTCATGACCTTTTGTCCGCCAGAAAGTGTCACAGTTGACCAAAAATTCTTCCACATTCTTTTTAAACATAGTGGAATTTATAGAAAGAGATATTTTAATCATCACAAAGTCCCATTAAAATGTATTCATTGTTACAACAGGTAGGAATGCCAACTTAAAAAAACGCCAAAATAATTTGTGACGCTGGCAATAAGCCAATAAACTGCTAAGGAATTTATTTTATCAAAGATTTTCTGAACATTATAATTAACTTCACCAAGCCTCGTTCAAATAATTAACCCTCTTCTAATTAATTACGAACAAAACACACACATGGACCCCAAATTATTACGTTGCAGTATGTGCGGCACTTGCTTCCAATAATAAATACGTTAATAGCATCCTAAATTTAAAATTGCGCGTTTGACAAGGCTAAAAACGAAATTGCAATTTGCGCTTGCAAACATCATGTTCTACTTTCCGAAAGATAAACAAAGCTTAATGTAAACAGGCTATGTTTATATTATACAAGATTGGAGTGTAAAATACTAATTTATTACCCAAACTTGCAGGGTAAAATAAGCATGCAGAAGTGGTTCTAAAGTAGCAAGAAAAGTTGCAAGCCTTTTTCTCTACGTGTTTTTCTTTTAAAACCGAAGCTGTTTCTAGTTAGTACAGAACAAAGTTAATTCAAACGATTTACTGCAAAATTCTTTAAAATATAGCTCATTCAAAAATTTATATTTTTATAATTGTAAGAACATATGCTTTCACAGCGGCAATCTATTAAAAAATTAACGTGCTAGCTAAAGAACCGTTATTAAATTCACTTTTTGTCTGGAATTGCACCTAACATCGTCAGTGGGTAAAAGTCCCTGCAGAGACTGAGAGCAGAGTTCGCTGTTCACTGCTTTTATACTGCGCAGCGGTGGGCGTGGTGAGTTTGCGCAGTCGACTTCCGCCGCTCTGCAATATAAAAACCAGTGAGCAGCGTACCCTACTCACAGTCACTGCTGTCTTCGTCCACATAATCAAACCAGTACCTCTAATGATTTCAGCCGCAGTTGCTGACCTAATCCTTAGCCTAAATCATAATTCTACAATTAATTTCTTTCATTTATGTGATTTCTAATTCCTCTAAACACCCAGCATATCACGTCTATTTAAATTTTCTTTTTTAATAGTGTAGACGTAGAAGGACGAGAGAAATATTTTCTGATTATTCCTTAAATAAAACGAAAAGCATTAATTAAAGTTGTCAATTTTAATTATCCAGAAGCATCCTAAGGTCTTCCATTCTTACATCGGCTCATTATGAAATGCGCCACTCGTACTCCATTCATCAACGTCTTCGTCAATGAATTGGCCTCTCGCATTTAATAAACGCTTTTCAATTGAAACATCGGGATAGCGTATTTTAATCGGAGGTCTAATTTGTTTTTAGCAATCAAGCAGATCCGCTCGAACGATTCGTCCTTTTGGATGAATAGTGACGCGATGCGTCGCGACGCCCCGTGCTCAGTCAAACTCATTTGAGAACATCTAATAGATTAATTAGGGCAAAATCTCTCCACGTCAAACAATGCGACGGGTACTATTTCACTTTGAGTTCGTGGTTGAAATTGAATATAGATACAAGACCTAATTAGCTACGATAATTAATCACACGTTACCTAAAAGAAGTATGATATCGTTTTACAAGTAATTGTAGATTTATGAAGCTTATAAAGTGGGGGTTGTGATAAGTAAATTAAACTATATATAAAATGGAATTAATTTAGTTATTCTTTGGGAAGCCTTCAGAAAGGGAAGTGGAAATTTTTAGAAAAATTTAGGTTTGGTTAGGTTAGGTTAGGTTAGACCATTTTAATGATACCGTTTCTAGAATGTGGATATACTTAACTAAAGGGTTTCCCATTGGCCCATTTTGCCAACAAATATTGTATTTTTAGCCTTATACGTATACATAATGTTACCCAACCTTACTTATTATTCTCCTAACCCAACCTAGTTCAGTTTATTCTCGTCTGGGTAAGTTAAACCATTAGATATATATTCTTATAAACAAAAGGAATGACATGATCAGTACTTTGCTTTACCTGCTGTACCCCAATGTTACTTTACCTTTACAAGACGCAAGGTTAGGTTAGTATGCAGTAAAATAAGACAATCTAACCTAATCGTGTGTATTTTAAATCATACAACATGAAAAATTCAATACTGCCAGTATGCCATTTCTCTTGTTTGTCAAATAAAAATCTCAAGACCCTAAGAGTGCATCATTTTAAAAATTTTCCCTAACCTAATCTAACCTTGTCCAACCTAACCTAATCTCCAAATCGAGTAATTCCCTCTCTTTGTTGTAATATTTACTGATTTTCTCAACTTTGACCCCATGAATTAGTTGTTGGTTGGTTAGATTTGTGAATAACTGTAAGAAGAAGAAAATGTCTTACGTACTGTCGTGTCAAAGTCAGCTGTTAATTGCGTTGTGTGTAAGTTTGCTGGTGTTGGCAGCAGTGTTGGCTTTTGGGTCGCTTACAAACTGGTTCGGAACACTTCGCAATTCAGATGTTGCAGCTTCTAAACTCCGATCAGCGAGACACAACCACAATAGCCACGACTTCGAGCAGTATCGCTACGATGGCCGATACGGAAAGGTTTGTACAACATCAAAATACCAATATCTTTGACAATTTCTTGTACAGAGTGTATCGCTATAAATATTTATTATTGGCGAAAATACATTTCAAATTAATTAAAAATACACTAAAGAAGGGTTGATGAAAAATTAGCCCTACAGGTCCCAAAAGCAGTTAAGTAAATATTTCATATATTTCTTGTAAGCCTCTGTAAAATCAAATACTCCTCCATTTAATATACGGAAATAAATGGAGAAAAGTGATTCAAATTGCGTGTATTTCTGTTTACGACCTCGTCTATTTCGACTTTTGAGACGTAAAGTGCCATAAGTACAAGTTCTGACTACGTATGTTTCGGAACAATCTTTAATAATAATACCGGAACTAGCTGTACGTAAATCCCAATTGAAACTTATTGTAAATTTTATAGTTCCGCCATAAAACTCAAATAAATCCTTCACATAAAACAGTAAGACCTATAAATAAGCAAATCTCTCACTATGGAAACTACCTACCCTTAATATTACAGTCTATTTTATACGAAAACTCGTCGAGATGAGCGGTTTTTTCCACTCTCTGCTGTTATATTCCTATATTCCTGTATCCCTTTTGGGATAATTATTTACCTTATCACAAATGCTACATAATGAAGCCTGGCTCGTAAATTTAATTTCACTCGTAAACTGAATCCGAATAATAACGTGACAACGTTTAAGTGTTTCAGTCTTCTACTTATACGATTCGTTTCAATTTGGGCAGCGATTTAATACAAAATCAATTTAATTTAATACATTTAAAGCTTCCTACGCAGAGTTTCTTTTTCCAAGAAAGTCAGTTAATACCTACCAAAATCGAAAACGTATAGTTAATTAAAAAAAAAAAACAAGAAGATTTAGAGTTTTGCTTTTGGGTGTAATTCCCACCAATGTTGGTGAGCTGACCGTCCCTCCGACCTACACTCCAATGCAAAGTTGGAGGGTAGGTAGGGCGGAAGGCCCTCTTCAGCCTCCTTTAGAAATCGTGGGAATGGGTTGGTGGTGGTTGGGGGGAAAAAAAGATGAGACAGACGATGATCTAAGGAAAAGCTGTACCCGCGACTTCGTCTGCGTGGAATAGTTGACTTTCGGTTGCATTTAAAAATTTTTTTCTTCCATATTTTTATTTTCTTGGCCGTAAGCCTTTTTGCCGACGTCATTAACAAAAACTTTAATTTCTTATTTTTGCCCCCTGTAGGTTAAAATTTTACAAACTTTAAATGTCGTATTTATATCTAATCAAAGCCTAATAAATAAGTTTCAAACCTCTAGCTTTATATCTACTTATCTATCTCTGTACCAAATTCTCATTTAAATCGGTTCAGTAGTTTGGGCGTGATTGCGTAACACACAGACAGACAGAGTTACTTTCGCATTTATAATATTATAGATTCATATAGTTTAATTATAGTTTAAAATAGTTTATAAAAGGCTTAGTATTCAACTACTTTTATTGATCCAAATAAACAAAACCTCTATAACTTTTTACACTTAATATTTTAATTTTCTGGGCCGTAAGCTTTTTGGACGACGTCATTACACAAAAACTTTCATCGGCTAATTTTATCCCCTTTAGGGTAAAATTTTTACAAACATTGAATGTCGTATTTATTTATATCTAATCAAAAGCCTAAAAAATAAGTTTCAAGGTTCTAGCTTCAAAAATTAAGGAATTTCCGCATAAACTTTCCTATTTCAACCCCTTACAACCCCTTTTTCGCATTAAAAAGTAGCCTATGCCCTTTCTCAGCCTCTAGACTATCTCTGTACCAAATTTCATTTAAATTGGTTCAGTAAATTTTAGGCGAGATTGTGTAGCATACAGACAGAGTTACTTTCGCATTTATAATATTCCGCGAATTCATTTTCATCGATTTTCCCATGGGAATAATATATTTTCCGCAGTAAAACGTAGCCTATGTGTTAATCTAGGGTGTCAGCTAACTCCATACCAAATTTTATTAAAATCGCTTCAGCCGTTTAGACGTGAAGAAGTAACAAACATACACACTCACACACTCACAAACTTTCGCCTTTATAATATTAAGTTAATTGCTCATGTAAAGGTTGATTAGGTGATCAGTGTAAACATATCATTGCAACATTGTTATATTGCAATAGGTAAGTTTTTAACCTAAAAATAATAATAATTAATCACAAATCACAATTAAATAAGTTGTCAAAGTTTAAATACATGAGTTAGATTAACCACAAAATCATCTTACTTGGTAATATGTAATCGTCTTTACAAAAATGAAACAAGCACATTTTTATTCCAGAATTTACTTTTTTAATTTTTAAGATCTTCATCCAAACATCTAATTGATCTGTTTGCTCTATTTTTTTCATGGTAAAGTAGTGGAAGCGCTGTCACAACCTTCTACCACACAAACCAACTTCCTTTGCTGGCACCATTATCGAAAATGCAAATATGTAATAAATTGTTTTTCATACAGTAATCAATAAAAATCCAATGATTTACTATCAAATCACCACTGTGTGCGTACATATCTCTCCCTTAACTTATTGCCATGTTTTACCACAGGGTGCTGTTTAAATAATCTAATCATCGGCAGCTCCAAAATTCAAGCTAGTTCACAAAATTTCCAAGCACTCCCACAGTAACTTTCTAATAAAACTATTCAAGTAATTGATAATGGCATTAATTAATACCTTATCGATAAATTACATAGAACTAGCACCTTTTTTTTAAATTAATTGTATAATGTAGTAGATATTCATAACCTAATTTGATTCAATTTTACATATATGTAGGTATATTTTACTGTATTGTTTTATTTTTTCATTTTTAAACAAGAAAAATGTCATTCTAATACTCCTGAAGTTTTAACTATTTTAATTATAACAATAACACTTAAAACACCAGTGGGTGATTTTCCTTTTTAGCCTCAGACATCCAACTACCCGCTTTATTATTTTCGTCTTACAATTTACTTTACTTTTTTCTAATTTCGTATTTAAATTAAAGCTACTACGCCTTTAAAATAAAGTCACAGTTAGTAGGTCGGGACATTAATTAGTACTTACAGCTTTTTCCTTTTTTTAAGATAAAAAAATATAAATTCGTTAATTTTCTTCTGTCCGGACTGCTTTTTTATATTTGGAAATGCTTTCTTTTGTTCTCCTACTAGGAAAATTTTTTAATTTAATTTAAAAATTATTCGCTAAGGTTAAATTTAGAAAAAGAAAACGGGAGTATTCTTGAATTTTCCAACTGAAGTCTTTATTTTTCTGGAACGTTCTCGAAATACTTTTGTAACGAACGTAGTCATATATGTGTATGGTATTATAATGGCAAATATAAAAGCACAGCTTATTTTTAATAACTTACGGCGTTTACCCAGCGATCACTATAAGCAATCTGTATTGATTTCACAATTAGAAAGTCAATAAAGTAGTTTGATTCCTATAAATCTCATTAGAAATAAATGCCAGAAATACAAATTATCCTTCGTGAAATTTCTGGCGGTATCTTGAAATAACGATTTGAAATCCCTGAGGCTTCCGTATCGCGCTGTATTATTAGGGTAATACTTGACTGAAAGTTGTTTATATACTTCGTTATTTCGGATTTTGCTGTTATATACATTTGTTTGTGCGTATATTTTATACTATATATGGTACGTGTATAAACTCGTACGAATCGAAATACGTACCGAACTTTTCAAAATAACATTTGTCTCGAGTATCGGTTTGTAATAAATAAATCCGGGGAAGTAGCGAACTTCTTCTTTCATTTTTATAACAAAACTTAGCGTAACGTAATGCATCAATTCTGAGAAACGTGAGTATACTGAGTATATTGTATATATGTGTAAACGTAAAGAAAAGTGCTTAGGGAAGTATATATAGAAAATAGAGTGAAATCGTTGTAAGTAGGTACGTACAGACGGGCGTAGCCAAAACTTTTCAAATTATATTTTTACAAATGGAACTGTTTTTCTCGTCTATTTTATTTTATTTTTTTTATTAATTTTTACACATTCATAAATAACAGAGACTGGAAATTTAATATATACTGTAAAAACAGAAATGAAAATGAGGCATTTTTGCAACATTCCATCTGTATAAACAACATCCCAAATTCATTAAAAAAAATTGGATGGAAACGGCATCAGTGGTTTACCTTCATTAAACATGTAATTAATTATTAAATAAATTTGGCTAACAGTGAATATAATATTGTAACGTAATTTATATATCACGTATTTTTTTAACACTTTTTATTAATTAATTCGTACACCAAAAACCAATAATTCACTAAATACTTCGCTTCTTAATCGCTTTTCCTTCACTTATAACTTATATCTGTCACTCTTCTGTCAGTCTAGAACTGTCAAACTGTCCAACGCTGTTCCTTATATAGTGTTGTGGACGTTTCTAGGTGATTTTCGAAACTTCCTGCAACTTTTTCTCGAACCTACTGGAACGCGTCATAGGTAACTTTCGTAGTCGGCGCGTGTCAACTTCATCCAAAACGCTACGTCCGTCACACTATGTATATAATAATTAATTACATTTATGTTTCATGCAAACCATTAACGCTGCACTGGTTACAATTTTTGGTAGGTACTCTTGAAACTTTTTATATGCAGGTAAGAAAATAGTTTAACCGACAACTAGAATTGTTCAGGAGACAGTACAAAAGTATGGGGTAGAGAAGTATTAAGCCCAACTCAACTGTAATTCTATGGAACTCCCCTACTTTACCTGAGTAAACCTACTTTTTAAATTAAATAATATGTTTGTATATTTTCAGTTTTTTAAGTTTCTTTTGTTTCGTTCGTAGTACGTTTTTGCTAATTTGGTACTGTATATCAGAAATACATAATAAAACTAATAGCAAGTAAAATTGTGTCATAAAATTTGTAATTCTACCTTGAACTACAAGGACACACCTTGTCACTAAAAGAAACAGATGTAACTGAATCCTTCTATGGTCGATTAACTTTTTACATTCACTGTATAAAGTAAAGGCACCAATTGTCATGTTATTTAAACTTTGTTCGGTGTATTAATTAAAGATTCAAAGATTCTTATAAAATATTATATAAATTAAACTATTGGAGAGTTTAACTGAAGAGAGAATACATATACATAGACTATAGTTTTAAAATATGTAACACTAATTTATAAACATATTGCGATGAGACTGACTACAAATTCTGCAGGACAAGGGGTAGTTCTTCCTCATTATAAGCTATAATAACTATATACAGGATGCTCCCTACTCTAATGACCGCCTAAAACGACGTGCTAGTACAGGAAAATTTTTCGACAAAAAAACTTTTAAAGGGGGAGTGTACCCCATCCAGGGAAAAACAAAATATGAGCATTTGAAAGTTTTTTGTGAAAATGGCTATAGAGTTTGTTGAATAACTGTTGACTAAAAACCAAATTAGATGGTTGCTTTAATTTTTTATTTTACATATAAAAATATCGTCGTTTTTATGTTAAAAGGTTGGAAAACTATCTGCGGTTATTTTTAAAATAAAAAAACTGATAACAAAGAGAAAATATTCTTGGAAAATTAATGACTTTTTTATCAATAATATTTGCTGTACCACCACGTCATTCGGGGCGGTCACCCTGTAAAAGCTCTGTACATACAACTCTCCTTCACCCTACAGAAATTATAACCAGCCCCTTCCCAATATCTTCAAAATTGTTTGTAAATTTTTTTAAATATTTTTAAACATTAGTAATCTACATACGATTTCTTTAGAATGACCGAATTGTCGAAACGATATTGTAGAAAATGCTTAACAAGTTGTTTAATGTATACAGGGTTTTTCAACTTAATGGGCTATTAGAAGTATATGAATTAGTAGAAGGAATTCAATTCTGAAACTTGGGCTCATTTGGTTATTGTTTATGCCGCTTCTTTTAAAAATATTTTCAAGTTCGATTTACATCCGGTTATACCGGAAGTCGATACCAACTTTGTTATTTTAAATGGAATGGTATATTTTTTACGCTGAATTCGAATAAAACGTGTAATTCTAAGGTAAGTTTGATAACCAACTTGTACATCTATGACGATCGGTTTCTGAGTTAATTTAATTTATAGAAAAAAAAATCGCTACCGCAACCCACATTATAAAGCATAACTTCCACAAAATACGACTTAGAGTGTTGAAATTTTTACTAGTAATAGCTGAATATTAGTGCTAACGCCTTGACAAAATTGAATTAAATAATTTATACAGGGCGTTCAAAATAAAATTCTAAAATTGAAAAACTTCAAACACGAATAACCTCGTTTTTTCAAATGGCACCTACTATTTTTTATTTTTTCAATCGATTCCTTTTTTTATCCTCTTTCGATCTATATAGATACTTCCTATTTTAAGTAATAATTCAAAATTATTCCAAAATTTTCAAAAAAAAATAGGAAGTATCCATATGGATCGAAAGAGGATAAAAAATGGAATCGATTGAAAAAATGCAAAATAGTAGGTGCCCTTTGAAAAAACGAGGTAATTCGTGTTTGAAGTTTTTCAATTTTAGAATTTTATTTTGAACGCCCTGTATAAATTATTTAATTCAATTTTGTCAAGGCGTTAGCACTAATATTCAGCTATTACTAGTAGAAATTTCAACGTTCTCAGTCGTATTTTGTGGAAGTTATGATTTTTTATAATTTATAACCGATCGTCATAGGTGTACAAGTTGGTTATCAAACTTACCTTAGAATTACACGTTTTATTCGAATTCAGCGTAAAAAATATACCATTCCATTTAAAATAACAAAGTTGGTATCGACTTCCGGTATAACCGGATGTAAATCGAACTTGAAAATATTTTTAAAAGAAGCGGCATAAACAATAACCAAATGAGCCCAAGTTTCAGAATTTAATTCCTTTTACTAATTCATATACTTCCAATAGCCCATCAACTTGAAAAACCCTGTATACTTCAAATATACACTTTTCTTATTAATGTGCATGTCAAAATTAATTTGTGTACTTTCAGTCACTATAATTATTTTTCGTGTTCTTTCTTAACATTTTTTTTTCTTTAATAAGTATTATTTAGAAAACGGTGTAAGGGTGTCGTGTCTCTACCGTAAATAATGATTTTCTGGAAAATGGTCATACTTGTAATCCTGCCTTGAACTACGAGTACACACTTTGTCACTAGCAGTTTGTTGCAATAGGACGATACATTAGTCCTGGTATTATCCTGACAAACGAGTCATACAATATTTGCTTTCGTTTGAACAAACTAGATAAAAGACAAACGAAACACATCAATCATTTTAAACGCCCGGTGCTTTCAAAATGATACAAATGATCGTTCGAGAAAATCAACAACGAAATTTATTTTCATACCATAATTCGGGACCTACATACACACCTTAATAGGTGAACTAAATAATTGGAAAATTGATAGGTTGTAGAAACTGCAATAACACAAATTGTTTAAGTATTGTGGTAAAAACAAAACTTATTTATTTAGTGTTCGACTTCATAATAAAAGGATTTATTACCTAATAAAAATTTGTAACTGAGAAAGACACTACAGTCATAGGAGACAATCAATTTTGCAGTTATGGTGTTCATATAAATTAAGTCCTTAACTTTTTAATTCCACCCTGTATAAGATTTTAATTCTGCCCCTGTGCGTATACCAGTTCATCTATTCATCATCAGGAAAATACCTCGAGACAGATGCTACACATTGGAGTGGTTATGTCGTCGTATATTATTGTTGGTAGGAGAGGAGGTTCGTTTTGATTTTCATATTTCACCGTCTCTCCTCTATGCGCTATTGATGACAGAAACACCACGTTATCACCTGCAGCGTTGATATTATTTCGAAAAAAATATGCCCTATCTCGAAGAACTGCTTTGTTCGGCCAGATTTATCATGAATGAAAATGAGCCGAGCTCGAGTGGCGCGCCATGATTGATCACCTCTGAATTTTATCTACTTTTGGCGAGGTGATTCAATAAAAAAAACAGAGAAAATGGTAAACAAAAGGGGGAAGGATGGCCGACATAACGGACCGAAAAGTGGGCGTTAAGCGGTTAAGTACAAACTGGACAAAAACAATTTTGTTCAAAAAAAAAAACAACCACAAATTTTTTTGGTTGACATGAATAAGCTTTCAAAGTTTTCAATTGATATGGGATGATGGTGATATATGCGGATTAAATTTTAACGATTTTATCACTTCATTTGTACAATATATTCCATATTAATATTACCATAAAACGCTATTTTTTAAAATACTTTGCATAAAATAGAAAAGTAATTTACGTAAATTAATAATTATCTAATAGCTAATTGAAAAAGTGCAGCCATTACGTTGAATAGAAATTGTCACCTGTTTCACCACCCTAACCCACTTCTAATTATTTATTGCCCCTTACCAACCCTCATTCATAATGCTGAATTGGTCTCCCAATCACATATTATTTGTCATTTCAAATAAGAAAACATTTATTGAGATGTAGTGATGACGGATGGAACATCAGTGACCTAAATAATGGAAACTATGTTATGGGGATGCTATACTACACCAACAAACTACTTTTTTCTTTAAATGTCTAGAGGGTATCGGTATCGCTATCGGTATCATTAGAAAGTTTTTTTTTGACTTGCCCTTACTGGTCAAAAATCACTGGTTCATTGGGGTCACGATTGGAAATACATCGCAACTAAAGTGTTAGCTTAACAGAGTGGAACATCGTGATAAATGGTTTGCCATTTAGCAGTCTAAAAAGAAAAATTGCGCTTGTAAAGTCAGTGCTCCCTTAAAGATATAAATCGATTCATATATCACGATACACAAATGTACCTGTCGTTAAAGGTTGATTGACTTGGCCCCATTTGTCAATAAAAAATTGTATTACGTACCTAACACATAACACAAAAATGGAGATAGTTTTTCCGGATCACATCAAAATCGTTCTGATGGGACATTCGAGCCCAACATTTACAGAACAATTCAAACATTATAAATAACAAAATATTGTTTAGACTGTAGGTTGTTATTATTATCAGTTTCAGTATGTACATTTACATAGTTTTGAATGAATCAATGCCAGAATGGATAATAGCGTAACTGACAGAGCCCATAAGAAAATATTTCAATATAAATTCATAATAAAGTATAAACACCTTTGTAAAGTGAAACAAAGGATTTCCAGAAAAATATACAATACAGAACTACAAGGCCATGTTTATTACATTATTTTACCCAAAAAAGAACACATTATCGTACCCTGGAATTCCCTGTTACTATTTCAAATAATGTATAACAAAATAGAAGCAAAAAAAGTAATAAATAGTATTAAGAAAAAAACACAAAAAAAAACGCTTTTTGATGTTTGAAGTAGTTCTATTACCAACAATGTATGTAAAGAACTAAACCGATTAAACATAAAATAAATGTCTGTCAATAAATCTAACACAAAAAAGATTTTAGTAAACAATAAGCAAAAACTCAATAAATTACAAAATAGTGGTGTTTATAGGTTAAATTGTGCAGATGGTAATTCCTTCTATATTGGTCAGGGGCTGTTCATAAAATACGTCACGCTTAAATTAGCTTCTTTACCCCCTCCCCTCGGTTGTCACGCTGTGTCACACATTCTGGGACCCTCCTGTAAATATTACGTCACAAAAACTAAGCCCCCTCCCCCCTGAACATGATAAATTTTGATTGATAATACACAAATTTTGATAATCAAAAATATTTATTTTATTTTCATAATAAAATTTAAATAAATCAATTAATATCTTTGGTAACGAACAAATAAATAATATTCAGTAAATGTCACGTTTTCGTAGACCCCCCGTCCCTTGTCACATCTTGTCACACTCAGCAAGACCCCTCACCCCCCTTGTGTGGACTGAAGCAACATTGTAAGAAACTTTCCCATTGCTGAATTTGATAGATAACACTAAATATTCAAGATATACAATTTTTTTAGCTTTCCCAAAATGAGAGAAACAAATATAAATAAAGTTGTAGCTTAATTACTCCTTAATCTCTTGTGTACCCCATTGTATATCTTATATTATTGTTACGAGTACTTGCCAATTAAGTTGGTGTGAGCATAATTAACGAACATCTTCCCTGAATACATAAGGAATATTCTCGGCTTTCCTGAAATATCTAGAAAACACCAGCAAAGATCAATGGGAAAACAATTGGATTACTAGACGGCTGTAGAATTCCCTAGAAAAAGGCTGAAAAGACTATATATAGGCGAGACACTCACACCGAGTTAGTTGACAGTGAACAGCTAATATTTCGAAGCGAAGCGATCGATAGGCGAACAACAGGCGATAGATAGATAGTGTCTAAATAATAGAGAGCGATTGATAGTGTTCACACAGAGGCGAGCGGGAAAAGAGACTTTTTAAAAGAAGAGAAAAAACACTTGGTAGTTTCACTAATATTTATTGAAAAATTCTTGACGACAGTCGTTTCGGTTGTTACACCATTATCAAAAGAGTAGATATACTGTATACAGTTTAATTTATTTTTAAAAATGTTTCACCAAGTGGCGAATAACCGCAGTATTTCAATTATTTTAAGAGACTTTTTAGTGAAATAAATTGTGTAGACTTGTTTATAACTGTAGTGTAGTCAAATTAAATTAAGTAATTAAATAAATTCGTTGTTTCGTTTTGCTAATTGTGTTTTCCGTGACCGAACACGTCACATTATATAAAAATCTCGTGTACCAATGTTTGTTCGAAATAATTTCCGGAACTATTCAGCCAATTCTTATGAAATTTAGCTTACTAAGTGCAATTTTGACCAACATAAAGGATAGAAAAGCTTTTATCTCAATTATGGAATTATTTGTATGTTCCATAGGTTTCTAACAGATGGCGGTGTAAGTTAGTTTAACGACACAGTACTACATCATCTTTTGTATCTGGGTTGTGTAAGTATCCAGTAGATTGCGCCGTGATTTAATTTTTTTATTTTACAATCTATTCCTTGTCATATGTGTTTATGTTTATAACCATAATTTAAATTTGACTTTATAAAATGGTTTAAAATTAAACGTTTTTACTGTTAAATGTAGGGCTGGGCCGATACCATCTTCCAATGCTTCCTTGACCGATACTGATACAATATCTAAAAGTTCATTCTTTATTCAATTTAAATTTATATATTTAACAAATAGAAATTTTTTTTGAGAATATTAATTTTTGAACGTGTTCCGATGTAAGAGAAGTTCTGAAAAAACTGATTCAGCTGGTATTGCTAAGTAACGAACTGCCAATGTTTTGGATATTTCACTTCATTTTTTCACGAGACGAAGCAAAAGCACAAGTATCTGATTTCAGATACATTTGTATCTGAACTTTTGGGTATCGGCCAGTATCGGAAAATTGCCAATAGGTAACGGAAAATTGCCAATATCCACCGATACCCGATACTGAGTATCGGTATCGGCCCAGCCCTAGTTAAAAGGCTACAACAACGCGTGGCCGGAGCAGCTAGTTTTTTTTTATACGTAGAATTATGCTCTAATAGAATTTTTCCAGTCTATTTAAAATTGTTGAAAATAATTTTTTAACGCTTATTATCTCAACAAAATAAAGAATTGCTTCTAGGTACAAAGGTGTCCTGTAATAATTGTAGATATACGATATTTGTCATCTTTTATCTATAGTACAAATTGAAATAGAAAATACGTTTTTCTTCTAATGATTAGACGAAAACAGATTCTTGGAAGAAAGGGATACTTTTTGTTCTACTACGTGATAGAATAAAATCGAATATTTGCTGAAAGACAGAAAGGTAGACATTTTTTTATGTAAAAAATTGTTTGTAGTTTTCTTTTGCACTAACTTTTGACAAAATAGATCTTTTGTAACATAAGAAACATGTCTCAATATTGGATCACTTAATAAAAGATTTATGAGCCACAAACAGTTCACATTCTCTCTATCCATTCTTTTCATACCCTTTTTCTCCCTTCTTCCCTTCATCTCCCCTAATTCCTTTCCTTTCTGTCCCTTATTCCCTATAAACCTCCCTTTCAGCCGGTCCTTTTCTTTATTTTTTCCTCCCTCTCTTGTTCCCCTTTCTTCCATTCCTCCCTGTCCCTCTTTTTCTCTCTTTGTTCCCACCATATTTCTCAATCTTTTTCTAGCCTCTCTATTCCTTCTTCTCTCCATCTCACTTATTTTCTTTTCTGCTGCATCCCATCTTCCTCCATCTATTCATCTCTTCTTCTCTCTCTCTACATCTCTTCTTCTCCTGATATCTTCCTCTCTTCTTCCCTCCTTTTCTCTCAACCTGCTTCCCTTCACATTTCTCTCACCTCTTCTCAGTCTTTTCGACCCTCCTTTCAACTCCTCTTCTTCCTATATCTCCCTCTCTTCTATTGCCAACATATCTTCATTTCTTGTCTCCTCCCGTCCCTTTTACCCCTCTTTATTCCCCCAACGTTCTCATTTTGTCTGTCCCTAAAAGTATCCCTCTCTTCCTCACGTCTTCCTACCATATTTCCAACTCTTCTTACCTCTCTCTCCTATTGTTCCCTACTTTCCAGTATCTCGCAATTTCTTCTTATTTCCCTATCCATCCCTTTTTCTTCCTGCCCTTTATCTATTCGCCCTTAAATCTCTTCCTTTCTATCTCTTCTTCCATCCATAAATTCCTCACTACATTCCCACCTCTCTCCCCCTTCTTCCGCCCCTCTCCATCCTTCTTTTTCCCAGCGTCTTCTTACCTTTTTCACAATCCACTCTTTACTTCAGCTTTCCTCATTCCTTTCATCCCTTTCTCCCTCAGTCACCCTCTCTCATCCACACAGATGTCACAATAAAAAATTACGAAATATCTAACCGCTGGTCGATTCTTCATTTATTATTTTACGAGATTTCTTGACTTCTTTGTAAGAAAAGCAAGAAGCCTAATATTCCTGCCGTTTACTTTTCCGCATTAGCCGTGAAACTTTTAATGGAATTTCGAATTGTTTTATGGCAACAAAGCGTTATGTTAGGTGGGTTACGTGGTCAGAGTTCTGGAGAAAGAGGATTACGATCCCTTTAATGCGGTAATCCAAACAATTTTGTTTTAAAAGCCTACACGAAACAAATAATGAAAAAAAAATTCGAGAAAGTATGTACAGAGTAAAGATGGACAAATTCTGGTCCCTTTCGATACAATTTTTTGTAGGTATTTTACTTATATTTTTGAAACATTTGACATTCAAGGTAATTAATGAAATAGAAATACAGAATAATGGGTAGTAGGCGTCTTACAATTGTGAAACAACATTAAACAAACAACTCACTTATTTTAGCCCACGATTTTAGACCAAAATAAAAATGTCAATGTATTTTTCTTGATAAGAACTCTGTTGTTCTCGTTTTTATCCCTTTTAACAATCCAAATACTTATAAACTTCTTTTTGTAAATACTCGATAACTCTCGGTTTGGACTTATACCTTATTTTAGATTTCTTTGTATACATTTTCTCTGGAAACGTTTATGAAGTGCATATTCGACAATATCTCTGAAAATATGACACCGAAATATTACAAAGAATTAGTAACTATCTTTTAGTAGGTAATAATGCAACAAATTTTGATTTGGAAATAACTATCAGCAAAGAAGAAAGAGACACGTCCCGCCATCTCACTGACGTAGAAATAAGGTCTAAAATGATACTTGTAACGAGATTACAAAAGTCGATAAAGTTTTCGCATGAATTTTATATGGTTCTAAAACAAAATTGAGATATTTTATCTTACATATTAAATTTTACCAATTAACATCTAATATTTTAATAATTTGAGAATAATATATTCACAAGTAATCATTTTAGTACGACATTTCTTGAGGAAAATGGATTTCGATGAAGTGTAGTCGAAAACGAAGTTACTTGGTGCAACTTACCTAATAGTTTACTAGCACATACTAGAACTAAATTAAATTACAACTTTGTGTTAGTACCTATACTTCGTATATCTATGCAAATTACTACAATTGTATCCTATGATTATGTAAAGTGGGAGCAGCACTGTAGCAAAGTAATTGCTTTCAAAATAAGAGAATAAAAGTTTAATTTAAATCATTTCTATTGTTCTACACTCGACACATTATTTTATTTAATTACCTAAGCTCTTGTAAAAAATTCAAAATCAGGTTAACACAATATTCAAATACATAATTTATGTCGCCATCTATTGGGTATTTGCTATTTCTGAAAAATTTGTGTATTAGACAATGCTTTGATGATTCAATGGCAGTATTTAGATATTAAATGAACTCGCTCTTAAGAACCCTTTCAGTTTTGGTCAATAATTAATCAAAAAGGTCTACAACTGGTAGTTTAAATAAATTTTCTACCAGCAACATAATTATTCTCATTAATGTCCTTTGTTTTTAAATAACAATAAATCATTATTTACGTACAATCGGAATGGAAAGTCAATTATATTGCAATATCCATTTAAGTGCAATATTTTGAAGCTCCTGAAATTCACGTAGCTATAGCAAAATATTGCACTTATATGTAAAATACAAAACAGTCTTTAGAACAAGAATTTCCATCTCAAGTCCGATTTTTAACCCACGGTAGGTACGTTAATCGCAAAACAAATGTAGTAGCAAAGTAAAAGAAAAGAGGTTCTTTGTTTTCGTCGAGAAGTTTACAAGTGGTGTAATGATTCTCAATCATGTACTTCTAAAAGTTGGTAGTTAGCAGCCATCTGCATTAGCCAGCCAGCCCGAAATCCGGGACAAGAACTTGCTTATTTTCGCTTTCAACTTTTGCTCTATTCCATTCAACATTCTTGCATTCTTCGAGGAAATTTATTTTCTCAAAGCTAGAGAACCGAACAACTTCTGACGGAATTTACGAATATTTCACGACTAGCCGATTGCGCAGTATTTTATTGGCTTTATAATAATGCCAGTTAGATAAAAAGGTTTAATTCTTGGAAAACTGAAATGCGATTTAAATGAACAACTCGAGACGCAACAACCCACACAGAAAGAATATTGTTTATTGAAAATATGCGTTCAATTAAATTAATTATAGTATCTGCTTGGATAGGAAACTTTTGAAAATTAATATGCAACTTCCCAGAAAAAATCTAAAGGAACATTATGGGAAATTTTTATGAAGATTGAATTTTTTATTATAAAAAGAATGTTTAATAAAAATGACAAAACGAAAAAATTCTTACAGAAAATTAAGGCAGAGGGAGAGTAGAAAATTATTGAAACCTAATCTAAAATTCTAATAACATAATTTTAACACACGCCCGAGCACACAAATGCACATTTTTTGTAAAAACTTTTAACAACAATCAGAGGATGTCACAATGTAAAGTAGGTTTCAAAGAATTAAATTTAAAAATTGTCCGTTCTTTTTTTTTTTGACATTTAAACTTTGCAATTAGAAATTTGTCTATTTTAAAGAGTTTTAAGAGCTTTATTGAAACACAAAGTTTATAAATATATACATTTCCACATATAAAAGGAAAAAAAAAGAAACATAATTTATTTTCCAATTTATAAAGTTTTATCATTATAAAAAGGTTTTTCAAGTTGATGGGCTATTAGAAGTATATGAATTAGTAGAAGGAATTAAATTCTGAAACTTGGGCTCATTTGGTTATTGTTTATGCCGCTTCTTTTAAAAATATTTTCAAGTTCGATTTACATCCGGTTATACCGGAAGTCGATACCAACTTTGTTATTTTAAATGGAATGGTATATTTTTACGCTGAATTCGACTAAAACGTGTAATTCTAAGGTAAGTTTGATAACCAATTTGTACACCTATGACGATCGGTTTCTGAGTTAATTTAATTTATAGAAACAAAAATCGCTACCGCAACCCAAATTATAAAAAATCATAACTTCCACAAAATACGACTTAGAGTGTTGAAATTTTTAATAGTAATAGCTGAATATTAGTGCTAACGCCTTGACAAAATTGAATTAAATAATTTATACAGGGCGTTCAAAATAAAATTCTAAAATTGAAAAACTTCAAACACGAATTAACCTCGTTTTTTTCAAAGGGCACCTACTTTTTTTTTATTTTTACAATCGATTCCATTTTTTATCCTCTCTTTGATCCATATGGATACTTCCTATTTTATTTGAAAACTTTTGGAATAATTTTGAATTATTACTTAAAATAGGAAGTATCCATATAGATCGAAAGAGGATAAAAAAAGGAATCGATTGAAAAAATAAAAAATAGTAGGTGCCATTTGAAAAAACGAGGTAATTCGTGTTTGAAGTTTTTCAATTTTAGAATTTTATTTTGAACGCCCTGTATAAATTATTTAATTCAATTTTGTCAAGGCGTTAGCACTAATATTCAGCTATTACTAGTAAAAATTTCAACACTCTAAGTCGTATTTTGTGGAAGTTATGATTTTTTATAATTTGGGTTGCGGTAGCGATTTTTTTTCTATAAATTAAATTAACTCAGAAACCGATCGTCATAGGTGTACAAGTTGGTTATCAAACTTACCTTAGAATTACACGTTTTATTCGAATTCAGCGTAAAAAATATACCATTCCATTTAAAATAACAAAGTTGGTATCGACTTCCGGTATAACCGGATGTAAATCGAACTTGAAAATATTTTTAAAAGAAGCGGCATAAACAATAACCAAATGAGCCCAAGTTTCAGAATTGAATTCTTTCTACTAATTCATATACTTCTAATAGCCCATCAACTTGAAAAACCCTGTATATTTAAACTAAGCACTTCCCTTCCTTTTCCCTTATAATCATTTTTTTCCTGTATTTCCCTACCCCTTTCCACACCTCTCCTTTTTAACAACTGTTTCAATAGGGCCAGACCACTACCATCCGCATTTATTATCCTTCCAAGTTCCTCCCTCTCATTCATCCCTGTTACTTCTTCTAATACATGCTCCATTGATTCACTCTTTTCTCCACATACTCTACACAATCTCTTACTTTCTTCCATCCAAAACTTATTCTCATTATACTCATTCCCCATTCTGAATCTAGCTATTATCTCTATACTTTTTCCTTCTCTTAGATATCCTGGCACCTCATTCCCTTGCCATTCTACCCATATAAAATCTCTCATACTTTTCGTGTATCTTGATTCCCATATTTTTCTCAAATCCTCACCTCTTACTATTTCATTACATCTTTTCCCAACCATCCTACTAACATTCAATCCCTTTCCTCTCCACTTTTCCGTTTGTTCTTTACTTATTGCCATTTCTGTTAAGGCCTTTTCCCTTTCCACATCATATTATTTTTTTTCCCCGATCCCCAATATCTTTTTCTTCCATATCTCTTTTCTGTTCTTCCAATATTCACCGAGAAACCTCTGATAAAAGGTAAATTTTTTGACAAATCATAACTTTCAAATTTAGTGATTGTAGTATCGATCATTCTGGAGAGTGTTGTGATTATAGTGCATATTAAGGAATTCTTTCGGACTTTCGTCCGTTTCATCTTTCTTCCCCCAACCATCAGCCACCCATTCTCAATATTCCTAAAGGAGACTGAAGAGGGCCTTCCGCCCTACCCTCCGACTTTTCACTAGAGTGTTGGCCGAAGGGACAGCCCGCCCACCAACATTTGTGGAAATGAGACACCCAAAAAGTTTAAAAAAAATTTACCTTTAGTCGATAAGTATCAACTCTTTGAAAAAAGTATAAAAACCGAAACAATTAACTATTAAAATGTTTTACCAAGAGATGAGCGAAAATTCAATGTCTACTAAAGAAACTGTTATTTACTAAACCAACTTATATCCATGAATTTCACCCCTTTCTATTACGCCACTGTAACTGTATTATCCTTATACATAAATTAATATCAATAAAACAGCATGTATTAATAAATGTTGACGATGCATATACTATAAAATGGATATAAAATTACAAATTCTTGTTCAATTCAGCGTAATTACCTAATAACCTGATTCCTTTGTAAGGATTCCGCGAACTGATATTTCCGTGTTACATTATTGAATCCATCTTAAGCTCGTATGAAATACTATTAAATCATTTCACAGTTCATTACGGCCCGGTGTATTCAACTCAAATCGATCGTTTTGTCCTGATTTGTACTGAAACCTTTCTTTAGAATAGGTACCTGCAGTTCAAGAGTCAATACTTACAAGAAAACTACGTATAAATGGATAGTCTATTCTGAAAGCCTAACTTAACCACATTCAAATCCAATTTATTTCTCTAAAGGGTTAAATATATCTTGACACAAATTCCATATAAGGGTATAATAGCAACTTAGAAACTCGCAAATTTAGGGGCATAGACCACTGACCTTTGAAAGGAGGTTAGACATGTGACGAAAAAGAATTAACTATAGGAACTACAGAACTATAGCCCATATACAGACTAATAGCTTTCAGCCTACCCCTTAGACGTATCTCCAGACTGAATTGAAACATCGTTTTAAGATTTTGGTCGATTGAGTTTGAAGAAGTTGAAGGGTTGAGGAATCCCAAAATAAAAAAAGAAATTGGCGGTTCCTTTTAAAATAGCGTTAACTTCCGGTATAAAAGATAAAACATATTTTAGAACAGTAGGCCAGTTCCTAAAACCCAATCGACCAAAATTTCAAAACGATATTCCAATGCAGTCCGGAGATACATCGAGGGGGTAGCTGCAAATGATCACCCTGTAGATATATTTAAATTAAAATAAAGGACTATTGACAGGAAATTATTTAGACGGTTCAAGAAAAGTCTATCAGGAAAATAGCTTGCAGTTTTCAATAATCAAGTGGTATGTCGTGAATGTCACGTTATGCACAAGCTAAAATAAATTTTATGTTCAATGAAACTTTTCTTCGTAAAAGCTTTTATTATTGGCGGTAATAAAATAGCGAAATTGACAGAGTATAAGGAGCACATTAAAAGACTTCATTAAATTCAACTCTAACCGCTTCGATAAAAAGGGAATTTCGTTCCGCTCAAACAGTGACGGTGCCTAGCATTTGAAGATGAAGATTCGTTTAAATAATTACTGTAAGAATGCGACAGTAAAGTCAGGACAGTGAGAATGAGAAGGCAGGACGGGGGAAGGGGGGGCGATAAGGAGGAGGCCGTTTTTCGGATGCGGATGACTAGGACGTTAAATCGTTTTTCCAATTACGGCCGGATCTAATTGTGTTACTTAAGTTGAAATGCGACATTTGCTAACGTTAGCAGAAAATGAAATTCCTCAAGGAACTGAACCGGTCGACTTACTTGACTTTATCTTTTGCTGGACTGCTACTGCCAAATGCTTGGAAGGTTGGATACATTATATGGAAGGAATATAATTGCCGAATATGTTTTAATGTTTCTTTTTGAATTAATAATTTGTCAATTAGTAAGGTACTTAAATTTAATGTCAAGATAAATTGATTTTATGAAATGTAATATAAAGGGTTTTTCAAGTTGATGGGCTTTTAGAAGTATATGAATTAGTAGAAGGAATTCAATTCTGAAACTTGGGCTCATTTGGTTATTGTTTATGCCGCTTCTTTTAAAAATATTTTCAACTTCGATTTACATCCGGTTATACCGGAAGTCGATACCAACTTTGTTATTTTAAACGGAATAGTATATTTTTCACGCTGAATTCGAATAAAACGTGTAATTATAAGGTAAGTTTGATAACCAACTTGTACACCTACGACGATCGGTTTCTGAGTTAATTTAATTTATAGAAAAAAAATCGCTATCGCAACCCAAACTATAAAAAATCATAACTTCCACAAAATACGACTAAGAGTGTTGAAATTTTTACTAGTAATAGCTGAATATTAGTGCTAACGCCTTGATAAAATTGAATTAAATAATTTATACAGGGCGTTCAAAATAAAATTCTAAAATTGAAAAACTTCAAACACGAATTACCTCGTTTTTTCGAATGCACCTACTATTTTTTATTTTTTAAATCGATTCCTTTTTATTATCCTCTTTCGATCTATATGAATACTTCCTATTTTAAGTAATAATTCAAAATTATTCCAAAAGTTTCAAATAAAATAGGAAGTATCCATATAAATAGAGAGAGGATAAAAGACGGAATCGATTGAAAAAATAAAAAATTGTAGGTGCCATTTAAAAAAACGAGGTAATTCGTGTTTGAATTTTTAAAACTTTAGAATTTTATTTTGAACGCCCTGTAAAAATTATTTAGTTCAATTTTAGCACTAATATTCAGCTATTACTAGTAAAAATTTCAACACTCTAAGTCGTATTTTGTGGAAGTTATGATTTTTTATAATTTGGGTTGCGGTAGCGATTTTTGTTTCTATAAATTAAATTAACTCAGAAACCGATCGTCATAGGTGTACAAATTGGTTATCAAACTTACCTTAGAATTACACGTTTTATTCGAATTCAGCCTAAAAAATATACCATTCCATTTAAAATAACAAAGTTGGTATCGACTTCCGGTATAACTGGATGTAAATCGAACTTGAAAATATTTTTAAAAGATGCAGCATAAACAATAACCAAATGAGCCCATGTTTCAGAATTGAATTCCTTCTACTAATTCATATACTTCTAATAGCCCATCAACTCGAAAAACCCTGTATAAAATTCTCGTGTCACAATATTAGTTACCATACTCCTCCGAAACGGCTTGACCGATTTTTATGAAATTTTATATGCATATTCAGTACGTCTGACAATCGGCTACTATCTATTTTTCATACCCCTAAGTGATAAGGGTTGTCCACTCCTAACTTTTGTATTTTTTGGACAAAATTATTCATTTTTATTTTTTTATGATTTGGCATTAAAAAATATATATAACCCTTAATTTTCATCCTTCTACCTACAACCCCCGTTTTTTAATAGCGATATTAGTACTGTAATAATCTTCAACTCTCAGTGGTCGATAACTGATCAATTATTATCAATCGATTTGTCATCCCCGCCAGGCGTTTACTGACGTCACTAGGTACTCACCTAGCAAACAGCACGGAGTGGGGATGAGAATGAAGCAGATTTTTTTAGAATGTTACAGGGAGTTCAAATATGTTCTAAGAAGTAAAATAATGTTTTATAATAACATTTCAGAATGATTTGGCAATGTCCAAGAATGTTCCCGAATCTTGAGGATCATTCAAGAATGTTTCAGAATGTTAACAAAAGTTAGAAAATGTTTTGAATCATTATGGGATGTTCTGGATAGTTCTAAATTCGCGAATATTCTAAAATGTTCCATCAAACGTGTAATATATTCTTACCCGGGCAACGCCGGGTATTGCTGCTAATTATTATATATTTCATTCCGATAAATGCGAAGATTGGTTTAAAATAAGTTATTGCGATTTTAGCTAGTTTGTAAACTAGCTGGATAGTTTACAAACTGACTAAAATCTTATTGCTCGTTTTCTATTTTACCTTTTCTAGTAAATTAACCAAAAAGCGACTGGTTAGTTTACGAACTAACCAACGATTTGGTTATTATGTATTACTAGCAAAATTAAGTTCATACTTTATCCAAATTATACTGCAGTTGTTTTCCCAATTGGTCAAAATCATTCGTTAACCGTAAGACTAGGAGCGAAAGAGGATTCGTAACTCGTTTGCTGTGCCTGCGTCGTGTTTTGGTGCTAACATTCAGATAGACGCCATTTTGTTGGTGCCAAACATTGTGTTACTACCAGTGAAGAAAAGTGGAAATTCTGTTAAGTATTAAACTTTTTTGTTTTTTGAAAATACAGAATGGTTATTTATTATGCTTTTGACTGTAAATGCCTCAGTGTCAAAAAAAGAATTGTGTATATGTTTTATTGTTAAGTAAATAAATTGAAGTTTTATTTGTTTGTGGCTCATGTGTAACTGAAAATATCCAAGTAATTTACTAAAAAGGATCATAATGCTTAAATTGTTTTTATTGGAATGGGTTTCTGTCAGTTTTCTCAAGAAAAACTACTTAGACAGGTTAAATATGTATAAAGAAAAAACTAGAAAATTTAGTTAGAATATATTATCTATAATTAGGAAAAAAATACTGTTGGCATTTTAATAAAATATGTGTTTTCTAAAAATGAAGTTTTTGTTTTCATTTCAATTAAAGGTTTAGTTGTAGCTATCAAATACGTTATAAAAATAGTTTCGTTGTTTAAAACGGTTTATTAATATTTGTGTATCACTTTTGTAGAAACCTTAACTATCACGAATATTCATTATTTTTTAATATACCAGGAAATGTATTTTTTACCGTGTCATTCCCATGCCTAGAAATTATTTAGATATAAATTGTTAATTTTGTTTGTCGCAATAAATGATTTAAACTAATTACCATATAAATTATAAAGTATATGATCAAATAAAAAAGAAATTTTCTAAAAAATGTCTACGAAATTATCTATATTGTTTTTCATTCTCGACGTTTTACAGTTGTAGTAAAATCCTCTCGGGCTTTCATTTTACCAATAAAATAGACTAATAATATGCATCAAAAAAATTTAAGAAAAATTGAAAATCTTAACATTTTTAATCAAAAAAGCAACAATTAGAACAGAATCACCCTTCTACTTTAGCTAAAAATTGTGCATATTTTTTTTTATATACTTTTTATGTATAGGTACTATACAGATAGTTTACACTACACACCAGCTAAGTAAGAACATTACCCTTGACATATATGTAATTTATTTAACTTATGTTTTATATTTTGAACATACCAAATTAAAATTTAATTAAGTGTTGAGTACCACACATTTTGTCAACTATCTGCTAAGTACTGTACATATATTTAGTATAAAGTGCCTGACTTTTCCAATTCATTCCCTTTAAATATCAGTTGAACAAAGCGAGACATTATATTCGCGATGAATGCGTAAAAATGTTTAATGAAAGAAAATTTGATGTGCACTGATAATTTTCCTTCTTTTTAATTTGTTTTTATTTTTAATTCAGTGGGACATAAAAAGCTTTTTACTCGTTTATAATTCAAGGACTACCGTTAGACTAAACGATAACACATTTTGTCAAATGAATGCATTGCAGTGCCTGCTTTTTTGTACGCTTTATGTGCAATCACGCTGGTTTAATTCAATATCGGTCAAAACCTCTTTTCTATCACCTAATGAAATGGATTGTTGAATCGGCCATATACGTATCTCTATACAATATACATACATAGTACGTAGGTATATCCGGAAACTGGAATTTAGCCAAAAATAGATGGAGTTTTTTAGCTGAAGGGTATGTCCCTCGTCACGCGATCATTCGAAGGATTACGGTTTGTCACACATCAGCCGTGAAAAAAAATACAGTCGTTATGTACGTTCAAAGTGTTTCGATATTGGACACCCACTAATTAAAACAGAACTCATTAGGTACTTGCAGAGAAGTTAAAATCAAAATGATAAAAAGGCATAGTGTGTACGAGCCCTAACAACTAAATGTCTGAATATTCGAGGTTTGTGGACATTTGTTGTCATTCTGGATTTATGTAAATGAAAATAAGATTCATGCACAAAATATTTTTATTTTACTTAATGCCTATATGTATATATAATATATATATATACAGTTTTTCAAATTGATGGGCTATTAGAAGTACTTATGTGAATTAGAAGAAGGAATTCAATTCTGAAACTTGGGCTCATTTGGTTATTGTTTATGCCGCTTCTTTTAAAAATATTTTCAACTTCGATTTACATCCGGTTATACCGGAAGTCGATACCAATTTTGTTATTTTAAATGGAATGGTATATTTTTTACGCTGAATTCGAATAAAACGTGTAATTCTAAGGTAAGTTTGATAACCAACTTATACACCTATGACGATCGGTTTCTGAGTTAATTTAATTTATAGAAAAAAAATCGTTACCACAACCCAAATTATAAAAAATCATAACTTCCACAAAATACGACTCAGACTGTTGAAATTTTTACTAATAATAGCTGAATATTAGTGCTAACGCCTTGACAAAATTGAATTAAATAATTGATACGGGGCGTTCAAAATACAATTCTAAAGTTTAAAAACTTCGAACACAAATAACATTTTTTTTTTCAAATGGCACCTACCATTTTTTATTTTTTCAATCGACTTCTTTTTGATTCTCTTACGAACTATAAGGATACTTTCAATTGTTTTATTTGTTCGGGTAAGAATATATTACACGATCGATGGAACATTCTAGAATATTCGCGAATTTAGAACTATCCAGAACATCCTATAATGATTCAAAACATTTTCTAACTTTTTTTAACATTCTGAAACATTCTTGAATGATCTTCAAGGTACAGGAACATTCTTGAACATTGCCAAATCATTCTGAAATGTTATTATAAAACATTATTTTACTTCTTAGAACATATTTAAACTCCCTGTAACATTCTAAAAAAATCTGCTTCATTCTCATCCCCACTCCGTGCTGTTTGCTAGGTGAGTACCTAGTGACGTCAGTAGACGCCTGGCGGGGATGACAAATCGATTGATAATAATTGATCAGTTATCGACCACTGAGAGTTGAAGATTATTACAGTACTAATATCGCTATTAAAAAATGGGGGTTGGTGGTAGAAGGATGAAAATTAAGGGTTATATGTATTTTTCAATGCTAAATCATAAAAAAATTAAAAAAAATTGTCCAAAAAATAGTGACATCAGTAGACGCCTGGCGGGGATGACTAATCGATTAATAATAATTGATCAGTTATCGACCACTGAGAGTTGAAGATTATTACAGTACTAATATCGCTATTAAAAAATGGGGGTTGGTGGTAGAAGGATGAAAATTAAGGGTTATATGTATTTTTCAATGCTAAATCATAAAAAAATTAAAAAAAATTGTCCAAAAAATAGTGACATCAGTAGACGCCTGGCGGGGATGACTAATCGATTGATAATAATTGATCAGTTATCGACCACTGAGAGTTGAAGATTATTACAGTACTAATATCGCTATTAAAAAATGGGGGTTGGTGGTAGAAGGATGAAAATTAAAGGGTTATATGTATTTTTCAATGCTAAATCATAAAAAAATTTAAAAAAATTGTCCAAAAAATAGTGACATCAGTAGACGCCTGGCGGGGATGACTAATCGATTGATAATAATTGATCAGTTATCGACCACTGAGAGTTGAAGATTATTACAGTACTAATATCGCTATTAAAAAATGGGGGTTGGTGGTAGAAGGATGAAAATTAAGGGTTATATGTATTTTTCAATGCTAAATCATAAAAAAATTAAAAAAAATTGTCCAAAAAATAGTGACATCAGTAGACGCCTGGCGGGGATGACTAATCGATTGATAATAATTGATCAGTTATCGACCACTGAGAGTTGAAGATTATTACAGTACTAATATCGCTATTAAAAAATGGGGGTTGGTGGTAGAAGGATGAAAATTAAGGGTTATATGTATTTTTCAATGCTAAATCATAAAAAAATTAAAAAAAATTGTCCAAAAAATAGTGACATCAGTAGACGCCTGGCGGGGATGACTAATCGATTGATAATAATTGATCAGTTATCGACCACTGAAAGTTGAAGATTATTACAGTACTAATATCGCTATTAAAAAATGGGGGTTGATGGTAGAAGGGTGAAAATTAAGGGTTATATGTATTTTTCAATGCTAAATCATAAAAAAATTAAAAAAAATTGTCCAAAAAATAGTGACATCAGTAGACGCCTGGCGGGGATGACTAATCGATTGATAATAATTGATCAGTTATCGACCACTGAGAGTTGAAGATTATTACAGTACTAATATCGCTATTAAAAAATGGGGGTTGGTGGTAGAAGGATGAAAATTAAGGGTTATATGTATTTTTCAATGCTAAATCATAAAAAAATTAAAAAAAATTGTCCAAAAAATAGTGACATCAGTAGACGCCTGGCGGGGATGACTAATCGATTAATAATAATTGATCAGTTATCGACCACTGAGAGTTGAAGATTATTACAGTACTAATATCGCTATTAAAAAATGGGGGTTGGTGGTAGAAGGATGAAAATTAAGGGTTATATGTATTTTTCAATGCTAAATCATAAAAAAATTAAAAAAAATTGTCCAAAAAATAGTGACATCAGTAGACGCCTGGCGGGGATGACTAATCGATTGATAATAATTGATCAGTTATCGACCACTGAGAGTTGAAGATTATTACAGTACTAATATCGCTATTAAAAAATGGGGGTTGGTGGTAGAAGGATGAAAATTAAGGGTTATATGTATTTTTCAATGCTAAATCATAAAAAAATTAAAAAAAATTGTCCAAAAAATAGTGACATCAGTAGACGCCTGGCGGGGATGACTAATCGATTGATAATAATTGATCAGTTATCGACCACTGAAAGTTGAAGATTATTACAGTACTAATATCGCTATTAAAAAATGGGGGTTGATGGTAGAAGGGTGAAAATTAAGGGTTATATGTATTTTTCAATGCTAAATCATAAAAAAATTAAAAAAAATTGTCCAAAAAATAGTGACATCAGTAGACGCCTGGCGGGGATGACTAATCGATTGATAATAATTGATCAGTTATCGACCACTGAGAGTTGAAGATTATTACAGTACTAATATCGCTATTAAAAAATGGGGGTTGGTGGTAGAAGGATGAAAATTAAAGGGTTATATGTATTTTTCAATGCTAAATCATAAAAAAATTAAAAAAAATTGTCCAAAAAATAGTGACATCAGTAGACGCCTGGCGGGGATGACTAATCGATTGATAATAATTGATCAGTTATCGACCACTGAGAGTTGAAGATTATTACAGTACTAATATCGCTATTAAAAAATGGGGGTTGGTGGTAGAAGGATGAAAATTAAGGGTTATATGTATTTTTCAATGCTAAATCATAAAAAAATTAAAAAAAATTGTCCAAAAAATAGTGACATCAGTAGACGCCTGGCGGGGATGACTAATCGATTGATAATAATTGATCAGTTATCGACCACTGAAAGTTGAAGATTATTACAGTACTAATATCGCTATTAAAAAATGGGGGTTGATGGTAGAAGGGTGAAAATTAAGGGTTATATGTATTTTTCAATGCTAAATCATAAAAAAATTAAAAAAAATTGTCCAAAAAATAGTGACATCAGTAGACGCCTGGCGGGGATGACTAATCGATTGATAATAATTGATCAGTTATCGACCACTGAGAGTTGAAGATTATTACAGTACTAATATCGCTATTAAAAAATGGGGGTTGGTGGTAGAAGGATGAAAATTAAGGGTTATATGTATTTTTCAATGCTAAATCATAAAAAAATTAAAAAAAATTGTCCAAAAAATAGTGACATCAGTAGACGCCTGGCGGGGATGACTAATCGATTAATAATAATTGATCAGTTATCGACCACTGAGAGTTGAAGATTATTACAGTACTAATATCGCTATTAAAAAATGGGGGTTGGTGGTAGAAGGATGAAAATTAAGGGTTATATGTATTTTTCAATGCTAAATCATAAAAAAATTAAAAAAAATTGTCCAAAAAATAGTGACATCAGTAGACGCCTGGCGGGGATGACTAATCGATTAATAATAATTGATCAGTTATCGACCACTGAGAGTTGAAGATTATTACAGTACTAATATCGCTATTAAAAAATGGGGGTTGGTGGTAGAAGGATGAAAATTAAGGGTTATATGTATTTTTCAATGCTAAATCATAAAAAAATTAAAAAAAATTGTCCAAAAAATAGTGACATCAGTAGACGCCTGGCGGGGATGACTAATCGATTGATAATAATTGATCAGTTATCGACCACTGAGAGTTGAAGATTATTACAGTACTAATATCGCTATTAAAAAATGGGGGTTGGTGGTAGAAGGATGAAAATTAAGGGTTATATGTATTTTTCAATGCTAAATCATAAAAAAATTAAAAAAAATTGTCCAAAAAATAGTGACATCAGTAGACGCCTGGCGGGGATGACTAATCGATTAATAATAATTGATCAGTTATCGACCACTGAGAGTTGAAGATTATTACAGTACTAATATCGCTATTAAAAAATGGGGGTTGGTGGTAGAAGGATGAAAATTAAGGGTTATATGTATTTTTCAATGCTAAATCATAAAAAAATTAAAAAAAATTGTCCAAAAAATAGTGACATCAGTAGACGCCTGGCGGGGATGACAAATCGATTAATAATAATTGATCAGTTATCGACCACTGAGAGTTGAAGATTATTACAGTACTAATATCGCTATTAAAAAATGGGGGTTGGTGGTAGAAGGGTGAAAATTAAGGGTTATATGTATTTTTCAATGCTAAATCATAAAAAAATTAAAAAAAATTGTCCAAAAAATAGTGACATCAGTAGACGCCTGGCGGGGATGACTAATCGATTAATAATAATTGATCAGTTATCGACCACTGAGAGTTGAAGATTATTACAGTACTAATATCGCTATTAAAAAATGGGGGTTGGTGGTAGAAGGATGAAAATTAAGGGTTATATGTATTTTTCAATGCTAAATCATAAAAAAATTAAAAAAAATTGTCCAAAAAATAGTGACATCAGTAGACGCCTGGCGGGGATGACTAATCGATTAATAATAATTGATCAGTTATCGACCACTGAGAGTTGAAGATTATTACAGTACTAATATCGCTATTAAAAAATGGGGGTTGGTGGTAGAAGGATGAAAATTAAGGGTTATATGTATTTTTCAATGCTAAATCATAAAAAAATTAAAAAAAATTGTCCAAAAAATAGTGACATCAGTAGACGCCTGGCGGGGATGACAAATCGATTAATAATAATTGATCAGTTATCGACCACTGAGAGTTGAAGATTATTACAGTACTAATATCGCTATTAAAAAATGGGGGTTGGTGGTAGAAGGATGAAAATTGAGGGTTATATGTATTTTTCAATGCTAAATCATAAAAAAATTAAAAAAAATTGTCCAAAAAATAGTGACATCAGTAGACGCCTGGCGGGGATGACTAATCGATTGATAATAATTGATCAGTTATCGACCACTGAGAGTTGAAGATTATTACAGTACTAATATCGCTATTAAAAAATGGGGGTTGGTGGTAGAAGGATGAAAATTAAGGGTTATATGTATTTTTCAATGCTAAATCATAAAAAAATTTAAAAAAATTGTCCAAAAAATAGTGACATCAGTAGACGCCTGGCGGGGATGACTAATCGATTGATAATAATTGATCAGTTATCGACCACTGAGAGTTGAAGATTATTACAGTACTAATATCGCTATTAAAAAATGGGGGTTGGTGGTAGAAGGATGAAAATTAAGGGTTATATGTATTTTTCAATGCTAAATCATAAAAAAATTAAAAAAAATTGTCCAAAAAATAGTGACATCAGTAGACGCCTGGCGGGGATGACTAATCGATTAATAATAATTGATCAGTTATCGACCACTGAGAGTTGAAGATTATTACAGTACTAATATCGCTATTAAAAAATGGGGGTTGGTGGTAGAAGGATGAAAATTAAGGGTTATATGTATTTTTCAATGCTAAATCATAAAAAAATTAAAAAAAATTGTCCAAAAAATAGTGACATCAGTAGACGCCTGGCGGGGATGACTAATCGATTGATAATAATTGATCAGTTATCGACCACTGAGAGTTGAAGATTATTACAGTACTAATATCGCTATTAAAAAATGGGGGTTGGTGGTAGAAGGATGAAAATTAAGGGTTATATGTATTTTTCAATGCTAAATCATAAAAAAATTAAAAAAAATTGTCCAAAAAATAGTGACATCAGTAGACGCCTGGCGGGGATGACTAATCGATTGATAATAATTGATCAGTTATCGACCACTGAGAGTTGAAGATTATTACAGTACTAATATCGCTATTAAAAAATGGGGGTTGGTGGTAGAAGGATGAAAATTAAGGGTTATATGTATTTTTCAATGCTAAATCATAAAAAAATTAAAAAAAATTGTCCAAAAAATAGTGACATCAGTAGACGCCTGGCGGGGATGACTAATCGATTAATAATAATTGATCAGTTATCGACCACTGAGAGTTGAAGATTATTACAGTACTAATATCGCTATTAAAAAATGGGGGTTGGTGGTAGAAGGATGAAAATTAAGGGTTATATGTATTTTTCAATGCTAAATCATAAAAAAATTAAAAAAAATTGTCCAAAAAATAGTGACATCAGTAGACGCCTGGCGGGGATGACAAATCGATTAATAATAATTGATCAGTTATCGACCACTGAGAGTTGAAGATTATTACAGTACTAATATCGCTATTAAAAAATGGGGGTTGGTGGTAGAAGGATGAAAATTAAGGGTTATATGTATTTTTCAATGCTAAATCAAAAAAAAAATTAAAAAAAATTGTCCAAAAAATAGTGACATCAGTAGACGCCTGGCGGGGATGACTAATCGATTGATAATAATTGATCAGTTATCGACCACTGAGAGTTGAAGATTATTACAGTACTAATATCGCTATTAAAAAATGGGGGTTGGTGGTAGAAGGATGAAAATTAAGGGTTATATGTATTTTTCAATGCTAAATCAAAAAAAAATTTAAAAAAAAAATTGTCCAAAAAATAGTGACATCAGTAGACGCCTGGCGGGGATGACTAATCGATTGATAATAATTGATCAGTTATCGACCACTGAGAGTTGAAGATTATTACAGTACTAATATCGCTATTAAAAAATGGGGGTTGGTGGTAGAAGGATGAAAATTAAGGGTTATATGTATTTTTCAATGCTAAATCATAAAAAAATTAAAAAAAAATGTCCAAAAAATAGTGACATCAGTAGACGCCTGGCGGGGATGACTAATCGATTAATAATAATTGATCAGTTATCGACCACTGAGAGTTGAAGATTATTACAGTACTAATATCGCTATTAAAAAATGGGGGTTGGTGGTAGAAGGATGAAAATTAAGGGTTATATGTATTTTTCAATGCTAAATCATAAAAAAATTAAAAAAAATTGTCCAAAAAATAGTGACATCAGTAGACGCCTGGCGGGGATGACTAATCGATTAATAATAATTGATCAGTTATCGACCACTGAGAGTTGAAGATTATTACAGTACTAATATCGCTATTAAAAAATGGGGGTTGGTGGTAGAAGGATGAAAATTAAGGGTTATATGTATTTTTCAATGCTAAATCATAAAAAAATTAAAAAAAATTGTCCAAAAAATAGTGACATCAGTAGACGCCTGGCGGGGATGACTAATCGATTAATAATAATTGATCAGTTATCGACCACTGAGAGTTGAAGATTATTACAGTACTAATATCGCTATTAAAAAATGGGGGTTGGTGGTAGAAGGATGAAAATTAAGGGTTATATGTATTTTTCAATGCTAAATCATAAAAAAATTAAAAAAAATTGTCCAAAAAATAGTGACATCAGTAGACGCCTGGCGGGGATGACTAATCGATTAATAATAATTGATCAGTTATCGACCACTGAGAGTTGAAGATTATTACAGTACTAATATCGCTATTAAAAAATGGGGGTTGGTGGTAGAAGGATGAAAATTAAGGGTTATATGTATTTTTCAATGCTAAATCATAAAAAAATTAAAAAAAATTGTCCAAAAAATAGTGACATCAGTAGACGCCTGGCGGGGATGACTAATCGATTAATAATAATTGATCAGTTATCGACCACTGAGAGTTGAAGATTATTACAGTACTAATATCGCTATTAAAAAATGGGGGTTGGTGGTAGAAGGATGAAAATTAAGGGTTATATGTATTTTTCAATGCTAAATCATAAAAAAATTAAAAAAAATTGTCCAAAAAATAGTGACATCAGTAGACGCCTGGCGAGGATGACTAATCGATTAATAATAATTGATCAGTTATCGACCACTGAGAGTTGAAGATTATTACAGTACTAATATCGCTATTAAAAAATGGGGGTTGGTGGTAGAAGGATGAAAATTAAGGGTTATATGTATTTTTCAATGCTAAATCATAAAAAAATTAAAAAAAATTGTCCAAAAAATAGTGACATCAGTAGACGCCTGGCGGGGATGACTAATCGATTAATAATAATTGATCAGTTATCGACCACTGAGAGTTGAAGATTATTACAGTACTAATATCGCTATTAAAAAATGGGGGTTGGTGGTAGAAGGATGAAAATTAAGGGTTATATGTATTTTTCAATGCTAAATCATAAAAAAATTAAAAAAAATTGTCCAAAAAATAGTGACATCAGTAGACGCCTGGCGGGGATGACTAATCGATTAATAATAATTGATCAGTTATCGACCACTGAGAGTTGAAGATTATTACAGTACTAATATCGCTATTAAAAAATGGGGGTTGGTGGTAGAAGGATGAAAATTAAGGGTTATATGTATTTTTCAATGCTAAATCATAAAAAAATTAAAAAAAATTGTCCAAAAAATAGTGACATCAGTAGACGCCTGGCGGGGATGACTAATCGATTAATAATAATTGATCAGTTATCGACCACTGAGAGTTGAAGATTATTACAGTACTAATATCGCTATTAAAAAATGGGGGTTGGTGGTAGAAGGATGAAAATTAAGGGTTATATGTATTTTTCAATGCTAAATCATAAAAAAATTAAAAAAAATTGTCCAAAAAATAGTGACATCAGTAGACGCCTGGCGAGGATGACTAATCGATTAATAATAATTGATCAGTTATCGACCACTGAGAGTTGAAGATTATTACAGTACTAATATCGCTATTAAAAAATGGGGGTTGGTGGTAGAAGGATGAAAATTAAGGGTTATATGTATTTTTCAATGCTAAATCATAAAAAAATTAAAAAAAATTGTCCAAAAAATAGTGACATCAGTAGACGCCTGGCGGGGATGACTAATCGATTGATAATAATTGATCAGTTATCGACCACTGAGAGTTGAAGATTATTACAGTACTAATATCGCTATTAAAAAATGGGGGTTGGTGGTAGAAGGATGAAAATTAAGGGTTATATGTATTTTTCAATGCTAAATCATAAAAAAATTAAAAAAAATTGTCCAAAAAATAGTGACATCAGTAGACGCCTGGCGGGGATGACTAATCGATTGATAATAATTGATCAGTTATCGACCACTGAGAGTTGAAGATTATTACAGTACTAATATCGCTATTAAAAAATGGGGGTTGGTGGTAGAAGGATGAAAATTAAGGGTTATATGTATTTTTTAATGTCAAATCATAAAAAAATTAAAATAAAAAATTTTATCCAAAAAATAAACAAAATTAGGAGTGGACAACCCTTATTACTTAGGGGTATGAAAAATAGATAGTAGCCGATTCTCAGACTTACTGAATATGCATAAAGTTCATAAAAATCGGTCAAGCCGTTTCGGAGGAGTATGGTAACCAACATTGTGACACGAGTTTTATATATTAGGTTATTTATTTGTTCCATATATCGACCAGTTAACTCATCTCACACTCTTCTTCTATTTATATTATTATCGAATATTCTTTATTTTATTTGCCTCTTCCCTTTTCTTAATCTAAATTAACCTACATATGTACAAGTATTATTTAAGGACCTTTGTTTAGGTAAGAAAAATGCAAAACATTAAGCAATTTATTTTTGTTTATGGTTTCACGTTAAGAGCTGCTGAGACCAGAGGATTTTTTGGGAATTCTTTACACTCTACGCGTTTAACAAAAGGAATTTTAATTAAACCAGTTAGTTTCCAAAATATTCCGTGCATTAAAAGAAAGGGTACCTAGTTGTTTTAAGTTCTAATTCCTGGAAAGCACAGGAAATTTAAATTGCGCTAATGCGGCTTTGAAAAAAAACTATGTATATACCTAACCCCTGGTCTTATTATACTAAGCATCTCCAACAGAAGTTTTATTAACAACATAAAAAAGAAAATTAATTAGAGTACCCATGCTGTTAAACAAACCCTCCACTAAATTGTTTGCTAAATAAGAAGTCCTTTTCAATTCACTTTACTTAGAATTTGTATTAATATTATATTTAACTAGGTACTCATTTGGGCTCTCATCTCCACCGATTCAGTAAAATGAACAAAAATATTAATTAAATACAACATGCAAAATCACGAGATGGAATGATTTCTTTGGGCTACCTAAAGTTAATTGGCATTAGAAAAACAAATTGGAAATACCATACAAAATCCAGGGCGATCAGGTGTCTAGATTATTAGGAATAGGGATGAATATAAACGTGATGGCTAGATGTAGAATAGGGAACGAATGCAGAGGGTGTAAATTATGATATAAGGAGGACAGGAGATGTAGGCTGTATATCGGGAGGGGTGTCAAAGAAGAAGGTCGATGGAAGAATGTGTGGAAATGAATGAAGAAGGTTGGTATTAAGAGAAATATTGGGAAAGAAAGGAGCGGTGAAAATGAAGTGACAGAGATGAGGAGTTTTAAGGGAATGCCCAGTGGGTTGTAGAGCCTTAAAAGAATTTTTTTAATATTTATAATGGGGAGTTCTGGGGAGAGATTTGCACTGGAACAGGTTTAATGGGAGTTGGGAATTTATTTTTTCTGGCTCTTGTGACTGTTCTTTATAAGCGCATATCTGAATTGATGGTGGTTTATGTTTATTGTTTGGCCTATATACATAAATTATGTATATATATACAGGGTTTTTCAAGTTAATGGGCTATTAGAAGTATATGAATTAGTAGAAGGAATTCAATTCTGAAACTTGGGCTCATTTGGTTATTTTTTATGCCGCTTCTTTTAAAAATATTTTCGAGTTCGATTTACATCCGGTTATACCGGAAGTCGATACCAACTTTGTTATTTTAAATGGAATGGTATATTTTTTACGCTGAATTCGAATAAAACGTGTTATTCTAAGATAAGTTTGATAACCAACTTGTACACCTATGACGATCGGTTTCTGAGTTAATTTAATTTACAGAAAAAAAAAACGCTACCGCAACCCAAATTAGAAAAAATCACAACTTCCACAAAATACGACTTAGAGTGTTGAAATTTTTACTAGTAATAGCTGAATATTAGTGCTAACGCCTTGACAAAATTGAATAAAATAATTTATACAGGGCGTTCAAAATAAAATTCTAAAGTTTTAAAAATTCAAACACGAATTACCTCGTTTTTTTAAATGGCACCTACTATTTTTTATTTTTTCAGTCGATTCCTTTTTTTATCCTCTTTCGATCTATATGGATACTTCTTATTTTATTTGAAAATTTTGGAATAATTTTGAATTATTACATAAAATAGGAAGTATCCATATAGATCGAAAGAGGATAAAAAAAGGAATCGATTAAAAAAATTAAAAATAGTAGTTTCAACACTCTAAGTCGTATTTTGTGGAAGTTATGATTTTTTATAATTTGGGTTGCGGTAGCGATTTTTTTTCTATAAATTAAATTAACTCAGAAACCGATCGTCATAGGTGTACAAGTTGGTTATCAAACTTACCTTAGAATTACACGTTTTATTCGAATTCAGCGTAAAAAATATACCATTCCATTTAAAATAACAAAGTTGGTATCGACTTCCGGTATAACCGGATGTAAATCGAACTTGAAAATATTTTTAAAAGATGCAGCATAAACAATAACCAAATGAGCCCAAGTTTCAGAATTGAATACCTTCTACTAATTCATATACTTCTAATAGCCCATCAACTTGAAAAACCCTGTATAAAATTCTCGTGTCACAATGTTAGTTACCATACTCCTCCGAAACAATTTTTATGAAATTTTATATGCATATTCAAAAGGTCTGAGAATCAGCTACTATCTATTTTTCATACCCCTAAGTGAGAAGGGTTGTCCACCCTTAACTTTTTTATTTTTTGGACAAAATTATTCATTTTTTTTTTTTTATGATTTGGCATTAAAAAATATATATAACCCTTAATTTTCATCCTTCTACCTACAACCCCCGTTTTTTAATAGCGATATTAGTACTGTAATAATCTTCAACTCTCAGTGGTCGATAACTGATCAATTTTTTACCATCAATCGATTAGTCATCCCCGCCAGGCGTCTACTGATGTCACTACTCACCCAGCAAACAGCACGGAGTGGGGATGAGAATGAAGGAGATTTTTTTAGAATGTTATAATTACAGGCAGTTCAAATATGTTCTAAGAAGTAAAATAATGTTTTATTACCTATAACATTTCAGAATGATTTGGCATTGTTCAAGAATGTTCCAGAATTTTGAAGAGTTGAAAAGTTAGAAAATGTTTTGAATCATTATGGGATGTTCTGGATAGTTTTAAATTCGCGAATATTCTAGAATGTTCCATCAAACGTGTAATGTATTCTTACCCGGGCGACGCCGGGTATTGCTGCTAGTATAAATAATAAAAATTTTCCCTCTACAACAAGGTTTAACGTTTGTTATTTCTTCTCCTGAAGAAGTTGAAGTTAAGAGAAACAATTGTAGTGATATTAATATGTCTCGATTAGTTTTGTGCTTCTCAATTTTAAATAAGTAACATATGTGTAAATTATTTATGTTTTGCACAGTATATAAATTTGGCTTTTATAAAGTAATTAAGTCGAAATTGTGTAGACTTACCCTCTATTTGATCCTCTTACATTTCCCTCGACATATCATGCATAAGAATGGATAAGTACAAAATCTCCTTTTTATTAGTACATACCTCCATATATACCTATGTATAAGTAGAATGACGAGCACATAACTGAATTTTTCAGAGGTACAAGAAACAAAAAAGTTTGCTTGATGCTCCATATTTAAATTTATACGAAGATGCAACTTTGCCGTTTCGCTCGGTTAATAAAAGTTTGAAATATTTGAAAAATGGCTTACAGGCCAACTTTTTTCCAATTTAAAAGAGCTTCCAGCAATCGTCATGAATAACGAGCTTTATATACCGTTCAATCGTTGAAAATAGACAACTGCACGGTAACGAACAGGAACAGAACAGGGCTTATAATAATGCAGCAGGTTAACTTCAAAACCGATATGGTCACAATTGAATTGTCCCAACTGGCTATGTTTCATATTACAGATACCAGATACTTGCAAGGTTCAAAAATTGACAGGTTTAAAAAAATTTACGACGTTTATCAGGCCATTAATAATGTGGGTCAATTTTTTTTTTTTTTTTTTGGAAAAATGAATTAATGACAATCGGCCATGAATTTAAAACATTTTCTTCTAAAATTACACTACTAGCAAAAATGTTGAACTTACATGTTGTTGATCACAAGATGTCGGTGTCATGCTTTCACCTGTAACAATGAAAAACTATTGGAGAAAAACGTAAGAAAATGTAATAGGTAAACGTTTGGAGGCTTTCTCATTTTATTTCTGAAAGGCATATTATATTACTAGCAGCCATACCCGGCGTTGCACGTTTTAACATTCTTGAATGATCTTCAAGATTCTGGAACATTCTTGAACATTGCCAAATCATTAAATTAATCTCTTGATTGTTACGATGATAACACTGACGAAAAGTCACTGAATTTCGGTTTATATACCATCAGACATCGAAATTTCTAATATTAGAACACTAGAACATTCAAATAGTCTGTTCTTTTTCGTTTGTCGAAATCACTTCAATTTTTTAGGTCACTGTTCGCTCTTGTTTCCAATTGATCTTCACTCGACTGCAAACACAATTTAACTGACAAAAAGTCACTGAATGTTGATTTATATATCATCGAACATCGGAATTCCTAGTACCAGAACACTTTAGAATATTTAGATGTACCTACATCACTTTGAATCGTAGATGCACACTTTTTGAAACTTTCTAGATCATTCAAGAAATTTTTAGAACTTTCTCGAACATTCTAAGTCGATAATAACAGTTTGCGCTCATTTTAGAATTTTTTAGATTCATTTCTGCCACCTACAACTACCCACTTCCACCCACCGCGACCAAACTACCTTACTCCCACCTGGAGACCAAGGGGTATTTACCACCCCAACAGGAAGTTGGTTGGAGTAGGTAGATAGAGAAAACCCTGTCTTTACGTACGACCATTAGCATTTTATATATGTATATTTAGATTTAGATTTAGACCACTTTAGATTTTGTAAAAACTTTTTTACGCTTTGGCATTGTGTATATGTAATGTAATAAAGTTACAACAAAATCAATCTCTTGATTGTTACGATGATAACACTGACGAAAAGTCACTGAATTTCGGTTTATATACTGTAACGAATTTAGATGCTCTCTCACAACTACTGTCCTCCGACCCAAAGATGATCCCTTTAAATACACCTTTCGAACATTCTAGATAACAGCAGGAAGAAATTCTGATTGTTCCCGAAAGATGAGTAATAATTAGAAAGTAGTCGATAATTCACAGAATTGATCTTGTTACTTGTCGCTGGAAAAAGATTTACAGCTTGTAAAAGTCGTTTATGATAAAGGAAAGCCGGGCGCTGTGGCTGTGTCGTAAACATGTTAGCGATAAGAAGTACATGCATACAAATTGTTATCACACACACGTTCGCTCTTGTTTCCAATTGACCTTCACTCGACTGCAAACACAAGTCCTTATGAGTTAAAATATATATATGTATATTTAGATTTAGATTCAAATATTTCAGTTATTTCCTTTAATGATCAATGGAAAAAAATCAAAGCTGGTTAAGGGCTGCAGCCTAGAAATGGCCCCAAACAGGATGTTGGTGGAGGTTTCGTTCTAGTAAATCAGTTCATATTGGAATATTCTTGAATCCTTCCGGAAACTTCTTGAAAATTTCTTATATCTACTATACTAGCTTTATGTTTATTGTTGTAAGTAGTAAAAGCAGCCACCGTTTTTATCTTTTGTATACATATGTACAACACCCTTGTGTTTTTATTTTACTTTTTTCGTTGCAAAAATTAGCTTTCCTCTTTGGTTCTGGGAAATAAAGTGCGTATCTTACATTCGTAAATCCCGTTAATCCACGACGAACGCCATTCGTGTTTTTATTAGCGCCATATCGTCCCGAAATATGACAGCCACGATCCTTTGACGTAAACTCTCCCTTTCTCCTGCGCTGTCGTGTTAAATCAGAATGATAAATTTAAGTGTTTTTGTCTTGAAATCGCTTCTAAAACCTCCACTACATCCTAATTTAGGTAGACACATCATTGTTATTCTACATATGTGATATTTATGTTCCTACTTCTGTTTTTATTATTATCGTAATTAAAACGGGAGAAATTCTGTCAGCGTCGGCTTATGGGGGACTTAATATATGAAATAGGGACGCGCTAATAAGGGAGACGAGGGGAACAACTCGTACCCGTATCAAGAGCCTATCGATTAATGTTCCGCAGGCTATTTGTAACACAAAATGATAAACGGAGGGTATTCATGAATTCCCAATAAATAGTTGTGTTATCATTTCCAACTTTACAACATCAGTTTAAGGTGAAGGCAAAAACGAATTGGGAAGGGGTTCAATCACATTCAGGGTTATATAAAGAACTTCAAGGGTGATAACGACAGAAAAATATGAATTAAAAAGAATTTTCTTACGGTTATTTAAAAATCACGGAGAGGGGTGGTTCTTGAAGACTTAACCCCACCAGTTATTTCTTATTGAATACAATAATTCCGCCTTTCTATTATTTTACAATGTAGCAAATTGGACTCGTTTTTGCCGGTAGCAATTCGATTACAGTAGAGTAAATATTAAAATAAAGTTTTATTCGTAATCTCGTACAACCAGCACCGTTTATATCTAAAAATTGCTTTTTCTTAGTTCAACTTTTATTAAACCCCCGGTCGCTCGCTAGTTCGAAACAAAAAGCAATTTAATGCAACTGAACAAACGATGAAGAGGAATAATTTTGAGTTTACTATTAAAGAATGAAACTGAAATGCAACTGACTGCATCTTACAATATCCTTAAGGTAAAGAAAGCTAACGTTTAAACCAGAAATTGTGCAGAAATAAAGTTTCCCTGGGAAAATAAAAAATTAAGCTACGGAGAAATCGGAGAAATGCACATATAAACGTACCTATAAGGGCACAATGTACGTACACACATACAAATAGCACATTCACGTAAAAGTGAAGTGCACTGAACAACAAGAATTCACATCAAAACATCCGAAAGTTTGAGGTTATTGATTCCAGGTTTTATTTATTTTTTAAACCGGATAAATAAATTGTTTACCAAATGTACTGTAAAGTTGATAGCCAGAAATAAGACGAAATCTACAATAAACCTTAGCATGTCATAGTGTTTAATTTGATGACGGTTATTGAGACCAGAAAACTAAAAGACTTAATTCAAGTAGAAAAATCTGAGGTGGACGAGGTTCTTTTTTGGAAATCTGCGTAAAAGTCTGAAATCCCCTTTCTGCGCAGCAACTGCCACGCCTGAAAATACAGTAATGTTGCGCAGTTAACCACTGCTCATAGGCCTGAGCTTAAGAGACCGCCCATTATGAAACAGTGTTGCCAAATTAAATCGACGACACGACTTATAAATAAAAGACACTCCACCCAGTTTTTTGGTCATAAAGGACGTTATTTTAAAATTAAAGTAGAAGATTTACCATCGGGGTTGATTAAATAGCAAACGCAAGCCACACCGCTAGAAATACATTATAACCAACTCGCAGGTTAGTTTGTAAATTAAAAAATTATTTTGGTTAATTTATTATAAAATGTAAAATAAAAAATGAACAATAAAATTAAATCTCAAATCAGGGCTTTGTTTATTTTTTGAACTGGATAAATTGTCTATCAAATGTACTTAAAAGTAACCTGCCGGAAAAAATATTTAACAAAACGAAATATGCAATTATGCTCAGTATGTCATAGTCTTTGACAACGGCAGTAGAGACCAGCAAAATTAAAATTCATAACTCGAGTAAAGGAATACGAAGTAGGTGGAGTTCTCTCTAGGAGATTTGCGTAAAAGTAAGAAATTTGCTTTCTGCGCAGCAACTGCCACGCCTAAAAATACAGTAATGTTGCGCAGTCAACCACTGCTCATAGGCCTGAGCTTAAGAGACCGCCCATTATGAAACAGTGTTGCCAAATTGAATCGACGACACGACTCTTATAAATAAAAGACACTCCATCCAGTTTTTTGTTCAGAAATGTAACTCAAATAAGCACAAGGACGTTATTTTAAAATTAAAGCAGAATATTAACCACGGGGATGATAAACAAGCGACGTCAAGCTACCTTGAATTATGCAATTATAACTATATTGCCTTCGAGTTACTTTTACTGTTATTAAACGAGTTTTTACTTTATTTACCTTGCCAAAACGAAAAAAAGAATAAAAAATAAAAGAATCCCACCTCGCACTTATTCTGGAGTCGTTACAAAAGTTCCCGGATTTCATTTAAGCCCGTGGCTAATACGACGGTTAAAGGTCATAATAAAAATGCCTTCTGCTTTTTTGTTTCTGTAAAACTTCGGCTTTAAAAAGTTATGCGTACATGTTTTTAGGTTGCGGATAATTTCGTTGGTTGCCCGCGTTATGCCTTCGGGGAAAGATTTCCTACCGGGATGAATAAAATGAGTAGCTCGGGGCGACACATTTTCATATAGAACAGAATGTTTATTGCACGATAAAATGACAGCGGGACGAAATTACAAACGACTATTACCGTAGGTATTACGTATTTGTTGGGCAAAAGAAAAAACGAAAATAAAAAAAAATGGTCCATAATAACAAACGTCGGCGATTAAATCGATGTCAATTAAAGTTTTCTATTCATCAGAATTTTTTGTTGGACAGAGACAGGCGATGGCTGACAGGTCCTTAAAGGAAAACTTATTCCTTAGCTGGCTCTTGTTTTTTGCTACCCTTATCGAAAGTTCTAAAAAAAAATCAGCTATTGGATCAGAACAGATTTTTTATTGCATTCCTATAAATATACCAGTCATTGAATGTTCTTGAATCATTCCGGAAACTTATTGTAAATTTATTCCTTCAGGCAACTGTCAACTGCGCCGCCGTATCGATCGCTGCCAGAATTGATTTCCTAATTTTGTAATTCGTTTATTTTTCTCGACTATTCTCAAAGGTTTATTATTTATTAATGTTAAATAAGTGTTAAGAAGTAAATTGAGGGTCATCGTGAAGACTTCGCCTTGACACAAACTATTTAAAAGAAAATCCCTCAGAGAACAAAACAAAAAAGTTTTAGTAGGCCCTTTTATCATTGTTAAAGCCCCTATAAAATGGATTGCAAAACCCTCAAAAACACAACGCCACGCTGGCACTTTACCAACACAACATCCAATGCGGATTTAACCTTCACTTATAAATAATGTTGCTAAATTTCTTAATTAGCCTAGTTGTAAATTTTGTGAAATTATTATAGAGTGATGGTAAGTAGTTTAGTCTGAACCAACGATTTTTTAGCTTTTCTTTCCACCATAGTAATAAATTTGTTCCGAAAACTTTTCAAGACTTGCAAAAACACGTAGTGTAACTGTTATATTACGCCCAACTTTATGATGAAAAATTTAGAGGAAATTGCTCTTTATTGCCCTTATTATTCCTTAGTAGCGAGAACTTCGTACCTTATAAAAAAGTAAATGGCCTTCTTCTTCTACGAATCTTAATGTACAAACTTACTTACAACTTCGTAACTAATATAACACGAAAGAAACTTAACTTCAAACGAAAAGAATCTCGTACCAAAAGAGACTACACTTTTTTCAAAAATAATTGAACTACCTAAACTGATTGTGTGACACAAACAATACTCCACAATAAAGTAATTAAAAAAGATACAATTACGAAAGGACTGATCGATAAAGTCAGATAAACGACATAACCTAACCTTCAGGGTGCATAACGTTAAAACAAGTAAAAAATAAAATCACACTAATATTATAAAGGCGAAAGTTCGTGAGTGTGTGAGTGTGTATATTTGTTACTTCTTCACGTCTAAACGACTGAAGCGATTTTAATAAAATTTGGTATGGAGTTAGCTAACACCCTGGATTAACACATAGGCTACGTTTTACTGCGGGAAAATATCTTATTCCCATGGGAAAATCGATGAAAATGAATTCGCGGAATATTATAAATGCGAAAGTAACTCTGTCTGTATGCTACACAATCTCGCCTAAAATTTACTGAACCGATTTAAATGAAATTTAGTACAGAGAGAGCCTGAGAAAGGACATAGGCTACTTTTTAATGCGAAAAAAGGGTTGTAAGGGGTTGAAATAGGAAAGTTTGTGCGGAAATTCCGTAATTTTAAAGATAGAAGCTTGAAACTTATTTTTTAGGCTTTTGATTAGATATAAATAAATACGACATTCAATGTTTGTAAAAATTTTACCCTAAAGGGGATAAAATTAGCTATTGAAAGTTTTTGTGTAATGACGTCGTCCAAAAAGCTTACGGCCCAGAAAATTAAAATATTAAGTGTAAAAAGTTATAGAGGTTTTGTTTATTTGGATCAATAAAAGTAGTTGAATACTGAGCTATATAAACTATTTTAAACTATAATTAAACTATATTAATCTATAATATTATAAATGCGAAAGTAACTCTGTCTGTCTGTGTGTTACGCAATCACGCCCAAACTACTGAACCGATTTAAATGAGAATTTGGTACAGAGATAGATAAGTAGATATAAAGCTAGAGGTTTGAAACTTATTTATTAGGCTTTCATTAGATATAAATACGACATTTAAAGTTTGTAAAATTTTAACCTACAGGGGGCAAAAATAAGAAATTAAAGTTTTTGTGTAATGACGTCGGCAAATTTTAAATGCTGGCGGTCACGGGCATAGCTAGTAAATCAATAAATTAAGGCCATTTTAATTGATTCTAATAATTAGTTTAGCCTATCTAAAACCTCTTAACATTGCAATCTATTGCTAACATTTGCGGCCAAACCAGCTTAGAGTTGTCTCATCCTGTTAATATAAGGATAAATTAGTTGGGCCTAGGCAAATAGAGTATAATTATTTAAATTTCAAACTTAAACAATTTTAGAACTACAGCCTCATCTCCAATAGATCTACAACATTAATGTTACAAAAAGTAAATGAATCTATAGAAATTGGATATTTTAAGTATATTAAATTTGAAATTTAAAAACTAGTTGTAGCTAAATAAAACTTGTTTAACCTGAAATAAAGTGGGACTGGTTATGTTTCAGGCAAAACCAGTTTGAAGTTGGTCCATCCTATCTCTCATTCCATAAATTAGCATGGTCTAGGCAAAATTAGTTTACCCAAAAATAGAGTATAATTAAATTTCAAACTGAAGCAACTTAACCACCACATCCTAAACCTTCACGAGGACTATAACATTGAAATTAATAAAAATAAATAAATCATTAGGACTAAAAACTAGTTAGGACTAGGTAAAACTAGCTCATTCAGAAATCAAATTTGACTGAAAACATTTCAGGCCAAACCAGTTTTGGATAAATTAGTTTAGCCAAGGCAAAACTAGTTTATCCAAAAGTGGAGCATAATTAAATTTCAAACTTAAGCAACCTCACCACTACAGTCTAATCTTCAAGAGGTCTACAACATTAAAATAACTAAAAGTAAATGAATCAGGAGGACGTAGATATTTCAAGTATATTATATTTGAAATTTAAAAACTAGTTGGACCTAATTAAAACTTTTTAACCTGAAATAAAATGGGACTGGTTACGTATCAGGCAAAACCAGTTTGAAGTTGGCCCATCCTATCTCTCATTCCATAAATTAGCACGGTCTAGGCAAATTAGTTTACCCAAAAATAGAGTATAATTAAATTTCAAACTGAAGCAACTTAACCACCACATCCTAAACCTTCACGAGGACTATAACATTGAAATTAATAAAAATAAATAAATCATTAGGACTAAAAACTAGTTAGGACTAGGTAAAACTAGCTCATTCAGAAATCAGATTTGACTGAAAACATTTCAGGCCAAACCAGTTTTGGATAAATTAGTTTAGCCAAGGCAAAACTAGTTTATCCAAAAGTGGAGCATAATTAAATTTCAAACTTAAGCAACCTCACCACTACAGTCTAATCTTCAAGAGGTCTACAACATTAAAATAACTAAAAGTAAATGAATCAGGAGGACGTAGATATTTCAAGTATATTATATTTGAAATTTAAAAACTAGTTGGACCTAATTAAAACTTTTTAACCTGAAATAAAATGGGACTGGTTACGTATCAGGCAAAACCAGTTTGAAGTTGGCCCATCCTATCTCTCATTCCATAAATTAGCACAGTCTAGGCAAAATTAGTTTACCCAAAAATAGAGTATAATTAAATTTCAAACTGAAGCAACTTAACCACTGCATCATAAACCTTCAAGAGGACCATACCATTGAAATTAATAAAAATAAATAAATCATTAGGACTAAAAACTAGTTAGGACTAGGCAAAACTAGCTCATTCTGAAATCAGATTTGATTTTTTTTTTTTTTTTTTTTTTATTCTATTATTAAATTTAAACTGTTGACCAATTAAAACTTTTTAACCTAAATAAAATGACGGTAGATAGGAAAAACAGTTTGAATTATTATCTTCATTATAAATACACTTAGGAAAATTTACCCAAAATAAGAAATTAAATTTTTGAAGACTCCAAATTTAAACTTCACGGGCATACTGAAATAAAATTAGCATTAGACTAAATAGTAGCTATAAAACCTCTTCAGAATCATGCTAACATTTCGGCCAAACCAGTTTTGTATTGTTTAAAGGAAAATAGTGGCCAAAATGAGATAATTAATTTCAAACTTAACAATTTAACTACAGCTATCTCAAAGTCTACAACATTATACAAAAGTAAATGAATCAAGAATGATATTTAAGTATATTAATTTGAAATTTAAAAACTAGTTGACTAATAAAACTTTTTAACCTGAAATAATGGGACTGGTTAGTTCAGGCAAAACCAGTTTGAAGTTGGCCATCCTATCTCTCATTCCATAAATTAGCAGTCTAGGCAAAATTCCCCCCCCCCCCCCCCCCCCCCCCCCCCCCCCCCCCTGGTTACGTATCAGGCAAACCAGTTTTTGGATCTATTATTATAATTAGCAAGGCAAATTAGTTTACCCAAAATAGAGTATAATTAAATTTCAAACTGAAGCAACTTACCACCACATCTAAACTTCACGAGGACTATAACATTGAAATTAATAAAAATAAATAAATCATTAGGACTAAAACTAGTTAGGATAGGTAAAACTAGCTCATTAAAATATTTGACTGAAAACATTTCAGGCCAACGTTTTGGAAAATAGTTTGAAGGCAAAACTATTTATCCAAAAGTAGCAATTAATCAAATTAGAACCCACATAAGTTAATTAAATTCAACTTAAAATAACAAAATAAATATCAGAGGACTAATATTTAATAATTATTTTAAATTTAAAAACTAGTTGGACTAATTAAAACTTTTTAAGAAATAAAATGGGACTGGTACTTCAGGCAAAACCAGTTTTGGCCATTATTTATCCAAAAACAAGTTAGCAAAAGTTACCAAATAATTAATTAAACAAACTACACTACAGCATCTAAACTTAAACATACATAAATTAATAAAAATAAATAAATATTAGGACTAAAAACTAGTTGGACTAGGCAAAACTAGCTCATCTGAAATCAGATTTGACTGAAAACATTCAGGCCAAACCAGTTTGAAAGTTAGCCCAAACTATTTATCCAAAAGTGGAGCATAATTAAATTTCAAACTTAAGCAGCCTCACCACTACAGTCTAATTTAAGAGGTCTACAACATTAAAATAACTAAAAGTAAATGAATCAGAGGACGTAGATATTTCAAGTAGTATATTATATTTGAAATTTAAAAACTAGTTGGACCTAATTAAAACTTTTTAACCTGAAATAAAATGGGACTGGTTACGTATCAGGCAAAACCAGTTTGAAGTTGGCCCATCCTATCTCTCATTCCATAAATTAGCACGGTCTAGGCAAAATTAGTTTACCCAAAAATAGAGTATAATTAAATTTCAAACTGAAGCAACTTAACCACCACATCCTAAACCTTCACGAGGACTATAACATTGAAATTAATAAAAATAAATAAATCATTAGGACTAAAAACTAGTTAGGACTAGGTAAAACTAGCTCATTCAGAAATCAGATTTGACTGAAAACATTTCAGGCCAAACCAGTTTTGGATAAATTAGTTTAGCCAAGGCAAAACTAGTTTATCCAAAAGTGGAGCATAATTAAATTTCAAACTTAAGCAACCTCACCACTACAGTCTAATCTTCAAGAGGTCTACAACATTAAAATAACTAAAAGTAAATGAATCAGGAGGACGTAGATATTTCAAGTATATTATATTTGAAATTTAAAAACTAGTTGGACCTAATTAAAACTTTTTAACCTGAAATAAAATGGGACTGGTTACGTATCAGGCAAAACCAGTTTGAAGTTGGCCCATCCTATCTCTCATTCCATAAATTAGCACAGTCTAGGCAAAATTAGTTTACCCAAAAATAGAGTATAATTAAATTTCAAACTGAAGCAACTTAACCACTGCATCATAAACCTTCAAGAGGACCATACCATTGAAATTAATAAAAATAAATAAATCATTAGGACTAAAAACTAGTTAGGACTAGGTAAAACTAGCTCATTCAGAAATCAGATTTGACTGAAAACATTTCAGGCCAAACCAGTTTTGGATAAATTAGTTTAGCCAAGGCAAAACTAGTTTATCCAAAAGTGGAGCATAATTAAATTTCAAACTTAAGCAACCTCACCACTACAGTCTAATCTTCAAGAGGTCTACAACATTAAAATAACTAAAAGTAAATGAATCAGGAGGACGTAGATATTTCAAGTATATTATATTTGAAATTTAAAAACTAGTTGGACCTAATTAAAACTTTTTAACCTGAAATAAAATGGGACTGGTTACGTATCAGGCAAAACCAGTTTGAAGTTGGCCCATCCTATCTCTCATTCCATAAATTAGCACGGTCTAGGCAAGATTAGTTTACCCAAAAATAGAGTATAATTAAATTTCAAACTGAAGCAACTTAACCACTACATCATAAACCTTCAAGAGGACCATACCATTGAAATTAATAAAAATAAATAAATCATTAGGACTAAAAACTAGTTAGGACTAGGTAAAACTAGCTCATTCAGAAATCAGATTTGACTGAAAACATTTCAGGCCAAACCAGTTTTGGATAAATTAGTTTAGCCAAGGCAAAACTAGTTTATCCAAAAGTGGAGCATAATTAAATTTCAAACTTAAGCAACCTCACCACTACAGTCTAATCTTCAAGAGGTCTACAACATTAAAATAACTAAAAGTAAATGAATCAGGAGGACGTAGATATTTCAAGTATATTATATTTGAAATTTAAAAACTAGTTGGACCTAATTAAAACTTTTTAACCTGAAATAAAATGGGACTGGTTACGTATCAGGCAAAACCAGTTTGAAGTTGGCCCATCCTATCTCTCATTCCATAAATTAGCACGGTCTAGGCAAAATTAGTTTACCCAAAAATAGAGTATAATTAAATTTCAAACTGAAGCAACTTAACCACTACATCATAAACCTTCAAGAGGACCATACCATTGAAATTAATAAAAATAAATAAATCATTAGGACTAAAAACTAGTTAGGACTAGGTAAAACTAGCTCATTCAGAAATCAGATTTGACTGAAAACATTTCAGGCCAAACCAGTTTTGGATAAATTAGTTTAGCCAAGGCAAAACTAGTTTATCCAAAAGTGGAGCATAATTAAATTTCAAACTTAAGCAACCTCACCACTACAGTCTAATCTTCAAGAGGTCTACAACATTAAAATAACTAAAAGTAAATGAATCAGGAGGACGTAGATATTTCAAGTATATTATATTTGAAATTTAAAAACTAGTTGGACCTAATTAAAACTTTTTAACCTGAAATAAAATGGGACTGGTTACGTATCAGGCAAAACCAGTTTGAAGTTGGCCCATCCTATCTCTCATTCCATAAATTAGCACGGTCTAGGCAAAATTAGTTTACCCAAAAATAGAGTATAATTAAATTTCAAACTGAAGCAACTTAACCACTACATCATAAACCTTCAAGAGGACCATACCATTGAAATTAATAAAAATAAATAAATCATTAGGACTAAAAACTAGTTAGGACTAGGCAAAACTAGCTCATTCTGAAATCAGATTTGACTGAAAACATTTCAGGCCAAACCAGTTTTGGATAAATTAGTTTAGCCAAGGCAAAACTAGTTTATCCAAAAGTGGAGCATAATTAAATTTCAAACTTAAGCAATTTCACCACTACAGTCTAATCTTCAAGACGTCTATAATAATATAATTAGTAAAAATAAATAAATCGTTAGGATGAGGCTTTTTGAAATGACGTATGTTTCAAATTTAAACACTAGTTAAACCTAAGAAACAACATGTTTATCCTGAAATCAGTTTTGATTGGTAACATTTCAGGCCAAACAGTTTGATGTTAACTCATCCTATAACTCTTTGGATTTGGACTTGGATAAATTATTTTATCCAAAAATCGTGTATGATTTAACTTCAAACTAAAACGAAATTACAACTACATCCTAAATCTTTAAGAAGTTCATAACATTAAAATTAGTAAAAAATAAATAAATTATTAGAACGAAATTACTTCACGTGTGCTTTATCTGAAAGTTAAAAACGTGTTTGGTAATATTTCAGGCCAAACCAGTTTATGTAGGCTCATCATATCGCTCTTTGGATTAATTAGGTAAAACCAGTTTATCCACAAATCGAGTATACGTACTTAAATTTCATCTCATCTCATTACTACAGTCTCATCTCTAAGAGGTCCATAACGCAAAATTAGTAAAATAAATAAATCATTATGGTAAGATTATTAGCGTATGTGACCTAAATTTGAAATTTAGAAACAAGTTAGACCTAAGAAATACTTGTTTAACCTGAAATCAAGTTTGATTGGTAACATTTCAGGCAAAACCAATTTAAAGTTGACTCATTCTACCACTCTGTGGACAAATTAGTTTGGTTCGGGGAAAAAAATAGTTTAGCCACAAATCGAGTATAATTAAATTCCAAACTAATAATTACTACAACCTAAATCTTCAAGAGGCCTATCACATTAAAATTAATAAAACAAAATAAATAATTAGGACAATGTTTTTTTATGTTACCTTCATTTGAAATTTAAAAACAATTTTGGCTTGGGTTTTACTGGCGGCTTTCCAGGCCAAACCAGTTTGAAGTTGTCTCGTCCTATCACCCTTTGGATAAATTAATTTTGCCTAGGCAAGCAAAACTGGTTTATCCACAAATCGAGTATAATTCAATTTTTAAGTTAAATAGCCTAACCAGTAGGTACATCTTAAATCATCAAGAGGTCCATAACATTACAATTAGTCAAAATGAATAAATCATTAAGTCGAGGTCATTTTATGTGACCTCAAGTTGAAATTTTAGAGATAGCATGGCCTAATAAAAATTTATGTAACCTGAAATTAAATTTGATTGGTAATATTTTATTATTTATGGCTCTGTCATTCTTGGATATATTAGTTTAACTAGGCAAAATTTGTGTACCCTGAAAGCAGAATTGTCTGGTAAAATTTCGGCAATATTGTGGAAATAATTCAATGGGAATCCCATTATCTCTAAAAACAAACGTAAACGATTTGAACATGAACGTACGTACCATAGGTACATATTTATTCAAGTGGATCTGTATAATTGTACATATTCATGTTGTCGTAAAACATTTGCGAACAGGGGAAGATAATACGATAAATATCAATGAACATTTTAAGCGCGTGTCCCAGGTATATACATACACACGTTGCTGTACACATGTACATACTTACATATTAATCGACTGACGTAAATAAATTTGATTTTCCGCTCTTCTCGAAGCAGGTTGTAAGGGTCGGACACGTGGAAGCGTAGGGGTTGGTAAATAATCTGGTTTTTGTTGGATTTTTACCACACGGAGGGACTAATTAACGAGAAATGAACCTGTAACACCTAGTAATTGATGTAAATAAGCAAACATTACGTACAGTCCTTCATTCACTCGTGATGCTTATTTTTATAAAAGTCAAATATTTTGTAAATTAAGAATATCGAAAAATCGGTAACTAAACTAGTAATATTAATCTAAACAACGTAGTGAAACAATTCTAGGCTTCGTTGTTATAGTTACAGAATCTCGACAACCCACTATACACCATGACGCTTCTTTACGTATGATTGGTTGCCTGCATGTGATAATATGTTAATTTGCAATTCAAAGTGGCCTGAGCCTTTTGGACAATATAGTTTAATTTTATTAAGTCACTAAAAGAAAACAGTTACCTAAAAATATCGTTCCACGAATAGTCTTTTTCTAACTGTAACATTTATCTTACGCTGACATAAATATAAAAACTTTGCCTCCACAACGTGTTATTACTATTAGTCTAGACTAGACCTTGACGATCGTTATATTTCACGTTATATTCGAATGTGAACAAGAATTTTATTTGGTTTACTTATGTATAATAAATGAATGAATATTACCTGCCAAGAAATATGTTGAGCCCTTTTGAGCAAAAAATCTAAATTACCGTTTGCTCTTTCTCGCCAGACAAATTCGTTACAGTGGCAAATGGACGGTACGTAGACGTTTTATTGCTCCGGATAAGGAAATTGTTATTTTCCGGACAGTTTGTCTGAAGATGCCGTGAACGCGAACTCATCTTGCTTTGTCTCCGAGCACTTCAAACGTGCAACGATGTTTTCAAGGGTTGATAAAGAACTCATTTTCCTAATGACTTCGGCGCACATATGCAAATAATGCTGTGGAAAATTTCTAAAGGAAACTTTCTTCCACTCTATGCCCCTCACTATTTTACATTTTTTCTGTTATTTTATTAAACTTACACATTTTATAGGAATGTTTGGAAACAACTGGATTTCTGTTATATTTATTTTTTTAAACTTTAAATAAATGCAAATACATAAACCAGGATGTTGCTAATAATTTAATAAAAGATTATTCTTGAAAGTGAATGTTTTAGGGAGGAGGTACTTTGCTCATAATCTAGATCAACAAAATATAAATTATTAAAAAATGCAAGCTTTCCAATATTTCCCCTTCAAGATTAATAACGGTTAACTTTATCACTATCTGCTCAAGTAAAAATGTCAAGGAGCTGTCTAACTGAAACAACAAGATTATTAAGTTACGGAACTTCTTTATTAACACGTTCATCCGGCTGTCGAAAATAAACTTCCGCTTATTGACGCGGAATATAATAAAACAAAAAATTAGATTAAAGATATCTCAGATTAAATTTGGCAACAAAAAACAATGACTTCGTAAAATAAGTAACAAAATACGTAGCAAATTAATTAGCACATTTTCTTTTGGAAATCTTCAACACCTTCTGTTTTCTGGATTTCAAAAAGCTCATTATATTTTTATACATCCAAAATTAATTCAACGCCAATTTTTCATCTTTCAAAAAGAACAATTAAAAAAATTAATTTTACATCTGAATTAATAGTAATACACATTAAAAAAAATCTAAACCTAAGTAAGCGAATAAACAAGATTCGTCCCTTGTAAGTAAAATAAAATTTTTAAACAATTGAGTTTATATATTTTGAGAATTCTATTGTATAAATTAGTAGCTTCCAACAAAAATTATTTTAATTTAAACCTACAGCTTACAACTAAAGTATAAAAAGAAAAGCAAATCGGCTTGACTTGTTCATAGAAATATTGTTAAGTAGATAAGGCAGTCAATAAGCTTCTGCACCAGGAGAAGCATCTATTTCGTCGTAAAAAGTGAGAGAAGATCGATTGTGGTCTTGCTTCTCTTTCTTCCGTCGCCGGTGATTGGCTGACACTAAGTGGGGAGTGAGTAGGCGTGAACTTCATGATCGCTGCAGCGAATCAACGCTGAAAGATGAGAGAGATACAAGACCACTCCATCTTCTTTTTTTTCATAAGCGAACGTGATCGAGCCTGACTTGCCTGCTTTATTTACTATACCTCTATAGAAAAATGCAAATAACAACTTGCAAACGTAACAGTAACGCTACCAACTGACTAATATAAAGATATAAGGGAAATTGTACTTATATTGGCATTGCTTCTTCTCTCTAATAAATGGCATGATGGATCATAGGTATACCGATTTGTATATTATATAAATATAAACCATAAATGTATGCATATATAATGTTAGTAGATGAGTTAAGTAAAATAAATGGACAGGAGACGAAGTTGTAATACGTTCAGCTTCATTAAGCAAGACTGACATGAAGTTGTCGACATTTCACCCCCTTCTACATGCAATATATTTACATAATCAAAGCCCAGGCCGCAATATGTACCCAGACACATACACGCAAACGTCGACTAACACAACAGCAGCAAACATTATTGTAATAATTCTGGAAGTGTGTGCATATCTCGTCATCATACACAAACATACACTACACACACACTATCGAACGTTCAATTGAACGTCTACGGGGTGTAATCGTTATCGTAAACAGTTGCAAACATTAATATTCGCTGATTAACCCGGTCCATTTAGTTCGGTAGGCAAACTTCGCATGAAGCTTAAGGGGCCAAATGGCGGGAGTCCCCGAGATAGCTGCTCTGTCAGAATGTACCTATATAAGTACACCCTTCCTACCAACCCTTAAGTCGTTAAACATACAACATCAGATTAATCGGAAGATATCACTTCTAATAAGAAGCTTCATTAGTTGTGTAAGCGGAGTTTGAATGACCAAGAAGTCGGAACTGATCTGCTAATTCCAACAGTCAAGAAACACTTCCTGTATTTATACAGGCGAAACGTATACATACGTATAACAATGTTAAAGTGTAGATATTGTAAGTGTGTCTAATAACACACAACCTTATGATTGCTGTAGGTATACAAATAAAAACGAATTAAAAAAAATAAAACTTCTTTAAAAACAGGGACCATAGTATCAGACAACAGAGGGTATTTCACCCTCTAGTGATGTTTGCTGCTAACAGTAGTATTTCTGAGGAATCTATATAAATTGTATAAGATTATTTTAAAACATTAATGCAACTTATAAAAATTCACAAAGGTGGAAATATGAATTTCTTTAAAGAAAATAAGATCCTTACACAAAATGTTTATTTTTACTTAATAAGGGAGGAGTCCAAATTAAAAGAAAAACAATTCGTTTAATTAATGAACGTTCCCCAAGAATCCTGAATAAAAAGGGAAAAAGAATTAAAATTAGCTTATATTTTTGGAGCAACAAAAAGTTTTTGTATGACAATTGCCAACAAAAAGCAGTTACTAGATGCATTTCAGATAAGTTTGAGAATTCAAAATAGACATTAATACATAAAAATTCCCATAGGTACTATTTATATATATTTTTCCCTGTGATTTTGTAAAATTTTGTAGCTTTTTTCTGTTTGCAAAAGTTTAAAAAAGTTTTGTGCATTTTTCAGGAATTTTATTAATAATATCTAAAAATAAAGAAACAAATTGTAAACTTTGCTACAGAATAGTTTTAGGTTTTCAATAAAAAAAAACATCGATAATTTTACTAGGTATCTAATAGCTAAATTATTTTGAAACAAAACGTGCTTAATAACTGAGAAATTGGCCACGACCTTAATAAATTAATGTCACGTTTATTCATAGATAATAATGCTATTTGCAACATCAGGACAAGTTAACTACCCTTTAATTTATTTTTCTCGTTAGTTTCAAAAAAATCGTTCTAATAATTACTTACTCCTACATGAACAATGTGGTAGGATTAAGCTTTGAAAAATATGGAAAAAACTTGTCAAGGGAAAATTTATCAAATAATACCTACTAAGTACCTAATTAATTTAAGGTCACAGCAAAATATTCTTAATGATAAATTATCACCTTGTTGTTTTAAGAATCAATCTGAATGTCTACAATTACACACACAGGACGATACTGATGCCAAAGGGTACATCGATAACGTTTTAATCTGCATCGATCTATACATCTACAACTTACTTATATAAAACATTCCTTGTGATTGCATTAGAGTGGTCGATAAATTTCACTTATTTCAAATAATAACTACCTATGTGGTTTATAATATTATATAATATCTAGTTATTAAACACTAGGTACTAAAATGTGCTCAAACACGTAAAAATCAATTTCGCGTTGAACTAAACGACAACATTTCAGCTTGGTGCCGACTAACTATGGTATTGTGTAATATCGAGGCAACAGATCGTCAGATTTCGATCAAGATCGTAACAGTATATCTGATATGTACACATCACACAATGTGTTGTGCTTTGCTGGAAGGAATAGACGAAGGATTGCTATTTGAAGTGAAACTTCTATTATATACGGAGGATATTACGATTTTTTTTTTACACGAAAAACCGAGGTCCAATAATACCTATCGCATTATTATAAGGGTAGTAACAATTAATTTTAAAGAAACAATAGGAATCGTATATTAAGATTAGAAAAAATCCCATTTTATGAATAATTTTCTAAAAGTAATTTTACTTTATGCCTGCACCATCTATCTATTATTAAAATATTCATCATATTGGTAAAAAATAAATTGCAAGTACATACCTGTGTTGGTACAGAAAATAAAATTATCTATGATGGACTTCACAATAAAAGTCGTAAATATTTTTTTTTTGTTATACTAAAAGTAGATTTTGTAAGGTGACAAAATCATATTTATAATCCTAAATTCTTCTAATTTTTATATTAAATACGGATTTGTACGCGACCAAATAATAATTAATAAAAAACTACTAAGTAGGTATAATATAATTAATTAATTATTCCAATTAATTTTTTATTATATAAATTAATTAAAAATTATAATAAATAAAATAATAAATGCAAGTTAAAATACTTTTTAAACTGATTTATATCTATAAAAACATTTATTATTAATGGAAGTACCTAATTGTAATAAACAAAATGATAATTAAAAGCTTTTGCGTAATAATAACCTAAAATTTAAGCAGCGAAGCACATCCTTAAAAGCATCGCGGGTGACTAACTCAGGTCATAGACAAAATAGATCGGGAGCTTTAAATTTTGAACGATTGTGCTGCCCACTGTAGCAAATGTCAAAAAGCTCCTACGGGACGCAGCTACTATGTGCTACTAAAATATAGGACATTGTCCTTCTTTTGGTGCCATCTAACAATCAATAGAATATTAACACATGGCGGAAAATTTGAAATTTCTAGCACCGCATGGGGGTTGTTCCTTTTCTTTATTTTTTGTTAAAAAAAAAAACAAAAGTAAAGTATGTTTTTTTATTATAATTAAAAAAGGAATACTTAAAATTATTACAATTTAAAACAAAGGACAAAGGAAAATACAAACAAAATTGAAAATTATTCAAACATAAACATGAAAGAATAAACTGATGATCCTATACTAACTATAAAATACTAAAATATAAATAATACCTAATGAGGGTAAAACCTGTTTTTTTCTTTTATCAAGATATACTTTTTTGAGACATATTACTATTCATCACAGAGGTGAAAGTTGACTAAATGGGCCAGCTACTCTTGCTTGGTATAATCTAAAAATATTTTAACAGTATTTTGAACTGCAAGTATGTAATGCATATTATTATTTACAAAAAACGGGAACACACCACTTTTAGCTTTATTAACCAACCGACCAATGCACAATGTTCGTTTATTCTTCTTACAAGAGTTTTAACGTTCTTATACGTTTTTAACACTTGCACATTAAATAGACACAACGGAGAATTTATTACACATTTTAAAAACCTTAAGTATGCTAATCATTTCTTAATTCACATTTTCACATTGTACAGCATAAATATTTTGCTTTGAGCGTCTATAAATTATATGGGGAAATACTAATTACATCCAGATAAGGACGACATGCACAAATGCGCTATCTGTTGATATTACTTGTAAATGGCAATTTTCGGATTATTGGTTGCTACTAATGTTTTAGCTTCCGAAGCTATTTAAAATTACTACTTTTTGACATTTGCTACAGGGGGCAGACTAGTCTCACATCCCATACACTGACTCAGGTATGCGCGATCAATTATTATAAAGGAGATCGACGCAGTTAGCCGCACCTGATTGGCTGGTTGCGGCAGCGACCATCTTGGCGTCTCGCAGAAACTGGGTCAAGTTCAAAGAGGACGTGCTCTTAAAGGGGATATTCTTAGACGATAAGCGCCACTTAAAGCCGCGAGTTAAACAATTAGGCGTAACTCAATTATTTTTTAACCGATTTAATTGCGGTTTTCACCAAAGTTTTGCAAATTAAACGGGCTATTACAAAAAAAGAGTGTGTGCTGGGACACATAGTAGAAGTGAAACTTTAACCGAAAGGTGGAAAAACGAAAGGCAACGAACAAGTGGAACAACGAATCGCAACAAAATTTTTTGAATTTTTACGGGCAAATTGTTAATGTACTTGTCCAATTTGAAAACCTGCCCATTAAACTTCAAGTAAAAATTTTGTTGCGATTCGTTTTTCCACTGGTCCGTTGCCTTTCGTTTTTCCACTTTTCGGTTGAAGTTTCACTTCTACTATGTGTCCCAGCACACATTCTTTTTTTATTATTTATTAACACAATAACAAACAAACAGCAATTTTGAAAAAAACTAAAGATGTGAATTAATATAAGTACTCTATAAAATTTAATATTGCATGTTGGTCTGTTTAACTTGAACTACAATTTACTGGACAAATTACAAAATAAAAATAAAAATAACAGCTAAAGGTATCTTAATAGTGAAGCAATAAAAAATTCTAAATATTAACTTTTTAGAGTATAAAACAATTAATTACTTTGTGGCACGTTGTGTGCTCAAGCATTTTTTTAGTATCCCATAATTTTCTGTCTACAGGCAATTATCATTATTTCTCTGTCCCATAAGCTACGTTATTGGGCACCTGCATAGAAACGTGGCTTTATTAGATTGTACAAATTATGATGATGTAATTAAATTTAATTGACTTCGCACAATTTCCAATTTGGCACCAAAAAAAATGGCGTCTGTTTCCAATTTTGGCTTGTGTCATCTGACTTGACAATTATCGTTAATAATTTAAAAAAAATAGCTCTTTTAAACTAATCTTCATATTTATTGACTGTTATAGTTTTAAAAGTAAAAGTAAGATAAAATATTTATTTTCACCAGTGAGTTGCGCCATTATTTATCAATGAAACTTATATTTTGTAGAAATTTAAATGAAACTTAATTTATACAGTGTAGAATTATGATTGCATGTATTTCATAGGGGTTATTAATAATTTCAAGAAATTCAACTTTATTTGCTTTCCAAAATATCCAACCCTGTAATTTAATAAATAACTAACTTTCCATAACTCATCCACTTTATTTATAACAAGGACAAGTTGGACAAGTTAGTAAGGATATATGTAATGTATAATATGTTTAGCAGAAGGCCAACGTGTTTTATGGGACAAACAAGTTAATGGAAGAAACATGTTTCAGAATAATGGCATTGTCTTTGTTAAAATATCGTAAAGTGAAGTGAAACACCCTCTTGCTAAAATTTTCTGGAGGAAAATGGCGCGTAAGACTTGCTTGATGGGATTAATATAACGATAAGCAAAAACTCTTGAGCTTAAGCTTTAATAAACATACAAACAAATTCACAATATATGTATATTACCTATAAAGGGCCATTGTGAGAAATTTTTGACGTTATTATAGCTGCAGAATTAGCTGCGAAACCCGGCGTTGCATGGGTTAAAATACATCGCAAATACAAATATTTATATGTATATTATATATTAAACGTATTTCGTATATAGTGTATTTAGGATGGGTAATTGTAAAACCTGCGTAATTGTAAATAGGCTCTTTATTTTGATGAAATAGGACTCTTGATTATTTCAACTAATGGGAATTATAGACTGTGGTGTTTACTTTTGACGGTTGGATGCTTTAGCGCGCTAACAGCAGAGGAAGAGTGTCGCAATATTTTATGTTAAACAATGAAAATATTTCTATATAATATATAATTTTTGGGGTAATTGTGAACACGGCTTTATAAATATAATTTTCATTGGAATTCACGTTTGAAGGCGAATTGTTCACTTTTGCCCAATTAAAAACCTTTAAAAAGCCAGTACAAACAAGATGATTGTTTACATTAATAAGTGAAGGGATAATTGTAAACTTAAGTTTTTTGCAAAAACAAATCAGAATTTGCATATTTAATAACTGAAATTCACTTAAAACCAAACAAGGACCTAAATTAATCATATAGTCGCCTAAATTTAATCTTCATCTAAGCTACATCGAGCTTCAAAAGTCAAACTTTCAAAATCATTTACAATTATCCTACCTGACCCTATACGAAATTTATTTATTAACTTATTAAAGTTATTACTGCGATTGTTGATTATCGCTTTATCGGAGCTTAGATCTGATTATACAGGTACTGTCAACAATCGAAATTTCTAATTTAAAAACGTTCTAGAACACACAGTTATATTTTTTAGGACAATCCAGAACATTCTAGACTGATTAAAATCATTTCATCTTGATTTGAAACATTTAAATTTATTTTAAAGCTTTCCTGATCAATCTCGAAATTTGAAGAATAACCTGGAACATTCTAGGCAGAGAAAAATTATTTTTAAACCTTTTGTTAACGATAACTTTTCATTGGACTGTATATTCGTATCCAAATCACCGGCCTACAAAAGATAAATATTGTTCTATATATAGGGGAAAGCGGGGGAATTCCGCGCAGCGGGTAATACCGCGCACCAGTGTTTTAGGAGAACCCCGAATTATTCTAAGGTTTGAATATATGGTGCTATCTTGTAGCACACTAGCGAACATGCGCCCGTATTTGTATTGCAATAGTACAGTTCTTTTAGATGTGGTGGATCTATGTTTACTGTTCGCGATTCTGATGTAAGATTTGTGTGATCTTCATATAGTGGTAAGTGCTTATATTTATTTATTTGCAGTGTAATTTTCGCACGGTCATTTCTCTTCATCCATACGCTTAATTCTCTGGATATAATCAATTTATTATACGTAGTCGCTCATGACCTGTGTTAGGTTATATCTGACTATGCACATTGGGGGAATCCCGCGCAGCTCAGTCGGGGTAATGGCGCGCTGCGCGGTATTAACCACGCGGAAATTTGAAACTTTACTTGCGTGTTCTTTTTAGATTTCAAAATGCCCCGCACTTATGTAAGGAAAACCGAAAAGTGTAAATGTACAGAAGAGCAGTTAAGGGCTGCTCAAGACAATGATATGTGCTTGGTTTGTGGAGAATTCGGACGCGATAAGGAAATTTGGTATCGCTGCGTATCGTGTGCCAATTGGTCACATTCAGAGTGCAGCGGTTGGGACTCGTCGGACAATTACACGTGTGACATGTGCATCAATGCATCTAAGAAGAAAACAAAAAAGTTAAATACTGTTCTATAATATGTAATTCATATATGTAGCTTAAGAGTTTGTAACATTTTCTATTTTTGTATTATATTTTAACTTACAATGGTAAAACTTTTTTAATTATTTGCGGTTACTTCTTGCTCGTAACAGATTGATATATTTGTCTTACTTTAAATGAGAATAATAACAATTTTTTTTATCGATTTGGAGTTACTCGTGTTAATTTCAATCCTGCGCGAAATTGCCCGACAAGGTGCGCGGCATTACCCAGTAGGTCGGGAAATATCGCGCAATGACAGTATTTTGAATTTAATTTTTTTTTTTAAACTAGTTGATTCTACATTCCTGTTTTGTTGTAGTAGGTAATGTGTCAAACATAGGTAGGAATCAGCAGTCAAATTATGAAAGTTTTCAGATAGGATAGGAACATTTTATGAGGACATTTCCTTAGGTGCGCGGAATTCCCCCACTCTCCCCTAAGTTTTATTTTAGCCCCTATTACATTTCCTTCAAAACAAAAAGTAGCCTATATGTTTCCTCTAGGTCCCATCTTACAATTAATCAAAATTTGTTCAGCGGTTTAATTATGAAAATGTATTGTTATTATGAATGCTTAAGATTAGAAGAAGGTTATGGTATGAAACGAGAACAATAACAAATAGAGTGTTTTCGTGCTCATGTCCTTCTTCATCCTTAATTTCTTCGGGAAAATAGCATTACCAAAATGTCACCACCCTTAAACTCGAATGTCTCAGAAATTTGATCAAACCTCACAGGGAGAAAAATAATCATGATTTTATTACTTGATGAGTCAAGCAAAATTTTTCTATAAATAATACTAGAATTCTCATAAAATGTACTTGGTGGTATAAAACAATTTTTCATTCTTTCTAATAATTAATATTAGAATAATCAAGCTAAATAAGTCCAGACTTTTTTTCTCTACCTCTCGATTATTTTATCGTGTCGTAAAGAAAAAAATACTAGAATGAGAATAGTTTAGTAAAATTAGTGATAAGAAGTGTAAAAAATGTTTTCTAATCAAGTCAATTTTACTAGAATTCAGTCTCAACACCGAACGTAGATTTGAACTAGTAAAATCTCCTTGAATTGGGCGTTTTTTTAGTCATATTTGCTACAATTCTAGCAATATTTTCATGATTATTTTATCCGTGCAATTTTTATAATTATCTGCAATATAAAAATCGAGAAAACTTTTTTATCAGTTTTTGTTGGCAAATGTATTATTCAATTTTAATAAATACCCCATAATTTTCTAGTTAATCATTTTTACCAAATATTAATTAACTCATTTACCAGGCAATTACCTATGACACAATTAAATTATTTTTACGCCAGTTTGTTTACTTTAAAACAAACATTTCGGGGCCAATTATTATTTGCAAAATACATAAACGAACAACAATATCATTTAATTAATATCAAATGTAGTTATCACGATTCGCTAAACTTTTATTACGTATGGTCGGGTCGTTGTTGGCACAGCAAATCGTTATCATACCAATTTTATCAGAAAATCTAGATAATGTAAATTTACAATTGAGTAGGGAAAACTGAATTTGTTCAAATCAGTTCGGTTATTGTATAATAATTTTATTATCTATCGTTCGTTGTATATATACATAAATACAATACAGTTTAATAGATAAATAATAAATTCTACAAATTTCAGTGGCTGTAAATATATCAACCAATAGAGGTGAGCATATTATGCCTTTATTATGAAGGTCCATCTGTCATTACGTATTTACTTATTTACTAATTGTAAATTATTAAAGTCCTGATGAATGATGAAAGTTTATGTCAAAAATACTTGTATTTTAATGTCTTCAGGCACTTTTGCTTTTAGTTGAGGGTAAATATTTGAAACGAAACTTATACATATGATGGTAGGTTGTTGCTACATTTACTACTTTAAATGATACAGTTAATAAGCAAATAAGGTGATTTTCTAATTTTAACATTTGAATCGAAAGTTCAGCACGCCCAGCAACCAGTTTGATATTCTGTTTAACGATGAAGGAAGTTTGTTTGTTACCGCAAAAAGTTTTCCAAAATTTAAATACATCAATTTATAAACACCTACGCACTTATATATGTATCTATAAAACGAATGTATTAGACCTCAAATGTTCCAAGAATTACGAAAATTGCCTACAGGATTTTAATAAAAGAAAATATCCAATAATTCAAAGTTTTAAAATATCTTGTGTCTAAACGAATTTTTTCTGATTTATCGCAATTTCTCCAGATTAGATTCTGGTGCAGTTAAAAAAATTTAAGCGGTTTATAGTGTAAAAATTTGTCATTCCGAATGATGCTCGCTACAGTTACTGAAAAGGCATTGGAATGGCAACTCTAACCAAGGAATAATTTAAGGAAATAAAAATAAATCCTCTTTGCCATTTTTTTAAGAACAAATTCCTAAAAACTAGTAAATTTCTATTGTCCAATAAGTTTTGAGACGATATTAAGAATATCGTGGATAGAAATGATTAAAAATGAGAAGATATGTATTAAAATATGTACGAGAAGAGTGGGTTATAAAGTTTCAGAGAAATAAGAAGATAACAGGGAATTTAACAGGGTATATACTTCATGGTTCAAATCAATATAAAGATCATATCTGAAACATGAGCAACCGCTTAGGAATGTAAAGTGGTACAGGAAAATTAAGACTGGATTAATTTCTGCAAATGGTTAGATGGTGAAGTTTGTTCTAGTTTTCGACCAACGTGAAGAATAACTTATCAGGATAGGAAAAGGAGTGTCCAATCAATTTTCTAACTGAAGGTCCTATAAATTCCTGAAATTTCCTTATAATGTCCTTTTATTAAAAATTTAAACATTGGATACCATAAGTAAAGTAACAATGACTGAGGTTGTACATCATAACATGTCTAAGACATCCACCATATTTTATACTAAATAAAAAATCCTAGTGTTATAAAATGTTCAGCTCTCAAATACAATTTTTAAATACTTTGCCAAGTGTATGTTTTATTTCTGATTTAATAAGTGCTTGAGGTAATAAACTGTTCGGTTACTAAAAATGAGCTCTTTTGAAGAGCTGTCTCATAAGAAAAAAAAAATCAAAATTCTACTTCTCCTTGACTATAATTAAATCCTATTATTTTTTTTAAGAACAAATTCCCGAAAACTAATCATTTTGGGTCAATATGATTTATTGTTACTTGTGTCAAATTTTAAATTTCTATTGTCCAATAAGTTTTGAGACGATATTACGAATATAGTGGGTAGAAATTATTAAAAATGAGAAGATAGGTATTAGAATACGTACGAGGAGAGTAGGAGTTTTAGAGCTCCAGAAGAAAATAAGAAGATAAAATTATTTTAGACAAAATGAAGGGCATTTTTACTTTATGTTTCAAATCAATAAAAAGATAATATCTGAAACATGAGCAACTATTTAGGGAGGTATTAAAAACAAAAACAGGAATGCAAATGGTTAGAGATGATGTAAAGTTTGTTCTAGTTTTCGCCGAACGTGAAGAGTAGCGTCCGATTATTCTTCTAACTGAAGGCCCTAAAAAATTAAGAAATTTCTAAAAGGACCGTTACGATGTCCTTTTATTAAAAATTAAAACATTGGACATGACAGGTTGTACATTATAACATGTCTTCCACATCCACCATATTTTATACCAAATAAAAACTTTTAGTGTTATAAAATTGTACACAGCTCTGAATTACAATTCTTAAAATCTTTGCCAGGTGTATGCTTTATTTCTGATTTAATAAGAATTTTATAAACACTGTCGAACATAGATAACTCGAATCACCACGTGACACAAAAATTAGTGGCTTAGCCTGTAGGTAACTACGAGGGCGGATCAAATATAAAAGAGTCTTTTTACATTGAACGCCGGATAGTTGTTCAAGGCGCATACGGGCGTTAGCAACTTGTAGTGGGGATATTAGGTGACACGGAAACGACTCGTCGTATTGGTGTGTTTGCTTGGTTAGTAGCTATCACAATGAGTGAGAAAGAGATGCATAGCAGCGTTGCGCAACGGATTATTATTAAGTTTCTTACACGTGAAAACGTGAAACCAGCTGAAATTTTGCGCAGATTGCTAGCACAATTCGGAAATGAAACGCTTTCGTGGCAACGGATAAAAGTTTGGTGCAAAGAATTTAACGAAGGGCGTAATCGTGTCGAAAATGTAAATCAACCTCGTCGTCCACGCACCAGCATATCGCCGGTTAACATTGCACGCGTTAGAAACCTTATTGAAGGGGACCACCACGCCACTATGCTTCAGATATCTGTTGAACTCGGCATCAGCTATGGAAGTGTCTACACAATCATAACGAAAAACTGGGGATTCCGAAAAATTTCAGCTCGTTGGGTCCCAAAATTGCTGAGTGAAGATTAAAAAGCTGCTCGAGTTCACATCGCAGCTTTAACGCAGGCCCAAATCAGTGAAATGCACTCGATTCAGTCGGAACACCATCCATATAGCCCAAACTTATCCCCTTGTGATTTCCACATGTTTGGGTCCCTTAAAGTATCACTAGGAGGCGAGCGATTTCAGACTGATTGAACATGTGGAGGCGTTTGTGCGCAACTGGATAGACTCCCGCCCTGCTTCTTGTTATGAAAACGAGATGAAAAAACTACCAATCCGTTGGGAAAATGTATAATCAAACAAGGGGGATATGTCGAAAAATAGAGAAATTTGTGTTTTTGTGAAGATTTTTAAAATAAATGTTTTATGAACAAAGGCTCGTTTATATTTGATCCATTGACACAATTATGGAAAACTAATACTAGGAGAATTTTGAAAAAAATTGTGTAGTTTTTAAAATATATCGAGAGTTCGAGTTATTGAATAATAATACATATACGTATGTATGTTCATATTTTTTATTAATAAACACGTATGTGTTTACAGATTGACGGATAGTTAAATGGAAAAATATACCTAATAGGTAATATCTTTTTTCAATGCACCGTTTTAACTTTTTAATAAGATTTAATTATTAGTCAAAAGACAAAGTTATTAATGTACAGTTTGTTTTGATAATAAATAATCGTGAAGCCTGAACTGCCTCACTGCTTGCATAGTACTAGTAGTAGAATAAAAGGAAACGTTATAATTGTAATTATTAAGGGATCCCCACAGAAAATTCGTCTTAGTTATTGAAGTTGGCGCAAAATATTATTTTCGAGTTATCAAGATATTCGATTTGAGTAACAGAAGTTTGAGAGGAGTTCGACTTATCAAGAAGAATTACACGTATTTTTTATACTTGATGCTATTGCCAATCAATTTGGTTCGACTTATCGACCTTTGACTGTTTTTAATAAACCAACCTGCCAGTTATCCCTTTCAAATAAAAACACATCCACCATAATTTGTACCAAATAAAAAGTCTTGATAATGTTGTAAAATATAATCTGGCTGTTGAATAAAATTTTGAAAAGTGTATTTTTTATTTATGATTTAATAGTTTCTTTATAAATATTCGTCTTACAAAGAACCCCTTAATTACAAACAATTTAAAGAAAACTTTATTAGATATCTTAATTAAACAAAACGTGATTCCCAACTACAGAAGATAATCTTGCCTTTAGAACACAATAGTATCGTAGATTATATCTTTAATTAAGAAATACTTCGAAACTGATTTACTTTAAGGGTGCATTGGAGCAACTCAAACTCTATTTTGATCCCTCAATGGCAGCAACTCAGTGCAACACAGGATTTCAGGTCAGTCTCTTACATTTTTTTTTTATTCAATTTTTACATCTGGAAAGGTATTCGATAATAAATATGAACCTATTTATTATACATCAATGTGTGTGTTTTAAAAATCAAAGGCGAAACACTCTGTACAATAACATTTACGTATCTGTGGGTAAAAATACACCATTTATTTGGGATAGAATCGACATTACTGTTTGAAATAATTTGTTCTAAAGTTTACTTTGTATTTTAGGGATTTCAATCCGGTGATGGTTCTCCTGATGCTTGGCCAGACATTGACAAGGTAAGTAATAAAAATACCAATAAAAAATACTTAGTAAATACTTAGATAGCCAAAATACTACAATTAGTATCTATATTATGTACCTATCAAGGGAAGGAAGTGGACTTTTACAGATTACGTGTGCTCTGTGATGGTCCACCGCCTTCCTGAGGTGCCTGTAACATTTTAAATCATATGTATACCGAAAGTTCGTCTTTTACAAATTTGATTAATTGTTACGTTAGCCAGTGGCGGATTTATACTTTTGCCGCCCGTAGGCAATTCAAAATTTGCTGCCCTTACTGACACCTGCAACTCTGTACCCTAATTCACATCAATTTTTTGTCAATGAAATTGCAACTTTATGATTGTATTATATTTTTATAAGACTAATCAACAAATATTGATACGAATTCATTAGGATTAAAAATGTAAGAATGTTAAGAAAAACTTTCGTTGAATGGATATTTACAGCTTTTATTCATTACAATACTATCATTATTGTTTTTTTTAATAATCGTTATTCTAACAAATGTATAATATTTATGAAATTCTGTGCAACAATATGCAATTTTTTACGTGTAAATTTATTAAATTTTTATTCTACACTCAAACAGGTTGTTTATATCATCAGAAATATCAATAGAAAAGTATTAATTTTCCACATACATATATATCTATATAATATTTGTTATTGTTATCTTTAAGCAATTTTTTTTCGGATCCCATTTCTCTTCGAATAGATATCTATATTTAAGTGGTGAAACATGTTACACATTAATTGAATAGTGTGGGTGAACCTAAAGAAAAAAATATGGCAATAATTAATTTAAAAAATAGGTATAAAATATTAAAATTTAAAACGTAATACCTAAACGCTATTGGAATATTTAAAAAATTCAAAATCACAATAGTATATTTTATAAATAAGCGTTTAGTAATTTTTCATATACAGACGTTAGTGTATTCAGTATACTGTATAGCACTAAAATATTGTAATTTTTGTTGATTTTTTGAGCCTCGTTTTTTTCCGTGTATGAGATTTTTTTTTTTTCTGTAAGATAAACCAATTTTTCAGCAAAGTTTGCCGCACCCTAGGGTCTAGCCTATTCAACCTGCTGGTAAATCCGCCACTGATCGTCAGCTGTTAGAGAAAAGTGTTGTCAGTTCAATTTCTACACCTTTTCGGAGAATTTGAATTAATATCCGTATTAAAAAATTAAAAACTAAAGAGTAAAATAAAGTTATAAAAATTTATTTAGAAACACGCAACAATAAATAAATTACCATTGTGATGAAAATGTAAAAGAAAATTAAAATAATATTATTATGAAAAACGAGATAGATTCTTACGTGAGAGGGCTGATGAGGGGGGGATTCAAGAAATCTTACGTACCCTTACATGGAGGCAGGGGGGTCAAAAATTGCCAAAATCGTCCTTACGTAATTAACGAATTATTTCACAAGTCAAAACGTAACCCGAAACTTGCTTGCTTTCTCGCTCTCGTGGAACTACTCTACTCAACTCTACTGACCCTACTACTGACTTTTCCACTGCTCTGGCCCGAACTCGTATAAACATACATATGTGTAGTACGTAATTAACCGTAACGAATCGAGGCATTGATAAAATTAAACACACACATTTAACTGGAGTGTATTAATATTGAAGAAAGAAAAAACAAAAAAAAGTATTAACCTAATCAAAAATTATAAGTCGATATGTTTATAAAAAAAATACCGGCCAAGTGCGAGTCGAACTAGCGCACCGAGGGTTCCGTACAAACCTGTATATATGTGATGTAACTAAAAATTTAAGGTTTTCGGAATTTTTCCTTTATATGTGCTATAAAACATTGCTTCATGCCAAATTTCAAGATTCTAAATCGACTGGAAGTACCCTTTAGGTTTTGATTCCCTTGCGAGTAGTTGCGAGTTTGAAAATATGCGGCTTAAATTGCTGTTTCTTTTGATTGCGTTGACATAGAAGTTTGATTTTGTTACAGCTTAAAGGTATTATAGACCTGAGTATTTGATATGAATTTCAATTTAATACCTCTACGCGTTCATGGGGAAAGGGGTAGTAACTTTAAAATTATTAAAAATATTTTTATTATATGATGTAACTAAAAATTTACAGTTTTCGCAATTTTTCCTTTATCTATGCTATAAGACGTTGCTTCGTACTAAATTTCAAGATTCTGTGTTCACGGGAAGTACCCTGTAGGTTTAGATTCGAAAATTTGCGGAAATTTGCGGCATAAACAGCTGTATCTTTTGATTGTGTTGGCTTAGAAGTTCGATTTTTTCACAGTTCCAATTGACAATAGACCTGAGTATTTGGTATAAATTTTAGCTTGATACCTCCACGCGTTCCTGAGAAAAAGGGTCTTGACAACGAAGTGATCTTATAAGGGTTCCGCTTTTTCCTTTTGAGGTGCGCAACCCTAAAAAACCAATAAGGAACTTCTTTCACATAAAAAAAATATTTTTTTATCTTAACATTAACAACCTGTGTGTATTTATTGCACGGAGTATTTTAATTTAAGAATTTCTTTTATTCATGTAAATGTCGCCTTTTTCCCTTAATTTAGTTTTGAAACTTTTGAATAAACGAGTTGATAACAAGTCAACAAATGCATATTTAGGTGTTTGAAAAAGACAACAGTGTTCACGAAGTATTTGCTTTTATAAAGAACTAGCAGTGGAACCCGGCGTTGCTCGGGTTAAAATACATCACATGTTTAATGGTATAAAAAATATGTAAGGATCTATTTTTTAACGAAGATATTATAGATTTTTATCATAGATAACGTAGATATTAAGAGACTTATTCGGCCATTAAACATACGGTATATACATATAGAGTATATATGATAGAGTGAACTAACTAACGAATTGAAATAATTTTAAGAAACAGCTTAGTAAATGGAAAATTTATGTTTTATTTACATAGTCACTGAATTTCGGTTTATATACCATCAGACATCGAAATTTCTACTATGAGAACACTCTAGAACATTCAAATAGTCTGTTCTTTTTCATTTGTCAAAATCACTTAAATTTTTTTGGTCACTGTTCGCTCTTGCTTCCAATTGATCTTAACTCGACTGCAAACACAATTTAACTGACAAAAAGTCACTGAATGTTGATTTATATATCATCGAACATCGAAATTCCTAATACCAGAACACTCTAGAATATTTAGATGTACATCACTTTGAAACGTAGATGTACATTTTTTGAAACTTTCTAGATTATTCAAGAAATTTTTAGAACTTTCTCGAACATTCTAAGTCGATAATAACAGTTTGCGCTCATTTTAGAATTTTTTAGATCATTTCAAAAATTTTGAGATCTTTTCGGAAGTCCTTATGACTTCCACCCACCGCGACAAACTCCCTTACTCTCATCTGGAGACCAGGGGGTATTTACCACCCCAACAGGAAGTTGATTGGAGTAGGTAGAGATAGAGAAAACCGTGTATTTACGTACTAACATTAGCATTTTATACATAATATTTAGATTAATGAAAACGAAGAGTTTTAACGAACATCTGATATTACGTATACGGAGAAAACAATCATGAAAATATTGGTAGAATTCTAGCAAACATGACTAAAAAATGTCAATTATATGGAAGACCAGACGCTGAAGTAGATTTTACTAGAAATGTCTAGTCAGTCTACGTTCGGTGTTGAGACTGAATTCTTGTAAAATTGACTTGATTAGAAAACATTTTTTACAGTTCTTATCACTAATTTTACTAAACTATTCTCACTCTAGTATTTTTTTCTTTACGACACGATAAAATAATCGAGAGGTAGAGAAAAAAAGTCTAGACTTATTTAGCTTGATTATTCTAATACTAATTATTACGTAAAAAGAATGAAAAATTGTTTTATACCACCAAGTACATTTTATGAGAATTCTAGTATTATTTACTAGAAAAATTTTGCTTTACTCATCAAGTAATAAAATCGTGATTATTTTTCTCCGTGTACCGACTTTTAAAATTCCTTATAACCGAGTTTTAGACTACTCAAATAAAAACATAAGAACATTCAAATATTGTCTATTATTTATTTATCGAATCTTAAAACTAAAACGAAAATATTGCAATACACTCTATACACATGAGACGAGACACCACTGGTAGATATTATTTGGGTAAATAACTCTTTATAAGCGGATGTTTCCTAAACAGGATGTTCAAGTTTTAAACAACATGAAAGGAGTTGAAGTGGACACGAAGGGAAGTACATACAAAAAGAAATAAGAAAATGTAGCAACGCCTAGTTTACTGGTTTATATGCAAAACTTTACTTGTAACTTATGTACCCTTAAAATTTATTCAGTAATTTTCTCTAAGTTATGGCCTTTTTGTGGAACTCTTGTTTAATCTCCGTGATCCTTAGCAGATGAGGTTACAAAACTTTCGAGGACCTAAACCTAAATATTAAATAAATATGTAAAACTGAAACCGCAAAAAAAATAAGACAGCTCTTCCTGTAAATATTAAAATTTAAAAGGATCTTATTACATAAACAGAACAGCGACCCCCATATCTAACAATAAGTTAAAAAAAAATTTAAGTAGTTGTAGGTTAAGTCAGATTGGGATAAGTTAATTTTTATTAATTACATTTTAATTATTTCAGGAAGGACAAATTGATGCTTTCTCAGATATAAACCACGAAGGACCATTTCCGCCCACGTTACCGCCACCACCTCCATCCCCGAATGGTAAGACTTGTTCATGCTCTGAATCCGAAAAGAATTGCTGTAACTTTCTTTTTAATGGCATGCAAGCAGAAGGAACGTGGCCAAAAGGTGAAAAAGGCGACAGGGGACCACGCGTAAGTATATTAACCAAAAAATATTAATTTATAAAAAAATTTAATTTCATTATTAGGGTCCACCTGGAGAATCTATAAGAGGACCTCCTGGGCCGCCAGGTCCTCCTGGGGCTCCAGCACCTGCTTTAACAGAGGTAAGGTCATCAACTCATTAATATTTTTGTTGGTAAAGACGTAAACAAAGGTTTCGTTGTCATAAGGTTTTCTAAATTTTATCCATCGTTACGAATTTACTAATTTTAATTAAGGAACAAGGATTCATAAAGGGACGTCTGTTGAATTATCCCCCCCCTTCCGTTTATGTGAAATTTAATTAAATTTGGCTACACTCCCCTCAATTTTGAATTCATATAATTAATCCCCTAAGCTGAAACCAATGTTTAACCCTTCAATATCAATTTTAATTAGAGGACAAGAACGAAATTAATAAAGGGATGATGGCCCCTCCCTTTATATGAGATTTAATGAGATTTTGCTGGACCTTATTTTGAAATCGCGTAGGTCGATACCAAAATTTCATCCCTCAACGTTAATTACAACTTTACAACTAGACAACAAAGAAGAAAAACAGATTAATAAGATAACAATGATCTCCTCCTCTTTTTATGAGACTTAATGAGATTCTGCTGAGCTCTCCTACATTTTCAGCTTATATAATTAGCAGCTAAAGTTGAAGCCAGAAATTTAATTCATCAACACCTTGTTTAATTAAAAGATAAAGAAAGAGAACAAAAATGAATAAGGGGCGATAACCCTTTCCCTTAACACGAGATTTAATGAGATTTTCCCGAGCACGTTCTTTATTTAGGTTCATGTAATTAACCCTCTACGTTGCAATCAAAATTTAAATTACAAAACAAGAAGGAAAGGGAGATTAATAAGGGCGCGACGATCCCTCCTTTTATATAAGATTTAAAAAGATTTTGTTATGCTCTTGTTCATTAACGAGTCATGTAATTGATCCCTTAAATTTCATACATCACTGTCAATCTTAAATAGAGAACAAAGAAGAAGAAATAAGGAAATTAATAAGTTCTCCTCGTTTCTAAATGAGACTTAATGAGATATTCTGCTGTACTCTCCTGCATTTGGAACTCTTGTAATTAACCCTTAAAGTTGAAGAGAGAAATTGAATCCATCAATACTTGTTTTAATTAAAGAACAATAGAAAGAAAGAAATTAATAAGGGGACGATGACCCATTCCCTTTATATGAGACTTAGTGAGATTTTACTTCGGTTTTCCTTATTTTAGACTCATGTACTTAATCCCCTATGTTGAAACCGAAATTTAAATTACACAGCAAGAAGGTAAGGGAGATTAATAAGGGCGCGACGATCCCTCCTTTTTATATAAGATTTAATGAGATTTTGTTACGCTTTTGCTCATTTACGAGTCGTGTAATTGATCCCTTAAATTTCATACATCACTGTCAAATTTAAATAGAGAACAAGGAAGAAGAAAATAAGGAAATTAATAAGTTCTTCTCGTTTTTTCATGAGACTTAATGAGATATTCTGCTGCACACTCCTGCATTTGGAACTCTTGTAATTAACCCTTAAAGTTGAAGAGAGAAATTTAATCCATCAATACTTGTTTTAATTAAAGAACAATAGAGAGAAAGAAAATAATAAGGGGACGATGACCCATTCCATTTATATGAGACTAGTGAGATTTTACTTCGGTTTCCCTTATTTTAGACTCATGTTCTTAATCCCCTATGTTGAAACCGAAATTTAAATTACACAACAAGAAGGAAAGGGAGATTAATAAGGGCGCGACGATCTCTCCTTTTATATAAGATTTAATGAGATTTTGTTACGCTCTTCCTTATTAAAGAGTCAAGTAATTGATCCCCTAAATTTCATTCATCACTGTCAAATTTAAATAGAGAACAAGGAAGAAGAAAATAAGGAAATTAATAAGTTCTCCTCCTTTTTTATGAGACTTAATGAGATATTCTGCTGTACACTCCTGCATTTGGAACTCTTGTAATTAACCCTTAAAGTTAAAGATGGAAATTTAATCCAACAATACCAATTTTAATTAAAGGAGAAGGAACTTTATACGAGATTTAATGAAATTAACTGAACTCTCCCTGATTTTGTGCTCACGTAATTAATGGATAGCCCTTAAGTTAAATAATTGTGGAAATGAATCTTCAAAGCAGTTTTGAAGTTTTTGTGACTATGTCAGGATAGGTTAGATAATTTAGTTACCAAAACCTATAAAACTAAAAAACTGTAGATGCATTTTCACATTTAGTTCATTAAAGTTTCTGAAACTAATAACACACACTAGAAATTAATCAAAAAATGTCCCCATTTATTAACTTTTTTGCTCGTGTTTCACTAATGGCTCTCTTGCAACCGTACCCAACTCTCTCTCTCTGTAAACACGACGCGTACGTATATAATATTATAGGAGTGAAAATACCATTTGCAGAGACGACAAACTATACAACTCTGCTAAATAGCTGTCCTATTTGATTTATGATTAAGATAAAATAAACGTTACGGCGTTGGAAAACGTTCTTCTTTGTCTTGTCTTCCAAAACAACAGTTTAGTTGGTATCCAATCGAAAGAAACGGAATGTAAATGCTTATGATGTTTGAAGGTTTCAACACGAATTTGAATTGGAAATCCACATGGACATTTATATTAAAAAAAAAAAGAAATTCTTGTACTTTACTTTAATACTCCTTCACACAACAGAATTTGCTACACCATTGATATATCTGTACATTTTTTAATCCAATAAATTTTTGAGAAAGAATTTTATCACCTAAATAAGCGTAGTTGGTAATATTTCAATGACGCCCTTAACGATGTTTGCAGAAACACTTCTCTAAACATAAATCTACATCTTAAGCATCTGGTTCCAACATCTAACTCCCTGTTAATGGAAATTCTTCTCGTGAATGAAGTGATCTTCAAATACGTCTCAACTGCAATTTCAGTAACCCATTTTTTTTTTAATGGCAGCCATCTCGAATACCATTGAAGTTATTATTCTGACGAACCAACTGTGCCATGGCTCAATATTGATCGAACAGAATTACGTTTCCATCAGCCATTCGTTTTTACGTGTAATAGAAGTTCTTCCAGTACCTTCAAGTTTCCATTAGTATGCTTTCAACAAATGATTCTTTTTCGTCTATTCAAACTTATGAAGTTTAGTATTAGGCCACTGAACCTCAGCCTCCTCTTGCACTCAATTTCTAGATACCGGATTGACTTCATTATTATGACTTCTGTACAATTATGTCAATGATGATAGAAATTTTTCTCATTAAAGAACTATTAATTCTGCCCCACCCCACCTAACATTACGTAAAAAAAATACACTTTAACTTCTTAGTTAGAAAAACACAGTGAAAGTAAAAGTTTAACCAACTATGGGGATGTCCTATTACTTGTATCGTATGTCAAATGAATGTTTCAACCTCTTTAAAAATTATCTTATAAAGAGTGAGAAATCACTATACTGCCAAAATATATTTCATTAAGAAACTATAAATTTTACCCTTAATAAATGTGCTCCAACAAGCATTAAAGAACAAATAAATTGTACACCTTATCTTCTTACTTAGAAATATACAATGAAGGTAAAAGTTTAACCAACCATAGGGAGATTATATTACTTGTATTTCAGATGCATGTTATAATCTCTTTAATAATATAATTGTTTTATAAAGGGCTCAAATTGGTAGTCACACTGTAAAAAAATATGTCACTACATAAAATTAAATTTCACCCTTAATAACTGTTGAATAGATTCGACCTTTACTTGATGAAAATCGACCATCATAAATAAAACACTAAGGTAATGATTTCCACAATTTTATTCACACTAGTGGCGACCGTTTCGCCAAAACATTGGCTTCCTCAGACTAGGAGTATTTGCTACTAAAGATACTTTACAATAAATGTGCTTATACAGGGTTTTTCAAGTTGATGGGCTATTAGAAGTATATGAATTAGTAGAAGGAATTCAATTCTGAAACTTGGGCTCATTTGGTTATTGTTTATGCCGCTTCTTTTAAAAATATTTTCAACTTCGATTTACATCCGGTTATACCGGAAGTCGATACCAACTTTGTTATTTTAAATAAAATGGTATATTTTTTACGCTGAATTCGAATAAAACGTGTAATTCTAAGGTAAGTTTGATAACCAACTTGTACACCTATGACGATCGGTTTCTGAGTTAATTTAATTTATAGAAAAAAAATCGCTACCGCAACCCAAATTATAAAAAATCATAACTTCCACAAAATACGACTTAGAGTGTTGAAATTTTTATTAGTAATAGCTGAATATTAGTGCTAAAATTGAATAAATAATTTTTTACAGGGCGTTCAAAATAAAATTCTAAAGTTTTAAAAATTCAAACACGAATTACCTCGTTTTTTTAAATGGCACCTACTATTTTTTTTTTTTCAATCGATTTTTTTTTATCCTCTTTCGATCTATATGGATACTTTCTATTTTATTTGAAAATTTTCGAATAATTTTGAATTATTACATAAAATAGGAAGTATCCATATAGATCGAAAGAGGATAAAAAAAGAATCGATTGAAAAAATAAAAAATAGTAGGTGCCGTTTGAAAAAACTAGGTTATTCGTGTTTGAAATTTTTCAATTTTAGAATTTTATTTTGAACGCCCTGTATAAATTATTTAATTCAATTTTGTCAAGGCGTTAGCACTAATATTCAGCTATTACTAATAAAAATTTCAACACTCTAAGTCGTATTTTGTGGAAGTTATGATTTTTTTATAATTTGGGTTGCGGTAGCGATTTTTTTTCTATAAATTAAATTAACTCAGAAACCGATCGTCATAGGTGTACAAGTTGGTTATCAAACTTACCTTAGAATTACACGTTTTATTCGAATTCAGCGTAAAAAATATACCATTTTATTTAAAATAACAAAGTTGGTATCGACTTCCGGTATAACCGGATGTAAATCGAACTTGAAAATATTTTTAAAAGATGCAGCATAAACAATAACCAAATGAGCCCAAGTTTTAGAATTGAATTCCTTCTACTAATTCATATACTTCTAATAGCCCATCAACTTGAAAAACCCTGTATACAAAAACTCATTTCATCCCATGCAACATAAGCTAGCTGCTTACAATAGCATGATACACAGACTTTTCAGTTTTCCTATGTCAATAGATAGTTACAATAAAGAATTAAACATAATTAAACAAATCGCCCATAATAATGGCTACAATCCAAAATTAATTGAAAGTTTGATACACAAAACACAACAAAATATAGCACTGCAATTAATATATCCGTGTCCAATAAATAAGGAAACCAAATACAACTACTGTATAACATATTTGGCACCATTTACGAATAAAATAGTCAATTACCTGCACAAATGCGGCCTGAATGTTGCATTCAAAACCAATTCATCATTAAGGAAAATTATAAAAAATAATAAAGATAAAGTAATAAAAGAAAATCAATCAGGAGTTTATAAGTTAACATGTGGGTCATGCCAAAAAGTCTACATAGGACAAACAGGAAGGAGTTTCAAAAAACGTTTGTCAGAACACAAGAACAGTTACATAAAAAATAACACAGATTCTACTCACACCAATCATATCACCACATAAGGACGCCAATTTAATGATAAATTAGAAATTTTACATCAAGAAAGTAAGGGAACTAAACTAACATTACTAGAAGTTTTAGAAATCAACAATTACAAAAAATTAGACATTTAATGAACGATCAAACAGAATGTAATAGTTCCCTCCTCTTAAACTTATCTTAAATACCGTTCTAGTATATAAGCACATTTATTGTAAAGTATCTTTAGTAGCAAATACTCCTAGTCTGAGGAAGACAATGTTTTGGCGAAACGGTCGTCACTAGTGAGAATAAAATTGTGAAAATCATTACCTTAGTGTTTTATTCTTAATAAATGTGCTTCAACTAACATTGAAAAACAAACAAATTCTACACTTTAATTTCTTACTTAGAAATATACAATGAGGGTAAAAGTTTAACCAACTGTATGGAGATTAGATTACTTGTATTTCAGATGCATGTTAAAATCTCTTTAAAAATTACTGTATGTGATTCAAATTGGTCGTCACCCTGTCAAAAAAGTTTTTCATTGCCAATGAAGGTTAGAAAGAAAAGCTTATATAAATCGGAGGGATAATAGAAATCACGAAAATTTAGAGATATTTAGTTACTTTTCTGTTTGGTATTTGCAGTTTCACTCCTTTGTTAAAAATCGAAAAAATTTGATATTTCTTTAAATTTGACTTTTTATTTTATTTTAAGGGCTTTGAAGCATAGCTAAATCAGACAATTATTGCCTTATACGAATTTGCCAATTTTGGGGTTACATTTACTAGGGGTCTATTTTAAAAATATGCGCATCACTGAGTTAAACCCTTTAAATGCAATATTTTTTAACAAAAGTAAAATAAAGTGGGATGTTCTTTTAAAAATACGGATTTTTCAAGTATCAAAGTAAAATACACTGTATGTATGGCGGTAATAAAAATTAGAAAACTTATTAAGCTTCCAAACTTTCTGAAAGGAATATAGCAGGCGCACACATCTGCTGCATTCTGCAGACCAACGAATGACCGATGATGAGAATTTCCATTACACGTATATCAAACTTTCCACAAACTTTCCAAAAGTTACAGGTCTTAATATTTTTCTTTTTGGTATGGATCAATACCTATATATACGTACCTAGAGCTAACCACGAATGATATATTTCCAGAGGTTTGAAATAAATTATTATTGATTATTTATTGATAAAAATTATTACATGAACTAACTTTTTTCTTTCGAAACGACATCTTGAAGCAGTTTGTAATGATATAATAATTGATTTTCGTTAAAAGATGATCGCCAACACACCATTACCTAATCCTTGATCCTTCCGCCGATTTAAAATATTAATAACCTTACATTACCCCTTTAATATAAACGAAACGAACTTTAATAAATTAATTGTACTAATATACAGATACAAGTTGATATTTATTGTTAAGGGTGGAGATGGGATGTGTTCTTGCAACGTGAGCACCTTCGTGGATTACCTCCTGCAACAAAAACTGCTACCGGGGCCGCCAGGACCGCCGGGGGCCGATGGAAAAGAGGGTCCCGCAGGAACACCGGGCATACCCGGTTCGCAGGGTGAACGCGGACTGCCCGGATATTCCGGAGACAAAGGAGAGCGTGGGGACAGAGGTCCACTGGGACCTCAAGGTAAACTCACTTTTCAAATACATAGGTGTACGGCACTAACCCCCCGCAATAATTAATCTTTTAGCAAAGTGTACAGGACCGTACCGAATTTATTTGAAAACGGATATCAAAATAAATGCACTTTTGACACAGTGTAATACGATAAATGTCGATATTGTTTTATAGGTCCTACTGGTCCTAGAGGGGATCCTGGTCCTAAAGGTGAAAGAGGAGAACGAGGAGAACCTGGCCCCCCAGGACCTCCAGCACCCATACAATACGACAATTTGGACGTAAGCAATGTAAGTACAACAATAAAAAAAATATTAAATAATTATAACATCACATTGACACTATCTGATTTATTATTTAATTAATAGCCTAGCTGGAAAACCAGAGGGGTATTTAAGGTAAATTTAAATTTCTAAAACCTTAGACTGGGAAAGAGAGGGGACTAATAATTTTCAACGCAAAGGTGCCTCTTGATAAATTATTTAGTGCTTGCTTTTAAATATAATATCTTCTAACTAAATATATATTTTTTGTTTTTTACTACTAAATGTGACGCCGCCAACGGAAATTTGTGGTCAACAACTGGCAGAAACTCGTTCGAATTAAAAACAGTATATTAAGCATTGTGATCTTCTTTAGTAAATTACTTAAATATTTTCAGTCATAAATAATCCACAACCAAATTAAACGTGAATTTCTCTACTTAACAACAATATTAACAATTATTCAAATAAATTAAACACTTTTCACACAATTTTCAATGTTCTTCGCTGCTTGCAACACAAAGTTGGGCACCAAAAAAATGGCGGCTGTCTCAATTTTTGTTAAGTGACTAATTCAAATTTTAGCACTGGTCATCTACGTTATATAATTTTGTTAGTTGATTAATTGATTAAAGAGAAAAGACGACACAGTTTATTTTATAATTGTAAATAAAAATAAACTAATAAAATATTCAAAACCGAGTTGAGTATTTATCAATTTTGGTATCAAAACACGATGCAGACACAACATACGAGTTAAGAATCCGCTCTCTTTCTCAGTTTAAGATTAATACCTGCCGGGAAATAAATATGTATCCTACCATAAGCAGAATCAATTTATGTTCATTAAGTATAAAAAAAATTACAGTGCTCAAAAAAAAAACATTTTAATTACCACAATTAAATTTTGTTAAAGATTAATAGAAGAGTCCTTGCTCGCTAAATAAACAAATCGTTTACAAACCGTATACGGTAAACCAGCGGTTGAAATTAAAAATGAATCCCTCCCTTAGGATGTCCTTCCGGGCAGTATAACGAGAACGGGAATCCCCGGCGAAAAAGGTGATCGCGGTGAAAGAGGACCGCTTGGTCCATCAGGAGAGCGAGGCTTCAAAGGCCAAAAAGGCGAAAGAGGAGAACTGGGCTCGAAAGGAGAGAAAGGGGACAAGGGGCACCCAGGAGATAAAGGAGCCCGTGGTGCAAAAGGCGATCCAGGTGAACCAGGTACACATTACCCTTAATTATACAAATTATTTGATGCATGACTGACCCAACTAGCCTTTGTAATACTTCCTGACCCTTGTTAAACTTTAATTACAGAACATCAGCTCATTATCGAGGGTAAAATGCCAACAAAAGATAAGATTACTCATACATGCCATATTATAGTAATTAAACCAAATTGAATGCGTTTACATTAGAAAAGGACTTCATGGTTGCTTAAATTAAATTTTAAATTGGACAAAATTATTATTGATCCCAGATTATTTCGAGTGACTTCTGGGGTAGTTTTTAGATTAAATATAAAAATAATTAGTCAAGTAATTATTTATCTTACCGGCATTAATTTTGCTCTTTTTGAAGTACTAAACTCTATTTATCTATTTTACATCCCTATTATGAATTAATTATTCTCTCCAAAATAACTGATTACAAATAGTAGTTCTCATTATTTAGGTGTGATGGACACAATTATATGCATAATTAATTTTTTACCTAGCGCAATTCCAATTATATCAGACACACAATTAAACGTTGATTAATGCGGTAATAATATTAAAACTGAACAGCAAACAATTTCCCGGCGAATCCGTAAATATTTACAATCTATTCTAACCGGGTTTATGACGAAACAATTAAAATTTTAAATATAACTAACAATAATTAGTTCTGTAAACATAATAACGATAAACAAACATAAAATTTTATTTATTATATTCAATATATGATATTAAATTAATTATTACGTAAACAACAAAACAGTCACGGGGAGGTGCACGATACTCAACTTATTTAATTTAATCAATTAAATACAGAATTCTAAAAATAAAGGATTCCAATACCCGCTTAAGCTTGTGCTTAATTGATGTAAGTTCGTCGACTTATGTGACTATTAAACTATCAAAGAAAGTTCTCGCATACTGTGTACTTATGTGGGTATAATATGTACATAACATTCATATAAGTATATAATCTGGGTCAAATAGTTTGAGAACTTCGAAGTTGAGGGTATCGCCAAATTTCAAACAGGCTTATTAATAATCTCTAATTATATAACAGCAGGGGCTAAACTAGTAAGTTTTGGTTACCTAACTGAACGTCTTAGGGAAATATGAACCTAACAACTACCTATATTTTTGAACACTTCATGGTTTTATATTACATGGAGAAAACAATCATGAAAATATTGCTAGAATTATAGCAAACATGACTAAAAAATCTGTCAATTATATGGACGACCAGACGTTCAAGGAGATTTTACTAGAAATGTCTAGTCAATCGACGTTCGGTGTTGAGACTGAATTCTAGTAAAATTGACTTGATTAGAAAACATTTTTTACACTTCTTATCACTAATTTTACTAAACTATTCTCATTCTAGTTTTTTTTTTCTATACGACACGAAAAAATAATCGAGAGGTAGAGAAAAAAAGTCTAGACTTATTTAGCTTGATTATTCTAATACTAATTATTAGAAAGAATGAAAAATTGTTTTCTACCACCAAGTACGTTTTATGAGAATTCTAGTACTATTTGAAAATTTTGGAATAATTTTGAATTATTACTTAAAATACGAAGTATCCATATATAGATCGAAAGAGGATAAAAAAAGGAATCGATTGAAAAAATAAAAAATAGTAGGTGCCATTTGAAAAAACGAAGTAATTCGTGTTTGAAGTTTTTCAACTTTAGAATTTTATTTTGAACGCCCTGTATAAATTATTTAATTCAATTTTGTCAAGGCGTTAGCACTAATATTCAGCTAATACTAGTAAAAATTTCAACACTCTAAGTCATATTTTGTAGAAGTTATGATTTTTTATAATTTGGGTTGCGCTAGCGATTTTTTTTTCTATAAATTAAATTAATTCAAAAACCGATCGTCATAGGTGTACAAAATGGTTATCAAACTTACCTTAGAATTACACGTTTTATTCGAATTCAGCGTAAAAAATATACCATTCCATTTAAAATAGCAAAGTTGGTATCGACTTCCGGTATAACCGGAAGTAAATCGAACTTGAAAATATTTTTAAAAGAAGCGGCATAAACAATAACCAAATGAGCCCAAGTTTCAGAATTGAATTCCTTCTACTAATTCATATACTTCTAATAGCCCATCAACTTGAAAAACCCTGTATGACGTTTTGATGAATAGTCCGGTCAATTTAGACATTCGAAGCTACATAAATTCCCACCAAGCTGAAAATCAGTAAGATTGTTTTAAATATGATTAAAAATTAATTTTGAAAGTTCCCCATCTTTCCCCAGGATGGAAAAAATTTTATTCAAGGTTAAAGGTCAAAAGAATGAGTTTTTCGCGATTTTCAGCAAAACGGTAAGTTTTATCATAAAATTACCCCAGACAAAAATTGTAGATCATAAAATTATCTATAAAATATGTACCAATATTTTTTTCCTAAGAGCCACCGTTTCTGAGATATCAGGTAAAATGAAACCCAGTCCCTTATTTTATACGCCAGTGTAACCTCGAGACAACATCTGTCTCCTGTTCAATTGTATGCGTGGCTAGGGTCTTATACCTGGTTTATGTCAGTGTGCCCAATAAATGAAATACTGTTAGTCTCATAGTTGCCAGATTAGGGGATTTTCCCCAAAAAATAGGGATTTTTTTTCTATTGGGGTATTTCTTGGGGATATATTTTTCAGGGGAATTCTTCTGGTGAAAAATTTGCCTCTACAATCTTTTTTCTATTTGCACTAAATATTTTCTAGTTTTTGGGGATTTATTTGTCACATAGCTTATTTTGGGGTATTTTAGAGATACATATTTCATAGATAATTTTATGATCTACAATTTTTGTCTGAAGTATTTTTATGATAAAACTTACCGTTTTGCTGAAAATCGCGAAAAACTCATTTTTTTGACCTTTGGGGAACCTTCAAATTTTATTTTTAATCATGTTTTAAACAATCTTACTGATTTTTAGTTTGTGGTTTTTAAATTGTTGATCGAATAGTTTCAATTGTGACTTCTTAGTCAAGTGAATACTTGTTTTAAATGTGCACTTCCTCAATTTAATTCAACTCCACAACAAAATGTTTCTAGCACATGGATACAGGGTGTTTCTTATTTGTGCGGAGTTTAAACGGGGTGATAGGGCACCACAAAAAAAGAAATTAAGAAAATGTTTGCTGGTCCGTAAGATTATCGCATTTGAAAGTACAGATAAAAGTCAGTCCGGTCCTGGTAAATAGGTTAGAGAAATACGGCAACTGCAATGCCGCATTCAATCATTTGCAGTAGGTCAGTGTATCAATTAGAAAAATAAGTCATGATACTTAGGTATATATATACGTCAATACAATATCGATTATCGATGCAACGATCGAATTATACAGCCACCAATATCCCCAACGAAGATTTCTAAATCTCTGAGTACCACTGTGAAAACGTAACTTTTGATTTTATTAAAGACAACCCCAAAAGTGTCTTGTATGGAACGCTGGTTGTTTCCTCTCATGTAACGATAAAAAAGTGCTTTCGCGGCCAGAGAAACGTTAGGAAGCAATTCCAGCCCACGACGACCTTTACCATCACCATGCCAGAGTATTTGTTTGTTAAATTTTGAGTCGAAAATTCATTAAAAATCAACATTCCTCACAAATAAACGTATGGTTTTTAGTTTTGGCAGTTTTGTACAAAACTCAATTAAATTACATTTGAAACTTACCTATATCTTACCCTGCAAAATAAGGAAAAGAGTTGGAAGGACTAGAGGTGGCCTAATACAACACTAAAATAAAGTTGAGGGATAAAGACTTGGTGGTTAGCAGTGAAAATTGAACATTTCTAACGAAAGAAAAATAAAAAACTGTACATTCTTTTTATTAATTATTATGTCACGTTAGAAATGTTAAATTTTCATCTCCATTCTATTTTCAATAAAAATATTACATTTGGCTACTAATTAACAAACACTTTGAACTTTTATTTTTGGTGTGAAACATCTACAGGCGCGGGTAAACCGAATTATTGGCGTGGCGATTGCATGCCGTGGCGACGCTCGCCATGCGCGAGCGCCTGTGCGATTCTCTTCCCACTCGGTTCGACGGTGTCGTTTACTACATTATAGTAAACAAGAAGATGGAAGTGAATTAATTATGATTGTTGTGTACATTTCACCTAATAAAAAAACGAATGATATTTTATTTTTACATGAGAAATTATTTCCGTACAGTCACAGAGCCAGAGGTTCAATAATTTTTAAAACCAATAAAGATAAACTACCATTGATTTTAGTTGGAGATTTCAATGTAAATTTTTCTAAAGATGAATTAATGCAATTAATTACGTTCCTCCAAAAATAATTTCAATTGCAAATTAACTACAATCCAAGAGAACCTACTACCACTAGATATGCAACAACAATAGATGCTGTATTTATTAGATGTCTCGATAATGTTATGTCCAATACTTTTGTAACATACTTCAGTTATCGTCGACCAATTATATTATCACAGTAATGCTGTCAGAGGCAACATCGAATATAACTATTACTGAAGTCACTGATTAAAAGAATTGAGTTGTCGCAACTTGAAATAAATTTTTGAATTTTTAATTTTTTATTTAATAAAAATTAATGGTCATCATTTTGTGGAAAAAATTCGTAATATTTGATTTTTTCATTATGCCATATTTAGTTCCTGTCGTAATATTATCTTTCATGCATACTCATGTTTCACATCTACCAGGCGTCCCGTGACGGCTCACATTTTTTTATTATGGTACCAAATCTATTCACAATACATTCATCCAATATTTCGCCTTTTTGCCCCTTTCTCTATAATTACTTCAAGCAGAGTAAAATTAATAAAACTAGAACCGTCGTAGATTTGGCTGTTTGCTGAACGTCTGCGAAAATTGGAGAATTCTATTATGAACGTTATTTGCCGCACTATTTCAGCAATTTCGACCAACAAGGCACTCGTATGAATATTTTAAAAGCAACTGTCAGTGTACATTACCCTGATATATTTTTTTCAAAGAAATACCAGCAGCGGAGGTCTTCACCCAATCTACTGAATAATTAATTGAACCGAAACGTGCTAACCTCGCCGAGCCCGACACTTGGAAAAGAAGTCGGTGTAAAACATTTAGCGCTCAAACGGAAAGAATTTATTTTATCCCACTAGTGGTAGGTAGCATTTTAAAATATGTATTCGAACCCCAACTCTTTACAACATAGATAGAGGTTTAGGGAGGATGAGGATGTTAAAATTCCAGATATGTTATCTCTTTTTATTCTTTAACGGCCACTTCACTTCGACTCGCACAGTAAATGAAAAGGGTGGTGCGAATGCCAACTTTTGAATTATTCAAAGAATGAGATGTGAAAATGGAAAACGCTTCGCAAATCTGTCAACGAACAAATGATCCTATCTCACCAGATTGAGAAGTGGTGCAAGTATTAATTGCCCACGTTAATAAAACGAGGGTTCTTTAATGAAAGGTTGCCCCACTGACTTCCACCAGTGTAAAAAAAATCCTTTTATTATTTCTAAAAACTACTTACTTGTTAGTTCTCTTTGAAATGTCAATCAGTCAGATGCATCAAAACATCCGCCGATATCGATCGCCTGCGCCTCTTGCTCAAAAGAGTATTAATATTTATTTTTAACACCCCTGAAGATATAATTTTAGCTCTAAATATCCAAAAGATGGTCTAATGATTTTAAATTCCCATTAATTACTATTTAAAATTTTCTTTAAAGGAAAGGATGGTTTACCTGGTCTTCCTGGAGTCGATGGCTTACCATCACCAAAAGGCGAGAAAGGAGATAGTGGAAGTCCTGGACCCCCAGGTCCTCCTGGCGTTTCCTTATATACTCCTGGTATGTACTTAGCACATTGATTCCAGAACCATTTTATATATTGTATTAAAAATATTTATAGGTAATGGAGAATTAATTGCTGCTGAACGTGGTCCAAAGGGTGACAAAGGAGACAAAGGAGAACGTGGTTTGGATGGAACTCCAGGAACTTCTGGGGCAAAAGGTTCGCAAGGATCATTGGGACCTTCTGGACCTAAAGGAGAGAGAGGACCTCCTGGACCTGTCACCGTCACTAATGCCACTACTAATCAAATTATCACCATTAAGGTAAATACAAAATAAAGATTTTTTTTATATACAACAAATATTTTATAATTTAGGGTGAAAAAGGAGACATGGGCCGTAGAGGACGTCGAGGAAAACCAGGTCCCACTGGTCCAATAGGTCCTCCTGGTAAACCCGGACCTCCTGGGGAAATAGGACTTCCAGGATGGATGGTGAGTACGAAAATATTTGCACAAAATTAACTTCATAAAATATATTTATTTCTTTCGTTTTGCCATATCAGGATAATTTCAAGGTAACCACAAATGTACCAATTAATAGTATTACTATTTGCCATTAATCTATACAAATGTATTAATAAAATGATAACCCCCCTAGGGTCGTCCAGGAACTCCAGGCGTTCCTGGTCTAAAAGGAGATAAAGGAGAACCTGCTGACTTTGAAGTTGTAAGTCTCTTTATCTATGTCTTCCTTCAGCCTTATAACTCTCTTTCTAATAAACAAAAATAGATAAAGAATTTGCGGGGTGAAAAGGGAGATAAGGGTGAACCAGGAAAAGACGGTATACCCGGGCGTGACGGAACCCCAGGTCCTCCTGGTCCTCCCTCTAACGAAAACGCTAAGTACGTTCCATTACCAGGACCTCCAGGGCCTCCAGGACCGCCCGGACCACCAGGAAATCCAGGAACCGCAGGATCTCCAGGACTTTCAATCACAGGACCGAAAGGAGAACCTTCGTACGGTGAACCGCATTTTTTCTCACGTCCAGGTAAATGATCTAATATTTTAACCACTCTTCATCGATTTAATCATTCTTCGTCGTTAATAAAAGTAACATTGCTCTTCGTGTAATCCTTTCAAATAAACTTTTGAAATTTTAACGCTGCTGAAGGATATAAGAGCAGTTTGGAAGAATTAAAGGCCCTTCGGGAGTTAGAGGAATTGCGAGAAATGAAAATAAATGCAGGTGAAAAAATTTAAGACAACTTGCCAACTTCTCATTTTTTTTTTAAGTAGGTATTTAAAATTTAAAAGTTTTATCACAAATTTTTTTGTTCGTCTTCAGGAAGAGCATCTGCAAGTCCACCCACTTATTTGGAACCTGAAGCCCTGAGACAAGAACTGAAAGTAGTACCAGGAGCTATAGTATTTCGTGATAGACAGTCGATGTTGAGGGTATCCCTCGTTAATCCAGTGGGCACCATAGCTTATATTATGGAAGAGGAAGCACTTCTTGTACGAGTAAACAATGGCTGGCAATATATTGCGGTAAGAAATACTGAACCTAAGAACTTTGTAACGGAAGTCATACTGAAACGTTTAGGAGAGAAAGACATTAATAGGAGCAAAAGAGAGGGACAAAAAGGAAGCTTTTATCTTACAATTAGTAAAAAATATCAGTGACAGTAACGTATTAAAATTTTCTAAAATATTCTGAATTCGCTTGAATGTCCCAGACTTTTTGAGAATGTTCCAGTGTTCAAAAATATTCCAAGAAGTAAAAAAACGTTTTATAACACTACAGAATGATTTGGAATGTTCAATAATGTTCGAGAATTTTCAATAACTATATAATTATCTGGAATGTTCTAAATATTCCAGAATATTCAAAAACGTTAGAGACTGTTCTGAAATATGAAAAATATTACGTTACAGCTCGGATCGTTGTTACCGCTTTCGACAACAACCACGACCACTCACTTACCCCCAGTTACATTACCTCAAATTCGACCCCCATTTGAATCCAGCAACTTAGTTAAAGTTCCTCAGGTAACTACAATTACTTATTGAATATTAAGTAATAATTAATAAATTGTTAAAAATATAATCGATTCATTTTTATTTCCAGTGGCATCCCAAACTGGTAAGTTGATTTTAAATACATTTCTTTTTCCCACCTGCCAATAAAATAAATAAAAATATAAAGTGGATGATATTTATTGTGTATTTTGTTAGCTTAAATTGGCAGCATTGAACGAACCACATACTGGAGACGTCCACGGGATAAGGGGTGCGGACTACACCTGTTTCCGTGAATCGCGCCGAGCTGGACTGAGAGGAACATTTAGAGCATTCCTGTCATCCAGATCTCAGAATGTCGACTCGATTGTAAGACCCGCTGATCGAAAATTACCCGTCGCGAACCTTCGGGGTGAAATACTGTTCAATTCCTGGTCAGAAATGTTTAAAGGGGATGGAGCAGTATTCGTTCATCCACCTAGAATTTATTCTTTCAGGTCAGTGGACATTCTATCTTATCATTTATAAATTTCAAGTAAGTTTGTAAGTAAGTACATAGATAAATATTTTTGCTATCCTGTTAGCCAATACTTAGACATCATCTTTGTATTATTTAAATTTTAAGTAATACCTACGCTTCTAAGAAAAATATCCTTGATATCCCTTGATATTTGGTCATCAAAGTTTTATATACGATGTGCACTTGTAACATTCTCTTGGACGAAATGACATAGTTTCACTTCGAATAAGAACACTCGCTTCATGTTTTATGTTACCCTCGTTACCCATTTCAGTACAAGAACCCTCTTGCTCTCAGACAATTTATGAACTTACTTAACAAGCAGTAAAAAATATTTCAAATTTTGTTTAATACAACATTAACTTTAATCATGCTACTGAACAAAACCAATAATTAAAATATACTTATTATAAAAGTAAGTGTGAATATCCATGCCCCTATAAGTCGACAACTGAACCCCGCAACCCCCCCCCCCCCATAAGGATTATATGGTATTGTTGCTTCCATACCTTCATTCATAAAGAAGGTTTAGGATATCAGCTGCAGGGGTTGGTTTTGAAGACATGGGAGTCAAAAGAGTATCACCCCAGAGAACTTCATACGAGAGAGTAAGGGTTCTGGAATTTACCAGAAGATTCGAGAATATTCTAGAATTTTACATAAGGTTCGACAATGCTTTAGAATTCCCCAGAAGGTTCCTGGATGTTCCAGATTATCCAGAAGGTTCGAGAAAGCTCTTGAATTTCCCTGAAAGTTCGAGAATATTCTGGAAACTTCCAAAAGATTCGAGGATCCTCAGAAAGTTTGAGATTCTTCTAAAATTCTCAGCAAGGTTAAACCATATCTTAGAACTTTTTAAAAGTTTCGAAGATGTTTTAAATTTTCCCAAAAGATTCGAGAATGTTCTGGAAATTGCCAGAAGGTTCGAGAACATTATGGAAACCTTAAGAAGGTTAGAAATCTAAAAAATGTTAAACTTTTCCTAAGCGAAAAGAAGGTAATTTGGTTAGTAAATAATAAATTCTTTTGTTGCACAAATTTTAATTGGAGGGAAGACTTTTTTATAATTTACGATGCCCCACCCTCAACGAAGATTCCTAAAGGAGGGCTGAGAAGAGTCTTCCACCATACCCTCCAGCTTTGCACTAAATAACGTGTATAGTTCAAAGAACTACTGTTAGTATCTGATAAAACAATGCTTTTATTTATGTCCATATTTTAGTGGAAAGAACGTCTTAACGGATTTCACATGGCCATCTAAAGCCGTTTGGCACGGTGCTCTTCCTAACGGTGAGAGGGCACTGGACATCTCGTGTGATGCCTGGCACACATCATCAAGTAGCAAAAACGGTCTTGGGGCTTCTTTGCAAAGTCCACGTCTGCTCGAACAGACGTCCTACCCCTGTGATAGTCGCCTTGTGATTTTGTGTGTAGAGGCGACCAGCGAACAACCGAGTCATTTAAGGAAAAGGAGTTTAGATTCCAATAGGTGATTATTGATCCAATTAATTCAACTGGCTTAGTAATGTGTATTTCTTTAATATTGGTGGGTTTTTTTATTTTTCAGGCACGAAGAAGAACTAGAACTAGATGATTCGATTACACAGGAGGAGTATAGTGAATATCTAAAATCAATTACTTAAAATACCCAATAAAACCGTAGAAGCAAAAAACTTATTTAACAAAGTGATAATATAATTAATAAATTAAAAGTGAATGAATACTTAATTATAATAAACGAAAAGACATTTACTATTCATCAGCAGGGATAGAATTTCTAATAAGAAGCTACGAAATTTTATACCTTCGTCAAGTTCTACCATAAATGTTATACTCATGATTAATTACAAGTGGCAAATATTGTTCTTCTGGAAATTTCCTCTAAAGATTCTGTCCATGAAATACCAAAGATCTCTCGAGGTTGGTCTTCATTATTCAATGGCGTGAGCGAAACGTCGCGTCGGATAAAAAAAATTTTCTTCAGTACAGTAGCTAATTTTTTATGGAACATTAATTATTATCTAGTACGTACATATCGGTTTCATTATCATTAGATTCGTAATACGATCAAATGCCATATTAATTATTATTAATTAGGTATCTTCTAACAATAATACGTATCATAAGTTACATATCATTGTACTATAAATTTACATTTGCGCATATCCATGTTGACGTCAATTTATTTTATTTAATTATCTGGACCAAAGACATAAACATATAGAGAGGGAACGAAAGATACATAAATATCAAGGTGGTGAAGTAGCTAGTACTTAAATTCTATTGGCTATTAATACTCATAAGCAGGGGCGCAGCCAATGACGTCTAAACACCGCCCACCTTTCTCTGCCTGAGAAGGTTCGCTCTCCTTGTTTTTCTAGTAATAAAGCACGTTATGCTCCATCTAGTGATGGGCGCTATCGATAGTTTTTTCTATCGATAGTCACTATCGATAGTTGAATAACTATCGAATAATTCATTCGATAGTTTTTATTCGTTAGCGTATTTTTTAGTTACACGATAGTCAGGCAGCAAACGGTTAGCTCGATCTATACTAACCTACAAATATACGAACATATTATACTTACAGACCAATATACGATTCTTATGCTAGTATAGATAAAAAAACAATCAGCCTATGCTGAAAATAATAAATAACCTCGACTTAAAACATGGTTTCTAAATCTTATTACTTTGATAAAAAATTTATTTACTTAGGTAAGCGATCTTTTTTGTATTGTTATTGAACACTTATTTAATTTTGTTTGGGTAATTATAAGGACGCAGTACAAACATATAGTAAGTATTTATGAGTTAAATCCTAACTACATTAATTTAAATAATTATTAATTATTTATTTGCATTTTATTTTTTCTCATATTTAACTAGTATAAATTGGCGCCATAGAAAATTATCTTTTTAAAGTATGTAGGTACATATGTATTGAAAACGTCTAATATTTATAGAATTGTTTATATGATTCGGCTCTGCTACGAGGAAGTATCGAAGTAGTAGCCAATGCGCAAACGTATCATTTACCCATTCCAACGTTCAGTTCGATAGTTGGAAAGTATTCGAATAAAAAAAGTAACTACTAGTTACTAGTTATTCAGTAGCTACATTCGATGTATAGAAGTTACTACTATCGATAGTAATTTTCATTCATTAAGAAAAACTATTCGATAGTTACTATCGATAGTAAAAACTATCGAATAGTTCGATAGTTTTTATTCGATAGTGCCCATCACTAGCTCCATCGCTATATTATTATGTCCATGATCTGAACCTATGTAGATATCGAAGTTACCTGAATCCGTCTGAGCCTAATAATTAAATATCCAAATTCTTTCGTTTTGTACTACAACTACTATAATATCTATCTATATGTAAGACTCTTATATTTATATAATTTTTTTTTCTTAATAAAATTAATATGGAAAGGAAGATGAAACATACAATTAAAAATCAAAATAAACAAAAAAATATTTGTCCATATTTTGTGATAATTATTGTTGTGAAAATATAATAATCGTAAAGAAGACGGTCGTACACCAAGTATTTACTTGAAATACAAATAGTCTGATTATTATGACGGGCAATTAACAGGTGGGTACAGTAAAGGTCCTAAATTATGTAATAATTGTAATGTAAATTTTTTACGTTATTATAAACGCAGTTCAATGCTGTGTCCAGTAATAATATTCTTCATTTAAGGGTATTTTAACCATACTATACATATTTTCTATTCATTGAATTAGCCTAAATGATTTTATCTGCAATAATAATTTCCCAAATCAGTTGTCTTAGGACAAATAAAAGTTCACTTTATAAGATTTATTTTTTATCAAAAACTTGAGACAGGCTTGTGACGTCAAAAATGTGGTAAATATAGTTTTTTTTAATAAGCCTCTCGTTATTACTTCTGGCAACATTTGTTTTTAATTTTCTAATTGCCACGCGCGCTCGTGAAATTACAAATTTTTTAATAAAAAAGTACGTACAAATATGATTACCGTTTTCAAATTGTCTACTCCGAAATGGCTTGATATTAAGGACTTGGAATAAGTCAAAGATATTAAAAAAATAAATTACTTATTAATGTTACGAAATATCCAGAAATTAAGAAGAATATCAATTAAGGACAACTGTTATAAACGATGCTAACGATGAGTAAATTTATTATCAAATATTCATTAAGTATTACAATTTGGTACACAAAAAATTCTCTAAGAACTGGGTATTATAAGGATTTCACACTAGCTTATGCTCACTGCAAATGACAGTGTGCAGTTTAATGTCCACAATGAAGGCGGGCCTTACTTTTGCGCCGCCCCTTCGTCGTAGTTGGATGCGCAAAAGCATAACCCCTACTATTCCTAACTAAATACTCGAGCATAAGCTCTGCCTCTAGCTAATTCCGTCATTGTCTCGACACGCCCACTTTGCGGACATTTGACAGCATAGCAATGTGACGTCCTTGTATTTGAATGTACTATTTATTTGAATAAAATGAAACAGTAACTTTGCCATCTGTATTCTGCACCATGTGTACTTATCGTTAGTCAATTATATTATTACTGCGGCATGAGAGCAATGTATTTATTAATTAATGATTCGATAAGCACTGAAAATCGGCCATAAAAACCTAATAAGCATAAAAGGTTGTGTTTTGATATTCTATTGTTACTTAATCGATAACGCTACTTTGTTTCAAAATGTAAATTCATCATAAACTGTACATAAATACATTATACATACGTAGGATACACTCAATTAATTAATTAATTGATTAATTGTAATAAATGCTGTGTACGAATGTTCATTGTAAGTGCTGTCTAAGATCTAAATGTATTTTCCTTATTTATTTTAATTGTTCGAATTAGCATTCTTAGTTTTTGTACTGCTGTTTATAAATTCTTCAATAAAAGATGTTATTGTCGATTTCAATTAAATTACCTTCTTCTCTTATTACTAATAACCCCACCCACCATCAATATATCAATATAATATATAAGAAGACAGTGATTTTTTGGTGAATCGTTACTTTTCTTCTTTACCAACTACTTCCACCCACTCGAGGTGATAATGGTAGATAGGTAGCCCTTAGTCTGTCCTCGATAATGTTCTACAATCTTCAACATCTTTCAAAAATAATCTATAATGTCGTAGAATACTAAAAAATGTTAGAGAATGTTTTGATTTTCTGGAATGTTCTCGATTTTACGGAAATGATTTGGAATGTTCGAGAATGTTCCAGACCTACTATTTAAAAATCATTAATATTGACCATTATTTGAAAATCAGTGATATTTTCTTAAGGGCACATGATAGGTAAACGGTTCACAATAAAAATTTGCATTTGCATATGTGAAAATATAGAAGATATTCCGTTTAAAATAAAAAAGTTTTTGTTATCTGAAATTCTCAACATTCAGATTGTTTTTTTGAACACACTGTATAAATTACAAAAACAAATTACATGGCATCAAAGACCATTAAATAGTTGATTCACAGTACCAATTTGGCTAAATAAGGTACATTATAATTGGCAGTACAAAATTATTTTTGAGACCTTGTTTTTCATTTTTCAGTTGGTCATTTATTTCATAAACGGTGGAGTTTTCGGGTAGGTTCATATTATGAAACTCATCTATAAATTAACAGAATATTTTAATGATATAATAACATACAGGATGCTTTATTTAAAACAACAAACTTAATATCCATTTTCGGTATAACCGGAAGTAAAACTTAATTGTAATATTTTACATTAAAAGTTCATTTTTAATTTTTACGAATGCCAAATTTTCAAAATACTATTTCCATTATTATCTCTTAAAATTCTAATGAAGAGCTTCATTTGTAAACTCTGTATATTACGTACAATACAAATATTTTGTGTAAGGATCTGATTACAGAATCCAGAATTACAACAAATGTTTCCTTATTCCTGTTTTAATGTGGATGTATCTATATTCTCAAAATCGTTTTTCTTTATGAAAACTGCAGCTTACTGACCATAAAAAGAAGACAATTTTATTCGAACTTTAAGGATACGTCTTTAGAAATACATTTAAAAATATTAATATACATAATTCGTAAAACTAAGCATGATACAAATATTACGGGATATACTGTATGTTGATTAATTTTTTTGTAGACAATGGACTTTCAAGTTATACTTCCTTGCTTTCTTTGTGTTGTATTGGTTGCCTATAACATTAAGCTTTTCGATTTAAAATAAATTTCATTTTCAAAATAACAATAATTTGAAAATTACCAATTTCTTATTTACTACGTAAAATTATTTTTCAGATTATATTTACACAACAGACGAAATTTTTCTTAGTTAATGTAAAAACAAATTGTAAAAGATTAACTAAAATGTTACACCAATTTTCGTTTTAAATTTAATTCAAAAAATCCTTAATTATTTTGGGATTTAAATATTATCAAATTTAATATTACTTAAGTTCAGATTTTATTTTGCAAATTCAATAAACGTCAATTAGGCAGATTGCATATTAATTTGCAAGAGAAATAATATGAAATTTAAATATGTAAATTATATTAATATAAAATTAAACATTGATTTTTAAAAAATTAAAAATTAAGAATTAATTAAAACTTTTGTAAACTAAAAATTTCCTTCTTAATATTAGCCAAAAATGGGGCAATTAATAATTCATATTGAATAAAATTGGGAAAAGTTTTATGAAAAATTCCCAAAAAAGGCTTTTTCAACCTAAAGTCATTTTTTCATAATAGATTATGCAAAAATCTGGTTAAGTTAGAACTTTTTCAAACTGTTAAAATTTTCTGAAAGCGCTTTCATCATATTCATAATTCATTATTCATAGCTACATAATTTTAAGCTATTTTCAAGAACCAAAGATTAAATTTTGGAAAGCAGTGGCGGATTTACAGATTTACACATTTGCCGCCCATAGGCTATTCAAAATTTGCCGCCCCTACTGACACCTGCAATTCTAATTCACAATCAACTTTTGTTAATGAAATTGCAACTTTATGATTGTATTATATTTTTATTAGACTAATCAACAAATATTGATACGAATTCATTAGGATTTAAAATGTAAGAATGTTAAGAAGAACTTTCGTTGAATGGATATTTACAGCTTTTATTCATTACAATATTATCATTATTGTTTTTTTAATTATCATCATTCTAAGAAATGTATAATATTTATGAAATTCTGTGCAACAATATGCAATTTTTTACGTGTAAATTTATTAAATTTTTATTCTACACTAAAACAGGTTGTTAATATCATCAGAAATATCAATAGAAAAGTATTAATTTTCCACATAAATATCTATATAATATTTGTTATTGTTATTTGTAAGCAATTTTTTTTCGGATCCCATTTCTCTTTTAATAGATATATTTAAGTGGTGAAACATATTACACATTAATTGAATAGTGTGGGTGGACCTAAAGAAAAAATTATGGCAATAATTAATTTAAAAAATTGGTAAAAATACTAAATTTAAAATGTAATACTTAAACGCTATTGTAATATTTTAAAAATTCAAAATCACAATAGTATATTTTATAAATAAGCGTTTAGTAATTTTTCATATACAGACGTTAGTGTATTCAGTGTAGCCTCGTTTTTTTTGTGTAAAAGATAATATATTTTTGTTTTATTTCTGTAAAACAAAAAAATTTTAAGCAAAGTTTGCCGCCCCCTAAAATCTGCCGCCCTGGGCTCTAGCCTATTTAGCCTACTGGTAAATGCCCCACTGTTAGAAAAGCTACGAAACGAAAACTTTAACTTCGATTATGTATTACCTACCTACTGGGAAAATGTTCGAATCAAATGTTATTTCTAAAAAATTTCAATATTTTATGAAAACATATATTTGTTTTTTATTAGTATTTTTTGGGAATCAAAGACATTTTTAATGCACAATTTCAACATAGACTTGTTGACTTATTTTTAGAACATTTTGTGTAATTTTACTTTTTTTTTATAATATTAAATATTATATTTATGCATGTGAATATTTATGTACCTAATATTTAATTATTCATGTAACGTAGCAACAAAGATATGTAGATTATGTCGTTTCGAAATTTTTAAAAATAATTTGACTTTTTCTTTCATATGTTATAAGAAATTTTCGTGACGTGTGCAGGATGGAACCCATTCTCAACATAGGGTTAAAAAGGCCGACAGGTGATTAAAATAAATTCCGACTTCCTTTTCCATTTTTTTTTGAGTCCAAAGTTAAAAATAGTTCGAGACGAAAAAAGCAGACGCAGAAAATGGTGGTAGTCTCAATAAACAGAGCATTCACACCAGCTGATTGCCGCATTTGCGCACAACTTGTGCTAGACTGTTGACAGTTGTTGTTGTCAAACTCAGCTGTTCATTTTGGTCGCAGTAAAACTGTTTTTATAAAGAAAATGCCATTTATTTCAAAAGATTGGCGATCTCCTGGCGAATTATGGATTAAAACCGAAGAGGGATGGGAAAAGAAAAAAGTTATCGACAGCAGAAGAGCTCTCAAGTAAGTAATTAACACACGAAAGTAATATACAGATCGACATCGTTTACCTTCTTTGTTTCATCTTGTTTGCTAACGAAAAAAATATTTTCTAGGTCATTTATTAGAAAACTGAAAGCGTGAAATAAGTAAAATGTTTTTTATATTTCTGTGCATGTACGTTATGTACTAGTTTTATTTATCTAGAGCATATGGTATTTCGTATTGGTATTTGTAAACAATAGCAATGTTCACAAATTGCAATAACCATAAATAAATTTTATGAAACAGTTAATTAAGAATAATTGGAGGCCCTCGAATAGCCTATTGTAATTTAAAAAAATTATATGCTTGGGTTCAAAATTCTATTAGTAGGTAACTTTTTACGCGCTATTTAAGTTTCCTTATTGTTTATTTATTTGTTTGTCATCGTTATCAGTCTGATATTGATAAGAGAATCAAAAGAAAATTTAAATCAAATATAAAACATATTGCAACACTTCTGTACATTGATTTATAATATTTAGAAAGTAAAAGGAACATAATAATAAAATATCATATCAATAATTTTTTATTTAATCAATAATTTAATATTAAGGCTAGGTACCTCAGTATTTTCTTAATCATATACAAAAGGCAAAACCTTCACTGCTCGTAAAAATTGCATATTTATTTGTCAGTATTTTTATTTTAATGCCATACGAACGAAAATATTTACATACTTTAATGAACATGTTTTTCAGCCACGTCTTTCTAAAAATATTTCCTGCTTCTCCGAAAATTTTCCTTAACTAACTGGACTCAAAATATTTCGAACAAAATGTAATAACCTTCAGAATTTTTAAATTCCGTTTAATGGTTTTATTATTTATGTACAGAGTGACCCAAAAAGTACGCAATGTGCTCTTTGACGTTATATTAAAAAACTTTTTAAATAAAAATTGTTACCTAGTTTAATGCAACGTTGTCTGGATCAGACAAATTTAATTAATTATACAGAATGTTGAGAAATTGCAAAAATAAGAAAGCACCCCCCATAAATATTCGTCAATAGAAAATATTATAGGAAAAATTTGTTCAAAATTCCAAAAAAAACTATGCAAAAAAATTTAGGCGGTTTTTGTTATTATTGTTATTGCAATTACTTAACACCCTGTATAGCAAATTAAATTTGGCTGATTAAGATGTTGTATCAAAAATAAACAGCAATTAAATGAAATTTTTTAAATATACAGTGTTTAAGGGAAATTTAATGTATGTTGTAGGCTTTAGTAGCTTTCGTTGATTTTCTATTTATAGAATTGATGTTTTTATTTCAAAAGGAGTCAACAGTCTGAAGACGAAAGTGAGGAAGCTATACAACCCCACTGTCACGTTATAATCAAACGTACCAAAGAGGTAAGACCAGAAGACTACCCCTTTAGAACAAATAAAATATTTTATTTTGTATGTTTTAAGGGTGTTATTATAACTTAAACCTTATTTTACACGGTTACCAAACCAGTAGGTCAGTAGATATCGTTTATAACGAAGCTGAACGGACAAATACAATTTGGCCAGTTAGGGTTAGGTGGGGTAATTGCAAACAGGCTCTTTAATTCGATGAAATAGGACTCTTGATTATTTCCAACTAATGGGAATTATAGACTGTGGTGTTGACTTTTGACGGTTGGATGCTTTAGCGCGCTAAACAGCAGAGGAAGAGTATCGCAATATTTTATGTTAAACAGTGAAAATATTTCTATATATGTAATATATAATTTTTGGGGTAATTGTGAACACGGCTTTATAAATATAATTTTCATTGGAATTCACATTTGAAAGCGAATTGTTCACTTTTGCCCCATTAAAAACCTTTATAAAACCAGTAAAAAAAATATGATTGTTCACATTTACCCCTAAGTTTTCGACTGCGTTAATAAGTGAAGGGGTAATTATGAACTCAAGTTTTTCTTGCAAAAAAAATCCGGATTTGCCTATTTAACAACAAAAATTCACTTAAAACCAACCAAGGACCAAAATTAATCATAAAGTCGCCTAAATTTAATCTTCATCTAAGGTAGATCGAGCTTCAAAAGTCAAACTTCCAAAATCGTTTACAATTACCCCACCTGACCCTATAACTAGAGACAGGGGTGTATGAATCGTTCAAATTGTTTTATGGTACTACTACAAAGAAGTCCTAAAAGGGATAACGTATAACACATATGGACAACTGCTTAACATAAATCTACTTCTACAAATTGTGAAAGGGTGATCTCCATTCCTATTTTATTCGTATTTTTGAATTTTTTCTGATCGTCAACAATAAGTATATTTGTCACAATAAGTTTTACAGATATACCCGCTGGCGATGTGTCGGTACATCTTCGAATTTTAATCTGTATACTTATATTACTTATACAGAATGTTCAGAAAAATATCTGTATATATGAACAAAATAGTGTAAAAAATGGCAAAATATGCATCATCAGTAAATTTTAGGCGAAACATGCAATGAACGTCGAAAAAGGCCAAAATATGCAAATATGCAATCACATATTATCCGGTCTCTACTAACCTATAACCTTAAGTTAGGTTAGACTGGGTTAAGTAAGTAAAAAGATAATCTTCACATATTTTCACAACTCAGCAATTCTTTCAACACGTTGAGTGTTTTTAAAGTTAAAGTATTTGTTTTGATGACAAATAATCGAAGAAACTGCTGAACTGCCTCATTATTTGGATAGTACTGTTATCTAGGGTTGGAAAAAACAGTTTTTTATTAAATTTTTGAAACAAATAGCTCAAAATGTTTAAAACATGTGTTCATATGTTTTAAGCCTTTTTTCTTCTCGTTTATTTTAAACAGATGTTTTAAACTTTACAACGAACACATTGTTCGAATCTCTATGCAGGTAAGACAAAAGTTCACCGAACGTAGATTTTTAACCGGCATTTTGTTTATTAATGTCACACAAGCAGAAATGCATAATTTCATAAATTGTTAAACATGGAATATCTTTTTTTTAACAACGTCCATCTGAAAATATTTCCTGTTTCATTGAAAACTATTCTAAACTAACCGAATTCTTAAAAGCTTTTGGACAAAGGGTAACACCCCTCGAAAGTTTTAAATTGCATATTTTAGACATACTTTCTTTATTTTCCATATGAAAAAAAAATGGCCAGATATTTGTACGAATTTTCAAGAGAATCACGAATTCTGGATCCAAAAACTACCTAACTACAGTCGTTTAAAAATATTTCGTGAGTACCTAGAATTATCCAGGCTTAATAAAAATAAGACGTTTTTTTTTTATCTACTACCGAATGAAATGTTTTCCTTATTACACACTTATAACCGATAATTTTTCTCTAGCCAAACGAATTTACAGAATGTTATGTTTTATTTTAGTTTTAAAAACAGTTTCTTTAAAACACTTTAATTTAAAACATGTTTTATTTATTTTTATATCGTGTAATGTTTTAGAACACTGTTTTTAAACATGTCAACCCTGACCATTACGTATTAAAAATACACGTTAAAGTCGTACATAATAAAAGAATTCCCCTAGAAAATTCGACTTATCGAAGTTAGCGCCAAATATAAAGATATTCTAGTAATCAAAGTTCGAGAGTTCGAATTAACAAGTAAAAATTATTATTCATAGTTGAAGCTATTGCCAACCAATTGGTTCAACTTATAAAAGTTTAAAGAATAAAAACACTTGTATATGATTTTCACAAATTATTTATTAATTTAGCAACATGTTTCACCTTAACTTAGGCTTCTTCAGGCTATTGATTATATACTATCTACTAACTATGAAAACTACTTCAAGTCCTTAAATAGCTTTTGATAATAGGGGGTGGTATTGGGTTAAAACAAATTCAGTATAGGGGAGTTGTTACATTCTACTTGGTCATTTAAAATTATTCCTAGTTTTTTATATCTGTTTATTTCCAAGTTTTCTAATAACGTTAATTTTTATGTAAAATCTCGAAATTTTCATTAAAACTATGACCTTCTAGTTACATGGTTCGCAAATGTTGAGCCTGTTTATTTTTACATAACTATTTTTGTGTTCTATTATACGTTTTTTAAATATTCTCTCTGTTTGACCAATGTAGACTTTAGGGAAAGACCCACAAGTTGGCTTATAAACTCCTGACTTATTATATTTTTAGGGTTCCGCACCTCAAAAGGAAAAAGCGGAACCCTTATAGGATCACTTCGTTGTCCGTCCGTCCGTCTGTCAAGACCTTTTTTATCAGGAATGCGTGGAGGTATCAAGCTAAAATTTATACCAAATACTCAGGTCTATTGTCCCTTGGAGCTGTGAAAAAATCAAACTTCTAAACCAACGCAATCAAAAGATACAGCCGTTTATACCGCGAATTTCCGCAAATTTTCGAATCAAAACCTACAGGGTACTTCCCGTGAACTCAGAATCTTGAAATTTGGTACGAAGCAACGTCTTATAGCACAGATAAAGGAAAAATTACGAAAACCGTAAATTTTTAGTTACATCATATAATAAAAATATTTTTAATAATTTTAAAGTTACTACCCTTTTCCTCATGAACGCGTAGAGGTATTAAATTGAAATTCATATCAAATACTCAGGTCTATAATACCTTTAAGCTGTAACAAAATCAAACTTCTATGTCAACGCAATCAAAAGAAACAGCAATTTAAGCCGCATATTTTCAAACTCGCAACTACTCGCAAGGGAATCAAAACCTAAAGGGTACTTCCAGTCGATTTAGAATCTTGAAATTTGGCATGAAGCAATGTTTTATAGCACATATAAAGGAAAAATTCCGAAAACCTTAAATTTTTAGTTACATCACATATACAGGTTTGTACGGAACCCTCGGTGCGCGAGTTCGACTCGCACTTGGCCGGTATTTTTTTATTTTACCTAGCTTTGTTGTTTTTAATCAATTTTTCTAAAGAGTAATGGTTTTGTAAGCAATGTTCAACCCAATGTTTCTTAAATCCGAAGAAATTTTATCAGTTAAATTACCTAAATAACCTATGCTATTATAAAAAATAAATATAAAGTAGACTGTGGAAAACCAAATAATTAAAAATTGGAAAAGGTCTTACCCCTCATAACCACAACACTTTTAAAAAAAACGCGGACACGTGTTTCGCTCACTTACGAGTCGTGAGCAGTCTTGCGTTGAAGATGCTCACGACTCGTAAGTGAGCGAAACACGTGTCCGCGTTTTTTTTAAAAGTGTTGTGGTTATGAGGGGTAAGACCTTTTCCAATTTTTAATTATTATGCTATTATATTTTTTGGTTTTGCTTTCATTAACCGGATATAAGTATCTACTAATTTTAAACCTCTATTTTGTTGTGTTTTTAAAATAAGTGTTTTTATTCTATTTTTATGGATTTTCATCAAGTAAAGGTCGAAACTGTTCAATATTATAAAAGTTTGATTATATTTCTATTTGAGATTTTAAATTTATATCGTTTATTATATTAAATGTCGTTATAAATGATATCTATTTACTATATATAACTCATCCAACCATAAAAAAATCAATAGAGTTGCTGTTTTAGGTGGTGAAAGTATTTTTGGTTACTTCCCCTTATACGTTTTTTGGTTAATGATAACACTGTATAGTTGGTTTTTTTTTGGTTTTATTATACAATATTTACACTATATACACTGAACAATACTTGATTCAACTTGTTGCATTTGCAACTGGTAAATTTGGTTTTTCGGTTTTTATTCGGTAATAATTTGGTATGTATTGGTATGAGTTCTTATCTAAACAAGAACTGTACTGTTTTTTTTCTAAAATTGGGTTTTAAATAACCTCGGCACAAATAGGTCCGCCCCCCTATAGTACTTGCTCTTTCGTCATCGGTTTCTACACCCTTCAGGTACTTTTACAAATTCCTGAGTGATGACGTAGCCACCAGACCTGGCATTTCCAGGTCATCGCCGATGGTTGTTATTTACTTTGCAGGGTGTTATAAAGGGGCCCAAACCTAATTGTGAGGGTGAAACTTGATTTTGGTTGCATTCTGATATCTAAACTAAAAACTACATAGAATGCAAACATAATAATAATAATAATACACATAAACACTTAAGCAAACAAATTTCATATATACACAAATAGACAAAAAATATAGAATAAAAAATATATACACACTAGGACGCAACAGTTGCCAATTTCTAATGCTCCATCTTTTAACAAGATTGCAGGCTTTAACGAACTTAACGAAGCTGTGAAACGGTTAGATTTTCGAAATGCCGTCCGTGACGTCCGTAGGTTTAATTATATTTGTGCCCTCCTCGAGCTGCTCGTCGGTCAGCAGATGACGAACCTGTCGGGTTGCGCCCAGAAGGCCCTTTTGGCCATGCTCGAAGAACTGGCCTGTTACGCCGTTACCAACCAATACAATCCGCGTGCCCTGTTCAACCTCTTGGCGAAACTTCGAGCTCTCAGTCAGGCCGAGAGGTCGGCTTTCTGGGGCGGCCCGTTGGGGTCACAGCTTTTGTGGAACCAACACGAAGAGACCATCGACCGGATACTCCAAATGGCTCAGCAGATGCAAATTAAAGAACCGCATCCCGATACCAACCCTCAACTACTCCAGTTACCCGAAGAATGCTTGAGAGAGATCATCTTGAGGTCAGTCAGTAGGATAATAAAAATAGTCAATGTTTTGAGTATCTTATCGCAACCTTTTGTATATTTGAACAGACTATCAGACCACAAGGATCTTGACGCTAGTTCCAAAGCTTGCGACCAGTTGGCAGCACTGGTTGATGAACAGAAGGTATGGAAAGAACTTGCCAATTTCCACTTTACCCCCCACCAAATTGACATTGTGACATCCAAATCTTTGAATCTTGATTGGAAAGAAATTTATTACACACTCAAAAGGTAAGTGTTTTTTTTTCTTGGTTCTTTGTGCAGCTCCTAACCTCACTATAAATCGTCCTCAATTTATATATTATATATAAAATTCAAAATAATAACTTTTAGAAGTTTTACTCCCCGTGAAGACCGTCAATATGCGGAGATGTTGTCGCTTTGTCGGTACTGCTGTTGCCTTTTCTGGCGATCCCTGGGACATCCCTGCATCGCAGATCAGTGTCCGGAGTTTCGAGAACGTATTCAAAGATCAGGTGGTGCTCTACCTCCCAGTCCCATACCGCCCTCCGCTTTCCTAAAATTTTTCTCCTTATAGCTCGTTTAATTACGACTAGGTATATAATAGTAAGTACTATGTGATGTGTTCTCGAAACTGGACTCTACATTATATTACTTAATTATTACGTAAGTAGGTACCAAAATTAAAAAATATCTTCGAATAAGTAATAAGAAACTAGTCTACGAAATAATAAATTCAAAAAGGTCTTGTAAAAATGGAAAAAGAAATAAAACTAAGGTTAATGTAATAAAGTTTAAGTTTGTTTTTGTGCTCTACAGTGAGATGTGAGAATCTTCTTTCTTAAGTTCTGATCTCTGAAGTTAGTGATTTTTATATACTTTTAATGTTTTTATTTACTATTAGTTCGGTAGTAGGAGATACGTACAGTGACAGTGTAAAAGTTTGCAAAAACTATGCTAATGTCCTTGTGGTGTTCGAAACTACGTACACTGAGAGGACGTTAATTCGTTCCCAGTAGTTTTTTTAAATGGCAACGTCGCGCCTTTTCGGTCTGTATGTTGTCGATAATGTAGGAGACAATAATATTGCGAGCAGAATCGCATCTATTGCTCGCTAGTTTCGTGGCTGTTTCAATGTTTACATACTTAATATACAGGGTCTTTCAAGTTGATGTGCTATTAGTTTATGAAATAGTAGAATGAATTCAATTCTGAATCTTGGGCTCATTTGGTTATTGTTTATGCCGCTTTTTTTAAAAATATTTTCAATTTCGATTTACATCCGGTTATACCGGAAGTAGATGTTAACTTTCTTATTTTAAATGGAATGACATACTTCAAATTGTAGATTTTCTCAAAAAGTATAAGCAAAGTTATACGATAGTCCCATATCAAAAGACGCAAAATTTAATAAGGAATTCGATTATATAGTCAAAAATGGGTCATTTTGTTTAAAAAAATTGACTTATGCCTCTTTGAAGTTGACCATTTTTGACCACAAAATTAGAATACCCTGTACATTTTAGTAAAAAACCACAATTTTTTTTCGATAATGTGAATAGTTATAAACAATTGTTACGAGTTATAAAGCAAAATCTCAAAAATTAATTGAATTACGGTTTTTTAAATGTTAACGTGCAGATGTCAAAAATTTTGAAAAAACTTAAATAACTCAAAATCCATCAATATTTTCGGAGTAGTGCCTCCTATAAAATATGCATGAATTCAGATTTTCTATCGGAAAATGTAAAAAAAGTATGTCATTCCATTTTAAATAAGAAAGTTAACATCTACTTTCGGTATAACCGGATGTAAATCGAAATTGAAAATATTTTTAAAAGAAGCGGCATAAACAATAACCAATGAGCCCAAGTTTCAGAATTGAATTCATTCTACTAATTCATATACAAATAGCCCATCAGCTTGAAAGATCCTGTATATTAAGTATGTAAACATTGAAACAGCCACGAAACTAGCGAGCAATAGATGCGATTCTGCTCGCAATATTATTGTCTCCTACATTATCGACAACATACAGACCGAAAAGGCGCGACGTTGCCATTTAAGAAAACTATTGGGAACGAATTAACGTCCTCTGAGTGTACATAAAATCAAAAATAATGAAACTAGATATGAAAGCACTACTTGCCAAAATAAAAGTCCAGTTTTTGAGAATGCTCCTCATTGTGATATCATCTTGACATTATTACCGTTGATATAAAAGACTTTTCGCTTGACGATGATGCTAATATACCATTTAAACGAAATATTCATTTCATTAATTAAAAATAATGAGATTGAGGAAAAGTTGGTACGAAATAATTACCCAAGTGTTGTTAGAAAGACTTATGTTGAAAAGAATATTTCGTTTAGTCAACGTTTAGATTAGGTTTCTAAAACCGTAAGCAGAATAATGTTTTCTTGTTTGCGAGTGCCTTTAGCAGCTAAAAAACCCAAAACTATTCGGTAGGCAGAGTTTCTCTTAATGCTACTACTTATAATTACCTACATATTTAGGCGATAAGTGTAAGTATTATATCAAAAATAATAAGGAGATATTTCGACAACGCTTGTGAATTAATAAAGAAGAATTAATAATTAAGCATTAAGTGTCAATGTGACTTTTTTTGTTTTCGTGGAGAAGAGGAAATCTTCGAAAGACACCCTACGTTTCGTCTACATAAAGGAAGAAAGTTAAGTGGAAGACTTTAATCAACAGAAAAAGGGCACTCAAAATTATTTGAAAATAGATCCACGCTCATACAGTCTTTTTTGAAAATCTTCAGAAATAAATCCAATGACCACGAGCCAAAAGCCCTCAAAACTGTAATACCATGTCAATTTAAAGTACGTTATACAGGGTGTCTCCGATTCAAGTGACCACCCGAAACGACGGTATAGTACAGGAAAAAATCACTTGAGTCGGAAACACCCAGTATACATGAACCTACTATTGTGATTTTGAATTAAATTTAAGAAAACCATGAAATAAATAATCTAAAAAAAATTAACGCCATCTAGGAAGTTTATCAGCACACTAACGCAGTAAATAGATGGCATCAAAGTAAAATAAAATTTCATAGTCTAAAGTCGAAATATCTCCCTATTACCAATAATCAATCGTTTTGCTGAGAAAACGTTTTTAGTTTTGGTCTTGATGTTGTAAAACAGTAAGTAATATATATTTACATAATATATGAATAATGTAAAAAGTGATATTTTGGTAGTCTGTTTCTGAATGCTTTAAAAGTTGTTGTTATGTGATCGCTGTAATACTAATATAATACATACAGGAAAGTAATATATAGTAGGTATTGTATGTATGTATAAAATATATAGTGAAAAAGCAAAGAAAAGATAAAAAAAAAAAAATTTAAAAAATTGTTTCTCAAAATCACATGAAGTATTATTTTTGTAAGATGCATACTTGTAAATTAATGTTCCTTTAAGTATATTATTAGGGTGGTTAAAAACGTATATTTAACTGATTATATACTACATACACTACAGTATTCTTCTAAGGTCTTTTAAAATGCACCAAATTTTGATTTTTTTTATTTTAATAATTAAAAAGGACTTTTGAAGGATTCTGTTAATAATATTTGTATTTATAATAAATACCTTTTTATGAACCTAATTTCGTTTTATATTTATACTACTTACATACCTAACTTTTGAAATAAAAATGTTTATTAATTATATAAAAAACCCCCAAAACATTTTTATAAATAAGTTTAAAACAAATCCCTGGAATTTTTAAAAATGACGATTTTTTCAAAATGTTTTGATTTTTATATTTTCTGAACTGTCTATTTTGAAAAATATATTTAATACCTACACTATACACCATCCCGCTAGTTGTTTTTAGCCCTTACCTTAATTTTTAACTGGACTTGCAATTAATATCTTAATTAATCAAAATAATATCTGCATAAGTATATCTATAATAAAATAACTGTTACTGTTAGACTGATTTGCACTGTTAGATTTAAGTTTACTTACTGCTACTTATTTAATTACCAGGATGAATTAATCATTATTTGTACATCACGCTTAAATACATATTTCACATGTTGTGAATTTTAACAGATTTAAATTTCTTGAGGAGATAAAGCAATTTGTTGATTTTTTTATAACTTTATTAATAAAATGTGCTGCGTATATTAATATGTTACTTACTTCTGTATTTGTAAAATTTGTTTTTTCAATAAAGTGGTGTGTGATAGTATTATTGTTATTTTTAAAAAATATGACCAATAAAAAACAAAATTTTCAAATAAAACAATAGAAAGTATCCATATAGATCGAAAGAGGATAAAAAAAGGAATCGATTGAAAAAATAAAAAATGGTAGGTGCCATTTGAAAAAACGAAGTTATTCGTGTTTGAAGTTTTTGAACTTTAGAATTTTATTTTAAACGCCCTGTATAAATTATTTAGTTCAATTTTGTCAAGGCGTTAGCACTAATATTCAGCTATTACTAGTAAAAATTTCAACACACTGAGTCGTATTTTGTGGAAGTTATGATTTTTTATAATTTGGGTTGCGGTAGCGATTTTTTTTTTCTATAAATTAAATTAACTCAGAAACCGATCGTCATAAGTGTACAAGTTGGTTATCAAACTTACCTTAGAATTACACGATTCATTCGAATTCAGCGTAAAAAATATACCATTCCATTTCAAATAAGAAAGTTGGTGTCGACTTCCGGTATAACCGGATGTAAATCGAACTTGAAAATATTTTTAAAAGAAGCGGCATAAACAATAACCAAATGAGCCCAAGTTTCAGAATTGAATTCCTTCTACTAATTCATATACTTGTAATAGCCCATCAACTTGAAAACCCCTGTATATATATATACAGGGTGACCTTAAGTCATTGGCTTATTAGACGTTTGTGATAAAGTAAAAAAAAATTTTAAACTCAAAAATCAATGATAAAAAATTTACATTTATAATTTAATAAATAATGTAAATATGTAGTTTATTACTAAATAAAATTGACGTACGTATAATTTAATAAAAAATATGGTTAGTTCATTAAAATAAATAGACGTTTGACAACAATGTGAAAGTAGGTATTACGAAAAGTGGTTTCCATGGTAACTTTTTCTCGTTGATTACAACATTCAAAAGAGGGTGCATTAGTAAGTGATAAAGACAGTAACGAAGTGAATTCTGCACCAAAACAAAGTGAAAAAGAAACAATGAAATTAAAATATGTACAAACAGTTGTGGAAGCTCAGGTAAGTGTTGATTTCATAATTTCAAATAAATTGAGAACTGACAAATATCACAAATAACAACCAATTATAAAATTTATAAATAAAGTTCTTAGGTACAATTTAAACGACAAAATACAGCACTGGATGTGATTCACTTCAAATGGTTAGATATATGGTATATGATGATATGACATGGTAATTTTAAAAAGGAATTCTGTTTTTTTTCTTTTTAATTCCCAGCATATACCTACCACAATTTTGGCGTAATGTAAAAACCTAATCTATCTAATCTAATGAATCCAGAAAGAGTTTTTCATAAAGAATTATTTAAAAGCTACTTTGTGATATTCTACTCAGTTTTGAAGTTATATATTCTGAAAATACATAAATAGTCCCATAGGATCATCCCTCTAGTGTACAAGTCATACAACCTTAAACATTTTTTTAGTTTATTTACTTATGTAGCTTCAAAAATTATTACCATCAATCGTCTATAATCTACACTTATTTTACTTTAATTGTAATAAAAGTAAATCACTTTGTACACAGAGAAAACAATCATGAAAATATTGATAGAATTCTAGCAAACATGGTTAAAAAATCTGTCAATTATATGGACGACCAGACGCTCAAGGAGATTTTACTAGAAATGTCTAGTCAATCTACGTTCGGTGTTGAGACTGAATTCTAGTAAAATTGACTTGATTAGAAAACATTTTTTACAGTTCTTATCACTAATTTTACTAAACTTTTCTCATTCTAGTATTTTTTTCTTTACGACACGATAAAATAATCGAGAGGTAGAGAAAAAAAGTCTAGACTTATTTAGCTTGATTATTCTAATACTAATTATTATTAGAAAGAATGAAAAATTGTTTTATAGCACCAAGTACATTTTATGATAATTGTAGTATTATTTACTAGATAAATTTTGCTTAACTCATCAAGTAATAAAAACATGATTATTTTTCTCCGTGTAGAATCGTGATGCAAAAGTTTTAGGACTGGCATGGTCCCCGAACAATTTAAAGTTCGCAGTAGCAACAGCTGATAGACAAATATTGTTGTTCGACGAAAATGGGGAAAAACGCGACAGATTTTCCACAAAACCTGCAGATAGCGAAGCAGGAAAGAAATCTTATTTAATCAGAAGCATCTCATTCAGTTCAGATTCTCAAAAACTTGCAGTTGCACAAACGGACATGATCGTCTACGTTTATAAGTTGGGAGAAAATTGGGGAGAAAAGAAGGTAAAAGACATCCACCATATTAAATCTAAAATAGGCGTTTAAAATAAAAATTAAAAATAAATAAAACCCTCAATTTACATTTTAAGATCGCCCCAGACATTAATTATTAATATACAAAAGAGCATTTACCAATGTAGAAAGTTTCTCTTTATAATAAGGGTGTGACAGACCAACAAATGCATCTAAATAATAATACTATAATTATGATCACAAAAAAATAATCAAAATTAGCTAAGTGGTTGTAAAAAATCTTCGCCTTTCAGTTTGGAAATGTGCCGTGTGTTGTCCGCAATTTCATCAAAATATTTCCATGTTCATTTTATAAATTAATCGACTTATTTTGATATCAGGAAGCTGTGGTTGCTCCATGTTCACGGAATTTTGAAACACCCTGTGTATAATATATCGTAAATAAATTCAGTTACATGACACGTACTTTTGTGAGTTCTGTCTTTCTTTTATTCATTAAAACTTCTCCTGTTATTAATTATTTTATACATGTGCAATCTTAAATTTTATAAGTTATAAATATTTAAAAATCTCATGACAATATAAGCTCCGCCCCTCATACACGTTGTATCGTCACGTGAAAACCCGACACGCCCCCTCTGCGAACGATTGACGTGTCTATAATGTAATGGTGCACTATCATTATAAAGACCTACATATCCTTACGTCTACCAAAAAGAACTAATGACTTCGTTTTAAAATTTTATACAAAGTCAAAAGATTTTATTATTTAATCTCTATAACTAACCCAAAAATGCAAATTAATCAAAAAACCACTTCCTAATTGATATGTATTAGATACCCAAATCACCACGTACCTATCTATGCATAAATGTGAAATTGCAATAACAGAACAGTGTTAAGTTATCAGCACGATGGATCCAATCTCCAGCAGAACTCAAGAGTATTTAAATTTGCATCTTCCACCAAATTTAAAGGTAGACACCTAAATCTGTTTTCTTACCTTTTTCATCATCTTTATTAAAAAGCTCATAGATTAAATTATTTCAAATGTTCTTTGGTATTTTTTGATTTTCGAATAGTCTCATTTTTTTTTTGTAATTTGCAAAATTAAGTTGACCACCTGACTACTATTTATGAGTAAATGTAAAAATTGATTTATTTTTCTTTAGGGTAGACAAATTTTAGTCTTCCGAGCAAAAGAAAATGGCATTTCACCACCCCCCGAATTTGTCTACATTGGTACAAACGAAAATGAATCCTATTATTATAAAATACATCCTATAGGACTGGTAGTCGTTTGGATATACTTTTAAATACGTTATTATGTGTCTGTACGTCTAAGGGAACAATAGAAGATTTAATCACTGAAAAATCAGCTTCAAAGGGAAGACATAAATTCTATAATATTGTATAATAGTCACATCTGGTTCATCTGTTGCCCTGTCACAGCCAATTTTTAGGAGACTGTTAACATAAATGCGTAAAATTTTTAAAAAGTATAGTAAAACGAATATGTTTCATAAATCGAAAAGTAAAAATTATAAAAAAATATCTATTGTCAATATTTTAAATAAATGTTTACACATTTCGTTAATATTTATCCGTTATCAATTTCTTGACCACCAAACAACCACAATCTAAAAAATATTTTAATTTAATTAGTGAAGTCCTCTGTGGTTTTTGGGTACATTATTTATATAGATCTTATTATCATTAGCAGTGGCGGATTTACACATTTGCCGCTAGTTAGGCTATTCAAAATTTGCCGCCCCTACTGGCACCTGCAATTCTATACCCTAACCCACAATCAATTTTTTGTTAATGAAATTGCAACTTTATGATTGTGTTATATTTTTATAAGACTAATCAACAAATATTGATACGAATTCATTAGGATTAAAAATGTAAGAATGTTAAGAAGAACTTTCGTTGAATGGATATTTACAGCTTTTATTCATTACAATATTATCATTATTGTTTTTTTTAATTATCATCATTCTAAGAAATGTATAATATTTATGAAATTCTGTGCAACAATATGCAATTTTTTACGTGTAAATTTATTAAATTTTTATTCTACACTCAAACAGGTTGTTAATATCATCAGAAATAAAATAGAAAAGTATTAATTTTCCACATATATATCTATATAATATTTGTTATTGTTATTTTTAAGCAATTTTTTTTCGGACCCCTATTTCTCTTCGAATAGATATCTATATTAAGGGTGAAACATATTACACATTAATTAAAATAGTGTGGGTGGACCTAAAGAAAAAATTATGGCAATAATTAATTTAAAAAATTGGTAAAAATACTAAATTTAAAATGTAATACTTAAACGCTATTGTAATATTTTAAAAATTCAAAATCACAATAGTATATTTTATAAATAAGCGTTTAGTAATTTTTCATATACAGACGTTAGTGTATTCAGTATACTGTATAGCACTAAAATATTGTAAGTTTTGTGGATTTTTTGAGCCTCGTTTTTTTCCGTGTATGAGATAATTATTTTTTTTATTTCTGTAAGACAAAAAATTTTTTTGAGCAAAGTTTGCCGCCCTAGGCTCTAGCCTATTAAGCCTGCTGGTAAATCCGCCATTGATTCATTAGGTAGGTACAAAAAGAAATATTTATTAGATATACAAAATAAATTTTAATTAAATTAAATTGGTTCCAGACAAATAAAGCACCTCTTAGATAATAAATAGGAGCAATTAGCAGAAACTGAAATGATCAATAAATTATAGATAATACAATTCCTTGATAAATATTAATTTATTTTGCATTAATAAATCCTTAAATATATAAATATAATACTGCATCATAAAATTACACTATTTTTAAGGTAATTTGTAACAAGTTTTTCCAACCATCCCCCGTGACATGTATGACATGGCTTTTGGCTGGCCCTATTGTCTGCGGCCTTGTCGATGGTAAAGTAAGGGTGTTACAAGTAAAAAGCAACAAATCAAGTAATTTATATTCCACCCAAAATATAATAGTGTCACTAACTGCCAATTCGAAAGGAAATGCATTCCTATCAGGTAATTTTTTATTCTATGTATTTACCTAATTAAATATCTAAAAGGTGTCCCTATTAAAAATTGAAAATGATTTATTTTTTTTGTAATAATAACTTTATTACACACACAACCCCAATGGCGACCTAGGGAAGGGTGCAATTATTTCAAAAACGTTTTACATTTGCACATTTTTTAATATTTTCAAAATTTAACAAACCCCTAAGTACTTGGTTATAAATAATAATAAACTATACCAATTGATTACGTAATATTTTTAGGTGATATAGAGGGAAACATCATAAGATATAGCCTGAGTACCGATCATTCCGAAAAAGAGCTGAATGGAAAAATTGTAACTCATTCAGTAGCACCTAGTGCATTGGCATGGGTACAGGGGCACATTCTAGCTGGAGGGTGTGACAGAAGGGTTGTTATATATAATATAAATGGGAAAATTATAAAACAATTCGATTACAGTCGTAGTTTAGACGAGGGTGATTTTTCTACAGCGTGTAGTAGTCCCAGCTCGCAGGTAACAAATACTTCTAATTTCGACTTTATTTTAGGTGCCTGCTTAACATATCGGTTCAATAATTTTAGGGGATTCCCTCTTTAAATAAAACTAATTATTATTTTAATTCTATCGCCTCATAAAATGAAATACAGTCGAACTTCGATAACTCGAATCACCATGTGACACAAAAAAAAATTCGAGGTATTGAAAGTTATTGAATATTAATACATATATACTAGCAGCAATACCCGGTGTTGCCTGGGTAAGAATAAATCACATGTTTGATGGAACAGTCTAGAATATTCGCGAATTTAGAACTATCCAGAACATCCCATAATGATTATAAACATTTTCTAACTTTTTTAACATTCTGAAACATTCTTGAATGATCTTCAAGATTCTGGAACATTCTTGAACATTGCCAAATCATTCTTAAATGTTATAATAAAACATTCTTTTACTACTTAGAACATATTTGAACTCCCTGTAATATTCTAAAAAAATCTGCTTCATTCTCATCCCCACTCCCTACGTGCTGTTTGCTGGGTGAGTAGTGACATCAGTAGACGCCTGGCGGAGATGACTGATTGATAATGATAATAATTGATCAGTTATCGACCACTGAGAGTTGAAGATTATTACAGTACTAATATCGCTATTAAAAAATAGGGGTTGGTAGTAAAAGGATGAAAATTAAGGGTTATATGTATTTTTTAATGCCAAATCATAAAAAAATTGTCCAAAAACTAAAGTTACGGGTGGACAACCCTTATCACTTAGGGGTTGGTAAAATAGATAATTCGCGATTCTCAGACCTACTGAATATGCATATAAAATTTCAAGCCGGTTCGAAGGAGTATGGTAACTAACATTACAGGAGAATTTTATACAGGGTTTTTCAAGTTGATTGGCTATTAGAAGTATATGAATTAGTAGAAGGAATTAAATTCTGAAACTTGGGCTCATTTGGTTATTGTTTATGCCGCTTCTTTTAAAAATATTTTCAAGTTCGGTTTACATCCGGTTATACCGGAAGTCGATACAAACTTCGTTATTTTAAAAGGAATGGTATATTTTTTACGCTGAATTCGAATAAAACGTGTAATTCTAGGGTAAGTTTAATAACCAACTTGTACACCTATGACGATCGGTTTCTGAGTTAATTTAATTTATAGAAAAAAAATCGCTACCGCAACCCAAATTATAAAAAATCATAACTTCCACAAAATACGACTTAGAATGTTGAAATTTTTACTAGTAATAGCTGAATATTAGTGCTAACGCCTTGACAAAATTGAATTAAATAATTTATAAAGGGCGTCCAAAATAAAATTCTAAAATTGAAAAACTTCAAACACGAGTTACCTCGTTTTTTCAAATGGCACCTACTATTTTTTATTTTTTCAATAGATTCGTATTTTATCCTCTTTCGATCTATATGGATACTTAGTATTTTATGTAATAATTCAAAATTATTCCAAAATTTTCAAATAAAATAGGAAGTATTGTAACGAATAAGCTGAATTTTTATGGTGTTTTTAATGATTTAATGAAATAAAATATAAAATAATTACAAATAAAACTTATAAACTAATTATAAAAATAACTTAAAACTACTTGCCTAATTAACTACCAACTAGGGGCGTTGGTAATGGCAGGGACTCTTAACGGGCATTAGGGTGAGTGATAGCGGCAACCCGCTACACCCCCCTATCCCTCTGACTCACTGGCTCGATCTTACTGACTTCTCACCTCTCGTGCTCTTCAAAACTAATTCTTTTATACTGACCCACATAGTGCTCTTTTACCCTCAAACGGAAATTCGCAAGTTGGTCACGGCTAGTGATGGGTCGGTATTTAAGTAACTGTTACTTTGTCGCGGTATTTTTTGGTAGCGCTTTGTCGCGCTCCAAAGGAACGAAGTAACCGGTTATTTTTGGAACTGGCTGGGCTCATGCGGCGATCGCGCCTCTGCTCTGCTGTTCTGCGACAAGTGAAAGTAACCGACCGACAACGATGCGACGCACGGTGCGACGATAACAACAAGAACGTTGAAATGTCGCAACCTGCGAGCATAAATATTAGAGGGGTTCATTATTATTAAATACATATTTCATGTATGCAATAAAGCTATGAATTATGAAGGAACCTAATACGTAAATATCTGTTTATGTTGCAGTTATGGACTATGTTTTTCTATTTCTATAGATTTGTGAATGGGACTGTCGCGCTATCGCTGCTTCTATCATCCCGTCGCGTCATCGCCTTACCAGCGCTTTTCGTTTCATCTGTTGTTTGCCGCTGTCGCTACAGAGATCGAGTAACTGCAGTTACAAAGTAACGGTTATTTTGTCGCGGTATTTTTCTGGAGCGGTCGCGATTGTAGCGCGACAACTCAGTAACCGTTTTTCCCATCACTAGTCACGGCACACTTTTGCCGTGCAATCATGTCGCATTTCCGTGTGGCGGTTCCTTGTTGCGTAAAACCATTACGTTGCATTTTCAAATTAGAAAAAATGTAATTAATGAAATAAAAAAAAACAATTAAAAAGAAATATAATTGTGGAAAAATATGAGCACTATGTGACAGTATCCATATAGATCGAAAGAGGATAAAAAAAGGAATCGATTGAAAAAATAAAAAATAGTAGGTGCCATTTGAGAAAACGAGGTAATTCGTGTTTAAAGTTTTTCAATTTTAGAATTTTATTTTGAACGCCCTGTATAAATTATTTAATTCAATTTTGTCAAGGCGTTAGCACTAATATTCAGCTATTACTAATAAAAATTTCAACAATCTAAGTCGTATTTTGTGGAAGTTATGATTTTTTATAATTTGGGTTGCGGTAGCGATTTTTTTTCTATAAATTAAATTAACTCAGAAACCGATCGTCATAGGTGTACAAGTTGGTTATCAAACTTACCTTAGAATTACACGTTTTATTCGAATTCAGCGTAAAAAATATACCATTCCTTTTAAAATAACAAAGTTGGTATCGACTTCCGGTATAACCGGATGTAAATCGAACTTGAAAGTATTTTTAAAAGAAGCGGCATAAACAAGAACCAAATGAGCCCAAGTTTCAGAATTTAATTCCTTTTACTAATTCATATACTTCTAATAGCCCATCAACTTGAAAAACCCTGTATATTTAGATATACACACCCCTATTAAAACTAGACGTTAAAATTGTACATAAATAAGGGATTCCCCCAGAAAATTTTACTTATCGATGTTGACGCCAAATATTAGATATCCTTGAGTTATCATGATATTCACGTATTTCTTATAGTTTCTTATCTTATCGACGTTCAAGTTATCGAAGTTTGACTGTATCTTTAAAGAATATTTTTTTAATTAATGGGGAATTTCACGTGAAGCGGACAGCTAAAAAAAAGTGAGCTTCTGATATTCGTTCATATTGGGCATATTATTATCACTTTTAGGGATCTAAACGTGGTTACATAATACATTTTTTTTTATTTGAGAGTTGGTTATGGAATTCTATAGGGTACACCTGATTGACGGAAGGATTTCTTTGGAATTTTATTTTCATATTGAAGTAATTTACAATAAAATAATGTAATATGTAAACTTTTTTAATAGAAAATTTACTGGTCATGGACCATTTAAATTTTAATTTATTTTTTTTTTCTGGAATCTAAATTCTTTAAGGTACAAATCAATTAGAATACGTACAGGGTGAATTTTATAAGTTGACACCCCCTTTCATTTTCTTAGCAGTGATATATGAAAATTCCACATAAGGATTTTCATAAACATCATAGTGTACCTACAGGAGGTTCAAAAAAATATATTTTTTTAATAAAACACCCTGTATATTTTCGTAAATTTAAAATCCCTCTTTCTTCTGATTTCAAAAATATATAATTATCTTATATTCTGATTATTATTAAAAATTGAGTTTTATTTTGCCGCCAAAAATAAATAGGTATTTATATTAAAATGGTCGAAATATTTACTTCCGGTTTAACACTGCAAAAAAAATCAAATTTGAAATCTGATTTGAAAATTAAAAAGAACAGTAAAAATATGACGTTTATTATTTTATTGTAAATTACTTCAATATGAAAATAAAATTTTAAAGGAATCCTGTAGAATCCCATGTCTTAACAACTAAGTCTCAATTAAACAAAAAAAATATTATATGTCATATCCCCTAAAAGTACAAATATATGCCCAATATGAACGAATTTCAGAACCCCACTTTTGTTTTGTTGTCCGCCTCAAATGAAATGCCCCTAATATGAATCTAAATATTGCACTTATCTGTAAAACTATTTAAAAAATTAGGGATAATTTTTTTTGCAAATTGCAGGCTGTGTTGGTAGGAGGTTATAACAGTCTAAAAATATATATGTGGAATTCAAAGGAATCGGCGTGGGAGGAAACTTTATCAAAAGAAATCAAAAATTTTTACACAGTCTCAGCTATAGCCTGGAAAAGAGACGGATCGAAAGTGGCTTGTAGTTCGCTAACTGGTGCCGTCTTCATGTTCGAAACAGGTTGACAATAAATTTATCGATTAATCGATTGTCATGTTGTGCCCAGATCTTTGGATCGATTCGAAATTTTACAGTTTTAGCCACCATTAAATGTATATCCAAAAGCTAGAACCTTTTTGGCAGAAATTTAAATAAAACACATCAAGTTATCCTCAGAAATGAATTAAGTGTGAGACCGGCCATCTCCCACTTATTTAATTTAATTTTGTTACAGTTATTAAAAGAGCCATAATCAGAGATAAATTTGAAATAGTCTACGTGGCCCTAAACCAAGTTCTCATAAACGTTTTAAACGACAAAAGGAGCATGACCATAATTTCCCAATACGGCAGAGACATAGATGACATTAAGTTTATGGGAAAAGACAATTTTGTCGTTGCAAGAACCGAAAGTACACTTATTATAGGAAATCTTCAACAAAATTGCACCAGCGAAGTACACATACATCTTATTTATTCCTTGAATGTATTTCTACAATTTTTTTTTGTAGATTCCTTGGAGTAAAACAAGTAGCAAAGAGAAATTTTATTTCGAATATCCCACCGTGTGTCTCATTTTTAATGCTGGAGAGTTACATTTGGTAGAATATGGAGCTAATTATATTTTGGGGTCGATCAGAACAGAATTTGCCAACCCCCATCTCTTAAGTGTCCGCGTAAACGAAAGAAAGAATCAGGAAGACAACAAAAAATTAGCGTATTTGTTGGATCTAAAGACAATTTGCGTTGTTGATTTGGTAAACAATGTAACTTTGGCTCAAATAAATCATGATGTAAAAATCGATTGGATGGAGCTGAGTGAAATTGGACACAGGCTACTTTTTAGAGATAGAAAACAAAGGTAAGCATTTTAATCAGAATAAATGATCAAAAAGAGGGTTGATTTGATTAGTTATTTACTAAATGTATACGTACCGAATGTTTCCAAAAGTTGTAAAAACTATTTTTATTTTGGTTCAACTTTTAAGTAGTTCTGTTGTCCCTCTTGAATCCTAATTCTACTTCTAATCGATTTCTTCCTACAAACTACATCTACAAAAATTAAAAGTGTCAAGTGTCTCTATAAAGATAAAAAAATTATGAGAATCGAAACATTTTCTCTTTGGCTAAAATTTAAGTCTTCCTCTGCCTCTCTTAACACCTGATTTTGCTTCTAATCCCCAAAGGTACGTACGCAAAAGACGACGTGGTGTATTTTTTTCTAGTTAAAATTATTTATTTAACCACTATTTATTTAACAATAACGATTTGTAGTACACTTTAACACTTAACTACTTATTTTTCTGTAAAACAATGATTCACTTTATTTAAATCGCTTTTAAATGAGGTTACGTTACGCATCCGACAGTCAACTATCAATTCTCCCTTGACCTAGAGGCGGCTGTTTATATTCACCTGCCGAACATACAAAAAAAAATAGTGAAGGATTCTCGAATTTCCAGAAGGAACAGTTCTTCTTCGAAATAATGCATATGTACGAACAAAATATTATCAAAAGACGCCGCCGTATAAACACGCGTTGGAGCAAATGGATTTTTCACACGCATGCATACGTTCTTAACACTCTACGATACTGCAGGGGCACTGATTTGTTTGCAAACGTATAATGTTTCGATTGTCTTCAAAAATTTCTAAAAATTATGAGTTTGAACATTTTCCTTCTAATTCTACTTCTGTTTACTCCTGGTTCTGGTTCTAATATATTTTTTATTATCCCTTCCTAACCCGAAAGGTGCTTTTGTATGTAAAAGACCATGTGTACTATGTGTTTATGAGTTTACGTGTTTATTTTTACACCAATATGCTTTTAATGACGCTGACACCAATTTTATTTGAACCCTCAACGTATTTCAAAATATTCTGATAATGTAATGTTGATGAATGTCTCTACTGGCAAAAAACTATGCATCTATAGACGTAAAATGTCTCAAATGTCTCCAGAAACTCTCGAAACACATTCCTTTTAAAATAGTTAATAGAATCGGCTGTTACTTGATGAAAAGTGGTATAATCCATGGAAAATGATACACAAATAACTTTTCACAGTTTTATTATTAAATCACGACTATAGTTTCGCTACACTGTAGCTTTATCAAGTGAGATTTGTACAAATATTACCGGACACTGTATATATATATATATAACTAAAATTGTCTTACCTACTGGGTGGGGAAAGAAGTTATTAGAATAGATTAAGAAGGGGTGAATTGTAGAGATCTGTTTGATCATTAAGTAATAACTGCGGATTGACATTTTTAATTTTGTTTTTAATTTTGTTTATTTCCAACGATTCTAATAAGTTTAATTTTTGACTTTGACAAAATTAAACTTATTAGAATCGTTGGAAATAAACAAAATTAAAAATGTCAATCCGCAGTTATTACTTAATGATCAAACAGATCTCAACAATTCACCCCTTCTTAATCTATTCTAATAACTTCTTTCCCCACCCAGTAGGTAAGACAATTTTAGTTATATATATATATATACAGTGTCCGGTAATATTTGTACAAATCTCACTTGATAAAGCTACAGTGTAGCGAAACTATAGTCGTGATTTAATAATAAAACTGTGAACAGTTATTTGTGTATCATTTTCCATGAACATTCCTTTTACTCCCAACTGACGTCGTCCTCTTTCTCTCTTGGCTCTTGATTCTGTTTCCAATTGAATTATAACTTCATGACCCAGAAAATGTCCTTCTCCTTACATTGAACGTTACGTGTTGTATTATTTTTACAGCAATATGCTTTTAATGACAGTGACACTGATTTCGTTTGAACCCTCAATGTGTTTTAACATATTTTGATAAATTAATGTCAGAGACTAAAGGTGTTTACAGGTGGTTCCAGAAATTAAAATAATTATTATTTATTTATTTATTTAGGATTCCAAAATGTTTTGATTTGACTCTTTGATTTAACAATATATTAAATATTTTTTATATCATTTGAAAGACAATTGAACATGTTAATAGCTTTGAAAAAACTACTTTTGCTGCCCACAGCTTTACATATTTTTGGTGACGGTAGATTTTTATTCCTAGTAATACTTGTGGAGCTAGAGAATAAGTCATTCAACTTACTATAATGACAAGTTAGTGCATCAAATGCAAAAAGTTGTTTAATATTTAGAAGCATTTTATCAATTGTTGAATTATTATTAAAAGCAACTTTGATTGATTTTTAAATTCTAGTATTAATAATGTGGACTATAGAATCTGAATATTTTCCTTGTCCTACAAATTTAAGTCTACCTCATTCAACTCCTTATTCTGCTTCTTACTAACCTATCTCTAACTATCCCTTCCTGTCCAAGATAATACTTTTAATGATAGTGACACTGATTTTGTTTGGACCAAAAATGTGACATTCACTCGTCTCCCCTGACGAAAAAAGGTGCATTTATGAATATAAAATGTCTCAAGTGTCTCACTTTAGTCAAAGTCTTCCTTTTCCTCTTTTGACTCCTGTTTCTCCTTCAAAGTAAACCTTCATGTATTGTGTATGTATTCTGTCATCCCATCTATAATTTTCTGTATTTCTTCTCCTATTTTGTTTAATACCTTCTTATTTCTAACTTTTTCTATTCACGATATTTTCACATACCACCTGTAACACTGCCAATAATTCTTTTTATTTCAATTTCAAGATACTTTTAATTAATGACGCTAATTTTATGTGGATTCCATCAAAACGTTTTGGTAGATTAATGTTGGTGAACGTCTCCACTGGAGAAAAAAGATGCATCTACAGTGGGGTGGGTTTTGTCCAATGGGTTGAAGAAAGTGACGTGGTAGTTGCCCAAGCTGGGAGCAACCTTGCCGTATGGTACAACATCGACCTACCAGACAATCCCAACCTGATGAACGTTCAGGGAGAAGTGGTGGACGTGATAAGAAAAAATGGGAAGACTGAAGTTATTGCTACAGACGACAGAAATACGTACAGTTTCGAACTTGATGAAGGACTGGTAGAATTTGGTAAGACACAACATTATTAATAATGTTAATAAAATTATTAGTAATAATACGTTATACCATGTGACCAGTTCTATATTTAATATCTATAGGTACGGCAATACATGAGAATGATTATGGTAGAGCCGCTTTGTACCTGGAGACAATAGAAAAACCATCCGAAGCAGAAGCCATGTGGCACAATTTGTTGCAAAAGTCATACAAACAAAACAATTTGTTATTGGCGTCCAGATGTTATGCAGGTCTAAACAATGTAACCGCTTCTGTTTTCCTGCAAGGAACTTTGGAAAAAGGGTTGGATTACGCGAAAAGTAATGGTACCTCCCTGGACGATTGTCCAGAAGTTTGGATTCGTCTGGCTCTTCTAAATGGGGACCTCAATACTGCCGAAAATATCTATTTGGAACAAGGGAATATTGAAGCAGCTCTTGCCATGTACAAGAGATATCACAAATGGGATAAGGCTATCAGGTATTTTACATTATTTACAAAACACTGGGAATCTAAGAATCACTTCATATTATTTCAGGTTAGCTAGTCAAAAGGGCTATGAAAAACTGAACCCTTTGAAAGAAGAGCATATGAAACACTTGATGGCAACCGACCAGTTTTCAAAAGCTGGCGAAGTACTGGAAAGAGAAGGACAGTACCAAGAGGCCCTCAGTCTTTACTTAAAGTCAAAATGTTACGTGAAAGCTGCAAAATTGCTACAGAACAGGAAAGAACTGATGGAAAACGAAACGTTGGTCCTCAACGTTTTGAAGATCTTGCTGAAACACGAATTGTTTGAACCTGCTGCGGAAATTTACGAAAGTCTTAACAATTTAGAGATGGCAATAGCATGTTACAGGAAAGGTAGAAGCAACTAATCTTCAACATGTATGACTAAATAAAATGTGAAATTTCCAAAGGTAAATTATGGAGTAAAGCATTGGATTTGGCCAGGGTTGTTAATCCACATCAAGTGGTGGATTTGGAAGAAGAATGGGGAGATTATCTGATGGAAAGCAAACAAATGGACGCAGCAATTAATCATTTTATCGAAGCCGGAAGGAGCAGGAAGGCCTTAGACGCAGCAATCGCAGCTCATCAATGGAAGAAAGCAATTCACATCATCCAAGTTATTTCTGATCCACAATCGGTTCAGCATTATTACGATTTAATTGGACAACACTTGCAAAGTATCAAGGTAAGGAGAAGGCAGGAGGCACTTGCTTTCCCCCCTAAACGCCAATTTTTTAATATTTCTTTGAGTTGAAGAAGATTGGTCATTTGGGCACTTTTAAAGATAAAGTATACTTTCATGAGGAGATGGGCAGAAATTTACGTCGATTTCTGGAGTTCAATTTTTATGATAAACTAATTGACGAAACTATATCTTGTTGTCTATCCCCGTCTCAGAGATTCAGATTGGAAAATATGCATTTTTAAAAAACTCTGTAACTTTCTTACTTTTCATAAAAATTAACCTGACACCTACATCAATTTCTGCTCTTCTCCTTTAGAAAGTACATCTTACCTTACATTTGAAAATGTCCAAATTAGTCCAGGAAATGAAGCATTTTGGCTCGCAATTTTTTCGTCCACCATGGATTTACTTGAAATTTTCACAGAAGGTAGGAAATAGCTCAAGGATCATGTCATATCATGCCGCTGTACGCTAGAGCCTTGGGGGTGGTTCTCACCCCATCTCGGGGGTGGATTTTTTTATTACATTTTAACTGTAGGAATCGACGGAAAAAGTAATTCTAAGAAAAAAATGTTCTATACGTTTTTTTCGTAAAACTGATATTTTTTAGTTATTCAAACTTGAAAGTAACAGTTTTTTGACGAAAAAATCGACTTTTTTAAATCGTTTTTTGCGAATAACTCCAAAAATATGCATTTTATCAAAAAAAGTGTAGAGCCAAATTGTAGCTTTAAAAAAACAAAAACAATGCTTCTTTTATAATTTTTCTACGACAAATACGAACTGAGATACAGCAAATTAATGCTTAGCTTTTTTCGTCAAATGCATAAATTGGAAGATTTAAAGCGAAATAACGAGAAAAATTTGCATTTTTCGAAGAAAGCTCATAGAATCTTTTTTAAAGTATTTAATTAGAGCTTTCAAACAAAAAAACGAAATGTCTCTAGCATGAAAATTGACCGACTTATGATCAAAATAAGATCGGTACCCGCTTTTTTCTACGAAAAAAAAACTGTGAAAACAACCCCCAAAGTACCCCCTATTTAAAATTGATGGCCACCCTTCTGTGATTCTCTTTATATATGTACTATTAAAACAGCCACGAAGTTTGACCAAATTAAAATGTCTAATTTTAGAAAAATTGGAGTTTAAAGAGAAAACGATTTTTTTCAATTTCGTGTTTTTCACCCTTTTCTTAAAAATATCTCCCAAAATACTAAAGATACGAAAAAAACGATATAGTACTAAATTGTAGCTTTTTTAATGACAAAAATTTCCCTGCGTGCATATTTTTTGTACAGTGAATATTCGGCGAGATATAGCCGCTTAATACCTACATTTACGATCGAACATCACCTTATTCAAGCGCTTTAAACTCTCCCCATTTAAAAATTAAGGGATCTTGAGTAATTTAATTCTCATAGTCTTATAGCACTTGAAAAGCCCTACAAAATCGTTTCTGAAAAAAAGTTTCTATCACCTAAAATGAAGGAGCTATGCTTAAAAAACCGATAAATTTTTTTTTCGAAAAATTCGAATTACCCGCTTCGGAGCGTAGTAATCTATATAACCGGTATATTCGGCCGTTATACTAATATACGTTATATGTTCCACTTTTTCCATTCATATTGTAAGACTACTTTTTTTATTTTCTATTAAATTATATTATAAAATTTCAATGTTTTCAAGGGTAGGTTGAAAGATTATGAAATTGTATCCTAAAGCATGATAAAATCAATATTTAACTATTTTTACCCATATTTAGGTTTTAATGTAATTTTATAATTTTTTACAAAAGGGGTAGTTTTCACCCCTAAAAAACAAAAAGCGTACAACGGCACAATAAAGAAAATGAACTAGAGGGTAAAATAAGCCTAATTCCAAATTTTTGTACAAATCGGTGCTGGACGAAAAAATTGCGAGGTTTTACCATTTTTTTAGCTTCATTTCCTGGACTAAATTGGTCCACCCTGTATGTATCAATTAAGTTTCTTATCAACCTAGAATACTTTTTCTAATTTTGACAAAACCAATAAATTCTGATATTTTTCCACATTTTAAAATAAATACATTTTAATGATGTTATCTTGTGAAGGATTATTCTGGAGCTGAAAAAATGTACGTAAACGGCGGACTTCCTGTCAAAGCAATAGAAATGTACATGGGAGCAAGCAAATGGGACCTGGCATACACATTGGCCACCAAATATCTTTCAGACGAAGAAACAGAGAGTATGTTCCTTAAAAAAGCCGACGTTCTTCAACAAAACGAAAAATACAAAGAAGCAGAAGAAATGTACATAATGTTGGGGACACCTGACCTGGCCATCACAATGTACAAACAAGCTGAGGAATTCGACCATGTTGTAAGTCAAATATTTTTCTTAAATTACAATTCGAAAATTTTTTATACACATAATTGAAACAGAATTTAAATTGATTATAAGTAGAAATATTTCAGAATCTGATGAGCTTTGTCCTTGGAGTGTGGAGAGACATAACTCCCCCTACTGCCTGTGCATTATCTTTAAAATATCCCTGATGGTTTATTGTTTTAGATTCGCCTGGTTGAAAAATACCATCCAGACTTATTAAAAGCGACTCATATGCACATTGGTCATTACTTGGAAAATCAAAACAAGCACAGGTCCGCAGAAGTGCATTACGTTGCAGCTGGGGATATAAAAGCTGCCATAAGTATGTATACGGCCGGGTCTATGTGGGAGGAAGCACACAGGTAAACAACAAAAATTTAATCTTTCAAACAGGTACCAATATTTTGCTATTTTATTATCTTAATATCTCACAGTGGCTTTTAAATAAAATAGAGAATTATTTTAGTCATGTACGGCAAGCGTAAAAAATATTCCCTGAATAAATTCAAAGTTCAAAGTATGATAAAGAATTAAATACATTTTGGATCCTCAATAATTGAAAGTTTTCGAAAACTTTGACTAAAAAAATGTTAATTTTTATTTCAGAGTAGCAAAAAACAGTGGGGTCAGAAACGCTGCAGAACAAGTTGCTTATCTTTGGGCCAGAAGTTTACCAAACGATTCAGCTATCAAATTATTGCAAAAATTAGACCTCCTAGAGACGTGTATTGATATCGCCTGTGAAACTGGACAATTCGATTTTGGACTACAACTTTCCAAAAACTTACCAGAAAAGGTAAACACATCGATGAATACTTTTATAAATGTTACATTTCAAAATTAGTTAATTTAAATAATTAAACGAGTAATATAAAAATTAAACCTAATTTATTCCGTTATATGTATCTATATTTATGCTCAAACCTACTAAATGTAGATGGCACTAAAAGTCGTTTAGTAGGTATATGTAATCGTCACTTCTGCCACAATCTTTTTAAAATAGTACACACCAAAAATAGAATTCATTTTAGGCAGAGGAAGTCCATTACAAACACGCAATGGCTTTAGAAGACGAAGGAAAATTCAGCGAGGCCGAAACTGAGTTCGTATTGGGTGGAAAAGCCAGAGAAGCCATTTTCATGTATATTCACAAAAGCGACTGGACGAGCGCTTTAAGGGTTGCTGAAATGCACGAGCCTTCAACCGTTCCCGACGTTCTCAGGGAGCATGCAATGCAATGCTTTGCCGACAAACAATTTGCTGAATTCGAAATGCTGCTCATTAGGGCACAACTACCACACTTGATTGTAGAAAAATACAAAAATGTAGGTAAGTAAAAGAAATTTACTTACTTAATTAAATTAACTGAATAATTAAACTAATTTTGTAGGAATGTGGCAAGATGCCTTTAGAATATGCAAGGAACACACCCCCTCCTTGTACGACACCCTCGAAGCTGAATACCTAAGTTCTAATAAAAGTGATTTGGGAAAAACAGAAATGGAAATGCTGGTACAAAGGGTCAACGATTGTATGATGAAGGGACAATACAGACAAGGGATTGACACCCTTATTGAAATAAGCAGTCATACATCTGATCCCGAAATTATTCACAGGACCCTACTGAGAGCTGCTGATGTCACTAATAAGTTCCTCACTGGGGAGGACGCTTTGGCAGTTTCAAAAATTATAGGACCAAAGTTAGATCACTTTCTAATTTAAATAATATAACAGTATTCAGGGTTTTTCAAGTTGATGGGCTATTAGAAGTATATGAATTAGTAGAAGGAATTAAATTCTGAAACTTGGGCTCATTTGGTTATTGTTTATGCCGCTTCTTTTAAAAATATTTTCAAGTTCGATTTACATCCGGTTATACCGGAAGTCTATACCAACTTTGTTATTTTAAATGAAATGGTATATTTTTTACGCTGAATTCGAATAAAACGTGTAATTCTAAGGTAAGTTTGATAACCAACTTGTACACCTATGACGATCGGTTATAAATTATAAAAAATCATAACTTCCACAAAATACGACTGAGAACGTTGAAATTTTTACTAGTAATAGCTGAATATTAGTGCTAACGCCTTGACAAAATTGAATTAAATAATTTATACAGGGCGTTCAAAATAAAATTCTAAAATTGAAAAACTTCAAACACGAATTACCTCGTTTTTTCAAATGGCACCTACTATTTTTAATTTTTTCAATCGATTCCTTTTTTTATCCTCTTTCGATCTATATGGATACTTCCTATTTTATGTAAGAATTCAAAATTATACCAAAATTTTCAAATAAAATAGGAAGTATCCATATAGATCGAAAGAGGATAAAAAAAGGAATCGATTGAAAAAATAAAAAAGAGTAGGTGCCATTTGAAAAAACGAGGTAATTCGTGTTTGAAGTTTTTCAATTTTAGAATTTTATTTTGAACGCCCTGTATAAATTATTTAATTCAATTTTGTCAAGGCGTTAGCACTAATATTCAGCTATTACTAATAAAAATTTCAACACTCTAAGTCGTATTTTGTGGAAGTTATGATTTTTTATAATTTGGGTTGCGGTAGCGATTTTTTTTCTATAAATTAAATTAACTCAGAAACCGATCGTCATAGGTGTACAAGTTGGTTATCAAACTTACCTTAGAATTACACGTTTTATTCGAATTCAGCGTAAAAAATATACCATTTCATTTAAAATAACAAAGTTGGTATAGACTTCCGGTATAACCGGATGTAAATCGAAGTTGAAAATATTTTTAAAAGAAGCGTCATAAACAATAACTAAATGAGCCCAAGTTTCAGAATTGAATTCCTTCTACTACCTAATTCATATACTTCTAATAGCCCATCAACTTGAAAAACCCTGTATACGTCTGAAAAAGTTGGCAATAAATGAAAAACTTTTTATTTATAATTTTAGGAAAAATAACTTACTTGGTACTTAAACCCTGTAATTTATTATTTATAGACTCGTTGAGGTAGGAGATCACATGACGGCTGCTCAATTATTCATAAACGTTGATTTAATAAGAGAAGCAATTGATTGCTTCATAAATGCAAACGACTGGGCCAGTGCAAGAAAAATTGCAAGAGAACTCGAACCTTCTTATGAAAGCTATGTGGAAAACAGGTACAAGGATAAATCGTCAGATTATAACTTTGGAAATACCACAGACATTGGTTAGTATTACACTTTTTCTGTATTAAAATAAAAACTGTTTTTATCAAAACTTATAAAAGAAATAATTTTACTCCCATTCAAATAAGGGTTATAGACCAGGGTCGATAATTTTTGAAACCAAAAAAAATTATAGTAGGATGAAACCCATTGGAAAATGAAGAGAATATAACAGAAATGAAAGGAAAAATTATTTACGGGCGATCTGAGGTCGGGAAGGGGAAGGGGGTGAGTTTTTAAGGGTAAAAAAACGGTTATATGGCAAAGTTATAGGTAATAAAAAGATCTACAACTTTTGTATGTACACTTTTTTCACATAACCTCAAAATTTGTGTGAAAAATTCAAATAACCAAGTTTTCCGTTTTTTATTTTTCTTTTACAAAAAAAAAATTTTTTTCACGAAATTTGGTGAAAACTTACACATTTATGTCCCAAACACGCTGTAATTTTTTTGATTTGAAATATTTATGTTTTCACCTTATTTTTATTTAATATCGAAAAAGCACCCTAATTTTCAATCAAAAATTCTCACGTCAAAATATCTGCTTTTTTAAAAACGTTGGTGGGCTTTTTCTTCGTTGAAATCTCTACTTTCTGATGGTGTGAAAAAAATATACATTACTTACTATGGGAAGTTTTCTCAGGAAATGCAAAAAAACGAAAAAAACTAGATTCCGAAATTTTTTTCCTAATCATTATGTACCTACAATTTTGAGCTATTTAATAAAGACACTCTAATTACTCATAAATTATTTTTCCTTTCATTTCTGTTATATTCTCTTCCTTTTCCAATGGGTTTCCTCCTACTATATTTTTTTTTCACTTTTTGCTACTTTTTGAAGGCTTCAGCACTGGTCTATTAGGTACGCACGCTCATGAGCTTTTCACATGCATAAAACCGATATTTTCCTTCTAAGGTGTTATGGAATCCCTGGACTTATTGGCAGAACAAGGACATTGGATAAAATGCATCGAAAAAGCAAAAGCACACGGTCTGCCAATTTTGCACAAATACTTAGCATTGTATGCTACCAGTCTATTAAAAGAAAATTCTCCAATTCAGGCCGTGAAAGTTTTCAATACATATGGAACGCCTGCTATCAGTCAAAATTTCAAAATTTACAATAAAATCGTAAAAGAAATGTTAGCACTGAATATCGATAAGGAAGATAACAACTATGAAATTTGGTCGGAGCTACGACAAATGCTCCACAAACTGGTAAAAAAATTAATTACTTCAGTACCTACTAATACTCATATTGTTTAATTAAGCATCACTTATCACACTAATATTATAAAGGCGAAAGTTTGTGAGTGTGTATGTTTGTAACTTCTTCACGTCTGAACGGCTGGAGCGATTTTAATAAAATTTGGTATGGAGTTAGCTGACACCCTGAATTAACACATAGGCTACGTTTTACTGCGGGAAAATATCTTATTCCCATGGGAAAATCGATGAAAATGAATTCGCGGAATATTATAAATGCGAAAGTAACTCTGTCTGTATGCTACACAATCTCGCCTAAAATTTACTGAACCGGTTTATATGAAATTTGGTACAGAGATAGTCTAGAGCCTGAGAAAGGACATAGGCTACTTTTTAATGCGAAAAAAGGGTTGTAAGGGGTTGAAATAGGAAAGTTTGTGCGGTAATTCCGTAATTTTTAAAGATAGAAACTTGAAACTTATTTTTTAGGCTTTCGATTAGATATAAATAAATACGACATTCAATGTTTGTAAAAATTTTACCGTAAAGGGGATAAAATTAGCCGATGAAAGTTTTTGTGTAATGACGTCGTCCAAAAAGCTTACGGCTCAGAAAATTAAAATATTAAGTGTAAAAAGTTATAAAGGTTTTGTTTATTTGGATCAATAAAAGTAGTTGAATACTAAGCTATATAAACTATTTTAAACTATAATTAAACTATATTAATCTATAATATTATAAATGCGAAAGTAACTCTGTCTGTCTGTGTGTTACGCAATCACGCCCAAACTACTGAACCGATTTAAATGAGAATTTGATACAGAGATAGATAAGTAGATATAAAGCTAGAGGCTTGAAACTTATTTTTTAGGCTTTTGATTAGATATAAATACGACATTTAAAGATTGTAAAAATTTTACCCTAAAGGGGGCAAAAATAAGGAATGAAGGTTTTTGTGTAATGATGTCGGCAAAAAGGCTTACGGCCCAGAAAATAATAAAATAGAAGAAAAAAATTTTAAATGCTGCTGAAAGTCTATATTCCACGCGGACAAAGTCGCGGGCATAGCTAATTTTATAATAAACGTTAAAATTGGACAAATAAACACGATAGCTACAACCTCTAAAAACACAAATCCCCTTTAATATTAAATGTAATCAAAAGTACATATTTTGATTACATTGAGAAGAATCAACATGAACAATAATAAAAATATATACAGTGAGATACAAAACACAGCTTAGGTTAGTAAAAACCGTGGCCAAAGTTACAAAATTTATAGTTATTAATCATACCTCGTAGGTCATCATAAAATCTTCAAAACGCTTTCGGACTCCTACACACATTATTGTATCCGTTACAGATTAAAAGATCACACGTTTTGCACTAAATTTATTTGACCAAAACCTCAAATTAAATGTTTTCTATGATCAGGCGAATAAGGCCAAACAAATAACACCTTACCCGTTACACGTTCACACTCCAACTACCGGTAAAGGACGCAGATCATCTGATTTAATAAGGTGTATGGGTTACGCCTGCGCACATTCAAGGGAACTTAAATCTCGCTCGCTTGCAAATATCTGATATTGTAATTAAATATAAGTAATTAATAGGAAACCCAGTTACTCAGTTTAAACTTATTATTTTGTTATTTAAGTTAATCTGTAGCTAGATGAGTCTCAAATATAATAAATTATTCTAATTTTAGGTAGAAAATATTAAAACGGGCAATGAAATTAACTCTCAAACGAAAAGTCACTTTGAAGAACTTTTACTAATCGTTCATTTTTATGCGTTGAGGGCTGTTTGTAAGAAAGTTCCTTCGCTAAAGCAGATTGCAGTAAAAATATCAATTGCATTACTCAGGTACATTGATGTAATTCCAGCTGATAAAGCGTTTTATGAAGCAGGTAAAAAACACTTCCAATTTCAATTTATTCATTAGTTAAGTCTATTGGTGTTTTCTAAAGGCCTAGAATTGCGTGAAGAAAGTAGAATTTCCGAAGCATTTGTTTTCCTCAATTATTATTTGGATATTTGCGAGGCAATTGAGGAGGGAGATAGTCAAATAATTGATAATACGTACATGGAACATACTGATATACCAACCGATTTCCCTTTACCGAAGGCATTGTACCTTCAGGAGGATGAAGCCCTTCATGATGATGTACGTCAATGGGTGCTTACAACGAGCATGGACCAGAACATAGATCAGGTAAATGCTAATTGTGGGGATAAGTTGTCCAACAGACGAAAAGGGGAAAGAGGATGAAAAGGGTTAGAGATGACTTTACACTAAAAAAAGTATTTTCAATATGAAGACGAAGGGGGTAGAATAAAATAAACCTGAAATGTCTTCTATGTGTCACCTCTCTATCCCCTTCACTCCAATCGATCTCTTCATTTAGATTGTTATATCTACTTAATTTTTGAATATATATAGGTATCAACTTCTAATTTGAAATGTTTTTTTCGTATTTTTATTTCTGAATGTAGCCAGCTAGTAGCCACCAAAAATATTTGTATCTACAGGCCTCAAAATGTTAATGATTTTTCTATTTAAATTTATTTTAAAGAATTTGCCCCTGGACGAGCGTCGTCTATACGAAGGAAGTTTAAAGCCTGGAGAGAATCCTTGTGTAATTTCTGGTTATCCCTTAAAGGGTAAAACAGTAAAATTTAAAAATCATCACCTGCAAGCTAGCAGCGAATACTGGACCAAATTGAATATAGCAGCACAAGTAACACCCCAGCCAAAAATTTCGAATGTTATCAACTTTATGGAATTATGGTTGGGTGAAGCTGAAGACACTAATTTATTGTAATTAACAAAATAATGTCCAAAAAGGACCTTACGAAAAAGTTTATTATTTGTATTAGGTAATATGTTATTTTCAAATAATGATTTAAATTTATGGTGTATTGTTTTTGTTTGGTAGTATATAAATGGCTTTTTGCCCTCGAGCTGAGCTTAGTTTTGAAGAGGAACACCTTTCAAACAGGAATGGTGATCATATTATTTCTCCCTCCCCCTCTTCAAAGATAATCCAACTTTTAAAAATTAAAGTAACGATCACATTTTTCTCCGGGCCGTTTAGAATTCTCCAAAATGTTAGAAAATATTCTAGCAGAAATATTAAGAAGGTTACAGAACCTTCTAGAACTCTCCAGAAGCTTCAAGATGTTCCAGAACTTTCTGTAAGGTTCGAGAATCGTTTAGAATTCTCCAAAATGTTAGAAAATATTTTAGCAGAAATATCAAAAAGATTAGAGAATCTTTTAGAACTCTCCAGAAGGTTGAAAATGTTCTAGAACTTTCTATAAGGTTCGAGAATGTTCTAGAATTCTCCGGAAGGTTCGAGAGTGTTCTGAAAGTTTCTAAAAGGTTCAAGAATATTGTAGTAGTTTCCCGAAGGTTCGAGAATCTTCTGGAATTCTCTAACTTTTCCTGAGCTAGTGTTTACATAATTCAATATATAACAAGTATTCTTCAAAGTGCTTTATTTTTAATTTTTCCAAGTAAATATAATATTAATTATATATTATTTTCATTTAATATAAAAGTAGTCTTAATTATCATATTAATTGATTTATTAATAAAAATATCTTAGTCCAGCACATTTCACAAATGGTAGGTACCTACTTATTTATAATTTCGTAAGAACAAGAAACAATATTTTGATAAGAGATTTGTGATATCGAAAAATAAAAAAGAGGCTGAAACGCTGTTTATTTCAGAACTTAAAATTATAATTAATAATGATTCGATTAAAATTAAATTTGTTTAAATAATTAAATAGTATTGTACCTAATATTGACTTCCTTATTCTAGTTCCATATTCCACCACTTAGGTATATTATTTTACCTGGTGTTCGACTTCCTTATTTTCTTTCAAAATAATTATATGTCCAACAAATGCCAAGTAGGTAAAATAGACAGTGGGTAATATTTACAAAAAGAGAGTACCCATAAAAGGTCCTTATAATGTAATTTCAAGTCATACTTATTAATTAAAATATCCTACTATGAAATTTTTTATAAATATAAAACATTTAGATAAATTAGAAAACTGTGCATTTTTTGTTCCCTCGTACTACTGTATTAAATTACAAAAATAATATACAGAACAAAAAGAATTATTGCATTCAGAACTGCATAGGATTTCTAGTTAGAGAAAGAGATATGAAACAACACATACGGATTTAATTTGTACCAAACTGCCACAGAAAATTTGGTGAATTTCAAAAGTTTATTTTCCAATTTGCAGACATTTGTTTTGGTGCCCTCTGTTGACATGCAACAGAATGTTTTTCATTAACACAGGAAATACGAAGAAATAACCACCAGTTGCTTGCGAGTACCAAAAGAGGTACCATTATTTCAGTTACAATTTAAGTGACGACAGATACGTACCATTTAATATTACCCATAAACATATTAAATAAGTAGCTGAGTATATAAAAATTTGAGCGAAAGAACAGTTTTTTATGTTTTAGGATGAAGTAAATAATAACTACGTACGATATTAATTAAATTCACACCGAACACCTGAATAAATTTGTGCGTTTTGTTTCAATTAAAATCAAAGCCACAGCGACACGGATCAATGTAATGTACAAAAGGATCTTTTATTAGATGTAGGCGAATTTAAAAAATAAATAAAATTAGGTATAGGAAATTTATAAATGATAAAATAAAGAAGGAATTTCAATATTTTGTAAAAATTACATAATAATATATACAAAGATAATTTAAGACAACTTACATAAATCAAGGTAAAATAAGTAAGTATAATTTTTTTCAAAATGTTGAATTCCTTTCGTTTCCTTAGAAACATGCGCCGTTTGTATTTGTAGTTTTCTCGAGGTGATTGTCTTTGGTCGATGGTAATAAATAAATATTCAAGACGTTCCATCTTCAGCCACTGGAAACATCTTCTGTGGGTAGCATTAACGTTGTTAATAAATTTACAGTGCAGAATCTGCGATATATATATATATATATATATATATCGCTTGACTGAATCATTGCTTGTTGTTATTGGTCGAGCTGTGAGGGAAACTTGTCTGTGATTCGTTGAATCAACTATGAACCGACGAATCGCAGACTTGCTCCCATCATCGTTCGACCAATAGCAAAGACTTAGTGTACTATAAATATCGCAGATTTTATACGTCAAATTCATATTACATTTCGACGCAGCTCACTGAAGATATTTTCTGCAATTGGAGATGAAACGTTTGGTGGTTAATGCCATCGATCATGGCCAATTAACCAGGAAATTACAAATATAACTTAACTCTACAGGTGGCAGCATTCGTTTTATGTATAAATGTATATAGAAATCAGTTTAGCAAAACGTTAATTTATTTGATTATTCGCTCCCAAAGAATTTCCCAATTTCAGTTGCAGTATTTCATTATATTATCATTATAATAATAAGATCTGCAAAATAAACTAATGACTACTGCTTAATACTGGAGAATTAAAAAAATAAATAAAGTTTGTTGCTGCAACATAACTATTTTCTGTTTTATAAAAATATGTACAGCTGTAGGAGTTGAAAATAAAACGACAATTATCAATAATAGAAAAAATGTATAAATTCGCCTAAAACTTTCGGTCTTTCTTTCCTTAATTTTTATTTGAATCTCACATACAATGTTTCCAATAAATACATAAAATCTTGTGCGTATCTTTCAGGTACACTATATCCAACAAAACAATACGAATTAAATTACTACAGATGAAAAAGATAGCAAAATAATAACAGATAATTAAAAATCCATTTTGTCGTATTAACGTCATTCTCAACAGTTAGTTCAACTTTTGTGCGTATTTTTTTGTGCGTTCGTGACAATACTTTATTTACATCTACTAACAGCCCACTGATGTTTTCTGTACTCAGTCCTTTTGAAACAAACTCCTTTTGTTCTCAACTCAAAACGTTCCAATTGTGCGTTTCGATTTGTGCGTTTCAAAAATATATTAATCTAATAAAAAATAATTGTAACTTGTAATAAAACAATATATTTATTAATCCAAACAATTACTTTAATTTAAAAAAAAAAGGAGTACCTAATAATTCAATTATAAACCGAACAAATAGCAAGAACACTTAAACTCAAACAGATAAAATAAAAAATAATAATAGTAATGAATAAACTAATCAGTGTTTCATAACAAAGTTCTACAAATTAGCGAAGTATAAAACAGCTCATCTTTATGAAAAAAAGAGTATTGTCGCCTTTTCAGTTTGAAAACGAAATGAAATCGAGAGAACTGAGGAACCGAAAAAAGGAGTAGAAACGTTTTGACACAAGAAAATTGACTTAAAATTAATGTAGTTGCTCTTAATATCGTTTTACATACTGAAAAGGACATTTAAATTAACAAATCTGCAATGAACTAACTTATTTTTATCATTCAATGTAAGAGCAGTCCGAAAACTTCAATACAAAAACGCTAGCAATATTTGTATTGTTTTCGAACTGTAATTTTATTACAGAAGCAGGGAAATTATTAAATAGTAAAAGGAAACAATTATACTTTTTTTAGAACTTTTGTTATGAAACAATTTCTTTAGTAAGGTAACCGAATCGAACCCAAGATTCTTTTAGTTGCAGTACCCTTAACAAGACTGGGATTGATTTCGATTACATTACTAAATTCTCCTTTTAGTCGCCTTTTACGACACGCAGGAGGTACGGTGGACATATTCTATCCCCCTTGCCCACAGGGGGCAAAAGGTTTCAGATGAAACTAAAAATTGCATGAGAGTGAATTGTCTAATTTTTATATTGTCAACGTCAAAATATGTGTTGGGTAAAATATGAAACAAGTACATCATTAGAAAAGTAGTGTGCCAATGAAAAATGGTATACACTGAAATCCGTTCACCAAAAATAACTAGAAACTGAATTAAGATTCAATGAACCAGTTAGTATAAAAATGAATAGACAGAGATAGAATAAAATATAGTATAAAACAAAAACAAAATAATTGTCAAAATAAGTATATTAAAACGTAACCAAAGAAATAAACAGGTCATATTACAATAAAAATAATAACTGACCGCCATTACTTAGTCACAAACACTCTATTTCAGCCTTTTGTCTACAACTCACAAGAACATGAAAAAAATGCACAGTTTCCTACTTCTCCACTTCCTTTTGCTATCCTTCAAGCCATAAAAGAAGAAAAGAAATGTCCATGTTTATTAAAATAAATAGGTTTGTTACTCCTTAGTGAGGTAACCGATGGAAAACTTTCATTACTATTACTTACTATATCATGATCATTAGAAACATTATTATTATTTACATGCACGACATGAAATACACACAACTCACAAACAGGTTTTTTTTCCCATTTTTTCTGCCCATGAACGTCTGTCTGTCCAGTGTAACATAATTAAAGGCTAAAAGTCCAGGCCTTTTTTTTGTATTTTTATGCGATGGGGATCGGTTTAGTTCAATTTTTTTATTTTAATATTAATCTATTTATTTATTTATACGTGGACTTGGACTGGTGGTGCGATTGTGAAGAATTAGAAGACGTTCGTCACGGCAAAGGACCTGTGTCTTTGGACTCGGAGTCTGCTATCGATTTGGAATCCTCTTTATCCTCACCTGCAAATAATAAATACCTTAATAATTATATTCAAATGATATTACATACAACAGTTTATAGTGTGAACATGTAACAGAAACCCATTATTATATGAAAAATGCTTACCTTTTTCTGATTTAACTTCGTCCTTTATATGTTTCTTATCCCCAGATTCCTTACTCTCGTTTCCCTTTTCTAAACGAGGTCGTTTGCGTCCTTTGTAACTCCTGTGATCCCTTCGACCACCTTCGCCTTCATCCTCACTATCAGAGAACTCGTTGTCTGGAGCTATCCTTTTATCCAGGTCTTTTTGTGGCAATCTTTCGTCTTTATCAATCTGCAAATAAAAAAAAATTATAAGGACTTCTGTTTTAACTAAATATCCTCTAATTTTAAGGAGAAAGAAATTATATTAAAACAAAGTACCTTGTCCTCATTATCAGATTCTTCGTTAATAGCGTCTTCAGGAATTGTTTGAACTTGAACACCAGGAGCATGGGGCAACATCCTCAGATTTTCAAACAATCTCGTTTTAATTTTTTCCAAGTATTCAGTGGTGTTTTGATTGGCCATATTACTAGGACTTATGTGAAGTTTGAAGTCAGGACCGAAATACTCGAAATAATCATTGTAAGGTAGTTCGTTGGCGATTTCGACCCCAAGAGCGACCGATGTTTCGTACGTCCATGCCCTCGACACGTTACGAATTGTGTAACCGCCGCCACCAACCATCATGAAAGGTAGGTTGTATTTCTTTACAAATTCAACGCATTTTCCGTGGCCCCTTACGGTCAGATTAAAACAACCTAAGTAGAATAAATTAAATTAATTTTATAAAAACGTTTTAGCTGTTGTTGTCCATTTATCAAACAAAAAAGAAATATAAAATCACACACCTAATCGATCACCAGTTAAAGAATCTGCACCACATTGATGGACAACAGCACTAGGTTGAAATGTTTCCATTACTTTACTAATGATAGGAACAAATATGCTTTCATAGGACTCATCATCCATTCCGTCACGGAGAGGTATATTTACAGCATAATATTTCCCTTTTCCAGCCCCTATGTCTCGTAAATCACCAGTTCCAGGGAAATATTCGCCATATTTGTGAAAAGATACAGTCATTACCTACAATGAACATTTATATTAATAAAAAAAATCTTTGCAACTAGGGATACATGTAATGAAATTGAAATAAACTTAGAAGCAAAAAGCTAACCCTGTCAGTTGTATAAAAAGCTTCTTCGACACCATCACCATGATGCACATCAATGTCAATGTACAGAACTCGTTGATGATATTTCAAAAGTTCAAGAATACCAAGAACAATATCATTTACGTAGCAGAAACCGGAAGCTTCTGATTTCTTTGCATGATGTAGGCCTCCGCCCCAATTGATACATATGTCAGAGGCTTGCTTGTTCAATTTAACTGCAGCCGCAACAGAACCCCCAGCTGATAACTGACAAAATTCGTAAAGACCATCAAAAACTGGACAATCTTCTCCGACATTAAACCTCTGCATTTGCTTGTTATATTCAGACATATTGTCTGGACGTATGGAACGTAAAAATCTGATATAGTCATCTGAATGAAATTTGGTCATTTCTTCAGCTGTGGCCTTATGTGGACGCTATAGAAAAAAAATTATTTTTATTTTTGTACTTTCATTTTCAATTATTTTTTTGAAACTTACATAAATTTCCATTTTCCTGTAAAGTCCGTAATTTAAAAGTAAATTGTGAGTCATTCGTATGCGATGTGGCTTCATTGGATGGCCTTGACCGTAGTAATAATTTCCAATATCGCCTAAATTTCAAAATAAAAATATTAATATTATCATTTTGAAGATGTATCATTTTTAAAAAGTTAACGTGAGAAAATTTCAATTGGCTCATAATCGAATCAAAGCACCGTAGAAATTTGGAGTACGTGACGCCGCCAAGTTAAGCCGACCAATCAACGTAAAGATAAAAGTATGGTAGCAGAGTCTGCCGTTGTATATCTCGGGTTAAAATAAACCAAACAGTACATTGAACTCTTTTAGGTTAAAATCATCAGAAATTTTTATTTACATGAAATGTAACTTATTAAAAGATATTAATTCTTTAGATTAAAATATGACAAATTCAAGTAAATATAATTAGAAGTTAATATGTTCAACTTACTATCGTAATAATAGCAAACTCGTTTTTTATTGTGTGGTTGCATAGCCATTTTTGTACACTGCACTTAAAAAATGATATAATTAGTTATTGTCGTATTAAATTTTAAACTCACGCAATTAATTAACATGTATTTTTCGCACTTTTTGTCTTTTGAGCTACGAGCATAAACACCGCATCAACTACACATGAAAACGAATGAAACTGAAAAGGATGAAAAACTGAACATGTCCGAAATTTAACGAACTCTCGAACAGGGTCGGCTTCAGTTAGGTACCTACCTTATTAAAATTAGATAAAAATAAATAAATTATTTTTACTTTTTATTTTAAATGATAAATATCTTCAACAAGTTCCTTCTCAATAATCATATTTTGTTTTGTTATAATTTATTTTATTGTTTAAGGTCTTTTTATATTATTTAGAAAATGTTTGTAATTTGTAGTTAATACCATGTTAATACACTATTTTCAAAAAGTAATGTTTACATGTTTATTATAAATAAGTTCAGAAATGTCCAATTAAATTCTAAAAATTAACAATTTCTCCTTTTTAATAAAATAGACAGGACCGTCTTAGGTTCTTCAAAGCTTTGTAATATACTAGAAATTGTTCTACCAGTAACAATTTAATTAATACTGCAGCAATAAATTTACAAACAAAAAATGTAATTACATAGTTCACCCCCCCCCCCTTTCCAAAAAAAGTCATTACGTTAAAAAAATATTTTTATTATGAAAAAATAGACGTTTTCCATATATACATAGACAAAAGTTAATTTACCTTACAATGACTTAAAATTACGATAATATTACAATGTATTAAAAGAAATGTATTTAATGTTTATCATTAAGATGCCTTTTTAAATCGGGCATGTTTGAGGGAGAAAAATCACATTTGTGGCACTTGAGGGGTTTATTCATCCATTCCTTACATTTTTCTCTTGAAGGGATGCTTATTTTTGCAAGTGATTCAAGTTGCTCACGAACTTCTAAATAATTACAATACCATCATAAAAATTTCATAAAAAATTTAATTTCATGGTAATTGTTTATCTCAGGGCCCACAACCAAAAAGGGTACCTAACATTAAGTGACGAGGAAGATGATAACTCCTTACAACACAAAATTGGGGGGCAGAGGAAATGAAGAGATAAATAAATACAAATTGTATGTTATAATAAGTTATGGTTGGGTTGGGTTGAGTTTTCACTTAAAAATATTCTTTTAGTATCATAAAAAGTCATTCCTCCTCCATTACTCACCTGTACCGTGGATCTCATTACGTACAAAATTATTAAAAATAAAAATCCTTACCTTTCGAATTTAAAAAGAAACCGGTGTTAAAACTATTCCAATGCTTTTTAGTTTTTAGGCAATCAGACTTCATATCGTCACTTATAACATGTAAATGTAACCGTATCATGCTTGGGTCACTGTGATATCCCATTTTAAACGTCTTTCCGGGATATTTTTCTTTACAAATTCGTTCAGCAACATCTTCCATATGTTTCAATAGACTTGCGTGTCTTTTTTGTATTGACTGGAGACTTTTAATGTTTTCTTTAGGCAGAACTAGATAATGAACCTCGGCTTTAGGATATTTATCTTTAATGACTGCGATTTTATCGTCTTCGGTAATTAATAGTTTTGGATCTTCCATTGCTGAAAGTAAACCTAAGGCCCAATGTCCTTTTTTGTCAGGTTGATTTGCGGCTTTTGCTTTTTTGGTACTGGTACTTGTATCATCGTTGGATGATTTTCGTTTAGACGTTTTACCAGATGACATGGTGTTAAAAAGAGTTTGTGTTAGCCTGTAGCTGAAAAAAAATTATTAAAGCAATATTTGATATAAAATATCGTGTCTTACCTTATTTTGAACAGAAATATTATTATTATATATTGTTAAAAATGGTAAATGGTACCAATGGCCCTTGCTGAAATTATAAATGTACTGTAGAATGTCATACACAGTTGTTTTGTGTGTTGCCTATAGCTCCGTTTTTAAAAATAGCAATTATTGCATGATAATTTGATTGGTTATATTGTAAGGAACGTGTGGGACATCTAAAATTTAAAAAGTTAGCGTGGACAAAACATTTGCGTTTTAACTTATTCTAAAGTTACATTATATATGTACATATATGTATAAATGTTTGCAACTAGTAGGTTAACAGTTTTAGTGAAAATAGTTGGGAATCGTGGTAATACAAATTTAAAACATTGCTTGCATCAGCGTTATCAGAACGCATATAAAAATCAGCGTTTTCCTCAATATACACCGCAACAGAAAAGCCGTTTAACTTACCGATACTTGACAATAAAAAATCGTGATATCGCACTTGTTCGTACTATAGGTGTGTTAGTGGGCCGATATACTCCACCCCATTTACCGTACGACACCGAAACACGTAAATTTCATACCGGTTCAACAGTAAAAGAAACAGTTGAGATGCCGGAGGTAAAGCCGTTCGAACGTCTTCCTACAACGGTTGCTCCTAAACATTACTGTTTAACTTTAACTCCGAATTTAAAAACATTTAAATTCGATGGGGATGCAACAATACAAATTGAAGTAAGTGTAACATATGTCATCAGTATTGATGTGCTAATGAAAGAAATGAAATGAGGTTAGATCAACATTAATTGGTAATAGTCAAGTTTTATTAGCTGCATTTTGTTTATAATGTTTATAAAAAATTTTCTCAACAAAAATTGCTTAATCATGTAGTTTTTGTGCATTTTGTGATGTGCCAACTATTGGGTAAAAATAGAACATGAGTAGACATAAAATGAATGTATGTAGATTTTCAAAATAGATAATAAATCTTTCTTTGCAGGTAAAAGAACCAACAAAAACTATCGTATTGAATGCACTAGATTTGAATTTTGATTCAGTATTTTTGGACAATTCAAATGGCTTTAAATCAGCACCTCTTCAAATCAATAAGTCCGCAGAGGAAGAAACTGCAACCTTTGTCTTCTCAGAGCCTATTCCTGCAGACAGTTACACCTTATCGGTCAAGTTTACCGGTGAAATTAATGACAAAATGAAAGGTAATTAATTAAGAGTTTTCAACAATAAAAAAATACATTTTGGCAAATACATTATGCCAATATCACATATGGAAGCATTTTAATTAATTTTGCACAATAAAATAGCTAAGTGCATACACTTAGATAAGTTTTATTATTTTGACTATGACCTAAAAATCCCTTAGTTAAGATTTTCAGAAGCATTGCTTGACTTGATTAGGCAACTGCTAAGGATGAAATTTTATTTTTTGATGGCCACAAAGTTTGCAACCAGTTTGCCTTTATCTTTCTGTTCATAATTAACATTTAGGAGAGATTTTTTCCATTAAATGTACAGATAAGATAAGTGGAGTCTCATTATTACTACCTAAACAATGACAGACACTAATTAAATAAGTTTATACAATTTTTTCCTTTTTCCAAATGATTTGCTTTAACCTTCTTCTCATCTCCTTTTTTAAATTGTCAAGATGTATTTAAAAATGTGAAAGATAGTTTTATTTTATATTTTTTATAATGTATTTTCTGCAGTAGGTACCCTATTTTTAAATCAATATTCACAAAATAGATATGTAACTTTAGTCTAAAAAGTTTCTTAATGTTTTAGACAACTGTAAGATGTATACAAAATTTATTTTATTGATAAAATGTTTTCTTTTTCACTTTTAAGGCTTCTATAGAAGTCAGTATCAAAATGAAAAAGGCGAAAAGACTTATGCGGCTGTAACACAATTTGAGCCTACGGACGCACGTCGTTGCTTCCCTTGCTGGGATGAGCCAGCTCTCAAAGCCACTTTTGACATCAGTCTCTTAGTACCTGCGAAACTAGTCGCCCTCTCAAACATGCCAGTTAAGAAAACAACGGAAATTAACGACCTAGTTCGTTATGATTTCGAAAGAACCCCCATAATGTCTACGTACTTAGTAGCTGTGGTCGTGGGCGAGTACGATCACGTGGAGGACACATCCTCCGATGGAGTCAAAGTGCGAGTGTACACCCCTCGAGGCAAAAAGGAACAAGGTCTTTTTGCCCTGGAGGTGGCTACTAAGGTGTTACCCTACTACAAAGATTACTTCAATATTGCGTATCCATTACCAAAGATCGATTTAATCGCTATAGCGGACTTTTGCGGGGGCGCAATGGAGAATTGGGGCTTAGTTACTTATCGTGAGACGTGTCTGCTTGTCGATTCAAAAAATACATCAGCGGTCAGGAAGCAGTGGATTGCACTAGTCGTTGGTCACGAACTCGCTCACCAGTGGTTCGGAAATTTGGTTACCATGGAGTGGTGGACGCATCTTTGGCTTAACGAAGGTAATAATTAATTTTTGAAATGAAACTTCTTTAACGTATAACGCCTGATGTTATTTTTAATATATATTCATTGATAGGTTATGCATCTTTTGTGGAGTTTTTGTGTGTGCACCATTTGTTCCCCGAATATGATATTTGGACACAGTTCGTCAACGATATTTACAGTCGTGCATTAGAACTGGATTGTTTGAAGAATTCACATCCAATAGAAGTACCTGTCGGCCATCCCTCCGAAATCGACGAAATATTTGACGACATTAGTTACAATAAAGGAGCGTCGGTGATACGCATGTTGCATCATTACATCGGGGATGAAGATTTCCGCAAGGGAATGAACTTGTACTTAACAAGGCACCAGTACAAAAATACTTTTACCGAAGATTTATGGGCGGCCCTCGAAGAAGCCAGCAAAAAACCGGTACAACAAGAATTTATTTTTTGTGTTTTAATCATGTATTTTATTTTATTTTTTTAAAAGGTGGGAGCAGTAATGTCTACGTGGACTAAGCAAATGGGATTTCCAACCGTCAAAGTTACCAGTAAATTAGCAAACGACGGTCAAAGTACCATATTGACCCTCTCTCAGAGGAAGTTCTGCGCTGATGGTGTCCCTCCAAAAGAGAAATACCTCTGGATGATACCGATTTCGGTGTCGACATCCCGTAATCCAGAAAAGGCGGCCGCTACAACAGTACTTAAAACCGAGCAAGGGGAAATGGTCATTCCAAATGCTGGTTCTGATGATTGGATCAAAGTGAATCCGGGCACAGTCGGATTCTACCGCACCCAGTATCCACCAGAAATGCTAGCGAAATTGGTACCGGCAATAAGAAGCAAGGTGTTACCCCCTTTGGACAGACTCGGACTCGTAGACGACCTCTTCGCTATGGTTCAAGCTGGACACACGAACACTGTGGAGGTCTTGAAGTTAATGGAAGCATTTGAGGATGAAACAGATTACACGGTTTGGTCATCTATGGCTAACTGTCTTGCAAAGTTATCTATGTTGCTCTCATATACCGACTGCCTAGATAACTTCAAGAAGGTAAACTAACTAATTTACTTATTATTTATTTTGTATGCAACAAAAGGGAAGTTAATCCCTCTGAATAGCCGGACAAGATAACAAAAACGAAAAGAGAAAAGTTTAAAACAAAAAGGAAATACAAACTCGGAAACAAAATATATTATGTATTTATTTATAAATTAGTTTTAGAATTTCTGTTGTAGTATGAAAAGAAACTTCTTCGTAAAGTGTTGGCACGATTGGGCTGGGATGCTTCTGACAGTGAGAAGCACCTGGATACTCTTCTGAGAGGCCTGGTCCTGGGTAGAATGGCATGGCTGGACGATGAAGATACCATCAGGGAAGCGAAGTCGCGCTTTGCTAAGCACATTGCTAATGATTCTTGTATTCCTGCAGATCTGAGGAGCGCCTGTTACAAAACTGTCCTTCGCAATGGTAAGCGTATTTTTTTTAAACAAACACGAACTACTTTGTTTTGTCACTTAATTTAATATATAAATAAATTTAAATGTATAAAGTAATAAAACTAAGTAGTTTGTGTTTGTTTTAAAATGTTTAAAATAAATTATCACAAAGTGAAGTTTTTGTAAGAATATCTAATTATGTGTGGAGTGGTGTTATGTTGTTTTTTCTTTTTAATTTATTCAGGCAATGAAGAGACATATGAACAAATGTTGAAGTTGTTCAGGAGTTCGGATCTCCACGAAGAAAAGGACAGAATAAGTAGGGCGTTGGGGGCAACTCAAGATGAGAAATTGTTGTCTAAAGTCCTGGAATTCTCTATGTCTGTAAGTTTTAGATGTTTAAAATACTAGGTGCTTCATTAAGGCTTGAAAACTACTAGATATAGAAATTCAGTAAAAACAATTATAAGTATACTCCGAGGTTTTCTCAGGGCTATTTTAGTAATAACTTCAGTAGTGTCATCTTTATTGAAACACCCGGTATAAATAAATCAGTTTTGTAACGTACTCTTAATTTTTTAGGAAGAAGTTCGTTCTCAGGATACCGTATTCGTAATAATGTCGGTTTCGATGACCGTGAAAGGTCGCGATCTGGCCTGGCAATTCTTTAAAGACAACTGGAAGGTGCTCCTCGATCGTTACCAGGGCGGTTTCTTGCTTGCCCGTCTTGTTAAGTTCACCACCGAGAATTTTGTGACTGAAGAGAAGGCACAAGAAGTCGACAACTTCTTCAAGGAACACAAGTTTCCAGGTACCGAAAGAACTGTCCAACAGGCAGTGGAAACAATCCATTTGAACAGTGCCTGGTTGGCCCGTGATACCGATGGTATCAGACAGTATTTAGCGGCCCAATAAGATGGACGTTCTTTAGGAAATGAATAATTATTAATTACTTATTTCGTTTTCTTAACGGCCATCTACCGCTTAAAATTGTGTTTCAATTGATCGTAATTTACCTCACCTGATTTATGCCAGTGTTTGTACCTTAATATTTTTGTGTTGTAATATTGTAATTTTTGAAACTTGAAACGCATTTTGTTGGGTTTAATAAACACTTTCAGTTACGCAGTTTTTTTTTTCGTAAATTCCACAATAAAAATAAAGCTACAAACTAAATAGAGATCAATTTTATTAGTTAAGAAACAGCTGAAAATATTTCGTACAATAAGTAATATTTTAACAGTTCAAAGTAGGAAAAGTATTTTAATTATATATTCTAAACTTTAGCGTAAATAGTAAGTATTGTATTCAAGGAGTCTAAGGCAATCGTAAGTATACGACAATGTTATAAAAGAGTGAAGTACAAGGTGTTACTTTTTTACATTTCAACGTTTCGAAATTCTATATACCATTATTATTATTATACAGTGTGTCCGCGACTTAAATGACTGCTAGAAACGAGGTGATAGTACAGGAAAAACTATCAATGAAAACCAGAAAGAAAATATGGGCGTTTCAAATTTTTTGTGAGAATTAATGGCATTGCCTATTAAAAATTTTGTTCAATAACTACTAAAAAGCAAACTAGATGGGTCGGGGACACCCTGTATATAATCATTTATAATTATTATAATATCATTAAATATATGGCACAAGAACTCTCCAGGAACGAGTAATATTAAGAATAGTACGCAACAACAATTTCCTAAAATATTTATCAATTAATTATATTAAATATTACGTATTTACGTACTTTAGGATGCGACAGTATTTTAACTGGAAACGCTGCTGGAGAGGCAGAGAAACAGGGAGAGAGACAGTGGAAAGAGAGACAATTTTTTTGCTATATATAAATGCTGGAATTATACGATCTCTATATATTGATGGTGCACAGGGTTTATGTGGATTGAAAATTGAAACAGTCTTTAATAAACTGAAATATTAATGTGAAAGGGATTCTTTGGTTGAGGGATATGTTTTTTAAATATCTGATTGATTGATACATTACATACTTGTGTATAAAGTATGTATTGCATGTATTTGTAGTTATTATGTATGTAGGTATATGGTACATTATTTGAGATTGGAAACAATTTATTAGTGTAGAGGTGCGCAAGAATTCTTTGTAAGTACCATTACTACGAAAATTTTAAATAGATACGTACTCCTTAAAATTCAAAAAACTTAGGAGGCGTGGAAGTTGAGGATAAGAACTTCTATTTTCCTATTTCTAATACTCTAAATTAATAAATGATTTATTATTTCGGTAGTATAAAAAATGTAATGCTAAAATAATTACCTACTTATACTTTTTTTCTGAAACGTACTTACCTATGTAGGATTGTCACTCATTAGGAAGTATGTAAGTATTAAAAAATAAATAAAAATTTGAATTTGTTTGCCATTAATAAAATAATGTGAAATCATTGCACACCCCTAATTATAGCAGAATTAAGTAGTGTATATCCACAAATAATTTTATATATGGACTACGTATAGTTCATAAACTGCTTTCACTGTGTGTTTACATTTAATTTAAATTTATCGGAATCACTAATCAATAGGACAGTGGCAATATTAACTATAAACACACTTCCATTCTTTTTTCTTATGAAACAATATATAGGGGGTGCATTGAAAACGAACCAGAGACCTTTTGGATAGAAAAATTCAAATTTATGGAAATCATTTGAATGAACAGGTCAGCAACTTAATTTGAAGGGGTAGGAGATTTTATTAACATCATCATTTTTTCTGCCTTCTTTACAACTAATTCTATCCTTAAATTAGAAATAGGGGAAAGCAGTTCTGCAATACATTATTTGAAAGGTCTGCTCCCTCTAAACACAATACAAAACTTTTTAGAATATAATTATAATGAATTGTTTTCGAAATATGAAATTTCAGATTGCCTTCTCAATTTACATGAGACAAAAAAAATATTTCTAAAAAGAACCATAAATTATTGAGACTTAGTGTAATCATTAAATAAACCGTCTTACAACTCTCTAGTAATTATTATTTTGTGTTGCGAAAAGGAAAAGTTTTATTTATTAAAAAATGTCCCGTTCTATGACCTGTTTTAGGGGTCTTTTGAAATTTTTACATAAAAGGCTCTCTGGCTCGTTTTCAATAGCCCACTCCGTATAAATAATGTAAATGTTACGGTGATCGAAATCATTTTTGTTTCTCATTTTTCGGTAATGTAAGTACACAATGCGTTTAATTAAATAAAATAAAAATGCTGTCCACAAACATAATTTTACATATATAATATATATATATATATTTGGTATTTTTGCCAGTAAAATTCAAATTCTTAAATATATACAGGGTGGCTCACGATTTCCCAAAATGTATATAAGAATTAGTTATTTATGGCGTTTTGTGAACAATGTTTTGAGTAAACTTTTATAATATATTTACAGTGTGTCCGAAAATTTGGCAATAAATGAAAAACTTTAAAAAAAGTCATTCCTTATAAAAAGTTCTGAAAGGTCTAAAACCGATAATGCAACTATCACAAACCAAATTTTTTCCAATCGTATGCAAGATTTGTCAAAAAATATGAATTTTACTCAAGAGTAAATAAAGTAATACCTTTATTTCTGAAATATAAGAACAAAATATTTGAAAAACTTGTTGTAATGACTATTTACGGTAATATACCGATTTTAAACAGTAAAATATTCCTACTTTAAGAAAATTAAAATTTTTAACATACTTTTTGATAAACCCCCTATACGACTGAAAATATTTTATATCTGATAGTTATATTTTCGGTTTTAGGCCTCAAAGAACTTTTTATGAAAAATACCTTTTTTAAAATTAATAATAAAAATGTTTTTCACGTTTTCAGACATACTGTATAGGTATTGTTGTCTTAATGGACATAGACTTACAAAAAACTAAATTTTTATTACATTTCTTATAATTAACATCCATCAATACTACTGGAAAATACTAATGATTTTCTGTACAATTCTCACTAAAATTATCACGTATTTGGAGTAAAAGAAAATTAAATAGTTCTGAACTAAATAAAATATTGAATAAAGTCCGAAATCCACAGCATCATCAGTTAACATCTTGTATCTTTACATTAAATTTAAAATTTTTGTGTTTTATTTAAAGTACAATACGAAACTAAACTGAAATTTTTTGGAATAAAAAAAACCTTTTTTTTTGTTGTACTCTTTTTTTATGATCACCGTATATTTTTGTTAAGAATTTCTTACAATTGCATGTAAGTTGGTATAGTACGTTCTGTATGATTCCAAATTCCAATTCCTAAACAACTTTATTATCCCGCAGTTGAATAATAATTAGGTATTTATTTTTCTATCGAGATTTCCTCTCGTTTGATTTATGAATGAAGGTCAGTATGTACGTAGATAGATCACAAAGTGGTAAACCACCAAGTGTCGCCATCTTATAGTCAATAAATCGATGGCACAAGAGTAAGGTAGTCGTAAGTAATAGGTTCTATACTAATCGAAATTTAATACTGATTATGTTGAACAAATTACATGTTAAATCCGCAAAAATGTCAGGTTCGACGTTGAGTATATTAAGATCATTGCCCAATATTGGATTAATGTATGTAATTAATTAGACGTGCTGAACGAATTCAGGGTTCAGGAATGAAAAGCCCATAAATTCTGTTTGATCGAGATTCATCATGAACAGCTTGTCAGTTGGAGTCAAGTCTGTTTTTTCTGACGTAAACTGTTTGTCGAAATTGCTCACGTCTTTACGATGTTTCTGTAAAAAATTCATAATCAAGTAATTCAGATGTTAAAGTATCAGGTGGTAAAAAAAGAAGTTGGTGGTTACTTACAATTTTGGGCTTAAATGGCGGTTGGACTTCTCTGTTTTCGATTTTCTCCCAATCAATTCTCCTGAAGAATGCATGTACGCGAATATTTTCTTCACCATCTGGGCCACATCCAAGTCTCTTGTTTGGATTTTTTGTAAGCAACTAAAACACGTAAAAAAAAGTCAAGCCAACAAAATGATTTAGGTTTTACTAGGTACTCACTCCTTTGCAAACTTCCTTGGCCTCTTTCGATAGCCCTTTTGGATAACTAACGTTATGATCTGTAATGGCAGCAAAAAGTTCTTCTTCATCTTCACCATCGAACGGTGGCTGACCTACCAGCATTTCATACAAGAGGACACCATAAGCCCACCAGTCTACCGATTTCCCATACGGTTGGTACAAAATTATCTAAATAATAGTAATTCAGAATTAAAATTATTTTTCTGTGTTATAATATATTACTTCTGGAGCAATGTAGTCGGGTGTTCCACAAAATGTTTTGGTTGTCTTGTCACCCGTAATTCCTTCTTTACACATCCCGAAATCCGCGATTTTTATGTGACCATCTTGATCTAGAAGGACGTTATCCAGTTTCAAGTCCCGATAAATGATTCCACGGTGGTGCAGAAAGAACAAACCGATCGCTATTTCGGCAGCGTAGAATCTGTTATAAAAAATTAACTTTGCAGGAACTTATTTCGATCAGATACAGCCTATTTATATTCCAGAAAGAAAAAGTACGAGGGGATATTTTTCTTATGGGTAAATATGGATATGATACTCAAAAAAAAAATAATTGCTATATATTAAATTTTTTCAACTAATTAATTTTAATTGTGGTATCGTGAATAATTGACTAATGTTGTCTTTAATGACACTCTGTATAATGTCTGGAACTTTTCCCATTAAGGCTTACACTGGGGGAGGAATTTGGGACCCTTACAGTATTCACGATACTTGTCAAATATTATGGATTTATGAAATGACTCATACTTCCTGTAACTTGAGGATCGTGTTCATCGATCAGTGTTTATAAGGTAAGGGATTTTTAATGGAGTGGAAGGGTAGAATAAAATTTTGAAATAGTGTCAGAGAAAAAAATTGGGCCAAAAAAGAAGCCCGTTTTCCCTTTCTAAAATTGGGGATATTATCCCTGAGTGGAGCTGGAACTATAAAAGTTTCAACAGGGTTCTATATTTAAAAGTCACAGCTTCTGCGTACGAAATTGCTCGTAAATTTGCAATTTCTAGTAGGTAAGTGTATTAAAAAAAAAAAGAGAAGAAAAAGGATGTTAGTATTAGAAGAGAGGAAGGAAAGTAGTGAGAGTAAATCATGCAAATGCACTTTAAATAAACGTGGTAATCGTATGCAAGAGAGGACTTACACTGCAACAGGTTCTTTAAATTTTCCACATTGCTGAATTTGGAACATCAGGTCACCACCATTTACATATTCCATCACGAAATATAATCGTTCCTGGAATATTAATACGGAAAATGTGAATTCTGGGCACAACGTGAGTTTAACAGTAATGAAATGTCTTAAAATGTAAACATAACGTTGTAGTATATGTATGTACTTTTACTTGCCTCGAGGACTTGTATTTTTGAGTATTATTCAACATTTTCTAAAGTTAAATAAACTTTTATTATCTGAATTGCTCCTAGAAGATATTCAAATAATGGATGTAAAGAGTAAATAAAAATAAAAATCAAATGTACCTACTGCTCAATGTTAAACGGAACAGAAAAGGTCTTGATAGAAAGTGCCCTTTAGCCAACTCAAAAATCGATTATAACCATGATGTAACTAATTAAATTATAATTAATAATTAAATTTGAGGCAGTTACGTTACCTCACATGGTCATATTTGGTTATTTTCAGTTTTTTAAGCATTTTTCACATTTTCTTAGATTATTTTAAAAAAAATCGATATTAAAGGTAACTGAAGAACACATTTCTAAAAAGTTTTTAAAAATTTCGAGGGAAATTTTAAATGTCTAAAAAAACTAAGGCCCACTTTCGATATATACAGGGTTGCTCATTAGTGCGTCAAAGGTCAATATGGCTTTTATTAAATCAGATTGGAGAATTTTTTTTTTACGAGAATGATACAGTATCAAAAGACGCATATTTTAAAAATAGTTTGACATATACAGGGTGAATATCTAAATCGGAGTACGTTCCAACAAATTTTTTTAAATCAAACACCTTGTATATTATTTGTTTTTCATAATCTACTTAAAATTGCCTTTTCAATGATACAAAGATTTTTAGGTTTGGATGTTGCATTGTTGAGTAAATAATGAAAATGTAAAAAAATTGGTTGCAACAGGGTTTGGCTTTTTAGTTCAATGCACGAGTATTACGATTAGTTGAGATGAAATATTTAGTAGTTATGCTGCCAACGGATGTACTAAACCTAAAAAATAGTAAAATCATAATTTTATTATACAGGGTGTTTTTTACGGTGCAGTCAATTGAGCAACCTTCAAAGAGCGATTTCTCCATTTTTTCAAATGGAACACCCTGTATATTATTGAATTTTTGGAATAGTGCGTTAATTCTGCTTAATGTTTCATTATAATATTTTATACCTAAACCTCGTAATTTCAGAGATATTTCACTTTTTTCATTATTACCAACTAATTATTTTGAATTTTTAAAATATCCCTTTTTAAAAAGGTAAAGAGAAAATTCACACTACAAATAATTTTTAATTTTTCATTCCTTATCTCACTTTCATTTGTTCTAAAATATCATAAAACGTTTTATTAAAATTTCTATTAATTACGTAATCGAACTAGATATTTATATTATGTTCAAAACAAGTAGAGAAAATCGTCAAAAAAGATGTCTTTATTTCTTTGTACCATGCTTTCCCTCCTAAAAATCTGAAAAAAATTAGGTAAGTAAGATGATAATACAGAAAACGTATTTTCTTGTGTGATTGAGTAAGCCTTAGTTTATTTTTATAGCCTTTTAAAAAGTTTGGCGCCCAAAATTTTTAATAAATTCTCACAGATGCGTATTTTAATTGCCTTGAATATCAATTTTTATTTAAAAATCTCAAAAAATAGCCGAAATAAACCAAGAAAACTGAAAATCACGAAACACGACCATCACGTGACCACCTAGAGGTCTAAAAATTTGTCAAAAATAATCTTTTACAGCATGGTCACAATAGATTTCCCAAAGGACTAAAGGCACTTTTTATCGTCCTACCCTTCAAGGCCCTTAATTAAATTAATTTTGAACACTTAAACTTAATTAAAAAAGATAATGAATTAGAAGGAACCTTACCATAGTCTGGAAGCAGGAATGTAACTGAACTAGGAAAGGAGGTTTACTGGATAACGCTAAAACTCTTTTCTCAACCATCGTGCATTCAACATCGTCATCTTGAATGATTATATCTTTCTTGAGGATTTTTATAGCATACAACTCGTCCGTTCCTTTTCTTTCTGCAAGCATAACCTGTAAGAAATGGTAACTCTTAAGTACCCAACAGAAAAGTTTTCAAATTGAGTCATATTTCAAATTATTAGTTAAAAACCTTCTTTAAATTTTTAAGATTTAATTGTCAGCAAAACTTAATCGATTGCCCTTTAATAAGACAGATACCAATTAGGTATAAATTGGTAATTAGAAAGAGAAAAATTGACTTGTAATCTTACTTATATTAGGTAAATGTTACTTATCGTTATAAGGGATTGTTTTGTCTGGGGTAGTTTTTTATAAAACCATTTTTTTTTTGAGATCTGTATAAATAAATTCGTTTACATTTTACAAAAAAATAAAAACTAGGTTGCCATTAAAAAAAATAGCTTGGGGTAGCTACATATTAAGGGGCTGCAGGAAGGTTGTTGAAAATATCATAGAAAGGCGGACAAAAATTTATATCAATTAACGTATTTCAGTGTTTTTCTAAATATATAATAATCGTATCTACAGAAGATATGAATTTTGTGTGTTACTTTTGAACAACCCTTTATATAAATGTTTACTAAATTTTGTAAATGCTTCAGTAGATAAAGTGTATATTAGTTATGATCAAAAGTTATTTCTAGATACTTATAACTGCTAAATTATTTGGTAATGTGAAACTACGGAGAATTTTTTCCCTAACAGTGTAAACAGTGTAAATTTCAATGAAAATGAAACTAATTTGTTAAAAAAGGGATTTAAATATAATATTAGACCGTTAGTTAATCATAAATTGTTAGAAAATTTGGCAGTAGAAACAGAAATGTATTTAGATAATACAAAGATTGGGGAAAAATTTCAAATTAAAAACATATTAGAAAACTGTAAACCAAATAAGAAATACAACCCTGAACTTGGTACGGTAAAATCGATATTAAAAAAAGTCAACGATAATAACATAGTATTCACAAAGGCGGACAAAGGTAATACGGTTATTGCTATTCCAAGAGTTGACTACAATGATAAAGTTTTGGAATTTTTGAATTCAAATAATTTTAAGATTTTAAAGGTAGACCCAACTAACAAGTATCAAAAACAATTAAAAACAATCTTAAGTAACTCAAAATCTTTAATCAATGACTCATTAAAAAAACGGTTAGTATTAATGAATCCACGTCCCCCAAAACTGTACGGTTTATTGAAGTTGCACAAAGTCAATAAACCTATAAGACCGGTTGTAGCCTATTTGCAGGCTCCTTGTTCTAAACTATCAAAAATTCCTAATAGACGAAATTATTAAACATACACATTTCTCTTCAACCTTTGCGTTAAGAAACTCATTAGAATTAATTGATAAAATTGCCCACATTCACATCCCTAATAATTGTAAACTAGTTTCTTTTGACATTACTAATTTATTTGCAAGTATACCACCACAGGATGTTATTCAAATTATTTCCAAGAAACTATCAGAAAGAAAAACCAACCCTATCATTCAAAATGATTTATTAAATTTACTAGAAATTTGTTTGTCCCAAAATTATGTACAATTAAATGAACAATTTTATTGTCAAGAACAAGGCCTAGCAATGGGTAACCCACTTAGCCCGTTATTATCGGAAATCTTTTTAAATAACTTAGAACAAAAAATTAAAATACACCCTCTATTCAATAACTGCATCTATTATTTCAGATATGTCGATGACATATTAGTTTGTTTCAATGGTTCCAATAGACAACTTACATCTTTTCATAATTTCCTGAATAGTATACATAATAATATCAAATTTACTATAGAGTTAGAAGAAAACAATTCCATAAACTTTTTAGACTTAACTATAACTAGGAATAATTCTCAACACTTATTTAACATCTTTCACAAGCCTACTCATACAGACACTATCATACACGCTAATTCATTCCACCCTATCGCCCACAAATTAGCGGCATTCAACTCTTTTATATTTAGACTTTTAAATGTTCCACTATCAAAAGAAAATTATAATAAAGAATTAGATAGAATTCACACTATTGCTATTAACAATGGTTTTTCTCATACTACAGTGGATAGTATTCTGAATAAACAGCTTCAATCTAAAACGTTGAAAATTATTTATCCGGTCATAAAAACTGTACCTACTAAATTCAACTGTATTTCTTATTTAGGTAATATCTCCTTAAAAATTGGTAAAAGAATTCAATATACTAACACTAGTTTTATCGCCTTTAAAACAAATAATTCATTAGGTAAATATATCTTAAACAATAAATGTAAAACCCCGAAGAACTGTAATTCTGGAGTGTATTTATTAAATTGCAAGGATTGTCCAAAAGTTTATATAGGTCAGACAGGAAGGTCTTTTCAGACACGTATAAATGAACATTTGCTATGCTTCACTAACAATAAAACAGAGTCAACTTATGCCGAACATTTAATTAATAATAAACATAACTTTGATCAAAACTTCAAAATTTTGCATATACAAAATAAAGGCTATAAATTAAATTTACTTGAAACCCTTGAAATTAATAAATACAATAAAAAAAGGTATCGTATTAAATGATCAAATAGAGGTAAACAATTCCCCACTTTTAAATATTAACTTCCATTGATTCTTCTGTTCAACCCCTACCCTTCGCTATAAGTATATATACTACCAAATAGATGTAATTTGTTAAGTCATCACCTGATGAAGCCACTGTGTGGTGAAACAATATTGTAGTGCAATATAATAAATTTGTTCTTGAAACTTGTGTTTTTCATATTTTTAACTATGGATATGTTTCAACGATTAAAAGCTGATACTCTAAATAGTAAAAATGGTTGTCTACCGTCTTTGTTTTTTTCTGTTTAGAAGGGCTCTTTCGTTGATATAAAATAGAAATAAATAATAGATATAAACAATGTTTTTTAGTTATATAATAAAACTTTGAGCCTGAATAAAAAAAAAATGATTAATAAAAGTGTGCTGAAATAATTCGAATCGAGCGGCAAAAGTATAAGCCCATAGTGATTTATAAACTTCCTGTTTTGAACATCATTCAATAATTAAATGTTAATTTTGAATATTGTACAAGCATAACTGTTGATGTTATTTAATTTTTTTATTGGCAAAAACCAAGTTTAATCTTATTTTCGAATGTAGGCAACCGTTTACACACCGGAGTATTTTGTAATATCGTCGTGTCGTACTGCCTGAGCGCATGCGCAACTATTTACAATAAAATAATAATTTCCCAATTTTCAACCATTTTCGTTCTAGTAAAATCTATGTGTTGTACGTTTTAGTGACGCGATGAACGAACGTATAATTTAATTAATGACTTATGTGTTTTATTCCAAATTAACTGGTAATGATTGTGTTAAGATTTTACTTGAATTAAAGTATTCAACTGCCGACAAACAGTATCTATTAAGTTTTCGTTGACGTTTAGTGAATTATTGTGAAATGTGTGGGTTCTCGAATGGCTCCAGTTTGGAGATATTACTGATGTCATGGGGTGTCTCAATGTAAGTGACTTTTGAGATTTTACTGTAATTTGCGCCTGGTATCGATACTATTTAGGTATAGAGAAATAATTAACCAACATTTATATATGTAGGTATGTAGGTACCTTTAAATTTAGGTTAGGTTAACTTAGGTTAGATTATAAAGATTAGTTACGAAGTCATGAACAGAAAAGGGTTACATTGTATTGTTATGAATAAATTAACAAGCAACTATACATTGATTAAAATAAAATTAAATAGAAATGGAGGCCAGAAACCTCTATGCTATTAGAGTAAAATTGATCGATTTAATTTTTTTTACGGTAGAATATTAATTTCGTATAGTATTTGCAATCATACTTTAATATTTAAAACTTGAAATGTGCAACAGCTGGTTCATTTAAATTGCCTTTAAAATTGTTTGTTAAAATGTGCCATGTACTGCATAAGGTGGAACGTTACTATAGTATGTAAAAAGATACCTAATAGGGTTGTGCAATTTTGGGTAAGAGTAAAGGGTTGGCCATTAATTACGTGAACCCCTGTTAGGCAACATTTCGTCAAATCTCATTTAAATAGATGAGCTTCACCGAAAATCTCACGTAAACTGTTTAATTCAAGGGATTGTTATAATTCCCTTTCTACCTTCATTATAGGGTAAACCTCACATGAAGGGGTATGGGGGTCCCAGTTTATTTTATTATAGCTTATTAAGAGAGAGAGAGAGTTCCAACTTAAACTAAAAATACTTCACGTAATTAATGAACGTCCTCTAAGATAAAGTTATTTCTGATGGGGGTTGTTGAAGAGTGTTTAGAATTCTGAAAATAATGCCAACTGTGAAATATTTTTATGGGGAGTTTGCTTCTTTTGCATTAAAATTTTATTAATATTTTTTTTATTAAAATGTATAATTTTGCTATTTTTTAAAATATTTTCCCAGTTTATCTTATTGATTAGAATATTTTGACCATGATATTACAACCTAATACCACTTTTCCGAAAACTATTTTGGCCATGTGCCCGCCTAACACGAAGGCAGATAAAACAGTAGAAACGTGACCTCTCTTTTGTAACTAAGTACATACATATACCCATAAAATTTAAGTTTACTTGTGGTCATAATTTCAGACTGCTACAATAAATTATTAGTTTTGAAGTTTTATTTCAGTTTCTGCAAAATTTACTAAAATTCCATTAACTAATAATAGTGCAAAGCCACAGATAAATACAAATAATGTAGTCCTTGTCATGAAATCTTACCTCAGTACTTCCAAAAATTGAAATGCTTGGAAATAATATTTAATATTTAATATTCCCTTCACTTTAACAGAAGTTTCTGATGATTTATAGGATTGCACACTGTATAAAAATTGTTTAAATAAATTATTAAGAAGTTAAACTTTAACTTTCCTAAATAAGCAATCAAAGAAAACACTTTTAAGATGTTCAAAATTATTTTTATTGACCACAACGATCGTTTCACCACACTGTGGCTTCATCAGGTGGATGAATTACAATACATAAACTTATAATTTCAAACTTTATATATACATGTATCTACAAGTCTACTTAACCTAAAGTGTGGGGTTGCAAAGTTTTAAATTTAGTAGGGGTGAGTTATTCACTTCAATCTGGTTATTTATTAAAATTCCTAAATTATTATAATTATTGATCTCTAAACATTCTAAAAGATTCAATTTTTGACTTTTATTTGCTAAATGTAAAATTTCAAAATTATCATTAAATCAATGGTTTAAATCTTTTTTATTAAGTGTTCTGCATATGCAGATGTACATTTTTGATTTTCAAAACATTTCCTATGTTCTTTGATACGTTCTTGAAATGAACGACCAGTTTGTCCTATATATACATAGTTACACTCACCACATTTTAATTTATAAACACCAGATTTCAGTTTTTTGTCTATATTATCTTTATCATTTCTTATAAGTAACCCTAAAGAATGATTTGTTTTAAATGATACATAATTATTGGGAATATGTTTACTAATTTTTTTGGTAATATTTCCTAAAAATGAAAACGTACTAAATGTGTTTGATTTTTATTTTACTATAGGGTACATTGAATTTAAGGTTTTTTTATAAAGCTCTTTATTAAGAAGTTGTACTACCATTGTTTTATTATAACCATTATTTACTGCTATTTGAATAATCTTATTTATTTCTAGATCGAAATTAGCTTTAGAAAGAGGAACGTTTAATAGTCTGTGTAGCATAGGTTGAAAAAATGATAGTTTTTGTGAAAATGGGTGAAAAGAGTTATTATGTATTATTATGTCAGTATGTGTTGGTTTATGGTATATTGCAAATTCATGTTTATTATTAATTCGACTAATATTTAAATCTAGAAAATTAATGGAATGATTTATTTCGGATTCAAGTGTAAATTTTATATTTGGATGAAATTGTCCAAAAATATTTCGGCTAGCAGAGAACTTAATGGGTTTCCCATAGCTAAGCCTTCCTTTTGTTCGTAAAATTTATTGTTAAACTGTAGGTAGGAAATATTACCAAAAAAATTAGTAAACATATTCCCAATAATTATGTATCATTTAAAACAAATCATTCTTTAGGGTTACTTATAAGAAATGATAAAGATAATATAGACAATAAACTGAAATTTGGTGTTTATAAATAAAAATGTGGTGAGTGTAACTATGTATACATAGGACAAACTGGTCGTTCATTTCAAGAACGTATCAAAGAACATAGGAAATGTTTTGAAAATTAAAAATGTACATCTGCATATGCAGAACACTTAATAAATTTAAACCATTCATTTAATGATAATTTTGAAATCTTACATTTAGCAAATAAAAGTCAAAAATTGAATCTTTTAGAATGTTTAGAGATCAATAATTATAATAATTTAGGAATTTTAATAAATAACCAGATTGAAGTAAATAACTCACCCCTACTAAATTTAAAACTTTGTCACCCCACCCTTTAGGTTAAGTAGACTTGTAGATACATGTATATATAAAGTTTGAAATTATAAGTTTATGTATTGTAATTCATCCACCTGATGAAGCCACAGTGTGGTGAAACGATCGTTGTGGTCAATAAAAATAATTTTGAACATCTTAAAAGTGTTTTCTTTGATTGCTTATTTAACATGGAGTTTCAACACGTAAACGCCAATACAGTGAATAATTTTACCTTCCTTTTCACTTTTTTCAGACTTAGGACTGAAACTGTAACCAAAGGTGTGATTTTCAAAATTGTAATAATCGGGTGAACATAGAACTTAATGTTCATTTTAAACAAAACTTAAGACTCTTGTTATTATTTCCAAGAAAATATGTGATAATTATGTTAACTGAGCATAATCTGTAGTTACCGTGAAGCCAAAACGGTAGACAACCAACTTTACACGGTAAGGGCAAAAAACAATAAAAAACCAGCAATCACACTTATTACATTTACATTATTGACATTAGTACACCACTTAACATCCCAAACACAACTTTACATTTCAACTACGACATCCAAATGTAAAGATTTCACAGAAAAATGCTTTTCTCACATTGTGCCCTAACCATGTGTAATGGGTTGCCTACCGTATTGAATTCGATTCGTTACTCTTAAAAGTTGCCTTTGTTTTAGTGTCTATACACGGAGAAAACAATCATGAAAATATTGCTAGAATTCTAGCAAACATGACTAAAAAATCTGTCAATTATAAGGACGACAAAACCCTCAAGGAGATTTTACTAGAAATGTCTAGTCAATCTACTTTCTGTGTTGGTTGAGACCGAATTCTAGTAAAATTGACTTGATTAGAAAACATTTTTTACAATTCTTATGACTAATTTTACTAAACTATTCTCATATTCTAGTATTTTTTTCTTTACGACACCATAAAATAATTGAAAGGCAGAGAAAAAAAGTCTAGACTTATTTAGCTTGATTATTCTAATACTAATTATTATTAAAAAGAATGAAAAATTGTTTTATACCACCAAGTACATTTTGTGAGAATTGTAGTATTATTTACTAGAAATATTTTGCTTGACTCATCAAGTAATAAAATCGTGATTATTTTTCTCCGTGTATTACCAATGACGTATTTTGCAATTTTGTGGGTTCTATCCTTTTTTTATTCGTTATAAAGAGTGAAGAGCAGATTTCTCCTGTTATCGTTGATTATTTCATACACATGCAACCTCAAATTTTACAGGGTATATGAAGACTTTGTTCTGAGTTGTGCTTTTTCTTGTTTGAAAACAAAAGTTTGTTGAAATAAAATCCAAACAGGGTTGTCGTGAACATACATACGATCGAGTGGAGGACGTTTTTAATTTCCTTGAAAGGGTGCGACTTTTTATTTGACGTTTCACGGAAAGTTTGTGCTATTAACACTGCGGTCGGAGTTCCACTTGATGCGAAGGTTTCTTTGTTAAGTAAATTTGTGTTCCGATTTTCAATTTATTTTGAGATACTTATCGAACGCTTCTCGCAGTCTGGCAACTTGGGAACGTTAAGTCACCCGTTAGTTAAACAATCGCAAACTATAGACGGTAGAAAGTGGTTGTTTTTTGGTCCTATGCTATTTATTTACGTCGTTTTTTGCGCACAACGAAGCGTCTGATTTTAAGCTTCTTATTAGGAGAAAAAGTGTTACTACTTATTTAGATACCTACTTACAAAAAGTTTGGTTAAGTAAAATATTTAACTCTTCCCAAATTTAACCGAATTTACGAAAATACTTGCTACAGTTCGAAATTGTTTTAACCACGCGAATAATTAAGTTTACTGATGAAGAAATGATAATTTTCAAGAACACTGTTAGGGTCGATACGGTCACCAAATGACAATAAAGGAAACCGCCACTGAAACGGTTAATATTCTTACATTTAAACAAATATTGGTTGGGTCACTTACCTTTCCAAAGGAACCCTTTCCAAGCACCATAAGAAAGTTGAAATCGGAAGCCCTTATGACATCTTTTTTGCCCATGTTGTGAGGAACGTCTTTGTCGGCAGCAATTGTTGGCTTTTTGGTTATAGAAGTTTTCTGAAACATAAAATTATATTGCATAAAAACTACCTTGATAAAGCCTGAAAAAATAAGAGGCGAAACGTTGGGTTCGTTTTTGGAATAAAAAAAATTTTAATACCCCTATTTGGCTCAGATTATTTTGTTGTAGCATTAAATAACTAATAATTGATGTTAGGATGAAAAATCATCAATTAATCGATTCTCAACATGATTAGATTTTAAACCTTGTTTAGGATAATATTTTGTGCCAATTTTAAATGAGCTCGTTCTTACCCTCATCTGTATCTTCATCTGAGCTAAATCTACACCCTCTTCAGGTACAGGAACATTGTAGAATTCTCCCTCTTCTTGTGTTAATAGTTTAAACCAACCGTCGACAGGTGCTTTGATTATTTCCGAAATACCGAACGACAAAGAACCCATAAAGTCGTTCCGGGATGTTCGATCCCAATCCCATACTTCCACAAATAAACGACGATCCTTATCTTCTGGTTTCAATTCACTGGAATAAAAGAAAAATGGACTTCATACCTTATTATGTAACGGTTTTTTTTAACAACAACCATTTTTTTAGTTAATATAAATAAGGGCGCAGTCTGACATTGATGGTGCTTCATTTGCAATCCTCCAAGTTCTGTCAGAAAAAGATTAACACTTTTGAATGAGATTTTCGTTAGAGAGTAGTACTCTGCAGCCTTGAGGGCTCAACAATCCTATAACCAATATAGCTCAGTCAATACTATGTCGATCTTGATTGGAAGTTAAAGAAAACTTAATCAAAATCAAAAGAGTAGATTGGACACATTTTTATTTAAATTACAGTGTATGAATACCCGGGAATTGATCCCATACTTGAAGATCGCAACAAAGAGGGAAAGAGAGACGAATGAAGATACCAAAAGGTTAAATATATAGAATAAAACAACATTTTAAAGTTATCCATAAATTAAAGAAAATACCAAGACCCAAAAATCCAATTATGACACCAATCAAGCTGATAATATTTGATGACTTCAACACATCAGCGGAATAAACCTATCGATCCAAAATATCTGGCAAAGATCAAGAGAATTCAAAACTTTAAGCCTTTGAAAGAAGAGAAATTCAGTCCAAAGAATTTATTGAATGCCCCACATTTTGTTGATCCAAGCCAAAGAGAAGTAAAAAACTGATAGATTGAACATCGCCATTAAAAACTTTTATGGAAAATATTGAATATCCAAAAATGAAAGCAGTTCATCATCACAAATGAGGCTTTTGACTGGCTTTAAAATGCAGTGGTAAACGGATAATTCAATTTTTTAGAAATGGTCAATAGAATTTTAAACATAAAGTCTTCTGGATGAGATAAAATCAATCCAAAAGATCTATTGTATGACCAACATTTCGTTGACCCAAGCCAAAAGGAAGTATATAGCTCATAAACTGAAAACCACTTGTAATGATCTTTGGGTTTCTGTAAAAATGTTGAATATCAAAAAGTAGAAGCGATTCATCACAACAAATGAGACTTTTGCATGATGACATTACGTTGCAAAGATAACCAAAGGATTAAATATGTTAGAAAAGGTCAACAGAATTCAAAATATAAAGTTTTTGAAAGGAGAGAAAATGAGTCCAAAGGATGACCAATATTTTGTTAATTCCAGCCAAGGAGACGTCAAAAACTCATAGATTGAAGTTCATTGTCAAAAGTCTTTAGGCTTTTGTAAAATATTGAATATTCAAAAATGGAAGCAGCTCATCACCACAAGTGAAGTTTTTGCATGACTTTAAAATGCAGTGGTGAAAGAAGAGTTCAATTTGTTAGAAATGGTCAATAGAATTAAAAATACTTATTAAGTCTTTGAGAGAAAGAAGAAAATATCATTCTAAAGGACTTATAATAGAAACGACATTCTGTTAATCCAGATGCCAAACAGAAAATGTTTTGGAAAAGCTTTTGGCCATCTATACCAAAATGATTTAAGTTGTTATATGCCATTCCTTGGCAGAAATTATTAGTTTAAGTTGTTGTTAGTAAAGAAATATTACAAATGACCAAATGATGTCAAAATCAGAGTGACAAGATCTTTAGACCTAAATAAAATATCAAGGCCCATTACAAAAAAGAAATGCAAAAATTAAAGTACTTATTTCTTGGCGGCAAATTATATCAAGCGAAATGATGATAAAATATTTAAATCTAAAACCTCTGTAGAGCTCTTCAAATTTAACTTTGTCATTTGTGATTTTATTATCTTAATTTTTAATCAGTTCATAATTCCCTTTTTGTAAACAATTCAAATTCCATCAGCTCTTATTAATTAGATTCCTTATTTATTTTTTCTTTTTAATAATAAGTGAGCAATTTTGTGAATCCAGATGACTGAAAACTTTGGCGACATCTTTTCAGATCTGAAGAAAAGTTTTGTATAAGTGTTAGGGTGTAAGCTACATAATCAGTTCTGAATAATATTTACTGGTGGTCGTGAAAGCAATTTTAAATTGAGTCAGTCATGTAGGCGTGAAAATATTGAATAAATTTTCACTCTAATCTTATTAATACATTCCACTTTTACTGTTTCCGCCGAATCTGTCATTTCTATTGCTAAACCCCGGAATTGAATTATTCCGCTCCCGTTTTTCCTTCCATTTCCGTAAGCAAGGAATGTACCACACGTAAATCTTTCCACTCCGTGCGGTTTTCTAAAAATTTGATTTGCGTACAGGTGGGTTTCCCCGCGGGAACACGTGATAAATCTCGGATTGTAAAATGGGCCCAGAAGCCAGACGTAAAGTGACACGAAAACAGCTTAGCGCAATGTCTGCAGGGGATTTTCATTCATGTATAAAATACATAGTATCCCCTCGAGCAATCATAAATCTAATACGTAACCTACCTACTTACCACATACAGACACACCCACACAAGATTTAAGTTTTTCTTTTAAATAAAACCAACTTAAAGCAACAAAATTGAAAATCATAAGTCCATACCCATAAAAACTCTTAAATGTTTTTTGGCAAATTTTTGCGAAGCTTACATATTACACAACTCTCTCAAAATTTAATAAAATATAGCACTCCATTTGAAATAACGAAGTTGGTGTCGACTTTTGGTATAACCGGATGTAAATAGAACTTGAAAATATTTTTAAAAGAAGCGGCATAAACAATAACCAAATGAGCCCAAGTTTCAGAATTGAATTCCTTCTAGTAATTCATATACATACTTCTAAAAGCCCATCAACTTGAAAACCCCTATATATATATATATATATATATATATATAACATAATTTAATCTTGAGGGCAGTTTCATTAACCTTTATTAAAAAGTAAAATTTCAAGAAGTAAAATCCGATTTCCCCAAGGAAAATGTACTTTGATTCGTTTTTCAATCATCCATCTAAAAAGAACTTTGTTCCAAAGATATTTAAGACCTACCTACAGAAAGTACACAAATAATAAAACAGCTGGATAATTCAAATAAGAAACCAATACAAATAAATATAATATATTATACAAACTTCTAATTTAGATGTGATTCTCGGATTAAAATTTGTGTCCAGTTACTAATTTATTTATTTGCGGATATGAGGAGTTCTCACCATCAGTAACATTTATTATTAAGATTATGGGAACAATTCTTGGCTGATCTCATTAATATTTAACTGTGGTAGTAGGAAAGGATCCAAGGATTACATTTAGGATTAATATTAAAGAATCCAATTTAATTATTTATTGTTGTTAAATATGAATGAAACCCAAAATTTAGCAGCTGCTTCATTTCATTAAGGGAACAAGGGAAGAAGAAGAAATTGAAGTAACAGCGAAAATACCATCATAACACTTTATTAATTAACGAGAGGCAGAGGAGACTTTACCTCCTTCTTCCAAAATTGCTTAGTTTACATTTTATTAACAAATCGCTAAATATTTGATGATTAGTATCATAGCTTTCGTTTTCTTTTTTTGTAAAATTTTTAATACATTTTTTTGAGAAGTAAAATTTTAACTGAATGTATCTAAAGTACTTTATAAAGAACATTCTAGAATCAGTTGACAATTAAAATGCATATTTAAAAGCTAAACGATCCCTTGGTTTATTAATGAAAATGCCAAAATATTAACATTTTCCACTTAGAACTAGACAATTGTAACAAAAGTGGGCGTGTCTACATAAGCCACGTAGTTGGTAGTTCTTTTAAATTAATTTTTTTTTGTTTATGGTATGTGATATGACGATACGTCTTAATCCTTAGGAGTCAAATCCTAATATTCCCATTTGCCCTGCTTTCTAGAAATCTACAATACACAACGTCATAAAGGTACAAAGTTGAGCTAGCTAACCTAATTAATTTTTAATATTGCCGTAATTCGTTTATGCAAATTTAATTTGAATTGAATTGAAGCAGTTTCCGATAACGCCACTGCTACTTTTCAAAATGGAAATGAACAACAGATGTTCGTGACGAGAGACGAGATACTTTGCACGCAAATAATTCTTCAAGTTGTACTAGTACTTGTATATTCTCAGGTGCTGTCTAGGAGTATTCCGATGCATTCGGATATCGCAACCTCCGGATAACAACACGCGTTCCAATTGGTACGTTAGAAATGTTGGTTGAGGTACGAGGGGCGTGAGAAGCATGAAATGTGGTCGTGGAAAGGGGAGGAAATATCCGGTGTGGTTGTGGAGTCATATACGGTATAAATACGTGTATCGATGTTCACATGTACATAATATAAAAGCCATCTTGTTCTCGATATTATTCCACATACGTTATCTACCTCAGGAACCCTCAAGGCCTCAAGGCTTATGAGAAATTGAAGACATATTGCAAGCGCCATCTAAAATTCAACACCACACTCACGTATATATCTATATATAGGTACAAGAAATAGAAATATATACTTTTCGAAAGAAAAATGAACTTGTATACATATGTAATGTAAAAATTTTCTATTACCAAATTGATAATAGCGATAAACTATAAGAACCTTGGTCATTTGAAGAATTAAATAGTTGGAGAGATTAATTGTTACGAGACAGGGGAGGTTTGGTTGGGTTACCCGTATAGGAAGGGCCAATTTGAACACCTTCTAGAGGAGATAGGCCAAAACTGATGTCGTATCTCATTATCTATCACTGCCTTAGAGATGTAGATTGTTTTTGGAAGATAAAAATATTCAGAAAACTTTCTTTTTAGGGTTCCGAGCCTCAAAAGGAAAAAGCGGAACCCTTATAGGATCACTTTCGTTGTCCGTCTGTCCGTAGTCCGTCTGTCAAGACCCCTTTTCTCAGGAACGCGTGGAGGTATCAAGCTAAAATTTATACCAAATACTCAGGTCTATTGTCCCTTGGAGCTGTGAAAAAATGATACTTCTAAGCCAACGCAATCAAAAGATACAGCCGTTTATGTCGCAAATTTCCGCAAATTTTCGAATCTAAACCTACAGGGTACTTCCCGTGAACTCAGAATCTTGAAATTTGGTACGAAGCAACGTCTTATAGCACAGATAAAGGAAAAATTGCGAAAACCGTAAATTTTTAGTTACATCATATAATAAAAATATTTTTAATAATTTTAAAGTTACTACCCCTTTCCCCATGAACGCGTAGAGGTATTAAATTGAAATTCATATCAAATACTCAGGTCTATAATACCTTTAAGCTGTAACAAAATCAAACTTCTATGTCAACGCAATCAAAAGAAACAGCAATTTAAGCCGCATATTTTCAAACTCGCAACTACTCGCAAGGGAATCAAAACCTAAAGGGTACTTCCAGTCGATTTAGAATCTTGAAATTTGGCATGAAGCAATGTTTTATAGCACATATGAAGGAAAAATTCCGAAAACCTTAAATTTTTAGTTACATCACATATATACAGGTTTGTACGGAACCCTCGGTGCGCGAGTTCGACTTGCACTTGCCCGGTATTTTTTCTTTTTTCTCTTAAAATGTTCAAAGCACTTTTTTACGTTGAATTCAATGGTGTAAGGAAAATTGTTTTGTAATTAATACTTTAAGTGTTAACAATACAAAAATTAATTTTGTATTTGTAACACCCTGTATATAATAAGAATAATATAAACAAGAAATAAAACTGCTTTTTTGTTTCACACTGGAATTTATTAATTTCCCTACAATTGTTTCGGCTGGTTAGAGCCTTTTTCAAGAGAGTAAAATATACTCAGAAGTATAGGGTCAGGTGGGGTAATTGTAACAGGCTCTTTATTTCGATGAAATTCCAACTAATGGGAATTATAGACTGTGGTGTTGACTTTTGACGGTTGGATGCTTTAGCGCGCTAAACAGCAGAGGAAGAGTGTCGCAATATTTTATGTTAAACAGTAAAAATATTTCTATATAATATATAATTTTTGGGGTAATTGTGAACACGGCTTTATAAATATAATTTTCATTGGAATTCACGTTTGAAAGCGAATTGTTCACTTTTGCCCCATTAAAAACATTTATAAAGCCAGTACAAACAAGATGATTGTTCACATTTACCCCTAAGTTTTCGACTGCGTTAATAAGTGAAGGGGTAATTGTAAACTTAAGTTTTTTTGCAAAATAAATCCGAATTGGCATATTTAACAACAGAAATTCACTTAAAACCAAACAAGGACCTAAATTAATCATATTCGCTTAAATTTAATCTTCCATCTAAGACACATCGCGCTTTAAAAGTCAAACTTCCAAAATCGTTCACAATTACCTCACCTGACCTATATACTTTTGGAAAAACGACAGGATTAATAAAATATTTACTGTTACTATGTAAAACAAAGATTTTATTATTTCATTACTTAAAAATTTTAGCCTACTTAAAAATACCTGTAAAACAAAGAAACGACGTGTAAAGTTTATTATTACAACTGTCCCTTCACTTTACAATACTTTTTTTATCTTTGGATTAATCACACTGAATGAATATATCTCGCACTAAGTACAGTTTTTTGTCTCCCTCCATCGAGTTTAGCGATCCATTTTAATTGGCGCGATAGTAAAATAAAAATAAAGAAATACAGTTTCTTTACATATATGTTACAGATTTCGTATTTATTAATTTGGACAAGAATGCTTTCGACACGAACCACTAACAAGAATTTGTTGTTAACCCAACTTCCTCTATGCATAATCGACATCACTTTTTATTATTTCCTATTTTCCTATTTCAATTGGAGTCAAAGATTCAAAACTTAGAAATATGGAAACTTTTAATTGTTGCCTAGAATTTTTAGGCAATTAATAAATAATCTTTTTAATCTTCCTCAAAGATATGCGTCTCAGTTCATATTCTTGTTTATACAAATATGACTTTGAGTGGTAATTGTTACGCTGAATGTAAATATTAAATAGTAACCACCCAACTTTTTTATTGTAACAATAAATTCTTATTTCGGATTTGTGTCCAAATCCTTGCTAAATTAAGGAAAACGAAATCTGTAGTGATATTTCTTGAAGATGGTTCGCTAAAAACAACGAGTGTGTTATATATTTGAAAAGGTAATTATAAGCACTCTTAAGATGTGTTGAAATATACAGGGTGGTCCATACACGAAATTAATTTTTGTGCTGTTAAGATCTAAACTACTTATTTCAGAATAATTTACCTAACACCACTGAATTCTATGTAAAAAAATGCTTTAAAAGTGTTGATACAAATAAAAAGAGCTTTTTCGAAAATGCGTATTTTCTACAAACACCCTGTATCTCTGAGACGGTGATAAATAATTGCGTACGGTTTGCACCAACTAATTTCTTATAATAATTTATTTCCAGCCACCATCAACATCTGTTTCGGTCCATGTTCTCTAAGAAGTACACTGTACCTTTAAAAGTGGCCAAATTGACGGTGACCCATACGTCATTACACAATATTTTGATTATGGAGTTTTCAATGTTAAAATAAATGCTTTGCATCACCAAAAAGTGCTTTGCGCCAAAAAAGGTCCTAATATTGCTTAAGGTTAGGTTATGGTATGACGTGATGAATTGGTAAAGTGATGAACTGTCGTGTGATGAAATCTCGTAGAACTCAAATTGGCCCACCCTGCACGGAGAAAACAATCATGAAAATATTGCTAGAATTCTATCAAACATGACTAAAAAATCTGTCAATTATATGGACGACCAGACGCTCAAGGAGATTTTACTAGAAATGTCTAGTCAATCTACGTTCGGTGTTGAGACTGAATTCTAGTAAAATTGACTTGATTAGAAAACATTTTTTACAGTTCTTATCACTAATTTTACTAAACTATTCTCATTATAGTATTGTTTTCTTTACGACACGATAAAATAATCGAGAGGTAGAGAAAAAAAGTCTGGACTTATTTAGCTTGATTATTCTAATACTAATTATTAGAAAGAATGAAAAATTGTTTTATACCTACCACCAAGTACATTTTATGAGAATTCTAGTATTATTTACCAGAAAAATTTTGCTTCACTCATCAAGTAATAAAATCATGATTATTTTTCTCCGTGTGTACATCAGAATTATTAATGAATTTCTTCTACTGCTAAATGCATTCAGGTGTTCACTTCTGGCCTACCTAAAGTCAAAGGTCATTATAAATAAAAATTCAATTCCATTTAACCCAAAAAATAATATGCTGCTATCTCTTTTTTAAACTAAAATGCCTAATACAAGAGCATGATTTCCATTATCCATGATTTTATTTAAATTGTAAAAAGCGTGTGGGAGTTTTCGTGGTGATCCTTCTTTGAAATAAATGGCCCATATACATTATCCTGGCCAGCGACATAGTATATAGATAATCTGGGAAAGCTTTTCTGCCGGGAGCTCCGTCATAAAAAAAAGAATAGAGACATAAAATTCATAGAGCTGTTTCTATCGAACGCAATAAATAACGGAAGACTGCTCGGACTTTGTGTGAAAATTATCGACCTTTTTTTTTTAATAACTCATATCTATCTATCTTTCTCTTCATTTTATTATTACTTGCCATTGCGGATAAAATATTGGATGCGTATGATTGGTTGGTATTATAATACCATCAAGTGCTCCATACGATAACAGTTTTCCATTTTGTATTCCGATCAGGAAAGCTGATTTTTCCTCAAGGTGCCACGAATATATTATATAACTTGGCGCCGATTTATGGATACTTCACATTTATTCGTCCTTAGGCGAGATTTACTGTTAAGTTTTATGGCCTTCTTTATATGACTAAAAAAATTGGTTGGGCGAAGTTTTCTCAATCCTAATACCGTTTCTTTCTTTATTAAGTTGGCTTTTATATGTAAAGTGATATAACTACCTTTATGGGGTTTATCTGTAGAATACAAATTTTTGCCTTTTCGCAACGGGGTAGCTATAGAGGCTATGGGGATCGTTCAAAGATGTGAATAAATATATCTATTTTAAATGAAAGGGAAATTTGTATACCAGTTTTTATCTTCTTGCTAACCCTTGTCCCTTATGCTCAGTCTACACAATTTTTAGGTACTCGTAATAGTAATGTCCCTGGCTTTTACCTCTGTCGCTCACCTCCTATAAATACATGAGTACATTAAATTGGAATGTCGAAAGTTTTAAGCTCTAAATTTTAGTGTGTTTATGTGTGGGTTGAACAGCAGTCCCAGAACATGTGGGAGAGGCATTTTGATGAATTTATTTTGTTTAATAAGAGAGCGTTGGCGAAAAGCTTTCTAGCCATGATTGGTTAAAAGGGGTTGAAACGTTTGCAAAAACTTCTTCACTGATCGCAACTTACCACACACACTTAACCACCAATGAAATTAAAAGCATTCAGTGTTGGCTTACATAATGTTTAATTAAGGTGATGTGCATAGTTTTATGAAATATAATTCTCATAAGCATATGGTATACCTATCCCTAATAAAAGCTTTTATTTTAACTTTTTGAGGGTTAAATTTTTTGTTAATACCAAATACGCATTTTGATTGGCGAAATTGTTAAAAAGTTTCAGATACTTCATCAAAAAGTTTACTAGGAAGTTAATGAAATTTCAGATAATTTGCGTTGCTTTAAATGCAGACGTACACAAATCTTAGCAGTATAAAATTTAAAAAAGAGAATGAGAATTTAGTATATGACTCAGAATAAAATGAGGAATGTTATAAACTAAAATTAGTGTCTGTGGTCGTATTCGTATTCTGCCAAAAATTCACGATAGAACATAGAGATGCGTTAGAATTACCTTCTTGTATTTCTGAGACCAAAAAACTTAGGGTCAGGTGCGGTAATTTACTTTAAGCTACTATTGTAATAATCTTCAACTCTCAGTGGTCGATAACTGATCAATTATTATCAATCGATTAGTCATCCCCGCCAGGCGTCTACTGATGTCACTACTCACCCAGCAAACAGCACGGAGTGGGGATGAGAATGAAGCAGATTTTTTTAGAATGTTACAGGCAGTTCAAATATGTTCTAAGAAGTAAAAGAATGTTTTATTATGCATAACATTTCAGAATTATTTGGCAATGTTAAAGAATGTTCCAGAATCTTGAAGATCATTCAAGAATGTTTCAGAAGGTTAAAAAAAGTTAGAAAATGTTTTGAATCATTATGGGATGTTCTGGATAGTTTAAATTCGCGAATATTCTAGAATGTTCCATCAAACGTGTAATATGTTCTTACCCGGGCAACGCCGGGTATTCCTGCTAGTTATTTGATACCTCGAAGTTTCTTGCGTCATATGCTTATTCGAATTATCGAAGTTCGACTGTTATTCTGTTATTCACACTGGAAAATAGAAATATTTTGGAATTATAAGTCCCATTCCTTACAGGTACACAATTTTCTTTTATATAAGTTATTATCTTCTGAGTTTAAAAGTAAGACAGAATTATTCTGTCAACAGTCTGAATTCCTCATTCTCCGTTTATGTTGCAATCCGTCCATTACTCAAACTATTTATTAGATTGAGGGTAATAAATATTTCTGAGTTGCAAACATCAGTCACATACATAAAAATTTGATCAAGTTGATTGTGGCGCGTTTTCCGCGGAAACTTCAGCAGACGCCAATTTTACTCTTAAATGAGATAAGAACTAATGGTTGGAGACCGGGCCGGGGATTTATGGCTGTCGTAAATTTCGTCGGCGCAATAATGATACGTTCAAATAAGTTCAAACGTGCGCGCGTCGTTAGCCGGGAAATTCTGCAAACAAAAAAAGTTTGCCATTAAGACCGAGTAAAAACTTTTCCAAGTTGAAGATATGGCGAGCTACTGATCTAGCTATATGTATGTCTAGAGGAACGTGGAGGGCGGAAAACTCGATCGTTAGAGCTTTACTAGGGAAGTAAGTTATACGTACAATCTTTATATTCATGTATGAATAAATAATAGAATTTTGTGGTTGGAACTGCCACCATACAAAGTATGTAAACGCTATAAAATTAAAGATTGTAAGTATGTGTATGAAGTAATCAATGAGCCTGAGAGTGACAGTGTGATGTCCGATTTTGTCAAATGGACTCATCGGTCCATGTTAATTTCAGAATAAAGCTAAAATATCTTAAGCGGTCATTCTGCGCGATATGTTGCACTAATAGACTAGGGTCGATAATTTTTGAAACCAAAAAAAATTATAGTAGGATGAAACCCATTGGAAAAGGAAGAGAATATAACAGAAATGAAAAGAAATATAATTTACGGGCGGTCTGAGGTCGGGAAGGGGAAGGGGGTGAGTTTTTAAGGGTAAAAAACGGTTGTCCTTGATTTCCGGAAAAACTCTTATGGAAAAGACTTCAATGGCAAAGTTGTAGGTAATAAAAAGATCTACAACTTTTGCATTTACACTTTTTTCACATAATCCCCAAATTTATGTGAAAAATTCAAATAACCAACTTTTTGGTTTTTTATTTTTCTTTTACAAAAAATTTTTTTTCACGAAATTTGGTGAAAATTTACCCATTTATGTCCCAAACACGCTGTAATTTTTTTGATTTGAAATATTTATTTTTCCACCTTATTTTTACTTAATATCGAAAAAGCACCCTAATTTTCAATCGAAAATTCTCACGTCAAAATATCTGCTTTTTTAAAAACGTTGTTGGGCTTTTTCTTCGTTGAAATCTCTACTTTCTGATGGTGTGAAAAAAAATATACATTACTATGGTAAGTTTTCTCGGGAAATGCAAAAAAAAACGAAAAAAATATTATAGTATTCATTATAATATTTAATCAGTATAAAATATGTGAATTCCATAGTACGATTCACATGTTATTTATATATTATGAGATTTTCTATGACATAAATGTAATTAGAATTTAATAAATCGACTTTTTTACTGAAAAAAGTAGCAGCGGATTCCCTTCGTTTTTGTGCATTTCCTGAGAAAACTTAGCATAGTAATGTATATTTTTTTTTCACACCCTCAGAAGGTAGAGATTTCAACGAAGAAAAAGCCCACCAAAGATTTTAAAAAAGCAGATATTTTGACGTGAGAATTTTCGATTGAAAATTAGGGTGTTTTTTCGATATTAAGTAAAAATAAGGTGAAAAAACAAATATTTCCAATAAAAAAAATTACAGCGAGTTTGGGACATAAATAGGTAAGTTTTTACCAAATTTCGTGAAAAATAAATTTTTTTGAAAAAGAAAAAACCAAAAACTTGGTTATTTGAATTTTTCACACAAATTTTGAGGTTATGTGAAAAAAGTGTAAATACAAAAGTTGCAGATCTTCTTATTACCTACAACTCTGCTATGTAACTTTTTTCCATAAGTCTTGTTGTTTTTCCGGAAATCAAGGAAAACCGCTTTTAACCCTTAAAAACCCACCCCCTTCCCCTTCCCGACCTAAGATCTCCCGTAAATTATTTTTCCTTTCATTTCTGTTATATTCTCTTTCTTTTCCAATGGGCTTCATTCTACTATAATTTTATTTCACTTTTTACTATTTTTAAAGGTTTGAGCACTGGTCTATAATTCAGAAAGGCTATCAAACAAATGTCAAACGTGACAACCAGGCCTAACCTAACGTAACCTAACGTGGGTTTTTGTTCCAAGAACATAGGTTCTCTTTTCACTGCACTTTCTCTGTTTGGTTACAACAAAGACAGATATAGTATATTCTTTTCTGATTTGAACCAAGAATAGGTCACATGCTGGTAAGGTAAAATAATTTTATTATAAGTCAATCGTTCAAACGTTTCGTGAGCATTCTGAAAGTTGGTAATTTCTTTAAGTCTATCGTTAATAAAGAAACCGTTCTATTTATATATGAAAACTTTGTAGAAATCGAAATGACTCCAAAGTTGTTGATTAATTGATGCAGTCTGTGATTATGGCCCCACGTAATCTGAAATTTTATCTTTCTGACAAGCTTTTCCTTATTGATAAATATGACGTTCCAGAACCTCCACAATATTTTTACAATGTACACTCATTTTCAACCATTGAAGTGAATGAATGAATAAAGTATAGAAAAAATAGTAAGGTAGCATTTAAAATAGGAAAGAAAAAAATCGTAATATGACAAAAAATTCGATAATTATTATGTAATAGTTTGGGAACAATTTCCAATTCCAAAAGTTCAGTTATTGTCTAATTTTTTTAAAGTGGAACCTCAGGCAATAAAACTTAAGAAATTTGTTAGCTTAAGATATGATCAAATGACTGACATCAGAACTGAAGAAAAAGATGGTACGAATATAGTGACAATATCAACGAAGAATAATCCTTATTAAGTCTATCCTTGAAGTGTTATAGTACCTCCAAATTTTTCAACCATTTGTTACATATTTGAAAGTAGCCCTGTAATAGTTTTGAAACTATTTTGAGTATTGCTGCAGGCAGCATAAGTGGTCAATAAAATCCAAAGCGTGTTTCGTTTAAATAGTGTCATAAAGTAGACAATTCCAACTGGGCTTTGTTTTAAAAAATTTGGACAATAGATATCTACCATTATAACGTTGTCGTTGTATTTATGTTTATCTTCTGGACTTTGAAGAGAAATTGAAAATGTTTTTCTAAAGTTTTAATTAACGTAAGGTTTCAGGAACCCTACTCCTCTTTAATTATTTTCATTATCAACTCTCATCACTTACCATAAGTGCCTTGATTAGTACGACTATCTGAATAGGAACTTATTAAAAAATCAATTAAACGACCTATTTTCTTCCCTTTTTATTTTTTCCATTCAATTAGACCACGAAAGTTTTCATTTCCGGATATTACGTATTTATTATAGGTACGTCCCTGTTCTTTTACTGTTATGTTCTGCAATTACAGGACAGTATCTCCTCTGCGGTAGGTAATAAATTTATAGAGAAGTTGTAGTAAGAGTTTTTCCAAGACTTCGTCGTTGTTAGAATTCGAATAAGGAAAAGTTGGTTGGCAATTTTCTTCGGAATCAGGGCAGCTCGATCTTTTATACCTTATTAAATCTGACTACTTTGAGATTACTAATTTAATTCCAGAAGTTGGTGAAATACCCAGCGGTCCAGGAAGAATAAAACGCAAAAACAAAACACCTTACTTACATACTATTACGTATGGTAAGCATATAATACCTCTACAGCTGTAGCTACAGTAAGCGTGCTAATAATTTATTTATTTAATCAAATACTTACTTAATCCGACAATTATTGGTGAACGTTTTAAAAAAAGGGCTTCATCGCGTTGAATTTCAAAAACGAGTCTTCGTAAAAAGTTATTCTGACGTAAACATCTTGCTCGCTTTATTATTGTCGTGGAAAATGGTCTCTTAGGGAGAATTAACAACGAGCGACAACTGAGAAGTGTAAGGCCATTTCTGCTTTTGAGAAATTGAAATACATATTTTAATGGAAGAGGCGTATGGGGTGGAAGTGAAAACAGAACATTTCTAATGTAATACAATAAAAAGTTTTTTGAAGAGATTTTTGTCAGAAGGCCCAATTACTTATACAATTTCTTTTCTAAAACCAAAATACAAAAATTATAAGTATCTTAAATATTTTCTGAAAACTGTTCAATTGCATCTCCAGACAGAAATTACTTTCAACGATTTTTACTGTTATATTAGAAATGTTTAGTATTCATCTCCACTACCTAAGCTTCCACCCATCTTTTTTTAATCTCTTTTTTTCTTCTTTCTAATGTTTAAAACGTTGTGATCAATAACTGACACATTCTATATTCTTCAATGTTTTGTCCATAAAAATCTCCACAAAATATTTTTTCCTCAGTAATCTAAATATAAAAGCTCTTTTATTTTTTATTTACCTATTGAATTTGCTAAAACATAAAATTTGCGTCGTCAATTATTCCTAAATACCTTTTTTTTCTCAATTAAAGTAAAAAATATCGATGATGAAAGCGATCTCGTTGACATCGTTATCCTTTTATTTTTTTCCCTTTTTTTCTGAAACAAAAAATTCTTACGCGTTTCGGCATCGTATTCCGTTGCTTAACGATCGAACTAAATCGAATTTTTGTGCGAATTCCGGCAGAAAGTACATGTAGTTAACTCTACCAACAAATTCTCATAGTCGTCAAATGGGATGGATAAAGAGTCATTTAATGGAAAATTCAGGCGACTTAGCCAAACTGTAACGCTGAAAAACCTTGGTTAAAAAGACAACCAATCAGGACATTAATCTGCGGCTGAGCTCGGTCACTAGTTGTCTAGGCGGTTCTATCTAGCTTACTTTATTATCTAAATTATCTTGTCCTCACATCACATTAGAGGTTAAAGGTTGTGGGCAGGGGCAATTTTAAATTGAATATAAAGTAACGTAACTTTTCTAAACAATCAACCATGAAGCTATAAAGGAGTTCAAGTGTGTACCTATTCGATAAAATCTTAAACTGAATGTGATCAAGGTTCTGAACTGTATCAATCAATCAATCAAGACCTTTGGAGTAAAATTAATTACAGTACCTAATAGTGTTCACTTGCAGCGAACCTCATGGGACTGACAAAAAAGGTTCAATATAACCGAAATTTGTTATAAGTGGAAAGTGCAAAAATACAACAATTTTTTGCTTTTGTATTGGACTTGTAGTTTACTGATAGTTTTTGAAATATTTTTAAAACACCTTCAGCTTTTGGTCACATTTGAAAACCATTTCAAATAGTCTGATCAACTGTTGAATTAGTGGATTTCCTCTCTTTCAACATCGAATTTTTATTTGTTTAAAGCTATTCACAATTTTCAAATTGTAATTTACCTACGATTTTCTTTTATAACTTCTTATATAAGTCCAAATTATCTTGTATAATTAATGCTTTTGTGCATATTTTCGATTATTGCAATCTAATGGGAATTTTATGACATCCTTTAATTAATGCAAACCGAAATGTAAATATTGCAAATTGCATGTAATAGATCAGTAACAGAATTCTTAAGAAATATCCGAAAGCACGATAGGGGATGGATATAAGATACTGCCTCACCGAAAAATCTATAGGCGCGGGTAAACCAGATTATTGGTGTGGCGACCGTGGCGATTGCATGCAGTGACGACGCTCGCCATGCGCAAGCGCCTGTGCGATTCTCTTCCCACTCGGTTCGACGGTGTCGTTTACTATAGTAAATTAGAAGGTGGAAGTGAATAATTCATGATTGTTGTGCACATTATTTCACCTAATAAAAAAACGAATGATATTTCATTTTTACATGAGAAATTATTTCCGTACAGTCACAGAGCCAGAGGTTCAATAATTTTTAAAACCAATAAAGATAAACTACCATTGATTTTAGCTGGAGATTTCAATGTAAATTTTGCTAAAGATGAATCAATGCCATTAATTACGTTCCTCGAAAAAGAATTTCAATTGCAAATTAACAACAATCCAAGAGAACCTACTCCCAAAGATATGCAACAACAATAGATGCTGTATTTATTAGATGTCTTGATAATGTTATGTCCAATACTTTTGTAACATACTTCAGTTATCCTCGACCAAATATCACAGTAATGCTGTCAGAGGCAACATCGAATATAACTATTACTGAAGTCACTGATTAAAAGAATTCAGTTGTCGTAACTTGAAATAAATTTTTGAATTTTGAATTTTTCTATTTATTAAAAATAAATGTTTATTAAATAAATAGTCATCATTTTGTGGAAAGAATTCGTAATATTTGATTTTTCATTATGCCATATTTAGTTCCTGTCGTAATATTGTCTTTCATGCGTATTACTTATGCAAAGTTGATGTCTCACATCTGCCAGGCGTCCTGTGACGGTTCACATTTTTTTTTTGTAATACATTTGCTCATTTTAATTAATTATTGATTTAGAAATGTATATATGTTTTATCAAGTACCCAGCGGACTTTCAATTACCCCCAAAGCCCGGACAGACCCTTCCGTTCCGAGAAATAACCTGCTTCATTTCTGAGAATTTTGCATCAACAAAGTTTGAACAAGGTCTACCGAGGTACTAAGACCAATGTAAGAGTTAAAAACAGCTTTTAAAAGCATTTTAGTTGTTCAATTTTCTTCTTAACGTTTCTTATAAGTGATGGATGGCACCTTCAAATTTATATATGTATATAACTTTTCGTTTCTCACCACTTTATTATTGATTTTTCCTGCTGCTAGCTCTTCAATAAGTTTTGTTAACAATTTGATTTCAACAGGGGTCGTTCATCAATTACATACATAGGATGCTTTTCATTAAACTCCCGCCTCTTCATTTGTTTAATTTAGTAAGATGTGTTGGAACCTTCACCTCCGTCGTTTTTAATAAAAAGAGGAATTCTTCAATATATATCTACGTATTACTGCAATTAATTATTAAAAGTACATTATTTTGTTACATAGATAGATTAAAAAGAGCAAGTACGTGAACTAGTTTCAAAATAAATATTACTTTGTATTTCATTGATAAAAAGATATACTTAGGTAGGAAGGCACAGCGCAATAAGTGTGTGGCTTCAGGTGGTTTTCTACGACATTTTTATGTGAGAGCAGGTAGAGGAATTGAAACAAGAATAACAAATTTCCCTTTGGACATGGCAAGCAATTGCCTTCACGTAGTCTTTTGTGATTGGAAAATTCCTTTTCCACAAATACAACTTACTTTATTTCTCGGTTATGTAAAATATTATTTCCACTAGATGTTTGTTGTAGAATATATCTAAACTAGCAGTAAGAATACTGCTTCTTTTATTAATTTAAAGATACCTACCTACCTGTTAGTATTTTTTAGTTACAAAAAATTACAATACCTACAAATGCAATAGTTGTTAAAAAACTTACAAAGTGATGGTCTCGTTCCAAACGGGATTCAACGAAGCGCGAATCGTTTTGGTTTTTTTCTTTACAGCATCCGTGTCAGGAATAAGCTTCAATTTAACGTACGGATCACTAGACCCATTCGGATCCATTGGAATCAAATTTCTTCCTTGGCACACTGAAAAACACAAAAAAAGAATAACATAAAAGTATTCGTCATTTTAAAATAAAATATCTGTATGTCAGCCATTGAAATTTGGCCTTTACATCGTCCTATTAAACAAAAATCATATAAAAAAGAAACATTTAAAAAACACATCATTATCGTTTAAAAGGTCCAAAACTATTATCTATACGTAGGTGTCAAACAGATAATTATCTAATATATAAAATTCTCGTGTCACAATGTTAATAAACTTCAACTCTCAGTGGACGATAACTGATCAATTATTATATCAATCGATTAGTCATCCCCGCCAGGCGTCTACTGATGTTACTACTCACCCAGCAAACAGTGTGTGTGGGGATGAGAATGAAGCAGATTTTTTTAGAATGTTACAGGGAGTTCAAATATGTTCTAAGAAGTAAAAGAATGTTTTATTATAACATTTCAGAATGATTTGGCAATGTTCAAGAATGTTCCAGAATCTTGTAGATCATTCAAGAATGTTTCAGAATGTTTAAAAAAGTTAGAAAATGGTTTGAATTGTTATGGGATGTTCTGGATAGTTCTAAATTCGCGAATATTCTAGAATGTTTCATCAAACGTGTGATATATTCTTACCCAGGCGCCGGGTATTGCTGCTAATTAAACATAAAATTCCTTTTATGAAGGCATTCCCAAAAGTATTGCCTACAATTTGTTATTTTGTTAAAAATCGGAAAACGAGTTTAAAATGTTTATTTTAAAAAAATAATTAAAAATTACATCCCTTGAACTTTTCTTTAATAAATACAGAATGCATTTAAAGCAACAGAGACGCTTTTGACTTGACGCTCTCTAACATCTGTCAGGACTTCCCCGACGCCTCCCCCATTTCTTCCATTAAGAAAATCGTCCTTATAAGCTAGTAGTACATTATGTGTTGAAATGATTGATTTTGAGAAATATATCATCGTGAGAATTTAAGCGTATTGTTCGTATGGGTTGCACCCTAAATGTTGTTTTTGAAAATTGTGTTCAGTCTAAAAAACTAAAAAAATTCACGTGAGATGTATCTTCGTCTAACTATACGATTGATCATCACCATCGTCAACTTGTGTGTGTTGCACAGATATTTGAATTTAAGAATTTCTTATAATAATGTAAATGTCGCCTTTTCTTCGAATTTAGTTTTGAAACTTTTGATTAAACAAGTAACAACTCGAGAATTGCAACTTTAGGTGTATGAAAAAGACAACAGTGTCTAATACGATACTGGAAAACTATTTACTTTTATAAGATTCATTGAAATAAAGATACTGTAAGCAAATATGTGTAAATCTGTTTTAACGAATTTTTATATAACGTATGGATTTTTAAGTTTCTCTTAAGTACTTTATAAATGAGTTCTATTGCATTTGAACCGTATAATTAGCTAGAGACGAATTCCAAATAATTAAAGGATGTGTAGACATAAACTGAATTAAATACATAAAGATAATAGCAAATATATTGGTACTTAATTGTATTAATATAAAAAAAAAACAGATGAGAGTTTCTTACCTTCAATAGTTAGTTTATTTCCTACGCAATTAATTTTGAGTTGGATTCTGCCCCTTCTTTCGGTGTGATCACAGCCGCACAAATTTGGAACGCTCTCTTCACATCTCTTGTGAACGTTCATATCACATGCTGGAAACAAAGAAATTTAAATTAATAATTTTTGTACCAGCAAAAATAATTTAAAGGAAGTTTGAGGGGTTGTATAACGCTTATTCTAATTAAATAGGATTATGAATTAGAATAAACGTTGTACAACCCCTCAAACTTGCTTTGAATTGTTTGTGGTATTAAAGATTTTGGTATCAAACAATTTTTTCAATAAATATATCTTCTAATATATATAAAATTTTCGTGTCACAATGTAAGTTACCATGGGTACTCCTCCGAAACGGCTTGACCGATTTTTATGAAATTTTATATGCATATTCAGTAGGTCTGAGAATCGGGAACTATCTATTTTTCATACCCCTAAGTGATAAGCGTTGTCCATCCCTAACTTTTTAATTTTTTGGACAAAACTCCTTATTTTAATTTTTTGATGATTTTGCATTAAAAAATACATATAACCCTTAATTTTCATCCTTCTACCACCAACTCCCATTTTTTAATAGCGATATTAGTATTGTAATAACCTTCAACTCTCAGTGGTCGATAACTGATCAATTATTATCAATCGATTATTCATCCCCGCCAGGCGTCTACTGATGTCACTACTCACCCAGCAAACAACACACGGAGTGGGGATGAGAATGAAGCAGAATTTTTTAGCATTTTACGGGGAGTTCAAATATGTTCTAAGAAGTAAGAGAATGTTTTATTATAACATTTCAGAATGATTTGGCAATGTTCAAGAATGTTCCAGAATCTTGAAGATCATTCAAGTATGTTGCAGAATGTTAAAAAAAGTTAAAGAATGTTTTGAATCATTATGGAATGTTCTGGATAGTTCTAAATTCACGAATATTCTAGAATGTTCCATCAAACGTGTAATATATTCTTACGCCGAGTATTGCTGCTGGTGACATTATAGGTAACAACAGCGTTATCAGTAGAATGACAATTTAGTTTATTTGTTACTAAAGGACTTTTACCACGCTTCCTCCTTGGCCTTAAGGAATTTAACACATAAATTCCTTATTAGGGGAAGGCCATTAAATGGGTGAGCTATTTTCCTTTTAATTTCGTTTTATCCACTCCAAATATGGTGGGATAATTAGTAGAATTACAAAATTAACGTGAAGTTTTTAGTGACCTTCCCATCCCCATAAATAAAATTTATTGATGAGATTCTTCTTGGCCCCCCTCACATAATTATTGTAGATTAATTTTCTTATATCTATTGTAAATAATTATATTGTAGATAATACCTCGCGATACACAAACACCCTTTTTTATGGATACATTTTGCTTGAGTGTTTTCTGACATGTCAACAACAAACAGATTTAAAATTCATACAGATTTGTGTCTTGAAGCAGAAACGATCAAAACATCCTACCCTTTGAACATTGCTTTTCAGAAGTATCAGGATCATTTTGTATACCCACATACCTAAATATACCTTGCAAGAAATGAACTCTTTCCGTTCATAAAAAGTGACTAACTTTAACTTTGCATAGCAGTCAAGAAGTTGGAAGTGCTGTTAACATTGTGTAACAAGGAAATTCCATTTCTGTTATGTAGATTTAATGTTCCAACACAAACGGGAGTTCTTTCTTGTCAAAAAACTTTCCGTTTTCTTTATGTACACAAATGTTTATCTCTAGAAGGTTCAGTAAACTGCTTATTAAAAATTTAGAGGAGGTTTAAAGGTTTGGCCTATTTTTTGCTTACGGCGTTTGAGTTTGTTTTGATAGGGGTTAGTATTATGTAGTGAACTACCGCCTTGAACTTTTTGTAATGAATACAAAATTTAATTTGATGTATGACACACGTACATATGCATATCCGCACTAATTGTAAGTAGACGCACTTAAAGCAACAGAGACGCTATTGATTTGACGCTCCGTTATTACGTCTCACGTCTGTTAGCACTTCCCCGACGCCTCCACCATTTGTTTATTAAGAAAGTCTTCCTTATAAGCTACTCGTTGTTCTCTTCGCAAAGTTTTCCAAAAGGTAATATTCCCAGTACGTGCTGGAAAAGAAAATGCTAAAGTATGCGCCAAATTTCGTACTCACGTGTGACACGATTGGCTGATTGTGTAAGCCCTGAATAATAAAGCAAATTTTCTGCTCGAATACGAACAGATTAAAATGCAACCAGCGTTTGAAGTTGAAAGTTTCAACGGTTCAAGGGTTTACCATCTGAAAGTTAGATACCCGAACACAGCTGCCAACAAAACAAAACAAATATTCGAAAGTCTGCGACTAATTCAACCCCAAGCAAACAACTTTCCATTGGTATAATAGTATAATTGTTATTGGTTTGTTTTTATTTGTTTTGAAGAAAACAGAATTATTGTTGGAAATTAAAAATCTCAACAACAACCCTACAACCCTTGCTAAGTCACCTCGTTGTCCTTCTGAGGAATTACAGGAGGTATCAGGATAAAATTGACACCAAACACTCATTAGTTACTTATAAGATGATAGCACTAAAAAATAAGAAATTAGCCCGAAAACAATAAGTTGGTAAGGGCGGTGAAGCGGGTGCTGCTTAGCAAACTTTTCCATCTTTACTCACAGTCACCCCAATGACTACAATTTCTCTACAATTTTCCACTTAATTATTCCCAATTAAATTATGCGCTATTATTCAAATGTAGCCGCCTCTCACTGTCTCACAGTAAAATAATAATTTTACATTGTTAATAATTGCGTTAGGTGGTAAGTAAAAGTCGTGTAACGTAGCGGTAGTATTACCGAGGGGGTTTACTTTTAATTATCGTCCACAAGTCACTTTAGTTAATTACAAAAGCTCATTTGCTCAAAACTCCGATAAATTTCGCAAGAAGAATGCAAAGTAGACGAAGGCGAAGTAGGGAATGGTAATTAAAATGTCATCCGCGTTTGGTTTTTAATGAAGCAAATTTCGAAAGAACTGGTGAATGAAATAACAGGGACAAACGTTGTCGTTGATTTTCTTTCTAATTCTGAGCTGGACGAGGGAAAGCGTGCGGATAAAATTAAACTTCAATCTTCATTTCGTAATAAAGTCAACTTAAAAAAAGATGTATTTCGAAATTACTTTTAATAAAATATGAAGGGTCTATCTGTAAAACTTTTTTTACAGTTTTTATTTGCGATTTCAACTCTTGAAGATATATTAGGTGTCTACTCCTATTACGTTAATAATACATAATTCATATTTCAAACAAGATTTCTTTCATGTACTCCTATCATTTTTAATAAGCGTTTCAAACACCGATTGTATCATCTCAACTGTATTGCGCTCTCTCTTTCCACCCCATCCATCGTGACGATCAAAATGTATAACATTAAAAAGCAAGTGCAACAGGCGAAAAACTGCTTCATTGTCGACTTGTGTATTGTCACATTGTTGTATATATAGTTTCAAATTGAACACAAATGTGTAACGAACTGACGCGGAAACTTGAAACATACCTCAAATAGTTTGGAGTTTCTGGAAGTGAAGCAGAAGCGGTTTCAAGCAATTTCGCCCCCAGATTGTGATAGTTACATGAAGGTAATGTGTGGAAGACTCGAACGACTAGTGTCACCGTGTCTGTAACTACAGCCCTTGCACTGTGCAGCCATTAACAGTACATTGGAGGTGGGAGAAACTTGTACTGCGAGCGCCTTTAGTACTACACACTATTAAACAAGAGCAAGAGTTTTAGTTTGCTAGCTACTGGAATCGAAAACAGGTTTTTTATAATCCTCCACGTTTATTAGGCTTCCTCATTGCACTGTATCCATTTTGATGGTAATGTTTGTTATGTACGAGGGCAGATCAAATATAAACGAGCCTTTTTAAATTGAGCGCCGGATAGTTGTTCAAGGCGCATACGGGCGTTAGCAACATGAAGTGGGGATAATTTGGTGACACGGAAACGACTCGTCGTATTGCTGTGTTTGCTTGGTTAGTAGCTATCACAATGAGTGAGAAAGAGATGCATAGCAGCGTTGCGCAACGGATTATTATTAAGTTTCTTACACGTGAAAACGTGAAACCAGCTGAAATTTTGCGCAGATTGCTAGCACAGTACGGAAATGAAACGCTTTCGTGGCAACGGGTAAAAGTTTGGTGCAAAGAATTTAACGAAGGGCGTAATCGTGTCGAAAATGTAAATCATCCTCGTCGTCCGCGCACCAGCATATCGCCGGTTAACATTGCACGCGTTAGAAACCTTATTGAAGGGGACCACCACGCCACTGTGCTTCAGATATCTGTTGAACTCAGCATCAGCTATGGGAGTTTCCACACAATCATAACGAAAAATGGGGGATTCCGAAAAATTTCAGCTCGTTGGTTCCCAAAGTTGCTGAGTGAAGATTAAAAAGCTGCTCGAGTTCGTATCGCAGCTTTAACGCAGGCCCAAATCAGTGAAATGTACTATACTCAGTCGGAGCACCATCCATATAGTCCAAACTTATCCCCTTGTGATTTCTATATGTTTGGGCCCCTCAAAGAATCACTAGGAGGCGAGCGATTTCAGACTGATGAACATGTGGAAGCGTTTGTGCGCAACTGGATAGACTCCCGCACTGCTTCTTTTTTATGAAACGAGATGAAAAAACCTACCAATCCGTTGGGAAAAATGTATAATCACGACGAAATTAAACACAAAGTTTAAGTTACAAAATATTTTATTGAATGCCACAATGGTCATTTCGCCACACTGTGGCTTCTTCAGGTGGAAGAAAATAACTAAACTTAAAAATAAATACAACATACTAGATTTGAGGCTGAATAATGGGAGGGGTAGCTAATACAAGTTACAACTAACTAGTAAGAACTAATTATATATTTAAAGAGGTGATCTATTAACATCTATTTGATCATTCATAATTAGGCCTCACCTGTTTAATTTATTTGTTTCAAGGCATTTGAGCAAATTTAACTTTAAACCTTCCTTTTCTATATGTAAAATTTGAAGTTCGTCATCATAACTATGTGAATTTTGAAGTAAATGCTCTGCGTAAGTTGAATTAGTGGACTTATTATCAAAACCCTTTTGTGTTCTCGTATCCTCTCTTTAAAAGATCTGCCTGTTTGGCCTATACAGGCTTTATTGCAAGTACCGCAGTTGAGTTTATAAACGCTCGATTTTAAATTTTTGTCGGTGACGTTACAAGAATTATTTGCTTCTTCGATTCAAATGTGTAATCAAACAAGGGGGAAATGTCGAAAAATAGAGAAATTTGTGAAAATTTTCAAAATAAATGTTTTATGAACAATCGCTCGTTTATATTTGATCCATCCTCGTATATCTATCAGACGTTTAACAAGTTCACGTTCAAAGCTGATATGAACGGATCTGGAACTACGTAGAACGTCAAAAAGCAAGTGTAACCGGCGGAAAACCGCTTCATTGTCGACTTGTGTATTGTCACTGCATACAGAACAAGTTTGTTGCAGTTTTGAGTCGAATATTCGAATATAAACGTGTAATGATGAAGTGACGCGAAAACGTGAAACGTATCTCATATAGTTTAAAGTTTCTAGAAATGTGGCAATTTCATCCCCTGATTGTGAAAGTAGGCTAGTGATTGCTCCGTGCAGCGGTTAACAGTACACTTGAGATGAGGGACCTCTGTACTGCGAGCGCCTTCAGTATCATGCACTACTAAACAAGAGCAAAAATATTAGTTTGCTCACGATCAATAGCAGTACATGTGAGCTACTTAGAAACGAAAACGGTCTACCTTTAGAACCTAAAGCAATCAGTTTCGTCATCACCTACAAAAATCTTCATTTTCATAATTTAAAAACGTTTTGTGCCTGCTAATGCACTATTTGTTTTTTTTTTTTTTTTTAATTCCAGTTTCTTTTCAATCCTTAACCGAACCGTGCCTCCACATTACCTCTTGAGCATTAACTCCTGGTGAACAATAACCCTCTTTTTATAATTTAAATATTGAACAACGCAAGTTGGTTGTTAAAACGCCCCGAAAAAGCGCGGTAAACAAGGAACAATGTAAAGCTGTATTGATTCTTTCGGCGGCAACTGGGGGAGCCTAGCTGTTTAGAGAGAATTGCTCCTCTATAGGCAAACACTGCACTTATTTGTTCGCGCTGCAGTGCCCCCGGGACAATACTCCTAGAAACTATTGAAAAGGTTATTAAAAAAGTTGCCTTTGTACGTAGCTATGTAAGGTACGTACATTTTACGTCACACAAACGGTCACGATGATGAGAAAATGTTTGTCTTATAACAAATAAACAAACAGACAATAGGTACGATTGTTGTCTAATTAAGCTTGTTAAAATGTTTTCATTTGTGGATAAATGCAGCTACAGGTCGCCACTTAATCCCTTAGGGGTTTTAAAAAACAATGCAGAGATCCTGCAAAGTCTTATTAAAAGTGGGAGGGGCATTAAAAACCTCACGTCATTTTTTTAATTAAAAATTGTAATTTCCTTCCTCCTTTAATTCAAAAGATTTATGGGTCAATTCAAGGCGATAGGGAGGAAGGTCCCACCATATTTTTCTACAGGGAGGATCAGTTAATTAAGGTAACTCAAATTGTAGGTAACTTCCCTGTCCACCAAATTTTAACGCAGGGGTTATAATTTATTATAATTAATTTTCACTAAGGGGTAAATATCATGTGCGGGAGATGAAAAAATACCATCATAACTTCTTAATTACCTAAAGAGAACGGAGGATCAAAACACTTCACTTAATTAATGGAGTTCCCCTTAAATTAATTCAAATTAACCCTTATTTCAAAGACGATTCAATCTGGCAACACCCTTCAGAAATTAACTGTACTCAAAAGGGATTGGAGTATAGATACTTCTTAATGCCTTACATTAATTTACGAAATATTTAATAACTGACGGGTCCTTAAAAAGGCAGTTTTTTGAGTTTTAATTAATCTTTATAAGTGACCCATTTTCCACCTTACCTCTTCCACTTTCCTTACCAAGAAACCAATCTATTTTTTCTGTGGTTTCTCCCCGGTTAAATGAAGTAAAAAACATTACGTCACTTGCTACGGCCTTATTGAAACAAATTAGAAAAAGTAACGACCAGGACAATAAGAAATCTGGAAGGACATATTTGCTTCATTAAACATAATTAGTTTTAGTTAAGTGCTGTTGACGTTTGTAAGATAAATTATCTAGCTAAAGGGGCTAGCGAAACTGCCACACAAAGTTTAGAAATTAGCGACTGCCACCATAAATCTTCTTCTTCTTCACTTGCGATTTATCATTGACTGCAATAATATTGTTGATTTAAATCGCCGTGACGTTTTAATAAGTATTCAGTGCTTAATTTTAATTAGAGTATTGCATGTTTCCCCAAAAAAAAAAACAATCAATATCAATAATTAAAATATTTATACGAAATTTTTTAACAGGTCAGTTTTCAAATTATTTATGGATTCTGCTTTTTCTTGTTTATTTATTTTATTTTTTGAAAGGTCATGTTAATAAAATCGACTCAAGTAATGCTTAGAATGACTGTCAAACCGCATTACGATAACTCCTTAGTATCACAAGGTTACGGTATGTAAAGGAAACACCAACTAAGTGGGTGTTGTCGTTTCTTTATACATAATGTTCTCTTATTTTATAAATTTCCTAAAAATCTAAGACAGGGCCCGAAGTTTCAACTCTACGAGTTTGATGTTTCATATTTCTCCCTCCCTCCCCAAGGAGCTACGCCACTGCACTAGAATATAACAAAAAGGAAGATTTAAATTTTTGCCATAGATTACTTTTGTGATTGTTGATGCAAAAAATCGAGAACATTCACATAATTTTACGGGTATACCTAAGTATAAGTACGCCATTGCCGATGAATGAAATCTCTATTTACCTTTAACAGTTGTAAGAAAGTAGGAAAGTCATTCTCAAGAGAATTCACGTCCCGGATATAACGTACGAGTCGGTAACGGTCGGATATCGTTGCTATAAAACCTCTTTAGTTTAAATTATTAAAATGTAGGAGAATACAAAAAAGACGTTTTATTTGTAGTACCGCTCGTATCTTATGAATTGCCATTTGTTTTAAACATTACCCAAACAAGGTTGACTCAAGGTTGATGAGAAATTGTGAACTAAAGTTAAAATTCAAATCAAATAATACACTGATATTACCGTTGTTCGTTTTGATTTCTATTGTTCGTAAAATGATGTTCGCTTGATGGTTTAATTGTCCTCGACTTCATAAACATGCAGAGCTGGGGTATTCAAATTCAAGACCCAGATGCCCTTACTTTTATGGTCCTTTAAGTCCTCATTGCATTTGAAAACGTTAATATTGAATTACCAATTATATTGAAAAGTAAAACCGTAAGGGTTAGGATTATATCAAAAGGCTTCGTGTATAGCATGATTTGGTTTGCATTTTGAAAGGGCATCAAGCTTATTTAAAGGGCTTGAAACAATTCAATAGGACTTTGAACCCTTTGAGATGGGCTGTAAGATATTCGAAAGTTCTTGAAGCACATTTTCGAAAACAAATATTAAAACTCTGCTAAGCTTTGTAAATTATACTAGAGGAAATAAAACACAAAAAATGGCTTAACTATCGATATTTTTAACAGAAAAATGAATTCATAAGAGCGTCTACAAACTTTGTGAACTAAATTGATGAATGTATTTTGAAAAACTGTACCTGTGCATAAGAAAAATGCATTCTTAAAGTGCATCTCGAAGAGACAATAAATAAAAAATACAACTCGGTAAACATTGATGGAAATGAGTCCAATTTAGTTACTTTAGGGGTTTTTAAGATCGCTGAACATGAATATCACTACAGCAATGATCTGTCAGATACCTGGTGGCCAGGGTGGACAGTGCCCTCCTCGTCTCCTACAGTTTTAAGGCAATATTTTACATAATAATCGAAACTCGTTACTCGTTTTTAGGGTTGCTGAGTACTTTTATGTCATCAGCATTAGTCTCCAAAGTATATGGCCAAAAATCTGATTACCAGGAGTACCAACTTTAACTACTGGAACTACATGTTTTTGATACTTTTTTAATTTATGAATATAATTAGAACATTCAGACAATATTTTTCAAAACATTGTTTGAATCTACTCCTTTATTATTATTTAATACTTAAATAAATAATTCAGAATAATATATTTAAATGTAAGTAAAAGTAAGAGACTGCGCAGTAGCTACTCTGGAGGCTATTTGTCGTTGTCGTAACAGTACTCAACGACCCCAAAAACCTCGAGTAATCAATTTCGACTATTAATTTTCAAAAATCCCATAAAACTTTAGGAGACGAAGTGGATACTGTCCACTTTGGGCACTAGCTACCTCGGAGACCGATGCCGTCGTGATAATCGTGTTCCAAGTAACAAACATGGACTTATTGTTTATTTATTATCTCTTCGAGATGCACACCAACAATGCACATATTTTTCTTATGCTCAGCTGCAGTTTTTCAAAATGCATTGTTCAATTTAGTTTGTAGATGTTTTCACGAATTGAACGCAAAAAACCTCATTAAGATCCATCTTACTGCTCAAAAAATCGATAGCTCTACTTTCATTATCTACTTATCTATATTTATTATTTACTTTTTATTTTTTTAAATAGTGGTACGTACAAAATTTTGAGTAGAAAGTCATTATAACCAAATTTTATTGTATTGTGGATTGGTGCTTTATGATTGTGTATTCCAACTATTAATGAAAGTTATTCTGACTATAATAAATTACAAGAAAGGTATTATTGATAAATTAAACTCAAATCATTTTCAAAATATCAAACTTGTAGCAGAGGATCCGTTAAATTATAAACATATATGCACGTCTATATGTACCATACCTCCTTGTATCTTACCGGTTATAATTTATTGATAGTTAACAGGCAGCTACCCCGCAAAGCCTTAAATTACAATGTCTTGCCAGGTTCCGTAAGGTTAATTACTAATAACGTGCCTATTGTTCTAAATAGGGCACGTTCGAACTTAATACCCAAGAAGATTTGGTAATTAAGTCGTTGGAAGGGTTAAACGAAGTTCATCCAACTGTAGGTAGGTAGGTAGGTAGGTAGGTACTTAAGTTAAAATTATTATTTATCAGAATGTATAATAAATATATTGACTCTAACAACGAAATGTTTAAACACTCGAATTTTGTACATAAAGTTTGTTGTCATTCTTAATTTCTTATACAATTTTTTTTTTAATTTAATTTACAAGTACTGGGGATATGTTTTACACGTAGAAATATATCATGTCTGGAAAAATGTTTAATGCAATAAGTTGGACTAGGTTAAGTCAAGTAATTTCCATCAACCCCCGTTTTTAACATATTGCGTTATGTTATGTTGTGTTTCTGCGTTTGCCACGTACATTTTAATGAATAACTGAACAGTCAGTAGGTGTCTACTGTGTTGTGTTGTGCTATGCTGTAGGTAAAAGATAAACGAATGAATAATTTAATTACCTGAACATTTCATCCCCTGATGTATAACGCCGTACAGTAGAGAACCGCAATGATCACAGAAGGTCGGGGAGCTGAACGTGTACGGTTTGAAATTATGCTTCGTCCGTGTGTCCTGCAACAGAAATAATTTACATAGAAATGGGACATTACGTACAACCAACATACGTGATCGTTCCTGTGTTCACAAAAGAAATTATCTCAAGTAGACCAGGGTCGATAATTTTTGAAAACAAAAAAAATTATAGAAGGATGAAACCCATTGGAAAAGGAAGAGAATATAACAGAAATGAGAAGAAAAATAATTTACGGGCGATCTGAGGTCGGAAAGGGGAAGGGGGTGAGTTTTTAAGGGTAAAAAACGGTTTTTCTTGATTTCCGGAAAAACTACAAGTCTTATGGAAAAAAGTTAAATGGCAAAGTTGTAGGTAATAGAAAGATCTACAACTTTTGTATTTACACTTTTTTCACATAACCTCAAAATTTATGTGAAAAATTCAAATAACCAACTTTTTGGTTTTTTATTTTTATCTTTTACAAATAAATTTTTGTTTTCACGAAATTTGGTAAAAACTAACCTATTTATGTTGCACACACGCTGTAATTTTTTGATATGAAATATTTATTTTTTCACCTTATTTTTACTTAATATCGAAAAAAACACCCTAATTTTCAATCGAAAATTCTCACGTCAAAATATCTGCTTTTTTAAAAACGTTGGTGGGCCTTTTCTTCATTTAAATCTCTACTTTCTGATGGTGTAAAAAAAATATACATTACTATGGTAAATTTTCTCAGGAAATGCAAAAAAGCGAAGGGAATTTTATCTAAAAAATGTGACCCCTGCTATTTTTTTCAGTAAAAAAAACGATTTATTAAATTCTAATTACATTTATGTCATAGAAAATCTCATAATATATAAATATACATTTTTAAATTTAATAAATCAACTTTTTTACTGAAAAAAATAGCAGCGGTCACATTTTTTAGATAAAGTTCCCTTCGTTTTTTTGCATTTCCTGAGAAAATTTACCATAGTAATGCATATATTTTTTTATGCCATCAGAAAGTAGAGATTTAAACGAATAAAAAGCCCACCAACGTTTTTAAAAAAGCAGATATTTGGTGGTGAGAATTTTCGATTGAAAATTAGGGTGTTTTTTCGATATTAAGTAAAAATATGGTGAAAAAATAAATATTTCAAATCAAAAAATTACAGCGTGTGTGGAACATAAATAGGTTAGTTTTCACCAAATTTCGTGAAAAAAAAATTTTGTTTGTAAAAGAAAAATAAAAAACCAAAAAGTTGGTTATTTGAAATTTTCACATAAATTTTGAGGTTATGTGACAAAAGTGTGAATACAAAAGTTGTAGATCTTTTTATTACCTACAACTTTGCCATTTAACTTTTTTCCATAAGACTTGTAGTTTTTCCGGAAATAAAGGGAAAAAAACCGTTTTTAACCCTTCAAAATCACTCCTTTCCCCTTCCCGACCTCAGATCGCCCGTAAATTATGTTTCTTTTTATTTCTGTTATATTCTCTTCCTTTTCCAATGGGTTTCATCCTACTATAATTTTTTTTCACGTTTTACTATTTTTAAAGGCTTCAGCACTGGTCTAAAGGTCTAGCTTTAATAGATAGAATATACATATCATAGATAATGATAAGTGGTTAGTCAGTTAGTTACAAAACAAAAAGAAAAATGGTTTCTATTGACACTTGTTTTTTTTTCCATTAATTTAGATGATATATGTACAGGGTAAACCAATATGGACACTTTTAAAGGAAAATTTTGCTTTTTAGAGGAGATACCTATGCAGAAACTGATAAAGCTCAATTTTTATGTGAAGTTAGTTGGTGCAAGCCATATCTCATTATCTATCGCAAGGTGTTTTCGGACAAAAATGTTTTTTATTTCTGTGAAAACACTATCAAAGTACTTTTTTACGTTGAATTCAATGGTGTAAGTAAAATTGTTGTGAAATCAATAGTTTAGGTGATAACATTACTAAAATTAATTTTGTATTAGGAACACCCTGTATAGTTAAAAACACCTTGAGAGTGCTTAAAATTACCTCTGTACATATATAACACAGTTGGTGTTTTTACCGAACCATCTTCAAGAAATATCACTACACAAATAAAAGTTTTCGTTAGGAAAAAAGTTATAGAGGTTTTTCGACAATGCCTATTTTCCACAAACACCCTTAAACAGTGTTATAGATAATGACATACGGTTTGCACCAATTAACTTCTCACAATAATTTATCTCCAAACGCAAACATCAGTTTATGGCCATTTCCTCTAGAAAGTACCTACACTTTACCTTTAAGGTAATAAATTAATTATATTAAAATCACTGCGACAAAAAGGTATTGTGGTAATTTGTAACGTCTTAAAAAAACAACTTTGCAAAGTTCCATTTTGTTCGTTGCATTTTCATTAAATTATGTTCAGTGAGTAGAACCTCAACCAGTTTAAATGAGACAAAGAGATTGTGTGACAATGTTAAAAAAGAGGAAAAAGAAAAACGAGGCGACCATCAGGCGACGGCGACGGTCGGTCGCCTCTTTTAGTGCGGTATTAAATTTTAAACACCACAACGGTCTGCTACCAGCAATAATTTAAAGTGGTTCATTGAAATAAAAGCTAATGCAAGATACGTTACAATGGCTGGTCTCCTTCTTGCATCAGGCGATTAACTAATTAGGTAATTATTCGAAAAGGCAATCAGTGAAATGGCAGCGTAACGTGTTAATGTAATTAAATTTTAAACAGATAAAATGTTTAGTCAATCATGTTCTTGTAAAGAAATTATTTAAAAGGATTTCACCTTGCGCTTTACTGTTTGTTCTTGGATAATTTTATGGAAAAATCATTACTACGACAGGTATTAGCAAAAATATCTAACGAGAACAAATCGATTTCCGTAGCAAAATAAGAGGACTACCAAACGAGTGGGGGCTTAACAAAAACTTATCAAATTTTATTTAAAAGGAGGAGGAGAGGAGTCAAGTTTATAATTGAAAATATTTTTTTAAATAAAAACTCACTTTAGGGTTAATTTCACGAGGGGAATCAGAAGGTCACACTATATGATTCTAAGAGGGATGAAGAGGTCCAAATAAAAGAAAAACAATTTACATAATTAAAGGTCTTAAATCATTTTTGGTTAAAGATCGTAATTTCAAAATAACGTAACGGTTTAATCTATAGAAAATAATAACTTCGTTCAACTGGAGTGGAATGATTACTTCCGAGCTGTTTGCCAAGTCGTCCTAACGTTTCCAAAGTCATGTTGATGTCTTCCTCAGCAGATCTGAATCAGACCATTAATAAATAAAACGAAAGCCACAGAAGTGCCTACGAACCAGATTTCGTTTAATTACATGACAGATTTTATGGCCCTCAAAAATCAAATGTACATCAAAGTGAATCTATAATTGTTTTTTTTTTAATGGCAACAATTATGGCGTGGATTTAATTGGAGCTTTCAACGCCAGTTTTTAAAAGGATTTAAGTAATGAATGAACGAATGAATTAATGAATAAGATAATTCACCTAAAAACGTGGAGTTTTATAAAGGAGATGAATTAGGAAAATCTACTGTAGTACTATCTAAATTATGTATGCACAAAGTGGATTTAACTACCTATGAAGTCCTTTGTTTTATTATAACTTTCTGATTAGCTGTCCTACAAAGGGTAGCGAGCTTACAAAGAAAAACTACAAGAGTGCAAATTTTAAATTCACTTTAAAAAATCAGAACCTTCTTGACATACCTAACCTCACCTAGCGCCCTGAAGGAGAAATGGCTGTTACCGAATCGTCTTAACGTTTCGAAACTTATGTCGCTGTCTTGCTAAGCAGATCTGAATCAGACCATTAATTAATAAAACGGGAGCAACAGAAGCGCCTACAAACGAGATTTCGTTTAATTATACGATAAATTTTAAAACCCTTAAACAGCAAATGTACAACAGAATGCATCTACTTATAGTTCCTTTTTAAATGACAAAAATTGTGGCAATATAAGGGAGTGTATTTAATTGTAGTTTTGAGCGCCCGTTTTTAAAGGGATTTATGTAATGAATGAATGAATTAATAAGATGATAATTCAGCTAAAAGATGGGGTTCTATAAAGGAAGGGAATTAGGTGTGGATTTAACTGTGAAGTCCTTTGTCATATTATAACTTTCTGATTAGCTGCCCTTCAAAGGGTAGTAAGCTTTCAAAAAATTTACAGGACTTCGCAGATTTTAAATTCACTTTAAAAAAGCAGGATGCTCTTTTGAAACACCTAACTCGGTCAGTGTAGCGTCCTGAAGGTGCAATGAATTTAGATAGTTTTGTACAGTTTGCTGTGTAAGTGCCGTGGGCCATAAATCGATAAGCGTTGCCTTCCCACTTTGTTCTACAGGAGATCAAAAGTTCGTTAAAATAGAATTAGGCACATATGCTTATAGTCTCTTTGTTTTCATTAATCCTTAATAAAAGTATTTAAATTATCTAAGGTGAAGTTGTAACGAAACAATTTTAATATTTATTCAAACAAAGAAAAGTTTCAACAGATAGATTTATTAAAAATTCTACAATTTTTTCGGCCAAAGAGTATAAATTTATCACTAAAATTGAAGGAATAATAATATTCTATTTATATATAAGGATGAGGGTAGTAAGGACATCCCCAGACACAGATATTCTGATAAAACCAGTTACAAATTACACAAAAGCAAAGACGAATTTCTAGTTTCTATTTCGTTTTGGTTATTTACTATTGAGTTATTGTTGTTTAGTTCAATCTCAAGAAGGTTTAATTTTGAACTTTTTACACAATTATGTAGCAGCTTTACATATTTACATTATAACATCCTGACGAACTGTCTTACAAAAAGTAGTGTGCTTTAAAAAAATTCCGGGATATTGTAGATTTTAAATTTATTTTAAAAAAGCAATATGTTATTTTGAAATACCTAACTCAGTCTAGTGTCCTGAAGGTGCAATGGGTTTAGATAGTCTTGTATAGTTTGCTCGATAAGCATTGTCCTTGCATGTACTTTGTACTACATACAGAGAGAGGTCAAAAGTTCGTTAAGTATGTTTTTTTTCTATTGACTAGTCCGTAAGAATGTGCAGGAACTTTGATATGATGTAAGCAATCAAACGATCTTTACTGTAGATATAAATTTATTTGCTAAGCTACGCAATCTTTAGTGTTACAAGCAAACGCACATTTACCTTGCTTTTTGTAATAGCGAAAAGAACAAAGTTAATTTATTAATGATAAAAATAATTAGTCACCTAAGGACATAAAAACTAGCGTGTGCATACAAATTTTCTATTTATACTTATAAACTCAATTGTATGTTATACACCTACTGTTCATTGCGGACTAATATCCATAATTTATAAAAGGACTTGTAAAGTGGTTACGATACGGTCAACATGGCCACCTTTGTTCCCAGTTTAGTTCGTTACAAACCATTGCGCGAATTCTGTCATTAAACAAGTTGACGCAAATGAATTAATTACACAGTGTTCGGTTTAATTGCATTACGAATTCGCGGTAAATTAGTTTAAAGTTTCAACACAACTGATTTTTACTACCTACTACAGTTTGCTTCGATGGACGGTATTTTCTGCGGCTGTTGATTATTACTTTAACTAAATACAATAAAAGTCATTTATAACATACCCGTTTAGTTTGAACTTCCGGTTATAGCGTACCATATTAAAAGTCCACACAATTCTTATGGAGCACTCAATAGAAAAATAACTTTTACAACGTATTTACAATAATTAGTTTAATTTTTAATTATAAAGTATCAAATACGTAATATCCGGGTACGAACGTTCAAACGAATCAAATATAACGTACTTTTTCTCCGTAAATCATAAATATTTTTTTATCTCAGCAATTTAACTTTATAGCCTCTTACATAAATTACCAACATTTCACTTTTATCTTCAAATTTTAATAAAGAACTCTCCATAATAAAACAAATAGCTACTAATAACGGGTATAAAGTTGAATTAATTGGTAACCTACTAAACAAGAAGCAAAATAAAAAAAACTCCTACCCTATTATTTAATTAAACTCCTGTAGAACAGAGCAAACAAACATTTGGTAAATTAAATTACATAATGTGTAAAATTAAAGAGCGCATGAACTAATACAACTTAAAAGTCGTCGAAGTCATTAAAAATAACCTTAAGTGAATATCAAACGAAAAACTAATAAACTATCAGAAAATGGCATACTTAGGATATGAATTAAAAAATGTAATAGACCTGAGTATTTGATATGAATTTCAATTTAATACCTCTACGCGTTCATGAGGAAAGGGGTAGTAACTATAAAATAATTAAAATAAAATTGCTTCGTACCAAATTTCAAGATTCTGAGTTCACGGGAAGTACCCTGTAGGTTTTGATTCGAAAATTTGCGGAAATTTGCGGCATAAACGGCTGTATCTTTTGATTGCGTTGGCTTAGAAATTTGATTTTTTCACAGCTCCAAGGGAAAATAGAGCTGATTATTTGGTATAAATTTTAGGTTGATACCTCCACGCGTTCCTGAGAAAAAGGGTCTTCACAGACGGACGGACAACGAAGTGATCTTATAAAAGGGTTCCGATTTTTCCTTTTGAGGTGCGGAACCCTAAAAATTACGAACAAAGAGACTGTAAGCAAACGTGTCCAAATTTTGTACTTAATTTTACTGTAATGTGATGGAATTTCTAAAATAAAATTAAAAATGCAAATAATAAAATAAAGAAATTTAGGTTTATAAAGAACCAAATAAATAAAATCATTTACGAAACCATGTTTCAATTACTAATTTTTAAAATGAATCCTGTGCTCTCAATATGGGTTAAACGACGGGAAAATTTCGTTATTGAATTTAATATAATTGAGTCGTGTTTCAAAAACATCCCTTTTTGTAATACAAATTTGTACAAAACACATGTTGATTGAAATTTCCTGCAGGAATGTCAATTGTCGTCCTGTTCCAAAGCGGATACAGTTTTATGACGGGCTTCTTCAAATATTTGCGGTACATTTTGCTAATGACAGGCGAAATATAATTGTATCGAATTATTAATTTCCGAGTAGATGGAGAGTTAATGTGTTTGTAAACACATTAATAATATTCTTCCTCCGCTATTTATCCTCACAATCATCTCAAATAAATCTACTTATGCTCTTACACACACATAATATGTATATATTACGGAACAATTGGGTTAATAAGGGCTTGCCGTAATATGTACGTACATATACATATTTGGTAAGTGTCAAGTATACAAATAAGTGTTTATATGAGAAGTATTAAAACAATAAAATTCACAAATTACACTCATTAATTCAAATTAATGGTAAGGTTTACAACAATATTTGCAATGCAATGGGCCCCAATTTTTATCATTTTTCTCTGAAAATAGAATTTTTATAAAAATTTTCCATACAAAAATTAATTTAAACTAATAAAACGCTGATGATTTCAAAATTTATTTTAAATAAATGTATCATTTACCAATTGTTGCAATTTTATTTTCAAAAGAAGTACATAAACTAAAAATTAAAGCACAAAAACAGTTTCACATAAATTAATTGTATTCACAACAATATCGTTTCGCCACACAGTGACATCATCAGATGAGTATACAAACTTCGACTAAAACTATTTACAGTAAATAGGTGGGTGGGGGTAATTGTTTTTTTGGTAAAATTAATATTGAGTAACGGGGAACTATTGCCTTCGATGTGATCATTTAAAATCACTCCTTTTTTTAAATATCTATTTATTTCTAGTTGTTCTAGTAAGTTTAACTTGAAACCCTTATTTTGCCTATGTAAAATCTTTTAATCTAAATTAAAGTTACGGTTGTTCTCTAACAAACGTTCAGCATAGGTAGAGTCTACTTTTTTATTGTTAAAACTTTTAAGATGCTCGTTTATGCGGGTCTCGAACTTTCTGCCTGTCTCTCCTATGTACCTGAACCTGAACAGGAATGTTTAGGAGTTTTACATTTGTTGTTGATTATATAACTGCCTAGAGTATTGTTAGTCCTAAAGCTAATAAATAATACCCTCTCACATATTTAGTATACGTAAATAGTCCTAGTTTTAGTCAAAGTTTGTATAATCATCACCTGATGATGCCACGATATTGTTGTAAATACAATTAATTTATTTGAAACTGTTTTTGTGTTTTAATTTTTACATTATATATAAGTTCCAGCATGTATTGGCTACTACCCTAAGAAATACATAAACGGTTTGATTAACCTGCAAGGTTGGCTGCACGAATACTTCAAAAGTAAGTGACTACTTACAACCCATAGCCACTATTTTTGAAGAATTCGTTGCGTGCAGACTACGACTAACATAAAAAAAGAAACGTATGTGTTCGAAGAAAGGTAATTTCCTTTTAAATATTGTAAATGTTGTGTAATACCCTTTAATAGAGGCGTAAAAAAGTTTCTTCACGATTTTCAGAAAACAGATTGCTAAAATTTTTATCATCGTCTATAAATAGTCACCCCTAACTGTAATGTAATACCCTACCAGTGGCCGATTTACCAGCAGGCTGAATAGCCTAGAGCCTAGGGCGGCAGATTTTAGGGGGCAGCAAACTTTGCTCAAAAATTTTTTTGTCTTACAGAAATAAAAAAAAATATTATCTTATACACGAAAAAAAAAGAGGCCCAAATAATCAACAAAAATTACAATATTTTAATGCTATAGAGTATACTGAATACACTAACGTCTGCATATGGAAAATTACTAAACGCTTATTTATAAAAATTGTGATTTTGAATTTTTAAAATATTCCGTTAGCGTTTAAGTATTACATTTTAAATTTAGTATTTTTACCTATTTTTTAAATTAATTATTGCCATAATTTTTTCTTTAGGTCCACCCACACTATTCAATTAATGTGTAATATGTTTCACAACTTAAATATAGATATCTATTCGAAGAGAAATGGGATCCGAAAAAAAATTGCTTAAAAATAACAATAACAAATATTATATAGATATATATGTATGTGGAAAATTAATACTTTTCTATTGATATTTCTGATGATATTAACAACCTGTTTGATTGTAGAATAAAATTTAATAAATTTACACGTAAAAAATTGCATATTGTTGCACAGAATTTCATAAATATTATACATTTCTTAGAATGATGATAATTAAAAAAAAAAAACAATAGATAATGATAATATTGTAATGAATAAAAGCTGTAAATATCCATTCAACGAAAGTTCTTCTTAACATTCTTACATTTTTAATCCTAATGAATTCGTATCAATATTTGTTGATTAGTCTTATAAAAATATAATACAATCATAAAGTTGCAATTTCATTAACAAAAATTGATTGTGAATTAGAATTGCAGGTGTCAGTAGGGGCGGCAAATTTTGAATAGCCTACGGGCGGCAAATGTGTAAATCCGCCACTGCTAATGATAATAAGATCTATATAAATAATGTACCCAAAAACCACAGAGGAATTCACTAATTAAATTAAAATATTTTTTAGATTGTCGTTGTTTGGTGGTCAAGAAATTGATAACGGATAAATATTAACGAAATGTGTAAACATTTATTTAAAATATTGACAATAGATATGTTTTCATAATTTTTACTTTTCGATTTATGAAACATATTCGTTTTACTATACTTTTTAAAAAATTTACGCATTTATGTTAACAGTCTCCTAAAAATTGGCTGTGACAGGGCAACAGACGAACAAGATGTGACTATTATACAATATTATAGAAATTATGTCTTCCCTTTTAAGCTGATTTTTCAGTGATTAAATCTTCTATTGTTCCCTTAGACGTACAGACACATAATAACGTATTAAAAAGTATATCCAAACGACTACCAGTCCTATAGGATGTATTTTATAATAATAGGATTCATTTTCGTTTGTACCAATGTAGACAAATTCGGGGGGTGGTGAAATGCCATTTTCTTTTGCTCGGAAGACTAAAATTTGTCTATCCTAGAGAAAAATAAATCAATTTTTACATTTACTCATTAATAGTCAGGTGGTCAACTTAATTTTGCAAATTACAAAAAAAAAATTGAGACTACTCGAAAATCAAAAAATACCAAAGAACATTTGAAATAATTTAATTTATGAGCTTTTCAATAAAGATGATGAAAAAGGTAAGAAAACAGATTTAGGTGTCTACCTTTAAATTTGGTGGAAGATGCAAATTTAAATACTCTTGAGTTCTGCTGGAGATTGGATCCATCGTGCTGATAACTTAACACTGTTCTGTTATTGCAATTTCACATTTATGCATAGATAGGTACGTGGTGATTTTTTTGGGTATCTTATACATATCAATTAGGAAGTGGTTTTTTGGTTAATTAAAACGTAAAAAATTGCATATTGTTGCACAGAATATTATACATTTGTTAGAATAGAATGATGATAATTAAAAAAAAACAATAATGATAATATTGTAATGAATAAAAGCTGTAAATATCCATTCAACGAAAGTTCTTCTTAACATTCTTACATTTTTAATCCTAATGAATTCGTATCAATATTTGTTGATTAGTCTTATAAAAATATAATACAATCATAAAATTGCAATTTCATTAAAAAAATTTGATTGTGGGTTTGGGTATAGAATTGCAGGTGTCAGTAGGGGCGGCAAATTTTTAATAGCCTACTGGAGGCAAATATGTAAATCCGCCACTGTACCCTACGTACGTATGCAAAGAAAGTGACAGATGTAGTGATATTCTTCACTTTATTTCGAGAAAGTTCAATTTTTATTATTTTAAAATAAGGGCACATGATGGATTGCAAAGTTTATATATTATTCTGAAAGTCGTTTATTACAGTTTAAGTTAACAAAAAAATCGGTTTTACAGATTTGATTTCGGAGTACCAATATAGATACCTACAGTAGAAACTCCTAAAGAATGTCATGTCACGAACTGTTTATTAGTGAATTAAACAGCGTATCACCCTCATGACTAGGTACTTTTAATTATCAACAAGTTATATGAACCTGCCCTTAAATAGAAAATATAATTCCTCCAAATGGCGCACTAAAATTGCTAGAATGGCAACGTTCAAAGGAGCTAGTAATTTCATCCTTTTTTTATAACACCCCTGCACGTCTTTCTAGATTTGATTAAATCGTTAAAACAAACCAAAGGCGGTTAATTTTGATTAAAATGACGAACGATGGGGAAAATTAACCATTATCTACGGTTACACCCAGGGCACATAACGTGATTTTAGGTATTGTGAAAAAGGACCAGAAAACAGAATTAAGGATAGTTTAGAAATTTTCAACTACTTAATAGATTACGATTTTGAGATTTTAGGGTTTGAAATATTTTGGATTACGATTTTTAGAACGTGTCTGATATTGAGATCTCACGTAACATTCGTTTTGTTCTCTCAAATAAGAAATATTTAATTATTTTTTTCTTAAAAGTAAGAATATTTGAGGTACCCATATAAAAAACTACAGGAACAATATCTCATTTCTTCCGTGAATATGATATCAATTTATGCTACTGAACAGTTCTGATTTTATAACATTAGGTACCTACATCCTATTGATTTTCTATCGTTATAACAAGTTAACAAAAGCATTCATGTTTCATTGGTTTCCGGCCTTCCCATCTCGAATTTTCTTATTTCCAGGAAAAGGAAAACAAGTTCGCTTAGATAGGTGAAATTTAATTCCTGTTCGGCCCACTTATTTTCCTCTCTCTTCGTTCTTCAATTCCTGCTTGATGCTTTTGTAAAGTTGGTATTATCGTTTTTGTAGTACCTAGTCAATTCAATTTTCAATCCATTATGATTTTGAAATATTAATGTAAACTCCAAAGTTGCTGCTTTCACGTTATAGTTTTCTCTTAAAACAAATAAATAAATAAATAAATACTCGAATAGTCTTTATTTCAGTTAATTTGGAAAACGTTTCCATTATTTAAATATTACACAAATGTACTTTTGACGTATTTAATTTCATCAATCTTCTCCCTTCCGAGAACCGAAGGCTTAACAGAAATTAAATGGATTAGATATACAATTTTATCTTAAAAAGAGTATCTTTTAAAATATCCGTTTACTAAAAGACAAATATAATATTGGCAAGTTTTGTGATTTTTATTAATCAGTAACAGTAGATGATGTGTTACATTAAATATTCATTCATATGATTGTGTTATACATTACAAACAAGAAGTTTGTCTTAAATAACTTAAGCAATTGAGTTTATAATAGATAGAAAGGGGATGGAACTCCGTTGTAACCCCATCTGCTAATTTCCTAACGTTGCCTGTCGTTATTACTTATATGAATAAATTTCAAAGGAAGTGGAATTTGTGAGGAGCAATTAATAATCATATTTCGGGGTTATTGCTCACTTGGCAATGCTTTTAGGCAGAAATTACCCCTCTGTTAACCGGCGCTTTACTATATTTCTTCCATTCATATAATCGCATTAGTGATAAAATATGATGATGGTACAAATGCGTTTAATATTACATGCAGATGTTTTAGATTACCTACAGCATATTTTGTAAAACATTTCCCAGAATTTATTTTCTTGTTTGGTATTAAAAGAGATTTTTGTTAACTGATTTATATATCTTCCTTTTATTTAACACAATATACATAATATTAGGTTAACTTAAATTTTGCCAGGTAATTTATGCAATATGAACAAATGATGTGTATGTTCGGCAGTATATTTAAACGCTGGTCGCCTTTTCTTTCTTTATTAAAATTATTTAAAAAATTGTAACTTCTAGGAAAATTTTTGGGTCTCTAGGGTTTGCATTTGCACTATGCCTTAATATATCAGATAATCAGATTATTTTTTAATTGGTAATGACATTTTCAGGCCAATTTTCTTTTATTTTTGGTCAAACAAGACAATATTAAAAAAAATATTAAAACTTTTCACAATAAGTAGAGAAAATGATAAATTACTATTTTCTATACAATAAATAAATAAATAAATAATAGTTGTGGCCACCCACTTGATGTAATGTAATGTTATTTGGTGACAAATAAAATATTACAAACTAGACTAAGTTGGTATATTATTGTGCAATACCAACTTGGTAATTAATTATGATGTCTCTCGGAGATGGTTGAGTTTATGTGCACAGCAATAAATCATAAAATTTCTCTCGGCAAAACAAGCAAGTTGTAGCACATGAGACTGTAGGGAACGAACGTAGTTACGTGGGTGTGACACCACCACATCGTGTCGCTTCGAGAAACGGAAGGAAATTTTACATTCTCATCAGATATGCAGTAGGTATACATAGGTACATATATTATAACAACAGCTTGTGCGGGGGATTAAAGAAGGAATGTACATACATACACATTACACACATAAGTGCACGACTTATTACGATTTAGATTTAGTGGCTTCGTAAAACGTAAATAACAGCAACAGTTATTTTAGCCACCATATTTTGCATCAGCTTTTTCATAGACCAACAAGGACTTGCCTGGTCCTTAGAAAAACGTTGGCCAACATCTTTCATCTCGACAACATAGACATAATAAAATAAATTAAAAGAAAAAAAAACTTTTTTAAAAAAAGCTTTTATTTAAATGCTCTAAAAGAAGAAAATAAAATTTTCCTTTAAAATTTTAACTATCAACTTATAACCTCATTATACACAATTTATATGATCATAAAAGCTTGTCACGAGGTTTGCTGAAATTTAAAAAAAATTAAACTTAGCAGATTAAGTAAATCGCGCGACAAGCTTTTATGAACATATAAATTGTGTATAATGAGGTTATAAGTTGATAGTTAAAATTTTAAAGGAAAATTTGATTTTCTTCTTTTTAGAGCATTTAAATAAAAGCTTTTTATTAAAAAGTTTTTTTTTCTTTTAATTTATTTTTTACTTTTTAGTTATCTCTAGCTAGGTTTCTGAGTGTGTTCATCTCATTCAACGCATCGTTGTTTGCTTTTGGAGTTGTCCTTCTCCAAGACAGGTTGCACACCAATGCTGATGACGCCCATCTCGCCAAATCACACAAGTCGAAGTTAATCAACCGATGTTACAGGCTCAAAAAATTCTACCTCAAGAATAATCGAGGTCTACATCAAATTTCAGAAGGATTAGAGCAACGGAGCTTATAATCACCATCTTTTTTTTAACCTGTCTTTTTATTCTCAGCGAACCCTTTCATTTAATACCCATACTACAAGAAAGCATGAAAAACTCTAAAAGTCCGCCATATTGTATTAACAGTGATGTCAGAATATTTTTCTAATTAGTCTCGGCAAGCCCTTTCATTTGATACCCATATTGCAGAAGTGCATAAAAAATAACTATTCCGCCATCTTGGATGGTCCGCCATATTGGATTTAGAATGACATCACACAGCTTATCGTGTATTGTCATCCAAACTAAACGTGTATACAAAATTTCAGCTCAATCGGTTGAAGATATCTGCTTCAAAATTGAGTAGCAGGATTCCACCCGAACAAACATCCATTGCAAGTTAAATAAAAGCATTTAAAAAAGAGAAATAGAGCACACGAAAGAGTCGCTAGAGTAAAGGGAACAATTAGAAAAAAACGCTATCAAGAGACTATCCTGTTGTGACTAGAGGAGCATAGGTACCTATTACGAGTACACTCAGACATACCACAGAGTTGATGAAAAATGTTGAGTTAAGGTAGGTACAAACAGGTACCTAACCGTTTCCGTTTTCACTCCCCATAATGGTGACGATTTCCGTGTCGTTTTTCACTGGTTACAACACTGCAATAGATATCTCTATGATAAAGATACTCTATTGGGTTAGTAGGGAAATTATCGATCATTTAAATAGTAAGAATAATAATAAGACTTTCAGATATAAATCGGATTTGATAAATAAACGAAATCGTCCGAAAGAGGTGTTAGGATTGAGTTAAAGTAGTGAAACAGGTTACTGTTTCCACTCACCTGAATTGTGGCGAGTTCTAAGCGATTTCATACTGGTTGCAACATTATAATAGTTATCTCTATGACTTAAGTGCACCACTCTGTTAGTAGGACAATTATCGATCATTTAAATAAGGTTCCATCAATTAGTAAAATCATTAGAAACGTGTGGATGGTGAAACGGATGCCTATTTCCACTAAACCTAATGGTGGCAAGTTCTGTCTCATTTTATATCGGTTACAACATTCTCATAGGTATCTATGAGTTTGGCACATCACTAGGTTAATAATACAATTATCGAACGTTTAAGTAGGCACTTCAGTATAAATCAGATTTAATCAATAAATGAAATCATTATAAGCCAAAGAGAAAATCGAGTTAAGGTGGTGAAACGGGTGACTATTTCCTTTTATCTCTTAATCTCAATGGAGGCGAGTTTTCTGTCATTTTCTACTGGCTGCATTATCTGAAGATACGCTTAGATATTTGTATATAGAACTTAAATTCGATAAAAGAAAAGCATTGTGAGAGAAAAAGAAAGAACGTGAAGTACCAAGTAACAGAACTGGCGAGCAGCACCGTGTGTAATATTACACGAACCATTTGAAGCCACTTTTGACCCCCTCATAACTCAAAAACTATTTCACATAAACGTGTCAAATTTAGCTCATATATTGAGACTTGCGAGATACATATGTGCTCCAAATTTCATAAACGCATCTCAAACGGGTATTTAGATATTAACGTCCGAAAATCGTCATTTTTATCACTGACTGACATATAGATCAAAACTCTAACCCAGTTCCAGATGACGTAGAAAGTTTAAATTTGGCATGCAGATAGGTAATTAGGTGAATACAAAGGAATAAATCAGAACTGGTAAATTTTTATCATTTTATTATTATAATTATTCGCCTGTAACTGTAATAATGTAAGAATCAGCAATCAGCAATCAAAACTTATGACAGCCGGTCTTTATGTGGATTTTAAGATCTTCACGTGAATATATAACGAGTTGTTGAATACCACCCTTAATTTTTTTTAATCCAAATATTTCCGTTTTAGTACTTATAATCGATTGTATTTATTACGTTATTAACTGGGATTTAGTATTCATTATTGTTTCAATATTTAGCTCACATCAATAGTGTAAGATCATTACTTATAAATAATTATTAAATAATAGGCATTTCGGTAGAAATACTGAATGGGCAATTCACTCGAACATTTCGAAGGTACAGGAAAATATAGAAAATAACACAAACAAAGACAATTATACCTCGTAAACGTAGGAAAAGACAATAGTTTAACAAAAACCATTTGGTTTTAATTTTGTTATAAATAAGTACCTACTAATAATTTAGGTACAAAAAGTAATGATATCCCATCAAAAACATAAATGTGAAATTAAAGCCAAGTTCAATATTATGATATATGCCTTGGTTGTTGACTTCAACGACAAACGAAGTGAGATCTAAATGGGTGCCAAGTTCAATAGTCAGTCCTGAAATTTATTTATAATAACATAAAATATATTTTCTTCTTATAACTTAGGATAATATATTGTAGCCTAAGGTAGCCTGACTTGGCTAGTTCTCATATACGAATTATTATGTATATCGATGGCTAGTTTCTACCAGCAAGCCAAATTTTCGGAATAATAAAATAAGAACTGACAAGTAACAGGTTTACAACTTGCAAAGGCTACAATATAATTCGTATATGAAAACTAGCCAAGTCAGGCTACCTTAGGCTACAATATATTATCCTAAGTTATAAGAAGAAAATATATTTTATGTTATTATAAATCAATTTCAGGACTGACCATTGAACTTGGCATCCATTTAGATCTCACTTCTTTTGTCGTTAAACTTGGCTCTCATTTCACATTTATGTTTTTGATGGGAGCGTTTTTGCCGCAAAAACCAAAGGTGATTTAAATTACAGATTAGATGTTTAACGAGGAAATGTGTTGTTGTACGACGAATGGCGACGATTACTTTAAGTAGCGCAAAGAGTGGTTGAAAGTTGGAAAATTTGCAATGTATGTAAATTACAAAGAGAGGAAAGACTATTGAGAAAGTTAATGGAATTATACAGAATGGCTTTTGAGTTTCCGCGTTCTAAAAAAGGACATTTGTAAACGGCCATGAAAGATTGTTAACTTTGCCTATTAACCCAGATATTTACTTCCCCCATCTCCCTTTTGACATTTATGTTTTTCTTGAAATAACAAATAATGCAAAATTATTCTTGAATCTTAGTAATATATTTACGATAACATGGTAACTTTATAAATAAATAATAATTAAATAGTGACTTACATCGGAGTCGGCTCCTTTATCCACCCCCGGACAGGTGAATGTAACGTACTCATGGCACCTCTTGTGGACTACAAAGCTGCACACTGAAACAACACCATATTTCAGTTTCTTTGCGAATTTCTTGAACATTTGTTGCAGAGGCGCAACGTAAGAGACATCACTGTCGCGAACGGTTAATATTTGTAATAAATTACGCGGATAATATGAATCGAATGGAACTTGCGCTTGCGACAGACCAACAAGATCAAACTTTTACCCGAACAGGACAGATACTTCCGGAATGAACTCATTTTAACCAGTGTCAATTAAACGCTTTCAAGAACGATTGCTAACAACGCTTTTGACAAAGTAAATTGTTTGCATAGACTAATATATGACGCATTTCTATTGACTGTTTATTGCTCAATCAAGTCATGACTATTATAAAAATGCTGATTTTTTTAATGTTTGAAAATTTTCACTGTGGTGGGCTTTATACAAGGATAATACCAAAAGTGATGTAGTAGTGACCATTACATTTTTATGAAATAATTATTTAACACCCTAGTGAAGTAGAAAATAACTGCAATTTTCAATTTTTTTCAAAACTAATGACACCAATGTTCATTAAGGCAAAAACTTCCAAAAATAGACGAGTATTTTGAATAATTTTCCTCAAAAATTTCTCCAAAACAATTGTTCGCTAAATATATCTTAGAAAATTACGAAATACTTTAAAGTATTTTTATACGATTTCAAATAGGCTAAAAAGGCACACCATCTTTGCGCAATTTTTAGACTTATGTTAATGTATATGCAAAAAAACTAAAACACCCTGTATGTAGCAACGTCAACTACTGTAATCGATATACAGGGGTTTTCAAGTTGATGGGCTATTAGAAGTATATGAATTAGTAGAAGGAATTAAATTCTGAAACTTGGGCTCATTTGGTTATTGTTTATGCCGCTTCTTTTAAAAATATTTTCAAGTTCGATTTACATCCGGTTATACCGGAAGTCGACACCAACTTTCTTATTTTAAATGGAATGGTATATTTTTTACGCTGAATTCGAATAAAACGTGTAATTCTAAGATAAGTTTGATAACCAACTTGTACACCTATGACGATCGGTTTCTGAGTTAATTTAATTTATAAAAAAAAAATCGCTACCCCAACCCAAATTATAAAAAATCATAACTACCACAAAATACGACTTAGTGTTGAAATTTTTACTAGTAATAGCTGAATATTAGTGCTAACGCCTTGACAAAATTGAATTAAATCATTTATACAGGGCGTTCAAAATAAAATTCTAAAATTGAAAAACTTCAAACACGAATTACTTCGTTTTTTCAAATGGCATCTACTATTTTTTATTTTTTCAATGGATTCTTTTTTTATCCTCTTTCGATCTATATGAATACTTGCTATTTTATTTGAAAATTTTAGAATAATTTTGAATTATTACTTAAAATAGCAAGTATCCATATAGATCGAAAGAGGATAAAAAAAGGAATCGATTGAAAAAATAAAAAATAGTAGGTGCCATTTGAAAAAACGAAGTAATTCGTGTTTGAAGTTTTTCAATTTTAGAATTTTATTTTGAACGCCCTGTATAAATTATTTAATTCAATTTTGTCAAGGCGTTAGCACTAATATTCAGCTATTACTAGTAAAAATTTCAACACTCTAAGTCGTATTTTGTGGGAGTTATGATTTTTTATAATTTGGGTTGCGGTAGCGATTTTTTTTCTATAAATTAAATTAACTCAGAAACCGATCGTCATAGGAATTACACGTTTTATTCGAATTCAGCGTGAAAAATATACCATTCCATTTAAAATAACAAAGTTGGTATCGACTTCCGGTATAACCGGATGTAAATCGAACTTGAAAATATTTTTAAAAGAAGCGGCATAAATAATAACCAAATGAGCCCAAGTTTCAAAATTTAATTCCTTCTACTAATTCATATACTTCTAATAGCCCATCAACTTGAAAAACCCTGTATAGCAAATAGATCTATGTAACTTTGAGTTATTCGATACATTTTCAGCTTTATGACACTTTCGCTTATCTACCCGGAAGTAAGGTCCTGTTGGGAAATCAGCTTTAAACATTATTAAAATTGAACAAAAATTGCACTGTAGTTTTTTTGGAAAAAGAGCTAAACGAAAAAAGTAGCAGCAATTTTGTTATGATGGGATTTTTAAAATGGTTTGCCAATAGGAATCTTTCCATTTCAAAAATGGGAAATCATATGCTTTTCTAAATGAAAATAATTGTTTTTGTGGTCCTCAGTATAATGAATAATGGCTTTACTAAAATATGTTAGATTAAATTTTACTTAAAATATAGTAAGAAATAATAATTAATAACAGACTAAAGCCGATTATCCACGAAACCGGCTAGACTAAAGTTGGAAACCGATAAACGTCATCTCGATAGACGTATTAGCCAGTTTTAGACATTGATCTTACGACGTAACTATACTCTGATGAGTTTCATGAACAACCGGCCTAATTATGAATAATCACAATAAAAGTAAGTACATTAGGATCCATCGTCAAGTCGCGATCAGTTACAGGTAGGACGATAAAGACCGGATGAGACGAATCGGACGATGTATACCATAGACACTATCGGTTTCCGATGAGGATTGGATCGGATTATCTATAATGCTATTTTAATTAAAGGTAATGATAAATTTAATTGGGTTGCCCAACAACTTCTCAACCGCCCGACTACTTTTTGATCGGTTTCGTGGAAAACCAGCCTAATAATAATCAGCACTCGTAATAAAAATAGGGACAGTAAACCTAATCGTCCACGAATCCAATTAGACTAATATCGGAACGATTACAGCAAGGCAATAAAGATCTAAAACTAACGAATAGGTGTTGTAGGTAATATTCACTGTCAGGTCGAGTTCCGACACGGATCGGACGATACATAGTGTAGACATGACCGGCTTCTAACTGCCTTAATAAAATTCTACTTAGGTGATAGATACTTAACTGTAAATTTAAATTGGTTGGACAATCAACTTCGTTTCAGTGGACGTATAACTTACAGTCCGATCCGGATCAGTCAACTTCAAATATTCTCTCAAACACCCTACTAAAGTCTGTTCGGCTTCGTAGAAAACCGGCTTAACAAATTATAATAACAGTACACTAAGGGCGGTTATCCACAAATCTAGGCAGACTGACGTTGGAAGTACTGCCGTCAGGCGATGACGGTCGAGAATAGTATCAACTGTCAGGTCACAATTCGACAGTTGTGATACGACGCCGCATGCACGACGAGGATTAGATCGGATAATCCATTCGATTCAGTGCTACTTAGTAGATAACAATAAATTTCATTTGGTTGGACTATCAACTTCGTTTCAATGGATGTGGTACTTACAATCCGATCAAGTTTAGTTACCTTCTAATATCTTGCTAACCGAGTGACAACTGCCTATTTGCCTCCGTGGAAGACCGATCTAATAATAATTAATCAATCGTAGTAATAATACATAATAGTTTAAGGCCGGATGTATACGAATCCGATCAGACTGAATCCGCAACGATGACTGGTATAAATAATTTTGTAATATCCCTTGTCGGATAATAGACACGAACGGCTTACGGTGGCCATAACAAGATGCTGTACGATCGAATTGAATATTCTCTGAGCTCTGCGTACTTGATACTAATAGAATAACCCAATTTGACTAATAATCAACATCGTTTCGGTATGCGTTCTACTTTATCGTAGATCCGATCCGACTTCAGTTTAAACGGCTACGTGGATAATCGGCCTAACATAAGTTTATTTTTGTGAATCCTAGTGATACAAACGATCCTTTACGACTTTTACGTTTGTTAAAACGCGTTAAGGTCGTTTTTCAACAACTTTATATGCATAGTGGGTCAATGAGTTCTATAGCAGCTGTGGCCAATTTTTCTCTTATGGTCAGTGAGGTTTTTCGATTTTAGTACCCACAACGTTTATAGGGTTTGTTTAAAGAGATGGTAACAAACTGTGAATACTGTAGGTAGGTAATGTCCCAATCAATTTAACTATTAATATAATTTACGGTTTTATAATAAAACGGTAGCTTACCTTGGCACTGGAACCCTTGTTTACCGAATCCCCTGCAACAAAATTATTGTGTCAGTAAATTCAATCATAAAAACAACGAACCATTTTATTGAGAACAGCTAGCAGGTAAAACAATAAATAAACAAATTGTTCTCGAAATTGAAACTGGCTGCCTATCAAACGTAACGATTTTATTGAATTCTTTACATTTTCATCGAATAGATGAAATACATAATGGACGAAATCGATTTCAAATCATGAAAATGCAATTGAATTTTCTAACAGGAATACAACGCATCGGTACTTTCCTTTTACTTTTTCCTTGTGCGGAAAATGCTTGATATATGAAAAAAGACTTACTCATGATCAAAAAGAAATTAATGTTGGAATTTAAGCGTGTTGGTAACCACGAGAGTCAAAAGGAGATTTAACTTAAAACTAGGAAGCCGCCTGTACTCTTGCAATTAAAGCCGAGTGTCCCTGCAGAAAAGTCCTGATTAAACAGTGAATCAAGGGAATTATCCAAAATGGATAGGAATCTTGTTAACTGCAGACATAAAGGAGAGAAACTCTCTTTGGATTAAGTTTTAAAATGAAGGGTTATGACGAAAAAAATCTGTAAAGTCATCAGTTTCGAAGGTGTAATTGAAAAGGGAGAAATAAGGAGATGTCGGAAACGTTTCTATCTCCAGCCCTTCATCATAATTGTGTTTAGTTCAGTGTCTAATACTAAGAACTTTATTGTGAATTTCTGTCTTTCGGCTTTTTACAGAAGTTTTGTCATAATAAGGCTACGCGCGTAATGTAATGTAAAAGCGTTGCTAATTGTACTAGAAGAAGGAGGAGCAAGCCGCTGCGCTGTGAGTTAACGCGCATCAGATTTGAAGTGAGCGGAGGTCATTTTTATGCGCAGGCGTTCATCAGACATATTTCCTCTACCCTTAACGCGTTTCATTAGAAATTATTGAAGCGATTTTACGCTGATGCGTCTAAACTGACCCTTACAAATTACAAACTATTGTGTAGTGTTTACTAATGGCAACAACCGCATCTCTCCTTGTGGAATGTTGAGGTCGATTATCAAAACAAGCTTCAGTCGTTTAATTGAAATTAATCACATAGTGTACACCATGTTTTGTTGATCAATTCGTTAACGTAACACGTAGTAGAGCTGGTTCGTCGTTTAATGTGTATGGTGTATTTATCTGTGTAAGTGATCGGCGCAAATTAATCGTAATTAAAGATACCCGACGTTTGTTTGCCAAACAAAACTTGTTGAAGCCGAAATAGTCTCGCGTTTCAATCGTAAATCTTAATATTTTAACTCAAATAAAAGTTAAACGTCACCGGATTAGAACGTCTGATTAGTATTTGATAATAGGTACACTCAGAGGACGTTAATTCGTTCCCAATAGTTTTCTTAAATGGCAACGTTGCGCCTTTTCGGTTTGTATATTGTCGATAATGTAGGAAACAATAATATTGCGAGCAGAATCGCATCTATTGCTCGCTAGTTTCGTGGCTGTTTCAATGTTTACATACTTTATATACAGGGTCTTTCAAGTTGATCGGCTATTAGTATATGAATTAGTAGAATGAATTCAATTCTGAAACTTGGGCTCATTTGGTTATTGTTTATGCCGCTTCTTTTAAAAATATTTTCAATTTCGATTTACATCTAGTTATACCGAAAGTAGATGTTAACTTTCTTATTTTAAATGGAATGACATACTTTTTTTACACTTTCCGATAGAAAATCTGAATTCATGCATATTTTATAGGAGGCACTACTCTGAAAATATTGATGGATTTTGAGTTATTTAATTTTTTTCATAAATTTTGACATCTGCACGTTAACATTTAAAAAACCGTAATTCAATTAATTTTTGAGATTTTGCTTTATAACTCGTAACAATTATTTATAACTATTCACATTATCGAAAAAAAATTGTGGTTATTAACTAAAATGTACAGGGTGTTTAAATTTTGTGGTCAAAGTGAGTCAAATTCAAAGAGGCATAAGTCAATTGTTTTTAATAGAATGACCCATTTTTCAGTACATATTCGAATTCTTCATTGAATTTGGCGTCTTTTGATATGGGACTACCGTATAACTTTGCTTATACTTTTTGAGAAAATCTACAATTTTAAGTATGTCATTCCATTTAAAATAAGAAAGTTAACATCTACTTCCGGTATAGCCGGATGTAAATCGAAATTGAAAATATTTCTAAAAAAGGCGGCATAAACAATAACCAAATGAGTCCAAGTTTCAGAATTGAATTCATTCTACTAATTCATATACTAATAGCCGATCAACTTGAAAGACCCTGTATATTAAGTATTTAGGTAAACATTGAAACAGCCACGAAACTAGCGAGCAATAGATGCGATTCTGCTCGCAATATTATTGTTTCCTACATTATCGACAACATACAGACCGAAAAGGCGCGACGTTGCCATTTAAGACAACTACTGGGTACGAATTAACGTCCTCTCAGTGTACATCCGGAAAATCTGATCCGATCCGGATTCTAAACTGAATCTTCCAGTCTGAGCATTACTATACCCCTTGTTATATTTTTACTATAAAATGTTCAAATGGAATCAAGTTCCTCATTCTTTTTTACTTTCTTTCTGTTAAAACTATTCGTTTCGAATCAGATATTCCGATAACCGGATCAGTTCTTTAACCGCTTCTGATACGGATCGGCTCAGTTCAACAAATATGCTCCACATTATACGAGGTGTGAAGTTTATTACTACCGGATTAAAATCCCCTAATACATTAGGAAAATAGGATCTACATTAGATTATTACTATGGCATGTTTAAATAAAATCAAGTTCCTATCACCTTTTTATTTTTTCTGTTTAAATTTTCGTTCTTCTGATCAGTTTCTTATCTGTTTCTGATCAGGATCGGTACAGTTCAACGAATCTACTCTGCATAATGTGAATTTTGAGGTTTACTAGTACCAAATTAGAAGATCTGATCGGATTCTGATATTATAACAGGAAAATCGGATACGAACCGGATTATAATCGGAATATTCTAGTTCGAGCATTACTATACTGCATTATTACCATGACACGTTAAAATGGAATCAAGTTCCTCATTCTTCTATTATTTTCTTTCTGTTAAAATTATTCGTTCCGTTTCAAATCAGATATTCCGAACAATAGTTCAGTTCTTTATCCATATCTGATACGGATCGGCTCAGTTCGACAAATTTTAAATTTATTAGTACCGGATTGAAGCGATATTTGATAATACATCAGGAAAATCGGATTATAATCAGAATCTTCTAGTGCAAGTATTATAGTATTATATTATCACGATAACATGCTATAAAAAAATCAAATTTCTAATAATTGTTTTTTGTCAAATTTTCTTTTGAAGTTATTCATTCCGTTTTGATTCAATTATTCCGGTTATTCAACAGAATTTCTCCGCTTAATATTAAATAAATAACTTATTGGTGCCGGATTATAAAACCTGTTCAATATTTGATAATAAATATGGAAAATCGGACCTGATCCGGATTCTAATTGAAACCTTCCAGTCTGAGCATTACTACGAGGGCAGATCAAATATAAACGAGCCTTTTTAATTGAGCGCCGGATAGTTGTTCAAGGCGCATACGGGCGTTAGCAACTTGAAGTGGGGATATTAGGTGACACGGAAACGACTCGTCGTATTGCTGTGTTTGCTTGGTTAGTAGCTATCACAATGAGTGAGAAAGAGATGTATAGCAGCGTTGCGCAACGGATTATTATTAAGTTTCTTACACGTGAAAACGTGAAACCAGCTCAAATTTCACGCAAATTGCTAGCACAGTTCGGAAATGAAACGCTTTCGTGGCAACGGGTAAAAGTTTGGTGCAAAGAATTTAACGAAGGGCGTAATCGTGTCGAAAATGTAAATCATCCTGATCGTCGGCACACCAGCATATCGGCGGTTAACATAACACGCTTTAGAAACTTTATTTAAGAAGATCACCACGCCACTGTGCTTCAGATATCTGTTGAACTCGGCATTAGCTATGGAAGTGTCCACACAATCATAACGAAAAACTGGGGATTCCGAAAAACTTCAGCTCGTTGGGGCCCAAAGTTGGTGAGTGAAAATCAAAAAGCTGCTCGAGTTCGTATCGCAGCTTTAACGCAGGCCCAAATATTCCCTTCTGATTTCCACATGTTTGGGTCCCTCAAAGAATCACTAGGAGGCGAGCGATTTCAGACTGATGAACATGTGGAGGCGTTTGTGCGCAACTGGATAGACTCCCGTCCTACTTATTTTTATGAAAAAGAGATGAAAAAACTACCAATCCGTTGGGAAAAATGTATAATTAAACAAGGAGGATATGTCGAAAAATAGAGAAATTTGTGTTTTTGTGAAAATTTTCAAAATAAATGTTTTATGAACAAAGGCTCGTTTATATTTGATCCATCCTCGTATATTACGTTGCAACGATTGCATGATTAAATAAAAAGCATATGTGTATTCGCATTTTAATATTAGCGGAATTTGTTATCTACATATACATTAGTTCTTCATATTAATTAAATAAAAACGTCGAACGGCACAAAAATAAGCATGAAATTGCGTTTAAACATAGATTTTGAAGAATTTTGCAATTTCATCGTTTCAAATGTTATACCTACCCACCTAAAAATTATGAGATGACATTTCCACATCAATTCGATTCAAAAAGCGCTTATTGTCGACGAGAATTTAAAGAAGTCCCGCTCATTAAGACTTTCAAGTGGGTTTTTTCTATTCGGCGCTTTTTATTTAGTCGTTTTTTTACGTAGTTGAAAATATCATTCGAATTTCTAGAAGGTGGAATTATGCTTTAAAATGCCGCTTTCTCCATTCCATTGTAAGAGAAGTTTTTTAGAAAATCGAGGGCGTTAAAAGGAACTACCCACAGTATAATGATGAACGTGGAGGACTACAATAAGGAGGTTATTAAAAATAAGGGAGTGGGAAAAAACAATTTTTTTTACTGCTGTTTTAACATAGTTTAATTTTGAAATTGACATTTATTTGCATCATATGAATAATATTACATTACCAATGCCGGCTCGTCTTGATCTTAAAGATGCAAACTAAGGCAAAGACTTAATGAGGAAGATAAAGACCAAAAGGGAGACTTATTAGTAAAAATACCTCGTAAGTTTTTCATACCAATTCTAATAAACAATTAAATAAAAATAGACAATACTTTGACATAGACACAAGAAAATTAAAATTTATTTTTAACTGAAACTTTTTTTGGTCTCATGTTTTCTCTTCATTCGTTCAATAAAGGCGTGAACACACAATACACTGATGTGACACTGACAATAAAAAAACCCGAGACGAAAAGAACTGATTTATATAACTTTCTATGCAGTAAATGAATCTCTCTCGGTCTGTACACAATCGTAAAAAAACTGATTTACGGATAAAAGTATTAACAAGATGGATACAGAAAAATATCTGCTCGTTAAACCCTGATTTCGTTAGTTGTGAAGAGAAAAAACGTTACTGCACTACGTAGCTACGTATATACTTTTAGTGAAGATTTCAAAAGAGATTTCTGAATTCGCTTGAAACAGAAGAGCCCCGTTTTTTGCTTCATTACCAACGTAGGATCGTTCTCGAGTGCATAATTTTATTCCCGAGGCGGACGACAAAGTTTGCAATAAAATCACGAACCATTATCTCATCCAATACTTAAATTGACGTTGAGCGATGTTCTGAAATAATTTTTCACTTGATTTTTACTTAAAGAAGTTGTAGTTAAATATTTCTTGAAAGTCTTCAATAAGACAATATTGACATTTTCAAGGAATTTATAAGGGAAATTTTTATTGTCATTAGAAATTTACAAATGGAAAATACCGTTAAGAATTTTACTCATTGCTCACTTCTACATTTTTATAAATATTATGTTAATTTTTTAGTCCTTAAGGAGCCCCGAAACCAATGAGAGTCCTTACGGTTTAAACCTTTAATCCCCAACATACTAATAAATGATAAAAAACAACGAAGATACAATAAAAAAAGACAATAGGTCAGGAGTTTATAAGCTAACTTGTGGGTCTTGCCCTAAAGTCTACATTGGTCAAACAGGGAGAACATTTAAAAATGTCTAATAGAACACAAAAATAGTTATTTAAAAAACAAAACAGATTCAACATACATATACGAACCATTTAACTGTAGAAGGACATAGTTTTAATGAAAATTTCGAGATTTTACATACAAATAAAGGACAGATATTAACATTATTAGAAAACTGGGAAATAAACTAATATAAAAAACTAGGAACAATTTTTAATGACCAAGTAGAATGTAACAACTCCCCTTTACTGAATTTGTTTTAACCCAATACCGCCCCCTATTATCAGTAGCTATTTAACGACCTGAAGTAGATTCCATAGTTAGTAGTAAATACTCAATAGCCTAGTTAAGGTGAAACATGTTGCTAAATTAATAAATAATTTGCGAAAATCATATACAAGTGTTTTTATTCAAGTCAGTTATGGATTTTCATCAAGTAAAGTTTGAAACTATTCAATAAATGATAACTAATTTAAAGTGGTATTAAAAGGGTCTAATTTAAACAAATCAAAGACCAAAAGGATTACAAATAAATGACCTCTAATCATCACATGAACATGTCCTTAATCAACTGTCGTCTTCTTTGTAACACTATTGAAAAGCTCTTCGTTATTTAGTGTTACCCTTATCATACGTAGGTGCATAATTGTTGTTGACCTAACTCGTTTTTTTTTGCAATTAATTTTGTTTGCGCGCCGTTAAAAGCTTTTTCCTCGTAACAGATGCTTAACCGTCTAAACTGTTTTGGGCGAAACTTCCGAAGAAAATGAAAATGTTCTCTGTCAGGAATTCGTTTGAATACTAAAGTGATGTTCGTTGCTTCCTTGTAAGCTTGTTTACAAAAAGTTAAGAGAGCCTTCCACTAGAGATTGATTCTATCAATCAGACTTTCTCCCGGTAGGGTTTTCATCCCCTTTTCGGGTGATTTTTAAACAAAAGCGATTTGCGAGACTGCTGCGTTAGGTAAATTATATTCAGTCATCGTTTCCGATTTTTATTGTTAGCATGCTGGGAACGCACGAAACAGTAGATAAAAAAGTAGAAAAAAGGGTAAACAGGAGTAAGAAATTAAAGTTTAGACGAAAATCAATTTAAACAATTTTTTACTATGTCACATTGGAACTGATTGGTCAACTGTTACTTCCACCCTGATAGCCGCCACGATCCCCCTCATCAAATATCCTTGTAGCAGGTCATTCCTAGCCCTTCCATCTCTTTTATCCCTCCCATTATTTGTACGATTTCTTTATGTTAACCGATAAATTTCCATGAGCTCACAATTACAATTTTAATTAAATTGGGTTATTGAGGGCAAGAAGCAAGCAAAATGCAGGGTAATGCAATTCAAATTATATTTAACAGAAATAAAAATTGCTGCCATTTTATCAATTTTTCGACTTTAAATGATAATTTGACAAACTCGAATAATAAATAAATATCTCACAAAAAATCCAGCATTCCTTACAAATCATTAATAATGGTGAAACTGAGAAAGTAGCTAAATAACCCTAATAAAAATTAAATACGAAAAACACATTTTTTAATTGAGTGTAAAGATGTGTATAAGGGTGTAGGGGGTTACAAAGTTAGTAATTAATCCTCTATTTTATGATACAGCTGAAAAATCGCCCTGTATATGTACAGAAGTTTAAGACAAATCAATAAAGTTTCTATTGTTTTTAACTTAACTATACGGAAATTTTTTAAATATATAATAAATACCAAAAGAAGATCTTCAAGATGCTGAAATTGAAGAATCAATCTTCCAAAAATGATTTTAAGAATATTTCGAGTCTAATAAACTATTACATATTGTTACGTGTTCGGTCACGGAAAACACAATTAGCAAAACAAAAACAACGAATTTATTTAATTACTAAAGTTAATTTGACTACACTACAGTTATAAACAAGTCTACGCAATTTATTTCACTAAAAAGTCTATTTTCCCGCTCGCCTCTACTATAAATACTCGCTATACCATAGACACTATGACTTCTATCGCCTGTTGTTCGCCTATCGATCGCTTCGCTTCCAAACATCAGCTGTTCACTGTCAACTAACTCGGTGTGTGCCGCATTCGCCTTTTATAGTCTTTTCAATCTTTTTCTAGGGAATTCTTCAGCCGTCTAGTAATCCAATTGTTTTCCCATTGATCGTTGCTGGTGTTTTCTAGATGTTTCAGGAAAGCCGGGAATATTCCTTATGTATTCAGGGAAGATGTTCATTAATTATGCTCACACCAACTTAATTGGCAAGTACTCGTAACAATATTAACAGCAAAATTTATGATCAGCTTACAAATATATTCTACAGTCTAAAATATTGGTCTCAAATATTTGTTAAATTTTTCTTGATGATTACTTCTTCATTTTTACTTTTTATGTACCTTCAATAAATAGCTTCTTCTATTGAATTTTTGTAAAAAATTAATCTAATTTTTTTTGGTATTTACAAGCCTCAAGCAGACAAACGAATTTAAAATTCATGTAAAGACGACTCGTATTTTTTCACAAGCTAGAAACTAGGTGTGAGCTTTATATTTGGATCAAGGATGTCACGTTTATTCTAAATGTTCCTAAAGGGAGGATTTTCTATATAATGTGTGACAATAAACAAAGAAATATAGCGCAATACAGGCGGTTTATTTTTTCTGCAAAATTTTGGTCAAAAGACAAAGCTTTTAAAAATACGTTTTGATGACAAATAATCGTAGAAACTGAACTGTTTATATAGTGTCGCTATTGAAAAGAGACATTATTAAGGGATTCCCCCAGAAAACTCGACTTAGTGATGCTCGAATTATCAAGATATTTGAGTAATAGAAGTTGAAGTTTTATCAACGAGTTCTTCAATAATCTTATGGGACTGCTGAAAACCCGCCCTGTAGATGTACAGGAGTTTGAGACAAATCAATAAAGTTTTTCACGAAGTGCACCCAAATTACATTAGTTCTAATGGGGGCAATATCAACCGTAATTATCCTGCCCTAATGGACCGTTCAAACTTCATTAGCAGAAGTATTTGTTACCTTAATTACGTTATAACAATTATGAAACCTACCTTTAGGTTGAAACATTTACAAAGTTCCTCCTATTAACATAAAGCAATAAATTAATGGAAATTGCATTTGCAAAATTAAAAGAGGATGCTTCTTCACCTTCATAACACGATAATGCGTTTGGCAATATATTTTTCTATTTTATTTTATTTATTCCACCAAGAGATCAAGTTAACCATAATAATGATTGTCATGTGATAAGATTTTCTCAGATTTGTAATTGTGGATCTACCTTCACAATATTATGTTACTTAATTCAAGTAGACCCGTGACTTCCAACCAAGTTCATGCCCTAAACTTAATTTAAATTGGTAATTTAAGCGATACTTTCCATTCTACTGCCTGGAAATCTGGAACTTTATAAAAAAAAAATATATTCCTGTTGGGAAAAAAATTCTAAGTGAATTAGAGACTTCACTCACCCAAAAATTGCATTTCCCATATAGGTAAATAATATGGGAATATTTTTTCGATTTCAACTCGATTTTTCGGTATTAAATATTTTTTTTTTTTTTGAGAAAATAAGTAGATATAGAGATTTTGTAGTCTTTTAAATAAGCTACAAAAAAGTTCATTTGGACAAAAGCTGTCCAACAGTTGTTGAGTCATAAAGTTTGAAAGGTGAATGTTAATAATGACATTAAAGCTCATCTAAATTTGAATTTATTGGTCAACAGTGACGTATAATCAATGCCAGTATATATGTTGCAGTTAAAACCCGTTTTCAGTTAATTCTAGTTTTGACTAGTAAAAACTAGTTTTCACAAATCCCTTCCGTTAAAACTAGTTTTTAATAGTCAAAACTAGAGTTAACTACATCTTTTTATTGGGCAGCGAAAACTAGTATGAACTGAAATAAAATTTAAAATATTTCCTAGTCAAATTTTAGAAAAAAATAGGGTCCCATGGAAAAATTGGATGTTTTTTAACCGGGACAACGCCGAGATTCGCAGCTATTTATTAATATTCATTCACCTTTGAAGCTGTATAACTCAGTAACTGTTGGTAGGGCTTAAGGGAACTTTTTGCAGGTAGTAAATTTGATACCCTACAAAAGCTCTCTAGGTATTTTTTCAAAGCATTTTTTAGTAATGGGAAATCGAGTTGAAACCGAAAAAACATCTCCATATTGTAGAACGAACAAAATAGCTCAAAACCCAACGCCAAAACACGACACTTTAGTTGTCCGAAGCACTTTTCGGTAACAAGGTTACCTTCTTCAGGGACTGAAGTGAACTAAACCTAAAAGAGAACTAATCCTAATATATACTGAAAGTTGTTAAGGTTCAGTGAACATGATTCAGCAGCAATAGTGATGATGTTTAATGGACTTTGACAATAACAAAAAATAATAATTAAACTGGACTAAATAGCGGAGATCCAGGGATAGGACCCTTGTCATTGTTAAGTAAAATTTGGTTATTTTTACAAATGTATAAACTTTCAAAACTATCTAGTAGACAATTATTTCTAACTTCCTTAACTAATTTAAGATTATTAATATTAATATTATGTTCTTCAGTAAGAATATGTTGGGCAACACTAGATTTTTCGGCTCTAGCAAACCGTGCATGAGCTAAATGCTCCTTGAACCTGGTTTGGATCGAGCGTCTGGTTTGTCCAATATATTTTTTTTTTACTACAGTCATTACAGCTTATTTCATATATCCCCGACTTTTATAAGAAAGGAATTTTATCCTTGGGGTTACCGAGGAGAGTTTGAAGGGAGTTACCACTTGAACTGTAGGCAATGCGAAAACCAAGTTTACGAAAAATGCCTTCGAATCCTCGAGTAAATCTTGGCTCGTATGGCATAGTAATAAACTTGGTCTTACTAGTGTCTGTTTGAAAAGTCGAAGATCTTGAAACAGAATTTTTAAACTTAATTTTATTAACTAATTTATCAATGATGTTACTATTGTAACCTTTGTCAATCGCAATTTTCTTAATTGTCCAGAGTTCTTTATGATATCTACTTTTACTAAGAGGAAAACTAAGCAATCTATGTACAAGAAAATTAAAACTAGCCATTTTATGTTGAACGCAATGATTAGAGTCGTTGGTTATAAATTTAGAGGTATTAGTGGGTTTTCTATAGATATCAAATTCTAAAGAATTCCCATTTCTTATAACCAAAAAAAATGGTAGCTTTCCATCTTTCTCCAATTCAACAGTAAAGTTGTCCGAAGGGAAACGTGATGTTTCAAATTCACGTAAACCCAAGGATAAAATTCCTTTCTTAGAAAAGTCGGGGATATATGAAATAAGATGTAATGACTGTAGTAAAAAAAAATATATTGGACAAACTAGACGCTCGATCCAAACCAGGTTGAAGGAGTATTTAGCTTATGCACGGTTTGGTAGAGTCAAAAAATCTAGTGTTGCCCAACATATTCTTACAGAAGAACATAATATTAATATTAATAATCTTAAATTAGTTAAGGAAGTTAGAAATAATTGTCTACTAGATAGTTTTGAAAGTTTATACATTTGTAAAAATAACCAAATTTTACTTAACAATGACAAGGGTCCTATCCCTGGATCTCCGCTATTTAGCCTAGTTTAATTATTATTTTTTTCATAGACACGAATGTTAAGCTTGCCTATTACAATGTATCAAAAATTAGTATGTTGTATTCAAAACTCAAAGACCCAGTGCACCAAGACCAAAGAGCGGGGGTAGTTTATAAAATTCCTTGCTCTTGCGGATTATGTTACATCGGACAGACTAAACAATATCTAAAAAATAGAATTAATCAACATAAATGTAGTTGTCGAGCATTAAAAATTTTGGAAGAGAATAAAACGGCGTTAGCGTCCCATTTTTTTGACTCAGGTCATAGTTTTGATTTTGACGGCGTAAAGATTTTAGATTTAGAATCCAACTGGTTTAAACGTGGGATAAGCGAGATGGTGTGGATTAAACTCAATGACACGGTCAATAAACGCACTGATACCCAGAATCTGAGTGCAATATATAATGATATTTTAAATATGTATAAGAACTATAGCTTTTAACCTGGTTTTATTGTAATACGTAACTTGGTTTTTCCCGCTGTAGCAATATTGTGAACTATTGGCGCCCCGATCGCCAGCATTTGTTTATGTTGTAGTTTTTGGTTAGATTGACTTGCTGTCCACTGGTTCTTACTTACATGTTGCAATTTTTCTGTTGAACTGACGTTAAACAACTAATTAAACCTGTTAAGTTTTATTACTTATGTAATTGTGTTGTGTGAAGGATGGATTATGTTAAAAATATCTATATTGTTACGCTTATAAATCAAGGTAAATTTTCTTATATTACTTAAGTTGTATAAGGATGTTATTGTTATTTTATATTATTAGTTATTTTCATGATTCGTTTATGTATGTTATAGACGCCTGAAGAAGGCCAAATAAAATGGTCGAAACGTTGCGGAATTGATTGTCTGCGTTTCTATACAATTGATGTCCAATTTCCTGATATGAACTGCCTTTAATTTTATTTTTTGTTATTGTCAAGGTCCATTGAACATCATCACTATTGCTGCTGAACCATGTTCACTGAACCTTAACAACTTTCAGTATATATTAGGATAAGTTCTCTTTTAGGTTTAGTTCACTTCAGTCCCTGAAGAAGGTAACTTTGTTACCGAAAAGTGCTTCGGACAACTAAAGTGTCGTGTTTTGGCCTTGGGGTTTGAGCTATTTTGTTCGTTCTACAACAACCGCCAAAGTTTTTCCAGTCTTCATCCCCATATTATTATACAGAAAAACCGAATTTTTGGACGAGTGAAGCCAATTTTTTTACCAATGTGAATAGTTTGTTTTTGTAAAGCATCAGATTTTCAGGTAGGACAGAAAAAGAAGTGTTGCCTAAAAATGAAACACACCCTCTTCTAAATGTTAATATATTTAAGCATACTTTGCAGTATATAAAAATGATCTTAAGATTTCTTCCTTATTTAGTTAAGTTTTAAGAGAATGTTAAACAGGAAGGAAGTCATCAAGCCATGACTCATTTGCACCACAGGGCATAAAACAGAACCCACGAAAAATGCGTTCAGGAAAATAAAACGATCATTCAATAATTAATTCAGGAAACATACCACAACTAATTAATCAATTATTATACAATATAATAAAGGTATATACAAATAATGGTATATTTATTTTACCCATGTTTTTGCACACTGTTGTTTCTATTAGCAAGGGTACAAATTCACCCCCATTTAGCCCACGTAAACTGGGTCATTAATTACTCAAACTTGCAACCCCTTTCACCAGTATTTTTTAAGTTGCCAGCAATAAAGTGTTAATTAGATAAATTTTTTAACACCTACAAACACAAGCTACCGTATATTAATATTGCAACGAATAATTTTGGGTTTTTTTAAATACAAGAAATTGTCGCCTTTACAACTTCTTTTGAGACTAATAAAACCCCAAACAATTGTTGTAGTACCTGTTTATAAATAAGGACGTTCTCGCCTTTGTAGAAGAATAAATATTAAAAAAGTAAATCGTACCGGTGGTGGCCTCATTGCATCCAAAATAAATAAAAGGCCCAACGGAACGCTTTGGGCCAAATTGCACTTCCAAGTTGTTAATTCGGTCGTTCATTTCAGTTTCTTTGAAATGTTCCCTTTTCTTATTTGAGCTTAAATTAAAAGCCTTTTGTAGCAAAAGCAGAAAAGATAAAAAACTGGGAAATAAGAAGACTGGCAGTATACTTTAAATACACAATTATGGCACGTTGTACCTAAAATAAGATTTAATAAGTAAATCTTTGTCTTCTCAGTAATTATTTCATCATACTGTGGCATCCTCACAATCTCATACCCAGTTTGATCGGTAATAATTACGGTAAATCTGTTTCATTTAATTTATTAATTTCTAAATTTCACAGCAATCAAACGTTAAGAGAATTTTTTATTATGGCAATGTACAAAAAACTTTCTATCTCTAAAAAATGCGTGGTTTTGGCCGGCGTGGGCTTCAGGAAACATAATTTTGTTTGAAAATTAATGATTCAATTATTTCGGCAAAGCCACAATATTCTCCTTAATTTCTGTTTAAAAAAACATCACGATCCCCAATTTGTTGCTTCCGGATGGTTCTTTAACCGAACGTTGCACGGGGGATGTTTGAAACTGGAACGGAACTGGAACTTCGTTAAAAGAGTTCATAACTTTGCTTATTAAATATTAAGTTCACGGTATATCTCTCGGCAATTTTCCGACAAGCCACTCAGACGTTTTTTTCCGTAAACTACCAAGTTAGAAAGACTCCGGGCATAAAGTGCAAAAAACTTCTTCGGCTCTTTTTATGCTAAAGTACGTTGGGTTGTGTTGCGTTATTGTGAAGATACAGGCAACGTACGTACATTTTGAGGGAAAATTTAAACAAAATCATTGACGGTTTGTCTTCAAAATCACTACTAAACAAATAATTTTTAGAAATACAGTCGACCTTCGATAACTCGAATCACCATGGGATGTGAAAAAAATCCAAGATATCGGACTTTGAGTTATTGAATAGTAGTATACAGGGTTTTTCAAATGGATGGGCTATTAGAAGTACCTAGTGGAAGGAATTCTATTCGGAAACTTGTGCTCATTTGGTTATTGTTTATGCCGCTTCTTTAAAAAAAAATTCCAAGTTTGATTTACATCCGGTTTTACCGGAAGTCGACACCAACTTTCTTATTTTAAATGGAATGCTATATTTTTTACGCTGAATTCGAATAAAACGTGTACTTCTAAGGTAAGTTTGATAACCAACTTATACACCTATGACGATCGGTTTCTGAGTTAATTTAATTTATAAAAAAAAAATCGCTGCCGCAACCCAAATTATAAAAAATTATGACTTCCACAAAATACGACTAAGAGTGTTGAAATTTTTAATAGTAATAGCTGAATATTAGTGCTAACGCCTTGACAAAATTGAATTAAATAATTTATACAGGGCGTTCAAAATAAAATTCTTAAATTGAAAAACTTCAAACACGAATTACCTCGTTTTTTCATATGGCACCTACTATTTTTTATTTTTTCAATCGATTCGTTATTTTATCCTCTTTCGATCCATATGGATACTTCTTATTTTAAGTAATAATTCAAAATTATTCCAAAATTTTCAAATAAAATAGGAAGTATCCATATAGATCGAAAGAGGATAAAAAAAGGAATCGATTGAAAAAATAAAAAATAGTAGGTGCCATTTGAAAAAACGAGGTAATTCGTGTTTGAAGTTTTTCAATTTTATAATTTTATTTTGAACGCCCTGTATAAATTATTTAATTCAATTTTGTCAAGGCGTTAGCACTAATACTCAGCTATTGCTAGTAAAAATTTCAACAGTCTGAGTCGTATTTTGTGGAAGTTATGATGTTTTATAATTTGGGTTGCGGTAGCGATTTTTTTTCTATAAATTAAATTAACTCAGAAACCGATCGTCATAGGTGTACAAGTTGGTTATCAAACTTACCTTAGAATTACACGTTTTATTCGAATTCAGCGTAAAAAATATACCATTCCATTTAAAATAACAAAGTTGGTATCGACTTCCGGTATAACCGGATGCAAATCGAACTTGAAAATATTTTTAAAAGAAGCGGCATAAACAATAACCAAATGAGCCCAAGTTTCAGAATTTAATACCTTCTACTAATTCATATACTTCTAATAGCCTATCAACTTGAAAAACCCTGTATAACAGCTTATTTATATTACTTCTGTCTCTCGTTTATCGTTTTGATTCGCGCACTGGTGCTTTATCACAACTACTGTCCCTCGGTCCAAAGATGATCACTTTATATACACCTTTCGAACTTCCTAGACAGGAACTCGAATCCTGAGTATTCCCGAATGATGAATAATAATTAGAAAGTCCTCGACCATTCCAGAATTGATCTTGTTACTTGTCGCTGGAGAAAGACTGTGAAGCTTGTAAGTTGCTTATGATAAAGGAGCTGCACGCGGTGACTACGCCGTAAACATGTTAGCGATAAGAAGTACATGAAGAAATTGTTATCGCACACACGTACGGTGTCACTGGTCGCTACATTAAGTAAAATTTATTTTGTGAAAGGATTGTCATGAATTTTATAGTAGTTTAAATTTTTAACAATTTTACAATCTTTTTGGGCTGTTGACTGTCCCTGGTATATCTTAATAAGTCCTTTAATGCTTATACCACTAGACAACACTAGCAAACTTCTTCTTCTTCAACTTGGATTCTTTATTTTCCTTGACCATTGGTCAGCAGAATTTCCCCAACTCCTAATCTCCTTAACCTAAAGATTACCCCAACTCGATGATACCAGTTCATCGTGACATCCCTGTCACAATTATTAATTATACACATTTGCTGTCAGAACGCTTCTTCCACCATGTGACACAATCAATTATCCATAACCATCTCTCATTTAGGGTACCAATTTTATTTTTATATTTGCGAATATCTCGCTCGCCTTTTTCTTCTTGGAGCCATGTCGTCCCTTTTTTGGGTTTCTCGAAGACTACCGGGACTCTGGACCTCTAAATCCCTCGACGTTTGCTGGAGCTCCTGCTCCCAACTCGTCCTATGCCTGCTTTGTGCAGACTAATAATTTTCATTTCACTGATGCGGACGCTGACGGGAATTCTTCCTTATATTCTTCATTATATTGGAACCCGACTAGAATATTCATTGGAATGCTTAAGGAATAATTTAATAACAAAGGGAAATTGTTATTACAAATTTTCCATTCAGCAGATTCCTCTGAGCAAAAGAACTAAAACTCGTACCCTCATATCACACAGTTTCATTAGAGAAAATTAACTTGATATAGGTACTTATACTTTATACTGTAAAATAAACTCGTTCATAAAGGAGTGGGAGGATTTTCCAGGCTTTCGAATTGTATTGTGCCGTTAATTACTAAAGGGTGTGCTTTACTGGTTTTAGGGGTTGATACGCAAACGTAATTGTGACTCTGGTATGTAAAGCTGGCTAATTTATTGTCTAACGAATCTATCCCCGTCATAAGGGATCCTTTTCGTTAATGACTTGAATATAATCTGTTTTTTAAAAGTATTTGAATATATATTACAAACGTTTCTATTTATTTCAGCAGCTACAATTCATCAACAAACAATTGTAATGACTGGTATTCGTGCATTCCAATTTGTTGTGGAGAAATGAATTTTAATATTGATTGGAGACGGGTGAGTCTTTCGTTTTAAATCAATGAATTATTTTTTCGACCTTACTTTATTATGGAATTAATATAGAATATAAAGACGTGTCATCTGGTATATAAGGGTAGGCGATACCTACCCTTGTGACTGTATGTCGATATAAAATATCAAAAAGTCAGTTCGTCCCAGAGCTCTCCGTTTTTATTTCCTTTATTGTTTCTCCAACAAGTAATTTTCTTTCTCGTTTTCCTTTGCCGCCAACGAATCGCCTAAATACACCCTCGACGATCAGTCATAACTTTCAAACCCAGTATTATTGCGAACGTTATTTCGTCGAACTTTCCCTGTTTATCCCGCAGCTGGATAATCGAAATTCGATCCCCCTTGCCCAAACTTTCGGTCCCGAAGGGATCAATGAGAAAGGTTTTGAAATGAAGTTAAATATGTTGTATCCGATTACCTTAACAGAATCCTGTTTAACGTTAAGTTCCAAGAACGACTCTGGAATACTTCAGAAAAAAAAATAGCAACCACTTAAGTAAACTTAACTAATTGTAAGAGAGTTTTAAGTAACTACCCTCTAGTTTTAATATGCAAAATTTCTTAATAAGATTTCTACACTTATAGCTTACATTTTGCGAACTCTCGAAATTTCTAAAAACCCTGTGTACTTTTTTTGTTACAAATATAAAATTGTAGTAAAACAATAATGATAATTGCTTTCCATTGAAGAACCCTAAAATTTAAAAACTAAACATTTAAGCTTTCAAAAAATACTTTAAAAATGATTTAAGACCCTAGTAAAATATTATTAATAATAGTTGTCTCAGTTATTCACCAACAAATAAACTCTAGTAGCAGGAGTATTTGTCCCAATGCTTTTTAAATTTTGTTAAATTAAATAAATTTTTCAAAAAAAGATGTTTCACAAATAATTTGAAGCCCAAGTTATTGATTAAAGAATAATAGCAAAATTTATGATTAACCAACAAAAATATACTAACATAGTAAAGTATAATAAGTGATTTAGAAGAAACAATAAGTAAAATAAATGAGGGGGGAATAGTGATAGGAAGGAACAAGGAAAAATAAATTATGTTACTTTTCTTTTCCTTTATGTGTGAAGATGTACCATATATATAACTTTTTTGTTCAATAAAGCTCTTACTACTACTACTAGTAAATTAAAGAACACACTTGATAGTGTTTCACTTTTTATTTGAAAAAAGAATCTGACATATTTAGTTATCATTCCATTAACAAAGGGTTAAATATTCTTATTAGAACTTTTTTATAATCTATAGTATTGGTCTTGAAACTTTCAAAAAATTCTTTATTATTTTATTTACTTTTTTAAAATCCATCAACAAAAAGAATCTTCTACTGAATTATTGTTTTCCTAGCTACTTCTATTATGAATAAATATCAGAATAAGAATCTTAATGCGCTAACATTAAAGAATTTTTTCAAAAAAAAAAAAATGGATTACAAAATTAAAGATCAAGAAATAAATATTTTCTATAGTCCTGCTCTTGAAACTTTTTTAACACATCAACAACAGGCACCATTTTTTGATTGCTTGTTCACCTAAATATTTTAGAACGTACAGTATTTGTATGACTTTTTAAAATTTTTTTAGGAGAAACTTTTCAGAGCCGAGCAATAAAAACATCCTGTATTTCTTTTTTCAATATCAGTTCTGATATTTCTAAGAAACAGGTAATACCAAAATTAAATTAATCTTCCAAAAAAATTTGAAAAATTATTCAAGACAATAGCTTTTTATAAATTTATGACAAAGTTTATGATCACCTACGTAATAAACATATTATATAGCCTAGAATGTTGGTCTGAACGAAATTTCTTTGGACGACAAATTGTTTATTTTCTACTTTTTAGAGCCCTTTAATAAAAAGCATCTTCCATTGATTTTTTTTACCTATGTACTTATTCTAATTTTTTGGGTATTTACCTACTCGCCTCAAGTAGACAAACGAATTTGAAATTCATATAAAGACCACTCGTTGTGTTTCTCCACATGCTAGAAACTAGGTATGAGTTTTAAATTTGGATCAAGGGTGTCACGTTTATTCTAAATGTTCCTAAAGGGAAGGATTTTCTATGAAATGTGGGACAATAAACAAACATATATGACGTAATACTTACTTAATTTCCAAACATTAAGTGCCTTTTAGTGAATATTTTGGCATTCTCGCGGCTTTAAATTAAAATAATTACTTTATCATTTATATGTACCATTGAAAACAGTGCTCTACTTTTTTTGTGGATAAACGTTTCATTGTTATTTGTGGAATTTCAACGTGTTATTGTTGTACGTATCCTAACGTAAAAATGTTATTGTAGTCCTACATCACAGGCGATTGTCGTTATTTTAGTCACTTTTTTGCTAACTGAGGGTCTCGAATCCATTTGGTCAATACTCGTCCCAAAACGTTAGTTTAGCTAACTGGTGCATGATATAAAGTACCATCATCGACCGCTATTCCATTCAGATCGCAGGATTAGTGCAAAAAGGTCCTTTATTCGGCTGTAAAAAAGAGGTATCTTTATATAAATGTTGGAAGCAGTAAACGGTGAAATCCATTTGGAGCACTCCAGTGAAGTGTAAAAATTAAAATGAAAAATCAGATCCGGTATTGAATTTTTTCGAACCTATACTCTCATCGGCTTGATAAAATTATTTCTGCATTTATGGTCAAGGTCTAACCGATTTGCGCCATTCGTACGTAGAAGGGCTTTTCATTTAATGTCCTACGACACGAGAGCAAACTTGACCCGATTTCGTATCTCGGATCTCAAGATGGAATTATGTAGAGTTTTCAGGGAAAGTTGTAATTACTTGTGGATTTGTGAGGTGGGTGTGTGTGTGTGTGTTGTGTGGGAGGCTGTGAATAGTTCTCTGCGTATAATATGCACGTATTAACGTACACGTATACATATAAACGTGGAAGGAGGAGATCCTTTACGAATTAGAGGGCAAATAACGTTAAGCCACTTACACCCCTGTCTCTTTAAACTCAAAGGGACTTAGTACCGAAGCATTTTTAGATGGTTCCCTTTAAGGGGATTATTACAGTTACATAACATTATTTGTTGTCAAGTTTAAATTCAATGTAGGTAATGCAGATTATTGTACTTTGATATAAATATTATCGTTAATCAAATTTTAACCAAAATTTTGTTTTGGTGGACTATATACATAGTTGTAGATGTATTTCGAAATCTGATGAACCTTTAAATGCGCAAAAACGATATGAAAGAGGTGGAGCTTATGCTCAAGCATTTACTTTAAAATGGGCGGAGTTAAGTTACGCATTTGCGCACTCTGAGACTCTCAATTACAGTTACCTCTAGACTAATGTTATAGTATCAAATGATCTGAATAACGAGAAACTTTGTTACATTTTCAGTCGTAACTTTTTTACTTATACATAGGAAGTCTAAGATCGAATGATCAGATATCGTATTAAGATTCATAAGGGAATTACTTCGCCCCTCAAAAGTTCCCCCTTGGTCGATAACGTCAGGCAAGTTGCAATTATTGTTAAAGGAGCACGAAAACTCATTTAACTTTGCATTATTTCCTACAGGAATTCAACTTGAAAGTGAAGACGAAGGCGATAACAGTGCCATCGTCACGCGTCGTCAGAGGATAAAAGACAAAGTTAATGATATCTGCGAAGCTACGGGACGTCAAACTTTCCCGTTGTATAAAAGCAGAAATGACGTAGAACATTATGTAATAACGATAATGGTACTTTTTCCATCACAACTTACCATCCCGTTTAACCTAATGAAATTAAAAGAGGTCTGGACTCCCTCTCCGGTTTAAAAAATAAAACAAAATACATTTATTAATAATAACTATTTGACAAGAGCACATCTTTGTATTTTCAATTTTTGGGAACAAAACCCTCTGTTCAAATACTAGGTCCTGATTTTTCTGAATTACAATTATATCTCGTAAACTATTTAACTGACAGTATTTATTTGGGATTAGCACACTTTTGAAGGCAATTTTATGGCCTATAAAACTTGCCTAATTCAATATCCATGTAGCACCAGCTGTTTCCATGATATCAACCCTTAAACATTAAATTTTACTACATTAAACTATTATTTTTAGTTGTGTAGTATTGTTATCATTAATTTCCTTTACCTAGGTGCGTGTTGTAAAAAAAAAATTTTTTTTAATTAAAATTATGCAATTACGTGATTCTTAATTGCATGTCGAATTTGCTCCAACACGATAAAAAATAAATCAATAATTTAGGAAAACTTTTGTTGAGTTACAAATGCAAAATTTCGACAAGTAAACCTTGCGACCTTGAATAAGTAATTTTGCACACTCGCAGTCCAACAATTCAACCGTAGTTTTTACCTCTCTTCTACGCAAATCTGTTGTTATTGATTGCGTCATAGATATTTTTTACGGAAATTCATAAATTCTCTGTCACACCTCCATTTTAAGATTTATGGGCCTGAGTCTCGAAGGTAAGCAGCAGCCGGAAGTGTTGACAGAACCAAATCAGAAAATGTAGTTTAGGTATATACTTAACAACTTAACATTAACAAATGCAAAACTTTGTGATGTAAACTGCCAGCGTTGCTAGTCACTTTAGTTTCGATTTTATAGGACGGTTTCACAATATTTCTTTTTTTAGTTACCATCAGGATGTACATACATACAGTAAAACAAACGTATTATAAATAACAATACAATGCAAAGAAACTACCTCATTAAAAGGGAAGGGGAGCCATCGAATTTTCATATACACTTTTAAGTTCAAATAAAATTTCATAATTTCCAATCGTCTTTTACCTGCAAACTCATTGTAGATGGATATCGTGTGAGGGAATGGTGAAGGGTCCTACCACATTTTATCATACACCACTAAGGAGGAGATTTAGATTTGATGATAGATTATCCAGCTTTATATCATTTCCAAAAGAAATTAAAACACAGAATTTTGTAAGTCACAATATATATTTATAATTCACAATAATTATTTCAACTCACAGAGTCTTCTTCAGGTGAAGATTAATAATAAATAAATAATAAATAATTAATAAATCTTCACCTGAAGAAGACTCTGTGAGTTGAAATAATTATTGTGAATTATAAATATATATTGTGACTTACAAAATTCTGTGTTTTAATTTCATAATATGGAGTTACAAGAGTTAAAAGCCTCATCTATTAAATTTCCAAAAGAATTACTAAAACATCTTAGAAGACATCCATTAATTACATAAGCTCAAATTGGGGGGGGCACCAAATTATTTGTAAATCTCGTTAAAAGAGAGGGGGAATTGAATTGTCACGTGAACTTTTGAATTCATAGAATTTCATAATTTCCACTCCTCTTTTACCTGCAAACTCATTGTAGATGGATATCCTGTGAAGGAATGGTGAAGGGTCCTACTACATCTTACCATATATCCCGTTAAGGGGAAGATTTAGATTTTTAGACAGAATATCCAACTTTAGCATCCCCTTTTTTTCTTTGCGTATTTTATATCATTTCCAAAAGAATTACTAAAACATCTTAGAAGACATCCATTAATTACATAAGCTTAAATTGGGGGGGGGTCCACCAAATTATTTGTAAATCTCGTTAAAAGAGAGGGGGAATTGAATTGTCACGTGAACTTTTGAATTCATAGAATTTCATAATTTCCACTCCTCTTTTACCTGCAAACTCATTGTAGATGGATATCCTGTGAAGGAATGGTGAAGGGTCCTACTACATCTTACCATATATCCCGTTAAGGGGAAGATTTAGATTTTTAGACAGAATATCCAACTTTAGCATCCCCTTTTTTTCTTTGCGTGTTCAATATCATTTCCAAAAGAATTACTAAAACATCTTAGAAGACATCCATTAATTACATAAGCTCAAATTGGGGGGGGGTCCACCAAATTATTTGTAAATCTCGTTAAAAGAGAGGGGGAATTGAATTGTCACGTGAACTTTTGAATTCATAGAATTTCATAATTTCCACTCCTCTTTTACCTGCAAACTCATTGTAGATGGATATCCTGTGAAGGAATGGTGAAGGGTCCTACTACATCTTACCATATATCCCGTTAAGGGGAAGATTTAGATTTTTAGACAGAATATCCAACTTTAGCATCCCCTTTTTTTCTTTGCGTATTTTATATCATTTCCAAAAGAATTACTAAAACATCTTAGAAGACATCCATTAATTACATAAGCTCAAATTGGGGGGGGGTCCACCAAATTATTTGTAAATCTCGTTAAAAGAGAGGGGGAATTGAATTGTCACGTGAACTTTTGAATTCATAGAATTTCATAATTTCCACTCCTCTTTTACCTGCAAACTCATTGTAGATGGATATCCTGTGAAGGAATGGTGAAGGGTCCTACTACATCTTACCATATATCCCGTTAAGGGGAAGATTTAGATTTTTAGACAGAATATCCAACTTTAGCATCCCCTTTTTTTCTTTGCGTGTTCAATATCATTTCCAAAAGAATTACTAAAACATCTTAGAAGACATCCATTAATTACATAAGCTCAAATTGGGGGGGGGGGTCCACCAAATTATTTGTAAATCTCGTTAAAAGAGAGGGGGAATTGAATTGTCACGTGAACTTTTGAATTCATAGAATTTCATAATTTCCACTCCTCTTTTACCTGCAAACTCATTGTAGATGGATATCCTGTGAAGGAATGGTGAAGGGTCCTACTACATCTTACCATATATCCCGTTAAGGGGAAGATTTACATTTTTAGACAGAATATCCAACTTTAGCATCCCCTTTTTTTCTTTGCGTATTTTATATCATTTCCAAAAGAATTACTAAAACATCTTAGAAGACATCCATTAATTACATAAGCTTAAATTGGGGGGGTGAGGTCCACCAAATTATTTGTTAATCTCGTTAAATGAGAGGGGGAATTGAATTGTCACGTGAACTTTTGAATTCATAGAATTTCATAATTTCCACTCCTCGTTTACCTGCAAACTCATTGTAGATGGATATACTATGAAGGAATGGTGAAGGGTCCTACTACATCTTACCATATATCCCGTTAAGGGGAAGATTTAGATTTTTAGACAGAATATCCAACTTTAGCATCCCCTTTTTTTCTTTGCGTATTTTATATCATTTCCAAAAGAATTACTAAAACATCTTAGAAGACATCCATTAATTACATAAGCTTAAATTGGGGGGGTGAGGTCCACCAAATTATTTGTTAATCTCGTTAAATGAGAGGGGGAATTGAATTGTCACGTGAACTTTTGAATTCATAGAATTTCATAATTTCCACTCCTCGTTTACCTGCAAACTCATTGTAGATGGATATCCTATGAAGGAATGGTGAAGGGTCCTACTACATCTTACCATATCCCATTAAGGGGAAGATTTAGATTTTTAGACAAAATATCCAACTGTAGCATCCCCTTTTTTTCTTTTCATATTTTATATCATTTCCAAAAGAACTATTAAAACATCTTAGAAGACATCCATTAATTACATAAGCTCAAATTAGGGGGGGGGAGGTCCACCAAATTATTTGTAAATCTCGTATAAAGGGAGGGGGAATTGAATTCTCACGTGAACTTTTGAATTCATAGAATTTCATAATTTCCACTCCTCTTTTACCTGCAAACTCATGAAGGAATAGTGAAAGGTCCTACTACATCTTACCATATCCCGTTAATGGGAAGATTTAGTTTTTTAGACAGAATATCCAACTGTAGCATCCCCTTTTTTTCTTTGCGTATTTTATATCATTTCCAAAAGAATTACTATAACATCTTAGAATACATCCATTAATTATATGAGCTCAAATTAGGGAGACTGGACCTCTCCTCAAATCTCATTATAAGGTAAAATGACATCGACAATCTCATCTCATGTAAACTTTTTAATTCAAATAATTTCATTATTTCCACTGCTCTTTTACCTGCAAACTAATTGTAGACTGATATCGTATGAAGGAATGGTGAAGGGTCCTACCACACTAAGGGGAGATTTAGATTTGATGATAGATTATATAACTTTAGCATCCCCTTTTTTTTGTTTGTATATTTTATATCATTTCCAAAAGAACTAATAAAACGTCTTCATTAATTACGTGAGCTCAAAATGGGGAAGAGGTCCAGCAAAATATCTTCAAATCGCATTATAGGAAAAATCTCACGTAAATTTCTTAATTCAAAGATCTTGTAAGTTTCATTCCTTTTTGAATTAAAACAATCTCAATAGGTGTTGAAGGAATGGTGAGGAGTCCCATCAGATCTCACCATATCTTACTAAGAAGGAGAAATAAAAGAAAAACACATCCCTTTTACCTCCTACCAAATCAGAAAATATACAATAAGGGTTTCCAAACTCAAAGTTAAAGCATTTCTCATTTTATTATTTTTTAATGACGCTATGTCCAATTCAAAGCATGCTTTTTATAAATTATACATAAATTGTTTTGGCCTAATAAAGAAACTTCTGTCTGTGTTCTTGTAAAAATAATTGATTGGAAATACGTACCTACATATCTAGGTAGTGATTTGTCTGTTTTCTGAATAGTGAGATATTTAGTATGCTCCAAGCGTTCGCGGCTTAACGCTAATGTAATTGACCGTTTGTTTGGTCTTGTTAAAAATAGCAATTGTTGGTCAGATAGCAGAACATTTACATTAACGAATACGAATAGACGTATGTGTATCTATTTTGTGGTTGAAAATACGCATGGTATGTCTAACGATATACTCTACTACCGAAGTATTTACATATGCTTCAGGATTTCTTATTTAAAAAAATCACTAATATAATGATGTACTTACTTCAAAAAAGCAAATGGTTATATATATATATATATATGATAATAAATTATTATTATCAGTACCTACTACAGGTAAAAGCCAGAATGGTGAACAGCTTAAGTGTTATACTTATCCAAATATGAACACGACGTTTTTAGGTCACTGAGTAAAATCTACTTCTGCTTAAAGTAAACCAAGCATAATTTAAAACTGTTTGTTATTTTTTATTTTCACCAACTAAACTCTACTGAAAGTTCTCTAAACTTCTGTTGTTGATGGACGGTTCAATCAATGATAATCATCATCATAGTGCCAATACATTGCCATCGGTTGGGAATTTTCTGCTACAGAACTAGATGTGAATTAAACACAAAGTTACTCATACAGATCATAACCAAGTATTGCCTAACTCATCCCCTTACATACTACCTCCCCTCTTAGTTCTTATTCACCTTTTTCTTGTATTTTATTCTCCCGCTCATTTATCTCCTATTTTTTTCAAAATTTTAATATTATAATATTAAATTGTTTCCGCATTTACTTGTTGAAACTTCATGACATAATAATAACGATGAAAAAATACACAAATAAGTTTCAAGAAATTTTATTTGATCACTACGATCGTTTCACCACACTGTGGCTTCTTCAGGTGAAGACAATAATAACTAGAAAAATAAAATAACTCTAATATATATACACAACTAAAAAGGGGGAGGGAGATTTTTTAATTTTAGATTTAACAACGGAGAATTGCTTGTTTCGATATGATAGTTTAAGATTACATTTTTCTTATAATAACGGTTAATTTCTAGTGACTCTAACAGGTTTAATTTTTGTCCTTTATTTTCTGTATGCAAAATTTTATATTCATTATTAAAATTTTGATTACAGTTAATTAGATGCTCGGCATAAGTCGAGGTACACTTTTTTTAACTTAAAACTATTAAGATGTTCTTTAATCCTATCCGAAAACATTCTGTCCGTTTGGCCTATGTAAACTGTATGGCATTCTCCACACGTTAACAAACAACTACTACTACTATATCTTTATCTAAATTACTTAAATATTTGCTAAGTTTTTCTGAGATATACCCCAATACGGTAAACTTTCATTTTTTGAGGATTTTTCTTTTGCTGGTTTAGGGTAAATTGGAAATAATAATTCTTTTTTAGTTTTATTTTTAAGCAGATTATCTATCATTGTTTTAGGATATCCATTGGTTTTTGCGATGTTGCAAATTCTGTCTAGTTCTACCTTGAAATTTAGTTTATTTAAATGGGTTTCTAATAATCTGTGTATCATGGCATGAAAAGCTGGAAGTTTTTGTGTCATAGGGTGAAAAGAGTGGATAACCGTGTTGGTATGTGATGGCTTATGGTAAATAGCGAATTCATGCTTCGATTTATTATTTTTTATGTTGAGGTCTAAAGAATGTATTGAATTATTTTCTTCCGTTTAAAGAATTGTAAGGACAAAACAGAAAAGAATTGTAATTAAGGAGTATATTTGTAAACGTGTGGATATTGTGATAAAGTTTACATAGGCCAAACGGACAGAATGTTTTCGGATAGGATTAAAGAACATCTTAATAGTTTTAAGTTAAAAAAAGTGTACCTCGACTTATGCCGAGCATCTAATTAACTGTAGTCAAAATTTTAATAATGAATATAAAATTTTGCATACAGAAAATAAAGGACAAAAGTTAAACCTGTTAGAGTCACTAGAAATTAACCGTAATTATAAGAAAAATGTAATCTTAAACCATCATATCGAAACGAGCAATTCTCCGTTGTTAAATCTTAAATTAAAAAATCTCCCTCCCCCTCTTTACTTGTGTATATATATTAGAGTTAATTTATGTTTCTAGTTATTATTGCCTTTACCTGATAAAGCCACAGTGTGGTGAAACGATCGTAGTGATCAAATAAAATTTCTTGAAACTTATTTGTGTATTTTTTCATCGTTATTATTATAATATTATAAGGTCTTACGAAAGTACCAACTTGTCTAACCGAAGCTTACATTACATTGAAAAAAAAATTGGCCTAAATTTGTATCAATCATTAACAACTTTGGAGTTAAACTACAATATAATTGTATTAATGGTAAAGATAAAATGTGACCTATTCTTGATGTAAATGGAACGCGAATTCAATATATTTATCATTGTTGTAACCATGCAGAAAAAGTGCAGTGAAAATTAAAACAGTATATTATTGGAACACTAATCTATGTACTTGATGCGTTCTCGTTTTAATGAATAAGAAAACTAGAGTATAATAAGAAAGACAATGATTAATTATAATGTATTGCATAGGTACATGGTATCTACGGTTATGCGATATTAAAAGTAAAAAGGGGTTAAGTTGTCACATTTAACATTTTCTGTCATTGTGTGGGTACACACCTTGCCTAATAGTTTTTCGTTCGTGTAAGTTCATTGGTTATATAAGAATCTCCATTACATTGTGAGTAAAACAGTTTTCCTGACATCACTGTCATACAATTATCTTAAAAAAAAAGGGTTTTCAATTTTTTTTTGTTAGTTATGTCAAATCATTCTATACATAATATGACCTATATTTTTATACTGTCAACATTTGACATACGTGTACGAACTATTACGATTTTATTCATGTAGTAGACCTCATTCAAGTCATGTGATGACCTAAAGAGTAACCAGTCCATGAAAAAGTTGTAAAGACGTAGGATTAAAAGGATTTTTATTTAATAAAGGTTTTCAATATCTGCAAAGATTTTATTACGGTATAAATAAGTAAAACACGTTTTCTTTTCCAAAAATAATTTTTATGACGCAATATTTCTGAAAAAAAAAATTATTGTGGAGGAACACGTAAAAATTGTCAAAAGCATTAAATTTTTATATTTTATGCTGTTTTATAACTGATGAGTTCAAATTTTAATTGCTTATTCTTTTCCTTTAAGTTAAGTTGATTAGAATTATCGATTTTTTGGAATAGATGAATAATTATTAATTATTTATTTTAACATTGCATTTTTTTTGTATACTAAACATTTACAGTACTTACTTCAGCTGTAATTATTCATAAAGTCCGGAATACATTTTAAAATCTAAAGGCTTCGAAAAATCCACCACATCGAAAAGTAAATAAATTTTGAATTTTTCAAAGGGGCTTCAAATACACTGGGAGACTCGAAACACTTATAAAACGGCTTCAAGCTCATTGAAAGGACTTCAAGCACTTTAAGAGAACTTCGAACACAAACATTTACAGTACTTAGTTACTTTAGCTATGGTGATTCATAAAGTTCGGAATACATTTTAAAATCTAAATGCTTCGAATAATCCATTACATCGAAAAGTAAATAAATTTTGCATTTTTCAAAAGGGCTTCAAATACACTGAGAAACACTGTTAAAAGCAACTTGGAAGGCTTAAAGCACTTTAAGAGAACTTCGGGCACTTTTAAAGGGCTGTAATCACTTTAAAATTCTATAATAACATTTTTTAAATAACAAGTTACAAACCACTTTTTAAAGTACGTAAGTCGATTAACAAATCGAAATATACAGCGTTTCTGGTCTACCAGAAGACTTAAAGCACGTATTCAAGCACAAAGCATAAAACCCTCCCTAGATTTGTCCAGCTATCACAAAATTTTTAACTAAACTTTAGGGATTATTAAGAATTTTTTTATTAATTTCAGCTACATATTAAGTGGCATAAAACATGGAAAATTAACGTCTTTTCAATTCTTTTCTGGTTCTCAACTTCACAATGTCTAAAAAACATCTATTTCGACCTATGACTTTACAGAACACAGAATATTTATATTTTTTTTTTTAATTAAACGTTTTCTTAATAAAATATGAAAACTTGTTAGGTACCGCAATAAATAATACAAGTCAAAATTTAAACAAGTTCTTTGTCACTTTAGATCAACAATTAACATAACAAATATTATTAGAATGACAAAACCCTTTACAAAATTTTTGAGGGTAGTTTTTGTAAAAACCACTAAACTTTTAACTTTCCTTTAGGATTCAGCCGCTTTTTTAAATTACAAATTACTAATTGATAAATAATAATGAAAAAGCCATAGATAAATGCAACTCAATCATTAAAATAAATATTTTATCTTCCTTTTGCATCGCAGATGACGTAAAGATGTTTCATAAATTGATTCACTTACACAACACATACTTTTATGAATTGTATTCTTTTCTTAATCATTAAAATGAATAAATGAAAGATTTCTCCTTTCATCTTTTATTTTTTTATATAAATTTTATTAGGTATATATTCGCAAAGCCTTTTACGTATAATAAACAAGTGCTTGTATGTAAATACGAGTTCTTTAGGAGGTACTGTTTCAAATTCTCATCTTGCAGTTTTAATTTGACCAAGACATAATGATGTCATGATAATCCTTATATCTAAAAATCAAATATGCCCTATGACCATCCATATGTGTTGTCAAAAACAATTTTATACTTCCAAAAAGTACCGTTACGTATTTTACAATTAAGGTGTAGAAACAGATGTAAAACTTTTTTTTTTTTCTAAGTGTGGTTATGTTAAAGGTATTTTACTTAAAAATTTTCAATATTTATTTTTTTTAATCTTCGACAAACGCATTAACGCATTTAAGAAGACCTTGATAGCATTTAACAAAAACGTGTAGTATCTGCTAATTTGTGTGTGTGCCTATTTTTAGATATATGTACGTTAATTGTTAATAAAATTAAATTACCTATTTCAACTCATAGTCAGCTAATTGACGTTGTCATCTTCAAAGTAAAACTTTTTTTTTAATGTAATACCCACCTGTAAGTTTCCCATTTTTATATAATAGGTTGTAACGTTTTTTTTTCTATGAAAAATCCCGTTACTGAAGTTTTATTTATTTCGATTCAGTTTGTGTTTGTCTTGGTTCAGTTTTGTTGATTATTTCTTAATGTTGATCGACCTTCCGTCTTATCATCAAGGCTAACAACCTTCGCGCAGGACTAGGCGATCGATGGAGGGATCGATGAAATTTTCCGGTCGGTGCTCGAGGTCTTCTTCCTCGATCCTTGACACTGACGTGACGTGTATGTGTGTTTTTCTGTTGGTGTTCTGTGCTTGATTTTGCGTGAGAGTTTTTTTGTGATCCACTTACCTTTGCATTTTAATAGTTCATGTGAGGTTCATTCAAATTAATTATTTCTTTTAAAATCTTTTTTTGCTATTCACTCAATATTTATTTTTGATGTAACTTTGATTAATTTTTACGGAATTTTCCTTAGTACCCCGTGGTCTCTTTTTTAAATATCTAACTTTATATTTGTAATCTTTTGGGCCTTTGTGGCCAATTTTAAATTTCTTCATTTAATTAATTTTTCTCACTTTTTAATTTATATATTTTTAATAGTCAAAATTTTTTATGGTATCTGGGGTGTATCTTGAGTGCATGTTGGTTTAACGACAGACACCCTTACTCCTCCCTTTTTATCCGTTTTTTTTTAAGCATCTTCAATGCGAACAACTTTTTAACATTTGATTAATATTTTTTAGTTTTAGGAAATTAATCAGCACTTTTATTTGTGCCCTAATTTGTCAGCCCATTGAAATTTTCTTAGAATAGGTTCCGGTTGGATTAGGGGGCTGGGATTAAAGGGTAGGGGTGAAGACATCCTGAAACTATTTTACAAAGGCAAATAGACAAAGCTCTGGTTTCCAACTAATCTCAATAACCAGTTAGAGGCCGATAAATTCCTGCAGGCGGCCCCCTGAAGATTAAAAGGTTGGTCCATGAAGCTATTTCGCTGATATCCTCTTGCCTCACAACACAGCACGAGAAGTTCCCGATTATACCCTGAAACCAGCTTCCAGTCCCTACATTGGAGCAGGGAACTCTTCTTTTTGGTGGGCTACGTGTGTTATTGTAAGTTTTGTTGTTTTTGTTGTGTGTAATTTTTTGTTAATATACTCTTCAAGTTTTATTTGTTTTTTTTTAAGAGAGCTTCGAGCTCTCTAAAGCTTCAGGATTCTGCAGGAACCACCGATGCACTACCCGGTGCCCAATAAAGTTGTCATTTCTTTTATTCTTTTCTTTGTTTGACAAAGTGGCGCCCGAGCACGTTTTCTTTTTAATATTTTCATGATAATTAAATTTTTTTAAACAAACTATTAATAATTTCAAAACCCAAGTAATAGTTTTGTTAAAAGGTACTTTAACTGAATTAGGATCTATTACTTTCTTCAGGGTTTGAAAATGTTTTGTGTTTGTTGTAAATTCAGACAAAATTATTTGCCATTTATTTATGATACTTGAGGATGTTTGTTTATGATTCGTACGTAATTAAGAATGATTAAGAAAATTTTGGCAATATGACAAAAATTACACGTTCTATAAAGAAATATTCAGCTGACGATGATGATGAGAGAATAAATATTAATTTTATACGTTTTTTCTACAAAAATATTTATTATGGTATACCATGTTCTAAACCTTGCAATACGTACTTAGGGCACCAAAATAAATTTTTTAGTATCACATGAAACGCTTTCACAGCGATTCTTGGCGAATTTTGTAAAATTTCTCTACTGGTGATGTACCGGGTGTCCCATTTTTTATTACCCACTTGAATATTTTTCGGGAAGTTACTTATCGAAAAATGTTTTTTATAAAAGTTGGAAGGTTCAAGGGGGACATCGGATAGTGACCCACAGTTTGATTTTGAACGCGACCTTCAACGTCATTTAAAATAAGTTTTTCTTAAAATATACCTTATTATAATATAAAAAAATTATAGTTTCCCTCTCTTTTACTAACGATCCGATCTTATAAATATTTCTATAACTATTCGTTTATCTTTTTTAAAAATGTATTTCTTTACATCTGTTGTGATTCGTGCAGTGTTCTTTATTTTTATACATAAACATTTTCAAACAAAATAGTGTTTTTTTATTCATTAATATTAACTTTTTATTTAAATAAAGAAAAACGCTAAAATGTAATACATAAGGTGTCCGTAAATACGAAATTTCTTTATTACAAAAATTAGTCTGTCTACAAATGTCACGTTTAATTGCTTGTGCAAATGGGACGTCCGCATCTGGGAAGACACCCCTCATTTTAGTAATTGTCAGTAAAACTGGGAAGAGCACAGAACCTATCCTGTCGTATACAAGGGGGGGGGGGTCTTGCTGAGTGTGACAAGATGTACCAAGGGGGGACAGGGGGTCTATGGCAACGTGACGTTCGCCGTTTATCAAAAAATTTTACTGAATTTTTACAGAATTCTTGGACTTCTGATAAATAGAAATATTAATTATTTGTTCGTTACACACAAAAGATATTTATTAATTTATTTAAATTTTATTATGAAAATAAAAAAAATATTTCTGACTATCAAAATTTGTGTATTATCAATCAAAATTTATCATGTTCAGGGGGGAAGGGTTTTAGTTTTTGTGATGAGTGTTCAACCGGGGGGGGGGGAGGGGGTCAAAAAAGCTAATTTTAGCGTAACGTATTTTAGTCCCCAAAAAATGATAAATTATTTTGGTCCTGCAGCACCCCTACATCAGCATAGAACTGTTAATTATTTATTTGTCTAGCATTAAAAATACTTATGCCTGAAAGTTTATTATTGCTTAGTTAAACCTTGAAATTTATTTATACATATTTTGGGATTATTGTTCCCATTCATTCGGTTTATCGTCAGCAATTTACAACTCAATTAGAATTCAACTCGATGTTTTTGTATACCTAATGGATTATTAATATGATTTTCAAAAGGAAATGTGCTATCTATGTAGATAATAGTAAAATTTTACGAACAGGTGTCTGTCTGGATGGTGGTAATTATATTTCTATGACAAATACAATAACGAGAACATAATTCCTCAATTCTTCTCGGAAAGTGAGTAGTTATACGTACATTATAAATAAAGGATTAATCGTTTTGTTGTGAGTTAATAACCATTATTATTCAAATTCAATCGATTAAATTATTCAAATAACAATAAGGAAACGCCTATTACCTCAACAGAAATAGTATTGTGCACCTATAGGGTGAATTAGGTGTATTATAAACGATGTAATGTTATTTTACTCTATTTACAAAAGTTCTTCCTATACGGAGAATATAATCATGAAAATATTGCTAGAATTCTAGCAAACATGACTAAAAAATCTGTCAATTATATGGACGACCAGACGCTGAAGTAGATTTTACTAGAAATGTCTAGTCAATCTACGTTCGGTGTTGAGACTGAATTCTAGTAAAATTGACTTGATAAGAAAACATTTTTTACACTTCTTATCACTAATTTTACTAAATTATTCTCATTCTAGTATTTTTTTTTTACGACGCGATAAAATAATCGAAAAGTTGTAACGAATAAGCTGAATTTCTATGGTGCTTTTTAAAGGTTTAATGAAAAAATATTATAAAAAACAAATAACACTTATAAACTAATTATAAATAATTCTTAAAACTACTTGCCTAAATAATTATCAACTGGGGCAGGGATAGCGAACCTTTTTTGATGTCCGTGCCACAAAGTCATAAAAATTCTTTTTTAAATAGGCAACGTGCCACACACAATAAAATTTCATTCGAAATGTTAGCGTGGTGAAACTATACGTAAGAATAATTAAACAAACAAACAAAAGCAATTCATCTTTAAACAATTTTTTATTAATCAATGTTTTACAAAAAGCAATATGCTAGAAACAAAATTCACGTTAAAAAAAATGTTTTTAATGTGATTTTTGTTGTTGTACACAAGTTGATAAAGATTTAATAATATCTAGTTCATATTTAGTTAATTTCAACAGTACGCATGCAGAGCTCGACTCATCCGTCATTCTATTTCTATATTTATTTTTTATAAAATTTAATTCTGAAAATAGAGATTCACATGCCCACGTCGATGAAAAAATTGATAAAATTGCCTTTGCTAATATTTTTAAAGTTTTAAACAATTAAACGTGTCAGGAACTGAATTCCATGTATAGTTAGAATTTCATCTTCTGCAATTTTATTTATTTTATCCAATAATCGATTACTTTCAATAATTTCTAAATCATTTCTTAAATCAACAAATTTTTGGTTCTATATCGTACTTGACTGAAATTCAACTAATTCATTAAAATTTAACCACTCAAGGACTTTTCAATTTAATTTTTCAAATGGTATTGTATCAGGATATAAAATAAATTTTGATTCGAGCGCTGCGACAGCAACAACATTCAAATACCTTAAGAAGGCGAAACTGGATACGCAAAATTTTTTATCTAATGCGCATCTGTATATACTTCGTAAGATTTCATGCGATATTTTAATAATAAAATGTATAATTTGACGGTTCTAGTGAACATACTAAGATAGGTATTCAGTACTACAAATTTAAATCATAAATTAAGATTAATAATTTTTAATTCATTTCAAATTTTCAAACGAGCCACATGTAGCACGAGTGCCAATGGTTCGCCATCCCTGAACTAGGGGCGTTGATAATGGCAGGAACTCTTATCAGGGCATTAGGGTGAGTGATAGCGGTAACCCGCTATACCCCCCTAACCCCTCTGACTTGCTGGCTCGATTTTATTGACTTAATCCCTCTTTATTACTCTGACTTGCAAGGCACACTTTTGCCGTGGAATCATGTCGCATTTCCGTGTGGCGGTTCCTTGTTGCGTAAAACCAATACGTTGCATTTTCAAATTAGAACAATTGTAATTAATGAAATAAAAACAATTAAAAGGAAATATAATTTTGAAAAAATATGAGCACTATGTGACAAGGTAGAGAAAAAAGTCTAGACTTATTTAGCTTGATTATTCTAATACCTACTAATTATTAGAAACAATGAAAAATTGTTTTATACCATCAAGTACATTTTATGAGAATTCTAGTATTATTTACTAGAAAAATTTTGCACCAAATGTTGACCTTCCATCTTCTATGTTTTAAAATAATATTTAAAAAAATAAAAAGTTTACCAAAATCTGAATAATTTTCAAGTAATGTTAACATAATATGTCATCTAGATTTTAAGAAGACAACAACCTGATGCTCAAAGGGTATGTACACTATACAGTACAGTACAGTAAAATGCAAATAATAAAGGTATACATATATGCATACGAGTTCATCAAAATGCAGCATAAGTTGTTTTTGAATTAACATGTAAGTATATACTACCTACCTAAGCGATTTCAGAGCAAAAAATGTAAATTACTTTACGCGAGTCAATCCAATATTAAAACCTTCAACTGTATTTTATTTTACTTTGGTGTGCATTTGTAATTATGATGGAAATAGAAATAAAACGCTTCCAATAAAGGTAATATTCGAATTTTAAACAAAGGTCTTTTTATAACTGAATGATTTAAAGAAATGAAGGCTCTTGTCCCTATTTTCTGGAAAATTAAAACCATTATATAAACCAGATACAATCTGAATAACAACAATTTTCCTGAAATTTTGTGTGCATGCCGGCTAGGTCTGCGAATCGGCCACTATCTATTTTTTATCCCCCTAAATGTTAAGGGGTGGTCCACCCCTAATATATTTTTTTAATTTTTTAGACAAATCTTTTAGTTTTACTTTTCTTATGATATAGCATACAAAAATACATACAATCCTTAAATTTTACCCCTCTACGATCAACCCCTATTTTTTATTTGTTAATTAAAAACTATTTTTTTTTTAATTTTGTCATGACAGAATAAAAAATTTCATATTACTCTTAATTTTCACCCTCATACGATCAACCCCTATTTTTCCATCGCGATTTTAATTTTTTTTTATGTTCTCGCCGGTCGATAACTGATCAACTATCAATCGATCAGTTATCCCCGCCAGGTGTCTACCGTTGTCACCACTCATCCAGCAAACATCACGGAGTAGGGGTGAGGACGAAGCCGGTCTCCTGTCTTACTCACTATACATTTTTCAGCCATTTTTGAAGTGAAACTACTAATGCTACTTTAAACAAGGTTGCGTTAAACGTTTAACGCTACCATGGAAGGGGAATAGAAAGAGACAGAGCGAGAATGAATGCGTTGCACAGAGCGAGAGCACAGTATACGTCTAAGCAGTAGGGACATAACTGTCGGTTCCTTTGATTTTCGCGTAGCGCGTTTCTGTGACCTTGAGAGGGGTCCGCCATGTTAAAAGTGGATCCTTTTTAAGCGGGAATTTAAATAGATGTCAAAGTAGAAACGAACCAAGCTTGCAATATGATTGCGATATTGGCAATGGAGAGTAAAAAATTATTGCTTTGTTTAGCAAATATCGATCGATGTGTAATATGAAAGAAAACGACTGTATTAAAATTGAAAAGAAATAAAACAACACACAGAAAAGTGAAAACTGTTTATTAAAGATTCATTACACTTTGAAGCTGCACACCATCTGCTGGCTTTTTTCGCATTCATTTTGAAAAACAAGGTAACACGTAACACCAAATACTGCTTCGCAACTTTTCTAACCTTAAATTGCCTTAAATAATTCAATATTTGTAAACGTGAGGAACAGCTGTTTTGTCGACGACATTTTGAAAGTGGATCCTTGTAACGCATGCGTATTAAAAATACGCTACGCGAAAATTGCGTTATGTCCATACTGCTTAGAAATATACTGTGGCGAGAGTGAATGCGTGGCACTCAAATACATGCGCGTAGTAGTGAAACTTCTAATGCGACTTTAAACAAGGTTGCGTTAAACGTTTAACGCTACCATGGAGGGGGAACAGAAAGAGACAGAGCGAGAGTGAATGCGTGGCACTCGAACACATGCGCGTAGTAGACGAGTAGCGTCCAATATATCAACGCAAGAGGGAGAGAGAAAGAAATATACACAAAGGTAGAAAGTAAGAGAGAGAAAGAGAGTGTGAATAATTATTTTTGATGTTTAAATAGCTATAAAGAATTGTAATCTCAATATATTAGTTACTTTAATAAAGATTAATTTATTAACCTAAATAAAGCATACTTTCATTGTTTACAACGCTTTCGATTATAAGTACATCCCCACACACTTATAGTAGATAGTTATTTTTATTGAACTAAAAAAATGTTTCTTAGAAATAATATACATGGCAAAACAACGTTTGCCGGGTCAGCTAGTATAATATAAAATTGAAAAGGCAGGATGCTCATATGAGATATGATACAATATCAAGACGGAAAAACCAAGAATATTGTCTTGTCAAGAGTGTTTGTTCAATATACGGTATAATAAACAATACAAACTGGTCAAAATCAAATGTGCTTGCTTAAGTAATTTCTCAAATAACATTCACATTAGAAATCACCAACACCTTACAATAATTTTTTTTTTTGAAAAATTAATTAGGTTACTTACAAAGGCCTGAATGAGGAAGTTAAGTCAAGAGTCTTGAATTATTCAATCTTGCCTTATTTTATCTTGAAAACTAACAATTAAAAATATCAAAAACAAGATATAGGGTCAGGTGGCGTAATTGTAAAACCGAGGCAATTGTAAACAGGCTCTTTATTTCGATGAAATAGGACACTTGATTATTCCAACTAATGGGAATTATAGACTGTGGTGTTGACTTTTGACGGTTGGATGCTTTAGCGCGCTAAACAGCAGAGGAAGAGTGTCGCAATTTTTTATGTTAAACAGTGAAAGTATTTCTATTATGTAATATATAATTTTTGGGGTAATTGTGAACACGGCTTTATAAATATAATTTTCATTGGAATTCACGTTTCAAAGCGAATTGTTCACTTTTGCCCCATTAAAAACCTTTATAAAGCCAGTACAAACAAGATGATTGTTCACATTTACCCCTAAGTTTTCGACTGCGTTAATAAGTGAAGGAGTAATTGTAAACTTAAGTTTTTTGCAAAAAAATCCGAATTTGCGTATTTAACAACAAAAACGAAACAAGGACCCAAATTAATCACATAGTCGCTTAAATTTAATCTTCAATTATTTTGTTCGACTATCCACAAAATTTACGGTATAGAAAATAAAAGCAGCAATTGTACGTAGTATATTATCGTAGAATAACGTACTAATGATTTAAGTTATAATTAAAATATCATTGACGTGAGTTGATGCTGGATGGGGTTACAGAGAAATTGCTACCGATCAAGCTTATGATTTGATATTAGGCACGCTAAAGTGGATTTTAATGCCTTCCAGTGATCGATTTCGTTCCTGAAATAGCATCTCTCTATTCCGAACAACGGACACGTAACATCTCCAGAACCACCAACCAGAAAATAATTATGGGGAACGTGAAAATCTCCCTTTTGTATTCTATTAGCAGTAGAAAGTAGAAACGACAAACAGAACGTATTTTGGTCAGTAACTCGCCTCTAGTAATTAGCACAGCTTTGGATTTAAACAAAACTGACCAAGTGATTACAAAATATGGAGAAATACATTTAGATATTTATGGTAAATTAGGGCCTAGTTGTTGCAGCTCGTTTTCTCCAGTCAGCCGATAACATTCCATTATAAGAAGGGAAGACCGTACTATAGGCGCCTTCAATGCTTCAGAGTGTAATGGACGAGCAAGCGTTTTGGTTTGCCCAGGACACGTCGCTATTTTAGTGGAAATATTATGATTCGATTTCAGAACATTTTCTTAAATTAATATTGGAAACTTTAAATTCTAGCTGCTATTTATAAAAAGAAAAAACAGAATCTTACTTCTCTTTAAGTTGGGAGACAACAATTAAAACATAGAGTGGTAAACAAGTTGCTTAATTGCTCATAAATATTAATTGGCGGTTGTTTACTGTAACTGCGCTTCGTAAATTTTCACCAAAAATTAATAAAACAATAGAAAATTGATATATACGCACACGCATAATTATTCCAATATGCAAAATGGCAATTTTATGCTGTTGTGCTAATTACGAAATCAAAATTTATTTATGCAACGGTGCATTAATTGCAAAAATTATTATTTGAATAGCCAACCGGCCATTTATTAATAAATTAAAGATGATATAAACATTATTCAAAATGTCATTTTCAAATTACGCAGTCAATTAAATCTCCATTAATAGATTTTGAGTGGGTATTTATCTCTTTAAGGAGGTTCAAATTCAGTGAATTTTAAATTGAAACGTAGATTATGTATTAAATTCTCTGTAACGAAACGACAATAAAATACAGGAAATATTACTTGAACTTAGTGTTTTTACACATAGAAAATGTAAAATTTTAGTTTTATCGAAAAATTGAAGTTTTCCTTTCGTTAATGTAGGTACTGAGTTAAACTGACGACACTTTTTCATTCGCATACAAAATAATTCTAACTAAACCAAAGACATTTTGTAATTAAATGAGTTTTGAAATCTTTAAGAGTTTACACTTAAAACAAAGTTATTTGTATAATATAGAAAAGGCCAATTACATATAAAATTTTGGTTTCAAACTGAATTAAAAGCATCCGGAGAATTGTAATTCCGAAAACTTTGGCAATTCAATTTACTTATGGCATTCGTCCAATTAAATCAACTTGTACACGTTATGTCAAGTAGGTTATCCGGAAAATTTGCACATTTATTTTATTAACCTTAAACATTGGCAATGTTAACGGAAATATGTAATAGACTGTGTAATTTTCAGTTATCGCCCTCATCGCGAAGTACTTTTATAGTTAAGATTTTAATTACAAATCAAGTTCTCGACAAAATTAGGACGATATTCTATATAATTGTGCTTAAGTTTATCCTTAATTGGAATTCTGATACTAACAGTAGGAAGTTTTGTGTTCTACGAATAAATAGTTATAAAAAAAGATACATTCTTATAATTATTAAATGGACTAGATATAAATTTCGACTGTAGTATTTGACAGTTATTCGTGCCGTTCAAAAAACATCTGCTTCAAAATTTGACTAACACCAAAACAGAAAATATTATAAAAACATTTCCCCGTGTAGCACAGGTGTAAAAACCTAAATGAACTTTTATGACATAGTTATTAAGAAACTGTCAAGATTCATGAATTATTAAAACATAAGACAAACGAAATTATGTGCTGAATGTACTAAACAAGTTTTTGGGCTGTAAGTGAAACGTATTAGAACGTGTAATAGCAGTTAAACAAATGAAGGGCATGGTTAACCGAAAATATTATGACGCTGTAGTATTTGACAGCTATTCGTGCCGTTCTAAAAACATCTGCTTCGAAATTCGATTAACACCAAAACAGAAAATATTATAAAAACATTTCCTTATGTAGCTCAGGTGCAAAAGTTTAAACAAACTTTTATGACATAGTTATTAAGAAACTGTCGAGATTCATGAATTACTAGAACATAAAACAAACGAAATTATGTGCTAAATGTGCTAAACAAGTTTTTTGGCTGCAAGCGAAAATATTAGAATGTGTAATAGCAGTTAAACAAATGAAGGGCGTGGTTAACCGAAAATATTATTACGTTGTAGTATTTGACAGTTATTCATGCCGTTCTAAAAACATCTGCTTCGAAATTCGATTAACACCAGAACAGAAAACTTAATAAAAACATTACCTCATGTAGCACAGGTACAAAAATTTAAATAAGCTTTTATGACATAGTTATTTGTTCAAAAATAAGTAAGTCATTTCCGCATTAAGAAACTGTCAAGATTCATGAATTACTAGAACATAAAACAAACGAAATTATGTGCTGAATGTACTAAACAAGTTTTTGGGCTGCAAGCGAAAAGTTTTAGAACGTGTAATAGCAGTTTAACAAATGAAGGGCGTATTTGACAGCTATTCGTGCCGTTCTGAAAACATCTGCTTCAAAATTTGACTAACACCAAAATAGAAAACATTATAAAAACATTTCTTTGCGTAGCATAGGTGTAAAAATCCAAATGAACTTTTATAACGTAGTTATTAAGAAATTCTAAAGACTCAAAATTTATTAGAATATAAGACGGACGAAATAATGTACTAAATGGACTAGACATGAATTTCTACTGCAAGCGAAACGTTTTAGGACGTGTAATAGCAGTTAAATAATTGAAGGGCATACCTAACTGAAAATGCTATAACGCTATAGCATTTGACAGCTATTCGTGCCGTTCTAAAAACGTCTGCTTCGAAATTCGATTAACACCAGAACAGAAAACATTATAAAAACATTTCCTCATGTAGCACAGGTGTAATAATTCAAATAAGCTTTTATGACATAATTATTAAGAAACTGTCAAGATTAATGAATCATTAGAACATAAGACAGGCAAAATTATAGGCTAAATGCAGTACACAAGTTTTTTGGCTGCAAGCGAAACGTATTAGAATGTGTAATAGCAGTTAAACAAATGAAGGGCGTATTTGACAGCTATTCGTGCCGTTCTAAAAACATCTGCTTCGAAATTCGGCTAACAGCAAAACAGAAAACGAGAAAGTCTTCGTGTACCATGATATAAAGCAGATAAATGGGCATTTATGACAGATATTGGGAAAGGGTCTGTCTGTTATCACAAAAATTGACAATTTTAAATAACAGATTCTTCTATAGGTATGTAAATCATCCTTTTGCTTTTATTTATGGATCTTAATTTAATATTTTTTTTAACCCTAAACGTTAGCAATATTAAACGAAATATGCAATAAACTCTATAATTTTCAGTTATCGCCTTCATTGCGAAGTACTAATTAATTACAAAGTACCTAAGTTCCCGTTAAAATTACAGCGATATCCTAATTGTACTTAAGTCCATCTTAAATTAGAATTCAGGTACTACCTACCAGTAGGAGATTTCATGTTCTACAATAATACGGGTGGTAATAATTATTATTTAATTAGCTGTGAAATTTTTAGTTAGTACTTTCTTAATTAGTATTTTAATTACTTATCTATGCAGGTACAAAATATAATATTCTAGAAATATGAAATAAATAAATTACCTAAGGAAAATATTAACGACTTCAATATTGTATTAATTTTAAGATAAATATTCCCTATAAAATTAAAGATGTGTGATTGTGTCTAAACTGTACCTAAGTATTAATCAATCAACAACTTACGTTTCATTTCAATTTGTACAAAATTTTAATTCTATGAGCTAGAGCCATAATATCTGAATAAAACAGTCTTTATATTAAAAGCAGTAGATTGTAGGGACTGATTTCAAAAAATTGATAAATTTTGGAATACACGCGAAACGTCAAAAAGGGTGACATAATTAGCTTGAAGAGAACTAGGTCAAATTATTATCGTGTTCATTTTAAACAAAAATGAAGACTGTCGTTACTGTCGACGAGTTGTCTTCATTTTTAGGCATGGATCACAACATATACTTTTGTGGGTTCTATCCTTGTCTTGTTCATTAAAACGAATAAAGGTCGTGTTGCCAATGTGGTCGTGTATTATTTCATACACATGCAATCTTAAATTTTATAGACTGTACATGGTTATATCGATATTTACTTTGAAAATATCAGAAACATGATGTTATACTAATATAATACTAAAAAACAAAATTATACACATTATTAGATGTAATCGCTTGCTAATTTGTATGAAAGTACCTACATATTGAGAATATGCGTGAGTCAGATACAAGGCAGGGTCAAAATTAAAAAACAAAATATCTGTTTTCTTTTATCATTTTGTTAAAATTTCTTGTAATTCAGACGCATCCACAAATAACTTATTAATTGTATATAGTAAGTCATTATATGAATAATTTGAGATAAATATGTGACTTACCAAATAAAATCTTTGCAGTGCGAGCAAAACGTAGGTTGTTTGAAAAAGCGCGGAATGAAGCGATGATCTTTGACATTGTAGATGTTCTTTTTCTTGAGGGCTCCTTTACGTTCCCGAAGTCCCATTCCGGTTTTCTTCAGATCACCATCCTCACCTGATCCTGCTGTTCCGTCTTCTTCAGCCATCGCGTCGTCTTCAGAGACGCCGGCGTCTCTTTACTTCTTTCTATCAATCAAATTCCTTCACTGGGTCAACAATACCAACAATGCCACATTACAATTATTGGCCGACGCTAACAAAACATTGTTTTGCAAAAACATTTCAAAATTTTTGCGAACGAAACGAAGAAAGAAAATCTCGCGGTAAAAAAATTGAAAACAAACAAACGAACTAGTCTATAAAACAGATGAACTAAGTGACTGACTGACCTACTACGATCGCAAAGCAGCCTGGTTGAGGCCACTGAGCAGCAGTGGAACACAAGACGGAGGCTCTTGGAATGTCAATAATCGCGATCCTCAATTGAAGGAAAGCACGCTAGGTGAGCGAGCGTCGCATGCGTATACCGACGCCGCGACGTCCTTACGCCTACTACGGCCGCGAATGAGATGACACTGTTTCGCGCTGTTCGAACAAGCCCAACAGACAAAGAGGGAATGAATGAACGGAAAACCAGGTCCGGATTGCTTTTACATTTTTAAACGCGATAACAAAGGAATCGTTGCAAATTGCACTTTATCCCAAATGCCAAGATTCGATCTTTGGTTTGGCTGGGGAGATTTTCAAAGTGTTCTATACCCCTGCATAAGGTCCATTTCTGCGAAAACAAATATTGGTTGTATATGGGGTATAAATGGGGATTCAAGAAACAAGCAGAGAAACAAAATATAAAATATTTTCGTTTAAAATTATAAAGTAAAAGTAAAGGTTAAATTTCGGGTGGAAGAAGAATAAATTAGTTAAATTAAAAGAAAAGCTTATGACTTGATGGGCTGAATTTATTCTCAAAAAAAAAGGGGGGAGGGGTGAGGAACTTTTTGGGGTTATTGTAAATCGCCTTTCTTTGGAGCAATATTTCAATGAAAAGTTTGAAATTTAGTAAAATTTTTAAAAGGAACTAACGTAATCTAATCTAACTAAAACTGGACATGGGGAAGGAGGGATTATCCCCATAAAACGGGCTTTATCTTTAAATAACTATTCAGCTTCTTGAATATAGTAATGGATAATTCAAGCTTTAAATGGTGTAACTTTCTTCCACTCGGAGTTTGTTGTGGGGACTGTCTACAGTTAATACTCCCCCTGGATATTAATAACAAAACGATAATGAAAACATTACAATAGAAGTAGTCCGATCAAATTAGACCAAAAAATAAGAGTAAAGCTACATAAATTCCCACCAAGCTGAAAATCAGTGGGATTGTTTAAAGTATGATTAAAAATAAAATTTGAAAGTTCCCCATCTTTCCCTTGTATGGAAAAAATTTTATTCAAGGTTAAAGGTCAAAAAAATGAGTTTTTCGCGATTTTCAGCAAAACGGTAAGTTTTATCATAAAATTACCCCAGACAAAAATTGTAGATCATAAAATTATCTACAAAATATGTATCTCTAAAATACCCCAAAATAAGCTATGTGACAAATAAATCCCCAAAAACTAGAAAATATTTAGTGCAAATAGGAAAAAGATTGTAGAGGAAAACTTTTCCCCAGAAGAATTCCCCTGAAAAATATATCCCCAAAAAATATCCCAAAGGAAAAACAATCCCCTATTTTTTGTGGAAAATCCCCCAATCTGGCAACCCTGAGACTAACAGTATTTCATTTATTGGGCACACTGACATAAAGCAGGTATAAGACCCTAGCCACGCATACAATTGAACAGGAGACAGATGTTGTCTCGAGGTTACACTGGCGTATAAAATAAGGGACTGGGTTTCATTTTACCTGATATCTCAGAAACGGTGGCTCTTAGGAAAAAAATATTCATACATGTTTTATAGATAATTTTATGATCTACAATTTTTGTCTGAAGTATTTTTATGATAAAACTTACCGTTTTGCTGAAACTCGCGGAAAACTCATTTTTTTGACCTTTGACTTTGAATAAAACTTTTCCATACAGGGGAAAGATGGGGAACTTTCAAATTTTATTTTTAATCATATTTTAAACAATTTTACTGATTTTCAGCTTGATGGGAATTTATGTAGCTTCGAATGTCTAAATTGACCGGACTAAAGTTTTTCCAGACGAAACACCTCTATTATTATTTATCGGTAGAGAAAATTCTGACTTCCTTTTAAGGGGTGATCGATTTTTCACTTGGACCTAGATGAACGATCGATTCACTCCCCCCTCCACTTCCGTCAATCCCCCTCTCTTTCTGGAAGTAAAGCTAAAAAATCAACCTTTACCAAAATATAAAAATTTTATGAAGATTTGGAGCTTGATTATGACTCCTAGTTGGAAAATATAAAATTCGAGATCCATATAACCATTCTTCTTCGAGCATCATTATTATAGAGTCATCAGTCCAAAAATTTTCTTTTTGTCTTATACAATTTTTTGCATTTTCATTGAACTATAATTTCAAACATTGTTAACACGTATGTGCAAAGAACGCTAATCGAATCTAAGTCTTCTCCAGCCCCTTTTTACTGCTAAATTGCTTCTATTAAAGTTATAACAGTTAACTAACGTTCCATGTATTAAATCATCATATCAAATTAACCGAATTGGTATCAACTTTATAGTGTCCTGAGTTAACCTCCCCTTTCGCTAAAATCTCACATTTGTGAACAGTAACTCAATCTAGATCTTTACCTCTCTTAACTCCTGTTTCTGCCTCAAATCTACCTCCTCATCAATCTTTTCATGTGTCCTACCATCATCGAATCTCTGCTTTTCCTTATGGATTTCCACAGTACCTACTATTTCCAGAAAGATAATTCCATTCCATTAATTAGTAGGTACGTGTTGGACTTTCTTTATTTGAATCCCTCCCTTCCCCCTCAATGAGAGTTGATCTTCTCTAGTTAGATTTAATAATAATTCTCTGAATTAAAAACTTCTGCTGAGATTATCAATGCCTCCCACCCTTTCAAAAGAGGTTTGATGTGGTTTCTCTCCTCTTTGGTTCTCTATTTTGAACTCAGGTAATTAATGGATATCCCATCCCCCATATTCCACTCACAGTTTCATCCTCTTTTTATATCACATCCCAAAACATAATTTTCTAATGGGGATGGCAATTTGAATTTATTGAAAAAACAACTTAAAATATATTAATTACTTCCTCAACAATATTAAGATTACTTAAGGTGTCACCTTGTAATGCCAAAATAAATATACGCTCCAATCAAGTTATTTTCGGAAAACCTTTTCGAAATTTTGTTGTGGCGATGGAAAATCAATTCAATAAAATTATTCTCGTGATGGCACAAAATGTCATTCCATTTATTTAAATTATTTTTTATTTGAAAAACTTTTTCGAGATTGTGGCAGTATAAAATCAATTTTGTAAACTACATTTTTCCGTAGGTAAAATTTTCTTAAAATTTTTGAAAGCCGGATCTGAAAAAGAAAACTTCGTACAGCAGACGTCGCGAGGCCGACGCCTGCGCCGAAAATTGCAGGCCTTTAATTCATTTCGTTTACCATGGAGTTGGGAAATTCTGTACGTACACATATACAAATATATTAAGACTTTATGCTCGCAACTGTTACCACTGCGATTGCAGGCGATGCTCTTGGTTATTTTTACGTTTTTTTTTTTATTAAACACTTGAAAGAGCACACGAACATCGACGCTTTCATACTATTATACTGTACTTGGAAGTTGTCGATTTTCCTGTGGAAAATCTTTAGAATATCTGAAAAATATTTAACAATTATTTTTAGACAAGAAAATTTTAAAATTTTCATCGCTCATATCCTAATAAATTATTGCATAGGGTATGGCGACGTCAACAGAAGTGATCTGAAGTTCTTCAGATCTGTATGTATTTGTGAACAGTAACCTAGTTCTAAATCTTCTATTTCTTTTACTCCTGTGTATACCTCAAATTCATTTTTGACTAGCTCTTCATGTCTCAAAAAGTGTCCGACCGTCCTACCTCTGTTTCTTTATTATATTCCATTGTACCTTCTGTTCTCCTGATTCTTTCATTTCCGTCGTCCACCTATAACACCACATTCACCTCATTTAAGAAGTTGAAAGTCTAAAAATCATCATGTGGCAGATATGAAGACAATCATTTTCTTATGTAGAACGATATCGTCCAAATTTGAGTCAAATATATTTTTTCTTTAACGTTAATGGTGTATTTAATTATGTGATTTTTTTAATTTATATCCCAAATTGCCTTTATTTTGCATTTATTATTTATGTATGTACCTACTTACATGTCAAACTGTCGCTGCCAAAAATTCGATCTGCCAGGCTGAGGAGGAAAAGGTTAAGGTTGCGGCCGACCGGTTATAACTCATAGTTACCTTTACCGCAGGTGACCTTAATGGCAAATTAATTTACACTCTGTCTCACACGAAAACGATAAATGTTAGAGCAAATATACCAATCTTTCATAAAAAATGACGAATGTGAACTGATTTCTAGTGAAAGGTTAGGGATAATAAAAGGGCGATAATCCCGTACATCACGAGCTCAAAACGATATATTATGAACCGAATGGACTAATAAAGAAGTCTTTAAGCAGTAACTGAAATGCTTTAGGACGTGTAGTAGCAAATTATAACAAACGCAGGGAGTTAAATTGCTACGACAATAGAGTGTTTGACAGCTATTAAAGCTGTTCTAAAAACATATGGTTCGTAATTCTAACACCACAACATTAAAACAGAATACTTAATAAAAACGTTGTTTAAGAATAATCAGATCGTAAGAAGGACGAAGTTAACTACATCATGAGTTAAATTGATTAAAGAAGTCTTTCAGCAATAAGCGAAATGCTTTGGAACGTGAAGTATAGCAAATTAAAACAAAAAAAAGGCATTAAATTGCTACGACAATAGAGTGTTTGACAGTTACTAATGTTGTTCTAAAAACATATGGTTCGTAATTCGAACACTACAACATTAAAACAGAATACTTAATAAAAACGTTGTTTAAGAATAATCAGATCGTAAGAACGACAAAATTAACTACATCATGAGTTAAATTGATTAAAGAAGTCTTTCAGCAATAAGCGAAATGCTTTGGAACGTGTAGTATAGCAAATTAAAACAAAAAAAAGGCATTAAATTGCTACGACAATAGAGTGTTTGACAGTTACTAATGTTGTTCTAAAAACATATGGTTCGTAATTCGAACACTACAACATTAAAACAGAATACTTAATAAAAACGTTGTTTAAGAATAATCAGATCGTAAGAAGGACAAAATTAACTACATCATGAGTTAAATTGATTAAAGAAGTCTTTCAGCAATAAGCGAAATGCTCTGGAACGTGTAGTATAGCAAATTAAAACAAAAAAAAGGCATTAAATTGCTACGACAATAGAGTGTTTGACAGTTACTAATGTTGTTCTAAAAACATATGGTTCGTAATTCGAACACTACAACATTAAAACAGAATACTTAATAAAAACGTTGTTTAAGAATAATCAGATCGTAAGAACGACAAAATTAACTACATCATGAGTTAAATTGATTAAAGAAGTCTTTCAGCAATAAGCGAAATGCTTTGGAACGTGTAGTATAGCAAATTAAAACAAAAAAAAGGCATTAAATTGCTACGACAATAGAGTGTTTGACAGTTACTAATGTTGTTCTAAAAACATATGGTTCGTAATTCGAACACTACAACATTAAAACAGAATACTTAATAAAAACGTTGTTTAAGAATAATCAGATCGTAAGAAGGACAAAATTAACTACATCATGAGTTAAATTGATTAAAGAAGTCTTTCAGCAATAAGCGAAATGCTCTGGAACGTGTAGTATAGCAAATTAAAACAAAAAAAAGGCATTAAATTGCTACGACAATGGAGTGTTTGAAAGTTACTAATGTTCTTCTGAAAACATATGGTTCGTAATTCGAACACAACAACATTAAAACAGAATACTTAATAAAAACGTTGTTTAAGAATAATCAGATCGTAAGAAGGACAAAATTAACTACATCATGAGTTAAATTGATTAAAGAAGTCTTTCAGCAATAAGCGAAATGCTCTGGAACGTGTAGTATAGCAAATTAAAACAAAAAAAAGGCATTAAATTGCTACGACAATAGAGTGTTTGACAGTTACTAATGTTGTTCTAAAAACATATGGTTCGTAATTCGAACACTACAACATTAAAACAGAATACTTAATTAAAACGTTGTTTAAGAATAATCAGATCGTAAGAAGGACAAAATTAACTACATCATGAGTTAAATTGATTAAAGAAGTCTTTCAGCAATAAGCGAAATGCTCTGGAACGTGTAGTATAGCAAATTAAAACAAAAAAAAGGCATTAAATTGCTACGACAATGGAGTGTTTGAAAGTTACTAATGTTCTTCTGAAAACATATGGTTCGTAATTCGAACACAACAACATTAAAACAGAATACTTAATAAAAACGTTGTTTAAGAATAATCAGATCGTAAGAAGGACAAAATTAACTACATCATGAGTTGAATTGATTAAAGAAGTCTTTCAGCAATAAGCGAAATGCTTTGGAACGTGTAGTATAGCAAATTAAAACAAAAAAAAGGCATTAAATTGCTACGACAATAGAGTGTTTGACAGTTACTAATGTTGTTCTAAAAACATATGGTTCGTAATTCGAACACTACAACATTAAAACAGAATACTTAATAAAAACGTTGTTTAAGAATAATCAGATCGTAAGAAGGACAAAATTAACTACATCATGAGTTAAATTGATTAAAGAAGTCTTTCAGCAATAAGCGAAATGCTTTGGAACGTGTAGTATAGCAAATTAAAACAAAAAAAAGGCATTAAATTGCTACGACAATAGAGTGTTTGACAGTTACTAATGTTGTTCTAAAAACATATGGTTCGTAATTCGAACACTACAACATTAAAACAGAATACTTAATAAAAACGTTGTTTAAGAATAATCAGATCGTAAGAAGGACAAAATTAACTACATCATGAGTTAAATTGATTAAAGAAGTCTTTCAGCAATAAGCGAAATGCTTTGGAACGTGTAGTATAGCAAATTAAAACAAAAAAAAGGCATTAAATTGCTACGACAATAGAGTGTTTGACAGTTACTAATGTTGTTCTAAAAACATATGGTTCGTAATTCGAACACTACAACATTAAAACAAAATACTTAATAAAAACGTTGTTTAAGAATAATCAGATCGTAAGAAGGACAAAATTAACTACATCATGAGTTAAATTGATTAAAGAAGTCTTTCAGCAATAAGCGAAATGCTCTGGAACGTGTAGTATAGCAAATTAAAACAAAAGAAAGGCATTAAATTGCTACGACAATGGAGTGTTTGAAAGTTACTAATGTTCTTCTGAAAACATATGGTTCGTAATTCGAACACTACAACATTAAAACAGAATACTTAATAAAAACGTTGTTTAAGAATAATCAGATCGTAAGAAGGACGAAATTAACTACATCATGAGTTGAATTGATTAAAGAAGTCTTTCAGCAATAACCGAAATGCTTTGGAACGTGTAGTATAGCAAATTGTAACAAAAGAAAGGCATTAAATTGCTACGACAATGGAGTGTTTGACAGCTACTAATGTTGTTCTAAAAACATATGGTTCGTAATTCGAACACTACAACACTAAAACAGAATACTTAATAAAAACGTTGTTTAAGAGTAATCAGATCGTAAGAAGGATGAAATTAACTACATTATGAGTCAAATTGCTTAAAGAAGTCTTTCAGCAATAAGCGAAATGTTTTGGAACGTGTAGTAGGTATAGCAAATTGTAACAAAAGAAAGGCATTTAATTGCTACGACAATGGAGTGTTTGACAGCTACTAATGTTCTTCTAAAAACATATGGTTCGTGCCTAATTCGAACACTACAACATTAAAACAGAATACTTAGTAAAAACGTTGTTTAAGAATAATCAGATCGTAAGAAGGACGAAATTAACTACATTATGAGTCAAATTCATTGAAGAAGTCTTTCAGCAATCAGCAATATGGTTTGGAACGTGTAGTAGCAAATTTTAAGAAAGAAGGGCATTAAATTGCTTTGACAATAGTGTTTGTCAGCTACTAATGCTGTTCTAAAAACATATGCCTAGTAATTCGGACCCTACAACATTAAAACAGAAAACCTTTCTTAAGAATCATTAGATCATAAAATAAACACAGAATACTGCATAGCTGTAAAGCTATTACATTGCGATTATTTTTGTATTTGTTGAAATTTTAAATAATTTATACCTCAACGGTTTTTTTTTTTGTATAAAATCTTGCTTTGTTTTTATTTAGTGTTTTCTTTAGCATCAACATGATGAATAAGTAAAGAAGTGTCAATTTTATTTTGTATTAAAAAAGCATGTTTATTTATTTTTTCGCTCAAGTTCGCTTCAATTTTTGAGTTCGTATTTTCTACTGTATGTAGGTACATAATTCTTCCATTTAGCTTAAACCTTAAAAAAAAAACCTTGTACGGCAGCGATAATATAATAAGTGTACGGCGGAAGCGTTTTTTATCTCACATCGCCACGTAACCGAAATGGAAGATAATGGGGAATAAAAATTGTCAGTCCTCCTCGATATTGCCACAAAAGTTTGGATTTAACGATTCACCAGAGGAACAAGTTATAAAGACGATAAGATTTTATACTACTCTCATTTATTTCTCTCCCCTTATTAGATATATATAGATGTGTTTTTTGGATATTTTCTTAAAAGCTCTCTTGACCTACTTTCCATCAGATGCATACCATTTCCTCTGCTTTACATTTCCGGAACACTATTTGTTTCATTTCCTGTTTCTTGGTATTCAATGAAACTTTATATCAAAAAAAAAATTTTTGTGAAAAGTGAACCTATAACTTTGCATTCACGTGATCAATACATTAATCTGAAAAAGGTTTGAGTAGTACTTTCGACTTAAAACAAATAAATAATTGTTTATAATGATGTCCTGGTTTGATCAGACATCGCCAAGGCTAATCTTAAAATGAGGAGTATTTTTTGTAAATATTTGAATCAAGAAACTTCGTTAAGAAGTTATTAAAACTTCTAAGCCACTTATCAAACCCCTTGAAACAACTAATCTTCATGACGACTTCATCCTCACTCAAAAAGTCAAAAACTACTGGTAACAAGGTAAAAAAATTATAAACTATTTATAACTTGTTACAATCAAGTGTTTTATGTAGGTACTTCGTTATTTTCAGCCTAAATTGGATTTTTGTTTAACATTTGACACCAAATAATCATAAAAAAAAACACCTACCTAGCGTTTAATCATCACTAAAAATAATTTTTTTTAGTTACGCTTCTGGAATAGAGGTCAAACAAATTTTTGTCCTCATTTTGCGACATACTTTTACATACAGGACAATTTCTCATTCCTCATTTACAAATTAATAGTCCTATTAAATTCGGTTTAAATAGAACTAACATTTCAAAGTAGCCACATTAATTAATTAGCTGTTTTATAAGAGGATTCACAAAAAATAAACTCATCGTAAGTCAGAACGAAACGCTACTTCTTTTTACTGAAACACCTAACTTATTAAATTATGAACACACCTAAAATAGAATAGTTTTTCATAAGCTAATACCAGGTAACCAGGCCAAGTATCAAAATTTTGGTTTTTGTTTCTCCAATGCATCGTCATTCTAGGACAAAATCTCCATTTGTTGTGCTAGATATGTAGCCAATACTTATTCAGAAAGGATTGTCGTTTATTGAAGTCATTGAGAATTTTTTTTTCGGGTCCAGGATTTGAACTCGCGTTCTCTTGAATACTAGTCCTACACTCTGTCACTGTGTCCCTTGTACTACAGGAATTCTTTCTCATTAATTGACTCTAAAGCTGCACATTCGTTTATTCATGTATTATACGAGGATGGATCAAATATGAACGAGCCTTTGTTGATAAAACATTTATTTTGAAAATTTTCACAAAAACAAATTTCTCCATTTTTCGACATATCCTCCTTGTTTGATTATACATTTTTCCCAACAGATTGGTAGTTTTTTCATCTCGTTTTCATAAAAATAAGCAGGGCGGGATTCTATCCAGTTGCGCACAAACGCCTTCACATGTTCATCAGTCTGAAATCGCTCGCCTTCTAGTGATTCTTTCAGGGGCCCAAACATGTGGAAATCACAAGGGGATAAGTTTGGGCTATATGGATGGTGCTCCGACTGAGTCAAGTGCATTTCACTGATTTGGGCCTGCGTTAAAGCTGCGATACGAACTCGAACAGCTTTTTGATCTTCACTCACCAACTTTGGGACCCAACGAACTGAAATTTTTCGGAATCCCCAGATTTTCGTTATGATTGTGTGGACACTTCCATAGCTGATGCCGAGTTCAACAGATACCATCTGAAGCACAGTGGCGTGGTGGTTCCCTTCAATAAGGTTTCTAACGCGTGCAATGCTGGTGCGCGGACGTTGAGGATGATTTACATATTCGACACTATTACGCCCTTCGTTAAATTCTTTGCAACAAACTTTTACCCGTTGCCACGAAAGCGTTTCATTTCCGAACTGTGCTAGCAATCTGCGCAAAATTTCAGCTGGTTTCACGTTTTCACATGTAAGAAACTTAATAATAATCCGTTGCGCAACGCTGCTGTGCATCTCTTTCTCACTCATTGTGACGAGTCGTTTCCGTGTCACCTAATATCCCCACTTCAAGTTGCTAACGCCCGTATGCGCCTTGAACAACTATCCGGCGCTCAATTTAAAAAGGCTCGTTTATATTTGATCCGCCCTCGTATATCAATTTTAGAGTTACAACAGGAGAATTTTTTAACTCGAATTATACGAAAATGTTATTTTATTATCCATAAAGCGTTTAATACTTAAGAACGCACACTTACCCTGAAGAAAACTAGAAAAGCTACTTAAATAAAATGATTTACAATAATGTTTAGAAAGAATAAAATTATATCCAGAAATTTTAATTTTATTCTCAAGCAATCTAGGAAAATGCGGAATTGCCGGTCAGGGCATATGAATGTAAGGTAAATTACTCTAATAAGATTTGCATGCGATGGCTTCAAGGCAGCCCTTTATTAACTTAGACATTGCTCCCCTGAGCAAAAGAGGCAGGTAATTTCCTAATGAAATAAATAAAATGATGCAGGAACATGGACGTCACATGCCTAATTACGTATAAATAAACTTTATATGGACTTTAGAATTTTATTATGTAATCCCAGTGAATAAAATAATAAATAAATAATTTTTAGTGTCATAACTTAAATAGAATGAAAATCCTTTTAAATATATTTATTTAAATATCTTTGTGCCAGCATGTACGTTGCTTTTTTGTTTCTGCATCCCTTGACTTATTTGATGTATGGTGGGTTACCCATGTGAGAACGCCATTATTGAGAGCTTTCAAATTTTATTTATATTATGTACAAAATAATACAGTTATACATAATTAAAAATAACAATTTTCAAATAAAACACAAAAATATTTTATAATTTTCCTGTATGTTGTGAGTTCACTAATACCGTTGTAATCTCACTAATAACGTCAGCTGGAGTTTCTTGTAAATTGCCTAATTATAAATTCGTTTGTAATTAATTATTTACAAGGAAATACGTATAAGCCATGACTAAAATTTCAACACATCCTAAAGGTATTTATTAGGTATGTTTGCTAAACGTACACAAGCGACAGTTTGGTTGGACTAAAGCCAATAAAAGCGGTAGAAACATCCTTTGAACGGGTCGACCAGATATTACAATCCTGTAAAATGGGTGATCGTAAAAATGATGAAAATACACTTGCACTTATTACCCCGGCACGGTGAAACTTTTCAGAATTAATGGCGCAATTTATTACGAGCGAAAATTGCTTTTTCTGTCCTGCCGCCTGTTTTCGTGACGAAAGGAAAGTTGATGCTATCCTAACCTGACATCAAGTTTTTAATTACACCTTCAAGCTGGAAAAAGTGGAAAGAAAATTACTTGTCATTTTCATACGACGACATCATCATCATCAACAAAATCGTCACAAGGACGGTGGTTCGAAGATTGGTTAGATACACACCTCCACCTTTTTTTGTATTTTGAGCCAAATTTCATTACATTTTTATTTATTTGTTTATTTTACAAATGCAAATGTACAAGCAGCTTAATCCCGAAGGAAATTTCAAATTTTAGTAGCTGTTACAAAAACTACCCTCAAAAAAATTCGTAAAGGGTTTTGTCATTCTAATAATATTTATGTTAATTTTTTATCTAAAGTGACAAAGAAATTCTTTGAATTTTGACTTGTAATCTGATTATTTCTTGCGCGATCAAGTTTTCATATTTTGCTAGCAGCAATACCCAGCGTTGCCCGGGTAAGAATATATTACACGTTTGATGGAACATTTTAGAATATTCGCGAATTTAGAACTATCCAGAACATCCCATAATGATTCAAAACATTTTCTAACTTTTTTAACACTCTGGAACATTCTTGAATGATCTTCAAGATTCTAGAACATTCTTGAACATTGCCAAATCATTCTGAAATGTTATAATGAAACATTCTTTTACTTCTTAGGACATATTTGAACTCCCTGTAACATTCTAAAGAAATCTGCTTCATTCTCATCCCCACTCCGTGCTGTTTGCTGGGTGAGTAGTTCAGTAGATCAGTTGACCCCTGGCGGGGATGACTAATCGAAAAATTAAGGTTTGTATGTATCACTTATCACTTTTTATGCCACTAAATATGTAGCAGTGGCGGCTCGTGGTCAAATACGAAGGGGGTTCACAAAGTTAATAACATGTAGGTAATATCAGAACATGAAGCGTATTTCACGATGTTGTAAATGCACCGCAGGCGAAGATTTTTAATATTTTTAGGAGAAACAAATACTTATGCCATTTAATAACACAATAAATAAAAACCTTACGTTTACTTATACAGGAAATCCATTCGTCTATGTTTTGCCGACAAATGTGACAAATCCGTAATCCCTGTCTTTGTCCACTCAACACTTTCATTAGGATTACCGGCAAAAATCAGGCACGGAAAGCACAATAATGCGTTTAATTTATTACACCCACACAACCACGAAGTTTTTTTATACTGTTCTACTTTAAACACACGTTTGAACTTTTTATTTTTTAAGGTACACTCTTGTGTCAGCTGTAGTTTTGGGCGAGGTGGACCCCTTTTCTTTATTTCGAAACGATTTTGAAAATTATTTGAATTTTCTTTAATATATTTTACCGAACACGACTCCATCATTTACGTAATATTTTAATTAACACGTATTGTGCAATAAATTGTGCGTCATTTACAATTAGTGGACTTTGAACTCTGAAATCTGAACATGCTTCTGAACATAATTTTTTTACTATCAGTTCCTGCCAACACTAGCTTCCAGAGCCTTTAAAAATGACACGTACTGGACATTTTCACCAGGTGGCAGGCTAAACCGAAGTTGCAAAACCCTGGCAGATTGTCGGGTACCCGTGCCGACGTAGCACGACATTTTCCGGCTGATTTCGGCTTCTCGTGCAGTGCACCTAAACGCTGTATGTTGAGTGTATTTTATCTTCCATTTCACGCGTCCGACTACCTCTCTCTTTTAACACATGGACATCAAACGGAGTATCGCTCACGTGATATGTTCAGAATCAAAACTTGAACCAAAAAAGTTAGGTGAAGTCGTCAGCGACACAACAAAAATTTAAATATTTTCTATGGGTTACGGGTTGGTGTTTTGTAACTATGAACTATGAAATGGTAAAAGAGATGTATATTATACGATAATCATCAATAATATAATAAATATTAAAAGGATAAAATTATTTGGTGTAACTAGTTCAATTTTTAAGGGGGTTCACTGAACAATTGCACTACAGTAAAACCGCCACTGGCTGAAATAAATAAAAAAATTGTTAATTTTTCCTAGTTTAGTTTTAGTGCTTTGTGCTTGAATATGTGCTTCAAGTCTTCTGATAGTCCAGTTTGGGATTTGTTAATCGAATTACATACTTTAAAAAAGTGGTTTGTAACTTGTTATTTAAAAAATGTTTTCATAGAGCTTTAAAGTGATTAGAGCCCTTTAAAAGTGCCCGAAGTTCTCTTAAAGTGCTTGAAGCCTTCCAAGTAGCTTTTAACAAAGTGTTTCTCAGTGTATTTGAAGCCCTTTTGAAAAATGCAATTTCTTTTCGATGTGATGGGTTATTCGAAGCTTTTAGATTTTAAAATGTATTCCGGACTTTATGAATCACCATAGCTAAAGTAACTAAGTACTGTAAATGTTTCGTTTATTAAAAAAAACAGTTTTATGTCAAAAGTTTCAACAAACATATCTCGAAATAAAGGAAATATAAAAAGAAATATAATTTTTGTAAAATTTTGAGCACTATGTGACAATATCTATATTGTAATAAATAGTTGTCTTTTTGGTGCATTCAAATGAGAACGTACGTTTTGTTTTTATTACATTTTATTTTCTTTGCATGGTTACAACAACGACTGGTATATTTGCATTTTACATTTTCCCTCCACTTAAAACAAGAATAAGTCACGTAATGAAAAATATAAAATAATTATACTATACCTACATTACATTCCCTTATTAGCCTCTTTTGCTACCTCTTTTATCCTTTTTCTATACATTCTTATTTCCAACCGTTTCATCGTCCTGTTATAACACCATACCTCAAGCGGTTATTTTTTGGGAGCTCATTAAATATATTTTTTTTGCTTTTTCGAAAACATAATATCAAAGCAAATTCCATCCCATCGTAAGTATATAACGTAATAAAATGAGTAATTACATTTAATCACAAATTTAATATGATTCCTATTTATCGTTGAAAATAATACATCAGTACGTATGTGCGTCACATTCGCTAACTTCAGATGATTCAACCCTTGAGTCCAAAGTATGAATCTACATTGTACATAATGGGTACCTATACAGACATATATGTATGTATTTGTACATGTGTACAAAATTCAAATTGAAATTGCTTGTGAAAAGCTCATATCCCGTTGCCGATTGGGACGAAAGATTTTAAAAAGTAATTTCCCTTCGAACACACACAAATACATATATCCATACACATACTTTCTCTCTCCCCTTCATCCCTTTTTCGATAGGTACATCGATCTGCTGTCTACGTTTAGTGGGATCGCAGCCACCTCTGCCACCCCCGATGATGCAACAATAATTATTTTAGACATGCGCTGGAGAATTTTTAATATTCAGGACCAACTAAAATGTCAATGATGTGGGACCAGTTGCATTCATGTGTGAACTCAAACGTTTAATTAAAAAGCGAAGGCTAACCTACTAGTTCCATTTAAATCTAAAATGGAAAAAATACGTACCTATTTTTATACCAAATCAGAATAACATTTCTATCAGTTTGATACGCGGATCTGATTACTTAAGTGAGATTAAATTGAGGGGAAGCTCCGACAAAAACTTATAAAGTCTCATTTAAATTTCTTATAGTTTTCTTTCCTCTTTCAATTAAAAAAAAAGACTTTAAAGGTAAATCTCTTATTAGGAGTTGAAGAAGGTCCCACAGCACTTATCAAATATTTCTAAGTGTAGAAAAGAGTCCAAATTAACAGAAAAACACTTCACGTCATTATTAGACGTCACTACCTCGTCGAAGAGAGTTTATTTATTTTTTCAAAAATATTGCAGGTATTAAAAACTGATTTGAATTCAAAAATTTATTCGAAAAGGGTGATTTTCTGATAACTTTTATTTAATAAAGGCCAAATAGAGTTACTTACAATCATTATTAACTACTGTGGCATTACTCAAAAGTCACAGTGACAAAAAATCACAACAATACTGACTCAATTTTAAAATGAAATTACGAATTAATAAAATTAAGAATGCACGTGTTTCTGTGAACAGAACAGAATTATGACTGCATGCAATCTTAAATTTTATAGGATACTAGCAGCAATACCCGGTATTGCCCGGGTAAGAATATATTACACGTTTTATGGAACATTCTAGAATATTCGCGAATTTAAAACTATCCAGAACATCCCATAATGATTCAAAACATTTTCTAACTTTTTTTAACATTCTGAAACATTCTTGAATGATCTTCAAGATTCTGGAACATTCTTGAACATTGCCAAATCATTCTGAAATGTTATAATAAAACATTATTTTACTTCTTAGAACATATTTGAACTGCCTGTAACATTCTAAAAAAATCTGCTTCATTCTCATCCCCACTCCGTGCTGTTTGCTGGGTGAGTAGTGACATCAGTAGACGCCTGGCGGGGATGACTAATCGATTGATAATAATTGATCAGTTATCGACCACTGAGAGTTGAAGATTATTACAGTACTAATGTCGCTATTAAAAATTGAGGGTTGGTGGTAGAAGGATGAAAATGTAAATGCAAAGTTGTTCCTATTACAATACATAGTGTGTTGAAAAGTCAATTGTTAACAATATTTTTGTATGAAAATCTTGTATTTAGAAGTAAATTAAAATAAATTTTGTCTATGAGATTGGGAGACTGGGCTGTGTTGGGTTAGGTAATATTTTATCAAGAAGAATTTTTCTGGGGTTAATTTACCACTGATTCGTTATTATAAAATGTTATTAATATAAAAAAAGCTAAAATTTCTCAATAACTTATTCTACATATCCTTGATCTATACTATAATCAGGTTTCCAGTTTATTTATTCTAGTTTTCGAAAATTTTTAAACTAAATTCATACAAATATTAGGCCTGTAATGTAGGGAGTACCAAAATCAGATATATTTTCTGTTTGCAGGGACGAGTCTCTTTAAAATGACAAAAATTTACAAAATTTTTATTTTGAATAGGCATGAGTTGGACCAATTCCGCTGATTATGAAACAGGATCTGTATTTTCGCAGCAACATTGATACCTACAGACCAACAGAAATCGCTTGGCCCTTGCAATCTGAACGCCCACCGGTGCGCGATGGACACAGCTGACATTGTAGTGGGTACAGTTCATTTAGTCTTCGTACTTCGATGAAGCACATAGCGTTGTATGAAAACTCGCCCCGTATTATTAGAAAAAAAAACATTAAATCAGAAACTTCAGCGATAGGGACAATTAATAATGATTTTCACCTAATTTTAAATTTTATTTAGTTTATAAAAGGTCGTGCAACTTTTAGCAAATACTTTTCATAATTGGTGAGACACTCTTAGAGGAAAGCGGACAAATACGTTAAAGAAACACTTAGGAATACATATTTATTCTATAAACTTAATTAGTCAATGTTTCGTTTATTAGTTTATTATTATTATAATTATTATAAATATTTTAATATCAATAATAGCTGAGCTGAATACCTCGAAATATTTATTTGTTAATTTCAGAAAGATAAATAAAATTGCTACTAAATGTTTCATATATATATTCACAATACTTCTATAATTATTTCGGCATGTTATGCCTTTTTCAAGACTAATCTCATTACTGATAATGGTAATAAGATTACTCTTGAATAGGCATTAAATTGCCGAAACAATTGCAGAGGTATATTGAATACATGTATTGTATTGTATATGAAACATTTAAAAGCAATTTTATTTATCTTCCGTAAGTATTTAAAATGTTTCATGAGGAACCGACCTTAAACCCCATTCAAATAATATTACATATTTAAAATACAAAATGGGAATTTTGCTTCATTTATAGTGCATAACCACTTTTCGTGTAAATATTACTAATACCATTAAGGCACCCTGGGGTGAGTTTACTTGTACAATACGGGCCCGATTTTAAACACGGTACAAACACCGAGCGGTAAAATGCATCTTTTTTCTTCCGAATGCGCTTTCTTTCTAGTTATAATAAAACACCGCTTTCTTTCTATCTTTTGTGCCGTTCGCTCGAAGTCTGAGGGGCCACCTTATTTCTGTTGACCTGTACAGTTCTTCGCGATACTGTTAGATGTAACGATCAGTTCACTTTCTTGGTAAATAACAAACACATAAAAGCAATGGCGACCTACCCTTGTTATTACGTAGAAGAACAATATTGCATCAAACTAATTTTCGCGAATATCGATTTGTGGTTTTTGTTGAAAAAGGTTTTGTTTGTAGTTGACCCAAATTTCTGGAGTCTGGACGTACTTAACACACACATATATACCTTTGTGTGTGTGTGTGTGTGTGTGTACATACAGGTATCTATTGTATCTATCTGATGTATGTACCTATGCATATGTACATCCTACATAATACACACAAGGAGGACTACAGCCTACCTATATTATCTTCGTTTGGGCTTACAACAGTAGGTAACCGGTATTATCCTGCAAAGGCAAACCCTTATATGTACGTGGGGGTGTATGTAGGTGTATGCTGAGGCTATTACAGTGTATCCTCCAGTCCTTCCTCGTCCGTGCCGTTTTATGAGCTTTCCCAGCACAGTGTTTGTTGCCAAAGTTTCCCTTATTATGCTGACTGGAACGTATAATGAAATAGATTCCATCTCAACCAGGGCTTCCGTATACCAGCCACTGACATTTGAACCGTTGAAACAACATCATAATCAATGAGATAATACTGTTTTCCTTGCACGACCTTTGATATACATACAAGCTAATGTTATTTTATGTTAATTCGAGGATAAACAGCTTAGGTACGATTAGAAACAAACCGCAGGCGAGAAGGTAATAAGCTGCAATAAGGGATAAATATTTTATGTACTACCACTATCAAAAAATTTCAAATAAAACGAACTATGTATTTCGAAATCCAAAATTATTTTGTATTTTTAAACAAGATCTAAAAATATTCATTAAAACAGGAACCAATAAATCCTGATTTTAAAACTTTTGATTGTACATTTTCTTAAAAACTAAAACTGAAATTTCTCTGCAACACGAAACCGTTTATTACACATTAAGACAACTTCAAAGGTTTATAAGTATATAAATCATTTCAGTATCAGCACAAACTTGTTTATATGCAATTCATAAAGAAATGTCAGCTGTTGGTCAATTAAATTATGGGATACGTTTTCTAATTTTGAAGTGCTAAATCTATAATGCGAATGAATTATGACTGCAATTAATTGCACTTTATATTTATGTATTTATATGATGTTTTATACATAATACACTCACATAAAGACTTCTGCGAACTAATTTTATTATTTAATATGTGGTAGACCCTGTTCAAACTTTGTTGATTTAAAATTCTCAGAAACAAGGAAGGTTAATTTTCGGAAAGCAAAGGTATGTCCAGGTTTCCGCATACATATGTACAGTAGAGTACATTTAAATCTTCGTAGTAATTGAAAGTTCACTAGGTATTTGATGAAACATACATACATTTCTAAATCAATGAATAATTAAAATGCATAAACATATCCCAAAAAGATCCCACAAATATTTCAGTCAGACAGTATCTTATATTCATCCCCCTGTTGTGCTTTCGGATATTTCTTAAGAACTTTATTACCCCTTATCTATTACATGCAATTTGCAATATTTACATTTCGATTAGCATTAAAGGATGTCTTAAATTTTCCTATAGGTGATAATAATCGAAAATATGCACAAAAGCTTTAATCTACTTGCAATTTAATTTATAATTAATTGTACAAGATTATTTGGACTTAATAAGCAGAGTGCACATTAAAAATCTGCAGTTAGAATTTGTTTACCGTGTTTTCCGCACGATTTTTATTGTGTTGTTAATCGTTAATTGTTACTGTTACTTGTTAATTATTTGTTCATTGTTACTTGCTACTTTCCTGTTAAAAAAAAGAAAAGACAAAAACTTAATGCCCAATCAAAGCGTATTGTTTTTAATATATGCAAATTTTTCCAAGTGATAATAAAACTGATATACAAAAGCATGTTGTAGCTGATACAGGAGTATATTTAGCTCTTATTACTACCGTCTAATAAGAACTTAAGGAGTTTATGACACTCCTTAATTAATACAAATCGAAATGTAATTATTGTAAACAGTATGTAATAGGCTAATATTAAATTAAAAAATACCGGGCAAGTGCGAGTCGAACTCGCGCACCGAGGGTTCCGTACAAACCCGTATATATGTGATGTAACTAAAAATTTAAGGTTTTCGGAATTTTTCCTTTATATGTGCTATAAAACATTTCTTCATGCCAAATTTCAAGATTCTAAATCGACTGGAAGTACCCTTTAGGTTTTGATTCCCTTGCGAGTAGTTGCGAGTTTGAAAATATGCGGCTTAAATTGCTGTTTCTTTTGATTGCGTTGACATAGAAGTTTGATTTTGTTACAGCTTAAAGGTATTATATACCTGAGTATTTGATATGAATTTCAATTTAATACCTCTACGCGTTCATGAGGAAAAGGGTAGTAACTTTAAATTATTAAAAATATTTTTATTACATGATGTAACTAAAAATTTATGGTTTTCGCAATTTTTCCTTCATTAGTGCTATAAGACGTTGCTTCTTACCAAATTTCAAGATTCTGAGTTCACGGGAAGTACCCTGAAGGTGTTGATTCAAAAATTTGCGGAAATTTGCGGCATAAACGGCTGTATCTTTTGATTGCATTGGCTTAGAATTTTGATTTTTTCACAGCTCCAAGGGACAATAGACCTGAGTATTTGGTTTAAATTTTAGCTTGATACCTTCACGCGTTCCTGAGAAAAAGGGTCTTGACAGACGGACGGACGGACGGACAACGAAGTAATCCTATATAAGGGTTCTGCTTTTTCCTTTTGAGGTGCGGAACCCTAAAAATAATAAGAACATTGTTATTCCTAACAAATATTCAAAAGCACGACAGGGAGTCTGGATACAAAATATCGTCGCATGGCCGCATCTAGAAAAATGACAGAAATTTTTCCAATATAATACACATGTGGGTTGTAATTATTTACCTATTAAAATATTTAAAATTGTATGTTTCATAGAGTACTCAACAAACTTTCAATTACTAGGGAGATTTAAATGTACGCCACTGCATGTAGGCAAAAGCCTAAAGAGATCGGGTCTATTTATATAAAAAAAAAAATAGAAATATAGCTAGGGTAGCAAATCTATAACGAAGGGTGCTGCAGAACTACAGGAATTGATATACATACTTAATAAAATTTAAGATTGCATTCGGTCGTAATTCTAGACTGTATTAATCAATCAACAATTTTTACAAAATTTAAATTCCATTGATGAATAATAGCGCAAAGTCATAGATAAGTTCAACTCAATCATAAAAATAAATATTTTGTCATATTTTTTAAAGTATAATGTTCGGTAAATAAACATAATAAGTGAAAATAACAGGCAGTTGATAGTACAGATCAAAAATTAACGAAATTTCAGAAAGCACACCAAACGTCAAAACGTGTGACTTATGTCGTAAATAGATTCAGATACACAATACATACTTTCGTTGTAGTAAGTAGTACTAGTAAGAGATTTATTGAACAAAAAAGTTATATATGTATACATCTCCACACATATAATTTATTTTCCAACCTATAAATTTTTATTATTATATATATAAACTAAGCACTTCCCTTCCTTTTTCCTTATAATCATTTTTTTCCTGTATTTGTTTCAATAGGGCCAGGCCACTACCATCCGATTTTATTATCCTTTCAAGTTCTTCCCTCTCATTATTCCCCGTTACTACTTCTAATAAATGCTCCATTGATTCACTCTTACTCCACACAATCTCTTACTTTCTTCCATATTTCTTTCGTTGTCTTTATCCTTTTCTTATTCATTAAAACGAGTAAAAACCGGATTGCTCCTCCTGTCATTGATTATTTCATACACATGCAATCTTAAGTTTTATAGAGTATAAGCATGTGTTTTTATTTTAATTACTATTTTAACCACTGTATTTTAACGATGATTTATTGATATTAAGATATTTTTTATACTGACAAGAGGGAATGAGGGGGGGGGGACAAAGCAGCTGCTCCACCCCCCTTAACTTTTAGATTAAAAATTTAAACAATGTTTTTTTTTTTATCAGATGTGTTCTTGGTTGTGAAGATAAACCAGTTAATTCTGACTAAATAATAAATTGTTTTATCTAGTAAAACCTCAAAATTGATTTTCTTAAGGAATGGGGGGCGGTAGAAATTGAAAATTTCTTGTGATAAGAGCTATGTACTGGTATTGATTTATTATCCTCCTGAGAAATATGGGTTATTGTGCAATTACCTGTGGGAATATTTCAAAATTTGAGGCTTTATCTTCTGAAATATTAATGGAAATTTAATGTAAATTTACTGATATTCAAAAACAAATAATTTTCTTAGATAGACATCATAAATGGTAAAGTAGGATTTTCGAATAAAGGGCTTACAATTAGATAGACTTTTATCAAAATAGGAACTTTGAACGCTTTAGCATTCAAAACAAAAGATTATTTTTGAAAAATGTATTTTTCTATAAATACTGTTAATAATTGTTAATTAACATAATTTTTAAGAGTAAATTTAGATTTGTTATTCCATCAAACAAATAGAAGGAATTAGGTAATTCCTCTTAGGGGCCGTTTATAAAATACGTTCGCATACAAGGGGGAGGAAGGGGTCTTGCTGAGTGTGACAAGATGTGACAAGGGAGGACAGGAGGTCTACGGCAACGTAGTGGCGTTCGCCGTTCATCAAAACTTTTACTGAATTTTTACAGAATCCTTGGACTTCTGATAAATAGAAATATTATTTATTTGTTCGTTACAAAATTAATTTATTTAAATTTTATTATGAAAATAAAATAAATATTTTTTACTATCAAAATTTGTGTATTATCAATCAAAATTTATCATGTTCAGGGGGAGAGGGTTTAGTTTTTGTGACGTAATATTTACAGGGGGGTCACAGAAAGTGTAACACAGCGTGACAACCGGGGGGGAGGGGGTTAAAAAAAGCTAATTTTAGTGTGACGTATTTTATGAACAGCCAAAATCTGTTTGCCCTCTTTTGGCAGATACATTTTTGTCATAACATCTATTTTTATGTATTAGTAATGTTATTGTTTTAGTAATACAAATATTTAAGTATAAAATAATTTGTAGTTGATCACATTTTTAATTACTTATGTATTAAGCAACGAGTAATTAAGAGAAGTAGGGCAAAGGAAATATTTTGAACTAAGTAAGACCAAAAGGGGAAAATTAGGCCAAGGTCGTATGAGAAGATTAAAACCACTAATAGGATACATTTGCACCTATAGGGCTTCTAATATTCAACACTATGTTACATGGGTAGGTATTTCCGTGTTTCCTAAAAATACCCAAATTAAAGTATAACTAAGAAAACTAAAGAATAAAATCAAAAACCCTAAATATTGAACGCCAACAAAACTGAAGATACGATTTCTCTATAGGTAGGTATAATATAAAAATTTAAGAGAAAATCGACTAAAAGTTTCAACATATTATTTTTCAAAAGAAAATCTCTTACAACTGTTTCGACGTGACCGTCATTATCAAAGAGTAAAGAAGAATTATTTTAAAATATAGGTAGAAAAAAAGAACAAGCAAAAGATTAAATCTACTTGAAAATTTAGAAATTAAAAAAGCTTTATTTGATGGAGAGAAGATAGTAAACAACAAAAAAAGAACTGTGTTCATATAACACATCCCTATTACTTCCAAGAATAGAATAAGCTTTACTATTAGTTAATATTGCCGCGTTCGGCAATTTCATATACATAGGTATAATTTTTTGTAACAATAAAGTTTACGTATTTATATTTGTACATATACCAACATGGAAATATGTATAAATTAATTAATCAATCGAAAACAATTAACCTAAATGACATTTTTATTTCTTGATGTTCTTCCAGTTAAGTGATGCACGAGTTTTTAGTTAATTACCTCCTTAATTAAATTAATTTGTAGTTCGTGCCTCTAATATATTTTTAAAAAAAATTATACTATAGGTGTATCTAGTAAATTTGAGGGGTGAATAAATAATCGTTTATTATTTTACGTATTTATTTTTTTGTCGGTCCTAAAATTTGCTAGTAAGTAAGTATAATGTTTTTCTTTAATTAAGTACCTATTTATTAGGTACAAGTATTTATTGCTAAGATATTTTAATAAATCAAAATTCAATTCAACCTCCTAGACATCGCCTCGTAATTTCTCCTACACCCCACCCCCTAAGCCTTCAGTATAGTGAGCCGCTTTCTTTGGACCTGGGTAGCTTAGTCCCGTCACGAGCAGGTCTGAAAGGTTCCCTCTGAATAGGGTTGCCATCAGTCCGGGTTTCCTCGGATTTGTCCTAGTTTAGAGGGAGTCCTGGCGGGGTTTCGTTTGTAGTCTGGGTTTAAAAGTTTTCAAATTACTTAAATTATATTAAAAGAATAAATTTTTGTTTTATTTAAAGGAATAAAAAACGTAAGACTGCTAACAATTCATAAAACATTAAGAAGGTTTTGTTTTGTGTACAATGTACGTAGAAATTAATTAAACTCAAAATGATTTTTTATTTTATTAAGTAAATTAAGAAAAAAGAAAAACATTGGTAAAATGTCCGGGCTCTAAGCATCAATATCCGGGGTTTTTACGCTTCTTGTCCTGGTAGCCAGGTTTTAGAGATGGTAACCCTACCTGTGGGTCTCCATCGTGTCGTATTAGGACCGTAAAGCTAAGTACCCCTCATGTTTTTATGCCAACCCTTTATTAATATTTTTTTTATTGTAAATTTAACTTTTCTTTTCATTTAAAGGGTTTGCTGTAATAAAGCGAAGACAGCTTATAAACACTTAAATACCAATCGAAAGGTAATTAAAAAATATGGCGTTCCACTAAAATTAATCAAGTTACAACCCCTTAAAGTTCTTACTTAAGTAGTATTAATTTTCGGATACCCTATATAAGATGACGAGTTTATTATAATTGGGATAGAAAATATTATCTATTGTTACACTTCATTGTAAATTTCGCTCACATAACTTAAATACTTCTTAAGTATTTGAAACATGAAAAATTTAAAAAAACATAACACATACTTTTAGGGAATTTGTATAATAGGAAAATACTTTTAAAAGGTAACCATTATAGACCCCAATATATTAGGTAACCCAAAAGTTAAAGTTTTTGAAAGTCTCTTATTTTGACCATAGGGTGAATAACCCTGTATATTGCTTTTTAATTGTTTAATTATTTATTATTTTATTTATACAGTGTACCTACTGTCTTTTTAAAAAAGTGTTTTTATTAATTATATTTAAATAAGTTTCATTCAATTAACCAACATTTACCTGACAGTCAGCAGTTCCATATCTGAAATTTTGTAATAATTTCTTACTATACATATAATTATACATATATATCTTATTAACGGGTAAGAATGTTAATTTATTACCAATCAAAAAATATTTTATCTTGCTTTAAACTAAATAAATAGTTAAGCAGATTTCACAACAGATACATCTGAGTTTTTTGTGTTTTTTTCTTCTTCTTATCGTATTTGCACGTAACAGCACAAAAAACGTGGCCCGAGGCATAGTAGCGAGCGTTTTCGCCAATCAGAGATCAGCATTTTGAAAACGTAAGAGCGAAAACTTGGCAACGGTTTTTCGAGTGTGAGACGAGGTGCCGGCCGGTGAAGTCTTACACGGTTTTACGGTTACAATAAATACAATAATTAATTAATTATTAAAGTGAATTAAATTTGGTGACTACAGGGTTAATTTATTATTCAAATAGCGTATCGTATATAATTTCATCGTACTGTCAAGTAATATTTACGAACTTTGTAGTGAATTGTGTCATTTGAAGGCAACGTCTCCTTGTATAACGCCATCTTGTAAGGTAAACATTCTGTTGTTATTTTTTCAGGATTTCTTACAAATTGTATATAATTTTATATAAAATATTGAGAATATAACTGAGTATTACATAGAAATTATAGGTTAAGTATTATGCTCGTGGTATTTTAGACAAAATGATCGGTTTCTCTATTTGGCCATTTTGATATTAAATGTCCAATAATTCTAAAACAACGTGACGTGCTCTCAAATACTGTTTTTAATTTTATGTAGGACTTTTGGTATTCTCGCGAAAATATGCGAACAGTTACACATAATCTATTTAATCGTAAGATTTGCCTAGGTACCCAAATGTCGTACCTAGGTACATTTCCATAATAAGTTGGTATGTACTTAATTAGGTATCTCAAGACTAAAATACGTTTTGGATAATTCTGTAATAATATGAACTAGGTACATACATACGTAGCCAAAATCATAGCTATTTTAACAGAAAATAGACAATCCACTAATACAATCAATATAGGTACCTATTTTACATTTACAGGCACGTGTAGGTAATGTACAAAGGGTTGCTTACAAGGTGTAAGCACATGCACATTTAAATGGGAAGGGAAGAAGTGAAAAATATTACAAAGATATTTTTCAATTAAAGAAGTTGTAAGAACAAAAAAACTGGAAATAAGTATTTTTTTAGAATATCGTATAATGCTGCTTAGGCGCAAGCCAGTCAATAAATAAACGAATTCCCATATAATAAAATAATATATGAAAGTACCGTTCACCCTTTACCTAACTCACAAGAATTAAGGATAGAGGTTGTTGCAATGCCATAATTAAATTGTATAAATATTTAATTATCAAAAATTAGAATTACCTAAACAAGCTACCAATATGTCTATAGATTTGGGTATTATAGGTACTACATGAAGCTTTAACATCATCATGGTTAAAAGGCCTATAAAGAAACATTAACCATATTACCTATTCACAATTATTAAAACTAAAACTTTTGGATGAATAAATAAATAAATAAATAAATAAAAAGTTAAAAAATTAGAATATAAGTTTGATTTGCATTCCGAAGGTACTTTACTTTTTACTGACTATAAAAGTTTCAAAAAGGTATCACCAACAACCCTTAATAAGCATTTAATGTATGGGTTACAACTTTTGAGGTTCTATAACATAAGAAATTGAATATTTATTCTGTTTCATAATAGGTCTTTCTATCTGGTAACTAAAGGCAATGATTTCCTCTAAATTTAATATTATAACGAAATGAAAGAAAATCGAGAAGCCACTTTTTAGAATAAATTTAGGAGCAAGATGGATTTGGTTTGGAACCAGCACGTGCCAGATAATTATATTATAATTAATGAGTGTGACTATATTTAATGTTATTATATACCTTCTAATAATTTTGTTAGGTACCTACCCAACAATTGCTTCTTATTAGATTCTTTTATATTACATATTTATTATTATAAGCCTTCATAATTTTATTCCCAAACTGTTTGAACTGCACAATAACACGTTTCGAAGTACGTTCTGTACACTATAAATGAAAACTGTTAGTTTTTTTTTCTGACCCATTGTTTATTACAAGGTTGTCAGTCTGAAACATCTACCTACTTTTTCTTATCCTGAGCCCATCTTCTCATTTTTCCTTGCTACTCATACCTCTACTTCTAAAGTTTCAAACTAGCCCTTACTGTTTAAGTGTTCCACTATTCTACACTTTGTTTTTCTAATAATCCCTTGTGTTCACTCGTCTGAAGCTGGCGCCTGAATTTAAAAAAAATCCAATTGTCAGAGTTCTAAAAAGGACATGTTTATTTCTGAATCTCTTGCATAATATTATCAGTAGTTCTTCAAAATTTCCCAAAAAGACCATTGCACTTTTTAAACGTTATCACCCTGCTTGAAACATTTTATTTAACCCCCATTCCAATTTTTAATCTGTCTGCTATGTAATTAGAAACGTGGTGCCTCAGATATCATCGTTTTTTTTTTGTGTTTGTGAAGTTAGATGAAATAAAAATACAATATTAAATGACTGAAATTAATATATTTATATAGTTACCATAATTTGCTCTTACTATTATAAAAACAAAATAACTATCAGCACACCCTGTACATATTCCATTTTACTAACCACACACAACCTATTCTCAGCTTTTAGAAACTTACAATTGTAAAAAAATAGATATGTAGTCCATCACTCTACTAATAACTACAAAATAGTGCGCAACTACGAGGATGAAGTTAAATTAAGTATTTTATTCTTTTTTTCACACGACCAGAAAACCGCCATCAATCAAAAAGTTAAAAATTTGTATTAACAGATACAAACAATTTCTACATAATTATGTCGTCTACATATATTGTATTGTATAGTATAATATTATCGTGTTTTAAAAGTGTACATTATGTATATTTTTTGACTTATAAATTTAAATGAAAGGAAAATAAGGCACTTACAGTCTAGTTAATGTTACGTCCGTACTTTTGCTGATAAAGCTTCATTTACACAAATAAATTACGACTTATTAAGGTAAAATACGATCAACTAATATCACTTGAGTCATTAGGCACTGGTAACAGCCGATTCTGGATCTCCCTTTGACTTTTTCGGGTCATCATTTTCTGGGTTGTCCCATGGCTGTCTTTGACCGGATGCAAATATACTGTAGAATGTACAGCATCCAGCATATACAGCAGCAGCTGTTACGAAAACTATTCGCCATTTGGCTTGGGTTGGCTGTAAAGAACAAAAAGGGAAAATGAATCCAAATTTCTCTAATCACTTCAAGGAATTACGAGCCCTAATTATTTTATATTATTCGCCTTTATCAGTTATTTTTAATTGCAATACTTTTCCGGTATAATTTTAAAAAAAAAAAAAAAAAATTAATTCAAATAGGTACAGTTTATATTTTCTTCAGCACATTACATTGTTAGCACTCATTTGTATACAGCGTTTTTCAAGTTGATGGGCTATTAAAAGTATATGAATTAGTAGAAGGAATTAAATACTGAAACTTGGGCTCATTTGGTTATTGTTTATGGCGCTTCTTTTAAAAATATTTTCAAGTTCGATTTATATCCGGTTATACCGGAAGTCGACACCAACTTCGTTATTTTAAATGGAATGGTAATATTTTACGCTGAATTCGAATAAAACGTGTAATTCTAAGGTAAGTTTGATAACCAACTTGTACACCTATGACGATTGGTTTCTGAGTTAATTTAATTTATAGAAAAAAAATCGCTACCGCAACCCAAATTATAAAAAATCATATTATTTGGTATAACCGGATGTAAATCGAACTTGAAAATATTTTTAAAAGAAGCGGCATAAACAATAACTAAATGAGCCCAAGTTTCATAATTTAATTCCTTCTACTAATTCATATACTTCTGATAGCCTATCAACTTGAAAAACTCTGTATATGTTTTTTAATTTTAACTTCTTATTTGTCGGATTTTGAATTAACAAACGTTTGAAAATATTTTTTTGGAAAATATGTGTCTACTTCTGTCTCATCTTATGAAAAATAAATAACAAAAATTACTGAATGGGTAACTTACCGCTCCTTTGATAATATTTCCTGCATATATAGGAGCCAATAGACCGGCCAAATTAGCCAAGCAATTCGTAAAAGACATCAGGATACCGGCGAATCGCGGGGAGATGTCCAAATGATTAACTTTGAAACCTGAATAAATACCACCATTGAGACCCACCCCAACCGTTAACAAAGCGACTGTCAACCATCTATCACAGCCTGTAAAGGCGACAGCAAAGAGTGCCACTGCGGGGCCATATTGACCTGAAAGAAAAACAATTTTACATTTTTTTAAAAAAAAAAGTTTTTTCGTGAATGACCAAATGTCACTGAGGACTTTTAGAGCTTGGGTTAGGTCAAACAAGACTACAACAGATAACTTGGTGGACATGGAAAATAAATTGTGAAAATTATTATAAAAATAGTAAAATGACTTTTAGGTTCAGTGCATATTACTAAGAATATGTTGACCTAGTATACTTAAATTTTATTTGATGAGGTTTATTCCTACCCCCTGATTGTAATACAATTTTTATTTATTTTAACATTTTTGGTACTTACAGTTAAGTTACTTAATTAAGTTCTAATCTTCATTTTTCTTTTATATTTAGTTATTGATAGGGAAAAGTCAAAACTGTGTAAATTTTTAATACATACTTATCGTTGCAAGTAGTACTTACCAATTCCATTGATAATTTTTCGAACTGATGTGTGTGTGAAATATTTTTTAGTGAGCATCCAATCTGCTACGTGACTTATACCCATTGAAAAGAACCACAGGGCCCAAAAGAAATGGCAACGCAGACACAAATCCATTCTGAAAATTGCATAAAGGAATTTTTAAAGTTATCAAATTCGTTTTGATATCTAGCACTTGTAGGTACAACATCGTACTATTTTATTAAAACAATCGAAAATACTATAAAAATATAAAAAATAAATAATAAGAAGATACCTGTATGGGTAGTTTTTTCAGCATACAGGCTGACCCAAAGTCAGTGGCTATTTATACGTTTATGAAAAAGTAATGGTAGAAAAATTAAAAAAAAATCAACGTCATTATCATTAGTTTTCCAGAAATGGGGTCATCCTGTATACAGGGTTTAATTTTAAATTTTTTTTTGAAAATTAAAGTATTCTTAGTAATTTAATAGGAATTTTTAATGTAAAATATTTTCAAAAAAGTTTCACTAACTTTTTTACTTTAATTAGAACAGTCTGTATTTTATTAAATATCACTAGCAGAAATACCCGGCGTTGCCGGGGTTAAGAATATTGTTACACGTTCAATTTAACATTCTAGAATATTCGCGAATGATTCAAAACATTTTCTAACTTTTTTTAATATTCTGCAACATTCTTGAATGATCTTCAAGATTCTGGAACATTCTTGAACATTGCCAAATCATTCTGAAATGTTATAATAAATCATTCTTTTACTTCTTAGAACATATTTGAACTGCCTGTAACATTCTAAAAAAATCTGCTTCATTCTCATCCCCACTCCGTGTTGTTTGCTGGATGAGTACCTAGTGACATCAGTAGACGCCTGGCGGGGATGACTAATCGATTAATAATAATTGATCTGTTATCGACCACTGAGAGTTGAATAAATAATTTTGTACCGTCAATTATATAACCAAATTGTTACTGTAATGGTCATTCGTGTCATGTTAATTTTTCTTTTCGAAATTTAGTTCAAAAAACTAATCTGAATGTTGAGAATTTCAGACAACAAAAATTTTATTCCAAAAGGACATACATTGATACTAAATAATGTGAAGAAAATCAAAATTGAAGTGACAATTGAATGCATGGTCAACTTAATATTTAAAAATCATTCAAATTTACCATAATTTACAAAAATCAGTGATATTTTCTTAAGGGTAAATGATTCGTAATAAAAATACGTTCGAATATTGAATGTGTTCATTTAAAATAGATTTTTGAAGGTGGTCGTTTATTTCCTATGCGGTAGGTTACCCTTACATGAACCGAGAATTTTAATGACACAATAAAATACTACAGGGTGTTATATTTAAAATAAAGTTAGTGTCCATTTCCGGTATAACTAGAAGTGAAACCTATTTGAAATTATTTTACATTAAAAGTTCCTAAGAAATTACTAAGAATGCCATATTTTCAAAATTTAATTCCTATTTTTACTAGGTACTTAAAGTTCTAACGGATTTCTTTGGTAAACCCTGCATTTGATTAATTTTACATTAACGTAAATTGTCTGCATAATTTTCTACTAAACATCACAATAATTAGTAAGTACATATGTACCTCCATAATTGTCGAACATTTAAAAACTTACATCTTTAATATTGAAATGAAGAACTTGTTTCATGTAAGTTGGAAGCTCGGTCATTAGTGTTTCATATCCATAATTATGACCCATGTGCGCTATAAGTATGGCCCAGAACGGTAGGGATGTTACAATAGACTTCCATGGAACTGGTGGGGTCTAAAGAAACAAATAGAAAAAATTAATCAATTCGGTTAAGTAAGTAGAACACAACAAACAAAAAAATTGAAAATCTTTAGTATCTAAAATGATTCTATTTTAAATGGTAAAATGTAATAGATTATTGAGTTTTACCAGACGAAATTATAAAATTGTGTTAGTCACTGAATTTCTATCTAATATAAAATATTTTACTACCACAATACAATTATTTATTGACACACACACCCCCCACAATAAATACGCTGATCTAAATAGTCTTTCTTTCAGTATTTTTTTTTTTTTTAAATTTACAATGTTGCATGAATTGATTAACAATAATATAATAAAATTAAGCCAAGATAAATGATAAATGCAATACTTAATTTTATTGATAATTTATTTATTATATTATGTACCTACCTACGTACGTAATGTTAAAATAAATAAATTTGTTAGATTTTAAAGCTGAAAACATGTATGTAGGATATACATTATTTTTTTATCATTTTATCCCCCTTATATACCTAATAATAAATACTAAAAATTGAAACAAACGTTCTCTTATATACATGGGTAATGATAAAAGTCAAAATACTTACATAAGTGTTGCTAGAGCCCCAAATGACCTTTTCAATATACTTCCTTTCTTCTGGATCAATTCTAGGATGTGATGCTGGGTCCTCGTGGACGAAAATAAGAAAAGCTATCGACCATACCGTACCAATCGCACCGAAAACGTAAAAAATGGACGGCCATCCCGTTGAGGATGCTGATAATAAACCGCTTAGGGGCATCGATATAACAGTTCCAAACTGTGCTCCTATAATTGATAAAAAGGTCTTCATGATTCAACAGTCGTCAATAAAAGCGAATTATTACCGTGTTTACTGTAATTATTAAACAACAATTTATTTTATGTCGTATCGTAATGGTTAATAATCATTGGGGATGTGCGATGTTTAAATCAAATATTTCAGAAAATTCGAAAAATATCGATTTTTTTTATTTTCCGAGTTTTTGTCAATGATTTTTAATTACGTTTTTTTTTTTAAGAATATCATTACCAAAATTACATAAATTTTCGATTCCATTATAAACCGCACCTTAAGATACAAGTATTAAAGGACTACAAACTAATTAGTTTATTTTTATTTTAATACTGATTTAATATTCACAATAAATTAAAAAAAAGTTCCAGTTATTCGCACTTCCCTAATAGAAAATAAAATAACAAAATAAGAAAAAAAAAGTGTCATTCAAAATGTCAGGTGTTTCGTTTTCACAAATTGTCTAGTATACTTCCATTTACATTTCTTACTTAATTCTGTTAGAATTTCACCTTTTGAGAGTTAGTTGGAGAGGTACCCCACAAAAATGTTTTCAGTACTTCGCTTATATAAAAAAACTAGTGTTCGCCCAATATCATATAAATTCATAAAGGGAAAACATGCAATTTATTTATTTATTTTTTTAATTAAGTAAGACTCGTTAATTTTTACTGTATTTGTGTGTACATGCTAAAATGACTACCCTCAAAAACTAAGAAAGAAGTAAATTTCTTTTTAAATACACATATATGGTTAATTTTAAAACCTTTAAAAGCGCCCCCATCCCCTGAATACTAAACAGAAACCTACTCTAAACCACCAAGATATGCTCCTTATACGAATTTTACTCTATAAACAATCAAAATACAAAAAGTAACAGAAACAACGCTAGATTAATAACATAATCCACAGAGAATTTTAATAATTTAAAAGTAAACTATATTAATTACACAAGGTGGGCCAGAAAGTTATTTGTGTAGAAAAGATTAAATTTCGGAAAATTCCTTCGTTTTGGAGGGGACATTTACTCCCTCTTCGCAGCTAATCTAACCCCCAAAATTTAAATAGTGAATAGAGATTCCGAAATAAATCAATTTTTTCTTGATACAACACAAAAATTATTGGAGAGTTATAACGATTTATTTTCAAAATATTCAACTTTAAAAATTATATTATAATACGTCTCGATTTAAAGGTCGAATAGGTACTTTAGAATGGTCAACCAGATTCTCTTCCCTTTTGGACTTGTTTTTGTTGAGTATTTAAAATCAAAAATTTATGGTAGGTACTGGATGTGAATCATTTAAAGAGTTACGCCAGGGTATCATTACTGAATGAAGGAAAACAACTCCTGAATTGGATAAAATTTATATAATTGGTGGTGCTCAATTTCAACATTTACTAGATAAAAGTTTAATTTGTATTATTCTTAATAAACAACAAAGTTTTTCTCGTTCTTTTATTAGAAATAATTCTTTGTTTTAAATAAATTCAAAATAGTTTGATTTTTAATGTTCAATACTTTGAATACACAAATTTCATTCATTCTTGTGTTGTATTTAGAAAAAAAAGACCCTTTTCCCTATTTACATTTTAAGGGTTAGATTATTTGTGTAGAAGGAAGAAATGATATGATCACCGTTTCTCTATTAGGTAAAAACTGAGTTCGAAGGATTTTCAGAAATTTGAACTTTTCTATATAAAAAGGTCACTTGTTCATTTTCAATAACCCCCCCTGCATTTTTGTTATTTTGAAAAGAAAATTGTGTCTTGTATGTACTTTGTTATATTATAATAGACCGCATTATATTGACACTGCTTTAAGTATGAGAGAGGGGAGACCATTACACTCCATAACCTGACTCACATAATGCGTACTAGGGAATTAAGCTGTCAGGTTATGGAGTGCAAAGGTTCCCCCTCCTATATATAAAATAAGAGATGACCAACAACCAACAACTCATAACCTCTTTGTCGATAGAGGGTGAGGAATCTTTTTTATTTAATTACCACCGTTAGATGTTACCATATAGGAATAAAACTGTACCACATTTTTTTTTTAACTAACCCGGTACATTTACACGAATCTACAGCCAGCGTTGGGTGTAAATATTACAAATTTTTATATAGGTACATTGTGGTACATAGAAATAAATACATAATATGTATATCAGGGTTATTATTATTATTATACATAAATTTTGCTTGAGGGAGTCGCCGCAACTGTCAGCTCTGTTTTACTTTAACAATTTATAAATACATTTCTACTATAGCAAATATTCTGTGCCAAAATTTTCGAATCATTTACGTATTTAACCTGATTTGAGAAACAAAAATTGTCATGAAGATAACCTTTATACCTACTGATAATTTTTGTGTAAATAATGCAATTTAATAATAGTTCCCCCCTCCCCTTAGTATTATAATTTTCTTTTTGACTAATAATTTCAACTTTTTGTGTGTCCATTATTATAATAATACAAATATCGGTTTTGTAAAAAATGAATCGTTATAACAATGACAATAAGAATAATTCTCGGCTATTAGCTTTTAAGTGTAAATTATCGCACCGATAAAAGGGTAAATTACGCTAATTAATGATTTCCTTAAAAATAGAACCTGCTAATTTTGCTGAACAATTTAACTTAACGCCAATTATTATCAAATAAATGTGTAAATTTAATAACATTATTAGAATTCAGTTTTAGTTTTTAACACCACTATTATACACCTATGCAGTTCAATTCCGCTGTCTGCTACTTAGTAATTTACTGTTTTATTTTTTATATTATTATATTTGACACTCATTAACAGAGAGCATGAAATTTCAGAAATGGTGAAGTCGGTTGTGGTCCTTCGAGCCGGATTTCTTAATAAATAAGACCGTTGCCAGTTGAATTGTCCGACTCGAAGGACCATATATACTCTCACGCTTTGGTAGCAAAGAACACATTTATAAATTCCGAAACTGGGAGTGGCTCGGATAACTCATCGTAGTTTTTTTTATTTTTGTTTATTTAGAAGTTTATTAGGCATTATTCACACCCTTTCAGCAGCGTTCACGATCTCAGTCAGTGCAAAATACCTTTTAATGTACATACCTCTCCGGAACCGAATAAGTTACTTAACAAACGGGCACTATAAGTAGTGTAGTAAGTAGAAGTAGAGTAGTACCTGCGTATACGAATGCGCCCATGCGACTTCGCTCGTTAGGAGGAATCCATTTAGCCAGCATTGCATGCGTGCATGGGACAATAGGGCCCTAACCAGAAAGTATCTTTGAATACACGGAAGAGGTACAAGAGCGAGAGCTATACATTTTTGTATTAGGCCGCCAATTATTGTAAACAAATTAAAAATCATACAATTAATGTAATATTGTTTTTTTTTTTATAAATGTAGATACATAGATGCATTTGTTATTATAAAAGCAGATTGTGAGGGCGTAAGTTGTTCTTTCGAGAAGCAGCAGTGACTGTTGTTATTTTCATATAAGTACTCCAATTTGATTATTTTTTACTATTTTCAAAAATTATTTAACGTTCGTGACTGTCGGCCAGTATTTTCATAAAGGCGAATCTTATCGTTATCTATTTGTGTCAAAATTCAACTTAACAATTTACTGTTTATTGATCGATTAAATAATTACTGAAATGTATATAATAAGATTTTTTTGGGGTGGGGGTTAAATCAATATCAGTACCTATAATATATAGATATAAAAAACAGGGATTTTCTTTCTTTTCTCCATGATCATCCACTTCCACCCAGCCGCGGTGATAATGGTAGCCCTTAGTCTCTCCTCGATAATATAATAAGAGAGCTCAGTCTCGGTGGGAAAAAGTGAGTGGACGTGGGTGGCAAAAAAGTGTGATAAGGTACATCTGTCTATCTTTGTTTAGCCCGTTATTTTTTCTACATATGAAGTCGAGAATGTTTAGCGGCTTTTAGTGAATCAAAGAGTGACAATAATAGGTATATTAGAATTTTCTAAAATGTTCATATATTCGAAAATGTCCTAGATTTTTCTAGAATGTTCTAGAGTGTTCAAAAATGTTCTAAGAAGTAAAAAAATGCTTTATAACATTCCAGAATGATTTGGAATATTCATGAACGTTCCAGAATCTTCAAAATCTTTCACGAATGATTTAGAATGTTCTAAAATATTAAAGATGTTAGAGAATGTTGTGAATCATTGCAGGATGTTCCGGAATGTTCCCCACTTTTTTATAATGATCGATTAATGTTCCAGAACCCTTAAAAATTTTTTCGAATGATCCAAAATGTTCCAGGATATTAAAAATGTTTTAAATAATTATAAGATGGGATTTTTCATTAATATTCTAGAATGTTCCAGAATCATCAGTGTTTTTTGGAAATGATTTGAAGTGATCCAAAATAGTTGATAGCGTCATATACGTGTGAGAAGAAGAACTATGACGGCTTGCAATCTAAAATTTTATAGGGTTTATGTTGCTTTATGTAAAAGGAAGTGAAAAAGAATTTAGAATTTTCATCAAAAGTAACACACTTTTCGATTAGAATTATAAAATCTCAAAGATAAAAAAAACAATTGGTGTGATATAAATACCTATTATTTCTTCACCTTGATTAAAAATAAGCACATAGTACTAAATAAACTGTAAAATTACAAGAACAACATACACGCTACAAAATCTAAGTTTTTGTATACAAAAGCAATTAAATTAAAAATCGCCATAACAATAAGATCAATTTTTGTATCCTATTAAACAAAAAGAGCATTTTTAAAGTTTCTCAAAGGTTAATGCTCCAAACTCATGTTTTGCTCTTAAAATCAATTCCGCGGAGGTCATCAACCACTTACTGAAAAAAACATGGTCAATCAGAAATATATCTTTACATTAAATTAGTTATTACAGTTATTTTCTTAAATAAAACATAACTGCCACGACCATGCACTTTGACATTCAAAATGCAAGGTGGTATTATAATTTTTAGAAAATTGTATAAGTATGTAATAGTTAACATGGTACGATTTTAAAATCACGAGATCAAAACGTTTTAAATAATCTTTCAACAACTACCCACCGGTTTCAATTTCGTTTTTTTTTTTCTTTGTGTAAACCAGGTATGTATTTAATTGGCTCTTGGCTCAGGCGCTCGATCGATCACTGCCTCACTCACTTGTGGATCTAAGTAGAGCGTCATCGAGGTAACCATTTGGGAGTGAATTTGATTGTGTCAATTTTCACATTAGGTACCTACCTATTCTAAAATAGATCAGACAGACTTTTTTATGTCACGCTGCTTCTCGAAATAGAACACTAACTTAACTTGTTAAAAGCCCCCTTAGCGTAGGTACGTACAGTCCGTTACAAATGCGCCATCAAAAGTATTGGATTTTGATAAAGACATTTCGCAACTGACTGTACGTTGACCGACCGTTCACCACTTATATAAATAAAGCGCCTATGATCTATTTAAAAAAGTTAGAATTTAGTTTGCGGACCAAAGTGACAAAAACGAATACTCTCTCGCTTTGTACGACTTTTCGGAAAGGTACTTACCTCTCCCAGGCCCTGTATGAACCTGACGGCGATCAGCCACCAGACGCCCCATTCAGATGATATCGGGACCAGGAGACCAAAGAGGGAATTGATCAGCATGCCCACGCCGAGGAAGTAGAGCGCCCCGTATTTCTTCGACAATATGCCGAATGGTATTTGTGTTATTACGTAACCATAAAAGAAGGAACTTAATATGTAGCCCTGCAAATCTGTTTCCCAGATAAAACTTCCATCCGATACGTGGGTGGAGTTCTGTAACAAATACAAAAAAAGTGTTCAGAATATTGATTTTCTCATTAATTGTACCAGTAATATCTTCTATTATGAATGATTAGTATATCATGGTCAGATTAGGAAAGCGAAGTCCGTCGTAAATAAATAGTTAGACTGAAAACTGAGTTATGTTTCTACGCACCTCGAGGTTACGACTCATAAGATTCTGAAATTCACCTATATCAAGCTAGCACGACAAAGTTATTTTTCCGATTTCTGACTTGCACTATAATTTGTCGCTAATTTGTTACCAAATCCTAATATTTGTCGCTCGTGCCGTTTAGCCATAATTAGCCCGCATGCTAGCTTGATATCAAGCTGGCACTACACATAGTGTATCACGAAAAATAAATGTCGTAGGATATTACAGTAAAGGCCATAATTTGTCGCTGAAAGATGACACGTTCAACGAATTTGTGGCTAGTCTTATGTCCAGCTGATAAGCAAAAAACTGCTGGAAAGCCATCCAAGTCTCGAAAGGTAACGTGTAATTTGGTAAATAAAAGCGACCTCTTAAAACAAATGAAACATAGAACTCCTTGATTAATTGTTTGATGGTTTTCCAGCAGTTTTTTGCTTATCGGTTGGAGAGACCAGCGACAAATTCTTTAAATGTGTCATTTTTAAGCGACAAATTATGGTCTTTACAGTAATATCTTACGACATTTCCTTTTCGAGATAAGCTATGTGTAGTGCTAGCTTGATATCAGCTGATTATGGCTAAACGGCACGAGCGACAAATTTTTGGATTTGGTAACAAATTGTAGAGCAAGTCAGAAATCGGAAAAATAACTTTGTCGTGCTAGCTTGATATACGTACGTCTGAAATTCTGCTGATCATTTGGTGAAAGGTTTTTAAAGAAGTTTGAAAACTTTTGGTATTTTTTATAACAAAAGTTTAGGCTATTGAGCTCGTTGTATCGTAAACTTACAACAGATTATTGCATAATATTTTTTGTTGTCAGTAAGATAGGTACCTTATTCTGAATTTTTTTGTCATTCAGGAAACATATAGTATCAGTGGCGGCTCGTGGTCAAATATGAAGGGGGTTCACAAAGTTAATAACATGTAGGTAATATCAGAACAACAAGCGTATTTCACGATGTTGTAAATGCACCGCAGGCGAAGATTTTTAATATTTTTAGAAGAAACAAATACTTATGGCATTTAATAACACAATAAATAAAAACCTTACGTTTACTTATACAGGAAATCCATTCGTCTATGTTTTAAATTAGCAAACACACTCAACAGGATTACCGGCAAAAATCAGGCACGGAAAGCAAAATAATGCGTTTAATTTATTACACCCACACAACCACGAAGTTTTTTTATACTGTTCTACTTTAAACACACGTTTGAACTTTTTTTTTTAAGGTACACTCTTGTGTCAGCTGTAGTTTTGGGCGAGGTGGCCCTCCTTTTCTTTATTTCGAAACGATTTTGAACATTATTTGAATTTTCTTTAATATATTTTACCGAACACGACTCCATCATTTACGTAATATTTTAATTAACACCTATTGTGCAATAAATTGTGCGTCATTTTACAATTAGTGGACTTTGAACTCTGAAATCTGAACATGCTTCTGAACATTTAATTTTTTTACTATCGGTTCCTACCAACACTAGCTTCCAGAGCCTTTAAAAATGACTCGTACTGGACATTTTCACCAGGTGGCAGGCTGGCAGGCTAACCGAAGTTGCAAAACCCTGGCAGAATGTCGGGTAGCCGTGCCGACGTAGCACGACATTATTCCGGCTGATTCCGCCTTTTAGTGCAGTGCACCTAAACGCTGTATATTGAGTGTATTTTATCTTCCATTTCACGCGTACGACTACCTCTCTCTCTCTAACACATGGACATCAAACGGAGTATCGCTCACGTTATATGTTCAGAATCAAAACTTGAACCAAAAAAGTTAGGTGAAGTCGTCAGCGACACAACAAAAATTTAAATATTTTCTATGGGTTACGGGTTGGTGTTTTGTAACTATGAACTATGAAATGGTAAAAGAGATGTATATTATACGATAATCATCAATAATATAATAAATATTAAAAGGATAAAATTAAATGGTGTAACTGGTTCAATTTTTAAGGGGGTTCACTGAACAAATGCACCTACAGTAAAACCGCCACTGTATAGTATGTAAGGTTTCATTAATCTCAGAACTTATTATTTTTTATAAATATGAATTTTTTATAAATACCGTAATGTTGGTGTTAAGTGTTTATTCGTCTGTAATAAAATACAGATAACAACATAAGTTCTCGATTGTATGAGCAATTTATTTGTTAATAGTTTTTACGAGTTTAGCTATTGTAATTTACAATATGATATCATTTTAAATAACGGTTCTGATAACATTTTTTTATTAAAAAAAAGATAATTGAAATAAGCAGTGTCAGCTCGTCTTACAGGGTCAAGAAATCCTTTGAATAAAGAAAGTTTAATTTAATAACTATTTATCTACTTTAACGAGACAATAAATTAAAGTGAAATAAAAAAGTAAATACATTATAGAGGCACTAAATTCTCTGTTATAATAAAAATCTGAAAGGGCCTTATTTGTTGATCTTCCTGCACATTTTAATATGTATTTTGAAAGTTGAATGTAATCGTGAATAGGTTAGGAACTATTATCATGTTTTCTATTTTACAAATTGGGGAACACTCGATAAACCGCCACACCACTGATTCTAACAATGATATTCCAATATATTTACTATAATCACCTGTCAATAGGCACCTCATACAACTGATAAAGTAATAAACTGCGAAATTAATATCGTAAACAGGTTTGATAATCTTTAAATGCCTTAAAATGTGAATTTCCGATAAGTTCGAAATATAATTTTTGCTATATCGATTAGTTCGAGAAGGAAATTAAAAGATTTTTTTTTATGTTTGTGCATTAATTTTTTTAGGTAGATAATTTAATCGTCTGTTATTAAAAATTGTAGCAGTATTAATAATAAAATTACACATACGACTGTACTTATTGAAACATCAACATAAATAAACAGTAATGCATTTGTAATAAAATAAAATAAAATTTTGTGCAACTACAACTTTCTGAAATTAGCCAACGATTAAAAAAAAAGTGTGATATATTTACCGAAATTTCGGTAGCATAGACACCATCACATTCGTCATCTCGGAGCTCGTCTCCACCCCCGATGGCCGTGTGGTTTACCATGGCAACAATGGCCACAGACATGTTCGTTCTCATTATATAGGCATTCGCCATCCCCAAGAAAAGCATGAAGGTGACCAAATGGCGTGATCCAAACCATCCTGAAACAAAAACAATAAATTTTTAATTTGTCCTACATTATACACAAAACAAAAAAGCTCTTTAATACTTAATTAAAACGCGAAGAACGTGCCTTATTATTTACTCAGAGTATCTTGGCAGATAGATTAGAATTTTAATTATCTTAATTAGTGCTTGGTAGTAAAGTGGTCTAACTTTTCTTTTGTTATTTAAATTTATAATAAAATAATAAGGGTGCCTAAACAAGGGTTCACTTTCTGGGATCAGGGGTAAGTAAAGGTAACTTAAAGTGGTCACTGGTTAGGGCGAGGGTTATAAGTAATATATTAACAACCAAAAAATTTGTTTCAAAAGAAATATTAAGAAAAAAAAGCAAATTACTTATCAACGTTTCTTTTGATAAAATCGAGGGTTTAGAATTTTGGGAAAACTAAATCTTCCTTCCCCAACAATTGTTTCTGAAATCAATCTTGGCCTCATTGTCCTACGTGAAATTCATTTGCTTCAAATTAGTATTTCTATAAACAGTTCCAAAAATATTGTAAAAAATTTGTGGCAAAAAATTGAAAGTCAGCAATATTAAGTAAAAAAATAATAAAAAGTTTCTTTACATTAATTTGCATGGAAACTACTAACAAAAACGATAGGTACCTACCAATTAAATTTGTTTAGGAAAATACGTCACGCTAAAATTCGCTTTTTGTTACCCCCTCCCCCCCGGTTGTCACGCTGTGTCACACTTTCTGTGACCCCCTGTAAATATTACGTCACAAAAACGGAACACTCCCTCCCCGCTTTGAACATGATAAATTTTGATTGATAATACACAAATTTTGAGTCAAAAATATTTATTTTATTATCATAATAAAATTTAAATAAATTAATAAATATCTTTTGTAACGAACAAATAAATAATATTTCTATTTGTCAGAAGTCTAAGGATTCTGTATAAATTCAGAAAAAATTTTTTGATGAACGGCGAACGTCACGTTTCCGTAGACCCCCTGCCCCCCCTTGTCACATCTTTTCACACTCAGCAAGACCCCTCCCCAGCTTGTATGCGAATGTATTTTATGAACGGGAATCAGTTGGCCAAATTTTATCTGATTGATTAAAATACAGTCGAACTTCAATAGCTCGAATCACCATGTGACCCAAAAAATTTCCAGGTATGAAGACTTCAAGTTATTGAATAATAGTACACAGATGTGTGTGCTTATGTTTTATTTCATGTTATCTTCGAGTTATCAAGATATTCGAGTAATAATAAAAGTTCGAATGTTCGAGTTATTGAGTAAAAATTACTCGTATTTCTCATAGTTGTTGCTATTGCCAACGAATTAGGTTCAACTTATTAAAAGTTTGACTGTTTAATTTATAATGTTTCGACCTTTTAACCATGAATCTAATTTTTTATGTATTAGTCTAAAAAAATATTTCACTTATAATTTAAGATTATAAAAAATTTGTCCTGATTGATTGTAGATACTATTATTATAATCAAAAACGAAAGCCATAACCTGGAGAAATACAAATACAGGTCACTTGATAGCCGACAGCTGATGATCTTAAATCATCCTGGAACAACACTCATAAAGCTAGTGCCATTATAGAAACTTTTCGGAAATATTCAAGAACATTTCATGAGAAAATAAAGACGAGTTCTAACTACTATTATATTATGTTTGTATATTTGTATGTTTCATGGTTTTTTATATTAATTAATCGCAATATTGAAGCAGTCTCTTATTTAATTTATAAATACACAATGTTGTTTCAGCTCAAATAATTGATACACACCTTTTGGTGCAATCAAATGTAAAAATATCAGTTATTTTTAATTGCAAAAACTGTTCATTAATAAGTAGAAGACTGCATAGTAAATATGTGTTTGTCATTATTGCATTAAAAAAAATTCCAGTCGTGTTATATTTTCCGTGTAAAACAATTTATATGACATTGTCATAAAAAAGTACGTAGCTATTGACGCCAAAATATGTAACAATTGGATATAATGGATATTTCTCATAATTGATGCTATTGCCAATCGAATTGGTTCGACTTATTAAAATTTAATTTATCAACATTGAAGTTATAGAAATTTGACTACATTTTATTTTCAAATTACATATGTAGATACTTCATGTGTAGCGGTTAGTTAAATTTAATATTTCAAACATAATAATCTTTGTAAATTTGGAAACAAATATTGCTTGCTTTCTGAGAATTTAATTAACAGTAAATAGCAAATAGTACCTTTTGCTTTCAATATTCGAAGAATACAATCAATAGCAGATTCCGAATAGTACCTTCTTCGCTTTAAGTTCTAATAAACTCATTAGTGTGGTTTTCAAACGAAATTAGATACGGTAAAATTATCGCTAAATGCAATTAAGATGACAATTCAAACATCGTCATTAAGGGTGAAAATGGCTGGACAGTGCAGTGAATCGAACTATATATAAAGTGAAAGTCTTTACCTTTATTTTGTGTTTATGCTATTGTCTATCGTGTACTGTGTGTTTACTTGTGTTTATTTTTATAGTTCTCTTGTTCTTCGCTTGTGTTTTGTTTCTTTTTTTCTTTATTGTTGTGTGTAGTGTGATCCAAATTAAACTTTTGAATTTTATTGTTTTTATCGGACTTTCTTTGTGCTTTCCATAAGCACGAACCCCGATACATGAATTAATTGAAAAATAGTTTCAAAAACCGAGCCATATTTAGCCCTTATTATCTGTAAAACGAACGCTGCCAGACAATTTAATTTCACCTATCATATTATAGTATATACGTACATATGTATGTAAGTACATTACCTACGTAAAATCGCGATGATTTGGTCCAAAAGTATGTAAGAAGTTCGCAATCTCGTCACTGGCGTTGACGTAAAATTTTGATTTTTGAAAATAGCCATTAATTACATTCATCATTTCATTCATCATATTTTAACATACGTACATACATATATGTAATGCCCAACGTAATAATTTTGGCAGAAACCTCCGACATGGATAATAATAATAATTTGTCGATAGTTTATTTTCGGAAATTTGTTACTTCTATAAAGTACCTACTTATGATCTTTATGTAAAGTTTTGTACGGAACCTGGCGTAAAACACACACCAATAAATAATAAAAATTTAATATACCTATTACCTATATGTAAGTATAGCCTATAAAATTTAAGATTTCACGTTGTATATGAAGTAATCAACCGCAAGAAATCTTTAGTAGCTATCTAAATATTGTACTAAAAGTTAAGTCAGATTGTCACATACTGCGTTATATATAGATCTACTAGGTATATAGGGAAATTGAAGTTTCATTAAAGTGTAAATGGTGAACCAAAACCAGAAAAATGTTACAAGGTGCTCACCTGGCCGTCTACATATTAATTGTCATTGAAAACCTACTCTGTTGTTTATCTTAATAAACGTTAAATGGTCATTTAGTTCAATCAAAGACAAACACACATATATATGTATGTATTTATATTTTTAGTACACGATTAATAACATTGCAGTTTTTAATACCACACCAAGAATTTTGTTATTCAAAAGCGCAAAGACTTCGACTATACTACGTGACATAAAACTCGTTCCCATATTTGTTAAGGTTGATTACTACTAATTTTTATCATTTTATCCTTTTTTTTCTCATGATAAGTATGACTACTATTTTTTACAAAAAACATTTCGAAATTTTACGAATAGGTAGGTACTTTATATTTTTAGGTACATAGTGATAGTGATGCCTAATAGTTGTGGTTTTATTTTGGGTACTTCAAAAAAGAGACGGCTTTATGTCTTTGTCGTAGCCTACAGCTTTAAGGGGTACTTCTTGTTGAGGTAGTACCTTCAAATTTAGAATATCCAGGAAAATATATTTGATGAGGTACTAAACCTTTAGCGAGCAAGTCAAAGTAGTAACTAATTTTTTATTTGTTTTTCAAGAACAATTCCAATCAACAGGACAATATCAAATAATTATTATTAGACCAAATAGAAACGTAAATGCGTTTGTAGTTCGTGCCCGATTATAAGATTTAGATCAATGATAACCTTGCAAAATTATATATAAATTAAGGCCACTGGTATGTTATTCAATTTACTGATTAAAAACAATTCAAGGCGAAAAGGAGATAGCCATTTAGTTGGCAAGTACCTGTACAATGTATGTACGTACAGCTTGATTACTCTAAGATGAGCTCTGAAGATTTTACAGTCGGGGTAGAAGAAAGAAAGAGAACACATTCGGAGGAAGAAAGATACAATAAACGCTCGACAAATTACGACAAATAAATATACTAGTTTTAAGACAAAGGTGCTTGATGTCTCCTCTCCGGTAGTCGTTAATTTAGTTTATACCTGGATCTCCCGATACTGTTATGTAACCAAAATTATTATACATACGGTAGATAACCTTTCAGTAATGAAACGTGTTAATATCGTAGCATTTTGCACACTACATTGGCAGTTTTTATATTCTTTAAAATATAATAATTATATAAAATATTTCGACCATTTTTAAATGAATAGTCGTGCGATTTAGTATGCGCCCTGACAAGTACTCTGCTTCAAACCAAGCATGCAAATGTATCTCTGTGGCTATCGCCAGCAAGGCGTTCGTTACCTTTTGTCATTGCGCATCTTAAGAACTAGTAATCCCGGAGACCATCCTAGAGTAATTTTACTGTACCTACATTACAGATGTCTAATGAGTAAAATGGTACAGCTTTAAGTTCAATCTAAATGATAAGTATTCAAAGGATATAGGAATAGGGAAATGCAAGCAAACTACACTCAAACGGTAATAAGTCGTATCAAATTAGTTAGCAATAGTATCAACTATGAGAATTACCTACGTGTAATTTTTACTTGATAACTCTCGAACTTTTATTACTCGAATTGAATATATTGATAACTGGGAGATAATATTTGGCGCCAAATTCAATAAGTCGAATTTTATGGGGGAATCCTTTAATAATGTACGATTTTAAAGTCTCTATTTAATAGTGGTATTATACAAGCAGTGAGGCGGCTCAGTTTCTACGATAATTTGTTATCAAAATGTGCATTAAGGACTTTGTCTTTTAACAAAAAATTAAATCTTATAAAAAAGTGGAAAGTGCTGCACTGAAAAAAAAAAGAATTTCCTTCATCTATCTTTCCATCTACGTATCTATCTGTAACATGAAATAAATATGTATATACAAATGCCCATTTACAAAAAATAGACACATACCTACCTACTATTATTTAATTAACCTTAAATATAGATACATAGAAGATTTTTTGCGTCATATTATGATTCGAGTTGTCGATGTACGACTGAATTTCAAAAATCTTAAAAGGTCTTACTATTTTATAATCTTAAGAAAATATAATAAATAGGAAGGTGCTGCAAATGTCAATGTAATCATAACTGATAACTAACAATAAGTAACAGTATGTTTTATAATTTCAGTTGTCCCTCTATTTTTATTTCTATGCATTTTAAATAATTTTTAAGCCCCCTCTATCTCGCAACAAGCACGCACTTCATGTTGCAATTTTTAAACAATTTATCTTTAGGTGAATGATGCATTTACCTACCTAATGTATGTTCATTTGGAAAAGATTATTTTACAGAATTTTTGAGTATTTTCCAAAATTTTTTTGACAATAATTTACAGTTGTAAGCTTCATACAACGTAGAATAAATTTTTATTCGAAATGAATAAATGGCAAATTATAAATTAACCTTGTATATTTTTATTATATTCTGATATCGGCTAAAAAAGAGAGAGACTGAAGCTAAACATTTGATCTTTAATTACAGTTCTTACGAAAATCAGTACACAACACAAAATGAACGTTTCATCACTGTTTGTTCTCGAGTAATTAATGGTCTTTTAACATTTATAATGTTCAGATTTTTAAGAATCTTGATAAGAGCTAAGAGGGTAAGAAGTTAATAATAAACTTCTGATGAAGCCAAAGTTTGAAGTAAACAGCTGATCAATTCAATCTGTTGAAAATTTTTAAACTTGTGTGTTTTTATTCGTAAAAATTAATATTAATTTCAACCAAGTATCGATAGAATCAATTAAATAGGGTAAGAAAAGCTTTGGTTCTGCACTTATCCCCTACCCCCGTAAATAAATTCTCTTTCGATCAGTGCCCATGCATAGGTCGTAGGAGCATCCTAACTGCACTAACTATGATGGGCGTAAAATTACTAGGAATTTTAATCTGAGCTATCTCGAGAAATTATTGTTACGAGTACTTGCCAATTAAGTTGGTGTGAACATAATTAATGAACATCTTCCCTGATTACATAAGGAATATTCTCGGCTTTCCTGATACATCTAGAAAACACCAGCAAAGATCAATGGGAAAACAATTGAATTACTAGACGGCTGTAGAATACCCTAGAAAAAGGCTGAGAAGACTATAAAAGCGGACGAGACACTCACACCGAGTTAGTTGACAGTTTACAGTAACAGCTGATGCAAAGCGATCGATAGGCGATACAGGCGAACCATAGAGGCGATAGTGTTCATAGAGAGCGATAAATAGTGTCTACCGGAACGGCGATTAAAAAGTGACTTTTAGTGAAATAAATTGTGCGGACTTGTTCATAACTGTAGTGTAATCAAATTCATTTTAGTAATTAAATAAACTCGTTGTTTTGTTTTGTTAATTGTGTTTTCTGTGACCGAACACGTCACATTATGATAAACCATAGTATTCGAATGCAAATGTATATTAAAATTTTATTAATTTTTGCTCACCTTATTGTTTTTTATTACACATTTAAAAAAAAATGCAAGACCGACGTTAAAATTTTTAAGGACTATGATTTCAGGTTCCATTTTCCTTTAAATTTGCAGGTAATAAATACATTCATATACGTACTTATTTATGGTTGCCCTATGTATGATATCTGAGATGAAAAAGCATAATAAATAATAATATGAAAAACTCAAACGGTTGTTTAATACTCATATTGTTTTCTTATGGCGCAATACTTTATAAACTTTAACACGTTTATTGGTTTATTGTTACTACAAGGCTGTTTGTGTAAGATTACAATAAGTACATATACAAATCCACATCTACCTATAGGTAGATATGTATGTATGTATGTATTTATTTATTCGCATCTACCTTCCCATTATTAGATAAGAGCTTGAAAAATACCGGATAATTTTTATCACAATTTTCTCGTCGCTGTTATTAATTGCTGATTTGCTGGAAACTACTACACGTATCATATTTCAGTATTGTGTGCAATTTCTGATATGGAAATAAATAATTATATACTTTGGTAATAATTATATTATTAACTAGCAGTGAAACCCGGCGTTGCTCGGGTTAAAATACATCACATGTTTAATGGTATAAAAAATGTGTAAGGATCTATTTTTTAACGTATGTAGATATTATGTTCTCCTGTTTCATTTTGGCGTGTTACTTTCCTTCTTATTGAATCCACTATATTTTGTAAAAACTTTTACTCTTTGGAATTGTGTATATGTAATGTAATAAAGTTACACAAAATTAATCTCTTGATTGTTACGATGATAACACTGATGAAAAGTCACAAGTCACTGAATTTCGGTTTGTATACCATCAGACGTCGAAATTTCTAGTACATATTAGAACACACTAGAACATGCAAATAGTCTGTTCTTTTTCATTTGTCAAAATCAATTAAATTTTTTTGGTCACTGTTCGCTCCTGTTTCCAATTGATCTTCACTCGACTGCAAACACAATTTAACTGACAAAAAGTCACTGAATGTTGATTTATATATCATCGAACATCAAAATTCCTAGTACCAGAACACTCTAGAATATTTAGATGTACATCACTTTGAAACGTAGATGTACACTTTTTGAAACTTTCTAGATCATTTTCAAGAAATTTTTAGAACTTTCTCGAACATTCTAAGTCGATAATAACAGTTTGCGCTCATTTTAGAATTTTTTAGATCATTTCAGAAATTTTGAGATCTTTCCGGAAGTCGTTATGACATAAAAAAGGACAGAAATATTTCTTTTCACCTTTCTGCCACCTACAACCACCCACTTCCACCCACCGCGACCAAACTCCCTTACTCCCACCTGGAGACCAAGGGGTATTTACCACCCCAACAGGAAGTTGATTGGAGTGGGGAGAGATAGAAAAAAACCCTGTATTTACGTACAAATATTAGCATTTTATACATTGTATTTAGATCTAGATTTAGATTTAAAATAGTAATTAAAACGGTTGTAAAATCAGATGATGTGAGATTTGTACTAAATTGAAATAAACATATATATACGGAGTGAATCCTAACAAAATCAGTTTATGTGGAACAAATTAATTACAAAAAAGAACTTGTGCTAGCTTGTGATAGCTGAAAACGTTTTTTCTTTTGTTTTTTGATATGCCTTTAGACGTATCAATCATGATTAATTTCCAATTTTCAGAGATTTACAATAAGCAAATCCTCTATCCTTTCTTTCTCTTCTATTGATTAATCATCATTACGTATTATCTATTATAATTATTTATTAAATATGGTAACCCAGTTATATGTGTATATTATATGTTGTATTATGTCTATAACAATGAACATACCTAATAGGTGCTGTCTAACTAACAATAAGTTATAAACTACGTGATTAACGCTAAACAGGAAGAATAAATGAGGTATTTTTGTTAAATATTGAAAATTTGAAATGTAAAATATGAATAATATACAAAATTATCAGCTTTGTGTAAATTATTATATTTTACTCTGATCCTTTTCATATGATTAGCTTCATCTATCTTATATTATCTACCTATATAACGAACCAAACAAAAAAAATCTTTTTGTTATACATATGAGACGATTTTTAAAAAATCAATAAGCATAATAGATACATCACCTATCAATTTTTTACATACTAATTTACACCTTACTGACAATAATTATATGAAGCTACTACCTATAAGGATTTCTTTTGACATATTTTGATTTTTTTATACCAGGTGTTTAAATTTTGGAGCGTAAAGTATATACCTATTTTCATATAAAAATGCATTTTTATTCCATTCAGATACATACTTATTACTATTATATTAAGATAATAATAAAAATGAATTCAAAAATTAAATAAAAACGATCACTTACAAAAAATAAACGAATTTATATTATAATAAACAAGGCTACTGTATTAGTTATTTCAGTAAGTAGTTGCTGAACCATTAAAGTAAAATAAACCGAAATAAACAAACTATTGTGAAGGTTGTTTTTTTTTTTAATTCAGAATTCAGTGCTGACAATTAGCTTCTATAGTAATAAGTTGACTGTTTGGGACACAAACCTGTTGGCGTTTAAAAATAATTTTGACATTTTCGTAAATATATATAATAATTTGTCATTTACTATAAGAATAAATTAGTATAACTGTCTGCTAAAAATTCATGTCTATAACTTTGAAATAAAAAAATACTGAGTCGAACTCGCGCACCGAGGGTTCCGTACAAACCTGTATACACACTACACTACATAAAATACACTTCATTCAAGAAAATCTTTGTTTCATATATACGCAAATAAATATTTTCTTGAATAAAGAGTTTAAAAGTTTTAATGGTAATCAAATGCTGTGTTTCATTTAAAAATATATACTTTCAGTTAAATACAGCAATGTTTGAAACGAAAAAAGAGTTTACTTACGAAAACCATAATATTTCTTCGTTAGAATAATGTATTCCTTTAAACAGAATATTTATCTACTGATTTCAACAATTTCGTTTTCTTAAAATAAGATTTGCGGGCTTGGAAAAAATTATATTTTTCTTCAACACAAGAAACGGATGTTTCCATTTAAGATGGTACTTCTTCATAATAAACACGATTAATATTTGAGTTTAAAGCGGTATATTTTTGTATTAAACATGAAACATTTTCATACTAGAATAACAAACATTTGTTTGAAAATTTAATTTTTTCTTAATTTTTTATTTGTAATAATAAAGCAATTTTACAAACAATGAAATGGTATATAAATAAGATGTGATTATTGTAACATATCTTTATTGAATATAAAATAATAAAAAGGACAACGATAAACACATGAACAATAGTATGAAAGGAACTAAAAAAAATTGCTTAAGACATTTTAGTGTTACGTATGATTCACCAGTAGGGAGTGTATGCATCATGACTGGAAAATGCGTCTTTTTATTTTTATCCATGATAAGAACTTTACTTCCATTTACTGATTCGACCATATATAAGCTCTTTAATGTAACGTAGTGATTGCTCAAGTTTGCTATTTTGATAAGTTGTTTAGTCCAAATGATTCCAGTAGCTGTAATATAAATTATTGTTTTTAATTTAAAATCAAAACTAGAATTCTTGGTTTATCGATCAAACGATTCTCATCATAAAACAATCGACTTGCTAAAAGTGTAAATTTTCTATTATAGATAACCTTTTCTATACATATACAATCCACAATAAACGATTTTCAAATAGCAGTAGGTAGTAGCCATTTTTTCTTTATAAGAGAGAAAGCGCGCTTACAAATTTTGCTAAACTGTAGATACCTACTGCTATTTAAAAAACAGTTTTATTTTAGTACTACTTCGTTGAGGATTCGTTGTGGATAAAGTTGATTTGTAGATATTTATGTACCTATATACAGCAGATAACGTGATACAGAATGAATTAAAAACTTAATTCTAATATTGCGGCTCTATTACATTTTTACCATGAAAAATTTTGCATTATTTCATACTTCTATTTTAAATACAATTAATAAATAAATTCGTAAAAATTAAGTATTTTAATGGGTACTTACTTGCTAATGCTTCTCCAAATTCACCAAAGCCAATTTTATTTAAAAATTCTTCCATTTTCTTTTAAAAATATACCTCTGCTTTTTCAGAAAATTTTATTGTGCACCAACAACTCACTTCACACTGATAGTTCATTAACGTATGACGCAATATATTGAAAATCGAAACGGGAGACAAAAATGGAGCTCATCAAAGCGTCACATATTTGTACTAAATAAAATGGTCTTTAAAATGAAATGATAATGCTTTATCGAAAGCAGAACTGTTTTGTTTCGAAGAAGTGCTTTATCCAATCCAGTTTTCGGCTACTTGAATAGAATTAATATTTATTTGTTTCAAAACAGAAATGTCTTAAAATTAAGAAATTACTTTTTGTTTAAACCATTCAAAAAGTTGTAGCAAAAGTAACATTTTCATTCCAAGTAGTTCCTTGACTTGTTTTAAGAACAGAGTTAGTCTTCGATCGAAACCTGTATAAATTTGTTTCAAAACAAAAATTCTTTATTTAAATCAATTACAGTAAGTAAATAAAAGTGTTGAAGGAAATATTCATGTTTTCTTAACGCAAAGCAAAATACTAAAAAGAAGTATTTATTTATTTAAAATGAGTAAATATCTTCAAAGCAATATATTTTCTTGTTTTAAAATAGTTTTTTTTCTGTGTATATGTGATGTAACTAAAAATTTAAGGTTTTCGGAATTTTTCCTTTATATGTGCTATAAAACATTGCTTCATGCCAAATTTCAAGATTCTAAATCGACTGGAAGTACCCTTTAGGTTTTGATTCCCTTGCGAGTAGTTGCGAGTTTGAAAATATGCGGCTTAAATTAAATTGCTGTTTCTTTTGATTGCGTTGACATAGAAGTTTGATTTTGTTACAGCTTAAAGGTATTATAGACCTGAGTATTTGATATGAATTTAAATTTAATACCTTTAGGCGTTCATGAGTAACTTTAAAATTATTAAAAATATTTTTATTATAGGATGTAACTAAAAATTTACAGTTTTCGCAATTTTTGCTTTATCTGTGCTATAAGACGTTGCTTCATACCAAATTTCAAGATTCTGAGTTCACGGGAAGTACCCTGTAGGTTTAGATTCGAAAATTTGCGGAAATTTGCGGCATAAACGGCTGTATCTTTTGATTGCGTTGGCTTAGAAGTTTGATTTTTTTACAGCTCCAAGGGACAATAGACCTGAGTATTTGGTATAAATTTTAGCTTGATACCTCGACGCGTTCTTGAGAAAAAGGGTCTTGACAGACGGACGGACAACGAAGTGATTCTATAAGGGTTCCGCTTTTTCCTTTTGAGGTGCGGAACCCTAATAAAAATGGTAATAAGTACAACTAAAAAAATTTGAACATAACGATACGGGACACCTTGAGCATATACTTATGAATGTGCATAACATTTTCTTGATGATAACTGTTTCAAATTCGCCCCCCTTGCCTCCTACATCACAATTTATGACCGAAATTGTAAAGGGTATATATATATATTTAGGGAAATCCAAAAATTTAAGCAGACTTTAAAATTAGTACATTTGGCGTCAGCTGTCTGCTCTGTTCATTAATAGAACTGGAGTTCAAATATTGAATAAAATTATTAATAATATCTAATTAAATTTGAATGATATTACTGCAGCAACTTAGCCTCATAAATAATATGTACTACATTATATGTTTCTTGTATACAATTATGTGATATTTGTAAAACATAAAAAAATACGTACCTACGTATGGTTATTATTTATTATTAATTTCTCAATTGGCCATAACAGCAACAAATAATACGATTATTTAACTACACGTAATAATAACTTAGATACCAACACATTCTATATTATTACAAAAATAGGTACGTTCAGGGATGAGTTTGACTACGAGTTTAAATGGATCGATGACTACATACGTACATATAGGTAACAAATGCATAATTATAAAGGAGCATTTGCAATTTTTTTATGCAAATTATTATGCGGTAATTGTTATAACAAAGTAGACAATATTTGCTGGTATTACAAAGTAACGTAAAAACCCCATATTTTGACGCTTAGAACCCGGATATGTTACCTGTGAGTGTTTTTCTTTAAGTTACTCAGTAAAATAAAAAATAGTTTTGATTTTTATTTATTTCTACATTAAACTTAGTCTTCTTAACAAACAAAACAAAACCTTCTTAATGTTTTAATAATTGTTAGCAGTCTTACATTTTTTTAAATAAAACAAAAATTTATTCTTTTAATATAATTTAAATAATTTGAAAACTTTTAAACCCGGACTACAAATGAAACCCCGCTCTAAACAAATCCGGGGAAACCCGGACTGATGGCAACCCAAAAATAAATATGATAAACAGATAGGGTTTTTATTGAATTCAATAAACCAGTAAAAAAGAATTAAAAAAATAATTGTTTTAATATTTTTTGCACAAGTGGCCCACCTATTACTAAAAACAAATTCCTTTTTGGGCTCATCACTTCATATAAAAATTGCAGGCAGAGTTCAATTCATTATTATATTGCTTCCCGTTTATGTCTTTGCTCTTGATTGAGTATTTATTAGTAAATTTGAGTTTTAACCCTTTATTTATCAGTGGCGGATCCACCGGGGATTTTTAGGTCTCCACCCTTGCCGTTCCAAGTCAGAAAAACTACAATGAGAAAATTATTTTGGATAATAAATATTATGAAATTTGAAAAGGGGCAAAAACATTTTTATAAGATCCTGGACCCGCCCCTGATACATTAGAAAAAAAGTGTTATTTTCTGCATAAATAGAAAAGTGAAACTTGGGTGAAACAAAGAAGACGAAGTCCTCGATAAACTGTAGGACTAATGGTGATAAATATGTATTTGTTATATTTACTACTCTTACTACAAAGTTAAATGAACTTTAGACCCCTGTTACTAAACATTATAGGGGTAGGTAGGTAGATAGGACAATAATTGCCGACAATGATGAGTTTCGTTTTTGAAAATTATCAGAAAAGAACAACAACTTGTTTATGTTAACGATACTTAGTAAATTTACTCATTACAAATTTTGTATTTCATTAAATTAGCACATAGACATAAACATGTTATGTAAATGAGAGGTTTAGGGTTACACACAAACACCTGTGCCACTGATAAGCACATACAAGACAGATAGATACATACATAAACAAACAGATGCATTGTTATGGTAAAATTTAGCTGTGGTGACGATTCATCAAATTCATGAAATTTCTTCGATATCAAAGGTAAACAATTAATAACGCAAACGCAGATGTACATACGTACATTATATTACAGACAGGACCACAGGACCGTCCTTTTTAATTATGTGCAAACATAGGCGTTACCGATAACTAATCACATTTTGATGTTAGATAAACAACATTATTGCAGCAACAGAACTGTATATACCTATTAAGGAACTGTAGGAATGTTGGGGGTGCTAATTTACCTTTGGGAGTACTTAAAAAAAAAATAATACGTAGGTAATAGAGTAGTTACAAGAATTTTTTTATGAAATTACATCAGGGCATAGGCAAAATTAGCAACACGTTGAGTTATATTTAAAAAAACAATCCTGTCATTAGATGAAGTGGTTTTATATTTTTATGTTTTTAGTAGAATTATTTACACATTTTTGTACGTTTATGGAACACAATTTCCTTGTACGTATTCTTTCACAAATATCTTTAAAAATGCAAGGCATCCGGCATTATTATTTGGTTTTCGTTACGTGAAGTACAAAAATACGAACGTATTGTACACAGTAAACATCTAAAATTGACATCAGATTACTAAAAGAAATTTTGCTAGCTTTAGCGTCTGTATGTATTTATATTTACTTCTACAGTTATGTTTTCTCCCTGTTTTCACAAAAAGAATCAGTACGAATGGCATTCCAAATCACCCCATGATCATTTAATGAATTTTTCATTTATTTATTTATTTATCTTACTTTTTAAATAAAGTAAAATATAAAATAAGTAGATAAATGTTTCTAGGGGTTGAAGATTTTGTATTCGGGCTCCCATATATCTGACCCACATGTGCCGCCTTTGAACATACCTTTCTTTGTATGTAAGCATGCTACATAAAATTCCTAATCACTGAAAAATGAACGATCATTAGAAACGACTTCAATAACTGCCGCACTTGTTATTATCAACAGACATGTGTAATTAACGTCGATGATAATGAATTTCGCATAATACAACATGAACCATCACGATACTATCGTTCTTGTGACTCCTCCGTGATTTTGCTAATTTACGACATTCATTATCCGAATTCAAGATGAAAAACAATAGTAATTTGTAATCTCTCGGAACACCAGATCAGACCTGTTTATTCAATTATTACAACTCATTTATTATGATCGGACTTTGACCAGATTATCATTAAACATATATGTATAATCTATACAGGTGCATAACATACGGGGGATTTATGAACTATGCGAGTTCGAAAAGTGGGGGGTGGGTTTCAACAAAATTTAATCCAATCTCATTCAAAGAGGAGGAGATCACTGAAAATTATTATTTCTTTAATTCAAGGAATTATTACAACTCATTAGAAGTCCCACTACATTTTAACAAATCTCACTAAAAATACCATCCCCTCATTGAAAATCTCACGTCACCTGTCCAATTCAAATAATTATTATAATTTATTTATTTATTTATTGAAATTACGGGCAGAGCCCAATTACACAGTTACAAAATTATTACATTAGAAAATAATAAACAAAACTATTATACAAAAGTCATGGCAAAATGGATGAATAGGAGTGCCAGTTTTAAATGATAAGATGCGAAGAAAACGATGTTGAATTCTTTCTAGAATGAGAGTGTCAGTAACTGAATATGGACGCCATATAATAGAACCGTATGTGAGGATTGAAAGAACGAGTGATGAATATAGGTAAGTGAGAGAAGAGATATTAGAAAAATCTTTAGTCAAGCGGTAAATAAATCCTATGCGAGAATGAGCTAATGAGCAGACATGATTCAAATGATTATGAAAGGTTAAGCGTGAGTCAAAAATAATGCCTAAGTCTTTTATGGAATCGGTTCTATCAAGCAAATAGCCAGATATAGAGTAAGAGTAGAAAGAAGTATCACGGTTACGTGAATAGGACATTACATGACATTTGTTTGCGTTTATTTGCAAACCGTTTTGGCGGCACCATTCGACAACAATATTTAGGTTCTTCTGCAGCACAAGATAATCACGATCAGAGGTAATAGTTTTAAAAATTTTTAGATCATCGGCATAAAGGAGAACATTCACATTATGACGATGTCATTGATATAAGTATTAAAGAGGAGTGGGCCAAGATGTGAGCCCTGAGGAACACCAGATGTGACAAAAATGGGATCAGATAAGCAATTATTATACCGAACTCTCTGGGTTCTTCCAGATAGATACGAGAGTAGCCATGAAAGCAGAGGTCCCTTTATACCCATTAAAGATAGTTTTGAAATTGTGACCATATGGTTAATTGAATCGAAGGCACGAGAAAAGTCAGTGTAGATATTATCTACTTGTTTATGTGCTGCCATATTATAATAATAATAATATTAATTCAAAGAATGATTTCAACTGATTATACAGTAAATTTCATATGAGAGGATTGAGGAGAAGTTCAAATAAATTTTACCAAATCTCATTAAGAATACCCTCCCCCCCGCCATGAAAATCTCACGTCAATATTTTAATTCAAAGATTCATTTCAACTTACTATAGAGTAAATTTCGTGCGAGAGAAATGAAAAGAAATTCTACGTTTTACCAAATTTTGCCAAGATTGTCCCCCTCCCCCTTCATTGAAAATCTCACGTCAACCCTTTAATTAAATGGATTATTGCAACTTATACTTATACAGTAAATTTCATATGAGAGGATTGAGGAGAAGTTCAAATAAATTTTACCAAATCTCATTAAGAATACCCTCCCCCCCGCCATGAAAATCTCAGGTCAATATTTTAATTCAAAGATTCATTTCAACTTATTATAGAGTAAATTTCGTGCGAGAGAAATGAAAAGAAATTCTACGTTTTACCAAATCTCGCCAAGAATGCCTCCCCCCCTTCATTGAAAATCTCACGTTAACCCTTTAATTAAAAGGATTATTGCAACTTATACTTATACAGTAAATTTCATATAAAAGGAATGGGGTGGAAATCCCAGTACATTTTACAAAATTTCACTAAGAATGACCCCTCCCCCGCCATGGAAAATCTCACGTCACTTTTTTTTATGTTAATTTTTAATTCAAAGAATTGTTATAATTTCGTTAATTAAATACTCATTACAAGGTAAATCTCACGTGAGAGAGAATAAAGGGTGCCACTACATATTACGAAATATTACTAAGAGAGATGGGGTATGGTTTAAATTACTTTACTGCACATCTTATTCTTGAAATTAAAACTTACAATATTTTAAAATTGATTTGAACTAAAAGGGCTTTAAATACCCAAAATTTTGCCAATTACATTAGGTTTCTATAACCCTTTCAAGTACCTATGTACGTTACGTTAATTACGTGCATATTTCGAGTGCCATACTTATTATTATCACCCTCGTATAATAACTTATTCAGAGGATAAATTATTGATGAAGTTATTTTGAGGAACTTACTCTCCCTGCTAATTTTAGAGCTCACGTTTACCATATACAAGTGATAGAATTCTCAATCCATATTGCAGGAAATAAAAACTTGTGTATTTTTTTAAACTTTACATATTTTTATTTATTGAAAAAATACCCTAATACCTACTTATATGGTTGTATAATACATATGTACTCCGTACTTTAGAAAATGAACAAATTAATGTAAATGATTTAATTTGTCGGATTAATTGAAACATTCAAACGATAACGGTATATGTTAATAGATAAAAATAGTGTCGGAAAGATCTAAAGATGTAGATATCCTATAAAATATTACTCACTTACATACTTAGTTAGTTGGCAATTAAATTACATAATTTGCAGTGTCGGATTGTTTTATTTTAACGTTCCAAGGTCAACAATAATTATTGATCTTGCAAATTTATCAGATTAAAAAATCTATTGTGTATGTGGGTTGATGCTTTGATGACGGATAAAATGAACAAAAAAATAGATCTTAATATAACACAAAAATTATGTCCTGTAATGTAAAGTAATGTACTCTAATTAAATACATAGTTTACATCATTAAGTCGCATGGACTAATTAAAGATCAAAATTGAATTTTATTAATATTTAAATGTTATTTAATTTTGTGTTTATTTTATCGGAATTGGCCATGTGTTAAATTAAATAGATCTATACCTAAACACCTTTTATTGTAATACCTAATGCACTTTTGTACCTATGATGCGTCACCAATCTATAAAATTTTCCAAGTTTTATGTAGTTTATCAGCCCCATTTATGTTATCAATTTAGTTATTAAGTAAGAATAATCTCGCTCATTAGGTTTCACGATTTTTTTGTGTGTTTTAATTGCACCTAATAATTTGGGTCAAATTACAAAAAATTCCATGTCGCTAATTGAGGAAGCTTATAAATATCTAATAATAAAAAAAAGATTAATTTTAAAAAGGTCAAATGTTAGACACCAACCGAGTCCATATCAACAAAATTTCAATTTGTAAAAAGGTCAAAACTGAATTTGAAAAATCTTACTACTTACTACAACTGCGTATTTTTTTACTTATCTAATTTTATTAAGAAAACGAAACAATTAGGTGCCTAAAATAGTATCTAATTAAAATTAATGAGATCATAATTATAATATTGTGGTGATGTTGGTCATAGGGTCTAATACTTTAAGAATATTGTTTTTATCCCCCAAAACGATTTCAACTTCCTTCCTATGATTGTGACTTTTTTAAGCGTAAAAAAAATCACAAAAAAATGTTTCATTCAAATAACAACAGGTGTAATATATAAGTTGAAGCTGAATTTTCTTAACAATATTTCAGTATTTTTAATAATAATGAAATATATATATTATGCATATACTGGGAATATCTCTACGCATAATTAGTCTGCACTAGTTTCCTGACTACCCCAATTTTCTTAGAATGTTCACAATGGGGCGTTATTGCTAATTTTGAGAAATAGGTTGTGATCTGTTTCGGGACGACGCGCAGCTTGGTGACGTCACACAGGGGGAGTCACGACCAATTCTTCGGGCCAGAAAAAGTCTGCAAAACGTGACTGACTCTCCTAAACGTATTTTCGGTTTCACTTTGGTACCTATCCGCTACATCAACTTATGCAAGCTCATATATTTATATGTAGGTAGTTACGTATTAGAATATGTAATACCCAGTAATATATTTTAATCAGGTCATTACTAACTCCGTGTAGTTACTTTTACTTAATGGACCATTATTTCTGCACTAAAAATGTTTGAAACTTTTTTTTAATTTATTGTTCTAGTGACAAAGAGCATCTGTGTTTCAAAACATTTTTTTATATAAAATAAATATTAAATACAGATATACTCGCAATAAAATAAAATAACAAAAGATTCAATATTTTTATGCATCCAGGTGACATTAATGATAATGATACCCATGTACCTACTCTTGATGGTGATGAAATTATTTTTAGAAACCAATTCCTGAAATTTTTGTGCGTACAAGATTCCAAATAGAATTTCCGAAAAAAAACTCTTTCAAAAACCCACCGATAAGTCATTGTGCCAATTTTTTTTTAAACGTTTTCGAAATTAAAAAAAAATACGTACGTGTGTAATTATGTATGTGAATATAGAAATAACCCGGATTAATAGAAGACAAGTTCGTGTGGGTTGATTTTTATCTCAATTTGCACCCCTCTGTCCCCATTCCTTATTGGTTGTAATATTGGCGGCAAACTGGCACGTGATACTCGGATGACGTAAGCAGATATTTCAAGCTAGCAATAAATAATTACCTACTTGATTATTTTTACTGTGTGTACTGAACAAACTATGAATAATTGAGTTAATGTGTAATTAATAATTAGACGTTACAAGCAGAAAACATTAATAACATTTTTATTAGTAAGTAGGTACCTAGGTGTGTAATAAGAAAAGACAGGCACGATATTTTTAATTTGATGACCGACCGACCGGTGGTTTAAAATAGTTTCGGCACGCTTTTGCGGGGAATGTATTGTCATGTTGGGATGACACATCGAGGGGGTTGACAAAAGAGACTTACCCTTCCGTTTCTCGGTATTCGGATCGTCGATGTCTGGTTGGAAAACGGCAATGTAACCGTTTCGAGTACTGCGTCCCCCTGCTGGTTCAACAACGTGGTTTGTGTTGCCGTTCATTGATCGATCCGACGACAGCTCCGAGTTAAATTTTTTGAGGTTACCACAAACACACACGCACACGTGTCTGACAGTCGGAGTCGGCCGACTACTGGATTATATATATATATTATTTCCAAAGGAAACCGGAACGTACTTACATAAAACCAAAATCCCGCGCAAATACGATTGGACTGGTTTCGACTTTCAGGAGGGTGACCGGTGTTAAACCGAAATTATTAACTCGTTGTCGTCGACTGTTGAGGAGAGTTTTGAGCGTTTGTTGCACGAACGGACATTTTCAGATTGGTTCGGCTCAGAAATTGGCGAACGTTTTTATTATTACTTTACTACTTTACAAATGAACAAACGGCGTGTTTGCCACGTGATCGAAAAGTACGGAAATGTCTTACCTATGTAGTATGTACACTATATCTATCTGTATTGTATATACCGAACTAAATAAATAACGACGGTAGTAAATATATTTTAGCGGCTATGTGTATTGCACGGTACGTTTAACTTGAATGAGTTGCGAGCGGCTCTCCGTTATAGCGGCAATTTCAAGGCAAGGCAACCGATAGCGATAACCCACAATACCTACTCCTATTTAAACGAATCCCCGGCAACGGAACGATATCTTGAGTTCTGCTAACTAGCGCTAATGACGCAACAGAGGCTGCTCGTTCCCAGGGAACATTTTAATAAAATTTGAACCGCCCGCGCAAAACTTTATTTGTGCTTGTTATACCACGTATATATCAAGCTAGCACGACAAATTTATTTTTCCTATTTCTGACTTGCTCTACAATTTGTCGCTAATTTGTAGCTAATTTGTTACCAAATCCATAAATTTGTCGCCATAATCAGCATATGTATCTCGAAAAGGAAATGTCGTAGAATATTATTGTAAAGACCATAATTTGTCGCTGAAAGATGACTCATTCAACGAATTTGTCGCTAGTCTTATCTCCAGCTGATAAGCGAAAAACTGCTGGAAAGCCATCAAACTTTCGAAAGGTAACGTGTTGCCCAACTTGGGGGAAACAGGGAAAAAACCTAATTAAAAAATTTGGTAAATAAATCCGATCTCTTAAAACAAGTGTAACTAACAATTCCTTGATTAATTGTTTGATGATTTTCCAGCAGTTTTTCGCTTATCAATTGGAGATAAGGCTAGCGACAAATTCGTTGAACGTGTCATCTTTCAGCGACAAATTATGGTCTTTACAATAATATTCTACATTTCCTTTTCGAGATACATATGCTGATTATGGCTAAACGGCACAAGCGACAAATTTATGGATTTGGTAACAAATTAGCTACAAATTAGCGACAAATTGTAGAGCAAGTCAGAAATCGGGAAAAAAGCTTGATATACGTTATGGGTTTGCGGTCTACCGACGAATATCGTGGATCTACTTGATATGCCGATGAAAAGTTCTGAATCTAATACAGTTGAACTTCGATAACTCGAATCAGCATGCGACGCACAAAAATTCGAGATATCGAATAATATTAAATAATAATACCTCTACGTATGTATGTGCTTTATTATTTTTTTTTTCTAATGAACATTTCTATGTACATTTTTAAATTCGATTTATCGATGTTGGCACCAAATATTATTGTCGAGTTATCAATATATATTAGATTAATATATATGTTCGACATTTCATGTTATAAAGTTAAAATACCTCATATTTAATGCAATTAGAAACCAATTTGGTTTGACTCATCAAAAGTTTTGGTTATCGAAGTTTAACTGTATATAGTTAGAGGTGAACCTTTTGACTTTATTTCAGAAATTAATAAAAGAAGAGACTTTAGAGGGACAATTTTTGAATCCATAATGGCTATTTTTTATGTAGAAAGGGCGGGCGTTAAAGTTTATCAATTTTTTTTTTTTATTTTAAGCGTATATAAGATTCCGTCTTGTTGAATTCGAACATCACATTCGTTTGGATATAATTTCAACATTTTTCATTAAAAAACATGATTTTTTTCGACTTTAGATTTAGATATCAAAACTTTCTTTATTTCAAGTAGTATTCAAAAAATTATTCTATATTCTTTTTAAGCAATTAAGCATGTTAGAATCTATATGAATCGACTTTTCAATCATCAAAATCGGTTGAAAATGATCCAAAATGATCTAAATCAAATTACTTAACCCCTCCTAGCATAAGAACTAGCCATGGATTTAAAAATCCTACCCAGGGATATTGTTTATGTTCATTTTTGCATTATTGTATTAGTCTGGAATGTATGAATTATGTATGTACCATATCTCAAAGTAATTAAAAGTGCCAATTAAAATAAAAACAATTACTGATTAATGTGAATGTTACCCAGGTTAGAATAGATCACATTCGAGGAGTTCAGAAAATTTGGAGATTATTAAATTTTATTATTCTCTCTGAAACTTTCCAAAAAATGTCGACAAAATTTGATCCTCCCTGACAGAGAACTAGCCACGAAACCAAAAAACACCTTGTTGAAACCCTACCCCAAAAATCCCTTCTTTTCATTTCTGCATTATTGTATTCGTCTGAAGAGTAGGAATCTCAAAATAATTAAAAGTGTTAAATATGATTAAAACAATTATTAATTAATGTAGAGTTACCCAGATTGGAATGGTTTACATTGAGAAAACGAGAAAATTTAGAAATATTATAGAAAGTAGTAGCAAGCATATTCTAGTACATTTCCAGAATTGTCAAAAAAATTTGGAATTTTTCAGAAAATTGTAGGAATATTCTAAAAAAATTTCATAGCTTTCATCATCATTCTGTCATATGTATATTCGTGCTCTTAGTTGACACCTTTGAGTTTATGTGACTCTGAAATTATTTATTTAGAATTGTGACCAGTGGCGGATTTACCAGCAGGCTAGGCTAGGGTGGCGGATTTTAGGGGCGGTAAATTTGGGGCTAAAATTTTTCCTATATCTTATACAATTTATAAAGTAACTGACACATCGATCCCCTCGTTCACAATAACACCAATTACGGCAAAAAGGTGGTATAATTAGGACTATAGTTCACAAATCATAAAGTTACAATTTAATTCATAAAAAAATTCAATTAATGATTGTGAAGTAGGTTATTGAATTGTAGAGGTCGATAAGGCGGCTAAATTTGAATAGCCTATTGGCGGCAAATAAGTAAATCCGCCACGGATTTGTGACCGCATTCAATCTTATATTTTATAGGAATAGTTCATATTTTTGCAGTAAGTATAAACCAAAAAGTGTGTCTTAATAACGAACTATTAAAAATATATAACAATCAAAAATCCGCTAAACAATATCATTTTATTAAAAATTTAAAGAAATAAGTTTTCGAGATACGTAATATTTTCTTTCATTGTTTTGCAATTTACTTCTTATAAGCAATAGATATGAAAGAATTGCATCTTCTAGGAAATTGTAACGAACAATTTGAGCTTTTTAGGAAGTCTCTACGATGTCTAGAAGTGGAGATAAATGCAAAAAAGAAAGAAAACAATTGCACTTTTTTCATAAATTGTTAAATAAATAAAGGAAGCCGATATCTTGTTGGTTCAAAAATTCTGCATAAGGCATAATTTTTTCAGATTTTTCCAACTTGATGAAAATTGAATGAAAATGAGCCTCGGATAACCGGACGACTATACTAACGGTGAAACCACTACAAATTATAACCATAAGAAGAGGGAAATGGGTGATACGTTGTACAAAATTGTGGTTTACAATTTTTGTTTTTTTTTTTGGCCAGGTTCATTTCATTGATAACTTGTATAGGTTCTCAAAGTCTCAAAAATCCTTACTTTTTACATTGCCAAATATTCAGTTTCCTCCTTTTTATTAGAATGAATTGTTGTTGTTGTTATTAGTATTATTGTTTTAACAACGCAGTTAATTAATTATAATTTAAAGATCAGTGAGTCGAATTGATGGATGTAAATCAAGTGAGACATAAAGGTTGCATTAGTTTACGTAATTATTGTACATACAAAACGATTAACTATTGTTGTTTTATTGTTGTACCTACTTATATTGTTGGTTTAAACATAAATTTATAATTGTGCACAGTCACCGAAATTATTTTCATTCATTGCGCTGCGATCCGACCGTGAAACAATTAGTGACACTAAAATATAGCGAAGCATAAAAATTATTACTACTTATCTAGTCAGAATAGAAATTTCAGTTTATTTTATTTTATTTACGTCATTTCTTACGGTTAGGTATTAATCACAGAAATTTTAGAGGCAAGTAGGTAATGAAGATGCATTATAATTCTTGTTTTAGGAACTCAAATGAATTAACCTACCACTTTTGATTAACATACAGGATTCTTTGTAAAAGTTTCCACCTCTTAAATTAATTCATTTTTTTTGTAAAGCAAAGGAATTAGTGATTCCTTACCACGTTACCAGTAAGAAAAAAATGAAAATAAAAATCAGTCGTTCAGAGACGACGAAAAGCTTCAAAGTTGCAAGCAAAATTAGGTGCGTCACTTCTTTTAGAATTGAGTACCTATATGTATTAAATATTAAGCCCAATTGTTCCTAAATTTCTACAATTGAAGAACTATAGAATTTTATTTGTTGAAAAATTTACATTCAAATGATGTAATCAATTATGAAGAATATTGTAATAGTTTAAATACATTTATTTACGTAATTGTTTAGTACCTACTTATTTGTTGTAGTCATTTTTAGCAAAATTGAAAAATTATATCTTACACTTCTAATGCTAATTTAAACCAATCTGTGTACCTGTAATAAATCCTAATAAGGTAACGAGTTTTACGTTTAAACACCAATCAGGAACATATTAGGAAGTACATACTTCATTAATACTACAGTGTCAATAATGATAAAATAAGTAGATACTTAATTGTCGTGTTAATCTAAAAGTGCACACTGCACATCCCATTTCACCTCATAAAAATCGCCCATGAAAAATAACAGTGATTTTCGCACCTTGTGCACGTGAACAAATTAAATTGTCTTCAAAAAAATTATGTATTTTATGGTTATAGCTTCATTTTTCATTATTCTTAACGTTATAACAATAAATACAGTAAAACAATTACGGTTATATACCTAGGTGCAAAGAAGTTTAGGTATTTAGTAGAGAAAGAACTTTAAGATATTTATCCTTGTACACTTCGTGCGTGTTGTCGTGTCCCACAGTAACCTTATTATCCTAAGCAATCAGATAAAAGCATTCGTCAATTTTGTTCAGAACGAATCGAACCTGAAACTCAGATTCAGTCAAAGAAGATTTCTGATTAGTTGTTATTTTTAATTTTATTACCTTAAAATTTAGTTATTATTAATCTAACAATAAAACTTATTCAATAAAAACAAAAATAGAAATTATATTGCATTTAAGTATAAATAAATTCATGTAAACTAATTTGCTTCTTAGATATTTTAAAAGCTATTAAATTGTTTATTCTTGTGAAACCCATCTATTAAAAACTAGTATTGCTGCTGATGTGACTAAAGGGCGTGAAAAGAAAAAGGTCGTTTTTAACCATCATGATGTGGTTATAATAACAAGAAAACTTTCTCTTTGTAGAGCGATACAATTTTTTGCAATTAATTTAAATAACTGTCACTCTACTTTGGAGAGAGGGTGAAAGGAGATAAGATATTTTTTGCGATATAAAAATTATCATTAGCATAACGGAAGAAACCGGATTTCTAAAAACAAATTGCTAATCTTTATAATTATTCATTCTGAGCAGATTTCATAAAATCCTTATTGTTTGTATTTTGCTCTTTGATTATTAGCAGTGGCGTAGCTGATGGGTTCGCAGGGCTCTATAAGTATTGCACCCTTCTTTCATTTATATTGTTATCGACAGTTCGTAACCTTTTTCGAAACACTCTTCCCTAAGCTTTTCATATATCGTTTATACATATTTGGAATCACATCGAAAAATCAACTTCCTACTTTAATATAATATTTTATTCTTTTTATAGAAAACAGGACCCTTTTTTATATCTATATATTTATTAACATAATTATAATTTTATAAAATTTTTAGAAAAAATGTAGACTATTTCTTTACACGTTATGTAATCACATCAATTGAAGTTACAAGTCCTTTCTCTATTAAATTTTGTTATTTAATTGTATCCACTTAAACTTTTATAAAAACATTTTTCTATAAGTGTACCATTACATGCTATGAAATGACTAATATTTTATTATTAGCTATTGAACCATAAATAATCGTATCATATTATGTAATTGCTGCTGATGACTTTCTGATTACAAGATAACTGAATACCTATCGTCCAGTCGGTTTAGGAAGGCGAGTCAGCAATAAATGATCGATTGAAGGATAGCTCTTTTTAATAAATTAACCTGTGCACACATCTTATTGTATCAAAAGACTATTTGCCTGTCTCTCCCGAATAATTTTCAGTCTGTTTGTCAAAAATTTATTGATCCTTTACATTTCAACACAATTGGTTTTTTCGATTTTGGATTTCTTTTAAAATTGGAATTCACACGAATATTTATGACTGTATTACATAAAAAAATAAAATCTAAAAGAAAGTTGCTTTTTGAATTTATTTTCGTTTTAAAACTCAATAAACATTAATTGAACAATTTTTTTCACGAGTGTGTGTATAGAATAATTTAGTAAAAAAAGCTATTTCTCAAACGATCAATTTATTGCTGACCTCGCCTTACTAAACTGACTGGACCATACACAATTAACATGATGATACGATTATTCACTAAGTCAATGATTCTAATAAAAAATAAAGTCATTCTTACATGTAATCCTAAATTCCACATAAAAATGGAGACAACAAATTTAAATATTAATTACTTAAGGAATTATAATTAATTGAATCTACACTGTTACTTGGCGGAAATTCATTGTAACAATTTTGAATTAAATTAAACACTGATAATTTCCACAAAAATTTATTAACACCTGACATACATGTGTTTCACCACTTTGTGGCTTCTTCGGAGGTTACAAAGTTTCTTAACCTAATGTACATAATGTTCTTATTTTTATACTAATAATGTTAGCTTACATATTTTTTGGGGGGGGGGTTGGCTAGTGTTATATTTAATTGTGGGGAATCATTCAAATCTAATTGGTCGTTAAGTAGTACATTTTTGTTCTTATGTTTATTGATTTCCATTGTTTCCAACAGATTTAATTTGAAGCTTTTACTCTCTGTATGTAATATTTCGAATTCTGGGTTTAAATTATGCTTTTCTTCTATTAAATGTGTTGCATAGTTCGAATCATCTTTAAGATTTTTAAATGAGTTTATATGTTCATTAATTCTTTTTCCAAATGCTCTCCCCGTCTGTCCAATGTAGAACTTATTGCATGATCCACATATTAGTTTATACCTATACACCGCATTTGTTATTTTTTGCTATTTTTCCTTTATTATTTTTAATGTGTTTGCTCAGTGTATTATTAGTTTTAAAAGCTAGTTTTATGTTATTTTTATTCAAAAATCTCTTTATTTTTAGTGAAGGGTGGCCGAAATATGTTAATGTTTTAAATTTATTATTTTCTTTACTTGTTGGGAAAATGTTATCTATTATGGCTTTAAATGAAATTTTGCCTTACCTGTCACACACACAATCAGTGGCGTAACAATAGGGTGGCAGGGCTGGCAAAATGCCACGGGCCCTCGACCCAAGAGGGCCCCGGCCCAAGTGGCCGCGAGCTCAAAAATATTTTTTTACATTGTACCTGAGTATTTTATTTGAAATGTTTATTTTTATAAGTTCTGCTTAAAATCCAAAGTGAGACAACTAAAGACCATAATACAAATTCAAGTTAATAACATTATAAACATTAAACCCTACTAGATGGGCAGGACGTTATGATGGCGTTTTTGCTTTAAAAGTTCGGTTTGTTGAAGTCCAAAAAGCGCTAACGAAAACAATTCTGTTAAATTGCAAATCAGATGAAAGAAATGAAGCTGTTTCGCTCAAAAAGAAGGTAGAAAACTACAATTTTATTATGTTATTGGTTTTCCATTGCAAGATTCTACTTACTATCGATGCAGCCCCTAAAGCACTTTAGTCTAAAGCGACCGATCTTTCAAATGCCTTAAAACGTTTGAAAATTTGTCTAGAAGAATTGGAAAGGTATCGACATGAATTTGAAAATTTAAAAATGGAAGCAAATAGTGTAGGTAAAACGCCATTTTGATGAGCTTTGCGAAGATGAGCGTCTCCAAGATCGAGAAAGTTTGTTCAAAGTGAACATATTTTATCGAGTATTAGACATCATTATAAACTAACTGAAATCGCGTTTCCTTCCAATGAATGAAATTGTTTCAAATTTCAGTGTTTTGCAGCCTTCAACTTTAAAAGTTTTAAATGACACTGATCTATTAAAAAAAGCTCTATAATTTGTTGAGATATATAAAAAAGACATATCTGAATCATTTGCCAGAGAAATTCTCAGTTTTCGATCCACTTTCAGAGACGAAATAGAAAAATCTTCGTGTATTAGAGACCTTGCTGATTTATTAATAATAAAAAATCATTTTATGTCCTGCAGCTTTCCTGAAGTATGCACTGCATTAATGTTATTTCTTACTATTCCTGTGATTACAGCTAGTGCTGAACGATCATTTTCAAAACTAAAATTGATAAAAACCTATTTAAGAAACTCTATGAGACAAGACAGGTTATGTAACTTGGCTATTCTGTCTATAGAAAATTCTATGGCCCGATCTTTAAACTTTGATGATGTTATAGACACTTTTGCGAAACAGAAAGCTCGAAAAAAATATTTTTCTTAATAAATATCTTATTGAAATTAAATTGTTATTTTTATTTCATTGTAAATGTATGCAGGTTTCCTTACGATGTTGTTCCTTCACCGAAAAGCTAGCGAATAGATGATGAATGCATTGAGATATGTTCTATGGATGAATGTGAAGTCTCCAATACGCATTGGGCTAGCGTGGGGACTACAGACCATTCCCTCTCGCCTAAGAGAGGAGGCTTAGGGCCGTTAGTGGGACATATACAATATACAACGTGTAATTGAGTACGCTGAAAATCTCGAAGTTTATTAAAATTAAACTGAGTACAACGTGACGATTTTTACTGATAGGGCCCTATCAAAAGAATTTGCCACGGGCCCCAGATGGTATAATTACGCCACTGCACACAATAACTCACAAATAATCCTACAAGCCCACAATAAAAACTATTTAGTTAATATGAACCCACAACCACCTAAATTATATAGTTTCTTAAAATTACATAAAGAAAACAACCCTATTAGACCAGTAGTCTCCTTTGTAACCGCACCGTCATATAAGTTATCGAAAACATTAATATCTATTATACAATCATACTGTTATTTTAATAATAAATTCGCGATTAAGAACTCCATAGATTTAGTTAATAAAATTAAGGATATCAATTTACCACAAAAATGTAAGTTAGTTTCTTTTGATGTTACTAACCTGTTCCCATCTATACCATCGATAGAAACAATAGATTTAGTTAGAAACCTACTGGAAATAAATAATACTAACCCTATCATTATAGGTGAAATAATGGAATTACTCTCTGTATGTATAAAGCAAAATTACTTTAAATTCAATGATGAAATATTTAAAAACGATGAAGGTTTAATTATGGGTAATCCCCTGAGTCCAATACTGGCTGAAATATCTATCCAATATAGAAAATACTATTCAAAAATTTCCTATATTATTTCAGATATGTAGTTGACATATTAGTTGATTTAATCGGAACTAATAGACAATTAGACCTTTTCTTAGAAGCATTGAATAGCATACATAATAACATTAAATTTACAGTTGAAGTAGAAAACAAAAAGAACATTAATTACTTAGATCTCACAATATCCAGAAATAATAATAAACACAATTTCGCTACACACAGATATCATTATTAATAACAATTTATTTCACCCAAAACAACACAAACTTGCAGCATTTTATTTCATGATACACTGACTAATAAGAATTCCAATGGACCAAATAAACTACGACAAAGAATTGAATATTATTAAACAGATAGCAATTAAAAATAAATATAATCCAAACATGGTAACTAAACTATTAAACAAAATTTTATTTAAAGCCATAATAGATAACATTTTCCCAACAAGTAAAGAAAATAATAAATTTGAAACATTAACATATTTCGGCCACCCTTCGCTAAAAATAAAGAGATTTTTGAATAAAAATAACATAAAAGTAGCTTTTAAAACTAATAATACACTGAGCAAACACATTAAAAATAATAAAGGAAAAATAGCAAAAAATAACAAATGCGGTGTATAGGTATAAACTAATATGTGGATCATGCAATAAGTTCTACATTGGACAGACGGGGAGAGCATTTGGAAAAAGAATTAATGAACATATAAACTCATTTAAAAATCTTAAAGATGATTCGAACTATGCAACACATTTAATAGAAGAAAAGCATAATTTAAACCCAGAATTCGAAATATTACATACAGAGAGTAAAAGCTTCAAATTAAATCTGTTGGAAACAATGGAAATCAATAAACATATGAACAAAAATGTACTACTTAACGACCAATTAGATTTGAATGATTCCCCACAATTAAATATAACACTAACCAACCCCCCCAAAAAATATGTAAGCTAACATTATTAGTATAAAAATAAGAACATTGTGTACATTAGGTTAAGAAACTTTGTAACCTCCGAAGAAGCCACAAAGTGGTGAAACACGTGTATGTCAGGTGTTAATAAATTTTTGTGGAAATTATCAGTGTTTAATTTAATTCAAAATTGTTACAATGAATTTCCGCCAAGTAACAGTGTAGATTCAATTAATTATAATTCCTTAAGTAATTAATATTTAAATTTGTTGTCTCCATTTTTATGTGGAATTTAGGATTACATGTAAGAATGACTTTATTTTTTATTAGAATCATTGACTTAGTGGATAATCGTATCATCATGTTAATTGTGTATGGTCCAGTCAGTTTAGTAAGGCGAGGTCAGCAATAAATTGATCTTTTGAGAAATAGCTTTTTTTACTAAATTATTCTATACACACACTCGTGAAAAAAATTATTCAATTAATTATTATTGAGTTTTAAAACGAAAATAAATTCAAAAAGCAACTTTCTTTTAGATTTTATTTTTTTATGTAATACAGTCATAAATATTCGTGTGAATTCCAATTTTAAAAGAAATCCAAAATCGAAAAAACCAATTGTGTTGAAATGTAAAGGATCAATAAATTTTTGAAAAACAGATTGAAAATTATTAAGGAGAGACAGGCAAATAGTCTTTTGATACAATAAGATGTGTGCACAGGATAATTTAGTAAAAAGAGCTATCCTTCAATCGATCATTTATTGCTGGCTCGCCATCCTAAACCGACTGGACGATATGTATTCAGTTATCTTGTAATCAGAAAGTCATCAGCAGCAATTAATATGATACGATTATTTATGGTTCAATAGCTAATAATAAAATATTAGTCATTTCATAGCATGTAATGGTAGGTACACTTTGTTACTTAAGGAATTGTTTTTGAAGAGATTTATCGATTAATTTCGTTTTCAATAAGGTCTTTACTTTTGGAAATTGTGTTAATATTGGGATTTGCATAAATATAAAATATGTATCTATTATTATCTAAAAATTAAAATAAAGTTGGTGATCGTATAACATTTATTAATTAAAGTATATTATAAAGGAGATTAAATATTACAGAATATATTAACAACTTCCGATACTTGTGATGAAAATGTTACACAACAAAATCAATGTCGTCCCCGTTATCAATTAATTAATGTGGGTGTGTTTTTAAAAATACGCTGACAAACACTTTCAATTTTAAGTAATTTATCTAATATTGTCACTTATAGATAAGTGATTACTTTACAGAAATTGCGTAATTTTTTGAACGACATTTACGTTATCAAGAATCAAGATTGATAAAATAACAAAAAAAAAAAAATATGGAACACTCAAAAACAAAATATCCAAGAAATACTTAAATTTAGTAATTGTAAGTAAAGTTTCTTTTTTGAATAACATTTAGAGATTTAAGAAAATGTCAAAATTGTGTAGGTAATCTAGAAGAATAAGAAGCCTTTTTTATCATCATGGCTTTGATGCTGGTTATAAGAAATTCATTAAAGAAACTTTTTCAATTTAATATTTTCCATTCTTTCCGTGATCAATTCACCTATTTAAAAGAAATTAGAGCATTTCAAGTAAACATTTCGTTATTATACAATCATTTAACATTGAGCGAAACAATGTCAAATTTTGAAATATTCACCTGAAGTATTTATGGAACTATTTTTAATTTGCATATAGAGTATCTTCGAGGATATCGTTCCCAAAAAGTATGAGAAAGCACCCTGTGTAATTTCAAAACAACCTAAACTGACAAAATCAAAATAAATAAATGATTTCTTGAAATTTGTTACCCTTTTTTGGTAGGTACTTATTTATTATAAAAGCAAAGTTATAAAACTTGTATTACAAGAAAGGCATATTTATTTAGTTTAGGGAAGCTAAAAAACTTAAAAAAAGTTCTGCATTACACGGGAGTCGAGTCAGGATTGCATATTATGAAGGTAGATACGAATGAATCCGAATACTTCCGAATTGACATGATTGATTTAATTTTCTAATCGTATGAAAGTGTATTTGGGTGCTTCATTTCCACCAATGTTGGTGTACGGACTGTCCCTCCGGCCTACACTCTGGTGCAATGTCGGAGGGTAGGGCGGAAGGCCCTCTTCAATCTCCTTCAAGAATCGTGGGAATGGGTGGGTGGTGGTTTGGGGGAGAAAAATAAGATGGACGAAATGAAGACAGCATTTACCTTAATGATCCAAGGAAACCACAGTGCATAGTAAAAAAGTTGAGGTTAATTGTCGAATATCAACCAGCTCAAAGGTTATAAGTTCTACTAATTGTAAAACTTAATCGTAATAGAAACATTTTTTCATTATATGATATCGCAACATCGTCATATAGTAATAAAGTTTATCTGATTTTTGTCTGTCTTTATTTGCATAGTAATTAGATCTGTAAAATATTGTGTCATCAAGGATACTAAATTATCACTTTAATTCAGAGGGAGCTCAGCTCGTATGCATAACATAAAACGGTACAAACTAACACATTCTTGTATTGCGCAAAATTAAACAATGAGTCTCAGTTGTCGTAATTTTTTGTTTAAAATAATTCAGAACGTGTAATAAATTTTTTTTTCAAAGTTCAAAAGATTACGCAATGTTTAACCATACTTATCAGTTGTTAGTATGTGTCATTTCTAGATTTCTGTAAATGTGTAGGTACATATGTACGTCATAAGTCCATTGTACATTAATTTTTTCTTCAAAAGGTTGATTTAATTTCCAATAAATTAAAATCGATTATTGTTGATAACTTTTGTAAGTAGATAACTGATATAAATTACGAAATTTCTTTAAGGAATTGCGCCACATTCTATTTATTTTACTGCACTTTAGATAACGTTAATAGTATGCTTTTCCTTATCTATTACCTGTTGGCAATAATGACTTATTATCATTAAATACCTGGAGGTATTATTTAAAAATATACGTAATTAATTAATGACAACATTTATATATCCAACCAAGCAGCACGGTATATTGTGTTGCCTATAGTAAATTACTCATTCGTCAACAACAAGTTTATTTTAATTGCAAAATATTTTTTTCTGTTGAAATCAAAATTATATACTTGGGTAATGTGTTCGGTGTCAGTCAATGGAAGTGATTTAAAAATAGTTTCGATTTTCGATTATAAATAATAATACCTAGTCAAGTCTCTGTGTTATTTTTTTTTTGTATTATTGATTTGAAAAAGAAAATCGATCATTTGTTATTGGAGAATACAATCGTAACGTATTATTTTGTAATCTATAGGGCGTACATGAAACTAATTTACAAAACATAACGTGCATAGTTTTCAATTATGATAACAATAACAACAGGTTATTAATGTAAAATTTATAATTCGCTTGGGAACAAAAGTGGTATAGAAAATGCATAATATAATTGATTATAAATTTTCAATACTTCATAAACTTTATCAATGTCAGTAACAGAGAAAGACAAGAAATTGTTGAATGAGTGCTAAATTTGTTAGGTTTAGATTTACTAGAGGAATAAATAGTACAGTAATGTTCACTTATAAATAGCGAACCTCAAGAAGATTCGTTATAACTAGGGTTACCATCAGTCTTAAAACATTTTTTTTAAGAAGACTAAATTTAATGTGGAAATAAATAAAAATCTAAATTATTTTTTATTTTACTAACGTGTCCAGGCTCAAATCAAAATCTTTTACGTTACTTGTCCTGGTTGCCAGATTTTAAAGATGGCAGTCCAAGTTATAACTTGAAGTTTGTTGTAAGTGATAAGTCTTAAAATACCATTATCTATTTTTTGTTTTTGTGGTTTACTGATAGTTTTAAAGTATTTTTAAAACACCTTCAGCTTTTGATTGAAATATAGCACCACTAAAATAAAGTTTACATTTGTATTTTTTTACTGAGAATACTTTTTCAAATAGTCTAATCAACTGTAAATTAGTGTATGTTACATCATTTAAAAGTCAATAATACAATTAATAATGTTTTGTAATCTTCTTATTTTGTTATTTTATTCAAATATTAAAAAAAATTTTGTTCATAAAAAGTGAATTCATTTAAAACTTTATTTTAAATTGATTCTAATAGAATAGTGTTTTCTATATGATGTCTTGAATTTTAACTCCTAATTGGAATTACAACAAATTTTGACGTTCTTCTAACGTAATAATTAATAAAAATTTTGGTACGAGTTCTTTGTATTACCAGTTTATTTTAGCATTAAACTAAGATGTCAATTATTGATAATATAATTTTTATTTTCGTTCGTGTAAAGCACCAAACAAGATTTCAAATGTTCTTAATTAACATAACTTATCTCAACTTAATCGAGAAAATTAAATGCAATGAAGTAAACCAGATATTAATTTATGTTTTACTTATTTATGTTAATAATATCCAAAGATAATATTCAAAACTTTTATGTAACGTATTGTCAATATGTCCCAACATAATACAATTTAATTAATAAATTTTATAATCGTTCCAATTGTTCAAGCAAACCACAAGTTCATTTTCTAAATTTACCCATCAAGTGTTGATTAACTTAAAAAAATTTCTAATTAATTCAAAATAAGTACCTATACCTATACTTATTAAATGGGCAAAGAAAAACTTCTTGGTGAAAATTATAAAAATGCAAATGCTCTACAATCTCACCAACTATTAAAAAAATATTTTGTTCATAAAAATGAAATTCATTTAAACTTTATTTAAGAAATTGAAATTCTATTAGAGTGTGCCTTATGATGCTGGGAATTCACTCCACGATTGGAATTACCCCTGGACGTTCTTCGTGAACGATATTAAAGATGGCCTACGATTTTTGTCTTCCAGTTGCCTTTTGAGATGGGAAACTAGAAATGTCGTTTTGTAAGGGCATGACCACCCTTGCAGTTCATTATTATTCGTTAACTTTATTTGTATTTTGTAAATATGCAATAAAATAGTTACATTTGTATATGGTACAGAATCTTGAATTTTATAACAATTCATAATTGTTTTTCTGAATTTCATTGAGCTAATATAATTTTTCTTTTCAGGTATGTTTGTATAACTTCTTTTTACCAAAAATAGAAGATTTTTTTGACAAATATTATTGAGTCTTGGTAAGTCCTTTTATTACCCATTTAATTATACATACATTAAACAGAAATACAAGCAATACAAAAATATCTGCATAATATTAATTTTTATTTTTTCTGTAAAGCCACCAAAACATAATTATTCAAATGTGCTTAAGTAAAAAGTAACTTATCTGGCAACTCTGTCGAGAACGTTGCAATTAAATTGAATGAACTTGTGCAGCTCGAACCAGGAATTAATTTATGTTCTTATTTTCTTTTAATAATAGCCAACACGATAATATAAAACTTTTTATGCCCTACGTATTGTTCCAATTCGTTCCCAAGCATAACCACAATGGATTACAAATATTTTCATATCAAATTTTAATCAAACCATCAACGTGTCTGGCATTTACTTTTGGAAGAAGAAAGTTTGGTCTGAATTAACTTCAAAAAATTAAATTAATAATAAGGTACCTATACCATATTAATTAAATGGGCAGAAGAAAAACTTCTTGGTGAAAATTATAAAAATGCAAATGCTCTCACAATCTCACCAACTATTAAAAAAATATTTTGTTCATAAAAAGTGAAATTCATTTAAAACTTTATTTAAGAAATTGAAATTCTATTAGCAGTGTCCTTATGATGCTGGGAATTCACTCCACGATTGGAATTACCCCTGGACGTTCTTCGTGAACGGATATTAAAGATGGCCTACGATTTTTGTCTTCCAGTTGCCTTTTCGAGATGGGAAACTAGAATATGTCTGTTTTGAAAATACCAGGGGCGCACAACAACATCCACATTTATCGAGAAAATAACGCAATGAAGTAAGATATGTAGTTCTTAATGCGGTTATTTGAAAAAAACTGCATATGTGCATTTTAGGAGTGCATCTCGAAGAGAGAAATAAAAAAATACCGGCCAAGTAAGAGTCGAACTCGTGCACCGAGGGTTCCGTACAAACCTGTATATATGTGATGTAACTAAAAACTTAAGGTTTTCGGAATTTTTCCTTTATATGTGCTATAAAACATTGCTTCATGCCAATTTTCAAGATTCTAAATCGACTGGAAGTACCCTTTAGGTTTTGATTCCCTTGCGAGTAGTTGCGAGTTTGAAAATATGCGGCTTAAATTGCTGTTTCTTTTGATTGTGTTGACATAGAAGTTTAATTTTGTTACAGCTTAAAGGTGTTATAGACCTGAGTATTTGATACAAATTTCAATTTAATACCCCTACGCGTTCATGAGGTTCAAGGGGTAGTAACTTTAAAATTATTAAAAATATTTTTATTATATGATGTAACTGAAAATTTACGGTTTTCGCAATTTTTCCTTTATCTGTGCTATAAGACGTTGCTTCGTACCAAATTTCAAGATTCTGAGTTCACGGGAAATACCCTGTAGGTTTTGATTCGAAAATTTGCGGAAATTTGCGGCATAAACGGCTGTATCTTATAAATGCGTTGGCTTAGAAGTTTGATTTTTTCACAGCTCCAAGGGACAATAGACCTGAGTATTTGGTATAAATTTCAGCTTGATACCTCCACGCGTTCCTGATAAAAAAGATCTTGACAGACGGACGGACGGACAACGAAGTGATCCTATAAGGGTTCCGCTTTTTCCTTTTGAGGTGCGGAACCCTAAAAATTACAAAATATTGATGAAAATGAGTCTGATTTTGTTACCCAGTATTTATTTGGGTCGCTGAACACGATTATCACGACGGCATCGGTCTCCGAGATACCTAGTGCCCGAAGTGAACAGTAACCACCTCGTCCGCTAGAAATTCAAGGTAAGTCAAAACTCGCTTCTCGGGGGTTTTAGGGGTCGCTGAATACTAAAATGACATTAGCAACAACCTTCAGACTACCTGGTGCTTAGAACGGTTGGTGTAATATCAACGTCGTTATTCTAAATTATTTATTTAATAAATGTGTAGATTTAAACAATTTTTTGAAAAATAATTTCTGAAAACTCCAATCTATTTATATATTTTAATGTTAATTATTGCTTCAGTAGGTGAAGTTGGTTGTCCGGGACATCAGATCGCACCACGTACTTGAAGGCTATTGCCGATGTCATAATAATACCCAGCAACCCCAAAAATCTCTGGGTAACCAGTTTCGACTAGTTATGTAAACATCCCATAAATTTCTAGGAGACGAAGAGGATACTACACTAACCTCCTGGGCACCACGTACCTCGGAGACCAAGAAGGCCCCAAAAACCCCAGAATAACAAAATTAGACTCATTTTAAAAATAAAACTCAAATAAAACACACTTGGTATTTTACTTCACAATTTATTGTTAATAACTTAACGATACCGTTTCGGCAATTACGCCATTATCAAAAGATAGGAGTACAATAGATACTAAAACTAAGTTGCAAATTTTCTGCTTAAGTACCTTTATCAGAAGGTAGCTTTTAAGAGGGGGAACAAAGTGAATTCGATTTGGTCATTAGTGACCAAATGATTGTGTTGTTTTGCTTTTGTTATTTCAAACATTTCGAGGTGGTCTTGTTTTTTACCTTTATTAATATTATGTAATATTCTGTGGTTATCAATATCTAATTGGTGGTAGTTTAAAATACAATGGTCAGAAAACCCTGTGCAATTATTTTTCTGTATAATTGACCTTACATGTTCTTTTAGCCTATGCTTTAGCGCTCTACCAGTCTGGCCGATGTAAATGGCCTCACAATTTTTACAATTTATTTGGTAAACACCATTTTTCTGTAGTATATTGACCTTTTCTTTGTTGTTTACAAAGAGTGAACTTAAATTTAATTTATTTGCTACAATGGTGTTTATATTATTTTTCTTTAATCTATTACATATTTTATTTGAAAGCTGTGGAACATAATTAATGTAATGATACTTTTGGTCATCCTTTGGATCTGCAGAGGCATACAGAGTTTTTTGTAACATTTTCTTCTGTTTTTTGTATAAAAGTAAATCTATTATATTTTTCTTGTAACCATTATTTTTGGCTAAAACCTTTAAGAAATTGATTTCTTTTTGAAAGTTATATTCACTTAAGGGGACAGCAAGAAGTCTATGTATGTAGCAATGGAAAGTACTGTATTTAATATTTATTGATTGTTTTGAATTTGCATGTGGAATAATGTCAGTGAAGGTTGCTTTTCTGTGTATGTCAAAATTAAGTTATTAAGAATAAATTGTGAAGCAAAATACCAAGTGTGTTTTATTTGAGTTTTATTTTTAAAATGTTTCACCATGAGATAAGCAACCGCTCAACATCACTTATAGACTCATTTTCATCAATATTTACCGAGTTGCAAATATTCTTTTCGACATGCACTTCTAAAATGCATTTTTCTTATTTATGCACAGATGCAGTTTTTCAAACGTTTCAAAAGTTTATAGAACGCTCTTATAAATCGAACAAAAGTAACCGCATTATTAAGATCCATCTTACTGTTAAAAAAATCGATAGTTCAGCCTTCCTTGGTGTTTTTTTTCGTCGCCTGCTTTGCTCCCCAGATGTTGCCCTAACTGATCTTCTTCTGGTTCAGAAATCGTAAAGGATATTTGTGCCCATTGTAAAACAAAACCATAAATAACCCCTGAAGACTTCCAGGGGTAAATATGTAGCTTCACAGGAACACTGCTTCGAAAGTGACGTTGATGTTATGGATTAAATTAACGTATCTTATAATTATATGAAAAAACAAAGAATTCAAATTTCGTTTCAGTTAAGAAATTATCTTGCTAATAACGTGTAAGAAATTGCAAGCAAAAAGCTGTTCAATTTAAAAAAAGGCAGTGAGTGCTTTTAGAGAACGTGTTGTTGACTCATGGCGGTTAAAACCATTTTTTATCCAATACCAAAAACGACTAAAAAACAGAACAATCAATCGTTCACAGATGTATACGTAGTAGTGTTCGTTTCATTATCGATCTATTATTTATTATTTATTGTATAGGTAGAGATTTGCTGCAATAATCCATAACCGTGTCAAATATAATAAATATGTGAATTTTGAAAAGGGTTTGATATCCGTGAAGGAGTAATCAATGGACTCCGTTAATTTTAACTGTATTAAAATCTTTAATCAGTGTAAACCGCAACCCGAGCCGTGTCACGAAAACCGCTACCTAAAAATCATCACGCAAAATAATTCACTGAACAAAAAGTTACAGTTCACTTTACAATAAACGCAAAAACGTTTTCGAAAATTTTCTTGATTAATTACTAGCACCCTAAGTACCCGTGTGGATAAAAAAGAAACTTTAAATTTTAAATACAACCACCCGCCTCATCGGAAGTGCTTATCAGGGTCGGACTGGAAGTGAAGGGCCCGGGTGACATTGTGATTTTAAAGCCACTCTACAAGTCTAATTTATTGATGAACTGATTTAATATATGTCGTAAGCTTGGAGTATGGGGTGCCCATGCAGGCCACCTTGACCATATGGCCAGTCCGGCCCTGGTGCTTACCCAGGAAATGGGAACGGAAAACATGGCGTCAAAACATTATTTATTGAGACGTTGACACTCGATTATTAATTGAATAAAATGATTAATCAAGAAAATTTTTATTTCAATCACATCAACTGTTTGCCGTCTATTAACAAGATCTAATAATAATATAATTAAAGATAATAACAGGGCAGTTTTTATATTAATAATATGTAATTTGTATTATTATCTTCATCAAATTTTTATTTTTTTTTCTCGGTAAAACGTGCTAGAGAAATATTTTATTTTGTATTATTGTGCCTATTTAATAAAAATGTGAGTCGACCTCGGCGTGCAGTGTTAGGTTTTTAGAACAAGCGTTGATTGGGTTTCAATTAAGAACGAGGCAGTGGAAAATGTATGTAATTAAATATCCTTGAAAAATTGCATGAAAATGCGAGTATATGTAGGTATGTACATCGAGTGCAGGACATGCAAGTATGCCAATAATGGCTCATGCACTCTGCTTAAATTATTCCAGTAGACACAAAAAAAAATAATCGTACCTATATAATAATAACTAACACAAAGCGCTAATAAAAATCTGAATAATTATTGTTTTAAACTTTTACGATTGTTTATGACTTTATGATCCATAGCTTTACAAACAAATAAAAAAAATATGTCTACAATGAAGATTAATTTCATTTTAATTAAAAAAAAAAGTAACTGCAATTTTCCTATAAAAAACGTTGACAGCACATTTTTAATGGGAAATTATCACTCCAGGGGCGTAGACAGCCTTTTAATTATTTTTATTTAATCCTCTTGTGTTCTCTCTCTCCTATAGTACACATATTGTTAGTATTTTACAGATAATCTTTTAAACCGAAATTTGATGAAGTAATTGCATGGGTTTTACAAAATTTGTACCATGTGAGCAACCTGTTGATGAAGATAATAAGTCGAAGATGTGACTTAAATGAAAAACTGGTTTTAAACAGAACGATTATTGTACAGAATTGTGTCGAAATGTTACCATAAAAAATCAATTTTGTCTTTACTTATTTATGTATAAAAAAGATCATTTCCAGTTTATTTATTAATATGTAACACTAAACAACAAAAATTAATAAAGTCTGTTGATAATCGTAGGCAAATGATAGCAACCCCAGTTGTTTATTACCCCATCAGGAGTTGAATTTTAAAATATCCTCTCTTATACTTTGTATACATACTAAAATAAACCTCTGTGCATAATTTCAGCGTTCTATGTCTAAGGGTGTTGATGATGAGTCAGTGAATTAGTCAGGTATATAATTATACAGATTTGAGCTTCTTGTTGCTTTAAATTTACCGGTGTGTGTATAAAAAGCAATTTATAATACCTACGTTCTGGGTTATATAGGGTTAAGTTTCTATTCATAGTAAAGCAGCTAATGGGCTAGAAATTGCAATGTAAGGGTCATGATCCACCCTTGCAGTTCGTTACCTTTAAATGTTTAGCATTCGTAGTCATATGGAGGCTAATCCCTTAAGTGGCCCTTTTTTTCTCAAAATCATCTAATTGTACTAAGATTAGTATTGTAATTTTTCTCTTTTATAAGGGTTTTTTATTTTATTCCGAATAAAAAAAACCTAGTGATTCTTTAACAAAAAATAAAGTTACTCCTCGAAAAAGTCTTAACTACGCCCTTGTTAGCTTTTTTACGAAGAAAGTGTATATTTTAAAGTGGGGTTAATGAAAAAAGGGACCATCCGTAATAATTTATTTTTGGAGTTACTCCATTCTTGTTGTAGGGGGTCACATTTGTATGGCTCATCCTCTCCTAATATGACGTCACTTATTTTACAATTTGGAATTTAATTTGGACCTCTTCTTCCTCCTTCTGGTAAAATTTGTTGAGATACGGTGAGATCCACTTTCATTCACTTAAGATTTACCATATGATACCATAAAATGTTATATATATATCTACATATATTACCTTGGAAAGAAAATTCAACTTCAATTTGTGACAAAAATTTCCACCTGTAAGCTTTCTCGCCACTCTGTAGGTATATGTATGTGATATTTTAAATTTATGTACTTATTCAAAATTTGCCACATTTCTTTCGAGTTATTAAGAACCTGTAACGTGTTGTCCTCCACCTGCATTCGCGACAATGGATGATGTAATCCACCTCTTTGACTTTCTTTTTTTATTTCAAAAAAACTTTTACGATTGCAGAACATATGACACTCAGCCGCTTGTTTTCCAGAAAAGGCCTTTTTAAATAATCTTGATAAAAACACTAATCGTAAATGACATACTACCAATAATAAATAATTGATTATATTTTCATTGAAAATTCTGGACACTTTTTGCAATTTTACCGAATACCTACATAGGTAAAACATTCTTTATTATCACCTTCAATATATATAAATATTATTATGTAAATAATTCTGGGTCACCGTTCGTATGCAATTTAATGTTATTAATTCATTAATAATATGACTCTTTCGAAATCTCCGATTACGTTATGTACTTGACCAGATGGAGGTCATTGTCATCCGAAAACTACAATAATAAATGCGAAGGAACTATTTCCTTATAACTGACTAATTAATGTTTAAATAATCCAACAAATATAGGTACCTACAAAAATATGATTCGATATACTTATGGATATCTTACTTTCACATTGCTTGTTTTTATTTATTTTTAATTCAAAAACATAAAATGCATTTATTATATTCTGATGCACCAAATTTTTAACAATTGCAAAATTCGTAGCGCATATATAAATAATTGTTTCAATACGTTGAGCTTTAATTTATGTGTCAAAAATTGTACTATGGGCGTAACTGTATGTGTAAAATGTCTAAACTATGATTCAATGATGAAATTGGGTGCCACTTCCGCATCTACAGGAAATAGCAGTGACTATTGTGTATAATTCGTGTGAACTGAATGTCGATAATATTGATTGACTCATTAATATTTTTGGGACAATGTTAATCATTTCAAACAGAATCTATCACAATTTGAAATATTAATTACTACTCTTCAAGATTTTTTTTTGTAATTTATATTCAAAAAGGGTAGGTGTACTAATCTACTAATTAATTTTAACGCTTTATGCACTTCCGGAGGTAGATTTGAATGTACCAAAATGGGCTAAATTAAATCAAAAGGATTTCCAAAGTGTACACTAAACGGCTTAATGTCCTTTTGTGTTGTAAAGTATTTTATTTCCATTACTTAATTTTTAAAATCGTTAGAAATGAGAGACATCAAGCACTTTAAATACTTTATAAAGGCTTTAAGCAATTTGAAAGAACTTTAAGCACGTTGAAAGACCTTCGGGACTTTTATAACGTTTTCTAACACTATATAAGGCCTCCAAGAACGCCTTCAGGCATTCTAAAAGAGTTTGAAATACTTTTTAAGGGCTTTAAGCAATTTGAAGGAGCTTCATGCAGATTGTAAGACCTCCAAGACTTTGTAAGAACCTTAAACACTTTATAAGGCCTTCAAGAGCGACTAAAAGCACTTTAAAAAGCATCAAATACATTATAAAGGCTTTATGAAAATTAGAAAGACTTCAAGCACGTTATAATGCTTTCGGGCCTTTATAATGCCTTCAAAAACGACTTCGGGCACTCTAAAAGAGCCTCCAATACCTTATTAAACCCTTTATAAATATATTCTAAAAGAGTTTGAAATACTTTTTAAGGGTTTTAAGCAATTTGAAAGAGCTTCATGCAGATTGTAAGACCTCCAAGACTTTGTAAGAACCTTAAACACTTTATAAGGCCTTCAAGAGCGACTAAAAGCACTTTAAAAAGCATCAAATACATTATAAAGGCTTTATGAAAATTAGAAAGACTTCAAGCACGTTATAATGCTTTCGGGCCTTTATAATGCCTTCAAAAACGACTTCGGGCACTCTAAAAGAGCCTCCAATACCTTATAAAGGGTTTAAACAATTTGGAATGGCTTCAAGCACGTTTTAAGAACTTAATGACCTTTATAAGGTCTTCAAACACTATTTGAGGTATCCAAGAACAACTTCAAGTACTTTAAAAGAGCTTCGTAAAATATATAATACTTTATAAATCTTCAAGTAATTTGAAAGGACTTCAAGCACTTTATAAAGTCTTCAAGAACTTTAAGCTTCAAATACTTTTTAATGCTTTTAAGCAATTTAAAAGAACTTTAGGCACATTGTAAGATTTATTGAGACCCCTTTTTTTTAAAAGAGTTTATATACTTTATAAAGTCTTTAAAAACTATGAACTTCAAGCGCTAGCAGTGCATCGCCCTCTAGTGATCCTGCTGTTAACTGAAGTAGATACCAACAATTTGAGGCGTAAGTTTGGATTGCACGTGGTCTACTTTAACCTTTTTTCCGTTCCAAATTGGGTTACATATATACTTAAAAGTTCCCATATTTAGAGCATAGTAAGGTGTAATTGCTCACATTATTATGCGTACCTACACAAGGCTATTTATCATGCATAGGAGGAAGCACCTACAATGGGAAGCTGATATTATGATCCATAATTTTTTGAAGGCAAAGGTTACAGCGATAGTGAATCAACTGAGTCACTGAGTGACCTTTGCGGTGTTTACGTTTACGTATGCATGTAGGTACATTGCTACCATTTTTCTTTTATTACAGACTAGACATATTAATCGCGGACACATACATTATTTGTTTAGTTATTTATTTATACATGAATAGAATACTAAATGACAACAGTAGGTACTACGAATGTCTACATAACTTATCTGTAGGTCTCTATAAATTGGCACGGAGCAGCGGATTCTTCCCTGGCCTTGGCCCAACCTTTAGCGACAATTTCGTTTCAAGGATTGCCAAACCGTGGTTGTCAATTTATTTTTAATGTTATATGTTAATATGTAACTTAACTGATACAGATAGACTTATAGGCGAACGATAACATGGTAACTAAAAGTCGAGAAGGGAGATTAAAAATTAATTTATCATAGCTCAGTGGTCACACGTATTACCTTATTGCTTTATTGATGAAATGAGCTTATAATAAATAATAAAATCGGAAGGTGTGATTGAAAATTTACGAATACAGTCGAGAATTCGAGTTATCAAGTACAAATTACACGTATTTCTCATATTTGATGCTATTGCTAATCAATTAGCTTTACGTTATCGAAGTGTAACTGTATTTCTAATATACTCAATATCATAAAAAATCTGATATGGTAATTCTGGGCGTAGGGCATTAAAAATCTCAAGGAAATAATTTATAATACCTACTATATTTGTGAGGATTACCATATTGTCAGATACGAGTTTACTAAGAAAGTAAATGCATAATTTTTTAGACAGCTGTAAAATCCAAAGGGTACGATTAACTTTAACCTCTTTACATTTTTTCTGATATTCAAGTAGATAGTTGACTGTAGAAAATTCTGACTACATTTACAAAAAATCAAATTTAAACTATTTTTTTAATCACACTAATATAATGTTCATTGAAATGGACCATCTGAGCTTATTTTAGAAATGAATATGGGGGTGTCTCTTAGTTGTATTTCAATGGAACAATTTTCGATTCTTTAGAAAGGCTTTCTTCCAGTGGTGTGTTAAAACTGATCGATTTCCTTTTGACTAATTCTGGTCTGATTTTGATGATTGAAACTTTGATTTCTATAGATTCCAACGTGCTTAAAAAGAAAATAGAAGAATTTTTCAAACAGTAGAAGAAATTAATGTTGAATTATACGATCCCTAACAATTATTAAATGTTTGAACACTCGAGTTTTGTAAACATTTTTGTCATTCTAGATTTCTTTAAATGAGAATATGAACCATACATAAAATATTTTTATTTTATTTATATAATATGCATTTACTGGAAATACTTTGTTGTAGATTAAAATAAATTAAATCAAGGAAATGGGCAATTAAAAAAAATATTCACTCGACTAACAAGTCAAAATAGAAAGTATTGGATCAAAAATTTAGGAAACAATACTTTTTTTACTTTTATTACTATCAGTAGCTATTTTGTTTTAGTATCAAAAATTCGAATAAGAATATAAGGGAGACTTCTAAAAAATCAATTTATCGAAGTTTATAGCGCAAAATATCATCTTCCAGTTATCAAGCTACTCGAGTAATAGAAGTTGGAATGTTCGAGTTAACAAGTAAAAATTACAAGCATCTATGCTATTACCAATCAATGTGGTTCGACGTATCAAAAATTTTACTCATAAAATTTTCGAATTATCGATGTTTGACTGTAACCATTTTTGTGTAAATGTAATACCTCTCAAATTTAGTGATTATAACATTTTTATATATCTACAATTTAGAATAAAAATCTTTCACAAATAAAATAATGTAAACTGGGATTTCCAAAGAATTAAATTTAATATTTGTATTTCAATTAACGCTTATGTACCTAAGGTAGTTTTTTACTTAAGATCTGAAAACTCCAACATTTATTGTTTCCTTTAACACAGTGCGAAAATATTTAATTTGTTTAAGATATTTAAGTCCAGTATTTTTTTTTGAAATGCATATAAAAAATCATGGAAAATAACGACTGAAAATCGAAAGCAATATGCGTATTAATACAATGTATTTTTCTTTCTATAATTGCAGAAACAATTCAAAAATAAAACCAAGTGCATAAATCTACGCCTTATCTCCAACTTCTAACAATTGCATCGTTTACTTCGCTGCTTCGGTGTCACTGTAATAAAATAGTAGAACACAATATTGTTTACAAAGTTAAATTTTTATCAACAACAACGGACAAACCAACCCATAGACCTTGCACAAACCTTGCCTTAAAATTTAAAATATTCCGGTAAAGTGAATTCATTATTAAAGTGTGGATTTGAATTTGTAGCATACGCAGGGCTGTAGCTAGAGTCGAATTTGAGGTAGGGCAGCATTGGTTACAGGTAGGGCGAAAGTAAAAAATTGATCATAATTGATCTGCCCTCGAAGCACGGGCTCCTAAATCAATCACCATGTATATCACTGACCTCTAGGTCAGTGATGTACATTCAATAGCTATTCGTAGACAAATAATTTCTGTGACAGAGCATGAGCATGTATCTAAGAACTATTAAATCCTCAATGATGAAGAACAAGCGAACAAGACGGTTGAACTTCCAAATTTGGATGTAGAGATCCACGTCTGAGTGAGAATAATGAGGTAATAATTAATTGTTGGGTGGGGTGATACGAGTAAATAGATACGACCGAAAATATTATTTAAATCATATTTTTTTTGCAAACTTTGTGCAATATCAGAAGGAATACCATAGCTAACATTACCAACATGTGTTGACCAACCGGCTGCTGTGGAACTAGGAGTAGCGATTGTATTTTGTGCTTGCACCTGTTTTGAGCATTGAGGTTCTTCATGGTCAATTTGCTCTTCAACTCCTCGTTTTTCTCCAAAGAAAGCCCGTATATCCATCGATTTGTTGTATCGATTTTTGAATAAAACACTTTACCGTACACTTCAGTTAACCAAACTACAAACAATCATAAAAAATCTCTAGTTTATCTTTATTTTAGTTTAAAAAGGGATTCTCCGTACCATATCTTGCTATATAGCCCATATTTGAATTCCTATATGCTACGGGAAATCCCCTCTGCATTACAGATATTATATGTAATTAAATAGACCCATCGCTTAATGTGATGGCGCTTCAAATGCCGTCTATACACAGAGCAAAGAATTATTATACATAATATGAAATAAATGTCACAAAGTGTGGTATGCTTGGAAAAGTTCATACCTACCTATCGCTACAATTTTTTTTATCTCAAACTATGCACAAACAATTTAATTATAATAATTTATCCTAGTTTTTGGTATTTTTAAAGTAGGGCATTGTGATTTCAAGGTAGAGCATTGCCCCACAATGCCCCCCCCCCCCCCCTAGCTACGGCCCTGAGCATACGAAGTAGTTAACTTATGAAAACGTCAAGGGTAACAAAATCTGTTTTGATTCATATTTTGTTGCCTTTTTTATTAACTACATTCCTATGGTAATTCGCCACGAGATATTTTTTACAGGTACCACACATAGGTTACGTAATATTTAAGCTGAATAAAACGTTTAATACTTTCTATGTACGTTTTTAAAAATTTTATTATTACAAATATTATACAGGGTGTTTCATTTATAATAAGAAAGTTTTTGTTGTCCGAAATTCTCAACATTCAGATTAGTCTTTTGAATACCTTGTATAAATTTATAAAAAAAAAATACTTGGCACCAAAAACTATTGTAGTAGATAAACAATTGACTCACAGTTACAATTTTCAATTTAAAAAAAAAATAAAGAAAACTGATGATAGTCGTCATGTTATGAAACATATAATACACCTATAAATTAAAAGAACATTTTACTGATCCTATAATAAAATATAGGGTGTTCTGTTTAAAATAATAAAATTAGTGTCCATTGTCGGTAAAATCGAAAGTTAAACTTAATTGAAAATGTTTTATATTGAAAGTTCATATGAACTTATTACTAATGCCAAACTTTCAAAATTAATACTTATTAAAGTTCCAACAAAGGACTTCCTTAGTGGACCCTGTCTTGAATATATTTTTTTTAAAAAATGAAACCGTCGACAATTATCAAATTTTGAGCTAGGTAAAATAAAAAGAGCATGTTTATGATTTTTTTTAAATTGTAATAATTTTTAACTTTTAAATTTCATGCAATCCTCTGCCACCTTTGTTCTACCTGTAACACTCTATATATGTTATGATTATGTATGTTTTAAAACAAAAAATTATTCAGTCTGATATTTGATTTGACGTAGGTAAGTATAAAGCAAATCAGCATACTAATTTTGTCAAATAAATAAATAATACTTGGAAAAACTTGTTTATATATGAAAATTATGTGTGGAATCTCACTATTTACGTACGGTACGTCAATAATTTTTAAAACCAACTGGATTAATATAATTAGGTGTCTAACCTCGAATGTGTACATAAATCAATAATATATACCTACCTATGTACAACTAATGGAACAAACGACGTTAATTTATAAAGTAAATATGTTTTAAACACATAAGATACTATGTACATTCATTGTTGCCTTTATTATTTTTAACGCAGCTGAAGATATTAACATTCAAATTATTCCATTCATGCAACTATGAGTGTTAACCTTCTTTCGAACTCTCGAACTTTTATTACTCGAATATCTTTATAACTCGAAGATAATATTTGGTTTGGTGCAAACTTCAATATTTCAAGTTTTCTGGGGGAATCCCTTAATAAGGTTCGATTTTAATAGCGGTAGTACTATGCGACTATTAACACTGAGGCAGTTCAGTTTCTACGATTATTTGTCATCAAAATGTATTTTAAAAAAATAAGATCACTTCTAACCTCGTTTTTGTGAGAGTGTGATAGATTGGATCTATTTTTGTTTGTGATGAATAGGGGCGAGTCTCTTTTTAGGGTTCCGCACCTCAAAAGGAAAAAGCGTAACCCTTCGTTGTCCGTCCGTCCGTCCGTCTGTCAAGACTCTTTTTCTCAAGAACGCGTGGAGGTATCAAGCTAAAATTTATAACAAATACTCAGGTCTATTGTCCCTTGGAGCTGTGAAAAAATTATACTTCTAAGCCAACGCAATCAAAAGATACAGCCGTTTATGCCGCAAATTTCCGCAAATTTTCGAATCAAAACCTACAGGATACTTCCCGTGAACTCAGAATCTTGAAATTTGGTACGAAGCAACGTCTTATAGCACAGATAAAGGAAAAATTGCGAAAACCGTAAATTTTTAAATACATCATATAATAAAAATATTTTTAATAATTTTAAAGTTACTCATGAACGCGTAAAGGTATTAAATTTAAATTCATATAAAATACTCAGGTCTATAATACCTTTAAGCTGTAACAAAATCAAACTTCTATGTCAACGCAATAAAAAGAAACAGCAATTTAAGCCGCATATTTTCAAACTCGCAACTACTCGCAAGGGAATCAAAACCTAAAGGGTACTTCCAGTCGATTTAGAATCTTGAAATTTGGCATGAAGCAATGTTTTATAGCACATATAAAGGAAAAATTCCGAAAACCTTAAATTTTTAGTTACATCACATATATACAGGTTTGTACGGAACCCTCGGTGCACGAGTTCGACTCGCTCTTGGCCGGTATTTTTTATTTCCAATTTTTCTACTTTTTCCAATAATTTAATTTCAAGTTAAATAATGTACCCCTTTGAGACAGCACATTCTGTTTAATTTATATTCGTAACACATATATAATTCGTACAGAAGACCTCTAATAGGGCTTCCTGTAACTATTTCAGGGAGGTCAGGTTTAGTAGTTTTAACCTTGTTGATATTTACGATGTCAGGGATTTTATTGTTACATTTAAATATTTTACTTCACAGTGAGAGGATTTTTAACAATAAATTAAATTGAATTTTTTGTACTTTACATCATTAAATCCAAAATAAAGGTAAATGGTAGGTACTTTGGTATTGCTGTACATTATACAATTATTATACAGTATGTAATTTATAATATAATTTATTTACCGGCATGTAAAAATTGAATATAATTTGAAGCTTGTTATGGGTTATGGACCATAGCTTGCATTCAACTTTTGAGGTTATCAAGGGCAACAAATAACGTGTGGCCGGAAGATTAAAATTTATAATATCTACAAATAATTTTAGATCCAAAAATAATTTTGTTAGATTTTTAATTCAAAATTTATTTAAGTTACCTACTCATGAGATACATTTGAGAAGTGTTTCATTTAGATAAAAATTCTAATGTGTACCTACATTTAATTCTAACAGATATAAATAAAAGGGAATTATTGAAAAACCGCCTTTAAAGAATTGTTTATTTAATATACAGGGTTTTTCAAGTTGATGGGCTATTAGAAGTAAAAGGAATTAAATTCTGAAAGTTGGGCTCATTTGGTTATTGTTTATGCCGCTTCTTTTAAAAATATTTTCAAGTTCGATTTACATCCGGTTATACCGGAAGTCGATACCAACTTTGTTAATTTAAATGGAATGGTATATTTTTTACGCTGAATTCGAATAAAACGTGTAATTTTAAGGTAAGTTTCATAACCAACTTGTACACCTACGACGATCCGTTTCTGAGTTAATTTAATTTATAGAAAAAAATCGCTACCGCAACCTAAATTATAAAAAATCATAACTTCCACAAAATACGACTTAGAGTGTTGAAATTTTTACTAGTAATAGCTGAATATTATTGCTAACGCCTTGACAAAATTGAATTAAATAATTTATACAGGGCGTTCAAAATAAAATTCTAAAATTTAAAAACTTCAAACACGAATAACTTCGTTTTTTCAAATGGCACCTACCATATTTTATTTTTTCATTCGATTCCTTTTTTTATCCTCTTTCGATCTATATGGATACTTCCTATTTTAAGTAATAATTCCAAATTATCCCAACATTTTCAAATAAAATAGGAAGTATCCATATAGATCGAAAGAGGATAAAAAAAGGAATCGATTGAAAAAATAAAATATGGTAGGTGCCATTTGAAAAAACGAAGTTATTCGTGTTTGAAGTTTTTAAATTTTAGAATTTTATTTTGAACGCCCTGTATAATTTATTTAATTCAATTTTGTCAAGGCGTCCACTAATATTCAGCTATTACTAGTAAAAATTTCAACACTCTAAGTCGTATTTTGTGGAAGTTATGATTTTTTATAATTTAGGTTGCGGTAGCGATTTTTTTCTATAAATTAAATTAACTCAGAAACCGATCGTCGTAGGTGTACAAGTTGGTTATCAAACTTACCTTAGAATTACACGTTTTATTCGAATTCAGCGTAAAAAATGTACCATTCCGTTTAAAATAACAAAGTTGGTGTCGACTTCCGGTATAACCGGATGTAAATCGAACTTGAAAATATTTTTAAAAGAAGCGGCATAAACAATAACCAAATGAGCCCAAGTTTCAGAATTGAATTCCTTCTACTAATTCACATAAGTACTTCTAATAGCCCATCAACTTGAAAAACCCTGTATATTGCTTAATATCGTTTTTATTCGTGTTGTGTTTGTTTACTACTATAATTAATTAAACGTACTTTATGGTATTGTTCACAGCTGATATCTATATGTATAATATTGATTAAGTATTTATTTAAAAAAAATATGTATGAAACAAGTTTTTGATAACAACCACTACTAATGTATATTATATAATTAGGTAAGTGCTATTCCAAAACGAGATAAAAACCAGAATCAATCAAAATCCAGTTCGTCCAACTCCAGTGCCGTTGATAAAAAAAAAACAAGTTTAAAAGGTTATTGTTTGCAAATTCTTGAGACGAAATTCCCATTGAGGTACGTTTCTTACATGAATCCAATTTACATAACAAGTAATAACATTATTTGTCTTTGAAAGTTTATGGATGGCACATGTCAGAATTCTCAACATTAAAAAACAAATCAAGCCATTATTTAATAAGTGAATAAATCTATACTTAATAACTAAATATGTATTTACAGGGTTGTTCAAAGGTAGGTAACGCACAAAATTAATATGTTCTGTACGGGTTGCATTTTAGAGAAACACTGAAACACGTGAATTGATTTAAATTTTTGTTCGTCTTTCCCTCTCCCTGCAACCCCTTAATCTCTGTAGCTAATCCAACTTTTTTTTTCTAATGGCAACCTACATAGGTCATGTATGAGCAGACCCATTACTTTGTTGGCATTATCGGGTTGAGTTTTCCACACGACCTAGATTGCCATTTAACAGAAAAAAGTTGGGGTGGCTACAGATTAAGGGATTGCGGGGAGGGAGTTTAAATTTCACAGAAAAACCGACAAAAGTTTGAATCAATTCACGTATTTCAGTGTTCAACCTTGTATATCAACAATACAAATTATTTCAGATTTTTTAAAAGCTTCACATGTTCAGAACTTTGTCAAAATTCTAGAATGTGTTTGAAAATAAATACTCTAATTTGTCCTTTAAGATATTCTGGAAAGTTACGAAACTTCCTCAAGTTATTAAGTACATAATTTTCTAAAAGGTTTCAAATGTTTAAAAATTCTAGAATTTTTGTGAAAAAAAATACTTTAATGCAAATTTGTCCCTTGGGATGATGGATCATCAAAGATTATTTCAGAGGTTCCAATAAAACGTTTTTCGATCGAGCGACTACTTTTTCTGCCAGGTTGGCCAAAACTGACATGTTCTGTTTCTTAAAAGGATTACCTAACTAAATATAAGAATTACTTTAAACTACAACCAGGAAAGTATTTTACATATACGTATATACATGAACAATAATAAGTAAAATATTTGCTGACTCAAATAGGTAAGATTGCAGAAGTGCTGCACCGTGTATTGGACAACACAATAGAAAACATTCTTTTGTAAAACACGTCAGTTTTTCCACGGTGTGGTTTATAGCCATATTTCTCGAAAAATGTAGTTTAAATAATTAGGTAAATGAGCTGACTGTTACAACTTTTGTACAGAATTCAGGTCAACTGAATAATAATCATAATGATGATTACATGCAACTAGTTGTAGTTGTGGTGTGGTTAATAAGGATGTGTGACAAAATTTTCTTATAATCCTGGAAGACGTGTGACATAATTTTTACTTATTCATTATTTAATTCAATTAAACAGGAACGAACATAATTATTTAAGTGGCACTTTATTAAACAATAGTCATTTGGCAAATACGTTATGGGCTTACCTAATACCTAGTGACAAATTTCACACTTACCTAATCATTCGTTATTTCGTTTTTGAATTAATTAGGTGACCCTTTGCTGGTAATTAAGTCATAATTGATTATTTTGCTCATCATTGAAAGAAATATTAATTGCGATTCAAAAGTAATTGAAATTCGATACATTTATTTATTACTTGCCTGGAAATTTTATTTACATGGTTTTGCTTGACTTTTGAAGAAGTAATCTGTCCAGCAGAGGCAGAGCAATACTTCACCACAATATTCTTAATAATAATTACAATACGTTGTGCAACAGGCTCATAAAAAATTAATGGCAGAAATAAAACTGTTTTAATGTCACTTGTCTTGAATAATTTTTATTCTGGACTTGTGGCAGAATTACGTGAGAAGATTAAACAATTGTGTGTTTTGAGTGTAAATAGTCAGAAATTTACTTTACGAATTTCAGATTTATTTGTTCAACGTATACCTATGTCTATTGATAAAATAACATCATTGTTTAATTTTGTCTGTAAGTTGGGGTTCTTTTACCTATATTTAGTATGTACCTACCTATTTTCTATACCTAATAATAATAAAATATCTCTGTTTACATTTACGATACCTCTACAAGTATTTTCGAGAGGTATATTTACAATCAACAGTAGAAAAGTTGTTTTCTAGTTTTCTTTTCCTTTACACTAAATAATATTAATGACTACAATCTCTATTAATTAACTTTTTTACATTAAATTGGTTTTCACCTAGCATTTCATTTAGTGTACTCGAACTGTTGCAAAAAATTGAAGTATAAATAAAGAAAACTTTTTGTTTGAAATGAAAAATGAAGTGAAAGTATTGAAAGTAAAACTGAATTGCAAACGCGGCAGGTAACAAAAGTGCATTCATTAGTAATTTTATATGCATGTGTACCTTTAGTAAGTGGGTTACATCTACATCGACTTTCAGCAGTAAAAATTAACGGATTGAATTGCTTGAGAACACAAATCGTATGTACCATAGTAGGTAGATAATCAGGTACCTACCTAAAAAAGTAATTGTCAGAGAAAGTGGCGTGAATTTCTTTTAAAATATTCGTTAATTAGATACACATTGTACTTCCACCACTACGCTTTTAAAAAGGTAAATATTCATAATTCGAAACTCTTAATTATTTATTTGTTTAAACAAGCTAATAACTATAGTCCGGTCAATTTAGACATTCGAAGCTACATAAATTCCCACCAAGCTGAAAATCAGTAAGATCGTTTAAAATATGATTAAAAATAAAATTTGAAAGTTCCCCATCTTTCCCCTGTATGGAAAAATTTTTATTCACGGTCAAAGGTCAAAAAAATGAGTTTTTCGCGATTTTCAGCAAAACGGTAAGTTTTATCATAAAAATACTTCAGACAAAAATTGTAGATCATAAAATTATCTATAAAATATGTATCAATATTTTTTTCCTAAGAGTCACCGTTTCTGAGATATCAGGTAAAATGAAACCCAGTCCCTTAATTTATACGCCAGTGTAACCTCGAGACAACATCTGTCTCCTGTTCAATTGTATGCGTGGCTAGGGTCTTATACCTGCTTTATGTCAGTGTGCCCAATAAATGAAATACTGTTAGTCTCAGGGTTGCCAGATCAGGGGATTTTCCCCAAAAAATAGGGGATTTTTTTCCTTTGGGGTATTTTTTGGGGATATATTTTTCAGGGAAATTCTTCTGGGGGAAAATTTGCCTCTACAATTTTTTTTCTATTTGCACTAAATATGTTCTGGTTCTTGGGGATTTATTTGTCACATAGCTTATTTTGGGGTATTTTAGAGATACATATTTTATAGATAATTTTATGATCTACAATTTTTGTCTGAAGTATTTTTATGATAAAACTTACCGTTTTGCTGAAAATCGCGAAAAACTCATTTTTTTGACCTTTAACCTTGAATAAATTTTTTTCCATACAGGGGAAAGATGGGGAACTTTCAAATTTTATTTTTAATCATATTTTTAACAATCTCACTGATTTTTAGCTTGGTACGAATTTATGTAGCTTTACTCTTATGCAAGTTAGCAAAAATTTATTACAGGTACAGCTTTCTAATTAGTATCGAAATTGATACTGCGAATGAGGATATTAAGAGAGAATATAATTTTAGGAACTTATTAAATGTGAATAACAGAATATATACTAATTAAGTTAAAACCATAAACTTTAGTTGATAGGAAGGTACATACGTTTTTAGTTGTCTATACGCATTTATGTTTACTCTATACATAGAATCAGGAACAAAAACGTCATCTAGTTATTTAAACAGCAAAATCAGCATAAGTATCTACTACTTCATACGAGCCCTAACAACTAAACTCGAGTTTTGTAGACACTTTATGGATTTATTTAAATTTTTACTAAATACAGGTTTACTTCGATAATTCGAATCATCATGTGACACAAAAGATTTTCGAGGTATCGACACATCGAATTATTGAATACTAATACAAATACTTATATGTATGTGCTTATTTTTTGTAAATGAACATTTGTATATTATTTATTTTATGTTACAGATAGATAGATTGATGGATAGATCTAGGTAATAATTTTTTTCTGTGCACCATTTTCAATTGTTGTATAAAATTTAATAAAAGACAAAGTTTTTAAAGAACGTTTTGATGAAAAATAATCGGAGACACTGAACTGCCTCACTGCTATTAAAACGAAACGTTAATCGTACATTATTAAGTAATTCCCCCAAAAAATTTAACTTATCGAAATATCTTCGAGTTATCAAAATATTCGAGTAATAGAAGTTGGTGTTTCTCCTATTTGGGTCGACTTATCAATAATTCAACTTATATAAGTTTGACTGTATTTCTAATATACTCAATATCATAAAACAATCTGATATGGTAATTTTGGGCGTAGGGCATTAAAAATCTCAAGGAAATAATTTATAATACCTACTATATTTGTGAGGATTACCATATTGTCAGATACGAGTTTACTAAGAAAGTAAATGCATAATTTTTTAGACAGCTGTAAAATCCAAAGGGTACGATTAACTTTAACCTCTTTACATTTTTTCTGATATTCAAGTAGATAGTTGACTGTAGAAAATTCTGACTACATTTACAAAAAATCAAATTTAAACTATTTTTTTAATCACACTAATATAATGTTCATTGAAATGGACCATCTGAGCTTATTTTAGAAATGAATATGGGGGTGTCTCTTAGTTGTATTTCAATGGAACAATTTTCGATTCTTTAGAAAGGCTTTCTTCCAGTGGTGTGTTAAAACTGATCGATTTCCTTTTGACTAATTCTGGTCTGATTTTGATGATTGAAACTTTGATCTCTATAGATTCCAACGTGCTTAAAAAGAAAATAGAAGAATTTTTGAAACAGTAGAAGAAATTAATGTTGAATTATACGATCCCTAACAATTATTAAATGTTTGAACACTCGAGTTTTGTAAACATTTGTTGTCATTCTGGATTTATGTAAATGAGAATATGAGCCTTACATAAAATATTTTTATTTTATTTATATAATATGCACGTACTGCTTGGAATACTTTGTTGTGAATTTAAATTAAATTAAGGAAATGGACAATTAAAAAAAAAAACATTCACTCGACTAACAAGTCACAATAGAAACTATACGATCAAAAATTCAACTTATCGACCCTAGAGTTACTGTAATTTAATTGTATTTTGTATATCCATCAATTGTATTCATGTAGATTAATTATTATAAACTTTTAAATAATTTAATACCTAATTACACATCTAAAACGCTTACTTACTGTGACTATAAAATTTTGTTTACCTTTGTCCTCTTTGTCTAATCATCATATTACACCTACCATCTACTAGTCTATACATAAAGCCTTTGTTTCTTCAAATACCTGCATGTGCTTGCATATTTTAGATTACTTTTTGCAATTTTTCGGAATTTGTTACGTGTGTAAACATTATCTACTGTAGTACTTGTATTTTTATTACTAAGCGTTATTTATGACATATTTTTTGACCGCCCCAGCTCTTTGTTGGTTCGTTAACATTTAAAGTAGGTATGTACAAATATTTGTTACATGTAAATTTAGGGGCAATTAAAAATGAGCAATTGTACAGAAGAGTGGTAACAACTGCTCAACGACTTATGTAGGTACCTATGTACACCTCCTGCACTTTTCTTCTATTTTGTTTGAATCGGAAACAATAATTTACAACTATACAGACCATACCAACCGAATAGGATGTACACATTTGTTTATCAGATTTTTTTAATTAATATTCCTATACCATGTATGTACTATTTATCAAAAGATGATGGCGCCCGTTGTGATTGCATGTAATAAAATATCCCTATGTTGGGTTCGTAAGTTACCAGTAGTGTATACAGAAAGTTTCACAACAAATAGATACCTACGTTCATTATCTGCATCCTATTTGTAACGCCGATTACCAGAACTTGAAGAATATTATGATATCTATGGTAATATCAATCTAGGTTACGTTAGGTTAGGTTAGGTTACCTTTATCAAAAAACCAAGAAATGTATTCTGGGGTAAATGAGAATATTGGTGACTCAATCCTAGTGAGATTCCCATGCGTATACTAATAGCACCTACATTTGATTTAAAATTGGGCAAATTGCCACATTAAAAGGAAAATAAAAATAACTTTAGTTTTATGAGTAAAAAGTCCAACAAGAGGCACAAAGTTTTGTAGGTGGGATACAAGGATCGTGTAAAGTATTGAAATCACATCTAAGGCTAAGGTCTTGGCCAAATTATTTAAATTCAATCGTGACATTAAATAAAAATATATTTATATTGCATATTTAGGCTTTCAAATAATTATTAATCAGAATGACAAGTTTCTTTAAAAAAACGTGCACAAAAAAAGGATTGCAGACAACCTAAATTAATTCCTAAAATTTAAAAAAATTGATTTAGTTGGCCCCTACTTTGTGAAAGTTGATCATCATGATTTTTCGAGAGGAAAAATGAAACACTTTTAACACATTCACTTAAATTTATTGATTGTTTTAAGTAATTTACCCACAGGCTCATCTTCAGAAGAAGGAATTATATCATAAAACCCTGTGGGTTGAAACAAGTTTGTTAAGAAATAAATGAATTTAAGTGAAAGTGTTTTCTTTTTCCTATCAAAAAGTCATAGCTTCTTGTTTAAGCGAAGCTAGCGCAATATACAGGCGCACTCAAAGAAATCATTGATTTGACGCACTTTTCGTTTGAATTATATTATATTTTATAATTTCCATATTTATCACCAACGTAATTAAACTGTAATCAACATACAATTTTTCTTTATTTAAAGAAAAACTGAAATATAACCGCATCTTCAAACTATCGCAAATATTTTATGAATAAAAACTTGTCATATTAGATTACATAATAATAGAAATCATTGCATTATTATGTGTGCCTATTTGATTTTTTGAAAATAATAACAGTAATACATCATACATGATTGTACCCACATGCATAAAATAAATAATAATTTGCTCTTGAGTGGCCATGAAATTACTAGCAGATTGTGCATAAGTGCCTATGTACATTATTTATATCTTGAAAGAAGCAAGTGAAATAAAATTGCACCGTTAGTTGACTACGAACGGTATTGTATGTCGCTTTTATAGGTGTGGAAATCGTACAATAGTTTGAGCATGAAACAATTGTAAATACTACTGTAAAGAGTTCACGGTCAAACATTTTGTCGTATCATATTTAGTAAAAGTGTTACCGCAACCAATAGTAGATACTATTGATATTAGTGAATTGGTGGTTTATCGAACCACAATTAGTGTAATTCAATTTAATTAGGAAAATTAGTTGATAAAAATTTGTAGATACATGTGTGCAACCTGTTGATGAAGATAATAAATCGAAGATGTGACTCAAATGATGGTTTTAAACAGAACGACTCTATTCGACAGAATTGTGTCGAAATGTGACCAATTTTGTCTTTACTTATTTATTTATAAAAAAGACCACATTTTTTTTTAAACACTAAAGCTCGTCAATAACTACTAAACAAATTAATACTATTAAAATCAGTTGATAAACGAAGGCAAAAGGCAGCAACCCCATTTTACCCCCTTAGGGGTTGGATTTTAAAATATCCTCTCTTATGCATTGAGTGTTCTAGGACTAAGGGTTTATCCTGGACGGTGATGACTCAGTGAATCAGTCAGATGTACATGTTACAGTTAATGTAATAAAAGTGATAAATTCTTAAATATTCACCGAATTAATTCTTCATTTTTTGTATTGTCTGGGTAAGGTTATGGTATGTAAAGGTTCTCCCTTCTCCTTCCTATTCTCAATCAACATTATTTTGAAAATGTTTTTTTTTTTAGACTAATGGACTAGACTAAACTAAATCAATTTTGTACACATTATATAGAGAGAAAATAATCTTTACACACCATAACCTAACCCATTCAATAAAAAAAAAAATGAAACGCTAGTTTGACAAATATTTAAAAATTTATAACTTTGCCTGTGTGTGTAGTAATTATTATTGATTGGATGCTTAATTAAACATGGCTTTTAGTATTTTTAATTTCTAAAATTTTCATAATTTTGTGATACTTATTGACCCTTAAAAGTCTATCAGTCTGCCAATTTTGTTTTTTGTAACTAACATTAAACGTAGAGGAAATTTGCATTAGAAATGAAATAAGTATTAAAAATCAAATGAAAAATCTGAGCATTTTGCGTGATTTTTAATGATTTTAAATCCTAAAAAATTGATCTTGTATTTCGTTAGATTTTATTTGAGCTCTATCGTTATTTATTATATAAATTAACCAAATTAAATAAATGTTATTTAGTGTCAGTTATTTTATTTAATTATTTTATTTTTGTATAACTCTTGGAAGATTTTTGATTTTCATCTAATAACAGAAAACTCAAAAAATTGGTTTTCTAAATTTTCACAAACATTTTCTGATAGGTATATACTCCAAAAGCTTGGCCATTCCTTTTCTAGTTAAAAATTGTTTAAAAAAAAAACGGTTTATCAGAATTTTATTTTTGCATAATTTTTATCGTAGGTTTAGGGAAGTTCATAATATAATAATGATGACATAGTTTGGAACTTGTGAACATTATTTACTTTATGCTTTACTTCTATCAAAAATAATTTCGAAACCTTACATCGCCGATAAGAATAAGAAAAGTCATGGAAGCCGCCACCGTAACACGGTAAAATCATAATCTTTATAGCAGGGTTTTCCAAACTATTTATCAACAAACATACAAAGGTATTGAATAAGTTCATATAATGGAAATTATTTCAAAGTATTATTCTGAACAAAAGCAAAAAATAAAATTAATATTGTAAAATCAAATTTTTATTAATTCTGTTTAAAATCTTAATCGCTGAATTGTGTTGGGGCATACAGAAATACGTGCAATATATATCTATATATATATTTATTTACATTATTAAGTTTTTTTTTAATTATTTTACATAACCAAACTGACGTTTCACTAATTATGCTTTAGCTTCTTCAAGGTAGATTTAAGTTTGTTCATTTAATGTAATAAAAAGTTGTTCATCCCTTTAAAAATGCTTAATTTCGTTATTTACTGTAAAATATATATATTTGGAGGCCTTCGTATTATTATTTATCATTATAGTAGGGAACGTGGCTATTTTTTAATTAGTTATTGATTAACATTTTTTATTAATATTGTAATGAATATTGAACAAATTTAGGAAAAAAGAAAGTGAGTATATGTCTTGAAAAAACGAATGGGATATTTTATTTTTGGTAGTAAGTAATAAAACTGAGATATAACTCGTTAAAATTGGAACTTTTTTTATTTACTTGTAAGATTAGTAGGAAGTACAAAATACTTCATTGTGTTTATAAAACACAATAAAAAATCGTAAACGGTTTTCCTAAGAAGCTATCATTTTTATTAATTTTATTGTTCATACGTTGAGTCTTTTAATTAGCCATTTCGATGCGTTAGTTTTTTTTTTAGTCGTTTTTGTGCACCTAATTTTAACGCATTATAATTTATTCATTAAAGCTTAATAGAAATATTATTCGATTAATCTGTTTATTGCACCCCAATAAAAATTTATTATTTTACATAATCTGTTTGACGTTTGTCTAATTGTTTTTCAGCTTCTTCAAAGTAGATTTAGTTTCATTATGTAAAGTATAAATGTTTCTCATCCCCTTAAAAAATGCTTGATTTCATTATTATCTACTGCATCATAGGTACATATATCAGGTGTTTCGTATCGTTATATTCAAATTTTGGGAGCGTAATGTATTGTATATGTACCTACCTACTTATTTTCATGTAAAAAAATGCAAAATTTGTATATCAATTTTTATTATTTTCAAATATACCCTCTTAGTAATATTATTTTAATATAATAATAAAAATTAATTCGTAAAGTAAATAAAAATAACTACAGTTTTTTGGAGATTACATATAAAAATACACGAACTTATTATGATGAACAAGGCTACGTACTATATAAGTTCTTTCAGTAATTACTGAACCACTAAAATAAAATAATTCGAAATAAGCAAATTGTACTGATTACTGTGAAGATTGTTTTTTTGAGTAAAAGATTCAGTACTGACAGTAAGTAGATTGTAGTAAGTTGACTTATGGTTAGAGTACAAGCCTGCATGGTTATTTTGAAAATACTATTAATTGAAATTTTTGTAAATTAAACAATTTTTTATTTACTTTAAGAATTAATTATTATTATTATCTGCCAAAAATTCATAGGTCTGTAACTTTTAAATAAATAAAAATTGGTTGTACATTTGCGTTTTTTTTTTAACTTGAAAGTAGTGTAGGTACTTTCCGCTACCAAAATTTTGACGTAACTATACGGGGCAACTTGCATATTTGGGGGAGAATTACAAATGGTGCTGTCTTTTTGTTTCCAAAAATATTTTCTGAAATAATTACTCCGATTTGATCTTTATTATCAATAGAAAAAGTGACCAATTTTTAATTAGCTAATAATTAATAATTTATTTATTACTTTTGTATTATTAAACATTGAACAGATAGAATTTCTGTTTATAAAACACAATAAAAAATGGTAAACAGTTTTCGTATAAGAAGCTATCATCTTTTATCAACTTTATTGTTCATTCGATTCACTTTTTTCTATTAGATAGTCGTTTTGATGAAAGTTAATTTTTTTTTGCAGAATCAACGACGTTTCGCAAACTATTATCGGTTTTTTAAAGATGGATTTACCTAATTTACATTTATTTTAATAATTCCGTTATAAATTAAAATATAATTATTTGGTTAGATTATATAGGTGTTTTTATTTTACAACACCAAAAATAACTGTAGGACTTTTTATTCAAATTTTCTACAATACTATAAATATTATTGAAACTTTTAAAATTGCTGCTACTCTTTTATGTATTTATTGGAATGCTGCATAACATCCTTCTTAAGTCATAGAATAGTTAAAAGTAGATGGAAGATTTTATGTCTGGCCTTGGACGTGAGTTTTTTGCATATCCAAAATTTTTTGCACTACTTCTAGATATTATAAATTCCTTCGAGTTCTCTTTTTACTTATTATTTGTTGACGTTTTAAATTACAGCAAAAATTACCAAACAAATTATATTAAATATGTAGTAGGTAGGATCCAAATTGCATTTTCTTTTTTTTTTTTTATATAATTTTACTGTCAGTGTCTTGTTCTCTATTAATAATAAAAAATGTACTTACTGGACGGAAGAACTTAATAATCCTGTCACTCATTTTTAGCAATTTTAAAAAATCGTCTAGACATAGATTTAAATCTACTTGTAAAAGTTATTAGTATTTAGGTAATTCAAGTAAAATTAGACTTAGTTTCATTAATGAACATTGCATGTTTACAATTTACGTATTTATAAATAATTTGATTAAAAAAAAAATTACCTTTTGGTGGAGTATAGTCGACATCATCAGGTGATATTGGGCTCTTCTTCTCACTGTCAAATTCGCTCACAACTCCGTTTCCTTTTCCCATTTTGAGAAACGCAAAAAAAATGTGATTCGACAACAAACAAAACTAAAAAGAACTGAACACAACAAATTATTATCTATCAGTTAGTTAATGATCCATTTAAATTTGGATACTGATACGATTAAGTAAAATGAAAGTTCCATACCACAAGTGACTGTTTATTTTAAAATTGTTAAGTTGGCTCGATTATTTCGCGATATATATCGCGGCTATTCGCGATTCTTTACAATGAGTGCAACAGCTTGCTTCGATATCGACATTCGACAACAAGTGGACGGTCACTGGCGTTCACAATCTCAGTTGGCGGTATTTAAATCGCAGCAAAATTAACTTGTCTTCGACGTTTTCGCCAAACAAATGTCGTAGTAGGCAGGTGCTAGGAATTTGTTTTAATTGTTTAATTATAATTACGCATACTTAACAGAGAAATGCCGGCATTAACTTGGTTAATTACATTGTAAACATGAAGATTAGGACGTTATCTCATAAATATTTAAGCAGTTAACGAGAGATCTCTAGAAGACAGCGAGCAAATTCTCGCCAGCTACCGGAAAAGCGTTGTGATGAACACACCGTGACAAATGTACCTACCTACATATGTATAATAACAAAATATGTGGTAGAAATATTTCTTAACGTCTTAAAATAAACTAGTGCTCATATATACATACATAGGTCCCTGTTTTGAGTATTTTCATAATTTTCTGGAGTGTTAAAATTTTCAACTTTATTTTCTAAAATATATTTAGATTTGTTTTGTGCACCTTTATTGTTGAAAGTGAGTGTATAAGTAAGAGTTTGAATTTGGCAAAATCGTTATTAATAATAGGTACAAAAATTTTGATATAATGTTATTGTTATCGTGTATGTGTCTGAAAATGTCTTTGTAGACTCTCAAATTAATAAATAACTGTAAACTTTAACGATGTTGTAGAACGTACTAAAAACGCCAAAACACGAAACGACGAAACTGAACGTCCGAAGTACTTTTCGGTAACAATGTCAGGGATTGAATTTCGATTTTTGTTTTTTGTAACTCACATTAAACGCAGAGGAAATTTGCATTAGAAATTAAATAAATATAAAAAATCAAATGAAAAATAAAAAATCTGAAAATTTTGAGTGATTTTTAATGATCGTTAAAATTTGTCAATTTTGATTAGATTTTCTTTTTTTTTTTTTTTAGCTATATTGTTATTTATTATACAGTGTTTTTCAAGTTGATCGGCTATTAGAAGTATATGAATTAGTAGAAGTAATTCAATTCTGAAACTTGGGCTTATTTAGTTATTGTTTATGACGCTTCTTTTAAAAATAATTTCAAGTTCGATTTACATCCGGTTATACCGGAAGTCGACACCAATTTCGTTATTTTAAATGGAATGGTATATTTTTTACGCTGAATTCGAATTAAACGTGTAATTCTAAGGTAAGTTTGATAACCAACTTGTACACCTATGACGATTGGTTTCTGAGTTAATTTAATTTGTAGAAGAAAAAAATCACTACCGCAACCCAAACTATAAAAAATCATAACTTCCACAAAATACGACTTAGAGTGTTGAAATTTTTACTTGTAATAGCTGAATATTAGTGCTAACGCCTTAACAAAATTGAACTAAATAATTTATACAGGACGTTCAAAATAAAATTCTAAAGTTTAAGAACTTCAAACACGAATTACTTCGTTTTTCCAAATGGCACCTACCATATTTTATTTTTCCAATAGATTTTTTTCCTCGTTCGATTCATATAGAAACTCCCTACTGTTGTTTTTGAAAAATTTTGAATAATTTAAAATTTTTAAAATATGGATAATTTCATTAATTTTGGCGTAGTAAGAGTGTGCCTTGAACAATTGACAACTAACGACAATCAAAGCAAAATCACAGTAAACCTTTTTTTATCGCTTAATTTCTGGTGGGGAGATGTTCGAGACAAATGCTTATAATAAATACTCCCATTTAAGTTTTCGTTTTTGATTATTTTTTGTAACAGAAATTAATCGCAAATGTGATTTTTGGCTTCATTTTGCATTGATTGTCGTTAGTTGTCATTTTTCCAAGGCACACATTTTTATGCGAAAAATATTGAAACTGGCTTATTTAAGTAATAATTCAAAATTACTCGAAAATATTCAATTAAAACAATAGGAAGTATCCATATAGATCGAAAGAGGATAAAAAAAGGAGTCGATTTAAAAAAAATGGTAGGTGCCATTTGAAAAAACGAAGTTATTCGTGTTTGAAGTTTTTAAACTTTAGAATTTTATTTTGAACGCCCTGTATAAATTATTTAGTTCAATTTTAGCACTAATATTAAGCTATTATTAGTTAAAATTTCAACAGTCTGAGTCGTCTTTTGTGGAAGTTATGATTTTGTGTAATTTGGGTTGCGGTAGCGATTTTTTTTCTATAAATTAAATTAACTCAGAAACCGATCGTCATAGGTGTACAAGTTGGTTATCAAACTTACCTTAGAATTACACGTTTTATTCGAATTCAGCGTAAAAAATATACCATTCCATTTAACAAAGTTGGTATCGACTTCCGGTATAACCGGATGTAAATCGAACTTGAAAATATTTTTAAAAGAAGCGGCTTAAACAGTTACCAAATGAGCCCAAGTTTCAGAATTGAATTCCTTTCACTAATTCATATACTTCTAATAGCCCATCAACTTGAAAAACCCTGTATACATAGGTAAATTAACCAAATCAAATGAAGATCTCATATAGTGTTAGTTTTTTTATTTAGGTAATTTTTTTTTTCTATAACTTTTGGGAGTTGTTGACCTTTCATCTAATAACAGAAAACTAAAAAAAAATTTAACACATTTTCGGATAGGTATCTACTCCAAAAGCTTGGCCACTCATTTTCTAGATAAAAGTTGTAAAAAAACGGTTTATACGAACTTTATGTTTTATTATTTTTGCATGATTTTGATTGTAGGCCTGATAGGCTTTAGGAAATTCATGAAATAGTACCTAAGGGAAGTTCACTTGGAACGTTCAGTTTCGTGTTTTGGCGTTGGGGTTTGAGATATTTACTAGATACGTTCTCTAAAAATAATATACTAGGTAGGTATTTAAAAATGCATGCATTTTTTGTTGGCAACATTTTCCAAAAGTACATTACACTAGTTAAATTACCTAAATACAAAAGCAATGTTATCCAGATTTTTTGTGATATTTGTTTATCACACATTTGAAAGTGTAGTTGATATTTTTTATAAGAATTTTTCACCAAAGTTTCCACATATTAAATATAATGAAATTAACAAAGCAATAAATCAGGAGTCTCTCAAATTTCAACAATAAACCATAAAAGGTACCTGAAACGAATCTACTATTTATTATTATAGACGTTTCATTTTGATATACAAGATTCCTTCAAAATTAATTAAATAATCCACCTCATATATTTACAGCTATTAACAAATGCACTAAAACTTCGACAACTCGAACGTGGATAAGTCGAATTTAGCTGGCAATAATATTAACTATGAGAAGTACGTGTAATTTTTACTTTATAACTCGAACTCTCGTACTTCTATTACTCGAATCGAATATCTTGATACTCCGAAGATGATATTTGACGTCAACTTCGATGAGTCGAATTTTCTGGGGGAATCTTTTAATAATGTACCATTTTTAATAGTGATAGCGGTGAGGCAGTCCAGTTTCCACGATCATTTTCCATGAAAACGTTCTTTGTCTTTTCACAAAAAAAAATAAATCTCATAAAAAAGTGGAAAGTGGTGCACTGAAAAAATATATTTTCTATTATTGTAAAACGTTAAATATTTTTATATTATAATATGTGCAGCAAAAAAGCAGGAGAAACATTTTTTAACAAAACAAATAAAAATTATTGAGTAATTAATTGTCGATTGTATATCAAGTCATTAATAATAATAAAAAATCTAGGATTTCACTGTCTTCTTAAAAACTCACCCAAATCAAAATGTTAATAAATAACACACGTACATGCATTAGGATGATACACCTGTAGCCTGAGTTACACTCAGTAAGAAATAGAATACAAACACAGTAGATATGTTATTTTATTGTCAGTGGAAAACGATTTAGCTTGAAATGTGTATTTTTGATATTTTTTATTCACTTTATGTTCTGTAACTATTGGAATTCATAATAAGAACGTAACTGCGCGATAAATTAAATTGAATATACAATTATTATAATCTAATACTTATAATCCGGTCAAATTAGACCAAAAAATAAGAGTAAAGCTACATAAATTCCCACCAAGCTGAAAATCAGTGAGATTGTTTAAAATATGATTAAAAATAAAATTTGAAAGTTCCCCATCTTTCCCCTGTATGGAAAAAAATTGATTCAAGGTTAAAGGTCAAAAAAATGAGTTTTTCGCGATTTTCAGCAAAACGGTAAGTTTTCTCATAAAATTACCCTAGACAAAATTTGTAGATCATAAAATTATCTATAAAATATGTATCTCTAAAATACCCCAAAATAAGCTATGTGACAAATAAATCATCAAGAACTAGAAAATATTTGGTGCAAATAGAAAAAAGATTGTAGAGGCAAATTTTTCCCCAGAAGAATTCCCCTAGAAAATATATTCCCAAAAAATGCCCCAAATGAAAAAAAAAAACCTATTTTTTGGGGAAAATCCCCTAATCTGGCAACTCTGAGACTAACAGTATTTCATTTATTGGGCACACTGACTTAAAGCAGGTATAAGACCCTAGCCACGCATACAATTGAACAGGAGACAGATGTTGTCTCGAGGTTGCACTACTGGCGTATAAAATAAGGGACTGGGGTTCATTTTACCTGATATCTCAGAAACAGTGGCTCTTAGGAAAATAAATATTGATACATGTTTTATAGATAATTTTATGATCTACAATTTTTGTCTGAAGTATTTTTATGATAAAACTTACCGTTTTGCTGAAACTCACGAAAAACTCATTTTTTTGACCTTTGACCTTGAATAAAACATTTCCATACAGGGGAAAGATGGGGAACTTTCAAATTTAATTTTTAATCATATTTTAAACGATCTTACTGATTTTCAGCTTGGTGGGTATTTATGTAGCTTCGAATGTCTAAATTGACCGGACGGTTACAGTCAGTTCTGATGAGTTAAAGATGTGACAGTTCTTGTAAATACATAGGTCGTAATTTAATATAATCTTTTTTACATATCGTTTTAAGCGTAATTTAATATTAAATGAAAAATCAGTCGAGGGGACGCCTTCCCTTTTCAACTTCATTAGTACATTTCCCTTTCCACAAAATCCTACAATGTTTCAGATTTTTGGAAAATATCTTTTCTGAATTAGTTCATTTTTTCGGGAAATTGTGTCTATTTTTTTATTCCACTTTGTAATGCTACGATCCTAGAATTTGAGTTACATAGGTACAAGAATTTCCCTAATGTTTATGAAATCTATCTACAGCACCATTGTTGCCAAGTTCTCTACTTGATCATTTCCATAAGTACTAAAATGAGGTGGTGTCTAAGTTAATATGGTTCCTTTTCTTGGGTCTTCGACTTCTAATATAGTTAACGAGAGAGACGTTTCTTCTAATGTGTTGAGTGTTGATTCTTCAGGGCTTTGAGTATACTCGTTGAATAAGTAAGCTTCTTATGTAAAGTTTGAACACATTTCTTGTAATTGTTGGTAATTTTGGCTTTCTTCGAAATAAAGTTGACAGTATTTACCACAGACTCAGTGCCTGTCAAGTAGAAGGTGGTCACTTTTGGTATTTGTTACATTAAGTCGAATCAGGTGAGTCCAAGCGATCTATTTCCAACAATTAGTAATTAAATTTAAAAAAATATGACGACTCTTTTGACTGAAATAAAGTAAGCAGACCCTTACTTTGTTGGTACTATCAAATTGAGTTTTAAAAGAGCTTCTTATAGAATCTCACATGGCCTAGGTTGTCTATTTGAAAAAAAAAAGTTGGGGTTGCTGCAGGTTAAGGGGATGCTAGGAGGGGATTGAAAATATCACAGAAAGACGAACAAAAGTTAAAATCAATTAACCTACTGTTTTAACGTTTTTCTAAAAAATAACTCATACAGTTCGAGTTTTGTGCGTTATTTTTCAACAACTCTGTTAAAGCATTTGCTGTATCGTATTTTTATTACTATATCTTTTTTAACAAGAAGAGGAAACTGAAATTGGGCAATATATTTTATGTTTAAGGTGTTTCACCAGTATTTAGAAATATTTCAGGGGTGATTCAGTTAGTTCATTTAGTTACGTTTATTACTGTTCATTGTGCCTATACATATATAGTGTCTTATAACAAACAGCAACGAAAATCAAATTTAAATTTCGATCACTGTTTAAGTAAATTACAGCAGGAAAGGTCACATCGAACTGAGGTCCCTGGAAATTTTTTCAGTACCTAGGCAGTAACCATTTCAGATAATTCATTGATAGCTTTGGTTTAATAATGAGTTACTACGATTGGTGCTTTGATTAGTTATTTACTTGTTTGAAATAAAGAGGTACTTATGTATTAATAATTTATAGAAAATCTACGGAGGTTGAACAAAAATTGATAGACAATAAACCGAAAGTATTATAAAATTTTAATTTTCTTTTTAACTTATAATTTCCCAATAATGTTCGTATAATAATAATTGTTGTTTTCAATGTTAACATGTAACTAACTTTAGACACTTGACCAACAAGCACATTCCTTAATACAATAAAGTCAACAAGCGCCATATATAAATGTATATAATGAGTCTTTCTTTCATACCTTGTGCACCTATAGATATGCACTTGGGCAATTTAGAACGGTTCTAATTAAAAAAAATGCGGCTATCTTGGTGTATAAAAGTGAAGGATGTTCAGTGTAATGGTCACATCAAGGGTATTTGAGCTATTGTGAGTTCCAATACCAGAAAATTTGATTCAATTAATGGTGATTTAAGTGTTTGTTATTTTCAAAAATACTTCCGACTCATGTTCAGTTACGTATATAAGGTTAGAGTAATTCTAAATAGCTCAATAAAATAAACATATTTTTTAATTTAGATGTGCATGACATAAAAAAAACTTTTTGAAATCATCATGAACGTCTAAAAGTTTAGGCATAATTCTTTCTAGAAGTTCAATGTTGACTTAACATGAAATTCAAATAATATATCAATAATGCAATTGAAGAAAGTTTACTTCAATAGGGGTAATTTTAAACATATTATTTAATGATAATTGATTTAATTAAATCAGACCCATTATACATAACCTCAAGTTGGCGCGTAAAGCCAAGTGTAATTTGGGTTGCGGTAGTGATTTTTTTTTTACAAATTAAATTAACTCAGCAACCGATCGTCATAGGTATACAAGTTGGTTATCAAACTTACCTTAGAATTACACGTTTTATTCGAATTCCGTTTAAAATAAAAAAGTTGGTGTCGACTTCCGGTATAACCGGATGTAAATCGAACTTGAAAATATTTTTAAAAGAAACGGCATAAACAATAACCAAATGAGCCTAAGTTTCAGAATTGAATTCCTTCTACTAATTCATATACTTCTAATAGCTCATCAACTTGAAAAACCCTGTATACATATTCTTTATCTTTATGATAAATTTAACAGTAGATTGTAAAAGCCGTAAGGACATTCGTGTTCATTTTCGATAAATACATCAAAATTACTTGCATTCTTTATGTTTTTTTTATTTATAATGATTTCCTTACCAGATATATTGAGTTTTTGTGAAAGTATTTAATGTGTACTTTGTCTGAATTTTTCCACTTTTCTTATTCATTGCATTCCCTCTCCGGATCCTGCCATCAACTTCTCCATGGCCCTCTTCCGCTCTTTATCGTCATTACGTGCTCCCCCGATTCTTCCTCCTCTCCCCATAATCTGCACTGCCTTTCAATATCTTTTGCCAAATTCGTTTGCGCCTCTATATTTTGCTAACCTTTTTATGTTTTCTATTTTTTCTGTAGGTATAATGTCACACCCTTTTGTCTCCAGAATTTGATTTTATATTCTATTCTATTTTCTTCCTTCTCCATTCTTTACTTATGTTTTGTCCTTTTTCTTGTCTTATTTTTATTGTGGATATTAAAATATAGCAGTAAATGCAGACAATGTGTCTTGTTACGGATAATCGAAACTCAATGGGCCTAAAATCTATAAATTAAATAAATGAAAACAAAAGATTTGTAATCTGATTATTTATAGTTTAATTTAAAACATTTATGTATCCATAGTAAAAATACATACGCCTAAAGTTATAATAAAAATGCAATAAAACATTAAAATAATATTTTTTTATTAATAAAAGACATTAAGTATTGTACTTCTAGGATTATGTGAATTCGTATGATTTTGGGGAGTTTTAACCAACTAGAAATTAATTATAAAGAAATCTTACTTTATTGAATTCATATTTATCCAAAAATATTCGCGCGTTATGATCGATTTGCCCTGACAGGTATTGTCTATTCGTTAAAGCCGATCTGTCGTTATAAATGGGTTCACTATAAACAAGTCTAAATTAAATTTTAAATGTCGTTCGTTATAACAGAGTTCGGTGTCTCGAAATGGAAATACATTTTCGTTTAGGTTAATAAATACCTACTGTCGAAAACCCCGTGCGGAAATTCAGTCTGATTTAATTTTATTTTGAACTTCCACTAACGCGTATGTAGGTACGCACTAATTTATTATGAGGATATATTAATAAAAATTAAGTTATAAGTGGGCACAGTAATAATCTTTATTGCGATCGTGGAACAATTGTGTTTTATTGAAAATTTCCTGTCTTTGCGTGGGTACCTATTGTTCTTTAAGTCTTTAGTCACCATACCAACGAGATTTTCTGAAAGGTTAATAATAATTAAACATATTTTTTAGTCGTAGACAGTTTTGCATTTAAATTTAAATTTTATAATTTACTGTATAAAGCAATCTTTATCTACACCTAGTCGTGTTTATAAAAAAGTTTAGCAACTGTTACTTTCATTAATCGCATGAAGCGTTATTTTTTATTTGTTTGGATTCCTCTCAACTTCTTATTAGCGAGAATAAAAAAAATTGTGTTATTTTTCCTCCTTCTCATCTGAGATTTACCCTATCTATAATGAGTTGATATATAAAATAGGAAAATAAACTAAAACAATTCATTGAATTAAAGCTAACGTGAGATTTTTTATGAACCCCTTTTTTGAAATTAAATTTAATGAGATTTTTTCCTGACACCTCCACATAATTAATAGAGTTGTCCCTACTTATAACTTAGTTGAGTTAATTCTTAAAAAATAGCAATTAACTTAATTAAAAAGGATTATTAAACCCTCTCATTGGTGACAATAAGTAAAGTCTCCTTCTCACGTGAAATGAGTTAAAAAAGGAAAGGAAATTATTACAATTTTGAATAAGAAAGTTGAAGTGAGATTTTCAGTTACACTCCTCCCATTAAATGAGAATTGATGAGATCTTGCGGACTTCCTCCCCCCTCCCCGTTTTGAGCTCACGTTATTATCTAATAAGTTTTCCCCTAATTGTAACTTAAGTCAATTCCTTTACCAAAACAGAAAATTAATAGCAAAAATGCAATCACAGTGTAATTAATATTTTTGAACTCTGTATTTTTAATACATATCATCCATTTATGTAACATCCCTAAAAAAAATAATATACTAACATACTAACACATTTATTATCATATTTCTTAAAAAATATTTTTTTTTTTAATTTCGTTGTAGAACGTGAATACTGAACAAGTAAAACCGTTTATGAGAACAAATATGCCTTGCTATAATTTGTTTACAAGTCTCTTTTACTTGAAATTTAAATAATTTTGGGAAAAATATTTGCCATTTAGTACTTATTACGACTAGTGTCAGTAACACTCATTAGGCAATAGTTAGCAATATGTAGCTAATTATACTTTAAAATAGGTATAGACGTTTTTTAAAATGTATACCTAGAGGTAATCTCTATATACATACGTGCATATTTATACACTTGTTATACAAAAAAAACTACAAACGTAATAAATAAAATAAATATTTATGTAATAACTGTTTATTATGTTTTTATGTACTCAATCAATTTATTGATCGCTGAACGTATAAATTTGATTTTTGTTATGTAAAATTTTTTTATTTTCATAACCATTTAATTTATGTTGACGTTAAATACCTACTAGCTGGAATGTTTATTTAATTTATGACACGTGGTTTAAATTTGTTCAGTTTTCTCAGTAATAAATGATATAAAATATAATTAAATACAAAGAGAAGGTCCATTAAATTGTTTATCTTTTAATTTGGAATTCTCCTTCCTTCTTAGTGAGATTTGGTAAGATATGGTAGGACTTCCTTCCTATAAACTATGAAAGATAATTACAACAATTTTTAAATTAAAAAGTTGACATACAATTTTAAATGACTACCGCCCCCTCCCTCAACATTTTAAAATGAGGTTTTATGAGATTTTGCTGAACCCCACTCCTCATAAAATGACATTCTCGTCTTTATGTCAATTATCTTACAATTAAAGAATTTGAAATTTGGCAGGATAATTAATTACAAGAGCTGGGATGTTAATTAAGCTTCAAAAAAAAATTTATTTAATCATCTGCAACTCTAAAGTTTGGTTAGTAATAATTTTTTATTTATTGGAACACTAGACCCAATATACGTTACAATTACTAATTTTTATTTTTAAAATTCACTATTTTTGCAATAAGAAAAACGACTTGATATTCCAGATATTTGTAGAATAACACTTTACTTTTCATATGTATGTATATACCTGCATACATGGGTACATATACATACATACATATATATGTGAAGGTAGAAGTAATCAGGTTCTTGGCCATCTAGACTCTTCGAGAAGTGGGTCAGTGACCACTTTCTTTAAGGTACGCGTTTACCATCTTAAACTGCCCACCTGTCATTTATCCATACGTTGACTGAATGGATAAAAAAATGTTCTCAATGAATGACTAATTAATTGAATGTAGTCTGGTTTAAGATAATAGCGAAAATTTCAACTACTTACAAGCGATTCAACCACACCTTCTCACTGTCGTCGACCTTTTCAGGATTTCAAATACTAATACATAACGTAGGTACTAAAAAATTAAGCTAATTAATTTATCTTTATGATGATATCATTTAATATAACACGTAATTGTCATCAATAAACACTAATATTGCCTCCAATAAAAGTAACAAAAAGGCAAATTATAAATACGAGGGTTGTCCCAAAAATAACAACAAAATCGCATTTGGGAACAGGGATCTAATCTAATTGTAAGTATTTGTCTGTCCCTATTTACTCTTGTTTCTGTTTGTAATGTGACTTTAACTAATAGAACTCCTACCCACCCAAATTATGCAATGAATTTTCTTGGGATCAATTCTAAATTAAATCATACGCCATAATGTACACTTCTTATATTATTTGCCATTATTTATGACGATAAAATTGAATTTTGTAGATAATATCCGTACACAAAATATTCGTATTTTACTAAATACCTACATAAATAAATGTACTGGAAGCACATTGTTGTGGATTTGATTTGAATTAAGGAAATACACATTTAAAAAAAATATTCACTTGACTAAGAAGTCACAATTGAATTGAACTGAAAGTATTCGATTAAAAATTTAATAACAGTAAACCGTATTCAATACGACGTTTCGCTTTTTTTTTTAATTATTATTAATATCAATAGCTACGTAATTGGGCTTATTAAAAAATCATGTAAATTGTTTTATACGTAAAAATATGTCACGTCTCGAAGCACTTTAATGACATATTTACCAGTTTTCAACTAATGACCAGTTATTGCAATTAAACGATTACTGATATGGGCGATTTTTTTACATTTTATGGCACTAAAAGAAGCTGAAACAACATGGTGCATTAAAAAAATACGATAAGAGACTACTTAAAGATTGCAACTAATATTAAATTATGGAGAGTTCATACATACATACAGTGTGATATTTGTCAGTAAACCCCCTCGACGTATCTTCGGACTGAATCGGAATATCGTTTTGAAATTTTGGTCGATTGGGTTTTAAAAAGTGGCCCACAATTTTAAAATATTTTCGGTCTTTTATCACTTGCTGTTGTACTTCGTTATCTTAAAAGGAACCCCCAATTTTCTTACATTTTTGGATTACTTATCAAAATTAAGAACCATGTTGATAATACAACCCTACCTTGATTCTCAACAGTTTTTGAGTTCTTTCATTGTTTTCAAATTTTTTAATTTTGCAGCTTCTACCTTTATCGCAGTTATCTTCAAAATAATAATAAATTAAAACCAAATGGTTTCAAAACTAAAAAATAAATAAACAAAAGGAAGGGTTAAAACGTGTCCTGAATATCTTCAATTAAAAATAAAAGACTTCCTTTTTTTAAATAGCACCCCATAGTTTTCTTTACACTGTTACATGAATCACTTAATCCTTATTAAAAAATTGTGTGAGATTTTTTTTACTTTATGGGGCCGTTCATAAAATACGTTGTTCGCATACATGTAGGGGGGGAGGTCTTGCTGAGTGTGACAATGTGTGACAAGGGGGGACAGGGGGTCTACGGCAATGTGACGTTCGCCGTTCATCAAAAAATTTAACTGAATTTTTACAGAATCCTTGGACTTCTGATAAATAGAAATATTATTTATTTGTTCGTTACACACAAAAGATATTTATTAATTTATTTAAATTTTATTATGAAAATAAAATAAATATTTTTGACAATTAAAATTTGTGTATTATCAATCAAAATTTATCACGTTCAGGGGGGGGGTTAGTTTTTGTGACGAAATATTTACAGGGGCCCACAGAAAGTGTGACACAGCGTGACAACTGGGGGAGAGGAGGTCAAAAAAGCTAATTTTAGCGTAACGTATTTTATGAACAGCCTATGTAGATATTAAAAATAATAAGATTATTAAATAAATTTTAGACGTACAGTGTCTTAACATTTTTACTGCGGATTAAGTAAGTAATTGATGTAATAGTGCAAAGAAAAATATGAGGTGATATTATTATTTTATGACAGTCAGTTTTTCAAAAATATTTGTACGATTTGGTTCCATACTAAAACGTTAAGATGATATCCAAAAATAATTTAAGATGCTGCAAATAAAAAAAAATTGAAACCATTGAAATAACTGAAAAACTGTTGAGAATTGGAGTAGGGTTGTATTATCAACATGACCTTCAATTTTGACGAGGAATCCGAAAATGTAAGAAAATTGGGGGGTCCTTTTAAAATAAGCATGTTGACGTTAACTTCCGACATAACCGGAAGTGATAAAAGATCAAAAATTTTAGAACGGTAGATCATTAATTTTTGAAACCTAATCGACCAAAATTTCAAGACGATATTCCAATTCAGTCCGCAGATACGTCTAGAGGTTAGGCTGAAAACAATCACCCTGTGTACGTACTTATAGTTGTTAAGACTTGTGCAAAGGCATGAAACGTTTGGTCAAAATTCCTGTTGGCGATTTTTCACGTATACCTAATACCATTTATTATTAAAAGTAGACGACCTACCTGTTAAGAATTCCTAATGCCATTCGATACATACGGTCTGCTCATAGTCACGTACCTATCTATCCTCTATCCACAATGTGGACAAAAACATATATAAATTAATGTAATATATAAATGAATAATACCAGAAAAGTTCCGAATTCAATAATATGTTCGAACGTGAGGATCAGTAGGGATGTTAGGATTATGTGTAGATGTACAAAAAAAACATACGTAGAAGGAAAAAGAAAAGGTAAAACACAGAAGGAATAATCTAATAATAAATCAGCTCGAAACCACGTCATATTCGAGAACATTTTGTGTGCAGCCTTCATAATACTATAATTTTCTTGTACTTTTTCTGGCGTAAATTACACTGTAGGTACTTTAAACATTCACAATATTTACAAGAATCACAGTGAAGTTCATCTATTTTATACCAGTGGCGGGTCATCTGGTCAATGATCTACTGTAGGTACTTATCCCTGAATTATGTAATGATCTGTTTCTTTAAATCGTTAAAACTCGTTAATAAAATGGACGGGAATTATTTCCTGACTCCGTATAGATTCCAGCCTAAATCTCGCCCATTACACTGTGTGATTGATTACATGTGGCGAATTACATGGAATTCTAGTCAATTTTTGTCTAATTCGACTGGGCTACAAGCACTTATAAAATTCTCATGGGGCAGCAGAGTATATTTCAAAACTCAAACCCTCTACAATGTTAAACTGCTTAAATACTTTATTTAAAAAAATTTTAGAGAAAGGGGTAATGCCTGAGGACTGGAGCAAAATCATCGTAACCATGCTATTCAAATAGGGGAGCCCTTCCGACCCTTCCAACTATAGAGGGATAGCGCTTATAAACTCTATAAGTAAAATATTCACGTCTATCCTTTCGGACAGAATAAATGCATGGGTAGAAATCATCGGGGCCCACTTGGAAAACCAAAATGGTTTTCGTAGAGGAAGATCCACGGAAGATAACATCTTCATTCTAAACGCAAAGATAGCCCTTGCCCTTGCGTTAGCTCAACCTAGGCGCAAATTATTTATAGCATTTATTGACTTTCGCAGGGCATTTGATTCGATCTGTCACAACATTCTATGGCAAAAATTGTAAGTGCACAGCTCATCAAAGTTTTACAGGACTTCTACAAAAAAGCAACGGTGAAGGTTAAGGTAGACAACCACAACCACACTCGTGAAGTAAAAATAACTCAAGGGATGCTACAGGGAGACTCTCTGAGCCCAACGCTCTTTTCTTTGTTTTTATCTGATATACTGCAATTTTTTCTTGATCGGGGACATCACAAAATGGTAAAATATATGGAATTGCTCTTATTTGCGGACGATCTAATTATCATGGCAGAAAATGGTATGGACCTACAAGATAAGTTACACACTTTGGAAAGATATTGTGAAATTAACCAGTTGGAAGTTAATATATTTAAATCTAAGACCATGGTAGTTAGAAGGAATGGCAGGATAACCAAGCATAGGCCGTTTAGAATCAAGGAAGAAGAGTTGGAGGTAGTCAATAAATATACCTATTTGGGAATTCCCTTTTAGCTCATCGGGACTTTTTGGGGTGGCTGCAGAATACCAATATAGCAAAGCAACCGCAGCAATAAACACTATCTGGAAACCACTGATAGCCACAAAACTAGAAAACTGGGAAGCAAGGATCAAATTATTCGATTCTGTAGTCTCGTCTACGTTGCTCTACGGGGCAGGCATATGGGGTATTAGCCAAGAAAACAAAATAGAAAAACTGCAAGTAACGTTTTTTAAAAAGTTTCTGCAACTGCCACGGTGCACCCCAGGGTACATGTTAAAACTGGAAACGGGATCTCACAAACTTAGTATATTAGCACTTAAAAGAACCCTGGCATACCTTAAGAAAATTCAACAAATGGAAAACCTAAGATACCCAAAGCAATGCCTAGATGCTCTAATTAAACCAAAGATAAGGACACTGACAATAGGCGCAATTGGATAACAATACTAAAGAGAGTGCTGGAAAGGTTAGGTTTCAGTCTTACACACGAAATGGAACCAATAGATTACATACTGGCTAGAGAGAAGGAAATTATCGATGCGGCTGTGCTTTACTCATATAATAGTGACAAAGAGAGGATGACTGAATCGTCATACAGCAATTATTACAAAATCATAAAAGAAGGAGACAAATACAATTGTGAATCTTTCCTGAAGTAGATACAAGTTGCCACTACCACTAATCAGCATATTCGCACAGCTAAGAATGGCAGGAATCAAGATTCTAAGACTACGATACAAAAACATATCATATGTCTGGAACATGAATGACCTTTGTACGGTCTTTAACTTACAAGTTAGTGAAAACCTCCAACATATCTTCCAATCTTGTCCTATTTTCGAGCAGCTAAGGGCAGCTTATATTCTCAACAAAAATGTAGAGCAAGTGCTATCGCACCAAACTGAGGACCACATAAGAAAAGTATACTACTTTGTAGGAAATTACTTAAAACTACGCGCCTTCATGATAAACGAATGATTACCTCATTTAACAAAAATTCATTTTAATATCTAGTCTAGTTTAATTAGAATCAGTTTTAAGTTATGTATCTACCACTTGTAACTGAAAATTACAAATATGCCCAAATTAGTTCGGCAAATTGTTATAGACAATGTTCCGAAAAACAATAAACTATCTATATATTATCTATCTATTTATCTATCTATCATAACTGCCAATGGCCTGATTTATACGAAATTATTTTTCTTATTTTTCTTTAAATTTCTTTTAATGTTAAGGATGTGTGGTGGTTTTTGACTTTGACCCACGAGCCGTTATTGGTTTATATCAATTATTAACCACGAATGAATTCTCATTTATTGATGCAGATATAACGTTAATCACTTTTAACACTTGAAATGAAATTTTAACGAACGTTTATTTAGAGATCTATTATAGCAACGACAGGAGGTGTTTTGTGCTCTACAGGTAAATAAAGAAATGTCCTAGATTTTTTCGACTTTCGTCGATTTATCTAGGTCAAGTTGGCCCAAGTACGTATCAGGTTGAAGGTCGATTTTCTCTAAGGTCTCTCTCGGTAAATGAACTAACGTGCAACTATTTCTATTCTGTTATGCGTATTTTGGCAGACATGACTTCTTGTTAGTTGCAATATATTACATTACATTTACCTACAGTTTTGTTTCTTGTACTTTCGGTTGCACCAAAATGGTTACAAAACTGTCCTTCAAAGGTTAAGTTAATCATTGCTAGGCTTTGTTCAAACTTTGTTGATGAAAAATTCTAAGAATGCAAGGGTCTGCCTGGGCTTTCGTAAACATACAGTGGCGTGTTTTTAAATCTTTGCAGTGATTGAAAGTTCGCTGGATACTTAAAACATACATACATACATATCTAAATCAATGAATATTAATTAAAATGCACAAATGTATTACAGGCAGTAAAATTTATTATTTGGTCAGTATTTGTAACGTGAAAAATTGCAAAAGGACAACAGTGGTAATTATCTTTCTGATTGCGTTTTCAGAAAACTCCTGAAGAACACAGTTGGCTTTCCTGGTTATTAATTTAAATTGCATGCCCTTCAATTAGCAAGTGCAAATTATCAAAAAAGAAATCACAATCTAACAAATATTTAATTTAATTGATGTAACATACAAATAGGTGATTAATAGTTTACAATTTGACTTTATATAGTAATTGGGTAATCCTTATAAAAGATAAGAAAATTGATTATAGTTTAAATGTTTTTCTTATCTGTCCTTGTGTTTATAAAAATGATCCCAATTTGTACATAATTCGGTTAAAACTGTGCAAATAATAACGCAGTAAAGTTTTATTTGTTGATCTCAATAAAACAACTACATTACTGTATTGTTAGGGGGCTGTTCATAAAATACGTCACACTAAAATTAGTTTTTTTTTACCTTTATCCTTCCATTGCGTCAATACACCACAACAACAAAAAAAAAAAACTGTTAGTGCCAAGTTAAATTTTGTGAGAAACCCAGGAACCGATCCTGTATTTCCTGTTTGTCTGTGAATCTTTCAGACCTGGGTTACAGTGGACTAATGACAATGAAGAAACGTGGAACAACAATAACAAACAGACAGTTCTATGAAATTAATTTAAACTTCGAAAATGTCCCAAAAACCACAGAATAATATAAACCAAAATCAAATCTGGCAGTGACATTATCAGCCAAGCTAAAAATCATCGGTGAACTGATTAATAAACGTTGATCATCTAAGTACTCCAAATGCTGTTGTTAAAGGAATGTAATTTATCAGATGAATAAAAAATATACTGAACAAGAATATTATATAGGAGAAGATTTTTGTGACTATCAAAAATAAAGCAACTGGGAAGATTAACTAAAAAATTATTGATTTCTCAACAATATTATTTTAACCTTTTAGGTTATATTCATTATCCCAGTGGTTTTGTTACTCACGAAAATATTTTACAACCATACAAATGTTGAATAACCAAAAGTGGAAGAAATTAATTATCGTGGATCAAGGGTAATTTCGAGGTCTATTTTTACAAGGACAATTTCTATGGTAAATGGATAATTCAGTACGTTAGTAGGGGTAGGGATGAGACCAAAAGTACTCAAAACTTAAGGTCTTCGGAAGGTGATGATTGATGGAAAGCACCACGTACCTACCTACTAATTTTTGTGATTGAGGTGCCAAAGAAAAACTTAGATCATCATAATAAAAATATTTGTAGATACCCAAATGTGGATTTGGGTTCGTCAAGATTTTCCAGCAACAACACTTTCTAAGAAAATGAAGGAATTAATTAATATAAATTTCAAATATGTTCCTAAAAAAAATAAATGCTGAAAATATGGAAGCTTTAGAGTGCAGATTTAAAGATAGGACAGGCAGGCTTGAAGAGGTATGGAAAGAAATGTCTAAAGAACCAATTAACAAGTCTCTTGAATCCTGGCCTAACAAAAATCCTTATACACCTTTGTTAATTATTTTAAATTGTTATTTCATTATATATCCCACGTAATTCCACATAAAATTAAAAATTAATAATTTTCGACTTTCCAGTGGGTCATCCATGAATTATACATATAATGATTCTATAAGCTTTGAAGATTCCATTTCTAAATTTTTAAGACTTGAAGCCCTAAAAAACGACACTTCATGTGACTACAAATAATAAGTAATATAAATTGTTATCATGACATCTGGTAATCCGTATACAAGATTATAAAATATATATTTTCTTTAAACATGTGTCCTTTATCTGTCCTTAATTTTGCAAGATGGGTCCTAATTGGGGTTTAATTCGATTAAATTAGTGCAATAAAGCTTTAGCTGACGATTCTACCTAAAATACACATAAAAAGGCGCTACCTATGTTTATCTCGTGTACCTAATTCATTAATTTAATTATAAACTTAATGATAAGGAATAAAAACGGCAAGTGTTACACGTGAGTGGTATCATTGTATCACGAGCCATTCATGTGGGTGTGCACGAATTGCAATAAGTATCATTTTTTTATTTTAAAACCTTTCAGTCATTCTGACGCGTAAAAGGTGTAACTGACAATCAGACCCGCCTATCCTTTCGTCATCCTGACTTGCATTAAATCCTTTTTTTTAACATTTTATCTTAATAAATGTTTTTGCTAACACAACGAATTAGAAAGTTGGCGATAATATAATTATCTTAATCATGCCTTTTCCATATTTACTCAAACTGCTTCTCTTGTGTTTATTTTTTGTTAGAATTGTTTTACGAAGTGTGGTTATTAAAGTGCCGCGATAAATGTGCTTATATTCAAGTATTTGAACAGTTATTACAGATAATATAATTAGTTACCTGTATTAAACGGATATATAGAATTTTTTTTTTTAATTTAATGGCGTAATAATTTTAGTTTTAACCTTCTGCTAGCGCATGAGTGAAACATGTGACAAATACTTAAATAAAATAACAATAATGTTATACAGGATGTATCGCGGTTATTTTAATTTTTTCTCGAATTTTCCTATTTTCAGAGAAACCTTTCCAATTTTATATTTAATATTACGAAAATCAGCAATTCTCAATTATGGTGTTAGTTACGAACAGACAATTTTCTCAGTCCCTTAAGGGTTGAAATTTGCAAACATTATTAATTTATATATACAATGTACAGTGTAACCAAGCGATATGTAAAGAACTTGGGTGCCCTATTTCTTCCCCTTAAAAGTTGAATTTTCTAAAAAGCTTTCCGTATCAGTTCTGTTACTGTACCTATAAGGAACTCGTTTTATGAGGGATGACGTCGTTATAGTATAAGAAATCTTAGTGGAAATTTTCAAATTTCCTGACTCAGCAGTTTGGGGTGCGCCTCGATTGATAGTACTTTGAATCCTCTTTTCGTACCTTTAGGGGGTGAATTTAAAAAACTCCTTTCTTATTGCTTGTCTACATAATAAAAGTAACTATACGCAAAATTTGAAATCTTTAAACTCGTTACTATTTTGTAGTTTATATTTCTTTTAAGGTTTTCTAATAATTAATTTAATTTTTAGCTTGTATTATATTGTACTATACATGTATCTAAAATTATAAAATAGTCGTCAACTTTATGATTACAATTTATTCTATGTTGAATTGCAACTTTTTTGTTTAAAACATTTCTTGTGTTCTCTTAGACGTTCTCAAAAAAATCGTCTAGTTTGACTCACATACATAGATGTACATAAATATAATTACAACAATTTAATTTGTACACTCCAGATTTCAAAATGGTGTCTAACTTATCTTTATCGTTTCTGATTAGTAAGCCTTAAGAATTATTACTTTTAAAGGCAAAAAAAGGTACCCATTAAAGTGGTTTTTAAATTTTGACGTTATTGTTGCGACAAAATCTAAAAACCATTTTTAGAAAATATTATATTGCCTTTAAAATAAAATATATGACCACTGTATTGCCTTTAAAACTAGAAATTCTTTTTGGCTCACTAACCTTAAAGAAGTTTGAAGGGTTTCGTTGAGAATTTTACAAAAAAATGGCGTAGTTCTTGACACAATGGAATTAATTTTGTATATAATTATTAACTTGTTATTTCTACTAAACTCATAATTCATTTTCTAACTAGCGAAATTATCTTGGCTTCGCTCAACATAAATCTCAGCCAATTTCAAAAGTTCCAAAACCTTTCATAGGATTCCATAATATTCTCGAACCTGCTGAAATTTTTCACAATCTTCTGCAGAATTCTGGAAGATTCATGAACTTTCTGAAAACTTCCAGAATTTCAACAAATTATAAAACACAATAATACTATTAAATAAATCTTTATTGATTGGATATCAGTACAATCTTTTTTATAAATAAATTACTGAATAACAAAATTCAGAAACAAGATCTGTTTACTACATTTGTCCATATGCATAAGAGCATAAGTTCCTGTTTTTTATAAATAAAACAAATAATTGTTAAGCAATTAGTAATAAAGTATTAAAATTTACATTATTTTTTTATAAGTTCAGCCATGCTGTTTATTCTTTTCCGCTTTTTCGTCTGTGCTCTCGACTGTGTCCAAATCATCACGTTCAACCACAGCGTCCCATTTCTGTCGCGTTCCTGAACCAAATATGAGATAGAATGTGTTGCAAACGACATAGACAACTGCAGCAGTTACAAATACTGTCCTCCATTTAGCATGAGTTATCTGAAATCAAAAATTATTTTCAAAATTGGACGCTCCCAGTAATTACAACATTAAAATTTATTGTATCCAGTGAGTGACTTTATTAGAAACAATTTAAGAAGGCGAAATTGACTATAAAAACTGTTTCTGACGTTAAATATTAAAACATACTGTAACATTACTGTAGTTGATTTAGGAAGACGAAGTTGGTCATAAAAATTGTTTCTGATGTTATAGTATTACAATGCACCTACTATAACATTACTAGAATAAATTTAGGAAGGCGTTGTTGACCATAAATTGTAATTTTAGGTTACAAATGAGCTAATTTACTAAAATCAGAACTTTTGAGCCTAAAATATACAACAAGAAATGTATTCCTTCATCTAGAAGGAGACTAGTGATCTACCTAGAATGAGGACTAGAAAATTTTGATCTAAACTTCCAAGTTAAAAAAGAGTCATGAAGCACCCTTAATCAAGTATCATCGCGTCGTTCAATTTAAATGGCATTTTTAGGCCTACTTTACCCTCACGCATCCACAAATGATATATTTTACATCCTCCTTAGTTAAAGACTTCGGTCTAAAATATACTGCAGCTTTACTAAACTAGAGTCAATTTAGGAAGATGATGTTGGACATGAATTGTGTTTTAGGTTACAAAGGGGCTAATTTAATAAAATCAAAACTTTTGACCCTTTTTACTGTTATATCAATTAAGCAAGAAATATAGTACTCCCTCATCTAGGGGAAGACTAGTGATCTAGGAAACTTTGACTTTATCTTCGAAATTAAAAAATAGTCATGAAGCTCTTTAAACGAAGTGTCATCGCGTCGTCTCATTTAAAGGCCACGTTTGGGCCCATTTTACCCTCAAGTCTCCACGAATAAAATATTTTACATCCAACCTTCATAGTTAAAGATATACTGTAGCATTACTAAGTTAGAGTCAATTTAGGAAGGCGAAATTGGTCATAAATTGTGTTTAAGGTTACAAAGGAGCTAATTTACTACAAAAAACAGTAAATTTTTGAGCCCATTTTACCCTCAAGTCTCCCCAAGAAATATTTTACATCAATATCAGTTACAGATTTCTATATTTAACGGCGAGTTTTGTGTTTTATTTGCTTATTTATGTTGACTTTTCTATTAAAAGAAAACAAACATGAATTTCATCGTGACCCACTGTGTGTTTGGACATCTATCCCCCCTCCTTCCCCTTTTGCTAACTTTCTACATAATGACTTCTGTTATCGTATTTAATTTCGCCATGACACAGTTATGTAACAGGTACATCATTATTTGATTTGAATAAATTGTTATTTTAAGTAACATACCTCGCCTTTAACTATAATCCCTGCGTAAATAGGGGCTAGAAGTCCAACAAGATTTGCTGTGCAATTCGTGAATGACATCAGAATTCCAGCAAAACGAGGCGAAATGTCCAAATGATTGACTTTGAAACCTGAGTAAATACCACCGTTAAAACCAACGCCAATGGTCAAAAGGGCAACGGTAAGGGCTCTGTTACACCCTGTATAAGAGGCTGCCACTAAACAGATTGCTGGAGCATATTGTCCTAAAAATAAAATTAATATTTGATTGACTCAAAATATGTGTGTTCATGTTTTATGATTTTCAGATTTTTCATCTTTACAATAATTGTTTTTCCACTTTATGGGTTCTTCAGAAATTATGAAAATTACTTTTCAGTTCAATTACTATTTCTGCCCCGTTTTTAGGTTATTAACTAACTACCTATATGAAAATTCAAGTCAAATTCGGTCAAAAAATAATTTTATTTTAAAGTAATTCCGAAACTTTTAAAGAAAAATGGGAAAATAATTTTTGTAAACGCACTAAAATAATTTTAGAAAATATCTGAATTATGTAAACGAACACTATACCAAACCTCATTTAATTTAAAAATATTATTTTGAGGTACATTACCAATTCCGTTCATTATCTTTCGCACAATAACAATTTGAAATTGTTTCTTTGTGACCAAATAGTCTGCAATCTGGCCAGCTAACATTGAAAACAGCCACATGGCAAGATATGGTAAAGCTGATAGAACCCCATTCTGTAAAAAAAAAATTAGTTATTTTTTTCATGAAATATCGCTGGGTCAGGACAGGAAGGCGAAATTAACAATAAAAAAGTAGATGGGAGGACTGCTATTTTACCTTTTTGATGTATCCAAATAACTTTGTATCAACTTTAATGGTAAAAGGTACCCTACAAGAAGTGACAGACTTCTGCATATTTTAAACTACGATACTAACGGCTATAAAGGACTTCTTATTAGTTTTATAGTTTACTATAGACTTCGACTTTCTAATTTGACCCACGTACAATTTATTATAAAACGGAAATAAGACAGAAGTACTTAACTACTTATTAATATTTTTTTATAAGGAAATTTTAGTATTTAATTCAGTTGTAACGTGAAAAGGAATTTAAATTCATTGTAACTAAACTCTTTATTACGAAAAACTCCATATAACGTAGACATTACCGAGTTTAATTTTTTTTTTCCTTACAACCAAACACTCATAGCACTTTGCGACTAAATGGTTCATTTAAAATTTATAAACAACTCAAAAAAAATCGTTTCGACATCCAATGTGCCATCCTCAGCTAGACAGACACTTCTCTGTTTTATTTTTTATATCTACTTTAGATAACGACATCAAATATAATTTTCTTTTCTTGATATGATGTGACATCCCAAAATTGTTCACCCTGTAGGTACATAACAAATTTTGTGTTTACTAGAAACCAACAGCTTTACAAATTTGTTTTCCTCTTATCCTCAAAAATGAATTGTTAAAAAATAATATATCAAGCTTTACTGGAATTATGATAACGTAAACCTATAGTAATAGTTATTAATTCATATCTCGTATAATAATCGTTATATGGTATTGTAAGCAATAATGTTTTTATGGGAAACAACAGGATATTATCAAGTTTATAACGTCACGCTAGCTACCACAGTTTAAAACGTGAACTGTTTTTAATTTTATTGTTCAAACATAATTCGGGCTTCAGGTGCTGAGTAAAATTAAGTATGTACAGATAAACGTAAATTGGAGGAGAATGTTTACTTGTAATAATTATTTATAATCCTCACTTGTTATTTACATGAATATATAATTAATTTTGGACATTTTTTGTGTTAGCAAACATTACCAAAAACTACTGTAGCCAAAGGTCACTCCCATCTACAGTTCTTGTAACAATTGATTAATTTCTAAACAGCTGTTTGTACAATGCTGAGCTGAGTAATTCGAACCAAGTTTTGTAGAGGGCGCCTCAAAAACAAATCGCAAATATTTTTCAAACCGTTCTAGTATAAAATATCAATTTAAAAAATATTAAAAAGTTATTGGCGTTTTAATGTCCTAAAGACTCACCTTTTCAATATCAAATCTTAAGATTTGATTCATGTATGTTGGTAGCTCCGTCATCAGTGTTTCGTAACCATAATTTTGGGCCATATGTGTAGCCATAATCGCCCAGAATGGTAACGATGTTAATATAGATAACCATGGGGTAGATGCAGGCTAAAATAAATTATATATAATCATAATAAAAGAGTTTTGATAAGACGATAATATAAATGACTTTATGAGTATGGTAATTAAAGAAATATTTACTTCTTTGGTTTCGTTTCCCCAAATAGATTCGAGAATTAGATCTTTTTCATTTTCTTCTATTTTGGGATGTTTTTCTGGATCTTCGTAGCAGAATATTATGAATAAAATTGACCATATGATACCAATAATTCCGAAAATGTAAAAAATTGATTGCCACTTCCAACTCGATGCTGCTAGCCAACCACTAATAGGCATAGATATTACAGTACCAAATTGGGCACCTGTTGTAAAATATAAATTTTATAACGTTATTAATAATTTATTATAATATTTTAGATAATAGACCAAGGATCTTAAAGAAATAAGATACGTAGTTGGAGACAAGATTATTTTGAAACTCAAAAATTAAGGCTGATGACTATTTTTTTTATAAAAGCTATATAAAACACACTTGGGTAAATCACTGAATTTTATTGTACTCTATATATACATTTCGCCTTGTGAAGGCATCATCAGGAGTTTATACAAAACTTTTTTTTATATATAATGAAGATTATTATTAAATAACTGGAATCCAAACAATATTTTATTCGTAAAGATTTTTATCATTAGATATTTCATTATTTTGATGATTTTAATGTCTCATCCAAGGGATAAAGGAATTAAGATATATTTATGATCGATTAATTTTTTTATAAAAATATTTTATGTACCTGCGTAAACGAATGCTCCAAATCGACTTCTTTCGTTAGGTGGAACCCATTTAGCCAATAGAGCATGCGTACATGGTACAATTGGACCCTTAAAAAAAATATTAATCTTAAATCTTCTGTTTGATTAAAACAATCCTTTAATAAAATAAATTATTTAATCAAGTACGAAAAACTGCAAGTTGAATTTTTTTCTAGTTTGCTTAATAGATAAAACCAAGTGTCTAGCACGGTTGTTGTCGTTTTTGCGATAGGAACCAATCCTTAAAAATAAAAATAAAATTTCTTGAAGGTTGGTAACTCAATATCCGTAATGATCAGTCATTGAAGAAATAGTACTTATTATCATTTGACAGCATGGCAATTTATTAACCGTAATTAGGATATCGTCTGGCTTAACGCTACGTATACTTGAATTTTAAACGTTTCGTGATATCATTTAAGAAGTTCTTATCATTGAAATATTCTATAATCCTTAATTGCTGAAAGGTATAATATTTTTGTGTACCTGCCGAAACGCATTTTCGTAATTCTTCGTTTTACTATTCATTAATCCGTTAATACAGTAAATTGCAATTAAATAAACATTGAAAACGCCATAATTAATAATCGTTTTTCTAGTACCGTTCAGATTTATTTACAGTAGGTACCTTTGAAAATTAAGAAATTGTAATAGAATTATTTCACTTAATTAAATTATGTAGGTACGTATGTATATAAAAATATTAATGCCTTTAATTAAGACTTTTTTCTGATTTTGATTGGCATTATGGACATGTACAAGGATATTATTGAAAGTATTTCGTATAGTTAACGAAATTCCTTATTTTTTTTTATTTATGAAACATGCAAAGCATATACAAGGTTTTTATTTAAACAATAACAAATTTGAACTAAGTTTTAGTGCTTTGTTCTTGAAATTATACTTCTTGTCCTTTCACAACTAGGAAGTATTAAAAATACTCCAAACTCTTCAAGTCTTACTTTATTTTTCCAGAAAAGGGCTTCGTGTACCTACATTAAATAAAATTGCTTGAAATCCTTTCATTTAATGAAAACCGATTTTAAAATGTAATTAGGGCTTAAAGGACCAAAAGGATTCTTACGATGAACTTACTTTTATACGGTCTAATAACGTTTATATTTTTCCATTGTTGTAAAAATGAATTTTGGGAGTAATATTTCTAGTGATCATATTTTATGCTTACCTCTCCCAGTCCTTGAATTAATCTCACAGCCATCAACCACCCTGCCCCAAAGTGCGCAGCCAAAGGAACAAATAGTGCAAAGAATGAATTTATTAACATTCCAAATCCTAGAAAATACAAACTTCCATATTTACGGCCTAGTATTCCAAATGGAATTTGTGTGATGACGTATCCATAAAAAAATGAGCTTAGAATGTACCCCTGAACGTCTGTTTCCCAAGGATATTCACCTGTGCTTGAACTGGATGACTAAAATTTCAAAAAAACATTACTTCATGGAAATACAGTTGTATTTGATCTACGAGCCTTGTTTCGATAATAAAAATATCTTTTCTTTTGAGATTTCCCTTATTAATATAAATGGAAATTGTTTATTTATTAAGAAGGTAAAAGTAGGAGATCGGGGGGCAGGAAGCAGGATATGACACCTTTAGAGGTATGCAGAGGGGTAGTTTGATAAATTAAAAGTAGAAGCAGGAGTACTGTGAAATTTTTAGTAACTTTCCATTGCCTCATTTCACACCAGTTTGCTATTTATATTGTTATTGAAAGTTTTCCAGAATACTATTCCCGAATTTTCACTTTAAATGTCCAAAGTCGTTCCACACATTTTTCAATATAAACTATAAAGGGGTGAAAACTTTTTCTAATAATTTTTTTATATTTAATTTATTTTTTGGAGATATTCATTAGGGGGATGAATTATGAAGTATATCTTTACCCTATAATAGCTGTGATTATTATTTTAATATAATGACCATTATTGTATAGGTAGGTAGTTCCCCTAACGCTATACTTTTTTACTACAAGTATAGATATGTATATAAAAAAAAAATAAATAAATAAATAACTTCGTCTACAGTTTTCTGATAAGATCTAGACAAGGGTATTTTATTTATTTTTATTTTTATATCAGTTACGTATGAATCAATCGGTGTGTCGTCCCAAGGGCGTTTATTTGACGATAAGACATACAGTAATAGTAATTTATATTATAAAATAAATATTCGTAATAAGTACCTCTGTACTGTTTGTGAGAGAAGGGCATTCGTTGGAGTATTCGGTGGATGCTGACGACGTATTGACCATGGCAACTATTGCCACTGACATATTTGTTCTCATGATGTAGGCGTTTGCCATGCCCAAAAATAACATAAAAACTGTGAAGTGGCGAGTTCCGATCCAACCGAAACATCGGCCTAAAAAAAATACAAATACCTAAGTGACGTATCTATTAATTTGTTGGTGGAAAACTCGAAGTTTATGCAAATTATCGTAACTACGTAACGGATGTAAATTTTCATTTTATCAGTAAAGTATATTTGCTCCGTAAAAGTAGGGGAGTGAGTACATAACTAGCATGGAATTTATGTATATTTTCTATTTTAATGTGCGATTTCTACTTTATTAGAGATGGAGATTTTTTAGTGGGGTGAAATAAAAATATTACTTAAGTAAATAATGTTTACATTATGCTTTAATTAATAATGGAATTATTATACTAAATGCACAATAAACTGAAAAACAGTTAGCGAAAAGTCGGTTTGGTTATGTATAATAAAAAAATCCAACTTTCACTAAAATGACTACCTAAAAGAAAAAAGTGAAACGAATGCACAATAAAGTCGATAAAAGACGATAGCTTCTTATAGGAAAACTGTTTACCATTTTTTATTGTGTTTTATAAACAGACATTCTATCTGTTCAATATTTAATACAAAAGTAATAAATAAATTGTTAATTATTAGCTTATTAAAAATTGGTCACTTTTTTTACAGATGATAAAGATCAAATCAGAGGAATTGTTTAAAAAAATATTTTTGAAAACAAAAAGACAGCACAATTTGTAATTCTCTCCCAAATATACAATGTGTCCCGTATCGTTACGTCAAAATTGTGGTAGGGGAAAGTTAAAAAAAGAAAACGCAAATGTTGTTACAGGCCTACGAATTTTTAGCAGATAATAATAATAATTCATTCTTAAAGTAACTAAAAAATTCTTTTATTTACAAAAATTTGAATTAATAGTATTTTCAAAATAACCACCCCCTTGTTGATGCAGACTTGTTTTTTTATTGTGATTTACGAATTAATTTTTATTATTATTTTAAAAAAATATTCATGAGTGTGTATATTTGAAACGAATAAAAATGGATACACAAATTTTGCATATTTTTTTTCATGAAAATAAGTAGCTAGGTATACATTACGCTCCCAAAATTTGAATATAACGATACGGAACACCTTGTATACATATCTTGCACTAGATAATGAAATCAAGCGTTTTTTAAGGGGGTGAAAAACAATAATACTTTACATTATGAAACTAAATCTACTTTGAAGAAGCTGAAAATTAGAGAAAAGTCAAAACGACACTTGATATATGTTATGTTGGGGTAATACTTTTCGCATTTATGAAAGATGCTATAAATAATTAGCTCTACAGTATAAAACCAAGTGTAGTAGATACTACGTATTTACAAACCTATTGATTGATTGATTAATTGTTTGTTCTTAGCCGGACTTATTTTGTTTATCTAATTAATTGTACCTAATTGTTTTATTATATTACTTTATTACATGCATTTATGTGTATAATATAAGAAATTACAATAAAGTAGTTTGTTTATCTATTTCACCTACAATTAAGTTTTTTTTTATTATTATGAGACAAGTAAGTAACTGCAGTAAATCCATCAATCATGTTTTATTAGATAAGTTTACAAGTGCGTAAACAGAATCATCATTTAATAAGGGAAACTTTGTAATCCGGAAATTTAAAAAATGGAACACCTTTAAGGGTATTTATTCAGCCATGCAATCGAAAGATCAACTTGAATCTTAGTCAAAATGCTATAATTTTTATAATTGATGTGTATGATTTGCATTCTTTGTGATACATTTCAAAAAATTAAAAATTTAGTAATTCTCATACGAATCATCCGAGAGGGTTAAAATAATAGTTTAGTTAAATTGTTAATCCCACATTTTTGATCCTGACGATAGTAAAATTAAATTTTTAAACATTATCAAGCTTTTTTACTATTCTTTGAAACTAGTACTGACATAAGTGTTGGATAATCCTGAAAACCAAAAATAAATCTAAACTGACTGTGTATGAAGTTTTTCGTCCAAAATCAGCAACGTGTAAGGGTTAGATGTTCCTAACAGTCACATTAATTTCACCTACGGGCAATTTAAAATAAACACCCTAGAATTTTCTTTGATAACCAACCGTGATTATCTTTTAACTATTTGTTTTAGTTAAACGTTTTGTTATACAAATAGTAAAATTAGCTTTTTGTGACCCCCTCCCCCGGTTGTCACGCTGTATCACACTTTCTGTGAACCCCCTGTAAATATTACGTCACAAAAACTAAACACCTCCCTTGAACATGATAAATTTTGATGGATAATACGCACAAATTTTGATAGCCAAAAATATTTATTTTATTTTTATAATAAAATTTAAATAAATTAATAAATATCTTTTGTAACGAACAAATAAATAATATTTCTATTTATCAGAAGTCCAAGGATTCTGTAAAAATTCAGTAAAATCTTGTCACACTCCCCCCCCCCTGTATGCGAACGTATTTTATGAACAGCCCCTAATTAAATTAATGACTTTAAAGGGGTGAAAACTTTTTTGTTCCTTTGTATAATAAAAAAGTTTTCACCCTTATTATTTAAATGCTTCTTTTCTTTAGGTATATATTTATTTTAATTAAAGGAAGATTTATAAATTAACATTTTACGAATACATAAATCAAACTGACTAATAATATTAGGATTATTATTAAAATAATTGTTGTTACTTACTGAAATTTAAATTTAAAATTAAAAATAAAAACATAATATTTTAATCATATATTAATAATATTTTCTTAAATTTTAGTAAGTTTTCGGTTTTTTATTCTTTTTTTGTGACCAATGCAAACATTTTCAAATAAAAAAAAAATTTAGATGAAACTTACTCGTACAGGTTTCTGCATTTCTTCCATTTTCCTTAAATGCTTCATCTTTCGTAACTCTTTCCATTTTTTTTTTTTTTGAACAAAATTGAACTTTGCAATGACCGGTGGGTGAATGAATATTTCACTAATAACGAAACCTGACTATGATGGAGCCACTTCACGGGACGTTTCTCGGGGACGAAACCGACTTATAGAACGATCATTGTTCTTTTATATTCTAAGATAACATTTCCAAGATAAACATCTAATTGTATATGACAAATTATTACCGAAAGATAAAATACGGTGATCGTACTGTGCCGTTTACATTTAACGCGGATAAAACACAAAAAAACACCAGTAGGTAATTGCACACTTGAGGAATCGATGGTTCTGTACCACTAAATAATTTTTATTTGGTAGGTATTTGTCAGCATATAAAACGACCACGATTTATAAAATATAAAATTTTAAATTTAGTTGATCTCAAAATAATAATTATTATGCAGAGTGTAGCCATACTATAAGTTCAAATGAATGTTGTTCCATATTTTAATACAACATCCTCTGAATCAGCCAAATTTAATTTGCTATACGGGGTGTTAAGAATTTAAAAAATATGGCAGCATCCTTAAATATTCGCCCCAAAATACGAGGCTACGTAAAAACTAGCGGCGATATTCAGATTTAATTTTTTTACAATTTCGTAGCACCCTGTACAGCACTAAACATGAAACAATTAATAGAGTTGGCCTCTACTATGTGAAAGTTGATCACTATGAAAAATTTAGGAAGAAAGAAAACACTTAAAAAACTTCCACTTAATTTTATTTAAATCTTAACAGATTCGTTTCAACCCACAGGGACGTCTTCAGAAGAAGGAATAATTATAATTATGACCCTGTGGGTTGAAACGAATTTGTTAAGATTTAAATAAAATGAAGTGGGTTTTTTAAGTGTTTTATTTTTTCCTAAGTTTTTCAGCCTGTACAGCGAATTAAACTTACAGTTTAGCCGCAAATGGCATATTGTGTGCTTTTTTGGGCCACTTTTGACAAAGAAAAATACATCTGAATACTGCAGTGATTTTTTGCATAGCCCCATATTTTTAAAATTTTGAGCAACTTTCTCCTGTAACTATTCTCGATTGGTGCTGCAATTAAAACTAAAGGTTATTTTTGCAATTTCTCAATACCCTGTACCTATAGCAAATTAAATTTAGTCGATCCAAAGGACGTTGTGTCAAAATATGGAACAAATTTTATTTGAAAAGTTTTTTAATTTAACTTACAGTTTGGTCACGAAGGGAATATTGAATACTTTTTGGACCCCACTGTATATGTATCTATAAGAGAGTACTTGATATATTCCAATTAAATTAATTGTCAAACTTTCCAATTAACACGTTCTTTTTAATGAATGATTCACTTTTCGTTTTTCGTATTATTCAAATTGTTTAATAAAAATTACAGCACTGTGGAAATATTTCTATCATTACAATTAATTTTTATACCAAATTACTTTTTACATAGCCATTATAATGTGTCATTAGGGGTTATAGTAAGTATAAAAATATTGACTATATTCAGCCTTTAATTTGATATCAATTACTATCAGTTTCTTAACGAAGAGAATATTTTATTTCGGCAATATGGTGGCTAATGACCGCCATCTTTGTCCCCTTTTGACCACGTCAGCAAGCCAGTTTCAAGTACACTTCTGTTCTGGTAACTAAAGCAGGTACGAATAATGAAATAGAAAGTTTACGTTTTCAAGTTAATTCTATAAATGTTATTAAGTAGGTACTTATATTCATTCAGAACTTATTAAAATGTATTTGCAGTAAAAAGCAACTCCCATATGGTCTAGTGGCTAGGATACCTGGCTTTCACCCAGGAGGCTCGGGTTCGATTCCCGGTATGGGAATGAATAGTTTTTTATTAAGATATTTTTAAATATGTCTTAGATACTCAAGTGGTTCCATTCTTAGATAGCATTTACCATTTATAAAAATACCGGCCAAGTGCGAGTCGAACTCGCGCACCGAGGGTTCCGTACAAACCTGTATATATGTGATGTAACTAAAAATTTAAGGTTTTCGGAATTTTTCCTTTATATGTGCTATAAAACATTGCTTCATGCCAAATTTCAAGATTCTAAATCGACTGGAAGTACCCTTTAGGTTTTGATTCCCTTGCGAGTAGTTGCGAGTTTGAAAATATGCGGCTTAAATTGCTGTTTCTTTTGATTGCGTTGACATAGAAGTTTGATTTTTTCACAGCTTAAAGGTATTATAGACCTGAGTATTTGATATGAATTTCAATTTTATACCTCTACGCGTTCATGAGGAAAGGGGTAGTAACTTTAAAATTATTAAAAATATTTTTATTATATGATGTAACTAAAAATTAACGGTTTTCGCAATTTTTCCTTTATCTGTGCTATAAGACGTTGCTTCGTACCAAATTTCAAGATTCTGAGTTCACGGGAAGTACCCTGTAGGTTTTGATTCGAAAATTCGCGGAAATTTGCGGCATAAACGGCTGTATCGTTTGATTGCGTTGGCTTAGAAATTTGATTTTTTCATAGCTCCAAGGGACAATAGACCTGAGTATTTGGTATAAATTTTAGATTGATACCTCCACGCGTTCCTGAGAAAAATGGTCTTGACAGACGGACGGACAACGAAGTAATTCTATAAAAAAATGAAGAAGTCATTGTTTTAATTAACATTTTCCGGATAAACGAAACCTAAAATTAAGTATTTAATATAAGTTAGATGAGCTAAAGTTCACACGACAGTAGATTAATAGAATTTAAAAAGTAAACTTGGAAATCATTTAAATATTTTTTTAATTATATTTTATAAATAAATCGTCACACAACTTTTTGTTATTAGGTATTTCAGAACTATGTATTTTATTCTTACTACACAAATTATATTATTTTAACTTTACGATTTCCTTAAAAGAGTATATTTAGAAAATCTCTAGAAAGCATCAATTTTTCTGCAGCCGGCAGCATTGGTTTTTTCATTGCATATTTCAGATTATGAAAAAGTGAAGGTTAAGGTCAGCGATAGTGAGTGTTTTTATGTTCGTTAAAAGGACACAACAAATCGTGAAAAATTTAAACTAAAAAAAGAGTAAACAATAACTTTATTTATAAACTGAATTAAATTTGTATTAAAATATAAATAAAAAACAAATTAAAAAATATTCAAAGCCATTAAAATAAAAAATATTTAAACTGGAATTAAAAGAAAACATTGAAAAAAATAAATTTATTTATACAATGTTATTTTTATTTTATATTATTATGTAGGTACATCGATATTGTATTATATATGTATAAGGCATACACTGACTAACATTAAGCAAATTAAACACAATATAAAAAACAATCACAACCGTAAATAACACAATTAATTGTCTAGTCATTATTTACACAAACAGACTATAATATATATAGATATAAATAAGACACACGATACAAAAAGGGCATTTTTTAAGAATAGAAAAATATCACAACCATTAAAAAAATAATAATAATATGTATAATATATTCTTATAACATAAACACCAACATTATTTGTAATAATGTTTCTTATAGGTATGTACTAAAATAATATATTTATTAATTTATTTTATACCGTTATCCATGCTTTACAAACTTACATTTTAAAACTACAACTTTAAAATGCAATTTTTAGCAAATTAAAGTTAATTATAATTTGTCGATATGTCTACATATTATTGGCTGTAATTTTCTTCTTCCTTTCAGGCACTAACCTAACGTTTTCTTTTTTAGTTTTTTCGTTTATTTTTGGTTTTATTAATAAAACATAAAAAATATCTAAAAGTGCAGCATTACTTAAGGTACATAAATACGTAAAGAAAAATTCTTAAATTTTTGGCCAGCAATTTACAACGCATTCATTATTAAACTGTAAGAAAACCATGCATGATTAAAAGAAGAAATAAAAACATTAAAATATACAAAATTTAAGAATTATTAATACAATAAAATAATTTCTTAAATTTAAATAGAGTAGCATATGCAAATTACACTTTTAACAATAGATTTTTAATTTTACGTGGACGCAAAATAATAATTAATTAGTAGTCTAATTTCCATTTGTTACGAGAACTAAAATTTATAATTATTTTAAAGATCCAAGTGTAACCAACCTTAACATAAAAAAAATATGTGTCGAAACCACAATTACATTAAGCCCATTTATTACAATAAATCCCTTAAAAGCACAGCCTTTAAATAACATTAAAAAATATTTACAACCTAGGGACTTATAAAGAATAAAAGTCCTGAGAAAAACTGTCGTAGCTACTCTTCAAACACCTTAAAAATTAAAAAAATTTTTAATAAAAAACTAAAACATTGGTTTTTATTAAAATAAGAATAAAAGACTTACATAGCCAATCACATGGAAGCTTAGGCATTTTACTAGCAGGCCATGGTAGGTAACCAGCAGTCTTGAACACCCAGTAATCATAAGAGACTTTAGTTATTAAAAAGACCAGAAGCAGCACTTCTGCTGTTATTATATAATATATGTAATCGGTCCAATCGTGCTGACTCTGGCATAATTTTGACACGTCCAGATCTATGACACGACTTTTTATATTTTCACAATATATTTCTTCGTAATCACGGATATGCTTAAATTTGGAAATGATCCATCCCTTAAAAAGAAATATGTGCATTAAAAAACTGGTTATCATCGTATTATTTTTAATAACATTCACTTACACATAATGATAATCGATTTATTACTCAAATTATATTATTAAATCGGTTGTAAATAGTGTTTGGAAACCTACAACGAGTGCCTACAGGCAGTGGCGTACCTACATAGGTAATTAAAGGTCCCAGGGCCCCAATAAATTATTTAAAATCGTTTGTTCCGTATTCGTCGTGTTCCGAATTTGACGTACTTCAGATTTGTTATAATTCAGATTCGTCGTAATACAGTCGACTCCATAATAAAATAAAAAACCAAATACAAATTGTAACTTATTTTAATGAACAAATTAAAAGTATTTTATGAAAATAAAAGAAAATATCTACCTGTTCCCACTCAAAAAATCAAAATTTTATCAATACAACTCGATATATAAATATGTAGTTACATTTAAATACTTTAAAGTTGCAAAGCTACTTTATCATTAGTTCCTTATTGTGCATAGGTAGCAGGGCACGTCCTGGTTCTACACGCAGAGTTTAGGAATGAATAACTGGATAAATTAATTAATATAGGTTTTTGTTTTAAAAAAAGTTAGTGGATATTTCTAACACAATTTATAGTTTGTAAATCAGAATCCGAGGGGCCCTCTGAGCTTGGGGGCCCAGGGGCACTGCCCCGTCTGGCCCTATGGTACTTACGCCACTGCCTACAGGGGGTAGCATTTATAATCAAAGACGGTTTACTTAGTTGTTATTAGATCGAAGAAATTGTGTCCCAAAACTACCGTAGTCCTTTTTTGTGATTATAAATAATAACCTGAAGGTATATTTATGGCAGACACAATTTAATTTATATTACAGAAAAAAAAATTGCATCGACCGGTACTAGAACCCACCACGAGGCATATAATATATTACTTATAGTGTCACATAGTGCTCATATTTTTACTTTTAGTTGTTTTTTATTTCATTAATTACATTTGTTCTAAGAGTCCCTGCCATTATCAACGCCCCTAGTTGATAATTATTTAGGCAAGTAGTTTAAAGAATTATTTATAATTAGTTTATAAGTTTTATTTGTTTCATAAGTTTTATTTGTTTTTACTTTAACCATTTAATTCATTAAACCATTAAAAACACCATAAAAAAACAGCTTATTCGTTACAATAGCATAGCAATAAACTGAGGACTTACCTTTAGAACTTTTGCTGTATTACAGTCACAATGTATGCGGTTTAATCCCAAACTTATAAAATGATTGTTATCATTTCTGTCAAAGATGTTCGTCAAAATATACAAAGGAAGCTGAAAAATATTGACTATGTTTAAATTTTACTTCGAATTGTTTGTTTTTTTTTTAGTAAATACCTATACAGGGTAACTCTTAATTCGATACATTCCTTTTAAGGTGATTTAAGCTACTCTAGGGTATTAGTAGTAATCGTCGGATTCTTAATTTTGTTTGTCAATTATAAAAAGTGACCAATTAGTCTAAAATAAAAAATGAAGTCGCAAATTGTGTACAGGTAAAAAAACTGATTTTTGAATTTAAAGTGTTTTTTATTGATTAATTACTTATTAACTAAGCGTGCAAATGTCATCAATAATTATCAAGCACTATTAGTTTTTGAATTAAATAAAAACTTCTCTTTTCCTGACATACACTTAAATTACTAAATACAAATATTAAAAATGAAAATGAAATTTTTTATCTAAATAAAATATTGAAAAAAAAAATAAGAATCCGACGAGTAGTTTTGATTTTATTACGGGTTATAGTTGAACTAGGACATTAGTAGCTTAAATTGATTCCTTATATTATCACCTTAAAAGGAATGTAACGAATTCAGTTACCCTCTATTTACATTGTTTTATTTATTTCTTTTTGACTTACAACTAAATTATTATTTACAACTTTCCCTTCTTGATATTTAATTTTTTTATTACTGCACAATACTAAAATAACATACTAAATATTAAAGAAAGTTAACCTACACTTTTCAGTTGATTGTTTCGTAAGCTAAGGGCCTGAAAACTGCTTAGAAATTTCGTCCCTTCCAAAGGCACTATTGAGGTAATTTGGTTATTATCGGCAAATAGTTCTCTCAAATTTTCGTATGTTGGATTTTCACTCATTGATTCCAGTGATGTTATCTAAAAAAGACAGTACTGTTTAAAATTGGACATAAAATAAATAGAAATAGGTAATTTTTTAATAAATAATTTTATCGTTGTAAATTAAATAAACCTTACGATACTGGTGAAAATACAATTGCAAATATAAAAGAGTTTCCATAAAGTAGATGCCCATACAATTAAATATTTGAAAGCTAACGATTTAAAATATTAGAAAAAAAATGTTTGTTTATGTAGAAACCTACATTGTTATTTGATACATTTAACCCCACAGTGTTGGGGGGTAGTTTTTCCGGCAAAGATGTCAAGTGCATGTTAGAGCAATTAACGAAAACAGCAAACGCTGGTGGCTTCCCTATTTTTATTTGTAATCTAACAGGTTCGCAGGTACAATTATTTTCACACTTTTCGCGCACCTAGAAAATAAAATTTAATTTTTTGTTTTATTTTTAATACTTTATTTAATATTTACTTAATTTTAATAGCCATAAAAATTTTATTTACCTTATGAATTGTTTCTACTTGGTTGAAAGGCACTTGTTCAGTGGAGTTAAACCAATGGAAAGTTCTTGATGACAGACAGAACGTGTTGTTTTTATTGTTAAATTTGATATCAGTCTTTTTGAAGGTGTCATATAAATTAGTACAAAGTAGAGGTCTATTCTCTTGAGAAAAAAAATACATTCAGATAAATTAATTAATCAGTAAAAAAGGGAAGTTAAAAATGTAAGAAGGTAACTGTGGGATGTAAGTTTTTTCTAGATTTTTTTAAAATTGTTGTTTTATAAATCACAGCAACTCAGGACAATTAAAAAAAAATAAAAAAACAACAAGGAAAGTATTATCTTTTTTTGGTAGGAGAGTAAACAAAAGACGTACTAAGAAAGTTTACCAAACATTTCTAATAAAAATTTGAATATCTTTGTTTTTTTAAATTTTGAATTGAGAATTTAGAAATTACAGCAATTTAGATAAGAATGGAACTATTGATATTCGACAAAGTGAACTAAAAAGTTTACCAAATATTTCTGATAATAATTTGAATAGGTATCTACCTTTTTATTATTTTGATTTAATTTAATTTGAAAATTATAACAACTCAGACAAATATTGGTCTGAATTCATAAACGCCAATATTTTTTCTCGTTTAATTAATAAATTTCGAAAAATACCAGCGAATAAATCGTTAATAGAGCATAAGAGTCCTCTAGCATATGGCGATCTGAGATGGATTAATCGGAGAATCGATTTCTTCGACAAAAAGATCGACTTTTTAAATTGATAAACAATACTGTAACTGTAGTATCGATCCAGTGAGTCATAAAATTATTTGCAATTAGTTGAAATAAATAAGAGAAATAAAAAGCTTTGATTAGTTAAATTTAATGAACTATTATCTTCGATATATCAAGTTTTTTTACATAATAGGGATTTATATTTATATTTTAAATTGGCTGTTTTTTATACATTAAAATAAAAGTGTTAGTTATGTCGCAAAATTTTAACGTTAAATTAACTTACACCGCCATCAGTTAGAAACTTAAAGAACTTATAAATAATTCCACAATCGAAGTAAATGTAAACTATGCTACCTTTTAAGACGGGCCAAAATATACACAGTAAGCAAAATTTCATAAAAATTGGTCGAATAGATCCCCAGTTTATCCTACACAAACATTGTGATATGATATTTATATTTATAAATTATTCATGGCTTAAAAAGCCGCTTAAAAAGCCGATGTTACTTTTCGAGTTTTCGATTTAACAGACTTCGATTTGAATCGATTTAAATATCGATCTTACTCACCCTTGTCGTTATAATCTAATTTTAATAAATTTTACCTGATATATCCAATGTTAGAAATCCTTCTCTCCTAAATCGAGGTACGTCAGACAAATTGTTGTATGATAAATCCAAAATGCTAAGATTGTATAAATTGACGAGTGCTCGATCTTCAAATTCGGCGATCGAATTTGAAGATAGATTAAGGCACGAAACGTGACTGAGTTTACCGAATTCACCAGCCACCCTGTTGATTCGTCCGTCAGTGATCGACAACGATCTCAGTCGTTTCCACGTGGGCAGGGATACATTCAAGACCTCCAGGGTGGCGTTTCTTATGTGCAACTCGGTTACCAAACCATTTGTGGTCACATCTGAAAACAAATAGATTTTTAAAAATGCATTGGAAATTAAAAATCATCTTACTTGCGCATGCTAATCCTTCTGTTAAAAGAAACGGATTAACATTGCAGCAGACCACAGCGTGTTTGTGAAGTGGTTTACAGCGACATCTGTCTTCCGGTGATGGACAACTTTCGGGGGGTTCGTGGAAACATTGTGAGCCCATTTTTAAGTCAATAGAAGTTAATGTTTCTTCTTCGTTCAGACGCCCCCAACTGAATGGGGCCAAAATTAGGTTGACGATGAGAAATCGGTGCAAAAATCCCATCTAAATAAAAAAATAAAAGAGTATATAATAATTAATTAATCAAATTAAATACTTTGCATTTTACAAACCATTAATACATTTATATATAATTAATTATTTATTTAAAAATAATAATAAAGAAATTATTGGTAAATTATTTGTAAATATAAACATGAACAACTGTTGTAAGCTTTTTATTTGGGAAAAAAATATTGATTTCCGTTGTTTTTATTTTATATTAAAATGTAAAACAAAAATATTTTTATCAATCAATGCAAATAAGGCAAACAAAACACAAAAATTAAAAAGGATTCATGTCGTTACAAAAACTTAATCACATCAGTGATCCAAAATTGTTTACTTAAATATTGCAATATTTACTTTATATATTACTTATTGAATGTACAAATAAACAGAAATTCAGGTTATCTACTTAGCAAATCCTCTAAGAATGTATAAATAAATGTACCTATAATGTTGATGACGTTATTAGTTTATTAACCATCTTTATTTACAACCATATAAAACCCATGCTCTAAGTGTACCTAAGTTGTCTAATAATAATGTATATAGCAAAGCAAAACAAATAAACTTGAGGCACTCCTTTATTGTCTAATTTAATAATTAAAATGATAACATGTGTGTTAGTACATTATTATTTGCCCAAAAACCATAAACCTAATAAACACTATACAATCGTTAATAAATAACATAAAATATTCTATACCCACATAATCTATTTAAAGTAATAATAATAGCCCTCATGTAATCAATCCAGTTTTATTAATAGCACTACAACACCAAAAACCCAAAAATAGGCCTTACTTAAGAAAATATTTTAATAAACAATCATGAAAACTAAATATAAAAATACATATGTATAAACAAATAGGATTATCCCTTAAGCACATTATACACACAAAGGTAGTTTATTGTAATTAGTTCACCCCTTATTCCACCACTTATAAACATATGTTAGATAATGATTATTTATTTATTATAAAACAGTAGTTTGTTAGAGACAACTAAGTATTATAAACAGCTGATATCATGCAAACACACAAAATTACCAACATTGAACAAAAGTTAATTTCTTCTAGGTTAACAACATTTTTCAAGACGAAAACAGTAAATCACAACACAAATAAATAAAACAAACAATTGTTGCTCCTTATTATGTTGTCTATTCACAATTTTTTATGTTTATTACAATTTAGAATATTGTTTGGATGGGATCTATTACTTCATCGATCATTTTGTCGATCGATATCGATAGATCTCGGTAAGGGACTTCCAGCTTTCGCTTCATTTAGCCAAATAGTAGGACTTGTTGATATGTACATAGGCGGCGCGAAAAGTTTCCATAATGGGTAAAAGTATTATGTAACACTTCAGTTTTGCTTTTTTTCACTTTTATTTACTTATGAATATTTTCTTGGATATGTTAAAGTAAAAATTAGTGTTTTATACAACAATAGTTGTAGACGTAATAATTCTTAATTGCACATTCTAAAAGATTTACATAAATGATTTAAAAATGGAAATTGGAGGAAAAAATTGGAATTTAAGCTATTTTCAGACTACATTGTACTTCTTGGAAATGGCTTAAACGCCAAACAATTGTCAGAAATTGTAGTAAATTTATTGTGAAATTAAAAGTGTTTTTCATCAATTTTACATTTTCTTTTTTATATTTCAAGCCCTTACACAAACAAGTAGTAAAGTACTTCAAACACCTACAAGTAGAATCCTTTTTGGAGTTGATTTAGGATGCTTAAAGTCCTTCTAGGATGCTTTAAATACTTTTAGAGTTCTTGAAGTTCTAATACAGTACTTGAAGCCCTTATAGTGTACTTAAAGTCTTTTCTGCAAGTATTTTGACATACCTATTTGAAGCCTTTATTATTCAATTCAAGCATTCATGGCATTGCCAAAGTGTTCTCCATAAATGCTTCGAACTATGAACTTACTTCATTTTGAGGCTATTCATAAAATACGTCACGCTAAAATTAGCTTTGTTGACCCCCACCCCCTGGTTGTCACGCTGTGTCACACTTTCTGTGACCCCCTTGTAAATATTATGTCACAAAAACTAACCCCCCCGAACATGATACATTTTGATGGATAATACACAAATATTGATGGATAAAAATATTTATTTTATTTTCATAATAAAATTTAAATAAATTAATAAATATCTTTTGTAACGAACAAATAAATAATATTTCTATTTATCAGAAGTCCAACGATTCTGTAAAAATTAATTAAAATTTTTTGATGAACGGCGAACGTCACGTTGCTGTAGACCCCCTGTCCCTCCTTGTCACATCTTGTCATACTCAGCAAGACCCCTCCCCATCCCCTTGTATACGAAAGTATTTTATGAACGGCCCCTTTAGATACACTTAATTGGTAATTTGAAGTCGTTGATTTTAAAATGTAAATGGGACTTTAGGGGCTTAAACAGTTCTAGTAAGGAATTTGGGCTTAGGGTTTGGAGCCCATTCGATTAGGACTTTACCTAGCCCTGAACTAGTTTTATACTCTTATCTGTCTTATAATATAGTTTTTTTTTATAAAAACTATGTTGTAAATAAATTAATTGAAGAATCTGTAGTAAGTAAATTGTAAAATATACATTTTAATTTTTATTACTTTTTATTTTTTAAGTCGTTATAGATAAAAGGTTGACTAAACAGATTAAACCGTAATTTGCTGCGACGAGTGTTCATCAAACGTTAACATAACATTTTAATAAAGTTTAACAAACAACCCAAGTGTAGTTCTAAACGGTATTCTTTTATCTCTTTGGTGTTACAAATATAGGAAATGTGTATCAATCTGGAACGACTGATAAAAGAATATGCTGTAAACATTATTCATTCGGCAAATAACGCTTTATTACATGTAGTAAATTTGTGGCTTTATTCTAGAATTTGCGCATTTTTAAACGGATATAAAAATTAAAAAAAAAATAATTACGCAATTGTATAGTACAAAAAAACTTAACATATTATGTAACTAAACAGTTTAATTGCGTTATTATTATACAAAAAGTAAAATAACAAAAGATATAGTGAATTGTATTATTACTCAACTCAACTAAAAATTTGGCATTTAAAATAAAAAAATTTTTACGGCGGATCTGGTAGCAAATTATTTTTGAAAATCCCAACATTTTTAGATAATTTGCAATAGGTTTACACGTCACGCTAAAATTACCTTTTTTTGACCCCCTCCCCCCGGTTGTCGCGCTGTGTCACACTTTCTGTGACCCTTCCCCCCCTGTAAATATTACGTCACAAAAACTAACCCCCCCTGAACATGATAAATTTTTATTGATAATACACAAATTTTGATGGACAAAAATATTTATTTTATATTCATAATAAAATTTAAATAAAACTTTTGTAACGAACAAATAAATAATATTTCTATTTATCTGTACAAATTTAGTAAAATTTTTTGATGAACGGCGAACGTCACATTGCCGTAGACCCACTGTCCCCCCTTGTCACATTTTGTCACACTCAGCAATACCCCCCCCCCCTTTTATGCGAACTTATTTTATTAACGGCCCCTTACAAATAAACTAAAACTTATAATGGAAGAATCGTTGAGAAAATTTTACAAGTTTTAATAGTACCTATTGGTTAGTTTATAAACGATATACTTCCCTACTTTACCGGAGCAGAGCAAACTTTATTGTGTTGCTCGTCATTTAGCTCCAAACAGAAAAGTATTTGTGAGAGTTTCAAAAATATTTTCTAATTTCCTTTTTTATATTATTAATTTTTAAGTTCCAAAAAAGTGTTACATAAAAATTGTCAATTCAATCAATAAGTATTCGATTGTGAAAGTGTTTACTTGTTGATGCTGAACCATATTAAAAGTAAAACAGCTCAAAAGTTTCATGAAATTTAATATTTCTTGAAACTTCAATTCAATCAATTTTTATTTCTATACCATATATATGGATTTTTCTAATTCTCTTATTGATGATCTTGCTTATTCGTAATTGGTTCGTTTAAAATAGTTTTTAATAAATTAATGACACGTGTGTCTAGTGTAAGTGTAATATTCCATATTAATTATTTCTTGCAGGTCACATTTGACACTTCTATCGCTTCGGAGCTTTATACATAGCTGTTTCTCACGCAATGCAATGTGGGCGGTAAGTAGATTAATTGATAAAATTGATTAATATTTTGGGAGACATACCGGACGATTTATTTTCGTGAGACCACAATTTAATTATGATTAAGAAAAAACTTTTATTACAATTTTTCCGATTGAGCAATTCAAGCAATATATGTATAATATACATAATAATAATGCAAAATTAATAATAAATCAATATTTTGATATATGACAGTTTTATTTTAATTAAAAAAACAGGACTTTTTACTACTTTTATAGCTGTTTCGAATAAAAAAAAAAATTTAAAAACCATTTTAAGTGTATTGATAGTTATTTAAATTCTAATTTGTGTATTAATAAATCATAAAAATATATTAATATAAAAAAGGAAAATAAATCTTATACCGATAGGTCTAATAAAGGAATTCTAATAATACGCAATTAAAATTTGAATCACTGTGTAATATAACTAGGGTTGCCACCCGTTCTTTATAATAAAGTATTGTACGTTATTTCAGGTAATTGTACTCTATACTTTATGAGAACAAAAAAGTACGTGAAAATACTTTATTTCGTATGATTTGATTTTTTTGGGATTTTGAAAAGTTAATGTCTTAAGTATTTCGTCGTCCCACCATATAGAATTGCTATCTTCACCAGAACTGACTAAGGAAATTCACAGGAATTTTTTATTATTTATTGACAAAGCCCTAAAGTACCTCAATAAATGGTTTGATTTTAATAACACAAACTGGTTATTTACACTTAGTAGAGCAATAAAAATTTGATAATATTGTTAACATAATTGAAAATTTAAATCTGCAAAAACTTAATGTAGATGTGGATAATCTTTATGGAGTAATTGCTTTATTTAACCAGCTTTATAATCAGATTTGTACTTTGTGCTAAGGATTTAGCAGAACTACCAACTGCACAGAAATGGCAGCAAGTATTTAAGAAGAGAAATAATGAAACTTGTATAAAATAATTTCATTTTTATTGTCTATTCCCGCCACGTCAGCGTTTACAGAAATAGTTTTTTCTGTGATGAATAGTAAATGGCGAGACGAAAAAAACAAAGCGTCTCTAAATTTGATAAAAAATGAATTACTAATTTATTTTAATTTAAATATAGACTGTAAAGATGCTGTGCAATTATTTAGTAAAGATACTAATTTGATACAAACTGCAAAAAGCAATAAAAAATATGTTTTTAAATATAATAAGAAAGAAAAATAAATTGTACTTTATTTTCATACTATGTACTTTTTTTTCCTTACCTATAATAACCAATGTACTTTAAATGCAAAAAAAAGGTGGCAACCCTGAATATAACCTCCACACACGTGTCTACTCAGATTCACTGAAGGTGCCAGTTGAAGCTGTATACGAAATGTCTGGATCTGCTTGGGCTGTATTTTAATCAAAAGAATCACATACAAATTTATTATTATATATATATATAACTATTTTTTAATTTTTGTTTAATATTTTCTTTATCGGTTTAACAACAGGTAAACCTTGGACTTAATAAAATGGGGTTATAATATTAAACAAAATTCGGCAGTAGACATTCTACAATTGCAAAAGAAGGGGGCGTGTTTCACTAACTATTTAAAATCAGCCACATCGCTAAACAAAATTATCGAAGTATTAAGTGCTTAATAAATAAAATAAAAAAAAGTAAGGACTTAAATAACTTTGTTGAGCAAAATTTCAAATTCATATAAGTACATATACAGGGTGACCCAAAGTCAGTGGCCTATTAGTCGTTTATGGAAACTGGTTGAAAAATTTTGAAAAAAAAGTCTGTGGGTTACTTCGTACAATGAAATTTTTTTAAACTATTATTAATAGCCAAATGACAATGGTAGGAGTTTGAATCTTTGATACGTTTCAGGGAGAAATATTTTTATTTGTTTTTATATCATAAAAGTAATAAAAATTGATGAAAGTACCTCTAGGGTGTCAAAATGTATTCTACCTAGTAGGTTTCTAAAATTCTTTTAGGACGAATTTTGGGTTTTTGTATTTTATACTTAATTTTATATATAATCAATCTATTGACTGATTACTTTTTGTATAAGTGTAAGATTCAAAAAAATTTTAATTTCTTTATTAATACTACTATTAATTCTAATCAGAATTTTAATACGTTTTTTTTTAAATAATTTTTTTAATATTTTGTTTTATAAAATACACACCATGGGCGTTATTTCAGCATTCTCTCTGGGGGTGTTGGGGTATATAATACCATTAACTGTAAAGAAGTCCATGAAAATTTAATAATAAGTTTTTTTTTTTAGAATTATTAGATTACCTACTTCATTCCTAAATTCTGGGAAATATGTATTGGGGATGGTAAATCTTGGGGTGACAACCGTCACCCCTGAATTATCACACCGATATGTCTCCTTAATTTTGCCAGTCATTATTTAATTAATATATAAATAAAGTTCTATTTTTACGAGTTGAACTTTGAAATAACTTGCAACTCAATTATTTAATTTGCGCAGTTGTATTTTTATGATAATGAACAAATGTGATTTTTATGGGTTTATAATGGAGGAAGGCACAAAAACAAGTAGTTAAACGCTTAGTATACGGATTAAAATAGCGAGCGACAAAAGTATGACTTAACATTCCAACAAAGCTATTATACATATATGTTTATACAATAATAGTAACTACATTATCTGGCGCAAAAAAAAAACGTTCAAACATACTATATAAAATAATTGTTCATTATTAAACTGGAGTTGATAGCACTTTTCGAAAACTTTTAAGTACTCACCTCTAAAAGTTATCTCCAAAACGGGAACCGGAAATAAGGAAGTCGGAAAAAGTCAGGTTCCGTTCGTTTATTATTTTATAATTGAGTGAATTCCCACCATTTTTCACAATTTTCAATATTCCGCGCTCATCGCCAGTTTTTTTTATACGACTGCTGTTCGCGCTCGCAATAATTTCGTAGTAGGCAAAAAGCGAAGAAATGTACACACGCAAATAGACTCATACTCTACATCTACATCTACAGTCTACACACCAACCGTATAGTTCGAGGCCACTCAAAGTTATTGTATTATTATTGTAACCAAATACCACCGTAGCCGGTAATCGTGGCTTATACTTGTAGGATGTAAGCAAATAGGATAAACTCGCCAACTTGAACATGGGCGGCGCATCAGGAAGGATGTTTAAACACTCACAAGAGTCGAATAAATCATAAAAGATGGTGAGCACTGCACCATCGTCAGTGAAGTTGACTCAGTTTGTTAAGAAAGAAACCCTTGAGGAAAAGGTTTGTAAGAAAAAAAAATGTGAGCCGTCACGGGACGCTTGGCAGATGTGAAACATCGAGTTTGCACAAGTAATATGCATGAAAGACAATATTACGTCAGGAACTAAATATGGCATAATGAAAAATCAAATATTACGAATTTTTTCTTCAAAATGATGACTATTTATTTAATAAACATTTATTTTTATTAAATACAAAAATTAAAAGTGTGATAATTGGTTGAGGATAACTGAAGTATGTTACAAAAGTATTGGACATAACATTATCAAGACATCTAATTAATACAGCATCTATTGTTGTTGCATATCTGGTAGTAGGTTCTCTTGGATTGTTGTTAATTTGCAATTGAAATTCTTTTTGGAGGAACGTAACTAATGGCACTGATTTGTTTTTAGCAAAATTTACATTGAAATCTCCAGCTAAAATCAATAGTAGTTTATCTTTATTGGTTTTAAAAATTATTGAACCTCTGTGACTGTACGGAAATAATGTCTCATGTAAAAATGAAATATCATTCATTTTTAGGGTTCCGCTCCTCAAAAGGAAAAAGCGGAACCCCTATAGGATCACTTCGTTGTCCGTCCGTCCGTCTGTCAAGGCCCTTTTTCTCAGGAACGCGTGGAGGAAATCAAGCTAAAATTTATACCAAATACTCAGGTCTATTGTCCCTTGGAGCTGTGAAAAAATCAAACTTCTAAGCCAACGCAATCAAAAGATACAGCCGTTTATGCCGCAAATTTCCGCAAATTTCGAATCAAAACCTACAGGGTACTTCCCGTTAACTCAGAATCTTGAAATTTGGTACGAAGCAACGTCTTATAGCACAGATAAAGGAAAAATTGCGAAAACCGTAAATTTTTAGTTACATCATATAATAAAAATATTTTTAATAATTTTAAAGTTACTACCCCTTTCCTCATGAACGCGTAGAGGTATTAAATTGAAATTCCTATCAAATACTCAGGTCTATAATACCTTTAAGCTGTAACAAAATCAAACTTCTATGTCAACGCAATCAAAAGAAACAGCAATTTAAGCCGCATATTTTCAAACTCGCAACTACTCGCAAGGGAATCAAAACCTAAAGGGTACTTCCAGTCGATTTAGAATCTTGAAATTTGGTATGAAGCAATGTTTTATATCACATATAAAGGAAAAATTCCGAAAACTTTAAATTTTTAGTTACATCACATATATACAGGTTTGTACGGAACCCTCGGTGCGCGAGTTCGACTCGCACTTTCCCGGTATTTTTTTTTATTAGGTGAAATGTACACAACAATCACGCCATGCCATGCAATCGCCACGATCGCTTTACACGCACCTATAGATGCTTCGCATCAAAAATCCTTAGATAAACTGCGCTAGAAGAAAATGCCCCTACGGTAGAAAATCACATTTTAAACGAGATCTTATCTTATACTAGCATTTAATGATAAAATGCAGCCATCTACCTGAATATTAAAAGCCTCCAACGTCTTGGAAAAGTTAGTGTTGTAAATTGTAAATTTTATTTAGAACAATCTAATCTAACCTAACTTAATAAATATTCATTAAGTATCCTGAGAAATACATTTTTGACAAAGAATCGTCGACATATTTTTCTAAGGTTATCATCTGAACCATAAGAGTATGAATTTGGTAGCTAAATACTTGGTCCTAACATAACGTAGTACCTATCGGGTCAATTGTAATGATTAAATGTCATTAAATAGTGGTAGAGATTATAAGGGCTAGTTGTAAATAAGTTTTCGGGAGTTTCCACCAAAGGGGTATGTTTTTTGGGCACTTTTTACTGAAAAGATCGGTTTATCGATCCCTCTACATTTTTATATATCTAGTTAAAGAAAATTCGGATATGGATATGGGATTTACACGCACCGGTACATTTAAAGGAACAAGAAGCTCAAATCTAATGACATAACTTGACTAATTCACTGACTCATTAACGCTGAAATTTTATTTTAGTATGTATACAAAGTATAAGAGAGAGGATATTTTAAAATTCAACCCCTAATGGGGTAATAAACTGGAGTTGCTGTCTACGTTTGTCAACTGATTTTATTAATTTTTTTGTTTGATAGCTATTGATGGGCTTTTAGTGTTTTCAATAACAAAAAAAAAATGGGAAAAGTCTCTTTTATACAAAAAAAAAGTACAGACAAAACAAATTTTTTATGGTCACATTTCGACACAATTCTGTTTAAAACCAGTATTTCATTTGACTCACATCTTCAACTTATTTTCTTCATAAACAGATTGCACATGGTACAAATTTTGTGTATAAGAAAAAACGAATTTTTTTATCTGTTTCCTTAAATTTACCGGTGACTTACATGTGTTGGCCTTTTTACTAAAAATAACACTTTTTTGATTTGGTTTCACATCTTTGAGCCTCTTCAAGGCTCAGAAGCACATATTTCATAATCTTTGCGAAGAGGTAGTTGAGGCTTGATAATTAAATTACTTTATAGAAGTTCTTAGTAATTTTCATTTGCGAAAAGGTCTCCAAGCACTTTCAAATAGCTTAAAGCCTTTTCAAGTGATCGAAATGCTTTTAAACTACATACATGAACCGCTTTAGTGAACTTAAAAAAATCATCAAAAGCTTCTTGATGTATTTCAACCCTTTATACCAACTGTAGCTTTGTATATGATTACTTTTCGATGTAATCGATAAACGTCCACAGATTTCGAGGACTAAAGCACTGTAAGTTAAAGCTTTGGGCTTAAAGCTTCAAGCTCTCTTGATAGAGGCTTTTCGCAGCTCTGCTTGCTGTCTAGTGAGTTTCATCTAAAATCATCTGAAACATTTCCTAACTAAAATTTTCTTTTTAGTCCTACAGGATCAAGGGCTATAATTATATAATAATTATAACCGCTATTAATTTTAGTGTGACGTATTTTATGAACAGCCCCTTGGCACTAAACTAAATGTATGTAGTTAAAAATACACATTGGAACCTCAGCTTTCACCTCCTAAATTATCTACACCCCTCCGTCTAACACCCTGTATTTCTTCTCTTTTTTTTTTTTAGATTTGCTCTGTAACATTAATTCGATTACATTCGCCCCTCCCCTCCCCCCCCCCCAAAAAAAAACAATAAAGAAAAGCAACAAGACCGATAAAAAAATATTTTTATTTTGTTGTAATTGTATATTTCTTCATTTATAATTTGTACAAGCAAACAGCGACATGATTTTTAGTCGTTTGTTCACAATTTACGTGTTCATTTCGATAAGGACGAATACCAGTTTTAGCGCAATATTTTACAGCTGTATTTACCCATGATAGGTAAACAAATTTGCAAATTCAAGGGCGCTCGAACATAAACAAGCCTTTGAGTAAGCAGGATAAAAATGAAAAATCCTCGGTGTGTCTGGCGATGCTGACTTGAACGTATTTATTTAATAGAATGCAAGACTAAACTAAGCACTTATTAGGGTGTAATTTGCAATATTTCATTCTTCAACCTTGTGAAATGACAATCATTTTCTTTACAATTTACGAAGAGGTGGAGAAATTAAAGGGTTGCTTAAACATTCTAAATAATCAGGGGCTCATTACAAATATTTATGTACTTCAGTTTTATTGTGTTTTTATTGTTTTTAATTTTAAAGACATAAAGCTGCATTAACTTATAGGATGGGTACAACGCCTAATGCCATATTATTCTAAAGTACAAAAAAAATTAAATTTTACCAATAAAGTTGTTTACATTAGACATGAGCCCTAACAAAAATGAGATTTGGTCCGAAACGTCTAAAATCTTATCAATTTTCTTAATTTATTATGACGTATTATTTATTATATTTTAATTAAAATGTAATCAATCTTTCAACTGTAAGTACCTGTGTTGTTTTATGTTACTTTGTTTGCTATTCAGTTAAGATTCACTGCCGCGCCGTACAGAACAGGAAATTTTCTGTAATTTCACGACTAGCTACCGTTTATTGTTCTTCATAAACTTCGTAGATGTCGCCATATGCCACATTTTATTAATTAGAACTTACAGTGTATTATTTTAATTTTTGGCAAAAGAACAGCATTGAGATTCAAAAAAAAAAAATAATATATTAAGTATATTATGAATATATATTCTTGTATAAGTCTAATGTCCACAAACTCATATTAATGAATTTTTTTCATAACAAAATCGTAAATACTTCAAAACTAGGTCAATGAATGAAAATTCGTTAGAAATTCCTAATTTGTTTATCGTTTCATAATTTTTTAAGTTGAAGCCTTTCTTCAGAAATACTATGATAAAGAAAATCTAGGGAAAATCTGAAATAAACTACACAGATTTTGTAGGTATTTTAAGAAATCGAACAATAAAAATATGGAAGTAATTTTAATTGAGAATGTTTGTAAAGACTTTTTTTTTATGTCATAAGGGAAGAGGCATATTTGTTGCAAATGACTCTGAAGTTTAATATCTTGGAACCTCAACTAGGATATACTCAAGCAAAAGAGCCTTGCAGGTTAAGATGACAAAAAGTGCCTTAGCCCTTTCGGAACTTGGTTATAACCCTGATGTAGGTAATAACCCAATAATAAAAGCTTTTTCTTACAATTTTAATCTTTAGGTGGTCTTTTGACCTCCCACATTTTTCAAGATTTTTTGAAAAATAAAAATTAATATTGAAAGTAATTGAAGTAAGCACCCACCTGTGATAATTTTTTAAAACATTTTCACATTTCAAATTTTTATAAGGGTTTGAAGGCTTTAAATATGTAAAATAAAAAAAAAACTAAGGTGTACTTAACCACATAAAAAAATTTTGTACGTATTTTCCTTTTATAAATTACCTTGAATTTTTAAAGTGGATAGAACGTGCTACAATAAATTAAAATTACAAACCTATTTCTTTATGACTTTCTGTATTGTTTTCGACCGTAAAAAGTTAAATTACAGTATGAATAGAAATTATATTTACAGTTTTTTTGTATTGTAGACCAATAGGAAATGGAAGATGGAATCAAAAGAAATGATGTTTTATTTGTGGGGTAATTTTGTTATTTTTTTAATCCCACTCCTTTTACATTCTTAAATTGGGACGTTTTAAAAAATAAAAATAAAAAAGTAAATAAAACATTTTTATATTAGTTTTTGCAGTGGTTTCAAACATTTTATTAGAAAATTCATTAACTTTTCAGTGCATAGGAAACGTAAAAATCTAGGAAAAATCTTAGTGCGTAGAAGGGATATTTTTTTTTATAAAGAGAATAATATCGAGAAAATTATAAGTGAAATTAATATATGTTACTAGCAGCAATACCCGGCGTTGCTCGGGTAAGAATATATCACACGTTTGATGGAACATTCTAGAATATTCGCGAATTTAGAACTATTCAGAGTATCCCATAATGATTCAAAACATTCTCTAACTTTTTTTAACACTCTGAAACATTCCTGAATGATCTTCAAGATTCTGGAACATCATTGCCAAATCATTCTGAAATGTTATAATAAAACATTATTTTACTTCTAAGAACATATTTGAACTCCCCGTAAAATGCTAAAAAATTCTGCTTCATTCTCATCCCCACTCCGTTCTGTTTGCTGGGTGAGTAGTGACATCAGTAGACGCCTGGCGGGGATGACTAATCGATTGATAATAATTGATCAGTTATCGACCACTGAAAGTTGAAGATTATTACAGTACTAATATCGCTGTAAAAAAATGGGGGTTGGTTGTAGAAGGATGAAAATTAAGGGTTATATGTATTTTTAATGCCAAATCATAAAAAAATAAAAAAAATTTTGTCCAAAAAATAAAAAAAAGTTAGGGTGGGACAACCCTTATCAGGGGTATAAAAAAATAGATAGTTCTCGATTCTCTGATCTACTAAGTATGCATATAAAATTTCATAAAAATCGGTCAAGTCGTTTCGGAGGAGTATGGTAACTAACAATGTGACACGAGAATTTTATATATTAGATATACCTTTATATTCAATGTCAATTCATGCTTTTTAAAAAATGTGGACAATGGCTGAGACGTGCTTGAAAACTGTAAATTTCGAAATTTTAGTGCATAAGGCCACGTGACTATCTGGAAGTCTGAAAATTTGGCAAAAAGCTTTTTCTCTTTATAATCGATTTCCGAAAGGGCTTAAAGTACTATTTACAAGGCTCTTTCATTCTATGTGAGTCCAGAAACTATAGCGAAAAGGGATGGAAGGGCATGAGTCATGTTGATTTTTGACCATGCAAACAAAACCATTCGTGAAAATCGAACATTAATTTATTTGTGACTAAATCTCAATTTTTCGATACTTTTAAGGAATACATATTCTCAGGCATAACAGTGACTTATTTTTGAACATTTTTATTTGAATTGCAAAATTTTCATTTGTATTGACGTAAAGAAACGTAATAATTATAATTTATAAAAGGTATAGGTTCATTTAGTTGTTGTTTTTCCAAGTGTCTTACGTAAGTTAATAGCATTTTACCCCCTAATTGCATTATGAGTAATTAATGAGGGTACTTATACCACTTACAATACACCCATTAACTCATCAGTGGATGAGTAATGACTGGGTTAAAATAACGACATCGACCAGTCAGTCAATTATAAGTTATAAAGCAGCGCCAACATAATTTGCAATTAACATCTTCTGCCATTACATTTGTGTTTTATTAGTTTTAACTCGTTTTATTTATTCGCTATGCATATTCAAAGAAAATATTATAGTACTTACTAAACATTCACCGACAAGACAAACGATCGCCGAAACCGTGTGTGTCGTAAATGAATTATTTTTTGTACCGCCTCGGTAATTGCTTAAACGTAAGAAATTGCGTTAAAATATAAATAAATCGTTACGCAGAAAACGTGTCGGCAAAGGTCATCTACAAGCGTTTGATAAAAAACGCTCCTCACAACATGAAAAAGTTTACAGGACTTTCAGGAAAACTGCAGGTTCTGCCTGGGGTTTAATGTTTAATCAGCTGAACTTCATACATAGTTTTGCTAAATGCTTGCAATCATTCTTAAAATGAATATATTCTATACATAATGGCCGACATTGTAGAGGTGATTTTAGCTAAGAGGTAACCACATGGAAGAAAAATAGTTTTATTGACAAATACAGTTAAAACTGTTTATAACGACATCGTTTAGAACAACATACCGGTTATATTGACCAAGATCAAAGGTCCCAGCTGAATGTTATATCACCGGTTGTTACGAGTATTGGTTTTTACGACCAAATATAAGTTGTCCCTTCGATGTCGTTGTAACCGATTTTGACTGTAGTTATATGCAAATAAACAGAAAACAAACCATATACGTAGTCCGGTCAAATTTGACCAAAAAATAAGAGTAAAGCTACTTAAATTCCCACCAAGCTGAAAATCAGTGAGATTGTTTAAAATATGATTAAAAATTAAATTTGAAAGTTCCCCATCTTTCCCCTGTATGGAAAAAATTTTATTCAAGGTTAAAGGTCAAAAAAATTAGTTTTTCGCGATTTTCAGCAAAACGGTAAGTTTTATCATAAAATTACCCCAGACAAAAATTGTAGATCATAAAATTATCTATTAAATATGTATCTCTAAAATACCCCAAAATAAGCTATGAGACAAATAAATCCCCAAGAACCAGAAAATATTTAGTGCAAATAAAAAAAAGATTGTAGAGGCAAATTTTTCCCCAGAAGAATTCCCCTGAAAAATATATCCCCAAAAAATACCCCAAAGGAAAAAATTCCCTATTTTTTGGGGAAAATCCCCTAATCTGGCAACCCTGAGACTAACAGTATTTCATTTATTGGGCACACTGACATAAAGCAGGTATAATAAGACCCTAGCCACGCATACAATTGAACAGGAGACAGATGTTGTCTCGAGGTTACACTGGCGTATAAAATAAGGGACTGGGTTTCATTTAACCTGATATCTCAGAAACAGTGGCTCTTAGGAAAAAAATATTCATACATATTTTATAGATAATTTTATGATCTACAGTTTTTGTCTGAAGTATTTTTATGATAAAACATACCGTTTTGCTGAAAATCGCGACACTCATTTTTTTTTACCTTTAACCTTTAATAAAATTTTTTCCATACAGGTGAAAGATGGGGAACTTTCAAATTTTATTTGTAATCATATTTCAAACAATCTTACTGATTTTCAGCTTGGTGGGAATTTATGTAGCTTCGAATGTCTAAATTGACCGGAAGTAAATAACCATCAATTGCAATACTTAGAAAGTCCAATTACAAGAGCAAAAAAAAATGCATCCATCAAGTAAAACATAAGGTCTTTTCCACCTCGCTTTAAACCCGCCCTTATACAAACCTCTTCTCAGAACCCCCCTAACAAAAATATTTAACAACCTGTTTTTTTCCTTCTCTTAAAACCCCCCACCCCTGTCGCTTCATTTTCACTGCTCCCTTCTTCCCCACATTTCCCTTAATGGTATCTGGGTACGGGTTCCAAATGTCTTTGTGTAAAGTAGAAGAACGTTTTGTTTGGCTACATGTGGTTAAAAAAAGGTTACAGTAAGTAAAGACACTATCAACGAAGTGATTGTTATAGAAGTCATGCCCTTCTAAATTACCACCTCCCTGAGCCTCCGGCTCCCCACTAAAATTATTCTTTTGGTGTTTTGCAAGGTTACACTTAACTCCCATCGACACGCCCTTTTTACCCCCCCCCCGTCGACGATCACTTACCTACAATCACCCCAAATTCAATTTTCAGCTCCATTCTCAGCACCTTCACTTGCCCTGCTCCAACTGAAAACAGTTTAATGGACTTCTGGCGTTGTACATTATTTATAAGATCATCCCCTTCTCCCTTTAAAGGAGGAAAGTCCAATTAAGTGAACAGTTTGTCAAAACTTATTTATTAGACGTTTATTTACATAAAATCGAAATTTACAATATAATTTGTCCAACTTTGTAAGTACCATAGTTATTGTGTAAAAGATCACAAAAGTTTTGTTAAGGCACACACATATTCTTGTATAAAGGACAAAAGTTCAACATTTATCAGTCCTCATTTGCGTTTCATTTTTATTGTATAAAAAAGTGGAAATAAAAATGTATAAAAATCAATATCTTACGTCATACATACTTTGTAAAATAAGGGAGTAGATAAAAAATTAGGGGCAGCTTGAATTTTTAATGCCTGTGTTGCTTCTGGGGGTTCAAAGAGCAAAATCTCAAAATGCCATGTCAAAACTACAAGGGAAAATCCTTGCTCTTGGTCGAAGAAAAATCTGAAGAGGGAGGAGCTCCCCCTAATTTGGCTATTTTCTCAACATCCTCGAAGATTGGCTTTATAGCTTTCTTTTTTGTAAGATTTATTTTAATTTTTTTATAAAAACATGAACTGTATGTATCAATTTAATTTCTCTTGTCAGTCTAAAATAACTTTTTGAGATAAATATAATGTTATTTAGTTTTCAAATTTGTCCCCTCCCCCTCTTTGGCAATATCTTAGCTAATTCTTGTTTGGAACCTTTTTTTCGTCACATGTTAAACTTCCTGCAGTTCATTTCCAAAAAGACGGGGAAGTATAGAAACTACCAAGTCTTGCCAGACAGTTTTTCAAAAACAATATTTTTGGAAACTTCGTCACTCTCGATCTTTTTGGGACGAACGTCAATGAGTTCGGCCTCTGGCAAAAAGAAATATTGCAAATTTATTCTCAACATTTTTTGTTCTCACTCTATTTTCACTCAAACCAACAGGAATCTCAAGATGACAGATTTCCCAGTATAGATTTTGATAAGGCCTTTTGGACCCCCAGAAACAATATTCTAAAATTTAAGCACCTGTTTTGTAATAAATTATTTTGGTACGTCGTTATACATTATTGAATAATTATAAAGTATGTATTATGTTGAGTTGGAGTGCTTCTGAAGAAAAATAAACTTTGGAAATAAAATTTTAAAAAATCTTATCTAATAAGGACGACAGGACCAACAAAATAATAATTACACTAGAAAACGTTCGAGTCATCTATTTAAATCATCCATTTGTAAGAGTTCCCTTAAGGCGACAATGTAAGTTTGTGCCATCTGTAGCGTCTCGAATTTACTTAATTTGTGGTCCGCATCCAGACTAGGAATGACTTGACGTAAACGATCAAAGGCCTCGTTAAGACCATTCATTCTTCTTCTTTCTCTAGCATTAGCTGCTAGGCGGCGTTTCCGGACAACAGAGGGAGATGGGGGACGGTCTCTAATGGCCCCTTTTCGTTTTCCTCGGTTTGTCCTGCGGCTTCCGATTTGGCGATTGTTCTTGTTTGTAGACGTGTCGTCACTTAGATTGTTATTTTCTACATCCCTTATAACAGTAGGTTTTAGGCATAGGTCGTCGAAACTGTGACAAGTGTTGTACTGATCTGGTTCACTTAGGGAACACAAGTCGTTGGAACTTTCGTAAACGTTGAGGCCGAAGGACGACTGTACATTATCAGTAGCAAAAGTTCTGGAAGATATTGGATTCTAAAACAAACAAGAAAATAATGATGACTTTAGAGCGACTGACGTCACCGATAGAGTTTATGGTTAGAGATTGTTGTTGAACTTACCGAAGTAAAGTCGAATTTCTGGGTTAGTGGGCTGTACCAATTCAATCTGGATCCATTTTGGCCTTCCACAACGTCATAAGGACTAGAAAGAGAACTTTGTGAAATTATTCCTGGTTCCTGGAGGACTCCAAAGTTTCCAAAGTATTGCTTGGCTACATTCATAGTAGTTCATAGCTAGTTACATGAAGTCATCTGAAAGTAGACGTGTTTTTGAAAGCTTTTATTTACATAAAGATACTTTTTTTGACATCTGGACCAATTTCATCAAAAAGTCGTCACATGACCATGACCTTTTTAATGGTGCCAGGGGTGGTTAAATGTTACTACACTGTTAGAAATTTCTATGGTAATTTTACAAAACAATTGTTGGAAGTTGTAACGCACCACGATATAGTAAAAGTAAAATCCAGTTTTGTAAATTTACTACACAATTAATTCCAATTAAATTTGGGAAAATTACAAAACGTTTGTAGTAATTTTACTAAAGAGTTACCTATAATCTGTTTAGTAAAATTACAATACAAATATTGTAATTTTGTTAAACAAATTATAGTGAAATTGTTTATTAATTTCAGTATAATTTATTGTAATTATACTACACAATTCATTTCATTAAGTTTAGGAATATTACAAAATTGAAAATATTCGTAGCAATTTTACTACAGTTACCAATAATCTAGTTAGTAATATAAAAATACAAATATTGTAATGTTATTAAAGTTATACTAAAAATACTTAAATACTTCGTAATTTCAGTATGTTTAAAAGTCGAGAAAACGCGAGTGACAAAACCAAAGAAAAAAATTGCATGTTTGGACCATCAAAAAAAAACATTAATTGATACACCTAATGTTAAGAAAGTATAGAAAGATATTCCTAAAAAGTTAAGCATGATATGATATACAGGGTTTTTCAAGTTGATGGGCTATTAGAAGTATATGAATTAATAGAAGGAATTCAATTCTGAAACTTGGACTCATTTGGTTATTGTTTAAGCCGCTTCTTTTAAAAATATTTTCAAGTTCGATTTACATCTGGTTATACCGGAAGTCGATACCAACTTTGTTATTTTAAATGGAATGGTATATTTTTTACGCTGAATTCGAATAAGACGTGTAATTCTAAGGTAAGTTTCATAACCAACTTGTACACCTATGACGATCGGTTTCTGAGTTAATTTAATTTATAGAAAAAAAATCGCTACCGCAACCCAAATTATAAAAAATCATAACTTCCACAAAATACGACTTAGAGTGTTGAAATTTTTACTAGTAATATCTGAATATTAGTGCTAACGCCTTGACAAAATTGAATTAAATAATTTATACAGGGCGTTCAAAATAAAATTCTAAAGTTTAAGAACTTTAAACACGAATAACTTCGTTTTTTCAAATGGCACCTACTATTTTTTATTTTTTCAATCGATTTCTTTTTTTAACCTCTTTCGATCTATATGGATACTTCCTATTTTAAGTAATAATTCAAAATTATTCCAAAATTTTCAAATAAAATAGGAAGTATCCATATAGATCGAAAGAGGATAAAAAAAGGAATCGATTGAAAAAATAAAAAATAGTAGGTGCCATTTGAAAAAACGAAGTTATTCGTGTTTGAAGTTCTTCAATTTTAGAATTTTATTTTGAACGCCCTGTATATATTATTTAATTCAATCTTGTCATGGCGTTAGCACTAATATTCAGCTATTACTAGTAAAAATTTCAACACTCTAAGTCGTATTTTGTGGAAGTTATGATTTTTTATAATTTGGGTTGCGGTAGCGAATTTTTTCTATAAATTAAATTAACTCAGAAACCGATCGTAATAGGTGTACAGGTTGGTGATCAAACTTACCTTAGAATTACACGTTTTATTCGAATTCAGCGTAAAAAATATACCATTCCATTTAAAATAACAAAGTTGGTATCGACTTCCGGTATAACCGGATGTTAATCGAACTTGAAAATATTTTTAAAAGAAACGGCATAAACAATAGCCAAATGAGCCCAAGTTTCAGAATTGAATTCTTTCTACTAGTTCATATACTTCTAATAGCCCATCAACTTGAAAAACCCTGTATATCAACACTTACCGCTGAGTTGCTTTTATTTATTAACTACCCGGGGTTGATATCTTTGGCTTCATAAATATTGGAATACAAATGTTCTGCAAACATGGGCGACAGCGCCATTTGGCGGCCACTGATCAAACTCATGTTTTTATGCAAAAAGACGAGAAATAACAAGAGCGTTTCTAATAACTTCGTTTATGTGAATAGATAATCATAGAAAGGGTGGTTCAATGGATGTATTAATTTTGAATTTCTATTTATTATTTTTTTCTTTTTATAGATTATTTTTATTTTGTGTCTCAAAAATTCATCACATTTCCAGAATGTGTAAAAAAATATTTATGATTTAGTTCTGCTACAGGAGATTTATTTTTAATAAAATTACAATACACTATGGAATCCTATAATCAAGACTGTAAAAGTAAGAAAAAGATTTTTAAACTTTCATTGACTTCATTGTAATTTTAATTACATATTGTTTTGTAATTTTTCTTAAAATTGTAATAAATCAAATTACAAACAATGTCTGTAAATTCGAAATGCTTTCTATTGCAAGCTGATAAACGGTTCAGTAAAATCACAATGTGTGTAGAATTTATATATAAAGATTGTAAAATTACAACTGGTATTAGTAGATTTCCTCATACATCTTATAAGATTACTTAAATTGTGTTGTAATTTTGTATTGCCATACACTGATTTGTAATTTTACTTATCTTTTGTTTTGTAAAACAATTGTAATTTTACGAAAATTTTTAACAGTGTACTTAAGACGTCTTCAGAGAAAGAGAGGAAGGGTGGCTCAGGAGGTCCTGTTGTTTAGTTTTAAGTTTAGTTTCAGCAGATGCTTTGCCCTGTCACACGTTTTCTCACTGTTTTCTTTTTAATACGATTTTTTGACTTCATTACTTTAACGTTTTAGTGGAAGTTTCCACTATCATGATGTGTTGATGCAAAATGTGTGCAAGTTTCTAATTGTTTAGTTGGTGGCATTATTGCTACAATTTTAGATTAAACATTACGAAAGACATGTGCTCTACGTAAGACTCCAGCGATATTAGAATAATAGACGTTAATTCATATCCTAATTGCTCAATTTTAAACTCATATTCTGCTTGAGCAAACCAATTTATGGGCCATTTAATTATACAAAATGCTCTCGAATCGCCTTACCGTTAGGCAAGCTGGTTCGTGTATCCATCTATCTATTCTCTATTTACCGCTAATACACAGTGAACAATCTTTTTCTATTTACGTATTTATTTATTTGAATCATCTTCTATTCTCCGCCATGAGACTCTCGAACGTTTTTACTACTTTAATCTTATCCAAAGAAACGACACCAAAAGCAAATATTAGCAACGTTTACTTATATTGTGTTGTATATTTTGTTTCAACTTGTACGTATTTATGCAGACTGACGAACCGTAAAGTTTGTGTTCTTATAATAACCGAAGAAAAAAAATGGCGACCTATCATGTCATTGAAATCCATTTTTTTTTTCAACGCTTGTCGATAGAACAAGGGCTCTCGAATTGGAATCGTCACGTGTCAAGAAAACTACTTCAGCTGCAACCGATTTGTTTGATTAGCAGTTGTAATAGGCCGTGTTTGAATTTCGAAGACAATTTATAATATAATAGAAGAGAAGACGTTTCTCAGAGCAAATACTTGACGCGTGTCTACCAGATATTTATACAGAATGTTTAACGTTACAATCGCAATGTGCGGCACTTTTAGAATGATCTCAGGAAAGACGATAGGTGTAATTTACTGAATAAAATTTTGATATTCGTTTTTGAGCTTAAGAGGAGCTAAAAGTTGCCAAAAAAAAAAAACGTTTACTATTCAAGAGCATCACTTAGACAATCCAAAAGAATTTTGATCATTACACTCCGGCAGGAGAACAAAAATGTTTGGTGGTGCTTTATGTAGATATAATATTATGACTATGATAAGGACGTTTATCTTTAGTGGTCCAAGGAACTAAAGATTGCCAAAAAAAAGAGGTTTGAAACTTGGGGGTATAACTTAGATAGTTCATAAGAATTCTCGTCATTATTTTACAATTTTGTTTAAGAAGAGGCTTACTATTGTACAATATTTTCGATCTTTTATCACTTCCGGTTATACTTATCGGAAGTTAACGCCAACTTCGTTATTTTTGAATGGAACCCCCAACTTTTTTTACATTTTGGGATTCCTTAGGGGCTGTTCATAAAATACGTCACGATAAAATTAGCTTTTTTTGACCCCCCTCGCCCCGCATGTCACGCTGTTTCACACTTTCTGTAACCCCCCTGTAAATATTATGTCACAAAAATTAACCCCCCCCCTGAACATGATAACTTTTGATTGATAATACACAAATTTTGATAGTCAAAAACATTTATTTTATTTTCGTAATAAAATTTAAATAAATAAATGAATATCTTTTGTAACGAACAAATAAATAATATTTCTATTTATCAGAAGTCCAAGGATTCTGTAAAAATTCAGTAAAATTTTTTTGATGAACGGCGAACGTCTTGTCATACTCAGCAAGACCCCTCCCACCCCCTGTATGCGAACGCATTTTATGAACGGCCCCTTATCAACATTAAGGGTCATGTAAGTAATGTGAAGATTAGAAGAACTAAAAACGGCCAAAAAGCCTGTAATGAAAATATAACTTAGACAATCCTTAAAAATTCTAGTGGTTATCATTCAGCTCAGGTTTCGGAGAACTTGCAATTAGTGATATTAATTCTTGAACGACAGAGGATCTTAAAGTGGTCAAAAAGAGTCTGCCATTCGGGCGTATAACTTAAATTAAATAATGTTCCCACTAGTGATGAGCAAAGCAAGACTCGGATAGTCTTAGGGGTTGGTCTCGGTCTTGTTTACTCAGTCTTGGTCTTGGTTTTGCTGAATTTCGTCTGGTCTTGGTTTTAGTCTTAGGTCTTGCAATAACGTCTTAACGAACATTTTTCAAAAATTTTGTAAACATGTTTTCATTTGGCAAACATTTTTAAACCTAAATTCACTACCACAAATTGAAAAACAAGTTCATTGAGATGTTATTGCTTATTATTATTTAATTATAAAAAGATAAAAGTCTAAAATCAATAATTAATTTATGGAGTACTTTAGTGATGAACAAAGCAAGACCAAGACCAAGACTCGTATAGTCTTGGGCTTGGTCTCGGTCTTGTTTATTCAGTCTTGGTCTTGGTTTTGCTTTTTCGCAAGACCAAGACCAAGACCAATTTTGCTCATCACTAGTTCCCACTAAGAACAATGGATAAATATAAAATACCTATAAAGATTAAAATAGTGATTAATCTTCGTCAATAGTATTCGACGTTCGTTTCAACTCCTATCGCAAGGGACATCTTCAGGAACTTCACGTTGTTAATGCAAGGTCTCTAACGATAGTGCTGAACTGACTCGGAATTCTCTGGACGCGGTTTAAATAGTTGTTCTGTTGTTGCGCTTGAGGATTCCGAGTCAGTTCAGCACCAGCGTTGGAGACCTTGCATCTACAACGTGAAATCCCTGAAGAGCTTGCGATAGGAGATGAAACGTTGAACGCTATTTCATCAAAAAGACACTGTTACAATACGGACATTCAGTTTCATCACTTTCATAATACAATTACTTTCCAGCAGATTCCAAAGAACATAAATGTTATTCAAACTGTCAATGATTGAAATACTAAATAAAATAGAGATATGTATTTTTTCTTTTATTAACGGAGCTCAGTGTTGTCAAAACAGCCTGCAGTTAGAAGATAAAATTTAGAAAATTCAGAGCAATTATTTTCTAGCTAATTCCAGAGAACTTAAATGTTGTTTAAACTATCAGTGATGCATTTATGGTTAACAAAATGCTCTCAATAAAAGCGATGTATATAAAAGTGATGGTATTTATATTTGGATGTTATAGGAATTAAAAATGGCTAAGGAAAGTTTGAAATTTGAGGTTTGAGGACAACACGTAAATTATCTCGAGCATTTAACCTTCAGCAGATTCTAGAGAAGAATTAAGTTATTTGAACGATAACTGAACCATTTCTGATTACCAATATCATTTTATTAAAAGCGATGGGTATAAAAATACTGACTAAACAAGTGACTTGTATTTATAGATATCGAAGGAACTAAAACCAAAAATGGGTATAACTTATATAACATAATTTCTTTTTTGGATTTTGTACAGTTGTGATGACTATAAATAAGACTTGATGAAAATTTCAGTTTACTTTCTTCTTTTCAAGGTCCTCTCGGTTTTTGAAAATGGAAGAAAAATTACTCACCACTTTTACATTTACAAAAATTTAGCGAGAAAATTTTGCTGTTCATTTTATGTATTTGTTTAATTATTGTTAGTAAGTAAGTAAATAAGAAATATAATTGAATAACTTACCTCATAATTAAAGTAGTAATAGCACTTTATCACTGAAACTTTCAAATTACATTAAACCACAAAAAATACCATACATCATTTCTTTCCACTTTAGATTTTTTCAAAAAAATAGCGAATTTTCCATTTTCTTTTAATCACCCAGTCCATAAAGATATTGCGTAATTAGGCACAATTTTGGTCACATTTTCAAAAACAAAAACTCGGCGCGATGCGATTGTCTCGAGGACGATCAGGGTAGGCTATTGGTTTGAGATTAAGGGTTAGAACGATGACCCTCCACTTAGCCTGGTAACGGAAGTGCGGAAGTAGATTTGATGATATCGGGGATGGACTGACCTACAACACATTGAGTCAGTCGCGTGCCGCATCAACCACCGGTTCAAAGCGATCTTCAAAAGATATCCAGGACCGTACTTAAATCTTTCTTTAAATATATTTACAACGGGAAGAGAAATTTTTTGTAACTTTCATTAATTGCAACGTTGTTAACGTCTGAGGGTTGATTTTTGTACGAACCCTTTGAAGAAGAGAATTTTAATTTTACTTCCCCTACACAAAAGCAAAAATAAGAAAATAGAACCCTCATACAATTAATTACAAATATGCCCGTCTGTTACATTATAATTTTCTTTCACTCCTTGAAGAATTAAAAATGAGACAAAATAAATATTTTTCTATTTTATTTTATTTTATGTATCATTTGGGGGTTTAATGAAACTTGTTATAAGGGGCCGTTCATAAAATACGTTCGCATACAATGGGGGGTAGGGGTCTTGCTGAGTGTGGCAAGATGTGACAAGGGGGGACAGGGGGTCTACGGTAACGTGACGTTCGCCGTTCATTAAAGAATTTTACTGAATTTTTTCATAATCCTTGGACTTTTGATAAATAGAAATATTATTTATTTGTTCGTTACAAAAGATATTTATTAAATTATTTAAATTTTATTATGAAAATAAAATAAATATTTTTGACTCAAAATTTGTGTATTATCAATCAAAATTTATCATGTTCAAAGCGGGGAGGGAATGTTCAGTTTTTGTGACGTAATATTTACAGGGGGCGAGTGGTCACAGAAAGTGTGACACAGCGTGACAACCAGGGGGGAAGGGATCTAAAAAAGAGAAAATTTTAGCCTGACGTATTTTATGAACATTCTCTAAATAGGAAATGCAAAACTTTTCATTTTAACAATTTCTGGTAGGACATCTAAGGAAATGTTATTCAGACAATAATAAACACCTGGATATAGCGAACAGAATTATTAATCCTTCTAGTTGGTTATAACCGAATTCTATTGGTTTGTGGCTCTAAAATCATAATACGGCCCTGTGATAACATATGCACCGACCCCAAAAGTGTATATATGTATGTGTATGTAATTTTATATAGTAAATATGTGTACATATATCTGTCGGCATTCTTTTACACCGTCGAACACCTTATGCCGCGCACGTGGCTCGTGTTTATTACCGTAGAATGTAGAAATCGTGGTGGGGGCAGTAAACTTTGCACCCCCTTCCAATTGTTTCCCTGTTGCCGTTGAGACTATTATAATAACATTCCCCCGTCGGTCGGTCGCGTTGTTTCGCCGACGAGTATCTATGTTAATGTGTGGTATAAAAAGGCAGATGCTGCAATTAACTCGCCGAGATGTTCGGGACGCGATTAGATGCATCCTACCGATAGGCCATGGACGAATAATATGTACATATGACTATTGCTTATTAAGATGGATTATAAGTACCACTTATCGACCCTTTGAACGAACAGTGATGAATTTATTTAAGGGGGTACAAGTTTTAACGGACAATGGTAAAGGTGAAGGGATAAATGTTGTCTTAAAGACAACTGAGGGGAAATAAAATAGTAATAACAAAGTAAACCGCCTTAGTTAAGTTCTTTTCTTTTACTGGAAATATAAATTTAACTTCTACCCCTTGTAGTAAGTAATGTTAGACCAATATTAAAATCAAAAGGGGTTAAATAAATTTATTTACTGGAAAGAATAATAAATAAATGAATAAAATTTCCCACTTGTGGTGTTGATTTGGTCAAATATTTGAATCCTAGAATGGAGAATCAGTTTTCCCAAAAATTCAAGGTGTTAGGTAAAATTGAAGGGTTAAATGCTGTCTTAAAGACGATTAAAGCGAGACACCAATAATAAAATTAATCCGTCTTATTAGGTCGACTTGTACACTGAGAATTTTAAATTTAAATTGGTGAAATATTTCTATACTTTTTTCATCATTAGTTGTGAAGTGAAATGTAACTTCTACCCCATGTGGTAAGTAATGTTAGACCAATATCAAAACCAAAAGGGGTAAAATAAATATATTCACTTGAAAGAAATAATAAATAAATAAATAAATTTTCCACTTGCGGTTTTGATTTGGTCTAATATTTGAATCTTAGAATGGAGAATCAGTTTTCCCAAAACTTTATGATGTTAGGTAAAATTGAAGGGTTAAAGTTGTCTCACTAACAAGTAAAGCGAGACAGCAAACAGACGCACTTGAAGCAACGTCCACAGACAACGCCCTTGACCTGACGCTCCCCAATAGCATTTCAATTGTTCAAAACTGATTATTTACAAAATAAAAATGTATTCCGAAAGAAAATTATATAAAAACAGAGCAGATGTACTAAACAGATGCACTTGAAGAAACGTTCGCATAGGACGCTGCAGACTTTATGCTCTCTTAATAGCATTTTAATATAAGTCTGCCTTTTGTTGACTTTTCCAATTCTTTTCTCCTTTTTAGGGTTCCGCACCTCAAAAGGAAAAAGCGGTACCCTTATAGGATCACTTCGTTGTCCGTCCGTCCGTCTGTCAAGACCATTTTTCTCAGGAACGCGTGGAGGTATCAAGCTAAAATTTATACCAAATACTCAGGTCTAGATATTTTCCCTTGGAGCTGTGAAAAAATCAAACATCTAAGCCAACGCAATCAAAAGATACAGCCGTTTATGCCGCAAATTTCGAATCAAAACCTACAGGGTACTTCCCGTGAACTCAGAATCTTGAAATTTGGTACGAAGCAACGTCTTATAGCACAGATAAAGGAAAAATTGCGAAAACCGTTAATTTTTAGTTACATCATATAATAAAAATATTTTTAATAATTTTAAAGTTACTACCCCTTTCCTCATGAACGCGTAGAGGTATTAAATTGAAATTAATATCAAATACTCAGGTCTATAATACCTTTAAGCTGTAACAAAATCAAACTTCCATGTCAACGCAATTAAAAGAAACAGCAATTTAAGCCGCATATTTTCAAACTCGCAACTACTCGCAAGGGAATCAAAACCTAAAAGATACTTACAGTCGATTTAGAATCTTGAAATTTGGCGTGAAGCAATGTTTTATAGCACATATAAAGGAAAATTTCTGAAAACCCTAAATTTTTAGTTACATCCCATGTATAGAGGTTTGTACGGAACCATCGGTGCGCGAGTTCGACTCGCACTTGGCCAGTATTTCTTATAATTTATGTTCAATGTATGTAATGGTTTTAAACATTCACAACTATTGGGATTTCATTTAAAAATTCAGAAGGGTTTGTTGTGGGGAGCAAAAAATATTTAATATTACTGTTTTAAATTAGTCATTTATAATGTCAATAAGTATTGCGAAAGATTAAGTAAAAATAGAGCAATTGAATCGACGAGGCTTTAATTTCTTGTAACTCCATAATAATGAAAAAAACACACACGTTTAAGTTACAAAACTTTATTGTAAAACCACAATAATTATTTCGCCGACACAGCGGCTTCTTCGGGTGGAAGAATAATATAACTTAAAACTATGATACAAACAGACTTATATACTAAATAAATAGATTAAGAGTAGGGGTAAGTTTAAGGGAGGATACTAAAAATTAATGTTTTAGAATTAAATAAATCACCCCTATTGAACATTAATTTTTAGTATCCTCCCTTAAACTTACCCCTACTCTTAATCTATTTATTTAGTATATAAGTCTGTTTGTATCATAGTTTTAAGTTATATTATTCTTCCACCCGAAGAAGCCGCTGTGTCGGCGAAATAATTATTGTGGTTTTACAATAAAGTTTTGTAACTTAAACGTGTGTGTTTTTTTCATTAAAAATAGAGCACATGAACTGAACAGGTGCACTTGAAGCAACTATCACAGAGACGCTCTCTCAATAGCATTTTAAGACATACTTGGTTATTATATACAAAATAAATATGTATTCCGAAAGAAAATTATATAAAAACAGAGCAGATGCACTAAACAGACGCACTTGAAGAAACTTTCACATAGGACGCTGCAGACTTTACGCTCTCTGAATGGCATTTTAATACAAGTCTGACTTTTGGTGGGCTTTCCCAACCTCTTGAACCTTTATTGACAATAAATAATCACAATATATTTTTTCTTGAGTTTCATGTAGGTATCATGTGGAATATAATTTTTTTTTTCAAAAGTTCGAAGAGTTTGTGATGGGGAGTAAAAAAATGCTATTTCATTTATTTTAACTTGCTTATTTAGACACTAAATAGATATACTGAAAAATTACATAAAAATAGATACAAATTTTTTAGTATTAAGTTTTTCGCAAATCAAATATTTCTACTACATATACGAATATAATTTAAGTAAAAAGAATCACTTTTAAATGTTTCAGAATAATTTATTTATTACAACTCTACAATTGTTTCGGTATAATTATATCTTTCTCAAGAGTAAACAACTCAACAGTAAGTAAACTCAAGAGTAAGTAAAATTTTGTTTACTCTTGAGAAAGGTATAATTATACCGAAACAATTGTAGAGTTGTAATAAATAAATTATTCTGAAACATTTAAAAGTGATTCTTTTTACTTAATTTACGTATTATTAAAAAATGTTTCATAAAAATCCGACGAATATATCAATTGAGAATATAATTTTTTTTAGTTTAGTTATTTTTTCTTAATTTAATGTGTAATGAACGTTAAATAACAACCAAAATTCTTAATTAATTATGTATTATTTTTTATTTCATCCACTTCAGTAATTATAAGTATCATAAGTATACCTTTACTAAAGTTAATAAACCGGAACAGGGGAGAAATGGATACAAGACCATCAACATGTGTTTTCAACTATGACCAATACACTCACCCTACGGATCAATTAGTTTATTGTCAAGGTTTGATTTTATAATTGATATATAATAACGCCTGTAGGCAGTCCCCTTTCATCGATTAATTTTCTCCCTATGGGTACATATTCGCCTTTGTGACTTTTGTAGGGGGTGAAGTATATAATAACTGAATGTTTAACCACCAGAAGTGGCTTATACATCGTTACAAAATAAATATTATTGTTAGACTATTCGAAAACTTCATCAAATGTTGGTGAAAATTATGATTGTTATGTACATTTCGCCTAATAAAAAAATGAATGATATTTCATTTTTACATGAGAAATTATTTCCGTACAGTCACAGAGGTTCAATAATTTTTAAAACAAATAAAGATAAACTACCATTGATTTTAGCTGGAGATTTCAATGTAAATTTTGCTTCAGTTATCCTCGACCAATTATCACAGTAATGCTGTCAGAGGCAACATCGAATATAACTATTACTGAAGTCATTGATTAAAAGATTTGAGTTGTTGCAACTTGAAATAAATTTTTGAATTAAAAATTTTTGTAATTAATAAAAATAAATGTTTATTAAATAAATAGTCATCATTTTGTGGAAAAAATTCGTTATATTTGATTTTTTCATTATGCCATATTTAGTTGTCAGGTTTCGTATTAAATTTTATTCTATTGTTTTTATTGATAAATTAAATCTGCCCACGTTTTACCTTGACAAGGTTGTTATGCATACCTGGATACGTTATCAAAATTGTAGCAATTAACTTAAAAATGTAAAAATGAATAGGATGTCACTATAGCCACAACTCGTTTAGTTTTACGACTCCTGTATGTTTAATTAATGTTCCTTTGAAACACAGCTGCATCTAAATGACCAAGAAATAAGAAAAATTTTATATTGACAGGGTAAAACCGACAAATCAGCGTACTAGAAATTAGTTCATTTGCTCTCCAACGCATTTCGTTACGTTGCGAATCCTTTATCTTACACATATAATCCCAACAAAGATAAACGGCGAAAGTAAACGATTCCTTGTTAACCTTTGATTAAAAGGAACTGATAGTGTAATTGCAAGGCTATCACGGCATCCTTTCAGGAAACATTTTTTACACAAAATTACTCGTTGCATTAACATGTCCAAGCGGCAAACCCATTGAATACATGCCATAACAAAAGTGGAAATAAGAACAAATGCGCAAGCTGCAAGAATTATTTATTGCTAATTCATTAGCCGGGGAAATTCATTCCATGGGTGATGGCTGTAATGTAAAAGGAAGAAGTATTCAGACTTTTCCTGCAGCAACTGCTTGATTACCATTTTTTAAGAAGGGCCCTTTGACAGTCGAACTTCGATAACTTGACTCACCATGTAAAGCAAAAAAGGTTACTACAGTGGATTTCATTTATAACGACTTCGGTTGTAACGACCTTTTGGTTATAACGACATATACATAAGTCCCTTGATTTTAAGGAGGAATTTAAGAAGAAACATTGGCTGTAACGACTTCGGATGTAACGTCTATTTCGGTTTTAGCGACTAATTTTAATGAACTATTAATTACAAGATGCTAGAAATCTCGTAGTGACTAATATTGCGACCGAGTCTAAAAAACAAAACTTTTTTACTTTTTTTTTACATTCACAGATAGTCATCAGTTGTAGTAATCATACTAATATTATAAAGGCGAAAGTTTGTGAGTGTGTATGTTTTTTTTACTTTTTCACGTCTAAACGGCTGGAACGATTTTAATAAAATTTGGTATGGAGTTAGCTGACACCCTGGATTAACACATACGCTACGTTTTACTGCGGGAAAATTGATTAAAATGAATTCGCGGATATTATAAATGCGAAAGTAACTCTGTCTGTATGCTACACAATCTCGCCTAAAATTTACTGAACCGATTTAAATGAAATTTGGTACAGAGATAGTCTAGAGCCTGAGAAAGGACATAGGCTACTTTTAAATGAGAAAAAAGGGTTGTAAGGGGTTGAAATAGGAAAGTTTGTGCGGAAATTCCGTAATTTTTAAAGATTTTTAGGCTTTTGACTTTGAAATAATTAAATACGATATTTAATGTTTGTAAAAATTTTCCCCTTAAGGGGATAATATTAGCCGATAAAAGTTTTTGTGTAATGACGTCGTCCAAAAAGCTTACGGCCCAGAAAATTAAAATATTAAGTGTAAAAAGTTATGGAGGTTTTGTTTATTTGGATCAATAAAAGTAGTTGAATACTAAGCTATATAAACTATTTTAAACTATAATTAAACTATAGTTTAAACTATAATATTATAAATGCGAAAGTAACTCTGTCTGTCTGTGTGTTACGCAATCACGCCCAAACTACTGAACCGATTTAAATGAGAATTTGGTACAGAGATAGATAAGTAGATATAAAGCTAGACGCTTTAAAATTATTTTTTAGGCTTTTGATTACATATAAATACGACATTAAAAGTTTGTTTTTTAAAAAAAAAAGGTGAAAGTTTTTTGTGTAATGACGTCGGCAAAAAAGGCTTACGGCCCAGAAAATAAAAATATTTGAAGAAAAAAAAAATTTTAAAAGCTGCCAAAAGTCACTATTCCACGCGGACGAAGTCGTGGGCATAGGTTTGTTGTTTATAAATGTTAAGGTTGATAAAGTTAAATCTAAGAATCAGTTACTGGGTACTTTTCTTGCCTAATTTCCTTCTTTCATTCTTTCTCTATTTCTTATTATGTAACGACTTCCGGATATAGCGACGGAATTTAATGGTCGTTATAAACGAAATATACTGTATATTTTTCATAGTTGGTGCTAATGAAAACCAATTTGGTTCGACATATCGACGTTTAAGTTATCGAAGTTTGATTATATTCACATTTTACTAAATTAAATTGTAAACTAATAGCCATAATTTATTTATTTATTTGAAGAATTCTTCTTACCAAAAATTAACATATACAAATACACCATTCGTTGATTTATAGCCCACGACGCTTACACAGCGAGCAAATAATGTCTTTTACTTTGAGCAAATTTTATTTTATTTCCTATTTAACTTAAAAACTTAGTACTGTACTTTCCATTCAAAATACATCAACAAACAAAATTAACGATCTTATTATTTATTGCTGACTTTTGTACCATATGCTGTTGATAGGTAGGTAGGTGGGTGATGGTTAGCTGTAACGTCCCCATCGACATAAACATATAACAGCCCCAATAATGAGCGTCATATTACCTTACTGAATTTCAAATTATACCTTAACTGTCCCTGTCCGTTCACCCTCCTTCCCTGTGTCTGCCCTTTCGTGGTTGGAAGACCACGGCACGCGCCAGTTGTTTCATGCACCGTTGCATTTCGGGAATTAATTAGCCGGTTTCGCTCTTCTCTCATCGCCACTTAGCCGAGGAATTTCTGTTGAAAATTTACACAATAAACTTTCAGCACTACCTTTTTAGGATTTACAAAAGATTTTAATTATATAATTGCTAGGTTTTAAAAAAATAGTATTTTTATGAGTTCACGACTCTCAACTGAGACGTGGTTTGAAATAAACAAACCTTTTTCTTTTTTTTTTTTGAAATAACATAGTGGCTGAAAATGTTTGTACCAATTGTCCTATATCCAAGTGTATTGTTTAAAAGATTTCTGCTGATTTCTATGGTTTGTCTTAAGCCCAAATCTATAGATGAAAGTGATGGAATTTTTGTTAAATTTTTTTCGATTTATATTATTTTATACTTAGGGGCTGTTCATAAAATACGTCACACTAAAATTAGCGTTTCTTGACCCCCTACCCCTCGGTTGTCACGCTTTGTCACACTTTCTGTGACCTCCCCTGTAAATATTACGTCACAAAAGCTAACCCCCCTCCTGAACATGATAAATTTTGATTGATAATACACAAATTTTGATAGTCAAAAATATTTATTTTATTTTTCATAATAAAATTTAAATAAATTAATAAATATCTTTTGTAACGAACAAATAATAAATAATATTTCTATTTATCAGAAGTCCAAGGATTCTGTAAAAATTTAGTAAAAGTTTTTGATGAACGGCGAACGTCACGTTGCCGTAGACCCCCCGTCTCTCCATGTCACATTTTGTCACACCCAGCACGACCCCTACCCTTGTATGCAAACATATTTAACGAGATATTTTATGAAATAGTTGCCGAAGATATTTGTACGAATTTTCTTATACCCAAGTGTATTTCTTGAAAGACAATGCACTCTGAGTCTTTCGTAAATTTTCACCGAATTTATTGGATTATTATTATTTTACAATCTTTATGAAGTTGTGGCTGAAAATATTTGTACGAATTTTCCTATATCCAAGTGTATTGTTTAAAAGGTAATACACTCTCTGCTTATATTAATTCTTTAAATTTTTAGTGGGAATTTTGTTTGGCCATTATAACATTTATTGCAATTATGACATGCTATTTTATAGACTGTTAGTTGTTTGTTTGTTATTAATTCTGCTCTATGTTGAGAATAAAAGTAAGACGAGTTGCTTATTAGTTTAAATTCAATGTTAATATTAACAGCTTTAAACATTTGTTTAAATTTTTCTGAAAAATCTATGATCTACATCGGGTGTATGTAATAAAATAAATATATTACCCCTTTAATTAGCCTGATCAATATTATCAGAAGACTTAGGGGAAAAACTACATAATATATTATGAGTTTTTGGTAAATTTTTATTGAATTTATATTATTTTATATTTTTTATGGAATGGTACCTGAAGATATTTAAAGAATGAATTTTCCTATAGGGTCAGGTGGGGTAATTGTAAACAGGCTCTTTATTTCCATAAAATAGGACTCTCGATTATTTCAACTAATGGAAATTATACGTAGACTGTGGTGTTGACTTTTGACGGTTGGATGCATTAGCGCACTAAATAGCAGAGGAAGAGTGTCGCAATATTTTATGTTAAACAGTGAAAATATTTCTATATATGTAATAAATAATTTTTGGGGTAATTGTGAACACGGCTTTATAAATATAATTTTCATTGGAATTCACATTTGAAAGCGAATTGTTCACTTTTACCCCATTAAAAACCTTTATAAAGCCAGTACAAACAAGATGGTTGTTCACATTTACCCCTAAGTTTTCGACTGCGTTAATAAGTGAAGGGGCAATTGTAAACTTGTTTTTTTGCAAAAAAAATCCGAATTTGCATATTTAACAACAGAAATTCACTTAAGACCAAACAAGGAACTAAATTAATCATATAGTCGCCTAAATTTAATCTTCATCTAAGATAAATCGAAATTCAAAAGTCAAACTTCCAAAATCGTTCACAATTACCCCACCTAACCCTACTCCAGTTGTATTTTTTAAATGATTTATTTACTTATGAATGAGAGTTGTTGGTAAATTCTTATTGCATTTATTGGACTTATTTTATTATTTATATAAAAAGATTATTTATTGAAACTATTTGTATCCACTGCCAAAATGACATACGGTACTATCGCGTTCAAAATCCACTTTAAGCGATCCGTAGTTGGCCAACATAATTATATTTTCCGTCAAACGAGTGTAATTATCCGTTTTTTAATCAAACCAAACGAAATCATCCGGCCTATTATCCATCAACCTACAGTAACAACTAACAACTATTAAAACACGAACACTATGTGTGTGGCCATAGATAATGACAATGACACGGCAAATTGCAAGTGACATTCGAAAATTGAATATTAAGAATAATAAAGCGCTTTTCGGATGTAGTGGCCGGTGGTTTATTATTTTTTTCCTATATGTATAGACACTTCTAATGTTACGTACCTATGTTACGATGGTTACATACCAGTTTTGGTTGAATCGACGAGTTAATGTAGTTCCCACCAAAAAGGATGACACACGAAAATATTGCCTTCCATAAGACGAATAAAAAAAATTAAGATAGATTCGGATGTAATGCATCGGTTGTTTTTATCAAAAGACTGCTGACTTTCGTTTTGCTTATTTACTAGGGAAATATAATTACTTACTTAAAAAGTAATTTGCATCAATCTTTAATAGGTAAATACTACATAAATAACACATAGACAGGCACGTTGTCATTGTGCATATGTATGTATGTATATTTATACAGGGTTTTTCAAGTTAATGGGCTATTAGAAGTATATGAATTATTAGAAGGAATTAAATTCTGAAACTTGGGCTCATTTGGTAATTGTTTATGCCGCTTCTTTTAAAAATATTTTCAAGTTCGATTTACATCCGGTTATACCGGAAGTCGATACCAACTTTCTTATTTTAAATGGATTGGTATATTTTTTACGCTGAATTCGAATAAAACGTGTAATTCTAAGGTAAGTTTGATAACCAACTTGTACACCTATGACGATCAGTTTCTGAGTTAACTTAATTTATAGAAAAAAAATCGGTACCGCAACCCAAATTATAAAAAATCATAACTTCCACAAAATACGACTAAGAGTGTTGAAATTTTTACTAGTAATAGCTGAATATTAGTGCTAACGCCTTGACAAAATTGAATGAAATAATTAATACAGGGCGTTCAAAATAAAATTCTAAAATTGAAAAACTTCAAACACGAATTACCTCGTTTTTTCAAATGGCACCTACTATTTTTTATTTTTTCAATCGATTCCTTTTTTTATCCTCTTTCGATCTATATGGATACTTCCTATTTTATGTAATAATTCAAAATTATTCGAAAATTTTCAAATAAAATAGGAAGTATCCATATAGATCGAAAGAGGATAAAAAAACGAATCGCTTGAAAAAATAAAAAATAGTAGGTGCCATTTGAAAAAACGAGGTAATTCGTGTTTGAAATTTTTCAATTTTAGAATTTTACTTTGAACGCCCTGTATAAATTATTTAATTCAATTTTGTCAAGGCGTTAGCACTAATATTCAAATATTACTAGTAAAAATTTCAACACTCTAAGTCGTATTTTGTGGAAGTTATGCTTTATAATGTGGGTTGCGGTAGCGATTTTTTTTTTCTATAAATTAAATTAACTCAGAAACCGATCGTCATAGATGTACAAGTTGGTTATCAAACTTACCTTAGAATTACACGTTTTATTCGAATTCAGCGTAAAAAATATACCATTCCATTTAAAATAACAAAGTTGGTATCGACTTCCGGTATAACCGGATGTAAATCGAACTTGAAAATATTTTTAAAAGAAGCGGGCGGCATAAACAATAACCAAATGAGCCCAAGTTTCAGAATTTAATTCCTTCTACTACCTTATTAATATACTTCTAATAGCCCATCAACTTGAAAAGCCCTGTATATGATGTATACTGTACCGTATAAAGGCACATAACGTTATAAGCGGTAAATAGCCATATTTCCGTTAAAAATATATTTAATTGTTTCCATAGGCAGCTACATTTTTAACTTTTGTGTTTTTGTAAACACAAAACGTTGCATGTATTTATAATGTATAGTAGATAATTATTTATTCATTTTTTTCTTTATTAATTCATGTTTGAATTTTAAAATTATTTTCGATAAAAATCTTATTTTAGGTACACATGTTTCTACTTTCCAGTAGACATTAAAAAAAATAAATAATCCATTAGTGTACATTTACCTACACAGAATTTTTTTGAAGTTAATTTGAAAGTATCAATTTGCAAAGAATTTTAGAACAAAAAATTTGAAGAAAGCATATTATGTTAACAGAAAAAATGAATTATTTAAGATAATGGACCATATTAATCAATGCAGTGATCTAAGGGTTAAAATGTCAACCAAAAATTAAGTTTAAAAAATAAAAATAAATTGTTCACCTCATCAGTCCCAACTGATACAACAGAATTGATTTAGAACGTTTAAAATTATAGTACAGTTGAACTTGGATATAACGAACGCGAAGGGACTGAGAATTTTGTTCGTTATAGCCGGATATTCTTTATTGGCAACTTTTATTATCATCTTAGGTAATTAAGGGATGTAATACTCTTTTATAAATTTCGTTCGTTATATTTCTTTATGTAGTTAACGCAAAACCTTCACCGACCACAGAAATTAAATATCTCTTTGTTGACATTCTTTCTTTCTATGCTCCTCCACAGGCGAAAATACATAAAATGGTATGCGCGTGGAATGTGTCTTTTCATCCACATCTATTTAAAAACATCTCTTCTTTCTGTTTAAAGGTTTTTATTTTAATAAAAGTTAGTGGATATTTCTAACACAATTTATAGTTTGTAGTCAGACTCCGAGGGGCCCCCTGAGCTTGGGGGCCCCGGGGCACTGCCCCGTCTAGCCCTATGGTAGTTACGCCACTGGCTGTAGGTAGGTATAATTTGTACAAATTTTCCAATACCCAAGTGTATTTTTAAAAATATAGTGCACCCCCTACTGATTTTTGTGGTTTGTCTTAAATCCATGAATGAAAGTGATTTGTAAATTTTTATTGCATTTATTGGAATTAATTATTTTATAATTTTTGTGCACATTTTTCTATACCCAAGTGCGTTTTTAAAAAGATAGAGCACCCACCCTATTTATGTTTCCTATGATTTGCCTTATCAAGTCTATATTTATAGATGAAAATGGAATAACTTTACCACATCTTGTTTTTGGAAATCATTTAATCAAGGTTGTTTATATTTACTTTGAATACTTTTTTCTTTCATATATGTAACCTGTAGTACGGAGGAAACAATAGCTTCAAATTACGCAAGTACCTCTACCCGTGAAATCTTCGGTCCAATTTAATGATTTAAGTATATTTACTTAGAGTACCTACGTTAAGTTAAAATTGAACAGTAGAACAATAAAAAATATCTGCTGAAGTGGACGCACCTTCTTGATAGCCATTTCATAATTTATTTCAATTGTAGCTACCCTTTTATCTTTTAAATTGCATATTCATAATGTACATGGAAAATACGTGGCTTAGTACTATGCAATGTAAAAGCTTTTCACAGTTCATAAAATAGTGGCCAATTTAATAAGTGCTTTTTAAGAAAATATAAAGTGAGTTTAAGTGAGAAAATGTGAGGTTATTAAAGTATAAAGCTAAAGAAAAAAATAGAAAACAAGAATATTAATTATATAATTATTAAATAAATATAAATATTTTTAATTGTATTGATGCAGTAAATATTTTACCAAGAAAGAAAAAAGAAAAATACTAAATTATGAATTTGCAATATCAATACAAAGATTCATAAAAAGAAATAATGAAATAAAGTGCATTCCCTTTTAAAAATAGTTACAAACCCAAAATTGTATTCAGTACTCAAACTTTTGTTAAAAAATCTATAGTTTATACATACCACCAGAAGGGTAGTTTTGGAAAACCTTAGACTGGTTTTAAAGCCAATAAATGCAGAAAATCATATTTTCCTGATACAAACTTCAATACACTATAGCAGCCCCTTGTGGGGGTTGTTTTAAGAAATCGTAAAAAGCGTTTAAATATTTGTGCGTTTTAAAAGGTTGTTTAAACATTTTAAGATTAGAGCAGAGAACGCGATTTTTTATATTAACTTTTTTCCACCTAAGGGGTTGATTTTGAGATAATTTTATGTTAGTGCACTTCAGTAACTTCTAAGGAACACATTTTCTCATTTTTTTTTCTTTTATTACGCTGTAGATTGTCTACATATTAATTTACTCATTTATTTATTTACCTAGTTATTAATTTATATTAAGTATATTTATTTATTTGTTTTATTTTTCAAAATATTATTTCTAAAAGAAATACTGTAATTTTAGATTGTCCATAAAAAATTAAATAAAATCCATATTTCCATCTATTTTTTTTATTAGAAAACTCTAACGTGTTTCGTGACGCTCTAACTTTTCTTAAAAAAATCTGTAGATCGAAACCCCAGGATAAAACTATTTATATTTAAGCATAACTTCGATAAACACAGGAAATCAGATTTTTCATACAGTTTGCGAGGGTTTGTATTGTGAAATCATGAAATAAGAGTTTTATAATTTATTTTCAAGGGTTGGTTATTCGTATAAGTTTAAAGTTGAGAACGCGATTTTACAACCCAAGGGGTTGACCAGGGAAAAGATCGTAGTGCATCTTTTACACCCTCTAAAGATCACGTATTCCAAATTTCACGTTTAGGCTGTAGGTACTTTGTCTATTAATTAATTTGTTCATTTATGTATATAGTTATTAATCAATTAATTAATTTATTTATTTATTTTATATTTTTTCTCTTTCTGAATTATTATTTCTGAAGTAAAAATTCTTTAATCTTAAATTATTATCCAATATCTAACAAATATCAAAAATAGTCGTCTTTTAAGTCGTTACAGAAGGTCACCTAATGCCTTGTCTACATATTACAATTTTTGTCTTATCAAATAAACCAGTTTTTTTATAAATCCAACTCGTCCTTGTTTACGGCTATTTTTAGAAATGATGTCAGCTAGAGTTTTGATCAGGCGATGGAACTTGCACGAAGCAAACCGTACGAGGTTCACTAAGACTGGGACGAATACGGAAAAGCACGAAGATGAACGTTCTGTACAGAAAATTGAGCAAGGCGGTCGGTATTATTATTGCAACAAACGCGAGCAATTATTTATGTGATTTAATCTTATTAAATAACGGACTTTAGTGTTTAAGAAGAGTGGTGGAAATAAGGCACAACTATACGAAAATATAAGGTATTATACCATTTAAATATAATTACATAAAAACGATATGTAGATAATTAAATATACGTATAATAACGCATTAAAAATCTTAACCTATAAATTCTGAAGGAACTTGCAACCAACACTTTGTCACTAGGGAGTTTTAATTGTTTGTAACAAAATCAAGTAACTAAGTAGGTGTCACTAAGAAGGTTTCGACAATTTACTTATTAATTTGTTTTAGTATTGTTATTTAATGGATCTTAGTGATTGAGAAAAGTGGTTAAAATAGGACACAATTTTACAAAATCATTAGGTATTATAAGTATTATTTAAACATAATTACATAAAAACGACCTGCTGTAGTTTAACATATATATAATAAGTAAATAAATCTCAAAACCGCATTCATAATTCTAACCTATAAAATTTGAAGGAACTTGAAAGCAAAAATTTGTCACTAGGGGATTTTGATAGTTTGTAACAAAAGCAAGTAACTAAGTATGTCACTGAGAAGGTTTCGACAATGTACTTGATAATTTTTTTTAGTAGTGTTATTTAATTGATCTTAGCGATTGTGAAAGGTGCCTAAACAGGACACAATTTTACAAAATCATTAGGTATTATATTATTTAAATATAATTACGTAAAAACGATCTGTAGGTAGTTTAATTAAATTAATAGTATCATAAATGTGAACAGAATTGCATCCTATAAATTGTAAGGTAGAAACTTGAACTTAAATAAGACTCAACTTTACAAAAATATTTGGTATTGTATTATTTAATCTGCAGGTATTTAAATAAATAGTCTCAAATACTCATACATAATTGAAACCTATAAATTGAAAAGGATCTCGATGATAAAAATTCCAAACTAAGAGTACTATCAATTTAAATTAATTTTATCAACGAGGTACTTCCGGTTATATGTATCAAAAATAGATACAGATTTCCTTATTTTAAACAAAAAGATGTACTTGGTTGAAATGTACTAAATGGTAAACATCAGTTCGATTTTGACCAAATATTCAGTCTATTTGTTGTAAGAATAGTAACAATTAGCGGTGTGTTAACTTTGTATACTTATTTTGCTGTCTTATTAGAGCAGTGCTGAAGCCTTCAAAAATAGTAAAAAGTAAAAAATATTATAGTTGGATGAAACCCATTGGAAAAGGAAGAGAATATAACAGAAATAAAAGGAAAAATAATTTACGGGTGATCTGAGGTCGGGAAGGGGAAGGGGGTGAGTTTTTGGGGGAAAAAAACGGTTTTCCTTGATTTCCGGAAAAACTACAACTCTTATGGAAAAAAGTTACATGGCAAAGTTGTAGGTAATAAAAAGATCTACAACTTTTGTATTTACACTTTTTTCACATAACCTCAAAATTTATGTGAAAAATTCCTGAGAAAACTTACCATAGTATTGTATATTTTTTTTCACACCATCAGAAAGTAAAGATTTCAACGAAGAAAAAGCCCACCAAAGTTTTTAAAAAAGCAGATATTTTGACGTGAGAATTTTCGATTGAAAATTAGGGTGCTTTTCCGATATTAAGTAAAAATAAAGTGAAAAAATAAATATTTCAAATCAAACAAATTACAGCGTGTTTAAAACATAAATAGATGTTTTCACTAAATTTCGTGAAAAAATAAATATTTTTTTGTAAAAGATAAAAATAAAAACTAAAAAGTTGGTTATTTGAATCTTTCACATAAATTTTGAGGTTATGTGAAAAAAGTGTAAATACAAAAGTTGTAGATCTTTTTATTACCTACAACTTTGCCATTTAACTTTTTTCCATAAGACTTGTATTTTTCCGGTAATCAAGGAAATCCGTTTTTTACCCTTAAAAACTCACCCCCTTCCCCTGCCCGACCTCAGATCGCCCGTAAATTATTTTTCCTTTAATTTCTGTTACATTCTTTTCCTTTTCCAATGAGTTTCATCCTACTATAATTTTTTTGGTTTCAAAAATTATCAACCCTGATCTATATATCTAATGCCGATTTGTTTATTTTGTAGTGGGAAGAATAATAGAAGAATTGGGAGTGAGGGGGAGATATGACGCAGCCACGCAATACATAAGCTGGTGAGTGTTTTGGTATATTTATATATATTATTTTTTGAAGGATTTTAATTCAATTCGTAATAAGTCGAAATTATCGAGCCACAGTCGAATGTCACTTTACATGTCTCAAATTGCTATCAAAATGAAATAAAAGTTTGTGTACTTTATTCCTATTTTCGCTATAAATCAGAAGTTATCGATTCGATGCTTCTTTTATAATAATAGTGAAATAAATCAGACACTGAAAGAAAAATGTACTTTATAGTTTAGAGAAACATCTAAGTAAAAGGCGGATCCTGGATTTTAAGGGGCTCACAATTTTCTTTTATCTTCTTCCCAGTTTCAAGCTTTTGTCAGAGGCGGATTCAGGATTTTTAGAAGGGCTTACAAAAATGTCTGCCTTTTTTCGGGTTCTACAGTACTATATGTATTAAATATTGATTAATATAATTATACAGTTTTGATTTTTCTGGTTCACAAGGGGTCCAAACTTAATCGCCCACCCCATGGATCCGCTACTGACTGTTATTGTTAAATTTGAATGGTTTTGTTGCAATTAAAAAAAAAAAGATTAGTTAGAGACAGATGTCAGTTACAAAAGCACAAATAAGGAGATTTAGTTTAATAAATTATTGTTCGAAAATTGTAAGGGACGTGATATGTTTTAATTTCGGAAAATGTAAAGATTAGTTCAGGTTAAAAAGCATAAGTAGACTGACGATGATTACAATGGAATTCAAATTAGGAAGCTTTTCGTTTGATAAAATCGGTAGAAAAATACAGCCATTACCTACCGAAAAAAACTGAACAAAAATTGCTTGTTTAAGACATAATGAACGATTCGAAGTGTCGTCGTTTTTAGGTTACAGTTACGCAAGGCTTTGTAGTGTAGCACAGAATTGTTTAAAATTTAACAGCAAAGGCTGTAATCAAAACGCAGTAATTGTGGCCTTTGGCTCCTAGTTTTCTCCAAATAAAAATTGTTATGTTTTTCGGTTGCTCTGTTTATCTAGCATGGATGACTGGCATCAATTGCTTATTTTACTCGCGGTGATTCTCCTTCACAACTAAAGAGAAACTTGTTAACTTAATTGATGATTACTGAATTAAAAAAATAATTGGTCTCAACCAGGTCGAACTAACGGTTTGGTTGACGAAAGACTTTCAAATCCATTCAGCAGCCAACTGAACAATAAAAACAATTTTCATTTTCATCAAATTATTTTAAGCTGATTGTCAAGATCAACGTCTTTGGAATTTGTTAGGTTTAACTTTTAGAAATAATTTTCTCAGAACTACATATAATTTCTGTCAAATTTCTTAGGTTAGATTAGATGAAGTGTCCTAATACGAGTTAGCAGAGGTGTAAGAACGAATTATTGATGGTATATCTTAGCATGTGATTCCAATGAATATTTTAGAAGATCTTGGCGTTTCTAAGAGTTGTTTCATTAAGAAAAAAAAAATGTATTTGTTATGATTACCACAAACAGAGTAGAGGCCTAGGTTGACAACTTCAGGGCAAGTAGTTTTAGAACGATATATAATGTCGGTCAAATTTGTGAGGTTATGTTAGATGAGGTGTCTTCATAAAAGTTTAAGAACGAATTATCCAAAGTATTTCTCAGCAAGTCATTCCAATGAATATTTACAAAAAGAATACGGTTTTTAAAGGTGTTTCATTTAGAAAAAGGACCTAGCAGCAGAGTTAGGGGCGTATTTTGACAACTTGCAAGGCCAATGTTTTTGGAACGACATGTAATTTCTATCAAATTTGCGAGGTAATGTTAGATAAAGTGTCTTAATACGAGTTACAAATTAGAGAGATGGGTGCTTTTAAGAAGTGTTTCATTATGTGAAAGAAAATTGCAGTGGGTAATGTGAAAGATATCACTGTTGCTTAATAATTTTTTAAAATAGGCAATTACCTAAATTTTAATGATTAAGGTACCATTTGGTTCTTATATTTCTGATAGCATTTGCGTTCTTTTCAGACTAATGATGTGCAAAAACATATACTCTACTATTGTTTCTTTTTTTACTCACATAACTTGCATATTTCTTTATGAATAATTACACCGATTGAATCATTAGTTATGTAGGCATAAACAAGGGAAAGTCGTTTTAAAAATCAATTCCGGAAATCCTAATTAGTCCGTTATATTTATAGTTTATGTCCACGTGCCGTTGCTGTTTTTGCTTTATGTTTCATTACAACCACATTGTTGTGGATCATTATCATTATAACGTACAATGTCCATATTTTTTAAAATTTTCACTTTTTATTGTTACGGAAGTGGAGAAAAACACCGTAAATTGTTTAGTATACGTATTACAATGCATTGTTAGATAAAATACTCATGCTTAATAAGAACTATTACTATAGGTACGTATTATAATTAAAATGCATGAATGTGTTACATTTACATACCATGAAGATATCTGCATATTATTAAGCATGCAAATTTAGGTAGTCATAAATGTGTATGATGTATAATCACTTCCGTAGATATGATAAGACAAAATGTTTTAGCGCACCGGAATGCTAGGGCTATAAAAAATATTTTCCATGAGACATTGACTTTTTAAAATTATTTTTGAAAAAATAATTGAATAACAAATATTACTTGATATTAGCTGTATTTCTCAGTATCGTTAATGCCATTAAGGATTCAAAGGAAGTGGGTTAAGTTTGTAGCAATTTTCGCCTATGATAATCATTAAATTTCAAAATATTGATTAAACCTATTTTATTATATTTGAAGAAATTCAAGTATTTATCTTCATTTTTAGATCGAGTTGATAAAAAAAATACCGGCCAAGTGCGAGTCGAACTCGCGCACCGAGGGTTCCATACAAACCTGTATACGTGTGATGTAACTAAAAATTTAAGATTTTCGGAATTTTTCCTTTATATGTGCTATAAAACATTGCTTCATACCAAATTTCAAGATTCTAAATCGACTGGAAGTACCCTTTAGGTTTTGATTCCCTTGCAAGTAGTTGCGAGTTTGAAAATATGCGGCTTAAATTGCTGTTTCTTTTGATTGCGTTGACATAGAAGTTTGATTTTGTTACAGCTTAAAGGTATTATAGACCTGAGTATTTGATATGAATTTCAATTTAATACCTCTACGCGTTCATGAGGAAAGGGGTAGTAACTTTAAAATTATTGAAAATATTTTTATTATATGATGTAACTAAAAATTTACGGTTTTCGCAATTTTTCCTTTATCTGTGCTATGAGACGTTGCTTCGTTCCAAATTTCAAGATTCTGAGTTCACGGGAAGTGCCCTCTAGGTTTTGATTCGAAAATTTGCGGAAATTTACCGCATAAAGGGACTGTATCTTTTGATAGCGTTGGCTTAGAAGTTTGATTTTTTCACAGTTTTTAAAGGACAATAGACCTGAGTATTTGTATAAGTTTTAGCTTGATACCTCCACGCGTTCCTGAGAAAAAGGGTCTTGACAGACGGACGGACGACGTTTTTACGATTATTTTTTAAATATATTACGCACTCAATGCACCAAAATAAATATGCTCTAGTTTAAAAGAGTATTAATTGTAATGATCGAGAAATAAAAAATATTGTGGTGCATAAAGCATATTATATAGGGATATAAATAAAAGATCGAGAAAACGTCGAAAATGGCAAAAGTATAAGAAATATCCTACGACTGTTTACTTTTTCTGTTATCAATTTAATCTAAATATAAAGATAAATACCTGAACTTCTTATACATACAATAAAAAGGCTTTAATCAAAATTTTTTATTTTCCTAACTATGACGAGCGAAATTACTAGGAGTTTTGCATACCTCCTTTGATTAATTCTTTTATTTTTGGGAACATCAAAATGAAGGCGAGGTGTCCATCAAAATCTTATTGAATCTCATTTAAAGGGATAGAGGTTAGGGGCCGTTCATAAAATACGTTCGCATACAAGGGGGGGGGGATGAGTGGGTCTTGCTGAGTGTGACATGATGTGACAAGGGGGGACAGGGGGTCTACAACAACGTGATGTTCGCCGTTCATCAAAAAATTTTACTAAATTTTTACACAATCCTTGGACTTCTTCTGATAAATAGAAATATTATTTATTTGTTCGTTACAGAAGATATTTATTTATTTATTTAAATTTTATTATGAAAATAAAATAAATATTTTTGACTATCAAAATTTGTGTATTATCAATCAAAATTTATCTTGTTCAGAGGGAGGGGGGTGTTTAGTTTTTGTAACGTAATATGTACAGGGGGGTCCCAGAAAGTGTGACACAGCGTGACAACTGGAGGGGGGGGTCAAAAAAAGCTAATTTTGGTGTGACGTAATTTATGAACAGCCCCTTATAGTAGAAATTTATAAGTTGATTTTTTGATACGTAGAACCAAATTGGTTAGGGAACAGCATCAACTATTGGAAATTTCGTGTAATTATTACTTAATAACTCGGATTATTGAAATTTTTTTATTATTCAACTATTTAGATATAACGAAAATAGTATTTGGCGCCAACTTCGATAAGTTGAATTTTTGGAGGAATCCCTTAATAATTTTTTGGATTTTAACGTCTCTTATTAATAGCAGTCAGGCAGTTCTGTTTCTATGATTATTTGTTTATCAAAACGAACTATTTAAAAAATTTGTCTTGACCAAAAATTAAATCTTATAAATAAGTGGAAAGTGGTGCACTGGAAAAAAATTTTATCAATGGAAAAATTTAAATTTTGGTTTTTTAAAAATTTAAATTTTTAAAAACATAAAATTTTGGGCTCCAATTTTACTGATATAGTTATTAATTTTTTAATTATGCTGCAATCTTAAAAATTTTTAGAGTACCTATATGTACTTATTTGGCATAATAACGTTAAATGGTTTAAGTTCGTCTCATAAAATATGGTACTACATATAGTAAATAACAAAAATATACATATGATACTTGCATGGAATGTACGGAATTCGTTGATGATTTATATTATTAAATTACCATCTTTAACAACTTCATATAAGAAGTTGTTTGTCTACTTCATTAACGGTATCTCCATTTTGAATTTTATTATCGCATAATATGTAATTCATTTTACTGTAAAGTACCTTAAGTAAGTACATCTTACTTATGCTTATTGACGGGATATATTTCAATTTTGAATTTCACAACGAACGAGAGATATAGATAGTACCTAATGGTCTCAGTTAAATATTTGAATAATTAAAAAGTTGCTTGTTTAATATCCCAAATCGGAAATAAAACAAACTAATCAATTTCCACGTTTATTACTTGACGTAGGTACGTTTCGCCAACTTATGGCTTCTTCAGAAGTTATAATTAAACTTATGGCGAAATGTTAGAAACAAAAAAAGAAGAAATAGGGTCCTACGAAAAAAGCTATGTTTTTTAACTCTGGCAACGCCGGGTTTCGCAGTTAGTAGATGATAAACTGCTTCCTCTTATATTTTGACTGGTCCTCGTAAAATGCACGATGGCGCTATCCGGCCTTTAATATGTGTGTGTCTACTGGGTTAAACCAGAAACGAGTCGCGGCGTTGTCCCATCTTTCGGTGTTTCGTAGTATTTCACATCGCATCAGTAGAACGTAGAACCTGCATAAAGAATGTGAAACACTTAAGATTTGACACGAGATTAAAGTCGACACTAATTGCACCTGTTCGAATAGTTTGGTAGCCATTATTACGGACATTTCGAGATCAAGTTTCCGTTGAGCGCATTTTTTTCTGACGTTCCAGTAAAAACACCGTCACATTAATACAACTTTTAAGTAAATCGTACCTGTTATAAATTGTCGATAATTTTTAATGAGGACGCTACTTGAGTATGGCAGATGTGGTATAAATAATATAAAGTAAATCGACTTTTTTTAATTTATACCTATCTATATCTTTTACATGTACATTTGTGCATATTTATGTATAATAAATGTGTTACCCAATGAATTTTTTACTAGGTGTTTAAGATAGAAAGACCGTTGCTTCAGTTGAAATATGTTGCAAACTTTATGTCTGATGGAAACTGGATTAATTCTGATTATTTTTTAATAGTAATTTTAAGTTTTAAGCACAAATATGTATGACATACCTAGGGTTGCCACCTTTTTTTTTGCATTTAAAGTACATTGGTTATTATAGTTAAGGGAAAAAAAGTACATGGTATGAAAATAAAGTACAATTTATTTTTCTTTCTTATTATACTTAAAAACATATTTTTTATTGCTTTTTGCAGTTTGTATCAAATTAGTATCTTTACTAAATAATTGCACAGCATCTTTACAGTCTATATTAAATTAAAATAAATTAGTAATTCATTTTTTATCAAATTTAGAGACGCTTTGTTTTTTTCGTCTCGCCATTTACTATTCATCACAGAAAAAACTATTTCTGTAAACGCTGACGTGGCGGGAATAGACAATAAAAATGAAATTATTTTATACAAGTTTCATTATTTCTCTTCTTAAATACTTGCTGCCATTTCTGTGCAGTTGGTAGTTCTGCTAAATCCTCAGCACAAAGTACAAATCTGATTATAAAGCTGGTTAAATAAAGCAATTACTCCATAAAGATTATCCACATCTACATTAAGTTTTTGCAGATTTAAATTTTCATTTATGTTAACAATATTATCAAATTTTTATTGCTCTACTAAGTGTAAATAACCAGTTTATGTTATTAAAATCAAACCATTTATTGAGGTACTCTAGGGCTTTGTCAATAAATAATAAAAAATTCCTGTGAATTTCCTTAGTCAGTTCTGGTGAAGATAGCAATTCTATATGGTGGGACGACGAAATACTTAAGACATTAACTTTTCAAAATCCCAAAAAAATCAAATCATACGAAATAAAGTATTTTCACGTTTTTTGTTCTCATAAAGTATAGAGTACAATTACCTGAAATAACGTACAATACTTTATTATAAAGAACGGGTGGCAACCCTAGACATGCCTCTGACTGACTCATCAACGCAACACCCAGTCTGCTAAACCCTTATTAGACCTTAAATACTAAAATTTTGCACAGAGGTTTATTTTAGTATGTTTTAAAAGGCATAAGAGAGGATACTTAAAAAATTCAATCCCTAAGGTAGTGAAATAGGGTTGGTAACTTTTGTCTATGTTTGTCAACCGATTTTATTATTAAATAATAACACAGAACTATGCTTACCAAAATTTTATTCAACCCGACAATTGTTTCGTTATTATCAAGAATGAACCGTACTAAAGTTCTAATGTGCTAAGGAACTATGTACAGGGTTTTTCAAGTTGATGGGCTATTAGAAGTTCATGAATTAGTAGAAGGAATTCAATTCTGAAACTTGGGCTCATTTGGTTATTGTTTATGCTGCTTCTTTTAAAAATATTTTCAAGTTCGATTTACATCCGGTTATACCGGAAGTCGATACCAACTTTCTTATTTTAAATGGAATGGTATATTTTTTACGCTGAATTCGAATAAAACGTGTAATTCTAAGGTAAGTTTGATAACCAACTTGTACACCTATGACGATCGGTTTCTGAGTTAATTTAATTTATAGAAAAAAAAATCGCTACCGCAACCCAAATTATAAAAAATCATAACTTCCACAAAATACGACTAAGAGTGTTGAAATTTTTACTAGTAATAGCTGAATATTAGTGCTAATGCCTTGACAAAATTGAACTGAATAATTTATACAGGGCGTTCAAAATAAAATTCTAAAGTTTAAGAACTTCAAACACGAATAACTTCGTTATTTCAAATGACACCTACCATATTTTATTGTTTTCAATCGATTCCTTTTTTTATCCTCTTTCGATTCTAGAGATACTCCCTACTGTTTTATTTGAAAATTTTTGAGTAATTTAGAATTTTTAAAATATAGATAATTTCATTAATTTTGGCGTAATAGCAGTGTGCCTTCCTTGGACAATTGACAACCAACGACAATCAAAGCAAAATCACAGTAAAACCTTTTTTATTGCTTAATTTCTATTGGGGAGATGTTCGAGACAAATGTTTATAATAAATACTTCAATTGAAGTTTTCGTTTTTGATTATTTTTTCTAACAGAAATTAATCGAAAATGCAATTTTTGGCTTCATTTTGCATTGATTGCTGTTAGTTGTCATTTTTACAAGGCACACCTTTTTATGCGAAAAATATTAAAATTGGTTATTTGAAGTCATAATTCAAAAGTAGTACAATAGAGTTATTGTACTGTCTAAAACCAGTATTTCATTTGGGTAACTCCTTCGACTTGTTTTCTTCATCAACAAGTTGCACATGGTACACATTTTGTAAAACCCATTCCAATTGTTTCATCTAACTTTGGTTTGAGAGAGTATCTGTGAAATATTAACAATATGTGTAAGTACTATAGGTATAAGAAAGAATGAAATTTTATATCTGTTCCCTTAAATATGTCGGTGTCTATAATTTGAATTGTACAAATTTAGTAAAATAAAATGTAGTGCCTGACACAACATTCTACAAATTTTTAAAAGAACAAAAATTGTATTATCGTGCTTTTGATTGGCCTATAGCTAATAAATATTTCCATAGTTTAAATCATTTTTTCTGATCGACCATTAAGAATAATTGCAATCTAGCTTTGCAAATTAAATGTTTTGGTATACTGTTGCTACCCATACATCAATTTATTAATCGTCTACACATACATTTATTTTTTTTACGCACGTTATGTTGAAACTTGAAACTATAGGCGGTTGATGAATGATTGTAATTGCCCAATTTAGAGCTTCAAACGGTTGTTAATAGTCCAAAGTGCTTGTTCATTTCTTATGAATACCTGTGTTACATACATACACACGTACATGGGTATAAGATACTTTGAAATCCGGAACAGATTGTGTAGAATGTGTAACTGCATTTATTTGTGTGATGTACCTGCAAAGGTGAGAGATCGTCTGTCACTGATTATAAAATTATTCAAATGCTTGTGGAGTGCATAGAGACGTCATTATTGTGTTGACGTGTTTGTTAATCGATGATTTTATAATGGAAATGAAGAAATCATTGTGTACAGTTCAATTTGTGGAGCGGGCATCGTAAATAATAATTATCTACGAACTAATCGATTAAAAGCTTTGGAAATGTCGAATCAATTACATAAGTAAATAATGTAGTACTTAGATATATTTTCAGAAATGGAACATGATAAATAGTACCTACCTACAGTCATTTGGTAGAAAAAAAGACGTTATCTGGAAAGTTTTTATATTGTAATGTGATCTTTTCAAATTTCAACTTTGCTTCCTCGTGTCTTTGCCGCTTGCGCCGCCACATTGGATAGTACACTATATTTCGTTTATAACGATGATGAAAGGACAATTAAATTCCGTCGCTATATCCGGAAGTCGCTATATAAAAAGAAAGAGAGAAAGAATAGAAGAAGGAAATTAGGCAAGAAAAGTACCCGGTAACTGATTATTAAATTTAACTTTATCAACCTTAACTTTTATAAACAATTACTAAGTACAACTGCTGACTGACTATCTGTGAATGTAAAGAAAAGATAAAAAAAGTTTTGTGCTTATTAGACTCGGTCGCAATATCAGTCAGTATGAGATTTCTAGCATCTTGTAATTAATAGTTCATTAAAATTAGTCGCTAAAACCGCAATCGACGTTACATGCGAAGTCATTACAGCCAAATTTTCTTCTTAAGTTACTCCTTAAATTCAAGGGAATTATGTGTTATGTCGTTATAACCAAAAGGTCGTTACAACCGAAGTCGTTATAAATGAAATCCACTGTATTTCTATTTCTACTCATTCTTCGATAAAACAGTTACATACAAAGTGAATATTAATTTTACGAAAAAAAAAAAAGTTATTACGTAAATTGTAGCAAACTTTCTCTAGTTTCATTTTGTACATAACTATTTTTATCGTAGTATGAGTAGAAAAGGAGATATTATCAAAAAACTGCTTTTAGAGCCATTTTTCCAATATGGTAGCGCGAGCGGCAAAGTTGAAATTCGGAAGGAGCAAATCGAAATATACAAAATCGACAATTTTCAAAACTCCTGGATTTTTTTTATGTAAAACCACTAAATGACTGGACTACAATGCTACAATACCAGGGCCGTAGCTAGGGGGGGGGGGGCAACGTGGGGCAATGCCCTACCTTGAAATCACAATGCCCTACTTTAAATATACCAAAAACTAGGATAAATTATTATAATTACATTGTTTGTGCATAGTTTGAGACAAAAAAAATTGTAGCGATAGGTAGGTATCTGAACTTTTCCGAACATACCACACTTTGTGACATTTATTTCATAATACCTATGTATAATAATTCTTTGCTCTGTGTATAGACGGCATTTGAAGCGCCATCACATTAAGCGATGGGTCTATTTAATTATAATATCTGTAATGCAGAGGGAATTCCCCGTAGCATATAGGAATTGCAATATGGGCTATATTGCAAGATGTGGTACGGAGAATCCCTTTTCAAACTAAAATAAAGATAAACTAGAGATTTTTTATGATTGTTTGTAGTTTGGTTAACTGAAGTGTACGGTAAAGTGTTTAAGTCAAAAATCGATACAATTATTGTTATTTTTATTGATATAAATTGAATATTCATTGATTTCGCGATTGATATACGGGCTTTATTTGAAGAAAAACGGAGAGTTGAAGAGCAAATTGACCATGAAGAACCTCAATGCTCAAAACAGGTGCAAGCACAAAATACAATCGCTACTCCTAGTTCCACAGCAGCAGGTTGGTCAACACATATTGGTAATGTTAGCTATGGTATTCCTTCTGATATTGCACAAAGCTTGCAGAAAAAATATGATCTAAATGGTATTTTCGGTCGTATCTATTTACTCGTATCACCCCACCCAACAATTAATTATTACCTCACTCTCACTCAGACATGGATCCAAATTTGGAAGTTAAACCATCTTGTTCGCTTGTTCTTCATAATTGAGGATTTAATAGTTCTTAGATACATGCTCATGCTATGTCACAGAAATTATTTGTCTACAAATAGCTATTGAATGTACATCACTGACCTAGAGGTCAGTGATATACATGGTGATTGATTTAGGAGCCCGTGCTTCGAGGGCAGATCAATTATGATCAATTTTTTACTTGCGCCCTTCCTGTAACCAATGCTGCCCTACCTCAAATTTGACTCTAGCTACAGCCCTGTACAAAATTTTAAAAATTTTTTTTAAAAATTTGGATTTTGTCTTAATTAAACAGTTTTTAAATCTGAAGACGGTGTTACGTAGTTATTAGTTAGTTGATATTTATAGGCTCACTTTACCATTTGTTCTTAATTCTCTTCAGTTCCTGAAGAAGGCACTTTGTGTCCGAAACTGGCTTCGAAAGTTTAGTACCTTTCTTGTTTTGTCGTTAGGATTTGAGATTTTTAGTGTTCTTTATTTAGTTGTTCCTCAGTATCAGTATCATCAGGTTATGGTAGGGAAAGACAATTAATTAATCCTACTTTATTGTCGTTGTATAAGTCCTAAAAGAAATGTTATCGTTTGATTCCAGCATCATAACTGAAAATATTATAATTTGAATATATGTTTCCAATATTTCTGAGTGATATCCATCTGAAATTTATTAGATGTGGCTACTGAAGAGCGCACGTTTTCTCTTCCTTTCCCTGCCATTCCTCATATTATCTATTGCTGTTTACAGTTGTATAATCAATTGTCGTGATTTATGGACGTGGCTCAGAGACAGATTAAAAAATCGATCCCGTTATTGCATTTACACCTGCGGTGATACATGGCCTTGCCTTATGAATCTTATGCAAATTTATAACGCATTCGTTTTTGCAACTGTCGGTCTCTCTTGGTTGTTGCTACTAAATAAACAGCAACGCGGCTAATAAACGGCGAACTGCTGCCACTCTTAACTTATTTAACGACTAATTAGTGGAACGGTGTAAAGGGAATTTGCGTGTGTTTTCCATTGTACGGGGATGACAAGTCGCAATTCATGTTATTTTTTTTTCTTCATCGGTCAAAATGGATATGTTACGGATGTTAATATGCTTGCGTAGCTAGTTTGTAAAAATACTGGTTAGTACAGAAGCTATTCAAATGTATGATTGCTTTGATGGAAAACCATTTTTTTAAGTAACAAGCTAATTCAGTTTTCAGTGGTTGACGTCGTTTGTCGAATGATTTCCGGGGTGGTTTCCACGTTGTCGGTTTACTTCTGTCAACGACTGAAACTGAAACTGTTTCTGAACTGAAACTGAAACTGTTTCAGTTTGAGAACTTCTGAAGAAGACAGCGACATGACTCTCGAAACGTCGCGACAAGTAAACCGACAACGTGAAAACCACCCCGGAAACCATTCGACAAACAAACTAATTTACAAATTATAGAGATTTGTCGCTAAAACACAAAGCACAGGGGGAGTACACAGATATCCAGTCTTCGTAATTTCTTTTTGTGTTGGGTATTGTGTTCACGTAAAGTGCCGCCTGCATGGATTGCCGTTTGAGGCATTAGTTAATTAATAATATGAGATTTTATTTAATTTTTATAAATCTACGAGCTATGCCCGCGACTTCGTCCGCGTGGAATAGTGACTTTCGGCAGCATTTAAAATTTTTTTCTTCTATATATTTATTTTCTGGCCCGTAAGCCTTTTTGCCGACGTCATTACACAAAAACTTTCATTTCTTATTTTTGTCCCCTTTAGGGTAAAATTTTTACAAACTTTTAATGTCGTATTTATATCTAATCAAAAGCCTAAAAAATAATTTTAAAACCTCTAGCTTTATATCTACTTATCTATCTCTGTACCAAATTCTCATTTAAATCGGTTCAGTAGTTTGGGCGTGATTGCGTAACACACAGACAGACAGAGTTACTTTCGCATTTATAATATTATAGATTAATATAGTTTAATTATAGTTTAAAATAGTTTATTTAGCTTAGTATTCAACTACTTTTATTGATCCAAATAAACAAAACCTCTATAACTTTTTACACTTAATATTTTAATTTTCTAGGCCGTAAGCTTTTTGGACGACGACATGACACAAAAACTTTCATCGGCTCATTTTATCCCCTTTAGGGTAAAATTTTTACAAACATTGAATGTCGAATTTATTTATTTGTAATCAAAAACCTAAAAATTTTTTTAAAAATTACGGAATTTTCGCACAAACTTTCCTATTTCAATCCCTTACAACCCTTTTTTCGCATTAAAAAGTAGCCTATGTCCTTTCTCAGGCTCTAGACTATCTCTGTATAAAATTTCATTTAAATCGGTTCAGTAAATTTTAGGCGAGATTGTGTAGCATACAGACAGAGTTACTTTCGCATTTATAATATTCCGCGAATTCATTTTCATCGATTTTCCCATGGGAATAAGATATTTTCCCGCAGTAAAACGTAGCCTATGTGTAAATCCAAGGTGTCAGCTAACTCCATACCAAATTTTATTAAAATCGCTTTAGCCGTTTAGACGTGAACAAGTAACAAACATACACACTCACACACAAACTTTTGCCTTTATAATATTAGTGTGATTTACCTATGGAGCAGTTTTTTTTTAATTTTTAATAATTATGTTAGTTGTCAACAGTCTATGACACACTTTTCTTAAGCCAATATTAATTAATAACAATCCAAAATTTGTTAAAATTCAAATAAAGCAGTAAGACATCCATACGGATCGAAAAAGTATTAAAAAAAGGACCGAATGAGAAAATCAAATTTGATGGATTTCAGTTGAAAAAATTAAGTTATTTTTAAATTTGTTTTATATTTTCTAAACGCCCTGTATAATTTATGAAGCTTCGTTTTGGTTTGACGTTATAATAACTGGTACCTAAAAAAATTCAACACTCTAAATCAGTTTTTTGTGGAATTTGTGATTTTTTTATAGTTTGGGTTGTTGTGAAATTATCTCTGAAACTACTCGAGGTAGACATACAAGCTAGTTATCAAACTTTCCTTAACATTTTGTATTTCATACGTATTCGTTGCAAAAATATACCTTTCGGTTTAAAATAACAAAACTGGCATCATTTTCCGGAAGTGACTGACAGTTTCCTTAAAACATGTAATGTACCATCCAGTTTGAAGAACACTGTTTATTTTTGTATAATCACTTAATTTAAATCTGTCCAATATGATACAACTTTACTGACAAATTAACGATGTCAGTAAGTCTTTTTTCTCCACAGTCACCGGGTATTAATTTTCAACGGATGTTAGTTTATTGCAGCATCGATTTCCGCTAAAACGTTTAAAATGATTAATTAACTATTAGATTCGCCGTGACGAATGCGCTTGTATGCAATTGTATATGATGTCCTATTTCTGTTCTTGAATTATTTATTATGTACGTTTTTTCGTTTCTATCATTAAAATTGCCCATTCCGAATAACAGTTTCCTGTGTAATTTGTATGTTCACCTTCCTAAACATTTATAAATTACTTCTGTTCATGGTTACTTAGCCGCACCTATTGTGTACACGTATTACTTATTTATTTACAGCATTCAAACGAGTGGGTATTTGGATTTATTATAAATTTTATATATTTAATCTTAATTGCAAAGTTCTTTCAAGCACATAACTGTGTCATAATGATTATTTAAATCGTAACTGTTTTGTATATGTGCGTTTTAAAATTTACCGGGAAATTACTTCAATTAAACAGCAAAGGGGTTAATGTTTAAGAGAACATTGAACGACTTAAGTTGGTCAAAGAATTATCGTATGAATATTTTATTGCTTTGAGGGAATATTCTTTATATCATTTGGAGATTTTTGCAAATGTATTTATAAAACGAAGCAATTTTCAGATAGGTCAATATAAACTGTGCTTGCACCCTCTAACTTAACCTTACTTAGGTACTATCTGGTTTAATTAAAATTAAACGAACTTATTTGCTAATTTAACAATTTGATGACGAACGAACCCATCATAAATCTCGAATTTTTTTATTTTTATCATATTTTTATGATTTTTATACACAATTTTATTGTAATTAAACGCAAACCTCATTTACTAATAGTAGTAACCCGAGTCAGTGGACAGTTGCAATAAAAACCAATTATGTTGAAGGTTATTAAAGTGGCAATTTTGCCAATCACCTGTTACATTTTTAATTCCGAATTGGTCAAATATTTACGTCCACGTTTTATTTATCGTGCAAAGTTAGTTATTAGTTAAGCGTCGTCGTCTCGTTTTCCTAGCAGATCTACAGATGTCGTGGTATGCAAACAACATGCAATAGTACTAATGATTGTTCTAAGCCGTAAATAGAATGTACGCATTAGCGGAGTAGTTAATGATAATTAGCGAGATGATTTCTGCCTATTCGCAACGAACACGAGTGCAAACAGAGTTTACGTCCATGTTTGTACAGCTCCTGTGTGGTCGACTTGTTTCTCTGTGTATTTTCTAACAATTTCCTTGCCACAAAAAACTTTTTCTGGGAAAAAACAATTTCACAAATGTTGCTGACAAAAATGGCACAGGCGAGAATTATATTTACATTTGCATTTAATGATTTTAAACGGAATAGTATGGGAAATAGTAGCTTTTATGTAGAATTTATCTCATCCAAAACAGACCAACTTCTCGTTAAACATTTCAACCATTATATATCGTATATACGAATAGTGCTGAAATCAAGCTTGCTACAAGAGTAGATATCTAACAAAATTAAACAGATGGCGCTCAGTAAACTGTATGTGATTATTTGTTTATGTTGTCATTAATGCGCAACAGTTTAGCTGCTTGATATCCTGTTGGAACTGCCTATGACCCGTTGGTGAAAGTTAACATAGGTTTAACAGGACAAAAATTATTTGAATGTTTTGTCATTCGAGATGGGATCGTTTCTGAGGCTATTGCAGAAATAAATTGAAGGGTGTCCCTGAGGAGCGGATATTTTTCGATACGTACGAGGGAGGATCAAATATAAACGAGCCTTTTTAAATTGAGCGCCGGATAGTTGTTCAAGGCGCATACGGGCGTTAGCAACTTGAAGTGGGGATATTACGTGACACACCGGAAACGACTCGTCCTATTGCTGTGTTTGCTTGGTTAGTAGCTATCACAATGAGTGAGAAAGAGATGCATAGCAGCGTTGCGCAACGGATTATTATTAAGTTTCTTACACGTGAAAACGTGAAACCAGCTGAAATTTTTCGCAGATTGCTAGCACAGTTCGGAAATGAAACGCTTTCGTGGCAACGGGTAAAAGTTTGGTGCAAAGAATTTAACGAAGGGCGTAATCGTGTCGAAAATGTAAATCATCCTCGTCGTCCGCGCACCAGCATATCGCCGATTAACATTGCACGCGTTAGGAACCTTATTGAAGGGGACCACCATGCCACTGTGCTTCAGATATCTGTTGAACTCGGCATCAGCTATGGGAGTGTCTACACAATCACAACGATAAACTGGGGATTCCGAAAAATTTCAGCTCGTTGGGTCTCAAAGTTGCTGAGTGAAGATGACAAAGCTGCCGGAGTTTGCATCGCAGCTTTAACGCAGGCCCAAATCAGTGAAATGCAATAGACTCAATTGGAGCACCATCCATATAGCCCAAACTTATCCCTTTGTGATTTCCACATGTTTGGGCCCCTCAAAGAATCACAAGGAGGCGAGCGATTTCAGACTGATGAACATGTGGAGGCGTTTGTGTGCAACTGGATAGACTCCCGACCTGCTGATTTTTATGAAAACGAGATGAAAAAACTACCAATCCGTTGGGGAAAATGTATAATCAAACAAGGGGGATATGTCGAAAAATAGAGAAATTTGTATTATATTTGATCCATCCTCGTAGACCACAATAAATTCGTGAAAGTAGGGTAGGGGTTTTCCCTGAAGGACACCAGACCACCCTAACATTAAAGTTGTTTTGTACATTATTACGTACCTTTGGATTTCCCCCAGAAAGGCTTTACACTGTCGTATAAAGTTGGAGAGTGAGCAGAAGATCCTCTTTAGTCTCCTTTAAGGAATAATAGATAAAGGGTAAAAATCAATTGATCAGCATATTATCAAGTCGCGAGTCTATAAGATGAAACGTTATTATGACTAATGTGGAGTTGAAGGGTTTGAACAATGATTAAGTAAACCCACACACGTCTCTTTTAATTGATTCTGTTAAAGTGCAGATCGATTATCTTGGGGTTAACGGATATTGATAGAATCCGATTGATCGATAGATCGTTTTAATTAATGGCTCATTCTGCCCATCCCTAATTATAATAAATTAGGCTATAAAGTGTACTGTGGGTATAATATTATATACAGTTACTAGGCCGGATTGTATACGGGTGCATTCTTGAGTGCACCAACCTCTTCATAAAGAAGAAGAAGAAGACGAGACCGTGATTGCTTACGATTAGACAACTGATAAAAATAGTCATCCTTTAGCCAATGAGCGGCCAACTAACTACCTACCACCTTTCGCAGAGAATCTTTATTATTAATTACGGCACTGCTAATCGCTACTCTTGCAATTATCGCCTTGTAATGCGGAATATTTATGATGGGCCCCGGCTATAATCAGTAAAGTTCATTACACACTTTCTTGATAATGGAGTCGTATAATTTATTCACCAGTGGCGTTCGTAAAAGACAACATTCTTACCGCATTTTTCCCCTGTTAATTAATATAAAAAACAAAAAAAAAATGTAACGTCATTTGGGAATAGAACCCGGGTCCATCCGTACGGCAGTTGAACGTTCATACCACTGAGCCATTGTCTCTTTTTGAAAACAGTCCCATAAAGCAGGATTTCTATGTTTGTTGATTTATTGGTAACGTTTTTCTTCTGATACAGCGGTTTTAGGATTTATTTCTTAATGTTGCCATTTCACAGGTTGTCATAATAATGACATTTCAGTCTGTCCGCGCTATTAAACCTAACCACAATGCAGTCGTAAACTTTCTCGCATGTTTTCCAAGTAGCGCAAACTCAAAATTCGAATTGCGTTTAAATGATGACAGATGCGGTAACTCAGACTCGTGTATCTGCCAGCAAAGTGAATTATTAAACCGTAAAAGCAAACAGCATCAAGGTACTTGCAAGTGACTATAAGTACAACAATCGCGTGGCATATAATATCTTCTGTTACTTCTTCTACTATGTTACTTTACTTCTTCGAGTTCTTGTGACGGGGAGTCGAGGACATGGGACATTAAACGTTCCTTTACGCACCATAAATGCTCATGCAGTTTGCATTGTGTTAGTTGCTGGGTAATATTTTAGAAGAAAGCTACGCAACTAATAGGTATTTGTGGATCTCCGCTTCAATGTTTGTTTTGTAGCAGCTTTTGGAAAATACTGTTGAGTAAAATGCGGATGTTTGGTTGAAACTTGAGAAATTTAATCACCGTTATTCTTAATCGGTTGCACACAGTAACAATTAATGAATATATGTAAGTACTTTAAAATATTTTTTCCGTAAAAGCAGATCCTCTTTGAAGGTAGTTAAAGCTCTGGGCAAGTGAACCTCACTCAAAATTTTTAATTTTATATACAGGGTGTTTTCGATTCAGATAACCGCCCGAAACGGTGTAATAATACACGAAAAGTTATCAATAGGGGGGGGGGGTAGGTCTATCTCACACAGAAAAAGAAATACAAGCATTTGAAATGATCTTGTTCAAAATTTTACTTAAAACCAAAGTAGATGATTCTTTTTTTATTTCGTACATAATAAGTACCTTCATTGATTTTATAATTTAGTATTTAACATAAAATCAACGAGGGTGCCAATTATGTGTAAAAAAAGAGCCAACTTCTTTATTTTTAGTGCAGTTACTGAACAAAATTTAGAATACGAATCGCCATTGTCACAAAAAGTCTCAAACGCTCATATTTTTCTTAATGAGGTATCGATAATTTGTATAACACGTGATTACAAAAGTTCCGAAAAAAACAAGGTGGGCAACATTCTGAAAGCTTTTTTTTGGTAGTAACTTCAGAGTGAGTTTACAGCACTATTTTCGTTCATCCGGCTCGAAGGACCATCATTATAATCAAGTACGTCTTGGTTTTGCAAATTAATGACAGATATTTACAAATCTTTACTTTACTTTACTCTTTTAATTGCAAATTAAATTAAAAATTCTGAAAGCTATTTCAAACGTATGTCACACACAGGCAAGTCATGGGTACCTACCATTTTATTTTTATTTAATTATTTTAGATAGATTCCTCTGAAAGAATTACGACTTTTCACTTTTGTTACTGAGTTACTGTCCATTTCAAATTGTATTTAGTTTTGCTGTCTTTTCACCCTTTAGTTATTGTAGTTTCGTCCTCAACTAAAAGATACGGTTCTAAATAATTTGTTCCACTAACTCTGGCGTTTACTTTGCCGTTATTTTAATTTCAACTATAGGACACAGTCACGTAGTAAATCTTGTCGCGTTGCTATTATTAGTTACATAGATAGAATTGCAAGTAAGTTTTAATTTAACAGAAAATTACTACAATGCAGCGTTGGATGATTGGAATGTCTACAACATGTAGAAAAAACAGTAAAAAAAAACTTTTGCCACGTTCACTTTTATTAGAAAAGAGAAGTTGAAATATGGTGAATTTTTTCACACAATAAAAAAACGTATTGTTGTGACGAGCGCAGGAGGCAGCGCTCGATGCGGCGGCATTTTTAATTCTGTAGGAATGTAAATATCCTGAAATTCGTATTGGACTACCAGGTCGCGATCGTATTGCAGGCAGATGCATACTAATTACGTTTTTATAAAAGCGGAATATAAATAATCAGATTTTTAAAAGGTACTTAATTTTTTTAATTAGCAGAATTATTTTTCTATTAGACTTCGCTGGTCCTCATAGAATTAATATAATAAATTACGTTTATAAAAAAATTAAGAAGAATATCTGGTATTTTAGATGACATTAAATTTAAAAAGTCTCAAGTTGTTTTAATTCACTAATTAATTTAAAATAGATGTCAATAAATATACTGCAGATTTAGTATAGGAAATATTTTGTGGTGCCTTATTATTGAAAAATTGTTAGAACTTATCAATGTTTTAATTAAGAAAATTATTATTATATCAAAAATGATCGAAGTTGAATGCTAAAGTAAAGTTGCAAGGATATTAAACTTAACTGTGAACGTGGCACACTGTAATAGTATAGTGTCCGTAAAGAAGGCGGGTCGAGTCATTACGTGACGACGCCAAATAGCCAGTGAAATGTGCGAGAGGCAGGGCTTATAGTTAGCAATGGGCTGGGTTATGACTGCGCATGCCTAGGTCGAAACACTTCGTACATAAGACCCCGCCTTCATTACGGACACTATATAGTTTATAATTTTCAAGTATAGTGAGCTTAGTGTGATATCCTTATAGTTCTCAACAGTTATTATTTTGACTTGTTAGATTTAATAAATTGTGCGATTGTTATAATATTCTTACAATGAAATAGCCACAGGGGACAATAATTATGACATTTGAAAAGGAACCAATTACGTAACTTCCTGTGGCACTTTTCCTTCTGCCAAAAATATTTTATAATACTTCCATGTCTATTAGTGCCTGCAATCTAAGCATCATTCAAAAGTATTTAAAGAAAATACAAACACAGCAGGTTGAATAAGAATTTAATAAATCTTATTTTTTGTATGCGCAGTTATGTTATAAAAATACCTTTTAACAACCGTTAAGACGTCTGGGACCGATGAAGCTTCTGCCGTAAGGAAGCACTTCTGTGCGTCTGCTGAATTTCGTTAATTACGCGAATTTGTCTATCAACTGACTGATTTGGATGTCATTTATTGCAGAATAAACTTCTTTCAAATGGCAACTGTAGCGAAAAAAAGCGACTGAGAAAGTACTCAAATTAAAATTTATGATTTTTATGAACTTAATACGTATGAGACTTACCGGTTAAAATTAATTTGGTAGACCTGTAAGTCGCTTTTACAATTGCTTTAATTAAAATCCTAATTTCGTATTCAAATTGAACAAGATGTCATATGCTGGATAATGAATTGCCATTCAAAGCGTTTTTTCGGTCTCCAAAAATATTTATTTGTCATTATAATTAAATTTTTAATGAGATTGAAGATTTGAGGATATTAAATTTAAAATCATATAAAATTAAGTATGGGATGAGTAATAAAATGTAGGTATATTATTTTCAATCGAACCACGATAAAATTTTCGATGTGGATAATGAATTAATTGATTACTTTTAATAGGCGATTTCGAGATCGGTTAATTAGAATCAGCGGAACTTGTCATTTACCCACTTAAGGAGTATTTTATTATCTATTCAAAAAAACAGTATATTAATACGAACGTACGGGATTAAAATGAGCAATATCAATAAAATTAAGCAGCTACATACATATTTCTACGTTTCTAATAAAAGTTTGAACAAAGCAAGAAGCCCAATAAAAATGATCTAGGATGATACTGTTTTGAAACGAATGCTAAGCTTAATAGTACGGATTCGGCACGGACACAGCTCGGATCCGAACCGGTGTAGCGTGAACCGTCCTTTACCGAATTGGACGCGTACAATTCATTAGATGATTTAAAAATAAAAAATAGTTAATAATGCTTTCTATATGATAATCGTAATCCTTTTTAATGCCATGTTTCTGTGTGTGGTTCTTAAATTATTTATTTATATTGGCCATCGAACTTAAACAACATTATAAGTATTGGACAGATGATATCGAAACTTTATAAGTGTGTGTATTTTTAAATCCAGAAATCGGACCAAGAATATTTTAGTTAGTTTAAATTATTGCGCCGTTTTCGCATGAATTGCCAATTAAACTTTCAACTACTCATAAATACTTGTTTTATCTCATGGGGCTTTGCAATATATTTGATACCGCTAATCATTAATTCTGTCCATAAAATTTTGTTATAGCTAAATAAATGGCGACTAAAATTTCACGCTATCGTCGTCTTTAATTCATAATTGGAAGATATTGATCAAAATGAAGCATCCCCACTTATTCCTATTAAGGTTTATGATGGTAATAATTGTTTTTTTTTAAATGAGATTCAAATGCAGTGTCGTTCCGTCCTGCATTTTTTTAATTTAATTCAAATAAGGTGTTTCCAGTAAATAAAAAAAATCGTAGGGATTTTATTATAATTCACAGAAATTCAGAATGATAAAAAATGTTCGTTAAAATTCAAGCGTTCAAATATTTGGGTCTTAAGTTTCATTTGTAAAAATATTGGCGTATTAAAATTAAAAAAATTTTTTGGGCTTAAACCGGGGAACCCTAGATATTTGAAATTTGTGTTAGGCAAGGTCATATTAGGGTAGGGATTGGATTCCCACTGGAATTGGTGCATGAATTTTGGACCTATAATACGAGGGGAAAAGAGAAATTGCACATCAGAAAAATTAGGAGAAATCTGAGTTTTTGCATGAACTTACATTTTGTGATTCTAAACAATATCCCAAAAAATATAAACAGTTTTTTTGCGAATATCTCGGGTTAACGGTTACTTTTATCGAAAAAATAGTGGTTACCAAATTTGTAGTTTAGGAAATTGCCTACAAAACACATAGCATTACTTTGTTTTGTAAGACCAATGGTTTTCGAGAAAATTCAATTTAAAAACTCGTAACGTTTATTTTTTTCATATTAGGTACATGCACTTTTTTCCACACCAACTTTGAGGTAGAGTATAATAAGATGCGTTTTATTTTTAAGTGGTATCCTCTATAGACATAATCTACGTGTATTTGTGATTTAGAAATGTTAATTTTTGAAAAAAAAAATGAATGTATTATATTTTTTTTTGGTGTAAATTTATAACAAATTATTTTTGTTTTTATTCCGAATTTGTTTTATTTTTATTATTGCAGATTACGGTATTAATTTTAATATCATGAATTGTTAGATAATTATTTAGGACGTCCCCAAAAAAATCAATTTTTTTTACGATTCTTTTGAAACTTATAATACACATCTTAAGTGCCCTTTATACGTAGGATTTTTTTCAATCGTTCTTGCGGTAGTAAATTTCTAAATATTGACTATTAAAATTTGCATATTTTACATAGGAACCCTATCTCTATCGATGTTAAAGCTAATGTTTTATTAAATGACAATAGTACTTTTCTTACAATTGTTTTAAAAAACTGAGAACTATTAATTAAAGATATAACGAATATCTTTCTGTAAAAATCACTTTGACAAGCTGTGTATTGGTTTTGTTATAAAAAATATTAAAAATGAGCTAATTTTTATAACAAGTAAAATATTTATTCGCATTTAATATAAATAAGTAGCATATTAACATCATAAACTTTGAATTAACATAAAATACTAGTAACATTATTTTTTTCTCTACATAAACAACACGTATCTCAAGCACAGTAAAAATACAATGCTGCAAGATCTGAAAAACGACGCAATGGAAACATTTTTATAGTTCTGCGCATGTGAGCAGAGGCGAAAGAATGTACTGTATCTCAACTATTTTTTATTGTAGTCATGGAAGTTTACATAGGGGGAATTTTTTAACAAGTTGAGCACAACTGCTCGTTGGGAACGTCCTTAAATAATTAATTTCTTCTTCATCAGTGCTGTCATTAATTTAGGTTCTTCTTCAGATTCCATTTCTGCTTGCATCCCCATCTCTTCGTCTTCTTCTTCTTCTTCCTCTGCTTCCTCTATTTCCATAGTTTCAGTCAATCAACACGATGGATCTAAGGTAACATTTTTAGCGGCACATGTATTTATATCTGGGAACTTTTGGGAAATTGAAATAATCACAAAGGCAAAACTTCAGCTTTCACAAATTTTTTTCAAAGTTTGGCCTTTTTTTTGTCTTTATTCCCTGAACTGAACTACTAAAAAGTTCATTCCTGCTGCTGAGCCCTTATACAGTGAACTGGCGTCTAAAAATTTTCGTGGTCATTTTTTACTTTATAATTATAGAATATTTGTTAGAAATAAAAAATAAAAATGAATAGTCGTCCTCTGGTAGTAATAATATTAATAAATCAGCCGCGATTGGGAATTTCTCAAAAGAACTTAGACTGTGACTACCACGAGTGGTTAATCCATTAACTCGAAATTGCAATTAACTCTATATGTTAAAAAGTTAATTGCTTTACGGTCGTCTTCGAAATTATTATATTTTACATTCTGGGTAGTACCATACATAGGTAGGTATGCTCCTTAACATTTCTGCGTTGGCGGGTCACTGTTAGAGTCATTTGCATTTTTAAATCTGGCAATAAATTTAAATTTACACGCATAACATCACCAGCAGCCCGTGTGCCACACAAGCAGATAGATCTACATTAGAAGAGGCGACCGCAATTTATACTTTGGTTTGTACACTTTACCTTTTCACACCTGATGCTGATTGACAGAGCAAAATGGACAGGTAAATTTTATGACCTATTTATGTATGTACATACGCATATGTACAAATATACTCACTCGGCTATTAGCTAAATATCATCTTACCCATGGTATTTTATGCTGCATGCATGAGGTGAAAAGGAAAAAATGAAAATACTGTTGTATCCTTCTAAGCTCCTTTTTTTGAATTGATAATGTTGATAAAATTAATATGAGTTAAAATAAGAGTATGTCACAAATAAATAACCTCTGGCGGTTTAGGAAAATATCTTCAAGATATGCTGCAATTTAAAGTTTTTGAAACATGTACGCTTTGTTCAAAAGATTTTGAGAGTTGAGTTAATTAAGGAAAGTTTTCAAAGAAGCTGTCTAAAAATCTGATTCTTAATAAAAAAAAAACAATTCCCAATGGAAAAAAATCTAAGTGAACCAAAAATTCCATTTTGCAATTATTTATTTATTTATCGTATGAAACTAATTACTTTAGAGAAACTTTCGTTGATGAATAAAAATAACAGAAATCAATGAATTTGGCGGAATTTAAGTAAAAGCTCGTGGTCCGTGAGATACTGAAATACCTCTAAATAAATATCCAAATTAAGCTTGATTACCAAATTCTAAATTGCTACTCATAATAATTATCTACCATGTAGTATGTAAGTAATAGGTATTTTCTTTTTTGTTTGGAACACATCGGTACCCTATACGTATGATTGGTTGGCAGGTTTGATTATCTTCTTTTGTACTTAACCAGTAATCTAACGAAATTACTGCGTTGTCTGTGGGGCTATTTAAAGAGATTAAGATTGATTTGTTACAAATAAAATCCGTGAGAAATTCTTAAATGAACGGACCTAACCCGATGGACGGACGGATGGGTCAGGCGCTTTGGCCGCCAAAGAGTTAGTTGTAGGTAGGTCTAATCAGTTGCCAAAATACAGTCGGTCAACTTTTTTTTATTTATTAAGTGCGCCGCCGGTACACGACCTGCTGCATGATGACTACCTTGTTAGATTCGCATTAAATTTAATAACAAACCAGAAAAATTTCCCGCAAGTTTTGCTCCTTCTTTCACTAATTGTAAGCATGACAAAAACCGGCGCGGAAGTTTTACAGTTTTACCAAATTAAAATTATAAAGGTAAAAAAAGAATAATTGTTAGTAAATAGTCTTAGTTAGTGGAACTTCCAAGATAATCCGATAGTTCACTAATCAGGATAAATAATAATTTATTGTTAACATTAAATTAGAAATGTTTAACAAAGATACGTTATTATGTTTCAAAATTTTGTAGGTTTTTAGGGTTCCGCACCTCAAAAGGAAAAAGCGGAACCCTTATAGGATCACTTCGTTGTCCGTCCGTCCGTCCGTCTGTCAAGACCCTTTTTCTCAGGAACGCGTTGAGGTATCAAGCTAAAATTTATACCAAATATTCAGGTCTATTGTCCCTTGGAGCTGTGAAAACATCAAACTTCTAAGCCAACGCAATCAAAAGATACAGCCGTTTATGCCGCAAATTTTCGAATCAAAACCTACAGGGTACTTCCCGTGAACTCAGGATCTTGAAATTTGGTACGAGGCAACATCTTATAGCACAGATAAAGGAAAAATTGCGAAAACCGTAAATTTTTAGTTACATCATATAATAAAAATATTTTTAATAATTTTAAAGTTACTACCCCTTTCCTCATGAACGCGTAGAGGTATTAAATTGAAATTAATATCAAATACTCAGGTCTATAATACCTTTAAGCTGTAACAAAATCAAACTTCTATGTCAACGCAATCAAAAGAAACAGCAATTTAAGCCGCATATTTTCAAACTCGCAACTACTCGCAAGGGAATCAAAACCTAAAGGGTACTTCCAGTCGATTTAGAATCTTGAAATTTTGCATGAAGCAATGTTTTATAGCACATATAAAGGAAAAATTCCGAAAACCTTAAATTTTTAGTTAAATCACATATATACAGGTTTGTACGGAACCCTCGAGTTCGACTCGCACTTGGCCGGTATTTTTTTAATTTAGTTGCCTTTAGTTCATGAAACATCACCATACATTCTTTTACATGTTATGCAGCACATCTTGTATTAGGTAAGTACCTGTAGGTACTTTTCATTAGTTTACGATTGTATAGAATGTATTGTACACTATAAAATTCGTATTATTATTAATATTATCAATACAAAGTGTTATTAAACCTTTTTTTACTGTTAATAGTTACTTTTTATATTTTATGATATTTTTCTATTAGTGTAGGAATAAACTTTCATATGGTACAGTTTTAGTGTTATCACAAGACATAGGCATTTTTTGCTCATTTATGTATATATATCTTAGAATAGAAGATTAGTAATTATTAAGTAAAAAATATATATTATTATAAAACAATATGAAAATACTTATGTAGTCAAGTCATTTCCCTATTCTCGTCAAAGTAAAATTTCCATTTTTCTTCATAATAACATTACTAGTAGAGAAAGTATTACCTAATGAAGGCAGTAATTTACGAAAAACCTGTACTTTTTATTAAAATATTTTTTTTTTCACATTGGCACATAACAGCACATTGCGGGCACATTACAGCACAATAAGTTTAGTTTTGATAAAGTGATTTTGCGGAGCTAACTAAATATTACAAAAAGGATGTCTCAATAAAAATTCAATTTTTCAAGTAAATATTTTTTTTAATGACACATGATAGCACATCTTGAGCACATTACAACACAATTGGTTTGGTTTTAATGAAGTGATGTTGTGGAGCTAACTAAACATCATAAAAAGGACCTAGTCATAAAAGTTAAGTTTTTTGAATAATTGTTTTTTACGTAGCACATTTCGGGCACATTTTGGCACATATTTTTTTCTTTTAATTTCCAAAATTGTCGAGTCAACCTTTTGGACATCCTTGAGCTCCTATAACGTTCCATCGCACCTTAAAAAAAACGCGTTGCCTGAAAGGCGCTAAAATTTATTTCCATTAAGAGTCTGCTTAAAATTCTAGGCGCACGTAAGTTTACCCATCGTCCAGTAATCAATAATATAATTATGCGTATATATTAATTCATCGGAGTGCTTCTGCAAACTGATTTTCAAACATAAAACACCTAGTGTTAATGATAGAAAGAATGGTATAATACAATAAACATATCACATGAATATTTTAGGTTGGACAGGTCAGGTTGGGTTAGGACCCGAGTAGAAAAGGAGCCAGCCAAACACGGTGTCTGTTTTCGTTTTAGCTAAAAAATAATTGAAACGGCAAATTTGTCTAACCGTTCGATGCGAGAAATACAAACATTCCTAACGATGTCTTGTTTACAAGAATTGTTATCGCCTGTTTAGCATAAATTTCTCTGTCATGTTCCGATGAATTAAAATAACAGTGGACAGAGGAAACGAACGACGTATTTTTTCAGGGTAATTGGTTATACCCGCCGCCATACATGGGAACCCTAGAAAAAAGGCTTCATATACACATGCATATATTTATTTAGGCATTTAATGTGAATTTATTATCGTTAATTATAAATTAATTTGAGAAACGAAAAACCACTACGAAGTTTCACTAAACTTTTATTGAAAAATCTCAACAACATTGTTTCAAATATTGAATCGAATGAGAAAATCAAATATGGTAGGTGCCATTTGAGAAAACGAAGCTATACATGTTTGAAGTATTTAAATTTTGGAATTATTTTAATTAAAAAGCTCATCCTTAACAACCCCTAACTGAGAGACTTCTTTGGTTTCCCTAAAACGTCTAATGTACCAGTTGGTTTGAAGAACCACCTGTATATTTATGATGATAACAGAATATTTGTTGTTGTTGCAAGTTAATAAATTAATAGACTTCTTGTTTTATGCACTTGGTTAATACTAACGTATTAAACTAATCTTAGGTAATATACTATTTATGAAAGTATCAATTCCACCATGATTAAATTGACGCCACTTAATAATGCGCGAGATGGGCCTAAGGCCAATGGTTGTGGTGGTGGTGTGGTGTTGGTTTATCGACAACATAACCCATCACGCTGTAGAAGAACATCAAAGTCCGTCGTCATTTTAAAATAGTTAAAAGGTTGTAATAACGCATGATTAATTACGAACGTTTATGATCCGACCGCAGCCACTATATAACAAATGACCCAGGCGTCGCGGGAAGATTTATAACAATCGGATAATTTATTATAATACTGACATGTAGCGACTGCGAAATGAGCGGCTTCCATTTTTACCATCGGCGACAGCTCGTAAAGATGATGATATACCTATCTGAATGTTCTGGAGATTTTATAGAGAATATATTGTCAGGTTTCATGCAACCAACTGTACACCTAATATAGGGATTTAGATAGACCCGCCCACTTTTGTTGCAATTTATTTTCAGTTCCAATTAATGAATAACGTAAAAATTTTCTATCTGAAAAAAGAAAACATTGTTATAGCCAAGTAGAGTGCTTTATAAAGGTGCCATAAAAGTCGTAGGTACATCTTGTAAAATTTTTTCTCAATAATTCGACGTTAATAGTTTCCTCAAAAGCTCCACAAACGCTCTCACCATAATAAAAATACTCTTTACAGTTCTAAATCACCTTACTTATTAACTTCCATTGCAATATTGCACCTACCTAATAGGAAGAAATAACAATTAGGTAACAACTTGTTCTATTATTACAAGCTTTATTTGGCTTTTGTAAATTATGGCTGCAATCTCGCTTATTTGTTCGCTTCATAGTTCTACCAGTAATACATGTCAATGGGCAGCCAGCTACCGGTTTGGGTTTGTCATTCTTGTTCATAGAAATCGTTGATTGGTGTACCATTGTCGTTGGTTACCATTGTTACTTTTATACTTTTCAATGTGTGTTAATTAGGTGGTTTTTTTTAGAATTTAATTAAGTGTCTGTCTTTGTGGAAATTGACTTGGCCATAACTTAGTGGCGGCTTGTACAAACGGGTTTCGAAAATAAAGGGTGTAAAATATAAGTTTATCCGTAATTTTGGACAATTTGTATCATAAACAAGCCTATACCACGCCAACTTGGCCCAGAAAATATTTCAAATATTGACACACGGCCGTGAAAGCCTACATTCTGCTATAAACACAATTATTTTGTTATACCATGCATTTGTACGTCCTAAATTAGAATATGCAAGCATTATATGATATACACGGAAGAAACTAACACCGAAAAAGTTCAAAAGCACTTTCTAAAGTTCATATGTTTTAAATTTGAAGGAATTTATCCACCTAAGGGTATTCCCCAAGAAAATTTACTGTCTGCATTTAAGTTTAATGATCTAAACCAAAGAAGAGTTTATTTTTCTGTTCTTTTTCTTTATAAATTTATAAAGGGTGAAATTGACTGCCCGGTTATTTTACATTAAACTTTAATGCCCCTTATGCTCGTACACACTCGTCTGAAGTTGGCCTCCGAATTTTCAATTTTCTAAGACGAACGTGTATAGTTCTGGAGTTTTTGCATAAAATTTCCAGTAGTTATGCAAAATTTCCCAAAATAAAAAAGCAACCATCATATTTAGGGGTAGCGCCGTAATTTGTTCGCTGGAGAGTTCTAATATTCGATAGAACTCTTCGAGTGCTACTCAGAGTTGTACTCGAACTCCACTCAGAGTTCTTAGTGGGAAATCCTAAAAAAAAAAAAATTTTGCAGAACCATTCCCGAATACATTAAAGAACGGCGCTACCCCTAAGGGACCGTTCATAAGATACATTCTTATACAAGGGGGGAGGTGTCTTGCTGGGTATGACAAGATGTGACAAGGGGGGGACAGAGGGTCTACGACAACGTGACGTTCGCCGTTCTTCAAAAAAATTTACTGAATTTTTACAAAATCCTTGGACTTCTGATAAATAGAAATATTATTTATTTGTTCGTTACAAAAGATATTTATTAACTTATTAAATTTTATTATGATAATAAATATTTTTGACTATCAAAATTTGTGTATTATCAATCAAAATTTATCATGTTCAGGGGGAGGGGGGTGTTTACTTTTTGTGACGTAATATTTACAGGGGGGTCAGAGAAAGTATGACACAGCGTGACAACCGGGGGGAGGGGGTCAAAAAAAGCTAATTTTAGCGTGACTTATTTTATTAACAGCCCCTAAATATGATGGTTGCTTTTGTTTGGGAATTTTTGCAAACATATTTGATTTTTAGGGTTCCGCACCTCAAAAGGAAAAAGCGGAACCCTTTTAGGATCACTTCGTTGTCCGTCCGTCCGTCCGTTCGTCTGTCAAGACCCTTTTCCTCAGGAACGCGTGGAGGTATCAAGCTAAATTTATACTAAATACTCAGGTCTATTGTCCCTTGGAGCTGCGAAAAAATTATACTTCTAAGCCAACGCAATCAAAAGATACAGCCGTTTATGCCGCAAATTTCCGCAAATTTTCGAATCAAAACCTACAGGGTACTTCCCGTGAACTCAGAATCTTGAAATTTGACACAAAGCAACGTCTTATAGCACAGATAAAGGTAAAATTGCGAAAACCTTAAATTTTTAGTTACATCATATAATAAAAATATTTTTAATAATTTTAAAATTACTACCCCTTTCCTCATGAACGCGTGTAGAGGTATTCAATTGAAATTCATATCAAATACTCAGGTCTATAATACCGTTAAGCTGTAACAAAATCAAATTTCTATGTCAACGCAATCAAAAGAAACAGCAATTTAAGGCGCATATTTTCAAACTCGCAACTACTCGCAAGGGAATCAAAACCTAAAGGGTACTTTCAGTCTATTTAGAATCTTGAAATTTGGCATGAAGCAATGTTTTATAGCACATATAAAGGAAAAATTCTTTTTATTATTCCTGCCATGTAATTGAAAATTTATCTATCTTTACGGATGTATTTAAATAAATAAAATAAATAAGTTGTCTGTCTGCTTTAAATAAAAGCAGCAGCTGATGTATTTTTAATTTATTTCAGTAGATAATGGAGTTGATGGAAGGTTAACAAGATACATACCTAAAAATATCTAATTAGAATTTACTAAATTTACTAAGCATAATGATAACTTCAACGACTGCACCTGGCTTAACGCGTTGCGAATCTTAAATAAAGACATTCACGCATTACCATAATTGTTAACGTAGCACGCAATTAAACTGCGTTTCCGTTATTTCAGTTGTAAGTTGTAATCATTTGAATATACCTACAGTACCCTAGGTAGGTACAATAGATTTTTTATAAAAGGTGTTATCCTAATATAACGATCTTAAATAATTCTTTATGGTAAATGCCAGAAAGTAACATTTTACTGAGTTTATTACATTTATCTATTACTTTAGGGGCTGCAGCTTGGATGAGCAAAGAACGGTGTGTTTAATACTATAGAGTGAATTCAAAATGAGGAGGGGATAACAGAATAAATTAGAGAACAGTTGTGCATTCTTGTACATAACAATATATACCGTGCAGAAAGTTCTAAAATTCCAGGCAGTTAAGGAGAAATTTTTCAAAATCGTTTTAATTTTTTCCTAGCTTTTCCAAAACTAAATTGCACTTTTATATTTTTATTTTTTTATGATTTGGCATTAAAACAATACATATAACCCTTAATTTTCATCAATTTTTAATAGCGATATTGGTACTGTAATAATCTTCAACTCTCAGTGGTCGATAACTGATCAATTATTATCAATCGATTAGTCATCCCCGCCAGGCGTCTACTGATGTCACTACTCACGCAGCAAACAGCACGGAGTGGGGATGAGAATGAAGCAGATTTTTTTAGAATGTTACAGGCAGTTCAAATATGTTCTAAGAAGTAAAAGAATGTTTTATTATAACATTTCAGAATGATTTGGCAATGTTCAAGAATGTTCCAGAATGTTAAAAAATGTTAGAGAATGTTTTGAATCATTATGGGATGTTCTGGATAGTTCTTAATCCGCGAATATTCAAGAATGTTCCAGCAAACGTGTGATATATTCTTACCCGAGCAACGCCGGGTATTGTGCTAGTAATTGTATAGAAGTCAATAAAGCACAAAATTTCCTACATTTTTTTTTATTTATTAAATGTAAGAAATAATCTGTTTTGTATTATTATTGTTATTACAATTTGTTTTTAAATTAATGATCAAATATTTTTTTGTTGAATATTCTGTGCTTTATTGACTTCTATACAGTTATAATTTTCCCCAAGTGATAATTTGGGTAGTGATCAGAACCGTATTCAGAAAAATTTTAAATGATACCTAAAACAAGTTAAAAATGTGTTTAAATAATTACAAGTGTAATATCGTCAATTAAGAATTAAAAATGGCTTTAACTTTTATCGTAAAAATAACAGGTCCGTATTATAGAAGATTAAACTGATGATGGCCCGTTGAAGATGAAGCATCGGACTGTTGCCACCGGTAAATAGCGCGGAAAAACTGCAATATAAAGGTGCAGTTCATTTGAATATCCATTATCTAAAACCAGGAAAAAATAAGAAGAATGCGCAACTTTTCTCTAATTTTATCAACTCCGTTTTTTTTACGGTTTACCCCATCTTTATCATCGGTATTGAACACTGCATAAATAACAGTTGAGCAAGTGTTTTAGTTTGCTCGCGATACAATATTAATTCTGTCACTGGTTATGTGGACAGAACGTTTGCTGAAAAACTTGTCGTCCACTAATTTTATTATATAAATGAAGCCAGCTAAATGACTACCCTAATAAATAGTGCTCTATGATTGCTACATCATACACAAACGCATATTTTAAATATGTACAGACATACACGTGTCCTTTTATCGCTTTTAGATGGCGTGATCCAAAGTTTTATTTTCATAGATCGTTGAATTAATTACTCCATACTTTACTGTAATTAAAAATGAACAAGGATCTAACGACGTTCAACGAAATTTAGTGGCTGCTTCCAGTCGTCGACTTATTTAAATGCCTATTTCGAAAAAGTTGTTATGTAAATAATATTATAATAGTTTATGCTGTTTCGGTAAATTTCACACTGTGATATCTGTGACCTTATCGCTCCAGGACACGATTGTATTTCTTTGTAATAGGCCCATAACCAGCGAGAAACGTGAATAATTTTATTATGACATGTTTCCCCATTTGGATTATAAAAAGTAAAATTATTTTTTTAAAAGTACAGAATTGCAAAACGAAATAATATTTCAAGTAATAACTGCAAATTCGAATAGCAAGCTGGGGTATTTCAGAATATCATGAGCTTTGACCTTGACGGGAACAGAAACTAACCGCCTATACCATTAATTATATTTTCCGTGACATATTTTCTACATTAAAATGTTAATTACCAACAATATATATTTTTATTATAAACAAATGACATACGGTTGTTGAAATAGGTTAACAGTTTGTCACGGAAAATTTCGTCCTCGTTGTTTGTAAACACAGACATTAAAAATATTTACAATGTGGAGCAGGCAGTTGGGAACGGTTGTAAAATATATTAACATTAATAAAAGTACTGTACTCTTCCTGTATGGGATGATATTGATCGCCATAATAAAGAATAGATTAATGTTGTGCGTGATTTTGCGGACATCTGTTTAATTATTTATTATTGTTTATCTGGCACCGAACACGGGGGGTCACTGGCCGTGGCGAAATTATTTTTGCGAACCATTTCCAACACGTGGACTGAGGATTACGTTCGTCACCTTTATTCAAATGAAATTATAATACCAACAAATTAATTAAACAAAACTGATTATACGGCGATGTTTGATTTTATCGGAAACATAATTATGCATACGGTAGCGTTTCTTGACGCTGTTTTTTAAATTTTATTTGTAATAATGCAAGGTTCAGGCATCGATCGTAAAATTTAATCTCTATCATCGAAGCTAGTCTTAGAAAAAAATGAGAACAGCATACGGAAGTAAGAAACTTCATCTTGGAATTCAAACAAATTCTGATTTGATAAATAATTAGGAACGCAATTCAAGTCCTTAATTATGTGGTCGAAATTAATTATTGGAAGCAATTTTAATGTAATTCAAGTTTTTATAGTGTACTCAAAATCCCTAATTTAATTATTTTTGATAAACTCGGAGTCCCTGACACCAATATTTCAATCCTTTTGATTATGTGAAACTGTTTTGTTTAAGTTCTTTTGGTATACTCAGAACTTTTATCACAAGCACATCAATCCTTTTAATGCATTGGAGGGTTAATGGTATACTCAAATTTTGTGTCACAAATTATGCTTGAACTCTTTTGATGTATTTGAAAGTACTTGAACTCCAATACTTTTGATAAATCTAAAGTTCTTTACAAGTGTTTCAATCCTCCTGATTTATCAAAAGCTCCTTTTATGAAAATCGTATCCTTATGGTGTACCCACAATCCTTATCCGAATTGCTTGAATCCTTTTGTTGTATTTGAAGTTCCTTTCGTTTAATTTAAGTTCCCCTAACACACTCCAAACTCTTTTTACAAGTACATCAACCATTTAATGCATTGGGAACTCTATGGTATACTCAAATTTTGTGTCACAAGTGCTTGAATCCTTTTGATGTAGTGGAAAGTACCGAAACTCCTTGCCAGAAGTCCTTCGATGCCTTTGATGAATCTAAAGTTCTTTAGTTGTTAGTTTTAGTCCTTTTGGTATACTCAAAGCTCTTTTTACAAGTATTTCAATCCCTTTGATGCATTCAAAGATTTTTTGATTTCATTAAAATCCTTATGGTGTACCATAAGTTCTTGTCAGAAGTGCTTCAATCCTTTTGATATATTAGAAGTTCTTTTCGTGTATGTAACACTCAAAACTCTTGTCACAAGTACATCAATCCTTTTAATGCATTGGAAGGTCTATGGTATACTTAAATTTTCTGTCACAAATATTTGAACTCTTAAGATGTCTTGTCAGATGTACTTCAATACTTTTAATAAATCTAAAGTTCTTTACAAGTGTTTCAATCCTCCTGATTTATCAAAAGCCCCTTTTATGTGAATCGTGTCCTTATGCTGTACTCACAATCCTTATCAGAATTGCTTGAAACGTTTTGTTGTATTTGAAGTTCTTTTCGTGTAATTTAAGTTACTCTAACACACTCAAAACTCTTGTTACAAGTACGTCAACCATTTTAATGCATTGGGAAGTCTATGGTATATTCAAAGTTTCTATCGCAAATGCTTGAATCCTTTTGATGTATTGGAAAGTACCGAAACTCCTTGCCAGAAGTCTTTCGATCCCTTTGATGGATCTGAAGTTCTTTATTTTTCTGTTTTAGTCCTTGTGGTATACTCAAAGCTCTTGTTACAAGTATTTCAATCCCTTTGATGCATTCAAAGCTTTTTTGATTTGATTAAAATCCTTATTGTGTACCATAAGTTCTTGTCAGAAGTGCTTCAATCCTTTTAATATATTTGAAGTTCCTTTTTTTTAATTAAAGTCCTTACAGCACATTCAAAACTCTTGTCACAAGCACATCAATCGTTTTAATGCATTGGAAGCTCTAAGGTATACTCAAAGCTCCTGTTGTAAGTGTTTGAATCCTTTTAATGTCTTTGAAACCCTCTTGATTTGATTTAAATCCATTTGGTGTACTCATGATCCTTACCAGAAGTGCTCGAATTTCCTTATCCTTAAGTCCTTGTTGTCTATTCAAGCTCTTGTTACAAATGCTTCAATCCCTTCGATATATTCCAAAGTTTTTTTATTTGATTCAAGTCCTTCAAATTGTTTAAAAGGACTTCAACCATAAGAACATCATTCCAAACGCTATAAAGATAGACAAACATCTTGATTTCTTCCTATCCTATCTTAATCTTTAAATGTTCCGAAAAATAGAATATTCTGAATTTTTAAACGTTTGAGAACGTTAGATAGCACATTCAAGGTCCTTTCTGTATCCCTCTTCGTTCCTATTTTTGCTTCTAATATATATGTCTGTGGCGTGCTGATGAGAACCAAACATGTCTGACAATCTCCATATAGCACAGACTCTAACTACGGTTACCATTCACATAACATCATGTAATATTGCCTAATTTATCGATGTTTCTTGAGGAATTCCGGCTCCTAAGAATCTTCTATCTAATTCAGCTTCAGTATGACGAGAGGTAATTACTTCTTTCTCACTTCGGTTATTAAAAATAAACAACTGTTATCCAATCTTCCGATGCAATCGTTATAAGAAAAAAAATCGATTCGATACAGAGAAAAATACGATTAATTGTCAAAACATCATCGTGGGAATATTACGGTGTGCAGAATAGAAGATGCGCGTTATTAATAGTAGAGCAATAGAAGGTACCGAAATTATAATCATCGTCGTTGATGCATCAGCAACGGCGGCATCGGGAGTCAAATAAATCACACTTTTGCCCACCGTATTGCAGATGTTTTCCGTGAATTAGGCGCCTTTTAAGAAACACCGCAATTAATGTCAGTCATCACGACCGGGAACCACTATTAAGACATATTTTTTTTTTACTCCAGACACAAACTATCGGTCATTAGAGTACGTTTACGATTCAGTACGCAACAGTATGTGGATTTTGGACATTATCGTTTACTAAATTGTCCGTACGTGTTTATTTGTGATTGTGCTTCAAGAAAAATTGCCATTCTTATAAGTACAAACATTTAGTTAGTTGCTTTATTTAACCGACGCATAGAGATATATATATGACGCAGTCCCTAATGGTGTAACATTATTTATATTTTCTGAAACTCTGCATTATCGGTATGTAGCATGTAGGCTTACGATTAGAAATAACTCGGAAAATTATGACTTTATGATTAGTGTCATTACAATGTACTTATTATGATAGCAATATTATTGTAATTTATTGGATGACACAATGGATTTGGCCATTTGGTTGTGTTAACATACAAATAAATGTTTGTTAACAAATTGCTAAAATATGGTTATTGGGATACGCAACTTTTCACGCTTGTCCAAGCGTCTAGAAAATAAATGTATAAGGTTTTGTAATTATGTGTTAGTTATAATGATAAATGTAAGAAATCGAAAACGTATTACTCATGATCATTGTGCTCTTGGCATTAGCCTTAACATTGTATACTTTATGGTTCAACATCCTTGATTCTATTCTCGGGTATGGTCTTGTACCATAGAGTTCTGATTTTTCTTGAATGGTGCATTTCATTCCAAATGATTATCGTTCTGACATTAATCACAACATTGCACATTTGTTACTTCAAAATCTTCGATCTCAGTCACAGTCTTGATTTTTCCTGAAAGGCGTTTTGCAAGAGTCCATTTAAGATCATTGTGGTTTAAGCATTAACCTCAACTTTGATCAATTTGTACTTAACGATTCTTGAATCTGTTCTAGGTTACAGTCTTATATAAAAAGGACCTCAGTTTAACTAAAAAACCCATTATAAAATTCCATTGTTGTCTTCTTATAGAGATAGGGTCCTGATTTTTTCTACAAAAAGACGTTTTTAGGAATTATTTTAAAGTCAGTGTGGTTTAGACATTAACCACAACTTTAATCAATTTATACTTAAGGAACCTCGATCCTGTTCTTAATCATAGTTTTGTGCAACAAGGTTCTCATTGTACCTAAAATTTAAAATTCCAGATTAATCACAACATTGAACGCTTTGTGTTTCAGAATCCTTGATGATCCTCTTAGTTACATTTTTATACAGATAGTGTTCCGATTTTTCCTAAAAGACATTTTTTTTAGGATTTCATTAAAGATCAGTGTAGTTTAGACATTAACCTTCAATTTCATCAATTTGTACTTAAGGATTCTTCATCCTGTCCTCATTTCACCTAAAAGACCAATTTCAAAATTTGATTTAAGATTATTGTACACCTTTTACTGATAAGATACTGACTTTGTCTTTGAGTGAACTTATCAAATTTTGAACAATTATTAAACCAAATTACTTATTAAGCGTAAATAAACTGTAACAACATTGCCACATCTTACATTTTAATGACAGGCGGAAAATATTTGCATCGTACGTATCTATTAATTATGATCTTTATGCGACTTAAGAGTATTATACTGTTATTGCGACCAAACGATTTGTAATAAAATACTAAGATACCAAAAGGACATAATGCACTATAAAATATAAACGTCTTAATGTCAGGATTTCTAGTTCACTATTAAATTCAATTTTATACGTAAACTCTGCCTATAATTAAGTTACAACTTAGACTTCAGAATCATACCATCCATAAAAGAACTTAGATTCTTAAATAACTTTTTAAAATAATGAGAGATCGTTTAATTCATTAAATTTGAGAGTAAATCTTGCGTTTTCTTATTAAGCGTTTGTCTTCAGTAGAACTTCATTATAATATATGGTATATGACAACGATAGGACCTACATATCTACCTATAACATAATAATAATCTCAATCGACAGACCGAGTTGGTATTCAATACAAACTTCCCTATCAGTTCAGTCTTACATAACAGGTGGTCAATGAAGATCCGACGCGGAACAAATTAGTTCTCGACAATAACCAGGTAATAAACTGGACAATTGTTGACTGTACGCACTGGGGTCGTATGTCTTTACATTATTGCTACTCGCTCCTCTCTCTCGTGAGTTTAAGTCGCCGATACACAATAACGATACATCACCGACAACCAACAGACAAGTAGACTTACAATTAGTACAGTTTCTAGAAGAAAAAAACAGAACAGTGTCCTAACAAAAGAATGCTCACAAACGTACTTAAAACCATAGAAAAGAAAAACAGAAATTTGTCTGTGTGTCGTTTTATATCTATAATATCATAAGTGAGAAAATATTTAGATAAGCGTGCCTTGAGGCTCTCTGTTTTACCGAAAATAGCTAGCTCAACGTGAAACATGCTCTGTGCACATCTTCGGGCAAATATTGACGGTGTAAACTTAAAAAGTCTGCCTTATATAACCCCTGATCTGCGTTGCGCAAGCGTTGAAGCGAATGTGGGAGGCGTATACAGTACGACGCAAGCGCTACATAACCGTTGTGGTGCTTACGCATGCGTTAGGGGTAAGGTGGGAGGCGCATACAATTCGACGCATGCTCTACACCGTTTGTTTTTAAGATAAATGAGGATAGTTCGCACACTGTGACTCATATGCGTGAGGTAAGTGGCAGGGCGTCCGTGGCTTATGAAATTTTCGCTAATTGTTAATTACATTCTGTACTTTCGCAGATGCGCTGTTTAAAATTTGAAAGTACATATCCTGTGTGCTTTAACAATTGTCGATTGTGAGTATAAATTCGAAAGATCTTGTCCTGACTTGCCTTGGTCTCTTTATTAATATTTTGCATTTTACGACACGCTTCTTGTCATACGCCCATTAGTAATAAAATGCTATTAGCCACGATGTATAAATAAGGAACTTTTACTCGCACGGTTATTAGCAAACAAATGGTGGCTTTTTGTTAGATAAACACAATTATTACATAATAAGCCGGTTACTAATAAGGTAGAAAGTAAACTTCGACGTTTAAAACATTCCATCGGGACGCGTTCTTCCTTTTAAGGTGGAAGCTGTCATTAATTACCAGTGGCGACTCGCACAAGAACTGAGGCGGATTTACATTTTCGATGGTATGGTGGTATAATAAAATCTGGTCATAATTATATTGAACAGATTGGTAATGAAATTCAGTCACGTTAGCCGATGGTTCATTTAAGTTGAATGTTATTACACCCGGTTGTAGGATCAGATTTATGTCCATAAGAGATGTGATTACATACGAAGATGATTTTGACCTAGTTTGAACCAATAAATAATATAATATTTCGTCGTTATAAGCGATCTGACGTTATTATAATATTATTATCTCATTTTGAAATTGGAGTGGCACTAATTTGCGTAACCTTATGACTAAGCCGCCACTGGTGCTGATGAAGTGTGCTCGTTTTAACTATGGTAACCACTTGACTGCCCATCCGCAAGAGTGTCTTCTTTTCTTGGCTTCTGGTTCGCCTATGGCATTGTTATTGCCACTGTCATCACGTGCCGTGGCTAATATGGCGTGAAAAACTCGCACTGCTACCCGTTAGACCGTAAACTTTATATACGCGTGTGGAAGCAGGAAAAATTGATAATCCTCGTTTACGACTAACTGAACTTGCAATCAAAGGTCGATAATCAAATTTACACGACTTTACGCTTTCGACCATTACGAGACGACGACGACGCCGTAGACATCCTTTAGTAGGTACGCACACTCTCGACCATTTAATATTTCCTGACGATAAGTAATGTATTTCCTTCGATATTAAAAGGGGAAAAAAGCGAGACTGGCTCGCGGATAATAACTTGATATAAATACTACTCTATTTAACGTTTAACTTTCTTAATTTACCCGTGCAATTTTAGCCAATCTCCTCGTCGCTTCAGCTCTAATTATTTTTATTAGATAATAATTGTTTCAAATGCATCTCATGCTCGTTCGATTCTCTGATATGTTGTAGTTAAAATACTCACCATGTTTAAAGCCCGTTTAGGCATCGTATACATATACAGGGTGTATCGCTACAGCGAAATTACTGTAAAACTTGATTAGAATAAAAAATGTTCAAGTAAGGCTTGCATCACTACATAGTATATAACAAAGTCGCTTCCCGTTGTCTGTCCCTATGTATGCTTAGATCTTTAAAACTAAACTCTTAAATCTTCAAGATTCTGGAACATTCTTCAATGATCTTCAAGATTCTCGAACATTCTTGAATGATCTTCAAGATTCTTGAACATTCTTGAACATTTCCAAATCATTCTAAAATGTTATAATAAAACATTCTTTTACTTCTTAGAACATATTTGAACTCCTTGTAACATTCTAAAAAAATCTGCTTCATTCTCATCCCCACTCCGTGCTGTTTGCTGGGTGAGTAGTGAAATTGGTATCGCTATTTAAAAATGGGGGTTGGTGGTAGAAGGGTGAAAATTAAGGGTTATATGTATTTTTTAATGCCAAATCATAAAAAAATAAAAATAAAGAATTTTGTCCAAAAAATAAAAAAGTTAGGGGTGGACAACCCTTATCACTTAGGGCTATGAAAAATAGATAGTTCGCCGATTCTCAGACCTATTGAATATGCATATAAAATTTCATAAAAATCGGTCTAGTCGTTTCGGAGGAGTATGGTAACTAACATTGTGACACGAGAATTTTATATATTAGATATGTTCTCTTATCATCTCGTTCCTCTTTTTCCTTACTAAATAATTATAGTGCCTTCTGTTCTCCTGTTTTTTCCATACCTTTCCTTTTCATAATTATTACTTTTGTTCCTCTTATATTTTGTATTAAGCCCTTCAGGTCTAAGAAGGTCTCGTACCATTATAATTCTCATGTTCCTTGCTGATTACCCACAGCGCCTTCTGTTCTCCTGCTTCTTCCAATATCTCCTCGTTTCTCAACCTCCTTATTCCTGATATTCTAATCTGCCACAGCAAATTCTTTAATTTTTTTCTATTATCGTAATTGTACCTAAGTTTTGTAAAGATTATTTTTAAGAATTGATTTTTAACTAACGGTTTGGTTTAAATATAAAAAGAATAGGGAACGGCTATTTAGGAGCGAAGTGCAAATATCGTTTCTCTTTGATCTCATGTGTGGTATCGGTTATTCAATCCAACAAAAATTATCTGTTTTTTTTTCGGTTAAAATTATAGGTTAGTGTAACCGCTGGAGCGGACAAATGTAACGAACGAGATGATAGCGTTGGGCGTGGGTTATGCCGTTATGGTCTGAAAGTTTTCAAATCGTCATTATTATCGGCACCTTCAGTTACACAGGCACTATACACACCTATAATAAAATTATAATTGCTGTAGGTGATTTATCAGAATGCCCATTTTGAAATAAAAAAATCTTTGTCACAAGAGAACAATAATTAATTCATAATAATAAACCAAAATTTGTTTTTGAACCAAGCGGGGTGGTGAGGTTTTTTTAAGCTTATTCCAGCATTACATTTGGGGAAGAAGACAGTAGTTTAGTCCTGTCCCTCCCGGTCCAATTTTTTATGGTTACCTCACACAATTTAGAAGGTTTCGTCTACTTTATCGATCCTTAAGCAATAATATTTTCTTCGATTATTTTTACACTAGCTATGCCCGCGACTTCGTCCGCGTCGAATAGTGACATTCGGCAGCATTTAAAATTTTTTTTCTTCTACATTTTTATTTTCTGGGCCGTGCGCGTTTTTGCTGACGTCATTACAGAAAAACTTTCATTCCTTATTTTTGCCCCCTTTAGGGTAAAATTTTTACAATCTTTAAATGTCGTATTTATATCTAATCAAAAGCCTAAAAAATAAGTTTCAAGCCTCTAGCTTTATATCTACTTATCTATCTCTGTACCAAATTCTCATTTAAATCGGTTCAGTAGTTTGGGCGTGATTGCGTAACACACAGACAGACAGAGTTACTTTCGCATTTATAACATTATAGATTAATATAGTTTAATTATAGTTTAAAATAGTTTATATAGCTTAGTATTCAACTACTTTTATTGATCCAAATAAACAAAACCTCTATAACTTTTTACACTTAATATTTTAATTTTCTGGGCCGTAAACTTTTTGGACGACGCGACGTAATTACACAAAAACTTTCATCGGCTAATTTTATCCCTTTTAGGGTAAAATTTTAACAAACATTGAATGTCGTATTTATTTATACCTAATCAAAAGCCTAAAAAATAAGTTTCAAGGTTCTTTAAAAATTACGGAATTTCCGCACAAACTTTCTTATTTCAACCCCTTACAGCCCTTTTTTGCATTAAAAAGTAGCCTATGTCCTTTCTTAGGCTCTAGACTATCTCTGTACCAAATTTCATTTAAATCGGTTCAGTGAATTTTAGGTGAGATTGTGTAGCATACAGACAGTGTTACTTTCGCATTTATAATATTCCGCGAATTTATTTTCATCGATTTTCCCATGGGAATAAGATATTTTCCCGCAGTAAAACGTATCCTATGTGTTAAACCAGGGTGTCAGCTAACTCCATACGAAATTTCATTTAAATCGGTTCAGTAAATTTTGGGAGAGATTGTGTAGCATACAGACAGAGTTACTTTCGAATTTATAATATTCCGCGAATTCATTTTCATTAATTTTCCCATGGGAATAAGATATTTTCACAAATTTTCGCCTTTATAATATTAGTGTGATTCTTCTCATAAGTTCTACTTATTTTACAAAAAACCGAAACCAAAAATCAATTTCTTTTAAAGAAACAATTTCCATGACATAACCCAATTCACCCTGTGTCCATCAGGTAAAGTTCGGTAGAGTCCAGAAGCCATCAGGGGTTGTACCATATGGCTTAGCGTGTCATAGTGGCACGCTTCGTTTAGCTACCCTCCAATTTCTAAAGCACCCCGGTTGCTCGTTATTGTGTACTGTTACCTGTCGATGTCGGTTTGTCTGTCCGCCTAAAGCTTACCGGTTCTGTTTGAATAACAGGTGGTGAACGTGAAGACCTACGTGATGAGTGTCGTCCCCGTAACTGCGTCCATGTAATGATACGTGGACGCATCATCCTATGAAATGAATTGGAACAAATTGGCTGACGACAATAAATAGATTATAAATTACAGTTTGTTGTTTATTCGAAAATTGCAGATGGTCACGCTTCCAATAATAATACTCCGTCTCATCGGCATGGATTTTTAATTTCTTGTCTATTTGTAGTATACTTATACTCTACGAACCACCAGTTCTTTGGAATATTAAGTGAACCAAGGAATTATCTGGGAAATTTAAATCGTTTCTTTATAGCCACCCTTAATAGATGACGATTTTCTCTTGGACTTTACTTTGCAATCACTATCTTTCAGTCACCCCTTCCTTCCAGTTATAATTGAAATTCATTTGATGTTTTCTGTATGCAAACATTTCTAAATAGCGTCAATAAACAAAATTTCACTTCAAAGAAGGAGTCCTTACAATGTCCGCTAATCGGCGAGCACCTCAAAGACTTCGTTTATGTTAATTAATATTTTACGTGTGTTCTCCTTTTAATTACAGGTGTTCGTTTGGAAAAAGCGCCGTACGCAATTATCGAATAGGCGTATGTGCCAAGTTTTTTGTGGGTATTGTATGCGTGTGTGTTGTTGGTAGTGGCATTGCGCGTTTTATTTGTCCATTAAATTAAACTTTTTCAAGTAGCCGCCTATTTTAATGGCCAAACTAAACAAACGGCCGCGGCCGCTAAACCAACACCTATCGCACGGGTTCTCGTACGTTTGCCAAAAACCATGCCGCGACTAGGCAAATAACGTAATCGACACAGCGATGGCGCGATCATGTTTACGAAATTTCTAATTTTCCATTTGCCGACTCTTGTCGGCTTTGGAATACGTGCACCCACTGACGAGAATATTAACTAAAATTTGTTCATACGATTTCAACAGAAGAACTTCATTTCAAATGGCCATTCCGTTATTTTGATTAACTGTATCTGCTTTATTCAAAATTCTATCATCATATAAAATGAACCAAAGAAAAAAAAGGAATGATAAAAGAAATAAATTTTACAAATGTAAGAAAGACGGAACGAAGAAATGAACGAAAACAGGAACTTAGGAACGAATTAATGAAGGAATGCATATACTTCTTTCGTCCCTTTCTTTGCTGTATTGTTCCTTTTTACATTTCATTATTTTATTCTTTTGTTTGATACGTCAGTCATATCCTTCTTTCCTTCCCTTATACGATCCACTGTTCCTTCCCTATTTTCTTCCTTCTGAAGGATTGCAGAAAAGAGGAAAAGTTTGATGTCGAAAGAGTTGACTCAACAATTTTAGAATTAAAGAAAAAAATGTGCTAAAATGTGCCCGAAATGTGCTATTATGTGCTACGTAAAATAAAATATTCAAAAAACTTAACTTTTATGACTAGGTCCTTTTTATGATGTTTAGTTAGCTCCACAACATCACTTCATTAAAACCAAACCAATTGTGTTGTAATGTGCTCAAGATGTGCTATCATGTGCCATTAAAAAAAATATTTACTTGAAAAATTGAATTTTTATTGAGACATCCTTTTTGTGATATTTAGTTAGCTCTGCAAAATCACTTTATCAAAACTAAATATATAGCGCTGTAATGTGCTCGCAATGTGCTGTTATGTGCCAATGTGAAAAAAAAATATTTCAATAAAAAGTTTAGATTTTTCGTAAAATGTTAAGTCTTCATTAGTACTTTTTCTAAGTGTCGATAAATGTGGTACGATGAAATAGCATAATAATATGCTTAACATAGTATTCGCATATTGTTCATGAAACATCACCATACATTCTTGTGTGTTGTTATGCAACACATCTTGTATTAGGTAAGTACCTGTACTTTTCATTAGTTTACGATTGTATTGTACACTATAAAATTCGTATTATTATTAATATTATCAACACAAAGTGTTATTAAACCTTTTTTTATTGTTAATAGTAACTTTTAATATGAAATTATATTTTTCTATTAGTGTAGGGAATAAACTTCTCATATGGTACAGTTTTTAGGGTTCCGCACCTCAAAAGCAAAAAGCGGAACCCTTATAGGATCACTTCGTTGTCCGTCCGTCTGTCCGTCCGTCTGTCAAGACCCTTTTGATCAGGAACGCGTGGAGGTATCAAGCTAAAATTTATACCAAATACTCAGGTCTATTGCCCCTTGCAGCTGTGAAAAAATCAAACTTCTAAGCCAACGCAATCAAAAGATACAGCCGTTTATGCCGCAAATTTCCGCAAATTTTCGAATCAAAACCTACAGGGTACTTCCCGTGAACTCAGAATCTTGAAATCTGGTACGAAGCAACGTCTTATAGCACAGATAAAGGAAAAATTGCGAAAACCGTAAATTTTTAGTTACATCATTTAATAAAAAAAATTTTAATAATTTTAAAATTACTACCCCTTTCCTCATGAACGCGTAGAGGTATTAAATTGAAATTCATATCAAATATTCAGGTTTATAATACCTTTAAGCTGTAACAAAATCAAACTTCTATGTCAACGCAATCAAAAGAAACAGCAATTTAAGCCGCATATTTTCAAACTCGCAACTACTCGCAAGGGAATCAAAACCTAAAGGGTACTTCCAGTCGATTTAGAATCTTGAAATTTGGCATGAAGCAATTGTTTTATAGCACATATAAAGGAAAAATTCCGAAAACCTTAAATTTTTAGTTACATCACATATATACAGGTTTGTACGGAACCCTCGGTGCGCGAGTTCGACTCGCACTTGGCCGGTATTTTAGTGTTATCACAACACATAGACAAAGAGACTGAAATTTTTGCTCATTTATGTATATTATATATCTTAGAATAGAAGATTAGTAATTATTAAGTAATAAATATATATTCTTATAAAACAAAATAAAAATACTTATGTAATCAAGTCATTTCTCTATTCTCGTCAAAGTTAAATTTTCATTTTTCTTCGTAATAACATTGCTAGTAGAGAAAGTATTAATAAAGACAGCATTTTACGAAAAATCTAAACTTTTTATACAAGTATTTTTTTTCACATTGGCACATAACAGCACATCTTGAGCACATTACAACACAATTGGTTTGGTTTTAATGAATTGATGTTGTGGAGCTAACTAAACATCATAAAAAGGACCGAGTCATCAAAGTCAAGTTTTTTGAATAATTTGTTTTACGTAGCACATAATAGCACATTTCGGCCACATTTTGGCACACAAATTGTCGAGTCAACTTTTTGGACATGAAAGTTTATATAAAACAAAGAAGAAAGACAGAATGGGACGATTAAAGAATTAAAGGAATAAAATAAAGAAGGGAGGAAGAATGAAATGAAGGAAGGAACGATAAACTGAAATAATAAAATATGGAAGAAAGGAATGTATGTGAAAATTTTTCATCTTTCTTTCTTTCTTTCGTTCTTTCTTTTCTTTGCTTTGAAGGAATCCATAGTTCCTTCCTTCCTTTCTTCCCACGAATTTCCTTTTTTCTCAAGAATGATTGATATTCAATATGATCTGTGATTGTCCACCCTGTATACAAACCCTAATTTGCCGATTCCAGGTAGAAAGCTAAAATTCGAATTCATAATTCAGTTTCTCACCAAACCACTGTCGGCTTTTAATCACCAGTCACCACTACCCACTTTCTAATAGTTGCCATATCGTGTTTAATAGTAAAAAGTTAATTGTTTTATAATCGAATACTGACAGAACGTCCCGTTGTGCTCTTCAAAAGGAAAACGTAAAATTGGCGACAGTATATAATTAATGTTAATTAGGTTATGATAATAATTGCACTCTCAGATTATCTTCAAACGGCGGTAACTATTATAACTATTAACTGTTATATCTTAAAAGTAACATACTGTTTCGGCTCAGATGGATATTATCGTTCTGATTCAGCAATAATAAAAAAAATTGCATACACCATTAAGGACCAAGAAGAAAAAAAAGAAATGATAATGGTACGATGGGTTTCAATAATAATAATGCGTATTTAAATGTGATTCGAAGTAATAAAAGCGTGAGAATGTTACAGTTTTGAAAAGTTTACTAATTAAGGACACCAAAATACAAATTATGAGCGAGATTAAAGAAAAAATTGTTTTTTTTCGTTTTGTGATATAAGTGGAGCGACTGGAACTGCAAGATCAGTTTACAAAATTAACTTATTGAATATCCGGCTCGAAGGACCATTTTAAATAATTTTCTTTACGTTATTTCGTTTAAGCATTCGATCTCTTGAAGTCAATATTTGTCACTACACGGTGGTATTTAGCAGTGCAGTCAGGTTAATTACATTATAAGAACATAAACGCGGTGAGATGAATAAAAGTAACTGACGGCATATGTGGCTAGACAGAAAAAATGGTTGCGGCAAAACTATCTACCTTTGTGCGAAAAACCTGTGATGTTATGGATACAGTCGGGTGCAATAAATATTATTCACTGCGCAATTCATCACTTCTTATGGTTCTTATCTGTGATTTTCCACGTTAGATAAATGGCGTACGTCGATCTGGTTAACGACCGCGTAAAAAGATCTCGTTTATTGTCTTGATAAGTTGGATCGCTCCTTGAAGTGAATCATTTATTTAGACAGGACGTATTGCACTCTGTTCGTTTGGAAACGGTTAGCAGTTACAGTAGTTGACAGAAAGTTGAAATTTATAAATCGGAGTCTTCGTATTGACGATCTTCCGATGATGATGATGGGTCGTCGAGTTTATCAGACAGGAATCTAATATCCACATCTTCTATTACTTGCTCTACATTATCTTTATGTTATTAATCGTTTAATAATAATCTGAGTAATTAAATAATATTTTTTTGGGTATTTATTTATGCTGTTATCTTCGGAAACCTTTTAAAATTTGGGATTAGTAAAAAGATACTTTAGAAGTGTTGCAATGAATGATTTTGTATTATAGAACTGTTTGGTTTTGCGCCGACATAATCCTAATAAATCAGTCGTATTCGTTATCTAATGTCGCGTTTTGTACAACTCACCTATCTGTCACTATCAAAGATAAGCAACGATAGACAGCATCATATCAATCGTTCCTTCTTTGAATCACTCGGTTTAACGATTTACATTGGCGCTTACATTGGACGATGTCTGTGTATAGGAACAAGTGTATACATTGTTTAAAGTCGTTGGTAATTAATTATAATCAATCGGCTCTGAAAAAATGGCAAAGTGGGTACAATGTCTGGTCATGAGTCAGGACAACTTCACTCGATGTCAGACGCGTGAGAAAGTACACATGTTCTGACTGACCCGTTATGTATTATTGAAATTTTATACTGCATGATTGTAACTATATTTTTAATTTATTGGCAAAAATATTTTCCCGACAATAAACTAATATTCAAGGGTTGTATATGTATCAAATAAAAATTAGATTTTATTGTTCACATACGTAGACACACTTCAAAATCTCGTGATTCAGAGCCTTAAAACTTAACTATGCATAGGCCCCGTCCCTATTTGTTATTGCACATTTTTATACTGATGGGATTTTGAAGTACCTACCTCTAGTAAAAGTTGTGGGTCCTCTTCTTTTCAATTTTGATTTGTAGATACTTCTTCAGCTGAAGTAGGGTCAGGTGGGGAAATTGTGAACGATTGTGGAAGTTTGACTTTTGAAGTTCGATCTATCTTAGATGAAGAGCAAATTTAGGCGACTATATGATTAATTTAAGCCCTTTGTTTGGTTTTAAATGAATTTCTGTTATTAAATATGCAAATTCGGATTTTTTTTTGCAAAAAAACTTAAGTTTACAATTACTCCTTCACTTATTAACGCAGTCGAAAACTTAGGGGTAAATGTGAACAATCATCTTGTTTGTACTGGCTTTATAAAGGTTTTTAATGGGGCAAAAGGGGAACAATTCGCTTTCAAACGTGAATTCCAATGAAAATTATATTTATAAAGCCATATTCACAATTACCCCAAAAATTATATATTATATAGAAATATTTTTACTGTTTAACATAAAATATTGCGACACTCTTCCTCTGCTGTTTAGCGCGCTAAAGCATCCAACCGTCAAAAGTCAACACCACAGTCTATAATAATTCCCAATAGTTGGAATAATCAAAAGTCCTAAATAAAGAGCCTGTCTACAATTACCCCGGTTTTACAATTACCCCACCTGACCCTTTAAAGGGCAGTAGTTACGTATCTGTATTACAAATTGTAAAATTGCATCCCTATCAGAAGATAAGAATCACGATCCAATTTTGTTGTGTCGAACAGCAGATGAGACGCCGTGACATTCCACGCGATCAGTAAAGGCAAAAATATCTTCTCGTTACCGGAACCTATAAAAATTTATTTCGTCAATTAATACTCGAGGCAAAGTTGGACCGCTGGCTCTGCGAGCAGTAAAAAATGAATTAAATGAGCAAACCGGTGACTGTTGCTCGCCTGAAATAAACGCATATTTGCTGTTAATAAAATTTATTCGCGTATTTAAAGTCCGTAAATGCAAATTTACGAGCGAGAAGTGCATTGGACAAGATTGAATTTGAATCCAAATCGTCTGCGACTGCGATTCCGTTTCATTAAAATGTGCAATAAAAATTTTGTTTATTGATCTCTAACTTTTTCGATATTAATGTGTTAATGAATATTTTATATAATAAAGGTCTATTATTTTCGGATTAATATTTTGGTCGATCAAGGACAAGTACCTCAACTTTCTGATACTGCCGTGTAAGTACTTGTTTTAAAGTCTAGAAACGTATTGATTTAATGCCTTCAAACGGTTCTTTAAAACGCTCGGAATTGATAGACGATAAATCTTTGCGATGACCGCGAAAAGCTACTTAATTCTTGATTAAAATCTTAAACAAAATGATTAATTGCACCGCGAGCATCTTCATAACTGTAAAGGGTGGCTCACATTTCTTCATGTCATTCGTTACGTGGCAAGTTTGACGACCTTCACTCTAAAATTAGATGTTATTCATTACATATTTAAAAGTTTTATTTTTATTTTCGACTGTGTAAATATTATGAATCAGAAAATTGTAATAAATATTAGATCAAAATTAATTTATTTATAAATATAAAAATCACAACCAAAATTTTGTTTTTAAATGAGCGAGGGCTTTTCACGTAGTCTTAAGATACTCAAACAAATTGTAGGATTTTAAGAAGCTGACCATGATAATAGAGGCGAAACGTTGGTTGTGGTTTTTATGAAAATACATTTATTTCACCCCTTCTGTCTTTGATTGGGTCTAATATTATGGGAACGAGAGGAAATAGAATCCTATCCAGAAAGGACCTTGCACAAATTTTATATTTTGGATGTCTGGGGGCGGCAAACTTTGCTCAAAAATTTTTTTTGTCTTACAGAAATAAAAAAAAATATTATCTTATACACGGAATAAAACGAGACTCAAAAAATCCACAAAAATTACAATATTTTAGTGCTATACAGTATACTGAATACACTAACGTCTGTATATGAAAAATTACTAAACGCTTATTTATAAAATATACTATTGTGATTTTGAATTTTTAAAATATTCCAATAGCGTTTAAGTATTACATTTTAAATTTAGTATTTTTACCTATTTTTTAAATTAATTATTGCCATAATTTTTTCTTTAGGTCCACCCACACTTCAATTAATGTGTAATATATTTCACCACTTAAATATTATATCTATTCGAAGATAAATGGGATCCGAAAAAACATTGCTTAAAAATAACAATAACAAATATTATATAGTTATATATATGTGGAAAATTAATACTTTTCTATTGATATTTCTGATGATATTAACAACCTGTTTGAGTGTAGAATAAAAATTTAATAAATTTACACGTAAAAAATTGCATATTGTTGCACAGAATTTCATAAATATTTTACATTTCTTAGAATGCTGATAATTAAAAGAAAAACAATAATGATAATATTGTAATGAATAAAAGCTGGAAATATCCATTCAACGAAAGTTCTTAACATTCTTTCATTTTTAATCCTAATGAATTCGTATCAATATTTGTTGATTAGTCTTATAAAAATATAATACAGTCATAAAGTTGCAATTTCATTGACAAAAAATTGATTGTGAATTAGGATAAAGAAGTAGTAGGGGCGGCAAATTTTGAATAGCCTACAGGCGGCAAATGTGTAAATCCGCCACTGCATACAGGGTGCGAGAAAAGTACCGGAACAGCATACTAAATGGTCAGGAGTACATTTTTGGAAAATATGTTTTATACAAAACTTATATCATAATAATTATAATTAATATAATTTGTTTTAAGTATGATTTTAAGAATTATTTTTTGCATGTTTTGTAGTTGGTTCATAGCATTTCTGTATACCCCACTCCAGACTATAATGCCATAAGTACTTATACTATCGAAAGGGGCATAATATATTACCATTAAAGTTTTTGTTTCCATAATTTTAACCAATTTAAAAAAAACAAATAATAAATATTTAGTCTTATTTATTATATAGGCACTTAATATGTTTTATGTCTAACGGTAGCTATCTGGTGTCCCATTTAATTATCTACAACTTCATTAGGTACTTTTTTAGTTTTTAGCGAAAGATCCAATTTTTGAAGTTGATTTCTTGTTATTTAGAAAACGGTTTATTTTCAGTCTGTATGATTATCCATTTTTAGACTTTGAATTAGGACGTCATGAAGTGTAGTATACCGCAATTTCTTGAAAACATTAAACAAATATGAGTTCCATTATAAGTTTATTACTTAACTAAATGCTTTATATTTCTGTTATCAATTTTCGTGCAAATTAATTATTCCTCATACTTGTATAGAGACAGATGTAATTTGGTTCATTTCCAAACCAACCAATTGGGCGAAATGAGATAGGCCTAATAAAACTCGCCAAAATAAATATATTATTGCTTTATTGGTCGTTGGCCATATACTACAGCGGTTTCAAGCGGTCCAATGTGACATTTAAAATCCGAATTAATAACGATAATAAAATCTTTAAGAAGCTGTTCTTTTAAAGGAGAGTCTTGTCTCATACCTTTCGAAAAATATAATTAAGCCATCGCATCACCAATCAAGATTGAATTAATTGTCCCATTAAAATTCGGAAACACGGTTTGTTCTGGGCAGTGTCTAATCTACCGGCACATTTAGGGAGACAGGAATTGTCAAAAAGATTTTTTTTGTTTTAGTTTTCAAATCAGATATTATTTATTCTAATTAATGAGATCTTCTAAGTTCACCTAACAGTATTTGTTGGGACACCCTGTATATGTATATAAAGTAAATTTAGATTTACCAGCCACATTTGTGGCTTTTTGAAGTGATTATTAAATTGAACCCATTTTTTTTATATAAAATTATTTTTGAAATCATAATAAGTTATTGAATTTATTTAACAGTATCTATATTTATTTAATTTAATGAATTTAACGTGACTTTAAAATTGAAAATATAACGGCGTTAATGTTAATAAGTAGGCACTTTTATAAGGTTTTGGTTGGGCGATAAAAAATCCAGATCCAACGCTGATTATTCTGGACGTTGTTTGGGACTGCATGGCATGGACGATAGCGCGATTGGGTGACGTGCTGGGAGAGTAAAGTACGAGAATGAATTAAGGAATTTATCTCCCACAGATCTCGGTGATCAGGGTCCATTATTAAATGCAACGATTGCGCCGATATTTCTTTAAATCCATAAAACGGGTGCATTCTACGTGGAGAGTCTGTCGTAAAAATAATGAAATAAAAATAAATTTACTTAATGAATTACATGGTTCGTTATAAAAAAGAAATGAACGAGATGAAGATCCAATATTGCATTAATTAGTCGACAAAATTATCGCAAAAATTAACTTCTTAACTTCTTAGTATAGTACCATTTTTAAAGTCATCATAAAATATAACTTTTTGGTTATTTTAAAGATTTCAAGTCGTTAGGTATTTGATCCTTAGCCAAAAAAATGTAAGGTTTATTTTTATTATTTTCAAACAATTTTATGTTCTTTTATGCTTTCATCAAATAATGCTCTTGTCTGTCCAATATAGGTATGCACTTTACCATAGTAACCACATTGTAATTTAACGGAAATTACAATAATATTTTTGAAACTTGTTTTATTAATATTAAATTTCTTTCTATAGTTATTTACATCGCTTCTGCATAAATGTATCTGCCAGTTTTTAGTGTTATACATCATAAATTTCTCAAAAATATTTTTTTTATTTCAGATTTCACTTCCAAGATACATTATAGTGTGGTGGATAAGATATTTGTGGGTGAGTGACTTTCTATGGTTTTATAAATTTGAGTATACCTAAATGTTTTCTAATTAAACGAAAATTGGAAGCCTACTGGGGTGTAATTTAATTAACTAGTGGTCATTTAAAAGTAAATAAATGTCACATTTGTAAGGTTTGACAAAGTATTATATTCCATTTAATAAGCCGGAAAAGTTGTGGAAGAACAGCACCGATTTTCAAAATTCTCCTTTTCTTTTTATTCTTTAGGTCTTCAATAATATTCATCACCTTTCATAACCTTCAAAAATAAGAAAATTAAGGTAATTACCCCCTCTCTCCCAAGCACCCCAAATAGTAGTAGTGGATGAAAGTTTTTTCAGATTGTACTGCATTTTCCGACTTATTTACTGGATTAGTAGGAAATCTGATCTATCAGGATTTTATGAAAAACGACCTTCGCGCATTAAAAATTCGTTTTCTTTTGAAGAAAAAATAAAAACATAATGAGAGGGAGCTTGTTTCAAGTACGTTTAAAATTTTGATTATCTGAATAAGAGAAAAATCTAGTAAATTTTCGAGCATAAAGATTTAAACATACATACTTTTTTCGTCCTCAGTTTATCAGAATAAAATATTCGAAACAAAACATTATCAAGCAAGAAAATTTATCAGGAAACTTTCAATTTCCTGAACGGAATATCACAATAATATTATAAAGGCGAAAGTTTGTGAGTGTGTGAGTGTGTATGTTTGTTCCTTCTTCACGTCTAAACGGCTGAAGAGATTTTAATAAAATTTGGTATGGAGTTAGCTGACACCATGGATTAACACATAGGCTACGTTTTACTGCGGGAAAATATCTTATTCCCATGGGAAAATCGATGAAAATGAATTCGCGGAATATTATAAATGCGAAAGTAACTCTGTCTGTATGCTACACAATCTCGCCTAAAATTTACTGAACCGATTTAAATGAAATTTGGTTCAGAGATAGTCTAGAGCCTGAGAAAGGACAAAGGCTACTTTTTAATGCGAAAAAAGGGTTGTAAGGGGTTGAAATAGGACAGATTGTGCGGAAACTCCGTAATTTTTAAAATTTTTTTAGGCTTTTGACTAGATTATAAATAAATACGACATTCAATGTTTGTAAAAATTTTACCTAAAGGGGATAAAATTAGCCGATAAAAGTTTTTGTGTAATGACGTTGTCCAAAAAGCTTACGGCCCATAAAATTAAAATATTAAATGTAAAAAGTTATAGAAGTTTTGTTTATTTGGATCAATAAAAGCAGTTGAATACTAAGCTATATAAACTATTTTAAACAATAATTAAACTATATTATTCTATAATATTATAAATGCGAAAGTAACTCTGTCTGTCTGTGTGTTACGCAATCACGTCCAAACTACTGAACTGATTTAAATGAGAATTTGGTACAGAGATAGATAAGTAGATATAAAGCTTGAGGCTTCAAACTTATTTTTTAGGCTTTTGCTTAGATATAAATACGGTATTTAAAGTTTGTTAAAATTTACCCTAAAGGGGGCAAAAATAAGGAAGTTTTTGTGTAATGACGTCGGCAAAAAGGCTTACGGGCCAGAAAATAAAAATATACAAGAAAAAAATTTTAAATGCTGCCGAAAGTCACTATTCCACGTGGACGAAGTCGCGGGCATAGCTAGTTTAATAATATTGGTGGTAATATCATATACCTATATGTAATTTATTTGAAATAAATTCAACCATAAAGTGCACTACAACATCAATTAGTTAAAGTAAAATAAGAACCCGAATAAATTCTCTATAATATATTTCATTGATATCACTCTACCTTCAGCAACAATACATAATGAGGTGCCTAAGGGCGTTTTTAATAGGTATCGTATGTATTATGAATCCGTTACACAATGTGTGTCATCTTCTCTCTAATATGGTTTGAATCACCGTTACATTTCATTAATGACATCAACGGCCAGCAGGAAGCTTCTTTATCTCATTTTGACTGGACAGGTCATTGGTACTTTTCAGGGAAAGGTCAGAGTGTACTTGAAGGCTGCGCGTTGATAACGGATCTCTATTTTTTTGCGAACCCTCGTCGTCTTTTGTTCGCCTTCATCAGTGACGTATGCATAATTTATGTAGGTACCTAAAAAGTTGGAGGTAAAACTTGCAATCCTAGTCATTGTTAAACAACAACAACAAGTTTTAATAGTAGTTAAAGGTTAAAGTAAAAAGTAATGTCACAGACGAAATGTATTTGTGTGTGGGAGTACTCCAAGATTCCCATGGTGGTTGCATGTAGATATCCATACGGGTGTGGAAGATATGGGGGATGAGTGGTAAGATACATCTATCTTTGTCTAATAATGAAGTAGAAAATGCTTCATCTGCTTATAGTGAATCAAAGTGTGATACTGACGTATTAGAATTTTCTTAAATGTTTTAAAATTTGCTGGAATGTTCTTAGAACTTTCTGGAATGTTCCAGGGTTCAAAAGTAAAATAAAAATGACCCACGAATTAAAAAAAGTTTTATTACATTTCAGAATGATTGGAAAGATGGTAGAGAATGTTTTGAATTATTATAGGATGTTCTGGAATGATCCCGATTTTTAAGGAAAGATCTAAAACGATACAACGTTACAGAATAATCTAAAATTTTTAAGTATGATCTGGAATATTCTTGAATGTCGGAAATAATTTATAATGATCAAAAATGTTCCAGAATCATCGAAATTTTTCGAGAACGCTCCATAATGTTCCATAATGCAACTAATAGATCCCACTGATGGCTCTCAGGAGCTTAATTCCTTTTAATTAAAATACTAAAATTACATCGACTTTATTTTTAATTAAACCTCCATTATTTAAATTAAACAATTGTTATATAAGAGATCGTGTGATCTTACTTTTTGTTGCTTTAAAGTAGACCTTCCTTCTGCACGTGAAGTGACGTTTATTGCTTCAATTTGCTTGAGTTTGTGGCATTCTTATAATCATGCGCGTCTCTCCTCTTGTTCTTTTTGAGTTGAACTATCACCCATGGAGATCTTGTATTAAATTAGTAGTGGACTGGGCCGAATGAGCGATGGTACAAAATGACCGTGTCGGTGATGGCTCTGGTCTGGTCCACTTCCTTCTCAACGCATGATGATACAGGTGGTAATGTTCTCAGGGTGCATACTAGTGCCCTGGCGTGATGACCAAGCTGTTATATGAATTCATATGAGAACGGAACTTGTTATGCGTGCAGTTTTTTGACCTTTGGATGAAGTTGACAAATGGGCAGGTACTGTTGTTAAAATGTATAAAAAAGAAAAGGAAGCTTCTGTCTGTTGGTGTAAACTTAAAACAGCTACTTTACTGTAAATATGTAAAAATGTATGTCTTCGTTTAGATTAAATATTTATCACAATGATATTCAGATTGAGTGACATAGGTAGTTTTGGACACAACTCACAGGAATAATTAATTTTTATGAATGCAAATATTATATGGTCATTGAAATATTTTTTTATCACAAAGTATGACAAAATACAGTCAAACTTCCATAACTCGAAGGTCGATAGATTGGATTTTTGATAAGTCGAACCCAATCGACTGGAAAAAGCATGAACTGACTATGTACGAAAAATACGATGTGTATTTTTTACTTGGAAACGCGAACTCTCAAACTTCTATTACTCAAACCGAATATCTTGATAAATCGTAGATAATGTTTGGCGCAAATTTCGATAACTTGAATTTTCTGGGGAAATCCCTTAATTATATACGATTGTAAAGTATCTTTTTAATAGCTGGACTTTGTATGCAGTAACGCAGTTCACTTTTTCACCAAAACTTTGTCTTATGACCACAATTAAATCTTATAAGAAAAAGTGGAAAGTGGTGCACGGAACAAATATATCACCTATATCTAATCACACTAATATTATAAAGGCGAAAGTGTGTGAGTGTGTATGTTTGTTACTTCTTCACGTCTAAACGGCTGGAGCGATTTTAATAAAATTTGGTATGGAGTTAGCTGACACCCTGGATTAACATATAGGCTACGTTTTACTGCGGGAAAATATCTTATTCCCATGGGAAAATCGATGAAAATGAATTCGCGGAATATTATAAATGCGAAAGTAACTCTGTCTGTATGCTACACAATCTCGCCTAAAATTTACTGAACCGATTTAAATGAAATCTGGTACAGAGATAGTCTAGAGCCTGAGAAAGGACATAGGCTACTTTTTAATGCGAAAAAAGGGTTGTAAGGGGTTGAAATAGGAATGTTTGTGCGGAAATTTCGTAATTTTTAAAGATTTTTTAGGCTTTTGATTACAAATAAATAAATACGACATTCAATGTTTGTAAAAATTTTACCCTAAAGGGGATAAAATTAGCCGATGAAAGTTTTTGTGTAATGACGTCGTCCAAAAAGCTTACGGCCCAGAAAATTAAAATATTAAGTGTAAAAAGTTATAGAGGTTTTGTTTTATTTGGATCAATAAAAGTAATTGAATACTAAGCTATATAAAATATTTTAAACTATAATTAAACTATATTAATCTATAATATTATAAATGCGAAAGTAACTGTCTGTCTGTGTGTTACGCAAGCACGTCCAAACTACTGAACCGATTTAAATGAGAATTTGGTACAGAGATAGATAAGTAAATATAAAGGTTAAGACTTGAAACTTATTTTTTAGGCTTTTGATTAGATATAAATACGGAATCAAAGTTTGTAAAAATTTTACCTTAAAGGGGGCAAAAATAAGGAATGAAAGTTTTTGTGTAATGACGTCGGCAAAAAGGCTTACGGCCCAGAAAATAAAAATATAGAAAAAAAATATTTTAAATGCTGCCGAAAGTCACTATTCCACGCGGACGAAGTCCAATACGTATATATCTGTTTATCTGTAACATGAAATAAGTACATTTCAAATACTTATTTGCAAAAAATGAATGTGTATTATTATTCAACAACTCGCAAGCCTTTTGCGTCGCATTGTGAGTCGGGTAGTCGGGTTATCGAAGTTCGACCACATTTATATACCTACATATGCTGTTTCCTTCTGTACTCTGAATATAAGGATTATTGGATGAGGCATCTAATTTTAATTTTGCCAATAGCAGTATCTATGTATACTTGCTATATTGTTCTCTCAGGTTTGATAATGACCCTTCCTAGTAATTCCATTGTATCAAAACCATACGAATATAACGAGAAAGTAAATTACATAAATTAAATAATTTTACATAATAACATAAGCAATGACGTATTTCAAAATAAACCTAGAAGAATAGTTGTATTAGCGCAATATCTTTTATAAGGGGTGTCTTTATTTTTTAGTATTTTTGAAAAGAATTAAAAAGACCAGAAGGGATAAATTGCCTTGAATCCTGTCGTTCCCTATGTACTTACTTCATCAAAAGCAACAAAGTTGGAACACTTCTATCACCTCGTCAATTGTCCTGATAAAAGGCGTGTCCAGTTTTTACGTGAAATACACATGCGCGAAGGGCGGACCTTAAACTAGAGCATTCAGTTAAAAATGGGCGGAGTTTCTGCGCACCGCAAAGTGAGCAAAGCTAATAACGACGTGAGGCGGAGCATAATAACGCATATGTACCTACACGTCATCCGTATGGCCTGCCTTTTTTACTGACTCTAAACGGCACATTTTCCAGTTAGGTATCCTTAAAGATGAATACATTTCTGGTCTGTAGCTTGAAGTTATGCTAAAAAATACCACTATCGCAAAACTATTTATTAAACGTTAACGATCATAAATGTAATGCCTTAATTTCGCTAACGAGTTGTAAACGTTTAAATAATATAATATAAAGTTGGCATGATTTCTATATTCTGATGCAATCAGTTTCGTGGAGGTCCCTTCCAATTAAACAAGCTGATGATGACCGGTGTGTGGCCTATTTGTCTATCCGATCGACTGCTGGGTGCATTCCTTTTTTTATATAGATATTCTTTCTTTCTTTTTACAACTCCCGCCGCTAAATAAATTTTACGTAACACTTCTTCATTGCTGCCAGAGCGACGTCTTATTAAATTACCAACTGATTGTCTACTATTCAATGTAGATCATCACGAGATTCTTCCATGTCAAATCGTATAATTAAACAGAATTCGCGACCTTGCACCAGCAGTTTTGCCAGCCCTAGTTAGTCGCCTTTGTTTGTAGGTAGGTACATATCTTTTTTTGCGATGAAGTCGTACATTAATTTTTTTAATTGTACTCAAAAGAATTAGAGGAAAGTAACGGGATTTATTTGCAACTTTCTTTTGTTGTATGGATGCTTATTTACTTTTTTTTTTTTTGCTACAGAAGTGGATTTTGAGTACCTATATATCTTAATTTAGAAAGCAATGTGCCTGTCGTAAAGTTGGTTATCGTTTAAAAATTTGGCATAAAATTGACAGTATAATTTAATACTTAATAATTGTCTGCAACGAAGGTGTGTCGATATTACGTAAGGCGGAGCTTGTGCTTTAGCGTTTATCAAGCGTTGGCGTAGAGCGGGTTTATGTACAAAAGTACAGATTAGTAAACAGGGGGCGGAGCGTACATGCCCACGTCATCATTAATGCCCGCCTTCTTTATGAACACTACAATAATGCATTCACAATTTTCATTGAATAAGTACACGGAGAAAACTAGAATTCTAGCAAACATGACTAAAAAATCTGTCAATTATATGGACGACCAGATGCTCAAGGAGATTTTGCTAGAAATGTCTAGTCAATCTACGTTCGGTGTTGAGACTGAATTCTAGTAAAATTGACTTGATTAGAAAACATTTTTTACACTTCTTATCACTAATTATACTAAACTATTCTCATTCTAGTATTTTTTTCTTTACGATACGATAAAATAATCGAGAGGTAGAGAAAAAAGTCTAGACTTATTTAGCTAGATTATTCTAATATGTAGTAATTATTAGAAAGAATGAAAAATTGTTTTATACCACCAAGTACATTTTATTCACTAGAAAAATTTAGCTCGACTCTTCAAGTAATAAAATCATGATTATTTTTCTCCTTGTAGAAATGAAGAAAACTTTATAATATTGTAGTACACTGAGAGGATGATAATTTATTCCCAATAGTTTTCTTAAATGGCAACGTCGCGCCTTTTTGGTCTGTGTTGACGATATTGTAGGAAACAATAATATTGCGAGCAGAATCGCATCTATTGCTCGCTAGATTCGTGGCTGTTTCAATGTTTACAAAATTTTTGACATCTTAACATGTAAAAAATCCTAATTCAATTAATTTTAGAGAATTTGCTTTATAACTCGTAACAATTATTTATAACTATTGACATTATCGAAAAAAAATTGTGGTTTTTAACTAAAATGTACAGGGTGTTCAAATTTTGTGGTCAAAGTTGTTCAACTTCAAAGAGGCATAAGTCAATTTTTTTAAATAGAATGGCCCATTTTTTACTACATATTCGAATTCCTGATTGAATTTGGCATTTTTTGATAAGGGACTATCGTATAACTTTGCTTATATTTTTTGAGAAAATCTACAATTTGAAGTATGTCACTCGATTTGAAATAATAAAGTTAACAACTACTTCCGGTATAACCGGATGTAAATCGAAATTGAAAATATTTTTAAAAGAAGCGACATAAACAATAACCAAATGAGCCCAAGTTTCAGAATTGAATTCATTCTACTAATTCATATACTAATAGCCTATCAACTTGAAAGACCCTGTATATTAAGTATGTAAACATTAAAACAGCTATGAAGCTAGCGAGCAATAAACGCGATTCTGCTCGCAATATTATTATTTCCTACATTATCGACAACATTCAGACCAAAAAGGCGCGACGTTGCCCTTTAAGAAAACAATTGGGAACGAATTAACGTCCTCTCAGTGTACATAAAAATTTTACATTGTAATAATAAAAGCAGAAGATTAAATATAGTTCAAAAGGCGTTCTTTCAGAATAAAAGTGTTACCAATGAACAATGTGAAGGGCATAACAGCCCTATCTTTCTCGCCACACTTCAAAAATTGTAATTCCTCCACCTACTCATATTGTATAAATTGTCATGTTTCTGATTTTTAGTTTAGTTTCAATTTAACTCTTTGATAATGGCCTAATAAGCCGAAACGATATTTTATTTTATTAAATTGTTGTAATTCTAAACGAATGTTTATATTTTGGTTACTGTAGTATGTCTACAAAAGCCAAATAACGAAGAGTAAATAATTGAAGATATTTTATACATACAAGCACCCAAGTGCGTAATTTCCAATTTCATATTTTCTATGGTATGTTATAAAACGACAGCAATATATGTAAGTCCATATTTCATATTTAAGAGTATTTTGTGCAAGAGCATGTGACAGTGCCACTGATTCGGGATCCCTGAACTAATACGAACCAACCAACCAACGGCATTTTTATTATCGTTCAGGTAAAGTCTTTTGATATGCTAATGGGTGGCCTTCTTTATATAATAATAAAACCTTTGGTCATCCTTACCACGATTTTTTAAGTTAACACCTCTAATGATGTCCCCAAATGATCGTCGGCTTCCAACTGCGATACGCATTTTTTTTGTGTAAAAGACAAATTAGGAAGCTGTTAACAATTTCTTATTTTTAGACATACGTTAGAATAATTTGTGTACCACTTGAGCAATTAAATTAATTATCACCGTTTAATCCGCTCTCTCACGGGACAAAATCTTCAGTACCTATACCTGGGCCTTTGTCTTGAATAATCGCTAAACATTGTACAAGTACATATATTATTTTTTATTATAAATTTCTCCAATTTTTTGTTCTTTGGATCTCCACATGAGAAAATACTGTAGGTATTATAACGAGTAGGTACACTTCGTCTATGAAATTTTCGATATTTTTATATTTTTTAGTACAAATTAGTAAATGCATCTTTTTCAACAAGAAGAACCTGCATTTGCTCATAACTATTTTGAAGTAGATTCAAATAATTAATTGTAAAATGGGAGACTAATTGAATTGTTTCAGATGTTCCACTTTGGGGTGGGTGTAGCTTTCACGTAACGTTTCTGTATGAATTACAACGAAGATAGCTTTAAATAATAATTGTTGGTAATAAATTAGCTGTTGTTGATAACTACCGACTTTGCTTCTGGTACCGTTTAAGAAAACCCGGACACCTTTCGTATTTACGCTGTACACGTTTTATTCTTTACGACTGTTGACGGATTATAAAGCGATGAATATCGTAAAGTTGCAAATTTTGCATTTCGAATGATCGTACGGGATTTTTTTATGGTGCTTTTTCGGTCCTCTCTCCAGCTCGGAAGATTTACTAACAATTTCTTTTTAATCGTCCTTAACAGCGCACCGGTCCACAGGTTAATAAGGGAAATTGTGAACTGCTACCAACCATATTTACATAATAACGAAACGTATACGTACAGGTTAAATTTGATTATAGGTAAGTTTCGTATAGTAGCAGTTCACCGATTCCTTTTTAGCCACTTGTAAACAAAAATAAGGGAATATCCAGCTCCTTCTTCTGGTCTTTTGTGTATACAGGCTGTCTCAGTACGTCCTTAAGCTTAATAAACTTTGACCTGCCTGTATATTTTGTCATTCAATTACCTCAAGAGAGGACTAATTGTGTAGAGGATGACTAACTTTCGAGATAGATGTACTCCAAATGGCGTTAGCAGGAGTGGGCGGGACAAAGGCAATGGTAACCACAGTAATGGTAAAATATATTGCCCAAAATACGAGTGCGCATCTTCTGTATGTTTACGTCATTGCGCACTCACAGTTTGCGCAATCTACTTCACCATGGTTACTATTGCTTCTCCTTCTAGCACTGTCTGGCGTAAAAAAGCATTATAGCTTGTGTCTATGGTTATTTCTTCTGTATATAGTCTCCATTTTTCATTATTGACAGACCTCTATGATGTCCTCCCCGTTTTCTCATCATTTTTAACTTTCTCCATTCATCATCATTTTAAATATTTTGCACGGGAATCACCACAGAATAAAATGGAAGTCATTAAAATAAAGTTCTAAGTAGTCCAGGAGTTCGTTTTATGAAAATTGTGTGACGGTGTGTAACTATCTCGTATTATGCTTGTGATTACTGGCCCTCTGGATTCTCGAAGACGTTAACGACAACATTATTTTGCATCTTGAGGTTCAGGTGTATCGAGTGGGATACCTCTATTATTCTTACCTGCAATCCGCTTTAATGCAAACAAGTGTATTTTGTTAAAGGAGCTAATTGCATAATCTTCGAGAGAAATTTTACCTTCTCGTCCTGTTGGCGAATTCCGAGATTTTATCTGAGCGCGTGTACCTACAACTTTTGTATCAAGCAAATATTTCCTATTACATGGAATAATTGAACGAATGTGGCCGACATTGAAATTCACAATTGTCAATACACAGAGTGTTCAGAAAAATCTTAAAGGAATCGATTATTTAATTAGATACCGTCACAGTCGATTGTGAGAATTAATATTTTTCTTTTTAATTATTTTCGACTTAAATGAATACAAAATGCAAAATTTCGTTTACATATATTTATTTGTGGATAACGAATTTTAATTTCCTACGCGTTCACTGTTGGAACGCCTACCTGGTGGTCCACTATCAGTTTGCATCAACTTCAAAAGCCCCGAAATGCATATTTAAGCAAACTTAAAAGGTTAAACAAGAAATATATTTAAATAAACATCATTTTTAAATGATAATCTAGTTTAAAAAACGACAACAATCGCCGGCGACTCTTTTAAAAGTCGCCGTAATATTATGTTGCAAATTTTTAAAAAACACGTAAAATTGCAGACTTAGTAGTTACATCGGCCCTCGGCTCTGCCAAAAGATTTTATCCAGTAGAAAAAATTATGCCCATTAATATTTAAATATATTTTAATTAGTTTTGTTGTTCATAGTTAATGGTAGAATGTACAGGGTCTTATCAGCAACGTACTCTAGGGGATCATAAAAATCAAGAGTTCGTTAAAACATAATTAGGCATATTTTCTTTCAGTATCTTTATTTTCATTAATCCTTTATAAAAGTACCATATAGTTTTTTTGTATCGTGAACGCTATTGTCTTTTTCAAACACCTAAAGCAGTTCTCGACTTGTTGGATCCCATAAGCAAATCGAAGGAGTACTGTGGAACAGTGGCGGCTCGTGGTCGAATACGAAGGGGGTTCACAAAGTTAATAACATGTAAGTAATATCAGAACACGAAGCGTATTTCACGATGTTGTAAATGCGCCGCAGGCGAAGATTTTTAATATTTTTAGGAGAAACAAATACTTATGGCAATTAATAACACAATAAATAAAAACCTTACGTTTACTTATACAGGAAATCCATTCGTCTATGTTTTGAATTAGCAAACACACTCTACACTTTCATTAGGATTACCGGCGAAAATCAGGCACGGAAAGCAAAATAATGCGTTTAATTTTATTACACCCACACAACCACGAAGTTTTTTTATACTGTTCTACTTTAAACACACGTTTGAACTTTTTATTTTTTAAGGTACACTCTTGTGTCAGCTGTAGTTTTGGGCGAGGTGGACCCCTTTTCTTTATTTCGAAACGATTTTGAAAATTATTTGAATTTTCTTTAATATATTTTACCGAACACGACTCCATCATTTACGTAATATTTTAATTAACACTATTGTGCAATAAATTGTGCGTCATTTACAATTAATGGACTTTGAACTCTGAAATCTGAACATGCTTCTGAACATAATTTTTTACTATCGGTTCCTACCAACACTAGCTTCCGGAGCCTTTAAAAATGATTCGTACTGGACATTTTCACCAGGTGGCAGGCTAACCGAAGTTGCAAAACCCTGGCAAACTGTCGGGTAGCCGTGCCGACGTAGCACGACAATATTCCGGCTGTGTCCGGCTTCTCGTACAGTGCACCTAAACGCTGTATGTTGAGTGTATTTTATCTTCCATTTCACGCGTCTGACTACCTCTCTCTCTAACACATGGACATCACACGGAGTATCGCTCTCGTGATATGTTCAGAATCAAACTTGAACCAAAAAAGTTAGGTAAAGTCGTCAGCGACACAACAAAAATTTAAATATTTTCTATGGGTTACGGGTTGGTGTTTTGAACTATGAAATGGTAAAAGAGATGTATATTATACAATAATCATCAATAATATAATAAATATTAAAAGGATAAAATTATATGGTGTAACTAGTTCAATTTTTAAGGGGGTTCACTGAACAAATGCACCTACAGTAAAACCGCCACTTCTGTGGAATATTAACTGAATAAAACAAACAAACACCCAAAATCCACAAAACGTTTAGAAACCCAAAACGCATTTTGACACCCAACGTGTCATCCTCAGTTTCCAGTCTCTAACCGAGGATGACACCATTGGCAGGATTATCTAATTCTATTGTACAAAAGTATTTTCAGGATAGCGTTCTAGTTTTGATCGATATTCTCATTTTTAAAGTAAAAATCTAAAATATTTTACAGACATACTATGAGCCACATTACAGGATATCCTAAATTTACGTGCAATTACTGAGTACTAGTCATTTTATTTCCAGTTTTTTGTATTAGTGTGACATTTTAAGTCTCACAAAGTAGATCATCCTAATAAGATGCTAGCCGCGAATTCTGGATTTGAGAATCAACCATCATCAGTTGAATAAAAATTTGGACCAAACGAACTGTAATACGATTTCTGAAATGTGTACAAAACTACGTCATTCTATACTCTTATTTACATTACATACAGGGTATTTCAAATTGATGAGCTATTAGAAGTATATGAATTAGTAGAAGGAATTCAATACTGAAACTTGGGCTCATTTGGTTATTGTTTATGCCGCTTCTTTTAAAAATATTTTCAAGTTCGATTTACATCCGGTTATACCGGAAGTCAATACCAACTTTGTTATTTTAAATGGAATGGTATATTTTTTACGCTGAATTCGAATAAAACGTGTAATTCTAAGGTAAGTTTGATAACCAACTTGCACACCTATGACGATCGGTTTCTGAGTTAATTTAATTTATAGAAAAAAAATCGCTACCGCAACCCAAATTATAAAAAATCATTACTTCAACAAAATACGACTCAGACTGTTGAAATTTTTACTAGTATTAGCTGAATATTACTGCTAACGCTTTGACAAAATTGAACTAAATAATTTATACAGGGCGTTCAAAATAAAATTCTAAAGTTTAAGAACTTCGTTTTTTTAAATGGCACCTACCGTATTTTATTTTTTTAATCGATTCCTCTTTTTATCCCCTTCGATTTCTATAGATGCTGCTTACTGTTTTATTTGAAAAATTTTGAGCAATTTAGAATTTTTAAAATATAGATAATTACATTAATTTTGACGTAATAGCAGTGTGCCTTGGACAATTGGGGAGATGTTCGAGACAAATGTTTCTAATAAATACTTCAATTAAAGTTTTCGTTTTTGATTATTTTTTGGAACAGAAATTAATCGAAAATGCGATTTCTGGCTTCATTTTGCATTGAAAACCCTGTATATGTTACAGTCAGTTATATTTATATTTGTGGGTGATTAGACGTCCAAAAAGTAATGGCGGTTATCAATATCAGCTAAAAATAATACTAAGTATGTATGTATGTGATGGATAATAATGAGCGGAATGTTCCTTAAAAAATGATGGTGTATACACCTAATTTGGTATAAAAGACGCGCACGTCTATTAGGCAAATATGCTATTAATGTAGAAGAAAAATATAAGAAAAGTACCAATTATTTTTAAAAAATGTAAAACTTTTATTAATTAATATTTTTGATATGATGAGAAATAATTTAGATACTTGCTCTTGAGTAGACAATTGTTTAAATTGAGCAAATAACGTTTTAGATGGTCTTCCACTTTGACCTACACTTTTTCCTTACCGTTCCATTTTTTCTGCTTCAAGCTTAAAAAGTTGTTATTGTTTTAGTAATTCCTCTGCTTGTTAAGTACCGTCAGTAAACAGAAGTGTAAAGCATTGATAAGTCTGTTGTAAGAGTCAGCTGTCTATTCCCCTTTATAGCTGCTAATATTACGTTAAAGTGTTATTGCTGAATAATCGTTAACAGATTGATTCGATTTAGAACTGATAATTGCTACCAAAAGAACCGACTTTCAAGCGAACTACTTATCCGGTAGTGATGTGTAGTTATTGTGGGTACAGTTAGGTACATCCAAAAATTTTTTTCGTTCCTACAATAATTTCATGTATTAAATAAAGCAATCGGCATTCGTCGCTAATGAGTTACACTGCTACCGTTTCGTTTTAGTCAATTAATTATTGTAAAGCAAGACGAGCGAGCGTATTGACGTGTAATCATCAACATTTACCAATGCGAACGTCTTTAGCAGACCTATAATTTAAAATTACATACGTGCTTAAAAGGAACTAAAATCAAGATCAAGGAATCGACCGTTGGTACATAAACGAGCGCACATTTACGTAGAGGTTGTTCAGTATCCCGTAAACCACATTTTATACGTTAAAATAATATTTATAATTGATAGTCATTATGTTAATTAATGAAAAATGTAAGTTAATCAGTTAATTCCGGGACCAATAAAATTCAGGGCCGGATTAAAATTAAATGTATTATTTTAACAACATTAAAAAAGTGGTGCATAGACAGGAAGGTCAGATAGTTTATAATGTTTATGAATTTAATAAACATTTTATTTTAAAATAATTATTATAAATTAGAATAAGCTGAATAATAAAAATGCTCGAGCACCTTTTAGTTCAACCCTAGTTTTATATACAGTTAAGGCAAAACATTAACATTATACCTTTTTAGGGTTCTGCACCTCAAAAGGAAAAAGCGGAACCCTTATAGGATCACTTCGTTGTCCGTCCGTCCGTCCGTTCGTCTGTCAAGACCCTTTTTCTCAGGAACGCGTGGAGGTATGAAGCTAAAATTTATACCAAATACTCAGGTCTATTGTCCCTTGGAGCTGTGAAAAAATCAAACTTCTAAGCCAATGCAATCAAAAGATGCAGCCGTTTATGCCGCAAATTTTCGAATCAAAACCTACAGGGTACTTCCCGTGAACTCAGAATCTTGAAATTTGGTACGAAGCAACGTCTTATAGCACAGATAAAGGAAAAATTGCGAAAACCGTAAATTTTTAGTTACATCATATAATAAAATATTTTTTAATAATTTTAAAGTTACTACCCCTTTCCTCATGAACGCGTAAAGGTATTAAATTGAAATTCATATCAAATACTCAGGTCTATAATACCTTTAAGCTGTAACAAAATCAAACTTCTATGTCAACGCAGTCAAAAGAAACAGCAATTTAAGACGCATATTTTCAAACTCGCAACTACTCGGAAGGGAATCAAAACCTAAAGGGTACTTCCAGTCGATTTAGAACCAGAAATTTGGCATGAAGCAATATTTTATAGCACATATAAAGGAAAAATTCCGAAAACCTTAAATTTTTAATTACATCACATATATACAGGTTTGTACGGAACCCTCGGTGCGCGAGTTCGACTCGCACTTGGCCGGTATTTAATTTTGAGCCATATCTATTTGAAAGTATCTCATATTTTACTGAAAATGGTCTTAAACTACTTTAACACGATTAACTTGCAATTATTGGACTTATATTGCTTTATTACGTAGGTACTTATATGGATGCCAAGATGAGTGCGAATTTTCCTACTTCGTTTCTTCCGCATTTCGTGTCTCATGAGATATTGAACAACCTGTACCTTTCTTTATGTGAGTTTTCTTTGTAGATCCTATGGGTAGGTTCGGTGGGAGTGCAGAAAGAAAAAAGACAAAATGCAAAGCTCGTTCTTATAAATACGTTATGTCGTACATAATTAGAGTGAAAGTATTCATTGCTGTAAAATGAAGATGATGCGCAGATGGTTGGTTCTATCTGGTGGTAATTTAGAAAGATCAGTCACCTCGGGATCGAAACGGTAATTCTTCATTGAAACTTATTGCTCATCAGATAAAACTTTTTTGTATTCGGATGACCTTACGCGTCCACGATAGGAATATACGAATTCATTTGAATATAAACATCGGACGTAATCATAATGCGATGCAAAGAATTATAGGTTATAGTGTTTTGGTACAAAAATACCGACACCACAATAATACCAATAGTAGATTGGGGACCTAGGAATTCATAAATTTTCTGCTTAGTTAACGTAATGACCATTTTTCGATTTGGGTCAAAGATTGTTTCTTCTATGATTTAATTATAAATTCTCTCGGGAACAATAACTTATCACCAAGGAAATTCTTCTGAGACAAATAATAAGAGTTATAATCGCTCGGTGACAGATCTAGATGCATTAAAACTTCTTATGCAAGCTCCTTGAGGTCCTGACGATTGAGGGTGAATGGGGGTGACCAAATTAACAGATTCGACTCATTTTCTATTTTGTAACTTAATCTATTATCCTTTGTAGTTTAGAAAGGGCGTACAGTCTACGGTTGATACTAAATAATAAAAAAATATTTAAAAATCAGTGAAATTGACCACAATTTACAAAAATCAGTGATATTTTCGTAAGCGTAAATGATGGTACCTACATACCAAATCTGCATACAAATATGTAAAAACATACAGGGCGTTTTATTTAAAATAAGAAAATTACTGCTATCGGACATTCTTAACTTTCAGATTATTTATTTTGAACACCCTGTATAAAATTCGAAAAAAAGATTACATGGTACCAAAGACCATCGAATAGTTCATTCACAAAAAAAATTAGGTAAATAAGGTCTTCATAATTGATGGTAAAAAATTATTTTTAGGACCTACTTTGCTTCTCAAAAAAAATTGAACATTCTTGAATTCCTAAACGGTGGAGTTTTCGGGTAGTTCTATGTCATAAAACTTACCCTTAAATTAACCGAGCATTTCAATGATGTAATAAAATACAGGGTGTTCTATTTAAAATTACAAAGTAAGTGCCCATTTTCGGTATAACAGAAATTGAAACTTCATTGAAATTGTTTTACTTTAAAAATTCATATGAAATGATAACGAATGCCAAATTTTCAAAATCACAATTCCCATTATTACTTCTTAAAGTTCTAACGAAGGACTTCCTTAGTAAACCCTGTATATAAAGTAAAATATTTTGCGTAAGGAATGGCAACAGATGAGTATTGAAACATTTGGTTTAGTTTAGGCTCATAGAAATTTTCTGTTCAGACTTATGGTTCATGGTTTGATCAGTATTTTTGTGCAATAAACAGTAAAACTGCTTTCTGGTAAAATATGTTATCAAAAACTTTTTTTTTGGCAATAAATTAAATCATATTAAAAAGGTATTAATGTGATTTTAAATGTTGACTTTTAGCTAATACCCATGTTTATTTTTACACGCCACTGGTATATTGAGTAGATTGACTATTCATAATATTATAAGTTTTTTTTCAGTCATAAAAGCAACGGATCCAGCTTGCTATAAAACCGTTTAAAATTGTTTTATAGCTATTACCTATAACCTTAATGTTTAAAGTATAAGTGGAAGAAAAACTATAAATAGACTTAAAAAAATTAGTATGGTCAGTAAATTTGCAAGTTCTATCAAAAATTTAAAATCAATTAGGTATCTATTTATCTGCAAATTTTGAAGTTTATGGGAATTTTGAATTAATGTCACATAGCAGTCCAATTCTTCAAAACTGCTTACAATCAGTTTTATCGAAAGAATGAATAGAAGTCTATTTTAATTTAATTAAACTCCATTATTTCGAATATTTTTAACACGGAACCTTTTATCGGAACGATAAGAAATAAATAAATACTTAAATATCCTTTTTCGTCGTATGTGGTATTTACCTGTTTATGTTTATTTTGTCGACTGAAACCTTAATAAGTTTGTTGATTTTTACCCTAAAGGTGTTTACTAAAAATACTACAGTGTCAGTGAAAATATTTTTTTTTTATAATATGGACGAAACAATCTGTTTCTTATGTAAAACTAACCAGAAAACCCAAAATGACCCACAGTATTTTTTCTATAAAGCGTTATTGTTTTCTAACACAATAATATAACGATATTAATCTTTAATGCGTCTCAGACTGTTATTATTATGTTTATGCAGTGGCGTAACTATCATAGGGCTAGACGGGGCAGTGCCCCGGGGCCCCTCGGTTTCTGACTTAGAAACTATAAATTGTGTTAGAAATATCCACTAAATTTTATTAAAACAAAAACCTATATTAATTAATTTATCCAGTTATTAATTCCTAAACTCTGCGTGTAGAACCAGGACGTGCCCTGCTATGCACAATAAAGAACTAATGATAAAGTAGCTTTGCAACTTTTAAGTATTTAAATGTAACTACATATTTATATTTTGAGTTGTATTGATAAAATTTTGATTTGTCGGAACCCAGATTCGTCGTTGTGTTATTGGATTAAAAATCTCTACTTAATTAGTATTTCGTATCCAAAGGGTGCTCAATGGGACCCTATTAACGTGCCTCCGCTGTCTGTGTGTCTGTTACAGGACTGTATTTATTTTTGAGCGGTAACAGGTAGATATTTTCTTTTATTTTCATTAAATACTTTTAATTTTTTCATTAAAATAAGTTACAATTCGTATTTGGTTTTTTATTTTATTATGGAGTCGACTGTATTACGATGAATCTGAATTATGACAAATCTGAAGTACGTCGAATTCGGAACACGACGAATACGGAACAAACGATTTTGAATTGTTTAGTTGGGGCCCTATTTTATCTTTTACCCCAGGGCCTTTGGTTACCTGGGTGCGCCACTGTGTTTTCTTTTGTAGTATATCCCTTAACAGTTTGGTAATAGTCAGCAAGAAAATAAGCACCCCATTTACGTTTATATCTGGTTTTAATTGTAGAAATATCTTTATGGGACCGTTTCTCATATATTCACTTACTGTATTTAAATTTTCGGGAATGAAATCAGTATAGGAATCCATTTAAGGAACATTTTGTGCCTTATTTCTTTAATTATTTATAAACATTAAATTGCTTATTCATTATATCAATGTAGGTAATTATTCAGCTGGTACATTTCTAAGAAAATTTGGACCAACTGATTTAGAAGTGTTCCCAACTTGCAATTCAGTTTCATTTAGCACTCAAATATTTGATTTTTTAATACCCCTCACACTATTATAGGCTCACAAATTCGCCCTCTTTAATTTTTACTTCAACAATTTTCATTTGGATCCATTGCTTAAACAAAATTCTTCATCAATCCAACTGGAGTTAACAAGCGATAGTGGAGGATTTACACATTTGCCGCCCCTACTGACACCTGCAATTCTACACCCTAGTTCATAATAATTTTTTTTGTCAGTGAAATTGCAACTGTATGATTATATTATATTTTTATAAGACTAATCAACAAATATTGATACGAATTCATTAGGATTAAAAATGTAAGAATGTTATGAACTTTTGCTGAATGGATATTTACAGTTTTTATTATCATTATTGTTTTCTGATTACGGTATCATTATTAAAAAAGTTTTCACGCTCTTATCTTCTCCTAATTACCTATACCTACAGTTATTAGTTAGCAGCAGATAACCATATTTTGTATTTTATTATAATCTTTAAAATAATTCCGCACCTAAAGGCGCCTGATTAAGCCACTTTTCGTACATTTCTTCCCTATCTTATGCCGTAAATTTCACGTCGCTTAATAAAATTATTACGAATTAACCGATAGCCTACCGTATCCGGTGGTGGACAAGTGGACATGTTCGAACCGCGTTTAGTGTTAATAAATACATATACAGATAATGGACACCGCCAAGTATTATGCAAATAACCCACAATAAATACCGAGAAAATTGTCATTAATTAAAATTGGTTGTCGTACGCGATGGTATGTACCTGCTACCTATGCTGTGTATGGTAGACACTAAAAATTTGTTTTTCGAAGTAAATTACTATCTGAAGAAAACCTACTTCTTCTTCATCACCATCATCATATCTCATCTTCTTCTTCTTCGTTAATTTAATAACTACTTTCTTAATGAATTCCAATAAGTCTGTAATATCTATCGCCAACACGTTTAGTCCCGTTCAACTGGTAATGGAAAACATTATAAATCCACCAGGATTTTCATAAATTATTATAACGAATTCATTACTGCTCATGTGTAGGTAGGTATATATATCTATTTGAACAATGCGCATACATTTGTGTCCGCAATAATTAGAAATAAGTCACACTGTATTTAGACATCGTTATTAAGAAAGGAGAAATTAATGTCAAATGAATTTTTAGATATTATGACTGTGTTGAATAAACGTTATTAATAAGTTGGTATTTTAACATAGAAAAGCATTGCAGAAATATCGTAGTCTTTGAAGACCTTATATCACACTAATATAATAAAGGCGAAAGTTTGTGAGTGTGTGAGTGTTTATGTTTATGAGTGTTATGTTTGCTGAAGAGATTTTAATAAACTTTGGTATGGAGTTAGCTGACACCATGGATTAACACATAGGCTACGTTTTACTGCGGGAAAATATCTTATTCCCATGGGAAAATCGATGAAAATGAATTCGCGGAATATTATAAATGCGAAAGTAACTCTGTCTGTATGCTACACAATCTCGCCTAAAATTTACTGAACCGATTTAAACGAAAATTGGTACAGAGATAGTCTAGAGCCTGAGAAAGGACATGTGCTACTTTTTAATGCGAAAAAAGGGTTGTAAGGGGTTGAAATAGGAAAGTTTGTGCGGAAATTCCGTAATTTTTAAATATAGAAGTTTGAAACTTATTTTTTAGGCTTTTGATTATATATAAATAAATACGACATTCAATGTTTGTAAAAATTTTACCCTTAACGGGAAAAAGTTAGCCGATGAAGGTTTTTGTGTAATGACGTCGTCCAAAAAGCTTACGGCCCAGAAAATTAAAATATTTAGTGTAAAAAGTTATGGAGGTTTTGTTTATTTGGATCAATAAAAGTAGTTGAATACTAAGCTATATAAACTATTTTAAACTATAATTAAACTATATTAATCTATAATATTATAAATGCGAAAGTAACTCTGTCTGTCTGTGTGTTACGCAATCACGCCCAAACTACTGAACCGATTTAAATGAGAATTTGGTACAGAGATAGATAAGTAGATATAAAGCTAGAGGCTTGAAACTTATTTTTTAGGCTTTTGATTAGATATAAATACGACATTTAAAGTTTGTAAAAATTTTATCCTAAAGGGGGCAAAAATAAGGAATGGAAGTTTTTGTGTAAGGACGTCGGCAAAAAGGTTTACGGCCCAGAAAATAAAATCCAGAAGAAAAAAATTTTAAATGCTGCCGAATGTCACTATTCCACGCGGACGAAGTCGCGGTCATTGCTAGTTACATTTACGAGTACCTATATTGTGGACTTAGAAAACATTAGTTCGGCTGTTAATCAGGTACTTAGGTGGTATAAGAAATTTGTACAAATACCTTCAATATTTTCGTCGTACGTTAAGTATTTTAGTTAGTTTCGGTTTTTTAGCTGGAGGGGTTGGTTTCGAAGATATGAGGGTCAAAAGAGTATCATTCCAGAAGTCTTCATATGAGAAAATGAAATGAAATGTTCCATAAAATTCTAGAATTTTCCAAAAGGTTCCAGAATGTTAGAGGAATTTCGAAAAGTTCGAGAACGTTCTATGAATTTCTTTTCTAGAAGATTTAAGAATGTTCTAGATTTTTTCCGAAGGTTATAGAATGATCAAGAATTTTCCAAAAGGTTCTAGAATGGTCTATAATTTTCCAGAAGCTTCGTAAATAGTATGGAATCCTACAGGTTCCAGAATCTAGAAAATCTTGAACGTTTGACTCAGTTAGACGTGGTTAAAAAAATATTTTCCCTTCTTATTTTTTCATTTTTTTTTCCACATTTTCATATTTCCTGATTGCAATTTGTTTTTGTCCATATGGCTTTTGTTTTACTGATGAGTATTGCTTTAATTGTTCCGAATTTTCCACGATGCAAATTTAATTAATCAAACAAATCTGGGCACGCTTTCCTAATTGATTGTTTAAACGAAAATCTACGATTACATTTAACATTTGCACTTAAAAGTTTTATTGATATGGATATGGCACAATTGTATCACTTAATAGTGTACTAGTGTACCTACAGGAACCCTTTCAAATGCTCAATATGTGTTGTTTCAACAATCAATTCATCTAATTATTACTTTCACTACTATACAAAAGAATTATTTGAATCAGAATGTGAACTATCCGTTTATTGATATTTGCCTTTTAACTTGGACTCTGTGTTTATTACTAAATAATGGCGTAATTGCAATGTGATGACCACCTTAATTATGGCGAAGGTTGTAATTAGCACGTGCTGACTCTGCACAGTTAGTAATATGAAGTGTTATACCGTTCACCCTTTCTTTTATGTACTGAATTCGTTTATTTACTAGGTTTTGAAAGTACAATTTTACTATTCTATTGTATACATATTGTATGTGGACATATGTAAGTAGGCAATCAATGCTTTGAATTTACTGTTTATTTACATTCAAAGGGGACAAGAGGGAGTAGATAAGGGAGAATACTAAAAATATGTTTATAGGGAGAGGGGGAGGGGGCGGACGCACAGGTGGTGGAAGTGAGTATGTTTTTTACTATTTTCCAAAATTTTAAAGTTCCATCTCGATTCTTTGCTCCAATTGAAAACGATGGAGTTACTGAAGATTGGGATGTTACCTTTAGTTCAGATTCAGAATATTTCAAAAACTAATAGTGTCAATAATTTTCTCTATTCTCAGTAACAATAACCCACGACAATTTTTCTAAATTCTTATTTTATTGTTATAATTTCAATTTTTATGAACAATAACATCCCTATTTCATTTAATGAAGGATTAAATAAAATCTTGTGTTTGTATACGTTTCCCCTCAACAAACCACTTTAAATTTCCTGTCTCGTCAGTCGGAATCGTGGAGTGACTAAAGATGGCCCTATAGAATACTAAATACGTGGCTTTGGATGGGGTTGAATACACAGGAGGTCAAGATAAAGAAACTGAAAATTTAAAAAGAAACTAGCTGATCTCACTTAATGTAGATAATGTAGTTAAAATATTTGGGAAGTGTAAGATTTATTAAGGGGAAATTTCAGTAACGTTCATATTTTCTATTTTTCATTCCCACTTTTTGCATCTGTTGGAGAACATTGTATATTATCTTCAGTTCAAACTCAAAATTGTTCAAAAAACTAATGGTATCGATAGTTTTGTTCTCTATTCAGAATTTAGATTCTTGTTTCAATTATTTTTATCACACAAATAGTAGAAAGGCGAAAGTTTGTGTGTGTATGTTTGTTACTTCTTCATGTCTAAACTGCTAGAGCGTTTTTAATAAAATTTGGTATCGAGTTAGCTGACACCCTAGATTAACACATAGGCTACGTTTACTGCGGGAAAATATCTTATTCCCATGGGAAAATTGATAAAAATGAATTCGCGGAATATTATAAATGCGAAAGTACCTCTGTCTGTAAGCTACACAATCTCGCCTAAAATTTACTGAATCGATTTTAATGAAATTTGGTACAGAGATAGTCTAGAGCCTGAGAAAGGGCATAGGCTACTTTTTAATACGAAAAAAGGGTTGTAAGGGGTTGAAATAGGAAAGTTTGTGCGGAAATTCCGTAATTTTTAAAGATTTTTTAGGCTTTTGATTACAAATAAATAAATACGACATTCAATGTTTGTAAAAATTTTACCCTAAAGGGGATAAAATTAGCCGATGAAAGTTTTTGTGTAATGACGTCGTCTAAAAAGCTTACGGCCCATAAAATTAAAATATTAAGTGTAAAAAGTTATTGAGGTTTTGTTTATTTAAATCAATAAAAGTAGTTGAATACTAAGCTATATAAATTATTTTAAACTATAATTAAACTATATTAATCTATAATATTATAAATGCGAAAGTAACTCTGTCTGTCTGTGTATAACGCAATCACGCCCAAACTACTGAACCGATTTAAATGAGAATTTGGTACAGAGATAGATAAGTAGATATAAAGCTAGAGGCTTGAAACTTATTTTTTAGGCTTTTGCTTAGATATAAAAACGACATTTAAAATTTGTAAAAATTTTACCCTAAAGGGGACAAAAATAAGGAATGAATGTTTTTGTGTAATGACATCGGCAAAAAAGCTTACGGCCCAGAAAATAAAAATATAAAAAAAATTTTAATGCTGCCGAAAGTCACTATTCCACGCGGGCATAGCTATTATACTTATAAGTTTCTATTCATGTAAAATAAAATTTAATGAAGTACAAAATGAGGTTTTGTACTTTTTATATAATTTCCTCTCCACAAACCACTTTAAATTTCCTCCCGTCAATTGGAGTGGAGGCCCTATAGAATACTAAATACGTGGCTTTAGGTGGGGGAGTTTAAAATGAAGTAACTATACTCTCTTGTTGTAGATAACAGAGAATATTTTTCAAATATTTTTGACTTATGTGGTGCTTTAACAAAAAGCATTCTAAAAACAATTTTTCAGTGTCTGACTAGATTAGGGTAAAGCTAGGCCACCTTAGCTTTTTATTTCAAACTTCAATTTTTCGTCTCCACTTTTTGCATCATGGAAAGTGAATATGAATATGTTATTCGCAGTTTTGACATGAATCTTCCAAAAATGAAAGGGTGTAAATAGGTGTCTACATTCATTAGCAATAACCTAAAACTTTTGGTTTTTAGATCCTCATTTATGCTTATGGTTGCTATTTTTATTAAACGTAACATTCCCATTTAATTTTATGAGCGACAAAATATATTCTTGTCGTTTTTGTATGTTTTTCCATTCACCAGCCACTTTGAATTTCCACTCGCCAATCGAACTAGAAAGAAGCTCAATTTCACGTAAAAGTAAAAATACTTTTGATATTCGCTATTGGCACAATATAACGATATTTCCGTTGTGTTGGTTGCTTTTCTGTATTTTCTCACGTAGCAGACGAGACGGTTGTGGGTTGTCGTAACTAAAGACAACCATTCTTTTTATTTGTGATTTATTTTCGCTATTATCAATACGTTCGTCAGGGCTAAAAAGCTTGAATGGTTTTTATTGAATCGGCTTGTTAAAAGCATAGCTAATAATACACCATAAGTAAGTATATCTACCGTAGCATCGCTTATAAACTATTGTAAGTGACCGACCGGTTTTCATACGCATTTCAACGTGATCATTACGGTAGTCTTCATGAGCGGGGTCTTTTCTGATTAATAACAACTGCGCACAGTGGCAATAATTTATTATACCCCGTATATATGCGTTTTATTAATATAAACAATAAGCTGCGCCGCGGTGAGGTGGGAGCCCATTCGTCGTCGTATTGTGTTGCGTTTGTGTTTGTTGCACCGCGTATCTAGCCGTCCATCTAGTGTGCTTGTAAATTCACCCTTTTTGTCCACTTTGATTTGTATTGGCCATTAAGGTCGTCAGTCTCGACGACCATTGCGAACGCAAAGAAGTACGAAATAAATGAATGGCTGTAATAAAGCCTTCCTTCTTATTATTGTTAGCTAAACATGCAACTACACCACGACCCAAACGAGAACCCATCCATCGCTAATTACAATAATCTAAAAATAACCTCAACCAAGAAACTGTTTCTAAAAGCTTGACTTTTTATACTTCACTCCCTCCACGTTAAGAACGACTGCCGCCTGTCAGAATTTCCCAGAAAATGCCCTGATAAGATTTCCTGTACTGATGAAAAATTTTGATTTTCTTGAACTATTTGTAGGAAAGTAGCGAGAACACATCCATAATGTTATGAGCTCAAAAGGTCCAGCAAAATTTCATTTGAAACTCATTTAAAGGGTGGGAGCTCATTGAGAATTTTACGTCGGTTTTTAAATCAAAAATTGTTTTATAATCTCCTTTCCTCTATTAATTAAGAACTCGTTTATAGGTTGTCTCACATGAGTAAGATACGGGGAGGGGGATCTCAGAATATCTTATCAAATATCACCATGAGGGAGGGAAGGGGCTAAGTGAAAAGAAAAGCAACTCAAGTAATTAGTGGACGACGTCCCCCTGGTCCTAATAACCTGATACAATTAAAAGAGTATCAAATGGATATTCACCTAATAAAACACTATTTCTGAATCCCCGAAGTGTTAAAACCGTACTTTCCGAGTAAGGTTCAGTACATAATCATGAGTCATGAGAGTCGAGACGAATGACCAAGAAGAAGCGCGACATCCTCCTGAAATTTTTTCATCCTCATCAGACTAAATAGTGTCTGTCCCTTAACTGACATATTGTAAAATTACGAGGATGGATCAAATATAAACGAGCCTTTGTTCATAAAACATTTATTTTGAAAATTTTCACAAAAACAAATTTCTCTATTCTTCAACATATCCCCCTTGTTTGATTATACATTTTTCCCAACGGATTGGTAGATTTTTCATCTCGTTTTCATAACAAGAAGCAGGGCGGGAGTCTATCCAGTTGCGCACAAACGGCTCCACATGTTCATCAGTCTGAAATCGCTCGCCTCCTAGTGATCCTTTGAGGGGCCCAAACATGTGGAAATCAGAAGGGGATAAGTTTGGGTTATATGGAGGGTGCTCCGACTGAGTCTAGTGCATTTCACTGATTTGGGCCTGCGTTAAAGCTGCGATGTGAATTCGAGCAGCTTTTTGATCGTCACTCAGCAACTTTGGGACCCAACGAGCTAAAATTTTTCGGAATCCCCAGTTTTTCCTTGATGATTGTGTGGACACCCCCATAGCTGATGCCGAATTCAACAGATATCTGAAGCACAGTGGCGTGGTGGTCCCCTTCAATAAGGTTTCTAACGCGTGCAATATTAACCGGCGATATGCTGGTGCGCGGACGACAAGGATGATTTACATTTTCGACACGATTACGCCCTTCGTTAAATTCTTTGCACCAAACTCATACCCGTTGCCACGAAAGCGTTTCATTTCCGAACTGTGCTAGCAATCTGCGCAAAATTTAAGCTGGTTTCACGTTTTCACGTGTAAGAAACTTAATAATAATCCGTTGCGCAACGCTGCTATGCATCTCTTTCTCACTCATTGTGATAGCTACTAACCAAGCAAACACAGCAATACGACGAGTCGTTTCCGTGTCACCTAATATCCCCACTTCAAGTTGCTAACGCCCGTATGCGCCTTGAACAACTATCCGGCGCTCAATTTAAAATGGATCGTTTATATTTGATCCGTCCTCGTATAATTCAGTGATATTATGAAGTAACCATTGAGAAGGACACTGCTTAATCTGATGAGGATGTAGAAACTTCAAGAGGATGTCGTGCTTCTTCTTAGTCGATCATCTGAACCTTATCGCTCATGATATTGTATGGGATCCTGGATCTGCACCAACTCTGTCATCCTCATTAGAAGACACTGATTAACGCCATAGAACTCGACAAGTAAGATTTTTATCTCACTTTTCGGCAAACTCAGGTTTCAAGGGTAGTATAAGGTTTTTGGGTGATTATCCCTTTGATGTTCTTTTAATTTCACTTATTAGGAGTTGGAGAACGTCGTCCTTTAATAACGTAATGTGCTCTTCTTTCTAAATTATCTTACCTATGAATGAGAATAAAGTAATTTTAATCCTCAAAAAATCTCATTTTATGACACATTTCTAATGAAGCAGTTTTTTTATCGCATATTTTCCTCAACCTGGATGGAATCGAAAAAGTAAAAATATTTCGGGTAATTGTCCTTTTAATACTCTGTTGGTTGCATTAGGTCTTGTTTTTCCTTTCCAGGTTTTATGGTGAATAAATAATGCAGGTAACTGATCGTATATACTTATTTTCGTAAAAACTGCAGTGGTGCAGGATTCTCATTTATGTTTGGATGTCCCTTTAAGTAATTTTAAGATTTAAAGAAAAAAGATTAATTTAATAATCTTAGATCCATTTTCAAAAAAATAATTGCCAATGACTTTTTACCCAATTTTCTACATTTTGTGTAATTTTTATTTGATAACTAGAATATACGTACATATATGTATTATTATTGAGTAACTCGAAGTTTCGATATCTCGAAGATTTTTTACGTCACATGGTGATTCGAATTATCGAAGTTCGACTGTATTTTTTTTCTTATCGTGAGCAATTAGTTGACATTGGAAACTTCTGATTTTATTACACAAAATGAGCATTATATTCGTCATGAAAAATGAAATTTTCCACGAATATGGACCACCCTCAACAGCAGTAACGTTGATTCGCGAATGCCCATTTGTATTAAACAACATTTGCCATTGTAACTCTTCGACTAGGCTAGGCTTTGAATGCGAACCTAAAGAGAGCAAAGAAAAGAAACCCTAATTGCGGAAATAACTTTTGGTCATTGAACATCAATGTCAGTGTTCTTTTGAAACCTATGGATATAGATAATCCATCAGCAATGGTTGCGATGTAATTTCTGCCGTATAGTCTTCTCATTGTTTGATCACCGAACACGTTCCTTTTTGTATCTATCCAAAAGAAATCTACGTATTATCCACTTACACATTAACTTAAATACATATCTAACAAATAAATAAAAACCATTAAATGATAATTGCTACAAAAGGGTAAAAATAAGAAAATGTTAGAAATAGCAGAAGAACAGAGGGCACAAAGGAAGTCAATAATCAAAAGAAAAAGTAGGATGAAAGATGTTCCATGTGGCGTCCGCGATGACGTGTACATATGCGTCAGGAGGATGCGCAGAGACATAACTCTGTCTTTTGCTAATTACATGTTCAAGGAGTGTGTCAACCTTACATTTTAATATCTTTGGATTATTTACAATTATTTTATTTTATTATTGATTATTTAAATCAGGTTTAATAAATTTCAACAAATTAAACGATTAATGGTTTATGAACCACCCTGTATATTATAGACAACGAAACGGAATTTTTCCGATAATTACACACCCCGTTCGTGAAAACGGTAATCTAATATTTATTCCTCTAATAAAATAAATAAATACAAAGAGCAGTGAAACATTAAATGCTTTCGCTGTCATTATTATGCTCATTTATTACACATTTTATTGCTTCACCGGTTTGTCTAACGTAAAATAGCACCACAATTAGCACAATCAGTTACTTAGTTATACATTAATAATAATTTTCCTGTAAGCGAATACGTTAAAACGAATGGTACCCTGCAGTGATTCCGCACATAAAATTTTCACAACTCTCGCAAAATTCTATTGGAATTCGTTTTGAAGTGCGTGCATAACTATTTTCGTTGATGGAAATTTTAATTTGCAACTGATAGAAGTACTATTTCATTTCGCGAATGTTGAATGTATTTTATGACAACGTTTTTTATTTTTTCATTTAGTTCTGTCATTTTTATTGGAAGCATTTGAATGAGTTCACCGTAAGATAATAAAAAACAAAACATATCTGTTAATAACTTGCTATAAAAGTGACAATTAATAACTGAAAAATTAACATTAACAATAGCAGTTACAGCGGAAATTTCCATGCATTCCTGGTCGTTAGAGTATAAATACAACTTAAAACATAGTGAAAATTAAAAAGAAAAAACTCAGAAAGGTCAATAAGAACACAAGAATTCTACAGGGTGTTTCTGAAATATGTACGGAGCTTTGGAGGGTGTCAACTACATGCAATATGGAATCGCATGCTGATGTAAGGGACAATTTTTTTTTTTTTAAAACAGCAAATTACAATTCGAAGCCGGTCCTGGATATTGCATTACGAGATCAGCAACAACACACACACTCATACACATACGGCAAAGAGTCCTGCAGCACCTTTTTGTCGATAACATCGACATAAATCCACTCACGAATGAAAATCAATTTCTTGCAGGGGTTGTACTTGCTGCAATTGATAAAGATACAATAATTGTTCCTTTAAAATTAATCACGCTGTTGCACGAGGGGAGCCAGCGTTCTATACTTTGGGGGTTGTCTTTTATGAAATAAAAGGTTTCGCCTCCAACATTGGTAATATGATACATTACAGGTTTCTCACATTCTCCTTAGTGCATTTCAAATTTAGAAATCTTCGTTGTAGACCACGGTCGATAATTTTTGAAACCAACAAAAATTATAGTAGGATGAAACCCATTGGAAAAGGAAGAAAATATAAGGGAAATGAAAGGAAAAATAATTAACGGGCGATCTGAGGTCGGGAAGGGGAAGGGGGTGAGCGGTCACATTTCTTAGATAAAATTCCCTTCGTTTTTTTGCATTTCCTGAGAAAACTTACCATAGTAATGTATATTTTTTTTCACACCATCAGAAAGTAGAGATTTTAACGAAGAAAAAGCCCACCAACGTTTTTAAAAAAGCAGATATTTTGACGTGAGAATTTTCGATTGAAGATTAGGGTGTTTTTTTCGATATTAAGTAGAAATAAGCGGGAAAATTAAATATTTCAAATCAAAACAATTACAGCTTATTTGGGACATAAATAGGTAAGTTTTCACCAAGCTTCGTGAAAAAAAATTTTTTTGAAAAGATAAAAATAAAAAACCAAAAATGTGGTTATTTGAATTTTTCACCTAAATTTTGAGGTTATGTGAAAAAAGTGTAAATACAAAAGTTGTAGATCTTTGCTTTTTTATACTATTTTTTTTCCATAAGACTTGTAGTTTTTCCGGAAATCAAGGTAAACCATTTTTTTTCCTTAAAAACTCACCCCCTTCCCCTTCTCGACCTCATATCGCCCGTAAATAACTTTTCCTTTCATTTCTGTTATATTCTCTTCCTTCTCCAATGGGTTTTATCCCACTATAATTTTTTTTGGTTTCAAAAATTATCGACCCTGGTCTATACAGGGAGCATTCATTAACTTTATGCGAGTTCGAAAAGTGGGGGGTAGGTTTCAGAAAAATTTCATCCAATCTCATTTAAAGAGTGCGAGATCACTGAAAATTATTAATTCTTTAATTCAAAGAATCATTTTACCAAATCTCACTAAGAATACCCTCCTCCCATGAAAATCTCACATCAACATTTTAATTCAAAGATATATTTCCACTTATTATCGAGTGAATTTTTTGTGAGAGAAATGAGAAGAAATTCTACAACGTTTTACTAAATCTCGCCAAGAATGCCCCTCCTCTTTCATTGAAAATCTCATGTCAATTCTTTAATTTAAAGAATTATTACAACTCATTATACAGTAAATTTTATGTTGAAGAAATTGGGGTGGGTAATGAGTTTCGTCCTACTATAATTTTTTTTCACATTTTACTATTTTTGAAGGCTTCAGCACTGGTCTATTGGGGATATTGACGGCTGCATAATTCGATCTTTACATCGGTGATCGATATTGTATTAATGTACAAATGTCTCATGTCACATACTTGCAACAACAACGATTTATTGTTCTTATTGATACACCGACTACTGCCAATTATTGATACAGCTTATTGAATGCGGCATTGCCGTTGTCGTATTTCTTCAGGTGATTTACCAGGGCCGGGCTGTATTTTCAAATGCGTTTTTCTCGAAAACGCTAAACTTCCGGACATACTTCTTTTGCAGTGCTCTTTCACCTCCTTCAAATTCCTCCGCACTTACTTTATAAACACCTGGTATATCATATACCTAATATCTCTGATCTCTAAATGTTAAAGGACCACGGAGTACCTATGATAATAACTTAATAACTGTGATTTTAATACGTGGCAAGAAATATGTTTTTATTATTATCTATATATAGATGAAAATTTTTCGAGAATCTTGCTATTTGAGCTTAGGATACGCACACACAAACGTAACTCCGCCGTTTGACAGCTAAACTCCCAAGTATTAACAGCACCTCTCGCCGATCTTGTCCGTAAGATTTTGAAATATATCTGATAAGTTTTCCTTTAGGCCTTGGTTATGTTCAGGTAGTCTTGGTCTTGCTTTTAAGAGCATAGCTGGAGTCTTGGTCTTGCTGATGGTTTTGTTAAATACGTAACAAAGACAACACGACACAAAATTTCAAAACCAAGACCATTTTTGTCTATCAGTTATCACCAACATTTGTTCACACTACAAAAACATTGGAGTGATTTTTTCTCCTTCCAGTGGCTTCATGTTTAAAAATGTTGTACTTTAGAAACGGTTTCAATTTATTTCACCGCTTTATGTCGCTTAAAATTCCCTCTTGTGTGCTGATGAAGCCTTAATGGAAGCGTACGGAACAAGTGACGTGTAATTTTTGCGATTTTTTTATGTTTTCTCTTGTCGGCGAATAATGAGCAATCGCGGCTGCCTTGGTCGTTCGCCGTTGGGTCGTGTGCATTTTATCGCACTGTCACTACAGCCGCGCCGGTAGCTTCTAATTTCTAATTAGGATTAATTACCGATGCACAGAAGCCGCCTAGATACATATCTGCGATTAAACGGCCGCAATCTGTGCCCTTTTGATGCACAATTAAAACGGGAATTATGACCGAGCTTGCGCTATTATTGCTACGGTGGGGACCATGATAAAACGAAATACCTCCGTGTTGGTCATTTTGTTTTTTCTCCTAATGTAACCTTAGGTCTGTATGCGCTCATTAGGCGCAAGTTGTACAGAATGGTCGTGAAACCGGTAGTGATTCAATGAATGCAAAAATCAGAAAAATCTAATGAATTTTTCCACGCATTTGGGACATTAATAATAATACTATGCCACACACAGTTTAGGGGTTACTTTCTTAAAAACGAAACATATGGAGCTGTAAAAGGAAGATTACTCTGAAAAATCTTCTTGCTTTTCTACTTACAAGCCACTCATCAGACTAGAAAGATTACATTAGAGTCATCTGTTGTAAGTAGAATATTTTTGAAAGATTTCTGGCTTTTTGTACCTACTGCTCTATTTCTAGTTTTCCAAAAGTATTTTTTCATTGGGTTAGGCTAGGTAAGGTTACTTGCTTTGTCAAATTTTTAATTTTTACTCTCCACTCCTTAGAACTTAGGTGGGAGAACAGACCTGATAGATAGGTGACGGAATTTCCCAGAAACTGTCCTGATAGGATTTTCTATATTGATGAAAAATTTTGATTTTTATGCACTATTATTAGGTAAGTAGCGAGAACACACCCATAATGTTATGAGCTCAAAAGGTCAGCAAAATTTCATTGAAACTCATTTAAAGAGGGGATGATCATTGAGAATCTTACCTCAGTTTTTAAATCAAAAAATGTTTTATAATCTCCTGTTCTCTATTAATTAAGAACTCGTTATAGGTTAAGTCTCACATGAGTAAGATACGGGGAGGGGGATCTCAGAATATCTTATCAAATCTCACCATGAGGGAGGGAAGGGTCCAAATGAAAAGAAAAGCAATTCACGTAATTAGTGGACGACGATCCCTTGGTCCCAATAACCTGATACAATTAAATGAGTTAAATGACTTTGACTATTTCTGAATTCTGAGCCACACGTAGTGTTCAGAACTTAAGATAAAAACCGGACTTTCCGAGTAAGGAGTAAGGATCACAAAGTTAGTGTAGATTCAGTATATAATCATGAGTCATGAGGGTTAGATGAACGACCTGAAAGAAGCACGACATCCTCCTGAAGTTTCTTCATCATCAGATTAAATAGTGCCTGTCCCTTAACTGACATATTGTAAAATTATAATTCAGTGAACATATGAAGTAACCATTGTGAAGGGACACTGCTTAACCTTATGGGAATGGAAAAACTTCAGGAGGATGTCGTGTTCCTTCATTGTTGATCATCTGAATCTTATGACTCATAATATTGTATTGGAAGAATCTCCTTGCTCATAGTACAGTAGCTTCAATAGCAGTCCTTAATTGGATAAAAGAGAAAAAGTCAAAATCATGTGAGATATAGAGTGATGGGAGAAAAATGAAACTTTCGCAGATAAAAGTGAGGAGGTATGGAAGTCAAAAGAATAGGAGAATTGGCAAGACCAAGACCAAGACGTATTAGTCTTATCTTAATCTGGAGTTTGCTCAGCATTAGTTCTGAGACATGAAAAGCCAGTTAGAATAAGAAACAGAAGTAAAGAGCAGTAAATGATGATCTACATTAGTTTATGGTACTTTTGGAGTAAGAGAAGAGGGGGTGTTCCAACTTTCTGAATTAGCTTAGGACTGGAAAAAGTCTTCACACTCAAGTTCTTGTAGTAAGCAAAAATGATCTTGAAATTTCGTCTGTCTTGCTCCATCATGTTTATGAAGATTAATATGAATACTAAGACAAAGATTTGCTCACAAAATCAAAACCAAGATTAAATTAACAAAACCAAGACCAAGAACAGTCTATTAGCAATGTCAGAGGACCAAACGAACCTTCTAGAATAAGACTAAAGCCATGTTACATTAAATCAAGAAGCAAGACCAACACTAAATTAGTCTTAACTTAGTCAAGAGTTCTGAGTCATAGAAGGCTAGTTAGAATAAGAAACAGAAGTAAAGAGCAGTAGATGAAGATTTACAATAGATTACGCTTCGAGTAAAAAAATGAAGGGATGTTCTATCTTTCTACAATTAGGTAAGGATTGGAAAAAGTCTTCAAAGTAAAGGTTTCGTAAAAACAAAGATAGTCTTGGTTTTGCAATTAGGTTTGTCTTGATCCATCATGTTTATCAAGATCAAGATGAACAGTAACACAAAATCAGAACCAAGACTAAATAAACAAAACCAAAATTAAACCAAGACCAACAGCAAAACGTATTAGCAAGATAAGACGACCTTTTAAACCTCCTATATTGATAGAGCAGTGCTGAAGCCTTCAAAAATAGTGAAAAGTGAAAAAAAAATATAGTAGGATGAAACCCATTGGAAAAGGAAGAGAATATAACAGAAATGAATGGAAAAATAATTTACGGGCGATCTGAGGTCGGGTAGGGGAAGGGGGTGAGTTTTTAAGGGTAAAAAACGGTTTTCCTTGATTTCCGGAAAAACTACAAGTCTTATGGAAAAAAGTTAAATGGCAAATTTGTAGGTAACAAAAAGATCTATAACTTTTGTATTTACACTTTTTTCACATAACCTCAAAATTTATGTGAAAAATTCAAATAACTAACTTTTTAGTTTTTTATTTTTATCTTTTACAAATAAATTTTTGTTTTCACGAAATTTGGTGTCCTATTTATGTCCCAAACACACTGTAATTTTTTTGATTTGAAATATTTATTTTTTCACCTTATTTTTTCTTAATATCGGAAAAGCATCCTAATTTTCAATCGAAAATTCTCACGTCAAAATATCTGCTTTTTAAAAACGTTGGTGGGCTTTTCTTCGTTGAAATCTCTACTTTCTGATGGTGTGAAAAAAAGATACTTTACTATGTTGTGTTTTCTTAGGAAATGCAAAAACGAAGAAAACTAGACTAATGTTTTTTTGTAAAAAATAAAAATAAAAATCCAAAAACTTATTTGAATTTTACAAATTTTGAGAAAGGAATGCCATTAGGGAAAACATTGTCGCTTAATACTGCACCCGAACAAAGGCAATATAATAAAGTTTATTATTGTAGACAAATGCTAGCTGAGCAGCATTGAATATTTTAAGTAAGGGATAATCCATCAATAAATACCTACAGGAAATACATCATAAAATATATAAATTGAACAAATGGGCAGATTTCTATGCATAAACTTTTGTGATCGTATTGTAAACTGATAAACTGTAAATACCATGACAAATAAACATTCTTGGACTCTTTTGAATATAACTTATTTGAATAGACCTAACACTGTTAATATAAATACAAAAGACTAAATATAAAAAATATCCAATAAGGAATAAAAATATAGTATTAAAATCATAGCAAAATATTGATACTCAACATTACCTACTACAACTTTCCATTTAACTTTTTTCCATAAGACTTGTAGTTTTTCCGGAAATCAAGGAAAACCGTTTTTTACCCTTAAAAACTCACCTCCTTCTCCTTCCCGACCTCAGATCGCCCGTAAATTATTTTTTCTTTCATTTCTGTTATATTCTTGTCCTTTTCCAATGAGTTTCATCCTACTATAATTTTTTTTTGGTTTCAAAAATTATCGACCCTGGTCTATGAGATGAGTGCCAAGATGTAGATCCTACCGAGAACCAAGACTGCATTACGCGTTAGTCTTGTCTTGGTCGTACATTTGCTCATCACTAGTTCTGAGACATAAAAGAGTGGTTGGAATAGAATAGGTACTGCAATTAGATTTAGAAATGTAGGATCTTCTAGTTTTTGAGAATGAGGTTATAATTAGAATGATTCTTCGGACTTATGGCCTTATGATAATGACGATGGTATTCGAGTACTTTTCAGGTACAAGTGTGTTCATCTTTTTTTATTACTTTATGTAGTATGTGTGTTTCTGTGCAATTACAATCACGACACGACTGCGTATGCGGTTCAATGGCGGTTCGTAAAGTCGTAAAAAAGCAACTGACAACGAACGAACGTTACGGTTGCCGGTCAGCATGAAAAAGGTTTATATTTATTCCATACCTACACTTAGATCTAATGTGATTATCTTAAGTACATACATAAGTCCATGTGGTAATGGAGGGATCATCTTGGAACATTTTTATAATGTCATAATTACTGGCACGTAAAGTATTATCAAGGAATTCTGCGTTACTTTCAAACAATCGCGTAATTTTTTCAACATTCCTTGAAGACACTTTCACGTTTAAGAGTCTATAAAGAACCTATTCTTTGCTTTTTTGTTTTTCCCCTTTTTGTTCTGCCCAAGTGAACAAGGAAACGAATTCCAGGGGATAGAATTTTTTCTGTCACGCACAAGAGAGCACCAGACATACATAAACTACAACTTCTTAATAAACCAAAAGTCACCATAATAACAGTTTTCAAGACACTTTCTTTTTCTTTTCGTCCTGCGCGTGCACTCAGGAGTCTTTTTCTAAGCAGACGCACTCGAAGAAACATTCTCAAACGTAATTACAGTGACGCTCTCTTTTATGAATGTTACTATAAGCAACTTTAGTGACAGCAAAAAATTAATTTTTTAATCAGTTTTCGTTTAACCAACTCCACTCTCGTGGAAGGATATTCTTCTTCATTTTATTTTCTTGACAGGAGGATAATAACGCAATAAACTTAGAGTCGAGTCGCCCCTGTTCACTGTAAACACTTTTCCAACAAACTATTACATTAAACGTTTTAGTAGTTGCCAAGACAAGTTGTGTTACGTGGTGAACAAAACAGAAACAGAATAATATTTGTCATTTGAGCAAAAGCACGAATAGAAGTACACCGCAAACATTTTCACAGCGAGAAGTCCTCGCATGCGAATTAAATTAATTAGTTTCTGTAATCGGTCATGCTTTATTTGGATAAGTATTATTTGCAAATATAAGAGACTCGCGACGTGACATTCGCCATTATTTTGACGGTGGAAGATGTCGTATCTGTCAAGTTTATATGCTCGAAAACATCCGATAGATGTGTAATGCAAGCAACGCGAATCTTGTCCGGACCCCGTGCTAACGACATCAGAACTAACTGTCTTTGATTCGTTGTTGAATCACTTGTCGGACCCGTTCAGGTTGAACTTTGTTTTTAATTAAAGGCCATCGAGTTGACGTCATTATAATGGAAAAAGTAATGCCAATATAGAAGTTGCTGTTTGTATTAAGAAGTCGGCAGCATTGTTTGTCATTTGACATTTGTGTTGATTGAGCAGATTAAGGCTTCCAATTTAAATTGTCTCAATGAATACCAATCGAAGAACACGTAATCGAGGTCGTTACCAAAATCTAGTTGATATTTACACTAAAAACTGTCAAACACTTAAGTAGGTAGGTACAAAATCTTTTAAAGAAAAATCTAACCAACAAAACGGATTACTTTTGACACAGGAGTTATTCAAACTTAATGTTTATGTTATCGATTATCTTGATTGTTCATTGTTAAAACTGTAATTATTCACATCATAATTCGTAAACAATTGGTAGGTCACGATGTTTTTAGAATCTGTCACACATATAGACATTTTGAGGTTAGGAAGTAAATGCTACAGGGTAACGTGAATCAGACTGAGGCATATTCATAGAACGGGTAGTATATGCGCACTAACATATGCGTGGTCGACGAAATATTCATTCTGTCTTAATAATTTCTCTTATTGTCAATTTTTAACAGCCAGTCCTGTACATGTTGAAAGTGATCTTAATAAAAATTGCCGAAGCCAAACTAAATACGAAAGACTATACGATGCAAATGGGAAACCAAATATTCATCGCAACCGTATATACATTGTACATATTATGCTTACATCTGCATTTTCATTTACCCACTAATTATGTTAGTATAAAATTAAAGTTCTCGACATCATGATAAAGTATAAGAGAAACGCCATAATAAATGCAATTAAGGACTGTAAGGACTCCCAATTATACGTTTACTAAAGGCATAATAAGTACATTAGCTTAAGTTACGAATATTGAATATTGAATTAACTTTGCAGCGATTTGCATTTTTATTCCGTTTAGGTTTCTATAAATTTTCGATTCGGCTTTTTAAAATTTGAAACCGTTAAATTGGACAGTAGATTCTCTTTTAATACGATACAAAAATTCTTAATTAATCGTTAATAAATCAATCGCGTCGAATGTGATTTTAAAAAGAAAGCGGTTTTTTACTCGTTTATTATAAAAAGAGCGTTAAGTGGAAAAAATGCCTTCGGGACAGTAACTTAGTCCAGTCATAAGTCAACTTGGTATCTTATTAACAACCGGTATGGTACCACCACTTTTTTGTATACTTAGAGCCGTTTTGGTTGAGCAATTATTCGAAAAGCAAACGAAACAAAATAATTACCCTCTTGGCCCACTGGGGTAAACTTTTAAACAGAGTTGAAATTTAACTAAAAAAGTAAAAAAAATAAACTATAATGGTTTATCAAATAAATATAGCTAGTCTCCCTTTGTCATTTTTAAAACACTTTCAAAATTTTTTTTCAAAACTACTAAAAAGTTTTGATAAGGTTTTAAATTAAACATGAAGCCAACATTAAAGTATTGATTGGAAAAACTTCTTAACAAAAATGTCCTCGGTTGTATTTATTCTCGTATGGTATAATACACGGATGTGGGCGTGGGTCGCACAAGTTACCATAAGAGTATAGAGCCATTAGTAACTCTTATAGCAATGTTGAGTGCTTCTGAAATATATGTTTATCTATCTACCAATATATGCACATATAGGAACATAAATATACGTGTCGACTTTTATATTTGTCATAAAATAAAAACGATAATTTTTATGATTGCAATGATACATTTGGTGAAACTTTTATTGACGTACGCCTGGTAATCAGCACTCTCATTTACAACAAATTTAATTTATTGGATAAGTATTTGAAGCTAGTGATGACGTTTAGTTATTAGTGAATTAATGAAAATCCAGTAAAAGGTTGCCAAACCCAGTTAATAGTACTCAAAAAACTGTGTCAATTGTCGGTATAGAAGGCGGGGCGAATGTTCATGTGACAGTGTCACGCGCAAGGGGTGGTTCTTATGTGAAGCACTCAGTTAATAATAGGCGAAGCGCGTTAGTTAAGACCCGCCTTCTTCGCAGTCACCACATGGTACATTTTTATGTGTCTAGCGATATTGATAAATTCCATCTCACCCTCCTATTTTCTTAACTTACAATTAAATCTTAATAGACCAGGGTCGATGATTTTTGAAACAAAAAACAATTATAGTAGGATGAAACCCATTGGAAAAGGAAGAGAATATAACAAAAATGAAAGGAAAACTAATTTACAGGCGATATGAGGTCGGGAAGGGGAAGGGGAAGCTTTTAAGGGTAAAAAACGGTCTTATGGAAAAAAGTTAAATGGCAAAGTTGTAGGTATGTGAATTCTATAGTACTATTTACATGTATATTGATATATTATGAGATTTTCTATGGCATAAATGTAATTAGTATTTAATCAATCAACTTTTTTACTGAAAAAAATAGCAGCGGTCACATTTTTCAGATAAAATTCCCTTCTTTTATTTTGCATTTCCTGAAAAAACTTACCATAGGAATGTATATGTTTTTTCACACCATCAGAAAGTAGAGATTTTAACGAAGAAAAAGCCCAACAACATTTTCAAAAAAGCAGATATTTTGACGTGAGAATTTTCGATTGAAAATTAGGGTGTTTTTTTTGATATTAAGTAAAAATAAGGTGAAAAAATAAATATTCCAAATTTCCTGAAAAAAAAAATTTTGTCAAAGAAATAAAAAAACTAAAAAGTTGGTTATTTGAATTTTTCACATAAATTTTGAGGTTATGTGAAAAAAGTGTAAATACAAAAGTTGTAGATCTTTTTATTACCTACAACTTTGCCATTTAACTTTTTTCCATAAGACTTGTAGTTTTTCCGGAAATCAAGGAAAACCGTTTTTTAACCTTAAAAACTCACCCCCTTCCCCTACCCGACCTCAGATCGCCCGTAAATTATTTTTCCTTTCATTTCTGTTATATTCCCTTCCTTTTCCAATGGGTTTCATCCTACTATAATTTTTTGTCACTTTTTACTATTTTTGTAGGCTTCAGCACTGGACTATAAGTATTTTCTTCATAAGATCATTTGATAGTACAGCACGCGTAATAATAAAAGAAATGTTTTACTTGAAATAAAAGTTTTATTGCAAGCAATTTGATACCTTCCTCCCTCAATGTGGCTTTCCATGGATAAACAATAGACAGATAATATCAATAGCATCTGTTTTTTTAATATTTATTTTCGAACACTAAAATCTATTATTGGTCTTTTTCCGCATTTTTAAGTTTTTTATTATTTCTTTAAATGACACCGTCATTTGTTTTCATGCGTCCAGACTGTGAATAATAATTAATTTTTTCGTTTCGCTTTTTTTTATTGGACGCAATTATTTATTTTTTTCCTTGTCAAACTCTCAGATATTTATTAACATTCTACTTTTGAAATATAACGGCAGGTTTCTGCAAAAATTAAAAACTTAATTACGGGCCGTTAATATACGTTCGTTTTTAATTTTGTAGGTGTGAAAAGGTGCCGTTGCCCAAGTCAAATATTTTCCTACGCGTTATTTTAATGATTTAATCTGCTTCTTAGTGTAGATTATAATCAATTAAAATCAATTAATAAAAGAGTACTGACGGGGTTAGGAACAGGTAAACATTCGCGGTCGTACAATATTTCATTTTGAGTTTGAACCAAATAAAAATTTCTCAACCAAAAAAGGTTCAACAAAACCATATTTTGTTGTGTTTAACCGTTTTGTTGGTAGAAGTCTCGCCTCGTCTATATTCCGGTTCTCCAGGAACTAAACTCTAACCTTAATTGTACGTAGGCTTTCAAGACTCGTCTCCATATTCGTCCTTAAGGCTTTTGGGAATCGTCGTGGTCCAATTGATTTAACTCCAGATCCATTGGACCCCGACGAATCTAAAATCCTTCAGGACGATTATACGTAGTACTTTATTGAGAATATGATGTCCCTACTCTTTGACCTACCCACGTACCTTCCTCTTTAAATTTATTTATAGTATTTAACACTGCTATATTTTATGCATATGTCCCGTTACCACAGATAGTAAGTACCGGGAAAGGTGCACAAGTGTAAACATCCTTGTACCTCAATATGAGCCTCAGTTTCTGTATTAGATTACGAGAAGATGTGACGGGTAAACTATTGCAGGTGTCACAATCATCGCTGGCAATTTACAATTTACAGTGTAGATATATTTATTTATAGTCTCTCTTTGTTTTTATCAATTCTTCAGAAAAGTACACACAGGCTTTTCAGTATCATGGATTTTTTTTCTTTTTCAAATACCTTAATTTGCAATCATTGTTGACTTATTACTTTAATCAAAAGTTTCAGAACGTCAATTAAGAGAAAAAGACGACATTTTTCTATTGAGCGTTTCATAAGAAAAGCCAAAAAAGGTACTTTTGATGTGTAAGGAAAATGGGTACAAAAACACTTTTGCGGTTTAATAAACGTTCTTGACTAATATAATCACACTAATATTATAAAGGCGAAAATTTGTAAGTGTGTGAGTGTGTGAGTGTGTATGTTTGTTACTTCTTCACGTCTAAACGGCTGGAGCGATTTTAATAAAATTTGGTATGGAGTTAGCTGACACCCTGGATTAACATATAGGCTACGTTTAACTGTGGGAAAATATCTTATTCCCATGGGAAAATCGATGAAAATGAATTCGCGGAATATTATAAATGCGAAAGTAACTCTGCCTGTATGCTACACAATCTCGCTTAAAATTTACTGAACCGATTTAAATGAAATTTGGTACAGAGATAGTCTAGAGCCTGAGAAAGGACATAGGCTACTTTTTAATGCGAAAAAAGGGTTGTAAGTGGTTTGTGCGGAAATTCCGTAATTTTTAAAGATAGAGCTTGAAACTTGTTTTGTAAGCTTTTGATTAGATATAAATAAATACGACATTCAATGTTTGTAAAATTTTTACCCTAAAGGGGATAAAATTAGCCGATGAAAGTTTTTGTGTAATGACGTCGTCCAAAAAGCTTACGGCCCAGAAAATTAAAATATTAAGTGTAAAAAGTTATGGAGGTTTTGTTTATTTGGATCAATAAAAGTAGTTGAATTCATAAGCTATATAAACAATTTTAAACTATAATTAAACTATATTAATCTATAATATTATAAATGCGAAAGTAACTCTGTCTGTCTGTGTGTTACGCAATCACGCCCAAACTACTGAACCGATTTAAATGAGAATTTGGTACAGAGATAGATAAGTAGATATAAAGCTAGAGGCTTAAATCTTATTTTTTATGCTTTTGATTAGATATAAACACGGCATTTAAAGTTTGTAAAAATTTTACCCTAAAGGGGGCAAAAATAAGGAATGAAAGTTTTTCTGTAATGTCGTCGGAAAAAAGGCTTACGGCCCAGAAAATAAAAATATAGAAGAAAAAAATTTTAAATGCTGCCGAAAGTCACTATTCCACGCGGACGAAGTCGCGGGCATAGCTAGTACAATGCAATGTAGTATAATAAATTAAAAGATACAGTTCACTACCAAATACAATAAGTAAATTAGGAAGATTTACATTAAGGAGGGTGAGGGAGGTAAGATGACTGTTCATTTCTGTTTGATTGTTGACTATACAATTGTTGTTTTTTTTTGCATTTCTTGTTTTCCAAAGTTTCATACAACTATAATATATGTATTTTGGGGATATTATGCTTTGTTTTGATGTGAAGAAGTGGAAGGTTTGTGTCTATAACAGTCTTATCTTTTTTTCCTTTTTATACTCGGGGAATATTTTATTCATTTTGAGACACCCTGAGAAAGAAAATCATTAGGGCAATTGACAAAAAAAGAGATCAAATACGTAGAATAAAATCTCAAAATTGCATAGTACCTACCCCTATTAAAAGGAGACGTTAAACTCGTACATTATTAAGGGATTCCCCCAAAAAATTCGATTTATCGAAGTTGGCACCAAATATTATCTGAGAGTTATCATGATAGTCGAGTAATTGAAGTTCAAGAGTTCGAGTTATCAAGTTACACTTTTGATGCTATTGCCAACCAATTTAGTTCGACTTATCGATGTTCGAGTTATCGATGTGATTATGTGTAGACATTATTATATCTGTAAATACATGAAAAGTAGATACGTTATTACAATAAAGTTTAAAGTGGTCGTTGTTTCAAATCCATCCATCCATCCATCCACCGGTCAATACTTATTGGAGTCATTCAAGATGAGAACATTTTGATCGAACATTTTTTCTTTGCATCAGACTTATGATCTTCATAATACTAAAACGTGCATTGATGAATACCATCGAAGTTGATTTCGTTTCGTTATTCATTTGTAAAACATGATGTTCGACAGCATCACACGCTATTGACAAAGCACTTAAGAAATAGCGACAGCGACCCCTCCTCCACGAAGACGACATCGACAGTTGTTGGCTTTGTCAGCCGATAGTGTTTGATGTTTTTTAACGGTTTATGTTCTATCGCGAATTTTTGTTGGTACTAGGGTACAATTATTATTAAAGTCATCGGTAACAATATGAGAACTTTTGTCTAGACTTTAGACTCTAGACAGACGAAAGTTTGATCTTTTTTCGGGTTTCGTATTTCGCAAAATAATGTACCTCTGTAGGTATCACACAAATATTATAAAGGCGAATGTTTGTAAGTGTGTATATTTGTTACTCCTTCAAAATTTCCAGAAAGTTCCAGAATTTCCTAGAAATTTCCCAGAAGGTTCGAGAACGTTTTGGAAATTTTCGGAAGGCTAGAAAATGTTCTAGAAACTGCCAGAAGGTTCAAGAATTTTCTGGATTCTAGAAGTATCCAGAAAGATCCTGAATATTTCAGAATATTTTGTAATTATCTAGAATCTTCCAAACCGTACTAGAATTTGCTGAAAGCCTCGAGAATCACACTAATATTATAAAGGCGAATGTTTGTTACTTCTTCACGTCTAAACGGTTGGAGCGATTTTAATAAAATTTGGTAAGGAATAAGCTGACACCCTGGATTGACACATAGGCTACGTTTTGCTGCGGGAAAATATTTTATTCTCATGGGAAAATCGATGAAAATTAATTCGCGGAATATTATAAATGCGAAAGTAACTCTGTCTGTATGCTACACAATCTCGCCTAAAATTTACTGAACCGATTTAAATGAAATTTGGTACAGAGATAGTCTAGAGCCTGAGAAAGGGCATAGGCTAGTTTTTAATGCGAAAAAAGGGTTGTAAGGGGTTGAAATAGGAAAGTTTGTGCGGAAATTCCGTAATTTTCAAAGATAAAAGCTTGAAACTTATAGTTTAGGCTTTTGATTAGATATAAATAAATACGACATTCAATGTTTCTAAAAATTTTACCCTAAAGGGGATAAAATTAGCCGATGAATGTTTTTGTGTAATGGCGTCGTCCAAAAAGTTTACGGCCCAGAAAATTAAAATATTAAGTGTAAAAAGTTATAGAGGTTTTGTTTATTTGGATCAATAAAAGTAGTTGAATACTAAGCTATATAAACTATTTTAAACTATAATTAAACTATATTAATCTATAATATTATAAATGCGAAAGTAACTCTGTCTGTCTGTGTGTTACGCAATCACGACCAAATTACTGAATCGATTTAAATGAGAATTTGGTACAGAGATAGATAAGTAGATATAAAGTTAGAGGCTTGAAACTTATTTTTTAGGAACACGACATTTAAAGTTTGTAGCTAGTACTTTATCAAACGTAAGATTACATGTATAATTCTAGGCTGTATCAATTAATAAAAAATTTTGGGTCAAATTAAGGTTCAAGTTCCACAAAATTTAAATTCCATATTTTCTAAACAAACCGGAAATTTAAGGGAACAGATATAAAATTTCATTCTTTCTTATATAGTACCTACCTACACATACCTATTGTTAGTTTTTCACAAATAATCTCTTAAATCGAAGTTAGACGAAATAATTGGAATGAAATGCTGGTTTTAAATAGAATAACTCTTATTAGCGAAATGGAGTTCTGGCTTGGCACTAGGTGAAACATGTTAAGTAATGAAATTAAACAAAAACACTTGGTTCTTACTGTTTCACAAACTTTATACAAAAACTGACGATATCGAGTGTTTTTGTTTAATTTCATTAGAATAACTCTATTGCACAGAGTCATGTCGAAATGTTACCATAAATAACCGGACTTTTCCCAATTTTTGTATGTCAATAGCTGCTAACCTATATATAAGACGTCAACCCCATTTTACCCTCTTAGGGGTTGAATTTTAAAATATCCCCTCTTATCTTTGCAAACACACTGTACAATATTTCAGCGCTCTAGATCTAAGGGTTTAGCCTGAGTGTTGATGAATCAGTAAAACAGTCAGGTACCTGCATAATAGTTGTGAGCTTCTTTGGATTTGGGAAGTTTGTGGCATTTTTGAAAGTCCAAAAGTTCTATCAATAATTCCATACCTTACCAAAATAACCTATGGAGTTACAATAGAATTTACACGAGAATTTTGCTAGCAATTCTTCCTCTTCTTCATTTAGTCTTTTGGTCTTGGATTTGCGAGTATATCGATGTTAAGGTCTTGATTTTACTAGATACTACCTTTACTTAAAATTGGTAACTTTACGGTAGTTATCATTCTCTTTGCTCCTTTCTCGTTTACGTGACCACAATTCATCTTCCAGCACACGGTTGTTGGCTCGGTTCCAAGTTGCGTCAGAAAGTCAGGAATAAGGTAATGAATTATCTTTGAGGTATTAGGCATTTTATGCAGAAAGCAAACGGTAGGTAGGTAGATTTACTCCAATCATATTGCATTTTGAAAGGTCTTTCTAATAACAGCACTTGTCGGCGATCGGCGACCGTTGAACTTTATTCCTCTTTCGAGGCGAATCATATGGGGAGACGTTCGTTCAAAAACTTGTTTTGTGGAAATTTATGCGACCGACAGACTGACCGGGAAGGTCTTCTTCTTCTTCTGCTTCTTCTTGTTCACGAACGACGCCTTATTTACATTCCGATTCGTATGAAATTAAATAATTTTGCTGTCGGACGTCAGGTGTAGTGGGTATTATTATTAGGTAGCGTGACGGTCGAACAAACGTCCTAGTGAAACGAAATGCAAAAGTCCAAATAATGCCAGTCTTTTATAACTTATTGGAAGGTGTCTGTGTAGGTGCTACATTTCTTTATATGGGCAACAGTAATTAGGTGCTTACTGGCGCCAGGTGAAGTCCATAACTAGATCCTTCTTAAGACAACGTTATTAATGTACTGTATGAAATTTCTATGCATACATATAAATCCATTGAGAAAAAATCATGTTCCATAAACATTTCAATAGATTTATTAGATAATACAGGAACTGGACTTAATATTTAGCACCGAGAGTTTAGGTTACCTAATAGTGGAAAGGGCATATGTGAACCTTATTCAAACTGTAATGATGTAAAGTTCTCAGAATCGAGTTTAAAACAAAGTGTTTTAGTAGTAAGAGCACATATTTGACACATTTAATATTCTAGCAATTTTGGAAAGTTATTCCAATTTTTTTTAATGTTTTTTATATTTATTAATGTGAAATGTGTTGTCTGTAATATATCGGGGTTCAATTAGCCCAAATATAATGTATATTGTACATTTACACGAATCCCGGCTTGTTAGAGTGACGCAAGATGTATGGGAGACATTACCGCTGCTTTATTGCGAACACTTGAATCGAGACCATATTTATTTACAATCGGATACCCAGTTTTCCGCGAAGAGAAAGCAGATGACATCTTGCTGGAGATTCAAGGTAAAAAAAAACAGCTTATATCGTTCAATTAAGATTGCCAGCGTAACTGTACAACGGTCAGAAGCACAAGTACATACTATACTAGACTTGTGCCTGTCAAATGTCAATGTACCTGCCTCAGTTTTAATGAGATTAAGAAAAATAAACGGAACTGGGTTGCTTCCACACTCTCCAAACTGCACCATATGAAGCCACGTAACGTCTCGAAACAACACCTGTTGTACGATTTTTAATTTGGTCAAAAAAATCCCTATTGACCCATTAAAACTATGAAAATAAAATATTTTAATCAGGAGCTGAGGGTCTGAAACCCCCAATAATTTCGCATCAAAAAAAAAATTATGTTTTATCAAACTTTAACCGAAGAATGTTTCTTATTTAATTTCTAATATCTTAAAGAAAATGCAACATGAAGGAAGTGAGTGTTTTCATGGCCATATCATAAATGGAGATGACAATTTTTTCGAAAACATTATGAAGAAAAAATTTTTGCTTCTAAAATTATTTTACGTTTACAAATTTTCAGCCCTTTCTCTTCGAGTATTAGTCAAAAATCCTACCAAGTGTAATGATGGACTTTCTATTATACATACCTATGTATGGGGTAAAAAGTAGAAGCCAATTGAAAAATTTACCTTTTCGATTCGTGATACCACCGCTCTTTTTGATTCGAATGACCAAAAATCCTTTCAGAAATCAGAAACTTCTGTCTATAATATTAAGGTACCTACATAACTAACTAATTATGGGGAAAAATATTGGATTGATTCGGCCATTACTCTGTGATAATTTGTCTTACCGATAACAAATAAAACACTACTTTGTTTATTATCACTTAACTATAGTTTCGACAACTTACAATGTCATTTTCAAACGATTTAAATAGAATGAATATACAAACAGACAGTACACAGGTATATATACAGTTTTGGAATTACCGCTTTGCTATAGCATATACCCATACATAAAAGATACAACACGTAAATATATATCTCTGACGTACTTTGGTAACATTTCTTTGAAAATCGCTAACGTCCTTTCCGCAAATAATAATTTAACGGTCAGTTTTAAGCCTAATTCAACTATAGTCACGATTTTCGTAAATAAAAGTGATAATAAACAAAGTAGTGTTTTATTTGTTATCGTTATGGGGAAAAAATTTCAAACCTTTCGAAAGATTTATTAATTTTAATCTTCAACTACCATGAATAAATAACAAAAAAAATGACTTCAGTCCTTCTAGTTTAAGTTCCCATAAAATCCTTTAAGTTCCATTATCTAATCATACAACAAATCATGGGATGACAATTTGAAGTCAATCGAGGAGTGTCCTCTTTTCAGAAGCCCAGCTTAAATTTTTGTATTATTAACAATCTTATCATTCTTCAGTTCTACTTCTTTTTTATCAGAAAATGCTTTGAAGAAGTTGCAAAAAGAATCCTTTCAGTTGTAAGCATTTATTTTTTAGTAGATAAATAACATAGCGTGTACTGAAAAATTGAAGACCTTTGATGGATTTTTTGTTATTAAATTATCGTGAAAAAAAAGATTACCTCCTCCTCTTTTGATTCTAAATCAGCATCTACTTTCTATAGGAAGGATCGAGATAACTGAGTATGGGGTGAAAATTTTAAAACACTTAAAAGTTTTTCTATTTGATTCTTCAACTACCACGAAATAACAAAAAAAAATAATAATTTCAGTTGTCATAAAATCAATTAATTCACAACAAATCGTGATAATAATTTATAGTAATTTATAATAATAAGTCAGTCAAGGGATGTTCCCTTTTCAGAATTCCAACCTAAATTTTTGTTTTGTTAACAAACTTATCATGGTTCGATTCTACTTCTTTTCTATCAAAAAATACTTTGAAGAAGTTGCAAAAAATTTCTTTCAGTTATGTATGTGCATTTAGTTTTTAGTACGCAAATTGTGCCAAGAATTTGAATCCCTTTGAGGGATTCTTTATAATTAATGCCTTTTTGATTCAATCCCCAAAAATCCTTTCAGTAATCAGCACCATTTTCTGTTGTAGGTATTTATATAGCTAAGTAGGTATGGGGAAAATTTTTCAAAACTTTTTGGTTCTTCAACTAGGTACCACGAATAAATGACAAAACAATAATTTCAGACTTTCCGATATGAGTTTCCAAAAAATCCTTTTAGGTATCATAATCCAATCCACAGTAAATCAAGAGATGTCCTCTTTCTTTTAAGAACTCCAATCTAAATTTTTGTATTGTTAACAATCTCAATTTCACTTCTTTTTTATCAAACAATATTTTGAAGAAGTTCCCAAAAATCCTTTCAGTTATCAGCATTCATTTTTTAGCAGGTAAATAAATTATTGAGTTACATTTAAAAAAACAAAAAGTAATGATTTCAACCTTTTAGATTCTAGTGGTCAAAAATTCTTTCAGATTTTTGTAGTAAATTTATAACTAGTGTAGGGTAAAAATTGGAAGTCATTTAAAGGACTTTCCTTTTCAATTTTTTAATTATCACGTGATAATAAAAGAAAATATTTCACCCGCCCCCCCCTGATACAAGTCACTAAAAAATTCTTTTATGTGCCATCATCTAGTTCACAACAAAATATGTAGTCAATCGAAATGTGCTCCATTTTAATCTCTGTGCACCCCAAGTCTAAAAATCGTGGGATACTGATTTTCATATGCGTATAAATTGTTATTATTTATTATAAATTATTTATTGGCATGGTAGGATGTGGGTAGCAATAAGCAAAAATCGGTTGTAAATCCTTTTAATTGCTACCATTTGTTTCTTTTTCAGATATTTGGATTTGTTGTTGCTGTACCTTCTAGAAGAAAAGAACTAAATCAAGAAAATGAAAAGTTGTTTTTGATTTCTTCGTAGTAAGGTAGGAATTTCAATATTTTACTAAATATCCTTTTTTTCGTAATATTAATGGACAATAAAATATAATTATAACACAAAAGAAATCCCTAAACATTTATCACAATATATTAATATTATAAATGCTTCCAACTGGGATGTTAGGGCTTAAGCTTATCAGCAATTTAATTCTTAATATACTGTGGTCATTAAACTGTGAAGTACTAGCTACCCACTTGAATTTTGATTAAAATAACTGTCTGTACACTAGGTATACCTACCTCTATCTCTATCTACTAAAAATGCAACATCTGGCTGACTGTGTTTGAGGCAATTTTGATGCAGTTTTTTCTACACATTTCTCATCCTCTCTTCTGAAGGATTCAAACCACTATATGTCATTACTCTATGACAGAAAGGAGTTAACGTTTGCAGCATGGAGAAATATAGCGTAAGCCGTAACGATATTTTAGAATGGAATCATTTAATCAATAGCCACTACTATCTACTTGTAAACTACATAAATGTAGGTTCATATCTACCGTTAGAAATATCCAATTGCAAAAGGTATACGATGAAAAAGAAATATTAAATTCACAATTTTTTGCCAATTTAGAGCCTGATGTTTCTGTAAGGAAGCAACACTTTCTCACACGTTATTATTATTTTAGTGCAGTTTTAATAGTATCTAGTTAGAATTTTGCCAGATGTTAATCGAGATTTAGTTTTTATCTCGCAACGGCAAATAAAACACACCCAGAAAATACTAATAAAAGTATTCCATTACCCATTATCGCAAATACACTAACATTTCGTCTTGCAGTGGGAATATTATTTAGGGTGGATTGTATTTATTATTTTATTTTTGTGAAATAATCGTACCAAGTGTAGTCTTCCATGTTCATGAATCATTGTCAAAATTAATCATTAGACGACGATTAACAAATATAGTATATTTGCTATGCCCGCGACTTCGTCCGCGTGGAATAGTGACTTTCGGCAGCATTTAAAATTTTTTCTTCTATATTTTTATTTTCTGAGCCGTAAGTCTTTTTGCCGACATCATTACACAAAAACTTTCATTCCTTATTTTTGCCCCCTTTAGGGTAAAATGTTTACAAACATTGAATGTCGTATTTATTTATATATAATCAAAAGCCTAAAAAATAAGTTTCAAACTTCTATATTTAAAAATTACGGAATTTCCGCACAAACTTTCCTATTTCAACCCCTTACAACCCTTTTTTCGCATTAAAAAGTAGCCTATGTCCTTTCTCAGGCTCTAGACTATCTCTGAACCAAATTTCATTTAAATCGGTTCAGTAAATTTTAGGCGAGATTGTGTAGCATACAGACAGAGTTACTTTCGCATTTATAATATTCCGCGAATTCATTTTCATCAATTTTCCCATGGGAATAAGATATTTTCCCGCAGTAAAACGTAGCCTATGTGTTAATCCAGGGTGTCACCTAACTCCAAAAAAAATAAATTTCGAATGTTGAAATTTTAAAAAAGTACTTTATTGAAATATAAATTTATTAATTGATTTACATCAGTTTTATACATTTACATCAATTTCCAATGTTTTATCGATTTATTTATATTCGTCTGTAAAATAGAAGATATAATTTTTGCTAGGTACATGCTTCTTTTTAGCTCAGAATAACGGTACCGTCTTATATCATAAAAAAATCGTAATTCTTCTATAACTAAAAAAAAATTGCGATATTATTGCCGGAAAACTTTAAATTATTACGATACTTTTAGACACTCAACAGTTATTTATTTTAAATTATGTTGTCATGTTGCCGGACTTGGGTACTTAAATCTGTTCTATGCTTTTCTTATTGAAACGTCACAATAGAACAGCCCAAAATGAGTATTTCTTTCACCAAAACAGTTGATATATAAATTTGACTAAAAGGTAATTATCAAATTTAGCGCCAAATATTTTCCATTTATCAAGATATTCGACTAATAAAAGGTCGAATGTTCGAGTTATCAAGTAAAAATTACACGTATTTCTCATAGTTGATACTATTGTCAATCAATTTGGTTCTTACCTTATAAGTGTTCGGTTTATTGAAGTTTGAAAATATTCTCATTTTCTTACCTGTTCTAAATCTGTGGCTTTAAAACTTAATTTATAAAATGGTAATAAACATTTTTGAACACTTGAGCACTTATTTTCTATTAGTAAGTAAATAATTGGAACAAATATAATATAATAAAAATAATTGCTCAACACTTACCTTTCTTTATACAATCCTTTTTTCGGTCGTAAAAAATATTTTAAAGTTTCTCTTTTGTATTAAGTACTGGGGTCAAAATAAGAATGCAAAAAACAGCGATTGGATTTTACAGTTTTTATTAAAATAAACTTTAAATTCAAAATACTAGAACTACGTTAAGGAACATATTACATTGTTTGAATTTGTAAAGAAATTATTGAATTAATTATTATATGTGTGTAAATATAAAAACGAAATTAAATTATTGAGCAAGTTAGTAAAAAAGCGAAAAATAAAATTTTATCTTTAATAATCTTTTTTTAATTTAGTTTGGCCAGGAAAAGTATTGAAAATTCTTAAAGTAGATAGTTGTTAAAACTTTTTTTGATATCCTTAAACAGCTGAATTGAATTTTGAGAATTCTTTTAATTAAATTCAGAACTTTTTAATAACTTGCCTACACTGACAAATACGAAAAGTATCATAAAAATAATAATTATTATTTAATAACCAATCACAAACAAATACTCTAACACGGGCTAGTAATTAATGATCATTGAACAAAACAAAAAGAAATAATCAACCAAAAATAAGATAATTTGCTAAATAATATTTAAGTAACAGCATTCGCTGCAAGTAGAAAATAGGTGCAGATGTTCGATCCAACTCTACTATTAATTGCTTTGAACAAATGCGCCTTTTCTAACCATTTTTTTATTAATTTATTTTTGTGACTAGAAGTGCGTGCTGCAGTATAATCGAACCGGTAATTGATTAGCTCATTAATTAAAAGTTACCTACAGTTTTCAGTTAGTTATATGCATTTGTAACCCGTGTCAGAAGCAAAACTGGCAAAATGTCAATATATTCTATTTAATCAGAATGAGATCTGAACTTAATCCGTCTTCTTGTCATCATCAATTGCTTATTATGTCTTAAAGATATTATCTCATTAAACTCATCACCGTAGCACAAACTTAGATGGTAATAAAATAACGTTTATGTGTGTTTACGTTATATGTAGAGTATTTCAAGTACAGTAGCACCTTTGATTTTAAACATCTTTCAAATATACACCCTTATTAAAAAACGATTTACAATGTAATATAAAAAAATTGACAAACAATTAAAAATAGATACAAAAAAGATTCTTTAATAAATACTTACTTACACCTTAAAAAAAATATTTAAAAAATATTGCACAGTATTAATACAAAAAAAAGTTTGTACAAACAATTCTCACTAGCCCTTAACCTCGAAAAAAAAAATAATAAATTATATCTCTACTTTGCTACAAACAACATCTTCATATGTATATTGTATAAATTACTTCTAAAAATATGTGTATATAATATTTATATATAATGTATTGCACGGTATGAGGAAAATTATTATATTAATTAAGTATCTACTATGTAAAAAAATGACTAAAATATTGCACACATATTTCAAAATATTGCACATTATCTGCCAAGTATTGCACGTGTCCCATAATGAAACTACTTTTAAGCAGTTGTAATTTACAAATTATACTTCTAGTAATCTTAATCGTAATAAAATTAAATTAATTCAATAAATTAAAAAATTGCACAAGTAATGTAATTATAGTAAGTCTATTATAAATACCAGTGGTGAAGATATTCATAGGAAAAAAGAAGACGAGAGGGGAAATAAAATGAGGAAGGTTATTGTTAGAAAAATAAGAATAATTGAACCAAAAGTAAGAAAATTATAATTGCAATGGAGCATACGGAGCATCTCAGGGTTAAAGCTCATGAAATTTTTAAATAACTATTTCTATCGGGAAATAAACGTTTAAGAATTTTTTTAATTGTAGATAATAATTTTAAAATTTCAAAATTTACATTCTTTTAAAATTTATCAAGAAAAATATATGAGGAAACCTTCTAGGACGTTTAAAATATAAAGTCATCGTTATATGCGTTATCTATTGAATTTTGATATCACGAAAGCATTATGTGTTATGCAGATATACAAAGCTGATAACTTATGTACCGAACATAGGGATATTCCGTTACATGCTTTCACAAATGGGCGGCATCATCTTTTGATAAATAGTACGTTATGTAGGAATATAAATAAAAAATGCCGACAAATAAATGTGTAATTTCAACGTTCGGTTTGTAAGTTACTAGATCTGTATAGTCGAAATCGGTTGTAACGAACACGAACAACATTTTGTTCGAACTGTTTTCATTAATTTTATTTGAATTTAAAGGTGTTCCGTCAGGAATAGGTACACCAAAAATTATTTATTAACATTTGTCATTCATACTTGGATATAATGAACATCTAGCTATTATAAAAAAGTCCTTAGCCCCTTTGTGTTCGTTACAAACAAGTTAGACCCTACTTAAATAAAATGATATGCAAAAAAAATTAACGAATGTCTTATGAGATATCTATTTTACAAAACGAAATTATTAACGTTCATTACAACCGAACACATGATCGCTTAGAATCAAAATAAACCGTAATAAAAAGCAATTCTAGAACGCAATTAACGATGTAATATAAGTAAATGCTCTGTATTTATTTTAAAGCGTTCACAAAATATTAATTATAATAGATAGGTACATAATAAATTTAGTGAAAAGAATGAACAAATAGAAAATATCACAGTTTCAATTGAGCAAACTAACGTAACATAATTATGTATAGTAAGCTTTTCGTTCATTTATTATTGCACACGACAAATACCATCTTTTATTAGGAGTAATTAATAAATAAACTACTATATACAAAAAGAAAATATCCTACCTTAAAAAACGTAACATTCTTATCTACGCCACTGGTACGCACCATTCAGCCTCAATCCCTCTGGAGTAGTTCGTGTAAAGCGGCGATGTACGTCTGCGCCATCTGCAACGTTTCGAACTTGGACAGCTTCCTGTCGTTGCCTAGCGACGGCACTACGTCACGCAATCTGTCAAATGCGTCGTTTAAACTGTTCATGCGCCGTCGTTCCCGCGCGTTCGCGGCCAATCGGCGTTTCTTCATCACGTCCAGGGCCGGTTGCTGTTGATTTTGCCCACGTTTCGACTCCTTCTTGTTTTTACCCTCACCGTCGTAATTCGCTTTGTAGTACGAATCGTGACAGTAACCTTGCATATTCGGCAACGACTTGTACTTCGGATCGTACTTGTCGCTGCTAGATCCGTACCTGTTCACACATTTACCACTAACATCACCACAATTATTGTTATATTTAATGTCGTAACCGTTACCACCACACGACGTGTACGAAGGGGGTAAGTATTTAGGACTACTGCTCCCACACGAAATATATTTGGGGCTACCACCGCCGTACGAAGGGTACTTGGGGCTGCTGCTCCCACATGAAATATATTTTGGGCTACTACCCCCGTACGATGAATATTTAGGGCTACTACTCCCCCGTGGGCTCATGTATTTCGGGCTGTCGCCGCAGTAAGTGGCGTTGTTGCATGTTAGCGTTTTGTAATCGTTGTTGTTCTCTTCGTAATAATTGGGAGTGTAAGGCTGACTGGATGGACCAGGGCTGAGTGTTGCCAGGGTGTAGTTGCTTTCAGGACTAGAGAGACGTGGCGAATGACAGCTGTCCGACAATTGTTCTTTCGACATAGGTTCGAAATGGCGTTGAGCGCTTTTAACGTGCAGGTACCTTGAACCAAAATAAAAATATTACGCCATTGCGTTAGAGTTAATTAAAATATTTTACTTGAAGTTGTAAAGAAACTGTAAAATTAATATTTACCTAATTCAAAATCATTAATCGTTAATTTTAATAAAATATAAAAAGCGCTGAGGTTTTGGTTTTTCAAAATATTTATGTATTTTCCAACAAAAATTAATATGTTCGGAATGGTTAATTTTTCAAAAAAATACTATTAGTTACTTTTATTTGAAAATTTCAAAAGGATAAAATAGTGTAAGGGTCTACGATTTGAACCCAAATTGGCTTTAAATATTTCCTGTACATTAGTGATAAGCAAATATAGTTTATCCAAGGGTAATCACGATAGATCTGCTATCTTGGTCTTTATTTCGTGTTACGATTATGATCTTACTAAATATACAAAATAAATATCAAGATCATTTCCAATAAATTGGCCTACGATCTTGGTCGTGCTGAATATGCAAGACCAATATCTAAGACCTATTAGACTTGCTCTTGTCTTAATATCCTAGTTTTGTTAAAAACACTATTAATTATTAATAATAATTGGTCTTGGAAATTCATCTTAGTCTACAAGATTAAAACCAAAAATTAATTACAATTATTGTTGTATAATTTTGATTTTGGTTTTGTCTTACGATTTTGGTATTGATAAATATGTAAGATCAATATCTAAGACTATCTACGACTCGTTTACGATCTTGGTTTCTGTCTTGTCCGATAATCTTGATATTGCTAAAGATTCAAAAACAATAATTAAAAATAAATTGCGACGGGTCTTCTCTCAAAGTCTTGTCTTATACGAAATATGCAACATCAATATCAAAATCATTTCCAATAGACCACGATCTTGGTGTTGATAAATACACAAGACTTATATCTGAGACCTATTACAATTGGTTTAAGACTTGCTCATGGCTTAATATCTTAATTTTGTTAAAAATACAAAACAAATATCTCAGATTAATAACAATTGGTCTTGGAAATTCATCCAACTCTATTACAACAATATTAGTCTTCTTAAATGTGCAAGATAAAAATTAAAAATCATTGACAAAATTACCCTACGATCTTGGGTTTGGTTTTATCTTACTATCTTGATCATGATAAATATGCAAGACCAATATCCGAGACCTATTACGAATAGTTTAAAACTTGCTCTTGTTTGACAATCCTAATTTTGTTAAATATACAAGACCAATATTTCAGATTAATTACAATCGAGGTTGGAGCGTTTTCTTAGTCTTCATAAATGTATAAGGTCAACGTCTAAGAACAGTATTTTTTCTTATAATCTTTATCTTGATCCAAGACTGATTGGTCTACGAACTTCGCCTTGCTTTGGTCTTCCTTAATACTTTAGACCAGCTTCCAAGAACAATAGCAATTGGTTAAAGATCTTGGTCTTGATAAATATGCAAGACCTAATAACCATGACCAATCATTATAGATCTGTAACCTTGTTCTTAGTCTTGATCTTGATCTTGACTTACGATATTATACGTCATCTAACAGGTCAACATTTAAAAATAGTACTTTGTCTTATGATCTTTATCTTGATTTAAATGTAAGGCCAATATTCAAGAATCGAATACTTTTATGATTGGCAGACGATCTTCTTATTAGACTTGTCTCACAGTTTTGATCCTGACAAATATGCAAGACCAATATCCAAGACTGGTCTACGAACTCGGTCTTGGTTTGGTCTTCCTTAATACTTAAGACCGGCTTCCAAGAACAATGGCAATTGGTACAAGATCCTGGTCTTGTCATGGTCTTGATCATAATCTTGACTTATGATATTATACGTCATCTAACAGGTCAACATTTAAAAATAGTACTTTGTCTTATGGTCTTTATCTTGATTAAAATGTAAGGCCAATATTCAAGAATCGAAAACTATTATGATGGGCAGACGATCTTCTTATTAGACTTGTCTCACAGTTTTGATTCTGGCAAATATGCAAGATCAATATCCAAGACTGATTGGTCTACGAACTTAGTCTTGATTTGATCGTCCTTAGTATTTAAGACCGGCTTCAAAGAACAATTTCAATTGTTTTAAAGTCTTGGTCTTGATAAATTTGCAAGACCGAATATCCATGACCAATCATTATAGATCTTCCACCTTGTTCTTCTTCTTGATCTTGATCTTGACATACGATATTATACATCATCTAACATCTACAAACAGTATTTTGTCTTATGATCTTTATCTTGATTAAAATGCAAGGCCAATATTCAAGAATCGAGAACTGTTATGATTGGCAGACGATCTCCTTATTAGACTTGTCTCACAGTTTTGATTCTGACAAATGGGCAAAACCAATACCTAAGACTGATTGTTCTACGAACTTTTTCTTGGTTTGGTCATCCTTAATACTTAAGACCAGCTTCCAAGAACAATTGCAATTGATTCAGGATCTTGGTCTTGAAAAATATGCAAAACCGAATATCCAGATCTTTACCCTTGGTCTCTACGATTTTGGTCTTTTTCTTATTTTATGAATATAAGTCTTAGTCTTGTCTAAACAGTAGTAGTATTGAAAATATGTAAGACCATGACTATTTTTGTTTATCACTAGTATATAGATATATAGAAGGTGTGGTTAGTATTTACCCGAATTTGGTGGGCATGATTTTTCAGGAAAATTCGTCGATCTTCCTCTTTGGGAGCGTCCGTGTTTTCGACTCCCGCCTTCGTAAACGTTCGTTCCTCCTTGTCGTCGACCGTCACCATTGCAGCTCGATAGTATCGACCAGAGCGACCGAACTCTGCTTACCAAGTTTCGACCCTAAGCTCACCATTAGAATTAATTAGCGTCATTATGTGGTCGACTGTCGTACCGCACCGTTTTATTGCACATAAAATTTATTCGATTAAAACGACTGACGAATCGCTTACGGGAATTAAACGCAACGACAACAATGGTCTAATTGTGATTAGTTATACTCGTAAACTATACGCGGCGTTTCACGGTGTCGAACCAATGCACACGCGATATAATAAAATTTCTGATACGTATGCAAGATGGTCTTGGTCTTGAACTTGACGTTCCTCTTCGTCCTCCTCTTCTTCTTCTTCTTCGTCCTCTTCCGGGTCGACAGTTCTGCAAAAGAATACATTAAATTAGATTTTTACATTCGAGTTAATAGCAACATCGTAATTTTAATTGTTTGTTTATTATTGCGTTACCTTTAATTGAAAACTGAGACATTCGAATCGACAGACGGTCGACGCATAATATAATTAATTGAAAATTAATTTTTTTGTTTAGTAAAAGTTCCGTAATTTTTGTGCTTAAAGGTTAATTATATGAGAAAACATAAATTAATACCGTGAGGCGGTTTTCATTTAATTTGAACGCCTTTCCCACCCCTTGATGAGATTTTGTAAGGTCTGACGGGATTCCCCCTTCCCCCCTTTAGTGAAATTCATCCTACAAAGAGTTTTTAATTAAAAGATAAAAGTAAATTATAACATTCTTTGCTTTAAAAAGTTGACGTGAAATTTTCCAGATTTTAATAACATTTTTCTAGATCTGGACTTTGAACTAATATAATTATTCTATTTCCCTTGGGATTTTTCATAATAATAATCATTTTACTAACTGTTTATTTTTGGAAAAAATATTCTCATTAATTAACGGGCTTTTAATTATTTTTTTTTTATAATTTTATTGCATTTTTATACTAATACAAAATAGTTGAAATTCACTTGATTAACAAAGTTTATGAACACGTTTTCCGGACCGTTATGTTTATTAGAAACTTTTTGAAATCAGATAGGAAAAAATCGTTCCACGAATACATACATGTACTAAACACAAAAGCGACGGACAAAAATTACACTGCCCATCACGATGATTTAATTTTATATTTCGTTGTATCATTATTAACAAAGTACAACTTATGCATAAATTACTGGTCTGTATAAATTACGTACTAGCTCATACCAAGACTATGGTATAGTCCTGAACAGTATTGTGTAATAGGTATCTACGTGGGTACATCTGTCGTCTATAAGACACATATTCAAAATTCCTAACTGAATGGTTATAGTTACATTAGCAAAATTTCATTTTTATTTAAATTATTACAAAAATAATCTCGCCAAGAGTGAATAGTAGGTATACTCTGTAAAATATAAGATTGCATGTGTATGAATTAAGAAACGACAGCAGGAAAAGGATGGTATAATACTTATGTGTTATATAACTAAATCTATTTACGAAATACGTCATTGGCGATGTATCATGTACCTCAAAACCTAGGCAACCTATAAATTACAGTTTTAAAAATAAGGTAGAATACAGTCGGACTTTGTATGCATCTATTTCATGTTCACCACATTCCACTTTTTTATAGGATTTTATTTTTGGTCAAAAGACAATGTTAAACCGGATCGTTGGCGTGGCGATCGTGGCGATTGCATGCCGGAAGTGAATTAATTATGATTGTCGTGTACATTTCACCTTATAAAAAAATGAATGATATTTAATTTTTACATGAGAAATTATTTCCGTACCAATAATTTTTAAAACCAATAAAGATAAACTACCATTGATTTTAGCTGGAGATTTCAATGTAAATTTTGCTAAATATGAATCAATGCCATTAATTACGTTCCTCCAAAAAGAATTTCAATTGCAAATTAACAACAATCCAAGAGAACCTACTACCAGATATGCAACAACAACAACAATAGATGCTGTATTTATTATTTATGTCTTGATAATGTTATGTCCAATACTTTTGTAACATACTTCAGTTATCCTCGACCAATTATCACAGTAATGCTGTCAGAGGCAACATCGAATATAACAATTACTGAAGTCACTGATTAAAAGAATTGAGTTGTCGCCACTTAAAATAAATATTTGAATTTTTAATTTTTGTATTTAATAAAAAAAAATGTTTATTAAATAAACAGTCATCATTTTGTGGAAAAAATTCGTAATATTTGATTTTTTCATTATGCCATATTTAGTTCCTGTCGTTATATTGTCTTTCATGCATATTACTTGTGCAAACTCGATATTTCACATCTGCCAAGCGTCCCGTGACGGCTCACATTTTTTAAAGTAGGTTTTGATAACAAATAATGGTACAAACTGAACTGCCTCACTGCTATTAAAAAGAGACGTTAAAATAGTACATTATTAAGAAATTCCCCCACAAAATTCGACTTATCGAAGTTGGCGCCAAATATTATCGAGATATTCGAGTAATAGACGTCGGAAAGTTCGAGTTATCTAGTAAACAGTAAGTTTGACTCCATTTATTTTCATAATTGAGTTGGCCTTATTTATTTTATTATATAAATATAAGCATTCCAGAATTATCATGCAATCTTAAATTTTATAGGGTATACTTAAATTTTTTGTTACGAAACGATAATAACTATGAAGAAAAGATTGTTAATGACGTTATAAAAAAAGAAATCTTGGAGGTATCTTGAACTGATCATCATAATTTTATGACAGTAGTAACTACCTGCTGGATGATACATCAAATAATTTTATTAATCTGTCAAACAATAATAAAAATATTATTTCGATTGTATACCTACTCAATATAATTTATTTAATTATTTTTTTGCAATGATTTTACGGTCGTCACGTTAGTAATAATTTGTTGGTTAGCTATAGGATAAATACATTGTTGGTAGAATACCTGTGGAGACACCAACTACAGGCTACAGGTCAAGACCAAGAAAGAAAAACCTGAAGATTGACTTGTCAAAAGTTGATTTCGAAGAATGCATTGTCTCTTATTACATTCTTTTTTGTTATTTCAATACGTCAAAATGACACGAGGCGCCGTTTCTGTCATAATCACATTTATGTAGATGTATATACAATATGGACCACAAGCTTGCAAAAGAAACTCTTTTATAATATGATTTAAAGCAGAAAAGGGTGATCACTGCAAAAATCTTTACGACTAAATAATATAGTAGTAGTTAATAATGAGACGTTAATAAGATTCCCAAAGATCGAAGTTGAGCCTATCCTTATCCTCTTTCACGCATATAAAACCACATAGTAGAGGTATTACAGTATCTCATGAGCCACGAAATGACTCAAAGCACATATTTTACATTTAGAGGGATGTTACGCTTTGTTCAAAAGATTTTTCGGTTACTTTAAGACAGTTTTTCGAGAAGCAGGTGATTTATGTGTGGCTAATTATGTGTTTTTATTTGTACGATATAACACTTCTGACAAAAACCTGTGTAATTTCTATATTCAGTAAACATTTTGTCTTAATTATATACACAACCAGGGGTGGACTAAGGTACTCGAGCATTTTAACTGAACTGTTTCGTTTGTTGATTTCTTTTTAATAAGATGTTATTTTAAAATAAATTCATAAACATATACTATCTGATGTCCCTGACTATGCATATCACACTAATATTAGAAAGGCTAAGTTTGTGAGTGTGTGAGTGTGTATGTTTGTTACTTCTTCACGTCTAAACGGCTAGAGTTAGCTGACACCCTGGATTAACACATAGGCTACGTTTTACTGCGGCAAAATATCTTATTCCCATAGGAAAATCGATGAAAATAAATTCGCGGAATATTATAAATGCGAAAGTAACTTTGTCTGTATGCTACACAATCTCGCCTAAAATTTACTGAACCGATTTACATGAAATTTGGTACAGAGATAGTCTAGAGCCTGAGAAAGGACATAGGCTACTTTTTAATGCGAAAAAAGGGTTGTAGGGGGTTGAAATAGGAAAGTTTGTGCGGAAATTCCGTAATTTTTAAAGATAGAAGCTTGAAACTTATTTTCTAGGTTTTTGATTAGATATAAATAAATACGACATTCAATGTTTGTAAAAATTTTACCCTAAAGGGGATAAAATTAGCCGATGAAAATTTTTGTGTAATAACGTCGTCCAAAAAGCTTACAGCCCAGAAAATTAAAATATTAAGTGTAAAAAGTTATAGAGGTTTTGTTTATTTGGATCAAAAAAAGTAGTTGAATACAAAAAGGCTTACGGCCCAGAAAATAAAATACAGAAGAAAAAAATTTTAAATGGTGCCGAAAGACTATTCCACGCGGACGAAGTCGCGGGTGTAGCTAGTTACAAATAATATTACAAAATTAAAATAAATGAATACATTCCATATTACGTAGTCCAGCCCTGAATACTAATATCCGGGAATTAACTGATTAACTTACATGTTTCATTAATTAAAATAACGACTATCAATTATAAATATTACTTCAACGTATAAAATGAAATAAATAACTTAAAAGGAAACAAAAATATTTAATTTGAGAGTTTGCCCCCTACTCAACTGAAGCTATCCGTGAGATACTGAACTACCTCTACGTTTAACTCACCATCTTAAGATTTGCAACATGCTAGAGAAAAATATTAATTAACAAGAAGGTTTTGTTTTAGTACTTTCCACTTATAATTAAAATACTTTTTTTTTTTCAAAATGATTAATAAAGATGCAAAGTAATCAAAAATCCTTTAATTAAACCATATTAATTTGAATATTATAATTAAGTACCCGTTGGTTATTTTTTTATTACCCTATATATACATATTGTTACGAGTACTTGCCAATTAAGTTGGTGTGAACATAATTAATGAACATCTTCCCTGATTACATAAGGAATATTCTCGGCTTTCCTGATACATCTAGAAAACACCAGCAAAGATCAATGGGAAAACAATTGCAATACTAGACGGCTGTAGAACACCCTAGAAAAAGGCTGAGAAGACTATAAAAGCGGACGAGACACTCACACCGAGTTAGTTGACAGTTTACAGTAACAGCTGATGCAAAGCGATCGATAGGCGATACAGGCGAACCATAGAGGCGATAGTGTTCATAGAGAGCGATAAATAGTGTCTACCGGAACGGCGATTAAAAAGTGACTTTTAGCGAAATAAATTGTGCGGACTTGTTCATAACTGTAGTGTAGTCAAATTAGTTTTAGTAATTAAATAAACTCGTTGTTTTGTTTTGTTAATTGTGTTTTCTGTGACCGAACACGTCACATTTGGTGTCAGGAGTGGGATAGTAAGGGAATTGAAGATTCCCGAAGAAAGTTAGCGCGACAGATCGTAGGAGAGATCCGAAGAGAAGAAGAATTTTGAAGCCTTATGCCAGTAACAAGAAAACAATCAGCAATAATGGAGGAACAAATAAAGGCTTTAATGGAAATGATGAAGGCAATGAAGGCAGGCCAGGAAGAAATGAAGGAAGAAATGAAGGCAGGCCAGGAAGAAATGAAGGCAGGCCAAGAAGAAATGAAGGCAGGCCAAGAAGAAATGAAGGCAGGCCAGGAAGAAATGAAGGAAGAATTGAAGAATAAAATGGAAGCTGGACAGGACGAAATGAAATTAGCACAAGAAGAAATGAAGGAAGAAATTAAAGCAAGCAAAGAAGAAATTAAGGCAGTTCAAGAGAAATTGGTCGAAGATATAAGGACTATAAAAATTGAGCAAGAAGGATTAAAAGAAGAGTTACAGGAAGTACGACAAGAATTGGAGATACGACAAGAAAAGCTAAGAGATGAGTTGAAAGAAGTACAAGAGGAAGTAGAGAAGATGCGACAGAAGGTCGAGAACACAAGACCGGTTAGGGAAGTAAAGTCCGAAGACACTGCGAAAGCAATCAGAATTAAACCACCGACTTTCGACGGAAAAGTTTGCTGGTCTGTATACAAACGACAGTTCGAGGCAGCGGCAGAAGCAAACAACTGGAACGATTTTGAGAAAGCAACGGCGCTGGTCATAGCCCTGCGAGGAGAAGCATTGGATGTCCTTCAAGGTATTCCAGAGCGCCAACAACGAGACTTCTCTGCGCTGCTAGAGCGACTTGAAATGAGATATGGCGACAAACATTTACAACAAGTGTACCAAACCCAACTAAAGTGTCGCAATCAGAGGACATCAGAAAATCTACAGGAGTTCGAGGCCGATGTGGAACGTCTAGTTAGATTGGCCTATCCTACCGCTCCGCAGGACTTCGCAGACCAGCTAGCAGTCCAAACATTCGTCGATGGCGTGAGGGACACCGACTTACAGCAAGTTCTCCGTTTGGCCCGCCATAAGACTGCGAGTGACGCACTGGCGCACGCCTTAGAATTCGAAGCTGCAAAACAAGCTTCCAAGGGCCACGTGCGTGTACGCCAAACAGCTGTTGAAGACAACGAATACAAGAATGAAGTTACGAGGCTGATTAAAGAATGCGTCGAAATTGTCAAGAAGACTACCATCAACGACAAGAGACAAATGTTGGGAATGCGGGAAGGTCGGTCACTTTTCTCGAGACTGTGGCCAAAATAAAGGAAGACCAAGGTGCTGGGAATGTGGAAAGCGCGGACATTTACAGCTAGACTGCCCTAAACGCCACGAATGCGTCGAAACTGTGAAAAGAACTACAATCGATGACAGAAGAAGATCGGCCAGATGTTGGCAATGTGGAAAGGTCGGTCATTTTTCCCGAGACTGTGGACAAAACAAAGGAAGACTAAGGTACTGGGAAAGTGGAAAGCACGGACATTTACAGCGAAACTACCCGGCCGAAGAACGCCGTGCGGATCAACAGCGGCTACAAGTATACGACTTCAGCATCGAGCATCGTGCTGGAAAACAACATGGTAACGCTGATGCCCTCTCGCGAAGACCATGCTCGAAGAACTGCAAACATTGCATGGCCGCCGATAAGAAGGAACCAGTCAAGTTGGCAAGGATCTGTCAGACGATGGTGGAACCTGAAGAACACTGGCAGAACGAAGACCTGGCGAAAGACCAAGATAACGACGAAGACATTAAACCGATACTGCGGTGGAAAAAGGCAGGAACAGCACGACCTACCTGGGCAGATGTTAGTAGTACGAGTACCATCACGAAGAGCTATTGGGCCTTATGGGATTCGCTCATCGTCGAGAATGGGGTACTAAAAAGAGTGTGGGAAAGCCCTGACGGATCTAAAATTCGACATCAAGTAGTTCTCCCGAAGAACAGAGTCAACGAGGTGCTGACAGAAGTCCATGGAGGTGTTGGTGGAGGACACTTCGGAGTAACAAAGACGTTGGAGAAGGTGCGAGAGCGATTCTATTGGCTAAAGTGTAGAAGAGACGTCGAAAATTGGTGTAGGAAGTGTCCAACGTGTGCGTCAGCCAAGGGACCTCAGACTCGAAGCCGAGGGCGAATGAAACAGTACAATGTTGGTGCCCCATTTGAGAGAATAGCTCTGGACGTAGCAGGACCATTCCCAACAACAGCTGCTGGCAATAAGTACATCTTGGTAGTGATGGACTATTTTAGCAAATGGCCCGAAGTGTACGCAATCCCAAACCAAGAAGCTACTACGGTCGCTGGAATGCTGGTGAACCAATGGATCAGTCGGTATGGAGTTCCGATGGAGATCCACTCTGACCAGGGACGGAACTTCGAATCCAAGGTATTCCGGGAAGTCTGTGAGCTGCTAGGAGTACAGAAAACTAGGACCACTCCATTACATCCACAATCTGACGGAATGGTCGAACGGTTTAACGCGACGCTAGAAACCAATTTGAAAATGGTTGTTAACGATCATCAGACAGACTGGGACCAGCATATACCTTTGTTCCTGTTGGCCTATCGAAGTGCGGTTCACGAGACCACCGGCAGAACACCAGCCAGCATTTTATTTGGAAGAGAGCTGAAGTTACCGATGGACATCCGGTTTGGACACCCAGAAGATCGGCGACCTTCAGCTACCGACTACGCACAGCAGCTAGAGGAACGACTCGATACCGTCCATAGAGCCGTTCGTAACAAAATCCAAGTAGGGAGTGACCGCATGAAGACCAGGTACGACCGGAGAGCCAACAGCACAGGATTCAGAGAAGGGGACCAGGTGTGGCTTTACAATCCTGTCCGTCGGAAAGGACGCTCACCGAAGCTACAGCGAGCCTGGGAAGGACCTTACACTGTGGTCAGAAGGCTGAATGACGTGGTCTACCGTATTCAGAGAGGACCAAAGGCCAAGATGAAAGTTGTACACTTGGACCGCTTGGCGCCTTACAAAGGTCAAGACATTGATCGGGACGATCAATTCTAAAAAGGGGGGGCAGTGTTACGAGTACTTGCCAATTAAGTTGGTGTGAGCATAATTAATGAACATCTTCCCTGATTACATAAGGAATATTCTCGGCTTTCCTGAAACATCTAGAAAACACCAGCAAAGATCAATGGGAAAACAATTGCAATACTAGACGGCTGTAGAACACCCTAGAAAAAGGCTGAGAAGACTATAAAAGCGGACGAGACACTCACACCGAGTTAGTTGACAGTTTACAGTAACAGCTGATGCAAAGCGATCGATAGGCGATACAGGCGAACCATAGAGGCGATAGTGTTCATAGAGAGCGATAAATAGTGTCTACCGGAACGGCGATTAAAAAGTGACTTTTAGTGAAATAAATTGTGCGGACTTGTTCATAACTGTAGTGTAGTCAAATTAATTTTAGTAATTAAATAAACTCGTTGTTTTGTTTTGTTAATTGTGTTTTCTGTGACCGAACACATCACAATATGTATATTTAAAATATTTGAGACCCGAAGTCTACTGATCTAATTTTTGAGTAGGCTTTCACTGTTCATAAGTAATATAATCCGCATCACAGGTAGCAGGTGCAGTGAGTTTAACTAAACCATATTCTCGTGTTAATTAAATCGTAAATACTGTCGAATGGAAAAAATCTATAAGCTGTTCTAATTGATCTGTCTAGTGAGTAAATATCGATTTTGACAAGATGAACGGAATCCCCGGAGTGCACGTTGTTAACGGTCGTGACACAATCACTGATGGCTGGCCACCTGACCACACAGCAAAAAAAATCATAATTAAGGTATAATGCCAATGCACCTACTTATTCCACCTACTGAGCGGATAGAATTACAACAAGTTTAAAAAAAGATGGGAATATTACAAAATACAGTGTGTCCCAGATTTATTTACAAAGCTATGTATATTTTGAGGAAGTATATTATAAAAACATATTCATTAATAAAACAGGATGCTCCTAACAAAAATTGCCTTTAGATTAGATGGTTTAAAGGGTAATAAATAACTTTCTGATTTTTTTTAGGGTATCTATAATAATTAAATGAAAATAATGGGTAAACTAAGATTAAGTATTGATACAAGAAAATTTATTTTAAAATTCCTTTGAAAATGTGAACATGTAGCAAAAGTACCTTTAAAGATAGTATTACAGAAAAATTCAGGATTTAAATTAATTGAAAGAAATTTTTGAAAGAAAATCTTCCAGAACACCAAGATCATACGAGCTTATTTAATCAAGAAATAGTACCTTCTGGAATTTTTTGCATCACACATTCACAAAATTTATAACAGAAACAACTTTTTCTAAGAATTTTTCAACCTGTTCACATTTTTTTTTATAATCTTCAATCTGGATCATGTTCATTGATATCATTTACTTCCTATTCAGAAAATTTTAGATAATATTCAATATATTTTGCAATAATTAATCAAAAATTGTTTCTGCACATCCCAAGGCGAAAGCCCATGAGATTCTGGAACACCTCTACTCTAGTCACCTGACCACTAACTCTGCCAATTGCTAAAGTTTTACTTTTGGAGATTTATATTTAAAGTAAGCGTATAATAATTAAAAGTAATTACTTCAAAATTAGCTTTCAAAAATTTGATAAATATTTCACAATCAATGACCGTTAACCGTCTTGTAGTTTATTTTTGACAAGTTATTGATCATAAGGATTTTTGATTAGTTATTTCTCGAGTTCCTCGAGTTTGTGTATCTACTATAAACCGTTGTCATCCTTGCAGGCATGTTGCGAATCACTGAAATTACATTCGCTAACTTGTAAAAAATAATTGAATCAAATTGCACGATGGTAGACAATAAAATCTATGCATGGGCTCGATAGACGACTCAGTACCATATGTTACTTAACATTTCGAATGATTTTTGACAGCTTAATAAAGTCAATTGATATAACAACACCTAAACATTAATTACACTTTACCAAAAAGAAAAAAGAAATTACGTGGCGACCGTACAATCATTTTTACAATGACATTACCAAAATTACTCATTAATCGAGTAAGTTAATGGATAGTATTAATTGTACGAACTTCTTCGTTCTGTTACCAAATCAGAGACAACAACGAGACGAGAAACTCAATGGAAATAAATTGTCCGAGAGAGAGAAAGGTGCCATGCGTCTTTGTCTGTCTTCAAGGAAAGTGAACGTAGATGGCGCACAGCACAGACCCTGCGATTTGCCCGCCAAATTTAAACAAACCACTTTTGTTTTTTGTCTGTATTCACAATTTGAAGGTTAAATTAAATAAAAAGTCGCATATTATTTTTATTTAAAAATGTCATGTATTTGGTTGCATATATATGTTTTTTACAGACGATACCAATACAAACACTAAAATAAAGAACATTGGAAAACTGAATGGCCATATAAACATAAATACTTATTAGTTAAACATTAATCACAGTTAGTAGCTGTAGTTTAACACCATCCATTTCACTGTTAAAAGGCACAAATTTAATAATCTACACTACACACTAATTAACGTCAATACTTCCAGGTCGGAAACTGGAAAATCGCACAATAACTCTACAAACACTAAACACCTACAACGCTACAACTCTGAACTCAAATCAACTAAACAAAGCGGCCATTACCCATTACAATAACGCCAAACAATATGCCAAACGTTCTGGTGCAGCGTTGTCATATTGCAAATAAGTTATTCTTGTTTATATCTTCCGTCTCTTCATTAAGCGTGAGCGGAACATGGACATCAAAATGTATATACAGAAATTGTAAATGATATGGCAACAATGGGTAAGGCGATGACTGCTCCATCTACGATTGCTTTCCCTGATGCGTGATAAAGAGACAAATATCGGCAATTACGTGAATCAGAAAGAGTAGAAAACGACGGACAAATTTTCAGGCCCAGTTTCCCGTCTCGTTGTTGTCTCTGACCAAATTAAATTGGTAGATAGAGGTAAATTAAAATGAGTACGACCTGTCACGTGATCTGCGTAGAAGACGAAAACGCGTCGGGTGATTCTATTTCAGGCGTCAAGGTGAGGTGTGAAGTTGTACTGTTGGTTAGGTTATGTGATTCATTTTCTGACGTTATTGAATGCATTGAATGGTTCTTGTTCGTTCTTGTTTACATCGATATCTATAACTCATATTTGCCGACATAAAAAAAATCAGTTCTTTTTAGAACTTCGCTGTGTGTTCGAATAGTTTCTTCTCGGTTGAATAGAATGGCTGAAGTGAAAAGTTACGGTAAAAAGGGCCAAATAATTCATTCGCAAGCAAGAGAGGTATGTTACTTTTTCAGAAATCAAAATAGCAATTTGAATAACGAAATTGTTTTGTTCAGATAATTGCTAACGTTATCAAGTTTATGAAAGAAGAGGCAGAAGCTGGAGTCCCCTCGATACCATTGACAAATTTTAAACAAAGAGTGTTGAGGGCAACTGGTATATCAGAATTTTCTACCCACAAAGGCCATGGGTGATCGATACCGGTGGACATTTAATGCAGTCAATTGTGTACTGTAAAATATTAGTTCATTATAACTGATGGATCGAATCTACTAACTTATTAACTATTGAAAAATGCTTCTTAAAACCGATAGGTAGTTCATTCAATACGAGCTTTTTAAAATTATTTTCATATCATACAAGGTTTTCCAAATGCCCTATAAGTATCAAAGTTATATTTATTAAAATGGAACCCCCTGTATACAATTGCATTTTTGGATTCTCCGAACAAAATAAGTGGTTGTTTTGATAAGGTTTTTTAAATAATTTGATTTTTATCAAAATTTAACCTAATTTTCATGTTTCAAATACTGAAGAAGTATTTAAGTTATGTAAGCGAAACTTACATAACAATAGATCATATTTTATATCCCAATTATAATAAACTCATCATCTTATACAGGGTGTCAAAAAATTAATACTACTTAAGTGAGAACTTTAAGGGGTTGTAACTTGATTAATTTAAATGGAACGCCATATTTTTTAACACACCAGAAGATGTATTTTTTAATTGCCTATCGGTTGGTATTGGGGTGTTCATAACTCTTAATAATCCTTTTTAGCCCCATATGGAATTTTCTAATTGAATGTTTTAAATCATATATCAACTTATTAAGTATAACATAAAACAAATAAATTATTTATAACAGGTGTTGCAAATGTCGACAATTCCAGACACTTGGAATTTCCTTTTTCGAAACCATAACAAAACTTAAATACTTCTTAAGTATTTGAAACATGAAAATTAGGTTAGATTTGGATAAAACTAAAATTAAGTATTATAAACCTTATCAAAACAGACACTTATTTTAATCAGAGAATCCAAAAATGCAATAATATACAGGAGTTGCATTAAGAAAGACATAAATATGATACTTTTAGGGAATTTGGAACACTTTGTATAATATGAAAATAATTTTAAAAAGTAACCATAATAGACCCCCATATAGGTACGGAGCTGTTCATAAAATACGTCACACTGAAATTAGCTTTCTTGACTCCCCCCCCGGTTGTCATGCTGTCTCGCACCTTCTGTGACCCCCTGTAAATATTACGTCACAAAAACTAAACCTGAACATGATAAATTTTGATTGATAATACACAAATTTTGATAGTCAAAAATATTTATTTTATTTTCATAATAAAATTTGAATAAATTAATAAATATCATTTGTAACGAATAAATAAATAAAATTTCTATTTATCAGAAGTCCAAGGATTCTGTAAAAATTCAGTAAAATTTTTTAATGAACGGCGAACGTCACGTTGCCGTAGACCCCCTGTCGCTTGTCACATCTTGATCTTGTCACACTCAGCAAGTTATACTATCCGAAACACTCAGTATTAGTATGAAGTTATGTTTTAATTTGCAATCTTATTACAAGTCAAATATTTTTTTTCTTGTAACGGAGAATATTTTATTAGATGACCATTTTAGTGAGTTGAATGTTAATTAATGTGACTCTTCTTCCTTCCAAAATAAATTTATATTAGTTTTCTAAAAAAACATAAATTATTATCTCAGGTAAAAATAATCATCTTATTTTAGTACCTACCTAATTAATCCTACGCAAAAATTACAATTAGAGTAGAAAATATTCGTAAATTCCCAACAAGTGCCATCAACCAAAAATACATAGATACATAGATATACTAATATTAAAAAAAGGTGAAGAAGAATTTCTCAGATGGGTAGCTGATTTATTAATTCGAACTCTTTCTGTCACATTATTTCAACTCTTATATTAATACCTCATTAATAACTGGAGCTTCTAATTACATATTCAAATGTTTCAACATTATCCACCAGCAATTATTAGTAATTAACACATTTGCGTATGGAAAAAAAAACGTAAACTTGCTATCTACCTAACTACCTAAAAGGTTGTTGTTCATCGTTTACTAAACACTTTTTTGTAACTCATCTAAATAAGCAAATGGGCTTGTTGTTTAAATATTTAAGGTATTTACATCCGATAAATAAATACCTACTTTACTTCTATATTTAACCGTTTTTTTTACGAGGGAGACAGTAAATCGATAATAGAATATTTTTTTTCAAAGCGCCTTTTTAAGGGAGGTATATGGTAGACTGTTATTAAAAAAACTAAACAATCTGGAAATACTTAAAGCAGACTTTCCTTGTAATAACATACCTACTAGATGTTTCATTAAGGGAGGAAAAAGCAGAAAAATTACAAGAAAAATCAATGTGTGCCATTTTGAATCGATAGGTACTAAAAAAAAGTTTTATAAAAGGATTCAAAAGACCATACGAATAAAAAAAAATATGGAACTTTGTACCTACACGGAGGGTAAAGAAGGACGTCCACTTGATGACAGTTTTGCTACCTAAGATGCTTCTTAATATAACTTATACTATAGGCGATTCACACCAAAATTATTTGAATACCGAGTGTTTTATTAAAGGTGATCATCGGCCATATCTCTGAAACCACTTGGTATAGGAATTCAGGAAAAGAAAATTTATTAGATACTAAAATGGTCGTGAGAAAATCTTGGAACTTAATTTTAATTGTTAGGATGAATCATAATATTCAAGATTTCTCCGAAAATTCTCATATTAAGCTGTAACTTTAATAACATCAGAGGAAAGCCTGAAAATGTTGCGTATATTTGTTAGGCTCATTGCTGTACATACCTTCATAAGAGCGGGGAAAGAAAGCCCCTGAATGTCTAATTATTTAAATCGCTGCATCTTCTAAACAACTCATCCGATTTTAGCAAATTTGGGATTGTTTGAAAGAAATGTAAGTGTTTACAAATATCAATATACGTTGTTACCCGATAGATTCAAATTAAATTGCTAGAGAGTGGAATTCGCAATAATAACAGTTTTTTTAATTTTTTGTACAAAATTTTAAATCATACGGTATAATTTCATATCATAATCGGAAAATGGATTAAATCCGCAAGAAAACCCGTTTAAATCGCAGTTCGATACTTTCGACTGTTTCAAAAGTTATTACCGAAAGAATGCTTTTTAACCCTTTAACATACTAATTAGAAAATTGATTGGTTCGATAGTACCGAGTGTTTTATTAAAGGTGATTATCGGCCATATCTCTGAAACTACTTGGTATAGAAATTCAGGATAAGAAAATTTATTAGACACTCAAATGGTCGTGAGAAAATCTTGGAAATTATTTTTAAACGCCGCATTTTACCGCAAAGGGGCGGAATTATTGGGGTGAATCATAAAATTTAAGATTTCTATGAAAATTGTCATATTAAGCTGTAAACTTAATAATATTACCTACTAGACAGTCTGAAAAATTCTGCATAAGTTGCGTCTTAGGCTCATTAGTGTACATATCTTAATAAGAGCGGGGAAAGTCCCTGAATGTCTAATTATTTAAATCGCTATGTCTTCTAAACGACTCATCCGATTTTAGCAAACTTGAGTTTGTTTGAAAAAGAAGTGTAAGAGTTTACAAATATCAATATACATTGTTCCCCTGATAGATTCAAATTAAATTGCTAGAGAGTGGAATTCGCAATAATAACACTTTTTTCTAATATTTTTTGTACAAAATTTTAAATCATACGGTATAACTGTGATATCATAATCGGAAAATTGATTAAATCTGCTAGAAAACCCGTAAAACCGCAGTTCGATATTTTCGCTTGTTTCAAAAGTTATTACGGAAAGAATGCTTTTTAACACACTAGTTAGAAAATTGATTGTTTTAGTAGACTCGTAGTTTTGTTGGTAGAATTGGTAACATTTAGTTTTAATTTGCTATATTTTGTGCCTCCTTTCACACTTATTCTAGGCTTAGGTTCGATCCAAATCATGTAAAAGGCAAAATTTGGAGATATAAATACTCACATGGTTGGGATATAGCTAATTAGAACTAATTATTACTAATCCTATCAACAAAGCTGCGAAACTACAAAAATATTTTTTCTAATTAAAGTATTAAAAATTATTCATTTGGCAATAACTTTGACCCTGAAACGGACGAAGGTATCGACCTGTAGTTTTAATATTTTTTCTTACAAATTTAATTACAATATCAAAATTACACCGTATGATTTAGAATATTGTACAAAAACTAAAAAAAAACTGTTATTATTGCGAATTCCGCCCTCTAGCAATTATATTCGAACCTATCGGGTAACAATTTATATTGATATTTGTACTCTTAAATTTCTTTTTCAAACAAGCTCAAGTTTGCTAAAATCAGATGAGTCGTTAAGAAATTAAATAATTAGACATTCAGAGGCTTTCCCCGCTCTTATTAAGGTTTGTACGCCAATGAGCCAAAGGACGCAACTTATGCAGAATTTTTAAGACTTTGTAGTAGGTAATATTTAATAAAATAAAACACACGGTATATTTCACAAATGTATTAGAATATCTCTGACATATGTTTCGGTTTTAACACCATTTTAAAAGAGCTATAGATAGTTACATTTGTGAAATATACCATGTGTTTTATTTTATTAATTATTCATCATGTTTCACCAAGTGATCAGCGAAACCTCAATTTCAACTAGTAGGTAATATTATTAACTTTACATCTTAATATGAAAAATTTTCGGAGAAATCTTAAATTTTATGATTCACCCTAATAATTGCTCCCCTTTGCGGTAAAATGTGGCGCTTAAAAATAATTTCCACGATTTTCTCACGACCATTTTAGTATCTGATAAATTTTCTTATCCTGAATTCCTATACCAAGTGGTTTCAGAGATATGGCCGTTAATCACCTTTAATAAAACACTCGGTATTTCAAATAATTTTTGTGCGAATCGCCTACAGTATAAGTTATATAAAGTGGCATCTTCTTAATCCTTCGTGTAGTGTTTATTCGTATGGTCTTTTGAATCCTCTTTTAAAACTGCTTTGTAGTATCTTTAAATTTAAAATGGCACACATTAAATTTTCCTGTCATTTTTGCGTGTGCGTTTGTGTAATGATGTCGCGCGCGTAGTAATTTCTTGTACCGTGAAAATTCCCTTGAAGCGATCTATCCCATATTATCACTATCTCTGTGCAGAATCGCTGAAGTCGATAGGTTCGAGGAACAGTTAAGATGTTTGTTTTTAATCGCGCAACGAAGACGTCTATTTAGAAAGTAATGACCTTGATTCATTGAACGTCCAAATTAATAATAATCTCCGCACTCGAAACACATAATACACACACACACACAGACACACCATTCACGGAAGCTGCATAAAGAGGTCGTTGCGATCGCTGGATTTTCACGCGTTGTCGGACGTACGAAACGAATTTCCCTCCACAAAATTTTTGTAATAGAATAGAATATAGGTAGAGGTAGTTTGGTATCCCATGAACCGCGAGCTTCGACAAAAATGCCCACTTGTTGATTTCTACTATTTCTACAATGTATTTAAAAACATTCTCAAAAGCAGTAACGTTTTGTTTTCATTGTGTTATTTAATCCATTTAATATGTTAATGTTATATTCTTATTATAATTGAAACATGTAAGTTAAAGTTAAAATTCTGGACTGGATTAACAAGGAATGTATTATTCTATTTTAATTTTGTAATAGGTGTAATAGGTTCATAATTAGGGACGCCAAATAGTTTATAATATTTATGAATTTATTTTACAAAACATTGTCTTATTAGAAAGAAATCATTAAACGAAATAGTTAAAAAGTAAAAATGCTCGAACACCTTAGTCCATCTCTGGTTGTATATACAGTTAAGACAAAAAGTTCACCGAATATAAAAATGACACAGGCTTTTGACAGAAGTTTTTCTTTTTGTCTTACAAACAAAAATACAGGTATAATTTGCTCCACGTAGGCATATCTTCTGCTTCTTTAAAAACTGTCTTTAACTAACCGAACTCAAAATCTTTTGAACAAAGCGTAACACCCCTCAAGAACTTTAAATTGCGTTTATTGGACTTAAATTACTTTATTAATATTATATATAAAAGAAGGTAGAAAGTAGTTGTACAAGTTTTTCTATACCCCCACAACATCTGATTGACACCGCAATAAATAATTTCTAAATGTAAAATATGTGCAGAAAAAAGCTCTGCTTTTTTTGTAATTTTGCGGCTCATGAGATACTGTAATACGTCTATTATGAGGTCTTATACAGGGTTTTTCAAGTTGATGGGCTATTAGAAGTATATGAATTAGTAGAAGGAATTCAATTCTGAAACTTGGGCTCATTTGGTTATTGTTTATGCCGCCCGCTTCTTTTAAAAATATTTTCAAGTTCGATTTACATCCGGTTATACCGGAAGTCGATACCAACTTTGTTATTTTAAATGGAATGGTATATTTTTTACGCTGAATTCGAATAAAACGTGTTATTCTAAGGTAAGTTTGATGACCAACTTGTACACCTATGACGATCGGTTTCTGAGTTAATTTAATTTATAGAAAAAAAATCGCTACCGCAACCCAAATTATAAAAAATCATAACTTCCACAAAATAAGACTTAGAGTGTTGAAATTTTTACTAGTAATAGCTGAATATTAGTGCTAACGCCTTGACAAAATTGAATTAAATAATTTATACAGGACGTTCAAAATAAAATTCTAAAATTGAAAAACTTCAAACACGAATTACCTCGTTTTCTCAAATGGCACCTGCTATTTTTAATTTTTTCAATCGATTCCTTTTTTTATCATCTTTCGATCTATATGGATACTTTCTATTTTATGTAATAATTCAAAATTATTCCAAAATTTTCAAATAAAATAGGAAGTATCCATATAGATCGAAAGAAGATAAAAAAAGGAATCGATTGAAAAAATTAAAAATAGTAGGTGCCATTTGAAAAAACGGGGTAATTCGTGTTTGAAGTTTTTCAATTGTAGAATTTTATTTTGAACGCCCTGTATAAATTATTTAATTCAATTTTGTCAAGGCGTTAGCACTAATATTCAGCTATTACTAGTAAAAATTTCAACACTCTAAGTCGTATTTTGTGGAAGTTATGATTTTTTATAGTTTGGGTTGCGGTAGCGATTTTTTTTCTATAAATTAAATTTACTCAGAAACCGATCGTCATAGGTGTACAAGTTGGTTATCAAACTTACCTTAGAATTACACGTTTTATTCGAATTCAGCGTGAAAAATATACCATTCCATTTAAAATAACAAAGTTGGTGTCGACTTCCGGTATAACCGGATGTAAATCGAACTTGAAAATATTTTTAAAAGAAGCGGGCGGCATAAACAATAACCAAATGAGCCCAAGTTTCAGAATTAAATTCCTTCTACTAATTCATATACTTCTTATAGCCCATCAACTTGAAAAACGCTGTATACGTAAAAGATAGGCTCAATTTCAATTTTGGGAATCTTAATGTCTCATTATTGAATCCATAAACGAAATAGTTAAGAATCAAAAATGCTCTAGCACCTCAGTCCATCCCTGGTCGTACATACAGTTAAGACAAAAAGTTCACTGAACATATAAATAACACACTTTCCTTTTTTGGTTATTCAAAGGAAAAGGCATAATTTACTGCACGTGTTGGATATATTTTTCCACCACAACTGTTTGAAAATATTTTCTGTTTTTCTAAAAACCGTCCTAAATAACCATTACATTAAATATTTTATTACTTAGTTATATAAATAGACGATTGGAGGTATTTGTACGAATTTCCTTGTATCCTAGGGCCCATGATTGGATTATTAATGGAATAAAACGTACATCTTTTATATATCGTGACTCATGAGATATTGAAATACCTCTATACAAATTGCCAAAATTATTGACCATTTGAAATAAATTATAAATTTCATTTAAAGCCAAAAATCTCTTTGGAAATTTTCTAAAAACTCCTCGTTGTCAAATATTTTTAAATGTATATAATTTTCAAGTTAGAAACAATTTTAATGCAGTGAACATAATCTATCAAGTATTAAATTATGAAATTATGTTTTATCTGGATTGATCACAGTAAGGAATTCAAGACGCTTAGTGTTTCAAAAAATTTTAGTACTTAGCTTCTGTTTACGATTTCAAAATTACATACAACATAGCAGTAGGTAAAATTTTTCCTTACAAAAACTTTTACCATTTTCATGACAAAATATTTAAATTTTAGTTGGTTTTTATTACTGCAGAACTGTAATTTGTTTATTTATGAACATGAAAAATATATTAATAATAAATTGATGGTTTAAAATTTCGAAAATTTATTGCAGGTATGGAAATTACTATTTGCTGCTGTGGAGAATCAATTGATGGAACTCGACAGAATGCAGAAATTCCTTCTATGCAATTATGTGGGGTAAGTGATAAATGTTTAATAGTAGTTTTCCTTTTTTTTTTATTTTATTATTCAAAGTTTTTTCACATTCTAAATGAAAGATTAAAATTGAGTTCAACAAAGTTTCTTCTCCTGTTAACATAAAGGAGCGAATTTAGGCGGTTAATTGAGCTGCATTCGATGCAGCACACCCACCCTCTTAGTTTCTTCACGACTCTCCTCTGTGCCATACCAAACGCTGAAAAGTCAGTCTATGGAATTCTGTATTCTTCTTCGGTATTATATGCAATTTACGTGTAAATTATACGAGCGGCATCTCTCTTGCGAAACAACAGAAACATTAATCAGGTCCTATTTACATAAAGACCGTTGTCTTCACACCGTGAAAATTCATAAAGTACCTGCCGATGGATGTATGGGTGACGCAGTTTGCAGAGTCGTTAAAACCTCCTACTACGAATAAACGGCACTTTTAATGGCCACTTTAAAAAAAAAAACCTGTTACTATATAAACCGCATTAACAAAGTAATCAATTCTAGTGTTTCAGGTTACTTTCGTGTTAATGAAATTTCAAAGGCTGCCTCGACCGTAAAATGTTACGTTTTACGAGGTTATAGCGGAAGACACTTTTTTCGTTTTCTTTTTCGAAGTCGCAAAAATTATGATCATGTTTACAACGGGGCTAAACAGACTCCTAAATTTTTATTAGGCATAATTATGTATCCGAAACGATTCTTTAAGCGTCACCGCAAAAATAAATATAGATTAAATTTTACTTTAATAAGGTCATTAATATATCGATACCGCAAAAATAAATATAGATTGAATTTTACTTTAATAAGGTCATAAATAAGTATATCGATAACTTTTAGTTTAATAAGGTTATTAATATACTATAAGTACAACGATAAAATATTTTTTTTTGGAACAGGGTATGACGTAATTATAATTATGTATATAAGGCAGATGTCCTAATAATAACGGTGAACTTGGTTGTTGGTTGCTCAAATACTGAATTAAAAATATATATGAGCACTTATTTAAAAATCGCATGATAAGATAGTGATTAACTTCACTGCTCTCATAATATTATAATATATAGTCGAACTTCGATAACTCGAACCACCACATCAGGTACCGAGACTTCGAGTTATTATTGAATAATAATAAGTACATCAGTGGCGGATTTACACATTTGCCGCCCCTACTGACACCTGCATTTCTATATCCTAATCCACAATCAATTTTTTGTCAATGAAATTGCAACTTTATGATTGTATTATATTTTTATAAGACTAACCAACAAATATTGATACGAATTCATTAGGATTAAAAATGTAAGAATGTTAAGAAGAACTTTCGTTGAATGGATATTTACAGCTTTTATTAATTACAATATTATCATTAGATGTTGTTTTTTTTTTTAATTATCATCATTCTAAGAAATGTATAATATTTATGAAATTCTGTGCAACAATAGAATGCAATTTTTTACGTGTAAATTTATTAAATTTTTATTCTACACTCAAACAGGTTGTTAATATCATCAGAAATATCAATAGAAAAGTATTAATTTTCCACATATATATCTATATAATATTTATTATTGTTATTTTTAAGCAATTTTTTTCGGATCCCATTTCTCTTCGAATAGATGTAATATTTAAGTGGTGAAACATATTACACATTAATTGAATAGTGTGGGTGGACCTAAAGAAAAAATTATGGCAATAATTAATTTAAAAAATAGGTAAAAATACTAAATTTAAAATGTAATACTTAAACGCTATTGGAATATTTTAAAAATTCAAATTACAGTAGTATATTTTATAAATAAGCGTTTAGTAATTTTTCATATACAGACGTTAGTGTATTCAGTATACTGCATAGCACTAAAATATTGTAATTTTTGTTGATTTTTTGAGCCTCGTTCTTTTCCGTGTATAAGATAATAATTTTTTTTATTTCTGTAAGACAAATAAATTTTTGAGGAAAGTTTGCTGCCCCCTAAAATCTGCCGCCCTAGGCTCTAACCTATTCAGCCTGCTGGTAAATCCGCCACTGATGTATATATATTATATATGCGCTTATTTTTTATTAATGTGCATTTGTATGTATTTATTTCATGTAACAGATTGATCTATCTATAGATAGTTGGACAGATATAGGATTTTTTTTCTGCACGCCATTTTCTACTTCTTTTATAAGATTATTTTTTTAAGGAAAAGATTAAGTTTTCAAAGTACCTTTTGATAACAAATAATCACTGATTTCATTCCGCCAGAAAATTCGACTTATCATCCTTGGCGCCAAATTTTATTGTATCCAAAAATTTTCAAAAAATTCACAAAAGTGTTAAAATTATATTCTTATACAATTGCAAATGGAATTTATATAAGCAAGTCTATTAGGTTAGGTTAGGTTAGGTAAAGTAACATCCTATTTTTTTTTTTTTTTTCGAATATTTATTTGCTTTCAAATATTCGACAACAAAGTACATTTCGTTTGAGAATAATTTTAAAACACCTTTTAAGAACATGAGCCTACAATTTTTAATCTATAGTTGTTGATATGGTCTTACATATTAATATTAGGAAAATAATTCATTAACTAAAATGACAATGCACATTGCACACCCAAAAAATTTGGAGAAGGTACCTACGTTATTTTCCATTTTTAGGTTCAGTTAAGATTTTTTTGTGCTGTGTCAGTAAAATAGCATTTTTAACCTCGATATGCTCAAGTATCTAATAAAATACTCGAAAACTAGGATGCGAGAAATGACCTGTGCCACGAACAAATTTACTTAGTTACATACTTGCTTAGCTTGGTAGGTAGGTGCACATATGTATATGCACATTACCTGCTGCATTATTGTATTGTATTGTATGCGATTCATTAACTGCATACCTACCAAGTTGAAAATTTCTCCTTGTAAAACACGTTACGCGAAATACAATAAAGATAAAGTGCAAATGTTTAGAGAAATTCCCATGAAAATAAAAAAGACAACAGTAGTTCGTCTTCATTTTAGGAACACGATATTCATGTGTATATATAGTAGCAATATCAGCAAGAGTATGAAACGAAAAGAAAAATATTAATGCGAAATCATGTAAGGAAGATAAAAATAACATTATTAAAACTATATACTTAAAAGTGGATATAAATTAATAGAAGAAATATTCGGTTTATTAATATTATGGAAGTCCTATAACTCAAAAAATAAAAAGCGAAAGACACACAAAACAAAGAGTAAAATAGGGTCGAGTTAGATACTTCAAACGTGTTCATTACCTCATGAGCTAAGATTTTTGATTTCAAATAAAATTAATAATAAATAGATTTCAGATAGTAAATGATTTTGGCAGCGCATACGTAGAGGTATTTCAGTATCTCATGAGCCACGAAATGCCCAAGAGATGGACCTTTTATTGTATTCATACTATATTACAAAATATTCTATTGGATACTAGGGGCATTAATGATCACACTTCACACTATTATTATAAAGGCGAAAGTTTGTGAGTGTGTGAGTGTGTATGTTTGTTACTTCTTAACGTCTAAACGGCTGGAGCGATTTTAATAAAATTTGGTATGGAGTTAGCTGACACCCTGGATGAACACATAGGCTACGTTTTACTGCGGGAAAATATCTTATTCCCATGGGAAAATCGATGAAAATGAATTCGCGGAATATTATAAATGCGAAAGTAACTCTGTCTGTATGCTACACAATCTCGCCTAAAATTTACTGAACCGATTAAATGAAATTTGGTACAAAGATAGTCTACAGCTTGAGAAAGGGCATATGCTACATTTTAATGCGAAAAAAGGGCTCTAAAAGGTTGAAATAGGAAAGTTTGTGCGGAAATTCCTTAATTTTTAAAGATAGAAGCTTGAAACTTATTTTTTAGGCTTTTGATTAGATATAAATAAATACGACATTCAATGTTTTTAAAAATTTTACCCTAAATAGGATAAAATTAGCCGATAAAAGTTTTTGTGTAATGACGTCGTCCAAAAAGCTTACGGCCCAGAAAATTAAAATATTAAGTGTAAAAAAATTATAGAGGTTTTGTTCATTTGAATCAATAAAAGTAGTTGAATACTAAGCTATATAAACTATTTTAAACTATAATTAAACTATATTAATCTATAATATTATAAATGCGAAAGTAACTCTGTCTGTCTGTGTGTTACGTAATCACGTCCAAACTACTGAATCGATTTAAATGAGAATTTGGTACAGAGAAAGATAAGTAGATATAAAGCTAAAGGCTTGAAACTTATATTAATGAAATAGAGTTTTGGCTAGGCTCTTGGTGAAACATGTTATAATATCAAAAGTAAAAAGAAACACTAGGTAATAATTTGTTTCACAAATTTATTTAACAAACTGACAATATTGTTTCGGCAGTTATGCCATTATCAAAGTAATTGTACAGGTAAACTTAACTAGTATTTATATAAAGGGACTTAAACTAATACAAATATACAAACATAGGTACACAGAAGCATATTTATTGGTTTGTCTTGGTTGATAACTTTAATAACGGGGAAATCCTAAAATCGGTCTGGTCATTTGTTACCTGTTTCTGTTCTGTTATTGCTTTATGTATTTCTAAAATTTCCAAGAGATTTAACCGTTTACCTTTATTGCAATTATGTATGAGCTTTAAACTATTGTTATCTATAAAATTATTATTTTCTAAACAGTGTTCCGCTAATCCTGTAGTCTTTTTACAATTCTGAATAGATTTGTTATGTTCATTTAAGCGAATTTTTAATGACCGACCTGTTTGTCCTAAGTAAATAGCAGGACAATTTCGACATTTTATTTGATAGACACCGTTTTTCTCTAAAATATCTTTTTTATCTATTCTGTTGTTCACTAGTAAAGAGCCTAAATTGGTTTTGTTTATGGAGATAGGAGTAATTTCTAATTTCTTGAGTTTATTGGAAATGTTACTAGAAATCTTAGGTATGTAGTTCAAAAAGAAAAATTGTTTTTTCTCCTTGATGGTACAGTGATAGAAAGATTTAAGATTTTGTTTCCGTCGTTTTTTATGTAAAAGGTCATTTATCAAAGAAATGTCAAAACCATTATTTTTTACTAAAAGTTTGATTGTTTTTAGTTCTTTATCAAAGTTTTCTTTAGTTAAAGGTAAATTTATTAGCCTATGTAAATAAGAGTGGAAAGAACCTAGTTTTATTTTATAAGATTGTTGTGAATGTGATGGTATGAGTGTGTCAGTGGTAGTAGGTTTGCGGAAGATATCAATGTCAATATGTTGGTTGGATCTAGTTAATTTTAAATCTAAAAATGATAGGCTATGCGATTTTTCAATTTCTAAAGTAAATTGTACGGAAGAATAAATGGAATTAAGGTATTTCAAAAAATTGTCTAATTCTAGATCTGAACCTGTCCACAAACACAATATATCATCCACGTAACGGGTCCAAAAATGTACTTTACTGACTAAATTATTATGAGACTCGAATAATTTGCTTTCAAAATTAGCCATGAAAATCTCACTAAATAACGGTGATAAAGGTGAACCCATAGGGACCCCATCTAATTGTTGATATAACTTACCATTGAACTTTAAATAGCTTTGATCAAGACATATGCTAATTGCAGATATTAAATCAGTTTTCTCGTTGTTAGTTAAGTTGATATTGTTACAGACTAGTTTCTTACAAATTGATAAAAGTTCTTTAACCGGAATTGAAGGAAACAATTACAATTACTTTGATAATGGCATAACTGCCGAAACAATATTGTCAGTTTGTTAAATAAATTTGTGAAACAAATTATTACCTAGTGTTTCTTTTTACTTTTGATACTTGAAACTTATTTTTTAGGCTTTTGATTAGGTATAAATACAACATTTAAATTTTTTAAAAATTATACCCTAAAGGGGGCAAAAATAAGGAATGAAAGTTTTTGTGTAATGACGTCGACAAAAAGGTTTACGGCCCAGAAAATAAAAATAAAGAAGAAAAAAAATTTAAAAGCTATCGAATGTCACTATTCCACGCGGGCATAGCTAGAATAATGTAAGTCTAATAAATTTAATGTACCTAATATGATTTTGAGAGTTGTTGGTTTAGAATTATTTTTAGACAAGCAGGAGAAATTTTCAGATAACTTAGTGTGTTTAAAAGAACATAAGCCACACGTGAAGGAAATTACACATTTTCACTTATACGACTTAAAAAAAAGAAATTACGAAAAAATGTCTTATTTTTATCTCAGGTAAACATTTCGCCTTAACTGTTTCGTTTTTTAATATATTTTTAATAAGATATTATTATTTTAAAAGAAAACGTTTATTAAATTCATAAACTATCTGACGTCCCTAAATATGCACCACTTTCTTTTTGTTTTTATACCTATTATAAAATTAAAATAGAATAATACGTTTCTTATTAGTCCGGCCCTGAATTTTATTAATCCGGAAATTGACATGTTTCAATAAATTATATTAGTTACCTACTATCAATTATGAACATTACTTCAACGTTTAAAACGAAATAAATAACTTAAAAGGTATTAATGGTCAATATTTTTAAAAATTAATACGATATAATTTTTTTGCACTGTGCTACCTAAGTTCGTTGTTCATGAGATATTGAACTACCTCTACTTACACTAAGATCACGATTTTGTACTGGTGCAAAAATAGATCTGATTGTAGGAACCATTAAGGACGTGTTAGAGGCATATTAGAAGCATAACCAGGTGTAAAAAGATGCAGAGGAAGACCTAGAATTAATTATTAATTAGAGAAATATGGAAGATTTACAGCTGATTGTTTTTCTTTTTTCAAAAGTCGTAAATACAATTTTCCATATTCATCGTCCGCAGGCACACATAAAAGGTCCTTCATACACTGACCTCAATTTTTTTCTTAGCAGATAGTAAATATGTATTAAGCATCGTGAAGGCAATTGTGTTAGCGGCAGTTTGCTTTGATCCAGGCATGATTTTCGCACATTAGCTCGTTAATTAGTAAGATCCATTCGTTTTCTTCGAAGATACTGTTTTAAAAGTTGAGACACGTGTCAATTTTCTAGAATTCGAGTTCTATCAATTTTTTATTGTTAGCAATTTTTATTTTAATTCAAATTCTTGTTTGATCATTGGAGCAAGTAATAAATTATATTAATTTTTGTGTAAATTGAGGAGGATGTACCATTTTCCATACAGAAAAAAATGATCAAATGCTCAAAAAAAAATTTGTTTTTACATTTTAAAATTTCTTGTTTAATCAAACTCCAACAAAATTTGAAAATCGTAAGAAACAAATTTTACTTAAAGAAGGAATACTAAGGAAGACAATTGCTATCATTCACTCATAGGGATCGTAACATGTTTGATTTACTTATACAGCAGGTGAATAAAAATCATCAACTTGTGTCCATTTGCAAAAATTTTAATCAACACGTTACAACATCAGGACCGGGATGGAGATTAAAAGACATTGTTCCACAGATTCCTTGTTAAATGCATTTTCACATCGATTACATCGAATTTCTTCCGGACTTTATTTTATTTGGATTTTATTGATTGGACTTTTTTAAAAATTAATTCATTAAATTTTTCTCATGCATGAATTTCGTTAGAATTGTATTGGGTCTGCAATATTCTTCGGATTCACTGCATTTCATACAAATTTTACAACAGAAGTGACGTCTGTAGATAATTTACCTTTTTATTAAGATTTTTTATAATTCACATAAGGAAACATAAACAAGGATTAAAAAACCGGTCCATTAGAAATTTTAAATTTATCTTTTTATCATAATATTTTTTATCGCCATTGTTGTTAACTAATAAAGTTTTGCAAAAATTTGGAATTCTTCAACTGCTTTTTTAGTGGATAATAAATTCACTCTTGAAATCCTCCCGAAATTCACTTAAAATTATTAAGAGATTTAATATAATTTACTGAAATTGACAAAGGAACCAAATATGTAACTTTCAATGAAGTTCACGTAAAATTTTATCTAAATGAAATGCAATAATATCCACGTCAAAATGGCAAAAACTAAATTTGACATAAAAGCATTTTTCAGTACATTATTATAAGATAACGGGATCAACTGATTCATTAATAAACCAACGTATAGCACAGCTCTTGGGCCTAGAGACTTGAAATTTTGTAGACATTTTTTTATACAACGTAGAAAATACTTTTTTAAATTCAACCCCTAAAGTCAAAGAAGGATTCAAAGCTTGATGTACCGACCAAATCGCTGAGTCAGGAAACTAGAAGTTTTTCACAAATATTCTTTGTATAATAGTATCATCCCCTATAAAATATGTTTTCAAAATACTAACCCTAAAGGTGTGAAACAGGGATTAAAAGTAAAACGTATATTCTAAGCAACCAAGATTATATTTTTTCAAAAAAATTGTTTATACAGCAACAAAATAAATTGACACATAAAGCGTTTTTGAAAATTCAACTTTACAAAGAGTGAATCGAACGGGATTTCCAAAATTGGAATATCAATACAAAGATGAAACGACAACGTCTAGAAACAATTTATACAAAAGTTCTTTACGTATCACTTGATTACACTGTAGGTATACTCTAAAAGGTATTTGCAAATTTCAACCCCTGAGAAGGTGAAAAATACATTAATAACAGCCAGACCAATTTTGCTAAAATTTTCTTAGGATTTTACCGAAAGAAAAATTGGAAAAGTTGCTTTGTAACAGGAAAATTCGAGAGTGACAGAAATTGCTCTTTGTAGCTAAACTAAAGCACGTTTACCTCACCACCTGATCTTAATTTATTAATTTTATTTATGTAGCTGACCTTTCAAAAATAAAAAAAGTATTTTTATGGGGGACAGAAGGTGGTTGCAATATTTGCAACTAACCAAGGGGGCATTTTACGGCCAGATTAGTTATATAAGGGTATTGCAGAAAATACAAAAAGGGCAAACTGTTTAGCAGATGATTTTGTGCATAAAATTTCTTCGACTAATCTCATCAGTGACTCGTTTTCCACTGCAGTCGTCCTCGTCGGCTATTTACTCGGTTGTTAAAATGCCACACGATTTTACCGCAAATTCAGGTCTGTCCGCGCTATATTAAGTTATCCATTTTTATTATGTGATAAACCTACTTACCGGTCTTCGAAGAGTGGTGATTTCTTCTTCTTCGTCTCGAAAGCGCTATCGGATTTCGATCTTGTCCCGTTCAAGTCGCCGGACTTCCTCATTAAAAGCTCCTTTTGGATTGCAGCACGTACCTCTCCTCTACCTATCTATCTATCGTATATTGTGGCGATCGTTTAATTCCGAATATGACGGGAAGCACGTAGAATATGAAAGACTAAAGAAACTAATTCACTTCAGGTCTCAATAAATTGTACCGTTATTGGTTTCACTGTAATCGACAATTATAATAAACTCAAATATGAGGGTGAGATGTAAAGGCCAAACTTCTTGAATATTTTTAATAGATAATTCACATCTCACAGTATTCTCCTTAACCATTTGTAATTTTCTTCACATGATTAGTAATGACTGGCTCGTATTTTAATTACACCTGGACATAGTCATAGTCATCATGATAAATAAAGACTAGTATAGTAAACTGAATTCTTTCAACATTCTTCAATGTTCGTTTCGTGTTTTCTTCCTTCTTCGAATTCTCCTTGTACGATTCAACCAGTTTCCCCGCTCATATCGTCGATCAGAGTCTCTGCATGTGCGCGAACAACAAAAATAAACAATTACGGAAAAAGATCCGTTTCCGGGAAATCCTCTAATACACGTGTCCGTCCGTATTTTCCGCGCGACCTTGGCTCATGCGCCTGCGTAAGTCACAGTAAGTAATGTCGTTTCGATTTCGCACCCCCGGACAGAGTCAACATTGAACCTTCCGCGTGCCTACAACTTCTGATTACAACCCGGCCAACAATCATTAATAATTGGTTGGCTGGTTGGTTGGTTGGTTGGTTGGTTGGTTAGTTAGTTAGTAGTAAAAAGAAGAGGTTGTGAAGGCCGTTGGAGCCGTACTGAAGATGTTCAATGCACGCGGACTGTTAAATCAAAGAAGTGGAAGTAGAAGAAGAAGGTAGCGGCTGGCTGTTGCTAATTCTTCCTCTTCTTCTTCTTCTTGTTCTTCTACTACTACTTCTTCATCGTTGTCGTGTGGTGTTGTTCTTTGCCAATGCCGAGGTGATGGCCACTTTGCGATTCGTAATTGAGACGCCAGCGGGTAAGAACTGTGTGCGTAATTGTACGGATGTGTACGTAAACTTGAACGTGTATTGTATGGTCGTCTAAAAGTAGGCGAACGAGTGGCGGGTAGGCGTGTATTATATCGTATCTGCGAGAAATGAGGAAATGAATTAACCGGAGAGGAACACGTTATAATATTATTGCGACGAATGTTAATAATATTGAAATTTTGTCGAATAACGTTCGATAGTAATTTAAAAGCACATACATAAAAGATTAGTCGTTTGGTCGTCGTTACGGCCCATTACACGATAAAAGTATCTTTTATATTACCACAAAGTGTAAGGACGGACGTTACGCCTTCTCGATGATTTTCTCTAAAACGGAAGAAATTAATTTCTCATAATTACCATTTATCTGTGTATAAGTGGCCTTAAAGTGTGCTATGGTATAAGTACTATACACCTTTCAAAGTACTTTAATCGTAAGAGCTTGAATACGTACATTGTTTCATAAATGCAAGCAACTTAACGAACCACGGCTCATTTTCAGGGTATTAACCGTGCCAATTCAATTGTTAAAAATTCTGAACGTACGATTGCCTTCTTTCTGGACTCATCTAAAGTGGAATTATTTTATTTCAACCCCTAAAAGGTTTGAAGTAACTGACAAGAACTATCTTTGAATGAGGTAACTTTGTTAAAACTGTTATGAGCCGTGAAATACGCGAAAACAGCGAGGGACAAAGCTTACGCTAAAGATTTTAACAGCTAACAGGGGATGTAGACACAAAGCTCATGAGACTTAAATTTATGTACTTATCGAAAAGAACTTTAAACGTCTAGTATGATGTTTAGGCGATGAGATTATTTAGTTGGTGTGAAGTTTTCTTAGAATTCTATACTAATTCAAAAATGTTTCAAATTATTTAAAAGTCCGGTAAATATTTTCAAGCTTTTTCAAAAAACTAAAGGGGATTTAACACAAAATTTTTAAAATATCTTAAGGAAAATTGAAAGAGTCTGAAGCACTTTAAGAAAGTTTTCAGCATTTTAAGTAAAATACTTTGAAGCTCATCCTAAGAACTTCAAACATATTAAGAGGACTTTGCAAAATTTTTCAAACAAAAAGCCTTCAAGCAATTTTAAAGAGATTCAACCACTTTAAGACGGTTCTAAGAACTTTAGGAGGCTTTCAAGAACATTTAAAAACCTTCAAGCATTTTACGAGAGAGAAATTCACGAAATTTTTTAAGATTGCTTCTGACACTTTGAAAAAGCTTCAGGCATTTTAAGAAGGTTTTAAGAACTAACACTGGCCATGAAACACTTTTGAAAAGCTTAGAACACATTAAGAGAACTTCACAAAATTTTTAAAAAGCCTTCGTGCTCGTTGAAAAATATTCTACCACTTCTGGAAGATTTTAAGCTTTTTAAGACGTCTTCAAGCTCTTTCAAAAAACTTTAAACATCTTAAAAGGGTTTTACAAATACTTCAAGCAATTTTAAAGAGCTTTTACCACTTTAAGGGAGCTTTGAGAACTTTAGGAGGCCTTCTAGCACTTTTAAAGACCTTCAAACATTTTACAAAAAATTAACAATTTTTTTTTAATATGTGTTAAGGTACGGTAAGCAAGTTTTAAACCTTTTAAGGTGACTTCGCTCTCTTTCAAAGAGCTTTAAACATATAGAGGACTTTGCAAAATTTTTCAAACAAAAAGCCTTCAAGCAATTTTAAAGAGATTCAACCACTTTAAGACGATTTTAAAAACTTTAGGAGGCCTTCAAGAATATTTAAAAACCTTCAAGCATTTTACGAGAGAGAAATTCACGAATATTTTTAAAATAGCTTCAGGCACTTTGAAAGAGCTTCAAGCATTTTAAGAAGGTTTTAAGAACTAACTGGCCATCAAACTCATTTGAAAAGCTTAGGACACATTAAGAGAACTTCACAAAATTTTTAAAAAGCCTTCGTACTCGCTGAAAAATATTCTACCACTTCGGGAATATTTTAAGCTTTTTAAGACTTCTTCAAGCTCTTTCAAAAAACTTTATACATACTAAAAGGGTTTTACAAAAACTGCAAGCAATTTTAAAGAGCTTTTACCACTTTAAGGGAACTTTGAGAACTTTAGGAGGCCTTCAAGCACTTTTAAAGACCTTCAAACATTTTACAAAAAATTAACAATTTTTTTTTAATATGTGTTAAGGTACGGTAAGCAAGTTTTAAACCTTTTAAGGTGACTTCACTCTCTTTCAAAGAGCTTTAAACATATTAAGAGGACTTTGCAAAATTTTTCAAACAAAAAGCCTTCAAGCAATTTTAAAGAGATTCAACCACTTTAAGACGATTTTAAAAACTTTAGGAGGCCTTCAAGAATATTTAAAAACCTTCAAGCATTTTACGAGAGAGAAATTCACGAATATTTTTAAAATAGCTTCAGGCACTTTGAAAGAGCTTCAAGCATTTTAAGAAGGTTTTAAGAACTAACTGGCCATCAAACTCATTTGAAAAGCTTAGGACACATTAAGAGAACTTCACAAAATTTTTAAAAAGCCTTCGTGCTCGCTGAAAAATATTCTACCACTTCGGGAATATTTTAAGCTTTTTAAGACTTCTTCAAGCTCTTTCAAAAAACTTTATACATATTAAAAGGGTTTTACAAAAACTTCAAGCAATTTTAAAGAGCTTTTACCACTTTAAGGGAGCTTTGAGAACTTTAGGAGGCCTTCAAGCACTTTTAAAGACCTTCAAACATTTTACAAAAAATTAACAATTTTTTTTAAGATGTGTTAAGGTACGGTAAGCAAGTTTTAAACCCTTTAAGGTGACTTCGCTCTCTTTCAAAGAGCTTTAAACATAATTAAAAGACTTTGTAAAAATTTTCAAACAAAGAGCCTTCAAGCAATTTTAAAGAGATTCAACCACTTTAAGACGATTTTAAAAACTTTAGGAGGCCTTCAAGAATATTTAAAAACCTTCAAGCATTTTACGAGAGAGAAATTGACGAATTTTTTTAAAATAGCTTCAGGCACTTTGAAAGAGCTTCAAGCATTTTAAGAAGGTTTTAAGAACTAACTGGCCATCAAACTCATTTGAAAAGCTTAGGACACATTAAGAGAACTTCACAAAATTTTTAAAAAGCCTTCGTGCTCGCTGAAAAATATTCTACCACTTCGGGAATATTTTAAGCTTTTTAAGACTTCTTCAAGCTCTTTCAAAAAACTTTATACATATTAAAAGGGTTTTACAAAAACTTCAAGCAATTTTAAAGAGCTTTTACCACTTTAAGGGAGCTTTGAGAACTTTAGGAGGCCTTCAAGCACTTTTAAAGACCTTCAAACATTTTACAAAAAATTAACAATTTTTTTTAAGATGTGTTAAGGTACGGTAAGCAAGTTTTAAACCCTTTAAGGTGACTTCGCTCTCTTTCAAAGAGCTTTAAACATAATTAAAAGACTTTGTAAAAATTTTCAAACAAAGAGCCTTCAAGCAATTTTAAAGAGATTCAACCACTTTAAGACGATTTTAAAAACTTTAGGAGGCCTTCAAGAATATTTAAAAACCTTCAAGCATTTTACGAGAGAGAAATTGACGAATTTTTTTAAAATAGCTTCAGGCTCTTTGAAAGAGCTTCAAGCATTTTAAGAAGGTTTTAAGAACTAACTGGCCATCAAACTCATTTGAAAAGCTTAGGACACATTAAGAGAACTTCACAAAATTTTTAAAAAGCCTTCGTGCTCGCTGAAAAATATTCTACCACTTCGGGAATATTTTAAGCTTTTTAAGACTTCTTCAAGCTCTTTCAAAAAACTTTATACATATTAAAAGGGTTTTACAAAAACTTCAAGCAATTTTAAAGAGCTTTTACCACTTTAAGGGAGCTTTGAGAACTTTAGGAGGCCTTCAAGCACTTTTAAAGACCTTCAAACATTTTACAAAAAATTAACAATTTTTTTTAAGATGTGTTAAGGTACGGTAAGCAAGTTTTAAACCCTTTAAGGTGACTTCGCTCTCTTTCAAAGAGCTTTAAACATATTAAAAAGACTTTGTAAAAATTTTCAAACAAAAAACCTTCAAGCATTTTACGAGAGAGAAATTCACGAAATTTTTTAAGATAGCTTCAGGCACTTTGAAAGAGCTTCAAGCATTTTATGAAGGTTTTAAGAACTAACAAAGGCCATGAAACACTTTTGAAAACACATTAAGAGAACTTCACAATATTTTTAAAAAGCCTTTGTGCTCGTTAAAAAATCTTCTACCACTTCTGGAAGTATTTAAGCTTTTTAAGGCGTCTTCAAGCTCTTTCAAAAAACTTTAAACATACTAAAAAGATTTTACAAAAACTTCAAGCAATTTTAAAGAGCTTTTACCACTTTAAGAGAGCTTTGAGAACTTTAGAAGACTTTCAAAAATTTTTAAGATTTTTCAGGCACTTTGAAAGAGCGTCAAGCACTTTATAAATGTTTTAAACACTGTAAAATGCCTTGAAACTCTTTTAAAGATCTTCACAATATCAAGAAGACCTGACAAAACTTTTAAAAGGTCTTCCAGTAATTCTAAAAAACTTTTGCCCCTTTAAGAGAGCTTTGAGAACTTTAGGAGGCCTTCAAACATTTTTAAAAACCATCAAATATTTTACGAGAAATTCGCGAAATTTTTAAGATGTCTTCAAGCACTTTAAAGGAGTTTTAAACAAACAAAGAAACACTTTAAGATGCCTTCAAGCATTTTCATTCAACAAAATCCAGAATGGCAACAAATGTCTTCAAAACTCGAGTGTTCATACATTTTGTTTTAGGGATTACAACATAAGTAGATACTGATAATTCACCCTGTATATAGCTTGAGTTCTTCCATGTCCTTTTGCCAAGATTGCCAGCAAAATCCGACAGATATCTAATTGGCTTAAGATTGCGTGTTAACTGTTCGATCTTTTCTATTAATTCCCGGCTTTATTTCTATTACCTTGTCGGACTCGATCGGTGTTCTTGCTCGTTCACAATTTGTAGACATATTTAGCGATAATTGTGTTCGATCGGTGCGCAACGAGAGATATCAGAGGCCAATTAGCACTTTGTTCAGGACAAAAGACAAAAACGTAACATGTGCTCTCTAACGATTCAGATTGCACTCTTGCGCGCCTTGGCTGTAATGTCCAAATGCTGTATTCTGACATGAGACATCACATAATGTCGGGAAAACGTTTTCTTTTACGTAAGTAGTTTTTTTTTGTGCACACGCGTGGTGCAGATCATTGAACTTTCTTTATTCAATTTTTAACCGGCAATGGATAGTTGACAGTCTTTAAATGACCACTGAAAACGTTTTTCGCGTGAGAACCAACCTGAGTTCTGATACAAAAGTGTAATATACATTTGAAATTGCTTTATAATTTATAAGTCACACGGCATCATTGAAACTATCTACCAAGTACATAAATAATCTTCAACAAGAAGCTTAAAGCCTTAACTTATTTGAAGCTCTAACTACATTCTAAAATTCAATTATTTCGAATTACAATATTTTTGAAAAGCAATTACATACCTTGATTGCACTAAGAACTTTCAAAAGAGAGTATACCGTGAATGAGGACATCAAATAACTGAAAGGTATTTCAAGAAATTTGAAAAGGCTTCAGTAGCTAAGAACTTTAGGAAATCTTCAAGGACTTTTGTAGAGCTTTCAACACTAAATTCTTAAGATGTCTTCACACACTTATTAATTAAATTTTTGAAAAGCTATCAAGCACTTTGAACAAGCTTTAAATAGTCTTTTTCCACTTCAAGAGGCCTTTGAAAGGGCCATCAAGCTCTATGAGAGTACTTCAAGAAAAGCTTTTGACAACTTTAAAAGGGCTTTAAAACCTTATGGAAGTTTTCAAACAGTTTTAAAAAGCTTCCAAAACCTTTAGAAAATTACAAAAGTTTTAAGATGTCTTAATCCTCTTTGAAAAAATATTATTAAGAAGGTTAAGATGCCTTCAACCACTTTTAAAGAAATTCGAACGCATAAAGAGAGCTTAACAAATTTTTTGAGAAGGCGTCAGCACATTAAACAAGCTGAAAGACCTTTGAAAAATCTATTATCACTTCAACAGGACTTTAAGTTCTCTAAGAAGTCGTCACGTACTTAAAGAGGCATTTAGCAACTTTTATAGAGCTTCAAACACATTAAGAGAGATTCACAAAATTTTTAAGAAATCATCAAATATTTTAAATAAACTTAAAGAGCTTTGAAAGAGCTTCAACAACTTCAAGATGCCTACAAGCACTTTTAAAGAGCTTGAAGTACATTACAAGAGGTTCACATTATTTTCTTAAATTTCTTGAGAAACTTTGAAAAAGTTTTGAGCACATAAATAGGCTTTAAACACTTTAAAAGACGCCTTTAAGTAATTTGATGGAAGGTTTGAACATATTAAGAAAGCGTCATACCGTTTTTAAGAAATCATCAAACACTTTCAAAAATTTTCTAGAACCTTAAAAAAGCTGCAGCCGTTTTACGAGAACTTCCAGAACTTTAAAAGGCCTCCAAGCTCTTTCAAAGATTATCAAACAAAATTATTAAGGTCATCAACCACCTTGATGGAGTTTCGAGAACTTTTGAAAAGCTGCAATCGCTTTAGTTGCACTTCAAGAACTTTAAGGGCTCTTGAAGCTCTTTTAAAAAGCTTGTAGAAAAAATATCCAGCGATTTTCGTGCTTCTCTAATTGGTTTAGCATCAAATTCAACAAAAATTCCATTGATTCAATAATCACCGAAATATTTCAGGTTGACAACTGTAAATTTTACTCAAAATCAAAATAAAAGGAGAGGAAATTTCTGAGGGCCTCTATTTACGTCCGTTAAAATTACAGTAACAATAAACAAAAATACCCTAGTTAGGACATTTATATAACGGCAGGAAGCTTAGGGTGAGCAACAACGGTCACGTCTACACTTTCTTATCCCCCTTTAAGCCCCTTTTAATAAGCTGACTTCTTTGACTGAACTCCAACTTGAAAATGTCCGTATTTATACTACCCTCCTAGAATAAGCAATAAGAGGGCTTCATAAAGTTTTGAAGGTCATCAACTAACTTGAATCAGTTTCAAGAACTTTTGAAAAACTGTAATCACTTTAGATACACTTAAAAGACTTTAAGAGGTCTTCAAGTCCTTTTAAAAAGCTTCAGACACATTAAAAGAGTTTCAATAACACTGATAAAGCCGCAATGACTTTAAATAGGTTTCAAGAACTTTAAAAGACCTTCAAGCATTTTACGAGAGAGAAATTCACGAATTTTTTTAAGATAGCTTCAGGCACTTTGAAAGAGCTTCAAGCATTTTAAGAAGGTTTTAAGAACTAACAAAGACCATGAAACACTTTTGAGAAGCTTCGAACACATTAACAGAACTTCACAAAATTTTTAAAAAGCCTTCGTGCTCGTTGAAATATATTCTACCACTTCGGGAAGATTTTAAGCTTTTTAAGACGTCTTCAAGTTCTTTTAAAAAACTTTAAACATACTAAAAGGATTTTACAAAAACTTCAAGCAATTTTAAAGAGCTTTTACCACTTTAAGGGAGCTTTGAGAACTTTAGGAGGCCTTCAAGCACTTCTAAAGACCTTCAAACATTTTACAAAAAATTAACAATTTTTTTAAGATGTGTTAAGGTACGGTAAGCAAGATTTAAACCCTTTAAGGTGACTTCACTCTCTTTCAAAGAGCTTTAAACATATTAAGAGGACTTTGCTAAAATTTTCAAACCAAAAGCCTTCAAGCAATTTTAAAGAGATTCAACCATTTTAGATACACTTCAAAGACTTTAAGAGGTCTTCAAGTTCTTTTAAAAAGCTTCAGACACATTAAAAGAGTTTCAATAACACTGATAAAGCCGCAATGACTTTAAATAGGTTTCAAGAACTTTAAAAGACCTTCAAGCATTTTACGAGAGAGAAATTCACGAAATTTTTTAAGATAGCTTCAGGCACTTTGAAAGAGCTTCAAGCATTTTAAGAAGGTTTTAAGAACTAGCAAAGACCATGAAACACTTTTGAGAAGCTTCGAACACATTAACAGAACTTCACAAAATTTTTAAAAAGCCTTCGTGCTCGTTAAAAATATCTTCTACCACTTCGGGAAGATTTTAAGCTTTTTAAGACGTCTTCAAGTTCTTTTAAAAAACTTTAAACATACTAAAAGGATTTTACAAAAACTTCAAGCAATTTTAAAGAGCTTTTACCACTTTAAGGGAGCTTTGAGAACTTTAGGAGGCCTTCAAGCACTTTTAAAGACCTTCAAACATTTTACAAAAAATTAACAATTTTTTTAATATGTGTTAAGGTACGGTAAGCAAGATTTAAACCCTTTAAGGTGACTTCACTCTCTTTCAAAGAGCTTTAAACATATTAAGAGGACTTTGCAAAAATTTTCAAACCAAAAGCCTTCAAGCAATTTTAAAGAGATTCAACCATTTTAGATACACTTCAAAGACTTTAAGAGGTCTTCAAGTTCTTTTAAAAAGCTTCAGACACATTAAAAGAGTTTCAATAACACTGATAAAGCCGCAATGACTTTAAATAGGTTTCAAGAACTTTAAAAGACCTTCAAGCATTTTACGAGAGAGAAATTCACGAATTTTTGTAAGATAGCTTCAGGCACTTTGAAAGAGCTTCAAGCATTTTAAGAAGGTTTTAAGAACTAACAAAGACCATGAAACACTTTTGAGAAGCTTCGAACACATTAACAGAACTTCACAAAATTTTTAAAAAGCCTTCGTGCTCGTTGAAATATATTCTACCACTTCGGGAAGATTTTAAGCTTTTTAAGACGTCTTCAAGTTCTTTTAAAAAACTTTAAACATACTAAAAGGATTTTACAAAAACTTCAAGCAATTTTAAAGAGCTTTTACCACTTTAAGGGAGCTTTGAGAACTTTAGGAGGCCTTCAAGCACTTCTAAAGACCTTCAAACATTTTACAAAAAATTAACAATTTTTTTAAGATGTGTTAAGGTACGGTAAGCAAGATTTAAACCCTTTAAGGTGACTTCACTCTCTTTCAAAGAGCTTTAAACATATTAAGAGGACTTTGCAAAAATTTTCAAACCAAAAGCCTTCAAGCAATTTTAAAGAGATTCAACCATTTTAGATACACTTCAAAGACTTTAAGAGGTCTTCAAGTTCTTTTAAAAAGCTTCAGACACATTAAAAGAGTTTCAATAACACTGATAAAGCCGCAATGACTTTAAATAGGTTTCAAGAACTTTAAAAGACCTTCAAGCATTTTACGAGAGAGAAATTCACGAATTTTTTAAGATAGCTTCAGGCACTTTGAAAGAGCTTCAAGCATTTTAAGAAGGTTTTAAGAACTAACAAAGACCATGAAACACTTTTGAGAAGCTTCGAACACATTAACAGAACTTCACAAATTTTTAAAAAGCCTTCGTGCTCGTTGAAAATTTCTACCACTTCGGGAAGATTTTAAGCTTTTTAAGACGTCTTCAAGTTCTTTAAAAAACTTTAAACATACTAAAAGGATTTTACAAAACTTCAAGCAATTTTAAAGAGCTTTTACCACTTTAAGGGAGCTTTGAGAACTTTAGGAGGCCTTCAAGCACTTTAAAGACCTTCAAACATTTTACAAAAATTAACAATTTTTTTAAATGTGTTAAGGTACGGTAAGCAAGATTTAAACCCTTTAAGGTGACTTCACTCTCTTTCAAAGAGCTTTAAACATATTAAGAGGACTTGCAAAAATTTTCAAACCAAAAGCCTTCAAGCAATTTTAAAGAGATTCAACCATTTTAGATACACTTCAAAGACTTTAAGAGGTCTTCAAGTTCTTTTAAAAAGCTTCAGACACATTAAAAGAGTTTCAATAACACTGATAAAGCCGCAATGACTTTAAATAGGTTTCAAGAACTTTAAAAGACCTTCAAGCATTTTACGAGAGAGAAATTCACGAATTTTTGTAAGATAGCTTCAGGCACTTTGAAAGAGCTTCAAGCATTTTAAGAAGGTTTTAAGAACTAACAAAGACCATGAAACACTTTTGAGAAGCTTCGAACACATTAACAGAACTTCACAAAATTTTTAAAAAGCCTTCGTGCTCGTTGAAATATATTCTACCACTTCGGGAAGATTTTAAGCTTTTTAAGACGTCTTCAAGTTCTTTTAAAAAACTTTAAACATACTAAAAGGATTTTACAAAAACTTCAAGCAATTTTAAAGAGCTTTTACCACTTTAAGGGAGCTTTGAGAACTTTAGGAGGCCTTCAAGCACTTCTAAAGACCTTCAAACATTTTACAAAAAATTAACAATTTTTTTAAGATGTGTTAAGGTACGGTAAGCAAGATTTAAACCCTTTAAGGTGACTTCACTCTCTTTCAAAGAGCTTTAAACATATTAAGAGGACTTTGCAAAAATTTTCAAACCAAAAGCCTTCAAGCAATTTTAAAGAGATTCAACCATTTTAGATACACTTCAAAGACTTTAAGAGGTCTTCAAGTTCTTTTAAAAAGCTTCAGACACATTAAAAGAGTTTCAATAACACTGATAAAGCCGCAATGACTTTAAATAGGTTTCAAGAACTTTAAAAGACCTTCAAGCATTTTACGAGAGAGAAATTCACAAAATTTTTTAAGATAGCTTCAGGCACTTTGAAAGAGCTTCAAGCATTTTAAGAAGGTTTTAAGAACAAAGCAAAGACCATGAAACACTTTTGAGAAGCTTCGAACACATTAACAGAACTTCACAAAATTTTTAAAAAGCCTTCGTGCTCGTTAAAAATATCTTCTACCACTTCGGGAAGATTTTAAGCTTTTTAAGACGTCTTCAAGTTCTTTTAAAAAACTTTAAACATACTAAAAGGATTTTACAAAAACTTCAAGCAATTTTAAAGAGCTTTTACCACTTTAAGGGAGCTTTGAGAACTTTAGGAGGCCTTCAAGCACTTCTAAAGACCTTCAAACATTTTACAAAAAATTAACAATTTTTTTAAGATGTGTTAAGGTACGGTAAGCAAGATTTAAACCCTTTAAGGTGACTTCACTCTCTTTCAAAGAGCTTTAAACATATTAAGAGGACTTTGCTAAAATTTTCAAACCAAAAGCCTTCAAGCAATTTTAAAGAGATTCAACCATTTTAGATACACTTCAAAGACTTTAAGAGGTCTTCAAGTTCTTTTAAAAAGCTTCAGACACATTAAAAGAGTTTCAATAACACTGATAAAGCCGCAATGACTTTAAATAGGTTTCAAGAACTTTAAAAGACCTTCAAGCATTTTACGAGAGAGAAATTCACGAAATTTTTTAAGATAGCTTCAGGCACTTTGAAAGAGCTTCAAGCATTTTAAGAAGGTTTTAAGAACTAGCAAAGACCATGAAACACTTTTGAGAAGCTTCGAACACATTAACAGAACTTCACAAAATTTTTAAAAAGCCTTCGTGCTCGTTGAAAAATCTTCTACCACTTCGGGAAGATTTTAAGCTTTTTAAGACGTCTTCAAGTTCTTTCAAAAAACTTTAAACATACTAAAAGGATTTTACAAAAACTTCAAGCAATTTTAAAGAGCTTTTACCACTTTAAGGGAGCTTTGAGAACTTTAGGAGGCCTTCAAGCACTTTTAAAGACCTTCAAACATTTTACAAAAAATTAACAATTTTTTTAAGATGTGTTAAGGTACGGTAAGCAAGATTTAAACCCTTTAAGGTGACTTCACTCTCTTTCAAAGAGCTTTAAACATATTAAGAGGACTTTGCAAAAATTTTCAAACAAAAAGCCTTCAAGCAATTTTAAAGAGATTCAACCATTTTAGATACACTTCAACGACTTTAAGAGGTCTTCAAGTTCTTTAAAAAAGCTTCAGACACATTAAAAGAGTTTCAATAACACTTATAAAGCCGCAATGACTTTAAATAGCTTTTAAGGATTTTAAAAGACCTTCAACCACCTTCAAAAAACCAATGTGAACTGGTGAAAATAAAATGAGAAGGGTTAAAGCAATTTGAAAGATCTTCACTCATACTGAAAGAGCTTATTTAAGCCCTTTGGATAATAAGTTTCAAAACAGTTGTATAAAGTAGTTTATTTACATAGCCTTAACTACTTCTTAACATAAGGATTTTATTTACAATGCTTCTAAACCCTGAAAGGCATTGAAGCTCGTTTTTAGGCAAAAAGCATTAAAGCATGAATATTCGCTTTGCATGATACCGACAATCAGCTTCTGCAATAATTACTTATCGTAAAAACTTTGACGGTAAATTTCCTTCTTTAACCACCACTTCTTTTAATCGTATTCTAAAACTTCTAAAAGCCACTTCCGACTAAAATGTCGTTGACTATTTAAATAACAAATATGTAAGTCCGATGCATATTTAATATTTATTTTCACTTACATAATTTTACATATCCACGTACGCACACAAACACAGTCGCACGCGTATGCAGCACTTAAGTACATTGTTAATTTTACCGTTAACCTATTCAGGTATGTTAGTAAAATTATAATTTATTATTTTTGATGCGAAATTAAACATTTACTTAATTGATTTATTGCGCGGACGAACGCTGACTTTAACTCTATGGAATTTTAGAAATATGTATACAACTAATGTTAATTGTAGATATTAAGAATTGGGTATGATTTAAGGAGTCAGGGTTTAAATAGCCATTAAACACTAAACTGCAGTAAATTAATTATTACGAGACAAACCATGGGTAGTAAATAAAACATAAAATAAAAAAAACATCAAAAATGTGCTTTCTACTGCATAATTTATTCTCATATAGCAGTAACCTTTTGACAGGATCAAGGACTAGTGCTTTTTCTACGTTATTCAGCCATAAATATTTATTGATATCCTAAAGGAAGTTGCTTAACGAACTTTGGCTCTTACTGTATTTCGAAATCCAAGAACAACTGCAAATGTAATAAAGATCAAGATACACAACGCATGTAAAAAAGCATTTCAAAAACTTTATAAAGATTCTAGGAACTATAATTAGATAACAAGCATTTCAAAAGGCTTTGAATTCTTGGAAATGGTTTTAAGCTTTTTGAACGGGTTTTAATTAGTTTAAAAAGGATTTTAAGTATTCTAAGATACTTTAGAAAACTCCAAGAGAGCTTTAAACTCTTAAAATGACTTGGTAAGCACTTTGAATGAACTTTAACACCTTCAAACGACTTCAAGTAATTTAAAAAGCTTACCCAAACACTTTATGCACTTTAAAATGGTTACAAACACTTTGAGAGAACTTTAAATTATTTAGGAGAACTTATTCAAACACATTGACAGGACTTTGAGAACTTAATGCTTTTTTAAATAGATTCATGCACCTTAAGAAGATTTCAGGTGTTTTAAGAGAGCTTCAGATATTTTACAAATACTTTGAAAGTACTTTGAGCACTTTACGATTTCTTACAGAACTTTTAAAAACTTTTAATCACTTTGAAAGAACTTCATGCACTTTGAGGGAGCTTAAATATCTTTAAGGGGACTTATTGAAACACTTTGCTCAAAGACGCAGTTTAAGATTTCTTCAGGAACTTTAAAAAACCTTGATACGTTTTTAAATAGCTTCATGCGCCTCAAAAGGATTTCAGATACTTTAGAGGGCCTCAGATACTTTACGAATACTTGTTCAAATATTTTGAAGGAACCTTGAACCCTTTACGATTTCTTCAAGAACTTTAAAAAGTTTTATATACTTTAAAAGAACTACGAGTATTTTAGGATGGCTTTAAACTCTTTAAGAGGGTTTCTGGTACTTTAAGAATGCCTCAAACACTTTAAAGACTTATTCAAGCACTTCAAAAAAGTTTCAAACACTTTGAAAAACTTTACGAATACTTGTTCAAATATTTTGAAGGAACCTTGAACCCTTTACGATTTCTTCAAGAACTTGAAAAAGTTTTATATACTTTAAAAGAACTACGAGTATTTTAGGATGGCTTTAAACTCTTTAAGAGGGTTTCTGGTACTTTAAGAATGCCTCAAACACTTTAAAGACTTATTCAAGCACTTCAAAAAAGTTTCAAACACTTTGAAAAACTTTACGAATATTTGTTCAAATATTTTGCAGGAACCTTGAACCCTTTACGATTTCATCAAGAACTTGAAAAAGTTTTATATACTTTAAAAGAACTACGAGTATTTTAGGATGGCTTTAAACTCTTTAAGAGGGTTTCTGGTACTTTAAGAATGCCTCAAACACTTTAAAGACTTATTCAAGCACTTCAAAAAAGTTTCAAACACTTTGAAAAACTTTACGAATACTTGTTCAAATATTTTGAAGGAACCTTGAACCCTTTACGATTTCTTCAAGAACTTGAAAAAGTTTTATATACTTTAAAAGAACTACGAGTATTTTAGGATGGCTTTAAACTCTTTAAGAGGGTTTCTGGTACTTTAAGAATGCCTCAAACACTTTAAAGACTTATTCAAGCACTTCAAAAAAGTTTCAAACACTTTGAAAAACTTTACGAATACTTGTTCAAATATTTTGAAGGAACCTTGAACCCTTTACGATTTCTTCAAGAACTTTAAAAAGTTTTATATACTTTAAAAGAACTACGAGTATTTTAGGATGGCTTTAAACTCTTTAAGAGGGTTTCTGGTACTTTAAGAATGCCTCAAACACTTTAAAGACTTATTCAAGCACTTCAAAAAAGTTTCAAACACTTTGAAAAACTTTACGAATACTTGTTCAAATATTTTGAAGGAACCTTGAACCCTTTACGATTTCTTCAAGAACTTGAAAAAGTTTTATATACTTTAAAAGAACTACGAGTATTTTAGGATGGCTTTAAACTCTTTAAGAGGGTTTCTGGTACTTTAAGAATGCCTCAAACACTTTAAAGACTTATTCAAGCACTTCAAAAAAGTTTCAAACACTTTGAAAAACTTTACGAATACTTGTTCAAATATTTTGAAGGAACCTTGAACCCTTTACGATTTCTTCAAGAACTTTAAAAAGTTTTATATACTTTAAAAGAACTACGAGTATTTTAGGATGGCTTTAAACTCTTTAAGAGGGTTTCTGGTACTTTAAGAATGCCTCAAACACTTTAAAGACTTATTCAAGCACTTCAAAAAAGTTTCAAACACTTTGAAAAACTTTACGAATACTTGTTCAAATATTTTGAAGGAACCTTGAACCCTTTACGATTTCTTCAAGAACTTGAAAAAGTTTTATATACTTTAAAAGAACTACGAGTATTTTAGGATGGCTTTAAACTCTTTAAGAGGGTTTCTGGTACTTTAAGAATGCCTCAAACACTTTAAAGACTTATTCAAGCACTTCAAAAAAGTTTCAAACACTTTGAAAAACTTTACGAATATTTGTTCAAATATTTTGCAGGAACCTTGAACCCTTTACGATTTCATCAAGAACTTGAAAAAGTTTTATATACTTTAAAAGAACTACGAGTATTTTAGGATGGCTTTAAACTCTTTAAGAGGGTTTCTGGTACTTTAAGAATGCCTCAAACACTTTAAAGACTTATTCAAGCACTTCAAAAAAGTTTCAAACACTTTGAAAAACTTTACGAATACTTGTTCAAATATTTTGAAGGAACCTTGAACCCTTTACGATTTCTTCAAGAACTTGAAAAAGTTTTATATACTTTAAAAGAACTACGAGTATTTTAGGATGGCTTTAAACTCTTTAAGAGGGTTTCTGGTACTTTAAGAATGCCTCAAACACTTTAAAGACTTATTCAAGCACTTCAAAAAAGTTTCAAACACTTTGAAAAACTTTACGAATATTTTGTTCAAATATTTTGAAGGAACCTTGAACCCTTTACGATTTCTTCAAGAACTTTAAAAAGTTTTATATACTTTAAAAGAACTACGAGTATTTTAGGATGGCTTTAAACTCTTTAAGAGGGTTTCTGGTACTTTAAGAATGCCTCAAACACTTTAAAGACTTATTCAAGCACTTCAAAAAAGTTTCAAACACTTTGAAAAACTTTACGAATACTTGTTCAAATATTTTGAAGGAACCTTGAACCCTTTACGATTTCTTCAAGAACTTTAAAAAGTTTTATATACTTTAAAAGAACTACGAGTATTTTAGGATGGCTTTAAACTCTTTAAGAGGGTTTCTGGTACTTTAAGAATGCCTCAAACACTTTAAAGACTTATTCAAGCACTTCAAAAAAGTTTCAAACACTTTGAAAAACTTTACGAATACTTGTTCAAATATTTTGAAGGAACCTTGAACCCTTTACGATTTCTTCAAGAACTTGAAAAAGTTTTATATACTTTAAAAGAACTACGAGTATTTTAGGATGGCTTTAAACTCTTTAAGAGGGTTTCTGGTACTTTAAGAATGCCTCAAACACTTTAAAGACTTATTCAAGCACTTCAAAAAAGTTTCAAACACTTTGAAAAACTTTACGAATATTTGTTCAAATATTTTGCAGGAACCTTGAACCCTTTACGATTTCTTCAAGAACTTGAAAAAGTTTTATATACTTTAAAAGAACTACGAGTATTTTAGGATGGCTTTAAACTCTTTAAGAGGGTTTCTGGTACTTTAAGAATGCCTCAAACACTTTAAAGACTTATTCAAGCACTTCAAAAAAGTTTCAAACACTTTGAAAAACTTTACGAATACTTGTTCAAATATTTTGAAGGAACCTTGAACCCTTTACGATTTCTTCAAGAACTTTAAAAAGTTTTATATACTTTAAAAGAACTACGAGTATTTTAGGATGGCTTTAAACTCTTTAAGAGGGTTTCTGGTACTTTAAGAATGCCTCAAACACTTTAAAGACTTATTCAAGCACTTCAAAAAAGTTTCAAACACTTTGAAAAACTTTACGAATACTTGTTCAAATATTTTGAAGGAACCTTGAACCCTTTACGATTTCTTCAAGAACTTGAAAAAGTTTTATATACTTTAAAAGAACTACGAGTATTTTAGGATGGCTTTAAACTCTTTAAGAGGGTTTCTGGTACTTTAAGAATGCCTCAAACACTTTAAAGACTTATTCAAGCACTTCAAAAAAGTTTCAAACACTTTGAAAAACTTTACGAATACTTGTTCAAATATTTTGAAGGAACCTTAAAGCCCTTTACGATTTCTTCAAGAACTTGAAAAAGTTTTATATACTTTAAAAGAACTACGAGTATTTTAGGATGGCTTTAAACTCTTTAAGAGGGTTTCTGGTACTTTAAGAATGCCTCAAACACTTTAAAGACTTATTCAAGCACTTCAAAAAAGTTTCAAACACTTTGAAAAACTTTACGAATACTTGTTCAAATATTTTGAAGGAACCTTGAACCCTTTACGATTTCATCAAGAACTTGAAAAAGTTTTATTTACTTTAAAAGAACTACGAGTATTTTAGGATGGCTTTAAACTCTTTAAGAGGGTTTCTGGTTCTTTAAGAATGCCTCAAACACTTTAAAGACTTATTCAAGCACTTCAAAAAAGTTTCAAACACTTTGAAAAACTTTACGAATATTTGTTCAAATATTTTGCAGGAACCTTGAACCCTTTACGATTTCTTCAAGAACTTGAAAAAGTTTTATATACTTTAAAAGAACTACGAGTATTTTAGGATGGCTTTAAACTCTTTAAGAGGGTTTCTGGTACTTTAAGAATGCCTCAAACACTTTAAAGACTTATTCAAGCACTTCAAAAAAGTTTCAAACACTTTGAAAAACTTTACGAATACTTGTTCAAATATTTTGAAGGAACCTTGAACCCTTTACGATTTCTTCAAGAACTTTAAAAAGTTTTATATACTTTAAAAGAACTACGAGTATTTTAGGATGGCTTTAAACTCTTTAAGAGGGTTTCTGGTACTTTAAGAATGCCTCAAACACTTTAAAGACTTATTCAAGCACTTCAAAAAAGTTTCAAACACTTTGAAAAACTTTACGAATACTTGTTCAAATATTTTGAAGGAACCTTGAACCCTTTACGATTTCTTCAAGAACTTTAAAAAGTTTTATATACTTTAAAAGAACTACGAGTATTTTAGGATGGCTTTAAACTCTTTAAGAGGGTTTCTGGTACTTTAAGAATGCCTCAAACACTTTAAAGACTTATTCAAGCACTTCAAAAAAGTTTCAAACACTTTGAAAAACTTTACGAATATTTGTTCAAATATTTTGAAGGAACCTTGAACCCTTTACGATTTCTTCAAGAACTTTAAAAAGTTTTATATACTTTAAAAGAACTACGAGTATTTTAGGATGGCTTTAAACTCTTTAAGAGGGTTTCTGGTTCTTTAAGAATGCCTCAAACACTTTAAAGACTTATTCAAGCACTTCAAAAAAGTTTCAAACACTTTGAAAAACTTTACGAATATTTGTTCAAATATTTTGCAGGAACCTTGAACCCTTTACGATTTCATCAAGAACTTGAAAAAGTTTTATATACTTTAAAAGAACTACGAGTATTTTAGGATGGCTTTAAACTCTTTAAGAGGGTTTCTGGTACTTTAAGAATGCCTCAAACACTTTAAAGACTTATTCAAGCACTTCAAAAAAGTTTCAAACACTTTGAAAAACTTTACGAATACTTGTTCAAATATTTTGAAGGAACCTTGAACCCTTTACGATTTCTTCAAGAACTTTAAAAAGTTTTATATACTTTAAAAGAACTACGAGTATTTTAGGATGGCTTTAAACTCTTTAAGAGGGTTTCTGGTACTTTAAGAATGCCTCAAACACTTTAAAGACTTATTCAAGCACTTCAAAAAAGTTTCAAACACTTTGAAAAACTTTACGAATACTTGTTCAAATATTTTGAAGGAACCTTGAACCCTTTACGATTTCTTCAAGAACTTGAAAAAGTTTTATATACTTTAAAAGAACTACGAGTATTTTAGGATGGCTTTAAACTCTTTAAGAGGGTTTCTGGTACTTTAAGAATGCCTCAAACACTTTAAAGACTTATTCAAGCACTTCAAAAAAGTTTCAAACACTTTGAAAAACTTTACGAATATTTGTTCAAATATTTTGCAGGAACCTTGAACCCTTTACGATTTCATCAAGAACTTGAAAAAGTTTTATATACTTTAAAAGAACTACGAGTATTTTAGGATGGCTTTAAACTCTTTAAGAGGGTTTCTGGTACTTTAAGAATGCCTCAAACACTTTAAAGACTTATTCAAGCACTTCAAAAAAGTTTCAAACACTTTGAAAAACTTTACGAATACTTGTTCAAATATTTTGAAGGAACCTTGAACCCTTTACGATTTCTTCAAGAACTTGAAAAAGTTTTATATACTTTAAAAGAACTACGAGTATTTTAGGATGGCTTTAAACTCTTTAAGAGGGTTTCTGGTACTTTAAGAATGCCTCAAACACTTTAAAGACTTATTCAAGCACTTCAAAAAAGTTTCAAACACTTTGAAAAACTTTACGAATACTTGTTCAAATATTTTGAAGGAACCTTGAACCCTTTACGATTTCTTCAAGAACTTGAAAAAGTTTTATATACTTTAAAAGAACTACGAGTATTTTAGGATGGCTTTAAACTCTTTAAGAGGGTTTCTGGTACTTTAAGAATGCCTCAAACACTTTAAAGACTTATTCAAGCACTTCAAAAAAGTTTCAAACACTTTGAAAAACTTTACGAATACTTGTTCAAATATTTTGAAGGAACCTTGAGCCCTTTACGATTTCTTCAAGAACTTGAAAAAGTTTTATATACTTTAAAAGAACTACGAGTATTTTAGGATGGCTTTAAACTCTTTAAGAGGGTTTCTGGTACTTTAAGAATGCCTCAAACACTTTAAAGACTTATTCAAGCACTTCAAAAAAGTTTCAAACACTTTGAAAAACTTTACGAATACTTGTTCAAATATTTTGAAGGAACCTTGAACCCTTTACGATTTCATCAAGAACTTGAAAAAGTTTTATTTACTTTAAAAGAACTACGAGTATTTTAGGATGGCTTTAAACTCTTTAAGAGGGTTTCTGGTTCTTTAAGAATGCCTCAAGCACTTTAAAGACTTATTCAAGCACTTCAAAAAAGTTTCAAACACTTTGAAAAACTTTACGAATATTTGTTCAAATATTTTGCAGGAACCTTGAACCCTTTACGATTTCATCAAGAACTTGAAAAAGTTTTATATACTTTAAAAGAACTACGAGTATTTTAGGATGGCTTTAAACTCTTTAAGAGGGTTTCTGGTACTTTAAGAATGCCTCAAACACTTTAAAGACTTATTCAAGCACTTCAAAAAAGTTTCAAACACTTTGAAAAACTTTACGAATACTTGTTCAAATATTTTGAAGGAACCTTGAACCCTTTACGATTTCTTCAAGAACTTTAAAAAGTTTTATATACTTTAAAAGAACTACGAGTATTTTAGGATGACTTTAAACTCTTTAAGAGGGTTTCTGGTACTTTAAGAATGCCTCAAACACTTTAAAGACTTATTCAAGCACTTCAAAAAAGTTTTAAACACTTTGAAAAGGTTTCAAGCACATTTAAGTTATTAAGAGAAGATAAAAAAAGCCGAAAGGGCTTCAAACACTTCGAAATTGTTTAAAGCACTTTGAATGATTTTCAAGTCTTTGCAGAGGACTGCAGGCATTTTAAAAGGACTTATTAAAGGACACTTCAAGTAATTTGAAAGAGATTCAAAAAACTAGTAGGGCTTCAAACATTTCAAAAGGGTTTTTTCAAGCACTTTGAAATTGAGTCGAACATTTTAAATGGGCTTTAAATGCCCTAAAGGAAGTTTCAGAAATCTTCAAATACTTTAAAAGGGTTTGAAACACTTTGAACTAACTAAAGCACTTTTAAAAGATCAAGCATCTTGAAAGACCTTTAAGCCCGTTTTTAGACACACATTACAAGATATCTACATTAATGAAGCGGTGGATTTAGTAACTCCAAAAATACAGTAGTTCAATGCATATTTTCAACCACAAAACACTGATGCTTCGCTCAACTCTAATAGAAGTATGCTGCAAAAATATTCCATTCGCTGATTAGTCGTTCTAATAGAAATTTTTAATGCAACAAATCATTTAATTGGATACTTCTCACATATAAAATAATTACTCGTAGGTACAATTTGCTTCTTTTAATTCGATTATAATTTGAGATATCAGGACAATTATGTATCAAATAACTATATAATAACTCTCGACTTTTTCCGTTCGTCTTTTGAAACTTTCTTCGGTATAATAGCATCGTATAGCCAATTAGATGAATCATGTTCTCACTCCTTGAACAGTTGACGCACAACTGTTAAAGTAGCCAGCCAATAAATAAAAGAAAAACGGAGCCAAAGCATTAGAGGTTTATTAAACTAATTAGATGGAACACTAATTGCGCTATTTACCCACTACATATCAAATTAAAATTTAATATCGTTGACACTGTAATCAAAACGATCCTTAAATAGCAAACTAAATTGCGACGTCTTTCAAAAAGTGTTGACGCGATAGTCGGTGAATCCATCCATGGTTTCTCGGCAGACCCATCAGGACAGATCCTTGCGGTTTCAACTATTACACGATATGCGCACGGTATTTTAACGTCAATTTAAGCATCGCTTGTGGCTACCGAATGTTGTAAATTAAACGAATAGATGGGTAATAAATATGAGACATGTTCGGTAGTTATATAAGCAAATTATCTACAAATATCTGCCTACCTACCTGCCTGCCCACTTTACGATGATCGCAGGTCGATGCAAAAAAATATCAAGCGATTTGCATGCTTCTCTAATTGTTACGTCAATAAACCACACTGCAAATTGGTTTAAATATGCTGGTAGCCATCAAAGGCAACAAAAATTCCATTGAAATATTTCAGGGTGGCTACAGCAAATTTTATTCAAATTAAAGGGAGAGAAAATTCCTGAAGGCCTCTTTTTTCGTCCATTACAATTACAGCAACAATAAACAAAAATACTCTAGTTGGGACACTTATAAAACGACAGGAAGCGTAGGGTGAGCGACAACGGTCACGTCTACACTTTCTTAACCCCCTTTAAGTCTCTTTTAATATGCTGACTTCTTTGACTGAACTCCAACTTGAAAATGCCCGTAGGTACTTATACCACCCTCCTAGAATGAAAAATAAGAAGAGAGGTCATCAACCACCTTGAAGGAGTTTCAAGATCTTTTGAAAAGCCGTAATCACTTTAAGTACACTTTAAGAGGTCTTAAAGCTCTTTTAAAAAGCTTCAGACACATTAAAAGGTCATTGAATACTTTTAAAGAGTTTCAATAACACTGATAAAGCCGCAATGACTTTAAATAGCTTTTAAGAATTTTAAAAGACCTTCAAACACCTTCAAAGAACCAATATGAACGGGTGAAAGTAAAATGACATCGTGTTCAAGCAATTTTAATGATCTTTACTCATATTGAAAGAGCTTATTTAAGCCCTTTGGATAATAAGTTTCAAAACAGTTCTATGAAGTAGTTTATTTACATAGCCTTAACAACTTCTTAACATAAGGATTTTATTTAGTATGCTTCTAAACCCTGAAAGGCATTGAAGCTCGTTTTTAGGCAAAAAGCATTAAAGCATGAATATTCACTTTGCATGATACCGACAATCAGCTTCTGCAATAATTACTTATCGTAAAAACTTTGACGGTAAATTTCCTTCTTGATTTTAAATTGGGTGTCTTATAAAATGATAGGAAGCATAAGGTCACCCGCTGCACTTCCTTGATCTCCTTTAAATCTGTGCTGAGTTCTTCGACTGGACTCCAACCTGAAAATTTCCGTACTTATACCACCCGCCTAAAATGAAAAGCGTGTGGGTAATTTAAGCCGGTACAGTTAATTTTTTCGTTGAGCAAGTCACAATAATCGGACCATTTTTATTGTACGTCATAAATACAGTGAAGTAGATACGTAAGTAGAATAACGGAAGTTGGGAAAAGAACGGCCAACAAATTACCCACTGTTCGACTGTGCATCTTAATTTGTTATTGAAATGAAAAGATGTGTTTAGAAAAGTGGTTTATTAAATCATCGCCTGCTAATTGCGATCCAAGGGACCGGAATGGGTTTAAATATTTTACCGTTACCGTGAAATACGCGAGTTAAATCAGCGTAGCAGAACGCCAGTAAGCACAATGTGTAATTATACAAAATCGTAGGCAAGTAACTAATAAATGAGTACCTACGTAAACTACAACCAGGTGAAAGCACATTACCGTATCGGAATAACTAACAAAATTCAATTTTCTTTTTAATCGATTTCAGTACAATTCGACCCATATTTGTGTAGGTATTTATATGAAACCATAATAGACATACCCTGAATCTAACGAAACAATTATGTCCTTTATATCATCTGTCTTTTATTTAAACAACAACTAGCTATGCCCGCGACTTCGTCCGCGTGGAATAGTGACTTTCGGCAGCATTTAAAATGTTTTTCTTCTATATTTTTATTTTCTGGGCCGTAAGCCTTTTTGCCGACGTCATTACACAAAAACTTTCATTCCTTATTTTTGCCCCCTTTAGGGTAAAATTTTTACAAACTTTAAATGTCGTATTTATATCTACTCAAAAGCCTACAAAATCAGTTTCAAGCCTGTAGCTTTATATCTACTTATCTATCTCTGTACCAAATTCTCATTTAAATCGGTTCAGAAGTTGGGGCGTGATTGCGTAACACACAGACAGACAGAGTTACTTTCGCATTTATAATATTATAGATTAATATAGTTTAATTATAGTTTAAAATAGTTTATATAGCTTAGCATTCAACTACTTTTATTGATCCAAATAAACAAAACCTCTATAACTTTTTACACTTAATATTTTAATTTTCTGGGCCGTAAGCTTTTTAGACGACGTCATTACACAAAAACTTTCATCGGCTAATTTTATCCCCTTTAGGGTAAAATTTTTACAAACATTGAATGTCATATTTATTTATATCTAATCAAAAGCCTAAAAAATAAGTTTCAAGCTTCTATCATTAAAAATTACGGAATTTCCGCACCAACTTTCCTATTTCAACCCCTTACAACCCTTTTTTCACATAAAAAATTAGCCTATATCCTTTCTCAGGCTCTAGACTATCTCTGTACCAATTTTCATTTAAATCGGTTCAGTAAATTTTAGGCGAGATTGTGTAGCATACAGACAGAGTTACTTTCGCATTTATAATATTCCGCGAATTCATTTTCATCGATTTTCCCATGGGAATAAGATATTTTGCCGCAGTAAAACGTAGCCTATGTGTTAATCCAGGGTGTCAGCTAAGTCCATACCAAATTTTATTAAAATCGCTCCAGCCGTTTTGACGTGAAGAAGTAACAAACATCCACACTCACACACTTACACACAAACTTTCGCCTTTATAATATTAGTGTGATGTCCATCAGTTTTTGAGCACATTAAATACCTAATGTTATTCAAAAACGATCATAATACAGTTGTGCTTCTGTATTCTGAATCTCAAGTAAAAATAATCTCCTAAAACAAAATTTTGCTGAATAATATTAGGTGTCCTTTATCAGCGAATATCTGGGAGATACCTATGGATCGTCCCTACGTATAAAGATGGTCAGGAAAATTAAAAAAGCAAATGCCCAAAAAAAGTTTTGCAATATTTTTACCATCTATCTTTTATTAACAAAGTCCTATCAGTTTCTGGTTACTTTATGTGCTTCTTAAATTCAAAGCCAATCCTAGTACAGTTGTGCTTCCATATTTTGAATAATCTCTAAAATTAATGTTTTGCTGAATTATATCAACTGTCTTTTATCAACGAAGATTTGGCAGATGTAGAACGTCCCCACGTATAAGAATGCTGTGAAATTAAAACAGGAATGTCCAATCAGAATGTTTTGAAGTAATTATATCATCTGTCTTTTATTAACTATGTCTCACCAATTTTTGGTCACTTTATTTATTTAACGTTATCCAAAGACAATTATAGGACAGTTGTACTTCCCTATTCTGAATCTTAAAAAAAATCATCTCCAAAACGATAGTTTTGCTGACTTATACATATTAACTGTCTTTTATCAACGAAGATCTGGGGGATATAGAATGTTCCTACATATATAGCTAGCATTATATTATTAACCAAAATGTTATAATGGAAAAATACAAAGCCAAATAGTTGTGGGTGTTAATATCCACCCCTAGCCTCCCACGAATAAAGGCCACTGTGAATCAGCAGCAAATATCGTGAATTATAGGTCAATTTTATTTGTTCATTTTTCTCATTGTCTTTTTCTTGGTATAAAACAGTTAAATTAAAATAGCCAAAGAAGCAATAAATTGCGATCACTGTAAGCAATCGAGAGCAACTTTATTTAATCCGCACACAACCTCGGGCTTATCGTGTATTCTCCGTTCATACCTTGAATGTTGGCGTCTGAGGAAGCCAGGCACAGGCACAGGCACAGGTACACAACATAGTCGTATGGAAACAAGACGTAAAAGAAAACCATCAACAACAATAACTTAATAGAGGAAACAACAACAATCTATAAGTACGCGATTACAATAACGGTTTCTGTTTACTGTTTGCTTTTTGCAACGGCTGTTGAGTGTTATTTTTTTCTTGGTTTTTCGTCTTTTTTCTGAAATCGCCTGCCTGAGTTTACCGGGTACTCAAAGGTACCGAGCGAATTTCGATACGATCTGATTATAGAGTGCGTTAAAGGTAAGCAGGGGCGTTATTATTTATTGGCCCCACATATCGCGGATTCCACTCGAACGAACATTGTTCACCTTTCCATATCGCCTTCAACCTATCCCGGATACCGGGTGAACGCTGACAACTACAAAGAAAAAAATATTCAACAAACAATTACTCCATTAATCATAAAATATTATCTTAGTTAGGTACTCCAATATTCAAGAGATTTCCGTCGCGAATAAACACAAAGTGGCGGATTTACCAGCAGGCTGAATAGGCTAGGGCCTAGGGCGGTAGATTTTAGGGGGCGGTAAACTTTGCTCAAAAAGTTTTTTGTCTTACAGAAATAAAAAAAAAATTATTATCTTATACACGGAAAAGAACGAGGCTCAAAAAATCAACAAAAATTACAATATTTTAGTGCTATACAGTATACTGAATACACTAACGTCTGTATATGAAAAATTACTAAACGCTTATTTATAAAATATACTATTGTGATTTTGAATTTTTAAAATATTCCAATAGCGTTTAAGAATTACATTTTAAATGTAGTATTTTTACCTATTTTTTAAATTAATTATTTCCATAATTTTTTTTCTTTAGGTCCACCCACACTATTCAATTAATGTGTAATATGTTTCACCACTTAAATATATCTATTCGAAGAGGAATGGGATCCGAAAAATAATTGCTTAAAAATAACAATAACAAATATTATATAGATATAAATGTGGAAAATTAATACTTTTCTATTGATATTTCTGATGATATTAACAACCTGTTTTGAGTGTAGAATAAAAATTTAATAAATTTACACGTAAAAAATTGCATTCTATTGTTGCACAGAATTTCATAAATATTATACATTTCTTAGAATGATGATAATTAAAAAAGACAATAATGATAATATTGTAATGAATAAAAGCTGTAAATATCCATTCAACGAAAGTTCTTCTTAACATTCTTACATTTTTAATCCTAATTAATTCGTATCAATATTTGTTGATTAGTCTGATAAAAATATAATACAATCATAAAGTTGCAATTTCATTGACAAAAAAATTGCTTGTGAATTAGGGTAACATAGAATTGCAGGTGTCAGTAGGGGCGGCAAATTTTGAATATCCTACGACCGGCAAATGTGTAAATCCGCCACTGTAAACGCAAGAGAACTTTTGGCTATTTTGAATGAAAGATTCCTCAGCAGGTCTACTACTCGAGATTCATTAATTATAGTTTTGGAGCTTGAAAGGTTTTAAATTGGCAATAGCACGTTTTCACTTCTATAATCTAAAATGTAATTTTATGTTCACAAGTTCCTTTAACCACATTAATATGTATTAATGAGATTTCCGATAGCTAAAAAACAGAGAAAATTGTTACTAATTTTACGTGGGGCGAATGAAAATTTTCTAACATATTTACCACTCGAAATTCATAGGGATTTTAGAGCTACGAGGGTACCAAGTTCACCAAAACAGACTGTTCACTTTCAAGCGCCAACATGTAGTTTTTAAATACTTCCAAAGATTTACAATGTCCACGATAAAAGAATTAATCTTGAGTGACAAATTTGCTGGGAAATATTAATTCACATCATAGAAGAATAGCAAAAGATTTCCAGTGTCCATGATAAAAGTAAAACTGCGTTTCCTTAAAGTTTTGGAGCTACATTGTCCAAAACATGTTTTTCACTTTTATAAGCTAAAATTTAGTTTTTAGGGAGTTAAACTAGTCTAAACACCTTTTTTACTTCGTTTAGCTGAAACAGATTTTTTTTTCATTAATATTGAGGAAATTTCTGGTGCCCAAGAAATAGGTAACAATTTTGTTTTCTTTAGGGGAGCGGGTTAATGAAGCTTCCCACTCGAAATTGATTGTGATTTTGGAACCATTAGGGTCCTAAATTGTTCAAAATACGTTTTCAGTTCTTGGGGCTAAAATATAGTTTTAGAGTTCCAAAAAAATTTTTGTTAAGTGAAAATTCCCCAACATGTTTACCTGTTTATCAACAGAGTTTTATTGGGATTTTGGGTCTATAAAAGTCCTAACCTGACCAAAACAAGTTTTCACTCCTAAAACTGAAATATAGCTTTGAGAGGGTTATCTATGTTCCAGTTGTGTTTTTATTTATATCAAAGAGATTTCTGAAGCCTGTTAAAAAACGAATAAGTTTGCAACTTTTACATGCAGTGAATAAAAATTATCTACTATGCATGTTTACCATTTGAAACTCTTTAGAGTTTTGGAACTATAAGAATCCGAAATTGGGCAGAAAACATTTTCACTTCTATAAGCTACTAGATATGTATGTTTACCACTTGAAATTCTTTGGAGTTTGAAACCAGGAGAATTATAAGTTGCCTAAAACACAGTTTTCACTTATACAAAATTAGTTTTCAGAGTTAGGTTCCAGTATATTTTCTTTACACATTAATATTAAAGAGATTTCCGGTGCCCAAAAAACAGGTGGTGGTTTCCTCATCGTGTTAGCCTAAATAAAACAATTTTCTCTAACCCCCCCCTTTGTTTAAATACCAAATAAATTCTTGAGGTCATTTTAAAAACTAAATGTAGCAAATCGATTTCTTTTCTGGTATTTTCCTACAACCCCATTTATTTGAAAATCAATCACCCTGTAGTTTTCAGCACGTGACTGCTAGTCAATCGTTCGAACTCTGCTCGCATTAGAACGTAACTACCATGCGTATCCCACCAGATAACAACTTTAACCAGTGGCTGCAAGAACTCAATAACGGCATTGGAAACTGCGGAAGTTCTTAGATATAACCACCTATGTCAGTTTTGGCTTTTCAACTGAGAAAATAGGTCTTTCACATAAGTTACAGAAATATGATTCCATGTGAAAATTATTGCAGCAATCCTTTTCCTCACTAACTTATCCTAGCATATTTATTACGTTAAAAAACTGTACTATCAAATCCGCTGTTTTTTGATCTAGAAGTATTTCAAAATTTAATGAGCCCTGAAATGCACAAGAACCTATGGTTAGAGGCGAAGCACTCGAAGGCCAAGGCTCATGATATTCTGAAATGCCTAAACATTTTATTTATTTTTCGTCTTATTACTTTCTCAATTGTATATGATGGCGTAATTGTCTCTTGTAAGTGGTAAAATTTAAACATTAAAGTTAATTTTCATCAAAGATGATAGATATGTAGTCCAGACCAAATGTTTTTAAAATTTTATAAGAAAAATTAATTGATAATCAATCTTCTTACTAATTAATACTAATTAGGGCCCACCTAAATGAAACGAATTTAAAAAATTATGTAATATTGTAATTTAAAATATTTTAAAACAAAATAATTATTTAAACTATTTGATTGCACGATTACTAAAGGCGTCATATTTTTTGAAAGAATACATACAAAATATTTACGTGTTTTTTGGTTAATTCTTTTGTCATGATTATTGAATTTTATTTCAGAACTTTTCTACGTATTTTATTTTATTATCTTTTAGAAACATTTGGCTAGAACGTTATCTCGTTTACCTCGGCTTAATGGCTTTTTTTATAATCAGACAACCAGGTCATCTGACGTATAAATAGATTTATCTTCCATATCTGACTAAAGCAATACATGTGTTTGTGAATGTTGGATTCATTTGTTGGAAATTAGACATAAAAATTAACAGTTTTTAAACGTTTAAATTTTCCAGATGTTCACACATTTACTTGCCTATTAGTTTATAATTCTGTTTATAGTTCAAACTCATAAAAGCAGAAAATAAGTTAATTATCGATAACACATATTTTACATTATTTCTAAAGTGGAAAGGGGTCCTCATTGCTGTATGTGTAATATTGTTTAACGTTAATTCTCTTCACATGTCTAAATCTGTTATAAGATGAAGAAAATTTCCAGTTCATGATAACAAATACTTTTTGCTCCATTGATTAAATAAACAATTGTCCAAATTCCCTTATAAATATTGTTTTTATATAGGAATCATCTGCATCACTTCGAAAAGTCAGTTTAGGATTTTTTTAAAAATTTAATTAGTTCTCTTATTCTTCTCATTTGAAATATTGAAGTTGTTATATAAGCAGTTGTTAATATTTTTATAATATAATGTTATTATTTGAAATAAATCTCGACAAAGACGAGTAGTTGAATAACTCTCCGTAATTGTGCTCTTGAGGGCGCCAGCAGTCTTTTATGTTCTGAGACCACGACGTTAAGCTTAAGTTCGTTAGTTGACCGTAAAAGGTTACGAGAGAATTATCTCGTTACTGTAGAATTTTGTGGCGATGTTACTTCCAAAAATTTATCACAAACATTTTAATGTTATACGAACCCAATGGGTATTCCTGCAATTTTTTTGGGTTAAGACCTTACCTTACCTCTTGGGGTTATAATTTTGAATAGGTATTTCAATAAAAAAAAATCAGATTGTTTTTTAGAAAAAATTGTTATATAGTTTTTAATATTTATGGTATTTCAAAAATTAAGTGCCTCAACATTTACTAGTTCAATATTATTATATCTTTAAATATAGAAATCTATGGTATTAATTATAGTCCAATATTTTAATAGTTGTAATTCTTAAATTCCAAAACAAGAATAAAAATATGTTGTTTTTCATTCGAAAGTTGCAGATACGGTTGTGTTAGAAATAAACACAGACTTTTGGACTTCCACGTCTTTAGTGATGGAGCTACAACGTTTCAACCTGACGACGACAGTCAAAACGTTGTAGTTCCCTAATAAAGCTCGACAGTTTGCGTTTATTTCTAATAAGAAGTACTTATTTTGAAAATATAATAAAATGCATTCAGATTTTGGTTTTTGAAAAAAATTATTGTGCAGTTCTTAATATTTTACGTAATAATTACAGTGTTTTATTCAAAAATTATGTAAGTACCTCAACATTTAAGTACTAGTTTAATTTTATTACCCTCAGATATAAAAATCAACAAATTTTCTATATTACTTCAAAAGAAAAATTGGTCACATATTCATAAATATTAAATTTCAAAATTTTTTTGTATTAATTATTATTATAATTGCTAAAAAATGTTATTATTTTTTAAGGCATTATAAGAAGGATTCATATTACTACAAATTAATATTATATTGGCAATTAGCACTATTACTACTATTTTAAAAACCGATATCGACGACCAGTTCAAAAACTCTCCGTAACTATGCCCGCAAAGGCGCCACCAGGATTTTACGTTCGAACGCTCTGCTAATAGTATTAGAGCCTCAGTAAACTTGAAGGTGTATCAGTCGCAAGCTGTTACAAGGAAAATTGTTCCGTTTTCCATTTTTCGGATAGTTAACAATTTTTAATATTTAATTTGTACGTAAAATTTTATAAAAGTGTACGGTTTGGTCACACCTGACGTTATTTCTATCCAATTTCTGCAAATTCTTTGGTGAGTTGAGTAATCAAGCGGGTATATAAAATGTTTTTTTTTTTCTGTCGATTTTATTAAAACAAACATTTTCCAAACTTCTTTTAAATATAGCCGTACCCCATGTGTTCTGGGACTGCCGTTATATTTGATACATTTTTCATTACAAGTATCTTTGTTTAACTTCTTACCGTCAAATAAAAAATTAAATTTTGTAAATCATAGTGTAAGCCTCAAGAACTTTTTTTTAATCTCCTGTGGAAAGTACACATCTACTTTCTCCACATTGTGACCAGAATATTTGTTAAATAAAAACTTATTCTTCAAAAAAATTTTGATTTCATAAAATTCAACTTAACTACAAATTTTTTTTTTTTTACAGAAAATGACATGAAATTTTTGTTAATTTACCTTCCTATTTTTGTGCCATTACCATTTCAAGAAAGCAAACAACTTTATGGTGAAAATAGCAATGTTTTTCCAACATGGTCTAAAATAGTTTGAATCAGAAGGTAAGCTATCTGAATTTCTAGTAATCAATTATTTTTTATTTTTTTCTCTCAAATTGACTTTATCTTGAAACTAATGCATAAAGGCACCTATTATACACCTTTTTAACGGCTATAAAAAATATTTTGTGTTTATAGAAAATGGCAGATGCAAAATACCTACAAATTGGTGTTGATTTGAGCTCCCGTCGTTTTTTTCCTACTGCAATGCCAAAAGAAACAACAACATTGAGGCAAGCTTCAGTGGAAGCAACGATATTTCTCCAGCTTGGTCTGAAGTGGATTGAATCGAAAGGTAGGCTTTCTGAATTTTTAGTGGTCAAGGTTTTATTTTTTTTTTTTGCAATATTTTATGTATTAGAAAATCGAAAGAGTTCTGTGGAATATTAAATTATGTGCTTCAGATTAATTAGAAAAATAAAATATTTTAATTAATTACATTAGCAATATTGCCCTATTTAAACTAAATAAATTATTTTCATTTTACAGCCAACAAAGATTCAGTAATTGATTCTGTCATAATACATTTTCTCAGAGGGAGAAACATCAAAGAAATTCTGGACATCATTACCTGGAAATGTAAAGGAAGAAGGACTATTACCAACTTCATGGTTCTACTATAAAGGATATGGTAAGGAAAATGTTTCCAAATTTCTAGGTTCTAATTTCAAAATTAAGTAATCATGAATAATAAATACGTTTGTGCTTGTTAATTAAATAACAGTTGAAGTGTGAATATTTGAGATTAATATGAAAGACAAAATATGAGATAAAATGAGAAAGCTAATTATTTTTATTGCTGGGGGGGGTCCTTAATTAATTAATTGTCTCAATAATGTTTATGTTACAGAAACATTGCCAAAATTCTGGATACCATACGTTATGAAGCGTTGGTCGTATCAGTAGTTCTCCTTCACTCTTGGATGCAGCAGTATTTGAAGCAAAAAAAGCAATTTTCCCATTAGAAACGAGGAGAGAAATTCTAATAATCAATTGGTAAGTAATTATATTAATTAACGAATTGTTAATTAGGTATCTAAATCTCAGAAACCTCAACTTCTTAAACATTTGTACCCTCATTGTTAACAGTGAACCATTAGATATATTTCAAGAATAGTAAATGTAGATTATTGAACAGTCCACTTGCAGTAGAACTTTGAGGAGAAAAGCATTTTTATTAAATATTAAATTTTTGAACATATAACATACGATTACACAAAAGTAAACTTTTCTTATAACATGGACGAAACAATGTACCTATTTCTTTCATCTCTAGTTTTTTTTTACTATTAAGTATTATTGTTTTATAACAATTAAACGATAGATGCATTGATAGTAATCTTAAATGTGGTACAGAATGTTGTTATCATGTTTTATTACGATATTTTATTTCTACAGTATCCCTTAACAATGTTCAGTAATAATCAGCAAGCAAATTGGCACCCCATTTACTTTGATAACTGGTTTTCATTTTTTCAAATTCTTCTTGAGACTATTCATATTATAAATATATATAGAAATCAAAACGAAGATCCAGAAAGAGAATTTTGAGAGATATTTTACATCTTACGTTTCTTTTTACTCATTAAATAGTTCACTCTCACAATAACTATGTAACAACTAATTTAAAAGTGTTTCAAACTCAGTTTCATTTACCACTCAAATATTTCATCTTTCGTTATCCCCCCTATTACAGACCCACGAATACGCCCTCCTTAACTTTTAACTTCAATTGTTCTAGTTCTAGGAAATTTTTGTATGGATACAAGTGTTCTCTTTAATCCGATCCATTGCATTAACAAAATTCTTCATCAATCCAATTGGAATACTAGTGATCATTTGTAACATTTTTTAGTTCTGAAGGATATAATAGTATTTGGTATCTATACCCCAATTAATTCCAAAAGAATAAGCCCATCACTTGTAAATCACCAATTATGACCCACCCTTATTCTTTATAACAAATATGAGTCGAATGTTTCCATACAATTCCTTCATAGGAACTCAATGGAATTTAGGTACAGATTATTACCGATGCCAACTAATAGCTCCCTTAAATTAAATTCATGTGAATAAACGACAGGGACCAATCATTTAGAACATGTTTTTGTTCTTAAATGTTAAAGAAATCATTGGGAGTATGTGCATTAAATCTCCCTCTTACGAAAAATCTGTTTCCAGATTTAATTTCAGCATTCTAATATACATTGGAAACACCTAAAATATGATAAGTAACAATTTCTATGTTTATCAGTGATAACACAAGACAACAAATAAAATTTTGTCTGTTATTTAATAAATATTTCTTGACTGTAACTAGAAACTCCATTTATAATGAATAAATTTTAGTGGACCTGAAAGTTCTTATTTTTTTCCTTTGTGCGTGTTTCTGTCTGAAATGACAATGTACAATGTTTGACAATACTACAAATTGTCATGTACCCCTCTTCGAAATAGCAATTATATGGCAGCCTGCTGTTATAACCACTAACATAGATACATTTAACGATTTTTTGAAAATAAAAATACTGCAAAAACTTACGAACCATCAACATTCAAATAACAACAAATACAATTATTTTGATTCCTTTCCTTTGGATGTTGACTTATGAAATACTCTGTATAATTGAATAAAAACTTCGAAATTTCGTTCTAGTCATTACAAAACCAAATTATTAAATAGAAATATTTTTTCTTTTGTTAATTAGCCAAAGGAAATCAAAATCAGACATACAGAACCTAAACTCAAAATGTGTTTTGGTTTGTATTATTAGTTGTATTACTTTCATTTTCACTTTTATCTAATAATTCCACACCATAGTTTATGATGCCATACTGCACTTTAAAATTTTAGGCTTTTAGATTCAATTTTACATTTTTATGTTTTGTTTTAAGTAATATTATTTAATATCACATTTAATTCCTTAATCTTGTCCACTTCTACAGAGTGTCTATCAAATGAAAGGAGAGACTTGATGCTACGGGAACAGCCATTGTCTTCAATGGTTTCTTTTTTCTTGGAAATACATCATTTGCTGTTGGTATCATCACTTTACATCACCTAACTTTTTATTTTCGATCGACGAGTGACAACAGCTGAAAATAATCAACTGTAACAGCAAACCGTTCCGTCGTTTCTTCTGGATTTAGTTGGCTCTTCACATTTGTAATTTCAAAACGTTACATTCATCAGTTAATAAAGGTGAGAATACATAACAATTACTACTATCAATTGCTCATTATTAATTTTGTGGCCACCCTATCTGTTTCAGATCGACGTTGGAGAAGACAAAGAAGACCGAAGATCCCGTAATTAATTTCTTAATTTTGTAGATCTTTTTATTTGAATTAATGTTTTATTTTGAATGCTGTTTTTTTTTTATTTTGTAGATATTTTTATTAGAATTCATTTTTATTTTGCATGTTCTCTTGCTTACCTCTTCGCTTTGCTTACTGCAATTCTTACTATCACGCTTCGCATTTACCCTACATGATCCGCAGGATTCAACGTTTCGTTATCTTGCTTGTTCCTTCTCATCTATGGTTCGAAGCGGAGGCCTCCCCGAGCGACTTGCCATAGACTTAGCTTTTTAGTTGTTCTTTGAAGTGTCTTATACACTTCTCGCGGTCTACTCTAGCGTCACTTCCTTTCAGACTGTTTGGTGTGGGTTATCTGGAATAGAAGCAATAGGCGACTGCCCAGCTCTCACAGACGACATCTGTCCAATCTTTTCTACCAAAATTCTATTAGTTTTTGCCGTTAGTCCTTTGTAGTTTAGTTGGTTAATGCACTGCACTATTCGCTTACAGGTAAAGGACACCGAACGAAGACATCATATTGTTTTACTTTTATTGTATTCTCTTTGATATTTCGTTTGTTTTCTTGTCTTTTTTTCTTACAGGTATTTATTTGTTATTTTATAAACTGTTATGTTAATATTTTACACGATGTATTTGGGACAAAAAGCTCCTCTGATACTTATAATTTTTCCAAATTGACTTTTTGGCACATTTGTTACAACCAAATTGAATTTTAATAATTAGAAGTAACTGGTGGATAAGGGTGTAGCTATAAGGGGCTGATGTGGAGGCTACAGAGTATTAGAGGGGCTTTTTTGTTCCAGGTATTATGAGGTATCTCCGAAGTATAATCTTTCTTAATTGATTTTTTGACAAAATTGTTAAAACCAAATTGAATTCATTAGTAATTTTAGTAATTACAACTAAATTTGGTGGAAAGGGCAGCGATAAGAGGAGATGCAAAAACCACACAAGGTTTTATTATGATTTTAAAATATTGATATAACAGTTTAATATTTGCAATGTTCTTTTTTCTTTCAGGTAGTATAAGTTGTATAAATCAATTATGTTAGTGATTACGTTTCATTGTTGTTTGTAAAATGTATATAATGAAATATTACACATGTAAATGTAACACTTAAAATGCTTTCATTTTTAAACAGAAATATGATGCTTGTGTCTTATGCATCGTTGTATTAATAATAAATCTTTGAAATTGTGAATTAAAATACCAATTTTTCTTGTATATCTAAATGCAATATGATTAATGTAAGATGTTATTCATGTAGAAATGCTTTCACTTCTAAACAGAAGTATGATATTTGTGAAATATAAATATTGTATCTGTAGATCTTCGAAATTATTACATCTGCATGTTAATGCAAATACAGTTAATATAAATGTTATACAATATACGAGTATATTTTTGTGTATGTTTTAAAATATTATGTACCTTTAACTAAATAAATAAACATACTTGTCATTGTATGTAAATACCAAGTCCAATAATAAATTAATTAAAAGTTATTTATCTTTTCTTTATAAGTCCTCAATACTCCCTAGATATGGGCAGAAAAATAAAATTTCACAAGTAAAATTAATTTCAGAAAATACCATAAGACACTTATGCTCTCCTAATACAAAAGTACGAGATCATTCAAAATTAAAATTTTAATTGTCACATTATTTGTTGATCAGACCTCGTATAGGTCGCGAAGTCTAAGATTTTGTTAAAATTCCGATATTTGTATCAGGAGAGCATAAGTTAAAAGAGGTATTTTTTTGTCAAATTATTTGTTGATCAGACCTCGTATAGGTCGCGAAGTCGAAGATTTTGATAAAATTTCAATATTTGTATTAGGAGAGCATAAGTTAAAAGAGGTATTGTTTTGTCAAATTATTTTTTGGTCGAACCTCGTATATGTCGAAATATTTTTACGTATACGAGGTCCGATCAACAAATAATTGACCTCCTTAGACTTATGCTCTCCTGATACAAATATTGAATTTTTAACTAAATTTCCAACTTTACGACCTATACGAGGTCTGATCAACAAATAATGAGACATTCGAGAATTTTACGAAATTACTGACTTTTGTATCAGGAGAGAATAAGTTAAATCCGGTCCTTTTGAGAGGTATTGAAATTTCTATTGAATTGTTTTCAAGTTACTTAACGAGAAAATAAGACAATTTGTAATCTTTACACTTATTTATTAATATTTCGTAAAAATTACATTATATTTACATTACTCATACTTTATTTAAACATAAAGATATATGATAAGTAATAAGCACATATCATTCAAATTCTTAATTTCAAAAACATATAAATACAGTCATCAACAGTATACTGTTAAAAAATGTATACATAAAGCTTTTATTTTTATTTTCCATATCAAATTGAATAAAGAAAGACGTATACGCTTTTTGGTTACAAAATTTATTTTATTGTCTCCACAATAGTTTTCTCCACATTGTGGCTTTTTCAGGTAGAAGAAATTTAAACTTTGTTTTTCTTTATTCAATATCTCACTTCTGTTTAATAATAAATGCATTTTAATACGCATTTGCAAGTACATCTTAAATTAATCATATTTACATTAACATAAAGATTAAAGAAAAGTTGATATTTGAATTCACAATTTCAAAAAACCTATACAATATACAATAATATATAATACAATACCAAAGCATCATACTTCCAAAAAAAGTACAAAAGAGGATTATACCTCTTGTAATTCGATATCAAATTAAATAAAGAAAAACGCACACCTTTTTTTGTTAAAAAAATTTGTATTTTATTGTCTCCACATGTAATGTACTTCCAACTTCGGAAGGTTTAATCCCGCTACCACCGAGATAATGGCACGTTTCTCTGAAAATGAATAAAATTAATAGCCCACAATATAAAATAAGCCTTTTCCTCGCACACAAAACTTACCAGTTTCGTTCATGGTGAATATGATGGGAAAATACAAAAGTTGTTGTACTTAAGTTATTTCTCCACATTGTGGCTTCTTTAGGTGGATGAAATTTAACCTTTGTTGTTCTTTATTCAACATCACACTTCTGTTAAAAAACAAACCATTTTAATCACATTTACATTAACATAAAGATTAAAGAAAAGTTGATATTCGAATTCACAATTTTAAAAACTTCGAAATATAATAATCTATAATCCAAAACATCATACTTCTGGATTTACATTTACATTACTAATTTACTAATATAAATGATTGATTAAAGAAGTAATTCGCCAAAAACTCTTGGTGAAACATTTTTAATACGAAATAAGTAAATAAAACACTTGGAGGAGTTTGAAACTCCTCCAAGTGTTTTATTTACTTATTTCGTATTAAAAATGATTGATATTTATTTCTATCTGAAAGCAAAGAGAGCACTGCAAGAATTAAACTGTTAAGGTAATATTTTAAAATCATAACTAGACATCTCTCCTTATAGCGCCTTTACACCAAATTTATTTGTAATTATTAAAATTGCTAATGAATGAATGTAGTTTTAACAATTTTGCCAAAAAAATTAGAAAGATTTGAGCTACGATCATTTTATTAATATAACAGTTTATATAGAATGTCAATATACTTGCAAGACAAAAGACAAGAAAACAAACCAAAAACAATCAACTAATTACGAGCACCCCAGTCTTGTTTGTCTTCTTCACAGACAATCTGAAACAGAAAAAGAGCATAACTAGAGAGAGATTTCGAAGTAGTCATCAATGTTATGAACTTTCTTATTTCTTCTAATAATAAAATAACTAAAATACCAACTACCAACGTGATATTTGCCGTAATGTAACTCCTAGTTTAATATTTAATCATCCAAATTCAAATAAATAAAGACTCGAATTTTGATTTTTACAAAAGTTTCGAGATACAGACAGTACTTCAAAGTTAGATCTTATTTTTCGAAACACGTAGAAAATCCTTCTTCTTTCGGGAATTTTATTGCGAGTCTGAAAAATTATTTTTATTTTTGGGAAATCCCCTAAGCTTCAAAATGCGTTCTAGCTATCTGTTCAAACCACCTACAGTGCTTCAAATTTAGGTCTTATTTTTCGAAATTTGTAGGTTATTTTATTCAGGAAAATTTTTGCGGACCAAAAAAATTTTTTTAAGGAATCCCGATTTAGCTGAAGTAAGAATCACAGATAATTCTACCTATATACGTAAGAAAAAAATCCTAATGCAATGTTTTTATCATAATCTGAATTCAAATAAATAATCATCCGAATTCTATTATTATTTTTTTAAGTAAACTATCGAAACTCTAATATATATCTATAAAATTCTCATGTCACAATGTTAGTTACCATACTCCTCCGAAACAGCTTGACCGATTTTTATGAAATCTTATATGCATATTCAGTAGGTCTGAGAATCGGCTACTATCTATTTTTCATGCCCCTAAGTGATAAGGGTTGTCCACCCCTAACTTTTTTATTTTTTGGACAAATTTTTTTATTTTTTAAAGGTAATTTGGCGTTAACAAATACATGTAACCCTTAATTTTCATCCTTCTACCACCAACCCCCATTTTTTAATAGCGATATTAGTACTGTAATAATGTTCCACTCTCAGTGGTCGATAACTAATCAATTATTATCATTATCAATCGATTAGTCATCTCGGCCAGGCGTCTACTGATGTCACTACTCACCCAGCAAACAGCACGGAGTAGGGGTGAGAATGAAGCAAATTTTTTTAGAATATTACAGGGAGTTCAAAACTGTTCTAAGAAGTAAAATAATGTTTTATTATAACATTTCAGAATGATTTGGCAATGTTGAAGAATGTTCCAGACTCTTGAAGATCATTCAAGAATGTTTTAGAATGTTAAAAAAAGTTAGAAAATGTTTTGAATCATCATAGGATGTTCTGGATAGTTCTAAATTCGCGAATATTCTAGAATATTTTTTTTTATTATTGAAGAATAAACTAGTCTCTTCGTGACCGAAAACATAAATACCTAAATCAGTTAATTAGTTAGTTAATAAACGTAGTGAATCAAAATATATGAATTTGTAGATTTATAATTACTTATTATACAGAGTGATTCAATTAACTTCTTCAATAAATAATTGAAGTTTATGGAACTCCTCTTGATATATTTTTTTGGAAATTTGGAATCAAGAGTTTTCCATAATGATAATTCAACTAAAAATATTTTCGCTTCTCTGGAACTTTTGGTTATACGGGAAGTGGCTATTAATTTTCTTTTTTTAAATGATAGGTATCTATATTTTTTACAGTTATAAAATCTGTGTTCTACTTCTGTTGATATGACACAACTTTTGTGAGAAATAAACACTTTTTTAAATAAGCACTTAATTTTTTTTTTTTAGGACTGTTTCGGCACAAAGTCGATTCTTTGTATGTATATAATATGTATTTATAAATTTTCCATTTAGTCATAGTTATGAATTGTAATATATAGCTACGTTGTCATTAGGTTATTCATCTCAAACAGGTAGGAAACCAGATTAGGGTGATTAAAAATTGGAAAAGGTCTTACCCCTCATAACCACAACACTTTTAAAAAACGCGGACACGTGTTTCGCTCACTTACGAGTCGTGAGCATCTTCAACGCAAGACTGCAGTCTTGCGTTGAAGATGCTCACGACTCGTAAGTGAGCGAAACACGTGTCCGCGTTTTTTAAAAGTGTTGTGGTTATGAGGGGTAAGACCTTTTCCAATTTTTAATTATTTGGTTTTCCACAGTCTCCTTTATATTTATTTTATTATTTCAGATTAGGGTGTTATTGTATTCATTGTATTGTAGTATTAAGTTTATTTGTTTTTGCATTCCATTCAGATCATTTAGTAATTTCCAAAAATCTGGTTTCTTACGTGTCCTGTACATTCCAGTCAAAATAGATGTTTTTATGGAAAAAAATTTAATACCAATCCAGATATGTCACAACGAAAGTTTTTCTTCCTAAACGACTTTTAAACATTGCAATTTGCAACTTTTCATACATTCTGGCATTTATCTCAAAAACATCACATTATAAAACAAATAAATTGCCACAAAATTAATTTCGTGTCTGGCTATTCTCATTACTGACAAAAAATTCATCTATAATATTATTAAAGCATTAATAATCTCGCCCCATTCCTCCTAAAATGCTCACTTTACATTTTATTAATTAACAAGAAATTAAAGTATTTATAAAAAGAGAACAAAATCCATAGTTTAAGTTGATTTTTTTATTTATCGATTGTTTCAGTAATTTTTTTCAAATCCTCAAACTTCAACTTTTAACCGTGTGTATTAATTTAGTTTCATAGAAATAGTAGATATACTGAAACTTCTCCCGCCTTCTCCCTCCTTGGCAAAATCCTAGATATGCCCCTGATATCGACACTTCATTTTCAGACACTCTGTATATAAACAACTAGTTTTGATCGTCGTAACGATATACATAACACATACAATTGTATGTACATACAAACACCTATAAGTGCACGAAAGTACGCAATAAATAATACACGAAGCTAATACCGATTACGTGTCGTAATCGAACAATGAATTAATCATGACGCAAACATTAGAAGATAATTGCGGGCAATGATTCTGCGGGATGCACTAAATGGTTAGGGCTGTGAAAGAGTAAAAGGTTAAGGCCGATTGACCCGTACCAGAGGTCACATTACACTTAATACATTATTAACATATACTAATGGAGTAATGGATCAATCGTTTGTATTTTTTTATTCCTATCGTTATGAGAGATACCTAGTTACAGAAAAATTGATCGTGAGATATGAATAGCTATTTGAAAATTAAACACGTTTTTATTGTTCCTTAGCTTATAAACTTTTAAACATTTAATCGTAATGTGTTATTTTTGTAATAGGAACGTTATCAAAAATGTCAATGACCAATTAAAAAAAAAAACAAAATATTATTGACCATTTTTAATTATTAATAAGGCGATCAAAATTGTATATTCCAATTAAAAGTGTAATCTGTATTACCAGCCTAATTTTACGGGCAAATGTTCACAGATGGGTATTTTTTACTTCTTTATTTATTTATTTATTTATTTATTTAATAAGAAAAATTTATTAAAAATATTTTTAACTGAATTGTGCCATCTTGTTTTATAACAATCCAACTTATGTACAAATTTGCATCACAACTGGGGTCATTAAAATATTTACACAGGCACTTGTATTTTCTACGTCAGCAAGATTTTCATTCTTTTATTGTATGTACAACATTAGTTAATCTTCAAATACAATTTAGGTAAAATATAAATATGTTGTATTAATAGTTGTTTTAAAAGTAATATCAAAATCATATTTTTAGACCTTTTTGAATTTATCAAAACTTTAAAGTTTATAATCTATAGGTAAGCAGTAATTATTCATAATCCTTAAGTACTAAAGTTTAGACGAAGTTTTAAAAAAATCAACAAGCTAAGAAAGTGGTCCCAATGTAACAAAAAATTTAACCATTTTTTTATATGTCTCATTATTTTAGTAAAAATACAAAACAATCACTCAACGGTACAATAAATTAAATGTAAAGGTGACTACGTTTTCTTATCGAGAAGAATCAACAAACTAGTGAGAAAGTCACCTTTACTTTTAATAATTTATTGTAGTGTCAATTTAGTTTCACCAAAATAATGATACTTTTTTTAAACCGTTCAATACCCCTTCTTAAAGGTGAAATAATCAAAATATGGCCTGTTTTTATGAATCCGAGAAAATTTGAGATTTCAGAAAAGCTTTTTCATTTTCAAATCTTTCCTTAGGAAATCCAATCCTACAGTACCTACATATACACTTCAAAATAAGTCCGTCTAGTTGTCCAAATGAATTTAAAATTAAACTACGTACTCAGTCACTAAGTAGTAATGAAGTTCCTTGTAATTTTTGAGATATTTTGTATTTTGTAAAATTTAGAATAACTTCGTATTAAAAACAGTTCATGTAGTTGGGTAAATTAATGAAACACTTGTTTTTGTCGTAAAGAGATTAAACCACCCTGTATATAAAAGTTTCTAGTTGATTAATACACTTCTGAATATTAAAATACGACAAAATGTATGTACGAACACGACATCTATCACTGTAAAGTACAAATGAGATATTACAGCTTTTAAAATTGTGTGATTAAGACTAACAAGTAATTATTTCGATTATCAATTTTGCAGTTTTATTCTGCAGATTTTTAACAAATATTAAATTAATTGTACATAATGTAAAAAGTGCTAAAAGCCTAAAAAAACTTCGCTTCTATTATATTTTAAATGGTTTGATTTTAATTACTGATAGATATATTTTTGAACATACATTATATTAAAATGTTGGTTGTTTTCTTGTTATTTGTATACTTCTTCCTCTTCATATTTTACCTAATTTATAAACAAAATCATTATACAAGACTAATGTAAAAAACGTTTATAAATTAAATCACTTAGTTATAATTGAAAATTGAACATATCATCAAAACGCTTTTTTCTAAGTACCTATAACCGAGTTTTATAATAGTTTCTTTAAATATGCCCCTGCTTTAGTAATAAGTGTGAATTTCAAATTATAAAAAATATTGATAGTACAGTTATAAAATGTGTTGAAAAGAAAAAATTCACTTACAGTATAAAATTCAAATTCCATCCAAAAAAATATATCCAATTAGAAAAGGAGCACTTCAAACTGGCACACGATTAAAATATTTATAATAAACACACTAACAATAATAAGCCACAAAAAATTATTAATAAATAAACGATCAAAAGTCATTTTTTACAGGGACAATTTCAAAATACTGTCAAAATATAAGGTTATATGAGGTTATATATATTGTGGCTAAATAACCGGTACACAATTAATCAATTCTATTAATATATCGACAAGTTATTTTGCACATGTTTTATAGAGGAAGGTCATTTCTGGTTGCCACAAAATCACCGTTATATATTTACTCATTTATTATATATTTTTCTTATTGTTATTAAGCAATTTTGTAATTATAAATATGTGGCTGAATGAGCCTAGTGTTCACAGTTATTTACTAACATAAACTTAAGAATTTATGTAAAAATTTGTAGGTTATAAATCATAAAATAGGTGTAGTGTAATTAAAAAATTAACAATATCAAATGGATAATTTAATTCCAACTAAAGAAAGTGTTCGCCCCGCCTGTAAAAAATGTGGTTACGCAGGTCATCTTACCTACCAATGCAGAAACTTCATAAAAGTGGACCCCAATAAAGAAATTCTCTTAGACGTCAGTAGCACCAGCAGTGACTCTGATATAGACTATTTAACACCCCTAACAGAGCTACGCGAAAAAGAACTGAAAGACAAGTTGAAGAAATCCAAAGTTAAACATAAAAAAGAAAAAAAAGAGAAGAAAAGAAAGCAATCTTCTGACTCCGACAGTGACACTGAAGAGAAGACAAGTAAGCGCAAGAAACGTAAGAAAAATAAGAAATATAGCGACAGTGATAAGTCTTCGAAAGACTCTGATTATGACAAAAAGTCTGCCAAACACAAGAAGCACAAAAAACACAAGAAAAAGAAATCAAAACACACCGATTCATCAGACTGATACAGAAAGAACTTTGATAATTACCTACATTAGACTTTTTTATATTTTAATACGTTATACATATATTAATCATATACAACATCTAATTAATAAAAATAAAGAAAATAGAGAACACTAAGGGCCTTGTCTTTTATTATAACCAAAGAATGTACATTTGGAAACAAAGTATCTTAACAAGAGTTGTTTAAAATACGCGACAAATTTATGCCTAGGCACTGTATAATCTATGATTATAAACAAATTTATCGTAAATTTAAAATATTCAAACAATCTGAAAAGGAATTGTGTCACAATCTATAATCACAGAAGTTACACGTATGCGTATTCTAATAATGACGGATGAAAGATGTTTTAATTAAAAAAAAAGAGAAAGAAAACAAGGGAATCTTAACATATCAATATAAAATTATAATATTGGTCGTAAATGGGAATAACCATGCACACACTTTGTACTTTCAATCGTACTTATTGTTATAATTGCGCTAGAAATAATAAGTTAAGTATCCCAAATATGCATTGTGATCACTATTATTCCAACTGCAGAACGTTTTCAATATATTTAGATTTTCCTGTGTCTTATTCACAAAATATTGGCACATCCATGAGAACATTTTGTGTTCACTTTTTTAAAGGGTTTGAAGTCAGATATTATTTTAACCATAATTATCTATTTATGAAAGAAAAATTAAATTACTAGTGTCGACAAGAATGTTCATTTTAATGCTCTTTAGTTTAAAAAAAATCTTCAGTCATTTTTATTAAATAAATTAAATTGTTGAGGTTTATAAATTTTTGAAGGCAATAATTTATTAATTTAAATAGAATAGAATTTTTACAAGCAAAATTATTAATGTCTTTTGAATATATAACAGTTACAAAATTTTCGTTCTTTTTATTTTTAAAAAATACTTACTGATAAAATATTAATCCGATAACAAACCAAGACATTTTTTTTACCAAATAAAATAAGAACATATATTCTAATCAAAAAGGTTTAGGCTCCATACACACGACTTTATCCGCATGAAATATGGACAGATGCTATTTTTACTGATAGTTTCAAATAATAATATATCAAAAAAACAATTTAAAAAAGGAACCCAGGTCAGTCCCAATAAGCTCTCCTTGAAGTTTGTAAGGTCTCCCCAAAAGTAATTTATTTCTTAATACCAACTGATGAATAATCCTGGTTGAAACATTATCTGAAGGGGAAATCATCTGAATTTAATAAAATATATAATAAAAATATTTAAAAAATGTTATCATTCAATTTTAAACTCCCTGTTTAAATGTAGAATTTCAATAAAAAGGTTACAGAATTTTTTAAACAATATAATGAACTTCATCCTGCAGTCGATTTTACAACAAAATAGATCATAAAAGAAATCTGCTTTATGGAGAAAAATCTCCGCGGCATCATCAAAACCTCATGGATTGCGTTTACAGGCACGACTAAGTAGTTTGCATGATTGCATACATATATATGACTTGAAAAAAGTTCCATATCACAATACGTTACATGCGCGATACAAATTCGATTTGAATTTTATGCTAGTCAAAAGGTTATTTCTACGGACCTTAAGACGTTGGTACAATAATTCGACATATTAATAATAATGGATGGGTGCAACACGATTTCTATCCTTGTTTTTCTTTTTGGTAACTATAAAAATAAGCGCACTCCATTGGCATGTAAAAAAACTGATTCGTGTTTTAAAGAGTGTCTCATTGAAATGAAATTAATTTATGAACATAGAAGAACGAAAGAGAATGTCTACTACTCAGTATGCAACTTAACTGTGTTGATTGAACAAAACTCCTCGTTTACAATTTATGAAAAGCGCGTCATGTTCGGTGCGTGTTTGGTATTCACTTCAAAAATAATACTATTAATTATTTAAGTAGTATATTTGTGATGTTTTGGCAAAAAACTATTTAAAAATACTGAAAAAATATACTCGTTGTTTCGTGGAATATTTAACAAAAAAATTATTTACTGGACATTCTTATTATGTACACGAAGATCTGAGAATATAAAAAGATAATATAATTTAATAGCTGCGAATTTTTATTATAATATAATATCATTACGGCCGTAAACAAACTAATGAGAAAATATTTTTCAATTTTATAGATACTCTAAAGCAAATTGATTCACTGGTTGTTCAAAAATAGACAGAAGATAAAATGAAATGCTTATAAGTATTTCATGATTTTTACTTTAAAGGAATTTATTTTAAATACTGCAAACAAAATTTCACGAATCAATTTCTTTTGCGCCGTTCAATTAATAAAAGCTACATTTCCATATTTAGCACCTTCTTTCGTGTCCATTGGCAAGAAAAACGTTAATTTATATCTGCTCTTTAATTAAGTAGTAATATGTAATATTGTTATTAAAGCACTGTTCCTTTAAGTTAATTTACAATTTATACTCACTTATAATACTGCCAGAGAACTATGAATACGAAAATGCCAGAGAGAATGAAAGAGTTGCAGAGGAAAAGAAAAAATAATAAATACAAAAAAATAAACAGTTAACAGAAATCGCTAATTCGAAAAAAAAATTAACCACATTTTAAAGATTTTTCGTTTTATATGACTGAATATAATATTGCTACTTGAATAGTACATTTACTTAAATGGTCAAAATTAATTAGGGGCCGGGGCATAGGGATGACGGTAAACATATTTTACCAAAAATTAAAAAAAGTATCTTAAATTAATCTTCTTTATGGCATTCGCACTTTACGTTCTTACATCCCAAATGATATGTTTCGGGACCCTTTCATGCGCCCTTTTTGTCTGGCTCTTGCTTGATACAGACGCCAGTTTTATCATCCACGTTTGTCATTTTGCTGTCACTGCCCTCAATAAGTTCATTTCTGAAACGAACGGCATGTTTTCATTTAAAGACTGAATAATTATGATGGAACACATTTTTCTCGAGTATGCAAATGTAAAAATTTACCTTACAACTACAAGAAATAATAATGTGTATGTTATACCTACTGAATTGCAAATGCGCGAATTTTTTATAAGAACGAGTTGAGAGGCAATGTTCATAGACGTCACGTAAATTTAAATCATACGGTATAATTTTGATATCAAAATCAGAAAGCAGACTGAATTTGCAAGAAGAAAAAAACGTTTAAATAGAAAATGATACGTTTTAAAACTTTAATTGAGTTTTCGTAGTTTCATAGCTTTTTAGGTAGGATTAGTAACAAATAATATTCCGTGCCTCCCTTTAGGATTTGCCTAGGTTTAGGATCAGTCCAAACCATATAAAATTTAGAAATTTAAGCACGCATCTGATTTGGACTAGTCCTAAGCCTAGAAAAAGTGTGAAGAGAGGCACGGAATCTGATTGTTACTAAAAACTAAACCTACAAAGCTACGAAAACACTATTTTTTTCCAATTAAAGTGTTAAAAAGTATTCATTTGGAAATAACTCCGAAACGGACCAAGATAACGAACTGCAGTTTTAACGTTTTTTATTGCAATTTTAATCTACTTTCCGATTATAATATCAAAATTATACCGTATGATGAAATCAAAAAACCTGTTATAATTGTGAATTGTCCTCTAGCAATTTTATTAGAAATTATCGGGTACCAATGGATACGGTAATTGCACACTTACATTTCTTTTTCAAACGAGTTTGCTAAAATCGGATCAGTCGTTTAGAAGATACAGCGATTTAAATAATTAGGTATTCAGGGACTTGCCCCACTCTTATTAAGGTCGGTATTTCAATAAGCCTAAAGCGAAACTTATGCGAAATTTTAAATTACACCCTAGCAATTACGCCCCCTTGTAGTAAAATGCGGAGCTTAAAAATGATTTCTAAAATTTTCGCATGCCCATTTTAGTATGCAGTTTTTTTGTTTTTTCTTGAATTTCTATACCCGGTAATTCTCGAGATATGGCCGGTGACCACCCTTAATAAAGGAATTTAATACTTTCTTTCGTTACGTACCTATTGTAAACGCCTTTAAAATGCTTTAAAAATTTACTTACTTGGCCTCGTTTTTCTGTTCACTACCAACGTTACTGCTACAATGATCGGCTCCGTCGCCACCTGCCACTACGTGACCTCCGATTTTCTTGACCACTTCCTGCAGTGCCTGGTCAACGATTTGAGCCACTTCTGTCTCAGCTGCATCTCTTCTACTTTTACTAACCGCCTCGTCTTCGTTCGCATTTTTTACAACGTCCGTTGTCGTCGTAGTCGCTGTTGTAGACGTTACGAGGACGTTACCGGGTGCTGCAATTTCAACCGCCTGACTGTCGTGAAAGGCGCCGGAGTTTGGGTTCTCGGTTCGATTCGGAAGAGCGTCGAAATTCGCGTCGAATACGGCGGCAAATGTTGCCGAACTAAAATCAGCCCAATTGTTGGTGCCACAGTCGGCTGCTGTAATTGCAGATGTCGCCTCGTCTGCCATCTTTTCACTCGTGCTCCACGGGTCCTGCATCGATATTGGTGTTACAACACCTTTTTTAGTCGACAACCATGCTACAAAAAGAATAGGTACTTTTCTCAGTTTTTAAAGTTTTGATTCTGGTACATAAGAGAGCAGATGAAGAGTTCTGTCGGTCTTAGAGTTTTTGCACAATTGCAATTAACAATGTACTAGCAAATAATTTTGCAAAGATCACTCTGTCGCCCGATTAACTTATTTCAAATTTTCTAACAGATTATTAAAGTTAGGTGGTGATGAATGAACAAAATGTATTCTCATTTTTTATTTAAATTTCCAGGGATTTAGTCAAAATTGCAATGCTTGTATTTCTTTTAATTATTTTGTGTTTCTTTGCAAATGTAGTTTAATGCCACTTAAATATGTCAAAAAAAAAAAAGTGCATGACTTACAATCAACATCCACAAATGGATTGTCAGAAGGTGGTGAGCCATCTTCACTATCGCTACTGCTATGATATCCTCCCAGTCCAGAACAGTTGTCGCCTGCTCCCTTTTTCTCTATCACTGTTTGGAACGTATGATCTTTGTCTTCGAAAATTTGATCATCAGCATCATCCAGCGTGTTAATGTTCTGGGCACAAATCTGTTTAAAGAATTCGTGCTGTTGCACGAGATCGCCTTCCGATAAATCGAAGTTAATATTCGTTCTATCATCTATAGCTCTAGAAAAAGAAAATATATGAGGGAAATAAGCATAATTTTATTGCACAGGAAGGATTTACTGTAATGCGTCTTCGTCGTCGTTGAAATCGTCGTCGTTATCACTGTAACTTTCGATGAACTGGGGTGTTAATTGTTGCATTTGGTATTGCGCATAAACCTTCAAAAAGGAATAAAATAAAGTAACCATTATAATTTAATAAACGGAAATAAATCAGAAAATATATTTTTTTCACGATTCAGGATATCATCCATACTTAATAACATTAAAGGCAGTTAATATCAGGAAATTGGACATCAATTGTATAGAAACGCAGACAATCAATTCCGCTTTTTTTTTTTTTAACGTTTCGACCATTTTATTTGGCCTTCTTCAGGCGTCTATAACATACATAAACGAATCATGAAAATAACTAATAATATAAAATAACAATAACATCCTTATACAACTTAAGTAATATAAGAAAATTTACCTTGATTTATAAGCGTAACAATATAGATATTTTTAACATAATCCATCCTTCACACAACACAATTACATAAGTAATAAAACTTAACAGGTTAAATTAGTTGTTTAACGTCAGTTCAACAGAAAAATTGCAACATGTAAGTAAGAACCAGTAGACAGCAAGTCAATCTAACCAAAAACTACAACATAAACAAATGCTAGCGATCGGGGCGCCAATAGTTCACAATATTGCTACAGCGGGAAAAACCAAGTTACGTATTACAATAAAACCAGGTTAAAAGCTATAGTTCTTATACATATTTAAAATATCATTATATATTGCACTCAGATTCTGGGTATCAGTGCGTTTATTGACCGTGTCATTGAGTTTAATCCACACCATCTCGCTTATCCCACGTTTAAACCAGTTGGATTCTAAATCTAAAATCTTTACGCCGCCTGCGTTTCTATACAATTGATGTCCAATTTCCTGATATTAACTGCCTTTATATATTTTTTTGTATTTCAAAGATAATTAAGTAACTAAGAGAATTAACACAACATTAACAAATACCTGTTGTTGCAAAAGCATAGACTGTGTAAACGGTAAATCCCCGTATTCATCGCCGTCATCATTTGCAACGCAGGGGTTGGCTCCACCCTTTTGAATTAAAAAATTAACATAAATAAATAAAATGCCCAACAGTAAAGTTTCTTAAAACATACCAGCAGGGTGTCCCTTTTCTTGTTTATTTCTTGAAGTGTTGATTCGGTAAACTTCTCAAATTCTTGGGCCACCGCGGGTACGGTCGTCTTTAAGAATTCCCCTAAAGAACTTGTCGAACAGCAATTCAATATGCTGTTCGCCAAATTTGTCAAATGGCCCATGTAACCCTGTCGTAAACCGTTTGTTTGAGATCTACAATAAATTATGTATTAACGATTAAATTATTATATAAGAAAATTACAAAATTAAGAAATTTTATAAGGAAAAATTTTTAAAAACTGTTTTTCCTTTTTTCGTTGCCCCCCCTTTCCCCAACCCCCCCTTTCCAAAAATTCCTTTTTTTTAACCCTTTAATTTTTAAAAACAATTTTTAAAAAAAAAAAACCTATTAACGGGGGGGGGAAAGTTAAGGGGGAAAAAAAAGTCTTTTAAAAAATTTTTCCCCTTTTTTATTAAATTATTTTTTTAATTTAAAATGATTTAAAAAAAGAAAACTAAAAAGAAAAATAAATTTTTCACTACCCCCGGTTGGTTTTTTTTTTGAAAATAAAAAAAGGGGGCATTATCGTCCCCTGTTTCGTACGTGACGGGAGCTTTTAAAGCGGAGGTAATACAAGCTTCAACCTGAGTGTGCAAAAAATTGTTCCATGGATACTTAAAGAACAGATCGAGCAAGATCTGAAACGTGCCAAGATTCATGAGCTCCTTGATCACGTCCGAACTGTTTGTAGCGATAAAGGTTGCAAACAACTTGGCCACCTTCAGGCGAGTGTTACCTACGGGCACCTGCAATGTACCCACCGTCATGCCAATTGGCTCTTTCTGAAATTACAAAAAGAATAAATAAACTACAAATAAAAACAGTTTATAGTAATCGAAAAATTAACGTATTTTAGATTTTAAATTCGTCGCGATTTAATGAATATAGAGAAAGAGAAATGCTTTTAACACTGATTGCAGCATTAATCACAGTTACAGGAGAATGTTTTGATAAAATATTAAAACATTCGAATAGATGTATATGAACTTTAAACTACTAAGAATATTGTATATCTTTAATATCTGCCGTACCTAATATCTACAGATCCTTACTAGGAGTTTTCTATAAAAAAGTAGCACAAAAACCTCTATTTTTTAAAGATGCACTTTATTAAAAATTTTCAAGTTAATTGCTGTTTTCTTTTTAAACGTTTCAGAGCAAACTCATTCTAAATTCAAGCCAACAAAAAGCAAAATTAATAAATTAACATAAACTCACCCTAGGAGGATCTAAAAGTAAATTATGGAAGTCCTGAAGTCTTTTGAGAACGGGCGGCATCATCATTTCGACTATTCTCTTCTTGTACTCGACGTCGCTACTTTCTTCAGTTACCCTGAAAATGGGAAACCTTCAGATAAAACATAGACATTGCATCGTTAATACGATCACTCACCCGATTGGTTTACTGAATTCTAAAAGGGCTAAAAGTACTTGAATGCCTCCCACTATACAGCTCTCCACTTTCGTACCGGAGAGTATTTGATCTAGTAACATCGTTATTATTTCGGGACTACAAATATAATAAAATACTTATTTAGTAAAACTAAATGTGTATGATACTTTTTTATTAACGGATTAATACACTTTTGATGGGTATCTATCAAAAGTTAAGGAAAGAAATGTTTTAAAAAAAATACTTACGATTCTACAGTGTTAAGTAACAAGTCGGGTTCGTACCGCTCCGTATTATTTCGCTGAATGTCTCTTGCTGTTTTAATAAAATCACACAATAATTGAGCAACATTGTAATGCCTTTCTTTATCTACTGATGGGTTCAAAAGGGCCACCAATGATTGCACTATTTTTTGGCTGTCTAACCACTAGAAAGAAAAAGTACAAATAACATGAGTCCGCATACGATAGAGCTGAAACTAATCATAAACGAAGATTGCAAATATTTTTTTTATACAGTACAATTAATAAATCACTGTTTCATCAAACTAACTTGTTTATAATATGCATGTAAAAAATATTTAGAAAGTACTATTTTATATAATTAATTTTAACATTCTACCAAAAACTATTTTACATGTACTTGTTGTTTTAAAATTGTAATTGTCACCAAATACATACATAAAACTTTTCTTGGATGCAGTTTTTTTACTTACTTGCAAAATATTTTGCCGTAACTCGGTACCTTTGACCTGCGTCATAAGCTTGAGCGTGAGATCCATGATTGCAGAGGTACCGATGTGCTTAAGCATGAGTGGTATGAAATTTTCTTTCTTCTTTAAAAAATATATGACCTGTAAGCAAGTTACCTGATGGGATAACCAGTTCTGGTTTGGACAACCGGAACAACAAGGACAAGGAAAACGGAAACATAAACAGGCAAATGGGAAGAAGGAAAGGGAAGGTAAAAAAATAAATTACTCTCTAAGTTCTACTATGTAATACGACAATCGAAAATATGATGAACTGAATGCTATGTTTCACAAAATTTATTCCTTCAAGGTATGTACCTTTAATTGTCGATAAATTCAAATAAAATATTTAATAATTCTAACTCTGAATTTATTTCTGTATGTTTAACAAAGACCCTAACAGAATTATTTACGACAAGTTTAATATAAAAGTACAATTACACCTTCCTAACTCAACATCCTAAATGGGTTCAAGTTAAAGAAAATTTAAGTTATTAATTATTTTTTATCTCAAGGGAACCAGAAAAAAATTCAAGTTAGAAAGAGTTGTGAGTAGCACAAACTTCAGTTGTAGTAGGTCGACTGTATACTAATATGAAATGATTTTTTTAATAAAATTTAAATATGAATAATTTTCAAACCTGTTCAGTCTTCATGGCAATAAGAACACACATAATTTCACTAAAATATGATGCCAAAAGGGAATTCAAAGGTGGCTCGCTATCAAGAAATGAATAAAGCTTGGACAGCAGTGCCTCATTACTAGCAAGTCCTTCATTTAAAGTAGGAATGTCACAGACTAGGATTTGACATGCAATATAGGGATATTTGAAACGTGAACGTTCCTCTATCTCCACTGGTGGCTCAACAGTTGCCAATGTTACGAGTTCTTCCAAATTCTCAGGTTTATTTAAGCTGCAAACGCAGAAAACATTAAAAACATTAAAGGAAGCATTTTGTCAAACAAAATTCATATGGTTTAGAAAATGTCTTAAATTTCCCCTAAATGCTCATAACATAAACTGCATAAAAAATATTAAACAATTGCAATAATAACACAAATGCAGAGTTGGTAAATTTTTTCATCGAGAGAGCTTCATGCCTCAAATTCAATGTCCATACTTAAGTGTACATTTTAAAATCTAAAGGCTATTCATCTAAATTTAATTGGTTAATAAAATCAAATTTACTTTCATATCCAAGGAAAAAATAATTAGGTTCATTAAAAGCCATAATAAGAGAGTTTTAAGTACAAAACAAAGCCCTTTTTTGGAATGCAAATAATAAAGTTTTTAGCTTATCAAACCTCAATAACTTGTTCATGACCCAAGGAGTTAATCTATAGTGCTAAGCCCTAAAAGTACTAGAAGCACATTTTTAAGTACAAAAGACTAAACAATTCCAGTTCTACACAATGGAATTGCAAATTATATGAAAGGCAAATTAATAAATTAATAAAAGAAAGTTTACTGTTAACTATGCATACTATAATTAAAACCAACCATTACTCATTCATTTCATTTAAATTATGATTTCAGATAATTAATGATTTCTAATATTTGACATTATTTGCAACAGTATTAAATAAGATGGAAAACTTATTGACATAAAATGATACAACTGTAGCTTAAAAGATCTACTTACAAGTCAATCAACGCCTTATTCTGCAATTTGCATTCATTTATAATATCTTCTTCGTTCAACAGTTCCTTTAACGTTATGCCCTAAAAGGTTAGGTGAAGTAATTATTCCCTTAAATTTGTAATATTACCATTGCCTTACCTCTTTAGCTAAAAGTGTTTCTATTTGCGACGAAGATCCGTTATTGTACTTCCAAAACATTTTTAATAAATATACAAACTCGAGTGTAAGAAGCTACTTTACAAAAACAGAATGACACATGAACATGGCATTTGAAATAATGGAATCGAATTGAACTACTGTGACCACAATTACGTAATTAATCTGCCCAAAAATTATATTTTGAATGCCGTTTTGTGGTTTCACTTTTATATCCTTAACATTTACGTTTTTTGAAGACGTTGAGTTAGGTACATTTGAAATAACTTGCCCTGCTAACGAAACAATAAAAGTAGACTTTCAAACTAAAAACGACTATTCTAAATCACATATCACAATTTCCATTCTAAAATTAAAGTACGGGTTAGGGTGTTAGAAACAGTTTTTGTAATTATTTATTACAAGCACTAGACTATTATAAGCAACTTAACCACCATTATCCATCCCAGAATGCACTTGTTGATTAGGTGGAAGTGACAGGCTACCCGCGAAATTTAAATTCTAATGTTTCAAGAAGAGAATGACAGAAAATATAATTTAACTAGAAAAGTCGTGTTGAAACCAACAAATTTTATTTAAAAAGTACTTTAACATTTTGATCTACTACCATTCGCTGTTATATATTGGCAGAAACGCAAATTTTGAAAAGATAATAATTTCTGAATTAGGAAAACTAAATTTAAAATTTCTAAACATTAAGTAACAGCATTACCACATTCTCCTTCATTCTTTATTTCTAAACATTTAAAATCACAATAGATTGTAAAATATGCAGGTTGCAGAAATATTATTGTCGTGCTGAATCCAAATATTGGTATTGAAATGACTTTTAAAACTTTGCAATTATTGTTTAGTTTATCTCGAAGTGAAAAGTATATACGGTAAAATAGTCATAACTTTAAAGTTTATGCATAACATATCTTCAGTATATTCTACATTCCTCTTTCACAATGAATATCATTTTGAACCGAAAGTTTTGCTATTACAAGATAAAAATCCGTTCTGCAAATAGTATAACATATTCTCATTTGAACATACTTATGTAAGTAAACAAACAAGAAGAAACCACTAAATTAATTGATTTATTTAAAAGTCTCCACGTACGTGTACAAAGCAATAAGTAAAAATCATTTGATATACATTAAATTATTAATATAAAAATTGCTCGATATCATGTTTACTTGCACACTAACAACACAAACCCGTCTGTCGTTATTTCTCGGAGTGACCGATACCTTTTCCGATTTTTTATATTACCTATTTAATTTTAAGAGGTGTCGCGGAAACGGGCACAGCACGACCACCAATAATGATCTGGGGACCTGAATAATAACGGACCAGTAAACTCGATCCTCGTTTAAGCTGGTGTTCGGATGACAAATGTTGCCAACAATCTATCCAAGAGGAGTAAATAGGCATATTCGGAGGCATTCCCGCCTTCAAACCTGAATTCGTCACAGCCATGCAATTGGACACTACTTGGAATGGATATGTAATGGCGCTTGCAATAAACTAAAGAATATAACAATAATAACTGCTTAATTGAAAGTTCTCTAATAATATAGTAGAATAGATAAACTGACAAAATATTTACTAAGGAACCCTTACCGACATTGTAGCAGTTGTATACATATGTAACTCTTTTTCATCAAAGATGTAGGTGTTAACAAGATAGGACAAAACATGTGCTAAGACTATGGAAAGAGCATCTCCCAACACTCTGGGTATTAGCCCAGAAAAGAACCCACCTATTCCATTCTCTCTGTATACTTCAACAATTGAAGTAAATAAACCACTGAAAAACAAAATATTACAAATAGATGAAACAAAATATTACCATTATCATTGAACAATTTTACCTGTATTTAGTTTCTTGTCCAACAAACTGGGCCATCATTCGAATACTTATCACATGAAAAGGGTGGCTAACGATGATGGCAGTGGTACGACTAATAAGATCTCTCTTAATATTATCAATGACATGCTGTCTCCTAAAAGCAAAAAAATTAGCTTAAGGCTTGTGCGTTTCAATTATCAAAATAAAACAACTTTAGCTCCTCATTCATTTCAGCTTCATCGTCCAAAGGTTCATGATTATCCATCTCCATTTTTTCCAAAATTTTTTGACTGGCTACAGCACTAACTAAATTTCCACATAATTTCGGAGTTAAGCCCCTATAACAACCGTAAAAACCATCCGTCGTCTTTATATACCTCACTGAAAATATTAAATTTATATCTGTCGGTATCTGTTGCAAATTTACTTACCATATTGAAAAACATTTGGCAGTTTTAAAGCAGGCTTCCCAAATAATGTAGTGGATGATTTTGGGGCTATTGGCTCATGCCCAATCTATTAAAATAAATTTAATTGAAGTTTTAGTATGAGGTTCACATTCAATGTTTGCACCTAACCTGTATTAAAACCTTTGCATATTCTAAAGGATGGGATGCAGTATTCACTATTATTCTTAATGCATAGTTCGACCAGGTGTTTTCCTTCGGCTTTGACATGCTACTTCTATGTTGGAATTCTTCGTTTTTGAATTTTTCAAAAATTTACATCAAATAAATGAAGATGAAAGCTGCCAAAACCCGGCCTTCTTATTTTTCGCCAGTTTCTAACAACATCGTTTTTCTAAAAATACATTTGCTAAGAAGATAAAGATAAGATAATTTCTAAAAACACTTTAATATTTTAAATTTTCCTTGACATATATTTTCTACACATATAATGCTTTCATAAACATAACAATCACCCCTTAAAAGAGGTTATGTTCCAGTTTCCCCATACAATTATCAATATTTACCCAAACTGAGAAATTGACCCTTATTTATATTTTGCGTAAGTACTACAAAAATGAATGAATGTTACCTTGAATTCTTTGACGCTTTTCCAATTGGTTATGTAATGCATTTTTAAAATAAACCGCGGAAAAAAAGTTTATTGAATTTTAAATATTTCTTACCTAATAATAAGAACAGTACAGAAATGGCACAGAAACTTTCTGTATAATTTCAACAAAAAGTAATAATAAATTAATGGACAATAAAACCAGCTAACTTGATTATATCGATTTATCGCATTAATTCAAATTGAATTAATATTTAAATTAAATCAAACCAAATATTTTTTGATAAATTATGTAAAGCTTAGATAAGAAGCCAATAACAATTAAAATTAATTATACTGATAAACGACTTATTAAAAAAAAATTAAAAATCTATAAGAATTTAAAATAAATATGTAATCATTACGAGATTTATTTAGTGTAACATTTTCAAAATAAAGAAATGTATCTTTAGGTCAGTAGTAGAACTAGCTGTGGTGGATACTTTACCCCAAAACCACCCCATGAAATGCAACGGAATTTTAAGTTACGAAAAAAAAATTGAATTCAGATGAGTATTTTTTTTGTATTTATATTAATTGTCACAATTTTTTTTTACCTATTTACTATCAAGTTATTAAGGCTTTCATAAGCAAAGACAACAATTATGACCTTAAATGCCACAAAAGCGAAGAAGCCTCTTCGTAAAGCGACCACCGCGCATCATATGCACGAGCGCCCTGATGGTATGGCTGCGGAAATGAAAATGTGTCTTGTTGAAAAATCATTTATTATAAATTTCTTCATCTAAACAATTAATATTTTGGTAGAAAAATTATAAAACCACTCTTATTATTAAATAAAGCAGCTACTTCGATAAATATTTTTCTAAAAAACCCTGTATGCTTAGCTAATTAGTTTTTACTACAACATTATAATTAGAATAAATAATTTACAAAAATTTATTTAACTGTCTGAAAACAAATTAATCGTCTTTTAAAACAAATAATAACACCGCACTTAAGCCTCTCTAACTAATCATGCACTTGTGTATGTCTCAAGGCACAGTTCGTTCTAAATGCAATAAAATCGATTATCAATATTTAGTGTAAAATACTGACTCAACGAATCGTGGCTCTTACATTTAATTAAATATTAATTTAACAGATAGAAAAATAGTAATAAAAAGACATGCCTATTAACAGTGATACAAGATACTTAACAGAAAAACAAAAATAAATAAATAGGTACCTAATAAAAATAATTGTCACAATTATACAATTAAAAAAAAAAAAAAATTAAACTAACAATTTGATATCACTAATAAATATGCATGCCATTTATAACATACTTGCATACAATATAAACGGTATAGACATAAAAAATTAGAGCTTGCGAATTTATTTAATTAAATTACCAGTTAGAAAGGAAGAGCAAATTATATGAGGTTCTTCCACCTACGTGGTTTGGTACATGCGATGTTCTATTAGAAATAATGTTCTATGTATATTTTTCAAAGAGGGTGAAAACGTAAGTGGGGTGGGTCTTGAAGGATTCGTCTTGGAGCGTCTGGCGCTCAAATCACTTCAGCGAAAATACACTGCCATCGTTACATCTTTATGATACTGGATGACATTCTTTATATTTTTCCTTTTTTTTGAACTGAAATTTTATTTTTAGAAATTGTGAACTAAGAATCGTCGAGAGTGATTTAATCTACCGGGTGTATAGAAGCTTAGGAAAAAAATAATTAAAATGGCCATGACAAACTCTTTGTAATCATTCACAAGTTCTGCATTTCACCTCAAGGGAATGCAATTAATAGAATGAATCATAAAATTCAAGATTTCTCCGAAAATTGCTATATTTAGCTATGACTTTAGTAACATTATTAAAACGCCTGACAAATTCTTATTATTCAAGTTAATGCTATATGAAAATTTTTGGAGAAATCTTGAATTTTATGATTTACCTAGATTTGCCCTACTAATTGCGCCCCCTTACGGCAAAATGCGAAGATATTCTCATGACCATTTTAGTAGTATTATTTTTCGTGAATTTCTGTACCCAGTAATTTCCGAGATATCCTTAATACCAAACCCGGTATAACAATTTTGAAATCTTTTTATTGAAAATAAATCACCCAATGTATAATATATCTATACACATGCACACCTCAAAATACACCAAAATACGGTTTTATCATTTACACGACTCAGTCGTTCGTTCATCCATTTTTTTTAAGCCTAATAAAAACACAACGCTTTCAAATTATTTAATTAATCAAAAATATTAATTAAATAGGAAAGTTGCTAATACCAAAATTTTGTAAAATTATAGGAAAATATCTTGGTAAACGTCGTTTGTGCAGACTTTGTAAAAATATGTCTTTAAATACGCTTAAAAAACTATAATGCCAATTTCATCCATCATTCGACCGATATAATTTTAAAAGAACTATTAATACATTATTGTACTTATTCCTATATATTAATATAAGGAATAAAGCGGCAGTTTAATTCCTTTAGAAACTCGAGCTCAGTGTGTTTAGGGTTTTCTGCTCTTTTTGTATTCATTTTCAAAATTTATCTCTGAATTCCAACCAACAACATTTAAAACTTGTTCATCATCCAATCACTCAATTTTAAAATTAATAAAATTATACTACAATGATTAAACGAAAAACAAAACACACTGTTATCATTATTTACTCGTATAAAGTGCAGCAATATCCTGTAACGCCGAACTGGTCCCGAAAACAAGAGCCAAAAGTCCCGTTATAATAACCACAGCATCCTTGTAAATTTTCCAGTTATATTTTCCGAAACCTTTATCCCAAAACGTAATAATTTCGATGAGTACAGGTACCATGAGACCAATGATGGAAAAGCAAAGGGCTCCAATAAGACTAATAAATGGTTTAATATCAGGCACGGCGACTGATACTGCAATGGCCACCACCACCATTACCGTTCTCAAGACGTAGTTCGACAGTAGAGGTTTCGATTCAAATTTGTGCTTTACATTGTTCCATACGATGTCCAGGCACACGAAAAATTGTAATGCGAACGTCATTAACACTGCCAACGATATCAGAATTTGAACAGACTGAGCCAAACTGGAAAAAAAATAATTAAATAAGATTTGAAGAATATGACTTGCAAAGGACTCGATTTTGGGGGAGATCTCAAAGTTATATAAGCTTGATTACGCACAAAGCAGCTTCGGTTTATTGATGATTTATCGAAACTGTATATGAGAACTAAAGTTTGAAATCGCGATGAAATTTTGGCATCTCGATAAATTTGTGACCAATAACTTAATATTCCTAATACTCCTAATAACCCTGTACTTACTATTGGTCTTTAGGTAAATTTAGAGTGATGGAACCTTTTGCCAAATCGCCATACTTGAGGTACCCGAAGAATCCCAAGAAAATGTAAATTAAAGTGACAAAAGACATCCCTCTGTTCATTATTCCGCAAATTCCTACAAAGTTTTGGGGTTTCTCCATGTTATTTTCAAGAGGCATCACCTAAAATACACAAAAAATATATACAAAACGTTAGCAATTAGAGAAATTCAAATAGAAAGGCAAAAATGAAACTTACAACACCAATTCCTTCCAGTGCAAAAACTGTAATACTGAAGAAGGTTGGGAACCGCGAAACCGGTGCAACCAACTGCCGTTCACTCATTGGTGGAATGTCGATCATGAGGTAGTAGATGGTGATGGCTATACCCAAGCCCATGAACACGTTTGCCAACATGGAAACTGCAGCCAAGTGTTTCAAATTTGGAACGTAGCAAAGTAAAAGGCAAGGCACCAACAAGGCTGCAATTGCTAGTCGAATGTTGATTTTGTAGCCTAAATAATGCTCGAATATCATGAGAAAACTCTCAGCAACTATTACAGCATAAGCACTGCAAGTGCCATAATATGTAATGAAGATCCCTATATCCACCACCTTTCTATAATATAATGATATAAGTATAAGTATATTTATTATACATTAAATTAAATTATTATTTACCTCCCCACAGGCCCAAATCTTCTCGCCCATTTCGGCCCACGGACGCAAGCTTCTTCAGCAACATCAGCAAAAGTCATCTGAGTTTTCCCCGCCCTTTTGTACAGTTCATGGGCACAGACAACCTAAATTTAAATTTTATTTTATTTAAAACAAAAAAAAGAGATCAATAAAAAAAACTTCATATGTTGGCAATTAAAAATGTGTAAAATGTTGTGGTTAATTTATTTAGTGTGTGTCTATTTTTAAAATAAATTGAAAATTAAAACTTACTAGTATATACGAGCAATGCGTTACTATCAGTGAAGCAAGTATGGTAGCAAATATTCCTAAAAGTAAACCTGAGCTTGCAAAAGCCAGGGGCATTGCTAAAATTCCTGTTCCTAAGCATGATTTCAGTAAATGTATCAATGTATCAGTGTTTCTGGAAAAGAAAAATTAATAAGTAAAATATCTACAGATTAATCATAAAAAGATAAGTAGTAAACAGTAGAATTTGTCGAAGGAAAATTGGTAACTTTAATTAGAGCAGAGTTTTAATGCTTTATGCTTAAAAATGTGTTTCAAGACCTTTCGGGGTTAGAAGCACTGTATTTCAAACCCTTCGCGAACAAATAGTTAGGGCATGATAATCAAATTACTTTATAAAAGTAATTAGTAATTTGTATTTCAAAAAGGGCTTTGAATACTTTCAAATTACTTAAAGCCCGTTTCAAAGTATAAATAAACCGAAACCATTAAAACTCTTGATGTATTTGAAGCTCTTTTGATGCAATTCGAGACTATGTAGTGCTTATGGTTTTGGACATTATTTTTCAATGTATGTTATTGGCAATTCCAAGTCCTTAGATTTTAAAACGTAATTGGATTTGATGTAATTGGTAATTAAAATTCTTCAGTTTTAGAATGTAACTAGGACTTCAAGGACCGATCATTTTAAATAAGGACTTTGGGGTTTGGAGCTTGAAACCCATTTGATGAGAACTTTGCTCAGAATTTATTTTTTTTGAAACTCTTTTGATGTTATTCTAGCCCTTAGGATGTTTATGACTTTAAACATAATTACTTTTCAATGTAATTGGTATTTCGAAGTCCTACATTTTAAAAATGTAACTGGGTTTGATGTAATTAATAATTTGAAAGATTTGGATTTTAAAATGTAACTGGGACTTCAAGGACCAAACCACGTTAATTAAGATTTAGACCTAGAGCTGGAAGCTTTTTTAATGAAAGATTTGCCTAGCTCTGATTTTAATTTTCCTTTTTTATTGTAATTAAAATTGAAATATTAAATTAGAGAGTAAGAATTATTAAAATAAGTACCTACTTCAAAAGCAATTTGCAATATTCTACTCTTATCAACCCTAGTTTTTTAATTATGTCATATGAACCTAACTATCATACTTCATTTTAACTTAAGTATTACCCACTTAATATGGTTAAAAATTAAAATATAACTCCATGACAATGCAAAAAAGCATATTTGATATTGTACTTTGTCTGTTGTTCCAATAATCTCATTTTGTATTAGGTCACGTGTTATAACTTTATGTGGGGGTAACAGTAAATGTCTTGCAACTTTATCAGTGACGTTATCACTGTAGCTAATTATGTAAAAATTCTAAAATTAGTTTAGTGTATTCAAAACAAATAAATATATTTGTTATCAACTATGTTGCATTTTTATCTCTTCCCTGTTTATTTTTAAGAATGATTATTTTACAAATATTAATAATATGAAAACACAAAAATATCTAAATATATAATGTTAATATGCATTAGATAAAAATATTCTTCAGAAAATTGTAAGTTTCTTCTGTTATCTGAAGGATCACGTGTACAAAAGATTAATTTAGACATTGGTAGCATTATATTAACGGGATACCAAATTTGGTATACAGAGGGTTGAGTTACCAATTTTTAACGGATCCAACTATACAAGGGTGAAAACCACTACTCTTGAATTTATCACGACATGAATATGTGCACGGTGTTCACTTATATCTATATTAGTACATACTCGATAATGTGAATTTTAAACAGCTGAAACCCCTAAAAATGTACATATTAATTATTCTACTCTGTAACTGTGAACAAACCAAACGTTTGTTGTTCCCAATATGTTTTTGAGATTTCCTATAGCTGTTCTCACACTAACGAGTATTTACTACATATAAAAATTTTAAATTTCGGTACTTATAAATAGTTAATAATTACTTACGAAGTGGGGTGTTCTACTACACGGGCTTTAAATGGATCAAACTCTCCACTAAGTGCGTTAGCTGCCTCAGCATCAAGTCCTTTAGTAATTTCATATCTGAAAAAAATTATTAAAAAAAATTCTTAATAGGAAGTTAAGAAAATGTGGTTTATTGATTAAAATTCTAGAAGAAAACTGAAAAGTTATTAATCCCATACTGAAACTTAGGAGGGGGAGGAAAATTTGAGTGCATATTTAAGGTGCAAAAACCGATCCATTTGAGAAAAAAGAATGGAAAAGGGAAAAAAATGTTTCATAGTGTCCCACAAAAGTTTTAACACTAATATTAAACTACACAATTGATTCTACTGGTATAACAATTGTCCAAAATTTATGGAAACAATACTCGTATGCTACTGTTGACTAACACTTATTCAAATTGTTGTATTTATTGTTTACTATTCTTTTCTGTAACATTATGAAGCAATTTTCCTATAGGTACACTTTTATGTTTAAAAAATAATTTTTCTAATAAAATTACGTATTATAAGAAAAGTTTTCCTAATAAGCATTCAACTTCTGTTTTCTTTTTAAAATTCAAGTACACAACAAGTAAATTACCGTTATTATCAATAAAGTTCAATGAATTAAAGAGGTTCAAGAATCGTATTTTTTTTCAAGTGTCATTTACATTTTTGTTTACAATTACGATCACACCCAACGTAAAAGCGGTTCAATAATGACGCAAAAAAAATACAACAGGATATTTCGTAAGGAGAGCAGAAATTCGTTTTCGTTTTACGGACAACTTGAGTTTAAAACTATTCTTTTCAGAAATTAATAAATATATCGAAATACAAATAAAATTATGTAGTCCACTGCAACTATTAGTTTTATTTACGGTGAGATTAAAAGTTTATAAATTAATAATAAAAAAAGTAGTGTACCGGCCTTAGATTGAACCCGGACCGTCCGCATGGCAGGGGATTACTTTTACCACCAGGCCATTTCTCTACCTTTTTAAAATAACTGCCCAAAAACGAATCAAAAACGGATAATTATACATTATTATTTAAAATATCCAAGTGGTAACATAACTTTGAATAATTTATAGTTTACAACAAAAATAATAATAAATGTAAATCTCAACAAAATAATATATAAATAAAGGGTAAACATACCTCTCTATTCCAAAAAATTTTCTAATACGTTCTATGCACCCAACCATTCCAATGTTATTAATTTAAAGTGGTAATTATGTATAATGCATTAACAAAGAATTTCCGGAAATTATGTACAACGCAGTTAACCAGAGAAAGCATAAAAGAGGGACAAATTTGCAGTGCTAATTACTTACAATTAAGCATGTATGTATTGTGAATGCAATTACTTCATAAAGCAAATCAAATAATATAATTTGTCGTCCAATAGGCGTGTACCTAAATAAAACGCATCGAACACAAAATATTTACATACTTAATTAGTCAACATTTTTCTTTAAAAACGCAAAGCTATGCAAACTAATAAATAATGAATAGATGAGTAATGTAAAAAGCACGTATGGGGTTAGCACTATAATATTAATAATAATATACAGAGAAGTCCAAAAAAATAAACTTTTTCAAAATTAAACATTTCAGAATTCTATAATTCGAAAAAAAATAAGTAACTGCAAACCCTAAATGTATTGGTAATTAGGGGGAGAATGTATTAATTCAACACCCTGTATATTTGAAATATTTTTTTGACGTGTGTTTTATTTTACAAGCATTCAGACGCCAAATTGTTGTCTGTCTAGGGAGGTCAATTATCTTAATCCGGTCCTGAAAAAACTCATTAATATTCTAAAACTATTTTTCGATTGTACAGGGTGTACGGTTTCGTCTGGGAACTACCTAACTTATTTTATTCAAATAAAATATCCCACATTTATATATCATTGCATTTTTAAATTCTTAGTTGAAAATGCAACTATTACATTTCAAATTTTTCAGTCGCACACGAGGTTTGTTAAAAAATATGAATTTTGCCAAAGAGTAAAGTAGGTACCTACCTTTATATTTCAAATATGAAAAAAGTTATTAAAAAACTTGTTTCTACATAATTACATTTTACGTTAACATACTGATTTTTAACAAGATATTCCCACTTTAAGAAAAATTTCACTTATAACATTTTTCGATACACCAATCTAACTGACAATTTTAAATTCATTGAAAAAGCTCAAAAGAGGCAAAAAGATAACAATTCCATACCAATTTTTTTTAATAATGTTCGACGATGTAATTAATGGTATGTCTGTTTGTTCCTTTAAAGCTTTTTCGATGAATTCAAAATTGTCAGTTACGAGGGAGTATTAAAAAATGTTAAAATTAAAATTTTCTTACAGTAGAAATATCTTGTTCAAAATCGGTATGTTGACGTAAAATTTCATAAGAAACAATTTGTTTCATATTTCAATAATACAGGTACTTTTGCTTTTGAGCAAAATTCTTATTTGTTGACAAACCTCGTATAGGTACCACTAAAAAAACTGGCTGGGTATCTGATAGTTGCATTTCCGATTTTAGGCCTTGCAGAAAGAATTTTTTATAAAGAATTATTGTTTCCTTAAAATTAATAATAAAAAATTTCCATTTGTTGCCAATCTTTTCCAAAATACTGTATATATACATTGTTGTGGATACAATGAGCATTTCAAAAACTATTTAGTTGAATGACTAAGAAGTCATATTTGAAAGTATTCGGTCAAAAATTTAAGAAAATTTCTATACCTACACACGCTCCCTGCTATCACATCCAAATGCATTAAAAAGTTTAAAATATTTTCATTTTCAGGTCAGTTGTTTTAGTAGCTGTTATACTCCATCGTGTTGCCAGTGTTCATGTAAGTATTAAGGGTTTGAAGTTTGAAATAAATTACATATTAAAATTATTGGAGGGGTTAAAGACTACTAACTTCTGCATTGGTTATTATTGTATGAACGGAAAACCTTTGCCAGGGGAATCCCAAACTATTAGTGTTTAATTCTTTTGTTGCAAAATTCAAATTAAAATGCCAAATAAAACCTACCCCCTTTAAAATGCTAGCTGATAATTTCCATAGTATCAAAATATTCACCACCCTGCGTATAATCCCGTTTTTCTTCCTTTATTACAGACCCAATTTGTTGCTACGACGTATGCAATGCTTGTGGAAAGTGTTGTAAATGAGTTCTCAGTGTATTTGTCTTTTTTACAGTCACGAATTATTTATTTTGGAAAATAACTTAATGTTGTTTGTTGTCTTGTTCTGTAATTCCGAGTGATCGTTTATTTACTGTGTTTGTGGATTTTTTAATCTTAAATTTAATTTTTTCTAAGGAGCTATCATAATCGTATATTATGTTCTCCTCATATGGTGACATTGGTAACGTATTTTCATTTTTTCATGATGACAATTCATTAAAATGATTATTATTTTGTGGTATCTTAATAAAAATTACGAAGATTTGGTTTATTAATGAAACTTTATTTTGCAGCTCACTGATGTATTTTAAGAGAAATTATTTATTATCAATGACAATGTCGTAGTCGATTTTTGTACAAAGAAACTTACGAATAAATCTAATTCTAACCTACCCCAACCTAACTTTGTAACCCCACAGAATCTTCCCTAATTATTTCAATCAAGTTAAGGGTTTCTATTGAAAGCTCGTTTTTTGTGTTAACCTAATGCCTAATGCCTACAAAAAAATTATAATCACAAATTTTATAAATATTAAAAAAAATTGGTTATTTTTTCGTTTTCCTTTTTCGTAAATAAATAAATTTGTTTTAATTGTTAAGAGAACTTACTTGTACTGAACCGTATGAAGTCCTTTATGAAAACAAGGGCTGAAACTACGTAAAGGGGAAATATCGTCCTCGACACAGGGTGCAAACGTCCCGTAACGCGGTTTCCCGAAAGGCATTATTATTGCGTCAGTTTTCTAAACTGCACAAACCGTGACAACAAGATTGTGCTTTATAGGCCGTTTTCTTATAAGAATGTTACAGTTTAATTTGATAAAATGTTATCTATCGGTTATTTACAGGGGGGCAAACGAATGATATTTTGACGGTCAATATTATCAATCACGTTGGTTGCCTCGATAAAGTTATTGCTTTGGCCCTATTGTATTTACTATTTATAAATTTATCGTGTTTTATGGTCCAGTCGGGCAGAATCTTATACGGGGTCTACACAAAAAATAACGGATAAATAAGTACAATATTATGTTGATTGATGTTTGTATAGATTACTCAGTAATTGTAAGAGATACAAAGGAACAGAAATTGTGAAAACAAAAATGCATACCTCATACTTTAAAATGACAAAAGGGTGAGCCATAAAAACAACATACCCCTACTTCAAATCAATAAAAAAGGCAAAATTCGAATGCATTTTGTATATTATTGAAATGAGCAAAAATTATCATTTCAATTTAAGACTAAGAAAGCGAGGGGACTCGAAACTAACTCGTATGCTGTTCCTGCTACCCGTTTTGATTTCAAAATTGCGATGGGCGCCATTTTTTTGGTGCCAAACATTGTGTTGCAAGCATAGAAAAAAATAGAAATTGTGCGAGGTGTTGTTCAATTTAATTTTGTTTTTGAAAAACAGAACGGTTATAATAATTAATAATGTCTTGGTTCACTTGATGAAAATTAATAGTCACTTGTAGTCAAATTAGACCAAAAAATAAGAGTAAAGCTACATAAATTCCCAGCAAGCTGAAAACAGTAAGATCGTTTAAAATATGATTAAAAATAAAATTTGAAAGTTCCCCATCTTTCCCCTGTATGGAAAAAATTTTATTCAAGGTAAAAGGTCAAAAAAATGAGTTTTTCGCGATTTTCAGCAAAACGGCAAGTTTTATCATAAAATTACCCCAGACAAAAATTGTAGATCATAAAATTATCTATAAAATATGTATCTCTAAAATACCCCCAAATAAGCTATGTGACAAATAAATTCCCAAGAACTAGAAAATATTTACTGCAAATAGAAAAAAAAATGTAAAAGAAAATTTTTCCCCAGAAGAATTCCCCTAAAAAATATATCCCCAAAAAATACCCCAAAGGAAAAAAAATCCCCTAATCTGGCAACCCTGAGACTAACAGTATTTCATTTATTGGGCACACTGACATAAAGCAGGTATAAGACCCTAGCCACGCATACAATTGAACAGGAGACAGATGTTGTCTCGAGGTTACACTGGCGTATAAAATAAGGGACTGGGTTTCATTTTACCTGATATCTCAGAAACGGTGGCTCTTAGGAAAAAAATATTGATACATATTTTATAGATAATTTTATGGTCTACAATTTTAGTCTGAAGTATTTTTATGATAAAAATTACTGTTTTGCTGAAAATCGCGACGCATTTTTTTTACCTTTGACCTTGAATAAAAAAATTTTCCATAAAGGGGAAAGATGGGGAACTTTCGAATTTTATTTTTAATCATATTTTAAACAATCTTACTGATTTTCAGATTGGTGGGAATTTATGTAGCTTCGAATGTCTAAAATGACCGGACTATTGTGAAGGAAAACACATGTTTAATTTTCACTAATTTATTGTAACTTAACAATTGTTTCGCTACACTGTAGCTTCATCATTACTTGTAATTATCTACTACTGATGAAGCGAAGCGATCGATAGGCGATACAGGCGAACCATAATGGCGATAGAGTTCATAGAGAGCGACAGCGAGTGGCTCCGGTAACGGCGATTGAAAGAGACTTTTAGTGAAATAAATTGTGCGGACTTGTTCATAACTGTGGTGTAGTCAAATTAATTTTAGTTGTTAAATAAATTCGTTATTTTTGTTTTGTTAATTGTGTTTTCCGTGACCGAACACGTCACAATAACTTATAAAGATACGAGAAGGAGCACAATTGACCACAAATTTCCGTTGGCGGCATCACACAGTAGTAGCAGTAAAAACAAAAAAATATATTATAATTATAAATATATATAAATATTATTATAAGGTTAAAAAAAAGATGTTTTCTTAAATAAATTTTTTATTTTAATTTCAAATAATAGTTTGGTTTATCAAATGCGTTTTCTCAAATTGTTTCGTATTATAAAATAATTGATTAATATTCGTGCATAACTTTTGTTTTAAAAAAACGTTTACAACCACGAATATTAATTATAAAACGAACTCTCTTTATTACCTACTAATACTAATTACTATATGTTGCGCTACTGAATTTGACGTTTTGGAGCCAACAGGCCCGAAAAAAGCATCACCTTAGCTTAGTGTTAGTTAGTCATTAGTCTAATTAGGGTCAGGTGGGGTAATAGTAAAAGCGGGGTAATTGTAAAGAGGCTCTTTATTTCGATGAAATATGACTCTTGATTATTCCAACTAATGGGAATTATAGACTGTGGTGTTGACTTTTGACGGTTGGATGCTTTAGCGCGTTAAACAGCAGAGGAAGAGTGTCGCAATATTTTATGTTAAACAGTGAAAATATTTCTATATAATATATAATTTTTGAGGTAATTGTGAGCACATCATTATAAATATAATGTTTATTGGAATTCACGTTTGAAAGCGAATTGTTCACTTTTGCCCCATTAAAAACCTTTATAAAGTCAGTACAAACAAGATGATTGTTCACATTTACCCCTAAGTTTTCGACTGCGTTAATAAGTGAAGGGGTAATTGTAAACTTAAGTTTTTTGCAAAAAAATCCAAATTTGCATATTTAACAACAGAAAATCACTTAAAACCAAACAAGGACCTAAATTAATCATATAGTCGCCTAAATTTAATCTTCATCTAAGATACATCGAGCTTCAAAAGTCAAACTTCCACAATCGTTCAACATTACCCCACCTGACCCTATATAATGAAAAAAAATACAACTTTATGTTAAACTCAAAGGTGCATGATTTTTTCCGACGCCACTGTATTCTACGTAAAAAGGTGCCTGATGAACATAATAACTGAAAAGACTTAGGCTTTCACGGCCGGCGTTTTCAGAAGAAATTGTGAAATCCGAGCTTGATGGCCGTGGTCTAGGATTGTTTGTTCTTCGGTAAGAACACCGAAGAAGTGTCTTATCCGACGTTTCGCCAACAACTGTGGTTGGCATCCTCAGGGAACGTAGCGTGGGCGTAATGTCCATCGCTGCGGTTGTGCTGAGACTGAGTGGACACTTGACGCGGGGGTGACATTTATAGTTGGAACGGGTTCCGCATGATTACGCATGACTGCATTTGGCCGTTGCTGTTTGGTGGTGGTACCGATTAGGGCTGGTAACCAAGCCTTGTTCACTTTCATTGTTTCCTCTCTTTTGTTGAAGCTGTTGGAATGTTTTAGGATTTTTCAATGGCTTCACGATAAAGTCTGGCATGGTAACTACGCGAATTTACCAAGATGTCTGTGTTTTCAAACTGAATATCATGCCCATCCTGCATAGCATGTTCTGCCACTGCGGATTTATCAGGTTGTTGGAGCCTGCAATGCCTTTCGTGTTCTTTCAATCGGGTGTTTACGCTTCACTTGGTGGTACCTATGTAGACCTGCCCGCAACTGCACGGGATACGGTATATCCCAGGTGCTGTGAGGGGATCTCTTGGATCCTTTGCAGAGCGCAGGTGTTGTTGAATTTTCTTGGTGGGAATAAAAATGGTTTCTCACCGAAGAACAAACAATCCTAGACCACGGCCATCAAGCCCGGATTTCACAATTTCTTCTGAACATAATAACTGTTTTTTTTTTTCTATTTTTACAAACCACCAAGATATGGCCATGTAGCAAAAACTCCAATTTTTTAACGCTTGCTTATAATTCGAGAACAAAATATAGTAAGGTAGCAACTTTTTGAAAACACAACTGTTGTTGTTTCAAAAAAGGAGATCGACAGCTGCTATTTATTTTTTTGTAACTCTTTGTTTGTCCACCTTGTATATAGATAAACAAGCGTCTATTTTTAACACAAACTTTGGCCCATTTACGTCAGTATGATAAGAGATATACTTATAATTAATCAAAACAGATTATAATATGTTGCAGCTAAAATATGAAATAATTTATTTACAATGAAATATCAAGGAAGAGGGACGTCTGAGTTTTCTATATATAAGATCGAAGAGACGTTTTGTTGTAACTCCATATTTCAAGTAAACAAACACAAATTTAGTTTATAAAAAAACATTTAAAAATCCACCATAATTATTCTTCATCGAAGAAGATACAATGTATCGAAATAATATTATTGTAGATTTTAATAAAAACTGTAAACTACATTTCTGTGATTTTTCTTTTAATTTAGAATTTAGTTATAAGATTTGATATAATGAGGTGGGATCCCTCCTATTCTCCTTGTGTGAGATTTTCCCTATATAATGAGTTTTTATCAAAAGAGGAAAGGAAATTACAATAATTCTGTGAATTAATAAGTTGACGTGAGATTTTAATTAGCACCCCCCCCCTCTTTAATTGAGATATTATGAGATTATACTTGACATCTCCTTTCCCTCTTCATTTTGAGCTCACAATAACACAATAATATAATTAGTAGACCGTTCCTTAAGACATTGACCACTAATTCAAGTTTCAAAATTCTGTAAAACCTAATCCATCTATCTACAAACTATTTTTTCTAGACCTAAATGGTCTTCACTAAAAAAATATGACATGTAGGTAATTTTACGAATAAATGGTTTTAATTTTAACAAAATTAAGTGAATGAAAATTACATTACAATATACAATCGAACTTCGATAACTCGAATCACCATGAGACCCAAAAAACTTCGAAATGTCGAGATTGAATAAAAATACACAGGTTATTGCTAATTTTTTTCAAATGAACATTTTTATATCTTTATTCAATGTTACAATATACAGACAGATGGATAGATATAAGTACCTAACATATTTTTTCAGTGCATCACTTTCTACTTTTTTATATTATTTAATTTTTGGTCAAAAAATGTTGTTTAAAGTACATTTTGATGAGAAATAATCGTGGAAACTGAATTACCTCACTGCTTAACTGCATAATGCCTATCGCTTTTAAAAAGATACGATAAAATTGTACATTATTAAGGGACTCATAAAATAGGACCGTTTTTTAGGATATTTTTTTAAACATTCCCTATTATAACAAAAAGTCAGATTATCAACCCCCCCCCCACTTTATTTATTGTTAGAAATTTTCTACAGGTTTGACTTTTTTCAAAAAAAATATGCCGTCAAAAGCTTGATTTATTTTCAAATGTTTATGAATATTGCCTTTTGTTTTTAATAAATACTCGTTTTTCAATAAGGGGCTGTTCATAAAATACGTCACACTATAATTAGCTTTTTTTGACCTCCTCTCCCCGGTTGTCACGCTATGTCACACTTTTTGTGACCACCCCCTGTAAATATTACGTCACAAAAACTAAACACCCCGCCCCTGAACATGATAAATTTTGATTGATAATACACAAATTTTGATAGTCAAAAAAATTATTTTATTTTCATAATAAAATTTAAATAAATTAATAAATATCTTTTGTAACGAACAAATATTTATTATTCTTTTCTTTAAAGGCATTTTATAAACGTTTCATTAATATTTATTATAATAATGATAAATAAATATTAAATAAAGTGCTTAATTTACTTTTTTAAACTAATTAACTTCATTTTAAACGTAATTTTCCTTAATTACATATTTTTACGTAATTACAACCTACAATTTGACGCAACGAAGTACACCCTACAAAGCACCGAGGATTACTGACTTAGGAATGCGGTTTTCAATGATTTAATTGGGCGCTATGCATTTGGCTGCATCTGATTCGCTGTTGCGTCGGCGGCCATCATGAAATTTCGTAAAACTGTAAACAGAGCTAAGCGCCACCTGTCCAGCCACCTGCCACGCTGACCGATTGACCCAGTTATATAACAATGCACTTGCATTCCTGAGTTAGTCACCCTCGATGCCGTGAAGAGTATACTCCGTTGCATTAGAAGTTAGGTTATGATTACGTAAAAGCGTATAAAAAGAAGGAAACTTTAAAGAGCGATATTATGATTAATTTTTTATCGATTTAGGTGCGGTTTTCCCTAAAATAGATGAAATTTAACACTAATTATATTAATAAGAAATAGATATTGTATAAAAACGTACCTATGTAAATCATAACAAAAATCCTTGTAGAATTTTTTTTTGTATTTAGTAAAAGTAAAAAAGACATTCAGAACTCAAAATCAGTGGTAAGTGCAGTAGCAAGAAAAAAAATCCTAATACATATAAGATGGGGATGGAAGAGGGAACAGGAGAGGTAAAAAAATGAGGAGGGGGAAGAGGAGAAAAATGAATGAGTTTCCCTCTAGATAAATGCTTCATAATTTATAAATAATTTATTTTTATCACGTATTAATATAATTTCCTATTATTATCATGTAAACTACGTGTTTATAAGTAGAAATAGGAAGAAAAATTATTAAAAAGGTGGAAATCTTCAATAACATATAAATAGAAGAATGATACAAAATGTGCTAGCCAGTTTGTAAATTATAAGACCAGAAATATAAACAATAATACGAAAGAGAATCATATAAGGAGAGAAGAACATAAAATCGTACATTATTAAGGGATTCTCCCAGAAAATTCGACTAATCGAAGTTGGCGTCAAATATCTACGAGTATTTGTATGTATTTCTCGTAGTTGACGTTATTTTCAGCCAATTTGATTCGACTTATCAACATTCGAGTTATTTTACTTTTGCATGCAGTTATGTAGTTATATAAATAATTAACATAAATCAATTATGTTGTAAATTTGTCAGAGTGGTTATTAACATTTCCTTCATCAATAAAGATATAAATTTTATACATAGGTAATTTTCTGATAAATAAAATGTTTTATTCTGCATTATAATGGACGGTATAGGTGTACAATAGCTACATTGGACGATAAAAACGTCAAATACATTAAGTAATTAAAACGGATGGTACGTATAAATCAGATATGAATTATGCATGTCAAAACTGATGCCTACCTACACATTTTTACAGAAGTAGTTAAGTCTTCATTCGTGATAAGAGGATTTCAGATATCTAGAGACTGTTTATTTCATAATCACGTATGCATCTATCATTATAATTAAAACTGATCCACACTGCTTTAAAGATTTACTTAAGCATCTAGGCATTTTTTATAACTTTTCAATAACGTCGTATATTTGACACTGTTATAAATTTAGCACTTTAATTCGATACCTAAATATATATTCAGCAAACAGCAATTAATGTCTAAAAGAATCAATTAATTAATGTTAGTTTTTGTTAAAGATCGTAATATTCAAATGTCACTAAATACATTAATATTATCTTATAAAAGTGGTGAAGGCGCCAGACATATTAATAAGTATATTACTTCAACAATATAATTAGGTGCATTAAAATATGTGTTAGTTTTAAGCCTAAAATACATAAATATATACAGTCTTAAATACCATAAGTAATTTGGAATAGCTATATTTTAATTTAATTTAATTACTTGTTAATTGTTGCTTGCTACTTTGTTGTTAAAAAATCGGCGGAGTTGAAAAGAAAAGACCAAAATTTAATGCCCAGTTAAAATGTGTTGGTTTTAGTATTTGCAAGTTTAACAAATGAAAATAAAACTGATATAGAAAGACATGTTGTAGCATCTACAGGAGTATTTTTAGCTATTACTAATATTATAATTATAATAACAAGTTAAAGAATTTATGACATTCCTTAAATATTAATTAATAACAAAAATAAGTACAGTGTTATTCCTAACAAAGAGAGAATTTTATTACAACAAAGTTTGAACACGGTCTACTTGCCTATTTTGAACGTTAGGGTGAGTGATAGTGGTCACCCACTACACTACCCTAACTGTTTGACTCTCTTGATTAATCAACGGTGACTCTTGATTAACTCTTTGCCAAAACTGATTCTCGTTCATATAATGACCCGCATCGTTGAATAGAGTATTGATTGGATTTTAATAGGTTCTAATCTAACTGAATTTAACCTGAATTAACCCAACATACGAAGGAGGGCCCAGAAAAAATGGAAAATTCGTAATCTAACCTAACCTACAACAGGCTCTGGGAAAATCCCAAGATAGAAATGAAGCATTTTATGACCTGCTGCAGTTTACATACCTACACTAGAGAAAATTCGCTGTTGTTTGCTACAAAAGATCGACGGTTAAGTTTACAAAGAAAAATCAATTAATGAAATTCATAATTAAAATAGAAAGCGAATAAAACGATGAAAAGTTTCAATTATGTATAATTTTATTAATCACTACAATTGTTTCGCCACGCATTGACTTCTTCAGGTGAAGATGAGTCTGATTAACAAGTTACAAATATCGGTTTATATATAAACGGTAAAGACTAAGTAAAGTGAGAAATAAATGGGGGAATTTAATTTTTGAAAACAAATTTAACTAAGGATATTTATTAACTTCGATTTGATCATTAATAGTCCGGTCAAATTAGACCAAAAAATAAGAGTAAAGCTACATAAATTCCCACCAAGCTTAAAATCAGTGAGATTGTTTAAAAAATGATTAAAAATTAAATTTGAAAGTTCCCCATCTTTCCCCTGTATGGAAAAAATTTTATTCAAGGTTCAAGGTCAAAAAAATTAAGTTTTTCGGGATTTTCAGCAAAACGGTAAGTTTTATCATAAAATTACCCCAGACAAAAATTGTAGATCATAAAATTATCTATAAAATATGTACCTCTAAAATACCCCAAAATAAGCTTTGTGACAAATAAATCCCAAAGAACTAGAAAATATTTAATGCAAATAGAAAAAAAAATGTAGTTTTTCCCCAGAAGAATTCCCCTAAAAAATATATCCTCAAAAAATACCCCAAAGGAAAAACAATTCCCCTATTTTTTGGGGAAAATCCCCTAATCTGGCAACCCTGAGACGAACAGTATTTCATTTATTGGACAGACTGACATAAAGCACGTATAAGACCCTAGCCACGCATACAATTGAACAGGAGACAGATGTTGTCTCGAGGTTACACTGGCGTAGGTATAAAATAAGGGACTGGGTTTCATTTAACCTGATATCTAAGAAACGGTGGCTCTTAGGAAAAAAAATATTAATACATATTTTATAGATAATTTTATGGTCTACAATTTTAGTCTGAAGTATTTTTATGATAAAACTTACCGTTTTGTTGGAAATCGCGAAACTCATTTTTCTGATCTTTGACCTTGAATTAAAAAAAATTCCATACTGGGAAAAGATGGGGAACTTTAAAATTTTATTTTTAATCATATTTTAAACAATCTTACTGATTTTCAGCTTGGTGAGAATTTATGTAGCTTCGAATGTCTAAATTGACCGGACTATAAGTACAACATTTAATTTATTATATTTATAATATTAATATACAAACACAAACTTTCTGTTAAATTGAGTTTAATACTTTTGGGTAATTCTTTTAAAGTTGAAATTATCATTAAAAGAGTGTTTTTCAAGCAACAAATGTTCAGCGTAGGTAGAATCCATTTTTTTTATTGATTTAGCTATGTTTATGTTCACGAATCCTATGAATGGAAGATCTCCCAGTTTGACCAACATAGACTTGACTGCAGTCACCACATTCAAGTAAATAAACTCCAGATTTTGATGATTTATCAGTTTTATCTTTGTTATGTTTAATAAATTTAGATAAAGTATTGCTGGCTTTAAAAGAAGTAATTAGATTATGTGATTCTGACAGTATATGTCTTAATTTTAAAGAAATATCTCCTAAGTACGTAATAGAACAACACTTATTTGAATTGGAGTTAATTACGGGGTAGATAAGATTTAATGTTTTTTTTATATTTTCAACGTTTTATTCGCTTTCTATTTTAAATATAGTTTCAACAAGTAACGCCTACAACAATTAGTTAAATTTATAATTACCATTCTTTATCACACTAATATTAATAAAGGCAAAAGTTTGTGAGTGTGAGTGTGTATGTTTGTTACTTCTTCACGTCTAAACGGCTGGAGCGATTTAAATAAAATTTGGTATGGAGTTAGCTGACACCCTGGATTAACACATAGACTACGTTTTACTGCGGGAAAATATCTTATTCCCATGGGAAAATCGATGAAAATGAATTCGCGGAATACTATAAATGCGAAAGTAACTATGTCTGTATGCTACACAATCACGCATAAAATTTACTGAACCGATTTAAATGAAATTTGGTACAGAGATAGTCTAGAGCCTGAGAAAGGACATAGACTACCTTTTAATGCGAAAAAAGGATTGTAACGGATTAAAATAGAAAAATTTGTGCGGAAATTCCGCAATTTTTAAAGATTTTTTACGCTTTTGATTAGATATAAATAAATACGACATTCAATGTTTGTAAAAATTTTACCCTAAAGGGGATAAAATTAGCCCATGAAAGTTTTTGTGTAATGACGTCGTCCAATAAGCTTACGGCCCAGAAAATTAAAATATTAAGTGTAAAAAGTTATAGAGGTTTGGTTTATTTGGATCAATAAAAGTAGTTAGAACTAAGCTATATAAACTATTTTAAACTATAATTAAACTATATTAATGTATAATGTTGTTATAAATGCGAAAGTAACTCTGTCTGTCTGTGTGTTACGCAATCACGCCCAAACTACTGAACCGATTTAAATGAGAATTTGGTACAGAGATAGATAAGTAGATATAAAGTTAGAGGCTTGAAACTTATTTTTTATGCTTTTGATTAGATATAAATACGACATTTAAAGTTTGTAAAAGTTTTACCCAAAAGGGGGCAAAAATAAGGAATGAAAGTTTGTGTAATGACGTCGGCAAAAAGGCTTACGGCCCAGAAAAAATATATATAGAAGAAAAAAAATTTAAATGCTGCCGAAAGTCACTATTCCATGCGTACGAAGTCGCGGGCATAGCTAGTATTATAATAATGAAGAAATTTCTAAAGGCAATGATGTAACTGAATTAAATTTGAAAATTGCAAGTTTTTCCAAATGAAAATAAAAAGGCATGTTATAGCTGCTACAGGATTATTTTCAGCTATTACTATTACAATTCCAATAAGAAGTTTATGACACTCATTAATTAATACAAACCGAAATTTAATTATGTAATAGGCCAATAATAAATAATAAAAATAAAAACAGTGTTATTCCGGTTATTCCTAACAAATATTCACCATGACGACAGGGAGTCGCCACATAGAGAAAAATGACAGAATATTTTCTAATACACATGTGGGTTGTAATTATTTACTTATTTAGTTATTTAAAAAATTTATATTTCATTAAGTACCCAACGAACTTTCAATTACTTCGAAGATTTAAATTTACGCCACTGCATGTATATGCAAAAACTTGGCAGATCCTTGGGTTCCGAGAATTTTACATCAACAAAGTTTGAACAGGGTCTACACTGAAAAAATATTACCTACATCTATCCATCTATCTAACAGTAACATGAAATGAATACATACAAACGCTCATTTACAAAAATTTGTTTTTATTATAGGTACTTCTTTTTATTATAGTTAATTTGAAGCAAGGTAATTTTCTTTACCAACTACTAATCGAAGTACCTATTATAGTACAAATTTTTTTTTCTAACAAAGTAGTTATAAAACGACAAAAAGTTTTACCTTCAACAGCACACGGATATATCGTAAACCCTGGAGTATCTACTACTTAATTATTCTTTTATATTATTTTAGGTAGGTAAAAGCAAAAAGTAAATTACATACATATTATTATAATTTAGCATTATAATAGCCAGTATAGGGTACACCTACTTGTATGTAAAATTCAAAAAGAAAAGGTTTTTTTGTTTCCTAAAAATAAATCCGATTTACGAACGAACGAGCAAAGGAATAATAAATAATTACTGGCGTCAAAGTGGGTCAAGTTTAACATGATCTTTATTATTATAATGCAAAGCTGACCTTCGTATTTATTTTAATATGTAAGTACTTACCTATACCTAGTAGAAAAACAATGAAAAATGTTTAAAATTTCATTAAAATAAGTTTCAAGCTTCTATCTTTAAAAATTACGGAATTTCCGCACAGACTTTCCTATTTCAACCCCTTACAACCCTTTTTTCGCATTAAAAAGTATCCTATGTCCTTTCTCAGGCTCTAGACTATCTGTACCAAATTTCATTTAAATCGGTTCAGTAAATTTTAGACGAGATTGTGTAGCATACAGACAGAGTTACTTTCGCATTTATAATATTCCGCGAATTCATTTTCATCGATTTTCCCATGGGAATAAGATATTTTCCCGCAGTAAAACGTAGCCTATGTGTTAATCCAGGGTGTCCGTGAACTCCATACCAAATTTTATTAAAATCGCTCCAGCCGTTTAGACGTGAAGAAGTAACAAACATACACACTCACAAACTTTCGCCTTTATAATAGCAGTGTGATACAAAAAATTTTTATTAGTTTTCCACAGAGGTCTAACAGACCACTGACTGATCACCCTATATATAAATATCTAATTCTTTGGCAGTTCTGCAACACCTATTTATTATAACCCTGTATGTACACACACACAAACCGCCCCTATCGAGAGGCATAATAGGAAGCAATTCGATTTTTTTCTATTCGTGAAATAAAAATACATTTGTATAGTAAGATATCTGCAGATTACTACATTTCACGAATTTCTTAAAATTATATTCGATTCATTGTTATACCAACAAATATTTGTTTGTAAACAACAATCAGCTGCTCTTTGACATTTTTATTTACTTCCGGCAATAATATTTCATCACAAACATTTTACACCAGCGGATCAAAGTCTAACATAATATATAAAAATTTACATATGTATAGCAGATATCACACACGATGAACAAATATTGTCATCATACAATGCATTATTTATTATTTATTGATGAATGGTGATAAAAGTGTACGTCTACAAAAATATAATAAAACTATTGTATTATTTAAAATACTTTAATTTATCTCTCACTGTAGCTATTATTTATTGTTGCTATATGAATAATAAGGAGATAATTGTAAAGTATCGGACAATTTTTCCTAAACAAATAATAATTAAAAAAATTAAAACCGATTTCAAACTTTTTCTGTAACTGTCAATTTAAATTAAATAATTAATAAGCGGAAGTCAACCTCTAATTAATTTTCCACGCTTAGAAGTGAAAAAAAAAATGTTTTTTCATATTTAAATAAAACCACCCATATTAAATTCGATTCACAATTGAAATAAGAGCATACACATTTCTAAAGTTAATTGAAAACCATAAAATTCTCTTAAACTTTACAAGAGAAGCCCAAGAAAATCCTAAACCTAACCCAACTACATACAAACGAATTATTGAAATAAAATTCAGTCAAACTTCTATAATTCGAATCTTTGATAAGGAAACGAATAATTTGGGCATCGCACCTCAGTAAGTAATAAAATTGATGTAGAAAGTGTGAATTGTTTGAAACAAAAAAACTTTTAACCGACTTTTTTAAGTAGAATAAAATAAACTTGAATAAACGTACCTTTAACCCTAAAATAAAGTATGTATGTATATAATTTACATTTCTATGTTCTCTCTTCTCTCATTTTAAATGAAAAGCCACGATTTCTTTTTGAATTATTGAATCCTTCAAATAAAATTTCACAAAATTAAAAAAATATTTCAAAAACTCTGGTGATAAGTCAAAACCACTTTTTACAATGTAAAAAAATACAATTATGTTAAAATATGCAGCATGTAACTTTTTCACGTACACATTTGAAACATTTTTTGTGGCAAACATTTTTATACTTCAACTACATATCGTACACGACGTATTTTCCAGAGAAGTTTATTTCTATCGTAAAAATAAGGAATAGTACGGCTAGGTATAGAAAATTATGTACAGGGTGGGTCAAAAGATCAAATTTTAAAAAATTCCTATTATGAGGAGTTATCCTTTAAAACTAAGTTGACCTGTTCACAGGATTTTCTGAAATTTGAACTTTTCAATGGCCCACCCTTATTTCACTTTACAATAAACTGTTACATCAAACAATTATTGTAATATAATTTCCAAAAAAGTTACGGGTTGACTAATTTAATTAAAAATAAAAATTAAATTAATAAAATTAGTTGATATTAAAAATAAAGGTGAACTAGAGAATTCTAGTTCTAGTGCAGGGATGGCGAACCATTGGCACGCGTGCCACAAGTGGCACGTTTGAAATTTTTGATGGCACGCACAAAAACAATTTTTTTTAATAGAAATGAATTAAAAATTATTATTATACTACACTTAATTTATAGTTTATGATATTAATTTGTAGTACTGAATACCTGTCTTAGTATGTTAACTAGAACCGTCAAATTATTCATTTTAATATTAAAATATCGCATGAATTCTTTCGAAGTATACACAGATGCGCATTAGATAAAAATTTTTGCGTATCCAGTTTCGCCTTCTTAAGGTACTTGAATGTTGTTGCTGTCGCAGCGGTCGAATCAAAATTTATTTTATATCCTGATACAATACCATTTGAAAAATTAAATTTAAAAGTCCTTGAGTGGTTAAATTTTAATGAATTAGAAATGGAATTAGTTGAATTTCAGTCAAGTACCATATATAACCAAAAATTTGTTGATTTAAGAAATGATTTAGAAATTATTGAAAGTAATCGATTATTGGATAAAATAAATAAAATTGCAGAAGATGAAATTCTAACTATACATGGAATTCAGTTCCTGACACGTTTAATTGTTTAAAACTTTAAAAATATTAGCAAAGGCAATTTCATCAATATTTTCATCGACGTGGACATGTGAATCTCTATTTTCAGAATTAAATTTTATGAAAAATAAATATAGGAATAGAATGACGGATGAGTCGAGCTCTGCATGCGTACTGTTTCAACATTTTCAATTAACTAAATATGAACCAGATATTAAATCTTTATCATCTTGTGTACAGCAACAAAAATCACATTAAAAACAATTTTTTTTTAACGTGAATTTTGTTTCTGGAATATTGCTTTTTGTAAAACATTGATTAATAAAAAAATGTTTAAAGATGAATTGCTTTTGTTTGTTTGTTTAATTACTCTAACGTATAGTTTCACCACGCTAACATTTCGAATGAAAATTTGTGGCACGTTACCTATTTAAAAAAGAATTTTTATAACTTTGTGGCACGTACATCAAAAAAGGTTCGCCATCCCTGTTCTAGTGTATATTAAAATGGCTGTGTTATTATCATATTAAGTGTATTATATGTATTAATAATGGCTGAGACAGATAAAAAAATTGTAAATGTTCAAAAACTTACTTTACAGCCCCGTTGCTTTCTTTCGGAATGAACGTATCTAATTCTGTGACAGCACCTGGCTCTTTATCCTAAAAGAAATAAAAAAGTGTAATAAACACCTAAAAAATATTTGACAAAAATTTAACTAAAAAATTTCGTAAATTTTTACCCTTTTTATTTTGATGTTATAATTACAGCTGTTTCAGTAGGTACCTATGTACATTGCACCATCTTCAGAATGAAACAGCTATAACCATAAAACAACAATAAAAAGAGTAAAAAATATAATATAAAATTACTACATTTTGGTAACTTTTTTTATTATAAAACTTACCATATTGTTCCAGTTTATTAGTACTCAGTGTGCTCTGATTTGTATCAATCTAGAAAGGAAATTAACATTACTGATAAGGAAGCAACAAAAATAATAAGCAATAAACTGTCACTGATGTGGAACTTCCAACCTCGAAAATTGGACATGATACACCAACAACTTCTATTGTTATTGAAGATAACAGCAGATAAAAAAAAATACATATAAAAGTGTTGAAGTACTTATCATTTTTACATTGTATTATCTACATATTGCGTTAGCAGATGTACATAGGCACACAAATTTATATCTTGGGGGCAGTTGTCACGCTGTCACACTTTCTGTGCCCCCCTGTAAATGAACATGACAACTTTTGATTGTTAACACACAAATTTTGATAGTCAAAAATATTTATTCTATTTTCATAATAAAATTTAAATAAATAGTAGACCCCCCGATCCCCTTGACACATCTTGTCACACTCAGCAAGACCCCCCCCTCCCTTGTATGCGAACATATTTTATGAACAGCCCCTTGATAGAAGTAGTATTTTATCATCTGCTGTATTAGTATTATTGATCGACTATCCGATTTATTTACTGTTTCTACCAATTTTTGCATTTTTTCATCAAGGAGCTATTTATAGTCTGAATAATTTAAAATGGCCACGCAACCGTAAAACTGTCAACACAAGATTGACCTTAAAATTATGGAATCACATAAACAAAGACGACGTTTTGTATTAATTAAAAACACATCGTCATGACTACACAAAAAGTCTCGTTGAAGTTTTGCTAATACAACATAAAAAAAAATAAAAAAATCATAAGGTCACTAAATAAATTTTAATAAAGTAACCAAGTGCACCTATGTATTTGTAGATAAGGTAAAATTTAAGTTAATTACATGGTAAATAAAACGGTATTTTTTTAAAAACCTTTCACTTCTAAAATTTCACATTAAACGTAGTGTAAGTTCTAAAGCATGACTAAAAATAAAAAGACTAATAAAAGTCATCATGCAAGGTCAATAATTGAAACATTTTAATGATCAATAAAATTTTGCACACCTGTAATAAACAGAACATTAAAAAAACATAGGTATTATGCAATACAATGATCTGATATCGACAATACTACCTGTTACAAAATTTCAATAGAAAACAGAAGAAAATAATGCTAATAAACCAGCTTTACCGGCAAAAAGGTGTTAATTAAAATCAATACAATACACGTAAAATTAAATTAAAATTAAGCTTTGATGCAATGTCAACAACCTACAGAAGAACGGAAATATTAACGTACTGTCACATAGCGCTCATATTTTTCCAAAATAATATTTTTCTTTAATTGTTTTTTATTCCATTGATTGCATTTGTTCTAATTTAAATATGCAACGTGTTTATTTTCCGTTTGGGGGTAACTAAAAGAGCACTATGTGGATCATTATAAAAGAACAAGTGAAACAGAAAAGACAGTAAGACATCAGTCAGGAAGATCAAGAAAGCGAGTAAGAAGGGTTAGGGTGGTGTAGCGGGTGACCGCTATCACTCATTATCAACGCCCTTAGTTAGGGACTATGAACGTTAAGGAATCAATAAAGACATAAGAAGTAGAAACAGGTGAAAAAAGTGGTAAAGGAAGATTTGAAGATCTTAGATTAGAATTTTATTATACTGCATACTTATCTTAATTCCAAGCGTTGTTCTCATTATTCTCTTTTTCCTGGGTCTTATTTATATTATCTTTTTTCTAAAATGAACTACAGCGGATTTTATTTATAACGACTTCGGTTGTAACAACCTTTTGGTTATAACGACATAACACATAAGTCCCTCGAATTTAACGAGTAATTTAAGAAGAAAATTTGGCTGTAACGACTTCGGATGTAACGTCCGTCGATTTCGGTTTTAGCGACTAATTTTAATGATCTTTTAATTACAAGATGCTAGAAATCTCATACTGACTGATATTGCGATCGAGTTTAAACACAAAACTTTTTTATTGTTTGTTTAAATTTACAGATAGTCAGCAGTTGTACTTAGTAATTGTTTATAAATGTTAAGGTTGATAAAGTTAAATCTAAGAATCAGTTACTGGGTACTTTTCTTGTCTAATTTCCTTCTTTCATTCTTTCTCTATTTCTTTTTATATAGCGACTTCCGGATATATCGACGGAATTTACTCGTCCTTTCATCGTCGCGTCGTTATAGACGAAATATACTGTATTACTTTCTAGCTTGTCAAGTCATTTTGTGGGTCGTGGGTAGAACACGCTATTTTTACTTCGTTCGGCAAATTTACTGAACACCACTTAACTAAATTTTTACAACAAATTGACGGTAGGTAGCTGGTAACTATGCAGGAAATGTTTCTTCCTCAATTAACAGGCATGTTCAATGTTCATGTCCATGGCTGATTTTAATAGATAAAATTCCTACACGCAAAATAATTAATAATTATTTCGCTCTATTTATCTACACAGCGTATAATTGCATTTTCAGGGATAAATTGTTATAGTAATATTATTCATAGTAACACCCACCTAGTACAATAGGTAATTAGCCTTCTTTGGACAAAAAAACATTAATAAAAATATATTGTCCTTAATGGCATTAAAATAATTAAAAAAACTATTGGCTGATATTCACAAGCCTTATTAAGGATAGAATTAGTGCCCAGTCCCGTTGTAAAAAAAAATACCGGCCAAGTGCGAGTCGAACTCGTGCACCGAGGGTTCCATACAAACCTGTATATATGTGATATAACTAAAAATTTAAGGTTTTCGGAATTTTTCCTTTATATGTGCTATAAAACATTGCTTCATGCCAAATTTCAAGATTCTAAATCGACTGGAAGTACCCTTTAGGTTTTGATTCCGTTGCGAGTAGTTGCGAGTTTGAAAATATGCGGCTTAAATTGCTGTTTCTTTTGATTGCGTTGACATAGAAGTTTGATTTTGTTACAGCTTAAAGGTATTATAGACCTGAGTATTTGATATGAATTTCAATTTAATACCTCTACGCGTTCATGAGGAAAGGGGTAGTAACTTTAAAATTATTAAAAATATTTTTATCATATGATGTAACTAAAAATTTACGGTTTTCGCAATTTTTCCTTTATCTGTGCTATAAGACGTTGCTTCGTACCAAATTTCAAGATTCTGAGTTCACGGGAAGTTCCCTGTAGGTTTTGATCCGAAAATTTGCGGAAATTTGCGGCATAAACGGCTGTATCTTTTGATTGCGTTGGCTTGGAAGTTTGATTTTTTCACAGCTCCAAGGGACAATAGACCTGAGTATTTGGTATAAATTTTAGCTTGATACCTCCACGCGTTCCTGAGAAAAAGGGTCTTGACAGACGGACGGACGGACAACAAAGTGATCCTATAAGGGTTCCGCTTTTTCCTTTTAAGGTGCGGAACCCTAAAAAAAACAAATAAAAAAAAAATCAAACATTATTCCTCTAAAAGGAAACAAATCCTCAGATTCGTTTTCAACCTGATTGAATTGGAATATCGTTTTGAAATTGAGTTTTAACAAATGTTTTCGGTTTATTTTCATTTTTAGGTCAGGTGACATTTCACTTTCTTATTCACTTTAACCTATTATTCAAAGAATTATTTTTTTTGTTTCCTTAGGATCATAAGGTTACGGTATATAAAGACAACATGAACAAAGCGAGTGTAGTTGTGGTAAAGACCAAAGGGTCTTGTCATTCCCTTAGGGGCTGTTCATAAAATACGTCACACTAAAATTCGCTTTCTTGACTCCCTCCCCACCCCCCGGTTGTCATGCTGTCTCACACCTTCTGTGACGCCCTGTAAATATTAAGTCACAAAAACTAACCCCCCCCCCCTAAACATGATAAATTTTGATTGATAATACACAAATTTTAATAATCAAAAATATTTATTTTATTTTCATAATAAAATTTAAATAAATTAATAAATATCTTTTGTAACGAACAAATAAATAATATTTCTATTTATCAGAAGTAAAAGGATTCTGTAAAAATTCAGTAAAAGTTTTTTGATGAACGGTCCCTTATAACTAATGTTTTACCTATTTTATAAATTTCTAAGTTACTTTTAATATACTTATCTATTAACATGTTTGGCCGAATTCAAGGCTCATTGTCAGAGGTATATAGAAGTACATAAGTTAAATTATATATATAATAGGCAGGTATAATTCGTAGACCCCGAACTGAAAATTAAAAATGCGTGAGTTAATGACAATTATTAAAATTCTGGTCCGGAAGTGTATTGTAGCTAGAGATAAAATTTAATTTTTTTTTTGTAATAAATGATTAAGAAAAAAACTATTCATACATGAGTAACGAATTTTCTATCTGACAGGAGGATGATTCACATTTTTTTAAATGATTGCATTTTTGCGAATACAATACCAATAATGTGGCAATTCTCCAAATAGTGTATCGATTTAGTTTTTATAGACATTACACTATAAAAACATAAATTATACGTATTTTTTTTTAAGTCAGGTACCTACCTAGTAAGTATTTTTAAGAAAATGATTCAAATTTCGTAATAAAAATTATGAAATACATAAATAGAAATAAAATTGTTTGATAATTTCAAAATCTATTTCGACGTAAAAACTAATCGTAAGTAAGTAGTTCTAAAACATACAAATCCATATTTCTCAGGATTTAATGTTTAAAATGCATTTATACATATATAGTTAAAGAGAACGTATGTTAATGCGGGTAAATCGTTTTAACGGGCATATTTTATTAGGGGTTACATTTTTCTTTAATTAATTATCATAAAAAATACTATCAAAAGTGCCCCCTCCCCGAAACTATTAAAATTAATTTGACGAAATACCTATAAAAACACAAGGGTAATAAAAACATTTAAACTTTAATTCCAACTGTAAAAAAGATTCTAAAAAAACCATTTAAATATAGAATTGTTCGTCAAGATGAACCTTTTAAAATTATTATATTAAAAAAAAATATAAAAGAAAGGGTGTCTCAAAGAAGGATTTTAAGGGGCAGTTTTCAGAAAAGGTGCGTAATCGCCAAAAACAAATTAGTCAAAATTAACTCCTTCTGGACGCAAAATTAGCCTTGGGGGCTGTTCATAAAATACGTCACGATAAAATTATTTTTTTTTTACCCCCTTCCCCCCGTAGTGTCACACTTTCTGTAACGCCCCCTGTAAATATTACGTCGCAAAAACTAAACACCCCCCTGAACATGATAAATGTTGACCATTCCTACTTTACATTTATTTTTATGATTTAAAACCATTTGTTATCTTTACCATCTTCGCCTTATATAGATACAAATTTGCTTTCCAGAAATACAATTTTAATGGTAAATAAAAATTAAAATTTTAATCGCATTTTATGTGTATTCAAATTTATAATAAAAAAAAAGAACTACTCGTAAAATACTACAAATCACTCATCACAGGGAAACTACTAAACACCCACCTATTACTACTACAAGTAAACGTATCGAGTTTATTGCTCATTTAATTTTCACTTGTGATACGTAATGTGTGATGGTTCCAACTGTAGCCAAAAAGTCATTCAGTACAATCGTTACATTCAAAAATAGACACCTTAAAAGTTTAACATTCTGTTTGAAACGACTGACTGCCTCCTGGGTCTGAGTTTTCAAAACGCAACAAAATTTACTTAAATATTTTACGTAGATAGGTATGTAGGTACTACAAACTACATGACAAATTTGTTATGTATACATACGTCTTGGTTATGTAAAAGCAAAGAAAAACGAAAGTGCGAAATACTATAATTTGGCATTACATTCTGAATATGTGAGTATATTATGTATGTACGAGGGCGGATCAAATATAAATGAGCCTTTTTAAATTGAGCGCCGGATAGTTGTTTAAGGCGCATACGGGCGTTAGGTACTTGAAGTGGGGATATTAGGTCACACGGAAACGACTCGTCGTATTGGGGTGTTTGCTTGGTTAGTAGCTATCACAATGAGTGAGAAAGAGATGCATAGCAGCGTTGCGCAACGGATTATTATTAAGTTTCTTACACGTGAAAACGTGAAACCAGCTTAAATTTTGCGCAGATTGCTAGCACAATTCGGAAATGAAACGCTTTCGTGGCAACGGGTAAAAGTTTGGTGCAAAGAATTTAACGAAGGGCGTAATCGGGTCGAAAATGTAAATCATCCTCGTCGTCCGCGCACCAGCATATCGCCTGTTAACATTGCACGCGTTAGAAACCTTATTGAAGGGGACCACCACGCCACTGTGCTTCAGATACCTGTTAAACTCAGCATCAGCTGTGGGAGTGTCCACACAATCAGAACGAAAAACTGAGGATTCCGAAAAATTTCAGCTCGTTGGGTCCAAAAGTTGCTGAGTGAAGATCAAAAAGCTGCTCGAGTTCGCATCGCAGCTTAAACCCAGGCCCAAATCAGTGAAATGTACTAGACTCAGTCTGGGCACCATCCATATAACCCAAACTTATCCCCTTGTGATTTCCACATGTTTGGGCCCCTCAAAGAATCACTAGCAGGCGAGCAATTTCCGACTGATGTACATGTGCAGGCGTTTGTGCGCAACTGGATAGACTCTCGCCCTGTTTCTTTTTATGAAAACGAGATGAAAAAACTACCAACCCGTTGGGAAAAATGTATAATCAAACAAGGGGGATACGTATGTCGGAAAATAGAGAAATTTGTGTTTTTGTGAAAATTTTCAAAATAAATGTTTTATGAACAAAGGTTCGTTTATATTTGATCCATCCTCGTACAAAAGTATGTATAATTTCAAATTAGGAACGTTTCATAGCCTTATCCATAGATTGTTTAAATACCCTTTAAGTAAAACAATTTTTTTAAAAGAAGTAGATATCATAAAGCAAATAGCTTATAATAAGGGTTACAGCGAGTCCTTAATAGATAAACTAATAAAGAAAAAGGAACAACAAATAATAGCCAAAAAATGTATCCCTTCATAAAAGAATCAAGAAAGACAACAAAAATTGTTAATAATCTTAAAAAATTAAATATTGACACTATATTAGTAAATAAATGCAATCTAAGAACTTTACTCTCTAACAATAAAAAAGAAAAATATGATAAACTTCAAAAATCAGGAATTTACAAATTAAATTGTAAAAATTCTAACGCATTCTATATAGGGCAGACTGGACGTAATATCAAAACTAGAATAGATGAACACAAAAAATCAATAGCCAACTTAAAACACTCAACTGGCTTAGCATCTCATTGTATTAATAATTAACATAATACAGATTCAGAAAATGTAAAATTGTTACACAATTCCAAAAAAGGAAAACGTTTAGATTTATTAGAAGAATTATTAGAAATTAAAAAAGCTATTTATAAAAAAGAAAGTAATGTTAATGACCAACAACAATTTTTAAATACACCTTTAATAGATTTAAGAATATATGACTGTATCCCTCCATCCCCCTTAAACTTTGGGTATATAAACAATGTATAATAAATTTAATTTTAGTAATAAGATTACTCCTGAAAAAGGCATAACATGCCGAAATAATTGTAGAGTTATTACAATATATATTTGAAACATTTAAATGCAATTTAATTTAATTTAGTTACCTTTTTAAATAATTAAAATGTTTCATAAGGAACCGACCTTAAACTCCATTCAGATTATACAGGGTGTCTTAAAACTCGGTGGACATGGAACAACCACAGCTTCTTGGGATCAATATAAGTCGATTTAATGGTATTTATCTATAATGTATACCACATTGCTTTGTTTACCCGTGAGAGGGTGCTTCGTACGGTTTTACGATTTTTTGAAGTACAAATAAATTATCTTAAACTACGACAAGGGTGTAAATCACCCCCATCCTTGCATATAATTGTTCTAAACTTTCTAAGAGGGTTGATTAATAACTATAAAAAAAAAATTAAGAAGGATACAAGCTTTCGCTTCATTTCCTGTCTCTTATTAAATGTCGATATATGCAACAGTTTCTGAGAAAAAAAAAGGATTTTTGCATGGATGATTTCCGACAAGAATTCATAATAAGTACAATTTTAAGATGCATCGTGCTACATGAATAAATTTAATATGAAGACTACGTTAAGGAGGTACTAACTGACTGACATGCTTATCAAGTTAATGAAGATAGCCTGGGGTGAAAACTACCCCCACACCTGAATAAATTTTATTTCAATGTATATATTTGAAGGATCTATTTTTTTAAGTTTTTTTTTTGGAAAGGTACTTTTATTACTTACATTTTTCATTTCCTACAAGATTCAATTTTCTTTTTCTTAATTTATTAATTTCCTTTATGGGGATGACTTTATAGAACCCTTAAAAAGCTATTTCCATGCAGAGGCGACAGTTTTATCCAGCGAAACGGGTTTTTCCTTATTAATAATAATAATTAATATAAGCTTAATGGAGCACGAGATAAAACAGCCCCTAATAAGACGACAATCAAATACTAACAAGTTTTTTGTTTTAGTACGTGGTCTAGAATTTAATAGTAGCTTTCTTAAGTAAAGTTTTTTATTTCCTCCTTTTAAATCCCTTCTCCTTTCATCAAAATCGTATAAATTTGCAAAAATTACACCACCTTATTTAATTATTTAAATTTAACGATCTCGAATGATGATTCCAGGTTTAAAACATCGCAATTTGTTTATCACAGTCATCATATGCACATAATTACAATAAGTCCAACGATGTAACAACAACAATTACGATAGATTAAATAACCTTGAGAATTAAAATAACCACCTATTGCAGGTAAGGTGCATCAAATTTCACCTCCTGCTCATTTTAAATACGCAAAGTTGATTTGCATATAGGTACATACGTCAACAACACGATACCTACGATAATAGAAAAACTTACCTACTGGTAGTAATTTTTGTTGTTAAGTTGTTATAAAATAAACAACGAACAGAGTGGTTAAAAAAATTATTTCAATTTGAGCAGTAGCAACATTGCGGTCGTTTTTCTTGAAACTATTTATGTAGCTAATTGTAAAAGTCAGCACTATTGTGGCTTCCTATTTGATAACAAATTATTATGACACATACAAATAAGTAATAAATGTACAACAAAATAATAATATGTACAAACACACCTGTTGACAGACACAACAACAGAATGAAACCAGAAGTGAAAATAGTACAATCAACAAAACATTTTTTTGAAGGTACAATTACTTAATTAATAAATAATGTCATAGGTAATGTATTGATGGAATCCACAAAATTTTACAATTTTAAAGCAACCACCCCAATTTAAATGCTTAAAAAATGGGACAGAATCTCAAAAATTTAAGCCTCTACTAACACACCTCATCAAGTTCAAAGCACCTACTTAAAGTGCTTTGGCCCTTGTTGATACATTAGTCATTACGTCAAAGGATAATAAAATCTAAAACCGTAAGCATTTGTAAAAAGAGCATTGAATACACCACGAGGACTTGAATTTAACCAAAAAAGCTTCAAACCCTTAAAAAGCTTAAAGCACTTATGAGAAGGACTTCGAGCACCCTATAAGGGTTTGAAGTAAACCAAAAGAGTCCCAAATGCATCAAAAACTTAAAGCACTTTTGAAGAGACACCGAAAGACCATCAACCAATCATTTTTTATTCGGATTTGGAGAGAAAAAATTTCTGTCACTTTAAAAGGAGTTTACGTACTTTAAAAGAGTTTGAAATCCTTTGCAGACAATAAAATTTAAATTATGAAGTATCAACTGAATTCTAATGTTAATATAATAAATATTGTGTGGTAAGAAATGTCAAGTAAAATGGCTTTAATAAATAAATACCAATACTTTATTACTTATCTTAATTTTTTCAAAAAAATATAAATTTCAGATAAACTAAGTGATACCACATGGTACTGTTATCTAATAAACATTAAATTATTTCAAGGATTCACTAGCTATCTTATGTGTGCGTGTGAGGTCTGAGTTTTGTTGTCTTGTCACTTTTGCATAAACGTGCCATTTAATAAATAATTATTATAAACAGCTATGTCAGAGTTTGGAAACAAAGCACTGTATTTCAAGCTCTTTTACAAAAATAATTAGTTCAGGCTATAAAACAAATCACATACTTTAAAGTGCTTGGTAATTTGTATTTCAAAAAAGGACCCAAGCTCTTACAAAGTGCTGGAAACCTTATCGAAGTTTCTGAAACCCTTTCAAAGTGCTTGAAATCATTTTAATATCCTTAAAGCCCTTTCAAAGTACTTGAAGTCCTCTAAAAGTGCTTGTAACACTCTGAAAGGGCTTAAAACCCTTTCATGGTAACTGAAATCTCTTTTCAATGCACTTAAAGTCCTCTCAAGGTATTTAAAGCACTTTCAAAGTACCTGAGACCCTCTAAAAAAGCTTAAAACTCTCCCAAAGTGCTTGAAAACATTTCATTGTTGTTAAAATTCTCATTTAATGTTCTTGAAGTCCTCTTAAAGTACATGAAGCTCTCTAAAAATAAACGAAACTCTCACAAGGTTTTTAAAATACTTTCAATTAGGTTCAAGTCCTTTAAAAGGTTTTAATGTTTATTTAATGTACTTCAAATCCCCTTTCTATCTACTTGAAGCAGTCTCAAAGTATTTGAAACCCTTTCAAAGTCCTTACAGACCTCTAAAATAGCTTGGAACTCTCACAAAGTGTTTAAAACACTTTAAAAGATATTGAAGTCTATTAAAAGTTTTTGAACTTCACTTAATGTGGTTGAAATCCCCCATCGATCTAGTTGAAGCACGCTCAAAGTATTGGAAACTCTTTCAAAGTACTTGAAGACCTCAAAAAATGCTTGGAACTCTCACAAAGTGTTTAAAACATTTTCAAAGAGATTGAAGCATTTTAAAAGGTTTTGAAGTTCATTTAATGTAGCTAAAATCCCCTTTCGATCTACTTGAAACACTCTCAAAGTATTTGAAACCCTTTCAAAGTACTTATAGACCTCTAAAATAGCTTGGAACTCTCACAGTGTTTAAAACCCTACCAAAGAGATTGAAGCCTTTTAAAAGTTATTGAAGTTTATTTAATGTAGTTTATATCCCCTTTCGATCTACTTGAAGCACTCTCCAAGTATTTGAAACCCCTTCAAAGTACTTGAAAACCTCTAAAATGCTTGAAACTCTCACACAGTGTTTAAAACTCTTTCAAAGAGATTGAAGTCTTTTAAATGTTTTTGAAGTTCATTTAATGTAGCTAAAATCCCCTTTCGATCTACTTGAAGCACTCTCAAAGTATTTGAAACCCTTTCAAAGTACTTATAAACCTCTAAAATAGCTTGGAACTCCCAGAAAATGTTTAAAAACTCTATGACAGAGATTGAAGTCCTTTAAAAGTTTTTGAAGTTCATTTAATGTAGTTGAAATCCCATTTCGATCTACTTGAAGCACTCTCCAAGTATTTGAAACCCTTTCAAAGTACTTGACGACCTCTAAAATGGCTTGGAATTCTCACAGAGTTTTTTAAAACACTTACAGAGAGATTGAAGCCCGTTAAAAGTTTTTGAACTTCACTCAATGTACTTTAAATCCCCTTTCGATCTACTTGAAGCACTCTCAAAGTATTTGAAACACTTTCAAAGTACTTATAGACGTCTAAAATAGCTTGGAACTCCCACAAAATGTTTAAAACTCTATTAAAGAGATTGAAGTCCTTTAAAAGTTTTTGAAGTTCACTTAATGCAGTTAAAATCCCTTTTCGATGTACTGAAAGTCCTCTTAAAGCACTTGAAACTATTTTAAAATGCCCGAAATCCTTTCAAAGTTGCTTTAAATTCCTTCAAATTCTTTGAAATGTAGGTAATTAGGGATTCAAGGACCAAAGCACTTTACGTATGGGCTTAGAGCTTATTTTTTCTGTTTATAATAAATACTTAATTATTCTGTATGTGTAATGTGTGTAGACAATAAAGATGGACGTTACAACTCCGATTTTATTGAGTCGTAACACAAAGAGTCCCCGCAAATTTCAATTAGGTAATTTATCAAATTGTTCACAAAGCGTCGGCTAGACAGTAATTTAATTATTTTACATGGGGACCGTCCGTTACAACAAATAGATATGATCAGTTGCACACTGATGACATCGTTTAAAACTACGTACTTATCATCACGCAATAAAACGCATTCATTTAGAAATAATAAAAAATATCGTCTTAATAAAGAAATTTATAGTGATGCAAATAGAAATGGATATTAAGGTTACATTTGACATCGAAAAATCCTGAAAATTGATTAGTATGCAATCTAGGCGCCTAAAGTAATAAAATAGTTATTATTTATACCGAAAAGGTCTGATAATCAATAATCAAACGTCTACTTTAATGAACAGTAATTTTTAACACTTCAAATCAGTACCTACTATGCTAAAAAAAAAATATTGCATCACCCGGGAATCGATCCAGGGCCGTCCGCCAGAGTAAATTCGAGCACATCCGAGTACGTACAATTTCGTTTACGATTCTTTTAAAGTGTCAAAAGTTGAGGTTAATTCAAACGTAATTTAAGGAATTCTCCTAGAAAAATTCGACTTATCGAAGTTTGACTTTAGATGGCATGGAAAATCACCTTGATAAGTACCTACTACTTTTTACAAACTTTATCATAGTGTAAATAAATAAATTATAAATAAACACTACTGGAATTGCAAAACAAAATACCTAGTACGTAGGTACTTAGTACTTAAAACTGTTGAGTGATAACACTACTGAAATAAATTTTAAACATTTAAAAAATGAAAATTTGCAAAATAAATATAAAATAAATAAAAAGTTCTTCAAGCTGAGCTGTTTTTGTAGTTGGTTTTAAACAATTTAAATCAATGTGATACTAGTATGTATATTTATTTATTAATTTATATACAGGGTGAACAAATTTCTTCATAGCCACTATACAAATTAATGAGCAGGACCCAATTTACGTATGTGAACGTAAAAAAGTAGGTGCCTACCTGCAGAACATGAAACTTGCTTTTTTTTTCTTTACAATCAAGAAACTGACATTTTAACTTTTACTTGTAACTCGAAAACAAAATAGAAACGATTGGATTTTTTTAAAACAAATAAGTTTGTCTAAAAAAAAAAGATCTAGAGAATGCGCCCTAATTAACCTAATTTTTTTTTTTTTTTATCTTTTATTACAGTTACAGAGTTGTTTAATAGATACTATACAAACATACAAAATTGCCCATCCCGTATATATTCATATAAGTACTTTTTATGTGGTATAATAAACGACTTACATTACAATATTATTATGGTAAACTACCTTCATTAGCTTACAAAAGTTTACTATTCTTTGTAATAGGTCGTTGAACAGAAACCGTATAAAAACTCGTTGGCGTCTTTCGATTAGGATTACATAAAAACTTTTTGTTCATTACATAGACAAGTTACCCAGTGAGCACTGTTACATAAATGTTATGTCAATTTTACCAAATCGAAAATAACACGTTATATAACATGAGAGAGTCACAGGAAACTCATTTGTGACTCACAATTTCACACTCATTTACGTAACATTGTTACATAACATAGTGATGTTTCTGTTACGTGTCTGTTACATGTATCAACATATAACAATGATGTAACGTTAATGTAACCAAAACGTAACAATATAACATAACAGTGATGCTCCTGTTATGTTTCTAAGACATACATTTTTACGTCACATTTCTGTAACAATTTTGTAACGTAACGTAAGCAAAACGTCACCATGTAACAACTCAGTGATGTTTATGTTATGTTTCTAAGATATGAATATTTAAGATATATATATATTTGCATATCAAAGGTCTGTAACAGTGACATACGGTTAATGTAAATCGAAAAGAACAATGTGAGCTAACAAAAAGGTTTCTATCTAAAATATTTATTCTTATTTAACAGCTCCGTAGTAGCAATATGATAAGCTAAAGGAAAATTCCAAAATTAATTAGAAATATTTATTAGTTAAACTACATTTGATGAAAATTAACTATATACATATTTACATATATATATATACATCTATATGTATATTTAGATACGACAAAATATGACTGAAAAGATTTCCTTTACGTCCCAGTGTGCCTTTGGCTCAGCCTTTCTTTGGATAAGTGTCGAAATATTCTTGGTTCGCTTAGGCGGCCACCAGCATTTTTTATTGTTATCGCCGATAATCCATTTGGCCGCAACTTCTGAACAACTCCCATCTCTTGTAAATTTTACAACAGCAAAATCCATTGCTGAAACAAATTTAAAAAAAAAGGAATAGGATTGGGTACTAATTAAATATGAAAAGTAAAATTAAATAATTATGTAAAACATAAATCAAGTTATTTATGTCATTTGGAATGTCAATATAAGCTAGAGTTTTACTTACTTTCTGAACAAAAATGCGAGTTCCAGTAAAATCACTAAAAGTCTGTCTTTATACGCAACTGCAATAGCCTGTTCTCTTCCTATGTGTGACAGATGCCCATCTGGTCTGAACAGTATGGGTTTTTAGCTTTTATAGCAGTTGATGCACATACCACCCCCCAAAAAAAGTCTATTAGACTGCCAGAAATTAAAAAAGAGTATAACAAGCGCAAAGAATTATTGACCCTTCACGTTAACTAAATAAAAATAAATAGTGAAAAGAAATTAAAAAAACCGATAAACATCAGGGTAACTTCAACTTAAGTTTGAGAGTCGGCTATATACATGTATATCATATGCATAAGATAAATAAATGACTCTATGTACGGTAGCTACATGTCTATAAAGTTAATAGCTCTTTTATGTTTACATTATTTTTGTTTTATTATAATGGCACAATGTAAAGTATTCGTTGTAAATCAATTATTGCCAATAACTTTGTAATTGTAATTGAAACAAACGTTTTCCATACTCAAAATCACTACGGCAAAATATATTTTTTTAAATACAATATTACTTTAATTAGTCAACAAAAATAAATTAAATTGTACTAATTATTTTAATTTGATCATAAAAATCGCTTCATTTTTTTAAATTCATTACAGTAAAAAATGCAATCATCAAAAATGATAAATATGTCGGAGATGGAGTTTGATGGCAATTATTTCTTATTTATGGTGCCATAGAGGCATAATTTATGGTCACCCTTAGGTTTAGTGCATGTTCCTTTTTAAAAAAAGCTGTTAGGTCCCAGTTGTCGATATTATTAATTGAATTAGCAGAGAAATAAGATTTAGAAACCATGTTCCGAACGTAGACACGGGCTGTCATGTAGTTGTGTTTCTGAGAAATTTAGGAAAAGGGGCCATGTGTTGGCATGATCCCTGCCTCAGGGGGCAAACGAATACAACAAATGTGTCGCAACCAAATATTCCGAATCCTTTGGATAGTAAATGACGAAAGTGTATTACTGTTTAATTAGTTGCCTGAACAAAAGTGGCTTCACCCGCTTAACTAAAGGCATTGCAATCCTTTTCATTCCTACACAAATACTTCAACGCTTTTAATTTTAAGTTTCTGTTAGACTTATTTATCTAGTAAGTTATTTTACTTCGCCCGCAAAAAAAGATTTATTTGAAAAAGATGTCCGAGAAGAAGGTACTCGGGGTTGTCGGAAACACTCATGTTGTTTATGGTAGTGCAATTGGGGAAACTGCCTAACATAAATCTACGGCCAATATTGAAGGGTCTTTGTTCTCATTTTAGTTGTGTTTTTGATTTTTTTCTCAAATAGCAATAAACAGGGTTCTTTAGCATAAAGTGTATTAATCACGTCAGATATTGCTGGTACCATGCTGTCGAAGTGTTGATAATCAACACATGTTCTTTTAAACTATACATATAAAGAATATTCATAAAAATATTTATGCATGTATAAAATATTGTGACGTGTTCGGTCACAGAAAACACAATTAACAAAACAAAACAACGAGTTTATTTAATTACTAAAATTAATTTGACTACACTACAGTTATGAACAAGTCCGCACAATTTATTTCACTAAAAGTCACTTTTTAATCGCCGTTCCGGTAGACACTATTTATCGCTCTCTATGAACACTATCGCCTCTATGGTTCGCCTGTATCGCCTATCGATCGCTTTGCATCAGCTGTTACTGTAAACTGTCAACTAACTCGGTGTGAGTGTCTCGTCCGCTTTTATAGTCTTCTCAGCCTTTTTCTAGGGTATTCTACAGCCGTCTAGTAATTCAATTGTTTTCCCATTGATCTTTGCTGGTGTTTTCTAGATGTATCAGGAAAGCCGAGAATATTCCTTATGTAATCAGGGAAGATGTTCATTAATTATGTTCACACCAACTTAATTGGCAAGTACTCGTAACACTGCCCCCTTCTTAGAATTGATCGTCCCGATCAATGTCTTGACCTTTGTAGGGCGCCAGGCGGTCCAAGTGTACAACTTTCATCTTGGCCTTTGGTCCTCTCTGAATACGGTAGACCACGTCATTCAGCCTTCTGACCACAGTGTAAGGTCCTTCCCAGGCTCGCTGTAGCTTCGGTGAGCGTCCTTTCCGACGGACAGGATTGTAAAGCCACACCTGGTCCCCTTCTCTTAATCCTGTGCTGTTGGCTCTCCGGTCGTACCTGGTCTTCATGCGGTCACTCCCTACTTGGATTTTGTTACGAACGGCTCTATGGATGGTATCGAGTCGTTCCTCTAGCTGCTGTGCGTAGTCGGTAGCTGAAGGTCGCCGATCTTCTGGGTGTCCAAACCGGATGTCCATCGGTAACTTCAGCTCTCTTCCAAATAAAATGCTGGCTGGTGTTCTGCCGGTGGTCTCGTGAACCGCACTTCGATAGGCCAACAGGAACAAAGGTATATGCTGGTCCCAGTCTGTCTGATGATCGTTAACAACCATTTTCAAATTGGTTTCTAGCGTCGCGTTAAACCGTTCGACCATTCCGTCAGATTGTGGATGTAATGGAGTGGTCCTAGTTTTCTGTACTCCTAGCAGCTCACAGACTTCCCGGAATACTGCGGATTCAAAGTTACGTCCCTGGTCAGAGTGGATCTCCATCGGAACTCCATACCGGCTGATCCATTGGTTGACCAACATTCCAGCGACCGTAGTAGCTTCTTGGTTTGGGATTGCGTACACTTCGGGCCATTTGCTAAAATAGTCCATCACTACCAAGATGTATTTATTGCTAGCAGCTGTTGTTGGGAATGGTCCTGCTACGTCCAGAGCTATTCTCTCAAATGGAGCACCAACATTGTACTGCTTCATTCGCCCTCGGCTTCGAGTCTGAGGTCCCTTGGCTGACGCACACGTTGGACACTTCCTACACCAATTTTCGACGTCTCTTCTACACTTTAGCCAATAAAATCGCTCTCGCACCTTCTCCAACGTCTTTGTTACTCCGAAGTGTCCTCCACCAACACCTCCATGGACTTCTGTCAGCACCTCATTGACTCTGTTCTTCGGGAGAACTACTTGATGTCGAATTTTAGTTCCGTCAGGGCTTTCCCACACTCTTTTTAGTACCCCATTCTCGACGATGAGTGAATCCCATAAGGCCCAATAGCTCTTCGTGATGGTACTCGTACTACTAACATCTGCCCAGGTAGGTCGTGCTGTTCCTGCCTTTTTCCACCGCAGTATCGGTTTAATGTCTTCGTCGTTTTCTTGGTCTTTCGCCAGGCCTTCGTTCTGCCAGTGTTCTTCCGGTTCCACCATCGTTTGACAGATCCTTGCCAAGTTGACTGGTTCCTTCTTTTCGGCGGCCATGCAATGTTTGCAGTTCTTCGAGCATGGTCTTCGCGAGAGGGCATCAGCGTTACCATGTTGTTTTCCAGCACGATGCTCGATGCTGAAGTCGTATACTTGTAGCCGCTGTAGCCATCGAGCCAGTTGTCCTTCTGGGTTTTTAAATTGCAGCAGCCATTTCAGGGACGCATGGTCTGTCCTTAGCAGGAATTTTCGTCCGTAGAGATACTTATGGAAATGTTCGAGAGTTTTGACGACTGCCAGCAATTCTCTACGGGTCACGCAATAGTTTCGCTCCGGCTTTGACAGTGCCTTACTGAAGCAGCCAATGACTTTTTCTTTTCCTTCCTGCATCTGCGACAGTACACCACCAATTCCTACATTGCTGGCATCCGTATCGACAATGAAGTCTGTGTCGAACTGTGGGTACGTCAGTATTGGGGCTTGAGAAAGGGTAGACTTCAGTGTTTCAAAAGCTTGCTGACATCGTTCTGACCATTGGAAAGGGACACCATCCTCTGTTAACTTGTGGAGCGGTCGAGCTATATCTGCAAATCCCTTTACGAATCGTCGGTAATAGGAACACAGCCCCAAAAAGCTTTTCAAGTCGTGTTGGTTCTTCGGGACAGGCCAACTTCTCACAGCTTCAGTCTTGTCAGGATCAGTTCTTATTCCTTCTGAAGTGATAACGTGGCCAAGATATTTCACCTCCTTACAAAACAGATGGCATTTCTTGGGACTGAGTTTCAACTTGGCTGCTGAAAGCTTCTTGATCACTTCTTCGACATTCTGGAGGTGGTCTTCGAATGTCTTTCCCAGTACTATCACGTCGTCTAGGTACACCAGACAAACCTTCCAATTGAGCCCTTGTAGCACATTTTCCATAAGTCGCTCGAAGGTGGCGGGAGCGTTACATAGTCCAAATGGCATAACGTTAAAGTGCCACAGCCCGTAACCAGTCGTGAATGCGGTCTTCTGCTTGTCTTGTGGATCCAGTTCGACTTGCCAGTATCCACTCTTCAAATCCAACGTTGAAAACCATTTGGCACCAACCAAGCTGTCAAGGGTGTCGTCGATTCTGGGTAAGGGATAGCTGTCCTTTAAAGTTACGTCGTTGAGCTTCCTGTAGTCAACGCAGAACCTGGTCGATCCATCCTTCTTCCTAACCAACACTATCGGCGAAGCCCAAGCACTTTGTGATGGTTCAATTACCCCCTGTTCTTCCATGTTCTTCACCAGGTTGTTGACTTCTTCTTGCTTAGCCCATGGAACTCTTCTAGATGGTTGTTTAATAGGACGAGCTGATCCCGTGTCTATACGGTGGTATGTCAGATTCGTTCTCCCAAAGTCGTTGTCAGAGAGGGCGAAGACGTTTCGATACTTGCTGAGTAGTTCTTCGAATTTTCTAATTTGGTCGCTGTTAAGGTTTGTGGCCGAACGCTGCACTAAGTCTCGAAGAACGGTTGGAAGTGGTTCGCTCTCTGCCATTGAGGGTTCAGCTTCAACTTCGCACTGGAGGATGGACACCACGGGTTCAAGGACTCCTACTTCCATTCCTTTACACACTTTCTGTTCGAAGTCCTTCAAATTGACCACTCTGACAGATGCGTTCGGCGTCCCAGTTCGAATCAGTGTTCGTCCTATCAGTATGGCTTTCTGTGTCAAATCCGGGTTTTTGGCTTCTACTATTCCCACCAAACCATCCGCACCTTCGCCGTCGATGTTTATTTTGAGAACTACCTCGGATCTAGCAGGTAGTAACCGGTCTTCTGCAACGATGACCTTTCGAAGACCGTACTCTTTGGTGGGGTTTGTCATCACCAACTCTTCCTTGCCGATGCGTAAAATGCCGGAGCCCAAATCCAGATTAATTTTGTTTCGTTCAAGAAGATCCAATCCAATGATCACGTCGTCGGCGACATCGGCTACCAGTGCCCTGTGTCGAAGGCATACTTCTCCCAATCTCAATTCGATATCGCATTCTCCTCTAATCGGCGCTGTTTCTCCGGTAACCGTGGTCAAACGTAGCTTCCTCTGCAGGGGACGGATTCTCCACTCGTTAACGATGTTCGGCCGGATTATGGTCTTAGAAGCTCCCGTATCGACCACCATTCTAACCTTCTTGTTGTTGATGTGACCTTCGACGAATAAGGACTTGCTTCCGTTTAGTTGGGAAACGACGATTTCTGCTGGGGCTTGGTGGGGAGAAGCCAACTTGCGCCCCTCAAAGTTGGCTGATCTTAGTTTCCCGACTGCTGTCGGTCCGCACGGCGTTCTTCGGCCGGGCAGTCTCGCCGTAAATGTCCGTGCCTTCCACATTCCCAGCACCTTGGTCTTCCTTTGTTTTTGTCACAGTCTCGGGAAAAGTGACCGACCTTCCCGCATTCCCAACATTTGGCCGATTCTCTCTTGTCGTTGATGGTAGTCTTCTTGACAGTTTCGACGCATTCTTTAATCAGCCTTGTGACTTCATTCTTGTATTCGTCGTCTTCAACAGCTGTTTGGCGTACACGCACGTGCCCTTTGGAAGCTTGTTTTGCAGCTTCGAATTCTAAGGCGTGCGCCAGTGCGTCACTCGCAGTCTTGTGGCGGGCCAAACGGAGAACTTGTTGTAAGTCGGTGTCCCTTACACCATCGACGAATGTTTGGACTGCTAGTTGGTCTGCGAAGTCCTGCGGAGCGGTAGGATAGGCCAATCTAACTAGACGTTCCACATCGGCCTCGAATTCTTGTAGATTTTCTGATGTCCTCTGATTGCGACACTTTAGTTGGGTTTGGTACACTTGTTGTAAATGTTTGTCGCCATATCTCATTTCAAGTCGCTCTAGCAGCGCAGAGAAGTCTCGTTGTTGGCGCTCTGGAATACCTTGAAGGACATCCAATGCTTCTCCTCGTAGGGCTATGACCAGCGCCGTTGCTTTGTCAAAATCGTTCCAGTTGTTTGCTTCTGCCGCTGCCTCGAACTGTCGTTTGTACACAGACCAGCAAACTTTTCCGTCGAAAGTCGGTGGTTTAATTCTAATCGCTTTCGCAGTCTCTTCAGGCTTTACATCACTAGCCGGTTTTGTGTTCTCGAACTTCTGTCGTATCTTCTCTACTTCCTTTTGTACCTCTTCTTTCAACTCATCTCTTAGCTTCTCTTGTCTCGCCTCCAATTCTTGTCGTACTTCTTTTAATTCTTCTTGCACTTCGGTTCTGACTTCCTTCAGCTTTACCCTTAATTCTTCCTGTATCGCTTCCATCTTTTCTTGACCAGCTTCTATTTTATTCTTCAAATCTTCCTGTGCCAATTTCATTTCTTCCTGTCCAGCTTCCATTTTATTCCTCAATTCTTCCTTCATTTCTTCCTGGCCTGCCTTCATTTCTTCCTGGCCTGCCTTCATTTCTTCCTGGCCTGCCTTCATTTCTTCCTGGCCTGCCTTCATTTCTGTTTTCATTTCTTTCATCATTTCCATTAAAGCCTTTATTTGTTCCTCCATTATTGCCGATTGTTTTCTTGTTACTGGCATAAGGCTTCAAAATTCTTCTTCTCTTCGGACCTCTTCTACGATCTGTCGCACTAACTTTCTTCGGGAATCTTCAATTCCCTTACTATCCCACTTCTGACACCAAATGTGACGTGTTCGGTCACAGAAAACACAATTAACAAAACAAAACAACGAGTTTATTTAATTACTAAAATTAATTTGACTACACTACAGTTATGAACAAGTCCGCACAATTTATTTCACTAAAAGTCACTTTTTAATCGCCGTTCCGGTAGACACTATTTATCGCTCTCTATGAACACTATCGCCTCTATGGTTCGCCTGTATCGCCTATCGATCGCTTTGCATCAGCTGTTACTGTAAACTGTCAACTAACTCGGTGTGAGTGTCTCGTCCGCTTTTATAGTCTTCTCAGCCTTTTTCTAGGGTATTCTACAGCCGTCTAGTAATTCAATTGTTTTCCCATTGATCTTTGCTGGTGTTTTCTAGATGTATCAGGAAAGCCGAGAATATTCCTTATGTAATCAGGGAAGATGTTCATTAATTATGTTCACACCAACTTAATTGGCAAGTACTCGTAACAATATTGTAAAAATGGCGAAAATGTGCATCATCGGGGTAGATTTTAGGCAATTATACATTGAGAGGCTGAGAATAACAAGGTCAAGGAGAAGTAGTTTTTGTTAAAGGGTCTGTAATAAATCACTACTTTTATTACTAAACAATTGAAAATTTAAAACGAAAGAAGAGAAACTGATACGTTTTGAACGCTTGAGACTGTCAACAGATGTGGCTATTAGACCGTTAAATAGTCGAAGATTTCGGTGCCTCATTTTCTTGTTTCTGCCTTTAAGAGAGTTAAAAAGTATGTCGATGTAAATTACAATAATGTAAAAATTAAAACTGGACCGCGTGTCCATCATATTAAAAATATTTTTTTTTATTTGTAGAAAAAAACATATTTTTTTCGCCCCTGATATGTTCACCAAACAAAACTGAATAAAATTAAGTAAGTAATAAAATAATTGCCAGAATGGTATCACGTGTCCAAAGGATTTAAACTAAGACTCGATACGATACGATACGATTTTCTCGCTTCCGCAAATTTTATTCAAAATTTAATTTGGTGAACATGACAGAGGACATAATACTATTTATGTCCTTATCTTTATCTCTACCTCCCTTTATCTCTGACTTGAAATCGCCAGCAAACACAACCTTTCTGGGAAACAGAGAAAGGTCTTAAGAGAAAACACATCTGTAAAGCATCTGTTTAAAATGGAAGGAATAGTACATTTATAATACATATTAATAATTAAAAAAAAAAATAGAAATGACCGAAACAAAACGAATAATAGATATGTTCTAAATATTTCCGTTATCATAAATATAAAAGAAAAGAAAAGTATCATGAAAGATAAAATTTCATATTTTGTATACAGAGGCTTTTTTTTCTATTTATTATGATAGTGAATACAAGTGTTGACAACTTTAATTATATTCGTATCAAAAATTAATTTTATTTTAGTTTAAATCTAAACGAATCTTAATTTGTAGAATTATTGTAATTCAATTCGGTAGAAATGTATGTTGGCTCATCTGTAACTATTTTATGCGATCTAATACCTAATATTGTGCAGAATTTTTATTTTATAAGATTAATCTGGAGTAAATTTGGTTATGCTACAGCTAATTTAAGAATAACACATTTATATATCATAAAAATGAGTACAATTAAAATTATTGTCAACGTCAAACTTTATCGTTTCTTATATAACATTTTATAACGGTAGTATTGATACGTCAAAAAGACATAACATAAGAGTTACCATTGTTACATTTTGTAAAGCTAGCATGGATACGACAGAAATACATGTGACGTTTTATAAAGGAATCACTGATACCTCGTAGAGATATAACATAAGAGTCACCACTGTAACGTTTTATTAAGGTAACATAGTTACATTATAAGGGCATGACATGAAGGTAACTGGTGCAATGTATTATAAAGGTAACGTCGATGCATCACAAAGACATAACGTAAGTGTAGCCGCTGCAATATTTTATAAGGGTAACGCCGATATATCACAAAGACATAACATAAAAGTAACCGCTGAAAGGTTTTATAAAGGTAACACTGATATATCGCAAGGATATAATATAAGAGTCACCACTGTAACGTTTTATTAAGGTAACATAGTTACATTATAAGGGCATGACATGAAGGTAACTGGTGCAATGTATTATGAAGGTAACGTCGATGCATCACAAAGACATAACGTAAGTGTAACCGCTGCAATATTTTATAAGGGTAACGCCGATATATCACAAAGACATAACATAAAAGTAACCGCTGAAAGGTTTTATAAAGGTAACACTGATATATCGCAAGGACATAACATAAGAGTAACCACTGCAACGTTTCATAAGGGTAATATTGATATATCACAATTATATAACATAAGAGTAACCGCAGCAACGTTTTATAAAGGTAACACTGATACATCACAAAGACATAACATAAAAGTAACTGCTGTAACGTTTTATAAAGGTTACGCTGTTACATCACAAGGACGTATCAAATGAGTAGAAATTGTGATGTTTTATTACAGTCACACCACCATATATAGCTGTTACATAACATATATATAACAATTGGTTACATAACATAAAACTTAAATATGACATAAGTGTTATGTCGCCTATAAGTTAAAAAAGTTATGTAACTTGTTATTTTCTCGTTATATCATATTTACATTGTGTGTTCACTGGGTAAATATGACATAAGTGTTATGTCGCCTATAAGTTAAAAAAGTTATGTAACTTGTTATTTTCTCGTTATATCATATTTACATTGTGTGTTCACTGGGTAAATATGACATAAGTGTTATGTCGCCTATAAGTTAAAAAAGTTATGTAACTTGTTATTTTCTCGTTATATCATATTTACATTGTGTGTTCACTGGGTAGGAGTGAGTCATTTATCTAATCTATATTTAAAATGTGCTGTATGTACCTACTAAATAAGAAGTATCTAATTCCGTGCCTCAAAAAATTTTTTGGAATAAAAATGGTATTTTTTTGGTACCAACCATATTTAAATTACATACCTAAGTAATGAATGGTATCCATACTTATGAACATATTTTTAATTCACAATGCAAGTACTTCAGTATGTACTTATTACTAGTACTTAGTACTTTACCTACTCCAGAAATAAAATTCGAATTTAAAAAATTTCAAAATGACCTACATTCGTATAAATATTTATAATTGCAATGAACTGTTTGTTGACATTATAATGTACCCACCTATTTTACGTTTGATAATTTATTAAACCGTTTATCAACATTAGTAATAGATAGGTAGGTACCTGTGTAAATACAAACAAAACGTGTGAATTTTTAATGATAGATAACATAAACCACTAAAAATACAACTTTTGCAACAGTTCTTTTGCACCTTTGTATTAACAAATGTCACATCTTTTGCTTTAAAAAAAATTAATTAGGTACCTATTCAACCCCATATATTTTTTTTTAATCAATTATAATTATTGCCAAAAACATGCACATACACCACAATTAAATCCATAAACATTTATTGGTCCACAATTTAATTTAAAAATAGGCGCTTGTCCCTGCACGTGTTCCAAAATTTGATGATGCAATAGTTTGCATGCTTTCAACTTCGTAATTGATGTAATCTAGGTTAAGTTAACCTAAAAGTGGTTACAACGTGAACCTCATATGCGAAACATTTTACCGGTAGGTATGTACTTATTTCTGTATGCAAGACGTACCTCAGTCAGGGTGACTTTTAAAAGTAAAATCTACATAGGTACATACCTACTTAGTTAAGTGCTTCAACACTTTTATTCAATGACTATTTACTTAATTATTTTATAAATCTAATAAAAGGTACAGAAAAAAATTGTCAACTCACCATTCACTAACAAAAACTTGTGGGTTAGTATGTAGATATTTTAATAAAACTGTGAAAACAGTACGAAACGGAAACACTAAAAGTCTTCAGAAATAACCGATTAATAGTAGCCGTAAAACTCGTTCCACAGGCAACCGAATATCGAATATAAACCGGCGTCGTTGGCGCTTTCTTTTAGAAGCTGATAAAACCGAATGTTACCGAACGTATACTACAACAACACGAAGCCAGTTATGAATTACCTGGAACACACGACCTGCCTGGGCCGAATATAAAATACGATACGTATCATGATGATGCAACTTTTGCACGAATTTCCCTTTTACTAACTATTAAAGACACAGTCATATAAAGGGATGAAAAATGTCCTAGATACTGTTTGTTAATTTTCCTAGCCAAATCTAAAAACTATTTGAATAAATTCACAAACCACTTAAAACTACTTTTTCAATCAATTTTTAATTCTAAACTACCTACTTATATACACTAACTAACTAAAACATTTTCTCTGTATTGTTTAAAAAATGTTTATGTAAAAATTCTACACGCATTTACTTTATTATGTAAATAAACGTTAATAACACAAACAAAAAAAAAAGGATGAGTCAAATTTAAAAATAAACTGAATAATTGTAATCTCATTAACAAAATGCTAGATCATAATCAAAATTACCTTGGTGTAGTGTGTTATAGGTACATGACTGCGCATTTTAAAATTTTGTAATATTAACAATCGTAGGTCGTAAGTAGGTACCTTTGTATATGTTTAGATTTAAAAGATAAAAAATTACGAAAATATCATCTTGCAACATATTATAAAAAGAAAATTAATTACCGATCTTAAAATATGTTGCGACAAACTGCATAGTCGTGATTTTGAAATTTTGCAACATAAAGTTTTACATGGAAATGTTTATTTTTTTTTCTGTAAATATAATCGTCATTGTTTGTAAACTGCAACAAGGCATTAATTGCTTAATTTTCTTTTATCTTGGTATTTCCGAGGACACTACACTGTTGAGATTATGTTTTAAGTTAGGTTAGGTTGGGTTAGGTCAGTTTCTTTAGAAATCTTTTTAGTATTGTACTCAAAAAAAAATTCCTGTTGAAATACGTAAGCTGCAGCAGAGGACAAAATTTTTATGTAATTGCCTTTTACTTTGGGTTTTCCCAAGAGCTTAATGTACGTTACATTTGGTTAAGTTATCTTAATTTAGGTTAAGTTCAGTTACATCAATTCCTTTAGCAACTTCTTCATTATTATAATATATAGAATGGTAATTACAGTGGCGGATTTACACATTTGCCGCCCCTACTGACACCTGCAATTCTATACCCTAATTCATAATCAATTTTTTGTCAATGAAATTGCAACTTTATGATTGTATTATATTTTTATCAGACTAATCAACAAATATTGGTACGAATTCATAAGGATTAAAAATGTAAGAATGTTAGGAAGAACTTTCGTTGAATGGATATTTACAGCTTTTATTCATTACATTATTATAATTATTGTTTTTTTTAAATTATCATCATTCTAAGAAAGGTACAATATTTATGAAAATCTGTACAACAATAGGCAATTTTGTACGTGTAAATTTATTAAATTTTTATTCTACACTCAAACAGGTTGTTAATATCATCAGAAATATCAATAAAAAAGTATTAATTTTCCACATATATATCTATATAATACTTATTTGTTATTGGTATTTTTAAGCAATTTCTTTTCGGATCCTACTTCTCTTCGAATAGATATATTTAAGTGGTGAAACATATTACACATTCATTGAATAGTGTGGGTGGACCTAAAGAAAAAATTATGGCAATAATTAATTTAAAAAATAGGTAAAAATACTAAATTTAAAATGTAATACTTAAACGCTATTGGAATATTTAAAAAATTCAAAATCACAATAGTATATTTTATAAATAAGCGTTTAGTAATTTTTCATATACAGACGTTAGTGTATTCAGTATACTGTATAGCACTAAAATATTGTAATTTTTGTTGATTTTTTGAGCCTCGTTTTTTATTTCAATTAGTATTATTATTTCTGTAAGATGAAAAAATTTTTGAGCAAAGTTTGCCGCCCCCTTCTTAAATCTGCCGCCCTAGGCTCTAGCCTATTCAGCCTGCTGCTAAATCCGCCACTGGGTAATTATGAATTTCATTACTCGATTTTTTTCTTTAAACATAACCGTCCATCGTCTATAGCAAACTGTAGCGAATTTTCTCTAGTTGTAGGTATGTAAACTGCAGCAGGTCATAATATGCTTCATTTCCTTCTATCTTGGCATTTTCCCAGAGCCTGTTGTAGGTTAGGTTAGATTACGAATTATCCGTTTTTTCTGGACCCTCCCTCGTATGTTGGGCTAATTCAGGTTAAATTAAGTTAGATTAGAACCTATTAAAATCCAATCAATACTCTGTTCAACGATGCGGGTCATTACCATATATGTACAAGAATCAGTTTTGGCAAAGAGTTAATCAAGAGTCACCGTTGATTAATCGAGAGAGTCAAAGAGTTAGGGTAGTGTAGTGAGTGACTACTATTACTCACCCTAACGTTCAAAATAGGCAAGTAGACCGTGTTCAAACTTCGTTCTAATTAAATTCTCTCTTTGTTAGAAATAACACTAAGTATACTTATTTTTGTTATTTATTATTGGCCTATTACCTTTAAAATAATTACATTATGGTAGGTAATATTTAAGGAATGTCATAAACTCCTTAAGTTCTTATTACATGGTAATAATAACAGCTAAAGATATTTCTGTAGCAACTACAACACGCCTTTTTGTATCAGTTTTATATTCATTTGGGAAAACTTGTAAATATTAAAAACAATACCCTTTGACTGGGCATTTAGTTTTTTGCCTTTTCTGTTCAACTCCGCTGATTTTTTAACAGCAAAGTAACAATGAACAAATAACAATTAACAAGTAAAATTAACAATTAACGATTAACAACGCAATAAAAATCGTGTGGAAAACACGGTAAACAAATTCTAACTGCAGATTCGTAATGTGCACACTGCTTATTAAGTCCAAATTATCTTGTATAATTAATTATAAATTTAATTGTAAGTAGATTAAAACTTTTGTACTTGTTTTCGATTATTATCATCTAATGGGAATTATATAACATCCTTTAATGTAAATCGAAATGTAAAATATTGCAAATTCCTTGTAATAGATAAGGGGCTGTTCATAAAATACGTCACGCTAAAATTAGCTTTATTTGACCCCCTGCCCCCCGGTTGTCACGCTGTGTCACGCTTTCTGTGACCCCCCTGTAAATATTACGTCACAAAAACTAAACCCCCCCTGAACATGATAAATTCTGATTGATAATACACAAATTTTGATAGTCAAAAATATTTATTTTATTTTCATAATAAAATTTAAATAAATTAATAAATATCTTTTGTAAGGAACAAATAAATAATATTTCTATTTATCAGAAGTCCAAGGATTCTGTAAAAATTATGTAAAATTTTTTAATGAACGGTGAACGCCACGTTGCCATAGACCCCCCGTCACCCCTTGTCACATCTTGTCAGCAAGACCCCTCCCCCTCTTTGTATGCAAACGTATTTTATGAACGGCCCCTAAGGGATAATAAAGTTCTTAAGAAATATCCAAAAGTACGCCGGGGCGGAGGGGGGGTATAAGATACTGATACTGCCTCACTGAAAAATTTGTCTGAGATTTTTGTAATACAATTAAGCATTTTAATTAATCATTGTATTAGAAAAGTATGTATATTTTATCCCGTAGATAGCGAACTTTCAATTATTACTACGAAGATTCAAATGTACGTCACTGTTTACATACGAAAACCCAAACAGAGAATTAATCTGGGCCACATTTCTGAGATTTTTATATCAACAAAGTTTGAACAAGGTCTAGTATTATAATTATTAAGTATTATATATTAAATGTTTTTAATATCCCTTAGGTATAAAATTTGCTCTTAACAAGACAATAAATATTAAGATCCTCTTATGTTAATGTACATATTTGTTTCCACTGTTGCAAATTTTGTTACGATTTTATTCACTTATTTCCAACAATTTTATTTTCGCAAGGAATTCTTATTTCCATTTCACAACATTTACTGTGACTAACCAATACTAAAATATTGTTTCAAAAAACCCACACAAAAGATATATGGTAAGATAGTGTGGGATCTTTGGGTGGGTGGAAGTACATACATTACAATACGTGAATGAATTATTAGTCCATTCTATTTAAAATAAGAAAAACATTTAAAATCGAGTAATTAAATGTATTTTTTCGAATAAGTTTTAATCAACAGATTCTTTTTATAAAATAAATACCTACATTCGTATTGATAACCCTTAAACTTCAGCAAGTTTTAAAGAGTTACTTAATAATTCTTAAATAGTGATTGTTGTGAGCAATAAACAATTATTTTGTAATTGTATTATCACCAATTACGTAAGATATTAACATCTTTTATCACTATCATACTCCATAATTATTAAAAAGGAAAAGTGTTATTGATAAAATGTGATTAATTGTAAGATAAAGCATCAGAAGTGAGCAGTTTCAGTGATTTATGCTTAAAATTTTTGCTCTTGGCTTTCAGAATATAGAAGCACATTATTATAAACCTTTTTACCAATAAATACGGCAAACGAAGGAACTTGATAAAAGTAAAAGTTTTTCCTCAAAAAAGGGTTTCAAGTTCTTTCAAATGTTTAAAAATCTTTTAAAGTGTATCAAACTTTTTAATCAGTTGCGGATTTACCAGCAGGCTGAATAGCCTAGAGCCTAGGGCGGCAGATTTTAGGAGGCGGCAAACTTTGCTCAAAAATTTTTTTTTTACAGAAATAAAAAAAATTATTATCTTATACATGGAAAAAAACGAGGCTCAAAAAATCAACAAAAATTACAATATTTTAGTGCTATACAGTATACTGAATACACTAACGTCTGTATATGAAAAATTACTAAACGCTTATTTATAAAATATACTGTAACGAATTTTCTAGTCAAACTATTTATTTAAACAATTATTTATTTAACACTTTTTATAACACTTAAACACTAACTTAGAACTACCATTTATATCACAACAATTCACTTATTTATATTACAATTTATTTATATCACTTTGTCTATTATCGGTTTCAATTCGCGCACTGATGCTTTCTTCAACTAACTGTTTTTTGGTCCAAAGATGATCACTATATATACACCTTTCGAACTTTCTAGACAGGAACTCGAAGAAATCCTGACTATTCCCGAATGATGAGTAATAATTAGAAAGTCCTCGATTATTCCAGAATTGAACTTGTTACTTGTCGCCGGAGAATGATTTACATCTTGTAAATTGATAACACGAAAAGTACCGTGAGCGGTGTTTACGCCGTGAGTATGTTAGTTGATAACAAGTACATGGCACGAATTGTTATCGCGCACACGTACTGTGTCACTGGTCGCTACAATACTATTGTGATTTTGAATTTTTAAAATATTCCAATAGCGTTTCAGTATTACATTTTAAATTTAGTATTTTTACCTATTTTTTAAATTAATTATTGCCATAATTTTTTCTTTAGGTCCACCCACACTATTCAATTAATGTGTAATATGTTTCACCACTTAAATATATCTATTCGAAGAGAAATGGGATCCGAAAAAACATTGCATATTGTTGCACAGAATTTCATAAATATTATACATTTCTTAGAATGATGATAATTAAAAAAAAAGCAATAATGATAATATTGTAATAAATAAAAGCTGTAAATATCCATTCAACGAAAGTTCTTCTTAACATTCTTACATTTTTAATCCTAATGAATTCGTATCAATATTTGTTGATTAGTCTGATAAAAATATAAAACAATCATAAAGTTACAATTTCATTGACAAAAAATTGATTGTGAATAAGGGTATAGAATTGCAGGTGTCAGTAGGGGCGGCAAATTTTGAATAGCCTACGGGCGGCAAATGTCTAAATCCGCCACTGTTTTTAATAGTGCCTAAAATACTTACAAGGTGCTTGAAACCATTTTAAAATTCTTAAAAAAACCTTTCAAAGTCCATGAAACTTTATAAAAGTGTCTGAAACCATTTCAAAGTGCTTGCAACCCCTTCAAAGCACTTGTAATTCTTCCAAAGTGCTTAAAACGCTGTAAAAGTTCCCGAAACCTTTTCAAATTTCTTGAAGACCTTTAAAAGTGCTTGGAAACCATTCGAAGTTTCGTGAAGACCTTTTAAAGATCTTGAAATCCTTTTAAAGTTCAAGAACTTTTTAAAAGTACTTGAAACCCTTTCACAATTGATGAACTTCTTATAATATACCTGAAACACTGGTAAAGCGCTTAAAGAGTTTTTAATGTGTTTGAAACCCTTTCAAAGTACTTTGAAACTCTTTCTGTTCTGTTTGTTCAACAATTTATTAAAATGTACCTACTTGCTATACTATTATACCATATTTTCAAATTTATTCGCAATACATAACGAGATGAGATAAAGCCAATACCGCATACAATTTAATTACAGTGAATTTATTAATTAACCGGATTCACGATCAGTACATGCTTTTAATTATCTTTCTCCCTCGTTAATCTATGTCCTGATTAAGGACTTCTGAAAAAAACCAGACCAAATGAAGACGTTCAATAATACATAATAATTAATTAATGTCCTAATTAAAACGGTTTAATAAATGTTGTGTTTAGAAATAATCTGGTATATCACAGGTCATTTAGATATTGCTAGATACTATATTATTTACTTACTTGTACCTTTGTATTATATCAATCCACGGTATTCAACAAACCATTAATGACTGATGACAACAGCAACCAGCAACAATTAAAAAGAATAATGGCCGATGTTAACAATGCGCTAACAATTGAAAGCCATCATGGCCGACAGGGGCAACAATTAAAACAAAATAATGGCCGACAACGTTAACAGCGTGCTAACAACTGAAGACCATAATAGTCAACAATGACAACAATTAAGAAAATGAGTATAGAAGTAAAATAATCTTTTTAATGAATTAAATATCATGGCTACGACAATGTCATTGATAATAAATAATTTTTGTTAAAATACATCAGTGAGTTGCAAAATAAAGTTTCATTAATAAACCAAACTTTCGTAATTTTTATTTAGATACCACAAAATAATAATCATTTTAATGAATTGTCATCATGAAAAAACATACACAGTTTTACCGCACAAAAAAAAAAGAATAACAAAAAAATACGTTACCAATGTCACCATATGAGGAGAACATAATATACGATTATGATAGCTCCTTAGAAAAAATTAAATTTAACATTAAAAAATCCACAAACACAGTAAATAAACGATCACTCGGAATTACAGAACAAGACAACAAGCAACATTAAGTTATTTTCCAAAACAAGATTCATGACCGTAAAAAAGACAAATACACTGAGAACTCATTTACAACACTTTCCACAAGCATTGCATACGTCGTAGCAACAAATTGGGTCTGTAATAAAGGAAGAAAAACGGGATTATATACAGGGTGGTGAATATTTTGATACTATGGAAATTATCAGATCAGTATAAAGTCTAGCATTTTAAAGGGGGTAGGTCTTATTTGGTATTTTAATTTGAATTTTGCAACAAACAAATTAAACACTAATACATAGTTTGGAATTCCCCTGACAAAGGTTTTCCGTTCATACAATGATAACTAATGCAGAAGCCAGAAGTCTTTAACCCCTCCAATAATTTTAATATGTTATTTATTTCAATTTCAAACCCTTCATACTTACATGAACACTGGCAACACGATGGAGTATAACAGCTACTAAAACAACTGACCTGAAAATGAAAATATTTTAAATTTTTTAATGCATTTGGATGTGATAAAAAGAAGCGTGAGTGTGTAGGTATAGAAATTTTCTTAAATTTTTGACCGAATACTTTCAAATATGACTTCTTAGTCATTCAACTAAATAGTTTTTGATGTGCTCATTGTATCCACAAGACGTGTATACGTATATACAGTATTTTTGAAAAGGTTGGCAACAAATGGAAATTTTTTATTATTAATTTTAAGGAAACAATAATTCGTTTTAAAAAATTCTTTCTGCAAGGCCTAAAATCGGAAATGCAACTATCAGATACCCAGCCAATTTTTTTAGTGGTACCTATACGAGGTTTGTCAACAAATAAGAATTTTGCTCAAAAGCAAAAGTACCTGTATTTTTGAATTATGAAAAAAATTGTTTCTTATGAAATTTTACGTCAACATACCGATTTTGAACAAGATATTTCTACTGTAAGAAAATTAGATTTTAACATTTTTTAATACTCCCTCGTAACTGACGATTTTGAATTCATCGGAAAAGCTTTAAAGGAACAAACAGACATACTATTAATTACATCGTCGAACATTATTAAAAAAAATTGGTATGGAATTGTTGTCTTTTTGCCTCTTTTGAGCTTTTTCAGTGAGTTCAAAATTGTCAGTTAGATTGGTGTATCAAAAAATATTATAAATGAATTTTTTCTTAAAGTGGGAATATCTTGTTAAAAATCAGTATGTTAACGTAAAATGTAATTATGTAGAAACAAGTTTTTTAGTAACTTTTTTCATATTTGAAATATAAAGGTAGGTACCTACTTTACTCTTTAGCAAAATTCATATTTTTTAACAAACCTTGTATGCGACTGAAAAAATTGATATCTGATAGTTGCATTTTCATTGTTGCACTTTGCGAAACCTTTTATGAAGAATGACATTTTTTTTCTAAAACGAATAGGTAATAAAACAGTTTTTCAATCGTTGCCAACTTTTCTAGATATACTATAGGTATACAGGGTGCGTTATTAGTTGTGTATGGATAAAAAAATGTGCCTTTATCATTGGTTTTACTGTATATTACTTAAAATAAAAATATTTTGCGTAAGTATCTTATTGTTAGGGGTTTTAAATAAAAGACTTAATATTCATTTTTCAAACAAAGACTTACTGCACAACTATCGTTCAAATCGCAAGATGGTTTACGAGGACGCCCTCCAAGATTAGCAGGTGGACCACCAAAACCTGCTTCTTTATCTTTTTCTTTGCCATCCTTTCCATCTTTACCTTTACCTTTTCCTTTACCGCCACTTTCATCGTCACTTCCATCACCGCCGCCTTTTCCTTTGCCTAAATTGCATTAATCATTTTCAATTTTAACGACTAATATCAAAAGCAACAGAAATTTTAATTTTTAATAACTAGATTATTTTATTATAGTAAAATGTATTTCAAAATTTCGTGAGCTTTGAAATGAACAACAACAACGGGCATTTAATGAACAACGGGGGCAGTTATTTTGCATGATATTCTGAAATACCTTTACCATTTTTAATTAAGTAAATTTGATAAATATGAAACAAAGTTGAAAAGGAGTAGTATGCACAAGTATTTCTCAGTTTATCATAAATACGATACTGATTTCACTTTATTTTTCTTTTAAAGTTTTTGTAACTCTACCCTGAAAAGAAATTTCACTATCATAGATCGGTGATTGATGTGTACGGAAATAAAAACTTTTGACAAGGGACGATTTTATTTGACTGATACAACATAGATTGATAATAGAAGATAACGTTTTACACGCGATATATGATACTGTCATCTTCAGGATAGTGTTCTTAGATATTGTTTGATCATATTTATCAAAAATTATTATCACTTCTTGCCTTTCTTTCCGCCCTTTCCTCCTTTTCCTCCTTTTCCGCCTTTTTTCCCGCCTTTTTCTCCGGAAAGTGCTGGATCGAACTGAGTGTCTCTGTTACATTTTTGAGGTGGTGGTTTCAATTCGGGGCCCTTTGGCGTACACAACTCTAATTCCAGATTATTCTTCTTATTGGCACCTTCTGACTTTTTTCCTATTCTCAAGATGAAAACTTCCTTATTGGGATCAGTTAATTCTGCATATTGGTTTCCGTCTTTGCCGGTGCACATGGGAGGTGCCATGGATACTTGATTTTGTCCTGCACCCCCGCCGTTGCCATTACAACCTCCTACTTTAAATTGAAAGGGACGATCGTTGCCTCCAGGCGACATTTGATTCCCGCCACCACCCTGACACGGGCTTACTTGAACGGTCCCTGAATATCCATTTTTGTTTCCTATGTTTTCCACTGTACAAGCACAACTACCGGAATCGGCACACTCCCCAACTTGCTCAATCTTGTTGTCCTTATGTACTCGCAAGGTGAGCTTATTGCCGCCCATTGTTGCACCGATTTCTTCGTAATTTCCTGGAGGATCGTCGCATTGAGGTGCCATGGCGCCTCCTCTATATTGTTGTAAGGCGCCGTATTGATTGCCGCTGCCCATGGGATAACCACAAGGTGGAGGTTCTGGTCCGCCCATTCTTCCACATTCATTGCACGGCGTATCATACTGTTGGTTGTTTCCATTACAACCACCACCTCCGCCTCCTCCTCCACCATAACTTCCTCCACCATAACCCCCGTCTCCAGGGCAGCCTCCTCCTCCGCCACCACCAAAACAAGGAGTGCGAGGACAGTTGGGGTTGGAGGGTCCTCGTCTTGCACCACCGCCTCTTCCATTCTGACTGGAGCACACGTCCGAACCGCTTTTTTTAGCCTTTTTGTATCTGTATAAGGAATGTCCTTCTTTGTCTTTGAAAAGTACCGTTTTGTCGCTAAGATTCATCTGAAATTGCGTAACGATTAACTTTCCAAAGCATGACATCCTAATGTACATGCTGAGACAGCCAATAACTTCGCATGTTGGACCTCGAATTTCGAACGTGTCCTTTAACGTTTTTGCAGTAGGAGATTGACCTGTGGACTCGGCAACTGACTCTATTAACTCGTTAAACAAATTAACAATAGAAATTAATGAACAACCAATTGGTACTTTGTCTGGCAGAACACCCGGTTCGGCCTTCTGATAAATGTTAACAAAAACATCAAACTGTTTGCTGGCATCGCAAGCTTGTTCTGGAGTTAACGAAAACAAACAGGACTTTCCACTTTTAACACTTTCTTTACCACCACAATCTGGTTTGGATGCTGATTGAAAATCGTCGTCACAAATATCTAACGGACAATTATCCAGAAACTGAACAGATACGCAGATATTTTCAGTCATACACGGCATACACGGATCGTTGCATTGAATGTCCACTTTGTCAACGAGAAATTCCAAAAGAAAAAGGTTTTCGGTAACAATTTTATCCATTATTTTGCTGCAGGTCACGGAAAATTTACGAAGATAAGTTACATGAAATTTTAAATGACAAATTTTTATACGACGTCAAATTTAAACAATTTATCTTTTGTTTTTTGTTTTTTTTTCGTAAATTATTTTGAAAATCTTTCTGGTCGGAAAGGTACGTTTGACGGTGGATAATTTATAAAATACCAGATGCATGCTTCGTGCTTGAATGGTTGTCCTACACTGTAAATAAGGAAATACGTTTGGTATAAACTATTACAAAATGAAAACAAAGTTATTGTAGTAAATACCAGAAAGAAAAAAGTAAATAAATAAATTTCATATTATAGGAAATATTAAAAAACAACCTACCTTTAAATAATTCTTTTAATTTAAAAATCTCCCAACCAAAAGCACCCAAAAAGGGATGCAGTTTCAGCCTTTGGATTTTGTAAAGAAATATCCTAATCATTTCCACAAAATTTACCAATACTGATATTAATAAAGGACACTGTACAAATCTTACGTGTTTTGGGGTCCAGTCAAATTTTCTGAAATTGCAGTATGACATCCTGATTAAATATGTCCAAAGGCAAGATATCGATCTTATAAGGATTGAAAGTAGATCGTTTTCTACATAGCAAGTAACCACACTAAATTCAAAAATAAGATCCTTCGTTAAAAACTTTGAATATTGAAGTTGTAGATAATAAAATAGGACACCAGACCTTTCAAGTAACCTACAAGGTCAAACCGAGCTTCACGCCAAAATTACATACAGGGCAGAACAGCAAAATAACTGCCCAGGGGTATATTTTTGGAAAATATGTTTTATACAAAAATTATAATAGCGTTTTGCTATTTGGCAATTTTTTGGTGACTTTACTTTTAACCTTGGGCGTAACCTTCAAGGGCATTTTGAGGTCAAGTTTATTTTTTAAATGTTCTGCTACATTTTTGAAGTCAGAAATGAAAAGAGCCGGAAAAACTGCACTCAAATGTAATTTTAAATAAACCCATTTTGACTTGTGAAGGTCACCAATATGAGGTCATTCAGTCAGAAAAATGATGGTTTTTGTTGTTGCAATACAAATGAAAAGAACCGGAAAAATATCTGTAATCCCATAAATAAAATTATGAATATGAAATTTTACGTCAACATACCGATTTTGAACAAGATATTTCTACTGTAAGAAAATTTGATTTTTAACATTTTTTGATACTCCCTCGTAACTGACAATTTTGAATTCATCGAAAAAGCTTTAAAGGGACAAATAGGCATACTATTAATTATACCGTCGAATGTTATTAAAAAAATTGGTATGGAATTGTTGTCGTTTCGCCCCTTTTGAGCTTTTTCAATGAATTCAAAATTGTCAGTTAGAGGGGTGTATCGAAAAATGTTATAAATGAAATTTTTCTTAAAGTGGGAATATCTTGTTAAAAATCAGTATGTTAACGTAAAATGTAATTATGTAGAAACAGGTTATTTAGTAACTTTTTTTATATTTGAAATATAAAGGTACTTTACACTTTTAGACCAGTGCTGAAGCCTTCAAAAATAGTAAAAAGTGAAAAAAAATATAGTAGGATGAAACCCATTGGAAAAGGAAGAAAATATAAGGGAAATGAAAGGAAAAATAATATACGGGCGATCTGAGGTCAGGAAGGGGAAGGGGGTAAGTTTTTAAGAGTAAAAAACGGTTTTCCTTGATTTCCAGAAAAACTACAAGTCTTATGGAAAAAAGTTAAATGGCAAAGTTGTAGGTAATAAAAAGATCCACAACTTTTGTATTTACACTTTTGTCACATAACCTCAAAATTTATGTGAAAAATTCAAATAACCAATTTTTTGGTTTTTTATTTTTATCTTTTACAAAAACATTTTTTTTTACGAAATTTGGTGAAAACTTACCTATTTATGTCCCAAACACGCTGTAATTTTTTTGATTTGAAATATTTATTTTTTCACCTTATTTTTACTTAATATCGAGAAAACACCCTAATTTCCAATCGAAAATTCTCACGTCAAAATATTTGTTTTTTTTAAAAACGTTGGTGGGCTTTTTCTTCGTTGAAATCTCTAATTTTTGATGGTGTGAAGAAAAATATACTACTATGGTAAGTTTCCTCAGGAAATGCAAAAACGAAGAAAACTAAATTAATGTTTTTAAAAATATTATAATGAATAACGTAATTAGTATAAAGTGTGCGAATTCAATAGTACGATTCACATGTATATTTATATATTATGAGATTTTCTATGACATGTATGTAATTAGAATTTAATAAAACAACTTTTTTACTGAAAAAAATAGCAGCGGTCACATTTTTTAGATAAAATTCCCTTCGTTTTTCTGCATTTCCTGAGAAAACTTACCACAGTAGTATATTTTTTTTACACCATCAGAAAGTAGAGATTTCAACGAAGAAAAAGCTCACCAACGTTTTTAAAAAAAACAGATATTTTGACGTGAGAATTTTCGATTGGAAATTAGGGTGTTTTTTCGATATTAAGTAAAAATAAGGTGAAAAAATAAATATTTCAAATCAAAAAAATTACAGTGTATTTGGAACAAAAATAGGTGTTTTCACCAAATTTTGGGAAAAAAAATATTTTTTTTTTAAAAGAAAAAAAAAACCAAAAAATTGGTTATTTGAATTTTTCACACAAATTTTGAGGCTATGTGACAAAAGTGTAAATACAAAAGTTGTAGATCTTTTTATTACCTACAACTTTGCCATTTAACTTTTTTCCATAAGACTCGGTAGTTTTTCCGGAAATCAAGGAAAACCGTTTTTTACCCTTAAAAACTCACCCCCTTCCCCTTGCCGACCTCAGATCGCCCGTAAATTATTTTTCCTTTCATTTCTCTTATATTCTCTTCCTTTTCCAATGGGTTTCTCCTACTATAATTTTTTTTGGTTTCAAAAATTATCGACCCTGGTCTATTTAGCAAAATTCATAGTTTTTAACAAACCTCGTAGGCATGCGACTGAAAAAATTGATATCTAATAGTTGCATTTTTATTTTGTTGAACCCTGCGAAACCTTTTATGAATAATGACTTTTTTCCTAAAATTAATAGGTAATGAAACAGTTTTTCAATCGTTGCCAACTTTTCTAGATATACAAATATATACAGGGCGCGTTAGTTGTGTATGGATAAAAGATTGTGCCTTTATCATTGGTTTTACTGTATATTACGTAATAAAAATATTTTGCGTAAGGATCTTATTGTCAATAAAAAAATTCAGAAAGGCAACAAATATCTATAAAAATTGAGTGTTCAATCGTTCAGTTGTTAGGGGTTTTAAATTAAAAAACTTTATATTTGTTTTTCAAACAAAGACTTACTGCACAACTATCGTTCAAATCGCAAGATGGTTTACGAATAGGACGTCGTCCACCAGCAGGTGGACCACCAAAACCTGCTTCTTTATCTTTTCCTTTACCACCACTTTCATCGTCACTTCCATCACCTTTTCCTTTGCCTAAATTGCATTAATCATTTTCAATTAAAAACTTATCAAAAGCAACAGAAATTTTAATTTTCAATAACTAGATTATTTTATTATAGTAAAATGTATTTCAAAATTTCGTGAGCTTTGAAATGAACAACAACAACGGGCATTTAATGAACAACGGGGGCAGTTATTTTGCATGATATTCTGAAATACCTTTACTATTTTTAATTAAGTAAATTTGATAAACATGAAACAAAGTTAAATTTTTTGAAAGGAGTAGTACAAGTATTTCTCAGTTTATCATAAATACGATACTGATTTCACTTTATTTTTTTTAAGTTTGGTAACTCTACCCTGAAAAAAAATCCATTATTATAGATCGGTGATTGATGTGTACGGAAATAAAAACTTTTGACAAGGGACGATTTTATTTGACTGATACAACATAGATTGATAATAGAAGATAACGTTTTACACGCGATATATGATACTGTCATCTTCAGGATAGTGTTCTTAGATATTGTTTGGTCATATTTATCAAAACTTATCACTTCTTGCCTTTCTTTCCGCCCTTTCCTCCTTTTCCTCCTTTTCCGCCTTTTTTCCCGCCTTTTTCTCCGAAAAGCGCTGGATCGATCTCGGTGTCTCTGTCACATTTTTGAGGTGGTGGTTTCAATTCGGGGCGCTTTGGTGTACACAACCCTAATTCCAAATTATTATTCTTATTGGCACCTTCTGATTTTTTTGCTATTCTCAAGATGAAAACTTCCTTATTGGGATCAGTTAATTCTACATATTGGCTTCCGTCTTTGGCGGTGCACATGGGAGGTGCCATGGTTACTTGATTTTGTCCTGCACCCCCGCCGTTACCATTACAACCTCCTACTTTAAATTGAAAGGGACGATCGTTGCCTCCAAGCGACGTGGCCATTTGAAACGAAAATTTACGAAGAGAAATTACACGAAATTTTAAATGACAAATTTTTATACGACGTCAAATTCAGTCAAATTTAAACAATTTATCTTTTGTTTTTTGTTTTTTTTTTTCGTAAATTATTTTGAAAATCTTTCTGGTCGGAAAGGTACGTTTGGCGGCGGATAATTTATAAAATACCATATGCATGCTTCGTGCTTGAATGGTTGTCCTACACTGTAAATAAGGAAATACATTTGGTATAAACTATTACAAAATGAAAACTTAAAGCTATTGTAGTAAATACCAGAAAGAAAAAAGTAAATAAATAAATTTTATATTATAGGAAATATTAAAAAACAACCTACCTTTAAATAATTCTTTTAGTTTAAAAATCTCCCAACCAAAAGCACCCAAAAAGGGATGCAGTTTCAGCCTTTTGATTTTTAAAGAAATATCCTAATCATTTTCATTGGAAAATAAAGTATGTTTCTTTTTTTTTTCTTTTGTATGTGGAGATGTATATATAAACCGTATATAAACTTTTTGTTTCAATAAAGCTCTTATATATATCTACTAAATTTGAGAAAGATAATTGTAAAAATTACTCACAGTGTCATGTCTGCCTTTCTTTTACAAACAGTACGATCAGTTTTATCGAAAACACGAGGCTGGTTTTGCCATCGAATGGGTCCATCATTGTCAACTTTTTGCGACGTTCCAGTTTCCGGTTGTACCATTTGTAAAATCGTTTCTTTCGGCTTATCTTTCTCTTCCTTCCACCAGCCAGGAGGTTCAACATCACATCTATACAATTGCGTTGCTTTGGCAATTTTTTCTGCTTGCTTCTGTTTAACCCAGAGCTCTTCTTCTTTTGCTTCTTGTTCCATCTTTTCGGTCAACTTATCCAAGCGAGCATTTATCATGTAATCGATTTCAAATTTATAAGAACGAGGAATCAGTTTTGCTGTAATGGATAGGTACATGAAATCCCAATTTAAACCATGAATTTTACTGAAGTTGACAAAAGATCCTTACGGATGGGTTTATAAGTGGGGTTGTAGGTATCAGTCACCACCACGCTGTATTTCCTGGCAATTTCATCTACAAAATCCGCATTTTCTCCAGGTTTGTCAACCCAAATGGCTTTTGCGTCTTTTAACCACTTATTAATAACCGTCTCTCCAGGTTTGGTATAAAGTGATGATGGGCCTGAATCATCTGGCCCATACTGTATTGGATAAATGTGTTTTCCTACATTTGGTTGGGTATGTCGTATTGGCCCATAAGGTGAAAACTCCTGATTGGACGTGAAATTTTGTGAACTATCCTGAAGTACATAATCCTTTGGAGGCCAAGGAGGCAAAGTAAACATTTTAATGAATAAAACAATACAAAAACCGCTAAAAGCCCAAAATATGTATGTATGTACCTAAATATTAAAATAATTTTAGTGACATTTAGACGTTTTTTGATGTTTAAAATATAAATAAACAGCAGAAGTAATACTGGGTAGACTTTGACTGACAAGCATAGAGAAAACGTTATACTATTATCAATTTTTAAAATGTGGCTGAATTTATCAAACAAGTCCTTTGTTAGAATTTTAAGCTGCTTTTAATAAGAGGAATTCTTAGTCTGGCAATCTTAAATTACTTAAAGGAAGTCAGAAATAATCTACAGTTTTGAAAGCATGTATATTTATGAAAATTAAATTAAGTTCTCTTATCAGTAACAGGGGGTCCTATTCCTACCTCTTTACTTTACTACTTAGGTTAATTTGTAAGGTTTATTGAACATTGCTGTTTAAATCTAGCCATGTTCACTCCGACATTACCATTAATACCTACTTTATAGTTCTCTTCAGTCCCTAAAGAAGGTAACTTTTTTATCGGAAAAAAGTATTCATCAGTCGTATTTACATTTGAATATCTACTTTTTAGAAAATATTTTTTATAAGGCTACAATTTGGTTGTAGAAAACAATTGACTAGGCCTTATTATTCTGGAAAATGAATTTCCACTGTTGCTCTGCACTGTCTTACAATTATTAGTTAAAGTTAGATACATCATCTTACAAAAAGTTGTCATTTATTTGAAGGTGTTATTTTTACATTATTCTTTTTTTAAATATTACGACACTTTTCCGTGACTCCAGAGGAAAAACGAAAATCTAGTAGCAAGAAACTCACAATATATAAAATATATTGCTATAGTGTTCTCAGATATTTCTATTTCTTCTTGCCTTTCTTTCCTTTTCCTCCTTTTTTACCTTTTTTTTTCACTTCAGGGGGCGGCGGATCATATTCGGTATCTCTAGTACATTTAACAGGTGGAGGATCAGGAAGCTTAGGTGTACATAATTCTATTTCCATATTATTCTTCTTTTTCGCTCCTCCCGATTTTTTTCTTACTCTGAAGATGTAAATTTCCTTATTGGGATCCATTAATCCTTGGTATTGGGGTCCGCTTTCGGTAGGACATGTGGGTAATACCACATCGTCATCACAGATTACTACTGGATCAGCTTTGGGGGCAGGCGGTGGCGCTGGCGAGGGTGGTGGCGCTGACGCTGGTGATTTGGGCATTTCGTTTCTTCCACCGCCTTGGCCTGTTGCAGATCACAAGAAATTTACGATGATAAGTTACATGAATAGTATTGTTGTATGACAAGCTTTTTATATAATATGCCAAACTTAAACAGTTTTTCGTTTGTTTTTCTTTTATTTTTTTCAATAATTCTAGTCAGAAATGTACATTTAATGATGATGGATAATAATTTATCATTGATCAATTTTTTGAAATTTATGCAGGGTGTTCAAAAAACTATTCTGAATATTAAGAATTTCAGACAACAAAAATTTCTTATTTTAAATGGAACACCCTATATATTTTTAGATATTCGAATGCAGATTTTATTAATGTATTGTTTGGTATGTAGGTACCATACCCTATACCTACCTATCATTTATACCCTTTAAAAATATCACTGATTTTTGTAAACTATGGTAAATTTTCATGAATTGACGACAGTTACTGGTTAGTTGAGTAAACACTCTTGCTAAATTAAATTTCAGACTTCTAGTTTGGCATAGAGGATAGAAGGGGCGAAGGGACTTAAAAGCTCTGCAAGTTGCTTCGAGAAAAAGATGGTACGGTCCTGAAACTGAATTTGGCGGGGATACTGTCGTGGATATTACATTTTTTTTTTTAAAATTTTTTTTCTATAACGAGACATTAATTAATGAAAGTCATTATTTATTTGCAGATATAATTTTTAAATTATTTTGTATTATCTATCGAACATTTTATACTTTATTGCAAATATCACGACATATTTATGTACTTTAGTACTGTATCATAAAGATGAACAATAATAAATTTTTAAATTACAGTGTTTTGAAGTAGTAAACACGATTATCATTTTTCTTTGTAAAGTAAAAAAATCAACTTACAATACTTCTAAATACTACACTCTAAAAATAACATCATAATTATTTACAACAGCAGACCTGTTAATATACATATTTTACATTATATCTAAGATTTGACGGTTTTCTTTTTTGTTTTAAACTATTTTTTTTTTATTAATTGCTTTAAATCTATTTATCGAATTGAGTATTATCATTATTGAAGACCAACAAAAGATATTCAGTCATTGACTTAATTTATCACTTGAACAATAACGAAAATTGTTAAAAAATTATATTGAAGACTAGTAACGTTGGGATACACACCATTAAAATATTCATTCAGAATATAAAAAAAAAAACTATAACTTATTACCTACCTGTAAATTTAACTGGATATGTAAAAAATAAATGGTGTTCTTACAAAATCTAAAAAGCATCAGTAAATAAATAAAAAGATAAATTACTTGTACCCATCATACCACGTTGCCAAACAATTTTAATAAACTATGTGGTTGTATATAATACGTAATACAAAATGCAATTCCTTAAAGTGGAGATGAAATATGGCACCAATAAAATGGAATGAAAAAAAAATTGATAGGAATCGAATCAGTTTACTGTAAGACAAAAATAATACTTATTAAAGAAAATGCATAGGAAACAACTGGGATATGAACAGAGCGGACATTAATTATTGTTGTAAGTCATTGTGACCTTATTAGTACACCTAAATTTGGCAAGCTCAGGGAAACAACAATTTCAAATTTTTTGAATCTTATTTTTTCCAGCAGTTAAAAAAATTAAATTACTATTATAAAAAATGGAATGTACTGTTATATTTTGTTAATAAGTTAATAAACTGGTTAATTCAAAAGTATAAACAAGAATAAGATGTTAATACTTAATAAGTAAGTATAAATTTTAATTCCAAAACCTTTAATTTATAATTTAGTTAGTAGAAGTAAGAAAACTAAAGATAGGAAAGACGATAAACTCAATCTGAAATACTTCTTTGTACTGCACTTGCGTAACTTAATGATGCCCTTCCAACTCCTGCATTTTTATGTACTTTACGTTCTTATCTTTAGTTCTCTTGAATAGAAAACCAGAAAATTTATACGCTTTAATAACGTTTCTTTTTATGGTGTAAATATAATGTTAGTATTAGTTGAAATGATTGTTAGTATTTTAAAACGATTAACGTTCCATCAATAAACAACAAAAACAAGTGTGAAAACATCTCGACATTAATATTCTTGATGGACGTGATTCAAGATTGTTTCCCTTCCTCTCATAGTCATTTATTCGACATTTCGTGGTTGATATCCTCAGAAACGGAGTGAGAAGGTCTCACAATCATCACAGGGAATTCCCTTAAGGATGTTTATCGCAACAGTTGACCAAACATTGAATAACAACTCCAATAGCATTCAAGTCGATATCGACATTAATTTCTGATGGACGTGGTTCGGGATTGGTTCTGTTCTACCCATCGAACCATTTATTCAGCGTTTCAGAAATTATCGTAGTTAAGTTAGTATACTCAGGAATAAAGTTTCACAATCATCGCAAGGGATTCCCTTAAGGATCTTAATTGCAACAATTGGTGAAACAACACCGAATAACAACTCCGTTTATATTTAAGTCGAATGAAGAAAACGAATCCTGAATCAAGACCATCAAGCCCTAATATCGAGCCCTCTTCAGATAACGCTGGCCATGAATAATATCTTAGCCTTTTCAAAAACAAATATTTCCAACTTTATCCAATTATTACTTTTTTGTATGTCTACAAACATCAACGCTTAACCTTCTATTATTTCTATTTTTTCTTCTACCTTCTGCAAAAATCCTTTCCCTGAGTCAATACTTGCAACCAAAAAAAAAAATAACGGAAGTTACGGCTGTAGGTACTACTTTTTATTACTTTAAATCAATTTCAGGGCTGTCAATCCTAAAAGACCTAATCTGTCCATGTTCAACAAGAGGTGTCAACAATTCATCATTATCCACTCTAATGCGTATCTTATTATCTGGGAATGAATTTGGTGGAACCTTAACGTCCCCATTATGGGGACTGACCAAAGGGGTATCGAGAGGTGAATAAGGGACATAAATCCTTAAAACATCGGGACTAGGGTTATGAGGAGTAGCACGGGGAGTGGAATGAGTAGAAAATAGGGGTTTATGTGCACCACTTGATGTGACTATGCCCGATCCTACGGAACTTGCACCCCCTACTGAATTATCCGACACGTTGCTGTGCGTGTCGAGACTGTTCTCGTGTGCTTGTGAACGTGTTATAGTGGAAAATACTGATAGGTCAGCCGTGGATGTCACACTTGTATCGGCCAAGGAACGTTTCGAACCCATATGCTGGCAGTCCTCTAGGAGAGAACTGGTGTCGTCCATGCTAGGATCAAAGGAGAATTTTGAGCCTGAAAAAAAAAATACAATACTAAGAATAAATCATTATAAACATAAAACATTTATAGAGGAAATTGTCGACATATTTATAAATTGAGTTTTGTACCTTCTCAGATAGAAACACGTATGGTATATTTTATTACCAGTTTTTGTGCTATGATTTCTTGGTATCTGATATCAGTTTTGCTGTTTCATCTTATACTTTTTTTTTCGTTGCACCATTATTACCATTTTTATTATCAGAATAAGTATTTTCCGTTGGAGAAAGCGGGTGACAAAGTAAAGGAGAGGAAAATGAAGGACTTCTAGGATCTGGAAATTTACAAATGTGTAATTCTATTTAAAAAATACAAATCAATAATTTTTAGAACAGTTTGCTAATGTGTATTTACAAATTTACAAAGTTCGCCAAAAATTTAACATTGAAATAGGTGCCTGCCATCAATTTAATTCGCTTTTTAAAAATTAATTTAAAACAATATGAATGTATCTATTTGTAAAATACGACTGTATAATATTTAAAGGGAATTAGTTTTCAATTTCAATTTTTAATTTTTTTCTCACTTGGCTGAATAAAATTCAGCAAACGTTTAAATTAATAAAAAAATACTAATATGTTCGTAATTAACCAGAGACATCGGTTCTGATCTTGCGTTTGTTGCCTTTGTCAGCTGCGTACGCAACTTCCGTTTCATGGTAAAATTTTACTTACATTGTGTCAAAACAAGTACAACTTCAAATATTCAATAGATAATTTACAAAAAGGAAAATACGTATTACAAATAAACGGAGTTATAACAGGTGATTCATTAAGAGTGGCCTCTGGCCATATCTCGGACTCTACTAGTGAGTATAGAAATTCAAAACAAAAATTACTACAATGGCTATAAAAAACCTTAGCAATTATTTTGATGATCCTCATTTTCATCATAAAATTCAAGATTTCTTCGAAAATTCTTATATTAGCTATAAATTTAATAACATAATTAAGGAGCCTGAAAAATTATGCAATGGTTTTGTCTAAAGTTAATTGGAATACTAACTTTAATAAGAGTGGGGGAAGTCCCTAAATATCTAGTTATTTAAATCGCTATATCTTCTAAACGACTTATTCGATTTTAGCAAATCTTTTTTAGAATAAAATTGCTAGAGGGTGCAATTCGCAATAATTCTTTTATTTTGTCACGAAGTTTTAAATAATACAGTATAATTTTGATATCACAATTGGAAAGTAGATTAAATTTGCAAGAAAAAACGTTAAAATCGCAGTTCTATATCTTCGTCCATTTCAAAGTTGTTGCCAAATAAATACTTTTTAACACTTTACTTGGCAAAAAATGGTTGTTCTCGTAGCTTTGTAAATAGCTTTTACAGTTTTAACGTTTCTGCTTGCAAATTTTCCCATTATGATACCTAAATTATACCTAATTTTTAATTTTTGACAAAATCAAAGAAACTGTTATTAGTGCGAAATTGTATTTGAAACTATCGAGTACCATTGGACATGGTATTTGCGAACACTTACATTTCTCTTTCAAACAAGCTTTTTGCTAAAATCGGATAAGTCGTCTAGATATAGCGGTTTAAATAATTAGACAATTAAGGGCTTCCCCTCCTCTTATTAAGGTCGGTACTCCAATGAGCCTGAGATAGAATTTATGCGAAATTTTTTAGGCTCTCCAATAATGCTATTAAAATTATAGTTTAATGTAAGAATTTTCGGAGAAATATTGAATATTGTGATTCACCCTATCAATTGCGCCTCCTTGCAATAAAATACAGAGTTTAAAAATAATTTCTAAGATTTTCTCACAGCCATTTTAGTAATTTTTTTTTCGTGAATTAAAAATAAGTTAAAAGTATGCATTGTTAATGGAGTCTGTGTTGTTGTTATTAATTATAGTTTTTTTAATGTAACAAATGTTTTTACCAACACCACCTTTTTTGTTATCACAAAGCTTTGAGTAAAATTAATAATGGGGACAAAAAAGACGAGAGAAAAAGAAACCAAACCAAAATTATTATTTACAAAAATATATTAAGATGAATACAGTAAGTACTGAGAATGTAAAAAACAGCACTATTACAAGCTAATTTTCTAAAGGTTTAAAAGCTTGAATTTATTAAAAAAATGCAATCATAAATAAATACTCAGATCTGCAAGGAACACTATTTCAAAATAAATTACTTTACGTCTGCACTTTATGAAGAAGATCTATTATAGAAAGTTTAAATCGAGAATAAATCAAAACTGAAGAAGTTAAAAAAGGGTTTTTAATAATTCCAAGCTATCTACCACCTACCTACCTACCTAGCAGTCAACCTACAATAAACTAGGTATAAATCACAAAACTGTTACATGCAAATAGGTACATGCTTACATTGAATAAGTACGTACACAGTTTCATTAAAAAAAAGGAGCAGTCATTTTATCTGCTTTGTACACTTGACAGCCACAACATCAAAATTATCTAGAAAAAGTAATAATGAGTATACAGGTAGGTATTAGAAAGTTATTTGGCTCTAGTCTAAAGCGTTGGGCTTTCTAACAAATAAACAAAATAGTAAAATCAAATACATTCAACATTTATCTAGTACTACTAAAAAAAATATGCATTGTTATATTCAATCTGGCAAGTACGTTTCCTGAAGAAATAAGAACTAAAAGTAAATTGACAAAAATATCCAAAAGAAACAATCAGAAAATCTTTATCATTAGGATAGAAAGTCATTTTTTGCAGCACCACTGGCAAAGGTAATAAAATATTTAATAAACATTATGTTTTAATATTCTCTTCATTAATATTATTAATAAATAAATACTACATAACCGTAAATCTACGATTTGTTTATTATTTGTTTAATTAATAATAAATTAATGAAAGTTAGTTCAAGTTAAGCATAGAAAGAATGAATGCAATTTTCTGGTAAAATCAAATAATTATTATTAGTTTTATGAGCAGTGAACTAAAACAAAAGCATGCAAATGAAAAAAGCTTAATTGTAATGATGTACTTGCAATAAGAATGTAAAAACTACCAATCATCTTATACAGGGTGTGCACTGTGTACAATCAAGTGTTAATCGATTATTATTAATGCAAATTAAGGAGGTAATTTAGATTGCACACTCTGTACCTTTTCTTCTATAATTTAGCAACTAAATCAATAAACAAATTTAGTATATTTTGTTGTATATAGTATATTAATTTTTGCAAATACCCTGTATATTTCGTTTATAATTTTTATTTTATTACGTAAAATATATTACCAACAATTTTTTCAATATTCTAACGAGAATCTTAACCCTGGTTGAAAATCTACTTTATACACTCATATTTATTGAAAATTCTTTCTCCGTTTCATTAAAAAAGAGCATTTCCATAGATATTTATATTTTGTCTATCTTGTGGTACGTTTTAAAGAAACGATATATTAGAAAAACGATTAGTATCAAAAGCAAGTATTGGACCAGTTATGTTTTCCAAAATGAAAACTATTGCAATGGGTACGTTTTTGAGTGTTGGAGTAAGATATCTCACTAGCATTCAATCACATAATACTCAATAGGTTCGCTACTTAAAGCCTTTCATTCAAAGGACCCAAAGGTGTACATACACAATTAATCATCTTCACTATGTCCAGTATCCATATCATTAAAAAAATCAAAATAGAAAAAATGAGAAGTGGGAACACATGTAAGAAATAGTTTAATTTAACTTATAAAAAAATGTGTGGTTTCAACTTTGTGCTTTCGCTGTTAAATAAAAAAAGAATATACGTTTTCCAAATATGCATACGTATAAATTTTTCTTCGAGTAAAGTTGACAACCCTATAAAGTAATTTTTAATTCATTTTTTCTTCTTATTTTCTTTAAGGAACTTGTACGTTATTCATAAAAATTATGGAAACTTGAGAAACCACACAGAATCTGTAGATTTTTGTTTGTTAAATGACCCCACAAACTTCACAAATTTCTATACTTTTTATAAATAGGACAATTTCCTTAAACTTGATGATAAGAACTGAACATTTTATTTTTGAATTGAGGCATCTACAGTCTCGTGCATTCAAAATGTACACTACCACTCCCACATTCGCTCTCTTCTAATGAGGTGTCGCATGCGAATGCGGTGTCATCGTCGTAATCATCGACTTCGTCGTCTACGTCAGTACCTGTGAGACCGGCAGAATCGCCCACGGACAACTGCACGTCGCTTTCGAGAGCTTCGCGTGCCTCTTCGCTCCGAAGAACCACTAGGGTATTCGTTTCGCGTTCCTTCTCTGTAAACTTTTCCGCCCTGTGTCCAATTATCTGTTCGACTGTTGGCTCAATAAATACCCCGAAGGGACGGCTAGGAATTTCATCTTTGGTGGGAGGCCCTGGATGGTCGAGTTTGGCACGTTTCAGATCCTCGAGGGCGCGCTCTAATGCGTGGACTGCTGAGTCGTCGTCGTACATAAAATCTTTGTACAACTTCACCTGTCAAAAAATAAATAACGATATATTATTTTCAAATTTGTATTAGTGAAAAACCTGAATAGATCCTTGAAACAAAATAATTTACAGATTTCGCAATGCTTGCAATCATTGGTTACATTGGAAATGATACTGCATTATGAAAAACATAATTGCTAATAATAATAACTCTACCCAATATCCGAGCACTCACCGCGACACCGTGTCGGCGATACTGCTAAAATTCCCGTAAATCTACCCAATATCTAAGCGCCTACACATTTCCAATGTTATAAACTTAAATAGTGGTGTATTTACCTGTATAAAATGTACAATTGAATCCATATCGTTCAGTTTCATGATGCTTTTCTTGTGCAGTCTAAGTATTGTGAAGGCCATTGCAGTGATGACTCTCTCTCCTATCAGTAAATAGATGTCCCATATCCTAAGGCACAAGCTAAATGGCACCTGCAAAAGGGATTTCATATAATATTTCAAGTATAACAATCTGTTGTTCTTAAAACTTACCCTTTCGACGAAACAAACAAAGAACCACTTCAATGAATACAGAATGGCATCAAGTCCATGTTTGTCAAAATGTTTCTTAAGACCAGGCATAAATTTCGTTAAAATACGATCATGATGAGCAAGAAACCGAGTCAACTTTGGAAAGCCTTCCTTGTAAAGGCCGTGCATTGAGAATTTTGGATCGGTCAGCAAGATATGCACTGCCCAAAAAGCATCTTCTTCATCCATGTACATGAGAAGTACACCTGCCAATCCAGACATCCCTTGACAATAACCCACCTGCAAAGTATAATTATAATAACTACCATGGACTAGTTTTAAGTAGAACATTAAATACCTCAGAATTGTACATTGCATAAGCAGTTAAAACTTTAAAAAGAGATTGCTGTTTTAAACCATATCTTTCTCTATAAAAAAGATGTTCTCTAAATTGCCTATTGACATCAGAATCTATTTGTCTGGCATCAGTAGAATATTTTCTAGCTAATTTTAACATTTCTTCATATTTGCCCTTATTTTCAGTTTTGGTTTTATCTAAATTTAATAAGAGACACCAAACTTGTGGACGTAAAGAGTTTGGAATGCCTTTGAAAACTCGTTTGTGCAATTTTTCTTTTGTTATAGAAGAGTTCCATGACTTTAGCATTTTGCGCCATTTTTTAACTCTTTCCAATTCAATTTGCTGCTTTTTAGCTTCCTGCGGGTCCACTTTTGATGGTAATCGTTTATCATGAATGAAACCATACCTGTATAGCAGACAAAAAGATATAATGACACCTGCATAGGTAAATATATTTTCATATTTACTAACCTGTCGGTTGCATGATATACTTCAAATGTGGGGTCTTCCCAGGGATCAATTTCAGCCCCCTCTTCTCTACCTCGGTCATAACGTTTAAATATTTTATCTCGCTCTTCAGCCGACCTTTTCAATAAATCTTCCTCATTCATCCCACATAAAATGAATTATTTAATGTGTTACTATTATTATCGAACAGCATTCCGTTGAAAGTAACGTTTATAGGAAATTTTCATATGGAGCACTAACACAAAAATAAGATTTGTATTTTTTTTGGCATACTTAACAGAAATTGGGTTAAGGGTTGTATTTTTTACATTGCTTTATTACACGCCATCAAAGGAACTGTAAAACTCAATGGTTGCACTAATATTTTGATGACTTCTTTTTAGGAAAACGAATGTTTGATATTATAATTCAATTTATTAACAAGTCTACTGGAAACACCTGTCAGGTTTCAACCCACAATCGCCATTATACGCTATTTATCTTCAGTTTTCACGGTTTTCAATGATAATGCTTGAAGGTTTATCTTAATTAAATTATTATGAATTAAATTCGCAACACTATTTAGAAAAATACTTTGATTTTATTGAATTAAGCAGTTCTTTTTGAGAAAATTGACTAGTTTTTGACAATCATAGATATGACATTTTGAAGAAGGAAGACGAACACAACACACACAACATAGAATGTAGAATTTTCTTTTAAGAAAGCGAATCAAAGCGAATGGAAAGCGATAAGAGACTCGAACTGTCATTTTCACACCCACTTGTACCGGTGTTTATTGTAATTTGTGTTCGTTGTGCCACGTTTTATGTTTTGTGTGTAAACCACTTGTAAATTAATATTTATTTTGTGAAATTAAAAATAAAAAAACTATTAATCTGTAATTATAATTACAGTAAATTTAAAACATCAAGTCCATAACCTCGAGAAATACCTCAACATGGTACTATTTGGATGTCTCGTAATATTTAAAAATAACTGAACTTTTTTGATTTTTAGATTGATACTGAAAATATGGTACGTTACATTTCTCCAGTAAACCCGAACGTTTTTCCACACCTAACATTTGTTCTTTTGGGAATAGGCATTTTCTTCACGGCCTGGTTCTTTGTATATGAAGTAACAAGTACAAAATTGACCAGAGACCTTAAAAAAGAATTGCTTTTATCATTAGTGGCTTCAGTATTTTCAGGCTTTGGAATTATGTTCTTATTGCTCTCTGTCGGTATTTACGTATAATAAAAGTCTTACTATTTCATTAATCATTTTATGAAATATTGTTAATTGCCTTTTTTTATAAATAATTATATTTTGACATTCCCCAAAAGTATATTATTTATTTTAAATATAAATAGGTTAATCTTAAGATGTGAACACCAAAAGCATTTATACTTATATTAATGACTGATTCTGGGATGTTAATATGCATGGATACTCCCTGGTTTATTTTTTGTCTCATATTTTACTCCCTTGTAACTTGTAGTCCAGAAGAACTACTTGCTGGGCAGAATTAAAATTTGATGGGATTAAACAAAAAATTTTGGTAAAAGTTATTAATTGTCAGTTTTATTTACAAATCAATAGTGACGTCAGTATATTTTTGTGATAAATTTTTTGTGCACTCATTAAAATTAGAATACGTTTTTAAATCGTTAAAAAATTTAAATCATTCTGAACATGCAATAATGTAAAATCAAAATTTATGATGGATTTAAAACGAAGTGTGTCATCATTACAAAATGAAAATGTGTGTGGCATCACAACTTCAGAAAAATCTGCAAATTGTAAATTAAAATTTTTGAAGTGTTTCTACCGAGACTGCCGGTACCATGGACCGTTTAATGCCTTACTGAAGCATTGTCTTAAAAAGCACAAAGCTAGGGATTCATTAAACAAAAAGATATGTACTTTTAACTACATTCCTTGTAGCAGTTTTATAATAATTGCCCATGATCACATTTTCTACTTCAACACAAACTTAATGGCTGCAGCAGAAGGATATTACATAATAACCGAAGTAAAATCTATTGGACTAAATTCAAACCAATTTGTAGTTGTATTAGAACTGATGAGTAAATATGCCTCTTCAAGAGTTACTTTAAAATCAAAAAAATTTAAAACTAAAACTGTTATTTCTTATTTTATTTTTTCAATAGACTTTTACAAATTTTATTATCCTGAAAATATGCTGCTAATTGCAGTTGATATATTACATTACTAACTTGCGTATATTTATCATTATATTTATTTTATCTTGTGTAATACAATCCATTAATAATTATAATAAAATTAATTTTATATATAGTAATTAAAATATATAATTAACGATATTGCTTAATAAATAATTAGGCAGCTAGACCTGCTTTTTGTCGACATTTTTGCATCAAAGCTCGCAACATAAATTGTTTCCTAGATAACATTCGAACTTGTCTCAAAAATACATCCAAATCTATAACTCCACACCGTAATGCTTCTCCCATGTAATAAATCGCATCCTCAATAGCAGCTTCTTCGGCATATGCATTAAGAAGCCTTAAAAAATGTTTACAATAATCAAATATGTTTAATGTGCTTTAAAATATGCTTTTAATGCATCCCGAGCTTAGAAGCACTATACTTCAAGCCCTTGCATAAATAAATCTTTGGGAATTGGTAACCAAATTACATTACTTAGAGAAAACCTCTTTAAAAATACTCAAAGCACTATCACCATCCTATTCAAATTAATTGGTCTTCAGACTAAAACGTAATTGGGACTTTAAGTAAGGGCTTTTTTTTTAAGGCTTTACCAAACTCCATTTCAATATAAATATATATAGAAGAGAGTAAAGAAAATGAGAAATATGGGAAACAAATATAAAATTAACTTACTGCTTGTACAAAGGAGCGGTTGTAATCACAGCATCATCTACATCTATAGACTCTTGGTTGCTCAGTCTCTCAATTGCATTTTCCAGTTCCTGTTCCTTATCTTTTAATAAGAGAATGTTTTTTTCTAAATCACTCTAAAAAACAAGGTTCAACTAATTCAACTATAAACACAAATGATAAGATAAAATCATTTATCACATAATAAAATAAAATATTTCAAGTGTACTAAGTCATGATTCATAATATTTTGTATTTTATTAACCAGGAAGTACCTTTTCCTTTTCCATTGTTTGCAACATGGAATCAAGTTTAGCTTTACCATGTTTAAGTTCTTCATGAGTTTTTCTCAGTGTGTCCAATTCAGCTTGATTTTGCTGAAATTGTTCTTTCATTCGTCTCATAAGTTTCTCTTCTATAGCTGTTAACAGTGACTCTCTAATATGCTCATCCTTAATAGTTCCTGTACTTCCAGGAATAGGAAGTGGAGGTTTTATTCCTGGGAAAGATGATGTTGGTGGGTATGAAGGATAAGGGGTGGGATATGATGGGTATGAAGGAAATGCAGAAGAGCTTGCAGGAGGATATGGAGGAAAACCTCCATATCCTCCTGGTTGATAGGATGATGAAGCAGGATAAGGCAGGTATGAACCGCTAGCTGGTTGTGGCATGTAAGCTAAAAGTAAGACACATTTAATAAAAAATAAGAAACAATAAGCAATTAAAAGAATTGGTACTTGTAGATGGGTATGGTGCATCATCTTTTGGTTTTGCAAAAACAGGTGGCTGTTCTCCAAATGTAACAATCATTACTTGAATTAATCCCAACAAATCTGATGTATGCTGCAATGAAATTTAATTTTAATGTAAAAAAATTTGCTCTCACTTTCTTCTGTCAGCAAAAATAAAACAAAATTGGACTTCCATCCCTTCATCAGCCTTATGAAACCTTAAGAAATCAAAGCATTCAAAACTGACTTAAGTTATTAAGTACATGTTTAATTTTCAATATGAAAATCTAGAAAATCAGCTATCTACAATTAATTACAAAAAACTTACTGGAACCCAATCATGTAGATAAGGCAAATATATTTTCCCATTTTGATCTACAAACATAGAGACTTTAATGGCCATGTCTGATGTTGGTTTAACATAACATATAGGTGCATTTTTAGGATGAGTGTCCATCAACCATATACAAATTGGAATGTTATAGACGCTTCCTTTATACCGCACTGGAATTGTACCACCCAAATTTACCAAGTCCATTTGGGTTCCATCATTAAACACTTGAAATAAGAAAGTTATACACCATATTTAAAAATAATTTATACATTTCACTTACTGTATGTCTCACTTAAAGGAGTCAGTCCAGGGTAATGCTTTACCACATTTGAAATCTCTCGTAAAGTAATATCGGGGTTGTGGTACTTAAAAATTACATTTTAGTAAGAAACTAAATAGGTATGAAAAAAAATAACTTACATTTGCGCTGGTTAACCATTGCCGAACACGATTTTCATCAACCATTGTAGTTATTTATGAATGTTTAACGTTTAAATCGATTTCATGTATCACATATAACATTCATTTATGAATGCTCCAAAAACATTAAATACAGTGTAAACTTTATTTTATTTGCCTTTCATTCAATACAATTACTAAAGCCAAGAACAATGACACAGGCTTATAATTAAACGTCAACTGACGTAAGCTGACATGACTAAAAAAACAAAACATTAAAAATGTCAACATACAGCGTGTCACAAATACGTTTTATTTGAAACTATTATTAATAATAAATCAAATATTTGCAACACAATTATATGAACAACTTTATAATACATTTTTGTTTTCAATGCTTCTTCTTGGAGTAGTGGTCCAAATAAAGTGCATACACATCAGTGAATGTATTATACTCCAAGATTTCGTCAGCTTCCATTTTACTTTTTGTAAAATTGCATTCATCTTCCCAACAAGCGTCGCAACCTTTAATTTCGATGGTTTTAGCTTTAGGAAAATATTCTCTTATCTGCTCTATACTCTTGGTTCGATTTGTGCATAAAGCTATATCTGCACAACCTTTCTGAAAAATTCTATAAACCTTTTTCTCAAGTTTTATTTCCACTTTTCTGGTTACACATACTTGATTTCCTAATTTCGGAATACATCGCGTCGGTTCACAATCGAAATTATCATCACATTCTTCGCATACTAGACTATTGCTTTTATCAACTAATAAAATATTCAACAAATAGAAAATCCATATGATTTTGTAAGTCTTTTTCTCTTCCAATGGCAAATTCTTCATAGCTATTTTATTGTGACTTTTTAAACAAATTTTCCAACACTTTCTTATAGTAATATATTAAATGCTTACTATGTCAGTAGTATTTTGAAAGCAGCTTACTGATAATTTTTCGTGTTAGGTACATTTGTGTCACACTGTAAATTAATTTTTTAAATTGGCTATAAAAATTTAAAACTAAAAGTCCAACAGACTCGAAAAAGCTAACCCCTATGCTAAAAACTTTTCTGCGGTTATGTTATAAGGTGGTGTCTGTTAAGTGGTTTTTATTTATGCTATTTGATCATATTGTGCAAATAATACATTAATTTGGTAAGTAATTAGTTATATTTATTAATTATCCTCTGAAAAATTAATTAATAAATTGATAAATATTTTAGTTTTGTGTATATAACCTACAAACAATAAGACCGAAAATATGGTAAGTTGTTACACCCATAAAAAAGCTAATGATGTCATGATGTGTGGATATGTTTTAAATTTTAGAAGCCACTTTTACTCCACGGCCACGAACGTGCAATAACTCAAATTAAGTATAATCGTGAAGGCGACTTGTTGTTTTCGGCTTCCAAAGATAACAAACCAAATGTGTGGTTTTCCCTTAATGGTGAACGATTGGGTACCTTTAATGGTCACGGAGGAGCTGTTTGGTGTATTGATGTGGATTATACAACATCGAGGTTTGAGGAAAATAATGTTTAATTTTTTGTACTGTTTTGAAACTTTTCAAATATCTTAATAGATTTATGTCCGGTGGTGGCGACAACGCTTTAATAATATGGGACTGTGAAACAGGGAAACAGATTGGAAACATCTCAACAAATTCATCTGTAAGAGCCTGCAATTTTAGTTACTCTTCAAACATGGCATGTTTTGTTACTGACAAAGCCATGAAAAATATCTGTGAAATATTTATAATGGATGTTAGGAATGCAGATGATAGTATTGGTGATGCTGACCCAATTTTAAGAATACCAGTCAATGGACCAAGAGTATCATCATTACTGTGGGGCACCCTTGATGAAACAGTAATAACAGGTCATGAAAATGGCGAAATAATCCAATGGGATTTAAAAGTAAATGTTTTAATTTACCTTTGACTTTTATGTATTGACTACATTTGGCCAATGATAATAGTTTTTATTTTTTTTATTTTAGACAGGAAAGCAGTTGAACAGTACGAAAGAACACACAAATCTGATAAATGATATGCAGTTTTCAAAAGATAGAACCATGTTTATAACAGCTTCAAAAGATCATACAGCAAAGTTGTTTGATAGTGACAGTCTGATGTTGCTTAAAACATATAAAACAGAAAGACAGGTTAACTCAGCTGCAATTAGTCCCATGTTTGAGCATGTTGTGTTAGGAGGTGGCCAAGATGCTATGGATGTAACAACAACATCTACCAGAATTGGAAAATTCGATTCGCGGTTCTTCCATTTAGTGTTTGAAGAAGAATTTGGTAGGGTCAAAGGACATTTTGGACCCATTAATAGCGTCGCATTTCATCCCGATGGAAAAAGTTACACTTCAGGTGGAGAAGACGGTTATGTTCGAGTTCATAATTTTGATTCGTCGTATTTTGATTACAGCTTTGATTACTAATTCAATTAATGTATCGGGTATTTAATAAATATTCTTTAATATTAAAATTACAAATTCTTGTCCTTATATATTTTTTTTTCTGGAATAATGAGATTGGGGAATTAAAACGTTAGAAAGGTTAAAATATGTTGTAGGCAAATAATGAGAATATTAGACAGCAGAAAGCCCAAATTGGATACAAAATAGAAGGATAGGAGTATCAAGTAATCTTTGGACTGTCAACCCCATGCATACCATAGACTAATGCATACCCCATGATAATGATTATCATTAAGTAAAGATAATGACTACAAATACAAGTAATTTTTATTTTTTATTTGTGAAAGAATTATTTAATAACAACTAAGTTTATAAAGAATTAAAAAATAAATATAACGTACAACTATTTGTGAAACAAACAGAATCGCTTTTTCATAAAAAAGTTTTAGCTAATAAAAAAAAATACATTTTTAACTCTTGTCTTGAGTGTTTTTGTAGCCCATGGGATCAGAAATTAATATGCATTATGATAAAAATTTATCTAAACATTTTTTGAATTAATAAAATTTGTGGTTTATATGTTAAAAACCAAATGATTAGAATTCATGTAAATAATCTTTTTGATAATGTTCCTCCTTCAGCAGAATCAAGTAACTTTCTTTTTAAGGAGGGCCTTTCTAATTCTTTAAGTTTTCTAATATTTTGTGGTAGAGGTAGTTTTGAATTAATAGTGGGAGCTGGTTTATTATTAAAAAACGGCATCTTCAGTACCTCTGTGCAGTTCTTGCGTTTGCTTGGATCCAATACAAACATTGATGCTATCACATCTAACAAATCATCACCAGCTGCAGTAAAAATATGTTTCAAGGGAACGGGTTGAAAGGGTTTAAATTCAATGTAATCTGAGAGAGTCTTAACTCCTGGCCAATTTTCTTCTGTGGGGTTTCCTAGGACTTGAAATATTTTAGTTAATTGATCCAGATCTGATTCTCCTGGTAGAAAAGGTACTCTTAGTAAGAGTTCTGCTAAAATACATCCTACAGCCCACATATCTACACAAACACCATATTGTTTTGCACCATACAATAATTCAGGACACCGATACCATCTTGTAACAACTTGGTGAGTATTTAATCTATTTGGAGATCCATACAACTTTGCTAAACCAAAGTCAGCCACCTTGAGAATTCCACTACCGTTAATTAATAAATTGTTTGGTTTTAAATCCCTATGAAGGATCCAATTTAAATGTAAATATTCTAAACCTTGTAACGTTTGAATCAAATACGTTTTTATATTGGCTGTGGTTAAAATAATGGTGTTATCTTTAATTATTACTTCAAGATCTGTGTCCATAAAGTCAAACACTAATGAAACATTGGAGCCATGCCCGAAAATATCCAATAGGCCTATTAGGTTACGATGGTTTAATTCCTGAAGGATTTTTATTTCTCGCAGGGCAGTGCGATTTATTCCGTCTGCTGCTTCTATTCTACTCCCCAGTTTGATTTTTTTAACTGCCACGATATTGCCTGTTTCTACATCCTTGGCTTTATAAACGGTGGCAAACTGGCCTTCACCAAGAAACTCGATTTTTTCGTATCGTTTCAGTTTCGATTCCATCACTAAATGTTAATAGTTTAATGGTAGTACGAATTATTACACATTTAAATTAAATTGTTGACTTCACACTTCATTTTTTTAAAAAGTTAGGTTATGGTCACTTATTTATAACTGTCAAAGGGCGATCAGTAAGGCAACTGTTTTTTTACTTTGTTACCGGTTTAATGATCCAATTGCTCAACAGAGGCCGGACATTGTCCGGGGAACCTTTATTAATTTAATTATTATATTGGATTTTAATTAATGCAAATTGATACTTTTTTTAATTGCAGACAAAGTCATAACATTGAACTTTATCGCGTTAATGTTGTTATCTTATTTGTATGTAAATAGAGAAAGTTGGTTAAAAAATAAAGTAAATTGCAATTTCAAAAAAGTTATATGTAGGTAATAAAATATACTTTAAGTACTTTCAAAATGTAACATAGTGTTTAGCATACCATTAAAAAAAAGGGAAAAGTGATATTTTTGCAGTTGTTTATGAGAATAAAAGGTTGTTGGAAAATATTCTTAGAGCACTCGTCACTCGTACTAAGTTATATTTTGATCAGTCATAACTTGACTGTGGTGCGGTGTTGAGAAATTAACATGTAGTATATAGTCGAAAAATTAATAGCTTTAAAATAGTGTCCTAGTAAAAAAAAACGGATTTTCCTAGTTTTGTGATGTTTTATACGGACTTAGATAGTCAGGTAAGTAATCAAATCTATTTTGAATTTGTTTTGGATAATGGTCATAAGTATTATTAAATTACATTTAAATTTAAAAATTTTTAAGTCAAAAGTTTTCATGATACATTTTTAAATTCGTATATGCAAAAGTACATATGCATGTGTATGTGCAATCATAATGATGTATAATAATGATACTTTACATTGATTTGTCAAGGCCCTTTTACATATTTTAAAATATCTGTTTTATTCTGAAGTTTATTTTATCAATTGTAACTACCTAGTCGGTAGTTATAGATACAAAACCATTTATATGCATGAGTCATTTTATTTTCCTCGGTTTTGCGTGCATATAAAAATTTACAACACATGTAAAAACTGCAATTAAATATAGTATGTTCAACATATCGCTCCAACTTAATGATTTTTTTTGCAAACTGAAACCAAATTTCTAAAATACACACAACAAAAATTATTTTACACCATAATAACAAATATGTAATAAATAAGTTGTGGTTTTTACCTTCAATATCGTTTTATTCATATATATGTATATATATGTATAAAAATATTTATGGAACAAATATTTGTCTCTGTTGACCTTTAAAAAATTATGTTAATTTGTTTGCAAAGAATTGACAACGTTTTAAAAAAACAACATGTTTGTTTTGAATATATCGTAAAAATTCTAGGTAAACGTAAACTTAAGTGTAATGACTTTTCTTATTAAATAATGTGGAAAATTACACAACCTATTATGGCTTGTTTATTACTAACATCCTTAAAACTAAGCAAATAGGCAATTTATTTATCAATATATTTTTTTATTAAATAAATAATAAACTTATAGGAGTTCTAGTTTATAATCAATGTGCAGACTGATGTGTTTTTTCTGGGTCTGCATTTAACAATGGAACTTTATTACTAATTTTTGATGTCTAAAAAAGGAAACTGTTGACTTAATTCACCGCGCAAGGTGAATGCAAATTAGGTTGCAAAGAAAGCTAATTCTAATTGTAAAGCCTTTTCAACTAGCGATAAGTGTAAACCTTAGCGAATGCAAAGCATGTACAACTGTAATGAAAGTTTATCAGAACATGGCTTTTAAATTAGTTATTGACGATGACAGTATCGTCACGCACAATTTATACTTACATACTTACTTTTTTAAACAATCAAATTTTGAAAGAAATGCAGAACGTTCGAAATTTCATTAAAAAATTACCTTTATACTTGTTTATTCTAAATTTTAACCGAATTAACTTTGATAACTCAAACGTACTTGGGTAGTGTTACTTGCAAGAGTGTAATTCCAGAAAAACATTATCGAATAAATAAATCGACCCTATAAATATACTGCAATCAAATTTATTTAGAGATGGAGGTAGTTTTCACCCCAAGCGTATCCTAATAAACTTGATAAGCATCTCAGAAGTTAGTATCTCCTTAGGGTAATCTTCATATCAAACTTTATTCAAATAGCACGATGCTTCTTCGAATTATTTCTAAAAGCTTTACTTGTTAAGAATTGTTATGGGAAATCATTGATGCAAAAAATATTTTTTTCTCCAAAACTGATGCAGAAAAGATATTATTCAACCCCCAAAAAAGTTTTGGGTTAGTTTACACTCTTGTCGTATTTTAAGAAAATTGATTTATACTTCATAAAATAGTAACATTTTAAAATTTTTATATAGCAGTTTTTATAGTAAAATCGTACAAACCATTTTCAACTAATACAAAAAAAAAACGAATATTTGTTTGAATTTTTTTTGCGGGCTTTAATAATTATTCTTATGGGGAACACCTTTTGATATAAAAATCTTTGTATGTTGTCGTTAGGGCTGTCAAAAAAAATTAAAAAAAGTGCATTGTCTTGCCCGGGAATCGATCCTAGGTCGGCCGCTAGGGCAAATTCGAATACGTACGAATCGTGGGGATCGTAAGTTTTCCTTTTATTTGAAAATAAGTTAATACAATCGAAAATCGATAACTATGGTTATTTATACTAAAACCATAAGAAATCAAATGAAAATTTAATAATTTCACTTCGTATATTTTTAATTTCTGTTAGGAGTTCCAAAATAGATTAGTTTTATGAGATACTTATGTATGTTTTTTTAACAAACTGTGTCAGACCCCGTCTCACTTTCCCTACTTTTTTTTATCATTCGACTGCTCGCAAAAACTGTAAGCAGGGTCGTTGCCAGCCAGCGACAGCTGTTGTCTGTCGAAGATGGCCGACGCCGACGCCGGCGTCCCGACGTCAGGCGTCTCTTGTTTCGTGCAGTTATCGAACAGCTGTGTCCCTCATAATATGTGATGGTGATCGCTTTGCGCTGCTAAAAGTGCGAATTCGTCGCTTTTTGTTCGCGAGAAGGTGGTGTGTTTGAGAAAAAAATATGTCGTGAATAAAAAAATTAATCCCGAAGTGGACGCCATGAGAAAACAACAAAGTCAGCCCCAAATCGATCACCAAAGCGATGACGATTGTACATCTTCGGTGAGACAATAATATAATATCAAAAATATCCATACATTTATTGCAAAACTATTTTAATTCATTTAAATTAACACTATAGTACGAAATTGGTAAATATATACAGGGTGATTTGTCACCCATAATCCCTTATTTGGGCACAATAACGACTTACTCCCATTTAAAAAAAAAAGACGTTAGGTACGCCCTGTATAATCGAAAATAATTTCATAATTTTCATAAAACGAACAATCTTTATTGGCTCACCCTGTATATAATCAAAAAACTTATTTTCATTGTGTTATAGAATAAATTTTACTCTTATATTGTAAGAATACGACTTTTAAAAAGTTCTATATAATATCGATTTCCATTTATGTTAATTGTAATTAATTGATTAATTAATTAGCTTTTTTTCGCTCGACTAGAACCAAATACTTGAAAGGGTCCAACCCGACAGGGTGACAATAACAAAGCCCGAAGAGGACAGAAGAAGACGTACCATCATTGTTGAAAAGAAGAATGGTTCGTACGGCTTCACCCTTCAGAGTTACGGTATTCATTACAAAAAGGAACAAGAAATCGAGATGATAACATATGTCGATTACGTGGACTACGACGGACCGGCTTATAGGGCGGGAATGAGGGAGGGTGACGTCATACTTTCCATAAACGGCACCGATATGGAAAAAGCTGACCATAAAACTCTAGTCAATTTCATCAAAAACTGTGATTCTAGAATGAGAATGGTGGTGCTTTTTGAAGATTGTGTTAGAAAAGTAAGAACCGCATTAGTTATTATTCATGAAGTTCTTGAGTTTTGCATTTATAAAGCCTGATAACACTGATTATCATCGTTTCAAGGCACTAAGTTCGAAGACTGGATCTATCCTGAGTCAATCTCCGCACATTCTCGAAAACCAGGACATACCACATGTCCAGATCTCTTGCTATCTAGAACTTCATCTACTTATCTTTATCCCTGGTTTTTCTTCTAACATACTTTTTGTTTAGCCTTCCATATTTCCGTATCTCAGAACGTGCTTTACCATTCCTGTTTTTTCGAATATCTCCTCTTCATTTCCTTTTCTGCACAAGATTTTTCATTAAAATTTTATAAATAGTAAATTAAAGAACACACTTGGTACTGTTTTACTTCTTGATATCGAAACTCTTTGTATATAGCTCCTGCTCATCTTTTTTGTGCTGTAATATCCCATGTTTGAATCAGGGGGAGTGCATCACATTTTGACGGGGACTTTGGAAACATGGGACCGAGGAAGCCGATGGGTCGACGCATCAGGCATACAAAACGCTTGAATCTTATAGGATTTCGTTTAAGTATTTCGGGACAGAAAGAAGAACATCAGTAGATTAGGTGGGAGGGACGTATCTGCTTTGGGAAGAAAATTCCCATGTATGGAAGTATGCTGTGGGGGTGACGGTAATGATACATTTTTCTGTGTAAACCCTTTAAGTACTGCGTAGCCTAGAACACGGTCATTTTGGTACTGATTTCGAGCATTTCGTTGTATCCAAGTAGCCATATCCATAACCATAACCTTCAAACGCTTTTGTAGCCAAGTAATCATCAAGTTATCCCAAGATTTAGGTTTTACTGTGGGTGGTAGTTGTGCTTGGTAGAGGATTTCACACTGGGTTGTTGAGAAGAAGCCACAGTTATGGTGAAATAGCCATAATGGCCCAATGACGAATTATTTGTAACCAGAGCTATGAGTTTAATTTAGAATTTAAAGTCCATTTAAGGTGAAACAGTACCAAATGTAATTCTTCAACTTACTATTTGAATTACGTACTCATACAATATTTCACCAAGAAATTAGCCACAATACAATCAGTTACTTTTAATTTTACTTATTTATATACAGACTTATAAGTTTTTATCCTTCAGGTGGAACTCCACATGCGATATATCCAGTTGCAGAGGATTCTCCAAAGTAAAATGACCGAATTGGAGAAGTTGTGTATTAGAGAGAGACAGCTTCTTGAAGGCAAATGGAAGACCCATAGCTTGCCAGCTAGGAAGAAAGCGTCCCACGCAACGGACTCTGGAGAGCTCGAAACCCCCACGCAACCCCAATATCTTTATTGCCGGCCTACTGTTTCTACTGAAGACGTGGCGAAAATTCAACAGAAACAACACCCTCCACAAACTGCTATGCTTGCTTATCAATATTTGGACCCGCGATATCAATACGTTTTACAGCCATCCTCAGGTAATAATAAAGAAAATAATAATTCCATAATCAAAAAATAAATTTTCTTTTAATTTATTGCAGGTAGTGGAGAGTACTTATTGTCTTTCAAACCGCCTAGATATCAAAGTGAGCAACAACATTTCCTAGTAAAAACACCATGCGATTCGACGCAAAAGTACAACAAAGCCAATCAGACAGACAGCACGAATGCTAAGATTAAAAAATCTTTTGATACGTGCCACAGTTACGTCTGCAACCCTTGTATACAAGGTAGTAATAGTAATGGTGATAACGCTAGTCTAGAAGCCTACGATTTGGCCAGTCCTTGCTGTAACCCCCACTGTGTTCCTAACCCACGAAGAAGATCCAGAAATCATAAGGAAGTGAGGAAGAGAGACTCTCGGACAGAGGAAACCCAGACCCAAACCGAAGATACCCAGCAGAAGGCAAGAGTTCAAACCCAACATGCACAAACCCAGGTAAAAAAGTTTTTGGCTTTGGAAATATTTACTTTATTTGAAACAAAAAGGAAAACAGGTCATCATAAGGATAAGGGAAGATTTAGTCCATCTCAAAATAATATCCAGTCCACCTTATTTTTTTATTTACATAAACTTTAAATTCGAAATTAAACTCACAGGTCTAGTTACAAATACTTTATGAGGTCACTGTGGCTATCTCAACAGACAGTGGCTTCTTGATGGAATGGCCATAGGGGCCTAATAGATTATTTGTAACGAGAACTGTGAGTTAAATATCAAATTAAAAATTGGGTTAGAAGAATGGAAAGCATCTTCAACTAAAATTTGACCTATTACTTTTTGAAAAACATTGAAGTGTTTGACTTTGGCAAAACTTATTTCACAGTAATTATTTGAGATGAAAGAAGGGAAATAAGAAAGGCTTATTGGTCCACCACAAATAACGATATCTAGCATATTATCCAAAATAATACTAGGTATCCAATCTAACTAATTAGACCTTTTTCTCTGATTCTGATAGTATCCTGGTACACATCAGCAAATGAGCGGTCCCAGAAGATATCTTCAATTTGGTGCAGGTCTAGTTAGTCAATGTAGTTTGCATTCGTGCACATCTAGTGAAGTAAGTGGAATAGCCCCAACAACCACCGGCGAAAGCACTGCTAGCTATTCAACATCCCTTAGTACAGACACTCTCTACTGGGATGGATCGGGGGACATGAGTTCGAAACAACCCAGTGTGAAATCCTCTACCAAGCACGACTACCAACGTTATCCTTCATCTACCACCCACAACTACGAATCCGCATACTCTCAATATCCCCCAGTAAAACCCAAATCTTGGGATAACTTGGCTACCAAAGCATTTGGAGGTTATGGTTTTGGATATGGCTACTTGGATACAACGAAATGTTCTAAACCAGCACAAAGGTCTTATAGCACCAAAATGTCCCAGGCTCCACAGTACTTCAGGGTTTGCACAGAAAAATGTACCATTACCAGCACTTGTTCCCCACAGCCTACTCCCATGTATGGGAATTGTTTTTCCCAAAGGAGATACATCCCTCCCACCAAATCTACTGAAAGTCTTCTTTCTGTCCCGAAATACTCAAACGAAATCCTATCGGATTCAAGCATTTCATGTGACTGTGTCGACCCATCGGCGTCCCCCGGTCCCATGTCAGGCGAGGGGCGTTTTTTCCAAAGTCCCCGTCAAAGTGTGATAAGTCCCACTGACCCGAACATGGGATATTATAGCACCAGGAGGATGACCAGGAGTGATATACAAAGGGTTTCGATATCAACCAGTTCTGAAGCAACAAGACTATAGAATGACGATAGTTATTTATTATAATGATCATAATAATAATAACCAATAAATAAATAATAAATAATCAGTGTGCAAGGATGGACGAAGAACGGAACGAGTCCACGTTCCGGGTTGTGTTGATAACGACATCTTTTAGTCAGTATTTGTAATAACGCTTGAAATACATATACTTTAATATTATGTTTTGTATTTTTATTCAAAACAATTTTGTTACTACATACGTTGTTATACATGCATATGCGCTTGGATCTTTATAATTTTTTATTAAATATAAAGATTTGTACACTTACAATAATTTTTTGTTTTATTTGTTTATATATTTAAAAGCTTTGAGAATTAAATAGTGCATGACAATAAACCGATAATTCTTTCAATCAAAATCTGTAAAAAAACATTAGTCGAGTTAGGACCATTATGGTAATCGTTCAGGAATAAAATATCATTTATCATTAAAATCCATTAAACAACTTTTAGTTGACCGAGATTTTGGATTAAAGGAACTCCGTATGATATAAGTTCAGAAAAACTGAAGTCTGTCCGTTAAAAATATCACTGATCGATAAAATCCATAATAATATTTTGGTTGAACTGGGACTTTCAAATTTGGATTTGGAAGATGGTATAACTGCAGTACAATGAATAAAATAAAATTAGGAGTTTTAAGTTAATTTATATGTCTGCCTGTCAAATATCACTGATCATCAAAATCCATAGGGAACTTTTAGTTGATCTAGGACTTTCAAATTTAAACCAAAGGAGGGTCGTATGGTATGAGTTCGGGAAAAACCGGTAACGACGAATTTCAAGTTAGATTATATGCTTGTCCACCAAATATCACTGATCATTAAAATCCACAGGAAATTTTTGTTGAGCAAGTGCTTTCAAATTTGGATCAATGGTAGATCGTATAGTGTAAGTACATAAAAAATAAAAAATCTTGAGTTTCAAATTAATTTGACTGTCAGTCTGTCAAAAATTACTGATTATCAAAATTCATAGGAACATTTTCGTTGAGGATTTTCAAATTTGGATCAAAGGAGGAAAGTATGGTCTAAGTAGGTACCTACAGGAAAAATTAAAAGTTACACATTTTAAAATATTTTGTATGTCTGTTCGTCAAATATTGATCTTCAAAATTCACAAGGAACTTTTAATTGAACTAGAACTATTAAACTTGAAATAAATGTACATCCCAAGGGACAAGTAAATATTGAAAATCACAAGTATCACTTAGAAAATTAATTTTAAATTTAATAAATCTATAAACCCAAACAGTAATGATGAGCTTTTTACAGGTAATAAAAAAAAGTTCTATTAGTTATAAAAGGCATTTTGGATAAAATGGCAATACAAAGTGTTCCTATTAAAATAACGAAATAAGAAGGATTTTTTTTAGTTAAAAGGAAATGATGAAGCGTACTTATAAACATTTACTAAATTCAGAAAGTAATTAAATTGGCATGTACAAAATCTGATTAATTTGCTTGAAAAGTTCAACAACCCACTCAAAATCTCACACCCTCTTTTATGTAAATCTTAAAACCATTAATTGATTACAAATCATTACCCTTACAAAATTACATTCCCATAAAAAATTATGATTCCTACCTATCTACTTTTTTTTCTTTATATTTCTGCTACAATTTATTTACAAAATACAACTACATACATATGTATCTCACGTGCCTTAGAAACTTATAAAAAAATAATCCTTATATTGATTAGCTTCTGACGTCATACTTGTTATTTAGCTTTTTCTTGGTGAACTTGAAAAAGGATTTTGGGGAAATTCTTTAACAAATTTGCGGACAAGTTAGTTGAAAGTACGTGAACTTTCATCAAAGCACCTTATTTAATTCAAGCTCGTTTTTTTGTTGTTCTTAGCTAACAGGTGTTATGCTATGTACCTATCTATGCTGAGATGCGCTGAAACTGTAATAATTGATAGAATTTAAAATAACACAATTTAAAAGTTACTTAAGAAGTAAGTATAACTGCATGAAACAAAAATTATGATTCCCTACTAACAAAAATGGGAAAGAGGGTTGAACGATAACATTTAAAAAATAAATAGATAAGTAAAAATTAATATACAACCAAGAAATATCTAATAAAAACAATAATATTGACAATTTAAAGTTAGGGATAGCGAATTATTATTAGAAAAAAACTTTTAAAAACAGTAATAAAATTGAATGAAATTTGAGGAACAACATTTTTTTTTATTTAATTTAAAACCAATGGCTTATTAATGGTACCACATGATAATAAAATATGCGGTTTGGCTAATAAATATTTAATAACATACATATCTATTGATAATTGTTTATAATTATATGTATATTATTTGTTTATAAAAAAAAAGTTACTGACAAAAATGTAAGCGGAAAACTTTATGGGGAGTTACGTGAAGCCAGGCGAACTTTAAAAATTATACATAGGAAACTTCTCTATCCCATATTAAATTGCTCCACGTCGGCCCATGCCATTTCGGTTACTGACGTTTGAAAAAACCACGTGGGATGACGTGTATACTGGGATAGAACAAACGAATCAGGAGAAAGGTTTTCAGCTAACGTGAAGGAAAAATGAAACGAAACACAGGGGCCGCTTTTCAACCCGTTTTACTTTTGCCGCTGTAGTGGCCATACTGTTTGTTGTCGCGTTGAAAGTGCTCTTTTTCCGTACTTGGTTTACCTATTTAGGGAAAAAAATTGTGAACGTTTCTTTTAACCACCCCCGGTCAAATGTTGCGATGTCAAAGAGAAGAAACGTAGCATTTAGTAGACCGGAAGAACCGAGTTTTTTGAAAAAACTTAAACAACAAGTTGGGTATAAAGAAGGCCCCACAGTAGACACGAAAGTAGGTTAGGTTAAATTTTGATTTTGTGAAAAAATTATCATGACGTGTCGTTTCAGCGTGAAGATTTGGGACCAGTGTCGGAAGAAGACTTACAAGACACCACTGAAGAAGAACCGACCGTGGTCGTGCTTCAACCGGGGGATCTTACAGCTGAGCAGGCAGAACAACTCAAACGAGGTTAGAATACCCTTTTGTCATTTCATTAATTTTTACAAACGTGGTATTGAAAGTTTTCGTCTTACATGCACATTATCGACCTTTTCTTCTTTAATCCTTTCGTATGTCATTAAAATAATTCATATTAACAATAAATGGAAACATGATGTCAAGTAAAGACGTAAAACCTTCGTGGACGTTCGGCAAACTGTTCGGAAAGAGTGTGCGCCTTTTAAGTGGCGCGAATCACGATATTTTCCGCAATTTTTAAAAAACAAATACACAACACAACAACTGCATTTTAATTTACTCGTAAACAGTTTCATTCTGTTTATCGTTAATAATAAAAAAGTGTTAGTAATTAAAGAAAGAAAATTCCGTTTTTCCCATCGTAATCAGCGAAGAACAAGAGAGACGAAAGACCCATTTGGGCTTGTTGCACAAGCAAGACGAAATAAATTAGTCACGTGACTTTAAATTATAATAACATAACTGTGTTGAGCGGCTTACTCCCCTTTTTCTCGGTAATGGTTTGGCCCGTTTCATACCAAGTCGTACTTTGCAGGGGGAATGAAGCAATCAATTTGGAGCTGGCCTACGTTTAGAGCCCAAATTTGCCATTTTGAAAATTTACTCAACCTAAGGTTTCGTTTAATCCTCAATGAACATTAATTAACGTAATAATTTATTTTAATAAGAAATAGATATTTATTTATTTGCAAAACTCAAAATAGCAAACCCATGTACCTACCTATGTAATACATAATATAATATACATTTATGAATACATAAGTGTGTTATGTTATGTATATGCGTATCTCATATACGATAGTCTAATACGTACATTATTTTTAAATAATGAAATAGTACATATTTTGAGAAAATCTGGACAATGCACATAGTACCAACCAATGACGATAAATATTTTTGAAATACAAAACAAGGTGTTCCTTAATTTTTTCATTTTTTGATACAAAATTAGCCATAAAAGAAAATAATTTTCAATTAACAAGAAATAAATGAGTTCTACTTCAATTCACATCGAATCCCCTACTTTAAACTATAGTGAATTTCCTATTAAAAAAAACTTAAAGAAGTATAATATCAATGAATTAGCCCTTAAACCATGTGCGGAAATTCACATTTCGTGTAGGTATAATTCCATTACATTTAAGTTTATCCATTAAATAACAAAGTTCAATGTAAAAATCTTGTATTACGTCAAAAAATTGAAAATAATAGGTATTTTTAGTGTTTACGTACAGTGTCGCAGCTAGTGGCTGCTGTAATAAGGGTGGCTGCCAGGAGCGTAGGCTACAAAGGGGCGCACTGGTAGACCAACGCTAGCAATTAAAAATCGTAATGGCTGACAATGATAACAACTGAAAATCGTAACAATTAAAAAAAATGTGTTTGACAACTGCAACAAGTAAGAATTTTTAAACAAAAGCGTTTAACAATATATCTTTTGTCAAAAAAGCTAAATCAGGCTTTCAAAAAGTTTTAAATTGTGCACAAAATTGAAAAATTATGGTGCAGAACCGTTTCGCTTAATGAAAATTTAAGTATTGACCAAGGTGGATCGATAGTAGAAGTCAATTATGTTAATCGTTTCGTGTTTAAGAAAGAGAGACATCTTCAGTCTTTAATTGGCACGTTGATTAAAAGCCCAGGTTATTTGAGGCTGAGTAGTTTACAAATTTCCTAAACGTGCTGTAATTTTCGCCGAATTCTGTATAGGTATTACTTTAATTCCTATAATGCACTTCAAGTTAGGTACTTAGCAGAAATTCGATATTACAACGTTAAAAAGTTAAAATCGATTCCCACTTTTTAAGCCCCGTATGTTCCCTGAAAAGGCCTGGATTCCATGTGACTTTTTTACGAAATTAAATCGTTACAGGATATCTCTATTTTCTTTAACCCTTATTATTCTTTTTCTTATTTCGAATGTTCAGTCTGGCGTTAAAAATGTCCACAGACTAAGTGGGCGAAGCACGTGCCCGTCATTACAATAGTACCTACTAAGGAGGGGTCGTATTTTATTAAAGCTTGAATACGGTATCATGTTTTCCTTACATGGAAATTCAGCTTATATAATTTCCGTTACAGTCCTTCAAAATTGAAAGTTCTGTTTTTTTTTGCAGAAGCTGAAGAAGCACCAGCAGATTTAACTAAACCAATAAAGTTCAAGAAACCAACTCCAAAAAGTGAAGAACTCGCCGACATTCAAGGGAAGACAAAAAATACTGAAGACACGAAAGAAAAAAAAACCAAGAAACAAAAGAAGCAAACCCCGGTACTTTCTTTTAATCAAGACGAAGAGGAAGAAGAAGATAACTAACAAAGGTAGGAATTAAAACTATTTAATTATTGTTAACTGTACGTATTTGTTGATCCTCGAATTCGAAATACGGCCATGCGTTAGCTTTAAAACAAATTAATAATGTTATAATACAAATTAATTTTAAGGGTTAGGTTGTAGTTGAATCTTGAATGTTAGGGCTGTGATTAAATCTTGAAGGTTAGATTATGATTGAATCTTAAAGCCTGGAATGAGGTTGAATCTCGAATGTTAAGTTATAGTTGAATCTTGAAAGTTAAGGTGTGGTTGAATCTTGAAGGTTGGATTGCGGTTGAATCTTGAAATTTAGATTTTTATTTTATCTTGAAATGTACCTTATGATTGAACCTTGAATGTTAAGGCTGTGATTAAATGTTAACGGTTAGATTATGATCGAATCTTCAAGGCTGGAATGAGGTTGAATCTCGAATGTTATCTTACAGTTGAATCTTGAAGGTTAGGCTGTGGTTGAATCTTGAAGGTTGGATTGTGGTTGAATCTTGAAATTTAGATTTTTATTTTATTTTTGAAATGTACCTTATGATTGAACCGTGAATGTTAAGGCTGTGATTATATCTTGATGGTTAGATTATGAGCGAATCTTAAAGGCTGGAATGAGGTTGAATCTCGAATGTTACCTTATAGTTGAATCTTGAAGGTTAGGATGTGGTTGAATCTTGAAGGTTGGATTGCGGTTGAATCTTGAAATTTAGATTTTTATTTTATCTTGAAATGTACCTTATGATTGAACCTTGATTGTTAGGGCTGTGATTAAATATTAAAGGTTACATCATGATTTAATCTTGAAGGCTGGAATGATGTTGAATCTTTAAATGTTATCTTACAGGTGAATCTTGAAGGTTAGGCTGTGGTTGAATCTTGAAGGTTGGATTGTGGTTGAATCTTGAAATTTAGATTTTTATTTTATTTTTGAAATGTACCTTATGATTGAACCTTGAATGTTAAGGCTGTGATTAAATCTTGATGGTTAGATTATGATCGAATCTTCAAGGCTGGAATGAGGTTGAATCTCGAATGTTATCTTACAGTTGAATCTTGAAGGTTAGGCTGTGGTTGAATCTTGAAGGTTGGATTGTGGTTGAATCTTGAAATTTAGATTTTTATTTTATTTTTGAAATGTACCTTATGATTGAACCTTGAATGTTAAGGCTATGATTAAATCTTGATGGTTAGATTATGATCGAATCTTAAGCTGGAATGAGGTTGAATCTCGAATGTTATCTTACAGTTGAATCTTGAAGGTTAGGCTGTGGTTGAATCTTGAAGGTTGGATTGTGGTTGAATCTTGAAATTTAGATTTTTATTTTATTTTTGAAATGTACCTTATGATTGAACCTTGAATGTTAAGGCTGTGATTAAATGTTAATGGTTAGATTATGATCGAATCTTCAAGGCTGGAATGAGGTTGAATCTCGAATGTTATCTTACAGTTGAATCTTGAAGGTTAGGCTGTGGTTGAATCTTGAAGGTTGGATTGCGGTTGAATCTTGAAATTTAGATTTTTATTTTAGCTTGAAATGTACCTTATGATTGAACCTTGAATGTTAGGGCTGTGATTAAATATTAAAGGTTACATCATGATTTAATCTTGAAGGCTGGAATGATGTTGAATCTTTAAATGTTATCTTACAGTGTTGAATCTTGAAGGTTAGGCTGTGGTTGAATCTTGAAGGTTACATTGCGGTTGAATCTTGAAATTTAGGTTTTGGTTAAATCTTGAAATATACCGTATGGTTGAACCTTCAAGCTTAGTCCGTGATTGAATGTTGAGGGTTATGATTGAAACTTGAATGCTAGGCTATGATTAAGTTTTGAAGAACAGTTAGTAGTGGTCATCCAGGTTAGGTCATTGTAGAATTTTTTACAGTAAGATATGGTGCACTTGTGCATGTGTTATGGCTGAAATTAACAATTGGAATATGGCTGCATCTTAAAGGTTGCTCTATAGTTGAATGTTGAAAAATATGTAGTGGATGAGTTTTCAAGGTTGGGTTATGGCTTAAGCGTTAAGCTGGTAGTATCATAAATTAGAGGTCGGGGTTGAATTATTATTGTTGGTTAGGATTTGGTTGAACCTTAAAGGTTAGGTAATTGTTCTATCTTGAGGAATAGGCTATGATTGAATCTTGTTAAAATGTATCCAATAATTGATTTTTAAGGGTTAGGTTATGGTTGAAAAGGTTTTCAAATTTAATTCTAATCACCCTGTATTACTTAGGATTTGCATTGTTTATGTCATTGTTCAGATTTTCAAACTTACCGGGTTATCTCACACCCATCTTCTATTTATATTGTTATCGAGGGAACACTCTTTTCGAACCTTTTCATATATTTTTTATATTACACAATCGTATTCAAATATTGACGTGTTGATTTTATAAAACTTCAATTGCAAGTAGAAACGGCCCTTTAAAACGATTATTGATTAATATCCCGCGGCGTTTTCACAGTGAGCTGTACAGTCTGTTTTCTTTTTGAAAATAATTCAACAATATTTTTATTAAGTTGATATTAGGGAAAGTACAGTCGATTTTCTTTTTCGTCTTGAAAGGAATATTGGTCAAATTTTACGATCATCAGCAGTACAAGATCACTAAACATTAACTAACAAAATTATTCTTTAAAGAATGTTAATCGATTAGAGGTCATTCATTGTATACAATTTAAAATTAAAATAGCAATTAAATCTATAGGAAACAATAATTTCCTAATTTTACTTCTTGCTGGAAGGCGCCTCCATCACTTCTACAATACTTAAAATCCTGCCTTATATTTTTAATATTGTAAAATTGCGTTTTAATATTCCACTCTTGAAGAATTGTACCTACCTACATATTATTGAACTTAATTGAGTTTTCGGAAAACCATTACACTTTATATGTAGGGGCGCCTTAATTAATCGATTCTATAATTTTACTAGCAGCAATACCCGGCGTTGCCCGGGTAAGAATATATCATACGTTTGATGAAACATTCTAGAATATTCGCGAATTAAGAACTATCCAGAACATCCCATAATGATTCAAAACATTTTCTAATTTTTTTTAACATTCTGAAACATTCTTGAATGATCTTCAAGATTCTGGAACATTCTTGAACATTGCCAAATCATTCTGAAATGTTATAATAAAACATTATTTTACTTCTTAGAACATATTTGAACTTGCTGTAACATTCTAAAAAAATCTGCTTCATTCTCATCTCCACTCCGTGCTGTTTGCTGGGTGAGTAGTAACATCAGTAGACGCCTGGCGGGGATTACTTATCGATTGATAATAATTGATCAGTTATCGACCACTGAGAGTTGAAGATTATTACAGTACTACGTAATATCGGTATTAAAAAATGGGGGTTGGTGGTAGAAGGATAAAAATTAAGGGTTATATGTATGTATTTTTTTAAGCTAAATCATAAAAAAATTTGCCCAAAAAATAAAAAGTTAGGGGTGAAGAACCCTTATCACTTAGGAGTATGAAAAATAGATAGTAGCCGATTCTCAGACCTACTGAATATGCATATAAAATTTCATAAAAATCGGTCAACTAGCATTGTGACGCGAGAATTTTATATAGTAGATGACGTCCATTAAGTTGCAAGATCAAATTCACAAGAATCAAAAATATACATAGGTATGGACAATTAAATATCCTAATGAGAAATTAAATTCTCTAAAGCTCCGTGCAATTAATTTTGAATGCATCTGCCTAATGAGAGCAAATGAGCAATTGAGCTCCCTTGCAATTTTAAACAAAACAAACCACGCAGTGATTAAATTTAATAGGTAAAAATAAATTACGTATATTCACGGTTAGGTTAGGCTAGGTTCCACTTAAAGGATGTGCATCATAATCGTTATCATTTCAACCAATAATCATTGCGTTTAATTTTATATTTAAGGTTGAAATAATTGTATGTATTTAGAAGTTTCCAATAGCACATAATACTTACCAATTGAGCAAGCGTTTTAGTTTGCTCGCGGCTTACGTATAACAGGCGTAAAATAAATTCTATTACTAGGATAATGCGTTTTCATGGTGAGCGATTAGATAATAAAAAATTATTGTGCAAAATCTTCAGTGGCCTCTATTTCCAAGTAATGACTAAAAAATTAAAGTAGATGAAATAAATAGATAAGTAAATTAGAAATTTTAATTAAAACAATCAGATAATTTTCATTTTATTTACTATATTATCCTCTCATTAAAATTATAATATAAACGGATAATTAATATTCACATTGATATTATCTAAAAGTAAAATTATTTAAAAGTAAACTATTTCAATACTATGTAAATGATGAGTAAATTTATTCTAATGAGATAACTTTATAAAAGACAATAATTGCATATATATCGGATTTTTCCAATTGCACATAATACTTTTAGTAAGTGAGCAAGCGTTTTAGTTTGCTCGCGGCTTACTTAAAACGGCACTGTGTACCGGCGTAAAGTAAATTCTATTACTAGGATAATGCGTTTTCATTGTTAACATTTAGATAATAAAAATTATTGTATAAAATCTGTAGTTATGATTAAAAAATAAAAGTTGATGAAATGAGCAGATGAGTAAATTAGAAATTTCAATTAAAACAATCACATAATTTTCATTTTATATACTATCACAACATCTCATTTATATTATAATATAAATGGGTAATTAATATTCTCATTTATATTAACTAAAAGTAAAATTATTTAATAGTAAACTAAATAAATCGATATGATGCTATTTAAATGATGAATGAATTTATTTTACTGACACAATTTTATAAAATCTGCTTAACTTTCTAATCTTTTCAAATGCCTTTTAAATAATTATGTAATACATAAAAAATAGTTTACAATAGTTAATTACAAAAATTCACAGTACAACAACTTACTGGTCAGCAGTTAATTTATGGCAATGAATTTATTTTAATTATGTTTATGCAAGCTGGGAATTGTTTTCAGCTACAAATACTCAATATTTTAATTAAAATGGGACTACCTAAAAATTGGGTGGTGTTTTAAGACAATCAAAATGAGATTTGGGTAGTTTTTAATTTATTTTGAAAATGTGTCAGTAAATACGTTTTATTCCCAATAGATTATGGTTTAAAGTCCTTTAATTTCTACGTAAAATGTTTTCAATATTTTGTTCATAAAAAAAGCAAAATGCCAAGAGGTGTATTTCAATATACCAGGGTGTAAATTAAACAAGCGATAAAATTCGACAATAATAAATTTTTTTAACCTAAAAGAGGTACATTTTATTAAGTCCATAAGAAATGCTGAATATGACCATCACCACACAGAGTTGAACAGTCATCATCAAAAGGGCTTCAAGTCTAAGTTCTATAAGCCCAAAGCCCCAAAGCTATTTCGTACCTATGATGCTTTGGTACTTAAAGCCCCAATTACATTTTAAAATATAGAACTTCAAACTACCCAATTCTTAGGCACTTGTGGAAAGGACTTTGAGTATACCAGGAAGGCATAAATTAAACCAAATATGCTTCAATTGCATCAAAAGGCTTAAACCACTTGTGTGAAAGACTTCGAGTTTACCTCAAATTCAACCAGTGGGCTTTAAAAGGCTTAAAGTCTATTGAATTAGCTATTCCATCGTTAAAAATTATTTACCGGTGATAATTTTAATTAAAGTATATGTGTTTGCTACACCTGTTTTAATATCCATTAGTCAGACAGTTTTTTTGTAATTCGAATTTAAAAGTAGGAGACTGAAAGCTTTTACAAAAGTTTCAAGCACTCTGTAGGGGCTTCAGACACTTTCTAATAGCTCCAGGTATCTTGCAGGGATTACAAGCACATTAAAAGGACTTAAAGTACTTTGAAAAGGCTTGAAGCAATTTGTATTTCAAAGCACATTAAAGGAGCTTCAAACACTTTGAATACTATGTTGGAACAGTTAAAAGAACTTGATCCACTTTAAGGGCGTTTGAAGAATCTTAAACGGTATTCAAGCACTTTAAGACTATTTTAAAGGAAACTCAAATACTCTAAAGGAGCTTCAAGCACGTTAAAAGGGCACTTTGAAAAATATTTTGGAAGAGTTTCAACAAATTTAATGGCACTTGAAGCACTTTAAAGGCGCTTGAAGAAAATTTTAAAAGGTATTCAAGTACTTTAAGACTGTTTTAAGCACTTCAAAGGGACCTCAAATACTCTAATGAGCTTCATGCACGCTAAAAGACTTTAAACACTTTGAAAAATATTTTGGAAGCTCTTCAACAAATTTAATGGCACTTGAAGCACATTAAGGCCTTGAAGAAAATTTTAAAAGGTATTCAAGTACTTTAAGACTGTTTTAAGCACTTCAAAGGGACCTCAAATACTCTGAATGAGCTTCATGCACGCTAAAAGAGCTTTAAACACTTTGAAAAATATTTTGGAAGCTCTTCAACAAATTTAATGGCACTTGAAGCACATTAAGGCGCTTGAAGAAAATTTTAAAAGGTATTCAAGTACTTTAAGACTGTTTTAAGCACTTCAAAGGGGCCTCAAATACTCTAAAAGAGCTTCAAGCACGTTAAAAGAGCTTTAAACACTGAAAAGTAATTTGGAAGCGTTTCAACAATTTTAATGAGACTTGAAGCACTTTAAGGGCGTTTGAAGAACTTTGAAAGGTATTCGAGTACTTTAAGAACTTTGTAAACACTTTGAAAAATATTTTGGAAGCGTTTCAACAAATTTAATGGCACTTGAAGCACTTTAAAGGCGCTTGAAGAAAACTTTAAAAGGTATTGAAGTACTTTAAGACTGTTTTAAGCACTTCAAAGGGGCCTCAAATACTCTGAAAGAGCTTCAAGCACGTTAAAAGAGCTTGAAATACTTTGAAAAGTATCTATTTTAGAACAAATTCAACTAGTTTAAAGGGACTTGAAGTACTTTAATTTTTAGAACTTTAAAAGGGATTTAAGTACTTTAAGGGTCTCAAGACTTTAAAATAATTTAATTAGGGCTTCAAGCACTTTAAAGACGCCTAAAGTTCTTTTTTAGAAAAGGACCGAGCAAAGGCCGTAGCCTTTACTTAAAATACTTTTGTTCTTGAGATCCCAAATACATTTTCAGAGCCCTATGCGCTTCTATTACGTTAAAATGTTTGAAGCACTTGCGAAAAGAGCTTCGTGAACACTATAAGGGCTTGAATTAAAACCAAAAGGTTTCAATTACATCGAAAAGTTTAAAGCCTTACTTTATATCAAATTAAAGGATCTCAAGCTCATCGTACAAAATTCAAGCACAAAAACTTTAAAAGTGTTTGAAGTCCTATTTTAAAAATATAAATTACAAAACATTTTTATATAGTAATTAGATTAGCAACCCCCAATTACTTGTTTGAGAAAGGGCTTGAAATGCAATGCTTCTAAACTCTCACAGGACTAGCAGCACATTTTCAAGTAAAAAGCACTAAAGCTCTGTCTAGTTCTGAATTATAGCCAATTCAATAAATGTAGGTAAACGGAATTAACATTTTTTGCACATAAATAATATAATAGTTTAATCAAAAAACATTTATCGCTCTACAAAAATAATCTTTCAAAAATTCATCAAAGGATAATCCAACCAACTCAGCCTGCATATCTAACTCTTTTTAGATAATTCAAGTTGGGAAAACCTTATTAGCTTTTTAAGAACAATTTTGAAAATACCTTTTGAAATTATAAGAACTTAGGTACATTATACTATTAAAAAATATCATAATATAATAAAAATTCGAATTTCAAACGGGAAAAATAATAGTAAAAGAATAATACCTATTTATATTACAAACGAACGGTCCGGAAATTCTAATCTCCTAAAAGTTTTAATTAGCACATTAGTGGTCTTTCTGTCTGTTCTTCAAAAATTTTATTTCATTTTCATACAGAAATCGGATTACGTATAATACATTTTAGTACTTATCTACAATAAAGTCTCGCGTTGTCATTTAAATTAAAAAAGGCCTACAATTATTAGAACTTGGTTGAATTCAGTATAACTTACCCGTAGATTCTCATTATAAAATGTTCTGAAAAGTGCACTCGAAATACAAAAAGCAAACTAAATTAATTATCTAATAGTTAGTTTTCAAAATAAAAAGTTTCTTTTTGTTTTATTGTTCGATAATAATTGTTATGTTATTGATGCCTATATATTCGAAAGTTTATGGTATATATTAGGAAAAGTGGGGTAATTTGGGTTTGGTAATATACAATGAACTAATTTTTTTGAAAGCAGTTTCTTACATCCATTAGTTATATGAGCTCAGAAAGGATGGAGGAGGGATACAGAAAAATCTCATTTAAAGGGAGGAGGAGGGTAATTGAAAATCTCACTTTTTAATTCAAAAGGTTCTTACAATTTATTTTACTCACGTGAGAGAGATAAGGATTCTACCACATTTTATCAAATTTCACTAAGGAGAAGCGTAATTAATTGACGTCCCCATTAATTGTTATAAAAAATAATTAAGTATGTACTTATACAGGGTTTTTCAAGTTTATGGGCTATTAGAAGTATATGAATTAGTAGAAGGAATTCAATTCTGAAACTTGGGCTCATTTGGTTATTGTTTACGCCGCTTCTTTCAAAAATATTTTCAAGTTCGATTTATATCCGGTTATACCGGAAGTAGACACCAACTTTCTTATTTTAAATGGAATGGTATATTTTTTACACTGAATTCCAATAAAACGTGTAATTCTAAGGTAAGTTTGATAACCAACTTGTACACCTATGACGATCGGTTTCTGAGTTAATTTAATTTATAGAAAAAAAATCGCTACCGCAACCCAAATTATAAAAAATTATAACTTCCACAAAATACGACTTAGAGTGTTGAAATTTTTACTAGTAATAGCTGAATATTACTGCTAACGCTTTGACAAAATTGAACTAAATAATTTATACAGGGCGTTCAAAATAAAATTCTAAAGTTTAAGAACTTCAAAACACGCATAACTTCGTTTTTTCAAATGGCACCTACCATATTTTATTTTTTCAATCGATTGCTTTAATTATCCTCTTCGATTCATATAGATATTCCCTACTGTTTTATTTGAAAAATTTTGAGAAATTTAAAATTTTTAAAATATAGATAATTTCATTAATTTTGGCGTAATAAAAGTGTGCCTTGGACAATTGATAACTAACGACAATCAAAGCAAAATCACAGTAAAACTTTTTTTATCGCTTAATTTCTGTTGGGGAGATGTTCGGGACAAATGTTTGAAGTTGAAGTTTTCGTTTTTGATTATTTTTTGTAACAGAAATTAATCGAAAATGCGATTTTTGACTTCATTTTGCATTGATTGCCGTTGGTTGTCATTTGTCCAAGGCACACCTTTTTATGCGGAAATATTAAAATTGGCTATTTTAAGTAATAATTCAAAATTACTCGGAAATTTTCAAATAAAACAATAGGAAGTATCCATATAGATCGAAAGAGGATAAAAAAAGGAATCGATTGAAAACAATAAAATATGGTAGGTGTCATTTGAAAAAACGAGGTTATTCGTGTAAAGTTCCCTGTATAAATTATTTAGTTCAATTTTTGTCAACGCGTTAGCACTAATATTCAGCTATTACTAGTAAAAATTTCAGCAGTCTGAGTGGTATTTTGTGGAAGTTATGATTTTTTATAATTTGGGTTGGGGTAGCGATTTTTTTTTTCTATAAATTAAATTAACTCAGAAACCGATCGTCATAGGTGTACAAGTTGGTCATCAAACTTACCTTAGAATTACACTTTTTATTCGAATTCAGCGTAAAAAATATACCATTCCATTTAAAATAACAAAGTTGGTGTCGATTTCCGGTATAACCGGATGTAAATCGAACTTGAAAATTTTTTTAAAAGAAGCGGCATAAACAATAACCAAATGAGCCTAAGTTTTAGAATTGAATTCCTTCTACTAATTCATATACTTCTAATAGCCCATCAACTTAAAAACCCCTGTGTATATTTTTAACGAAATAATGCCTATAAAATTTAAGATACAATACAATCAATCAACGACTTTGAGTTAAATTAAGTTTCATTTCAATTTTTATAAAATTTTAATTCCATTGATAAATAATTATTTTGAAAATTATAATAGTCGTCAAATATGCAAATAAATGCAAATAAACACTTGGTTAATTTTCACAAATTTAATTATGAACCTCGACAATATTGTTTCGACGAAATTCGTCATTATCAAGAGTACAACAAAATGCTGAGAGTATAATTTTTATAATTGTCGAGGTTGATAATTAAATTTGTGAAAATTAACCAAGTGTTTATTTTTTACCATTTATTTAACATGCACTTTCACAATGAATGCACCATACAAAACTTGAACTGTATTAAATATGCAAAATTGAACAATGATACATTACACATGTATATGCTTTTTTTGTAAATGAACATTTGTATGTATTTATTTAAAGTAACAGATAATAGTTAGATAGGTATATAGTAAATATCTTTTTTCGGTACACTGCTATCCATTTTTTATAAAATCTATTTTTTTTTTGTCAAAAGAAAAAAGTTTTTAAAATACGTTTTGATTACAAATAATCGTAAAAACTAAACTGAACTCACTGCTTGCATAGTATCGCTATTAAAAATCTTCGTTAAAGTCGTACATTATTGAGGGATTCCCCCAGAAAAGTCGACTTATTGGCGAGTTATCAAGATATCCGAGTAATAGAAGTTCGAGACTTCGAGTTATTAAGTAAAAATGACACGTAGGTACGTATTTCTCACAGTTGATGCTATTGCTGACTAATTTGATTCGACTTATCAAAAATTCAACTTTCTGGTTATCGAAATTTGACTATTTACTCGACAATGACTAACTATGTTTCTGTCATAGTCTAAATCAAGATTTTGGTTTTCATTTATAAAAACAATTTGGAATCAGTGGTATAGCCAGAGTTAGTCCATTCGGGGATATCAAAATATCACTCATATAACCCATAAAACCTGTATTAAAAAAGGTCCATTCCCACTTCGGAACTAACGTCTTAATTGTCATTAACTCACACGTTTTTAATTCCCAGTTCAGAAACTACGACTTATACATACATATAACATAGATTAATTTATATACCTACTTCTATACGTATACTACCTGTAAGCCCTAATGCTCTTGAATTCGACCAAGCATGTTAATAGATATACTTATTTGAAAATTTATAAAATAATAGTTAAACACAGTAAAACATTATGTATAAGGGAATGACAAGACCACGATAACACTCGCGTTGTTCGTGTTGTCTTTACATACCGTAACCTTATGATCCTAAGGAAACAAACAAAATCATTCTTTGAATAATAAGTTGAAGTGAATAAAAAAAGAAATATCACCTGACCTAAAGAAAAAAACGATATTCAAATTCAATCCCGAGATACGTCTAGGGGGTAAGCTGAAAACAATCACCCTATATATTGTTACAATCCCGATACGTTTTCTTCTTTAAAAAAGAAGTAAAAATCTAGCTCTTTAAAATCTACTATTACTAACGATTAATATCATTAAACTCATTTATATTTATTTCCATGAATACCCACCTGGTTATTTACCTACTTATATAGTACCTATATAAGTACATTACCGATTGGTCCCGTAATGGGAATAACAATAATATTATTACAGAGCATGTCACAAAGTGGAAACTAAAAATGTAAAATTTCATACTGTCCCGAAGAGGGAAAACACCATTAAAAATATGTTTTATTACAAGTGCAAATTTTACAAAACAAAATCTAATCGTATTTTCCCAGGCTAATTAATACACCATCAGTGTCCATTAATAAACTCCTTTAAAAGATATATCCCCCATATCCCTCCTTTTTGGAATTGTGATGCAATTACCCAGTTTTGCATGATCACAATGAAAACTAAGTCATTCTTTCAAAGTAAAAAATTAGTTTAGGATTTCTCCAAATAGGTACGAAAAGAAATTTATTAACCATTAGAACGGAGCTAAACTCTCTATAACGAATATAAAGTAATTTATTGCGTTTAAAGATTTTTGGGATCATCTTCGTTAAATAAAAATAATTTTTCTAATAATAATTTTGCGGTATGCAGAACTTGTTCGCTGCTTATTAGTGGTGACAGGATAATCAATTATTTCGTCTTCTTGGTCGTCTTGTTCCTCCTCATTCCTGTCTAACTGGATCAAGAATTGTTTCATTATTGAGGTTGGTTGTTACGCTATAGAGAGTGTAAACAAACCTTAACAATGTCTACATTTTAAGGAGTTTTTCGTTAAATAGAAAATTCTTATCTATATAGAGTTTACACTGATCTATTTTGCATCCTGTATTCATCCAAATTATCTTAAGTAGTAGATACTGTAGAAGAAATTCCACAAAATCTTTTAACGATCTAAAGCACGTTTCGACAGCCAGTCAGTTAGACTTTGAGAGACTGAGGATAACACATTGGGTGTCGAAACGTATTTTAGATCATCAAAAGTTTTAGAAAATTCATATTATGTCAAAGTAAATTACATCACTCATCTCAATGTTGGTTGTACGATTAAATACAATCAAAATATTCGAACTTTTATTTTATACGTATAGGTACTCATAAAAAGCGAAAATTTGTCAAGAATTACCAGATCATCATGCCATCAAAAGCTAATATACATAGTAGAGTTTGATTATGACTTAAAATTCAGGTTGAAGAAGCAGTTTGATTCTTCTTATTTCTTAATGACCTAATTTTAGGTCAGAGACTTTCGTTTTCAACTTATTCTGTTCAGCAAAAAAAAAAAATACTATTAGTGACCCACAAAATATTTTTTAGTTTTCTCATTGGATTGATGATTTAAATTTAGGTACCTAAAAAAAAACAAAATTAATCGGCATCTTCGGATGGTGCAGCTTTTACGATAGATAAATAGAATAAGTAGAAATTGAAACTTTTTATTAGGTATTTGCTTTTATTTATATCTGTTTTGGTAATCTCAAAACGAAAGTATTTGATGAAGATATGTTAATATTATATCTACCTAGGTCACATTATTGATGAAGATGATCATGATGGTCATTTATATCTTATCATATCATCAATTGTTACAAAAATGAATTAATGACAAAAAACAGTTTTGACTCATTACATTATTGGTTCAGGTATGTATGGGAAAAGTTTTCCAATAAACGTGTGAAGTATGAGTATGATTCGGAGTATTCACATGTATATAAACATATTTTTCGGAAAATCTATGTATCTATGCATCAACACCTAAATTACATCATCGTTAATATTAATTGAACTTTCCTTGGGACACGTCCTGAGACAACAAAATAACAATGATTCAGTTAAAAATATTTCCGCAATCTTCAACTTCCCATGTACCTACCTATCCTATGCAAACCTGTTTAAGGGATCTCATATAAGTATGTATTAATTGTATATAGACCCATTACATACAACTTGCACATAAGCATAATTGCGACCTTTTATGTTATATAGGTACCTATGTATATGTGTGGGTATATTTAAAAAAAATGTCTATATACTATATATATATATATATATAAAGTTATTATATGTACCTACCTATATACATATATTATTACTACATTATATATGTATATAGAGGTAAGTACATGGACGGTAATCATCAAAATTGATTGTGGGGCAATTTTCCACGTAATTTTTGCTTCACGTCATAATTTTTTATCAGCCCGACTAGAAAGTGACGCCAAGTCTCACTGCACGAAACGTTGAGAAAAAGTTATTAGATACGGAGTAACATGAACAAAATGAGGCTTGGACGCAACCATTCCGCAAAAGAGGGGCGTTCGCACGCGTTTCCAACTAACAGCAACCGGGTGCGGTTTGGTCCATTCTCTACCGCGAACTCTACTATGTATTAGGTACTTATATTAGGTGGGTATAAAATATACCGTTGGTTCGAAAGGAAAATGTTCCACTTCGCAGATTGTCATCAATCGCCCAAATTAACTGTCGCTCTATTTGACAAAACTTTTCCTAATTACTCTACTGAAATCTTCTTCGCAATCTGCATTCTACCCCCTTGTACATCACTACGATATTCGCGAAACTGCGTAAAAAGTTTTTCTTTACAGAAAAAAAATCGAAGAAATGACAAACGGGCAGGGCGTACAATAAATTTTGTTTCTAATTGTTGTTAAACAATACATTTTCCGCAACTTTTGATTGTTTATAAACAAATATTTAGCGAACTTTTGAAATGCGTGTCTGGCGGGAATTTAAAAGTTCAAAAAGTAGTGAGAGGATAACAGCATTTTTTGAAATAACAATAACAACTTTTGCATTATCAATTTTTTGACCACCTCTTCTTATGTATACGTAGCTGGGCTTCTTATATTTGTAATTTTCTGCCGCTGCTTACGTAATGTAAAAAATTGAAGACACTACGGGATAGAGAAGCTACGTCACTATTTTCAGGTCACGTGACGCACCGTTAGGCGCCATATTGCCAGTTTAGTGCAGCGCTAAGGGTTAGTAACAGCAGTTTGTGTTTCTTCGTTGTTTTTTCCTATGAATATTTGAAAAATTTGACCATATATAGTCGAAAAAAGTCACAAAGCAGCCCCCATATTAAGTGTTTGTGTGTTGTGAAGTTTGAATGTCGCGGTCATAGATTACTTCGGGTATTTACGAATTGTACGATTGTCAAAGCCTTCTATTGGTGGTGCACAGGTTTAAAGTATGGAAATGCAAAAATACCTACCCTTGGCGGGAATACAGATAAAATGCACAGTTTAAAATAAACGGATCGCATTTTATTTGTTTACAAAGTATTAAATTAAACTTTCAGTGGACCGTTATGATCCCAGCCGATAATCCTAACCAATCTATTTCAACAAAAAACGTTGCAAGGAAAAGAGTTTCGAGTGTAGGTAGTAATGCCTTCAGAAATTAATTTCATTTCTTAAAATCGATAAAACTAAGAAATTTTCTTTTTTGTTGAATCTGCTGAAATCAAGTATCTACCAAAATTTTATATAAATTATCTTTAGTTAATGTATAAATGAGAAAAAATTAATAATAAGTTTGAAACATTAACTAAAATGCCCTTAACTAATATGTACTTTCACTAGTAATAAAAGTAAATAATTTTATTACCTATGTACTGAACTATGTAGATAGTAAATATTTCCTTTGCTCACCATCTAACCTCAAAACCTGTTATTGTCACACTGATAAATTTCTTTTGTCTATAATTATAAAAATGCTTTATATTATTGAATTAAAGTTTATGTATTTATTTAAGGGTTCGTTGTATGATATGGCAGCAGTAGATGCAATGGGTGAAGTAGACGAAATGCCTTCTACCGAGGAAAATTTTAAAAGTAAGTAAACAATTCATATACCCTAAAACATTTTACCTCAACAACTCTGGTCTGGACTTAATATTTAAGCACATTATTTATTGCTTTAGTGTATGCATTTAAAATTTTGATGTAAATTAAATTATTTTTTTTTCTTATAAAAGATGCAGCAGGAAGTTTTTATTTTTATATACCCACAGATATGCAGGTTATCAGATAATATAAAAATAAATTACAAATTGGCTTTGTTACTATCTGTGGTAACAAATAATAGCAACATTATCCTTTGTAACCTGGGTAATGATATATGATAAAAAAAATTGTCATTTTTACAAATTGTTCATTTGCTGTACTTTTAGATGATGTGGCCTTAAATGGGGACGGGAAGGACGACGAAGATTCTGCAGAAGAAGCTGCTGTGAAAGCCACCAAAACAGTTGCTGACGTGACCGACAATAGTCTTCCATCATCAGAGCCAATGGAAATTGGGGAATCAGAGGCTGCAAACAATGAAGAACAAGGTAACATTTCAGCAGACAGCCAAGATGATGAAACTAGCAACCATAGCCGTGAAGACACTGAAATGGAAATTACAGAGGACTCAAAAGATTCTAAACAAGTAACTGAAGAGGAAGATGAAGACGAAGAGAATGATGACGAAGAAGAAGAAGAAGAAGATGATGAAGAGGGACAGGATGAAGTAGATAATAGCAGAAAGGTACAAACAGAACTTGAAAATGGAAGTTGTGATTCACAAGAACGTGAAACTGATGAAGTTAGTTGTGTTTCACAGGAAGTTGTGAGTGAAGAAACTGAGTCAGTTAAAAATGACAACAGTCGTGCTACTAGTGCTCTCAGTAATAATACTGATGAAATTAAAGAAGTGGAAGTAAACGATCCTCTTTCTGGGGACAAAGGTAAAAAATATTTTTACTTCATTATTGTGTATATTAAAAGTTATTATGATATGCATAAATTTTATATTTTGCTAAATCTTTTTATTTTATTTTTTTTTTTCAAAATAGAAGTAGTAAATATACTTACCTAGAGATATTACAAATTCGGTATCAAGCGTACTAACAATAAGAGCAAGAAAAGAAATCAACTTTTGGATTTTCTTTTTGCAATATTTTTACAATCCATACTTTTCTTTTGATTTAACAATGCTAAAAATCAATAACCGTAAAAAGCAAACCTTTAAAAAGTACAGTTTCCGTTTGTTTCCTGTTTGTATTTATTAATCAATTTATTTGATAATTGTTATAAGAACTTTAATGTTAAAATTTCTGTTTTTGCGTTCTCTTTTAGAAACTGAAAGCAAAAGTCCAAAACAGAGCGAAGATACTGTAATAACGCTGAACGATTCCAACGAAAATGATGCGGACATAGTAGTAGTTGATGGTAAAGAAAATAGCAGTTCAGATGCAAATCAAAATAGAAAACATAAAATATCAGAATCTGATGAAGTCATCGATCTTGATTCTCCTGTGAAGAAGAAAAAGAAAGCGAAAGCGCCCCCCGATCTACCTGCCCGACGCAGTTCTAGAAACTTAAATAAAGAACGCAAAAGTTACGTAGAAGAAGACGATTACGAGTTAGAAGTGGAGAAAAAGAAAAGGGCAGATTCGGAAGAGTCAGACATTGAAGAAGTACTTCCCGAAGACCCTCTTGCCGTAACAGACCATCTACATAACGAACTTAGGACTGGAAATAAAGGAACGAACTCACCGAGCTCGACGATAGTAGTGAAAGACACAAAAAGACTCGTTGAAATTGCGTCACAATCGAATAATTCAAATATTAGCAAAAAAGAACCTACCCTGGTCATAATTGACACGAATTCTATACTTTCCGGTCGCGGACCAATACCTATCGCCCAAAAGTCTTCAACGTCTTCGTCCTCTCTCAGTACTTCAACGTTTAACATGTTACCCATGGCTTTACCAGCCCAAGGAGTGTATCCAGCAAATATGCGTGCCACGATAACGCCTATTCCCATTGGCGCGTCCACCCCCAAAGGTTCCGCTACGTCTCTTCTCTCACCGGTGTCCGTTTCTTCGGGGGCTGGTCAATCTATCTTGTCATCAGTTGTTCTACCCACCGTTCAATCGAACTCTGTGCACATGTCATCGGTAGTTCACCAACCTACCCTTTTATCAACAACTGCTCAGGCATCTCCATCACTCGCGCCACCCCCTCTTTTACCGACATTAACAGACGATATGTTTGTTGTTGAGGCGCCCTCGTTTATAGTTCCATATGTGTATGAAAAACCACCTATGAAGGATATGAAGGAATTTTTAAAGGAGGTGGTGGAGAAGGAGGCGGCAGAGGAAAAAAGAAAGAAGGATGAAGAGGAGGAAAAGAAAAAGAAAGAGGAATATGAGAAAGAAAAAGAGCAACAGAAGAAGAATGAGGAGGAAAAGCAGAAAGAGAAAGATGAAGAGGCGAAAGAAAAGGAAGGTAGTGAGGAAATGGAAGTTGATGATGCGAAAATAGAAAATAAAGAAGGTAATTTTCGATTTTTCTTATTTTTTAAATATGCTTTTTATAGAAAAGTAATGACAAAGGTTTCAATATTCCGTTAAACATCGATATTTATTTTATTAGATAAAACAGAAGGCGATTCGAAATCAAAAGAAACCATCGAAAGTGATGAGGAAGAAGATGACGAAAATAAAGAAGACAAAAAAAACAAACACAATGCCCAAAAAGATCTAGATGATGATAAGAAAGCAGAAGAAGCGAAAACCAAAGAGAAAGATCAAAATGAAAAGAAGGAAGCATCAAGTGAAAGTAGTGATAAGAGTGAAACTACAAAATTAAAAACGTACTTCGACACACCCCTTGGGAGTTTCTTTGTTGATCTTGGCTTTAATTTAGTTCAAGAATTTGTACAGAACGACTTATTAAGGCAACAGAAGAGAAAACGTGATAGGGAACAGGGTCAGAATGCAAAGACCAATAAAACTATAGCATCGTTAATTAAGAATTTAGAATTCAGTAAAGAAAATAATGAGCCATTCAGAATGGAGATGAAGAAATGCCAATTTTGTAGTTTTAGAACGGAGAGCTCTCTTGCTATGGCCTTTCATCTAGAGACTCCCCATATGAAAAATTACATTTACAGGTCAGTAAAACGTTCGCAATATTGCATATAATTAATTGAAATAAAATAAAAAGTTTGAAATTTTTTCAAAAGGAGTCTTCTGACGATTCCAGAGTAACATAATTTTATTTTTTTATCTGTACCTGTAATAGAAATCTTGTCATTTAGGTGTAATTTCTGTCCATACGAAATTCGAAGTCCGCACGACATCCTCTTTCATATGGAAGCCGAACACGGCGTGCGAGGTCGTTTAGAACGTGCGCCCGCATTCCACCAGTGCCCGAATTGCCCCTTCGAAGACAACCAAAAGGGCAAGTTGTCAAGACACTTGGTAGCGTGTGCGCGGAAGTTCCGACCCGAACGCAACCTTGAGCCTCCCGGTGATTGGGATCCTCCAGCGAAGATCCCACGCGCCCCACGTATGAAACAGACCGGACTGAACGCCACCGCGGCTATGTATCAGGCTATGGCGCAACGGGCCCCAAATCCCTACCAGATTATGCAGAAATTGGTAAGTCGTAATTTTGTTTCGAAAGATGATATTATATATTATATGAATAACTGAGCCGCTTTAATTCACTGGTCAATTTAAATTAACACTGTTTTTGTGACATGGACGAAAGCATGTGTTTCTTTTGTAAAACACCGAAAATGGTACGATTTTGATGAATTTAAATCTCGAACTGTTATTAAGTTCACCCTGTGAAATTAGACGAGGCACGTGAGTGATACAGGGTAACTATGGGTGATAGGAAAAAAAAAATTCAGATTTGATTTCAAGGTATCAAAATACATTAGAGCCTTAAGAATGTCGTGTTACAAATCCTGTGTTTATTTAATTCATATTAATTTATTATAGCTGTTTTGTGATATGTGTCCAGTTTTGTGCAACAATTTTTATTTAACATCATTTTTATGTTATTTGGGATCTAAATGTATTTTGATGCTTACTTAATTCAGCAGGTGCATCAACAACCTGGTCTTCAGAGAGGTCGAGGTCGACCTTCCTTAGGAACAGTCAAAACGCCTCCGAATCTGAAAAATGCAGGTGGAATGGTCTATAAGCAGATGTCTGGAGGATCAGTGTTTGTACCCACAAGTTATCAACTTTCTGGAAATCAGGTGTTCCAGGTATTTTTTAAAAATCTCACCTTTCACTTAGAATTAGTCCTTGATATCTTTATTCTTATAGTCTCTTATTTTTGTGTAATTTGGTCTTCTGAAAACTACTCAAAATCCTTGCTAAATATATTTTTTTTTTTTTGAACGATTAAGAATTAACTATTCCAGATTCATTAAAAAATGCTACTTTAAGTTTTTATTTTATTTATTTGTGGGAATTGTTAATTTTTAATTTTTGTTTTCAATCTTCTTATAATTACGTATTTAAAAGTATTTTTGAAGTTCACTTTTTAAGTTTCTACTTATCATCTACATTTATGGGCCTCTCCCAACAATGAAAGTAAATTTGTTTGATTTTGATTTTAACAAAAAAAAATAATTACAGGTTAAAACATTTAAATGCATACTTTATAATGTTATAGGGATGTTTAATAGAGCGGTTTAAATACTTATTTTCCCTTTATATATACATTTTTTGTAATTTTTTTCATTAAAAATAATTATATATTTAACGGCTGGTGTTTGTGTACGTTGTGTAGGTGGTGGGCGGACAAGAGATAGGCGCCCGCCTTGCCACCGTTGGCTCCACGGCGTTCGTGCCCAATCTATCCACCGCCCCCCCAACTTCCGTAACCATTCAGGTACGCCGTCGCAACAAAAAAGAGATATTACTGATACATTTGACGCTTTTAATAGTGTTATTCTTTCTCAATGATCTTTTGGTTTTGCAAAATTGGGGGAAAAAGATGTGGCCTACATATAATTTAATTTAAAGACAATCTACAATTAAAACATGATTTGATATTACATATTTTTAAGGTGATTTTGGTTAATTTCATGAAAGGTGTTTTGAATGCTTTGCTTGTTACGTTTGGCGTTTAATTTATTCTAAAGGAATATCTGTTTATTTTTTTGTGTAAACCAAATGTGTATGTAACTGCTACCAATGCTATTTTTACACGGTAAAAGTATTCCTTTAAAAAATATGCAACTTTGGAAAATAGAAGATTACCAAGAAAAGAAATTGCTCTTTAAATGCCCTTTCCGAATATAAAATTGATCCAACTGTATATCTACAATAATTAATCGTTTAAACGTCATTAAAATAAGAAAATTAACACTAGTCAACAAAAATTAATGTTTTTTTTTGTGACCTGGACGAAACAATGGCGTTTCTTATATACAATTCCCTCAAAAAGCAGAAACTGGCCTTAGTTTTTTCCTATTACCAATAGTTTTTTTAATTTTATTTTATTTCTGTAGTATCTTAACAATGTCGTTAATCAGCAAGGAAATTACCACCCCATTTACGCTGATATCTGATTTTTGTTGCAGAAGTCTTATGAGACCGTTTTTCATATTAGTCACTTACTCTATCTAATTTTTCGGGAAATAAATCGATATTATCATGATTCAAAAAGTAAATTTTGAGAGGCATTTTTATTTATTTATAAGCATTGATTAGTCCACTCATAATAAGTATGTATGTAATTCAGTTTCATTTACTACTTATTCGTTTTCCCCTCTATTGCAGACCACAAATACGCCCTTTTTATTTTTTACTTAGATAATTCCCGCAAATTTTTATTTGGATACAAGAACCTTCTTTCATCTAATGCATTGCTTCAACAAAATTCTTTTTCAATCCAATTGGATTTAACTAGTGATCATTAGTGATATTTTTTGATTCTGCATTATTAAAAATCGGCAAAAGTAGTAAATTAAATCATATGAAATTCTTTATATTGTTTATTGAAGTTAAAATTGGTTGGATTTTATTTTAATCAAACCGTGTAAAAAGAGGATTGTAGGCGTACCAATATACTTTTTTCTTAATTCCTTTGGGGAGAAAACAAAATAAATTATTTAATAAAGCATGATATACATAGGTGTCATTTGGTAAGATAAATAGAAACAAAGTTGTAATTTTACTGAATAACGAAATAATCCCAAACCTCCCCTAAAACTGTCTGATTTAGCATGTTTTTCATCCTGTATATTTTTTTTCAACATATTGGTGCCTTGTAGTAATTGTAAAGAAAAATTTATTTCTAAATAATTTTATACCAAGCTTTTATTAACATCTTTTTGTTGTAGATACAGGGTTTATTAAGAGTTTCTTACATTTTCACATTTTCTAACCACGTTCTAATAAATTCAGACCCATAGTAAGTACATGATTATTTGCTGAAAATATTGTTTTCCTTACAGCAACAGGCACAACAGAGCCAATCTACTGTCAAGTCGAAACCGGTACAACAGCCAAGCATTTCGATCACGCCACTTCCTCGTGGCAGCGCCTCATCGAACTCGACGTCCACGATGCTGAAACCAGGCGATTCGAGTTCGAAAAATTCTTTCGTCATCTGCGAGATATGCGACGGTTACATTAAGGACTTGGAGCAGTTACGCAATCACATGCAATGGATACACAAGGTTAAGATTCATCCGAAGATGATCTACAATCGACCACCGCTCAATTGTCAGAAATGTCAATTCCGGTTCTTTACCGATCAGGGGCTCGAGAGACATCTTTTAGGATCCCACGGACTTGTCACTTCCAGCATGCAGGAGGCGGCTAACAAGAGCAAGGACGCAGGACGGTGTCCTGTTTGCGGACGGGTATGAACCGAAAATAAATCAGAATTTTGAATATGTGTTTATATTACCCTATTTTTTGTAGGTGTATCAATGGAAACTTCTGAACCATGTTGCACGTGACCATAACATGACTCTTAAACCGGCCCACTTGTCTTACAAGTGTACCGTGTGCACAGCTACGTTCGGCATGTATAAGCAGTTCGAAAACCATGTGTATTCGGCTCACAGTGTGGTCGCAAAGCGCGTTATGGACAAAAAGGGCACCAATTCGAACAATTTAGGAAGCAGTGGGTCCTCGTCGTCTAAGAACGACTCCGCCCTCCTCAAACCCCTTAAAATAAATGACGAAATAACAATCATACCGCAACCAGCCAAGTCTATTATGGGAAAAGATGGCGGTAGTCTTAGTTCGAGGATCGATACTGCAATGAATAAAAGTAGTAAGTGGAAATTTCCATATGTATGTATTTAGAAACCTGGTTAAAAAAATTATAATAAAATGTGACTGAATGATTCATGGTATCCACATTCGAAAAAAACAATTGTTACAAAATAAAAAGTCTTTTGTACAAAAGATTGCTTTGGAAATGAGGTAAAAGTTAAATATTAACAATAATAAAAATTAGAAATGTCAACAAAAATTAACATTTTTTACGACATGGCTGAAACAAGGTGTTTCTTATGCAACTCGTCCAAAAAAAACATAAGTGGCTTTAGATTTTTTCTATCGTCCATAGTTTTTTTTTTTTGCTGTAAGGCATTGTTGTTTTCTAACAAAATTAACCGATAAATGCATTATAATTAATCTTAGATGTGCCTCAGAATGTTATAGTCATGTTTTATAATATTTTGTTATTATTAATAATCAGCAAGCAAATTAGCACCCCATTTACGTTGATATCTGGTTTTCGCTGCTTCATGGACCGTTTCTCGTATTAGTCACTTACTGTATCTAATTTGTCGGGAAAGAAATCGAAGTGAGGAATCCAGAAAGTGAATTTTGAGAAGCATTTTACATGTTACTTCTTTTTCACGATAATTATGTAATTTTGTCAGCTAACACATTTCTAAGATAATCTGCAACAACTAATTTAAAAGTGTTCGAAACTCGCAATTCAGTTTCATTTACCACTCAAATATTTCACTTTTCGTTATTCCCGTTATTATAGGCCTACAAACAACCCCTCTTTTATTTTTACTTCAATAATTCTCAGAAATGTTTGTTTGGATACAAGAACCTTCTTCCATCTGATCCATTACTTTAATCAAATTCTTTATCAGTCCAATGGGAATTAACTAGTGATCATTAGTAATATTTTTAAAGTTCCGAAGGAAATAATAGCATTTAGTATCAATACCCTAGTTAAATTCCATAAATATAGACTTATCACATTTAAATCGCCACCTCTGACTCATCCATATTCATTATATCGAATATATTTACGTAAAAGAAGTCGCATGTTTCCGTACGAAGAACCCCATGAAGTTTCGCTACAAAAGAATATTTGTTACCAATGCCAACGAACAGGCGGTAATCATTTAGATAATGTTTTTGTTCTAATATGTTAAAAAAATCGTTGACAATACTTTCCCTTCTTATAGAAAGCAATAAGTTTTTTATCATTTTCGTTAAAAAGTAGTAGTTACGTCACTGTGAAGAAGATTCCAACCTTTTAATATAGATGCTGAGGTCTGACTGATTTTTATAGATTTATATCCAACTATTTGCCTATAACTTAAATTCTGAAATCAGACGGAGCACGTATGTACGTGTTAAAGGGTAACTAAAATCTGTTTTGATATTTAATTTCAGGGTACCAAAATACATTAGACACATCTAAAGAAGGTCATGTCACAAATGCTGTGTCTATCATTGTTTTTGCAACATTGCTTCACCAAAACACTGACAGAAAGTTCTTCAATAACCCTAAAATCTTGTCTTAAATAAAAACATTGGTTTTATTTCATAATAACATTGTTTTATTTTTATTGTAGATTTGAGCGAGTCGAGCTTATCACTGTTATCCCGCGCAGAGCGCCTAGTACGTCAAAAGACCGCTTCCCATTCTCGGACAGGCGATTAAACTGCTGCCCCCTTCAACAATATTGATGGACAGTTTTTGATAAATGAGAAAATCGATTAGTAGCTGCCTGCCTGTTGCTAATAAAACTCGGCAGTTTGTTAATATGTGAAATGGATGCCCAACACAACAAAGACAAAGAGACAGTAACTTCAATTAATTGAAATGAAAATCAAAACCGAACAACCCCTTTCTACTACACAATAATAGTGAAACGGGGGAGGTTTTGTGTTTCGATTTTTTTCTTTTAAAAAGCAAGCGGATTTGTGTACTTTAATATTTTTATTTTTCATTTACTTTTTTCGTTCAACCGAACGAAATAACGCGACTGTGACGTTATTTAATTAATTAGTTAATTATGAAAAGGCGAGGTGTATGGGTGTGTGTGTTTAGGGGACGTTGCTTTGCGCCCCCTTCCCTATATACTGTTTGGTTTTCTTCGGTTAACGGGCAGACAATTGCAAGAAGTGCTGTTGTGAGTGCAAATTTCAAAACGGTTTTATTAGATACATATAAATATGTGGAATCGCACTTTTTAAAAACATTAATCAATATGTGAATATTAAGTTTAAACGATTCCAAGAAGAAAGGTTCTCGATCGACGAAACGTTGGCTTACGTGAAACAAGGACAGCAATTAGTAAGTTTGTTATGTATTGTATATATATATATATACACATATTTAATTATTTTTATTTAACGTAGTAAAATAAATAATGGAGAAACTTACTATGGAAAAAAAATACTGTATTAGTTAATTTTCATATTGATTAACAAAAATTACATCCTACAATTTGAAAAGAATCTGTTTCGGATTTTCTAATTTCAAAGTAACTAATTCTTTTTAATTAAGATAAAGAAAAAATATTTCAAAATGGTGTAACTTTTGTTCAAAAAATATATTTTTTGCGTATTAATAGATTAGATGAGCTTTGCTTAAAAAACCTCTTTTATTGAAGCCTCAATCACGTTTCAAAATATTTAAATTAAGTATTTAGAGAAATGGGTGGAAAGGCTTTTAAGCCAGTCATTATAGCTCGAGTACGTTTTTTGTAAAAAAAAAAATTAACAATCCGAGAATGCCACAATTATTATTATATATATATAATTATTCGTTGAAACCTACTTTATACTGTGGTATACTCCAATTTCTTTTAAATTTTTTTATATAAATAGATTTATTTTGACTGTACTTTGAAAGAAATTGAAGGTTAAAAGTTTTTCGCTTACCAACTGACAACTGTGTCTTGAAAATTACATCTAATCATAAGCCCTGAAAAGATGGAAGACACGTTTGCAAACAAAGTACTAAAGAGTATTGTGGAACGTATCTATCGTGTAATAATCAGTTACATGTGTAATTTTTCAAACATATAGTAACAATAGTAATTTTTACAAAAGATCCCCAAATGGACATTCATATAAAAATCTACATAAACATAAGAAAATTTTAATTAAAAACAAACTGATATTAATTTATTATCGCTTAACCATCATTTTAGATAATGTTAATACAAATAGGTAAATGATATGATAAATATATATTTAGTCGATTTTATTGATTGCTTGTTTCACGAAATTCGACGCTTTTCGTTATGCTTATACTATATTTTTAATATCTAATACATGATTGCGCCCAACTGAAGAAAGACAACCTTTGAACATAATAATATAAGATATAAAAGTAAATTATTTATGTAGAAAAGACGATTATTATCAAGTATTTTTAGTAATAGTTTGAACAAACGAAGCTGATGTAATGTGTAACGTTTACAGCAAAAATTAATAAGGAGGTACTATCTTTTGTAATGTATTGTGATTTGACTTATCCGAAAAAGTTTCAGGGTAGCTTACATTCTTATAATAAGTAAATTTTCTTGTTCGTCGTCCCCTTTTCACATTTATCCACTTTAACCGTCATTCCGCCCTTTCCCTTTCTTTTGCGTAATTTATACACTTGGTTTTTGATGTATCATTTGTATTTATTAATTTTGTATCCGTCTTACGATGCGAGGGGAGAAGAAGCAAAACATGCCCTCTCTTCCACCCTCGTTTCGCAATAGGATAGTGCAATGTCGGAATGGGTCGCCAAAATTTTTTTGTAAATGATGTGTACATGGCCCCTACGATCATCGCAGTTTTTAAGTGTATATATTTTTTATTAAAACACAATTTGTCAACTAAATGAAAATAAACGTTTTTTTTTTCTCACATTTTATTTCCTTAAATATAAAAAGATTCTCTACCACTAATACTAACAGTTTTCTTTTGCACTCGTCCGTAATAGACAAGGGTCAAATGTGAATTACACACATTTTAAACAAGAAAACTGCTAAGATATGAAATTACGACAGTCTTCCCAATTATGGTCTAATTTTCAAGAAATAAATACAGACTGGTCCAAAAACTACTCGATATGCTCATTGTGGCCAAACTATAAGTTTAATTAAAAAACTTTTCAAATAAAAGTTGTTTCCTATTTTAATGCAACATTCTCTGGATCAGCCAAATTTAATTTGCTATGCAGGGTATTGAAAATTTGCAAAAATAAAATTAGTTTAATGGCAGCTGTCACAAATATTAGTCCAATCGAAAAAAGTTATTCAGATTCTCAAAATATAGGACTATGCAAAAAAGTGGCCCAAAAAGTACGTAATATACTCTCTGTGGCCAAACTTTAAGTAAAAGTTGTTCCTTATTTTAATGTAATTTTTGCATAGCCCCATTTTTGGGATTGTGAACAACTTTTTTCCGATAGTATCTAAACAGAACAACTTTTATTTGAAAAATTTTTTAATTTAACCTACAATTTGGCCACAATGAGTATATTATATACTTTTTGGGCCACTATAGACTACATATGTGACATTATTATTTTGATAGTACAAATTATTATTAACTAATTCTGATATTAAAATGACAATATTTGTACACGTAAACTTTTTTTACGCGATAGATATGTTCCTAAAAATAGAATTCATACTTATAAAAAGTATTAAAGCGATATTTATGATAACAATAGTCATAGAATTATGGTAAATTTTGTTCTTTTACCGAATTGATGTGAATATTATTTAAAAAGTTCAATTTTGATATCCCAACTGATTTAAAATAGATTAATCGTAAGAAAAACGTTAATCCTCTAATTTATTTTAAATTTGAATTTTCTTACCTAAAAATTATATGTTGGCAATTACAAAAAAGTTCATGTTGGTAATTAGAAGCAGCAATCCTGCTTTCCATTTGTTATTATTTTGGTATTTGTGTATGACAGTACGTGTTATTAGTAGTGCTAGCAGAAATGTGTTTTTGTTAAATATAGGTCATACTGAAATATTTTTTAATACAGGATTACCTCAAAATAAAATAATGTTTCCAAGAAAAAAAGTATAAATTGTGTCTTCAGCTAAATAATGAATTAATCCAAGTCGAAAAAACAGCAAAGGTAGGAACTTTTTAATTAATTAGCACTAAAAGTATTTGTTATCTCAAAGGCTGTTTACATCCCCTGTTAGCGTCTGTGCGGTAAATATACAATTTAATTTAATTATATCTGACCAGGCAAAATTATCGTACTTAGTAATGTAATTTATCATAACATCTCAACGTACATGTGATAAAATAGATTCAACAGATAAATGTTAAACCATTTAATTTACCGATAGTTATCTCAAAACTTTTTACAAATTTTTATTTAAATTTGAATTCTCTACTGCACGGACATTCCCATTCGATTCTCGGCTGATGAAGCACTTTTTTCTTATTAATATTAACATATAGACTAAACGCACTTGGAAAAAATACTTATACGTCCAAGTTGTAACGATATCATTTTAGATATCATTTTACAATTGAAACAGTTAATAGAGATAGAGAGTTTTTGTGTTATTTTATATTTATTTATAATAATTGACGTCAAAACCACATACAAACGCATACACCTACAATTAAATATTAGTCGTAAATTTAACCAAAATATTACTCAACTTTCGAAGGTTTTCTTAATTAACGATAACTCGTAAAGTAGTAACTTAAAAGTCGTCAATTTAGACCCCACAAGAACAGTTTTATATGTTATGTAGCATTACTTCTCCCCCTCCACAAATATGATCTTGACCGGTTACTAAACTTAATTTAATAATAAAATGATCGAAAACTATCGCATTAACAAGGTGTTAATGTGATGAAAACAGTAAACAATAAACAGTCTGACTAACCAAGCGTCATTTAATAAAATTATTTTTTCCAATACAAGTACCTTTTACCTAAGTAGATATATAAGAGACGTAAAGTGAAGTTTTTAGTGCAGTACGGTGCCGTTCTACTTATAATAGATATACTTTGCGAAAATGGGACACGTAAGTATCCACGTCAAGATAAATATTTATATATTAATATAACATTTGTGATTATATTATGCAATAATTATAGGTTGAAGTGTATATTTTATTGTGCACAATATTCGCAAGTTTTATTTTTATTACCACGGGTATTCCCATAAATGGCACAGAAGATAATTTTATTCATTCCACCGAAGAAAATTTCGCAAATTCCACTGGAGAAAATTCCTCAAATGATACAGACGACTATGGAGATCTGTAAGTTAATACATTTACTTATTTTAATTAACATTTATTAATTATTTAATTGATTAGGTAAGTAATTCTTTATTGTTATTTCATAATTAAACGCACTATGAATGGCCCAAAAAAAAGATTAAATATGCTCATTGTGGCCAAACTATAAGTTAAATTAAAAAACATTTCAAATAAAAGTTGTTCCTTATTTTGATGCAACATCCTCTGGATCAGCCATTTAATTTGCTATACGGGGTGTTGAGAAATTCTCAAATCTCATAACTTTCTTTGATTAGACGAATGTTTCAGGATGCTTTCTTATTTTTGAAATTTCTCAACACCCTGTATAGAAAATTAAATTTGACTGATCCAGAAGATGTTTTATTATGATAAAGAGAACTTGTATTTGAAAAGTTTTTTAATTTAATTAATAATTTGGCCCCAAAGGGCATATTATCTACTTTTGGACTAAACTGTATATTTTATAATTCACAAATATTTTCAAAAATTTAAGAAGTATAAGCATAGGATTTTTTTATATTAATTTTTTATCAAGTAACTGATAGTTACAAAAAATGTCAAAAAAGAAGTTCAAAATTTAGTGTATAAGAAGGGCATTTATTGTACACTTCAATCAAGTTAGATATTTTTTGAAAAAGTTAATTACCTTTTTCTTGGATAATATTAATATGCAATTTAAGTTCGTTTTTTTTTCTAATTTTTTTTGTTATACCCACTTTATTATTTTATTAAACTTATGCAAAAGTCATCGATGCAATTTTATCATAAAAACACAAGTTCTAGTAAACTTTCACTGCTAATTAGGTGTGAAGATATTGCAAATAATTGTAACCTTTATAGAGATTTTTAAAATCTTTATAAAAGTTTTGTAATATGAATCGATGCATTTCATATTTCCATAATATTCTACCGTTTTTTGTACATGTTTCAATTGCAATTGAAGTTATTCAATCGATTCTACAAAATTAATATCTATTGTTTTCATTTTTCTATAAAGTTTTTGAATAATATCATAATGTTACATTCGTAAATTGAAAATTAATGATTTATTAAAAAATATTGATAAAGCTTCTAAAATCGCATTTAATGCTTCAATAACTTCCTAAATTAATAACAATAATAATGCAAAATATTTTGAACTTGTAATTAATTCAAATAGAAATCTATTTTTTTTGTACATATTTCAATTTAATTTTTTTTAACGAATCAGAATATTATATTCTTTTTAAATTCTTTGTTAGAACTGCTTTTGAAGACTGTCACTACATTATTACACATGATAAAGTAAAAGCAGTACCTATAACTATAAAATAATTTAATTGTTAACTTGGAAAATTATAAAATAGATACCTAAATATTCATTTGGTGGTCTTTCCAGTATTAAAGAACTTAATTGATGGAAAGTATATAATTGCTAATTATTATTAGAAAGTTTATTGTTAATAATTATTTTTTCAGATTAATAGTTAATAGTTATGTTTATGAAGTTGGAATATTAACTAATGATACTACAACCAATCCAAATAATACATCTGACGGGTAAGTAAAATAATTCACAGACTATAAAGTACTTTTTTAATAGCCAAACATTGCTTCGTCTTCCTAAAAATCAACAAACCCTTTTCTTTTGGGCCCCATTATTTACTCCTTTTCGTAATATTCTTTTTTCTATCTACAATATTTTCAATATTCATCTATAACATCGCATCTCAAATTTGTTAATGTTTCATTTAGTTTCTATAATCACCATTATTTTTAGACAAAGCGAAATATCAGTATCCCTTTTGAGTGCTCTTCCAAATGGAACACTTCTAAGTTTCTCAAATATCTCATCGCCCAAACAATCCAATATCTCTGGCCATTTTTCGTCGGCACTGTTTCCATTGCCTCCACTTACTGCTTTTATAATTGCAACTTTATCGGACAAAGATAACAGTACAAACGATACAGTACCGATTATTCTGATGGATACATTGGAAGACTTTAGTTCTACAGATCCTGAGAAGACAAAGGAAGCACTAGCAAATCTACCCCCCGTGTTAGGCCTTCAACAACTGAGTCATATGATAATAGGGGATAACAGCACTGACAGTAACGACCAACAGAATAAAGATGAAATAAAAAAGGAAAAAGAAAAAAGCGACAATATTACTACTGAAGATGCAAAGGAAGTTAAAGAAAATGATAAAAGTGGAATCGGCGGAGCTTAGTACTGAACTGAACTTTATTTTTTTTTTGTACTTGTGAAACGATTTAGGCTGTGTTAAAACTAACAAAATGATAATTTAATTTCGTGAGAACTATTTAATGATTTATAAATAAAAATTGAAAGTATTTCAGTTTTTTGTATTACGACTTCTCCCGACCTTACTAGACTACTTACTTAATAAACCGGAAAATCTGGAAAAGTTCTTATTTCTAGATTCCTTAGACCTTCAGAAGCATTTATTAACCCCTACATTACCACAAAAAATGAGAAAATTAGAATAATTTCCCCTTTAAAAGCAAACCAAGTAGTAGCAGCGATAACAAATTTAGAAATTTAAAATTTCATCTCAGAAGTTGCAGATCGCAGATTATGAATTAGATTTTTATTTAGAAAAAACCTAAAGCCATCGAAAAACAAATTCCAAAGTGAAATTTTGAATGTCAAAATTTTTTTATTAGTCCTAATAACTAATTGGGGTACTTCGGAGGCTGATTACATTAATTTTGTGATGATAAATGTTCCTGAAGGTCTAAAGAATCCAGAAAAAGAATTTTTTAAATCGGTGTTGTTCCACTATTTTTCCTGATTGTACTGTATTTCTGGCTTATTTACTTGATTATTTTTTTACTTTATCAACAGGTACCGACTCCTAACTTATATTTAATTGCATGTTGTCGATACTCTATCAATTTATTTTAAATATAAGAACAAAAGTGTTGCATCGAGCTGGATTCGAACCCTGAACTAACGGGCATTAATTTAAATTACAATTGCATCCTTTTATAAAAGATACAGAAAAAATGAAGAACACAATTCAACATTTCGATTTACGTATAAGAAAAATAACTTGTTAGAAATTAAAATGCAAAAAACTTTATTTATAGGTGTATGCATGTTTTTATATGAATTTTGCGCATGCTCAGGTTTAAATATTGATTATAAGTAAAGACGAGATAATATATTGCGATATTATTTTACGTAAAAATTAATAACGAAAGAAGAAAGATAATGTACAATTTATTTTTTAATTAATAATTATAACATGTATAGTGAATGTGAATCTACAAACGTCGATGATATGGTAATAAACCCCTTCAATGTAATGTTTGTGGAAAAACATACTCTAAAATAATGTATTTGAATTTACATCATCAAAAACATTGTATTGAAAAAGGACAGTTTGAGTGTACAGTATGTGAACGAACTTTTGGGGACGAAGAACAATTTAATAGACATACTGACGATATTCACAAAGAAGACCTTCCCTTTAAATGTCAAATATGTGAAAGTCGGTTCAATACAAAAATTTCATTGCGGAAACATTTTAAAGTTCATTTAGAATTTTCTTGTGTGTTTTGTGATAAGAATAGTCACTTATCAGCGAATTTAAAAATTCACACCAATGAAAATCCTCCAAAAAAAGTCAATTGTACTTCTGGGCAAGAAGAACTGTTTGTTTGTAAATTGTGCGACAAAAAGTTCACAAAAAGAGAATATCTATCTTTACATAACAAAAGAATACATCTTAATGTAAAACGTTACGAATGTGATACTTGTAAAAGGCGATTTTTCGAAAAACGAGAATTTGAAGAACACGTTGATAGGCATCTTGATTATAAAAGATTTCAATGTAGTTTGTGCGGAAAATTATTTAGTAGTTATCAAACATTTCGAATTCACACTAAAACCCATAGTAACATCGGTACCAGCGAACAAAACCAATGTACACAATGTAAAAAGAATTTTATCACGGCTTATAGATTGAAAATTCATACACAATCTCATGCTACACAAAAATGTTATACTTGCAAATTATGTGCAAAAAAGTTTATCAGTGAAAATTATGCCCGAAAGCATTTGAAATCCCATAAAAGAGTTAAATTATTTAAGTGCGAAACGTGCAATAAAAGTTTCGTATACAAAACAAGTCTGTTACACCACATTTTTAAGCATTTCGGAATAAAACTTTTTAAATGTAATATTTGCAACAAAAAATTTACTACAAAAAAATTTTGCATGATTCATAGCTTAGCGCATTTCGGTAAAAAACCATTTAGATGTACTTTTTGTCCAAAATCTTTCTTAAGTAAATCTGGTTTAAATTATCATGCGTCAATGCATACAAACGGTGCAAACATTAAATGCATATTATGCGAGAAACAATTCAAAACTAAATATCATTTGCGGCGTCATCTACATAGTCATACAGATGAAAAATTATATATGTGCACAATATGCAAGAAAACATTTATGCAGATAAAAAACCTGAAGAGACATATAAAAATTCACACTCGAGAGAATCTTTTTAGATGTAAAATATGTAAAAAAGCATTTTCAGATATAAGTTATTTAAAAGACCATTTTCGAGTACACGACCGTTCAAATAACTTTTACCAATGTCAATTTTGCGAAAAGAAGTTTTCAAGTCGTCAAGCCTTAAAATGTCACAAAATGGATCACACCGGCATTAAAATTCACAATTGCGACCAATGCGAAAAATGTTTTAAAACGATCTCAGCACTGAAAAATCACAAAAGGATTCATACGGGCGTGAGGCCTTTTAAGTGTGAAATTTGTCAGAAACAATTTGCCTGGAAAAATATTTTAATATCACATATTAAAACACACAGCGCCGAAAAACCATACAAATGCAATACATGTCAAAAAACTTTTTCCAAAAAAATATCTTTAAAAACTCATATTCAGTCTCATCAAGAAAATCGGGAAAAACCGTTCAAATGTGATATCTGTACAAAAAGTTATACCAAAAAAATGTATGTTGAATCACATTTAAAAAAACATCAAATTGATTTTGGAAACAATATAATATTAATGTAAGTTTATTAAATTTATTAGGAATAAGTAGACAATTCATTGTTAAAAAGAAATATTAAAACTGAACTATAAATAAAACAGTATTCTGCACTGTTTTTGGTACCATTATAAGTACAAGAAAGTACGTTATATCTTACATCCTAAGATCACAAGTAAAAGAAAACTTTGTAGTCTTATTAGAACTCATCTTTTATGTTTTCAATAGCTTTATGGAAAAGTTTAACAGTTTTAAGAAAATTGATAGAATGTTCCACATCAAGAGGTGAAATTTTCCTTATGGAGGTGGCAAAACACATCCTTTGATTATCATAATCTTTGAAATTTCCTGTTACTTCAACCTATAAAAAGTTATTAAGTAATAGCCAATAAATAATTTAATTTATAAATTACCATATCTCCTTCTTCAAAATCTAAAAAATCTGGGAAGTGCTGCAAATTTTCAAGAATCACATTTTTCATAATTCTGGATGCCTAAAAAGAATATATGTATTGCATATTTCTTAGCTTAAAGGAAATAGTCTATCAGGGGTAAAGTTTCCAACAGTAATCCATTTGATTGGAAGTGAAGTGATACCTTTTCAAATGGTACCAGTTACCCATTTTAAAAACAGATATGCAGATAAAGAGAAGAGGGTGAAAATTACCAAAAAAAATATCACTCATTCCCTTGTTGGAAGCTTACTCAAGTAATTTCAATTACTTGTGTTAATTCATCATCCGAATCACTTTCATTGCTTTCCTCCATGGTTTGGAAGTATTTGTTTTTAAGATTATCCAAGTTTATATCTGGTTCCACAATACATGGAATAACTCCTGTGTTATCATCGACTGTAAATAATAAATTTCTTAATTAATCATCAATCGTTTATCATATAAAATGTTTTTTACCAAAAATAGTTGTTTTACTATCCTTCAGAGAAATATCTACTGCAATACCACATATCTTAGCATTAACAAATCTGAAATTTCTAAATTTTAAGCAAATTGAATCTTCTGGCAAATTTACAGTTTCCGATTCAAGTATATTGCTTATAAATAAACTAGGAAATCTTCTAAGTGGTGTACCTACTTTCCAAGGATATTCAGATTCTTCTAGATTGGCATCCTCCGATAATTCTGGATCAATATCATCTACAAATTAAGCATTATTATACTACAAAACTTAACTAAAGAAGAACCAACACCTTCTTCACTACCTCCTTCATCAAATAGTATATCATATTCTTCATTTTTATCTTCATCATCAAGATTAAGTTGACCAAGTTGGGATATTAGTTCACATTCATGTTCACTTAAACACTCTTCCTCTCTAAATTCAAATTCATGCTCACTTTCATACTCTTCCTCTCTAAATTCATAATGTTCACTTTCATACTCTTCCACTCTAAATTCAGGATCGTGTTCACTTTCATACTCTTCCACTATAAATTCATGTTTATGTTCACTTTCATACTCTTCCTCTTTAAGTTTCATGGTTAATTTTAAATTTACTGTTAATAAGGAAAATGATGTGTTTGTTATAATGCAAATCTTGGTAAGGGTACTCACAATAATTAAATTATTACTTAAAATTAAGTTTGAGCGGGTTATAATTTGAATGGTTTCGAGGAATATATGATTTGAGGTTAAGATATTCAGATTAAATCTATGGATTAAATTTACTGTAATATGACTGTAATTAATATATAAACGTTATCCGGTCTTGTAACAATTTCGATCATATACGTGTCTCGTAAATTTGTTATTTTAATAAATCGAATAAAACAGTTACACCAATTTTTACACACCACAATATAAACAAACAATATAACTATAAACAGTACAAACCCCCTTTATCTCAAATTGAAACAACAACAATAAATAATTTGTAAAAAATGTCAAAGTACTTGGGAATTTACTGCCTGTCCATACTTTAGACACTATGTGACAGTGGGTATCTATGTCTAAATTCACATCATCGAAGCGATCCTTAAATTTCATAGATAAATTATATTCTAAATCATAGATAGTTAAAAACACAGCTAGAGATCTGCAGTTACTCTTCTGATATTTTACTATTCATACAATCATATTTTGATTGAAGTAAAAAAAGAAAAGGGTTTTGAAAGATATTATTTAACTATTTTAGTATCTCAATGTTAACAATTAAACTCTATTATTAGAGAAAAATATTTACCATATTCGATCACAGTTTAGACAATATTGAGACACTATCGTGGCAGTGTATCTATGGTTGAAAGTAATTTCAACTCCTACCGTTCCGTTTTGTTTTCGTGTTGTAGGGCTTATCGCTTATGTCTTCGTTTGCATTTTGCATTATTTATATGCGTCGCAAGAAATAAATGAATTATAAATCAGGTAATTCTGTCGCAATCCTTTAAATGATCATGATATTTACTGATTGTTAAATTTATATTGTTTATAGGTTTACCAAACATTTTTTTAATACGTAATTTTGCTTTTAGATGTGATGGTAGGTGAGCCATTCACCACACGTCCAGTTTAAGCTAAAAATGAGATTGTTTAAAAGTTTAATATATACAGAAGCTTTACAAGAAGAAAATAAGTAATATGCAAATTCAGTGTAGTTAGCATTCACATATTGCCAAGCAAAATGAAGTGCAGTACTGGTAATTATTTTATATTAGTTATTTAAATCTTAAATAATTGATTACTTATTATACTGTGTATTAAGTAAGTTAATTCATTCATTGCATTGATTATGTATTTTGGTATTTATGTTTATTATAGACCTCTTCTCTTTTAGGTCTGTTCTCTTTTCAATTCTATTTAACATGCAGTTAATTTTGTTTTTTGTCTATTTCAACAGATTAGTGGATAATCATGGGAACTTTGAAGTTCATTTTGTTAGCATTTCTCCTGAAGTTGGTATGCTGTTTATATATTCACCTAGCACCACTGTACGGATCATTTTCAACCAATAAGTGAGCAATAATTTGTATCCCAATGGTTGTATCACTATTTGATTGGATTTGCCTTTCATACTCCAGACACCAGGATGTCACATTGTTGAGTTAACTAAGTGAAGAATACATAGCAACTTCTACTACTTGCTCATTACTAATTTTATTGCCATCCTTTCTGTTTCAGATGAACAATGGAGAAAACAAAGAAGATCCATCCCATAGTTAGATGTTTATTTGTATGAACAACTTTTTATTTTGCATGCTTATTTTATTTGAATTGTTATTTTATTTTGCATGTTCTCTTGCTTACTTCTTCGCTTTGCTTTGCTTACTGCAATTCTTACTATCACGCTTCGCATTTACCCTACATGATCCGCAGGATTCAACGTTTCGTTATCTTGCTTGTTCCTTCTCATCTAAGGCGTAGAAGCGGAGGCCGTCCCGAGCGACTTGCCTTAGACTTAGCTTTTTAGTTGTTCTTTGAAGTGTCTTATACACTTCTCGCAGTCTACTCAAACGTCACTTCCTTTCAGACTGTTTGGTGTGGGTTATCTGGAATAGAAGCAATAGGCGACTGCCCAGCTCTCACAGACGAAATCTGTCCAATCTTTTTTACCAAATTCTATTAGTTTTTGCCGTTAGTCCTTTGTAGTTTAGTAAATTAATGCACTGCACTATTCGCTTACAGGTAAAGGACACCAAAAGAAGACATCATAATGTTTTATTTTTCTTGTATTCTCTTATATTTCGTTTGTTTTCTTGTCTTTTTCTCTTACAGGCATTTGTTTGTTATTTTATAAACTGTTATGTTAATATTTGAACGTTTTATTTGGGACAAAAGGCCCTTCTGATACTTAATTTTTTTTTCCAAATTGACTGGAACATTTATAAAACAAAATTGAATTTTATTAATTATTGGCGGATAAGAGTGTGGCTATAAGAGGTTGCCGAGGAGGCTACAGAGTATTAGAGGTTTTTTTTGTTTCAAATGTAACGTTTAAATATTAAAATATCATAAGTTTTTCGTATTGTAATAAATACTTAGTTATTGGTAGTCGTACTGAATTAGTTTTCTTAAATTATTGTACATGTAGGAATATCATTTAACTCTTATTAATATTCCTACAAATACAATATGTGAAAATCAATTGAGTATTTATTGAAATACCCACGACTTGTTATTTATTGTATTAATATAATTACTGGAATATTAATGTAACATTATATACCTATTATATATTTTGTCTAAATTGTTATAACATATTTTTCTTCTTATTGTTTCATTTGTAAATAATTTTAAGTTGTATTGTACATGTTTAAATGTTGTTACTTTGCTGTTAATTTTTAAACTATATTATATGAACCTGAAGTTGTAAAGTGTACCTTATATGAGTATTGTAAATGTATATATTTGTTCATTGTATAATGTAAAAGACTGGTCTAATTAATAAATGAATTAAAATTATTTGTGTTTTCATTAACTATGTATAGTGAATGTTGTATGAGTTAAAGATTATATAGAAACTATTAACTCATTGCAAATAATTTCTGGAAAGAGACCCAAGCACCTAAACAAAAGTACAAAATTGTTTAAAAGAATCAAAACTTTGGTCGTCAAATTTGTTGGTCAGACCTCGTATAGGGACAGAAATTGAAATTTTGCTTAAATTTTGATCATTTGTATCAGGAGAACATAAGTTAAAAGAGGCATTTTGCGAACATTTTCATTGTAAAATTATTTGTTAATCAAACCTCGTATATAAGGCGCCAAATAAATAATTTTTCGAAAAATACCTCCTGCGACTTATGCTCTCCTGATACAAATGGTCAAAATTTAAGCAAATTTTCAAATTCTGGGCATATACGAGGGTTGATCAATAAATTAAAAAAATACCTCCTGCGACTTATGCTCTCCTGATACAAATGGTCAAAATTTAAGCAAATTTTTAATTCTGTAAATATACGAGGGTTGATCAATAAATAAAGAAAATACCTCCTGCGACTTATGCTCTCCTGATACAAATGGTCAAAATTTAAGCAAATTTTCAATTTCTGGGCATATACGGGGGTTGATCAATAAATTAAAAAAATACCTCCTGCGACTTATGCTCTCCTGATACAAATGGTCAAAATTTAAGCAAATTTTCAATTTCTGCCCTTATACGAAGTCGGATCAACAAATAATTTGACAATACAAAATGTTCGCAAAATACCTCCTTTAACTTATGCTCTCCTGATACAAATGGTCAAAATTTAAGCAAAGTTTCAATTTCTGTCCCTATACGAGGTCTGATCAACAAATAATTACACGAAAAAAATTTTGATTTCTTAAGAACTTTCTACTTCTGTATTAAGAGAGTATAAGTTGATCCAGATATTTTATATGTGCACTATTTGAATTTTATTTTCTTTATACGAGGAAAGAAAACAATTTATAGCCTTTATAAGATTATTGATAGTGCATTTGAATTTTATTTTCTTTATACGAGGAAATAAAACAATTCATAGCCTTTATAAGTTTATTGATAGTGCATTTGATTTTTACATTATTTAACCAGATGTGTATTAACAATGATCAATATAACATACAATACTACATTTAACCATGATTTTATTACATTTAAGATTACTTAGGTATATTCCTTCACATGTACATACTAATAAAAATATTAATACTTGATCAATAGCATCATTACAAAAGTTTCTGTCGTTCATACTTTAATAGACACCAAAAAACAGAACAAGGGTTGTTTGTGGCACAATTGATTTTCACATATTATTGTATTTGAAGGAATATTAATAAGAGTTAAATGATATTCCTACATGTACAATAATATAAGAAAACTAATTCAGTACGACTACCAATAACTTCTGCTCTTTTTTTAGTATTTATTATAATACGAAAAACTTATACTGTTATTTTAATATTTACACGTTACATTTAGAACAAAAACCCTGTAATACTCTGTGGCCTCCTCGCGACCCCATATAGTCACACTCCTATCCGCCAATGTTACTTATAATTAATAAAATTCAATTTTGTTTTAATAAATGTTCCAAAAACTTAATTTGGAAAAAAATTAAGTATTTGAGGGGTCTTTTGTCCCAAATAAAACCTTCAAATATTAAGATAACAGTTTATAAAATAACAAACAAATACCTGTAAGAGAAAAAGACAAGAAAACAAACGAAATATAAGAGAATACAAGAAAAATAAAACATAATGATGTCTTCTTTTGGTGTCCTTTAACTGTAAGCGAATAGTGCAGTGCATTAATTAACTAAACTACAAAGGACTAACGGCAAAAACTAGCAAGATAACGAAACGTTGAATCCTGCGGATCATGTAGAGTAAATGCAAAGCGTGATAGTAAAAATTGCAGTAAACAGAGCGAAGAGGTAAGCAGGAGAACGTGCAAAATAAAACATTAATTATATTATATATATCAAAATATACTCCTGGATCATTGACAATATGAACTCGAGTAAGATTATGATCTAAATGATAATTATACTAATTACAGACGATTCTGGTGAAAGGAATCGTTAGACATTTTCCAATGTTAAAGAAAAGACCATTATAACATCAAATAACATATCAGATTGCAAGTCTTCAACAGCAAATTTGATACAAGAATAAATCTTAATGTCTCTCATATAGCAAGATTTTTGAACAAAATGAAAGATGTCATTTATAAAAATAATAATAATAAATTAAGGACCCTGTCCAGCTCCTGATGTAGCTACAAATTATTTATTAAAATTGAATTTTCTTTTAACAATTTTGTCAAAAAAATAGATTTAGAAAAGTCCTATGTTACAATTACATTATTATGTAAGAGTTTATAAAGTAAAACTCAAATCCTTGAAAGAGTAAAAGACAAGAATAAAAATGAAGTTGCAAAGAAAATATAACAAAAACTAAATTGATGTCTTCCGTGTTCTTCAGATATACACTATCATAAATGAAATGAAGTGATACTAGAGTAGACTGTGAAGTTGTTTAGAGTGGCCATTCCTCCTTACACATTGCACTGAGAGAAGACAAAAGAGCCATACAATGAAACTTTGAATTCTCTGAATTACATGGGGTAAATGAAGTTGATTCGGTAAAGTCTCTCATTTGTTGATCAATCTGTAGAAATGGACAAAAGAAACAAATTATAATAATAATAATATAATAATAATTACATAAAGTATAGAATCAAATGTTCCATCACTTACTTCTACATTTAACATATCTGAAATCAACAATTTGTTATCAATAACCAAGAATTTGAAATTTCTGGGATAATTAAATGTAAATTTCACAAACTATATTATTACTTACCATTTTATTGTCATCCGTTTTTCCTTTAGCAACAATTTACTGGGGTTTTCCTACTACAAAAAGTCCATAAAAATAAATAAAAACACCTACCGAAAATGACTACCTCATGACATGTCTAAGACTTACTTCTATGATTCTTAGGTAGTGTCTTAATTATATTTGAATAATAGAGCTATATTATCACTTTCTATATTACTTATAAATAAAATTAAGCAATAAAACTTGTGAACATTTAAAAAACCAATCAGTAAAACAGAACAAAACGATAGAATTCGTATACAAATCCTAACAATCAATTTAAATAGTATTTACTAATTTTAATAAATGAGGTGCCCTACTTTAGACACTTTACATTGGAAGATTATTGACAAGTTATTGATATTACATAACCTATTAACATAACCTAGCAGAGAAACAAAGTGATTGATAAAAGGTAATTATATGTACGTTATTTTGTTAATGTGTATAAAGATTTTATCTTTTAGATTAATGAGTGTTACAACTATTATAAAAAGGTACTGCATTGTAGTAGCTTTACCTACTTTTGTAGTAGCATCCATTATTGCAGACTTTTAAATCATACTAAACGTTGGAAAGAAAGCAACAAGTAACGATTTAAAAATGATTCTTAAACCCATTACTGTTTTTTGGGTAAGCCTGCCATTTGTTGGATTCGCTTTTGGTTCCTATTTGGACCGAAAAGAAGATGAAAGAATGACCCTTTTCAGAGATAAAAGCGCTTTGTATGGAGGTCAACAACGTAAAGACAAATCAGGGAAACCAATTCCCTCTTGGCCATGAAGGAATGCCGTTTATACCTGTTATAGTTCATGAAAATGTGTATATAGACTTTTGCTTTTAAATATATTTCTTATCAAAATATTACATTATTTTTTAATTAAAGTGTAAAGTTGGAAGTTCTACTTTATAACTTTAAGAGTTGGCAAAAGTACTAAAGGTATATAAAAGAATTAAAAACTGCATTAAAAACATGAAATCAGTTTATTCACCATTTCACAAACAATGAGTACTTGTGTAACTCAGGTATTAAGCGTAACAGTGAGGTCTTGCCCCTATTCTGTATACCTCCCTAATGTCATTTGCTAAGCAGTCTTATTGAAAATCTTAGAACCCTGTAGACATCGTTATTTGCTGCTGCCAATTCCTACATTTGAATAAAACTGCTTTTTGTGGAAAATTGTTTTATCACTTTTTTTTGTAGTAAACGAGTATAAAACCAATCAGCACAATTTTTATAATTTTACTATTTCATAAATAAATTGAAATCAAATTATCATTACACCTAGAAAGACCGATTTGTTTTAAAACAGTTTTCCAATCGACTTAAAGCTAGTAAAGCGTTTATAATAATTAAAAAAACGACATTATGACGAACTAGTACAGTGTGATGAAAACGTTAAACAAATATACTGAAATTATTAAAAAACATGTTACGGTAATTGAAAGTCTTTATAAATAATGAAAAGAGCAAAAAATTATCTTCAAGTGCAACATGAATTTATAAGTATACAATGAAATGAAATCTCTAGTAAGCTTTTCTTATAAACTGCTCCACTGTACTTTTAACGGTACATAAATTTCTGTTTCTCAATAAAAGGATTTGTAACAAATATAATTTTTAGTCTAAATTAAAATCTTATTCAATAAAGCTCAACTGGAAACAAATTTAATAATTACATAAAAAAGGTGTTATGAATTTGTGATTGAATAATTAAGAAGCATTAATTTCAATGATTTCTATCAAACCCTATTGTGAGAGCACATACTGACATACCAATTTCATGAAGTATGTTACAGAATTTCAAACATTTTTCTGTTAGCAATTGGATTCGGAGGATTTAATTCAACCAAACGAAGTCTGAATAAATTATATTTTTTTTGTCTAGCTTATTCAGCAAAATTGTTCAGTACTCTGTCTACCTAATAATCATCACCAATACATACATCGAATATCACAAAAAAGAAAATCTAAAACAAGTTTTGACTCTTAGTGCATTATTACTCAGTTGTGTCAAGGGTGGTTTTATCAATATTTTATTATTGTTGACTGTAATAAAGCAATATTGTCCTGCAATATTTTCTTTCTAGAGACGGTACCTACACGTGTGCGCGATTATTTTTATACACATCTCTCTGAGTTAAATATTGCTTTACCTGTTACCTAAATGTCTATCTAAATGCTAACAACCTGTTAGGACTTAGGGGGATCATCTATTGTTTGGCAGGATAGACCATTAAAAGCATTTACTAAAATAAATAAAAGATTTCGCTTAGAAATTATTGCATTAAAAAATTGTCTTAGGTACATATAATTTTTGTTCATAATGAGCTGCAAAAGAAAAACTTAATAATTATTGATTAGAAATTGTATATAACGTTGAGTATCAGATGCAGAACTTATAAATAATAAAATTGAGAGTTTAATGCAGTCTCGAATAATTACTCCATTTGCAATGAGTAAAACTGCGAGTAGAATATGAAAAATGTGGATGTCTATGCTTTTTCCTTTAAAATCTAACTTCTTATTTAAAGTATCTATTACATGCTTTCAAAAATAGGAGCACTCATTAGTAATAGACTGTAGTTGTATGTAATCGCCAATCTGTGCTACTAAAGGGACTCCTACTTTTGAAAGTAGGTACTCAAGATGCCACTATATTTATAAGAAAATAGGGGGAAACTCTAATGTTTGAGATACACCAACAAGTTTTAAAATAGGAAAGTAAATTCAACCGCGATAAAACGTACTCCTGTGAATATTTTAATGGTCTATCTGCACAGACATTCTCTACGTTACATTTATAGTTTTACTTTGCTATATTTATTATGAATCACATTAATAAAACAGCTGAGAGACGTCGTACAAAGGGAATTCGGTATACATTTACGTAGCAGCTGCAAAGATTTTTTTTTAACTAAAAGGAAAAACATCAGAGGGAAAAATAATAACGTTTTGCAATTTGCAATAGATGATACATTGAGAAGAAAATTTTCACCGCTGCCACACAACATAACGACACTGAATGTGAACATGGTAATTTTATTATAATATGCCTATTCATTATTTAGTCGAAACTTTTTCAGTACAGAACATTCACGATAAAAGGAATAAACACAAAAAAAGGAGTTTAAGTTGATGTTTAAAAACAATTTCTGTAATGTTCTTGATTAAAAAAAGGCATGCTGTGTTCTGTACTGAATATATTGAAAGTAATTTATTTAATTTAATAACTAAAAACGCGTTCCGTACGAACAAAAAGGCAAATAAACAATTAAAAACAAACGCGCATGTAATGTTATTTCATTACGAAAAATATATAAATATAGGTAGCTGGAGGGTAATCTCAAAATTATGCTAACTATTTCAGAATGAATAAAATATTTAAGATAAGTTAGAAATGTTTTTGGTATTTATTCTAATGAATTTTATAAGTGGAAAAGTACGATTATATACCCAATTATATTTTTATATTTGCATAGAATTCGTTTAAAACCATTACTTGTGTTTTACTGCCAAACGAATTGGATGATATAATTTTATTTTCTAATGGAGAATTACCCTACCAAACAACGTTATTAAATTACAAGGAATAAAAAAACATATTTGCGCATCCAAACCGTAATGACGCGAAATAACACAACTCACACTCTGGTAAAAAATAAATTAAAGGTCATCTAAAACAGCTACTTACTTACTTAATGCCGATGGAAAGATAGCTATCGTCACATACATAATATTCATATTCATAACACAAAATCCTACTCGAATAAGTGGTAGTAGTATCATCGTGACAAGTACAACATTCATAATTGATATTTTCCTTTTTCTTTTTTCTCTTTTTTTTTTGGTTTCACTGACGATGATGATTATTATTTATTATAATTAATTATTATTATTATTATTATAAATAATGAGCTTAGTTTATGAAGATGGAGGAAGAAGAAGAGGAGGATGCATCAGTCGCTGAGTGTTGGTCCTTTTTGCATGCCGGACGGTGTGGTCCACGCAGTGAATTCCACCGTCAACACACTGGAATAAAACAAATCATAATGCATTTTCAAAAACCATTTGTGATTTTGACTTGTACTTCTTCAATTCATTGATAAACATAGGAGTAGTGACATGACTTTCTTAGGTGTTTGGAATGAAATCAAATCTCAAAAAAGAGATTTTTTTATTATCCATAATTAAATAAAAAACATGTACGCGCACTGTCTAATTTTAAAGGGCCAATAATTTTGATATTTAAATCAAAATCGTAGTCAGAATATTCAGTATTCACACTAAAACGATGGAATCTTCTCCATAGTGCCGTAAACATTTTTTTTTTGCCAAAAATGACAAAAAACTCTCATTGTTCTCTATAAGAAGGAGATGAGATGCCTTATAGCAAAAAGCTAAGGGTGATAGAAAAAAAATCGAGGCAATTTTGGCCTTTTCGACGAATTTTACATAAGAAATGCACTATTTCGTCCATGTTACAAACAGGTAATTTTTGTTGACCAGTGATTATTTAATAAGTTCTTTTGCCCATATGCATATATGTATATTGTAATGTTGCATACTGTGTTGCTCAATCAATTTACTGTTTTTTTTTTCAGTTAAACATGTTTAATTTTCTCATTAGTCTAGTTTAAAATGTGATTCAATGTAGGTAATTAAATAATATTTTTACCTGAATGTCCAACAGTCAAAACCTCAATGGGCAAGGAGCCTCGGCGCCGGGCCAGCAGCACGTCGGCGTTGTTGTCAGGCTGGCGGAGCAGCATTACACGCGAACAGGATGATTCGGACCCACCCCCCGAGGACGTCCCGCCATCCGCTCCATTTCCGCCTAGGCACACAGTCTCGGGCCCGCCCGAGCTGCGGCGATGCAGCTGATGCTTCTTCGATCTACGACTGCCGCAAGCTTTACCGTTTAAGCTTACGTGACGGGTCAGCATGCAACCGATTCCAGCCCCGCTGGAGGCGCTACTGCCGCCGGCTCCACCGAATCCGGAAACTAACGATGAAGGGGGTGGGAGATCTGTGGGAGCGGATCCGCGCCTCTGAGGCTGATAACGAGGAAACGGCTCCACCGTCGACGAAGATGAACATACTGTAGTATCGTTCTTTTCTTTTTGAATTGCTAAATACAAATAAATAACGCAAAAATTATACTAGACGTCAATGATTAACGAATAGTGATACTTACAAAGCCTAACTGTTTCGGTTGGCACCGAACCCCTTCTTAATGTATGTGAATCAGGTAAACGCATAACCCTGCCAGCAGGGTCGCCTTCGTTTAATGGCACAAAAGGTACGGGTGCCGAGCCCCTCCTTAACATACTCTGTAACAAAAAATATAATCACAATACTGATAAATAATTCTAATTTGTTTTAATTTAATTAATACATACCGAAGAAGTCAGTCTGGGGTCCAAATTTTCCTTTCCCTGTTTCTGGTCTGTATCAGAAAGCTTGGGCAATTTCGAAGCCTTTTCCTTTTCAAATACGTTATCTTGTTCTCGTTTATAACTGGACGACGAAGAAGGCGTTTTCGAAACCAACGACATAGGAGACGACGAAGAGATGGGAGACAGAGCCAGTTCAGGTACTTGGGAATCGGGACTCTTACCATTATTTGGACTTAGTACGGCTATGGAGGGGATCACGCTGTGTTGCGTAACAAAAAAGCCAGTAATGGACGTCGATGATATGTGCTCTCGGGAACCACTTACTGATGAATCAGATGCACCTACAAAATAAATTAATTTTATAAACGATTGATTCAGTTAAGCTTCATTCAACTGTACGTACCTTCTTGAGCGGATTCAGGGCAGGTAGTCATCTCTACAGTGGCAGACATATAACGCATGCGCACGTACGGTTGAGGAGGCGGGAAAGTCTGTTGCCTTGTAAGGGCTTTGGTCTGAGGAGCGGAGCCATGCAACACCGACGACAACTTCGCTGCCGCACCGTTGCTACTTGTCATGGATGCTATGTTTGGTTCTGGCAAGAGATTCTCCGCACTCAACGGTCGTTCAACCTGATCCTCTGTAACCACATAAAAAAAATATCAATACAATTGACTACAAGTAATACATGTTGTACCATCACATGATGAAATCTTATAAATGATAATTAATAGATTAACTAAAGTACCTGATGAATGTTGTCTGTCGCTGCTGGAAGACAGTAGGGAAGTTTGTGAACCGAAAGCCAGCTCAAGCAGTTCGTCTTCTTCGCGTAAATGTCCAGCACTGGAAGCCCTTGAATCGCCGCTAAAAACAGGACTGACAGTGGACCGCCCCGATGAACTGTGTCTGTGATGATGATGATAATTGTTGTGCGCTTGGGGTAAACTTTCGCGACGATAAATGGTGCGGGGCAACTGCAGCTCCACATGAACGGGGACCGAATGACGGCGTACCCCGAGTTGCGATTCCAACGTGGGCACAGCCAGTGATTGTCTTCGATAACCTCTGATTAAAAAAATATTATGTTTAAAAAAATGCAAAGAATAGTTTCCTTATAGCACTCCGGAAACTAAATGTTCGTTTATATCACGCAGTGGCTATAAAGAAAATTTAAATAAACTCCATTAAAGATTCAAAATACCTTTATGACAAATGTAAATGAATCCCCAATAATAATATAGAGTACATACGTTTGAGATGCTTCTGATGGTTGAATGAAGTCGGTGACGGAAGGAATGTCGAGAGAGAATTTCTGTTTACTACTACTACGAGTCGCTATAGAAACATCGATATCACCGGGTTCAGTGTCTGACAGTTCGGTCTGGGTTTCTTGAGCCATTTCAGCTTCCTTCTGCGTTTTCCAACGGTTCCAATTTGCGTCTAAAAGTTCCATTATGTGTGACGAGAGTGCACTTTCAAGGAACCGGTGCCATTCAGAAAAAAGGGGCGCCACAACATGCTCGATGAAACCTGACAAAATGTGTCTTCCGTGATTATCAAGTAAAATATACTGAGTATTATCAATTTTTCAAAATTCTGGTACAAGGTTAAGAAATAAAGGTAACTTGGTGGTAGACGCAGCAAAGGCCGACCACGTAAAATATGGAGTGATAATTTAAATCCACGAAGAGGACAGAATATAGACAAATTTATTATAAGGAAGAAGAAGATGAAGTTTGGGTAGACTTTGGATATCGTTTTTCATTACCTGTTTGAATTTTGGCAATTGTAGTCGAATGCCTATCACACATAAGAGTGACAGAAAGGTTCAATTGGCGCTCGTACTCTCCCTGCCGGAAAAATTCATCACAGACTTTTAGGCTCCACTTTTTGGAAATTTCCCATGGTCTGGTGGGATTGCAAATGTCGGCGCACTTGAGAGATATCTGCAGTATGAACAGTCTATTTTCAGCCACCGTCAAGTCCAATGTATCTTCGTCGAGATGTTTCTAAAACAGCATAATCATAAGTATTGTACAATCAATATCAGAAAAAGTGCTGTGGTGCTAAAATAAATGATACATTAAAACCGAAATTTAAATAGTAGAAAACCTTTTGAGACATATTAAAAGCAGAAATAGTAATAAAAAGGGGATAAGAAGACTTAGACTATATTTATTAATATAGGATGGAGTAGACGTACGCTCAGATCCTTGGAATGATGGAAAATACATTAAAAAGTTAACTTTTTTAACTTACATCATTTCCTCCATAAACACCAAATATTTTAATTAATATATTTTGTTACTTAAAAAATTCTCATTAACGAAAACCAAATAAATATTTTAAAAAAATGGGCAGCAATAAAAGATAATTTTTAACATCTCCTTGTAGTTTACGATGTTTACTTTCAATCTTAATGAGAAATAATTACCGCGAAGTAATTGCCATGCATATGATTTGACAGTAAATATGTATATAACTTTTTGCAATTCAATAATAAAACTTTGTAAAATTGTCGGTAAAAAGACAATTAAACAAAGCAAAAAATTATAAACAGCAAATATTTATTTTCTATAGGTAGATTTATTAATACAAACGCAAATATTTGAAAAGTAACATTTTTATGTCTATGATGTTTTTTGGTATCGAAATTACTATTTGATTTTATAAAATTAAAAAAATTCACCTTCGTTTATTGTTACTGGTACATACTTTAGCATAATATTTGTTTTTTGTAATTTACAAATTTGTAAATATTTATTTCCATTAAATAAGGCTAGGTTGTTAATTTTATTAAGTTTAATTAAATTATTTCCAGTTAATTCTAAATTTAATACACATTTTAATTTCGCTCCAATATAATAAGACATATCTGTTTGGTTCATTATTATGTGATGTAGATTTTGAATTCCTTTCTTTTTTTGTACCTACATGGCACAATTTTCGTCAACACATAATGAAAATATTTCATCGATTCAATATTTTTAAAAACGACGTCAAAATATCTAAACGACTGGTTTGGTAATATTGGTCTGAAAAAAAAAACGTGTTCTTAAGCATTATCTTAGTGATACTTTAATTTACAAGATAGGAAGAAAAACAATAAAAAAAAATACAATTTACATTAGTGTTATATTTCGTGTAGTAAGATTGGTAAACTGGAGGCTAAGCTAGACTGGAGTTGGGTACGAAATATCAAATTAAAGGCCTGAGCTTTCTATATTTATTAAAGAGAGTGCAGGACAACTGGCCACATAAAATCAAAAACATTTTGAGTAAAAATATTGAACGAGATACTCGTAGCGAACAATTGGGAGCATTTCCTATTTGAATATATGATAAAAAGAATTGCTTACTCACCTTAAATTTCGTTAAAAATTCTTGCTGTCTGTTGATATCAGTAGCCAGAATTAGTTCTCTTATTTGCTCTTCTAGTTCTTCTTTGTAAGGTATTAATTGATCCAAGACCCCACTTTCTAGTAAACAGCCAATTGCAGATCTCCAATGATGATTTTCTAGCACAGACATATTCTGAAAAATAGTAAAATCATATAATTAACTTCTTGAGTGGGTGGTGAAAATATTTCTTTCAGGATGTTTTCCAACAGACTCGTAAACAAGGGGTGTGAATGATGTTCTGAAAGTTTTAAAAATTTCAGATGTCGAAAATTCTGAAATATTTCAGAATATTCTTTGAAGTTCCACTAAGGATGAATATTTTTCAAAAACCGTAACAACGTTGACAGAAAAAAGGAGTTCATGAATATTATATCAAAAATATAATGTGCTTTATCTATTTTTTTTAATAAAACATAAACTGTTTATAAATCTTTGTTGGTTTAATTAAGTGTCATAATCAATTATAAGGAGATTGAATAAAAAAAAGTTAAGTTTGTAATAACGTATTAGGAAGCTTAAAAAGTCATTTAAATCAAAGAAGATAAATGAACTTATTTATTACAATTTTTATTATCTTGACAACTGGTTCACAATGTCGATGACGTAAAGTAAATAGGTGTGTAGCATCAAAATTAAATATCTAGATGAACATATACGCAATAGATGTAATTATGTGTACTACTTTAAAGGAGAGAAAGAGATAGATACTAACTGGCTGCTTTCTGTGTTCAAATATGTAAGGAGTAAGTAGATGATATTATGGGTTTTGATTTCAACTTCTATGGAAGACTAGGTAAGATATATGCACACGTTTAGATAACGATTGCCAGAAGCTTTCTCTAGCTACTTTTCTCATGAATTCTTTCGAACAAATAAATGTCAATAAAAATAGTTTCTAGACTAAAATCGAAGTGTTTTGCTTTTACTGTATCACTATTTACAAAATAGATGTTATTATCTTATCAATTTATATACATAAATAAAATTATGTCTATATTTAATTTCAAAGTGCGGATTTATGTCTATCGTAAGCGTTTTATTTTTTCCGTTCCAATATTTCAGCAGTTATCTAAGGCTTTCTCGTTCAGAATTCGTTTAACAATAGTTGATTTGATATATCAACAAAACAAACGTAGCATAAATATATAAGATACCTTATTAATCATAACTAAAAGAAGGGTTTTTATACAACTTGCATGAATTTTAAAGCATCGAAGAAATAGACTGAAAGCCAAAAGGCAAGTTTTCAGAAATGATCAGAATCACTCCATTAAAGTACCTATAACTAAAGGCAGCTTCAAAACCCGACGAGATAGGAGTCGATAAAAACACTTGATACAAATGAAAAAAAAAAGGAACTTCATGGAAGTTTCTCGAAATGTTCAAAATTATTCCAAAAAGAGATAAAATACGAAGAGATAAGTATTAACAAAAGACACACATGATACAAATAGGTAAAAAGAAACTATGGAAAAGTTTCTGAATATGTTAAGAATCATTCTATGAAAGTACCTGTACCTCGAACCCAACGTTTCGTCTCCTATTTTTTGAGGTTTTATCAGGTAGTTTTTTATAGGTTCTTTACGGCAGGGTTCATGTATTAGTTTTCATTGACCTATAAAAGATTATTTTGTTGATTCCAATCAGGAATCAGGGAAAGAATTATGCAATACGATACACATTAACACCAATTAAAACACTTACTTAATCAACATTTTCGAAATCGAAATAAAATACATATAAGAAAAAACTTACGTCATAGAGAACAGCCAGATGATTTTGAGTTTGTATAAGAAAATTTTGATTAACCCCAGGATGGTCTAAGTCGTGAGCTACCGCACCAATAAGAGCTGCCATTATTTCAATAGGCCGCAGATGTTCTCTGATCTGCAACAATTAAAAAAATAAGGACAATGGTACAACAGTTTATGATAATTAGTACGGCTTTTTATCAATTACGATAACAGGATAGATGAAATAATATTAAAACTAACACGGACATAAAAAAAAAAATAAACAACGAACCTTGTCTTCCTGAAGAAAACAGTGCATTGCTTGAGTGACATCTGTAGCATGTATTGAGTTGTGATACGGATTCGTGTTGTGGTAACCTTCTTCTATAAGAGCTGAAAAGAAGAAAATTAAAGTTTAAAATGTGTTTTTAATATAAGAAAGTTTTATGTAACTATATATTATATTAAGTAAATCATCCTTTTGCATACCAAATGGAATCAAACATACAAGTACAAAGTAAAAAAAAAATTAATTTTTGGTAACTTTCTGGTTAAATTGGTTCAAGTTATGATTTTTTAAACGAAATGATCTTCTTCCAACAGGCGTTCACGCTTTTCTAGGTAAAAATATCCCCGATTGAGACAATTCAAATTTATTTTAAAGTTCTTGTAATTCTCTACATATTATCTCATTGGAACATTAGAATTACCTAATTGTTTTCGAGATAAATGTGAAAATGTAGGCAAAATTGCAAATTGCGATTGATAGAATCAGATTTAATATTTTACTTCCTGAAACCTACTTTACATTGTGGCATACTCGGACTTTTTTGACATCAAAGTTTTTTTTGACTAGCCTGTTAGCATAAGTTGCCTTTAGAATACAAATTGTTTTTCGTTCCAATCCTGCTTAAAAAAGTATAAAATGTGTGTCAGTAGCCTTTTAACATGTTCGCAGAAGATGTATAATTAGTACGACTTTTCTTTCGACACAAAGCAATAATGTGGAACAACACGTGGGAGAAGGCAAAAAAAAAACAATAATTCACATTTTACTGCCGGTTCGCTGCATAATATTTTGCGGTATTCGATGATTTACAAACTTTAAAAAAGATCGTTAAAAAGTCAAAAATGAATTTAAATTGTCGGCTTGCCAAGAAGATTACACGAACGAGAACGAGAACCGACTCGATTGGAATTAGCGTGATATCTGTTGAAAGAATGTACATATCTATGCTAATTAGACACAAATTACAGGATTACCACAGTTCTTACGTAAGTGGGTAGGAATTACTGCCAAAAAAATTAATAGAAATTAATAAACATGAAAAAATAGAATAAAAACAACTCTTTTAACTTTAATTTGATGATTATCTACTTTATACATAAATATGTATTTTTATTTATGGTAGATTAAAGGTGTGTGCACACATATCGAAATCGGACGGACGGCACGGATCAGGATTAAATTTAAGGGTCTCTTGGAGAAAAAAAATCATTGACGTTTTGAAAGAATATTTTTGTAATTTTTTTGTAGACATTTGTTGTCATTTTAGATTCTTTAAATGCGAGTAAGATTCTTACACAAAATCTTCGTATGTTATTTGTACCTTTTTTCTCCTCAGCCAGTCAGTCAGTAATTTTTTAATAAGGTAATCGTAAAAATGACACTTAACAAGCGTTTACATTCTTACTTTAAAAAAGAAAAAAAACTCGTATAGATCACTTTGGTCATGAAAAATTAGCAAAATTATAACTAAATTACTCTGCAAAATAAGAAGAAAAACAACAAAGTAAAAAAGTTTTGAAAATATGCTTAAAACAATAAGTAATCAATTTTAAAAACCTAAAAAAGAAATGAAAGATTGTTGATTACCTACTTCCAATTATAATTTAAATGTAGTTATAGGTAATATTAATAGCGACAAATTATAAATAAACATCGAAAAACACGTTATCAGAGGCGTTACCAACAAGACTTTTCTTTATGACACTCGAAATTAAAAAATTTAATTACCTAACCATCCATAGGTGCTAAGTTATTTTAAAAATATTGTGATCAATTGTATTAAGTAGGTATTCAAATGAATACTTAAATTTTTAAATAAATAAACATCTTTTCACAGCTTGATCTTTGACCTGGGAATACATGTGTATATGAATAAGGTCCCAAAAATAAAAAAAACGTGTGATTTTTCTTTTTTGTCTACTTAGTCCACTCTTAGTATTTTTTTTAAATAACGTTTTATTTTGAACCTTTTATACAGTATTTTCCTTTTTAATAAATTAATTATAAGTACTAATTAAATGTTCTCATTCATAGATAATTTCCTTAGATTTTTTTATACAAAAACAAGCTTTTTTTTATTACAATTAAGTGGCATATTGAGGGGGGATTTGGTGGGTCAATAGTTAATTTACCATATATTCAAGCATAAATTTGAAACAACGTACAATTAATTATATAGGTGATGAAGAAAGAGATACTTACTAAAAAGTTTCCATACGTGAACAACTTCTAACTCGAAATGCTCGAAAAGACCGTACCAGTGGAAAAGATGAACACAAAGAACTGGCAGTGAGCGACCACCGGCCACGGTCTCCAGAGTAAACGCGTTAAAAGCCCATAAACTAACTTTGTCTAAGATATGCTGAAACAAAAAACTTTATTAAGTGTTATTAAACCCGCAATGGCGTAGGGATGGCCCAATTTTGAACACAAGATTGCAATATATATTCTCAAAAAAAGAAGTATTTCAGATTGATAAGAAACTAAAAAAATATAATATTGATACTATTGCAGGATTTTGAGGCAGAGCACCCCCTGGCTACGCCCACTTTAATCCATATTAAATAATAATATGATGACTAATTAATGTAACAAGTATATATAAGTACAGTGTACATTAATATCAGTAACTCTTACCGAAAGGTGCGAGACAATCTTGTAAAAGGACAAGAGAAAAAAGTATTGTGAACAGTGGCGGCTCGTGATCGAATACGAAGGGGGTTCACAAAGTTAATAACATGTAGGTAATATCAGAACATTAAGCGTATTTCACGATGTTGTAAATGCACCGCAGGCGAAGATTTTTAATATTTTTAGGTGAAACAAATACTTATGGCATTTAATAACACAATAAATAAAAACCTTACGTTTACTTATACAGGAAATCCATTCGACTATGTTTTGAATTAGCAAACACACTCAACAGGATTACCGGCAAAAATCAGGCACGGAAAGCAAAATAATGCGTTTAATTTATTACACTCACACAACCACGAAGTTTTTTTATACTGTTCTACTTTAAACACACGTTTGAACTTTTTATTTTTTAAGGTACACTCTTGTGTCAGCTGTAGTTTTGGGCGAGGTGGACCCCTTTTCTTTATTTCGAAACGATTTTGAAAATTATTTGAATTTTCTTTAATATATTTTACCGAACACGACTCCATCATTTACGTAATATTTTAATTAACACCTATTGTGCAATAAATTGTGCGTCATTTACAATTAGTGGACTTTGAACTCTGAAATCTGAACATGCTTCTGAACATAATTTTTTTACTATCGGTTCCTACCAACACTAGCTTCCAGAGCTTTTAAAAATGACTCGTACTGGACATTTTCACCAGGTGACAGGCTGGCAGGCTAACCGAAGTTGCAAAACCCTGGCAGAATGTCGGGTAGCCGTGCCGACGTAGCACGACATTATTCCGGCTGATTCCGGCTTCTCGTGCAGTGCACCTAAACGCTGTATGTTGAGTGTATTTTATCTTCCATTTCACGCGTCCGACTACCTCTCTCTCTAACACATGGACATCAAACGGAGTATCGCTCTCGTGATATGTTCAGAATCAAAACTTAAACCCAAAATAAAGTTAGGTGAAGTCGTCAGCGACACAACAAAAATTTAAATATTTTCTATGGGTTACGGGTTGGTGTTTTGTAACTATGAACTATGAAATGGTAAAAGAGATGTATATTATACGATAATCATTAATAATATAATAAATATTAAAAGGATAAAATTATATGGTGTAACTAGTTCAATTTTTAAGGGGGTTCACTGAACAAATGCACCTACAGTAAAACCGCCACTGATTGTGAAATCTATACAAATAAATAAAATTGGAATGTCTGTTTGTAATATTAAAATAACCACTTTTTACTAAATACATATGGACGTACACACGGTACATATACCAAAATAGCATTTTTTACAATTTTTGTTTGTCTGTCTGTCTGTCTATTTGTTCCGGCTAATCTCTGAAACGGCTGGACCGATTTTAACGGAACTTTTACTGGCAGATAGTCGATGTAATAAGGAGTAACTTTGGCTACTTTTATTTTATAAAAAAGAATAGGGTCCCAAAAAAAATTAAAACCAATGAAATATTGAATAATTAATAAATAAATTTCGTCTTCATTACATACAACTATGTCCTGTTATTTAAAATTTGCTAATTTTTTTATACTTTTAAAATAGAATAATGCAATAGTTCTTTTATATAAAATTCTAACTGTATTTGTATTACTGTATTCGCACTATTTATTACGTTACTGTAATTATACCTTTAATTAAATATATGTACTTTTGTGTCAACGTATTTTGTTTATTTTTATAATAAGAAATTATGATAACAAAAACCCTACATGCTTCACGCTTTTAAAATTCCCGCCATAGCCGATATGGTAGTTTTCTATGTAGAATTTTCCATCTTCTCTCTCACTCTTCAATGTAGCTTGGTGGAACAGTTGGTGAGATGGCACTGATGTCAAATTAAGAAATCGAGCTTCTTATCTATAATCGTCATCTAGGCATACAACGGCATACAACTACGTTTTAATGGTACACAGATTTGTATGTGCGATGCTTTTTAACCCGGGCAAAGCAGGGTTTCGCAACTACATTAAGTTTAGTTGGGGCCTTATTTTATTTTTTGCCCCAGGGCCTTTGATTAATCAGTCTCATCACATTATTTGTCAAATAAAATGTTTATATATACACATACGCAGATGAGACTAAGATTACATAAAATAAAATAATTAAACACATTGACAAATACTAAAAAATACCGGTCAAGTGCGAGTTAGACTCGCGCACGGAGGGTTCCGTACAAACTTCATTTTTTTTTGGCAATGTTGCTACAAATTTACGGTTTTCGCAATTTTTCCTTTATCTGTGCTATAAGAAGTTGCTTCGTACCAAATTTCAAGATTCACGGGAAGTACCCTGTAGGTTTTGATTCCCTTACGAGTTTCGAAAATTTGCGGCATAAACAGCTGTATCTTTTGATTGCGTTGGCTCAGAAGTTTTATTTTTTCACAGCTCCAAGGGACAATAGACCTGAGTATTTGGTATAAGTTTTAGCTTGATACCTCCACGCGTTCCTGAGAAAAAGGGTCTTGACAGACGGACTGACGTACGGACAACAAAGTGATCCTATAAGGGTTCCGCTTTTTCTTTTTGAGGCGTGGAACCCTAAAAATAGTTAAATACATATGCATGCATGTATTTGTTGGTGAAATGCATATGTATATAGTTGTAAACAACTATCGCTGCTGCTATGGACCCCCTTGGCATATTAATAAATAATAAATTCCATGATAAATATCAAAAACAACGAAACCAATATAAATAGACAGACTATACATTTCCAGTTTTGTTTACTTGCAGTTTTAGGAATTAGGAATTATAATTTTCTCACAGTCTTTCCTGTTCCGATATATGTAGGTATGATACAAAATGCATATAACGGCTATATAGGGCTTTCTTTTATTGCAGACGGATTAACTGATAGATAAGATAAAGTACGTTTACGCATCGAAAAAAAAAAAGTTGTGTCCCATTTTTGCGTATCGTTATTTACAAACAATCATACATTTATAGATAAACAAACATACTCTTTTTATTTATAGGATTATAGGGGAATGTGTGATATATCTGAAGATACTTAATTATTAGTAGAGCTTACGGTTTTATCGTAAAGCTAATTGTAGAAACACCTGATTGACCGACAAATAAATCTAATCAAATGTTCATTTATATCACATAATATATGTACTATTTGTTCTTTTATATAGTGATGTTTTAGTGGGTTTGCATGTGTGTCCATCTACTCAATAATTAGTCAATCAGTAGACCAGTTAAAATAAAATTTTTGATGTTTTTATTTTTTTAAACAGCAGTAATCCGAGTATGCCACAATTAGTCCGGTCAAATTAGACCAAAAAATTAGAGTAATGCTACATAAATTCCCACCAAGCTGAAAATCAGTGAAATTGTTTAAAATATTGTTACGTAATTTACAATATCACGTATTTATCTCAACACTTTTTATTAATTTAACGCTATAACAACAATGATTCAATAACTATTTTGATAACAACAACAACTCAATAACTATTTCGCTTGTCAATCGCTTTCTTCTCTTCTCGCTTATATCTGTCGCTCTCTTCTATCAAATACTGTCAAACTGTCCAACGCTGTTCCTTATATAGTATTATGGACGTTTCTAGGCAACTCTCGAAACGTCCAGCAACTCTCGGACTTTCTGGAACGCGTCATAGATTACTTCCACACAATTTTCGCAGTCGGCGCTTGTCAACGTTAGAATGACACATCTGTCACAATATGATTAAAAATAAAATTTGAAAGTTCCCCATATTTCCCATGTATGCAAAAAAATTTATTCAAGGTCAAAGGTCAAAAAAATGAGTTTTTCGCGATTTTCAGCAAAACGGTAAGTTTTATCATAAAAATACTTCAGACAAAAATTGTAGATCATAAAATTATCTATTAAATATGTATCTCTAAAATACCCCAAAATAAGCTATGTGACAAATAAATCCCCAAGAACTAGAAAATATATAGTGCAAATAGAAAAAAGATTGTAGAGGAAAATTTTTCCCCAGAAGAATTCCCCTGGAAAATATATCCCCAAAATATACCCCAAAGGAAAAAAATCCCCTATTTTTGGAGGAAAATCCCCTAATCTGGCAATCCTGAGACTAACAGTATTTCATTTATTAGGCACACTGACATAAAGCAGGCATAAGACCCTAGCCACGCATACAATTGAACAGGAGATAGATGTTGTCTCGAGGTTACACTGGCGTATAAAATAAGGGACTGGGTTTCATTTTACCTGATATCTCAGAAACGGTGGCTCTTAGGAAAAAAAATATGGATACATATTTTATAGATAATTTTATGATCTACAATTTTTGTCTGAAGTATTTTTATGATAAAACTTACCGTTTTGCTGAAAATCGCGAAAAACTCATTTTTTTGACCTTTGACCCTAAATAAAAATTTTTGCATACAGGGGAAAGATGAGGAGTTTTCAAATTTTATGTTTAATCATATTTTAAACAATCTTACTGATTTTCAGCTTGGTGGGAATTTATGTAGCTTCGAATGTCTAAATTGACCAGACTAAATGTAAAGTAGGTTTTTTGTTAGTTTTTTAACAACGTTTAAAAACTGTAACTTGAAATTTTGCTAAATACATTTTCGTATACAGTGTGTCGAAATTAGGATCTGGCAAACGATAATGTAGTCGGTCGACTGAATGAGAGAATAGTTGCGCATTCTCGTATCTAATATTTAAAATTTCGAGCAGTTCCGGAAAAATCGAAATTTCTCAAAATCGTTTTATTTTTCCCTGGCTTTATATGAGAACAGATATAAAAAAAAACTGCACCTTTGTATTGCTACTTTTTCTGCACTATCCACTGGTGGCAACAGTCCGATTTTTCGTCTTCGTGAGGCCATCATCAGTTTACTTTTTTGTAATACGGCCCTTTTGTTTTTACAATAAAATCTAAAGCCATTTTTAATTCTTAATTGGCAATATTACAGTTGAATGTAATTGCTCAAACACGTTTTTAGCTTATCTTAGGTATCATTAAAAATAGAACAATTTTGAAAAATTTTGATTTTTTCGGAATTATTCGAAATCTTTATACACGCCATATTGTTAGTTAGGCACGAAAATGAGCAAATTTTTTCCTAATTTAATCGATTCCGTATTTTTTATATTACATTTACGAAATTCAAAAGTTATCCTATCTTTATCTTGGACACACTGCATATCTTGCAAACCATTATATGTGTATTTTATGTATTTGTTCCTATATATGTACCAAAAAGGAATAAAAGTCTGCAACTTTTGTACTGTGCAAGCGCATCTTTAGACTCACTCGGGAGCTTACGTTCCTGCCTGAAACGGTTATTATATTGTGGAAAATGTCAGTTACGTTTATGGAAAATGTACCCCTGAGTCGGGAACATACAGATTGCAGATGGACGTCACAGCCAGCGACAAAGACAGAGACCGGGAGAACGACAAATAGAGAGAAAAAGAGAGAGGACTGGCTGGAAGGAATGGAACGGGGAAAACGAAAGAGGGTGCGAGCAAACGAGGGAAGCGGCCAAATCCCCGTTGGCTGCGACTTGGTTTTGTCGTTTGCATTACTCGCAAGACTGACACAAAAGACAGACATTACCCACCTACTCTAAAACTCTACATACGTATCTTTTCCCCGCACGGTGACTCAAGTCATAAGCATGCATGAAATATAAAATGCGGAAAATGTAGGACGCGGTTTAGCGCACTTACAATATACAAAGACATAAGCCACGTTTAGATATTTTATATTACCTACATAAATACCTACGACGATATGCATAAATATTTTTGAGCTAAACAAGAAACGAAAATAAAACGAAGCTACCTTTCTTCCAAGAAATAATATATCTATCAACATAAGATGTAAAAGCATGAGAGGGTAGTTTTTTTAAGGGCATAAAGGCAAAATGTAACTATATTAAAACTTTTTTAGATTCCTAAGGGTTATTTGTAGATGTAGTATAATTAAAAGGAATTTTGGAGAAATAGGGCGCAGTTGTAAAAATATTATAAACAAAAAGGTACAGGACCAAAGCAACTGGTTAAAATTCTTGTGAAAAGAATTCCATCTCCTGGGCCCAAGGCTTTTACTGAAGATTCTTTTATCCTTAAAGTAGATACCAAAAACGAAGTACCGAAGGAGCTTCAAATATTTCAAAAGTTTTCGAGTCTTTCTGTTTTTTTGTTTTTGCCGCATAATTTTTACATTTTTTTTCAAGTACATACCTTAAAGGTTTTTTAAGAATTTTAAACGATTTCATGCATTTTGAAGGAGTTTAAACTTAAAGCCCTCTTTTCACACTCAAATTACAAAACACTGTTTCTCAAACTTTTTCGTTGGGTCCTTAAAAATGAATGAATACTTATCCTACTACCGCCACCACGAACCGAGTTAGCAACCTCAAGACAGGGTAGCAACAGCGTGGGAAAAACCCTAAAAGGCAAAACACTGCAACGAGCAGTTGAATTCCTGGAAACAAGCCGGTACAATCAAAACTATTTACAATCAAGGAATACCAGCTAAGAAAATGCTGCTCTTGCGAGGATAGGAGACCTTCGCAGAATCTGTCCTTTGTACTTCCACCGGTCTTATAAAAATTTACAACAGGCCCCAATTGAGAACAATTTGCAGCATAATTAAAAATTGGAAAAGGTCTTACCCCTCATAACCACAACACTTTTAAAAAACGCGGACACGTGTTTCGCTCACTTACGAGTCGTGAGCATCTTCAACGCAAGACTGAATTTTGATTACCAAGGAGCCTTAAATTTATATGTAATTTTAAAAGGGTAAGGGCGGGGGAAGGATTTTAAGGAAACGTGAATACGTTCAATGCCATAACCAAAAACTAAGAAAACCCAAGATCGGATGGTAAGTTAAAAGGGGAAAACGATTAGATGGTGCGACAAACACGTGCAGGGAAATGTTGGTTTGGGGTTGCAATTACTGAACTGACAAAAAATAGACTTTAAACCCCCAAACTGTAAAATTTAAATTTTCTTTTGCAAAAGTGAAACAAACTAGAATTTGGAATAGGACCGAGATCTGAATTCATTAGATGTCTTTATTCTTATGAATGTGTAAACTTTTTGTGCATCGAGTTCAGTTTTGCAAGAGACTTCTTTTATAAGTTTTAAACAATTAAGTAATAAACAATTTTAGACTTAAACACATAGAAAAATCAAGTGTAGCCCAACATAAACAAAAAGGTACAGGACCAAAGCAACTGGTTAAAATTCTTGTGAAAAGAATTCCATCTCCTGGGCCCAAGGTTTTTACTGAAGATTCTTTTATCCTTAAAGTAGATACCAAAAACGAAGTACCGAAGGAGCTTCAAATATTTCAAAAGTTTTCTAGTCTTTCTGTTTTTTTGTTTTTGCCGCATAATTTTTACATTTTTTTAAGAATTTTAAACGATTTCATGCATTTTGAAGGAGTTTAAACTTAAAGCCCTCTTTTCACACTCAAATTACAAAACAGTGTTTCTCAGACTTTTTCGTTTGAAACTGTCCTTTACCCTTAAAAATTATAAAAACATTACTCAAAAATTGGAAATTGTTTTTACATCTTATTTGTTTCAAGTACCTTCAAAGTTTTGCGAGAATTTTAAACAATTTCAAGTACTTTTTGAAGGAGTTTAAACTTAAAGCCCTCTTTTCACACTCAAATTACAAAACACTGTTTCTCAAACTTTTTCGTTTGAGACTCCCCTTTCCCCTTTAAAAGTTTTAAAAAGATTATTCAAAAATTGGAAATTAATTTTACATTTTTTTTACCTTTAGAACATATTACCAAATACGATGTAGTATAATTAAAAGGAATTTTGGAGAAATAGGATGCAGTTGTAAAAATATTATAAACAAAAAGGGACAGGACCAAAGCAACTGGTTAAAATTCTTGTGATAACAATTCCATGTCCTGAGCCCAAAGATTTTACTGAAAGTCCTTTGATCTTTAAAGTTTAAATTACGATTTAATTAAAACGAGCTTCAAATATTTTAAAAGGTTTTAAGTACTTTTGAAAGATATACCATGTTGTAAATTGTGTTTATGTTTTTCACCCTTAATTTTTACGTTTTCTTTTTTTCTAGTACCTTAATATTTTGAAAAGGTTTCGAGCACTTTGAAGAAACTCAAACTTTAAGACCCTTTTTAAACATACAAATTAAGTTCAAAAATCTGAAAAAAAAATTGGTCTGTGTCAATTTTTCTGCAATCCCCTCTCCCTATCTACGTTTTGGACTACAGTACTATACTTTTCATTCCCCTATTTATTTATAAGGAAAAAGTGTACCAGAAGTTTCAATATACCTAAGAGTTTTGCAAAAAAACAACAGTTTTAACTTATTCGTAAAACGATATTTTTCACGAACCTGCTACTGGTATACTTATAATTTTACTGCATACTTAACCACTTCCTTTTAATATCTGTTTTATTACGAAGGTGCAACGTAAGCTTAAGCAAGAAAAGCAATAAATTAATTATAATGGCAATTAATTACCGTTAAATGAGCCACAAATTACTGTTAACTCTGGTAAAATTATGCAGGCCATAAACGAAAAGCTTAAAAGCACAACAGTCAGTGTACGCGACAGCTCTGTAAAGATTTAAGAACTTTCATTTACATGAAGCAATAAACGTAAGGAGACCTGTGTATCTGTACATTTACTGGTGTCAAGTTTATTAAATGGTTTTGACAAGAACAGTAATTGCGTGTCAATAAATTATATTTATATTTGTTTTACCTAAGAAAATGTAATGAATATAACCAAGGGAAAATCAAATAAGAAGCCTATGTAGCCCATCCCTCAAAATCTCTCACTCACGTCGATTAAGCTTAATGGAAATCGATTAAGTGAAATTTGTGCTAACAATATCAATGAGTAGTTACCTGTACTTGTCCATGTAATATATCATCTAATATGGCGTGGTCCTGAAGCAAGGACCTGGTAATGAGTTTCTTGCGACGTCGTTTGTGCATTGTGAGGAAGCGTCCCGTGGACGCCGGAAGGGGAGCCGAACCCATGGCGTCCAACAGGATCCAGTCTTCTGGCGAAAAACTTTGATGTAATGGTGGCACCTCCGCAGGAGCTGAAACAAAAATATCATCATAAAAATATCGGTCGGTGCAAATGCCTCTTTTATTGTTTATTACATCATACATTTAAAATAAATATAAAAAGGACGATTCCATGGTTATTTTTTTCTACGGGGCGTCACAGCTGATCTATTTGATTTTGGCTGATGGAAGCCTACGAAGAAAAAGGACAAGACAGTAGGACTTCTTGTAAGCAAAAGGAGTAGTTAAGGGACATATTAGAAGCAGAAACAGGAGTAAAAAGCGGAAAATGAAAAAAACAATATTATAATACTACTACTCGCAAATATTAATTGACTTTAAATAGAAACCAGCTGAAGACTGTAGGTACTGATAATGACGACTAATAGTTTGATATAATTCCTATAAGTATATCATTAATGGATACATATATCTACAGAAAATTTATTTATCATATCTTGTGTGTTATTTGGTCTTAAACTTAAAAGTGTTTTTTTGCCCAACTTTAAAAATATGATAATTTTTATTTCGATTGTAGAATTATTTGTTATTATCAGATGGCGGTGTAAGTCAATTTAACGACACAACACTTCATCACCTTTTCATATCAGTAGATGGCGCTGGCGCCGTGTCATATGTCTGTACGTTTACGACGTAACCATGTATTAAAAATGTTATTAAATGTGAAAAGAGCCACAGCAACATGTGACCGGGCCAGTTATTGTAGTCAAAAAAATTCACAATAAATTATTTATTCCATACCTAATATTAGTGATAAGTGTAATAATGATGGGTTTATATGTTTCCCAATTATTTATATAACTATAATATGATATATAATAGTAGTTTTTGTTTAATGATTAATGTAAGCACAGCTGGAAAACACTATATATGTATTATCTTCTATAATATATCTAAAGTGCATATTTACTATTTGTATGGAAAATGTAAACACGATGATAGAGACATAAATAGAACATCAACTTTCGTCGGTTTAAAAAGTTTTTGCAAAGGTAATGAAAACATACCCCTTTTAAAGCTTTCATTCATTTTCTTTTTTTTACACTTTGTAAAATTCATTAAAATAAAATTACGTAATTTTTCATCAGTTGTAAATCATTTACTAGAGACAAATCTCATTAAGTAGGTCAAATCCCAGCGCCAAAGAACCAAATTGTCCGTTCGAAGTACTTTTCGGTAACAAAGTTGCCTTCTTCTTCAAGGGCTGAAGTGAACTGAAGTTCTTCGGATGTTCAGTTTTGTCTTTTGGCGTTAGCTTTTGAGCTATTTAGTGGGTTCTACAACACCGTTAAATTTTCCAGTCAATTAGAGAGACAGATCTGTTCATAAATTAAAAGTAGATACATTAGGAGCTAAATCTGGAGAGTACGGTGGATGCGTTAAGTCAGAAATTAATTTGTTGTTTATTTTTGTAATTTTTCAATGAATATCAAGTGTCTAGATGTTACTGTTCATTCTTTTTTATTTTTTGGACAAAATTTTTTATTTTATTTTTTTATGATTTGGCATTAAAAAATACATATAACCCTTAATTTTCATCCTTCTACCACTAACCCCCATTTTTGAATAGCGATGTTAGTACTGTAATAATCTTCTACTCTCAGTGGTCGATAACTGATCAATTATTATGATGTCACTACTCACCCAGCAAACAGCACGGAGTGGGGAAGAGAATGAAGCAGATTTTATCAATGTTCACGAATGTTCCAGAATCTTGAAGATCATTCAAGAATGTTCCAGAGTGTTAAAAAAAGTAGAAAATGTTTTGAGTCATTATAGGATGTTCTGGGTAGTTCAAAATTCGCGAATATTCTAGAATGTTCCATCAAACGCGTAATATATTCTTACACGGACAACGCCGGGTAGGGTATTACTGGTAGTTACATATAGGTACGAATCTATTCAATGGAAAGATATTTGCATCCGTCCCCAACGTATTTATAAACAATACCAGCAATGAAACCCGGCGTTGCTCGGGTTAATATACATCACATGTTTAATGATATAAAAAATATGTAAGGATCTATTTTTTAACGCAGATATTATAGATTTATATCATAGATAACATAGATATTGAAAGACTTATTCGGCCATTAAACATTTCAATTTTTTTGGTCACTGTTCGCTCTTGTTTCCACTTGATCTTCACTCAACTGCAAACACAATTTAACTGACAAAAAGTCACTGAATGTTGATTTATATATCATCGAACATCGAAATTCCTAGTACCAGAACACTCTAGAATATTTAGATGTACATCACTTTGAAACGTAGATGTACACTTTTTGAAACTTTCTAGATCATTCAAGAAATTTTTAGAACTTTCTCGTACATTCTAAGTCGATAATAACATTTTGCGCTCATTTTATAATTTTTTAGATCATTTCAGAAATTTTGAGATCTTTCCGGACAGAAATATTTCTTTTCACCTTTTTGCCACCTACAACCACCCACTTCCACCCACCGCGACCAAACTCCCTTACTCCCACCTGGAGACCAAGGGGTATTTACCACCCCAACAGGAAGTTGATTGGAGTAGGTAGAGATAGAGAAAACCTTGTCTTTACGTATGAACATTAGCATTTTATATATGTATTTAAATTAGATTTAGATTAATACAAAGCTTTTTTAAATTTACGATGAAATTATCACATAAACAATTCTGCAAACAATTAAAAAAAAATAATTTCTTCATAAACAATAAACATCTCGATAAAATACTGATAGATACATAGTTGGCTATCCAAATATATCTTGGCATTACTTTCTATTTGAATTATTTTTATTGTATAATTCTGTTGAGAATTTGGCCCATATACCTACCTACATATATAGCATAGACGTATATTTGCTAGGATGGCATGTTTTACGCAACAACTTTGGATATTAGATATCATATTGCAATCAGGCTCTTTTTTTTTCCACAATTTATTCCTCTACAGCACCATGCAGTAGGTAAATACATGATTAATTCTTGTGGTTATATTATTATTAATCATGTTATATGAGGGATTAAATCTGATAACAATAAACTTACGATAAACAAATAAAAATGTAATCCCGTTTTCCAAAACGATTCTCTTCTTCTTCTAGAACTAAATAAAACAATAGGTAATGTAGGTATGCAGGTTCACATCCACAATTTTTTGCTGGGAGAATCAGAATCGAATCACAATCGCGTAAATAAACTTTACACCGAAGTCTATAACAAGCTGTATTAGGTACTGATAATAAATCTGTGCGTTTCGATGATAATATAATAATACATGTGATTAGACTGAACGATTACAGCTGTCGTTATAAATAAATTGCACAAGATACAAGATTTCATTTGAAGCATCTACTTACTAAGGTAATATATGTATGTACTTTATCTTTATCTCATTACGTATTGACATATGTATACATACATAAGTACGTAAGGAATACATGTACGTACATAAAAATATCTGTATATTTATGGGGAATACCTAATTGCTTACACGAATGTAGTAGTAGTAGAATAGTAGCAGAAGCAGCACTAACAGCTACAGTATACAGGGTGTTTGAAAATCACAAGGTTTGAGATCTGTTGAACGAGGTTTGAGTTTGTTGGATATTATCAGATATTGGCGGATTTCTTCCCTCAAAACCGTCATTAATACGATTTCTAACTGAGAGATGAAAAATGTAGGTAATAAAAGTACCTTTCCAGTGTTAGACGTATTTCCAAAAATTGTTTTTTAAACTTACTATATGGTTATGGATTCGTTTATGTAATATAATTTTGGATAAAAAATTGTTATAAGAGATTGAAGAGGATGCCCGAGCGTTGAGATGACACATCACCTGATCTGAAATAAAAAATAAACCAACCTAAGCAATCAGACTGCCCATAGCGGCGTAACTACCATAGGGCTAGACGGGGCAGTGCCCCGGGGCCCCCGAGCTCAGGAGGCCCCTCGGACTCTTGACTTACAAACTATAAAATGTGTTAGATATATCCACTAACTTTTATTAAAAAAAACCTATATTAATTAATTAATCCAGTTATTCATTCCTAAACTCTGCGTGTAGAACCAGGACGTGCCCTGCTACCTATGCACAATAAAGAACTAATGATAAAGTAGCTTTGCAACTTTAAAGTATTTAAATGTAACTACATATTTATATTTTGAGTTGCATTGATAAAATTTTGATTTATCGTAACCCAGATTCGTCGTAAAACGTACCTATAGTTGGTGAATATAGAAAGTGGTGTTATTGGATTAAAAATCTCTACTTAATTAGGATTCCGTACCCAAAGGGTGCTCAACGGGACCCTATTAACGTGCCTCCGCTGTCTGTGTGTGTCACAGGACCGTATTTATTTTTGAACGGTAACAGGTAGATATTTTCTTTTATTTTCATAAAATACTTTTAATTTGTTCATTAAATAAAATAAGTTACAATTTGTATTTGGTTTTTTATTTTATTATGGAGTCGACTGTATTACGACGAATTATAACAATTCTGAAGTATTTACGTCGAATTCGGAACACGACGAATACGGAACAAACGATTTGGAATAGTTTAGTTGGGGCCCTATTTTATTTTTCGCCCCAGGGCCTGTAGTTACCTAGGTACACCACTGCTGAGTGGGGCCCCATTTTTTGATTTGCCCCAGGGCCCTTGGTTACCTAGCCACGCCACTGGGTCGATATAAAATTTTGAGAAGGAAGGGCTTCTAAATTTTTTTGTCCTTTTTTCAGATAATCTCATATTTACAATTATGCAAGTAAATTGTTTTCATGTCTATAACAAAACTTAATATAATCTTTGATCAATATTCGTTATTATTTTCGTGACAATGCATTTAATATTGATTTTGATACAAACCAGTGATTCAAACAGAAACATTATAAATTGAAGAAGTATTTTTTACGGTGATAAATAATTTATTTTTTATAGGTATGATTCATTCTTGGTTTTTATCAAAACTAAAAATCGTTGGGATCATATTTCATTAATTTTTGTTTTGATTTGAAGAGTCCATTTAATTATGAAGAAGTAAAAAAATGTTTCCTTTTTGATGTAGGTACCTTTCTATAATTGAGAATTCTTTAAATAAAGTTTATTTTTCTTTTTCGAACAGTAACAAAATTGCTGACGACATTTTCTGTACCATCCAGCATTCAACGGCATTATCATTAATAACTGGATTGAGCTGGAGTATTTGTTCTGCACTTCTGCAAACCTCGCCAGATCCATTAGGCAAATTAAATGTAAGTTTACATTCAACAGTCCAAAGGTTTATATAAACATTCATGTTTACAGAATTATCGAAAATTTCCATCCATATGATGAAATGAAGTAATAAAAAATTAAAAAAACTCGGGGAGCAAGCAAGCATTAGAAATGGCGCATTGGAGCGGTCCAGAAGTTGCCCTGAAGGTAATTGATTAATAGGATCGAGGAGGGTGACTATTTCGATAGGGTAGGTCTCATGTTGCCCGTTGGGAAGACATATTTATCCCTACCTACGCCCCCATCTTCTTCCCTATGATACGACGAGGTTCCATTTTTCAAATGGCACGAAAGGCCAACGTAATTACGAGGGTTATGATTAATTGATTGCCACCGTGGTTTTAAGTCTGTTCGAATTTTATTTTATTACCAGAAACGACGTATAAATGAGAGGTGAATGCTACGAGAAAGGGGGAAAAAATTGGACCCCAAATAGGATTGCCATCAGGTCTTGGGAGATTTCCAGGATTTTCTCAGAAAAGCTATTGAACATCGAACTTTTATTAATGAAGAATATTAAACTCTTAATCAGCAATTTAGATATGTATTTAGACTCTTGGATGCAAATTGTAAATTCGAACTTCCCATCAGCACGCCAGAGGTATGTAGCTATGTAGTTTCATAGCAAAAACAAATGATGGTAAGTATACGGCGTGCTGATGAGATCTACATTGTTTCTGGATTTAGAATCTACTTCATGTAAAAACGTAAATTAATTTTCATTTTGTAAAATCTTTTATGCGACACTCATTACGTAAAAAAAATACAAAGGAACAGATAATACGTGAAAATTGCCTAGGTGACCTTTAAAATATGTATGTATGTATTTATTTTAGTAATAAATATGATACGAAACTAATAAGAATTTATTTTTAACTTTCCTAAATTCCAAACGAGCTTTTTAGTCAAATTTCCCGGATAAATCTAACAACCCTCCTATGTGTCTACTCGCAAAACGTTTCAACAAAATATTTTTTTATAATTTCTGCCGGGTAAAAATATCTATCTAATGATGTCTAAAAGCGAATTACTTTAGTCAATAAAAAAGAAAATTGTCGCCTAAAGTCGGTATCCTGGCTGAAACGTACAAAGAAATGGAAAGAGCTTTGACGTAAGTATCCACTTTAAAATAAAGCTGTGGGCCCTTAAAGCTACCTTCGGATTGTTATTAAAAAAAAAAACTTCAAGATGTATTTTTTCTCGTTTTTTTGTTTAGTTATCCGATCAAATGTGTAATTATCTATTCCAATACCCGATCAATTTTCTTCGCTGAAGGCAGAAGTACATGTATCTATGTACATAATATGGTCAATTCGCTTACAGCTACTAAATCCAATTTCAGGATAATTAGTCAAAGTAATTTGATCAAAGAGTAAAAGGATAAAATACATTTTATCAGGGAGGTACAAACTGGTTTGTCTCGAAATACCTACTCACCAACTTCAACTTCAAATAAGTAACTTTTGCTAAGAGTTTGGATAGTAACATTTTCAGTAGAAGCCAATTTTAAACCAAAATTAGAAATACTTTTGCTTCATCCAAACATATTTATCCTGAAGATGTTATCAACTAAGGCTAAATAAAGTTAAATATGTTTTGCCTAGAGTTTCAATGGCAAAAAATTCAGGACATATCAGATTGGGCTACAAGATGAACCTGTTTTGTCCAGTTCAAACTAATTTATCCTGAAAATTCAGGGCAAACCAATTTGGACAATGAGATAAACTAGAAACTAATTTATTCTAACGATATTCTGAGGTAATCTCAACGTCAGCTAAACTTTTTTTGCCTATGGTTTGTCCAGTAACACATTCAGAACAAATCAATTTAGACGAATATTTTTATAAATTTACACAAGTTTTGCCTACAGTTTGCCCCATATAACACGTTAAGGACAAATAAATTTGGACAAAGAAATGAAATGTGACCAATTTCACCTACTACTTTTGCCCGGAGTTTAGGTGGTAAAGGATTCAGAACAAACCTGTTTAGACTAGGACGAACTAGTTTTGCCTAGATCCAACTAATTTGTCATAGATATGTTACCAGCCAGCCCCTACTTCTGGTAAACTATTTTAGCCTATAATTTGGATGGTAATACATACAGGAGAAGCCAATTTTGACTACGAGATGAACCAGTTTTGCCTATTAGTTCACACCAGTTTGTACTGAAGCGTCATGTCACCAACCAACCCTTCCAACTATTTCTGTCTCAGGTTTAGAAGACAATAGATTCAGGACAAACCAATTTAGATTTTAGGACGAATTAGTTTTGTTTAGTCCTTAGTACCTATGTTACCAGTCAACACACCTTTCTTGGGTTCGTTGTTACCCTATGGCTAGTATTTGCGTCAGGAAGTCTCAAATATGGTATTGACTACTGTGGCTAATCCTCAATTGATTTTGGTGAAAGCTGACACACTGCAAGGTATTTTTGTCTTCCTGTTTGAACATGCCAGTTACATGTCACATTGTAATGCAAACTTATACCTACTTAAAAATCATTTAACTGTTGAACTTCCGTTGGCCGGTTACAACTTAGCACACCATTTGTCTAGTTAACGCCAACAGTTCATTTATTGTGAATTAACCCACTTTCGAAATGTTTCGTTAATGATGTTTCCCTTGTGTGTATCTGATTCTATGTTTATGTGTGTGTGGGTGCGTGTATTGCGCGTGTGTTTATTGGTTTTGCAAGCAATCATCGAGATGAACGTCCTCTGTGTAATAATATGAATTGATTGTGGCCGTTGCATGCTAAACTGCAAAAACAAGGTTGATGTTTGGATAATATCGCGTATGCCTGTGTGTACCTACATGCGAGGTCATGTTTACATGACAGATTGGCATAAACAATGGGCACACATCTAATTATAACGTTTCCAGGGTGTGCACATCTAATCTTACTAATCGTAAGACTAAATATTGATCTATTGTTGTGGAGTAGATCGATTGAAGTGATAATTATAGTGAAAATCGGTTATATCGACTCCGTTTATACAGTTGGTTCGCGTATGACGACGAAATAGTCTGGGTACTTAAATGCGACCTTTTATAAATTTTTTAGTCCGGATATAACAACGAAATCAATGCAAGATTTTGTTCGAATTGTCAGTGCAGAGTACAGGTCAGAAGTAGGTCATTATTTATTGTCCCATTACTTACAGTACAGGAAGAAAATAATGGACGAAATCCGTCTTCCTGTTACTAAACTACGGGGCACATGATACGGTACTCGCTCTGAAACGTAACTAATGCAAAAATATATTTATTGATCGAACACGTACGACATAGACACACTAATGAAGTTGTACTATAAACATAATATAATCTACGTACAGTACTTTTTGTATATTTATTGATGGTACATAAAATACATATAATAATTATGTAGGTACCTATTGCACATAAACATATAGGTAGATAGATAGGTACCTTGTAGCAAGCCTTAAATAAATATTCCTTAGCACAAAGCAGAAAATACGTGACATGTTTAAATTACTTTGTAAAAAATAATAGGTTCTATAGGAAAAAACAAGGTCGTTATAATGCAACAACACAAAATAATACATAGTTACAATAATAAAATTGTTATTACAAGGTACTACTGATAAACAACTCATTTCCGATAAATGCTTTAAAAATAAAAATAATAAAAAGAAATTGAGGGCGTTAGACACGCACTATTCCGTATTAGAAGCAGTCGCAAACACACGTAATATATACTTTTCTCAAATTCATTACGGATGTTGACCAAAATTACTTTTTATTATTTTGTATTGTGGCGTTCGATGAATAACTTCAGACGGCACGATGAACGCCATCTACCTAAGCAATTGTTTTAAAATTAATTAAATTGACTCTTAATAGATGGCGGGTGTAGTTCTTCAAGTAGGGAAGTACCAAAATTGTGTCAGAACTGTCTACGTGTGCTAATTAGTTCGCGACCAACGTCAGGCTATTTTCGATAGAACACTGTAGTAGGTATAGTTTGTTTGGAAATGACCAAGAAAAGGGTTTATAGTATGTCTTACAATTTTTTGGCATTAAAAGTGGACGTGAGAGGTGGTGAAGCGAGGCAGCTGTGTATACGTATTCAAACATCTACTGGGAGTTCATAAAGTCTCGGAAATCATACTTTAAAATGAAGAAACACGTTTGTATAGCTCTCAATTGATAACCAAACTGATTGCCCTTTAAAGACACAGCCGTTTATGCCGCAAATTTCCGCAAATTTTCGAATCAAAACCTACAGGGTACTTCCCGTGAACTCAGAATTTTGAAACTTGGCACGAAGTAGCGTCTTATAGCACAGATAAAGGAAAAATTACGAAAACCGTAAATTTTTAGTTACATCATATAATAAAAATATTTGTAATAATTTTAAAGTTACTACCCCTTTCCTCATGAACGCGTAGAGGTATTAAATTGAAATTCATATCAAATACTCAGGTCTATATACCTTCAAGCTGTAACAACTTCTGTCAACGCAATCAAAAGAAATAGCAATTTAAGCCGCATATTTTCAAACTCGCAACTACTCGCAAGGGAATCAAAACCTAAAGGGTACTTCCAGTCGATTTAGAATCTTGAAATTTGGCATGAAGCAATGTTTTATAGCACATATAAAGGAAAAATTCCGAAAACCTTAAATTTTTAGTTACATCACATATATACAGGTTTGTACGGAACCCTCGGTGCGCGAGTTCGACTCGCACTTAGCCGGTATTTTTATTTGAATAATTTTGTATTCCTTCTGAACCCATATTACTATATCAAAACTACCCCTTCCTTATCTTTGTGGGCCAGCCAGGTGGGGTAGGACTTTTAAATCTTAACAAGGATTCCAACTATCGATTACAAATTTACACATTTTTTATTCGAATAACTTTTTTACCTTTGTAAATCCAAACACTGCCTCTTACAAGTTTACAAGACCAATTTCTCATTTAATGACTTTTGTGAGGCAAGTACCTAGTGAGAATAAAGTGAAGTTTTTTAACAACGTTTTTGGCACTTTTTTTCTCGGTGATGATGTTTACCGCAGTTGCAAAGACCATTAGTGATGTGAATCAATGTTTGCACTAATCGCAAGCGAATGAGGAACAAAAAAGGTAGGTATCCATTAATACGAAGTAAAAACACTAAACGCTTTCACAGTAACGAGCTCAAAATAAAAACAGACTTTCGACTAATTGTAAGCACTTTTTATGTATGTGCCTGTACACATATTAATTATTTGATAACTAATCAATGAATTGCTAAAAAGCATTCAAGAAAACCATGATTACAGCAGAAAATAAAAAGAACAGAAATTTTTCTATTATACAGGATGCATTTTCTAATTTGAATTTTATATTTTCTTTGTAGTAACATTTTGAAATTTCAAAATAATTATTTACAATTTTTTTGAGATTTCATTTGTGCTATTAAGACTTTCATAGACTTACTAGTATAGGTACAGGGAGTGCTCAAAATAATTCAGATCTAAATTAAGATTGATATGAAATACAAAAGTAAGTATGTAATTGTGACATTTTCAGATTTTTGATGTGAAACATCTATAGGCGCTGGTAAACTGGATGCGCAAGCGCCCGTGGGATTCTCTTCCCACTCGGTTCGACGGTGTCGTTTACGATAGTAAACTAGAAGATGGAAGTGAATTAATTATGATTGTTGTGTACATTTCACCTAATAAAAAAATGAATGATATTTCATTTTTACATGAGAAATTATTTCCGTACAGTCACAGAGGTTCAATAATTTTTAAAACCAATAAAGATAAACTACCATTGATTTTAGCTGGAGATTTCAATGTAAATTTTGCTAAAGATGAATCAACGCCATTAATTACGTTCCTCCATAAAGAATTTCAATTGCAAATTAACAACAATCCAAGAGAACAATAGATGCTGTATTTATTAGATGTCTTGATAATGTTATGTCCAATACTTTTGTAACATACTTCAGTTATCCTCGACCAATTATCACAGTAATGCTGTCAGAGGCAACATCGAATATAACTGTTAATGAAGTCACTGATTAAAAGAATTGAGTTGACGCAACTTGAAATAAATTTTTTAATTTTTAATTTTTGTATTTAATAAAAATAAATGTTTATTAAATAAATAGTCATCATTTTGTGAAAAAAATTCGTAATATTTGATTTTTTCATTATGCCATATTTAGTTCCTGTCGTAATATTGTCTTTCATGCATATTACTTGTACAAACTCGATGTTTCACATCTGCCAGGCATCCCGTGACAGCTCACATTTTATTTTTCTATAATCTTTATTATTTATTTCATTTTTCTGCCTTCTAATGTCATCATTAACGAATAAAAAAAATGTACCTATTGGTTATTTTTCATTAAATTTTAGTGCATACGAACAATAAAATTAAGGTTGTATGGGTAATTAACAGTCACAGTATCGACGCGGCTCATTAACCACTTGCTGTGTATACAAGATAATGATAATTCGGGCAATCGACAAAGCAACAACTGCCACAAATTGTTATTCATGCAAATACGTGAAAATAAATCGGGATATGAATTAAACATGTTCGTTTACAAATTTCATTTACGTGCATTCGAATCACTGTTTAACCAATTGAAATTGCAAATTAATTTAAATTTTCATATCGTGGATGATACCAACCAACATATTTTAAGCAGCGTTTTTGATCATTCGATCTTAATTTTGTATATAACCGACGACGACATCAGTTAGTTATTTTTATTTAATTTTCATAAAATTTAATGATGTAACATTTAATTTGGGCATCGTTACGTTAAAAAACGGTAGAGAAGCTTTATCCCTTTTTAAAATGCCTTATCAGACGTATATCAAGCTAGCATACCGTCTGATTATGGCTAAACGGTACGAGCGACAAATTTTTGGATTCGGTAACAAATTAGCGACAAATTATAGTGCAAGTTAGAAATCGGAAAAAAAACTTTGTCGTGATAGCTTGATATACGTTCTTATCAGAAGAAATACCAATGGCTTAAACAAATCTATTTAAAATGTTTTTGAGTGTAGGGGTAGAGGCGACAGATAAAAGATCGAATATTTAAAAAGAAACAGATCCCCTTTGCATTATTTAATTTAAATTAGATAAGAAAGTATTTGGGAGTGCTTTTTGTCTCAAATCCCAATTTTGTAATTGTACTAGTATTTGACCTAAGTACAGGTAAATGACCAATTATTTGATAAGAAACTAACTCAACTTAACCTAACCTAATTTTAATAATTAAAAAATTTTTGTCTGAAAATTCAGCTCTATGGTAATGTTAATATCTCGTTAGTCGTAAAGACAACGGGCCTGAATATCCAGTTTTATAGTTTTACTAAATGTCGTCATATGTATGGGTGGAGGTGACGGACGACTTCTATTCCCAGGTAAATTATCAAGTATTTGAAAAGAAACTGACCTAACCAAACCTACCCACTCCTCAGCTAATCTAATCTAAAATATTCAAAAAATGTAAAAAACCAATTTCGCAATATAACACTAGATTAAGTTAGCGTTGGATTAGGAATACTTTAGTTTAGCTTTGATAACTTTTTATCAAAATATGTTTACATACCTAGTATGAAATTTTCAGTATCTAGAACATTGACTGGCTAGTCAAAAACTGAAAATATTAGTGGTAGCTGGTGGTAGGTAAACTACATACCGAAAATTAGCAAAAACAGTCATGAAATTGATTTGGCGTTGTCTGTTAATTTTGATAGAGTATTGGAGAAGCAAACAAGCATTTGCTCTCCACTGTAAATTCACTTCCAACTCCAATTATGAAGCATGCATCAGCCAGTTGTTCAGAGAGAGCTAGAAAAATGCCAAAACATCACCCTCCGAATTAAATTTAAAAAAAACAAACACTTTTCAATTTCATTGTTTGCCTAAACACTAAATGCCTTGCGAAAACAAAAATGTGTATCCAACAGAAATGAAATAAAAACATTTTTAAAATTTGACGTTTGTTACAAAATTCGGTTTTGTAAATCAATCGTTTGGTACTGTTGTACATACTTATCGTTGGCGATCTTACAATTAGGAAAATACGAACGAACGGTAAATGTTCGGTTGAGAGGTCGACGGAATATGTACTTATTTTGGTAAACAAACTGTCGTGTTTTCCGTCAATAATAGTGAATGTATACGGTTCTATTTTTAACGGCCAGTCGTTAAATGCGGGCTACTACATTATTTGTTAGGAGTTAATAACCTGCAATAAAACAACGGCACCCGCTACACTTAATAATACCTACAATAATATCGACTTAAGGTAATGAATGACGTGTCGAAAAATAAGACAGATGTAAGATAAAATTAAGTGTTTGTGTTCGATAAAAATGAACTAAAGCAATTACAGTACAAAATTATTAAAATATTTACTTAATTACACAAATTTGTGTTGTATAGGGGTGGGTCTGTTTAATTTTAAAGTAATATACTTTTATAACGAATCCGCTTATTGCAAACTGTCGTTTGTAACTATGAAATTATTTCCCAAATAACCAAACGTATGAAACTTTTATTGCTTACAGTTACAGGTTCGTAGTAAGCGGATATTGCAATTTAATATTTTTAATTTACTAACTAGCTAGTATCACACGTTTACTAGAATTTTGGATCATCTTAAACTGAACGATTCTGAAACATTCTCAAACATTCTACTACTACTCGCGAAAACTCGAGAACATTCCAAAACATGCTGTAATGATTAAAAACATTCTCCAACATTTTGAAAATTCTTGAATATTCCAAATCATTTTGGAATGTAGTAAGCATTTTTTTACTTTTTGGAACATTTTTGAACACTCTGGAACATTCTAAAAAAATGTTGGACATTTCAGCAAAATTTAGAATATTTTATTCATTACTGTCACTTTTTGATTCACTAAACTGCTTAAAATATTTTCGATTTCATTTGTAGAAAAAAGTATCGTGTTAGACAAAAATATATATGTATCATATCACACATTTTTGCTACCCACGCCCACTCACTTTCACCCTTCCCCTCCCCCCAGACTTAACTCTCTTATTATGGAAGATAGCCCTCACTATCCACCATTACCTTCGCGAATGGAGAAAAGTGAGGATTCACAAAAAGCCCCTGTGTTTTTATATCCATTATTTATTGATTTAATTAGTTCCTATAAATGGTATCTACCAACCTATGATAAGGAATAAAAAATAAAATTCGGAATAAAAAAATTTTTCCTCTTATTGTTTGGTAATCAATATTGTGAAGTTATTGGAAATTTTGTAATCTATCTTAGACGTTCTACACAAGTAGGTACGAGGATGAATAAAATATAAACGAGCCTTTGTTTATAAAACATTTATTTTGAAAATTTTCACAAAAACCCAAATTTCTCTATTTTTCGACATATCCCCCTTGTTTAATTATACATTTTTCCCAACGGATTGGTAGATTTTTCATCTCGTTTTCATAAAAAGAAGCAGGGCGGGAGTCTATCCAGTTGCGCACAAACGCCTCCACATGTTCATCAGTCTGAAATCGCTCGCATCCTAGCGATTCTTTGAGGGGCCCAAACATGTGGAAATCACAAGGGGATAAGTTTGAGCTATATGGATGGTGCTCCGACTAAGTCTAGTGCATTTCACTGATTTGGGCCTGCGTTAAAGCGATGCGAACCCGAGCAGCTTTTTGATCTTCACTCAGCAACTTTGGGACCCAACGAATTGAAATTTTTCGGAATCCCCAGTTTTTCATTATGATTGTGTGGACACTCCCATAGCTGATGCCGAGTTCAACAGATATCTGAAGCACAATGGCGTGGTGGTCCCCCTCAATAGGGTTTCTAACGCGTGCAATGTTAACCGGCGATATGCTGGTGCGCGGACGACGAGGATGATTTACATTTTCGACACGATTACGCCCTTCGTTAAATTCTTTGCACCAAACTGTTACCCGTTGCCACGAAAGCGTTTCATTTCCGAACTGTGCTAGCAATCTGCGCAAAATTTCAGCTGGTTTCACGTTTTCACGTGTAATAAACTTAATAATAATCCGTTGCGCAACGCTGCTATGCATCTCTTTTTCTCACTCATTGTGATAGCTACTAACCAAGCAAACACAGCAATACGACGAGTCGTTTCCGTGTCACCTAATATCCCCACTTCAAGATGCTAACGCCCGTATGCGCCTTGAAAAACTATCCGGCGCTCAATTTAAAAAGGCTCATTTATATTTGATCCGCCCTCGTACATTCGGAGAAAGCGATTTCCTTATTATAATTCCTAAAATAATTGCAAAACAATCACAAAAAATAATTCTCTCTCTCTTTATTTACTTACTGAATATGAATCATACTACATACATACCTATGTAAATTAAAAAGTTAATTAAGTTTCCTTTGAAATGATCTATATTTCCTGCATTCATATCAGTGGCAGCTCATGGTGAAATGAAGGGAGTGTTCTGCATCGATGGCAGCTCAACTATTATTACTGTTTGCACATTGGCATCTAATGTAGGGTAAATACATTTGAAAATAATTGTCATAAAACTTAGCAATTAGGTCACCAAAGTAACCAAAGATTTTTTGGTTGCTCTACGACTATTATGTAATCCTTAATTTATACTTGTATTCACGTACGGCAAGACATTATCTCCTAAATATTTTCATCTAATAACAGAAAGTAGTGTTTGATTCGCAAATTTTTCATTTCAATAAATTGCCACATTTTTGTGCAACTTTGATAAATTTGGCATCAACAGGTGGATATGTATGTATGAACGGATTGTCGGTTACGCAAGGTTTTGAAAAACATGTTGATCTGTATTTAAAAGTTCAAGGCATATTGGGTGTGCAACAGCCGTAGAAAGCATTTAAGTGAGCAAATTAATTAATAACGCCTTGCATCTAGATATTGTATTTGTCAGGTTAAAGCAAGTGCAAAAGGTAAGGTAAACAAGGTTTCTATTACTAAGACTAAAATAGTAGATATTTTTTAATTTATTGCAGAATTTTTTATGAGAATGTGTAAACGTTCTTTAATGAGGGATGTTGTTATTTTTTTAAGCTCTTGAAAGTTGGGTTGTCCTAATTATGCTCGAAAAGAATTTTTATGGGTAACAAGTAATCGTACTCGCTCGTGTTGTCTTTTCCTACAGTGAAAAAATTACCAATTACCAAATAAATTGCGAAAATTGTGATGTTATTTACATAGGTCAGAGTGGTAGTTCTATTCAAACACGCTTAAAAGAACATTTGGATAGCGTAAAAAACAAAAAATACACAACAGGCCTAGCAGAACATTGTACCACAAAGAACCACAACATAGACATTAGTAACATTAAAATACTGCATACTCAATCAAAAGGTAAAAAACTCACGCTGCTAGAAAATCTGGAAATACAAAATGCCATCCTGAATTGTAAAAATTTAGTTAATAATCAAAAAGAAATAAATACATACAACACACCATTAATAATCACACAACTCTAATTGTTTTGTTTACCTCCACTTTATAATTTATGTATAAAAGCCCATGTTAAGCATCTTAGCCTTAGTAACTATTGTACTCTTAAAAATGACCTTTTAGAGGTCGAAACAATTGTCGAGAAATAAACAGTTTAGTTGAAACATTTCTTTTCTTTTAGAAAAAATTATTCACAGAAACGTAATATTACACAACCTAACCTAACCTGATGACCAAATGATATTTTTAATTGATTGCCAGGATAATTAGGTTATGGCAATAAAAGATGTAATGCTCATACTCTCCTGTACCTATCCTTTATTTCATCAAGGAAATGGTAATCTCAAATTGTTACTGGGACTTAACCTGACCCAACCCAACTTAATAATAAGGTTCTGGTAGTAAAAGAGCTAGTGAGTGTTCATGTTCTTCATTGTCCCTTTTTCTTTAAGGTGATGACAATATCAAATTGACATTTTAACATCAAAATCTAATATAACCTAACCTGGCCTAGCAAAGAATGCTTTTGTTTGATTGCTAGACTCTGAAGGTTATGGTAGTAGAAGACGTAATGTTCATGATCCTATTTATCTTTTTTAGGGTTCCGCACCTCAAAAGGAAAAAGCGGAACCCTTATAGGATCACTTTGTTGTGTGTCCGTCCGTCTGTCAAGACCCTTTTCTCAGGAACACGTTGAGGTATCAAGCTAAAATTTATACCAAATATTCAGGTCTATTGTCCCTTGGAGCTGTGAAAAAATTAAACTTCTAAGCCGACGCAATCAAAAGATACAGCCGTTTATGCCGCAAATTTCCGCAAATTTTCGAATCAAAACCTACAGGGTACTTCCCGTGAACTTAGAATTTTGAAATTTGGTACGAAGCAACGTCTTATAGCACAGATAAAGGAAAAATTGCGAAATCCGTATATTTTTAGTTACATCATATAATAAATATATTTTTAATAATTTTAAAGTTACAACCCCTTTCCTCATGAACGCGTAGAGGTATTAAATTGAAATTCATACCAAATACTCAGGTCTATAATACCTTTAAGCTGTAACAAAATCAAACTTCTATGTCAACGCAATCAAAAGAAACAGCAATTTAAGCCGCATATTTTCAAACTCGCAACTACTCGCAAGGGAATCAAAACCTAAAGGGTACTTCCAGTCGATTTAGAATCTTGAAATTTGGCATGAAGCAATGTTTTATAGCACAAAAAAAAGAAAAATTCTGAAAACCTTAAATTTTTAGTTACATCACATATATACATGTTTGTACGGAACCCTCGGTGCGCGAGTTCGACTCGCACTTGGCCGATATTTTTTCTTTATAGAATTGCCGGAAATGACAATATCAGAATGTCATTATTATTTCCTATAAAACCTATCCTAACGCAGTTCAACCAAACCTTATTTCAAGCGAAGGATGATTTTATTTTGTTGGTAGAAACTTATAGTAGAAAAAGATGTCATGTTATTGTCCCTTCTTTATCATTTTCTTTATAAAAAAATAGCAGTATCACATTGTCATTTTAACATCTCCCTTATAAAATCTAACTGGACCTAACCTAGTCCCCTTGGGGATCTAATCAAATCATACTCCAAAGCTTCTATGTCATCTAGAAGTGGTTAGGATTTCGAGTTATCAAGTAATAATTGCAGGTATTTCTAATTGTTGATTTTACTGCTAACCAATTAGGTGTGACTTATCAAAAATTCGACATATTATCGACGTTAGAGTTTTTAAAGTTTCAATGTATCAAATTGTCATCTGGACATATCCCATTAAACTTACCCTAACCCAACGTAATCTAACCTAACTTCAAGCGAACGGTGCTAAAATAAAGAAGTCATAATAAGAAAAGACGTATTGTTCATGCTCTTTCTCCTTCTTTTCTTTAAGGAAACGGTAACATTAAATTTTAATTTTAACATCTCCCATAAAACCTAACCTAACCCAACTTAATCAAACCATACAGGGATTTGATCAAATCCCAATATCAAATGGCCCAGAAGTTGTTAAGAGTTATTTTTATAATGCTTAATATACCTATGATTTCCAGAAAAATATCGTTTCGCATTGATCTATGATCGATGTATATATTACCTAATAAAATTTAGTCAAATTTGCATTTAATATATGTACAATCATTTTCCATAACATTATACAGATTAGTAATATCAGAAATCAAGTACGTACAGTGTTTGCAAAAAATCATTGTACCTACTGTTTACAACAATCCCGTTATTTACAACAAAAGAGAATGGAGAAACGAACGACCGAGATGAAATGACAGGTCAGTAACATCAAACAAAACAGAAGAGAAACTGTCATTTTATTTACCAAGCAAGTGTATATTCTATCTACATCAGCGATCGTCAACACAAAAACGTCAATTATTTTCGCTCGAGACGATCTTGTTATTATTAATGTTCTTGTTTTTGTCAATGTAATATTATACTTACGTATATACACAAAAGTATGGCGTAGTCACTCCAGCACAAAGTGATCATTATTAATATCTGCAATTTATGAAAATAATTTTATAGAAAATTAGAAAATAATTTAAATAAAAATAGATTCGTTTTTTGTTTTGGGTCCCACTTGGACAAATTATCACGAAGATTTAAATGTACGCCACTGTATGTATAGTGAGAGAATTGACCTGTCGTTTCTATGAATTTTACATCAACAAAGTTTTAACAAGTTCTACCTACTAGATAAAGTAAAATAACAATTTTTCTTACAACAATTCCTTTTAATATTTTTTTGTCTTGTTGTTTGAAAAATATACATTACGATTCGTCTACTATTCCAAGTTAAGTAGCAAAAAAATACAGAACATAATTATACGAAAACAAATCCCATGAAAAAAATAATTTGCTTATAGTGATAAATAACTCAAAATTTGTAGTGAACTTCATTTTTTTTATTAATATCCAAACTTATCTAAGTACATATATCTAGCATAGCTAACAAATAATTGGGAGGATATCAACAAGGCGTGTGCTAACAGAATTATTTCCTAAAAAACGTTGAAATTTAAAATCATCGCTACAATTTGTCTGCTACCTAATACGCAAGCGAACCTCTGGTAAACACGTGTTTTTCTTACAATATTAATTATAGTTGTCTTTAAATTTAGTAAAGTAAAAAACATGGAATTTTCAATACTATTTTCCCAGATTTGTAGGAAAAAGGGCGTATAATTTAATAAATAAATGTTTAGTTTTGTTACCGTACTTTTTAAAATTTATGAAGAAAAGTTAATGTTAATTTTAAGTCATTTGTATTTCATTTCATTACGAGCCGCCACTGGTCTTAGGGGCCGTTCATAAAATACGTTCGCATACAAGGGGGGGGGGGTCTTGCTGAGTGTGACAAGGGGGGACAGGGGGTCTACGGCAACGTGACGTTCGCCGTTCATCAAAAAATTTTACTGAATTTTTACAGAATTCTTGGACTTCTGATAAATAGAAATATTATTTATTTGTTCGTTACAAAAGATATTTATTAATTTATTTAAATTTTATTATGAAAATAAAATAAATATTTTTGACTATCAAAATTTTTCTATTATCAATCAAAATTTATTATGTTTAGGGGAGGGGGGTGTTTAGTTTTTGTGACGTTATATTTACAGGGGGGGTCACAGAAAGTGTGACAACCGGAGGGAGGGGGCAAAAAAAGCTAATTTTAGCGTGACGTATTTTATGAACAGTTACTGTTATTTCTTTTAATTAAATTTGGTCACGATTTTAAATCAACTCGATGTATAGGTAAGTAAAAATTAAAATCATTTTGAAAACCATATACGAATTCATACATTTACGTATATGTATTAATTATTCGTGATTAAAATGTGACAGTAAAATTAGAATAAAATTTTAAGCTTTTCGTTCATAAACTTATTATTTGTATGAAGCGTTTCTGTTTGATATAAAACAGAATGAAAGCTAAATTCGATTACTACAATAACGTCAATTTTTCCTTGAACTACTTTCTGCACTTGACTTAAAAATTTATCTTTATATTCTTATTTTAAATGACACAATGATTTTGATAATATAATATAATAAAACGTCATCACACATCATCGACAGTAAACATAATAAAAAAGAACCGTCCCAGTTCCACACGATCTCGACAATTTTATATTTATCTAATTGTATATTTAATTCGAAAAAAAATTAATATACTTATATATAAAAAGAAGTGAATATTTTTAAATGGTTAAAAGCAATTAGACCACTGGTTTTCAATGTGGGGCCCCTAGGGAGACATTTTAATTGTCAAGGAGGATGATTCGAGAATAAATGCCATGAAATTCACTGAAGATTCCAGTTAACTAAATTCTTTTCATAGTGGGGGGTGGGCACATAAGAGTTTCAAAAAGGTCTGTTGGGGAGGGGGGGATAAACCGTAACAAAAATGGGGCAGAAAACACTCAACCAGAATTTGATTTTTTGCTTTATTTATATCTCCACAACCTCTTCAATTCTGCTTTATCTATCTGACTTCCTACATGTAAAAAATCACAATTTTTAACGTTCAATTGAATTTTTGTTTAAGCAGTTTTTCTTAATTTGTTTTAGCAGTTGTACCTACAGAATGACAAAAAGGAAATAATATTTCAAGGGAAGTTTTATATATAGATAATTAAAAATTGTTTCAATTCTTATAATCAATTCATTATAAGTAACAATTTCCAACACAATTTATTTAATCGACCTGTAACACGTAAGATAAAGGACGGAAAAAATTCCACCCTGAGGGTTCCGTACCACTGCATTACATTATCTCAAAGCTTACAGTACTATCTTAATTCATATTAACTAATTTGTGTAAGCACTCACTATTATCCACAAAGTTTTACAATTTACTGTCTTATCGTTCGTTATTGGTTAGTTACGTAAACACTAAATGAAAAACAAATTAATTTTGTCACGTAATAAACGAAATAGAATTAGAAATTAATGATTCTCGGTTTTTTCCTTTACTGCGAGCTCTGATACCTTTCTTTGTGTTATATTTCAAGACCATGAGGTTATCACATACCTATTCAGCCCCTGCATCTGAATAATTTTTGGTAAATTTATATTTAAGGAATGAAAATTGCAGGATATAGAGATCTTAACATATCGGCTTAGTAAATCACGTAGGTATCTATCATACATAATCGATAAAATGATCTAATTTTTACAATATTTTGTTTCTAATTTGTAGTAACAGGTTTAATTAATTTTGTGGAGCTCACATATCTCGAAATTTGGTTGAAATAAAGCTGGTAGGTCACAGAACTACAGGCTTAACAGAATTACTCGTTTCACTACACATTAAATTAAAAATACAATCAAACTTCGATAACTTGAAGGTTGAAAGTCGAATTTTTAACTAAATTTTATTAATATACATCGATCATCGATCAATGCGAGACGATTTTTTCTTTGTAAGACTAGCAATCAAATAAAAGCATCCTTTGCCTGACGTTAAGTTAGGTTGCATTGGGCTAGGCTAGGCTAGGGTAGGTTTTATGGGAGGTGTTAAGAAGATAATTTGATACAGTAAAACTTCAATAACTCGAACGCTGATAAGTCGAATTTTTGATAAGTCAAACTAAACTGGTTGGCAATAAAATCAACTACATACTAGAAATAGCGTGTAATTCTTACTTGATAACTCAAACTCTCGAACTTCTATCACTCGAAGATAAATAATATTTGGCCCCAACTTCGATAAGTCAAATTTTCTGGGGGAAACGTGCTTTATTAAATCTATTTATCTACTTGTAACATGAAATAAATACTTACGAATATCCACTTACATTTATATTCAATAAATCGTCTCTATACTTCGAAATTTTTGGATTTTTGGATGGTGATTCGAGTTATTGAAGTATTAGCATGTTATCAAGCTAGTAGATCATCTGATATCTCGAGATCAATGGCTCAATAAATTCTAGTGATTCTAGTATTCCATTAAGATGTACGGAACCTCAAAAAAATACAGATAAGGCCGCGTTAATTTATTGTTTTGTTCGACTACAGGGATCACACTTTATTATTAATTTCTGTCATGTCCGAAAACCATTAATCACGTACGTGTTCGATCCGTATGGACTGTCGGACATATAAACACTTCGTGATACAGAACGAGTTCACGTGGAGTGACGAAAAAAAAATGAACCCACGCTTGCTTAAATGATGTAGCCTACGTCATACAATTTGGCAGATATTGAATTTCTGTAATTTTTGGCCTAAAGGCATTATTAAATTCCAACTTCCCGTTCTTAGACAAATAATTATAATTTGAAATTATTAAGCAACAACCGAACCTCAATAACAAAATAAAATTTTCATATCTGCGCCTTCTCCAAAAATTTGTGAGGGGGAGTGGTTTAATATTAGTAGTAAATTAATAATAAAATTTATAATTGATCTAACATGTGGGTACATAATATTAAATCTAAATAAATTGTATAATTAATTTTTCCCTCTGAGTTATTGAAGATACCCCTACACTCGGCCTTTATCCCAGACTGTAAGCTATAGGTACATTTTGGAGAAACAAATAAAAATAAAATTCAGAATGATGGGCAGGTAATAACAACAAATATACAATGTAGACGTCGTGTAGTTATTTGTCGACGTGCTTTTAAAATCAAAATGCGCTCAAGGCTAAGTAGTTAGGTATATAACGGCCTTGATTTCTCAAATGGACGTCAAGTTTTTGCTATTACTGACATGAACAAATTTGGTTAAAGAAGCAGAACTAGGCTAATACATACATAAGTACAGATAATGTGCCAAAAGATATCGACATTTATTTCACTGCAGTAACAATTAATTTAATAAACGTAAAAAAATTGCTGCATCATTAGACATCAAATATACTTTAGCAAATTGTTTTTAAAAGAAAAATGTTTCAAATTATTCATTTACTGAACATCAAAAATTAGTCGTAGGTATATATTGTGCGTTATTCTACATGTTTGTTACAATTATTAATTTGATTAAGAGTCTAAATCTGTTCATCTACTAATTAAAACAAGGTGTTGGGTCTTGAAGATTAAATTCAGGTCGCTTCTGATTCACGAAATTTCGATTAATTCCGAGAGTATTTCCGAGAGCTTTCAACCAGGAAGCGACCTCTGACCGAATATTGAAAATCCGATGTCAATTACATACATGCTATAATTTAAACGACCCCTTACAGAACTATTTTGAACTTTACCAATTAGGTACTTAATATGACGTATATCACGCTAGCACGACAAAGTTATTTTTCCGATTTCTCACTTGCACTATAATTTGTCGCTAATTTGTTACCAAATCCAAAAATTTGTCGCTCGTGTCGTTTAGCCATAATCAGCTGTAGTGCTAGCTTGATATCAAACTAGCAGTACACATAGCGTATCTCGAAAACGAAATGTCGTAGCATATTATTGTAAACATGACACATTCACCGAATTTGTCGCTAGTCTTATCATCAACTGATACGCGAAAAACTGCTGGAAAACCATCAAACTGGCACTACATATGGCATATCTCGAAAACGAAACGTCGTAGGATATTACTATAAAGGCCATAATTTGTCGCTGAAAGATGACACATTCAAAGAATTTGTCGCTAGTCTTATCTCCAACTGATAAGCAAAAAACTGTTGGAAAGCCATCAAACTCTCGGAGGGTAACGTGTTGTCCAACTTGGGGGAAATAGGGAAAACCTAATTTAAAAAGTTTGGTAAATAAATCCGATCTTGTAAAACAAATGTAACAAACAACTTCTTGATTAATTGTTTGATGGTTTTTCGGCATTTTTTGGCTTATCAGCTGGAGATAAGACTAGCGACAAATTCGTTGAATGTGTCATCTTTCAGCGACAAATTAGCGACAAATTATGGCCTTTACTGTAATAACCTACGACACTTCCTTCTCGAGATATGCCATATGTAGTGCCAGTTTGAAGGTTTTTCAGCAGTTTTTTGTTTATCAGTTGAAGATAAGACTAGCGACAAATTCGTTGAATGTGTCACCTTTCAGCGACAAATTATGGTCTTTCTAGTAATATCCTACGACATTTCCTTTTAGAGATACGCTATGTGTAGTGGAAGCTTGATATCAAGCTATCATACCAACCAGCTGATTATGGCTAAACGGCACGAGCGACAAATTTTTGGATTTGGTAACAAATTAGCGACAAATTATATCTAGTGCAAGTTAGAAATCGGAAAAATAACTTTGTCGTGCTAGCTTGATATACGTATAATTTGTCGCTAATTTGTTACCAAATCCAAAAATTTGTCGCTCGTGCCGTTTAGCCATAATCAGCTGGTTGGTATGATAGCTTGATATCAAGCTACCACTACACATAGCGTATCTCTAAAAGGAAATGTCGTAGGATATTACTAGAAAGACCATAATTTGTCGCTGAAAGGTAACACATTCAACGAATTTGTCGCTAGTCTTATCTCCAGCTGATAAGCGAAAACCTGCTGGAATGCCATCAAACTCTCCTAAGGTAACGTGTAGCCCAACTTGGGAGAAACAGGGAAAATTTAAAAAATTTAGTAAATAAATCCGATCTCTTAAAACAAATGTAACAAATAACTCCTTGATGAATTGTTTGATGGTTTTCCAGCAGTTTTTCGCTTATCAATTGGAGATAAGACTAGCGACAAATTCGTTGAATGTGTTATGTTTCAGCGACAAATTATGGTCTTTACAGTAATATCCTACGACATTTCCTTTTAGAGATACGCTATGTGTAGTGGTAGCTTGATATCAAGCTATCATACCAACCAGCTGATTATGGCTAAACGGCACGAGCGACAAATTTTTGGATTTGGTAACAAATTTGCGACAAATTATAGTGCGTCAGAAATCGGAAAAATAACTTTGTCGTGCTAGCTTGATATACGACTTATATGTACCCAGACAAAAACGATACTAATAATTGTAATAAAAAAATGCAAATATATCAATAATATAAATTAATTAGATTGAAACGGAAATTTTTCATGGAACGTTAAAAATGTAACGTATAGTCTGAATCATGTTAAGTAATACGGTAATAAAACTTTCAAGAAATTAATTTTGCAAAAGTATTTAGTGACATAGGGACAATAATTCTTAATTAGACTCAATAATTTTTACAGTTACGATTCGAAAGAAGAATTAATTCTAGGTAATTGTGATAAAGCTCCAAAGATTTATTGGATGACACTGAGGTAAATTCACAATTAGTACCTAATAATAGACTTTGTAGCTGAGATTTAACAAAAGGTTAGTTATTGGCGGTTTTATTGCTTGAGTAGCCATTTTAAATGAATTGGACTGTAGACATAATATATTGAGTTGTAAATATCAATCCTGGGATGTTAATTTTTTACATAAAAAGGCCTTTTTTGTTGTCGAAAGATTATTACTTCAGAGAAATTGATTCTAGGGAACAAATACCTACATCGCGAAACCGCGTGATTTATTCAATAACACAGAGTGCAATAAAAAATACATACGATACACTATGGGTCATGTAGTGGCTAATAATGTAATAAAATTTTCAAGATATTCATTTTTCTTCAGTATACTTACTCACATAGGAACAATAATACTCATTGATCGATCCTACCTTTACAGCTGAGGTAAATTATTGGGGGTTTTACTGCTTTAGCAGGCACTTTATGTGACTCAGATTATAACTAATTGTAAATAAACACGATGAATAGAGATGTAAAGATCGAGTTCTGAGGTGACCATTTTTTACTTGAAAAGGCCATTTTTTGTTGTAGATTTAATTATTAATTTAAAAAGAATTAATTCTAAGTACCCAAGTAATATATCATCAAGCTGCAAGATTTATTAGATGACACCGAGGTCGGTTAACAATTACGTAATAGTAAATATTTTATTTCTATTTTATCTTACGAATTAACTCAAAAAAGGAAAGAAGCAAAGCCATTAGGAAAGTAAAGTTAAGCATCTTTTTGGTGCTAAGGTATATACAGAGTGAAATAGAATCGGAAAAATGTTAATAAGGGTAAGCATCTATAAAAGACTAAAAATGGCCCCCGTTACAACGTATATCAAGCTAGCACGACAAAGTTATTTTTCCGATTTCTAACTTGCACTATAATTTGTTGATAATTTGTCGCTAATTTTTTACAAAATCCAAAAATTTGTCGCTCGTGCCATTTAGCCATAATCAGCTGTAATGCTAGCTTGATATCATAGCGTATCTCGAAAACGAAATGTTGTAGGATATTACTGTAAAGGCCATAATTTGTCGCTAATTTGTTGCTGAAAGATGACACATTCAACGAATTTGTCGCTAGTCTTATCTCCAGCTGATAAGCAAAAAACTGCAGGAAAACAATTAATCAAGGAGTTCTTTGTTACATATGTTTTAAGAGATAGGATTTTTTTACCAATTTTTTTAAATTAGGTTTTCCACGTTTCCCTCATGTTGGGCAACACGTTACCTTTCGAGAGTTTGATGTTTTTCCAGCAGTTTTTCGCTTATCAGTTGAAGATAAGACTAGCGACAAATTCGTTGAATGTGTCATCTTTCAGCAACAAGTTAGCGACAAATTATGGCCTTTACAGTAATATGATACGACATTTCCTTTTCGAGATACGTTATGATATCAAGCTAGCACTACAGCTGATTATGGCTAAACGGCACGAGCGACAAATTTTTGGATTTGGTAACAAATTAGCGATAAATTAGCAACAAATTATAGTGCAAGTCAGAAATCGGAAAAATAACTTTGTCGTGCTAGCTTGATATACGCCCCGTTACAGTTAATTTATTGAAAAATTTCTTGCAATTATTGTTTCAAAAATTCAAAACATTTTGAAACAAAAAAATACCCAAATTAATTGAAATGATCCTTACTAGTGTTATGAGTACCTAATTATTACATTAAGGGTAAGTAAAGAACAATATAAAGAATCCAAAAAAAAAAAATAGGAAACCACATCGTTCTTGTGAGGGCCATTTATATCGATCTCTGTCACCTCTTAAATCTTTTTATTTAAATTTTGGTGAATTTTGACGGTTATTTTTAAAAAGACGCCAATAAATAAATTCTGCAACTATGTATGTCAAACGTGTCGCCACTTCAGGCATAAAATACATATGTAGGTAAGTAATATATGTATGCATGATGTTACTCAGTCATCAGAAAAACAGCTGTGACATATGACGGGAGTTCGTGTGTGGAAAAATATGTATAGGCAGGTAATGGTGGTATTCTCGCCCAATTAGCATTCACATTTATATTGCACATCAATATTTTATTTTTAACAGAAATATAAATTTTTAATTATGTACCTAAGCAGCAGAGAAGGTTATTTTTGGCAAACACAATAGAGAACATAAAGCAGTTATTGTTTTCTGCTTGGTCGCAGGAGAGAAACTCGAACTCGAGGGACTAACTGTACAACACACATTTGACGTTGACGTTAGTCGACGGTACTTACTTTTATAAATAGCAGACTTCCATTAGACGCCTTTGGTCCCTGCGCCTAATAATAATATATCACAAATAGGGAACAAGCACCTAATGAAGAGCAGCTATCTATATCTATCTATAAAAGAACTGTTATCACAAACTAAACCGGACAGCAGTAGTACCGTTTATTCAGTTCAAGACTGACGCTTAACACGCGAGCTAGCTACTGTCGCAGATCTTAATAAAACAGCAGCAGCTTCTCTCATACCAATACCATACCGCATCCACTCAACTCAAAACTTCATTCACCTTGGCAATGGAAACAAACCCAAGAAGAAAGAGGTGGTTATTGCTTTTGCCGTTCTTTTTCCGCACCTGCTTGCTTTCTTTCTTCGACGAAGCCGTTCGTTTCTTTTGTTTACTAGCCGTCTTTGTCTGATGCGGCCGTACGTCAACCTCGCCGCCATCCATTTATTATTGTTATTCGCATTCGCACAATTGTTATCATCGTCATTGCCGCATAATGGAAAATAAGAAAAAACGTATCTACGGTGTTTTTTGACGTGTTGAGAAAAACAGTTCGAACCGACTCGACTTATGAGAGAGACTCCTCCGCGAGCGAAAAGAATTGATATTGCGTGCCCTGCCGTGGCGAGTGAACTAATATAACCAACCAGCCAAAGAGCTCACTCACTTCACTGGATCGACTTTCACATTCTAGGCCTGCTAGACGGGCCAGCGGAGTTTGTTCACTCGCACGCACACAAACACACACACACACACAACACAAATACGTACACACACAACACAAATATATACGTACATACAGACACGCCTATATACATGTATACACTCACAACACAACCAACATAACAGGAAAGTCGTGACGAACACGCGATGTTGTTTGTGTTGTGCCTCGTGCTTCTCTTCTCCTACACAGAGTGTGTTGTGAGTTGGAATTGAAATAGAGCTTGGGAGAGTACAGGGTGGACAAATTTTGACGTTTGTATATTGTATGTATAAAGCAACTTAGTAGGTAACTGTAAGAAATACAAAAAATAAATGGCAAATTCTAGAACCCTTTTTTTCTGGAAATTGAAAATTTCGAGTCTTTGGTACAATGTCCATATCTTGATTTTTATTAAAAAATATATATACAGGGTTATTCACGCTATACGGCACGGAATATTATGGCCAAAATATAAAAATTTCAAAAACTTTAACTTTTGGGCTATATAGGGGTCTATTATGGTTACCTTTTAAAATTATTTTCATATTATACAGGGTGTTCCAAATGCCCTAAAAGTATCAAAGTTATGTTTTTTTAAATGGAACCCATTACAGGAAAATCAGTCACTGAAGATGAAGAAAGTGTTTTTATGGTAGTTGGTTCAGTTATCGAAAATCCCAATATTAGTCAAAATCAGATTTCCAAAAATACGAACATTAGCCAACCAAGTATTTCAAGAATTCTTAAAAAGCATGGTTTTTATCCTTATAAAATCCAGCTTTGTCAAGAACTTTACGGAAATGATTTTGATAACCGAACTGAATTTTGCATGTGGGTGTTGGATAAAGTGTCAGAGAATGAATTTTTTTTCGATAGAGTGTTATTTAGTGATGAATGTACTTTTCATAACAATGGTCTCGTGAATAGACATAACTTTCACTACTATTCTGATTCAAACCCGCATAAATACAGAGTAATGAGAAATCAGAATAGGTGGTCCGTTAATGTATGGGGTGGAATACTGTGCCCGTATTTAGTTGGTCCGTATTTTTTTGAAGTATCATTAAATGGTATGATGTTTCTAGAATTTCTTTTACACCAACTTCCAATATTATTGGAAGAAGTGCCTTTTTATATTAGAAGTACCATGTGGCTTCAACTGGATGGAGCTCCGCCTCATTATCACCGTGAGGTTCGGCAATTTTTAAATGCCCACTTTCAAAATAGGTGGATTGAAAGAAGCGGATTTAAAAATTGGCCCCCCAGATCCCCGGACTTAACACCAATAGATTTCTTTTTGTGGGGATACATAAAAGGAATTGTCTATAATACGCCTCCGACAACTCCACAAAATATGAAAATGCGCATAAGAGACGCTTTTGAAAGTGTTACCCCGCAAATGTTATCCAATGTTAGCAGTGGTTTCGAAAAAAGAATTTACAAGTGTCTGGAAAACGATGGTCGACATTTCGAACACCTATTGTAAATATTTTATTTGTATTATGTTATACTTAATTGGTTAATATATTTATTTATTTATTTATGATTTAAAACATTTAATTGAAAAATTCCAAATGGCGCATAAAACAATTATTTAGCGTTTCCTGAGAAAACGCGAAGACTTAGCTTATGGACACCCTTATACCAATTGATAGGTAATAAAAAAATACATCTCCTGAAATGTAAAAAAATATGGCGTTCCATTTAAATTAATCAAGTTACAACCCCTTAAAGTTCTTACTTAAGTAGTATTAATTTTTGGACACCCTGTATAAGATGACGAGTTTATCTATTGTTACACTTCATTGTAAATTTCGCTTACATAACTTAAATACTTCTTAAGTATTTGAAACATGAAAATTAGGTTAGATTTTGATAAAATTCAAATTATTTAAAAAACCTTAAGGTTTAGGTGTTATAAACCTCATCAAAACAAACACTTATTTTGATCGAAGAATCCATAAATGCAATAATATACAGGGGGTTCCATTTAAAAAAACATAACTTTGATACTTTTAGGGCATTTGGAACACCCTGTATAATATGAAAATAATTTTAAAAGGTAACCATAATAGACCCCTATATAGCCCAAAAGTTAAAGTTTTTGAAATTTTCATATTTTGGCCATAATACTCCGTGCCGTATAGCGTGAATAACCCTGTATATATATATATTTGAGACCCCAAAACAAATCTTTTCATTTGATATATTACAGGTTGCAGGGTATAGTTGCCATTCAAAAGTGACCCCATATTCAAAAGTCATCTATTCACGTTGCACGTCCATGTTTGGGTCATAAAGATTGACATGTGTACCAATTTCGACTTCTAGTCACCGGAGCAGTTGTTGCAAATAAATATCATAATTTTTACATGCAAGTAGATCAAAAAATACATCAGAACTGGCACATTTGTGTCAACAACGATTATCCATTCGGACAATTTATTGAAGATGCGAAGGAGAAAAAAGTGAAAAATAACATTAACTATGAGAGGATGTTCCAAAAAACACCCAATTTTCAATATTTTCTTGGAAAATTTGCAGTAGGTTTATTTTAAATTACCAAGCCACAGGTACTTATTTAATCAATAATTCATTTCAAGTTCAATCTTGTAGTTTCAAAACTAAACATAATTTTGAAGGCCAACACCAGAGCCAAGAAAGACTCAAAATTCAAGCTCAAGTTTCAATTTTTAAGGCTAAGACCAAAATAAAATACGGTCTTTTTAGTCGATTCGGTAACTTAAAGCTTGCATGCTGAGTAATCGATATAAATTTCAAATATGTAATTACCAAAGTCCTTTATAATAATTGTTCTGGCTTCATCCAGATTGTATTTGGTTCTAATCGGAATAATTTACTTCTAATAGTTTAAAAATTCAACAGACCTACACATTAGTTGATAGCATTTAATACAAATGACATTGAATTGAAAATTTGAACTCCGGAATTTAACGATCTTTTCCTGAATCCGTGCTGTATTAGAATCATTCTTCAATACAGATTTGAAGATCCTAATGCTTCTACTGCAAGGGAGTAGAAGTCAGTGGTAGGCATATAAACGGTAATTATTTTTATATTTGCGTATGGATCAATTATTTGTCGAATTCAAAATTTTTCTTGAATTTGTATGAGAAGATCTTCCTTCTGTAGTTAAAAGGTTGTAACTCAACTAGACATATCCTGAAGATCAGTGATGGATACTTCTGTTGGAAGGACAGAATCATATGAATTAATTTTACCATGATCAAAAACTTTCTTTAAATTGTACCGGAAGAATTTTCTTCAATATTTGCAAAGGTTGTAGCTCAACTAGATGTACCCTACAGATCTTGATGATCAGTGATAAATTTTCCTGATTGAAAGATAGAATAACTTGAAATTTGTCACATATAGAAATTACAAAAGATCGCCCTTCACTATCAAGAAAATTATAGCTCAAATACATATAATCGGTGACGAAGAGACAAAATGGATTGAAACTTTCTCAGAAACATTCTCGATTTTGTGCAGTTCTACTTCAACTAAATGAGATTCTGGTGATCAGTAATTGGTACTTCTGATGGAATTGGGATTCACCACCATGTTCATAAAATTTTCTGAACTTCAATCCTAAGAAGATTTTAGATTAACTAGGACTTTGTAGATGCTGATGATCAGTGGTGGGTACTTCAGATTGAATCACAAAATAATTTGAGATTCACGGTGTTTAGATTTTTTTTAAAAATTTAAGAAAAAATCTTCCTTTGGTCTGCGGATTCTGATGATCAGTGATAGATACTTATGACGAAAAGAAAGAATAAAAGATTTGCCGTGCCAAAACATTTTCTTAAAATAGTATAAGATGATCTAGTTCAACTATGAGATCCTGGTGATCAGTAATTGGTACTTCTGACGGAATTGGAATTCACCATGTTCATACATTTTTCTGAACATGTATCATAAGATTTTCTTTCAATCTTAAGAAGTTTCTAGCTTAACCAGGTGGACTTTATAGATCCTTATGATCAGAGATAAATATTTCTAACGAAAAGAAAAAATTGTGGAATTTGTGACTTGCCCTGCTGAATTTTTTTCTTGAATTTGTACCGGAAGATTTCTTTTCGATATTGAGTAGGTTGTACCTCAACTAGATGAGATAGGCACTTCTGATGGAACTGGAATACACCATGTTCATAAAGTTTTCAGAATTTTATCAGGAGATTTTCCTTTAGATAATTTAAATGAAAATACAGAAAAATTTGGCAATCGGTACGCTCAGATCGCCATATTGAAATTTCATCCTTCAGTCCAAAGAAATTTATAGTATCCTACTGTTTTATCGCGAAACTGGATTCCAAATAATTATTTATAGTAAAAGATGTTCGATGAACTTTTAAAAAATGAACTATAATTTACATGAGCCACCCAACCAATATCGTGGTTACAGTACGACTAACTTTGCGAACCTGCAATCTTCGGATAAAAAGCTATCTTAGGACATTTGCCGCCGCCACAGACTTAACCATAGTGCAAATGTGTACATATCGCCTTAATCTAAGAAAAATAGTGAATAATGATCTTACAGAAATCGACAAACTCAACACCTACAGATCTTGATGAAATGTAATTCCCAATGTTCAGAAATTTTCTTGAACCATTCGTGAAAGATCTTCCTTCGGTTTTACGAATGTAGTAGCTCAACTAGGAGTAAAAATACTTTATAGCTCGTGAACTAGTACCAAAAGACTTTATTTCCTTCAGTCTAAAGATGTTTCTAAAAGTACCCTGCAGATTCTGATGAATGGCAGAATAATTTGAAATTTAGAAACATTCTTGAACTTGTACCAAAAGGTTTTCGTTTTAAGTATACCTAAAAAAGATTCTATTTCTTCTAGAAGAACCCTATATAAGATCTGAATGATCAGTGATACCTACTTTTAACAAGGTCCTGCTTTTTTTTGAGGTATATTTTTTTTAGCGAATGTACTGTAGGATACGGGTTTTCGCATTCTCGTAAATAAACTTTCGTTTTTTTTTACGTACGTATTAATTTAATTAATTATGAATTGTGTTTGTGCGCACTTTTCACTTTAATTGTTTTTAACTTTCTCTTCTTTTCGTTCGGTTCGTTCGGCGAATGAATTAATGAGTGAAGACTTTCAGTTGTTCACGTTCTGTATGTAAAAGATATTAATGAGCATAATAATACAATACGATAAATTGGCGGCTACTCACACAAGCAAATTACAAAACGGTTTTATAAAAATGTGTATTTCACACACTGCGCTCCTGTACGGCAATACGGGTTTGATCTTACGCTTTATCGCTTCCAGTTCTGAACAATTATTATTAATAACCAAGGTCAATGTCGATGCCGTTATAAATAATAATGTAATGTAGTTCACGCGTATTTGTCCTAATATTTTTTATATTATACCTATTATATTTGTTTTGTGCATTTAGCTTGACCTGCAATTTGTTTGGTTACAATATCTGCATTACATACCTACATATATTCAAACAAATGTTTGTCTCATTGTGACAGCTTAACGTCAGAGTCCAATTAATTATCTGACTGATTAATTAATCAAAAAAATTATCTGTTTGTCTGAATTAATCTCGAAAATATAATAATTATTATTTGACATACATAAATTGTACAGAGGTCACCGTGTGCTTTGTTTCAAATAAATAGTTTAAACAAATTATAGATATATTCACATTCTTTTTTGGTTTAAAAAAGTGGATTTTGCAATATTATTTTCTTTATTTTTTTTAATACCTACTTAGGGGCTGCTCATAAAATACGTTCGCATACAAGGGGGAGGGGTCTTGCTGAGTGTGACAAGATATGACAAGGGGGGCGAGGGGTCTACGGCAACGTGAAGTTCGCCGTTTATCAAAAAATTTTACTGAATTTTTACAGAATCCTTGGACTTCTGATAAATAGAAATATTTTTTATTTGTTCGCTACAAAAGATATTTATTAGTTTATTTAAATTTTATTATGAAAATAAAATAAATATTTTTGACTATTAAAATTTGTGTATTATCAATCAAAATTTATCATACTCAGGGGGGGTTTAGTTTTTGTGACGTAATATTTACAGGGGGTCACAGAAAGTGTGAGACAGCATGACAACCGGGGGGAGGGGGTCAAAAAAGTTAATTTTAGTGTGACGTATTTTATGAACAGCTCCGTATATATTTTTTTTTTAGTTTACTTTTTTTAACCTGGAATTGAAATACATGTTATCTATGATATTCAACATTTATTGTTATTAAAGTAACCAAGATGCCCTTTAAGATTACATTTACAGATATCTCCACATGTTGCGGCATTTATTTAATTAATTGTTAGTGTCAAAAACCCACTAAATAGTAAACGATTCGATTGGGTAGGTCAATAGAAATGAACCCAAGGCGATCTTCTTCATTGCGCACAGAGATTGGCAATATTTATTTATATTACGTAACATATTTTATAACGAGGAACATTTAATATAATGAAATTATTTATTTTTAATAAAAGGAAATTGGTTGTGGAATTTACGTTCATCCTTTCTACAAATATAACATTTATTACCTACTGAAAATGATTATAGCAAATTAGCAATTCTGTAAATAATTTTGAAGAGAATTTAATCATCATTTTATATATCTACCTAGGTACCTAAAATTTCTTTTACTTTATGACTTATACAGTGTTTAAGTAAATAGATATAAACAAGTATATGCTGCGCTGATAATAAAATCACTTACTTAGGTACAAAATGGGACCACTAAGTTTTTGTTAATATGACAAAGTGCAGGGAGTTATTTCAGTTACAGGAAGTTTTCATTCAGTGCGATTACAATTCAGATATAAGGCTAAAGGCGAAAGGATTGTGCGTCACAATGGTCGCTCGTTAACCAAATCGTTGACTAAACCGAGACGTTGACGACAAGAATACCGAGAATGTTAATCAGCGCATTGTCGACATTTTATTATATTGTCCGAACTACGAAAATTTACCTCATCCGGAATAATTAATCATTCATCATGTTTTGAAAACTCGTTCAGTTATCTTATTTACGCTATTTGCTAATTGTATAAATCATATCTACATTTGCTACTTAATTAACTGCTGGACAGTTAAAGATAGTTAGTTAGTTAGTTGTTGAATAGACTAAACTTTAGTCAATGAAAATTCAACTTGATACGTTACTTTTTTCTGATGTATTGTATTTTAATGCAATCTGATTGAGAAAATAAGTGTATAAACAGGGAAGCGTAACGAAACATACCTCAAGTGTGAATAAAGTGCGGCGGTTAGGCTAATTGTAAGAGAAAGTATTCTGTGCGGCGGTTGAGGCGAATGAGTACGGTGTGCGACATTAGGCCAAAAAAGCGAGTATTCTGTGCGACTATTAGACCAAAAGAGTATGCTGTACGGTGCCTTTTCTTCCCAAGTAATATCACAAAAAAAAGCTCAAAAAGTGGAAATTTTAAATGAGTTCCTATCTAAAAATTAAAAAAATACCGGCCAAGTGCGAGTCGAACTCGCGCACCGAGGGTTCCGTAAAAAACCTGTATATATGTGATGTAACTAAAAATTTAAGGTTTTCGGAATGTTTCCTTTATATGTGCTATAAAACATTGCTTCATGCCAAATTTCAAGATTCTAAATCGACTGGAAGTACCCTTTAGGTTTTGATTCCCTTGCGAGTAGTTGCGAGTTTGAAAATATGCGGCTTAAATTGCTGTTTCTTTTGATTGCGTTGACATAGAAGTTTGATTTTGTTACAGCTTAAAGGTATTGTAGACCTGAGTATTTGATATGAATTTCAATTAAATACCTCTACGCGTTAATGAGGAAAGGGGTAGTAACTTTAAAATTATTAAAAATATTTTTATTATATGATGTAACTAAAAATTTACGGTTTTCGCAATTTTTCCTTTATCTGTGCTATAAGACGTTGCTTCGTACCAAATTTCAAGATTCTGAGTTCACGGGAAGTACCCTGTAGGTTTTGATTCGAAAATTTGCGGAAATTTGCGGCATAAACGGCTGTATGTTTTGATTGCGTTGACTTAGAAGTTTGATTTTTTCACAGCTCCAAGGGACAATAGACCTGAGTATTTGGTATAAATTTTAGCTTGATACCTCCACGCGTTCCTGAGAAAAAGGGTCTTAACAGACGGACGAACAACGAAGTAATTCTATAGGGGTTCCGCTTTTTCCTTTTGAGGTGCGGAACCCTAAAAATAATTACCTATAGTGGAATTATTTTATCCTTTCCATCGCACGAGTTATTCTTGGTCTAATTATAAGTGGAAAGAGAATGTAATATACTAATATATCTGTCTTTGTTGTAACAATACAGAGAAAGTGGAGCGAAAACAAAAGTATGTTCTTGGAACAAAAACCTACACGGTACGTCCATTCTAATGCACAAAAAAGGTAATGATAATTGACAACGTATTACATACGTATATCTTTCCTATGGTTATACGAACGAAAAGGGGTTAGGTTAGGAATTGTTATCACATTTGACAAAATCTGTCATTATGCACACACGCCTAATAGGCTTTCTTTCTTGTGAGTTAATTGTTATTTAAAAATGTGCAATATATTGTAAGTAAAACAGTTTTTCTTATATTACAAAATACGGTCCTGTGACAGACACGCAGACAGCGGAGGCACGTTAATAGGGTCCCGTTGAGCACCCTTTGGGTACGGAATCCTAATTAAGTAGAGATTTTTAATCCAATAACACTACTTTCTTGACCGACTATAGATACGTTTTACGACGAATCTGGGTTACGACAAATCAAAATTTTATCAATACAACTCAAAATATAAATATGTAGTTACATTTAAATACTTTAAAGTTGCAAAGCTACTTTATCATTAGTTCCTTATTGTGCATAGGTAGCAGGGCACCTGGTTCTACACGCAGAGTTTAGGAATGAATAACTAGATAAATTAATTAATATAGGTTTTTTAATAAAAGTTAGTGGATATATCTAACACAATTTATAGTTTGTAAGTCAGAATCCGAGGGGCCCTCTGAGCTTGGGGGCCCCGGGGCACTGCCCCGTCTAGCGCTATGGTAGTGACGCCACTGTGTGATATACGTGTATGAACTATTTCGATTTATTCATAAACCTCATTTTGTCACGTGATTAAAATGATAAAATAATTCTACTGTAAGTACTATTACAATCACTCTTCACTTTTCTTGGCTAGTTATACGACATTCCTAAGAGGAGAAAATAGTTATTATCTATGCATCTATAAACTTTGTTGGAGTATTTATTTGCTAAACAAAACAAATGTAAATGGTTTGTTCTAGTAAGCCATAAAACACGTATATAAGAACAATAGAGAATTTTCGTATTTATGCGATTTTAATAATGCTGAAATCTGTTTTACATGTCATAAAAATGTCATGTTTATGTTTCACAACTTTCTTATAGATTCGATAATAATCTTTATGGCCAATGTAATAAAATACAGAGGCATAATGGAATAAAATACCGCAATAGAAAGGCTAGTACAACATCGATAACTTAAATTAACGAATTTAATACTGAAAATACAATAAGCACTCACATTACCTATATACTGCAATTAAATAATTAAATTGTGTAGGTGTGTAAAAATTGTTTTTTATTTTTATTTTTTTGCAATTCTTTTTTAATTAACTAAGATTTTTATTATTTAAACATATGGCGAGTTATTTGCGACTAGGGCGAATTTAATAAAAAATTGCATCATAAAAAAAGTGGTAAAGTATCAAAACGAATATTCAGTCACTCAATGGTGTAATTAATAAATACGTTTAATGGACCAAAGATATCACAACCTGAACAGTCAGTTCATTCTATCAAAAAATCTTTTAAATAATGGAATCTTATCATATTATACTATGGCCCTAAAGAACACTGCTACGCCACTGGTGCTACCCCTTTCATTTTTTTGTAAGATTTAATTTTTGGTTAAAAGGCTAAATTTTTAAAGTACGTGTTGATGAAAAATAATCATAAAGGTAAACTGTCTCACTGCTTACATAGAACCGCTATTAAGAGACGTTAACATTTCTCCAGAAAATTCGACTTATCGAAGTTGGCGCCGAATATTATCTTAGAGTTATCGAAATATTGAGGTAATTTGGGTCGACTTATCGAAGTTTAACTTTATTTTAAACAAATATAATTGAGAATCTTAATTAAATTCCAAGGCAATTAAAAAGTATCTATGTAACTGATCTGATTAGATAAGCACATATTAATTTTCACAAAAATTATGTCACATTATAGATACTTAATATCTGTCGCATACTTTCAAGGTGCAGTGCACCTACCTACCCACCTAACGATTTGCGTAATGAAAGCATAATCCGAACATGCCAAATTAACAAGATGTCCTAGTTCATACTCAATTAGCACTACAAGAGAATTAATGTGCCAATTCATAGCAGTGACGTACACACATACGTACACAAAGGGTATAAATTTGGGTTAACAAACACGCCACCTGTCGTTGGGCCTGAACACTTATTAATCACCAATAGCAAGACGTCATTTGGCACCGTAATAGTAGTGCAGTATACCAAGAGCAGAGAGGAATGTACGAAATTATCGTCATTTTGTAATTGTAGTTTATATGCATGTAGTATGTACGTATGTAGGTTGACATATATATACAGGGTTTTTCAAGTTGATGGGCTAGTAGAAGTATATGAATTAGTAGAAGGAATTCAATTCTGAAACTTGGGCTCATTTGGTTATTGTTTATGCCGCTTCTTTTAAAAATATTTTCAAGTTCGATTTACATCCGGTTATACCGGAAGTCGATACCAACTTTGTTATTTTAAATGGAATGGTATATTTTTCACGCTGAATTCGAATAAAACGTGTAATTCTAAGGTAAGTTTGATAACCAACTTGTACACCTATGACGATCGGTTTCTGAGTTAATTTAATTTATAGAAAAAAAAATCGGTACCGCAACCCAAATTATAAAAAATTATAACTTCCACAAAATACGACTTAGAGTGTTGAAATTTTTACTAGTAATAGCTGAATATTAGTGCTAACGCCTTGACAAAATTGAATTAAATAATTTGTACAGGGCGTTCAAAATAAAATTCTAAAATTGAAAAACTTCAAACACGAATTACCTCGTTTTTTCAAATGGCACCTACCATTTTTTATTTTTTCAATCGATTCCTTTTTTTATCCTCTTTCGATCTATATGGATACTTCATAATTTATGTAATAATTCAAGATTATTCCAATATTTTCAAATAAAATAGGAAGTATCCATATAGATCGAAAGAGGATAAAAAAAGGAATCGATTAAAAAAAATAAAAAATAGTAGGTGCCATTTGAAAAAACGAGGTAATTCGTGTTTGAAGTTTTTCAATTTTAGAATTTTATTTTGAACGCCCTGTACAAATTATTTAATTCAATTTTGTCAAGGCGTTAGCACTAATATTCAGCTATTACTAGTAAAAATTTCAACACTCTAAGTCGTATTTTGTGGAAGTTATAATTTTTTATAATTTGGGTTGCGGTACCGATTTTTTTTCTATAAATTAAATTAACTCAGAAACCGATCGTCATAGGTGTACAAGTTGGTTATCAAACTTACCTTAGGATTACACGTTTTATTCGAATTCAGCGTGAAAAATATACCATTCCATTTAAAATAACAAAGTTGGTATCGACTTCCGGTATAACCGGATGTAAATCGAACTTGAAAATATTTTTAAAAGAAGCGGCATAAACAATAACCAAATGAGCCCAAGTTTCAGAATTGAATTCCTTCTACTAATTCATATACTTCTACTAGCCCATCAACTTGAAAAACCCTGTATACAACATTCGCAATTTATTACTAACCTACGCCCAACATAGGGGATCGTTGAGTGATTTAAATGGTATGTGACAAACTTACTAATGCCCTGTAGCAATATAATAATTCTGTTATTAAAAATTGTTTTAGCTGACAGAAATGGTAAGATGAGAAACACTTAATGTCATAGGGACTTACATTGCTAATAAAAATTAAAAAAAGCTTGTAATAAACGTTATAATAAGTAAAAAAAGTAGGTTAGCATGTTCCTTAATGGAACTAGTACATACAGTGTGAGAAAATGTGAATTTTGGCGTTTAGTTGAGATGTGCCGCTCTCATCAACAGTAGGGGCAGAACGACTGCGCGCGCACAACGACCGGCCGCTGCTATTGGAAATTTCGCATAGACACACCCACGAGTACGAGTACACAATAATATCAAGAAAGCGGCAAATCTATGATCGCGAGATTCTCTCAGTCAGTGTTTTCGCTTTCGTAACTTGTATATCAGCAAATATTATAAAGAGAGCGCCAAGTGAAGACCATAAGTAGTAAGTGCATCTGACCGTAGCTGTGAGTATGTATTCTTTATAAAACCAAACCAAAAACAATTTCCTCATCATACTAATATTATAAATGCGAATGTAAGTTTGTTTGCTACGCTTTCACGCAAAAACAACTTAACCGATCATCATGAAACTTTGCACATACACTCTTGAAGGTAGTAGAAGTAACATAGGATACTTTTTATTAAAAAAAAAAAAAAAAAATTTTTTTACGAAACAAGAAAATTGTTTGTCAAAATATCGTCAAATTTAGCTACTTCAACGCCATCTAGCATCATAGTAATGAAGTTTCAACCCTGAATACTGTAATACCGGCCCACTGTATTAGAAGATCTAACAGCTAACCACAAAAATTACGGATAACCTCAAAAATGTGAATAGTTTTATACTGCATGTAACGACAGAAGAAAATAACAATAAATATAGAAAAATTAGAAACAGTTGAAACTATATTCAATTGAATTAGATATTGAATTAGATATTGTCGTCACCGTCGGTGCGGTCGAAGGAATTCCGATCTTACTCGCTGATGTTAATTATTACTCTGCTAATATATTGACTCATTTCTATTATTATATACCCTTACTCTTTATCTCTCTGCGGGCGAAGCCGCGGGCAAAAAGCTAGTATCTTTTATATTTGCCAAATATTTTTGAAGCGGCTAAAGGAGGAACATGTACTGCAAATGTGTCACTATTACATTGTACTTCATCCATACTACGTAATAACATAAAGTAAATAAATGTTGTAACAAAGGATCTATTTTAATCCAAATTAGCCAATTTCTGCTACACAGTGGCATCGCACTTGATACAGCGGAATTTACGTTCCATCCTCCCGGCAGTACAAATAAATTCGTGATCAAGCTGTCCCATCTTACAATGTAAATAAATTTCTGATTAATCTGGCCAAACTTTGAAGATTAACTAAATCAGGGAAGATTGCGCTCTCGGATAAGGTTTGCCGTACGTCATCGTACATGTGAGCGCCAGCTTACTTAATAATACATTGTTCTAATTGGACGTTGTAGGGAAGCGATGCCGTAGCGTAGCGTCGTGACGCCTCGCGTTGGAGATGACGCTGCAATATACAATTTCAACTTCGCTAATTGCACATGAATAGAGCTCGGCCAACTTGATATTCAATTAATGAACATAAATTATTTTGCGAACGCTTGATGAATGCAATTTTCCTTTTGGCACAATTACATTAGGTATAGATAATAAAAAAACTAATTAATTAATATCTAGATAGGTACATATTGGAGGTCAGACTATGCAAATTATACAAAATTATTATATAAAGGACGAAAAATTGATTTTGGTGTACCACAAGGTGCAATCTTTGGACCTCTCTTGTTTATTATTTATTAAATGACGATGGTGGGCTTATTTTCTCCCATGAGGACGGAACTGTTCTTCTTTGTGATGAAGTGAATTTACATATGACCTTAGTGACCATTTGATAATTTCGAGTGATTCCAGCATATCAAAACTTTAACTTGTGTTGAATGTAATTTAGCATTTCTTCTAGCGATATGAGCATTTTAAGCTAGGTACCTATTCTATTATGGAATTCAAATTTGAACATGCGTCGCGTGGATCGGTTGGTCACCAATACCAATAACAATTTCAAAGCCATCTCTACTGTTATATGCATTGGGTTGCAGAGCTGAAGCAGCAGGAAGACATCACACGTCACGTCGGTATGCCAATTTACGAACGATCAAAACAGAATTTACTGCAACGTACTTGAAACCTATTGGCGTTCAGCTTGCTTGTGTGTGTTGGTTTCCCGTAATTTCCTTTACAAAGACAAATTGTCCATCAGGAACGCTTCCCGAACGTGCTGCGATAACACACTGTTAAACTACAATGTCTACTAAGCAGCAATAAAAATCGTTGGAGGTCAGAATCTTTTCATTGTAGAAGATAGTTTCCTTTTCCGGGTTAGTTTTTAACTTCTAAACGTCCAGGGTTGCCAAACGTTGCTCTTATCAAAATTTTGTTCTAATTTCATAAAAAAATGGAAACCCTTTCGCTTGAGTAAGTAATTAAATATTTGTCGAACTTTTAACATTTAATCAATTTTCAGTACCTAGCAACATATTCGTTTTTATTCGATTATTTAATGTGGTCAAGTGACGATACCCTAGAGGCGGAGTTAATGCTCGAGATGTAAGTACAATAGTTAGCAATGGGCGGAGTTATGTTTCACGAGATTCTGAAGAACATGTAGCATCCGTAAGGCTCTACACTTCACTGTTTTTTTCTCAGTATTCGTCTCATCTATTTAACTAGGGTCATTTCGCCTGTTTTCGGCCATTTAGTGGAGTCGTCCACTTTGAGACTAAGCAATATCAATAAACTATATCGCAACATATTGCTAATATACTCTATTTTAAAGATTGTTTAATCCTAAACTGATTACTTGTATCGTTTTTTTCATAAAAAATATTAAAGAAAAATATAGGGATTTTGCCAGTTTTCGGCCACAATTGCTAGTTATCGTCCAGGTATAAGCCAGTTTTCGGCCACTACCTTAAATAAACAGAAAACTGTTAAATAAAGAAATATATTACGAAAATACTACATATTTTAATTATTATAACACATTATTATACATTGAAAAGAAAGCAGAAAATTATTTAAAAAAATATATAAATATATATTATGAAAATACAAATACAACTTACTATTGTAGATTGATAACTTATGACACACTATTTTACATTACATTTTATTTATGAATGCCCTTTCCGGATTTCTGCTAGTGCCTTATTTAGAGAATCTTGAGTGTACGAGGAAGTTTTCTTTCTTTTTTCTGTTGAATTCAAAGACATTATCTAAAGAAATAGTTGGGAAGTATAAACCGGTAATGACACAGGATCGGGAAACAAATTACCAAATTCCCTGATTTTTCCTTTTTTTATAAAGCCAAAAAATCCCTTACATAGATGTGAAGAAAATAATTTAGGGTTTCTCAAGGCCAATTTCAATCAAAACATTACCTAAGTGAATATTTTCATTTTTTTTAGCTCTTTCGATCTTTAAATTTAATAAATGCCAAAAATAATGGTACATTTCCTACATACACAAAGTTTTACTGAAATTTTCCAAAACTGATAAATGTTTGGACAATGGCAAAATAGGGATGGTTTGTCTACCATTTGTTCTTATCGTGTATAATAGGAATGAACAAATAACTCCACATAAACGTTAAACATAACGTTTTATATTTGAGTCAGTCATATACAAGCAAAAGGTCGAAAACTGGCATAAAACGATATTTGACGTAGTTTCCAGTTTTCGGCCACAGCTTTATAATTTTTTTATTCAAACAACACTAACAATAGACTGGACGAAAACTGGATGTTAGATTGAAAAGTCAATAAAGATTCCATAAAAAAATATTTATTGTTAATTTACATGTCTTACGGAATTAATAAATAACTACAAATTTTCCCCAATTGTTCCAGTTTTCGACCAGGTGGCCGAAAACTGGACTTTTTGCTTAATTGGTAATCCAGTATTCGGCCTTTAGCGTCTTTAAAGTTAATATTAATAAAAATATTAACAAACAGAAGAAAACACTAACAATAAAAAATAACAATTTATGTACAGAAATGAACAAAACATGAAATGCAGATATATACAATAACAAAGATGAAAGATGCAAAAGATATAGAAAAACCAGTAACAAAATTTCAATCACAACAATAATAACAAAGACAACAAAATAAACATAAACAATGTAGGCAACTTACTAATACTGGAGCGAAGCGTAGACTGTCCTGAGAAAGGAAATTTAGAGAGTATTTATACAAAAGGGTTGTTAGTAAAATAGATGTGATAGAAAGAAAAGTACTGAGAGTAAGGCTGATGACACTAGTTGTATAAATACGTAGAATTGAATAGATAGGAAAGTACAGAATTCAGAAGAAAGCAATTAAGGGCAAAACCAGCTATTAGTAAGGGGTGCATGCAGATACAGGTGAGTGTGAAATTCTAGGTAAAAGTAGTAATAGCGATAGTGGAACAATAGAAAGGAAACAAAGGCATGCACAAGACAAGAAGTTCATTGAAGTGATATTTACAAAAGAAAGAAATATAAATTTGAAATAAAATGTACACTATTTACAAAAAAATTAAAAATATTGCTTTGCCACAGGCCACTCAATTTTGCTACTTATTTACAAAGAAATAACAATTTTCTGGTCTTAATATGTTAAATATATATATATAATATGTACCATAAACAAATATCAAAACTTAATCTTGCCAAAAATTATACAAATACTTACTGAAAAGTTTCTTCGTCCCCCCTACTTTTTTGGCAAATATCGGTACACTTTCACTGCACACAAGCAAGTCGTCAAATAATGACATAATTAATTCGCGACGAAACTTGCGTAGTAATTTATATATTGATTTTTATATTTCTTAAGTATTAGGTTTTTAACAAATTCAAGCATGCACTGTGATTATCATTAATATTATTGTTATATGCATTTGATTGGAACAATGTCGTCAAAAGGCCGGAAACAGGCGATGGCAGGGAAACAGGCGAAATGACCCTATGTAACTTTTAAGTAATTAACTTTAAAGAAATTAAACTTAAACTTAAAAAATAATTTCGCCTAATCAATTTTGAAAGATTGAGTACATATGTGTTAGTTTCGAATACATAGTTCTGCGATTCTGTAAATAAACTCATCGAATTGAACCTAACGATTGTAATCTTATCACGGCATTAAATATAAAAACTACTGGAATATAATATAAATCTTCTGGTGAATTTTTTTTTAAGAAAATGTAATCTTTCAAGTGACAGTAATCAATTCAAAAATTAATTAAAAGCTTGTGCGCTGGTGATGTTCTTAAAAACAATTTTTTTGACTAGCAGCAGATGTGATATACTTGAATAAGATACAAACAAGAAGTAAAAACAGTAGCTTATCAATCCTATTAAAACAATAAATAGATTAGTTATATTTAACTACACATCTTAAATCACTCATGCGTCATGCCGTCGATAGCAGAATTTGATCTAAGCTTTTAATTATGTTCTGATGTTTATTATACAAAAAGATTTATAATTAATTCAGCAATGGGCCAATTAATTATCAACTCTATATTTTGTTGAATCTCAGGTGCAAGTAAAATTATTATTTTTTAACATTGTCATTAATTGTAAATAAATCTTAGACAGTCTTCTTTAATAGTAGAGATGCCAGTTATTTGACAAAATTATTACTAAGACTGTCTCTTTATAAGATTTAGAGTAGGTACAATAGCTGGTGATAATAACGAAACATGCAATGTTTTTTAGTTTATAATTCACTCATGTTAATGTTAGAGTAGATTCTGAACAACGTAAAGTGCCGGTTGGGACAATAAAACTGTCCAGAGATTTATAGACTACTAGCTGCGAAATCCGGCGTTGCCAGGATTAAAAAACATCGCACATACAAATCTTTGTACCATTAAACGTACGTTGTATGTAATGAAGACGAAATTTATTTATTAATTATTCAATATTTCATTAGTTTTAATTTTTTTTCGTGGGACCCTATTTTTTTCTAAAATAAAAGTAGCCTAAGTTACTCCTTATTACATAAGCTATTTGCCAGTGAAAGTCCCGTCAAAATCGGTCCAGCCGTTTCAGAGATTAGCCGGAACAAACAGACAGATAGACAGAAATGGTAAAAAATATTATTTTGGTATACGTACCGTATATACAAAAGCGGTAATTTTAATATTACAAACAGATATTCCAATTTTATTTACTTGTATAGATTTGGAACTTTAGAGAGTCACAAGAGGTGAACTCAATTCAAAACATGCTTCTTTTAAATAAGCCTGGACCTTACAAAACGTTGGTTGACAGTTTTATTGACTGAACCGTGACTTTAAAATTATTTATTTTAAGTACTATCCTGCTCGCAGACTTTCTTTTAGTAGGTGCCTATTTTATATCTGTTTCCATAAGAGTTGATAACCAACCATAATTATTTACTTCGATTTTGCTCCAATTGTAAATTAACAATCTGGATGACATCAATTTTTTTTAAATTGGAATAAAACTTATTTGTGCGGTAATTAACTGGTTTTACTTGATAATGTAGCTACTAAACGGTAATTACAATATTTAAAGACTCAACGTAACGTGTTGCATGCTCACATATGCAATTATGTATATTTAATTTATCTTTGTTTTTGTTTCTAAAAAGAACAAAAATGGGATGAAAACATATCAACACTACCAGCAATACGTTCTAGAATATTCGCGAATTTAGAATTATCCAGAACATCCCATAATGATTCAAAACATTTTCTTACTTTTTTAACATTCTGAAACATTCTTGAATGATCTTCAAGTTTCTGGAACATTCTTGAACATTGCCAAACCATTCTGAAATGTTATAATAAAACATTCTTTTAATTCTTAGAACATATTTGAACTGCCTGTAACATTTAAAAAAAACTGCTTCATTCTTATCCCCACTTCGTGCTGTTTGCTGGGTGAGTAGTGACATCAGTAGACGCCTGGCGGGGATGACTTATCGATTGATAATAATTGATCAGTTATCGACCATTGAGAGTTGAAGATTATTACAGTACTAATATCGCAATAAAAAAATGGGGGTGGGTGGTAGAAGGGCGAAAATTAAGGGTTATATGTATTTTTTAATGCCAAATCATAAAAAAAAATCACTTAGGGGTATGAAAAATAGATAGTTCCCTATTTTCAGACCTTCTGAATATGCATATAAAATTTCATAAAAATTGGTTAAGTCGTTTCGGAGGAGTATGGTAACTAACATTGTGACACGAGAAGTTTATACATTAGATGTTATTATAATTCAGAAAAAAATTGTTCTGAATAATTTAAATATTTAATGTAATTTGTAAACGTTCAGTATATGTTTTATCAAGTTTTTCATGATCTTTCTTTAAATTTTCTTAAACTTTTTTCAGGAATTCTGATTTCAGTGAATTTTCGCAACTCGAGCCCTCATTAAACAAACTTGTATTTTATTTAATTAATATTTCATATCATATTTTTGGAACTCTAGCAAAAACATATTACGCTTTTATTAAATATACCTATCTTTAAAATACTTCAGTACTGAGATGATCACAATATGCTATTAAAATTCAATACAAATACATATTCCAAAGTTATTATTTTTAGAATGTGTAGGTACTGCACATATGTTTATTATGTTATTATCAACCTGCACACAAATTTATTTTGTATCTAATTAAATAATAAGAGATTCGCGTTCATTCATGCAAAAAAATTCTAATTAAAAGTTTGGAAGCAAACATGAACTTTTTGTTTAAACTTTAGTTGGAACACTAACTTCAAAAATTTTAAATGAGCTTCGGGTTACTTGAAACCCTGGCCAATAGAGCATACATAGGTAGTTTTATTATTACAGTTAGTTGCATATTAAAATTAACATTAAAATGTAAATGTACACGTGTATGAAATATGTATTAACAATAATATCGAGTAAAAAATTGCGTCAATGCTATTCTTCAAGATGACAAATTTGAATGAATTGAGGAGATATCCCTGGGTAGGGGCTTAATGAGATGTTTTTCAGCCAAAGGGCGCCAAACTGGTTTTGGCTATAGTGGCTAATTCTCAATCAATTTTGGTTATTACAAAGTCGATTCCTATAGAATCTAACATGGTTAAAAAGAATATGAAAGAAGTATTCCATTCCAATTGTATTTCGAATAAAATTACAGTAGTAAAAAGGTCGAGATTTATGTTTTTGAAGTGAGAAATGATGAAATTACAGTCCAACTTTGATAACGAGAATCACCATGTGATGCAAAAAACTTCCGTTTATATATACAGGGTTATTCACGCTATACGGCACGGAGTATTATGGCCATAATAATTTCAAAAACTTTAACTTTTGGGCTATATAGGGGTCTATTATGGTTACCTTTTAAAATTATTTTCGTATTATACAGGGTGTTCCAAATGCCCTAAAAGTATCAAAGTTATGTTTTTTTAAATGGAACCCCTGTATTTTATTGCATTTATGGATTCTTCAATCAAAATAAGTGTTTGTTTTGATAAGGTTTATAACACCTAAACCTTAAGGTTTTTTAAATAATTTGAATTTTATCAAAATCTAACTTAATTTTCATGTTTCAAGTACTTAAGAACTATTTAAGTTATGTAAGCGAAATTTACAATAAAGTGTAACAATAGATCATATTTTATATTCCAATTATAATAAACTCGTCATCTTATACAGGGTGTCCAAAAATTAATACTACTTAAGTAAGAACTTTAAGGGGTTGTAACTTGATTAATTTAAATGGAACGCCATATTTTTTTTACATTTCAGGAGATGTATTTTTTTATTACCTATCGATTGGTATAAGGGTGTCCATAAGCTAAGTCTTCGCGTTTTCTCAGGAAACACTAAATAATTGTTTTATGCGCCATTTGGAATTTTTCAATTAAATGTTTTAACTCATAAATAAATAAATAAATATATTAACCAATTAAGTATAACATAATACAAATAAAATATTTACAATAGGTGTTCGAAATGTCGACCATCGTTTTCCAGACACTTGTAAATTCTTTTTTCGAAACCACTGCTAACATTGGATAACATTTGCGGGGTAACACTTTCAAAAGCGTCTCTTATGCGCATTTTCATATTTTGTGGAGTTGTCGGAGGCGTATTATAGACAATTCCTTTTATGTATCCCCACAAAAAGAAATCTATTGGTGTTAAGTCCGGCGAAAATTCATCTTATCGAAGTTGGAACCATATATTATCTTCGAGTCATCAAGATATACGAGTAATAGAGTTCGAGTTAATATTTATGCACCTACAAACTTTGTTGAAGTATACATAGGTGTATGAACTATTTCGATTTTATTCATTACCTCATTTTTGTCATGTGATGAAAAGGATAAAATAATTATTCTACTGTAGATACTTTTACAATAATTCTGCACTTTTCTTGGGTAGTTTTACTACATTCCTAAGAGGAGAAAATAGTTATTATCTATGATGCATCTATAAACTTTGTTGGAGTATTTATTTGCTAAACAAAACAAATGTAAATGGTTTGTTCTAGTAGATAATCCATAAAAAACGTATCTGAGATCAATAGAGAATTTTCGTATTTATGCGATTTCAATAATACTGAAATCTGTTTTGCTTGTCATAAAAATGTCATGTTTATTTTCACAACTTTCTTATAGATTTGATAACAATGTAATACATTACAGAGGCATAATGGAATAAAATATCGCAATAGAAAGGCCAGTACAACATCGATAACTTGAATTAACGAATTTAGTAGTAAAAATACAATAAGTACCCACATTACATACTGCTATTAAATAATTAAATTGTTTATGTAAAAATTGTTTTTTATTTAAAATTTTTTGCAATTCTTTTTTAATTAACTAAGATTTTTATTATTAAAACATATGGTGAGTTATTTGCGACTAAGACGAATTTAATAACAAATTGCATCATAAAAAAAGTGGTAAAGTATCAAAACGAATATTCAGTCACTCAATAGTGGAATTAATAAATATAATAGACCAAAGAGATCGCCACCTTAACAGTCAGTTCACTCTACTAAAAAATCTTTTAAATAATGGAATCTTATCATATTACAGTATGACCCTAAATAACACTCTGCTACGCCACTGGTGTTACCCCTTTTATTTTTTTGTAAGATTTAATTTTGGGTAAGACTAAGTTTTTTTTCAAGTAGGTACGTTTTGATGAAAAATAATCGTAGAAACTGAACTGCCTCACTGCTTACATAGAACCGCTATTAAGAGACGTTAAAATTTCCCCAGAAAATTCGACTTATCGAAGTTGGCGCCAAATATTATCTTCGAGTCAAGATATTCGAGTAATAGAATTTCGAAAGTTCGAGTTATCAAGTAAAAATTTCATGTATTACGCATAGATAATGCTATGACGGACCAATTTGGGTCGACTTATCGAATATTATTAAATTTTAATTCATAATCCTTGAATAAGTAAAAAGAAGACTTAAATCATATTTCAAACATCCCTTAATCGAGACATTTCTTTATTATTATCGACCAATGTAAAATTAAAGCAATGTGCTTGTGGTCTATTGTGTTGTTTAGTGCACGATCATAGAACTTAGTTAGGTACATACAACATCTAAGGATAATTATACGGTGTAAAGTTCAAACATGCATGAGCACAAGGAGCATACACAATCCATGTTACGTACCCGCTACATGTAGACATGTACCTACATACAATTTCCATATTTAAACCTCTAAGTATTATGAAGTATTGTCGCTTTCGGAAGTGATTAACGATTCGAAGGCATGCGAATATTGTATTTTGCATTTTATTCTTACCGGTTACCGATGTACACGTATGTATATTCACGTAATCCAAGAACAAAGAAGAAGTAATCTTAAAGGTTGTGACGTAAGAAACAGGTTAAAATAAATGGATCTCGAAGTAAAAAATCGTCGCGTGTAATAACCTTGTACAACGGCGTACATAATAGCTGTATTCATTTGCAAAACGTGAGAGTATGTCAAAATGAACATAAACATTAATAAACCTTTTTCGAATAGAGGAAACTAACTGCCTCTGAAACTGAAAAACGCCAGGACAAAAATACAATCTAAAATGTTCCAACTATTGACACTGGATATGAAGTAATCAACGACGATAGGAATAATATGTTCGTTAATCGTTTTAGTGAATAAGAAAAGGACGGAAATCACATAAGTACGCAAAGTTAACATTTGAAAAAGCTCGAGTGTCGATGTGACCAAAAGAAGCAACATCTGGTATTAGAGATGTTCCAGTGGCAGATTCACTTTCTGAGTGGGTTTTGAGCCCCTGGACTGAAAATGTTATGTAGTGATTATATCCAAACGATTAAAATGATTCCATCCAACATAATTGTAAACGTTCCTGAAAATTGTTACTTTTAAAAATAAACATCAAAACCAACCAAGCGTATATTCACTTTTTCCTTTAGATTCTTACGAAATAAATATTAAACAGGGCGGAGGGGCCGGCCTATTCTTATTTTTTCTTAAGTAGGGGTGGGAGGGGGTCAAAAACTAGTAAAAATCGTGTTACGTTATAAATGAATGGCCCCATTTAGAAATAGAACTTAATTTGACTCCAAAGTTGTTGATTGATTGATAAAGTATAAGATTATAACCGCATTTTTTAGGGTATACTTACACTAAAACTTGAACCACAATATTTATTGGAACCCAAAAGCCAAAACCAAAAAGTTACACTGTGGTTGCTGGTTGCTTCAATTTATAATATACGTCACGTTGCGGTTATATTATTATTTTATATACCTACAGACAAAATCAGAATTGTACTGTCAATAAAGTGAACTGTATTGTGGCTAAAATAAGTATTGCAGGATTATTTTATCCTTTCCATCAAGTGTCTTATTAACTTATTATACTCTTAAGTGAAATAAGAGTGCAATACTATATCTGTCTTTGTTGTTACAATGCAGAGAAAGTGCAGTGAATGAATACAAAACGTATGATCTTGGAACAAAGACTTATAAACGCCCATGGTGCGTTTTCCTTTTAATGTACAATAAAAACAATAATAAATTACAACGTATTGAGTGTATTTTTAAGAATATGCGATATTAGAAACGAAAATGGGTTAGGTTAGGTTAGGTTCTCTCATTGCGTACACACCTTGACTAAAAGTCTTTTTCTTGTGAGTTAATTGTTCATTTACAAACGTGCAATATATTGTGGGTAGGTATTTTTGTTATACAATTAATAGTCTGCAAAAATACTGATTTTATTTTTTTTTTGTTAGTGAGAGTACGTCAACTAATTCTATAGGGCCAGGTGGGTAATTGTGAACGATTTTGGAAGTTTGACTTTTGAAGCTCGATGTATCTTAGATGAAGATTAAATTTAGGCGACTATATGATTAATTTAGGTCCTTGTTTGGTTTTAAGTGAATTTCTGTTATTAATTATGCAAATTCGGATTTTTTTTGCAAAAAAACTTAAGTTTATAATTACCCCTACACTTATTAACGCAGTCGAAAACTTAGGGGTAAATGTGAACAATCATCTCTCTCTGTTTTACATAAGCATAAATTATTGTCAACTAAAACCAGCTACATGTGAAGTATGGGCATATTTCTTCTATGATAAATCTTTAAATCGTGGTTTATTTGAAAATGAGCTAGATATTCTTATTTCCTTATTCACTATTAATCGTGTTCAATATTTTGAAAAATCAGTACTAATATAAAATTTTCATTATTCGGTAATTATTATTTTTAAAACCATGGTTTGTCAGAACAACGACAATATTCGCAATTAACCTGCACCCGCGTGGTGAAAACCATCGCTGTAAACAAATGTGTCTAGTCTAATTCTGTTTGGCTATAGCGTAATAATTTTTAAGGTTTTCTCGAGTATGCTATAACCGACGAGTTTTACTACAATTACATTTTACTTTTCCTTTTAAAAATAAATAAATCTTTTGTTGCGCCCTCCATTTTTAGACAACTCCCTTAAGCACTGTTTCCCTTTTTTAACAAATTCTTGCCGAATACCGATTCAAAATAAAATCCTTTCGTCGCATATCCGATCCGTCCATATTATTTACACGAAAATTCGCGAAAAGATTTAAGTAGTAATAACACCGTTTAAGTAAAGAAGCATTTCTCGCGCTGGTTCGTCGACACCGTAGGCTCACTCTGCCACTTTTGGGCTTGTTTGGTGGCCTAGTTACATGTCCCCTGAGAAAAAGGAAAACGATTCGCGTATCCCTAGACGACCCGATTTCGGAAAACGTCGAAAACGAAATAGGAAATCCGACTGCCGCGTGATCCCTCTGACAGTTACAGCTGCTCCGTTTCAAAACACATCACGGGTTGGGATTATTTACGGTTTCGTTCCGCGATCGACGCTGATCAAACACAAATCGGAGGAAAAACAGATAAAAATGCAAAAAAGTGACTACAATCACATTCGCACATATCCCCTGTTCTAAACAATCGGAAAATATACTGATCGTAAAGTTTCAGATTCTTTTGATTTTTATGGACAATTATGAGGCGAAGAAAGCATCACGTATTACCTATAAATTACCTAGTCAGGTATGTGTTATTCCAATTGTAAAAAATATTCCAAATGACGTCATTTGGAGCAAAAATAATAAGGCGTGTATCACATTTGTCTGTAAATTATTAAACCACATGCTCCTTCCAGGTAATATAAAATTAAAAATAATAATCAAAATTTTCACTCACCAACCAATTTGATGAACATTGCATTTTGATCGTTGGAATCGGCAGTGATGCTCTCTTTTTTCTGGAACAAAAATAAAAAAATATCATATCATGCCAAAAAAAGGTAAGATTATTTTATCCTTGCATCACGTGATGAATAAAATCGTAAATGTACCTATTTCATACACGTATATCAAGTTATTGTATAATATCTTTAGATTAAGTTGACGTACTCTAAGTAATAAACAAAAAATAATTGTATGACAATGACGTTGCCAGGAAAACTGTTTAATTCAAAATAAATTACTTATACATTTTTAAATGAATGAACAATTAAAGAAATATTATTAAGGAAGGTGTGTACACAATGACATAAAATGTCAAATGTGACAACTAGTCCTAACCTAACCCCTTTTCGTTTCTAATATCGCATAATCTTAGGAACGATATACGCAACACGTTATAATTTATCTTTGTCTTTATTGTGCATTAAAAAGAGAACTCATTATGGACGTATATAGCTTTTTGTTCCAAGAATGTAGGTTTTGTATTCACTGCACTTTCTCTGCACGATTACAAATAAATAATTAAAAATAATTCTACAATAGGTAGAATTTATAAAAAAGAAGGCAAAATGACATACAATATACTGGATGTTTCAGGTTAATTTGATCAAATTTAAAAGGCCACAAAAGTTTCCCATAAAATAAAGCCAATTAACTTCAGTCTTGTTTAGGGGGTAAATATTTTATCAGTAGAAAACCTACACCAAAGTTTTGTCTGCGGTTTGACGATTTTTACTTGAAAAAAAAAAACCCACTTTTGAAAAGCCTCAAATCGGAGACGAAATTTTGGTGTAGGCCTTCTGCTAATAAATTATATACCCCTTAAACAATTCTAAGTTTTTCTTAAATTTAGAAATATGTAGTTAGAAAAAAAAAGGATCACTTTCTTAATCATTCGCCAAGTATTACAAAGGATGAAATTAGAATAAAAATTTTTTGCCATCTTAATAAAAAAAACAATATTCCAAATCACTATTGAGGTCGTGAATACATAATTGTTTTTTGGAAAACAAAAAATTGTATCAAAAAAATAAAAGAATAAATAAGCATATGAGGCTATGTTTTTTTATGACGAAATTCGAACACACAGTAAAAAGAAAGGGGTTGCTAATTTCAACCTATGCAATAACAGGGTATGATTAAAATAAAGTCCTTTAGAAGTGTTCCTGTTAGTAGAAGTGTCCGTCAAAATTAATTTTTATACATACTAGGTACATACTTCCATATTTAAGAAGGGGTATACTAATTTCTGCCATAATATACCTTCATCCCCGGCTAGAGACTCAGTCACATACCATATAATGAGAGAGGTTGAGATAAGTATTTTGTGTACAGACAGGGCAATGGGCCATTAAAAATGAGCCAGAGAGTTTTTTTGTGAAGAAAAGTTCAAATTTCGGAAAATTTCTTGAACAAGTAAATTTATATTTTAATAAAGAAATGGTGGTCATATGATTTTCTCCCTTTCACAGCTAAAAACCAAACCTTAAAATAATTGAAGAGTTATATCAATGTATTTATTTTTTGAGGGACATTTAAAATCAATAGTTTGTAGTACTAGTGTAAATCATTGAAAGAATTACGCCAGCAGATCATTAATAACTCAACCCCTGAAATGCCTTATATTCTTATAATGTACCTATAGTAAAAATCTGAGCAAAATTTGTAGTTATATGAAAGGCGGTGGTGCTCAATTTGAACATTTATTAAATTAAAATTTAATGTATGGTTTTCCAATAATCAATAATTACCAAGTTTTTCTCATTTCTTTATTAGTAGAACACTAACTAGATCAAAATCCCAAGGCTAAAACTAGAAACTAAATACCGACGCGTTTTTCGGTAACCAGTTATCTTCTCTATGAGTAATAATTTTGTTTTATGTACGTAAATTAAAGGGCAGTGTAATATTTAAAGTGGGATTTTAATGATGTCCTCCTTCAAAACTAAGTTGATTTCTTTGATGGGTTTTCTACAATTTGGACATTTCTTTACAAAGAGAACTAACTAATCTGGACTAAGGGATCAGAAAAATCATAATTCGACATTTGTTTTAGTCGATTTAATTAGCCTTTTACGTCGTGAAAACACGAGATTTTACTTCGTTGGAAGGTTTCCTTTTCTTCCGTTTCAACCTTCTTTTTTTTGTTCACGTCAGATAGATGTAATTGCCGCGGGGCGCGCAAGTACGAAACGGCCCTTATACTTTCGAATTATCTGCTTTAGACGGGGGAGTTCACTTGTTCACATTCCCTCTGTTCGTAATTATTGATTATCTGTCGAGGAAATGCTGCGTTTGCTGAACGCCGTTCTCGAAAACGACGATAAACCCTCGAAACGTAGATGAAGCGGTACTCAACAGGACTCGCAAGTCCGCACATTCAAGGCTGACGATCGCGAGGAGATGATTGCAGGACTCGTTACCCACAATTCATATTTATTATTTCGTACCAAGATTCGCAAATTGTAGCTTGCGGTTCGCCGCAATACCAAGGAATGAATGCTCTGTTGATTATTCTCTTTCTCTCTAAGTTATTCTAGAACCATCACAGAATTTAACAATATAATTATTAGCCTAGATCAGAGGTCGCCAATGTGATAATATAGACCCCCAGGGGTCTATTAAACAAAAGCGGGGGTCGATCCGAATCGGAAGGGTCGATTGGGGGTCGAAGAAAAAACAGTTCTTAATACGCAAATCACACATATCTAATTTAGTATAATGTATAAATATAATGCAAAAATATGTAAAACTTTACGAAATAGCTCAGCCATTTATGCTAGCATTTCTAAGTTCATATATATATGGTTGAAGCCGGTTTCAGTCATGTAAATTCAACCTTAATTAGTCCAGTCAATTTAGACATTCGAAGCTACATAAATTCCCACCAAGCTGAAAATCAGTAAGATTGTTTAAAATATTATTAAAAATAAAATCTGAAAGTTCCCTATCTATACTTTGTATGGAAAAAAATTTATTGAAGGTTAAAGATCAAAAAAATGAGTTTTTCGCGATTTTTAGCAAAACGGTAAGTTTTATCATAAAATTACCCCAGACAAATATTGTATTCTTTTCCTAAGGCCGCTTTCTGACTTGTCGGTGTAGCAGCGGTGCGGTATCGGTATGCTCGGTATACGCGGTACCGAATGCTTACTGAGCACCTATATTTCAATACGGTCTTCCTGACTTGTGCGGCACGTGCGGTAGAGGAGTGATATCGGTTCGGTATACTGCATCGCGGTAGAAACGTCCAGTAGCCGCTCGGGATTACTGCATGAGACATCATACAATATCTTCATCACTCAAGGAGGACGACATCTTCTTGTGACGGTACAAGCGGTTCTGCTCCGTTTTATGCCGAAAACATACCGATAGATGTGTAAATGCAAGCAACGCGGAATCGTTTCGGTACCAACCACTTCGGTACCGCACCGCTGCTACACCGACAAGTCAGAAAACGGCCTAAGAGCCACCGTTTCTGAGATATCAGGTAAAATGAAACACAGTCCCTTATTTTATACGCCAGTGTAACCTCGAGACAACATCTGTCTCCTGTTCAATTGTATGCGTGGCTAGGGTTTTATACCTGCTTTATGTCAGTGTGCCCAATAAATGAAATACTGTTAGTCTCATAGCTGCCAGATTAGGGGATTTTCCCCCAAAAATAGGGGATTTTTTTCCTTTGGGGTATTTTTTGGGGATATACTTTTCAGGGGAATTCTTCTGGGGAAAAATTTTCCTCTACACTCTTTTTTCTATTTGTACTAAATATTTTCTAGTTCTTGGGGATTTTTTTGTCACATAGCTTCTTATTTTGGGGTATTTTAGAGATACATATTTTATAGATAATTTTATGATGTACAAATTTTGTCTGGGGTAATTTTATGATAAAACTTACCGTTTTGCTGAAAATCGCTACAAAAACTCATTTTTTTGACCTTTAACCTTGAATAAATTTTTTTCCATACAGGGGAAAGATGGGGAACTTTCAAATTTTATTTTTCATCATATTTTAAACAATCTTACTGATTTTCAGCTTGGTGGAAATTCATGTAGCGTTACTCTTATTTTTTGGTCTAATTTGGCCGTACTATAATTAAGTACAGAAATGAATTAATAGTGGAGTTAGCGAACCTTGCAAAAACACACCAAACACACGCATCTCATTGATTAAGAAGCAATAAATCTGTAGTTACTTTACTTATCATGTCTACTTATTTATAATTACCATATTATTTTTTAATAATTATTAAGGTATTTAAATTTCATCATTAATATATTTTTCATAAAACTATTGTTACACAATGTACCATTAATTTAATAAATGTTTAAAATCATAAAATAAATGTACAACACAGTGTCTAATGAAGTTTTATTTTAATTAACAGAATGGGGGTCGATGGAGATTTCGAAAAATTATATTATAGGGGTCGATAATCAAAAAAGTTTAGCGACCCATGGCCTAGATCAAGCATGTCAATCTCATATGATACTTATGTATAAAATTTTGGAATTCCAACTTCTATACATTTTTTCCTCAGAAAAGAATCACATTCGATATCAATTAATTCCATTTGTAAGTTTTCATCAACAGTTACAAAAGCGATAGATAGGGGTGAAGTAAAAAGACCAAATTAAAATTAATTTAAAATCAGAAAATCTTCGATCGAATTCCGTTTTTAAGAATTTAATTTGGTGCATAATCTTTTAAGCAAAATAAGTTGATTAAAATGTCTTATAATATAAACGGAGAATTGTTTTTTCAAGAAGATTATGATTTCGTCCAGCAATGTGAAAAATCGTTTTAAAAACGAATTAAAATATTTTATAAAAGAAAATTTAAAACATCCCGAGGGGCTGCGTGTTTGACATGCCCGGCCAAGATCAGCACAGTACTGTATAATTCTTTAGAAAATGAAGTTATTATTATATCCACATCAAAAAGTACTTTAGAAGGACAAAAATAGTCAAAATGTTATTCGGTAAAATTGGACAAACATCTATCTTAATTTAGAAAAAAAAACTATTACTCAAATTATCTTACCCTTGCATATTTGGTTTTTAAATTAATTAATCGATATTGAAAATAAAATATATTTTTCTCGTTTATAACGTAACAAATTTTTGTCATTTTTAATGAGCGCTGGACACATTAAAGAACTAGGGTCAGGTGGAGCAATTGTAAACAGGTTATTTATTTTGATGAAATATGACTCTTGATTATTCCAACTAATGAGAATTATAGACTGTGGTGGTGACTTTTGACGGTTGGATGTTTTAGCGCGCTAAACAGCAGAGGAAAAGTGTCGCAATATTTTATGTTAAACAGTGAAAATATTTCTATATAATATATAATTTTCGGGGTAATTATGAACACGGCTTTATAAATATAATTTTCATTGGAATTCACCTTTGAAAGCGAATTGTTCCCTTTTGCCCCATTAAAAACCTTTATAAAGTCAGTACAAACAAGATGATTGTTCACATTTACCCCTAAGTTTTCGACTGCGTTAATAAGTGAAGGGGTAATTGTAAACTTGAGGTTTTTGCAAAAAAAATTCGAATTTGCATATTTAATAACAGAAATTGACTTAAAACCAAACACGGACCTAAATTAATAATATCGTCGCGTAAATTTAATCTTCATCTAAGATCCACCGAGCTTTAAAAGTCAAACTTCCGAAATGTTCACAATTACCCCACCTGACCCTATTAAAAAAAAATGTCGATTAAGGGATAGTTGGGAAAAGGGGGACCATTATTCATAATAACCTAACCTACATAATTAATATTACTAATTTTCTAATTAATTTCCTGTTACGTAACACAAAATTCATTATTTTATTTTCGTGCTATACGTATAACACAAAACTAATAGTATTTATTACAAAAAAAATAGTAATAATTTATAGTAAATGTCCTTTCTACGCCTTCGTATAATACAGGGTTTAGGTTTTTCAGTGTGATGTATTAGTCCGGTCAATTTAGACATTCGAAGCTACATAAATTCCCACCAAGCTGAAAATCAGTAAGATTGTTTAAAATATAATTATAAATAAAATTTGAAAGTTCCCCATCTTTCCTCTGTATGGAAATTTTTTTATTTAAGGTCAAAGGTCAAAAAAAATAATTTTTCGCTTTCGCGATTTTTAGCAAAACGGTAAGTTTTATCATTAAAATACTTCAGACAAAAATTGTAGATCATAAAATTATCTATTAAATATGTATCAATATTTTTTTTCCTAAGAGCCACCGTTTCTGAGATATCAGGTTAAATGAAACCCAGTCCCTTATTTTATACGCCAGTGTAACCTCGAGACAACATCTGTCTCCTGTTCAATTGTATGCGTGGCTAGGGTCTTATACCTGCTTTATGTCAGTGTGCCCAATAAATGAAATACTGTTAGTCACAGGGTTGCCAGATTAGGGGATTTTCTCCAAAAATTAGGTTTTTTTCCTTTGGGGTATTTTTTGGGGATATATTTTTCAGGGGAATTCTTCTGGGGAAAAATTTTCCTCTACAATCTTTTTTCTATTTGCACTAAATATTTTCTAGTTCTTGGGGATTTATTTGTCACATAGCTTATTTTGGGGTATTTTAGAGATACATATTTTATGACCTACAATTTTTGTCTGGGGTAATTTTATGATAAAACTTACCGTTTTGGTGAAAATCGCGAAAAACTCATTTTTTTGACTTTTAACCTTGAATAAAATTTTTCCATACAGGAGAAAGATGGGAAACTTTCAAATTTTAATTTTAATCATATTTTAAACAATCTCACTGATTTTCAGCTTGGTGGGAATTTATGTAGCTGTACTCTTATTTTTTTGTCTAATTTGACCGGACTATATGGAATCCTAAGATATATTATCGTTACTTAATAACTGCGTATTTTTTTGACAGTTTGAACAATTTTTATGGCACGTGTGAAAAGTTTATTCTTAAAAATCAATTAATCTCAATAGTTACTAGGTACCTAACCTACATACGGTTGATACAAATTTTCATATGAAAATTGTAGACACCTTATAATAATATTTGATATGCCTTATTTGCATATGCCACTCCTTCTGTCAACATTTCGCCTGGCTTTTGGTCATAACCAGCTAAGTTATTTTTACCCCTTAATATTATTTTATTATTATCATTGTGACAGTACTCTACGAAATTAGTTTCTTTTGCCTTACTTATACGTAGTATGTAATGTGAAAGCTTATGAATCTTTAAAATACTCTCCAACAGAGTAGCGGTCTTTCCTCTGGCACTTCCTAATTTCCACAGCATATTAACCACTTCCGGATTTAGATTGAGTCTACCATAAGGCCCCTCTTGTGTCTTTTTAGAAGAACTATGATTTGGATTACCGGATATAATAATTTAAATAATTTGTTAGTAGTTTTTGACGCGTTTTCACCCAATATTAGGTTGGGAAGTTGCTCTTGTTTACTGGACACAAAAATAATAATTAAATGCATGCATGGCGGTTGATTTGGTTGGTACGTATGTATATCTAATAAATATGTAGAATGACATAATAAACTCTATTAAACCGGCGATCGTTTTTACGAGCATTGCATAACATGTGGTCAGTTTATAGCGGCATACGGCCCATCAGCCGAGGGCTTATATGGCTTCGATTTTATCACTTGTTTAATTAATGGTTAATAATAAAATAATTAACCATTGGCAATGTGACGCTTCTATTATTATTGCACTGAAGATTATGCTAAACACAGCTGTCGTTTAAAACACCAGATTTTATTTACCAACTAGCTGCAATGTCCGGCGTGGTCCGGGCTTTAGAGGACATTGCAAGCATTTAGTAACTAAATTTTAATAATTGAAACATTCAATATAATTCGGAAACGTTCTGGTTCATTCTCTTATATTTTGGAACGTTTTAAAATATTTTACTATAAATTATTTGTGATAATTTTAGATCATTTCCGGAAAATATTGAAGGTTTTCGAACATTCTAGAATATTCGCAAAATACAATGTAATAACTGAAAACATTCTCTAAAATTTTTCAAACCATTCTGGAATGTTATAAAACTTTTTTGTTAATTTATGGGTCATTTGATTTTATCTTTGAACTCTGGAAAAAATAAGTAGTCCTCGCATTCTCTTTAGGTAGTTTTCAAAAATAATTATCAGTTTTAAGTAAATCCCTGATTACGATCAAATAAGGTGGTTTATAACCGTTCTGTTGGGAAACTTTATTCGCCCTTACCACTATTGTTATTTCGTCTGAAATCTACCGAACAATGACAACAGAATAACAAATTGCTTTACTTAACCTAATTTTAAAACGTCAAACTTTAGATGAGTTCCAGCTTTAGAAACTTTTGTACGTTTTGCAAGTGGTGATGCCAGGCAAAATTAACTGAACAAACAAACTAGGCCGGATACTGGATGGATGGACGGATGGTGATGACGAGAAACTTTGTAATTGTTTGTATTGGCATATAGGGTTAGGTAGGTACAAGGGCGTAATATAATGTTTATTACTGATTTAGTCATTTTGAAACTAACCGATATTAATGAAAACCGGAAACCAGCAACTGTAATTCGGTGGTAGTAGTAGAGTAGGTCACGTAGACGGATTGATTTGTAAGCTTATGGACTAAACTTTCGAGGGTTCATAGTTTCTGTACCACATTTTAATTAACCACAAAAAATGCATACAACTGGTAAAGTGACATTTAAAAAGTTTCAGTTTCCCCTAATGCTCATTTAAATTAATAGCAAAAGAATAATAAAAAATATTTAGTAAAACGATTAAAAAATTTTTAATTTAGAAAAATGTTTGCAAAGGTGAGTGGTTTTTCTCGGTGTCATGAGAAAATAATTTTTATGCTTTTATCCTAGTCTGATGTTTTTTTCAACGTCATCACACGTATATAATAGATTACGACTATTTTGAACGACTACCAATAATTTAATAATAACAATAATATGGACAAGAACGATGACGTTAGATTTAAAGTGACATCAAAACATCAACCATCAATTTTTGAGAGGCAGCACCTACGCAAGGTCAATATAATAAGTAGGTCATGTTATGTCATTGTTTATGTGTTAAATTTTATTTATCCAATAATTATGTATCTACATAGCAGACTGTAAAAAAATTTACATGCATACGTGTGACTTCAAACAACAATTTTAAAATTAGGCCGATGAAACTAATAATTTTTTAAGCTTCAAAAATCTGCATCGATTAGATTCACTGCCTTTTTTAAAAAAATCAATTTTTGGGATTTTACTGTAGTATTAGAGTAAAGTCGGTGAATGTGGAATACGTCAGATAATGTGGAATACCACTATTGCCCTCAAACTAAAAGTGCCATCTAATTTCTAGTAGTTGCATTAGGCACCACTCGTGATGTATTTCGAAGTAATGTGATATGTAACCCTATGTTTGTTGTTGGTGTCGTTATACTTCATCAGAAACGGTTTCGCGGGTGGCTGACATTTTGTAGGTTAGTGGTACTATTTACTGTAACGCATTTGTTTGAACAGATTTTAAAATAGTGGTGTTATGTATAGTTTCTAGAAGTGTTTAGAGTCTGATGTATAATATTACAACCCTATAAAATTAACTTTACGCAAATTTCTATACGGTTATAGTTTCGTGCTTATAAGCAGGTATTGTGGAATATCAACAGGTATGTTATTGTGGACTATTCCACATAAGCAACCCCACTTCATATAAAAAAATTTTAATAGGAAAATGCCGTTGCGAAATATTAAAGAGCATAAATGGTCAGAAGAAGACATGCAGGAGGCAGTTGCTGCAGTAAGAGAAAGAAAGATGGGATATCTAAAAGCAGCAAAACATTTTAACGTTCCTAGAACTACACTTTTTACTTACTGCAGAAAAACTGATGAAAAAATCACAAAAGCTAAGCTAGGGAGAAAACCCATTTTGTCTAAAATGTTAGAGAAGGAACTTGTGGAATATGCCGTTTTGATGGATCAAAAATTCTTTGGCCTGACAAGGAAAGATATCCGTTCTATAGCATTTCAATTAGCGAGGCGCAATAATTTACCCAACCGTTTTTCTCTATTGACAGAAACTGCTGGTAAAGACTGGCTGAAGCGATTTTTGCAGAGACATGGAGATACTATCAGGATGAGGAGACCTACTGGGACGTCTGTAGCTCGAGTAGCAGGGTTCAATAAGGAAAATGTCACTCAATTCTTTGACTTACTAGAGGCAGTAATGCAGAAAAATCATTTTCCGCCTGACCGAATATATAATGTTGATGAAAGCGGTCTATGTATTGTCCAGTCGAAATGTCCCCAAGTCATATCGCTTAAAGGGAAAAGGCAGGTCGGTGCCTTAACATCCGCAGAAAGGGGCTCCCTGATAACTGTTGTACTCTGCATGAATGCAACTGGAACTTATGTTCCACCTATGATGATTTTTCCGCGAAAAAATTGCAATGAACAGTTAAAAAAAGGTGCTCCTCATGGAACGTTATTCCGTTTTCATCCGTCTGGATGGATCCAAACCCATTTATTTACGACATGGTTCAATCATTTCCTTGAGAATGTACGCCCGACTAAGAACAATCCAGTCCTCTTAATCCTTGATGGCCACCACACTCATACCCGAAACCTCGATGTCATTGCTGCCGCTAGGGACAATTACGTAACTATATTGTCTTTACCGCCTCACACTACTCATAAATTACAACCGCTTGACAAAACGGTAATGGGTGCATTAAAAATATTCTATAATGAAGAAGTTAGAATTTTCTTAAGAACCAATCAGAGAGCTGTAACGGCTTTTGACGTCAGTGAGATTTTTGGTAGGGCCTATTTAAAAGTTCAATCTGGCGAAAGAGCCGTTAAGGGATTTGAAGCCACTGGTCTATATCCATTAAGAAGAGATGTGTTTGTTGAAGAAGACTTCGTAGCGTCGTCTCAGGCGTTGACTGTTAGCCAAGAAGGTGAAGTACAAAACAGTCAAGAAAATCGTGACGTAGAACAAAATACAATCACAATACATGCAGGAAATATATCCGTGCATCCAGAAGAAATATTACCTGTGCCATATTTGGTTAAAAAGGTAGGAAGTCGAGGAAGGAAACCAGGGAAGGCTAAGGTAATCACATCCACTCCAAATAAGGAGGAACTAGAGCAATCAATTATACGCACTTCCCAAGTAAATCCAATCAATCAGGTCAAAAGAAACGTTTTTGGTGAAGAACCTGCATGCAGCTCTTCCAAACGTGTAACCGGAAAAAAGCAGAAGATGCGCAGGGTTCAAAAAGAATCTTTAAGTTCTGAATCAGACTCCAGTGTGATCTTGCAGGATTCGTCAGACGATGAAAATTTCTTCTCCCTAACTCCCAACGAAGATGCCGAATGTATTTTTTGTGCAGGTAAATTTTCGGAAGATACCAGAGGTGAGGTTTGGATAAAATGCATAATGTGTAGTGGCTGGTGCCATGAAGTGTGTGCAGGAAATGAAAGAGAAGTTTATATTTGTGATTTCTGCCAATAGTTATTAAGACTAATTGTTTTCTTACTCTTGTTCATGTGTTTCGTTGTAAAACTGTTACTAGAATAAAATCTTTTCTCTTTGTAGGTGAAATTATTTCTGAAACTTATAGCATGCTAATTCCATCGTAATATCCTATTCCACATTAACTTATACAGTATTCCACTTTACCTGCCCATTTTAACAATCCGAAAAATTGTTTACTTTGATTATTTTGCCAGTTAAAAGGTATATATTATGTGTTACGGAGCCTAGACGGGAAAAGCAAATGACTAACTTACTAAAAATGTTACCATGAACAAAAAAAATGCAAAAGTGTGTTTAATAAACTTGTTTATAATATTTAACAAAATGGTATTCCACATTCACTGACTTTACTCTACTTATACTATTTATAACTTAAATGGTAGGTACCTTTTGAAAAAACAAAGTTATTCGTGTTTGAAGTTCTTAAACTTTTGAGTTTTATCTTGAACGCCCTGTATAAATTATTTAGTTCAATTTTGTCAAGGCGTTAGCACTAATATTCAGCTATTACTAGTAAAAAATTCAACAGACTGAGTCGTATTTTGTGGAAGTAATGATTTTTTATAATTTGGGTTGCGGTAGTACGATTTTTTTTTCTATAAATTAAATTAACTCAGAAACCGATCGTCATAGGTGTACAAGTTGGTTATCAAACTTACCTTAGAATTACACGTTTTATTCGAATTCAGCGTAAAAAATATACCATTCCATTTAAAATAACAAAGTTGGTGTCGACTTCCGGTATAACCGGATGTAAATTGAACTTGAAAATATTTTTAAAAGAAGCGGCATAAACAATAACCAAATGAGCTCAAGTTTCAGAATTGAATTCCTTCTACTAATTCATATATGTACTTCTAATAACCCACCAACTTGAAAAACCGTGTATGTATTGTAACTCGAAGTCTCGATACCTCGAAGTTTCTTGTGCCACATGGTGATTCGAGTTGTATTTTTTTATATATAGTTTTATCACTGTGCACCCCAAGACCGAAGCTTATGAGATTTGGAAATACCTCTACATTACAAGTGCATACAAGTATCAGAGTTTGTACGAACGTCAATGTTTAACAGTGGATAAGGCACGTAATCTATTGCAATTTGTTTTCAAGGAAATACTCGACCGTCAGTGGCGTAACAATAGGGTGGCAGGGCTGGCAAAATGCCACGGACCCCCGACCCAAGAGGCCGCGAGCTCAAATATATTTTTTTACATTGTACCTGAGTTTGATTTTATTTGAAAAGTATATTTTTATAAGTTCTGCTTAAAATCCAAAGTGAGACAAATAAAGACCATAATACAAATTCAAGTTAATAACATAAAAAACATTAAACCCTACTAGATGGGCAGGACGTTATGATGGCGTTTTTGCTTTAAAAGTTCGGTTTGTTGAAGTCCAAAAAAGGCTAACGAAAACAATTCTGTTAAATTGCAAATCAGATGAAAGAAATTAAGCTGTTTCGCTCAAAAAGAAGATCGAAAACTACAATTTTATTATGTTATTGGTTTTCCATTGCAAGATCCTACTTACTATCGATGCAGCCTCTAAAGCACTTCAGTCTAAAGCCACCGATCTTTCAAATGCCTTAAAACGTTTGAAAATTTGTCTAGAAGAATTGGAAAGGTATCGACATGAATTTGAAAATTTAAAAATGGAAGTAAATAGTGTAGCAGAAAAATGGTCCATCACCCCTGAATTTTCTAAAACTTGTCAGAGGAAAATAAAACGCCATTTTGATGAGCTTTGCGAAGATGAGCGTCTCCAAGATCCGGAAAGTTAGTTCAAAGTGAACATATTTTATCGAGTATTAGACATCATTATAAACCAACTGAAATCGCGTTTCCTTCCAATGAATGAATTTCAGTGTTTTGCAACCTTTCACTTTAAAAGTTTTAAATGACACTGATCTATTAAAAAAGGCTCTAGAATTTGTTGAGATATATGAAAAAGGCATATATCTGAATCATTTGCCAGAGAAATTCTCAGTTTTCGATCCACTTTCAGAGACGAAATAGAAAAATCTTCGTGTATTAGAGACCATGCTGATTTATTAATAATAATAAATCATTTTATGTCCTGCAGCTTTCCTGAAGTATGCACTGCATTAATGTTATTTCTTACAATTCCTGTGACTACAGCTAGTGCTGAACGATCATTTTCAAAACTAAAATTGATAAAAACCTATTTAAGAAACTCTATGAGACAAGTCAGGTTATATAACTTGGCTATTCTGTCTATTGAAAATTCTATGGCCCGATCTTTAAACTTTAATGATGTTATAGGCACTTTTTCGGAACAGAAAACTCGAAAAAAATATTTTTCTTAATAAATATGTTATTGAAATTAAATTGTTATTTTTATTTCATTGTAAATGTATGCAGGTTTCCTTACGATGTTGTTCCTTCACCGAAAAGCTAGCGAATAGATGATAAATGCATTGAGATATTATGTTCTATAGATGAATTGTGAAGTCTCCAACACGCATTGGGCTAGCGTGGGGACTACAGACCATTCCCTCTCGCCTAAGAGAGGAGGTCTATGACCATTAGTGGGACATATACAACATACAACGTGTAATTGAGTACGCTAAAAATCTCGAAATTTATTAAAATTAAACTGAGTACGTGACAATTTTTACTGATGGGGCCCCATCAAAAGAATTTGCCACGGGCCCCAGATGATATAGTTACGCCACTGTCGACCGGATTATACAAGAAGAAAGAAAATTATAGGAAGCTATTAAAATATATATGGCAATATGCAAACAACATTAGTGTAGGTATAACGGATTACCTGAGTGACTCTCCCACTTGGCAAACAATTGTAAACAACTATATCGGTCACCTGTTGACAATCGATCACGGTCTACCGAGTTATCTAAGTATCTAATTGACGTATAAATAAGGTGTCAAGGTTATCGTTCGTAAACGTTAGGACATAGGGGTGAAAAAATATTCTTATTAAGTATACGTTTCTTCTTAACTGCCAATTTTACAGAATAGTTCTCTAATCATAATTACTTAGATAAAGGTAAAAAAAGTCAATTTTGAATCGATTTCATGAGTGCCTAGCACCTAGTCCTTGGAGACTTCTCGTTATAATTTTCTTCAGTTCTAATCACTTACATATAAGACGAAATTTGAAGTCAAACGCGCACATATTTGGACTGGTACTAAGCCTCAACAAAGTAAGACGGTGATTTAAATAATTACACAACCAGGGGCTTTGGTTTCCTCTACTCTTATTAAGGTTTAGGATAAAACTTACTCGGAATTTTTTACGTTTTCTTGTGATGTTATCTAAATTATAGTTTAATATGAAAATTTTCTGAGAAATCTTAAATTTTATGATTGACCCTATCAATTGCGCCACCTTGCGGCGGAATGTGGAGCTTAAAAATAATTTCCCAGATTTTCTCATTTATTTTGTTGAATTTCTATATCCAGTAGTGCTCGATAAATAGCCTGTGAACACCTTCAATGAAACACCCGGTAGATACACAAGATATCTTAGCCCTCTTTGTACTATCTCTCTCTAGTAGAAAGCGTTACAGACTGACTGTGTTAACAACTAACTTTGCATGCAACATAAGACATGTAAAGAGGTAGAGGTAACTCAAAATCCCTTGAACATTGACCCTGAAGTAGGCAGAGATATCTCAGCCCCTTATTAAGTAATTCCCCAGGAATAAGCTCCGCTTTCGGGCATTTTAGGCCTCACAAGACTTTAAAATCCGTTTAGGTGCCGTATGTACATAGTTATAATTGCTCCACACGCAATCGTTCAAGAATGTTCGGGAATGGCGCCTTTGCCTTATACAGAAACTAACCCCAAAACTAATAATAACTTTTAATGGTTAGGTAATTTTGTGCCGTAGTTTCCAGTAGAGGCGGCAGTGTAACACCCGCCGGCCGATCCGATCGTTTATTCGCTACAATAATTAAATCCCCATTTACCGAATCGTTTCCGGACTATTCTCCGACTATCGTTAGCCCGAACATCAATTTACGTTGTTTAAGCTAAATGAGTGTTCTCGCAACCGTTCGTCAAACAATTGCCGTCCAATTCAACATAGTACGCGTTATTAACGAAACATTTCCCGCGACTGTTACACTGACTCGCTAGCTTATTACGCCCCGTTGATAAAGCAGCAGACCAATACGCCAGATGTAATTGTTACATAGTAAAATGCCGTCCAACCGATCAAAACTGGTCGCTGTAAAGCATTATTGACACACGAATCGATAAAAAAACTCAATCTGAACCGTTTACGTGCAGAACACCTAACAACATCGAATGCTAAATAAGTGAATTGGCCGTTTGCACGAAAATGCCCTAAGTTCGCCCAAAATTTTAAGCTTATGTTTAGCAAAGAAGGAAACAATCAAAATTAAAAGGTTTAACCCAATAATACTACAACTAATTAACTTTCGTAGTGTTATTGGAGCTCTAATTATGAATAATTAGCCTTGCCTAAAACAAACATTCTTTGGAGTACAAGTTTTTAATGGAAGTATACACAGGATGCGAAAATGTGAATGTTGGCTCTTAATTTAAAATGTGTCGCTCTCACCAATAGCAGTAACCAGTAGGGGCGGTACGGTGGCGCGCGCACACCGACTGCTGAATGCTATTGGGAGTTGCGCGAAGACACACCCACATATTTAGGAAGCGACAAAATTTTGATCGTGAGATTTCTTATGCTAAGGTTCTTACTTTCGCAACCTGTGTATTATAAAATACTTCTAAAATAATAGTTGACCCAGCGATAAAACGCAGTTATGACTTAATTTCTGTTCCACTTTTAACAGACAACAAATACAGTAGTTATAAGAATCGAGTGACAGCAGAACCTTTCTTAAAAAATATCAGATCCGTATTTTTAAGTTACTGTATGTAAATTTTTAATACAAACTAAACCCGCGTAGAGAAATATTAAAATACTACAACCGCATGCTGTTAAAAATAATATTAAATAAATCACTTGTCGAAGGATATGGAGAAATAATTTCTCTCAAGTAACAATTTTACCCGAGAGCTGTTAAGGTACAAACATCATCGAAATTACCATATTAACTTGCAACAATAGGGATTGTGAACCACATTGTATCTTTGAGTCAACTGTACCTATGTGAAAGGTGCTTCAAGTCCGTCTGTTTAAACGTTCAGAGGCAGAGGAGGAGCGACAACTGAGTGCAGCGACTGTTGGTGCACCATTTAAGTGAACCCTTATAGAGCGTGCATGCGCATAACGAGGGAGGAGAATCGGCGCATAACAACGATGGTAACGCTTCCTACATTTCTTTTTCAGTTTACTCCCCACCCCAACATTTGTAGGACGTTGGTAAGAAATCTTTACTCAATAAAAATTATAGCTTCTAATAGGCATTCAACAAATATTCTTTTCTAAAGAAGCTTTACTTCAAAAAATTCATAAATTTTCTGAGTAAGTATTACTAACTACAAAGACTAGATATTATAGAGTGATTTATAAAACAATTCCCGAGATAAAAGTGTCGCGGTGGTTGGTGAACTAGGAAACTAAATAGTAAAACAGTAGGATTTATTAATTAATTTTCTCACACGTTTTAATGATCACTACACAGGATGGTACAAAATCGAATCTGCCACTTTTAAACGAGAACAAAAATACGAGATTTTGCCCTGCGGATAGATAATATTGGCGAAATTTAATTAAAATACACGCATGTACCCATAAATAAATAGGGCAGCAGCGTTTCCTCTTAATTAAAAAACAAACTGGTGGAATGATTATTATTACCAATGACAGCGATTGTCAGTCTCTCCTATGATGAAGTGGATCAGTTTATGAAATGAAAATGGAAATTTTGTGTATGAACCGTAAATTGAATTAGGTATCGTTTTTAATCTGGTCCGCTGCACCATTAAAAAATATCGAATGATCACGTAAATTAATTTTTGCTCATATAAACCGACCTGCAAAATTCGGTGGTAAAAATAATACCTACAATTTCGTAAAATTAAATTAAGTCAGATCGAGTTCAAGTTTCTCTTTCCATTGTAAATAGCTATGTTGAATTTTAGAAAAGAAAAATTTAATTTTCTCCAAAGACAGATATGAACATATTTTAAATAATTATGTGCCAAGTTCATCCACCAAACCTATTGTACTTTAACTTGATAACTACTATGTTCATTAAGAAGGGAACTCGGTAAAATTTGAAACAGGCACATAAACTACTACAAGATCATTAAATGCCAGATTGCAAGAGTTAATCATTAATAAAACAATTGATTAAACAATAAAAATACCGATTCTAATCAAATGCTCATTAAATGTTTTTGAAACTAACCAGTTACGAATTAAATGAACGTTGAAATAAAAAGAGACTAAAAACAGATTTAAATAAGGAATATTATCATCTCAGTCATATATTGATTTGAGGCTAATTAAGCACCTTAATAATAATTTAAATGTTTCGGGATTTTCTTTTTGAAATTAGTGCTTAAAAAGATACTATTTAAAGTAGATTTCAACAAAGAAAACTGCTATTTATGTCTTTGATTGATTCAAAGCGCATTAAAAAATAATAAAATGCTCACAGATTTTAAAAAAAAAATGCGGGTTTGCTAGCTTTACATTAAATGTGCAGAACATGAACTACAAAATTATTTAAACGATGAAAATAACCGATTTGTTCACAAAGTAATTAAATGCTCATTAAATGCTTTCGATACAAACTAGTTATTAATTAAATGCTTTTATTATTTTTCTTATAAATAAACGTTGATATAAAAGGGAACTACATAGAAGTTGATTTAAACAAGGGAAATTGCACTTTCAGCTGTACCTATATCGTTTAAAAAGGAACAATTAAACACTAATTAAGTGCTCTAATAAATGAATTGTCTAGGATTATTTTATAGAACTACAGGTTTGTCAGCTTCTGATTAAATGAGCATAACATGAACTACAAAATTATTAAAACGATTAAAATAACCGATTTGGTTACACACTAATTAAATGCTCATTAAATGTTTTCGATAAAAACTAGTAATCATTTAATGCTCATAATATTTTTCCAGTAAATAAACTTTGATATGAAAGGGGCTGCTAGAAGTCGGTTTAAACAATACAAATTGCACTTTCAGCTGTATATCGATTAAAGTTTAATTAAACATTAATTAAATGTCCTAGGGTGAAATTAAATGGCCTGATTTTTTTTTCAAGAACTACAGGGGGGACCAGGCATTGGTTTAAAAAAGGAAAACCGTACTTTCAGCTGTACATCGATTTAAGTTCCAATTTAATGCTCTAATGAGAAATTACATACCCGGGATTTTTTTAACAACTGCACGTTTGCTAGCTTCAGATCAAACTATAAAAGACAAATTGGGGCTGCTAGAAGTCGGTTTAAGCAATACAAATTGCACTTTCAGCTGTATATCGATTAAAGTTTATTTAAACATTAATTAAATGTCCTAGGGTGAAATTAAATGGCCTGATTTTTTTTTCAAGAACTACAGGGGGGACCAGGCATTGGTTTAAAAAAGGAAAACCGTACTTTCAGCTGTACATCGATTTAAGTTCCAATTTAATGCTCTAATGAGAAATTACATACCCGGGATTTTTTTAACAACTGCACGTTTGCTAGCTTCAGATCAAACTATAAAAGACAAATTGGGGCTGCTAGAAGTCGGTTTAAGCAATACAAATTGCACTTTCAGCTGTATATCGATTAAAGTTTAATTAAACATTAATTAAATGTCCTAGGGTGAAATTAAATGGCCTGATTTTTTTTTCAAGAACTACAGGGGGGACCAGGCATTGGTTTAAAAAAGGAAAACCGTACTTTCAGCTGTACATCGATTTAAGTTCCAATTTAATGCTCTAATGAGAAATTACATACCCGGGATTTTTTTAACAACTGCACGTTTGCTAGCTTCAGATCAAACTATAAAAGACAAATTGGGGCTGCTAGAAGTCGGTTTAAGCAATACAAATTGCACTTTCAGCTGTATATCGATTAAAGTTTAATTAAACATTAATTAAATGTCCTATAGGGTGAAATTAAATGGCCTGAGTTTTTTTCAAGAACTACAGGGGGGACCAGGCATTGGTTTAAAAAAGGAAAACCGTACTTTCAGCTGTACATCGATTTAAGTTCCAATTTAATGCTCTAATGAGAAATTACATACCCGGGATTTTTTTAACAACTGCACGTTTGCTAGCTTCAGATCAAACTATAAAAGACAAATTGGGGCTGCTAGAAGTCGGTTTAAACAATACAAATTGCACTTTCAGCTGTATATCGATTAAAGTTTAATTAAACATTAATTAAATGTCCTAAGGGTGAAATTAAATGGCCTGATTTTTTTTCAAGAACTACAGGGGGGACCAGCATTGGTTTAAAAAAGGAAAACCGTACTTTCAGCTGTACATCGATTTAAGTTCCAATTTAATGCTCTAATGAGAAATTACATACCCGGGATTTTTTTAACAACTGCACGTTTGCTAGCTTCAGATCAAACTATAAAAGACAAATTGGGGCTGCTAGAAGTCGGTTTAAACAATACAAATTGCACTTTCAGCTGTATATCGATTAAAGTTTAATTAAACATTAATTAAATGTCCTATAGGGTGAAATTAAATGGCCTGAGTTTTTTTCAAGAACTACAGGGGGGACCAAGCATTGGTTTAAAAAAGGAAAACCGTACTTTCAGCTGTACATCGATTTAAGTTCCAATTTAATGCTCTAATGAGAAATTACATACCCGGGATTTTTTTAACAACTGCACGTTTGCTAGCTTCAGATCAAACTATAAAAGACAAATTGGGGCTGCTAGAAGTCGGTTTAAACAATACAAATTGCACTTTCAGCTGTATATCGATTAAAGTTTAATTAAACATTAATTAAATGTCCTATAGGGTGAAATTAAATGGCCTGAGTTTTTTTCAAGAACTACAGGGGGGACCAGGCATTGGTTTAAAAAAGGAAAACCGTACTTTCAGCTGTACATCGATTTAAGTTCCAATTTAATGCTCTAATGAGAAATTACATACCCGGGATTTTTTTAACAACTGCACGTTTGCTAGCTTCAGATCAAACTATAAAAGACAAATTGGGGCTGCTAGAAGTCGGTTTAAGCAATACAAATTGCACTTTCAGCTGTATATCGATTAAAGTTTAATTAAACATTAATTAAATGTCCTATAGGGTGAAATTAAATGGCCTGAGTTTTTTTCAAGAACTACAGGGGGGACCAAGCATTGGTTTAAAAAAGGAAAACCGTACTTTCAGCTGTACATCGATTTAAGTTCCAATTTAATGCTCTAATGAGAAATTACATACCCGGGATTTTTTTAACAACTGCACGTTTGCTAGCTTCAGATCAAACTATAAAAGACAAATTGGGGCTGCTAGAAGTCGGTTTAAACAATACAAATTGCACTTTCAGCTGTATATCGATTAAAGTTTAATTAAACATTAATTAAATGTCCTATAGGGTGAAATTAAATGGCCTGAGTTTTTTTCAAGAACTACAGGGGGGACCAAGCATTGGTTTAAAAAAGGAAAACCGTACTTTCAGCTGTACATCGATTTAAGTTCCAATTTAATGCTCTAATGAGAAATTACATACCCGGGATTTTTTTAACAACTGCACGTTTGCTAGCTTCAGATCAAACTATAAAAGACAAATTGGGGCTGCTAGAAGTCGGTTTAAACAATACAAATTGCACTTTCAGCTGTATATCGATTAAAGTTTAATTAAACATTAATTAAATGTCCTATAGGGTGAAATTAAATGGCCTGAGTTTTTTTCAAGAACTACAGGGGGGACCAGGCATTGGTTTAAAAAAGGAAAACCGTACTTTCAGCTGTACATCGATTAAAGTTCCGATTAATGCTCTAATGAGATATTATATACCCGGGATTTTTTGAACAACTGCACGTTTGCTAGCTTCAGATCCAACTATAAAAGACAAATTGTTTAAATAAAACAAAAGCCACTGTTTTGATTAAACAGCAATTAAATGCTTTACCAATTAATTGCTCTAATGGGACGAACATTTTCATTGTTTAATTTTTCTTCATTTATGGTCTGGTCTGATCAATTAATTTTAGGCTAGCAGAACAGTATTTTTTTTAATTCTATGAGAATTTAATTCCTCTCGCTCAATTGGCATTAAAAAAACATTTATTTTTATTCTTCTGTCTTTGGTTTTTCATTTGCCTAACATTCATAATGTTGAATTGTACCTATAGCAAAACTGTGCTCCTAGCATTTAACCAACCAAAAACCAATTTTTATTTTGTATATATGCATTATTCTTAAGAACCAATGTGAAGGAGATAAAAATTTAGAAGAAATCGCTTAAAGGGTCAAATTCTTCAGCGTCCATTGATTGAATCTCATCAGCACGCCGTGTCGTAAATTATTTATCGATCAAAATGAAAACACTACACCCAAATAGTTACAACGAACAAAACTTATTTCTATTGTTTAATGCCGCTGTTAATAACAACTGTTAGATATTCTAAAGCAATAACTAATACAAATACATTTTTTATGACATGTAGTCAGCACTCAGTAGGTTGTCGGTAACAATATAATATGTAGTGGTTGTCTGTGGGTTACTAGATAGTTAGAAGCACATAATTGAAACGTACTTATTGTAACAACCTACATAATAAAAATAAAGTCACCTCTCCTTATTTTGGTCGGCATCTTTACAGGATTAAATGTGGGAAAATGACATCATTAAAGATTATAATTAAGATAGCTTTAGATATAATGTAGCCAACAACTATATACGTATGACAATAAAATTGTATTTTGCATTGTCATTAGCTGCGTGGGTTCTGTTTGTAGCCTCTATTAGAAACACTAGGTACGAGTACGAATTAGATGGTATTGGGTCTACTTTCGCACGGAATGGCAGAACGTAAATAATGTTTAAGCGTCAAAATATGTCATTTTTTATGGCCGCTGTATGTTACTACTACAAGCAATAAAAGCCTCATCAATTAGGTATATTCCAACATAAGCCAACACAAAACTTGCTTTGCAAAATGTTAAAAAAAAAAAATGTTTTTGTGTAATTAGGTGATTCCTTTTTATTTTCAATGTGTGTGTTTTCATCAGTAAAAGTGTCAGGAAACGGATTTTATTATTTAATGACCACAATGAGTTATTTATGTAGTTGTGATTTTAAATGATCATTAGAATTCTGAAAATACATAAACGGCGAGACCATAAAAGATCGTTGAGTGAAGTATTTAATGAGATAGTTATAAAAGAACACCGACAGTAGAGGGTAATAAGGGTTATAATAAAAATACTTTTGTACCGTCAATTATAAAGCACCTACTTAATTTAACTAAATTTTTACTATCAACTATTTAATGGTCTTTGGTGACATGTAATTTTTTTTCGAAATTTATACTGGGTTTTTTAAATGGAATACTCTATATATTTTTACATATTCGAATGCAGATTTTGGTATGTAGGTACCTTATGAATCGGTTGGTATGCAGGTACCTACCCTATACCTATTTATTTACCATTTACCGTTAAGTAAATTAGGTATCACTGATTTTTGTGAATTATGGTAAATTTGAATGATTTATAACTATAAATTTTCAATTTATCATGATCTATTATTCTTTTTAATTCAGAATTGATATTGATATCAAATAATGCAAAAACATTCAAGAATTGAAGTGACAATTCCATACATGCACGGAGAAAAATAATCATGATTTTATTACTTGATGACTCGAGCAAAATTTTTCTAGTAAATAATACTAGAATTCTCATAAAATGTACTTGGTGGTATAAAACAATTTTTCATTCTTTCTAATAATTAGTATTAGAATAATCAAGCCTTAATAAGTCTAGAATTTTTTTCTCTACCTCTCGATTATTTTATCGTGTCGTAAAGAAAAAAATACTAGAATGAGAATAGTTTAGTAAATTTTGTGATAAGAAGTGTAAAAAATGTTTTCTAATCAAGTCAATTTTACTAGAATTCAGTCTCAACACCGAACGTAGATTGACTAGACATTTCTAGTTAAATCTTCTTGAGCATCTGGTCGTCCATATAATTGACAGATTTTTTAATCATGTTGCTAGTATTCTAGCAATATTTCCATGATTGTTTTCTCCGTGCGAGGCTACTGCAAGGCACAGCTGTAGTTATGCCACTGCGCACCGCAAAGGGGCGGCGCTTGCGTTTAGGTCATTCGGAAGGACCACCTTTTTTGCGGACTATTGTTCTAATTTGTATACACGACAAAAAGGCATGATACTCATCAAATCTTCGTCTTACTCTCTCTGGGTCAAATTAATATTTAAAAATCATTCAAATTTACTATAATTTACAAAAATATTTTCTTAAGGGTAAATAATAGGTATGGGGTACTCACATATCAAACGATTCATAATAAAAATCTGCAGTCGAATATGTAAAAATATATATAGGGTGTTCTATTTAAAATAAGAACGTTTTTGTTGTCTGAAATTCACAACATTCAGATAAGGTTTTTGAACACACTGTATAAATTATATTTATATCATTCAATAATGTTTTTTCAAACAAAAATTGAAGATGGTCGTTTATTTCCTAAACGGTGGAGTTTTCGGGTAGGTTCATGTTATGGAAATTACCTTTACTAACCGAGTAAAGTATGAAAAGTTCATATGAAATTATTACGAATGGCAATTTTTCAAAATTAAATTCCCGTAATTACTTATAACAAAGGACTTCCTTGGTAAACCCTGTATATGTACAAAACCTTTGTTAAAGCAAAGAAAATTGAAAAAACGATTTCACACACACAAAATATGTTGTTTTCCTTCAAAACTCGGTAATAAAAAAAAAATATGTGCCAAGTAAACTCATTGTACCTGTAATGTATAAAAAAACATTTGTAAAGACATTCTTCAAATTCTGTTTTTTTAGTTTTAAGGATTTATCACACAATTTCCTTTATAGTAAGTAGTGTTTTTCACAACATCGCGACCGACGTACGCAATAAATGGAAAGATTTTTATAAGGTACTTATACTTAACTTAATAAAAAATATTGGTATGTAATAACAATAAGCAACGTAAATACGTGTCATACATATGTATCGCACACACGACCTATTGTTGACATATTTATTAAATCATTAAATGGAACAGTTGTTATTTTTAATTTAAATTTGCACAGTATTATATCTAGCAAGTATTACACATGTAAACACCTGTTAAAACGGATCATCCTTGTTACAGTTCTACTTAGTCTCAGTTGCTTCCTTATTACGCACATACGTAGTTTTGCTTTAATCATAATCATCAGATAATAAATAAGACCTATAAACATTAAAAAAATACGTAGATAATAAAATTTGATGACTTGGTTAAAGCTTTTAACTATAAGTCAAAATTTTTATATTATTAACGCCAATAATTTGGATCCACTCAAATCAAACTAATAACTGTAGTAACTGAATCTAAATATAGTAAAATTATTGTATCCTTGTTTGTCGTCACATTACCTGAATGAGGTGTATAAATAAAATCGTAACAGTTAATACACCATTACTCACACGAAAGAATTACTATTAGGCAAGGTGTGTACCATGACAATGCCAGAAAATGTCAAATATGACAAACAGTCTTAACCTAACCCCTTTCGTTCTAATATTGCATAACCTCACTAGGAACGATAATATATAGGCAATACGTTGTAATTTATCATTGTCTTTCTTGTGCATTAAAACGAAAACGAATTATGGACGTATATACGAGGACGGATCTAATATAAACGAGCCTTTTTAAATTGAGCGCCGGATAGTTGTTCAAGGCGCATACGAGCGTTAGCAACTTGAAGTGGGGATATTAGGTGACACGGAAACGACTCGTCGTATTGCTGTGTTTGCTTGGTTAGTAGCTATCACAATGAGTGAGAAAGAGATGCATAGCAGCGTTGCGCAACGGATTATTATTAAGTTTCTTACACGTAAAACGTGAAACCAGCTGAAATTTTGCGCAGATTGCTCGCACAGTTCGGAAATGAAACGCTTTCGTGGCAACGGGTAAAAGTTTGGCTCTAAGAATTTAACGAAGGGCGTAATCGTGTCGAAAATGTAAATCATCCTCGTCGTCCGCGCACCAGCATATCGCCGGTTAACATTGCACGCGTTAGAAACCTTATTGAAGGGGACCACCACGCCACTGTGCTTCAGATATCTGTTGAACTCGGCATCAGCTATGGGAGTGTCCACACAATCATAACGAAAAACTGGGGATTCCGAAAAATTTCAGCTCGTTGGGTCCCAAAGTTGGTGAGTGAAGATCAAAAAGCTGCTCGAGTTCGTATCGCAGCTTTAACGCAGGCCCAAATCAGTGAAATGCACTAGACTCAGTTGGAGCACCATCCACATAGTCCAAATTTATCCCCTTGTGATTTCCACATGTTTGGGCCCCTCAAAGAATCACTAGGAGGCGAACGATTTCAGACTGATGAACATGTGGAGGCGTTTGTGCGCAAATGGATAGACTCCCGCCCTGCTTCTTTTTATGAAAATGAGATGAAAAAACTACCAATCTGTTGGGAAAAATGTATAATCAAACAAGGGGGACATGTCGAAAAATATAGAAATTTGTGTTTTTGTGAAAATTTTCAAAATAAATGTTTTATGAACAAAGGCTCGTTTATATTTGATCCATCCTCGTAGGTTATTGTTCCAAGAACATAAATTTTGTTTTCACTGCACCTTCTCTGCACGGCTACAACAACGACAGTTATACATTCTCTTTCCACTATACGCAAGAATAGGTCACATGATAGAAACGATAATATAATTCTACTATACAATATAATATATTATAGTTGACCCAAAGACAGTTTTAGGAGGCCTTAACCATATTAAGTACTTACTTAGGTTAAAAATTGATTGACAGCAGAACCTTTCAACCCTGGGACACCCCATACATCTCTTTAAAACAAAAAAGAAAAGACAATGTGAAAGGAAAAATAAAACGGTTTAAGGCGCACCTTAAAAAAAATCGGATTTATTTATAAACGCCGAATTTAGATTAAGCTGACGTTTTACATTAATATACGTTAAAATGCGTATTATGACGTGCTGAAAAAATTGAACTGGGTATCTTTATCGTTATTTTTGTTGCACGATTTTGACGTACTTATATACATTCTTCTGACGCACTCGAAAATCGCGTCAGGTTCTACCAGACGTAATTTAATACACGCTAAAGAAAATGCAAAAATGTTTTCGTCACTCCTAAAAAAAAAGCAGCACCAGACATTTTAAATTTTCCTTATAAAGAAATGAAAAGAACAACAGGAAAACAAGTGAATGTGTTTTGTGAAATTCAAAAAGAAAAAAAAATATAAAAACGACGATCATACTAAAAATAAATTTTACATTTTATTTTCCTAAATGTTCCAATAAAAACCGACAATTAAAATAATAAAATTGACGGTGCTTGATGTGTGGTCAAACGTTGCCATACCATAAGGTATATGGTCACGAAGTAGGCGTTATATTAGATATTTATAAGCTTGTATCTAAACCTCTTAATTATAAACACAATGATCAATGGTCATACAACGGGCTTACAATCACTCTAACGATGTTTTAATGACTTTTCGTACCTCGTTTCACTTTGCGCGGTATATTTATAGGTCAACACTCATGCGTAATTTAAGTCACTCCATGTACCTATTCACTAGAAAGCAATTTAAATGTCTGGATATCAATCTTATGATATACTAAGTACACCTAAGTAAAAAAAAATATTAATCACACAAATATTATAAAGGCGAAAGTTTGTGAGTGTGTGAGTGTGTATGTTTGTTACTTTTTCACGTCTAAACGGCTAGAGCGATTTTAATAAAATTTGGTATGGAGTTAGCTGACACCCTGGATTAACACATAGGCTACGTTTTACTGCGGGAAAATATCTTATTCCCATGGGAAAATCGATGAAAATGAATTCGCGGAATATTATAAATGCGAAAGTAACTCTGTCTGTATGCTACACAATCTCGCTTAAATTTACTGAACCGATTTAAATGAAATTTGGTACAGAGATAGTCTAGAGCCTGAGAAAGGACATAGGCTACTTTTTAATGCGAAAAAAGGGTTGTAAGGGGTTGAAATGGGAAAGTATGTGCGGAAATTCCGTAATTTTTAAAAAATTTTTAGGCTTTTGATTAGATATAAATAAATACAACATTCAATGTTTGTAAAAATTTTACCCTAAAGGGGATAAAATTAGCCGATGAAAGTTTTTGTGTAATGACGTCGTCCAAAAACCTTACGGCCCAGAAAATTAAAATATTAAATGTAAAAAGTTATAGAGGTTTTGTTTATGTGGATCAATAAAAGTAGTTGAATACTAAGCTATATAAACTATTTTAAACTATAATTAAACTATATTAATCTATAATATTATAATAGCGAAAGTAACTCTGTCTGTCTGTGTGTTACGCAATCACGTTCAAACTACTGAACAGATTTAAATGAGAATTTGGTACAGAGATAGATAAGTAGATATAAAGCTAGAGACTTGAAACTTATTTTTTAGGCTTTTGATTAGATATAAATACGACATTTAAAGTTTGTAAAAATTTTACCTGAAAGGGGGCAAAAATAAGGAAGAAAGTTTTTGTGTAATGACGTCGGCAAAAAGGCTTACGGCCCAGAAAATAAAAATATAGAAGAAAAAAAATTTAAATGCTGCCGAAAGTCACTATTCCACGCGGACGAAGTCGCGGGCATAGCTAGTCAAATTATATATTATCAAGTGATGCGTGATCTTTTGGACGTAGGAAAATTCGTACAAATCCCTTCAGCCATTTTTTTATTAGAATACATTTATAACTGTTTTTTGTCCTCACTTTTCATTACAAATTTTATATTTAACACTTCAAGTACCTACCTAAAACTTATTTAAAATATATAAATATATATATATAGTTATCCTAATTACATTTAGGAAATCAAAAATATTTCACATAATATGTACCTTGTATTTTCGTTTACGTTTTGCTATTGATCCTTGTTTTTATTTAAGCAAACATTTACTGAATACAATTATAATTAGGAAACTAATTTTTTAATAAACAATAAACCACGACTCTTATTATGGCCATTCGTAGGTATCTATTTAGTATTGTATTACTTCATAATGAGCAAGGCTCTTTTATTTCCAGAAACGTCAAGATTGTAAAATCCTTTGGGACTAAAGGACTCGAGGAGTTATCACAACTTCCCTGCTTGTTATTAAATGTTTTAAGCCAGTTAATTTAAGTTACGAAAAATCGCGTTAAACTTCTTGACTTATTTATGAAATATGACTTCTCTAGAAATACGAAAACGGGGCGTTGAAAAGTGAATAATAAATAAAGTCGTCTGCAAAATGAAAGGCAGAGAACGCAAACTCCGGTATTTTTTGAAGGCGAAAAGAAGGCAAACTTCGGTAATATTTAAAGGTAAACTAAGTTGTAAGATAATTGACAACAATCAAGTTCGCAAACTTCAAGTTGTTTTGAACTGAAGCGATTCGGAATTGACAAAAGCGTTTCGTGGAAATGTAGAGAAAATATTATTGAAAGTTAACTAACTCTTGTATTGAGTAACGCGCATATGAACAAGGTACAACGAATTGCCGAGTCGTCAGCTCGCTGTATAAATGCCGCGGGTTATAGTACTTTCAAAAGCATTCCAGAAAAAAGGAAGACTTTATCTTGAAAAATCGGTTAAAGTATAAATATGCAGCTAGTTGACGGATTTATGAAACAAGTAATACAGGGCGATATAAATAAACCTTTGCGGTATAGTTTAAAATTCAGGAATTGTTACAACGTAAAATAAATTAATTGTTACAAATATTTTATAAGTTAAAATTATTTTTGATATTGTAAGCAAACTAAAATGATATCGCGATGATACAGTAGCTCAAATTTCAGCGTCGTGAAATTCCTTCAAATTATTCTCAAAATATTTAACATACTAGGAAACTTAAATAACTTACAACAATTCCAAGAATACCACCACCATAACATTCCTATCTTTGTCATCTCCCAATTTGTTCATTATATGTGACAAGTAGAGGAGATGAGATAGAAACCAGAAAAAAAATTAAACATGAAGTAACCGAGACAAATACAATAATAATAGTGCCTTCTCAAGGGAACTGTTGCAATATTTATAGGGAAACATCAAATGAAACTAACACATTATTTTTCTACAAATGAAGTCCAAAATGCTCTGAGCAGCTTATAGTGAATCAGAGTAATAGTGACATATTAGAATTTTCTGGAATATTTAATATTTTTGAGAATGTTCCAGGGTTCAAAAATAAAGTCAAAATGACCCATAAATTAAAAAATGTTTTATAACATTCCAGAATGATTTGGAAAATGTTAAAGAATGTTTAAGTTCATTATAGGATGTTCTGGAACGATTGCGGGTTTTTAGAAAATGATCTAGAATGTTCGAGAATATTTAAAAACGTTAGTAAAAGTATTAGGTATGATCTGGAATGTTCTCGATCTTCGGAAATGATTTGGAATCTTCGAAATCTTTCGAGAATGAGAATGACGTTTTATAATATTCAAAAAGATTACGAGAATGTTTTGGATTATTACAGAATGATCTGATTTTTGCGAATATTTTTGAAAATATTTTAAAATATTGTCAAATATTAGAGAATGAATTCTAATGAATATTATTTATCGAATATTTCAAACTTTGTTTTAAAAATCCCTTTGTTATTGTGCTCATTAGGCTAATAAATTGTGAAAAATCCTAGTGAAATAAACAACAAAAGGAAAACTCAAATATGTACCTACTTCCTGGATAATATAATTTTAAATACCTGTATATTAAAAAGGCCCAATGAAAAATAAAAAAAAATAAAAGTCTGTAGAAGAAATTAATGTTGTCAGTGCTTACAGTGTAATTTACAGCGTTAAATGAAAAGTGTATCACCGAAAGTCAAGGTTTCTGTTGACCTAACATCCTGAAGTCTGAGGACATTTTATAGTACGTAGTATTAGGTAACGTACAACGTACAACTGTATGTACCTACATATGGAAGTACAATAGGAATAATAAATTTTATTCTCTAAACATTTGAATCTATTTACCTTATCTTTAATAAATTAAAATAATTGACTTCATTTGCATACGTGACAAGTCCAAAATAGAGCAATTTTATTATCGTAAGTAAAGGCACATGTATTATCATGGTACAGTCAAACTCACTTCTAACAAACACTCTTATTACATACATCGGTTATAAGGTACCTACTACTTATATTAATAAAAGTTCCAGCCTGTCTTTTGGAAAAAATATTTTTTATAACGTGCTTATTATGATATAAAGTGTCATTATTATACCCTAGTCTAAACGTTCGAGAGATCGATTAGGTACTCGAATCCTATATAACGCGATAAAACTTCGAGTTGTCGAATAATAATACGTTATTTATGTGCTTTTTGTTTGCAAATGTGTATTTATTTTATCAAAATAATCAGAGCCAAATAGGGGTACCAAAAAGTTTCTTTTATTTTAACGAACCTAACGTTTCGCCTCCTATTTTTAGAAGCTTTATCAGAGTAGTTTTTATAGGTCGATGAAAACTAATAAACTATAATAACTACTTTAAATTCGCTCGTAACGTTTTACGTTTGTTTTTCATAATACGTACACTCCCTTCCACACCACCTTTGAGGCAGAGTACAAGATGCGTTTGTTTTTAAATGGTGTGCACTATAGGCATAATTCACTTGTATTAGTGATTGAAAACTGTTAATTTTTGAATAAATAAATAAAAATATTATCATTTTTAGGTACGAAATTCATAATTTATTATTTTTATTCCAAAAAATCTTTTTCATTGAAATTCTGAACGATTTTGGAAGTTTGACTTTTGAAGTTCGATGTATCTTACAATTAGATGAACATTAAATGTAGGTGACTATATGATTAATTTAGGTCCTTGTTTGGTTTTAAGTGAATTTCTGTTGTTAAATATGCAAATTCGGATTTTTGTTTTACAAAAAAATTTAAGTTACAATTACCCCTTCACTTATTAACGCAGTCGAAAACTTAGGGGTAAATGTGAACAATCATCTTGTTTGTACTGGCTTTATAAAGGTTTTTAATGGAGCAAAAGTGAACAATTCGCTTTGAAACGTGAATTCCAATGAAAATTATATTTATAAAGCCGTGTTCACAATTACCCCAAAAATTATATATTACATAATAGAAATATTTTCACTGTTTAACATAAAAAATTTTCGACACTCTTCCTCTGCTGTTTAGCGCGCTAAAGCATCCAACCGTCAAAAGTCAACACCACAGTCTATAATTCCCATCAAGAGTCCTATTTAATCGAAATAAAGCAGGGTTGGCATGTTTAAAACAAACTGTTTTAAAACACCTGTTTAATCACCGTTTAAAACACAATCTAAATAAAACATGTTTTAAATTAAAGTGTTTTTAACAATGTTTTAAACTAAACATGTGAAACATTCATTAAATTCGTTCAGCTAGAGAAAAATATTGGTTATGGGTATAAAATGAGGAAAACATTAATCACTACGAAAAAACTCATTTAGTATACTTATACATACATACCTATTTGTTAACATAAACAAAAATAAAATAAAAAGAAAAGTAAAAGATAGATTCTAAATTAAGCTAATAATTAGATAATTATCAATTTCTGTTTAAATTTGTTAAATTCATGTTTGTGGAATACAGAAAACGACATTTTTCATGAAATGCTTTTAAACGACTGTAGTTCCAAAATGTGTGGTGCAGTGGACGTGTGGATGCAAACAATAAATCAATTCATATGAACACATGTTTTAAACATTTTGAACTGTTTGTTTCATAAATTTAATAAAAAAGTGTTTTTTTTCCAACCCTTAATTAATGTGCCTGTTTACAATCACCACGGTTTTACAATTACCCCACCTGACCCTACTTTAATATCACAAATTGTTGTAAAATGATTACATTATTAATTTTTTCTTCATCAGTGTACCGCTTTCTATATAGAATTTTCCCAAAAACCGTTTGTCTTACAAAAAAAGGTAATGATATGTTTTTTGTAGGCAATTTCCTAAGCTACAAATTTGATAACCACTATTTTTTCGATAAAAGTAACCGTTAACGAAATATTCGCGAAAAACTGTTTATCGTGACCTTTGACCCCGCGTAACATTTTTAGCGGTACATGTATCGCTGGAAACTTTTGGTTTAGACTGTTTAGAACCACAAAACAAAGGTTCATGCAAAAATACAGCTTTGTACTCATTTTTTCAGTTTCTATTGAGGGTTCCATAAGAACTTTTGATATGGTGATAAGAGCGTTTATTTACATTAATTTATTTATTAAGTAATTTAAATACCTAATAACAGTCACCTACTAATAATAGAACAAATTAAAGTGTAATATAATTGCTGGTTGTATTGTTGCGGATGTATCGAAATTGTATTGTAATGTAATGTACCTAATTTATTGGTCTGAAAATAGCACGTGTCAATGAGACTTATGGTATTACTACTGTTGGGTGCCTACACATTTGTATTGTTATACCTATGTACCTGTGTAGTGTACATAGACATATACAATAACATATACATACATGATGTGTATAGGCGGAACCTGACCTACATGAAGAGTTTCCTTGGCTCAGTTTATTGAGCGTTATCATTCGTAGTAAACACAAATATTAAAATCAACCAACACCGGCTTAAATCTCTACACCGTGTAGGTATTTACGAATATGTCTGTTTGTCTTTGCGTTCATAGATGCGTGTAAGTATTTCGGGAAAAAGTGTTAATCGCAAAAGTCAATATTTAGTCGTTCATTATTTGGCCATGCTGATACTGCCAACTACACATTTATTTCGTAAACGTTATCCACGGTTATTTGAGAACATCTCATAAAAAGTAGTTTTAGGTATCAACAGTTTTGAAATTAACCTTCCTAACTCAAATTCTTTAACAATAAACTCAAGGAATTTACACAAACTTGTGTGAAACAAATAAAAGGTTAATTTTATTATTTCGAACAATTAGATAGGTAACTCGAATATTGTATATCTAGAAAAAGAATTTAGGAATTTTCGAAGTTTGGATTATCTAGACATTAGCTACTGTATACACTGACCTAATAAAAGTACCTATTAGGATTATTAACAATGATTAATTTTACTGTTTATTTTACAGGAATCTGTTTGATTCTATAAATTTTCCATACATAATAAAAAAAAAATTCTTAGGACATTAAACCCAAAATACAACATAAAACGCGATTTAGGTTTCTAGTCGTTTTTATTCGGAAATATGCGTTTCGGTGTTCTATTTATAAAATTCCTGATTTAAAATTAAGAAGTGTCGCATGCTTCTGAGATTTTTATTTTAAATTTAATAACAAATGAATTCTGTAACAATAAAGTCGAGAAATTTAAATAAATTGTTGCGAACGAAATACAAGAAAATCGTTTCTAATTCGAGTCCTCAAAGAACAGAAACAATATTTAAATCGAGTTATAGATGAGTGGAATGATTGAAAATTGGGATGAAAACGGTCTTTTATAAAAGGTTTGATATTTCTGGCAAGTTCGATTTTTCCGAATGGTTTGAACATTTAGAAGTTTGGATGAAAAGTGTTGTTTACTTCTAAAACTTTTATTTTACTCCACTGATATGATACCAAACGAATTCTGTAACAATAAAGTCGAGAAATTTAAGTAAATTGTTGCGAACGAAATACAAGAAAACGTTTCTAATTCGAGTCCTCAAAGGACAGAAACAAAATCTGATTCGAGTTAGATGATTGGAATGATAGAAAATGAAATGAAAAAGTACAATTATTTTATCCTTTCCATTACGTAACCTGAATGATTAACTAATGTACCTACCTTTAAATTCTTATAATCCAAACATAGAACTTAATAGAATATACAGGGTTTTTCAAGTTGATGGGCTATTACAAGTAGATATATGAATTAGTAGAATGAATTCAATTCTGAAACTTGGGATCATTTAGTTATTGTTTATGCCGCTTCTTTTAAAAATATTTTCAAGTTCGATTTACATCCGGTTATACCGGAAGTCGACACCAACTTTGTTATTTTAAATGGAATGGTATATTTTTTACGCTGAATTCGAATAAAACGTGTAATTCTAAGGTAAGTTTGATAACCAACTTGTACACTTATAACGATCGGTTTCTGAGTTAACTTAATTTATAGAAAAAAATCGCTACCACAACCCAAATTATAACTTCCACAAAATACGACTCAGAGTATTGAAATTTTTACTAGTAATAGCTGAATATTAGTGCTAACGGCTTGACAAAATTGAATTAAATAATTTATACAGGGCGTTCAAAATAAAATTCTAAAATTGAAAAACTTCAAACACGAATTACTTCGTTTTTTCAAATGGCACCTACTATTTTTTATTTTTTCAATCGATTCCTTTTTTTATCCTCTTTCGATCTATATGGATACTTCCTATTTTATTTGAAAATTTTGGAATAATTTGGAATTATTACTTAAAATAGGAAGTATCCATATAGACCGAAAGAGGATAAAAAAAGGAATCGATTGAAAAAATAAAAAATAGTAGGTGCCATTTGAAAAAACGAAGTAATTCGTGTTTGAAGTTTTTCAATTTTAGAATTTTATTTTGAACGCCCTGTATAAATTATTTAATTCAATTTTGTCAAGGCGTTAGCACTAATATTCAGCTATTAATAGTAAAAATTTCAACACTCTAAGTCGTATTTTGTGGAAGTTTTTTTTAATTTGGGTTGCGGTAGCGATTTTTTTTTTATAAATTAAATTAACTCAGAAACCGATCGTCATAAGGTGTACAAGTTGGTTATCAAATTTACCTTAGAATTACACGTTTTATTCGAATTCAGCGTAAAAAATATACCATTCTATTTAAAATAACAAAGTTGGTATCGACTTCCGGTATAACCGGATGTAAATTGAACTTGAAAATATTTTTAAAAGAAGCGGCATAAACAATAACCAAATGAGCCCAAGTTTCAGAATTGAATTCCTTCTACTAATTCATATACTTCTAATAGCCCATCAACTTGAAAAACCCTGTATACAATAGCACAAAATAACGGTTATTTACACTTAATGGTCAATAATATTTTAAACAAAATAAAAGAGCAAAAAACTTAATAAAATCTATCCATTTGTAATCCACGGAGAAATACATTATTATCATCACTTACATAGGCAATATCTCTACAACTATCGGAAAATGTATTACAATTTATGGCACGTTTTTAATTGAACAATTAATTCACAAGAAAGAAAGATAACTGTTAGATAAATTGTGTACACAATGACAGAAAATGTCAAATGTGACAACCTAACCTAACCTAACTAACCCCTTCTCATTTCTAATATCGCATAAGGAACGATATTCGCAATACGTTGTAATTTAATATTGTCTTTCTTGTGCATTAAAAAGAGAACTCATTATGGACGTATATAGTTTTTTGTTCCAAGAACATACGTTTTGTATTCATTGCACTTTCTCTGGATGGTTACAACAAAGACAGATATATTGCATTATCTTTCCACTTAAACCAAATAAGTTACGTGATGGAAAAGATAAAATAATTCTACTATAAATAGGTATGATACGTCGGATTAGCAAAATAAGAGAAGTTTGGATTATTAGAATTAGGTTATTTGGATTATCTAGTAATTAGCTACTGTATACACTGACCTAATAAAGATATTAGGATTATTAACAATGACTGGTTTTATTTTTTGCTTTACAGGAAGATTTACGTAATCATTTAATTAATAAAATATTAAAGAAGAAAAAAAAAATTCTCACTCATTTGGTGTTTGGGTTTGATTTTATGAATTTTCTATAACAAAATTAAATGAACATGTGTGGAATTAAATTCCATAATTCCACGTAGGTTTCTAGACGTTTGAGGAATTTTGAATTTAATAAGTGTTTTATTTATAAAGTCCCTGATAAAAATCGTGAAGCGTTGTGTGCTTCTGAGATTTTTATTTTGAAGCCAGTGATAATGATGGGTACTTAACAAGATTAAACTGTTTGGTATCAACTACACACTTTGAAAAATATCTTTGACATAGGAAATAAAAAAAGGTATTACATTTGGCCGAAAAAAAAACCTGAGAGATCAGGTCAGATTAAGATACCTACGTCAATAAAATGTAATTAAGGGGCTGTTTCGATAAGTGAATTGTACTATCAAACCAAACAGATACATACGTCAAAATCATTGAAAGAACAAAAAGAGTTATTTTATTTATTAGTTAAAGTCGTACATAAGTAGTTACCTACTGGTGTGGAATTCTTAAAGTAGGTACCTACATGTGTGTTAATCATTTACAAATAGGAAAATCACTTTTATATGTGACCTTGTTTCGAGGCTAAAAACACAAATTATTGTTTGCATATGTCATTAAATGTAATTTCGAAAAACGGTTTATATGCGGAAAGCACGATGTGTAATTGTGTTTAAATTCGTCTTATTACGGCAAAATACGCTATTTATTACAGCTATTATTGCACCTATCACTATCCTATCGAAACACATCGCTTATCAGCAAAAACGGCTATCTAACTTCCTACTAGGAACGTGTTTGGATAAATAACGTAAGAAAAATTAACAACAATTACCTCTTCAAATGTTATCAGGCCACCTCAATAAAAATAAACAAGTAGGTATCTATGCTTCCATATTTATTCAGTGATAAACAAATTACGTACAAATACCTATGATGATGCTTATTTTTCAAAATTTTTATTTTTAAAACACACGTGGGTACTTTTCTTTTATAGAGGAAGCCTAATGTCTAATGTCTTTGTGAACGTCCACCATTTTCGCCAGATTTGTGGCGAAATAAATGGAAGTGAAAGGGCCGTGATGGGATCGTGGGAACGGGAAACAGGTTGGAGATTTGTTTGAGAATATCCTCAAATTAAAAGTAAAATGAAAAATTGCGGTGATAACCCCTCAAAAAAAGTTTTCTATTGTACCTAATTTCTTTTTGTTAATATCCAGGAGGGTATTATAGGCACTCCCCACAACAAACTTCAAGTGGAAAATTGGAGCGGTCATCCCTCCAAAAAACAGTTACACCCTCTTAAAACTTATTATTATATTCAAGATGTGTAGTTGTTACATGAATGTTTTTTTTATGGGACAAAATCTCCTTTTCCCCCATATTCAAGTTTTTTTTTTAAAGGGATATCATCTTAATTTTATTAGAAAGTTACCCTTACAGCTTTCCAGTGGAGTACTGTTCAAAGTATTCAAAGACGATCTACTTTAAGGATAACATTACGCCAAAAAAAATCTTCTTTGAATGTGACTAAATTACAATATTTAAAGGGGGTTACTTTCCTTTGGGGGCTGACTGCCGCAATTTTATAATTGGATATTTGTGAGGCGTCTACCCCCACCACCTCTAACAATTCGGCCTTTACAAAAACCCAAACCAACTCTCAACTATGTAATCTTATCTGCTTGTTTAGGTCAGGGATTAATTAATTTCAAATGATACCCTAAAATTTCAAAGGATGTGACTTACGGATGGTGTACGCTGTACTGGAACAGCTTCCTCCTCACCAGGGGGCGGTGCTGTAAGTTCCTGGTAAGACTCGCCACTGCTGCGGCGGCTCGGGGCTCCGCAGACGGCCCGGCGAAAGACGCGGGCGACCAGGGCGCAAAGTCCGCAGTGCCTCTGGCCGCCCTCCTGCCCCCCGGCACCAGCATTCTCTAACGCTAACTCCCTGCCTCTCCCATCGCGACAGCACGCCACTGCTATCCGCCCGCTTATCCCTCCTGTCGGCTTTGCGCACGCGCAACCAACGCCCCCGATCCTGTCACACCCGTTTTTGTCTGCCCTGTCGCCGCCGCAGCAACGTGCGACGGCGCACTTCGCCCCTCCAGCAAGTATTATCGCTTTATCACCCGTCCCTAGCCGGCTCTTAGTCGCTAATTGTTTCACGCCCACCGTGAACCTCCCACCCCACTACCGACAATCCGCCACTCCCCTCACTAGATTTTCACGCCTTCACTTAATTTATCACCACCACCTCCTTGGCACGTTTACACCACAGTTTTGGATCACCCAGTATATAGATATGTAGGTACTACTATCGCTTGCGCAATTGTGTTGTGCAGTGTTTCCGACAGCGCTTTCGATCAAAAAGGTCGCAATCTCTTGGACTCGCTACTTGCATTTTCGATTTCTATCCGATGAGCCTAAAAAACGGATTTTTAGGAATTTATTTTTCTTTTCTTTTTCCAATTTAAATAAGAGATAAAGGGAAGGACATGGGAAGTTATACTTCGATTACACATTTGCATAATATCAGCCTAATCAGTAAATAACCCGAGATCCAAATATGCATACACGTTGCTAACTTCATACTATCGAATTTTCTTTAGCTCTGCGCGCGCAGCTTCCGTTTCCTCTACAATATTACAGTCCACGCCCCAAACGAAGTATAACTTCAATAAAAAATAATTTTTGATAAGCATTTGCAGCAGTATTTAATACAATGTTAATGTTACACAGTAGAAAATCGTAATGTATTACGTTAAATTTTATTTTTACTTGCGCCTTCAAGCAGACTGAGCGCAAAGTAATCACTTAATTTTAAGCATTAATTTTTCCTAGGTAAACATGTTCGCGGGCATGTTTTTTTTTATACACGCCTGCTTATTTGTATATCCATGCCATTACCGTTCAACGAGAGGCAGGTAAGTTAATCTACTAATTAAAACGTTAAAAATAGCCTACGGGTTTGTGTGTTGGGTTTTTCGAAACCGAGTATCTTCTCTTTTCGAAATTTTAATTTCAAAGAGAAACAGTAACAAAAAAATTACAATCTCATAAAAGTATCCACATCAGTGCCAAAAAATGTAAACTCATTAATTTAGTAATTGCCTACTAAGTAAGCTTAGCTTTATGATCTTTTCAAATTCCACATTAACATAAAAATTAAGTTAAATAATTATATTATTGTAATGTAACTATTCAAACTCCAATGGTTTTAAGTTTTAATTACTTATAAAAATTGATATGTATCTACGTATATTGGAGTCAATGTTGACGTAGAACGAATATTTTACTAATTCAAAACGAATTAAGGTGTTAATGATGAACATGTTGAAACGCTTTTTTCTGACCCGAAATCATCTCGATTTACGTGAAACATTAATAACGTGGAGAAATTTTGTTTGGAAAAACATGCTACCTGGGCAGGATTCCAACACATCATATTCTCAAATAATAGTTCTTTAAATATGCAAAAACACATACCGATACCTAATTTTATTTTACACAAAAGTTAAAAATGTTTTATATCAGTACAAATGCTGAAATGTTTACATAAATTAAAAAAAATATTATAAGTGTACACTACATTGAAAATTATTATATTCATATTGAAAAATCATTACCTACTTACTGAAAGACATACTCGTATGTACATATATTTTTATTAAGTACCTGATATTGGACCATAACATTAAAATAGTTATCATAACGTAAAGTACACCTAGAGATAAATGCATCTATAGATAATATACAGTTAATTTTTTACTTTTAATGACAAGTTCAAGTATGGTTTGATAAGTATACAATGGCACATTCATTACCTATATTTTTTGTGTTGTTAAAATGCAAACATATCAATTAGAAAATCTATTGGCGTCAGCAAATAAGTCAGATATGCTATAAACGTTTAATTGCAGTAAAGATTTATTATGTATAAACAAATTTTTGAGAAGGTGAAATTATTCGTGAATATAATTATTACGTATCTATAGGAATATGGACGTATGTATTTGGAAGAACCCCTGAACATGTTTAACGTATACGTTAACGAAACAACTGATTTTACTGTTTTTAAGTTTTTTTCTCCTACCTGTTTTCGCTAATAAGCATTTTCTTTATCTAGGCATGTCAATTGCATTATTGTCAGCAAGTGAACAAGAATTTTTTAAAGCTTACATATTTCATATATATCCTATAAAATTTAAGATTGCATGCGGCCATAATTTTAAACTGTATCAATCTATCAACAGTTTTGGAGGCAAATTAAATTTCATTTCAATTGAACTGTCTTGCTGCTTGCATAGAATCGCTATTAAGAGACATTATAATCTTCGAATTATAGGAGTTCGGGAGTTCGAGTCTATAAACTTTGTTAGAGTATTTATTTGGTAAACAAATCAAATGTAAATGGTTTGTTCTAGTAGATAAGCCATAAAAAACGTATCTGAGAACAATAGAGAATTTTCGTATTTATGCGATTTTAATAATACTGAAATCTGTTTTACATGTCATAAAAATGTCATGTTATGTTTCACAACTTTCTTATAGATTCGATAATAATCTTTATGGCCAATGTAGGTAATAAAATACAGAGGCATAATGAAATAAAATACCGCAATAGAAAGGCTAGTAGGTACAACATTGATAACTTGAATTAACGAATTTAGTAGGAAAAATACAATAAGTACCCACATTACTTACTGCAATTAAATAATTAAATTGTTTATGTAAAAATTGTATTTTATTTTAATTTTTTGCAATTCTTTTATAATTAACTTTAAGATTTTTATCATTTAAACATATGGTGAGTTATTTACGACTAAAACGAATTTTATAACAAATTGCATCATAAATAAAGTGGTAACGTATCAAAAAAAATATCCAGTCACTCACTGGTGTACTTAATAAATATAATAGACCAAAGAGATCACCACCTTAACAGTCAGTTCACTCTATCAAAAAATATTTTAAATAATGGCATCTTATCATATTACAGTTGACCCTAAATAACACTCTGCTAAAAAAATAATCGTAGAACCTGAACCGTCTTACTGCTTACATAGAACTACTATTAAGAGATTATTCACTGTATTAGCGTTTACTTGTTGAAACTCCATGTTAAATAAGCAATTAAAGAAAACACTTTTAAGAGTTTCAAAATTATTTTTATTGACCACAACGATCGTTTCACCACACTGTGGCTTCATCAGGTGGATGAATTACAATACATAAACTTATAATTTCAAACTTTATATATACATGTATCTACAAGTCTACTTAACCTAAAGGGTGGGGTTGCAAAGTTTTAAATTTAGTAGGGGTGAGTTATTTACTTCAATTTGGTTATTTATTAAAATTCCTAAATTATTATAATTATTGATCTCTAAACATTCTAAAAGATTCAATTTTTGACTTTTATTTGCTAAATGTAAGATTTCAAAATTATCATTAAATGAATGATTTAAATTTATTAAGTGTTCTGCATATGCAGATGTACATTTTTGATTTTCAAAACATTTCCTATGTTCTTTGATACGTTCTTGAAATGAACGACCAGTTTGTCCTATGTATACATAGTTACACTCACCACATTTTAATTTATAAACACCAGATTTCAGTTTATTGTCTATATTATCTTTATCATTTCTTATAAGTAACCCTAAAGAATGATTTGTTTTAAATGATACAAAATTATTGGGAATATGTTTACTAATTTTTTTGGTAATATTTCCTAAAAATGAAAACGTACTAAATGTGTTTGATTTTGATTTTACTATAGGGTATATTGAATTTAAGGTTTTTTTATAAAGCTTTTTATTAAGAAGTTGTACTACCATTGTTTTATTATAACCATTATTTACTGCTATTTGAATAATCTTATTTAATTCTAGATCGTAATTACTAATGTTACTTTTGATAATTCAGAACAAAACTTATTAAAAAAAGGATTTAATTTCAATTTAAAACCAATAATTTCAAAACAACATTTCCAAAATTTAGCCGTTGAATGCGAGTTAGCTTTAAAAAGAGGAAATCATACACTTGATAAAAAATATCAATTAAAAGCAATAATAGAAAGCAATTACTCAAAATTAAAGCCAAATAAATTTAACCCAAATCTAATAACAGTTAACTCAATTAAAGAAAAATCAAAAAATAAAAATATAGTTTTCACCAAAGCCGACAAAGGCAACACTGTTATTGCTATATCAAAAACTGAATATATCACAAAAGTTACCAACTTTTTAGAAAGTAACTCATTTAAATTATTAAAAAATAATCCAACTGCCGGTTTTCAGAAAAAAGTTAAAGAAACCGTTAGTAACTGTAAAATTATTACAAATAATCCAAAACAACCGTTAACCATTATGAACCCTCAAGCTCCTAAACTCTACGGTCTTATCAAATTACACAAAGAAAATTACCCTATACGACCAGTAGTTTCATTTGTACAAGCACCAAGCACAACAATTTCAAAATTATTAGTTAAAACAATCAACCAATATACAAATTTTAAACCATCTTATTCTGTAAAAAACTCATTAGAACTTATCAGAAATATTTCGGATATACCTATAACTGATAAGTCAAAACTGGTTTCCTTCGATGTAACCAATTTATTCGCTAGTGTACCCCCTGCAGAGGTAATACCATTAGTAATAGATCTACTTGAACGAAATCAGGTAAACCCGGTCATTATCAACGAAATAATTTCACTTTTAGAACTTTGTATGAATCAAAATTACCTACAGTTTAACAATAAATTTTACGAACAAAAGGAAGGCTTAGCTATGGGAAACCCATTAAGTCCTTTGCTAGCCGAAATATTTTTGGACAATTTAGAAAATAAAATATCACAAAATGTTCTTTTTAAAAAATGTCACTATTGGTATCGTTATGTAGATGACATTCTTGTCTGCTTCAATGGCACTAATAGACAATTAAATCAACTTTTTTCATTCATAAATAGCATTCATCCAAATATAAAATTTACACTTGAATCCGAAATAAATCATTCCATTAATTTTCTAGATTTAAATATTAGTCGAATTAATAACAAACATGAATTTGCAATATACCATAAACCAACACAGTCTGACATAATAATACATAATGACTCTTTTCACCCATTTGCACAAAAACTATCATTTTTTCACTCTATGCTACACAGACTATTAAACGTTCCTCTTTCTAAAGCTAATTACGATCTAGAATTAAATAAGATTATTCAAATAGCAGTAAATAATGGTTATAATAAAACAATGGTAGTACAACTTCTTAATAAAAAGCTTTATAAAAAAACCTTAAATTCAATATACCCTATAGTAAAATCAAAATCAAACACATTTAGTACGTTTTCATTTTTAGGAAATATTACCAAAAAAATTAGTAAACATATTCCCAATAATTTTGTATCATTTAAAACAAATCATTCTTTAGGGTTACTTATAAGAAATGATAAAGATAATATAGACAATAAACTGAAATCTGGTGTTTATAAATTAAAATGTGGTGAGTGTAACTATGTATACATAGGACAAACTGGTCGTTCATTTCAAGAACGTATCAAAGAACATAGGAAATGTTTTGAAAATCAAAAATGTACATCTGCATATGCAGAACACTTAATAAATTTAAATCATTCATTTAATGATAATTTTGAAATCTTACATTTAGCAAATAAAAGTCAAAAATTGAATCTTTTAGAATGTTTAGAGATCAATAATTATAATAATTTAGGAATTTTAATAAATAACCAAATTGAAGTAAATAACTCACCCCTACTAAATTTAAAACTTTGCAACCCCACCCTTTAGGTTAAGTAGACTTGTAGATACATGTATATATAAAGTTTGAAATTATAAGTTTATGTATTGTAATTCATCCACCTGATGAAGCCACAGTGTGGTGAAACGATCGTTGTGGTCAATAAAAATAATTTTGAAACTCTTAAAAGTGTTTTCTTTAATTGCTTATTTACTATTAAGAGACGTTAAAATTTCTCCAAAAAATTCGACTTATCGAAATTGTCGCCAAATATTATCTTTGAGTCAAGATATTTGAGCACCTAATAGAAGTTCGAGAGTTCGAATTATCAAGTAAAAATTACACGTATTATATATAGATAGGTTAGTCAAAAAAGAGACTTAAATAATATTTTAAACACTGTTTAGTCAAGACGCTTTAAAGTACGTTTTGTTGACAACAACCAACTTGGTCCGACAAATCACAAGTATCTATGATGGTTTAGGTAGTTAGAAACTTTTTTACAAATCTTGCTAAGTGCATCAGTTGGGAAATTAAATCAAGCATGTTGAGGTCATCAAATGTTCTTAATAAAATTAAAATATCCAGTTTCGTTTTGGTTTTTAGAGTTCCGCACCTCAAAAGGAAAAAGCGGAATCCTTATAGGATCACTTTGTTGTCCGTCCGTCCGTCTGTCAAGACCCTTTTTATCAGGAACGCGTGGAGGTATCAAGCTAAAATTTATATCAAATACTCAGGTCTATTGTCCCTTGGAGCTGTGAAAAAATCAAACTTCTAAGCCAACGCAATCAAAAGATACATCATACTCATGCCGCAAATTTCCGCAAATTTTCGAATCAAAACCTACAGGGTACTTCCAGTGAACTCAGAATCTTGAAATTTGGTACGAAGCAACGTCTTATAGCACAGATAAAGGAAAAATTGCGAAAACCGTAAATTTTTAGTTACATCATATAATAAAAATATTTTTAATAATTTTAAAGTTACTACCCCTTTCCTCATGAACACGTAGAGGTATTAAATTGAAATTCATATCAAATACTCAGGTCTATAATACCTTTAAGCTGTAACAAAATCAAACTTCTATGTCAACAGCAATTTAAGCCGCATATTTTCAAACTCGCAACTACTCGCAAGGGAATCAAAACCTGAAGGGTACTTCTAGTCGATTTAGAATCTTGAAATTAGGCATGAAGCAATGTTTTATAGCACATATAAAGGAAAAATTCCGAAAACCTTAAATTTTTAGTTACATCACATATATACAGGTTTGTACGGAACCCTCGGTGCGCGAGTTCGACTCGCACTTGGCCGGTATTTTTTTTTTAACCTCAAACTTTATTAGTTCCATTCATTCAAGTCAATGCAGTTCTTCTATTAATAATTGTCAGCTGTTTTTCTATTTGCCAGATATGCTACCAGTCGATGTTATTAGCATATAATAGATATGTATATAGGTATCTCTATGTTCATACCTACAGGGACGACTTTGATTAGAATGCATCGGACCGATAACGGGAAATAATCCCAACATGCGTTTCCAGCCGATAACGGCGAAACACCAGGAACGCTGCCTCTCACGATAAGTTGAATTTTCCGCATAAAGGTACGTACAAATAGTACACGTGTTGTGTACATACATAAATGAATAAATTTAACATCGTTCTGAAAGAAAATTGTATGTAATGTCTGTTTACGCGATAAAATGATAAGATTAGTCACGGTTTACAGTTTTTAATAACTTCGCTTATGAGTACCCGTGTTTTAACCGTTTTGTGGTAGCAAATAGCGAATAACGTGCCTGTTTTTGAAATAAACAATTTCACGGCCTTCTGCGATTATCTCATTATTATATGTGCATTGTTCTGGCCGTTATTTTTTTTTTAGTAATACATACCTATCTGTTACATTAAAGGACAAAATGCATGAACATCACGAACTACGTGTATTCTTTTCTAGCGTCATAAACTTCCGTCATTAACCTCTTGTTCGATCAATAAAAAAACAGAAATTTATCGAGGTGAGTAGCAGGTGAGTATCAGGATTTCAAACTTTTAATATAATCCTTTTAGTCCAGTCAAAATAGACAAAAAAGTCATAACTTAGGAACAATTCGCATAAAGCTGAAAATAAGCAGAGACGTTAAATACATCATTATAAGCAAAATGTCAAAAATCCCCGTCGATCCTACTTCTGCAAAAAATTTTATCTAAGGCCAAAATACAAAATTAAGTTTTTTTCATTTTTCTCGAAAACGGTCAATCGTGAAAATAGATCAGACAAAAGTTGAAGACCATACAATTCTCTACAAAAATGGCCCAGACACTTTTTCTCGTACGACTCACCATTCGTGAGATATCGCGGTTTTAACAATTACAAAATTCATATTTTACATAATGTGCACTTAAATGCAGCCTGTACACGTCATCGGACGTTCAATATAAATAAAAATAATAAACTATTGGTTTGTGTTACTTACACAATAAAACTTGTATAAATTGAATGAGTATTTTAAAATAAAAGACTATACTGTCAGTCCCTAATTCCCTTCGTCGGTAACCTTGTGGCAAGTGTGGCTAGACAATGAGCTGGACCCAGAAGAATGGGGTTGGAAATTAACAGATAATTATTTGGAGCCAATTCAAAATCTACTCCCGCCTGCTTCAGAAAAACTGCTCAATACTATTTTTTGTAACTGCAAGACGGATTGTAGTAAGAATTGTGGCTGTCAAAAAGTGGGATTATTTTGTTCGCCAGTATGCATCAATTGCTGCTGTTCATAAAATACGTCACATTAAAATTAGCTTTTTTTTGACATCCTCCCCCCCGGTTGTCACGCTGTGTCACACTTTTTGTGACCCCTCTGTAAATATTACGTCACAAAAACTAACCCCCCCCCCCCTTGAACATTATAAATTTTGATTGATAATACACAAATTTTGATAGTCAAAAATATTTATTTTATTTTCATATTAAAATTTAAATAAATTAATAAATATCTTTTGTAACGAACAAATAAATAATATTTCTATTTATCAGAAGTCCAAGGATTCTGTAAAAATTCAATAAAACTTTTTGATGAACGGCGATCGTCACGTTGCCGTAGACCCCTCGACCCCCCTTGTCACACTCAGCAAGATCCCTCCTCCCCCCTTGTATGCGAACGTATTTTATGAACGGCCCCTTAATAATAAAATATATAAATTAATTTACAGGGTGATCGTTTTGAAATTTTGAGCGATTGCGCTTTAAGAAATGGCTTATAGTTCTAAAATATTTTCGATCTTTTATTACTTCCGATTATACCGGAAGTTAACGCCAACTTTGTTATTTTGAAAGGAATCCTCCATCTTTTTTATATTTTCGGATTCCTCATTAAAATTAAGGGACATGTTGATAATACACCCCTACCTTGATTCTCAACAGTTTTTGAGTTATTTCATTTTTTTCTCGTTTGCATCATCCCCTTTATAGCGGTTATATTAGAAAATAATTGATAATAATAAATTATTTTTTTGAACATCTTAAAGTTTAAGTATTGTATCAAATAAAAAATTTTTAAAAAAAAAATTAGGAAAGGGCTAAAACGTGTTCTAAACACCTTCTATTTAAAATAATGACGTTGGCGTTAACATCCGGTATATCCAGAAGTAACGAAAGATTGAAAATATTTTTAAACTGTAGGTCACTTCTTAAAACTCAACCGACCAAAATTTTAAAATTATATAATATTCCAATTCAGTCCGAAGGTACGTCTAGCTAGGGGGTAGGCTGAAAACGATCACCCTGTATGTATGTGTGTATTATGTTGAACAAGAACCCTACAGGGTGGCCTTAATGAAACACTCAGTAGGTTTATATGGCACCTGATACTTTTCGAAATTCATTAATTATATCTGTTAATTTCCTTAAAAATCTCAGATTTTTCCAGTCAGTAATGGCCTCTTTACCTTTTATCATCTTTAATAATATGCACCCACTCTTAAAATATTTTCATCAAATATGTATTTTTGTACTAGGTTATAATTTAATACACAAAGGTATAGTAGTAACACCCATACACGAATGTTTTTTGTCATCAAGTAGCACGGTACAATCAATAAAAGAAGATGTAAATGTCATTTAACAAATTCAAAACCATAATAACCTGAAAGGAGAAAAATTGCTGTCGTACCTACTCACAAACGGTTCGAAAATAAACGAAGAAATTTATGGGCGAAAACATGACATTAATAATAACAACAAAAAAAAAGAACAACAGGGGTTGTCAACGCCCACGAAACGAAACTAATTTGTTTTTTCGATTATGAATAGGTGCTTAAGAGGTAAAAAGTTGACCCTGTTGGAGTTTTTGGCATTTTTATATACAGAATGAGCTTTGTAAACGTCCAGAGACTGTTCATTTTGCAAATACTTACATATAATAAATACAGGGTGCCTCCTTGGATTAAAATAAGTCGATTTAATCGCATATACAGGGTTGCTCTTTAAAGTGCGTCAAAGGTCAATATGGCCTTTATTAAATCAGATTGGAGAATTTTTTTTATGAGAATGATACAGTATCAAAAGACGCATATTTTAAAAATAGTTTGACATATACAGAGTGAATCACTAAATCGAAGCACGTTCCAACATATTTTTTTTAAATGAAACACCCTGTATATTATTTGTTTTTCATAATCTACTTAAAATTGTCTTTTCAATGATACAAAGGTTTTTGGGTTTCGATGTTGCATTGTTGAGTTAATAATGAAAATGTAAAAAAATTGGTTGCAACAGGGTTTGGCTTTTTAGTTCAATGCACGAGTATTACGATTAGTTGAGATGAAATATTTAGTAGTTATGCTGCCAATGGATGTACTAAACCTAAAAAATAATAAAATCATAATTTTATTATACAGGGTGTTTTTTACGGTGCAGTCAATTGAGCAACTTTCAAAGAGCGATTTCTCAATATTTTCTAATGGAACACCCTGTATATTATTGAATTTTTGGAATGGTGCGTTAATTTTGCTTAATGTTTCTTTATAATATTTTATACCTAAACCTCGTAATTTCAGAGGTATTTCACTTTTTTCATTATTACCAACTAATTATTTGATATAGTGTGATTATCGGTCAGATTTGGTAAGTTGAGACAATTAAAACGTAAATAAATAAATAATAGATGGTCAAAGTTTAATATCGTTTACTATTTAAAGTAAATGTTCAAAGTGTTCTCCATTGTGATTGAAACACATTTGCACCCTTGACAGAAAGGATCAATGCACTCTTTGTAACATCTCAACGGAAACTGTTTCAAAGGCATAGATTATACGTTGCCTCATGTCGTCTGCTGTAGTTGGAGGAGTCTTGTATACAATATTTTTTATGTGGCTCCATAGAAAAAAATCGAGTTTCGTCAAATCTGGCGATCTAGGTGGCCAACTGATAGGACCCCCGCGACCTATCTATCTATCTCCGAATTGTTGATTCATGAACTCTCTGACAGTTAACGCAAAATGTGCTGGAGCACCATTGTGTTGGAACCACATATTTTCCCTTAAAACAGGAGGAACGTTTTACAGAAGCCGAGGTAAATCATGTTGCAAGAAATACAAATATTGTGCACCATTTAAACGTTCATGAAAGAAATGTGGTCCAATTAAAAAGTTTCCCATAATACCACCCCAAACATTTACTGTCCATTGTCTCTGCTTATCAACCGATCTCAGTATTTTTGGGTTTTCAGTTGCATAATGATGAAGATTATGACGGTTCGGGATACCACTCTGAGTAAATATAGATTCGTCGGTAAATATGTAACACTTTTTGGAAAAAGTTAGGTGTTATCCTTTCAGTTTCCAATCCCCATTCGCAAAATGTCCTTCTAGTCTCGAAATCGGGCTCCAACAGTTCTTGATGAAAGGAAATACTGTAGTCATGATATTTATTATTTTTCAATATCTTGCTTACAGTAGATCGTGGTACATTCATTTCTTTTGATATTTTTGTCGAACTAGTAGATGGCTCTTCAAATACTGATAATAGTACATTCAAATTTTCTTCGTCACTTGTTCTCTTTCTCCTTTCACTTCTCATAACTGACATTTCCCGTCCTAGTGAACCTTTCCTTAAGTTTTTCCAAACTGCTAACTGAAGGTTGTCTTCTATTAGGATATCTCTGTGCATACATTCGCTGAGTTAACAAACAATTTGGTTCAGCTGATCCCATAATGAAAATCATGTCAACGAGTTCGTTTTTCTCAAACTGCATAATACCGACTTAACTAAAACCCCTAGTAATATGTGACAAGCAAAACTTGTTCAGGAAAACTACGAACCGAATCAAACTGGTATGATACGGCAATGACAATAATGCAAAAATAATTGTAATAGTCACTAATACAGCACGCTTGACGTATTAAATTATAAGATGTATTAGACGCATTACGTATTCATTTATTATTTGCTTGTGCCAACTTGTCAAATCTGACCGATCAGCACACTAGATCAAATCAAAAACAAATAATCAGCTGGAAATAATGAAAAAAGTGAAATATCTCTGAAATTACGAGGTTTAGGTATAAAATATTACAAAGAAACATTAAGCAGAATTAACGCGCCATTCCAAAAATTGAATTATATACAGGGTGTTCCATTTGAAAAAATTGAAAAATCGCTCTTTGAAGGTTGCTCAATTTATTGCACCGTAAAAAACACCCTGTATAATAAAATTATGATTTTATTATTTTTTAGGTTTAGTACATCCGTTGGCAGCAAAACTACTAAATATTTCATCTCAACTAATCGGAATACTCGTGCATTGAACTAAAAAGCCAAACCCTGTTGCAACCAATTTTTTTACATTTTCATTATTAACTCAACAATGCAACATCCAAACCCAAAAATCTTTGTATCATTGAAAAGACAATTTTAAGTAGATTATGAAAAACAAATAATATACAGGGTGTTTCATTTAAAAAAAATATGTTGGAACGTGCTTCGATTTAGTGATTCACCCTGTATATGTCAAACTATTTTTAAAATATGCGTCTTTTGATACTGTATTATTCTCATAAAAAAAAATTCTCCAATCTGATTTAATAAAGGCCATATTGACCTTTGACGCACTAATGAGCAACCCTGTATATATATATATGTGTTAGAATGTTTAGACCTTGCATTTTCGATTTCTGAACATTTTTCAAGATTTTTAATTTTAAGTTCTAAGAACCAACTAGACCCGAAATTATCTATCAATTGCCTAATTATTAACAATTAATACGCCTTAGACTAATTTAATGCTATGTTATAAGTTAATAAACAATTTCTTCATAAGGGATGGCATACACATATTTCTCGACCCTTGTGTATCTTAATATTCCACCCACAACAACGGCAGCACATATTTGGAATGAAAAAATTCATTTGTAAGGAAAGAAAGGCGGTGGATGGTGGAAAATGTCTCATATGAAATTCCTTTCATTCTTACATGTACATAGCAGCTAACTAACTCTTTGTATATGTGTAGGAACTTTAGTCAATTTTGACCCTATGACATCCAATTCTTTTTTTTTTTGTTAAATTATTCCATGTCATTCAACCAAGCAATTTTAGTACATAGATATATAATATTGACTGGGAGTTGAAACAAAAACAAGTTTTTTACTTCCACCTAAAATTACTTAGGTAATCACTTATTTGTGAACACGTATTGAAAGTATTTTATTTTCATTATACGCCTACATCAGATGCCATCATCATCATAATACATTAATAAAAGAAAAAAGTGTTATTGTATGTAGGTTACCTTATATTACGGCAACTACTTCACGTTTTAATATGTATTGTAATCGTTTATTACACTTCTAAAACAATTCTTAATTAAAGCAATTTCAGTAATGTAATTTGCATGTAAGCGGATTGAAAATCTATTTTAATCCAACACCTACTACCACCTACTACATAGTGGCGTAGCTGGGTAACCAAAGGCCCTGGGGCGAAAAATAAAATAGGGCCCCAACTAAACTATTTAAAATTGTTTGTTCCGTATTCGTCGTGTTCCGAATTCGACGTAGGGTAGGGCGGGGCTAGTTGAGCATAGGGGTAAGTTGGGCAATCAAAATATCTCCGAAACTATGCAACGGACGCTAGGACATCAAATGAAGGAAACGAAGGGGCGGGGGAGGGGAACTCATCGCACGACCGCCAGTAGCGATTTATCAATCGAGTAAGGCACGCGCGTGCTTTGTTTATTTTGCGACCAAAAAGTAAAAAAATCGTGTTTGTGTATATTTCTTCTCTACGAGTGAAATGTTACCCATTTCAAATCAAGTAAGTGTTAAAGGTTCATAAATTTAATGTATTTTTGATATCTAATAAGGATTTTGTTTCAATTCATACCGTTTTTTCATAACCTCACTTTTAATTCAAATATTCGAGTGGGGGTTTGTTGGGCAACTGTTGCTCAACTAACCCCATGATTTAATATGGAAATGATTTATGTTTTTGTTTTGTTTTAGCATGCGGACTTATAAAAGGAAGACCTCAAGAGGTTCTTACTCTACTCAACAGTTAAATGATGCTGCTAATGCTGTCAATGAAGGTAAAAGTGTGAATGCCGCCGCCAAGGAGTTCGATGTCAAGCGAATGACTTTGACCAGATTTATGAAGAAATCGGAATCTGAAAGAGGTGATCCTTCAATGGGCTATGTAAAACCAAGGCAGGTATTTACTCCCGAGCAAGAAGATTCTTTGAAAACATACTTGCTCCAAATGGCATCAATATTCTATGGATACTCCCCAAAAGATGTTCGTCGCCTTGCCTACGAGTGTGCTGTTAAATTCAGAATAAAAATTCCAGCATCCTGGACTACCAATAAAATGGCCGGGAAAGAATGGCTAACGAAGTTTTTAAAACGTCATGCCGAGTTGTCTATTCGTAAGCCTGAACCAACCAGCCTCGGTAGGGCAACATCATTTAATGCTCAGAATGTTAAAGTTTTTTTTGACAAGTTAGCAGAAGTTATGGACAAATATGGATTCACTGCGTCACAAATTTGGAATGTGGATGAAACAGGGGTGTCCACAGTTCTGAAGCCGAATAAAATTGTAGCAGCCAAGGGTAAACGTAACGTTGGCGCTATGACTTCAGGGGAAAGAGGAACTAATGTTACTGTCGTTACAGCTGTCTCTGCTTCAGGAAACACAGTGCCACCTATGTTTGTTTTTCCTAGAAAAAATTATAAGAGTCACTTCATTAATAGCGGTCCTCCTGACTGTGTAGGAGCCGGTAACGCCAGTGGATGGGTTACTGATGCTGAATTTCTGCAGTTTATGCAACACTTTATCAAACATGTAAAACCGTCTAATGATAACCGCATTTTGCTTGTATTAGACAATCACTCCTCTCATTTACACGTGGAGACATTGAATTTAGCTAAAGATAATGGCGTTGTTATGTTATCTTTCCCCCCGCATTGTAGCCACAAACTGCAGCCGTTGGACGTCTCAGTATTCGGACCCTTCAAAAAATATTGCGCCTCTGCACAAGACACATGGCTGCGAAACAACCCAGGGAAGACTATAACCATTTATGATATCCCAAAAATAGTCGCTGATTCACTGCCATTTGCTCAGACAAGTATGAATATCATGAACGGGTTTAAGAAGGCTGGAATCTTCCCCTACAATGATAAAATTTTCACGGACGATGAGTTTTCGCCAAGCTTTGTAACCGACCGCCCAGATCCTGAATCTGGACGGAATGACCGTCCCGAACAAGCAACCACTCAACCTATTCAACCTGATCCCGTTCCGTCTACCTCCACCAGTGAACTTGAACAGACAAGCAACAAAGAAAATGAACAAATTGGTTCATCACAGGATTCACAGGCCTTTTCACCGGAAATTGTTCGACCATTCCCAAAGGCCGGTCCAAGAAAAACACTTACAACTATTCGAAGAAAGAGAAAAGCTGCAATTCTCACAGATACTCCTGAAAAAAATGCTTTGGAAGAAGAACAAAATAAAGCTAGTAAAAAAGTTAAGAAGCCAAAGAAGAACATTGATAAAAAAAGAAAGAAGAGTGTTAGCAAAAAAATACTTCAGTCAAGTGAAACTGAAAGTGACAAAGATGAATATACTTGCCTGGTTTGTAGCGAAGTTTGGTCTGACAGCATACCAGGAGAGAAGTGGATCGAATGCGAAAATTGTAAAGAGTGGGCACATAAAAAATGTGTCCAAGTTACAGGCCTGCACTTTATTTGCATCAATTGCAATTCCGATGACGATGATTAGTTTCAGTGGCTATTGATATATATTGTTAATTTAAACTTTATTGATGTTAAATGGTTGTAAACGTCTGATTTTAAGTGGAAAGACTGAATCTATTCCAAAAATTAACCTCAAATATGTTGAGTTTTTGTTAATTCTATTTTATATTTAATATCTAGAAGAAGATAATGTTTTGTTTCCCTTTTTGCACTAAGAGTTTAATAAATAACCAGTTGATTATTGAAAACAATTTTTATTTCATATCTAGAAACATTGGTTACAAAGAATTCCTAACTGCTCAATGTACCCCATACCCTTGCTCTACTTACCCCGCCCATGGGGCACGTTGAGCATCTCTGACTTTTTGCACTTCAACGGCAGCAACTCTTAAATGCTACATTTTAGTAATAAATTGCTACGGATACTTTCAGGTGGGATAAATTACTTTCCCATTAGTACGAATTGCCAGCAATTAGGACTTGTCGTTCAGGAACTATGACCGATCAAGTGAAAAATTGCTCAACTAGCCCCGCCCTACCCTAAGTACTTCAGATTTGTCATAATTCAGATTCGTCGTAATACAGTCGACACCATAATAAAATAAAAAACCAAATACAAATTGTAACTTATTTTAATGAAAAAATTAAAAGTATTTAATGAAAATAAAAGAAAATATCTACCTGTTGCCGTTCAAAAAATACGGTCCTGTGACAGACACACAGACAGCAGAGGCTCGTTAATAGGGTCCCGTTGAGCACCCTTTGGGTACGGAATCCTAATTAAGCAGAGATTTTTAATCCAATAACACCACTTTCTTGATCGACTATAGGTACGTTTTACGACGAATCTGGGTTACAACAAATCAAAATTTTATCAATACAACTCAAAATATAAATATGTACCTAGTTACATTTAAATACTTTAAAGTTGCAAAGCTACTTTATCATTAGTTCTTTATTGTGCATAGGTAGCAAGGCACGTCCTGGTTCTACACGCAGAGTTTAGGAATAAATAACTGGAAAAAAAGTAATTAATATTGTTTTTTTTAAATAAAAGTTAGTGGATATTTCTAACACAATTTATAGTTTGTAAGTCAGAGTCCGAGAGACCCCCTGAGCTTGGGGGCCCCGGGGCACTGCCCCGTCTAGCTCTATGGTAGTTACGCCACTGCTACTACACGATAAATAATTCGATGCATATGTATGTTTGTATTAACGCCATTAAAAGTAGGAAACGTGAATGGAAAACAAAAATAATTGCGGGAATTAAACGGTAACGTTACTATGATTGTTAAGATACGAAATTAAAATTACAAAATTATGTATGCGTAGGTGTATAATTTGAATGTATTATTACGAAAATTACATAATAAATCTTCATAGTTAACGATAAAAGAGAGACAATAAAAGATCATGTTTAATAACGAAATAAATACATTCCATAGATATACATATATATATACATACAATACTCAATAGAATATTCAGAAGGCTCTCGACAATAGACATTACATTCTCCCAGTCGTAAGAAAATTTCGCGAAAAACAAAGAAAAAAGTGTATTTTATATCATTCCCACAAGATGGTGCTGAGGGCGAAGTATCCCACTTTAATAAAAAGTGGCAAAGTTGAGACAACAGGATAGGTGATATTCATAAAGAAGAGATTAGTAGGTACAAGGCTTTATGTTCTCCCAGTAATGAGGAAATTTCACGAAAAACAAAGAAAAAAGTGTATTATGTTTTATTTCCACCAGATGGTGCTGAGGGTGAAGTGTCCCACTTTAATAAAAAGTGGCTTTCTATGTACAATCTCAAACAAATCATGAAATTAAATGAGTGATGGTGGCTATGGAAAGACGAGACGACACGGTGTGGTGAGTGATATCTATAAAGAAGAGTCCAGCATAAGGCTTTAGATCAGAGGTTCTCAACCTCGTGCCCGCGGACACCATGGCGCCCGCGGGACAATTCGTATGTGCCCGCCACTATTCAACAGAGTCAGGATTTTTTCCTAAACATTAATGAAAAATGTGAATTATTTTTATTTATTTGTTAGTTTAAATTTTTTTGAGTGCCTAGGTTTATGAAATACGTTCGTATGTTTGCGATTTTGTATGTAGCAGTTTACACTTATCGAGCCAATTGTCTCCTTCTGTATCAATCCTTTTACTTGCCAAATAAATGTAACGGAAATGGCCGCATGTATTGGAGATCTTGTTCAAGGTATTAAAGACAGAAGAAGTAGAGTTAGAAATGTTGGGCATTAAGAATGATATTTTGCTAAAATCCCCAATATCAGAGGACTTTCGGAATACAGTGGACAGAGAAAAGTTCCCATTTTTGAAAAAAGCGGCATATAAAATTGAATCATTTTTCGGTTCGACTTATTTATGCGAATCATTGTTTTCAAACATGAACTTAATAAAATCAAGATATAGATCTCGACTCACCGATGAACATCTTTATGATTGTTTGCTAACAGGATTATCGTCATACTCTCCTAATTATGAAGCACTGGCCAATAATATGTAATGCCAAAGATCACATTGACATATTCCATATTGATAGTATATTTTTTATAAAATGCTTTTTTTTTGTATTTGTTTAATTTGTTTAAGTTTTGCAAATACATTTCTCCGTGTGTATGAAATTTGAATAATAATTTATTATTTTGAAACATTTTTGTTTATTATGTATTTACCAATTATGAATATAAGAAAAAAAATTATGGGAAAATGAGAAGTTATGGAAGGAGTTTGTTGATAAAAAATAAGTGGTGCCCGCCACCCTACCGATATTTTAGAATGTGCTCTAGAGTACAAAAGGTTGGGTACCCCTGCTTTAGATAATTTTCTACCAAAATAACCAGATTTTTTAACAGTTTCTATACTATCTAGTTATATTAGGAATTAATTTAATCATCAGGAAAGATTACTCGTTTTCATTATAAAATAATATACAATGAATTTCAAAACGACTTGGTTATAATTTTAGACGAAAAAATAATGCGTTATAAAAACAAAATAATAAAAATTGATTTGTTGTCAATATACCCACATGTAACGATTAAATAAAAAAATATAAATATCAGCTGATACGAGTAATCTTAATTTTATCGAGAGCAAGTATGACTGCAGGCAAGTATTTCGTAACTGAACTTCTTAACTGAAAAAAAAAAGACCACGAACCATCAACGTGTCCGATGTTCCTTATTACTCTGCAGTGTAATAACTGATTACTGATTATCCTGAAGAAAAAAAGGAACTAAAGCAACTTACAAAAATTTTCAATAATGAAATAAAGCAGAAAAAGGACAATTTAAATTAATTTTTTGTGGTTTTACGATTAATAAAGGTCTAGGTAAAAATAATAAACTTATACGTCGAACGAAAATTCAATAAGATTAAATACACCTTTTGAATGGAAGAAGCTACCAAAATCACGGTCGGAATAAATTATTTAAAATAAATTTAAAATTTACGGTGGTTGAATAATGCGAAAACTTGAACTCCCGAACTTCTATTAGGTACGTGAATATTATAGGAACTCGAAGTTAATACTAGGTGCAAACTTCGATAAGTCGAATTTTCTGGGGGAATTTCACAGGGATTTAAAATACCTCCAATTAATAACAAGTATTTTGTATAAAAAAGAAATAGAACTCGATTAAATAATTTTATTTTGAGTAACGTTTCGTTCAGCTTGTCTACAAGCTGATGGCACACTTTATTGCAGATAAACAAGTGGCGTCATTTTGTTTAAAATACATCTAAATTTTGGATGCCCCGACAGATTTCTATTCAAAGGAAAACGAAAGCTTAATTAGCCTTACAATATACAAATTGATGACAGCCGTTCCGAAGGTTCGGCGTGCGCTGCCAAAATAGTGTCTTGAGTGTCGACGCTTAAACTGACACCAGAACCAGAACCAACGTTTTGAAAGGGCATTCACTGTACTATAGTACTATCATACAACACATTTTTGAAGTCTTTGTAGTATTTCTATTTTGAGTTTTGTTAAAAATATGTAGTAGTTTTTATTTATAATTAACTTGAGTTTATAATAAACCACATTAAAAAGTACGAACTAACATTACTACTACTACTAGTACTACCTACTATATTCATTTTTTTGTGAATAACCAACCCATTTGTAACGAACGTTCGGATATAGCCAACTTGAATTAGCATCTAAAATGCTGTAGCACTGAACTAAAAGCGCAACTTCCTTACATTGTGTCAACTGAATACCCTAGAAACCCCCAGAAATTATAGCCGACGTCACGTTAAGGTTGCTTCAGTTTTATTTTGCCGGTTTTGGATTATAAAATCAAAATAGTAAATATTTTACTTTATTATTTATATACGTCGTAAGCAACTGCAAACTCAAACGCTTACCAAGGTAAAACAATTTCAATAAGTTTGGGTTGATCTAGTAGTTCATTAAATTATGGAGCGTTCAGTTTCAAAGAAACGTAAAAATCTTTTGCACTAAAGCATAAATATGGCATTGTTAAAATAAAAGCAAGAAGATGCTGTAATAACCACAGTCTAACGTCCTCTAGTTTCGAATTTATGTGAGTACTTCCCATTAATTAGTAATTGATCTCCGTTTTGGTTCCCATAATCGGAAATTTACGAAAGAGAATAGAGCGACGCGATGACGTGACAGTTCGAAATTCCCGATGGAAGCGAAAGGGATTCGATATCGATTCGAGTCGTTGTGGTGCGTAAATCGATAAGAAAGTGATGTGTTTGAATACAAAAGAAAGTGTAGTTTGTAAGGGATAAAATCCTATTATTTTATGATTTATTGTCGAAGGTTGTTTACAGGTGAATAATTATGCCATTTAATAACACAATAAATAAAAACCTTACGTTTACTTATACAGGAAATCCATTCGTCTTTGTTTTGAATTAGCAAACACACTCAACAGGATTACCGGCAAAAATCAGGCACGGAAAGCAAAATAATGCGTTTAATTTATTACACCCACACAACCACGAAGTTTTTTTATACTGTTCTACTTTAAACACACGTTTGAACTTTTTATTTTTTAAGGTACACTCTTGTGTCAGCGGTAGTTTTCGGCGAGGTGGACCCCTTTCTTTATTTCGAAACGATTTTGAAAATTATTTGAATTTTCTTTAATATATTTTACCGAACACGACTCCATCATTTACGTAATATTTTAATTAACACCTATTGTGCAATAAATCGTGCGTCATTTACAATTAGTGGACTTTGAACTCTGAAATTTTAACATGCTTCTGAACATAATTTTTTTACTATCGGTTCCTACCACCACTAGCTTCCAGAGCCTTTTCACCAGGTGGCAGGCTAACCGAAGTTGCAAATCCCTCGCAGAATGTCGGGTAGTCGTGCCGACGTAGCACGACATTATTCCGGCTGATTCCGGCTTCTCGTGCAGTGCACCTAAACGCTGTATGTTGAGTGTATTTTATCTTCCATTTCACGCGTCCGACCACCTCTCTCTCTAACACATGGACATCAAACGGAGTATCGCTCACGTGATATGTTCAGAATCAAAACTTGAACCAATAAAGTTAGGTGAAGTCGTCAGCGACACAACAAAAATTTAAATATTTTCTATGGGTTACGGGTTGGTGTTTTGTAACTATGAACTATGAAATGGTAAAAGAGATGTATATTATACGATAATCATCAATAATATAATAAATATTAAAAGGATAAAATTATATGGTGTAACTAGTTCAATTTTTAAGGGGGTTCACTGAACAAATGCACCTACAGTAAAACCGCCACTGTCTGGGAGTATTCACAAAAACTGTTTTATTTATGTGTCCCTTTCGACTTTGAATTTAATATTATGTGTCTCCCAGATCATATCGTTTTTCAACTAATAACCGCGTAGCTTCCCGTATATTGCTATTCTAATTTTATGATAGGTACACGTCTTAGAGTTAAGAACGTTGGTTTATCTGTCATGCTCTTTCCCACACAAGCTCTAGGTTAAACCTGACATTTTTATTTGTTTTGTTTATTACTAAATTTACTAGAACATTCCTGACATTTTGCATTTCAGTTTTTCACAGAGTTTTTTTTAGTCTTTTATTTAATTTATACCAGAACACAATTTCTCCCAGTATTCGTTAATAGCAAATGTAGGTATTCTTTGTAGTCTTTGAACAGACAACAATTCCAAACAAAGTAAAATTTACAACGAAATGGGACTGAGCAAATCAACGATAGGTTATAAAATGTACAAAAAAATCGTAAATTACAATTTCAAAACGTAAAATTTTGAATTGCTTTGAACAAATAAAAATTCGACTTGAAAACAATTAAGAATCTCTACTACATTGGTAGTTGATCAGACTTTTTGCATGGTTTTTGCAGCAAAGAAATCTAAATGTGAATATTAGTGGTGCTGCATTGTAAACAAAAACTAAAGCTGTTTTAAGAATGTTTCAAAACTATCAATAAACTGTACTTTTATCAGGTAGAGAAGCAAAAAATAGTGGTTTATGTAGATTCATCACCTATATCGAACTGTCGGTCTTTTGAGATTCGCTATATTCGAACATCACTGTAATATTGAAAATTTGTTCATAGGTATATACATAATAATTACTGACGCAAATTGAATCACTTTTTATTTTATTATAATGTTTTTTATCAACTATATCTATTTACGTGTATGTACGTATATCAAAATTGTTTCCATAAAGTAGCCATTAAAAAGTAACAAAGTAGCAGTTCTTATCTTTATGTACATATAGCAAGTAAATTAAATCTTCGCACAATAATCATAATTACGAGGCTTTTGGTATTATCAAACTTATAAAGTGTTTTTGTATTTATCAAGAAAGTATCACAGAGAAAGTAAGTACTTACAATATTTTTAATAGTCATTAATTTAACCACGCCATTCGTTATATTTAACACTATAATCGCAATATCAATAATGGATTCTCACATTTGTGTTTAATGTACGAATTTGTAAACTTTTAGCTACTTATTATAAGACGTAGGTACTCTGTTATTGTCTTGATATCTTGTCAAGTGATTTGTTTTTGTATATTGCTTTTATCTCTCGTTTATACAAAATAATGAGACATATTTTTAGTCATAAATAATTATTGTCAATGTAGAAAAGAATGGCTAAAATAAAATTTTTGAAACGGCTTTTAAAAACTTTTTAAATTGCTTTTGGTTACTTACAAGTACGTAGAAAGAACGACTTATGGCTGTGACAACACTCACTTTTTTATCAGCCCATTCAAAATAAATTTTTATCAATAATTCGAGTACGTATGCTACAATATAAAACAAGTTTCTTGGAGACATATATCAAAAGAGGCCTGAGCAAAATTTGTCAGATTTTTATCGATATTTAAACCTTGCAATTTCCATTTTTGCCTACATTTTCACACTAATCCCGAGAAACACTGGATTAAAATGTAGAGAATAACAAGAGCTTTAAAATAAAATTTGAGTCGTCTCCATCAGTTATTTACAGTGAGAAAAAAGTGAATATCCTCTGGAAAAAAATCATAACTTCGCCAATTCAATGACTTTAGTATCGGTCTTCCGGGAAAATGTGATTTTAGTGCATAATAAGGGACGTACATATATCAAGCTAGCACGACAAAATTAATTTTCCGATTTCTGACTTGCACTATAATTTGTCGCTAATTTGTTACCAAATCCAAAAATTTGTACGTACTTTTGAGCTATTACCTATAACTGGCCTATATTTTATCACCGTTTAAAGAAAAACTAGCAACTTCTGTTAGCGCCATTTTTTATTATTTTACTCTAATTGTAAGTACGACCACAAAATTTTGGCACGAAATGACAACACGAACGTGGTGAACGTTAATCTGTGTACGATTTGTTGTTATATTTAACGAACCAGCACTTTTTAGATTGCCACTGAATTTTAAATGAGGCTAAAAGCAAAAACAGGATCGGAGGGCGACAATATCCGAAGAAAAAATCGGCGCAAGCACATGGGAGAAGAGAATCATTAAAATTAATGAAATTATCCGGTGCGGCAAGCATTTCGCAAAGAAGCACATATTCATTCACATCTATGTATCTACATACATAAGTACTACATACAACATAACCATTAACTTTTAATTATTAATGTCCTTCGAGATGTCCCGGCAATATGTTTATCCCACGTATCTAATACGAACACACACAGCTGTTTCAAGTATATACCTACAAATTCCTACATGCATGTAAATGTACCTACATAATAATAATACAAACAGAAATACAGAACGTGTAGTTGTGTACGTGTGTGAACTAACACTAGAAGTAATAAAAATGTTGCGAATTCGTGAATAGTAATTTCTAACAACTTACAGAAACTTAGGCACTTATACAACAATGTAGGTATGCAATGAATGCAAACCAGTCTGACAAAAAGATTACATTTTGGTGGAAAATGTTTTTAAAATTTTGTGAATAAGTGCAACTTCATTAATTAAGTAAATATTATTGTAGAATTTTTAAGTTTAACGTTATTTATTAAAAAAAAAAACAAAAACAAAAATGTAGTATCGGTCTGTAAAACTACTTTACCTACAGCTAAAAAAAAAAAATCAGTTTTTCCAAAATATTCAGGACAACTAAGTATTCCACTTTTTCTTTTTGTAAAAACCGTTTATATCAGCTGTCTTTAATTGACAAGGTATATCCGACAATATAGAGTCGAACTTCCTAAAGCTTCGAGGTATCGTAACTTCAAGTTATTAATTAATTTAAAGATTTAATTTTTGGTTACAAGTTTTTAAAGTAGGTTTTGATTACCAATAATCGTAGAAAGCAGTGGCGGTTTTACTGTAGGTGCATTTGTTCAGTGAACCCCCTTAAAAATTGAACTAGTTACACCATATAATTTTATCCTTTTAATATTTATTATATTATTGATGATTATCGTATAATATACATCTCTTTTACCATTTTATAGTTCATAGTTACAAAACACCAACCCGTAACCCATAGAAAATATTTAAATTTTTGTTGTGTCGCTGACGACTTCACCTAACTTTTTTGGTTCAAGTTTTGATTCTGAACATATCACGTGAGCGATACTCCGTTTGATGTCCATGTGTTAGAGAGAGAGGTAGTCGGACGCGTGAAATGGAAGATAAAATACACTCAACATACAGCGTTTAGGTGCACTGCACGAGAAGCCGGAATCAGCCGGAATAATGTCGTGCTACGTCGGCACGGCTACCCGACATTCTGCCAGGGTTTTGCAACTTCGGTTAGCCTGCCAGCCTGCCACCTGGTGAAAATGTCCAGTACGAGTCATTTTTAAAAGCTCTGGAAGCTAGTGTTGATAGGAACCGATAGTAAAAAAATTAAGTTCAGAAGCATGTTCAGATTTCAGAGTTCAAAGTCCACTAATTGTAAATGACGCACAATTTATTGCACAATACGTGTTAATTAAAATATTACGTAAATGATGCGAGTCGTGTTCGGTAAAATATATTAAAGAAAATTCAAATAATTTTCAAAATCGTTTCGAAATAAAGAAAAGGGGTCCACCTCGCCCAAAACTACAGCTGACACAAGAGTGTACCTTAAAAAATAAAATGTTCAAACGTGGGTTTAAAGTAGAACAGTATAAAAAAACTTCGTGGTTGTGTGGGTGTAATAAATTAAACGCATTATTTTGCTTTCCGTGTCTGATTTTTGCCGGTAATCCTGTTGAGTGTGTTTGCTAATTCAAAACATAGACGAATGGATTTCCTGTATAAGTAAACGTAAGGTTTTTATTTATTGTGTTATTAAATGCCATAAGTATTTGTTTCTCCTAAAAATATTAAAAATCTTCGCCTGCGGTGCATTTACAACATCGTGAAATACGCTTCATGTTCTGATATTACCTACATGTTATTAACTTTGTGAACCCCCTTCGTATTTGACCACGAGCCGCCACTGGTAGAAAGTGAACTGTCCCACTTCTTAATTGCATAATACCTGCCAATATTAAAAAGAGACGTTAATATGGTACATTATTAAGGGATTCCCCCAGACAATTCGACTAATTAAATATTATTTGAGTAATCAAGTAAAAATTACACGTATTTTTTTGTAGTTGGTGCTATTGCCAATTGCCGACTTTCGAGTTACCGAAGTTTGACTGTGTTTCTATGGTCGCGGAATGTTATTGAATCTTTCTGGAATTTTCCCACAAAGTTCTTTTTTCTCTTTGGGGCCGTTCATAAAATAAGTCACTTTTTTTGACCCCTTTCCCCCCGGTTGTCACACTGTGTTACACTTTCTGTGACCCCCCTGTAAATATTACGTTGAACATGATAAATTTTGATTGATAATACACAAATTTTGATAGTCAAAAAGTATTCATTTTATTTTCATAATAAAATTTAAATAATTCAATAAATATCTTTTGTAACGAACAAATAAATAATATTTCTATTATATTTATCAGAAGTCCAAGGATTCTGTAAAAATTCAGTAAAATTTTTTGATAAACGGCGAACGTCACGTTGCTGTAGACCCCCTGTCCCCCCTTGTCACACTCAGCAAGACACCTCCGCCCCTTATAAGCGAACGTATTTTACGAACGGCCCCTTTTATGTCCTTCATGTATGATTAAAAAAGGTGCCTGTGTATCGATCGCCCCCTCAGGCAACTTTACCTTCCTTTATAATTTTATATTAATAAATTAATATAAAATCACTAGGTATATTATCTGTTTCGTATTTATTATTTCCGGTTGCAAAATAAATTGACATTATTAAATTTATCCCTACTTTTAGTTTTTTGAATTTAAGTTGACATAAATCCTAGATACCTTCAAAATATACAACTTTTTTAGACATTTAACAACCTACATAAAAATTCCTTAAAGCACATGCAATATGTAAATTTAATGTTGGTGGTACATACCGATTCACATACATTCATCATTTCGGAAACTGAAATACCTACTCAAACATGATATATTAAAGTACGAGCAAAAATGACACAATCGACATGACAAGAAAATTTGCAACAAACATCTCAAATAACGTACCTACTGGATTGTGAAATAACGACCAACGTTATTTGCATCACACTTTTTAGAAAAATTAAAACTACCCCTGAGAATTGTAGGTACGTTATATCAGTTTATATTTTCTACAATTTAAAATTGTGTACGGTCATAATTTTTAATTGTATCAATAAATCAAACGATTTTGGAGTCTTTTTTTAAGCTACAATGATTTTTTTGTGAGTATAAGAGAATTGACCTAATGTTCATTAAGGGAAATTTAGAAATTATTACTGTACTAATATCGCTATTAAAAAATGGGGGTTGGTGATAGAAGGTTGAAAATTTAGGGTTGTATGTATTTTTTAATGCCACATTATAACAAAATTTGGATAAAAATTTTATCCAAAAAAAAAGTTAGGGGTGGACAACCCTTATCACTTAGGGGTATGAAAAATAGATAATTCCCTATTCTCTGACCTACTGAATATGCATATAAAATTTCATAAAAATCGTCAAGCCGTTTCGGAGGGAGTATGGTAACTAGTGATGTGACGGATATCCGTATCCGATCCGATCCGCGGATATCCGAGGGAGAATAGAGGTCCGTATCCATGTATCCGTTAGTTTTTGGCGGATCTTTTACCTTGTTAATTTTAAATTCGTAGATGAAATATATATTATATATATATTGTGTCGATCAATATAGATTTAGGCAGTACTGTGTGTATAGATGAGTGCGTAGCGGGTTATTGCCGACAAAGGCGGCAATAAATAAAGCAAAAAATAAATATTCAGAGGGATGCCGCCAGCCACATGGTTCACCAAGGACAGAACGCACACGACGGCCGAAGAAGACGGTCGTCTTAAATTGATTAGACCCGCCCAGATTATTTTAGTTTTAAAATTATTGTGACATTAATATTGCATTATTGGATTTGATGGTGTTTTGTAGAAAATTTTCTTAACTGATATACCAAACACAAACGTTATCTGTGCTGCCCAGTGTCACACTAAACTATACGCGGCGGTAAATATTGCACATCGATCTTTGCAAAGAGACAATCTATTATAAAAGTTAGCTCTTAAAAAGGTTCATAACAGTTTGTCTCTTTCAAAAGGTCGATGTACCTACAATATTTACCGTCGCGTACTCTAAAAAAGTAAAGATCCGTATCCGTATCCGTATTCGCGGATCTTGAGGCCAAATATCCGTTTTCAGATCCGTATCCGCGGATATAGATTTTTAGCGATCCGGCACATCACTAATTGTAACTAACATTGTGACACGAGAATTTTATATATAAGAAGATAGTAATGCCTCGATCATAGGCTGTACTGCGCACGCACAATACGTCATCACGTTGTAGCTTAGTGATCGGATTTTTGCTAAGACACAGCCAATAAATTGTAGACATAATTGTATGGACAAACCTCCACTCTCCCCTAAGAGATTTTGCTCACCCTTTCTATCCCAATAACGCTCTACTTAGTATTAATATACTAAAAAATAGTTTTACGATACATAAATTACATCAGGTAAAGTGAAGATATTTTGAATGTTATGACAAAAACATTTCAATCTCTAATTACCCATCTCATCTCATCATAAAAAAGATTTAAAATCAAAAACATGTTTATCTAGTCACCGTTTTTATTAAAATTCTTTCTCTAACTCCAATAGCTAATAATACTTAATTGGCATCTACCAAATACTATTGAGTTGAATTTCGTTTTTGCTAATAATACGTGCCTCTATAAACAGAACGATGAATTTTAATGTAGGCAGCTTATTTATGTCGCGCCGTGAATGAGTACATTGTACTCATGCAAAACTTAAATGCCAAATGTTATTATGTAACCCGTAGTGACCTTAAAATCGGCACCTGTGGAAAATTGCCATCTATTCTTGGGAAGCTTATATTATAGTTAAGTATCTTTTATCCATCTATATTATTAATGTGACATACGACTGTTTTTCACTGAACTGCTGATTTTAATGAAGCTACCGATTCAAACTTTTATAGCAATAAGTGGCAATAAAAAACGTGGTTTATTAATAGATTATTTCGGTTGTTTGTCGGTCTCTCAAAAATACTACTAATGCCTTCTTTATTATTATAGTAAAATCACTGAATATAACCAATTTGACGGTCGAATATTAATGAACACTTAGCAAATACAACACGGTTTAGCGGTTTCACTGTTAGGAATTGGATATATTGCCTGGCCAAAAATTTGGTCAACAAATATAAAATTAAAACTGTTACTATATTGAAGGTGAATGTACAGGGTGGGAAAATTTCGATTGTTGTGTAGGAAATATAAAACAATAAATGATATCTTCCCGGTCTCTTCTTTTTTGAGAAAATAAATTGTTGTTTTCAAAAAACTGCTAACATCTTTTTTATCGTTTTCCAAAAAGTTGAAAATTTCGAGTTTTTGCTACGTATGTCCACATCTTAGTTGTAAGTAAAGATATACAATAACAATTTTTATAGCCACTTTTTATAAAGACAACAGTGGCGTCGAAAAATTTGTATGTATTTATTTCAGGTTTGAAAGAAAGATGGTGTTGTACAGTAGGTAGGTAGGTAGATACTCATTAAAAAGTTTCGAACAAATTAATTCAGATGTCAGGAAAGTAAAATATTCTACCACTGCCTCGTATAAGATGATAAGAAAAAGAAATTAGAAAAGTTTTTTTTTAATTAACTGGCAGGGATCTAAAATTTAGGTTTTTATTAGCGTTATTTTGGTATTTGTGATATGCGGTCTATTAAAAAAAAAAAGGTACCTAACAAGACATTAAATTACATGGTTACCAGAACATATAAGTACCTATGTTATCAGTATGTAAACCCCTACTTCAACAATAACTACTTATACACCAAATTATCTAAATCTAAATTTTAAATCAGGACAGTCTAAACTAACAATAACTTTACTTTCGAGGGGTCTTTAATATTGCTAAAAAAAAGCTGTTGAAAAATACACATTTCTAAAAAAAACTTGATATGGCAAAAAATGTACATTTTTAAAAAAAAGCCTTTTTGACGTAATTTGTCGATCTTTCTCGTGGGTAAAATGTAATTACTTTTAATTTAAGTTAGTGTTCTGTATTTTCTAAAATAATGAGAAATATGGAAAAGAAAAGAAAATATTTATATTAAGTCATACTGGACTCGATTTTCTTAGCTTACTAATATCCCTTCTTTTACTGAATCATATCAGAACAATCTACCCACCAGTAATTACGAAATTGCTCAGATATGCCTAGGATAATTAATTGTAGGTATATTGAATTTATTGCGATTATGTTATTAAGTTATAGTTATTATGTTAAAATCTTCAATAGATACACAAATTTTATTTGAAGATTATTTAAAAATATATCTAGTAGTTATCAATGAATGGGGGTGTATATTAGTGTATCTTATGAAAAAAATATGACAAAAAACTATTTTTCTTGTTGAATAAGACATAAGTTTGTCAGAATGCACGTAAACTGCGGATATATTTAGAAAAATATTAAGGATAAACGACAACCTTGAATACCTGGTGCTAATTTAGATATGTTTTGATTGTCAAACAAGACAACCAACGGTACGAATGAGTACCTAAGTAAGTACCTACCTATCTAATATTTTTAATGAAAATTTTAGGCACGTCTAACGTCTTAATCATAGGGATAAAAAAATCATCCCAATCATCTTGGTAAGTTGTTCACATTATAATATCAAAAACTTATTAACTATGTAATCGTAAGTATGAGTGCGACACTAGGTACTCATTCAATTATATTCATTCACGGTCAGAATATTACTTATGTATTTATTATAGGTATTATTAAATCCAAGTACAGATTTGTTCCTGAATCTCGTAAACGTCGGACTCGTCGGTTATTTATCGTCTAGCAAGTTGCTATCAAAACGTCTACATCGACGGTTGTTATTTTTCGGCTGTTTATTTGCATGGCAGATAAAGAGCTTGCACACACGTGATAAATAGATACTGCTGCAAACGCGTGAAAAACTGGGTCGCAAAAGAACAAAATAAAAACTGTAATAACCAACCTATTACTAGCACCCTGGGCAAATAATCCAGTGGGACCATCAAAAACATAATAATTAATTAATGAATGGCACACAACAACACTAAAATAATATTTAATGGCACACAATGACAGTAAACAAAACAGTAGAGGTAATAACCGTCGATATTGTTTGTTATTATTTATAAACAGTTGCTGCTGTTGTTATTGTTGTGATTCACTTATGTTTCCAGCACGTTTGCAGTATTGTAATTGTTATTTTTGGCGGCCGGTCACAACAATGTAATTAATGTAACGACTGTTTTTTGTTTACAACAAATGTCAACCCTTGCACTACCACATTGTAAGCCTGCCAATCAGAGCCGTAAACGATCGTTAACGACCGTCGTATATAATAATTGTTATTGGCCGATCGTTTTTTAATTTTTGCATTACCGCAGCATTTTTGCCGGTCGCCGAATACGCGAATGACGGTAACGTCTGCTGCCTCTACGCTGTCCGCTACGATTACACCGGCCGATCTATCACTGAGCCTGACCTGCTCTCTCTCGCCCGGGACCGCGATGTCGTATCACGCACCGCCGCGGCTCCTATTCAACGACGAACGAAACCGAATCTGCGCGTGAATGGCCGACCACGTACTCTTCACGCCGTTATACGCACCGAAACTTCTTTACATGTATACGTACGTGTGTGTGTGTGTCTGTATGTATATGTGTGCATTGTTAATCGATAAAGATACAGCAAAGAGATGTTAGTACCCAACTGCTCCTGCTTCGTATGCGACAGTTGATAACTCCCGAAAGTTAAATTGTCGAACCACCAAAATGATGTTCGTTAGATTGTAAACATTCATATTGCAGATATTTTTGTTCACTAACAAAATATTTTTTTTTGTAATTCATTAAAAATTCAAAATGATCGCTATTAATATCGTTAATTTTGAATGAATTATAGATATAAATCGTTACTGGTACGTATATTTGTATGTTATCAGCAAACCCCTACTTCACGATTAACTACTTATACGCCAAATTACCTGTCTAGTAAGATTAAATTCCAAACTAACAGTAATTTTACCTTTAAGAAGTCTATTATATTGTAGCGACCAGTGACACAGTACGTGTGCACGATAACAATTTGTGGCATGTACTTGTTATCACTAACATGCTTACGGCGTAAACACCGCACACGGTACTTTTCGTGTTATCAACTTACAAGATGTAAATCATTCTCCGGCGACAAGTAACAAGTTCAATTCTGGAATAATCGAGCACTTTCTAATTATTACTCATCATTCGGGAATACACAGGAGTTCCTGTTCGAGTTCCTGTCTAGAAAGTTCGAAAGGTGTATATATAGTGATCATCTTTGGACCGAAAAACAGTTAGTTGAAGAAAGCATCAGTGCGCGAATTAAAACCGATAATAGACAAAGTGATATAAATAAACTGTAATATAAATAAGTGAATTGTTGTGATATAAATGGTAGTTCTAAGTTAGTGTTTAAGTGTTATAAATAGTGTTACATAAATAATCGTTTAAATAAATACTTTGACTAGAAAATTCGTTACAATATTGCAAAAAAACAAGCTGTTGAAAGTTGTAAAATAAACAAATACATTTAAATTGTATGCTGGGTAAGGTTAGGTTAGGCAAAAACAGTTTATGCTGAAAACCGGTGTGGCTAGTAGAATTTTAGGACAAATAATTCTTAATCCTTCAAATTTGGCTCTTCTACTAACTTTATTTTCAAGTTTTATCAGGATGTTCGAGTAACAGAAAATCGAGAGTTCGAGTAATAAAGTAAAAATTACACCCAGTTCTCATAGTTGATGCCATTGCCAAACAATTAAGTTCGAGGTATCGACGTTCGATTTAATGTTAAAGTAAAAAAATAGTTCGATTCTACTAAGGCCAAATATACGTATGTATATAATAAACGTATAAAAAGGAAGGCTCTCTACATATATAGATACATTCGACGACTCTATGAACTTATACCCCATGATGTCTTTTCTACCATTTCAATGTACATATAGCAATATTAAATCCTGAAAGCAAACAGGCGATGAAGTTGAAAACGAAGAAGCTTTATTTACGAATTGAAACCGAATTCTCTGCCTTACAAGTAAGAGGAGCTTTTCATCTTGGTGTATGTACAGCATGCATCTATATACTGCATTTACTTAAGAGAATAAAGTATAATTTGTATCATCTGTGCATATGTATCATACTGAGTGGCGGCTCGTGGTCGAATACGAAGGGGGTTCACAAAATAGAGAACATGTAATCATCAAAAAGAATTTCACAGTGAGGCATATGATTTTACCAAAAAAGTAAACCAATTTTTAAAATGGTCATTGTTTAGATAGCCCAGTAACATTTCAGCTTGGTTATATCTATGATAATCATTTCCTACAGAGTCTATAATACATTCCAGGCATCCTTTAAAAGTTCTGCGTTTTCGTAAACATTTTTTACTGTGCGAGTATTATAGTTCTACCTGGTTGGCTGCGGCGGCCGAAAGCAGACTTGAACAGACTGTTGGATACCCGCGCCGGCGCAGCGTACACATGCTTTTCGTTCACTGCACCTAAACGCTGTATGTTGAGTTTATTTTATCTTCCATTTCACGCGTCCGACTGCTCTCTTTTTAACACACAGAGTACCGCTCTCGCGATATGTTCAGAATCCAACTTGAACCAAAAAAGTTAGGTAATTTCGTCAGCGACAAGAAAACAATTTAAATATTTTCTATGGGTTACGGGTTGGTGTTTTGTATGTAATTGTGAACTATGAGGGTAATAGTAAAAAAGGTAGTACCTGTATTATACGATAATTATCAATTATATTATAAATATTAAAAGGATAAAATTATATGGTGTAACTAGTTCAATTTTTAAGGGGGTTCACTGAACAAATGCACCTACAGTAAAACCGCCACTGATCATACTATAATGTCATAATGTGTACAGGGTGTGACATTTTACTTTAGGTATACATAGTAAAATTATATTAGATACTCTTGCCATCGAATGACCTGAATGAGAGACAATATTTTTGCAGACAATTGTATGTCAATGATATTATCAGAAAAACTGTTTTATTCACAATATATTGTTACGAGTACTTGCCAATTAAGTTGGTGTGAGCATAACTAATGAACATCTTCCCTGATTACATAAGGAATATTCTCGGCTTTCCTGAAACATCTTGAAAACACCAGCAAAGATCAATGGGAAAACAATTGGAATACTAGACGGCTGTAGAATACCCTAGAAAAAGGCTGAGAAGACTATAAAAGCGGACGAGACACTCACACCGAGTTAGTTGACAGTTTACAGTAACAGCTGATGCAAAGCGATCGATAGGCGATACAGGCGAACCATAGAGGCGATAGTGTTCATAGAGAGCGATAAATAGTGTCTACCGGAACGGCGATTAAAAAGTGACTTTTAGTGAAATAAATTGTGCGGACTTGTTCATAACTGTAGTGTAGTCAAATTAATTTTAGTAATTAAATAAACTCGTTGTTTTGTTTTGTTAATTGTGTTTTCTGTGACCGAACACGTCACATTTGGTGTCAGAAGTGGGATAGTAAGGGAATTGAAGATTCCCGAAGAAAGTTAGTGCGACAGATCGTAGAAGAGGTCCGAAGAGAAGAAGAATTTTGAAGCCTTATGCCAGTAACAAGAAAACAATCAGCGATAATGGAAGAACAAATAAAGGCTTTAATAGAAATGATGAAGGCAATGAAGGCAGGCCAGGAAGAAATGAAGGAAGAAATGAAGGCAGGCCAGGAAGAAATGAAGGCAGGCCAGGAAGAAATGAAGGCAGGCCAGGAAGAAATGAAGGAAGAATTGAAGAATAAAATGGAAGCTGGACAGGACGAAATGAAATTAGCACAAGAAGAAATGAAGGAAGAAATTAAAGCAAGCAAAGAAGAAATTAAGGCAGTTCAAGAGAAATTGGTCGAAGATATAAGGACTATAAAAATTGAGCAAGAAGGATTAAAAGAAGAGTTACAGGGAAGTACGACAAGAATTGGAGATACGACAAGAAAAGCTAAGAGATGAGTTGAAAGAAGTACAAGAGGAAGTAGAGAAGATGCGACAGAAGGTCGAGAACACAAGACCGGCTAGGGAAGTAAAGTCCGAAGACACTGCGAAAGCAATCAGAATTAAACCACCGACTTTCGACGGAAAAGTTTGCTGGTCTGTATACAAACGACAGTTCGAGGCAGCGGCAGAAGCAAACAACTGGAACGATTTTGAGAAAGCAACGGCGCTGGTCATAGCCCTGCGAGGAGAAGCATTGGATGTCCTTCAAGGTATTCCGGAGCGCCAACAACGGGACTTCTCTGCGCTGCTAGAGCGACTTGAAATGAGATATGGCGACAAACATTTGCAACAAGTGTACCAGACTCAACTGAAGTGTCGCAATCAGAAGACATCAGAAAATCTACAGGAGTTCGAGGCCGATGTGGAACGTCTAGTTAGATTGGCCTATCCTACCGCTCCGCAGGACTTCGCAGACCAACTAGCAGTCCAAACATTCGTCGATGGCGTGAGGGACACCGACTTACAGCAAGTTCTCCGTTTGGCCCGCCATAAGACTGCGAGTGACGCACTGGCGCACGCCTTAGAATTCGAAGCTGCAAAACAAGCTTCCAAGGGCCACGTGCGTGTACGTCAAACAGCTGTTGAAGACGACGAATACAAGAATGAAGTTACGAGGCTGATTAAAGAATGCGTCGAAACTGTCAAGAAGACTACCATCAACGACAAGAGAGAATCGGCCAAATGTTGGGAATGCGGGAAGGTCGGTCACTTTTCCCGAGACTGTGGCCAAAATAAAGGAAGACCAAGGTGCTGGGAATGTGGAAAGCGCGGACATTTACAGCTAGACTGCCCTAAACGCCACGAATGCGTCGAAACTGTGAAAAGGACTACAATCGATGACAGAAGAGAATCGGCCAGATGTTGGCAATGTGGGAAGGTCGGTCATTCTTCCCGAGACTGTGAACAAAACAAAGGAAGACCAAGGTACTGGGAAAGTGGAAAGCACCGACATCTAGAGCGAAACTACCCGGCCGAGGAACGCCGTGCGGATCAACAGCGGCTACAAGTATACGACTTCAGCATCGAGCATCGTGCTGGAAAACAACATGGTAGCGCTGATGCCCTCTCGCGAAGACCATCCTCGAGGAACTGCAAACATTGCATGGCCGCCGAAAAGAAGGAACCAGTCAACTTGGCAAGGATCTGTCAAACGATGGTGGAACCGGAAGAACACTGGCAGAACGAAGACCTGGCGAAAGACCAAGAAAACGACGAAGACATTAAACCGATACTGCGGTGGAAAAAGGCAGGAACAGCACGACCTACCTGGGCAGATGTTAGTAGTACGAGTACCATCACGAAGAGCTATTGGGCCTTATGGGATTCACTCATCGTCGAGAATGGGGTACTAAAAAGAGTGTGGGAAAGCCCTGACGGAACTAAAATTCGACATCAAGTAGTTCTCCCGAAGAACAGAGTCAACGAGGTGCTGACAGAAGTCCATGGAGGTGTTGGTGGAGGACACTTCGGAGTAACAAAGACGTTGGAGAAGGTGCGAGAGCGATTCTATTGGCTAAAGTGTAGAAGAGACGTCGAAAATTGGTGTAAGAAGTGCCCAACGTGTGCGTCAGCCAAGGGACCTCAGACTCGAAGCCGAGGGCGAATGAAACAGTACAATGTTGGTGCCCCATTTGAGAGAATAGCTCTGGACGTAGCAGGACCATTCCCAACAACAGCTGCTGGCAATAAGTACATCTTGGTAGTGATGGACTATTTTAGCAAATGGCCCGAAGTGTACGCAATCCCAAATCAAGAAGCTACTACGGTCGCTGGAATGTTGGTCAACCAATGGATCAGCCGGTATGGAGTTCCGATGGAGATCCACTCTGACCAGGGACGGAACTTTGAATCCGCAGTATTCCGGGAAGTCTGTGAGCTGCTAGGAGTACAGAAAACTAGGACCACTCCATTACATCCACAATCTGACGGAATGGTCGAACGGTTTAACGCGACGCTAGAAACCAATTTGAAAATGGTTGTTAACGATCATCAGACAGACTGGGACCAGCATATACCTTTGTTCCTGTTGGCCTATCGAAGTGCGGTTCACGAGACCACCGGCAGAACACCAGCCAGCATTTTATTTGGAAGAGAGCTGAAGTTACCGATGGACATCCGGTTTGGACACCCAGAAGATCGGCGACCTTCAGCTACCGACTACGCACAGCAGCTAGAGGAACGACTCGATACCATCCATAGAGTCGTTCGTAACAAAATCCAAGTAGGGAGTGACCGCATGAAGACCAGGTACGACCGGAGAGCCAACAGCACAGGATTCAGAGAAGGGGACCAGGTGTGGCTCTACAATCCTGTCCGTAGGAAAGGACGCTCACCGAAGCTACAGCGAGCCTGGGAAGGACCTTACACCGTGGTCAGAAGACTGAATGACGTGGTCTACCGTATTCAGAGAGGACCAAAGGCCAAGATGAAAGTTGTACACTTGGACCGCCTGGCGCCCTACAAAGGTCAAGACATTGATCGGGACGATCAATTCTAAGAAGGGGGCAGTGTTACGAGTACTTGCCAATTAAGTTGGTGTGAGCATAATTAATGAACATCTTCCCTGATAACATAAGGAATATTCTCGGCTTTCCTGAAACATCTTGAAAACACCAGCAAAGATCAATGGGAAAACAATTGAATTACTAGACGGCTGTAGAATACCCTAGAAAAAGGCTGAGAAGACTATAAAAGCGGACGAGACACTCACACCGAGTTAGTTGACTGTTTACAGTAACAGCTGATGCAAAGCGATCGATAGGCGATACAGGCGAACCATAGAGGCGATAGTGTTCATAGAGAGCGATAAATAGTGTCTACCGGAACGGCGATTAAAAAGTGACTTTTAGTGAAATAAATTGTGCGGACTTGTTCATAACTGTAGTGTAGTCAAATTAATTTTAGTAATTAAATAAACTCGTTGTTTTGTTTTGTTAATTGTGTTTTCTGTGACCGAACACGTCACAATATTTTAAATAAACAATTAAATCACAAGAAAGAAAGACAACTGTTAGACAAGGTGTGTACGCAATAACAGAAAATGTGACAATTCCTAACCTAACCACTTTCTCTGTATGGCTACAAAAGACAGATATATCATTACATTTTTACTTGATGCTCTACCTAGCAGTATTGAAACTCACCACCACCAGAAATATTGTTTTATTGTTCTGCAAAGTTATCTCCATAAACGAAATTGATTAATTAAGAAAAAATATTGTAAAAATATTTTATTTTAGCTACAAAAATAAATTTCAGTCCTTCCCAATTTTTCTTTCCGCAGCAATAGTTCTGAAATTATGCTGTAAGTTATGAACACATTTCTCGTCCTTTATTTGCAAATATCCTTTACAGTGTCAACCAAGCCACAAATTATAAGGACCTTTTGTATAAAATTACATGTATCTATGACGGCTTCTTAGTCCTGTATTGATTGATTGATATTCTAAATTAAGAAATTCCGTTTCATCCCCTTAATGGATGAATTTCAAAAACTTTTTTCTATCTTAATTTTGTTACTACTTATGTAAGGAACCCCGGTGAATTTTTTTAGAATATACGTTGATATTAAACTTTTAACCCCCGCCTCACTTCGGTAAGGTTGGTTTTATTAAAACTCCTTTTATAAAGATGATACCGTTCTATAAGAAATATTTGTGCAAAATTTCAAACTTTCTTACTCAGTGGTTCAGGATACACCTTGATGGATATATGAAAACTTTGAACCCCCTTTTGACCAATTTAGGGTGGGATTTTCTTAATGCTCGTCTGAGGCACTTTTATGCAAAATTTCAAGTTTTTAGACCCAACAGTTTCGGCTGCACGTTGATATATCAATCAGCAAGTTTATCATTCTACATATGTATAGATATTGTTAGGATGAGCTTATACACCCAACCCCTATGAGGATCGGCAGATTTCAGAATTATAAATTTAATTATTTTAACTTTCATATTCAGGCTCTGCTTGCTCACTTACTCCCGCTAGAGGGATCAAATGAAAAAGCCCCTTGGAAATATTAATATTTAAATGACTCATTTTGAGATGTACTATACGTAAATCTCACGTTCCAGATTTTATATATTATATAAGTAGATAGACAGATATCTAATAGGATGTAGCGACAGTGGCAGGGGTAAGTGGGTTTATAAGCCGATGTTTCGTTTCACTATGTATATATACATATAATTTATTACAGCCTTCAGATAACTGGATGAAAACGAACGAAGACGCTATTCCGTCTTCTTCATTAAGTCGGAACGGGAAATAATAAGTTCCTGGATGAAATTGGAAAATCTCAAGTTTAATTTTATGCCGCAATAAAATAAGATGCTTAAAAAAAATAGTTTTCCTTTAAAAGGTCATACCGTTTTTGCTCTGCACCCTTATTAAAGCGCGACGCGGTAATGGGATTCTGAAAGTGACAGAAAAATTGGTTCACGAGATGTAAAAATAAAAGCGTCGCCACGGCGAGCGCATTTTCTGTAAATTTGTTGCATGTTACGCGAAATTCCATCACGAAACAAATTAAAATATTCGATTAGAGCAGGGACCGCCCGTTGGTATGTACTGTAGAACTGCAGAACCCCCAAAAAATTAGATGCAAATAATAATTAAATGTGTCAATGTGTTGGTTCAAAATCGCATTGTACCTATACCAGCCGTCCTAAATTATCGAAGTCTGGTTGAAACGCCGCTACACCATTATTAATTGGAAAGCTTGTGCTGCGCTCAATTTGCACTTTGGTGCATGTCATAGAGATAGTATACATAGAGTAAGCAAGTAAGCTCCAAACGCATTACGTCCACAGAAAGAGAAAGAAGATCTCAGTAGTCTTGCATCTTTCTCGTTCCTCAACACTGATTGGCCAAGCATGCTCTCCCTCTTAACCACCACTGCTACAACACGCTCAGCTCTCAACTAGGCCAATCAGCGTTGAGATACGAGAAAAAAGATGCAAGACCACTGCGACCTTCTTTCTCTTTCTATGGACGTAACGTTTCCACTTACAAGTGATTTATGTTTTTGAATTATGATTTTTTTTTCTGGACGTTCTGTATAAATTATGTAACTTAGTTTTGGTATAATGTTAGCTGTATGATTCGACCATAACTGGTAAAAAATTTCAACATTCTAAATAATTGTTTTTTAGAAGGTATTATTTTTTATAGTTTTTTTTCTTTAAATTAAATAATTACAGAAACTAGTCATTGTAGGAATACAAGTCGGTTATCAAACTAACCTTAGAATTTCTGTTTCGTCATAAAAATATATCATTCCATTTGAAATAACAAAGTTGGCATCAATTTCCAGTATAACCGGCCGACGGTTAAAATTATTTTAGTTAAAAGCATCATCCTTGACAACCCTTGACTCCAAATTTTCAAACCTCTAACACTTTTTGTTTCCCCAAAACTATCCAGTTTGAAGAACTAATAAAATTATTGTACATAATTATTTTGCATCCTTCTTAATAGTTCAATAATTCTAAAAAAACTATTTCTTATATTTTTTTATTGGGAACGCCAATTTTCCTATTTATTTATTTGTACTTTTTTGCTAGCAAACCCTAAAATAGGTGGCTAAAAGGTAATTAGTTATTACTTAACTTTCCTCCTTCTGTGGATCAATAGCGTTGTAAAGAAATCTTTATGTTGCGTTCAATATTAAAATATAATTGTTTTTTGCCTACATTTACAAACATTTAAGCCTTTAGATTGTGGGTATTAAAATAAATTGCTTTAACATTTACATTTTGAGTCAAAATATTTAGGAAGCTTCTATTTCTTAAATATTGTAATTAATAAAATAATTTGTGTAGCAATAACCTAATAGGAATGTCTTTCTCTGTTAAAAATGTTGACAACGACATTCCAATTTAATTAAATTACCTAATAACTATCAGTAATAATTAACGTTTTATGAACACTTAATATTACCTGCCTAATGTGTACATGTGCTAATAACTTCTATAAAGTGTTAGATATCAATTTAATAAGTTTTTAACAATAAGTAATTTTATATGTACTTATTTATCGAAAATTTTATTATATAGTTTTTATATTTCTCAACGAAATTGCCTAAAAAGACTGTAGTATCTTCTACTATTTGCTTGTGATCTAAATTTTGTAATACCTATCAAAATTAATAAAAACTTTTGTACCATCTATTAATTACATAATTATTACTGATTTACTTATGCCTTTTACTGTTACAAAACTCGAGAATGGTACTAAAATTTAAGGAAATTACTAATTATCAGTGCTACTTAACATTTTCTGAAATTAAATAGCATCTGTGTATGTGTACATATGTGCAAGAACTAAAGTTTTTCCATTCATTTCAAAAAATATCAAAGTAATTTTACAACCTCTAAAACAATAAATAGGTAAGTAGTTTAAACTCACCCTTGTACCGCAATGCAGGACTAAACACGTTCAAATTAACACAAATATAACACACAATTTTAGGAGAAACATTAACACATGTTTACCGTAACGAGCACCTTCACCGACTACAATACACATAAATATGTAATGTCCGTTAGACGCTAACACGTAATCAATAGACCATCTTGCAGCAACAGGTTGAACGTTTAAAGACAATCAAAAATTTCAAACTGCATCTCTAAATTATTAAGTCGAATTTATGTATAGTTTTGTGTATGTATTTTTATTTATTAAATTATATTTTTTAAAAAATTTTTTAACAGTAGCGGATGTTGTTATGATGATATTACTTAAACGAGTAAAGTAGTGCTAAAACAGCAACCGGCAAACGTGCAGATTTAGTTCATTGTGGCCGGTGTGAACGAACGATCGGGGGTTGTGGTTCGGTTTGTGATTTTTGTGCAATTTTTTCGACTTTAAATAGTGTAAATTAAAAACACAGTTTACAAATTAAATGTTGTACCGTGTCGAGTGTGTACCAGTAGCAGAGGACGTAAAGATTAAGGTAGGACACTTGTTTATATTTGCGAAAGTTAGGTTAACTAAACTGCACCAATTTTTGTTAGAATATTTTGTTCGTATTAACAGTTGTTAAAATATAAACTTATTAAAAGTATTGAAGACTTTATCCAGGTTATAAAAATGCTTCTACATCTAATAGGTATAAATAGCAAAGAGTAGGTAATTTCAACATAAACGACAAACGGTTGAAAATAATTGCAAACATAACGTTTGAATGAAATCATTTTAAGAGCTATTTATTAAGAAAACGGTTTGATAGGTACCTATTTTATAAATTATCTGAAGATATCTAATCTATGTGAATTTAGATGTTGCACACCACCTGCTACAGTTTATAAACCGCTATTTAAATAATAATTGTTAGATATTTGTTGTTTGGCTTGTAGTGTTCAAAAGTGTGCCAAAATATTCTTATTCAGGCGCATAACTTTAACGCCATTGCACTGTCACTATTGACGTCTTGCACAATATTTGTGGGCTCATTTTTTTAGAAAACCCATTTCATTTCCATTATTTCGGAAGGTTTTTGGAATCGCACTAACTATTTTTTATTGTGTAGGTAATGTTAAATTGTACAGTTTTAAATCGAACAGATGTTTCTTTTATTATCTACCTATATAATACATGGGTACATTTTTGAAACATAATTTTTTTGAATCGTTTTTTATAAATATTTTTAACATTTATTGGCTCACACAAGTTTAACCACAGAAATTGCTAGTTTGGCTTAAATAATAAAGTGGAACCAATTTACAATTCAATTCTGATTTCAACACGACTTGTGCTAATTAGAGCCTATTTATTTATTTATATGGCCTAGGTATTGGCTTTGACTATAAAACTAAATTATGTACCTACCTATCTTGAATTTGGACAAGAGTGTAAGAAAAAACAGTTTAAATTAGTATCGTGGGCCAAATTAGCCCTTCCTATCACTTTCGGTTTGTTAGTTTGGCTTAAGCAAAAATAAATTATATTAAACTTAGGGTTACTAGTAGTATACAGGGTTTTTCAAGTTGATGGGCTATTAGAAGTATATGAATTAGTAGAAGGAATAAAATTCTGAAACTTGGGCTCATTTGGTTATTGTTTATGCCGCTTCTTTTAAAAATATTTTCAAGTTCGATTTACATCCGGTTATACCGGAAGTCGATACCAACTTTGTTATTTTAAACGGAATGGTATATTTTTTACGCTGAATTCGAATAAAACGTTTAATTCTAAGGTAAGTTTGATAACCAACTTGTACACCTATGACGATCGGTTTCTGAGTTAATTTAATTTATAGAAAAAAAATCGTTACCGCAACTCAAATTATAAAAAATCATAACATCCACAAAATACGACTTAGAGTGTTGAAATTTTTACTGGTAATAGCTGAATATTAGTGCTAAAACTTTGACATAATTGAATTAAATAATTTATACAGGGCGTTCAAAATAAAATTCTAAAATTGAAAAACTTCAAACACGAATTACCCCGTTTTTTCAAATGGCACCTACTATTTTTTATTTTTCAATCGATTCCTTTTTTTATCCTCTTTTGATCTATATGGATACTTTTTTATTTAAAAATTTTCAAATAACTTTGAATTATTACATAAAATATAGATCGAAAGAGGATAAAAAAAGGAATCGATTGAAAAAATAAAAAATAGTAGGTGCCATTTGAAAAAACGAGGTAATTCGTGTTTTAAGTTTTTCAATTTTAGAATTTTATTTTGAACGCCCTGTATAAATTATTTAATTCAATTTTGTCAAGGCGTTAGCGCTAATATTCAGCTATTACTAGTAAACATTTCAACACTCTAAGTCGTATTTTGTGGAAGTTATGATTTTTTATAATTTGGGTTGCGGTAGCGATTTTTTTTACTATAAATTAAGTTAACTCAGAAACCGATCGTCATAGGTGTACGAGTTGGTTATCAAACTTACCTTAGAATTACACGTTTTATTCGAATTCAGCGTAAAAAATATACCATTCCATTTAAAATAACAAAGTTGGTGTCGACTTCCGGTATAACCGGATGTAAATCGAACTTGAAAATATTTTTAAAAGAAGCGGCATAAACAATAACCAAATGAGCCCAAGTTTCAGAATTTTATTCCTTCTACTAATTCATATACTTCTAATAGCCCATCAACTTGAAAAACCCTGTATATACTTTTCGATAGTTTTCAAATAAATGGGCTACGAAAGGCTGAATTAAGAGAATTCTTAACACGTACCTACGTATGTCGCGTACATACACAGTTCGAAAGCGGCTTTGTTACGAAAATTGCATTCCTTCATTGAACAAGAGCACAACAAACTTCGATTATCAACGCACTAAAGCTAAAACCGTCTAAATGCAACGTCAAAACGTATGTTATTTCGAAACGAATATCAGGAATTTTTGGATGTCACATTTGACATGTTGTGTTGTCGGGGAAATTTCAATGTACTTGAACAAAATCATAAAGTAGGGTTAAGAAGGGTTAAGAATATTAAACTATAGCATAATTCTAAGCTAAGGTTAATGTAGTCAAGAGTCCACAAAGAAGGCGGGGCGAGGAGTTTATGTTTGAGCATTTAGTAAAAAATGGGCGTGGTAAGGTCTCTCTGCATTTCAAAGTCAAATTTCGGTACTAAAGGTCATGACATATTAACGTATATGTAAAAGTAGGTGTTTGTAAGGGACGAGTAATCTTTGGGTAGTAGTTTATAACGAATAAAAACAAAATAAATTTTAGTTACGAGTATTTACGGTTATAATGGCCAAGTGTTATCATTGCCACTATAAACGACCATGTATTACTTCTAGGTAACAGTATGAGTTATTTTATTTAAAAAATTTATTATCTGTCGTAAAGTGGAAGATGTAGCTGTGGCTTTTAAATCGGTGCCATTACAATATGGCGTCTCGCGTTATAGACGTCACAGACCGACATTGGTTTATGTAATTGGCATTGTTGTCAAATACCGCATTAATAATTTACGCGAAATGTTCAAACGGGCTTGGGCCATTTAGTTGTGTGTCGTTGTTGTCCCTTAAAATTTATAGCAAAAATTTCGAAAATAATTTTATTGCTTTGGCAACTGATATGATTCACGTAAAATGTGAAAGGTAATATGTAATAGTATGCGTCCTACACCAGGAATTTAAGATTATTATTATTATCTGCGAATAGATTTTACAACTGTTATAATTTTCTAATTTTTCTATTGTAATATTTTTTTTGGTATTGTATTTTTTTGTATTTATATTACTTAATAATAGTCAAACACCTTTCGCATCCAAATGAATTTAATTTTCTAACTAAACTACAAATAATATTGGTGATAGTGTCATAAGCATCGCTAAATTGCTTATTTTCGCCCTTATTTTTCGTTTTTTATCGCTTTGTTTATAAAATTTTAATATGATGTGCGATCACTGTTAGATCCTGTTCAAACTTTGCTGATGTAAAATTCTCAGAAAGGAGCCCTGTCAATTCTCAGAACCCAAAAGTCTGTCCAAGCTTTTGCCTACATGCAGTGGCGTGCCTTTAAATCTTTGTTGAAATTGGAATTCCTTGGGTATTCAATGAAATATAGGTACATTTTAAAATATTTAAATAGGTAAATAATTACAACCCACACGTGTATTATTATTACATACAATAATTACGTTTCGAATTTGTATTAATTAAGGGGTGTCACAAACTTCTCTAGTTCTTATTACATGGTCACACGCCTTTTTATATAATTTTTATTGTCTCTTGGAAAAACTTGTAAATATTAGAAACAATACCCTTTGACTGGACATTAAATTTTTGTCTTTTCTTTTTCAATTCCACCGATTTTTTAACAAGAAAGTAGCAAGTAACAATGAACAAATAACAATTAACATATAAATGTAAAAATTAACGATGAACAACACACTTAAAATCGTCTGTAAAAACGGTAAGCAAATCTATCTGTAGATTCTTAAAGTGACTGCTTTTTAAGTCCAAATTATCTTATTAATACACTGTAAAAATTAAAACACAAAAACAGTTTCAAATGAATTAATTGTATTCACAACAATATCGTTTCGCCACACAGTGGCATCATCAGGTGATGAGTAGACAAACTTTGACTAAAACTAGGACTATTTATACTAAAAAGGTAAGTGGGGATAATAGTTTTGTTTGCTAAAATTAATATTGAGTAACGGGGAACTATTGCCTTCTATTTGATCATTTAAAATTACTCCTTTTTTAAAATATCTATTTATTTCTAGTTGTTCTAGTAAGTTTAATTTGAAACCCTTATTTTGCCTATGTAAAATTTTATAATCTACATAAAAGTTATGGTTATTCTCTAACAAATGTTCAGCATAGGAAGAGTCTACTTTTTAATTGTTAAAACTTTTAAGTTGTTCGTTTATGCGAGTCTCAAACTTTCTGCTTGTCTGTCCTATGTACACTTTAGAGCAATCTTTACAATTTAATAAATAAACTCCTGAACAGGAATGTTTAGTGGTTTTACGTTTGTTGTTGATTATATAACTGCCTAGAGTATTATTAGACCTAATAATAATACTATTTTTGATAATTTTTACAATGTTACCTACTCACTTTTTGTGAAATTGTGTTGTAATTTTTACATTATAGATAAGTTTCAACGTGTATTGGCTACTACCCTAAGAAGTTTATCTTATGTAATTAATTATAAATTTAATTGTAAGTAGATTAAAGCATTTGTGCATATGTATTTTCAATTATTAGCACCTAAGGAGAATTTTAAGATATCCTTTAATGCAAACTAAAATATAAATATTGCAAGTTGCAATTTGCGTGTAACAGATCAGTAATAAAGTTCTAAAGAACTATCCGAATTTCCGAATGCACGACAGGGGAGAGGATATAAGACACTGCCCCACTGAAAAATTTGTTAGAGGTTTTTATAATACATTTCCGCATTTTAATTAATAATTTATTTAGAAATGTAAGTATGTTTTATCAAGTACCTAGGGAACCTTCAATTACTATGAACATTTAAATGTACGCCACTGTATATATACGAAAGCCCGGACAGACCCTGCGTTCTGAGACTTTTACATCAACAAAATTGATCTATCCAACGAAATCTCGGCAACCCACTAGGTATATACGTAGGCATCATGTATGGTGGGTTGCCAGCATACACGTTACGTTATGTACTTGTTTTTTTAACAACAACTTATTAGAATACTTCAGTGTTTTATATAAGTCGCAATATTTAAGCAGTTTCTTATCATATCGTTTTCTTATTAATGCATCATGCTGTTTCAGCTAAAAAAATATATACACACCTTATAGTGCAATAAAATGTAAAAAAATTGCCCACATCAATTTTTTTAATAAATGGCTATGAGAGTATTAGAAGACTGGTAATTATGTGTTTGATATTATTGTATTTAAGATCGTCCCTGTCGTGATATATGTTACGAAATAAAACAATTAATATGACGTTTCGATAAGCAAAAGTACGTATCTACCTATTGATAGTATATAATAAGTCGAAACGTCGTATTAAGTTAAGTTTATTGTTTTTTATGACTTTATAGTCGAATGAATATTTTTCATAAAATGCGCATTTCCTTAGGTAATTTAATTCAAATCCACAACAAAGTGTTCCCAGTATATGAATATATTAAGTAAAGTGTTCAAGCATTTAGTTGTTGATCCTGAATTTCCATAAAATTGGAAAGTAAAACGTTTTACTTGTTGTTCTACCTGCCTCGACTCCGTTTCAAGAAGTAAACTTATCTTATCGCTTAATTGATGTACTTAGAGTGTAAAAGGTCGTCTGTAGCGAGTGGGATGTAATTGGTTCAAGTTTAAATTGGATTCAAATCTAAGGATTTCGATGTACCAATGTGGTAAAGGAACAAATGCCAGTAACGTGTTCAGTGTTGATTCGGTCGAGGCTTACGTAAACCTTTACAACTCGTTCTCTCCCACACTTTCTGGCGTCAGAGGAGGTTGTTACTCGAATCGCGACCCCATCGTAAGCATACTCGTATACTACCCACTATTTGTTGTTACTTTAGCAAGCGTAGAGTAACAATAAAAATCACGTCAAGCCGCAGAATCGAATCTGACGCAGTTGCCTACCTCGTGAATGCAAACAAACAAACCGAACAAAAGCAAGCTAGACTTGGATTTTTAAAGAAATTGAATTGTTCAACCCTAAAAACGAATTTAGTGGGTTTTTTATTAGACCGAGTAGCTGTAAAGGTCAGACAGTCGTGCATCCACCCCCATTTTCTAATAGTAAGCATCAGACATTTGTCTTATCAACGAAAATAAAATTGAAGCGACTGTGACATCCAAATACATATAGATGTCATTTGTAGGATCATATGGTTAGGTACTTGTAGAGAACTTTAACTAAAATTTAAGATGCAGTCTTAATTTTAAATTGCATCAAAAAGTCAAAAATTTCGGGTCAAATTAAGTTTCATTTCAATTTCTTCAACTACTTATTGGGATTGCTTTTGGTTTTCTAATTTATGACTTTTCAATTAGTTTATTTTTATATTTAAATTGAATGGTGAATGGTTTCACTATCCAAAAGATATCGTGTCGCCCTGTTAATTAGAACACGATGGGATGAGGTGAGAGTGAACAACCAATCATCAAATCTATCGTACAATCGTCGTGTCGTACAAGAGTAGGTATCTATATGAACATTTTAATTAATTAATATTGATTTCCTCTTCCGCGACAAACCGCGCTTTTGCTCCCCCTTTTTATCGAGCCTGCGGGAAGTAGGTATCATTGTCGTTATCATTACGGAAATGGCAATAAATTAATAACGACCACGGAACACCATCAAACCATTCTACTCACTCTATGTAAAATAAAAACTCTTTATTGCAGCTTCTATAGACAGAACTAAATAAGAAGGCAATAGGTATATTTTGAATATATTTTGTGTATTTGTGGTGAAGCTTGCGACTGGTATAAAGTTGGCGCCCGAATTTAAAAAAAAAACGAATTTTTAGAATTCTGAGAGGGACATGTATAGTTCTGGAGTTCTTGCATAAAATTTTCGTTAGTTCTGCAAAATTTCCCAAAAAAAAGCAACCATCATATTTAGGGGTGGCGTTGTAATTTGTTCGTTGGAGAGTCCTGATATTCCATGGACCCTTCTTTAGTAATAAACAAAACAGATAAAAGTGTCAGGCTTAGCCTGGAGCTTACGTTAGAAAGAACATGACAGATATGGTAAACTTCTTAACTCTGCAAATCTATAATGTGTACCATAAAATAAGAAAAGAATAGCAATAATTAATGTTCAGTGACAATCTCCCCAAATGTACGAACCTGGTACGCTTTCTAACAAGAAGAATGTTTGCGTCAGTTACCTATCCAGTAATGACAGAAAGTATCCAAGTCCGATACGGGAAGCTACCCGGTTATTAGTCGAAAAACGATATGATCTGGGAGACACATAATATTAAATTCAAAACCGAAAGGGACACATAAATAAAACAGTTTCTGTGAATACTCCCAGATTTACCTAATATCCTGCACGGGAGAAAAAAATTGCAGTAGATTCAAAAGGCCCACAACTTTCTGAACACACCTGGTAGATTGACAAAGAACGTATAGGTACAAAACACGAGAAACAAAGAAAACACAAAACAATTGGTACACATCCTAGACTTGTTTTAAAAATAAAAAAACCAAATTTTAATCAAATATAATTACACAAATTATTATGAAATTTTGAGGATAAACAAAATTATTTCGGATCATTAATGTTAATCAGTGTTAAATATGTATGCAAATAAAGTAATTATTCACCTGTAAACAGCCATCGATTATATATCATAAAATAATAGGATTTTATCCCTTACAAACTACACTTTCTTTTGTATTCAAACACATCACTTTCTTAACGATTTACGCACTACAACGACTCGATATCGATATGGAATCCCTTTCGTTTCCATCGGGAATTTCGAACTGTCACGTCATCGCGTCACTCTTTCTCTTTCGTAAATTTCCGATTATAGGAACTAAAATGGAGATCATTTAAGAATTAATAGGAAGTACTCACATAAATACTAAATTATTAAATTCGAAACTAGGGGACATTAGGATGTGGTTACTACAGCATCTTCTTGTTTTTATTTTAACAATACCATATTTATGCCTTAGTGCAAATGATTTTTACGTTTCTTTGAAACTGAACGCGCCATATTTTAATGAACTACTAGATAAACCCAAACTTATTGAAACCGTTTTACCTTGGTAAGCGTTTGAGTTTGCAGTTGCTTACGACGTATATAAATAATAAAGTAAAATATTTACTATTTTGATTTTATAATCCAAAACCGGCAAAATTAAACTGAAGCAACCTTAACGTGACGTCGGCTTTAATTTCTGGGGGTTTCTGGGGTATTTAGTTGACATAATGTAAGGAAGTTCCGCTTTTAGTTCAGTACTACAGAATTTTAGATGCTAATTCAAATTCGCTATATCCGAAGGTTCGTTACAAATGGGTTGGTTATTCACAAAAAAATGAAATAGTGGGTAGTACTAGTGGTAGTAGTATCTATAATTAGTTCGTACTTTTTAATGTGGTTTATTTTAAACGCAAGTTAATTATAAATAAAAACTACTACATATTTTTAACAAAACTCAAAATAGAAATACTACAAAGACTTCTGTTACTGAATAGAGTAGTAACTAATATTTTTTGTGTTTATTAATACCTTAACATACAAACTTTAACAATGAACTGTAATTTTACGATATTTGATGGAAAGAACAAGTTGCGATCCAAATCTACCGAGAGTATAAACAGGACTGCCATAATAATGAACAAGTCATTGAAATATAATACAAGGTATAAATCTGTAAAATGTTTAAGTTAGATAAATATGGGAATATGCGTCAGTTCTTTTTCTCAGCGCTCGCTTGTATTGTTTATGAGTTCAATAGCAAAAATCAACACTATCGACACTTTTGTCGCCACAGATTACCTTTAGTCAAAACAACACATACACAGGGTGATCGTTGCACTAACATACCGCCCCCCTTGGCTGCCTGTAGGCACCAATGAATCGATGATCAACCATAAAACGGGGGGTTAATTGTCCATTGGAAGGACGCAGAGTTTGTTGGCTGGCCTTTTCACCATCGATGTGCTGGTTTTTACGCTTGCAGCTCGAACAATTCCATCCGAACCCTGATGAGTTGATTGGACAATGCCCAGCTGCCATTTTAAGGGTGGTAAATGGTCATCTTTGATTAGAACCACTACACCGGGCTTCAGTGACTGATTAAAATTCTGTTTCCATTTAACCCTTTGCTGAAGTTCGGAAATATATTCCTTTGACCATCGTGACCAAAAATGCTGCACGAGTTTTTGAGTCAGCTGATACCTCGTAAGTCGGTTGCATGGTGTTTCAGAGAAGTTTTCTTCAGGGAGTGTCGTCATCGCAGTCCCTATCAAGAAGTGCCCAGGAGTCAAAGGTTCAGGATCATTAGGATCTGAACTGATTGAGGTTATAGGTCGGGAATTGAGACATGCTTCAACCTGATTTAATACTGTTAAAAATTCCTCATAGTTAAGATTTATATTAAATAGTACTCGTTTTAGATGATGCTTTGTTGACTTTACCCCGGCTTCCCAGAGACCGCCAAAGTTGGGTGCCCTCGGGGGTATGAAGTGCCATTTAATTCCGTCAGACATTAATTCTGTTTGGATTTTAGACGCGTTTTGATTTAAAAATTTTTATCGAAATGACTTCAACAGTTTGTCCACCTGTGACCAAGTCGTCCACATAAAAATCACGAGATATGATTGAACTGACTTTGGGTTCGTCAAGAGCACATAAATTTGATAGTTCCTTTATACAGCGTGATGACAGGAAAGAAGCAGTGGCTGTACCGTACGTAAGAGTATTCAAGGAGAAATATTGTAAATCTGAAGAGGGGTTATCGCGCCAAAAAATCGTTTGTAGTTTTCGTTGTTCCTCTTGAATCAGAACCTGACGGTACATTTTTTCAATGTCACCTGTGAGGAGAATGTTGTGTTTTCTTGAACGGACAATTATTGAAAATAAATCCTCCTGGACAGCAGGGCCTACCATTAAAATATCATTTAGAGAGTAGTTTGTAGATGTTTTTGAAGACGCGTCAAAGACAACACGCAACCTTGTAGTGGAGCTGGATTCTTTTATAACACAATGATGGGGTAAAAAATAGTATTCCTTTGTATTGTTTAGATCGATATTGATTTTAGACATGTGGTTTAAATTTTGGTACTCATGAATGAAATTGGAATATTCAAAAAACAGATCAGGGTTCTTTTGGAGTTTTCTTTCCAATGATAGAAATCGTCTGGTGGCTGTCTCTAATGAATCGCCCAAAACTTCTGGGGACATTTTAAATGGAAGGGTGACTATGAATTTACCGGAAGGATCGCGTATTGTATTGTTTTTGAATGATTCCTCACAACTTTTCTCTTCATGGGAAAGAGGCTGTTCAGAATGATCGCTTTCGATTTCCCAGAATTTCGTTAATTGTGAGTTCAGATCTGTGTGAGCAAAATTGCAAATAATTTCTCTTTCGCGTTGGATACATGTTGGTGGATGGACTGTTCCAGAAATGATCCAACCGAAACATGTTTTTTGAAGAGTTGGAAGATTTTTACCAAGTTTTATTTGTCCGGTACACAATAGTTCCCAAAATTTATCAACTCCTATTAGAATGTCTATCGGACCAGAATCATTGAATGTGGGATCAGCTAATACCAGATTTGGAGGTATTTTTAAATGGCTTACGTCAATAGAATGCGTGGGAAGATTGGAAGTGATTTTTGGTACGACTAAACAATTTAATTGTAATTGAAAAGCGGTATTTCTGGCTTGTATTTTTACTGAAGCCTTGTTAAGCACCTTGATTACAGATTGACCTACCCCTGATACGGAAATGTCAACCTTTGATAACGGTACTTGTAGTTTTTTACACAACCTGTATGTAATGAATTCAGATTGACTACCACTGTCGAGTAGAATCCTAACATTGTGTATTTTACCAAACTTATCAACAACGTCTACTAATGCGGTTGATAAAAGTATTCCACCGGAAGAAATTGTTTTACAAATGTGAGATGTTGAAGTTTTAGTAGAATGATTTGTTGATGTATTTTTGATAGCAACACCGTTCGTGGAAGTATCGCCGGTTTGTTTATTATTTTCTTTTATAATAACGCGTTCTTTTGTTCGAGTATTTGCGTCCAAATGAAGGAGCGAATTGTGGCGTCCTTGACACTTGCGACACGAAGAAGAATTGCACTGCTCTACAGAGTGATTTTTTCGAAGACAATTTGAACAAAGCCCGATACGATTTGCTTCTTTAATTCTACTAGAAACGTTAAGTGCTAGAAACTTGCTGCAATTGTATACAGTGTGACTCTCGTTGCAAAATGAACAGATTGGTCCATTTGAGTCTTTAATTGCTGAATGAACCTTGACTGATTTGAATTTTTCTTGTTTAATTTTGTTAAATGAATTTTCTTCGTTTAAACCTAATGTTTCCAGCAATTTGCACCTTTCTAGCAAGAAGTTAGTAAATAAAATTTGAGTCACGGCGGTTTTTGCGGATGAAAGTTTGTTGTATTCCATTTCCCATTCTCGTAGGGTAACACGATCTAATTTTGACGAAATTATGTGTATGATAAGAATGTCCCACGATTCTATGGGTTGACCGAGTGCTTCCAAAGCTCGCATGTGTCGCGTCATTCCGTCGACCAATTTTCGAAGTCCCGAGAATGATTCCCTTTTGACCGGTTCGATTTCAAAAATGGCTTTAATGTGATTGCGAATTAATATTTGAGTATTTTCATACTGATCAACTAGTAAAGACCAAGCTATTGCGTAATTGGCCGATGAACATTCTAGTGAACTTAATACGTCCATTGCTTCACCCTTTAGTGACAACCTCAAATAATGAAACTTCTGAACTGCGGGTATTATGTCGTTGTTGTGAATTAAAGAAATGAAAGTATCTTTAAAAAATAGCCATTGCTCGTAGTTGCCATCAAAAGTTGGCAATGGCATTGGAGGTAATTTAATGTTATTGTTGCTGCTTTCGAATATTGATACTGAATCCGAGGGCTTGACTGCTTGATCAGAGACCCGTATTCGGTTTTCAGATAAAAAGTGTTTTGCTCGAGATAAATTTTGAAAATACAAATCTTCAAATTCACAGCGTTCGTTTTGGTGTTCAATAAGAGCTGATATTGAATCATTGTCTTCAATTTCATCTTGAATTTTGTTGAAATTGTCCAACAATGACTCTGCTCTCGTTAAACGAAACTCAATCTCATTAATGTCTGGCGGAGTTGTTAATCTTAATCTTTCAAAAGCTGTTTGAAATCTTATTAAATTTGCTTTTATGTTTTCACGAGAATGCAATAACCTTTCAAGTTCGCCTTTGTCGGTCATTTTAAGAAATTATAATTTGAACTCAGGTTGAGCACGCACAGATAATGATAAGTTGATAAGGTTGAAAAATGATAGTTGGGCACTGACCTGATTGTTGATGATCGGAGTTCCCTTTGAATCCTGTTGTCTTGACAGCGTTAGTATCCCAATCACGGAGAAAGCCTTGATGATTAGCGACCACCCGAAGAAACAAGGATTTTGTGAATTGTAAGCACTGACTTGATTTTGTCGAAGTCGAAGCACTTTTTTGAGTCCTGTTTTAATGCACTAGTTTATATAGATCCGGCTCGAAGGACCATAAAATGTTACTGAATAGAGTAGTAACTAATATTTTTTGTGTTTATTAATACCTTAACATACAAACTTTAACAATGAACTGTAATTTTACGATATTTGATGGAAAGAACAAGTTGCGATCCAAATCTACCGAGAGTATAAACAGGACTGCTATAATAATGAACAAGTCATTGAAATATAATACAAGGTATAAATCTGTAAAATGTTTAAGTTAGATAAATATGGGAATATGCGTCAGTTCTTTTTCTCAGCGCTCGCTTGTATTGTTTATGAGTTCAATAGCAAAAATCAACACTATCGACACTTTTGTCGCCACAGATTACCTTTAGTCAAAACAACACATACACAGGGTGATCGTTGCACTAACAACTTCAGAAATGTGTTGAATGATAGTACTATAGTACAGTGAATGCCCTTTCGTATACTAGGTATTTAAAACGTTGGTTCTGGTTCTGGTGTCAGTTTGAGCGTCGACACTCGAGACACTTTATTGGCAGTGTACGCCGAACCTTCGGAACGGCTGTCATCAATTTGTAGATATATTATACACGTAGAGAGAAATTTTAATCAGTAAGTACTTTAGCTATTCTCTGTGCAACGAAGACCTTACAGCTTACACGAATTTTTTTGATTAACAGTATTAGCGACGTCAATCCCATACGTTCGTGAATCAGCTTATTAGAACTGATTCACGGCTGGACTTTACACAAATCTACATGAAAGAAACGACCCGGCGCGAAAGATTAAATTATCCCTTTCACAAACGTAATTCGAACGCTATATGGGGATAAGGAGCGGATCGGTAAAGTATTAGAAAATGTAACAAGTCCCTCGAATGCATTAGGTACTAACTGTTGTATATATTTGATAAGGTCTTCTCGACGATATGTCACTTTCATTCAAATCTTAATAACATTAAAATTATTTGTTGTTAGGCCCAATATCTGAAAATCGTTTTTTTAGAAACAAAGCTTCTTTATGAACGGTTCGTGTTCGTCAACTAGGGGAGTACATAATAAAAAAATGTATCTAAGCTTAACAAGCTTCTGATTTTTTTTAACGTTGTAAATTGTCTCGTCTAGTAAAACTATTGTCACTAGTCGCACTGATTCAATTTTTATCGATTTTCTCAAAAAACAAAAATCCGGACGAATGTTTTATTCGTCGCACGTCATATTATTTGTTCCTTTTCATTGTTAGTCAGGAACATGGTATAGTTGTATGTCTTTGTGTTGTTCCTACAAAAATTCAATTTCCACCTTTATTAGTTTCCAGACTTTGTATAGGGAAACATTCTTCTGTGTCGTCTCCGGCGTGCATCGGAATTTCAATTTTGAAATATTAAATTTTTTGTATCTATCTAATTTCTTTTTGTTTTTTTTTTTTGAGTATTTGTACAATACAAACATAAAAATGGCGATATTAAAAAAATTCGGAAAAATAAATTTGTCGTGCTAGCTTGATATACGTAAGAAAACACAGGTTTACATTAATTTATTAAGATGACCCGAGCTTTTGGTTCGAAACAAATTTGTTAAGGAATAAATTAAATTTAAGTGGAAGTGTTTGGAGTCACTATTTCAATAAAATCACTTTCATATCGTTTTGCTTTTATTCCTGAAATTAACGAACTAATGTTTTTTACAAAGGAAAATCTTTTTGAATTTAAAAAATAAGCAAGTGTTTTTAAGAACGTAACAAGATCCACATAAATTCTGAATACGATATAACTTCTTATTTGAAGCTGGTAGTTCCTGATAGAAAATTTTACGATACAGCGTGACGTTTCTAAAAAAGCTAAATGGAAATTTATGACCGTCGGTGTGTTGGATGCACATCCCTGTACACGTATTTTTAATCTAGCGCCAGTCGATATGTTTATTTGCATTAGGAGGCATTTGAAGTAAGTGCCGAGCTCGGAGTTTGAACGTTTTTGCGTGAAACACGTTCTTACGTAAACTACCGTTTACATTCATTAGTAGAAGTAGTGATCGGTTCTGCTATGTGCCATTTTCAAAATAGTATTAGGTTTGGAACTAATCGGCGAATGTTACTAGACCCTGTTCAAACTATGTTGATGTTAAATTTTCAGAAATGAGCCAGGTCAATTCTCGGAACCCAAGGGTCTGCCTATACCAGGGATGGCGAACCATTGGCACGCGTACCACAAGTGGCACGTTTGAAAATTTTGATGGCACGCACAAAAACAATTTTTTTTTAAGTTATCTTTTTTAATAGAAATGAATTAAAAATTATTAATCTACACTTAATTTATAGTTTATGATATAAATTTGTAGTACTGGATACCTGTCATAGTATGTTAACTAGAACCGTCAAATTTAACATTTTATTATTAAAATATCGCATGAATTCTTTCGAAGTATATACAAATGCGCATTAGATAAAAAATTTTGCGTATCCAGTTTCGCCTTCTTAAGGTACCTATTTGATTGTTGTTGCTGTCGCAGCGCTCGAATCAAAATTTATTTTATATCCTGATACGATACCATTTGAATAAAATTGCAGAAGATGAAACTCTAACTATACATGGAATTCAGTTCCTGACACGTTTAATTGTTTAAAACTTTAAAAATATTAGCAAAGGCAATTTTATCAATATTTTCATCGACGTGGGCATGTGAATCTCTATTTTCAGAATATAATTTTATAAAAAATAAATACTTATAGGAATAGAATGACGGATGAGTCGAGCTCTGCATGCGTAGGTACTGTTGAAATTAACTAAATATGAACCAGATATTAAATCTTTATCATCTTGTGTACAGCAACAAAAATCACATTAAAAAAAATTTTTTTTTAACGTGAATTTTGTTTCTAGCATATTGCTTTTTGTAAAACATTGATTAGTAAATAAAATTGTTTAAAGATGAATTGCTTTTGTTTGTTTGTTTAATTATACTTACGTATTGTTTCACCACGCTAACATTTCGAATGAAAATTTATTGTGGCACGTTAACTATTTAAAAAATAATTTTTATGACTTTGTAGCACGGACATCAAAAAAGGTTCGCCATCCCTGGTCTACACACATGATAAAAATCGTCTGGAAACACATTCTAACTGCGAAATTCTTAATGTGCACACTGCAATTTATCATGTATAGGTAATTAATTATAAATTTAATTGTAGGTAGATTGAAGCTTTTGTGGATATTTTTGATTATTATCATCTAATGGGAATTTTATGACATCTTTTAATGCAAACCGAACTGTAAATATTGCAAATTGCATGTAATAGATTAGTATGTAATAATGTTCTTAAGAAATATTCGAAAGCGTGACAAAAGGGGAGGGATATTATATGATATTGCCTCATTGAACAATTTGTCAGAGTTTTTGATGTGAAACATCTATAGGCGCGGGTAAACCGGATTGTTGGCGTGGCGATCGTGGCGAATGCATGCAGTGGCGACGCGTCGCCATACGCAAGCGCCTGTGTGATTCTCTTCCCACTCGGTTCGACGGTGTCGTTTAGTACATTATAGTAAACTAGAAGATGGAAATGAATTAATTATGATTGTTGTGTACATTTCACCTAATAAAAAAAATTGAATTATATTTCATTTTTACATGAGAAATTATTTCCGTACAGTCACAGAGGTTCAATAATTTTTGAAACCAATAAAGATAAACTACCATTGATTTTAGCTGGAGATTTCAATGAAAATTTTGCTAAAGATGAATCAATGCCATTAATTACGTACGTTCCTTCAAAAAGAATTTCAGTTGCAAATTAACAACAATCCAAGAGAACCTGCTACCAGATATGCAACAACAATAGATGCTGTATTTATTAGATGTCTTGATAATGTTATGTCCAATACTTTTGTAACATACTTCAGTTATCCTCGACCAATTATCACAGTAATGCTGTCAGAGGCAACATCGAATATAACTATTACTGAAGTCACTGATTAAAAGAATTGAGTTGTCGCAACTTGAAATAAATTTTTGAATTTTTAATTAAATAAATAGTCATCATTTTGTATACGAAAAGCCGGACAGACTCTTGCGTTCTGAGAAATAACCTGCCTCGTTTTTACATCAGCAACGTTTGAACATTGTCTATCACTGTTACCAATAGCTTTAAAATGATCATTTTTAAACAAAACATTATTTAAAAGATTAAAGTTATCCAAGAGATAGTGACATTCCAATCCTACGAATAACTATAAATCCTATTTGATGATTCGAGGAAGAATTTAATTTTTCTTAACGATTCAACTTTGACAAACCCTGGCGGAAAAAAATATTTGTATGCAGGAACAGTGGATGGATTTTATAATAATCAAAGATGCCTCTCTTTAAGGGCTCCATTTTTCTCATTAAACGTTTTCATTTTTAATTCTCCTTTTCACTTTCATTTTTCCTTATTTATCATTCAATAAAATTCGATAATGTCGTCTCAATTGATTGTAAACAAACACCACACCCCTCCAGTGAAACCCTTATCGTTCCATTGCTCTCAGAAACAAAACTCATCAGGCAAAAGTTAGTCAAAGATGAACGATAATATTATAGGAAACAGTATGAAAATAAATTTTAATTAGACAAAGTGCACGGAAGCAGTAAGAAGCTATTCGACTGACTGACTGACTGATAGAATTCCCTAGCATAATATTTTGCGTCACTGCAGAAGGAATTAGGTCAGATATGATGAAGAAAATACTGAAAAATAAAAAAGTGATGGTTAAAGACATCAGAATTATGGCAACAGTTTGTTTCTTTCACACCAGTGCTACAAAAATACTTTTCTTTGTTCTTGTCCCTCTAATTCTCTTGAATTAATTGCAAGGGAATTGGAATTGTGGTGTAACCTCGTTTAAGTTTTATCATGGCCTACTTATTAATTTAATACGTCTGAACAGTCACTTCATTTTTTTTCTGATATCTACCACTTGACAAATGACAAAAGTTTTATTTTTAACGCATTATATGTAAGTAATTTATTTATTAAAGGTAGATCGAATCAAAATTATTATATGTTTTTGGGAGGAATATTCTAGGAAAACAGGAAATAATGTTTGGAGTAGTTGATGGAGACATGTTCATTTCGCTTATTTCGACTGAACACCGTCGTAACAGAGCCGTACTGGTATTTTTGGCTTTATAATTGTAACATTTTCAATAATTAGTTAGTTATGTGAATTACAGTTTCTTTTTAGTTTAAAAAGAAAAGTGATAATTATCAAAAGAGTGTCCAAATAATTCTCTAATAAGCACAAGCGATTCTCATTTAAGATTTTTTCGAAAGACTCAGTTCTGCCTATTGTAAGTAGGTAGGTATAGCTGGCCCAAAGATATGGTGCGGTTATGGCTTTGCCTTCTTGAGTTGTTAAATAATAACACAGACACATATACTTAGTAGAAGGAATTCAATTCTGAAACTTGAGCTCATTTGGTTATTGTTTATGCCGCTTCTTTTAAAAATATTTTCAAGTTCGATTTACATCCGGTTATCCCGGGAAAGGTCGATACCAACTTTGTTATTTTAAATGGAATGGCATATTTTTTACGCTGAATTCGAATAAAACGTGTAATTCTAAGGTAAGTTTGATAACCAACTTGTACACCTATGACGATCGGTTTCTGAGTTAATATAATTTATTATAGAAAAAAAATCGCTACCCCAATATAAATTATAAAAAATTATAACTTCCACAAAATACGACTCAGAGTATTGAAATTTTTACTAGTAATAGCTGAATATTAGTGCTAACGGCTTGACAAAATTGAACTAAATAATTTATACAGGGCGTTCAAAATAAAATTCTAAAATTTAAAAACTTCAAACACGAATAACTTCGTTTTTTCAAATGGCACCTACCATTTTTTTTTATCCTCTTTCGATCTATATGGATATTTCCTATAGTTTTTTTTTTGAAAATTTTCGATAACAACATAAATGATGATTATCTGCGGTTGAGGTCTCCCAAAAGTTAAACAGCAATTATTATATTTTTAGGTCAACTGTATTGCAAATTTAAGGTTCCCGAGTTATTTTTTTTTTCTAAAGGGAAGGAAACATTTTTCCTTACTTAAAAAATCAGCAAACTGTCAGAATTCTGAAAACTTCAACCCAAAAATTTAATTGGGCTTGGAATCTTCGAAACTGGTAATGAAAAATTTTACAAAATTGTCTTTAAACTAATTTGAATTCAACTTGTAAAAATACACACAATATTTGTTTTTTCTCTCTAAATGTATGAAGCATACAAAATAATCATTAAAATCATTTCTTTATGAACATTAAAATATTTTTTAAAAATATCGAAATTTTATTTTATTAATTTATCTTTGGGTGAACTGTACTACATATAAATTCAACATCTACACCCATCTTAGTCAATATTTCACTTTGAACCTACACACTCATTAATGTTGCCTCGCTTCCTTTTCCCCTCATTCCCAAGAATTAAAATCGGTGCTGAAAGGATGTCACAATTGAAAATAAGTCTTTTGTGGAATGAAAAACTCGCTACAATAAAAATGTGAAAGTGTAAAGTTGAGAGTGTTGGAAAAAAAATATAATTTGTAGATTGAAATTTTTATTTATTGATCTCCTCTTCGAATATAATCGTAATGGAACAGTAATACTGAGAATATATGACTGTGGGCCGTATTTCAGACTGACACAACAAATTTCTTAAAAAAAGTACATTAAGAATTAGAAAATGAAACAAACGCATCACCCACAATTAAAAAATATAAACAAAGCTTTGGAAGACTTGTTGTGAAGTGAATGGAGTTAAAATGAAAAAGTCGTAAACGAGGAGGGGTACGTTTTGAAGAAAATCGTAGTTTAATGTTGAAATTTTTCACTATCAGTTTCTATTTTTACACGAGGCTAATGGAACAGTAATTGTCAAAATACCATATATGACAGCTGTCTGTATTTTATATTAACCCAACAAATTTTTTATCGCTTACGAAAAAGTACATTAACAATAATTAGAAAAAGAAAAAAATGTATCTATAGCCCACAAATGAAGAACATTAGCTAAGCTTTGTAAGATTTTGTTATGAAGTGATAATTAAGAATTTTATATAGTCGTAAAATGGCAGGAAGTGTTTTGAAGAAGATCGTAATCTAATGTTGAAATTTTTCACTATTAGTTTCTTCTTTTTACATGAGGGTAATGGCACAGTAAGTAATTCTCAGCTGGCTGTATTTTAGATTGACCCTACAAATTTTTTATTGCTTACGAAGAAGTACATTTACAAATAGAAAGTGAAGGAATTGTATCGTCCACGATTAAAGAACGTTAGTTAAGCTTTGCAATACTTTCTTGTGAAGTAACAGGAGTTTAAATAAAGAAGTTTGTAAAGGATAAGTAAAGGGAGAGCAGTATTTTGAATATACAGAGACAATTAGACAATTTCTCAAGTTTACTAAATACTATTGATATCCGATTTATTGTTGAAAAAGAGGTCCATAAAAGCATTAAACTTTTTAGATGTTACTGTTACTAATTTAAACCGAAAATTAACTTTTAAAATCTACAGAAAGCCCACACATACAGACACTACTATGTCCGCTGATTCTAACCATCCTCTAAATAGGTACTAAATCGGCTGTTTTTCATTCACTACTAAACAGATTGTTAAAAACACCTTTATCTACCTTTGCGTGCAACAAAGAACAATACTATAAAACACATTGCCTTGAATAATGGCTTCAACCCTGAGATCATAGAAAAACTTCTCAACAAACACCAAAGTTTAATGTAACCTTGGTAAAAAACAATAATTACAATGTAAGTTCAATTTTTTCAAAATTTAAACCAAAGAAATATATTTTAGAAAAAAGTGGTATATATATAAAATACGTTGTAACAATTGTAGTGCCTGTTATATAGGACAAACTGGTAGAGCTATCAATATTAGAATAAAGGAGCATCTAAATAATATAGATAAAAAGACAAAAAAACTGGTTTTTCCGATCATTGTGTCTCTTTAAATCATCACTTAGATATACATAGATAATGTTATTGTTCTTCACAGTGGTGTCAGTATTAAAAGCAAGAAATTGTCCCTCCTCGAAACATGAAATAAAAAAAACTTTAGCACAAAATATGGGTTTGGTCAACAACCAACCAGAATTGAGTTTCGTAAACTCCCCTCTCATTTTATGTTGTAAGGTATAAATTGTGTGTATTAGTTGTAAGCCTTTAGTATAGATCTTACTGTTACCTTTGATGATGGTCATGTGACCGAAACACGTCAAGGTTTTATTAAATTGCTGAAATTCTAGTCTGTGTGCTTCAGTAACCATCAGTCAATCTACTTCTTCTTTTTATGTAAAAAATACCGGGCAAGTGCGAGTCGAACTCGCGCACCGAGGGTTCCGTACAAACCTGTATATATGTGATGTAACTAAAAATTTAAGGTTTTCGGAATTTTTCCTTTATATGTGCTATAAAACATTGCTTCATGCCAAATTTCAAGATTCTAAATCGACTGGAAGTACCCTTTAGGTTTTGATTCCATTGCGAGTAGTTGCGAGTTTAAAAATATGCGGCTTAAATTGCTGTTTCTTTTGATTGCGTTGACATAGAAGTTTGATTTTGTTACAGCTTAAAGGTATTATAGACCTGAGTATTTGATATAAAGTTTCAATTTAATACCTCTACGCGTTCATGAGGAAAGAGGTAATAACTTTAAAATTATTAAAAATATTTTTATTATATGACGTAACTAAAAATTTACGGTTTTCGCAATTTTTCCTTTATCTGTGCTATAAGACGTTGCTTCGTACCAAATTTCAAGATTCTGAGTTCACGGGAAGTACCCTGTAAGTTTTGATTCGAAAATTTGCGGAAATTTGCGGCATAAACGGCTGTATCTTTTGATTGCGTTGGCTTAGAAGTTTGATTTTTTCACAGCTCCAAGGGACAATAGACCTGAGTATTTGGTATAAATTTTAGCTTGATACCTCAACGCGTTCCTGATAAGAAGGGTCTTGACAGACGGACGGACGGACGGACGGACGGACAACGAAGTGATCCTATTAAGGGTTTCGCTTTTTCCTTTTGAGGTGCGGAACCCTAAAAATTAATAAAAGTAGATGTTAATACATGTGGTGGTGTGATGTAGCATCCGCCACTGCACTGGTTTTGTTCTGTAAAATTCATTCGGGCAAAAACACTTTCCAAACTGCAGCAGCGTGTCCTTTCCGTACGCGTTTTATTATCGTACATGTCGGTCGCCTATTTATAGGAGACACGGGCCATTTATAATTCGCCCATGTGTTCAGCGCCGCTATTTCCATTTTATTGCCATTTATTTATAGGGTCGCGCGACTCTAAATAACGAACTGTTTACATAAAAATTCTCATACTTGCGATTGGGCAACGGACAGTATTTCTGGACACATGCAAGGTGAGGTAGGCACTGTAATTTTTACTGCATTGTATGGGACATACACCCGTTTACCCTGGTGCTTCTCGTTATTACGAAACAAGAAGAAAAAATAAATGTGGACCGTTTTGAAACGACTAATAAGAACAGGACGGCTTTGGCGTGAAGTGTGAAGGTGTCCTTGTTAAATGAAATTAAATATTTTAAAATACTTTTTGATATTTTTGATTGATTTTTAAGGTTTAAAAGTAATGCAGAACTTACCACTTCATACCTAAAGGTGTCGATAAAAGTTATCGGTAACTTGTTGCACTAACCTGAAAAGAAAAATTGGTTGTAACAAAGAATAATCTACAAAATATGATTATGTACATATTGGCTTCCACAAAAAGCGATGGGAAGAAATTGAATCTCAAGTTACTGTGTTTAGGGAATTTTAAAAATTAGTTATCACACTCACAAATAACGTGGAAAAATTTCCAATAGGTACATTCTGAAATGAAAAAAAGATGTGGTAGAAAATCGAAAAACAAAAAATGCTTTTAGGAGAGAAATATTGAATTTATTTTAAAACGAACGGATAGTTTTGATCAAATACTTCTTAATCAAGTAAATATGTTTGTGAATACACATTTACTTAATTAAATTCAAATCCACAACTAAGTTTCTCAGTAGGTACCTACATGTATTATACTGCAGACAAGGTTTACAAAGGACGTTGTACGTTAGAATTTTAAGTAGTAATAATGGAAATTCAATTTTAAAAATTTGGCATTTGTAACAATTTTATATAAACTTTTAATGTAAACTATTTTCAATTAAGTTTCACTTTCAGTTAAACCAGAAATGGACACTAACTTAGTTATTTAAATAGAACACCATGTATTTTATTACATCGTTGAAATGCTCTTTAATTAAGAGGCAGTGGCGGTTTTACTGTAGGTGCATTTGTTCAGTGAACCCCCTTAAAAATTGAACTAGTTACACCATATAATTTTATCCTTTTAATATTTATTATATTATTGATGATTATCGTATAATATACATCTCTTTTACCATTTCATAGTTCATAGTTACAAAACACAAACCCGTAACCCATAGAAAATATTTAAATTTTTGTTGTGTCGCTGACGACTTCACCTAACTTTTTTGGTTCAAGTTTTGATTCTGAACATATCACGTGAGCGATACTCCGTTTGATGTCCATGTGTTAGAGAGAGAGGTAGTCGGACGCGTGAAATGGAAGATAAAATACACTCAACATACAGCGTTTAGGTGCACTGCACGAGAAGCCGGAATCAGCCGGAATAATGTCGTGCTACGTCGGCACGGCTACCCGACATTCTGCCAGGGTTTTGCAACTTCGGTTTAGCCTGCCACCTGGTGAAAATGTCCGGTACGAGTCATTTTTAAAGGCTCTGGAAGTTAGTGTTGGTAGGAACCGACAGTAAAAAAAATATGTTCAGAAGCATGTTCAGATTTCAGAGTTCAAAGTCCACTAATTGTAAATGACGCACAATTTATTGCACAATAGGTGTTTATTAAAATATTACGTAAATGATGGAGTCGTGTTCGGTAAAATATATTAAAGAAAATTCAAATAAATTTCAAAATCGTTTCGAAATAAAGAAAAGGGGTCCACCTCGCCCAAAACTACAGCTGACACAAGAGTGTACCTTAAAAAATAAAAAGTTCAAACGTGTGTTTAAAGTAGAACAGTATAAAAAAACTTCGTGGTTGTGTGGGTGTAATAAATTAAACGCATTATTTTGCTTTCCGTGCCTGATTTTTGCCGGTAATCCTGTTGAGTGTGCTTGCTAATTCAAAACATAGACGAATGGATTTCCTGTATAAGTAAACGTAAGGTTTTTATTTATTGTGTTATTAAATGCCATAAGTATTTGGTTCTCCTAAAAATATTTAAAATCTTCGCCTACGGCGCATTTACAACATGATATGATATTGCCTACATATTATTAACTTTGTGAACCCCCTTCGTATTTGACCACGAGCCGCCACTGTTTATGATCCAAGGAAACCACAGAAAAACTTGGACCAGAGTAGCCGGCCCTATTTAGAGGTATGTTTCAAATGACCATCTTCAATGTTTTTTTTAAAACGAGGTCTCAAAAAATAATTTTTTACCTACCGTCAGTTATAACGCACTTAATTTAACCATTTTTCTTACTGTGAGACAACTATTTAATAGTATTTAGTGCCATGTAATTTTGTTTTTTCGAAATTTACACAGAGTGTTCAAAAATCTAATCTGAATATTCAGAATTTCATCAAACAACAAAAAATGTCTTGTTTTAAATGGAACGCCTTGTACCTATATTTTTACATATTCGAATGGTCAATTTTATCAAGGTTCATATTATGAAACTTACCTATAAATTAACTGAGCATTTCAATATACAGGCGTTGTATGTAAAATAACCAGAAGTGAAACTTTATTGAAAATATTTTACATTAAAAGCTCTTATCAAGTTATTACGAATATAGCAAATTGTCAAAAAGATTTCCGATTATTGATAATTAAAGTTCTTACGAAGGACTTTCTTGCTAACACCTGATTTTATTTTAATTCAAAGAAACCCAGAATGACAACAAATGTCTACATTACAATTGAATAGAAAATTTGACACCCTCTGGAGAAAGAACTCGCCATGTGATCGAATAAAGTCTCATTGGGACCCCACCCCAGGGTACACTCTCTTCTATTATTTATTTGTGCAGTAATCCTAAATGTCCTGCCTCGAAGGACAAATTTTCTTCTTTAAATAGGAATTTTTCAAATGTTACCCGTTCGTTCATAATTTTATATAGCGGATTTCTAAATTATCTTCCCTTCTCAACTCCTTAAGTACCTACCCAATTGTTTCTCTATTGTCTTCATAATTATTGCGTTCTTTTGTTCTTTTTGCCGTCGCAGGAGGACAACAATGATCCTGACTGACTTGAATCCTAGAGGATCGTCGTTTAGCGGACCGTTGAATATTCACCGGGAGAGCGCAGTAAATTACTTAATTGGTTGACGTTTTGTGAACCGTAATCGTATCTTTTCCCATTTCGAGTTCTCTTCGTTTTCAGCATCTCATTAAGTACAATGAGCAGATACCATAATACGTATGGCATAATTAGAGAGGGACATCGGAAGTCCAATAAGTTTCTCGAACTGAAAGTGATTATGATCGTGATTTTCAATTAATTTTAAGCCGTAGCGTTTCTCTAAGATAGCAGCAGCCTGCTGTGGAGCTAATTGTGCTGTTATCTACGTCTATAATTATTAGGGGTGGAAAACTGGAACACATGCTCTAAATAAAATAATTTTATTAAGTACCTAGACACTGAAAAATGATTCATGCAGGACTACAATCTATCATTACGAAAGTAAGCCTGATTAAATATTTCAACTGGAGCGGTTTCAACCATCCACTGTATAGTCCAGACCTCGCTCTTATTTCAGTATATTATTTTTAAATTCTTAATCACAAATCTATCAATAAATACATATCATATTCCTCCTCCATTAAAGCTACATAAGTCTTCGATTAGTTAAACTTTTTTGTCTGAGGAAACTTCAAACTGTGACTTCCACTCTGTCGCATAGCTCGTAAAAAGAACTATAGAAGAGGAGCCAATAAGTCCTGGATTGTTTTATTTTCATGGATATGTCGCCATGTATCTGATCTGTACACGTAAACATTATACAGATACACACAACTGTGTATTCATGCACTTCCTGAAAAATTCATGATGCAGCATTCTGGACTACTACCGCCACCGGTTAAACACAGTCTGGCTCCGGCTGGAGATAAATTGCCAAGTCGTGCCATCCGTTTCTTTTTTGAGCTTTAGTGGATGAACGATAACAACTATCCTGTAGGTATCTACTTGGAGTAGAAGGTTGACTACTTTTATTTCGTCTGATTTTTGTGGAATTAATCACACTAATATTACGTAAAGGCGAACGTTTGTGAGTGTGTGAGTGTGTATGTTTGTTACTTATTCACGTCTAAACGGCTGAAGCGATTTTAATAAAATTTGGTATGGAGTTAGCTGACACCCTGGATTAACACGTAGGCTACGTTTTACTGCGGGAAAATATCTTATTCCCATGGGAAAATCGATGAAAATGAATTCGCGGAATATTAAAAATGCGAAAGTAACTCTGTCTGTATGCTACACAATCTCGCCTAAAATTTACTGAGCCGATTTAAATGAAATTTGGTACAAAGATAGTCCAGAGCCTGACAAAGGACATAGGTTACTTTCTAATGCGAAAAAAAGGTTGTAAGGGGTTGAAATAGGAAAGTTTGTGCGGAAATTCCGTAATTTTTAAAGATAGAAGCTTGAAACTTATTTTTTAGGCTTTTGATGAGATATAAATAAATACGACATTCAATGTTTGTAAAAATTTTACCCTAAAGGGGATAAAATTAGCCGATGAAAGTTTTTGTGTAATGACGTTGTCCAAAAAGCTTACGGCCCAGAAAATTAAAATATTAAGTGTAAAAAGTTATAGAGGTTTTGTTTATTTGGATCAATAAAAGTAGTTGAATACTAAGCTATATAAACTATTTTAAACTATAATTAAACTATATTAATCTATAATATTATAAATACAAAAGTAACTCTGTCTGTCTGTGTGTTACGCAATCACGCCCAAACTACTGAACCGATTTAAATGAGAATTTGGTACAGGGATAGATAAGTAGATAAAAAGCTAGAGGCTTGAAACTTATTTTTTAGACTTTTGATTAGATATAAATACGACATTTAAAGTTTGTAAAAATTTTACCCTAAAGAGGGCAAAAATAAGGAATGAAGGTTTTTGTGTTATGACGTCGGCAAAAAGGCTTACGGCCCAGAAAATAAAAATATAGAAGAAAAAAATTTTTAATGCTGCCGAAAGTCACCAATCCACGCGGACGAAGTCGCGGGCATAGCTAGTCATCTATAAAACTTAGAGACATCAAACTCAACTTAGATTATTCGGATTCTGTAATTTTTAGTAGCCAGCTAGGCGTACATTTAAATCTTCGTAGTAATTGAAAGTATGTTAGGTCTTTAATGAAACATACATTTTTATACATCACATGGTAATTTATTATAATAGCTAGAGATACTCCTGCAGCAGATACAATACCCTTTGACTGGGTATTAAGTTTTAGTTTTTTCTTTTTCAATACCACCGATTTTTTAACAATAAAGTAGCAAGTAACAATGTTCAAATTACAATTAACAAATAAATATAAGAATTGACGATGAACAACACACTTAAAATCATTTGTAAAACGCAGAAAGTAAATTCTATCTGTAGATTCTTATTTCTTGTATAACTAATTATAAATTTTATTGTATGTAGATTAAAGCGTTTGTGCACATTTTCAATTATTAGCATCTAAGGGGAATTTTAAGATATTTTTTAATGCAAACCGAAATGTAAATATTGCAAGTAATAGAACAGTAATAAAGTTTATAAGAAATATCCGAAAGCACAATAGCGGGTGGGGAGTGGTTTATTAAAAAATTTGTCAGAAGCTTTTGTAATACATTTTCGCGTTTTAATTAATAATTTATTTAGAAATGTAAGTATGTTTTATCAAGTACCTAGCGAACTTTCAATAACTACAAAGAGTTAAATGTATGTATACGAAAGCCTGGACAGACCCACGCGTTACATTAACAAAGTTTGAAAGGGCCTGCTTGGAACGATGGGGTTAATGTCCTGAAATATTGGAGCTTAGGGAGTCAACTAAAAGTTCAAGTTTGAGGAAACAATAATCTGTGTAATTTCTTTTCGTAGGTACTTACCTTCTTGTAAATATTACCTTTTTTATTTTTTTATTGCATTTAATAAGCTCTCGTTTACTACACTGTACTATTTTAGTGTTTGCTATTGTATCTAAATGGTTATAATTTATTATCATTAGGTTTTGGCAAGAACAGACGAGATGAACGAAGTATCAGGTATTTCAAAATGAGATACTGGGTCAATTTAATATCAGATTAGTTAGTATCAAAACGTTGCAAAACAGTTATTTAATCTAATATATAAAATTCTCGTGTCACTATGTTAGTTACCATACTCCTCCGAAACGGTTTGACCGATTGTTATGAAATTTTATATGTATATTCAGTAGGTCTGAGAGTTGGCTACTATCTATTTTTCATACCCCTAAATGATAAGGGTTGTCCATCCTTAATTTTTTGGACAAAATTTTTTATTTTAATTTTTCTATGATTTGGCATTAAAAAATACATATAACCCTAAATTTTCATCCTTCTACCACCAACTCCCATTTTTTAATAGCGATACTAGTACTGTAATAATCTTCAACCCTCAGTGGTCGATAACTGATCAATTATTATCAATCGAGTAGTTATCGCCGCCAGGCGTCTACTGTTGTCACTACTCACCTAGCAAACAGCACGGAGTGGGGACGAGAATGAAGCAGATTTTTTTAGAATGTTACAGGGAGTTCAAATATGTTCTAAGAAGTAAAAGAATGTTTTATTATAACATTTCAGAATGGTTTGGCAATTTTCAAGAATGTTCCAGAATCTTGAAGATCATTCAAGAATGTTTCAGAATGTTAAAAAAAGTTAGAGAATGTTTTGAATCATTATGGGATGTTTGGATAGTTCTAAATTCGCGAATATTTTAGAATGTTCCATCAAACGTGTGATATATTCGTACTCGAGCAACGCCGGGTATTTCTGCTAGGTGAACTATATATTCTCTTTTATTAATTTTTGATAAGAATAGACCTATTAAGAAATATTTCTGGATAATCAAGGCACACTCCCCGGGTCATTAGCTATGTAAAGAGATTAATCAGGTGATTAATCTAAGAGAGTCCCATTGGCATTGTTTGCTAGTAAATCAAACTTGACTATTTAATGGTAATTTGCTGTAACTACGATATAGATACATGCATAAATTGACCCAAAAGCAGTAAGTAAGTGCAATAGAATTAATGTAATATCCTGCAAGTCTCGTTTCTCTCGAGGGTATTCTAACTTAGGATTTGGGCGAAGAATCTATCTGGCACGTCGTTTTCCAGCATGATATTACATATTTCATATAACATGAGTAAATAAAAGCTATTTAAAAAGCTTCGGGCTCGCTTGTAAGGAACAGTCAAAGCACAATTTTGTAATCTAGACATATTATTTGTTAAGTGTAACTTTATAGTTTCTAACATTAGAGAGGACCCAAATAACGTGAAGTCAAATTTTCATTTTCCAAAGGGTCCAACCATCAAATTATACGTACGTACATCCATGACCAAAAGACGGAAATTGCAATGCAAATTTCCATTAAAATTAATGATTCACAGTAAGTTCAGTTAACTACGTTATCAATATTTTGAGGTAAATCACTCATTATATCTATCCGCCGAGGTCAACGCCTCACAGTGTTAATCATTTAAGGTTATTGAGTCACTGTATTTATTCATTAAGGATGGTGTACTGCTTTATCCATTCAATAAGATCAATTATCCACCGTATCCATACTTTAAGGTTGATTGTGTCACCGTATTTCAAAATCAATAACTTACAGTATTCAGCTTTTTAAGGTCGGTGTCGTACTGTATCCATACGTTGAGATTAATGAGCCACCGTATTTAATGTTTACGCTCAATGAATCACTGCATTCGCCCTTTAAGTTCAATAGCTCCTAGAATCTTTATTTTTAAAGTTAGTAATATAATGTATTCATCCGTCACGATTTAAGAGCCACTGCATTCATCCTTTAAGTTCATTCAGTCAATCTATTCGTTCATTAGGATCAATGAATCACCGTATCTATGTTATAAAGTCAATGAGCTACCATATCCATACTTTAAGGTTGATTGTGTCACCGTATTTTAAAATAAATGGCTCACAGTATCCAGCTTTATAGATCAGTGACGTACTGTATCCATACGTTGAGATTAATGAGCCACCGTATTCAACGTTTACGTTCAATGAGTCATTGCATTCACCCTTTAAGTTCAATAGCTCCTAGAATCCTTATTTTTAAAGTTAGTGATGTACTGAATTCATTCGTCACTATTTATGAGTCACCGCATTCATCCTTCAAGTTCATTGAGTCAATCTATTCGTTCAAGATCAATGAATCACCGTAACCATGATGTAAAGTCAATTATCCACCGTATTCATACTTTAAGGTTGATTGTATCACCGTATTTTAAAATCAATGGCTCTCAGTATCCAGCTTTTTAAGGTCAGTGACGTACTGTATCCATCCCTTGAGATTAATGAGCCAACGTATTCAACGTTTATGTTAAATGAGTCACTGTATTCACCCTTTAAGTTGAATAGCTTCCAGAATCCTTATTTTTAAAGTTAGTGGTGTACTGTATTCATCCGTCACGATTATTAAACCACCGCATTCTTCTTTTAAGTTCATTGAGTCAATCTATTCGTTCATCAAGATCAATGAATCACCGTAACCATGTTATAAAGTCAATGGGCCACCGTATCCATACTTTAAGGTTGATTGTATCACCGTATTAGAAAATCAATGAGTCACAGTATCCAGCTTTATAGATCAGTGACGTACTGTATCCATACGTTGAGATTAACGAGCCACCGTATTCAACGTTTACGTTTAATGACTCACTGTATTCACCCTTTAAGTTGAATAGCTTCCAGAATCCTTATTTTTAAAGTTAGTGGTGTACTGTATTCATCCGTCACGATTATTAAAACACCGCATTCTTCTTTTAAGTTCATTGAGTCAATCTATTCGTTCATCAAGATCAATGAATCACCGTAACCATGTTATAAAGTCAATGAGCCACCGTATCCATACTTTAAGGTTGATTGTATCACCGTATTAGAAAATCAATGAGTCACAGTATCCAGCTTTATAGATCAGTGACGTACTTTATGCATACGTTGAGATTAATGAGCCACCGTATTTAACGTTTACGTTAAATGAGTCACTGCATTCACCCTTTAAGTTCAATAGTTCCCAGAATCCTTATTTTTAAAGTTAGTGATGTACTGAATTCATCCGACACTATTTATGATCCACCGCATTCATCCTTCAAGTTCATTGAGTCAATCTGTTCGTTCATCAAGATCAATGAATCACCGTATCCATGTTATAAAATCAATGAGCCACCGTATCCACACTTTAAGGTTGATTGTGTCACCGTATTTTAAAATCAATGGCTCACAGTATCCAGCTTTATAGATCAGTGACGTACTGTATCCATACGTTGAGATTAACGAGCCACCGTATTCAACGTTTACGTTTAATGACTCACTGTATTCACCCTTTAAGTTGAATAGCTTCCAGAATCCTTATTTTTAAAAATAGTGATGTACTGAATTCATCCGTTACTATTTATGAGCCACCGCATTCATCCTTCAAGTTCATTGAGTCAATCTGTTCGTTCATCAAGATCAATGAATCACCGTAACCATGATATAAAGGTCAATTATCCACCGTATCCATACTGTTACGTAATTTACAATTTCACGTATTTTTCCTCCACACTTTTTATTAAATTAACTTTATAACACAACAACGATTCAATATCTATTTCGATAACAACAAAACTCTAAACTATTTCGCTGTCAATCGCTTTATCTTCTCTTCTCGCTTATATCTGTCGCTCTCTTCTATCAAATACTTCAAACTGTCCAACGCTGTTCCTTATATAGTATTATGGACGTTTCTAGGCAACTCTCGAAACGTCCAGCAACTCTCGGACTTTCTGGAACGCGTCATAGGTTACTTCCACACAGTTTTCGCAGTCGGCGCTTGTCAACGTCAGAATGACACATCTGTCACAATACTTTAAGGTTGATTGTATTACCGTATTTTAAAATCATTGGCGCACAGTATCCAGCTTTTTAACGTCAGTGACGTACTTTATGCATACGTTGAGATTAATGAGCCACCGTATTTAACGTTTACGTTAAATGAGTCACTGCATTCACCCTTTAAGTTCAATAGTTCCCAGAATCCTTATTTTTAAAGTTAGTGATGTACTGAATTCATCCGACACTATTTATGATCCACCGCATTCATCCTTCAAGTTCATTGAGTCAATCTGTTCGTTCATCAAGATCAATGAATCACCGTATCCATGTTATAAAGTCAATGAGCCACCGTATCCATACTTTAAGGTTGATTGTATCACCGTATTTTAAAACAATGGTTCACAGTATTCAGCTTTATAGGTCAGTGACGTACTGTATTCATACGTTGAGATTAATGAGCTACCGTATTCAACGTTTACGTTAATGAGTCACTGCATTCACCCTTTAAGTTCAATAGTTCCCAGAATCCTTATTTTTAAAGTTAGTAATGTACTGTATTCATCCGCCACGATTTATCAGCCGCCTCATTCATCCTTCAAGTTCATTGAGTCAATCTATTCGTTCATCAAGATCATTGAACCACCGTAACCGACTCATAAAGTCAATGAGCCACCTTATAAAAAACTTTAAGGTTTATTGTGTAATCGCATCCATTCATTGAGGTCGAAGTCTCACCGTATTTATTATTTAATGTTAATGACTCACCGCATTCATCCTTTAAGATAAATGGCTTACAGTTTCCTGCTTTTTAAGATCAGTGACGTACTGTATTCATCTGTTACGATTTATGAGCCACCGTATTCATATTTTAAGCTTAAAGTGTCATTGTATTGATTCAGCAAGGTAAGTGAAGCATCGTATTAATCCCTTATGGTCAACGATTCACCGTATTCATCCTGCAATATACAATTGAGTTTCGTCAATAAATAGTAGACATTTTTTTTATAAACGAATGTATTTTTTTAATTAATTTGTGTAAATGGATCTTAATTTTTTATTCATTTTATAAATAACGCAGCTATTTGGACAGCTTTGAAGTAACCTGTCAATTTCAGATTTGGTTGTAGGAACTTTTGGAGGAGGAGTTGGTTGCAACTAGCCTCTTACTTTATCATTAAATATTAAATAGGTAGTGTTGACTATAGAAGTGATAGCAAAGCTACTGTTATTGTTACTAATACAGTATAGGCATAATTGGTATGTAGAGAGATGCTTTATCAACATTTCGTTAATTAAACATTTGATTAAGGTGCAATCTTTAGACAACTAGCCAAGCTAAATGTAGTTAATGCAAACAATTATTACGTCTGATGTCGAACGAATTGTTTACATTTAAACTGCAACATTGGGGGTTAAAATGTCGGTTCCAGATTGGGGTTGACGCTTTAAGAATACGTAAGCGAGCGGAGGAAGTTGCTCAGGATTGCAAACATAAACTTTTAAATAAACGCCAACTAAGTTAGTAGGTATACAATTTGTACAGAAGCAAAGCTTGGAGCAAATATAGGATAGATGGCACTTTGGTAATTAATTAAATATGTAGTGTTCTTATCACCAGAAGAAGATAAGCAACCCTCGTTGTGACTTAAAATCCCATTTATCTTCCCCTGAAGCTTCATTTTGTTCTTTCTGTCTTAATGCATGTGCGCAGTGGTCATCCTGCGCAGTCAGATGACGTCACAACCGTTGGGTGTTGGCAGTCAGTTTTGAAAGCTATTGTCAATTACCTTATTATTATCTATTAATCTACATATACCTAACCGAAATTGCTTTCTACGTATATCAGGTATGTTTCTTATGAAAAAACCAACAATTATAATTTATATCCATGATAAATCAAAAGGCTGGACAGGTAATAAACTCTCGAAAATCATTTTAATAACTCTTTGAATATGTAACAGAATACAAGTGTTTCATTTAGCATTGAGTCATCACTATACTCACGTTCCTTTGCAAGGTTTGTATTTTTTTTATTGTAATCTCTGGTGTGGTTTAGGTGTGTAATCTTAATAACTCACCCTGTACATATTTTTTTCATCTAGAGGGTAAAAAGTTTTAGTTGGCAATGGTATTGCGAAATCTCCGACTGACGTTCAAAAAGGGCTTTTCATTAGAATTTGCTGAAACAATTCACCGCTAATTAAACATTTTTTCGTCTGATACGAAAAGTGAACACAGAAAGAAATGAAACAAAACAAAAAACGTCCATTCGAAAATGATGATAGAATCCGGACACGGGCCAACGGAAACGGGCTCTTTACGGTATTATTCGGTCGAGTTTTATTTAGCCAATTCAACTCAACGACCGGCCGTTTCTCTACCCTTCTCCTACTCTCTTTCTATCTCTCTTTTTGTCCATTGAAATGTTGAATGCGAAGAGAACTTTTCCAATAAAATTGTCCGCGTCCGAATTATATTTCTGTTAATTCCGAAGCGCGCACGAAATAATTTGCATCCTTTGGGTTTTTTCAATTTAAAATTCGTCCGTGACACAACATAAAACCGCTTCATTTCAACCTCCTCGTCTTAAGATTGTTGTATGTATTTGCAGTTGTCCAGGAAATAAAAAAGGAATAGACGAAATAAGGATTTTTCTTTGTTGAATAATACGCCTATTACTATTCAGAAGGATTTTCACCTTAGTTTTTAGACCATAAAAAAATATTTTGATATTCTTATTAAATATTATGTTCTTAAAGCGTTTTCTTGGGACTGAAAATAGTAAAGGGGGCAAGCGTCCTGGTGCATATACCCAAAAAAAGGGTAGGAAGTAAGGTGTAACTAAGAGACAGCCGCGCATTAGTAGCGTGAGCGACCTTAACAAGTTGTACAGTCCTGTCAGTTAGTTTCCATTAATATAAATTTAAATGGGGTTTTAGGGTTAGCCACCAGAATATAACCATATCATTGAATTTTGAAATTATTTAGAACTGAAGTACATATGTACATACATTACCAGTGGCGGCTCGTGTTCGAATACGAAGGGGGTTCACAAAAGTAATAATAACATGTAGGTAATATCAGAACATGAAGCGTATTTCACGATGTTGTAAATGCACCGCAGGCGAAGATTTTTAATATTTTTACGAGAAACAAATACTTATGGCATTTAATAACACAATAAATAAAAACCTTACGTTTACTTATACAGGAAATCCATTCGTCTTTGTTTTGAATTAGCAAACACACTCAACAGGATTACCGGCAAAAATCAGGCACGGAAAGCAAAATAATGCGTTTAATTTATTACACCCACACAACCACGAAGTTTTTTTGTACTGTTCTACTTTAAACACACGTTTGAACTTTTTATTTTTTTAAGGTACACTCTTGTGTCAGCTGTAGTTTTGGGCGAGGTGGACCCCTTTTCTTTATTTCGAAACGATTTTGAAAGTTATTTGAATTTTCTTTAATATATTATACCGAACACGACTCCATCATTTACGTAATATTTTAATTAATACGTATTGTGCAATAAATTGTGCGTCATTTACAATTAGTGGACTTTGAACTTTGAAATCTGAACATGCTTCTGAACATAATATTTTTACTATCGGTTCCTATCAACACTAGCTTCCAGAGCTTTTAAAAATGACTCGTACTGGACATTTTCACCAGGTGGCAGGCTGGCAGGCTAACCGAAGTTGCAAAACCCTGGCAGAATGTCGGGTAGCCGTGCCGACGTAGCACGACATTTTCCGGCTGATTTCGGCTTCTCGTGCAGTGCACCTAAACACTGTATGTTGAGTGTATATTATCTTCCATTTCACGCGTCCGACGCCTCTCTCTTTAACACATGGACATCACACGGAGTATCGCTCTCGTGATATGTTCAGAATCAAACTTGAACCAAAAAAGTTAGGTAAAGTCGTCAGCGACACAACAAAAATTTAAATATTTTCTATGGGTTACGGGTTGGTGTTTTGTAACTATGAACTATGAAATGGTAAAAGAGATTTATATTATACGATAATAATCGATAATATAATAAATATTAAAAGGATAAAATTATATGGTGTAACTAGTTCACTGAACAAATGCACCTACAATAAAACCGCCACTGTACATTACCCAAAAGCCTCTATTGCATTTGGCAGAAGGTAGAGAAGAGATAATTAGCATGTTGGGCTGCCTGTTTTCGGTTATCGATCGGTGTTGCATTATTCTATATTGTAAAGACATCAGTTTCAATGTAATCGCTGTTCTAGAAAGCCTGATAACTCATTGAACTGTCACTTACAATACGTAAACAAGCGACAGGTTCGTTTTGCTGTCTGCTAAAATTTTGGTATTATAGACGAGCCGACAGAACAAAAACGTCAAAATGGATCCTGTCACAATTTTTTCTTTTTTGATAATTTTTCTAGAAAAGCGAACAAAGAAACGAACTTCTTTGACTTCCTGTTACAATCAAAACCAATTCAAACCTAATGTATAAAGGGTGTCTCAAAACTTTGAGTGTAACAGTGTTGCACTTTGTGCCTTATTGTCGAAACAATTGTCAGAGTGAATAAAAACTTTTTGTGAAACATTAATACCAATTGTTTTCATTGTTGTTTGATCATCAAATTATAGTTTTTTATGAAGTTTTTTATTATTATAATCATTTTTCTCAGCACTTCGAATTATTCTATTTACATTATTCTAAATTCAGCTTATTTACAAATTAGCTAAATAAACACTTTTAATTTATTTTTGTGAACCTTCGCTTTCAATAATTACACTGTTTTTATAAATGAGCTTTTCCATCCACTTAAAGCATATTTCATGTTCCAGTATTTCAATTACGCGCTATTGCTTACATACATATACTTATGTAGACGCATATATGTACGTTTGCAATTGTAGGTTTATGCTTCGAAGCACTGATTAGTGTTATAAGTTTCCTTTCATGTCAAAGACGCGGATTAATCAAGGTAAAATACATCATTAATGCAGTTTGTGTGTTGGTGCAAATTGCAGGTAATTATTTGCCTTACCAATTCCGAATAATCTGCTCTCAGGGGTACCATTCCCTTCGCTTATACAACATTCCGAATTTATGACAGGATTACACGCCATCTTACCAGTATTAATAATAATAATATCTAACTAATATCTATGGAATATTTAGAATAATATCACAAGATTTATGACCATATACAGGGATCTTCAAACTAGGTGGTACATTAGACGTTTCAGATTTAGATGTTTAAAACTTTGAAAGTAAAGGTTATCAAGGTTAATGGGACTCAGTACAACTGCAGCGATAGACATTACGCCCACGCTACGTTCCCTGAGGATGCCAACCACAGTTGCTGGCGAAACGTCGGATAAGAGACTTCTTCGGTGTTCTCACCGAAGGAGAAACAAGCCTTGACCACGGCCAACAAGCCCGGATTTCATTATTTTTCTAATATAACGCCAGCCGTGAAGGCCTAAGTCATTTCAGGGGATATACACGAGAGCGGATCAAATATAAACGAGCCTTTTTAAATTGAACGCCGGATAGTTGTTCAAGGCGCATACGGACGTTAGCAACTTGAAGTGGGGATATTAAGTGACACGGAAACGACTCGTCGTATTGCTGTGTTTGCTTGGTTAGTAGCTATCACAATGAGTGAGAAAGAGATGCATAGCAGCGTTGCGCAACGGATTATTATTAAGGTTCTTACACGTGAAAACGTGAAACCAGCTGAAATTTTGCGCAGATTGCTAGCACAGTTCGAAAATGAAACGCTTTCGTGGCAACGGGTAAAAGTTTGGTGCAAAGAATTTAACGAAGGGCGTAATCGGGTCGAAAATGTAAATCATCCTCGTCGTCCGCGCACCAGCATATCGCCGGTTAACATTGCACGCGTTAGAAACCTTATTGAAGGGGACCACCACGCCACTATGCTTCAGATATCTGTTGAACTCGGCATCAGCTATGGAAGTGTCCACACAATCATAACGAAAATCTGGGGATTCCGAAAAATTTCAGCTCGTTGGGTTCCAAAGTTGCCGAGTGAAGATCAAAAAGCTGCTTGAGTTCGTATCGCAGCTTTAACGCAGGCCCAAATCAGTGAAATGCACTAGACTCAGTCGGAGCACCATCCATATAGCCAAAACTTATCCCCTTGTGATTTCCACATGTTTGGGCCCCTCAAAGAATCACTAGGAGGCGAACGATTTCAGACTGATAAACATGTGGAGGCGTTTGTGCGCAACTGGAAAGACTCCCGCCCTGCTTCTTTTTATGGAAACGAGATGAAAAAACTACCAATCCGTTAGGAAAAATGTATAACCAAACAAGGGGGATATGTCGAAAAATAGAAAAATTTGTGTTTTTGTGAATATTTTCAAAATAAATGTTTTATGAACAAAGGCTCGTTTATATTTGATCCATCCTCGTATATTTGAAGCATTATAAGAAATTTGGAATTTAGCATTCGGGAGGTCACCGGTTCGATTCCAGGGCCGGCTACTCTGGTCTAAGTTTTTCTGTGGTTTCCTTGGATCATAAACAGTGGCGGCTCGTGCTCGAATACGAAGGGGGTTCACAAAGATATAATATCAGAACATGAAGCGTATTTCACGACGTTGTAAATGCGCCGCAGGCGAAGATTTTTAATATTTTTAGGAGAAACAAATACTTATGGCATTTAATAACACAATAAATAAAAACCTTACGTTTACTTATACAGGAAATCCATTCGTCTTTGTTTTGAATTAGCAAACACACTCAACAGGATTACCGGCAAAAATCAGGCACGGAAAGCAAAATAATGCGTTTAATTTATTACACCCACACAACCACGAAATTTTTTTATACTGTTCTACTTTAAACACACGTTTGAACTTTTTATTTTTTAAGGTACACTCTTGTGTCAGCTGTAGTTTTGGGCGAGGTGGACCCCTTTTCTTTATTTCGAAACGATTTTGAAAATTATTTGAATTTTCTTTAATATATTTTACCGAACACGACTCGCATCATTTACGTAATATTTTAATTAACACGTATTGTGCAATAAATTGTGCGTCATTTACAATTAGTGGACTTTGAACTCTGAAATCTGAACATGCTTCTGAACATAATTTTTTTACTATCGGTTCCTACCAACACTAGCTTCCGGAGCCTTTAAAAATGACTCGTACCGGACATTTTCACCAGGTGGCCTAACCGAGGTTGCAAAACCCTGGCAGATTGTCGGGTACCCGTGCCGACGTAGCACGACATTTTCCGGCTGATTTCGGCTTCTCGTGCAGTGCACCTAAACGCTGTATGTTGAGTGTGTTTTATCTTCCATTTCACGCGTCCGACGCCTCTCTCTCTAACACATGGACATCACACGGAGTATCGCTCTCGTGATATGTTCAGAATCAAACTTGAACCAAAAAAGTTAGGTAAAGTCGTCAGCGACACAACAAAAATTTAAATATTTTCTATGGGTTACGGGTTGGTGCTTTGTAACTATGAACTATGAAATGGTAAAAAAGATGTATATTATACGATAATCATCAATAATATAATAAATATTAAAAAGATAAAATTATATGGTGTAACTAGTTCAATTTTTAAGGGGGTTCACTGAAAAAATGCACCTACAGTAAAACCGCCACTGATCATAAAGGCAAATGCTGGGGTAGTTATATTTCACTTCTCTTCTGTCTTCATTTCGTCCATCTCATCTCCCTCCCTCACACCTCCACCCACCCATTCCCACGATTCCTGAAGGAGGCTGAAGAGGGCCTTCCGCCCTACCCCTCCGACTTTGCACAAGAGTGTAGGTCGGCGGGAACAGCCCGCCTACCAGTATTGGTGGGAATGAAACACCCAAAAGTTTTTAAGTGTCAGAGATTTGGAAGTATAACCGAATGGTTAAGGGAGGTATTTCGACAATTATAATTCCGCAGTGTAAATGCGGGAGTGAAGCCAAAAGGCAAGAGCCGGTGTAGTATACATGTACCCAACATAATGCGAATGTCACGATAATTATTACCATCCGCTCCATTAGGAAAGTTACAATTACTTTATCTAATAGTGGTATTCGTAAAACTAAGTATCAAGTAAGTACTTAGACCGGTGCATCCTAGGGGTGCATCTCCGGCTCTTTTGGAACGCGAGCGCTGCATAATTTATTTACGATTCCTCGAGCAGTTCAGCATTATTACAATGTACAAATACCATGTACTTACGTACATACTTGCACTTGGTAGGTACACGTACATAAGTATTAAGAGAGGCGCGATGGTCCCGAAACGGCAATGCATTTATTGCAACACGGTTCCTTCGTACCGTCAACATTAACATAACCGATTACGACAAAGTTTTGAATGTCTGGCTAAACGATTTAATTACTTCTGTGCAAGTTCCATCGCTGAGGTATGGCGTTAATTAATTATTTTCGTAATGTTGGGATTATTCCTGAGAATTTTATATACGTACAAAGATGCACCAGATCCTAGACGAATAAAACATACAGGGCCTTCAGGGAAACGTGATGCAACTCATAATAATATAGGAAGTTGTACTTTTGTACATCCTCCGAAAAGGAATCGATGTCCAGTTGAAGGAGACGTCCTGCCAGTAAATAAATCAGTGCAAAGGAGCCATCCATAAATTACGTCACACATATTTTACGGTATTTGACCCCCACCCCCCCTTCCCTTCGTCCTTATCACTAGTTGTTACACTTGTGAAACCTCGTCCTCCCTGGTGTGACGTCACATATCGTTTAAGTTTATATGTGTTGTCAGAGAAACTGTTTTACTCACAACATATTCCACATTTTTAAATGAACAATTAACTCACAAAAAAGAAAGATGTGTACACAATGACAGAAAATGTCAAAAGTGACAACCAATCCTAACCCCTTATTTATGTAGGTATGCAATAAGTTGTTATTTATCTTTGTCTTTCTTGTACATTATAACGAGAACGCATCGTATTATATTGTTCCAAAAACAAACAAATTGTTTCGACTGCACTTTCTCTGCATGGTAATGTAAGGAATTTTCTAGTCAAAAATATTTATTTAAATAATTATTTATTTTACACTATTTATATAACATTTAACACTAACTTAGAACTACTATTTATATGAGAACAATTGCCTTATTTATATAACAACTTTTGTCTATCGCTTATCGTTTTGATTCGCGCACGGATGCTTTCTCACAACTACTACTCTGTCTTTCGGCCCAATGATGATCACTTTAAATACACCTTTCGAACTTTCTAGATAATTTCTCAAAGAAATTCTGATTGTTCCCGAATGATATATAATAATAATTAAGAAAGCCGTCGATAATTCACAGAAATGATCATCGTCTTACTTGTCGCTGGGAACGATTTATAGCTTGTAAGTCGATAATTATAAAAGAGCCGCGCGCTGTGACTGCGCCGTAAACATATTAGCGATAAGAAGTACATGCACAGAAATCATTATCTCATACACGCATGGTATCACTGGACGCTACAGTAATAACAAAGACACATATACCTAGTGTATTCTTTTTTGACTTAAACCAAGAATAGGGCATGTAATGGTAAAAATAAAATAATTCTATTATACACTGAGGATTATTGACAAAAATTATTTATAAGGTCCTGACTGCGGCTCTGGTTCCACATTGTAATAAGTGCACCAGTTTGCAGAGCTCGACAAGAGATAATAATTGGGCCACTTTAGCCTCATAACTAGTCCCAGTATGGTGCTTTAAGTGGCGGTAAGGAGAAAACTTGCTTCATTTATTTGTATTCATATGCGAAACTTTGCATATACAGTAACTAACTGTATGAATAAAGTATCCCATCGAGAAAATGGAATGAACGTATGAAACGTCGTCGTTCGTCGATTAATGTACATACTACATATGTATGTATATACAATGTACGTTTAGTAGGAAATATAGCAGTTATTTAACAACCACCCTTATGGATACTTATCCATACAAAGTTTCTCTATAGGGATGCATGAACGTGGTACTTAACGTTTCAACGACTATCTAAGTAATTACTTTAGGAATGTGTATACGTCAAGAAGTAGGTAATTGAAATAAATCTACATACAGTAAAGCTCTAGTAGACCTTAAAAATCAAAAGTTCGTTAGGGGCCGTTCATAAAATACGTTCGCATACAAGGGGGGAGGAGGGATCTTGCTGAGTGTGACAAGATGTGACAAGGGGGGACGGGGGTCTACGGCAACGTGACGTTCACCGTTCATCAAAATATTTTACTGAACTTTTACAGATTCCTTGGATTTCTGATAAATAGAAATATTATTTATTTGTTCGTTACAAAAGATATTTATTAATTTATTTAAATTTTATTATGAAAATGAAATAAATATTTTTGACTATCAAAATTTGTGTATTATCAATCAAAATTTATCGTGTTTAGCAAGGGGGTTTAGTTTTTGTGACGTAATATTGACAGGGGCGGGTCACAGGAAGTGTGACACAGCGTGACAACCGGGGGGAAGGGGGTCAAAAAAGCTAATTTTAGTGTGACGTATTTTATGAACAGCTCTTTAAAACAGAATCAGACACTTCTTTTTTATTCATTCGTTAATACATATTTTTTCAGTGTAGTATCTTTTTTAAAACATATTTATTTAGATTGTGTTTTAAACATGCTAACCTTGCATTTGAACCTTTAAAAACGACGCCTAAACCTTAAAAAAAATAGTCGTATAGTACAATTTAGTTTTTGGACTTTTCTATTTATTTCTTGAGTTGATTCCCTCGAACGTTGGAAACTAATTCGTAAAAATGATATTCAAATAATAATTTTCAGTAGGTGTTGATATACGTATAGTACAAAGATAAAAACAACATTTTTTTTTAATTCATAAATGAAGTGACAAAAAATGAAACAACGTTCAAAATGTTTTGTTAAGATTACAGTCAGTATAATACTAGGATAAGGCAATTAAAACGACCAAGAAGAACTTTTTTCTGTATACGAGTATAGAGGTTTTGTAGAATAACAAAAACTATCGGTCGTCTACGTATGTACGTACGTAAAAGTTGATAGGAAATGTCTAAAAGTAAAGTGAGTTGGGTAGTTAGAAAATAATTTACTCGTAACACTTTATTTTTCTGCAACTAGACAGTCGATTTGTCCTCTTTTTGTAAAGTAAAACGGACAAATTGGTTTTTTCGATGAGAACGGCGCGGCCGGCGTATATCGGCGTTGACCCGTCGACGTACGGACGGACGGTAGGACGAGCAGACGGAAGGCTTTGAAAGTTCATGACGACGCCAGCCGACGCGGTGCGACGCAATCAGGAGGGAAATGTATGGCAGTCGAACGGTGAATATAGCCGATATTTTGCTTTCCGCCAACCGTTTCTGCTCTCCTGGCACCGACTGATCGGAAATTTCCAATACTTTATTGGCTATCTATCGAAATTAACTCTTGACGACTGACTGCATTTACAATTTTCCAATATTTTCCACCGAAATTTAAAAAAAATTTAGTTATTAATTAATCAGGATTAATCATCATAGATTTTCGGGTATTCCTTTAGTTTGTTTGTATCCATTTAATAATAAATAAATAATAAGTCAAACGAAAGTGTCAATCGATTAAATATTACCAGGGGAACTTCAGTAACTCGAATCATCATGGAACGCAAAAAAACCTCGAGGTATTGAACAACAAATAATACATATAAAACGTACTAAAGAGCTCAAATCCCAACGCCAAAACACGAAAGTACTTTTTGGTAACAGTTACCTTTTTCCGGGACTGAAGTGAACTAAAAGCTAAGGTAACCTATGAGTAATAAATACTACTTAATATTGCGGTCCAGTGACCATGACTCAGCCTAAAAACCGAAACGTTCAGTGGATCTTAACCAAAACATTGTAAATTAAATTGAACTAAACAAAAGAGAGCTGGGTATGATGGGACCTTTGTCCCTTTTGAGAGAGTTTGATCAATTTTTATAAATAAACATACTTTCAAAACTATCTAGCAAATAATTGTATCTGATTTCCTTAAGTAATGTAACGTTGTCAATATTATTAATTAAATATCATTCATTTTTTTATTAGGTAAAATGTACACAACAATCAGAATTAATTCATTTCCATCTTCTGATTTACTATAATGTACTAAACGACACCGTCGAACGGAGTGGGAAGAGAATCGCATAGGCGCTTGCGCATGGCGGGCGTCGCCACGATCGCCACGCCAATAATCCGGTTTACCCGTGCCAATAGATGTTTCACATCAAAATATCTTTTATCAGAGCACCACGTTCCACTTTTTTAGAAGAACTAATTTTTAGTTCGTTTTGAAGACAAATAATCGTAGAAACTGAATTAAAAAAAGACGTTAAAAGGGATTGCCCCAGAAAATTCGACTTATCCAAGCTGACGCCAAATATTATCTTCGAGTTATCAAGATAATCGACTAATAGAAGTTCGAGAATTCGAGTTATCAAGTAAACATTGCACGTATTTCTCATAGTTGATGCCATTGCCAACTAATTTGACTGACGTTCAAGTTATCGAAGCTTTACTGTGATTATTTAAATAATTATAAAATAAATGTCGAAAATAATTAGTTACATTAATAGACAACATGAATCCAGACAATAATATCGTAATAATTTTTGTAGAAAGAAAAAAAAAGCGAAATTAAAGAAAATTTTAGTAGCGAATTAATCGGAACTTCTTATTCGTTTAGTTTGTATCCGTTTATTAGTAAATTAAATGAGAATGTCAATTGTTTTAATGATAATTAAGTAATTAACTATAAAATAAACGTCGAAGACAATTAATTATATAACTATTAGATAATGCTGGAGATTTGAAGAAAAGAAACTATTAAATGTGATTTATTAAATCCATAAATAAGCAGATTAAATTAATTTAAAATGTCGTATAATGTAATAAATAACGTACTTACTGTATGTACAAGGACAAAAAGAAAACAACCAACGAAAAATAAAATAAAAGTAACAGGTGTTAACTTTTAACAAAATTGTGACTTCTGTTATTCCTTTGTGATTCGTTATCAATAGACAAATTATTATACGTACAAACATTCTATGATCGTAAAATTTGTATGTTTGTCACGTACAACAATTACTACTTGATTGCTAACATTCCCCTATCGACTGCATTCTCGCAAGGGTGTTCCTATAGTACTAGTAGCCCTAATCTCTGAAGAGATTCATTCTTGTAAATATTTTATCTTAAGTTTGAAAATCAGTTCTGTTCTAGACTCTCTACAGTAAGCATTCCTTAAGACAACAACCTGCAGTTAGGGTCTTCCAAAAGTTAAATGACAATTAGTCATAAACATCAGCATCATTGTTGGGTGAACAAACTAACTTTTTTTTTCATTAAGAAAAGCAACACTTTCTGATTATTGACTTCCTAAATTTTTCTTTCAGTTGTACTAATCATAAGTGAATATTAAATTTTCAAAAATCTACGTAATATTTTTAAATAATTTTGTTTTTACTTTGTTCTTTTATACGAACGGTTGTATTTTGTCGTACGTTCTCGCTGCGACGTTTCTTGATGAATTCGTCGAGATTTAACATAAAAAAAAAAGAAGTACCAAAGCCGTTCATTCGTCATTGTCATGTTCGAAAAATGATTAAGGCGAATATAGATCGTGGCGAGAGGCGCTTGCTCGAAACGCTGACGGTAGCGCGAGTTCGAGTTCCATGTTCATTTGATTGCTGTCCCGGAAATTGTGCGGATGCCGGAACCTTTTGCTTGCAGGAACTCCGCCATTGGCTTCCCACTTCCCTCTACGACGTCTACCACGGAAAAAGAATAAAGCGACAACTTCATCGTTTTCCGACTGAATTTTTACCTAATTCTCTCCTACGAACACACATAAAACTAATTATTACTTTTAAAAACACAATCAGTCTCTCAGGTGTATTAAAAAAAAATATTGGGTGTATACAGGGTTTTTCAAGTTGATGGTCTATTAGAAGTATATGAATTAGTAGAAAGAATTCAATTATGAAACTTGGGCTCATTTGGTTATTATTTATGCCGCTTCTTTTAAAAATAATTTCAAGTTCGATTTACATCCGGTTATATCGGAAGTCGATACCAACTTTGTTATTTTAAAAGGAATGGTATATTTTTTACGCTGAATTCGAATAAAAAGTGTTATTCTAAGGTAAGTTTGATAACCAACTTGTACACCTATGACGATCGGTTTCTGAGTTAATTTAATTTATAGAAAAAAAATCGTTACCGCAACTCAAATTATAAAAAATCATAACATCCACAAAATACGACTTAGAGTGTTGAAATTTTTACTGGTAATAGCTGAATATTAGTGCTAAAACCTTGACATAATTGAATTAAATAATTTATACAGGGCGTTCAAAATAAAATTCTAAAATTGAAAAACTTCAAACACGAATTACCCCGTTTTTTCAAATGGCACCTACTATTTTTTATTTTTTCAATCGATTACTTTTTTTATCCTCTTTCGATCTGTATGAATACTTCTTATTTTAAGTAATGATTCAAAATTATTCCAAAAATTGTTAAATAAAATAGGGAGTATCCATATAGATCGAAAGAGGATAAAAAAGGAATCGATTGAAAAAATAAAAAATAGTAGGTGCCATTTGAAAAAACGAAGTAATTCGTGTTTGAAGTTTTTCAATTTTAGAATTTTATTTTGAACGCCCTGTATAAATTATTTAATTCAATTATGTCAAGGTTTTAGCACTAATATTCAGCTATTGCCAGTAAAAATTTCAACACTCTAAGTCGTATTTTGTGGATGTTATGATTTTTTATAATTTGAGTTGCGGTAACGATTTTTTTTTCTATAAATTAAATTAACTCAGAAACCGATCGTCATAGGTGTACAAGTTAATTATCAAACTTACCTTAGAATTACACGTTTTATTCGAATTCAGCGTGAAAAATATACCATTCCATTTAAAATAACAAAGTTGGGGTCGACTTTCGGTATAACCGGATGTAAATCGAACTAGAAAATATTTTTAAAAGAAGCGGCATAAACAATAACCAAATGAGCCCAAGTTTCAGAATTGAATTCCTTCTACTAATTCATATACTTCTAATAGCCCATCAACTTGAAAAATCCTGTATACAGGGTGAATCACTAAATCGAAGCACGTTCCAACATATTTTTTTAAATGAAACACCCTGTATATTATTTGTTTTTCGTAATCTACTTAAAATTGTCTTTTTAATGATACAAAGATTTTTGGGTTTGGATGTTGCATTGTTGAGTTAATAATGAAAATGTAAAAAAATTGGTTGCAACAGAGTTTGGCTTTTTAGTTCAATGCACGAGTATTACGATTAGTTGAGATGAACTATTTAGTAGTTTTGCTGCCAACGGATGTACTAAACCTAAAAAATAATAAAATCATAATTTTATTATACAGGGTGTTTTTTACGGTGCAGTCAATTTAGCAACCTTCAAAGAGCGATTTCTCCATTTTTTCAAATGGAACACCTTGTATATTATTGAATTTTTGGAATGTTGCGTTAATTCTGCTTAATGTTTCTTTATAATATTTTATACCTAAACCTCGTAATTTCAGAGATATTTCACTTGAAAATATTTTTAAAAGAAGCGGCATAAACAATAACCAAATAAGCCCAAGTTTCAGAATTTAATTCATTCTACTAATTCATATATCTACTTGTAATAGCCCATCAACTTGAAAAACCCTGTATATTACAGTCACGGCAGAAAAATATTTTAACATGTCGACATTATTAGAGTCGTCTAATGTTTATATAATTTAATTATGAGATAGTAAAAGGCCTTGCAAACTTTGTCGTTGTTTTAATTTAACGAAAAGTAACACAGTTGTGTTCCAGAAAAATTTCGCCGAACTGGTGAAAATTTTATAAATCTCTTCATTAAGCACATTGTAATTCATAAATTCTTTTTTAATACAAAAACAAGAATTGTTTATAATCGTTTTATGGAGATTTATATTATTTTATAAATGATTTTGATCTTTTAAATATTTTCACCTAATTCTTAGGTCTTCTATTTTACCTAAATTGCCTTTAAGTTGTCTTTAAGCTTCGTCAATTTTGGTCAGTCAAAAGCAGTTGTAGGTAAGCGTTTAAATGAGAATGGTATACGCATAAGCCCATAAAGGAATTAATTACTAAACTAAGTAAAGAACAGGAACCCGGATTTTAGTACAAAACAAATCACATTGTACGAAAGACCACAATTTTATAGAAAACTAAAACTTCAAATCGCATTGACTACACTGCACGTACACATAGTATTGTTCCATCAGCCACCAGAGCTTTGAGGGGTTTAACTAGAAATTATAATTATTGCAACAGTGTAGTAGATAGGCATATGCATATGAATGTGTGTGTGTGCATGGATGTATGTGGCGTAGAACCGTTTTCATTCAAATTAAGCGCATTTATGGCTTTACAAGATCAAAGGCGTTATTGGTCAGTTCCATGACAAACGTAGGTACGTCATACTGATGCGAGCTGCAGTACGTATTAAGAGCTTGCGGTTGTGTTGGCGTAATTCTCCCCTTTTGCGCTATATTGCTTTCAAATAATGATGGTATCGTTTTACGAGCTCGCTTTTGGAAAATTACATCCCACTGATTATGGATTTGTATATTACTTACAACAGTTAGTTAACAGGGTCTAACGTCCTCTAGTTTCGAATTTAATAATTTAGTTAAATTGCATTTAAATGTTTCTAATACATATTGTAATACCTCTACAATCGTTTAGGCATGTTATGCATTTTTCAAGAGTAATCTTATTATTAAAATTAAATTTATTATACAGTGTTTATATACGTAAAATTTAAGGGGGAGGGATACACTCATATATATTTTTAAATCTATTAATCGCGAGACGAACGTTACAAAACGTGTCGATTCATGGCCTTGAGATTTTACTCTCATCGAGCCCAAAGAAAGTTCACTTCAAAAAGTTAAAACAGTATTTCACTGCAGTTTCTCTGCACGGTTACAACAAAAACAGATAATTTATTGGTTGACTCTTTTCATTTAAACCAAGAATAGTTCACGTGATGTGAAATAATTCTACTTTAATTACGTATGTGCACCATTTTTTACAATTAGCGCATAGGCAAAAATAACCCTTAAAAAAATGAAAATTAAAAATTAGTAGTATCTAAGATTAAATCGAATGCGTCATAAATTCCTGTGGAAAATAATTTAGTGATCGATTTTTCGGAAATTCCGCAGCCTGCTATCCGAGTTATCCGACAAATTTGAACAAACGCATCTCTTTTAAACAGCACAGTAATTAGTCTTTAACGAAGAGCTAACGCGTGTATCGACGAAAAGGTTTCAATTAACATTATTTACGGCGTTTCTTGATCTGTTCTCTCCTTTCGACACTTCATTAGTAGAGCAAACACCCTCAGTTTTCCTTCTTTACCGGAAGGCATAAGTGTTTCCGTGTTGTCCGTGCCTTCTTCTCTTCTTACCCTTACCCTCGACGGTTTTCCGCTCACTCCTTACTAATTAGAAATACGAACCGTGACTAAGACAAATGGTGCGTTGGTTTGGGGCTTCCATCGGTGAATTTCACTTTCATTTCGTGAAAAGTTAACTATACAACTAGTTTATTGTTAACGTCTATTTAAATTTTATTTTTAATATACCTACAGAGTGATTATATTATTGAGATTTCTTCAAGTTGTTTTCAATTTTAATTTTTAAGGCTCTGTAACTTTTTTTACCTCGAAAATTTCAAATCTTTGTTGTATGATTCAAGTATACCTATTTAACTCTTAAATTCTGTCAAAAAAATAATTTTTTAATAACATAAAACGCCTTATCTTTTGCATTAGTACTTGTAGGGGGTCGTATAAAGTATTATTTAAGATCTTTATCTATAAATGGTAAAACGGTGCTGCTTGCTTCTTCCTAAGAGAAATGAGAGATAAGGAAAAATAAATTCACCCTCGTGCAGAAGATAAAACATCCCTCTTATACACATAGCCCATCCGCGAAAACCTTTTGAATGTTAATAGCAGCCCCCGAATAGCAGACTAGATAAACAGCTGGTTGCTTTTATCCTCAGTATCATATCCGCCTTCTTCTTCTTCTTCCGGTTTCCTCCGGTATTGTTTAAAATTGATTGCTGAAGACAAGGAAGAAAGAAAGGGATAGTCATAATTAACTTTATAATTAAATAATCTAATATACAAAATTCTCGTGTCACAATGTTAGTTACCATACTCCTCCGAAACGGCTTGACCGATTTTTATGAAATTTTATATGCATATTCAGTAGGTCTGAGAATCGGCTACTATCTATTTTTCATACGCCTAAGTGATAAGGGTAGTCCACCCATAACTTTTTTATTTTTTGGACAAAATATTTATTTTTTATTTTTTATGATTTGGCATTACAAAATACATATAACCCTTAATTTTCATCCTTCTACCACCAACCTTCATTTTTTAATAGCGATATTAGTACTGTAATAATCTTCAACTCTCAGTGGTCGATAACTGATCAATTATTATCAATTGATTAGTCATCCCCGCCAGGCGTCTACTGATGTCACTACTCACCCAGCAAACAGCACGGAGTGGGGATGAGAATGAAGCAGATTTTTTTAGAATGTTACAGGGAGTTCAAATATGTTCTAAGAAGTAAAAGAATGTTTTATTGTCTATAACATTTCAGAATGATTTGGCAATGTTCAAGAATGTTCCAAGAATGTTTCTGAATGTTAAAAAAAGTTAGAGGAATTATGGGATGTTCTGGATAGTTTTAAATTCGCGAATATTCTAGAATGTTCCATCAAACGTGTAATATATTTTTACCCGGGCAACGCCGGGTATTGCTGTTAGTTTACATATATTTATAAAAGTCGGTCAGTCGACTGCAGTGAAATTATTAAATATGAAGTCAAATAGTGAAAACATTTTACGAAATTTTTTCTGGTCCATGGAAGGAATTTAGCAGTCTGTGAGGGTAGTTGTTTGTGGTTTATTTTTTGTTGAATTTAAATGCGTATTAGGAGGGTTTTAAGAGTTTTTGGTAGTCATTCCCTTGTCTTCACACAAAAATAGTGTTCTCAAAGACAATCCCTATAAGGAAGGTTAATAAATTAAAAAAAAATGCATCGGACGATAAATATAGTATATTTCATTTATAACGACGATGAAAGGACCAATAAGTTAAAAGAATGAAAGAAGGAAATTAGGCAATAAAGTACCCAGTAACTAATTCTTAGATTTAACTTCAACCTTAACATTTATAAACAATTACTAAGTACAACTGCTGACTATCTGTGAATGTAAACAAAAGATAAAAACGTTTTGTGTTTAGACTCGGTCGCAATATCAGTCAGAATGAGATTTCTGGCAACTTGTAATTAATAGTTCATTAAAATTAGTCGCTAAAACCGAAATCGACGTTACATCCAATGTCGTTACAGACAAATTTTCTTCTTAAATTACTCCTAAAATTAAAGGGACTTACGTGTTATGTCGTTATAACCAAAAGGTCGTTACAACCGAAGTCGCTATAAACGAAATCCACTGTAGTTTAGAATTTTATTTTAGATACAAAGAGGACTTATTTTCAAGTTTCTTCCTTTTCAGGGCAACTTTTCAAATTTTTCTTTCTATAAAGGTCTAACTGGGACTATAACGCACTTTGAATATGGTAAATTTAGTCAGCAGTTCTTACGTTATGCTATTAGTTATTGACAGACAATTTTTTACAGTGTAGGTACAAGGTGAGTCAATTGGGACTCTTTTAAAGGTAAAATGCAGTTTGTGGAGGAGATAGACAGAAACTGATGTTCGTGCCTGTAGCTTAATTTAGACGAGGAGTTAGTGGGTGCAAACCGTATCTTATGACTTATCACCGTTTCAGAGATACAGGGGGTTTTTGGAAAATATGAATTTTCGAAAAACCTATAAGAAGAAAACACAAACAAACGTTTCTGCAAATAAACTTTTATTACTCGACAATTGTTTCGAACCTAGACGGTCATTTTCAAGAGTACCTACTACAAACGGTCGAGTAATAAAAGTTTATTTGCAGAAACGTCTGTTTGTGTTTTCTTATTAAAATGTTTCTCCACGAATGCACCCACGATAGTTTAAATAACCTATAAGAATCTTTTTTCTTTCGAAAATTTTGATTTCTATGAAAACATCTATGAAAGCACCTACTTACCTACGTAGAATTCAATGGAAATAAAATTAATAGTTGAGTTGTTAACAATACAGAAAATAATTTTATATACGGAACACCCTGTATATTTCTACATATCTTAAGAATGCTCAGAATTACCTTCTTAAATATATTATAACATTTGATGTTTTTATCCAACCATATTCAAGAAATATAACTTTACAGATTTACGTATTCCTCAATTTCGACAATAAAAATGTGATTTAACTATGTTTTAACAGAAATAAAATTTTCGTCAAAAATAAGTGATAAAGGAAGCCTTTACTAGTAATATGTATGAAAAATAGTCTTCATCCGCTTATGTAAAAATAATTAGGACACACAAGCATCTAACAAGGGTTGCTTATGACGATGTAGGCCAAACACGATGATCTATTTAAACTAGAAATAAAAAAACACATTTACGTATAGGAAAAATGTGAAATAAGAAATTTCGAATTAAATTATTAAACAGGATTAAAACCTGTTTTCTGCATGTACTTCAGTGGAGCTGTAAGTCTTTCTAACATTAATTTTTTCACCCGTTCATTACTTTTATTACATTTTTGTTGTTAAAGCAATCGTGACGAAAACATGCGTTCGTGACTTGCTGGTAATTGCTACGCCCCTAAAACGCATGTAGCCATTACATAAAAGGGCAACAAAGTTTTTCGTATTAATAACGATCGCTTTGATCGTCGACCCTTAACCCCGTTGGAAAATTGCGGCGATGCGATGGGCGGTGGCACATAATAATAATAATAATAATAGTAGGCAGCCTATATAGTACTACTTACTACAAACGTACACCCACATATACACGAATGCGAATATACAATACTGTTAAAACGAGCACGAGGGTGCTGTGTAAAATGTTTTATGTGCCGCAATCCTTGGTTGGCGTCAGCTCCCGGCTCTCTGACGTCGAATGACGTCAAACATTCCGCCTCTTGGCCCCGCACGTTCCTTGTCGTACAATAACCCTCTAACCACCCCTCTTCTCCTACTCCCATCCCTCTCGCGTTCGCCACCCCCACTTTTTACTCACCCTCCGACTCCTGGCAAACGAAATGATGACAAAGATGAGGAAGTATTTATTTTTCCCCTGCAGTAGATCAGAAATTTCTTTTTTTTAAAGAAGTAAAAAATGGCTTGACGTTTTACATTTTTGGTCGTAAATATCGCACTAATCTAATAAAACCGTAGCGAGTCTGCATATTCATTTTTTGTGGGATGAGGCTAGAATTTTTAGTACCTAATATAAAGCTGAGATGACGGTATCAAATTATTAAAAATGTTCAGCGCATTCGCCAGTATTTTGATACCATATTTCTAATTTTTGTTAGGAACCTGTCCTATTTGTACTATCCGGTTTCCGAAAATGTCGAACATTTTTAGCAAAAAAAGTTCATATATTAAAAGAAATGCTGCTTTTATCCCAGCCAGCATTGTACGTTCCTGAAGCAAACCGATAAATCATTAAACAGCCTAATTTATTGGTGATCATTTAGTGCTGACAATGTGATAACAGAACAATTCGAAAAGACTTTTTTTAGGGTTCCGCACCTCAAAAAGAAAAAAGCGGAACCCTTATAGGATCACTTCGTTGTCCGTCCGTCCATCCGTCTGTCAAGACCTTTTTTCTCAGGAACGCGTGGATCTATCAAGCTAAAATTTATACCAAATATTCAGGTCTATTGTCCCTTGGAGCTGTGAAAAAATCAAACTTCTAAGTCAACGAAATCAAAAGATACAGCCGTTTATGCCGCAAATTTCCGCAAATTTTCGAATCAAAGCCTACAGGGTACTTCCCGTGAACTCAGAATCTTGAAATTTGGTACGAAGAAACGTCTTATAGCACAGATAAAGGAAAAATTGCGAAAACCGTAAATTTTTAGTTACATCATATAATAAAAATATTTTTAATAATTTTAAAGTTACTACCCCTTTCCTCATGAACGCGTAGAGGTATTAAATTGAAATTCATATCAAATACTCAGGTCTACAATACCTTTAAGCTGTAACAAAATCAAACTTCTATGTCAAAGCAATCAAAAGAAACAGCAAATAAAGCCGCATATTTTCAAACTCGCAACTACTCGCAAGGGAATCAAAACCTAAAGGGTACTTCCAGTCGATTTAGAATCTTGAAATTTGGCATGAAGCAATGTTTTATAGCAAATATAAAGGAAAAATTCCGAAAACCTTAAATTTTTAATTACATCACATATATACAGGTTTGTACGGAACCCTCGGTGCGCGAGTTCGACTCGCACTTGGCCGGTATTTTTTACATTAAGAAGAAGTAGATTGACTGATGGTTACTGAAGCACACAGACTAGAGTTTTTTGTTAACATTGGTATATTTAAAAATCTCTTTTATTTTTCATGTACAATTCAGCACATCAGTCCACAGAACTAATTGACGACATATTCTGCATAATCAACAACAATAAACACATAGAGCTTTTAAACTATTTAAACAACATACACAACAACATACAGTTCACAATAGAAGTAGAACAAGACAAGAAAATTAACTTTTTGGTTTTGACCATAATTAGAAAAGATAAAAAACTGCAGTTCGAAATATATCGAAAACCGACGTAAACAAGCACGATCATTCATGCCGAATCAAATCACCCAAAACAACATAAATATACAGCCTTTAGAAGCCTATACTACAGACTAGAAACAACACCACTCAACAAGGTTCAATACAAAAGAGAAAAAGAAACCATCAAACAAATAGCCATCGAAAACGGATACAACGAAAAAACCATCAATACCATACACAAACAAATAATTAACTCAATCCACAAGAAAAGAAACAAAAACCAAGAACAAATAACAAAAAATAATAATAACAATAACACATCAACAAAATGGGCAACTTTCACTTACGTCGGCAAAATAACATACAAAATCACCAATATTTTCAAAAAACATAAAATCAACATAGCTTATAGAACCAACAATAACTTAAAGACCAAACTACCCAATAACATAGAAAAAGAAGATAAATTTGAAAAATCAGGAATATACAAACTAACATGCACAACATGCAACAAAAAATACATCGGACAAACAGGAAGGAAAATTAAGCAGCGATACAAAGAACATATTAAATTAAATTATGCTGAACACCTAACCAATAATAACCATAAACCAGGCCCCATTGAAAAAACAGTCCAAGTTCTTCATACAATTCCAAAAAGCAAGAAAATGAACATTTTAGAAAACCTAGAAATCTATAAAGAAAAAGTCAACAACAACATTATCAACATACAACTAAATAACCAATCCGAAGCAATCTTCCAACCACTACAGAACATATATAAACGACGAAACCCAAACCCATCATCAGTCGCTTGACAATGCCGAGAGGCGAAACACGTGTCGCGAAAACGGAAAAAAACAATATTCATCTAAAAAAAAAAAAAGGTTATCAGTGAGTGAGAAATAAACTAGCTTATAATTAAAAATTCTAGCTTAAATAGCACTAAATGAGCACTAATAAACTTGTTTAATGATTTATCTACCAGTTAATTTTTTCTGTTTTTACAGGGGCGATTCTTCCCAGGATTAAGTACTAATATCGAGTGAAGATGAAAGCTTGCAATGGTTAAAGTTTTTTTTTATTAGTGTAAAATCAACATCCGACGTTTGGTATTTTAATGGAATGCTTTTCAAAGCTAAACGTCAGATGTCGGCTTTACAGTAATAAAATTTTTTTAACCCTCATAAGCTTTGATTTTGATTCTTTTTTAGTATAATATGTGTAGTCTCTACGATACGATCTATAAAATTGAAAAAGAAAATACTGGGAATAACATAAAAATTTATTTCTAGAACTAGCTGCGATGCCCGGCATTTTATAGAAAGTTCTAAAGCATCTAGACAATTTGTTAGTAACTAAATTTTTATAATTGAAGCATTCAATAAATAACAATTAATAGAATTCGGAAAATTTTTTTTGAGAACGTTTTAAAATATTTTCAAACGTTTTAGGACAGGGTCAGATGGGGTAATTGTAAACAGGCTCTTTATTTCAATGAAATAGGACTCTTGATTATTCCAACTAATGTGAATTATAGACTGTGGTGTTTGTTGACTTTTGACGGTTGGATGCTTTAGCGCGCTAAACAGCAGAGGAAGAGTGTCGCAATATTTTATGTTAAACACTGAAAATATTTCTATATAATATATAATTTTTGGGGTAATTGTAAACACGGTTTTATAAATATAATTTTCATTGGAACTCACGTTTGAAAGCGAATTGTTCACTTTTGCCCCATTAAAAGCCTTTATAAAGCCCGTACAAACAAGACGATTGTTCACTTTACCCCACTGCGTTAATAAGTGAAGGGTTAATTGTAAACTTAAGTTTTTTTTTACAAAAAAAGCCCGAATTTGCATATTTAATAACAGAAATTCGCTTAAAACCAAACAAAGACCTAAATTAATCATATAGTCGCATAATGTAATCTTCATCTAACATACATCGAGCTTCAAAAGTCAAACTTCTAAAATCGTTCACAATTACCCCACCAGACCCTACTATAAATCATTTCCGGAAAATCTTGAAAATTCTAGAATATTCGCTACAAATTGAGAACATTTCAGATCATCCTGTAATCATTCAAAACATTCTGTCATCATCCGAATGACCTGCATTCATACATCGTCCAATATCAATTAGTCCAGTTAATCAAATCGAAACTCTACTGTTCGTGTAATTAACCAGGATACGAATTCCGTATTTGTGTTTGTATGTATTCAACAGTAGAGTTGAAAGTTGAGTCTGCCCTTATCCATCATATAACTACATCCAACAGGAATGCATGCTTGTATGCATATAGGTATGCTGAAGAGAATGCATTTTGCCGTTGACCTGCACAATGCACCGTCATGCACACGTACATACATATCTACATAGGTACAGCGACAACGTTCGCGAATAAGATTAATGACGTGACATTATATTCGCTGTCACGAAGCAAGAGACAATAATAAATTATCCGAATGCATTGTGCAGCGGACACGTGGGCCGCATTCAGCGGCTAATTTCCTAGCTGGGCGAAAGCGCGATGCTGTGTGAAATGCAAGTCCGCTATACACAACTTATCATAATTTCGTATAATGATTGAAGAAGGGCGGCCAGTCTGTTTAATCGAAAATGAAACATTCCAAACGTAAACGTAGATTAATACCGGGTAGTATCTAATAGTGACTTATAATATTTTCCGAATGGTGAATCTTGCGCAGGATCTCCAAAAAAACACCCTACACCTCCATAGATATTTTATGGTTATTCAGACTATGACTAGTACGTAGCGTTTACCAAGGAAGTTTATTCGAAATGAAATTATTACGAATGCCAAATTTTCAATATTAAAACCCTGTATGTGAGATTATCTAAACATTTTGTTACTTTTTTTTGTTTTACTGATAAAGGTCAGTCTCAATTAATTATAAACCGTTTCTTTATTTTTATTCTGCTTAATATCGCCATTTAGAATTCTACTCATCTTGTACTACAGGTCTTTCCCTAATAAAATCGTCAATTCGACCTATCCGCCTCAAACAAAAGTGTTACCCATACTCGTGACGGTGGCCGGACGTAAAAAGGTTTTCTGAACTCTCTTTTCTTTACTCGCGACGGCACGAAGCAGTCATTTTAAGTGGGCGGTTGATTGTTTGTGCGTAAGTTTGTTACCGTTTTTCGTCGAAACAGCTGAATCCATTTAAAGGCGATTAGGTACCTTAAAACATATTCTTGGAAAAGTTTTATCGACCTACGTCACTACGGTGAACTTTTTCATTTTACTGCTTTATAATTTGACGAAAGATAAAATTCAAAGTGGATATTAAGATATTTATTTCTTAGATACGATTTTTTTTTAAATGAATTTTATACGTAGGAATTTTTTTCAATCGTTCTTGCGGTTGTAAATTTCTAAATATTGACTATTAAAATTTGCATATTTAACATGGGAACCCTATCCCGATCGATGTTAAAGCGAATGTTTTATTAAATACCTAACAATAGTAATTTTCTTACAATTGTTTTAAAAAACTGAGAACTTTTAATTAAAGATATAACAAATATCTTTTTGTAAAAATCACTATGACAAGCGGTGTTGGTTTTGTTATAAAAAATATTAAAAATGAGCTAATTTTTATAACAAGTAAAATATTTACCTATTTGTAGAACGAACAAAATAGCTCAAACCCCAACGCCAAAACACGACACTTTAGTTGTCCGAAGCACTTTTCGGTAACAAAGTTACCTTCTTCAGGGACTGAAGTGAACTAAACCTAAAAGAGAACTTATCCTAATATATACTGAAAGTTGTTAGGGTTCAGTGAACATGGTTCAGCAGCAATGGTGATGATGTTCAATGGACCTTGACAATAACAAAAAATAATTAAACTATACTAAATAGCGGCGATCCAGGGATATGACCCTTGTCATTGTTAAGTAAAATTTGGTTATTTTTACAAATGTATAAATTTTCAAAACTATCTAGTAGACAATTATTCCTAACTTCCTTAACTAATTTAAGATTATTAATATTAATATTATGTTCTTCAGGAAGAATATGTTGGGCAACACTAGATTTTTTGGCTCTACCAAACCGTGCATGAGCTAAATGCTCCTTGAACCTAGTTTGGATCGAGCGTCTAGTTTGTCCAATATATTTTTTTTTACTACAGTCATTACAGGTAATTTCATATATCCCCGACTTTTCTAAAAAAGGAATTTTATCTTTGGGGTTACCGAGGAGAGTTTGAAGGGAGTTACCACTTGAACTGTAGGCAATGCGAAAACAAAGTTTACGAAAAATGCCTTCGAATCCTCGAGTAAATCTTGGCTCGTATGGCATAGTAATAAACTTGGTCTTACTAGTGTCTGTTTGAAAAGTCGAAGATCTTGAAACAGAATTCTTAAATTTAATCTTATTAACTAATTTATCAATGATGTTACTATTGTAACCATTGTCAACCGCAATTTTTTTAATTGTACAGAGTTCCCTATGATAACTACTTTTACTAAGAGGAAAACTAAGCAATCTATGTACAAGAAAATTAAAACTAGCCATTTTATGTTGAACGTAATGATTTGAGTCGTTGGTTATAAATCTAGAGGTATTAGTGGGTTTTCTGTAGAGATATCAAATTCTAAAGAATTCCAATTTCTTATATTCAGCACATCTAAAAATGGTAACTTGCCATCTTTCTCCAATTCAACAGTAAATTTGACCGAAGGGAAACGTGAATTTAGAACATCAAGAAAGTTTTGGAGACTTCTGGAGCTCAAATCGGAGATAGCAAAAATGTCGTCCACAAATCTAATCCATATTCGAGGAAAGAACTGTAGGTGGCTAAGGTCACTCTCAAAACGACTCATAAATAGAACGGCTATGAAGGGTGATAAGGAATTCCCCATAGCTGTTCCTCGTATGGCATAGTGATAAACTTGGTCTTACTGGTGTCTGTTTGAAAAGTCGAAGATCTTGAAACAGAATTCTTAAATTTAATCTTATTAACTAATTTATCAATGATGTTACTATTGTAACCATTGTCAATCGCAATTTTCATCAATACATAAACCAGGTAAGTCAGTGCGACCGATTGTCTCTGCAATTGGTTCACCGAGTTATAAGCTAGCCAAATGGTTGACAAATGAATTCAACAACCTCCCAATTAAACCATCTAGTTTTTCAGTTAAGAATTCAATTGAATTCATAAACAAAGTCAAAGATATTAAGCTCAAAGACAGTGAGGTTATTGTTTCATTTTATGTTTGTTCCCTATTTCCAAGTGTGCCAGTTCCGCTAACTTTGACATATTTAGAGGATTTATTTAAAGAAAATGGTTTCTCCGATGACATTGTAGCTGAGTACATTACTCTAACTTCAATGCGCATGCGGCAAAATTATTTTCAAACAAACGGTTGCTTCTACGAACAGAAAGAATTCCTTATCACCCTTCATAGCCGATCTATTCATGAGTCGTTTTGAAAGTGACCTTAGCCATCTAAAGTTTTTTCCTCGAATATGGCTTAGATACGTGGACGACATTTTCGCTATCTTCGATTTGAGTTCCAGAAGTCTCCAAGACTTTCTTGACGTTTTAAATTCACGTTTCGGTTCGGTCAAATTTACTGTTGAATTGGAGAAAGATGGCAAACTACCATTTTTAGATGCGCTGGTTATAAGAAATGGGAATTCTTTAGAATTTGATATCTATAGAAAACCCACTAATAAATCTAAATATGTCAAAGTAAGCGGAACTGGCACACTTGGAAATAGGGAACAAACATCAAATGAAACAATAACCTCACTGTCTTTGAGCTTAATATCTTTGACTTTGTTTATGAATTCAATTGAATTCTTAACTGAAAAACTATATGGTTTAATTGGGAGGTTGTTGAATTCATTTGTCAACCATTTGACTAGCTTATAAGTCGGTGAACCAATTGCAGAGACAATCGGTCGCACTGACTTACCTGGTTTATGTATTGATGAAAATTGCGATTGACAATGGTTACAATAGTAACATCATTGATAAATTAGTTAATAAGATTAAATTTAAGAATTTTTTTTTCAAGATCTTCGACTTTTCAAACAGACACCAGTAAGACCAAGTTTATTACTATGCCATACGAGCCAAGATTTACTTGAGGATTCGAAGGCATTTTTCGTAAACTTTGTTTTCGCATTGCCTACAGTTCAAGTGGTAACTCCCTTCAAACTCTCCTCGGTAACCCCAAAGATAAAATTCCTTTCTTAGAAAAGTCGGGGATATATGAAATTAGCTGTAATGACTGTAGTAAAAAATATATTGGACAAACTAGACGCTCGATCTAAACTAGGTTCAAGGAGCATTTAGCTCATGCACGGTTTGGTAGAGCCAAAAAATCTAGTGTTGCCCAACATATTCTTCCTGAAGAACATAATATCAATATTAATAATCATAAATTAGTTAAGGAAGTTAGAAATAATTGTCTACTAGATAGTTTTGAAAGTTTATACATTTGTAAAAATAACCAAATTTTACTTAACAATGACAAGGGTCCTATCCCTGGATCGCCACTATTTAGTTTAGTTTAATTATCATCTTTTGTTATTGTCAAGGTCCATTGAACATCATCACCATTGCTGCTGAACCATGTTCACTGAACCCTAACAACTTTCAGTATATATTAGGATAAGTTCTCTTTTAGGTTTAGTTCACTTCAGTCCCTGAAGAAGGTAACTTTGTTACCGAAAAGTGCTTCGGACAACTAAAGTGTCGTGTTTTGGCGTTGGGGTTTGAGCTATTTTGTTCGTTCTACAACAATCGCCAAAGTTTTTCCAGTCTTCATTACCTATTTGTATTTTATATAAATAAGTAGCATATTACCATCATAAACTTTGAATTAATATAAAATACTAGTAACATATTTTTTTCTCTACATAAACAACACGTATCTCAAGCACAGTAAAAATACAATGCTGCCAGATCTGAAAAACGACGCAATGGAATAATTTTTGTATGTAGTTCTGCGCATGTGAGAAGAGACGAAAGAATGTACTGTATCACAACTATTTTTTATTGTAGTCATGGTAGTCTACAAAGGGGGAATTTTTGAACAAGTTGAGATATTGTATTGAGTGAATATGAGCGTTCCTGCTGGGCCCATAGCTCCATGTTTCAGATGCGGGACTGCCCCGATTCGGGAAATCTGCTTTATTAGTTGTCATACATCAAAAATTCATTACGGGGGCTACTAATACCTACACACACATGCACACGTATACATACATATCAGATGAAGAGCGATTCGTTAAACAGACAAAGAGCGCATTTCGATTTTCTCTTTTATGTGTATTGCTTTATTCACATGCTGGCCATTCATGGGTCAGGCATCCGATTCTCTCATGGGAATAAAAGGAAAACGGATTTTCAATTTTAAATGCCAATGCGCCTATTCCATTCCCAATTCTCATAGGTACCTACGTATTACCGGATGGCAAATCTGTAATATCTGGCAATTTGATTTCTAGTATATCCACTAATAATTACTGAACAAATTGATTTGAATGTGCAAAAAACACAATTTGGTGTGCACGCTAGCTAAAGCAGACGCACTTAAAGTAAGCTTATACACGGGCTTTTAACTGGAATTTTTGTTTCTATCGGACATTCCTCTCTACTTCACATTCTTTTTTAAAGATAAATATCCGTTTTACAGTTTCCATTCACCAAAAATTAATTAAAAGGACACGAAAATCGTTTAATTATATACTGTGTTTGTAAATCAGAATCTAAATAATTGACTCAGTAGCTAACATTTGATCTGTTGTTTTTAGAAATACCTCAAATTATTGGATACATACTTTGATTATCGTCAGTTGGACAATAAAATTACCCCCGGTTAAATATCGTAGAAGTTCTGATTCCTTATTCTCTCTTTCATCACTCTTTGTACGTAAATTTTCTTACGTTTTTTTAGTTAATACAAGCGTCATTTTTAGTAGAAACAGACGCACTCAAAGTAAGGTGATACACAGGCTTTTAACTTAAAGTTTTGTTTCTATCGGACATTCCTCGACTTCACATTCTTTTTTAATGATAAATATCCGTTTTACAGTTTCCATTCACCAAAAATTAATTTAAAGGACACGAAAATCTGTTAATTATATACTGTGTTTGTAAATCAGAATATAAACAATTGACTCAGTAGCTAACATTTGATCTGTTGTTTATTAGAAATACCTCAAATTATTGGATACTTTGATTATCGTCAGCTGGACAATAAAATTACCCGGTTAAATATAGTAGAAGTTCTGGGTTCCTTACTCTCTTTTTCATCACTCTTTACGCGTAAATTTTCTTACGTTTTTTTAGTTAATACAAGCGTCATTTTTAGTAGAAACAGACGCACTCAAAGTAAGGTGATACACAGGCTTTTAACTTAAAGTTTTGTTTCTATCGGACATTCCTCGACTTCACATTCTTTTTTAATGATAAATATCCGTTTTACAGTTTCCATTCACCAAAAATTAATTTAAAGGACACGAAAATCTGTTAATTATATACTGTGTTTGTAAATCAGAATATAAAGAATTGACTCAGTAGCTAACATTTGATCTGTTGTTTATTAGAAATACTTCAAATTATTGGATACTTTGATTATCGTCAGCTGGACAATAAAATTACCCGGTTAAATATAGTAGAAGTTCTGGGTTCCTTACTCTCTTTTTCATCACTATTTACGCGTAAATTTTCTTACGTTTTTTTAAGTTAATACAAGCGTCATTGTTAGTAGAAACAGACGCACTCAAAGTAAGGTGATACACAGGCTTTTAACTTGAAGTTTTGTTTCTATCTGACATTCCTCGACTTACCATTCTTTTTTAATGATAAATATCCGTTTTACAGTTTCCATTCACCAAACGATGTAACGATATTTATTGAAAATTCCAAAAATTCCTGAACCGTCGGTTGGGCAAAAAGTTTTACTCGGTTAGATATCTTCAGTTAAAAGTTTTTTCGGCAATGCTACAGAGAAAGAGATCGTCGCCGTCTATGTATACATCCTGTTCCATTTATGTACAAATCGTTTGACATCGAACTTCGTATATTGTATAAGTACATACATAGATACATAACTACTGAGATAAATAGCACTTCTTCTTCGACTTTCTGGCGACATCTTTTATTATTTCGGTCGGTGGGTGCTCTCCTTTTCCCCGATTCCACTGCCCGTTTCCGTCAAAAGTACTTTTGTTAATAAGACAGCGCGAGGTCCTTATCTGTGTGATCCCTTCATTAAGGTCGGACGTGATATCCCGAGGGACCCGTTGTCTCCGACTGGATGGATGGATGGATGGATGGAACGGAGAACGAACGGATAGAGCTTGTCTCTTAGCTTGATCCCCCGCGGAACATGGACCTTTCGCTGGTTTTTAATTAGTGCTTTAATAGCTGCTTTAACCACGATTATCAGTTTTTAAATTAAAAACAAAAAGAAGTTTTCGTTGCCCTTTTTCCGTTTAATATTAAGGCGGAAAATAATATGAAAACAACTGTTAGTAAATAAATAACTAAGTAACTAATTTAAATTTAACGAATGTTTCCGGACCTTTACAGGAAACCTTTCTTCTTAATATTTTTGGGGGTTGTAAATACAGATATACATTAGGCTTGCTCTGGAACACCCAGCAGATGTAAATATTTCTGCGATTATTAAGAACAACGTTTCAAAATTAATTTTCCGTAAACAAATTGGATCGGAAATATTGCGTTCCGTTTTGTTGACTACAAAATTCCGATTTCCCACAATAGAAAAGTTCTCTTCGGCTGGCTGCATGCTTCAAAAGAGAAATCAATTTCAGATTCCATCAAACTTTCTTTGTTTCCGTCAGGGTTACTTCCCAACTTTGTGTTTGTTTACACAAACTTCCGAATATACATCATTATATAAGTAAGTTAATAAAATAATATCGTTCCTTTTGTTCCATTATTTTTTCCAGCAAAAGAGTTTTATCTGGAGAAATCCGGCCAATACAAAAGTTCTTTCTTTTGTACTTTGGGACTCGGCATTCGATGATAATAAATTAAATAATGTAAACGATTAAAACAAATATAATAAAAATAACATAAAACCAGAACTACCACAAGGAGACTTGATCAGAACTATCGATAGTTTTCAGATTAGAAGAGCAAGAATATTCATAAGGAGGACTTATAGATATTTAAATGAAAGTAGGGACCCAATAGGATAGTGATAAAATTTGGAAATAGCGATAGTGAGAAATACTGATAAATAAAGATTGAACCAAATATACCGAGGAAACCCATCATAAAATAGCAATTAGACAGAAGAAAGAATTGCAAACGTTATGTTAGTACAAAGAGTTGAATTGTTAAAGGGCTATTAGGAAAGTACTTCGGCAATAAATTATCGTTAAGAGGAAAGGAGGTACAGAACATGTAAAGAGACGGTATAGAAATAGAATTACAAGAAAATAATATGTACTCACACCTTAAACGTACACAACTAAAATTACAAAAAATACGATCGCCACTGTACTTTGTATAGTGTGGGCCAATTTGGTTACGTTTGCCCAAGATACATAAACCAGGTAGGTCAGTGCGACCGATTGCCTCTGCAATTGGTTCACCGACTTATAAGCTAGTCAAATGGTTGACAAATGAATTCAACAACCTCCCAATTAAACCACCTAGTTTTTCAGTTAAGAATTCAATTGAATTCATAAACAAAGTCGAAGATATTAAGCTAAAAGACAGTGAGGTTATTGTTTCATTTGATGTTTGTTCCCTTTTTCCAAGTGTGCCAATTCCGCTTACTTTGACTTATTTAGAGGATTTATTTAAAGAAAATGGTTTCTCCGATGACATTGTAGTTGAGTACATTACTCTAACTTCAATGCGCATGCGGCAAAATTATTTTCAAATAAACGGTTGCTTCTACGAACAGAAAGAAGGAACAGCTATGGGGAATTCCTTATCACCCTTCATAGCCGTTCTATTTATGAGTCGTTTTGAGAGTGACCTTAGCCACCTACAGTTCTTTCCTCGAATATGGATTAGATATGTGGACGACATTTTTGCTATCTCCGATTTGAGCTCCAGAAGTCTCCAAGACTTTCTTGATGTTTTAAATTCACGTTTCCCTTCGGTCAAATTTACTGTTGAATTGGAGAAAGATGGCAAGTTACCATTTTTAGATGTGCTGAATATAAGAAATTGGAATTCTTTAGAATTTGATATCTCTACAGAAAACCCACTAATACCTCTAGATTTATAACCAACGACTCAAATCATTACGTTCAACATCAAATGGCTAGTTTTAATTTTCTTGTACATAGATTGCTTAGTTTTCCTCTTAGTAAAAGTAGTTATCATAGGGAACTCTGTACAATTAAAAAAATTGCGGTTGACAATGGTTACAATAGTAACATCATTGATAAATTAGTTAATAAGATTAAATTTAAGAATTCTGTTTCAAGATCTTCGACTTTTCAAACAGACACCAGTAAGACCAAGTTTATTACTATGCCATACGAGCCAAGATTTACTCGAGGATTCGAAGGCATTTTTCGTAAACTTTGTTTTCGCATTGCCTACAGTTCAAGTGGTAACTCCCTTCAAACTCTCCTCGGTAACCCCAAGGATAAAATTCCTTTCTTAGAAAAGTCGGGGATATATGAAATTGTCTGTAATGACTGTTGTAAAAAATATATTGGACAAACTAGACGCTCGATCCAAACTAGGTTCAAGGAGCATTTAGCTCATGCACGGTTTGGTAGAGCCGAAAAATCTAGTGTTGCCCAACATATTCTTACTGAAGAACATAATATTAAAATTAATAATCTTAAATTAGTTAAGGAAGTTAGGAATAATTGTCTACTGGATAGTTATGAAAGTTTATACATTTGTAAAAATAACCAAATTTTACTTAACAATGACAAGGGTCCTATCCCTGAATCTCCGCTATTTAGTATAGTTTAATTATTTTTTGTTATTGTCAAGGTCCATTGAACATCATCACTATTCCTGCTGAACCATGTACACTAAATCTTAACAACTATCAGTATATATATTCTCTTTTAGGTTTAGTTTACTTCAGTCCCTGAAGAAGGTAACTTTGTTACCGAAAAGTGCTTCGTGTTTTGGCGTTGGGGTTTGAGCTATTTTGTTCGTTCTACTATAACCGCCAAAGTTTTTCCAGTCTTCATTATACCATTTAATTCTACGTAAAAAAAATGAGCCGTCACGGGACGCCTGTCAGATGTGAACGATCGAGTTTGCACAAGTAATATGCACAAAAGACAATATTACGACAGGAACTAAATATGGCACAATGAAAAAACCAAATATTACGATTTTTTCCACAAAATGATGACTATTTATTTAATAAACATTTATTTTTATTAAATACAAAAATTTAAAATTCAAAAATTTATTTCAAGTTGCGACAACTCAATTCTTTTAATCAGTGACTTCAATAATAGCTATATTCGATGTTGCCTCTGACAGCATTACTGTAATAATTGGTCGAGGATAACTGAAGTATGTTACAAAAGTATTGGACGTAACATTATTAAGACATCTAATAAATACAGCATCTATTGTTGTTGCATATCTCGTAGTAAGTTCTCTTGGTTAATTTGCAATTGAAATTCCTTTTGAAGGAACGTAATTAATGGCATTGATTCATCTTTAACAAAATTTACATTGAAATCTCCAGCTAAAATCAATGGTAATTTATCTTATTGGTTTTAAAAATTACTGAACCTCTGTGACTGTACGGAAACAATTTCTCATGTAAAAATGAAATATCATTAATTTTTTTATTAGGTGAAATGTACACAACAATATAATTAATTCACTTCAATCTTCTAATTTGCTATAGTAAACGAGTGGGAAGAGAATCAATCGCACAGGCGCTTGCGCATGGCGAGGCGTCGCCACGGCATGACTCGCCACGCCAACAATCCGGTTTACTCGCGACTATAGATGTTTCACATCAAAAAGTTCTTTGAAGATATTTTCACAGAAATAAAAAATTTTCGTCAGGAAAAATGTTAACAGCTTTTTCGAAAACAGAAATTTTCCAAAAATACCCTGTATCTCTGAGATATGGTTCATATCACCATCTCCAGGCACCGACATCAGTTTCTGTCCATCTCTTATCGAAACAGCTCAATACCTTTAAACGTGTCCAAATTGGCCCACCCCATACATATTCCTAATCCTGATAACTAAAAAAAAAATAGTGAATGATAGTCCGGTCAATTTAGACATTCGAAGCTACATAAATTCCCACCAAGCTGAAAATCAGCAAGATCGTTTTAAATATGATTAAAAATAAAATTTTAAAGTTCCCCATCTTTCCCCTGCATGGAAAATTTTTTATTCAAGGTCAAGGGTCAAAACAATGAGTCGCGATTTTCAGCAAAACGGTAAGTTTTATCATAAAAATACCTCAGACAAAAATTGTAGATCATAAAATTATCTATAAAATATACATGAATGTTTTTTTTCCTAAGAGCCACCGTTTCTGAGATATCAGGTTAAATGAAACCCAGTCCCTTATTTTATACGCCAGTGTAACCTCGAGACATCTGTCTCCTGTTCAATTGTATGCGTGGCTAGGGTCTTATACCTGCTTTATGTCAGTATGCCTAATAAATGAAATACTGTTAGTTTCAGGGTTGCCAGATTAGGGGATTTTCCCAAAAAAATAGGAGATTGTTTTCCTTTGGGGTATTTTTTGGGGATATATTTTTCAGGGGAATTCTTCTGCGGAAAAATTTTCCTCTACAATCTTTTTTCTATTTGCACTAAATATTTTCTAGTTCTTGGGGATTTATTTGTCACATAGCTTTTTTTGGGATATTTTAGAGATACATATTTTATAGATAATTTTATGATCTACAATTTTTGTCTGGGGTAATTTTATGATAAAACTTACCGTTTTGCTGAAAATCACGAAAAACTAATTTTTTTGACCTTTAACCTTGAATAATTTTTTTTCTATACAGGGCGAAGATGGGGAACTTTAACATTTTATTTTTAATCATATTTTAAACGATCGTACTGATTTTCAGCTTGGTGGGAATTTATATAGGTTTACTCTTATTTTTTGGTCTAATTTGACCGGACTATGAGGTCGTGTATTTTTATTAAAATCGATTGCTTGCTTTCATGTTGATGAATTCGGTTGATTTTGTGTTTGCTAATTAATCTGTGTAAATAAAAGCAACATTTCGGTTACCGTTTTTTAACTTTCAAAGAGCCATTGGTTTATTTTGGTGGGTCTGTGTATTTTCCGGGTTTGATGCGTTTCAAAAATGACGTCAACAAAATTTCATCCATTATTAAACCAAAACCACGAAATGTAGGTATTTATCTACATGGTACATAAATGGTAATTAAGTAATCCTGGAATTGATGGATGCATTTCTATTTAATTGCTCCTCTCTTCGATGTATCTATATGGAGTTTCGTTTGGACGCTATGTCGTTTTTTAATTGCTTCGAACTTTTTAGCTACTTGCAGACTTAAGCTTCTAGCAATCAATAAATTCTGGCAATTTGACAAATGCATTTACATCTTATTGATTTTCTCGGAGCCCTGAAGTCTTGTCGCACGACACGACATCTCGTCGTTTAATTATGTAAAATCATGTCCTGCATTTCCTATTTGAAAAACAGGGAAGATTGAATTCCGGATCCGGATCCGGATTTTAATAAAAAATTAATAATCGTTTGGGCTACGTACAGTACAATCAAATATTCCTAGAGCAATTAATAATTATATAACTTGCCTTACTAATGATTTAAAATCGTCTCTATTTTGTTGCTAGTTCACCACCTGCAAAATTAGGTCTATTTGTAAACAAAAGTATCTGTTCGTAAAGCATCACGTACCTACCATACATGAAAACTACGAACGATTTTGAATAGGACTTTTACCCAAACACCGTTTGAGGTCCAGATTACCATTCAAACTAAGGCTTATACGGTTCGAGTATCCCCTCGGGACATAAAATTCAATTATTGACGAGAACGCAACAAAAGCTGAGGGCTCGGGTTTATGAAATAATGGATGGAAATTGACGAGACTGCTATCTCAAATATTCAACATGGTGAAGGTGTGGCGGTTAAACTGAGGCATAAGATGCTACTTTTAAGTTAATTTGTAAACTACAAACTTAAAAGCTAAAATGAAATAAAAGGACAATATTTTGCGGCAGTAAAAAAGGCTAAAATAATATTCTTTACTTTTATTATAAGAAAAGTAAACGCCGAATCTGTAATCTGATCGTTATATGCGGAGTGACGCCATAAAGGAAATCGTTATAAATGAATTACGCACGATATATCGGGTGTCTCAGAAGCTTTAACTGCTTTGTAGTCCTCAAACCTGAATTCAGCACCCCAAAAAAAAAAAAAGATTTTCCTATAGAAGTGTGCCCAAAAACTCTGTTAAATTAGTTACACCCCTCCAAATTTGGGGAACAAAATTTTATGTTTCATTTTTGACCCTCTCCCCCCCGGTTGTCACGCTGTGTCATACTTTCTGTGACCCCCTGTAAATATTACGTCACAAAAACTAAACACCCCCCCCCCTGAACATGATAAATTTTTATTGATAATACACAAAGTTTGATAGTCAAAAATATTTATTCTATTTTCGCAATAAAATTTAAATAAATTAATTAATATTTTTTGTTACGAACAAATGAATAATATTTCTATTTATCAGAAGTCCAAGGATTTTGTAAAAATTCAGTAAAAGTTTTTGATGAACAACGAACGTCACGTTTCCGTAGGCCCCCGTCCCCCTTGTCACATCTTGTCACACTCAGCAAGACCCCCCCCCCCGGTATGCGAACGTATTTTATGAACGGTCCTTCAAGGAATGAAGTTAGTAATCCCTAATTTATTTTTTACTGGAACTGTTGGAATTTCTTCATTAAAAAGTACCTATAGACCAGGGTCGATAATTTTTGAAACAAAAAAAAATTATAGTACAATGAAACCCATTGGAAAAGGAAGAGAATATAACAGAAATGAAAAGAAAAATAATTTACGGGCGATCTAAGATCGGGAAGGGGAAGGGGGTGAGTTTTTAAGGGTAAAAAATGGTTTTCCTTGATTTCCGGAAAAACTAAAAGTCTTATGGAAAAAAGTTTAATGGAAAAGTTGTAGGTAATAAAAAGAGCTACAACTTTTGTATTTACACTTTTTTCACATAACCTCAAAATTTATGTGAAAAATTCATACAACCAAGTTTTTGGTTTTTTATTTTTCTTTTACAAAAAAAATTTTTTCACGAAATTTGGTGAAAACTTACCTATTTATGTCCCAAACACGCTGTATGTTTTTTGATTTGAAATATTTATTTTTTCACCTTATTTTTACTTAATATCGAAATAGCACCCTAATTTTCAATCGAAAATTCTCACGTCAAAATATCTACTTTTCTAAAAACATTGGTGGGCTTTTTCTTCGTTGAAATCTCTACTTTCTGATGGTGTGAAAAAAAAATATACATTACTATGGTAAGTTTTCTCAGGAAATGCAAAAACGAAGAAAACTAAATTAATATTTTTAAAAATATTTTAATGAATAACGTAATCAGTATAAAGTATGTGAATTCAATAGTACGATTTACATGTAGATATATTTATATATAATGAGATTTTCTACGACAAATGTAATTAGATATTAGAATTTAATAAATCAACTTTTTTACTGAAAAAAATAGCAGCGGTTACATTTTTTAGATAAAATTTTCTTCGTTTTTTTGCATTTCCTGAAAAAACTTACCATAGTTATGTATATTTTTTTCACGCCATCAGAAAGTAGAGATTTCAACGAAGAAAAAGCCCACCAATGTTTTTAGAAAAGTAGATATTTTGACGTGAGAATTTTCGATTGAAAATTAGAGTGCTATTTCGATATTAAGTAAAAATAAGGTGAAAAAATAAATATTTCAAATCAAAAAAATTACAGCGTGTTTGGGACATAAATAGGTAAGTTTTCACCAAAGTTCGTGAAAAAAAATTTTTTTTTGTAAAAGAAAAAAAAAACCAAAAACTTGGTTATATGATTTTTTCACATAAATTTTGAGGTTATGTGAAAAAAGTCTAAATACAAAAGTTGTAGATCTTTTTATTACCTACAACTTTTCCTTTAACTTTTTTCCATAAGACTTGTAGTTTTTCCGGAAATGAAGGAAAACCGTTTTTTACCCTTAAAAACTCACCCCCTTCCCTTTCCCGATCTCAGGTCGCCCGTAAATTATTTTTCTTTTCATTTCTGTTATATTCTCTTCCTTTTCCAATGGGTTTCATTCTACTATAATTTTTTTTCACCTTTTACTATTTTTGTAGGCCTCAACACTAGTCTACTGTGCTCTTATTGAGAAAACAGATTGTTCTCATTTGTTTTTTGAAGGAACTTTACACGGTGATTTGGACAATTGTGTTATTTAATAAGGCCGTCAAAATTTGGTTATTGTTATTTAATCCTTTGTGAAAATAGGGAATGATTAAAAAAATATTTTAGAAGTATAAGTATTACTGTTAGTAGAAAATTAATTTATTTTTTATATTATTATTATTATTATTATTAAAACTATAATCTACGATTCTTCACTAATTTCATTTATTTTTAGTTATTTTATGTATCACGGCGTATTAAGTTAAGTACCTGTAGACTTCTGTACCATTACTTTTTCCATAATCAAGTCCTTCTTAATTATACCGCTGACAAACGTTGTTCCTTTGCAATTTGTTTCCGTGTCAAACATCACGAAAAGACTGATGACGTTTGATGTTGCCACCGACTTTTTAATTAACGTGTAGCGATTAAATTTCTAGGCAGTTTCATTTAGCAAAATCTAATATTACGAGTAAAGAAACTAGCAAGTACGTAGATGCGTGTCCTAGTGTAGGTATAAAACAGTGAACATTTACGTTAATTACTTGTATGTAAATATGTGGGTATATGCCGTAAAAGCAAACACCCAGATCCGGTTTGTTTACCTTTTACGAAAGGAAATAGAATATATTTTTCAAATAAGATTGTGAAATTGCCAAATGAAAGAAATTCGAAATAAAAAGCATTGAAAAACAGAGGTACCCTCTAAACAATTTGGTGGTATTTAACATATAACACTTATTAACTATTAATAACTGTAACTGTAGGTATTTAATTTAATTTCTTAGTAGAGCATTTTGCATATATAAATAGTAAATTAAAGAAAACGGACGTTGTATTGTTTTACTTTTATTTGAGAGTTTTCTTCAAGTGAAACAATATCATTTTCGTTTTATTTCTTTTCAGCTATTTATCAGATTTTATCTTTCAAAGGAAAATTACTAATACGTCTAGGACGACCGAAAAAAGCGTTGCTTTGAGTGCACAACTGGTTACGTAAGCGCGTACATACGATGTGCGTAGGCAGGACTAGGAAAGGAGCAAGAGAGTAGTGATGTCAAGTACGATTACTTTTTGGTACTCGTTAGTACCAGTTACTTTATTAATCAATACTCGTTACTTTGTAATCGTTACAAATACTAGTTACTTTTTCTGTAATACATAATATCGTTTACCTAGGTACGATCCACAGTAACGGCGATTACCAATAAATAATCGGTAATATGTACCTATATGTATAATTATGTTATTCCCTTTTTATATCTATTATCTTTTATTCCTAAATAAAAAATAAACAGTTCAATAGAAATTTAGTTTTATAATAATAACAATAAGAAAAGTGCAGCTCTCTTTATAAATCAATAGAACTCAACAAGCCATTTTTTAACATTGTACCTAGTACCTAAATTATACGTAACTATAAATACAGATATTTATATTATCGTATGTTGACGCAAACGACGACGCGATGTTGATCTACATGTTTATAATAAAATAATAACACGATGAATGGTGCAAGTAGTCCTTTAAGCACGAGCTTGTCTTTGTCATAGATAGTCTTCGTTCTGTTTCATTTCCACCCATACATCATATATACCTAGATATGAACTTAGGTACATAGTATGGATATTGAATTGAACAGGTACATGGTACATTTTTTTGTTCCCATATCCTGCACAAAATAATATTGGTAATCGAACTGGCATGGCATATCGATTACCGATTACCTCGATTACTTCGTCTTACGACTCCTACGACTAATGTACCGAACAGTACCGAGAGTACCGATGGGACGCGGTATAACTAAAAGTAATCGGTAACGATTACTTTCTCAAAGTAGTACTCGATTACTACGATTACTACCAAGTAACGAGTATTGAGTAACGAATCATTACAATATTGACATCACTACAAGAGAGACAAAGTTTAGTGGTAATATTTAAGCAGTCTCTTATCATATTTTTTTTAATGCACTACTACATGTTTTTAGTGCTACCAAATGTAAAAAGTCACCCAGATAAGTTGTTTTTTAATAGCAATAACTGACCATTAGTAGAAGACTAATAAATGTATGTCATTACTGCATTAAAAATTGTACTAGACCTAATATATTTTTACATATAAAACAATTTATAAGACGTTTTGATGAACAAAAGTAAGTACCTACATAATAAAAGTAAAAGAGATCGAAACGTCGCGTCGTATTGGGTACCTATAGTTTATTTTATTGTTTCTTAAATTTTTGATGGAATGTTTTCATTTCAATTCAATTCAATTGTGACTTCTTAGTCAAGTGAATATTTTTTTAAAATGCACATTTCCTTTATTTTATTCAAATCTATAACAAAGTGTTCCCACTAGGACTAGGTACCTACACTGTAAATATATAGTAAAATGAAGGTATTTTAAGTGAGGATCTCGTTTTCATTCAGAGAAATTCAGAATGACGACATATGTTTACAAAATTCGAGTTTTAGTTGTTGGGGTTTATACACGGACCGTCTGTAAAGAAGCTTCGCTTTTAAGAGAAATTCGACTCGCGAGTTTATGATTTCTAACCATGAATTTTTTTCCTAAAGACTTCAAAAAAAGTTTAACTCTTTCTAAGAGGGGTAGTTATTGTGAAATTTCTTGTAAAGTTTAAGAAAAAATTCTAAAGAACCGTTTTTGAAAAAATAATTAATAAAAGTGGGTCTAGCTAAATTGTGTCAGGATTGTAGCTTAGTACGTATAATAGCTTACAAAGTTCATAATCAAAAATATAAAAAAATCGTTAGGTAGATTAATTAATATTTGGGTAACAAATTACGCCCCTTCTACTCTTTCCCCGCGGTGTTTCTGGAAATATAAGAATTTAAAGAACCGCATTTTTGGATTCCTCGTCATTGACCTTTTTCAACTATACTTGACATCATTTGTAATAAAACAAAATTCGATTTTTGTTATATTTATACATATGTATATGTACATTAATAATATCTGCTCATTAAAAATAATTTATATTACTTTTTTGAACGGTGAATATACGGATTAATATAATTTACCACTTTGTCAAATATCAAGGGTCTGCCAAGCGACCGTGACAGACAATTGATTGGATGGACGGACGGGTGAGTGATTTTATAAGGATTTCGTTTTTCGTCTTCCAGGGTTGACACTAAATTGCTCAGTTGTCCGATCACCTATTTTTTGTTGTCAGTCTGTATTACTACAAAAAATATAAAACTGCGAAAGCATCGTTCTTTTAACCCAAACCACCCTAAACAGAGGGCTAAGAGGATAACATGCCTGTCACGTAAGTCCTTTTTTGCTTGAGGATAGCTACTATTGCTAGAATTTTGAATGAACCTAATGTTTTTAATAAAAATTGCAATTAAGGTTAAAATGGAGTACAAAAGAACGTTGACTGCGTTTCTTTTTTCTATACTTAAGAATTTATTCAAGAATTTACAACTATTCAGAACATCACATAATGATTCAAAACATTTTCTAACTCCTTTTAACATTCTGAACATTCTTGAATGATCTTCAAGATTCTGGAACATTCTTGAACATTGACAAATCATTCTGATATGTTATAATAAAACATTCTTTTACTTCTTAGAACATATTTGAACTCCCTGTAACATTCTCAAAAACTCTGCTTCATTCTCGTCCCCACTTCGTGCTGTTTGCTGGGTGAGTAGTGACATCAGTAGACGTCTGGCGGGGATGACTAATCAATTGATAATAATTGATCAGTTATCGACCACTGAGAGTTGATGATTATTACAGTACTAATATCGCTATAAAAATATTGGAGTTGGTGGTAGAAGGGAGAAAATTTAGGGTAATATGTATTTTTTGATGCCAAATCATAAAAAAATAAAAATAAAAAATTTTGTCCAAAAAATAAAAAACAGTTAGGGGTGGAAAACCCTTATCACTTAGGGGTATTAAAAATAGATAGTAGCCGATTGTCAGACCTATTGAATATGCATATAAAATTTCATAAAAATCGGTCAAGCCGTTTCGGAGGAGTATGGTCACTAACATTGTGACACGATAATTTTATATATATTAGATCAGGAATGGCGAACCAATGGCACTCGTGCCACAAGTCGCACGTTTGAAAATTTTGATGGTACGCACAAAAACAATTTTTTTTGTTAAGTTATCTTTTTTAATAGAAATGAATTAAAAATGATTAATCTACACTTAATTTATAGTTTATGATATAAATTTCTAGTACTGAATACCTGTCTTAGTATGTTAACTAGAACCGTCAAATTATACATTTTATTATTAAAATATCGCATGAATTCTTTCGAAGTATATACAGATGCGCATTAGATAAAAATTTTTGCGTATCCAGTTTCGCCTTCTTAAGGTATTTGAATGTTGTTGCTGTCGCAGCGTTCGAATCAAAATTTATTTTATATCCTGATACAATACCATTTGAAAAAATAAATTTAAAAGTCCTTGAGTGGTTAAATTTTAATGAATTAGAAATGGAATTAGTTGAATTTCAGTCAAGTACCATATAGAACCAAAAATTTGTTGATTTAAGAAATGATTTAGAAATTATTGAAAGTAATCGATTATTGGATAAAATAAATAAAATTGCAGAAGATGAAATTCTAACTATACATGGAATTCAGTTTGACACGTTTAATTGTTTAAAACTTTAAAAATATTAGCAAAGGCAATTTTATCAATATTTTCATCGACGTGGGCATGTGAATCTCTATTTTCAGAATTAAATTTTATAAAAAATAAATATAGGAATAGAATGACGGATGAGTCGAGCTCTGCATGCGTACTGTTGAAATTAACTAAATATGAACCAGATATTAAATCTTTATCATCTTGTGTACAGCAACAAAAATCACATTAAAAACAATTGTTTTTAACGTGAATTTTGTTTCTAGCATATTGCTTTTTGTAAAACATTGATTAATAAAAAAATGTTTAAAGATGAATTGCTTTTGTTTGTTTGTTTAATTATAGTTACGTATAGTTTCACCACACTAATATTTCGAATGAAATTTTATTGTGGCACGTTACCTATTTAAAAAATAATTTTTATGACTTTGTAGCACGGACATCAAAAAAGGTTCGCCATCCCTGTATTAGATGATAAATGCGTGAGATATATTAGAGATTTTAGGCAATGCTGATTAAAGTAGATGAAGTAGTTTTCTCTCAGTTTGTACCTCTCAAATGCACCTTAATGAGTAAGATGTGGTGGGATTCCCCAGTCCTGAAATTAGAATGTACAATGCTGCATATTACTCCCTTATAATATGATAAATACGTGAGATATACTAGAGACATTAAGGAGTTTAGTTCTTTTTCAGTTAGGGCATCTTCCTCCCATTTAATGAGATTTGGTAAGATACTGTGGGCCCTCCTAGTTCTGAAACCAGGGCGAAGCCTTGCTGCACATTCTTATGATTAAAATCTTTTTATCCCATACTGCAGCTACTGGTAGAATAAGGGATTATAGAGTTATTCATTAAAGCTGTGTGTCCATAAACTATGTGATGTAGTTTTCTCTTAATTTGAACTTCTCCCTACACCTTAATTAGATTTGGTAAGATGTGGTGAAATTCCCCATCTCGTTACGTCAGATTTACCTTATAGTAAGTAAGAAAGGAAATTATTACAATTCATTCAATTGAAAAGTTACTTTAAATGACTAAAAAGTCTGTCAATTAGCTATATGGACGACCAGACGCTCAACGAGATTTTACTAGAAATCAATCTACATTCGGTGTTGAGACTGAATTCTAGTAAAATTGACTTGATTAGAAAACATTTTTTACACTTCTTATCACTATTTTTACTAAACTATTCTCATTCTAGTATTTTTTTCTTTACGACACGATAAAATAATCGAGAGGTAGAGAAAAAAAGTCTAGAATTATTTAGCTTGATTATTCTAATACTAATTATTAGAAAGAATGAAAAATTGTTTTATACCACCAAGTACATTTTATGAGAATTCTAGTATTATTTACTAGAAAAATTTTGCTCGTGTCATCAAGTAATAAAATCATGATTATTTTTGTCTATGTGAGATTTCATAAGATTTTAAGTAACGCCTCCCCCATTGGAAGCTTGCGAATTAGTTAAACGACTTTCACCACAATAATTTTATAAGTAAATAGAACTCGAATTTTATTAAAGCTAGAGTTCTAGAATAACGTTTTCATTGATTTATTTCATATGTTAATAGTACACTTAAAATACGAATGAAGATAAAGGACCCCCATCCCCTAATATAAACCTTTGTATGATAATTGGCGGGTTACCTTTTCGATAGAAATTTGATCGTTGACCTCGTCGCCCTCGGGGTGTTGTTCGCGCGCCACTGACAACTGTTGAACGATGATGCACCAACGCTGTGGTCGTCGCACGCAGCCGCACATGCAGGTGGTAAAAGGGAACATCACCGAGCGAGCGGCTTGAATCCTCTGAATCCTTGGAGCAGATTCGCACACCTAATGTACCTCACTTCACTTCACTCAAACAATAAAAGACACTATCAAACTAACTAAATAACTAAAACCCGACGACTGACTGTTTGTTGGTCTGTTTGTCGCGGGTCAACTAATGTACAAACACCGACACAACTATTGTAGAACAGGGAAAGTTCGACGACCAACGAGCGTGACACACGCGAAAAACTGCAGTCGGTTTGCCGCCCTTACAAAACGCCGTCAAGGGGTAGGACGCGAAGAAGGAAAGTGAAGACGGGTGGTGGGGCCCGGGGATTCGCACAACACACGTTGTCGTCCTCAGCGCATGGAAATGAAATATTTTGCCGATGTTGCCGCTTGGAAAATATTTCGGCCGATTTGTATAATTTTCCAGTGACGGTTCGTGGCTCTGAATATAAATTGGGGGTTACCTACATATTTATGATACGATACGGTGGATATTCAGAATTCATTCGCTCAATAAAGTCATCTTTGATCTTTGTGTTTGTACATATATGCCACAGTTTGTTCATTTTTTTGCGTCTTAACACACAAGTTAATACGGAGTGTTTAAAGTTCAGTTCATTTTTTCTGTTTTTAATTCATTTGGTGAAAATCGTGATTTTTGAGTTCAACACAAATTTTTTAATTTTATGTTCAGAGTCGACCCTTTTTGTTTGATGTCGAATCCCAGATTCTCTTTCTTTTTTAAAATTTACTTACAAAATACTTGGTCAGCGCCACCGCCACCCCGCACCCTTCGGATCTATAAGGGTCAGGCTGTTGGTACGGTTGTGATTAATCGAGGGCTCGTTTTATGATATGACCGACACTTGGGTCAATTTCTTAAAACCGTGCAGATGTTTTAACTTTCTAATTTTTATTTCCTACAACCATAAAATGTACAATGCGCTTCCAAGACATTTTAAAGTGTAAACAGGTTTTTACAAACAACATGCTTTTAGTGAGAAATTCTGCACAAAATTATGATTAAAATATAAAAATATTAATCACACGTTTCTCGGTAAAAAAAATTAACATTAAAAAAATTGTGGAACATCTGAGTATGTTATCAAACATTTTATAGAATTTTACATAATATTTTGAATTTTTTTGGAAATTCTAACAAAGTGTTGGATAGTTCAAAAATATTCTCTAACATTTTAAAGATTTTCCCACAACATTTTGAAACAACTAGCATTAGTTTAAAACGTTCTAGTGAATTATAAGAAAGTATCGGAAGGTTCAGGAATCATTTTATAGAAATTTCCAGGGGACTTTAAAACGACTAGATTTATTGAAACACCTAGCGTTGTATTTGAAAATATTCGGGGAAATTCAAAAAAGAACTTTGTCACACTTTCTGTAGAATCTACAATCTACGACGTATTGAAACAATAAGATTTTTTTCCATATTTAGAAACAATAAAAATTTTCGTAGAAATTTGTAGAAGTAGTGAAACATTTAAGAATTTCAAACGTGAAATTTTTCTATGAAGCTATTATAATTTTCTTAGATAACGATCTTAAAAGTTCTATAAACTTTTCGACAATATTTAAAACCATTAGAATTTTTTAAACAATTCTAAGAATCACTAAAAAGGTACTAAAACATTCGCCACTGTTTTTAATCATTTTATTCAATTCACTACAATATTTTGAAATCACTAAAATTTTTTTGGAATTGCCAGAGGCTTCTGAAAAGCGGAGGTAGTAAAACATTCAAGAACGTTCTTAAATTTTCTATAAAATTTTCCACAATTTTTTGAAACATTACAATATTATTTTATAAAATTCATGAAGGTTCTTAAAACGAATCGAAATATTCAAGAACGATCTCAATCATTCTATAAACTTTTCTACAATAGTTGATACAACTAGATTTTTAGAAAATTTCTGAAAAGACATGAAGTATTTAGAAATGTTTTCAATTGTATTGTTGAATTTACCACATTTTAAAACAATTAGAATTTTTTAGAAAATTCTGAAAAAGTAATGGACTATTTAAGAACGTTCTTAAACATTTTATAGAATGAAATGCTTTGAGTAGATTCTATGAAATTTTGATTCAGAAACGTTTCAAACAGTTTATACAATTTTCCGCAATACTTTGATACAAATAGAAGTTTTTAGAAAATTGTAGGAAATTCTAAAAAATTAGTAAAACATTCAAGAAATTCTTAAAGATTGTATGAAATTTTCCATAACTTCTTAGAAAATTCACGAATGTTTTGAAAACGAACTGGAACTTTCAAAAACATATTGTATAAACTTTTTCACAACATTTGAAACAAACAGAATTTTTTAAGAAATTTTTGGGAAGCTCTGAATTCAGAAATGTTTTTAATCATTTTATTGAATTTACAACGATATTTAAAAACAACCAAAAGTTTTTAGGAAACTTCAGAAAATTCTTGAGAACGTTATTGTTGATTCTATAGAATTTTCCATGACTTTTTGTTTTGTTTTTAAACATTTATATTATTTATTACACCATTTTGAATCTATTTTTTTTTTGTTAAGAAATCCTACGAACGTAGTCGGACATTTAAGAATGTTTTCGAACATTCTGTAGATCGATTTAAGAACATTTTTATACATTCCCTTAAATGTTTTACAGTATTTAAAAATAACTAATTTTTTTCAGGAGAATATTGACGAAATAGTGGAACATTTCAGAATATTTTCAAACTTTCAAGAACTACCCACACAATTAGGAATATATCAAAATATCAGAGAAAATGTATTTAAGAAACTAGTTTCCTGCTTAAGTAAGAAGAAATCGATTTTGAGTTGGGTTTGAGTTTAACGATGAAAAGCTCGATGCAAATAAATACCGATATTTGATACCTACATGCCATTGAATTATCCCTGCTAAAATGTTCAAATTCATGATACGTAACATCTGTAGAAGTAATTCCATTTAAAGGTCCAATATATTTGGTTTATTGTCACGCATTTCATGTAGGCAGTTGTTTGAATTGAAGTAGTAGGCACGACGTTAAGGGTTTGTTTGTCACATTTTCATTGCTTTTCCGCAAAATTTACAAATGTTACACTTAGTAAACAAGCGTGCTGTTGGGTGACGTAGCAACATTACTTAAAGTCATATAAATAAGAGCCCCTTTTTGAAAACATTTGTTATCATCGATTTTATTCGAAAAAGAGAAATCAACAATTATCTAAATGTATTCCTGGAAGTCAGGACAAATTTCATTTATTTTTTTTTTTTCAATTTACGTCAATCCGTTTTTAAATCGTCACCCACAACTTTTTCGTTCCTAACAGAAAACGAATACTACTTGAGGTGGTGAATTTTTGAGAAATTGTTTGCAATGTGTTGACCGTTAACAATTTGTCTTTTGAGTTTGGCAATTATAAAGCAAAGGCTTAAGAACTCTAGGGATGAATATAATTTTATATTTAATGTAGTGGTAGATTTTCTAAATAACTAGCAGCAATACCCGGCGTTGCTCGGGTAAGAATATATCACACGTTTGATGGAACATTCTAGAATATTTGCGAATTTAGAACTATCCAGAACATCCCATAATGATTCAAAACATTCTCTAACTTTTTTTAACACTCTGGAACATTCTTGAACATTGCCAAATCATTCTGAAATGTTATAATAAAACATTCTTTTACTTCTTAGAACATATTTGAACTCCCTGTAACATTCTAAAAAAATCTGCTTCATTCTTATCGCCACTCCGTGCTGTTTGCTGGGTGAGTAGTGACATCAGTAGATGATGATGAAAATTAAGGGTTATAATGTATTTTTTATTGCCAAATCATAACATAAAAATAATATAACAGTTAAAACCCTTATCACTTAGGGGTATGAAGTTTACAGTTAGAGAGGCTTTTTAATTTTTTCTCCTTACGTTCCGCCAAAGGTCCGCAACCCAACCCTGTAGTTCATGAAGGTTATATGGTAGATTGCGTACCATCCTTCATGAAGAAGGCTTGATTTTTTTAATGTTTTGAAGATGTGGGTGTCAAAAGAGTTACCGTCCCAAGAGATAAAGTTTCAAGAATTTTACAAAATGTCCGAGAAAGTGATAGATTTCTTCAGAAGATTAAAAATGTCCTAGATTTTCCCGGAAAGTTACAAAATATTTTGGAATGTTTTAGAAGGTTCAAGAAAGTTCTAGAATTAATTAATAGATTTTCTAAAATTTTTCATAAGGTTCATGAATATCCTAGAATTTTCCAGATTCTAGAATTACAGGGATTTTTTCGAATATAATGGAATCCTATAGACCGCTGACTTTTCTTGGGCGAAGCGAAGGTAATTTGGCTGGTACGTTAAAAAAAGTTTCATGTAGATTTAAAAAACCAATTAGTACTGAAAAATAAATTACCCTAAGATGTACCTTCATTTTAAGAAAAACGACGTTGTCTCCAGTTGTTATCAGACGAATGAGTTTTTTAAATTGATTACTTGAAATCTTTGTCATCTGCATAAAACATTCATTTTTAATACTTTGCTTAATTTTACAACCAACCATTAAGTAACATTTTCGAACTGAGAACTTTTACAATAAAGTGAAATTGTACAGTTACGAGTTACGACCCAGATTCGACAATGTAGAATGTAGTATTTTCCAAAAGGTTCGGGACTTTTTCAGAAGGATCTAGAATGCTCTAGATTGTTCTAAAACTTTCCAGAAGAATTTATAGTGTTCTATAATTTTCCACAAGGTTCGAAAAGGTTCTAGAATGTGATTGAATTTCGTAGAAGGTCTGAGAATGTTCTAAAATTCTCCTGAAAATTCGAAAATGTTAATAAAACAATAGAAAAGTAATTTGGCTAATACCTTTTTTAAAAAATAAAAATTCATATAGATTTAGAAAAATAATTTATTAATTCGCCCCAAAATGTAAGTTCAAATTAAGAAAAAACGACTTTGTCCCCAGTTGTTGCCAGACCAATAAGTGTTTTAAACTCCTTGTTTAAAAAGTGCGTCATCTGCACAGAATATTCACTTTTAATACTTTAATTTTACAATCAAAATTTGCCTGATGTATGTAGTTAAGATTGAAACTTTGTAATTTTTTATGACATTTAATAACATTCTCGTATCAACAACTTTTACAATAAACTGAAATTGGACAGTTACGAGTTACGACCTAGATTTTGGTTCCTTTTATTACATATCGAAGTAAAGACGAGACATTTTAGATTCTATTTTATGTAAACTTTAAACAAAAATTAATTTTAAATGATGAAACCGTCAGATTTTTCGTAAAGTTACATTATAACTAAGGGGCGGAGGAAATCTCCCCAGTTCTCATTAAAAACGAGAGGGATATTTCACGAACTTTTTATACAAACAACAATTATCATTATTATACCCTGACATTTATAAGTAGGTACCTACGTTTTTATGTCTGAATAGACCGAAGAAAATGTCTATCTTTGGCAACGTTGTCCTCTTTGTTGACGTTTCCTTTCATTTTCCTCATCCCGTACATTGCCGACTATGTACCATCACCAGCCACCTGCAGGCACTAGTTTACCGGGGTGCTTGATGTTGCTCCAGGTTTTGGAGAACGGGGATCGATAATACTACTGGATAGGGCCCGTGCGGGGGTGCCGCGAGGCAGAACGTACCCGAGTGAGTAGTTGATAGCAGGATGTAATAAAAATTATGCCTCCAGTGTATTTATAAAGCACTTATTACCACACATATATCTATATCTGTATGTCCAATACTATTTTTTATGATTCCTGTTTCAACTCAAAAACTTTTGACGATTCAGTTCAGTACATAATATGTATTTGGAACAACTTTTGGTTGAAATTTATACCTATTCATGATATCGGGTGTTTCTGGTTCAATTGCCCTTACTTAAAATCTGAATTCAGGATCCCAAAACAAGAAAACGTATTATATAATAAAGAAAATACGTCATTAAATGATTATGCCCCTTAGAAGATGAGGACCAAAATTGGATTATTATGTTTTTTATTTTTGAAATTGAAATAACAAAATTAATTTTCGTAGACATTTTTTATTGACAGGAACACTTCTGAAGGACTATTTTTGATCATCCAAATATAGAAGTGTTTCCTTTAAAGAAAACATTTCGTTAAATTAGTTACGGTTTTTTTTTTCTGAAATTATAAATAAATATAAAATTTAATTTTCATTAAAAATTTCTACAGACAGAAACACTTCTAAAGAACCTTTGTTTAAATCATCCCTTACATGAAAAAAGGATGAAATTAGAATCAAGATTTTAGTAGTTTTATTAAATAAAACACTTTTCTAAATCGTTATGTGAATCGCGAATTTCTTATTTTTTTTATTCATAAACAAGCAGTTATATAGAAATAATAAAAAATAAAAATCATAAAATTTTCTAAACCAATTCAGCGTTTGAGTGCATATTTTTTATTATGAAATTCGAATCCGTACAAAAGTAGTAAAAAATACGGGTTCGTGGCTTTTATAATAGTAAAATAAGGGACGATGAAAAAAATCCTTAGAAGTAGAAAATATCTCCCAAAGTTATTTTTTATTTATTTCCAAAGGACCTTAAATAACCCCATTTTGACCACTGAAAATCGCCGATATAAGGTCATTCTTACAAAACCGTAGAAAAATTATGGTTTTGTTGTTTTAATAGATACAAATGTGGTGAGTCGGAAAATCACCTGTAATCCTAATAATAAAATTTTGAATCTTGTGACTACGCCTCTGCTGGTTTTCATCGTCAATAGGATTATTTAAAATCATATCTGAATGAAGTCTTTCCTGCTCTTTTTATTTCTGATATCAAAAATATACCATAACGTTTCAAAAATGAGCTTGACCTGGAAATGTCCTTGAAGGTCACGCCTAAGGTCAAAAGTAAGGTCACCAAAGAACAACCCGTAAAAAGTTTTATACTTTTTTTGTATTAAGCATATACTCCTGGCCCGTTATTCTGCTGTTCAGTACCTTGCAGGTCATTTGTAAGGTCACGATCTAGTGCCACATTTAGTAATTATCTACAACTTCAATATTCAAAGTTTTAATGAAAGATCTTTATTTTGATCTCTAAAACTGTCCATTTTTCGGCTTCGAGCAAATGGGCACTTAATTAGGACGTCATAATATACTATAATATATTATAGTATATTATGACGGTATACCGCAATTTCAGAAAATTTGACCGGGACCCAAAACACATAAAATTTGTGGAAGGTTCTTTGAGAAGGTAATGAAAAATCAGACTTTGACCTCCATCCCTTTTGCAGGAACGTAAGTAACTTAATGAAATACTTTTTTATTTTGGAGTTCCTAATTCAAATTATATATTTGACCAGTTTAACCTGAAGTACCTTGTATAATTAATAATTGAATTGTTTGACATGTATTTACTACGGTCTATGGCCAAAAGTTTTCTTTTCCTTTTTAATGAGATGTTCTTGGCATAACACAGAAATCCCAAGATATGTAATTTTCATGTTATATTTGCTCACACAAATGTTAAATCATATAATCCCCACAGGATGAGGGTTGAACTACAGATTTCCACCGTTCTGTGGTCCTTTGAAAAGATTTTATATAACACGGTCGTACTTTATTTGGCTCCTCGGAGATCTATCTGTGTTAACCGAAAAAAGAAACGAAACTAAATTTACATTTCCCTATTTTATTTCTTTACGAAGAAGTATTACAGAAAATGTAAAGTATTCACATTTTTATTTGGGGTGATTCAAATTATAGTAGGATTATTTTATCCTTGCCATCACGTGACCTGAACGAGGTGTATGAATCAAACGGTAATAGTTCTTACTCATAACAGGGCTGAAAAGTTCGTAGGCTGACCCATATATGGCGCTACTAGTATCAAATCCATATGATTTTTAGTTAGCCCTAACCTTTAAAAGACGCGTGTATAAATTTGACAGCTGTTACACTATTAGTATCTGAGTTATAGAATTTTTAGTGAAAGAAGTTTTGTTACTTTGAAAAAATGGATAAAAAGTGCTGTTTCATCAAGACAATGCACCGTGTCATAAATCAATGAAATCGATGGCAAAATTCTATGAATTGGGCTTCGAATAGCTTCCCCATCCACCGTACTCTCCAGATCTGACCTCAGCGACTTTTTTCTGTTGTCAGACCTCAAGGGGATGTTTGCTGGACAGAACTGAAGAGGTAATCGCCGAAACTGAAACCCATTTTGAGGCTAAAGACAAATCGTATTATAAAAATGGTATCGAAAAATTACATGACCGCTATAATCGTTGTTTCGCCCTCGAAAGGAACTATATAAATATTTTTTTCTATGCTAGCCTACGAACTTTTCAGCCCGCCTGTTATGTCAAATATTGACAGCATACAATTATAGGTTACATTGTGTAAAGAATGAGTTGACGTAGGTACCTTAAGTAATAAAAAAAAATTTAAAACAGTATTATGCAAACAATTGTATGACAATAATGTTGTTACAAAAACTATTTTACTCGCAATAGATTGCATATTTTTAAATGAACAATTAACTAACAAAAAAAGGAAGGTTATTAATTAGGCATAAAAAAAATTTTTCTAAATAAGTTTGGTTAAGATAGGTGAGCGAAAGGGGAAACTTTATACTCCACAACCTGACCCACATATAACAAGCGGATGGAATGTTAATTTGATAAAAAGGTCGTCTTAAATTATTTATTCCATTTTTCATTTCCATCCCTCCACAATTTCTCAGAGACATACGTACCCCCTCCATTCCGCTCACCCTCGGCGATCGATGGCCATCCATTATATATTAGAATATTTTCATCCCATTTTAATTGTTAATTGAATGGGACGTTGATTTTATAAAAATGTTGCCTCGGTTTATTTATTCTATTTTTGATGTGAAGCATCTATAGGCTCGGATAAACCGGATTGTTGGCGTGGCGACGCTCGCCATGCGCAAGCAACTGTGCGATTCTCTTCCCACTCGGTTCGACGGTGTCGTTTACTATATTATAGTTAACTAGAAGATGGAAGTGAATTAATTATGATTGTTGTGTACATTTCACCTAATAAAAAAATTAATGATGTTTCATTTTTACATAAGAAATTATTGCCGTACAGTCACAGAGGTTCAATAATTTTTAAAACCAATAAAGATAAACTACCATTGATTTTAGCTGGAGATTTCAATGTAAATTTTGCTAAAGATTTATCAATGCTATTAATTACGTACGTTCACCCAAAAAGAATTTTAATTGCAAATTAACAACAATCCAAGAGAACCTACTACCAGATATGCAACAACAATAGATGCTGTATTTATTAGATGTCTTGATAACGAATGTTATGTCGAATACTTTTGTAACATACCTACTTCAGTTATCCTCGACCAATTATCACAGTAATGCTGTCAGAAGCAACATCGAATATACATAACTATTACTAAAGTCACTGATTAAAAGATTTGAGTTGTCGCAGCTTCATATAAATTTTTGAATATAAAATTTTTGTATTTAATAAAAATAAATGTTAATTAAATAAATAGGTAGTCATCATTTTGTGGAAAAAATTCGTAATATATTATTCTATTAGGGTTTTTCCGACAATTTCACAACTAAATTTGGGAAATAATGTTTTTCTAAAAATGACGTTGTGCTGAGCTAAAAGATGATACGATACGGTATGACGGATATTTTCCTGGCGTAAATACCCACGTTTTTATTTTCTCGCAATTCAACAACCATTTCATCTCTATTAGTTATGACTTGTTTTCTGAGTTTGGTCACGCGTAAGTTCCACTGTTCTCAGTTATTGTTTTGTGCCCCATGTTTTTCGCCGACTTAATTGAGTCTGTTTTCGTTATCAAAATGTCCCGAGCTATTTTGCTTCGTATCTCGAAATGCTTTCGATGATGTATTGGGAGCTTTTTCTCTAGGGTTCATCGTTCCCTTCTTTACATCCAGTCTTGTCTTGAGTCGATGACTTCTTATTTTTCATCTTCTTGAGTATAATTGTCTCAAATTCACTCGATCGTAATCAATGGACGGTGGTGTATGTTTTTTAGAATTCAAAAAAGAAAATAGCAGGGTGAATGGAATAAAGAATAGAAAAAACGCTTTTTTAACAATTTTTATTTTTAAGATTGGAAATAATTTACAAATAGGCATAAATTAAGCAAGTTTCAGTTGACAAAAATGAATATTCAAATATATTATCACCAATTTCTGAAAAATACCCTAAATAACAATAAATTCCTTAACAATTAATTAATTATTTATTTAACACTGCAACACTAAACATGTGCTAACAATTACTTCATTATATTCACAAACACTTATTTTTCTGTCAAAAAAATTATATCACCCTGTATTAATATTTATTTTATACAGTTGCTTATTTATTGGTACTCTCCGCAAATTTTCAGGTGAAAAAAAAAATTCTCTTATTACCAGTCATGTATTTGTATGTAAGCGTAATTTTACGACCCCTCCACAACAAATTGAAATTATAATACCACCCCTTTCGATATTAATTAAATGGCATTTGTATTTGTATCATTTTAAAAAAAAATTCCATCCCATTTTATCAAGAACCGTTTATTGGAACGAGCCCCTACAACGAAGGATCATAAAAGTAATAAAAAAGGCATTGTATAAGATAAGTATCAATTTGGATTAAGTCCAAGTGGCTATATGTGTTTATTAGAAGACGCCCCATGTGAGCTTTCGGTTTTCTGGAGCAGTCGGGCAGGAAAAGCTCTCGCAGCAGTAGTCCGTGAACGCGGAAAATAAAATGTGTGGGCAGTAACAGGATTATGTAATCCACGCAGCAGGAGCGAAAAGGGCCAACGACCCAAGTGGTCGTTGCCACTCGCCAAATGGGATAAATCTTTCCATGGCTAATTTAGAAATGATTATTATGTTTTTTGTTCGACACGACAAGACTTTTACTTAATAATATTTTATAGATAATAATGGTAAACGTAGTCTTTCTTATTGCTACAAGAAGAAATTCAATGACTCCTGGAAGCACAGAAGGTAGAGTTGAACATTTAAATAGGATGAATATTTATAATTGTTTATATGAGATGGCGTCAGGCACAGAGGGTTAATTGAATAGAATAAATAATCCGAGGCAACATTTTTATCAAATTAACGTTCCATTTAATTAGCAATTAAAATAGGGTGTTAATATTCTAATAGTATAAATATATAGGATGACCATAGATCGCAGAGTGTTAGGGGAATGGAGAGGGTACATATGACTCTGAGAAATGGTGGAAGGGTGGAAATAAAAAATAAAGTAAATAAACTAAGACGACCTTTTTATCAAAGTAATATTTCATCACTTTGTATTATGTGTGTCAGGTTATGGAGTATAAAAGGAGAACCTTTCTTCTCCTCTCTCAACCTTTTAAAGGTTGATTAAGAAAAAAAAAATTTTTTTCTAGAATATGGACTAAATTACGAGCCCTAACAGTTAAAAGTAAACGTTTGAATACTCGAGTTCGAGAGAATAAGATTTTTACACAAAATCTTTTTTTTTTTACATACTTAATATACAGGGTGTCCCAAAAGTCCGTGTACATAGAGCAACCACAGGTTTCTGGGAACAAAATAAGTCGGTTTAACTGCACTTAAAGTAGAACTATTTTATCCCTCAAAATGATGTATTTATTCATTAGACATTATTAATTTTTTTTCATGAAAATTAGTATAAAGGAGTTTTTCGGATCGCTTATTACTAATTTACAAGTAGACTTAAAAACTTTGAACTAGTAATTCAGTTAGGGGCCATTCATTTATTACGTAAGACGATTTTTACTAGTTTTTGGCCCCCTCCCACCCCTACATAAGAAAAAATCAGAATAGGCCGACCCCTCCCCCCTGTTTAATATTTATTACGTAAGAATCTAAAGAAAAAACTGAATATACGCTTGGTTGGTTTTGATGTTTATTTTTAAAAGTAACCATTTTCAGGAACATTTATAATCATGTTGGATGAAATCATTTTAATCGTTTGGATATAATCACTACATAACATTTTCAGTCCAGGGGCCCAAAACCCATTTAGAAAGTGAATCTATCACTGAACATCTGTAATATCAGGTGTTGCTTCTTTTGGTCACATCGACACTCGCGCTATTTCAAATCTTAACTTTGCGTATATTTGTGATCTTACGTAAGAAATATCAAGAATCCCTTCCACCCCCTTGTAAGAAAAAATAAGACATGGTCGACCCCCCTCCCTCCCTAAATCGTCTTACGTAATAAATGAATGCCCCCTTACGAAAGAAACCATCCCATTGTTCACCCCCATAAACGATTTTTTAAGTATATATATTTCATTGTCAGTTTCAGTTTTTTTAACAAAACAAAATTTCTTTATTTCAAAAAACGCAAATAATTTTCATTTTAAGGGTTGCAACTCCTGTTTTTAGAGGGCGAAAATCCAATGAATAAATACATAATTTATTAGTTATATGGGTGGTTAACCCCTCTGGGGATTTTTTGAGAAAAAAATCCAATACACCTCAACTAAATTGCCTTAAACAATTAATAAAAAAACATCTTTCAATTTTATTAAATTCCTTTTAAAATTTTTCGTTCAAAAATTACTTTTTCTTCGTCTCAAAAATATGGGGAAGCAGCTCTTAACATCCCAATTGCTGATTATTTCTTTAAAACCAAAAAGAAACAATTTCTTTAAACGATAGGGGGGTGTCAAATACACCTTTCCTTAAATATAATTGTTTTAAACATTCTTTTAGGGTTGAATAATACCATTATCAATTTTGTTTAAAAGGAAAGGTACATTCTTTAGCTTCATTTTCTGTCTCTTAAAAAAATATTGTTTGCATCGATGATTACTGATAACAATTCTTAATAAAAAAAAGCATGATACTATATGAACAAAATTTTATATAAAGACTACCCTAAGGAGGTACCTACTAACTTTTTACAAAATGCAAATTATGTACATCCACTTCTATATAAATTTGATTTGAATGAATTTATGAGGTTAATACAGAAGCGCATTTACGAGACAGTATGGGAGTATTAACCCCCCCTCCCCAAGATTTATTAAACGTTTATCAATCTGACAGCAACAATTTTTATAGTATCTCCCTATTCTTACTTGAAATTCAATAAATAATATTTATTGTTCACTTACTTATTCTTATGCTGAGTTATGTACTAACCTATTCTAACGTCTAACCGCCCCCCCCCCCCCGTCTCCAACCCTACATGCGTCACTAGGTCAATTTATTCACCAATAGGTTTTTTTTGGAAAGGTATTGCATACATTTTTATATTTTAGTATAACATACTTATATGCATCAGTGAGTAAAAATGTTGCCTTAATCCACTTTTTACCCTGTTTTTTACTTCCATCCCCTGAGTTTCCACCCCTCTACTCTTACTACAAATCTTATCTATTGTATTCTATAAGATCGTACTTGTCATCCCCTTCATTTCTCTCATATACTTTATTATAATTTACTCCATTTTAAATCTTCAACCCCCTTGCTTCTTCCCAACTAAAAACATTTGTAAGGTATTCTATAAGGTCACTCTCATCATCCCAATCGAGCAAAAATAGCCGCAAGTAGACATTTACCTAAAAGGGCAGTAAATAAGTCTTATATCTTTTGTATTACAATGAAAATAAATCTATTAGGTACCTATTATTTTAGGAGAAATATTTGTCTTGTCTCAATTAATTCTTTTGCAAGGAAACAAGGGTTTTTATTACGTGTTTTTTTTTGTTTTGTTCTCGATTCTCAAATTTCAAACATAACTTGATAATTTTTTGTGCTCGAATAAGCCAGATAAGGTAAACATTCGAGGATCGCTGTTGTTATCTCAAAACAGCAATTTTTTTTTGTAGTATACAAAAAAAGCTGGCCGTGGACGAACCGGTCAGTCACACAGTGTTTGTTTCTGCGGCGTCGCATTGCTATGGTAACGAGCATGTAACAATTCAGTTAGCCTGTTGCTTCTCGTGGACGTGCCGGCCTTTTAACATTCTCTTTAAAATAATCAACTACATAATTATTACTTAATCGGTGTTCATTATGTGTAAAATAGTTCGTATATGTATATCGTGAGTGTTTTTGTGCATTGAATACGGGCATATTAATTAAATTATTATTAGAAACGGTTATTGTACGGTCTGAGTACGGTTTCATGGGAATTTAATGGTACCGTTTGACTCACGTGTCTTCTCAACATTTAAATGGATGCTTTAAGGTAAATGGAAAAAGTTTTCAGATTAATAACACTAATTGGATTATTTCTTATAATAAATAATGTACATGAAATTAAGCTGAATTGCTTAATATTAAAGGGAATTTTGTTATTAAATAGAATTCAATGAAAATTTCAACAATTGGGACATGTTTACATGTAGTTAATGTCGAGGGAGGGGAATAGAAAAACTGATTAGAAATATAAATATAGGGGCGTTTAATTTGGAAATTGTTTACAATAAAACAACATTATTTGAGGGGGAGGATTTGGGTGAAAGGTAGTATTTAAAACACCAAAATGATACTTTTGGATGAGTGAGCGCAGAGATTTAGATAAAGTAGGTTAAAAATGAAGAATTGAAGGAAGGTAACATAACCTAGTAATTATACATGATCTTATTTAATACATGTAAGAAGTTCTTTGGATAATTGTTTTTTTTATTGAAAACAAAAATTAATATTGACAATAACTAGATAATTAGGGCTACTAGTAAGTACCTACTGGGTACCATGTTAGATTAAATTAGATTAGGTTAAGGTTGGGCTGGGTTTCTATTTTATTATTAATTGTTTTACGTCTACCTCCTGCGTCTGCTTCCCTCTGTTATCAATCTTTCTTTAATTATAATAATAACGAGAGAGCTTTTCCTTAATAAAATTTCTTCTTATAAATGGAAAATGGATATTATCAACAGTAATAGGTTTTCCTCTTCTGGATATGAGGTGAAATTTCATTTACACATAAAGGCTTGGTAAACAATGTACAGGGTGGTATACGTATACTTATTACCCTTGCCGTAAGTACCACCCTCTATTACGCCACATTGCTTTTGCGTTATTTTTAGGGGTAGTTAGGTATTACCAAAAACAACAGATAACAGTAATTTAAAGATTGCTTTTACAAGGATTTATTTAACAAAGCTTATTTACTAATATGTTTTTGTTTTTGTCAATATTGTATACCCTCTTAGGTCAGGATTCAATACATTATTTAAAGCATTCTTCTTTCCACACTCTTCATATAGGTAGGTAGTTCTTTTCACATCTCATATACCTATCATTAATTCTCTTTGTACGTAAAGCCACCTTTTCATCCACTTACAAATGGCACTCCAGTGTTCATTGAAATTGCATAACAATTCTTTGGCATCCATTTTTGTTATCTTACTGTGTTTGAAAAATGTATCCATAATCTTCTTGTTCTTCTCGGAAATAACACGTGGTGGTGCAGAATATCGATGGGACACAAATCTAGAAACCTTTACGGTCAAAACTCCCTTCAAAACATTTTTAACTTTCTTACACGGAGAAAACAATCATGAAAATATTGCTAGAATTCTAGAAAACATGACTAAAAAATCTGTCAATTATATGGACGACCAGACGCTCAAGGAGATTTTACTAGAAATGTCTACGTAGTCAATCTACGTTCGGTGTTGAGACTGAATTCTAGTAAAATTGACTTGATTAGAAAACATTTTTTACACTTCTTATCACTAATTTTACTAAACTATTCTCATTCTAGTATTTTTTCTTTGCGACACGATAAAATAATCGAGATGTAGAGAAAAAAAGTCTAGTCTTATTTAGCTTGATTATTCTAATACTAATTATTAGAAAGAATGAAAAATTGTTTTATACCACCAAGTACATTTTATGAGAATTCTAGTATTATTTACTAGAAAAATTTTGCTTGACTCATCAAGTAATAAAATCATGATTATTTTTCTCCGTGTATTAATTTATTATTGTTCCTATATCAATAAAATGACGAATTTGAGTGTCATTCGTTAATTAGGTAAGAGTCTCACGGGTAAGAGGAAGTTTAAGAAATCCCAACACCACCTTACCTCGGGGAGGTAAAAGATTTAAAAGCCATTCATACGTCATATTTTTATTAAGACTCAAAATTCACCTGGGAGTGCATATAGGTACGTATGTAGTGATTTTGAAATGAAAGGTTATTGTTGAAGTAAATTTATTTTCTGTTTTTGTTTCGAATATTCTATTGTTTAATACAGTGTTTAAAGAATCTCGCGATAGATTATTCATATTTTGTAATTAGTAGAGAAAGTTATCAATTTAGTATTTCTTAGGAAAACTGTGAAAAATCTTACGTAAGAAGAAAAATTTTATGAATCCTTAATGGGGGAACGGGGAGGGTAATTAACGAATGACCCTTTACCACTAGAAGAAATGTCTGTTCTTCTGAATTAGATAGATACGTAGGTGTTTAGTTAGTTAGTTGGATATTCAACTCTTTGTATAAGGCAACAAAATTATATTTTTTGCACTCAATCAACGAATATTACACTTCTTTTTAGCCTCTTCTGTTACATATTATGAAGAAGGTCTTCCGGGTTTTCACCATAAAATTTGAAGAAGGAATTTGTAATTTGGTTGGGCTCTAGTCCGTTTTTTTTTTAGCTTTTGATTTTTTAAATATACATATGTGTATTTTTATCAATAAGTAGCTTTCCCATAGTTTTGGGATTTTTAAAAAGAATGTTATGTAGAATCAATTTTAGTTGGGTGTAATATGACTGATGAGGGTAGTGTAAACTATTTAACATTTCATAGGAAAACAGTGTAAATCTTACAATTCTACGTAAAAAGAGAGGGACCAAAAATGTTATGTATCCTTAACTGAGGGGGGGTTTAAAAAATTAGGATAAAGGATAATCATTCTTACGTAATTAACGAATGGCCCTTTATCACTGGAAGTAGCGCCCGCCCACATCATGAATCGTTTTGGAGTTCTCTGTTCATGTTTAATTCTCTGTTTATCATTACAATTATTTGCACAAAACCATGCCTCATCTGTGTTTACAAATTTCTTCTGTATTGGTTATATTATTAGGTTAAGTGTTTAGTTAGTTTTTTTGTAAAAAGCACTAAAATATTCTTTGCACTGAATCAACGAACTGTACACTTCTTTCTGGCCTCCTCTATTACATATTTCGTAGTAGGTCTTCAGGGTTTTCACCATAATTTTTAAAGAAGGAATTTGTAATTTGGTTGGGCCCGCTTCTAATCTATTTTTTAAATCAGCTTTTGATTTTTTTAACATGTGTATTTTTATCAATTAGTAGCTTTCCCATAGTTTTGGGATTTTTAAAAAGAATGTTATGTAGATTAAATTTTAGTTAGGTGTAATATGACTGATGGTCATTTCATAGGAAAACTGTGTAAAATCTTACAATCGTACGTAAGAAGGAGGGGGCCGAAAATGTTATGTATCCTTAACTGAGGGGGGGGGTTAAAAAAATTAGGATAATCATCCTTACGTAATTAACGAATGACCCTTTACCACTGGAAGTAACGCCTGTCCACATCAAGAATCATTTTGGAGTGCTCTGTTCTCTGTCCTCCCAAATGCTTCCAGTTTTTGGTTCTTTTGATCTCTTCTAACATGTTCAATTCTTTGTTTATCCTTACAATTATTTAAGGAAAACCATGCCTCATCTGTGTTTATAAATTTCTTCTGTATTGGTTATATTTTTTTAGCTTTTGGTTTTTTACGACATGTGTGTGTATTTTTATCAATTCCTAGCTTTCCCACAGTTTTCGTTTTGGGATTTTTTAAAATAATGCTATGTATATTAAATTTTAGTTAGGTGTAATACGACTGATGAGGGTAGTGTAAACGATTTAACATTTTATGGGAAACTATGTAAAATCATACAATTCTACGTAAGAAGGGAGGGACCAAAAATGTAATGTATCCTTAACTGAGGGGGGGGGTTTAAAAAATTAGGGTAAAGGATAATCATCCTTACGTAATTAACGAATGGCCCTTTACCACTGGAAGTAACGCCTGTCCACATCATGAATCATTTTGGAGTGCTCTGTTTTCTGTCCTCCCAAATGCTTCCAGTTTTTGGTTCTTTTGATCTCTTCCAACATGTTGAATTCTCTGTTTACCATTACAATTATTTGCACAAAACCATGCCTTATCTGTGTTTATTAATTTCTTCTGTATTGGTTATATTATTAGGTTAAGTGTTCAGTAAGTTGGATATTCTACTTTTTGTAAAGAGCACTAAAATATTCTTTGCACTGAATCAACGAACTGTACACTTCTTTCTGGTCTCCTCTATTACATATTTCGTAGTAGGTCTTCAGGGTTTTCACCATAATTTTTAAAGAAGGAATTTGTAATTTGGTTGGACTCCTTTCTAGTCTGTCTTTTATTTCAGCTTTTGATTTTTTTAACATATGTGTATTTTTATCAATTCCTAGCTTTCCCATAGTTTTGGTTTTTGGATTTTTAAAAAGAGTGCTATGTATATTAAATTTTAGTTAGGTGTTATATGACTCATGAGGGTAGCGTGAACTAAAGGGGAAAATAAAGTAGGAACGAATATGTAAGAATAACTTTAGCGATATTTCAATATATTATATTTGGTTTCCATTAAGGAATTAATTCGTTTAAGAGTTTAAAAATAAAACAAATTATTTTATCTCCATTATCTTTAATGCTCACAGCGGCAGATACAACTTTTACTCTACGTCTTCTACCAACAAAATAATAAACTACATTTCTTAACACCAGTGACAACACGCAGCAATATAATAATGATCTCGAAAATATGTAGGTAATATCATGCGTTTATTTCACGTTTAACAATATCGAGGCCGTATTTATTACCTATAATATGTATACCACCATCGTTATTTTTTTCTCATCCTGTTTAAACTATTTATTAGGTAGGTACGTGTCTCTTAAGCGTAAAACACCTGTTTGTATCGTAATAACAACAATTTTTTATAACATATACAACAACTATAAAATACCTATTTAGCTCTGAACCGGTGTCGTTATCGGTTTTTTCAATATTTAAGTCAAATTTAAACGCTTTATAAAAAATGCATACAAAATACATATAGCAATATAACTTTCAACATAGATAAGGCATGCCCAAAAGGCGGTTATAATATTTATCTCTTTTTTTTATAGTTTTATAGTCGTTGCTTCAAATCGCTTGCGGATCAGAGGAAATCAAAAAAGTTTCGATCATGCAAAATTAATAAAACGAACACACACCCACTACGAATTTTGTACATTTTCCTGTTGTTTGCGTAACTGAAAAATACATTTATGTATCGTACATAGGATTTATTTTTACACAATGATATACGTATGTAATACCTAATACAAGTATTTACTTATTTCATTAACAATACAAGTTACACAACGATACTGAAAAATGTACGTTTACTTCGGAATATTACAGTTTTTCGCAACGGAATAGAAAGACTCTTCCAGACTAAGGGAAAGGATTTCCTTGTTAATAGAAAATGTAGTTTAACAATGGAAAAAGTAAATTGTACATTAAGTTTTCTAAAAATAGAGAAATTGAAGCTTCCTAAACAATAATAAAACAAATATAAAAGTTTTTCCAACAGATCCTCAGTTGTAAATATAATCTGTAACTTTTTTTTCTTAGTTTAACTTCTTTAGTTATTAAACATTTATTATGTTGTTAATAAAAAAAAAAATTAATTTTGTGCAAGCATTCCAGTGTTTTTATTATTTTCTATTATTAAATATGTTTCATAACTTTTACACCGTAGAAATTTTAAATTAAATTGAGTAATTCCTAAAGAAATTAATAATCAAATTACATTATAAACACTGAATAAACTTGAGGTCTCCAAATCAAGTTAAATTAAATCAAATTTTTATGATTTACATTTTATATTCGCGTTTGTCGCTGGTTTGCCTTTTGGTCTGGAAACGTCCTTACCTTAATATAATAATGTAATGCAATATAGTGAAAACGTACAATAAGACACAAATTCCGAATTGGTAACAATAACACAAAATGTATACGTATACATCATTAAATAATTATGCTACGTATGGAACAAATTGACGATAATGTACAGCATGTACCTAGTCATTATAAATAATGTTATGTATCGGTCCTTATTTTAGAAAAAATGCAGTGTGTGTTAACTTTGGGACTATGTATATAGTTAATGGAACATAGATGTTTTCGAGATGTTTTTCATGCAACGTGTTTGTTCATAATAACGTCGAATATCTCACAATTATAAAAATATGCGTTAAAAATCTTAACAACATCATATGTAAAACTTGTTGCGATACGATAGTACGTATATTTTATAGTTATATACTTATATTTATATTCGATTCGTTTTTGGAAAGTTGACGATATTTTATACTGGTGTTCGTCGATATATTATTTATTTTAGAGTTAATAAATATCGATGAGAGCATTATTTCAAATCAAAGAGAAAACAAGAACCCAAAGTCAAGTCCTTGTTGTCAACTGAACTAGAAACTACGTACTTTTCCTTAACAGCTAAAAAAAAGTTGAACTTGCGAGCATTTTGTCAACTACTCTCATTAATTAATTAATTAATAATCGTTTCAATTTTTTCTCTCTATTTCATCTTTACTGCATAGTATTTATTAATACCACTAATTCTTTTAGCTTCAACCAAAAAATAGACTATATATAAACATAAAAACAATCAACAATAATTATTTAGACTACTACGGTAATCATTATTAACAGCTGCCATCATGCGGGGGACCATTTTTTTTTAATTTTTATTTTTACGAAGGCAGAATATTTAAGGTAACTTGCGAAGAAATTAAAATATGTATGTCTCTAGAATAATTAACGAAAAGTATTTAAGTATGTAAGTATGTACAAGTATCTAACTTAAAAAATGGTTTTATTGCACCATACTTCATCACTGCAAGCAAAATGGGATAAAAAGAAATTTTTTATACGTAAGTTTTTTTCTCTCTACTATAATTATCTATCAAGATAGTTAGTATAATTTTATTGCTCATATAAGAGAAAGTACACGATTGGCCGAACTAATTTTTTAGGAATATCTACGTACGTATTCAGTTTTATTAAAGTAAATTAAATTATTAATACGAGTAATGGCAGTTATAATTTATTTTCTCCAACACATCCACATTACATTTATGTACATTAAATATAATGAATGTATTTATGTACTTGTAAATTTTATTTCTATATCTTAAATTAATTCCTGAATTTTTATCCCATTTTTCTAAACAACTACCAAAAATTGGTGTGAGTTTGTTTTATTTATGTATATGTACGTATGTAATAGCTAATGGTAACGAACGTATTGTACGAGGGTTGTTGAAAAAGTTACGTTAAATATTTGGCCGTCGCATATAGGCGTGTACCGTCAGGATAACAGGGTGTTAAGTATTTTTTTAAATACTACGCCACACCCTACGAGTCTGCGATCGTCAGCTCCTAGCTGACGGTACAATAAACGAGATTTACTTTATTATACAATATTAGCTATAAAAAAAAGAAAGGGGGAGGCGTGCGTGTTCCGTCCACGCCTCCCCGCGATTTTCCTTTTGCTTTCCTAATTCGAAACGACAAAATGATGAATTCTTTTATTCTCTCTATACAATGAACTTAATACTACTCGGTGATCGCTACACAGTAGGTGTCAATATATACAAAATGTTTTGGTAAATTCCCGCGCAAATGACAAATTCGCGAATGAGTTTTTTATGAATGAGGCGTCGTGGTGTTGGCGGTGTTTTTGCGGTGGGGGTGGGTGGGTGAGTGGCGACGAAGAGACCAGCTCCGGCGGCGGCATTATACATCCTCATACTTGGCCAGTTTATTCTGTAGCATCAAATTTTCTTTCTTCAATCTCTCGAGTTCATTTCGCAAGCTCACGTTCTGAAAAAGAAAACAAATTGAATATTGATTAACTTATAAACACATAAAACATGCATAAACCAAGGTGTCTACATTCAAAAGAAAATATCCACAAACATCATAAATTTAGTTTGTATGTTGGTTCCTTTGGGAGAACTATGGTAAAAAGGGCTATTATAGTTCTGGTGTAGGTGTTGTGTACACGAAAAAACTACCCGTCTAGACATGTACATCGGTTCGGACGTAGTGAAAAACTATTATTTAAATTGAACAAATATATTGACATTAATCAAAAATATGCGACTACAAGAACCTTACTCGACTATGAACGGATTAAGACTGCTGGTCTTATTTCCATCTAACACACAGTGTATATACAAAACAGTTATGAGAACAAGATTTGATACATATGACACATATGTAACTAAAAGGCAAACATTCAATAAATCAATAAAAAATATAAACAAACAATGGTTTCTTGCGACATTCTCCCACCTGAGAAATATTTGGATACAGAAATATTTCTCACAATAAACATAAACAAATATAAAAATGAAAGAATAAGAAAAAAAAATCTATTTTCTAAGTATAGTTTAATCTGTCAGGCCTTTTCACTTTTCGGCCATAGCGCGTCACCACTTGAACGGGTACTCTGCTTTTAGACACTCCCGCACTAACATTTGGTTCATGCACTTCATTTTTTTTCCTGCCTGGTACTCAACTCGCTGACTTCTAGAGGGTACACTCTTTGGATGGGCCGTAGCATTTGTCCCCTGGCGGTGTTAACTCGAACAAGTCGAATCTCGCCATCTTTGCCGGGAAGCAGTTCTTCAACACGTCCTAGAGGCCAATCGATTCTCTTTTGGTTGTCATTTCCAATGAACACAACTTCGCCAACGGAAATAGATTTCGTTGATTTCCTTTGGTTATGAAGCTGGAGTTGACCCAGGTACTCATTTCTAAAGCGGAGTCGCAAAGCTTGTCGCAGTTTTTGTCTGTAAATCGCTCGACGACAAAGAGATTTGCGATCAACAGAGTCACAATCAGGTACACCACTCTCATTTTGATCTCTTAAAAAGGAAGCTGGTGTGAGAGGTGTCAGGTCCTCCGGATCATCTGACAAGTAGGTTATCGGTCGAGAATTCACTATGTCTTCACAATCGCAGAGTACAGTCATTAGTTCTTCATAAGTAAGTGAGGCGCGACCCAAAACTTTTCGCAAGATTTTCTTCAGCATTCCTACAACTCGCTCCCAAAAGCCTCCCCACCATGCCGCAGTAGGAGGATTAAATCGCCAAGTTATTCGCTGTGCCGTAGAATATTCGGATATGTTTTCCCAATTTAGTCTCGCGAAGGCATTTTCGGCACCCACAAAATTGGTCCCATTGTCGCTGTAGACAGTCTTTGGTCGACCCCGCCGCGCAACAAACCGACGAAAAGCTTGAAGGAAGTTCGCGGTCGATAAAGAAGTCACCAGCTCAAAATGGACAGTTCGGTAAATCGCGCACGTGAATACACAAATCCAACTTTTTTCGCCTGTTTTTAGAAATAATGGACCCGCGAAGTCTATCCCCGTCACTTCGAACACACTGGCGTCCCGAACTCGGTCCAGTGGTAACGGCGGCGGTCCCGCGCGTAATGGTTTAGTGTCATATCTTTTGCAAATTGTGCACTTTGATATAACCGACCGAATGGATCGTCTTCCACCAAGAATCCAATATTTTTCTCGCAAAAGGCAGGTTAGTCCTTGAATTCCAACATGGCACGATTTGACGTGAAGATCGAATATTAAACGCTTCACAACTGGATGTTTTGCCGGTAATATAATCGGGTAACGAAAATTTTTATTGTCCTCACGTTCACAGACTCTCGATTTCAACCGTAAAACGCCAAATTCATCAAGAAAACTGGGTAAAGTGGTGAGTCGTTTGGGATCTTCCAGAAGCTCCCTTTTCTGCAGAAGCTTAAAAATAAACGTCTCGGCAGAGTCCAATTCTTCCGTACTCAAAACACTTGCCCTTTTGTCTTCCGGTTTTCTAACGTTATGAATGAAACGAAAACACCAGGCCATCATTCGAACAATTTTTTCATATTTGGAGAAATAACACAAGTGCCAAAAATCGGAAGAGGTGTTTACTGTAGTTACAATTATTGTCTTCTTCTTTTCTTTCAAAATTTCTTCTTCATCACACAGAAGATCATTTTTGGGCCATTGGTCCTCCATGTCAAACAACCATTTGGGACCCTCCCACCATTTAGATTCTAACAACTGTCGCGCCGTGCAACCCCTGGAAGGAAGATCCGCGGGATTCAAACTGCCCGGTAGCAAATTCCAAGACGTCTTCGATGTCAGTTGTCGGATCTCCTTTACTCGGTTGCCCACAAAAATTGTCCATTCTTCAGTTCTTTTGATCCATGAGATTACAGTTGATGAATCACTCCAAAAAAAGGATCGAGCTTCACAGTTCAGATTTTCTCGCACAGAGGTGTATAATCTTGCACCTATCGTTGCTGCCAATAATTCCAATCGTGGTATCGTTAACTTTTTTAAAGGTGCTACTCTTGTTTTGGCCGCCAACAAATGGATAAAAACGTGTTCACCTCGGACAATTCTCAGGAATACTACAGCGGCGTAGGCATATTTACTTGCGTCACAAAATGTGTGAATACTGCAGTCACCGTTATTCGCAGGCAAAACATTTGTCCATCGTTTAATCTTTATTTCATACAGGTGTGACAGATCCGAAACCCACTTCAGGAATGCTTCCTCTAGTTCTTCATCAACTGCCACATCCCATCCTACCTTTTGCTCCCAGGTCCTTTGAAGCAATAATTTGGGACACAGCACTACTGGACAAGTAAATCCAATGGGGTCAAAAATCCTTTGGGCCAAAGCCAAAATTTTTCTTTTTGTAACGGGCCTTAGGTCTGTAACATCTTGGACGTTTTCTTTCCGAACAGAAAGTGTGTCATCTTTTGGGTCCCACATCAGTCCAAGCACTGGAATTAACTCACAGGATTCATTGTAGCCTTTCTTTCGAGTGAACTCCCACCCTCTTAATTCGAATTTCGCTTGACTGAGAAATGCTGTGGACTCTCGAATAAATGTTTTTAAAACTTCTTCACTAGGGACGCTTGTTACACAGTTGTCGACATAAAAACTTTGTTGCAGCCTTTTAATTGTAGCCTTGGAGCACACTGGTTTTTCTTCGGAGGTTCGTTGTAAACCTTCAGATAGATGATGGTCGATTGTAGCGCCTAAAAGGAAAGGGCTGCTGTTTACCCCAAACACGACTCGTCGGTGTCGAAATACCACTTCGTTCCCTTTTGAATCTACCCATAAAAAACGTAAGAAGTCTCTGTCCTTTTCGTGAACGCTAATTTGCAAGAATGCTTTTCGAATGTCTGACACTACACCTATTTCGTGTTCCCTAAATCTCACCAAAATGGACGGGATTAATTCGATAAGATTAGGTCCTTTTTCTAAACAATGATTCAAAGAGGGATTGCCTTTCTCTTTTGCAGAGGCGTCGAACACAGGTCTAATCTTCGTCGTGCTTCCTTCTTTTATGACTGGTCTGTGTGGTAAATAATGAGAAGCGTGCGATAATTTCGTACATGGCACCTTTTCTATTATGTCTTCAGCAAGCCACTCTTCGAAAACTTGATTCAACGGTTCCAATGTTCCATCTCTTTTTAGTCTTTGCAGCGTCGAGTTTAATCTTCTTTTTGCCAAGGAGTAGTTATCCGGTAAAGGTGGATGTCCCTCAAGCCATGGCAGTCTCACCTCATATCGGCCTTCTTTATCTCTCTTGACAGTTTCCAGGAAGAAATTTTTCACTGCTTGTGCCGTCTCTTCACGAGATTTTTTAACTGACGGTTCTGAAATACCCAATACGTCGATTTCCCATAAATTTGTTATAGACATATCTTGTGAAAACAGAGACACGACCATCATGGAGTTTGTAATGCTTCGATGCTTTTTTGGGATTTTCCCCATCAATGTCCACCCCAAAAGTGTTTCCATTGCAACCAAACCACAACTTAAAGTATGTCTTCGCCCTGTATATATTCTTCCCAAAACATCTGCTCCGATTAAAAGTTCAATGGGCGTACTATTACCAACATCATTTATTTCGATGTTTACATTGGCCAGTTCAGTAATCCAAGGACCCATAGGAACAGGAGTGACGTCATTACAAATTATTTCTTGGTCGAGAACTTCTAAAGAATACGGTGCGAAGTCCGTCTCTAATTTGATGTTATAACAGTTGTGTTCTTGTTCAGAAGTTTTACTTCCTCCAAATAATGAATGAATCAGTTTTTCACGTTTTGTCGGTATGAGTTTTAATCGCGACGCAGTTGCCTTTAAAATATAGGACTTTTGTGATCCACTGTCGATTAAAGCTCGAATTTCTTTCGACTCATAGCCGTTGTTTATTTTAACGCGAAGAGTTTGTAGCACGACGTGATCGCTCGAATAATTCGTCAATGTTTGGTCTACAGATCCCACGTTACTCGCTAGGCTGTCCTTGTTCGCCCGAATATAATTTTTATCAACTGTTTCGGTAGTTTCATGTTTTGGTTTCGATAAGCTAGAACACATTAAGGTTGTGTGAGATTTTCCACACGCGACGCACTTTAAACGCTGCCGGCACTTACGTGATTGATGCCCGATTTTTAAACAACGAAAACAAGCTCCTGCTTTGGCTAAAGAATCCTTTTTCTGGTCCAGCGTCAGTTTTTGGGCTTTGAAACATTTTTCGCTATCGTGCTTTCCTTCGCAAAACACGCACTTACTTGTTAATTCGTTATTCACCAATCCGATCGCGGTAGGCACGGTGTTTGAATCAACCGGTTTTTGTCTATTTTTTCGCGTCACTTTTTCTCGCGAATCCACACCAAGATCGAAACCTTCCATAGCAAATAAGATTCTTTGCTCATTTTCAACTTCATTTTTCAGAAAACACATGAGTTGATCCAAACGATTTTTTGCTATTAGTTCCTGGGAACTTCCTAACTCAACTTTACTGATGGTTGAAAACTCTGAAGATCTTTGCCATACTCGAAGAAGCTCTTCTGGTAGACACGACTCGATAAGCGGAAAAAGCATTGCTGAACACTTATCACTCGTAATACCTAATGTTTCTAAAGCGCGCATTTGAGTTTCCACTCTGTCATACAATGCGGAGAGTTCCATTTTTTCTTTGTTTGCCGTGTTATTTATTATTAATTTCAGCAGCTCCCGCACATAAACTTCGATTTGTAAATCTTCCCTCCCGAACCTTGATTTCAGACAGTCTATCATCTTCTGATAGTTTCCGCTTACCGGGGGAAAACTCTCGACTAACCGTCTCGCGCGACTTTCCGGGATAGTTGCCTGAATGAGGTATTCGATTTTATCGTTGTCATCAATTTCAGGGTCCGAATGCACCTTTTCGAACTGTCCCCAAAACTGTAACCACTCGCGAATATCACCTCCGTATTTTTTCAGTTCAATCGCGGGCAACTTGAACTTTCGTCGCACTCTGTCCGTATCGCCGTTTACAAAATCGCGGTTGTCCGATAATTGTCCTTCTTGTCTATGAGGACCACTGACCTGAAGTTTCAGCAAGATAAATCTTTTTGTGTACTCGTCCGCTGATTCCATATCTGCCATTAAAACTTCCTCTGTAGCGTCTTCTTGCAGTAGACAATTAAGAATTTCCTCATCGACCATTCGTAAGGAGTTATATTTTTGTTCTAGTATTTCCCAGCATACTTTTCTTTGATCATATACTTGCGGGTCATCCCGTGTGTGCGAAGTCAACAATTTGTCCAACTCATTCGCCGCTTTCGTAAATACTGCGCGAAATGTAGTACGCCGTTTTCTTAATTGCTCCATACTTCAAAACTTGGTTCGAAACCACCTGCTTCAATCAATTAAAACGTATGACTGTCGCGGTATGAGTTTATCTGTAGAACAAAAATAACTATTTTTGCGTATCGGTTATCACTACAAGTCCTGTCACGGTCGCCACTAATGTTGTGTACACGAAAAAACTACCCGTCTAGACATGTACATCGGTTCGGACGTAGTGAAAAACTATTATTTAAATTGAACAAATATATTGACATTAATCAAAAATATGCGACTACAAGAACCTTACTCGACTATGAACGGATTAAGACTGCTGGTCTTATTTCCATCTAACACACAGTGTATATACAAAACAGTTATGAGAACAAGATTTGATACATATGACACATATGTAACTAAAAGGCAAACATTCAATAAATCAATAAAAAATATAAACAAACAATGGTTTCTTGCGACAGTAGGGATAGTGAAGTAAAGGTACTTAGAAGCTTCTCGTTATACGAGGATGGATCAAATATAAACGAGCCTTTGTTCATAAAATATTTATTTTGAAAATTCTCACAAAAACAAATTTCTATTTTTTTCGACATATCCCCCTTGTTTGATTATACATTTTTCCCAACGGGTTGGTAGTATTTTCATCTTGTTTTCATAAAAAGAAGCAGGGCGGGAGTCTATCCAGTTGCGCACAAATGCCTCCACATGTTCATCAGTCTCAAATCGCTCGCTTCCTAGTGATTCTTTGAGGGGCCCAAACATGTGGAAATAACAAGGGGATAAGTTTGGGCTATATGGATCCGACTGAGTCTAGTGCATTTCACTGGTTTGGGCCTGCGTTAAAGTTGCGATACGAACTCGAGCAGCTTTTTGATCTTCACTCAGCAACTTTGGGACCCAACGAGCTGAAATTTTTCGGAATCCCCAGTTTTTCGTTATGATTGTGTGGACACTCCCATAGCTGATGCCGAGTTCAACAAATATCTGAAGCACAGTGGCGTGGTGTCCCTTTCAGTAAGGTTTCTAACGCGTGCAATGTTAACCGGCGATATGCTGGTGCACGGACGATGAGGATGATTTACATTTTCGACACGATTATGCCCTTCGTTAAATTCTTTGCACCAAACTTTTACCCGTTGCCACGAAAGCGTTTCATTTCCGAACTGTGCTAGCAATTTGCGTGAAATTTGAGCTGGTTTCACGTTTTCACGTGTAATAAACTTAATAATAATCCGTTGCGCAACGCTGCTATGCATCTCTTTCTCACTCATTGTGATAGCTACTAACCAAGCAAACACAGCAATACGACGAGTCGTTTCCGTGTCACCTAATATCCCCACTTCAAGTTGCTAACGTCCGTATGCGCCTTGAACAACTATCCGGCGCTCAATTTAAAAAGGCTCGTTTATATTTGATCCGCCTTCGTATATGAATAGTTGATAAAAAGACGTTACCTAAAGTCAGAATAAGTAAGGGAAAACTTTTATTTAGGTTTTGTGAGTGGTGGTTGTATCTAAACGGCTACATATTTCGATCTAGTACAGAAGAATCCTGCATAAAAATATTTATGGGTTGTAAAACTCATCTGAGGACATTATAAAAGAATATAAGGCACCCCTTCTACCACACACAATAGCATTTGTGGGCCACTTTTGACAAAGAGAAAATTATCTGAATATCGCTCTGATGTTTTGCTTAGCCCAATATTTTGGGAGTCTGAACTACTTTCTCCTATAACATTTTTCGATTGAACGAATATTATAAATAAACCAAATCTTATTTTTGCAATTTCTCAGCAAATTAAATTTTTCTGGTCCAGAGGAACAACTTTTATTTAAAAGGTTTTTTAATTTAACTTATAGTTTGGCCACAATGAGCATATTGCGTACTCTTTGGGCCACACATATAAAGAGTGAACACAAATCTTAGCAAAAGTCACAAAGTTACGGAAAATCAGAAAATTTTGTGAACTTTTACTTAGAGCTTTTGAGTGGTCGTCGTGCAGTTGTAGAACTTATTTTTAATGATGTCTTCCTACTTCTGGGCCTCATAAAATTTTTCATTAGTAGTCCCCACTTCATCACCTGCTTTGTAATAGTATTATTGTTTTTCCTATTTCGGGATCGATCGGTAATGTACTACGTTCTATGTAAGTATATAGCCAGGTGGGTATTAATGGAAATAAAGCTAAACGAGTTTAAGCCATTAGTAATAGTAAATCCTAGAGATAAGTTTGACTTCTTTTAAAATGAAGAAAACGTATCGCTATTGTAACAATATACAGGGTAATCATTATCACCCTACCCCCTAGACGTATCTCCGGATTGAATTGCAATATCGTTTTGAAATTAACTTTTAAGAAATGTTTTCAGTCTATTTTCATTTTTAGGTTGGGTGATATTTCCTTTTTTTATTCACCGTTATTTATATCATCAAAGAATGATTTTGTTTTTGATTCCTTAAGATCACAAGGTTACGGTATGTAAAGACAACACGAACGAAGTGACTGTTGTCTTTGACTTTCTTATGTTAAAAATTTCCAAGTTACTTTTATTATATATATTAACATGTTTTAGGGCTCATTGGTAGATATAACAACATTAACGTAATTATTCATATAATTAAAAATGTGCGAGTTTATGTCATTTAAGATGCTGGCCCCTAAGTAGGAATTGATCCTTTTTAATACATGTTTTGTGAGTTTTACGAGTTTGATGTTTTGGTATCCCTTCCCTCCCTCCTCATGGTCTAACTCTGGCTACGCCATTGGATTAAATATTTAGATACGGTACCATAGGTCCCCTCATACTGCTATTATTGCTGGTAAAAGTCGTTTGTGAATGTTACAAAAAAACTACAAGTCTCCCTCCACCATTTTGCCCCACACAATTCCATCTATTTTAAGGCTCCCTCCCCCATGATTCTAAGATACAGAAGTGGTGAAACCTTTTGTTTTATAAATAGTGGATTATTTTGTAAAAATAAGAAATTGAATGTTTTTGTTACCTCTTTTTCCAAATATCCCGCTCGTAGGGCGATCTGGTTCTCTTTCATTCGGCGGGCGTCCCTCGACCGTTTCGCGGCGAGGTTGTTCTTCCTCCGGCGCGCCCAGTACTTATCGTCCTTGAGGTCATCGGGTACAAACTGCTTGCGTGACTTCTTGATCAGGGGCTGCGGTTTGAGCTCTTCGTCTGAAAACACTCTAGTCCGTGGGTCGAAATCTCGACAACTCGACGCCATTGATAGCGCTTCAGAAAAGACTGTATTTTAGGACATTAGTATTTTTGTTCTAAACCGGGCGTCACTCAAAACGCTAATATTCTCAAAATTTACGTTTGTTTTCTTCTCGTAATACGACCAAAATACATCGGTCACCGACGACTACAAAAAGCCTTACTAAATCTTTACAAGTAAAACTGTTTATTTTTTTTATATAATTTTGCCTTTTGCAGTATTTTGCCAAAAAAATATAAGTACCTGGCTGTTTACTTTTTTTTACAATTTTTGCAGTACTGTTTTATTTACATACCTAATCAAGTGTACACATATACAGGGTGCTACATAAACTATGGACATTTCAGCTGTACATACTTAGTACAGTTACGTAAGTCTGACAAAAAAAAATAAAATACCTTAACAAATTCTATATTCATAAGAGTTTTGGAAGAAATGCCAAAGTTTCATTTAAGAGCCTGAAATGTCCTGTGCTTATTTCTTTTTGAGCTACTCTGTATATAGGGAGATAGTCAAATTAAATTTTGTTTTGTTTAGTTTTGAAATCAAAATGCCCGGTTTTAAAGTTAATAATCTATGACCAATTTCAGAAAAAATGCACACTATTTGAATTAGTTAAGACTTTTTAGAAGCGCAAATCGCTAGATGGCGTTTAATCGTCTTTTTATATTTCTAACACAATCTTGCCAAATAATACATTACTTTATAATGAATTATCTCTTTCTTTTTAATTGTACATAGCAGAATATAATTTTGATTGTTGCAGGTTGTTGTGACATTTAATAAATTGTAAAAAAATGTAGAAAATAGTAACACAGCGTTCGTTGTATGGAATTAGAAAAAGTAAATATTTCTTTAGTTGCAAAAGCATCAGACGGTAAGTTCTTATGAAATTTAGCAAGGCTTGTGCATTTTGCCAATTCAACTGCAACATAGTTTTTTATAAAAAAATATAAACAACCAACGCAAGAAAAGAAAATTATGCAAATTAATTAATAGTTATATTATGCTTTATTTCGCACATGGTATGTTAAAATTTCTATATGTACTATATTTTCTTTTCTTTATGTAAGTATTTAGATAAAGTCGAAATTAATTTTATGATAAAAAACAGAAATGTCCTTTTAACATGTCCCTTTGTTATTTAATATTATCGTCCTTGTGATCAGGCGTTCATTTCAGTCTTGATTGCAAAGTTTCGTCAAGGTTTTATGCAATACAAAAACTATTATTTATAATAACAATATATCTGCAGGATATAAGGATATAAAACAATTACTTTTCTTATAAATACAACAAAAAGGTGTCCTTGAGGAAGCTCCAAAATGTCAAGTGAAATGTAGCCATCAAGATCAAGGAATTGAACTTTGTTCAAAATAATTATAAGCTTAATTAATATAGAGAGAAAGATTTACATACAGTGAGTGAGTAATGATTGCTAAAGTGGATTTAGAAGTGAAACATTTAACTTGAGAAAGAAAAAGGGAAAAGAAAAAAAAAGGAACGTACAAAACTGTGCTATTTTTCATTAAATTTCAGTTTCGTTCAAATGCTTGACCGTAATATATATTTAAATAGCATTGACAAATTAGGTATGAGGAAGCAAAATGCAGATGCGGAAATAATAAATGAGAATTTTATACGGTGAAACAAAGAAACATGATTTCATTTCAGAGGCGTGGTAGGTGTTACTTAAATGTAAGAAATGCATACTTTAAATAATAATTTCGAGCAATACCTACCTACGTAAAAAGATGCGGATGAAACTGAAACATAAAATATGGTCAATGATCAATAAAAAAATATATAATAATAATAATAAAATTATTACAATAATAGTAGAGCAATGAAAAAAAATGGCAGTCAAATTGGCAAAACGATGTAGAATTTCCGTTTGGATAGGTACAAAGAAAAAAGAGGAAACTGATATGCACAAATTATTGTACGTTATGCTATAAATAATATGAGAGATGGATGATGTGAAAATGATGAAAATGTTAAAAATCATACACAGTAAAGGGTGTCATTACATATTTATTTAATATAATATTTTAATCGATAGTAATCTATGGTACGTTGGACAGACAAGTAGAGTCTTTAATAGTAGAATAAAGGAGCACTTTAAATGTTAAAAATCGGACCAAAATTTAAAGCTGAGGATATCCAGAGATGCCTAACTTTTGGCAAAAATAACTTCAAAATTAAAATGGGAAATAATTAATTTTTAGTGAATATAGACTTTTCTATCTTCTTAGGGATGTACTATAGAGAATACAACCCCTAACACAAAATGTTGCAAATTTTAAGCTCTACAATTTTTGTCCCTAATTTGGGATATTGCCTTTTAAAAAGCAACATACCTTTTGAACCTCTTATACCTATTTTTTTTGAAATCAAATCACAAATTGACTGTACTTTGTAAATATTAAATCAAATGTGAGCAACTTGAGGTACCTACACGTAAAAGTGATGCAGTCAACGTTCAATACATATTATGATTAGAAATCTTAATTTGATTATTAGAACCGATTGCGAATATAAACTGTGTCGGTAGTAATTAGCAGGTGCCGGATATGTCTTTATAAAATGCAAACTGCTCGTAATTAATTAATACTTTTTGTACTGTTAAAATAATAATTCGTTAACTTCCTGTACCGCTTGCCATTTAACGTCGCGTCAGTCTGTAGGTGATACCAGAAACACTACCGCATATCGCAGCCTGTCTGGGAACGGACCAACCACACCAATGTTTACATAGTAGGTATGTCTCATTCTTTTAATGTGCATTATGTGATATTTTATAAAACGCAATAAATTAACTTAATAGTAGGAAGTAGTTGAATTACGACTCTTGTGCAGTAGTATATAAATTATGGTGAGCGCGTCAACTTTCGGGTAAACCTGAAAATGTTTGGAAATGGAGATTTTCCTAAATAGTTACAACAATAAATTGATTGAGGCTTTCGAAGCCGGTGTCCATTGTAACGTTTTTATTACATCGACGTTTCATCGACACGAGTGGTTGGCATCTTCAGGAGATCTGTTCTGAATTGTGATTCAGTGCTGACTGAAGATGCCAACCACTCGTGTTAGCAAAACGTCGATAATAAAAACCTCGAGATGACGTCCAATAAGCCCGAAAATCAACGTTACAGTTACAACAATGTCAAAAAATACATTTGTACTTTCTCCCCTCCAAAGATAAACAAATAGGGACGTTATGATCACAAGGTCCTAAGTTTGATGGAACAATCTTACAATTTTCTCAAAAGCTAGAAAATTTCTCATTACTTACTAACAGTACCTAATGTAAAGCACTGTGAGTGTAAGTATCTGCGTGTTATGCCAATTTCTGCTTTTAATGGCTATATCTAATACTTCCTGTCTTAGAAATTGTCCTACTATATTACTTTTCCTTTTCCTTATTACCTACTGACTCTGGCAAAAAAGTTAGAAAATGTTTTTACACTTTCTTCTCTACAAGGATAAATAAATAGCGATATCTCTCCCACTGTCACTACAAGGTTTTCAATTCGAAGAGTTTTTTTACAATATTCCCAAAAGGTAAAACATCCATAACTATTTACAAATAGTAACTTACTGTGAGTCTGAGTAGTGTTATTCTAATTTCTGTTTTTAATGACTCTGTTGTCAAGTCCTTCCTGTCACATAAATTTTCCTACCATATTTTCTTTCTTTTTTCTTATTATATATTTACTGTTTTAAAAAATGTCGGAAAATGATTTTGTACTTACTCCTATATATTTGATTATTTGAAAAAAAAAATATTCAAGATGCTGAAAATCGATGAATTTTTTAGTTGTGAAATTTACTGTCGGTCGTACCCGTTGATGTTATACATATGCACTTGTGAAAATCGAAGACGTAACTAACTTTTATTTCAATTTAATTACTTATTTGGTTGTGTATTTCCTTTTGCAATAATTAAGGTGACCTTTGGTATGTTGTATTACGTAATGTTGCATATAATTATTGGTAAAAACTTGCACATCCCACGCAAAAATGACACCTTACTGGATTCACAAGTAGACAATAAATAAACTAACAGAAACAATACAATAGACACTATTGTCGAACTTAAAATGTGTCATAATTCGTTAATTACAAAAATACAATAGCAAATAAATTGTTAAAATTTTAAAAATGACCTCTACGACTGATTTTTAAATTAATGAGATTTCTTCAATATTTAACATTAGAAATGCTCGTTACCTACCCTTCACTGTGCATGATATTAAATATTAAATGAATTTTGTTAACAACAAACTCTTTAGATACTTATTTCTGATAAGTTAAGTGATGTATGTTGTAAAGACGATACAGATAATATTTTGCAAATATCTACAGAAATTCATGGAAATCAATCAAAACAAAAATTTCCATCAAAATTGAATGTACTACGTTTGTAAAATAATAAGTACAAAAAGTTAATACATAAGTACTTACGTATCGTTTATTATTACTATATTTTGTACGTTACACTATCTGATATCTTTAGTCTTATCAAAATTTTTTTTGAGTGTTTTCTATGAATTTATTATGAAATATTACCTACGGTTTTGCCGCATTTAAATGGCCAAAAATTTAAGTTATTATTGCATTTATAGTAATTTTGTACGTTGTTAATAAATGAATTAATGTAAGGATTTTAAACAATTATCGTTTGTGTTTGTTGTTAACAACATGAATTGTCCTGAATAATGTGATAACGTGGAAAGAATAGCGAGAGTATTACATAAAATTATTAAATATTGTCTGAATCAAATTCAAGTTTCATAATATATTATCTATGTATATCATAGATACGATGGTAATTAAAAAAATTTGATAACGTTGATTGACTACGTATGTATGTATTTAATTTGAATTCTGAAATGTTTGTTAATTATCATTAATTAATTCGTTTTATAAAATAAGTAATCCACTTAAATAATATAAATGAGGGAGGAAAATAAAGGTGCAAGTGCAAGTGGTAATTAATATTAGGTACTAATAATTATATAGAGTTTCATTTTCATTAGTAACTACCGTTACTATTTGTCGAAAAGGGAGGGTAGGGCGGAATACTTTTTTTAAGAATTGTGGGGTGGTAGGGTTAGTGAAAAACAGACAGATGAGAAGGACGAAATTAAGACAAGAAAATATTTATTTCTTAATTTTGAAACTAACGACTAAATAATGTTTTTCAACGGAAGTATTTTCTTATATCTATGTCAATCATCGTTATCTTTCAATTTATACTTATGGTTAGGACAATTACTGTGCTTTGAGAAAATACTCAAGAGATAAACAAGCGTTGTTTTGTACACTTGAACTTCGCTCTTTTTCAATAGAAATAATTTCCTTTTAACAGAAACTTACATATATAAAATGATCAATTTAAGTTTAGATACCTAATCCAAAATGCCACTACTTAAAAGATGGTATCATTTGTTGTGATTGCATGTAACAATATCCTTATGTTCGGTTAATAAGTTACCAGTAGTGTATAGCGAAATTGAAGGACCGGGTTATTTATTGCGTTATAATTTTACGAATTAGTGGTTTTCATTTTTTTAAATTAAGGGAAAAGAAATTACGTAATAAAATTATAATGTGTTAACCTGTGATCATTTTAATTGTATCTTTGTTATCATTGGCTATGAAATAAACGACAGTCAGCTTCTCTACCCCACCTTATTAACAAAAAGCTAACTAATTACTTTTTCAATTATATTCTAGGTGGTTTTTTAGCATTAACAATTTCCGGCATTCCGAGTTATGAAATTTGAATTTGATTCGTCTTAAAATATATTTTCTGTTTCATTTCTGATTCTTATTACTTATAAACTTACTCGAGTCAGCGGGTGAAGGAGGGTTGATGGTGTCTGGGCTCATACAGTCGCTGGGACTGGGTGATCGCTCCCTTTTTGTGACTCCGTGTGAACTGCCAAGGGATGCTGACCCATGAGAGCCTAGACCGTCCATCGAAACACCATTTTCGGACAAGAACTCGTCCAAGTCCACATACTAAAAAATAAAAACTTATTTTCAACCCTAGCAATTTGAATTTTTTTTTGACAAGTTGTAGCAACAAAAATACGAGTCCATCTACATTTATACATATTTTTTATTGTTGAATGATTGTGTTAGTGACTTAAACCAATAGGGAGGTTTATCCCCTAGCATTTACTGTTGTCTATAGGGGTTTATAAGAGATTTCAAATTGGTAGCTTTTAATTAAATATTAGATAAAGATATGTTATTAAATTACGATGATGAGGGCACCTTGAACCCGATTAAACGGAATTCTGCGCAAATGCTGTTTAAGATTCATTCATTCACAGATCCCAATGAGTATCTCTGTGTAATATGGGATGTTGAGAGCCACTTCGAATGCTAAAATCGAATTTATTGTAAAATTGATATTCGGAAAACGTGCCAAGTTGCAAATTTTACAACCGCGTCTCTTGGTTTATTCATGGATGCGTTCCGAAATCGGTTTCCGTACCATTAATAATCGCAAATGCTTCTACAAGTATAATTGAGTAAATAGACAGAGCAAGCAGGAAGATAGAACATGGGAGTAGGTAAAGAAACGAAACTTACTTACTTGTCTAATGAAAAAATGAACGAGCAACTAAAACTCGGTTATAAGAGGCAAGCAAGGCTTTGAACCTTTGAAGTACGTTTATGATGACAAATAAACTGCCTCAGTATTTAGTTGCATAACAGCTATCAAAATTTACATGTACGAGGACGAATCAAATATAAACGAGCCTTTTTAAATTGAGCGCCGGATAGTATACGGGCGTTAGCAACTTGAAATGGGGATATTAATAAGTGACACGGAAACGACTCGTCGTATTGCTCTGTTTGCTTGGTTAGTAGCTATCACAATGAGTGAGAAAGAGATGCATAGCAGCGTTGCGCAACGGATTATTATTAAGTTTCTTACACGTAAAAACGTGAAACCAGCTCAAATTTTGCGCAGATTGCTAGCACAGTTCGGAAATGAAACGCTTTCGTGGCAACGGGTAAAAGTTTGGTGCAAAGAATTAAACGAAGGGCGTAATCGTGTCGAAAATGTAAATCATCCTCGTCGTCCACGCACCAGCATATCGCCGGTTAAAATTGCACGCGTTAGAAACCTTATTGAAGTGGACCACCACGCCACTGGGCTTCAGATATCTGTTGAACTAGGCATCAGCTATGAGAGTGTCCACACAATCATAACGAAAAACTGGGGATTCCGAAAAATTTCAGCTCGTTGGGTCCCAAAATTGCTGAGTGAAGATCAAAAAGCTGCTCGAGTTCGCATCGTAGCTTTAACGCAGGCCCAAATCAGTGAAATGCACTCGACTCAGTCGGAGCACCATCTTTATAGCCCAAACTTATCCCCTTGTGATTTCCACATCTTTGGGCCCCTCAAAGAATCAGTAGGAGTCGAGCGATTTAAGACTGATGAACATGTGGAGGCGTTTGTGCGCAACTGGATAGACTCCTGCAATGCTTCTTTTTATGAAAACGAGATGAAAAAACTACCAATCCGTTGGGAAAAATGTATAATCAAACAAGGGGGATGTGTCGGAAAATAGAGCAATTTGTGTTTTCTGAAAATTTTCAAAATAAATGTTTTATGAACAAAGGCTGGTTTATATTTGATCCATCCTCGTACGTTTCATATTTGACACTATTTCCAACCAACTTTGTTCGATTTATTAAAAATTCGACTGTATTTGGTTGTTTGAATGCAGTTCATATCAAACCAGATGGACATTTTCGAATGTAATAATAATTATATAATGGTTAGTCATTAACTACTATAATTAACTTTACCGTATAATTGTATTATAACTATTTATTAATAGGATTATTCATTTATTATTAAAAAGAGATACGGTACTATTTTATTAATTTTTTTGCATCTCACAACTTAATAAGTACATAACACTAATAATAACATTTGACAAAGAATTCAAAAGCAAACATAAGCTGGCTGAATAATATGTATGTTCAAAGCATGAGTTTTTCCTTACTTTTTTCTTTAGCACGTACTGTAGGTAGGTATTGTACAGATAAATAGAAGTACCTCCATGTTATAACCGGTTGGAAACAAACTAAGGATTAATCTAATGGTATTATTACATATTTCCAAAGGAATTCTTTGTTAGGTATAACTCTTTGACGTTGTATTTCCAACTTTGCTACTAACTGCATTGAAAATAATTGCATTGCGAAAACAACAAATTACGGCATTAAATACAAAACGATCTCGAGAATTGACTTTTAAAGTATCAATCAGTCAGATTAATAGTACAGCTTCGTTACAGGTTACATATATTATATGTACCATAGACTAGCATCTAAAATACAAATTGATCACGACGTGCATTTTAATGAGACCATTCACACATAACACACATGTAATAATATACTGCGGTGGTTATTAATTAGACCCCTTGATCCTTTTCAAGGAATTGAACGAAGAAGACAAACATTTATGTAGGTACAGGGTGTCCTACCACACACCACAAGAAATTTTTATAGGTACCATATAAAATTAAGATTGAATGTGTATGATAATCAATATTTGCAGGAACAATGTATCCTTCACCCTTTCACTGTTTTTCTTTTAATTTGAACCCCTCCTTTCCTCTTATAATTAGTGACATTTGTTAAGATGTGGTGGAAACGCATTCCACCTCTACTGAGTTTTTAATTGAAAGAGGATTAGAAATTAAATATTTTTTTTTATTAAGAGTTGATATGAGATTTTCAGTAACCCCTTTGCTTTAAAAGACATTTGATGGGATTCTACTTGACCCTTCCCTCTTCGTTTTGAGTTTACATAATCGATAAATATCCCCGGAGGAAGAAAATTCAACAAAATCGAAATAATACCCACTTAATTTTTATTTATAGTAGAATTATTTTATCCTTTCCGTCAAGTGACTTTAATGAGATGTATGCATGTAGGTCTCATTTTGACAGATGATGCACATTTTTACATGAATAATTAACTCACAAGAAAGGTGTGTACACAATGACAAAAAATGTCAAATGTGACAACTGATCCTAACCTAACCCCTTGAAATAATTCTACTATACATTAACCAATGAAGACTTTCGTATTTTTTTTTTTAGATTTCATATGATTTTGCTTTTGTCCATAATAATTTACCATGCATTCCTTTCACTGCTAAAATTTGACTCTGCACGTCTCAGAATTATATTATAACAATTATTTTAACAATGTTGAACTGAAACAAATAGTCGTGGGATGCGTTGTATTTTCAGATATACTCGTTTTAATCTAAGTTGTTGTGGGGTCCAGTTAAAGTGCAACCGGCGTCGACAGATACGTTTTATTTCGGTAAATTGTGTTATTATGCCGCAAAAGGCGAACGAGGAAAGGTAACTCATTATCAGAGACAGAAATCGAGTCACCTTCGCCACTTAGTTCCTACTCCGACACTGAAAAAAAAAAAGCGACAGCGAAATATACAGGAAGAAAAAGTCTAACCAACCAACTTAATATAACTAACGCAACGGATAGACAACTAACTCTCAGTGGGTAATGTAAATAATGTAGAAAAAAAATCGTGAAAATTACGTAGGAAGAGATAATTGTAGAGCGATAAACTTGGTACAGAAGAAAACAAAAATTGATAGGTAGAACAATAAATTGACTAGACTGCTATGTATAATAAGGAAGAAAATTTTCAGGAAATACGAACGTTAAGTAAATGGTTGCTGGAAGTCGCAATTATTATTATGGCAGAAATCTGATTATGTATGTACTTATGTAGTTTTATTGAATTCATAAAACGTGACGGAAGCAAATGACAAGAAAAGCCGATTCTGCGCCTAAAGCTCTTGTTAATAAAATTAAAACGAAAACAGTAATTTTGTGCGTTAGAGAATGCCGAGTTATGTCTTTTCAATATAATTACCTAATTAAGAAGAAAGAGAGCAGGGTGGCAACGAAAACAAACAGGGAATTTAATGCAACTAGGGAATTTGGTAAAGTGCAACAACAGAAATTTAATTAATTGGAGCTTATAAAATCGAAAGCAGAAGTTTCATAGTATCGAATTTTGCTTTAATAATTCGGCATATATAATTATTATGATTTAAGTACAGAAGAACTTCTTCAACTGGAATTCCGACAAGTCGAATTTTCGAACCAAATTGGTTGACAATAGCATCAAGTATATATGCGAAATATGTGTAATAATTACTTGATAATTCGAATTTTTATTACTCGAATATGTTGATAACTCGAAAATAATATTTTCCGCTAACTTCAATGTCGAATTTACTGTGGGAATACCTTAATAATGTACTATTTTTAATAGCAGTACTATATGTAGCGTTCTTCGATTTTAATTACAATAATTTTTCGTATTAATAACAAATATATTAGGTATGAAACTTTTTTTAACTTCTTATACACGAAATGTCTAAATGCTTTGACCACATTCTTGTTCTGAAACAACCCTGTTGGAATCGCAGAATTTCTGTTATGTACGATAAATTATGCAGGATGGTTAAGGGGCATCCATTAATTATATGAGCGCAAAATAATGAGGAGGGGTCCTTTAAAATCTCATCAAATCTCGTTTAAAGTAAGAAGGGTCACTGAAAATCTCAAATCAACTTATTGATTTAAAGAATTGTCATTTTTTATCTTCCTCTTTTGATTAAAACTCATTATCGAGGGAATTTCACGTGTGTGGGATGGGGGTTCAATCATATATTACAAAATCTCACTAATGGGGAGGGATTGATCTAAATTTAAAGGAAAACACCTAACATAATTGATAATCGCCCCCTTTTTTAATTTACATTCTTTCAGATACTTTGAAATACTAATAAGTACAATATGATTAATAAGTCGAATATTTGAAAGTCGAACCAAATTGTTTGGCAATAGCATCAACTATCAGAAAGATTTTACTTGATAACTCGAACTCTCGAACTTCTATTACTCGAATATTTTGATAACTCGAAGATAATATTTGGCACCAACTTCGATATGTCGAATTTTCTGGGGGAATCCCTTAATAATGTAATATTATAACGGAATTTGCATACCATTTATCACTTCCTGTTAGACACTTTAGGAAATTGGCTGGATATAAAGAAAAATGGTACGTTTATAGTTCAAGTGCTAATAACAATAATAATACCCAGTGGGCATGTGCATGGGTAGCTACATACTTTAAAACAATGATACTGTACAAGCAGTGAGGCAGTTCCGTTTTCATTAAAACGTACTTTAAAAGCTGTCTTGACGAAAAATTAAATCTAATAAAAAAGTGGTAAGTGGTGCACTGAGAAAAGATACTACCTCCTTATATCTATCCATCTGTAACACGAAATAAATATATACAAATGTTTATGTACATATGTATACGTATATCAAGCTAGTACGACAAAGTAATTTTTCCGATTTCTAACTTGCACTATAATTTGTCGCTAATTTATTACCAAATCCAAAAATTTGTCGCTCGTGCCGTTTAGCCATAATCAGCTGTAGTGCTAGCTTGATATCAAGCTAGCACTACACATAGCGTATCTCGAAAACGAAATGTTGTAGGATATTATTGTAAAGGCCATAATTTGTCGCTGAAAGATGACACATTCAACGAATTTGTCGCTAGTCTTATTTCCAGCTCTTTATTACATTTGTTTTAAGAGATCGGATTTATTTACCAAATTTTTTTAATTAGGTTTTTTCCCTGTTTTCCCCAAGTTGGGCATCACGTTACCTTTCGAGAGTTTGATGACTTTCCAGCAGTTTTTCGCTTATCAGTTGAAGATAAGACTAGCGACAAATTCGTTGAATGTGTCATCTTTCAGCGACAAATTATGGCCTTTACAATAATATCCTACGACATTTCGTTTTCGAGATACGCTATGTGTAGTGCTAGCTTGATATCAAGCTAGCACTACAGCTGATTATGGCTAAACGGCACAGCGACAAATTTTTGGATTTGGTAACAAATTAGCGACAAATTATAGTGCAAGTTAGAAATCGTAAAAATAACTTTGTCGTGCTAGCTTGATATACGTCATATGTATTCGTATTATTAATTAATAACTCAATGTCTCGATACTTCGATTTTTTTGTTAGTTTAGAAGCATTATAATATTTTAGTTTACCTTAAGGTCCGATTCGTATGATTTGTCCCAGAGATTGGGTCCAAGGAAGGCAGTTTGGGCATCAACGTTGTTCCAAAGCTCACCATCGTCTTTTTTGTCGTCATTCCCTAATATACTACTCGCTAAGTCTTTGATCGCCGAATGACCATGACCGTGTGGATGTGTTGGTTTACTGTTTCCTGAAATAGAATACAAAAAATTATTAACACATCCCATACAAGTATTTAAGGTAATAAGGCAAGGCTTAAAATAATAAAATTCAGAAGAGATTCTGAGATTATTACAGAAATAAATAGAGGACGTGTCCCTGGGGAGGGTTCATTTAACAGAGGGTGTCAAAGTTGACCATTTGGTTTTGGCTAATATTATTACGTACTTCTCAATAAATTTTGATGAATGATAAGTAGATTCCTATAAATTCTAATATGCTTAAAATTAATATTTTCTCATGGTTAGGATCGCATTCAAAGTTCTTGTAATTTTCACACTTTTATCTCTTAGGTACGAACGGAACTTTGTCACCCGTTTTGACGCTTCGTGTGCTTTCATAAATTTAATTTTTTAAGTCTATGGCAAATATCCAATGGCTTCAATTAAAAAACTATTCTTTTGAGAAATTATTCATATTATGAGTCAGACAAAATTTTATTTTCGTAATTGAGCTGCATTTATCCATTATTATTTATGATTGGAATTTTAATTTAATATAAACTGAAATTAAACTTTATTTGACTCAAAAGTTGTTGACTGATTAATACAGTCTAGAATTATGACCATGTATAATGTTAAATTTTGTAAGGTATATATACTTATCTACGTAGGTACTCATATTTTTATGTGATAATAAAATACTGTGTAATAATTAATCGATTTTGCACATGGCCATCGACAATTTCGAATTTATGTATATATTTGTTTGTACTTACAAATTTTAATTGAAATCATTAATTTGGAGTTATAGTTTTCACCAATATACGTTCATAAAAGTATTTATTCGAAATGCACAAGCAAATAAATTATTGATACATTACCGGCCATGACTTTCTGTATTTGGCCGTGGACTTGTGTATAATAGTGATTCCTTGTCGTAATAAACCGCTTATCAATGATGACCTTAATTTTGACTTCTTGTTTGCTTTTAACGTTTACTAAGTTTTAAATTCGCTCACAAAACCAACTACGATGTAGGTAAATATTCAACATCGTAAACATACTATGTATATGATGCATCATACTAATATTATAAATGCGAATGTAAGTTTGTTTGTTACGGTTTCACGCAAAAACTACTTAACCGATCATCATGAAACTTTGCACATACACTCTTGAAGGTAGTAGAAGTAACATAGGATACTTTTTATTAAAAAAAAATAAAAATTTTTTTACGAAACATAAGAAAATTGTTTGCCAAAATATCGTCAAATTTAGCTACTTCAACGCCATCTAGCATCATAGTAATGAAGTTTCAACCCTGAATACTGTAATACCGGCCCACTGTATTAGAAGATCTAACAGCTAACCACAAAAATTACGGATAACCTCAAAAATGTGAATAGTTTTATACTGCATGTAACGACAGAAGAAAATAACAATAAATATAGAAAAATTAGAAACAGTTGAAACTATATTCAATTGAATTAGACATTGAATTAGATATTGTCGTCACCGTCGGTGCGGCCGAAGGAATTCCGATCTTACTCGCTGATGTTAATTCTTACTCTGCTACTATATTGACTCATTTCTATTATTATACCCTTACTCTTTATCTCTCTGCGGGCGAAGCCGCGGGCAAAAAGCTAGTAGGTACATAATTCACATACAGCTCTTATTATCATTATGGTACATATATCATATATTTTTGAAATATGTATACTGAGTGTTTAATTCTGATTTTCCCCCCATTACAGCAGTTCAATTTTTATGAGAATGTACATTATTTACTTAATTTAATATGTACGACAGTCAAATTTTGATAACTGAGTTGAATCTTCGATAAGCTGAACCAAATTGGTTATGAGAAATACGTGTATATTTTACTCGATAACCCGAACTTCTATTACACGAATATCTTGATAACTCGGAGATAAATTTGGCGCCAACATTCTGTGGGAATCCCTTAATAATGTACAATTTTAACATCTACGATTATTTGTCATCAAAATGTACCTACTTTAAAAATTTTGTCTTTTGACCAAAAATAAAATATTATCTGTAAAAAAGTGGAAAGTGGTGTACTGAAAAAATATATTACCTACCCAATAAGTGTAGTTTTGAGTCACATGGTGATTTGAGTTATCGAAGTTCGACTGTATTTTTTTTTTCTTTTCATTACATTTTTTACCTTCTAATAATTAACAGCCACATGACTGAAAGTTCTTAGAAATTTATTATAAATTAATCAAGGATTGTAATTGTTCCAGAATTTAAAATATGCTTTCCATTTGTTGCAGGTATGGATTTATGAAGTTGTTTTTAAATTTTTGGGGAGATTCCCAAGAAGTTGGATTCGTTTCCTAGTAAGTACTTAATAACATTCATACACAAATATATGTAATGTACTGTACCTATTTGCCAAATATGTAATATTATCTATCGTCTCCGGAAATTCACCACCTCATGAAAATTTGACGGCCGCGTTTCATAAGCGGGAGCGCTCTGTTAATATTTAAATGTTCAGCACATTTGAAAGAAAAATAATAGGTAAATGATATTTTGCGTATGAGACTGCTATAACAATTATAATTAAGTTTGTTTGCAATTTCAGCAAAAAATTAACTTATTTCTGTAATAGCGTATCTTACCAAAAGTCTGCAGTTCTTATATTATATAGAAATGACGAAAAAAAAAAATACAACAAAAAAGTCAAATTATGTTCGAAAATTTGAACCTACATATAACTTGTTTAATACGGCTCTGTAAGGTAACTGTAACCCACCTGTTATTGTGGACAGGTGAAAACTGATACATTGACTGAAATTACTCATAATCTTTCCGTCTCAAAGCTGCAACTATTTGCAGATCGCCAGGGCCGGCCTCAAAACAATCATAATTAAAAACAATTTTTTTGCTTCAATACTCAAAAGTGACGTAACATTTTATGTTCCAAATGCTACCAAGAACCCAAGGTTTCGATATTTTTGACTATAAGTGCCACACCCTGTATCCCTATATATAGAAATATACAGAAAAATGATTTTTATAACGTATACTTACAATTAGATAGTTTTATTAAGTGCTTCTAGTATAATATCAGGGTACAAACTTTAAAATAGCAAATATGTAACTTATTTTTTACTCATAAATATTTTTTTTTATCTGAGTATTGGTAACCCATGTTATTATTGTACGGCGTATCTAATTTAAGTATTTATTAAAATAATATAAATATCGCTTTTTCCCTTAATTTGGTTTTGAAACATATTACTTAATAAGTAACAAGTCGACAACTGCAAATTGTGTTTGAAAAAGACAACAGTGTTCACGATACTCAAAAACTACCTACTAGTACAGGGATGGCGAACCTTTTTTGATGTCCGTGCCACAAAGTCATAAAAAATCTTTTTTAAATAGGTAACGTGCCACAATAAAATTTCATTCGAAATGTTAGCGTGGTGAAACTATACGTACGTATAATTAAACAAACAAACAAAAGCAATTCATCTTTAAACAATTTTTTATTAATCAATGTTTTACAAAAAGCAATATGCTAGAAACAAAATTCACGTTAAAAAAAAATTGTTTTTAATGTGATTTTTGTTGCTGTACACAAGTTGATAAAGATTTAATATCAGGTTCATATTTAGTTTATTTCAACAGTACGCATGCAGAGCTCGACTCATCCGTCATTCTATTTCTATATTTATTTTTTATAAAATTTAATTCTGAAAATAGAGATTCACATGCCCACGTCGATGAAAATATTGATAAAATTGCCTTTGCTAATATTTTTAAAGTTTTAAACAATTAAACGTGTCAGGAACTGAATTCCATGTATAGTTAGAATTTCATCTTCTGCAATTTTATTTATTTTATCCAATAATCGATTACTTTCAATAATTTCTAAATCGTTTCTTAAATCAACAAATTTTTGGTTCTATATGGTACTTGACTGAAATTCAACTAATTCCATTTCTAATTCATTAAAATTTAACCACTCGAGGACTTTTAAATTTAATTTTTCAAATGGTATTGTATCAGGATATAAAAAAAATTTTTGATTCGAACGCTGCGACAGCAACAACATTCAAATACCTTAAGAAGGCGAAACTGGATACGCAAAATTTTTTATCTAATGCGCATCTGTATATACTTCGAAAGAATTCATGCGATATTTTAATAATAAAATGTATAATTTGACGGTTCTAATTAACATACTAAGACAGGTGTTCAGTACTACAAATTTATATCATAAACTATAAATTAAGTGTAGATTAATAATTTTTAATTCATTTCTATTAAAAAAGATAACTTAAAAAAAAAAAATTGTTTTTGTGCGTGCCATCAAAATTTTTAAACGTGCCACTTGTGGTACGCGTGCCAATGGTTCGCCATCCCTGTACTAGTATGTACCACTACTACTATGTATCTACAGAATTATTAAAAACAGCGAGACTGTAAGCAAATAGTGCATGTAATTCTGTTTTAACGAACCTTTGATATAGCCTACCGATTTTTAAAGCTCCTTCGAGTACGTTATAACCGAATTTTACTGTATTTAATTACCTTTATTAATAATATAAATAAATCTGTATGCATCTACGAATCTAACATACCTTTACTTTCATCAATCATCATCAGTTACATTTGAACATACAGTACGTTATTGTTTTTATAGCATGTACTATTAATGAGCGCAAAAATAAATATAGTTATACAGGTGTATGTGTCGAATTATCCCAACAGGTATGTCACGTTGTTCGTACTTTTTTACTACTGGGTACTGACATTGAGCGCCACACATGAGTTGTCCTTGAAAAATCACGGCCACGTACATATACATAGGTACAATAATATGTATTATGTATGTACTTGTTTGCAATAATATTATACCACATATTGTAATTACTTACTAGGTATATGAGCTTAAAAATATAGACATTGGACATGGTAATGGCCAACATTAACCCCCCTACTAATACATTGTTATCCAGGGACACTCCCTGGTTATTTCTCATATGTCCCATACCAAAAAAAAAATTTGCATCAGAGCGATATTTATTCTTCTGTGCAGAATAAAATCCGTCATTTTGTTTAGTATACTTCCGCATTTTTTTTTTTTTTTTTAATTTAATGAATGCATAGGTATTTTGCATTGTGAGAACAAACGACTAGGTACTGAAAACATATAAATACATAAACCAGTGAGCAAATTTTAATAATGTTCTTATCGGCTTAATTCTTATTAAGAACCAAGGTAGATATATATATGGTGGTAATAAAACGTTTAAATAATGTTCGTCGGAATTCTAGTGTGACCTTTTCCATTTCGTATATGAGGCAGTTAATGCGTTTATTTCGTAATCTATCTCTCTTTGAATAGAGGTTCACTTTTACCAACGGACAATAACAACAGGGTATCATTAATAAAAGCTTCGAAAAACTTCCTGGTGACAACAGTTCCTGTCTTTATTATTATTATGATATTCAGATGGACAGATCTGATAAGGTGCAGGTAGATACGTGTTTTATAAGAGCGATTAATAGGTCTACAACATTCGTGACTTTTAACAAATGTATATGTATGTATGTATGTATGTGAATTGATGGGGACCTGATTGCAGTGCAGGGGCGGATTTATTACCTATTAAATTTAGAAAGCAATATTCATTACCATAAATCCATAAAATTATCGACTGTATTTTTACATACACGAGCGTGGAATTTGTTGAGTATCTGAGTGTCTCAATCTAGCTTTAAATATTTAGAATTAAGATCTAGGAAAATAGGGGCGAAAAAATACTAAAAGTGCCTGAATTTTATTGGCTACTTCTACTGCGCACGCTTATTAGCTAACGATGGAAAGGGACAGCCAATAAAATGTAGGCACCACTTAATGAGCATTTTCCATTTTCCCTGAATAAAACTTCACACCCCTTTATGCACCATACATATATTTCTGTGTCAGTGGTAATTTAATTAATTTAAACACTAAGGTAGGTACTTTGAAATGTTTTGTAATTTCTTATTAATACAAGATGAGGTACAATTTTTCGAATACTTTCAAATGATTAGATGCAGTTTATAGTTAATTAAATATTGTAAAATAAATAACATGTATGTACTATATACATTTAGTTGCGCTAATAATGATGACACTTTTTAAATAAAAATATCATCCTCTCTTGAACAACATGATTATCGGGTGATCTGTTTGAAATAGAAGCGAATTCGTCATGGCAACATGGTTTTTAATATAAGGTAACCTTGGAACTGAGAAATTTAGATAGACATTCATTTACACATGCGAACACTGTACATACATACGTATGTACGTTTATCATAATAATATGTGTGTTTCGTAAAGTAATACTTAACCAAGTTAAAGGTTACTGTGTGAGAAGCCACTCGAGGAGATATAATAGATAGATATAAAATGCGACTCCTCAAAAGGTTTTATCAGAAACTGATAAGACTTGTAATATATGAATTAGATACCGAGATAGTAATAACGCTGTTTTCTGTCTTGTCACTAGAATTTGTGCCTACATACTCAACCTAGTAAGTAGATATGGAATAAATGATCTACAGGGTATATCAATCTATGTCAACACACCTCTCAGACTCTAATATCTATCTATCTTGTCTGTGTGAAAATTCACAAGGTAAGATTTGAAATGGTTGGAAAATTGAGTTGAGGAAAATATCCAAACAAAATTTGAAACTTTTTAATACCAATCGGGTCAATAATTTTGGTTGTGCCCAGATAACTGGGTCAGCAATAAAATGAAAATTTGTGCAATTGCAATTGTATGTATTTAAATATTTTATTTACACTATTAGTTATTTCCACATTGGAAGAGAAAGAAATGAAACTTAACGAAAATATAATAAATTCAATGGGTAAGATATTTATTTTAAAATGCATTATCTTCAATTTAACCCCATGATTCATGATCGTAATAAATTGAAATAAAGATATTTAATAATTTTAAATAATACAGCGTGGTAGGTAGGTATATTGTAGGATTAAAAAGTTCATCTAATAAATTTTGCAAGAAGTCTGATGAATTATTACCAAATTTCAGTAAAGTTCAAATTAAAAGAAAAGCAAACCAGATAATTGATGGACGTACAATTTGAAAAATTTACTTTTCTTTAATGAATTTCAGGTTTAAGTAGGTACCTACCCTATAAAATTTAAGATTGCTTGCAGTCATGTATAAATCAATCAACAACTTTGGAGTCAAATTAAGTAAATATGAAAATAAATATTTTATGTTACTTTTAAAACTGTAATAATCGGTAAATATGCAAAATATCTGAAAAGAACAATTTTTTTATTAAAGGCAGTGGATATTACCGATAGACTTGAAAAAAATATTGAAATTTCAGAAAGCACGTGAAACGTCAAAACGAGTGACATTACTTGAGTTAAATGGAATTGAATTAAATTATTTCCATATTCAATAAAAAAAGAAGTCTAATTACAAGTTGTCTCTTTCTTCAATACTACATCGCAAATGACGTATGTATTTCCTAAATAGTTTCAGTTACACCTCACATACTTTTGCCGGTTCTACCCTTTTTTTTATTCATTAAAACGAGTAGGTATAAAAGACAAATTATTCTTGCCTTCGTTGTTAATTTCATTCAATTACAATCTTAAATTTTATAGAGTATATGTATGTATGTAGATATTGCAGTATCTCTGTTACCTTTAATAAAATCCATGATGTACTGTACTACAGATAGGTAGGTACTTTGGGACGTCACTAATAATATGACAGTACGCGTGTCTGTATGGATGTGGGTGATGTGCTAATGTATGTCAGTAGTGAGTATTTCCTAGTAAGCGGCCTTGACAGGCTCGGCTAACTTCAATTGTTCCAGTCGTGAAATTAAAAAAAAAACTGACAGTCGGTCGAATCGCTGGTTGGTTATTAGCTGGAGTAGGTAAATTAAGTCCAAACCAAACAAAACGAACACATTCAACAAAAACTAACAAAATAACTACAGTAAAATACAGTACAGGTCTCACATGTGCTCTTGAACAACGTGCACATAAATATACATCGATTTTTAAATGATTTATTTATATTTATCGTTGCTATCCGAAAAACAATTTTTTTTTTCAAATAACCCGCCAAAAAAGCAGAAGGTACCACCGGGTCGGGTACTACTACAGTTCCACACGCATGTTACCGCCGACTACCGCCCGTAACCCGACTACTCACTTTTTTAATATCGTAACCTTCACGGCCAATGTGATAACGACTACAACATTTAATACATATGTATGTGTACGTCAACTTACACGTTGACAACGACGATACACTTCTATGTGTACATGCATATGTATGTATTATAAATTTTTGTATGTGTTTGTACATATTATTTATTATATATTCGAGAGATACATTAATGTAATGGTTTGCATATGGATGGACCAAATTGTTATTATTTTATGTATCATGATGCATGAGTTGCGAACGATGTTGTTGAATGTGATGCATGTTGAAAGTGACACAAGCGTTGCAGACGGTCAAAGTCTAAGACAATGTCAAAATCTTACCATAACACGTCATGAACGTTAACGATATAACAACTATTCGGAATGAAAAAAAAAGACCTGAAATTGTTCAAATATTAATGGATACGTGTCGATACAATAAAACAAGTACATATGAGGTATCGTTCCATCTATGTATATCAAGCTAGCACGACAAAGTTATTTTTCCGATTTCTGACTTGCACTACAACTTGTCCAAAAATTTGTCGCTCTTGCCGTTTAGCCATAATCAGCTGGTATGCTGGATTGACATCAAGCTAGCACTACATATAGCGTATCTCAAAAACGAAATTGTCGTAGGATATTATTGTAAAAACCATAATTTGTCGCTAATTTGTCGCTGAAAGATGACACATTCAACGAATTTGTCGCTGGTCTTATCACCAACTGTTAAGCGAAAGACTGCTGGAAAACCATCAAACAATTAATCAAGGAGTTCTTTGTTACATTTGTTTTAAGAGATCGGATTTATTTACCCCAATTTTTTAAATTAAGTTTTCACTGGTTCCCCCAAGTTGGGCAACACGTTACCTTTCAAGAGTTTGTTGGCCTTCCAGTAGTTTTTTGCTTATCAGCTGAAGATAAGACTAGCGACAAATTCGTTGAATGTTTCACCTTTCAGCGACAAATTATGGTCTTTACAGTAATATCCTACGACATTTTCTTTTTGAGATACGCTATGTGTAGTGCTAGCTTGATATCAAGCTAACATACCAGCTGATCATAGCTAAACGGCACGAGCGACAAATTTTTGGATTTGGTAACAATTAGCGACAAATTATAGTGCAAGTCAGAAATTGGAAAAATAACTTTGTCGTGCTAGCTTGATATACGTGTTTAATCTGTACCTTATACTTGAGATTTGTTGTCCTATGTCTTATTCATACTTCCTATAAGATACAAAAGGTCTTAAATTTTACTAATAAGTAAGCATAAGTAATTAAACCTGACTTCTTACAATCAAGAATTGGTTATGGAATATATTTCACTTGAGATAGTTGAGGAAATCCATTAAACAATATCATACGAGATTAGATAATAGGCGAGAGATTCAACAAAATCTCATCAAATTAATATAAAACAAGAGAGACCATTTCAAATCTCAAGTGAACTTTGTAATTCACAGAATTTTTACAATTTCCTCTTTCTTTTTAATTATTAAGAATCAATTAATAATATAAACTCAAAATGAGAGGCCGGGGAGAGGGGTCTAACAAAATTTCATCAAATCTCATTTAAAAGAAGAGGGGTAATTGAAAATCTCACGAGAACTTTTTAATTCAAATAATTGTGATACCTAGTTTCGTTACGAAATAAATTTCACTTGAGGGACTTGGGGTTGATTAATAATGTGAGAGGGGTCCAACACAATTTGATCAAATCTCATTTAAAAGAAGAGATGTTATTGAAAATCTCACGTGAACTTTTTAATTCAAAAATTGTGATAACTTCCTTTCCTCTTTTAATTAAGAATTCATTATGGAATGAATTTAACTTGAAGGGGTTTAGAGAGTTTACCACGTCTTACCAAATTTCACTAAGTGGAAGGGAGTGATCTAAATTAAATGAATGGACGTCTTTTTGTACCTGACTTAACAAATCTGATGATGTGACAAATAAATAAACGACATAACAGCCGCAATTTCTCTCCAATATCATGCATTTTTACCTTGCTCGTCCTGAAAATCTAAGTAGTTAATACAGTTGACAACTCTTAGTGCGTACGTCTGACGTTTGGTAAATAAAAAATACCGGCCAAGTGCGAGTCGAACTCGCGCACCGAGGGTTCCGTTCAAACCTGTATATATGTGATGTAACTAAAAGTTTATGGTTTTCGGAATTTTCCTTTATATGTGCTATAAAACATTGCTTCATGCCAAATTTCAAGATTCTAAATCGACTGGAAGTACCCTTTAGGTTTTGATTCCCTTGCGAGTAGTTGCGAGTTTGAAAATATGCGGCTTAAATTGCTGTTTCTTTTGATTGCGTTGACATAGAAGTTTGATTTTGTTACAGCTTAAAGGTATTATAGATCTGAGTATTTGGTATGAATTTCAATTTAATACCTTTACGCGTTCATGAGGAAAGGTGTAGTAACTTTAAAATTATTAAAAATATTTTTATTATATGATGTAACTAAAAATTTACGGTTTTCGCAATTTTTCCTTTATCTGTGCTATAAGACGTTGCTTCGTACCAAATTTTAAGATTCTGAGTTCACGGGAAGTACCCTGTAGGTTTTGATTCGAAAATTTGAGGAAATTTGCGGCATAAACGGCTGTATCTTTTGATTGCGTAGGCTTAGAAGTTTGATTTTTTTACAGCTCCAAGGGACAATAGACCTGAGTATTTGGTATAAATTTTAGCTTGATACCTCCACGCGTTCCTGAGAAAAGCGTCTTGACAGACGGACGGACGGACAACGAAGTGATTCTATAAGGGTTCCGCTTTTTCCTTTTGAGATGCGGAACCCTAAAAAGGGATGACACATTCCCTTGCATTACTTTTTCGTAACGACTAAAGGTCTTCAGTATGAGCCTTGAGCAGAAACATAGCTCATGAGCCTCTCGCCAATCTCGCACATCTCACAGCTCATGAGATTTTAAAATGCGTCACAGGCAGTGCCTGTTATTGATTTTGTATGTTAAAAAGTAATTGAGTAAGTATTTTACATTGTACATAAATAAATGTGGGCTGATTACTATTATTACTAGTATTAGAATAAACTTTTGACTTTTAACAAATTATGTATTCATAGGTAGGTGCATAATGTGCAGTTGCATGCAACCATACCAATTTGCCAATTGTGAAGACAATACGCATTATACGTAATAAAAAAAAACTGCACATTGCACACTTCTACCTGTATGAAACCTGTACTTACTCAATGTACGGTATAATGTATGTACCTATGTACGTAGAGAGCGTATTATGTTGAATAGACCACACACAAGCGATTTAGTTATCATTATCAATGACATTGCCGCCATCATTACTACAGTTAAGTTTTAATGTCAAGCATACAAACATGCATTAAATAGCCTCTGCATTATGTGGAGTGAAGGTTGATTTTTATAACGTCCGTCTTGGGTGGCAGGAAGAGTTGAAATTTCTTTTATAGTATAATACTCGTAATTGCATTGCAAGAGGTTGCACACCACTCAGTTGTAAAATTTTACATGAACCGGATGGATAGGTGGTACAAAGTTTAAAAAATATTGTTATCGTTTATTTTTATACTACTAACTTTTTTTTATTAATCATTTTATTAGACTAACTGTAGTAACTGTATCACAATATTTCTGAACTCAGGTCTGCCCTGAAGATCAAGAAACGGTAACACAAAATATCAATTATTGTAATACAATGATCGAATTTTAACCAATGTAATTTCTTGAAATTATCAAATAATTAACGGTTTATTGATTTATAACAAATTTTGAAAATATTAATAATTGGAATATTTTCCAAATTCTTCTTGCTTTTATGTTTACTACACTGTACTAAGAATTAAAGTTCCCAAGAGCTATGGTATAATATCAAATCAAATTTTTAATAAACTGAAAATGGAAAATTAATTAAAAAAAAATATTTTAAAATTTGTAGGTACAACTAAATTTGTAGTATCTATAAAAAATAAAAACTTATTAAAAAATTAAACTTATTAAAACATTAAAAATTAGGACGTGAAATAAACTAATAATATTATCATGACTAATAAATCTAAAACTACATTAAAATGAAATTGATATGTATCCCATGAATTCTAATTAAGATCGCCCTTAGACATTATGATAAAAATTAATGCTATTAATTATTTACAGTTTTGATAAGATAATATTTTATTATTATTTTTTTTTTTGAGAATTCTTAGCAGTATTTCAACCTAAATATTTTTTATCAATAAATATAAAAATTTTAAAATCAAGTTAAGTGTATAAAATATATCTATATTTCATCATTTTTACTTTCGTTAGTTAGCTAAACAAATCCGTAAAAATAGATAAAATAAACGTTTGAGATATCTATTTATGTTATTCATTTATAATTTTGATAAGCAGCTGTCTTAATTTATGATATGTTTTAAAAAGAAAATAAACTTAATCCACAAATAAAGTATTTTTCTAATAGGCTGACTAAGTGATGATGAGCGTTGTTTTCCTTGATTTTTGTCATAGGCATGAGTAAAAATATACAACAACCAAATTGATATCTATCAACAAAAATCGAGAGCTTCTGATGATAAAAGTTATTTATGTATATTCGAAATTGTATAATAAATAATATTTTGAAATCGTTTGATAAAAAAAAAATAAAAATGAAGCCTGCTAATAATTTTTCAACTTTAAACTTAATATATCTTTTTCCAAGAAATACATAATAAACAGGGAAATTAAAATTAGTTTCAATTTTATAAAAATCGTTGCAGGTTACAACTGTTTCTATTTCTTCCTCTAATTTAGTACAAAAAATCAAGCTAAAAATAGGGGTCGAAAGATTATTTATAACAATAAATAATTTTATCTACCACCCACTTTTTGACTTATTTTTTTGTTCCATTCAATGTTTAATAGGGTCTGTAATAAATAATTTTTCAACCCCCTTTTTGGCTTGATTTTTTGTTCCATTCGACTGTTATTATTTCTTTTTACATTTATTTATTTTATTTATTTATTTGAACCAAAAATTCATCATATACAATATTAATAAATATATATTATATATGAATGACCTATAGGAGGCAAAATGCCCGTACATAGGTTGGTCCTTACAGAGGTAAACAAAAAAACATAAGATAATTAATAATTAAAGTACCTTTTATAACTGTTTTAAACATAATAATTTGTTACAAAATTCTTATTCTATAAAATTTATATAGGTATTAGATTATTTTTATTAACATTTAGTTTTTTACTTTTTTATTTAATTAGCGTACAGTACCTACACTTTAATTTTTAATATTTTTAAATGTTTTCCCGTAGCCTCCACCAACAATCTACACACGTACATATATATTTATATTAATATTGAGGTTAACGAATTTTGTTACTATTTTTTTTTTTTGTTGCATAACATCGAAAGTATTTTTTTTTATTACGCCGAACAGTTTAATTCGCCAATTTCTAAACGTCTGAATGTTGTTGCTGCGATGTACCTTGTACTCGTAGATATAGTAGAGTCCTTAATGATGAGATTTGAGCAACGCTAATAGATAATGTAATTACCCGGTATAAACGAAGTACCGCACATATTTTTGTGTGTATGTATAACCGCAATTACGTCGTGTCGTGAGATAAACTTCAAAACCTTTTCCGGTAAAAAAGTTTGACATTTACTAATGATCATAAAGCGTTTCCCTCGAGGGGGGCCATTTTACGATGATTTAGTGCCTATCCATATAAACTTACCACAACACGCATGATTATATTTGAGGAAATTCAGTGGCGGCTCGTGAGACAATGTACTGCAAGAGTGGTCACAACAAATAAATTAATCTAAATCTAAATACATATATAAAATGCTATTGTTCGTACGTAAAGACAGGGTTTTCTCTATCTCTACCTACTCCAATCAACTTCCTGTTGGGGTGGCAAATACCCCTTGGTCTCCAGGTGGGAGTAAGGGAGTTTGGTCGCGGTGGTGGAAGTGGGTGGTTGTAGGTGGCAGAAAGGTGAAAAGAAATATTTCTGTCCTTTTTTAAGGCATAAGGACTTCCGGAAAGATCTCAAAATTTCTTAAATGATCCAAAAAATTCTAAAATGAGCACAAACTGTTATTATCGACTTAGAATGTTCGAGAAAGTTCAAAAAAATTCTTGAATTATCTAGAAAGTTTCAAAAAATGTACAGCTACGTTTCAAAGTGATGTACATCTAAATATTCTAGAGTGTTCTGGTACTAGGAATTTCGATGTTCGATGATATATAAATCAACATTCAGTGACTTTTTGTCAGTTAAATTGTGTTTGCAGTCGAGTGAAGATCGACTGGAAACAAAAGCGAACAGTGACCAAAAAAACTGAAGTGATTTCGACAAATGGAAAAGAACAGACAATTTGAATGTTCTAGATTATTCTCATACTAGAAACTTCGATGTCTGATAGTATATAAACCAAAATTCAGTGACTATGTAAATAATTATGTAAATAAAACATAAATTTTCCATTTACTAAGCTGTTCCTTAAAATTATTTCAATTCGTTAGTTAGTTCACTCTATCAGATATACTCGATATACACCGTATGTTTAATGGCCGAATAAGTCTTTCAATATCTACGTTATCTATGATATAAATCTACAATATCAACGTTAAAAAATAGATCCTTACATATTTTTTATACCATTAAACATGTGATGTATTTTAACCCGAGCAACGCCGGGTTTCACTGCTAGTTAATTAATAAAGTGTTCAAATATATAGTTATTAATAAGGCTCGTTCGATTAACGAAAGAAAGTTTTTCCATTAAGGATTTTTGAAGAAATGAATAGGGAGTGGGGTGTCTCTGAGAAGAACGTCAGAGAAGTCGTCACAAGACTGATATGTTGATTAAGGTAGAGGGGGTGTATTTTTAGATATTTCATAACTTCTTTTTACGGCTTTTTACCCAGTTGGTTGGGGTTCTGACAGAAGTTTCACATTAATCCAAGCTGCCACTGGGTTCATCCGTATTTACCTCATATTCGCGAATGATTATGAAAATTGAGGCTAGTGGGTAAGTGAACAACACTACGTACCTTCGTTCGTTAATAACGTTCTCATGAGTGAAGTATCACATAATAACACACAAGTGCACGTATTTTGCTTGAGTGTGTGCGTATAACTTGTTCACGTTCGTTGTTTATGTGCTTAGACGGAATAATAATGTGGCTGAGTGCTCACCGATTTACTTTCACCGTAAAAGTGAGAGCTGTTACGTTTCGGAAACACCGCAGTATTCCGACCGTGTTGACACGTAGATGCTTAAGGCGATCAGCATTTAGATACGGTGCTCTGATCAACCAATCTTGGTTGGGTATCGGTCTGGGAACCGATATGTGATCACAATGTTTTGATTGGCAACATTCTTTTAAAGGAGCATATTTGGACTTCCAAAATTTCTTGTTCTAGTAACTTTTTCTGTAGGAGTCGGGTTTAGGAATAGAAGTTTAAAAAAGTTAATAGAGAATGTCCAACTCTTAAGAAGAGGACGATTTAGGTGAATTGGTCAGAGGACGAGAACCAGGAATAGGAAAAGAATTTAAATAGAGAATTACAATATCCAAAACTTCCAGAAAATATAAGAAAGTATGACTTATGGTAATGTTAAGGCAAACAGCCAGAAAAATATACAACAATAAAAAGGGTAGCTGTTAAAAAAGTTTTTCAAAATGTAATCCAGATATAAATAAGAAAGTTTTTAAATATTTGGAAAAAAAGAGAAATACGTAGTAGCAAGATTCAGAATAAAATTTAAAGGAAAGACGATGAAACATAGTTTGAAAGTCGATTTTACGGAGGATTTCGTTTCTCGAGGCTCTTCTGGGTTGTGATACAGTAAACCGAAGAGTCATAAAAGTTTAAAACATAATCTCATTTGATTGACATTAATAATGACTGACCTATTGCCATACATTTTTTTAATATTATTTGAATGCAAATATTTTCTTGGCCTCATGTGAGTTGTTATGCAAACAGAAAAATGCTAAAACATTGAAATATTTTCTAATATGACTGTTATTATTGCAAAACGTTACTTTTTGAATCGCTTTTATTAAGGATTGACCTATTTTTCATTTGGTGGCGGGTCACATTTTTATTCATCTGGGCCCTAACGTAAAGGGAAGACGCTCAAAAATTTAAAACATAATCTCATTTGATTGCGTTTATGCAACGTTAGTTTCGGAATCAATATTAATAAGGTTTTTTTTTAAATATTATTTGAAAGCAAATATCTTCTGATCCACACTGACTGTTCCTTATCTGAGTTGTTGTACAAACAGAGGGATGCTAAAACATTGAAATATTTTCTAATATGACTGTTATTATTGCAAAACGTTACTTTTTGAATCGCTTTTATTAAGGATTGACCTATTTTTCATTTGGTGGCGGGTCACATTTTTATTCATCTGGGCCCTAACGTAAAGGGAAGACGCTCAAAAATTTAAAACATAATCTCATTTGATTGCGTTTATGCAACGTTAGTTTCGGAATCAATATTAATAAGGTTTTTTTTTAAATATTATTTGAAAGCAAATATCTTCTGATCCACACTGACTGTTCCTTATCTGAGTTGTTGTACAAGCAGAGGGATGCTAAAACATTGAAATATTTTCTAATATGACTGTGTTATTAATGGAAAACGTTACTTTCCGAATTAATCTTATTAATTATTGACCTATTTTGAATTTTAAGGTGGATACGTATTTTGTTATGGGTCATATTTTCAATCATCTGCACCAGTGGCGGATTTACCAGCAGGCTGAATAGGCTATTAGAGCCTAGGGTGGCAGATTTTAGGGGGCGGCAAACTGCTCAAAATTTTTTTTGTCTTACAGAAATAAAAAAAAATTATTATCTTATACACGGTAAAAAGCGAGGCTCAAAAAATCAACAAAAATTACAATATTTTACTGCTATACAGTATACTGAATACACTAACGTCTGTATATGAAAAATTACTAAACGCTTATTTATAAAATATACTATTGTGATTTTGAATTTTTAAAATATTCCAATAGCGTTTAAGTATTACATTTTAAATTTAGTATTTTTACCTATTTTTTAAATTAATTATTGCCATAATTTTTTCTTTAGGTCCACCCACACTATTCAATTAATGTGTAATATGTTTCACCACTTAAATATTACATCTATTCGAAGAGAAATGGGATCCGAAAAAAATTGCTTTAAAATAACAACAACAAATATTATATAGATATATATATGTGGAAAATTAATACTTTTCTATTGATATTTCTGATGATATTAACAACCTGTTTGAGTGTAGAATAAAAATTTAATAAATTTACACGTAAAAAATTGCATATTGTTGCACAAAATTTCATAAATATTATACATTTCTTAGAACGATGATTCTTAAAAAAAAAAAAAACAATAATGATAATATTGTAATGAATAAAAGCTGTAAAGTGTAAATATCAATTCAACGAAAGTTCTTAACATTCTTACATTTTTAATCCTAATGAATTCGTATCAATATTTGTTGATTAGTCTGATAAAAATATAATACAATCATAAAGTTGCAATTTCATTGACAAAAAATTGATTGTGAATTAGGGTATAGAATTGCAGGTGTCAGTAGGGGCGGCAAATTTTAAATAGCCTACGGGCGACAAATGTGTAAATCCGCCACTGATTTTCTCACTTGGCTTTAATGTAATATGAGAAATGGATTACAGATATTCCTTATTATAATATCACTCAGACATTTTGGGAATTTCTCCCGAATTATTCTTCTCGTTTGTCTTTTGTGCAAGCGGTAATACCGGACACGTCGACGGTGCCGTATCTTTTGATATACTTATACGCATTCGTTCGCTACATTTTTCTAAAAATATTCTTTTTTTTGTCTTGTCTTGTTACTAAATAGCGAAAACGACTTCATCACCTGTCGAAACGCTCAATAGAAATTGGTAGTCCAACAACCAATAATAGATTTGATCAGTTCGATTGAACTGATAGGTATTTATATTAGACCAATTATTATATTACGCCATAAAGCAAGTACCCGGATAATAATGGCTTATTTGAGCGGTAAGATTTTTCGACCGTGAAGTACATCGAACAAGAAACTTAATCTGTAAAATTAATTTATTTTTGCCAATCGAGCATCGGTCGCGTAGCTACTAGGTACACTCTGTAAGTGCAACCAAGTACTAGCCGTTCGTTCTTATCCTAAACCAAACCATTCGATGATCACTTTTCCGTGAAATTACACGGAATGAGTAATGGACCTCAATTAAAAGCTGACCGGACAATCGAAAACAAATAAATCGCGGGCTCGAAAAAATTAGATAAAATCTGTTATAAATAATAGGTAATTAAAAGCTCACTGGACCAAACAAAATGAAAAAGTAAAAGTGACTATTACTATTATGAATTTGAAGTGTTAGACGTTCTGTAATGTAATAAAAAGAAAAATTGCTCTGGAAATGATTAAAAGTGGTATTTTTGAGTGAGAATTTTTTGTGTTACTTAAAATATCTGAAATTTCTTGAAAAAATGAGCATATCAATTTTTCTTTTATTAATTTTTACCTCCTGAATATCCTTTTTAGTTTTCATAGATTTTTATTTTAAACAATTTGTTTACGTATGTTATGTAGGTATTCGTTCCTGCATTTTTATAGATATTTTCTCATTAGTCATTATTTTACGTGGCAGGTAATAATTTTCCATTCCGGCAACGTAGCTCTCATAATAATGCCATCGATGCCGGCACGTATAGCAAAGAAACATTGTTGCTTGTTGCATCGGACCGATGGCAATGCGATGGATGCGGAAATACAACCTACTTAAACGACCGTTCGTGTATTGCGCCATCTTCGTGCACAAGCACGACGGGAAAAACTTACACTTACCGCGGAACTGGAACGCGTTTTCTTTCAATAGGCCAGCCGGTCACCATCTTTCGCCTGCGGTAATACATAGTACTCGCATAGTACCTACCTACTATGTATAATACGTATAGTAAGAACCTATAGTAGGTAGATGCATTTTAACGTTGCAGTTCAGTGGCGTGCATTATTGTACAATTCTTTAGAATTTTTTACAATAATGCCAGTTATCCTATTTAGATGCGAGTATCTACTTTTTGCACAATAGAGAAATTAGAAAGGGACTTATGGTAAATAAAATAGAATTCGTATTGACAAAAGAGTGTGCTTATTATCATTTTATGAAAGAAAGAAAAAAAGGGTTGTTAGAACTACAGTTAAAGTAAAATCCAGAGTAAACAAATTATTATAAATACGTAAGTTACAGATTTAAGATTATTAGGACGTTACAGGTTACTCAGGATACCAAAAAGGTAGTTATAAAACAAAAAAAAATCTGAACATTCACGGGACGCCTGTCAGATGTGAAACAAGTAATATGCATAAAAGACAATATTACGACAGGAACTAAATATGGCATAATGAAAAAATCAAATATTACGAATTTTTTTCACAAAATGATGACCATTTATTTAATAAACATTGATTTTTGATAAATACAAAAATTAAAAATTCAAAAATTTATTTCAAGTTGCGACAACTCAATTCTTTTCAGTGACTTCAGTAATAGTTATATTCGATGTTGCCTCTGACAGCATTACTGTGATAATTGGTCGAGGATAACTAAAGTATGTTACAAAAGTATTGGACATAACATTATCAAGACATCTAATAAATAAAGCATCTATTGTTGTTGCATATCTGGTAGTAGGTTCTCTTGGATTGTTGTTAATTTGCAATTGAAATTCTTTTTGGAGGAACGTAATTAATAGCATTGATTCATCTCATGCAAAAGTTACATTGAAATCTCCAGCTAAAATCAATAGTAGTTTATCTTTATTGGTTTTAAAAATTATTGAACCTCTGTAACTGTACGGAAATAATTTCTCATGTAAAAATGAAATATCATTCATTTTTTTATTAGGTGAAATGTACACAACAATCATAAATTAATTCACTTTTAATCTTCTAGTTTACTATAGTAAGGACACCATCGAACCGAGTGGGAAAATAATCGCACAGGCGCTTGTGCATGGCGAGCGTCGCCACGACATGCAATCGCCACGCCAACAATCCGGTTTACCCGCGCCTATAGATGTTTCACATCAATAAGAATAGGAGACGACCAATTCCCTTAAAAATACTCTTATTTAAAATAATTAGGTTTGAGATGTGGATGAAGAAAATACAGCAAAATTCGGTTGTAAGGTATTCAAAGTTCCTTAAAATTCGATACGTTTATCAGAAGTTTATTACAATAGAATGGGACACATTCTCTTATAAATTCACTATAAAAGTACATAGTATTTCAGTATCGACCCCTGTTGTCTTATTCAATCTCTTAATTTGCAATTGTCGACTTGTTACTTTTTTAATCAAAGGTTTCAAAAGTAAATTTACGCTTTCAAAAGAAATTCGTAAATTCGCCAATGATGGGGTACAAAAATCTTTATGAATTCGTACCACATTATATTTTTTTTTTTTTTTCTTAAATTCTGTTCCGAATATTTTATACTTTACACAGATCTGGTAACTTCCGAACTGAACATTAGATAATTAACATTTTTTGGTCTGCACTTTCTTTTTAAATATTTTTACTAGCTGCTCCGGCCACACGTTGCTGTGGCTCTTTTATCTTTTAATAACAGTTAAAACAGTTAATTTTAATACAGTCAAAATAAAATGATGGTTACGTCGTAATCATAAACACATATGACGTGAACAGATTGTAGCATCAAGAAATCTATACACAGCACCATCTGCTGGATGCTTACACAACCTAGATAACTAAAGAGGCTAAATTGTTGTGTCGTTAAATTAACTTACAGCGCCATCTGTTATAAACTTATAGAACTTACAAATAATTCCATAATCGAGACAAATACTATACTATTTTTAAGATGAATAAAAAAAAGATCCTATCGTTAAAGTTGGACCAAATCATACACTTTAAGCCAAATTTTATAAAAATTGGTTGAATAGTTCCGGAATTTATCCCGAAAAAACATGTGAATGAGATTTTTATATACACACTAGATACTATGTACCTACTAGTGTATGTAACAGAATATCTCTAATATGTTCAGTTCGTAAGTTATCAAACTAATGGTAAGTACGTTATAAAGGCTCCATAGGAAAGGTAGAAACTTTTGATAAGGTCCCAAAGTTCAAATATAAGGAGTTTTTGAAAAGGTTGAATAATAAGGACACTAAGAAAATTATCGAGGAAAATTCCAAAATATGCAGGGCTAGTTATAGAAACATATTAAAGGAAGACACCAGAGTTATGAGAGGTAAAAAGCCTACGAAGACAAAATGCTTTTGTAATTGTTTTTTATTTGAAGAAATGTAAATGATCAGTTATGATTAAGTTTGATGAAGATTTTCAGTGAAACGTTCACTGATTAAAATTCTTTCTTATATGTGTAAATACTGTAACAAAAAGTATATTTCTGAATATTTCTTAACAAGTCGTATCATCTACAGTAAAAGTAAAAGATTTAGGGGTTTATACAATTTACAATATTGATAGAATACTTTTTATGAGGCGTTACATCCACCCCTTTCCCTCATGCAATATAATACATAATTCGAACTACTAAAAAATGATACTATACAAGCATTGACCTTTATACATCAGCTTAATCCTGTCAGGGGATGCTTTATTGGGCTAAGGGTGCAGTGACTATAATCAAAATGCAAAAAAAGTTTTTACTTTTGTTTTTATTTGAAATGCACTGAGAAGTAAATATTCTTTTCCTTATCAGAAAATAACAGCAGTCTCTAAGTTGAATTGAAATTAATAGCTACCCCTTTTAAAACTTATTATTTTGTACTCTGATCAAAATCTCTGTGTTTCACTTTTTAGTGTAAAAATATGACGTGATGGACCAAGAAAATACTGTTCTTTTTAGTTTATTTTTGTTTACGTCATATTGTGTTAATATTTTAAATTACACTTCCTCCTTTAGTTAAAAAATGTAAATACCTACGCCACTGGGGTTTGATAATTGATGTAGGTGAAGATACGCGTTTATTAATTCGGTCGGTATGCACGTTCTTTGTACATATGTAGAAAGTGAATTGCCATCTTTGTAGATACGTACCTATATGCGTACCAATTTCAACCAATTAACACGTAAACGTTGAAATTTATGCATTTTGTGTATTTGCAGTGTCGTATTGTCGTGTTGTGCCGTCAGCGATGATACCAATGTCGACGCAATTAATTTAAATACAATAAATGCAAATCGAAACGCATGGCTGTACACACAATCCTTTTTCTGTTATTATTGGTTAGTTTGTAATGCCGTTTGCATTCTCGGTTGCAACGAAAGCGAAAGTGACTTATGCACCGCGAGTCGGAAGCTTTGAACAGGTGTCTTGAGTAAAACGTGCCCAGAATTACTTGCCATACTTGTAAATTGCGCTTTTAAACTGTTGCAAAATTGAAATTTCTTAAGTATCGCACGTTGGTTCTGCAGAACTGTTTCAGGGTTTGATGGTTATGATAATGGATGTGATTATATTCAACAAACCAAAACTTCCGCGTTAAATTAAATCAACGTGAGATAAATTGAGAGTGTTGTTTATACTTAATGGTGTTATTATGGGCTCAGCTATGCGAAATGCTCTGATGGCTGTAAAATTTAACACGCATTCGATTAATAGTAGCAATTATTAATAATATAATTACTCAGTATACAAAGCGTTCGAATTGAATATCGCCTTTACAGGAAAATTTTTATTATTATTGTCGGGTCCGTTCATTAAAACAAAACTATTAGGCTGATCATGAGAGGAGACGCTGATTTAGGTACTAAAAAAAATTTTATTTTTAATGTGAGTTTAAAAATTTTTAAAAACTTTTCCCGCCATGGTTTAGTTGTATGTATTTATATCCTTTATTATTTATTGCAATAATTCAGATAATTGCCTGAGGGAATCCGTACATTCGTCTTTAATTTATATTTTTCATGTACCAAACGCAACAGGAGACACTGCTGCCGAATTTTTCTTTTGATTCAAGGATTCCATTTTAAATCATTATGATTTTTACTTGAACAAAAACGAACCTTAAACGAAAGTTCTAATACGTATAATAAATAAGCGAGCATGTAGATTTTCGATTTCGATTTCGCGATCAGGCACTCCCACAAAACAATGAGTTCCGTTTTAAGTAAAAGTTGCTCCTGCTGGGACACAATCTACTAAGTCGTTCTCTACGACTTGGACAAAAAATCGTGGAGAAAATATATGTTAGGTATTGTAAAGAGTAGCCTCGACATGTGTAGCCAATCCAGCTAACAATGAGTGATTTTTAGACGGTTAAATAGCGTAAAATTTGTATGTTTATGTGTGCTTTCGGTAACAATACAATAAAATTTGTAAGAAGCATCAATTTAATCGCGAGGAAGGTAACGCATTGTATAGTGGACAAAGTAGTTGAGTTCTAAAGTTAAAAATACCGGCCAAGTGCGAGTCGAACTCGCGCACCGAGGGTTCCGTACAAACCTGTATATATGTGATGTAACTAAAAATTTAAGGTTTTCGGAATTTTTCCTTTATATGTGCTATAAAACATTGCTTCATGCCAAATTTCACGATTCTAAATCGACTGGAAGTACCCTTTAGGTTTTGATTCCCTTGCGAGTAGTTGCGAGTTTGAAAATATGCGGCTTAAATTGCTGTTTCTTTTGATTGCGTTGACATAGAAGTTTAAATTTTGTTACAGCTTAAAGGTATTATAGACCTGAGTATTTGATATGAATTTCAATTTAATACCTCTACGGGTTCATGAGGAAAGGGGTAGTAATTTTAAAATGATTAAAAATATTTTTATTATACGATGTAACTAAAAATTTACGGTTTTCGCAATTTTTCCTTTATCTGTGCTATAAGACGTTGCTTCGTACCAAATTTCAAGATTCTGAGTTCACGGTAAGTACCCTGTGGGTTTTGATTCGAAAATTTGCGGCATAAACGGCTGTATCTTCCGATTGCGTTGACATAGAAGCTTGATGACAACAGACTTGAATATTTGGTATAAATTTTAGCTTGATACCTTCACGCGTTCCTGAGAAAAAGGGTCTTGACAGACTGACGGATGGACAACGAAGTGATTCTATAAGGGTTCAGCTTTTACCATTTGAGGTGCGGAACCCTAAAAATTAAGGAATACATGTCTAAAACAGTTGGCAACAAATGAAAAACTTTCTTTTTATTAATTTTAGGAAACAAGGATTCTTAATAAAAATTTCTGAGAAGCTTAACACCGAAATCAATTTTTTAATCGTATTTTTGTTTGTCAAAAACATGAAATAATAAAAAGATTTCTCTTTTACAATTTTTCTCAAATAACAATTTTACGTAAGATGGACCTTAACCTTGAACAAACCGCATCCAGATTATTGTCAAAAGACGACGTCAAAGCTAAAACAGCACTATATCTGTGGGTCAACTACATATGCGTTATTATTGATACACTGTATACTATTTCCTTATTTTATATTAAATCTAATATATAAGATTCTCGTGTCACAATGTTAGTTACCATACTCCTCCGAAACGGCTTGACCGATTTTTATGAAATTTTATCTGCATATTCAGTAGGTCTGAGAATCGGCTACTATTTTTCATACCTCTAAGTGATAAGGGTTGTCCACCCCTAACTGTTTTATTTTTTGGACAATTTTTTTATCATTTGGCATTAAAAAATACATATAACCCTTAATTTTCACCCTTCTACCACCATCCCCCAATTTTTAATAGCGATATTAGTACTGTAATAATCTTCAACTCTCAGTGGTCGATAACTGATCAATTATTATCAATCGATTAGTCATCCCCGCCAGGCGTCTACTGATGTCACTACTCACCCAGCAAACAGCACGGAGTGGGGATGAGAATGAAGCAGATTTTTTTAGAATGTTACAGGGAGTTCAAATATGTTCTAAGAAGTAAATGAATGTTTTATTACCTATAACATTTCAGAATGTTCAAGAATGTTCCAGAATCTTGAAGATTATTCAAGAATGTTTCAAGATGTTAAAAAAGTTAGAAAATGTTTTGAATCGTTATGGGATGTTCTGGATAGTTGTAAATTCGCGAATATTCTATAGTAGAATATTCCATCAAACGTGTAATATATTCTTACCCGGGCAACGCCGGGTATTGCTGCTAGTATTAATATAATAATTTATATTTTACAAAAGTAAACCGCACTCATAAATTTTATCCATTCGAAATTGTCAGCTGATTTAGTCAAAGAATTGTAACTGAATTAAAACTGAGGTAAAAGTAACTGTCTGTCTACTGATGTAACTAACTGCCTTAATTTGTACATATTATTGTTAACTTTTCTTTCATTTTGGTCATTTATAATATGTATGATTAATGTTTACGCCAGTTATCAGTTTGTGTTCCCGTCTATATTTACATACATACACGTGGTAAATGTAAATTGTTGCACGGAATGTTTTAAGTTTGCATATCCGATCTCAATGTCCGATACAACGATTGATCGATGGCCATAATGGTAACGATCGCTCCTGAGGGGGGCGCTCAATGCGGAAACGACGCGACCCCCCGGGCAACTCAGAGGCCGTTCTTACTTATATATATATAAAATATATATGTATAAGTATAGTCGTTTCCTTTCCAGAAGAAAAAACAACTGGAGCACATTAGATTAGAATCCGGTACTTACTCCGTCCGTCCGGTTGGTATTACTGGTAAGTGTCCGCCATTTATAACGGCGAGACTACTCGCACTCCACAACGGACGTGCTAACGAGACGAGAACGGACTTTTTTTTTTATTCATCTTATAGGCCTGACGTGAGTAAAAGGTGTACTCACCATAGCACCAAACCCAGGCACATGGCACATTATTCATGTTGGTAATAAAAAGGGAAAATGCAAAACGACCTCTTTCTTGCCTGCCGGTGGGTGGGTGGGTGGTTGGTTGGAAATAGCGGACATAGCCAGCCAGTTAGTTAGTTAGTTACCATGGCATTTTAGTGTCTTCGAGTCGAGTCCTGTTTCAAGCGAGAGCCTTTTACTTTAACTGGTTACAACCGTTCTTATAACGTTGGCATTTATGATAATAAAGTTGAGTGATTTATACGGTTACTAAATTTCACTAGGGATGCCGCGAAAGTCTTATCTTGAGGAAAAAAAACAATATGTTCATATGAGATACGATACAACACTAAGAGAAACAAGTTGAGCAACGTTAACTGCTTGCTCACGGTCTTGACTCAATTTCTAAGTTCTAAATGTGGCCACATTAAAAAAATGTGCAAAACGCTTTTGACAGTAGTTCGTTAAGCTTTTTATTTTTTTCACTTTAAAATATTTTTATTTTTGAATCATTAATTGAAGTTGAGGTCCTAAAAAAATTATTATCATCAATGACCCTTTTATGTGGGTGGAGGGAGGATCATTTTTATAATACAGATACATATTATTTTTCCGATTATCCATAAATATTTTTTTTATTGTTTTAACAGATGTGGTCTGAGATCCGTTTTTTTAATAGTTCTTCCGCTTTGACCTACATACCTATGTAAATACAAGTTACACATGTGACGAATTGTTCATTTCACCATGAACGGATCTAGAAAGAAAAAAATCTGGTTAGGTGTCTGATTGTGAGATGATTCACGTAGATAAAGAAGAAAAGATCGCCAGTTTATATTTATTTATTTATTTGACTTTGAACAGCAACTGCTTACCTACAGAAAATCCAATCTGGTGCAATTAATTCAATGGAAACAAATTGCGAAATTAGTGAAAGCGTTTTTTGAAATGAACCAGATTAAAGCACGTTAAATTACGTCGTTCGTAGAGCAAATTATTTATCTATTAGGCTTGGTTTTCTCCGTTAAAATCACATTTCGAATGGTAAAAATTAATTATTTATTAACAGACTCATTAATTCGTTACAGAATACGAATTAGAAAAGGAAACAAACTTCTTTACGTATACCTATAGTTAAAATTGGTTGTAGCGAACAGGAAGGGGTAAAAATTTATTTTGTAGTTTTTAATAACTTAATTAGATAATTAAAAATGTTTCACAACTAATAATTTTCATTAATTAAATTTAGTTAAGTACTTTTTTATATTAAAAAGAATCCTGATCGATAGATCCGATATTTCGTTTCAGCCTGTCAAAAATTGATTTTTTATTTGATTATCTATCTGGTCGATCCTTTTCTGGTGTCAGTATGTGGTAGTGGTACCAGTTACATGAATACATTATAGTAACGTGTAGGTCTTTTAATAGGCACTTTTCGGTTTAATCGGACTGTGTTGGTGAAAGTTGCTTGGAAGCAGGTAAGCAAGTAAAAGGCAATAAAAAATTCGCACGAATAGGTACGTCGATTCGATTGAAATGCTCTTCTAGTTAATTTACAGGAAAAAAAGTTCGCCATTTTAGCAGACGCGGTGGCATTAAATTCGGCTAGGACTAATTACTTCGCAAATACACCAAGTATTAGGATAGCTGCTAATTGATGACTATTCGACTGTAAAATTTGTCTGACAGAGAGTGAGTGACATCACTCGTCAAAATTAGGTTTTTTAGAATAGCATTCACGGTTCGTCTCGTTTTCTATCGTATAGATTCCTTTTGTGGCGATTTTTTCTCGATATAATGGATTTTATATCAGTAGTGTTTCAATTTTAATAAGAATGATCATCGTATTTATAACAAATATATATTCGGTATGAAACTTGTTTTAACTTTTTATATAAGAAAAGTTTTGACCACATTCTTGTTCTAAAACAACCCTGTTGAGATCGCAGAACTTCTGTTATATACGAAAAATTATGCAGGATGGTTAAGGGGCATCCAATAATTATATGAGCGCAAGATAGTGAGGAGGGGTCCTTTTAAATCTCATCAAATCTCGTTTAAAGTAAGAAGGGCCACTGAAAAGCTCAAATCAACTTTTTGATTCAAAGAATTGTCATTATTTATCTTCCTCTTTTGATTAAAACTGATTATAGAGGGTTTCACGTGAGTGGGATGGGAGGTTCCACCATATCTTACAAAATCTCACTAAAGCGGAGGGATGGATCTAAATTTAAAGAAAAATACCTAACATAATTAATAAACGCCCCCTTTTTTAATTTACGTTCTTTCAGATACTTTGCGATACTAATAAGTACAATATGATTGATAAATGAAATTAAATAATATCAAACTTATAATTCGAAGGTTGATAAGTAGAATTTTTGAAAGTCGAACCAAATCGTTTGAAAATAGCATAAACTATTACAAAGACGTGTAAATTTTACTTGATAACTCGAACTATAGCTCGAATATTTTGATAACTCGAAGATAATATTTGGCACCAACTTCAATATGTCCAATTTTCTGGGGGGAATCCCTTAATAATCTAATATTGTAACGTCTCTTTTTATAACCACGATACTGTACAAGCAGTGAGGCAGTTCGATTTTCATTAAAATGTACTTTAAAAGCTGTCTTTTGATCAAAAATTTAATCTTATAAAAAATTATTCAATAACTAGAAGTTTTTTGTATCACTTGGCGATTCGAGTTATAGAAGTCCAACTATATTAATTTAAATAATTAAATAACATAATAAGAATAAATTAATGAAGTTGTATCTAGTAGATGTACATAATTAGTTACCTAATGAAAAAAAAGATGAGGTATAAATAAAACGTGATGATGTGTAGCATTAATGGATGATATTTCTTTTACTAATGTTAATTATTGTAAATTTTTTTTTAACTAATGAATGAAAACTAAATAGCAAGAGAAAATATCCGAATATTTTTAAATGATGTTTTAGGAAAAGCCTTGGTTTTCTCACCGATGTAAATATAACCAATAGCCTTGAATTTTACGTTGACATTCCAGCAATTGCTAAATAGAATAATGAATACCGCAGAAATTGCAAACCTGTAAAATATTTAACAATATTTCTTGTTCACTGAATTGTTTAGTGTTTAGGAATTTAAAACATTACCGTCAGGTTTTACTTTATAGGTATTTTTTTTATTAACAACCAATTTTAAAAGACAACAAAAAGATGAATACGTTTTCATTTTTTGTCTATCACTTAGAGCGTAGAACAAATCAAATTAATTAAGAGGTATCAAAACTGATTACCTAAAAAAGAAGAAAGTTTCTCTATTACAAAATATTTACAGTAAGTTAATATTGACACCAGTAGGCTGAATAGGCTAGAGCCTAGGGCGGCAGATTTTAGGAGGCGGCAAACTCTGTCTTACACAAAAAAAATATTATCTTATACACGGAAAAAATCGAGGCTCAAAAAATCAACAAAAATTACAATATTTTACTGCTATACAGTATACTGAATACACTAACGTCTGTATATGAAAAATTACTAAACGCTTATTTATAAAATATACTATTGTGATTTTGAATTTTTTAAATATTCCAAAAGCATTTAAGTATTACATTTTAAATTTAGTATTTTTACCTATTTTTTAAATTAATTATTGCCATAATTTTTTCTTTAGGTCCATCCACACTATTCATTTAATGTGTAACATGTTTCACCACTTAAATATATCTATTCGAAGAGAAATGGGATCCGAAAACAAATTGCTTAAAAATAACAATAACAAATATTAAATAGATATATATGTGGAAAATTAATACTTTTCTATTGATATTTCTGATAATATTAACAACCTGTTTGAGTGTAAAATAAAAATTTAATAAATTTACACGTAAAAAATTGCATATTGTTGCACAGAATTTCATAAATATTATACATTTCTTAGAATGATGATAATTAAAAAAACAATATCTAATGATAATATTGTAATGAATAAAAGCTGTAAATATCCATTCAATGAAAGTTCTTCTTAACATTCTTACATTTTTAATCCTAATGAATTCGTATCAATATTTGTTGATTAGTCTGATAAAAATATAATACAATCATAAAGTTGCAATTTCATTGACAAAAAATTGATTGTTAATTAGGGTATAGAATTGCAGGTGTCAGTAGGGGCGGCAAATGTGTAAATCCGCCACTGATTGACACCTTCATTAAAAATAAAAAACCATTTACATACTAAGTACCACCTACAAGATAATTCAAAACTAATATTTTTATTGCTTATTTTAAAATAAAAAGGCAGAATAAGTACTTAGTTTCAATGACTACAGAAATCAAATAGAAATTGTATCATTAAAAGTAGGAAGTATTTTTAGAAAATTAAATTGGAAAAATAGATTTATTATGGAACCTATAAAATAATAAATTTTAAGTTCTTTAAAACCAGTTTAATATTTGAATTATGGGATAACTCAAACGTTGATATGCTGAATTTTTGATAAGTCGAACCAAATTGGTTGGCAATAGCACCAAATTAGCTTCCAAGAAGCCCTTTCTTTATTGCGACATTTTCGAAACTGATTTGTGGTGCTAGTGTTTCACGAACATTAATACAATTTTTCTTTTCAACATATAAATATGCACACTATTATATTGTAATAAAATAAAGTAGGTACCTACACTAAAATCATTCAATGTAAACACGATAATTTCCATGACAAATTATCATTATAAGGAATGTAATGAGCAGCAGCAGCAGAGTTATAAAGCGAGCAAAATAATAATGGCAAAAACGCACCGCTGAAGGAAAAGGTTAAAACCGTGACCATGAGCGCTGTGGAAGGTCAAGTGCTATTGCTAATATTTTATGCCGGCGAATTTTGTAATCAAAGCTGTAGTAATATCTATTATAGCTATGCACGAGTATCTTCTACCTTGTGCTACCTGCCTGCGTGCTTGGGTGGCTATTTCTATTTTATTTACCTAGTTAACACTGGCCGTGAATCGAATTCGAAAACGAAAAAATATCGATGTGGGTAGACACCGTGGCGTGAGTTGGATGCAATGTGAAATATTTGTGTAGGGTTTTTCATAATGTTTAATAAAGTTTTCCTGACCTCAAAAGCCTCTTTATGACCCTGATTTGATTGTAAATTTAAGTACATAACAATACATAATTGAATAAATTAATGGATTTGTGGCGGGAAATTTATTACTTATGCAAAGTAATAAAGTGGGTGGTTACGGTTTTTTGATAAAGTTAAAATAGTTTCACTGGAAATTTGTTCAGATTTAATGCGGGTCGGTCGGATCAGATCAGATTTTCCTGATGCGTGATTAGCACTGATAACAAAAACACGAAGGTATCGGAGTTTCAAAGACTGAACCAAATATATAATTGTTTCGATTTATACAGCCACCTTCGGACAAGAAAAATCTGTGCAATTTTTTAGTAGGGTTAAGACCAAATTGTATCTCCAGTAGTGATGTGTCGTTCCGGCCGGACTCGGTACAAAGGAACGAATCCAGGCTAGGATCGATTCGGACCGAATCCATGTTTTCAATCCGAATCGTTCCGAGGATCGAAAAGGCGATCAGCCATCCATTCCCTTCGACTTTCGGTTCGATTCCCATCAACGTAAACACAACTCGCTTTCATTCGCAGTCGTGGAAAAACGAATAGGGAACCGAACAAGACGATGTAGCAGGTCGTCGGTGATTTCCTGCTCTTTGCGGTATCATCAATTAAAGCATTTGCGCTTTAGGAGCCTGCCGATGTTTAAAACTTAAAACAAACACATTGCTGCGCTGTCAGCAAAACAAAGAAAATGATTATATTAATTAATTAGGTATCTTAATACTCATTGATTGTTACACATTATAGATTTAGATGTTGACTAATAAATTAAGTTTGATTTGACAAGGGCTTTTCTTTAGTTTACAATTATTTCTGCCGCTTCAGCAATTCAACTTTCTTCTATTTATTTACTATACTAGACTAAACAAACTGTATCACTGATCATTCTAATTACATCTTCTCGCAATGCCGTACCGTTATATTTTCCACAGTATTCGTATCGTACAGATACTTTAGCCCAAGCTTGGATTCGGTTATTTGTACCGATACTGACCGAGTTCCACCGGATCGACGCAAAAATGTACTATGCATTCTACATTTCAATTTCATTCCGAGGAACGAATCCGCCGAACTCGTTCCACTATCGGAATGGAATTGGAACGAACGAATCCATAAAAGTATCGAAACTTCCCATCACTAATCTCCAGTACCTCTCTAACTGAGATTTGGATGAATTTAAATTCAGGGAACTTTCTACAAGAAGTTGTCCTTGTTGTAGGTCATTGATTTGGCCTCTTTTTCTAGATTGAATTTTCAACAATTTTGACTCCATCTTAGAAAAATTTTTTGCTTAGTCTTTTCTCATATAAAGACAACAAAATTGTTCTACAAACACACGATTATAAAATTAAAAATTTAAACACAAAGACAGGTATATTGACTTGTAAATTACTTACTGGATGTCTTTGATATGTCTTTTCCCAAATAAAATTTTCAAAAATTGTGAATTCGTTTCTTAAATATCTTCACGTAGAGAGTAGTTTTTTTACAGACACCCACCACGATTACAAATATATTAACTTGTTTCTAATTGTTGTGTGTTTTTAATCTTCTTAAGTCAAATTTTTTAAAAAATTCTGTCTTTGTTTCAAAAACCTCTTCTGCTTTATCTTCTCTCAGAAGATATCAGAAAAGCTGTTCTACAGGCACACGATACAAAGTACAAAATTAAAAATGTAGACACAAATATATTGACTTATAGGTTACCTACAGTGTGTCTTTGATGACCATTTTCTAAACAAAATTTTCGAAAATTTTGACTGTTTTATTTTTTTTTGTCAGCACACAGAAAATTAAAAATTTAGACCCAAGGCGGTTGACTACGACAACGACTATCAATTTAATACTTTCTTTTTGTGTATTTTTTTTGCATTTCGTTTGAATCTTTGACACTGAGACAAAACAAACACGTGACATTTACTAAGATGCATTTCTTTATATCATCCATCAGATCATCAGTCACCATCAAGAGAGTTTTCTGAATAAATCAACGAGTCACAGTCACTTTCGCTGTCTTGTGTTTGCACTTTGTATACAACGACAATTTTGTCAAGTAACATAGAAAGTTTACCAGAACATGCGAACATGTCTAAAAGATAACGACAAAACAAATACATTTCAACTCGATGATCGATAACAAATTATGTGAACCAACAAACACGAACAGGGGTTTCTTTCAGTTTTACAAATTGGAAAAATACCCGCCCCACGTTGCAAATATATTGTGACAAGTGATGAGTGGTGACTAATAATCCAATAAATCGTAATTATTAATGATTAACAGTCATTCTGGCAAAGAGGATATTTTTAGAGCTACAATTCTTATCGTTAGCATGACAATAGGCGACAACGAAGGGGAAAAGTATCAAAGAAAACGTGAAACATTAATTTCTTTGGTATTGATTTTTGAACTTAATGGCAAGAAGTAAATTAAAGTCTAAAAAATTGTTTAGTAAACCTGATTTATAATTTAAGCACTTATAAAGCTTTTAGGTCATCAAAAATTGTAACTAAATATTTATATACAACAAACTTTTAGTTACCTAAGCATTTACAAATAATTAGAATAAAGTTTCTTTATACACCATAACATCTTGAACTTATTTTTCAAAAATAGAAACTGCCTTGCATGTAATTTTCAATTAAAATTTAAATTTGATACTTTAAAAAGTAAACTAAGATCAGAAAAAAAGTCGATCCATGGACCAAGGCAAGTCCTTTCTTGTTCTTTCTCTTGGCTACTGAAGTAACGATATACTGCGACGTTTCGTAATTTATTCTGTTACTCTTTGGAGTGAAAGTATATGTATAAATTAACAATAATGTAAAAAATAATACAAAAACATCTAGTAATATTAAAAAACATATTTTATCCGTCCGTGAAATAATGTCTTAATCAATTTTGTACCTGATAAAAAACCACGTACCTGTACTAACCCAATAAATAAAAAGAGACGATACTATTGTTTAATTTAATTAGTTAATTTAGGAAACATGACACAAAAGCTTATCAGAGTGTAGGTGCAGATGTATTTCAAAGAATAATTTTTATTTTCTCAGAAAATGTCATTACGAAACAAACCTACCTATAAATTTATTGTCATTTAAAAAACTGGAATTATTCAGATTGTTTATAATTTGTAAAAAGCGACTCTGATAAATAAAATATTTGTAAGGGCGCTTGATGAACTATTTTAAAAATATAAAATGAGTTTTATTAAAATTATTGGTCCATTCGAAAAATCCACTTTAATTAAGACTTCAAATTGACTAAAAAGAAGAGTGAAAGTTCTATAGATTATGCTGTAGGTATTTAGATATGTTTTTTTTCTTCTTTTTTTACATAAGATTCCGGTTCATTACATGAAGGAAATTCAAATTTTCAAGCAATTCATTGAAATGATCACTATGTAAGTTGTTAGCTTATTTGTCACAGTCACCAACTTTTTTATGATTTTCTCATTTTCACCTGTTCTGTAGAATACTTTCCAAATAATGTTTACAATATGCTTAATTAGAATAAATACAAACAAATATAAACAAATAAAAAAATTAATTATATTTTTATCATGCCAAATCTACCCCTAATTATTCCGTTATTAAGTTCTTTTTTGATCTACTGAATCTGAAGGAAGGACTTTTGTAACACGGTTCTCATAATTTAGAAAATATCCTAATATCATTCTCAACCTGTTTAAATTTTTCTTGGTACTTAGAATATTTGGTAGCAGATTAACAAATTAACTTTCTAAAAATAAAAAATCGATACGTGGACGATTTTAATTTTGGTTCGTATTCGCGAATATTCTGTACATGTTCATATATAGCAGCAATTATATTACATGGACCGGAAGAAAAGAAAAACAGCACATTTCTTTTTTAATTTACCCTTATTTTCACCACCCCGTGTTGCCACTACAAATAAGTGATATAAATAAATACCAAATCAATATACACCTACTTCTACCCACTCGATTATAAGAGAGTATGGTCTCAGTGGGTGGCAAAAATTGATAATAAGATACATCTATTTTTGACTAATACATTATTTTTTCTGCAGTTGAAGCTAAAACGTTTTGAATGGTTTTTAGCGAATGAAAGAGTGAATATTTTAAAATTTGCTGAAATGCCCCAAAATTTTAGAGAATGTTCCCGAATGTTTAAAAATGTTGCAAGAAGTAAAAAATGCTTTATAACAATCCACAGTCATTTGGAATGTTCCGGAATCTTAACGATCATTCCAGAATAATATAGAATGTTTCAGAAATGTTTTGAATCATTACAGGATGTTCTGGAATGTTCCTGATTTTTCAACATTGTTATAGAATGTTTTCGATTTTATAGGAATAATTTGGAATGTTCTAGAACCTTTAAGATTTTTCAAAAATGTATATCAAAAATATAATATATATTATATATATATATATATATATATAATTATATTTCCACCTGAGGAAGCCACTGTGTGGTGAAATAATATTATTGTGGTCTACAATAAAAGTTTTGTAACTTTTGTGTTGTGTTTTTATTTTAAAAATACTAAAATGTTTTAAAATATTACAACTCAAAATTGAATAGAAATTCTTTAAAGAAATATTAGCCACAAGGATTTATTACTCTATTGTCAAATTAATTCGTACTGTGCCAGTTTTTTACTACATTTTATTTGTGTCCTTATTTATTTTAAATTTATGAAGAATCTGAACTGCTTAGATTGTAAAATTTAGAAACAATTTACTGTGGTAATTATAATTTTAAATAAACTGTGTCTTTCTTGGGGCACTAGAATGTGTTAATTGTTTTCTGAAGTGGTTTATCAAGACCCATCATCTATTAATTATCCATTTTTTCATCATTATGTCATTGGATAGGCGATAGAATAATACATAATATGTAGGTACAAAAATATCAAAATTAAATTAAAACTGGTTTTTAACTTTCAATAATTTTTGTGTTCGATGTTTTTTTTCCCCAATTCAAAGCAGTAGGTAAGAAACGGAATTTATTAATGCTTCGTCTTTTTTATAATAAAGCGTAGAGAATAGAAAGAAGAATTGTAGGTTTTTGGATGTGGTTATTTTACGGCACGGTTTTAAAAGAAACCGGTTGTGCCTTGGCACGATGACGGTGTGAGCAAATAACAACTGAAACTGAACATACCTCAAATATTTAGAAAATTCTGCGGTTTGGGTATTCAGCAATATCTATCGATTTTTTGAAGTTCTTACCTGCAACAAAAATACAAACATTAATATATACCTACATATGTCATGTACATACAGGGTTTTTCAAGTTGATGGGCTATTAGAAGTATATGAATTAGTAGGAGGAATTCAATTCTGAAACTTGGGCTCATTTGGTTATTGTTTCGTTTTTTCAAATGGCACCTACTATTTTTTATTTTTTCAATCAATTATTTTTTTTATCCTCTTTCGATCCATATGGATACTATTTTATTTGAAAATTTTGGAATAATTTTGAATTATTACTTAAAATAGGAAGTATCCATATAGATCGAAAGAGGATAAAAAAAGGATTTGATTGAAAAAATAAAAAATAGTAGGTACCATTTGAAAAAACGACTAAATTCGTGTTTGAAGTTTTTCAATTTTAGAATTTTATTTTGAACGCCCTGTATAAATTATTTAATTCAATTTTGTCAAGGCGTTAGCACTAATATTCAGCTAATACTAGTAAAAATTTCAACACTCTAAGTCGTATTTTGTGGAAGTTATAATTTTTTATAATTTGGGTTGCGGTAGCGATTTTTTTTCTATAAATTAAATTAACTCAGAAACTGATCGTCATAGGTGTACAAGTTGGTTATCAAACTTACCTTAAAATTACACGTTTTATTCGAATTCAGCGTGAAAAATATACCATTCCATTTAAAATAACAAAGTTGGTATCGACTTCCGGTATAACCGGATGTAAATCGAACTTGAAAATATTTTCAAAAGAAGCGGCATAAACAATAACCAAATGAGCCCAAGTTTCAGAATTTAATTCCTTCTACTAATTCATATACTTCTAATAGCCCATCAACTTGAAAAACCCTGTATATAAATCAAAAAGTTTGACATGTTTTTGTTGTCAGTTGTTTAATTAAAACTCCAGCATAAGTTGACAATGAAACAATTACCTCAAGTCTTCAAATTTCATGTTATCGATTTATCTGCTCTAAAAATAAATCAATACATAAGTACCTGATTCCAATCAAGAATTCCTTAATAATAAATAAAAGTGTTAAAGAAAATTTCTATTTTGAAGTGTTATCCTTTGAAAATTATATTACATAAGAATTATTTTTTTTATAGTACATACTAATAGATAATAAATTATCAGTTATGGCTACTCGGCACTTAGCCAAGATATGTAAACAAATAGTGTCTTAACATACTTATTGCAATTCTTTCGTCGTAAATTGGAAACGATTGAACTAATTTTTATAAAACTTTCACTACCTACCGCTACCATATGTCGCTTGCTTATATTTACTAATATGGACATACATATACTCATGGATAATATAAAATTACTATTCAAATGGTGTGAATAAAAATTATGTTGCTTTATGATGGCTAGTATTTTTTCTTTCTTTTAGTATCCCTCGGATTTATAAATTAAATTTTTTACAAGTAGTTTCAAAAGCGAAAATGCTTTTAAAATACGTCTAGTATCTTTAGCAACGATGAAGGGGGACGGCGCGGCGCATGCTTTACTGCGCATATGTATACGTCATCCGTAGGGGTCGTTATACGGCACATTATATATTATAGAGCATTTAGCAAGTGTTTAATTTTGCCAGTCGCACAGTATGCACGTTGTAAATTTTAAATTATGTATTTAACTATGAATCCTTTAAATAGAAACGGGATAAACCAGATCCTTTACACTCAAAAATTCCCTAACCTCGTCCATATTAACGCGACGTGACGGACGTCTGCCCAGGCTTTTTTGCCAAATAAAAAATTTTACGTATTTATAATAATGTATCAATTATTCCATGGACGTGCGGGGATTTTCCGCGTTCCCATGAACACAAACACTAAGTAAGTATTATTATCATTCCTTCTCGTTCTGCATTATTCATTTATTATCTACCTGAATGCAAACACAATAGACGTTTGTGCAACCGCTTAGTACAATTGGAAAGGAAGAGAACCGAGAAGAAAAAAAAAACAGTTTGTTGAAAGTGAATTTGTTCTCGTACTTTATTATTTGAGATCCAACTCTTCTTATAATTCAGTGAGACAGACGAACAATTGAAGGACGTTGCGTTTGAAGTGTTTATTAATCTGTGTCGACGTTAGATTATCACGTTTTCCTCAAAGGATTCTCAGCTGTTGAACGATCTCAACCTTTATACCACTTAATGAAAATCCATTAACACCGATAGAATAACGTAAATTGAATTAAAAGATTTTCGCAAGTTCTTTTATTAAATGTAACTGATAACTTTTGTGCAGTTTATATGAAACCAAAAACATATGAAGACTTATTTAGTTTAAATAAAAAAATTAAATAAAGGAAACAAGAATTGTAAAATGAAAAATTTTACACCAAAATAGGTTGTACCTAATGATTTTTAAAAAAGAGAAAATAAAATCATGAAAAATTGGGGATTCACGGTACCTATCAAAAAAGTAAAAATTGCGACAACTTGTAAATAGGTCGGAGTAGTAAGACAGTTAACGGTATATTATATTTTAAGGAGCAACGTTTAACTCATCATAGATTTAACTGAATAGTTATTTAAATTTAATTAAGTAGTATGTAGGTTACTGTTTTCCTTTTGTAGTTTACGAAATTAGTTAAATAGTTAGCTGCAATGCCGAGCGTTGCCCAGGCAAGAATATATTACACGTTTAATGGAACATTCTAGAATATACCCGAAAAATCCAGAATATTCTAGAACATTATGTAATAATTCAAAATATTCTATCACACTTGTCAATATTCTGGAATATTCTAGATCATTCTAGAAAGATCTTGAAAGTTCTGGAATATTCTCAATCATTTCAAATCATTCCAGATCATTCTCGAAAAATTGGGAATATTCAATGATTCAAAACACTGAATATTCTGGACCATTCTTGAAAGATCTTAAAGATTCTGAAAAATTTTTGAACATTGTAAATGATTCTGGAATATTATTTAAAACATTTTTTACTTCTCGGAACATTTTTGAACACTATGGAAAAATTTGAGAATATTTTAGGAAATTCTCATACATTACTGTTACTCTTAAATTCACTAAAAGCCGCTCAAAACATTTTCGACTTCTTTTATTTATCTTATCACACATTTTTACCACCCACGCTCATTCACTTCCACCCCCCTAGACCAAATTTTCTAATTATCGAAGAGAGCATCTAAGGACTATCTACCATTACTACCACGAGTGGGTGGAAGTAAGGTGGTCACGGAGGAAAGCGATAATTTACAAAAAAATATTGCTGTCTTTATATATATTAATTAGTGATGACATATCTAAAGAGTTTAATTAATTCTTTTTATTTTTATTTTTTCAGGTAATCCACAAATGGTTGCAATATCACCAACAAATGTAAGTCACTAAAATATCATTTTTAAAACATTGAAAAAAGTAATTTTTTAATTTAAGTACTGCCTTCCTAACTATTATTTGATTTCCTTTCTATACAATATACACAATAGTGGTGTTTGAATGGTTACTTTACCTTCGGATTCTTCTAGTTTATGTTGTGGAATTTCAGAATCTAATAAACTTTGACCTTTAAGTGCGCATATTACAGTTCATGAGATTCTGAAATACCTCTACAACAAAAACTCGATTATTTAAGTATACAAATCGTTGATTATTAAGATTTTTAACAGCCTTAGACTGAATCCTAAATGTTGGTTGGTTTTACATACGTAAATGGTTTATTTAAAAACTTTTTTGAAATGGTGTACAGTTTGCACTGTAATAAAATTTTAGTATACATTCGCTCGCTTAGTCTAGTCGCGCCTTTACAGATACAAAACGATTTAATTGCAATTTACGATATTGTTCGAAATGACCCAGTCAGTGTGCCAGTGAAAGTGTATGTTGTTATTTTTCTTTCGTCTCATTTAGCGATGTGTTTAAAGCATACAGACAAGACCAAAAGGTGTAGCCAGCAATTACTTGAAAGAAGTTTTAAATGTAATATATGTGTGGTTGTATTTACGGATGTAAGTACTCGAGTACTTATTGAGAAAAGTCATTTGTCATTAAGTTGTTATTGGGACATCGATGAAGTAATATTATTATTAATATTACCGACGCACAACCGTAACCGGTTGTTAGCCGTTGGCCAGTCTGCATTCTCACTTTTTAACTTGTCGACCAACTTTCTTTGATTTTAACGAGCTTATTATGTGCTTAATAACACATATACATAAATAAATAAATAAATAAGTAAATATGCAAATCTAACCCGTGCGAATTTAAATACGAGGAAATTTCGCACACAAAACCAACAGTACCTACAGCGTTTGTGGACTTGCTTCCTGAACGTTAATTAAAGATGATACTTAATTTTATCGGACGTACTGTTGGTCCTATGTACCGAGAATAGTCAACGCACAGTGGCACAAAATATTCTACTGTATATACCTAATTGCTCCAAAAATATTGTTTTATTATTATTTATTTAATTGTTAATTGCTGTTTAATTTTTTAGGCGATGCATGACCTGAGGTTGTAATGAAAACTGATTGATTATAACATTTATTGAAAAATATCAAGTTCTGTATTAAATATGTAAACTAAAGATTGTACCAAATGTAAATTTTTAATAGTAAATTTTTAAACCGTATTTTGATAAGAAATACGGTCTAACTTCGATAAGTCGAATGTCGATGTATGTGTTGAATTTTTTAGCATCAACAATGAGAAATACCTGCAAAATTTACTCGATAATTCGAACTACTATACTGAAATATCTTCATAACTCAAGAAAATACCTGTTTGGCGCCAACTTCGATAAGTCGAACTTTCTGAGGGAATCCCCTTATAAAAGACGATTTTAACGTCTCTTTTTAATAGCGTTACTTTACAGTTCAGTTTCTACGATTATTTGTCATCAACACGTAGATACTTTAGAAACTTTGTATTTTGACCAAAAATTAAACCTTATAAGAAACTGAAAAAAGATACTTAATACAAAATATAAGCACTCACTTGATAAAGCTACAGTGTAGCGAAACTATAGTCGTGATTTAATAATAAAACTGTGAAAAGTTATTTGTGTATCATTTTCCATGGATTATACCACTTTTCATCAAGTAACAGCCGATTCTATTAACTAAAAGCATTTACATACGTATATGTATTATTATTTAATTATTATTATTCAATAACTCGAAGTCTCGATACCTCGAGTTTTTTTGTATGATATGATGATTTGAGTTACCGAAGTTCGACTGTAATAACTTAATTTCCTTGTCAAAGGTATATAAAGAAACAATTTCTTTCAAATAACGATTTTACTTTTTATTTTAGTGCAAATACCCCATAACTGCACTATATCTTCGAGTCAATTATACCTAAAATTTTATCTAGTCGTTTGCTCTATAGTGGACTCGTTGGATTTTGAAATTGTTGGTTACCTTAATGTTTTTTTTTTGTACGTAGAGGATGCTACTAGCAGGTTTTTTTTGAACATTTTGTGTTAAGGTCAAATAAATAAAATATACAATTATGTGCCTACCAAAAAATGCTCAAGAAAAAAAGTTTTTGCTTTAAGACCGTTATTATTAGGGGTTTGTCGCTTTGGATCTACCTATTGTTTCGTGTAGAATTGTCCTTAAGCCCTTGAACTTGACAAATTGGTACTCCAACAATTTTTCACTTCAAAAGTTATATACAGAAAGTAAATAAATAAATTCCTAACTTCCCTTCAAGGTAACAAACTAATGTTTTGGAATAATTTTGAATTATTACTTAAAATAGGAAGTATCCATATATATCGAAAGAGGATAAAAAAAGGAATCGATTGAAAAAATAAAAAATAGTAGATTACACTAATTCAGTAATTTCCTTTAAAACGAACAATAGACTTGGTAAATACATAAAAAACAATAAAGATTATTCTAATAGAGACACGAAATCAGGGGTTTACAAACTAAATTGCGGTAGTTGCAACAAATCCTATATTGGCCAGACTGGTAGGTGCTTTAAAGATCGCCTAAAAGAGCACAAAAAAAGTTTTGAAAATAAAAACGATAATTCAACTTATGCGCTACATTTAATGGACAACAATCACAGTTTCGATGAAAATTTCAAAATTTTACATATAGAAAATAAAGGCCTAAAATTAAATTTATACGAAAGTTTGGAAATTAATAAGTTAAATAAAAAAGGATTGATAATGAATGACCAATTAGACACTAACAATTCCCCTCTGTTGAACATTTAGTAGAATATGTATAGTTTATCCCCTCTTTTGTAATTAGTATTTAAGCGAATTGTTATTTAGTTTAAGTTGTATTACTTTCTTCCACCTGAAGAAGCCACTGTGTGGCGAAATGTACATTGTGGTACAATAAATTTGTGTTTGTAACTTGTGTAATTTTATTTCTTCGAAAAAATAGTAGGTGCCATTTGGAAAAACGAGGTAATTCGGTATAACCGGATGTAAATCGAACTTGAAAATATTTTTAAAAGATGCAGCATAAACAATAACCAAATGAGCCCAAATTCTACTTTTTCATATACTTCTAATAGTCCATCAACTTGAAAAACCCTGTATATCAAAAACCTATAGGTCACTTTAAGTTGAACCAGGGCTTGAATTTAGATTAAATTTAGTATAATTTCATGAAAAATCACAAATTTAAATTATTAATTGGAAACTGAAATTAAAACGAATTATTTTCGGAAATGTTATGGTTTGAATCCAACTGAAAAATCATGAAGCAACCAGAAGAACAATAACAATAGATTTTGATAACCTGCCAGAGTAAATTTACATGTAAGTCGGTTTATAAGGGTTCTCATTTGTTTTTGTTGGACTTGTCTCATGTATAGTTGTACATATTATGTATTAAGCACTTATCCTAATAATAACCAGCAGGCACGGTTGTCTTCCTAAGCAAGTCGCACAGCTGAAAAAAAATTAGCATCTCTAACTAGGTTCAGGGTTAGCCACTTTTTTTTTTCGCGGAGTCACCTTACTGACTCGATTATTGTTTAAATTCGCACTCGATTCTTTCAGACGGTCGCATATACTTTTTATTCATACGTGTCATTCATTATACATACAATTAGACGTACGTATATATGTAATAATCATAGACATTTTTTTTAAATATGTATACAATAAATTGCTTTATCCGTTTGATTCAAGAATATCCAAGTAGGTATTGATACTAATTAAAAAGATATCATTGTTTATGAAAGCCGACAGGGAACTTCTAGATATTGAGCTAGGACCTTCGAATTTGTACTTGCATGAAGATTTTATCTTAAGTAGGTATATACATAGTCAATTAAATTTTTCAAAAATTAGTGTCGATCATTTTCTTTAGGTACCTACATGCTGTACATGTAATCACAGAAAAGTAAATTTCATTTGCCCCGATTATAAAAAAAATATTTTTCAAATTTCCCCTATATTTCCTCCAAGTATCCTGTACTTATAATAGTAGAATAATTCAAGAAATAAATTAAAATTAATTTCAAATTTTAAAAATTAATTTAGTGTCGCTATTTTTTTGAAAATGTTGCAGATATTGTTACATAAAAAAATATTTATCATAACTTTACAAAAGCAATTTTTCAAATTTCTCTTTCATTCCCTCCCAGCATATTAAACATTAGGGATGATATTATTGTACAATAATTCAGGAAGATATCAAATGTAGATTCCAAAAAATAAGTTTGTGTCGTTATTTCTCCTTGCATTTGCTTCAGTTTTACAAGAATTTTTTGAATTTATATTCTTTTATTAATATGAACAAAATTTGGAAACAAATAAAATTATTTTGGATAGAAGAGATAATGTTAACATACAAAACTTTCGAAAAAGAAACTAAATATATGTAACTACTTTCCAATTTTCAAAACAAAAATAAATTAATTAATGTCATTATTTCCTTTTAAATAGGTGCTACAGATGTTATTATATATATTTATAAAAGAAAATTACTTGCATCAATTTCATAAAATAAAATTTTCAAGTTTTCCATTCACCCCCTCCTTGAATTCTTTTTATGTTTATAGAGGGAATGAAATGAAATTTCCTAGAAGATTATAGAATCTCCCAGAATTTCCGAGAATTGTTCTGCAAATTATTAAAAATAACTTTTATAAAAATTACTTCGGCAATAGTTTTCTATTTATTATTCAATTCAATGATAACTACTTATACATGACCACTAAATGTAAAATTCGAAAACTTTTCCTGCGCGAAGCGAAATTAATTTGGCTATGTATTTAAAATGATACTGGACAGAAAGGATGATCTTATCGTATAATAATAAAGCTAAATTTTTTAATTTTCTCTTATCAATTTTTTATTAATATGTGCAAATTAATAGAGACCAATAAAAGTTATGTTGGACGGAAAGAAGGATCCTTTCGACATAGAATCACTGAACATTTTGAAATTGCAATTTAGAAATTAAATTTAGTAGGGAGATTGTAAATAATTCATTTAATTGTATTGAAATTTTCTGTTAATATTCTGGAAATAACGATTCTAATTTGTCCTTCTCATGTATGTAAAAGTTAAAGAAGATAAAAATAAACAATAACGTGGGTATTTATTCACCTAGTACGTGGATTCTACTAGATTTTGAAAGGTTAAATTATTTACGGTCTTCTTCCCTTAAAATTTAATCACTCAACAAAGATACTTTTCGCGCGTACGAAAGGTCGAGTTACATCAACTTAAATGAATATTCTATTTTTGTAAATAATGACATTTTTAAAAGAAAATCCAGAGTAGCAGAAGATATTTGCATTATAATATTTATATTAATAACACAAATTATTATATATATGTTAGGACGTTTCTTTAAAAGAATTTACCTGAAATTATACGTTTATTTAATTCTTCATAAAGAAAACCAAAACTTTTTTAAAAAAAATGTACTCCAGTGAATGTATTATTAGGGATTAAAACACATACTAGTTATAAATGTGTTTAGGTACCTATACAACGCTTATATACATCAAGTAAGTATATGTATAAAAATATGTGAAGGACAAAATGTGATTCCGCGAAATGCTTTAAACTTTAAACCACCCACGACCTTGGAAACTGGATTTCCTCTCCAGCCTTTTTTATACATAAGTAAGTACATGTTAGCTTTGGTCAACGCTTTTGATGTTCTTTTTTTTTTGCAAACACATGCATATTAAGTACGTATTAAGTTACACGAAAGCATGACATCTTCACTTTTTTTTCTTCGCATAATGAAAATAAATCGAGTTTTTTTAATACCTAACACCGTTTAATTAATTACTTAATACATAACTGATGGTAGAATAGAAAATTTGAAAGATTTTAGGAAACTTATTGCAGGAAATTTTATTGACATTAGTTATCGATAAACTATTATTAAAATTTAAAAATATGTACCGGGTGATCAACTGAGAATGGACGCCGCTGTATCTTAGAAACTACTTGTTCTATAACTTTGAAAAAGTCGTTGGAAATTATTTTCAAATTCGTAAGGTGGCTGCTAAGGGGCGAAATCATGACCAACCAGAAAATGGGATTTTTCTTAAAAATATGCCATATGAAGAGGTATTTTAAATAGGAACATTGTAATCCTTGCAAATAACGGGGTGGGGGAGGGTTAAACATTCTTTTTTTCAATTAATGATAATTTCGGTTTGGGTTAACAAACTTGGGGCTCGTTTGAAAGAGCTTTTCTTACTGAATAATTTGCAATATATTATATAGTTTACCGTGGTAGTTAGAGGGCGCTGTTTGACATCGTAACAGTAATTGCACGTTTTCATAAAAAAAAATTTTAATTTACAAGAGAGCTGTAATGATAAAACAATTAAAAAAAAATACGTTTGTGGAACTACATTAATGCAATCAGTGCCGTCATAGTCTGCTATTTAATATTTTTTATGAAAACGCGGATCATTCAGTAAGAAACGAGTTCTAGTTTGTTTAATTCTGTTAACCCAAACAGGAGTTATCCTTATTTGAAGAAAAGAACTCCCATCCCTTATTTTCAAAGATAGAGCAACGTGCATTTAGAGAAATACTGCAAATTTTACAAAGATTACAATGGCCCTATTTAAACGACCTATTAACTAGGCATATTTTTAGGGAAATCCCATTTTCTGATTGGTCATAGCAATTTCGCTCCCTGGTAACCATCCTACGAACTTGAAAATAAATTCCAGCTATTTCTCTTGGCCGATTTACTTATTAGTATTTTTCCCAAAGTGATACTATAAGCAGTTTCTGAGACACAACCGGTGTCCATTCTTAATCGATTATATGGGACAAAATTCATTCAATTTTTCCAATGCAGTGATAACTGTTGATGATTAAACATGATTTTATAACATTATAATTACTATACCATCATTTAATTAGTGTTGAATAATAGTATGTATATAAAATAAAATGATTTAATTTAAATCAAGATGTAATTATTTTTTTCTATATATCTGAAATTCATTATATATTTTTTTTAATTCATTATAGAAAAATTACATTTTACGATACATGTATACCTACACTTTTTATTTGGTGTTTAAAATGCTCAAAGAATCTGAACTCTTGTTCTTACAAAAATACAGTAAAAACAACCAGAAAAATATACCTACTGTGTTATTGATAGACTGCTAAGACCAGAGGCACCAGCTTTGGTCACAAATAAAGAAATATTATACAGAATCTAAATAAAAGTTTGTAAGAGTCACAAAATTTTTGTTACTGTAAAACCAAGATCCTACGTTTCGCCTGTTCATGTAAGTATTTTTCAAGGATAGGTTCAAAAATTAGTAATAAAGCCTTACATCAAAACGTGAAACGTCGAATGTTGGTTTTACAGTAATAATTGTTTTTAGCCCTACAAGCTTTGGTTTAGATCCTGTATCATAGAAAGTAGGGAGAGAATCAACAATTACCTGTCATAAAAAACATTTTAGTTGTTGGATTTATATAATACTAGCTAGGCCTGCGACTTCGTTCGCGTGGAATAGTGACTTTCCACAGCATTTAAAATTATTTTCTTCTATATTTATTTCCCGGGCCGTAAGCCTTTTTTCCATTCCTTATTCTTGCCCCCTTTAGGGTAAAATTTTTACAAACTTTGAATGTCGTATTTTTATCTAATCAGAAGCCTAAAAAATAAATTTCAAGCCTCTAGCTTTATATCTACTTATCTATCTCTGTACCAAATTCTCATTTAAATCGGTTCAGTAGTTTGGGCGTGATTGCGTAACACACAGACAGACAGAGTTACTTTCGCATTTATAATATTATAGATTAATATAGTTTATTTATAGTTTAAAATAGTTTATATAGCTCAGTATTCAACTACTTTTATTGATCCAAATAAACAGAATCTGTATAACTTTTTACACTTAATGTTTTAATTTTCTGGGCCGTAAGCTTTTTGGACGACGTCATTACACAAAAACTTTCATCGGCTAGTTTTATCCCCTTTAGGGTAAAATTTTTACAAACATTGAATGTATTTATTTATATCTAATCAAAAGCCTAAAAAATCTTTAAAAATTACGGAATTTCCGCACAAACTTTCCTATTTCAACCCCTTACAACCCTTTTTTCGCATTAAAAAGAAGCCTATGTCCTTTCTCAGGCTCTAGACTATCTCTGTACCAAATTTCATTTAAATCGGTTCTGTAAATTTTAGGCGAGATTGTGTAGCATACAGACAGAGTTACTTTCGCATTTATAATATTCCGCGAATTCATTTTCATCGATTTTCCCATGGTAATAAGATAATTTACCGCAGTAAAACGTAGCCTATGTATTAATCCAGGGTGTCAGCTAACTCCGGACCAAATTTTATTAAAATCGCTTCAGCCGTTTAGACGTGAAGAAGTAACAAACATACACACTTTATAATATTAGTGTGATTCATGTGTCGAATTTTATTTTTTGTAATTTCACGACTTTTCAATTATTTTTTCTTTAACAATTTTCAATTGAAATCCAAAAATTTTATTAACACATGTTATTTTTTGAATATTAAGAAACAAAATTATCACATACACATTTTTATACTTGGTAATTTTCTATATGTATGTTAATTACACTGTAACTTTAGTGTCACTGAGAATAAAAAAATTATATAATTAATAGACAATAATAATACATCATCTAATCAATTAATATTGTAATGATATGACGTGGCTTCTGGCGACAACGGTTGTTCTTTTAATAAATTATTAATTAACGCTTGGTGATTTGACGACTTTCTTCCATCAGGCCTTTTTATATTATATTTAAATATTATCAAACAAGAAATTATTATTAATGACATTTGCATTGTAAATATTCATCGGTGTCGTCAGTGAAACTATATTTTTTTTTATCTGGTCCTGCTGTTCCGCTATTTCCACCTGTGCAAAGTGTTACGTTATGACGGAAGTTCTGTTCTGTTCTAAAATAAATATCTACAATCCGGTATAATAAATAGTTAATAAATTATCAAACACACAATACGGCCGATTATAATCAAAACGTATTAGTAATAATTGTATATTACATATTATGTATTCTAATTAAATGACACTTAATAACAGTAATTATAAGTACAGGCGATATTGATAGCCATATTTTATGCGTTAACTTCTCGAGCACACGTACTTACTGTTAGGTGTCAAAAGTTCATTAAAAGAGATAACGAATTGCGTTGTATTTTGATGCCAAAATTGAGAAGGACGCCATTTTTTTGGTGCCAAACATTGTGCCGCAACTAGCGAAGAAAATTGAAGTTGGGTGAAAAGAGCTGTTTAATTTATTTGTGTTTTTGAAGAAACGGAATGGTTATTTGTTGTACTTTCGGCTGTAAAAGAATCACTTAATAATAACTCCAACGTCGATTAGTTGAAATTTCGATCCAAATTTGTTGGCAGTAGCATAAACTATGAGAAATGTGTGTTATTTTTACTTGATAGCTTTAATTCTCGAACTTCCTTTACTCGAATCGATTATCCTGATAGCTCGAAGATAAAATTTGGCGCAAACTTCGAAAAGTCGAATTTTTTGGGGATTTCTTAATAACGTACGATCTTAACGTCTCTTTTTAAGCAGTGAGACGGTTCAGTTCATTATTTGTCATCAAAACGTACGTACTTTTTAATACTTTGTCTTTTCACCAAAAATTAAATTCTATAAAATAGTGGAAAATGGTAACGGAATAAAGATTTTCCCTGTATCTATCCATCTAATTATTTATATAATGAAATAAATATATATAAATGCTCATTTACAGAAAATAAGCACATACATACGTACATACATAACTCTCAATATCTCGAAACTTTTTTGAGTCACTTGGTGATTCGAGTTATTAAAGTGCGACTGTATTTCCGAAACTTCCCAGAGGTATGTTTATTTAAGGTATATTATCCATATGTGGCCTACGACTCTATGCTCTTTCGGTTTACGTAAGTGCCGCCGGTATCGATCGCTGCCTTATAAATAAGACTGTATCTAAAGGTACAGTAAGCAATAAAGTTCGTAAAATATGTAAAAGCTGACTATGTGTTTATGATGCATTGCCCGTAAATAATTCAGTTATAAATTTTATTGACAGAACATGTTTTTGATAGACGTGTACATATTTGGTACCTACTTCCACTCTTATTGCTTGTCGCAGCCTGCGTCTTGTACCTAATTAAGTTTACTTGCATTCTGCACATTTCATACATTTTTCCACCATTTTATGGACTTATAACTACACTTTATGGGTGTAGATAAAACAGGTGAAAGGATACTTTTATGCCAGCGTCCATTTTCATATTAGCAGCTCGTGAAAAAAATATTTTACTTTTACCACTACTGAATATATATTACCATTGCTTTTTCCTTAGTAATTATGGCACAATTATTATTTTAATTAAATCTGAACTGAACCTACTTATTCCTTGTAAAAGAGTAAAAATATCATTGTAGTCGAACAATGTTGGGTTAAGGATCTTGTTCGTTATATCTGGATGTTTATTACTGGCGACTTGTAGGTACTAATTAAAGAAACAGAAATTTTAGTTCGTTATAATCGATTTTATACTCAAAGACATTCGCTAAAACTGATACTACTACTTTTGAGTCAAATTTGGACTTACTGAATATTTTCTAAATAACAAAATAATTACGTAAAAATCCTATTATCTCCAAGCAATTTATAGAACTAACCACGGTTGACATCAGATTGCTTTTTTCTCCACGATTCTTTTCTCTTGCACTTTCAGATAAAAATAAGACCGCCTTAATAAAAAAAAAGGAAGCTTAATGGTCGGTGACTACAGAATCTCGAAAAATATTAATAAAAGGGTTTTTGTTCAGTTGAGACTGTTATTTTTAAATTTTTAATAGTTACGTGATTACGAATTAAGTTTCCAGTGTTTATATTTGTCTAGCTAGTATTAGCTAGTAGATAACGGCGATCAAGGAAGTGATAATATAATATAATGGAAAAAAAGTAAATTAGTTCATGCTAGTAAACACGACCGGTGTTCGAAATTTTTGGATTCATTTTTAATTTAATGGCTATATATAGCAAAATTAAAATTTGCATGGGCCTGTTTTTTGACAAATTCCTCCGTTGTTTATTATGCAATTTCATGCTTCAATCTGCATTTATGTATGTAAGTGTAGGGAAAGCTACTGGGGCTCCGATGAGGACAACCGCTTCTTTTTTCGTTTCATTTAAATTATTATTTTATTTATTAACCTTTTCTCTTTTGGGTGATTTTTTTAAATATGTTTCTAAATTAAGAGAAATTGGTATCTCAACAGAGTTTTTACAAGATAATTTAAAAGTAGTGGTTCTACTCACTTTTGACTTTTAAGAAAATAACAGGAATCAGTGGCGGCTCGTGGGTCACTCATATAGTATTTGGAAGGTCAAATTTAGAAACGTTCGTTCTTCTTTAGGGTTGTCGACACTATAGAATGTCGGCATTTAATTTCATTTTTATTAGCAAGCAAAATACTGTAAAATTCACTTATAACGTACCTACAGGCAGACTTTTTACACTTTCTGAGACTCCCCTGTAAATATTACGTCACAAAAACTAAACCCCCAACCCTTGAACATGATAAATTTTGATTGATAATAGTAGAATAATAATAGTAAAAAATAATTATTTTATTTTTATAATAAAATTTAAATAAACTAATAAATATCTTTTGTAACGAACAAATAAATAATATTTCTATTTATCAGAAGTCCAAGGATTCTGTAAAAACATCACGTTGCCGTAGACCCCCCGTCCCCCCTACCACATCTTGTCACACTCAGCAAGAACCCTCCCCCCATTGTATGCGAACGTATTTTATGAACGGCTCCTTGATGGAAAAATAACCAATACTGAATTTGGACTTTTCAAAAAACTTTCTGGTTCCCTAACTCCTTGATACCCATAATTGGAGATTTTCTGACCATAATATAATTTTTAACACTTACCTACTATAAGAATTAATAAAGACCAGGGCCACTTACTTATTACAAAATTTTTCACTATTTAAAAAAATTACAGGGGGTCGTGGGTCACTCATATAGCACGTGAAAGGTCACATTTAAAACCATTCGTTCCTCTTTGGGGTTAAAGACCAGGACCACTTGCTTATTAAATTTTATTATTTTTTTAATAACGGAAGTAGCATCAGCTTTATCGTCATCTGACGCACGAAAAGTAAAAGTTGTGAATTATTTATCCACATTAAATCCTATTATAATAATCACAGAGCCCAGCCATAAGTTGCTTTTTCGTATCCTAAACATGCATACAATAATAAAAGAGCGAGTGAGTACCAACAGTAAATTAAAACGCGTTGGCGGTCACAATCTCACAACTGATACCGTCCCTCGCCGTCCGTTCGTTGTTTCTTCGCCTACTTTCTTTTTTTATTAAATGTTGTTTCCTTCTTTTACACAAGACGTTAGCGGATGCTCTCGCTAATTTCTCATGTACATTCTCAAATTAATATTACTGTCATAAATCCGCGTGTTTGGCCACTTTTACAAAGTGATTAATGTAAAACAACACAGGTATAATACATAGTAACGTAATACATTATACAAAACAGTATACAGGGTGTCAGAAAAATTGGCGTAAGTCGTATAAAATATGCACTATGAAATAGAGGCCAAAACACAGAAACAGTGTGAGTTTTTAAATCTACAGACAATTTTACAATATTTCTACGAAACCACCAAATATTCTTTTTGTGTCCAAAAATCAAATTATAAGACCTTCAGTGTGATGCATCTACTTTTTGGAGTAATTGATGACGTCGTTTACGATTTTCCTGTTTAATTAAATCGTACACCCCTAAAATTATCCTTCAACATGGGGCACTTTTCCCCATGAGCATCATTCGGGACCAGCGTCTTAATTGTTATTAACTCACACATTTTTAATTCTCCGACTATGAGTCTTAACGCACTTTAATTCAGCCAAGCACGTTAATGGATATTTTAAAAGTAACTTAGAAATTCATTAAATTAGAAAGTTAAACATAATAAAGCATTACGTATAAGATCACTACAACATTGTATTGTCTTTACATACCGTAACCTTATCAAACAAAATCATTCTTTGATTAATATGTCAAGGTGAATACAAAAAAGACAATAATGAAACTATTAGACTTAAAACATTTGTTAAAAATTAATTTCAAAAAGAAATTGCATTTTAATCATGAGATACGTCTAGGGGGTAGGTTGGAAACGATTACCCTGTATATTGTTACAATCGCGATACGTTTTCTTCATTTTAAAAGAAGTCAAACTTATCTCTTTAAGATTTACTATTACCAACAGCTACTATCATTAAACTTATTTGGAATAATTTCCATTAATACCCACCTGACTATATACATAAGTACATTACATATTCGGTCTCAAAATGGGAGTAACAATAACGATAATACTTACAGAACAGGTCACGTAGTGGGAACTAAAAATGCAAATTTTTTTAAGGTCTGAACTGCGAAGACACCATTAAAAATATATTTTACAAGTGCAAATTTTGCAACGTTGTTAAACTGTTGAGCCAGTCCAAAAACATTAAAACAAATTAAGCTGTAAAACTTAAACAAAATGAAACGTATTGTTTTTGTCTTTTAAAGGATTAATGTTGGTTATTTAGGGGGGGGGGGGAATATATCCTCCATATCGCTCCGGGATACGCCACTGCCGTTGTGGGTGCATCTATGCCCTACTCTAACCATACTATCTTTTATAATGTAATAGATATGGTAAAGTATATTGTTTGAGTTTCGTGTAAGTAATTAAAAGTTTCTATACAATGGCGTAATTATCCGATATGGGCCCCCTGCTTCTGGCGCTGCCACTTTCTTTTATTTAAATTGAATTTAACGACGCGACGGAGGTATAAAAATACCATAAAATTTTTCGTTACTGCCCTACATCGAAAGTTGCGCGTATCTGAACTTTAAACAGAAAATATGCACACGAAAAACGGATATATGTACCTATACAGTAAGGTATGTGTTTATTTTTATACAGGGTTTTAAAGTTGATGGGCTATTAGAAGTATATGAATTAGTAAAAGGGAAATTTCAATTCTGAAACTTGGGCTCATTTGGTTATTGTTTATGCCGTTTCTTTTAAAAATATTTTCAATTTCCCGATTTACATCCGGTTATACCGGAAGTCGACACCAACTTTTTTATTTTAAATGGAATGGTATATTTTTTACGCTGAATTCGAATGAATCGTGTAATTCTAAGGTAAGTTTGATAACCAATTTGTACACCTATGACGATCGGTGTCTGAGTTAATTTAATTTATAGAAAAAAATACTGTGATCGCAACCCAAATTATAAAAAATCATAACTTCCACAAAATACGACTCAGAGTGTTGAAATTTTTACTAGTTAAAAGTTGAATATCAGTGCTAACGTCTTGACAAAATTGAACTAAATAATGTATACAGGGCGTTCAAAATAAAATTGTACAGTTTAAGAACTTCAAATACGAATAACTTAGTTTTTTCAAATGGCACCTACCATATTTAATTTTTTCAATCGATTCCTTTTTTTTTTTAATAAAACAATATGGAAAATTTCACCAACTTTATTATTTTTGTACTCGACAAATTTGTTTCGAGCTACGAGCCCATTATCGTTAGCTTTTATTAATAAAATCAAAGAACTCGAACTACTTTTTAATTCTATTTTAGTGTCATTTGACGTCACGAGTCTATTTACCTCCATTCATTTACCGAGACTTATACCAATTTTAAAAGAAAAATTAAATAACAGTCAATTAGGAGAAACGAAAACCAATGATTTAATTTCATTAGTAGAACTTTGTCTTAATCAGAACTACTTTCAATTTGATAATAACTTCTTTAAACAGAAAGATGGCCTCCCTATGGGGTCACCTTTGTCACCTGTATTAGCAGAAATATATATGTCAGCATTCGAACAAATTCTATTTGGCAGCGAAAACCCACTTATCAAAAATATTCATTCTTGGAACCGTTATGTTGATGATGTGTTTTGTATCTGGTCAGGCACAAATAGACAACTGGATAGTTCCCTTAATTACCTTAATACTTTAGATAACAACATTAAATTTACAATAGAAAAAGAAATTGACAACAGATTAAACTTCTTGGACCTCAACGTAATAAAAAACAATAACAAGTTTAGTTTTAATATCTACCGCAAACCTACAACTACTGATACAACCATTCCTTTCGACTCTAATCATCCCTTAAAAACAAAATTATCTGCTTACAATTCTTTCATAGAAAGATTAATAAACATACCCCTATCACTTGAAAATTTCAACATTGAATTAAATATTATAAAAACAATTGCCATTAACAATGGTTTTAATACTCATATCATTGACAAATTATTAGAAAATAAGCTGAATAAAAAAGTAACAAAAATTTTATATAATAACAGTAATGAAATTAAACTCAATACTTTTTGCTCTTTACCTTTTATAAGAAATGTTAGTTATAAATTTAAAAATACTCTTAAAAAATTAGAAATGTCAGCCATTGAGTGCAACAAAAGAGATTTAAAAAGCTTACTAGTTAATAATAAATGTAAAATAGATATAAAACGAAAAAATGGCATATATAAATTATTTTATAATGAATGTAATGCTATATATCTAGGACAAACAGGTAGAGCTTTTGAGATTAGGATCAATGAACATGTAAAATCAATCAATAAAAAAGAAGTTAAATCAGGAATTAGTGAACATTGTACTAGGTTAAATCATAAATTAAATTTAGAAAACACCAAATTCTTTCATGTAAATACAGTAAAAAGTAAAAAATTATCCTTGTATGAATTTTTAGAAATAAATAAGGCCTTAAAAAATTCGGAGAACGTTGTAAATAATCAGTTGGAATTGGGTAGTTACTCATCCCCACTAATTTTAAGCTATCTATAAATTGATGTAAGTGATTTTGAATTGTCAGTATATATGTTACTCTTGATAATGGGCTCGTAGCTCGAAACAAATTTGTCGAGTACAAAAATAATAAAGTTGGTGAAATTTTCCATATTGTTTTATTAAATAAATTTATTCATACAATGTCACAAAAAGTGCACCCTAGATAGTTTAAATATAATGTTACTTTTTTTTTATTCTCTCTCGATATATATGGATACTTCCTACTGTTTTATTTGAAAATTTTCGAGTTAGTTTAAATTATTACTTAAAATACCTAATTTTAATATTTTTCGCATCAACTTGAAAAACCCTGTATATGTATTATGTTATATATTGCACATTATCTGATAGATATTAAACTCAAATCAAAGCAGGTGCTACGTAGTCTATTTAAGATTTCATACGGTCATAATTCTAAACACTATCAATCAATTAACAACTTTTTGAGTCAAATTAAGTTTCTTTTCATTTTCTACAAAATTAAAAGTCTATTGATAAATAAATACTTACCCCATAGATAAATGCAACGCCATCATTAAAATAAATATTTACCTTAGTTTTAAAACTGTAATAGTCTGTAAATATGCTTAATATTTGAAAAGAGTAGTTATTTTTACCCAAAACAACGGATACTAGCGATGAATAACGAAATTTCAGAAAGAACACGAATCGTCAAAACTGTGACATAAGGAGATTGAGTTTAATTATTTTCAAGTTCATTTTAAACAAAAGATTTTCGTTACTATTTTCAAGTTGTCTCTGTTTTTAAGTGTAGGTACATAGTCTGTTACGTATTTCATAAATAAATTCAGTTACATAGCACATAATTTTATGGGTTCTATCCTTGTTAATTATTTATTAAAACAAGTACCTAAAGAACAGATTACCTACTCCTGCCGTCATTGATTACTTCATACCCATGCAATTCTAAATTACTACTACTATATGGTACATAACTTGCTGAACATAGCGTACTGGTCTTTGATTAAAATTAATCAAGCAAAGTATCTTTCTTGTTTACGGAAGAGTTTTTTTTTGTTATGTATACAAGAAATAAGAAATTGACAAATTGGAAACTGAACTTTATGATCTTTTTTTATTATCGAAGCATACTGTTATCATCGTCACGTATGACGTAATAAAAACAACAAATATGTTTACAAAAAAATATTAATTTACTGGAGAAAAAGAAACACAAATAGTAATATAAGGCTTAATTTAATAACTGAACAATTAAAATTTAATGAACAGTTTGAAACAGTTATGGTAGGTAAATAAATTAATAAAAAAGAAACTCGCCCCTATTTGCTTACTAAAAGATTCAGTCTAGCGTTGATAATGCCCACATATAAGACGAGGCTGGGTAAGGCGAGTCTCGTTTTGATTTTTATATTTATTCGATTACCACAGTCTAGACTTTATACATACTTAGTTTAACAGTATTTTCTTACATGTTTTGTAGCCCTACTGAGGCTTTTTTAAAGTCCTTATTATGTCCTTTCCACTATGAAAAGGGTTTCAAGTTGGTTAATTTCAATCCTTGGTTGTATTATTGCGAAAATACTGATTTTAGTCTATGGATATCATAGGTATTTAATCATTTCCTAACTGGAAACCACCAAAATTAGTAAATAAATAGTTATTTACTTATGGGGGTATTACACCCTGTTCTAGTTAGGTTCAATTTACAGATTAGGTTAAGTTAGGTTATCTAGTTTTGTGTCGGATTATTTTAGAGTTCTTTACTAAAAATACTAAACCTGTTTGCAGAAGTTTTAGCCCAATAAAAGGGTACTGCAGGCTGAAAATACATAAGCTTGATGAACTAACAGATAAGAGATAAAAATTCAAATTCCACTGAAAATCCCAAATCTTATTAGAGCAGTAGGTATGCTGTGCCTGCGTTGTATTTTGATGCCAAAATTGAGAAAGACGCCATGTTTCTGGTGCCAAACATTGTGCCACAATTAGTGACGAAAATTGGGTGAAAATAGTTTAATTTATTTGAGTTTTTTGAAGAAACAGAATGGTCATTTGTTGTACTTGCGGATTTAAAAGTCGCAGTGTATAGAAAACCGTCAATTAGTAGAATTTGTTGGCAGTAGCATCAATTATATATCAGAAGTATGTGTAATTTTTACTTAATAACTCGAACTCTAAAACTATTATTACTCGCATCAAATATCTTGATAATTCGAAGATAATATTTGGCATCAACTTCGATAAGTCGAATTTTCTGCGGAAATCCCTTAATAATGTACGATTTTAACGTCTTTTTTTTTAGCGGTACTATGCAGGCAATTAGGCAGTTCAGTTTCTACCATTATTTGTCATAAAAACGTACATACAAATGATTGATTCGAGTTATCGATATTCGGCTATAGTTTTTTTTTTGTTATTAATATTCTTCAATTTGGCTGCTTTGTAACTTTGATCGATTCAGTTTCAAGTTTTTCTCCTGAAAGTATTCTGAGAGCCAGTACTGTTCAGAACATGATTTAAAATGCGAACACTAAGCATGATGTTGCTTTTTCTGGCTTCCCCTTTTAACCATATCTTCTCACTAATAATGATGGTGAATGTATGTAAAAGCCTCTTCAAATTAAAAAACATGACTCACATCGAAATAAAAACTTATCGATTTGTGGCAAGAAGTTCCTCAATTTTGCAACATTTGCTAGTACAAAAACTTTTATTCAATCACCGATCCTTAATTTTTTACTTAATTGTAGTTAGTTAGAGTTGCTAAACACTTCCTGAAGAATCTTTATCAAGAACATTAAATTGTTAACAACCGGATCAAATCGCGTTCATTGTTGACCGGTTTCGAAAGTGATGCGCTCGATGACTATTGACAATTAATTGATGTTTGATGCAATTTCGGAAGATTTAATTAATTTTGCACCACCTAAGCAGATCCAGTTCGGTTGCCGTGATAAACGACGATTCGAAGAGGGAAAAAACGAACGGCAACTGCGCTACTACAGACCGGTACGAATCAATGATTTCTGCTTTGAATTTCGATTTGCAATCAATCGTTCGCGGTACGGACGTCGAATAATTGGTGTAAATTAACTGTTTCATAAACTGGTACTTTGCACCTCTATTTGGTTCGAAGAAAAACCGAATTTCTTAATTTACAGACGAGTGAGCATTCCAACCAATCAAAACAATCATTATTGTTGTTAAAAATTAATAGGAATTTATTTGATTAATTGTTCTGGTGCCTCTCTTCTTTTTCCGACCCTCTTTAGAAAAAGAAATATTAATGCCTAATATTAAGGCAAGATTGGTCACCGTTTTGTTTATTGTTTGACCATTCATTCATTCATTTCTTTCTCTTTGAATGTGAAAAGGAAATAATAGTATGAATAAAATGTTTAAATAATTCATAATTAGTTTAATTTTATTTCTGTATAACAAATGCGCAAACTACAATACAAAAAATGTTTAAAAGTCATATTAGCAATAAATAATAAGAAGTTTGCAACTTATTATTGTCTTCTTCGTTACTAGTGCTCTCAGGAATGAATAGTTGTCCCAACTCGTTGTAGTAAGAGCTTTATTAAACAAAAATTCATTTATATACATATACATCTCCACACATAACAGAAAATAAAAGAAACATAATTTATTTTCCAACCTATAAATTTTTATTATTATATATATATATATAAACTAAGCACTTTCCTTCCTTTTCCTTTATAATAATTTTTTTCCTGTATTTCTCTCCCCCTTTTCCACACCTCTCCTTTTTAAAAATTGTTTCAATAGGGCCAGACCACTACCATCCGCATTTATTATCCTTCCAAGTTCCTCCCTCTCATTCTTCCCCGTTACTTCTTCTAATACATGCTCCATTGATTCACTCTTCTCTCCACATACTCTACACAATCTCTTACTTTCTTCCATCCAAAACTTATTCTCATTACACTCATTCCCCATTTTGAATCTCGCTATTATCTCTTCACTTTTTCCTTCTCTTAGATATCCTGGCACCTCATCCCCTTGCCATTCTACCCATATAAACTCCCTCATACCTTTCGCTTATCTTGATTCCCATATTTTTCTCAAATTCTCACCTCTTACTATTTCATTACATCTTTTCCCCACCATCCTACTAATATTCAATCCCTTTCCTCTCCACTCTTCCATTTGTTCTTTATTTATTGCAATTTCTGTTAAGGCCTTATCCCTTTCCACATCAAATTTATTTTTTTTCCGATCCCCAATATCTTTTTCTTCCATATCTCTTTCCTTAGATCTCCTTCCAGTAATTTCTTCATATTTTACAGCCCTCCTTCTTGTATTTTCCACCATTTTCCCACATTTTGTGTGTACTTCTTTCTAAACGCAATACCCATTTTATATACCTTTTATAAATATTTTCTACTATTCTATACTCTTTCCATCCCCATATCTCGACTCCATAAAAGACTATACTTTCCACTAACGTTTTAAATAGTACCACCCTCGTTATACAAATACATTTTCTGATTATTATTTAACGAGGAATAGCTCTTTTCCGTGACTGCGAACACTTACCTAATACACGAGGTACACCAACGAAACTTTAAGAAATATTGTAAAAGTCTGCATCACATGGCTATAAATTAATGGACATATTAATTTGATTCGAATAACTTTATAAAAAATTCATACAAATAACAGGCGATTTTTAAAAAGTATTTTCCACTTTTTTAGAAGAGTCCTGTCAGTATAAATACTAGTACCAAAATTAAATTTTCTGTCTATTTCGAGAAAAATAATAATTTTTCGACCTCTATCGTTGGAGGGGCATAAATTATCTAAGGAAGCGTTACTAGACATACCACTATAGAAAACGTTTTTATCTTGAGGTCCTCACATCATAGCAATTTAATCTAAAACACCCGGTATATTTATGTTGCTACTTTTTTATAACAATTATGTCTCTGTACACACCATGCTCAACAAATTCTGATGTAGCTTTAGTCACCGACATAAAACTATGTATTAAGAAGGTACTTTTGTTGTTATATCTTTGTGGTTATCTTGAATTAAGGATCCATAATATTATATCTACTGTAGAAATATTTTAATATTTACTTATTGTTTTCTACTTTTTGGGAACTTTATTGGGTATTTTGCAACAATAGTTTTGAAGCTATCTTAAGATTATAAAAGGTTCCATGATAATATTATACCGTCGTTGACTTTTAGTATTGCTACAATTTTTGTGGACATCAGCCTTTTTAGGTATCTAGAAATTTTTGCAATTTAATATACACATGAAAGTAAGGCAGCTGGTTAAGTTAGGAGAGTCAGTCAGTCAGTCAGTCAGTCAGTCAGTCAGTCAGGTCGACGAGAAGTGTCTAAAAATGAACGAAATCGTGGCAGTTTCGGCCAAGAACAAAAACGAAAGTGCCTCACGGGAGACCGGTTAATCTCATTATCGAACTTTCTAATTTTTTTGAGACGCACATACATACATACATAGGTAGGTATATTGTAAAGTTAACAACACGGTTATATTTTTACTCGAATACAGGTAAAAACGCGACGTGTTTTAAGGTAAACGCCAGACTGTCCGAATTTTCAACGGTCGTTATTATTATACTTCCGGATCTAGTATAAAACGAATTTTGTGCAATTATAATACTGGTCGTAAAATGCGGTAATACGGTTTCGATACGAAACCTATCTGACACAAAGACCGGAAAGAATCGACAATAATACGTAACAATTTCGTCAGGGGACTGACTAATACCTATAAGTAGGATTCCATTTCGTTTTTGTTGTGCCACAAATACACTTAAAATAGATATAACAATTATGTAGGTAGGTACAATAATCTACCTTTGCGAAAACACTTTCAATAACTCGATTCAATTCTAATAATTAAATGTACTTATAAACATTATATACTGTGGTAATGATGATGATGACTTTGCAACGGAAGTCTGTCAGAAAAAAATTCACAAAGTACTTTTATGTATTTATGATTTACCGATAGCAATAGACAGTGTCATAAACGCCATCTGTAGAGAGATATTTGCAACCAATTTCGATGGGCGTGTTAAAGGATGTTTGAAAGGGTTTTTTTTACATAATTAGACCTTAGGGAGACATGTGAACATAAGCAAACCTTTTTAAAATGTTAATTACTGTCTTTATTTAATTCTACAATGTAAATCTCGCGAATTAATGATGGGGATTCTCTTCACATCCTACCAAATTTCACTAAGGGAGAAGGAGAGGTATAAATTAAGAGAAAAAAAAAGAGTAATTGTTGGAAGCCTCCTGGATTCTGTAAGGGAACAAATATGATCTCCTTAGGCAATTAATTGCAGTGGATATTTTAGAGGGAAGCATTTGGGTGTTCTGCATTGATTGCAGCACCATCATGGGCATAAATTTCATGGGTGCTAATGGAAGTAGCGCACAGAACCATACGATAAACTCCCATAGATGGCGTTTATTACCCTCTCTGTTGTTATTTATTAAACGCTATAGTAGAGTAGGTAGTACTGTAGTAGCAATTCTGATCAGTTCTGTTAGAATTGTCTACAGAATTCTAATAGAAACTGACGTTAGCTTGGACTACAGGTACATAAAAAATAAATTAAGATTCATGAGAGCTACTTTTACTTGTTATATTATTCTTAAAAGTATACATCAAGATAAAAATAATGTATTCTCATTATTATTCATAATATTTCATACGGTCTACAATGTCTGGGCACATGAAAAAATCAAATGAAGTTGTCTTTTGATCTCCAGTTGTATGAATATTCACTTAAGAATTAAAATACAGACATCTGCATGCAAATAATGTTAAATGAGATAACAAATTTTCTTCATTGTAGCTTTTGTAAAATGCGCTAACAATGTTGTAACTTGTAACAAACTTTTCGAATTATTAATAGAATCAGTTGTCATTGCGAGATAGGAAATTCCGTATTCTGTACTTCCATGAATAGAATTATGTACTTACTGATACATAGGTAGGTACATGCAGAAATTGCAGTAGTAGGTAGGTAGATAGCAGCAAATCGTAGAGATAGATACTTATTGTCAGATACACGTTATGTACTTCTATACGTATAGGTACTTGATGCTAATGTCGATTTCATGTTTTATTATATGCATATTAACAACAGATAATAGTAGTCGTGGACGTGTATGGTGTATATTATTATTATTTAAATGAAGTTTGTGTGTATGAGTCGCAATTCTCATCTTAAAAGTCAAGGTCAGAGAATTACCATTATGTAGAAATGTAGTTCATTATTATTTAGCATATTATACTACTGAATCTATTATGTATTGATATGTTTATTAAAAACAATTGATTTAAAAAAAAAGAGAGGTTATAGGTATTTGAACAAATTCGATGAGCCATCCATCGTTAGGAAAGTACATGTATGAAAAGTGAAATTTTGGTTGTTTATATAATGTTTCTTTTATCACTTCAACGAAATGTAGATTTAAATATGTAATGAAAAAGTTTTTTTTTTTTTATTTAAAATAAAACGAATGATCGAATTCTCCATAAATTTAAATGAAATAAATTAAATGTGAATTAAAGTATTTATTGTTTTTGACCATTTTTGGAGCATGAATTAAGCTTTAGAACAGTTTTTGTTTGATTTTTAACAATTACGGTAGTAAGTAGATATAGCCAAAATTAGTGAAATTAGTTATTTTTAGAAAAAATCCAAAATTATTTAAAATATTCAAATAAAGCAGTAGAATACGTCTACATGGATCGAAAGAGAAATCGAATGAGAAAATTAAACATGGTGGGTGTCATTTATTCACGTTTGAGGTTTTAAAACTTTTTTTCTGAATGCCATGAATAAATTACAAAAGCCTAGTTTTGATATGACGTTATGCCTGTTCTTCGACCGTAACCGGTAAAAATAATTTTTTGTTGAAGTTATGGTTTATATAGTTTGGGTTGTAATTGCGATTGTTTTCAATAAGTTAAATTAATTTTCTCAGAAAGTACTAGGCATACAAGTAAAGATGAGAAACTTTATCAACTTTTTTTGAATTTAGCTTTTTCCTGTAATTAGTATGATTGTGAAAGAGAGGATCGATGTGTCAGTTACTATATTATTTTTACAACCCAAGGATTCAGTTAAGATTGTATAAGAAACACAATAATATACCTACACTCAGTAAACGAAATTAAATTATTTTTTATTGTGCTGATTGAGGTATGCTGGTGGCTTTTCAGTAGATGTCAAATTCTATAGAGAAGCCTCATTTCGAATAACAAAGGCAGTTATTGATCTTTTTCCATTTCAACCATACATTTCACACCTGGAAAATGTGCATTTAATTTTGTAAACTATTGAAGGAATTTAAGTCAATGAAATGAATTATGTTCAAATTTTAAGAGAAAATTTGATTAAAAAAATTTTTTTTCATGTTTTATTATCTCAATATATTTATATGACAATAAAAATAGCTAAAGGTACTCCTATAGCAGCAACAACACGTTTTATTTTCACTCGAAAAAAACTTGTAAATATTAAAAACAATACACTTTGACTGGGCGTTTAATTTTTGTATTTTCTTTTTCAATTCCACCGATTTTTTAACAAGAAACTAGCAAGTAATAATGAACAAATAACAATTAACAAGTAACAGTAAAAATTAACGATGAACAACACATTAAAAATCGTCTGGAAAACACGGTAAACAAATTCTAACTGCAGATTCTTAATCTGCACACTGCGTTTTAAGACCAAATTATCTTGTATAGTTAATTGTAAGTAGATTAAACGTTTGTGCATATTTTCCATTATTGGCAACTAATGGGAATCTTATGACATCCTTTAATGCAAACCATAATGTAAATATTGCAAATTGCATGTAACAGATGACAGATCAATAATAGTTCTTAAGAAATATCCGAAAGCACGACTGGATGGGCAGGGGGGTATATAACATACTCTCTTACTGAAAAATTTGTAATACACTTGTGCGTTTTAAGTAATCATTGATTTAGAAATGTATGATGTACGTTTCATCAAATACGTAGCGAACTTTCAATTACTACGTTTCGTTTCAGTGAATTATACATCAACAATGTTTGAACAACGTCTTGTAGATTATACATTTTTAAAATAATTAACGATATACAGTGTGGCCTATTTGGAATTAGGACACCTCTGTAAAGTCGCTGTTTTTGATAAACTTTTTTCCAGATTATTGCTCATGGAAAGCTGCATTTTGTGGCAAACTGATAGATTGCTATCGCAAAAATCAAGGCCTACTGTGCAATTTCGTTGAAGCAAAAATACGAAAAGTACTATTAGCGATTTTTTTACGTGAAAACTAATTACATCAGTGTATTCGGTGACCCCTAAAATGGGTCTGTACCAAATTTCATCCGAAAATACCGCATATTAATAATTTGAATTATTAATTGTAAAAAATAATTTATACACGAAAATGCAGTGTGAAGATCAAGTAACTCATGAAATAAGTGAATAAACGCAATTCATACAAAAAAGAAGAAGAAGCCACGAAAATCTAATTTAGCCCTATTATTTTACGTTCTTTTGCTAAAATATTTTGTTTAATAAACTAATTTTTTGTATGAGTTGCTTTTATTCACTTATTTCATAAGTTACTTGATCTTCACAATGCATTTTCGTGTATAAATTAATTTTTAAAATTAATAATTCAAATTATTAATATGCGGTATTTTCGGATGAAATTTGATACAGACCCATTTTAGGGGTCACTGAATACAGTGGTGTAATTAGTTTTCACGTAAAAAAATCGCTAATAGTACTTTTCGCATTTTCGCTTCAAAGAAATTGCACAGTAGGGCTTGATTTTTGCGATAGCAATCTATCAATTTGCCAAAAAATGCAACTTTCCATGAGGAATAATCTGGAAAAAAGTTTATCAAAATCGGACTAAAAACAGCGACTTTACAGAGGTGTCCTAATTCCAAATGGGCCACACTGTATGTACCCAACAACTTATTTGACGAGGTACGGAACCCTTGGCACGAGGGTCAAACTCGCATTTGTCCCTCGTTACGTTATTTATCCCTTCATCTCGCTTATTTTTTAATTCGTCGTTGCGAAAAGTGAAAACTTGTACCTACGACTGTCTCTACAATAAACAATAGTTGTGTTAAATAAGTATAGTTCATCTTCATGCACGTCTGTCTGTCATTACCGGATCCGAAAAAAGCAAAAGGTCACTTGAGAAACTTCTCCATCTCTCCTGGAAGCGTATTCGTATTCGTATTCATAATAACAAATTGGCCTTTGTATGTTATATATGTATATATCTATATATTATGTATATAGCAGGCAACAATATAATAATAATAGCAAGTGAGTGAGAAGATGATGAAGGAAAAAAAAAAAGAGAGAGAAAGAAGACATTTCGGTTGTTTCACAATAAATTACTGGTTCCAATGGTTCGGTTCGCTCTTTTAGTGGCTTCGTCTGTTCGCTATCTTTCATTATTACAGTGTGTACACACCGCGGTAGCCACCGCAAACTTTCTCTTTCCGAACGAACGTTTGTGTTGTTTTTCTTCCGGGATTGGGACACACCGTCGAAGTGTGCAGTCAAATGGACAGGCGGAAGTCGTTTGCGCACCACAGTAAACCCGCGAACGCTTAAACTAAACGACCGATTTTGACAGAGCTCTTAAAATCACCTACGGTACATTTAGATTATTTATCTATCTGCCAGTAGTTTTATTATTATTATTATTAAACCCTAATGCAATAGGGAGTTATTTAACTGCTTCTCTCGATTTTATAGCACAATGTGATCTACATTAATGGCGCAAACTTTCATGTGAATTAACTTCAAATAGATACATTTTAGTTATTACTTCCGTAAAACTATACCGTACTTGTAGATAAGTACGAAGTAGTTCAAAACAACATAAAACCTGATTACTTATAACGTATAAGTATCTATCTATAGTTATATTTACATTGGTAGTTAAGGTGTAGCTGTAGCTTTATTGTGACAAATTGATTTATAATTTATCCTTAATACCACGTATATTTCCTCGGCTCTAGAAGTTTTATCGTTAATAGTTCATCAATCACATTGGTTTTAGTGTCTTATCAGTGATTAGAAAATCCGATGATGTCGAAAATATTAGCCTTATTTATTATTATGTAGGTAGGTAGGTCCTATATAGGAAGCAAAATATTACATTTATATAGCATGAATAAAAGTATATACGATGTAACTAGAATTAGTTTTACCAATTTTCAGATGTTTATTATAACAATTTAATATAAAATGTCAGATCAAATTTTTAGAAATGGTCAAAACTACCGATCTACTAGATATAAAGGATGCAATTTCAATAGTTTAAATATTTTTTTTGTTTTAAACTATACTAAACAAATTTATTTATAACCTACTGTATTTAAGTATGTACTTTGAAAACCTTTGCTTTACAGACCACAAATAACAAATTATGTTCCTCAATACAATACAACTCACTTATAGCAAACACGCTTATTACAGACTTTGGTTATAAAGTACCCGACAATTCATATGGAACACCTACTTGGTCATCCAATATCTTATAAACTAGCATTTTTTCATTCCAGTCTTCATAGATTAATTAATATTCCCTTGGATGAATTAGATTATAACTTAGAATTGAATAGAATTTACCAAATAGCACATAATAACGGATATAGCGATTCTCTTGTCACCCAACTTTTAAATAAAAAATTAAAACAACGAACGTTAAATTTAGTATATCCCCACGTCAAAGACCAAAAACAAAATTACATTAGCCTAACTTACAGAGGGAACTTATCTACCAAAATAGGCAAACATATTAATAAAATCACAAACTGTCCGGTCTCGTTCAGAACGAACAACACCTTAGGTTCTTACATTAAAAATAACAAAGACCCTACAGATAAAAAACAAAAATCGGGAGTGTATTTATTAAATTGTGGCGATTGTGATAGTTCCTATATAGGGCAAACAGAGAGATCTTTCGTAACTAGAGTCAACGAACATAAAAAATGCTTTGAAAACAATAAAACAACGTCAACTTATTCGGAACATTTGTTAGAACAGAACCACAATTTTGATGACAATTTTAAAGTCCTACACGTGGAAAATAAAGGTAAAAAATTAAATTTGCTTGAAAGCCTAGAGATAAATAAATTAAACCAACGAGGTAATATACTTAACGATAAATTAGATTTAAACAGGTCACCATTATTAAATATTTTTTGATTGTATGCTTTCTTTTTCTACAATGGTTAATTTATTTACCCCCTCCTTTCTTACTTTAAGCTTAGTATATAAGATCGATTGTATTAATATTAAATTCACCATTCTTACACCTGAAGAAGATACTGTGTATTGAAATAATTATTGTGTTATTAATAAAAGTTTTGTAACCTTTCTCGTGTTTTTGTGAATTATGGAGTTACAAGAAATTAACGCCTCATCGATATCATAAAGCTGCTAATGTTTAGTGAAATAAGTTTCTAGTGATTATAATAAATTTCTTGTAACTTTTAAAATGATTATTTATTCACTATGAAGCCCTACAGGTTTGCATTCGAGTTGTAGGTACGAGAATTTAATTAAAATTGTCACCAGGCTGAGTCAGTTCAGGAAATTGCTAGGTAGGGCTTCAATTCGAAACATTTTGATCGTTTCCTCTTTCTCCTTCGCCGCCGTGTGTTCAGGCGAAAAGGACATTAGCTACTGCAACGTGCTCAATTTTCAAGGCCAAAACCGGTACACTTTACGTGTATACCTATTGAATACAAATCCGTGTTTAACAAGAATTTATTGTTAGTTAATTAGTTAGTTGCACATTATTAATTGTCAAATCAAAGCCTGTTTTACGATCACTATTAATATCATCATCTATTTTGCGAAAATTGTACATAATGTATGTACTTATAATTTTTATGGCAATTGACGTGATGATTCGTAAAATATTTACATAAAAAGGAGTTTTATAAGTTTACTTTTCAATCGCTTTATTTGTCCATTAATAATCTGAGGGGTAGGTACTGAGTTAATTGTAACCATAAAAAGTCCCCTTAATCAAAGGTGAATCATTAACTGACTTTAATTTAATAAATAAACAAAATGTTATCGCTTTAACTTTTTGAAGCCAAAATTGCGAAATATTCACATTAGGATTATAAAGTTAAAAATGTTTTGTTTGTCCTTTAGGTGCAGTGGGAATTTTATGCGTGTGGTTTTTCCCTTGAGATGATTTTATTTATCATTTATTATTTTCTTCTTAACAGCCATGTTATACAATAGAATACCTGTAGCGTTTCCTAGTTGCATATTGTTCTAATGTAACGCCCAATTACACAGTCTAATAATGGAAATTGATTGTAACAGTTTGCGTTAGACACGCCGGCCGGATGTGGTGCAGCGGGTGTTCCACAAAACACTTACTTAAACTTATTCTTTTCAGTAGGTAACGGTACGGTGACAATAAAAGAGGTTGAATTATAATCCATTAATTTAAAAAAATATATAATTAATTTTGCAGTTTATGTAATAGAATTAATTGGATTTTTCGAAATAAAATAAGGTTATATTTTTTGTGAGGATTATCTTTAATTCCCATTAGAAACAGCATCATGTGGTCGAAATTTAACACTTTAAAATTTTACCAATCGAAAAAAAAATGATTGAGAATAGAACTCGAGTCACTCATTTATTAAGATATAATACTAAAAAAAGCAACAGTATGTACTTACGAACAATTCCTAAATTTTTCATCATTAACGTGGTGTCAGTAAGATAACAGTTGTTGGAAGACTTATTACTTACCTGAAACAAAAATACAAAAAATAAATAAAATTGTACTATTATTTTTTAGGAAATTGTCATAATTTCTAAATATACTTTAATTACAGTTTAAAATAGTTTTTAGTTAAGAAATTTTTGTTTCTTTAACCCTCCTCCTCAACAACTTCATGATAAGGGATATAGAGACCTAGTTAGACTGATATATATGACAATTTCATCTGATTTAACAGTATTTTTTAAAAAATATTTTACAAGAAGATTACCAGTCACGCAGTCAAATCTCATCTGGTATAAATACAAATAATTTGTTATTTTAATAAGTTCTCTAGATACCATTTCATTATCAACCGCTATTAAAACTTAAAAATAATTTTTCTACCTTCCTTTACTTTTGCATATATGTATAACGATAAAAAAAGGTGTATAATCTGGCTCATGTTAAATGGCTAGATGTAGTAATTAATTTTTTTAAGGGACAATAATTTTTACTGACAATAAGTTTGTTACATAATATTTCACGTAGGTATAGGTATAAATTTTTATTAGGTATTATGAAATTAAAATGTGAATTCGTTTAAGCGATGCCTTAATTTCATAATTGCACCCTATTGTTTGAGTCGCCATTTTACGTAGTTCCGACTACAGGTACTTATCTCAAAAAAAGCAAGACAAATAGTTTTTGGAACATCAAAAGTTTTTCAACCATTTTCAAATTTTGTAATTATTCATTTGTATATTTATGGACCATCCCTTATGTTGTTAAAATTAGTATTTATTATTATTTTATTTTAACAGATACTGGCAATACAAAATAAATATCTATTTTTACAAAAGTAATACATATGTGAATTCTTTTGAGCGATGTCCTAATGTTATAATTACAAATTACAGCATGTTGACAGTTTTATTGCTTGAGCCGTCACTTTACATGACACTCACTATAAGTAGTAGTCTTAAAAGCAAGGAAATATTCAGATTTTTAAAATATTTTAATTTTTTTAAGGGTAGGTAAATATTTTCAAACCATTTTCAAATTTTGCAATTTTTCATTTGTATTTTTATTTATGAACTATCCCTAAAATCGTTAAAATTGGTATTTATTATTATTTTATTTTAATATAGGTATACTTGCAATATAAAATAAATTTATATTTTTATAAAATTAAAAAATGAATTCTTTTTAACGATTTCCAAATATTATAATAACACCTTACTGACAATTTTACAGTAGAAGCCGCCATTTTACATGACTTTGACTACAGTTACTAATTTTGAAAGCAAATAAATATCCGTTTTAAAATAAATATTTTTGTGAAACATTATGATTTGTCCTTTTGAGAGGTCAATAATTCTTATCCTTTTTCAAATTTTACAATTTTTCAACCGCATAAATAATAACCACCCCTTAGCTGCTTTTATTGCTGTTTATTAATATTTTTCTGATAGATGTTTGCAAAATATCACACTAATATTATTAAGGCGAAAGTTTGTGAGTGTGTATGTTTGTTACTTCTTCACGTCTAAACGGCTAGAGCGATTTTAATAAAATTTGGTATGGAGTTAGCTAACACCCTGGATTAATACATAGGCTACGTTTTACTGACGGAAAATATCTTATTCCCATGGGAAAATCGATGAAAATGAATTCGCGGAATAATATAAATGCGAAAGTAACTGTCTGTATGCTACACAATCTCGCCTAAAATTTACTGAACCGATTTAAATGAAATTTGGTACAGAGATAGTCTAGAGCCTGAGAAAGGACATAGGCTACTTTTTAATACGAATGACGTCGGCAAAAAGGCTTACGGCCCAGAAAATATAAATATAGAAGAAAAAAATTTTAAATGCTGCCGAAAGTTACTATTCCACGCGGACGAAGTCGCGGGCTAGCTAGTAAAATATATTTTGATTTTTTACAAAAACTGTTAGATAAATATACCTACTCTGCACAATTTACAAACGACTATAACTTAATAGTATATTTTTTTCTTTTTGTACTTAATTATTATTTATTAAAAAATACGGCATAGCAACAAATGACATAATAATGAAAATCGGAATAACATATTTTTTTCATACACAAAAGTAAGTAGATAAGTGAAAAGCACTTAAAATGATATTAACATAATTGATTGCCTAATGACATATCTATTCTGAAAATGTCTAATTACTTTCTTTGAATTTCAGTGTGAACTTTTGCCTAAGCCATTAAATATAAAATATAGCACGTTACTATTTACTATTGTTGTGTTAGCTTATAAAATATTGTAATTAATGTTCAAAGTAAATGTGAAATAGGAAGTAAATTGCAACCACATTACCTGCTACTACTTTAATTATATTATGAGTACATGTGGGTACTTATTTTTTTAATGCTGTTCTACTAGAACTACTAAATACTGTTACCTAGGTACCAGAAACTTAATGTTGTCAATTTTTTGTGCCAAAATGTCAGCAGTTTTTCGCGCTAATTCGATAATTACTTACTTCCTGAACAACTAATTATTATCTGCCCATAAATCTTGTACGTACAATGTAAATGTATCTGTACGAGAAAGCAATAAGAAACGTTTCCGTGAACTATAGTTTATTTTATCTAATATACCTATTAGAAACATTTGTAATAAGAATGGGGTATAGTTTAAGTTCTTATTGGTCAATAATTTATTTATCGCAACTATTAAACGTGGAACATATATGTACGTATATAAATATAAGTTCACAATAAAAAAAATTTTGTAGTTTATTTTGTAATAAACAAAAAATATAGGATCTTAGTAATGTTTATTAAAAATTGCCAGTTTCATTAAACTTTTGCACTTATCTTGTCCAAAAATGCGCATAGTTTGCATTTTATTTTGCAGAGATTATTGAGTATCATTGCGTAATAAATAAAGTATCTAGTACATACTTTGTGCAGGTTGGTGATAATGACCAAGGCTCAGTGCCTTATAACCACTATTGTCATTAAAATTTAATTATTTGTAACAGAATAGACAATTTTAGGTACTGAAGGTTACGGTGCTTCACATCAGTTTAAAAATGTTCATCACTTTACCTTGGCAGTGGTTTTAATAATAAAAGAAAGGTCTCAATGTCAACGTTAGATGAATATTGCTGTACTTATTTTAAGTAATCAAAAAGAAAAAAGAATTGCAAAAATGAAGCAATGTTCTAAAGCTTTTACACGACATTCTCATCTTTTACTCTGTTTCAAAAATTAAGATGTAAATAATAACTTTTATACAGTATTTTTATCTTAAAATGTAAAAGGTGAGAATTTTGTCAAAAACATTGTAGTCAAAGATGTGATTAAAGTAAAAAAATTTCTTTTCCTAATGGATAATCTCACTTTAGAAAATGTATTTTACTCGATTTTTACCTTCATATCAACTACTTTACGAATTGGGTTTACCTTTAGAATTATTGTAAAGCAGGTCACAAAATAGAATTCAAAAATGAAAAATTTTATGAGGTCACAATAGCAAAAGACATTCTCGCGAGAGCTTTACGGTAATCAATAGAATATTAATTTTTAAAGCTACGTCGAATAGAAGATTATTTAAAATTCTGAATTCTTTCTTCTTCTACTTCAAGCATATTCTGACCAGTTGCGGATTTACACATTTGTCGCCCGTAGGCTATTCAAAATTTTCCGCCCCTACTGACACCTGCAATTCTATACCCTAATTCACAATCAATTTTTTGTCAATGAAATTGCAACTTTATGATGATTAGGATTAAAAATGTAAGAATGTTAAGAAGAACTTTCGTTGAATGGATATTTACAGCTTTTATTCATTACAATATTATCATTATTGTTTTTTTTTTAATTATCATCATTATAAGAAATGTATAATATTTATGAAATTCTGTGCAACAATATGCAATTTTTTTCGTGTAATTTTATTAAATTTTTATTTTACAATCAAACAGGTTGTTAATATCATCAGAAATATCAATAGAAAAGTATTAATTTTCCACATATATATCTATTTAATATTTGTTATTGTTATTTTTAAGCAATTTTTTTCGGATCCCATTTCTCTTCGAATAGATATATTTAAGTGGTTAAACATATTACACATTAATTGAATAGTGTGGGTGGACCTAAAGAAAAAAATATGGCAATAATTAATTAAAAAAATAGGTAAAAATACTAAATTTAAAATGTAATACTTAAGCGCTATTGGAATATTTTAAAAATTCAAACTCACAATAGTAGGTATATTTTATAAACAAGCGTTTAGTAATTTTTCATATACAGACGTTAGTGTATTCAGTATACTGTATTATAGCACTAAAATATTGTAATTTTTGTTGATTTTTTGAGCTTCGTTTTATTCCGTTTAAAGATAATAATTTTTTTAATTTCTGTAAGACAAATAAATTTTTGAGCAAAGTTTGCCGCCCTAGGCTCTAGCCTATTCAGCCTGCTGGTAAATCCGCCACTGATTCTGACAGCCATTTTCGACATTTCTGATGAAACGTAGTAGGTAATAAGCAGAACCTACATTTTCCTATCGTCATTGTTTTGTTGGCTAGTACCTATTTTACTGTCATTGTAGGCTACTGCTTGACGGTTTTTGTTTGTGGTTATACAGAAACCACGACGACCTTCGGATTAACTCGCTCTCTGCTCTAAAACTCAACCAACGACGAATCCTATACATACATAGGTACATAGATAATTTTGAAATAGGTAAAATATTAGTGAGGAACACGTTTATTTAACCAACAATGTTAAAAATAATCATTTCGACAAGTCAGAATCGTAATTTCGAGCATCAAAGTTTCAAAAATTTGCTGAAGCTTACGTGCAGGTACATTTACGGAGCAATTTTACTGCTTGCTACAATCACTTTTCTTTTATCGTTAACTCCTGACATTTTTTTGGCACTGTAAATTTATAAAGTAACAATTTTTTATTGAATTCTTAATTTTTATCAGATAGTATCTAGAGTAATTGTAATTAAATCATTGTTGTGTTTGAATATTAATATAGTACTGAAATCGGTTGATAAGTATAGGGGAGCACAAGCTTGTCCAGTCACCGTCAACTCTACCAATTATTTGCAGATTTTTTTATCTCTAATGTATACCATAAATGGGTACATGTGTTTGTAGACTAATATGTTACAGATGGAGGTAATCAACAATAGTAAAAAGCTACATTACGTATGCTGTGCTGTTAGATATTCGTTGAGATACGTGGGTTCTCATACGAATATTTATCTACAATACAGACAAGACAACGAACGACGGACGATATTACAATGTACATAATAATGTGTATATGTCGATGTAGATACATATTTTGTAATTATGCGAGGCGTGTTTGACTTCTGACCGTGAATTAGATTATTCTAATAACCCAGTGAAGGAACGGTATGCGCAAAATTAATGGGTTTGCTCATTTTACTACATTACAACAAGTGATTCAATTAATTAATATGCGTACGTTATTATTACATGGGCACATCGATGGGAGGAACGCAAATATATTATTCTCATTCTCATCGGTAAATTGAAAGGCACGAAGGTAAATAATTGGCACTGTTTTCTATGGAAATAAGTTTTGTTTTGAATTACCTACCAATAAATCAAATTAGAACAAAAAAATATAATTCTTCGAAAATATGAGAATGGAGAAAGTGATGGAAAATGACCCATTTGACCCATACATATATATATCATGGCATTGTCCACATTACTTGTATCTTAAAAAATCTGAAAAAATATGAAATATTTGTCTCCAAAAGACCATTAATGGTAAAACAAAAAAGAAAATAAAATCAATTTTTAAAATTTTGGTTGGTTAAAAATGCCCATTTAAAAGTCACAGGTGTGTTTCATAACGTAACGAAACGTCATAAATTATTTCGAAATTCAAAGGGAATATTTTTTATTTTGAACTATCAATAAATGATATTAAAATTAGAATAAATAAGTAGATAAATTATGGAAAATAGAGGTCAATCAGTCTATTTGACCGATATCTGTACCACGGCATGTTATAATTTTTATTTAATTAGGTACTGTCCACATTACATGTCAAAAAAAATCTACCTAAATAATTAAATAAAAAAGAAATAAGAATATCAACTTTTGGCGTTTTTTTCCGAATTTTACCTTTGAATATTTAGAAAAAGAACAATGTGCAAAAAGAAGCACAGAGTTGTTTAATTTTTCATAAATTTCAGATAATTATTTTAACTGAAAAACGCTAAAAAACGAATTTTGCAAAATCCGCCTTTACGGGCCCTATCGGGTTTAAAATTTAGCAAAAACGCATTCAAATGACTCGTTTATTTTGGGAACGGTTCTTATATACGAGGGCGGATCAAATATAAACGAGCCTTTTAAAATTGAGCGCCGGATAGTTGTTCAAGGCGCATACCGGCATTAGCAACTTGAAGTGGGGATATTAGGTGACACGGAAACGACTCGTCGTATTGCTGTGTTTGTTTGGTTAGTAGCTATCACAATAAGTGAGAAAGAGATGCATAGCAGCGTTGCGCAACGGATTATTATTAAGTTTCTTACACGTGAAAACGTGAAACCAGCTGAAATTTTGCGCAGATTGCTAGCACAATTCGGAAATGAAACGCTTTCGTGGCAACGGGTAAAAGTTTGGTGCAAAGAATTTAACGAAGGGCGTAATCGTGTCGAAAATGTAAATCATCCTCGTCGTCTGCGCACCAGCATATCGCCGGTTAACATTGCACGCGTTAGAAACCTTATTGAAGGGGACTACCACGCCACTGTGCTTCAGGTATCTGTTGAACTCGGCATCAGCTATGGAAGTGACCACACAATCATAATGAAAAACTGGGGATTTCGAAAAATTTCAGCTCGTTGGGTCCCAAAGTTGCTGAGTGAAGATCAAAAAGCTGCTCGAGTTCGCATCGCAGCTTTAACGCAGGCCCAAATCAGTGAAATGCACTAAACTAAGTCGGAGCACCATCCATATAGCCCAAACTTATCCCATTGTGATTTCCACATGTTTGGGCCCCTCAAAGAATCACTAGGAGGCGAGTAATTTCAGACTGATGAACATGTGGAGGCGTTTGTGCGCAACTGGATAGACTCCCGCCCTGCTTCTTTTTATGAAAACTAGATGAAAAAACTACCAATCTGTTGGGAAAAATGTATAATCAAACAAGGGGGATATGTCGGAAAATACAGAAATTTGTGTTTTTGTAAATATTTTCAAAATAAATGTTTTATAAACAAAGGCTGGTATATGGAAACCCAGCTATGTATTTTGAATCGATTTTTTGGGCATTGGTTGAGATAGTGAGCAATATTTTTACAGTGAGCGTAAGTTAGAGAGCTACTTAAAAATCTCTTGAGCTGTGAGATGCGCAGGAATGGCGAAAGGCGGAGCTTATGCTAAGGCATTTAGTTAACGATGGACGGATGTTGGTCTCTGTGCAATCCAAGGCCACGGCTCAAGAGATACTCAAATAAGTCTATAAAAATTCTGGTGCCTCTGCTTTCTTTCAGATGTCGCCGCTGTTCGCTGATTGGGGTGAGTCTACCCCACAGCTAGTAGGGGATGCACTGCTTTTCTCATTAAAATACGTATTTCCGTGATTTGACAACACCGTTATTACGTATATCACGAAGTGTCGTGATCTGTACATTCTACATTTACACATATATGGTATATCTTGGTTGACTCTACTGACCTATAGACCGGACAAGATTGCGGTAGTGAATACTGAACGCCGGCCATTCGGTCAGTCTCATGCTTATTGTACATACCTCCACAGTCGACTTTATAGCAATAACAACACACAAAAGCAATAATACCTATCCGGTTTTGTGTGGCGTGCCGTGAGCTACAGGTATACACTCACAACACACACATACATAACATACGCTTGTACATTATACATGTAAAAAAAAGCGGAAATTGTTTTTTAGAAAGTGCCTCACTCAGCTCTCGGTAGTGTTAGCCAGCCATGTTCGCATATGGCGAACATAATCGTTGCGAAACTGAAACGCAAAGTTAAGTTGGCATTGTCGATTTCGACGGCTGGTTTTGTTTGTTTTTAGCGTGAAATGTCCGCACGAGTCGGTTGAAAAGAAAAGTTCCGACAAACGCGACGAATTTTGTATGAAATTATTCACCAAATAGGGAAACAGGCACATGATCGAAGTTTACATTATAAAATACACATGTGTTTTAAAATTATTGTTTTCAGCCATTACTTGCTTCAATTATCTAAAATGAATATTTGAAAATAAAAGCGATTAACGAAATTAAGACTATAAGTCAAAATATAGTAAAACTCATCTATAACGTACGAGTGTATTAGGAGCATACGGTTACAACTACTATATCAAAAGTCCGGGCAATTCTTATGGAGTACTCAACCAAAAAAATTATAACATTTTATTACGTAGGGATTTCTGATATAAAGTACCAAATATCCAGGTCCAAATATAACGTGCTTTTTACTCATAAATATTTTTTTATTTCAGTATTGGCAAGCTGTGTGTATCACACGGCAAATTTTAATTTGAGAATTTTTTGTACCAATGTAAAACTACGTAAAAGTCCAGGCAAGAATATATCACACGTTTGATGAAACATTTTAAATATTCTTGAAAAATCGGGAACATTCCAAAACAGACTGTGATGATTGAAGACTTTCTCTAACATTTTTGAATATTATAGAACATTCTAGATCATTCTCGAAAGATCTGAAGGTTCTGGAACATTCTCGATCATTTCAAACCATTCCCGAAAAATCGAGAACATTCTAGACCATTCTTGAAATATCTTAAAGACTATGGAACATTTTTGAACATTCCAAATCATTCTGAAATGTTATAAAACTTTTTTTTACTTCTTGAAACATTTTTGAACACTGGAACTTTCTCGAAAAATCTGGACAGGGCTTTTTGATGAATCCTCCCTCACTTTTCTCCATGACCACCCTACTTCCACTCACTCGCAGTGGTAATGGTGGATGGCCCTTAGGCTCTTCTCAATAGTAAGAGAGTTTGGTCTCAGTGGGTGGAAGTGAAAAGGCGCGGGTGGCAAAATGTATACATATATTTTATAAATAAAGTCGAAAATGTTTTGAGCGGCTTTTAATGGATCAAAGAGTGACAATAATATATTAGAATTTTCTAAAATATTCTCAAATTTGCTGGAATGTCGCAGATTTTTCGAAAATGTTCCAGTATTCAAAAATGTTCCAGAAACTTTAAAAATGATCTAGAATGTTCCCGAGTTTTCGAGAGATCTCCCTTAGCCTTATACATATATATATTAATATTAATATTACTATTATATATTATTGATTATAGCAAAACAAAGAGACTTAAGCAAATACATATGTCTAATTCTGCTTTAACGAGGTTTAAGGTCTCCTTGAGTTCGTTATAATCGGATTTTGTACATCTTCGGAGAAATTGTTTAGATCAAGAAGTAACTATAATCAATACCTTTTTAGAAACGTATTAGCAACATAACTAAATATAATACAAACAATGCTGCATAATACGTAATGGCAACAATAAAAAATATTCAAGAGTTCTTAAAAGAATGCGGAAAACGATCAAAGTTTGATAGAAATGTATTGAGGAAGGATATTTACCGATAGTGCAGCTTTATATGTATGTATGTATGTATTGCTAATAAACGAGCCAATACTTTTGAACCATTGTGATTTATCTTTTCAATCATATCAAACTAATATTTGAGAATGTGTCTTTTTTTAATATCAAGCGTACGAGTATAAATGGATTTTTGTGGAGTGATAAAATCTTAACGTAGATTATACTTACTTATTATATTTACTTAGAATGACAATGAAAAAGTCAATTTCTATTGCATTAAACAATTATTATTCGATTAAGTAGGTACTTTGATACAACTAAAAATACTGTTTCTAGTGGTTATTCACGAATTCATTAAACAAAATTGTAACATGTCATTCATTTGATTTCCGTTTCAATTCTACAACCTACAATCCTTTTTAAGAAAACAGTTTTTTATCCATCAACGAATAAAACAGTAGGTAAATAATTATTTATTTGATAAAGTGTAGTAGGAATGGACTTACTTTTAGCTTTGAGAAATGTGTAACAATTACTTTTTTTAGAAATTATCATAATGAATACAATTATTATTTATGTAACTCTTCGTTAGTTAAAAGAGTTACTACTATTAAAGATTTAGGAATTTTCTTTGACAGTAAATATACATTTTCATTTCATATTAATTACATTACAAGTAAAGCTACTAAAATGTTATTTTTCATATGGAGAAAATCCAAAGAATTTACTAATCCAGCTACTTTAATAGCACTATATAATTCTTTAGTTCGATCGCAACTGATATATGGTTCTCTAATATGGTCCCCATACACAGCAACTGATTCTAATAGATTGGAACATATACAACACAGATTTTTTAAATTAATTTCTTTTAAAATGGGTAGAACAATACATAGATTTTCTCATGATTATTCAGAAATTGCTGTTGAACTTAGAATCTGTACATTGAATAGTTTTAGACAATATTCTGATTTACTATTTCTGTTTAAGATTTTACACGGATTAGTTGATTCCAATTTCTTGTTATCAATGATAAAGTTTAAAGTTCCTACTAGGATTTTAAGAGATACGTCCCAATTCTTATTACCAGTTATTAATAATAAATTAATTGAGCTATCATCGTTATTTAGATCCATGAAAATTTGTAATGATAGACGTGATATTCCGGATATTATGGATACTAGGTCTATTCACTTATTTAAAAGAGAATTACGTAAATCTATTTTTATTTATCTTTGAAGATATATTATAATGAAGTTTTTTTTTTGTTTGTTTTGTTTGATGCCAGCTACTTGATGCATCTCCTACATTGTAATTATTTTATTTTATAAAGGACTATTAAGTCCGTTGATATGTTAAATAAATAAATAAATAAATAAATAATTATTGTCTGGACACTGTTTTTGAATAACACGAAGAAGGAGTGGTAGAGGCATTTCATAATTTTGTAAACCTGTACTAACTGAATGGTCGATTATAGGCAACACCTTCAACTGCTCGTGAGATTTTGAACTGCCTATAGTGTATTTAGTGAGTTCACATGCAATAATTTTTGTCGTTTTGATTGGATTTTAAATTATTTTTTTCTTTTTACTCTCGAAACTTCGTAAATAATAATAAACGATTTTGTGAAATTTATTATATTCTAATGTCTCGCCATTAGCTAATAGGATCGTCTTTATTAAATCCTTAAGCAAGACCACGTGCATGAACTCAAAATTTTGTGATTTTTTGAAACTTATCCTTGTCATAAAAGTATCCACTTTTTAGTAGGTATTGAAACTTTAGTTTGTTACAAATTACAAAGGGTTTCCCCAATGAATTGAATTCTAACACAAATTTTCTGCTCTAATTTCAAGTCGATGGCGATGGCGTAATCCGTCCTTCCAGCTGTATATTAGAATTTATCTGTAACCGCAGTTGATAATACTAGTGACTAGTGACTACTGTACAATAATATTACAATAACTTCCTGATTTTCATGGAAATTTTATGCTATTAATTTGTTGTTCTTAATTTGTGCTAGTTTTAATTTAATACGTCCATAAACAAATTCGTTCTCTTCAAACTGTGCTATCGCAAAAATTATTAGCCCACGTATTTCCTGATGCGTGGACAGCACAGCAAAATTAAGTTGTACCAATCCGTCTCTTTATGAGGTTTGACGTTGTCTTTTTTAATTAATTTAATTACTGATCAATTTTGATATTGTTAATTAAATTTTAAGCGGTGCTTTCGGCATCAGAACATTAGCACACCTTTTCGTGTTTTACTACGAATAATATCTATTACAAGATAAGTCAGTGAACAAAAGAAATTGACTACGAAAAAATGTGTTCAAATTTCAAGATTTTTAAAATTCATAGAGATTGAAAATTTTTTTTTACTCAACCCACTTCTTAGTATGTCCAAAACAAAAACTTTTCACGTAAAACCAAATTAGTGGATAAGAAGGGACCTCATTTACTTAAAGTAAGGGAATGCTACAAACATTATTAAGATATTTTCAAAAACTGTGGACATTATAAAGGATATTCTAACATACTGGAACCAAATGCCATCTAGTTTTCGTACTCGGTCCTTACACTCGGAGAAAAACTACAATGTACGAGGGCGGATCAAATATAAACGAGCCTTTTTAAATTGAGCGCCGGATAGTTGTTCAAGGCGAATGCGGGCGTTAGCAACTTGAAGTGGGGATATTAGGTGACACGGAAACGACTCGTCGTATTGCTGTGTTTGCTTGGTTAGTAGCTATCACAATGAGTGAGAAAGAGATGCATAGCAGCGTTGCTCAACGGATTATTATTAAGTTTCTTACACGTGAAAACGTGAAACCAGCTGAAATTTTGCGCAGATTGCTAGCACAGTTCGGAAATGAAACGCTTTCGTGGCAACGGGTAAGAGTTTGGTGCAAAGAATTTAACGAAGGGCGTAATCGTGTCGAAAATGTAAATCATCCTCGTCGTCTGCGTACCAGCATATTACCGGTTAACATTGCACGCGTTAGAAACCTTATTGAAGGGGACCAGCACGCCACTGTGCTTCAGATATCTGTTGAACTCGGCATCAGTTATGGGAGTGTCCACACAATCATAACGAAAAACTGGGGTTTCTGAAAAATTTCAGCTCGTTGGGTCCCAAAGTTGCTAAGTGAAGATCAAAAAGCTGCTCGAGTTCGTATCGCAGCTTTAACGCAGGCCCAAATCAATGAAACACACTAGACTCAGTTGGAGCACCATCCACATAGTCCAAACTTATCCCCTTGTGATTTCCACATGTTTGGGTCCCTCAAAGAATCACTAGGAGGCGAGCAATTTCAGACTGATGTGAACATGTGGAGGCGTTTGTGCGCAACTGGATAGATTCCGCCCTGCTTCTTTTTATGAAAACGAGATGAAAAAACTACCAATCCGTTGGGAAAAATGTATAATCAAACTAAGGGATATGTCGACAAATAGAGAAATTTGTGAAAATTTTCAAAATAAATGTTTTATGAACAAAGGCCCGTTTATATTTGATCCATTCTCGTATTATTTATCAGAAAACCTTTCAAATTGAAAAGGTGTTTATATCTTAATATGGATGACGTGATTACATAAATACTAATCTTATTATCCTAATACTTTAACGTGAAAACAATTCCTAAAGAAATGCCATTTTAAAACAAATAGAAATAAAACACAATTATTTTGCACTCTCTCTCACTAAATTTGTTTTCAACCTTACAGAGTCATTCTCAACAGTCATAACTAAGTAAATACAGCAGCATACTTATATCTATTTTTAATTCCCCGAAGGGGGTGGTTGTTTATATTTTGTGGGTATACATTTGAAGAGTGGTGTATATTTGGTCATTTAATAAATTTATGTTTTGCATTTTATTGTATCTAAAAATTTCCAGGGTTTTTTTTTAATTTAAATGCTTAATAAAAAGACATTTAACCAATTAATTGAACATGTTTCTTTTTGATTTTAAGAGAAACACCAATGGCGAAAAAAATAAGCAAATTTATTTAAAATGTTACTGCTTTTTTGAATTCTAAAATGGGGTTTTCCTGAATGAATTTACCAGTTAGAAGTGTTTAGTGTCACTGATTGAGGCGAGTAAATATGGAAAATAGCACTGTACGATGATATTTAAATAATTATTACCGGCTATATATTTTTTCAAATATATATATAACATTAATTAATGAGTATTTTCTCCGTGTAAATAATAAACAATATTTTTTATATTTAATAACTTTTTTTAAATCTAACGACCGTACGCAGATGTGACCATAATATACCATATTACGTTATGTTATGCTCTTTCTTCTTATAAGTAATTAGCCAGAGCTTAATTTAAATTTAATTAGTTGTTGATGGTTCGTAATTTTTAAAACGTTTTTAATGAAATGTACTTAGCATTCCTACATTTTTTTTAGAAATTTACGAATGAAAGAGTTATGAAATCGTTGTTTTTAAATTAGGGGAGAGTGGGGGAATTCCGCGCACCTAAGGAAATGTCCTCATAAAATGTTCCTATCCTATCTGAAAACTTTCATAATTTTACTGCTGATTCCTACCTATGTTTGACACATTACCTACCACAAAACAGGAATGTAGAATCAACTAGTTTTCAAAAAAAAATTAAATTCAAAATACTGTCATTGCGTGGTATTTCCCGACCTACTGGGTAATGCCGCGCACCTTGTCGGGCAATTTCGCGCAGGATTGAAATTAACACGAGTAACTCCAAATCGATAAAAAAAATTGTTATTATTCTCATTTAAACTAAGACAAATATATCAATCTGTTACGAGCAAGAAGTAACCGCAAATAATTAAAAAAGTTTTACCATTGTAAGTTAAAATATAATACAAAAATAGAAAATGTTACAAACTCTTAAGCTACATATATGAATACATATTATAGAACAGTATTTAACTTTTTTGTTTTCTTCTTAGATGCATTGATGCACATGTCACACGTGTAATTGTCCGGCGAGTTCCAACCGCTGCACTCTGAATGTGACCAATTGGCACACGATACGCAGCGATACCAAATTTCCTTATCGCGTCCGAATTCTCCACAAACCAAGCACATATCATTGTCTTGAGCAGCCCTTAATTGCTCTTCTGTACATTTACACTTTTGGGTTTTCCTTACATAAGTGCGGGGCATTTTGAAATCTAAAAAGAACACGCAAGTAAAGTTTCAAATTTCCGCGTGGTTAATACCGCGCAGCGCGCCATTACCCCGACTGAGCTGCGCGGGATTCCTCCAATGTGCATAGTCAGATATAACCTAACACAGGTCATGAGCGACTACGTATAATAAATTGATTATATCCAGAGAATTAAGCGTATGGATGAAGAGAAATGACCGTGCGAAAATTACACTGCAAATAAATAAATATAAGCACTTACCACTATATAAAGATCACACAAATCTTACATCAGAATCGCGAACAGTAAACATAGATCCACCACATCTAAAAGAACTGTACTATTGCAACACAAATACGGGCGCATGTTCGCTAGTGTGCTACAAGAAAGCACCATATATTCAAACCTTAGAATAATTCGGGGTTCTCCTAAAACACTGGTGCGCGGTATTACCCGCTGCGCGGAATTCCCCTGCTTTCCCCTACTCATCAGTCATCATTCTTACACTTTTCTTTCTTTGTTGTGAAATTGAAAATTTTATAATATATGACTGACTAATATGTAAGTGTTTATTTCAAAAATAAATTAAAATTAAATGTTTTATAGCAGATTTACAGTCAGTGGTGTGATGCTCGTTAATTTCAATTTTTAAAAGCATAATTTTTAATTAAATCAGTTCAAAAATTAATTAATGTCATTAAAATGTAATTCAAAAATAATTCGTAACTAATTAACATTTCTTATTCCATTAATTACTTTTTGATTTTGATGAAATATGTATTTGATCAATTTTCTAAATCAATACATTTCAATTACCTATTCTAAATTTAAAACTGTTCCTTATCAATACAACATCAAAATGTATGATCAAAAAAATATTTTATTTATAACCAAATAGGATTTATGGGTTGTTTACCTGTTTTATAAATTAATTTTGACGAAATATAATATTATATCCACGATCAATACAATAATATAATAACTAATAAAAAAATTTTTTTTTTAATAACCAAGAAGAGTTTTTGGTTGTTGGGTTGTTTTCTTCTGAATCAGCACATTTCAATTATTCAAAATTTAAAAATGTTGGTTTTTAATAAAACATAATTACTTATTTATTATTATTTTTTTATTTGTATCTAAAGAGGGTAGTTGTTTTATTTTACTTTTACTATGCTTGTTCAGATGGTGAAATAAAAGTGAAATTTGTTTTCACACGGGATTAATAATTACCATTTACGAAATTCCACGCTATGAAAAAGTAGTGCTAAGAACAACATTGGACTTTACTGTCACTTTCACCGAAAATGGTTGAGTGTTCTTGCGTCAGTCAACCCATGACCACATAAAAATAAACAGTTTGCATACGTTATATGTATGACTTACTTGGTACCCATGCTCCATGGTAATTTTTATTTCAAAAAATATATCTATGTTTCTTATTCTTTTTGGGGAAATATTTCCTCTTGCCTCATAGGAATATTCAGGGAAAATCAACAAAATAATCAGAGCCAAATAGAGATACCAAAAGGTTTTTTTTTTTATTCCAATCAGGGGAAAAATTATGCAATATAATTCAGAGAAAATATTTCAATTGTACAGCATTTTTGTTTTGTACCCAATATAGAAATGATAAAAATTAAATAACCGTCTCAATGTTAATATTTAAAGAGGGTTGATATGGAAGAATCTTGGATGGGAAAATATATACCCTAGAAATTCTATATTTTCAATTGTTTTTTCATTTATTAGGTAATTATTAACGACCTGAATGAAGTATGAGGTACCTACATAAATCCCCTTCTTCTCACCTCCTTTGATTGTAACCACTCAACCAAAAATAAACCACAACTGTTTTTAACATAATTTTTTCAAATATCGTTTTGAATAGAAATCATGGTAGGTATGTAAAAAATATTTACTCATTGTATTTAAACAAAGAATAAATATGTATCAGGATTTTTTTACAAATCAACGTCTATTTCCTTTTAACGTTTTAACTGTTGGCGTTGTCATCGATTGAATTGTTTTCTGGTTGCTTTCAGTTGCGTCATAAGTTCCTTTAAATATTCCAAGTCAGCTTTCACCGTCACTGTTTGTGAGACGCAATTTAAAACGAACTTAAATTATCGAACGATCGATCAGCAAGTACTTTATAGGTAAATATCGAATTTATCGGAAATGATCTGCAGAAAAATGTACAACTTTTGGTGTAATATCAAATTATGAGCGATACGAAGGAAAAGTCTTCTCCGATACAAAATTTCATTGGGTCGTCAATTTCGTAACTTTTAGGTCTTGTTGCTGACTATGGTGAAAGTAAGTGGCATATATGTAAGCAAATATCGTAAGCAGAATAATCTGAGCAGCTTTTTATGATAATGAACCAAAAACAAAAATAAGGAAACCGAAAAATATATTTTTTTTATTCGATGTTAACTCACAAAATTGTGATGAAATTTTCAAGGGAAAAATATTTTTCATATAGAATATAAGTGTCACAGAAACATTAAAATATGAATCTATATTTCATGTTAGATACTAAAACGTAGTGGATTGGTGAAAAAAAAAATGTGAGCCGTCACGGGACGCCTGGCAGATGTGAAACCCAATTTTTTTAATCAGTTACTTCAGTAATAGTTATATTCGATGTTGCCTCTGACAGCATTACTGTGATAATTGGTCGAGGATAACTGAAGTATGTTACAAAAGCATTAGACATAACATTATCAAGACATCTAATAAATACAGCATCTATTGTTGTTGCATATCTGGATTATTGTTAATTTCCAATTGAAATTCTCTTTGGAGGAACGTACGTAATTATTGGCATTGATTCATCTTTAGGAAAATTTACATTGAAATCTCCAGTTAAAATCAATGACAGTTTATCTTTATTGGTTTTAAAAATTATTGAACCTCTGTGACTGTACAGAAGTAATTTCTCATGTAAAAATGAAATATAATTCATTTTTTTATTAGGTGAAATGTACACAACAATCATAATTAATTCATTTCCATCTTCTAGTTTACTATAATGTACTAAACGACACCGTCGAACCGAGTGGGAAGAGAATCGCACAGGCGCTTGCGCATGGCGAGCGTCGCCACGGCATGCAATCGCTACGATCGCCACGCCAACAATTCGGTTTACCCGCGCCTGTAGATGTTTCACATCAAAAATGAAACTGATGTTCATTGAATACAGCACAATTACCCACCTAAATGTGGGTGCTTATAAACGAATATGACACCTAGTTAAGAAAAAACAAATTATTATCCTGTACACCTGAAGATTTTAAATACTTTTTGGCTAGTGGTATTGACCTAATCAATGGTCGTGGTATTGTGGCTTTAGAATAAGCTTCCCACACACCATTTAGATACATAACTATCCTATCACAAAAAGTCAATTCCTGAAGATTAAATAGATACATACATAATGACATACATATGTGTGGATTAATAAAATTAATCTGTTTGGCCTGCAAACTGACACCAACTTTCTTAATTAATTAATTGACTAAATATACTGATTCGTTTCGATAATTAATTAACTATGTAGGTACATACAACAGCAAAGACTTGATCTGTTTACGAATTGTCATGAACATTTAAATTAACATTTGGAGGTAGCATATGTAGAAATATTGTCACACCTGCCTGTACAGTAGAGTGGCATTGTCGTTCCTAATGGGTTTTGCATATGATTGATAATAACATATATCTAAAATAAATAATAAAAAAGTATTTTACCGGAAATACAGTCATTGGCGATTTTTACTAGTGATCAATGATCCACAATTATTTAGGTACCCTACAACATATGCACGAATAATTTTTTATAAGTCAAATTGATGACTATCTACTATGTTTAGTTTTCGCTGCTATAGATAAAATGAAGAGAATTTAGAGCATTTCTTCTAGCGACGTGAAAATAGTTTTGGTCTGCTTGTTCGTGTTAATAAGTCGTTTATCTTTTATTTTTTTATTTTCTTCAATAATTTTGTATCTTGTGTTTTTTAATTAATTTTAAAATCTACGATATGCAGACGATCGCATCTCTTAATATATGTATTGTTTACAAAGGACTTTATAATTATTCCGTGAATTAATAATGCAGTTGTCTAGAATGTTAAGGACAACAATTAACGAAACCTGCATCATTATGATTATTTGTAACTGATACCAACCGACTTGTCTGGGAACGATACAATCTATAGTTTTGTAAATGTCATGTATTTTCTATACATTTTTATTATTATAAAGTATTTAAGAGATATTGAACAACTAATTTCACTAAATAGGTAAAACTGTCATCATTATATGGAAAATCACTAAACAACGAAGAATTTAGTACATAGTTCATTTCATTGTCATTTAAATAAAGAAACTTTTCTGTTTCTATATCAAAATATAAAAAATTGAAGTCAAATTTCGATAACTCAAACGTCGTTAAAGCGGATTATTGATAAGTTGAACCGAATTAGATAGCAAAAGCATCAAATAATATTTGACGCCAACTTCGACTAACTTTTTTTAACACTGGAACATTCTTGAATGATCTTCAAGATTCTGGAACATTCTTGAACATCGCCAAATCATTCTGAAATGTTATAATAAAACATTCTTTTACTTCTTAGAACATATTTGAACTCCCTGTAACATTCTAAAAAAAATCTGCTTCATTCTCATCCCCACTCCGTGCTGTTTGCTGGGTGAGTAGTGACATCAGTAGACGCCTGGCGGGGATGACTAATCGATTGATAATAATTGATCAGTTATCGACCACTGAGAGTTGAAGATTATTACAGTACTAATATCGTTATTAAAAATTGGGGGTTGATGGTAAAAGGATGAAAATTAAAGATTATATGTATTTTTTAATGCCAAATCATAAAAAATAAAAATAAAAAATTTTGTCCAAAAAATAAAAAAGTTAGTGGTGGACAACTCTTACACTTAGGGGTATGAAAAATAGATAGTAGCCGATTCTAGACTCACTGAATGTGCATATAAAATTTCAAAAAAATCGGTCAAGCCGTTTCGGAGGAGTATGGTAACTAACATTGTGACACGAGAATATATAACGTAGATACCTATAGTTTCAAAAAAAAAATCTTAAATCGGTTTAAAAATAGAATATTTATGAACTTTAAAAACACTTTTTCTAGCCGTCTTTCCCTCACAATATTATTCAGTGGCTACTGGAAACTGACATCAAAATTCAGTCAGTAACTGTTGTATCTTCTTTATTTTTCAATATTTATTATTTTACGAATAAATTTCCATCGACGTTTTTTAGGAAACCATTTAAAAAATTCTCCAATTGCCATTTTTATAATGCTTGCAACACTTAGTGATAATGTTATTTAAAATGCACATTCGTTGTATTATATAAAAAGAAATGTATGATTGATGTTTGAAAGTGATCATCAATGTATGACACAGATATTAGGAATTTATAACTTCATTTATGTACATACAATACAATAAATATTGTACTCTAAGTGCATTTTTCCGAGATTGCATCAACGTCAAAACCACAAAGCGTCGTCATTTAATGCAAATTAAACTCTGCGAACTATTATATTATGCATTGGTACATTAGAATATGTTATTACGGTTTGCTCCTAAAAATATGCATCAGTATTTGATTAGGATATGATAAAAAAATATCTGAAATATTTTGCAGTGGAAACTAAATATTTTGAAAATTTGCATTTCATTACCTAATATTATTATCTATGTAAGTATACAAATCTGGTAACTTACGAACCGAGCAGAACATAGAAACTGCACATTACTTAGTCGGCATTTTTCATTTATGTTCGTATACCATGTAGTATTTATCATTTATCAAAAGATGATATCACCAGTTGTGATAGCATGTAGGGCTGCAATCTTTAAAATCTGGCAACCAGGACAAGTAACGTAAAAAACTCCCAATTTTTATGCTTAGCACCCGGACATTTCTCAATGTTTTAAGAATTGTTAGCAGTCTTACTTCATACAAAAATTTTTTTACATGGACTACAAATAATGAAAGCCAGTCCGGGCGCTCCCCGGACTCCCTCTAAACTAGGACAAATCCGGGGAAACGCTAATAGCATATAACAGAATATTCCTATGCTAAGTTCGTAAGTTACCAGGTCTGTATACTAACTTTTACCCAACGATTTAATTTCTAGTTTGCGTGGAAAGCTGTTTTAATTTTAGATTAAATTTTTACAACTTTAAATAGAAAAGGGAAAACTCCAAATTAGAATTAAGCAAATTCGCACGCTTTTTTTTTAATAATAAGTATTATTTAATTTAAACAATATAGATTCTGTATGTAAATTCATCCATATTATTTATAGGTTTGCAAATAAGTACTCATACATATGCATGTAGTATGTATATGTATATAGATGTAATTACATACATACTTGTAGATAGATATACCTATGGTAGTTAATGTACGGACTCGTTTCCTATTTCATCTCAAGGTCGCTAATGTTGTAGTTGTTGTCAAGTAAACAATCTGTATCTATATACATTATCTATTTCCATAAAATACATATTTGTGTTCGTGTAGGAATGGTAATTATGTGACGGTTTTTGTTATTATCTATCGTACCATACCACAGAGAGAACAAGATCATTACCAGCAGGTATTATTGATCTTGCTACATACATACATATTTATTACTAATCCTACCTATGCCAAGAATATTATTCATAACTAATTAATAACTATTGTATACAGAAGTTGCATTTTTATAATTAAAACAAACGTATGTATGTAGACACATAAGTACATATCTGTATTTGTGTAATTTAAAAATGTGCTACGGCAATTATGGACTTCAACAGTAAAATAAATACCTTGGTACCGTACCTACTAATGTAAATTAAAAGAAGTCTAACTGAATAGGTAAAAGGAACAGAAAGGATGAAATAATGATCAAATTCAAATGGTAAATAAGAAGATATTTACCATAATCATTTTCATTACTTACTGTATATTGTGGATTAAAAAGTCCTGCTAATAAATTTTACAAGACGTGTGATTGAAGAATAAAAACACTTGTATTATATGATTTTCACAAATTATTTATTAATTTAGCAACATTTGCACCTTAATTTAGGCTATTGAGTATTTACTATATACTAACTATGAAAACTACTTAAGGTCGTTAAATAGCTACTGATAATAGGGGGTAATATTGGGTTAAAACAAATTCAGTAGAGGGGAGTTGTTACATTCTACTTGGTCATTTAAAATTATTCCTAGTTTTTTATATCTGTTTATTTCCATGTTTTCTAATAACGTTATTTTTTGTCCTTTATTATTTATATGTAAACTCGAAATTTTCATTAACACTATGTCCTTCTACAGTTACATGGTTCGCATATGTTGAATCTGTTTTGCTTTTTACATAACTATTTTTGTGTTCTATTATAGATACGTTTTTTAAATGTTCTCCCTGTTTGACCAATGTAGACTTTAGGGCAAGACCCACTCACATCCAATTGAATTATTACTAAAATTAATTGAACATGTTTCTATTTGATTTTAAGAGAAACACCACACCAATGGCGCAAAAACATAAGCAAACCTATTTAAAATGTTATTTTTTTTCCCTTAATTTCACAATAATTTTTTTGAGTGTACCTAGCTCAATTAGAAGTGTTCCTTACAAGTCAATAGGCTTTTATTTGAAGAAATCATTGTGTGGTGAAACTTTTCTTTTTACACTTTATTTTGTCTTATTGTCTGGAATTTTTTAAATTAACCTATTCAATTTAATTTACGTATGAATTTCACCGTAATAAAAAAATTATAATGCTAATAAAAATTAAACAGATCAATTTTTTTAAAAGACCAGCTAAAACGTTTTTTTAATTGACTTAGGTATCACAAGCCGCCTTATCGTAAAAGTTGTGAAATATTGAATAGGTTACTTTCAAAGTGAAATTACTTCGTTATTATCGTTACGAAAGGTTGTACCTATGTAGTAGTAGTACAGCACAAACACGTTATTTCGTCAATTTCTCCTTGCTATTGACACAGAGCCAGGCTAGGCCAGCAGGCCACACGGCAGCAATCAACGGACGACAGACAGCCAAGCAAGCAGTCAAGTTGCAGTTTCCGCTCTTACGCTACTTCTTTATTATTGCCATGTTACGTTATTACATAGTACTACGTGTATTGTATATACAGTGAACGAGACGTAAACAAACAAGCGATTTTTTTCGATTCTGCAACCAAGGGAAAAGTCAATGTCAAAACACCGATTGCCACATTTCGCATTCAAACGCTCGCCTAGGTCGGTCATACCAAGATAATGCAAAGTGCAAGGTAATCATAAATAATCATTCATTTATTGATTGAGAACTGATATTTGAGTACTTCAACGTAAATCAAGGAAAACTAGGGAAACTAAATTTTAATGATGCACAATCCTATGCTATAATAAATGTGCTAAATTTGCCAGAGGCCTATATTTTTTTATTCGAGCACATTTTGAAATATCTCCGATATCGTTAACGATCACGGCGCATCCTTTATTGCGCATATGTACACGTCATCCTTAAGGCTCCGCTTCGTTGTGCATGGCACAAGTACAGAGAGCGTAGAAACATGAAATCCTTATTATAATCTAGTATCTTTGGATGAGATTCTCAGTGGAATGCATAAAGTTGCATAAATTAGAGAGTAGTTACCCGAAGAAGTCACACAAGTATAGTGAAAAAATTATAGTTATCAGTAAAACATTAAGTAGGTAACTTTTAATGTGGGTTTAGTTTCAAGGGGTGTGGTTTGGTGGTTAGAATGTGCTTTTAAAGAAAATTATCTTCCCCCAAATTTAATGTAATTTAATTTAAGTTATAAATTCATCTCTTTTAATATTAAGATATTCGTTTTCAAGCTGGTGTTTAATTAAATTAAAAAAAATAAAATAGTATTTTAGAATTGTTTGAGTCATACGTATTTTATTATCGATTATATTACTTTCTTATTTTGGTCATTGACGAGAAAAACGTCACATGTACGTCTTTGACAAATGCAGCTTTATTAGAGAAACCTTAAAACTTCGTCCATGTGACATTTAGCAGGTGAAGGTCTTTCAGGAATTCAATAGCTCCATGTGACTGACATAATTTTATTTAATAGGTATACTCTGTAATAGAAGTAGATATTTTATTTTTGATATTATTTTGGAAAATAATAAAATTCACAACATCATAATAGTGTAAGATATGACATGGATGGATGTCTGTTCCTTTGAAACTCGTGTGTTAAATGTTTTATTTACGTTGTTAGTTAAATTGACAGAAATCCGTTTGGTTTCTCGTGTGGTTTGTACGTTAGTGACATATTTTGTAGAGTTTGTAAACTACCTGGATAGTGCAGAAATCAGCCAATAACTACACGTATCTATTTTAGTGGAAGGATAATTTTCTATCAAAATAATTTGAACAGTTTGTATAGTATTCAACTGGTATATAATAGGCACGAAATACAAACTAGCTAAGTAAGCACATCTACTAAAAAAATGCAGACATAAAAAATATTTGAATCAATCAAAACAGGAAGATGAAAGGTACATTTATTTATTTTGTTCCACTATTTCCGTATTACTTAACTAATTTGTTTGAAACGAGAAATAGATTGCTTTTTTCTGAAATTTTACTTCTGAGAACAGCAGCACAGAGTGTCAGAAGATAGTAGATACCTCGGTAGTTTTTATGTCGTATTTAACCATTCAGAGGAGCCTTTGGCGGAAAGAGCAAAAAATCGAAATTTAGTCCCCCGAAAGCATGAAATAAATTTTGAGGTTTTATGGTACTGCGTTTCCGTCTGGAATTTTTGCTTTTCATTTCGCTGCATCATTTAGTTTTCGACGGTAGTGCACTGGTATCGGGGTCACGGGGATTATTCGACCGGTATTCATCGAAAACTTTGTTTTAAAATGAGGAAGAACGAAACGAGTCTTAAAAATTCGCGGAAGATTGTTCTGCTCGACGGTTGCCAATCACTACGTTCTTTACGTTTTACAGGGTGTTACGGAAAATATAAATTAAAATAAAAACACTTACATATAATATTAATCTTTTAGTCAGTCAAACCCAAAAAATAATATCAATGAAAGAAACTTACGTACATTAAATTAGTTTATTTTTGAAAGTCTAATAAATTCTAAATTAAATAATAATTCACTTTGATGAGATTGTGTAAAAATTAGTTATTAGGAAAAAGAAAGGGCAGGCCTCCCGCTTATTTATACTTCTGAAAATGGAAAATGGAAATTTATTACTTTTTTAGGGTTCCGCACCTCAAAAGGAAAAAGCGGAACTCTTATAGGATCACTTCGTTGTCCGTCCGTCCGTCCGTTTGTCAAGACCCTTTTTCTCAGGAACTCGTGAAGGTATCAACGCAATCAAACGATACAGCCGTTTATGCCGCAAATTTCCGCAAATTTTCGAAACAAAACCCACAGGGTACTTCCCGTGAACTCAGAATCTTGAAATTTGGTACGAAGCAACGTCTTATAGCACAGATAAAGGAAAAATTGCGAAAACCGTAAATTTTTAGTTACATCATATAATAAAAATATTTTTAATAATTTTAAAGTTACAACCCCTTTCCTCATGAACGCGTAGAGGTATTAAATTGAAATTCATATCAAATACTCAGGTCTATAATACCTTTAAGCTGTAACAAAATAAAACTTCTATGTCAACGCAATCAAAAGAAACAGCAATTTAAGCCGCATATTTTCAAACTCGCAACTACTCGCAAGGGAATCAAAACCTAAAGGGTACTTCCAGTCGATCTAGAATCTTGAAATTTGCCATGAAGCAATGTTTTATAGCACATATAAAGGAAAAATTCCGAAAACCTATATACAGGTTTGTACGGAACTTGGCCGGAATTTTTTATAATTATAAAGAATATAAGGAGATGAGAAATAGAGTTTCGTCTTTATCATCTGTTGTTTGTTTGTACCTAACGAAAAGTAGTTAATTGTAAGTAACAATAATAAGTAAAGTGGTCGGTACCAAACGTTTTTATGAATTTTTTTGTCTCCAAAACTTCATGGCCGTCTAAACCAAGAAAGGAAGTCAAAGGAGAATGTTAAAAAAACTCGATCTTTAATGAACATCGTAGCTAATTGTTTTACAATAATAATAATAGTAAGAATAGATGAACGGATACGTCTACGTTTGTCTAACAATGTTTTAAGTTTAAGCTGTTTGCGAAATGTCAGGATTTTTTATTTGATTTTAAATCGAAGGTCCTTTTGCGGCTCTTGTCTGAAGAAATAATTCTTGAGATCGTGGAAAATTAATTTGAAAACGTTAAAATTGGGAATTGGACGCTGTAAAAGTCAAGTCAAATTTTTTAGTATTGAGTGGGGAAATATTTTTTGAGGATTTAGCTAATTCTGAAACGTCTTGAATGGTACACTTTTTTAAATACTCCTCACGACGAGGAATCAGTCAATAATTCTACGATCACTTTCATCAGTTCGCTTGTTGAAGATGAACAGTTTTTCTATTTAAGTTAAATTATTTTTCGTGCAATAGATATTTTGATTGTCTCAAAATCACGTTAATTTTTACAAAGGGTATAGCCGGATTAATATGGGAAATCTGCCCGCGCGGCTTTTTCGACTCGCACTCAGGGGATCGTTTTGATTGTTGTTGAATAAAAATAATTCACCTCAATTTTTAGCTCTTTAACTCAAACGGTTTTCGAGATTTTCAAAAAAACCTGTTTTTTCAATGCTATTTTAATTTTTATAGTGAAATTCAAAATTAATTGATGATTATTATTTTCCCAATTCTTATGAGTCTAAGACATGAAAAAATAATATGATCATGATTCTTAAACGAAAAGCCGATTTTTAGGGAAGGAAAGAAAATTAAAATCTTTATTCTTTTAGCCTTTCTAAACTCACCAAAATTCCTCAGAAATTTTATTTTATATTCCTTTACACTGAGGATTTTTTTGAAGTGGTGGAACATTATGAAAAAAATTAAAAACTTTTTTTTTTCTAAAATCTCGCGTTTTAACTAACTCACATATATATTTTTTTTAGTTTAAAAAAATGCATAGAAAATATTGTTTTACTTAAAATTCACAATGACATTTCAAATTAATCAAACATTTTCTATATATATTTTCTATATATATACATATTTGCTACACAATTAATACTTTTGCGTTTAATGCGTCAGTTTGGCGTGAGTTTTAAAAAACATAGTCTTTAAGTAATAATTGTGTAGCAAATATGATTGAAAATGTTTGATTAATTTGAAGTCATTGTGAATTTTAAGTAAAAAAATATTATAAATACCTACCTATGCATTTTTTTGAACTAAAAAAAAAATGTTTGTTAGTTAAAACGCCAGATTTTAGAAAAAAAAATGAGTTTAATTTTTTTCCTAATGTGCCACCACTTCAAATAATTTAAAAAAATCCTAAGTGTAAAGGAGTATAAAATGAATTTTCTGAGGAATTTTGGTGAGTGATATATTTTAGAAAGGCTAAAAAATAAAGATTTTAATTTTCTTTCCTCCCTTAAAAATCGGCTTTTCGTTTAAGAATCATGATCATATTACTTTTTCATGTCTTAGACTCATAAGAATTACGAAAAAAATAATCATCAATTAGTTTTGAATTTCACTATAAAAATTAAAATAACAGATTTTTTTGAAAATCTCGAAAACCCTTTGAGTTAACGAGCTAAAAATTGAGGTGAATTATTTTTATTCGACACCAAATCGACCCCCTGAGTGCGAGTCGAAAAAGCCGCGGGGGCAGATTTCCCATATTAATCCGGCTATACCCTTTTGAAAAAATATTTCAAATGTCATTTTTAATCATCAGCCCTTACGTTGAGACGAGGAATCAGTTAATAATCCTGTTATATTTTTCTTCACTTTCATATTAGTACTTACAAGAATTCAAAATTTAGGCAATTTACAAAAAGTTAATCACTCTTATTTTATTATAACTCTTGTGGAATGCTGTTCATGTCAGTTTTCTCGCCTCTAAAGTTGTGTAACTTTCTATTTGGTGTATAAACATTTCTGAGCACTTATACTTTTTATGATCATTGTTTAGGCGCTTTGTTTACTTTGCTGGGCTATATAGAAGAACAGACTAATTCGTTTTTTTTTTAGGACCAGCAATTTTTCGGCAAATGCAAGCTATAGTAATAGTAGATACCTACCATAAGTGGTAGCAGATAAAAATTGTAAAAGAATTCTCTTCTTGTCGTTTTATTTATCCATTGTGTTTTAAAGTGACGGACGGTGAGTAAGCGCATTTTTGTTTTTGTGATGTGGACGAGTAAACGATAAAAAAAACGAAACAAAATGCACTTAGAAAAAGAAGCAATACAACTTTTTTATTTGTTGATTCGATTCATTGCGTACGAATTTACGTAGGCTGGTACAATAATTAATAGTATCTAAATGTACTTAGTTAGGTATAATAGTTCATAAAGGTTTTGGTTTTATTTTCTTTGATCAAACGCAGCTAGCTATAGGTATTATTATCGGAAGATTTTCTTGCTTGGAACCGGCGAACCGAATGGAACCAAAACCAAGCGAGTATAGGTAGGTATTAGCTGACTGACTGAGTGACCGACCTGAGAATGAGCTCTTGCAAAATCGCAAACGCGTGAAAATAATGAAAGTGAAATTCACCGAATCGCACACTTCCTCACAAATAAACATCTGTACAGAATATTAAGTATGTATGTAGGTATTGTGGGCAATTTTACCCATATTAAAAGGCGATAAAATACGTCTTTAGGGTTCTGGTTTCTGGTATAATCACGAAGAATATTTAGAGTGTAAAAACCCCCACTATGTATTACATTTTTTCTTCAAACTGTGCTGTAGTCTGACGAGTGCAAAGAATGCGAAAATGCAAAATTGTAGACTACTTAGGCAATTAGGGCAATAGCATTGCCATGCTCATTATTTTTTTTAAAAGAAAAATGTATTGTTGTGCGTATTTTACGTGATTTCCCCTGTTCCCACCTTTTCCACATTTGTAACTTTTTCTATTAATTATAGTACCTATGTATTTCCATCATCTTCCTATAATTTCACATCTTCAAATTTTTCTATTTCTTGCTACAAACATACTCCAAAGATTTTGAAATATATAAATTTGCTAATATTTTGTCCCTATCTCTATATTTGTTTTAAAATCTGCTTATTTTAAATGATAAATTAAAAAATAACGGTTACAGTGTTCTTCCTTGCTTAATACAGTCGAACTTCGATAACTCGAATCACTATATAACACAAAAGAAGAATGATATAGGTAATATTTTTCAGTACCACTTATCACCTTTTATAACATTTAATTCTCTGTCAAGTACGTTTTGATGACAAATAATCGTAGAATCTGAACTTCCTTGCTGCTATTAAACCGCTATTAAAAAGAGACGTGAAAATCGTACATTAATAAGGCATTCTCCGATAAAATTCGACTTACCGAAGTTATCAGTATATTCGAGTAATAGTAACTTGGTTCAACTTATCAAAAATTCGACTTTTGAGTTATCGAAGTTTGACTGTATTTATATGTAGGGTATTATATGAGGTGATTTCTTAGAGACTCCCTCTCACTGATGATTGTAGAGAAATATAATTTTATATTAATAATTTTCAAAATACTTATTAAAGTATTAGAATAATTAGAAAAACAAATAATTTTAATTAAAAAAATATTTATGTAAAATAAACATTTATTTTTATTATTTAAACCACAAAATTCGTGTTGTAAAAAATACAGTAATGATTTAAGCATTTTTACATCCAATGACTATTGATTTTTATGTATCTATTATTTTTTTGTCACTGTAACTAAACTATAATTTAGCAGTAGGTACTTAATATTGAGTCAAATGTCTGGTGTTTCCTTTTCAATAAGTTACTTTTTAATTTTTAACACCTTTCAGCACTCAAATCATGATTTAAATTCTATTTAAGAATAATATGTGGATGAGTTTTCTTATTTCCATGCCTAGAATCTAGTTGTAGTTTCCCTATATTCCTCCCTGTCCCTATAATAATTCAATAAATAAATAAATACCTAAGAACCGTTATTTTTATGTTTTATTTTGAGCAGGTATCTAATGTATTTAATTATATAATATTATAAATATTTCATTAAAGAAACTTTTTTGAGAAGAATTACCTTTATAATTATTTTTTTCATCATAGCTACCCTCTAAACTGAGTGATCTTTTCACATCTTAATTATTACCAAAAAATGGGCAATTAAACCCCAAAATCTTAAGAACATTTTCTACCCACTATGTACGAAAAATTATTAAAAAGTGATGTAAATATTTTTTTTAGATATTTCTAACCTTTTTTTCAAGAAATAATCTGTACATAGCGAGTAGTAAAACTGCACCCAAAAAATAAGTCCAAAATGGTCCCTCATTTGTATATAGTCTTAATTTTTTATCTAAATTATTTTACATTATTTATTTTTGTATAATTATGAGATTTGTGAAGCATTTTTTAAATTGTTTTTATTTTAAAAATAATAGCAGAATTAGAGAAAAAGTTATTTTTAAATATATTAGATCTAGCGGTTTTCCTGACTAATATTGGAAATTATGCGACACCATACATACATATTGTTATTATTTAACACAATTATGGATTCATGATTTTTAATTTGAGGAATGCCACCTGTAACGGCACCTCCTAATGTTTGTTTTATGAAAGAATCCAATTCCAATTTTGCTTATTTGCATACTTTTGAATATTTTTATTGACTTTGGCTAGTAGGTATTAATCGTGAGATACATATTTATAAAAAACCTTGAAAATATAATTGAAAATTTACTCGTTCTTTTTCGGCTATTACTAGTAAAACAGCTGGCTTACAATTACTTAGTAATAACCAATGCACTCTCACTATGGTTTGTTAATTTGCCTCAAACAAACAAATTACAAGTACTAAAAAATGATAATTACTGCCTAGTTAAAATCTAATTTGTATTTGTCGTAAACATGATTGCAGAAAGAAGCGCTGATATATTTTTGTCCTTTTTGGTACAATACAAAAATTTTTTTGTATACTACAAAAGGGCTCTTTCTTTAATGTAGGTAATAAAAAATACCCATTTTTTTGGGGTTTAAAAGATAAATAAAAAACAAATTTATATTTGACATAAAAGTGATTGTAGAAAAAACACTATAAAACATTTTTTTATGGAGAGGGTTTTCTTTTTTTGTGAAATAAAATTTTCTTAACCTATTTTTTTAAAGATTGCCTACGTACATAGTGTCATAGTTAATTATGTCGAAATATGTTTAGTTTAATTGCAAGAAATTAATAATTTTCGAATAATTGTATACCTACATATATTAATAAAAATGGGTCACGCGTCACGCTCGCACTTCCCAATTTTTTTGGCAATTTGTACCATTTACGGTTACCTATATTATAAATTTTTGTCAATTGGGGATTCCTCTTTTGATAATACGAAGATGATCACAAAATCACCATTAAAACCACCACCACCTTTCACAAAATAAAAATGAGCCACCAGAAGAGTAATTAAAGACCAGCTAGATATAGAGTCCCACGTACCGTTCATGTAGACATGCTGTCTCCATAGGTGCTGGTACTGGCTCCACCTGGTGCCATCATCCTGGACGGCAGCAACGGCTGCCACGTTCTGGACGTGGTTCAGCGTGCCCTGCATCACTCCGACAGGCACCTGGTGCACAGAACCACCCATACCGGGCAAAGAAACGGGCGGAGGAGGTAGCTGATATTCCATCTTTTGTAGATGGTTATTATTGTTATTGTTATTAGGGGAGTTATTATTATTATTATTATTGTTGTTGTTGTTGGGCTGATGATGACCGTTGTTGCTACTATTTTCCTTGACCGGTACCACAAAACTCATGTTATATTATCAGAAGAACATGCTAGCGCGGCCCGGTCTCGGGACAACAGTCGCGCACTGAGAAGACGACGTTCACCAGCTCGGGAATCCCGAATACGAGAAGCGCGCGCGAATGTTTTCTTTTTGCTCTCTTCTCCTTATTGTACTTTTTGAAATTTTAACACCAACTTAACGAGTGAGTGAGTGAGTGAGTGATCGTTTTGTGTGTAACCTCCTCGAGCTGCTGCAAAGCCGGAAGAGCAACTGGTCTGGTCGAGGAACGAGCGCGAGCGTTTGTTGTGGTACGCGCCGCCGAGGAGTCCGTCTGTACCTCGTAGTGAAATAAGTGAATGGTCCACCTCCCGCCACCAACAAGCACCATATCCACCGCCGACGATGTCTACTCCTCTGGTGGGGCCCGTGTACGTAGCAGACGTAGCCACCGACGGTGCCGTTTCGCAAGCACCGGAAAAAAAAGTTCGCGATAGTCTCCGGAGACGGAAGGTGAAATCGGTGCGGCTCGGCGGTGGTGCAACCAACCTGTTGCTTCTTCGTCCCGTAACCGACGAAAGATGATGATGGAATTACGGTGGCGGCACGAAAAGATTTTAAATAACTCTAGTCATTATCCTCCGGATTACTATAGTTAGATAATTCCTTTTTTAAAGAATGAAAATTTTTAGATTTCAATGGTACAATATTTATTTTAACCCATAATCTTTGGGGATAAAATATAGGACAATATACTTCGATATTTGTATAATTAATCATCAGTGGGTCAAACAATACGCGCCATATTGTTTGAGTTTGATAGCTTATGTGGAAATGGACCCTTTTTAATACATGTCTTGTGGATGATTTTAATATAATGTAATTTAATGTAATTAATATGAATGGATTTTATGGATTCCTTAATATGTACCTACAGGGGTGTCTTAAAACTCCGTTGACAGCTTCCTGGGTCTAAAATAAGTCGATTTAATCTGTCTCTACACCAAATAGCTTCTTTTATCTGCGAGAGGGTGGCAAAGGTGAAACAAATCGTTTTCTTCGATTAATCAAAAATGCTTCGTACGATTTTACTAAAATTTGATACCTACGTGGAAATATCTACAAAGGTACTACTTTCTGGAATATAAATCTTTTAAGTAGGACCAAGTTACACAGTACAGTTACGGAGTTTATCCCACACAAACATTGTGACACGAGGTTTCTGTATACCTACAATATACTAGCAGCAATACCCGGCGTTGCCCGGATAAGAATATATTACACGTTTGATGGAACATTCTAGAATATTCGTGAATTTAGAACTATCCAGAACATCCCATAATGATTCAAAACATTTTCTAACTTTTTTTAACATTTGAAACTTTCTTGAATGATCTTAAAGATTCTGGAATATTCTTGAACATTGCCAAATTATTCTGAAATGTTATAATAAAACATTCTTTTACTTCTTAGAACATATTTGAACTCCCTGTAACATTCTAAAAAAATCTGCTTCATTCTCATCCCCACTCCGTGCTGTTTGCTGGGTGAGTAGTGATATCAGTAGACGCCTGGCGGGGATGACTAATCGATTGATAATAATTGACCAGTTATCGGCCACTGAGAGTTTAAGATTATTACAGTAGATACAAATATCGCTATTAAAAAACGGGAGTTGGTAGTATGTATAAGGATGAAAATTAAGGGTTATATGTATTTTTAATGCCAAATCATAAAAAAGTTAAAAATAATTGTCCAAAAAATTAAAAAGTTAGAGGTGGACAACCCTTATCACTTAGGGGTATGAAAAATATGTAGATAGTAGCCGATTCTCAGACTCACTCACGCACTGAATGTGCATATAACATTTCATAAAGATCGGTTAAAGATTAATTTTTTTAATTCTATAGGTAGGTACTTTAACAAAACTATTACTTGGGTTAGATATCATTAATAGTTTGTTATAAAAAAGTTAATTATCATGAAATACTAAAACGAAAATGAGCTCGGGCGCCACTTTGTCAAACAAAGAAAGGAATGAATGAAACGACAAATTTATTGAGCACCGGGTAGTGCATCGGTGGTTCCTGTAGAATCCTGAGAGTCAAGAGAGCTCGAAGCTCTCTTAAAAAAAACAAAAAAAACTTGAAGAGTATATTAACAAAAAATTACACACAAGTAGAAGCACAAAACACGAACAGAAACACACACCCACACGTCACGTCAGTGTCGAGGATCAAGGAAAAAGACCTCGAGCACCGACCGGAAAATTTCATCGATCCCTCCATCGATCGCCTAGTCCTGCGCGAAGGTTGTTAGCCTTGATGATAAGACGGAAGGTCGATCAACATTAAGAAATAATCAACAAAACTGAACCAAGACAAACACAAACTGAATCGAAATAAATAAAACTTCAGTAACGGGATTTTTCATAGAAAAAAAACGTTACAAACCCCTATTACCAGGAAAAAGAGGGCTGACAGCCAGCCTACCAGAAATCAAAAACGGAAAACATAATAAAGGTACGAGAGCTAGGAAAGGGAACCAAAAATCTAATACGAATCTAATCCAATAAAAAATCGAGGAACTTAAACTCAAACAGACAATTACTAAATATAAAAAATGGAGGCTAATTGCCTAAGTAAACCAAAATTATTGGTCAATTCGACCAGACAATGCTACTGCATTGGAAAACGAAAACTAAAACTCCATTTAAAATGCATAGCACTTATAATCAAGCGCCCAAGGCAAACGAAAATAAATTAAAAAGAACGGCATTCAATATTCTGCACTTACTATGTAAGCGCCTATAGCAGACGTAAGGGTATTAAATAACGGCATTTGTATATCCTGCACTTACTATGTAAGCGCCTATAGCAGACGTAAAGGTATATTATAGCCAACGCACTAAATAGTTTTTGCCACTCGGCAAATAGGGTAACTTACCCTGTCAAACGAACTCAAGAGATTAATCACCTCTAAATCACGCAACGAAAATCGCCTGGATAAATCGCATGTGCAAATAGCACTCAAAACTTCGCTCTCTCAGCATAAAAAAATCGCAATCTACACCGCATCTAAAATGCAAAACTCAGAAACACCAGAAATAGGCCCACAGCCCAACACTGCATCTAAAATGCAAAACTCACACTAAGAATAGGCCTAATGCCCTAAACTGCATCTAAAATGCAAAACTCATAACCGCCAAAGACAGGCCCAAAGCCCAAAACTGCATCTAAAATGCAAAATTCAAAGCCACCAACAAAAGGCCTAAAGCCCAAAACTGCATCTCAAATGCAAAACTCAAACACTAACAATAGGCCTAAAGCCCAAAACTGCATCTAAAATGCAAAACGCAAACGCACCAACAAAAGGCCTAAAGCCCAAAACTGCATCTCAAATGCAAAACTCAAACACTAACAATAGGCCTAAAGCCCAAAACACTATATCAGGACTCAAACCTGAAAACGCATATACATTCCCCATCCGGAAACCATAGCACTCACTATTGAGCAAAAAACCAAACTGCAACTAAACGCTGCACCGCATCATATGCAAAACCAACACGCACAGAAATATGCATCAAAAATGCACAACTGCATCAAAACTGCACTCAAACATGCGTAATGCACAACTGCATCAAAACTGCATAAGAAACCACCCTGCATTGGGAAAATGCATCTAAACTGCACCAATAGTGTGCAACAACAAATCAACTGCATCAAAACAAATGCAAAAATCTAAACTGCACTAAAGCAAGTGCAAAAAACCTAAACTGCACCAAAATAAGTGCATGAATATAAACTGCACCTAATCAAAAGCACAACCGATTACTCAATAATCGAAAACTGCAGCTATCTGCAAACTAAAATGCAATACCAAATCACATCGCATAAACATCGCACTCATAGAGCAACTAGCTCAAATAAAAGGTCACAACCATAAACAAATCGAAACCAGTAAACTAAACTCAAAAGGCATGTGCATCGAGCACCAACAACAAAAAAAAACGAAAAAATCACTTGAAAGTGAAAATAAAATTCAAAAACATAAATCTACATTCCTAGCTGTAAAAAATTCATTCTAAGCTAGAATGAAACATAACGGAAGAACTATCCCGACTTAAGTCGAAAACGTAAACTAAAAACTTTCCTACTCGGGAATAAAACGAAACTAAATCCAAAATGGAATTCATAGAATTCTTTAAAAACGAAAAAATAAAAAGTTAATTGGCTAAAAGCCATACGTAAAATAGGAGTGGCTTTCATGAGCCAAAAGAGGACATTTGTAGAGCTACATAGGGAACAGTAAAAAGAAAACAACAACTAAAGGGAATGGCCAAAAATAAATACAGAAAAATTTTTCTTTTATTCCAGTATGCAGTCAGGTACTACATGACTGAAAAGGGACGGTAAGACCCCACGGGAACCTAAGCAAGAAAGAAAGAAAGACCTGAAAAACTGATATCCATTTCTAACGAAATGCCAAATAACAGTAAAAAAGTGTACAGTTGGGGTTCCAGCCCGAAGTAAAATGACCTGAAAGTACTAGGATTGAGGAGGCGAAAAACGAAAGTGAAACGTAGTAAATTCCAGAGGTGAACTTGGGAAATAAAGCCAGGAATTGTTATAGGCAAATCATGAATCGAAAAATATGATAATGAATACGAAAGGAAGTAAGATACGCATACACAAGGGAAACTCTCTTCGAAGGGGAGACAGAACCTCATTCACTCTGGTTGTGAGCCCGATTACCCCTAAGGCACGCATACGCTACGAACCCAAAACCTTTGGCCGATTCATGCCCCTAAAAAAACTCGCGATGGGGTTGTCCCATGCACTCACAGATTCACTACTAAAGGAAAGCACGAGAAAAGGTAAAAATGACTGGAATCATGTTGGAGACAAAGGGTTGGTATTTACTCACATGCATGAAGCAAACAAGAGTCTAAAAAGGGAACAGAGGGACTCCTGACCAACATCATACATGTAGTGAGAGCTGATAGCACCCCTCACTCAAGGTGTGAGAATCGAAGAAGAAAGGGATAGAACAACAGTCCTTGGCACTGACATAACTAATGTATGAAAACAAACACGAAGAGGAGCTGCTCCAAAAGAAAAGAGATTTATTGGATCGTGAACTACAGCGACGTCTGGATCCGCAGATTTAACCGAACAAGTTTCGTTATCTGAACGAAAATGAATGTACCAAAAAATTGTCCAGAAAATTTGAAAGTCCTAAGTTTCCTAAACCAACATTATTCCCTAATACAGGAACATCATTCCTGGAACCTGAAGCAGAAATTAAACGTGGAGTAGACACGACCTTATTAACCAGTGAAACGGGATTAACAGGAGGTATGGGCGACGACATATCAGTTAATTGATTCTTATTAGTTGTACTCGAAAATGAACTAGATGGTGAAACATTTAAATTACTATCTTTGTTTAAACTAGCCTTTTTGAAATGCAACTCGGCATGTAAAATACTCAAATTACAAAATAATTCGCCAATTTTACTTGGCTTCAATTTACATGAAAAAAACCTCTTGGCCCTCTTTTCTAGATAGTTAAACTTGTTTTCAAGTAATTTCAGTTCATCAGAAGTTAACTCAAACAATGTTAGATTTCTTATAGTATCTGTAAATTCACTTACATACTGCAAAAGTTTGCCACACTCACGATTTACATCCAACCTGTCCAAGTCCAGTACAGATTCTGAATCCAGGCCTGTCAAAAGCCAAGAAGTAAGGCTGAGTCTATTTTCCATTTCAGAATCTGTTATGGTGATAGCTCTCAGTGTGAGTTCGTCTAATATGTCGTCATAGGTGAGGAAGGATAAATCAATTTCCACAGTATTAATAGAAGACATATCCATGTTGTAAAACAAATACCTAAAATTTTACACAAGTTTGAAACTGTACAAACAAATTTGAAAGATATTAAACAAGTAAACAGACAATGTTTTTCAAACTTTAACAAAACAGATCTCAGAAATAATTACAGAAGGTTAAATACAGTAAATGCAAAAATAATGTACAAAATATAAATTTAATCACAAAAAAAAATTTTGTTTACCAGTTACAACAAATACAAGAAAAAAATTGCAATCAGGATTCTTCAGGTCCCTGCTCGTGCCGCGCCAATTTAACAAAACTATTACTTGGGTTAGATATCATTAATAGTTTGTTATAAAAAAGTTAATTATCATGAAATACTAAAACGAAAATGAGCTCGGGCGCCACTTTGTCAAACAAAGAAAGGAATGAATGAAACGACAAATTTATTGAGCACCGGGTAGTGCATCGGTGGTTCCTGTAGAATCCTGAGAGTCAAGAGAGCTCGAAGCTCTCTTAAAAAAAACAAAAAAAACTTGAAGAGTATATTAACAAAAAATTACACACAAGTAGAAGCACAAAACACGAACAGAAACACACACCCACACGTCACGTCAGTGTCGAGGATCAAGGAAAAAGACCTCGAGCACCGACCGGAAAATTTCATCGATCCCTCCATCGATCGCCTAGTCCTGCGCGAAGGTTGTTAGCCTTGATGATAAGACGGAAGGTCGATCAACATTAAGAAATAATCAACAAAACTGAACCAAGACAAACACAAACTGAATCGAAATAAATAAAACTTCAGTAACGGGATTTTTCATAGAAAAAAAACGTTACAGTACTTTAATAGAAACAAAAATTAAAAAAAATACCGGCCAAGCGCAAGTCGAACTCGCGCACCGAGGGTTCCGTACGTAACTAAAAATTTTAGGTTTTCAGAATTTTTCCTTTATATGTGCTATAAAACATTGCTTCATGCCAAATTTCAAGATTCTAAATCGACTGGAAGTACCCTTTAGGTTTTGATTCCCTTGCGAGTAGTTGCGAGTTTGAAAATATGCGGCTTAAATTGCTGTTTCTTTTGATTGCGTTGACATAGAAGTTTCATTTTGTTACAGCTTAAACGTATTATAGACCTGACTATTTGATATAAATTTCAATTTAATACCTCTACGCATTTATAAGGAAAGGGGTAGTAACTTTAAAATTATTAAAAATATTTTTATCATATGATGTAACTAAAAATTTACAGTTTTCGCAATTTTTCCTTTATCTGTGCTATAAGACGTTGCTTCGTACTAAATTTCAAAATTCTGAGTTCACGGGAAGTACCTTGTAGGTTTTGATTCGAAAATTTGCGGAAATTTGCGGCATAAACGGCTGTATCTTTTGATTGCGTTGGCTTAGAAGTTTGATTTTTTCATAGTTCCAAGGGACAATAAACCTGAGTATTTGGTATAAATTTTAGCTTGATACCTCAACGCGTTCCTGAGAAAAAGGGTCTTGACAGACGGACGGACGGAAAACGAAGTGATCCTATAAGGGTTCCGCTTTTTCCTTTTGAGGTGCGGAACCTTAAAAAAAATTAAAATACCGACTCTCCCAAAATAAATGTGTAAATATTCATTATCTAATTCAAAAAGGCTTTTTTGTGAGTTTTTCTAATTGAATGTAGGAAGTCAGACGAGATTTTTAATAGTAGTTGGTTTAAGTGAGAAGTAAATAAAAAGCGAAAGTGTTTTTTTGTTAATCGTATCTAGTAAGTAGCACACATAAATTGTGTATGACTCTTATTAACTGAACGTTCGATGACAGCATTATAACCATTACCTCCTCGATGACAATAACGTACAGTGACGTCTGGGTTTGTGATGAATACAGACAACGATAGTGAAAGTTTCACAAAAATTGACATACTATTATATTGATTTCGAATGAAATCGTTACAGGTCGGAATGAATAAAGAATAACTAATAAAAAGGTACCTACATACATATGTACTGTCATTAAAATTTTAAAAGGCTGATTTGTGGAACACATTAAATTAAATGTAATACAGCATTAATTGTCGTGTGGGTATTTATAGTAATGTATTTTGTGGTCAATTCTACAAATGCAAAATTAACATTGTACATACGTTGCAAAAACAAAATTAACAGTCGTCCAAAGTTGAATGCAAAACCTAACTAAGTTTAGCATTTTTTCCAGGGACGTGACTATTTTGATTTGCTGACTTAATTGCCTTAAGTTCAAAATTACAAAATCATTTACAATATTTCCAGTCTTATTTGTAAAAAGATTGTGAACGCTAAAGTTTTTTATTTTGTCATTTAAACAAAGGGATCTTTATCAAACAATTACCATAAGTACTTATTGAAAAAGGTAGGGACTGTCACATTACGCAGATGAAATAGACGGTATGAGTGAGGAGGAGGGAGGGGGCTTTTTATAGTATCAATCTTTTTATGCGGAAATTTCGGAATAATAGCCCAGGGGAGCTCGTAATACCCGAGCAGGGACACGGAACGTTACTTTCAAAAATTAATTATGAATCAAAATAGTCGGAATTTGAACGATACTAGGTATACGCATATCGTAGAAATGAATTCTCGAGGGAAATATATTATTATGAATAACGGGAGTCCATCTGAAAATGGCATTGCCTCAGAATAATAGCAACAACACAGAAAATGTGTATCTAAAGCTGTCATTGTGAGTATGTTAAGGGGTACCCATGTGAAACGATATTTTAAGTGTTTTATTACATACGTACCTATACGTATAGTAATATGTCTAAGTGGTCGGAAAGACAAAGAAATTCGTTGCCATAAAGTTTTCGTCTAGAAATTGAATTAGAAACGATGATGATAAACAGAACATTACCTTAAATATTCCCCAAAGGAAACGGACCACCTCCATGGCATTAGGATTATTAAATTCTTCTATTCAAGGCCGTATGAGACTCGATTTTGGTTCATTATGTATATAGTATGCTGATTGAATATCACAATTTTTTTTATATATAAGTACAGTCGAACTTCGATAACTCGAATTACCTTGTGACGCAAAAAAGCTTCGAGGAAACAAGACTTGAAGTTACTTTCTGAAAATGTACATTTGTATGTATTAATTTCTTGTTATAGTTATAGATACCATATATAAAGAGATAGAGTGATATATGTAATATGTTTTTTAGTACACCAGTTTCCACATTTTTTATAGGATTTCATTTTTAGTCAAAAGACAAAAGTTTTAAAGTACGTTTTGATGACAAACAATCGTAGAAACTGAACTGCCTCACTGCTTGCATAAAAAAGAGACCTTAAAATCGTACGTTATTAAAGGATTTCCCCAGAAAATTCGACTTATCGAAGTTGGCGCAAATTATTATCTTCCAATTATCAAGATATTCGATTCGAGTAAAAGAAGTTTTAGAGTTAGGATTTGTCATAGTTGGTGGCATCGGTTCGCTTTACCAAAAACTCAACTTGAAGAAGTTTCTCAGTAAAAAATATGATTTTTTTTATTTTTAATCAAAATATTTTTATTTCAACTGCTATTGGATTTTAATACACATTCTTTTTAAGCATACGTTGGAATCTATAATATTCAACTTAATAATTGCAGTCGATTGAGATCTATTGGCGGCAACAGTCAAAACCAAATTATTTAACTTTGACACCCCTGGCGTAAAAATTAACTATAGAACCAGGAATTATTCTATTGAAATGATAAGCAGAGATTTCCCTTCTACATATTCATTTTTACAATATGTAATCCCAAATGATCCATTTCTGAGGACCAAAAATGCCCCAAGTTCCGGAGTCCTTTTACAACAAAAAATTCTGTGGGTAATTTTTACCATTATAAAATTAAAAGCTACCCAAAAAGAAAATCATAAATATTTTAGCTAATTCGGTTAATTTGTAACATATTATAAAGAGATACAATTTTTCCTTAAATTAAAGATTTTTTTTATGCTTAAAGAAAAAAGAATAAAGCATAAAAATATAAGTATTTACATTTAAAAAAATTATATTAGGTATGAGTATAATAAATAAATGTATTTTTTAAACTGCATTTCAATTTTTTTACCTACTTAAATTTGAAAATATGAAACTGTTACAAAAAATTAAATTAGGCGCCAAAATTAAAATAAAAATCTGTAGATATATTGAAACAACCTTTGATTAAAAAAAAACCTTTTCACAGTATACTTTTAAACTTTTAAAATTTAAAATAGGCACTAAATTAAAAAAAAAATTAACAGAAATAAAATAATGAAAAAACATTTCTTTTGATGGTAGTTTTCAGGATTGGGACCTAAAAATTTTTTGCTTTTTTCATGGAAAGCATCACAGGATGTTCTTTTTTCATGCAAGAGGCCTAGGGCCTTTTTACTATTTTATCTGGCTTTTCCTAGCCTTATTCATGAGAACGATTTTTATTACGATAATATGTGTATTATCATTATATATCAAAATTTTAATGTTGCTCATTTTGTTATCTAAACCGACTGACTGATTCATTATCTTAAATATTATTTCCTTTCTTTTTAGGACTCCCAAAGCCGTTGATCCTTCTGGATAAATCTAGGAGAGATTGGTGAGTTATTTACTTTTAAAAATTTATTGAAGTCTATGAAGGTATTGCTGGCTCATATTAACTGCAATTAATGCACAAAAAGTTGCAGGTTTTATATTCCGTATATGTACATTAAAATAATTTTAGAAGCGTCAATTATACAGTTTTGGTTTTACCATAAAAAAAGAAATATTTTCAAAATATAAATACCGAGAAGATTTGTTTCTTTAGGGGATGTTCATTTATTATGTCACGTGTTCTTTTTAATTTCGACCCCCCCCCCTCATCTTCTCCCTTAGTGGGATTGTATAAAAGAAGAAGGAACTTTAACAATTCATTGAACTAAAAAGTTGTCATGAGATTTTCAATCTTCCTCTTTCCTTTAAATGATACTTGGTGAGATTCTGCTGAACCCTCCTCCCCATTTTTGTATATTTCAATAATATATCTTTGTCTTGAGGTAATTCAACCGATACTTTGCTTATGAAATTGATGAGTAGGTACTTACTGCCTTTTCAAATTTTACATTTTACACCTTATTAAAAATATGTTCAGATTATTATATACATATGTGTTTTGGATTGAATGCAATTAGTTTTACTTTTTCTTGGCTAATGAATCTTCCTAAAAAGAAAACGAAACGTTGTTATTTATTAATAACCAACCAATCCATTTGGATGATTAATTAGCTGCCTTTGTATGTAATTGTATGGTCAGTATTTCAAAACTATATTTAGAAAGTTGCTAAGAAGAGACTACTGACATAAAAAAATGTGGTTCATCTTACAATAAGCTCTTTAGAATATGTAGATTCCAAATAATCGTCGTTTTCTGAACAGTTTCTAACAATGGCATATACTAACCGGTAGATGCGATTAATTATCTGTCAAAATAGCAGACCTAATGGCTGTGATGCTTTTTTTTTTGGTTTGCCACGAAAATTAATAACAACGATTATGTAACGTTCGTGATCATCCGTCAATGACGATCGAATTGGTGCGTTTTTCTGGCCGAGCAAAACCAGTAGAACATTGTCATCGGCCGATTTTGAGAAACCGACATCAGTGAAACCTCGATTTATTTCACTTTCTTCGTCGACTTTTTCGATCTGTTTATTCTAATTTACACGCCCGATTAATCCAAAACGAATTCATTCGATTTCTGGTTTAACTTGTTTTCTTTCGGCCCGATAATAATTGTTCTCTCTCGGTGCGGACTTAAAAACCGATCGCAACAACAACTGTAACAAATCATAGATACTCCGTTCTAGATAGGCACCTACATCTGCGAATTTTTATTTTACAAAATACGTTTCTAAAAACGTCACCTTTTTCGGCATTAAATCTAATTATCAGCGCGATCTGATTTATTGCTATTCTTATTATTATTTTACGCCTAATTATTTTTAAATATTTGACAGAAATTAATTGATTGGAATTTTATTGTGTAACGCTTTTTTAATTTTAATTAGGATTTATTTGTCGAATGGAAAAAGTACATTTTATTGTTCTGACAGTTACATCATAAAGAAGACATTTAATTGTCATTATTCATCAAATTTAATCCATAATAAAAGACACAGAAGCACGTGCTCTCTTCCCTAGATTAGTAAGTGGCAAGTGAAGGGTTTGCAATACCCTTCGTAATGTTAGGTTCAAATATTGAAATGCTGCCAATAATAATTTGGGTTAATTTCAAATCAAACTAACCTAACCTAACCTAACCATAACTGAATATAAAAAAAGTAAATTAAAAGATTAAAAGAATCAATGAAATAGAACGAATGGTGGCAACATACACAACGTATGTGTCTTATATTGCAAATTATTATTTATCATCGCGGTCACATATTCGAAGCACCCTCAAAGTTACCTAAGGTTCGAAAACAATAAACTAATAACATCTCATAATTGTCTGACTGTATAACTATTACAAGCGTAATTAATAAATAATAAATAATAAAACAAGACCCTTCATATTATCTATTGCTCACCCCCACATCTTGATTTGTGTATGACGTAGTAAATATCACCCCGCGTTCCCCTCACATCCTCGGATGAATTTCAGTAGTGTAAATGTCACTCCAGCTACATCCCCACTATTTGAAATATTAAATGTCATCCCTGTATCCCCCTCACATCTTGGTTTGCACTTGAACTGGTAAATATGACCCCTACATAGCCACCCTTCGTCGATTTGTTGCATCAAATGTGGCTCATCAGATGGTTAGCAAGAATTTCGACTGATATCTTCGATTTTTTATTTTCTGTCTAATAAATTTTGATATGTTTAGATAAGAGGGTCGGAAGAAATGAGGAAGAAAACTCAAATACAATCAAAATCGTTTTAGTGTCGCGTTTTTTCAATTCGTAAAAATAAAACGAATGTACAGGCAAATACTATTTTATTTTATGGTTTGAGTGAAATAGATATCTGTAACAAACGTGACGTCCATCAAATTAAATACGAACGTTATTTTAAATTCGTTTCTAAATTTATTTTGGCTAAGGCGAACGAAAAGCAGAAATATACCTACCTAAAATGTCTAATACCCAAATGTGATCAATGTTCTCACTTTTTTCTTTTTTTAACATAAAACCCTCTTTTTCTAATTCTATTTTGACGATCCTCTGCTTAAAATAGAATATCTTCCCTCCATTTTTCAACGTGTAGAGCATCACTGATGATTATTGATCAAATTGGACATTGGATACTTTAGTAGTACCTACCCTTAAGCACGTTTAGACCAGTGCTGAAGCCTTCAAAAATAGTAAAAAGTGAAAAAAAATTATAGTAGGATAAAACCCCTTTTGGGAAAAGAGGAAGAGAATATAAGAGAAATAAAAGGGAAAAAACTAATTTACGGGCGATCTGAGGTCGGGAAGGGGAAGGGGGGTGAGTTTTTAAGGGTAAAAACGGTTTTCCTTGATTTCCCGAAAAAACTACAAGTCTTATGGAAAAAAGTTAAATGGCAAAGTTGTAGGTAATTAAAAGATCTACAACTTTTGTATTTACACTTTTTTCACATAACCTCAAAATTTATGTGAAAAATTTAAATAACCAACTTTCTAGTTTTTTATTTTTATCTTTTACAAACAAACTTTTTTTTTTCACCAAATTTGGTGAAAACTTGCCTGTTTATGTCCCAAACACGCTGTAATTTTTTTGATTTGAAATATTTAATTTTTCACCTTATTTTTACATAATATTGGAAAATCACCCTAATTTTCAATCAAAAAATTATCTATCTTTTTTAAAAACATTGGTGGGCTTTTTCTTCGTTGAAATTTTACTTTCTGATGGTGTGAAGAAAAATATACATTACTATGGTGTTTCCTCAGGAAATGCAAAAGATAAGAATATAAAAACTAAAAAGTTGGTTATGTGAATTTTTCACATAAATTTTGAGGTTATGTGACAGAAATGTAAATTCAAAAGTTGTAGATCTTTTTATTACCTACAGCTTTTTCATTTAACTTTTTTCCATAAGACTTGTAGTTTTTCCGGAAATCAAGGAAAACCGTTTTTACCCTTAAAAACTCACCCCCTTCCCCTTCCCGACCTCAGATCGCCCGTAAATTATTTTTTCTTTCATTTCTGTTATGTTCTCTTCCTTTTCCAATGGGTTTCATCCTACTATAATTTTGTTTGGTTTCAAAAATTATCGACCCTGGTCTAGTTATTCATTTTATATTATTAAATAGGTAATAAAATACACAGTTTGTTGTCACGATGTCTTCTTCGGATGGAAGAGTCACGTCGAAGTAATTATTGTGGATATAGCAAATAAATTGTGCAGCTAAAAAACTGCATTTTTTATTTACTGTTAAAATGGAGTTACAATAACTAAATGTTGTTGTTTATCCAGAAAAAAGGGCTCCGAAAATCGATTTTCACTTTATTTCAATTCATCAATTTAATCAAACTCATCATTCAATCATTCTCATTCCTACCTGGTGGATGTATACACGTTTTGTGCTGCACGCCATTTTGCTGATTGAAGTAGCTCGGTAACCAGGGTTGGTCCTGGGACCAGTTCCTGTTCACGGGATCATTGTCTGAAGGTGGGTGTTGTTCGTAGGGTGCTGATGGTGACACTCGCACCTGTTGACAGCAGCCATTGTCGGACGTGCTCATGGAAATGTATCCATAATTGTCCCGAGGCCACACTGAACCCGCAATTTTAAATATTAATCGAGTACGGTTCTGGACGCGAACAATGCTCTTTGATGAGCGCTTTTTGTTTGCGGCGAGCGCGCTAATAAATTTAAAAGGTGAACCGGAAGTAAAGAATGCTGTAAAATAGGTAGATGGTCTGCTGAGAACTTTCCTCAGGCAGGTATCTATCAGGGTATCTATAGAAGAGTGCAGGAAGAAATGATAAATGTTATTAAATGCTTGAAAAATAGTGTGTTCGGTGAAGACAGGTTACTTGGTTTCTTTTTAATTTAATTGAGTCTGATGGTAATTTTAATAAGAAAGCAGTACAATATCATAACAACAGGCAAATTAAAAAAAAAAAAAACAAGTAAGGTGAATGTCAAATTCATCTCATTTCGTTGTAATTTTGAACATCCCTCTTATAAATACATATACCCATATTTTATTAATGGTATGTACAGGACAGCATTTATCGATTTTTTGACTAAGTATGATTGCGTTCGATTCGTGAGAGAAGTCTAAATTGATTATTGCATTTTAAATAACTGCACCTTTGCTTAAAAAATGCATTTCAGAAGTGCATCTCATAGGGACAATAAATAAAAAATTCGATAAAGATTGACGGAAATGTTACTCGGGGATTTTTGGGTCGCAAAGCAATAGCTTCCAAAGCTTCTGGTGCCAAGGATCTGGTGACCAGGACTACCAACATCGTCTATTAGAGCTACAAGTTTTTGATACTTTTTTCAACAATAAAGTATATAAACATAATAATGAATATATTTGATTTTTTCAGGAATTATTTTTCAAAACATTGTTTGAGTACACGTTTATTACAATAAAAATTTAAATAAATAATTTATTAGAAGAATAAATTCAAATGCAAGTGAAAATGATGTTATACTCAAGATAATTCTAGGAGATAACGTTGATACTAGGGTTTATACAAAAACCGACATTTTAGAAAACCGGTTCTCGAATAGTAAATTTTCCAGAAAACCGGTTTTAACCGGTTTCGAATTTTTAAAAAACAAATTTTTTGCTCGAATATTCTGTAATTCGAACAAAAAATTTTAACAGAAAATTTAAAGTGATTAAAAGCAGTTTTTGACTGAAAATATTTACTGTTCAATTTTATTGATAGTAAATTTTTTTATGCATTTTAGTAGAACAAGGAAATAATAGTTGACCAGGATTAAATAACTTTAAAAACAATTATTCGTTGTTTATGCAAAAAAATTTTCACATATAAGGATGTAAATATTTTTATAATAGTGAAACGAGTCATTAAGCAAAGGGTTCGAATAAATAAAAACAATGTATTTTCATATTTTTATAATAACCATATTATTCAAATTTTTTTTAAGTCTTGTTCATACATTGAAAACCGATATTTTCTACTAAAAACCCGGTTTTCGAATTTCATAATTTTTTCCAAAAAACCAGTTTTTAAAAACCGACAACCCCTAGTTGATACCAGCCGTTCTGGGCATTCTAGGTATTCTGGAGGCTATTGCAGATGCCATATTTGTACTCAGCGACCCCAAAAAACCCCGAGTAACACTTGGACTCATTTCCATCAATATTTAGCGAGTTGTAAATTTAAAACGCATTTTTTTTTCGCATAGATGCAGTTTTTCAAAATGCATTGATCAATTTAGTTCACAATTTTATGAAAACGCCAATGAATTCGTTTCAAAAAAGAGAAACTGAGAGGTTGCCATTTCCTTTTTTTACTTTTACTTTTACAGTTATCGAATTGTCTTATACGAACGTCGAAATTTGCCCACCCTGTACACAAAAAAATCCAAGAAATTGATTCAAAATAAAATTATTCTAGTTTTCAGAGAATTAATTACCCGACAATTATTTTTCAATTACTAGGACATTCCGAAAGATGCATTTTTATTTAATTGATTTAATTTGCGTGACTAAAACACTTAGTAAGTACCATATAAAATAAACTGCACATTGATCAAGTAAATTATTCTTATATCACTGTAGCTATGATTATTTTAGAAATACGTAAGTACGCAATGTATGAAAATTAAATACATTTTCTTCAAAAAAAAGTTTCTTTTTTTAAAACCGCCTTTAACTTAATAATTATTTTTTTTTAGAAAAGCCCTAATTATTTAACCAAAAGATACAGTTTTAATTGCAGTTGCTGATAAGTTTTTATCTAATAAAAATTTTAAATGATTCTATATTATAATTAACTGTAGGTAATTAATAATATAATAGAAAGTATGCAACGTTGACGATAATTAAGAATGCACTTTTTTATAAGTATATATAAAAGTGATTTTCCAGTTTGTAATTAAATAACGAGATTCTTTTGTAATAAAAATAAAACGTATAAAAAAGAAAAGCATAAGCTTGATTTACAGGGTGTTCAGGAAATGTTCCAAAAATACAACGAAATTGGAGATTAAATGAAGGGCTTTTTTACATTTATAGGTACACACTACACAGTGGATGAGTGTCCATAATATAAAATAATTCATTGATTAATTGCCAAACTAGAGGTTAAATTTATTAATGTTATGATAATGAAATTATGGGAAAATGTCAACATATTTAAACAGTTTAAATTAAGCGATAATACTTAATTAGGTAGGTATTTTTTATTATTATTATTTTACGAAATACACAAATTTTAAAATATGAAAAAAAAAATGAAAACATGTAGGTGTGTATTTGTAGGAAAATTCAATTTTAAAATGATTTTAAGAATGTTCTAAATGTCATGGACACTCATCCCCTATGGGGGTTTATTTTGCCATGTAAATTATTATGAATATATTGAGTGTTAATGCATCAAATATATAATAGTAGTAGAACCATTAAATCAAACAACAAACAACCCTAATTTCATATGTTTATTTTTTATATTTCAATAATTAATTTTTTTTATATTAAAATAGTTATTATTAAATAATTATTCCTTACATTAACAAACCCAAAAAAATATTATTACTATATTTGATGTTAAAATCTCTTGAATAAAGTTTTCATATTTGGTAAAATTTAAAGATACCAAATAATCATTTTTACAAATATAATAAAATAGTCTTTACTGCTTAAATATACAGATAAGGAAAAGGTAGAAAGTACAATAAAAGTATAAATTTTCAATAAAATGTTAAGTAGGTATTTAGTTAGAAATGTTAATATTTTGGTAATTTAAAAAACAAGTAATTGTAGTGTAGGTAATGTTGTTTATTTGGGTTTAACGGTTCTGCCACCACAATAGAGCTGACAGGCAAACAAACAAATAAACAAAAATGTTACTATTCCACAATCCCTTATTATTATTAAAAAAGGAACGTTCTTGGCAGACACGGAAAAATCAACCCTTATCACACAATAAACACTTGCAATAGACGGCGATCTCCTGAAGATGACCTCAAAGGCCTTCAGCCTCTTTTTAAGTAGATAGATACGGTAAATACTTCAAGTAACAAGAAGTACACTTTCAAGAAAATCCACAACAATCACTGAGTAAAAAGACATGATAATTTCACAATCGAGAGAGACGTTTCGTACAATAAATAATGACCGTCGTCGGTAATTAATTGTTATTACTCCGGGGGATGATTGTTTTGTTGACGGTGGTACGACAAGTACTGAGTGTATAAAACGAGTTCAAAGCTGTGTTGTTGATATCCAGGAGGAGGCTCGACTGGAGCGAAGGCCATACGACGAGCGAGTCGTCCACGTCCGATTCCACGTGCTCCGGGAAACTCACGCTTCCGGACACGTGCCCGAGCGCGTGGACTTTGCCGTGGCATACAGCGTTCGTACGGACTGCTGAAGCGGCAGGAACGCGCGAAATGCTGCACATTTTCATATTTATCCACTTATTTCACCTATTTACCATATATATACGTACTTTTACCTACTTTGTTTTTATTTCTTGCAATTTTAATTCATAATAGTGCACATGGACGATATTTTTTATCTAATTGGTTATTTTTATAATTAATTATCTGTTGTTGTCATCTGCTGATACTTTGGATATTTTAAGCGTTACCAATTAGTGCTCTACATTCTAAAATAATAGCTGCATATATACATTTGTTAAATACGTATGTAACAGTAATTACGACCTTGCATGTGCATCCTTTTCAGCGAAAATATTTATATTTTATACAGTAGGACCTCGATAGGGTAAAATTAAAGGGTAACGTTCAAATATTTCAGATGATAACGAACTACACATATTTATCATATATACCTACTTTTACCTACTTTATATTCATTTCTTGCAATTTTAATTCATAATAGTGTACATGGCCTGTATATATTTATCAAATTTGTTATTTTCATAATTAATTATCTGTTGTTGTCGTCTGCTGATATTTTGGATATTTTAAACGTTGTCGATTAGTGCTCTACATTCAAAAATAACAGCTGCATATACAGGGTTTTTCAAGTTGACGGGCTATTAGAAGTATATGAATTAGTAGAAGGAATTCAATTCTGAAACTTGGGCTCATTTGGTTATTGTTTATGCCGCTTCTTTTAAAAATATTTTCAAGTTCGATTTACATCCGGTTATACCGGAAGTCGATACCAACTTTGTTATTTTAAATGGAATGGTATATTTTTTACGCTGAATTCGAATAAAACGTGTAATTCTAAGGTAAGTTTGATAACCAACTTGTACACCTATGACGATCGGTTTCTGAGTTAATTTAATTTATAGAAAAAAAATCGCTACCGCAACCCAAATTATAAAAAATCATAACTTCCACAAAATACGACTTAGAGTGTTGAAATTTTTACTAGTAATAGCTGAATATTAGTGCTAACGCCTTGACAAAATTGAATTAAATAATTTATACAGGGCGTTCAAAATAAAATTCTAAAATTGAAAAACTTCAAACACGAATTACCTCGTTTTTTCAAATGGCACCTACTATTTTTTATTTTTTCAATCGATTCCTTTTTTTATCTTCTTTCGATCTATATGGATACTTTCAGGGTAAAAAATATACCATTCCATTTAAAATAACAAAGTTGGTATCGACTTCCGGTATAACCGGATGTTAATCGAACTTGAAAATATTTTTAAAAGAAGCGGCATAAACAATAACCAAATGAGCCCAAGTTTCAGAATTGAATTCCTTCTACTAATTCATATACTTCTAATAGCCCATCAACTTGAAAAACTCTGTATAAAGTTGTTAAATGTGTATATAACAACTAGCAGCAATACCCGGCGTTGCTCGAGTAAGAATACATATATCACACGTTTGATGGAACATTCTAGAATATTCGCGAATTTAGAACTATCCAGAACATCCCATAATAATTCAAAACATTCTCTAACTTTTTTTAACATTCTGAAACATTCTTGAATGATCTTCAAGATTCTGGAACATTCTTGAACATTGCCAAATCATTCTGAAATGTTATAATAAAACATTTTTTTACTTCTTAGAACATATTTGAACTTCCCGTAACATTCTAAAAAAAATCTGCTTCATTCTCATCCCCACTCCGTGCTGTTTGCTGGGCGAGTAGTGACATTAGTAGACGCCTGGCGGGGATGACTAATCGATTAATAATAATTGATCAGTTATCGACCGCTGAAAGTTGAAGATTATTACAGTACTAATATCGCTTTTAAAAATTGGGGGTTAGTGGTAGAAGGATGAAAATTAAGGGTTATATGTATTTTTTAATGCGAAATCATAAAAAAATAAAAATAAAAAATTTTGTCTAAAAAATTTAAAAAAGAAGTTTAGGGGTGGACCACCCTTAACATTTAGGAGGATAAAAAATCAATGTTGGCCGATTCGCAGACCTAATCGATAAGCACACAAAATTTCAGGAAAATCGGTCGAGCCATTTCGGAGGAGTTTAATTACAAACACCGTGACACGAGAATTTTATATATAAGATAATAACGACCTTGCTTGCGCATCCTTTTCTGCGAAAATAATTATATCTTATACAGTAGGACCTCGATAGGGTAAAATTAAAGGGTAACGTTCAAAATTTTCAATGATAACGAACCGGGCGTACCTATAGCATTTCCTACAGCGACTTGAATATTATTGATTTGCGAGTTCGACTTAAGTATGTGTAAATTCAACGAATGCAACCAATCAATAAATGTGGTTAAAATTAATTTAAAAAAATTACAAAATACACATATTTATCATACATACCTACTTTGTATTCATTAGTGCAATTTTAATTCATAATAGTGCACATGATGGACGGTATTTTTTATCAAACTGGTTATTTTTATAAATAATTATTTGTTGTTGTCATTTGCTGATACTTTGGATATTTTAAGCGTTGCCAGTTAGTGCTTTACATTCTTAAATAACAGCTGCATATATAAAGTTGTTAAATATGTATACAACAATAATTAGGACCTTGCTTGCGCATCCTTTTCTGCGAAAATAATTATATTATATACAGTAGGACCTTTTGGTTTAATTCAAACACTTGTAGTGTCTGTCCTATAAGTGCTTAAGCCTGTTTGTTGATTTATTTGATGCTGTTATTGTTTCATTTAAATTTTCGTCTGGTCTACCCACAGCCCTTTTTACAAATGCTTTGAATTTAGCTAATTCTCGATTTAATTCGAAGTCCTTCTGGATTTAAAAATGTAGTAGAACATTGAGGACTTTAAGTATTAATCTTGGCGCCCTTTATCCAAGTCCAAAATTAGCATCACTTTACGTAAGTTGTAATTAAAAAAATTGTACTGCTGTAAGATGCGGCTCGCATGTATTTATGTATTTATTTACATAAACTCATAATAATTTGTTAACTAAAAAATAGTCATTAAGAATTTTTATTGTAAATAACTGAACTTTGACAGCGATGAAAACGAATTACATGTTTATTCAAAATAGTGTTTTATATGCTAACTGCTCACGTTTTATCATCAAGTTGTATTTATACCTGTTGTTGTTATTTCCTTTTCGTCTTCTTCTTTTTGACCGTTTGAATTTTGGTAAGCTTCTCTAATTATAGAGAGTACCACGGGGGTTGAACACGAATTTAATTTCCTTAAAGTGTATTGAAATATAAAGTGCAGAAAAACGGTGGCCGCAAAAAGGACTACTCAGTCAGTCATCCGTTTTACTGAACCGTGAAAATGAAAAGAAAGTTTTGCACAAACTGTTACAGAACTACGGTTTTACACAAAGGCACTTCGAAGAAACAAACTAGGCAGTGGCATTTAAGATGGTTTGGACTTAACGATAAATTAAATTAGGATTTCAGGTTGTGGGGGCAGGAAGATTGCAAGGAACATTTATTAAGTTGATGTTAAGTAATAGTTGAATAATTCAACCGGAAAAATTTAATCTATTACTCCTAGACCAGTGCTGAAGCATTCAAAAATAGTAAAAAGTGAAAAAAAACTATAGTAGGATGAAACCCATTGGAAAAGGAAGAGAATATAACAGAAATGAAAGGAAAAATAATTTACGGGCGATCTGAGGTCGGGATGGGGAAGGAAGAGGGTGATGTTTTAAGGGTAAAAAACGGTTTTCCTTGATTTCCGGAAAAACTACAAGTCTTATAGAAAAAAGTTTAATGGCAAAGTTGTAGATAATAAAAAGATCTACAACTTTTGTATTTACACTTTTTTCACATAACCTCAAAATTTATGTGAAAAATTCAAATATAACCTACTTTTTGGTTTTTTATTTTTAATTTTTAAAAAAAAAAATTTTTTTTCACGAAATTTGGTGAAAACTTGCCTATTTATGTCCCAAACACGCTGTAACTTTTTTGACTTTAAATATTTATGTTTTCACCTTATTTTTACTTAATATCGAAAAAGCACCCTAATTTTCAATCGAAAATTCTCACGTCAAAATATCTGCTTTTTTAAAAACGTTGGTGGGCCTTTTCTTCGTTGAAATCTCTACTTTCTAATGGTGTGAAAAAAAAATATACATTACTATGGTAAATTTAGGCATAATGCCACGTTGATGTTGCTTCCAGCCCCAATTTGTTGCTGTCAATTCGTTACCCAGCCGAGTTTGAAGCTGATAATATGGATAATGTTCAATGGTAAAATGAGAATATCAACCAATTAAACATACTATTGAAGGTTTCTGATGTCTTGCAATGTGAGCTCCAGTCATCTATTTTGCTCAAAACTTCCCTTTTTGTCTCAAATAATTAGTCCCTTATGAGCTCTACAGGTGTGTTTTATTTTCCTATTTCTTATTTTTCTACCGTAGGTTCTTTGTTCTCCTATTTTTTCTAATACTTCTTCATTTTAACCTATTATGTCCACATTTTTTAAATAGAAATGTGCATATTTTTTTGGGTACAGGCTGATATTCAAATTTATTATTATAAATAAAAAGTGAACAATATTATGTAAGTAAGGAAGTAGAAAATTCGTTAATTAAGAGTACGAAAACAGTAAAATTCCAAAAAAGTATCGGAAAAGAATTAGGGTAGTGAAGCGGGTGGCAATACTTAATCAGTTTAATACTTCAAGTTTCTCTGTCATTTTCACAATTCTTCAACTAGGTTTTGGTTGAATTTAATTAAAAGTGCGCAATTTAAAATAAATACATGCAAAATACAGGATGAATTACTAGAACAAAATCCATCTATAGTACACGTTCAGTTTAAATCAAACTTGGAGGGATGCGGTTTTCACATTTCTATTCTTGAAGAAATTGCAAATTTCTCGAACCTTATATCAAACGATAGAATATTTCTTCATGAATTGAACTATGAAAACTGTATCCCTCTATTTATTTGTGTTTTGTTCGGAAATATTCAAATTGGCCCCAAACACTGCAAACGTCTAATTTTTCAAAAAATGTGAAGTAACCGAGAAATGGTGCGCCTTAGACCAATAATGTCAATAAATGGACATTAATTTTTTTGAAGAATTTAAACATGCAATAATATATAGAGCGTTCTATTTAAAATAACGAAAGGTGTACTTCCGGTATAACCGGAAGTCTGCTATATTTGAAAATATTTCTACGTAATTGTACATATAATTTTACACAACTTTTATTTGAAATATTTTTCTCTGTTTTAAGCTGTCGCTGTACTAAAGGCCGATTTCGCCTCAATAGTGACACCCTGTATATAAAAAATAATAACTGACAACACAGCTCAAATTTCTGGGTCAAGAGATTTGAAATTTTTGTACACGTTCTTTATTAAACGTAGGCGTGCACTAAGAAAGGATTTTTTTTAAATCTAACCTAACCCTCAATTTTCAGTATTTTTCATTCAATTTATATTTATATCTTCCTGTTACTTAATTTAACTTTTTTTCTAATTTAAAAAAGAAGCAGTTCGCAGTTTCCTTTTCAGGTCAGTGATACCAACGTTTTAATCAAATCAATAAAAACAACCTTTTCGTGACCCTTTTTAAAATACAAATTACCTCATGTACCGAGGCATTCACGTGGAATAGAGTGGTTGAATGTTTAAAAACGTTGCTAAAAGAGGACTATTATAAATAGAATCTAATACCTACTAATTGTTTTGTATTCATCACACAACAGTTAAATATTTAAGTCAGTGGTTTCGTTACTTAAATCATCCGGAACTACGAATTTGAATAACAGAAATATCAAAGGCATTAAATTTTTAAATAGACCAATCACTGCATTTACCATACATTAATGAAATAAGCATCTAGTACCTATTTACCTTTAAATCTGAAAAAAATATCATTTCTTACCTTTTTTTTTATCTCCAAAGTAAATTGGTTTTTCCTTTTTTTAAACGTGTTGGGAAAGTAATCTTGGTTTTTCTTATTGGGAAAAGTAATCGTTCTTACCTGAAAAAAAGGTAAAAATTAATTAAATAATTATTTATCTAATAGAATCATTATTATGAATTTTTACTCTTACAAAATTAAACGAAAACAATTTTTTTTTTTTTTTTTAAATACCGAACATAAATACAAGAGAATATTAGAGAAAAGTTACGCATTCTTGTGGCTAATTATATGCCGTGTAGAATTTTTTTAAATTCCGAGCAGTTCAAGAAATATTAAAAAAAAAACTGAAAATATTCAAAATCTCTTTTTTTACTTGCTTTATTCGAGAACGGATATCAAAATAAATTGCACTTTGTTATTGCCATTTTTTTCACGCTATCTAATGGTGGCAACACTTCGAGGGGCCATCATCAGTTTAATTTTTTTGTAATACGGCCCTGTTATTTTTACGACAAAATTTAAAATATATTTTTTTTATTTTTAGGTTTTAGGTATCATTTAAAGTTTTTTCTGAGTACGGCTCTGATCGCCACCAATATTGGGCAAGTCATAACTATAAAAGTTTATGAAGCACAGAATATTTTTAATTATTAATTTAAAAGCAAATTGTAATAACAAAAATACAATACAAAGTATGGCAATTAAAAAAGATTTATTGGATATTTTGTATTATTTTTTTAAATTAAAAATATTATTTATAAACCTAGAAAAATAGGCGAACTTCCAGAAGGGCAATAAAACCCTTAATTTTATAAATTTTGACTCGTGTGATTTCTGAACTTTACAAATTACTTTAAGGGTAAAAAATAGTTGAAAAGAGATGTTCTGTATATAAAGATTAGGCACGTACCATTAGACATATTTTTTTGTGGGGCAAAATATTTGAATTTCTTTGAACAAAATTTAGCTATTGAGTATAGGTAATAGGGATCATGTCAAAATTTTTGAAATTTGTTGATATTATTGCACTCGAATAAATTACATCTAATAATGCCACCTATGGCAAATAATAGACAGCTAAAGCAAAAGCCTCTGACCGTGGTCAGATGAGGATATTTTTAAACCACACCCCAAAATAGTGGAAAAAATACTTTTAGGGTGAATGCAATGGGAAAAGAGTAAATCAAGTAAGAAGGTGGATCCGGTTAAACAAACAAAGAAACAAAATTTTACATCGGCCCCTTACAATGAATAATTAAATTGGGGTCACGGTCGCCTAACGGTAGATAGGTTGGTTGGTACTGGTGCTGGTACTGGAACGTTGGTAATCCGAAAATTCAAACGTTGCTTCATAAAATTTCGTTTTGACACGTGCCTTGCAACCGAAGAAAGTGAAAAAAATGTGTCGGACAAAAGTTTCTTTCTCGAAATGACATTGTGCGGGTCTCTGATGAGTGAGTCTACCTACCCGGCTGTGGGTATGGGCAAAAAAAGAAGTCGGGCGTGACCTAGTCAGTAGTCTTCTTGATGAAAGCCGTTGTTTTTTGGTAAATGATTCATAGCACGATGTGTGTGTTATTGTGTAGGGTACTTATACGTATGTACGTATGCAGGTACGCAGGTTGTGATTTTTAATTTTCCGGAAGTCTGTGTTGGTACGGTACTGAGTACACAGAAAAAAAAACTATTTTAAAACAAGAAAATATATTGCTTTGAAGATATTTACTCATTTTAAATAAATAAATAAGAATTTTTGTTTTGAAACAAATTTATACAGGTTTCGATCGAAGACTAACTCTGTTCTTAAAACAAGTCAAGGAACTACTTGGAATGAAAATGTTACTTTTGCTACAACTTTTTGAATGGTTTAAACAAAAAGTAATTTCTTAATTTTAAGACATTTCTGTTTTGAAACAATAAAATATTAATTCTATTCAAGTAGCCGAAAACTGGATTGGATAAAGCACTTCTTCGAAACAAAACAGTTCTGCTTTCGATAAAGCATTATCATTTCATTTTAAAGAACATTTTATTTAGTACAAATATGTGACGCTTTGATGAGCTCCATTTTTGTCTCCCGTTTCGATTTTCAATATATTGCGTCATACGTTAATGAACTATCAGTGTAAAGTGAGTTGTTGGTGCACAATAAAATTTTCTGAAAACGCAGGGGTATATTTTTATAATAAAATGGAAGAATTTTTAAATAAAATTGGCTTTGGAGAATTTGGAGAAGCATTTGCAAGTAAGTACCCATTAAAATACTTAATTTTTACGAATTTATTTATTAATTATATTTAAAATAGAAGTATGAAATAATGCAAAATTTTGCATGGTAAATATGTAATAGAGCCGCAATATTAGAATTTAATTTTTAATTCATTCTGTATCACGTTATCTGCTGTATATAGGTACATAAATATCTACAAATCAATTTTATCCACAACGAATCCTCAACGAAGTAGTAGTAAAATAAAACTGTTTTTTAAATAGCAGTAGGTATCTACAGTTTAGCAAAATTTGTAAGCGCGCTTTCTCTCGATAAAGAAAAAATGGCTACTACCTACTGCTATTTGAAAATCGTTTATTGTGAATTGTATATGTATAGAAAAGGTTATCTATGATAGAAAATTTACACTTTTAGCAAGTCGATTGTTTTATAATGAGAATCGTTTGATCGATAAACCAAGAATTCTAGTTTTGATTTTAAATTAAAAACAATAATTTATATTACAGCTACTGGAATCATTTGGACTAAACAACTTCTTATCACAATGGCAAACTTGAGCAATCACTACGTTACATTAAAGAGCTTATATAAGGTCGAATCAGTAAATGGAAGTAAAGTTCTTATCATGGATAAAATAAAAAGACGCATTTTCCAGTCATGATGCATACACTCCCTATTGGTGAATCATACGTAACACTAAAATATCTTAAGCAATTTTTTTTAGTTCCTTTCATACTATTGTTCATGTGTGTATCGTTATCCTTTTTATTATTTTATGTTCAATAAAGATATGTTACAATAATCACATCTTATTTATATACCATTCCATTGATTTGTAAAATTGCTTTATTATTAAAAATAAAAAATTTAGAAAAAACTAAATTTTCAAACAAATTTTTATTTTAGTATGAAAATGTTTTATGTTTAATACAAAAATATACCGCTTTAACTCAAATATTAATCGTGTTTATTATGAAGAAGTACCATCTTAAATGGAAACATTCGTTTCTTGTGTTGAAGAAAAATACTATTTTTTCCAAGCCCGCAAATCTTATTTTAAGAAAACGAAATTGTTGAAATCAGTAGATAAATATTCTGTTTAAAGGAATACATTATTCTAACGAAGAAATATTATGGTTTTCGTAAGTAAACTCTTTTCGCTTCAAACATTGCTGTATTTAACTGAAAGTATATATTTTTGAATGAAACGCAGCATTTGATTACCATTAAAACTTTTAAACTCTTTATTCAAGAAAATATTTATTTGCGTATATATGAAACAAAGATTTTCTTGAATGAAGTGTATTTTATTCACATTAAATATACTCTTTTTTCCGTGTACAGTAAGCGTTTGGAACAGTCCTTTGTCATTATTCTACCACAATGTGTCAGACGTGGATTTCAATTTCCAAGTTGTTTATTCTCATCAGCACGCCACAAAGAGTTGTTGCAGAATACTAAACTATTATGGCCATGTTTTACTGAGAACAGCCCCAAAATTGACGGCTCCCGGATTTTTTAACTCGAGGTCAAAAATCTTCAATGTCGACAAACCCTAAAGTCTACAATAGTTTGTTATTTCAAATGAAAACTCTAATTTTTTTTCTAAGAAACATAAGCTCAACATTTTGAGACAGCCTCGAAATTAGGGGTTCTAACATTTTGTGATTTTTTTTCTTCGTTAAGTACCGTTGACGTCGACAATACTTTTTTATTTCAAACAGGAACCCTAAATTCTGGTATTGCATTCTTTTAAACTAAATTATTTTGAAACAGCGTAAAAATCAACAGCTCCTTTTTTTTAAATGTCAAGTATTGTCAACGTCGAAAATACTTTTTTATTTCAAATGGTAACCATAAATTGTTGTATCATATTTTTTTCCCCAAAGTAAATGGTTTAAGGGCTGATTAAACTTTTCTTCGACGTCATATATCGTCAATGTCGACAATACTTTGTTATTTTTTAATGGGAACATAAATTTTTGAATTTGTTTCTTATAAAAATGAAGTATCGTCAATGTCGATAATACTTTGTTATTACAATTGAAACCCCTAAATTTTTGTACTGGATTTTTTTTAAACTAACCTATTTCTTAAAAAATGAGCCCAATAATGTTTATACAGTCTAGCATTTATTCATCTTTTTCGGCGTCAACTATCATCAAAGTGGACATTATTTTTTATTTCACATGGAAAATTACATTTTCATGTTCTTTTCTGAAACCATATTTTTTTTTTTTTTTTTTGAAAAAAGGGAATCCAGCAACTTTGGAACTGCCCCAAAATTAACAGCACCAGCATTTATTAAAAATTTTCAACGTCAAGGATCATCAAAGTCGACAATACTTTTTATTTCACACGGAAAATTAAATATTTATATTCTTTTCTGAGATTTTGACAAAAAAAGAACACAACAAATTTGAAACAGCTCAAAATTAACGGCTTTAAGATTATTTAATTTTGTTTCAACGTCAACGTCAAATATTATTGATGTCGATAATACTTTTAATTTTAATTTTTATATTATATTTTTTATAGAAACTAGTGGAATGATTTTGATACAGATTTAAAATTGATATATTAAGGATCTTTTAAATGTTTTTTAGTCAGAAAAAATTTAGTTTCAAGAAAAAACTTGGATTTCTATTTGAACTAAAAAAGGCGAATTCGTAATAAAAATAAAATTAAAAAATTCTAGTCCTCAATTTTGGGGCTATTTCAAGAGATCTAGATCAAAGCCTATAAGATAAAAATTCGCAAAAATTAAGAATTACTGATAAAATTAATAATGTGACATCAACGATTACGATGATACTTCGTTCTACACCCCCGTAACTCTAGAAGAGTAAAAATCTTTATCTTACTTAATTTTGTGTGCTGTGATATCAAATTATTTTTTTGTCGATTTTAAAACTCAGGTTAAAATCTTAGCAAGTTCAAAACCATGATAAAAAATAATCCTTTTGTGTATTAGATAAAAAAAGAAAAGGAAACAATTTTTTTGTTGACTTTGGAGGGTTTTTTTATACAATTGTAAACAGACAAGCACAAGAAAATGTTTCAAGAATAATTATTACTTCAAGTCAAAATCAATGTCAGCTTTACTGTGGGTCTTTTTAAAATGAAATAATAAAATTCTGCTTGCTCATATTAAAATAGACACCACCCTGTATATAAAACACACTACCAGTAAACATTTAGTTCTAAATGTGCTACTATATCGATATTGCAAATTTTCCCAATCATAAAACGATCTTCTAGGAAGCTCCGAGTCGAAATTAAAAAATTACTGGAAGGAATTTTGAACGTGTTTAACATAATTTGCACCTACGTACACGTTGGCGGGTACATTAATTTGTTACATAGACGAACTTGTTCCCAAACGAAAGTATATTCATTGTAAGAGTAGCTTGCGGCTTGACGAGAGTAATTATGGCACCGAACAAGTAATAAATCACTCGAAAAATCAACAGGTGGTTTTCAAACGTTTTTACATTACACATGGCTGATAATTAATAGTTCGTAATATTTTTCCGCCGCTCCTCGCTAAATGAGATTCTGGTTGACGTGTCTTGTATCTATCTATCTATCTATCTATAGGGTGTATGTAGGATGTAACTATAAAAATTATACATAAAAATGGACTGATAAGAAAAACCATAAATCAGAGGCAGTTGATGTATCTACCTATAGCAGGGATGGCGAACCATTGGCACTCGTGCCACAAGTGGCACGTTTGAAAATTTTGATGGCACGCACAAAAACAAATTTTTTTTTTAATTTAAATGAATTAAAAATTATTAATCTACACTTAATTTATAGTTTATGATATAAATTTGTAGTACTGAATACCTATCTTAGTATGTTAACTAGAACCGTCAAATTATACATTTTATTATTAAAATATCGCATGAATTCTTTCGAAGTATATACAGATGCGCATTAGAAAAAAAATTTTTGCGTATCCAGTTTCGCCTTCTTAAGGTATTTGAATGTTGTTGCTGTCGCAGCGGTCGAATCAAAATTTATTTTATATCCTGATACAATACTATTTGAAAAATTAAATTTAAAAGTCCTTGAGTGGTTAAATTTTAATGAATTAAAAATGGAATTAGTTGAATTTCAGTCAAGTACCATATAGAACCAAAAATTTGTTGATTTAAGAAACGATTTAGAAATTATTGAAAGTAATTGATTGTTGGATAAAATAAATAAAATTGCAGAAAATGAAATTCTAACTATACATGGAATTCAGTTCCTGACACGTATTTAAATTGTTTAAAACTTTAAAAATATTAGCAAAGGCAATTTTATCAATATTTTCATCGACGTGGGCATGTGAATATCTATTTTCAGAATTAAATTTTATAAAAAATAAATATAGAAATAGAATGACGGATGAGTCGAGCTCTGCATGCGTACTGTTGAAATTAACTAAATATGAACCAGATATTAAATCTTTATCATCTTGTGTACAGCAACAAAAATCACATTAAAAACATTTTTTTTAACGTGAATTTTGTTTCTAGCATATTGCTTTTTGTAAAATATTGATTAATAAAAAATTGTTTAAAGACGAATTGGTTTTGTTTGTTTGTTTAATTATACTTACGTATAGTTTCACCACGCTAACATTTCGAATGAAAATTTATTGTGGCACGTTACCTATTTAAAAAAGAATTTTTATGACTTTGTGGCACGGACATCAAAAAATGTTCGCCATCCCTGACCTATAGGATAGGTGATGTAGAGCAGCAGCACTACTGCAAAAAAGCCGCAATCAGACGACAGATCAGTGAGCTGCAGTCGAATGCAGCTCACTGGCTTGTTTTCATTTCTCTTAACTGTTGGCAAAAGTGGATCGCGTTAATTTGAAATACTGTTTTCTTTACATTTTGTATTGTTTTTTTCGAAATTTTTAGTCCAAAGGAATAATAAATACGGCCCTGCTGTTTTTAAGACAAAATTTTAAATCTTTTTATTTTTTTTATTTTTGGTTTTTGGTAGATATTATTTAAAATTTTTCCTGAGTGCGGTTCTGACAGCCACCAAAATTATCTGTTGGGCAAATCATAACAGTATAAAAGTTTATGAAGCACAAAATATTTTTAATTATTAATTTAAAAGCAAAATGTAATAACAAAAATACAATACAAAGTATGGATTTAAAATAGTAATTAAGAAAATTTTGCTGGATATATATTTTGTATTATTTTTTTCTGTTATCTTTTTAATTAATTGGTTAAATGGTATTGTTGATGCCTCGAAACTAAAATGAGAAGACTTAAGTTGGTTATTTTTAATCTGAATACACGGTCCACTCAACCTGTAGATACAATTGTATATAAATATAGGTACCTAGTAAAATGTGTATAGGAAGTAAATGAAAATTAAAAGCAGGTAGAACTATTATATTCTAAGTCAGTTTAAAACATTTAATTTCTATAATCTCGAAAGCAATGGCTCGCTTCAGTGAACCAAAAAATGGCAAGTTCGGGTTGTCGTTAAAGCGAATGAACACCAAAATAACAACTTACGATATAATTTTTAAGTATAATATAACGTATAAATGTACTATCTACAAGGGTGTATAAGTATTTTGATATGTTAATTTGTTTTGTATTACCGAGAGTAGATTATATAGGTATAAGGTATACATATGTATTTTCTGTTTTGCATTTTTGTGCACTGGTTAAATTATAATCTCCTTCTGTCCTTATATGATTCTCTTTCGTATTTTTATTTATATTTCTGGTCTTATAATCCTGCTCTTTTCTTGCCCTTCTTCTATTTATATTGTTATTAAGCATTCTCAACTTTTTATAAACGTTTTTTTTCCTATATCTACTTACAATATATATAATACATGCAGTTTAAACGTTGCTAAATTAATTACACTGCCTTCCCAAAAAGTTGGGAACTAAAATTTGCTTTTATTTTTTTTATTATCAAATTTCAAAATAAATAGAAAAACTGGTATTTTCGTTAAAGGCTCCTTATTATCACAAAAGATGGGAATTAGAAAAAAGATTATTTTAACAGTAGTCTAAAAGGTATGTGACAATCTTAACAAATATCCCGATTTTCTAATTTTCCTTTATTAAAAAACGAGTATTTATTAAAAAATATTAAAAAATCATAAAAATTTGAAATTAAATTAAACCATTACGAGTATATTTTTTAATATTTCTAGCAATAAAATGGGGGTTGCCAATTTCACATTTTATAACAATAGGGAATATTTAACAAAATATCGTCTAGAAATGGTCCTGTTTGTAGAAGAAATTTTCTATTTAGTAGTTCTGAATTAAAACAAAATCAAAACTATTATAAGTTTGGCCCTTAAATTATAAGAGAACGTTGAATAAATCTTCATCCCAAAATTATCAGTTAAACCTGAAATAGGTACCCATTATATGAAACTCCTTCTTAACCTGATTTTTTTTTTATTATTGTAGTTGTCTTATTTATTTTGAAAGCAATCAGTTTAAGTCCCTAAACTAATTTCTTTTTAAACGATCAATGGTGTAACTTTTGTGAAACTGCATTTTAATAACAAATAAAATAAAATAAACGGGTAGATAAGTTCCACAGATTTTGTTAGAAAACTCGACATATTTCGGCCGATCCAACCATTTACAAGAGGGGTAATTGTGAACAATTTTGGAAGTTCGATGTATCTTAGATGAAGATTAAATTTAAGCGACTACCTATATGATTAATTTAGGTCCTTGTTTGGTTTTAAGTGATTTTCTGTTTTTAAATATGCCAATTCGGATTCTTTTTGCAAAAAAACTTAAGTTTACAATTACCCCTTTACTTATTAACGCAATCGAAAACTTAGGGGTAAATGTGAACAATTATCTTGTTTGTACTGGCTTTATAACGGTTTTTAATGGGGAAAAAGTAAAAAATTCGCTTTAAAATGTGAAAATTATATTTATAAAGCCGTGTTCACAATTACCCCAAAAATTATACGTATATTATTTAGAAATATTTTCACTGTTTAACGTAAAATATTGCGACACTCTTCCTCTGCTGTTTAGCGCGCTAAAGCATCCAACCGTCAAAAGTCAACAAACACCACAGTCTATAATTCCCATTAGTTGGAATAATCAAGAGTCCCATTTCATCGAAATAAAGAGCCTGTTTACAATTATAGTCCGGTCAAATTAGACCAAAAAATAAGAGTAAAGCTACATAAATTCCCACCAAGCTGAAAATCAGTGAGATTGTTTAAAATATGATTAAAAATTAAATTTGAAAGTTCCCCATATTTCCCCTGTATGGAAAAAATTTTATTCAAGGTTAAAGGTCAAAAAAATGAGTTTTTCCCGATTTTCAGCAAAACGGTAAGTTTTATCATAAAATTACCCCAGAAAAATATTGTAGATCATAAAATTATCTATAGAATATGTATCTCTAAAATACCCCAAAATAAGCTATGTGACAAATAAATCCCAAAGAACTAGAAAATATTTAGTACAAATAGAAAAAAGATTGTAGAGGAAATTTTTCCCCAGAAGAATTCCCCTGAAAAATATATCCCCAAAAAATACCCCAAAGAAAAAAAATCCCCTATTTTTTGGGGAAAATCCCCTAATCTGGCAACCCTGAGACTAACAGTATTTCATTTATTGGGCACACTGACATACAGCAGGTATAAGACCCTAGCCACGCATACAATTCAACAGGAGATAGATGTTGTCTCGAGGTTACACTGGCGTATAAAATAAGGGACTGGGTTTCATTTTACCTGATATCTCAGAAACGGTGGCTCTTAGGAAAAAAATATTCTTACATATTTTATAGATAATTTTATGGCCTAAAATTTTTGTCTGAAGTATTTTTATGATAAAACTTACCGTTTTGCTGAAAATCACGAAAAACTCATTTTTTGACCTTTAAACTTGAATAAAATTTTTTCCATACATGGGAAAGATGGGGAACTTTCAAATTTTATTTTTAATCATATTTTAAACAATCTTACTGATTTTCAGCTTGGTGGGAATTTATGTAGCTTCGAATGTCTAAATTGACCGGACTATACCCCACCTGACCTTACATAAAGATTACAGTAATCTTTTTGTATTTATTTTATTTTGTAAATGGTCAGATCGGCGTAAACATATGTTGAATTTTCGAATAATATCTGTGAAATTTCTGTGCCACAAATCATGAGAAAGTGCCCCAAGTTTTTAGTCTAAAATTTTCGCTAAGTGCTTAAAAGTTTCGGATACTTTTGGCGCCCACTTCTAAAGCGGCTTTTATTTTCTATATTTTTCGTTTAAATGTCGCGTTTTTCACTTTTGGTATGTTATACGAAACCATCTGATATGTATCTAATATTATACGAACTTAAATAAGTGGTTATCGTTGGATAGGAATCTAGGAGCAGTTAGTAGTAGTGTAGGTTATTGGTATTAAATACGTTTCTGGTTTTATTGAGCCAAAAAGTAAGAAATTATCGAAGAAACTTGTTCCGCGACCCGTTTCTCAGTTTCGTCGACTAACTTCGTGACATTTATTTTCACCGATAAAAGTGAAAGTGCACCAACATGTGGGCGTAGCAGTTAACTAACTAACTGGCCTGCCGTGATCATGCTGTGACTGGCCAGTCAGTCAGTCTGTATTTTAATACGGAATAAAAAAGGCACGGTAAGTAATACTTGACAAAAATTCGCTCTTAAAAATCATTTATTCGCTACGATTGTAATTCTGTTAATAATGATTCAATTATTTCCGGAGCTCCAACGAATAACGCGGAAATAGAAAACAGGTATTTTCAAAGTAATTGTATGCAAAATGAACCGATATTACAGAAAACTGTTTTATTAGTCGTAATAAACTAACTGTTTGGCTGAATCATTTTGTTAATTTGAAAAACCTGCTAGTTTATTGGTAAAAAGTTGTTTTCTTCGTATCTTGTTAATTATGTGTTTCTTTAATATTATTGTTAACTTTTCCTTATACATATATTTGTTCAGCAATAGAGTAAATGTATCCTGATTTCATTTAGTGTTTAGATTTGAAGCAGCACAGTAACAATTACTCGAAAATGATCAAATTCTTGAACAAAACATTTTTTTTTCTTCATTAGAAATGCATTAAAATGCGAAAAAAATCATAAACATGTGAGAATTTGGCAAAGCCCTCATCAAATGGGTTTCAAACCCTAAGTCCTAAGTTTTAACTAACAATGTTACTGAAGAGTAACAGAAAGAATTTTAAGTGTTGAAACTCTTTTACGACAGCTGTATGCACTTTAAAAGGTTTGAAACATTAAAAAAGCACTATTAATGAGGTTCAAGCACTGTTTTTGATAATTTAACACAAGTTTGAAATAGCTTCAACCAATTCTCTTCAAGAACTTTAAAAAGGCCTCAAGAATTTTAAAGGAGGCTTCAAGCAATTTAAATTGCTTTAAAGAACTGTAATGAGGCTTCGGGCAAAAGCCTTAAATGACTCGTTAATATAGTTCAAGGCAATCCTTTATTAAAGAGTTTCAAGCGCTTTGAAATAGTTCTAAGTATATTGATTTAATATTTTTAAAAGGGTTTCAAGTACATTAAATGGCCTTCAATATCTTTAAAGGAGGTTTCAAGCATTTTGAAAGAACCTAAAACACTTGAAAATGCCTCCATGCATTTTAATAAGACTTCGAGCACTTTTAATAGCCTTCAAGCACTCTACGATGATTCAGAACAACCGTCGTAAGAACTTCGAGCACTTTGAAAATGTTCTAAGCATATTAAAAAGGATTCAAGAATCAAAAAGGGTTTCAAGTACATACTTTAAAAGGGTTTCAAGCACTTTTAAAAGCCTACGAACACTCTTTATGATGATTTATAGCCCACCATTTAACGAGCATCGAGGACTATGAAAGGGTTCTAAGCATACTTAAAGAGATTCAAGAATTTTCAAGTAACTTTCAAAGAAGCTTCAAGCATTCTGAATGTATTTCAAGCACTTTAAAGGGGGTTTAAAGTACTTTTTAAAATGCTTCTTACATTTATTTGGATGATTCTATGTACCCTATTAATTTATTTTATATTTTTACAACTTTTTACCTTCCTTTAATTGTTATAGTTGTTTGTTTTTAAAATCTTTTTATGTCTGTTTGTGTAGTTTCCAATTTATAGATATAATATATTTCGTGAGAGATTGTACGATTGTACCAACCAATTTATTGACAAATAATGTAAGCATACCAATGGAAGTTTACTGGTATCGATTCGTATCAGTCCGTCTCGTTTCGTCAGTATGTGTATCTTTGTTGTTCGCCCGGTAGATACTTTCATTTAGAACGGCTTTCGGCTCTGATCTTTTCTTTTTTTTTCCTTTTAATTTTCGGACCCACGACGACGACAACGACAACGTGATCTCGCGGAGGGATAAGCCACTGGGCAAATTAACACTTTCACTTGTGCAGATTTGCACTTGGCACGCTTGGTTGCCATATCGCTAATGTTAAGTGCCTACCAGTACGTATGGATCTCTTATTATAAATATGCTAAATAAATACATTTAGTATTTTATGTCGCCAGCTGTTTCTCGAAATAAAAAGTTGTACGAAAGTGTTAAATTATTTTAATACAAGGAAAATAAACATTTAATGGTTTACAGACAGCTAAATAAAAACTTTGGGGGTAACCTTATGAGACTTCAAGTGTTTCAAAGAGGCTTGAAGCACTTTAAAAGGGGCTACAAGTGCTTTAGAGAAAATTAAAGCTCCTTAGAAAATAATCAGAAGCTTCGAGCACTTAAAGGAAGCTTCAAGCACTTTAAAGGGGTTTGCAGCACTTAAGAGGAGATTGAAGCAGTTGAGAGGTAGCTTCGAGCAATTTAATATGACTTTAAGTATTTTAAATAGACCTTCAGTTGCACTCTACCGAAACTGGATGTACATTAGGGGAAATTCAACCTTTTGGGAGAGACTTCAAATACTTTAAAGGGTTCTTCGAACGTTTTAATGGGGCTTCGGCGCTTTTTAACAAAGGTTGTAGAACTTAAGGGGAGTTGAAGCTCTTTAGAGGGGCTTGAAGCACTTCGGGGAATATTTAAGCACTTTAGGAGGAGCTTTGAACAATTTAATTTGACTTTAAGCACTTTAAATAGACCTTCAGTTGTACTCCACAGCAGCTTGAAGTACATTAGGGGTAGTTTAACCTTTTGGGAGAGACTTCAAATACTTTAAAGGGTCTGCAAGTACTTTAAATGGTTTTTGAGTTGTACTTTAGGGAGGCATCAAGCACTTTAAAGGGTTCTTCGAACATTTTAATGGGGCTTCGGCGCTTTTTAACAAAGGTTGTAGAACTTAAGGGGATTTGAAGCTCTTTAGAGGGGCTTGAAGCACTTCGGGGAATATTTAAGCACTTTAGGGGGAGCTTGGAACAATTTAATTTGACTTTAAGCACTTTAAATAGACCTTCAGTTGTACTCCACAGCAGCTTGAAGTACATTAGGGGTAGTTTCACCTTTTGGGAGAGACTTCAAATACTTTAAAGGGTCTGCAAGTACTTTAAATGGGCTTTGAGTTGTACTTTAGGGAGGCATCAAGCACTTTAAAGGGTTCTTCGAACATTTTAATGGGGCTTCGGCGCTTTTTAACAATGGTTGTAGAACTTAAGGGGATTTGAAGCTCTTTAGAGGGGCTTGAAGCACTTCGGGGAATATTTAAGCACTTTAGGGGGAGCTTTGAGCATTTTAAATTGACTTTAAGTACTTTAAATAGACCTTTAGTTGTACTCTACACAAGCTTGAAGTACATTTGGGGTAATTCAGCCTTTTGGGAGAGGGGTTTCAAATAATTTAAAGGGTCTGCAAGTACTTTGAATGAGCTTTGAGTGGTACTTTAAGAAGGCATCAAGCACTTTTAAAGGGTTCTTCGACCATTTTAATGGAGCTTCGAGCATTTTAACGGAGGTTGTAGAACTTAAGGGGAGTTCGAGCTCTTTAGAGGGGCTTTAAGCACTTGAGGGAATATTTAATCACTTTAGGGGGAGCTTTGAACAATTTAATTTGACTTTAAGTACTTTAAATAGACATTCAGTTGTACTCTACAGAAGCTTGAAGTACATTAGGGGTAATTTAACCTTTTTGGAGAGACTTCAAATACTTTAAAGGGTCTGCAAGTACTTTAAATGGGCTTTGAGTTGTACTTTAGGGAGGCATCAAGCACTTTAAAGGGTTCTTCGACCATTTTAATGGAGCTTCGAGCATTTTAACGGAGGTTGTAGAACTTAAGGGGAGTTCAAGCTCTTTAGAGGGGCTTTAAGCACTTGAGGGAATATTTAAGCACTTTAGGGGGAGCTTTGAACAATTTAATTTGACTTTAAGAACTTTAAATAGACCTTAAGTTGTACTCTGTACAAGCTTGAAGTACATTAGGGGTAATTCAACCTTTTTGGAAGGACTTCAAGCACTTTTAACAGTCTGCAAGTACTTTAGGTACTTTAGGAAAGATTCAAGCCCTTTAATGGAAGTTGTAGAACTTAAGAGGAGTTTAAGTACCTTAGAGGGGTTTGAAGCATTTGAAAAGAGATTTAAGTACTTTAGAGAAAGCTTCAAGCACTTTTAACAGTTTGAAAGTAGTTTAAATGGGCTAAAAATATTTAAAAGATTAATCAAGCACTTTAAAGGGCTATTCTTATTAAAACAGGTTTTAAAGAGCCTTCAAGTATTTCAAAGGGACTTTTAGCACTTTGTAACAGTTTGAGATCCTTTTTGAAAATTTATGCAACAAAGTGCTTTCATAAAATAAATCTAAAGCTCCGTTCAGTTTTAGTTTCATAAACAAAGACTTTCATTGCCTGAGCTGCCAGTTTATATGATTCACAATCAGACTACAGTATATGTAGTAGCAAATCACTGAAAAAGTTATCCACTGTCAAAGACGACTTTTACTTTCTCTGAATTAAAAATTCATTTGCAAAAAGCTAGGGTCTGACAAGTTTCATACTTTTATTATAAGTATATTCAAACAGAAATTTCTAGTACAAATGTAATTGGTTTCAAAAGTGACGAAAACATAGTAATACCTATAGATAAAAAATATCATGACCAATAACACTTTTTTACACTTATGCATTTGAAGATAAAAACTACATCACAAAACAAATTAATAAACAGATAAGGAAACGAAAATTTTCCATAACATTCTAGAGTCTAAAATTTCGTTGTAGCAAATTGCGAATTTTGGGTAAAATAAACAATGAAATGAAAGTACATAATCCGTTTATGTACATATGTTATACATATATACAAAAGGGTGCGCGTCGGGTCACATGGAATCCAGCGTGCTTCGATAGGGCACGTGTACTTCGGCATGGCCCGATCTCCTCTTTTTCCTTAATTATCGTTGCTCTATACAGACGTAATTATACATGCAGACTTGTACGTGCAGATTTAAATAGAACAACATTTGTATATGTACTGCATAGTAACTTACCTAATAGATTAACATTAATCTATCGCCGATTATCGAGCACCTTATTGTACATACACTAGTACAGGTTAATTACTGCTGCTCGACATTTCACGTGAAATATCATTGTAAAGGAAAATACGTACGTACATAAATACATACATACTACAATCAACAATCACCGAAACTAGTTAAATTATAATCTGTTTTGTCAAATTCTAATTCGATGTAAACATAAAGATTTAGGAAGCGTGTAACCTTTTTAATTCAATTTACATATTATTAAAATGAACTGTACGGAAAAAGAGTGGAAAACTGCAAAAAGCCAAGAAGGATCCTGTTAATACTGTAGACAAGAGGAAAAACGTCACCTCGATTATAATCACTTCATTGATGTTGTCCTTTCACACCATAACCTTATAAAAGAATTTTGTCTTAACTCGATTATTTTTTACCTTGCTCTTGATTAGCAAATACTAATATAGCACAGGATACGAAACGAGAATTCATTATGAGTAATTTCTCTTCGGGAAATACGAAATAATAATAAAATATATCCCAGATAAAAAAGGTAGATAATATTTAATTAAGGTACGAAAAGGTAATATACGCCACTTTAACTTTTAACTGATGCAAATCTCTCTTTTCGCCCCCCCCCCCCATTCTCTCAAAAATAATTATTTATAGGTACAGGAATGCAGATAAGAATTTACTGGGAAATGTCTTTGTACATTTATAAATCTTAGTCCCTAATAGGAGTAAATGTTTTTTTAGAGTATTTGGTCAGTAACGCACTTACTTTTTCTCAATGTCCTCCCCTCTAATATCAGACAAGTTTTAATAGTTTAAAATGAAGTTATTTTTATTTATTTATCCCAGGTAAAGCATTTGCCCCGTGGCTCAAAATTCTTTCATATTTCAGGGTAAAAGATGTGTGAAACTCACCCAATCTCGTTCCCTTAACCCTATAATGAATTTTTAATTGACACACGGAGAAAACAATCATGAAAATATTGCTAGAATTCTAGCAAACATGACTAAAAAAATCTGTCAATTATATGGACGACCAGACGCTCAAGGAGATTTCTACTAGAAATGTCTAGTCAATCTACGTTCGGTGTTGAGACTGAATTCTAGTAAAATTGACTTGATTAGAAAACATTTTTTACACTTCTTATCACTAAGTTTACTAAACTGTTCTCATTCTAGTATTCTTTTCTTTACAACACGATAAAATAATCGAGAGGTAGAGAAAAAAAGTCTAGACTTATTTAGCTTGATTATTCTAACACTTTAAATTTATTAGAAATAATGGAAAATTGTTTTATACCACCAAGTACATTTTATGAGAATTCTAGCATTATTTGCTAGAAAAATTTTGCTTGACTTATCAAGTAATAAAATTATGATTATTTTTCTTCGTGCAGAAGAAGAGAAATTGAATAAAAGTATTATTTGTGAATCTTAAAAAATTCGTTTTTCTCTTCTGAACAAATCATTTCAGCCAGCTTATGATGAAAAACGTTGTTCTATCCATATATTCCCCTTTCTTCTTTATATATGTATTTTAATATCACATTGGCCTCATAATGTATGCATCATGCATGTAAGGGGTGTATGTTAGGTTGCATATTTTAGTTTTGATTGTTTTTTTAAATTACATTTTACATTTTTCCTAAAGTATAGAAATTGTAAATAGAATTCTCAATCCTAAAGTAGTACTTATCCTGATGATAATTTCGTGAAAATCCTTAAAAGTCGTTTTTAAAAAATCAATTATGTAGGTACTTACTACCTTAATACATCCATAAATGTATAGGTACCTACATTAGAGTTGCTCTTATCATATTCTGTTTAGGATAAATAATTAAAATTAATGATCATTAATCGTTTAATTAACCAGTTCACATTTCGCTATTTTCCATAATTATAATGTACATAATTAGAGGGAATTAATCTATGATCTATGCAAACAAATGACGTATTGCAGATCCAATTTTGTTTTTATATCCAATGTACATAAATGCGAAAAACTAGTAGAATAGATAAACTTGAGGTTATAATGTTAAGATAAATTATGAGAACTAGTTTTAATTAACATAAAGTCAACTCATTTTAAATTAATTGATATTTTTAATTCAACAAACAATGTCGAATCATGGCCGTAGCTAGGGGGGGGGCATTGTGGGCCAATGCCCTACCTTGAAATCACAATGCCCTACTTTAAAAATACCAAAAACTAAGATAAATTATTATAAAAAAACTGTTTGTGCATACTTTGAGATAAAAAAAATTGTAGCGATAAATATCTAAACTTTTCGGAACATACCACAGTTTGTGACATTCATTTCATATTATAATAATTTTTTGTTCTGTGTATAGACGGTATTTGAAGCGCCATCACATGAAGCGATGGGTCTATTTAATTATCTGTAATGCAGAGGGGATTCCCCGTAGCTTATATTGCAATATGGGCTATATTGCAATCTATGGTACGGAGAATCCTTTTTTAAACTAAAATAAACATAAACTAGAGATTTTTTATGATTGTTTGTAGTTTGGTTAAGTGAAGTGTACGGTAAAGAGTGTTTTAGTCAAAAGTCGATACCTACAATTGTTATTTTTATTGCTATAAATTGAAGATTCATTGATTTAGCGATGGATATACGGGCTTTCTTTGGAAAAAAACGAAGAGTTGAAGAGGAAATTGACCATGAAGAACTTCACTGCTCAAAACAGGTGGAAGCACAAAATACAATCGCTACTCCTAGGTCCATGGCAACAGGTTGGTCAAAACATGTTGATAATGTGAGCCATAGTATTCCTTCTGATATTGCACAAAGTTTGCAGAAACAATATGATCTAAATGGTATTTTTGGTCGTATCTATTTACTCGTATCACCCCACACAACAATTAATTATAACCTCACTCTCACTCAGACGTGGATCTCTACATACAAATTTTGAAGTTCAACCATCTTGTTCGCTTGTTCTTCATCATTTAGGAATTAATAGTTCTTAGATACAATGCTCATGCTCTGTCACAGAAATTATTTGTTTACGAATAGCTATTGAATGTACATCACTGACCTAGAGGTCAGTGATATACATGGTGATTGATTTAGGAGCCCGTGCTTCGAGGGCAGATCAATTATGATCAATTTTTTACTTCCGCCCTACCTGTAACCAATGCTGCCCTACCTCAAATTCGACTCTAGCTACAGCCCTGTGTCGAATGCAACGAAACTTTTAAATCGTTATATTCAGGTATTTTCAACTTGATTTCTTTTTTGAGACAAACTTATTGGTATTTTAAATTAAATCTAACGTCTTAGGTTTTCGAACACGAAGGAAGAACTGTAGACACTCTTTTAGAGAGAACATTAATTGAACATATTTATGGTAAATTAAATCATAATTGTGTTAGTGTTTTCTTTTATAATATTTAAATATTCTGGCATGCTTCCCTTTCAGATTCTCATTTGTAACATCGACGGTTCTTCTTTTCCTCTTTTTTTTTTTAGACCGGTATATTGCAAAATATTTCTTCTGTTCCTATTCCTATTCGTATCTACCTAATGCACCTGCCACTAAGGCTTTTTATTAATAGAACCGAATACCAAAGTAGTGAATAGCTTGAATAAGTAGGTCACCCTTGCAAAAACGATCGACCGTGTTGATGCTTGTCCCGATGCAATCCGATACAGTGGGCGACACAGGCGCATCGGCCAATTAACTAATTTTTTTTTTTTATTGTTACTATTACCTATCATTGCATCAATTATTTGTTGTTGTGGACATCGCGTGTAACGTTACTACAAAAATAAATAAATAGACGAAGGCCGAATCGACTCACTTGTCGGTCATTGTACTCATACAATCCGTTCATATCTGCATGTATGAATTAATGAATGAATGAATGACTGACTGGCTGACGAGAGTATTATTGCATGCATGTAGATATGTAATAGGTACATAAATATGTTGCAATAAAATTACCTTCCTAATTAACGACGAGGAGACGCTGACAATGCAAGCAAAACTTGTTATTGATGACAGGCTTTGATTTGGCTGCTGAAGTGTTGAATTTGGAATGTTAATAAAATCCAGGAAAAGTAACTCACAAACGTTGATTATTTAGTAATTTTTGCCATTTATAATATTGTGAATTTCATTAAAAGAAAAAATGAAATCTACATTACATTGTGGCATGCTCGGGTTATAGTGCAGTCATTGAAGCGTTATTTGCATGAAATTTTGGAATTAGGCTCATTTTACCCTTAACTTCAAAAGTGAAAATGATCTGAACTCCGCACTCACCCTTGGAGTGGTTTCCACCCCTTCTCGGTGGTGTAAATTGTTTTTTTCAAAATAACCTCGGATATCGATAGAAGGCCTAATTTAAGAAAAACATGTTCTATAAAGTTTTTGAAAAAACCCAATACTTTTCAAGTTATCGGCAATTGAAAATTCGGAATTTTTTCACGTTTTTCATCGGTTTTTTGCAAATATCTCCGAAAATATGCGTTTTAACCAAAATTTTATAATGAACAAAATTGTAGCAGGTAAAAAACTGAACAAATTGGTTTTTTAAAAAAGTGTTCTAAGTGCAATTAAGCTGATATTAAAGATCAAAGCCGTTTTTTATTTTGTCTGAAATTTAATCGATGTATTTAATGCCATCTAGCGGCGAGCAGATACATTTTATGCATTCTAATGAAATAGGGTTTTGTAGTGCTTGAAATAAGCTTTAAAATGACCACTGTTAAAAGTTTTTTGCACGTAAAATGAGTGAGCTGTAATGCAAATAAGAGGAACATCTAATGGTTTTTTCTTTTAAATCAATGGGTTTCATAAGTGCCATTTCCACTAAAATTAAAATCAATCGTATTCCGTCTAGAATTAACTTTACTATAAAGAGTTTGATGGATTCTAGTAGTTTGGCTGCTATAGGACACATATTTTTCAAAAAAATCACGATTTTAAGAAAAAAAAATTTTTCGAATTTTTACAAAAACCACCTTCTTTTCATAATATCTCAAAAATGATGAAAGATACGTATAAAAGTATGATGATAAAAAATGTAGGTCTTTTTCTAACAAAAAATTTGTTTTTTGTTTGTTTTTCTGTCACATAAAAATTGACGGAGATATGATTCTTTAAAGAGCGCGCGGCAGCGCAATTACAGTCTCTCTCGAGCCATTTGACCCTTCACCGTTTTAAAATAAAAGGTTTTTCACTATATATTGTAATGAAAAAAGTTGTAGCTCTTTTAATTACCTTTAAAATGGGCTTTTATAAGTTGTGATAGCATCAAAATTGAAGGAGTTATGGTCCAAAAACTAATCGTATTTTTTTTCTACTTAGTAAACTGAAAATTTCGGAGTGTGAATGTTTGGAGCAAAGTGAAAGTACACAGTAATAGAGACCCAAAACTATTGTCTTATGTATATATATATATATATATATATATATATGCATTGTCATGCTCTTGTTGCAGAATTTTGTAAAATGTATTAAAAATTCGATAATTAAGATTAAGAGAACATAAAATATTATTTATTCTATACTTAAATCTTTTTATGTCATACCAAGGTAATTTTTTGTGATTTTTTCAATTTAGGGGTTGTTTGCAAGGGTTGTAAGGTTTTCAAGGGGTTAAAAATGATTTCACCCCTTAATATTTAACACGTTTTTTAGCGATAAAATGGCTCAATGTCAATTTTTCCATTAAGGGGTTGTTTACGCGCCTTAAAAATAATAGGCGGAGCTCAGATCATTTTCACTTTTGAAGTTAAGGGTAAGATGAGCCTAATTCCAAAATTTCATGCAAATCGGTTCACAGTAAAAAAAATCGGAGGTAAGACCCTATTTTTCGCTTCAATGACTGCCCTATTACTGTTAATCTTTTTTACAAAAAGTACATACGTAACAGGCGGGCTAAAAAGTTCGTAGGCTGACCCATAAATGGTGCTACTAGTATCAAATCCATATGATTTTTAGTTAGCCCTAACCTTCAAAAGACGCGTGTATAAATTTGACAGCTGTTGCACTATTAGCATCTGAGTTTTAGCATTTTTAGTGAAATAAGTTTTGTTACTTTGAAAAAACGGATAAAAAGTGCTGTTTCATCAAGACAATGCACCGTGTCACAGATCAATGAAATCGATGGCAAAATTCTATGAATTGGGCTTCGAATAGCTTCCGCATCCACCGTACTCTCCAGATCTGGCCCCCAGCGATTTTTTTCTGTTGTCAGATCTCAAAGGGATGCTCGCTGAACAGAAATGAAGAGGTAATCGCCGAAATTGAAGCCTATTGTGCGGCTAAAGACAAATCGTATTATAAAAATGGTATCAAAAAATTGTTTGACCGCTATAATCGTTGTTTCGCCCTCGATTTCTATCAAAAAAAAAATAATTTTTTCTATGCTAGCCTACGAACTTTTCAGCCCGCCTGTTACAATTAATCAATAATGACACTGCCCTATAAACTAACATGACATAAAATTCCAGGTAGATACAACTACAACTACCCCTCTCCTAGACTAATATATTAAGCGAAACGTAAGTGGCGATTATATATTCATAGATTATAAACAAAACTTTCACTTTTTATTCCCTTCTATTAGCTTCTAAAAATATATAAGGGCACAAGTCACTTATACAGCAACCTCAAGACTTCCAACTTATGTGCTCTGAAGGATAGGTTAAATCTTAACTAAAATTCGCTCCACCAAGGGAATTACGGTGCAAACTCTTTATAGCAAAATTGAACGAACTGGGTAATTTATTGCCTTATAAATTATAATCTCACAGAAATAGAAGTTGTTTCGCTTTTGGGAGTGGTCGCTACGCTATATAGAGTGTTTCAATATATAAGTAACAATGTAAAAGAAATATAAACCTTAGCAATTTCGACGTTTTAAGGAATTTTTCGTTAAATAAATTTCGCTGTATAGAGTTTACACTGTATTTAAAGAGCTTTTCAATTTCTTAATTCATCAGATTAAGTGAAATATGTACTAACATATACATATATTATATAAATTAAAATCATTTATTTTATGGTATTAACAAAGTTATTTCTGATTTCAACTTTAACGCTTTAATAATTAGACGATTGCAATTATTTTTATTTATGTAGTTGTGTTATATTATTTTGTTTTTTTCGTTGAGTGTGGGAACGACGATTTGGTGAGTTTCTCAAATAAAATGTAGATACAATAGTCATTCATTCATCAATCAATTTACGAAACTGTTTTTAGGGAAGAAGGAGCAAAAAATTCGACCTTACGGACTGCGGTTTTTACAACCCACAAACAAGAAACGTATTCAGAGCGTAAAGACGCAATAAAAATGACATTTTTTTTAATGAGGCAGTAAAAGTGAACAAGTGAAAACGAAATATGTTTTTTTCGTCAATCCTTATACCTACATTTTGAACTAAAAACACCATTTCATTATTGAATACCATAAATTCAATTATTGTTAATAATCCTATGGTAATAATATTTTCTTTTCCTGAATCAAAATATTGGATTAATTAATTACGTAAATTATAAATGTGTAACGTTTTAATTTTTTTATTATTTTATTTCTGAAATTTAATTACAATTGGGTTTAATTTAAACTTACCAATTAAAACAAAATTAGACAAATTTTATTTTTGTTAAGTACCTATATAATTTATTAAATTATAGTTCATAACCCTCTACAATTTGCATTTGTAGTAGAAATCTAACACATACTAATTTAAATGCAATTAATTTGTAAAATCAGCAAATTGTTTAATTATTTACTCATAGGTACATAGATATTAGGTATGGATGAAAAAGAAATAAACAAATCATTATTTTTGAATTTCTGAATCGGTTTTGTTATATTCTAAAAATTGTATATATTTTTTATTAAAAACAAAAAAAGAGAACGTAACTTACACGTATTTATCATTAACTAGTAAATAACTAAATTGATGATGGAGAAGTACAAAAATGAAGAAAATCTCAATTTGTACGTGAATTCATGGCATTCGTGCTTAATGTGTTGCATAACTTAATACCCTATTTTGTATAAAATATATTTACTATTTGGCTTAAAAATATTATAAAAACATAAAACCGTATATGTAATCGCCATGATAAGTAGAAATTAATAACGCAAAAAATAATTTAAAGGTATATGGTATAAAAACAAATTTTAATCTAAGTGGAAGATCTATGGTTTGAATTAATTTTAATGTGTAAGTATTTTGAAAAAAATTAATGGTTAAGTTAACTTCTTAATTTTACACATAGAGGATCATTAGTTTCAATAAATAATTATTACAGATCCTCTCGTCCAGAGTAATGCAAAGTAAAATTATATCGGCCTACATAAATAATAAAAAAATTACAAAAATTTCCACTAGATGATATAATTCTATTTTTTTTTTTTGGACAATTGTTTTACCCTATTAGGGCATAATAAAGATAAAGCAAAAAAAATAATTTAAGTGGAGTTTATATATTAAATTGTAACACTTGCAACTTAGACATACAGGGGAGAACTATATTAAAGAAAATAAACATGGATTTAATTTGAAGCATAATTTCAAAAAAAAAGCCAAAAACTAGACCTTTTAGAAGTTTAAGAAATTATAAAACACATTAAAAATAATAGGATACTTTTAAATGAAATCAAAAACGTTCATAGTTCAACAATTTTTAAGGTAGTTGAAATTTCCAATCCCGAGAGTAAATTAGTATATATATATATACAACAATAAATTCATTAATTCCCCTGATATTATTTTTTTTGAAAAAATCTCGAAGGTGTACCTAAAGCGATATTATTTATAACAATTGTTTTCAGCCAATTCTAATTTTTTATATCTTTTTTTTCCTGTAATGACGTCATCGATTATTTTTTAATGAGAACCTATATTTTGTATCATTGGTTTTTGTAGTACTTTTATTCTATTTCCAACCGTATAAAACTTTCAATTTAGAAACAAACGAGACATAATTAATTAATTTTATCCAAATATAACGTACCTATGGAAAATATTATATGGTTCGAAATAGAATAAAAGGTTCTAACAAAACTAATTATAAAAAATGTAAGTTCTCATTTAAAAAATACAACGATGACGTTGTAACATAAAGAAGAAAAGACAAAAAAAAATTAAATCGCTATAGGTACCCTTTGCAGACTTTTTCCAAAAAAAAAAAAAAGAACTATTGACGGAAGTACTAAATTTATAAGTTACTTAATTTCCACCCTATATATAAGAAAAATTTGTAACAACTTTGTCTATAGTTCTTGTTGGGTGAAACAATATTGCCAAAAGCACAGTGGCGGATTTACCAGCAGGCTGAATAGGCTCGAGCCTAGGGCGGCAGATTTTAGGGGGTGGCAAACTTTGCTCAAAATTTTTTTGTCTTACAGAAATAAAAAAAAAAATATTATCTTATACACGGAAAAAAACGAGGCCCCAAAAAAATCAACAAAAATTACAATATTTTAGTGCTATACAGTATACTGAATACACTAACGTCTGTATATGAAAAATTACTAAACGCTTATTTATAAAATATACTATTGTGATTTTGAATTTTTAAAATATTCCAATAGCGTTTAAGTATTACATTTTAAATTTAGTATTTTTACCTATTTTTTTAATTAATTATTGCCATTATTTTTTCTTTAGGTCCACCCACACTATTCAATTAATGTGTAATATGTTTCACCACTTAAATATATCTATTCGAAGAGAAATGGGATCCGAAACAAAAATGCTTAAAAATAACAATAACAAATATTATATAGATGTATATGTGGAAAATTAATAATGGTCTATTGATATTTCTGATGATATTAACAACCTGTTTGAGTGTAGAATAAAAATTTAATAAATTTACACGTAAAAAATTGCATATTGTTGCACAGAATTTCATAAATATTATACATTTCTTAGAATGATGATAATTAAAAAAAACAATATCTAATGATAATATTGTAATGAATAAAAGCTGTAAATATCCATTCAACGAAAGTTCTTCTTAACATTCTTACATTTTTAATCCTAATGAATTCGTATCAATATTTGTTGATTAGTCTTATAAAAATATAATACAATCATAAAGTTGCAATTTCATTGACAACAAATTGATTGTGAATTAGGATATAGAATTGCAGGTGTCAGTAGGGGCGGCAAATTTTGAATAGCCTATGGGCGGCAAATGTGGAAATCCGCCACTGCAAAAGCATAGTAAAATTTATAATTTAAATTTGTGTTATTATTTCATTTTTAGGGTTCTGCACCTCAAAAGGAAAAAGCGGAACCCTTATAGGATCACTTCGTTGTCCGTCCGTCCGTCCGTCTGTCAAGACCCTTTTTCTCAAGAACGCGTTGAGGTATCAAGCTAAAATTTATACCTTATACTCAGGTCTATTGTCCCTCGGAGCTGTGAAAAAATCAAACTTTTAAACCAACGCAATCAAAAGATACAGCCGTTTATGCTGCAAATTTCCGCAAATTTTCGAATCAAAACCTACAGGGTACTTCCCGTGAACTCAGAATCTTGAAATTTGGTACGAAGCAACGTCTTATAGCACAGATAAAGGAAAAATTGCGAAAACCGTAAATTTTTAGTTACATCATATAATAAAAATATTTTTAATAATTTTAAAGTTACTACCCCTTTCCTCATGAACGCGTACACGGAAAAAAGAGTATATTTAATGTGAATAAAATACATTTCATTCAAGAAAATCTTTGTTTCATATATACGCAAATAAATATTTTCTTGAATAAAGAGTTTAAAAGTTTTAATGGTAATCAAATGCTGCGTTTCATTCAAAAATATATACTTTCAGTTAAATACAGCAATGTTTGAAGCGAAAAGAGTTTACTTACGAAAACCATAATATTTCTTCGTTAGAATAATGTATTCCTTTAAACAGAATATTTATCTACTGATTTCAACAATTTCGTTTTCTTAAAATAAGATTTGCGGGCTTGGAATAAATAATATTTTTCTTCAACACAAGAAACGAATGTTTCCATTTAAGATGGTACTTCTTCATAATAAACTCGATTAATATTTGAGTTTAAAGCGGTATATTTTTGTATTAAACATGAAACATTTTCATACTAAAATAACAAACATTTGTTTGACAATTTAATTTTTTCTTAAGTTTTTATTTTTAAAAATAAAGAAATTTTACAAATCAATGGAATGGTATATAAATAAGATGTGATTATTGTAACATATCTTTATTGAACATAAAATAATAAAAAGGACAACGATACATACATGAACAATAGTATAAAAGGAACTAAAAGAAATTGCTTAAGACATTTTAGTGTTACGTATGATTCACCAGTAGGAAGTGTATGCATCATGACTGGAAAATGCGTCTTTTTATTTTTATCCATGATAAGAACTTTACTTCCATTTACTGATTCGACCTTATATAAGCTCTTTAATGTAACATAGTGATTGCTCAAGTTTGCCATTTTGATAAGAAGTTGTTTAGTCCAAATGATTCCAGTAGCTGTAATATAAATTATTGTTTTTAATTTAAAATCAAAACTAGAATTCTTGGTTTATCGATCAAACGATTCTCATTATAAAACAATCGACTTGCTAAAAGTGTAAATTTTCTATCATAGATAACCTTTTCTATACATGTACAATCCACAATAAACGATTTTCAAATAGCAGTAGGTAGTAGCCATTTTTTCTTTATCGAGAGAAAACGCGCTTACAAATTTTGCTAAACTGTAGATACCTACTGCTATTTAAAAAACAGTTTTATTTTACTACTACTTCGTTGAGGATTCGTTGTGGATAAAATTGATTTGTAGATATTTATGTACCTATATACAGCAGATAACGTGATACAGAATGAATTAAAAACTTAATTCTAATATTGCGGCTCTATTACATATTTACCATGCAAAATTTTGCATTATTTCATGCTTCTATTTTAAAATTAATTAATAAATAAATTCGTAAAAATTAAGTATTTTAATGGGTACTTACTTGCAAATGCTTCTCCAAATTCTCCAAAGCCAATTTTATTTAAAAATTCTTCCATTTTATTATAAAAATATACCCCTGCTTTTTCAGAAAATTTTATTGTGCACCAACAACTCACTTTACACTGATAGTTCATTAACGTATGACGCAATATATTGAAAATCGAAACGGGAGACAAAAATGGAGCTCATCAAAGCGTCACATATTTGTACTAAATAAAATGTTCTTTAAAATGAAATGATAATGCTTTATCGAAAGCAGAACTGTTTTGTTTCGAAGAAGTGCTTTATCCAATCCAGTTTTCGGCTACTTGAATAGAATTAATATTTATTTGTTTCAAAACAGAAATGTCTTAAAATTAAGAAATTACTTTTTGTTTCAACCATTCAAAAAGTTGTAGCAAAAGAAACATTTTCATTCCAAGTAGTTCCTTGACTTGTTTTAAGAACAGAGTTTGTCTTCGATCGAAACCTGTATAAATTTGTTTCAAAACAAAAATTCTTTCTTTAAATCAATTCCAGTAAGTAAATAAAAGTGTTGAAGGAAATATTCTTGTTTTCTTAACACAAAGCAAAATACTAAAAAGAAGTATTTATTTATTTAAAATGAGTAAATATCTTCAAAGCAATATATTTTCTTGTTTTAAAATAGTTTTTTTTTCTGTGTAGAGGTATTAAATTGAAATTCACATCAAATACTCAGGTCTATAATACCTTTAAGCTGTAACAAAATCAAACTTCTATGTCAACGCAATCAAAAGAAACAACAATTTAAGCCGCATATTTTCAAACTCGCAACTACTCGCAAGGGAATCAAAACCTAAAGGGTACTTCCAGTCGATTTAGAATCTTGAAATTTGGCAGGAAGCAATGTTTTATAGCACATATAAAGGAAAAATTCCGAAAACCTTAAATTTTTAGTTACATCACATATATACAGGTTTGTACGGAACCCTCGGTGCGCGAGTTCGACTCGCACTTGGCCGGTATTTTTAATATAAATATCAATTTCAGTAAAATAAAGCCTGAAATACATAATTATTATTTAATCATATCTACTTGTTTTTTTTAAAGATATTGAAAAATCTAGAAATGCTTTGTTCGACTATTTAGACAATTTTAATTTGTGCCCTTTTCCTCTTGTTAACAAAAATTTGAATATTCCGAACACTCCTTCCCGAAAATGGTCACGTAATATGTCAACCATGCCTGACCAAAAAAATCTAAATTTGAAAACGGGTACAAAAAATATTTTTTTTAAATGTTTATTTACATTAAATGCAAAATTCATACTTAAAAAATTTTTTTATTCATTTTAGTATAGAGCTATTAATTTGATTAATAATCAGGTATGTACAATTACTCTTTGGTATATCTAATCTTTATAAAGAAAAAAATTATAAATAGTGCGCATGGTTTACATAATTACGTGCCGACGCGCATGTGTACTGAACGCTAAAGTCAAGTCATACTGCACAAGTGCATACATACAACTTCATACGTACATACATATATGCACTAACATTCAAACACACGTATACACTTACAGAGTGCATTTCATTTTCCATTTCAAAATAGCAGTCGCCTTGCACATACTGCGCTTAAATCGCAGTCGCCTGAGCCCGATGCATTCTAACTCGTTCGTGATTGGCCGAGGGGCCGATGCGCTCGAAATTTAATGCATTTGGTGCATCCGATTTACCAGGATATCATGACCTATCCACTAACCGAAATGTGACGTCACATTCTTAACAAAAAAATACAAGTGGTTGGTTGGGGTCCGCCCCCCTCCCCCACAACAACACCACGTGACTTGGCAGCAGCAGTCTCAGATTTTCACTCTTGATTTTGGTTTATAAAATATTTGAAATCGAAAGAGAAAGGAACGACTTAATAAATGGGTGTCGCTCAAAATACTTATTTGATCGGTGACAAATTAAAAAATACCTACTTATGTAATAAACAGGTCAGTGCAAGTGCAAACAAAACTAATAATAATAATAAATAAAACATTTTATTTTCAATTTTTATATGTTTCTGAAATTGTGCAACTTTTCGAGAAAATAATATGTCTACTGCTACAACAAAACAAGTGTCGAATAAAATTTAGAAATTATTACTTATTACTACTGTAAATTGTGGATAATTTTTTTAAATTGTTTAAATGAAAACGCCAATGTGAAAAAACAATGGAAAATGTGTTTGCATGGAAACTGTTTATTTTTAAAATGCGCGTTACTAACCTGGGCCAATGTAGATTCCGTTGCCCTTGAATCGACCGAATAACAACTACGTTATAAGTAGATATAAAATACGTAATCAGCGGCGTAGAGGTATTGATACTTTTAGGTATCGATTTCAGTTTTAATTTTCATTTACTTTAATTTCGTTGCAATTTAATTCGGTTAAATTATACTGGGTGTAAAATTTGGTGGAGACAATTTCTTTGACAAATGGTTTAAGAGAGTTTCAAAAAATAATTTCCTTAACTACTTTTGCATTTATTTTAATAGTTATATACTGGGTATATCTAATGGTCTTAATGAGGCAAGTTTTGGGAAGGACAATTTATAACTTTTAATAAATTTATTTTCATTTTTTTTTTGCTTTAATTTAGATGAATACTAGATTCAATCGTTTAATTATACTGAGTATTTCTAATAGCCTTAAAAGTCCAGATTTCTGGTGATGGGGCGATTATTTGAGGAAAATTTAAAAAAAAAAATTAAAAAAAAAAAATTTTTAAACTACATTTACAATTTTTTGCCTTTAATTTAGTTGAAATTAGGGTCAATCGCATAATTATACTTGGTATATACAATCTTAAGAGGTAACATTTAGGGAGGGCATTTTTTTTAGATATTTTATAAAAAAATTTAAAAAGTATTTCAAAGGAAATACTTATTTGATTTTTTTTTCTTTAATGCAGCTGAAAAATAAAAACCTATCATTGCATTATAATGGATGTTCTAGTCTTTAAATGTAAAATATGAGGGAAGAGGACAATTTTATTAGAAATAATTTAATAAACAGTCCAAAAAAATGATTTTCTATTCTATTTTTAAGTTTTGTCTCTTAGATGAATTCCAACTAGATTAAATCGTTAAATTATACTGGGTGTACCAAATAGTCTAAGAAATTAAAATTTTGGGATGGGGCAATTTTTTTGCAAATATTTTAATAAAATTTGCAAAAACATATTTTCTAAAACTGTTTTAATACAATTTTTAAAAATTATTTCCTTTATTATTTAATTTTTTTTCTTGAATTTAGTCCAGAAGCCGAGTCTATCGTTTAATTATACTAAGTGGTCTAGTCTTAAAGGGTAAAAAGTTCAAAAAAAAATTTTTAATCCATTTGCGATTTCTTTGAAATTTTTAGAGGGGGCGAGTTTTTGACAAATGTTTTAAGAAAATTTCGAAACAATCTTAAAGAAACTACGCATTTTCAAGTTTTTTAACATTTTCTTAGTTGCAATTGCCTTCTTTTTGCAGAGACAAAAGAAAACATTTTAATTGATACATAAAATAACCAATTGCACAACAATTAATTAATTTTTAAATTTTATTTTCTGAAATTTCAGTAGATTTAACTAATTTATTGAAATATGAAAGTTCCCATATATTGTTTTAAACCAATCATTATTTCTGATTTATATTATTTAATTGTTTTGTTTGTTGCTTTCTTAAACAGATTTAGTTTCTCTCCAGAAACAAAAATAAGGTCTTAACTAATAAAAAGAAACGTAAATTTTGGAAAAATATACAAATTTATGTCAATATTGAGTCATTTTACAATAATTAATTAATTTTGATGCAATAAACATCTTTTGCTTAATTTTTTCAGATTGCATTATACAGTAGTGTAATTAATTACCTATTTGTAATTATTATCTTACTCCAAATTTTCTTAATAAAAATTATCTAAATTTCAAAGAAATTAGAAATGATATTTGTCAACGTTAAAGTAATAACTAGAAAAAAAAAATTATTATTGAAATCTCGCGTTTAACAATAATAATAACAATAAATAAAATAGAGAAAGTAAAAATGAGTGGTGTGGTAAAACCATTATCATCATCACAATTAGTTCTTGTATAATGTTTATTTTTTTAGATTTTAAAATGAAATTCAAAAACATAACTAATAAAAGTTTTCAGTTATTTATTAAGTTATAGCAGTTTTGACACTATAATTATCTGTCAATCGTTTACAATAAGCACCTAATACCTACAGTCAGTGTATTATTAAAAAAATGTGTGTTAAAATATATATTAAAAAGCATTCTCGATATACCTAGTCAACATGTCACTTTACGTTAACTTTTAGATAACAAAAAATAAATATCCATTTGCGTCAATCTTTTTTTTTTTTATAAAAGATATGGTTTTGAATTGAAATACGTAAATGTGAAATTATTTAATTATTACACAATTTATTTCAAGAAATATACTTAATAGTAAAACAAACTTTAAATTACATTAATAAATTAAAGATTACAAAATTAGATAATAATTTTTTTATGCCAAATATTTTAATGATGTATTTGTAATTGTTGCAATTAGATACATATTTATTTTAAATAAAAATCGCGTATGGTTACTATGCCTCATAATATTTTGCCTTCAAATTAATTAAAACACACAAAATTCACGCATATACCAATGAATTAACCTTAACTTTTGACACTTGAATATAATCGTAAAATTACGATTGGAACAATTCGTATGTGTTCGGATTCAGACAAATCTGTTGTTGCAGGCGGTTGGGACTCGATTCTCAGGTGTAGCAGAATCTTTTTTTGCTTTTTTACCTGCCTTAATTGTAACAGACATCAACCATTTTTTGTTTGCATACATTTGTGGAAGAGTACCTACCTACTCTTGTTATGAAACAGTTTACAAGCATACAAATTTAAAAAAGTGTACCAAAAGTTACAGTTGTTTTAAAAAAATATCTTTATGATAACGTTTCAAATGCGAACATTTCACAAACTATTGTATATTATGTATACGGTATGTTATATAAATTATTTCTTAGAATTGTTTCGAGGTACCGAAAAATAAATTCGTATATAACGGGGATCCATTGAAAAAAAAAAGTTTTTGGTTTTCCCTCTATACTGATCATTTTTCAAAAGTCTTTTAACACCCACATAACCATACATTTAATTTTTTTGGGACCCTTGAAATAACAAAGTCTAAGGGGGGCGACGTTATAAATAATCGATCAGTACACATAAAATGTGTTCTTTAAATTATTTTTAAAAATTGATACTTTAGGGGTAGTTACACCACTATCGCTGATCCTTAGAACTCTAATTTTTTTCAGTGTTTTTTTGTAGGTAATAAATTCCTAAGAATAACGTTTTATTTAATTTTTATATTTTAACAAAAAAAATTGTAGTGGGGCATTATTTGCAAATTGCTTTCCCATTTCCATTCATTAAATAAACTGTTAACTGTTTGTTTCGGTATTTTACTTACATATGCAGTTGTTTTCGCCATTAATGCCAAAATTAAAAATAGTATTTGTTTTTTTGTGAAACAAACGCGCCGCCCCTGAAAGCCAGACGGCGACAACAGACAAAAACAAAGTAACCGAGTATAATCTCATCTCAGCCAATCAAAAACAGTATAACAGAAAAGTGTTTTCGAAAAGTATCAGGAGTACAACATTGAGAAGGTCAGTTTTGTAGAGTTGTTGTGACGGTGGTTTTCGTGGCGTGGAAGAAGGCGGTGCGGAAAAGTCCACTAACCTGCCGTGTCCTAGTAGTCGGGGTTTATTTGTCTGTTCTTTGTCTGTCTGACTGACATCCGTGAGGCGCGATGCAATGTAACAAAAGCAACAACAATGATGCACTTTTTTTATCATTGCATTCAATTCAATAATGAATATCTATATAAGTTGGTAAAACCATAGAGTTGAAAAAATGGTTCAATTATAATAATGAACATTTACTAACTGCTTTGTTGTCGCATCATTATTATTATTTTTTTTTGCTTTATTGTTTTTTTATCTGTTCTGTTGTGAGTACCTATTCGTGTAATAAATACGTATCTATGTATGCTTTATAGATCATTGTGGTGGGAGATATGAAAATTTTGTCTACCTAATTGTGAGTATATACAATTATATACATACATATATTTCTGTTGATGTTGTCTCCCATTTTTAATTTAATAGAGTGGGTAGGTATTTATATAAAAAATAGACATTTCTGTTCTGTTTCTTGTTATTTTTTTGTTTACATATGTACATAAAATGACACAGTTTACAAAACAACTAAAATAGCATTTTGGTCACAAAATCATTAAATGCTTTTAAAAAAGGCCAATTACAATTTGAGTGTTTCTGTTAATAGTAAAGCGACCAATAAGAGTTGTACAAAATAATAATTATTTTCCGAATTAAAATCAAAGCTTTAAAGGATTATTTTTTTTTTTAATTAATATAAAGCCAACATTTTTCATTTATTTATTTATTTATTTATTTATTTATTTATTTTTTCTATACATTGTGTATTTTTAAAGTGTTTTTAACCATCGGATATTGGTTTTATGGTAATAATTTTTTTAACCCCTTAAAGCTTAAATTTTGATTCCGTATTACCTGGTAATTAGGGTGAGAATCAGTAATTAATTTATGTTAGTTAAAATTTTTGAAAATATCTATAATATAATATTTTCTCGCAGAAACGGCTTTACTCATTTTTTATTTATTTATTTATTTATTTTACTTTTCTAAGGGAAATTGAGAAAGGGCACAAGTCATCGTAGGCAATTTTTCTGCTATGTATATATTTTTAATACGGAATTACGTCCTTACTTTAAACAAAAAAGGCTTATCCTTTGAATCTTACAAATGTCGTCTTTACAATTTCTATACTATTTATGGTTTATTGCACCTATTTGTACCTATTCAAAATTTTTGGCAATTTAATTTTTGTTTATTTTACTGATCTAGTATATTCAAACTGATGGAAATAACTCCCTGAGCTTATGCCGCCTCCAATGCATCATTGGCAACTCGGTTGCCTATATGGATATTCTAACTGTCAAAATTATGAATATAATTTGTCGCATTTGTACTCCTACGCGAAAAGTGATAACACTGGTTATTCTGCAACCAATTTTTGGTATTATTTAAATCATATGTATGTAGGGTGTGGAAAATGTATAAGCCGGGTCAATAAAAACGTAATCAATAGTAACTTTAAGTGAAACAAATAAATATAAAAACACAAAATCTAAAGGTTAGGTTAAAGGACTATTTTTATAATAATGGTAAAATCTAAAGTATTTATATTTTTTGTTACAGATTGGGACCTTTATCGCTGAATGTTTAAATAAATAAGACGACCTGTCGACAAATCTGCGTCAGATGGACCAGCTTCTCCTGATCAACGATCGTCTAATCAATTAGGACATTCCAAAGTCATAGAAGGTTAGTAATGTAGTTAGAACAATTATAAAAATTATCATATACATATTATACATATACCGTAACCTCTGTAACCTAGTTTCGGTTTTTGGATAACGCTTTGTTTATTTTTATTATCATATAAACATTATCCATGAACTGTATACTATTGCAACGAACGATAAGGCATAATAATTTGATATAAAAAACTTAAACTGCACATATTAATTATTGTAATTAAAAAAAATTGCTTTTGATAAGCTGATTCACGATTCGTGTCAAATTAAAAAATAATAAACAAATGGTTAAGAAACGGTAAAAAATAATAGTAAAATGTCATACCTATTGCCTTTTCTACTGTGGCTTAGGTCAAAGTAGTTAATAGAAAAAAGGGGCAACGCTGGATTTACACCAGCAGCAATAAGGGCTCGTACTCAGGGCGGCAAATTTCGGGACTATCAAGAATGATTAAAGGATGCATTTACAAATATTTTATTTATCTAAAAAAATATGAACAGAAGCTGACTTAAGGGACTATAAGGTCATACCTCAAATTTTTTGTTGTTTTCGATATCAAATCTTCAGTTTTAGTTCTGAATATGGGCAATAGGGTGGCATTTTTTACAACGCCCTGGACGGCACTTAGGGAAAATTCAGCCCTGAATAGTGTTTTAATTATTGATAGGACAAGTAAGGGCTGGCAAATTAATGAATCTTATGTTTTTGATGTCTACTGGTCATAGGTCTTCCAATAATAAGCATTACTTTTAACTTCCTTAACTGTCTTTTTTATTGTAGGTTGGGTTAGGTTAGGTAAAAGAAATGTAAAGACAATGAAAGCTTTTATTTTATTTATAAGTTGGTAGGACAAGTAAGGGCTGACAAATTAATTCATCTTGAGTTTTTGGTGTACATCAGGTCATTTTTTATGGTTTCTTTTATAATAAACACAACTTATAGTGAGCGTCTGGTGTTATCTTAAACAGTAAAACAAAATATATACATACATACAGATAGTGTGAATTAAGAAAATTAGTAGTGAAATGTCATATTCCCTTTTATTTGAAGGTTAGGTTAGTTTGGTAATAGTAAAAAGGCAATAAAACAGCTTTTAGTTTAAGAATTAAAAAGACCAGTAAGTAATTAAGTAAATTAATTAATTTAGAGTTTTTATTGTACTATAGGTAATAAAGAGTCTTTTATATTTAAGGTGTCTTTTATAATTAGTGCAACAGTAACAGTCCCATTTTAATGAAACGTTTTATTAAAATGCAAGGACGATCCTGCATTATGTTTAATAAATAATTAGATTGAATATAACGAGCTCAGAAATTAAGAGGGGAGGTTTCGTATGAAAAAGTAACTGTCAGTAACTTTCCATTACATATTTACATATTTTTATACTTCAATTGGTCATTGGTTTTTAAAGGGGGATCGATTGAGAAACGGATTACTATTGTTAGATTATACACTTAAATAATTAACAGCCATGCACAGTTTAGTTATCATTGATTGATACAACTCTCTTATCAAAATTAGCACCAAGAAAATATTATTTTCATAGAAGTTATTTTTCCTTTTTTCTATTGTTGTAGTCGGTTCTTTAACGTTCAGGAGCATTTTCTGGAATGTTTTTCGGATTTCTTTTTTAGATTCTAGAACTATGATCTCGAACTTTTTGAAAAATTCTAGAACATTTTCAAACTTTTTGGAAAAGTTTAGAACATTCTTGAACCTTCTGAAAAATTATAGAACATTCTCGAACCTTCTAAAACACTTTTGAACCTTCTTGAAAATTTCATTCTTTTATAATATGTTTTATAACTAAGTCTTCTGAATATCTTCGAAACCAACCTCTGTTGAAAACCGAAACTTTCTTCATCCCTCATAGGGCTACAGGGTTCTGTTGCGAAACTTTATCGGCTTGCACTTTGCACGGTATTATAATATACGAAATATTGACAATATTAGACGTTTTTATTATATAACCCTTAGCCCTTAGGTACTGAAAATTGCATAAATATATTAAAGCGATCTATTGTATTATATAACGATCTCATTTTTTTGACACCATCACTCTCTTTATCATTATAAGTAGTGATGGGCACTATCGAATAAAAACTATCGAACTATTCGATAGTTCACAACTATTCGAATTATTCGATAGTTGAAAAGTATTCGAATAAAAAAAGTAATGAATAGATTTAGTAACTGAAAGTAGTAACTGAAAATAGTAGTTACTATTTTTATTCGAATAAAAAAGTAATGAATAGTTTTAGTAACTGAAAGTAGTTACTGAAAATAGTAGTTACTTTTTTTATTCGAATACTTTTCAACTATCGAACTGAACGTTGGAGTCGTGGTTGGAATGGGTAAATGATACGTTAGCCCATTGTCTACTACTTCGCTACTTCCTCGTAGCAGAGCCGAATAATATAAACAATTCTATAATTATTAGACGTTATCAATACATACATACATATTTTAAAAACATAATTTTCTATGGCACCAATTTATACTAGTTAAATGAGGCAAAATAAAATGCAAATAAATAATTAATAATTTTTAAATTAGTGTAGTGATGATTTGAGTCATAAATACTTAGGTACTATATGTTTGTACTGCGTACTTATAATTACCCAAAAAAAATAATAATAATAAGTGCAGAAACATATAAAAAAAAGTAGTTAAATGTAAAAATAAAAAACTCTTTATTCGTCGCCCTCTAACAAATACCTGGATAAGAACAACAGATGTTTCTAAAACACTTATTTTAGTTCAATAACAATAAAGTACGTATAGCAATAAATAATACAAAAAAGATCGCTTACCTAAGTAAATAATAATTTTATCAAAGTAATAAGAATTAGAAACCATATTTCAAGTCGAGGTTATTTATTATTTTCAGCATAGCCTGTTTGTTTTTTATCCATACTAGCATATTAATCGTATATTTGTCTGTTGGTATACACGTTCGTATCAGTATATTTGTATGTTAGTATGGACCGAGCGATGGATAACCGTCTGCTGCCTGACTATCGTGTAATTGAAAAAAATAGTAATTACTAAATTCATTCGAATGAATTCATTCGATAGTTAAAAGTATTCATTTAGTAATTATTCGATAGTTCAATTTATTCGATAGTGCCCATCAATAATTATAAGCGGACTAACTGTCTTCTGTTATTAATAACAAATTCGACTATGTAATCGTAAATTGATGTGTTTTTTTAAAAATAGTTTCGGTGATGATTTTTTACTCACGTGCTTTTTTAAGTAGGTAGGTGTTTTTTTTAATATTATTGTATCTACGTTGATGGTATAAGTGTCTCTATTATTGGAGCATGTCTGTACAATTTTTATTGTATCTATAGTGCTTTTCCGTAGATCGTCCAACTATATAACGTGAATAAACATTAAATGAATTATTATTAAAGCATTCGGTCAGTGGCACAAGTCCAAAAGGTGTAGCTCAGGTCTGATTGTGGTTGACCTCGAATAAAATACCAACTTGTAACAATAATTCGTCCTGTCATCAACTAATCATTGTAGAGGCGTCTTATTACGTAAATGAAAACTACTTTGCGATTGTAATAAAAAAAATGTTTTTCTTATTAACATCAGCGTGTAAATTAGTAGCATAGCATGAAAAGGTTGCACTTTTTACAGTTTCTATTGCAAAAAAAAACAATTACATATTTTTTTATTACTTATGAATTAAAGTAAAGTTTTTTGGACTTTTATACTGTTATGATTTCCACCATCAGATGCTTTGATGGCGTTCAGAGCCGTACATTAGGAAAAAATTTAAATTATACTTAAAATAAGCTAAAAACGTGTTTAAGCAATTGCAAGTGTAATATCATCTAATTAAGAACTGAAGATGACTTTAGATTTTGTTGTAGACAACAGGGTTGTATTGCAAAAATAAGCCGATGATGGTACCTCTAATAAAACAAAACGTCGGACTTCAAAACTGTTGCCACCATTGTATAGCGCGGAAAAGGTGGCAATCAAAAGCAAGTTTCTATTTTTTTCAGCCACCCTCGAAATTTTAAAACTTTTTCTCTATTTTAATCGAATCCTTATCATTTACAAGATCCTAATGATATCCATCGTTATCTTGAACACTGTATACATGTATAGAGAACGCCTTGTTGTGAATTTGAATTAAATTAAAGAAATGCTCATTTAAATTCAATCAAAAGTTAATTGCCTTAACTGGTAAAAAAGAAAGTTCTTCTAAATAACCCTTAGCAAAACAAATTCTCGTCGTCAAATCAACTTACCTATATATATATTTTTAATTTATTTGTTTTTTTTTTATTAATAAAAAACCGTAAGTGTATAACTATCTTAACTTTTCTAAATAATTGTCTGAATCCTTTTGCACTCCTTATCGATTTATAGCCCGCGGCGCTTACACAGCGAATAATTCGAAAGAACCATCACTAATATTGATTGATATATTGATTTCATTATATAAATGCATACAATGCATGCGATAAGCAAGTGCAGGTATATTTTTTGTCATTTACTGATTTCATAACAAGAATTCTAGCTGAGTAAGCAAGCAGTAAAGTAAATTATAGCGTGGATAGGTTATTTTTTTATACATTTTCACGTGCAATATTTTACATATTTAAACGAATTGAAACATAAATATATATAGTTGCAGAGTTCTTTGCAAGCGTGTGAAATAAGTTTATGTATTTGTTTACGCAGCAAGCTACGCATGTATGTATGTATTTTCAGGACGTTCAGTATTACGTACAACTAATATTAGCGTTTTTTATTAGGATGTGGATATTTTAATGTGTTTCGTTGTTTTTTTCCGTTCCATTCATTCGGTCTAAATGTCGATTACAAAGCTCTTCTTCTGTATATACTGGAGATGGTCTAAAAATAATTTTAGCACATATCTAACTGTAACTTATACGTATATGGACCTGTGGCGGATAACGCCACATACTCAATTCAAAATTATAATATTTTTTTTATACATTCGAAAAAATTATATACAGGTATACGAATATTATAATAATTGTAAATATTTTAAATATCTGCACTTCTTTCATATTTGCATTTCTGTACATATTTCAAATACCTGCATTCTGTTGTATATATTTTAATTCTGGGTACACGTTTAATTCTTACTGTTATCTCTCTGTAAATTGTAAATACCTTACCGATCTTTTGTTACTTGTTTTTCTTTTGTATAAAGTTTATGCCTTCCTGTAAATAGCTCAATTACCTATTCTTATTCTTTTGTATTCTGTCTATCTATTCAAATAACTTTATTACTTGTACTTTCCAATAATCCCTTTTACGTTTCATTTTTCGCTTACTAACTGCATGACATCTGTACCTTTCATTCCTTCATAATTGCAATTTTACGATGGGTTCTTCGGTGGTTGGGTACTACAATCTATTTCTTAGTATTTCTTATCTCTAAAAATTTCCAGCTTTGTTACCACCCTATTGGTACCCTACTTTCATCTATCAACTATTAGCTCCTCCTTTATAAGTTTCTTAAATCATTCTTTTCAAAACTTCTGGAGTCCCTCTCGAATCTTTCTAGAGATAAGTCCTTTTCATCTGCGCGCATCGCTTTCATTGTTGTAAATATATGTTGTTGTTACCGTTATTTCATCGTTATCTAGTTTTATTTCTTCGTTCTAAGTCCTCCAAAACCAAAATCTAAAGACTATAAGGTGACCCCAAAGACTAAAGACGCCAACAGGCTAAAGACCTAACAAATTTCTTTTCATATTACCGATGTGTCGATCACAAGGAATCAATCGATATTAATGGTATTTTTTTAAATTTACAATGGTCAACACCAAGTGTAAATAATCAAACTACAGTCGAACTTCGATTACTCGAATCACTATGTGAGGCAAAAAAATCGAGTCATTGAATAAAAATACATATATACAGTATCTCTATTAAAAAGAGATGTTATAATCGTACATTATTAAGGGATTCCTCCAGAAAATTCGACTTATCGAAGTTGGCGCCAAAAATTATATTCGAACTAAAGCTTTATATTTCGAGTTATCACGTAAAAATTACACATATTTCTCAGAATTGACACTATTGCCAAACAATTGAACGTTCGAGTTATCGAAGTTTTTTTCGTAGTGAAAATGTTATTTACGTTAGGTGCATCGAATCAATTAGAAATTCTATTTTCCAACTTCTAAGTTTTTAGATATAATATAATAGTAAATATTTTGCCAAGCAATGTGTACTTTACACCGTTTTATATTCTGCTTATTTTTACAACTACTGCTACTTATTAGAAATGGGTGTGTCGACAATTCATTGTTAAGTAGACACGTATGTAGTGTACATACTGACGACTTTTATCATGTGCTTGCTTTATGTATTTATACATGTACGAGGTTGAGACAAAATATAAATTAATTTTTGTCATATAACCCCCATGAGAAGTAAAACACTTTGAAAACTGTGAAAATCTTGTATAAAAGAAAAATCTTTTTGAGGAGACTATTTGTGATTGCGGACTACCATAAGAGAAAAAAGGTATTTATGGTCCAAAAGAATCTTTTGATGGTTAGGTTATGGTTGGAAAGGTTACCCTTGATCAAATTCAGGTCAAGTAACTTTTTACCCATCCCTGATTAAATTAAAATTTTGACATATTTATTAATTGATAATTACATTATTAAAATGTTCTTGTATTGGTAAAATTGTATCTTTGCAATAAAATCAAACAAGAGACTTTCAGTTCTACGTAAGGATTTATTAGTTTGCGTCATAATGACAATTTGTAGCATTAAATATGTCATTCATTTTTATTCTCTTACACCTTACTGAAGTTTACAAAGCCCATGATAAGTTTATGATAAGATATACATGTATATTAAGGAGACAACATAAATACATAATATAGTAACGCTGGCTGATTAAATATAATTTACGGAGTATAAATTTTTCAGTAAAACTACATTATTTTTATATTAAACTAGCAGCAATACCCGGCCATGCTCGGGTAAGAATATATTACACGTTTGATGGAACATTCTAGAATATTCGCGAATTTAAAACTATCCAGAACATCCCATAATGATTCAAAACTTTTTTTAACAATCTCGAACATTCTTGAATGATCTTTAAGATTCTGGAACATTCTTGAACATTGCCAAATCATTCTGAAATGTTAGTAGTGACATCAGTAGACGCCTGGCGGGGATGACTAATCGATTGATAATAATTGATCAGTTATCGACCACTGAGTGTTGAAGATTATTACAGTACTAATATCGCTATTAAAAAATGGGGGTTGGTAGTAGAAGGATGAAAATTAAGGGTTATATGTATTTTTTAATGCCACATTATAAAAAAATAAAAAATAAAAATTTTTTCCAAAAAATAAAAAGTTAAGGGTGGACAACTCTTATCACTTAGGGGTATGAAAAATAGATAGTAGCCGATTCTCAGACCTACTGAATATGCATATGAAATTTTATAAAAATTGATCAAGCCGTTTCGGAGGAGTTACCATACCATACAACTAACATTGTGACACGAGAATTTTATATATTAGATTTGGAACTTATACTTTTTTCTTTATTAATTGAATTGTTAATCGTAATTTACCCTACGTTTGTACTCCTCATATTATTGTATTTATGTAAAAAGAACAATTATCCATATGCCAATTTGACCTTTGAGATGGCCCTTATGAGATTGTTGTAGAAATATATAGAGGGAGTAAACAACTAAAATAGGACTCACCCCAAATTACCACTAATTAATTTAAAACGCGGACACGTGTTTCGCCCACTTCAAACGTGGGCATTATCAACGCGAGTGGTAATTTGGGGTGAGTCCTATTTTAGTTGTTTATTCATTTACCACAGTCTCCTTTTTCTACTTTTTATAGAGGGAGTGTTTTCGAATAGGGTTTTCATAAGACATTTTTGATTCTATGACTAATTTTTTCCACTAAGGGGTGTTAAAGTTGACCAATTTTTTTCTTCTCATACAATTTTAATACCTATACAGTCAAGAAACTTCGATAACTCGAATGATTATTAGAGGGAGTTTCTTAGAATAGGGTTCTTTAAGACATTTTCGATTCTATTGCTAATTTTTCCACTAACAAATTTTTTCTTCTGATACAATTTCAATACCTAAAAATCAAACAACTTCGATAAGTCAATTTTTTGATAAGTGGAACCAAATTGGTTGGCAATAGCTTCAACTATGACAAATATGTGTAATTCTAAATTGATAACTCGAACTCTCGAACTACTCGAATTTCTCGATATTTCGAAGACAATCTTTTCCCTAATTATTATTATTATAAAAGTTTTTTCTCAAAAGTTCCCCAAAGATTGCACTTGCCCCACTCTCCATACCAATTAAGGTATAAGGAATTTGGATGCATAAGATTCTACTGTAGTTATGATCAACTTTCTATAATAAAATGACCACTCTCTGCAACGAAACAAAACGGTGGCGGAACCAGAATTTTGAAAAGGGGGGATTTACAAAAAAGTTCTGTGCCTTTTCAAATTACTAAGTTACGTTCTTATTAAATATTGACTACAAAGTACAGATAAACTTCGATGATAAGCCCAACAAAATTTGTTGGCGATAGAATCAACTATGGTAACTCAAACTCTCGAATATCTATTACTTGAATATCTCAATAACTTCAAGATACTATTGGGCGCTAACTTCTTGTTTATTTCAAGTACCATTGGAAAATTCATGTTAAAATCTACAAGAATCAACTTATCAATCATATGAAAAACCTATTAATTTTTTTTATCCATTTTTACTTTTCAAAAATGTCTGATCAAACAAGGGTATCTTCGAAGAACCTGTTTTCCTGAAAACGAAAGTTTCTTCTTAATCTCTTGAAATTTTTCCTGCACTTGTATTTAGTGACACTGTAGATACAAATTGCACACCAATTTGAGATGTTTTAGGAAAGTAACAGTGACCCATTTAGGAAATATGTTAACCTGTCGTAGTTTAATGTTTCATTTGAACTCTCTTATCGGACATAAAATTTATTTAGTGTTATTATAATTATCACAATGCGTTAAATTCTTAATTTTCCTCGAATTTTGATGAGTGCAAAGGTTAGCAAGGAATTTCCTAATCTTCCCAGTATCATCCAAGTAAAACAAAACAAAGACAATAATACTCATTAAATATATATAAGTAGGTACATATTTTCAGATGATCTTAATTGTGTGCAGATAAAATAATTTTCCTTGAACCTATACCTATTTTTTTATTAATTATTATTAATAATTATTCAGACACAATGCGTAGTTGATATGTAATTATTTTTTTATATTCATATTTATATATCAAATTGACGAATGGTTAAAGGCGGCTCCATATTTCAATTAATGTAATTAGTACTTAGTAATTTATTAAACTTATTATCAGACAAAAATTTATTAGTCACCTTCACTATGCAAATCTTTATATGTACATACATACATATACAGGGTTATTCACCCTATACGGCACGGAATATTATGGCCAAAATATGAAAATTTCAAAAACTTTAACTTTTGGGCTATATAGGGGTCTATTATGGTTACCTTTTTTTTTTAAATAGTTTCGGTGATGATTTTTTACTCACGTGCTTTTTTACGTAGGTAGGTGTTTTTCTTAATATTATTGAATGTACGTTGATGGTATAAGTGTCTCTATTATTGGAGCACCAATAATAATGTCTGTACAATTTTTATTGTATCTATATAGGGGTCTATTATGGTTACCTTTTAAACTTATTTTCATATTATACAGGGTGTTCAAAATGCCCTAAAAGTATCAAAGTTATATTTTTTTAAATGGAACTCCCTGTATATTATTGCATTTATGGATTCTTCGATCAAAATAAGTGTTTGTTTTGATAAGGTTTATAACACCTAAACCTTAAGGTTTTTTAAATAATTTGAATTTTATCAAAATCTAACCTAATTTTCATGTTTCAAGTACTTAAGAACTATTTAAGTTATGTAAGCGAAATTTACAATGAAGTGTAACAATAGATCATATTTTATATCTCAATTATAATAAACTCGTCATCTTATACAGGGTGTCCAAAAATTAATACTACTTAAGTAAGAACCTTAAAGGGTTGTAACTTGATTAATTTAAATGGAACGATATATTTTGTAACATATCAGAGATGTATTTTTTAATTATCTATCGATTGGTATGAGGGCGTTCATAACTTAAGTCTTCGCTTTTTTTCAGAAAACGCTAAATAATTGTGTTATGCGCCATTTGGAGTTTTTTAAATAAAAGTTCCTATGTATCTAGTTGCCATTGGTGTTTAGATGTTGGATATAACAATGTAAATATCTTAGGCATTTCACACATATGTAAAAAACCCATGAAAATTTATTATTAAATTTTCTTGTTTGTTTAATTAAATTTGTTTTCATTTTCTACAATAGCTAGGTACTTATGTAGGTGGTTTATGAATGAAAATATTTTGTTCTTGTCTTTCTCATGTGTTTTTAAACGGTGTGCAGAAATGGTTACAATAGACTATTAGTACTGTGTACTTTTGCAAACACAATTGTGCCGTTATTAATAATACACTTTATACCGCAAAAATAATTACCTACATACATACTACTATTAAGGCAATTCGGGTAATAAATAAATGACTTGCAGACTACTAATTAATTGTTTATTGCAAAAACAGTAAATATACTTGAATTGTGCGTATATTATGAAGGTTTGCTGTTAGATATGACGGTATGAGTAACATATTTGTATTTCGTATGCCATTCATTTATACATACACTAGCAGCAATCCCCGGCGTTGCTCGGGTAAGAATATATCACGTTTGATGGAACATTCTAGAATATTCGCTAATTGGTTCGAATAGGAAGGTATTGTTACGTAATTTACAAAATCACGTATTTTTCTTTCAACACTTTTATTAAATTAACTGGAACACAATAACGATTCAATAACTATTTTGATAACAACAACAACTCAACAACTATTTCGCTTGTCAATCGCTTTATCTTCTCTCCTCGCTTAAATCTGTCGCTCTCTTCTATCAAATGCTCTCAAACTGTCCAACGCTGTTCTTTATATAGTATTATGGACGTTTCTAGGCAACTCTCGAAACGTCCAGCAACTCTCGGACTTTCTGGAACGCGTCATAGGTTACTTCCACACAATTTTCGCAGTCGGCGCTTGTCAACGTCAGAATGACACATCTGTCACAGTATTATCAAATCAGTGCAATCGAACCAATCATTTACAATAAAATTGGCAGCCTTCAACAGCCTAATTCATAGACTGTTTATGATACCTTTAAATAATTACAACTTCCAAAAAGAAATACACACAAGAAAATGTATCGCGAAAAACAATGGTTACAAAACGAGTCTAATAGATAAATTAATTAAAAATAAAGAAAAGAAAAGCACCCTTAATCAATTTTATACTCCAGTTAATTCAAAAAGTAATAGCAATTATACTTACATAAATTATTGTGGAAAAATAACTCACAAAATTTGTAATAACTTAAACAAATTAAACATTAACACCATAGCTTTAAATAAATGTAATTTAGGTAAAATATTAGTGAACAACAAAGAAAAGACAGAATTATTAAACAAATCTGGAGTATATAAATTATCATGTAATACTTGCGATGCATATTACATCGGTCAGACTGGCAGAAACTTAAAAATCCGCGTAAAAGAGCATAAAAAATCAATAGCAGACAACAAACATAGTACCGGCATAGCTCCTCACTGTATAAACCAAAATCATTTTATTAATTCATATGAAATAAAGCTATTACACAATGAAAAGAAAGGTAAACGTTTGAATTTACTAGAATACTTCGAAATTAAAAAATCTATAAGAAACAAACATCATATCGTAAATGAACAACAAAATTTTATTAATACACCGATAATTGATGCCAGACTTACACAAACAATATGCATTTCCGAGTAAATAGCCATTAGGACTTTCCGTATAATATTATGTATAGTAAATTTGTAATATTAGCTATACATAGAAGATAAGCAATTCTTAAAGTTAGTAAAATTTTGTTTACTCTTGATAAAGGTATAATTATACCGAAACAATTGTAGAGTTGTAATAAATAAATTATTCTGAAACATTTAAAAGTGATTCTTTTTACTAAATTTACGTATTATAAGTCTGGAATTTGAAAAAGCACAAAACTTCTTGTAGTAAATCCCCCTTTCTCAAAATTCCAGATCCGCCATTGATAGGGCGTTTTGTTTCGTTGCAGAGAATGGTCGTTTCGTTAAAAAAAGTTAGTACAGTACAATCTAATGCATCTTCCTTATACCTTAATAAGTATGGAGAGACGGGCAAATGAAATATTAGGGGAAGTTTTGGTAAAAACTTTTGATAATTTTAATTATGTGGGAAAAGATGCTTGAAACACATAAATATGTATATGAATTAAAACAGAGTGACAGAAAAAGTGATATATCGTTTGTAAAAAGGACAACAAAATTTAAAAAGCAACAGAAATATCTCAAAATATTGAGCAGGAAGGAATAAAAACATACGCCAGACAAGTATTTAAAGGCGGGAGAGAGCCAAAGCTCATAAGATTCATAACACCAAAAAGTTAGATTCATTGGAAATTTTGAGAGCTTTTTTCTTAAACAGGATTTTCAAATTGCTAATTATAATTCAAATTTTTAACTTCCTTCAGACACTTCTTGGTAATATGTCGGTCAAATCAGACGAACTATTCACGTTAGGTTCAAAAAGCACTTAACCCATGCTAGATACCGTAGACCAGAAAAGTCAAATGTTGCTCAACGTATTCTTAGTAAAAACCATAGGGTTAAGGAAATTCGATATAATTTCAAATTGGACAGTTTTGAAAACATGTATTTATAAAAATAGTTGCCTTAACGGTGACAAGGGTCTTCGAGTTATCAAAGATTTTCGAGTAATAGAAGTTCGAGAGTTCGAGTTATCAAGTAAAAACCTGTGAGCCATCACGGGACGCCTGGCAGATGCGAAACATTAAATTTGCACAAGTAATATGCATGAAAGACAATATTACGACAGGAACTAAATATGGCATAATGAAAAAATTAAATATTACGAATTTTTTCCACAAAACGATGACTATTTATTTAATAAACATTTATTTTTATTAAATACAAAAACTAAAAATTCAAAAATTTATTTGAAGTTGCGACAACTCAATTCTTTTAATCAGTGACTTCAGTAATAGTTATATTCGATGTTGCCTCTGACAGCATTACTGTGATAATTGGTCGAGGATAACTGAAGTATGTTACAAAAGTATTGGACATAACATTATCAAGACATAAATAATAAATACAGCATCTATTGCTGTTGCATATCTAGTGGTAGTAGGTTCTCTTGGATTGTTGTTAATTTGCAATTGAAATTCTTTTTGAAGGAACGTAATTAACGGCATTGATTCATCTTTAGCAAAATTTTCATTGAAATCTCCAGCTAAATTCAATGGTAGTTTATATTAATTTATTTTAAAAATTATTGAACCTCTATGACTGTACGCAAATAATTTCTCATGTAAAAATGAAATATCATTCATTTTTTTATTAGGTGAAATGTACACAACAATCATAAATTAATTCACGTTCATCTTCTAGTTTACTATAGTAAACGACACCGTCGAACCGAGTGGAATGGCACAGTTCCTTGCGCATGGCGACGCGTCGCTACGGCATGAGTCGCTACGCCGACAATCTGGTTTACCCGCGGCTATAACATCAAAAATTACACTAATCGACGTTTGAGTTATAGAAGTTTTTTGTATTTCCTTATAGAAGGGCTTGGTATAGTGATTTGTAAATATACAGGGTTTTTCAAGTTGATGGGCTATTAGAAGTAGGTATATGAATTAGTAGAAGGAATTAAATTCTGAAACTTGGGCTCATTTGGTTATTGTTTATGCCGCTTCTTTTAAAAATATTTTCAAGTTCGATTTACATCCGGTTATACCGGAAGTCGATACCAACTTTGTTATTTTAAATGGAATGGTATATTTTTTACGCTGAATTCGAATAAAACGTGTAATTCTAAGGTAAGTTTGATAACCAACTTGTACACCTATGACGATCGGTTTCTGAGTTAATTTAATTTATAGAAAAAAAATCGCTACCGCAACCCAAATTATAAAAAAATCATAACTTCCACAAAATACGACTAAGAGTGTTGAAATTTTTACTAGTAATAGCTGAATATTAGTGCTAACGCCTTGACAAAATTGAATTAAATAATTTATACAGGGCGTTCAAACTAAAATTCTAAAATTGAAAAACTTCAAACACGAATTACCTCGTTTTTTCAAATGGCACCTACTATTTTTTATTTTTTCAATCGATTCCATTTTTTATCCTCTTTCAATCTATATGGATACTTCCTATTTAATGTAATAATTCATAATAATTCCAAAATTTTCAAATAAAATAGGAAGTATCCATATAGATCGAAAGAGGATAAAAAATGGAATCGATTGAAAAAATAAAAATAGTAGGTGCCACTTGAAAAAACGAGGTAATTCGTGTTTGAAGTTTTTCAATTTTAGAATTTTATTTTGAACGCCCTGTATAAATTATTTAATTCAATTTTGTCAAGGCGTTAGCACTAATATTCAGCTATTACTAGTAAAAATTTCAACACTCTAAGTCGTATTTTGTGGAAGTTATGATTTTTTATAATTTGGGTTGCGGTAGCGATTTTTTTTTCTATAAATTAAATTAACTCAGAAACCGATCGTTATAGGTGTACAAGTTGGTTATCAAACTTACCTTACAATTACACGTTTTATTCGAATTCAGCGTAAAAAATATACCTTTCCATTTAAAATAACAAAGTTGGTATCGACTTCCGGTATAACCGGATGTAAATCGAACTTGAAAATATTTTTAAAAGAAGCGGAATTAACAATAACCAAATGAGCCCAAGTTTCAGAATTGAATTCCTTCTACTAATTCATGTACTTCTAATAGCCTATCAACTTGAAAAACCCTGTATAGTACCTACCTAAATTGCGTTATGATGTAGTCTGTAGTACAGTATAGTATAGTATACGTAGTATAGCAACTGCTGATAAGATATTAAGACTATAGTTTATCTTTTAAGGAAAAAATCTAAAAAAAGAGATAACTGTGTTTGTTTTATTTTGAAGCTTATAAATTTTATTGAACACGTAAATCACAGACAGTAAGTATCCTGTCTAACGCAATATTCGTAGACAAATTAGTCCGGTGGTTTATGAAAAGAACAACAATTACACGTCGAGGCAAAAACTAATATAATATGATCTGTAAAGAGAGGTCAATAGGGAGAAAAGAAACCGTTTTTACGACATCAATTTTCTTTTTCTTTTAAGTAGTATGAAACATAATAAAAATATTTATTGTAAAATAAATCATTATAAAAGGTTATACTTTGGCATGGTTCGTTAATTTATCTTGTCATAATCTTATGACTTTCACGTCAATAAGTCTCGAACCATTAAAAGTTTTTTGAGTCATATAGTGATTCGAGTTATCGAGGTTCGACTGTATTTACATTTCTTATTTCTTGGAGAGTTACTAAATTTTACTCTAATTGTGTGTAATAAAACTTTGTAAGGACGCTATTAATTTATACTCGTAACATATCATTGTAAAGAGCGCCAGCCCAATGTGCCAATAATAAATTTTTAAGTGTAATTCAGTATTAAACTTGGCGATTGGATTGGATTCTGGTCGTCGGGGTGTTGTGCGTCGATTTGGTTCCTGTAAATGTAAATGGATGAGTTGCGTGCGTTTCTACGTATGTTACAACATATAGGCAGTGTTCTTGCGTCGGTCTTGTGTGAGTAATATAATAATTGGCGCGTGCCCAAGAATTTCACGTGCTTCTTATTCCCGTTGACCTAATAATACACCCCAGCTGACTGACTGACTGACGGACTAACGTACGAACGAACGAACCGAACTAAAAACTTACGACTGCGAAAAATCAAGGAAATGCCGACGAAAATAAATACCTATGTGCATGTATGGTGGATACAAAATAAAAATAACGATAGTTTGGAAATAGAAACGGACTGTACGCAATGCCCATAGCCCATCGATCAGTCTTAGTTTGTTAGTCAGTTGTCTGTCACGCCCTTTTTTTAATCATCTTCCTGACAGGTACTAATTCTTTTAAAGGACTGTCCTGGCTGCAAGAAATGAGACACTGATGAAATAAATTAGGGTCCATCCAACAATCTTGAAACAATATTAATTCATCCTTAAAAGATTACAGTAAAATCACGTATATATTAAGCTAGCACGACAAAGTTATTTTTCCGATTTCTGACTTGCACTATAATTTGTCGCTAATTTGTTACCAAATCTAAAAATTTGTCGCTCGTGCCGTTTAGCATAATCAGCTGTAGTGCTAGCTTGATATCAAGCAAACACTACACATAGCGTATCTCGAAAAGGAAATGTCGTAGGATATTACTGTAAAGGCCATAATTTGTCGCTGGAAGATGACACATTCAACGAATTTGTCGCTAGTCTTATCTCCAACTCATAAGCGAAAAACTGCTGAAAAACCATCAAACAATTAATCAAGGATTTCTTTGTTACATTTGTTTTAAGAGATCGGATTTATTTACCAAATTTTTTATATTAGGTTTCCCCTGTTTCCCCCAAGTTGGGCAATACGTTACCTTTCGAGAGTTTTATGGCTTTCCAGCAGTTTTTTGCTTATCAGCTGGAGATAAGACTAGCGACAAATTTGTTGAATGTGTCATCTTTCAGCGACAAATTAGCGACAAATTATGGCCTTTACAGTAATATCCTACGACATTTTCTTTTCGAGATACGCTACGTATAGTGCTAGCTTAATATCAAGCTAGCAGACCAGCTGATTATGGCTAAACGGCACAAGCGACAAATTTTTGGATTTGGTAACAAATTAGCGACAAATTATAGTGCAAATCAGAAATCGGAAAAATAACTTTGTCGTGCTAGCTCTCTTCTCAAATTGAAAGGCGGACCTAAAACTCCCCTTTCCCTAGTAAATACGTCACTGCACTCTATTCTTCCGAATACTTTTGCTGTCAATGACTGACATTATTTTTTCGTTTTCTTTCAAAATTTTTTTTCTTCGATGTAGTTTATTATTTTTTTCTTTCCCACCAAAATCGATAGAAGATGAGTAACAGTAGGCGCGTTAAAAATTTGTTTTGTATCTAAAAGTATGCCGGCCCATTAATAATAAAGTAAATGTGCATTAAACAATTAAGCCCTCTCTCTCTCTCTCTCCCCCTCCCTTGCGCTTTTCGCACTCGAAGAAACTAAAATAACTCAACACATTCACTCAATAACTCGAATAGATACGATTATGAGAACGAGCTACGTTTGTAAATCTAAAAATAAATTACCATACATCAAGAGGAACAGATGCGAAATATTTACCGACCAAATTAGCTTCCACAAAGTTGGTGTTATTTAAATAATTTGATTCTAATTGCATTTCAATAGGAATGAGGCCCAAAAAGTAAAATGATGTACACACCTGTTTGTGGCCCTATTATACTTTATTTATATTGTTATTATATTAAAGTTAACGTCAATTTGTATGCAATTTTGTGTCAAGGCTCCAAACAATTATTGTGTTTAACAAGAGATCTTGTTATGGCGGGATATAAATTCAAGTAACTTTTTGATTACACATAATCTGGTGCTTTAAGTTCCAGAATACGAATGTAAATTGTAAATACTTGAGTATGTATTATTATCATTGCTGGCGTTCCAAAGTTAATGAAAAATTACTGTCATTTAATGATTACCATTTGACGACACACTCTGTGCCACACCACAAGTTTCCAGCAACAGAATACTCAAACTTAATATGCTCTTTTATTGAGAAAAATATCTAACAATAACTTCAGATTAGATAGGCATTTAATTAATTTTCATAATATCATCTTATTGTAGTACCTAATACATACGTAGGTTACGTTATCACACTAATATTATAAAGGCGAAAGTTTGTGAGTGTGTGAGTGTGTATGTTTGTTACTTCTTAACGTCTAAACGGGTGGAGCGATTTTAATAAAATTTGGTAGGGAAAGTTAGCTGATACCCTGGATTAACACATAGGCTACGTTTTACTGCGGGAAAATATCTTATTCCCATGGGAAAATCGATGAAAATGAATTCGCGGAATAATATAAATGCGAAAGTAACTCTGTCTGTATGCTACACAATCTCGCCTAAAATTTACTGAACCGATTTAAATGAAATTTGGTACAGAGATAGTCTAGAGCCTCAGTAAGGGCATAGGCTACTTTTTAATTCGAAAAAAGGGTTGTAAGGGGTTAAAATAGGAAAGTTTGTGCGGAAATTCCGTAATTTTTAAAGATAGAAGCTTGAAACTTGTTTTTTAGGCTTTTGATTAGATATAAATAAATACGACATTCAATGTTTGTAAAAATTTAACCCTAAAGGGATAAAATTAGCCGATGAAAGTTTTTGTGTAATGACCCTCCAAAAAGCTTACGGCCCAGAAAATTAAAATATTAAGTGTAAAAAGTTATAGAGGTTTTGTTTATTTGGATCAATAAAAGTAATTTAATGCTAAGCTATATAAACTATTTTAAACTATAATTAAACTATATTAATCTATAATATTATAAATGCGAAAGTAACTCTGTCTGTCTGTGTGTTACGCAATCACGCCCAAACTACTGAACCGATTTAAATGAGAATTTGGTACACAGATATAAAGCTAGAGGCTTGAAACTTATTTTTTAGGCTTTTGATTAGATATAAATACGACATTTAAAGTTTGTTAAAATTTTACCCTAAAGGGGGCAAAAATAAGGAATGAAAGTTTTTGCGTAATGACGTCGGCAAAAAGGCTTACGGCCCAGAAAATAAAAATATAGAAGAAAAAATTTTAAATACTGCCGAAAGTCACTATTCCACGCGGACGAAGTTGCGGGCATAGCTAGTGAAATAATAACGGAAATACAAATTTACTCTACTCGAGCACATTGTTTATAATGTACTTACATACGCAAGTAATCGCGTAAAAATTATATCTACCTACTTGATGTATTTTTTGAGTGCATGTTTGATATATTGATACACAATCTGCATTTTATTTTAATATAAGTGACGTCAAAACCTGCAAGAGAACCTTTGATTAATATTGTTAAGTATGTTTATGGGAAAACTGTGAAAAACAAATTGTTCATGTAGCTACCACAGGCTAAAACGTAAATTCAATAAAAAATTATTGATCAATACCTCGATGCAATCCATTTTAGCATTTCTACCAGCGACGTAAACTTTTTTGATTTGCGGGCTCGAGTTCATAAGGAATTCATTGATTTACTTCATAACTAGAAGTTTTTATGACATTGTTTTAGCATCCACAATTTACTAGGAATCATATCGTAAATTTCCTACAGGTTATAAACTAGAACAATGCCCAAAATGTTGCATATAAATTTCTGTTGGGTAGATACTACGTACATGCTTGTGTATTTTGACAATCAATTTCTAGTTGTAATGGTAATGGGAATGGCTGATGTAGTGCACCTTTTACTTTTGGTATCTACGACTATTTTAAACGTGCATTAGGCCAGGGGGGATCATTAAAAGTCACGTTAGTATTTCGGTAGCTTTTAAATGTCATCCTGAATGGGATTGTTTTGGCAACGCATCCACTGAACCAACTGTCGAAGTTTGTGATTATCATGTTTGTTCAATACGGGCGGTGTTACACATTTCCCTGTACAATGTGCATCATCCATTTCAACTTATTTGTTTTCGAGACCTAATAAACCATGCTCCCATCCCAGCTTTTTAATATAAACAGTATGCCTTATTATAGTTCACTATTATCAAAAATTAAGTTTTCAATACATTAAATATTTTCTAGTAGAAGAAATTTGTCATACTAAATGTACTTGGGCCAGTTTATGAAGGCGAAGTTGGCAGTAAAATAGGGAACTGTAACATATTCATTTTAGTACAGTTCGTTACTCAATTTATTACATTAATACACTAAAATCAAACTAAAATTGATGTTATTTAAATGGGCCTGACATATTTTTGGTCTTGTTCTTTTTTTTTATATTAATAGCTCTTTTTAAGTTCAATAATTTACTACCAGTTTAGCCTTCACAGTAATCAAGAGCATATTTTGCAATATTTCATTCTTATTTCCATTATCACAAACTTTTTGACTTCCCATACTTAAATATCATTACTTTTAGTTTACTACCAACTTCGCCTTCCTAAATTAACTTTAACATCACACTAAATATGAGCATATTCTTGGCTAATCGCTTTCATATTTCTATTAACGCAAACTATTTTCGGAAAAAAATGTCATACTAATTGTACTTGGACTAGTTTATGAAGGCGAGGTTGGCAATAAAATAGGGAACTGAAACATATTCATTTTATACATTCGTTACTCAATTTATTACATTAATACACTAAAATCAAACTAAAATTGATGTTATTTAAATGGGCCTACATATTTTGGTTTGTTCTTTTTTTTAATTAATTCTTTTTAAGTTAATAATTTATACCATTTGCTTCACATAATCAAGGCAATTTTAATATTTATTCTTATTTCATTATCCAAATTTTTGACTTCCCAACTTAAATTATTACTTTTGTTTATACCAACTTCCCTTTAAATTAACTTTAACATCAACTAAAATGACATATTCTTGGCTAATGTTCATATTTCATTAAGCAAACTATTTTCGGAAAAAAATGTCATACTAATTGTACTTGGCAGTTTATGAAGGCGAGGTTGGCAATAAAATAGGGAACTGAACATATTCATTTTATTACATTCGTTACTCAATTTATTACATTAATACACTAAAATCAAACTAAAATTGATGTTATTTAAATGGGCCTGACATATTTTTGGTCTTGTTTTTTTTTTTTATATTAATAGCTCTTTTTAAGTTCAATAATTTACTACCAGTTTAGCCTTCACAGTAATCAAGAGCATATTTTGCAATATTTCATTCTTATTTCCATTATCACAAACTTTTTGACTTCCCATACTTAAATATCATTACTTTTAGTTTACTACCAACTTCGCCTTCCTAAATTAACTTTAACATCACACTAAATATGAGCATATTCTTGGCTAATCGCTTTCATATTTCTATTAACGCAAACTATTTTCGGAAAAAAATGTCATACTAATTGTACTTGGACTAGTTTATGAAGGCGAGGTTGGCAATAAAATAGGGAACTGAAACATATTCATTTTATTACACTTCGTTACTCAATTTATTACATTAATACACTAAAATCAAACTAAAATTGATGTTATTTAAATGGGCCTGACATATTTTTGGTCTTGTTCTTTTTTTTTATATTAATAGCTCTTTTTAAGTTCAATAATTTACTACCAGTTTAGCCTTCACAGTAATCAAGAGCATATTTTGCAATATTTCATTCTTATTTCCATTATCACAAACTTTTTGACTTCCCATACTTAAATATCATTACTTTTAGTTTACTACCAACTTCGCCTTCCTAAATTAACTTTAACATCACACTAAATATGAGCATATTCTTGGCTAATCGCTTTCATATTTCTATTAACGCAAACTATTTTCGGAAAAAAATGTCATACTAATTGTACTTGGACTAGTTTATGAAGGCGAGGTTGGCAATAAAATAGGGAACTGAAACATATTCATTTTAGTACAGTTCGTTACTCAATTTATTACATTAATACACTAAAATCAAACTAAAATTGATGTTATTTAAATGGGCCTGACATATATTTGGTCTTGTTCTTTTTTTTTATATTAATAGCTCTTTTTAAGTTCAATAATTTACTACCAGTTTAGCCTTCACAGTAATCAAGAGCATATTTTGCAATATTTCATTCTTATTTCCATTATCACAAACTTTTTGACTTCCCATACTTAAATATCATTACTTTTAGTTTACTACCAACTTCGCCTTCCTAAATTAACTTTAACATCACACTAAATATGAGCATATTCTTGGCTAATCGCTTTCATATTTCTATTAACGCAAACTATTTTCGGAAAAAAATGTCATACTAATTGTACTTGGACTAGTTTATGAAGGCGAGGTTGGCAATAAAATAGGGAACTGAAACATATTCATTTTATTACACTTCGTTACTCAATTTATTACATTAATACACTAAAATCAAACTAAAATTGATGTTATTTAAATGGGCCTGACATATTTTTGGTCTTGTTCTTTTTTTTTATATTAATAGCTCTTTTTAAGTTCAATAATTTACTACCAGTTTAGCCTTCACAGTAATCAAGAGCATATTTTGCAATATTTCATTCTTATTTCCATTATCACAAACTTTTTGACTTCCCATACTTAAATATCATTACTTTTAGTTTACTACCAACTTCGCCTTCCTAAATTAACTTTAACATCACACTAAATATGAGCATATTCTTGGCTAATCGCTTTCATATTCCTATTAACGCAAACTATTTTCGGAAAAAAATGTCATACTAATTGTACTTGGACTAGTTTATGAAGGCGAGGTTGGCAATAAAATAGGGAACTGAAACATATTCATTTTATTACACTTCGTTACTCAATTTATTACATTAATACACTAAAATCAAACTAAAATTGATGTTATTTAAATGGGCCTGACATATTTTTGGTCTTGTTCTTTTTTTTATATTAATAGCTCTTTTTAAGTTCAATAATTTACTACCAGTTTAGCCTTCACAGTAATCAAGAGCATATTTTGCAATATTTCATTCTTATTTCCATTATCACAAACTTTTTGACTTCCCATACTTAAATATCATTACTTTTAGTTTACTACCAACTTCGCCTTCCTAAATTAACTTTAACATCACACTAAATATGAGCATATTCTTGGCTAATCGCTTTCATATTTCTATTAACGCAAACTATTTTTGGAAAAAAATGTCATACTAATTGTACTTGGACCAGTTTATGAAGGCGAGGTTGGCAATAAAATAGGGAACTGTAACATTTTCATTTTATTACACTTCGTTGCTGAATTTATTACATTAATACACTAAAATCAAACTAAAATTGATGTAATTTCAATGGGACTGACATACTGTTTGTTTTGTTCTTTCTTATTTATATTAGTTCTTTTTTTACTACCAACTTCGCCTTCAGAGTAATCAAGAGCATATTTTTGCAATATTTCTTTCTTATTTCCATTATCACAAACTCTTTGACTTCCCATTCTCACATATCGTACACAATGTTAATAATTGTGGGGAGTAGTCTAAAATTAACCAAGTTTTTCTACTTCAAATGTACTTCAAGAAAAGATTGTCTTATCAATTGTACTTAGGCCAGTTTATGAAGGCGAGGTTGGCAATATAATGTTGGACTGCAATTACATTCAGGCATTACATCTTTGACATTTAAATGGGCCTGTTCCCTTTCCCTCTTGTTCTTTATGTTTGTATTAACATCTCCAATAATTTACCACCGACTTCGCCTTCTTAAACTGACTCAAGTATAATTATTTATTAATAAGTGTACTTGTACATCATATATCTAAATAGTCTAAAATATTGTTTAGTTTAGTTAGTTTGATTAACAAACCCAGAGTATGTAATTTTTTTGCTACTATGTAACGTTTTCTTATGTTCTAACTTGGATATGACAAGAAATGTGTAAAATTATATTATTGTTGCAAAATCGAGCTCAAGGACCACGGTTTTATCTACTGTAGGTAAATTTTTATCAGTTTACCAAAACGTACGTAAACGTATTTTAACAATATTATTTTCATTGAGAAAACGCGTGTAATACTAAAAAGATTACGTATCATTAACGTATTACCGCTTTACAAAAAAAAAAAAATAACTTATGTAGGAAGTGGTAAAAATGATAACAGAGTTGACATATTTTATCAATTCATTAAAAAAAAATTAATGCATTCCATTAGGTAATTTAAATAACAATTTTAAAAGGTGTGACAATAGGATTAATAAACCATATTTCTGCACTTTAGGATGATATTTACGATCTATTGGACATTTTTGGGGGTAAATCTAAAAGGTTTCGTTAAATTTAGAAATTGCTTGCTTGGCTAATGCTGAGCGTAACGTAAAAAATGCATAATTTAACGTCTGTCCATTATTATGGTTTGAAACGTTTCCAAAATAATTTTTCTGTCACGTGTTTGAGTTACCTGAAAATAATGTAAGCCATTATGTCTATTTATACCATCGACTTGTCATTTGGGCATTGAAAGCATAATAAACGAGAAGTAATAGAGAAGTTAAAAAAGTATTCTAGGCAGTAAAGAAAGTTGATTTTTACGCCCATCTCACATAATGAAAACAGTGATTACAGTGGCAAAAACAAATTCAATTTCATTTGCCAATAAATTCACTTCATACATATTTTTTGAAGTATAAAACAGTTTAAATTCTTGTCAGTTGATGGCAGTGCCTTCATCTGTATAATATTTAGTTAGGAAAATATGTCGCCCTCTATTGATAATTTTTTATTTATTTTTATTCATGTAATAAGGGAGAATAAAATAGTTTTATTTATCTTAATCAACATTTAATAATTTTAAAAATTTTTTCAAATGAATCACATCTTAATGAGGTATATTCTGTTGCTGGTACAATTTATCAATTCAACATTGACGATGAGTTACATTTTTTTTTTAAAAAACGTGTAATTTAGTTAAAGCTGTGTTATAAATTGAACTCATTATTTGTCGTTTTTTTAGACCGGAGATTTTGATAGACTCATTTAACATTTACCATACATATTTTAAACGTTGCCAAATTGTGTCACGTTATATAAATAAATTAGAAATCAACGACTACATGAAAAAAATTGTGTTAAATTGGTGAAGGTGTGGGTACTCGGACATATTTACAACTTCCTTGAAGTCAATTTTCATTCGACTATGGTTTGGCAAAAACTAAGAAAAAAAAATGTGGTACTTTATGAATTTATTTAAGTGTATGTTGGCATGTACCTAATAGAGATATTTATGTAGTAGTTATTTCTTTAGTACTTTGCTAGCCACAAACTTTTCGAAATAATGTGCATTTTGTTACTCTCTATGTAACGATTTCAGGTTTTTGTCAAATTTCTTGTGTTTGAATTGTTGCATGATCATATAGCATACATAAATGCAGTTAGCCTAGTTCAGCAATGTTATTTAAATGACTTTCTACAGCTTACAGAAAGTTACTGTAATATGTGTCTCATGATTGGGACCATTAAAGACAAAAAGAATAGTGTAATAAGATTTAACAATATTTATATGAGTGACGTTTTGTTCAGCATCCCTGAACCACTTCAGAGCTAAAGAAAATATACAATAAAAACACTAAAAGTTGCTTTTGGTCTGGTCTCAGCTCTGAAGCGTTCAGGGATGCTGAACGAAACGTCAGCAATAAAAATATTGCTAACTCCTTAGATTATTTTCCTGAGATATTTTATTCGTTTGGTTAATTAAATATTTGGATTATTAATGTTCCAGGAATCAATCACAAAATTAATTTTAGTATTAAGTACCTACGTATTTAATTTTCTAATTATTTAATCAAGCTTGCATATTCCATTTTCTGTAATTTTTGTATATGTATTTTTAATTGGTCAAGTGGGTCGCCATGTGAAATCGGACAGGAAGCGAGCGTGTTACAGGGTAACTATGGGAGATAGAAAAATTTTAAGATACGTACAATCGAAACACGAAACATTTAAAGAATGTCACGTCACAAATCCACTGTTTATCAATGTAATTAGTACTAAAAAAGAATTTTTTATTTTATTTTGGGAGAGACAAGGACGGACATACTCAGTAGCACCCCGCTATAAAAATAAAATTACCCTTTCGTTTTTTAATCTTCAATGCATTTCTCCTTGAAATATATAAAGCCTGTAGGGTTAATCTGAATTATGATCCAGAAATGCTTAAAGTGGAAACTGGCATTAAAATACTATTGAAAGTTTACAACTTTAGTTTTACTAAAAAAACAAATTTATAATTTATAATTAATAAATGAGAAAATTATCATATTCATTAAAGATATGTCTGTCTATTTTTGGTGAGATCTATTGAAAAAAATAAAGATTCAGGGAGGATATGATGAATTATTGACTAAAAATCCATAATAGGATAATGAACACAACCAGTAGGGGATAACATATTTAGTTATCACACTAATATTATAAAGGCGAAAGTTTGTGAGTGTGTGAGTGTGTGTGTTTGTTACTTCTTCACGTCTAAACGGCTGGAGCGATTTTAATAAAATTTGGTATGGAGTTAGCTGACACCCTGGATTAACACATAGGCTACGTTTTACTGCGGGAAAATATCTTATTCCCATGAGATAATCGATGAAAATGAATTCGTGGAATATTATAAATGTGAAAGTAACTCTGTCTGTATGCTACACAATCTCGCCTAAAATTTATTGAACCGATTTAAATGAAATTTGGTACAGAGATAGTCTAGAGCCTGAGAAAGATCATAGGCTACTTTTTAATGCGAAAAAAGGGGTTGAAATAGGAAAGTTTGTGCGGAAATTCCGTAATTTTTGAAGATAAAAGCTTGAAACTTATTTTTTAGGCTTTTGATTAGATATAAATAAATACGACATTCAATGTTTGTAAAACTTTTACCCTAAGGGGGATAAAATTAGCCGATGAAAGTTTTTGTGTAATGACGTCGTCCAAAAAGCTTACGGCCCAGAAAATTAAAATATTAAGTGTAAAAAGTTATAGAGGTTTTGTTTATTTGGATCAATAAAAGTAGTTGAATACTAAGCTATATAAACTATTTTAAACTATAATTAAACTATATCAATCCATAATATTATAAATGCGAAAGTAACTCTGTCTGTCTGTATGTTACGCAATCACGTCCAAACTACTGAACCGATTTAAATGAGAATTTGATACAGAGATAGATAAGTAGATATAAAGCTAGAGTCTTGAAACCTATTTTTTAGGTTTTGATTAGATATAAATACGACATTTAAAGTTTTTAAAAATAAGGAATGAAAGGGGGCAAAAATAAGGATTAAAAGTTTTTGTGTAATGACGTCAGCAAAAAGGCTCACGGCCCAGAAAATAAAAATATAGAAGAAAAAAAATTTAAATGCTCTCGAAAATCACTATTCCACGCGGACGAAGTCGCGGGCATAGCTAGTTGTACATATATCTTTTTCTAGTATTTTAAAGGGTTTTCATTAATTATGTGAACTCAAAATGAGAGGTGAAGATCAGTAAAGTTTTATCAAATTTTTAACACTTATTGTAGGGTAAATCTCAGCAAGGGTGTAAGAGTAGTCCAAATAAAGTTGCAAACATTCACGTAAAATAAATAGACGTTTCCGTAAGAAAAGGAATAATTACAACAATCCTTGAGGATCCTTGAGTACGTAATTCGACACTGACCGTATTTTTCATCTTAAGTTGTCTGATTTCCTAGATATCGAAAATTGGGCCCTTCCAAATTTCACTTAGGGGAAGAAAGATGTGCAAATAAAAACGAAAACTTTTCATATAAGAAATCGAACAATAACAATAGTCCTCTAAAAACCCTTATGACCCCATAAGTAACGATATCATCAAAAAAGCCTCGACTCTAATTTTTTTTTATGTCTCAACCCTTTTCCATCCTGTGTTATCTGATTTCATTGTCTTATAATTTTTATTTTAGCCATAGTCACACTTCTACTTCCCTTATATACAAATATATTTACATAGTAAGTAATATTTCATAGTCAATATCCTATCACAACTTATAAATCTCAATAAAAACACACCATGTATGAATATTTTAGGCTTTCACGGCCGGCATCAACTAATGGAACGGTATTTTTGGGCTAATTGTCCGTGGTCGATTATTTTGGAGATTTCCAGACGTTTCGTCCTAACTGCGAAAGACATCTTCAGTAGATACATTGAAAAGATAAATAATCGTCCACGGCCAATTAATTTGGAAAATACTACTCCATTAGAACACCCCATGTGATTAATGGACGCCCCTAAATAGCAGAAAATTAAATTACCAAAAGTGAAAACTTTCAAAAATTATTCAGGGTTGTATTACTTACATATTTTGAAAAGTTTCATAATAGTGAAGTAGACATACTGAAATATACATACATCACGTGACCGTGTTTTTTATTGGGGTAAATTTTTAGGACCAATTTAAGCGGATACTATTATCTATATTATAGTGTATATTAATAAAATTTATTATATTTAATTGATTTTATCGGTACTTGTTAGAAATTCCTATTAATTGTTTTGACGAATAAAAACATACAAGTTTAAAAATTTTTCAACAGATTTAATTAATCAACTTTACAATTGTTTCGCCAAACTTTGGCATCATCAGTTAATAAGTATAAGTTAATAATAAACTTCTGATAGGGGGCCGTTCATGAAATACGTTCGTATACAAGGGGGTGGAGGAGTCTTGCTGAGTGTGACAAGATGTGACAAGGGGGGACGGGGGGGCTACGGCAACGTGACGTTCGCCGACATTAAAAATTTTACTGAATTTTTACAGAATCCTTGGACTTCTGATAAATAGAAATATTATTTATTTGTTCATTACAAAAGATATTTATTAATTTATTTAAATTTTATTATTAAAATAAAATAAATATTTTTGACTATCAAAATTTGTGTATTATCAATCAAAATTTATCATGTTCAGGGGGAGGGGTGTTTAGTTTTAGTGACGTAATATTTACAGGGGGTCACAAAAAGTGTGCCACAGCGTGAGAACCGGGGGGGAAGGGGTAAAAAAAAAGCTAATTTTAGTGTGACGTATTTTATGAACAGCCCCTAATGCTAATGTTGATAATTAAATCTGTTGAAATTTTTAAACTTGTGTGTTTTTATTCGTTAAAAAAATAACATTTATTTGTTAATATCCTTGTAGTGTCCTTGATCACCCGATCAATTAACTCATACATATATTTATCTATTTACTTATTTTTGTGTACAAATATTGGCATGTTTGTTGTATTTCCACTAAAATTCTACTTTAGGGGAAGGTTATACTTACATACGTACATACACATACTCGTCCCCTGTAAACAACAACAGCCATCAACGTTTCAACAACCTTCGTGAGGCGTATCGCGAGCAATAAACTAACTTTTAAAAGGTCTACGTATATTATCTATTATACAGTAAGTAAGTAAGCATGTGAGTACGTGTGTGTTTACGTATATCGTGTAAAGTTTGTCATCTATTATGACAATGAATGTTCCTCTCGTCGGAAATTTTGTGCCGGACGGTCGCGATTTTCCTTGCCCTGGACTCGAGCCAAATGTAACAAGTTTTACACACGAACTCGTTCGTTTCTTTACCACACTCTCGGCCTACCGACCGGCGCGAAAGCGATAAGAACATTGTAGGTAAGTTAATAAGGAAGGAAGCAACGAGAATGCAAGGACGAGTATTTACATACATACGTATACGTATATATAGTTAAATACGAAAATATCCGACGATGATTTTTTATAGTACCCTATCTGCTACTATTGTAAACAAATTTTATTTGAAGGATTCGTTTCAGCAGTCTAATATGTATTTCATTAATCGAATCCGGGATAAATTAAAACAATCGTTAGCCAAATATACAATGCTTTATTTTTAACTGAAAGTTATTCACAAGAAAGAAAAAACGGACAACAAAACTATACAAAATTCTTAAATTATTTACCACTTACTATTTACTATACTAAACCCTCCCTTTGCACCCTCCGTATTTCCAACTTGTCTTGAAACCCTATTTCTCATTATTATTTCACTTCCATCATCATTCACCAACTCTCTACATTTCTCCATTACATGCTGCAAACATTCTATCTCCCTGTCTTATGTCCTCTTCCTTTCTCCATATTTGTACCCCCTACACTCCCTACACCCTACTTACTTATATCATTTCCTACTTCTAAATACTTTGGCATCCATTCCCTTTGCTAGTCCCTCCACATGGTTTCTCTTACAATTAGTCCTGCCGCATATCTTGATTCCCCAATTCGTTTTAAATCATCCCCCCTTATTATTTTTACCCTCGCTTCTCCACTCTACCACACGGAGAAAATAATCATGATTTTATTACTTGATGAGTCAATCAAAATTTTTCTAGTAAATAATACTAGAATTATCTATCATAAAATGTGATTATTAGAATAATCAAGCTAAATAAGTCTAGACTTTTTTCTCTACCTTTCGATTATTTTATCGTGTCGTAAAGAAAAAAATACTAGAATAAGAATAGTTTAGTAAAATAAGTCATAAGAAGTGTAAAAAATGTTTTCTAATCAAGTCAATTTTACTAGAATTCAGTCTCAACACCGAACGTAGATTGACTAGACATTTCTAGTAAAATCTCCTTGAGCGTCTGGTCGTCCATATAATTGACAGATTTTTAGTCATGTTTGCTAGAATTCTAGCAATATTTTCATGATTGCTTTCTCTGTGCACTTGTTCTTTATTATTTTTAAATCATGCATAGCCTTAATCCTCTCTCTATCACATCTGTTGCTTTGTCTTATTTATAATATCTTTCTCCTCCATATTTTTTTCATAATATCGTTGGTCAAATATTTTTGTCATTTTGCAATCTTTAATGGCATTTTTGAGTTAACTTTGAGAGATATACACGTAGCTATTAAAGAAAAATAATTTTTCGAGGAAAATTAAATTCTCGACAACTTTTATTCGAAAGTTTACTTCGAATTTTTAATATTTTTCAAGAAAGCGACCTTTGGGGTAGTTTGTTGTTGTTTTTACTACATTCGCGTGATCTAATAGTTCCTATGGGACACTGTAATAATTGGCTACAATCATATTTGACCTAAGGAAGTATTAATCTGATGCTTTGCCCTTCAAAATTGACAATCTAAAAATACGTATTGTATAAATGAGTAGAGGGGGTGTCTCTTAGAAAAGTTTTAGTGGGACGCTTTCCAGTGCTATGATAATTTCCTAAGCGATATCAAGTTGACCAATTTTTTCTTCGACTTTAAATATGATTCTGATAAATTCTCTATATAGCGAAATGAATATATTAAAAGAAAACGATATAATTTTAATTTTGATTAAATTAAAAAATAAACAAAAGCTAATGCTTAACAAACGAACAGAAAATATAATCACAATTATAATTTTATCTCCAGCTGAGCTTTAACTGTACACAAATGATTGGAATCAGTATCATTGCACTTTTCTTAACTTTAACTTGAGCGTAGGATCAAGATAATTGATTCTGACCTCTAAAAAGTGCACATTTATATACTGTTATACATACGTATAAAATGCGATAAAAATGAGTTAATGTTAAAGTTAATTTAATAAAGGTTCACGGAAGACGCAAATGATTATGTCATTGAAAACGAGTGGCAAGTGGCTATTAGCGGTCACACAGCTGTTTACGTTGGCGCTGTATTACAACTTTGTCGTTTACAAAAAAAGGCTTCGTAGACGTACTCGGGAATTTTTCATCAGTTTTTTTTTTATTAAGTGGTTGTTACTGGAAAGTTTACGTAATTGCGTTTTATTATTAAAAATGTAAAATACACATTTTACTGTTGCTATTGTATATACGTATGTATTTATGTGCCTATGTAATTATTGTTGTGGTATTAATTAATTGCTTTTCTTATTAGAGGAATGTACCTGTAAGTATGCAAATGAATTTAGCAGAAAATGTGATAAATAAAATACATTACTTACTTACCTACACGAAATGTATGACATTATTAAATTTTATTAACTACATAAATACATAGATAATGCTGACAAAAAAAATACATTAACAACTAAATTTGTTGCAGTGTTTACATATATCGATCTAGGTTGTATACAAAAAAGGTAAAAGAAATTATAAAACACTATTGAAATACAAAACAGAAAAGAAAATGTTTTGATGTATGTACTTTCTGAATTTATTAATAAAAAGTATATAGGGGTGATTATACAAAAGTTGGGTAACTCTTGAGAATATTTTGTTTACTATAGTTATTAAATCAAATTTCTACAAATTCGGGTGTATATGATGGCTAATCTAATGAATATATTGTTCCAAATCGGGCCAGTCACTTTTTTAAGTAGATTGTGAGATATTTCAAATTTTCAGAATTTGACTACCAGGGAACTGACGAGGGTAACATAGTATTGATAAAATACACAATTTTGTAAGAATTATAATGAAATTTAATAAAAATTAGTACAATTCACTTAGGATTTAATAATGGCACATGTCTTTTAAGTATTAAAATCACTTAGTAACAATTAAAAATAATTATTAATATGTAATACTGGGAGAAAATACTATCTCAGTTTTCAGAACAGCCTTTTGACATTTAATGTAACGTTATTCATTTAACTTTTTTAATTTGACCTAGTTTTACTTAACATTTCTAAGTAATCAACAAACAATAGAAACAAAAATCTAACAATATTTATCCTAAAAGTATTAATTATCATCAAATCAAGAACAATTACAATATAATACTATGAAAGTCAACTATCTCAGTGTTCATAACAGCCTTTTGACATTATTATAATGTTATATTACTTAACTTTAATATTATTTTGAAGCAATTTTACTTAACATTACGTATTTTTCTAATAAATCAAGTAAATATAATAAGCAATGCCTTAAAGACATCAAAAGAGATAGTAATAATTAAAATAAAATGAGATCTTTTTCTCCACAAAAAAAAACAAAAAAAATAAAGATTTCAAATAGTGCAAAAATAAAATGTTTTAAACTGAAGTATAAAATAGAAATGCTTATACACGTGTAGCAATTAAGATAAAAGTGCTCTAAAACAAAAAACATCAGTACCATGGAAACACGTCAGTCCTTCCTCTGGCGCGATACCTGACAAAGGACTGACGCCAACGGACTGACGAAAAAGACAAATTTGAGGTTATACGCGGAACTAATGTTTTTTTTTTGTAATTTCGAATATCAACAATGTACATATTAACAAATCATAGTTAACTATGTATAAATGGGAATAAACCTCAGATTAACAAGAAAATAACTACTTACCAAAGGACTGAATCAGCGCGTGTGCAGACGACAAACACAACCCAAGCTATGGTACAGTTATGGCGGCCGTCAAATTGTGTGGTCCGCAGCTAACTTCATTACCAACATTAAAATTCAAACAGGGATTTGACGTTGAATCAATGATATTTGGCACGAATTTCAGATTTAAACAACACACAACGGACTGACGAATGAAACCAAACACAAAGTTTCTTGTTTTTTTTAAATAAAGTGGAGAACATTGCATTATGAAAGTTGTAGTATATATTACTGTGTACATCACAGATTGTAGTAAATTAGTTAGTTTTCTGAAATCAATGATAATGTTTAATAGATAGTCACTTGATTGTTGGTATTCGGGATTGTGACATGCCAAAGGACTGACGTTTTAAGCATTTATTGTGTTTTTTTATTAACTTATATTTAAAATGAAGAGCTGAAATTGGGTGACCAAATAAAGGACTTTTCATTGTTTTAAAATAAAATTTAATCTCAAAAAAACTATAATAAGACTTTGTATATATTGGCTGATGACATTGAGTTACCCAATTTTTGTATATTTACCCATAGGTAGGATGGGCCATTCAAAATAAGTCACAGGGCTTTTTGTGTAAAAAAAGTTTAACTTTCGGAATATCCCCTGAACTAGAAAGAAAAAAACTTTTGGGTGTTTCATTCCCACCAATATTGGTGACCTTCCAAATACTAAGTATCCATGCCGTTGTGTGAATATCCTTTGAACAAGTTAAATTAGACCTGGATATCTTTTATTTCAACTCTAAAAATTTGAATAGGGAAATCAAAAATATTTATTTAATTTTCATAATAAAATTTAAATAAATTAATAAATATCTTTTGTAACGAACAAATAAATAATATTTCTATTTATTTAGAAGTCCAAGGATTCTGTAAAAATTTTAAATTTTAGATGACCGGCGAACGTCACGTTTCCGTAGACCCCCCTGCCCCGCTGTGACATCTTGTCCCACTCAGCAAGACCCCCCCCCCCCACTTGTATGCGAACGTATTTTATGAACGTCCCCAAAGTGAAAGTTTCGATCAATTTGGTTTGTGGCCAATTCTCAACCTATTTTGAAAAGTCGATTTCAATAGATTCTAACATAATACTTAAAAAGACACATTTTTTCAATATCAATAGAAATTTTAAAAAACTGACACCCCTTATTATCCATATCAAAGAAGAAATTTGCATTACCTGTCTACAGTAATATTTTTTCTCCTTGGCTTTTTAAAATTTTGAAAAAATGTCGCATGAAGTACAACAAATGTTCTTTAATTAGACCCACATTGTTGTATTTTAGGTAATGCGGTTTTCTTATGGATCTTGTGCCTTTCTGGTTTTTTTTTATCCTAATAAATTGCATGACTGATGAGCTTAAAATTATTTCAAATGATGCTGTGCAATAAAAAGGTTGATCTTGTTGGTCTACTTATATTATAGTATTTATTGATTTTTTGGTCAGATTTATATCAATGTCCCTGTCGACGTCTAAAATTCTCCAAAATCGAATACATTGTATATGACAAAGATATCCACAATTCCATTAATATTTAATGAACAACAAAAAAGTATTTCGTGTGCTGCACAAAATCAAATTCTACTTCGTATAGGTACATAAGTACATACTTTTTTTCGTGATAAATAAATTTGTGAATAATTAGGTATATTAACTTTTAAAAAATATTGTATAGACATTTTGTTATATTGCAAATTTGTACATACAACAATGAAATACGTATAAAAACATCAATTATTTAATACATTTAATTAGTTGTACGATAAAAAGAATCCGTAGGAATTATAACTGTAAATAAAACAAATTGAAGTACAAAATCCTGTCGTTATCGGTCAATCATTTAGAGGTCTGATATGATATACAAATGATATTTATAATTTACCACCGTCTCGCTACTCGAAGTTTTTTCCTCTAAAAATAATACATCCTTATATCATATTTTTAAAATAAAAAAGTAGTAAAATGCAATGAACATTATATTTTTTATTTGCTTAGGTAACAGGGGTAGAGTCAAATGTAGCTATTTTCAAACAAGATTTTTGGAATTTTTGTAACACTAATCCAACTGGGTGTTTTAGGACGTTTTTATTCATCTTTTAACAATTTTTTTCCAAATGAGGCCTTTAGTGAATAATTTTAATTTCCAAAATTATTAAAAATTATAAAAAAAGTATATTTTTATTAAAGCATTACTCAATAATTATAAAAAAAGTATATTTTTTATTAATACATTACAGAGAAATGATGATCGTAGGCTTTCGTATGGTAACCAAGTATTTTCCGGGTTGTTGTGCCGTGGTCCTGTCTTCCTCCTTTACTAGACGTCTCAACTGCTGGCATCCTCAGTAGATTTCTGACTCAGTCTCAGCAGAAGAAGCAGCATGAGCAGCAGAAATCTACTGAGGATGCCAGCAGTCGAGACTGCCGAAACGTCTAGTAAAGGAGGGAGGTAGCACCACGGCACAACAACCCGGAAAATACTTGGTTACCACATTACAGAGAAACACTTTCAATAACAGATTCTACCAAAAGTACCTATTTAATAATTAAATAAAAGAGTATTTGGAAGTTTCAACGATTTATTATCAACGCTCTGACAATTGTTTCGACCTGGCGGTCATTAACGAAGAGCAATTACAAATACTGAAATTACACTTAGACTACATCCCCTTAAATACTACTTGGTACATGACGTCATGGAAAAACCTAAAGTCTACATAAAATTAATACCTATAAGTTCGATAATAATAATGGAGTGTTGTTCGAGCAAAGTTCTAATTGATTATTAACTAGATGTTTTTTGTTATGAATTGCCTTTTTAATTTCTAAATTTTCTAATAACTTTAAAATATGGTTTTTCTTTTCTGTATGTAGAATTTTTACATTGTTTATATCTAATTCATGGTTATTGTTAACGCAATGTTCTGAAAAACCTGTTGTAAGTTTAACATTTCTTATACTAGAGATGTGTTTGCTAACACGATTTTTTATGGCCCTAGCACTTTTTCCAATATATATGACATCGCAATTGTTACAGTGTAGTTGGTATATGCCACTTTTTTCTGTTTTTTCCCATTTCTGTTTGTTGTTAACCAAAAATGAGCGTGTATTGCTTTTGTTTATTTCAATTGTATTTAGTTTTAATTTATGTAGTCTGTTTTTAATCTTGGTACTTACATTATTTACATAATTGATTGCACAGAAAGTGGGTTGTTCACTTGTGTTTTGAAAACCAGAAGTTAACACAGTTCTAGCTTGTCTTCTAGTTTTTTTATTTACTAGGTTGTCTATAACTGTTGTTTTAAACCCATTAGTTACAGCAATATGTTTACATTTTTTAAAAGATTATTATTAGAATTGAATATCATTTTTTCAAATTGTGACATGAACATTTCCGAAAGAATTGGTGAAAGTGGTGAACTCATAGGAAGACCATCTTTTTGTACATAAAATACATCGTTAACGTTGAAATAGCTCTGTTTGATACAAATATTCAATATATTCTCAAACTCAATTTTCTCCATTTGAGAGAGTTGACACGAAGCGATTTTTTCTTTCATGATACTTTCTAGATTTTTGATTGGAATGGAAGTGAATAAGTTGCTGACATCAAATTTAAATACGACACTACCGGTCTTAAAGGACAGTTATCCTTGTGAATTTTTGGAAGCCCGTAAAAGGTAGGACTGTGTGGATTCATTACTTTATATTTAAATGCTTGATTTTCTTTTATTAAATGGGAGCAAGATTTCAATAAAGATATGACATCACTTTGAAATTTTGGGGTGGGATCAATTTTTGATGTTTGATACGTAGCATTGTTCAAAAGTTCTTCTAGTTTATTATTGTAGTGTCGTATTTAAACGCACCATGCTATAAACTTTGCAAACTTGCCAACAATATCATCATAAACAATTTAGACTATAAATCAAAATATAGTATCAAAAACTCTTTGGATTTCGCTGATAAAATAAAAAAATGTTTCCTTACCACACAATGCCACGTTTGTATCCTTTGATGTCAGCAACTTATTCACTTCCATTCCAATCAAAAATCTAGAAAGTATCATGAAAGAAAAAATCGCTTCGTGTCAACTCTCTCAAATGGAGAAAATTGAGTTTGAGAATATATTGAATATTTGTATCAAACAGAGCTATTTCAACGTTAACGATGTATTTTATGTACAAAAAGATGGTCTTCCTATGGGTTCACCACTTTCACCAATTCTTTCGGAAATGTTCATGTCACAATTTGAAAAAATGATATTCAATTCTAATAATAATCTTTAAAAAAATATAAACTTTTGGTGCCGTTATGTCGATGACGTCTTTTGTATATGGACAGGTACTTCAAGACAACTTGACAGTTTCTTAAATCATTTAAATTCAATAAATAGCAATATCAAGTTCACTAAAGAAACAGAAGTTAACGGTTTACTTAATTTCTTGGACCTAACTGTTTTTCGTATAAGAGAAACAATTCATTTTAAAATTTACAGAAAACCGACTACAACAATTAATACTATACATTCATCTCTGCTAACCAGTCTCTAAAAATTAAATTATCAGGTTTTCATAGTCACATACATAGATTGATAAATATACCAATGTCTACACAGAATTTTAACTTAGAATTAGAAACTATCAAACATATTGCTGTAACTAATGGGTTTAAAACAACAGTTATAGACAACCTAGTAAATAAAAAAATTAGAAGACAAGCTAGAACTGTGTTAACTTCTGGTTTTCAAAACACAAGTGAACAACCCACTTTCTGTGCAATCAATTATGTAAATAATGTAAGTACCAAGATTAAAAACAGACTACATAAATTAAAACTAAATACAATTGAAATAAACAAAAGCAATACACGCTCATTTTTGGTTAACAACAAACAGAAATGGGAAAAAACAGAAAAAAGTGGCATATACCAACTACACTGTAACAATTGCGATGTCATATATATTGGAAAAAGTGCTAGGGCCATAAAAAATCGTGTTAGCGAACACATCTCTAGTATAAGAAATGTTAAATTTACAACAGGTTTTTCAGAACATTGCGTTAACAATAACCATGAATTAGATATAAACAATGTAAAAATTCTACATACAGAAAAGAAAAACCATATTTTAAAGTTATTAGAAAATTTAGAAATTAAAAAGGCAATTCATAACAAAAAACATCTAGTTAATAATCAATTAGAACTTTGCTCGAACAACACTCCATTATTATTATCGAACTTATAGGTATTAATTTTATGTAGACTTTAGGTTTTTCCATGACGTCATGTACCAAGTAGTATTTAAGGGGATGTAGTCTAAGTGTAATTTCAGTATTTGTAATTACTCTTCGTTAATGACCGCCAGGTCGAAACAATTGTCAGAGCGTTGATAATAAATCGTTGAAACTTCCAAATACTCTTTTATTTAATTATTAAATATTGAAATGTTTTATCGAGATTGCACCACCAACAGTATTTCCAGTATTGAAAGTACCTATATCAAATTACTTATCAATTTTTTGTGTGCCTATTTTTAAACGAAATTCACAAGAAATTTGGAAAATATTTTGAAAGGGTTTTAAAATATGTGCTTTCAGCTGTCTTTTGTTAATATACTAAATATCTTCTGAGGGTCGTGACATTTTTAATACCGCTTTCCTAATATTGTGGAACATGAACATGGACCTCCAAATAATTGACTGATAAATAAGATCGAAATTTTGCACTTCAAACTTTATTATTTATTGTAGTAACTTGGATGGAAATTTACATCAGATATATGGCAAATTTTTTTTCAAATATGTACAGTATATTATTATGATTATGTATATTATAAAAATACAATAACATGTCTGCAATGTAAAAATATAAAAAGATTATGTTTAAAATATGTATAGGTAGCTCTGTATTCACCTAGTAAAATCTAAAAAGAGGAGTATTGGTAAAATCTAAAAAAATTGTATCTATAGATTAAAAAAATTGACGATTCCCACAAATATTTTTCGAACTTAAGAAGCAGTTGCGAGAATATTTAATTGTACATATATAATAATCGATTTGGACAGGTACGCCTAATAATTTCACGAAAAAAATAAATGTGAAATTTTATAAATAAAAAATTAAACACTTGATAGTTTCATCCAAAAAATTAATTAAGTGAAATTTCATAAAACTTTCACCGAACAAATAAATTCTGTGAAATTTCACACGTTTATTTCCATTCTGAAACGATCAAGTCATATTTTTTTATTTTTAAAAATTCATAAAATTTATTTATTTATGAAACTATCGTCATATTTTTTTCTTTCTGTTAAATTTTATGATGTAATTCTTGTACCTTAGACCTGCAGGTAAAGGGGTTCGTTAAATATTTTTGTATGTATTGTTAAATTTTGACCAAATCATAGATAATTATGAGATTCGTATTTAACTGAAATTCTTGTTAGTCATTGGTTTTGTAAATTTCAAAATAAAATAACGTGCTTATTACTTTTCAATGCATAATTGTTTTTTTTTAATAAAGTACATAATTTATTTATTCATTATCAGACATAAAAATATTTTTTTTTTTTGGAAAATTGTAAGGGTATCAATTTCGTAATATATTTGAAAACTTGAAGTATTCATGGCCAAAAGTAGTGCTGTGCTTCCTCCCTCTTTCACTACGATGAAAATTTCATAAGCCATGGCCCTGGGATGCGCAGACATAACTCCGCCCATTGTTACCTAAATGTCTTAGTATAAGCTCAGCCTCTCCGCGTTGTCGTGTATTTTGCGGCCCGTGGGACTTTGCTTTTTAGGTGTCATAACTCAACTTGGTGACGCTACTGCAAAACACAACAGTAGACGATCTTATTATTTATTACAAGCGCGATAAAACGACATTTAATATAGTATAGTATTTGCACTAATAATAGTGTCCTCATTTATTACGTCTGTTTAGATATAAACCATTATCAGAAGAAAACAAACAATATTGAATGCGTTTTATCGAAATGGCTTATCTGAAAAGGTAACCTGCTAGTAATGTAGTAACTTATTTAATTAAACCTTACACACTTGAAGACATATAATTACTTGCTTCTGACGATTCGTTTTGGCCATCAAGTTTCTCAATAATAAGGCCGTAGTTTTTTGCGGAAATATATTTTAATCTTGACTGTATATATTTTGGCTTTAAGTGTCTTTTAACAAACTGTTCTAATACAGATTTTAAACAAAAAAGAAACTTTTCTGTAAAAACAGCATTTTTTAAAAGAATTGTAGATGTTTACCCCAAATAGTAGTTTTTATTAAGGCAGAAAAATATGTCATCCCCATTAGTAATATTTAATAAATCTACTCAAATTTTAAAATTTCTGCTCCCCATGTTCTTTGCAGGATTAAATATTTTATCAGAAGTAAATTTTATATATTTTTAATTAATTTAACTCGTAGGATATTTAAATTATAAAAAAAGTAATTAGAGTTCCTCAAAAAAAATTTTTTTTCAGATGCTTACGAAGGAGGAGGAACCTAATGGTGACTTCTGCGAACAAAACCAACCATTGGCACTTCTGTATTAAAAGGTAGGGTGATTTTAAACTATTTTCAGTCAAACTTCGATAACTCGAATTAAATTGGTTGGTAACAGCACCAACCATGAGAAGTGCGTGTAATTTTTGTAATTTTTATATGATAACTCCAACTCTTATTAAATACAAGGGGGCGGAGGGGTCTTGCTGAGTGTGACAAGATGTGACAAGGGGGGTCGGGGGTCTACGGCAACGTGACGTTCGCCGGTCATAAAAAAATTTTACTGAATTTTTACAGAACCCTTGGACTTCTGATAAATAGAAATATTATTTATTTGTTCGTTACAAAAGATATTTATTAATTTATTTAAATTTTATTATGAAAATAAAATAAATATTTTTCACTATCAAAATTTGTGTATTATCAATCAAAATTTATCATGTTCAGGGGGGGGGTTACTTTTTAAGGTGTAATATTTACAGGGGGGTCACAGAAAGTGTGACACAGCGTGACAACCGGAGTGGAGGGGTCAAAGAAAGCTAATTTTAGTGTGACGTATTTTATGAACAGCCCCTAACTAGAATTTAGTGCTTCGATTTCGATTTCTGGAGGAATTCCAAAAAATTTTAAAGTACGATATTGAAGTACTTTTAAGAGTTAAGGGAAAAAATATATCAAACACAGGAAGAACTACAAATTATAGTAAAAATTTTGAATAGGACTCACTCCTTCTATATTACATTTTTGCTTGTCACAATCACACTAATATTATAAAGGCGAAAGTTTGTGAGTGTGTATGTATGTGTATGTTTGTTACTTCTTCACGTCTAAACAGCTGGAGCGATTTTAATAAAATTTGGTATGGGGTTAGCTGACACCCTGGATTAACACATAGGCTACGTTTTACTGCGGGAAAATATCTTATTCCCATGGGAAAATCGATGAAAATGAATTCGCGGAATATTATAAATGCGAAAGTAACTCTGTCTGTATGCTACACAATCTCGCCGAAAATTTACTGAACCGATTTAAATGAAATTTGGTACAGTGATAGTCTAGAGCCTGAGAAAGGACATAGGCTACTTTTTAATGCGAAAAAAGGGTTGTAAGGGGTTGAAATAGGAAAGTTTGTGCGGAAATTCCGTAATTTTTAAAGATTTTTTAGGCTTTTGATTAGATAAAAATAAATACGACATTCAATGTTTGTAAAAATTTTACCCTAAAGGGGATAAAATTAGCCGATGAAAGTTTTTGTGTAATGACGTCGTCCAAAAAGCTTACGGCCCAGAAAATTAAAATATTAAGTGTAAAAAGTTTTAGAGGTTTTGTTTATTTGGATCAATAAAAGTAGTTGAATACTAAGCTATATAAACTATTTTAAACTATAATTAAACTATATTAATCTATAATAAAAAAATGCGAAAGTAACTCTGTCTGTGTGTGTTACGCAATCACGCCCAAACTACTGAACCGATTTAAATGAGAATTTGGTACAGAGATAGATAGCTATAAAGCTAGAGGCTTAAAACTTATTTTTTAGGCTTTTGATTAGATATAAATACGACATTCAAAGTTTGTAAAAATTTTACCCTAAAGGGGGCAAAAATAAGGAATGAAAGTTTCTGTGTAATGACGTCGGCAAAAGGGCTTAAGGCCCAGAAAATAAGAATATAGAAGAAAAAAATTTTAAATGCTGCCGAAAGTCACTATTCCACGCGGACGAAGTCGCGGGCATAGCTAGTCTCCTATAATATTCTTTTACTATTTACGAAAAGGTGCCTTCAATAACGTAGGTTTTCGTTTAAAAATTTCCAGTTCGTATATGTATTTAATATAAATTCAGATAATTGATGTCGTAATGAAGGCCTCGGGGACCAATTAGTGTGTACCGAATATACACTACTATTATTATCCACAGGCGGCTGCTTAAGTATGCACAGTTAATAACAAAAAATATGTACAGTGTTGTACCTGCCGATCATGTCAATGCTACGAAATAGTTGAAAGGGACGGCGAGTCAGCGGCGGCGTGTGCGGGAGTCTGAGGGGGACAAAGAGGAGGCGTAACGCGTAAGTTCAACGACGTTCGTTCGAAATAATTGTTGTAGAACAAAAAGCGGTCAAGTGCGTTTTAGTAGTCACCGACGAGGGTCTATCACAATTTATTGCTACCTTACGCACAAAAATATTCCATCGATTTTTCGGACTTCGTGGACCTCAACGGCACTGTGAGGTAGAATTTAAATATATGTACCTTTCAGGCATTGAAAACCAATCTAATTGATTTCAAACATTAATTAAGTCGCCATATTTAATAATTTTTTAATTAATTTTTGTGTTCTTTGAGTCTCGTGATTGATGGCCTATTTATTTGACTTACTACAGTTTTTTTTGTGAGGGATACCTGTAAATAGAATTATCTATTATCAAAATTACAAATCCTTCAGGACTTCGAAAATGTTTTTGTTTCTTTTAGACTTCAAATCTAATTATATAAAATCAATCTGAATCTTTTCAAAACATTTTATTACTTTTGGGCACAGAACTCAGTAAGTACTTTGTAATCATTATTTCAATGATCATATTGAACAATTATTATTTTATTCTTATGCTATTTTATCCAGTTAATTGATGACCTATTTAGATTACTTAATACAATATCCATAATTTAGCAAAATTACAGTTTTCTTTATCTGAGGGATACCTGAAAATCGAATTATTTTTTATAAAAATTAAAAATCCTTTACAACTTCCAAAATTTATTACACAGTTTAGACTGTATAAAATCAATCTAATTGATTTTCAAACATTTTTATTACTTCTAAGTACAGAAATCAACACTTTGTGATCATTATTAAAGTGGCCATATTTAATAACATAATATATTTATTTATTTTTGTGTTCTTTGATTCTCATGATAGATGATCCCTTTATTTGACTTGCTACACTAACTAAAATTCAGCAAAATTACAGTTTTCTTTATTTAAAGGGTACCCGAAAATCGAATTATTTTTTATAATACTTAATGTTTAATATTTTTAACTTAAAATCCAATTATTGTAAGAGCGTTTTGTATAATCCATAAACATTGGAAACCATTCATGTTAATAACAATGTGCGTACGTATGTACATACATAGATTAAAATAATTGTTAGATACTAATGGTCACCATTCCTGACCCTGTTCATTGAAATTTTCCATAACAAAATTCACCTACTATTTTCTTCAATATTATTATTGTGAAGCACTTCATACATTGCATAATGTTTTCAGTTCACTGTACTTATTAGCATTAGCATTTCGTAATTTAATTACCGACTTGGTTGTACTATGTACCGTGACTTCTAAGGTAATACGATTCAAAACATTATCAAGTAAAATAAATGAATTTATCATAGGTAGATACTTTGAATAAATTATCTACAATTAAATTAACAACTGGGTACTCACTTGTCGACACAATTTTTAAGTTATAATAACATAATAATGCATGGAGAAACACATAAATAATTTAAATTGTCCATGCTGTTTGTAACATTGTTATTTCAATAGTAAGTACCTAATTAATTATAATTAAGTTGTAATAAAACGTATATGTAGATGTCAAGAAAAGTCGAATTTTGTTCTCCTTCTTGATTTCCTTGAATAAAAATAAGATCCTTACATAAATAATTTTTTATTTGAATTAAATTAAGGAAATGGGCATTAAAAAAAATATTCACTTGACTAACATGTCACATTAAAAAGTAATGAAATCCTAATTTCCTTTCGTTAGATGTACATTTTTCTTTTCAACAAAAAATAATCAACATGTCCATTTAATACGTCAAAAATAAAGTGCTCCAATGTTTTGACCAGCACTGTAATTTTCTTCAAAATTATCTACAAACATTAGCGCAAATTTAGGCTCTTAAATTGAACAAACTGCATCAAAATCAGATGGTTTTTAAACACTGATATGTCTTTTTTATATAGGGGTTGTAAAAAATAAAATTATTAGAAGCACAATTTACCCTCTATAATAATTTTGTCGGTTTGGCTCGAAATTATCTTATACTAGGTATATAATGTAATTAACGATTAAACTGTGAGCAATAAAATAATGAAAACCAAAAGGTAAACGACCTCAGTGTTATCTTATAGAGAGAGATACCACTACTTCATTATATTAGAACAAATTTCTAAAATTAAATATTAATAAAAAGAAATAATAACAGGAATAAATACCTTTAATACCCTATGAGATTATTCTATATATTCATGCAAATATTTTTTTAACTATTGATTAATTTATTGACTTTATTTTGAGTTAAAAGAAAATTGGTTCATCAAGAATTTAAAATAATCATTTAAGGGAATTTTTTAAACATTTAAAATTCCCCGCATTTGTTGTACAAAAGATAATTTGCTCATGAGAAATTCTGATGGGAATTTACACAAGAATTTGACCACAAAAATAAGAAGTGAATCATTCTGCAAATGACATTATTGACCATGTATTATAATAGATACAGCTTGATTACTCTAAGATGAGCTCTGAAGATTTTACAGTCGGCGTAGAAGAAAGAAAGAGAACGCATTCGGAGGAAAAAAAGATAAAAATCAACGCTCGACAAATTACGACAAATAAATATACTAGTTTTAAGACAGGGGTGCTTGATGTCTCCTCTCCGGTAGTCGTTAATTTAGTTTATACCTGAATCTCCCGATACTGTTATGTACCCAAAATTATTATAGGTACATAGATAACCTTTCAGTAATGAAACGTGTTAATATCGTAGCATTTTGCACACTATATTAGCAGCTTTTATATTCTTTAAAATATAATAATTATATAAAATATTTCGACCATTTTTAAATGAATAGTCGGGCGATTTAGTATGCGCCCTGACAAGTACTCTGCTTTAAACCAAGCATGCAAATGCATCTCTGTGGCTATCGCCAACAAGGCGTTACCTTTTGCCATTGCGCATATTAAGAACTAGTAATCCCGGAGACCATCCTAGAGTAATTTTACTGTACAATATTATTTTAAAACGAGGGGGTTCAATAGCTTAGAAAAGTGAGCTTGACTTTTTTAATTTGAATTTTTAGTAAAATACAAGACACTAACAACGCTACAATAAATTAAATGTAAAAGGGACATTTTCTTCAATAGGAAAAACTAAGGACAAAATTGTATTTTTTTATTTAGAAAATTAAAGCTTTTTTACTTTACTGTGATTTTTTTTTACATTAGTTCTTTAGACGTCAAGAAATATAAAAAGAAACTGTAAAAAAATGCGCTCATGTCTAACAATCAAAAAAAAAATTTTGACCTCAGTTTTTTCGATCTTTTTTCTAGAAGAAAACGTTATCACTTTTACATTTAATTTATTGTAGCATTCATTAAGATAGTTTCCTGTATTTACTAAACTAATGAGAAATATAAAAATATAGTTCGATATTGGGGCCACTTTTCTTAGCTTATCAAAACCCCTTCGTTACTACGTTTCGTAGAGATATTAGTACCTACACATCGCCAGAATTATTTTTTTGTCTCCAATTATTGTCAAATACCTACGTTTAGCTTTTAGTAATACTCACTAAAATAAAAAAAATGTAATACATTATTTACGAACGGTATTAATGAGTCTAATTCATAAATAAACATTAATAAAAACAATAGAGCACTCCAATTCAATATTCTTTAAGATGGACCATTTGGAATTATTGCAGAGGGTTGTCCCTGGCGGAAAAACTGACGGGGGAACCGGAAAAAGTTTCATGTAAAGTATGCGTCGACTTTTCAAGTGTCATCTTCAGTCAGAGGTTGATTGTCTTCTAATAAAACATTCTTTTATTCATAAATAATACACAAATCGAACCTGTTACAGTCATTGATAAGGAATTTATTATTTTTAACAAACGGAACGTAAAAAATCAGAAGGATAACAACAATTTATTATTATGCAGTAAGTAAACGATCGGTTAGTAAGTTTAAAAAAGGAAACCGTTATTTTCCATTATCTACCTCCCTTTTATTTATAACAAAACTATTAACTTTTTCATTTGCTAAACGTACCTACCTAAGTACTATACATTTAAGTGCATTCGTTTTTGCAATGTACTACAAGTACCTACATATAAAAGTTGTGTCATTATAAAACAGTTTCATCTCGAATAGCTTTTGTATAATATTATGTAGTACGTTCGTTTTGTTATTAATAGATTGTTTGTTATGTTTGTATGCGTTCGGAAAAGCTATTCACGATAGAGCCGGCCGAACAGGCCATTAGCCATTATTTTCACCCGGTTTCCACATGCACATTTGTATTAGACATTTTTATCGATTCGTTTTGATTTTCTCGAAAATGTAGGTCACGGTTTGTTTCAGTAGTTGTAACTAGTGCCACTTTTTTTAACAAAAATATGTATTTACCTATGTACTAGGCACAATATTACACGGTACACATTATTAGTGTTATTATATTTTTGGAAAACTAACCTATATGTACCTACAGTTATAAGCAAAAATTTGACACAAAAATATTTTTGTTTTTTAAATTTTTTTAGTCGTAAATGTATCAAAAATGTGCAAATTAATATTTTAGGCACTTTAAACTTTTCAATTAATTTTTTAAATAACAAATATTTAATAAAATAAAATACTATTTAAATAATTTTCGGTTATTAATGAAAATTATTTTACACATGCATATAAGGCTCATTTTTATTAGAAGAAAATGTTCTTTTTTTTTAAGAAACAAGTAGGTACTTAGTTTTAAAATTAAAATTATTTATTTAAAATAAGAAAGCGTTTGTTTGTTTTAATAACATAAACGTGCTTATGGTATCTTCAAACGCATTCCGTGACAGACTGCTAATTATTTAATTAACATACGTACGTAATAAAACCAGTCGTAGCTTTTATAATGTTTCTGACTTAGGTACCTACTCCTGTTACTATTAGCAGTAGCAACCAATATTAAATTCCTCGTTTTAAGTCATTAAATTTAATATCATGAATGAATGATAATTGTAATCAAGTAATCGTAATACAATAAATAAGCAACAACACGGATGCATTTTTTAACATGATTAGGTATATTTTTAGCAGAATAATAACAATCGCGTTTAAGGTCATTCACGTAAAAAAAATGAATATCTGACTGGTTTATATAATAAACAACACGGTATGTAGTAGTAAAAATTGTAGTAAATATTCGGTCGGAAATGGTTGATGTTTTCCGGTTTATGGTTAACGTTATAAAAAAAAATAAACTCGGAACCGAATCAATTGTACCTATCACACCCATCGATACAGACGCAGCGGCACCTGTGCGCAGTCGCGCCCAGCAATGAAACATGTGACTGTCATTGCAAATTGTTCTTGAATTAAAGTTCACTCGGTCACTAGATCAAAGGGTTAACATGAATTAAAATATAGTTCTAAACTCGTTTTATGGCATTTTCCACGTTCTAACTGTTGCCACGAAAAATTCTACAGTGATAATTGGAGTCATAATTTTTCCAAGCGGTATAAGCAGTTCGTCACTCACCGTTTATAAGGGGGTAGTTGTGTCCGGGATGTCCCAGGAAGGACTTGAGTCCGCTTTCCAGCAGGATCGGTGAACCCCGGTCCTTGTAACTCATCTCACTGTCACTGTCACTGAAATAATACGTTGAGCGCGGAATTTTGGCGGTTTTTTCGGAACACTGCAACGGAAAAAAATGGAAAAAAAATGATAAAAACAACGACGACGCGTCGAAAGGGGCCGCCGCGATGGATCCCACCGTCAGAACAGCGTAAATAACAACGCACGAGTTGTTCTCTCTCCTTCCTCAGCTGACTCGGGCCCGAATCAATCCTTACCATTGCCGGCTAAAATAAGCCGTAAGCGGCGACGAGGAGGCGTCCTCTCGCGACGCAGTCGGAAAGCGCCGCGTCCCTCCGCCGTCGCACACAGTCCAAGGCTGATAACAGCCGACGATACCGTCACCGATGCGGTAATAATAGTAGTAATAGTAAAGTAGTAACATAATAAAATTTTGATCATTCAAACGTACTCCGTGCTACACTAATTTTGTGACGTGAGGCGGACGAAACGCCCAGGAAAGGAACTAACTTTAAAATAGCAGAAAATCGTTGCGGAAATTCCGGGTAATCCAGGTCCTATCAATAAAGGTATTAAAATTCGGAGGCAATAGCGTAGCAATCGATAAGCGGGGAAACGCCATGAGCTAGTGCCAGGATTGGACCCGGAAATGGCCCTCAAGGTCCGTTTCTGCAGCTTTTATAATGCATTGGGTCACTCGCGCACGCGTTCCAACGCGTGGGAGCCGAAAGGAATCGATCCTTGAGGTGGTGGGGGAACTGCAAAAGAACTTGCTTATTTAGACTTAATTTGGGATTTCGTTGCCCTACAGTCCAGTTGTGAAAAAAGAATTGTGGGGCACATGGATCTCTAATATTTTTGACAGGTGAAATCACTCAAGATGCTTTTGGTTATTATTTGTTTCGATATTACTGGATATAATTAGAGGACACCAATGTTTAGAAAGTTCAGGAAACTCGGGGAAAAAGTGAGGGAAGTTTAGGGAAAATTTGAAATTTAATACAAGGTGTAACCTAAACAAGTTAATGTGTTGATTTCTATGACGTGTGGGCGGACAAAATGTCCAGGAAAAGAACTAACTTCTAAATTGTAGAAAATCGTTGCGGAAGTTCCGGCCTTAAAATGGAAAAACTAGACCGAGTGCTCCAGTGCTTTCAATAGATAAAATAATGTTCCGCTGGCGGTAGCGTAGCAATCGATAAGCGGGGAGCGCCATGACCTGGTGTCAAATCAGGGACAAGAAAGGGCAATCAAAGTCCATTACTCCATTCTTTATAATGCGCAATGCCCTTGGCGCATGCTCTCTAACGCGTAGGAGCCGAAAGGAATTGATCGTTGAGGTAGTGGGGGGAACTATAAAACAGCTCGCACTCGGGCTCATTTACGCTTATTAGGGTCTCGTTGCCCTGTATTATCGCATACGGATCTCCAATATTTTTGACAGGTGCAATCACTCAAGTCGCTTAATATGAATGATTGTTCTTTAGTTGAATTATTAATATTTTCTACAGGAATCGATTTCTAACATTATTTGATTCGAAAACAAGATTTTTATACTGGATATAATTAGAGGACACTAATTTTTAGGTAGTTCAGGAAACTCGGGGAAAAAGTGAGGGAAGTTTAGGGAAAATTGTAAATTTTAATACTAGGTGTAACTTAAAAAAGTCAGTGTGTTAATTTCTGTGACGTGTGGGCGGACGAAATGTCCAGGAAAAGAACTAACTTTTATATAGTAGAAAATCGTTGCAAAAGTTCCGGTCTGAAAATGGAGCAACTAGACCGAGTGCTCCGGTACTTTCAATAGATGAAATAATGATCCGCTGGCGCTAGCGTAGCAATCGATAAGCGGGCGAGCGCCATGACCTGGTGTCAAGTCAGGGACAGGAAAGGGCGATCAAAGTCCATTACTTCGTCCTTTATAATACGCAATGTCTTTGACGCATGCTCTCTAACGCGTAGGTGCCGAAAGGAATCGATCGTTGAGGTAGTGGGGGAACTATAAAACAGCTCGCATCCGGGCTCATTTACGCTAATTAGGGTCTCTTTGCGCTGTATTATCGCATACGGATCTCCAATATTTTTGACAGGTGCAATCACTCAAGTTGCTTAAGATGAATTGTTCTTTAGTTGAATTATTAATATTTTCTACAGGAATCGATTTCGGACAATATTTGTTTCGAAAACAAGATTTTTATACTGGATATTATTGGAAGATACAAATATTTTAGAAAGTTGAGGAAACTCGGGGAAAATTTAGGGAATATTAGGAAAAATTTAACTCAAAATGTAACCTAAAAAGGTCAGTGTGTTACTTTTTATTCAGACATTGTAAATAAGCATTCATATGTATCTACCTATGCTCTATTTTGAAATTTTTTAAAATGTGCCAACTTATATACTTCTAATAAACTAGGTCCGAAACTACAGCTGTATTTTTACAGCAAAAATGTCACTCGGAGTACTATTAGGAAGCAGCAATTTAACTTTTTTTATATATGATGTACGTAGTTTAAAAAATATGCACTTCGACGAAACGTCATTTTTTTATAATCCTATTTAATCCTTAATCTAAAGTATATCCAAATTAGAAAATTCTATTTGATAAAAATCTTGTAGAATCATTTGTTTTATCACCGTTAATGCATACTTTTATTTATTAAGAGATAGACAGATTAACATAATTTGTATCCTTATTCGTGGTTTATTAGCCGTATTAGCATACACATATACATACGATAAAAGTACATGTCTCTTTTAGGAGTATAACAACGATTAATATACTTACGTTACAGCTGGTTGTTTACCGGTAAGAACCGACTATTTCAAGTAACTAAAAAAAAATGGTTTATTTCGGTAATGGTTATTTTACGTCCACACATATCCGTATTATCAAAAATAGAGCGGTTTTGATATTATAATATTCAGGGTTTGATTAAAGGAGGTGTCCCTGGTTAGGGATTCAAAGGAACATTTTTCACTTCCAAATGTCTGCATAAGCGCAACTGGTATGTCATTTTTAGGGATACTTGGACACCTAAAACACCTCTTAACTGTAACAAAATATTTATTTCAGTGTAAGCACATAAACTATTAAATAATTTAACTTTTTTTATTATGATGTTTACTGGAAAATAAATCAAGACAAAAACAAGGGTTTGGAAAGTACTTATTTATTAACTAGCTGTCCCGGCCACGCCTTGCTGTGGCTCTTTTAACTTTTAATAACTGTTAAAATAGTTAACTTTAAACTTTTTAATACAATGAAATAAAAATGATGGTTATGTCATAAACATAACCGCATATGACGTGGTATACATTGTGCCATTAATAAATCAAAACACGGTACTATCTAATGTGCCTAAATATACAACCTAGATAGCAATATGAAGTGTTGTGTCGTTACGCCACGATCTCTTAGGAACTTATGGACACCAAGTATTTTCCGGGTTGTTGTGCCGTGGTCCTGTCTTCCTCCTTTACTAGACGTTTCGCCAGTCTCGACTGCTGGCGACCTCAGTAGATTCATCAACAGAAGAAGCAGCATGAGCAGCAGAAATCTAGAAAAATCCTCCTATCTTTTAAGTAGGACCTAATTGTATACGCTATGCCAAATTCGATACAAATTTGTTAAATAGAACTCGGTACGTTCTGTTGATCGCAGTTACGATTTAAAAAATCTTGAAATAAAGGATTATCCAATTTATACAAAGGAATATTGCAACCCACCAAAAGGTTGCACAGGTCTGCGTGAAACTTGTTTGTTTGCTGTTGCATTTCTCGTGGTTGCAAAATCAAGACAAAAACAAGGGTTTGGAAAGTACTTATTTATTAACTAGCTGTCCCGGCCACGCCTTGCTGTGGCTCTTTTAACTTTTAATAACTGTTAAAATAGTTAACTTTAAACTTTTTAATACAATGAAATAAAAATGATGGTTATGTCATAAACATAAACGCGTATGACGTGGTATACATTGTGCCATTAATAAATCAAAACACGGTACTATCTAATGTGCCTAAATATACAACCTAGATAGCAATATGAAGTGTTGTGTCGTTACGCCACGATCTCTTAGAAACTTATGGACACCAAGTATTTTCCGGGTTGTTGTGCCGTGGTCCTGTCTTCCTCCTTTACTAGACGTTTCGCCAGTCTCGACTGCTGGCGACCTCAGTAGATTCATCAACAGAAGAAGCAGCATGAGCAGCAGAAATCTAGAAAAATCCTCCTATCTTTTAAGTAGGACCTAATTCTATACGCTAAGCCAAATTCGATACAAATTTGTTAAATAGTTCCGGAGTTTACTCCAAAATTTTCAAATAAAACACTAGGAGGTGTAGTAGTATATTCTTACCCGGGCAACGCCGGTTATTGCTGCTAGTATTATTCTGAAATTTTTCACAAAAAAACCGACTGCAAACACAACTCCAATTGTTTCAAATTGTCTACAAGTTCACCAATTTCATGTTTCTCATACTTTTTTTTTATATCAAATGTCCCATTTATCGTCATAATGTATGTAGGTACATTATAATCAAAATGTTATTATCCCTATTATATTCAAATGTTTTACTGTTATAGCGAACTATTTTTCCTTAGTGACCAATAGTTGCTATATGCATTGTCGGGTAGATTTTGTCGTCCGTTCAATTTTATTCCTGTCACAGTCAGTGTCACTTTTTCGTGTTTTCGTCTTGGCGAACGCACAATTTCAGAAATAATCGAAGGTGGAGGATATTGTCTCTAGCCCGCGTCCCAATTTAGATGGAGAGAAGTAGCTCGTATAATACGATATATTCCAAGCGACCGACGACCAATCGACACTAACTTGAAATTATTCCAAGTCAGAGACGTGATTATAATATGGACCGAGCATAAACAATATTCTCTGTATTACCGAATGATGCCAATAGGGTATGCAACACACAAAGCACATTAAGGGACACGTTTGTAAGTCTCCTATGCGCTAAGAGGGCATTCGCGGACTTTAAAGCTTGGAAATTATAAATAATATAGTAGTAATAGCCTAATACACAGAAAATATAATTAAACTTACCATAAATAAAAGAACAGCACTGTTTACAATAGTATATGAGCACTAATATACATCAATTATAAAGTTAAAAAACATCTCTAGAAATGCATACGTTAACGTAGCCAAACTTTTGGAAAATACCTAACATACAAAAAATAAAATATACTAACAGTCTAATTAATAAAATATCTACGTTAAACCTCTATACTGTCTAGTGTTAAAAAATTTAGAGTACTTAAAATCTAAATAATAAAAATAACGGTTAAAAAGTGAATTTATAGGTAATTAAAGGCACTATTGATTTTTAAATAATAGGAGCTTAGTATATAATTGTCTTACCCTAACACTTGCTTCGTTTATAGTTTTTGTAGCCTGATGAACCCTAATAGTAAAATAAACTCTTAATATTATATTAAATAATTGCCTTAGATGAGTGTTAAGCGGATCTTGATCTTGTATATTTATATCAAAATTTACCTTTCAGGATGTACTTTTAAAGTTGACGGGATTGACGGCAACTCTAAAATGGTACTACTACTGCGAAATTAAATTACATTATGTATCGTAACTTTACAAATTTAGTTTGTTACTTACTGTTGCTGCTGCGACGCAATACTTCGTTTGGTATTTGGTAGGTCGAAGTACTACTTTTTTAATTAAATGTTCAGGAAAATAAAAAATACTAGGAACAGCATTTGTATTTAATTTTCTTTTTCCTACGAATATTAAAAAGTCACTTTCTTCAAAATGTTAACTGCAAATAACTGAATGCTTTGTCAGTGTGAAATTTTCGCGCCTTACTGCATTCACCCATTTTTTCTTTAATTCGGGATCTTTAGGGAACCTTATAAGAAATTATAAATGCATCAGTGTGCTTTATGTTTGGAATGCATTTACAAATGAAATGAAATTGAGAAATATTTAGAGGATCTTTCACGGCAACCGTATGCACAACAAAAGTTAACCATTGTTCTTATACTAAAATAATTTTATATTAATTTAACTAAAAATAACTAATTCACAAAACCCTATGTAAAACAAAAACTGTGTTTCATAACATTTATCTTAAATTACCGCGCTCGACACTTCGACTTTCTAAAACTTTCTGAGTGAGGTTGCGGGAGCTCTAATAAGTTCAGTGTTTCTGTCCCTTAATGCGCACGATGGGTTGCCTACCCAAATGGCATCATCCTGAAAATCCAAGGCTCAGTCTAGTTATAATCACGTCTCTGTTCCAAGTGGTCCGTTGCAAATTTTAACTCATCGCTTTCTTTTAAGGAAGTACACAGTATCTATACAATCTTTGAAACGTAAGGTCTAATCGTACATAAACCGTTTTAACGCATGACAACTACTGAGCAAGTTAAGTTTTCGCAGAATAAGCTGCGTGCATCCTCTATTCACGAGGCCAAATTAACACACTTTTTTAATTTCTTGATAAACTCTTAAGCTAGTCATTATAGCTCAAAAGTACATACGTAGTTTTTGTAAAACAAAATTAATGGTAACAGTGTAAAGTAGACTTGAAAGAATTAAATATCGAAAATTGTCCTAACGAAAATTGTGAATTCTTTTGAATTTGCAATTTTGGCTACAATATCGTATTTATGTATATCGAAAACTATTGCAATAATCGAAGAGATGAGACATGAGATAATATGTAAAAAATTGGAAGAGCTTTAAAATAAAATTTCAATGGGAGCTATTTTCATCGAGAAATATATGAATAACCTACTAAAAAACGATATTTTTTAAAAAATCATAACTTCGCCAATTTAGCAATTGCTGCATTAATTCTGGAAAAGGTTGAGATTATAATGAGGGGGAAGATGAGGAGCTCTATGGGAACTTTTAACACAATTGCAATTAAGAAAAAAAAATGTGAGCCGTCACGGGACGCCTGGCAGATGTGAAACATCGAGTTTGCACAAGTAATATGCATAAAACAACAGGAACTAAATATGGCATAATAAAAAATCAAATATTACGAATTTTTTCCACAAAATGATGACTATTTATTTAATAAACATTTATTTTTATTAAATACAAAAATTAAAAATTCAAAAATTTATTTCAAGTTGCGACAACTCAATTCTTTTAATCAGTGACTTCTGTAATAGTTATATTCGATGTTGCCTCTGACAGCATTACTGTGATAATTGGTCGAGGATAACTGAAGTACAGGGACGGCCATAATCAAGTACCCGATTTTAGGTAGCGGCCGTGTACAACGCAAGGAAATAAAAAGCAAAAACATATGGGTAGGACATTTATTTGTATTCAAAGTTTAAGCCTAAACTCAATTAAAGATGGTGTCAGTCAAATGACCGCCTCTAACTGCAATGCACATCTAAGCTCTTTTTACGGCTTGTTCCATAACTCGAGTCAAGACATTTGGCGTTACATCCTCTATTTCTTGACGGATATTATGTTTCAGCTGTTGTAGCGTCTGAGGGTTATTGGCGTATACCTTTCCTTTAAGATAGCCCCATAAGAAGAAATCAGGAGCCGAAAGATCTGGCGATCTCGTAGGCCACACTAAGTCGCCAAATCGAGAAATTAATCGCTCAGGGAACATGTAGCGCAACATGACCATTGTCTCTCTGGATGTGTGCGCAGTCGCACCGTCCTGTTGCAACCACACATCCTCCATTCCTAGGACTTACAACTGAGGTGACAAAAAGTTATTCAGGATTGCTCTATAGCGTTGACCGTAACAGCAGTGCCTTCATCGTCCTCAAAGAAATATGGACCAATTACACCTTGGGCAAAGACGCCGCACCATACAGTGACTCGTGAAGGGTGTACTGGTCTTTCCTGAAGAATACGAGGGTTTTCTGTACCCCAGTGGCGGTAATTCTGCTTACTTACAAATCCACTTAAGTGAAAATGAGCTTCGTCGGTCATAATCAGTTTATGTGGAAAATCGTCAATATTGTCGTTAAGGTTTAGGAGATTGTGACAGTATTGCAGGTATTGTGATGGTCTCTGGGAAGCAGCTGCTGTGCCACTTGGATTTTGTATGGAAATGCGTGCAAATCAACTTCAAAATTCGCCTCAGGGACGTCCGAGACATGCCCAATTGTGTGGCGCGTCTCTCTGTTGAAGTTCTTGGATCTTCTGCAATGCTTTCTTTTACACGCCGGATATTTTCAATTGAGCGTCCTGTTCGTGGTCGTCCAATATGCCTTGCATTAGCCGTTGTTCCACTACGCCGAAATTGATGACAAACGGAGTATTGTCTTTCCAGTTGGAGCAGGACGGAGAGGATGATACGGCTAAAATTTCGCTGTGTTGAAATATGTGATTCATTGTTTTTAATAAATAAAATTACTATTTCTGCACGTTCCTCTAGTGTGTATCGATTCATAATAAAACTTGAATATGTGCACTGGAGAAATGTCAAAAGTAAACTAACCAAAGCTGTCAGATAAGACAATAACGAACGCTTCAAATCGGGTACTTGATTATGGCCGTCCCTGTTTGTTACAAAAGTATTGGACGTAACATTATCAAGACATCTAATAAATACAGCATCTATTGTTGTTGCATATCTAGTGGTAGTAGGTTCTCTTGGATTTATGTTAATTTGCAATTAAAATTCTTTTTGGAGGGACGTAATTAATGGCATTGATTAATCTTTAGCAAAATTTACATTGAAATCTACAGCTAAAATCAATGGTAGTTTATCTTTATTGGTTTTAAAAATTATTGAACCTCTGTGACTGTACGGAAATAATTTCTCATGTAAAAATGAAATATCATTCATTTTTTTATTAGGTGAAATGTCCACAACAATCAATCAATTCACTTCCATCTTCTAGTTTACTATAATGTAGTAAACGACACCGTCAAACCGAGTGGGAAGAGAATCGCACATCCGCTTGCGCATGGTGAGAGTCGCCACGGCATGCAATCGCCACGCCAACAATCCGGTTTACCCCCGCCTATAGATGTTACACATCAATAATTTTGCATATCGTCCGACTAACTCACGTTAAACTTTCGAACAGATTATTAAGGTTAAATGATGATGATTTTGATAATGGCTGAACTCTCCGTTGCTTAGTTTTCCCAATGCCGCTTGTGCAAAATTCGGTTATTTGAACAGTATTCCTGTTTATTATAAAATTATTTAACGAAACAAAATTAAGGTTTCTGTAGTAAGTTATGTAAATGTTTATTTCTGTATGCGTTTTTCATTAATTTCTAAACTATTGAGTGTTTGTTAAGCTGCCTAAAGTGTTCAGCATATGGATAACAATGTAAATCAAATAAACTTTATCAATTTCTACCTTTTAAGAAGTTTTTCGTTAAAAAGAAGATAAAAATGGGGTGGGAACAGTAAGAGGTTCAGTGTCTATTAAATTATCGAAAAGTTGCTAATTTTTGTGCCTAACAATATGCCGTTCAGAAAGATTTAAAATTCCGAACACTTCCGAACATATTGAAATTCCTCGAAATCGTTTTATTTTTTTTCCTGGTTTTATTTGAAAAAGGATATCAAATAAACTGCACTGGTGGTAAAGTCCGATGTTTCGTTTTTGAGCGGTCATCATCAGTTTAATTTTTGTAATAAAGCCCTATTAATTTTGCGACAACATCTAAAGCGATTTGTAATTATTAATTAAATGAAATTACCCTAGTAATTGCTTAGACACGTTATTTAAATTTTTTCCTGAGTACAGCTTTGAACGCCACCAAAATTATCTACTGGGGGAGGTCATAAAAAAATTTTTAATCATCACTTAACTTAAAAACAAATTGCAATAATAAAAGTGATACAAATTATAGTTTTATTTCTTACATTTTGATAATATAATGTTCAAAAATTGTACACTGTATTATTTTTTACCGATTTGATTTGATAGATAATTATCAATATTCCGCTTTCCTTTACTCCTGTTTCTGCTTCTGTTATGTCTCCAATTAATCTGCTATGTCATACATGAAATTCTACAGGTATTTTAAAATCTTTTGAAACGTAAAATGCACGAGAACGGCTAGAGGCGGAGCTTATACTCGGGAATATAGTTAAAAATAAATGTAGTGTTCCGTGCATCCTAAAATATTTTGGGAAACCTCCATCATCCTATCTGGCTCTACGAATTAATTCCTGGAGCAGTTTTCCCGAAAAAAATGGAAGCGAAACTATTTCTAATTTTTTTACGAATTAATTTCTGAGAAATTAATTCATTCTCAAACTATTTGGTCATATTCCTGCAAATGAGCGAATTAATTACTGATGAAAATATAAAAGACGAAATAATTTCTAGAAATATTTTCTCAATTTACACAATCAATCAATTTCTAGAAATTCGTGTAAATAGACAAAACCGAATGCATCACTATGACTGTTTGCGATTGAAAGACCTTTTTAAGCAATGTAAAATAGATTGCCCTAGCGGGGGAAAACAGTAAAAGAAATAAATTTTAAAAAAATAACCTAACCTAACCTAACCCCCTCCCATCCCCTGGGAAAGTAATTACCGGTGTGTTTTCTTGTTGTGTTATTGTGTTGATAAATTAATTGTAGTTAGTCATTAAATGAGTTTTGAAAGGAAACCGCGCCCGCGTATTAAAGTCTTAAATAATGTGTTATAATTATTCAAGGACTGAAAATTGTCACACAAACGAATTTATTTCTCAGGAATTGTTGCATTTGCAAAGCGAAATACTTTCTGGATGTTTTGATTTTTCAAAAAACGAAACAATTCCTGAGAAATAAACTCGTTAATCATTCATAAATTAATTCTCCAGGAATTAATTCGTCCCACCATCCTATCTCTCATTTTCCTTTATATCTTTTGCTATTTTTTTTTATCTTTAAATTAGTTTTTATTTTATAATTAACGTGTAATTCTCTTTTTACAAACATATAGTAAATTAAATCAACTAAAAAGTTAAATTGAAACAATCATTATTTTCTAGACCCAAAAGTATTTGTATTAAAATTTAACCGGTAATTTACTGCATATTTAAATTTATTTCATTGCCAGTTGTGTAATGCATCCTGACACTAATGAATTTGGCAAGGATCAATGGATAGATATAAATATTTTTGAAAAGACAGCAATTTCCTCAGCACTGACCTCCCCATCTAACATAGAAGTTGGCTACAACTTTTTTAATGCGTGTTGAACTAAAATATAATCAAAATTTAACTAGCACACAAATCTGTCCATTCAAATTGTATTTGATTGAGACATTCTTTTTATTCCACATTCTTCTTCTTTAATACATTTCGAATTCAAACTGGGACATTACTTTTAGGTGTAATCTAATATATAAAATTCTCGTATTATCACAATGTTAGTTACGATACTCCTCCGAAACGGCTTGACCGATTTTTATGAAATTTTAGATGCATATTCAGTAGATCTGAGAATCGCGAACTATCTATTTTTCATACCCCTAAGTGATAAGGGTTGTCTACCCTTAACTTTTTAATTTTTTTATGATTTGGCATTAAAAAATACATACAACCCTTAATTTTCACCCTTCTACCACCAACCCCCGTTTTTTAATAGCGATATTAATACTGTAATAATTTTCAACTCTCAGTGGTCGATAACTGATCAATTACTATCAATCGATTAGTCATCCCCGCCAGGCGTCTACTGATGTCACTACTCACCCAGCAAACAGCACGGAGTGGGGATGAGAATGAAGCAGATTTTTTTAGAATGTTACAGGGAGTTCAAATATGTTCTAAGAAGTAAAAGAATGTTTTATTATAGATAACATTTAAGAATGATTTGGCAATGTTGGATTAGAATGTTCCAGAATCTTGAAAATCATTAAAAAATGTTTCAGAATGTTAAAAAAAGTTAGAAAATGTTTTGAATCATTATGGGATGTTCTGGATAGTTCTAAATTCGCGAATATTCTAGAACGTTCCATCAAACGTGTGATATATTCTTACCCGAGCAACGCCGGGTATTGCTGCTAGTTTACCCAGTCTATTGTACTCATATAGACAGGGTGTCCTAAAAGCGAAGATTAAATTTGAAACTGCCGATGGTTACTTCAGGACCAACCAGAAAAAATATTTCTGAGTATAATAAAAGTTAAACATTAAAGAAGATTTTTGTAAGCAATTCTGTTCTTTGCTGAATATTAGCCTGCCTATACAATAAGTTTTTACATTACATATTCTTATAAAAAAAAAATTTTAGTACTTTCTCTTTTAGCCAGGTATTTAAACTGTTACTTTTTTTTTGTCCTATAAAGATAAGTTTTTAATAAAAATGTATCTCACATCTCACTTGAAATCGTTGCCTCCTTATTTTTGGACACCCCGTATACAAATGGATAGTAAGTACCCGATCACGTTCTGCATTTAATACGCCTTTCAACTAGCGTAAAAAGTGAATTTAAAAATACTTCAATCGCCGTTTGCGTAATTGCAAAAGCTATAGGTATACTATGTACTTATAGTGTAGTCGTAATTTAAACCAACGAGCTATTTCGAGTAGTTGGTATCAAATAAAAAGGCTACAAAAAATGTGGATACTTGTTTAAATTTAGAAAAAAACCTTTGGAATAATCAGGTAGGTATTCCTTAAATCAAAAGATCAACATAATTTAGCATATTGTTGAGTGTTGTACAGTATTAAAAGTCATAACGCGCCCCCAGAATTGAAAATAGGAAATACTTTAGTAAAATAAAAATAAATTACAGACGCTGTAACGATATTAATTAATTGGATTGTAACAGCATCAACCATAAGAAATACTTGTAATTATTACTTGATATGCCCAACTCTCGAATTTCTTAACTCGAAGATAATATTCGGTGCCAACTTCGATAAGTCGAATTTTCTGAGGTCTCGACACCGTGAAGTTTTTTTTTGGGTCACATGGTGATTCGAGTTGTCGAAGTTCGACCGTGTTTCGTTCGTTTATAATTTTCAATATGATTCTTTTCAAATATTGTACGGTGTTGTGACTGTAGTGCATAACATTAAAATTAAGACTAAAAAGTTATCCCGTAAAGGACCGTGGCTTCACTTTTTGAAATCGCACCCATCTAGGTTTGTTGAAAATAAAAAGGCGTGCTCATTCCCTTATTTTGATTTAGTTAGATGCTATGAGTGTTTCAAAAAATTTTAAATATTTTAAAAAAACTTATTGATCTACGTTATTATGGTGAAAAAGATTTATGTGATGTGTCTTATCAAATCTATCTTTATAATTTATGAGGGGGTGATATTTCAATTTTCTTTTAGAAACAACTTTCTGAAGTATAAATGTTTCAAATATCCTTTAGATTGAAAAAAATTAAGATACATTAATATACCTGATTTTCTAAAAATTAATCTTTTTAATCAAAAAATTATTTAATACCTCTTTTCTTTAGAAAAATAAAAAAAATAAATTCGATATTCTGTTCTATTACCTCCTTTAAAAATTTGAAAAAGCTCAAGAATATAGATCTGATAGAGAACCATCACATATATTTTTTTGATCACAGCTTCGGCCAATGAGTTTTTCACTAAAAATAACCGAAAAAAATTGAATTTCTGATTTTCTAAAAATTAATCTTTTTAATCAAAAAATTATTTAATACCTCTTTTCTTTAGAAAAATAAAAAAAATAAATTCGATATTCTGTTCTATTACCTCCTTTAAAAATTTGAAAAAGCTCAAGAATATAGATCTGATAGAGAACCATCACATATATTTTTTTGATCACAGCTTCGGCCAATGAGTTTTTCACTAAAAATAACCGAAAAAAATTGAATTTCTGATTTTCTAAAAATTAATCTTTTTAATCAAAAAATTATTTAAAACCTCTTTTCTTTAGAAAAATAAAAAAAATAAATTCGATATTCTGTTCTATTACCTCCTTTAAAAATTTGAAAAAGCTCAAGAATATAGATCTGATAGAGAACCATCACATATATTTTTTTGATCACAGCTTCGGCCAATGAGTTTTTCACTAAAAATAACCGAAAAAAATTGAATTTCTGATTTTCTAAAAATTAATCTTTTTAATCAAAAAATTATTTAATACCTCTTTTCTTTAGAAAAATAAAAAAAATAAATTCGATATTCTGTTCTATTACCTCCTTTAAAAATTTGAAAAAGCTCAAGAATATAGATCTGATAGAGAACCATCACATATATTTTTTTGATCACAGCTTCGGCCAATGAGTTTTTCACTAAAAATAACCGAAAAAAATTGAATTTCTGATTTTCTAAAAATTAATCTTTTTAATCAAAAAATTATTTAATACCTCTTTTCTTTAGAAAAATAAAAAAAATAAATTCGATATTCTGTTCTATTACCTCCTTTAAAAATTTGAAAAAGCTCAAGAATATAGATCTGATAGAGAACCATCACATATATTTTTTTGATCACAGCTTCGGCCAATGAGTTTTTCACTAAAAATAACCGAAAAAAATTGAATTTCTGATTTTCTAAAAATTAATCTTTTTAATCAAAAAATTATTTAAAACCTCTTTTCTTTAGAAAAATAAAAAAAATAAATTCGATATTCTGTTCTATTACCTCCTTTAAAAATTTGAAAAAGCTCAAGAATATAGATCTGATAGAGAACCATCACATATATTTTTTTGATCACAGCTTCGGCCAATGAGTTTTTCACTAAAAATAACCGAAAAAAATTGAATTTCTGATTTTCTAAAAATTAATCTTTTTAATCAAAAAATTATTTAATACCTCTTTTCTTTAGAAAAATAAAAAAAATAAATTCGATATTCTGTTCTATTACCTCCTTTAAAAATTTGAAAAAGCTCAAGAATATAGATCTGATAGAGAACCATCACATATATTTTTTTGATCACAGCTTCGGCCAATGAGTTTTTCACTAAAAATAACCGAAAAAAATTGAATTTCTGATTTTCTAAAAATTAATCTTTTTAATCAAAAAATTATTTAATACCTCTTTTCTTTAGAAAAATAAAAAAAATAAATTCGATATTCTGTTCTATTACCTCCTTTAAAAATTTGAAAAAGCTCAAGAATATAGATCTGATAGAGAACCATCACATATATTTTTTTGATCACAGCTTCGGCCAATGAGTTTTTCACTAAAAATAACCGAAAAAAATTGAATTTCTGATTTTCTAAAAATTAATCTTTTTAATCAAAAAATTATTTAATACCTCTTTTCTTTAGAAAAATAAAAAAAATAAATTCGATATTCTGTTCTATTACCTCCTTTAAAAATTTGAAAAAGCTCAAGAATATAGATCTGATAGAGAACCATCACATATATTTTTTTGATCACAGCTTCGGCCAATGAGTTTTTCACTAAAAATAACCGAAAAAAATTGAATTTCTGATTTTCTAAAAATTAATCTTTTTAATCAAAAAATTATTTAAAACCTCTTTTCTTTAGAAAAATAAAAAAAATAAATTCGATACTCTGTTCTATTACCCCCTTTAAAAATTTTGAAAAAGCTCAAGAATATAGATCTGATAGAGAACCATCACATATATTTTTTTGATTACAGCTTCGGCCAATGAGTTTTTCACTAAAAATAACCAAAAAAAATTGAATTTCTGATTTTCTAAAAATTAATCTTTTTAATCAAAAAATTTTTTAAAATACCTCTTTTCTTTAGAAAAATAAAAAAAATAAATTCGATATTCTGTTCTATTACCCCCCTTTAAAAAATTTTGAAAAAGCTCAAGAATATAGATCTGATAGAGAACCATCACATATATTTTTTTGATCACAGCTTCGGCCAATGAGTTTTTCACTAAAAATAACCGAAAAAAATTGAATTTCTGATTTTCTAAAAATTAATCTTTTTAATCAAAAAATTATTTAATACCTCTTTTCTTTAGAAAAATAAAAAAAATAAATTCGATATTCTGTTCTATTACCTCCTTTAAAAATTTGAAAAAGCTCAAGAATATAGATCTGATAGAGAACCATCACATATATTTTTTTGATCACAGCTTCGGCCAATGAGTTTTTCACTAAAAATAACCGAAAAAAATTGAATTTCTGATTTTCTAAAAATTAATCTTTTTAATCAAAAAATTATTTAAAACCTCTTTTCTTTAGAAAAATAAAAAAAATAAATTCGATATTCTGTTCTATTACCTCCTTTAAAAATTTGAAAAAGCTCAAGAATATAGATCTGATAGAGAACCATCACATATATTTTTTTGATCACAGCTTCGGCCAATGAGTTTTTCACTAAAAATAACCGAAAAAAATTGAATTTCTGATTTTCTAAAAATTAATCTTTTTAATCAAAAAATTATTTAAAACCTCTTTTCTTTAGAAAAATAAAAAAAATAAATTCGATACTCTGTTCTATTACCCCCTTTAAAATTTTGAAAAAGCTCAAGAATATAGATCTGATAGAGAACCATCACATATATTTTTTTGATTACAGCTTCGGCCAATGAGTTTTTCACTAAAAATAACCGAAAAAATTGAATTTCTGATTTTCTAAAAATTAATCTTTTTAATCAAAAAATTATTTAATACCTCTTTTCTTTAGAAAAATAAAAAAAATAAATTCGATATTCTGTTCTATTACCTCCTTTAAAAATTTGAAAAAGCTCAAGAATATAGATCTGATAGAGAACCATCACATATATTTTTTTGATCACAGCTTCGGCCAATGAGTTTTTCACTAAAAATAACCGAAAAAAATTGAATTTCTGATTTTCTAAAAATTAATCTTTTTAATCAAAAAATTATTTAAAACCTCTTTTCTTTAGAAAAATAAAAAAAATAAATTCGATATTCTGTTCTATTACCTCCTTTAAAAATTTGAAAAAGCTCAAGAATATAGATCTGATAGAGAACCATCACATATATTTTTTTGATCACAGCTTCGGCCAATGAGTTTTTCACTAAAAATAACCGAAAAAAATTGAATTTCTGATTTTCTAAAAATTAATCTTTTTAATCAAAAAATTATTTAAAACCTCTTTTCTTTAGAAAAATAAAAAAAATAAATTCGATACTCTGTTCTATTACCCCCTTTAAAATTTTGAAAAAGCTCAAGAATATAGATCTGATAGAGAACCATCACATATATTTTTTTGATTACAGCTTCGGCCAATGAGTTTTTCACTAAAAATAACCGAAAAAATTGAATTTCTGATTTTCTAAAAATTAATCTTTTTAATCAAAAAATTATTTAATACCTCTTTTCTTTAGAAAAATAAAAAAAATAAATTCGATATTCTGTTCTATTACCTCCTTTAAAAATTTGAAAAAGCTCAAGAATATAGATCTGATAGAGAACCATCACATATATTTTTTTGATCACAGCTTCGGCCAATGAGTTTTTCACTAAAAATAACCGAAAAAAATTGAATTTCTGATTTTCTAAAAATTAATCTTTTTAATCAAAAAATTATTTAAAACCTCTTTTCTTTAGAAAAATAAAAAAAATAAATTCGATATTCTGTTCTATTACCTCCTTTAAAAATTTGAAAAAGCTCAAGAATATAGATCTGATAGAGAACCATCACATATATTTTTTTGATCACAGCTTCGGCCAATGAGTTTTTCACTAAAAATAACCGAAAAAAATTGAATTTCTGATTTTCTAAAAATTAATCTTTTTAATCAAAAAATTATTTAAAACCTCTTTTCTTTAGAAAAATAAAAAAAATAAATTCGATACTCTGTTCTATTACCCCCTTTAAAATTTTGAAAAAGCTCAAGAATATAGATCTGATAGAGAACCATCACATATATTTTTTTGATTACAGCTTCGGCCAATGAGTTTTTCACTAAAAATAACCGAAAAAATTGAATTTCTGATTTTCTAAAAATTAATCTTTTTAATCAAAAAATTATTTAATACCTCTTTTCTTTAGAAAAATAAAAAAAATAAATTCGATATTCTGTTCTATTACCTCCTTTAAAAATTTGAAAAAGCTCAAGAATATAGATCTGATAGAGAACCATCACATATATTTTTTTGATCACAGCTTCGGCCAATGAGTTTTTCACTAAAAATAACCGAAAAAAATTGAATTTCTGATTTTCTAAAAATTAATCTTTTTAATCAAAAAATTATTTAAAACCTCTTTTCTTTAGAAAAATAAAAAAAATAAATTCGATATTCTGTTCTATTACCTCCTTTAAAAATTTGAAAAAGCTCAAGAATATAGATCTGATAGAGAACCATCACATATATTTTTTTGATCACAGCTTCGGCCAATGAGTTTTTCACTAAAAATAACCGAAAAAAATTGAATTTCTGATTTTCTAAAAATTAATCTTTTTAATCAAAAAATTATTTAAAACCTCTTTTCTTTAGAAAAATAAAAAAAATAAATTCGATACTCTGTTCTATTACCCCCTTTAAAATTTTGAAAAAGCTCAAGAATATAGATCTGATAGAGAACCATCACATATATTTTTTTGATTACAGCTTCGGCCAATGAGTTTTTCACTAAAAATAACCGAAAAAATTGAATTTCTGATTTTCTAAAAATTAATCTTTTTAATCAAAAAATTATTTAATACCTCTTTTCTTTAGAAAAATAAAAAAAATAAATTCGATATTCTGTTCTATTACCTCCTTTAAAAATTTGAAAAAGCTCAAGAATATAGATCTGATAGAGAACCATCACATATATTTTTTTGATCACAGCTTCGGCCAATGAGTTTTTCACTAAAAATAACCGAAAAAAATTGAATTTCTGATTTTCTAAAAATTAATCTTTTTAATCAAAAAATTATTTAAAAACCTCTTTTCTTTAGAAAAATAAAAAAAATAAATTCGATATTCTGTTCTATTACCTCCTTTAAAAATTTGAAAAAGCTCAAGAATATAGATCTGATAGAGAACCATCACATATATTTTTTTGATCACAGCTTCGGCCAATGAGTTTTTCACTAAAAATAACCGAAAAAAATTGAATTTCTGATTTTCTAAAAATTAATCTTTTTAATCAAAAAATTATTTAAAACCTCTTTTCTTTAGAAAAATAAAAAAAATAAATTCGATACTCTGTTCTATTACCCCCTTTAAAATTTTGAAAAAGCTCAAGAATATAGATCTGATAGAGAACCATCACATATATTTTTTTGATTACAGCTTCGGCCAATGAGTTTTTCACTAAAAATAACCGAAAAAATTGAATTTCTGATTTTCTAAAAATTAATCTTTTTAATCAAAAAATTATTTAAAACCTCTTTTCTTTAGAAAAATAAAAAAAATAAATTCGATATTCTGTTCTATTACCCCCTTTAAAATTTTGAAAAAGCTCAAGAATATAGATCTGATAGAGAACCATCACATATATTTTTTTTATCACAGCTTCGGCCAATGAGTTTTTCACTAAAAATAACCGAAAAAAATTGAATTTCTGATTTTCTAAAAATTAATCTTTTTAATCAAAAAATTATTTAAAACCTCTTTTCTTTAGAAAAATAAAAAAAATAAATTCGATACTCTGTTCTATTACCCCCTTTAAAATTTTGAAAAAGCTCAAGAATATAGATCTGATAGAGAACCATCACATATATTTTTTTGATCACAGCTTCGGCCAATGAGTTTTTCACTAAAAATAACCGAAAAAAATTGAATTTCTGATTTTCTAAAAATTAATCTTTTTAATCAAAAAATTATTTAAAACCTCTTTTCTTTAGAAAAATAAAAAAAATAAATTCGATACTCTGTTCTATTACCCCCTTTAAAATTTTGAAAAAGCTCAAGAATATAGATCTGATAGAGAACCATCACATATATTTTTTTGATTACAGCTTCGGCCAATGAGTTTTTCACTAAAAATAACCGAAAAAATTGAATTTCCCGGAAGAAAAACTAAAAAATTTTTTAAAGCGGTTGAAATATGTAAAAAAAAAAAAAACGAAAAACCTTCGTGATCCAATAATAAAAAATTCTGAAGCACTTAAGTAGATAAGTCAAAATAAGGGAAAGAGCACAAACCTAACTGGGATTTCAAAACTATTGACACTGAAAACCCCGCCCATGCACTTCTAATTCGCTAAGGCCCTTTATAAGAGCATTTCTGTTTTTAATTGGCCAATTATAATTATTAAAAGAAATGACTTGTGTATTGCAGGGTGGATATACCTATTACAAATAATCGTAAATTTCGAGTAATGCAATTGCACAGTAGGTCATTAAAATTTGCATTTTACAGGGATTTGAAAAGTGTGAACACTTTAAATATTAAAATATAATTTTATTGTCGAACTAACTGCCAGGGTTTCCTCTTTAAAGTTTATTTTTTACAAGTAGTACCTACCTGAAATTTTTGTTAGACAATATAGATTTTATGGTTGATTTTATTACGCTTTCCGGTGTTTATTTATTTGCAGGACTAATTATAGCGATGAGATTTTAAAGTAGGATGTTGAAAAACATCTTCGTAAAATTTTAACAATTGGGAATAAAAAAAAACTTTTCGTTGCATTTTAGTAAAACTATCTTTTTTTTTAAGACCACCAAAGATGAAGAAAAAATTTCCATATTTTTTTCACTGGCGAATTCGAATCTGATTATAAAAATCAATATTTTAATATATTTTAATCTTAAAACCTAACTTTCCATTTATTTTTTTTTCCAATTTTCCTTTTCCATTAATTAATCTTACAGTGACCGATAATAGTTGTATTATTTTTTTTGTATATTTTGTTTTATTTAATGATTATTTAAGCTTTCTTAAATTCCAAACAAATCAATAAATTAAAACGAAAAATGCGAAATTAAAAATTGAACGTTTAATTATAAAACAATAGTTATTTCTAGCAGATAATTTTATTACCTACTATAAATATTGATTATACAAATAATATTTTTACGGTTTCTTTGTAGGCGCGAAAATTAATTTAAATAGTGTAATTTTAAACATTTATTTGTATGCAATCTTCAAAACGATGATGCATTTATGGTTGCATATGTGATTTTGTTTGAGGTACATATTTTAATTTATTTACACTTTATGTGTCTACTTTGAACTATTTTGACAATTTGACAAAATAGTTGATGACAGGATTCTATGTGTGATTTTGTTTGAGGTACATATTTTAATTTATTTACACTTTATGTGTCTACTTTGAACTATTTTGACAATTTGACAAAATAGTTGATGACAGGATTCTATGTGGGAGGGGGGGGGTGCACTGCATAGACTAGGGCACTGACTCTAAATCGCCATATTTGCATGTTGCCTTGCCAGTTTTCATCTTTCGGTGCGTTTTTATTTTATTTTATTTCTTGCGGTTTTATTTAAAGGTATAGTTAATAATTGGGTTTTGTTTATTTCAGAAATTTCGTTGATAAATGAATGAATAATGAAGTAAACTTCAACTCCTTGGGAACAACAATTTTAGTCTCCAGTGATGTTCTTCGAGGCTGAGGCGTGGTTTGCATTAAAACATTTTCATCCTACAGTTGATTTAAGTGGGAGTAAGTTTCATTATAACGTAAGTTGTAACGTTTTTTTTCTACGAAAAATCCCGTTACTAAAGTTTTACTTATTTTATTCAGTTTGTCTTTGTCTTGGTTCAGTTTTATTGATTATTTCTTAATTTTCATCGACCTTCCGTCTTATCATCAAGGCTAGCAACCTTCGCGCAGGACTACGCGATCGATAGAAGGATCGTTGAAAAATTTTCCGGTCGGTGCTCGTTGTCTTCTTCCTCGATCCTTGGCACCGACGAGACGTGACTTGTGTGTGTTTTTTTTTGTTGGTGTTTTTGTGCTGGTGTAAACTTCTTTCCTTGTTAATATTTCAAGTAAAATTATCCAAATCAAGTATTTCATTTATTTTCAGTTAATTTATAATTTTATCAAGGCACTCTTTTGTATTAGTAATTTTTCTTAATTAATTTTAACTATTTTGTCAAATTTTTTTTTAGTTACCACGAGGCATTTCGTAAATCTAACGTTATCTTTTGCATCCCTTGGGCCTTTGTGGCGGTTTTGTTATTTATTGATTTATTAGCTTTTCACATCTTTTTTTATTTCAATTTTTATATAATTATTTCTTCTGGTGTCTGGTGAGTGAATTGGTGAATCTTTTGTGTTCTGACCTCGACGTTGACTCACCTGCACCTATCCTTTTCTTCCCCTTTTTTTTTTGGCATCTTCAATGCATTTAAAATTTAAATTTTTTTGTTAATCTGTTTTAAGTTTTTTCTTGAAAATTTTTTTCATTAAGCTATTTGTCATCCCACCCACAGTTAGTAGGATCCTGAAGGACAGCGTGGCTGGGAGTACGGGTCACGGGTGAAGACAACTTCAGGACTTATTTATCCAGGCTAAGGGACCCCATACTAACCGAACAAGTTATATTGGCCGATAAAATCCTACAGGTGGCTTTATTTATGTCCTCAAAACTTGGTCCCTGGAAGCACGGATAGCTTGGCTGGCTTCCTGGTCATTTAAGAAGTCCCCAACGAGACCCTGAAACCATCTACCATCCCATCACTGGCGCAGGGTATTTTTTTTGTGGGCTGGAATTATTTGTAAGTGCTTGTTTAGCATATTGTATTTGTTTAATATACTCTTCAAGGTTTTTGTGTGTTTTTTTATGAGAGCTTCGAGCTCTCTCAGCATCAGGGTTCAGCAGGAACCACGACTGCTCTGCCCGGAGCATACTATTTTTTTTCTTTGTTTGACAAAGTGGCGCCCGAGCATTTTAATTTCTCTAGATTTTGGTAAATTAATTATTTTAATAACTATTTATTATTAATTTCAAAACTAAGTAATAGTTTTGTTAAAAAGTACAATTAATAAATACAGAACAAAAAAGTGTTTGCAGCAAGTAATTCATCGCAAAGAGATTGTTTTTGTTTTTATGTTCACGAAATAGGGTGATTAATTTGTCTTATATTCTTTTCCCTGTAGGTTGTCCAAGGAATAAAAGCATGTCCGTGATTACAGCAATTTTACACTGGTACACTTCTCTGGGCATCGTTTGCTGTTATTATTTCTTCAGTTAAACCATACTGTGAGATGGAATACATTGAAGTTAACTAACTGTTCTGCTTTTGAATATTTTCATTCTACAGTAGATTGAGGTGAGAATTAATTTCATTATAACGTAAATACAACTAATAAAATCAGAGAGAAAAAGTTGTTTTTATGTTCACGAAATAGGTTGATTAATTTGTTTTTTATTATCCTCCATGTAGTTTGACCAAGGAATAGGAGCATGTCGCTGACAACAACAATTCAACACTGGAAAACTAGTTATCCAGTAGTAGTCTGGACATCAGTTGCCGTTTAAACCGCGCTGTGAGAAAAAATACAAAGAAGTTATCAAAATGTCCTGCTTTAAAATATTTGCATTCTACAGTAGATTGAGGTGAGAATTAATTTTATATTAACGTAAATACAATAAATAAAATCAGAGAGAAAAAGTTATTTTTGTGTTCAGTAAATAGGGTGATTAATTTGTTTTTTATTATCTTCCATGTAGTATGAACGCGGAATAAAAGCATCTTCCTGATTACAACAAGTTATCTCAAATGGTACATTTTTCTGGGCTTCATTTACAGTTATTTTTTCTTTAGTCTTGGTGTGAGGAAGAATACATTCAAGTTAATTTTAGGCTTTACTAGAACAGAACGTTCTTCATTACAGTGATACTTTATTTTCTGCTTTCTGCAATTTGTTGCCTAATTCTTTTGCTGTCAACTATTTATATATATATAGATATTTCAGTATCAAAGTAACAATACATACATATCATAATTAATATATTAAATAAATAATTACATTGAGGGCTATCCTAAAAATGTTTTAAACAATCTTCCAATCATATAATAATTTCTTTACAATACATAAATGTTAGTATTCATCTTTCAATTGATAGAGGTTTATTTGAATATAATATTTGTGTCTATTTCTGACCTATTTTAGGTATACTTTTTATTATTATTGTATAATACGTAGTGTAACTAACATGTTTTTCTTGTCTTTTTCTTGCAGGCAGTAAACGAATCAGGAGAGATTGAAATTTAGTGTAGTGGTATTGTTATTCCTGGAGTTGGTTTGCAGTTGATATCTTCACCTAGCAACACTATGTAGATAATTTCAGATCAATAAGTGATCAACTATTTGGATCTCATTGGTATTACTGCTTCTGGATTTGGTTTTCTTTTCATATTCGCAAAAATGGGAATGTTACGTTGAGAAATTAGTGTTAAGGTAATAATATATAATAATTACTGTTATTTGCTCATTAGTGATTTTGTTGCAACCTTATCTGTTTCAGATCTACGGTGGAGAAGACAAAGAAAATCGAAGATCCCGTAGTTAGTTTCTTAATTTTTTTATTTGAATGAATGTTTTATTTTGCATGCTGTTTTTTTATTTTGTAGATATTTTTATTAGAATTCATTTTTATTTTGCATGTTCTCTTGCTTACCTCTTCGCTTTGCTTACTGCAATTCTTACTATCACGCTTCGCATTTACCCTACATGATCCGCAGGATTCAACGTTTCGTTATCTTGCTTGTTCTTTCTCATCTATGGTTCGAAGCGGAGGCCTCCCCGAGCGACTTGCCATAGACTTAGCTTTTTAGTTGTTCTTTGAAGTGTCTTATACACTTCTCGCGGTCTACTCTAGCGTCACTTCCTTTCAGACTGGGATGTAGCGGAGTTATCTGGAATAGAAGCAATAGGCGACTGCCCGGCTCTCCTAGACGAAATCTGTCCGATCTTTTCTACCAATTCTATTAGTATTTGCCGTTAGTCCTTGTAATCAATGACTTCTCGCTTTCAGATATGATGTGCATCTCCGAAGAAGACAGAAGACATCGTATTTTATTGTTTTTGAAATGTTTTCTTATTTATTTGCAATATTATATGTATTCTTGTGTTTTTCTCTTACAGGCATTTGTTTTGTTGTGTTTTTCTCTTACAGGTATTTTGTTTTTACTTTTTAAACTGTTATATTAATATAATTGTAACTTAGGACTTTTCTAAATTGAACTTTTTGGCAAAACTGCAAAATTGTTAAAACTAAATTAAATTTTTTTGATTGGGAGGACAGGGTGGTTATAAGGGGAGAAGTGGAGGCCACAGAGTATTGGGGAAGACTTTTCTACCCTAATATGATTTTACAATATTAATATAACAGTTTAATGCTTGTGTAGTGTGATCTACTAATATATTATATTAAATTTTTACGTTTAATAATTATTTGTAACTATTTAATTGTTTTATACGTAAATTTACCTACAATGTTTTCTTTTTTAAGCAGAAGTATGATATTTGTATATTAATGTTTAATGTATTTATTGTTAGTCTGAACTTTGAAGTGATATACCAAGTGTTATTTTTCTTGTATATTTATATTAATACAAATGTAATGTAAGATTTGCCGGATATGATTAAATAAATGAATAAATATCAGAAATTGTTTAATTTTTCCTTTGAATAAATAAAAATTCAATTGAGAAAAAGTTTCAGTACCTAATAACTTGTAACTGCAATTGACTGAATATTAAATATACTCTCAAAACGATCCGATACAACTTATGCTCTCCTAATACAAAACCCAGAAATTTCGTTTTTCGTTAAAAATTATATTGTCAAATTATTTGTTGATCAAACCTCGTAGAGGCCGCGAATCTGAAAATTTTGTTAAAATTTGATATTTGTATTAAGAGAGCATAAGTTAAAGGAGGTATTTTTGGCGTATTTAGCGAAAAATGTTTCACATATACCAGGTCCGATCAACAAGTAATTTGACAAAAAACATACCTGTCGTCGCTTATGCTCTCCTAATACAAATATCGAAATTTTAACAAAATTTTCAGATTCGCGGCCTATACGAGGTTTGATCAACAAATAATTTGACAAAAAATACCTGTCGTCACTTATGCTCTCCTAATACAAATATCAAAATTTTAACAAAATTTTCAGATTCGCGGCCCATACGAGGTTTGATCAACAAGTAATTTGACAATAGAATTTTCAACGAAAAACGAAATTTCTGGGGTTTGTATCAATATAGTATAAGTTTGATCATGTCTTTTTGAGAAAGTAACTGCTTATTGCTTACTGGTAATATTTTCTAATTCTGTGTTGTATTTTATATAAATAAAAAGACATAAACCTGTTTGAAAGAGTTTATTTATAAATAAAGTTATAAATTAAATAAGTGATATACATCAAATTAGAAATAAATTGTTGAAACTTCATAAATATGTACAAATAGTAGATATTAAATATTATTAACTATGAAAGGATACTAATAGGCTATTAGTAATAACATTAAAATTATAAGGACTTATTAGTAGGAAAGTTTCAAACTACATACTTCAATATTTACAATTAAGGAGACCATAAATTAAGTTATAAATAAATTGAATGAGGTAATTTAGAAGAGTATTTAATTTTTTTTAACAAGTTTTTACGAAAAAAATAATATTGATTAACATAAGATACAAAACCAAAAACAATTTAGATAATTTATAATTTAACACAGTATTCGTAATATTTTAAACATGTATGCGTACAAAGTTTGTGTAATAAATAATTCGTTTAAAGAATAATGTTATTTAAACGAAATTATGGAAACAATAAACTGTGAATAAACCGACAGTGTTTAACAAAAATTGGGTGGTATACGTAAAACTCAGTGCTTAGTATTCCACACAAAAACAGAGAAATGTGAGTAAAATTTTAAATACGTATGTTGATTTTCTTTTATTGAGGATCTAGTCGTTCCTTGATCTATCTAATATAATGATTACGAGTGTTTTCTTTCAAAAATAGAAGTCTCCTTTGTAGCGGCTTGATGTAATGACTTATGTATATACTGAAAAATCTTAGAAGACTCCTATTTTCAACAATAAGAATTCTATAATGTGGATACAGACTCCCATGCATAAGTATAATAATCAGGAGCATTTACTCACATTACGCAGTACTTATTTTCAAAAATAGAAGTCTACTGTGGTTTAGATCAATTTAAGGGTCTATATTTTGAGAAATTAAGTATGTTTCTTTGAGATTCCTATTTTAGAAAGTAAGAACTCTTTGCTGTGAGCACACAGTCCCATGCAGAATTTAGAAAATCAAGATAATCTATTCGCACTGCTGGGTGCTTACTTTCAAAAACAGAAGTCCCTTTTTTAGCAGGCTGTTGTAGGCATCTGTATTTACACCTGTTTTTAAGGAGGCTTCTAGTTTTTAAAATAAGAACTATAATTCCTCAGTATAAAATTCAAGAGTATATACCTATTCACATTACTGAAAGCTTACTTTCAAAAATAATAGTCTCGCTTTTTAGCAGATCTACAAGGATCTATATGTTAAGAAGTTAAGTCTGTTTCTCAGGAGATTTAGAATTCTGTAATGTGAGCAGAAACTCTCATGAACGAGTATTAACATAAAATTGTTGAAGTGACTAAATTTTCGAGAAAATAGAGTAATTTGTAATTTGAGATTTTACTGACATTTTTATACTTTCAAACGCTAAAAATGGGAGACTGTATGATACTACACAATAAATATTCTCAATTAAAGAAATTGAATTCTTTCTTCATTCTCTGAAAATTATACCATAAAGTACATATTGTTTTTCTTATTCGTTATAAACAGAACGCTTCTCCCTGCAAATTGATTGAAAAATTAACGAATAAATAATAATTGTTGTCGCATACTTTGCAATAGGATAAATAATTTGAACTTTTGTTATTTTATATTTTGATAATGGGCGTAACACTATTATTAATATGTAATAACGAATTCGAATATTTTGATGAGGAGTACTACTTTGTAGGTAATCGCCCAAAAATGACATATGTGTTATATTAATCCTAAAAGGCACTGTCTACTGCTGTAATTCTAAGAGCCTATCTATTACAAAAATGGATAAATGGCGACGTTTCCTTTAAACCCACAGCACTTTCAATGGCTTATTAATTTGAATTTTTCTTTCAGCTGGTGATGAATTCCATCTTTTGTGCATACAATTGTTATCTGGTGTTTGCCACAACTTTCTGTCCTCCTGGGACGGTTTCTTCGGGTTAGAATTACTATCGTGAAGCATGCTTCTTAAAAGTGCTTCCTTAGACTTATTTCCAACTTCCTCGTACGAAACGACAGGAATTCCAAGCTCTTGGAACGAATTCATAGAAGAGAATCCACTCTCGTCTTCTGCTGAACTCACACTACTCATTGGAGGAGTGACAGAAGTCTCTGGCTCTGTTCTCTTCTTTATATTTATCGTGGATGATCGTTGAGAAGAAATACTAGCTCTTCTACTTGAATTTGCTCTAGTTTCGTTAGCAAATACGAAGTCTTTGGGATCAAAATCGTGGGAATCAGACGATTTGTTGGACAGTGTTTCTGCGTGGAAGGAATTACATTTAAGGGCATGTTGCCTGCGAAGCACGGCTTTTCTGCTTAGTGAGCCTTCCGAGCAAGCCAATTGGGGGCTGGAGGCGGCGAATGGGGGTCTTTGGAAATGTTTTTCTGGACTATTGAAACTGCTATCATAGTTATGGGCGCTTGTTGCGGGAGATGGAGATCGATTAGTGGTGACAGTAGGTAAATGGACGAGATCTGGTTCGCGAGTGTTGAGCAAGGATTCGGCAGTACGCAGAAGACGAAATGCTTCTTGGGACAATTTTTCTGGAGGGATTTCTTCAAGAGAAGCTTGTTCCTTTCGTCGTCTTCTCCTGCAACAAATACGAAATATTTGTTAAAAACTTTTAAACATCAAATGTTCAATTCAGTTTTATTAGTTTAAGTATACGTACCATGTGAAATCCCTATAAGCTGTATAATCTGTGCTGCTCTTTTCTAATGTTGTATTTGATACATCTTGTGGCTGATGCTGTTCTTCTGAATTTGTACTGACTTCATGTTGACTGAGAGATCTAACGACGTTCTGTTTGCTGTTGTTGATAAGTCTCGTTCCCAAATTTTCCAAACTTCGATGTGCCCTTTCCAAAAATGCCACCACTTGTCTCATAACTGCTTGGTACATCTGTCTGCTCTCCTCCGTCTTAAATGAAAGAAATCGGAATAAGATATTTAATAATAATAATAAAAAAAGCTACAGAAAACAAATTAAAACATTTAAGACTTATTTATGTTTCTTTTTAATATGAGTTTTCAACATCATGAAACCTACTTTAATAAATAAAAATTACTCAAGATTTTTTACCAATTTCAAAATTATAAGATTGGTTTTATCTTTGTGTCGATTATTAAATAAAATGTATTGAAATAATTAAAAATAATCAAAAGTACCTATGTTTTTTGTTGTAATAAGAGACACAATCTCTTTCTGAATTTGCACATAATATCTACAATTATTTTTAAAAAGAGTTTAAGTTGAACCATCTGTATGATTAGTGAATCTTTCTTCTTCTCAAGTTTTCACATATAGTACACTTTCTAATGAAAAATAATTTTCACAAAAACTACTAAAATATAGATTTTCTTAAAACTGAATGATAATATTTGAAGTTCTTTTAAAATAAAAATAGACTCATTGTTTTGCTTTTAGTGTGATACAATTAACAGTATGTAATTAATTTGAATTCTCTGCTGGAAAATGATATCCATTGAAAATTTGTTGCATTTCTATTTTTTAGTTTATTACTGTCAACAAAATTTGACTAACTTTTGTTGAGTAAATTCTAATTTTTGGGAAAATTATTTATTTTTAATTCAGTCCTAGATTTTGTATTTTTTTTAGCAACATAATTTATATCTATTATTGCAAAATAATGTTATTAGTTTAAAATTTTCTACAAATTCTTCTTAATCGAATTTTTTGCTAGAAAATGATGCACTAGAACTACGTTGCATTTTTAATTTTTAGTTTATTACTTCCCACAGAATTTGACTAGATTTTGCATTTTTTTAGTAACACCATTCATATTATTATTATTACAAAATAATGTTATTAATTTAAAATACCTGTTTTAGTTGCCATTGTAGCGTTTCAAGTTGAGATTTAAGCAGCAAGTTTTCAACTGAAAAATCTGGCCCACTACTCGAACTGTCTACAGAATCCTTCCTAAAGGTGGTGCGGACAGGTCGAGCCTGATATTCCTGTAACAAAAACTATAATCACATTAAGCAAAAATAAAAAGTATAGATATATTTGCAAATATAGTTGTCATTCTGTAGATTTTCCGTATTCAAAAAAATGTTAAGAACGCTTCTTTATATTTAACAAAATATTTTCTCAAGCCTTGTGTACTGTGGATAATAAAAAAGAAAACAAAGAGAAATAAAAATTTGTTTGTAGTTATGCCACGTTATGTTATAATGAAATTGCAAAAGTTGCGTTACCGAATTATTGTTTTATGATTAATAACGATGTACAAATACTACGTAACGTAAAATTTAATAGACATCTAAATCACGTTAAGCAATAAAATAGACGAAACAGTTAACAGCAATTACAATTTTTTATATTGGATAAGTTTTTCTCTTTCACTTGGGCACCTTCTCAATAATTTCGAATAATATAACAAGTAAATAGTTGTATATGTTTTTTGAAAGTGCAAAATTAATTAAATCAACTAGGCAAGTTTAATTTAATGAAAGGCGGATAAAAAATATAAAAATCAAATCGATTAGGCATTACAGTTTCCATTGACCAATTACTAGTTACTACCACGACGTTTTGCGGTCGATTTCAAACTGACATGAGACCAACATGAAGAACCGCTCTCTAACATAATTTTCATCGATAATTGTTGATAGATGATGAAGCTTTTTACCGATATGATCTCGTCAAGTACTTTCAAGATTAAATCTATTCGTGTGAGTACAGTTAGATATTTTTTTTTATTAATGTATTAATATGTAGGTATATTAGGTAGGTATATTGTTATTAAAAACTTGATCCTTTACCAACTTTTGTTTATTAAGGTTAGCGTTATATAGGCCGATCTTTTTCTATTTCCAAAAATTTTCATAAAAAGAAAATCCACTTATCTGTAGGCAGTGCATTTATAAATCGATTGAAGTGAAAGGCTATTTATTGGCATCTTACGTTGTTTACACTGTTGATTATTGATGCATTCAATAATTATAACATTTTGTTAAAATGTTTTTCAGTTTTGGAATTAAAATACTACTTTTGGCTACTATAATATAAAAAAATTAGTTGGTATTAATAAACGTACTTTCCAACGCCCTGTAGGTATTAACTTTGCAATTTTTCTTTCACTCTTGTTGCACACGATTTGAATATTTAACACCTAATGTCTTTATCCTAAGTAAACAACTTCAAAGATCATCGATTCGTTCTTCACAATTATTTTCAACACGAAATAACGGATCGTACCTGGTTTTACAGTAAATACATATAATATACAGCCTTTAAAATTAAAAGGCTATTACACTCTTATTCAACTCCATCATTTCTTCAAGAACAAAACATGCCATTAAAGTTGACAGTTCGTATAACTATTGTTTCAAGAAAAATAACGAAACATATAATTTTAACTGTAATTTTATATGCTCAAGGAAACTGCCTCTACCATATACAGTGTGGTCCAAAAATTACGCAATATGCTCATTGTGGCAAAACTTTAAGTTATAAGTTAAAAATTGTTTCAAATAAAAGTTGTTCCCTATTTTAATGCAACGTCCTCTGGAATAGCCAAATTTAATTCTTTATAGGGTTTTGAAAAATTGTAAAAAAAATAAACCTATTGCCGTAAATTTTTGCATAGCCCCATATTTTGGAAGTCGATTTTAACGGTGCTGCCAGTTAAACGAAATATTACCTTGTAATTTCTTAAAATGCTGTATGGTAAATTAAATTTAGTTGCATTTTTAAAATAGGGAACAACTTTAATGCAATAAGTTTTTTAATTTAACTTATAGTTTGGCCACAAAGAGTATATTGCATACTTTTTTGACCACACTGTATACAAAGGTACATATTGTGACATAAAATAAATAACCTTCACGAATAATAGGTTTTAGGCCGCTTTCTGACTTGTCGGTGTAGCAGCGGTGCGGTACCGAAGTGGTTGGTACCGAAACGATTCCGCGTTGCTTGCATTTACACATCTATCGGTATGTTTTCGGCATAAAACGGAGCAGAACCGCTTGTACCGTCACAAGAAGACGTCGTCCTCCTTGAGTGATGAAGATAATGTATGATGTCTCATGCAGTAATCCCGAGCGGCCACTGGACGTTTCTACCGCGATGCAGTATACCAAACCGATATCACTCCTCTACCGCACGTGCCGCACAAGTCAGGAAGACCGTATTGAAATATAGGTGCTCAGTAAGCATTCGGTACCGCGTATACCGAGCATACCGATACCGCACCGCTGCTACACCGACAAGTCAGAAAGCGGCCTTAATGTTATAATGCACCCTTTTACCCAACAACCTTTCCTTAAATTACTTCGGTAAATGTAATACCTTAGGAACTTGGGAGGAATTAAATGACCACAATTAAATCTACTTTTATAATTATTTCACTGATGCGGCAGTTATTTAAATTTAATTTTAATAAAACAAAGAAGGTTTCGAATAAATTATTTATTGTACACTACAATATTGTTTCACTGTGACTTCATCAGGTGTATATACATTCTAAAAACTTACAGTTACTTAAATACTAACTTAGGTGGTAAATTTAGATTAAGGAGAGGGGAAATGTTTCCCTCTAATTGGTCATTCAACATATTGTTGGTTTTTAGATATCTATTTATTTCCAATTGTTGTAACAAATTAAGTTTCCTGGTTTTATTATCAGTATGAAAAATTTTAAAATGTTATCCCTGAACCCTGAGGGTTTTTGTTGTAAAGCTTGTGATAAAGTGTATATTGGGCAGACAGGCAGACCTTTTTATGATAAAATAAAAGAACATAAAAATTATTTTTTAATAAACAATAAACCCTCTCATTAATCTAAATTTACCACCTAAGTTAGTATTTAAGTAACTCTAAGTTTTTAGAATGTATATACACCTGATGAAGCCACAGTGTGGTGAAACAATATTGTAGTGTACAATAAATAATTGATTCGAAACCTTCTTTGTTTTATTAAAATTAAATTTTAAACTACTTTTATAATTTTAATTTTGTACTTGGCAGTGGCGGCTCGAGGGTCATATACTTAGGAATCAATTTAAAAAAAAATCCGGTTGGAGTCGGACTCGCGCACCGAGGGTTCCGTAACATGATGTCTTTACGCGTTCATGATGAAAAGGGTAATCAGTTTATAATTATTAAAAAAAAAAATATGTGATGTAACTAAAAATTTAAGGTTTTCGGAATTTTTCTTTTATATATAAGTATGTGTTATAAAACATTGCTTCATGCTAAATTTCAAGATTCTAAATTGACTGGAAGTATCCTTTAGGTTTTGATTCCCTTGCGAGTAGTTGCGAGTTTGAAAATATGCGGCTTAAATTGCTGTTTCTTTTGATTGCGTTGACATAGAAGTTTGATTTTGTTACAGCTTAAAGGTATTATAGACCTGAGTATTTGATAGGAATTTCAATTTAATACCTCTACGCGTTCATGAGGAAAGGGGTAGTAACTTTAAAATTATTAAAAATATTTTTATTATATGATGTAACTAAAAATTTACGGTTTTCGCAATTTTTCCTTTATCTGTGCTATAAGACGTTGCTTCGTACCAAATTTCAAGATTCTGAGTTCACGGGAAGTACCCTGTAGGTTTTGATTCGAAAATTTGCGGAAATTTGCGGCATAAACGGCTGTATCTTTTGATTGCGTTGGCTTAGAAGTTTGATTTTTTCACAGCTCCAAGGGACAATAGACCTGAGTATTTGGTATAAATTTTAGCTTGATACCTCCACGCATTCCTGAGAAAAGGGGTCTTGACAGACGGACGGACGGACGGACAACGAAGTGATCCTATAAGGGTTCCGCTTTTTACTTTTGAGGTGCAGAACCCTAAAAATAAGAACATACTTAATAAACTTCTTGGTAACCCCTTTTTGGTTAAGTTTGTAAATATGTATAAGCAAAGTAAATTTTTTATTTACGTTATTTGTAATTTTTAATTAATGTAAAATTCGATAAGTGCCCTGTAACTACGCGCTTTTCTATAATCATTATTATTGTTGTTGTTGTTAAAAGTTCATGGCAAATGAAGTCCACTTTTGTGTTATTTACAATTAATTCGATGTACCGTGTCTGTAACGCTAATTAGTGTCGTGATTACGACATGAAGGCTGCACAATTTGAATATTTGTATTTTGTATACCTGCGGAAGTGTTTCTTAGTCGAACGGGCAATTACCTGTTCTAAATTGTTTATAAAATTAAATTCTTATGTAATTGTTAACCAAATTTTATTTTATTATGTGAATCGAATGTCGCATTATGTGTAAATTGGGGAAATAATGAATGAAATACCTAAAAAGACAAACAGTGGAAAGTGCGATTTCAATTCCGTAGAACTATTTTGTTCCGCAAATAATGAAAATTATTGTTAAAAATAAAGACATTTTTGTTACAACAATGCGGAAGTTCTCTTTTAATATTATGATAGTTTTTCTTGGATTTTACCATAAAGAGAATTTGATTTTCGACATAGTACTGCAATGGTCTATGGAATTTTCTTCTTAAGAACGTTGAGTCTCAGAATAAATATTAACATTTTTCTTAAATTTTACCATAAAAAGAACTCAGTTCAAGCCCTACTACTGACTAATATTGGAGTCTTCGAAGTCTCTGGGTTGTAGTCTTGAAGAATTTTATTCTTGGGAAACTTTCTCCAAATCTAAAGTACCAACATTTGTTTCATAGGTAAAATACTAACTTTTTCTTGGATTTTACCATAAAAATAACTCGGCTCAAGTGTACTATTGACTAATATTAAGGTCTTGCAAGCCAATGGGCTGTGGCTTCTTAAATTTTCTTCTTGGAGGACATTCTCCCAACTCGAAGAACTAATGTTTGTCACATTGCACAAATAATACGGTTTTTATTGGATTTTACCATAAAGACAATTCGATTTAAGGTCTACTATTGATTAGTATTATTGTCTATCAAGTCTATGGGTTGTATATTTTGAAATTTTCTTCTTGGGATATATTATCCAAAGCCAAAGATCTAACATTTGTTAAACAAAATCATTAATATTAACATCGTTGGATTTTACCATAAAATGAACCAACTTTAAGCCCTACTATTAACTAATAGCATTGTAGTCTTCCAAGTCTATGGGTCGTAGTCTTGGAGCATTTTCTTCTTGGGAAACTTTCTCCAAATCCAAAGTACCAACATATGTTTCATAGGTAAATTACTAGATTTTTCTTGAATTTTACCATAAAAATAACTCGGCTCAAGTGTATTATTGACAACTATAGTTGTCTTCCAAGTCAATGGGCTGTGGCCTCTTGAATTTTCTTCTTGGAGGACATTCTCCCCACTCGAAGAACTAATGTTTATCACATTTCACAAATATTACGGTTTTTATTGGATTTTACCATAACGATAATTCAGTTTAAGGTCTTTTATCGATTAGTATTATTGTCTGTCAAGTCTATGGTTTGTAGATTTGGGATTTTTCTCCTTGGGAGACATTATCCAAATCCAAGGATCCAACATTTGTTACACAAAATAATTAATATTAATATCGTGGATTTTACCATAAAAAAAACCAACTTTAAGCCCTCCTACTAACTAATAGTATTGCCGTCTTCCAAGTCTATGGGTCGTAGTCTTGGAAAATTTTCCTCTTGGGAAACTTTCACCAAATCCAAAGTACCAACTTATGTTTCATAGGTAAATTACTAGATTTTTCTTGAATTTTACCATAAAAATAACTCGGCTCAAGTGTATTATTGACAACTATAGTTGTCTTCCAAGTCAATGGGCTGTGGCCTCTTGAATTTTCTTCTTGGAGGACATTCTCCCAACTCAAATAACTAATGTTTGTCACTGCATAAATATATCATAAAGATAATTCGATTTAAGGCCCTACTATTGGAATTTTCTTCCTAGGAGACATTTCTCAAAGCCAAAGATTCAACTTTCGTTCTATATTAATAAAAACTAGGATTCATTTTGGTTTGTGTCATAAAAAGACTATTAAAATTGCTTGCAATAAACAATCTGTTCCTGTTTTTGATAATACCTATAATGATTGTTTCTCACCAAGAATAAAGTAAGTGCTGTGGGTGATTGTAGATTAACAAATTCCTTAAGATTCAATCGGCCGGCTTAAGAAGGATCACGAACTTGAAAGTGGGTAATTAACGGCCCAGTAGATGGATTGATAGGTATATGTATAGAATGGTATATAACTTGCGTAATTGCTTGAAAACTATCTTAGACACGATCTGGTTGAGGAATGCAGCCAAATGTCTTGGGACTAAAGTAAATCGTTAGCGAGAAAACGCCCCAATCTCATCATAGTCTCCAGTCAAGCCTGTTCGTTCTATAATAATCCCTTTGAAATATAATTAATATCGAATTGTAAAGGATATATATATTGTAGGGAGATTAAGTAAGATTCAAAGGCTGTTATGATTTCGAAAGATTGCGTTGGAAAAGACAAATTAGAACTAGGGTAAGTGCACCAGTGAATGAACAGTTAAGGCATTTACAGAATTTGGATAATCTTTATAAATTAATTATGTTATATTAAAATATGATCTTAGTTTATACATACATCTTATTTAATCATGATTAGGATTACGGTTAAAGAATTCACTTACGTTTAATCTTGAATTGAAAGGGAATATAACTATTTAATTCTGCATAAAACCCCAATAAATGAACAAGCAATACCAGTAAATGAATACCATTGTTCCAATAAATGAACTAAGAAAGTAAATGGTAAAATTTATTAGAACAATTGAAAAAATTGAAAATATAATACGAATAAAGGACATTTTGCGTGTAAATGTAAATATAAAACTAAGGAATCGCCTTAAAAGACGATTACTTAAAGACGAAAATGTGCTCAAACGCGTATTCACACTAGTTTTCAATGAATGAACATATTGTTCATTTACTGGGAATACTACGCGACCCAGTGAATGAACAATACTTTTGCCGGTTTTTGCGATGATAATTTGTATTTTCAGGTTATGTTAGCAGTTATTATATCGAGAAATATAACAGTGTATTAAAATTATCAAAAATTATGAGGCGACCAAATCTAGTACTCTTATTATACACTGCTGTTACTTACATGCTCGCTTATTAACTCTTAGGGAACACCTTGGTTAGCTAAAACAGTTGTCAAAAAAATTCTCTTGTCTTCAATCGGTGGAATGGAACTTAATACTGTTTGAGACAACAATAAAACAGAGTAAGAGGGATTTATAGGAAATCCCAATAAGTTAGAGAAATGCGACAGAAGCTTAAGAATCGTATATTAGTTCAGAATTGTTCATTTACCCTACATCCAATTTTAACGATATTAATATCGATGATGAATTTCTCACACTTTTGTGGTTATTAATAATACTTAAATCTACAGGGTGATTATTAATTTTTGACACTTTGCTTTCAGAGTTGTCTGCAGAATGAGGGAATTTGAAATTAATGCATCTACAGGGTACTTTCAGGGTTGTAAATGTGCTTCCTTTGCATAACTGAAGAACATTGTGAAAGAATAAACCTACGGGGCGTTTGTCTATTCTTGACACTGGTTTCAGGGTTGCAAATGCGTTTCTTTTGGACAAAGGTAGAGTTTTGAATTGATGTATCTACAGGGCGATTATTTATTCGTTACACTTTGCTTTCAGGGTTGTAAATGTGTTTCTTTTGCAGAATAGAAGAATTTTTAATTAATGCATCTACAGGGTGGTTATTTATTCTTGACATTTTGCTTCCTTTATTGTACATGTGCTTGCTATGCAGAAAAGAACGATTTTGGATTCAGTATTCCACATGTGCATCCCATGGAGAATGGGGCATTTACCTCTATTAAACTCAATTGTATGTGTACGTATGTTTAACGGCAACATTAAACATTTGGCAGTCAAATAATTAATTATTTGACAAGCAAACAAGCCACTCAAACGGTTAACATAATTTAAACTAATTTTTTTGATAACTTCAAGTAGGGCGACAAATGTAGGTATCTATGACAATAACTGTGTTCAACTTTATGTATCAGCGGGTTAAGAGTTTTTTTTTTTTTATTATGAATATAAGTGCATCTTCAGATTCTTGACCTAATGATTGAGTATTGAATAACGTTTGCAACAGACAGTTATTTATTACACCTTTTTAACATGAATAAATAATATATAGTTAAAATAAAATGCAACTAAAGAAAAACAAAAAAAAATAATGTTAGTTACCATACTCCTCCGAAACGGCTTGACCGATTTTTATGAAATTTAATAAGCATATTCAGTAGGTCTGAGAATCGGCTACTATTTATTTTTCATACCCCTAAGTGATAAGGATTTTCCACCCCTAACTTTTTATTTTCTGGACAATTTTTTTTATGATTTGGCATTAAAAAATACATATAACCCTTCATTTTCACCCTTCTACCACCAACCCCCATTTTTTAATAGCGATATTAGTACTGTAATAATCTTCAACTCTCAGTGGTCAATAACTGATCAATTATTATCAATCGATTAGTCATCCTCGCTAGGCGTCTACTGATGTCACTACTCACGCAGGAAACAGCACGCAGTGGGGATGAGAATGAAGCAGATTTTTTTTAGAATGTTACAGGGAGTTCAAATATGTTCTAAGAAGTAAAAGAATGTTTTATTATAACATTTCAGAATGATTTGGCAATGTTCAAGAATGTTCCAGAATCTTGAAGATCATTCAAAAAGGTTTCAGAATGTTAAAAAAAGTTAGAAAATGTTTTGAATCATTATGGGATGTTCTGGATAGTTTTAAATTCGCGAATATTCTAGAATGTTCCATCAAACGTGTAATATAGTCTTACCCGGGCAACGCCGGATATTGCTGCTAGTTTATTTATATATTTGTTTGTTTAAATTTTTAATTGTGTCTTAATTACAAAACATGAGTTCATTGGTTTGCAATAAAATTATTAAGATCTAAAATTGACTTTTGGTTTCCTGGAGATTTTATTCTATAATTAAGAACTGTGATATAATTAATTATCCAATTATAACTATTAACAAAAAAATATATTTCTGACACCCTACTCCTTCATGGATACCCCACAATCGGATTAATACTGTTCACCAACTTTTTTGCGGTAAGGGATGCTGGATTGTTATATGTAAAACATTTTTAAATTTTTTAAATCGGTTATTCAAATTAGTTCATTTTTTAATTAAAGATTAAAAATTTACTCCCTCAATTGTCGTTAATACACATAACAAAACAAGTTCCATATCTGTAACTCAATAATTAATAATTAACTCAAAAACCTATTAGTAGGTACCAGGGGTTAATATTAATAGTGGATTAATTTATCATTTATTGTATATTATATTCTTTAGGCTTGACAAAGCTTTATACCACAAGGTGGGTTTTTTGTAATAATAAAAGATTTTTTAATCCCTTAGAGTTTGAATATGTACAAATAATTGAAATAAGATGCTCTTATAATAACAAAAAATCTATACAGTTTTTTAATGAAATTGTTAAACTATTTTTCGAACTGATTGATTTAAAAAACACTACTTTTGTTTGGGATCAGGTCATTCCACTTGCTGAATTTATTTGTATGAATTTGCTTTCGTTACCTCACTGATCAAATATTATAGTTGCTATGTAAATCAAAATTTATTATATTTTGCTCGAAATAAAAGAAATAAAAGTTGTCAAATAAATAGAAATATATCTATTATTATACTGGTTCATTTTTTTTTTAACATTTTGTGTAGATTGTAATATACAGGAGATTTAGCTAATTTACCCAAAAAAAATTGAAATCAAGGATTTTTGATAAACTTTTATTCAACAAAAATATTTCTATTCTGGAACTTCCAGTTATATCGGAAGTAACAAGTAATTTCTTATATTTTTGAAAATTGACTTTTGGCATTTCCCGGAGATTGTTTTATAATTGAGGACCAAGATATAATTAAACAATTATGACTGTTAAAAAAAATAAATTCGGAATTTTTGATATCATTATTACAATCATAATATTACAATTTTATTTGTACATATATGGAAAACTGCAAGCTAAATATTATATTTACGTATACGTATTTTTAATGAAGTATTTTTTACAAGTGTACGTTCTTCATAATTAAGTTTAATATAAATTGAATGTTTTTGAATTTAAAAGCCAAATAACTAAGAAATATACAGGGTTTTTCAAGTTGATAGGCTATTAGAAGTATATGAATTAGTAGAAGGAATTCAATTCTGAAACTTAGGCTCATTTGGTTATTGTTTATGCCGCCTCTTTTAAAAATATTTTCAAGTTCGATTTACATCCGGTTATACCGGAAGTCGACACCAACTTTGTTATTTTAAATGGAATGGTATATTTTTTACGCTGAATTCGAATAAAACGTGTAATTCTAAGGTAAGTTTGATAACCAACTTGTACACCTATGACGATCGGTTTCTGAGTTAATTTAATTTATAGAAAAAAAAAACGCTACCGCAACCCTAATTATAAAAAATTATAACTTCCACAAAAGACGACTCAGAGTGTTGAAATTTTTACTAGTAATAGCTGAATATTAGTGCTAACGCCTTGACAAAATTGAACTAAATAATTTATACAGGGCGTTCAAAATAAAATTCTAAAATTTAAAAACTTCAAACACGAATAACTTCGTTTTTTTCAAATGGCACCTACTATATTTTATTTTTTCAATCGACTCCTTTTTTTATCCTCTTTCGATCTATATGGATACTTCCTATTGTTTTATCTGAAAATTTTCGAGTAATTTTGAATTATTACTTAAAGTAGCCAATTTTATTATTTTTCGCATAAAAAGGTGTGCCTTGGCCAAGATTATATTACAGTTCGCAATAAGTTAGGAATATGAGAAATTCAGGTTTTCAAGAGGAGTAAAAGCTGACTCAAAATTGGAGGGAGTGAAGGTGCGTGTCCTTGTGATGAAGAAAAATTAACTTTTTAAAACTTGTAGACTGTGAAAACTTACTTAAGTACTAATGTACCTACTCTTCAGAACATACCTACAGACATACAATTTGTATTCATATGCGATTAAGGTAATAATAATGCACCAAAGGACCAAAGATGATTTGTGCATAACAAATAATATGATCGATTAAATTAATTTCAGGAAGAGAAAGAGTATTAGCAACTATCTAACTGACTAACTGCTGGTCGATACCGTTGTTAGTTGTGAACATGAAGATTGCATAAGGTAGATAGTGAGTGATATATCGAAGCGCACGAAACGACTTCTTATAATAAATAATAAGACGTTCTAATGAGAGCTCCTTGTAGCGAGTGCGACAGATAAAGATAATAATTATAAAATTGTGAGAGCAAATTGTTTGCGATGTCAAATTATGTTGTGCACATTCACTTGACATACTTTGCCAACCAATTCGCTTTACGTAAATGTTCTTTTAACGTTAGTGATGGTTACGGGGATTATTTTACTTCATTGGAATAATGAATGTGATTTTTTTAGTTTTTAATGTAGCGCCATTTGTTATAATATTATACCTACTTTTCACTTTTCACCAGCATTATGATAAATGCAACGTTTATTAAAACAGCCAAACTCGTAACCGGTTATTCTTAACGAACAGTTGGTTTTAGATAAAAGTTTTATTTTTGGTCATCTAATTAATATATTAATATTTTTTAACACTGTTCTACCCTCGTGAAAATTTTGAGAAAAATATATGTTATAGAGTACAATAAAATAAATATTTTTCACTATCAAAGTTTGTGTATTATCAATCAAAATTTATCATGTTCAGGGGGGAGGGAGTTTAGTTTTTGTGACGTAATATTTACAGGGGGGTCACAGAAAGTGTGACATAACAGGGGGGAGGGAGCGGGTCAAAAAAAACTAATTTTAGCGTGATGTTTTCTATGAACAGCCCCAAAGTAATATTTCGTTTAAATGGCAGCACTCTTAAAATCGAAAAATGTTGCCCAGAATTCCAAAATATGGAGTTATGCAAAAATTTACGGCAATAGGTTTTTTTTTACAATTTTCCAACACCCTGTATAGAGAATTAAATTTGGCTATTACAGAGGACGTTGCATTAAAACAGGGAACAACTTTTATTGAACAGTTTTTTAATTTAACTTGTAGTTTTGCTACAATGAGCATATTGCTTACTTTTTGCACAACTTTTGACAATGAAAAAAGCAACAGAATATCGTTGTGATTTTTTTTGCATAGCCCCATATTTTAAGATTGTGAACAACTTTTTCTATATCTTTTTTCGATTGGTCGAATAAGTAAGGGTGCTGCCATTTAAACTAAATCTTATTTTTGCAATTTCCCAACATCCTGTATAGAAAAATAAATTTCGCTAATCCAAAGGATATTGCATTAAAATAGGGAACAACTTTTATTTGAAACAATTTTTAATTTAACTTATAGTTTTGCCATAATGAAAATAAAATAAATATTTTCGACTATCAAAATTTGTGTACTATCAATCAAAATTTATCATGTTCGGGGGGGGGGGGGGTTAGTTGTTGTGACGCACTTAATATTTACAGGGGGTCACAGAAAGTGTGACACAACCGGTGGGGAGGGGGTCAAAAAAAACTAATTTTATCGTGACGATTTTATGAACAACCCCATTTCTAAAAAATCATGATAAATAGGGGTTTGAAAAAATCAATTTTTCATTAAACAGTTCAAAATGATTAAAACGTGTATTCATATGTTGTATATGTTTTAAACCTTTTTCTTTTCTTGTTTATTTTGAACACGTTTTAAACTGACCATTCAATTAGACTCGTTAATCGGATCTGTCGCCTCTATACAGGTAGGGCAAAACGTTCACCGAACGTAAATTCTTCGTAGGCATTTTGTTTATTACTTAATGTGGTACAAGCAAACCTGCATAATATCATAATTTAGTAAACATGAACATACATATTTTTTTCAACCACGTTCATTTGAAAATATCTCCTGTTTTTTTGAAAACTTAGGTATTCTAAAATAACCAAATTCTCAAAAGCTTTTGAACAAAGCACAACACCCCCGGAAGTTTGCAAAAATTGCATATATTGGACATGCTTTTTTTATTTTCTATAAAAGGAAAAAAAATACCGGCCAAGTGCGAGTCGAACTCGCGCACCGAGGGTTCCGTACAAACCTGTATATATGTGATGTAACTAAAAATTTAAGGTTTTCGGAATGTTTCCTTTATATGTGCTATAAAACATTGCTTCATGCCAAATTTTAAGATTCTAAATCGACTGGAAGTATCCTTTAGGTTTTGATTCCCTTGCGAGTAGTTGCGAGTTTGAAAATATGCGGCTTAAATTGCTGTTTCTTTTGATTGCGTGGATATAGAAGTTTGATTTTGTTACAGCTTAAAGGTATTATAGACCTGAGTATTTGATATGAATTTCAATTTAATACCTCTACGCGTTCATGAGGAAAGGGGTAGTAACTTTAAAATTATTAAAAATATTTTTATTATATGATGTAACTAAAAATTTACGGTTTTCGCAATTTTTCCTTTATCTGTGCTATAAGACGTTGCTTCGTACCAAATTTCAAGATTCTGAGATCACGGAAAGTACCCTGTAGGTTTTGATTCGAAAATTTGCGGCATAAACGGCTGTATCTTTTGATTGCGTTGGCTTAGAAGTTTGATTTTTTCACAGCTCCAAGGGACAATAGACCTGAGTATTTGGTATAAATTTTAGCTTAATACCTCCACGCGTTCCTGAGAAAAAGGGTCTTGACAGACGGACGGACAACGAAGTGATCCTATAAGGGTTCCGCTTTTTCCTTTTGAGGTGCGGAACCCTAAAAATGGCTAAAGATATGTATTTGCACGAAATTTCCCATACCATGCCGTACTTTTCAAGAAAATCATCAATTTTAGATCCAAACATACCATAACTACTATAGTCGTTTAAAAATATTTCGTGAGTAGAATTATCCAAACTAACAAATAAATGATGATCCCTCTTATCTAGTAAAGAATGAGATGTTTTCCTTATTTGATAGCCGTAACCAATATTTTTTCTCTAGCCATATAATTGATGTTTTATTTAGATTGTGTTTTAAACAGTGTTTGAAACACGTGTTATAGAATTCTTTGTTTTATACATGCCAATCCTGAACATAAACGTGTAATAAACGAGTTATGTAATTGAGTATCCCTATATTGTATAATATGGAAGTAAGTACATAAAAAATAGAAAATAACAGGTAACACATGCTATGCCTCTTGGAGTTATTTGATTGATAGAATATCCTGTATTTTTGTCCTATTTGAAGAAAATCAGTTGGATCTTTCAATCTATGCTGAGGTTCCTCATATTTGATATCTATGATTTTCTTAATAAATGTATATTTTACAGTTGAAACAAGTGTTTAGTTAGAACTCGTCTTCCCTAGTTAAAAGTAGTTTTTCGTTAATGCCCTAGTTAAAACTAGAATTTAGCACTGATATATTTCATTTTCAGTTAAAACTAGTTGTCACATCGAGCTGTAGTTAAAACTAGCACTAGAAAAACTAATTTGGGATTGAAAACAAGATATAGCTTTAAAAATATTTATTGAAAAGATCTAAGACACTGAGAACCAAATAATAATCTAACACTAAAGGAATATTTTGGGGAACATAGACTTAAATTAGTTGCCAAGATGACAATATTAATTATAAGTAAGTAAATAAAATAATCAAATAAATCAACAGAACACAACTATAAAATTTCAAAAAGAAACATTATTAAAGAACATTGATTAACACACAATAAAATCTAATCAGTCAAACTTATATTTAAAAAAGGACGAGGATTTACCAAGTACGCGAACAGTTTTAACTGACTCGCTTCGGAAAAACGCGATTTGTCTAGTAAGAACTAGTTTTAACTGATATTCGATTTGAGCATCAGTTAATTCTAGTATTAACAAATGCATACATCAAAAACCAGTTCTAACTAGGAAGAACGCGTTCTATCTAAAAACTAGTTTTAACTGCAACATACATTTACTTAGAGGTTGTTAGAACTTCTAGTGGACATGTTAGCTGAATTACCCTGTATTATGAATATAATATGGAGGTAAATAAAAGTTAATATCGCATAATAGGTATACTTCTTGGAATTATTTGGAAAAGAAAGTTTCTCATTATAAAAGAAGCGATAATTAAGTTATGTTGATGTTTTAGTACACGTGAGTTAAGCATTTAGCATTTCTTCCAGTGACGTGAATATTGCTTCCCAATCAGTGGCGGTTTTACTGTAGGTGCATTTGTTCAGTGAACCCCCTTAAAAATTGAACTAGTTACACCATATAATTTTATCCTTTTAATATTTATTATATTATTGATGATTATCGTATAATATACATCTCTTTTACCATTTCATAGTTCATAGTTACAAAACACCAACCCGTAACCCATAGAAAATATTTAAATTTTTGTTGTGTCGTTTACGACTTCACCTAACTTTTTTGGTTCAAGTTTTGATTCTGTACATATCACGTGAGCGATACTCCGTTTGATGTCCATGTGTTAGAGAGAGAGGTAGTCGGACGCGTGAAATGGAAGATAAAATACACTCAACATACAGCGTTTAGGTGCACTGCACGAGAAGCCGGAATCAGCCGGAATAATGTCGTGCTACGTCGGCACGGCTACCCGACATTCTGCCAGGATTTTGCAACTTCGGTTAGCCTGCCAGCCTGCCACCTGGTGAAAATGTCCAGTACGAGTCATTTTTAAAGGCTCTGTAAGCTAGTGTTGGTAGGAACCGATAGTAAAAAAATTATGTTCAGAAGCATGTTCAGATTTCAGAGTTCAAAGTCCACTAATTGTAAATGACGCACAATTTATTGCACAATACGTGTTTATTAAAATATTACGTAAATGATGGAGTCGTGTTCGGTAAAATATATTAAAGAAAATTCAAATAATTTTCAAAATCGTTTCGAAATAAAGAAAAGGGGTCCACCTCGCCCAAAACTACAGCTGACACAAGAGTGTACCTTAAAAAATAAAAAGTTCAAACGTGTGTTTAAAGTAGAACAGTATAAAAAAACTTCGTGGTTGTGTGGGTGTAATAAATTAAACGCATTATTTTGCTTTCCGTGCCTGATTTTTGCCGGTAATCCTGTTGAGTGTGTTTGCTAATTCAAAACATAGACGAATGGATTTCCTGTATAAGAAAACGTAAGGTTTTTATTTATTGTGTTATTAAATGGCATAAGTATTTGTTTCTCCTAAAAATATTAAAAATCTTCGCCTGCGGTGCATTTACAACATCGTGAAATACGCTTCATGTTCTGATATTACCTACATATTATTAACTTTGTGAACCCCCTTCGTATTCGACCACGAGCCGCCACTGTTCCCAATATAAGTGAAAGTGGGTGTCATTGAGGGATGTTTTTAAATAAATGTGAACCGTCATTGTTGTTTTGTACATATCAACAACATAAAACAATTAAAAAGTATACCTTAGTACGTATTTGTTTTAATGTGACTGACGACACAGTTGGGCTCTTCTACGAAAGTATAATTTCTTTTGCCCTTCATAACCTTATGTATGATGCAACAAAATAACACACATATGCGTACATAACAGCTTTGAGCCAAAAAGAAAGCCGTTCTACGATAGACACCTTTGACACTTGTCTTTTTTTGTAACTATTTCAGACCTGGCCCGATTACCGACCGGAAACGTTAATTACATTTAGAAAAACTGGAGGATTATAACACTTAACGTTTCTTTCACTTTTTTCCTTTTTCCCGTCCTTTTCCTGCCACAGTTACTTACTTAGTTATTCTTTTATTAAACTGTAACGAACGTATGTATGCATGTATATAAGTATGTAATGGGCATCTTTTTTCTATAGGTAGACCGTTTTTTTCCACAAACGGCGTTACACAGAACTAGTTTTTTTTTTCGACTTTATGTGTTACCATTGTTATATATTTTTTTAATGTAATGAAATGTAACGGTAGCGGGTAATGAGGCAGTTGAAATAACTTCGACCTGTTGGTTGATTAGTTGAGTTGTGCTATGTAACAAATTACGAATAGCAATTCTATTACAAATTTTTTTTTGTGAGCCGGTTAATGTCAAGCTGATCATTAATTAAATGTTTTCGATGTGAATAATAAGATCAATTACAAGTAATTACAGTTAGACTATCTATTTAAAAAAAAATGATTGTAAAAGAATTCACCGCACCTTCTAAATAATAATTAATAGCCAATGAATATGGGTATGGAATGAACTGGGTCATTAAATGAGTCAATGAGTAGATTAAAAATTAATCATCCCCAAAATGTCAAAAATAAAAAAAGATACTGTAAAGTAGATAATTGTTTCAATATTGACAGGGGGTTCAAGAAACATAAGGATTTCTAATACTCAAATGCAGAAACCACGAGCTTTCTAATTACATAGTTTCTAAATTAGTTCTAACCCCTATATATGACAAAAAATTTAAATAGAAATTTGGTTAAGTTATTATAAACAACCAAACCACTTTTTGGAACTTTCATGGTAATTTTAAAATATGATTTTCCTAAGAGCTAATATTTTCTTATTATCTTCTGAAAATTATAATATAATCCAATGTAAACGTCCAGTAATAATGTGGGAGATTTCCTTTTTTAGAACTCTCCTTCCCCTTAGAAATTACGGTTAGATGATTTGAAAATTGATTATAAATGAATTTACCGCATCTTCCAAACAATTAATAACCAATGGATATAAGTATAGAATGAATTTGACAATTAAATGAGTCTATTGGTAGATTAAAAATGAACCGTTAGGGAGTTAGTATTTATATAATTATCCCAAACTGGCTTGGAAATAAAATAAAATAAACAGGAAGAGAAAGTAAAATATGGTTGATTTAATATTAACATTAGGCCCAGGGCCCAGAATTTCTGATAGTTAAATGTAGAAACCATGAATATTTTAATTAGTCTAAATTATTTCTGACTCATAAAACAGTAGGTAAAAACTGATTATGGTAAGTCATTGTTACATATAAAATAGCTTTTATTAAACTTGTATGGTAATAATTTTATCACCTTTTTAAATACAAAATATTTTCTTCTTTATCTGTTGAAAATTACTTAATAATGCAAAGGAGACGTCCATTATTCACCTCAGGTATTTTTTACTTAGTTAGCCCCCCAGCCCTCCTCTTTAGTGAGATTTGGTAAAATGTGGTGACAACCTTCCTTCATCTCTGTTAAATTTTTATTTAAATAATACCGGCCAAGTGCGACTCGGACTCGCGCACCGAGGGTTCCGTACAAACCTGTATATATGTGATGTAACTAAAAATTTAAGGTTTTCGGAATTTTTCCTTTATATGTGCTATAAAACATTGCTTCATGCCAAATTTCAAGATTCTAAATCGACTGGAAGTACCCTTTAGGTTTTGATTCCCTTCCGAGTAGTTGCGAGTTTGAAAATATGCGGCTTAAATTGCTGTTTCTTTTGATTGCGTTGACATAGAAGTTTGATTTTGTTACAGCTTAAAGGTATTATAGACTTGAGTATTTGATATTATTTCAATTTAATACCTCTACGGGTTCATGAGGAAAGGGGTAGTAACTTTAAAATTATTAAAAATATTTTTATTATATGATGTAACTAAAAATTTACGGTTTTCGCAATTTTTCCTTTATCTGTGCTATAAGACGTTGCTTCGTACCAAATTTCAAGATTCTGAGTTCAAATTTGCGGAAATTTGCAACATAAACGGCTGTATATTTTGATTGCGTTGGCTTAGAAGTTTGATTTTTTCACAGCTCCAAGGGACAATAGACCTGAGTATTTGATATAAATTTTAGCTTGATACCTCCACGCATTCCTGAGAAAAAGGGTCTTGACAGACGGACGGACGGACGGACAACGAAGTGATCCTATAAGGGTTCCTAAAAATTGTAAATGAAGTGCAATTTTCAATAACATCCCTTCCCTCTAAATGAGATTTGATGAGATATTGCTGGAGCCTTTCCCTTATTTTGAATTGACGTAATTAATAAATGTCCCCAAAGTACTACAAAACTTTATTTTAACACCTAAAGAATCCTGTGATGTGTATTTATTTTAAAAGTAGCAGTGTATCATCAGGAAGAATTTCTGCTGACAATCCAACTGAACTGAAATTTATTCCTTGTAGCATTCCCTTATTTATTTGTCTGGAGAAGAAACTTATTTTCTTTTTTAAGTACAGTCAGATAATTACTAGTTCTTAATTAAATTTTATGCAAACTTTAGATAGTTAAAACACTGTAGGTACAATTAAATTTCGTGATTTATATTAAATTATTTTTTTTAAATGTTTTGTCTATATGCTTCTATGAATTAAAGATGACGATGGTACTTTAAAAACATGAAGAGGAGGTTGTTAGGTGTGTTTTAAACAATTTATTTTCTTTGTATAATGGTTGTAAAAGTTACTCTTATTATAAACAAAAAAAAATCAAATACAGAACTGGACAAAGTCCTCATCAAAAAAAGAAAAAAGTTCTTATTAAAGTGTTTTGGTTCTTGAAGTCTCAATTACATTTCAAAAGCCAAGGACTTCAAATTACCAATTCCATCGAAAATTAAAATGTTCATAGCTCTAGGGGCTTTGAGTATACCAAAAGAATTTAAATTAAACTAAAACAGCTTAAAATACATTAAAAGGTTTGAAACATAACTTACAACAACTTCGAGCACCTAAAATGAGCTTCAATTTAACAAAAAGGACTTTGAGTAAATAAAAAGGCTTTAAGAAAACCTTTTGGGTGGTTGTGCTATGTTCTAAAGTTATTATTATATTTTTTTTTACTTTTGTTATGTACCTACTTTATTTTTACTTTCGTTTTAGAAAGAAAAGACGGAAGCCTTCAAACATTTTGAAAGACCCCCAAATACGCTTATGAGGACTTTAAACGTTTTGAAAAGGGTTCAAGTTCTTATAAGGACTCCAACCACTTTGAGAAAGTTTCAACCACTTTATAAAAACTTCAAGTACTTTTATTTATTAAATGTAATCAAACATTTTGAAAGAGCTTAAAACCCTCTACTTTTGAATTATCAATCACAAAACACCTTTTTACCAATATTCCTCCCAAACTACTTTCTCGTGAAAGAGTTCGAGTTTAAGTGTTTTTAAGTCCATAAAGGGTTAGAAACACACTTTCAAGCATCAAACACTAAATCTGCCTAACTTTGGATAAAGACTACTAAAGCATAACATTTGTAGCACAAATTGAATCAAAATATGATTGTACCTATCATTTTTGACCTTTCTTTAACTTGTTTATTTATTCTTTTTAACATAGTGCAATCCGCATTCCGCAAATGTTTTTCGTAAAAGTTGACGGGAGCAAAAGTAATAGGAGGAGGCAACAAAATAAGAGTTGTTGTCACGCTTCGACGGCATGTAACCAACAACAATCCAATTAGTAATGAATAATTATTATTGCACTACAGTGGACAGACGACAAGAGCAGCAGCTTCGTCTTTTGTCAACTTGATAGCATCGTATAATATAATATAATATAATAAAAGCGCACCAAACCAGAATAACGTTATTATTGTACACCTTCTGCGTGAAAAATTAAAAAGAGAAAGGATCGAGTACCAACGCACGCTTTAAAGTGTCATGCGCATATAAAATGTCTTTTACAAATTAATGAATTGGGTGCAAAAAATAAAACATTCTTACTTTAAATTAAAAGCTACCGATTGTGAAGTTACCTATAGGAAGTAAATTATATTATTTATTATTAATATTAAAGTAGAGAAATAATAGATTTAGAATAATACATGAAAAGTTGTTATCTATTGTTAAAACGATGTCGCTGAATAAAACCGAAAAATAAAAAAATGAAGAATTAGTGAGACCAACTCTCAAAAATCATAATTATTGTTAGAGCTAGACAAAGCCCTCATCAAAAGGAAACTAAAATTTCAGCTCAGAATTAATTATTTAAGAAGTGATTTGATTCTTAAAGTCCCAATTATATTTTGAAATGCAAGGAGCTCGAGTTACCAAATATTTTGAAAAAAAAATCTAAGCCCTAAGCACTTGTGAAAAGAGCAAGGGGCTTTAATTATATCATGGGGGCATCAAGTACTCCACTGGCCCTTGAGGTGTATCAGAAGATTTGAAGCACTTGTGTAAAGGACTTGGAGCACACCAAAAGGGATTGAATTACTTACACCAAAAATTTGTACGAACCTTAGTTGCCATATTTACATATTTAAAAAATTATTTTTGTTTTGTTACATTCAGAAGTTGAATAACTCTGAAAGTGAATAATTAGTGAATGTTGAATTGTAACATGTATTTATTTTGTAGGTCCAATAATCGAAATTGCAAAATTTAAAATTTTTTAATTCATTCGTTTTCAAATTTAGGAAAAATATTAAATTTCTAAAATTTTTCTTCTTTGCAATGAAATAATAAATCTTTTGATATGAAAATTTACATTTTTAAATTATTACAATTGTTTAACAAATGCAGTTTTTAAAATAAACTTTGAAAGCGTACAAAAAATGTGTCATTTGTTTTATTTATTTGTTTAATATACACAATAGGAAAACGTTTAACCGACCACACGAAAATTTTGTTATAACAATTATAACGGACGATAGGGAGCTGAAATAAAACTATAAGGTTTGCAAATTTATCAACGAATTGAATTAAATTAAGAAAAATGGTCAGTAAGATCAACTAAGCGAGTCAGAACGGTTAAGGTGGTATAGCGGGTGACCGCTATCACTCACTCTAACGCCCCAAAAGTCCCTGCCATTATCAACGTGCTCCTAGTTGATAGATAAATAGGCAAGTTGTTTTTGATATACTGTTTGTAATGCATGATTTAATTTATTAAATCTTAAAAAACACCATACAAAATTCGCTCTTCTTTTTGCATTTGGATCAACAGAACCAGGCTTTTCTAATTAATGAGCCGGCTTGATATCTCCTGAGATTCCTGCTGACGTTGTGCTTTACCCATAACTGAGCTTTTTGGTTACTATTGATTTTAATTAGTTTAAATAGGCTTCGGTCTAGTCTCGTGAGGGCTTCCGTTCAATGGCTTGGTAATCATGGAAATACGTAAAAACCGGCGTCTCTCCCCCATTTACCCTACATCAGTGGTCGCCAAAGTGGTCTAGTAAACAAAAGCGGGGGTCGATCCGAATCGGAAGGGTCGATTGGGGGTCGAAGAAAAAAAAGTTCTTAATACGCAAATCACACATATCTAATTGAGTATAATGTATAAATATAATGCAAAAATATGTAAAACTTTACGAAATAGCTCGGCTATTTATGCTAGTATTTCCAAGGTAAATTCAATCTTAACTAAGTACAGAAATAAATTAAATGTGGAGTTTCGAGGGGATTTAAGATTACAATTGACCAATTTTGAACCCAATAGAGTGAACTTTGCAAATAAACACCAGGCACACCCATTTCATTGATTAAGAAGCAATAAATCTGTAGTTACTTTACTTATTTATATATGTAATTACTTATAATTTAATAAATATTAAGGTATTTAAAATTCATCATTAATATATTTTTCATGGAACTATTGTTACACAATGTACCATAATTAAATAAATGTTAAAAATAATAAAATAAATGTACAACACAGTATCTAATAGAGTTTTATTTTAATTAACAGAAAATTACTTTTATGGGGGTCGATGGAGATTTCAATAAATTATATAGGGGTCGATGATCAAAAAAGTTTGACGACCCTTGTCCTACATGTAAAGAAAAGTTCCTATGGTGGTTAAACTTTTTCCTGTTGTGTAGAATCGACAGCATATTTTCAAAAGGCTATAGGAGGATAAGAATGGGTAGGATGCCCCCAAACGGATTGTGCTGATTTTTTTTTCTGGCGATTACTACCAACATAAGATTAAGATTTGCCAAGTTTTAGCTCTTAATATTGTACCGTTGGAAAGTGAGGATTAATTGAAAAAAAATCGAAAAAAATCATATCTTTTCTACGGTTCGATCGATTTGGCTGAAATTTTAGTATGTTTTGCATATTTTTATAACAAAAAAAAGGAAAAAGTATTAATATGAAAAGAAAATTTTAACCCCCCTAAAAAAATTATTCCATAAAAAAAATTTTTTCATAAACTTATATTCTTGGTACAATTACCAAATTTTATTTTTTATTTTTCTAACACTTCATTTTTCACAACATATGATTTTTTCAAAATTTTTTCTGGGTGCGTCATAGTTGAAAAAAATAAAATGTGAAAAAAAATTTTTTTTTAGGTTAGGCTTCATATACAGTCACGTAAATTTTTTTGTAGATTTCCAAGTGTATTTGACGTTGTATAAAATTTTTTTTCCAGATGCGTCGCAGTAAAAGCAATAGAATAAATTCTTATAAGAGAGTTAAAAAAGAAGAATATCTCAAGATAATGTACTTGATTTATGCGTGAGTGTATCGCAAGGTTCTCTTACACTTGAAAAAAAATTCCGAAACAATTATTAATGACGTCAAATAGATTAAAAAATCTTCAGAAAAATTTACGTGATAGTACATAAAGCATAACCTCAAAAAAAAATAATTTCTAGACATTTTGTTGTTTTTAACTATGACGCACGCAGAGGAAAATTTTGAAAAAATTATATGTTGCGTTGGATAGGGTCAAAAACGTACAAAAAGATTTTGATAATTGTACAACTAACATAACCTCAAAAAAAAAAATATTTCTAGACATTCTATTGCTTTTACTTCGACGCATCTGGAAAAAAAAATTTATACAACGTCAAATAATACATTTGGAAATCTACAAAAAAAATTACGTGACTGTACATAAAGCCTAAACTAAAAAAAAAGAATTTTTTTTGACATTTTATTTTTTTTCAACTATGACGCACCCAGAAAAAAAATTTGAAAAAATCATGTTGTGAAAAATAGTGTTAGAAAAATAAAAAAAATTTTGGTAATTGTACCAAGACCATAAGTTTATGAAAAAAATTTTTTTTTATGGAATAATTTTTTTAGGGGGGTTAAAATTTTCTTTATATATTAATAATTTTTTCTTCTTTTTTTATAAAAATATGCAAAATATACTAAAATTTCAGCCAAATCGATCGAACCGTTGAAAAGATATTAATTTTTTTCGATTTTTTTTCAATTAATCCTTACTTTCCAACGGTACAATATTAAGAGCTAAAACTTGGCAAAACTTAATCTTATGTTGGTAGTAATCACCAGAATAAATATCAGCACAATCCGTTTGGGGGCATCCTACCCATTCTTATCTCGCTATAGCCTTTATTTTAAAAATTGCATTTTCTAAACATTTATTTACGTCATTCTCAGAAAAATAATATTTTTTCTGATTTTGAAAATAAGCCAAACGAAAAAATTTACAATTTCGGTTGTTGAACGTACATAATGCTTAAATCAACCGTTCATTCACTTCTTTCTGCTGAATTTGTGAATGTAAAACAACAATAATTGTTTTTTTAAATAAATGTCAACTAAAGCACGACTGCGTATTTACTAGTTATCTACTATATAATTGTTGTTACCAAGACTTGAGTAACTCCTTTATACAGTTAAAATCGTTTAACTATAGTAAAAGTCTCACCCAATTTTTTTGTTCCTAAGAAAAACGGTGAAAAATTGCCAAGCTTGTAAATTTGTGAGAAAAATTTCGTTACACAATTTCGTAACAACTTTTGCCTTTTGTCGAAAGTTCATTAAGCCGTCGCAATACAGTAAAATAAACAATAAATTGAAATAATTAATTAACAACAATGAATCGTAACTTCAACTATACATACATATAACGAATTAATTGTCAGAAGGAAGAAAGATCGGAAATTATTCGATTCAGATAATGGAAATTCTCTGTTTAGTTCTTGTTTTCACACTTATTCGATTTGTTTGAAAAACTTTTATACGTAGACCTTTATATAACTGCGCAATTATGTAAGAAAGTAACAGAAGTTTTTCTAACTATAATTAAAAAATTGTTTTCCATATTATTTCAATCGTCATACAAATTGATTGTTTCAAGAAACCGCAACGTAGAGGTGTTCTTTGTTCTTATAATGTGAAAGAAACTCAGTAACATTTTAAATTGAATTAAATGTGTCTTTTTAGAATATAGTCGGTCTGTAGGTAACTATGTTTGTTTGTGACACATTGGTGTAAATTGAAAGAAGTATTTAAAACAGAATCAAAAACTATTTTGCACTTTCTTCTATACAGATCTGTAAAATCCTTAAGGTCAAGATAATTGTAATTAATAAAATATTTTAATTTAGTAAATATGAGACAAAAATTGTGATTAGTTTCGTTTAAATTTATTTTCTGAAAATTGCATTCCTAACACACTAGATACTGTAAATTTCAAAAAGTATTTGAAAATAAACCAAAAACTTTTTGCACTTTATTGTTTAGAATTTGTGAAATCGACGTCAAAATGATTGTGTTTTATAAAAATTTAATTTACTAAAAGAAAGACAAAAATTGTGATCAGTATCACTAAATAATTTGCGTAACGCACCAGTATAAAAGACAAAGTTTTTAATGCTTTGATGCTATTGCCAACCAATTTGGTTCAACTTATCGACCTTCGAGTTATCAAAGATTGACTGTATTTTCTGAAAACTGTATGAGTGACACACTAGTGTAAATTTCGAAGTTTTTGAAAATTACTTCACAAATTTTTGCACGTTGTTGTGTATGGATGTTTAAAAAAGTTATTTAATTTAGTAAAAATAAGAAATATTGTCATCATTATCTTTGAAATACCTATTTCGTGAAAATTTTACAGTTGGATCTCCAGATAAAAATCACATTAAATAAATTTTAACTAGTAGGTGGGTATTATACTTTAAAAATGATCAATTATAACTCTAATAAAAAATTAAGTTCGAAATTATAACATTTTCTTTATTATGGGGGGTCAAAAAAAATTTGGATAAAATAGAGAACACTTATATTTGAAATAGTCTTCAATTAAATTAATTTTGGTTTTTACTTATTATATTGTAAAGTATACAGGGTTTTTCAAGTTGATGGGCTATAAGAAGTATATGAATTAGTAGAAGGAATTCAATTCTGAAACTTGGGCTCATTTGGTTATTGTTTATGCCGCTTCTTTTAATAATATTTTCAAGTTCGATTTACATCCGGTTATACCGGAAGTCGATACCAACTTTGTTATTTTAAATGGAATGGTATATTTTTCACGCTGAATTCGAATAAAACGTGTAATTCTAAGGTAAGTTTGATAACCAACTTGTACACCTATGACGATCGGTTTCTGAGTAAATTTAATTTATAGAAAAAAAATCGCTACCGCAACCCAAATTATAAAAAATCATAACTTCCACAAAATACGACTTAGAGTGTTGAAATTTTTACTAGTAATAGCTAAATATTAGTGCTAACGCCTTGACAAAATTGAATTAAATAATTTATACAGGGCGTTCAAAATAAAATTCTAAAATTGAAAAACTTCAAACACGAATTACTTCGTTTTTTCAAATGGCACCTACTATTTTTAATTTTTTCAATCGATTACTTATTTTATCCTCTTTCGATCTATATGGATACTTCCTATTTTAAGTAATAATTCAAAATTATTCCAAAATTTTCAAATGAAATAGGAAGTATCTATATGGATCGAAAGAGGATAAAAAAAGGAATCGATTGAAAAAATAAAAAATAGTAGGTGCCATTTGAAAAAACGAAGTAATTCGTGTTTGAAGTTTTTCAATTTTAGAATTTTATTTTGAACGCCCTGTATAAATTATTTAGTTCAATTTTGTCAAGGCGTTAGCACTAATATTCAGCTATTACTAGTAAAAATTTCAACACTCTAAGTCGTATTTTGTGGAAGTTATGATTTTTTATAATTTGGGTTGCGGTAGCGATTTTTTTTCTATAAATTAAATTAACTCAGAAACCGATCGTCATAGGTGTACAAGTTGGTTATCAAACTTACCTTAGAATTACACGTTTTATTCGAATTCAGCGTAAAAAATATACCATTCGATTTAAAATAACAAAGTTGGTATCGACTTCCGGTATAACCGGATGTAAATCGAACTTGAAAATATTTTTAAAAGAAGCGGCATAAACAATAACCAAATGAGCCCAAGTTTCAGAATTGAATTCCTTCTACTAATTCATATACTTCTAATAGCCCATCAACTTGAAAAATCCTGTATACTCAAACATTTAGGTACCTACTGAACAATTAAAACCAACGTGAGTTAAAAATAGTTGTGAAGGTCTTTTCCAGAGGTTACTTAATGACCCTTACGGTTAGTATTGTGGTAAACAAAACAGTTAGGTTCGATAATTTTAACAGGTAGTCTTTTTTTTAATTAAAAATTTTACGAAAGTTATAAGATTTTACCAAATAACTGAACCAATTAATCTGTAACCGTATTTATAATAAAATTGAAAATACAAACTTCTATAACTCGAACTTCAAAGTGTCTAATTTTTTATGTGCTTGGTACATAAAAAAGGGAACATTATTGGGAGGGGAAATTGATTTTTTAACACTAAAAAGGTGATTGGGATGGAAAGGAGACCAATAAGTGAATACTTAGGGGGTAGATGTGAAAATTTATAATTTTTAAAGGATAATACCTACCTAATAGTAAAAACTTATTTAATGTGATTTTTATCTGGAGATACAACAGTACAATTTTCAGGAAATAGGTATTTCAAAGATAATGATTACAATATTTCTTATTTTTACTAAATTAAATAACATTTTTAAACATTCGTACACAACAAAGTGCAAAAATTTGTGGAATAATTTTCAAAATCTTTTCGAAATTTACACTAGTGTGTCACTCATACAGTTTTCAGAAAATACAGTCAATCTTCGGTAATTCGAAGATCTATAAGTGGATTTTTTGATAAGTCGAACAAATTTGTTGACAATAACATAAACTATGAGAAATACATGTAATTTTTACTTGATAACTCGCACTCTTGAACTTTTATTACTCAAACATATTAATATCACTTTTTATTTACTATGCAAGCAGTGAGGCACTTCAGTTTCTATTTGTCATCAAAACGTACTTAAAAAACTTTGTTTTTTGACCAAAAATTAAATCTGGTACACTGAAAAAGATATTACATATGGTACATCTATCCATCTGTCTGTTTTTAATATGAAATAAACACACACAAATGATCATTTACAGGAAATGAGCACATAATTATAAATATGTAGTCAGTAACTCTCGAATAAGTCTGTGTCACGTGGTGATTCGAGTTATCGAAGTTCTACTGTACGTTTACATGTGTAATAACTAACAGAAAATTGTCTTAATTGTAATCAAAATAGTAAGTGCTTACATTCTTGGACTCGTTGTTGTTGTTGTTGTTGTTGTTGCAAATTTGTGACAATATCATTTTCCGACTAAGTACATCAAAACACCAAAGTGCGAACTAATACATAAGTAGGTAGAACACTTCCTTGCAAAAAAACACCATGGAACGTCCAGTATCTAGTATTATGGTAGGTATATTATTTTATATCCAAATTTAATAAAAAAAAATATAACCTAACATATATAATAACATAACCACAAGGAGACCACTGTCGCGTAAACCGCACGTTCCGTTCTTAAAACCTCCAACTAATTTCGAGCAAGTAACTGAAACCAAGTGGACAACGGAGACAAATTAAAAAGCGTTAAGATTTCGCCTGTTGTCCCCGCTCGTCGTAATAATACGTACACGAGACATTTAATTTGACAACAGGACACATTGCGGTGATACGAAGGTACCTACATATACATACATACAAGTATTCGTAGATTTTACAAGAAAGAGTAGACTTGAAGTGAACACAGTAACGGAACTGGACTGGAACGGCTATTAACGCAAGTACCTAGCTAGTACCTGTGTAATAAGAATAGTTTGGTCAAAAATTCCTTTTTTTATTATTTGTTTTTCGGTTGGTTTTTAAACGAGTCACAATAAAGTTTGATGACAAAAATTTAAATCAACTGAAAGGAAAATGACCAACAAATGACAAAAACAAAATTTTGTTGTTAATTGAAATCTGGCCCATGATCTACTTTTCCTTTACTTACAAGGTTTCCAATGCGAATGAGAAATTCAAAGATTTTGTGAGTTGTGCTGGGACTACTGTTACTCTTACATGAAATGACATTATGACGAAGTTACATCAGTTCTTTGAATTAAAAAATTTACTTTTTTAATGACCTCTTCCCATTTAAATAAAACTTTATGAGATTTGTTGGACGTCTTTTCTCCGTTTTGAGCTCACGCAATTAATAAATAGCTCCATACGGTTAGGTCAAGCCAAATTATGTTTCTCTTAATGATTCAACAGAAGAATTATGTTATTGAGGGTAAGTACAACACGAACGGAGTGACAATACAATCACTAAGCGAGAATTAAGTGAGAAGACAGACAATAAAATTTTTTGAATAGTAGAGGTTGATAATTAAAATTTCCTACCCCTTAAACATATTTGTATATCACTTAGTATACAGGGTTGCATTAGTGCGTCAAAGGTCAATATGGCCTTCATTAAATCAGATTGGAGAATTTTTTTTTATGAGAATGATACAGTATCAAAAGACGCATATTTTAAACATAGTTTGACATATACAGGGTGAATCACTAAATCGGAGCACGTTCCAACATATTTTTTTTAAATGAAACACCCTGTATATTATTTGTTTTTCATAATCTACTTAACATTGTCTTTTCAATGATACAAAGAATTTTGGGTTTGGATGTTGCATTGTTGAGTTAATAATGAAAATGTAAAAAAATTGTTTGCAACAGGGTTTGGCTTTTTAGTTCAATGCACGAGTATTACGATTAGTTGAGATGAAATATTTAGTAGTTATGCTGCCAATGGATGTACTAAACCTAAAAAATAATAAAATCATAATTTTATTATACAAGGTGTTTTTTACGGTGCAGTCAATTGAGCAACCTTCAAAGAGCGATTTCTCCATTTTTTCAAATGGAACACCCTGTATATTATTGAATTTTTGGAATGGTGCGTTAATTCTGCTTATTGTTTCTTTATAATATTTTATACCTAAACCTCGTAATTTCAGAGATATTTCACTTTTTTCGTTATTGCCAACTAAGTATTTGATCTAGTGTGCTTATCGGTCAGATTTGACAAGTTGGCACAAGCAAATAATAAATGAATACGTAATGCGTCTAATACATCTAATAATTTAATACGTTAAGCGTGCTGTATTAGTGACTATTACAATTATTTTTGCATTATTGTCATTGTCGTATCATACCAGTTTGATTCGGTTCGTAGTTTTCCTGAACAATTTTTGCTTGTCACATATTACTAGGGGTTTTAGTTAAGTCGGTATTATGCAGTTTGAGAAAAACGAACTCGTTGACATGGTTTTCATTATGGAATCAGCTGAACAAAATTGTTTGTTAATTCAGCGAATGTATGCACAGAGATATCCTAATAGAAGACAACCTTCAGTTAGCAGTTTGGAAAAACTTAAGGAAAGGTTCACTAGGACGGGAAATGTCAGTTATGAGAAATGTGAAAGGAAAAAGAGAACAAGTGACGAAGAAAATTTGAATGTACTATTATCAGTATTTGAAGAGCCATCTACTAGTTCGACAAAAATATCAAAAGAAATGAATGTACCACGATCTACTGTAAGCAAGATATTGAAAAATAATAAATATCATGACTACAGTATTTCCTTTCATCAAGAACTGTTGGAGCCCGATTTCGAGACTAGAAGGACATTTTGCGAATGGGGATTGGAAACTGAAAGGATAACACCTAACTTTTTCCAAAAAGTGTTATTTACCGACGAATCTACATTTACTCAGAGTGGTATTCCGAACCGTCATAATCTTCATCATTATGCAACTGAAAACCCCAAAATACTGAGATCGGTTGATAACCAGAGACAATGGACAGTAGATGTTTGGGGTGGTATTATGGGAAACTTTTTAATTGGACCACATTTCTTTCATGAACGTTTAAATGGTGCACAATATTTGTATTTCTTGCAACATGATTTACCTCGGCTTCTGCAAAACGTTCCTCCTGTTTTAAGGGAAAATATGTGATTCCAACACGATGGCGCTCCAGCACATTTTGCGTTAACTGTCAGAGGGTTCATGAATCAACAATTCGGAGATACATAAATAGGTCGTGGGGGTCGACGAAAGTCGATTTTTTTCTATGGAGCCACATAAAAAATATTGTATACAAGACTCCTCCAACTACAGCAGACGACATGAGGCAACGTATAATCTATGCCTTTGAAACAGTTTCCGTTGAGATGTTACAAAGAGTGCATAGATCCTTTCTGTCAAGGGTGCAAATGTGTTCCAATCACAATGGAGGACACTTTGAACATTTACTTTAAATAGTAAACGATATTAAACTTTGACCATCTATTTATCTATTTACGTTTTAATTGTCTCAACTTACCAAATCTGACCGATAAGCACACTAGATCAAATAATTAGTTGGTTATAATCAAAAAAGTGAAATATCTCTGAAATTACGAGGTTTAGGTATAAAATATTATAAAGAAACATTAAGCAGAATTAACGCACCATTCCAAAAATTCAATAATATACAGGGTGTTCCATTTGAAAAAATGGAGAAATCGCTCTTTGAAGGTTGCTCAATTGACTGCACCGTAAAAAACACCCTGTATAATAAAATTATGATTTTATTATTTTTTAGGTTTAGTACATCCGTTGGCAGCATAACTACTAAATATTTCATCTCAACTAATCGTAATACTCGTGCATTGAACTAAAAAGCCAAACCCTGTTGCAACCAATTTTTTTACATTTTCATTATTAACTCAACAATGCAACATCCAAACCCAAAAATCTTTGTATCATTGAAAAGACAATTTTAAGTATATTATGAAAAACAAATGATATACAGGGTGTTTCATTTAAAAAAAATATGTTGGAACGTGCTCCGATTTAGTGATTCACCCTGTATATGTCAAACTATGTTTAAAATATGCGTCTTTTGATACTGTATCATTCTCATAAAAAAAATTCTCCAATCTGATTTAATAAAGTCCATATTGACTTTTGACGCACTAATGAGCGACCCTGTATATAAGCCGTTATTGTTATCGATTTTGTACCAGTTTTTCATCCACCTAAAGAAGCTACAGTGTAACGAAACTGTAGCCACGGAACTAAATTTTGGAACTCAAAAAATTGTCTTGCATTTAATAATTTATATTGTCATAAGTTCCTGTGATCCCTTTATCAAAAAATGTCAGTCTGACAAATATTTTGGTATTACAAACTTCATCAAAATTTTGCGTAAAGAAAAACCCAAAAAAATAGAAAATTTTCACATTAGGAACCGTATACTAAGTCCAAATTGCAGTACTAAGTCCAACACATGGGTCCAACAACTATGAATCGTTTCCTCATGAGAGGAGTGTTCTTCCCCTCACTTATCAAAAGAATCAATTTGAACGTAAAGAAAACCATTTTCAGAAAGAACCGTTTACTGTCGTCGGCTTGCAAACCTCCCAAGACTTGTCCTTGTTGTTGCAAACCCGTCATACTATGTTCATGTCCCAGAATAAACCACTTCGAACCAAAAAGTGCCCATCATTGTAAACCCACTAAATCTACTTCGAGCTCTTGCCAGTGTTGTTGTGCATGTAAACAAGGTAGTTCATCTCTGTGTCCTCCACGAAGACGCAAGGGTGGTCTTCTGGGGTTGTTGAGTAAATTAACACTCCTTTTGTCTGCGGCAGCAATTGGTGTACTGGCATATGGCCAATATGATCCGGAATTCCGACAACAAATACTTGATCAAGTCCCTTGTTTGGAACCTTTCTTTAACAAACTTTATGGTGATCCATGTATTGATAAAAAACCAAATGAAGCTTGCCCAAAACATGGCAAAAATGGGAAAAAGTAATCTAAAGTTAATTGGTTAATTACTGCCTGATCAACAATGAAGTGCATTGTGAAAAAGCATGTTTTAACTATTTGCATTTGTATTAATGTGATTAATATAAACGTAAGTTTTAAAATCAAAAAGAACGATTTTCAATTTATGATCAAATTTTGGACACAAGTATATCCACATTTGATTGTTTAAGATTATGGCCACCATAAGGTTAGGGTAGGGACAGATAACACGAACAAGTAATGGTAATGGTAATTTTATTTTTTTTACCGCTTTTGAAACTTTTCCCTTTTGTCTCCACTTAACATCTACACTTTTTAATATTGAATAGTTTCGACCTTTACTTGATGAAAATCCATAATTAAGGAATAAAAACACTTGTATTTGAAGTCGAAAAATAATTATGAAAAAGAACTTAATATTATTAAACAAATTTCTACTATAGATCAATTAATATTAAAAACACAACAAAATAGAGGTTTAAAATTAGTATATCCGGTTAATGAAAGCAAAACCAAAAAATATATACATAATAGCATAAGTTATTTAGATAATTTAACTGATAAATTTCTTCGTATTTAAAAAACATTGGGTTGAATATTGCTTATAAAACCAATTACTCTTTAGAAAAATTGATTAAAAACAACAAAGGTACAATAAAAAAAATACCGGCCAAGTGCGAGTCGAACTCGCGCACCGAGGGTTCCGTACAAACCTTTTATATATGTGATGTAACTAAAAATTTAAGGTTTTCGGAATTTTTCTTTTATATGTGCTATAAAACATTGCTTCATGCCAAATTTCAAGATTCTAAATCGACTGGAAGTATCCTTTAGGTTTTGATTCCCTTGCGAGTAGTTGCGAGTTTGAAAATATTTCGGCTTAAATTGCTTTTTTCTTTTGATTGCGTTGACATAGAAGTTTGATTTTGTTACAGCTTAAAGGTATTATAGACCTGAGTATTTGATATGAATTTCAATTTAATACCTTTCCCCGCGTTCATGAGGAAAGGGGTAGTAACTTTAAAATTATTAAAAATATTTTAATTATATTTATGTAACTAAAAATTTACGGTTTTCGCAATTTTTACTTTATCTGTGCTAGAAGACGTTGCTTCGTACCAAATTTCAAGATTCTGAGTTCACGGGAAGTACCCTGTAGGTTTTGATTCGAAAATTTGCGGAAATTTGCGGCATAAACGGCTGTATCTTTTGATTGCGTTGGCTTAGAAGTTTGATTTTATTACAGCTCCAAGGGACAATAGACCTGAGTATTTGGTATAAATTTTAGCTTGATACTTTCACGTTGTTCCTGAGAAAAAGGGTCTTGACAGACATCTGGAACAATTTGTTTCAAAATTTGATAAAAAAACTGATTTTTTCCAACCTTGCTAATTTGTAGGTTGGTTATCTAAGCTTTTTGATTTATTATTTCTTATACCATCAAGCGAACACTTTTGGATACTCATGTATTGAAACGTTCATTCACTATCACTTAATCACGATCTGACTATCGATTTTAATCTTACCGATCCCTCCACCCTTATTGTGTAAGTATGAAGAAAAAAACCATCTTGGCCTATTTTAAAAACGTTCTATAGAATTTACTTTTTGCATTTTATTATATTTTTTGTTTTTTAAAGACCCATTAGAGTGGCCACTTTAGTTTTTTAATTACACACTAGTCGTCTCATTACTTATTTCTTATAACACAAAAATCAATAGAAAATATTTTAAACTAATCTGTAAACTTTAATTACATTATGATCAAGTACTTAATATGTAAAAAAGTCGTGGACGAGTCTCTTCAGCGGAAATTATACTTCACCTATCAAATCACATACGGTAATAAGGACCACAACGTTTGGGAAATAAAAACGACATCATTACAGACGGATTTACATTTTTTTTATTATTATTACTACGTAGATCGATTCTACGAATTTCCAAATATATTATTGTTCTTTAGTTGCTCCAGTCCACCTTAACCGGTTATCCCATTCGTTTGCATCGATATCAAATTCTGTCATTGATTTCTTTACATTGGGGTCGCTGAAAACAATGAGACCTGAGGTTCTCTGTGTCCCATTTAACACTTTTTCGGCAGTGGTGTTGCTGTTAGCGTTGGTATTTTTTTCCTGCATTACTAACAACAACTGTTTTGCTACATTCCCTCGAAATTTTTCGTCGAACAGAGCGTAAGCCAGAGTTCCAGCGACAAGAAAACACGATGACAAAAATAAAGTCGTTTGTATTCTATTCACTTGCTTCTCTTTGACAGTGTAATGATTCAATTTCGTACCTCCGCAAAGTGGACACATGTATATTTTGTTCCTGCAAGTGCTACAATCTGCTGAGGCGCACTTGTACCAGTTGGCTTCTTTTTCAGTCATGGTGTCGCCATAGTGCGTTGCATATTTTCTTCCTGTGGAATAACTGCCTTTAATATCGGACGGGTTCAAATATTTGATAACCGACGGTCTCGGTAGTTGGCACAAGTATTTAAAGATCTTTGACATTTTTTTGTTAAATTTATTTTATTAAATTAACGGGAAATGATACGCAACAATTTTGTACAATTTTTTCTGAAATGAAGACCGAAAAATGTCAAAATGACTATTATTTTACTTTGCCATGGTAACGGTATGAATCATTACTATCGGCGTTACTCAAACCCTCATGAGCTTTCTTATTGGAATGTGCAGAGACATAACTCCGCCCATTGTTAACTATAGGTATGGTATGGTCGAACATGAGCTCACATGGTCTCGTGTCTCGTCACGTAATACTCGGGTTGATTTTAAAGAAATATCAGAAAAGAACCGTCACATTTATTCCTACCAATTTATAGAGGAATGCATTGCAGATGGTTACAGAGTTTCCATAAGGAAATCATAAACTATTTTGCATTCTACACTTCTAGCTACCTACAATGTCTTCATTAAAACGTTTCGTTCATATATTCAAAGTTTAATGCTACTATAATTTAGTTTTTTTTTTCTGTTCCTTTGCGATAATGGTGACGCTCTTTTAGTTTTTATTATTACCATAATAATAATTTAAATGCTTGGAAGCGGTGCAGATTACTGACATTTTTTGCCATTTATTACGAGCTAAGTGTTATTGCCATGTAATATGCATAATCAAACAGGTGTATTACACAACTATCTATTATTAGTGCATCATTTTCGAGATGCACTACTTAATTAAACTTTTTGACAAAAATATAGAAAACATCTTCTATATATAATAAGAGACCACACGTTTGGTATTTTTAGGTTCCAAATTTCAATAACAAGAAAATTAAGTTCGTCTAAGTAGAAGTAGTTAGGGGTCATCCATAAATTACGTCACATGTTAATGGGGGGGAGGGTATCACCGGGATGTGACATAGTGTGACAAGGGGCAGGGGGGGTCAAAAACTTTGTGACATCACATGTTAAAATTCAAAATCCATAACGCGAAATTTATGTGTTCAAATTCAGAATGAAAATGAAGTGCCTGATTTACCAGTGATAGCTAACATAAAGGAGTGGGTCCAAAGTCCATGGACACAAGATGATTAAATTTTGTATCTTTAATTAACATAATTAGTCGTTTATTGTTTCCTAACTAGTCATTTGTTTTTCTGTTGTCTAAAATATTTGACTTTATGTTAATTTTATTAAAGATTATATAATAAAAGTAAGAATAAAATAAAAATAACTGTTTTCTCTTGATTATTTTTAAATATATATATATAAATTTGAAAAATGTGTGACGTCACATCAGGGGGAAGGGGGTTTTGAAAATGTGACAACCTGTGACAAATACGGGGGGAGGGGTTAAAAAGTCCTGAAATTCGTGTGACGTAATTTATGGATGGCCCCTTACAATAGTTGTGCTCTTGGCCTAGTTGCAATTTTTTGAACTAGTATTCGTTTTCTAGTTTTCTTTTTCAACATTAGAACTGTTATTAGAAAGAAATATATGTAGATACAAATTATTTTTCTTGTGATATTATTTGTAAAGTATTCTTGTCGTCAACAATTTCCAATTTTTTGGTTTAGAAAAATACATTAAATAAGGAATAAACTAATTCAAAAATAGAAATCAATAATTTTTTCGAAAAAACGTATTTTTTGAAGTAGGAACTCTTATGAAACATTTTTCTATTTTCTAAATATGATTAATTATGTAAATATGAAATCTATCAAATATAAATTTGGCAAAGGACCAGAATTCGGAGTTTATCTGTTCAAACAAGGGGAATTATAACAAATTAAAGGTAGGTACATACTGCAAACTGGTAGATTAGATCTAACAAAAAAGCATTCAAACTGAAACGCTACAAATTCATTTGTGTTAATACCATCTTATATAATTTGAAACGTAATTCTGGAATCATGGAGAAAATTATTGAGGGATGACTCAGATTAGTGTTTTATGAGTTGATAAAGAAAAATGAGGATGCACATTTTAAATTCAGCTGAAGAGGTGAGGACGGTAGGGAGAAAACAGTAATGGTAAAATTTCTCAATAGAATCGTGGTGTAAATCATTAAGGAATGCTCAGATCATCGTTTTATGGGTGGATGATGAAAATATTGTGGATAGGAACGATTAGAATGAGAAAGTAGCTTTTGGATTAAGTATAAAATGTGAGGATAGTAGGACAAAGGACTGATAGTGAAATTTTCTCAAAAGAATCGTGTTATCTATTATCTACTATATTTTTATTAACCTAATAAATGCAAAAGAAATATTATAAGTGTCTATCTTCCACCTGACCATTCCATCACACACGCTAAGTAAAATAAATGATTATGCAAGGGTGCCATTTGTTTTTAATAAATTTTATAAGGACTCTTTAGCTAGAGGAATTATAGTACCCCTAAGTTGGCATCACTTCGTCTCTGTACCCATGGGCGTACCCAGGTAGGGGCAGGGGGGGGGGGGGCTGCCCCCCCTGGATATCCCGCAGAACATGTATGAACTCGCCTAATTACTAATCAAAGTGTAAACGGGGCCTTATGCTCTAACTTTTGAATAAACCGTGCAGTTAGACACTGGCAAAATGCACGGTGCAATAGCCAAAAAACCGCGCGCGACGATGACGGAGGAAGATTACCGCGTTCAAACGCTTGGATGTATTCGGAAATCTTCGGTAGGGAGTTGCGAGCTGAGAGGTTGCGAGCGACTAGCATTTGTATTATTTGACATGTTGTTGTTTTGCAGAAGATCCTCGAATATTACTTTTAAAGTAGAAACGATTTAAATTAAATAAAAATGCATGCTTAGTCAAATTTACTTTTATTTATTTAACTACCTATAATAGACCAAGAGTCAGTGACCAATTTTAGGTGGTCATTTCAAAAATCACGAAATTTTCCACAGTCAATCCTCTGTACCTACTGAAAATTAAAAGCCACTTCTGGCAGCCCTTTGTGGCCGGGGTAGACTACCCTAAAATTTTAAGGGGGGTAAGAAATAAGATTCATTTTAAGTAAAGTATCAGTCATAACATTTTAGGAAATTATTGTTGACACTATTTTCTCTTCATAGAATTTTTTCCAAAACATTTACATCTCTCCTAATTGTTAACAGAACACTATAAATATTTATAAAAAAAAATCATTTTTATCATTTCATCAGTCTTCAAATTTTAATAGGATAAAATAATTACATAAACAATAAATTATATTCAATGCCAGAACGAAATTCCATCACCAAAGCGAAAAACATGTCCGTACGAGTGCAAGTAAGACAGAAATATAGAAACCTGCTAGTTAGAGAGAAGGGCTAATTGGGCATGTTTGGACTTCATTGGAGATAGCTTTGAAATTATACATAATGCGACAGATTTTCCTTAATATTGTTGAAATATTACTTTGGAAATATTTTTCTATTCTTTACTATACCTAATGTTTCATGTAGGTGTGTTTGCGACTTTGCGTAGTGTGTTGAGTGTGTGACAAAACAGCCGCGGACGATCCGACCTAAAAATCTGATTTGCCCCCCCCTAGGCCAAAAGCTGGGTACGCCCATGTCTGTACCTACTGACGTTACAGATCACGTGCACCTATTTCTGTTTTATACAAACTATTAAAAATTTAATTTTCTCTTTGGCATATTTATTTTTACTTTATAAAACCTAAGACTGAATGCGGTGATAATTCTAAACTGTACCAATAAATCAAACAATCACCAACTTTGAGTCAAAGTACCTAAGTTTCATTTCATTTCAAAGGCTGCCAACCGTTTAATATAGTTTAAATTTCACTGTTACTACTCGCCTGGGGGAATCAGTTTTACGTTGGAATTCTTTGTTTCCTGTACCTACTGACGTGTCTATTTTTGTTTTATATCGACTTTATTGTATCATAGTTTCATTTTCTACTAGCTGGCATGTTTGTAATTATTATATAATAGGTCTCACACGTGCAGAGACGGTTAGTAATAAAAGAAAAAATACTTGTACAGATTAAATTGGATCTTGTAACATGTAAGTATCATTTAAGAGTAAGTTGACTGTTTTCGCGGTTGAATAGATCTATCTAACGCCATGCCAACCAACCAACCAACCAACCAACCAACCAACCAACCAACCAACCAAGTCGCCGAGTAAATCTACTTAATCTAACTAACCACCTGTGCATTTATTAAACAAACTGGATGCATCAAGATTACATATACATAGATATAACTATCTTGGCTATTTAATGCTTTATTTGCTCGATTTGTACGACGATAGACATATAAATAAAAAACACGCAATCATTGTGCAATTACCGCAAGGTAAATCGCAAAATCGTTCTTAATTAATGACAACGGATTGTGGATTTTTTTTATAATAATGAAGGAAGGGAAGCTTACTTGAATAAGCAGTCTCAAAAGTAACTATAAATATAAAATCACGTGTTTAATTCGTACAAGAAATATAAACAATTAGACTGCAGCTTCCCAGGGTAAAAGTTGAAATACGAGTCATTGTCACCAGTACATTGAGATTTCGACAACCAACAAAAAATGTTACAATCATTTTTAAGCTTTCATTTTCAATTATGACATCATTTTTCCTCGACCAAATCTATTTCAAGGTAACGAGTTTTCTACTATGGCTTATATTTTGAAATGGCAATTAGGCTGTTGCCTATTGGACCATCAGAATGAAGATGTCCATTGATTACATGGGCTTCTTTTCTTTTGAGTTTAACTTGGACCCCTACTCCTTAGAAAAATTTGGTAATATGTAGCAGACCCTCCCCCATCCCTCCCAAGTGAGATTGGCCCTATAATAAGTTTTAATTCAAAACGTTAAAGGAAATTATATTAATTCTTAAATGGATTAAAAAATTGACATAAGACAGACTTAAAAAAAAAAGGGATGTGCCCAATATTTTCTACTAGCCTTCCACTAATTCACACAAAAAAATAACTTGCGTAAAATCCTTCGAAATGGACCATATTTTATTTCTTCTTTATTACAGAAACAAGTAGAAGGGATGTCTTCGAATAAGGTATCAATAACTGGCTTTTTGCCAGAGAGTGTTAAAAAGACCAATACAAATTTATCCTTTGAGTTGGTTGCAAGTAGAAGGGGTGTTTTTGAGTAGAGTTTCAATGGTTGGCCTTCCACCAGTAAATTGGGAAGGGGCAAATTTGACCAATTCTTTCTTTATTAAAAAAACTATATAAGGGTCGGTTCAAACTTATTCAAATATTCTGAATTTAAATATCATATTTATCGTAATATAATATATATAATTTATAACTTTTATTTTCGACATGTAAAATTTCAAATTCTTCGTTAAACTCATGTCCTTCTTCAATTGAATGTTTAGCATAATTTGATTCCAGTTTTTTATGACTAAATGATTTTTTATGTTCTGTAATACGTTTTCTACGTTTTCGGAATAATAATTTAAAAATTGCATTCTACACGAATAATACGTTAAGCAAACACATTAAAAACAATAAAGATGAGACAAAAAAAGACCAACGTTCAGGTGTTTACAAATTAAATTGTAATTCATGCAATAAGTTTTATATTGGACAGACTGGTCGTACTTTTAGAAAACGTATTACAGAACATAAAAAATCATTTGGTCATAAAAAACTGGAATCAAATTATGCTAAACATTTAATTGAAGAAGGACATGAGTTTAACGAAGAATTTGAAATTTTACATGTTGAAAATAAAAGTTATAAATTGTCCCTTTTGGAAACTATTGAAATCAATAAGTACAAAAACACACAACAACTTTTAAATGATCTACTAGACATAAATAATTCACCATTACTTAATTTGTTCCTTCAAAATAAACCCCCCTCCCTTAACCTTAGTATAAATACAGCCGAACTTTAGTTTTAGGTTTATTGTTATACTTCTGATGAAGCCTTAGTAAGGTGAAACAATTGTTAAGTACTTGTTAATATATTGTGGAAATTTAAATTTGTGTTTTATTTGTTATTAAGTGAATCATGAATTTCCATCAAGTAAACTTAGATACAGTTAATCATAATCTTATTTCATATTATTTTTAAGCATGTTAGATTCTATAGGAATCGACATTCTAATTATCAAAATCGGTTAAAAATTAGGCGCAATATCCAAAACCAAATACGCCAAATAGGTGAACTTTGGCGAACAAATTAACTAAGAAAATAAAAAAGGCACATCAAAACCTTAAATAAAAAAACATAATTTTTGCATTAATATAAAATTTTTCTACTTCATATTATCACTAATTTGATTATTTTCTCACAATCAATATTGATTACACTATTTAACGAATGCAGCGGTCGATTTCGTGGGAATCGTGAAAATTATCGCCTCCTGTTTTCCGCATTTTAATGCATAATTTGCATGCAACAAATTGTAATCGCAATCGGATAAGCAATAAGAATAATAGTAAATGTAAATATTTTTGCAAAAAGCGTTTACTTGTCGAACAGTTCGCTGTGGAAACGGCTGGAAACGGATCGGTGATTTCAAGGTGGTTGAACAGGACGTGATTATCTACACACATATCTGTGTATTTGTATGTATACATACATAATATATCGTATCTAAACGAGGAACCATAATATCTAAAGTAGTGCCAGCATAATATGTTAAAATAACGCTTGAAAATCATTGTTCCGATGCCTGCGAAGTGTAAAAGGAAAAACAACAGTTTCACAGGTGGCAATGGCAATGAACCCTTTTTGTAAAACAAAAGAACAAATGACAGTCAGTGGTTACGAACGAACGAACAAACTAACTTTCGATGTCTACTTTTCGGTTAACAAACAAAATAAATTAGAAACACTTCACACTCACTATGTTTATACCTGCACTGCAAGGTGAACATCTTCATCGAAGAATTAGCTTCCTGAAGGTTTTTCTTATAAGCTAAATAAATACTACATGTCACTGAACGCGCCATCCGGCTAGTTGAATACAAGGATATTAGGATATAAAAAATAGAAGCAATTTTTTTTATTCTTTAACACGTTAAAGTGTTTATTTTACGGTAAGCCTTCTAAAAAATAACTTGTCAAGATACACAGGAACATTCCAAGGTTCTTTTGTAAAACAACTTGAAATGAGGGTTAAAGCTTATTACGAGATTTCATAATTTGACGACTGATTGGACTCACGTGCTATCCTGAGTCGATTTTTGCATTTTCCCAAGCAACTATAACGTTCCACACTTTTAATTTTTTGCAAACAATAATCGAAGATTTAGACGACATCAGGTAAGAGTTTTTAAATATTCTTAAGGAGATATATTTATATTTAATCTTCAGTCGAGTGACTGGCTGGACATGTGCTTTTACTTCTTCCTGGCCTAGTGAGTTGATTTTTGAATTTCTCCCTAAGAAACTGTAACAACATCCCACATTCCTCAATGTCTACAAACAATAACCGAAGATTTATTTGAAAACGTAAGGTGTAGATTTAAATCTCCTTATGTGTCTAGTCTTCAGTTTGATGACTGACTGGACACATGTGCTATCCTGAGTCAATTTTAGCATTTTCCCAAACAACTATAACATTTCACATTTCTAAGAGTATATGGTACAAACAATTATCGAAGATTTAGACGACATGAGGAAAGGATTTAATTAAATCTTCTTAAGCGATATAGTTATATTTAATCTTGAGTCTAGTGACTGGTTAGGCACGTGCTTTTACTTCTTCCTACCCTCCTGGGTTGATTTTTGAATTTCTCCCTAAGAAACTACAACAACATCCCATCGAAGGTGAAGATTAATATTTTCTTTAGGATTTAGCCTTCAGCCTGATGACTGACTGAAGGCAATTAGCCTCCACATCTTCTATCTTCTAACAATTCTTGAATAATCATCAAATAAATTATAACATTCCACATTCCTAACAGTACTCAAACAATTTTATCGAAAATTTAGACAACATGATGTGGGAGGGGTTAAATTTTCTTAAGTGATTTGTTTATCTTTAACATTCAGTCGAATAGCTGACTTTAAATGATTTCATTATAACTGGATCTTCAGCTTTATCTCATTTTTCTGTCTTGAGTCAATTTTTATATTTATCCAGAAAGTAGGCCACCCCACTTCTCCCATTATTTGTAAACAGTCACTAAATCATAACTCTAATCCGTTTTTATTTTCTTTTCTGTTTTTGCTACATCTGACCCTTAATCTCTCATCATCTTTCATCTGTTCTATAATTATTATACTGATACACATCTAAATATACTGTTTTATAATAAACGACGTTATGCAACTAATCATTTCTTTTAATTGATTTATACAGTTGAATAAGCTTTGATTTAAAAAAATAATGGTGGGTATTAATAACGACTAATGCAAATAATTAAGAAACGGAAATTCACTGATTTTCTCATTAATATAATTAATTCAGATAAATATAAATTATTGATTTTATTAGTACTGACCGTGTTAATTGTAGACTGAACTACATAATTATATATGCGTAAAACTGCGATATAATAACAAAAGTCAGTGGCGGTTCGTAAATTCTCAAATTGTGAAATTTTAAAATAAACCTCAATTGCGTAAGAAAATGGACCTTACAGGTTTAGGTATGTTAATTAAATGAAAGTTATAAAAACTAATTTTCATCTAAATAACAAAATTATTTAAAAAACACTCTTTCAGTACCAGAAGGTCGTAAGACAAGAATCTTGACGGATAGATAAATAAATCAGCATAAAATTTATGACGACACAAAAAATGTAACTAAATAAAATATATCTCCTAATTAAATTCCTTAGTTTTAGGAAAAATAGGTAAATAATATTCGTTATTACCACAATTTTGTGTGTCTTACAACGTTTTGCGTCATATTTTATATGTAACGTATATGCAAATAAAAATGCTGGATTTTATGCATTATGTCTTAATTTCTACACCATAAAAAAGCCGTTTAATGAGTATCTTGGCTTTAGCTGACATGACATGTTTTGGAATGCAAAACAAAATTCGCTGTTTACCATACAAGAAACAAAAAGGAAAATCACCCGAAAAATTTCGTTCTGATAAAATCGGACACTTCATGATATTTTAAAACCGTCTTCTTATTATAGCGACCTGTACCTACCTACTAGGTATTAAAATGTGGAAAATTGGTGCTTAAATTTACGCGTCATAAATTTTTAAGAGGCCCATATTGCACTTTCGTTTAAATAAGGGTTTCGTTCTTTTAAGGATATTTCTCGCAATAAATATTACGTAACAATATGATTACATATAAGACCACGACCAAGACTGTAAGAACAATATCGTAAAATGGGATGTCGATTTTTTTTTGCGTATATCAAGCTAGCACGACAAAGTTATTTTTCCTTGCACTATAATTTGTCGCTAATTTGTAACCAAATCCAAAAATTTGTTGATCCTGCCGTTTAGCCATAATCAGCTGATATCAACCTAACACTACACATAGCGTATTTCGAAAAGGAAATATCGTAGGATATTACTGTAAAGGCCATAATTTGTCACTAATTTGTTGCTGAAAGATGACACATGCAACGAATTTGTCGCTAGTCATGCAAATATGTAAAAAGTCAGCTTTTTTGTCTTTATTCGTCAAAGTAATAGGATCAGGTGGGGCAATTGTGAACGATTTCGGAAATTTGACTTAAAAAGCTCGGTGTATCTTAGATGAAGATTAAATTTAGGCGAATATATGTATAATTAAGGTCTTTGTTTGGTTTTAAGTGAATTTCTGTTATTAAATATGCAAATTCGGATTTTTTAGCAAAAAACTTAAGTTTACAATTACCCCTTCACTTATTAACAGAGTACAAAACTTAGGGGTAAATGTGAACAATCATCTTGTTTGTACTGGCTTTATAAAGTTTTTTAATGGGGTAAAAGTGAACAATTCGCTTTCAAATGTGAATTCCAATGAAAATTATATTTATAAAGATGTGTTCACAATTACCCCAAAAATTATATATTATATAGAAATATTTTCACTATTTAACATAAAATATTGCGACACTCTTCCTCTGCTGTTTAGCGCGCTAAAGCATACCAACCGTTTACAATTACACCGATTTTACAATTACCCCACCTGACCCTACCTATTTATTAAAACTAATTCTCCCAATTTTTTCTATTGAAAATGGTAAAGCCACTAAACAAAAGAAAACAATAAAATCGGTTGACAAACGTTGCCAAAAAACCATTAGGAGTTGAATTTTAAATTTTTTGTTTGTTGCAGAAAGGGCCGCTTTTAATGACATTTTTTATAATGCAGTTACTACGTCGCCAATTTATGGTAAAGCTATAAACAATTCAATAAAATAATAATAGAAATAATGTAATAATATGTAACTTAGTTATTTATGAAAAAAATATCCGGTATCCTTCAGTCTCGTCCATGAGAAACCGGAACATTGCATTACAACGAGAAACTCGTACTCATATATGCTTATTATTATATACATATTTTGTAGATTCGCTATTTGCACTAACAATGCATTAATTAATAACGCTTTTATGTACTTAATTTCAATAACGTAACAGTTACATAATTAGAAAAAAAATTGAGCACAAATGTACCTAGGTACTACTCTGTTGTCAGACTAGAGAATAATAATGAATATAGTATTTAGGTTATTAAGTATTTTTGGAAACGTAAAAATTAAATGTGGGAATTCTTAACATTCTGAACCAGATTCCAATTTACTCAACGGTTTAATTTGAGCGATCCTGTTCTAGATAAAATATAATTAAATAAATCAATTATAAAAATTAAATAGAACAAATAACCAAATAATAAGTAACAATTCAAAAAGTTACGTAATAATGAATCAATTAATTTAGAGTATCTGCTGTTTAAATAAACCAAAAATTTTAAAAGCATTGGGGTTATAGTAAAAAATACCGGCCAAGTGCGAGTCGAACTCGCGCACCGAGGGTTCCGTACAAACCCGTATATATGTGATGTAACTAAAAATTTAAGGTTTTCGGAATTTTTACTTTATATGTGCGATAAAACATTGCTTCATGCCAAATTTCAAGATTCTAAATCGACTGGAAATACCCTTTAGGTTTTGATTCCCTTGCGAGTAGTTGCGAGTTTGAAAATATGCGGCTTAAATTGCTGTTTCTTTTGATTGCGTTGACATAGAAGTTTGATTTTGTTACAGCTTAAAGGTATTATAGACCTGAGTATTTGATATGAATTTCAATTTAATAACTCTACGCGTTCATGAGGAAAGTGGTAGTAACTTTAAAATTATTAAAAATATTTTTATTATATGATGTAACTAAAAATTTACGGTTTTCGCAATTTTTCCTTTGTCTGTGCTATAAGACGTTGCTTCGTATCAAATTTCAAGATTCTGAGTTCACGGGAAGTACCCTGTAGGTTTTGATTCGAAAATTTGCGGAAATTTGCGGCATAAACGGCTGTATCTTTTGATTGCGTTGGCTTAGAAGTTTGATTTTTTCACAGCTCCAAGGGACGATAGACCTGAGTATTTGGTATAAATTTTAGCTTGATACCTCAACGCGTTCCTGAGAAAAAGGATCTTGACAGACGGACGGACAACGAAATGATCCTACAAGGGTTCCGCTTTTTTCTTTTGAGGTGCGGAACCCTAAAAAACTGCAGAATGGTCAACTCCTGACTGTCCGCGATAGAGTATCTTCACGTAATAGAGCTAGGGAAGTTCTACCCCCTTTCACACTCATTAAGATTGATCAACATAATAATATACACAGCTACTGCTGTCTTTAACAAATTGTCAATTGAATGAAATGTTAGATCTAAAATGAGCACAAACCAAATACACAATAAAATAAAATAAAATGGATATTTAATACGAGTAATGTCCACAGATGATAACATTTTTAGTCTTTTACTTCTTATTAATTATTAGGTAGAGAATAATAAAAATATGGGAACATTCCTTTGTTTTTTGTAATCATTTTAATTGGGCACTTCATAGATCAAATAACTTTCAAAATGACATGTTTTAGTAACCATATTTGATAAGCTATTTATCTAATATTAGCCGTAACTATTAGATGTAACTATTGCCACCACCACTGCAAGGTCATTCCCATAAAAGAAATTAATCGACTAAAAAGAATACTGACTTGGTAGAGAAAGGTATTTTACGTTAAAAAAGGTAATTTTAGTGTTTCCCAAATTTTCCAGTTTTCAGGACAATTTTTCCAATTTTGTTTCGTAAAAACCTGACTAAAACTAAAACGAAAATTAAAAAAATGATTTAGCAAAACCAGCCCAGTCGTTCTCAAGCTACGCTGTAAATTACGAACGAACATTTTTTTCACGCATATCTCACCTTCTCAGGGGTTGAAGTTTGGAAATATCTTTTATGGTGCACACTGTACAGTGTAACCAAACGAGACGTAAAGAACTTTTGTACAAAATTATCAATGTGTTTTTGGGACTCCATTTCACCCCTTTAAAAGTTGAATTTTCAGAAAGCTTTCTGAGACAAGTCAGTTACTGAAATAAAGAATCTCTGTTAATCATTTTAAGGTTCTACTCTTAGCTGTTTGGAATATTCGTTGATATTAAAATTTATCCCCTATTTCACACCTGTAAGATTGATGATGAAATGGTATTGGCCTTTACTTGGTGAAAGTTATTCATGACGAATTAAAACACACAAAGACTTTCACAGGAATTTATTAATTTCGACGATCGTTTCGTTAACTTATTAGCTTCATCAGGAAATGAATGGTACATTACAATTGTGATCTATATATATACTTACTACGAAGGACAAGCAGTGCGGGGAAATAACAGAATGACAAAAGATTACACATAGACATAAATATTAACAGCTAAAAATATTAATTACAGATTTAGATTAATTAAAGGTGAAAAATAGTAGTAGTAGTAGTAGAAATAAATAAAAATAAATCAACTTTTTTATTGTTAAATGACCAACTTGATGTTAATTTTTCACCTTTAATTAATCTAAATCTGTAATTAATATTTTTAGCTGTTAATATTTATGTCTATGTGTAATCTTTTGTCATTCTGTTATTCCCCCCACTGCTTGTCCTTAGTAGTAAGTATATATATAGATCACAATTGTAATGTACCATTCATTTCCTGATGAAGCTAATAAGTTAACGAAACGATCGTCGAAATTAATAAATTCCTGTGAAAGTCTTTGTGTGTTTTAATTCGTGTAAGATTGATATTCCGAAAACCCATTTTATGGAGGAAAAATATTTAATTCGTTAACTTCTGTATGACATATTTTTTTAAACGGTGTTTCAATACAAGTAGAGGTCGGAATTGGTCCCAGGGATGACGAAACACATTTATTACTTTTCACTGATTTCATCTAAAGGAATTATTTGTTAACAGTTAAATTTTATCAACCCATTGCAGTTACTGTCATTTTATTTAATAATAATTTCAGTGTCATGTCGAAACATAAAGTCAGATCTAGAACAAGATACCTAGTAATACGTGGTCTTTAAATGGGAGCTGCCTACTTTATCTTATAAAAATTAAAATATAATTTTATAGGCAAATCTGATTGTAACCTACTGATTATTCTTTTAAAAGCATTATAGAGGTAGTTGGTAATTATTTAGCTATTAATATTTGTCCATGTCTAATATTATAAATCTAACAATTTCTTAATTATCCTTTCCAATAAATATTAAGACTTGTTTATGATGCAAAAAGCATATAAGGCTATAATTATAAGTAATCCTTATTGAAGAAGGAAATTAGTATCACCAACTTCCTGTATAACTACCTACTACAAGAAAGTAAAAAGATATTGGTTTATGTTTTATATTTATGAAACTACACACTTATTAAATTGTTCTGAAAACGTCCCTGTTAATTATTACCTAATCCTAGTAATACTGTAAATTACCTGGTCCTCAAAAAAGTGTCGGACACAACAGAAACAGCTATAGATAATCAGAGAATCTTATAAGCTATTTTTGAAAATTCAGCACAATTACTTTTTAATTGGATTTATTACAAGAGATACGATTTTAAAAATATTTTGAATTTTACTGAAAGGCCAACACAATTTTGTTTCAAACCTTTAGTTAAACAAGTAACAAGTCGACAACTGAAAATTTAATTTGTTGTTTGTCCACAATACTAAAAAACTATGTACTTTTATAAATAAATACTGTAAGCAATTGTTTAATTTTGTTATAACAAACTTCTGATACAGCGTACCAATTTTTACATTGTAACCGAATTTTAGTACCTACTGTAATTAACAGCGTACGTAACCCTCGCTTCAGTGTCTAGAAACAAGCTTTGATTTCCGTAATTGTGCATAGATTATTCCGCTGTCAACTACAAAACGGAATAGGGAGAAATTATCGATATTTTATGGGCTCTACTACCGTGTAGGAAAGTCCTCATCCTCCATGGGCTGGCTACTAACTACATACATAAAAGACGGATGAATGGTAAGACGTATGGAAGTTAGTACAAGCAACCAACGCCGGAAACTGCGAACACTTACTCACTGTACAATACATATACCAACCAACGTACTGTCTTAATAATAATAGTAATCAGCAAAATGGATAACTGATATAGACACATACACACTTCCATAAATATCCATACCTACAACCTCCATAAGTACACGTAACTGTGTACACTGTAGCGTTTTCTAAATGGGCTAACTGGTAATAAACTGGTCTTAAGTATCAATGGTTTGCATGCAATAGAAATATAGGCACAGCACAGTCATGGGTCCGCATGATTCTTGTTACGTGCATGCAGCGCGTCTGAAGATGGAAATTTATTGACGTAACGCGTGAACCGTGACGAGAACACACCAAAATTGTCCTTCTATGTGGGATATCATCTGGAAGTTATATAACGATATGAAACCAAGTGCGAAAGAAAATGGCATTGGTATAAATACAGCGCTAGACAATTTACAAGAGATTATACAGAATGATCCAAAGAAAATGACCTTTTGGACGTTTATAAAAAAACTTACAATAGGAAATAACAATTAACAATTCTCCCGAACAGTTCAACAATCAAAGTCAAAAATGTACGTATATATCAAGCTAGCACGACAAAGTTATTTTTCCGATTTCTGATTTACACTATAATTTGTAGCTAATTTGTCGCCGAAAGATGACACATTCAAAGAATTTGTCGCTAGTCTTTTCTCCAACTAATAAGCGGAAAACTGCTGGAAAGCCATTAAACTGGCAGTACATATGGCATATCTCGAAAGGGAAATATCGTACGAAATTATTGTAAAGGCCAAAATTTGTCGCTAATTTGTCGCTGAAGGATGAGACATTCAAAGAATTTGTCGCTGGAAAGCCATCGAATTCTCGAAAGGTAACGTGTTGCCTAACTTGGGTGAAACAGGGAAAACCTAATTAAAAAAATTTGGTAAATAAATCCGATCTCTTAAAACAAATGTTCCAGCAGTTTTTGTTTGTTAGTTGGAGATAACACTAGCGACAAATTCATTGAATGTGTCATCTTTCGGCGACAAATTGGCTACAAAGTATAGTGTAAATCAGAAATCGGAAAAATAACTTTGTCGTGCTAGCTTCAGCGACAAATTATGGTCTGTACAGTAATATCCTACGACATTTCCTTTTCGAGATACGCTATGTGTAGTGCTAGCTTCATATTCAGAACCATAGCATATCAGCTGATTATGGCTAAACGGCACGAGCGACAAATTTTTGAATTTAGTAACAAATTAGCGACAAATTATAGTGCAAGGAAAAATAACTTTGTCGTACAAGCTTGATATACCTACTAGTGATGTGTCGTTCCGGCCGGACTCGGTACAAAGGAACGAATCCAGGCTAGGATCGATTCGGACCGAATCCATGTTTTCAATCCGAATCGTTCCGAGGATCGAAAAGGCGATCAGCCATCCATTCCCTTCGGCTTTCGGTTCGATTCCCATCAACGTAAACACAACTCGCTTTCGTTCGCAGTCGTGGAAAAACGAATAGGGAACCGAACAAGACGATGTAGCAGGTCGTCGGTGATTTCCTGCTCTTTGCGGTATCATCAATTAAAGCATTTGCGCTTTAGGAGCCTGCCGATGTTTAAAACTTAAAACAAACACATTGCTGCGCTGTCAGCAAAACAAAGAAAATGATTATATTAATTACTTAGGTATCTTAATATTCATTGATTGTTACACATTATAGATTTAGATGTTGACTAATAAATTAAGTTTGATTTGACAACGGCTTTTTCTTTAGTTTACAATTATTTCTGCCGCTTCAGCAATTCAACTTTCATCTATTTATTTACTATACTAGACTAAACAAACTGTATCACTGATCATTCTTATTACATCTTCTCGCAGCCTCGCAGTGCCGTACCGTTATATTTTCTACAGTATTCGTATCGTACAGATACTTTAGCCCAAGCTTGGATTCGGTTATTTGTACCGATACTGACCGAGTTCAACCGGATCGACACAAAAATGTACTATGCATTCTACATTTCAATTTCATTCCGAGGAACGAATCCGTCGGACTCGTTCCACTATCGGAATGGAATTGGAACGAACGAATCCACAAAAGTATCGAAACTTCCCATCACTAATACCTACGTCAAAATGTAGTGATGGTGGTAAAAAAAGTTTTTGGTGCAAAATATCGAAGACAAATATCAATTAATTAACTAATCGTAAATAAACTAAAACTAACAATTAAGAACTGCAACAACAGTTTTAATTTATAGTTTTGACTGAAAACTGCCCTCGATAAAACTCATATAACTTTGAGTTAAACATCGCCGTCGGCGGTAGTTTTCAAATTAATAAAGAACCTTTGCCCCATATTGGGCTTTTATTGTACCCTGTACCCTATATTCTCACGTATTTAACCAACAACAAATTCCGGTTTAGTTTAAAAGATTAATCGTACATTTAAACTCTGAGATCATTTTCCCGCATAACTCTAATTCAATTAATTGTGCTTGCAATCGGTCGTAAATAAATCGGTCAAAGCAGTTTAGTTTTCCGCCGTTACGAATGCCGACAACGACATCTACCTCTTCTAAACACATCTGCACGTGTAAAGAAGAATATACGATCAAGGAAGCGTTTACCGTAAAAAAATTAACATATATAGGTATAGGTACATATATACACGTAACAAGCAGGTAAGTAAATACCCACACTTAGTCAGATAAAAAAGTCACAAACCTTGCATCTTATGCAAGTACATAGGTATGAATCTCCTCACAATTAGTCGTATTGAAAATACCGGACATAAACTGCCGGAATTCTGGGTTGTTTAAGTTACATTTACCCGGCATACTTCAACCGTCAAAAAATCGGGCAGAGGCGAATTGAGTCTCTTAATAGGAGTTGTCAACTAGAGGCAATTATATTTATAAATGTATGGTTATATATTGAATAGTTTCGACCTTTATCTGATTAAAATCTATAATCTAATAAGGAAAAAACATCAAACAATTTATAATTTTGCATGTTATATGTTTCGTAAGTAGTAAATGTTCGCAAGGTAATGTTTTGCGAAATGTGTTACATGAAGTGGCGGATTTACCAGTAGGTTGGAGCTTAGGGCGGCGGATTGTAGGGGCTGTAAATTTGGGGCTAAAATTTTTCCTATATCTTATAGAATTTATAAAGATTCATATTTATACCCAGACTTAATATTAGTAGAGCCACACAAAAAATTTAACATGTAATATGCTTCACCAATTATGTACCAAGTTGTTCGGGTGAGAAGAAGGTTTTATTGCTTAAACCGGGTGAAAAATTGTCCTAGATCTACCTTAAGTATGGGAAAACCAAACGTCTCAGCCATTTTGTGCACAGAATCAGAACTATTAAATAAGATTTAATACTATGATATAATTGATGATTTTGCGAATAGAAAATCGCACAAAAAACTTTCATAAGCTAATTAATTGAATTTGATCGTTATCATTCGGACTTTTTCCAGATAATGAATATATATTGTTTTTAAACTGTAAGCACACTAAAAATTATTTAATAACGTTTACCGAATGTATAGATATTATTATTAAGTACATAGTATCAAGGCATACCTTACACTAGAGATGGGCAATGATTGAACGAGTCGTTCATTTGAACGACTCTTAAAAAAGAATCGCATGAATCGATTCATTGTTTTCGGTGCGATTCGTTCAAATGAACCGTGCTCTTATTCGTACATGTACATACCTACCTGCATATCTTGGAGCGTTGTTAGTTGTTGCCCCATATCTTTTAAATTCATAAACATTTTTGACATTGTATATTTAACGAAAATAAATAAAATTATAAAAGTTGTACCCATTAGTAAATGATATACTGTTATTAGAATGTGGTTATGTTATACAATTCATATTATGTACAATATACATAGATACTTAAATACAAATATTTCAGATGTGCCCCAAGAAAAAAATAGAAAGTAAAGATATTTTTATTAATTTGCTTTTAAATTGGTTGGAAAGTTAACGTAATTTATACTTTAGTAAACGCAATTATACACACATTTGAAAATATGTATGTATACCTATCCATTTATAAAAACATTCAATCTCTATAGGTATAGTACACAAAGGGTGTTTACTTTCACTAAAAGTGATGATTAAAATTTTCGAGCCCCCTAAAAGTCTTGAGGAATTTCTTTTCCTATTGCTCTCGACGTCTGGATCTGGACATACATACGAACAAAGAATCCTGTTATTTTTATATTATTCATATAAAAAGGTACTTTACGCACAATTTTAATAGAGATTAACATTAAGTGTATATTATTGTGTAAAAGTAAGTAAGACTTGTGGTCGCAAAGATTATTTTCGATAAGTACATAAAATTGTCGATGTATAAATGTATATATTTAATTCGCATTAATTTGTCATCGTCGAATTCTTAGAATTATCAAACTAGTAAACGTTATAGTATTGGTTCATATAGTTTACAGTTCAAATGAACGAAACGTGACAGACGGTTCTTTTATGAAATTGAATCGTGCAAAGTGCGAGGCGATTCATTACAAAGAATCGTTATACCTACTTCGAACGAACACTAACTAAAAGAATCGTCGTTCAAATGAACGAATCGTAAGAATCGATTCTTTTTATGAAATTGAATCGTGTGAATCGATTCATCAAAAAGAATCGTATTGCCCACCTCTACCTTACACCATATTAATAGTAGTATCTACATATTTGAGCTTTTATTAGCTGAGAAGTACACCTAGAAACTGTTTCTTATATCTAAAATCTTAACTAAAGCGTTGGGTTGTAAAAATAATTTAGTAACTGACACATCGATCCCCTCGTTCACAATAACACCAAATACGGGAAAAAGGTGGTATAATTAGGACTACAGTTCACAAATTATAAAGTTACAATTTAATTGATAAAAAAAATTGCAATTAATATGATTGTGAAGTAGGTTATTGAATTGTGGAGGTCGATAAGGCGGCAAAATTTGAATAGCCTATTGGCGGTAAATAAGTAAATCCGCCACTGGTTACATGTAAAATAAAATAAAAATGTGAAAATCTACTTGTTTGGTGTTTTTTATTTTATACGTATGGTGCAGTGCAGTGGATCGACCTTATTTAATCAACGTATGTTTATCCTTTTTGTGTTTATTTGCGTGTACCTGTGATTTAATAAGAGGACTGCCTGCGCCTGGTAACCTCCAACCGCCACAAAAACTATAAACGAGCCTAAATTGACAGCGTTATTATAAAAATGCAATACATCCACATTATTAAATCGTCGTATATTTGTCATTTATGTGTTTATTTACATTTATCTTGTGACCTAATAAGAGACTTGGCTACCTTCAACAGTTACAGAGGCTATAAACATAAAACAGGCTCAGATTGTAAATTTGTTTTAAATATGCAACTAATAAACATCATCTAATTATACAATATTTATCCCCTATATTATACTTATTTATATTTACTGTGCATTGACATTATTAAAATCATGGAATATTTATTTTTCTAGTGTGTTTTTGCACTTATTTCTGACCTAGTAATTACAAGAGGCAGGGTTGGCATGTTAAAACAAAATGTTTTAAATCACGTGTTTATTAAGAATTATTGGTTGTAGGTATGAAATAAGCAAACAATCGTACTCGTTACTAGAAGAAACCTCATTTATTTATTACCTTTCATAATTCTACCCACAAAATATTTTTAAACGATTGTAGATTTTGGATATAGAATTCGAGATATTCTTTAAAAATACGACGTGGAATAGATAGGTAAATTCGTACAAATATTTTTAGCCACTTTTTTTTGAGGGGTACCTATTATGCTCTGGTCGAAAGCTTTTGAGAATTCGGGTTAGTTTCAAAGAAGTAGGAGATATTGTTTTTTTTTTTCAACCCTGCTAAGAGGCCTTGCAGCATCCTGAGCCTTTCTGATTAACAGGTTCAGGTTAAGATAGTCATTTGATTGGAATATTAACTGTATTGATACAAGCGATTTTTTAATTTAACCACAACAACCGCCTACTTTTAATAACAATCTGTACAACTTACAATTAGATAGTTTGCCCATCAAGATATTACGGTATTTTTACCAAACAATAAAAAACCTTGCCAGACAGTTTTCATTCATTCACTCATTCATTATCTTATTATTTTGTAGGTACTTTAAATCTTACGATTGATTGCCATAGTACCTAGTACAAAGTGAACAGTACGAGAGCCGTGTTCGTCTCTTCGTTATCGCGATTACGTATTTAAGGTGTACTCAAGAAAATGGCTCATTCATTGTGAAACAGCCCGACTCGACTCAACTGTTTGTAGATTGTATATCTGTAATTATTATTATTGTACGTTCTTCAATCTTCAATGTTAAATACGACATTGGCAAAAATGCAGGTTCCGCTTACTGACACGATAAAGACGAGTTATAAAACTGTGCGAACGACCTAGTGGGCGTACAAACGGGCACGATTCTCGAAGGTCAAAGTTGTAATCTCATCAAGAACCCACCCACGTGTATTACAAGACAGATATTATAGGTACCTTATTCTTATAAGAACTGATCGTTGATCGCCCTTATTTTCGTGTATTAAATAACTGGGCGTAGCTGTGTTTGTTGCCTTAGGTCTTTTTCCTTTAATTAATTTCAACACGCAAAATGTACAAAGCGATTTTCTTCATGGATTTCTACAAATTATCCTTTGTTCTCTCTAATTTAATTTATTTCTTTTAGGCAGTACCTATGTGCTAAAATGCTAATTAATAAATAGGTGCTCAAACGGAGCTAGGCAAAGTCTTCGCCAAAAGGACTATAAATTCTATAAGTCCAAAGTCCGTACTAAACTGCTTTGGTCCTTGAAGTCCCAATTACTTACATTTTAAAATCCAAGAACTTAAAATTACCATTTAATTGGCAAAAAATGTATGTATTTTATTTCGAAACATTAAGCACTTGTGAAAAGGGCTGCAGGAAAGTAGAAAATAAGCACCCTATGGTCCAGTGGCGGATTTACACATTTGCCGGCGTAGGCTATCAAATTTGCCGCCCCTACTGACACCTGCAATTCTATACCCTAATTCACAATCAATTTTTTGTCAATGAAATTGCAACTTTATGATTGTATTATAGTTTTATCAGACTAATCAACAAGTATTGATACGAATTCATTAGGATTAAAAATGTAAGAATGTTAATTAAGAAGAACTTTCGTTGAATGGATATTTACAGCTTTTATTCATTACAATATTATCATTATTGTTTTTTTCTAATTATCATCATTCTAAGAAATGTATAATATTTATGAAATTCTGTGCAACAATTTGCTATTTTTTATGTGTAAATTTATTAAATTTTTATTCTACATTCAAACAGGTTGTTAATATCGTCAGAAATATCAATAAAAAAGTATTAATTTTTCACATATATATCTATATAATATTTGTTATTGTTATTTTTAAGCAATTTTTTTTCGGATCCCATTTCTCTTCGAATAGATATATTTAAGTGGTGAAACATGTTACACATTAATTGAATAGTGTGGGTGGACCTAAAGAAACAATTGTGGCAATAATTAATTTAAAAAATAGGTAAAAATACTAAATTTAAAATGTCATGCTTAAACGCTGTTGGAATATTTATAAAATTCAAAATCACAATAGTATATTTTATAAATAAGCGTTTAGTAATTTTTCATATACAGACGTTAGTGTATTCAGTATACTGTATAGCACTAAAATATTGTAATTTTTGCCTAGTTTTTTTGCGTGTAGAAGATAATAATTTTGTTTATTTCTGTAAGACAAAAAAATTTTTGAGCAAAGTTTGCCGCCCCTTAAAATCTGCCGCCCTAGACTGCTCTAGCCTATTCAGCCTGCTGGTAAATCCGCCACTGCTATCGCCATAAACACAGAGGTGGTTTTTAAAAAATATAAACAATAATCAAATCCACGGAATAGATATCGATGGGTTGAAGATGACTGTGACGAATGATAGACAGGACAGTAGGTACGCCCTTATAATTGTTTTATTGTCAACCGATTTCAGCAAAAAATGGGGTACCTACTAATATTTAAATAGTTTTTTTTTTATTATCACACTCAACTTCGTTTATTTTGTTCTTTTTCGAAGAAGTCTAAAAACCCAATAGTATATAGTTTATGGGCCATTGATAACAAATTTCCAAATATCTGGTTATTTATAAAAATTTGTTTTATATCTGAGATAACCTTTTACTTATTCCAAATAAACAATTTTACATTTGTTGTTGTTTAATAAGAAAACATTTCCTACACAAACTCATATTTAAATTAATTGTTATTTTTAATTTAATTCATGCATTTATTTAATTTTAATCTAGCTCCTAATAAATAATATATAAAATGTAAGAGGACATGGATTAATAGATTGAGATCAAATTTTTGGGGAGAGGGAAAGGCCCAACAAAATCTCGTTTTAAGGGATAAGAGAGGGACTCTTACTTCAACTTTTTTTTTACTTTTTTTTCAAATTTTTTATAAAATTAAAAAAAAAAAAAGGAATTTTTCCTTTAAATGACCCGTTTTCTTTTTTTCCCCACTTTTTAAAATCAAGTACAAAAAAAACCCATAAAATTCTAAAATTTAACTTTTAAACCATATTGAAAAAAAAAAAGGCAGGGATGGGTGTCATTGAATACTTCATGTCAACTTCTTAATTCAAAGAATTCTTAAAATTTCATTTATCCTTCTGAGTCAAACCTCAATCTAAATTTCATCAAATCTTTGTTAAAGGGTGGATCATTGAAAAATTCAGTTTTTTTATTTCTTTTCCCTTTTCAATTAAAAAACTTACCACATTTTAAAAAATCTCATTTAAAGGTATGAAGGTCATTAAATTTCTTACGTTAACTTTTTAATTTAAAATTTCCTTTTCCCTTTTAACTAAAAAAAAAAAAATACCGGGCAAGTGCGAGTCGAACTCGCGCACCGAGGGTTCCGTACAAACCTGTATATATGTGATGTAACTAAAAATTTAAGGTTTTCGGAATTTTTCCTTTATATGTGCTATAAAACATTGCTTCATGCCAAATTTCAAGATTCTAAATCGACTGGAAGTACCCTTTGGGTTTTGATTCCCTTGCGAGTAGTTGCGAGTTTGAAAATATGCGGCTTAAATTTCTGTTTCTTTTGATTGCGTTGACATAGAAGTTTGATTTTGTTACAGCTTAAAGGTATTATAGACCTGAGTATTTGATATGAATTTCATTTTAATACCTCTACGCGTTCATGAGGAAAGGGGTAGTAACTTTAAAATTATTAAAAATATTTTTATTATATGATGTGACTAAAAATTTACGGTTTTCGCAGTTTTTCCTTTATCTGTGCTATAAGAGTTGCTTCGTACCAAATTTCAAGATTCTGAGTTCACGAGAAGTACCCTGTAGGTTTTGATTCGAAAACTTGCGGAAATTTGCGGCATAAACGGCTGTATCTTTTGATTGCGTTGGCTTAGAAGTTTGATTTTTTCACAGCTCCAAGGGACAATAGACCTGAGTATTTGGTATAAATTTTAGCTTGATACCTCAACGCGTTCCTAAGAAAAAGGGTCTTGACAGACGGACGGACGGACAACGAAGTGATCCTATAAGGGTTCCGCTTTTTCCTTTTGAGGTGCGGAACCCTAAAAAACATATAAAGTCTCATTTAAAAGGAGAGAAGACACTGAAAATACAAGGTAAACTTTTGAATCCACAGATTGGTTAATTTATTTTCTTCTATTAATCGAAAAACCAATATAATCTCATCAGATCCCATTTAGTGTGGAGATTATTGAAAATTTCAAATTAACTTTTGAATGCAAACTATTATTAAAATTTCCGTTCCCTTTTTAACTACAAAAACCAACAAAACTGATAAAATCTCATACTCTCATTTAAGCGTGAACTTTTTGATTTAAATCCTTAAATCCTTAAAATTTACTAATTTTCATACGAACAGTATACAAAATCTCATTTAAAGGGAGGTGGGTTGCTGAAAATATCGTGAATTTTTGAATTCAAAAAATTTATTTTTTTTTCTTATTTTAATTGAAAAACAAACAAAATCTCAGCAAATCTCGTTTAAAGCCAGGGAGATCTGTTAACTAAATAAAAATCTCATTTAAAGTGGAGTACTTAGAGAAAATCTCACGTCAACTTGTGATTGTTATATATTCCTCTTTTAATTAAAAACTCACTCACGTGAGTGAAAGGGAGGTCCCAACAAATCTAACTAAATCTCATTAAAGAGGAGGGATAGATTGAAATTACAAGAAAAACACTTCACATAATAAAAGGATGACCCCTTATTCCATATAAAATTAATACAGTATACTTTTAATATATCTGGTAAAAGTAATATTGTTTGTGAGCAAAAAAACAATAAAGGATATAATTATTGAACAGTCGCAATCGCAAAACAATGGTAGAAAGTCAATTCCATAATGTAGGCACTTACACCATTACAAACATGGTCGTAATTAAACGAACACATGTAAAAGTTGTTTATTTAACAGATCGGCTTGTATTATGTACGTACAAATATATAGATAACTATGAGTATTTTTAAAAGTACAATTGTATGTTTACTCACTTTTTTACCTCACTTTTACGTTCAATTGACATGTGCACAATTTGTAAGTATACGTAACAGCCCATAGTTATGTACGTAAATGGACAACTGTTCGATCAGACGGAGCACGTAGCACGTAACAACAATAAGTAAAAAAAATATATGCAAAATAAAAGTAAAAGTCAACAATACGTCGCGAATTGTCCTTGAGATCAATATTCCGATTAAGGATATTTTATCAGTAATGTGAAAATGAATGTGATAAGCAATTTTCCGGGAAAAATGTTTTTGTACAGATACTCAATTAAAAAGAATATGCGTGAAAATGCACAGCATCTCGTTTAAAGTATTCTGATAAAGTAATAAATAATCTTTGATTTTTTAAATTTAATTTTTAATAATCTATGTTTTTTATTGCATATAAACTATAAAGATTAACGGAACGAATACAAATTAAAGAAGTAATTTACGTAAATCAAGCTAGCACGACAAAGTTATTTTTTCCGATTTCTGACGCACTATAATTTGTCGCTAATTTGTTACCAAATCCAAAAATTTGTCGCTCGTGCCGTTTAGCCATAATCAGATGTTATGCTAGCTTGATATAAAGCTAGCACTACACATAGCGTATCTCGAAAAGGAAATGTCGTAGAATACTACTGTAAAGACCATAATTTGTCGCTGAAATATGACATTCAAAGAATTTGTCGCTAGTCGTATTTCCAACTCATAAGCGAAAAACTGCTGTAAAGCCATCAAACTCTCGAAAGGTAAAGTGTTGCCCAACTTGGGGGAAACAGGGAAAACCTAATTTAAAAAATTGGTAAATAAATCCTATCTCTTAAAACAAATGTAACAAAGAACTCCTTGATTAATTGTTTGATAGTTTTCTCGCAGTTTTTCGCTTATTAGTTGGAGATACGACTAGCGACAAATTCTTTGAATGTCATATTTCAGCGACAAATTAGGGTCTTTACAGTAGTATTCTATGACATTTCCTTTTCGAGATACGCTATGTGTAGTGCTAGCTTTATATCAAGCTAGCATACCATCTGATTATGGCTAATCGGCACGAGCGACAAATTTTTCGATTTGGTAACAAATTAGCGACAAATTATATGCAAGTCAGAAATCGGAAAAATAACTTTGTTAGCTTCATATACGTATCTAAGTAATTTGCCGATGAAACTTACTGAAATATAATGAATGGATAATAACAAAAAAACACTGGGAGACGTTCCACACGCCTTAATAAAGTGCATAAAGCCAGCCCCTTTTCTTAAATGAAAATTTTTGATGTGTAACATCTTTCCTCTCGCTTTTTTGCAATCTGTGGGAGTGATTTCGTGAAATGGGACGGAAGTGTGTAACAGGAAGTCGGGGAAGCGCGCGACATTTGAATTGACGAATGAGCGCGCGGTGGTAGAATTGAATTAAAATTACATTGCCCCTTGTGCCAGTTAAATAAAATAAAATTTTCATTGAAAATAATCATTTTTTGTTATGAAAAATCATTTCAACTAATACCTGACCCATTTTTTTCAGAACATAATTTTAAAATTGCTTATTACTAAGGTGAGATGTCAAATGTTACACATCATATGCGACTATTGTAAGACCCGCTCGATTTTTTTTTTTTTTTAATATAAATATTCCAATTACGAAACATTGTTTTAAACAGAACGATAATGTTTTTTTTAATTAATAGAAATATGTAATTATGGTACATTTAATAAAGAGATGATTGAAACAATGATGCATGAAACTGCTTTATCTGGAGTACCTGGGTATTCAGAAAAACGTAATTTTTAATTAACACTTTTTTTTAAATTGATAATTGATGTGAAATACCTTTACATGATTGGAATTGTACCATAGTTATGATTTTAACCACAGCTTATTAATTAATCTAGTTCGATGTAAAGTGTTTAAGAAAGAAAATATAAAGATAAAAAACTTACGTCTGATGAACCCTGATTCCTTTCAAACGATAAGGAGTCCACACTGTATAAGGATAAGCGAGCGTTATTGGTGAAATGTTCCTCCTTAAAATTCTGAAATAAAACAGAAAAATTATTGTTGTCACATTATCAGAGTGAAGTTAACATCCATTTTTAAAATATAATTTTAGATATTAAAATATAAGTATTTAATGATAAAATAATTTTGTTGAAATTGAAAAAAATTTTATACTTAAAAAAAGTAAAATGTATAGGAACCAAAGCATGAAATGTGATATTTCGGTAGAAACTGTGTTATTAACAGAAACAATTTCAACCATACAAGTATGAATAAATACCGTCATCCACAAAATAAAACGATTCAGACAAAATAAACTACTCCAAAATCACTAAATCCAGTTTAAATTAAACTTCAAACTTAAATATCAAGACAAACAGAGGGAACTTTGGCAAACTAAGAACGTATTTTCAATTAGTAACTAATAAAACATCCAATCATTTGAACTGAGCCAATTGTAATTAAAGAAGATTAAGATATTCATATATTAAAATATGTATAAGATTCACATCTTTTCATAAATATAACATCTTACTTAAAAAAAAAAAAGATTTGTGATCTTAAGGGTCATTATTTCCTCCTAAATTACTGTTTTATTGTCCCCCTTCTCAACAGAGTTCTATGCTTTCCCTATTTCATATTTTAAGCTTGTTGGTGTATTTGAAGCCCTTTTGGTTCAATTCAAGCCCTAACTGTGTGCTAGAAACTTCTTTAAGAATCACTAAAAGCGTTTTGAAGTATTTAAGCTCTCTTGTTTTTATTTAAGTCCTTACAGAGTGCCCAAAGCCCCTTTTCTCAAATACTACCAGAATTTTGACGTATTTGAAGCCCTTTTTCACAAGTACCTATTTTAGGTCTTTTGAATATTTAAAACTCTGTTGGTTTCATTTAAGCCTTTAATGTATTTGATACCCTTTTGAATTAAATCCTGTTCTCAGATTGTGCTCAAAGCCATTTTTCATAAGTGCTTCAAGACTTTTAACGCATTTAAAGCTCTCTCGGTTTTACTCAAGCCCTTATGACATGCCCGAAGCCATTTTCACAAGTAGTTTAAGTCTTTTGAAGTATTTAAAGTTCTCTTGGTCTCATTTAAGCCTTTATAGAGTGATCGAAGCCCCTCTTCACAAGTGTTTCAAGCCTTTTAAGTATTTATACCTTTTGATTAAATCCTGTTCTCAGATTGTGCTCAAAGCCATTTTTCATAAGTGCTTCAAGACTTTTAACGCATTTAAAGCTCTCTCGGTTTTACTAAGCCCTTATGACATGCCCGAAGCCATTTTCACAAGTAGTTTAAGTCTTTTGTAGTATTTAAAATTCTTTTGGTCTCATTTAAGTCTTTATAGGGTGCCCGAAGCCATTTTCACAAGTATTTAAGGCTTTTAAAGTATTTAAAGCATTTTTGGTTTAATTTAAGCCTTTATAGAGTACCTACTCAAAGCCCCATTCCACAAGTGCTTCAAGTCCTTTAATGTATTTGATATCCTTTTGAATTAAATCCTGTTCTCAGATTGTTCTCATTGTCATTTTCATAAGTGCTTCAAGACTTTTAACGCATTTAAAGCTCTGTCGGTTTTACTGAAGCCCTTATGACATGCCCGAAGCCATTTTAACAAGTAGTTTAAGGCTTTTAAAGTATTTAAAGCATTTTTGGTTTAGTTTAAGCCTTTATAGAGTACTCGTAGCCCCTTTCCACAAGTGCTTCAAGTCCTTTTAATCTATTTAATACCCTTTTGAATTAAATCCTCTCCTCAGATTGTGCTCAAAGTCATTTCCATAAGTGCTTCAAGCCTTTTAACGCATTTAAAGCTCTTTTTTTTATTCAACCCTATGACATCCCGAGGCCATTTTCACAAATAGTTTAAGTCTTTTAAAGTATTTAAATTCTCTTGGTCTCATTTAAGCCTTTATAGGTGTCGAAGCCCCTCTTCACAAGTGCTTTAAGCCTTTTAACGCATTTAAAGCTCTTTTGGTTATTCAACCCATATGACATGCCCGAGGCCATTTTCACAATATTTAAGCTTTTAAAGTTTTAAAGTTTTTGGTTATTTAAGCCTTTATAGAGTGATCAAGTCCCCTTTAAAGTCTTTAAGCCTTTTAACGCATTTAAAGCTCTTTTGTTTTATTCAACCCTTATGACATCCCGAACCATTTTCACAAATAGTTAATCTTTGAGTATTTAAAATTCTTTTGGTCTCATTTAAGTCTTTATAGGGTGCTCGAAGCCCCTTTTCACAAGTGCTTCAAGCCTTTTATCGCATTTAAAGCTCTTTTGGTTTTATTAAACCCTTATGACATGCCCGAAGCCATTTTCACAAATAGTTTAAGTCTTTCGAAGTATTTGAAGATCTCTTGGTCTCATTTAAGCCTTTATAGAGTGATCGAAGTCCCTCTTCACTAGTGCTTCAAGTCCTTTAATCTATTAAATACCCTTTTGAATTAAATCCTGTTCTCAGGATGTGCTTTTCCACAAATGCTTGAATGCCTTTGAGTATTTTAAACTCTTTTGAATTAAATGAAGCCCTTAAAATTTCCTCAAAGCCTATATTATAAATATACAATAGTAAGACAAATGCAGTTTAAGTAATGACTCTGAGTTTAGGGATTAGGGGGGCGGTATCTTCTTACAAGGACTATTTTTAACTCTAGCAACAAAATACTGGTATGCGCTTTCAAATAGATATAGTAAAAAATCCTTGGATTACCACAATGCGTGACAGATATTTCCTAATTACCTCTAAAACGTAACTGACACCATCATCTCATTGACCCTCAGCAACACAATTCACTTTTGTGACGGTCTAATCGGAATAAGAAGCCCCAAAATTGTATACATGTATTTAAGAAGCGTAAAACATCGCGATATAACGAACAATACCTACTACAACAGTACTTCATCATGATAGGTACACATAGTACGTATTTTTTTTAATGTGACGATGATCCACTGAAATTGTTTTGGGTCAAGCGAAATTGCACCACCACCGCGCACCTCCATCGCGAATGTGATGAATGATGATAATTATCTCCGTTGAGAACGGGGTCTCGTTTTTTTACGATTTAAACGTTAAAGTCCAAGGCCGAATTCTTTTGTCCACGTAAATTGGGACATTTCGTATACGCTGTACAGGTAGAACCAAAAATAAACAGGATATGTTCATTATAAAATTCATTTAAAAATTAAAACACAAAAACAGTTTCACATAAATTAATTGTATTCAGAACAATATCGTTTCGCCACACAGTGGCATCATCAAATGATGAGTATACAAACTTCGACTAAAACTAGGACTATTTATACTAAAAAGGTGAGTGGGGGTAATAGTTTTTTTTGCTAAAATTAATATTGAGTAACGGGGAACTATTGCCTTCTATTTGATCATTTAAAATCACTCCTTTTTTAAAATATCTATTTATTTCTAGTTGTTCTAGTAAGTTTAACTTGAAACCCTTATTTTGCCTATGTAAAATTTTTTATTCTAAATTAAGGTTATGGTTATTCTCTAACAATTTTTTTGAAAACAACAAAACTTTTAAGATGTTCGTTAATGCGGGTATCAAACTTTCTGCCTTGTCCTATGTACACTTTAGAGCAATCTTTACAATTTAATAAATAAACTCCTGAACAGGTTGAATATAACTGCCTAGAGTATTGTTAGTCCTAAAGCTAATAAAACTATTTTTGATAATTTTTACAATGTTACTCACTTTTTGTGAAATGTGATCGGTGACCGTAATAAAAAAAAAGAATCAAATCTATTCGGTTTAGTTTTAGTTATCGGATATAGGTATAATGTTCAGAGTTTTTTATTTAAGTTTTTTATTAAGTATTTGGTTTGACAAAGGTACCTACATTAACTAGACGATGTAAAAATGAATGAAACGCTGCTAATTTATGGAACATTGGATGAAATGATTTTGCATGAATAATTGTGTCCGTGTGAGCTGGTTTATGAAAAAAAGAAAAATAATAAATAAAATTAATTGTTTATACCGTTAATTATACTAATAAACACAGGATTTGTGGCATGGCATTCTTTAGTCTCAGTGTTACATGACTTTCGAAGAAATGCGTTGGACGTTGAAAAGACACGAGCTATCAGTTGGTTCGTGCTTTACCACCCCCAACGATATTTAGACCAGGGTCGATAATTTTTGAAACCAAAAAAAAAATTATAGTAGGATGAAACCCATTGAAAAAGGAAGAGAATATAACAGAAATGAAAGGAAAAATAATTTACGGGCGATCTGAGGTCGGGAAGGGGAAGGGGGTGAGTTTTTAAGGGTAAAAAACGGTTTTCCTTGATTTCCGGAAAAACTATAAGTCTTATGGAAAAAAGTTAAATGACAAAAATGTAGGTAATAAAAAGATCTAAGTACAACTTTTGTATTTACACTTTTTTCACATAACCTCAAAATTTATGTGAAAAATTCAAATAACCAAGTTTTTAGTTTTTTATTTTTATCTTTTACAAAAAAAAATATTTTTTCACGAAATTTGGTGAAAACATATATTTATGTCCTAAACACGCTGTAATTTTTTTGATTTGAAATATTTAATTTTTCACCTTATTTTTACTTAATATCGGAAAAGCACCCTAATTTTCAATCGAAAATTTTTACGTCAAAATATCTGCTTTTTTAAAAACGTCGGTGGGTTTTTTCTTCGTTAAAATCTCTACTTTCTGATGGTGTGAAGAAAAATATGCATTACAATGTTGTGTTTTCTCAGGAAATGCAAAAAAACGAAGAAAACTAAATTAATGTTTTTAAAAATATTATGATAAATAACGTAGTCAGTATAAAGTATGTGAATTCAATAGTACGATTAACATGTATATTTATATAGATATTATGAGATTTTCTATGACATAAATGTAATTAGAATTTAATAAATCAACTTTTTTACTGAAAAAAATAGCAGCGGTCACATTTTTTTATATAAAATTCCCTTGGTTTTTTTGCATTTTCTGAGAAAACTTACCATAGTAATGTATATTTTTTTTCACACCATCAGAAAGTAGAGATTTCAACGAAGAAAAAGCCCACCAACGTTTTTAAAAAAGCAGATATTTTGACGTGAGAATTTTCGATTGAAAATTAGGGTGTTTTTTCGATATTAAGTAGAAATAAGGTGGAAAAATAAATATTTCAAATCAAAAAAATTACAGCGTGTTTGGGACATAAATGGGTAAATTTTCACCAAATTTCGTGAAAAAAAAAATTTTTTTTATAAAAAAAAATAAAAAACTAAAAAGTTGGTTTTTTGAATTTTCACATAAATTTGAAGGTTATGTGAAAAAAGTGTAAATACAAAAGTTGTAGATCTTTTTATTACCTACAACTTTGCCATTTAACTTTTTTCCATAAGACTTGTAGTTTTTCCGGAAATCAAGGAAAACCGTTTTTTACCTTTAAAAACTCACCCCCTTCTCCTTCCCGACCTCACATCGCCCGTAAATTATTTTTCCTTTCATTTCTGTTATATTCTCTTCCTTTTCCAATGGGTTTCATCCTACTATTTTTTTTTTCACTTTTTACTATTTTTGAAGGCTTCAGCACTGGTCTAATTGTGAAACAATCATTTATTATAATGCCTGATACTTTTCAAACTTGTTTCTTGTGATTATTCGTAACATTCTGATTTATCCGGCTCGAAGGACCAAATGCCAAATACGTATGTTCAAATATTTAAAGTATTTTTTTGTAGACCATAAATAGATGTATTTTACTGTACATTGTCTGTACGTACTTACACACACGATTCCTGCAAAACTCGAAGCGAAAGATATCAAGTTGATGTAGGACGCATGCCTTTCTTGGATTCGCGTGTTAAAAACGAACCGGTCGGTCCTCACCATTTCAATGCACAAACGTAATAATAATAGTACTACGCAAGGTTATGAACTTAATGTGCTTTTTTATATTATGCACACAAAAAACATAAATAAACGTACACTTTTTGTATTCGATCGACCGAGTATCGCATCCAATTTCGAACAATGACTCATCATAACCACTTATGTAATACAGCGAGTACGAGCTTGGCTGCCTTTCTCTTAAAATGTATCCACAACACGATATAAAAACAAGAATATTATAACTTTTACTATTTGTGCAATTATAAATAAAAAGGATTAAGAAAAAAATATTTTTTAGGATGAAATAACTATCGTTAGACGATCTCACATGATTCATTATTAAGAAATTGACCAGTTGAAGATTGCGTTAGGATGCAGTTCTGCATATTTATTAAAATAAAATAAAACTGATAGTTTGGATTAAATTTCAATGGACAGAAACTATAAAAGTTCCTGGCAGGGCACCGCTCCTTATGAAATACACCGTCTCTGTCTGCACTCATTTTCGAATTTAGGATGATCAATGAGCTGCATTCAACGCAGCTCGTTTCTTTGATATGATGTCCCAAGATCTCATTGTATCAGAGAAATTCGAAGAACAGTGATATACTAAAAGGATTTGACAGAAAGAGGATTCCAGTTCTTGATTGATGAAATTATGAAAAATATACACACGTTACCAATAGGAAAATGAAATCCGTAAAATGTTTAAAGATTATCTGTATGCATAAAAAATCTTTAAGTGACTTTGTAACTGTTCATCCATCAAAACGATTTTTTTCACAACATCGTTGATGCCCTATAAAACGTTTAGTGGCCTTAAAAACAATTTGGCAGAAAAAGTGTTCTAGAAGCCAGCAACAAACACGCGATGTCTTAAAAAAAAGGTTCCGTAAGGCTTAGTGAAATGTACAATTTCCTTAATGACCAGAAGCCATTTGCAATACAAACAGTTTATGACTAGCCAGTTCTAAAATTAACACGACTACTGACAGATTTATCGTTCATTCGGAAGGAAAACACTCCAGTATTTATGTCAGTGCATTCCTACTTTTTTGTTTATAATCATTCGTTGCATTCCTGTATACGGGGTGATCATTATCCTTCCCATATTTCAGAAAATATTTTGACAATACAATACAATACAGTTAAGGGGACTTCTATAAATTATGTTAGCTGAAAATGGGGAGGGAGAAGTACTACAAAATCTCATCAAACTTCTATTTTTCTTCGAATTTATTCTTGTATCTATACGAGGTAATAATTCATCTCGACAAATATCATTTAGTATGAATGGGAGAGGATTAGGTTAATCTTTCCTTGCATTATTGTATCGGCAGTGGCGTAACTACCATAGGGGCAGTGCCCCGGGGTCCCCAAGCTTAGGGGGCCCCTCGGACTCTGACTTACAAACTATAAATTGTGTTAGAAATATCCACTAACTTTTATTAAAAAAAAAACTATATTAATTAATTTATCCAGTTATTCATTCGTAAACTCTGCGTGTAGAACTAGGACGTGCCCTGCTATGCACAATAAAGAACTAATGATAAAGTAGCTTTGCAACTTTAAAGTGTTTAAATGTAACTACATATTTATATTTTGAGTTGTATTGATAAAATTTTGATTTGTCGTAACTTAGATTCGTCGTAAAACGTACCTATAGTCGGGCAAGAAAGTGGTGTTATTGGATTAAAAATCTTTACTTAGGTAATTAGGATTCCGTACCCAAAGGGTGCTCAACGGGACCCTATTAACGTGCCTCCGCTGTCTGTGTGTCTGTCACAGAACCGTATTTATTTTTGAACGGTAACAGGTACATATTTTCTTTTATTTTCATAAAATACTTTTAATATGTTTATTAAAATAAGTTACAATTTGTATTTGGTTTTTTATTTTATTATGGAGTCGACTGTATTACGACGAATCTGAATTATGACAAATCTGAAGTACGTCGAATTCGGAACACGACGAATATGGAACAAACTATTTTAAATAGTTTAGTTAGGGCCTTATTCTATTTTTCGCCCACGGGCCTTTGGTTACCTGGCTACGCCACTGTGTATAGGTAGTGAATAAACCCTCCCTAATTTTTGGAACCTATTTTGACAATACAATTTAACTTCCCAAATAAGAAGACATCCACCTTTATTTACGTTAGCTCAAAAAAGAGAGGGCAGTAGGATTCCTGAAAAATCTCATTAAATTATTTATTACAAAGATAGGGTTAGAGTTATCTTTCCTCTTATCTTTGTATTAGGGGCGATCATTACACCCCTATGTTTTAGAAAATATTTCTTCACGCAAACTTCACAAATAAGGGGAGTTCCATTAAATCCAAGAGTACAAAATGAGAAAAGAGAAATCTAGTAAATTCTCATCAAATCTCATTTAAAGAGAGGAGGGATGATAACTGAAAATCCCACGTTATTTTTTTTGAAATTTGAGTTAAGAAAACGTCATTTCTAATTAGGTTTTTTTTTTCAAGGAAACTAAAACTCATTTGAAACCGTTGAAACTTTAGAACGTTTACTTAACATTAATATATTGGACTCTTATTCTTTCAGCAATTTCTAATTAACTTCCAAACCCTAAGGGGTTCCACTTCATGATAAATGAAATTACGAAAAATATATCCACGTTATCAAAAAAAAAAAAAACCAATAAAATACCTTAGGGAACAAAATTCGTAAAATGTTTTAAGTTTATTTGTATGCATAAAAATTCTTTAAATGATTTTGTACCTGTTCATCCACTTATTCGATATTTTTTTTTAAACATCGTTGAAGTTTCTATTAATTATATGCTTGCTCAAAAAGAAGGGAAAGTATAAGTCCAAGAAAATCTCATAAAATATCATTCACTATCTATTATTTGGAGAGAGTTAGGTTAATTTTCCTTGCATTCTTGTATAGGGGGTGATCAAAACTATTTTGACAATACAATCAAACTTCCCAAATAAGAAACATCCACCATTAATTACGTTAACTCAAAAAAGAGGGGACAGTAAGATTCTCTAAAAATCTCATCAACTATTCATTAAAAAGATTGGGTTAGGGTTCTTTCTCTTTATCCTTGTATAAGGGGTGACCATTACATCCCTATGTTTTAGAAAATATTTTGTCCATGCAAGGTTCACAAATAAGGGAACTTCCATTAATTTCAAGAGTTCAAAATGAGAAAAGAAAAATCTAGAAAATTCTCATCAAACATCATTAAAAGAGAGGAGGGATGATAACTAAAAATCCCACGTTAATTAATTTTTATTTCATTTAATTAAAACCTCATTGTAGAGTAAATAACAAGCAAAGGGAATTTGGGGAGAGGTGTTCCCACCAAATCATACTAAAAAGGAGAGAGGAGTCCAACTTAAAAGGCATTCCGTAACTTAAACTTCTTGAAAGTAGCCCAATGTGTACGGAAATTTGAGTTAAAAAAATATCATTTCTATTTAGGTATTTCTTTTTTGCTAGGAGACAAAAACTCATTTGAAACTGTTCAAACTCTAGAGCTTTGATTTAACAACAAATATTGTACTGTTATTTTTTTAGGGCGGTTTTTTTACTTCGAAGCCCCATTTGAAATTGTCATATTTTTCGTAGTGGCTGTGACATAACTAACTACCTATGAGATAAAAAGATATTTATTAAATGTATATTTGCACATAAAATATTTGCAAAACAAGCTTCGCGTTCAACGGCACCAGTCGTGTTCCTTTTTCCTATTATATGGCAGTAAAAGTAAATGTCGTGCTATACGTATGTACCCAATGTATATTTGAGTGCAGATGGCAGTCAAACAGACAACACAGCACACAGTAGCAAATCTGTGTGTTGTGATATAAAATGTGCCTGAGAATAAAACGGCAATTTGTGTAATCCGAGTCGAAATCGTGGAAATCATCATCTAGAACCGGCGAGAAATTCAACGTTCCCACGATATCGCTTTTATTAATCTTGGCTCATATACACAAAACATGAACAGAACACAGAACACGAAAGAACACACTTGTCCTATAGATACATACATGTATGAGAAAACGAGCGCAAAAACTATTAATAACAACAAAAAAAACGTCGAGAAGAGAGCAAACGGCGCGCGGATCAAATTCAAATGTGAAACTGCAACTACATTACATCTAATTGTAGGTATACATATTGCATATATACTTATGTGTTATGTACGTAAGTGTGAAGCAATAAAGTGTGCAACACTCATAATCTTGCATGTTTCCTATTTATGTATTTCTCTTTCTGCAACTAGGATAATTTATGTTCAAGACAAAAATAAATTCCCATGTAGGTCAGTGTTCAAAGAAATTAAAACACAGTCGAACTTGGATAAATCGAATCACCATGTGACGCAAAGAACTTCAAGGTATCGAGACTTCGAGTTATTGAATAATAATACAAATATACACTAGGCAGCAATAACCGGCGTTGCCCGGGTAAGAATATATCACACGTTTGATGGAACGTTTTAGAATATTCGCAAATTTATAACTATCCAGAACATCCCATAATGATTTAAAACATTCTCTAACTTTTTTAACACTCTGGAACATACTTGAATGATCTTCAAGATTCTGGAACATTCTTGAACATTGCCAAATCATTCTGAAATGTTATAATAAAACATTCTTTTACTTCTTAGAACAATTTGAACTGCCTGTAACATTCTAAAAAAATCTGCTTCATTCTCATCCCCACTCCGTGCTGTTTGCTGGGTGAGTAGTGACATCAGTAGACGCCTGGCGGGGATGACTAATCGATTGATAATAATTGATCAGTTATCGACCACTGAGAGTTGAAGATTATTACAACACTAATATCGCTATTAAAAAACGGGGGTTGGTGATAGAAGGGTGAAAATTAAGGGCTATATAAATTTTTTAATGCCAAATCATAAAAAAATAAAAATAAAAAATTTTGTCCAAAAACAAAGGTTAGGAGTGGACAACCCTTATCACTAAAGGCTATGAAAAATAGATAGTTCCCGATTCTCAGACCTACTGAATATGCGTACAAAATTTCATAAAAACCGGTCAAAGCCGTTTCGGAGGAGTATGCTAACTAACATTGTGATACGAGAATTATGTGCTTATTTTTTAAATCAGCATATTATGTCAGATGGATAGATACATATATTATTATATCTTTTTTCAGTCCCTTCTAGACTTTCCAATACTGAAAAGTCCAGAAGAGATTTATTAACTAGATTTCTCGAACACGTAAATTACGTTAACGATAATAAACACTCATCAGGACTTTCAAGCCACTTAATTGCAAAAAATTCTACAATACATAGGGATAATTTAAAACTTGGGTGGCCCCATCTTAGATAGGTATGAGATTGTTGAAATATGAGAAGCTTTAGCAGAAACGAACAAACGATCAGTTGGATTTTAGTTCAAACCCATTACTAAACCTTAATGTTGCAAAAAAATGTATAAACCTTTAGGTCATTACCCCCCTCCCCCACCTATGTCTTTGGTCTATATATACAGGGTTGCTCATTAGTGCGTCAAAGTTCAATATAGCCTTTATTAAATCAGATTGGAGAAATTTATTTTATGAGAATAAGATATTATTAACAAAAATTAGGCATAATTTAACCAACATTCTAAACATTTAATAATATACAGGGTGTTCCATTTTTAAAAATGGAGAAATCGCTCTTTGAAGGTCGCTTAATTGGCTGCACCATTAAAAACACTCTGTATAATAAAATAATGATTTGATTATTTTTTAGGTTCAGTACAACCGTTGGCAGCATAACTACTAAATATTTCATCTTAACTAATCGTAATACTCCCTCATTGAACTAATAAGCCAAACCCTGTTGCAATCATTTTTTTTTTACATTTTCTTTATTAACTCAACAATGCACCATCCAAACCCAAAAATTTATGGGTGTTTTATTAAAAAAAATACCGGCCAAGTGCGAGTCAAACTCGCGCACCGAGGGTTCCGTACAAACCTGTATATATGTGACGTAACTGAACATTTAAGATTTTCGGAATTTTTCCTTTATATGTGCTATAAAACATTGCTTCATGCCAAATTTCAAGATTCTAAATCGACTGGAAGTACCCTTTAGGTTTTGATTCCCTTGCGAGTTTGAAAATATGCGGCTTAAATTGCTGTTTCTTTTGATTGCGTGGATATAGAAGTTTGATTTTGTAACAGCTTAAAGGTATTATAGACCTGAGTATTTGATATGAATTTCAATTTAATACCTCTACGCGTTCATGAGGAAAGGGGTAGTAACTTTAAAATTATTAAAAATATTTTTATTATATGATGTAACTAAAAATTTACGGTTTTCGCAATTTTTCCTTTATCTGTGCTATAAGACGTTGCTTCGTGCCAAATTTCAAGATTCTGAGTTCACGGGAAATACCCTGTAGGTTTTGATTCGCAAATTTGCGGAAATTAGCAGCATAAACGGCTGTATCTTTTGATTGCGTTGGCTTAGGCCAGGCGCCCACTCGGCCACCGGTGGTCGCCACTAGACGCGACCACACGCTGCGGACGGTGTTTTGCATGCAATTCAAATGGCGTCGTCGCACACTCGGCGACAGCAGTCGCCCGTTCGAGCCACGCGCTGCGAGAGAAGCTCGTTCTCGCTACTTGTCGCTGACGCCGGCTACTGATTCTCCGGCGCACACTTGGCCACTTTTCCGGGCCACTATTTTAACTGGGACGGACTGGGAGAATTCGGACATGACGTTTTTATTAAAATTATGTTTTTTTTGTCAATTGTAAATTAAAACATACATTCCTTTTTTATTTATATTTGAAATGTATGTAGGTACTTAGAAGGAAAGTGAAATGTTGAAATTTTTGTCATTGTCTTTGAATTTCTTTAGACAGTCAATATTGTGAATCACTTGATTGCATGAATTGTGGATATGTACCAAAATATTGGTTAATTAATATAAATTCACGTCTCCTGCGTCGTCTTCGTATTACAAGGAGCGTAGCAAGTGCTTCCATGTTGAACTTTTATAATGCAACTAAATTTTTCTAACGCCGGACCTGATTAATAAATTAGGAGAAAAGTAGCGACCACTGGCGTTTTACAACAGCGTCTGGTGGCGACCACCGGTGGCGACGGCTAGTGGTCGATGTCAGCCACCGGTGGTCGCGTCTAGTGGCGACCACCGGTGGCCGAGTGTGCGGGCGGCCTTAGAAGTTTGATTTTTTTACAGCTCCAAGGGACAGTAGACCTGAGTATTTGGTATAAATTTTAGCTTGATACCTACACACGTTCCTGAGAAAAAGGGTCTAAACAGACGGACGGACGGACGGACAGACAACGAAGTGATCCTATAAGGGTTACGCTTTTTCCTTTTGAGGTGCGGAACCCTAAAAATATCCTGGCACGTGCTCCGGTTTAGTGGTTCACTCTGTATATGTCAAACTATTTTTAAAATATGCGTTTTTTGAAACTGTATCATTCTCATAAAAATAAATTTCTCCAATCTGAATTAGGTAATTAAGGCTGTATTGAACTTTGACGCACTAATGAGCAACCCTGTATATATATAAATGTTGTGAATGAATAATGAGTAGTATTCTGTACTCCTGAAGATGCCTTAGGCAGGCGAAATACCTACATAGTTTTATAATAAATTAAAGTGGAACTTTCCGAGTGTGTTTTTTTGGATACTTTATTTAATTTTTAGTCAAAAGGCAAAGTTCGTTTTGAAAGTGCCTTAAGGTCGAATTTCCTATGAGCGTCAGAATGTGCACGTCTGACTGACATGTTTGGACGCACAGTCAGACGCATATCCGCTATGTTTTCCTATAAGCGGGAGACGCCTACGTTTGAATTCAGTTTGAGTAAAAGGCGCATAGTAGAAGTATTAAAAATGAGCAGTTTCTTGCTAAAAGCACATCTAGAAGAAGAAGATGATGATGATTGCATACTTTTACATTTGGTTATGAAAAGGAGAAAAATGGAAAAGGACATACAAAAGAAGAAATGTCGAAGGATACTCGTACGTGCTAAAAGAAAATCATGTAATCAATAACGAAGAAACGTTCAGGATTTTTTTTCGATTGAATAGAAGGCAGTTCAATTTTGTCCTGAGCTGTATAGGAACCACAATTAAAAAACTTTCCTCAAGAAGAGTAAATACACCAATATTAACCACCAGACGTAAACGTATGCGTCTATACTGCTTCTGGACCGGTAGGAACGCAGCCGCTTCCGTTAGACGGGTACGTATGCGTCAAAACACGCGTTTAGGAAAACAAACGTATTTATTTGCTTATTTATCAGTGTTTATGCGTCTGACGCATCCGCCAGACGTATGCGTCTGACGCTTATAGGAAATTCCACCTTTACTGCTATTAAGAAAAGACGTTAAAATCGTATTTATTATGGGATTCCCCCCACAAAATTCGACTTATTCCAAAAATTATCATCGAGTTATCAAGCAAAAATTATACATATTTCTCATACTCAATGCTATTTAGTTCCGCTTATCAAAAATTCGACTTATCACCTCCGAGTTATCGAAGTTTGACTGTACCTCTTTCCTTAAGAGCTGGAAGAATATTATGAAAATAATTACAAAAAATTTCTGTATTTCAATTTTTGTAATATACTCAAAAGCTTTATTAAAAGACTCGACTTGTAAGCCCTAATTTGTTGCCATTCTGAATTTTGTTGAGTAAATTATAAAAGAATAATATTTTTATTTTACTTAATATAGAGTGTGTTCAAGATAAGATTGGGATAGCAAATGGCATAGGGCCTCATTAACGAGAAATATTCTGAATTCTTCTGCCTACCATTAATATCCAGTGTAGAAAGCCTTAAAATTCCTAGCAGTTCCGGACATGTCCCGAAAAATGGAAATTTTTCAAAATCGTTTTATTTTTTCCTTGCTTTAATACTGCCCTGTTATTTTTATGACAAAATCTGAAACCATTTTTAATTCTTAATTGGATGATATTACACTTGTAACGACTTAAACATGTTTTTAAGTTATTTAAAATTTAAATTTCCTCAGTACGGCTTTGAATGCCACAAAAATTATCTATTGGGGGAAGTAATAACAGTACAAAAGTCAATAAAGCTCAAAATATCCAGTAAAAACTATTAAAACGTAAGAAATTAATCCATACTTTGTATTACATTTTTTATTACCATTTGTTTTTAAATTAATAATGATTAAAAAAATAAAGTGATTTAAGAAAAAGGCTTACTTCGGATATTTTTGACATCACAGAACTAATAATTGATTTCAGTTTTCGTTTTCTTATAAATTTATATTAGGTACGTTTATTATTAATAAAAATAATCAATTTACAAATACATTAAATTTATGGTATGTGTGAAAACCAATTTAATAACAATAAAAATATTTTTTTTTATAAAAAAAGAAGTAATTGGTAATTGGTAACGCTCGCAATTATACATTTGTATGTAGGTATGATATATAATAACAAATGAAAGTGAGTGAAAACTTCTTCATATTTAATTTTCATTGTTCTATTTTGTGTATACAATTAGTTAATTAATAAAATAAATTTGAGAACAATGCTAAATTAAATAACGGGACAAATTTATAAATTAACAATATGGCGGTTTCGTTTTTGTTGTTGGAGGTATAGTATGTATTTCTATATGCAGGAAATATAATGTGTACTCTTATTTGAATAGATAGTGAAAAGATAATTAAATAGGAGGAAGTCTTCATTGTTATATCAAGAAACAAAAAAGAATGAGGCGAAAGCGGCCAAAATTATTAAAATTGTCATCGTCGTCATCAATATAAATTAGAGATAAGGAACTTTCGTTAGTAGAAAAGGCAAAAAAGTAATAATCATATGGTGTGTCTGATAAATAAACTAATCAAATACATATACCTAATGCAATTTCTGTTATGATACGAAATACTTATCTTTTAACGACTTTCGTAACCAGTATATAAGTGTATACATAGCAGCCAGAGTAAATTTTTCATAAATTATTTAGACTCGCCCACTTTTTTGCAATTTATTGTTTAGTTCCAATTAAAAAAAATGATAACAATCTGAATATTAAAAGTGAACCTACAAAAAACCATTTAATTTTAATAATCAAGTTCAGTTCGAGAATATGGTTTTATGAGAATCAATAGACTTTTACAATTCTATTGGTCTTATGTTTTAAACCCGTTAATAAAGCCGAAAACCTTAATTCTCCTCAAACTAAACAATTTCCTTTATATATTTAAAATGAGACTTTGAGAAATTTCACTAATACTCTATTAACAATTAATGTTTATTTTTTTATGATTTGGTATAAAAAATACATATAACCCTTAATTTTCATCCTTCTACCACCAACCCCCATTTTATAATAGCGGTATGATGTAGTACTGTAATAATCTTCAACTCTCAGTGGTCGATAACTGATCAATTATTATCAATCGATTAGTCATCCCCGCCAGGCGTCTACTGATGATGTCACTACTCACCCAGCAAACAGCACGCACGGAGTGGGGATGAGAATGAAGCAGATTTTTTTAGAATTTTACGGGGAGTTCAAATATGTTCTAAGAAGTAAAAGAATGTTTTATTATAACATTTCAGAATGATTTGGCAATGTTCAAGAATGTTCCAGAATGTTAAAAAAAGTTAGAGAATGTTTTGAATCATTATGGGATGTTCTGGATAGTTCTAAATTTGCGAATATTCTAGAATGTTTCATCTAACGTGTGATATGTTGTTACCCTGGCAACGCCGGGTATTGCTGCTAGTAAATAATAAAAATCCGGACCTTATAAGAAATCGGAAGCCACAAACCACACTTACCACTGACTAACGAGCCTCTTATCCTAGCACCATCCGGATATAGAACGGTGTAGTGTAAATCGTCCTTTAGGCAGTATGAAAACTAAAATACTTGCTTTACCGGATATCATTGAATAGAAATGATACACATGTATTTAATTATGTCAATAATATTAGTACAAATCCATAATTAATTAAAACGTGCTGGATATTGTTTCTTTTCAATTGCTTAGTCTTATCTTATCTTCCTAATATTGCACTACAATTATAACATCAGTTATCAGTTTTTCAAAGTCCCGTCTGTTGCTTAATGTTTTTTTTTAGTAGACATACGAAAAATATGTGTAAAATTTCCTTTTAATTTCTATAGTGACTAGTAAAATTAACTTATAACGTACACAAATATTAGATATCAACTTTCGGGTATAACGCACCATATCATATCAAAAGCTCCGGCAGTTAGTTCTTATGGGGCTTAATCGAAAAATAATGTGTGTAAAGTTAGCAAAACCACTTATTATATTTCGTATTGCCCTTCTCGAATTACATAAATTACACTTGTAGTTGCAATTTTTTCTGAGCTCTGGGACACGAAGTTTAAAGCCGATTCTCTCCGCCACTGGGTCACCGGTTCCTTGATATTTCTGTTGTCCACTAATTGTCATTACAATTTTTTCGTGTGCTCTGAGCGGACGTATAATTAGTACAGTGACTTAGTGACTCAATGGCTGAAAAACGCAGTGCAAAGAAACGAAAATTGAAACAATTTTTACAGGATCTTTTGGAAAGTTCAAGTAAGTTTTTACTAAAAAAAATTTTTTTTTTCTCTCCCACTTATTAGATTTCTTCACCACGCAACCGACCTGTTGCAAATATTCACCAAAAAAAAAAAAAAGACCCACAGGTCTTTTGTGTTATTTGCATGAAAACAATTTTTCCCACTGGAATCTTGTTTTCCTGTATTCCCACTGGAATACTACTTTATATGGTTATTCCACTGAATAACTGTCTTTAACCTTAAGTTGTATAAGGCAAATAATCACCATATAATAAGACCCACTGGTCTTTCGTGTTATTTGCATGAAAACAGATTTCCCACTGGAATCTTTTTTTTTGTTTTTTCACTGGAATATTTCCTTATTCCATTGAATAACTGTCTTTAACCTTCAGTCGCCCAAGCAGAGGTCGGCATTGCTTCGTTGGCAACAGCCGACGTTATTCTAATCTCCATCGATAAAATGTTTTTTATCACTCCTAAATAATATTTCCACACGAATTATTGCTAGCTGAAATGCTAATAAACGATTTTGTGCATAGGCGACTCGGAATTTTCGGGTGATTCACAATACAGTGAAGACGATGATCCCGAAATGAACTGTCCCCTCGCCGCCCTCGCAGATGGGCAACAAACTCAACCACCTAATGGATTGTTACAACTTCTTGAAAAAAAGGCAATGGAAAATTCGGGACCAGAAGTACATTCAGACATTTCTGAACTTTTATCGTTGTTCCTCACAAAAGGACTAGATAGCGAGGGGCGAGCAAAGACCTTGGAACAGTATCCTCCAGTTAAAGGATGTACTGCATTGAAGCTTTCAGAAATTAATGAAGAAATTAAACCATGCTTAACGCATGCAATTTTGAGACAAGACATGTTTCTAACAAAACTGCAAAGCCAATTAGCTGCAGTCGTAAGTGCGTTGGCAGTACCCTTAAATTTACTCTATGAAAAATTCAAAAACGGGAGCTCAACGTCCAACCAGGAGGAATTAGAACAACTGGGTGATCCATTGAAGCTGGTGGCAGACGCATTTTATTCACTGTCGAGACATAGACGTTACCTGATAGCTCCATTTTTGGACGACTCTCTCAAGGAGGTTCTGGAAAACTGTCCAATAGACTCTTTACTATATGGACAAAGCTTCATAGAAAAATTAAAGACTTCAAATGAAGCCAAAAAGCTTGGCGCGTCCATCAAAAAGAAACCAAAAATGGTGCGTACAGGAACGGCCGCATCTATGAAACCCCGTATTTCATCGGCCTCGAAACAGGTCGCAGGATCATCAAAACGAGGTCCTAATTTTTTTGCCTCTCGCCAAAGCTTTCCGAGGTCTCGATACAAAAAAGAGGAGGAGGGGAGCCGCCGTCCACGGAAACGACAATATCAACAGCAACGATAAATAAGGATATACCAGCAGATTCACCACCCCCAACACAGGTAACACAGTTTCATGCTGGTCGTTTATCCAATTTTATAAACCAGTGGTCAACCATTACAAATGATACAAATATACTGGCATGGATAGTAGGTTACAAATTGCGTTTCATAAAAAATCCGGTACAATTACACCCACCAAATCCACATTTAAATCAAGTTAACTCTAAACAGATGGACGACAGTCTATTCAAACTACTCAACATGGGAGCAATATCGCTTACTAGACCACAAATAAATCAATTTCTTTCTTCATTTTTTCTCGTACCAAAAGCAGATGGTACTTCTAGGTTTATCCTAAATTTAAAAAACTTAAATACTTTTTTGAAACCCGTCCATTTTAAAATGGAAGACTACAGGACAGTATTACAATTAATTTTTAAAAATTGTTTCTTTACCACAATAGACCTCAAAGATGCGTATTTCTTAATACCAATTCATTTGAACCACAGAAAATACCTTACTTTTCTATATAAAACTAGGTATTACAGGTTTAACTGTCTTCCATTTGGACTTAGTACTGCTCCCTATATATTTACGAAAATATTCAAACCAGTCTTACGATATCTTCGAACCCACGGTATTACATGCGTCGCGTATCTTGATGACTTACTCATTATTAGCAAAAGCGAACAAGCTGCAGTCAAAGATTCCCGGTTTACAAAATTTTTTTTAGAATCCTTGGGATACGTTATTAATGTTAAAAAGAGTTTCTTAACTCCATCACAACAATGTAAATATTTAGGATTTATTTTTGATTCCCGACAATTAAAATTATCTTTACCGAAACTAAAGGTGACTCTTCTTTTACAACGTCTTAGCCAAACACTAAACAAAAGGTCAATATCGATACATAAAATGGCACAGTTAATAGGAAAACTCGTAGCTGCGTGTCCAGCGTGCCCGTACGGACGGGTTCATTTAAAAATCTTAGAAGGAGAAAAATTCTTAGCTTTACGACGCAACAATTCCAATTACAACAGAAAAATGCTGATTTCACCCTCTATAAAAGCTGCTTTAACATGGTGGACCAACTCAATTTCACTCAATAAAGGAACGTCAATTTCTCCAAATAAAAATTTCCGTTTAGAAATTTTTTCGGACGCTTCCCCGACTGGTTGGGGGGCATTTTGCAACGGACGCGCCACTCACGGGTTCTGGAATACTACGGAATCATTACATCATATAAACTAGCGATGTAAATATTCGGATGAACTTAATACTCGGATTATACGGAATCGGATGCAAATAATACTCGGATTAATTACTCGATTCCGAATTCACAATACTATTCGATATTGCCGTGGTGCCATCCAACCCGATGTCGTCGTTCGTGCCGAAGTAGCCGAAAGCCACCAAGGCCAACGATTTCGCACGAATGTTGAATGAATCATACATAGGGGTTTACATGTTTATACGAAGCCAAAGAACTTTTATTTTATTTCTTATAAGGTTATAGGTTCTTAGTATTTATTTTTCCTTTAATAAAGAGATATATATTATTAAATAATTGTATTTGAGAACACGTGCATAAACAAAGAAGACCGCTTCCCTTTAAAGTTTGAAATGGCCGGGTCAGCGGGTGCGCGGCGCGTTTCTTTATGTAATGATACGACGAGGTCGAGTCGAGAGAGCGAGAGACTTTACCTACCGTCTCGTTCTTGCATTCACATTTTCCTTGAAAATAATTAATTCGATTCCGTTTCGAATTCGTATCGTATGACATACTCGGATGCATCCGAGTATTTAGATATTCGGATTCAACAAGTATTTTAATTCGAATTCTCACATCACTAATATAAACTATCTAGAACTGCTAGCGGCCTTAAACGCTGTAAAATCTTTTGCTAATAATCTTTCTAATTGTTCCATTCTCCTCCGTGTTGATAACACAACAGCCATATCTTGCATTAATCGCATGGGTAGTGTAAAACACAGTAAATTAAATAGGATCGTTAGAAAACTATGGGTATGGTGCGAGACGCGAGAAATCTTTGTTTTCGCTTCATATATAAATACCAAAGAAAATGTTTTTGCCGATAAAGAATCCCGCTCACAGAATATTGAGACAGAATATGCATTGGGACAAGAGGTTTTTAAAAAAATCTGTTCAACATTCGGGACACCAAAAATTGACCTTTTTGCAACAAAACTAAACACTAAATGTGCCCGCTATTTTTCCTGGAAACCTGACCCGGATTCTTTGGGAGTGGATGCTTTTACATACTCATGGAAAGGAGAATTTTTTTATGCCTTTCCCCCCTTTTCTTTAATTGTAAAATGCTTGCGAAAAATAATCACAGAAAAAGCAAAAGAAATTTTAGTAGTTCCTCGGTGGAATACTCAACCGTGGTACAGTCTATTCCAAAAATTATTAGTTACTAAGCCTTTAGTATTTCAACCCAGTGAGACGTTACTATATTCACCTTTCAGACAAAAACACCCCTTGTGGAGGCACCTTATCCTGGAGGCCGGAATTTTGTCAGGCAGTCTTTCATCAGTAGAGGTGTTCCATCAATAGGAACTTCACACATATTGTCTTTCCTGGCACTCACCACGTTCAAGCAATATAATAGCTTTTACAAAAAATGGTGGAATTTTTGCACTTTGAAATCAAAATCACCTTATATTTATTCACTAGAAACGATACTTTCCTTTTTAACTGAACAATGTAACCAAGGAGCCTCTTACTCAACACTAAACTCACAATATTCTGCCTTATCATTCGTTTTTTCGGCAGAAGACAAAGATAAAGTCATTTTCAAACGTTTTCTGAAAGGAGCATATAGACAGAAACCTCCACAACCCAAATACCAGATAACTTGGGACCCCGCCCAAGTTCTTGATTATTTAGCGACAATGTATCCTCTAACAGAGGTTCCAATGCCGCAATTAACTGGCAAACTTGTAACCTTACTAGCTCTCATCACCGGACACAGAGTTCAAACCTTGTCAAAAATCCGGATTTCAAATATTCTTGAATTCAACGATAGATTAGAAATAAAAATTCCAGAATTACTAAAAACCTCCAGTCGTTCAAATTATCAACCATTGTTAGTCGTCCCGTACTTTAACGACAACCCTAAACTGTGCCTAGCTTCGGTCATTAACGTTTATATAGAAAAAACCAAGATTCACAGAGCAGGAAAAACAGACTATTTGTTCCTCACATACAAAAAACCCATACATCCAGCATCCACTCAAAGAATTAGTAAGTGGATAAAGAAGACGTTGGCTGAAAGTGGTGTGGACACCAATCAATTCTCAAGCCACAGTACCTACACGACACGCTGCAACCTCAGCAGCTTGTAGCTTGTAGGGCCGGTGTTTCAATAGAAACTATTAAACAAGCTGCGGGATGGACTCAAAAAAGTCACACTTTTAACAAATTTTACAACCGGCCCTTAACTTCAGACCCTACATTATTTGCTAAAAGCGTGTTACACACTAGTGCAACATAGGACTTTCATAGTTCAGTTTTTACAAAAAAAAAAAAAGAATTGTTCCTTTAATTTTCTATTATAAATTATACCAATATGTATGCCTTAATAAAAATAAAACACGTTTCTTTATACTTACACAAGATCTAGATTTTTTTTCTCTTTAAACATCTACAAGTGTAATTTATGTAATTTGAGAACGGCAATACGAAATATAATTAAAAGATCAATTGACTTACCTGAAGGAAAATTGATCGGAATTATATGAGTATTGCCGTTCGAAGAATTACATACCCACCTCACCCTCACCCTACTTAATCTAGATCTCGTTTTCTTCCCAAAAATTGTAATGACAATTAGTGGACGACAGAAATATCAAGGAACCGGTGACCCAGTGGCGGAGAGAATCGGCTTTAAACTTCGTGTCCCAGAGCTCAGAAAAAATTGCAACTACAAGTGTAATTTATGTAATTCGAGAAGGGCAATACGAAATATAATAAGTGGTTTTGCTAACTTTACACACGTTATTTTTCGATTAAGCCCCATAAGAACTAACTGCCGGAGCTTTTGATATGATATGGTGCGTTATACCCGAAAGTTGATATCTAATATTTGTGTACGTTATAAGTTAATTTTACTAGTCACTATAGAAATTAAAAGGAAATTTTACACATATTTTTCGTATGTCTACTAAAAAAAACATTAAGCAACAGACGGGACTTTGAAAAACTGATAACTGATGTTATAATTGTAGTGCAATATTAGGAAGATAAGATAAGACTAAGCAATTGAAAAGAAACAATATCCAGCACGTTTTAATTAGTTATGGATTTGTACTAATATTATTGACATAATTAAATACATGTGTATCATTTCTATTCAATGATATCCGGTAAAGCAAGTATTTTAGTTTTCATACTGCCTAAAGGACGATTTACACTACACCGTTCTATATCCCGATGGTGCTAGGATAAGAGGCTCGTTAGTCAGTGGTAAGTGTGGTTTGTGGCTTCCGATTTCTTATAAGGTCCGGATTTTTATTATTTACTAGCAGCAATACCCGGAGTTGCCAGGGTAACAACATATCACAGGTAAGTCAATTGATCTTTTAATTATAGTCCCAAAGGTTTTTCGATTCGTTCAAGCTTGTTTACTAACTTAACACGCGTGAAAAATAACTTTTATAACGTACTTCTGATATAAAGTACCAAATATCCGTGTCCAAAAGTTCGAAATGATCAAATATACCTACTGTAGTTTTCATTCATAAATATTTTTTATCTTAACAATAATTAGTATTGAAACAGGTAATAAGTCGACAACTATAAGCTTAGGTGTTTGAAAAGGACATCAGTGTCGACGATACTGAAAAACTGTGGTCTTTTTTAAAGATTTAATTGTGATTCTGTTTTAACGAACCTTTGATATAGCGTACCAATATCTAAGCCCTTTCAAGAATATTATTATGATTTTTTTTGTGATTTAAACATTTTAAACACACGATATATGATAAAAAAATAAGTTTATTTGCGATAAATATCAGGATATAATTTTTATCGCAACAAACAGTTTCCTAAATGTGTAATATCTTAATTTTATTTAATAGACTTTTTTGTTTCTAAAGTGTCAGGCAGTAAAAATTATCTTATAATTATATTTAATCTGTATTCATTATCACTAAATTGTCTCATTTGTATATCAATTAATAACATTCTTTCTCTGATATTATTTTTTATCGACAGCTTTGTTTACCTAAAATGATTCTAAATATTATTGTTTTTTTTTTTAATCCTTTACTAATTGAGATATCTTTGATACTTCTAGAAAAATTTGTGACTTATTCCGAATTTCCCAAAAAATGTCCATCATTACAATATAAAAATGAATCAAAATAAATAATAAATTAACGCAAAATGATCTAAATGAGGGTCACTGGTATTTTATAAAGAGATAAACTCTAACAAGTAACAACTATTTCATATTTCATAAATAATTGTTACCTACTTACCAATTAAGTCGATCGGTTTTTAATTGATCTTTGGTTAATAAATAACCTGTTATGCGCAACAATTCCCAAATTAAATTAAAAACAAAAAACCGAACACATTGCAGTCTACAAGTTTTTAGTTTGTTCGCTATTAAATAACTCCTATCGAAATCAAACCCCAAATTGTCCTAACGAAAGTGTCCATTAACACTTGTTGCACCGCGCCAACTTTACACAACTTTTCTTTTTTATTTTATCGTAATAATTACTTATATTATTAGAAATCGTAGTGTTGCGCAACATTTACTTACTTAGGTAAGTAGGTAGTTACTTATTAAAAATATGTTCTCAAACTTAAAGTACAAAATTGCTTCAGCGTCGACAGTTATCGTCTTAATTAAAACTTTTTTGCATTTAACGAGGACCCTGAGATAATTGTTTGCAATTATGTATATGTATTTACCTCTTCGGTAGTAGTGCGGCAAATGGTCTAAAAAATTGCCAGTGATAACGAATGGTAAATAGAAAATAAGCCGGACGTGGTCTGTAATCTACTGTACTGTACATAATGTCAAACTTTCTCTCGAAAATCGTTTTGAGTAGAAGACGTGATTAAAGCTGCTGCTGCTACTGTCAGTCCGTCATTAGATGAAATTTCTTTAAGAAAACGAAAGCACCATCAGCTAAATGCATCAAGATTTTATTATTATTCTTTTATGAATTTGCTCACCTGACAATAGCATTAAAATTATTGTTGTCCACATTCCAAACGTCACCGGAACAGTATCGGACATTTTTATTATAATGTACAGGGTGTCTCACAACTCCTACAGGCTACAGGATTAAAATAAGCCGATTGATTTGGACTTTTGTACATATCAAATTAATTAGTTTGTCTGTTGGACAAATAGGTACATAATTTCAAAATTAAAATTTAATTTTTCCTAGGATTCTAAGATTCAATGAAGTTTTTTTTCCCTGATTTTAACAGTAAACTTTCTCTACAATCTTTTCATCGTACTTAAATCACAAAAACTAGTTCGAAGAGCAAAACGAAACTTTTGCTCAGTTGTCAGCTATTAATTACATCAAATCAATTGCTTTTCCTGCCGGACAATTTTGTGGCTCAAAGTAGTTCACATATTGAATTAATTATTTCAAAAAAAAAAAATTTATTTTTCCTAGGATTCTTAGATTCAATGAAGTTTTTTACTGATTTTAACACTAAACTTTCTCTTTGTACAATTTTTCACCACATGTAAATCAGGAAAACTAGTTCGAGAGCAAAATGAAACTTTTGCTCAATTGTCAGGAATTAATTACATGACGTTGGCCAACGCCACGAAGGTCAGCACTGGCGAGTGCACAAATATGAACTCCTATCAGTCCCTAGAATAAAAATATGGCGATCGAATAATATTTTTTACATCCCAAATCAATTGCTTTTTCTGCCGGACAATTTTGTGGCCCAGGGTGACTGACATATTGAATATATTATTTCAAAATTGAAATTTAATTTTTCCTATAATTCTTAGATTCAATGAAGTTTTTTACTGATTTTAACAGTAAACTTTCTCTCTGTACAATTTTTCACCATATGTAAATCAGGAAAACTAGTTCGAGAGCACAATGAAACTTTTGCTCAATTGTCAGGAATTAATTACATGGCGTTGGCCAACGCCACAAAGAGCAGCACTGGCGAGTGCACAAATATGAACTCCTATCAGTCACTAGAATAAAAATATGGCGATTGAATAATATTTTTTACATCCCAAATCAATTGCTTTTCCTGCCGGACAATTTTGTGGCTCAAAGTAGTTCACATATTGGATTTTTTATTTCAAAAAAAAAAATTATTTTTCCTAGGATTCTTAGATTCAATGAAGTTTTTTACTGATTTTAACACTAAACTTTCTCTTTGTACAATTTTTCACCACATGTAAATCAGGAAAACTAGTTCGAGAGCAAAATGAAACTTTTGCTCAGTTGTCAGGTATTAATTACATGACGTTGGCCAACGCCACGAAGGTCAGCACTGGCGAGTGCACAAATATGAACTCCTATAAATCCCTAGGATTCAAAATATGGCCTTTGAATAATATTTTCTACATCCCAAATCAATTAATTTTGTGGCTGTAATTCTTACTACTCCCTGAGATCAAAACAAGTCAATTGAATCCAGTTTATCTTAAAACCAAATTAATTAATTTTCTTGTGGAACAATGTCGGCTTAAGTTGCTGCACGCATTAGTTGTTTATCAAATGGATTTTTTAAATACCTTTTGTATTTTTTATATTTACTGATTTTAGCAGTATGTTAAATTAAAAGTTTTCTTTACAACATTTTCATTGTACAAAAATCGTAAAAACTCATTCGTGAGCAAAATAAAACACTTGCTCAGTTGTCAGGAACTGCCCCTGAAATAAAACAAGTCGACTGAATCGAATTTATTTACACGCCCAATTAATTGGTTTGCTGGTGGAGCTCAGGGTTTACAAAATGAGTACATAACTTCGAAATTAAGATTTCATATTTCCTAAGATTCTTAAATTAAATGAATTTTTCAAAGGCTCTCGTATTTTTCATGTTTACTAACTTTAACAGTTTGAGCAAACAAGAACACTTGTTCATTTGCTAAGCATTATAGGGCGTTGAAAAACGTCAAAACACAAGTTTCTCCACCACCAAGATAATACCCGAACTGCTGTCCGCAAGACTGGTGACCTCATAACTAGAGACATTCTGTCACATGTTTAGAGAGAGACAGAGAGGGTGCAATTGACGCCAAAAAATGGCTTTATCTCGATTTGTTCGATTTGAATACAATTTGATACCAGGATTATTTTATCTTTACCATCACGTGACCTAATTGAGGTGTGTGAATAAAATCGTAATCACACTAATATTATAAAGGCGTCAGTTTGTGAGTGTGTGAGTGTGTATGTCTTTTTACTACGTTTACCTCTAAACGGCTGGAGCGATTTTAATAAAATTTGGTATGGAGTTAGCTGACACCCTGGATTAACACATAGGCTACGTTTTACTGCCGGAAAATAACTCATTCCCATGAGAAAATCGATGAAAATGAATTCGCGGAATATTATAAATGCGAAAGTAACTCTGTCTGTATGCTACACAATCTCGCCTAAAATTTACAGAACCGATTTAAATGAAATTTGGTACAGAGATAGTCTAGAGCCTGAGAAAGGACAAAGGCTACTTTTTAATGCGAAAAAAAGGGTTGTAAGGGGTTGAAATAGGAAAATTTGTGCGGAAATTCCGTAATTTTTAAAGATAGAAGCTTGAAACTTATTTTTTAGGCTTTTGATTAGATATAGATAAATACGATATTCAATGTTTGTAAAAAATTTTACCCTAAAGGGGGCAAAAATAAGGAATGAAAGTTTTTGTGTAATGACGTCGGCAAAAAGGCTTACGGCTCACGCGGACGATGTTGCAGGCATAGCTAATAGTTCATAAACTTATGTCAAATGTTGACAGGTGGTTGACAGACTTTTTTGTTTCTTAATAAAAAATCATTATTGCCACCATTAATAAAAAATTGTATAAGTAAAAAAATCCAATTATACTCCTAAATGTGAAGTTTTAAAAATAACCTGGGATACCGATAAAATTACTGTGGAATTTTGAGTCACCCTGTAAATGTGTACCTACGTATATCTACTACGTATGCTGGTCGTTCGTGTTTGTCAGATATTTTACTAAATGCGTGAAATTTTTCGTGAAATCGTCAAGTTTGTACGAGGTCATTAAACATCACGTTTTCGAAAGTGACTCGAATAGTTAATTTTGTTATGATCCTTTGTAAGTTCGGCGTGAATTATGAATAAAAAAAATCCTACAAAATTTCAGCGATGCGGTAGAAAGTACTTACTCCTTTTTTACTCTTCTCATTACACGCTAAATCGCGTAGATCATTAGCAATTTATTTACTTGATTAAAAATCAATTATGTTGTGCTTAATGATGTATAAGTACTTACTTTAATAACACCTCAAACGTTCATTAAGGCTTTCCTTTTCAAGGCTAGTTAGGTTCAGTAAGACCACAGGAGCCATCATCATTAGCATTTCCGATTTTTGAAGTTTCATACGTTTTTTATTAATTTAATATAAAAACAGTAAAATCTTTTTTTGGAACATCCATGAATCTATTAAATAAGGAAGAAAATAAGAATTCATATTAATGCCATTTACCCTTCAAGATCAACCATGCGAGATTGCTGCAGAAATTAATGGAAGGGGTGTTCGATTCAATTGCTAATTTTCCCCTAAGGAAGCGTCCAACTTAGTTTGGATATTTTGACTAATTCTCAACAGATATTGATGACTGACAATTCCAATATGTTTAAAAAGAAAATGGAAGATCGTTAGTGGGTAAAATTTCTAGTTAATTTCGCCCACTATAGTCTTGAAAATTCAAAATTTCGGTTAAAGCCTTTTTATTAGTTATACTTATAAGAAGTTCATGTATTTACCTTTATAGATTAAGTCGATAAGTCTTATAAATATAATAAAATAACTTTAATCAAAATTTTGAATTTTCATGACTATGTTGGGCGAAAATTACTGGGAAATTTTAAAGCCCACCTCCTTTGTATTAGAATGGTTTTCCTTTTTCATGTTCTACAAAAATTCTTCTATCAACATCTATTCTATTAATTTATTTTACAAGAAGAAATAAAAAAGCCAATGAATGCAACTTTTTTCATAAAATTTTTACTTTTATGCTGTCGTATGTATTTACGGTTCAAATACTGAAAAAATACAGCCTTCAAAATGCCACATATTTTAATTATAATAATAAATCCCCCATTGAAAATTTTTTGTATCTTTAAATGTCTTGATTAAGTATTACGATTAAATATAAGTAAGTAATTTTACACGTGTGTAGTTTTTATAATTAGATACTTAATAGTTTTCGCAAAATCAACTCTCCTTTTTTTTTAATATCATCAATAATAATAACTTCAAAAACTTCCCTCCGTGAATAATTAATCAGATAAAGAGAATAGTGTGTAGTAGGTATACCTTATAAAATTTAATATTGCATGTGTATGAAATAATAACAGCAGGAACAATATGTCCTTTAATTGTTATAGTCAATAAGAAAAGGATAGTACCTACAAAAGTATGTTTTGAAACTACTTACGAAATACGTCTAATTAGCATTTCTGTTTATTTATTAAAATAATTTGATTTTATACTATCTACTACTACTTAGATTAGTTTTCTCAGGAATATGAGTGAGATATTATTGATGAACTCAATAGAAATTGTGGTAGGGTAGTTGTGAAAAACTACAAAACGTTTATTTTCACAAATATTTGTTAGAATAACTCTACGGATCGTTTCGATTTTTCAATCGTTGTCAAAGAGCACAAGAAACTCGTTAGAGTTATTCTAACAAAAATTTGTAAAAATAAACGTTTTGGAGTTTTTTCACAACTACCCTACCAAAATTTCCATTGAGTTTATCAATAATATTTCACTCATATTCCTGAGAAAACTAATCTAAGTAGTAGTAGATAGTATAAAATCAAATTATTTTAATAAATAAACAGAAATGCTAATTAGACGTATTTCGTAAATAGTTTCAAAACATACTTTTGTAGGTACTATCCTTTTCTTATTGACTATAACAATTAAAGGACAGATTGTTCCTGCTGTCATTATTTCATACACATGCAATCTTAAATTTGATAGTGTATACCTACTACACAGTGGCGGTTTTACTGTAGGTGCATTTGTTCAGTGAACCCCCTTAAAAATTGAACTAGTTACACCATATAATTTTATCCTTTTAATATTTATTATATTATTGATGATTACCGTATAATATACATCTCTTTTACCATTTCATAGTTCATAGTTACAAAACACCAACCCGTAATAACCCATAGAAAATATTTAAATTTTTGTTGTGTCGCTGACGACTTCACCTAACTTTTTTGGTTCAAGTTTTGATTCTGAACATATCACGTGAGCGATACTCCGTTTGATGTCCATGTGTTAGAGAGAGAGGTAGTCGGACGCGTGAAATGGAAGATAAAATACACTCAACATACAGCGTTTAGGTGCACTGCACGAGAAGCCGGAATCAGCCGGAATAATGTCGTGCTACGTCGGCACGGCTACCCGACATTCTGCCAGGGTTTTGCAACTTCGGTTAGCCTGCCAGCCTGCCACCTGGTGAAAATGTCCAGTACGAGTCAATTTTAAAGACTCTGGAAGCTAGTGTTGGTAGGAACCGATAGTAAAAAAATTATGTTCAGAAGCATGTTCAGATTTCAGAGTTCAAAGTCCACTAATTGTAAATGACGCACAATTTATTGCACAATACGTGTTAATTAAAATATTAGGTAAATGATGGAGTGTTTTCGGTAAAATATATTAAAGAAAATTCAAATAATTTTCAAAATCGTTTCGAAATAAAGAAAAGGGGTCCACCTCGCCCAAAACTACAGCTAACACAAGAGTGTACCTTAAAAAATAAAAAGTTCAAACGTGTGTTTAAAGTAGAACAGTATAAAAAAACTTCGTGGTTGTGTGGGTGTAATAAATTAAACGCATTATTTTGCTTTCCGTGCCTGATTTTTGCCGGTAATCCTGTTGAGTGTGTTTGCTAATTCAAAACATAAACGAATGGATTTCCTGTATAGGTAAACGTAAGGTTTTTATTTATTATGCCATAAGCATTTGTTTCTCCTAAAAATATTGAAAAATCTTCGCCTGCGGTGCATTTACAACATCGTGAAATACGCTTCATGTACTGATATTACCTACATGTTATTAACTTTGTGAACCCCCTTCGTATTCGACCACGAGCCGCCACTGCTACTACACATTATTCTCTTTATCTGATTAATTATTCTTGGAGGGAATGTAAAAAAAGAGATTGCTAATAACTTTTTATCCCATCTAGTAAGGGTTGAAATGAGCAGAAATTGAATTGTTTTTTTTTAATTGCCTTCACAAGATTTCTGGCGTCTGTTTACTACTCCTACTACTTACGTAAGTAGAAAGAAAACACACTGGTTTTTGAATTACAATTTTATTAATTAGATAACCTCTAACAATATTGTTTCGACTGCAAAGTCATTCTCATACAGAAACTAACTTAAAATTAAATTGTGCTGACTATTTATAGGTTATTATCTTTATTAATCTGGGATAACCGGGTGGTAGTTATGCCTGTGATGGACTTAAATATAGGGCTGTTTAGACCTTCTGTCAATTCGTTGGTAATATTTAAGTTTTGGTTAATGGCCTTTTGTATTTCGAGTTTTTCGAGATAATTTAATTTGTAGCCTTTATTTTCTAGGCGAATAATAGATTAAACAGTCATCATTGATATTGTGGTTTAAAGAAATGCAATGTTGAGCAAGGCTTGTAGAAATTTTATTGTCAAAAATAGACTTTTTGTGTTCTTTAAGGCGAATGTTAAAGTTACGTCCCGTTTGGCCTATATAGGTATATCGCATCACAGTCTCCACAAGCAATTTTATACACGCAAGATTTTTTATGTTTGTCTATTTTATCAATTTTATTATTCAATAACATACTTTTCAGATTATTTCTATTAGTGTTAACAGTATTAATTTGAAGATTTTCTAATCTATTACTTATTTGTGGGCTGATATATTTATAAAAAGGAATAGAAACCCATTTTTCATATTTAGTTCCTGTATGAACTCTTTGAGAATGACTGCAGTCGAAACAATATTGTTAGAGGTTATCTAATTAATAAAATTGTAATTCAATAACCAGTGTGTTTTCTTTCTACAAATATCCAACCGCAGAATCCATCAAACGTATTACTACTTATGTATAATTTTAGGAGATAAATTTTCAATGTGTGACATTTATTTCTTTTTATCGCTAGGAATAGCATAAGTAATAGGTTTAGATACATAAAAAAGCAAAAAAAGAAACATCAACATTTATGCAAATACGTATTTTTTTAGGGTTGTTTTGAACAAGCCATTCCGTCCTTTTTACCATTCTGTTTTAATTTTACTCTATGTATTTCTGTTTTCCATTATTATTATTATGTTGTCATCCTGCAGATATATTCAATTCTGTTTTTTTTTACTATCCTTATGTGCTTTGCGCATTTTTTCAGATTTGTACTATTACTGTGCATAAGTGGATGATGTCGTGATCGGTTAATAACATTCCAGATTACAGGAAGCAAATATTTTTCTAAATGCAGTAAAGCTCAGTAACAAAGCACGCCATAAAGTCATACCTATTCCGGTTGACTGGCTTGTACCATCACCTCATTTTGAGGACACCATAAACAAAAGAATCACATTTCAAACGAGAACCACGATATCCATTCGTATTTTGAACTTTCCGGGAAAACGAATTATTTTCTTTAGTAATAAAGAGGCTTGAAACAACAATAAATAACAGTCTGTAAAGAACAAACTACATATGACATAAAATATTCCTTATTTACTTATGGAAGTGATTTATTAAACATTAAACCAGTCAGTCACTAAGGACATTAAAACTGTATGTCCGGAGTGACAAATTTTTAAATGTTAAAAAGGCCATTAAAACCTACAAATTTTCTATACGACTTTTAGTGCATTTCATGAAGTTCCAAAACTTAAGTATGAGAGAAAGGCGACATTTACATTATTACAACACATTCTTAAATTAAACGTGTAATACACACAAGTTGCCAATGCTGATATAAAATAATACTGAGTGTTTCATTTAACGGTGCCCACTGCCCAAGTTTGGCAAACCAATTTGTATAAAAATTCAGGAAAAAAAATGTGAGCCGTCACGGGACGCCTGGCAGATGTGAAACATTAAGTTTGCACAAGTAATATGCATGAAAGACAATATTACGACAGGAACTAAATAAGGCATAATGAAAAAATCAAATATTATCTACGAATTTTTTCCACAAAATTATGACTATTTATTTTTATTAAATACAAGAATTAAAAATTCAAAAATTTATTTCAAGTTGCGACAACTCAATTCTTTTAATCAGTGACTTCAGTAATTGTTATATTCTATGTTGACTCTGACAACATTACTGTGATAATTGGTCGAGGATAACTGAAGTATGTTACAAAAGTATTGGACATAACATTATCAAGACATCTAATAAATACAGCATCTATTGTTGTTGTTGTTGCATATCTGGTAGTAGGTTCTCTTGTATTGTTGTTAATTTGCAATTGAAATTCTTTTTGGAGGAACGTAATTAATGGTATTGACTCATCTTTTGCAAAATTTACATTGAAATCTCCAGCTAAAATCAATGGTAGTTTATCTTTATTGGTTTTAAAATTATTGAACCTCTGTGACTGTACGGAAATAACTTCTTATGTAAAAATGAAATATCATTAATTTTTTTATTAGGTAAAATGTACACAACAATCATAATTAATTCACTTCCATCTTCTAGTTTACTATAATGTAGTAAACGACACCGTCGAACCAAGCGTCGCCACGGCATGCAATCGCCACGCCAACAATCCGGTTTACTCGCGCCTATAGTCTACTATAACTATACTAAAACAGTCAGGAGAAAACACTAAGAAATAGAAGGCAATTGATGGGGTGAATCACAAAATTCAAGAATTCTCTGAAAATTCTTCCAATAAGCTATTACTTTAATAACATCATTAGAAAGCATTAAATATTCCGCACCGGCCATTTTAGTCATAAATTTATTTTTCCTGAATTTCTACACCCGGTAGTTTCCGGCATATGGCCCGTTTTCACACTTAACGAAACACCCGGTACGTTATATTCGAAGAAGTACATAATAATACGTTATAGAAGTTATTTGTAGGGTTTCGCACCTCAAAAGGAAAAAGCGGAACCCTTATAGGATCACTTTGTTGTCCGTCCGTTCGTCTGTCAAGACCCTTTTTCTCAGGAACGCGTGGAGGTATCAAGCTAAAATTTATATCAAATACTTAGGTCTATTGTCCCTTGGAGCTGTGAAAAAATGATACTCCTAAGCCAACGCAATCAAAAGATACAGCCGTTTATGCCGCAAATTTCCGCAAATTTTCGAATCTAAACCTACAGGGTACTTCCCGTGTACTCAGAATCTTGAAATTTGGTACGAAGCAACGTCTTATAGCACAGATAAAGGAAAAATTGCGAAAACCGTAAATTTTTAGTTACATCATATAATAAAAATACTTTTAATAATTTTAAAGTTACTACCCCTTTCCTCATGAACGTGTAGAGGTAATAAATTGAAATTCATATCAAATACTCAGGTCTATAATACCTTTAAGCTGTAACAAAATAAAACTTCTATGTCAACGCAATCAAAATAAACAGCAATTTAAGCCGCATATTTTCAAACTCGCAACTACTCGCAAGGGAATCAAAACCTAAAGGGTACTTCCAGTCGATTTAGAATCTTGAAATTTGGCATGAAGCAATGTTTTATAGCACATATAAAGGAAAAATTCTGAAAACCTTAAATTTTTAGTTACATCACATATATACAAGTTTGTACGGAACCCTCGGTGCGCGAGTTCGACTCGCACTTGGCCGGTATTTTTTATTGAATGCTCCACAAAAATGGTCGGAACGTTTGATGTAGTACTTACGGGAATCCGCGTATAATCCACAAATGAGTTTTAGTGTAGGTATTATTCATTTATAATCTTTTAATAAGGATATTGCTAAAAGGAAAGGGGAATTTTATGCATTGTTACTTCATTTTTTGCGTTGCCTCAAAGAAGGATCAAACGGACTGTGTAACAATGCGTAATGATAATTAAAAAATACGAATGAACTTGTACATACAAGAAATGTGCAAGTAACGTTCGAAACGCAATCGACGTCAGTGTTCCGTAAGAATGTTTAACAAAAAAAGAATTAATTTGTAACTTCCCTGCTGATGATTACTACACAGTCGAATTTAATAGGTACAAGTACGGAATGAACCACTTTCACCTCCTAAGAACACCGCTGGAAATTGGGTATCTGCATAACGGTAAGTTACGAAAAACTGGTTTGATTTTCACGAAAAACCAGTCTAAACTACAATTTATTAAAATAGTTACCGAGAATTGAAGGACAGTAATATGAAATAACAACCCATTTAATAATTTAGTGTATCAACATTAACTTCATAAATTATGAAAAAATCGTCCCTGAAACGCTACTTGTTATTATTATGTATTACCACACTTTGCTATAAATTTCAAAACATCGTTCCAGCTTGTAAGATAAACGTGAATTTAATTAGACAAAAATAAATTATGATAGCAGTACCTCAAAATACATACGTTAAGTATGTTAAAGAAAAATATAGTAACAGAAAGTTCTAAAGAAAATGACCTAACAAGGTTAGGTATATCTATATACAGGGTGTAACAGTTACAATCAATAAAAAAACATGGCTTCGTGACATAAAATATAACAAAAAAGTCTACTAACATTTTAGAATCCGCTAACAATTGAACACGCAAATAATTTTCGAAAATTTGAAGCTAAAACTTGTTTAAATACGGCCCTGTAAGGTAACTAACTCACCTGTTATTGACTGACACTGCAACTATTTTCAAATCCCTAATCCCGGCGTCAAAACTATACTAATTAAAAAAATATATTTTTTGTTTCAAAACTCAAAACTGATATAACATTTTATGTTCGGAATGCTACCAAGAACTCATGGTTTTAATATTATTGATTACAAGTGTCACACACCCTGTATATATATATATATAAATAAAAATGGACGTGTGTGTGCCTATATTACACTTTGCAGCCCAAAACTACACATCACAGGCGAAAAGTGTCTGTGTGTGTGTGATAGTAGCCCCAAGGCTTCCCATACTGATATGGAAGATGGGGTTGAGTGATAAGATACATCTTTCTTTGTCTAACACATTATTTTTCCTACAAATAAAATAAAAAATACTCTTAGCGGCTCGTAGTGATAGTGACGTCCAAATGTTCTAAAATTTGCTCGAATGTTCCAGAATTTCTTAGAATTTTCTGGAATGTTTCAGATTTCTCGAGAATGTTCCAGGATTTAAAAATAAAATCAAAATAACCCATAAATTTAAAAAAATGTTTTATAACATTCCAGAATGGTTTGGAAAATATTAGAGAATGTTTTTAATCATTATATGATGTTCTGGAATGTTAGGGAATGCTCTAAAATGATCTAGAATGTTTCAGAATATTAAAAAACGTTCATAGATAAATGTTTCACAACGTTAAAGAATGATCTAAAATTTTTAAATATGATCTGGAATATTTCCGATTTTCGAATGTCATATATCGAATAAATATCAATTGATAAAATTTAATTTTTAGGTACAATTTTTCTAGAAGTTATCCAAATATTTTTTTCGAGTTATTAAGATATTCGAGTAATAAAAGTTCGAGAATTCGAGTAATCAAGTAAAAATTACAAACAGTTGATGTTATTGTCAACTAATCTGATTCGGCTTATCGACGTTCGAGTTATCGAAGTTTGACTGTATTTATATTCATAATTGAGTTACATCCATGACTTTGCACTATTGTTTATCAAAGGAATTTAAATTTTATTGAAATTGACACTTAATTTGATTCTAAAGTTGTTGATTGATTAATACAGTTTAGAATTACGACTGCACGTAATCGTACATTTTATAGGGTATACCTGTACTCCATTAATAAGATTAATCTTTGTCTGTTAGGAACGTTAACAAGGGAAGAACAAAAACTGACCTCGCCATCAAAGAGGTGGAGGTAGAGGTAGGCAGACATGGATTACGAAGAGAAACAATTACGGAAATAGGAATTTTATAATATCATTCGTAGTCAGTAAATGCGGGTACTCTAGCGGATAATGCCAGAGCGCATTACTCCGACATTTAACGGAGAATTACACCATCGTTATTTATCAAAACTGGCAAAAAAAACAGACAACATAACGGCCTTCCTCGGTCTAAGCCGTTGTTTACTGTACAGTACCTAGAGAGACTTCTAATATGACGCTACAGTAACTCACAAAAACGTGGATTATCACATTAAAATAGACATATTTGTCACGCAACCTTTTTTTAAATGAATATACCTACAGTGAGAATAGAATAAATCCTTCAAAAATTTGATCAGGTGCACTTTTTTTGTAGACTAAAAATCCCGTTATTTGATTAATTTTTGGATTCTAGTTGTTTAAAGTTATATTGGTTAATGTATAAAAAAAATAAACATTTTTCAATAAAAAACTAAACTACAATGAACAATTCACGATCAAACTATTATAAATTAATAAATTATTTAATTGTGCAACCTAAGAGTTGGAATCGTTTGAAATGCTTTATACAATGATTTCAAATTTCAAATACATTATAAGGTTTTCAGACACTTTATAGTGCCTTCAAGAACCTGACAAGAGTTGTAGGCACTTAATAATACAGTGTTCAGATACTTTATAAGGTCTTCAGACACTTTATAATGGCTTCAGATACTTTATAAGGTTTTCGGACACTTTACAATGCCTTCGGGCAGCTTAGAAATCCTTAAACACGTTATAAAGTCTTCAGGTACTTTTTAAGATCTTCAGACACTTTAAAATGTCTTCAAGCTCCTTAAAAGAGCTACAGACACTTTATAATGGCTTAAAATACTTTATAAAGTCTTTAGGTTCTTTATAAGATCCTCGGGCACTTTATAAAATCTTCACGTACTTTATGAGATCTTCATCTACTTTAAAAGGCCTTTAGACACTCTATACTGACTTTAGACACCTTATAACAGTTTCAGATACTTTATAAGGGCTTTGAACACATTATAAAGGCTTTGGACACTTTATAATTGCTTCAGATACTTTTTAAGGTTTTCAGGCACTTTACAGTGCCTTGGGGCACCTTAGAAGACCTTAAACACGTTATAAAGTCTTCAAGTACTTTATAAGATCTTCATCTACTTAAAAAGGTCTTCAGGTACTCTATTTCGGGCTTTAAAAACTTTATAACAGTTTCAGATACTTTATAATAGTTTTATGACTTTACGATATTTTAAGGGTTTCAAACACATTATAAGGACTATAAACACTTTAAAATGGCTTCAGATATACTTTATAAGGTTTTCAGACACTTTACAATGCCTTCGGGCAGCTTAGAAATCCTTAAACACGTTATAAAGTCTTCAGGTACTTTTTAAGATCTTCAGACACTTTAAAATGTCTTCAAGCTCCTTAAAAGAGCTACAGACACTTTATAATGGCTTAAAATACTTTATAAAGTCTTTAGGTTCTTTATAAGATCCTCGGGCACTTTATAAAATCTTCACGTACTTTATGAGATCTTCATCTACTTTAAAAGGTCTTTAGACACTCTATACTGACTTTAGACACCTTATAACAGTTTCAGATACTTTATAAGGGCTTTGAACACATTATAAAGGCTTTGGACACTTTATAATTGCTTCAGATACTTTTTTAAGGTTTTCAGGCACTTTACAGTGCCTTTTTGGGCACCTTAGAAGACCTTAAACACGTTATTAAAGTCTTCAAGTACTTTATAAGATCTTCATCTACTTAAAAAGGTCTTCAGGTAACTCTTTTTGGGGTTTTATCAAACGTTCATTATCAAGTTTGAGATATTTAAAATTTAGTTACTCATGACTTTACTATTGTTTTAAAGGATTTCAAAAAACACAATTTTTTTAAAGGGATTTTTAAACAGTTTAAAAATTAGCTTCAGAATCGTACTTTTAAAAGGGGTTTTCTGACCCCTTTAAGAAATCCTTTCGAGGAACTTAAAAAAAAAAATCCTTAAAGGGGTTTAAAATAAAAGGTTCCTTAGGTAGGTTTTTAATATCTTCAGTCATTTTAAAATGTCTTCAAAGCCACCTTAAAAAGGAGATTTACAGACACTTTTTAAAAAATGGCTTAAAAATACAGACAACAAAGGTTCCTTTAAAGGTTGTTTATTAAGTCCTCGGGATTTTAAATATGACGCTTCAGAAACTTTAAAAATGGATTTATCACTTTAAAATTTAGACACTTGTACGAATTTTTTTAAAGAAAAACCTACATAAATAGTTTTCAAAATAATTTATCGGGGCCCTTTTTTGAAAGACTTATAAAATCCCGTTAATTTTTTAATTGCTTCAGATTCTTTTTAAAAGGTTTTAGGTAAACTTTAAAAAAAAATAAACTTTTGCACCTTAGAAGCCCTTAAACACAATGAAAATTCCGATCAAACTTTATAAATTTAAAAAATTATTTAAAAAAGGTTTCGGTTAAATCTTTTCAATGATTTAAAAAACTTTATAACATTTTTCAGATACTTTAAAAGTGCCTTAAATAAACCTTTACGTTTTAATTTTAAAAAGGGTTTTTCAGATACTTTATAAGGTCTTCAGACATTTTAAATAATGGCTTCAGAAAACTTTATAAGGTTTTCGGACACTTTACAATGCCTTCGGGCAGCTTAGAAATCCTTAAACACGTTATAAAGTCTTCAGGTACTTTTTAAGATCTTCAGACACTTTAAAATGTCTTCAAGCTCCTTAAAAGAGCTACAGACACTTTATAATGGCTTAAAATACTTTATAAAGTCTTTAGGTTCTTTATAAGATCCTCGGGCACTTTATAAAATCTTCACGTACTTTATGAGATCTTCATCTACTTTAAAAGGTCTTTAGACACTCTATACTGACTTTAGACACCTTATAACAGTTTCAGATACTTTATAAGGGCTTTGAACACATTATAAAGGCTTTGGACACTTTATAATTGCTTCAGATACTTTTTAAGGTTTTCAGGCACTTTACAGTGCCTTGGGGCACCTTAGAAGACCTTAAACACGTTATAAAGTCTTCAAGTACTTTATAAGATTTTCATCTACTTAAAAAGGTCTTCAGGTACTCTATTTCGGGCTTTAAAAACTTTATAACAGTTTCAGATACTTTATAATAGTTTTATGACTTTACGATATTTTAAGGGTTTCAAACACATTATAAGGACTATAAACACTTTAAAATGGCTTCAGATATACTTTATAAGGTTTTCAGACACTTTTTGTCTTCACGCACCTTGCAAGAGTTTTAGACCGTTTATAAAGTCTTCAGGTACATCATAAGGTCTTCAAGCATTTTATAAAAGCTTCTGTCACTTTATAAAGTCTTTAGGCAGGTATTTCATAAGGTTTTTAAACATTTTAAGGACTTTTTTACAAAAAATTTCAAATACTTTAAAAAACGCATGAAGCCCTTTCCTTGAAGTATGTACAAATTACACAACACTTTTATAAAATAATTTGAAAGCCCCAAAGCTCTGCTCAGCTCTTTTGGGTGCCAAATTGTTGGTCTTGGGTCGTCGAATTTGTAGCATTTGTGGCAGTGTATGAATCAAACAAATAAACAAAATCAGGCCCCATTATAACTTTAATTAATTCGTACAACAATAATGAAGTAATATGTACTTCAAATTCATCACCAATTCGAACGGGTGTAACAAGTACAGACAATTCTATTTTCATTCAGTCGGAATTTAACGCCGCGTCGCAACTGTTCCGCAACAATAAATTTGGAAATGGCGCCATCATTAGCGATTAGTGACCAGTCATCATATCGTTGTAAACAAATAAATAAATAGTACCTGGTTAGTGATTGGATATCCTTTTCAGGCAGATTCTCACGGCAAATCCGTTCGTTCTTTTATTTTATTAACGGCCCTGGCAGGGCCGTAGCTAGGGGGGGGCATTGTGGGGCAATGCCCTACCTTGAAATCACAATGCCCTACTTTAAAAATACCAAAAACTAAGACAAATTATTATAATTAAATTGTTAATTTATTATAATTAAATTGCATAGTTTGAGATAAAAAGAAATTGTAGCGATAGGTAGGTATCTGAACTTTTCCGAACATACCACACTTTGTGACATTTATTTCATATTATAATAATTCTTTGTTCTGTGTATAGACGGCAATTAAAGCGCCATCACATGAAGCGATGGGTCTATTTAATTATATCTGTAATGCAGAGAGGATTCCCCGCAGCATATATTGCAATCTATGGTACGGAGAATCCCTTTTTAAACTAAAATAAACTCTGAGCTCTTTTGATGAAAATTTTTTGGTTTGGGTTTAGTGAATTTGTACTTGTGGCAGTGTATTAGTCAAAAAATCAAACAAAAACAGGTTTTTTTTTAAATTGTACAAAATTGAAGAATTATTACTTTCCCAAGTATTTCCTTAAACGGGTGGGAAAAAAAGTTAAGAAAATTCTACCATCAATTTAACCCGCTCGCAACTGTTCGCAACAAAAATTTAAATCGGGTACCATTCCCTTTGCGAGTAGTCAACCAGTTTTTCATTTTTTTTTTTATTTTTGTTTTTGTATAAACCCAAATTTAAATTTTAAATAAGGGTTTAACCTTTTGGGTTAAAGTTTTTTTAAATTGGAAATTATCCTTTTTTTTAGGCAGAAATTCTCCCAACGGCAAATTTCCCGGTTTCGTTTTTTTTTTTAAAATTTTTTATTTAACCCGGCCCTGGACGATCAACCTCTATACAGCTAGGTATTATATAAAATATCTAGGTGTAAACGTGTTACCTATGTATCTACCACCACCGCAATAAGTTTTATTTATGTACAACGTTGCTGTTACTATTTTATACAGTTTTTACCTACTATGTAATAGTACAAAAGCCATCAGCGACGACCTTACAACAAGTGCACGATACTTTATCTGTCTATTCGAAAGGAATCAGAAATGAAAGGCACACCACGCAACAAAACAACAAAGAAAGACTACAACCGCGTGAGAAATTTCAACAAATGCTACAATGATAAAATACCTATACAGTATACACATTTAAATAAAATGAAGGTAATAATGCGGATATATCATGCTTTTTAGGGCTTGGGTGGAGTGGAAACAGGTCGATTCCTAGTTTACGTGAGTCATTTCAGTTGCACCAAAAGGTGTAGGTGTACGAGGTGTTACGTCGTGCAGTGACATTTGCACTGTTTATTAAATTATAATACCTACATATCTATAATACATAATAGAATAGACTATCGCTTATTTCTACATTGTAATTGTCTCTGGTACTAAAAAAATATTATACAAGGCTCTTGCCACTCAATTTGTTAAATTCTCCAATAACTGTGACATCCAGAGGTCGATAACATTAATCAATAATATAGATATGTACCTACTGAAATATTACCTACTTGCTTAAAAATATTGGTATGTACATAAAGAAAGAGAGTAGGTATCCATTAATCAGGAATGGTTCCACCAAAATCAGCTATTATAAATGTCTCTTCTCTCTTAATTAAAAACTCTTTAAGGATAAATTTCACATGAGAGGGATGGGAGGGATCCTAATTAAAAACCACCTTACGTAATTAATCGACATACCCAAAGTTAAAATGGAAATTGTCAAATTTTCAATATCTGGGAGTAGTGACGAGCAAAGCAAGACCAAGACTAAGACTCGGATAGTTTTGGGCTTGGTCTCGATCTTGTTTACTCAGTCTTGGTCTTGGTTTTGCTCAAATTCGTCTAGTCTCGGTCTTGGTCTTGCTTACGCAGTCTTGGTCTTGGTCTTACTGAATTTCGTCTGGGCTTGGTTTTAATCTTGGTCTTGCAATAAGGTCTTAACGAACATTTTTCAAAAAATTTTGTACCTAAACATGTTTTCATTTGGCAAACATTTTTAAATTCACTATCCACAAATCGAAAAGAAAGTTCATTAAGATGTTATTGCTTATTATTATTCAATCATTAAAAGATCTAAGTCTAAAATCAATTATTAATTTATGGAGTACTTTAGTGATGAGCAAAGCAAGACCAAGACCAAGACTATCCGAGTCTTGGTCTTGGTCTTGCTTTGCCCGTCTAATCATATCATAATTCTTCTAAAGAAGGACTACAAGTTGCTAAAAACAGCCCTCAATTAACGATTATTTTAAAACTATTATATATAATTAATTGCTTGTGAGATATGTCACTTTTACAAAAAGTCGTGTTGTCCTCCCCTAACTTTTTTTTATATTTTGGAAAAAAAATTATTTTTATTTTTAACCCTTAATTTTCACCCTTCTACCATCAACCCCCATTTTTTAATAGCGATATTAGTACTGTAATAATCCTCAACTCTCAGTGGTCGATAACTGATCAATTATTATCAATCGATTAGTTATCCCCGCCAGGCGTCTACTGATGTCACTACTCACCCAGCAAACAGCACGCACGGAGTGGGGATGAGAATGAAGCAGATTTTTTTAGAATGTTACAGGCAGTTCAAATATGTTCTAAGAAGTAAAAGAATGTTTTATTATAATATTTCAGAATGATTTGGCAATGTTCAAGAATGTTCCAGAATCTTGAAGATCATTCAAGAATGTTAAAAAAAGTTTTGAATCATTATGGGATGTTCTGGATAGTTCTAAATTCGCGAATATTCTAGAATGTTCCATCAAACGTGTGCGATATATTGTTACCCGAGCAACGCCGGGTATTGCTGCTAGTATTAGTATAGATTAAGGCAAAAAGTTATACTTAGTAAGTATGCTAGCATGCAGTTAATATCATATTTAGAAGTGGGGCACATTAAAGTCATTTTAATTTACAAGAACCCAATATAATTACATAGGTACATTTGGGACATCCTGTAGGTACGTACATTCATATACATCCTTATAACGCTAAATCTCTTCGCATACGGGATACATACATACGTACACACAAACACACAAACGTTCGTGCATACCTAATAGTAAAATAATAACACAATGCTCTTCGTGAGGCACGTACCGTGCACAAGAGTACGACGCACAGGTATAATGGAAGTAACAAGTTACAACTTCCTATTTCTCAACACGAAGTAGATAGCTACAATGCTTTGTATAATATGTATAATAAGTAAGTACGAACGTTGGTAAATGTAAACTGATGGCAATTGTCAGGTGTAACAGGCAATGGTACAGTACGGAAGATGTCAGAGGGGACCAACGACCATCCAAAAGAAACTAAATACGAAACTGTCTACGCTCCCGCTTAAGAAACGCGACTGTCGAATGATTAAATACGAAGCCAATGTGGTAACAGCGCCAAAGTGTTTTAAAAAACAAAGAAATGTTACATAAACACATGTTTTAACCTGTTTGTCTAACAAATTTAATAAAAAAACTGTTTTTTTTCTAACCCTGAACGTCAGCGATTTTAATGAACGAAAATGCTGTTGCAGCACAAAGTATCAACAATAAATTTTGTTATGAAAGATGAAATAGTCACAGTTATGTCTCCTATGTGATCAAAAATCAATCAGAAAATTATAATATGTAATATCAATTGTGACGCACCTGCTAGTATATGTGTATTAATAAAAAACCAACAGATTCCCATATACTTATAAAATTACGATATTAACAAGATACAGACAGTACAGGTTACGCCTTGAACAGGTACAACAGGTGAGTGCATCATTACAGTTAACTGTAGCAGTTTACTTTATTATTTTCGTGTTTCAACCACAATGGGGTATTGTTATAGGACAATCGTGGATGTTAAGTTGGTTATTCCCGAGACACGCAAACAATATTACACGTATATAAATGACGTTTAATGTTCTCACAATTCAACAAACAATTTTTATAAAAAGGTTAGAAGTCCTGAATTTGACAATGTACACGAATATATTTAAATAATTAATCGAATACATTTTAGAAATGAAGAACCATTTTAGACAATTACAATTTATTAGGGTTCCGCACCTCAAAAGGAAAAAGCGGAACCCTTATAGGATCACTTCGTTGTCCGTCCGTCCGTCCGTCTGTCAAGACCCTTTTTCTCAGGAACGCGTGGAGGTATCAAGCTAAAATTTATATGAAATACTCAGGTCTATTGTCCCTTGGAGCTGTGAAAAAATCAAACTTCTAAGCCAACGCAATCAAAAGATACAGCCATTTATGCCGCAAATTTCCGCAAATTTACGAATCAAAACTTACAGGGTACTTCCCGTGAATTTAGAATCTTGAAATTTGGTACGAAGCAACGTCTTATAGCACAGATAAAGGAAAAATTGCGAAAACCGTAAATTTTTTGTTACATCATATAATAAAAATATTTTTAATAATTTTAAAGTTACTACCCCTTTCCTCATGAACGCGTAGAGGTATTAAATTGAAATTCATATCAAATACTCAGGTCTATAATACCTTTAAGCTGTAACAAAATCAAACTTCTATGTCAACGCAATCAAAAGAAACAGCAATTTAAGCCGCATATTTTCAAACTCGCAACTACTCGCAAGGGAATCAAAACCTAAAGGGTACTTCCAGTCGATTTAGAATCTTGAAATTTGGCATGAAGCAATGTTTTATAGCACATATAAAGGAAAAATTCCGAAAACCTTAAATTTTTAGTTACATCACATATACACATGTTTGTACGGAACCCTCGGTGCTCGAGTTCGACTCGCACTTGGCCGGTATTTTTGTTTTTGGGAACACAAGATCAATAGAATCGATCATTACAGTGTCGATAGAAAACAGTCGCATTCGGTTATAATAACGAATGAACGTAATTTAAAGAACAAAATTACATTATTAAAGATCGTATTTTCAGTCCCATTCCCGAAAGGGGTTTTATGAACTATTCATGTGTTTAAAATGTTTGATTTTCACGATAAATAATGAAACAGTTTCGTCTGAAAAATTTTCCATTATAATTTTTTGGTCGTTTTTACTTGTTGTTAAAATCTGAGGGACAAACCCCAAGTGAAAAATTGCAGTAGTCGTCACAAAAAAAAAAAAAGAAACACTTCCTTAAAGCTTAAATTTTCATTGTTACATTCAAAATGTTGAATTGTTTCTTTCAAAAATTTTACTAAATTTCAATCTTTGAACGGATGTAATTTTACGAAGTTCTTAATTGAACGGTTGCTCTAAAAACAATTTATAACACCCCCGAACACTTTCTCACCCCTCCCTCCCTTCAGGCATAAATTCAGCCCGTAAAGTTGTAAGTTTTTCCTTTAATTCGACCAAATTAAAGTAAAATTTTTGGAAGGTGATCACCACAAGTTTTTAGTAGGATCCACTCCCGACCACAGTTCCTCACCCCTTCCGAAGGTGATCATGATAATTCAATCTTCACGGTTAGATTATCTTTGACAATTAGGAAGTACTTAATTGCTCCAGCCGTAATTGATTACTTCATACACATGAAATAGTAAATTTTATATTGCATATATGATTTAGATTGTCTTAGTTATTTTATTTCTTTTAATTAAATACCAGATGTTAATAAAAATTGCCAATAACGAACAAAACTCTTAATTTTCTTCGTATTCATTGTAAACGAGTTCGACAGTAGAAAATTACAATTACGTATTTCTATAATAACATACATATACTGGCCAAGGTGCGAACAGCGATGTCCACCGAGACCAGAGACACCGGTTCTGATCCTGAACCAAGTCACAGGTTCCCGCAACTTATAAAATTTACTCTCAACATAGAAACTAGGTTTCTTTTAAATAAACATTTCTTTTTTATGCCAAGGACGAAATCCTTCACGTCTGGACTCGTATTTGGAATGGGCATTATTTTAAAGTGGGTAAAAAAATCGTGATTTAAGCATAAAGACACCAAGGCATGCATGCAGTTGCCGTTCTAAAATATAAGCCGCCAGTCAGCGGTAGACAGATAGAATATATTAACGTGCCTAACAGAATTCACAAACCAATTAATTCTCTAATCTAATATCAGATTGTATTACACGCATTACGTTTTTAATAGTGCGTGCCGTATCAAAACTGTTGGTAGGTATGTACACATACTTAATGTAGGTAAGTAATCATCGATACATATTTAACAACATCGTCGTGAGGGTCTTGAAATATGTGCATGAATTAAATAAAGTGTACAATAAATAATGCAATATTCCTATCCTTGACATTGTGCATTACTTAAGCGTGAAAGCTTATTTATTACATTCACATAGTTGCAAAAGCTCAAAGTCATTTATTATTTACTTATAAACATTCACTGATTCAATATATTACTCTATAAATTAATGTCCTTGCGATAAAAAATTAATTATGAAATACTTTTTTTAACAGTTATGTAATTAAACTAATTAGATTGTTAATTGCCATAACCGCTAAAAATATTACACACGAAAATCTCAAGCAACATAAACCGTAAACATAATGGATCTTAATGCGTTTTCTTGCATCTACAAACTTTGTGAACTGAACTGTGCTTAAGAAAAATGCATTTTAGACGTGCAATAAATAAAAACATTGCAACTCGGTAAATATTGATACTAGATGGTGACTTTATAGCTATATTTGGATATTAGATCAACTCGCCTTAGTGGGATCATTTTAGTTCGGTTTTCGATTTTTCTAAACTCCCTGTGACAAGCTGATGACACTATGATAAGATGTCCAAAAAGTTGACTCAACAATTTTAGTATTTAAAAGAAAAAACAATATGTACCAAAATGTGCTATTATGTGCTACGTAAAAAAAATATTCAAAAAACTTAACTTTTATGATAAATAAAACGAACCAAATTCAAATTTTGTAATTTCCACTTTATTTTTATTTGTCTTTACAATTGTTTCGCCCTACAAGGGCATCTTCAGAAGACGTATTACTTACGTATTACTCAGTAATACGTCTTCTGAAGATGCCCTTGTAGGGCGAAACAATTGTAAAGACAAATAAAAATAAAGTGGAAATTACAAAATTTGAATTTGTTTCGTTTTATTTATTAAAAATGAATTTCCATAAAGTAACGGCGGATACAATCAATAAACTTTTATGACTAGGTCCTTTTAATGATGTTTAGTTAGCTTCACAACATCACTTCATTAAAACCAAACCAATTGTGATGTAATGTGCTCAAGATGTGCTATCATGTGCCATTAAAAAAAAAATATTTACTTGGAAAATTGAATTTTTATTGAGACATCCTTTTTGTGATATTTAGTTAGCTCCGCAAAATCACTTTATCAAAACTAAACATATAATGCTGTAATGTGCCCGCAATGTGCTGTTATGTGCCAATGTGAAAAAAAAATATTTCAATAAAAAGTTTCGATTTTTCGTAAAATGTCAAGTCTTCATTAATACTTTCTATACGCATCGATAAATGTGGTAAGATGAAATATCATAATAATATGCTTAACATAGTATTCGCATATTGTTCATGAAACATCACCATACATTCTTTTACATGTTATGCAACACATCTTGTATTAGGTAAGTACCTGTACTTTTCATTAGTTTACGATTGTATAGAATGTATTGTACACTATAAAATTCGTATTATTATTAATATTATCAACACAAAGTGTTATTAAACCTTTTTTTATTGTTAATAGTAACTGTTTTAAATTTAATGATAGTTTTCTATTAGTGTAGGGAATAAACATCTTTATATGGTACCGTTTTAGTGTTATCACAACACATAGACAAAGAGACTAAAATTTTTGCTCATTTATGTATATATATCTTAGAATAGAAGATTAGTAATTATTAAGTAATAAATATATATTCTTATAAAACAAAATGAAAATACTTATGTAGTCAAGTCATTTCCCTATTCTCGTCAAACTAAAATTTCCATTTTTCTTCGTAATAACATTATCTACTAGTAGAGAAAGTATTAATGAAGACAGTATTTTACGAAAAATCTAAACTTTTTATTCAAATATTTTTTTTCACATTGGCACATAACAGCACATTGCGGGCACATTACAGCACTATATGTTTAGTTTTGATAAAGTGATTTTTCGGAGCTAACTAAATATCACAAAAAGGATGTCTCAATAAAAATTCAATTTTTCAAGTAAATATTTTATTTTTTAATGGCACATGATAGCACATCTTGAGCACATTAGAACACAATTGGTTTGGTTTTAATGAAGTGATGTTGTGGAGCTAACTAATCATCATAAAAAAGACCTAGTCATAAAAGTTAAGTTTTTTGAATATTTTTTTTACGTAGCACATAATAGCCCATTTTGGCACATATTTTTTTCTTCTAATTCCAAAATTGTCGAGTCAACTTTTTGGACATTATGATAAGTTCAAAATCGAAATACACGTGTTGTACTAGTTGGTTTTCATTTATTACTGACCAAGAACTTAAACGTTCTTTAATGTTGTATTTTTTTACTGTCAAATTAGAGGAATGCTTATTATTATGTAAATATCTTGGAGCATCAAATCGTTGAACCATAGACAACCGGCGTGATTCAAAAAGTGATTCAGTAAACGAGAAAAAAAGCAAATGTAACATATACACAAGCAAACCCCAAAGCCCCGACCGGAACTACGGTCATTTCCCACCCGTCAAAAACGTACCTACGTATGTACCTATGTATTGTATGTATAATGTATTTGTATGTATGTAATGTACAACGAGAACAATAACAACAACTGCAACAAGCCACCGCGCTACCAACCGTCGTCGATGGCGTTTAATTGTTTCCGCCGCTCGCTTCACCCAACTAACTCAACTTGATGCCACGCAATACTAATTTCGTGTAATCAACGTTCGAACGAAAGTACAGTGTTCCCTCTTAAAATTGCACGCACGTCCATGTAGTAGGTACCATCCTGCCAGCTCTAAGCTCCAAGTTAATAATTACAGACTTGGCAAAGTGTTTCGGCGATGGCATCATTGATCTTAAATAAATTTCAATTGCATTTGCGAGATCCAGAAACCTATTATTTCCAATGTTGGATCGACTCTAAACTGCAAGGAGTTCATGTTTATTATAACGTGAATTATTCTATAATGGACATTCAAAATAAAAAAGATGACCCAAAAGAGATGGGTCCTCTGTGACCATTGCAAAATGAATAGAGGAACGAGGCATCCAAGTCCCACAGTGGGATAGACTCTGAAATGCAAGTTCATGTCTATTATTATATGTGAATTACTCTATGATGGAGAGCCAAAATAAATAAGATCGCCCCAAAGATATGGGTCCTCTGTGACCATTGAAAAATGAATAGATGGAGAGGGTGTCAAAGTTGCAAAGCGGGATAGACTCTGAAATGCAAGGAGTTCATGTTTATTATTATGTGAATTACTCTATGATCTAGTGCCAAAATAAATAAGATCACCCCAAAGAGATGGGTCCTCTGTGACCATTGCAAAATGAATAGAGGAAGGAGGCGTCCAAGTCCCACAGTGGGATAGACTTTGAAATGCAAGGAGTTCATGTCTATTACTATATGTCAATTACTCTATGATGGAGTGCCAAAATAAATAAGATCACCCCAAAGAGATTGGGTCCTCTGTGACCATTGCAAAATGAATAGAGGAAGGAGGCGTCCAAGTCCCACAGTGGGATAGACTCTGAAATGCAAGGAGGTCATGTTTATTATTTTGTGAATTACTCTATGATGGTGAGCCAAAATAAATAAGATCACCCCAAAGAGATGGGTCCTCTGTGACCATTGCAAAATGAATAGAGGAAGGAGGCGTCCAAGTCCCACAGTGGGATAGACTCTGAAATGCAAGGAGGTCATGTTTATTATTTTGTGAATTACTCTATGATGGTGAGCCAAAATAAATGAGATCACCCCAACGAGATGGGTCCTCTGTGATTATTGAAAAATGAATAGATGGAGAGGGTGTCAAAGTTGCAAAGCGGGATAGACTCTCAAATGCAAGGAGCTCTCATCTATTATTATATGAAATGTTCTATGATGGAGACTCAAAACAAAAAAGATCACCCCAAAGAGATGGGTCGTATGTGATTATTACAGAATGAATAGAGGGAGGAGGGGCGTCCAAGTCCCAAAGTGGATAGACTCTGAAATGCAAGGAGTTCATGTCTATTATTATGTAAAATGTTCTATAATGGAGATTTAATATGAAAAAAATCACCCCAAAGAGATGGATCCTATGTGATTATTGCAAAATGAATAGAGGGAGGGGGCGTCCAAGTCCCAAAGTGGGACAGACTCTGAAATGCAAGGAGCTCTCGTCTATTATTATATGAAATGTTCTATAATGGAGATTCAAAATAAAAAAAATCACCCCAAAGGGATGGATCCTCTGCTATTATTGGAAAATGAATTGACGGGGGCGTCCTGATTAGAGGTCCACTGGGATGGTCTTTGATATCTTATAGCTAATTTTATCCGCTAGGGGCATCAAAACTGTTCCTATTGGTAGAAAAACCAAAATTTCTTAAATCAAATTAAACACCAGAAATTTAATTGTATTGAATTTTAATGAAAGCTGATTGTTAGGTTAGGGGAGTTAAGTTAAATTAATTTACTTTTTATAACCGCTTCTATCGCCCATAAAATCATTGTTCGCCATTTTACAAGGGAGTCTTTTGTCATGCAACTACCCCACTGGTTATCACAATCCAAAACGAAAAATACACCCTGTACAAATACGATTTTTTTTATCATACTGTGAAAACTATATTTAATTTTAATAATAATTTGATAATTAATTATAGCTTACTTAATTATCGAGACGTTTTACAAACTCTCATTTTCGCCTCCTCCCACAGACGAAACAAATCTAAGAACAAAGGCCGACACGACACAACGACGTCGCCCCGTCCGTTATTACAGACACTTTTTTTTTAGTGATTTCACGGAAAATCTTAGAACCGAAAAGCAAATCTATCTGAACAATGGTTCTTCGTTAGGGTTCAGCGATCATATGGAAGTTCATTTCGGGTTTATTCACCGGAAATAGCAGGTGTGTTCCTTCCTTCGCGCTGTCCACCGAACGTTGATGGACTTTTATTACCGTGGTCTATCCCACAGTTCGAATAATTTACGAAAACCGCAATAAAATTAAATTTTACAACAATGAGACTGTTCCTTGCATTCAGGAAGGCTCCGTTTCTATTTTAAAGGCAATCCAGGCTATTATAGTCTTTACAGAAACAAGGACGTCGAACCTAATGTAGAATTATTACACACTCAAATATAAATTAATAATTTAATTGGCATACAAACAAAGGAATGAAGTTTAATTTAAAAAATTGGGTGTTGTTCTGCATTGAATGCAGCTCAATTATCCGCCTAAATTCGATGCTTTTTACAAGCAAATGTGGTTTCTAAGGGGTCAAGAAAGGTCCCAATGGTGCACAAAACCCACTTTGCAGTCTAGATAGTGAGAGAATTAGTTTGGTTTACTGTTTGGCCGTTAAAGGGCTATTTTGCATAAACACATTAGCATTGGATGTAATGTGGATACACTTAATTATTAATCTTAAACTAGGAAAGGGAGAAGACCACGACAGACGCCATTTCTTTGGTGCCAAACATTGTGTCGCAGGCAGTGAGGAAAATTGGAAACTGTGTGACGTGCTGTTTAATTTATTTGCTTTTTAAAACAGTAACATGTAAAAAAAAAGAAAAGCAGGAGTCACGTTTTACAGGTAAAAGGAATTGTTTTTATTATTTTTAATTTAAATTGAAATTCACAATTCACGTTTGTATGTAGGTATTACTAAAAATATTTAACTAGTAATTTACTAAAGAGGAAAAATAAAGCTTGACATATTTTTTTTTTGTTGGAAGAAGTTTCTGTTTTGTTTTCTTGAGAAAAGCTTTCTTAAACAAATGGTGAAAAAAAGGGAATGAAACATTTATTTTCATTTCTAATAATAGTTTAGGTGTCAAATGCGTTTTTCTAAAAATTTTGCTTTCCTAAAATAATTAATTTTGTAAAAAAACTTTTACTTTCACTAATAAAAATTATAAAACCAACTTCCTCTTATTATTTATTAATTACTACTTGTTGCGCCACTGAACTTGACGCGCTGGTGCCAAAGGCATCACCTTAGCGTTGAAAAGTCCCCTCTTTTTCGTAATCTTCTTTGAATATTAATAAATTTTGAGACATTAAACGCACCAAAATATCTAATTTATTTGACAGTGCTGCGGCTTTGCAGCACCCACATACCGATTATCCCTGACGACAACTCACCTAATATTTGTATTGTAGGTACTTATAAGGAAAAATATGCGATCGAAAAATACAATAAGTTCTCATTACAAATAAGACAAAAGATATTTTCATAATAAAAACCTATTGAAAATGGAAATAGAAATTTGCTTAATATAGTAATTATGTAAGTAAACGAACAATTTCCCATTTTTGCCTTACAGAAAACTCTTCTTCTGTTCATATTAATAATCGTACAACACAGAAAAAGAAACAATAAAAATCTTCTAACTACGTATTTTAATAGTAGGTACATTAAAAAAATTAGAAAGAATAAAAATCGATAGATTCAGGTGCAGTTGACTTTGGACCAAGCGAGTGCAGTTGAAAATAATTGATGTCTCGAATAAAAATCAAAGTAAAAATAAAAATGTCATCTTCCGGCTCCACGAATCACAGGAAGTGCCCATTAACACCGCAGTCAAATAGAATTAATATTCATGAGTGCCGTTTGTATACTTAATGCAAATGTAAGTATTACATAGATACATATGATGGTAACACGGACACCATGTAGCCGATGGTTTTTAACAGAAGATTAAACATCACGTCACCGAATAAATTATTATAAAAGGTGATACAACTATTATGTTATAGTTATACCATTATGCCATTACCGTTGATAAATATAATGAAAGTACATTTTGCATTAAGGCGTTTTAGAAAAGAAAAGGTGTTTCGTGTTTATTATTAGACTTCGTTCGCGTGGAATAGTGACTTTCGGCAGCATTTAAAATTCTTTTGTTCTATATTTTTATTTTCTGGGCCGTAAGCCTTTTTGCCGACGTCATTACACAAAAACTTTCATTCCTTATTTTTGCCCCCTTTAGGGTAAAATTTTTACGAACTTTAAATGTTGTATTTATATCTAATCAAAAGCCTAGAAAAAAAGTTTCAAGCCTCTAGTTTTATATCTACTTATCTATCTCTGTACCAAATTCTCATTTAAATCGGTTCAAAAGTTTGGGCGTGATTGCGTAACACACAGACAGACAGAGTTACTTTCGCATTTATAATATTATAGATTAATATAGTTTAATTATAGTTTAAAATAGTTTATATAGCTTAGTATTCAACTACTTTTATTAATCCAAATAAATGAAACCTCTAAAACTTTTTACACTTAATATTTTAATTTTCTGGGCCGTAAGCTTTTTGGACGACGTCATTACACAAAAACTTTCATCGGCTAATTTTATTCCCTTTAGGGTAAAATTTTTAGAAACATTGAATGTCATATTTATGTATATATCTAATCAAAGGCCCAAAAAATAAGTTTCAAGCTTCTATCTTTAAAAATTACGGAATTTCCGCACAAACTTTCCTATTTCAACCCCTTACAAACCTCTTTTCGCATTAAAAAGTAGCCTATGTCCTTTCTCAGGCTCTAGACTATCTCTGTACCAAATTTCATTTAAATCGGTTCAGTAAATTTTAAACGAGGATGTGTAGCATACAGACAGAGTAACTTTTGCATTTATAATATTCCTCGAATTCATTTTCATCGATTTTTCCCATGGGAATAAGATATTTTCCGGCAGTAAAACGTAGCCTATGTGTTAATCCAAGGTGTCAGCTAACTCCATACCAAATATTATTAAAATCGCTCCAGCCGTTTAGACGTGAAGAAGTAACAAACATACACACTCACAAACTTTCGCCTTTATAATATTAGTGTGATAAAGGTATGTGAGAGCAATGTTAAACGTAATTCACCAGTAGTGACCTCGTTTATTTAGTACGAACCTTATTTCAAAACTTAAAAATTAATAAAACTAGAGCATCTTAATGAAAATGTTTTTGGTCCTTCGAGCCGGATTTCATAAAATGTCAGCATATACATATATTGAAATAAATATTGTGTACGAAAGGATCAAAGCAATACCTCTAATAACTAAACAATAACAATTTAAATTCGTTAATGATTTCAGATAAATTACTTTAGGTTCTGGTTTAATTACCAACTCAATTTTACTAGTAAGTACAAAGAAATAAGGTTCAATGATAACTTCATTTTTTACGAACCCTATCTCAACACTTGAGTGTTAATACAATTAATATCTCTTTTAATGAAAATCCTTTTGGTCCTTCGAGCCGGATTTCATAAAATTTGAGCATATTTAGAAATAAATATTGTAAACGAAAATCAACAAATTAAATCTCATAACTACCTACACAATAACAATTTAAATTCGTTGATGATTTTAGGAAAATAATTTAGTTTTTTAATAACCCACTCCTAACCGAATTTAACTACAAGGATATATTATAATGTTCAAACCACGCTAAATAATGCAATTTTACCGCTCTCCATTGTTCAGTGGTGTATCGAATCAATCAAAAATTGATTGAAATAGTGCACATGAACAATACAATTCAATTAATTGATTAATTACCCTATTATAGAAGAGTAATACCCATATGGTGTATGACATAAATAGCTACTTAAGTAAATGTAACTGCCCCTTATGAAAATGATAACAAACGTTTTAAGGGTGCATTTAATCGCAAGAATAAAAACTGATTAAATTTTATTGGTCCAATTCAAATAAGAATTACTTTTACACAAAATAATACCTAACGGTTTTAAATTAAGACACAAAAATTAAAAACACATGTATAGTAATACATATGTAAATAGTTTTAGTTCTTGGCTATTGTTTGAAAAATATGCAAGATAAAATAAACACTGAGGGTTGGATTATGAAATTTGAGTGTAATACTCTTTTGGAAGATTTAAGTCATGAAGATCTCAGCACCCTAGAAGAGACTTTTCAGTAGGCCCCTTTAAAAAGATTTACAGAAAGAAATACTAATTTCTTATTTACTATTTAAATTTTATTTTAATCAAATTTTGACTTACAGACAAGAAATAAATTCTAGTAAAGAGGTTTTTTTTAATCACACACCTAACGACCTTACACTCGTTTAAAGTTTGATCGATACGTTTTACGTTAATATCAGCAAAGCATACCTTAAAAAATTGTGTTTTTATTCAAGATTCAAAATGTATTTCTGTCTAACACTTGTAAACACTAACATAACGCACAGAGCTGTGTTAAATTAGGGATCCTTACACACCCCTAATTAGTTAACATCAATTTACCATAAAAACAGATTGTATACTTATCTGCATATGTATATCTGTTAAAATAAACAGTAAGCAGAAATTCTTAGATATATTTTATTTACTTTGCTACTTGTTATTGAAATCATTTAATGTCACGTTTTTTCACGTTCACGTACGTTCAAAACACAAAAAGGTAATTGACATACCTGAGACTTTTTGTTGAAGTTCCTACTTTCCTCAAAAAGTTCGAGTTTTTTAGAGAATTCAAGAGACGCCGGTTGTTCCTGAAGGACGCATTGTTTCCTGGAGATCTCGGACCGAGATGCCCTACTGTCCTGAAATTTCGAATTCACCACAACAGACCGAGCAAAACAACTTTTGTAAGTTTTTTCACTAGTTTCACTGTCCCCGTCCATGTCCATTTCTTTTAGTTTTAGACTGTTAATCATAATAGTTTTTCACTGGTCTTTGAACGTAACAATCAGAACATGACAGTTTACACAAGAAAAACAATAACCTAACCTAATGATATACCTTTATTTGAAATGGCACTAAATATTCAAAAAATAACCGTTGCACCGAGTCATTACAGTTTTTGAGAACGTTTAAGGCACATTGTAGTATTGTATTGCTTATGACAACACCTGTTTAATTCAAGTTTTCGAAAATGAAACGGATTAGTACACCAAATAAAGTACGAAAGCACCTTAACCATCACGATGTGTTGCGACAACTGATGGTCATGCCGCATTGCCGACTTTGAATGAGCCATTCACGGACCGCTGATCTAGCGACGTTGCCAATAGTTCATTTTTTTATAATATTGTTAAGCGCAAAATAAAAAAAGTCACAAAAAAAAATAAAAACTTACGAAAATTACAATAAAATTTTTGGGGTGCTATTGTCGAATAGTTTTCACCCTCTAATTAGGTATTAATAATGATTTTGGCAATATTTTTAAGATTTTATAGGTATCAGAACTAATAAAATAACCAAATGTAGTGTGGCCATTTTTACTGCCAATGAAGGGACCCAAACAAAATGGAGTGAAAGGTTCAATACGGTTTATACAAAGGAGCTTTGTTTGTAAATTGTCAAATTATTTATTTTTAATGTTTTAATACTTTATGATCAAAAAATTCCAAAAAGGGCCATTTTTCGTCCCTTTGTTTCCCAGCTTTTACATTTTAATAATTGTTTAAAAATATATAAAATGAATATTGCACATTGAGAATACTGAACATACATAGGTAAGTATTTCAAGACATTTATACAACACCTTCATTCAATTGAGGTTTTTAAACAAATTATAATTGTTCCAAATAATTTGGAAAGTTTTTGGTTTAATTAAACGCCTACTTCTAACCCAACTTAACTACTAGGATATAATTTTCAATAATATCTTCGTTTATTTTGTACGAACCTCATCTCAAAACTTGAAGATTACCACAATGAAAGCCTCTTTTAATGAAAATCCTTTTGGTCCTTCGAGCCGGATTTTATAAAATCAGAGCCTATTTAAAAAAAATATTGTGTAAGAACCACGGTAATCCGTTCCATAATTAAACAATAACCATTCAAATTCTTTAATGATTTTAGATAACTTAACGTACTTTCTGATTTAATGGCCCACTCCTAACGCAATTTAACTACAAGGAAATAACATTTAATAATAACTGCGTTTATTTTTTACGAACGTTATCTCAACACTTGAAAATTAACACAATAAGGCCTCCTTTAATAAAAATCCTTTTGGTCTTTCGAGCCGGATTTTATAAGAGCCTATTTTAAAATAAATAAATATTGTGTGCGAAAGAACCAAGGCAATACCTTTCATAAACAAAATTTTTGAATAGTTTTACTAAAAATAAGTAATTAGTTCAATAAATATTTTATACTTACACTTTACACTAATAAGAATACTAAGTCATAAATTGTATTTTCCTGTAAAAGTACGTTTCTTTAGGTGATAAAAAGACACTCTTCGAACAAATATTTTTTATTGAACAATAACACAACGATTATAAAAATAAAAAAGGAAACAATCTTTTAAGAACTAGCAAATTTACTGCGTAATTCCTAACTGTTTATAATAGCATTTTATTTAATTTCAATAAGTAATTTTTACAATATTACAGTTAATACCATGTACGTATAATTTTTTTGGTTCGAATTTTCGTAGACATTTTTTAACAGAACTCCTCGGTATTTATGAGAGACATGGCAACGTCGGTTTTGGTCAGGCCCGCAGGTATTGAAGCGTTATCTTCGGAACTCTCGTCAAATATTTCGCTGGCGTTTATCGAAATCGAAGAATAGAGCGGTTTCGTGTAATTTCTATTTTGAAGGAACTCAGATCTGATAATACACTCTTCAACTTTGATATCAGCCTCCTTAACTAGGTCGTTTACGTTCTAAAAGACATCAACTGATATGACAAGATCCGTAACGTGGTGAACAACAAATTATTTATTATGTTTGTATTACAAATATTAATAATCGTAAGACAAAACAAAATAAATAAAATAAAATGTCCTAGAGACAGGTTAATAATAATAGGTTTCATAAATTGATTTGGGATAAGTTCTATCTTATCTTTAAAATTTTAATACACCTACTTCACACAAAAATAAAAATATACCTATTTATGACAATAAATTATGAAACATAGGTACTGTTTCATTAAGTGGTCGCTATATGTTGGAAACAAAAATTGAGGAAAAAAAATATTACTAAAATGGCTATGAGAAATTTTTGAAAATTATTATTTTTAAGATCCGCATTTCTTCGCAAATTCGGTATAATTTTGGTACCAAAATTGTAAAATAAATAAAATAAATTTGGAAGAAAAAAAAACAAAACCTTAAAACCGCAATTCGATATCTTCGTACGTCGAATTTTATAATTCACATTCTCAATTGCGCCCCCTTTAATAATTTTCTAGTGAATATTTTAGCAATATTTTTTTCCTATGTTACTATACCCAGTAGTCCCAAAGATACCTTAATAGCTGATCAATTGATAAATGAACCAATTTCTTTAAAGATAGGCCCATTTGTAACAAAAAAACAATGCAATACTTTATATTAAAAAAAGTTTCAATTCACGATTTTAAACTATACCATAAAAGGTCAAGTATCATAATCGTTTTAAGTGTACAGGACTGACAGATGTCGTAGCAAAAGCATTGCAAAAACACAACAGACTTACTGTGACTTGTTCGGAGTATTTCTTTAAGGCTTCTCGCAAATATGCCGTTTGGGGATGACCGGAAACGACTGTGTATTGGTTAGCAATAGCCTGCGCCACTTTATCTTGCAAACCAAACGTAACTAAATTCCATATAGCTACATTCTGTCCAACGTTAAGGCCGTCAAACAAACAACACTGTTTAGGACCTTCCATTACTTTTATAAATAACAATCTAAAAGAGTTATCCACATTACGTTCGCTCTTATTACCTATCTAGGCTATTAAGCAAATTAGTATAACTATAAATTGTAAAACTTACTTAAGATTATTATCAGTTAACCACATTTCTTGATCGTTATCATTAATTTTAAGTCGGACAATTGTTCCTACGGTATCAAACTCATTCGACAACGCTTTTCCCGTGGTATAACTTATAGAAGAAATGGGCAAAACACGTCTGTTAATTTCGTCGAATCTCTTTAAATTATCTTCGTCTAAACAACGAAATCTAGTTCGAGAATTTGAGGCAAGATCTCCACTTTTCCTAGTCAATAAATCAATCAATCGCTGCATTAATTGATAAAAATTGAAAATAATTTAGGAACAAATTGTTCAAAACCCTCCCCTTCGTGAAAATTATACCCCGAAGTTTTTTCGTAAAAAAAAAAACTTACTTTGGTAGCAAATTGTAAACGAGAACAGTTCGCCCCTCTTTAATCATGTGCAGATGATCTTCCGTTGGTTTCCAAATAGTAAAAATGTGCAATTTATCAGAACTTTTATCATAAGCGTCAAAAACTGCCAATTTCCAGACTTCTGTTACCTCTCTTTTGGAACATTTTAATTTTTCCAATTCTTTTTTTATTCGTCTTTGGACTTCTTGGTGTCTATCTGACTGCACTTTTTGTTGATAATCGATGAGAAGTGTTTGTTGCGAAGGACTTAACATCTCCTTTAATCAAAAACAACTTGTTTAACACAATTTTATTATCTTATACAGTTTTAAGATTCCCAATAGGTAGATATTGTAGTTGAAATTTTTTAAAGGATAGCCAAATTTAATTAACTATAACCAATAGCTTTTAAAAAAAGGATTTAAAAAATAATAAATTTAAAGACGAAACAAAAATTCTTCATTAATTAATTTTAAAATACAGCATGTAATAATTGTCCACGTATTATTATTTATTGTATTTCGTTTCTTTACGTATATAACCCACAATACACTTCAGTAAATCTTATTGTATAATTTCATACAGTAAATTAAGAAACTTAATAAGCATTATGAAGTGTAAACCGAACCGCCCCAAATATTTTTTTTATCTTGTGAAAGATAGTAAAATGTTTCTCTAAAAATTAGCGTTTAATATCGTAATAAACCATAAACAACACACCTTGAAAGTATCAGGATCTGTACTACTTTCCATCAGATTAAAAATCGTTTTTGGACAGTGAACCTTCGAAATTTCGTTAAAGCTCATTTTACCCAACGTTATTTTTTTCCTTTCCTCAATTAATTCTTTTTCGTATTGATTTTGAATTCTATAACTGATCTCCTCAAATGTACCATACTGCGTACCCTCCCATTCTGACACATATTTCTCTTCGGCCCTTTTATTTCTCCATACTAAAATAATTTGCAATTTATTTATAACTCAAACCGCAAAAAAGAAGATATTTTTACCGCAAGTTCCATCCGGATTTTTTTCCATGTATCGAAGAGGGTAAACTCTTGCTATTAAGAGTTTTGAGCAGCCAATAATGCCACCCTCAAGCTGTACCGTAGAGAGGGGAATTGGAAATGGCAAACAACTTTTTTGAAAACCTAATTTGGCATGCCAGTGTGCCGGTTTTGTACAATTATAAGAAACTTTTAATCTTACGTTATCCGTTTGCTACAAATCCAAGAAAATGCTAAATTATAGTTATACCTGTCTTTAGACTACTTTGTTTTTAAAATTGAGTTTAAAGTTTTTTGACTCTCGCAAATCTTTTAGAAAAAAAAGAAAAATTTATAATCTTCCTCAAAAATAGTCCAAGCCCTTACAAAGGTTGGTCCTGAATGTACGTTTAAAAATACAAGGACCAATTTTTTCTAAACATAAAATGAGTGGCCTTCAAGCACTTAGAACTTGAAAGCTTTTTTGTGCATTTTGTATTATAGTAAACAAAATAACGAAAAAGTTTAAATTCAAACAAACCTGAAGAGGATGGCAACCTTCGCAATTCAACAATTCTGCGCATTGGGTAATAATTTTAATTCCGACTGATATTTTTTTCCTTAAGACAAGGCTATTTAAAGGGGCATCTATAACAGCTTTTACGCTATACCAACCATCTGATAATTCCAATTCGTGTTTATTGTAAGCTACCTACACGAAATAAAGCAACAAACATTAATTAAGTAGTTTAAAATAACGCGTCGTAATACGTTACTTTTATTATGTCTGATACCAAAAGGATCATGCGTTTGACGCTTGTGTCGTCCTTTTCTAAAATTCTGCGTAAACAAGGTCTTTCGCTTTTATCAATTTCTCTATCGTATCTAAAATAATCTAGAGGTCAGAAAAACCACAAACACAAAACAACAGCAGAACTTTTGTACTGTGTATACTAAACTTGAATTAAAATCAAAACTATAAACAGGAAAAACGACGCCAATTTAAACAATTTAGGATACACTGCACATTTTATCTGCCTTTAACCTTTCGTTAATTTAACATTTGAAGAACTACAAAACCTGTATTTCATTTGCTGCATAACATTTTCTACGTTGAGGCAATTTTCAAATATATCAGGATATTTTCGTTCCATGCTTGCTAACTTCCACACGATCCATTTGAAATGATTATTTATCCAACCAAGTGGAATGAGCTTTGGTTCTACGCCCGGCGTAGTTTCAAAAGCGATTTTAATTTCGGGTAATCCCACATAATCTTTTATATTTGGTACAATTGTCGAACCATCAACTGTATGCAGAACAGATGTGTATCCTTCTGAAGAGGTTTGCCTATAATAAGCCTTACTGTATGGAAAACTTTTGACAAAATTGATTTAAATCCTATTTATCCGTTCAGACTTACCAAGGACAATAAAAGTGAACGTGTTCTGCATTTTTCGGAGATATTTCAAACAACTCATCTCGAGAATTTTTCAGTGCGTCATTTTTATTAAAATTTAAAACTTCTTGTAAAGATAACTTCTTCTGTTCGCTTTTACGCCTGTAAAGTGCTCCAGCAGTAGGTCTACAACCAAAAAAAAATAATTACATATTTATTTCAGTTTTTTCATTTTTATCATTTCTAACCGACGCATTTGATTATTTTCGTCTTCAAGGAGATATATCTGCTGACACATTGCCTTGTGCCTTTCGTTAAGCACTTTTATGCGAATTTCTTGAAGCCTAAGTTCATCGTTTATTTTGTTTATAAATGATGACGTATTGCCAGTGTCGTCGTCCCTTTTCCAAAATATCACATTTTTGCCGGGCACAACTTGGTTTTCATTGGAATACGCAGTTTTAACTTTTGCTTTTATGGGAGATATTTTATCAATATCTAATGCTGTTTTAAGTGCACTAGAATTAAGTGAAGTTCTCACTGGAGTGGACGTTGGGAGACTAACATCATTTTTTTCGATAGGTATAACATTAATTGATTTTGGCATTTTCGTGGGTTTAAGATCATCAAGATTTGGAGTGAAAACCAATGCCTTTTTGGGCGGAGTGTGTCGAACATTCACTACTTGGTCTTGTAAGTTTTCAAACAATTGTTTCATCTTTTCAACTTTGTGTTCCGGAATGAGGATCTGTTTATACGACGATTGGACGCCTAGACGTTTCTTTCCTGAATTTGGCCGCACAGTTTCTTTTCTGTTGTTAACAGGTGTACATATTTGCGGGTCACCGCTCTTCGCCAAACTTCTGGGAGGAGTAAACATTTTCTCAAGCTTATGTTTCGCTTCTAAATAAGATCCATTAGCAGGACAAGTCTCTGTGGTATGTACTGGTAAGTTTTCTTTTTCATCGATATCTTTAAATATTTGTTTTGACTTTAAAAGTGCTTTTTCATCAATTTGAACATCCTTTCCAGAAGCTTTCTTAAACCCGACACTTATATCTGGTTTTACTGGATTAATAACGATTTCAGAAGTTGTAGATTTAGTAGTTGTTGGAATATTGTTAAAGTTAGTATATTGAGTACAATTTTTACTTTCAACCATACATAAAATGTTAGAAGTAGAAGATTCCTTATTTGCTATTAATGGCGACTTATAAACCATTTCACAAACATCTTTTAACAAACCGTTGGATTTTGTTAAAGCAGCTTCAGATATACGCAGTGGTTTATTAGATGCGGTTTTAAATGAAGCCAATTTCAAATCTTTCTGGAAAAAGCTGTCGTGTGTTTGCGACGATGTATCCACCTCCTTCTTTTCAGATCTTCCATATAGGGAATGGGGACTAGTATATTCCAGAGATAAATGAGAGACAATTTCAGATGATTCCATTTTAAGAGAAGGTTCTGTTATCTCCTTATAGAGCATTTTTGATTTTGCTATACCGGCTTTAAATTGTTCCAGATCTTCTCTTAGAGTTTTTTCAATTTGATTATTGTCAAAACCAACGTGATCGCCAGCTTCTGAATTTATTCCTTGAGTTGATAGGACATTGGTTGGCGTTCGACTTTTATATTTAAAGATTGACTTTGGCCTATTTGATTCTTCTGAAGTTTGACTTGAAGCAGGTCTTTTTGATAATGAAGTGGAAAGGTGTTCATCTGATTTTAGAGGTTCCTTACAAATAACGACTTCTTGATCATCACTTGAATTTAATGGATAAATTGGACTATCAAGTGTTTTCTTTAACAAAGCTTTCACTCTTTTTATGGAATCTTCAGATATTTCGATGGCTTTGCCAGAAGCGCTGGTGAAACCAACATTTTTCTCCTTTTTTAAATCAGATTCTATAGCTTGAAAATCGTCAGGGCACTCTCTATAATTTACTTGAACAGCTTTGGCATTTTGTTTAGTATGTGATGTTTGACATCCTGCTGATTCATTTTTCTGAAACTCCACCTTTCCCAGATTTTCAACAATTCTGTGAAGTTCATCAAATATTTTAAGAGAATTATTGTATCCAGATAGTAATTGTGTATCTGAATTCTTATTGTCTAACAATGAAACTTCTGGGTCTAATTTTTTGTCTAAAGTATCCTTGTTAATAACATTCAAATTATTAACGGAAGGCATGTTTTGTGCTTTATTCTCTGTGCATATTTCATTTGTTTTTGTTACAGTATTTAAATTAGTAGGAATGTTACTCTCGTTAACTTCATCAATTCTGTTAAGTAGTCTATTGTTTTGTGAATATTTTTTATGAAAATCGTTATTCACTTTTGATATTGAATTTTGCATATTCTGAGAGTTAATTTCTGTTATTGGAGAACTTTCCATCCTCATTTTCTTATTAATTCTTATACATTTTTCAGAATTTGGTCTTTTAGAAATTTTACCATCATCGTCGTAGGAAATTTCTTCAAGATTATTGGACTTCATAACTTTATTTTTACAGTATTCTACTATCTTTTTCAAGTTGTTAACTTTAAAAAGTTCCTCGGCTTCTTTGGCAGCATTAAATTTATCGCTTTGACTTGGTACACCAGTATTAACACTAATAATACTTTGAGCCCTACTGGAAATAGCGCTAATTTGCTCATTCATCATATCAATGATTTTATTGCATAAGTCTAAAATTTTATTGGATTGCATATATTCTCCTTTTTCAAAGCCACAAAAATCTGTTAGAGAGGCAGACAGTTCATTTAACATTAAATTATTTTCAGATAAAGCCATTGCCTGTAATTCCTTCATTTTGTCATCAGGCAATAAATCTGTAATTGAACTTTTTCTTGGAAGATTCTGACTAGTCATTTGTCCCAGAAGTTTCTGAAGTTCCTGTGCATCATTATCTAAAATGTCTGCAGCATCCGATAAAACGCTTATGTTTTCAGAACGAGCTATTGATTCCTCTATATGTTTAGTAAAGTTCTGTGCTTCTGATACAAACGAAGTATCTTGTATTTTTTCACTTTCTTCTAAACCATCAATTTTCATTTGAATATGTTCAGAAAGTTTATTTATAAGACTTCCTGCTGCTTTTATTATATGAGTATCGTTTATTTCTTCACTTGTGCTACATTTTAATAAAAAAGGTTGTTTTGTTAGCTGATAAGCCAATGTATATTGCGAAAATGAATTCAAATGTTCTGACTCTGAATCAGATGAACATTTAATGTTCCTATTACGAAAAGTATTTAAGTTTTTTTGAGGTGAGTGCTTTCTATGGCGTCGTTTAACTTTATAGCCTTGATCTTGTTCCTGTAAAGTAGAAGACTTGAAACTACTTATGTTGGATTTAATCTGGGTATCATTTGAACAAAATATATCGTTAAACAGCCGTTGGGTGACCTCATCAAAGTCTGGCGGCAAGTGTATTTCTTGCCCTGCAGCTGTTTTGAAGCCACATGCGCCTTTAATGTTGTCATTAATTGTTAACCCAGAGAAGTCTTTCAACGATTGTAAAGCAAAATCGCCTGCTTCTTGAAATGAAAATTCACTCTTTTCTTCCTTTACTGCAGGTTTTCTCTTTTTCTTAACAGGTGATGTAGGAACTTGAAATTGAAAGTCACTGACATCAGAATTGGATTTTATAATGCTCTCGTCATTACTATTACTGGCTTCATAAAATAGATTGCACACTTTTGTTCTTTGATTTTCTATTTCTTTTATTTTATTAAATTTGTCATTGATGTTTAAACAGTTGTTTAAAACACTTAAGTCTGGTAATGGTAATGCATATTGGTCTTCCTGTTCACCTTGATCTATTTGTTCATTTTCAACTTCCTTAATGACTGGAATACTCCTTTTGGTCCTTAGTTTTCTATGTCTACGCCCAAAAAATTGTTTCTTATTTAATTTACCGTTATTTAAAATTGGAGATAAGGGTCTTTCGTGTGAACCTACATTTTCTTTTCCTTCCTTTAAAACAATTTTATTTGCAGCACTGCGATCCATAATTTTAACTGAACTAAAAAAACATATTTATAAACTTTTTTTGCTTTAACAAATATAAAAACAATTGCAAAATACTACAAATATCTGACGTTGACAAAAAGGTTATATTTTTAAATAATTCAAAACATTATTGTATCTTTTTGACTAACAATGAATGAAATTAATAACTTACCCATGTACTATTATGGTAAAATAATTTGAATACTTCAATAATAATGAAATATGTTCGAAAAACGTAATAATTTTATTGTGTTTATTTTTCCCGCAATAACAAACTAAAACACTGTCATTTTTTTTTTTATCATTCTACAAAACAAAATAGAAGTTAGTAGGATGTTCTCAATTATTCAAAGCTAATACTTCGATGTAGGATAAATTGGAAAAGTGCTATTTAATTATTTTCCCGTCAAATTGCAATACTTTGTTATTCATATTACTACTACACGATTTTATTATATGTTTAATTTTTGATCTTATTGTAAGTTTTCGTATATCAATTATATCATGATTATGTCGTTTAAAATTAATGAATATCCCTAAAAATACTTGTATCTATGAAATCATAAATATTTGACAGCACCTGACATTTGTTGTCTGACAAGTGACAACTAATGCAACTTAAAATAACTTATAAATAAGTTGGAGATATATTTACACAACAAATAACAAATAAAATTGTAACTGAAACTAGAAAGTAACATTGTTTCCATATATAAAAGAATCCATGTAAGTTACTGGTCACCTAATTTATGTCTGGCAGATCTCAGTTATTCAAACATTTGTATTGATTGGTAATTAAGGTTATAAAACTAAATTGTTTGTTTTGTTGTCTTTTAGCATTTTCATGCTACTATGCCTTCTTCCATCAAACCTAAAGGGTCCGCTGGCAACAGCAGAGTGCCCCCCGTAACCCCAATGTCTGAAAGACAACAAATGGCTCTCTTAATGCAAATGACTTCTCAGTCAAATGATTCAGGATCTCGGAGCCCCAGTAGCAGTAGTTCTTCAAGAATGAAAGATAGAAACGAGAAGGGCGAGACTCCGTTACATCTTGCTGCTATTAAAGGCGACGTAGAGCAAGTTTGTAAATTGTTGGCTCACAGGGCAGATCCAAACATAAAAGATTTTGCTGGTAGGTGGGAAACATCATTTGTGATGAATTATAAAATAAAATTTTGCTTGCAAATTTTTTAATTGTCAACGAAAATAACCAGATCTCCATCATAAACAGAATGTTGGATGTGCATAACCTCACAATTGTGGTAGATGTTAGATTATAAACTACCCATACATAATATAACTTGCTATAAACTTAATGTAAAAGTTAAACTGACTATAGGAAGATTGTAATTAACTGACACAACAGAGAAGTAGGGAGAATTGCAGTTCGGCTGTGATGTTTTGGTACCACATTAAAGTGTTCTTTTTATTGTGTTACTTGGCAGATGAAATATGTTCCTCACCAGTAGACATTTTGTATTTGATACTATATTTGCCATTTTACTTCATATGAAATATTTTCTTTGAGATTTTTTTAATTTAATGGTTTTTCTTGTTGCTACAGGTTGGACTCCTCTTCATGAAGCGTGTAGTCGAGGGTGGTATGAAGTGGCGCTCAGACTAATTCAGGCAAGAGCTGACGTTAATGTTAAAGGATTTCAAGATGACACTCCCTTACACGATGCAGCTTCAAGCGGGCACTTAAAACTAGTAAAACTGCTTGTGGAGCGAGGAGCAGATATTCACGCAAAAAATTATTATGGAAAGACACCATTAGATGTCGCCGCAGCCGGTGTTGCCCCAATTATGCTGAATCCCAGCTTACCCATATCAGGTATTTACAATCATTTTTATTATCAAAATATCTACATATATACAGAAAGAAGTGTGCTTACTTTTAGCAACTATTAGTTTTGAAAAAAGTATTTCTGTAGGTGTTGAATATACTTCTTCAAATATAAATATGGTGTCGGTGATCTTAATTATATTGATATTATATTACATGCAAAACATTATTAGATCATAAAATAAAATAGAAATAATATCACTGGTGTTAGTCTCGTTTAATTTATGAATAAAAATCTACTAGGTATCTAAACATTTATCAGGTTTTGATAAGCAAAATAAGTAAAACTAACTCCAGTGTTACTATTATTATTTATATTCCAATACATTCCATTTAAATAATAATATTTAACGGAGACAGTGGCAATTACAAATAATAAAAAACAGTGTCTCACCCCTTTACCACATTTAAAGTGGGCGAAACACGTGTCCGCTTTTATAATTTGTTTGTGGTAAAGGGGTGAGTCTCTGTTTTTTAACATTCCATTGTAAATTAAAATGTTCTTAACTATTACACCAAAATAAGTCGCCCTGTACACAAGAAGTCAACATTTAGAGACTTTTTCTAAAAATAACAGTAAACCGTAAACGTTAATAACTAAGGACTTCTGGTTTAAAATCTAATTAAAAGATAAAAAATAAATATCTTTCGAGTTGTACCTGATCGTAATGCAAAAAACTGGTTTTATTAATTTGACATTTATTAAAGACTCGATCTTTAGATGCAGGTGCATTTTTTTAAATAGGTACTTATTTAAATTATTCGATTCGCCCAACAGGATAAAAGACATTCTGTAATAAATAATTGGCTATGGCCGAAATTTCTTAAATGTTAATGTTATAAAAAAAAATGAGTTTTAAACTTTAATAACCTGCATATGAACAAATTTTAATTCACACGATACAATAGTAAGAAGTAAAGTAAAATAAACTTATGAAATCGAAAATAGCTATGAACACATCTACTCTGCTAAAGTATATAATGTATAAGAATGTGTATACCTAGTGATTCATTAAGGTTGGCTACCAATCATAACTCGAAAACTTTTGGGTATAGAAATTTAAGAAAAGTTATTACTGAAATGGCCATGAGAAAATCTTAGAAATAACTTTTAAGCTCAGAATTTTTCCGCAAGAGAGCGCAATTAATAGGATGAATAATAGAATTTAACGTTTCTCCGAAAATTCTCATATAAAGCTGTAACTATCATTAAAAATCCTGAAAAATTCCGCAAGTTCTGTCTAGCTAAGTTCATTGGCGTACCAGTTTCAACAAGAATGGGGGAAGCCCCTGAATGTCAAATTATTTAAATCGCTGTATCTTTTGAACGGTTTATCCGATTTTAGCAAACTCAGTCTTATTTGAAAGTGATGTGTAAGTGTTTACAAATACTGTGTATATTGGTACCAGATAGTTTTGAATAAAATTGCTAGAGGGCGAAATTCGCAATAATAACCGTTTTTTTTTTAAATTTATCACGACAATTTAAATCACACCGTATAGTTTTGATGTCATAGTTGAAAAAAAAATATTAGTAGCTTTGTAAGTTGCATTAGTTACAATTACTTTTCATTTGCCATATTCGGTACCACTCTTCACACTTTGTCTAGGCTAGGGGCTAGTCTAAATTATATGTATATTTAAATCTCCAAATTAATTTTATCTTTCGCGTAAGTTGGACTAGTCCTACGCCTAACGCAAAAGGATGAAGGGATACACGAAATATGACAAATAAAAACCACTTTTTACTCAGTAGTTTCCTTTATACGGTCGATGGCCACCCTTAATGAAACACCCGGTACAGGGTGTCTACTGTCTAGAAAATAGTGACGGGTGAAATGAGGTGGGTATCTTATTAAGCAGTGTTTTCGGTTACGTATTTAAATAAACCGTGCTGTGCTCTCCCTTACTAACTGGGATGCAAATAGTCCCCAGTCCTGAGACCAGAAACAATAGTTGTGATGATATTGTCAATTTTTAGTGCCATGCGTACGCAACTTCCGTTACATGCTAAAATTTAATACCTTTAACACACCAAAATAACTACATAATTCTGATAATATTGCACCCATCAACTTTTTTGTCGTTTACTTGTCATCTACACTTTTTGGTTTATTATTTATTTGGTTAAAAATTTTACTACATATCTTCATGGATTTTGAAGTGTAATTATTTAAGCCAGCATAAAAGAGACAGAAAAATAACAAAGTTTTGTTGTCTCCTCCAAAGTTAAAAATGATATATTTATCTGTACAATTTTTTGGGACAACCCTGTTTGCAATAACTATTAATTTAGTTGTTACTTATCGATTACTAGAAAGTTATGTATGTATATTTGTATATTGGCTACTAATAAATATACCACAACATATGATTTTCTTGACATAACTAATAAGTAATTAGATGGTGTCTAATATTTATCATAAAACAAATATTTTTAAAAAAATAACAAATGTGACTGCGAATAAACGTTGGTAAGTAAACGTTTGGTACAGTTTTTTTTTTCTTTTCTTAAATATGCCTATACCTGTGTAGAATTTAATAGCTTGTATTAATTAACTAACCTGTTTTCCTTTCAACGGTTGAATTACTCTGCAGTTCCCATGAAGTCGGATTGTACACTCTTGTCCAAAATAATAGAACTACTAACTGCTGATCCCTGAAATAAATAATTTAAATCAGTCAAAAGTGGTGTTATTATTACATAGCACCAAAATGTCTTATATTTGTAAATGTGCAACCGGAAGTTCATACTTAATAAATTTATAACATGAAAATATCCTGTATGGTATTTTGTAAGTTTTACAATACAATTTTCTAATTCTTACTTAATACAAAACTTGCAAGACACCCTGTATAAGTTTGAATTAACGAAAGTGACGAAAACAATTTCCATTTAACTAATAGTGGAAGTCCGTAAAAACGGGTCAGAGTGCAATAACCATTCGACCACCTATATAAATACATATGTTGATTTTAAGTGGGCGGTTATGTCTGGCAAATCTAACCTTGGGATCGACTATTTCCTCGAAAATTGAAATTTCGGTTAGATTTAATTACATTTACGTATCTACTTTTTTACCTATTGCAGATTTTTTTTATTTATATAAATTAAGTTCAATTTTATGATAAGCATTTGTTATTATATGTATGGTTAAATGTAATGGAAAATCGATTAAGTATTAATCAAACTGTTTAAAAATTACATGCCATGTAAACGTTCAGTCTCATTAAACGCTCCACTTCCAATAACCTTAACCCTTGGTCGTCATCGCCACGACCTACCCTCATGCGCGCGCCATTCTATTTTATCGAACGCATTTCGGACAATATTTATTTGCACTAGGTATACAGTGAATAGCAGAAATAACGTAGTTTTCAACAATTTTTTCATTATAGGAGTAGAGTACCTACGTGCTTCTCACTGTCTTGCCTCTTACATACATATACATAATTGAATAATAACATAATGAGGTAAATCCGCCTTCAATCGTATCAATTTATGGATGAAAACATTACGTCAATGTAGTACAAAATATTTATCATGAACCAGAAAGAATTGGTTATAAAAATAAAAAGTATGTATAAATAGCGATATAATATGAAGCTACGTACTCTTAACTACGAGGTCATGTTTTAATGTAGGTACAATGTTCTCTTTAAATTTAAAATACATAAATATGTAGCGTATTAATTAGAAAAAGTAATAGTTGCTGTATAATTTATGCAGTATCTATTATGATTTTGTATAAATTGGGATTTGTGAAAGGGTGCTTAGTTACAATAAGGTTTATGGGGTAGAAAATGAATCGAAGCACTTTGGGAAAGCTTCGAGTTATTGATAGAGCTTCAAGCACAGTAACAGTAAAAGTGCTTCAAACACGTTAGGGAGGCTTCAGGTATTTTAAGAGAATTTCAAACACTTTCAAAATACTTAGTGAAGTGCGTTAAAAAGGATTCAAAAACTTTAAAAGTCTTTTAAACACTTCAGGGATTCTTTAGGTGTTTCAAGGGAATTTCAAGCACTTTCAGAGGAATTATTCAAACACCTTGATAGAGTTTCTTCGGTAGAGCTGAAATCTCTGTAATGGGGCATAGAGAATTAAAAAAAGACTTATTGAAGCACATTAGTAGGCTTTTTTTTAATACTTTAGGAAGACATTAGATATTTCAAGATTTCAAGAATTTCAAGAAGAATTCAAGAATTGTAAAAGGGTTTAAAAAACTAAGAGGCCTTTAAGCACTTCGAAAATGTTTTAGATACTCTAAAGGGAAGCCTTTTAAATTTTTTTAAGAGTGATTTCAAACACTTTCAGAAGAATTAAAATAAAGCATCTTGAAGGAAATTCAGTCTTTTTGATTTAGGAAACTGAAGCAAAATTGTAAGAAGGTTTAAAGCACTTTAAAAGGGCTTTAAAAACTTTAAGAGGCCTTTAAGCACTTTGAAAATGTTTTCGATACTCTAGGGAAGCTTCAAATATTTTAAGAGGATTTCAAACACTTTCAGAAGAATTATTAAAGCATCTTGAAGGAAATTCAGTCTTTTTGATAAAACTGAAGCAATGTAAGAGGGTTTAAAGTACTTTGAGAATACTTATTCAAGCATTTTAAGAGTTTTTCAATGACTTTAAGAAACATTTAGAGAGCACTTAAGAAAAGCTTCAAATACTTTAAGAGCATTTGTAACACTTTCAGAGAAAGTATTAAAGTATCTTTTAGGACCTTGAAGTTTTGATAGAAATTCAAAGAGGACTTATCAAGTACATTAAAGATAATGGAGCTCTTTCATGGAACTTCAAGCATTGTAAGACATAAAGCACTTTAAGAGGGCTTGAAGAACTTTAGGGAGGGTTCAAGATTTTAAGCACTTTCAGAGGACTTATACAAGCACCTTGAAAAGCTTCAAGCTCTGTAAGGGAGTTTAAAGTACTTATTCAGGCACTTTAAGAGGCTCGTACATTAAGTTCCTTGGTAGGGGAGGTTTTACGTAAAATATTTAAACACCTGCGACTTCATCCTACATGTATTCGTTGTAGGTTAGTTTTGACATTGACTGTACATCCCCGAACAACCACTGAATTTGTAAATTTTTTGTACGCATGCGTCGGTCGATGTGCGTGCATATGCGTGCGCGGTAAGAATCGCGTCAATTGGTCGTTTTCAGTTGGAAGTTCGCAGACGAATCCGATTCTCTCATTAGCGGCCCCGACTGACTCTCAATTCGCACATAACAAGGTGCGATAAGCAGAACATTAACATACGCGCGTTTGCCGTATGTAGTTGTCGCTATCTCTTTGTTCCCTTCTTCCTTCCTACCTACACGGCAGCCACAAAATAACAAAAAGCGGCGAACGATAGCGGCCCTGTGCCCTTGCTTCTTGCCCGTCCATTCGTAGTAAGATGCGTCGGGCTTCTCAGACACACAAAGGTATGTCATGGCATTGCTGTTGGTTGTATTCTACTATGCCGGTACTGCGCTGCTGCAAGGCAAATGCTACAGTCATAGTCGTCATTTAATTTAATTACTTAATTATATTATTGATAATAGTGTTGTTATTTAATTAACGCTGACTGTTGTTGTAGTATGTACATAATTTTATTGTAGGTACATTAACTGAAACAGAGATTGATGACTATTATTGTTATTGTTGGATTGGCTGAGCTGTAGCCGCAAAAATGTTTCATTTCCCACTTGCCCAGTAGTAATAATATAAGTTGCTGTGTTGTGTGTTGTTATGTTTTGTTCGTTCATAGCTCTCGCTCATTTTGACTCTATTATGACTCTGCCCTGTGTGTTACGCATACGATACGACACAGCACAGACGTACACTTGAAGTAGACCGGTTTAGTTTTACTTTAGTAAGTTAGATTGTCGGTTCGTAAAACGACGTGTTCGTTCATGCCATTAGACACCGCACCAAGTCGAACGGACGGGAGTCTTTGTTCTCTCACGGCCAAGTGCATCACGGTGGTGGAAGACGCGCGTCGTTCGTTCGTTGTAAAGTACGTTCGAAGGAATTCAATTTCTGTTGTTGCTGCTGCCGCTGCTGTTATTATTATTGTTGTTGTGCATGTCGAGTCGTAATACGCGGGTTGTGGTGTTGGAAGCTCTGTTACTTTCTGTTATCCGAATCACAAAAGACTTCCTACGTTTTCTGTAGCCCCGGTTGCTGCACTACTTTGACATTGCAAATACGCATGATGATGTTTTTGTGGTATGTTGTTATTATGTGTTTACCTATTATTATTTGTAACGATGAAAGCGGCGCGGCGTTTGATTTTATGTGGACAAAATAGGGCGGATTAGGTGTTTCTTAATCTTCTAAACGAATTCGTTTATTAAACTTTTCTAATTAACAATTATAATCAAAACAGGAATTATCCACAATTGTATTAATGAAGTTCCTAGTAGTAATAAAATATTTAAATAAAACTAAATTTGGTGTTGTAATAAATATTCAAATAACATCTACGATATGTCAGTTTTTTAATTAACTATGCATTTATAGCAGAGTAGGTAAGTAAGTATGGGTATAATATTTATGACCATCTACGTTTTTTGCATTAAAATTAATATTGGTAATAATGGTGCATTTTTTTTATGTGGGCTGTTATAAGTAGGTACATGCCTGCCCTCCTCCCCAACTGTCAGTTTTCTCATAATCTAAAAATTAGTATCTGAACAAATATTGAACTGTATGTAGGTAGGTATACTCTTATCAACCTAAAATGTTGTTTTTAAGAAAAATAAAATAGATTATTTAGTTTTCAAATTCGCCCTCCCCTCCTTAGTCAAAATCCTAGCTATACCCTTGAACCTAACCTAAACCTTGAAGGAACTGGGAACTTCTTTGATAGAAATTTAAACATTGTAGGAGGATTCAAATCACTTTAAAAATACTTATTCAAACACTTTAAAGGGGCTTAAAGAGCTCAAAGGGCCTTTACTACTCACTTCAAAAGAGTTTTAACCGCTTTAGGGAGGCTTCAGATAAATTAAGAAGATTTCAAACACTTTCAGAAGAATTATTAAAGCATATTGAAGGAACTTGAAGTTCTTTCTTAGTAATTCAAACACTGTAAGAGTATTTAAACCACTTTAATTTTGATTAAAAAAAAAGAATCCCAGATTTGTAGTTTGTGAGGCTAAATTAGAATTAGATTAAGTTTTTGCGGCCATGATAGTTCCTTTTTAGGCAAGTCAACTACTAATAGTAAAACACTTGTTCAGTTTCTCCCACCTCTAGTGTTTTGTTAACTATTGGCCTGAACAACGACGTGGCCTTTGCTCAACTGACATGGATAATAATACGGTAGGGTTGATGATAATATGACGCACGATAGACGGGTCTTTTACTCTAATCGACCGATTTCAGTGAACTATATTCGACTGCAGCATGATTTATTTTGTTTGAGCGCAATTGTTCAGTTGCCTTCCCATGGTATTTTCTGTAAACTTGTTAAACTTGTCATAGTGTATTTATTATTTCACATTTATAATGATTTAGAAGAAAGCAAAGTTTTACAAAGTATTGCCTGCTATTACATGCGAATTTTTTTAGAAATGGCAAATTACGGAGAAGGCAGACAACTAGTATATGTTTAAAATTTTAAGTTTATTGACAAATAAAATGTATGTATATACATCATATACTAGCAGCGTTGCCTGGGTAAGAATATATTACACGTTTGATTGAACATTCTAGAATATTCGCGAATTTAGAACTATCAAGAACATCCCATAATGATTCAAAACATTCTCTAACTTTTTACACACTCTGGAACGTTCTTGAATGATCTTCAAGATTCTGGAACATTCTTGAACTTTGCCAAATCATTCTGAAATGTTATAATAAAACATTCTTTTACTTCTTAGAACATATGTGAACTGCCTGTAATAGTGATGTCAATATTGTAATGATTCGTTACTCAATACTCGTTACTTGGTAGTAATCGTAGTAATCGAGTACTACTTTGAGAAAGTAATCGTTACCGATTACTTTTAGTTATACCGCGTCCCATCGGTACTCTCGGTACTGTTCGGTACATTAATCGTAGGAGTCGTAAGACAAAGTAATCGAGGTAATCGGTAATCGATATGCCATGCCAGTTCGATTACCAATATTATTTTGTGCAGGATATGGGAACAAAAAATGTACCATGTACCTGTTATATTCAATATCCATACTATGTACCTAAGTACATATCTAGGTATATATGATGTATGGGTGGAAATGAAACAGAACGAAGACTATCTATGACAAAGACAAGCTCGTGCTTAAAGGACTACTTGCACCATTCATCGTGTTATTATTTTATTATAAACATGTAGATCAGCATCGCGTCGTCGTTTGCGTCAACATACGATAATATAAATATCTGTATTTATAGTTACGTATAATTTAGGTACTAGGTACAATGTTAAAAAATGGCTTGTTGAGTTCTATTGATTTATAAAGAGAGCTGCACTTTTCTTATTGTTATTATTATAAAACTAAATTTCTGTTGAACTATTTATTTTTTATTTAGGAATAAAAGATAATAGATATAAAAAGGGAATAACATAATTATACATATAGGTACATATTACCGATTATTTACTGGTAATCGCCGTTACTGTGGATCGTACCTAGGTAAACGATATTATGTATTACAGAAAAAGTAACTAGTATTTGTAACGATTACAAAGTAACGAGTATTGATTAATAAAGTAACTGGTACTAACGAGTACCAAAAAGTAATCGTACTTGACATCACTAGCCTGTAACATTCTAAAAAAATCTGCTTCATTCTCATCCCCACTCCGTGCTGTTTGCTGGGTGAGTAGTGACATCAGTAGACGCCTGGCGGGGATGACTAATCGATTGATAATAATTGATCAGTTATTGACCACTGAGAGTTGAAGATTATTACAGTACTAATATCGCTATTAAAAAATGGGGGTTGGTGGTAGAAGAATGAAAATTAAGGGTAATATGTATTTTTTAATGCCAAATCATAAAAAAAAAATAAAAATTGTCCAAAAAAAAGTTAGGGGTGGAGAACCCTTATCACTTAGGGGTATGAAAAATAGATAATAGTAGATTCTCAGACCTACTGAATATGCATATAAAATTTCAAAAAAATTGTGACACGAGAATTTTATATATTAGATATTATTCTAGCAAACTACTTGAGAGCTTATGTGTAAAATTGAATGTGATGTTGCGCCATCATTAGTTAAATTTTAATTTATTTCCTAAACAAAATATTTAATTGCACCTACAATTTAAATATATACATATACAGATATACATTTACCTACACAAATGGTGTAATTGAATATATTACCTACTTTTTTTTGCTGTTTGCAAATGTGTACGTATAAGGCTGTAATTATAATTATTTCTCCAGAGTATTACACATGATAAAATATGATTTTAACCTTTTTTCACCGTTATTTTAACGTGAACTTTCACTTTTCCAATTTCTTAGTAACTTAGTATGTATATGTAGGTACGTTATGCTGTACATACATAACATGTTCGGCTAATTCACAAACGTATAAATATATCGGCTGATTTATTCATTAATCATTACATTAGTCCTTAATTAAGAATTTGATGGGTATTGACACATTAATTATTATAATCCTTGTGTCTACTTATTGCCGTCTTTACATAGATACATGATTGACTGTGTGTTTTGTTAACAATTTCACTTAGGTATGTGAAAGTACCAACATAAAAAGTATCAAGAGAAACTTTTCTAATCCGTTAGGTATTGTAGAAAATTTTAAGACTTCACATATCAAAATAAACTGCACTTTTGTGCACAGTGGTGGTGGTAGGCGTTTCGTTTTCGAGAGAGCGTCATCAGTTTAATATTTTTTACTACGGCCCTGTTATTTTTACGACTAAATCTTCTTATTCTTGATTAGATAATGGTACACTTGTGATTGCTTTAACATTTTAAAATTTTTACTAAATACGACTGAACGCCACCAAAATTATCTATTAGAGGTCATGACAGTATTATAGTCGATAAAGCACAAAATGTCCAAACAATAAAACCATGGTTGCTATTACATTTTTTTTAAATTAATGATTAAAAAAAATTGTTGAATATTTTGTAATTGATTAACTTTCATACTACCATGGCTTCCCCCCACTGGATAATTTTAATGGTGTTCAGAACCGTACTTGCATTGTCTCATGTATCATGTATTTTCTGATCCCCCCTCCCACCTCTATCCTCATATACTGATGAAGCTAACTTCATGATGATCCACCGCTTATTGTATGCAACTGTCTGTAGATGCTTCACGTACAGTAAAATCTTCCGCTGTTTATTTCAAGTGGGTCATCACAACAAAGTTTTCGAAATAAAATTTGCACGCTTGTGCACAATCAGCTGCTGCACTGGCACACCGACAACACACACATGCATTTTGTTACGCACGACATTTCAGCGTCAACAATATTTACTAAAACATGTGCATGTTTAATAGATATATATATGCATTTATGAAAGCCACTAATTTGTACATGCGACTGTTTATTTGTTCCATGCTGCTACAAATTTTATTGCAATTGCATACACGTTTGGCTTTTAGTGGGTTATTAGTTGCTATTCAAGAGATTTTACAGTATTGTCGATTTGGCGAAGCGCATTACGTATTTGCAAATTTTGGTATTTAATGAAAAATTTAGAATAACGTGTTATACCCTGCTGTTCCAATTTTTTTCAAATTTCTCAAATTATTTGGGCTACATAACAGCCCCTAAAGTATTTATTGACGAAATGATGCTTGGACTGAACAGGAGTCTGCTATCCTTTTTTGATCCTTCCTAAACATTGGACTGACCATTGGCTAACGTCAAAGCATAACTATTGACTGTAGCAGTCAATATTCAACCCAATAATGTTAAGGATAGTGAAGTATGAGAACGGTACGGTCCTGTGCTTTTGTTCAAACAGTAAAGTGTCCGCAAAGGGGCGTGTCGAGTGTTCACGTGGCGACACCCCTCGATTCTATGTATAGGGATGGAGTTTATGGTTGAGTATAATTATTAAAAAATCAATCTGGACGAGAAACGACAAACAAAATATATCTGCATGTCTTATCATCATATCAAGCAAATGTATAATTATTTTCATAAAAAATTCAGTACGTCATCCTAAAATTCTTCTGATTTCTACATTTTCATACTACTGCTATTTTTTAGAACTTCATCAAATTGTATATTTATATTTGTATAAGTATGTGTAATAACGGGCAGACCGTGTGAACAACCGTGCAGGTTACAAAATTAAAACCGTATCATCACATGTCAAAGCGAGTTGTAATAAATTGTGATGTTTGAGTTGACACTGACATACGCTTACATTTATATAAATGACTATAATACCAACCGCGGTTATCCCCAAGCACAAAAACATTTACATAAATAAAACTTTACCAAAGACTTGTACAAACCATAAAACTATAAACTCTGTGTCTAACAATAAGAGGCAGTGGCGGATTTACACATTTGCCGCCCGTCGGCTATTCAAAATTTGCCGCCCCTACTGACACCTGCAATTCTATACCCTAACTCACAATCAATTTTTTGTCAATGAAATTGCAACTTTATGATTGTATTATATTTTTATAAGACTAATCAACAAATATTGATACGAATTCATTGGGATTAAAAATGTAAGAATGTTAAGAACTTTCGTTGAATGGATATTTACAGCTTTTATTCATTACAATATTATCATTATTGTTTTTTTTAATTATCATCATTCTAAGAAATGTATAATATTTATGAAATTATGTGCAACAATATGCAATTTTTTACGTGTAAATTTATTAAATTTTTATTCTACACTCAAACAGGTTGTTAATATCATCAGAAATATCAATAGAAAAGTATTAATTTTCCACATTGTATATATCTATATAATATTTGTTATTGTTATTTTTAAGCAATTTTTTTTCGGATCCCATTTCTCTTCGAATAGATATATTTAAGTGGTGAAACATATTACACATTAATTGAATAGTGTGGGTGGACCTAAAGAAAAAACTATGGCAATAATTAATTAAAAAAATAGGTAAAAATACTAAATTTAAAATGTAATACTTAAACGCTATTGGAATATTTTAAAAATTCAAAATCACAATAGTATATTTTATAAATAAGCGTTTAGTAATTTTTCATATACAGACGTTAGTGTATTCAGTATACTGTATAGCACTAAAATATTGTAATTTTTGTTGATTTTTTGAGCTTCGTTTTTTTCCGTGTATAAGATAATATTTTTTCTATTTCTGTAAAACAAAAAAATTTTGGAGCAGAGTTGTTTGCCGCCCTATAGGCTCTAGCCTATTCAGCCTGCTGGTAAATCCGCCGCTGCTTAGAGCATTAACAAAATCTGCAGAAAAAAAGAATTAAGGAGGAAAAGGATACTTAAGAATGCTGTGAATATTATTTTGATTATTATGCAGTGCCTGAAAATTAAAAAGTCAAAGGGTAGTACACGGTGGACTTTTTTGTGTAGAAAAGTTAAAATTTCAGAAAAACCTAGGAACTGTTGAATTTATTTTTGAAGTGGACATCTTTTAATACCATTTCCTCCCTCTTCACAGACAAACTGATGCATACGTCACGCGTTTTCCAAATTTTCTATTGTAAAATTTTACTGAGCATCTTTCAATTTTTTTCGTTACGCCCAGTTAAAAAACCCTTTTGTCTTTTTATTAGGTACCGTTGTTAAGATAGAAATATCTGCACTGCACTTGCTGTCTTCACCACTCACAAATTTTCTGTCAATCTTCTTCGAACTTTCTGATTTTTATTATTTTACTACCCTATTGTCCACAGCCTGCCTTCGACAACTGTCAATCATTTTTCGCCTCAACTAAACTAGTCTGCATCCGTTTCTATCTCTATTAATCCAATTATTTCTAAAGCACTTTTTCTATCTTACCATCGCACGCGAAGTTCAGTTCACAACGATCGTCCTTATCAAAACAAGTTCCAAATTATCTTTCAAATTCGTGCGCCGCACTCCCATTTAGTTATTCAATAATTAATCCAAATACTTGTATATATTTTATTTTACGTTTTCTTTGTTTTTTTTGTTAATAAATCTTTATCATTGCCGTTTAATCTAGACTTCCATTATCATTATAATATCAATTAAAAGGAGACGTTAAAACCGTACATCATTAAGGGATTTTCCCAGAAAATTCGACTTACCGAAGAAGGCTCCAAATGTTATCAAGTTATCAAGAAGTTCGAGCTATCAAGCAAAAATTATACGTAGGTATTTCCAATACTTAATGCTATTGCCAACCAATTTAGTTCAACTTATGAAAATCGACTTATAGACGTTCCATTTATCGAAGTTTTAATGTAGTTAGTTACTTTGAACTGGACTAAATTTTTTATGGGTTAAAAAGTGAGTAGTAAAGAAATTAATAATATATTTTGGCATTAATAATTCAAAAACTAATGAAATTTGGAATTGTTGATGTTCGGGAGCCTCTCATAAAACAAACAAAAATGCAAGTGTGTAGCTGTTATATGGTAGTTTTTGAATTACGAGTTCTTAGTTATTAATAACTTTATTATGGCATTACATAAGGAATTAAGCATCATTGGGTATAAGTAAGTAGGTAGTTTACGTGCAATATTGCGTTCAAATATTTGGTCCAATTACTATTTTCGTCCAAATTCTTTACTCTTAAGGATTATGGTCATTGACAGTTGTAATAAAGGAGTTCCAGTATCGATCATTATTGTTATTCTGTTTCTATTTTACCTAATTGATTGAGTCTATCATCCTCACCATACTATTATTCGATAGATTGATTACTATTTTGGGTTGAATGATTCAAGTTTTACGCCAGTCACTTTTCACGAATCACGATTAATTGCCAACAAAAGCGAAGAGGAAATAAAAAGTGCATTCACATCTACTTTACCTTATTACGATTACAAGGTCGACTCAAATCAAAAATTAAACGAGCCAGATAAATTTTTATGATGAAAACATCAAATTTCAATCATCTAACCCTTACAATTTAAATGGGGAAAATGGGTCGTGCGATACATCATTCGAATTGATTCCTTTTTCTAGATGCATTATAAACATAATTAGAGCCTATGACGATCGATTTATTTCCAAAATATGTATTCAACTTTAACGTCTAAATTTTATGGGTTGATAAGATGACCAATAACATTCTCAGGCCCCTCCCTTTGGACTAACGTATTTGTTGTGAGGGTACTTAAAATCAAAAGTTTATGCTACTGAGTGACAATAAATAGAATCAATACTGAATGTTGGCGAATAATTCCTGAAATGTCTGATATTATAAGGCAAAATTTTTAACAAATTAACGACGGATAGGAAGGAAGTGGTACGATTACCGCTTTTCCATTAAAAAGTGCCCCCTACAAAACTGACTCGGCTTGTTCTAGGATTTTTTTTCTTGAATTTTTTTTTTCATCATAAAAAGTTATCTTGCTCGTTTAATTTTTGATTTGTGTCGACCTTGTAGTCGTAATTAATAAGGTAAAGTAGATGTGAATGCACTGTTTATTTCCTCTTCGCTTTTGTTGGCAATTAATCGTGATTCGTGAAGAGTGACTGGCGTAAAAAACTTGAACCGTTCAACCCAAAATAGTAATCAATTTATCATATAATTATAAGGTGAGGATGCTAGACCCAATCAATCGGGTAAAATAGAAACAGGATAACAATACTGATTTACACTGAACTCCTTTATTACAACTGTCAATGCCCATAATCCTTAAGAGTAAAGAATTTGGACGAAAATAGTAGGTAATTGAACCAAATATTTGAACGCAATATTGCACTTAAAACTACCTACTTATTTATACCCAATGATGCTTAATTCCTCATGTGATGCCATAATAAAGTTATTAATACCTAAGAACTCGTAATTCAAAAATTACCATATTACAGCTACACACTTGCATTTTTGTTTGTTTTATGAGAGGCTCTCGAACATTAACAATCCCAAAGTTCACTAGTTTTTGAATTATTAATGCCAAAATATATTATTATTTTCTTTACTACTCACTTTTTAACCCATAAAAAATTTAGTCCACTTCAAAGGAACTAACTACATTAAAACTTCGATAACTGGAACGTCTATAAGTCGATTGTGATAAATCGAACCAAATTGATTGACATTAGGATCAACTAGAGAAATACCTGCAATTTTACTTGAAAGATACTACTTGGCACTCATTTCCATGTCAAATTTTTCGGGAGAATCCCTTAATGATGTACGATTTTAACGATTCCATTAAAAATTGACTTAAATATTATATTTTACAATAAATGTGCTTATATACTAGAACGGTATTTACAATAAGTTTAAGAGGGGGGAACTATTACATTCTGTTTGATCGTTCATTAAAATGCAGTGGCGTAACAATAGGGTGGCAGGGCTGGCAAAATGCCACGGGCCCCTGACCCAAGAGGGCCCCGGCCCAAGAAGCCGCGAGCTCAAAAATATTTTTTTACATTGTACCTGAGTATTTTATTTTATTTGAAAAGTATATTTTTATAAGTTCTACTTAAAATCCAAAGTGAGACAACTAAAGATCATAATACAAATTAAAGTTAATAACATTATAAACATTAAACCCTACTAGATGGGCAGGACGTTATGATGCCGTTTTTGCTTTAAAAGTTCGGTTTGTTGAAGTCCAAAAAGCGCTAACGAAAACAATTCTGTTAAATTGCAAATCAGATGAAAGAAATGAAGCTGTTTCGCTCAAAAAGAAGATCGAAAACTACAATTTTATTATGTTATTGGTTTTCCATTGCAAGATCCTACTTACTATCGATGCAGCCTCTAAAGCACTTCAGTCCAAAGCCACCGATCTTTCAAATGCCTTAAAACGTTTGAAAATTTGTCTAGAAGAATTGGGAAGCTATCGACATGAATTTGAAAATTTAAAAATGGAAACAAATAGTGTAGCAGAAAAATGGTCCATCACCCCTGAATTTTCTAAAACTCGTCAGAGGAAGGTAAAACGCCATTTTGATGAGCTTTGCGAAGATGAGCGTCTCCAAGATCCGGAAAGTTTGTTCAAAGTGAACATATTTTATCAAATATTAGACATCATTATAAACCAACTGAAATCGGCTTTCCTTCCAATGAATGAAATTGTTTCAAATTTCAATGTTTTGCAGCCTTCCACTTGAAAAGTTTTAAATGACACTGATCTATTAAAAAAAGCTCTAGAATTTGTTGAGATATATAAAAAAGACATATCTGGATCATTTGCCAGAGAAATTCTCAGTTGTCGATCCACTTTCAGAGACGAAATAGAAAAATCTTCGTGTATTAGAGACCTTGCTGATTTATTAATAATAAAAAATTATTTTATGTCCTGCAGCTTTCCTGAAGTATGCACTGCATTAATGTTATTTCTTACAATTCCTGTGACTACAGCTAGTGCTGAACGATCATTTTCAAAACTAAAATTGATAAAAACCTATTTAAGAAACTCTATGAGACAAGACAGGTTATGTAACTTGGCTATTCTGTCTATTGAAAATTCTATGGCCCGATCTTTAAATTTTGATGATGTTATCACTTTTGCGGAACGGAAAGCTCGAAAAAAATATTTTTCTTAATAAATATCTTATTGAAATTAAATTGTTATTTTTGTAAATGTATGCAGGTTTCCTCACGATGTTGTTCGTTCACCGAAAAGGTAGCGAATAGATGATGAATGCTTTGAGATATTATGTTCTATGGATGAATGTGAAGTCTCCAATACGCATTGGGCTAGCGTGGGGACTACAGACCATTCCCTCTCGCCTAAGAGAGTGGGGACATATACAACATACAACGTGTAATTGATTACGCTAATAATCTCGAAATTTATTAAAATTAAACTGAGTACAACGTGACGATTTTTACTGATAGGGCCCTATCAAAAGAATTTGCCACGGGCCCCAGATGGTATAGTTACGCCACTGTTAAAATGTCTAATTTTTTGTAATTGTTGATTTTTAAAACTTCTAGTAATGTTAGTTTAGTTCCCTTACTTTCTATACGTAAAATTTCTAATTTACCATTAAATTGATGTCCTTCTGTGGTGATATGATTGGCGTAAGTGGAATCTGTGTTATTTTTTATGTAACTGTTATTGTGTTCTGACAAACGTTTTTTGAAACTCCTTCCTGTTTGTCCTATGTAGCCTTTTTGGCATGACCGACATGTTAACATATAAACTCCTGATTGATTTTCTTTTATTACTTTATCTTTATTATTATTTATAATTTTGCCTAATGATGAATTAGTTTTTAATGCAATGTTCAGACCGCATTTTTGCAGGTAATTGACTATTTTATTCGTAAATGGTGCCAAATATGTTATAATACAGTACATAGTTGTATTTGGTTTCCTTATTTATTGGACACGGATATATTAATCGCAGTGCTTTTTTTTGTTGTTTATTGTGTATTAAACTATCAATTAATTTTGGATTGTAGCCATTATTATGGGCGATTTGTTTAATTATATTTAATTCTTTATTGTAACTATCTATTGACATAACAAAACTGAAAAGTCTGTGTATCATGCTAGTTTATGTTGCATGGGATGAAATGAGTTTTTGTGTATAGTTAAATCTGTATGTGATGGTTTACAATAAACAACAAAAAATAGCACTGCAATTAATATATCCGTGTCCAATAAATAAGGAAACCAAATACAACTACTGTCATAACATATTTCGTACCATTTACGAATAAAATAGTAAATTACCTGCAAAAATGCGGTCTGAATATTGCATTAAAAACTAATTCATCATTAGGCAAAACTATAAATAATAATAAAGATAAAGTAATAAAAGAAAATCAATCAGGAGTTTATAAGTTTACATGTGGGTCATGCCAAAAAGTCTACATAGGACAAACAGGAAGGAGTTTAAAAAAACGTTTGTCAGAACACAAGAACAGTTACATAAAAAAATAACACAGATTCCACTTATGCCAATTATATCACCACAGAAGGACACCAATTTAATGATAAATTAGAAATTTTACATCTAGAAAGTAAGGGAACTAAACTAACATTACTATAAGTTTTATAAATCAAAAATTACAAAAAATTTGACATTTTAATGAACGATCAAACAAAATGTAATAGTTCTCCCTCTTAAATTTATTGTAAATACCGTTCTAGTACATAAATAAACACATTTATTGTAAAACATCTTTAGTAGCAAATACTCCTAGTCTGGGGAAGGCAATGTTTTGGCGAAGCGGTCGTCACTAGTGTGAATAAAATTGTGAAAATCATTACCTTAGTGCTTTATTTATGATGGTCGATTTTCATCAAGTAAAGGTCGAATCTATTCAATTTATGAAATAAATAAATACATATCTACAAATGTTCGTTTACAAAAAATAAGCACATACATACAAGTTTCGATACCTCGTTCATGGCACTTCCTGAGCAGACCCTTTGAGTGAAATATAAATACCTACACACAGGTGTTGCAGCAGTGAAGTTTTTTTTCATGATTCGAATTATCGAACTTTGACTGTAATTAAAAAAATTATGCACCAACCCCGAACTTTCTTGGCCCCCTGTTCCACATTTGGTTTTACTTCACATTTTTTATGGTGTTAGTTTTTTTTCCAGTTTATGTAAGTACATATTTACTAAATGATCCAACTGTTTTTTTTATCGGGACACGTCGCGTCGTTCTTAAATGTTTTGCAGCCTCTACTTTTTGTAGTTTTATGAAAAATATTTTTGGTCGTCCTATCTTATTTTCGATTATTATTATTAGTCATTGTTAAACGCCAAGATAAGCGACAATGCGGTCGAGTGTGCTGATGTAACGCTCTCAAGGTCTTCGCAACTGAGGTCAAAAAACCAAATAATATTCTCCTCGTAGTAGTAGGCAGAGAGAGAGATTCTCTTACATGTAGAATGTGTGTTTTATGTCATTACAACGCGAATGATCTTACTTTCCTTGGATTAAATACTGTAATCACGAAAATAATGTCTTTATGTATTAGCATTGAATGCTGCAGTAAATTTAAGTGACAAAATTTACTCATCAGTCGTAAAAGGATAATGACAACACGATTTTTTTATTTCCTTTTACAAATTCTTGCAGCCTTCAGCAAAGAATAAATAAAAATTAAACCCAATGCTCAGTTACAGTTATATTTTAATTTTGGTTTTCATGGACTACCCCCTGAATGTACTACAACCACGTAGGCAAAATTAGAGGCAGGGGCAAATTTCAGAAATTAGGAGCTCATAAACTCTATCAATAATAATCAGTGACCAATAAATATTGTTATGCAGTTTTACATTAACATTACATTTTGAAAACGAATAAAACTGAAGATAAAATTTTATCTAAAAATATTTTTTTTCAGCAATAAAATATTGTAAACTGTAGAGAATTGCAAGCAACTTTAGTGTTACAATAGAATCTTACCTAAAAATTGAGGTCGTTGAACTTATAAGTACCTATCTCAAAAACAATCGTTTAAGATTATAAGTTTCATAAACAATAAAAGTAGCTGTTGTATGAATTAATTACAATAAATTATGGTGAATGTAGAACAATTGTTTTCGTAATAAGAAGGCATTTTATTTGATGATTGTGCACAAATACTTTCGAACTTGATGCTTTTACATATACCTGCTTAAGTTTAGTATAAAAAATTTAATTTGATTACTTTTAATCTAGTTAAATACTTATGTGGTGGTAGTACACAAATGAAATCATACATAAATATTATAGGTACCTGTATGTAGGTATTCCTTTTCAAATCCTAAATCCTATTACCTGTTGTGTCTAATTCCTTTCTCCTTTAACTGATTCGTGAGATACTATCAGTAAGTAGACATTTAGACTGCCACTAATTAAATTAATTAAATCTCCAGCACAAAAGATTAAAACATAAACCCTTATAATAAATTGATTAGGTAAAGATAGGTATAGGTGCGTACATTATTTCTACTTTTTTTTGAAATACATATTGTAGTTGAAGTTTAAAAACAAAAAAAAAGTAAACAAACACTTTAATTGCGAAAATTCACCATGATTAGATAATTAATTGTTTTTTAAACAAAAGATTTATCTATCCATTGTTATTGTTGATAGTACTAATCTTGCAGATACTTAATATTAATACACAAAGGTATTGAAACTTATCGTACACTTTTTCTTATCTAAAAAAAAATCAAGTCAGTCGTGTAGGTTGCTATAAAAACAGATAAAAACAATGTTGTGTCACCCAGGAATTGAACTCGTGCCGGCTACCACGCCAGATCCGAATACGCACGAATTGTTCCTGTGGCGTATCCAAGGGGGATATGGGGGATATATCTAACTAGCTATGACTGCGACTTCGTCCGCGTGGAATAGTGATTTTCGGCAGCATTTAAAATTATTTTCTGGGCCGTAAGCTTTCTTGCCGACGTCATTACACAAAAACTTTCATTCCTTATTTTTGCCCCCTCTAGGGTAAAATTTTTACAAACTTTAAATGTCGTATTTATACCTAATCAAAAGCCTAAAAAATAAGTTTCAAGCCTCTAGCTTTATATCTGTGTACCAAATTCTCATTTAAATCGGTTCAGTAGTTTGGGCGTGATTGCGTAACACACAGACAGACAGAGTTACTTTCGCATTTATAATATTATAGATTAATATAGTTTAATTATAGTTTAAAATAGTTTATATAGCTTAGCATTAAATTACTTTTATTGATCCAAATAAACAAAACCTCTATAACTTTTTACACTTAATATTTTAATTTTCTGGGCCGTAAGCTTTTGGACGACGTCAGTACACAAAAACTTTCATCGGCTAATTTTATCCCCTTTAGGGTAAAATTTTTACAAACATTGAATGTATTTATTTATATCTAATCACAAGCCTAAATAATAAGTTTCAAGCTTCTATCTTTAAAAATTACGGAATTTCCGCACAAACTTTCCTATTTCAACCCCTTACAACCCTTTTTTCGCATTAAAAGTAGCGTAGGTATGTCCTTTCTCAGGCTCTAGACTATCTCTGTACAAAATTTCATTTAAATCGGTTCAGTAAATTTTAGGCGAGATTGTGTAGCATACAGACAGAGTTACTTTCGCATTTATAATATTCCGCGAATTCATTTTCATCGATTTTCCCATGGGAATAAGATATTTTCCCGCAGTAAAACGTAGCCTATGTGTTAATCCAAGGTGTCAGCTAACTCCATACCAAATTTTATTAAAATCGCTCCAGCCGTTCAGACGTGACGTAGTAACAGACATACACACTCACACACTTACAAACTTTTGCCCTTATAATATTAGTGTGATGAGGTGGCGAAAATGTAACGACAATTAGATTTCGTTTTGTAACATTTGCAGTTGTAAAACATATTTTTAATGGTGTCTTTCCACTTCGGGACCTCATAAAATTTTCCATTTACCATTCCCACTTCCTGACCTGCTCTCTGTAATAGTTTTATTGTTATTCCAATTCAGGTAATGAACTTATCTGTACGTACTACATGAATATGTAACCAGTTGGTTATTAATGGAAATGAAGAAAACGTATCACGATTGTAACAATGTACAGGGTGATCGTTTTAAGCCTGCCTCCTAAACGTATTTCCGGATTGAATTGGAATGTCGTTTTGAAATTAAATTTTAACAAATGTTTCCGGACTATTTTCATTTTTATGTCGGGTGACATTTTCTTTTTTTAGGGTTCCGCACCTCAAAAGGAAAAAGCGGAACCCTTATAGGATCACTTCGTTGTCCGTCCGTTCGTCCGTCCGTCTCAGGAACGCGTGGAGGTATCAAGCTAAAATTTATACCAAATACTCAGGTCTATTGTCCCTTGGAGCTGTTAAAAAATCAAACTTCTAAGCCAACGCAATCAAAAGATACAGCCGTTTATGCCACCAATTTCCGCAAATTTTCGAATCAAAACCTACAGGGTACTTCCCGTGAACTCAGAATTTTGAAATTTGGTACGAATCAACGTCTTATAGCACAGATAAAGGAAAAATTGCGAAAACCGTAAATTTTTAGTTACATCATATAATAAAAATATTTTTAATAATTTTAAAGTTACTACCCTTTCCTCATGAACGCGTAGAGGTATTAAATTGAAATTCATATCAAATACTCAGGTCTATAATACCTTTAAGCTGTAACAAAATCAAACTTCTATGTCAACGCAATCAAAAGAAACAGCAATTTAAGCCGCATATTTTCAAACTCGCAACTACTCGCAAGGGAATCAAAACCTAAAGGGTACTTCCAGTCAATTTAGAATCTTGAAATTTGGCATGAAGCAATGTTTTATAGCACATATAAAGGAAAAATTCCGAAAACCTTAAATTTTTAGTTACATCACATATATACAGGTTTGTACGGAACCCTCGGTGCGCGAGTTCGACTCGCACTTGGACGGTATTTTTATTTTATTCACCTTGACTTATTAATCAAAAAATGATTTTGTTTGATTCCTTAGGATCATAAAGTTACGGTATGTAAAGGCAAAGTTAGCGTTGTCGTAGGCCGAAAGTGGGAATTTTTACTATATGTTATACGAGTTTCGGTGTTTTGATATCCCCCCATGGACTAACTCTGGCTACGCTATTGAATTGTTCCGATTATGTTTTTGACTTTGTCGGTTTAATGAAGGACTACATACCTATAAACATAATTTTGTAGTGAAATATACCTTAAATTCTAAACCATACACTAATTTGGAAGTATGTACAATATTGTGTGTACATAAAATATTTACTTATTACTATTCTATTCCACCTTATCTTATCGCATTTGTTATTGTTATCAATATACACATTAAAAGCCAAAACTGCAGGGTGTTCAATACCCGTTCTTATTTACCAAGGACGTTCCCAAGTCAAGGAAATTAATAAAAAATACATTTTACCACTTTTATGTTGCTTTCGGTACACTAATTGAAAAACACAAGGGTTGATTTTTCCTTGCTTTTGTTTCCCTAAAACGTCTACTGTACCACCCAATTCATTTTTTTGTGTTTATTATTTTTTGTATTTATTTTAGACTTTTTCTGTTTATTTTTAATTTATTGATTTAGGTACTTATTCATAGATTAAATTGTTATTCACATTATGTTTTCTGTAAATAAAAATATATTATGTTCGTAAAAGTGGCTGTTGGCATTATACGCCAATATTGTTATTTAGGACAAGAACAATACATTTGTTTATGGCGTTTTATGCTGTTTTAAACACAAAAAAAATAAGTCAACGAGGTCATAATTTGATACGAGGCTTCCGTCCTTACGTTAGTTAAAAAAATATTAGTTGTAGGCATTTTTTAAGTATTATAAAAGTATATTAAATTATATATACAGGGTGTCCAAATTTTAATTAAAGTACCTATGTGTACAGATGTTTTGTGTTTTTATCAAAAATTAAAGCTTATATAAAAATTGGAAAGTGGTGCACTTAAAAAATATATTATTTTATACAATCTTATCAATTAAAATTTATTAGTGCTGATGTTTAAGTTTGTTTTTTTCTCTTGTTATGTTTATTAAGTTTTTCTACTACATAGGTACATATGTATTTACTTTTAAAAAAAGACGGAAATACTGTAGGTAACTAATTAACTTTTTGAGTTTTGTTGCATTTTGCTTTAATTTTCAATTTACATATGTACATACAGTAAATAATAATCAAGCCACGTGGGTAATTAATTGTAAAGGCGATAGAAAGGCCTTGAATAAAAATAGAATTTACAGTAAAGCAACAACATTGGAACTTTATTGTTTTTTAGCCGTTATTAAACAAAATTAAGTTTTGAAGTAAACAATTAAATCAGTTGCTGATTATTGGCATACTTGTTTATTTTATGAATTATATTGTTAAACTGATTACCTAAAGCATTTTATCAATTTTAGTAATAAAAGGTTGCAATTAGAATACCTATATACCAACGTAGCATTTGTGAACATTTTTTAAAAACTTAAAATCTCATAATAATTCTCCTGATGAGTTTAACTAACCCAAAAATTTTCTGTATCTACTACTTAGAAATTAATAAAAAAAATTATGATTTTTTATGACTGATTCCAAAAAGGAACAAAATCAAAATAAAACCCCATTTCGATTGTAATGATTTTAACGAACATCGTTTTAAAACTTGAAATCTGCACAATTTTACTATAGAGTATAACGAAACCAAAAAGTTTATTATATTCAATCTAGTAATAATTAAAAATAATTCTTGGTATATTGTGACAGATTTCAAAAAGTAAGTAAATCAAATCACAGCTCCATTTCGTCCTCCAAGTTTAATGATTTTTACGACTATCTTTTTAAAATTAAAAAATACCGGCCAAGTGCGAGTCGAACTCGCGCATCGAGGGTTCCGTACAAACCTGTATATATGTGATGTAACTAAAAATTTAAGGTTTTCGGAATTTTTTCTTTATATTTGCTATAAAACATCACACACAAAAAATTTCAAGATTCTAAATCGACTGGAAGTACCCTTTAGTGCGGGCCTATACATTGCGTTTTAGCGGGAGCATTTTCGCGGGACCCGTTTTTCAAATTAAAAATTGTTTGCGCACTTGAAGCTACCGATTTGCTTGAAGAGCCGCCAGAAAAAAGAACAAGACGATATTCTGTACATCCTTTTCATGCCAGACGTGAATCAAGTAAAAGATTTATAAAGTTTTATGAAGATATACGAAAATGTGAAGAAATTTTTTTTGGATATTATCGGATGTCTATTAATTCCTTTGACGAGCTATTAAATGTCATCCGCCCGTACATAACTAAACAAGAAACGACATGTAAGAACCCGATATCTGCAGAGGAAAGACTGACAATTACACTCAGGTAAGAAAAATATTTTTTTTATTTTTATAATTTATTAAGCTAAAGTAGTAAGTATCTGGTGAATTAATAAAAATCAGGGGAATGGGCAGAATGTGAGGAAGAATGAGCAGGAGATGGCAGGGGCGTTGAAGATTGAGATTCTGGGGGCGCTGAAGTTTGGACGTAGAGATGACGAGGCAGTGCAGGAAAATATTCTTGAGGTCTTGTGTATTAAAATTAGACTGGAATGGTACTTGATATCATGGATGTTGATAGGATGTGGTGGGCTGTTGATGAATGTGTGATTGTTTTCTTTTATTGGATACGTCGCGGAAGAACTGCAGGCTTTGAAGCCGGAAATCTAACTTTTCGTCCGCATTAAGTTGACGGTAATCCGGCAGCAAAGACAGCAGAAACGCTCTGTCGGCATCTTCTTCGACGCTCTTCGCTCTCTGCAACGACGAAAGGAGATGCGTTTGGAACGCCGTCATAGCTGCCGGTGTTTTATTACGGCCCCTGGCCGACGTTCCCGGTTTGGGCCGATGTTGTTGGGGAGCTTGTTGGGGTGCTGCATCTTCGACATCCGGAGGATTTTCTTGAGAACTTTCGCCATCTCCTTCACCCTTGCCCTCCTCATCAGAGACACGAGGCATGCTACCCGAAGTTCTGGAAATCGACAAGGATTCTCGGGTTTAAAATTTCCGATGAAGGTATTTTGGTTTATACCTACCTTCTTTTCTGGATGCTTTGCTGTAGGAAAGATAAAGCATCTGCGTAAACGTATTTCTTTTTCTTTGGCGCCGGATCTCCTGATACACCCTGATTGATATATTTAGAGTAGCTGTCCCTAATGTGGCGCCATTTATTCTTCATCTCTTTCACTGAAATTGAAAAATATGTGATGTTACATTTTGTTTCTTTTCAGATATTTGGCAACTGGCAACAACTTTGCTGCTTTGCAGTACGAATTTTATATAGCTAAAAGCACGATTGCGGCAATTGTACGAGAAACTTGTCAGGTTATATGGAGTTGCTTGAAAGAAACTGAAATGCCTCCGCCCACCAAGCAAAGATGGATAGAAATTACGGACACATTTTACGCGAGAACTGATTTTCCCAACTGTGTAGGTGCCATTGACGGCAAACACATCAGATGCTCAAATCTACACAAGTCAGGGTCGCATTATTTTAATTACAAAAAATTCTTTTCGATTGTACTGATGGCTGTGGCAGATGCAAATTTATGTTTTGTTGCTATAGACGTTGGAGCTTATGGAAAAGAGGGCGATTCAACTGTATTTCGCAATAGCCCAATAGGCAGAAAGTTATATTCTAACCAATTAAACGTGCCTCTACCTAGATGCCTACCAAATACCGACACAGAACCACAACCATTTGTTTTCGTCGGAGATAAGGCCTTCAAAATTCATACGAATCTTTTGCGCTCATTTCCCTTTCGTCAATTGGATCCTCGTCGAAGAGTTTTCAACTGTAGACTGTCAAGATGTAGACGTTCTGTAGAATGCGCATTTAGTGTCCTTGCAAACAAATGGAGAGTTTTTCATACTCCCATTCTTGTGCAACCGAATTTTACAGATGACATTATAAAGGCATGTTGCATACTACATAATTTCGTGCGCAGAAGTGATGGGGTTAATTATGACGAAACTGAGACTCATCCTTTTGCGGAGGTCTAACTTTGGACCGGGTATACGGGACCAAGGATCTAACGCTAGAGAATTTTTGGAAGCAGGGGCCGTACCTTTCCAAAGGCATCATGTTTTAATGAATATTTCTGTAATATAACTGAACTAAAAATATACCTACATATAGTGTGTATCGTTTTCTTACCTTGTTCCTGCTTTTCAGCCTCTGTCATTGTTTCCCACGTATCGAACATAGCTTCACCGACACTCTGCCAGCTCTTCTCCTTTTCATTCCTGTCGCTATACTCTTTCGATGCCTTCTCCCATATAGCTGGGGACTCTTGCACGCACTGTATAAATTTGTCTGTATCGAACATATTGATTGTACACACAAAAAAATCAACGAACGGCAGCCGCAGAACCGCACAGTATAAACGATCTCGTTCAAATGCCGATGTTGTCTATCGTATCCCGTCTTCCGGTCGTCCCGTTCACCGGTAGCATGTCAGCTCGCCATCCGGTTGATGCGGCAGAACGGCAGCTGTATAAACGGCTCCATTTAAAACAATGTGTTGTACCTGTCCCGTCGAACGGGTCCCGCGAAAACGCTCCCGCTAAAACGCAATGTATAGTCCCGCACTTAGGTTTTGATTCCCTTGCGAGTAGTTGCGAGTTTGAAAATATGCGGCTTAAATTGCTGTTTCTTCTGATTGCGTTGACATAGAAGTTTGATTTTGTTACAGCTTAAAAGTATTATAGACTTGAGTATTTGATATGAATTTCAATTTAATACCTCTACGCGTTCATGAGGAAAGGGGTAGTAACTTTAAAATTATTAAAAATATTTTTATTATATGATGTAACTAAAAATTTACGGTTTTCGCAATTTTTCCTTTATCTGTGCTATAAGATGTTGCTTCGTACCAAATTTCAAGATTCTGAGTTCACGGGAAGTACCCTGTTGGTTTTTATTCGAAAATTTGCGGCATAAACGGCTGTATCTTTTGATTGCGTTGGCTTAGAAGTTTGATTTTTTTACAGCTCCAAGGGACAATAGACCTGAGTATTTGGTATAAATTTTAGCTTGATACCTCCACGCGTTCCTGAGAAAAAGGGTCTTGACAGACGGACGGACGGACGGTCGGTCGGACAACGAAGTGATCCTACAAGGGTTCCGCTTTTTCCTTTTGAGGCGCGGAACCCTAAAAACACAATAATTCTTCTGAATAGCTTAACTAATCTAAATCTAATATAATATATAAAGTTCTCGTGTCACAATGTTAGTTACCATACTCCTCCGAAAGGGCTTGACCGATTTTTATGAATTTTATATGCATATTCAGTAGGTCTGAGAATCGGGAACTATCTATTTTTCATACCCCTAATTTATAAGGGTTGTTCACCCCTAACTTTTTTATTTTTAGGCAAAATTTTTTATGATTTGGCATTAAAAATACATATAGGTAACCCTTTATTTTCATCCTTCTACCACCAACCCCCATTTTATAATAGCGGTATGATGTAGTACTGTAATAATCTTCAACTTTCAGTGGTCGATAACTGATCAATTATTATCAATCGATTAGTCATCCCCGCCAGGCGTCTACTGATGTCACTACTCACCCAGCAAACAGCACGGAGTGGGGATAAGAATGAAGCAGATTTTTTTAGAATGTTACAGGCAGTTCAAATATGTTCTAAGAAGTAAAATGACGTTTTATTATAATTTTTCAGAATGATTTGGCAATGTTCAAGAATGTTCCAGAATCTTTAAGATCATTCAAGAATGTTTAGAATGTTAAAAAAATTTGAAAGTTTTGAATCATTATGGGATGTTCTGGATAGTTCTAAATTCGCGAATATTCTAGAATGTTCTATCAAACGTGTAATATATTTTTACCCAGGCAACGCCGGGTATTGCTGCTAGTACTTTATACTCCAATTATAAATTAATAAAAAATAATTACGATTTTTATGACTGATTCTATAAAATAACAAAATCAAACTAAAGTCCTACAATTTCTTCCCCAAATTTGAATAATTTTCCTTGTAATTAACACTTTTATAATCATTACTGGATAAGTTTATGCATCTATGTCATTAAAATTAATTAATTAAAATTTATTTGATGCATAGGATATGCAATTAAAATGTTATTGAATAAGTAAGTAGGTACTTCCTATTTTGCAAAGTAGGTACCTATAATATATAATTTCGTTACATGCTACAGAGTGATAGTTAAGGCAAACATGTTATTGTCTCGAGTATAATAATTATACCTGGTAGGTACTATCTACATGTATCTATAAATAATTTATGAATGTGTACAATTATTCCTTTCTTACTAATTTCTCAAAAGCTGGAAACCAACGACGACTCATAACATAAACATGCACAGATAGATAGATTGTGTCAATGAAGAATAATAAATCTATTTCTATGTAGGTACAACTTTATGTAGTTAATAATTACAGTTGAAATGTGTGTGTACACGTATATGAGTGTCAGCATATAGTGTTATGTTTGCGTTGAAAGGAAGACAAACAAATCACCAGTTTCCGCCCATTGGTCTTTATATAAAATTAATTTAATGCAAATATTTTATCAACGCGAACAGCAAACCTCCTAACTATTAATAGAAATTATTTATCTTGTTAAAACCGAACTGATGTCAGTATACTGTACGGTGTGTGGATAAAGTAAGGTCGTGCTATAATGTACTTTAATAAATGCATACATACATAGGCGAAATAGTGAACATGAATTTTTAATAACGTTTGTTTGAAGTTGTAGTTTCCAAACGGTGGGGTATTAAATAAATGTCAGGTGAGCATTTGTGCAATTAGATTGGTACGAATATTTTTTTAAAACGGGGGCAATGGAGCAAGGTTAGGTTCTGCTCAAAGACGTGTGCTGTTTTAATTTTTTGATCCAATCCAGTTCAGTCGTTTTTAAGAAATTTTACTTTTGAACATTTGCTAAATTATAAGATAAAATTACAAGTGTGACTTTAGGTTATGGACTATTTATTTATTTTATTATTATTATTATTTATTTAACTATTTTTCAAGTCTAGGAACTTGCATTGTTTTATATCGGTGTGATTTTGAGACACCCTGTACATGCAGAAAGTTTCTATGTATGTTAATAGCACACAATAATGACAACTGTAAATCTTATCAAATTGGACATTTCCTTTTTAATAGAATGTGGAAATAACGACGAGAAAACGGATAATAACGTTGCCGATATAAAAATGTTTGTACTTTTAATTGCCCACTAACGAGGCAGTAACTTAATGATATAATTACACACTGAGTATTATCTAATGTGCTGTTTTAATTGAAGGTAATGATTAAAAAAAAAATGATAGTGAATTGCTTACAGAAGCTTTTTATCAATTACGTTTATGTAATGGACAATTTATCTATCTGCTAAAAACAAAGTTGCTAGTTACTGCTTCAAAATTTGTTTTTAACGTAAACAAAGTAGGTATACATTAGCATGACTCAAAAATATTTTTTGTTGAAGATTTATTAAAAATCATCTTAAAATTAGAACAGCAAAAAATTTTCTGCTTAACTACAAAACAATTTGCACACGCTGTAGTTTATGAATGGAGCAACGATATGGTCTTTGCTCATCTTGGTTACGATGCTATTGCTCTCTTGCTCATATTAAAGAGCAGCCACTGTCCCCTCATCATTATAAACTTTTCTCATAATTTTCAAATATTGATATGGTCATATAGTCAGAAAATGTCAATAATAGGAGCAAAGGGAACAAATAAAATTGACTGAAAACAATAAATTATATCGTATATCTGCAGTTCATATTCATTAACCATTCTATTTTGACTTCAAATGCATCTTGCAATTTTAAGTATATGTAGAAAATTTGTTTTAAAAGTAAATGAAATGTGTTACATTATGTGATATGATTCAGAAACATTTCTCGTTGGTGTAATTGGAAAATTATTAAAAATCATATTCAAATTAAAACTGCAAAAATCTTCTATTCAACTACAAAACACTTTGATCACGATGTAAATTAAGAATGGAGCAACATATGATCTTTGCTCATCTTAATTACGGTGCAATTGCTCTCTGGCTCATATTAAAGAGCAGCCACTGTCCTCTCGTCATTTTAACTTTTCTCATACTTTACAAATATTGATATAATCAGAAAATGTCGAAAATAGGAACAAATAAAATGACTAATAACAATAAATATCGTATGACTTACTATCTGCAGTTCATATTTATTGACTATTCTATTTTGACTTCACATGCATCTTGCAGTGTCAAGTATATGATAAAATTTGTTTTAAAAGTAAACGAAATGTACTTTATGTGATATGACTCAGAAACATTTCTGGTTGCTGTTATTGGAGAATTATTAAAAATCATTTTCAAATTAAAATTGCGAAAAATCTTCTGTTTAACCAAAACGTTTTGATTATGCTGTAGTTTATAAATGGAGCAGATATGGTCCTTGCTCATCTTGAGTAAGTACGGTGTAGCTGTTCTCTTGCTCACATTAGGGAGCAGCCACTGTCTCGTCATTATATTTGTTCCTCATATTTTAATAATATTAGTATAGCCAAAAAATATCGAAAATAACATCAAAGAAGGGGATTAAAATTCAGCAAGAACACCTACATCGTATGACAGACAATCTTCAGCAGCCCATATTTATTTATGATTCGATTCTATTACCTAATACTTCAAACGCATTTTGCACTATGTGCATAACAGAAATATTTTTGTCGATGTTTAATTTGAATAATGACCGCAATTTTCGTTAATATTTTCCGGATTTTCACGGACGGATATGTTGGATATACACTCACGCATAAATTATGTATGATACTTTAATTTCTATTGACCTTGTGCATAAGTAAAGTATGAAAACGTATCATACATAAAACATGCGCTAAAAACACAAAAAGTCGTAATGGTTGTTTAAAGAAAAGAGAAAAAACTGTATCTTAATACAACAGATTAATGTTAAAACATGCAATACACAGGGACACTTTATATTACACCGTTAACTCGGTGATTTACGATGTAATATTGTGTAAAATATGCTTTACTGAATACAAAATACATAGGTAGGTATGTTAAATGGAAGAAAATACATAATATATGTAAATGTATATTTAACCACAATGGTTACAATTTAAAAAAAAATAATTTCCGCTGCTATTAGTACATTTGTATTTTGGAATAAACGTTTCCATAAATCATTTTGTGTTTTCAGCATTTGTATCAGTTAATTAATTAAAAATTCAACCGTAGTTAATTTTCAATAAGACAGCTTTATTTTAATTGTTTTTTTTAATGATTGGTAATTTAAAAAACACATAAAAGTAAATAAATACAAATGTTACAAAGTCAGGTTTTAACTCTGTTTGCAGTAGCGGCTCGTAATGAGACGCAGCTAAATAATAATTAATACTCGCCTAAATATGTTAACAAGAGTGGGATTGAAACAGTGGCACAGAACTCCTCTTCCTGTCCAGTTAAAGAAAGAATTATTCTTCATTAATTTCAGATAAAATATAAATATGTACACTAAATTATGTTATTAATAGATTTTAGTAACTACAGTAGATACATAACCATCTAATTTTTTGGCAATTCTGCTTATTAAAAAATCTTAAATTGTATTTAAGTGTTCTGTCTCATAGCAAACTTCGTCGACACTCAAAAACGATATATTTAACGATTTATATTTTCCGTTCTGTCACATACAATTAGGAATAATATTTATTTGAATATTAACGTTAAGACCAGACCAGACTTGTGTCTGTTCCACAAATATAATAATACATTAATGCCTATTCGCATGTGCAAACATATGTACGTCAGATTTCGGATAATTAATATTAATATGTATATTCACAGACATATACAGGGTGTCTCAAACTCCGTGGACATCGAGCAACTACAGTTCCTATGATTAAAGTCAGTCGATTTAATTGCATTTATCTATACAGGGGTTTCCAAGTTGATGGGCTACTAGAAGTATATGATTTAGTAGAAGGAATTCAATTCTGAAACTTGGGCTCATTTGGTTATTGTTTATGCCGCTTCTTTTAAAAATATTTTCAAGTTCGATTTACATCCGGTTATACCGGAAGTCGATACCAACTCTGTTATTTTAAATGGAATGGTATATTTTTTACGCTGAATTCGAATAAAACGTGTAATTCTAAGGTAAGTTTGGTAACCAACTTGTACCCCTATGACGATCGGTTTCTGAGTTAATTTAATTTATAGACAAAAAATCGCTACCGCAACCCAAATTATAAAAAATCATAACTTCCACAAAATATGACTTTAGAGTGTTGAAATTTTTACTAGTAATAGCTGAATATTAGTACTAACTCCTTGATAAAATTGAACTAAATAATTTATACAGGGCGTTCAAAATAAAATTCTAAAATTGAAAAACTTCAAATACGAATAACTTCGTTTTTTGAAATGGCCCCTACCATATTTTATTTTTTCAATCGGCTCCTTTTTTTATCCTCTTTCGATCTATATGGATACTTCCTATTGTTTTATTTGAAAATTTTCGAGTAATTTTGAATTATTACGTAAAGTAGCCAATTTTATTATTTTTCGCATAAAAAGGTGTGCATTGGAAAAATGGCAATTAACGAAACGATTGAAAAAATAAAATATGGTAGGGGCCATTTTAAAAAACGAAGTTATTCGTATTTGAAGTTCTCAAACTTTAGAATTTTATTTTGAACGCCCTGTATAAATTATTTAGTTCAATTTTGTCAAGGCGTTGGCACCAATATTCAGCTATTACTAGTAAATTTTAACACTCTAAATCATATTTTGTGGAAGTTATGAGTTTTTATAATTTGGGTTGCGGTAGCGAGTTGTTTTCTATAAATTTAATTAATTCAGAAACCGATTGTCATAGGTGTACAAGTTGGTTATCAAACTTACCTTAGAATTACACGTTTTATTCGAATTCAGCGTAAAAAATATACCATTCCATTTAAAATAACAAAGTTGGTATCGACTTCCGGTATAACCGGATGTAAATCGAACTTGAAAATATTTTTAAAAGAAGCGGCATAAACAATAACCAAATGAGCCCAAGTTTCAGAATTGAATTCCTTCTACTAATTCATATACTTCTAATAGCCCATCAACTTTAAAAACCTTATATAGGTACTAAATTGCTTCGTGAGAGGGTGACAAAGGTGAAAAAAAAATTCTTCGATTAATCAAAAATGCTTCGTACGATTTTAATAAAATTTGGTACATATTATAAATATCTATATTATAAGAGTATTACTTTGTGAAGTATAAATTATTTTAAAGTACGATAAGGGTGTAAACCAGCCCCAACCTTGGATAAATTGTTGAAAACTTTTTATGAGGGTTGATTAATAACTAAAAAATTTTTAAGAAGGATACACGCCCTTACTTTATTTTCTGTCTCTTATTAAAAATAAATATCTACGACAGTTTCGGAGAAGAAAAAAGTTTTTTGCATCGATGATTTCCCACAAAAATTCTTAATAAGTAAACTTTCCTGTAATAAGATGCATCGTTGCTATTTGAATAAAATTTGATATGAAGGAGGTACTAACATGCTTATCAAGTTAATGAGGAAAAAAACGACTGGAGTGAAAACTACCCCCACTCCTAAATAAATTTTATTGTAATGTATTTGTAGGATCGATTTATTTCTCCAATAAGATTTTTCTGGAAAGATACTTTTATTAGCTACGTTTTTTATCTCTTATTGTAAGTTAAAAATCGCATCTATGACGGTTTCGAGGAGAAAAAATTGTTTTAATTCGCCAACATCTTATAATATCCAACAAACTCCTGTTTATTAACGACCTCGTTCACCAGATCTCAAATCTAGTGATTTTTTCATTTGGGAATAGTTTTTTTTATATAAAAAAGTGTCAGGTTTTCAGAGGGCAAAAAAAAAAATATCCCCTTTAAAATTTAATACACCCTAATATGTGTAAGTATACAGGGGGACCGTTGAAAACGAGCCAGAAAACTTTTTGTGTAGAAAAATTCTAATTTCTGAAAATTCAACAGGCCAATTTACTTTTAGGTAAAATTGGTCATGCCTTCGACCCATAAATTGAGACATGGTGGTGTAATTGTGAAAGTTGAATATTTTGCAGATAAATTATTACACCGTTTCTGTATTAAAATATGTCTTTCCTGTTAAAGAGATTTTCCGAAATTTGAAAATTTCCGCCCTGTATATAGGTCCCTATTATGTTAATACATTTATTTCTCGCTTAGTTAATAGGTAAAAATTGCCATATTTAAAATCAGTCCGTATAAAATGTTTATTGGTTTGCCTCGTCATTATTGTGCCATAGCCATTAAATTTTTGAAAATTAAAAATAATGTACTTCTGTGTATTGCGCCCGTTTTATGGTGAAACAGGAATACAAAAGAGCTGTTTATATAATCGTTTACGCGTTGATGTTAGCGATAAACAACTGCACACGAGCAGGTAACAAGGTTTAATTTCTGGCAAAAACAGCACCACAACAAAATGCTTAAAAAATATGCACAATGTAATACAAAATATCATAATAATTAGTACTGTGGGAAAACTGGTGGTAATGTTTTACTTGAAAGGACCAAAAACACGTCAAATATTTATTTTATTTTTTTAAACATTTACCTACCACCAAGCTGATATTAATATTCCAATGAAACAAAAAGTACCAAAGCCATATGTAGTTGTGCCACTGTTTTCTATTGTCGTGCATGAAGCAGAATTTTTATTTTTGGTCCTGAAGGGGACACAGCCACCCCTTCCAAGATTCACCATTGAGAATAACAAGGCCATCGTTTGCCTACGTTTAAAAAATCTGTAGTTTCAATTAAAAACTTGCTTTCTCTCGAAACATTTATTAATTAGAATAATAAATAAATAAAAAATTCTTTTGTGTATCGTAAAATGTTAAAACACTTTTAATTTAATTATTTGTCTGTGTTTAATGAACTCGAACTCCTAAGGTTTTTATTTTTATTATCTTGGGACATTTTACATTAATTAGAATAATAAATAAAAGTAATAGGTACCTATTTCTTGTGTGAATCGTAAAATGTTAAAACGCGAGTGCAATAGTTCCTTAAAGTTTAATGTTTATTGAAACGAAAGCCACGATGCACGGAACGTGCTCGTTAAACGTCGTTTCTGTTCTTAAAACCGTTTTATGCGTCTGTAATGCAACGCTACCTTATTATATACAGTACGTGACAAAAGTGCACCAATGCGTTTCACTTTATTAAGAATATTATTATGTACTTGTTTATAAAATATTACACTTGGAAACAGCTTTTTCACACTACCTGTTTAGTCTGGTCCGGTCGTTATCCTCGTTTATGAGAAAACGAAAACTAAATCGAAAAGCAATCGTCAGTTCTTTTGAGAAAAAAATTTTAGCAGGAAACGGAAGTTGCGCGCGCACGTTGCACAAAAATTAATCAGTGTGACGTCAGCAGCATAATTGCGTTGCAACGTTAGAAGCACGTGACCTGAACTGCTGGTGGCTTTGGTCTTGGCTTGCGTTGCCATCTCTAAAAGTTATCAGTTTTTCTTTAAGTTAAAAAAATAATTTTGATTTTTATTTATTTATATAACAAAGTTAGTTTTCTTAATAATCAAACCAAACCTTAATTTTTTAAGAATTGTTAGCAGTCTTAAGTTTTTTATTTCTTTAACATAATAATTTAATATGAGATAGAACTTGCTACCTTTAAGAAAAATAATTTTAACGAAGCTGTAGGTACGAAATGAATGAATATTGATTGCCAACAGAGGAAGAAAAGTTACTTGTGAAAATTAGAGTAAGATTGTGAGCCATCTGCTAAATTATTAAAATCAATACGAACGGCCGGCGTGTCGTTATAATTAACTTATTTTTCCATGGTTATAATTAGCTCATATTCCATCGTCATAATTTTAATAAATATTTAATATATTAGTCACATTTTTATTAAGCAGTTATATGCTCTATTAATTCATACTTTACATACATTTTCATTAAAAATTAATTTATGAAGGACCAATTAATACTTTTTAATTGGCCATAAATAAAATCTAAAATATGATAATTATGTTCATAATATAATGAGATTCCAATATCTTGGATAATTATTAAACATCTTATAAGACTACAGTGATAGTTTATTGTAATAATTATACATATTTCTCATAATAATTGTGGGAACTATTCGAAAATGCTTTGCTATAAAAATAAAAAAAAAAAGAATATTATTATTGGACATTGTATGTATTTGTATGTTTCTCTCTTCAAAAACTGGTAAATTTATTAAGATGTTTATATGTTAATGTAAAAATTATAAATAACAGAATTTATAAAAACGTATTTAATTAAACTGCTTTATATTTTCATTTTTATTGGGTACCTGTTAACAGAATCCTTGTAAAAAGTTACTGAAATGGTTCGATTGAATTAAGATAGGTATTTTTACCATTTCTAAAACGGTGCTTGTTTATTTTGTGATCCAATCGTGTATTTAACCTTAACCGATTCATATTTGAAGTCGGCAACCTTGTAAATTTATCATTGCCGTGACATGAATATGTATAAAATAGGTAATTTGAAATTGCTCTGTGCCGAAAAGGTCAGCCCTCATAACCGCTTGAAATTTTGTAGACACGAGAATTTTCGGTGACTCGAAAGGGAAGGGGGTGAAAAAGCAATTTTTAGTGTTATGTAGGTAAATGCATATCTATTAGTATTCTAGTATTGTATGCATGTATATGTTCACGTGTGGCTTTTATTGCATATGAGAATGGGAGAACAATAAATAAGATAAGCGCGTTCGAAGAATAACCATTATCTATCGGTTCGATTATATTGACATTTCTGTATTATATTATATAAAAGATATTAAGTGATTTTAAAGAAAATAAAGTACACATAAGTTCGGGGAATAGAAATACAAAAAATGAAAAGTACAGATCAAGGCAATTTTTTTATGAAATTAACGTACGTTTCAGTCCCTTAGTGATATCGGAGTTAGGTTACGGTATGTAAAGGTTTAAAATTGCAATGCCACCCGGGCCCTTCACTCCCAGTACGACCCTGGTTGGTTAGGGAGGACGTGGTGGTGAACGTTTAGATAGTGTAATCTAACCCCTATATTGCAAAGTTAATGGAACGACAACAGTTTTCTGGATGTAGTTTTTTTTTTAGAAATTATAATAGAACCGATGGAAGGCACTTATCATTGTGTATCGTATCCTGTTCTCGATATGCCACACATTAACGCATACGTTTATACAACACAAATATGAATTTACATAAGACCAAAAATATATTTTTCACCCCCCTCCCTCTCGAGTCGCCAAATGTCCTTCTAAATACGTTCATTTTATGAAAGTGATTCTGAGAGCTGATCTTTTAGGCACTAGCCAAAGATCCTATACCAATTTTAATTTTGTTAATTACTTAACACCATAGGCATATGTAGGTAGCACCATCTAGTGTTTAAGAAACAGACAATGTAAAAGTTTTAAATGGAAATTACTGTTAATTTAATAAAAGGCCCTATTTACAGTTATCGGAACCTTAACAATGAAACAAAACACTTTATCTTTATCGTATTGGTTAGTATCAGATAATATTGCAATGATTTTCATTGTAAATTGCTTTTAAACCAGTTTTAGAAGTAAGTATTATACATATATAGTATAACAATGGTTTGTTTATTTTATAGAACCAAGTACATCGTCAAGACCACCTGCTCGTTCGAGGGATGATAAGAAGGTCATTGACTCCGGCAAACAACAACAAAAGAACCCAATGCCATCATCCGAAGAAACAATGGACGCATCAGCGTCGTCCAACAAAGGCACCGGCGGCGGTTCGACTTCGGCCGCTTCAAGTGGCGTCGCAGCCGCCCCCGCCTCCTCATCCGAGGACGTCTACGAGTTTAAATCGGTGAAAGAGTCGTCGGACTCGGCGTCGTCTCCGGACGTGAAAAATTCCGACGCCGCGTCGTCACCGAACAACGTTAACGACGCCGTTGATCCCCTCGGTGGCCTGGCACCACCTGCAACCAGTGCCCCTGTCTCGGAAGAAAATTCGAAACGTAATTATTCCGAAGTATCAGACAACGGCGAAGATGGAAGCTGCAACGACGATGAGTCCCGTAGGAAGAAACGTAAAGAGGAAGGAGGTACGAAAGAGTCCAAGTCGGGGCCGGCTGTCCAAAGGAATGTGGGACAAGGTAAAGGAGGCGTGCCGTCTGCTAAACAAGGAACTGGGGGCGGTACCGGTAATGCCCAAAGCGGCAAGACGTCGGGGACGGCGAACACGTCAAAAACAGCCACCACCGCTTCTTCCGACAGGAAAACTCCGCCATGTACCAGTCCGAAACCTGCTAGTGCTAGTGACGCGGAAACTGACGACGGAAAATCAGATCTTAAGGTGGGCATTTCCTATTTTTCAATTTATTGTTTGTTCCTAATAGAATACAGAGATTAAATATTCATTTAAAATTATAACGTGATAATAAATCAAAAATAAGGGTGTAAACTCTCTATACCTATAGTGAAACTGGCGGAACCAGATAATTTATTGCATTATAAAGTTTTCATTATACATTAACAATAGGTACAATTTTACCTATGAGTGGTTTTAATTTTGATTAAACTAACACTATTGTAAGTGAAAAATATACATATTTGTCGTTTTTCACGATGCCAGTATTTTAATTGTATTTTTCGTTGTACTTTATTCATATTGTCGGATATACCGGGTGTTTTATTATTGGCTTTATTTTGGAAACTACTGCGTGTAGAAATTTCAGAAAAAAATCTTACTAAAATAACCATTACAAAATCTGACAAATTATTTTAACCGAAAGACGAAGATTTTAAACTGCATTTTTAAAATACTCTCTTGTACCTATATTTAATCTGCTTTCTAATTATGACATCAAATTTAATTATACCCCATGATTTAAATTTTCGTCACAAAATCAAAAAGAACTATTATTGCAAATTGCGCCTTCTACCGGGTATGATATTTGCTAACACTTGTATTTCTCATTCAAACAAGCCTCAGTTTGCGAAAATCAGATACGAGGTTTAGAAGATACAGTGATTTAAATAATTGGACATTCAGGGCTTCCTTCACTCTTATTAAGGTCGGTAGGCCAATGAACCTAGACAAAACTTATGGCAGAATTTTTCATGTTATCCAATGATGTTATTAAAGATAAAGTTTAATATGAGATTTTTCGAAGAAACCTTGAATTTTATGATTTGCCTTTTCAATTGCGCCCTCTTGCTATGAAATGATGAGCTTAAACCTTAAATAAAAACAATTCGATTCAAAACAAATCGCCGAATAAAGAATTGTTTCGTTATTGAGAGTGGTTATACCATAGATGGGTAACAATGTAAACCAAACAAACATACTTTTTAAGGAGTTTCCATTAAATATGTTTTCGCTACATAGAATTTACACTGTATAAAATAATAATTATCCAAAATAATAAGCGATAACAAATTTTCAATAACATCTTCATAAATTAATATGATACAAATTTATGTTTAATTTAATTTAAATTATTAGTTTAAGAAGCCAAACCGTAACGAATAAACAAATATTCGCATTGGTAGCATAATTATTATTCAGTGTTGTTGTTTCATTACTTAATTACACTTTTAATTGAGTTCGAAAAACAATTTTGGATTGTATTGAATACAGTTAATATTTTTGAATTTGTGTTATGATGACTACCGAATAATTATGTTACACTTTTAAGGGCACATTTTTATTTCTACGAATTTTTTTTGTTAAATTTTTTGTTTTTGAATTTTGAATGGCCAAAGAAAGTATCGGTTCGCTTATATGTATATTAGAGATTCATACGTGATGACTTAGTATTTTGTGTGATTAAAGAAAAAAGTCGATTTCCCTCTTGAATTTTTTATTGTTTGGTCAACGATAATCTTTTGGCGTTCAAACGTCCGCAAAAAAAGTTAAAAAGCAGTCGTTACATTACAGGTGCCACCTTTAAAAATTGTAATTCCTCAGAGTTCTGCGAACGAACAAGAGACGGGCTCGAGCAGGAATGGGAAGAGCAATTCGCAACGTTCGCACCAGGCGTTGCCCTACGTTGTCGCTACCTCGAACAGTGGCGGCAGCAGTGACGGTGCGGAAAAAGATGCAGCCGGTGGAGGATCAACCGCCTCCACCGACTCCGCTGCAGTCAAAAGCGAAGACAAGAAGGAATCCGTAAGCGGAAATGATGAACAGGTACTTTTGATGTCTTTATTTTACTTTTGTTGGTTTTGGGTAGTAGAGGTCGATCAAAACGCCCACCCAGTAGATACATGCATTTGATTGGTCATCTAATTAACGTTTTCATTGAAATTAGTGCTATTAAGAAGTGCCTTGTAAAAGTAGTAAGTTTTAAGAAAAGAAATTATTTTGGACAGCATTTAATACTTAACGCTCAACCAGAAATGTATAGAATGTGTGAAGGATAAATAGATAATTTTAAAGTCAAATTATTCATTGGTTTTTAATAAAATACCACACCAAAGCGTCAGAACAATGCCTTCTTTGGTAAAAGTAAAGACTCATACGAAAGAATATCAAAATAAGTAAAGGTTCAATTAACATCAAATGCAAATTCTCGTCCAATAATTTGGATGTACCAATTTTTTAACATTGTTCAGTAATTAATTGAATTGATTTAATCCATTACACATCAAAAATCATCATCAGCATCATGATGATAATATGATAATAAACCAATGGGTTAGTTATTTGAATTTTTATTATCATACTCTGCAATTATTATTAAATTAAAAAAATAAATAGTTTTAACTTTTATTTCAAATCCTTTTTCGGTGTAAATATACGTGCAGATTCTATTTTAGAGTACTAAATGATGCTGTACAAAATCACTATGTATTAATTAAATTCCGTGGATTGGATAATCCTTTTCCCATAATATTCTAAGTAAACGTCTAAAATTTGGTGTTTGGTGTTGATGCTTAAAGTACCCTTATTTTAACAATTTTTTCTTAGTAACAATTGATCTTTTTTAAACTATCCGATAGGATCTCTGATTATTTATTTATTAAAAATGAATTAAAGATAAACTAGTTTGTTTCTCATTACATACCTACATTGTATTTTAATTGAAAGTAGATGGTATTTAATTTATGTTTGAAAAAATTAATCGTTAGTGTTAATTATATCATCAATTATACGTAGTTATAGTAGCATTTGCATGGTAAAACGCGTTTGTTCATTTTAGTAGCAATTAGAATTTCTAGGCATCTATATACAATTTTAGTATACATACATGCTAAGAATTTTAATAACCAAGTTAATTAAAAATCTTTGAATGCTTGTAGTCATAGTTACTACATTGTAATAAATTGGCTTTGGTAGAAGTTATCACCCACAACTTCAAATTTTATTATATTTTCTTATTCATCTTAAATGCTGTTAATAAAAATCAATAATGCATGGCCTGATATATTTGCACATTCCTTATTTTTTCTTGTAGAGTTATTATTTTCGCCATATGCAACGTCATTTTCTCGTTAAAAAAAAGATACAAATTAAACTGTGCTAAAATTTTTCATTTAAATCAACGTGTTCGTTTGCTTTTCCATTTCGGTTACAACATTATCACATTCGTATTAAAACGGCAATAATTATTGTGTCTTAATAGAGGTCGTCTAGCTCTGGTCACCACCAAAGGGTGTTACGCAGTTCACATCGCTCGGGTCCAAGTCAGACGGGTGCCGATAGAGGTAGCAATAACTCCTCTCCTCAACTACAACGGTCTCACTCCCCCTCCCCTTCCGCTTCACCCTCTGCACCCCCTAGTCAAACCGAAACTGCCGTCTCTAGTAACCATGGTAGCTCTTCTTCCGCATCCACAACTAAATCCTCTTCGGATGATAAGGTAAAGGGTTGTATATTCGACTTTTGGGATCTTTTTAATTGATTAGACAATTTGATTAAGAGTTGATTAGTAGGTAGGGGGTAGAATGTAACACGTAGTGGTGTCGGTAATATCTTAATGAATAAGTTGTAGTCCTACGATTTGGTATTGCTTTTTGTTGGAATTGAAGCTAATATAGATTCGTAGAATAATTACAGTAACTGTTACACTACAAAAAGCTTAAGAATTTAAAATGATTACTTCTTTTATATAATTAACATTAGTTCGATTGATTTGATTTTTTTGGAAAGATTTGAAAAAGTTTTGATTATTAAATTTGTATATATCATTCAGATTAATTAGTTTTAAATCAATTTTATACGCCTTAAAAAATCTATGAATAAGATTTTGTTTTCAAATAAACACTTGTTTCCTGTTATAATGGGTAATATTTTATCGTAGGCAAACCCCACAAACGAAACCGATTCAACAGCCACAACTTCCAATACCAGTTCATCTACAACATCGGCTCCTGTTGACTTACACCCTCGAAAAAGGAAGATGAAACCTAATAAAGATGTACCCACAACAGCGCCTGCAAATGATCCTGTGGAAACCCCCACTGTCTCTGAAATTCATCCCCATGAACAGCCCATTACTAATTGCTACCAGTTATTTCTCAACATACGTAAACAGGTATGTATATATAATAATAAGTATAATAACAATGAAATGATACAATAACAATGAAATATTTAATATACAGATTGAAAAAAGAAGAAAAAGTCTATTTCCCGTTCAGCCAAAGCCTCCCCAAGGTTTCAAAGACTATTTAATGAATCGATGTACTTATGTGTTAGCTGGAACTACTCCTACGACCCCTAACATAAGTTACCCTTCTTCACTTCCGGCTCAAATGAAAGACCTTTTTACCGAACAAGAGAAAGAACGATATAGATTGAGAATGCAGGTAATAAATTAATACAAAAATTATGTTCTGTTTTTATGTAAAAGTTTCTGTTTTTATTATTGTTATAGCATGTGATAGAAAAAGAAAAGCTGGTATTATCTGTTGAACAGGAAATTTTGAGAGTGCATGGCAGGGCTGCAAGGGCTCTTGCTAATCAGTCATTACCCTTTTCAGTATGTACTATACTTCGAGACGAAGAAATATACAACTTGATAACCCCTGAACAGGAGGAAAAAGATAGAAATGCAAGATCTCGATATAATGGTAATATTTTCTGGCTTCACTGATTTTATTATATAATTATCTAATTCATAACGAAGAAGGCCTTCAAACCTTTTAAACATTGGGTTTCTACTTCGACCAAAAGAACACTTTTCAGTTTTTTCCCTAGATATTTCATATTTGATTAGAAGTCAATTAATTTTTTTACAGGTCGTCTATTTTTGAGTTGGTTGCAAGACGTTGATGATAAATGGGAAAAAATCAAAGAACACATGCTGTTAAGGCATCATAACGAGGCTGAATCGTTGCATGCTGTACAGAAAATGGACTGGGAATGGAAAATGAAGGAATTGAGTCTCTGTGATGCTAAAAGCACGCCCACTATTGACGATCATCATGTACCAATTGTACATGTCAGTGACGATTTCGACCTTTTACCGGCCTAACGGATTGCTATTTCTGAGAAATAATGTTGCAAACGTTTTGTATATTTTACTTACTTTATAAGAAGTACCTATGTTAAATCATTTATAGTAGATTAAGGACAAATAATGTATGCAATCGGATAAGTAAATGTATATTTTTTATAGAACTGCTTTTTATTACAGTAAAGAGACATAAATTGGGATCAGTTATTATCAATAAATTACAGAAAATTATGGTAATAATCAACAATGTAAAGAGTAAGTTTAAAAAGTAATAGTATGAAATAGCAGAATTTAATAATAGAGAACTTGTATAAATGTATTTTTTTTCTATAATTTTATAACATTTTTGGCGGATTCAAGGTAAGAACTATTTTATTGTTTCTTTTAAGGGACTATTGATGACAATAAATGTAACAATATTACCCAATTAATTTTTAATCGAGCATTAATTATTGGAAGGTGCATTCTGATTAAACATCATTTTTACAAGGTAACTTAAGTCAAAGCTGAAGTTGGAAATATAATTTAATAAGTTATAAGCAGGAATTATTCTCTTTTGCAAATAAGTAACCGTTCAAAGAGAATCTTTCAGCAACAATTGACCTAAACCAGTGTACCATTTAGATACAAAAAAATAATCAGACCTGGGTAAAACTTTGATGTTTTATGCTAGAAATATTCTTCTAGTCCTTTCAGAGCTTAAAAGCACTGTACATCAAGCCCCTTTGTATACAAGTAAGTGTGGGCTTGATAAACGAATTACTCTATGATTTGTATTTACCTTACAAAAGTTTACAAGCTCTTTCAAAATGATTAAAACCTCTTACAATACATTTAAAAGTAATTAATACTTCAAAATAATTGGGGTTTAAAATGTATGTAATGAGGTCTTCAAGAACTAAAGCACTTTATGCAAGGGCTTTGGGTTTGAGGTTCTTTCAATTAGGCCTTTACCAGTTTATGCCATAAACTTTCTATTTCAATGATTAGTTTTTTTAAATTTATTACTTTTATAAATTTTAAATACTTGTCAAAATATGTACTTAGGAACGAAGGAGTCCTAACCTCTAGTCTAGCGCATTCCCTCCAATATAGTTTTTATAGTTTAGTATATTTACACTCAAAGGTGAGTTATATGTGCCTTTAAAGTCATTTTAACTAATTTAAAAGCGATTAAAAATGGTGTTTATGTTGTAGTTTTTTTTGGAAATTACCTTGAAGTTGTTAGTTTTAAAAATAATGCATACATACCTACATTACTTAAGATGACTAAAAGCATAATAAATTATAAAAGTGCTTACCACACTTGAAGAAGGTTATTTTTCTCTAATTTATTTACAAAAAAACACTATTAGATGCACTAAATTTGCTTATTTTCTAAATTAAACGCTAAGTACGCAACACGAAACTTTATAACCGCCAATAACAGCATAAAAATGGACTATCCCAGAAACTTTAACAACTATATAATATAGGTTATCGGCAACAATCGATTCATACAACCCATAGAAAAATTTTACTTCAAATTTTCTCATTTTGGCATCAAAATTAAAAATATGTTTTTTGTAAATGAATAAGAACTTAATAAAAAAATATTTAAACAAATTTTATACGTTTATCAACATTTAAACTAAAAAAGATTAATCTACATAATTCAAAACGTAACGGTTAAATTGAATACAAACTTAACTATCATACTGTAATGTTTTGATTTAAATTTAGAGCTAAATATTTTACGTATTTTATTTATTTTTCATTTTCTGAATCATTGGACACCGAACAGCTTTCCTTATTGTTAGTTTGTTCGTTTATTTCTGGTACAATATTGAAAGACTCTTCTGATTGACGATACTTTCTCACCAAAGCAGCAATCTTTAATTGTTGGTGTGCAATTTCAAGGCATATAGATAAACTTTCCTCCTCTAATTTTTTTAATTGTTTTAAAAAATTTTCTTTTTTCTTATGCATTTCTTCATAAAATGTGTGTGTTGCTGGGTCCATTATTCTAGGATAACCTTTACTTCCTGTTTACAAATGAATGAATTTAATTAATTGTTGTGATACATTGTTTAATCAAAGGTAAGCAGATTTACTTAATTAATTTTATTAGTAAGTCAGCAGATAATAACAAATGACCATAGACTACAAATGACTACAAATGACTGGTCAACAATATTCTTTCAGACTCATTTATTAGCTCAGTAATTTAATAAAAATATTATACCGTCGTTATATGTAGATATTACGAAATAAAGTACGTATTTGCATTTTTAAATAGAAAGGGATTATTTTGTTATATTATAGAAACAAATTATTCAGTTTTATTTAAATGTAAGTATAGGTAAAGTTTTTCTTCTGAATGACATAAATGTACTGTAGGTACTGTAGCTTTTGCAGAAAAGGTTTTATCAAGCACACAACTAAATCAATTTAGTATTTATATTCATTAATTCGTTTTTTAACAGATTTGGTCTATATATAAAAGATGTTTTGGAATTAATGCATATTCAACATATATAATGAGATTAAATAGTATTCAAATTTCGCGCTTAACTTGCGCACTTGTAATTACGCCGCCTCGAACATCGGGCATTTCTGTAACCAACGGGGCATCGGGCACGTATCAGCTTTGTAGGTGTTGCGGTCACTACGAAATCATATCTTTCCCGTTGTCTTGTCTTTTTTTTTTGGAAAGTCGTTTCTTTCGAAAATCGGGTCCGAATTTTCTTTTTCGCGATGGAGAACTCAAACTCGGAAGGTGTCGTCCTACCGGACATTTCCGAAGCCGAACATCTTGCGAGTGATCACGATGGCGGCGAGAATGGCGAAAATGTCGTTGAAACAAAAGTTGTTCCCCAGAGGATTTCTATCCAGCCTGTTCGCCATGGTGCCGTTCCTGTTAGTTTACCAGTGGGTTCGCTTATTACAAGCACATTCAATGTTATTACACAAGACCAGTTGCCACATTTCAAGCCAATGCTTTGTGTGGACAATAACGGGTATTTAGCAACAGCTGACGGAAGTGGAGGTGAATTGAAAACAATTGTAATACAGCAAGACGATGGATCCGCTGGAGGGACCGTGGCAACTCCTGTATCTGCTTCATCGGGCGGCAATGTCACTGCAGGCTCCTGGAGCGAGGCTGCAAGTATGCCGGTACTTCCAGTTAGATGTAAGAACACTTCTGCAGAATTGCACAAAGAAAGGTACGCTTTTTTCCGTTTATTAAATAGTATAAACTTCTTATAGTGTTCAATTTAATAATTTTATTAATAATGTAATAAGCCAGATATCTACTCATTTGTAAATTAAGGTCACTATTAACAAATATGTGTACACATTCCCTCATGTTCTATTCTTAATTTCTTCTTAACACAACAGTATTTGATGGTTTTACCAATGTAGAAATATAAAGAATGAATTCCTTAAAGCTTAAAGTAATATAAAAGGTTTTTAATATAGATATTGTTTTCTAGATTTGGTTCTGGAGGCCGAGGTAGATGTATCAAACTGGGTAATCATTGGTATACCCCAAGTGAATTTGAAGCCCTATGTGGACGTGCCTCAAGTAAAGATTGGAAGAGAAGCATTCGGTTTGGAGGCCGAAGCCTCCAGACATTGATTGATGAGGGAATCATTTTACCCCATGCAACCAGTTGTACTTGTGCTGCTTGCTGTGATGATGAGACTGCCACAGGACCTGTTAGATTATTCACACCTTACAAAAGGAAACGAAGGAAAGATGCTGATGGATCTCACAAGAAGCGAGACACTAGTGAAGACAGTGATGGAAACAATGCCATGCAGGTATTTCTTTTAACTGATTTATATGCCTGTCATGTACATAAGCTGTGTTTTAAATTTAGCTTGTCAACTGTTATCTAACGTTATGAACACTACAATTAAAAGGAAATATATTAATGTCACATTTTTGATAAATAGTAGTGGGGAAGAATACTGGGGATAAGCAGTGTATATGGTATGAATGGTTTTTATAAAAAATATAACTTTTAAATTTTGATAATGTATAACAACTTTTTTAGTTCCACTTCCTTTAGATAATCAAAACGTTCTAATTTACACATTGATAACACATTATTAAGCAATGTCATTGTTTTTATTATTTTTAATAAACCTGTTGTTTACTATTACTATAAATTAATCACATGCTGAAGTGATAGTATGAAGAATTTCTCATAATATCAAATGTTTTTACAGAATCGTGAAGAGGCATGGCAAAACTTAGCTGAAGGTCTAGATTCGAATGAGTACCAACTCATGGATACAGGTGTGTCTGGTTCAGACCCCATGGTGGCCCTTAAGAAACTTGAAGAAATTGCTGCCAATGTGACCAAATTGACAAGTGAATTAAGAAGAGGCATTGAAGAAGTAAAGGTGATGATTGAAAGACAAGCTGAGAAATTCCAACGCGAGAAAGATGCGGCCGTTTTAGCAGCAAGGGTGGAAGCTCAAGTGGCTGCATTACAACCTGAACCCGATTCAACATTGCAGCCATCCCTAGACAATGAACACCAAAAGAAGGTAAAGGTAGTAGCTTGTTCTTATCATATACTTTGTGTTGAAATAATTCTTTTTAATTTAAATTTTATTAACAATTTAGATTTCTCTGTTGCAGTGTGCTAATTGTAATAGAGAAGCTTTAGCAGAATGTTCGCTTTGCCGTCGAACTCCGTACTGTTCTACGTTCTGTCAAAGAAAAGACTGGACATCACACCAAGTGGAGTGTGTGAGGGGTGTGACGTCCGAAAGCGGTCCGCAACAGTCCATTATGCTTATTGTAGAGAGCAGTGACGGTCAATAGCAGGAAGAGGAGCTGGAGGCTGAGTCACAGCAGTCGCTGCAGCCACAGCACGATACCCAATCCTTTTCTACTGTCTAATATTTGTTTACCTTACCAGACTACATTCGATATGAGATGTCGAATGTTTTTTCGTGTGCAGGTAATTAAAGTTATTTGTTTTAATAAATTAAGAAAAATCCCCCAATTAAAGATTTTTATTCTGCTAAATGGCACCAAAGGTAACTAATAACTACAATACGTTTCTGCCTGTAAATAGCAAAAAGGAAATCCTTATTTATATTGTCATTTATAAATTGTTGTTGTTAATATCATTATGAAAACTTTCAAATGCCACAAGATAAGATACAAATAATAACCGTTGCATTTTTTGTTTATCACAATTATGTTTTTATATATTTTTAACCATTGCAGAGTGCCTTATCTAGTGGCACTTTAAGTACTTACTCTCAATGAGGGTGAAAGTTTTGTATTTTTAAATTTACTCTTATTAGGACAGCAAATTTTCTTATTATGCACTGTTTGATTAATGAATATTTGTTATTAGTTTTTTAACCCATTAAGGCAAAATTGGGTGAGCTAAAATATATTTTTTAATATAAATATTTATAAACCTATTAGGCAAATATTTCCAAAAAATCATTCATATTTTGGAAAAAAGAGTTAACCAGTACATGTTCAAAGATTTTATTTTAATGTAAACTATTTTTCTCTAATAGTGTGAATAATTTAATTATTATTTAATTTAATTGTGCTTAGTTTTTCATTTTCGAGGTTATTATAAAATAAATAATTGTAAATAAATCAGAAGATGTAAATATTTTCATATACCATATTTATAAGGATGATTGTAAAATTTTTGGAGTCAGTTTTGTTATTAAAAGCTGGAATCACGATTTTGCCTTTCCTTTACTAATATTAACTATGGTAGTGGTTGATAAATTAAAAAAGAAAATAAATGAGTAAAATAAAAACATGTTTATCACAAAATATACATCTTAAAATCTTCATTAATTTATTCATAAAAATTATTATATTAAGTGTATTAAAATGCAGTCCCTGAACCTGTGCGAGATCCCAACGTTTCCTGTTAATTTTAAAGATTTGCCCGTTTGTACAAAGATAATTTTTCAGTCAATCTTTTTCCTAAATCTGCATCTACTTGTGTAAAATTCTTAACCGCACGTTGCTGAATAAATTCTACTGCATCTTTAATACTTCCAGCAAGATTTGAAGCTAATCTTTCTTTTGCTGCTTCATCCAACACTTTTCTGTACAGATCTCCTGCTTGACTGAAGTTATCTTCATCCCCTGTATCAAATCTTTGCACATCCCCAGATAGGTCGAAAGGTGGAGCAAGAGCTTTAGCCCTTGCATCGTTCGTTGGCCCAGAAAAACTGTTAGGATGATAGTTTGGAGCGCCTTTTTGATTGTCGATAGCCATTACACCATCTCTTTGATAGTTGCGAACTTTGTAGGGACAATTAACTGGTATTTGAAGGTAATTTGGTCCCAAGCGGTATCTTTGTGTGTCACTGTAGGAAAACATTCTTCCTAACAACATCTTATCCATTGACGGTTCAACTCCTGGAATCATATTAGCTGGACAGAAAGCAATCTGTTCAACTTCTGCAAAATAGTTTTCAGGATTTCTATCAAGCACCATTTTTCCCACTGGTATAAGAGGATAATCAGAATGAGGCCACGTTTTGGTAACATCAAATGGGTTGAATTTAGAACTTTTAGCCTGTTCGTGGGTCATGACCTGTATGTAGAAGGTCCATGAAGGATAGTTGCCATTTGCTATAGCATTATACAAATCTCTAATGCCATAATCTGGATCAGACGAAGCCAAACTGGCAGCCTTGTCAACATCCAAATTTTTGATACCTTGATCGGTTTTGAAATGAAACTTGCAATAAATTGATTTACTGTCAGCGTTTACAAGTTTGAAAGAATGTGAACCGTAACCGTTCATGTGTCTATAACCATCGGGGATTCCTCTATCACAAAACATGTAGACGATTTGATGGGTGGTTTCAGGCCTTAAACTAATGAAATCCCAAAACATGTTTGCATCTTTAAGATGAGTTGCGGGATTTCTTTTCTGGGTGTGAATGAAATTGGGGAACAAAATGGGATCGCGAATAAAGAAAATGGGAGTGTTATTACCGACTAAGTCCCAATTACCATCTTCCGTGTAAAATTTCACTGAAAATCCTCGGGGGTCCCGAACTGTGTCTGCTGAGCCAGATTCACCACCTACCGTTGAAAAACGCACAGCTACCGGTGTTTTTTTGCCAACTTTAGCAAAAACCGTTGCAGCTGTGTATTTGGTGATGTCGTGGGTAACTTCAAAGTAACCGAAGGCACCAGCACCTTTTGCATGAACCACTCTTTCGGGAATGCGTTCACGATCAAAATGGGCCATTTCATCGACGTAGGCTACGTCGTGAAGAAGAATTGGACCTCTCAAGCCTACAGTGAGGGATGCATCCTTTGTTATTAAAGGAGCACCATGGCTTGTAGTTGCAGGACCAGTTTCCTGAAAAAAAAAGGGAGGTGATACTAATGAGTTAATAAAATGGAAAATATTTTTAAATTACTAAATACCTTTGGAGATAAGTGCATCCTAAGTGTGTAAGGGTAACAATTACCATGAATCAAGCAATATAATGAATGTATACAAAAAAAACCTATTAATTCATTCATTACATATGTTATTATGTCGTTGATTACGTAAAAGAAGTAATGAAAATAAATGTACATTACAAGAATTACCTACACAGAATTACAATCAGTTTTAATTATGTTATATGGTGGGTACCTATAAGCAGTAAAACAAACTTAATATTTTCTAATCTAATTATAGTAATATCAAGCATAAAAAATCATAAGAGCACATTTTTAAATGCTTCCTATTGTTATTGCATTGTATTTGCTTTAAATTACAATGTAGTAGTCATCAGCCATTCTGTAACTAAATTACATAATATGATGGAAATCAACCGCCCGGAAAAGTTATAACTAATTAATTAATTCAAAAGATGATTTAGAGTAATCGAACAACTAATTTACATTTTCTTTTGTATTCAATCTTAGTTGTAGATAATGCAGAAAATAAAAAATTTTTACCAACAATATAAACATATTATGTAGGTATATCATAAAAAATATTCATTTTATTTTTAAAAATGCCGGGATCTTTAATAAAAAGAAAAGGAGTGTAAAAGTTAAAACTAAAATTAGGTAATTTTACATTTTCATGGTTTGCAAACCTGTTAGCTGTTACTTGCAGCAGTTGGTAACAACAATGGAAGTTGGGCTGAACAGTGCTAGTATAGTAACTGAGCAGATATTTTAGTTTGCTCGCGTCTTTTAACGGTGTATGTAGTGATAAATCGTGTACCGAGTAAAATGACTGGATTTATGGTTACGACGTTAAAAGTGATTTGTTTAGTGTTCTGTGTTTTGTGTAAGTCTAACATGGACTTCATTTATCGTCAGGCATAATTACAATGCAAGGTGTACTATTTCCAATTTCTTCAAAAAGAACTACCTGGCACAGCATGACGATGAAACTTGGGTAAGTGTTTTCTTATTATATTTACCTTGAAAATATGATGATTTGTAACCCTTTTGTGAACCATCCCGCGCCACAATCTACATAATAATAAAGATTCACAAACGCAGCTCTACAATATTTCCTTTAAAAATGATCAAAACAGGTCCCGAAAGTTAAATAGAAGGTTAAGTTTAATCACGCAGCAGGTATATGATAATTTAGTTTGCTTTATGTTTATTAACAAAAAATTAACATGCTAAATCATTGAATCACATCGGTCAAAAATTTAATGTGAAAACAAAGTTATTGTTGAAGTAAAACGTGAAATTTATGTAAAAAATGGTCTAAAACCTATTGCAAATACGTGTTTCAATTTGATACAATATGTCATACGTTGTACGAAGGTTGTCGCGAGTAAAGAACTTCTTAATGTATTTATATTCATAAAGTAAAAAGTTCTGTTAAATAGCAAAGTAAGTAAGTACCTATATTAGCACCGATTTTTAAGAATAGCTCATGAAATAATGCAACAAAAATACGTCAAGGTTGTTGTCAAAAAGGACATGAAGTTGGGCTTTACTTAAAAAATGCACAATCATTAATGAAAATTACTTTTTTAATAACGGTTGCTGGTAAAAAGAATAGTAGGTCACACAACTTTACAGGATGATCAATAAATCAATAAGACAAGAATCAAGAGAACACAAGGCTATTTTCTATAAAATTTCTACTTTTGCTTTATTATTGTTCTATTTAACAACTATATATTGGTTATTATCTACACACAACATTACAGGGTGACCAATAAGTTAAAAATGTGTACCATACAGGAAAGAAAAACGTTAATTTCTATGAGATTTCTACTTTGGTTTTATTATTTTTCTAACAGTATTTTATGCTTACGAAAAGGATAATTCCATCCCAAAAAAAGTGTACTGCAGGAAATAAATTTTGATTCTGACATCACGGTTTAATGATAGCGATACAAATGATAATAAAATATAAACATCACTTAATAAATGTGCGTATAAATAATTAAAACTTATTTATAAAATCAAATTTGCAAATGCTACATATGTATGCACTAATACAAGTGCCCACTTAAATAAAAATTAGGGGCAACTTTTACTTGTTCAACATGTTGTTGCCCCAAGCAAGGTTAGTCTCACCGACTTTTTTAAATGATTGAAGTGCTCAAATCTAGGCCAATTCGACAAAAAATGGGTAATGTATTTCACTGGCTGAACTATGAGAAAAAAATATTAGTAGGTATTTACTATCCTACTTGACCTACAAATATGTAGGTACCTACCTACAATATAATAACTAACATAAGAAACTGACTCTTGGAATTTCCCAAAATAATTATGTATGAGAATTTTTGCTTATTGTTAGATAAAATCAAAATCCTGTTCTAAAAATGAAATAATACAATGTTAAAAAAAATGCATGATTACATAACAATCTGAATGTAAATTAAAAATGAGATAAAGCGATTCTTTTATTAAATATTTATTTGTTTTGTAGTTTTAATATTTATAATAATATCATCATGTTAATTTCTATTTGGATTTATTTACAAAGGAATATCTTAAGATCTATTTTTAAAATACGATTATTTTTTATATCGAAAACAGAAACCAAATTATTTCTTATCTCAGAGATAAATAACTGTGGTGTGTATAAATATTATTTAAAATGACCTGATAAAATCCTAAATTTGTTACTTATGTTAATGTAGTTAAATATGACGAGAAAAAAATAGTGTCAAAATTCTACAAAAAAAAAAAAAGAAAATGAAATCATGTACTACAAAGTGCTAAAACTGATAAGATTTAGGAAGTTAAAAACTCATAATTTCACAAGATTACATAAATGTGGCCATAATACAAAATGGAATGTGAAACACAGCAATGAATTAGTAGTTCAAAGTCAATGTCGAATGTACCGCAAACAATGTTTTGCAAGGTAATTAATTACGCCATTGTGGAAAACAGATTGCAATGTAATAAGAAGATAATGATATTTATTTTTATCATAAATACAGGGCGTCACAAAACAAACTACAAATTATATACGAGATTGAAATGGGACTCTTCCAATGAAAAATATTTATAAACAATTATTAACGATTAGTTTCAAAAAGTAATTTTCTAGGTAGGTATATTAGTACATTTTGTGCATTTTTTATTAACTATAAAACAACAAACTCTGGTATTTTTATTACCACATTTATCTTATTTATTTATCAGGATTTACTATCAGATATACAATATTTTGCAATTATTTCACCTGTGAGGAATACAAAGTTTTTGTTGTATGCATGAACTTTGAAATGATAATATCTGTTATTCTTTGATTGAGTGCACAATTTAAAATTATATAATTTCGCAATTTAATAAATATTTTGATGAATTTATTTACACATACAAAACAATACAATTATTTACTTTCAAGTTTTATACATAAAGTGCTGTATGCACTTTTGATAATAAAGAATTAACGTAATTTGTACATTACTATACTAATGAAAATCGTAATTGTGTTGTTTACAAAACAGTATTATTATCAAAAAGAGATAAAAAGAATTAAATAATACAAATCACAAGAGTACGAACTCATCAGTTTGTTTATGAAAAAAAACAGGAAAAATTTCATAAAAAATCCATGAATGACCTAATTAAGTATTTACTTTACTATTCTTTGTTAGTAGTCTATGTCTTTGTTGGTATGTAATTTAATTTTAAATGTGTTGAATGTTGCACTTTTATTCGAAATTGTCAGTTTACAAAACGAGGATTTTATGCACAAAGTAATTGTGTGCATAGACTAATTGTGTGTAATATAAAGTTACATAAAATTATATGCCATTATATTAATTTAGCCTTAAACTTTGTTATAGGAATTATTTGTACATAAACGCGAATAATAATTTTTTTAATTTATAATCAGAATGACATAATTTACTAATAGGTACCTGACATTTTTTCTTAATATGCCAATCAATTACTTGATTAGATGCTTTGTCTTTATTATTTTTGCCAAAACTTGATGCAGTTCTTGAAAATTTTCTCAACAGCACAAAGTTTGTACAATTGATTTTATTTAACGACTTGCTTTTGAGTGTAGGTTCTCGTAGTGTAAAAATTAACAGGGATTGCATTATTAAAGGATAGGGGGTGGTTAGGAACTGTAATGTAAAATTCATACTTTCGTTATTTATGTATAAACATTATTGATGAACACGAATAAGGTTATGTTTATTTTAAATAAGTGGAATTTTAAATTAAATTGTCAAATTGACAACTACCTATTATGGGCAACCGTTTAAAATTATTACTTAATTATTAAGGTAATCTTCCCTACAAATAGATATTCACAATTTTTTAGTTATTAATCGTGTTTATTACGAAGTTATTTATAGAAAAGTACACAAATATCTGTGATTATTTTGATGTGGCCTTAAACTTGACTTGTCACAGGAGGTAATTTGCATATAAATGCGTATGTTTATTTGCTATTTGTATTAAATGTTAAATAAAATTAACAATTTACCTGGATCCTCTTTTTATGCCAATCAACTAACTGGTTAGATGCTTTGTCTGTTGCCATTTTTAATGTAAATATTGTAATATATGCACCACGTTCCTAATAATAGTCAAAACTTTCACTTAAATTAGTTAAATACCACCTCAGTACGTGTTGTGGGAGTTAAAAATTAATGACTTTAAATAGTGGAAAAGTAATGTTACAAATATTGTTAAATGTAGATGAAGCAGCACCAACGGTTCCTTGAATATCACAAAACTGATTTTTGTTATTTGTAGCGCTTGCTTTTATTTGATTACCACAACCGGTTATAAGGGACATGCGCGTGATATTTTTAAATGTGTAATGTTTTTCTGTTTGCAGAATTAGTTATAATAAAATTGTTATTGCTAACATTAACATTTATTGCGAAATTGAAACATTTTTATAATGCACTTTTGCATAGAAAAAAGTTACCTTACTTACATAAGTTTTAAAAAAATTGGGGTCTATAAGCGTCTCAAAGTGACTGTAATAAGCTTTCTAAAAACCATATTTTATTTTTTTAGTGTTATTTATCTTGATGATATTCAAAACACTTAGGAACACTAAAAGTTTTTGTTTATTTTCGCTTTTTATTATCGGTATGTTTTTTTTTATTAGAAAATGATTTTTAAAGCTGAGAAAACATATTTAAAGTGAGTGGCATCTGGCCTGTACTTGCTCCACATGGGAAAATACAAAAAAAATTATATTACAAAAAATGGCCACGTTTAGGTACAAAATACTGTGTTTAGCTACTGGAGTAACTACAATAATTGTTATGAATAAATAAGTGCCAGGAACAATAAAAAAATAGTAAACTTACTGTTATGAAGGCCATTTTAATTATTTTATTGACCCTAGTCCTTTTATACTAATTATACAACCTGTGGACTCATTTTTGGAAATAAAAGTGAATTCTTATTTCGATACTTTCCTTAAATTCCAAAAATACATGTTTATTTATTTGCTAGGAACAAATTGTAATCTCAAAGGGACACCACAAGGAGTTACCAAACGTTCTAGTAAAATATTCAATATGTTAACTGTACTAAATAGGAAGGAGAGCGGATAATAAGGATATAATAACAATTCCAAGGAAAAACAAAAAATTATATTTTAATAGACAGTATTTACATTACACAACTATGCACTAAACTATTTATTTTGGTCAGTATTACTGGACGTTTGAAATAATTTTAAGTCGATGGGTTTGTCATAGCCCATAATTTTTCCATAATGGGTGGGATCTTCGAAAAATCGCAAATCAACGAAAAAGGGCGTCTTTTTGGCTTCAAACGTCGTAAACATACCGGGAATATCTGGGACATGGACATCTTCCAGTTTAAACTCTAACTGTGAATAATAAAAAATATTGTGACTAATAGGATTTTCCCACTATATAATTTAATTTACATATACAATATTGTTAAATTATACACAATAACATCTCTGATAACTGATGTAATCAACTCTTAGTTGCATACCCACCTTTTAGAGTTATATTTACTCAAAATATTTTCTGAAGATTAAGTTTTTAATTTATGATATTGTAACAAGAAATTACCTGGTAGAAACAACCTCAGAAAATTGTTTATGCAGCATTTATATTTCTACTAACACAAAGTTATTTTTTTAAATTAATTATAGATAGAATAAGTGCTTCAATATTGATAGTAATTATGAAATAAAGTAGATTAAAGCACAATTTACTTGTTTCTTTTTCTTGAATTTGAAACAGCATTTACTTAAAACGCTTCATACTTTTATTTTACTTACCTCTTTCTTCATACAGAAGAAATTCAGTGTTGTAGCAATATAACTTTCAGTTGTAGGTTTATAATCTAAATGAATTACATATTTCTTTGCTATCAAATGTAGTAAGATTGGAGTACCAATTGTAAAAAATCCTACAAAAGAATATGCTGCGATCATAATGGGCATGTTTCCCATTTTAAGGGTCGCTTTATATAGCATTGGTTGAAATGCTAGGCCCATGGTACTTGTCATCAATGAAAAGTACTAAAATAAATCACAAAACGTATTACTTTCTTCAATGTTATGTTAACTTACTTTAACTAATCGAATTTGAGTTGCTAATGGTCCAGTATATACACGTATTCGTTCAGAATCATTTACTTTATCATCTTTATTTTTGTTAAAACTTGATGCTGTTCTTGACAAATTTTTTAAGTGTATACAGGTCGCACAATTTACACTTGTTTTATTTAACAACTTGCTTTTGGAAGAAGCATCTCGAAGTATAAAAAGTAACTGTGGCGTATGTAATTGTCGTGTTATCGAAGGGTTGAAGGTGGTTAGGAATTTTAATGTAAAATTCATACTTTGTTTAGTTAAAAATCGCCTTTCACAAAATAAATATTTGATGGATAAGAATAAGGTTATGTTTACATTAAATAAGGTTAGATCAGGTTCTTAAATTATTGATTTAATTGTCAAAACCATTGGAATAGTAGGCAACTGCTTACGCTTTTGTGCATGTAAAGTAGCCTAAAGCAAAGGCGCAAATATCCATATAAAAATAAAGAAATTTAAAAGAGGGAAAGCTAATGAATTATAAAAATATCAATGGCGGCTCATGGGAGTTTATAAAATTTTGTCCAACATTATTGAAATTCATACTTGTCGCTATTTACTTTTATGAAATTGATAAGAAATTAAAATAACAATATTGTGTGCGCACTTGTACTGCAAGTGCAACGTATTTTTTTTCATTGTTTATTGCCCTTTAATGCATTTTATCGTAAATCATAAAAGTTACAACTGAAATTTAAAATATGTCCTTAGAATACAAAAAAACTCGAATTGGTATAAAAAATGGGAAATAAAAAAATTCCGAGGATTAACCAGCAATAACGAGCAGAGTAAAATTTTTTTTATCTAATGTGATAATTTCGAAAAAGGAATTAGGTATAATTACACACGTATAATAATTTACTTCTGTTTTGAAAAAGGATTAGTATAAAAAAGTTTTGTATGACTAAATATTAAACAAAGAACCATATATGTGTTTATCATTTTATTTATTTTTGTATAAAATGCAAATGGATTTCTTACATTTTCATTATTTGCCGACTTTTTTAAGGATTATACATTTAATGCCACGTCATTTTTTAAATATTAGCGTGGGTAATTTTTAATCATTGGTTAATTTGGCACTACAGTTTACATTGTAAATGTATATAGCGGGCAAAGGCGAGGATTATTTTTAATTATATACCCTTATACAACATTAGAATACGTTGTAAAAGTCGTATTTTATTTTTTTAAGCCGAAATAGGCAAACAAAGCCAACATAAAGTTTGTTTTATAGCAGGGATAGAATGCGTTATCTAAACCAAGGTACGAAGACATTAGAACTCACAATCAGTTTCTCTAAGCACGTGTTACATAAAAAATTAGTAAAAAATGCGAGCGTTACTTATTTGTGTAGTAGTTTTATTATCCATCACTATTATTGGTAAGAATCTTTTTTTTATGTCGGTTTATTATTTTTTTTTCTCACTTTAATATAATAATTTATTTAAATTTTTAATTTGTTTGATAAAAGTTTGAGCCAAATATAAAAATTTCATTAAGTTGTAATTATTATGTATAAAAATTCAAAATATGTCTGAATAGCTTCAATAAATGGGAAAATTTTTGAAGCAATTATTCGTTGATGTAATAAGGAATTCTAAAAAATTTGAAAAATCTTGTATTACTACAATGTTAAATTTTTAAAATCAATCGTACACTTTTTACAAATATTTATATTTATTGAAACGATTTCTGTGTTATACCCACCGTATTACAATTTCAGAAAATTATAGGCTATGCACAGAGTGAGTGATCTATTTTGAATTAATAAAATATTTTCATTGGATAAAAACGTTTTTCCGAAATACTTAACGAATAATTTCATTTTTTATAAAAACCAACTTATAAATTAAATGTAATTTAATTTTGAGAGTATCTCTAATTACAATTTTTCTTCACTCGTTTTATTGCTATAGTAAAAAATATGCATTATCATTAAAAAAAAACATAAGTTGACTTCAAAGGTCAAGTTTAAGGTTACATTTAAAACCATTATTAACTTCCTCATCAAATTTATAAAACTCTAGCCTAGATGTTTCACTGTCTTTTAAGATGAATGACTCACCCCGTGTATTATATACAGTGTGGGCCATTGATAACAAGTTAGAAATTTTTTTGTAGAAAAGTTCAAATTTCTTAAACTTCTTTGAACAGATACCCTTAGTTTTAGAGGAGGACGTTTTTAATACAGAAACAGATTTCCTTCATCTTCACAGATAATCCTAACCCTTAAAAGTTAAATAATATTATTCGAAAGATCTTTTTTTCTAGATTTAATATAAAAATAATTGTAAAATTATTACGACTTATTTTAAAAATATTCAACTTCTTAATTTATATATCAAAAAGGGTGCTTAAGAATGTTCAATCAGATCCGTAGATCTCTATCGTTTGAACTTCTTTTTAGGTGAATGCAGGAGATTTATAACTCCTTAGATATTTGGTAATTTGAGGCATAAATTTGAACAATGTTAATTTTTACATTTAGGGGCCGTTCATAAAATACGTACGCATACAAGGGGGGGAGGGGTCTTGCTGAGTGTGACTAGATGTGACAAGGGGGGGTAGGGGGTCTACAGCAACTCAGCAACGAGACGTTCGCCGTTCATCAAAATTTTATTTATTATGAAAATAAAAAATATTTTTGACTATCAAAATTTTTCTATTATCAATCAAAATTTATCGTGTTCAGAGAGAGGGGGTGTTTAGTTTTTGTGACGTAATATTTACTGGGGGGTCACAGAAAGTGTGAAACAGCGTGACAACCGGGGGGGAGGGGGTAAAAAAAAGCTAATTTTAGCGTGACGTATTTTATGAACGGCCCCTTATTACATTAATGATTAATTTGTATTTTTTTAACAAATAATAAATTTTCCTCATTTAGTTATTAGAAACATTTTGTTGTTTCATGTAAATTGACAGTAGTGTATGTAATCTTTGACGTTGAATATTTTGAAAATAAATCAAAGCTCTCCTTTGTTATGTATTTAGAAAAAAGAAATAAGAACCCCTTTTTCCTATTAAAATTTTAAAGGTTGGATTAGCTATGGAGAGGGAGGAAATAATGTGATAATGATTTCCTGAAATTTATACTTTTTTACACAAAAGGCTCTCTGGCAAGCCACAGATGTTCCCAATAGCCCACCCTGTAGAAATTATACATACAGGAACAGGGATGGGATTTAAACAAGTTTAGTAATGGCTCACTATTAATGTTTAATTGGTTGTTAAACATTAAGCCATCATTTTAATTCTTTATTTTACCTCAGTTTAAAAATTCTAATTTTGGCTCATTTCTTAATTATGCAACATTTTAAATTGAGAATCCAACTTGCGATTAGCTTAGGGACTGTTCATAAAATACATCACGCTATATTATCTTTTTTTGATCTCCTCCCCCCGGTTGTCATGCTGTGTCACAATTTCTGTAAATATTACGTCACAAAAACTAAACCCCCCTGAACATGATAAATTTTGGTTGATAATACACAAATTTTGACAGTCAAAAATATTTATTTTATTTTCATAATAAAATTTAAATAAATTAATAAATAATAATAATAAATAAATAATATTTCTATTTATCAGAAGTCCAAGGATTCTGTAAAAATTCAGTAAAATTTTTTGATGAACGGCGAACGTCACGTTGCCCCCCGACCCACCTTGTCACACTCAGCAAGACCCCTCCCTCTCCCCTTGTATGTGCACGTATTTTATGAACGGCCCCTTATTAGAATAATCGCAATTTTATTTCTTATTATTTTCAAAATATTTAAAGTGCTCCTTTAAGCTCGATATATTAATAGTTTTTATTGCAAGAACTGAAATTTAATTATAATATAAATACATTTTTGGCTTGTTTGAATTTCCATATGTATCCTTATAATGTTACCTAACAATCATTAACTTAAAGCATAAAGGAATATTTTAACTATTTGGTCCTTTTAATTTTAATTAATTATCGAATAAAAATGATTGGTAGGTAAATGTCTAGATCGGAAAAAGGGAAACGGATGGGGCGGAGGTGACCTAGTAGAACATCATTAAAGATTTTTAGTTAGGGAAATATTCATGAAGGCACAAGGGATGGAGCTGAAAACTGAAAATTTGATAAGTAGTTAAAGGTAAATTTGTAGAACACAAAAAACGTGTATTCAGGAGGAAACAGGAAAATTACATGATTACTTTGGTCGTGTTGTCTTTTCCCAATGTAACCTTATTGTCATAATTAGCCCAATAAGGTACTATAAGAAAAGATAATACGAACAAAGTGGTCATGTCTTTCCTTCTCTAACCCTTACGCTCCCAACCTTCTGCTTCTGCATAAAAACACTTTTTTTGGTATTCTACAAGGTCACCTTTGACGATTTATCCTATTTTCAACTTTTAACTTCACCTCCGCGTCTTCATTTCAATGGTGCTTTACAAAGTCACCCTCATCTCGATCTTAGCTAAGACCTGTAAACTCTGACATTTATCAAATGATAACTAGCTATAACAGCACTTTTGACTTGAAATGTTAAAAAAAGACATCAATTTTGAATGTAAAGTATCTTAACATTTTTTACTGAGGAATAAGCGATTAATGTAGCAGTGTAAAGAAAAATATGAGGTGCTATTTAAAAAAACTTCTTATTTTTATTTTTAATTTATGACATTCAGGACACGTTTTTAGAACAATATAGTCCGGTCAAATTAGACCAAAAAATAAGAGTAAAGCTACATAATTTCCCACCAAGCTGAAAATCAGTGAGATTGTTTAAAATATGATTAAAAATTAAATTTGAAAGTTTCCCATCTTTCCTTTGTATGGAAAAAATTTTATGCAAGGTTAAAGGTCAAAAAAAGTTTTATCATAAAATTACCCCAGACAAAAATTGTAGATCATAAAAGTATCTATAAAATATGTATCTCTAAAATGCCCTAAAATAAGCTATGTGACAAATAAATCCCCAAGAACTAGAAAATATTTAGTGCAAATAGAAAAAAGATTGCAGAAGAAAATTTTTCCTCAGAAGAATTCCCCTGAAAAATATATCCCCAAAAATACCCCAAAGGAAAAAAAATCCCCTTTTTTTGGGGAAAATCCCTTAATCTGGCAACCCTGAGACTAACAGTATTTCATTTATTGGGCACACTGACATAAAGCAGGTATAAGACCCTAGCCACGTATACAATTGAGCAGGAGACAGATGTTGTCTCGAGGTTATACTGGCGTATAAAATAAGGGACTGGGTTTAATTTAACCTGATATCTCAGAAACGGTGGCTCTTAGGAAAAAAAATATTGATACATATTTTATAGATAATTCTATGATCTACAATTTTTGTCTGAAGTATTTTTATGATAAAACTTACCGTTTTGCTGAAAATCGCGAAAAACTCATTTTTTTGACCTTTGACCTTGAATAAAAAAATTTCCATACAGAGGAAAGATGGGGAACTTTCAAATTTTATTTTTAATCATATTTTAAACAATTTTACTGATTTTCAGCTTGGTGGGAATTTATGTAGCTTCGAATGTCTAAATTGACCGGACTAAATAGGCCACTTCGTAAAATGCAATCGACCCAAATTTCAAAACGATATTCCAATTCAGTCCAGAGAGACATATGTCTAGGGGGGTAGGCTGAAAACGATCACTCTGTATATTTATACTCTTTTGTGATGATATAGGCTTATTACATTAATCAATTAGTTCTAACAAAAATAGAGTAACAGAAAACTAGTATGTACCTAGATGTCGTTTTCTTATATTTTCAGTAACAACAGAAACTACTACTTCAAAAGGTTTGATTTCTAAGTCCCAAAAATCTAATTACACCATTTGTTCTAAAAATAAATTGCCGAAAGTTCCTAACGGAATACTATTAAAATTTGCTCGATACATAAACAAACGTAAAAATACAAAGGGGCCTTTGGTGGCTATTTACACTTGCCAAGATGGTTTCTCTTTAGCAAAAAACACTTCCGGGAGGTTATTCTGCAGAAGCGGAAAATGGACTGGCAAAACTCCAGTATGCGAAAAATCCCATTCAGGCATAAACTTCTTTGACACGTCATTATCGATTAGTGGAGAAGCTGGTATCAAAAGTGAATTTGACGGAAATAATTCGAATTCCAACACGGATCCTAAGAGATCTATATTTTCTTCCAATGATCACACATCATTGGTAGAAACTTTCGATTTAAATAACAATTTTGATCGAGACGACAGAGAGCACAATCGGAATTCTTTTCATAATTCAGAAGTTTTATGTACATACCGTTACATAGATTCTTCTGAGCACATGGAATGCGTTTGTCCAGATGGGTACCTTCTATCAGCCGATGGGTCTACTTGTAAAGATATTGATGAGTGCAGCTCAGGTCTTTCTGATTGTGATCATCTTTGCACGAACACGCCAGGAAGTTACATGTGCCAATGCAAAGAAGGATTAATCTTCTTGGAGATGGAAAAGGATGTGACGACATCGACGAATGTTCTTCTCAAATAATGAACAACTGCTCCCAATTATGTATTAACTCTATTGGATCTTTCTCATGTGGATGTTTTCAAGGATTTTCTTTACAAAATAATGACAAAGATTGTGTGGACAAAGATGAGTGTCATCCCGACGTAGATAACGTTTGTTCCCAAAAATGTATCAACACGCATGGATCATATTATTGTTCCTGTTTCGAAGGATACGATTTGGACAGTGACCAAAGGACGTGCAAAGATTTAGACGAATGTAATTTGCGATTGTGCTCTCAGAAATGCATTAATTCTGCAGGGTCTTACAAGTGCGATTGCCAAAAAGGATTTAAACTATCAAACGACAATCACACTTGTATTGATGTGAATGAATGTATAGAGCATAACGGCAACTGTTCCCATCTATGTGCAAATTCAGAAGGGTCGTACCAATGTGCATGCCCAACTGGTTTTGTCCTTACCAGTGATGGTAAAAATTGTAAAAAAGCCTATGCATGCTCCGTTAACAATGGTGGATGCTCCCACTATTGTTCAGAAGATAATGGGTTGTCTAAATGTTTTTGTCCATATGACATGGAACTGGTTTGACAATTTTAATTGTGCCAAGCCAAAACAATGTGCAACAAAACGTAAGGACGAATGTTACAGTTGTAACGTAGGTGAAAAGATATTGTTGTGTTTCTGTCCATCTTTTACTCCTGGGAATAGTTCCTCAGTATGTCCAGAAAATTATGAATTATTTAGTAAAATAGGTTGTCGCCGAATGGACCCGAACATTTGCAAACGTTACAACGAAAACGGTATCAGTAAAGAGTGCGTTTTGATAGAAGAAACAAAGGCATGCTTGTGCCCTGAAGATTATTACATAAAAAACGGAAAATGTGTCCCCTTTGACCCCTGTTTCATAAACAACGGCGGATGCAGTCATATATGCGAAAACATTGACGGAAAACCGTCGTGTAACTGCCCATCCGGACTTGTTTTACAAAACAATTCGTGTGTTAAACAATATTCTTGCCAGATCAAAAACGGAGGGTGTTCTCATTTCTGCAAGGAAACCCAAAATGGAATAAAATGTTCATGTCCCAAAGGTTTCCATCTTTCTAACAGTAAAACATGTGTTGATTCTAATCCTTGTTCAAAAGACAATGGAGGCTGTTCACATATCTGCAAAAATGTAAATGGAAGACCTTTGTGTAAATGCCCACAAGGATTTGTTATTAGAAATAAAACTTGTTTGGCTTTAAATTCTTGCGCGTATAATAACGGGGGATGTTCCCATTTTTGCATCGAAAGTTACAACGAAGTAAAATGTTCTTGCCCAGAAGGATTTTACTTAACGGGAAAGTCGTGCTCTGAACAAAATCCTTGTTTGGTACAAAACGGATATTGTTCTCACTTTTGTAATATATCCCAAGAAAATAATCAATTTTGCTCGTGTCGAGCCGGATTTAGACTGGGACCTGATCAAAAATCTTGTGTCGATGTTGACGAGTGTCAAAAAAACGAAGGTCCCAATCAGTGTTCCCATATTTGTCAAAACACTCAGGGTAGTTTTCTGTGTAGTTGTCCAGAAGGTTTTCGACTGCTGGATGACAAAGTGACATGTTTTAAAAGAATTAACTGTTCTGAGCCGCTTATTCCTCGGCATACCAAAATGGCATGTTCTTATGACGACCAACAGGTACTTACACAGTGTTTGTTTACTTGTGAGGAAGAGTACGAGATACAGGGCGAAAAGGTTCTGTCATGCGACACATCATCAGGGAGATGGAGTTCGAATATACCACGTTGTATTTTTGGCATGTATACTGTGATATTTAGAAAGAATCGTGAGCAATGATACGATTTATTTACAGCAAACACTTCTGAATTATACATAACGTGTCCAAATAATGGTATAATTAATTTTACTTTACCTCTTGGTCAAAGTTCAATGAACGTTTGGTTTCCAAAGCCAGTAACTTCTGTTGATTGGTGGAGGTAATTTAATGATTTTAATGGCGTTTACCCTAACCGTAGAGTAGTAGTATTGTAGTAAAAGTCATAATTTTTTATAGACAGGTGTCATCTGACCCATTTTGGGGTAAATATTTAAATCGACATTTACCAGTTGGAGAAACGAAAATTACATTCAAAGCTTATGACGGAAACTTGACAAAAAGTTGTGAGTTGGTGATAAATGTTAGCGATAATGAACCACCAAAGGTTTACAACTGTCCTCACTATATTCAAGACGTGTTACCCAAGACGAAAAAGAGCAAGTTGCTGGTGTGGCAAGAACCGACTTTTACAGATAATGTGAAGGTTGCATCAATATATAAATCGAAGGTATTCAAAGTACATCATTTTTAAATACCTTTATTAAATTATGATTATATTGATGATTTTTAATAAACTTGTGCATTAATTAACAGTACAGCTGCTATCATTAATCGGGAAGGGAAAAAGATGACTCGACAATTTTGGAATTAAAAAAAAAATATATGTGCCAAAATCCGAAATGTGCTATTATGTGTTAAGTTAAAAAAACAAAATATTCAGAAAACTTAACTTTTATGACCAGGTCCTTTTTATGATGTTTAGTTGGCTCCACAACTTCACTTCATTAAAACCAAACCAATTGTGTTGTAATGTGCTCAAGATGTGCTATCGTGTGGCATTAAAAAAAAATATTTTCTTGAAAAATTGAATTTTGATTGAGACATCCTTTTTGTGATATTTGGTTAGTTCCGCAAAATCACTTTATCAAAACTAAACATATAGTGCTGTAATGTGTCCGCAATGTGCTGTTATGTGCCAATGTGAAAAAAAAATAGTTGATTTTTCGTAAAATACTGTCTTCATTAATACTTTCTCTACTAGTAATGTTATGACGAAGAAAAATGGAAATTTTAGTTTGACGAGAATAGGGAAATGACTTGACTACATAAGTATTTTCATTTTGTTTTATAAGAATATATATTTATTACTTAATAATTACTAATCTTCTATTCTAAGATATATATACATAAATGAGCAAGAATTTCAGTCTCTTTGTCTATGTGTTGTGATAACACTAAAACGGTACCATATGAAAAGTTTATTCCCTACACTAATAAAATAACTATCATTAAATATAAAAAGTTTCTATTAACAATAAAAAAAGGTTTAATAACACTTTGTATTGATAATATTAATAATAATAAGAATTTTATAGTGTACAATACATTCTTTACAATCGTAAACTAATGAAAAGTACAGGTACTTACCTAATACAAGATGTGTTGCATAACATGTAAAAGAATGTCTGGTGATGTTTCATGAACAATATGCGAATACTATGTTAAGCATATTATTATGATATTTCATCTTACCACATTTATCGATGCGTATAGAAAGTATTAATGAAGACTTGACATTTTACGAAAAATCGAAACTTTTTATTGAAATATTTTTTTTTCACATTGGCACATAACAGCACATTGCGGGCACATTACAGCACTATATGTTTAGTTTTGATAAAGTGATTTTGCGGAGCTAACTAAATATCACAAAAAGGATGTCTCAATAAAAATTCAATTTTCCAAGTAAATATTTTTTTTTTTTAATGGCACATGATAGCACATCTTGAGCACATTACATCACAATTGGTTTGGTTTTAATGAAGTGATGTTGTGGAGCTAACTAAACAACATAAAAATGACCTAGTCATAAAAGTTAAGTTTTTTTAATAATTTTTTTTACGTAGCTCATAATAGCACATTTCGAGCACATTTTGGCGCATATTCTTTTTCTTTTAAATTCCAAAATTGTTGAGTCAACTTTTTGGACATATTATAGTTGGGGCGAAAATGTTATATTACTTAGTCGTGCTAATGAAATTTTAGGGTCCTGGATCAGAATTTTATTTGGGTAAAGAGGAAGTCGTATATGAAGCTTCAGACGAAGCTGGCAATAAAGTTGTTTGCAAGTTTTCTGTGGAACTCAAAGGTAAATATTTCATAAATCTTTTAGGAGGTGTGGTGCAGCTTTTGTCAACTTTTATTCATGCTATGGTAAAACTAAATTCAAAATATTTTCACAAAACTTTAAATATTACAAATAAATCACGTCTCTCGTTTTTGCTAACTTTTTTCATCTATCTATCGATCATTAATATTTATCGATATCAATCAATAGGTGTAACAAAATTAAAGCAACTTTTTTCTTCTTCTTTTTAATAATATAGAAATGGGAACAAGTAACGTAAAACCTTATTTCTACAAAAATGTGCTTATTTGTCCCAGTGGAGTGAGGAATATGTCAGAATCGCCGGACTATTATGACGTAAGATTTAATTTTGAAATATTTTCTACGGTCAATGTTTGACGTTTTTTTTTTAGTTTGCCACCATTAAAAGTTTTGGTTGTCGTTGGAAATACGTTCGTGTTTACCCCATGAGTAAAAAACAATGGTACTTTAATAACCACAGGTCCCATTTTTACCACTAATTTTTATTTTATGTACTTGTTTGGTGTTATTTGTGACAATTAATATTTGTACATATAGCATTAGAGGTCTGTTAAACTAATGATTTATTAATGTACAATTATTACTACAATCGTTTAAATAATGATAAAAATCTTTTACAATGTGCATAATATTCTATACGTAGAAACACCTAAGGACAAGCAATTAAATTAACGTAATATAGTTTTAAGTATATTTTTGTGCAATTATTTTTTTATTGACGAAATAAATTATTTTTTGTCTTCTTTTATTTTGATATAATTGTACTTTTGTAAATATCTAATACGAGGGCGGATCAAATATAAACGGGACTTTTTAAATTGAGCGCCGGATAGTTGTTCAAGGCGCATACGGGCGTTAGCAACTTGAAGTGGGGATATTAGGTGACACGGAACGACTCGTCGTATTGCTGTGTTTGCTTGGTTAGTAGCTATCACAATGAGTGAGAAAGAGATGCATAGCAGCGTTGCGCAACGGATTATTATTAAGTTTCCTACACGTGAAAACGTGAAACCAGCTGAAATTTTGCGCAGATTGCTAGCACAGTTCGAAAATGAAACGCTTTCGTGGCAACGGGTAAAAGTTTAGTGCAAAGAATTTAACGAAGGGCGTAATCGTGTCGAAAATGTAAATCATCCTCATCGTCCGTGCACCAGCATATCGCCGGTTAACATAACACGCTTTAGAAACTTTATTTAAGGGGACCACCACGCCATTGTGCTTCAGATATCTGTTGGTTCGGCATCAGCTATGAGAGTGTCCACACAATCATAACGAAAAACTGGAGATTCCGAAAAATTTCAGCTCGTTGGGTCCCAAAGTTGCTGAGTGAAAATCAAAAAGCTGCTCGAGTTCGTATCGCAGCTTTAACGCAGGCCCAAATCAGTGAAATGCACTAGACTCAGTCGGAACACTATCCATATAACCCAAACTTATCCCCTTGTGATTTCCACATGTTTGGGCTCCTCAAAGAATCACTAGGAGGCGAGCGATTTCAGACTGATGAACATGTGAAGGCGTTTGTGTGCAACTGGATAGACTCCCGCCCTACTTCTTTTTATGAAAACGAGATGAAAAATTTACCAATCCGTTGGGAAAAATGTATAATCAAACAAGGGGGATATGTCGAAAAATAGAGAAATTTGTTTTTGTGAAAATTTTCAAAATAAATGTTTTATGAACAAAGGCTCGTTTATACCATACTCCTCCGAAACGGCTTGACCGATTTTTATGATATATTCAGTAGGTCTGAGAATCGGGAACTATCTATTTTTTATACCCCTAAGCAAATAAGGATTTTCCACCCCTAATTTTTTTATTTTTTGGACAACATTTTTTTTTTTTATTTTTTAATGATTTGGCATTAAAAAATACATATAACCCTTAATTTTAATCCTTCTACCACTAACCCCCAATTTTTAATAGCGATATTAGTACTGTAATAATCTTCAACTCTCAGTGGTCGATAACTGATCAATTATTATCAATCAATTAGTCATCCCCACCAGGCGTCTACTGATGTCACTACTCACCCAGCAATAGTGATGTCAATATTGTAATGATTCGTTACTCAATACTCGTTACTTGGTAGTAATCGTAGTAATCGAGTACTACTTTGAGAAAGTAATCGTTACCGATTACTTTTAGTTATACCGCGTCCCATCGGTACTCTCGGTACTGTTCGGTACATTAGTCGTAGGAGTCGTAAGACGAAGTAATCGAGGTAATCGGTAATCGATATGCCATGCCAGTTCGATTACCAATATTATTTTGTGCAGGATATGGGAACAAAAAAATGTACCATGTACCTGTTATATTCAATATCCATACTATGTACCTAAGTTCATATCTAGGTATATATGATGTATGGGTGGAAATGAAACAGAACGAAGACTATCTATGACAAAGACAAGCTCGTGCTTAAAGGACTACTTGCACCATTCATCGTGTTATTATTTTATTATAAACATGTAGATCAACATCGCGTCGTCGTTTGCGTCAACATACGATAATATAAATATCTGTATTTATAGTTACGTATAATTTAGGTACTAGGTACAATGTTAAAAAATGGCTTGTTGAGTTCTATTGATTTATAAAGAGAGCTGCACTTTTCTTATTGTTATTATTATAAAACTAAATTTCTATTGAACTGTTTATTTTTTATTTAGGAATAAAAGATAATAGATATAAAAAGGGAATAACATAATTATACATATAGGTACATATTACCGATTATTTATTGGTAATCGCCGTTACTGTGGATCGTACCTAGGTAAACGATATTATGTATTACAGAAAAAGTAACTAGTATTTGTAACGATTACAAAGTAACGAGTATTGATTAATAAAGTAACTGGTACTAACGAGTACCAAAAAGTAATCGTACTTGACATCACTACCCAGCAAACAGTACGGAGTGGGGATGAGAATGAAGCAGATTTTTTTAGAATGTTACAGGAAGTTCAAATATGTTCTAAGAAGTAGGTAATAGAATGTTTTATTATGTCATTTCAGAATGATTTGGCAATGTTCAAGAATAGAATGTTCCATCAAACGTGTAATATATTCTTACCCAGGCAACGCCGGGCGGCTTCAAAACATATTTTTTTGTTTTTTTCCAAATGCCATTAGAAATATGGGCTATCAATATTAAAAATAATTTGTACCTGTGACCTACGCTACATCCAAACTGTTGCTATGAATTAATAATAATTCGAAAAATAATAGAAGCCTTGAAAAATTACCCTAATAATAATCATATTTATTCAGAATTATTCTCAGGTATTAACTGACAGTTTGGTGATTAGCTGTCATGCAGTTTTATTAAAAGAGAAAGATAGTAGTACTTATAAGATAAATTTCTGAATAATTATCAAATATAGAAATATTAACTATTTTTTAAGTAATAAAATGTGCTACTGTAATCCTTGGTGTTATATAACGGCTGGAATATTAACAATTGTAAGTATGTTAGATATACCTGAATACCTACCTGTAATAAAATAATGATCAAGTAGTTTACTAAAATTGCAATATGAAATTATTTATTTATGACAATCTACAACCTATAGATAACAATTTATTAATTAATGGTTACTTATTTTTCAAAATAACGTCCTGAGAAAAGGACTCACTGCCTAACAGTTATCGTTAAATTTTCAAAACATTTTGGCTGTTTTAGTTTAAGAAAATTACCTACTCCAAATATTTACAATAAAAATTGAACGTTTTTATTTATAATAAAAGTTCTGTAAATCTACTTTAATCAAACGAAAATAAAACCAGTCAATCATTGATAAATCTTATTTTTCATATGTGATGAGACGTAAATATCATAAAAATATTATTGGGAATCTCGAAATCAATTATCGACATAGGATTCATTTTTATCTCTTATAAAATTACGAATATGTACTTATTTAATTTATTAAATTTATAAATAGATCTATACCTGGCAAAGTTGTTAGCTATTATCTATGATAATTAATTAATGTCTGATATCCTCGCGTAAATTAAGAGCCCAATATTAAATGACCCAAAAGCTATTACAGTTACATATACAGTGGCGTCACCAAAAAGTGCCTGAGCGGGCGTGGGCATATGCTCTTCTAAAACTGTAATGCCTCTTCTATCAGGTGTGCACCCACCCACGTTTTTATTTACACATTCATCAAAAAGTGAATAAGTATTGATAAAATGCCCCCTTTCGGATTGTTTTCAGTTTTTTTCTGGTAATTGCTACCAGTAGAAGGTTAAGGTCTGGCGAGTTTAAAGATATACAGGTAAAAAAGGGTTATTAATTATTGAAAAATAAAAATTTAATATCTTTTGAACAACTTGACCGATTTGGCTGCAATTTTGATGTTTTAGGTAGGTACTTTTGTGATTTCAAAAAAAATTCCCCTTTTTTTTTGAAAAACATTTATAACTTTCAAAAAAAGTATTATTTTAAGCAAATTTGCAATTTTGGTGTAATAAAAAAAAACCAAAAGTGTTTTTTTTTAAAAAAAAGGGTGTTTTTTAAAAAGTTTAAAAAAAAATTTGGGCTATTAGAAGTATATGAATTAGTAGAAGGAATTCAATTCTGAAACTTGGACTCATTTCGTTATTGTTTATGCCGCTTCTTTTAAAAATATTTTCAAGTTCGATTTACATCCGGTTATACCGGAAGTCGACACCAACTTTGTTATTTTAAATGAAATGGTATATTTTTCACGCTGCATTCGAATAAAACGTGTAATTCTAAGGTAAGTTTGATAACAAACTTGTACACCTATGACGATCGGTTTCTGAGTTAATTTAATTTATAGAAAAAAAAAATCGCTACCGCAACCCAAATTATGAAAAATCATAACTTCCACAAAATACGACTCAGACTGTTGACATTTTTACTAGTAATAGTTGAGTATTAGTGCTAACATCTTGAAAAAATTGAACTAAATAATTTATACAGGGCGCTCAAAATAAAATTCAAAAGTTTAAGAACTTCAAACACGAATAATGTTTTTTTTTTTAATGCCACCTATCATATTTTATTTGTTCAATCGATTCCTTTTTTTATCCTCTTTCGATCTGTATCGATACTATTGTTTTATTTGAAAATTTTCGAGTAATTTTGAATTATTACTTAAAATAGCCAATTTTAATATTTTTCGCATAAAAAGGTGTGCCTTGGACAAATGACAACTAACGGCAATCAATGCAAAATTAAGCCAAAAATCACATTTTCGATTAATTTCTGTTACAAAAAATAATCAAAAACGAAAACTTCAATTGAAGTGATTAGTATAAACATTTGTCTCGAAAATCTCCCCAACAGAAATTAAGCGATAAAAAAGGTTTGACTGTGATTTTACTTTGATTGTCAGTTGTCCAAGGCACACTCTTATTGCGCCAAAATTAATGAATTTTTTTTTTCTATAAATTAAATTAACTCAGAAACCGATCGTCATAGGTGTGCAAGTTGGTTATCAAACTTACCTTAGAATTACCCGTTTTATTCGAAAATAGTGTAAAAAAATACACCATTTTTCCATTTAAAATAAACGAACTTGAATATCGACTTCCGGTATAACCGATTTTTAAATTGAACTTGACAATTTATTTTTAAAATAGAAAGCGACCCATAAACAATAACAAATAACCCAAATGTTTCAGTTGTTGTTCTACTAATTAAATAACTTTAATAGCCATAAATTAAAAACCCTGTATATTTATGCTTTTCAGAATTTTCCGGTTATAGTTAAAACAATAAATATTAAACAATGTTATTTTAGACATTTTATTGCTTTTAAAAAATTGAAAAACGTTAATAACTTTAAAAGTAAAAAGCTTGCGTTGAAAACAAACCTAAAACAAAAATTGTTTATTTTGCTTTTAAGTATGACTTACCCTGAAAAAATCTAAAAAAATTCTGAATTACGTAGACTGACTTCATAAATATACAAGACATTGTTAATGATTTTACCAAAATTACAAATTGCCGAATTTTTTTCTTCTAAATTTTTTTTGAGGTTATAAGTGTTTTCACTAGTTGGCAATTTTTTCTCGAATTCACAGCATCCATATCAAAATTTCAACCAAATCGGTAAGCTCCTTCTTACCTGTATATTCAAGGCTTGAAACTTGGCAGATCTTAACCTTTTACTAATTGCAAAATAGCAATTACCAAAAAAAATCTCATTTTATCCATACTTATACCCTACAGCCTTTAGATCTCTTCTAGGTGACCTAGAAAATTTTCCTTAAGGTATAGGTTGTTATTTCAAAAACTCATGAGCTTTGGTCACAGAACAGCTACACCCAGAACTTAAATTCGGTGCACTTTAGTTTCATTAGGCTTATATTGGTCTTTTTTATACTGGTAATTTAGCATAATTAGAATTAATTTTTTAAATTAAAGGATTTATTATATTCCGAAATTCAAACCGTAATTTAAATTGTAGACACTACTTTTATTTTCTTTTATCCTTACTATTTTTAATAACAAAGACGTTCCATCGTTAGAGAATAGACTTCTTTACAGATTAACTTAATTTATGCGAAAATAAAAATTGTTGCTTGCAGATACAATGCTTCCTTCATTTGCTAGTATGCATTTGGATGATACTTGTTTACACTTGCCACTTTTCCATGCTAGGGAAGAGTTACTTGTTAACATTATGGTATTTCACGTATTTTTACAGTAAGTACACCTAACTTATACTATCTAATAAGAATAAGTAGACCCTGTTCAAACTTTATTGATGTAAAATTTTCGAAAACGAACTTTTAGGAACCCAATGTACAAATGCGACTACTGCATCATTTGTAAGAACACTAACGATAGTTATAAATAATGACATTGAAGAGTTGTACGACTTTTCTAACAGTGCACCTGTAGCTTCAATGACTTATTTTGTCGCTGTGGCATATACAGTACTGGATGTAGTCTGGATTGGCGCTGCGATATTTCTTATAGGTATATAATTAAGTAGTTCCAAAAAAATTTATTGACCATATTTTTGCGAATTTATTTCTACGTCTTTGTACCTTTTTGCTCCCTACGTAATTATTGTAATAACATATATTTCAGTCGGAATATTTAAAACATCCTTACGTTATAAAGTCAAAAATATACAGCTCCCTTGGATGATATGTTGTTTGATGATATGTTTATTGGATATTACTGCGGTTGGAATTTTTGCATCACACATTGATCAGACAGACGTAAGTAAATTACGATTAAAAGAAGGAAAAGACAATAATTGTAATACCAATAGGTACCATTTATCCCCCCTCCTCCTCCTCCTCTTAGGTGTATATTGTGCTCTCATTGAAAATTCGAATTTAGGCTGCTCTTTTAATTAAAGGAAGTTTAATTTGAAGTATTAAGTAATACATTCTTGTAAGGCATTAGAAAATAATACTAAAAAAGCTTTTAGAAGAGTTTTCTGCCTGATACGGTATAACAATTAGGGTCAGGTGGGGTAATTGTAAACAGGCTCCTTATTTCGATGAAATAGGACTCTTAATTATTCCAACTAATGGGAATTATAGACGGTGGTGGTGACTTTTGACGGTTGGATGCTTTAGCGCGCTAAACAGCAGAGGAAGAGTGTCGCAATATTTTATGCTAAGCAGTGAAAATATTTCTATATAATATATAATTTTTGGGATAATTGTGAACATGGCTTTATAGATATAATTTTCATTGAAATTCACATTTGAAAGCGAATTGTTCACTTTTGCCCCATTAAAAACCTTTATAAAGCCAGTAAAAACAAGACAATTGTTCACTTTTACCCCTAAGTTTTCGACTGCGTTAATAAGTGAAGGGGTAATTGTAAAATTTGCATATTTAACAACATAAATTCACTCATAACTAAACAAGGACCTAAATTAATCATATAGGCCCCTAAATTTAATCTTCATCTAAAATACATCGAGCTTTAAAAGTCAAACTTCCAAAATCGTTTACAATTACCCCACCTGACCCTATAGTCCGGTCAATTTAGACATTCGAAGCTACATAAATTCCCACCAAGCTGAAAATCAGTAAGATTGTTTAAAATATGATTAAAAATAAAATTTGAAAGTTCCCCATCTTTCCTCTGTATGGAAATTTTTTTATTTAAGGTCAAAGGTCAAAAAAATGAGTTTTTCGCGATTTTCAGCAAAACGGTAAGTTTTATCATAAAAATACTTCAGACAAAAATTGTAGATCATAGAATTATCTATAAAATATGTATCAATATTTTTTTTCCTAAGAGCCACCGTTTCTGAGATATCAGGTAAAATGAAACCGTCCCTTATTTTATACGCCAGTGTAACCTCGAGACAACATCTCTCCTCTTCAATTGTATGCGTGGCTAGGGTCTTATACCTGCTTTATGTCAGTGTGCCCAATAAATGAAATACTGTTAGTCTCAGGGTTGCCAGATTAGGGGATTTTCCCCAAAAAAATAGGGGATTTTCTTTCCTTTGGGGTATTTTTTGGGGATATATTTTTCAGGGGAATTCTTCTGGGGAAAAATTTTCCTCTACAATCTTTTTTCTATTTGCACTAAATATTTTCTAGTTCTTAAGGGTTTATTTGTCACAAAGCTTATTTTGGGGTATTTTAGAGATACATATTTTATAGATAATTTTATGATCTACTATTTTTGTTAGGGGTAATTTTATGATAAAACTTACCGTTTTGCTGAAAATCGCGAAAAACTCCTTTTTTTGACCTTTAACCTTGAATAAAATTTTTTCCATACAGGGGAAAGATGGGGAACTTTCAAATTTTATTTTTAATCATATTTTAAACAATCTCACTGATTTTCAGCTTGGTGGGAATTTATGTAGCTTTACTCTTATTTTTTGGTCTAATTTGACCGGACTACTATACCAATTTATAGAATGTTACATGCGGGTAGGTCTTGTCTAACGTACCAGATGTAATTTTGCGATATTCCATCCCTTAGGTTTGCCTATATGAGAGAAATAAGAGTCCAATAGGGCCGTGACGTAGCCAAATTTTGAGAAGGGAAAGGGAAATTAAAATAAAAAATGCTCATTTCCTTAAATTACAACATATTTAGGTACTTTAATAGTGTAGCAGGGTTATTATGCTTTTACATTAGGATAGGTCTTGTAAGGGTTGGGTTAGATTACGTTACATTTCTGTCTTTTTTACAAGTATAAAAAACTCAATTATGCAGTAGGTATTTTCTATAATTATAATGATTTAATTAACATAAGTATAGAGATACAATTTTTATGTATCATACTTAATATTTAAACATATCATCCTCTAGGTTTTAATTAAAGTAACAAGAGTCCAATAAGGAAGTGACATAGCCAAATTTTGAGAAGGGGAAGTCAAAGTAAAAAATGCTGAAGCTCTCATTTTCTTAAATTAAAACATATTTAGGTACTTTAACAGCGTAGCAGAATGATTAGCTTTTTAGAAAGGTTTTCTGGCCGAAACTATAAAAACCATCGAAATATTTAGTTTTCTCATATTAGGGTAGAAGGTACTTGTCAGGGTTAGGTTAGATTAGGTTAATGTCGAATTAGATTAAGCAAGATAGGTTAGATTCGGTAACGTTTCCTTCCTTTTTTTAAGAGTATATCAAAGTCAATACTACAGTATTCCTCATATTTATTATTTTAAAGAGGAAGATCCAACTTTATCATAGCACCATCTATCTAGCATATTTACTTTTTAGACATTTCAAGAATGGATTATGTTTGTTGGGGGGAGGAAAAAAAACAACGTAGATGCGTCAGAATACGTAATCGTCACTGATATGAAAGGACGGGACCTTGTCATCCCCTCTATAATAATGACCGCATTTTTTGCTCGTATGGTATTAATTTGGTTTATGAACATGGCAATGTTTGTAGTTTTTGTTTTTTTAACTTACATAAACTGTACTGCAAACGACTTTTGTACATGTGAACCACAACCTGTAGAACCAATAGTGATGCACGTCGTGCGGAAGGCATGCTGTAGATACGTTTTAAGTAAAAATAGTTACGACGATTGTGATAATTGTCTCAACTACGATCACTACTCATAGGTTTTTTATTTTTTTTATAGGTTTGTTTATGTATCTTTTTGAAAAAAAAAAACAAAAAAGTTTTGTTGCGTTTCATTTCCACTGGGTTGTATTGGTGGGAAACTGTCACTTAGTCTTCTTCGTACATAGAAATAGAGTGCTTATGATTGTGACGAACTATAAATTTAAAGTCAATAAGAAAATTAAAAAACTCCACGAGTATCACTGGGCAACTGGGCAGAATCGCGGGCCCCTTTAATTGGTCCCGTCCATAGAAATAGTGAAAAGAGGTGAATGATGGTAATTGTGGTAATATTAAGGAGAGAAAAAAAAAACTAAATAAAGTCACTGAATGTATAAAAAATATGCTTGAAATATAAATCACAGAAAATCTGGGACCAAGGTTGCAATTTGATAATTTGATTCAGAATTACATCAGTGATCATAGAAATCATTAAAAATCCTACCCTAAGATACAACGATTTAAATTACTATAGTAATTGGGGTAAGACTTAATTTTGATTATTTGCTTTTATATTTTTCACTTGAGGGTTTATGTTACAATTTGACCGCATCTTTTTTTATATTATTGTTCTGCTACCGACCACAATTGCTACCCAGATCCAAGGTGGAAAAGCTGAAGCATTGTCTTTGAGCCCCTCAACAATAAAAATATTTTGTTTATATAACGATCTTCTTCTCGTTCAAAGAAATCTAGGACAACACCAAATTAATGTGTAGAAACCTTGAGTGTTGAAACCCTTAGCTAATTAAAATCTCAACATAATTTTGTTAAAAAATTTTGTTTAGGTACAAATAATAATCAAAACATTGAGCTTCCGCAGCATCAAAGGTACTTTTTTTAGAAACAATTTGATACAGAAAGTCGAATTAATTCACTTGCGATGATAATCAAAAACATAAAAACCGAAACAATTGACGGATTTATGGTACAAATTACACGATTTAAAAAAACTTTCGGATATAAGAACGAATACAAAAGTAATGGCAATAATTCGAAAATTATCAGAAATGCAATATCCGAAGTATTTTTTATGTCTATTCAAAAGATACGTAAGTCGATAGCAAATGATTTTTTCGCTACATAATTATCATGTCACACTCTGCATGATACATATTTAAATTCAGAAATAAAGAGAGTAAATAGGACGAAAGGAAATTTTGATTTGAACATTGTAAAATATTCGCGAATTTAGAACTATCCAGAACATCCCATAATGATTCAAAACATTTTCTAACTTTTTTTAAAATTCTGAAACATTCTTGAATGTTCTTCCAGATTTTGGAACATTCTTGAACATTGCCAAATAATTCTGAAATGTTATACATAATAAAACGTTCTTTTACTTCTTAGATAATATTTGAACTCCCTGTAACATTCTAAAAAAATCTGCTTCATTCTCATCCCCACTCCGTGCTGTTTGCTAGGTGAGTAGTGACATCAGTAGACGCCTGGCGGGGATGACTAATCGATTGATAATAATTGATCAGTTATCGACCACTGAGAGTTGAAGATTATTAAAGTACTAATATCGCTATTAAAAAATGGGAGTTGGTGGTAGAAGGATGAAAATTAACGGTTATATGTATTTTTTAATGCCAAATCATAAAATAAAACAAATAAAAATTTTGTTCAAAAAATAAAAAAATTAGGGGTAAACAGCCCTTATCACTTAGGGATATGAAAAATAGATAGTAGCCGATTCTCAGATCTACTGAATATGCCTATAAAATTTCATAAAAATCGGTCAAGCCGTTTTGGAGGAGTATCTATGGTAACTAACATTGTGACACGAGACTTTATATATTAGATTTACCATAGGTACTTCCAAATTAATTAGTAATAAAGAAAAAAGCTTAATAGCCACGTTTTCAAAATAAAAAATTTGTCAACAGGTTATTTGCGAAAATTTCGACCCGATAACCCCTCTATGAATAAGCAAAGGCAGATTTAACTTATTTATTCATTTTTTGGGTTTTTTAGTTAAAACAATTAGCTATCCAAAAATTTAAAAGAAATCATAGCGCACCTTTAATTTGTGAATATAAGACACTTCTGTGAACGTTTTGCAAATTTTAGAATCAAAATTCGTGAAGATTAAAAAAATTTTTTTGAAAAATAAATAAATAAACTGGATGTCTGTTTTCATAGGTATACAGGTAAAGGTAAATAATTTGATTTATAAATTAATTTTCTATAATTATGCACCCCTATGAAAATAATGTTCCAAAAAGTAGTCTTTTGAACATGATTAATCCTTTGTTTGTTGAAGGGTTGATTCTCATTGTTTGTACTTGTCATAATATATACATATGTATAATATCAGATATTATCTTATCAATATAATAACTTCAAAAACAGAGCTGTAAGTACTTTATATGTCTCTTTACATTTGCATCGTTATTTCAATAGTAGAAGGTTCTTAAAACAATTAAAGTGCTAGTTTTTATTTGTTTGTTCAAATTCCATCAGGATGTGTTGTTACAACCCTTGTTGCTCTATTTCAGCGAGTGTATTCACCATAGTAAGTACCACATACCACATTTCTTTTTTAATATATAAGATAAACAATAGGAATAATATAATATTCTTTAAATAAAATCCGGAAATATCGTACTAGGTAAATAAATCATTGTAGATTTCACAAATATGTACTCATTGTACGCAATACAAAATGTACTGTCTGTTGGTTAAAAAATATTGACAATAAAATAGTTATCCAAAATGATTCACAGGTTTTAATCCTTTTATCAAATTATAGATAGATATAGGTAATACCTTTATTCAATGCGCCACTTCCCACTTTTAATTTTTGGTGAAAAGCCAAAGTTAAAGTACGTTTTGATGACAAATAATAGTGGAAATTGATCTGCCTCTCACTGCTTAATTGAATAGTACCGCTATTGAAAAGAGACGTTAAAATCGTACATTATTAAGGGGTTCCCCAGAAAATTTGAGTAATAGGAGTTCGAAAGTTCGAATTGTCTAGTAAAAAATACAAATATTTGTAATAGCTGATGCTATTGCCAACAAATAACGTTCTAGTTATCGAGGTTGCATAGTAGTTACAGTCAGTGGCGGATTTACACATTTGCCGCCCGTAGGCTATTCAAAATTTGCCGCCCCTACTGACACCTGCAATTCTATACCCTAATTCACAATCAATTTTTTGTCAATAAAATTGCAACTTTATGATTGTATTATATTTTTATCAGACTAATCAACAAATATTGATACGAATTCATTAGGATTAAAAATGTAAGAATGTTTAGAAGAACTTTCGTTGAATGGATATTTACACTTTACAGCTTTTATTCATTACAATATTATCATTATTGTTTTTTTTAATTATTATCATTCTAAGAAATGTATAATATTTATGAAATTCTGTGCAACAATATGCAATTTTTTACGTGTAAATTTATTAAATTTTTATTCTACACTCAAACAGGTTGTTAATATCATCAGAAATATCAATAGAAAAGTATTAATTTTCCACATACATATCTATATAATATTTGTTATTGTTATTTTAAGCAGTTTTTATTCGGATCCCATTTCTCTTCGTGGTGACACATATTACACATTAATTGAATAGTGTGGATGGACCTAAAGAAAAAATTATGGCAATAATTAATTTGAAAAATAGGTAAAAATACTAAATTTAAAATGTAATACTTAAACGCTATTGGAACATTTAAAAAATTCAAAATCACAATAGTATATTTTATAAATAAGCGTTTAGTAATTTTTAATATAGAGACGTTAGTGTATTCAGTATACTGTATAGCACTAAAATATTGTATTTTTTGTTGATTTTTTGAGCCTCGTATTTTTCCGTGTATAAGATAATAATTTTTTTATTTCTGTAAGACAAAAACATTTTTGAGCAAAGTTTGCCGCACCCTAAAATCTGCCGCCCTAGGCTCTAGCCTATTCAGCCTGCTAGTAAATCCGCCACTGGTTACAATCTAAACCCTACGTGCATATTTAGCGAAATTGACGAGAAAGGGTAATTTATCATTATATTAGTAAAAGAAAACGATATATAAATAGGTTATTTTAATTTTGACTAAATTAAGTGAAAAAAAAAATGCGTTGCAAAATTATGGTTTGTTAACTTATTGTTTGTCGTTTTCTACTATGCCAGTATTTTAATAAATTGTATCTTTCGTTGTATTTGATTGATATCGTGGGATATAATGGGATCAACTGTGTTAAATAAAAAGGATTTTTCTAATCATTTTGATACATGCAGAACTTATTCAATGCTTGGTACTGACTCAAAACGTTTCTATGTTTAAGGAATTTTTCATTAAATAGAAGTTTGCCCTATAGAGCTTTTAACTGTATTTTAGAAAATTTAACAATCAGCTGAATGACACAAAATGTAATTATCTTTTGTTAGTGGACTTTGAAATCATTCTTTTTTTAACACACACCGGCAAATTTAAAGGAACAACAAAAAGCCCAAATCTATATAAATACCTGACCGATTCAATGACTCATCAACGCCTAAGCTAAACCCTTATACCTACAGTGGTTTATTTTAGTATATGTACAAGGCACAAGACAATATAATTTGCAATACAACCCCTAAGGGAGTAAAATAGGGTTGCTATCTCTTGCCTAAGTTTGTCAATCGATTTTATTTTTGTTTAGCAGCTATTGACGAGGATTAGTGTTTTCAATAATAAAAAAAATACCGGCCAAGTGCGAGTCGAACTCGCGCACCGAGGGTTCCGTACAAACCTGTATATATGTGATGTAACTAAAAAATTTAAGATTTTCAGAATTTTTCCTTTATATGTGCTATAAAACATTGCTTCATGCTAAATTTCAAGATTCTAAATCGACTGTAAGTACCCTTTAGGTTTTGATTCCCTTCCGAGTAGTTGCGAGTTTGAAAATATGCGGCTTAAATTGCTGTTTCTTTTGATTGCGTTGACATAGAAGTTTGATTTTGTTACAGCTTAAAGGTATTGTAGACCTGAGTATTTGATATGAATTTTAATTTAATACCTCTACGCGTTCATGAGGAAAGGGGTTGTAACTTTAAAATTATTAAAAATATTTTTATTATATGATGTAACTAAAAATTTACGGTTTTCGCAATTTTTCCTTTATCTGTGCTATAAGACGTTGCTTCGTACCAAATTTCAAGATTGTGAATTCACGGGAAGTACCCTGTAGGTTTTGATTCGAAAATTTGCGGCATAAACGGCTGTATCTTTTGATTGCGTAGGCTTAGAAGTTTGATTTTTTCACAGCTCCAAGGGACAATAGACCTGAGTTATTTGGTATAAATTTTAGCTTGATACCTCAACGTGTTCCTGATGAGAAAAAGGGTCTTGACAGACAGACGGACGGACGGACGGACAACGAAGTGATCCTATAAGGGTTCCGCTTTTTACTTTTGAGGTTCGGAACCCTAAAAAATGGGAAAAGCCTTTTTTATACATACATACATTAGTATAGACAAAATCGATTTTTTATGATCACATTTCGACACAATTCCGTACAACAGAGTTATTATTCTCTTTAAAACTAGTATTTCATTTGAGTCACATCTTCGACTTATTTTCTTCATCAATAGGTTACACACGGTACAAATTTTGTAAAACCCATTCCAATTACTTGTGTACCGACCATAGAAAAAAGAGTGAAATTTTATATCTGCTCCCTTAAACTTGCCCGGTTTGTTTATTACTTAAAATTACTATTGCAACTTCTTTCGTCTCAGGTCTTGGCTTGTAACTTCCTATTCAACTTTAAACCCTTTTTATTTTTTATCTTTGCTAAAGTTTTTTTTTAAGTTTATATGGGTAAAGAATGATTATTAGTTCTTTGCATGAGCAACAACTCAAAAAAAAGTTTAATTATTTATACTAGGTACTAGTTGTATTCATTTCTAATCGACAACGATCTTATAATTAAATTTTCATAGACTTACTCATTAGACTTCAAGTATACTGATAACTGATAAATGTCATCTTCTCCATAATATGAATCAACTACAATAAAAAAAAAATAAACTTCAAGTATATACCTTTATATTCCGAATTGTTGAAACAAACAATTTGAGGCTTAATAAAGCTTGTTGTTTTAAAATTCTTATCCGGAATGACTCATAAGACAATCAGATAGTATTCATTATCTAGGTACTTATATGTTTCCTGTTCCAACTAATTATTGTAAAACATAGAACAAGGTGGTGGAAGCAAGTAAAAGTTCAGGCGAATTTGCAACAAAAAAATGTGCTTTTATATCAAAAAATATTAACCAGTCGCAGGGTTAATGCACCTTCAGTGTTGATAAGAAAATTACTATGTAGGTAATAAATAAATATTGACTGCTTAATTTGTTTGTTTGATAAATTTGTTTGCAAATATAATAAGTACCCACTCTAATAAACGCTTCTCTAATTTGTGAAGATAACAGTATTTGTTTAGGGGCTGTTCATAAAATACGTCACGCTAATATTAGCTTTTTTTGACCCCCTTGCCCCGGTTGTCATGCTGTGTCACACTTTCTGTGACCCCCCTGTAAATATTACGTCACAAAAACTAACCCCCCCACCTCAGAACATGATAAATTTTGATTGATAATACACAAATTTTGATAGTCAAAAATATTTATTTTATTTTCATAATAAAATTTAAATAAACTAATAAATATCTTTTGTAACGAACAAATAATTAATGTTTCTATTTATCAGAAGTCCAAGGATTCTGTAAAAATTCAGTAAATTTTTTTATGAATGGCGAACGTCACATTGCCGTGGACCCCTCGTCCTCCCTTGTCATATTTTGTCACACTCAGCAAGACCCCTCCCCCCCTTGTATGCGAACGTATTTTATGAAAGGCCCCTATCATACTTTACGTGTAAATCCCTTTTCTATTTATTTTGAACTTGTTTTTGTGTATTTAATTAATTGGTAATATTACAATAGGACTGATAAAGTAGGTAATACTAATAACAATTCTTCCAAGGTTAAAAATTCACACCAAATGTTTGGGGCTCAAATTTTAACAGACATCTTATTTCCCCATATTACAACCATCGAACATGTGAATTAAAAAAAAAAATACAAAATAGGTAGTGGATTTTGTTAACAAGTTTAAAATGTCTATACAGTGTGCGAAAATGTCCATATTAGCATTCAGTTATTCATCAATAGCAGTAATTAAGAGCGGTAGAGCGGCGCACGCACACCAACTGCTGACTTCCATTGGTTGTTGCGAGCAAAGACACGCCCATAACTACGCATATATTTTACAAATGTATCTAACAAGCGGTAATAATTTGATTGTGATATTTCCTATTCTAAGGGTCTAGCCTTCGCAACCTGTATAGTTATCTAAGCGTACTTAACCCCGGTGTTAATATTTTGCTATAATTTAATTGAATATGTGATATGTATTTCAGATACAATGCTCATTTCATTTGGCGACTTGTATATGGATGATTCTTATCAACTTATGTGATGTGTCGTTGCTTAACGGAAATTATTTTGAAGGTCTTTTGTATCTTACCTACTTTTATAGTAAGTTAATTTGAATTTTCACGATATTGTCAATACATGATTAATTATATGATGCTCTAAAATCTTTAAATCTTATTTTACTTTACAACTTCAAATGAACTTTGGAAGTATCATGAGTTGTAAAATGTGGAATGATGTTCAGAGGCGGAATTTAGCTTGGGCTCAAAGGCCAATGATCTTAAGATTCTGAAATATGTATATCTTTTTGTCTGTTAACTACTATACACATTTAGTTTAAAAAGAAATATACGTAAAAGTCTTTAAATATTAAACTAGAAAAGAGAGGAAACTCATAATCTTCAACACTAAGGTGATGCCTTTTGACACCAACGTGTCATGTTCAGTAGTGACTGGTAGTAATAAAAATAGACCTCATTTTATAATCAGTATTCATGAAAATAAAGGTTTTTTCAAGAAAACGTCTATTTTAAACCTATTTAAATGTCAATAGGATTTGTTTTTATTTATAATATATTCTAAATACATTTATTAGTCTTTTATTACTAAATGAGACACCATCAATGGAAATTTGTGATCAACAACTGCTTCTCATATTATTCTAAGTAGTTTTTCTTGAGAAAATGAACAGAAACTTATTCCAACCAAAAAATTATCAAGCTTTATTATTCTCTTTAGTAAATTACTACTTCGATATTTTAAGTTACACATACGCCACAAACAAATTGAGCGTGAATTTCTTTACTTAACATTAATATAAACAATTTGTTTATAATAATAATATACAATAATCATTCACAATGTCTGGCACCAAAAAAATGGCGTCCATCGTAATTGTGACATTAAAGCACAGCATACAAATTACGAACCTCCTCTCTTTTCTAGTCTTTTCAATAAACCTTAACCTACAAGAATTTATAAAAGAGATTTTTATAATGATATTTTTAGGAAACTCTTGTACCACCTCAAATATTAGCTCAGTCATAGATACAGATGATTACTACACGCTGCCTGACAAATCAGACAAGGCAGATATGACATATTCTTTTGTAATGGCTTTTACAGCATTGGATAGTGTTTGGATAATATCTTCTTTTATTCTTATTGGTACGTGAAATTCAAAATTTGACTTTGTGATTTTTGAATGAGATCCGAAGTGTGGAGGCGTTTGGGGGTAAAGATAAAGAATAACACGACTACTGCAAATTTACGATCTTAAGCAATAAAATAAAGCCATTATTCGGTTAAAATTTGACCGGGTTTTGTCAGGTCATGTTTTCTTTTTTAATGACTTTAATGGAAGAATTGTTTTATTTGATTGTTTAGGACCATAAGGTTACAGGGGGAAAAGACATCACAAACGAAACGAGTACCTACTGTCGTATTAATGATTAATTTTATTTTCATCTCTAGCGCCACCACCCCGCTGCTCATTTCTAAAAACACATTTTAGTTATTTTTATCCCTGTCCTGCCCTGTCTCCTATCAGACCTTTTGGTACTTCATATACACGTTTACAAACATTATCCCATTTTCATTATTCAGCTCTCAGCTCCTTTATCCGCGTTTCCTCGTGTCCTCCCCTATAAACTAAAGACAACACTTTAATGGTATTCTAAAAGTTCACCTCCACTCCCCTGCTCGTTCCTTCCTGATCCAAGCTATTGTCCATAGATCCAGGCATCCAAAAATATTATAATTAATAATCACTTACTTTTAGTGGGAACGTGCACCAAACCAAGTGGTTGGAGATACAAAGTTTATCATTTACCGTGGCTGATATGCTGTTTTACGATATGTGCGTTTGATGCTTTTGCTGCCGTTATTTATGGACAGCATGTAACCGAAACAAATGTATGTAAATATTTATTTTATTTTAATATACGAGGATAGATCAAATATAAACGAGCCTTTGTTCATAAAACATTAATTTTGAAAGTTTTCACAAAAACACAAATTTTTCTATTTTTCGACATCTCCCCGTTGTTTGATCATACATTTTTCCCAACGGATTGGTAGTTTTTTCATCTCGTTTTCATAAAAAAAAATTGCAGGAGTCTATCCAGTTGCGCACAAACGTCTCCACATGTTCATCAGTCTGAAATCGCTCGCCTCTTAGTGATTCTTTGAGGGGCCCAAACATGTGAAAATCACAAGGGGATAAGTTTGGGCTATATGGATGGTGCTCCGACTGAGTCTAGTGCATTTCACTGATTTGGGCCTGCGTTAAAGCTGCGATGCGAACTCGAGCAGCTTTTTGATCTTCACTCAGCAACTTTGGGACCCAACCAGCTGAAATTTTTCGGAATCCCCAGTTTTTCGTTATGATTATGTGGACACCCCCTTAGCTGATGCCGAGTTCAACAGATATCTGAAGCACAGTGGCGTGATGGTCCCCTTCAATAAGGTTTCTAACGCGTACAATGTTAACTGTTGATATGCTGGTGCGCGGACGACGAGGATGATTTACATTTTCGACACGATTACGCCCTTCGTTAAATTCTTTGCACCAAACTTTTACCCGTTGCCACGAAAGCGTTTCATTTCAGAACTGTGCTAGCAATCTGCGCAAAATTTCAGCTGGTTTCACGTTTTCACGTGTAAGAAACTTAATAATAATTCGTTGCGCAACGCTGTTATGCATCTCTTTCTCACTCATTGTGATAGCTACTAACCAAGCAAACACAGCAATACGACGAGTCGTTTCCGTGTCACCTAATATCCCCCCTTCAAGTTGCTAAAAACGCCCAATATGGGGCTCTATTTAAAAAGGCTCGTTTATATTTGATCCGCCCTCGTACATGTGTTTTCTGGGGTTGTGGATAATTGTGCAAAATTGCTACAAAAAAATGAGGGTTAGAAAACAACTGGGGAAGTTCCTTAACTTCGTAGTCACTCTTCACTGTTTACTGACTATCCCGTAAATAAAATTTGATGTGGGAATATCCGTTAGTTATTACGCGGGGCGTTTTTCTTTTAATTTAGCTCCCTCCTCCTCCCTAAGTGAAATTTGGTAACATGCGATGAAACGCCCCTTTCTTCGCGTGAGATTCACTTTAAGTATAATGAGTTCTAACAAAAAAGGAAATTATAACAATTCTTTGAATTAAAAAGCTGTTGTGAGATTTTCAATGACCCCCTCCTTTGAATAAGATTTGATTTTCCATAAAGAAAATTAAGGCAGTGTATAATAAAAATGTTTGTTTTATATTATTTTATACTATTTTCACTTTTGGAAGTGCTTAGTGCTACCTAATACCACAGCCCTGGTTGCGCCTAGGGATTTTTCACAATATTTGCTTTTAAATTATTGTTTTTCTTGGAACACTTGTGGAGTGGCTTTTTTTTATTTTCAGACGTTAGAAAAATGGTTTCAGTTCATAGGTGCCAAAAACAATACCATCCCTGACGGCGTAGAGATAGCGTATTCATACGAACAGTATCTCATGGTACCTTCCTTAGCAATGTCAATAATTTTCTCACGTTTCGTAATAATTTGGTTAGTAAACGTGATATTCTTCCTATCCGTCTTATGTTCGGTTTGCAAATCACCTCCGGACCGGAAAGGTCGCATTCATGCACCACCTCATCATCGTCCTGTCCAGTATAACATTCCTCAAAATGCCGATACTCCCCGTATGCCCCTAAACTACAAGACAGAACCAGCACAAGTGCGTGAGGAAAATAACGTGTATTCGAGTGTACATCCAAAAAGTAATCACCCGGATATCTCATTCAAGAAACCCCTTCCAAATATAAAGCCGAGGACATCCTCAGAAGATTGTACTTCCAATGAGGCGCGTATCAAGAAATGGCAACTTTACTACGGGTCCGATGCTTTTGACTTAAGGGTTAAACAACCACGGCCCAGTAACGCCTCCCTTCCTCCTACTGCACCCCCAAAGGAAGCTCCTGGTTATAGAACAATGATGCAACCGGAAGGACGAAGCAGTTATGGAGAAGAAGCTTTGCGAAGTCAACTTCCTTGGTCATATTTTCGAAAGAGGAACGATACAGGACTTCCACGATCCTCAATACCTGAAGTAATGCCACCTGTGCCTGTACCAGATTATACCTTTAAATTCGGAGAGCATAGGGAACGAAAAAGATTATAAATAGAAGAGAAATAAATAAGAGAGAGAAAAGTTCCTTCGGTAAGAATAGAGTGACAGTAAATTATTTTTTTTATAATATGTGTATAGGTACATATTTAATTTGTAATTGATTTGTTTGATTTGAATTTAATTTTTTTTAACATATCTATGTACCAGTGATATTTCCTTTAATATAAGTTAGCTTTAAGTGAAAATTAGGGTAGGTACTTAAGTCAAAAATGACAACCTTTTTTTCATTATTTCTAGTCAATAAATAGTTTTAATTGATTTTTTTCTTTTTTGTTAAATAAGTATCTGTATTGGACATTGATGGATTCAAAATTATAAGAAGCATGTGTTTACAAAAATGTCTACCCATTTTCAAAATGACGGCCAAAAACTGTCTAAAATAAATGTAGAATTTGGTATTTTTTAAACAAAATGAGAGTTTAAACTTTCAAATATGAACCCTATAATTAGATAATAAAACTTTTAGCATTAAAAATCTCAAAAATTTTATCTACATTAAGTACCTTCAATTTACTAAATACCGTATTAAAAATGGCAAAATATTAATTAAAATCAACAGCTACCAAATTAAAGAACTAATCAAAATTTATTATTTTACTTAATATTAATAAATACTATAAATAAAGCATATTATTTTAATTTTAGGTAATATTCTATTTTCTTTCAAATTAAGGACTTTATCCCCTCCCCATTGTGACGAAAACAATAAATCAATAAATATTGATTCGTCTGAAAGAAAAAATCCTAAATATTGTGACAAAATTTTTCTAAAATACATTATTTTATTAACGAAGATACGACGATCCTAGGTCCTGATAAAGCAACAGTTCGCAATGCTGACCCTGACCATCAATAATAAGGTCACAATATTACGTATTAATAATATTATTAATTAATATTAAGAAGGTGAGCCCGTTATACCAAAGACCATGAAAACTATAGACAGGAGGTAAAACTCCATAAAATTGTGTTAGCATGTGTGGGCGGGACTACGTCCTCGGTATATTTACATGGTATGTTGTATATTGCATTTAAAATAAATATAGTAGAATTATTTTATCCTTTCCATCATGTGACCTGAATAAGGTGTACGAATCAAATCGTAAAAGTTCATACACGTATGTCAAATGTTGACAGATAATTGACAGTACAACAGTTAAAATAAAGACAGATACATTGCATTCTTTTCTTTTTCATTTGATGGAAAAGATAAAATAATTCTACTGTATTTATTTTAAATGCAAAATATGCAAAACAAGTACAACTTTATAAGTAATGTGTAACTGATTTCGCCATGGTTACCAATGTGTTAGTCCTACCCACACCTGCTAACTTAATTTGAGGTGCATTTATTACCGGAGTTAGACCTCCTATCTGTAGTCGTCATGCCAAGGACCAAAGACATAGATGATAGGCAAGAACGATGATATACGAAAAAACTCGGAAAAATTGGATTATCGATTGAAGTCCAGCGAACGTAACCGGTCGATGAAAAATCAGTTCTAAAGAAAACGTTGAATGTAGGTTACGAGCAGTTAATTGTATATTTTAATGTAAATAAGCGTATTAACTAATTGTCGCTCAATTAAGCAGTGAAGTTAAGTGTATGTGTAATAAGCACTTTACCAAAATTTGTTCATTTTCTTATCGCGATTGTACCTACCGTGAACCATTGTTGGAACCTTTTTCTGTATAAGTCCAAATTGCAAGGAAGGGAAGACAAGAAGTACCTAGCTTGTATAAAAATCAGATAACCCAGCTGAGTAGGAGAAAACGAGACAATAAAAGGTAAGATTAAGATTAAAATTTAGTTAGTAACAACGCATAAGTGGGGACTCCAATTTCATCAGAAAAAAATCAATGAAATACACATGAAAAGTTCTAATAATAATAATTTACGGGCGATCTGAGATCGGGAAGGGGAAAGAGGTGAGTTTTTAAGGGTAAAAAACGGTTTTCCTTGATTTCCGGAAAAATTACAAGTCTTATGGAAAAAAGCTAAATGGCAAAGTTGCAGGTAATAAAAAGATCTTTAACTTTTGTATTTACACTTTTTTTACATAACCTCAAAATTTATGTGAAAAATTCAAATAACCAACTTTTTAGTTTTTTATTTTTATCTTACAAAAAAAAATTTTTTTCACGAAATTTGGTGAAAACTTACATATTTATGTCCCAAACGCGCTGTAATTTTTTTGATTTGAAATATTTATTTTTTCACCTTATTTTTACTTAATATCGGAAAAGCACCTTAATGTCCAATCGAAAATTCTCTCTCTCTCTCTACTTTCTGATGGTGTGAAAAAAAATATACATTACTATGGTAAGTTTTATCAGGAAATGCAATTTAACTTTTTTCCATAAGACTTGTAGTTTTTCCGGAAACCAAAAAAAAACTCACCCCCTTCCCCTTCCCTACCTCAAATCGCCCGTAAATTATTTTTCCTTTCATTTCTGTTATATTCACTTCCTTTTCCAATGGGTTTCATCCTACTATAATTTTGTTTGGTTTCAAAAATTATTGACCCTGGTCTAATAACCCACAGTCGGAGATAGGAGAAAATGTTTGGAGCAATTGACTATGTAGTAGCGTGTTTTTTGTATTTTCTTTTGAAAAAACCTGAATGTTGTTAACCTAACCTAACTTCTGTTCCTTACATCCCCACCTCCTTCTTTTTATAAATAATTATTAATTTTGGTTTCCCACCTTATATTTCTTCTTTAAAGGTAATTAAAAGTATAGCAGTGGTTAATTTTTTAATACCCCAAAATGGGGGAAGGATAGGGGTAGACTTGTAGAACACCATTCAAGTGTTTTTAGGCGATGACGGACTCGTACAGGCTCAGGGGGTGGAGTCGAAAATTTAAAATTGGATAAAGTTTTAACTGTGTTTTATATACGACATTGTTGTCAATCGGAGAGAGGCAAGGGAGTAAATGGGGGTAGGAATGACCCTGTAGAAAACTAAAAGAAAGTTTTTAGGTGGGGGCGAAGAGTTAGAGGCAAGGGGGTCGTTTCGGGCGTTCACTTGAGTCGGGATCACCCTGTATACTATAAAGGTTGCAAATTTTAAATAAAAATTAATAACAATACAAATTTATTTATTGAAAAACTAAATAACAATTCATATAATAACAAATATCTGCCAAGTGTTTCTAGTAGCTATAAGTACGATTTGTGCATCTACATATTCTGTTTTTTAGTACTTTTTTGCAATTCCTGAACGATACCCTTAATTGTAGAGTAATTTTTAGGAATATACGATAACCATTTTGTATTTGTTATTTTGGTGTTTGAAGATTTATTATCCAGTTGTGTTGTCGAACTGCTTACAGAACTTTGTGCTCCTTCTAAATCGATATTATCGATATTTTCTTCAAGTAACTTATCTTTTCCAATTGCTTCGATATTTTCATCTAACAAATTATTTTCATGATCCACAAATGAAGAAGGGTCCGTCTCAAAAGTATATTCACTGATAACTGTAGGTTTATTTATTGTTTGCGAGGCTACTAATGAAATCAATTCCACTGAAAGTAAAAAAATACACTCATTTTATTCAGTTTTTTAATTTACTGATATTAATAAAGATTAGGTTAGGTTAGGTTAGGTTATATATATTTATCTAGGTGTCATTTTATAAATTTAAATGCTGCATAAAAATTTATAAACTTCGTATGATTGATGAATTAAAAATGATTAAAAAAAAGTTTTAATCTAATTTTTGACAACCTAACCTTATTTTATAAATTAATAATTCTGACCAAAATAATAATAAAATGTGGACGAATTTTTAAAAATATTTTTAAATAATTTAATATTTTTGTAAATTGTAATACTTACATAATGCCTTTTCTTCTATCTTATCTTCGTCCAGTTTTCTCGGAGTTTTCAAAAAATAGCCAAACTGGAACTTATTATTCTAGAAATTTAAATTACCTAATAAAAATTATAAAATAACAAAAAGTATTTATTATGTTATTTATTAGAATAATTAAAAAGCCGTTGTAAAAATTGTTTGTGATAAAAATCTAGATATTTTATTAATCATATCCACCAATGTTTTTTGAGAGCTAATCTGTATTTCAATAGATGTCAATAGTGCTTCAATCTACATTTAATTTGAGTTCATTAGTGACGTCCCGCAAGTGACGTCACCAATGGATATTTTTAAGCAGACAAGTCCATCGGTTAAAAACTCATTTTGTTGCATAAAATCACAATAAAAATGTTACCATCGTTACTACCATTAGTACCTACCATTATTTTAAAGTGCAACTGTTTATTTTAACGAATAAGAATTGAGATTATTTTAGAAATATTGTGTTAGAAGTTACAAGCACCATTAGTAGTAGTGAATATTATTTAATAATAATATTAATTTAATTTTAAAGTAATATTAATAAGTCCAAAAAATAAAGTTCATTTGAATTTAACAAGCAATAGAAAAGGTAACTTAGAGTTTGTTTGCGATTATTAAAAGTAATAATTTACTTCGTTTAATGTAAATATCATAATTAGTTTATTATTAAAAAAAAAAAAAAAGACGCAGTTATACTTAAACATTTAAAAATTACTTTTTGTTGAAACGAGGAATTAAAGTAACAATTTCTTGTTTTTATTCCTATTAAGTTTCCAAATGAACTGTTTATCGAAAAGATGTTATACAGGGTGCACCAATAAACAGGTGGTACGAGAATGGTACCTAAATTGTGCCCTTATTTTTGGTTTGACGAAAATATGATTTACGTAAAAGTTTCACATACTGAAATTATTTATATTCCAAAGTTATTTTCGATTATATCTTGACATTAGCTACTTCTACTAATAATAAACAGTTTACGTTTTGAACATTAAAAGTTAAAAATTTTCTATTTCATTTTCATAAAGAAGAAATTAGTTAAAATAAATATAAAACGATAAGTAATTCCTTCGTATCTTTTTTCCCGTTTCGGAAATATGAATTTTTTTTCTCTGAAACACAGTAAACATTCTTCTTTCTTTGAAAAATATTTAATAACGCCGAATGGTGCAACTCTAACCCTACATGGGTCAACAAAAAATCTAAAATGCAATAATATATAGGGTGTTCCAGTCGAAAAACTGAAATTAGGTAGTGCTCAGGTGAAACGAATAAACCCTGTGTAATTTTAAAACTGAAATGAGTTCATTTTTTTAAACTTTGAATATATGTATAAGTAAAATATAAATTTGCTCAATAATAGTTTTTAAAAAACTTGTTTCTATGTGTAATGACATTTGAAGTCAATATTATTATTGTGAACGAGATTCCAACATTAAAAGAACTTTTAATTTTTAATATTTTTTGATACACCCCCGTAACTAACAATTTTGAATTTTTGAAAAAGGACGAAAAGTCAACAATTCCTGCCAATTTTTGTTAATAATGTTCGACAGTATGGTTAGTAGTATGCCTTTTCGCCCTTTTTAAGTCTTTTCAATAAATTAAAAATTATCTGTTACGGGGTGTATCAAAAAATGTTAAAAATTAAAATGAATATCTTGTTCAAAATCGGTACGTTGACGTAAAATGTCATTACACATAGAAACAAGTTTTTAATAACTTTTTCTACATATTTCAAAAATAAAGGTATTTTACTCATGAACAAAATTCATATTTTTTTCGAGAAACTTCGTGTACGGCTGAAAAAATTATATGATAGTTGCATTTTCGCAGAACTTTTTGTGAAGATTTTTTCCTAAAATTAATAATAAAATGTTTTTTCATTTGTGATCAACTTTTTAAGTTGTATATACAAAAAAAATTTAAATACTTGAAATTATTTTGTTATATTATATCTTCTAAAATCATAAATTCCCAATAAAAATCAATACGTTGTCTTTTAAACCTCAAAATTTAAAAAACAAATAGAATATCTGCTTAGGAACCCTAAATTTTTTGTTTACCTTTTCATGGTACCTTCGATTATAATTTTCATATTCCTTCACTAAACCGGCCAAATAATCCCACGAAAAGCATGACACAGAACTAAACACCACGACGCTAGAAATTAAATAAAAATGAAGTACTGCCATTTTACATGCACCGTTGCGTAGGTTAAAAAAATACTTATTAAATATTTTCGACTCACAATATGATTCATTTAATACTTTACAATAGAATGACATCGTTTATTAAAAATATCTTTTTATATAGGTACTGCTACGATACATACCATAAATGCACAGGTCTATTTCGCTCTATTTCTTCATAACATTGTAAAGAATATGAGAGAAGCTCATAAGCGTAATTATAGGTGAAATTGTCAGCGAATCATTGTAGATCTTAATTGCCACATTAAACGCTTCTGCAAATAATTATAAAAGGTTAAGTTTTTTTACGACGAATCAGTCGAGTGAGCTGATAAAGAATTAGTTTCTATATGAACTCGAGTAGAAATCTTTTTACGGGATTTTTATTGTAATAACATGTAATTATTTTAAGTTAATTTTTCTGTCCATACACCCGTGGTGGTTTTTCTTTAAGATTGGTTGGTCAATAACAAGCACATCAGCCGTACAATAAGGATAAGCGACGTATTTCGGATTGACCCACCCTACAGTTTTATAGTTTTCATTAAAAATTAAAAAAATAAAGGAATTGATTGGCGATGTGAAATTAAAAAAAAAGTGTATCGGAAGTTATTACTGACCTCTCGTATATACACCTCGAGCCGCCACTGTCACATAACATTCATATGCCCGAAAATTATTTAAACAATAAATCAACCAATGCATTATTAGTAGGGATAAGTAAAATTAAGTCACTTTATTTTTTATATACGTTTTAAAAAATAAATAATAAAAGCATTTTGTTGTGATTAATTTTTATATACAATAAAAGGATATTTAATTTTCAAAACTAAGCGCCCTTTAAGATAAGTAACTTCAATTGTTACCAGCAGCTGGCGCTGGTGCGCCTTGTTGATAAATATTATGATCCATAGATATTATGGTACAACAGTGAGACTAAAGTTCTTTTTCCATAGTTTATTAGTTATATACATTTTGAGTAAACCAAAAAAGCGGAGTTCCTTAAGGTAGTAATTAATTATTTTACTAATTAGCAGTTATTAATTATGTTGTATTAAAAAAATATATGTTATATCAATTGACTACAGTTTAGACACTATCTTGACAATGAACGATGTATGTTATCTATGATGTAGTTTTGTAGTTTCAAACTCCACCGGTTCATGTCCGCATTCGCAGCGCTTCATTCGTTCTATGGATTGCTCATATCTTTAGTTTAGCACATCCTAAAATAAAATAATTATAAATTAGTTAATTTCGTTGTAATCCCATATGTAATCCTTTAAAGTAATCATGGTATTTTTTTTTATTACGTACCGATTGTTTACTGGACCAATAAATAGTTAATATTTTTGGAAAACGTAGCATATATATTTGGAAGATGTGGTGAATTTTTCAGGTATTGTAGGTTATATTATACGACTTACACTTTTGTATAATTTCAGTTTTAACCGAAAGTGGATGTTCCAGTATCTGCAGAAGCTTATTACATGAAGAAAAGTATTATCGTGGTGTTGCACACGATTCAGCGTGATAACAGTTAATTGGCAAAGAAAATGGCGCAAGGCGTGGCACTATCAAGTATTTTGGTAATTATCTATTTTAAGTTATTATTTCTTAAACAATTTAGTAAATTTTATACATTGTATTCAATAAGCTAGTTTGTTTTATATTAATATGAAACAAAAATGTATGATGTTTTGCTTATCTGCTCAACACGTGTCTTATTAATTTATTATGAAGTAATCTAATGCAGTATTTTTCTCCTCTTCACAGTTATTAAACATTAGGATGTGGAACTAATAATCTCCAGTAATGGTGTACTTGCCATGGGGAGCTGAATTCCCTGTTGTGATCTTGAATTTGAACAAAGAATTGTGGAAGGTCGTACAATTTATTAAGGTAATATTTGAATTTTACTTTACGTTTGTATTTACTAGTTTACAAACTTACTCGTCGGATTTTACAACGTAAACAAACCTTCAACGAATTAGGTCAATTCGCACATTTAATATTTGAATGTTCACTCATATTTTAGACCAGTTCAACTATTGTTATTTTATTCTTTCAGTGATTATTTTACTGACTTCATTTTAAATATTTTTTATTTTATTTCTTTAAGTAATTTGTTCTCTTGTCCATTTCTACAGATTAGAAAATGAAGAAAAGAACGCATAAGGGTTTTGGGGTTTTTTAAAATTTGGCGACGTTTTTTCCTTAAAAGGGCTTTTTTGAATTTAGTTTGCTTTTCGTACTTGCAAACTTCGGGTTGTGAAATCAATTAAGGTAAGAAAACATAACCGTTACTATTCATTACTCATTACTAATTTTGTTGCTACCCTATCTGTTTCAGATCAACGTTGGAGAAGACAAAGATGATCCAAAATGCCGTAATTAGTTTCTTAATTTTGTTTATTTGAATTAATATTTTATTTTGCATGCTGTTTTTTTTTTATTTTGTAGATATGTTTATTAGAATTCATTTTTATTTTGCATGTTCTCTTGCTTACCTCTTCGCTTTGCTTACGCAATTCTTACTATACCGCTTTGCATTTACCCTACAAGATCCGCAGGATTCAACGTTTCGTTATCTTGCTTGTTCCTTCTCATCTATGGTTCGAAGCGGAGGCCTCCCCGAGCGACTTGCCATAGACTTAGCTTTCTAGTTGTTCTCTGAAGTGTCTTATACACTTCTCGCGGTCTACTCTAGCGTCACTTCCTTTCAGACTGGGATGCAGCGGAGTTATCTGGAATAGGAGCAATAGGCGACTGCCCGGCTCTCCTAGACGAAATCTGTCCGATCTTTTCTACCAATTCTATTAGTATTTGCCGTTAGTCCTTGTAATCAATGCCTTCTCGCTTCCAGATATGATGTGCATCTTCAAAGAAGACATAAGACATCCTATTTGATTGAGTTTGTAATGTTTTCTAATTTCTTTGCAATATTATTTGTATTCTTGTGTTTTTCTCTTACAGGCATTTGTTTTGTTGTGTTTTTTTCTTACAGGTATTTTGTTTTTAGTTTATAAACTGTTATATTGATATAATTGTAATTTAGGACTTTTCTAAATTGAAATTTTTGGCAAAACTGCAAAATTGTTAAAACTAAATTCAATTTTAATAATTGAGAGGATAGGATGGTTACAAGGGGAGACGTGGAGACCAATTTAGGATTTAAATATTAATATAACAGTCTATAAACAATAGAATGCATATTTTCTTAATCGTTGTAATTTGATAAAATGTTTTAAATAATACTCAATGTCAATTATTATAATATTTATATTTCAATAAAATATATTGTATAAATAATGTAATGTGAATGTAATATATTTGTATCTTAAGAGAATGTCTTGTACAATATAACATTAATGTATTATTAATTATGCAATTCTGTAACATTAATAGTCATATAATGTAAAAATTAATATGCCTCATCATTTAATAAAATTATATACATCAGAAGTTGTTTTCATTCGTAAAATTAAAAAAAAATTAAAAGGTCTGAGATCTTTTAGATCCATTGGCGACAAATACATGTAAAAGATCCGAATTAACTTATGCTCTCCTGATACAAACGGTCAAAATTTTGTTAAAATTCAATTTGCGGAATGATACGATGTCTGATCAACAAATGAAGTGACAATGAAAAGGTCTGAGTGTTTATAGATTCATTGGCGGCAAATACATGTAAAAGATCCGAATTAACTTATGCTCTCCTAATACAAATGGTCAAAATTTTGTTGAAATTTCAATTTGCGGACCGATACGATGTCTGATCAACAAATAAAATGACAATTAAAAATCTAAGAGCTTATATTTTCGTTGGCGACAAACACATGTAAAAGATCCGAATTAACTTATGTTCTCCTGATACAAATGGTCTAAATTTTGTTAAAATTTCAATTGGCGGGCCGATACGAGGTCTGATCAACAAATAAAATGACAATTAAAAACTGAGACCTTATATTTTCATTGGCGGCAAACACATGTAAAAGATCCGAATTAATTTATGCTCTCCTGATACAAATGGTCAAAATTTTGTTGAAATTTCAATTTGCGGACCGATACGATGTCTGATCAACAAATAAAATGACAATTAAAAAGTCTGATTTTATTTTCGTTGGCGGCAAACACATGTAAAAGATCCGAATTAAGTTATGCTTTCCTGATACAAATGTTCAAAATTTTGTTAAAATTTCAATTGGCTGACCGATACGAGGTCTGATCAACAAATAATTTGACAAATAAAATTTTAGTTTTTCTGGATTTTTCTACTTTTGTATTAAGAGAGCATACATAGCACGAAGTACGTTTTCGAGAATGATAATAATGATAGATAATAAAAGCATTATTTTCGATTTTCATTTATTAAGAGAGCACTGCAATTTACAAAAATCAATTACACTTATACCATATTGTATAATGCATTTTATAACGACATAACATATTATATTAACATCATTCTATACACTCAGATCTTTTTAATTAAAATGATTTAAAAATACAAATTTTCATTGAAAAAAAATATAAGTGGGTGTTTTGAAGTTTCTTAAGCCCATTACGAAACAGAAATTTAGAGTAAAATAAATCGCTGTAATCTTCTAAAACCACTGCAAATGTGGGGTTTCATTTAAAATTATCCCTGACGACAAATAGGAAGTACTTAGGACATTTTATACACCAACCAACAATGGGTACTTGTAGATGAAATATATGCGAAATGGAAATTGTAACGAATACATTCTGTCCATAACAATGAAGTTGCTCATATAATTTAATATATTTCTAAGTTAAAATGTCTGATTTTGGTAACTTGTACAATCCGCCAGAATAAACCAATTCATGGTCTCTTACTTTGGCGTCCAAAAAGTGTCTCAATTCCTGTAAACTGCACTCAATAGTAGGTCCTTGAAAGGCGAACATTTTTAACATCTGATGTATCCTTTCTAATGGTAACGAATCTAGATTCATCAACATGCCCGTGATGTAAGACCAAAATGTCTGTAAGTATAAAAGAATCCTTGTTAATAAATGTATTAAATACATAAGTAATACGGAATTTTCATTTTAAAGTAGCTTACCGTTAATTTAAAATGTAAAATTTAATATGTACCTGTAATTCTTCTTTCCGTTGATCTTGCGCACTAGCCATTGCACTTTCCGATTCATAGTCTTCTACAATTTCTGATGTACCTTTACTTGCACTGTTTTCAATCTCTTCTACTAAACAGAACAAATCTGGCTTCACTTCTTCTACAAGTCCGTAGGATTGCCAAAAACCCATCTTCCTCCTTAATATCGTCGGCGGAACTTGCATAACACGACTCAGTTCATCCAATGACCATTCCTCTGTAAAATCAAATCAATTATTACCATTTATTGTTAATATTACGATTTATTGTTAAATACTTTTAATTTATTCAGTCTAAAAGTCAAATAAAATTAACTATAAATAAATAGGCACTATGCATTGTTTTGATACTTACTTTTGTCTTCAAAGTGCATTATAATAGTAACGTGAACAGGCGTGACCGATAAGTTGAGTTTCCTGTCAGGTAATTCAATTTCTACATCGACCACTCCTAAGTGGTTTTTCCATGATAGTGTCCTGCTGCCTTTCAAAGCTTCAAAGCCTTTTGTATACGAGACCATTTGTTCCCTGATTTTTGGATGAACTTCAAGCTTTTCGTCCTTAAGTGCTGGCCAAAACTGCGCAGACAAAATCATGGCGGACATGTTGAAGACCTCTGAGTATTCCGGCATTTGGGCTATATGCGATTTGATCCTTTTCGAATCAGATATATCCTTTAACATTACTTCACAATAGTGTAACTGGGAATCGCCGAATCTTAATTTGAGTAGTTCAAGGTATCGAATTTCTTTTTCGGTATCGCAACTAAATTGAGATAGGAGTCTGTCGGCCAGCAAAGTGCGATATTCATTTACGAAAAGTTCCTTACTACCATAGACACTAACAAGCATTGATATTATGTCTGATGATCGTCGAATGTTAGAAGATTTATCTAGAAAACAAATTAATAACAAATAAACATTCAATAAGCTATGAAAGAAAATAGCAGACCAATATTTAAATGGCAAAAAAAAATTATGCTTACTGGGATCTGCTTCAACAGGATCCGGCATCCATTTCGTCCAGTTTTCAGCATCTTCATCAGAAAGGGCAGTTTCGTCTACTTGAACCGCATTTCCACGAACTAATTCTTCTGCTAGATCATTAGGATCTTCTTCTGTTAAGCTACTTACAACACATCTGAAAATGTTTTAAACTGCACATTTTGGTGATCAATAAATTTAAAAAAAAATGCATACCTGACTGTATCATCTCTGCTTCGCAAATACTGGTGAACAGGTTGCGTAACTGTCTCTAAAAGAAGTCCTGAAGGGTCTAAAACTCTCATTGAACGAATGGATGCTACATAAGCAGTCAAAATATCAGGAGTACTAACACCAGGATGTAATAAACGAGTTTCCATCGATTTTTGTAGTTTTTCAATCAATACAGATCTTAAGTCGGTTTTCTGAAGACAGAGCCGTAAATCTTCTAATGCAGGTAAAGACTCTGGGAATTCTAAAATATAATTTATGACATAATCTAAAATAATATTAGGAGAAAGTCAATCTGAAATCTGATCACTCACCAATTATTATGTTAAAAAGCTGATTAATACGCACTTTAGCATAAGTTTCATAGAGAAAATTTAGTAGTTTCCTTTGAAATCGCTTGACTGCTTCCTCATTGACACTTGCAAATTCAGAACAATAAATTGTTTGAAGCCATGGTATTACTACAGTTTCCAACCACTACAACAAACAGTTGTTTTCCTTTAAATTTTAAATGTTAATTAGGTAAAATTAAAACTGGAAATCCAAAAAGGAATATCATCCAACTAGCTTCAAATTAGCACACAAGTTGATGATAAAACCTTTTAAGTATCACCATGTACTCTATTAAAGGTATGGTAAATAATTGAAACAAGTTGGATGATATTCATTTTAAGAACTTCACAGCCAAATAACACTAACAGTTTCGAGAGTTGCTAGGTATGATGAATCAAAACAGTCCTTACAAGTCTTCTGTACATGGTTTTCTATGGTGGTATATATTAAAGATGTTAAAACTTGCCCAACTAATGGTTCCAGAAGATCTAATTCATTTAATTTCCTGAAAAAAAATAATAATAACAAAATCATCACGTTTGGTCTGTGAACTTCTGTGGTTGTTGTTGACAGTAGGTTGACTTCTAGTCTAAAACCATTTCAAGCGTCCTTCTGAAAAAAAAAACACAGAAAAATTAATAAAACTTGGTGATTCTCAGAAATCAACCTACTAATAAAATAATAAATCAATAATAAAAACTAAATTTACTACACAATGGATTAACTATAATAATATACCTATTAGTCTCACTAAATATCAAACAATAATTGTTTTCAGATTGTTGACTCAAATTAAAAAAATCTGCCATATCTCTGTTATTTTCTTCAGAGAGTACAATTATATAAAAACTCTCTATTATGTCTTTGTGTTCAATAGGTAACTGAGATAATAAGGTTGCTTTGAACAGTAATCGTAAAGCGTCCATAGGGTCTTCATTGCCATAGACCTTGCTTTCAGACAATAATTTCTTATTCAATATTTTCAATTTAAGAAATAAACGTCCATATTGCGTAAAACAGTCGTGAATGAAATCAATCGCCTTTGAAAATTTATAAAAACCTTCCTCATAATTTTCAACTTTAACAAAGTTTGACCAAAACTTTGGAACATAATTTTCTCTTATTTCACGTTCAACCCTCGTTAATATCATAGTCTTGATAATTTCAGCTAAATTCATACTTTCAATTACGGATAATGCATCATAAAACTCATTTTCTGAGGCTTCTTGTTGCTAAAAAAAACATGCATTTCAAAATATAGAATTAAAAAAAAGTTAACGACTTACGTTCGTTGAATCTTTGTCCAGAATTGGAAATACTTTCTTAATGAGATTCCAGGAATTGTTATAATTAGTTTCTAAACTCATTTTGTTTAAGATATTAACAATTAAAGAGAAAATGTTTAATTAGATTTCTCCAAATGAACAGGTAAACATGATTTAAACTTCCAATAAAGTAAAAGTGGGGTTATGTCCATAGATAGATCCCATAGTTGGTTATATGACAATTATATATTATGGAAATGGCTAATGTACCAGTAACGTACTCTAACAACTGAACCGTAATCTAAAACACTGAGCCATGACTGAACCACTCTTACTTAACTTAAAATTTAAGAAATAACATAACAAAAACATAAAAACTACTACTGCGGACAATCGTTTTAAGTGTTGATTCATACTTGCAATGATACTGTAATCTCTTAAGCGTTTTTTAAAATAATAAAATATGTATAACGCTTTAACGATTCCTCCTAATAAATAGATGTATTTATTATCTACTTGAGTGACCACTATTTACAACAAATATAATGGACTAATTTAAGGAATTATATTCGATGCAATATTTTCAATGTTTAATTTTTGACAGAAAACCTTACCTAGTTCAAAAACCATTGGCTATGCTTTTCCGGAACAAGCGACATGCGAGCTCATTTTCGAATTTGGGCCATACTATTGTCACATAGTGCTCATATTTTTCCAAAATTATTTTTCTTTTTAATTGTTTTTAATTTCATCAATTACATTTGTTTAAACTTAGATATGCAGCGTATCGATTTTACGTAACAAGGAACCGCCACACGGAAAAGCGACATGATTGCACGGCAAAAGTGTGCCGTGACCAACTTGCGATTTTCCGTTTGGGGGTAAAAGAGCACTATGTGGGTCATTATAAAAGAACAAGTCAGAGAGATATAGGGGGCAGTAAGCAAAAAGTTAGTAAGATCGAGTCAGCGAGTCCGAGGGGTTAGGGGGGTGTAGCGGTTTACCGCTATCACTCACCCTAATGCCCTGATAAGAGTCCCTGCCATTATCAACGCCCCTAGTTGATAATTATTTAGGCAAGTAGTTTTAAGATTTATTTATAATTAGTTGTTAAGTTTTATTTGTTATATAAGGCATTATTTAATTTATTAAATCATAAAAATCACCATATAAAATTCGCTCTTCTATATGACACTATCAATGTAAAGTACATATTATTTCGATGAAGCAGTAGCTTTTAACAAAACATTTACTATTTTGAAATTATTTAGAAGGTATAACTTAAAGATAAGATAATACCATAAAATTTATTTACGAAAAAATATCTACAATATATATATACCTCATCATTAGTAGATCATAAAATACGACGGATTATTCTTTAAAGATAAATGCTTTAGTGCCCTCGTCGACTTCAGCAATAACACACAAAAATTCTGCAACAGAATTCTCAATTTAATATTCATCCTTAGGTTTCTTCCATAGATGTAATACTTAATCCTCAAATTTTACCATTAATTCATTAACTGTACTGACAAATTCTTCTTTAAACTTCACAATTGGTGTTGAACCTGCATCTTCTTTTAATGATTCATCAGTATTAATGCTTAAATTATCCTTTTGCTCACCCAAATGGGTTTGTAAATGAAATTTCAAATTACTATTATTGGAGAAAAAATTTCTGCAGTAATTGCATTCGAACGGCTTGTTGTTTAAATGGGTTCTCATATGAATATTTAAATGAGCCTTTTGAGAAAAGCTTTTTTCGCAGTCTTCGCATTTAAACGGCTTGTTAGTAGAATGAGATTTCATGTGACAATTTAAATAATCCTTTCGTGAGAAACTTTTTTTGCATTCTTCGCATTTGAACGGTTTCTCGTCCAAATGGGTTTTCAGGTGAGCTTTTAAATAATCCTTTCGTTTGAAGCTTTTGCTACAAACTTCGCATTTGAACGGCTTCTCATCAGAATGAGTTCGAATGTGATCTTTTACATTACCTTTTGATGCAAAGCTTTTTTTGCAAATTTCACAATTGAAAGGTTTCTTGCCTAGATGAAGTTTCATATGAATATATAAATTACCCTTTTGTGAGAAGTTTTTCTGGCAGTAATCGCATTTAAACGGCTTCTCGCCGGTATGGGTTTTGCGGTGTTTACCTAAATAAACTTTCCTTGTAAAGCTTTTCTTGCAGATTTCGCATTTGAACAACTTCTCATTTGTGTGGATTTTTCTGTGAATATTTAAGCTAACCTTCTGAGTGAAGTTTTTCTTGCAGACTTCGCATCTAAATGGCTTTTCGCCCGTATGAATTTTCTTGTGAACATTTAAAGATTCTTTTCGTGTGAAGCTTTTCTTACAGTTTTCACACTTGAACGGTTTCTCGTCTGAATGGCTTGTTATCTGATCAATAAAATAAACAGTAGTTACTGTATTTTTACTTAAATCTATAAATTTCTCTTCTAATTTTACCACAGATTTATTAACTGAAAGGACAGACTCATTTTTATTTTTTGCAACAGGCTCAATAGGGTCTTCTTTTAATGATCTATCAATTTTAATGCCCAAATTATTCTTTTGTGTGAAGTTTGCATTGCTTTGCAATGGTTTCTCACCCACATGTGTTTGCATATGTCGATTAAAAGTGCTTCTGTAGGAAAAGCTTTTTTGGCATCTTTCACATGTGAATGGCTTCTCGCCCGAATGGATAACCATGTGAACATTTAAATATTCCCTTCGTTTGAAGCTTTTCTCGCAACTTTCGCATTTAAATGGTTTCTCGTTTGAATGGATTTTCATATGCGCATTTAAATTATCCTTTCGCGCGAAGTTTTTTCTGCAGTGTTCGCATTTAAACGGCTTTTTGCCCGTATGAGTATTCTTGTGAAAATTTAAAGATTCCTTTCGTGTGTAGCTCTTCTCACAGTATTTGCATTTAAACGGTTTCTGGTCTGAATGTTTTTTTATGTGATCAGTAAAATAAACCTCAGATACAATACTGTCACTTATTTCTATAGATTCTTCCTCTAATTTCAACATTGCTTCATTAACTGAAGAAACAAACTCATCTTTAATCTTTAAAACAGGTTCAACAGGGTTTTCTCTTAATAGCCCATGGATGTTATTGCTTAAATTATCTTTTATTGTGAAGCTTTCATTGCTTTCAAATGGCTGCTCATCCACATGCATCCTTTCAAGCAAAGCTTTTTTTTTGCAGTTCTTATTCAAACAGCTTCTTGTCTAATCATGGGTTTTATGTGTTTTTCAAATTACTCCTTCAAGCGACTTTTTTAACATGAAAAAGAAACCTATTTTTGTGGACATCAGAACAGGAAATCAGATGTAGTCAAATACCATTTAAAACTCACCAAAAACATTATTGATAACTCTACAGTCAGAATATTCTCAATTTGAAGATAATTTCTGTAAACAAATTATGGCCTTATTTATTATTATAAATACTGACCAGGGATATTTTATTATTTACCTATGATTTCAAAAGGATGGAACATCTATGTTAAAGGTGTTCTTTGCTTGTTTTACTTTACACTTATTTTTGAATCTGACCATAATGTTATGTTATACTTTCTAAATGTTTTCTTTATTCACAGTTAACACAACAACAATTTTAAATTCGACTGATATACTAAATACATTTCAGTCAATGAATACCCGATTTTCTTATCATTAATATGGTACAAAAACAACACCATTTTATATCTTAAACAGACATAAATTAAGCAATCCTCAAAACGAATTTACACAATATAAACAACATACTAAACATAAACAATCCTTAATTCTGAGACAATAAAATAAATAACAACACAATAATAATTACCTACATAACCTCTAATAGAGATAAGACTAGAAGTGGCTAAAGTATGTATACTAAAAACATGTCATTGTCAAATTATAATTCACTTATTAGACTGTAAAATTTAATTGTAAATTGAATCAAATAACAATATTGAGAGACAATTTTCCTTTATGCTTTAATTTTAGATAAAAGAATCTTGGATTACATCAAAAAACAATCTAAAAATTGCGAATGAAACGTATAAACAAAAATTATTGCAAATTGACCCTACTGCCTTTTTTTATTCAAAACTTTAAAGTTAATAAATATTTTTTAAAACATATCTGTGGTATTATATAATAAACATCTGTGGCATTGAGGGCACCTTCGACACTATAGATAATAGCTTTTAGTATTATTATTATTATTTTGAATTTAATGCGACTCTAAATTGTCGCCAAACATAACCTATATAACCTTGTATTATTTTAACAGCATTTCTTGCACGTGTTTTTAAGTTATTAGTGAAAATGGCTGATACTGGTATGTTTTTACATTTTTTCCACTATTACAGTAGAAAATTGATCATTTGCATTCTAATCTAAAACGGGTTCATTAGTTTCAGCGGAAGAAAAAATTAAAAAGAAAAAGAAATCCAAGTCTGAGAAATCACTTGGAGATGTTCAAAAGACACAAGATTTTTCGGTCGAGCCATCAGAAAAAATTACGAAGTTAGATGCATCTAAATGGCCCCTTTTACTGAAGGTACAGTTCTTGTCGGCATTATACATCTATTCATTAATATAAAAAGTTTATTTGTTTTAGAATTTCGACCGGCTTAACGTCCGTACAAATCATTACACTCCATTACCATTCGGATCGTCCCCATTAAAAAGAGAGATTGGAGAATACATTAAATCTGGTTTTATTAATTTAGACAAACCCAGCAACCCCAGTAGTCATGAGGTAGTTGCATGGATTAAACGAATATTAAAAGTTGAAAAGACCGGACATTCAGGCACTTTAGATCCTAAAACTACAGGTATATTAAATCTAACCTTTCCTCGTTTGTGGTTTAAATTGAAGATGTTTATACCCTTTGAATATGGAAAGGAACAGTTTGTGTTTCTTATCATACTTACACTAGAAAAATTATTGTAGCTTTTAAATTTTGCATACATAATTTTTATTAATATTTAATATTTATATATGGTCCAATCCTGGATTTTGGCGGTAAAATCTTCCCCTTAGATAAATATCATTCACGGGGAAGCCTTAGCCACTTTTCACTAATATTTTTTTATAACCTTAATCAACAGCAATTCTATTTTATAAATTAAAGGCTTAAATAAAATACTCATACTGCTCCCAATTTTATACATGTATTACTATTTCAGTTAAATTTTGGGGTTTTATTTATTAGCAACTTTATCTTCTTAATAAATTTTTGATTTACAATAATTTTGGAATATTATTTTGTAAGGCTAAAATAACCAAATAAGTTTTATATCAGTCTATATTCTATACAGGAGAAAGATTGAAAATGAAAAGTACATTAATGACTTTTAATTTCAAGGTTGCTTAATAGTTTGCATTGACCGTGCCACACGTTTAGTAAAATCACAACAGTCTGCAGGAAAAGAGTACGTCACTGTATTCAAACTTCATGCTCCAGTTGATGGAGGGATTCCTAAAGTAATACAGGGACTTGAAAAACTAAGGGGTGCTCTTTTCCAACGACCGCCCTTAATATCAGCAGTTAAGAGACAACTTAGAGTTAGGACAGTGTACGATAGCAAATTATTTGATTATGATGAAACTCGTAATATGGGTAAGTATTAAAGAAGCTATTTCTATAATTAAACAAACGGAAGTTATAGTTAAATATAATTACAAAATTGTTTCAAATTTCTAGGTGTTTTTTGGGTGAGTTGTGAAGCGGGTTCGTACATTCGGACGATGTGTGTTCATTTGGGTTTAGTGTTGGGAGTCGGGGGACAAATGTTAGAATTGCGACGAGTCAGATCGGGAATACAATCTGAAATGGACGACACAATGACGTTACATGACGTCTTAGATGCTCAGTGGATGTATGAAAATCACAATGATGAACGGTATTTAAGGCGAGTGATAAGACCACTGGAGGGTCTCCTCATAGGTCATAAGAGAATCATTATGAAAGATAGTTCGGTAAGCAATTTATTTTAAAATAAAAAACAGAAAAATGCACTAATTTATCATAAAAATGAAACTTATTCATTAGGGATTTATTGTCCGTTTAATTAATAATTGTAATGAAAATTGGTTTATTCTGTTCAGGTGAATGCTGTATGTTATGGGGCCAAGATTCTTTTACCGGGAATATTACGTTATGAAGACAACATAGAATTAAATGAAGAGATTGTTATTGTAACGACGAAAGGGGAGGCAATAGCGCTTGCCGTTGCACTTATGACAACAGCGACTATCGCTAGTTGTGACCACGGTATTGTAGCAAAAATAAAGCGAGTAATCATGGAACGGGACACGTACCCCCGTCGATGGGGACTTGGGCCGCGGGCCAGTAAAAAGAAATCGCTGGTTGCACAAGGTCTTCTAGACAAATATGGAAAACCTAACGAGAACACGCCGAAAGAATGGCTTAATAGCTACGTTGATTACGCGTAAGTATTCGGTGTACTTCACTTTTTCAAGTTAAATACACCCAGTTGTGTTTGGTGTAAAATGAACAATCATTCAAAAATATTCTCGAATTACATTTTAAAATAATATGTATGTATAGAAATAAAATAAAAGGGGACTCACCCATCTTTGCCACAAAAACATCCTTAAACAGAATGTGTTTCGTTGACTTCTTATGTGAGAGTTACCAATGTGAGGCTGAAATATAAAAAATCTATATATATATATTTCGAAAAGATTGACTGATAATTACTTTGAATATTAATTTTTTGTTTTATTGAACTAGAGCTTTTGTACGTATTTTTTAAATTTTATTTGAAAGGTTGCGTTTTTCTAAAGTCTAAGGAGTAGATTTTTATAAATGTAATTTTTGTTATAGTGTGAAAAAAGAGGAACCCAGTGAAACAGTACAAATTAAACAGGAAGTAGACGACGATCATAGCAAAAAGGTATTAAAATAAACGGGTTTTTATTACGTAAATTTTGTGTAACGTTTTCTTTTTGTTTGTTAATAAGAGGAAAGCAGCCAGTTTGGATACTACAGCCGAAAGCATGGATACTTCAGTGCCAGGCGACGCATCTACGTCCGAAGTTCAAAAAGAGAAGAAAAAGAAAAAGAAACGTAAAAAAACAGAGGAAGAAGGCGCGACAGGGGAAAGCACAGAAACTACGACTGTAGAAGATCCAACTTCCTCGGAAATTGTAAGTGATATTTTCCTAATAGCATAATAGATGAATTAATACAAATTTTACATACAAGTTACTGTTATGTAATTTAACTTTTATTATTATGATATTTATTTCGTCCTTTTAAACACAGGAAGTAAAAAAAGAGAAGAAGAAGAAGAAGAAAAAAGATAAGGAGCAACAGGATCAAGAATAGTTTTTTTACCTATCGACACGTATCGTGCCACATTGGTTAATTTTAAACCGTTAGTTTCTTCCTTTTTTATGTAATTTTTAAGTACATATAAGGACCATTGCAATGTGAATTATGCTAATTTTTCTTAATAGAAAAAATTAATATTTCTGTTCATAAACGGAAACGAAAAGCTGTAAATGAAGCTGTTAAACGAATGTTTTAATAAAAAAAGTTTCTACCAAAAGAATTATTTCAATATAATTATACAAGTTTATACATAAACAATTTAATAAAAGGGTAAAATATTATTTTAATTGTTTTATAAGCCGAAAAATTCGATACACCATTTACTAACCAGCTGAAATGTTAGTAAACACTTCCATTACCAAACTTAATCTTAATTTCAGTAATTTAGGGAAGAACTTTTGCATTACTAATAAATAAAGCATTCAAGACTTCAAAACTTTTTTTGCATTATAGGACGTGTTGTAGTTACTTATTTCGAGTAAGCAGATGTCTATTTTTACAGAGAATAAATTGACACCAATTTTTTCAAATAATAATTTAGGTCGATTTAAAATGGCACTTATATGTGCGTCATTGCTGTATTAATTAAGCGATATGTAGCAATAAAGTAGGTGACCGTTTGCAAACCTATTTAGTTGTAAGTACCTACCAATAAAAAATAATTTTCTAAATTATGAGAAGAAATAATTCACTTAATTACAAGCTTTCCTTACGGCATTGGATTTCTCATTTTCAATTTATAATAATATTAAATAACCACAATTTTGCAGAAAACTACAATTTGGTAAAAGTAACTTTTAAATCGATAAATTTAATAACATTTTTGCCACATTTTTTCAAAACTTGACTGAATCACTTGAACTTGAAACTTCACAAATAATAGTGTCTACGGTATCAAGAATACTTAAGATTTTAAAATACTTAAAAAAATGCAAACTTTAGATATATATATGCAAAAAGCGCATATTTAACAAATATATTTGATTTAATGAAATATTTCTTTAGGATTTATACTTATTTTCCAAAATATCGTCACTATACGTGTGCCACCAAAAGCTGGCTATATGATAATGCCACTTGCAGTTACGAATAAAACCTATAACCCTGTTTCTTTGTTTGTTAAAAAAATCAAATTTTTACTCTAATAATTAACATTTATGTATTATTATTGTGATTAATGCTGGTTTCTGCACTATTATAATTGCATCAATTGCAAACATGTGTGCTGCAGTGCCACTATTAAATTTACCTAATGTAGCTTTAGAAAAGATATTTTCCTTCCTAAGTTACGACGAAATTGCGAAAAATCGTATTGTGAGTACACTAATAATTTTTTTATTTTAATATTCACATATGAGATTAATACATTTACCACTATAATGTATTAAAAAGTTAAGTAAATGTTTTTATTTTAAAAGCCCAATGAACGCAGGTCATTGAACTCGGGTGAAAACACATTGGCAAACATCCACAGTCCAAGACAATATTGATTTTTATGATATTTTAATTAAAGTTTAATTAACCATTAGCTGGTTGATAATAAAGCGCCTTTTAGGTATGGGTATGTCAATAATTTACAAAACTCGCGCTCTTTTTTGAGCTAGGTTATGTTGACTTTGTTATTCACTGTGCAAGTGATTTATGCAGTATTTTTTTAAAAAGGTGTATAAAATTTTTTTTTTGAAATGTCTGCGGAGGAAGAGTCGGAATGCTCATTAGAAAAGTTACTGGCCCTTGCGAGAGACGAAATAGGTGAAAATTGTCAGAATCAGAACACTAACAAAACAAGTCCCAAAGTAAGAAAACTGAAAACATTTGATATACTATCAGAAACAAACTATATAAAGTTAGATAAAAATGATTCGAACGGAGAAAGGTGTGGAAGTATTGCTAATTATCCCGGATTTTCTGATGATGAAGATAATTCAGAAAACTTTAATCATAAGAGCGAATATGAACAAGACATTACAAGATTACTAAAAAAAGATGAGCGTGAAAATTCGTCTTCTTTATTTATTGCAAACCCAACTAATGTAACTGAAAATGTTTCATGGAAAACAGACACAAAAGCTACTGTTCAAAAATCACAAGAAAACAATTACACTGATTTTTTCGGTATCAAAGTTGTTAAGCCATTGATATCTAGTACTGTCTTAAAAATGCGTATGGCCGATAAAAACGCTGTTGGAATATCTCGACTGCAAATATACACCTTGAAAGTTACACAAGATAAAAATTGGGTTGTTGCTGGAGTAATTGTGGGAAAAGGGCCAGTTAAAACTTCTCAAAATGGTAAAAAGTTTGTTGTGTGGACATTAAGTGACCTTATGGGTAATCTTGAGACAGCAGGGGTGTTTTTGTTTGGCAGTGCTTTTCAAGATTTGTGGAAAACTGCTGTTGGTACAGTTATTGCAATATTAAATCCTGATATAATGGAGAATACAAAAAATTCAAAAGATAAAGTAAGTAAATTTGTTTAATCATAATTAGGTAACTAAAAAAAAAGTAGTTCTACAATGGTTATGTTAATGTAAAGTTTAAGATCCAAAAGAAAATACTTAATGTTTGTAACATTGTTTGTCTTGTATGCATTGGTGAGTTGTTGTCCAGCTCCCAAGGAAAGTTTCCAAATTAAAAGAATTAAAAAACATTTATTCTTATACAAAGATAAGATGAACTTGCATATGTAATAATATCGATAACTCATTTGCAAGAACATTCTCCTCCCTAACTGTCTAAAATAAGGTGTAGTGAACATATGTGAACATCGAAGTTTATCCTAAGGAATTTACATAATTTATACTGAGGGCATCAACTAATTGTTGTTTTAAAAGCTATTTCATACTGTTCGCCGATATCTGCATTATTAACAATCATTTGGTGTTAAGCACAAATTTATAAAAAAAATTTAGATTATTTAAACGTGCGTGCTGCAGAAACGTTTTTTATCTAAACATATTGCAATGATTATATGTATCCGTGTATATGTTTATAAAGGGTGTCCGAAAATCATTAATCGACAACTTATAAGTAGTATTAAATGGTTTCGGCAAAAGTAACGGGTTTCAAGGTATTTGTTAATTTTTTCAAAAATCACCAATATGGTTGTTTTGCAATGTATATATATATGTATATTTATTTTATTACCAAAGAATACTATTTATATACGTGAATTGGTAAAACATATTCAATAACAATCATACTTCCTTATAAAATTTTAGTTCCATCTTCCCTTGACTTTTAGTCATTCGCTAAAGTTGGATTTCACGTACATGTCTAAAAAAGTACCACGACTGTTATTGTTGCATGTAACAGTACAGTACTTATTGGTAATAAAAAGTAAAAAACTAAAATCAAAAGGTTGGAGTTTTTATTAACGTGAGGTCACACATATTTTCTTGTTTTGAGAGAACAACTGGTTGACGTATTACGGAAGGTACCCTGTACATCCTGTACATTACATTATTAAAAATTTGGTCACCAATTGCTTATTTTTTGTTAATCATCTATTGTTATTTCCAGATAAAAAGTAAATTATGCAGCAATTGATACACATATCAAAGTTAAAACACCTTTTCAAGAACAATAGAATTCGATTTTTGTCGATAATACAACATCGTATTGCAACGCAATGTGATTTTTTTAAATGCGGTATTAACTTTTAACTGTGCTATTTAAAGAATGACTTTAAATAATCTATCACAATTAGTAGCAAAGCTGAACTAGTGTGCAATTAATAAGTGTCTTTAAATCAATTTCTTTTCTCATCCTGCTGCAAATGTGCACAAGACGCGCTAGTGAAACTTGGTTGTACGACATTAACTTCCGAAAGATGTACAGCCTTTGCTATCACGATTTTACCATTGGTATTTCAAAAGATAATGATTTTGAAAGCGATCTATTTGTATCGCCCAAAATTTTAATTTTTGATTTAACACATCTAAAAGTGGCGCTTGAGTGTTTATCTAAAGTCCATTCGACGACTATTAAGTATAAAATTCAACACAATATAAATGGGAACCAAGACATAAAAGGTGAATTAAACGAAGAAGAGCCTCTCTTAAGCATTGAAGAATTGCAGATAAATCTTTGGCAAGAGAATAAACAGAAACAGTTACTCAGCTTGATCGATGAATTACCTGAGTTCAATTCTACAAAGGAGTCCTTTAAAAAGCAACTTGACGAATTAATGGAAAATGAGGCGAAAATAAGCAAAAATGAAGTAATATATAATAGAAATTTGCAGTTGGATAATATTTTATTTAAATATGAAAATGGAACACCTGTGGAGTGTAAATTTAAAAGATCCAAATCAATCTTTTATACTTCTCCAGTTTATGACGTATTGACTCTGATATATTCTACAACAGAACGTATTTGGAGAAATAAACATCTTTACGAACTTTTGGAATACTATTATAATTGCCTAAAAGCGCAATGTAAAACACAGAAAATTATTTTGAACGAACTTCTTATTCTTGAGTTTAAGAAAGAAGTTTATAACTATTTACCGAAAGTGAAGCTTATATCAGCCCTTCTCAAAATTCAAAACATCGAGAACTTTCATTCGCCGCTTGTCTCCAATTCAGCAAATATTCATATCAACGATCTAATAAAAAATGTAGAATATAAAAATCAAATTGTGGATTTTTTATTAGATCTTCAAGAATATATTTTATACAAGCCATTACGACTAACTCTTGAAGATGTACATGAAATTATGAGAAAGAAACTTGGCACAACACAATTTATAATTGAAAATTTTGATTCATTTTCCATTGGGAAATCAAAAGGATTTTTGGGCGACCATAACAAGTTACTAATTAACATCCGTACACATGAAAACAAAGAAATTGAGGTTGTAAATTTGTTCGTAAAATTATACCCTGAAAAATGTGCTTTCCGTGATGTATTGGTGGATTCTAATGTGTTTTTCAAAGAAATATTCACATATACAACTTGCGTTAATGGTATGAAAAAACATGGAATAAATGTCATCGATGATTGCCTTTCACCTTGTTATTTTTCAAGACCTGATCATTGCTTAGTGTTCGAAGATTTGGTAACTAATGGTTTTACTATTTCTGATCAAAGAAAGTATTTTATGCCACAAGAAATAAAAACCGTATTACAAACTATGGCAAAGTTTCACGCAGCCAGTATGTTATTTGAAGAAAAATTATATGAAAAATGCGGAACCAAAGTGTATTTGAATGATATATATTCCGCTGGTTTATGTGAAGCTTTCTATAACAGTAATTATGAAAAACCTTTCACTAAATACCTAGTGTCTGGCAGGAATGTCTTATTGCATTTAATAGATAAATTCTACCCTTCTAGTGATAATACAGGGTTTAAGAACTTTTGCCTTTCTGTAATAGAAAAGTCTATTGAAAAGGTAAAGCCCTCTACAAAATTTCGAAACACAATTTGTCATGGTGATCTTTGGCCCACTAATTTTTTTATTAAGTACGATAAAGATAATCCAATCGATTGCCGTTTAATCGATATGCAGATTGTGCGGTACTGCCCGCCTGCTCACGATGTTATTTTCGTGATTTTTTATTGTACCGATAGGGCTACAAGAGAAAAACACTTAAAAGATTTCCTGACCCATTACCACAATGTTATGAGGAACACATTAAAAAGTTATGGCTATGATCCACAGTCGATTTATTCATTTGAGGAATTGATTGAAACAAGTAAAGATGTATTATTGCAAGCTGTTTTTCAATCATCGGTTTGGTATCAGTTAAGTCAGCTGTCTGCCGAAGCTATTGAAGAAATAAATTCAGTTAAGACCAATATGACCGATTTTCTGTATCATGACAGAAGGAGTTTCTGTGAAAATATTTGCGATCGTGATCCGAATTATCGAAGACGAATGGAAGAAGTTGTTCAAACATTAAAAGAAATTTATGAAGAAGGTGAAAGCAGAATAATTTCAAAAATAATATATTCACAGTAAATTAAGTATGGGGTAAATTTATCAAGATTATTAAGTTTGAGTTAGTTAATAGAGAAAATTAAGGAGTTATTAAGGAATATAATGTCTTGATATAATAAAATGTCAAGGTTTTCTATTGTAGCGTGAAATTAAAGTGTAGAAATTGTATACCTAATAAAGTTTCAATTATTATTCGTGCTAATATAATACCCATTAGTTTTAGGAAATTTACACTGTTTAGATGATAAATTTATATTTTTTCCCAATTCCTCATTTTATCCGGATCTTAAACTTTTACATTTTTAACCATTTTTCTACTTTTTATATTCTGTGAAATAATTCAATTCATTTTTGAAGGCAACATTGAAGATAGTATCAGCGGACAGAGTATTATTACTAGGCCAGTCAAAAGATTACGGGACTTGTAAACACAAAAAGAACAATGGTGAACCTTGTTCATCCTTCGTAAACATTAGTAAGAGTGAGTTCTGTATTTACCACCTTAGGCAAGCCTACCAAAATTGTTGTAAGAGGTCAGAATTTCAGTCAGGCGCGAGGGGTTTGACCGCTCTGAGAAATAAAGTACTTGGCAAAAATGAGGTGTTCTATGCCGGAAAGAGTTATACAGCTATACCAGCAAAGAAGAATACCAAACAGATCGTAAAAGATAATTTTAGATTACAAGCATTAACCGAAAATATAACAACCTCTCCGAATCTATTAATTAAAAGCAAAAAACCAAATGCAATAGGACGAGCTGTTAGTATTGACACGCCAGCAAATCAACGACAAAACGATTTATTACAGTTGCAAAAGTTGGGGTGGACCCCAAACACAGTTAAACCCGCCGAACAAAAAGATAAAGAAACATTACAGAAGCTTAGTGTTGATTCTGAATCAACTACTGACGAAGAAATTGCCGCGAAACAACCAGAATATATTGACTTGAATGTTGATTTTAAAAAAACGAAAAAAACAACGTTAAATGCTGCTGCCCTGACCTTACTAACCGGTAAAAAAATTGTGCTAGGAACAGATCCCCCTAAACCATGTTCTAGTCGATTTGATAAAGCTAAGCAACAAGCTATTTCATATATTAAAAAAAATGGACCATTGTCTAAAGAAGATCCAAATTATTGTAAAAATATTGGGAATAAAAAACGGCCTTTAGATGAACAAGTAAGTGAAAGAGTATTTTGTACAAATTTAACTTTAAAAACATTTTTTCGTTGTACAATAGTATTCCAAAATTTTATAATCTCAAGTTTTTTTTTGACCATAACAAGAATTTTTGTGAATAACTTAAATAAGAAAGAAAAAAGTACAACTTACCAGAGTTTTGTAAAATTGGAGATGAAACAATGTAGTAGAATTTTCGAATTTCTCGATTACAATGGCTAGAGTTGCACTTATTGGTGTCGAAATTGTTGGAAAATGTTTAGCCTGTAAAAAATTAATTGTTAATTATTATTCAATAACATTAAGCATTCTTACATATAACGAAATAATAATAATAATAATTCACTATTGGCCATTAAATATTAAACGTAGGTATTTTTATTACAGGATATTGAAGGATTGTCAAAAAAATTGAAGATGTCTTCAGACAACACGGAAAACAGCTTCGCTTCCGAACGATTTAAAAAAATGATGGCTCTTACATCGAAACATAAAGATTTACTAGAACATCACGATGACGAAGAACAAGAAAAATATTTTTCGAAGCTCGAAATGAAGGAGCGACTTGAAGAAAAAATGCTTAATACTTTCAAAGTGCCATGCAAGGCGGTCAAGTGCCTGAAGTGCAAATATACAAGTTTTTCCGCTACCGACCGTTGCAAAGAGGAAAAACATCCGCTTCGAGTGTTCGATTCGTTTAAGAGATTTTTCAAGTGTGGAAAGTGCGGTAATAGGACAGTCAGTCTTGAAATTGTGCCGCTCTTTTCATGCAAAAAGTGCGGAAGTGGCAAGTGGGAGAAAACTAGTATGATGAAGGAGAAGAGGACGGAAATTGTAGCTGAAAAGTTATCGATACGGGGTGACGAACAAAAATTTATTAATTCGAATACAAGTGACGCAAATTTGAATCTTATGGTCCCAAATGAAAATTAGAACGATAAAGTACACATGTTTAGACAAATAAAAATTACGTTTTTAGTTTGTTACAAACTGTACATTTTAATTAATAAAAAAATCATGATTAGGTGCTTAATTAATTAAAACATATTAAAATCAAATGTATATCAACATATTTTGCAATTTTATTATTTTGATTACTTATATTAAATTATCAAAAAGTAAAAAATATTTGAACATTTTTTGTAGTAACTTGGTTTTTTATGCCGGTTTTACTACATTTTTGTAATTTTTAAATTCCACTGGAAGTTTTTTTAGAGACGTTTGTTCTGTCTTTATTTTAAAATACTTTTTTTAAAGGTCTGCAGAAAATTCAATCAAACATGCAGTCAGATGCTAACGAGAGGTTTCTACCAAATGGAGAAAAGACACAGCGCGATATACAAGAAGTTAAAGTCCTTGTTGCCAAGAAGAGAATCAGAAAGACGAAACCACCCTTTGGCAAGACATTGCGACATATTATCAGCCGTGGAGACGCGCATAAGCATGCTAAATATGACTTTCATAAAATATATTGAAAATAATAAATGTTGCTTTATACCAGGAAAGGTACCGCTACTTTTTTCGAGTAACTTTTAGTTTTAAACAACGATTTATTTTTCTAGATACTCGACGAAATTGATCGTATATTGAGACTTATAGAAAGCACCGGATCTGCACCTCGAAGTCACGAATTTTTACAGGAACTTCGGGATATTAGCAGCATGGCTATGGAACATTTCGACGAACATATACTGCCAACACTCAAGTCACATATCGATACACCTCCGGGTTTGTTACTATACATTTGCTGTTGCTATTGTTTCCTAAAGACATAATTTTTTTAGTGCTGCCAGTGGGAGAACCATCGTCATCTCGTCAGCCTCTTTTGATTCTAAATAAATTAGTAACTGACGAAATGCGCAAAATCAGGAGACAGAACAAAAGTAACAAGCAGACCACCGCCTTGATGCGGCAACAAATTGTTAAACTATTTCAAAAGGTTAGTCTTTGAACTTACTCTTTTATCGTTCCTTTTTTTCTGCAATAGATCACTCCAAACTTTCTTACTTTGGCACCACAATCTAAAATACATAATTAATTTTTTTTAGTAAAAGGGTTAATGTTTTTTCTATTAATACATACTTTTTCTATTAATTTTAATTTCATTCTACAGATTAAGACGCAAAACAGTCGCATTAAAGCCCAAACTAATAAGTTGAAGGAACAGGAGAAGAAAATCCAGGAGCAGACCATAAAATTACAGGAGTCCGAGGCCGTTATTGAGGAAATGAAAAGACACATGGACGAATGGGAAGAGAAGTTCACAGATCTGACAGGAGAGTTGGTCCGTGCTCGCGAAGATCTTGTAACAAAAAGCAGATTATCTCCGGTTCCCCCGTCTCATCCAATTTCAACAACTGTTCCAACTTCCTGGCCATACACAGGCCATATCTTGCCTCGTACATGTCTTCCAAGGACACCGACCGCTCTGTTACACCATGCCGATAGAAAACGGAAATCTCCTGAAGGCATCGAAACAACTCCCTGTAAATTACCGAAAAATATTTCAAAAGATATTTGCGACAAGATTAGCAAAAATATCACAAATAACATATCGAAAAACATCACCAACAGTATGGCGAAAGAAAAGGATATAGATGTGGGAAAAAAGCAACCATCTCAACCTTTATCGTTTCTAAGTTCTTCACTTGAAACATTACTGAAAAGGCCCTTGACTAGCATAGCAGGAAGAAAAAGAAAGATTCATAATGATATAGAATTAAAATAAATGGTATCGTATACCCCCCGAGCTTTATAAAAAAATTAGAGTAGAATTTCTGTTATACATATTTCCTAACGTAAAATGACTGTCATTAAACAAAATAACTATATTTAATTTTTACTTGACGTTTTATAGTCAACAACTTATTTAGAAAACGTTTGTTAATGAAAATTGTACTAAACTTTAATGTTTTCTTGCATAACCTGTTAGCAAAATTAATTTAATTCAAAAAGCCCATTCATTTATGCAGTGGTTAAGTTAAGAAAACAGTCAAATTTAAATCTTTAGTCAAAACATCCAAATTATATTTTAATATTATATAAAAAATTGTATGTAGAATAGAATTTTTTTAAGTTAGGTACTCTTAATGTATGAACAAATCTATGTATATTTAAAACATTGCCGAAAACTGAATGAAATAAAGGATTTAGGTCGATAAGACTGTGAAAGTAATTCCAATGACAATGAGTTTACTTTTAAGATTTATAAAAAACTTAGACAAACTTTGTCTTTTTCTTTGTTGTTTTTTCCACAAGTATCAATCAAAAATAAAAATTCATTTACGTTTATCAATTCGTGCGTCTTAAATGTTACGAAACATGGGAATAAATATAAGGAGCAATAGAAACTTTGTCATAAAAAAATTAAAATTACTTTTATGAAGATTATTCTTATGGCTTCTTATTGACCCTATCATTTTAAAGTACAGCATAATATGTATATATAAACTTATATATACAAATATACTCAATGTGGGTGTGGTAATTAGAAATCAAATATTCATTATTCTTCGACATTATCTTATGCGTAATAAAATCACAGTTACTAAAATGTTTATTATTATTATTTACTATCTCCATTACTGTTGCTATGATTTCATTACGCAAAAATATTAAAAAGGAAAGAAAGGGTAATTAATCATCCTATACTTTCAAATTTTTTTTTTATAAATTGTAATTTTCTTGCGCTATGAAAGTTTTATTTTAAGTAAGTAGACAATAAATTAGTCATATTGTGAATATGTAAACTGAATAAGAGCACATTGTTAACTAACAGTTTAGCACCAGTCTATAGTCCAGAGGTGATTATAACTTATAAGTACATAGAGATTAGTAGATGGAATGTACGTATTTATCAACTATAACTTCATTGTGTGTAACATGTGATTTTTTTTCAATAAGAGTTTTTCTACAAACAATAGTTATTTATATACACCGGGTGTTTCATTAAGGGTGGCCACCAGCTGGTCATATCTTGGAAGGTATTGCGTATAGAAATTCAGGAAAATAAAACTTATTACTAAATTGGGCATGAGAAAATCTTGAAAATTATTTTTAGACAATTAAAGGAATGGATCATAAAATTCAAGAATTGATCGAAAATTCTAATATTAAACTATTACAACTTACATCGTTAGAAAGCCTAATTAATTCTGTCTTACACTCATTGGCACACTGGCCTTCCTAAAAGTGGAGAGCTCCTGAATGTATCCTGTATCTTTAAAACGACTTAATCGATATTATCGAATAAATTCCTTTCAACGTTTTAAATGGGAAAAAAATGGTTGTTTTCGTAGCTTAGTAGGTAGAATTAGTAACCATTAGTTTTTATTTATCATTATCCGTGCCTCCCTTCACACTGTCTTGGCTGAGGAAAGAAAAAATGTTGAAACCAATCATTTCTTCCATTTTAAGGGTTCAAAGGTATTAATTTTGCAATAACTCTTAAACGGATAAAGACATCAAACTTTAGTTTTAACGTTTTCTTTTTGCAAATATAATCTTTCCGATTATGATATCAAAATTATACCGTATGATTTCAATATTAAAAAAAAAAAGAAAAAAAACTGTTATGAATTGCGTCCTCTAGCAATTTTGGTGAAAACTATTTGCTACAATTGGATACGTTAATTGCAACACATTTCTCTTTCAAACAGGCCTGAGTATGCTAAAATCGGATAAATCTTTTAGAAGAGATACTCAGCCACATAAATAATTAAGACATTCAGGAGCTTCCCTCCTCCCCCCGACTCTTATTAAGATCAGTACTACAATGTACAATGAACCTCGGATAATACTTGCGGATTTTTTCAGGCGTTATAATGTTATTATAGTTATAGCATAATATGACATTTTATGGAGAAATCTTGATTTTATGATTCACCCTATTAATTGCACCCCTTTGTTGTAAAATGTGAAGCTTACAAATAATTTCCAAGCTTTTCTCTGAGCCATTTTAGTGATAATTTTTCTTCCTAAATTTAAACCCACTAGCTTTCGAGATATTGAAACACTCGGCAGAAGGCGACATCGGTCTGTGGTTCACATATAGGTAATTTAAAAAGTTGTGTAAAATTAAAGTAGCAAAACATTTGTTGTTTCTTGTTTAGCAATTTGATCTAATTAGTTTTTATATCACTGCAACAGGTACTTATAAATAATTTATATCTGTTGTAGAGATATATAATAAACTTTATGTTTAGATTGAATATAATAATCATATTCAATTTAATAATATATATTTAATTTATTATAATCATTTAAAGTTCATGGCTACATATATTTATTATTAACATGAACATATAAAATTTTATTTACTTAAATCTTGCCAACAAAATATTGTAAATGAAGTAATTTTACAGGCAAAAAGTTTTTTACAGGTTTATTTTTTATCGTTGATACTAGTTTATTGGTTTATACATTTTTTAGAGTCGCTTCTATTACAAGTTTCACAATTGAACAATAAACATAATCAAGATCAAAATTTAATTCATACAATTATGTAATTGACTCAAACTGCTTTTCTTTTGCAAAAAAAAATTATCATTATTTAATTAACAAACATAAATCTAACTAAACAAAATATTCCATACAAAAATAAACTAATTTACCAACATTAGGAAGTTTCAATAGATTAATTCGTTGATACAGAAATAAATAATTTTTTACTTACCTCTTGAATGCCACAGCTGTAAGTCACACGATTCTTCACTATTTTTCTTTATCATGAATTTATTCATATTTTCTAAATTGTACAAACATCCATTTAATTGGTAAGGTCCCTAGAAGGATCGATCTTGGGTTTTCATAAGGGAACATGTTAGATTTCTCTTAAAAAGAATTAAATATCAAATTTAATTAATTTAAAAGGAAATCCGTTTATTTTCAATAATTTATTTTTACAGAAGTAACAATTTTCTTTTTAATTCTCTTTTTCAGCATTTTATTTCTATATTCTTAATAGGTAAAAAAAACAGTGAACTTTTCTTAATTAATAGTTAATTAAAATCATACAAAATGGAAAGGAAATGTTTTAAAATAAAAATGAAACAAATTTGACTGATTGATTTTTGTTCAGGTCTTTATAGATAAGAAAAACAATACCAATTTTACTTTTGAATTTATTAGGTACCTCCTAGCAAATTGAAAATATACATTGTGTCCAAAATTAAGATTCGATGGCATAAAGATCTTGTAAACAGTAAGAGATATGGAGTCGATTAAATTAGAGAGAAGTTGCACATTTCGAAAATCGTTTTATTTTTTCTTACTTTATTTGAGAACAGATAACAAAATAAACTGTACTTTCCATGGTTAGGTATTTTCTTTTTTAATTTTATACCCTTATAACTTCCCCAATAGATAACTTTGGAACCATACTCAAGAAAAATTTTATGATACTTAAGAAAAGCTAAAAACGTGTTTAAGTAATTACAAATGTAATATCATCTAATTAAGGATTAAAAATGGCTTTAGATTTTATCATAAAAATAACAGGGTCGATGCCGATGTGATGGACTGATCAGTCACGACTCGGCAACCGCCAAGTCACCACTAAAGATGCCATCAGCGAAGACAATCCATGGACCACGGCAAAACAGCCCGGAATAAACACTGCATCAATGTACGTCGGCCGTGAAAGCCTAAAGACTACAGTAATAACAAGGCCGTATTAAAAAAAATTAAACTGAATGGCCCCTAGACAATGACACATAGGACTTCCAAAAGTATTTCCATCATGGGATCGCGTGGAAAAGTAGCAATTCACAAGTACAGTTTATTTTGATATCTGTTCTCAAATGAAGCCAAGAATCAAATAAAACAATTTTGAAAATTTTCGATTTTTCCGGAACTGCAGAATTTTAAATTATGTTAGACGCAAGAATGCGCAACTTTTTTTTCAAATTTGTCCTACCGTTCACAAGACCCTAATGCTATTCCATCGTTATCTTGGACACACGGAATAAAAAAAAATACTGGTAATGGTCTAGTTTATGGAACCATCGCTCGAATTGGGAAAAAAAGACGAAGGGGATGAGGACGATCTTAAAGATGGGACAACAAACAGGTGAAATCAAGTGAGAGTCCCATAAATTACATAATTACCAGACTACCGTTGGTTGTCTACATTAGTCGCCTTTTACGACACGCAGAGACAAACGATAGGGCTATTCTTTCCCGGCCCTACACGGGGAAAAACAAATCGGTTCAGACACAACATAAAAGAAACAAATTTTATTTGCATGTTTTATTATAAATGATCAGTAGCTTTAACTAACATAAAAGTGCCCATCCCCTGTGAAATAACGAAATAATTATTTTATTAAGCGACATTTACTATAATACAGCATATCAATATGTTAACTAAATCTAAGCATCATATTTTTCCTAACAGTGTTACAATTTTTAATTATTTTTATTCGGGTTACTAGAATGCATTTTCAAATTTTTTAACACATTTAAAAAAATTGTGTAATATGTAAATTTTTGGGTGACAGTAGTGTCGTGTCTTTACATTCGCGTAGACTTCTTTTAGATTTCTTTTTGCTCGTTCTATAAGTACAATTAGCAAGAAACGGATTGTAAAATTATTACAAATTAATTCTAATTTTACACTATGCAAAAAGTTGGTGCACCCCATTTGTCGGAACCAACTGTTCCGGAGTAAATCCCAATAGGAAAAACGAATACAGTAAGCGCAAAAACTCAATTAATAAATTATTATCATATTTACAATTCATCTTAATAGTTGTTATGTTTTTGTAACTGGTCGACGACAATCGTAGCAACAAATTAAAAAAAAAAAAAATAACAGTAGTAATGAGGATAAACCCTATTAAAATAAAATAAAATCAAAATACACATTTTTTTGTATGAAAATATTTCTCGATAAATTTTAATCGGAAAAAACAATGTTAGTTACTCATAAAACGTTAAAAAATATAGCTAAAATATAATTTTGATAATAAAAATTATTTTCCATTTAAGCATTCAACTAAAATTATAAATTGTGCTTTAATGTCTGAAGTTAATTGTAATAATTATAAAAAGTTAATAAATAAATCTACCAAACAGAACTAGAAAACAAAAAAATATTTATTCAGTAGAAATAATTTTGAAGTCAATATTAATTAACTGAACAATTCAAATATAATGTACTATTTACTTTTTTCCAAAAAGATGTTTATTGCTGATTTTTGATTGGCATTTCGTTTTCAAAACTGTAAACCCTAAAATGATTAATCAAACACCAAACAAGTCACAAAAACAGAATAATGAGCGTTAAGAGGGCTGAGAGTGACGTCGACCAATACAGAACGGGGCTACATAATTAAATAAATTTGTTCCTAGTTTTAAACCTAGTCACACGTTCACATCACGACACCTTGGCGTCCGCACTTTACACATTATTTACAACAGTTATAAGAATAATTAATAATAATAATAATAATAGTTATTGTTGTTGTAATAAGACAATAAAAATCAATAGCAAAAAAAAAACGATTTGATAATAAATCCAACTTGACATGAGTGCTAACTCCACTCACTCGAACACGACTGACTACGAGCCCCCCCCGACAAATGTCTGTTTCGTACGCCGCGGTGGTCTCGAAAAAGCTATCAATAAAAAGCCTCAAAAAAAGTCTCTCCATATCAGCTAACTACATAAAATTAACTTTTATTATTCCCCTTCCTCTTCTTCATCATTATCGCCAACATCAATATCTCTTTCTGCTTCCTTTATCGTAGGTTTAAAATTTCGCGTTTGTTTTGGTTGGTGTCAAGGTAGTGTACGCACGCGCAAGAGCCGAAACGTCTTCGATGCGCATCGCATTGTTATCATTTTTATTGTAATTATCTGCTGCAGCTTATCACAAATTAACACTTATAGATAGATGTACGACAACATTATTATAAATATGTATTTATATTATGTATAATTATGTTAGCTAAAGGCTGCAACATTCAACTTAAACGCGGCTAGGGGAGCAGACAGGAAAGGCAAAGAAGAGCTTGTAAAATCAACAAGAGGGTCTCTGGGTTTACGCTTCCTTCCTTATCTCTCTCTCTGTAGTGAAGAGATCTTTCAATTGCGGGGTGGACGTAAAAAAATTAATCAATTATCGAACGTTAATTAATAATAATGTTTTTAAATCTATTGTGTAACATTAAATGTAATGTTAAAGCTTATAACTACATAAAATAATGGCAAATGAACAAACCAGTATTAAAAAAAAGTAAATTATCAAGAAGCTGCCATAATTCTTTTTTCCTTCGCAGTAAGGAAAGTATAAAAAAAAATTTAATAAGATTACATTTTTTATCGAAATTCAATTAAAAAAGTTATGTAGATAAAAGAATCCTGTATACGAAAGAGTAGAAAACTAAACAACTATTTTTATGTTGGGATAAAGGCATGAAGGCTTCAAAGGTGGCGGAGACAATTGAAAAGTATTATGTAGATGGGGGAACCGGAAATTAAAAAAGGGATAAGGGATAGAAATGATCTTATAGTATACTAAAAAAACTGTTCAATAAAGTCATCATCACAGGTCCTTTTTCTTTTCAGGGGAGTTCCACCATAAATATTGTCTAACATTAATTGGAAAGTTATTATTAATATTAGCGTAATTAAAACCCTTTTTTGACTAAATCCTTTCATCTGTTCAAAAGTTTTTTTTTTATAAATGAACATAAAACTAATTTCAAATGAGTATTTAGTTACGTCCACCTCGCGGAGAGAATAGAGAAACTTCTTCGTCCTCATCGTAAATTTAATATCACAAGTCAAGTAACACAAATGAAAACCGAACTCCGAAAAATGTACAATTAAACTACCGGGAGCAGTGACTGTTTGTTTGTTTGTTATTAGATTGTACTACCATTTTAATTATGCATTCCGATTGACCAAAACTGTACACTTTACTTACACTATTGTTAAAACTTTTACCGAAAAAACGAAAACAGAAAAAAAATACCGATAACAAAACAAAACCGAAAAATGAGTTCAATAACTTTAGAAAATATGACTGACCCAATTAGGATGCAAACAGGTGGTGTGCTGCGTGTGATTGTTTGATACCTGTGATAGTTGTAGTAGTAGTAGAGATCGATTAGAATTGAACTTCTTGATTATCATCATCAGCGGTGTCGGTGGTTTTTGTAGATAAGTGATGGTAGGTGATCAATGTTCGGCGACGGCGGAACTGAGAGTTTGTGGGTGTTGAAAGAAGCCCTTACGGCCTCCGTTGGGCAGTCACAGCTTCAGTTCGTTTGCTATCTTGCTAGCAATGTTCTTAAAACCGATACTCGTTCCTAAATAATAAAAAAAACCAATAAAAAATACGTAAAGCTGCAGTGGAGTACGTGAAGTTCTGCGAGCGATTACAGCGATATATGCACTACAGAGTATCAATATTCTCTTAATAATGATTATTAAATAATTCCGGTAGGTGCTATACTTCTAAGGTTACAAACTATTTTGTCATATCGTATTTTGTTACATTTGGTTTTTGCAAATGACTCCCTTGCTGACCAAATTGAAAGACGTTTCACTTTAAAAAAATCGAATAAGTCTAATCATCTAATACTTAAAGAAGGATGACATTTACATATATTATTTGAAGTGTGCCACAGATGTGTAAAGCAAGTAAAAATATGTAGGTAATGCACAAGAATCAAACAAAAACCAAAAACATCCGAATACGTACGATTTTTTTTTATTGTAACCAATTTACATTTTTAACTGAAAATATTGATAACATTCTTTACACAAACGCACGAAATTAAATTACCATAAAGATATGTATAAAATTAAATGATTAATACACTATCATATTTTTAAAGTAGTCACCATGGAAGTTACAGATAAGGAGGACGATCACTGTTGAAGTGTTTCAGAAATATGGTCAAGATAAGCGAGGAGTTAAATCGCTAAGTTGTCTCTATAAAGGAAAGCTAATGCAAAATGACTACTCTTATATTCTACATAATTATGGGATAACGGAACTACCATTTCTAATATGATGTTCGGTTTCCTGGTCTCTAACCCCATGATAGCCACTCCATTTATGAAGACAAACGGATTTATGCAAATATTAAAAATATCTTACCTGATATCCTCTTAAATCTAACACCATTGAGCGATAACCGAGGCAATTTGCATACTTCTATCTCCCACTGTACCAGACTATCGGTATTCGGGTCTCCGTGCACACAGAGCAACAGGAATCTTTCGCGTTGTTCGTAGTCGCAGTTGTTAGCGTCCAAGACTTTTCTTATTTCAGCCATTATCTCCGATGGATCCCGACTGGATGTCGTCTTCATAGACCACGTAAACCTTAATGAACGCGGTTTGACATGTTCGTCATTTTGCGCTCCACCCACTCTGTAACGATAACATTAATAAGATGAAGAAGGCATTTCTTTATTTAAAAACTCGCAGATCGCAGCTGAATTGTCACAGAATTACAAAAATTTTTTTAAGGATGTAAATTAGAAAGGTCCACATTCGCATATTTTTGAATGTGATATGGTAACTTCTAAAAGTAAGTATTTAACGAATATCTTGCTAGCAACTTCAATTTTAATGTGAATTGATGAAAAAATGCTCATATATTATGCAGTATTTGAAGTTTTACTAACAAGATTTTTTGCAAAAAAGTACTTATTCAAAGTTACCAATGTGTGGTATTAACTTTAAATTTAATAGTACACAAAAATAATATTATCTACTGCAATGTAAGTAGTCTTTTTTATGTACTTCCGCTAGCTATAAAATAGTCATCAAAAATTTTCTCCTGATAAAGTAAATATTCATGAATGTTTTAAATACAATAAAATAAAAAATTATTATGGTACATTATCCAGTTTATTAAAAAACGCTTTGCCCCGTAAGGTATTACTTTTTAAATTATAAACAAAAATGCTAAATGGTGGTGCTTCCTAATAACGAAAAATAGTGTTTTGGTGTATTTATAGCAATAAAAGAGAAAGAGTTCACTAAGGTGCATATGTATATAATCTATACAACATGGCCCTAGCCCGCTTCCTTGGGATATGCGTGGGCGTTTAAGCACAAAAGGTAAGCTACAGTAATTCAACCCAACTAACCAAACAAGCAATCGAAAAAATCCGTGTGACATTTTACAAACATTTAATCAGTTTTAATGTGAGTAGTAAAATAATGATTTGTGTAATTTTGCAATAACGTACGCCCTTTTAGTTCTGCTGCTAAACTTTGGACTACGGCTACATATTGGTATTGGGCAAACAGAAAAAAGCAAAACATAGCACTGCAATAATATCGAATACAACTGTGTAACATACAAAAAGATTAGAAAAAGGAGGATAAACCCAACTTGAAAAACTGTGTTTGACAAGCATAATTAATATACATAAATTATAAAAAAAGTGTTCAATGTCCGTGCCGCTAATGCTCTCCGCGACCAAACCCCGCAGCCCCACGGGGGATATATGGTTTTACAGCTTTCTATTCCCCAACCATGAAGATGGTTTCGGTTTTCAACTGCGGCTGTTGGTTTCGAAGATATTGGAGTCAAAAAAGTATCACTCCACTTCATATGAGAGAACGAAATGAATTTTTCCAGAAGATTTGAGAATGTTCTAGAATTCTTCAGAATACTCTACAATCTTAATTTTCTACAAGGTTCGAGCATGTTCTGGAATTTTCTAGAAAGTTATAGCATGTTCTAGAAGGTTCACGGATGTTTTAAAAATTTCCAGTAGGTTCCAACATTTTCAGAAAGTTAGAAAATGTTCTTGAATCTAAAAAATTTTGAACGTTCCAGAAAATTTCATAAAACTCCTTAACGTTATAGAATCTACCTCCTCCCAAAAAGAATAAGCAACTGGAAAGACAGATACACTTAAACTGTTAAATGTGCAAACTATATACAAACTAATAACTAAAAACACTCCCTGTAAGAATATAGGTGTAACGTGCAAAAAAAATTATTTTTATATGTAGAAATAAAATGAAGACAGCGAGAAAGGTTGTAATATGTGTACATATATGTATAATTTTAGAGTATTTGTTTGCGGTCCACATAACTATTTATTTAGCAGCAGAATTTTCGATATCAGAAACTTACCCAACGACAGGCGAGGCACCATGTTTACTACCAGCCTGACCTGGCTCTAACCCTCTGAAAATAATAAAATGTGCAATGAAAATGAGAAAGTTAACTAAAGGGAAAATATGGATCGTTAGTTAGACTTATTATTTTGTTTTAGAAAAAATTATTAACTAAAACTGCAAAATTAGTTATGATCAATTGAACGATTAATGATATAATTAATGAATTTAAAATTATTTCGTAATTAGTAGTGTATAAATTAATAAAAATTAAAATAAATATTAAAGAATATTGATGACGGAATTGATAATACTAAAAAAGATTTTGTACCTGCGTGTTGTTAACAACCCTAGTGATAATAGTTTAAAAATAGATGGCTCCCATAATTCTCAAAATTTTTATTAATTTCTCTCTTTTTCCATATACTCATCCTATTAATCAAAACATTTCGTATTAATTCTATAAATGAATATAATCGTTTCCTATATGTCTTAAATGTTATAAAAGCTTGTATAAGAAACTTTTCTTCGAAAACTTATTCAGCTCATAGATGGAAGACCAATAAATTTATGTTGTTATTGATTCCACCTCTCAAAAAAAGCAGTCTATTTTTGTTGATACGCTATTCAAGAAGACTAAAGCTAGAAGCATAATATACATAGGAAGAGTTCATAAAACATTTTGTGTTTGATCACTGTCCTTTATTAGTCATTAGCTTTTATTTGAGTTTATTTTCCTATTTCTAGTCTTCTTGGGATTATTTTTGACATATTCAACTATTTAATCTGATTAATAGAAAATAATAACCAGAATGACCCTCATTTACGCTAAATTTGAATGTTTTTTTTTATTTATAAGAAGAAACATCATAAAACATCACTTTTGTAAAAATTATAATGAAGAAAATAAAAAACAAAGTACAAAAACCTTTTCTTTCCTATTCCTTGATAGGTACGATCTTCTAGGGGTCCTTTTTTATTAGGATCTATTCAAAAACAAAGACAAAGGGAACCAATAAGATGCAATCAGTTGGTAATTTTCTTACTGGCTTACCATTCACACTTTTTTTATAGTCCGTATATATATATGTAAACCTACAGAAAAGTAAAAGGGTTTTAAAAACAAAACATTTCTGCTAACCTTACATTTTGTATTGACTATAAGACCGTTATACAATTCAGAATATAACAACTCAACATATTTAAATCAAATAAACAATTGCACTGATCTATTAGATATTAATTATAATGTATTTATTTAAAATGCACGCAATGAAAATTCAACTAAAACTGCAAAAAAACTGGGCGTATTTGAGCTACAAAGAAGTTGAGTAAAATAATGCATTAGAACGGCGTAAAAGTTTACCTTTTACAACTCAACTTTTGATACATAATATATATTTTTTTAAATATAATTACACATTATTATTATTATTTATCATTCAATACCTAAATATGTATGTATATTTGTTTAGAAATCTAAACAATCATGATTTAAAAACCTCTTTGGTTCTTAACAAAGAAATTAATTTGTTAATTATCAATCACATGCCATATTGCTTTCATCATTCAATAACGAATAAAAACTTCTTCAAAACAATATTTATATATTTTATATCTACCTTTCTTTAAACAAGTATCATAAAATATCTACCTATAATATTAATTCTTATAAAAATCGACTTATTATTCTTTTAAATTATTTTCGTTTTTTTTTTAATTTTTAAGTATATCCCCAACAGCAAATTTTGAAGAAGCTTTTGTACACAATTAGTTCACAGATTTTTTTTCTTAAATTACATTTCAATTTTATTGCAATACTGCTGGTTACTTTGAATAGTAAAATAAAGAGTGAAACAAAAAAGGCGTAATTGTAATTTAATGACCAAGAAGGAAGAGAAGCTTAAAATGACGACCATGATCAAATATTTGGATATTATGGCACCATATAGGTAACATTATCTACTCCAACTAATCATTATAATTTATACAATAGAATTACTTCTATTTAAAAAAGTTTTGTCCCACTCTTTATAGCTAACGTGACGTGGTCAAATTAATACAGAAATACGTAGAATTATGCTGCCTAGAATTCTTTTACAAAATCATTTCCAACCGTTTTCTCAATTTTTAATAGAGATACAAAACTCTATATGAATTTAATCAAACACTTTATACAGCCTGTTAATGGTTCTAGAACAGGTCAATTTTGTATAACCTTTATCACAAGTACGCCTTTTATTAATTTGAGATGCCAAGATGCGTGGTGAGATCGTATTTTTCTATCAACCGGTGCTTCACTAAAGCAATGTATTCAATTATTTAAAACATACTGTTTGCAAGTTAAAATTTCACGAATAAGATAAAATTTTAAAAATTAAGATTTTTATGGCGGCTATACATGCTTTAGTACTGATAAGTAATAATAAATGCAGTTAAAATTAGAAGGTAAAATGAATAAAAATTAACAATCGATTTAAGAATGAGTATTAATTAATTTGTTATGATTATTTGAAATTTCAACCTGCAAAGAATATATTATTTCTCGGAAAAAAAACAGAAGGAAAAACAAGATAAAAAAGAAAACTTAAAAGACGCACCACACACACAGCACACGTATCCATCCATCATTTTTGTCCTCCACCAACCACTACCTCCTCCTCTTCCTTCTTTTGCTTTCTATTCCTCGTGCAGCCCAGCTAGTTGCGGTGGATACCGCATCTTATCTTGTCCGCCATTTTGGTTGTTATGCTCAGCCTTTGCAGTCGCCATCTTGGCCGTCATCGTCCTAGAGAACCAACCAACACATCATTCAGATCAGTCGTGGTCGTGTGTGGTCGCGCGTACCGATCGTCGCTAGGCGGCAAGTGAGCAAGAGCGAGACAGATAGAGCAAAATAGTGCGAAGGAGGGGGAGAGTATCACGCAGCCGGCCAATAATCGGTCGGAATCGGGAGTAATACGATAGCGCGTGGAGAGGGTGGGGGGGGGGCAGTTGGGTGGTACTTTATGGGAGGAGGGAGAACGAACTGGACGTGAGGGGGATAGCGCGGCCAAGGCACGTCCCTCCGGCGACGTCTCAGTGGCTTGTCCTGAACGAGAAGAATAATCTTGAACAATGACGACGCAGCTAATGCCGGAGGGACGCACCACACACATAAACCCCACACAGCTACCAACATATATTTTTCAATACGAAAACGGCAACCAGAGCACGGAAATGGAGTAAGCATATTTAGTTTATTATGAACGTACAGCAGTTACTATTGAGCACGAGTAAGTATTAAATTTGTGTAAAAGAAATTACTTCGATTTCTAACAATTTGGAAATTTACCATTGCTATTGGTAGCTTCTAATATTTCTGTGCTCTGTTTGAAAACTGCCGTTATTAAATTGTCCTAGGAGTAATATAAAATCAATATAAACTCAATCAAAAGTATATTTTTACATTTTTATTTATTAACTGCCTTAATTGTGAAGTCAATGAACAATTGGCTTTGACTAGGATAATATAAACTAGTTCCCTATTGCGTACCGCATATGTATGTACACATATTCATACATTCACACATTCGTAAAACAAGAATAATATTTTACCTACATATTACGTGTAGTGTACAGGAAAAGTAAAATCATAATAAATGTTTGTAATTGGAGTCAATTTCAAAATATAAATTAATGACATAGAAACGGAAATTGTTAGTGTTTGTTGCAAGAGTTAATTAACGTAAAATTGTTTATTAGCACAGAAAAGGGTAACAAGAGAAACGTGTATAAACAGCAGTAAAATACTAAAGACGAGTCGAACATTTTCGTGTTTTAAAAAATATGGTAAGCCAGTAAGTAATTAATAATCACCAACGGGATATTGTATTTGTACAAAGGGATTTTTAATAAAACATATTTTTATACAACCAATCAATTAACGCATTGCTGTACATATTGTGTTGAAAAATATTCTCCATTTCCGTGAAACAAAGCAACTGTAAGCTGATTCTTTTCGAAACAAACTCACAGGAACATTGTAATTTTTAACACTACCCTCGAAACAAACTATCCAACATGCCTTATCTGTCATATTTATTACAATTTTTACCTGATATACATAATAATGTTTATATATTTGAATAATTAAACAATGCCGCCCCCACCGGCTAGAAATGTGCTTGCTTACTGGCAGGCATGTTGCTAATTTCATACTGATTGTGCACACGCAACATCTGTTTACCATCAGTGCTCGAAAAGAAATATAACTTCAAGAAAAAACAAATGCCAAAGTGTTGACATAAAGCAAGTTGGTAGTTTTGATTCATTAATTAATATTATTGTCAAATTACGTATTCTGTTATTATGTAAATGTTATGGAAATAATAGTGCGATATTAGCCAAGTATAGTTAGTGTAGCAGTTGCTTTAACAATTATGACACAAGAAGGTTATTTTTCCACCCAATAGAAAATAAAAACAAGTTTAAAAACGAAAGCGTGAAAGCAAAAAATGAGTGAAATATTTTTATATACGTATATCAAAAATTGTTTTCTTTTCTTTTCTTTTGAAATGATTATATGCGGTCCAACTTTGTTTAGATATATTTAGGTAAAAACTCTAAATTATTATTCTTTTTTATATTTGGGAAAAAATAGTAGACACAATAAAATTTAATATTTGTATGGATACACAAAACATTATCGAGACATTTTTATATCTGGTTGAAAAATTGAAAGAAACGTTCAAACTTATTTGTTGGTATCTACATAAAATTTAAATCTTAAGCTACTTTCAAAGAAAGTTAAATTATAATTATTGTAGTTGAATTTTTAAATGAAAATCAAATTTCAACATTAACATCAAGACAATAAATTCTTTTATAATCCAGTTTAACGATCACATTGCTTAAGAATCTTGCGCATCTGTTTTTTAACTTAGCGCAGCATATTCCGTTAGCGTATCAAGCAGACTAACAAAAAGATGTATACAAAAGAAAGAGACATTTTTGACGTTCGTCTGGTACTTACCGCTTCGAAAACTTCGAGCTGATTTTGGAAAAGAAAGAGGTGCGCGCTGCATGGGGCGAATCTCCGGGCGAGCCTTGCGCATACGTAGGCCGGGGCCGTGTCTGACCCGAGTGGAACGTGCTCCGCGAAGAGGCGTTACGCGGGAATGCTGGTTGTCGGGTTGGAGCCGGTGACGCACTTGTTCGACTGTTAAACAACAAAATACAATCAAATATATTTCTATCACTATTAATAATAAATTTAAAAATGTTAAATAGGTAAGATGTTTGTTCATGAAAATTTGCAGGAATTAAAGTTAGTAAGACTCCTGCTCAATCTATTCTAAACTACCAAATGGGGTTAATCATAAATTCAAGATTTCTCCAAATATTCCCATATTAAGTTATAATTTTGATAACATCATTAGATAGCCTGAAAAATTCCGTTTAAGTTCTCTCAGGCTCACTGGCGTACCGATCTTAATAAGAGTGGGGAAAGCCCCTGAACGTCCTGTTTAAAAGAGAAATTTAAGTGTTTGCAAATACTGTAGTTATAATGGTTTTGTTTTTGTCACAAAAATAAAGTGTTCATGTATTCATTTGGCAATAACTTTGAAATGGACAAAGATATAAAACTGCAGTTTTAACGTTTCGTCTTGAAAATTTAATCTACTTTCCGATGATATATAAAAATATACTGTATGAGTTAAATTTTCGTGACAAAATCAAAAAAACTGTTATTGCGAATTGCGCCTTATACGTAGCAATTTTATTCGAAACTATCGGGTACCAATGGATATGAAATCTGCAACCACTTAAATTTATAGCCTGTTTGTTAAAAGTTAAAGTAAGGATATTAGGGGGGCTTTCCTCGCTCTTATTAAGGTCGGTACGCCAAGGAGCCTAAGACATAACTTATGCGGAATTTTTCGGGCTTTCCAATGATGTTATTAAGTTAGCTTAATGTGAGAATATTCAGAAAACCTTCAATTTAATAATTAATTGCGCCCCTTCGCAGTTAATTTAAAAATAATTTTCTATATTTTCTCATTGAAATTTCCTTAGTAAAACTCCTTTCCAAAATTTCTATACCCAGTAGTTTCCGATATGACCGGTGTAAAATAATAGGGTACAATACAAATAAGCTTAATAATTATAATTATTATCTTATTATGAATAATTCTAATCAAGTAAACGTCAATTCCATTCCATTGATAATAGAAAATGATATACCCTATGACATGCTTTGGTAAGTTCTTATTACTTTTATAAACGAGGTATAAACAAAAAAGTATTTGTATACAACAGTTTAGGTGAATAAGTACGTAAAATGGTCAAAATTTTACTTTAGGAGGTACAAAAACAAGCACAGACATTTTAGACATACCTAGAGCGTAATGGGTCAGCAGTGGTTTCTGGCCCGCTACTGCTTACAGAAGCGGACTTCACATGACCCTTGTTGGGCCTTAACGTGTCCCCAGTTCCCCCTAATACTCCACTGTAGCAGCATGCAGTTAAGAAAGTTAGCGTTAAAAATCGCGATTGTATGTCTAAATTAATCGACTAGATCTATTAACTTTGATTTTTACAATTTTAAAAAATTGAGACAATACACTGTTTATGCCATTTTTTGCGACGTATTTTTCAAAAGTAAAATACCTACTTTTTAATATGTATTTGCTGAAGAACTTTCATACAATATGATGGAATAGAAATAAGGAACTTTTACACTCCTGCGCCAAAAATTAACCAGTTTGTACGCAAATGGCTTCTTATTATTATTCCTTTCAATTATAGGAAAATCTTAAACGTTGAACATTTTTGAATCCCAACCAAGAGCCAAATGCTATAATTTTATAAGTTACACTACTTACTACTGGCGAAGCGATACATGTTAGCGTTCAACTAAGCGTTGTAGAAAAATTTGGGTGTAGACATAGCCGATTAGAGACAATTACTCACCCAGGAATGTCGGAAACAACGTTAGTTTTCTCGGTACTGGCCGTCTTGTTATCGTAACTTATGGTAGAACGGCGGCCGACGGATCCTCCTGAAGTCAGAGGTTTGGTCGTTACCGTGTTACTTTTAGTGATGGTGCGGGGCTTACCTGGACTTTGTACACCTGAAATATTGTTTGTGTAATTAAGTTGACAAAACATTACAGTTAAATGAAAAAAAATAAATACATATTAGAATTCAAATATGAATTCCCCAAATTTTTTCTCTAACAAAATGTTGTTGGTTTTGGGGTAATAGGGTAACTATGGGTGGTTTAAGAATATCAAAAAAAATTATATTAGGAACAAGTAAAGAATGGCATGTGACAAATCTTATGTTTATCAGTGACATTTTAAATTAAACAATAGTAAAAATAAGATTTAAGGAGGTGAACTTACTGTTTTCTGCCGCAGGTTTCGGCTGAGCACTAGCCGGCCTGGTATTCAGTCGCACGCTGTTTTCCTTAATAGTTGCACTGTCAACTGTGTTCTGTCGTTTGAATCCCGATCCCTGGTGGTTGTTCGTCTGTTGAACAGGAACCTGCGGCTGTGGTCCTCCTCCTGTACGCAAAGTCTCTCCTATACACACAAACGATTGCCGATGCGTGTTAATAACATTCGTTTCTGTTAATACTGTTAGTGTACAAGGGCGGGGGTGGGCTTAAAGGGGGCAGATTTATGTATAACAGTCTGTGGTGTGCAGACAAATCCTACTTTTTATAGTATTTTCATGTCCTTTCTTTCAGTGCCGACTAAAATGCCTTTATGTACGGTGCTTTTATAAAATATTTTACAACAGATACAATCAGCTTTCATTCAATTGAAATTTTAGCATGTTGTACAGTTTACTATGTGAATCATGCGGCAACTACAAAAATTTAAGAAATTCGGAGCTATGGCCCCTAAAGTAAACAATATTTTTCCATTTGTGCTTTTTTAAATTATACTAATTTACTTATCTATTGTTTTTCTTTACTATATCTGTTGTACAATATTCTCTACATATTATACCCACTTACATTAAATTGTGCTTATCTATCCTATTACGTGTACCATTATGTACATTTTATGTTTAGGTATGTACAAATTTTGTCTATAGGTACATATTTTCAAATAAATTACATATATGATTTTAAAAATGTTAATGTGGTTAATCATGTTATTAATCACTCTATTAAATTTCATGCAAATTGACTTTATTCATAAAAAATAGGTAATAATCTAAAAAATTCTAACTTAAATTTCAATTTCCTGTCAATTAATTAATAACGGGCAAAAATAAAATCAAATAAATATTAGGCGTAAAAGAATGGTCCTCCTAAACTTTTATTTACTGGGCAATTTTATTTTATAGTGTTCGCATTTTATCAAAAGACCAAGGCATTCACGGTTCAGATTATTCTTCTTCTTTGTTGTAGTCTAGGGATGGAGTCATTTATCCAAATTTTCTCCAGGTGCTGCGGTTGGCACCCTCAAGGATTTACACACGATTACCATATAAAATGGTGAATGATTTAATGCCCTTGTTATGTCCTGATGATGCAAACCACAGCACTCACCAAAGATGAAGAATTAATAAAACCTAAACACCTCTCGATAATTTTTGACAAAGACCGATTTCATTTTATTTTCTTCAAAACGACTTACCATTACTCATAATACCTAATACAAATAAAAAATAACCAGCTAAAAGGAAAAAATAATAAAAGCAATATACTTAATACTAATATAATAATCAAAACAATAAAACCAATTAAAAGCTTTGCCCAGGCGACAAAATAGGCTCCACAAAGACCCAATTAAATAATTATTAATAATAATAAAACGATAGGCAGACAGCGTGGAGGTTTTTCTGACCGACTTCGAACACAAACAAAAGAAACAAATACGCTTATTTGGAAAGTGAAACGGAAAATTACACAATAATTACGAGTGACACACGAAAAGTAAAAATGAAAGTTTAATTATTATTTATATAATGATTAATTCACGACATCCCGTTCACCATCTGCACACTGAATTTGTTTTGAAATTAATTAAAAACATTAACAAGCTAACGACAAAATGAGAAAAAGAATATTTTTGTAGTTTTACACAAAAACGCGACAATTAGTATTTTTGAAGTTGATGTAAAAGTCACCCAATCAAAAGGATACCTAAAGCGAGATCGTAAAGAGGATATGGGACAGATTTAATACTGGAATAGAAACAAGTCTATTATTTTTTCTAGTTAATTAAACTCAAAGAACTGTATGAAAATAACTCACACAACCGTGCCTTCGATGTCTTTAATAATTAATATTATTTAAGATCAGCAGCAAAATTTAAATTATTACAATAATTACTATATGGAACAATACCTTTCTTAAAAAACTTATTTAGCTCTTTAAATCCTAGTACTTTAATTGATAGTAAAAATAAAAACACGGTTCAATAAATTTTCTTAAACTTTACGATCACGCTACAAGAAACAAAGACAATGAGAGAAAGAAAAATAGAGACAGTAGAAAAAACACACACAAACAGACACACATCGTGCTAAACTACCTCCACTTGAAGCTCTCCTATTAGGTTTGGCATTAGTGGCAGATATAGACCTATGCACACCTCGATGTGATGGACTCTGCGCCGTCGCCTGGGGTGCGCTAACGTTCGCCTGACCCGCTATGTTCCTGAGGGAGAGACTGCTACCACTACGGCTGCCATCACTTTCCGGCTAAACAAGAAAGAAAGTTGCAATAATAGTAACTATTAATCTCTAAGAATAAGTATGATTAAAAGCAGCAGTTCTGATTCCGTGCAACTATACTACTAACTTCATACAGTTAAAAAGAAAAATGATTATGATCATATTGATTTAGTGGTTGATAAAGCTAGTAGATCACTGATTATACTATTTTTTGAGGTAAGATTCCAAGTTTAAAGAGGTAAAAACTATGGTGTTGTATACTAATTTCATAGTCGACTTTGACATAAAATAATTATTTGGTTTCCGAGATTTAATTGTGACGCGATTAGATAAGAATACAGCGTATTTTTTTCGTACAAAATAAAAAGTATTTTTGATCATGATTACCCCCTAATTGTTAGTCGTTTACACATTAGTTCTTTGAGATCATACAGAGAATTACAGGATGTTACATTAGATTTTAATTGATGAAAGGTTTATTGGATTCTCCTTCGATGCCATGAATGAGTAAAGAAAGATTCGTATTACATGGATCTTGTATGATTTTTAACTTTAGAAACAATGTGCCAAGTATTTTTGGAAATGATCTCACGTTGCAGAAGTTTAACCTAAAATGTGACAGTCTTCCTGTTTTCGAATAGAACAGTAAGATTAATTGCAGAACAGAAGATTATTTTTTAAGCCTGTTTTCTTACGAATAAATAAATATATTTTTCTTGTTTTACAAAAAGACCAATATTGCTGCTAATAACTATTCAATTTAAATGTATTAAAACAAAATCGACTTACATCTGTGCTTTTCCTTCCAAGTAATAGGTATGTCGCATAGACGTCATCGTATTTGGCAGTCTCCAACGAGCTTTCGATGTCGGTCCTGTTGTAACCGAGACACACGAGAGCCTCGATCCTTTTGTGATCGTTCATGTCCGGTTCCGGTTCCATATACGGCTTCAGCTCATCGTTTTCGTATCTGAAAAATAACCTAAATTAAAATGCACGCTGAAGTACTGACAAGCGTGTTGGGATCAAAACCTAAGTGTCTACTAATCTAGACATGCAACATAAAATCATAACCAATGCCATAATTGCTCAAAAATCTATTTCTATTACCTAAAACAGGGAAAGATAATTTTTTAACAATAACAAAAAGAAAAAACATACATAATAGAATTAAGATTCTGATTAATGCAGCAACAAAACTTCTTTCAATTGCTTCTGACCAAATTAAATGCATTCGTAACGTAATTTATGTATAATATTGCACTAAACGTCCCCACAATGTTTCGCAACTAAAACCGTTGGTTTTTAGAGTGGAATACAAAAAAAGTATTTACACCTGAGAAAATAATAAATACGGATGCGAAACATTAGGTTGATTGTTATACAAAGCATGTATTGATTACATTTAAGATTTACTAAAAAATATAAATATTAAGAAACTGTATTACGTTAACTGCGTTTTCTATAATTATTCTACATGAGTGATTAAGACAATGACGCTAATTTGTCGTTTTATTTATGTTGAAAGTACACTGGAACAAAAATGATTGCAAAAGCGTATCACAAAAACAAGAAAAACAAATATTTAAAACTCCACGTTTCCTCTTTAACAGAATGAGTTTTTTTGTAGATAGAAATTGTTAACAGTAATAAATAAAAACTACTAAGTACAACCCACTAAACTACATACTTCAATTATAACAACTACAAGGTAAAAAAATAATCTCTACAAGTGAATTTTAAAAACCATGAAGAGGTATTAGAAAAATCTCACTTATTGAATAGCAAGTAAAATGAAAAGAAAATTTTGTATAATACTAATTCAGCAAGCGAAACTGAAAATATTAATAAAACGTTAAAAACCGAAGATAATTCATAATTTTACTTTTACTTAAATAATTTGTTTCATGGTTTTTGAAATAAGTAATTAGGTAAACCAGATCAATCTACCAAAAACGCCGAAAAATATATTAAAAAAATCATCAACTGACCCCACATACCCCGTATTCATCCACTTGTCCTTCATGATCGTTTCGAGTGACGCCCTTTTGGCCGGGTTGAGCACCAGGAACTTTTTCAGTAGGTTCTCGCAGTCCGTGCTCATGTAGAACGGAATCCGGTATTTGCCTCGAAGCACCCTCTCCCTAAGCTCCCGCAGAGTCGAACCGTCGAAGGGTAAGCTGCCGGAAACTAACGTGTACAGGATTACACCTAAGGACCACACGTCCACTTCCGGACCGTCGTATTTTTTACCCTTTCAAGAAATGACAGAACAGTTAGAGCTGTATTACGAGATGACACAAGGGCAAAAAATTTTAATGAATTATTTACTACATCTACATAACGCTAGAATTTATGAATTGTTAACCGATCCAGAGCTGAACAAAGCTTTCACCAAAAGGGCTTCAAGCTATAAGCTCAAAGCCCTTACATAAATTGTTTTGGTCCTTGAAATACCTAGTATACATTTAAAATCTAAAGACTTCGAATTATCAATTATGTACATAGAAAAGTAAATAAGTTCAAAACTTTAAGCACTTGTAAAGAGGACTTCGAGCAATTATATTAAAAGTGTTTCAAATACGACACGAATCTTGAAGCACTTGCAAAAGGGACTTTGAATAAATTATAAGGATCTGAATTAAACCAAGTGTTTTCACTTACATCAAAAAGCTTAGCCCCCGTTGTATTATTCTACAGTAACACAGCGGGGACAACATAAACGCCACATCAATTTGATGAGTTTGACTTGTGTATTTTGAAAGTGATTTAAGTACTATGAAAGAACTAAGCACTTTTAACCATTTCAAGCACTTTTAAAGGACCTTAAGCATTTTGATAGTAGTTCAAGATCTATTCTGAAATACAAATTTACAAAGCACTTTTGTAAAGTAATTCGATGAACAAACCCCAAATACTTCTTTGCGAAAGGATCTCAAATACGGTGCTTCTAAGCCCTTAATGGACGAAGCAATTTTCAAGCATAAAGCAACAAAACTCTGGCCAGCGATTAACAATCATTTAAATAAAACCGGAAGAAGTTTTAATAGTACATATTTCAAGAATCCTAAACTTTACAAATGTATTTAAATTAATATGCATTGATGCTCCTGTAAATATATTAATTTTTGGATTCTCTAACCACCAAAGATTCAAAAAATACTAATATAAGAAAACTTCGTACGTTTCAAAAAATAAGCACATAACCTTACAACTTTTGAATTTTATGGCGGACTCAAATACAGTTTCCTGTATATATTATTGAACTCAATTAAAATGTGGATAAATGCACTACTTAAATTGAACGCAATAAAAACAGACCAATTACAGCTAAATTTGGAAAAATGGTAATTATTATAAACTTTGCATTTGTAAATATTGATTTTAAACAAGTAATTAAAATACTTAATACCATACTCAAAAGCAGATATTAATTAATACTATTTAGAAACAAGTATTCACAAAATCGAAACGAAAATCTTTTATTGATTTCTTAAAATAATTTCTCAAAAGACCAGTTACGTTGGAGCTATCTACAACTAAGCTTTAAATTTTCCTTCTTATTCCCGTCCTACTTTACTTATCGTAACTAATATTATTTCCGCTAATCTTAAAAGTTTTCCACATTTAAGTAAATTCGGTTCGCAACTAACTGGAAAAGTAATTTCATAAAGACGTCTCATCGTAAACTTCGCAAACATTTTAAATAAACAAGATAATTGAATTATGCCAGTCATTCGAAAACGACCTGTCAACCACAATTGTGAGACATTATTGAATGAAAATGTAGATTTTTCCACTTATAGTTTTGTCAAAATTTCTAATGATCACCCAATCGTAAAGTGAGTACTCACGAATATAAAAAACAACATACTTTTATATTCCTTGCATGACAAATGAAAACAAATGGCAAAACTTGATCTAAAAATAGTATCCATGGCATTACAAGAAGCAAAATGTTTCAAAAATGAAATACACATATAAAGGAAAATTAAGATGCATTATTAATTACTTACCTGGAAGAGTTCCGGAGCAGCATAAGGGGGACTCCCGCAGAAGGTGTCTAGCTTATTTCCTGGCGTGAATTCGTTTGAGAAACCAAAGTCTGCTATTTTAATATTCATTTCACTGTCCAACAGTAAATTTTCAGCCTTTAAGTCTCTGTAAATAAATAAAAAAATCTTTTAAGCTAGGAAATTACAATTTCCAATAATTGTATAGTTAATAATTATACGAGCTTCTAATTTATATAATAAACATGTGGTGTTATAAGCGAAGACCCCATTATTTTTAATGTGCATACCTATGTATTATTCTTTTTTGGTGGCAATACTGCACAGCCGAGACGATTTGTCGGAATTTCGCTCGAGCTTCTTTCTCCTTCATCCTCCCGTGTAGGACGAGGTAATCGAATACCTCGCCGCCGGAAGCATATTCCATCACCAGGTACAACGTTTTGTCCGTCTCGATTACTTGAAACAGTTTCACTATGTTTGGATGATCCAACATTTTCATTATCCTTACCTGTAATAATAAAACCGTGTGTGTAAAAAACCAACATTGTCTGACAAAAATATTTAGGATTTTGACGTTAAAATCGAAATACCGATTATTTTTACTATGACCCTTTCATAATTGACAATATCCAGAAATAGAACGTTGATACGTATGTTAAAAAATTATATTGATCAAAGGAATCGAAAGAAAATTTATATTTTACAATATTGCTTTGATCTCAGAAATAATGAACAGATTATTTTATTAATAAGTTGAAAACTGTACAAATAAAAACTTCGCCGTTCAAAAATTCGATTTCCCATACAAAAACATGGAATTTTTCTCGGTTTCAACTAGATTTTTCGGAATTAAAAATTTTAGTTTTTGTAGGGCATTAAATTTACTTCAGAAAAGTTCCATTTAGCAAACGTTGTCCGACCAACAGTTTTCGAGTTATAGAGCTTGAAAGGTGAATGTTAATAATAATTACCATCAAATTACCTTTAAATTTGGATTTATTATCTTGCATAAAAAATTAATGTACAATAGACACTTTGAAGCTTTTAAATTTTTAAAAATTACTATTCAAATTTAGTAAATAAATATAAAATTTTATCAATAATTACTATGAATTAATTAAAATTTAAATTTTCGCGAATATTTTGTTACAATTTTTTTCTTGTTCTATTTTATACCTTAAAATGGCGTTGTTTTTGACATCGTCTATATTTTTCTATTGTAGTAAACAGAAGTTTTTGCTGTTCATGTCTTGTATTGAATGATATTGGTTATACATCACTTTAGTATAGATCAATACATTTAAATTTAAAGATTTGATGTCAATTCAATTCATCTTTCAAGTTTTATAACTCAACAACTGTTATTTGCACAGCGTTTGTTCAAAGGAACTTTTTGGTAGCAAATTTAATGCCCTACAAAAGCTCTATACTTGAATACCAAAAAATCGAGTTAAAGTGTTATTTATACAGGGAATCAATTCTCTAATACACTTAGAATTGTTAGTTTTTTTATAAAGTAGGTATAAGATTTTCAGAAAGGACAAAAAAACATATCGACTAAATATGAAACAGTCTAATATACATACGGTATAAATAGGTATAGGTAATAGCTATCGAGTTACTTACTTCTCTAAAAAGTTTTTGTAGTGATCCAGGATTGAGTTGTGTTTTGTCTATAATTTTAATGGCCACCTCCTTGCCGGTCGGTACATGTTTCGCTAGTTTTACCTTTGCGAAGTTACCTTTACCTATCGTTTTAAGCAACTTGTATTTTCCGATGGTTGGTTCTTCGCCCGCCCTCGTCCTATTCCGGGTCGCTGCGATTCGCGTCGTCTCCACGCCGCCCTCATTTCCACCCTTAAAAGAGAAAATAAGCACATTAACAAACTTTATCACAATTAAGGTTTTTATTTGTGTTAACTCAATCGTGGCTGAGATATTTGTTGTATAGTCATCAAAAAGCTGGATTTAAAGCCTTTAAAACGATCAGTTTTAGGGATTATTTAATTACGAATAAGAAAATAAGATAAAAACAGTAGATTACGAATAATGTATCAACAAATGTATTATTAATCCTTGAGACACCTCCTTGTATCACAAAAATTATTATAAACACGAAAGTTAATAAAAAAATGAAAGTACATGACGAACATTTCCGTTTTGTACATATATCTGTATGTAAACATTTCTTTATTACATAATTCGTTAAGATATTTACTGAAAGAAGTCTTTCCTATTATTATCTATGATCTCGCTCGGTTTTGTTTTTAAAATGATAAGCTGCTGTTTGCTCGTTTAATAAGCCTATTATAATCTCTAATTAAAAGTTTTTCCAGTTTAAACACTTTTTAACTGGTCTTGTTAAAGTAGTAAGGAAAAATCGAAGCAATCACATGAGTAAACAATAAAACGGTAACAAAATTATTTTCTCAATACTTAAGTATTTTGCAGTATAAGTTCAATCGAAATAAAACTGAAAGCCATTACATATTTCAATTTTTATAATCTGTGAAATAAAAAAAAAATAAATAAGGAGAAAATGAATTAAATTCAGATTATAGAAGAAAAAAAAACAATATTGTTTTGTTATTGACAATTTCCATTTTCCAATAAGAAAAAATATAAAATATATTATTTTTTTATTAATCCAGTAAATATCTAATAAAAAATGATATTTATATATATAGCACATAAGTATATTACGACTTCTTTTTTCCATACGTAGATGTGTAAAAATACAAGTGATGAGGGTGTTTGGTTTTAAAAATGATGCTGAATTAGGTGTACAAATTTCTACATTTAATTATTAAAAATACTTAATGTTCAAAAATAATTACATCCTTGTATAAAAATTTCACAGGGTTATCAACCTGATATTTTCCTAATTTTTAGGAATAAAAAACCCCCAACTAATGACCATTGTAAACTTGCATTTTTATTAATTAGTTGATTAATTGAAACTATGTTTACCAAAATAGTTATTAGGCAATTTTAAGTTTATTTTGCGCACTTTTCATTCAATTTACGATGCCTACAAGGGAGATAGAAAAAATTAGCTCCATATAACACAATATGGAGTTTAATTACATTATCTAACAATTATTATCTGCTAAATATTATCAACCAACTACCATAATCGTGTTTCTAAATTGAAATGAAATTCAATGTCAACTTTACCTTTAACAAATAATAATTAGAATTCTAAATTTTTTGAAAAATCTCAATCCTTTCTTGAGAGGAGTAACAAATCGGTAAATTACCGACCAAAAACCTAATATATCTGTATAATTTAAAACGCATATTTTAGACGAATTTAACCCACATATTAGTTTAATTAGGTCACCAATAAACAATTAATTGTGGTCAGTAATAATAATTATTTATTGTAATCAGCAAAATATAGGGTAATTTGAAGCAATTCGTTTTTAATCGTAAGGCAGCTAAATAAAATGTCACTTGGTAAAATACACACCAATGCAGTTTAATTTCGACCTTAATTAATTAAATTTTATCTCTGAGAATTAGACGTTAATAAATACATAGTTAAACGATCGCAGGTATTGAGTAGTGTTTATGATAATACCTACCAACTCTACTGTTTAATCAGGATAAAATTAACATTTTTAATCTATTCCACATTTATCGAATATTGAATAAAAAATCGCACAAAAATATAAACGAAATCGGCTAGACTATTCAGCAAATATACTACATACACACTTCACCTTTATCGCCTGGCAGTACACGGTTATCTTATCACTTATATTGTTATCAGTTTCGCGTTCGTAAGAAAATAAAAAAAAACGCAATAAATCTGGATTATGGGTACATAATATGTATATGCATTCGTGTGTGCGATTAACAATAATCGTTACTAATTAATAAATACTCTGGGCCCATTCAAAAGGCAAACAATACCTGTTTACCCGAACGGGGCCTGTTACAGTTATACAGTTAGATACTACGTATAATTGCGAATAGAAAACCAATGAATTGAATAAGTACTTTGCTAGTTACGTACCTACTAGCTATGAGGTACGATAATGTAGGTACCTACAGAGTGGATAAATAATAAATAAATGTAAAAGGCACTTCGATGAAACCACAACTTGCGGACTAGTTAATTTCGAATCAAATTGATGTAAAAAGTTGCAAAGAGTTACGTTATTTAAACTTCCTAAGGTGCAACAATTATGAAACAATTTTAAAATGAAATAGGAGACACTGAAATGGTGTTGTGCCATTATTTTGAATTGTTACTAGTACACTTATTAGACCAATCAAAATAAAATTTTTAACAGCAATTCAAATATAACACAAAGAACAATATAAAGTAAGTGCCAGAAAGTAAAATATTAAAAATTGGTCCTAACTAAAGTTTGTTTTTCTTTAAACGATGTAAAAAATTGCCCATGTTTTCTCATTTATCTTGAAAACTCAGAATAATCTTAAAAATCTAATAACACAAAATATAGAGAATAAGAACAATCAAAATAAAATTTGATTGCCTGGATCTAAGCTATTTTCACCAAGAAAAACGTGGAAAACTGGAAAAAAGTTTGCTGATTTAATTTACAGGATCAACCTCCTGTGAGAAAGTTGTGATTGTTGTGCACAATAAACGAATCAGTTAATAAGGGGTTGATTCTGTTTTTTTCACAATTGCAATTAACAGCTTTCTTGCAAATAATTTTCCCCAAAAAGGCCACCTTACAGACGTTAAATCGGAGAGGTTTTAAATTTAAATTTTGAATTAATTTTAAACCAGCAAATACAAAACCCAAACCCTTCAAATGTTATAAGGATTTTTTTTGTTACTATTATTACGCCTTCCCCGGGAATCGCCCCCTGAACTTTTGGCTTAACGCGTCACTGCTCTACCACTAATTGTGACCCTACGAACGGTGACCACTATAACAGTTTCTAATTTCTTTAAAAATTATGATCACTCCTTGGAGGATTCTTACGTTTTTCTTGGTGAAAATAGCTCTAATCGAGAAGATTCAAATTTAGTTTTAAAAGTTTTTTAATTCTCTGCATTTTATCTTGGTAAGGTATTACAATTACTTTGATAGTTTTTGAGATAAATGCTAAAACGCAGAATTAGCCAAAATTTCAAACCGACAAGCTTTGTTGGGACATTTTTTGATATTTTACTCCGTGAAACGTACTTTACATTGTGGTATACTCGAACTGATGTTAAAAATTTTTTATCAAAAAATTCCTTTTGGTTTATTACTACACACTTGTCCTATACCAACTTTAATCCTGGACACCCCCTGTACCATCTAGTAATCTAATTTACTCTTGATCCGGAAACCACATTGTCGATGCAATAAAAATCTTCGTTCTAACATTCTAAAAAACTCAGTGGCGGATTTACACATTTGCCGCCCCTACTGAAACCCCACCCCTGCAATTCTATACCCTAATTCACAATCAATTTTTTGTCAATGAAATTGCAACTTTATGATTGTATTATATTTTTATAAAACTAATCAACAAATATTGATACGAATTCTTTAAACGATTAAAAATGTAAGAATTTTAAGAAGAACTTTCGTTGAATGGATATTTAGTATTTACAGCTTTTATTCATTACATTATTATCATAATGGTTTTTTTTAAATAATCATCATTCTAAGAAATGTATAATATTTATGAAATTCTGTGCAACAATATGCAATTTTTTACGTGTAAATTTATTAAATTTTCATTCTACACTCAAACAGGTTGTTAATATCATCAGAAAAATCAATAGAAAAGTATTAATTTTCCACATATATATTCCCATATAATATTTGTTATTGTTATTTCTTTAAACAATTTTTTTCGGACCCCAATTTTTCTTCGAATAGATATATTTAAATGGTGAAAAATATTACACATTAATTGAATAGTGTGGGTGGACCTAAAGAAAAAATAATGGCAATAATTAATTTACAAAATAGGTAAAAATACTAAATTTAAAATGTAATACTTAAACGCTATTGGAATATTTTAAAAATTCAAAATCACAATAGTATATTTTATAAATAAGCGTTTAGTAATTTTTCATATACAGACGTTAGTGTATTCAGTATACTGTATAGCACTAAAATATTGTAATTTTTGTTGATTTTTTGAGCCTCTTTTTTTCCGTGTATAAGATATTTTTTTAATTTCTGTAAGCTAAAAAAACTTTTGAGCAAAGTTTTTCGCCCTCTAAAATCTGCCGCCCTTGGTTCTAGCCTATTCAGCCTGCTGGTAAATCCGCCACTGCTAGTGCTCCTTATTTTATTTTATTTTTAGGAAAATTCCTAAATTTGCGAGAAATTGGCTATAACAATAAATTTTACTAAAAATCATTTTTAAAACAGAAAAAAGACTCAAAACGATACAGTTAATGAAACTTAGATTAACAATGAACGTTAAAGTTCGAAATGAAATAAATATTATTCATTCTCCGCACTTACAGTTAAAAACATGATTACTACAGAATTTTAAATACAATGGTTATTTTAAATTCTCTCCCACACACAACTTGATAAATTTTCACCATTTTTTTAGTATGATATGCTACAACGTTATACATTAACAATAACGTTTTAAAAAATCCTATTAAATTTACGTTATTATTTCTTACATATTTACGGTTTTTTATTATTTAAACTAATAATTGAAAATAATTATTTATTTTACTGTAAACCAGCGATAAAAGGATAAGCTTAATAAAAGTCCTATACCTATCCGTCCTTAAAACGATTAATTATTGTTACTAAAAATAATTTTGTAAATAGTAAATTTCATTTCATTTCGTAATAACAATATCAAAAACTAGAATTTTAATAATCTGAGAAGGTTGATAGTAAATAAAACTTCTGTAACCGTATTTATTTATAAAAAAATAAAAATTTTGTTTGCTGTTTGGATAGAGAGCCGGTATTAGGCAATTGCAAAATTAGTGCATCAAAATTGATGTTGAACAAATAACAGGTCAGACGTGTTTTTAATTTTTTATCGAAATCTTATCTCTTATCATTGTAAATAATGAAATTATACGAGTTTGATTGAAGTAGAGCCGTTTATATAATTACTGAACAGGTTGTATCGGTCGTACCTATGTTCATTCTTAATTACAACTGCCAAACTTTCCAAGAAAAGTTGTATGTACGGTTTGTTACGAAATATTGATTAAAAAGTCACCAATAAGGCCAAATTGATATCTATACATATTTATATTTGCTAAAGTGACTAATCAATTATCGACTTAACGCAACAATAAATTAAGTATGTACCTACTTATCAAAATTTTGTTTTCATTTTCATAGTCAGCAAAGCGAAAAAATTATAAATCGAATGTGTATAGTAATAGGGCATATGTGGATATTGAAAATGTGTACAAAAACGTCAATTTTGTACTAATGATAGTTGTTAAGCCTTCTATTGATCAAGATTTTATAATATAAGCAAATACTCTTTCTGACTGTATAATAAGAATGAAAACTGCTGCTTCAAAGAAAAATAATAAAGAGGAAGAAAATTAGATTCTTCTGAACAAAATACCTGCGATTCTACTGATAGATTCCTCTGCCTGGTTTTAGGAGCTGGTTTCTTTCTAACGATTTGTGGACGTTCTTGGGCATCAGAAGCGGTTCTACTCAAAGGTTTACTAGCTTTTGATTCGTTGGGTCTTACACCACTGGTACTGTTCCTCGTTTTTTGTCCCCTATCGAAATTTTCCATGTTGTCCGCTTCCATATCACTAACTCCTGGTCTCAACAGATCTTCGACCTCATTATAACTTTTTAAAGGTTCGTGGATATGTTCAACGAACTTTTTGGCCTGTTCCACTTTTGGCGATTGAACAGCTTTCTTAATATCAGGTATACTTATGTCTTTGTTAGCCTTGTTTTTGTCCTGGTTCTTTTTAAGCAGTTCCTCGAACTTTTTCAGGTTCTCATTTTTAACTGCTTCCTCCTCACATGCATCAATAAACTTCTGAACGTTCTGAAGAGCGTTCAATGAATCCAAGGCCGGCATCTCATCTTTCAAATTTTTCGAAAAAGTGTTGTTTGAAGTTCTCCTGATACTTTCGTGACCATGTTGAGGTGGTTGAATCGAATATATGTTGATATCATCATCTTTTTTGTGTTTCTTTTCGTGTTTTGGAGAACTGATAGACCGAGAGTCGTTATTTTGTTTGTTGAAGAGGGCTTTTACATCAGAAACGAGTTTGAATCCCGTCAGTTGGGAAACGTTTTCTGCCTTGTTCAGCTCATGAGTAGCATTACTGTTTCTAGTGGAGAAAACCTTTCTGTTGCCACTCGTTGGGCTGGTAATAGGGGATGATGCAAGTATATCCCTCAAGTTGACGGTTCTGTCGTTAGAATCCGGTAGTTTACCGCCTATTAAAGAACTATTGTCGAGTACGTTGGTTCCCGTCAATGAAGTCATGGCCTTTTGGGCCAGAGGATTCTTTAGTTGTCTTGGGGGTAGGATTTCGGAGGTGCCCTGTTCGTTTCTGAAACGACCAAAGGGTGGAGGAGACGAAGGACTCATTCTGCCCACGTGATACTTTTCGAGATCGCTACCAATCTCCGGTCCAGTAGGACTCGAACCTCTCGAACCATTTTCATTGTTTCTTAGAGCCGTTTTAAGGACCCTCCCGTTAATGTCCCTGTACCTGACACTCGTCGGGGACTGTCTGAAGGGAGAGTCGCGTGAAAAGTCGTTTTTGTAGCGGTCCATGTATTTGCCGCCGTATGTTATATTGTCGCGTTGGTTCTTCAAAATATCGAAACCGTTAACCAATTTTGAGTCCAATTTCAGGAAGAAGCTTTGCAAAACGCCACTTTTCGAATTGGATGAACTATTGCCCAAATTGTTTATTTGCAAACCGGCACTTTTATCTTCACTATTCTTTTGATCGTCACTTGTATTGTTCGTAATTTTCTCTTGTACACCTTTCGATGATGATTCGTTGACAATTTTTACTGTTGTTGTCGTAGCATCATCGGTTGATCCATCGGCACCACTGGATCGCGACGATTCGTTCATAATCGGCCACTCTACGTCAAAAACGACACCTGTTAATCAACTGTTTGTTGTTCATTATACCCGACACCACACGACACAATACATTATTCTTTATCCTTACAGGAACCAGGAAGAAGCAGCACCGTCTTTCAAGCTAGCACGAGAACAAAACAAGTAGGAAAAGCAGAGAAAAAACACACAGAAACGTATGAATACGTGGAACAAATGACTGGCTGTGGTAGATGATAGGTAAATAAATAAAACTTAAAGCAACACACAATCAACCACGACCATATACCTATGTATGTATGTATGTATTTATAGAAGATACCTATGTACTATTTTATAAAAAGCACTTTACAGACGAGAACACGAATAGGCAAGCACGCACGCGAACACCTCAATCGTACTGATATCAGTTATCAGCTGCAATATAACTGCGGTTACGATGGTAATGCGATAACTTACGTTGCCTGGTTACTGTCGTTCTGAGAAGGTGAAATCATCGAAGGTTCGCGATTAGTGTGGCAATAACTACCGTGATAATAATAATAATAATAATAATAATTAATTCATCGTTGCGTTTCACACTTCGATAGCAGATTTTTACTCTCTGATTAATCAGCAAGAACTGGAACAAGAAAACCTGCGTTCACTGAAGGAAAGCATTTTTAGTAACGCGAAGCTATAAGGTTACAAGCGAGCTTAACACATACTGAACGCGATTACGATCTGTGGATTTTAAATTGAACTAAACCGCTCCTTTAATTCGCTATAACCATCCTATCTATCTCCTTATCAAAAGTTAAGGATTAATTTTCAAAGCTCTTTGATAACGTAAATTTTAGAAAATTACAACTGAAACCATGTACTGGGTGATTTATATCTGTTTCTCTCTGTTAACTACTAGAGGTTTTTTTTAGAATCTTATGAGCTTTGACCTTGGCATGCACTCATATGACTTCGCCCTTTGTCAACTGATAAACTCCCGGGGGATACAAGCTCCACCTCGTCATTTCATTAGATTTTGAAATACCTACAACTCGACTAAATAATGAACGTTAGGTTAATTAGGGCTGTTTATTACTATTCTCACGCATACAAGAAGGGGACTAGAGGGGTCAAGACTATCCTTCCATTTTCAAAACAGAAAGTACAAAGTACATAATTAGGGTGGTAGATTGATATTAAATATTATATATGTTTATTTAAATAATATGTTAATATACGTAATGTGATTACAGAATTCGGAATCAAATTTCAAATTAGTCAAAAACTAATAAAACTTATAGCCTATTAAGTTTTTTGTCCATCTCTTCTTTGCAAAACGAAGTTCTTCCTGTAATTTATATGGCGATACAAAACTGTGACGTCACAATACAGCATTTCCCACTCTGTCTGTCTAATTGTGATTTTTAAACGTTCATATCTTTTCAATTTTTTAAAATACTAAAAAAAATATTTACACCAGGCTATTTGTAAGGGGATGTTCATAAAATACGTCACGCTAAAATTAGCTTTTTTTGACCCCCTCCCTTCCCGGTTCTTACGCTCTGTCACACTTTCTGTGGTCGCCCTGTATATTTACATATTTTACGTCACAAAAACTAACCCCCCCCCCATAACATGATAAATTTTGATTAATATTACACAAATTTTGATAGTCAAAAATATTTATTTTATTTCAATAATAAAATTTAAATAAATTAATAAATATCTTTTGTAACGAACAAATAAATAATATTTCTATTTATCTGTATCAATCAATAAAATTTTTTGATGAACGGCGAACGTCACGTTGCCGTAGACTCCCTGCCCCCCCCCCCCCTGTCACATCTTGTCACACTCAGCAAGACCCCTTCCCACCCTTGTATGCGAACGTATTTTATGAACGGCCCCTAAGATAGATAGGCTTCAACTTAAATAATAATTAAAAAAAAATTGGTCAAATACCTAATTAAAAAGAGGCATGACAAAAATAAAAATAAATAATCGTGGAAAATTTATAATAAAAAGTGTACCTAATTTAGAAGATACGATGATATTTAGCGGTCATAATCTATTTTTCAAATAGTCATAATCTACCTAGCAACCCCAGTCGACCCCTCCTTGTTATATTGCCAATTACCAACAATTATTGTTTATCTTATCATAACCGGCACTATATCTTAAAGTTTTGCTCAATTTTGTCTTTCCAATATTAGGTAAATTCATCGACTTTATAACGACTCAATTTGGAAATGTTATTATGACAGAAATAAATTGTAAATATCTCTACACCATTCGAAATACATTCTAGATACATAACAAATAATTAGAGCAAAAATACATATCTTTTGTAAAAGTTTTTAACAGCAACCCGAGAATGACAACTGCAATTTGCAATTTTGCCTACAATTTCGTATTAATTTTAATAAAATGTTTGTATGCGATTTTTGATTACATGTAACAATTTAAATAATAAAGTGAGATATATACATTTTGTTCATTCGTCATCTTACTTAAATGATTTGTTGGAAAATTTGATGACCGATGCTACAGTCGTTAAATTGGCGAAGGTGAAAATAGCTCCGACCGTGACGATCAAAATTTTATTTTAAAGCTCTTTTAATTCTCTACATACTATTTCACTGGAGCATTACGATTAATACAAAAGTTTTCGATATACATAAATGCGAAATTGTAGCCAAAATTGCAAAATGCGACTTTTAATATTTCAAAATGTATGCTCAATCTCATGGTGTCACCAATAGAAGACACAGGTAGCACAATAATGTTGTGATGATTTTAATTAAATTCTTGTAATTAAAAAAGAAAAAGGAAGTCAGTCAATTCAACTTGTGGATAAAAAATTTTTTTTTTTTTGATAAAATTTACTTTATATTGAGTATTTCGCAAGAATCCGCGTTTCGTGTTTACTTTATACTGACTAGTGTATGCTACATTAGTCATTTTCAATTTCAATTACACAAACAAATTCATAGTAATTTAATTTTTATCTCCCTCCTGTAAATATATTTAGGAATATTGGACAAAGCGTACATACAGGGTAGGTCATTGAAAACGAACATGAAAGCTTTCTGCAAAGAAAAGTTCTAATTTCGGAAAATCTCTCAAACAGGTTAATTTGGTTTTGAAGAAGAATAACTTTTAATACACAAACGGTGAGGATCTGTTTTGGCAATTCTTCTAATGCACCTCTTCGACCCATAAATTGAGACGTAGTATTGGTTATTGTTATTTAACCCCCCAATTATTTTCGTACATATTGTATCTGGAAAATTCAAATAGGAATATGCATCATTCGAAATGTTGAATTTTAAGGGTTCGATTAGTCGTGAAGAGGGAGGAAATTATATAATCATCGTTTCTGTAGATATTAAAAGATGCCCTCTTTCAAAACTAAGTTGACCTGTTCAAGGGATTCCTTCACAAAAAGCTCTCTTAACTCGTTTTAAATGACCACCCTGTATATAAAGCTAATATGTATGAAAAACAGTAATCAAGGTTCCGTAGAAACAATCGATTTATAATTGTAGTGTTTCAAAAACAATAGTGAATTTCACAGTTTATTAAGTGCACAGATAAAAGCGTAAATAATCAATTTGTATTTGTTTGAGTGCAAGTACGAGTAGGATTAATATATTTATCATTATACAAAGCGTTCAGAATTCATTTTACATTATTCATTTTCCTTTTTAATTGTTTAATTACATTGGTCTTGGCGGCCGCCACTGTTCCCTGATTGATTCAAGTTTGTATCCCTGCCAGGAAAGGCAGTACAGTACCTACAGTGATAGCTATGTATGTGTTATTTTAATATGTGATCAAATAAATGATTATTTGAAATTGTGGAACCCCACAAGCCACAACACAAATAGATACAGGTTTTTTTTTGTAAAAAATATTGTATTGCCATACAGTTTGTTTTAAATCTTGTCTGTCTTCTTTAGTGGATTTCGAAATAAAATACAAATAAAACGAGCTAGCTATTCGACAACCATATTGGGAAAGTAGGAGAATTACATTATCGTACGAAACGCCACTATTGTTGCCAACCTTGACAATAATTATTATCTTCGCAACGATATGACTAATAATTTCATTACATACATTACAATACATAATATACGGTACAAAAGTGACTGTCAGATCCGTTACCTTATTATTATCAACGGCAGGTGTATTAACAGAAAACATGTCAAAACATGGATTATAAAATCTGAACATAGTACAAGCAAAATTGTTGTATTTTTTTTAAACTAACACTTTTATTATTTTATATTTTCTATTTTCCAAAAGAATATTAGATAAAAAATTTAAACCCTGAAACTATTTAAAATAATATGCCAAATTTAGATTTTGTATTATGGTCACTAGTATCTATTCAAGTTTTTGAAAAACTTTCTAAAAATTTTATAGCCATGCAAAAATTATTTGTATTCCTGAAATCGAATAGTGTCATTCAAACAATAAGACTGCAAAGTCAACGCAGGTAGGTAAGACGTACATATCTATGTAAATACTGTTAATCCTATAGAAAGTCTTACACGAGTTCGAATCATTATCAAATACATGTGAATTGGTTTGTTTTCGTTTGTCTATAGGCCAAAGTGACAATAAATGCTCAATGTACTTTTCTAATACCGTTGTCATTACTTTCTCAAAATTAAACGTCCCGAAATCCACGTATTATATATTTTAAAATAATCTTAAGTTTGTGAACAGCAGCGAACTAACTTCACACTGTTAAATTTTCATTCGTTATGCGCGCGCAGCTTCCGGTCAGTATTAAAATTTCATTTTCAGCACGTCAAAGAAATATTACTTCAAAATTTTTTTGTCACCACAAATTGAAGCACTTAACAATTTAATATATTGAACAATCCTTCACGATTTTAACTTCTTATTTAACGGTACCCAAACCACGATTCATCAGTCTTAACAAAACCCTTCAAATAAACATTTAACACCTTTTAAAACCTGTTTATGTGTATTGAACATGAATCTCCATCTCCATAGGAAGCAACAAACCGCTCATGAAACACCCTGTATAAAATTGATATCTTGTTTTTAAAATTAAACAGTTTAATAAACTGGTTGTTCAGTTACTAAAAATGCTTTCCTTTAGTCTTAATAACGGCTAAACAAACTGCTCGAAATTCACGAAAATTGCTCTTTACAAACTAAACACAAACATACACGCAGTTTGTTGAAATCGCGTACAAATAATTAAATCGATTCGATGTAAATTTCGCGGTGCACCGAACAATGGCACAATCAAATTAGTTACACACGTGTTGTATTTTAAAAAGAAAAGTAACTGGAAGAGAAGTTAATTAATTACAAAGCACAGGCTACAGGGTGAACCAAAATCGACTACAAAATAATTCTATATGCTGTTAATCGTAGTTTGCAAAAAAAAAATAAAGACAGAAAGGCTATAGGAGGATAAGAATGGGTAGGATGTCCCCAAACGGATTGTGCTGATTTTTTTTCTGGTGATTACTACCAACATAAGATTAAAATTTGCCAAGTTTTAGCTCTTAATATTGTACCGTTGGAAAGTGAGGATTAATTAAAAAAAAAATCGAAAAAAATTCATGTCTTTTCAACGGTTCGATCGATTTGGCTGAAATTTTAGTATGTTTTGCATATTGTTATAACAAAAAGAAGAAAAAATTATTAATATGAAAAGAAAATTTTAACCCCCCTAAAAAAATTATTCCATAAAAAAAATTTAAACTTATGGTCTTGGTACAATTACCAAAATTTTTCACATGATTTTTTCAATTTTTTTTCCGGGTGCCTCATAGTTGAAAAAAATAAAATGACAAAAAACGATTTTTTTTTTAGGTTAGGCTTTATATACAGAACAGAAAACTTTGAATTTAAATTTCTTTTTAAACGAAAACAAAACAAACCCTAGAGGACCTTCCTTCCGAAGTTGAAAAGCTTTAAGAGTTTTTCATGAGTTCCTTCAAATGAAAATGAAGTCGTTATCGAGTCACTACCGGAAGTAAATGTACAAGTTTCGTTAAGTTGTTTACCTGTAGTTTATTAAAAACATTTTATCTTCAAATTTCCTTTTTATTTAAAAAAAAAAAAAAGAGAAAACAAAACACTGCACACAATTAATTTGATCATACGTTGTAGTTGTTTCCCAAAAAAATTATAAAATAAGGTTTAGATTACAATTACGTAATTTCAGGAAAATAATTTAATTTAATAATTATTTTTATGAACTAAATTAAACTAAATCAGACCAAACCGCCTAAATCAGACAACAACCGATGTACCAACAACCAATACAATAGAAATTAATTATTTCTTTTGGTCAGTTACTTTCGAAAATCTAAAGCGTTTAATTACAAATTAATCAACTCAAAAGTTACCTATTGAAACATTGCAAAATAATTATAACATGTCACAGAAAAAACAAAAAACCAATTACCGCTCTAAATTTAAGTGGTTAATTAATTTAGCGGGAGATTAAATAATTATACAATAAATTACACGTGATTCTAGCACTTCATAATAACAATAAAGGTAATTGCTTGCACATAGTTCACCCTGTACCTTCTATTTTGACCCATATTTCAATTAAGTCTTGTCCTGTTCAGGGGGCGTACTACAAAAAAAAACTGTTGGCAAAGTAAAGAAAAAGAAATGACCTTGCGTTCGCGAACTCAATTTCCGATAGCGCAACTGAAATTAATTAACTAATCAACCTTCGTTATTATTTGTTTTAAAGGTACCAACAAACAGACGACTTTTTTTAAAAAATACAACGGTTTATTCAAGCATAAGAAAATGCAGTTTTGAAGTAACAGATGTGGTCCATGCTGTATATATAATGTGACTCACAACTCACAAGGCCCTTAAACTATAACCACAAACAGGTAGAAGAGCACGAAATATTGTTACCTACTATACCGGTGCGGTGGGTGTATCGTACCAACTTAACAATAAAGTAAACCCTTTCAAAATTCACGAGGCACTGCCACAATAACTGGTAATTAATTATAAACACCAATTAGTTGTATTCAAAATGTATATCTTTTTCAATTCACAAAATATATAAACATCATTCACTTATTTCATCACACAAAATAATACTATTATGTATTTATTAAACACACACTGGAGGGATATGAAATCTGTCTCACGTTTAATTTAATACGTTTTATATTAAGTAATCAAAACCGCGTGTGGTAACGGCAATAAAACTGAAATGTCGAATAGGAAAAAAAATAGTATTACACGCGGAGCGGAGCACAACCACCTACGTCCGCAGATTTCGAACTTGAGAGCGAAACTGGGGCGTTAACAGGTAGTTTTAGAAGGTAGAGGTAATGCAAACTTGTTAGAACGACAATTGAACGTCGTGGTCGTCGTCAACTGTTTGAATAGGGAGTCTGGCTCTGGCTCTGGTCAAGCAAAAACAACCTACAGGGTGATCACTAAAATAACATTAATCGTTCTCCTTCCTACTTATGTATTTAAATTGAGAGGGTAAAAAATCCTTTATGCTCGTTTACATCAAAGTTTTTACTTCATTTATTCTTGAAAACTACAAAAAAATTAGTTTTGTTTTCATGCACTACAAAATTCTATATCTTATACCTAGGTGCACAAATTTAAGGGTGATATTTTGAATTTTTTATTTTGATCTTAAAAAATTTCCCATTTCATTCATAAAAATATTAATTTTACTAAAACTTTTTTGGTAATTGATGAGGATAATTAAAAAACCAACTTTTGTTTTTTTTTCGCTTATTTTGCTATAGGTACTCACTAGAAAAAATTTTAATTCCCAATCATTTTGGATAAATTTTTTCTAAACAATTTAATATTTCGTATGCTTTTATGATAATCGAAAAAATAACTGATGTAGGTACCTAATAAGTTTTACTACAAGAAAGTTTTTTTTTATACGTACAAGAAAATTCTTTTGGCAGGAATGCATTTTTCTAAATCTTATTTATTATAAATAAATTTTTATCTTTATCATGTTTATTTATAATGGCGACCACAACAAAAAAAAAATCATGAAGAACACACCCATTCATTCACCTAACCTCTAATGAAGCCGGTGCTGTTTTTTAAAGTAGGTGGTTCTAACCAAAAATATCTTCAACTTTCTCTACTGCTGTACCTAATAATAAATTAATACCTAATACTGATTTACTCTTATCAACCACCTGTTAGTCAAACTATAAGAAGAATACACAAGAATCAAACAGAAATGCACCAGTCACTCCAAGGTTGCCACTAAAAATTTGAAATTAAGTATGCGTTTATAGTTAACAATAATAGTTACCAAAAAATTACTTTTTTGACCCTATTAGTTAATTCAACAGGTTTCTGTGGATAAATTATTAGCTTTTGGGGCGAAATACATAGATAATTCGATACAAATATATAAATATTTATCGTAGGATAAAAAATATAAACAATTTTTAACAAAACGCCTTTCACACCCAGTCAAGTCACAAGGCTAAATAATATCATCACAAAACGATAGCCGCCAGCCAGCGGGTTGTTCACTCCCGTGAAAAGCTTTCGTTAAGTTTCATTTTCTCCTCGCACTTTTTGCGTTTCTTGAGTTACCAAACCTACGGCTTTCGCGAATTTCGTAATTTTCACTTTACTCGAAAAATTAGAAAACGGGTATCACGTAGCGTACTGTCGGCGGTTTCGGTTTTACTGATAAATTGCACGAAAATAACGAGGCTTTGCAAAACAATGCCCACACAAGGTCATAGGAAATAACGACACGGTGCACTCCAGCGCGAACTATTTGAAATATATGTACCTTCCTATGTTATGTTATATACCCACGTAATTTTATATAAATTTAAATAATACACAACAATGTTTCTATGTATTTACTTGCCGACTGTATTCAATCACAACCAGCTGATTATGTAAATTGAAACACATACATAGGTACGTTAGGTAATAAAATTGATAGATAAATTATTCGGACGCTTCCGGAAAAGCTTCATTATATGTTTCATCATCCTTCAATTAAACGAGACAAAAGTTTATATTATTCGCTAAATTTAATACAATACGTATCATAACAATTAAACGTTTATTAGTAAAAAAAAAAACAGCAATTTTATCCCTTTTAATATAATAAAATTTATTTACAAATTCTCGATATGTTTATTTGAACTTTTAGTGTAACTAGCTCGCTAAGGGTTCCGAATCCTTCATATTTGAAATATATTTCCCCTCAAAAGAAACCTTTTTATTCAAAATTCGTCTATTCACGGTACATGTTTATGTTTGGGTCATAGAAATCGATATGTGTACCAAATTTGAACTTAATAACCTCACTATGACATGATGATCTTTATAATTTTTTTTCAATTCGATAATATCAAATTAAAGAAAAATTTATCTTGTGTATAAAAACATCATTAAATGTAATTATGAGTTTTAATATTTTATTAACACAGAAAAATTAAATAAGATATTCTATTCTTCAAAATATTTTCTCCATTTAGAAGTCGAATTCATACCTGGCTCAAAGTTTTCTTTTCTTTTTAATTTTGAACCGGAATATAATATCCAATTAGGTCACACAACCTAAAAGAGCATCAAACTTGCGTCAAAAAAGAGTAGGTACTCATTTTGGTCACATAATACAATTAGTCATACTTTTTCATGCGGATGTCTAAAACTGATGTAAAAGAGAACAAAGAAGGGTGCCGAACTGACCATTTCCCTATTGTAATAGGCACATAATTATTAAATACTGAAGATGATAAACGTCGAACGAAATAATCAATATTTACCTAAGCCACCAACATTTATTATCAACACCGACTTAAAAACCAATACATAAAAGAAATTTTATCTACCACTCATCGCTCATCAACGCTGACGACCTTTATTAAGTTTCATATTTTTTTTATATATCTACTTGTGTATAAAAATGTTTCACTTACATATCTATACAAAATTTATAATATACTAAAAAAAAAAACATGATAGATACTCTTATTAAGACAAGGTTGTGGGAAAAAAACATTTAAAAATTGTGTTTGTAAGGCCGCTTTCTGACTTGTCGGTGTAGCAGCGGTGCGGTATCGGTATGCTCGGTATACGCGGTACCGAATGCTTACTGAGCACTTATATTTCAATACGGTCTTCCTGACTTGTGCGGCACGTGCGGTAGAGGAGTGATATCGGTTCGGTATACTGCATCGCGGTAGAAACGTCCAGTGGCCGCTCGGGATTACTGCATGAGACATCATACAGTATCTCCATCACTCAAGGAGGACGACATCTTCTTGTGACGGTACAAGCAGTTCTGCTCCGTTTTATGCCGAAAACATACCGATAGATGTGTAAATGCAAGCAACGCGGAATCGTTTCGGTACCAACCACTTCGGTACCGCACCGCTGCTACACCGACAAGTCAGAAAGCGGCCTAAGTCTTAACATTTTACCAAAATTTTGTAAGAAAAAAAAAATGTAGCTGTAAGTGACTTTTTATTATATAAATTTTGGGTTTAAACCTGTCGCGATTTGGGGTTGCTCAAGTAGGGGGTGTATAAATTTATAATTTGTGATTATTATGAAAAGAAACGCTTACCAACGTACTATTCTTCATTTGCACCAAAATTTTGTATTTTCAGAAATATTTCCTGTTTTGAAAAAAGTAATTATAATCGGATAAATAAACCTTCGCTTCATGTATTAAATTACACGATTTATCGACATGTCCAATAAACAACGCCCAAGCGATTTGTTGATTATAATCCCCGAGGGTGTTATATTCAGGACCAAGAGGGACATACCTACCTTTCTATAAGTGGGCGGTATACTATTTAAATTAACGATAAGGCGGACAAATTAATTTCGACAATATTGTAATTTCCCTTTTCAAAATGGAAAGACGGAGTTATTGCGCTACATATCCGCTGTCTGCTCGTAATGAAATTAATTATTTCTCTTTTCGCGGGAATTGCAAGTCTGTCGAGGTAATTGCTTTTTAATTCGCGCAATCAGTCGATCGAAACAAATTATGGCATTGAATATAGACGCGTTTTAAATAAATTAATAGAGGCACTTATGTAACCAAAACTACACTTTATAAAATACAATATTAGACTATTACACTCGTTCGTATGCAACCAACCCAACACTCCTTGTATTGTGTTGCATACAACAGGCGCATCGGACCTCGCAATTCATTTTAAATTCGCTACACTAATCATTTAAGACAATTTATTATTTTGTAGAATTTCTAATTGTGAAAATTTCCGATATCGTTACAAAATAAAAATGCAAAACTCACCGAACATATAATTCCACACCTTTTTGCCAAATATTTTTTCAATCACGTTTGTTTCAAAATATAATCTCCTGCTTCTCTGAAAATTGTCCTACAATAACTGAATCTCAAAATCTTTGGAGCAAAGAAGTGTAACTAAAATCCCTCAAACGCTTTTAAATTGCATTTATTGAATTGGTATTATTTTTTTTTATTTATATAAAGAATGGCTAAAGGTATTGGTACGAATTTTCCAATACCACTTCGTCAATAAATGGGAATCACTCTCTAATTTTTTAATTCCCTAGGAAAGCAGAATTTTCTTCAAACTTAAATGAAAAAAAAAAAAAAAAAATAGCTAATTAGATGATAAACGAATCATTAAACTTGTCAACAATCGGTGGAAAAATTGAGTAATAACATACACACAGAAAAAAAACTACAATCCAATTAAGGATTTCTTCGTTTTTAAAGTAGACTAAAAAACTATTAGTCTTGACGTCAAAAATGGAATATTAGCAAATGCAGTTATTAATAAACATTAAACCTCGAGTGTTAAATAGATGTTGATAGTAAGTAATTTTGCGACAAGAGGTTAAACTAATTATTGTAACGTAATTATAAATAAGTACATAAATAAAACAGAAAAAAGAACAGCAGTGTGTTCAACTAATCTGCATTATTGAAACTCATGACTGATCACTCAATCTTTGATGTTCATACACATACGTATTATTTAAATCAATTCATTGTAAATATTAGTGAAGTCAGTGGAAAATTAACAACCTAGAGACAATGGTAACAAAACTATGTGCCTAGGTATAGGAAAATAATTTTTATGAAAAAATTTGAAACACTACTAATAATTTTGTATTTCAATATTTAATATAAATAGCTGCACTGATTAATTTTCGTCATCAAGGTTTACTACAAAAAAAAATGCTGAAGTCTATTCACGATTAATGTATCGCTAAACACTTTTTTAAATATTAAATTGTCCTTAAGATTTAAAATTAAATTATAATTAATTAGGAATTTAATACAAGCATTATTTATTTCTATTCTGAGACAATCTTGACATTTTTTTGAAAATTAGAACAACCTGCATCCTCTTAATTATTATTTGCTAATAGTAATCTAGTCAAAGTTTTCATCCATCCCTCTTTCGATACTCCTATTTCTCCCTCTACGTTCATAACTCAGAAGAAGTCTTACCACACTATCTCCCCATTCACTACTCCTCTTTAATTTGCGTCACTTAATAAAGAATTGTTTTCCTATTAAAAGTGGTTGTTAGGCTATGTAGAGCAGTGGCGGATTGACATATTTGCCGCCCGTAGGCTATTCAAAATTTGCCGCCCCTACTAACACCTGCAATTCTATACCCTAATTCACAATCAATTTTTTGTCAATGAAATTGCAATTTTATGATTGTATTATATTTTTATCAGACTAATCAACAAATATTGATACGAATTAATTAGGATTAAAAATGTAAGAATGTTAAGAAGAACTTTCGTTGAATGGATATTTACAGCTTTTATTCATTACAATATTATCATTATTGTTTTTTTTTTTAATTATCATCATTCTAAGAAATGTATAATATATTTATGAAATTCTGTGCAACAATATGCAATTTTTTACGTGTAAATTTATTAAATTTTTATTCTACACTCAAACAGGTTGTTAATATCATCAGAAATATTAATAGAAAAGTATTAATTTTCCACATATATATCTATATAATATTTGTTATTGTTATTTTTAAGCAATTTCTTTTCGGATCCCATTTCTCTTCGAATAGATGTAATATTTAAGTGGTGAAACATATTACACATTAATTGAATAGTGTGGGTGGACCTAAAGAAAAAATTATGGCAATAATTAATTTACAAAATAGGTAAAAATACTAAATTTAAAATGTAATACTTAAACGTTATTGAAATATTTTAAAAATTCAAAATCACAATAGTATATTTTATAAATAAGCGTTTAGTAATTTTTCATATACAGACGTTAGTGTATTCAGTATACTGTAAGTATAGCACTAAAATATTGTAATTTTTGTTGATTTTTTGAGCCTCGTTTTTTCCGTGTTATAAGATAATAATTTTTTTTTATTTCTGTAAGACAAAAAAACTTTTGGGCAAAATTTGCCGCCCTTGGCTCTAGCCTATTCAGCCTGCTGGTAAATCCGCCACTGATGTAGAGTATTTCTATTATGGGTGACAATATAAATCAAATAAACCTAAGCAATTTCTACACCTTAAGGAGTTTTTCATTAAATAGAGTTTGCACTGTATGTTGGGCATAGCTTCACTCATTTTTCTTCGTCAAACTTTCTTACAAAAAGGTACTAAAGTCTAATTATGATGCAGTATTTGAAGTAATAGAACTTCGAGTGTTCGAGTAATTAATCGATTTATAGACGTTTGAGTTACCGAAATTCGACTTATTTACTAACAGTAATCTGGTCTTGGTGTTCCTGTAACCCTCTCTACTCCAATTTCTGTTTATAATAAACTGGCCCTTCTTTAACGACTCTCTATCTACTTACTATCTTATCTATCAACGGTATTTTCATTATCCCCTTATGTTATCACATCTCAAAAATGTCTCCAGCAGTTTCTGTATATATATAAAAAAAAAATAAGGAAAAGGAAAAATTTCCATGCAAGGCTGTCTGTGTTTATCAAGCATTACAGGTAGGTACCGTTGATTAAAACAGTCATTGAACGTCCATGTAAACACCCATATACCTACGCGCTTTTACTTGACATGGCCTTTTTTATTATATCTTTTAATTAGCATGACTTTTAGTAATTTTAATGTATGCACGTTTATTTCCGCCAAAATATTTCCGGACTTAATTGTTGTGTTTCGATTTTTAGACCAAGGTAAAAAAACGTTACTACGATTGACGTAAAAATAAATAATTATTTTAACACTAATTTATCTGCACGGTGTGTGATGTTTATTTAAATTTTAACTTGACTTCACGTGATAGGTATTATCATTGCTTCAGATAATAAGGTTTTATATTTTAATTTACCTACATATTGTAAATTGTAAGTAATTTAATTATAAATTATGATATATAGTCTACTGTATAAATAGTAATAATAAAACTTTTGAAATATTGCAGGAACCCCTAACAAAGTTTACAATATTTCTATGTAAAACTAAATTAACAAACTGATCTATAAAATCCAGAGAAGTATAAAAATGTTTCAATTTTCATTTGTAGAATTTACAATTTTGTCTACTTTGACTTATTATTCATCACTCAAAGATTTTCTACAGGGTAACTTTGAATTCGACACATTTCTTTTAAGATATTATTGCAGGTGCAATAGGAATCAATTCAAACTAATAATCCCTATTCAATTGTTGATCGTTTTCGAGATTTCAATTTTCAAAAGTTCAACTATAAACCGAAATAAAATCAAAAATACTCGTCGGATTTCTAATTTTTTTTCATTAGTTAGATAATGTGCCGTTACAACATTATGGATAATAATAAAAAGTGACTACTTAATGAGCCACAAATTAGAAAATTTTTGAATTTAAAATGGATTTTTATTGAAAATCACTTATTAACTACGCATACAAATGATATTAAAAATTAGCATTCACCATTAGCTTTTGAATTAAATAAAAATATAAGGGAATTCTCCTTTACAGCAGTAAAAATAATCTAATATATAAAATTCTCGTGTCACAATGTTATACCGTACTCCTCCGAAAGGGCTTGACCAATTTTTATGAAATTTTATGCATATTCAGAAGGTCTGAGAATCGGGAACTATCTATTTTTCATACCCTTAAGTGATAAGGATTGTCCACCCCTAAATTTTTATTTTTTGGACAGAATTATTATTTTTATTTTTTTATGATTTGGCATTAAAAACTACATATAACTTTTAATTTTCAACCTTCTACCACTAACCCCCATTTTTTAATATCGATATTAGTACTGTAATAATCTTCAACTCTCAGTGGTCGATAACTGATCAATTATTATCATTCGATTAGTCATCCCCGCCAGGCGTCTACTGATGTCACTACTCACCCAGCAAACAGCACGGAGTGGGGATGAGAATTAAGCAGATTTTTTTAGAATGTTACAGGCAATTCAAATATGTTCTAAGAAGTAAAAGAATGTTTTATTATAACATTTCAGAATGATTTGGCAATGTTCAAGAATGTTCCAGAATCTTGAAGATCATTCAAGAATGTTTCAGAATGTTAAAAAAAGTTAGAGAATGGTTTAAATCATTATGGGATGTTCTGGATAGTTTTAAATTCGCGAATATTCTAGAATGTTCCATCAAACGTGTGATATATTCTTACCGGGGCAGCTCCGGGTATTGCTGCTAGTAAATACATACATTTATTAAAAGTAAAAGTGAACTTTACGAAATAAAAAATTAAATATAAAAAATAATAATAAGAATCCGACGAGCAGTTTTGATTTTATTGCGGTTTATAGTTTAACGTTTGAAAATCATTTAAAAAATAAAAAATTAAATATCTCGAAAACGGCTAACAATTAATTGAAGAGGGCGTTATTAGTTTAAATTTAAATTGATTCCTTGTTGGGCCTACAATAACCCCTTAAATGTAAAATATATGGAATTCAGTTGCCCTGTAAGCAAAAAAAAACATTTAATTCCACGTTTTCTGTAGCCCATTAAAAATATTGAATTTTATGTAAGCATTTTCAGATACATACATATTTTCTATCATCATTTTTATTACATATGTACAGGTATACCGATAATAACAACGTTAAAATGATTTGTTTTTGTTTTGTTTACATTTACTTTTTTTAATATGTTTCCAATAATTAAGTCTTTGATTTGCATAAATCCCACAACATTTGCTACTACTGTATCTATGAAAATGTCCTTCAACTAGTGTAGAAGAAAATGTCGAAAGTCGCTTATTTCAGGTAATTACTTATTACTATTATTATTATTATTATTAATGATTTGTTTTGAACAGAATAAAATATTAAAAACAGTTTTCAAGTATTCTTTGTTATTATATACATATCAGATTTGTTTACGTTACAACTGCATATGTATGATGAGTCTTCACTTCAAATTTTCCATTGAAAGATAATCGCGTTATTACTTACTTAGTCGGGAAGTTATCGTGGTCTTTTTTGTGTCGGTTATCAAATTCATAGTTACGTCGCCTATTTTGCAAAATATGTATTACGAAATGATTTAATAACTAACTTAACTAACTTAAAAAACTTTCAACTACCGTATCTAATTAATTAGCATTTTAATTGAAATAAGGAATGTGTAATATGTAGGTTAATAGAATTAAAAAAAAAATAAATCTTATCAAAATAAAGAATAATAACCAATAACTACTTTAAGCACCTATATAAGTAACGTAGGTTTGTAAACTCCATAAAATTTAAAATTGCATGTGGATGAAATAGTCAATATTGGCAGGAGCAATCAGTCCCTTACTAGTTTTAATGAGTACGAAAAGGATATAATCCACAAAAGTAAATTTTGGGTAACAGAATCTATTTACGAAATGCGTCGTTAGCAATCAACATCTACAAACATTCTTCCTCAGGTGAAAAAAATTCCTTAACTTATCCTAATATAAAGTCACTTAAATACCAACTTTAGGATAAGATTAGAGGGAGGAAGATTGTAACATTTTAATGATTAAAATGTCGAATTGGTTTTCTAAAATTGGAATAATAAGTTAATAGTGCAAGATCCACTTAAGAGTAGAACTTAAGTTTTGAATATTTGATTGAGACATTAAACTTGTTCTATCCTTGACCTTAACTGGGTCTTTTATTATTAATTGTAACTAATTCAGCGTTTACAGTTTACTACTCTCCAGCCTTAGCCTTTAATGATAGTATTTAAGTGATTTTGTATTAGCACAAGTTTAGCAATTTCTTTTACCTGAAGAAGTAACTGTGTGGAAAAATTAATAACGGTTTTGTAACTTAAACTTGTTGTTAAAGTGGAATTACAAGAATTAAAAGTTTCTTGGATTCAAAACTTAATTTAACTTCGAAGTTGTTCTTTTATTGATAATTACGATTTCATGCAATCTTAAATTCTTATAGGTAGTGTATACAGGGTTCAAGTCCTTTACCTTTAAGAAAATATCACTGATCACTACCTACCAAGACGATTCATATTAATTTTCATTAGAATGATTTGGGAATGTTCAAGAATGTTCCAGAATCTTGAAGAACATTCAAGAACGTTCCAGAGTGTTAAAAAGAGTTATAAAATGTTTTGAATCATTATGGGATGTTCTGGATAGTTCTAAATTCGCGAATATTCTAGAATATTCCATCAAACGTGTAATACCATATATTCTTACCCGGGCAACGCCGGGTATCGCTGCTAGTGGTACAATAAAATACAAGGTGTTCTATTTACAATAACAAAGTTAGTGTCCATTTCCGGTATAACCCGAAGTGGAACTTAATTGAAAATATTTTACACTAAAAGTTCGTATGAAATAATGCCAAATTTTCAAAATTAAATCCCTATTATTACTACTTACTTATAACTCTTACGAAGGACTTGCTTGGTAAACCCTGTTTTAAGTATTTCAAATTTTTGGTGAATTGAACTCATTGACATTTCCACAAATTGCATTTTGTTGAAGAATACGTAGAAGCAAAGTGTTTTTTTAATTTTTATAAAATATCCTAAGTAATCTTTGTAAGCCCGGAATACATCGATAGTACCATAGACGCCGGCCATCAAAGCCTACATTCAGTTACTACTCTTTGTAAGTTTTTCTTTGCCCATTTTTTTAAAGAAGTAACAGATTCTTATATTAAAATTACCTTATGGATACCATCTCCGATAACAACTAATAATTGAGTAAGTAATCAAACAATTCTAGTGAATCCGTTCCCTGTTTTTATAATGTTTCAAAATCTACCTTTTTATTCTTAGTTCCCACGACGAAAGGTAATCCGTCAACCACAGCAACCACCATACCATTTCTGGTCACCTGCACCTTATTCGCACCTGCGTTATTCTTTTGATTATTAGTGTTCGGCGCGTGTGAGTCGCTGTGTCTCCCGTGGTGGTACCTTCTGCTGTCGACGTGGTGGTGTCTGCCCCCGCTGTTGTTATTGTTGTTATGATTAGTTTGTCTGTAGTCGGCGACATTTCGTTTTTCTATTGCAATCGCGGGCGAACCCGATGCGGGAGGTCGCACCAGCGATTTCGATCTCCGTAAAAAACGTAACACTTGTTTCTTTACAGTGTCCTGGGGACGCGCCGATTCGTTGTGTTTTATTGCCGCTGCCGCATCCATTTTACTTCCAACCCCCATACTCGACACTTCGTACATTTTTTTAATTGTTTTTATGGCACTTGTTAATAAAAATCGCACCTAAGGCACCACTAGGTAGTTTAAATATTAGTAATGTTTTATGCCTATTACATTGAGTTAATGAATTCAGCGGTAGGTAAGTCACTAATTATTATTATCGTTGTGATTTACTTATTGTCAGCTGCACATTTTAGCCACATAAGTGGACACAGTCACTATGTCAATAATATTCACAGTAAATTGGAGTTGTAATAGTCAATAACTCTCATTGAGATGACCTGTTGGATGAAAAAGTTACCGCTTATTCACTTGTTTTGACCTGAACATCTTATTACCATAATAATTTGCATGTTTATATACGAGTCGGTTGTTTCTATTTGCTGGTATTGGTTGAAATAATGTAACTAACAATAATATATATTGTTTATAACTAATTTAAAATAATTGTTTCATATGGTAAACGAAAGGATTGCAACAAGGTCAGTAGATATCACACTACCCTATGTTCGCTATTTATAGGCGAGTACTTGGAAATGTTGCAATAAAAATTACGTGTGCATATGCATTAGTACGCCCCCTCTCTCTTTTCATTATTATCATCATTGTTAAGAGTAGCTCCGCCCATTGTAAGTTAAATGTTCAGGCATAAGCTCCGCCTTTATGTCCGAACGTTACGTGTCGTCACGCCTTCTCTGCGGACATTTAAACCCACGAAGTACAATATAAAAGTTTTAGTAGCTTTGGGAAAGTTTAGTTTTGTATGGCTTACATTTTTAAACTACCCATTCCACTTACTGACTGTCTTGGGCACTTTCATACGTACACAAACTATAAATAATGGTCATATAATAATTAAATAACAATTTCAAACTGCAGTCGACAAAATTTGACCATTTTTGCACAGTACTGTAGGTACGAATAAACAACAGTAAACATAAATAATTTACATTATTCGTCACAGTACAGAGACAATGACGATATAGCCATAAATTACGACACATCTTTAGTCACCGTGTTGAACATAATAATAAATTAAGTAATGATCCGTACGTACGCCTCCAAGGTAAGGATATTAAATGATTTTACCGAGTTAAAATTGAAATTCCATTTATATCTAAACAAAACAGATTCTACAAACGTTCTAAAATGAAGACATTTCAACATTTTTTTTTTTTAAATTACTCTTCACAATTGTTTCACCCTACAAGGGCATAGATAAATAGTGAAAAATAACTGTGTAGTATTTTCATTTAATAGATAGTTAATATGATGATTTTCCATAAAGTAAAAGCAGAAACAATTAATTACTTTAAATTAAAACATGTTTTAAACAGTGTTTGAAAGAGGTGTTTTAAAACACTGTTTTCTTTTCAAAAATATTAAAACAAATAATAATGAATACTGAATTGAAAACTAGTTTGTTTTAATTTTAATAAAAACAATTCTTCAACCTTCCAATGTTACTCAAATACTTAATTATTAAGCGAATAATACTTTTATTTTTATAAAATAACAAATTCATCTAGATTTGATTGAAGGCTGTTTGTTAATTAGTAGCAACACAATTTCATCGGCTGTTAGAAACAAAAACAGAAAGGCATGGGCGATAGATTAATTAATAGTAAACAAACACATGACTATTTCATATTGACATCAGTAGTTAAACTGTCGCCTATGTCAAGGCTGTTGGGTGTGAACTTGAATTAATTCTCGTTTTTATAGTACTTAAACATTGAATTCTCCGCGAATTTAATTGACGAGGAACACAAGTGATCTATTTTGCATTTTTTTTAATGGCCGTTATATAATGATTACTTATAAATGATCCAGTTTTAACCATTAACATTTAACATTAATATTAAAGCGATCGATCATAAACAGCAACATGTGTTACAAAAAAACACTGTTATTATAAATGGTTTGACCGATTTTTATGAAATTTTATATGCATATTCAGTAGGTCTGAGAATCAGCTACTATATATTTTTCATACTCCTAACTGATAAGGGTTGTCCACCCCTAACTTTTTTATTTTTTGGACAATTTTTTTATGATTTGGCATTAAAAAATACATAACCCTTAATTTTCATTCTTCTACCACCAACCCCTATTTTTTAATAGCGATATAAGTACATACTGTAATAATCTTCAACTCTCAGTGGTCGATAACTGATTAATTATTATCAATCGATTGGTCATCCCCGCCAGGCTATAGTCCAGTCGAAATTCGCAGTTGAAAATTGGCAGAGACGTTAAATACATCATTATAAATAAAATGTCAAAAGTCCCCGTTGATCCTACTTCTGCAAAAAAATTTTATCTAAGGTGTAAGTGCAAAATTAAGATTTTTTCCATTTTTCTCGAAAACGGTCAATTTTATCGTGAAAATAGATCAGACAAAAGTTGTAGATCATACAATTCTCTACAAAAATACACTTTTTCTCGTACGACTCACCATTCGTGAGATATCGCGGTTTTAACAATTACAAAATTCATATTTTACATAATGTGCACTTAAATGCAGGCTGTACACGTCATCGGACGTTCAATATAAATAAAAATAATAAACTATTGGTTTGTGTTACTTACACAATAAAACTTGTATAAATTGAATGAGTATTTTAAAATAAAAGACTATACTGTCAGTCCCTAACCTAACCTTGTGGCAAGTGTGGCTAGGCAATGAGCTGGACCCAGAAGAATGGGGTTGGAAATTAACAGATAATTATTTGGAGCCAATTCAAACTCTACTCCCGCTTGCTCCTGAAAAACTGCTCAATACTATTTTTTGTAACTGCAAGACGGATTGTAGTAAGAATTGTGGCTCTCAAAAAGTGGGATTATTTTGTTCGCCAGTATGCATCAATTGTCAGGGTTAGATTTGCTGAAATATTGAATCAAAGACAACAGATGAAAATATTTATGATGTTAATGAAGAGACAATTGATGCATCCCATTTCTTAGAACAGCGAACAGAAATTCTGCAAGAAGAAAATGAAGATGAAGAAATATTTGTCTATTTTAACTGGACTACTAGGCTTCTACTGATGTCACTCCTCACCCAGCAAACAACACACGGAGTGGGGATGAGAATGAAGCAGATTTTTTTAGAATGTAACAGGGAGTTCAAATATATGTTCTAAGAAGTAAAAGAATGTTTTATTATAACATTTCAGAATGATTTGGCAATGTTCAAGAATGTTCCAGAATCTTGAAGATCATTCAAGAATGTTTAAGAATGTTAAAAAAAGTTAGAGAATGTTTTGAATCATTATGGGATGTTCTGGATAGTTTTAAATTCGCGAATATTCTAGAATGTTCCATCAAACGTGTGATGTATTCTTGCCTGAGCAATGCCGGGTATTGCTGCTAGTAAAGACTATATATATTTCTATTTAATGCAGGATACCGAAAAACATTTCTAAATTTTCTTAGAACATTTTTGAAATCGCAACCTTTGTTTGAAAGATTCGAGAAGTAAGACTACTGACTAAAACAATTTCTAAACTTTTTTTAAAACATTACAAATATTCGTTATTCCTATTTATGATAGGAAAAAAATTTTTTTTGTTTCTACTTGGATCTTAGATAAATTAAATATTTATTATTTAGTATTAAATTTGTACTCTTGATAAAGGCATCATATGCCGAAACAATTGTAGAGTTGTTAATAAACGTTTTTGAAACATATAAAAGCTACTTTTATTCGATTTATTATTTTCATCATGTTTCATAAATTTCTGAACACCAAGTCTTTAGAATTTATTAAATATTTATTTATATTTATTACAGGAAACCGAAAAAAATCCTCTTTCTATGTAGTTATTAGATCTCAGTTTCAATTTTCTTACAATGTTTTCAGAAGAGGTAAGAAAACAACTTGACGTTAAGATCAGTGTTCCACTGAACGGGAAACTTTCGTCGAAAACTAGTTACTCGTTCTCCCGTTGTATGTGCATAGGTACACCGGGGGAAAATTTCGTAATTTCCTGTTTATTTAAGAACTACTTACGATCAGATCTGAGTATATAGCATTCGTCCGAAGATTTCTTGCTCGCAGACTTCTCCTTTTATTATTCTTTTTAATTTGTTTTTCAATGAACAGCCGCATACATACTATATAACGTCGACGATATACGGAAATTACTGAAAGACTTTCAAAATTACAAAATGTACAAAGGCACGTTTACATTGGTACGTGGCTATTCAGTTGAACTAATTATCCAGTAATATAATTAATTAACAGAGCACAATAAATTAAAAAAAATCTATTACACGTACGTAATAACTGAATAAATTAATCGATAAAAATACTAATCAATCGTTATTGAATAGGTAATCCTGATTTGTATTTGGCCAAAATACTTCATGCGGTGTAAAAAAGCAAAGCCCTTAATGCTTAACATTTACTTTTCCGTTTCGGCTAGTAACAAACTGTGATGTACCTAATTGCCTTATAGCGGTTAAATTAAAAACACACATTTCATGACTTTATTACATATTTGATCCCGAAATCGTTACCTAACAAAACAATGGATTCCACAATGCAGCTGCAACGGACGCGAACTGGGGTGTATTATAAAAGACAAAGACACAAAGGGCTGCAGCAATTCCGTTCATGTAGTTTCGGCTTTATAACAACGAAAATTTAGCGAAACAAAAAAACTTCTTTACAATTCGGAGATTCGTGGAAGCGGAGGAAATAAAATGAAATGTACACGTACTATCTAATGGTTGGTTGGTTAGTAATAGGTATGTACATAGTTTTGTTTAATTTTGAATTGTAACGAGTAAATTCAACATGTAGTTTCAAATATACAGGGTGATCGTTGTTCATTCATGAAAATAGACACAGACTTTGTTAGCGGATTAGGGAAATTCTCAGTTAATACGCTAGTAAATGTTCGTTTGTTGTCATTCTGGATTTCTTTGAATTAGGACTTAGATAACTAAGTCGAATTAGTGATAATGGTTAGCAATGGCAATAACTACGAGAAATTTTTACTTGATAACCCGAACTCTCGATTCTCGATAAGTCGAATTTTCGGAGGGAATCCCTTAATAATTTACAATAGATGTACTATGCAGTTTGTACGATTATTTGTCATCAAAATGTAGATACTTTCTTATTTTGTATTTTGAACACAAATTAAATTTTATAAAAAAGTGAAAAGTGGTGCAAAAAATATATACCTATTATCATGTAATGTAAAATGAAATAAATATGTACATATAAATGCTCATTTACAAAAAATAAACCCATACATTTATAAATAAAAACACAACACAAAAGTTACAAAACTTTTATTGTAGACCACAATAATATTATTTCACCACACAGTGGCTTCCTCAGGTGGAAATATAATAACTTAAAACTAAAATACAAAATCCTTAAATACTAAACATAAATAAAAAAAAAATAAAGTTTTGTAACTTTTGTGTTGTGTTTTTATTTTAATATGGAGTTACAAGAATTAACAGCTTCGTCAATTAACCATACATTTATGCATATGTATTATTATTCAATAACTCAAAGTCTCGCTACCTTGAAATTTGGTGATTCAAGTTATCGAAGTTCAGCTATATGATACTTATTGAGATACGTTCCTATGTACAAGTCCATATCTTACTAACTTTCTACTTATTAAAATAGTTTCTAGGAAAATACTAATGTATAGAACAGTAATAGCTTACATTCCAATTTTATATTACCATAAAATGAAAACAAGAAATAGGTAAACAAAATCTCTGATATGATTATTACATTACACCACATCACACACATACTGTAAAACAACTTCTCTAATATGACAAAGAAGCGTCTTTGTAAGATCATCACAAAGGTTGTCTATTTATCATTAATAACAGCAGAGCCCATGCGAACAACAAAGACGAATATTGTGGAAATGGATATTGTGGACGCACCGAGTCCATCCATAATACATACAAAATATGTACATAAATAAAATCAGTAAATAATAGGTAGGTATGCGTGAGCACATTGGTTTACATTCAATTATTAAAACCTGGCTGTGAAGTCAGTGGTGGCTCGTGATAAATTATATCTATGTTTACAACTACTCCTTAATAAGGCCACACCCTTTGAAATTTTGCACAGACGTTTCTTAAACAACATAGGCGATTGCTACGAAAGAGTTTTTTAAAACTCAACCCCTAAAGAGGTTAAAAAGGGGTTTAAAGATTGATTCATCGATCAAGGCAGATCCTAAACCGATTAGCAAGGAAGCTTGAAACAAATATTTCTTTTATAACGGTACCATCCTTTATAATATAAATTTTTCAAATATAAACCCTAATGGGGATTAAATTTTCAATAACAATGCATATTCCAAGCAGCTATATAAAACTAAAACATAAAAAAATTACTTAAAGGTTCCATATACAGGAACAGAATTGGCACACAAATAGTTTTTGAAAATTCAGCTGTTAAGGAGGTGAAATAGTGTTTCCAAATTTGGATCATCAAAACAGCCGAAACGACTAGGTCTAGAAACATGCAATTTCGTACAAGTTACATACATACATATTGTTTGGTTACAATGTACACTGTAAAGACATTTGCAAATTTCAACCCCTAAGGGGTTACAGCATAACGTTTTTGCTTCAATGTTCGTAATAGTTCTCGTCAGGGTCTTTACGGAAAGAAAAACTGGAAATGTTGCCTTGATATTTGAGAAATTCGAGAAAGACAAGAAATTGCTCTTTGTAGTTAAAGACGAACACCTTTTTTTTTTCTTAATTTATTGCTTTTTTATGGGGATGGCCTTGGAGACTACTAAAAGGCTATTGTTGTGCGGGGTTAGAGGGTGAGTTACGGCTAGCCTAATATTTTATGAGTCCTACCTATTTTATTTTATTTTGTGTGTTACTCATTAGAGAAAGCTAAACAAAAGGCGATTTTGTAATTCAATTGTTACATTTTATCTTCTTTCCTCGCATTCACGATTTCGTACTATATCTACCCCCTATAAATTGTTTATATTTTCTATACATACTCAACTTATTCTTCAATTTAAAAACTACTACTTTTCAGAACTTCCTTCCCTCTTTCTCCCAACAACACCAACTCGTGTCTATTACTTCTAGCATTCTTAATTAAATTTTGTATTTTTTTTTTTAATTCTTTTCATAGTTTTGCAGTTTTGTAGAACTTATAAAGCGCGTACATTGGACGCCACTGGTGGCCATAGATTTACATTTTCTCGATTAAGTTTCTCCAACTGTATTTTTTAAACAGTTTCATCAAAGAGGAAACGAAGTTGACAAAAAAAGCAAGAACAAAGGTGTCATCATCACGTCCTCTCACATCAGTGTCGCATGCGTGCATTCATGTATACGTACGTATGTGGTTTAGTTGACTCTATTTTTGTTCAGACATTTTAAGTACCTTCTGTTATACTTATATTATGCGCACAGGACAACGCTTTTTTAACAAGCTCTACTTAGGAAGCCGGTGATTTCTTAAAATAAAGCGTTAATAAGATCAGAGAAGTGGCTGCTTTTTTATGTAGTACCTACACGAAAAAAAAAATTATAAAATGTGTAGGTCTATGAGTGTGGCAGTAACAAAAGCACCAAAAATGCAAAACAATTACTATTATCACGACACCACTTAAGGACAAGTAAAAAAAAAAATGTGAGCCGTCACGGGACGCCTGGCAGATGGGAAACATCGAGTTTGCACAAGTAATATGCATGAAAGACAATATTACGACAAGAACTAAATATGGCACAATCACAAAATCAAATATTACGAATTTTTTCCACAAAATGATGACTATTTATTTAATAAACATTTATTTTTATTTTATACAAAAATTAAAAATTTATTTCAAGTTGCGACAACTCAATTCTTTTAATCAGTGATTTCAGTAATAGTGTAGCGACCAGTGACACAGTACGTATGTGCGATAACAATTTGTGGCATGTACTTGTTATCGCTAACATGCTTACGGCGTAGACAGCGCACACGGTACTTTTCGTGTTATCAACTTACAAGATGTAAATTCTGGAATAATTGAGGACTTTCTAATTATTACTCATCATTCGGGAATAGTCAGGATTTCTTCGAGTTCCTGTCTAGAAAGTTCGAAAGGTGTATATATAGTGATCATCTTTGGACCGAGAAACAGTTAGTTGGAAGAAAGCATCAGTGCGCGAATTGAAACCGATAATAGACAAAGTGATATAAATAAATTGTTATATAAATAAGTGAATTGTTGTGATAGAAATGGTAGTTCTAAGTTAGTGTTTAATTGTTATAAATAGTGTTAAATAAATAGTTTAACTAGAAAATTCGTTACAATAGTTATATTCGATGTTGCCTCTGACAGCATTACTGTGATAATTGGTCGAGGAAAACTGAAGTATGTCACAAAAGTATTGGACATAACATTATCAAGACATAAATAATAAATACAGCATATATTGTTGTTGCATATCTGGTAGTTGGTTCTCTTAGATTGTTGTTAATTTGCAACTGGAATTCTTCTTGGAGGAACGTAATTAATGGCATTGATTCATCTTTAGCAAAATTTACATTGAAATCTCCAGCTAAAATCAATGGTTGTTTATCTTTATTGGTTTTAAAAATTATTGAACCTCTATGACTGTACGGAAATAATTCATGTAAAAATAAAATACCATTCGTTTTTTTTATTAGGTGAAATGTACACAACAATCATAATTAATTAATTTCCATCTTCTACTTTACTAAAGCAAACGACACCGTCGAACCGAGTGGAATCGCACAGTTGCTTGCGCATGGCGAGCATCGCCACGGCATGTAATCGCCACGATCGCTAAGATTTAGATCAAGATAGGGTTCTAAAATTAACGAATATTTTATCACATAACGAAAGATGCTGATTGCTAGTAAACATTGCATCACTTTACTGTGACATCATTAATAACCCAATTAAAAAAAAAATTGGGCGTTTGTTTCCTAATCTACACTCTAGAGTGCAAAATCGGATGTTAGGACGGAAAACTTTCTTCAGCCTCCTCTAGGAATCATGGACGGTTGAAGAAAAGAAGATGAGAGGAACGTAATAAAGACAAAAGAGAAGTAAAAGATTATGTATCCAATATTTCTACATCCTCAAGATTTTGCCTAAATGATATAAAGGAACCATAGAAAAACTTGGGCCAGAAACTTAACCCGATTATTATTCCCGGTGAATCGAAAACTAGACGTAAAAAATTCAAAATTTATTAAAACCGACAAACTTACACCTTATCTAAAGTCGATGAAAATCGTATATCATAAAAAAAAACATGTTAAAAAAATATTATTCATCGGATTTAGTAGTTAGTACCTATAGTAGAATTATTTTATCCTTTCCATCACTGTAATAGTTCATACACGTACGTCAAATGTTGACAGTTTCAAATTGTAGGTTATATTATGTATCTACAGAATAAATTGACGTACGCTAAGTATCAAAATCGTATTTTTGTAGGACAATTATGTCACAAAAACTGTTTGACTCACAATATACTGCACTTTTTTAAATGAACAATAATTAACTCACAAGAAAGAAAGACTATTAGGCAAGGTGTGTATTATAGGTTATTGTTCCAAGAAAATACGTTTTGTTTTCACTGCACATTGTTAAACAAAGACAAATATACTGCATTCTCTTTCCACCTAAACCAAGAATACGTCACGTGATGGAAAGGATAAAATAATTCTACTACATCTATTTTGTTTAATTGTTAAGTTGTAAGACATTTTGGGTTATTCGTTATTCTTTTTTACATAACATCTTATTGTTACATTAGCAATGAAAATCTTCCTTTCGTTGTCTATTCGATTTGTATGTATGTATGTATGTACGTAACTACTTATAAAAACTTACAATACACCAGGACGATGTGAATAATTTCTGATAAATTTATTCGCTGATGTCAGATTGTTTTTGATCATTATGATTTACCTAATATACTTGTCTACAATAACTTTTCACCAAGTGGGCAGCAAGATGTGTTCGTAGTTGATTTTTGACGAGAACGAAATTAAAAAAATCATAGCAAAACAGATCTATAATAACGCGGTCAATATCACAGACAAAAATGATGTCACACATCACTTCGTATTACTATTATTATTATTAATGTAGCAATAATCTCAGATCGCTGTAATTTAATTTTTACAATAAATTATTATTAGTTAGACAAGTGACGCTACAACCAACCGAAAGAAAGATAATGTATAATTGGATAATTATTAACACAGCCTTGAATCAAAGTATTGATGATGGTGTAATGGTACACATCGGAAGAATCCGAGGCGTTATAAACATTTAATAATAATAATATAACAACGTAATATAGATCCATATATAAGTGTAACATCAACAGAATAAATTAGTTTAATTAAGTGGAAAAATACGGATACTTAAATTACGATAAAATACGATATCTACGTACGTACGTCGCCAATAAATAATCATACTGTACAATTTTGTTTAAGCTGATCACATGCTGAAATATTTGTTACTTTTAAAGTTTAATAATTAAAGATAAAAGTCTACATTTAAGTATGGATACTGGCTTAAATGAGGAGTAGACAAGTGGGGGGAAGAGACTTTTGAGAACAGCATTTAGAACTCCTAGAATAATGTAAAACATTAAAAATTTGTAATACTACTAGTTAGTTAGAACACATGAAATAAATAATTAAATTTCATTACAATATTGCTCACAAATAAAACGATTAACATAAAATTTTGCAAAAGACAGATAATGAGGACAAACAAACGCGGCCATGGTCCAGTGTGTGTTTCTTACTAACAAAAGTGACGTACTTTATGTTGTAGATAAAAGCTCCAATGACGATACATTTGCATTATTGTAAGAGTCATCCTGTAGAATAACAATGATAACAAAAAATGTGTCCTTAACGTGGTTAAATTCGAGATAATTATGAATTTCTGAAAATATTTGCTTTTTATTTCCAATGTTTATCAGCACTATTCTTACTATAAAAATAACTGTAGATAGTTTTGCTACTTTTTAACAGAAAATCAATGAAGGTGCTAGTAGTCCAGTCAAAATAGACAAAAAAAGTCATTAACTTAGGAAAAATTCGCATAGAGCTGAAAATTGGCAGAGGCAGAGACGTTAAATACATCATTATAGATAAAATGTCAAAAGTCCCCGTCGATCCTACTGCAAAATTTTTTATCTAGTCAAAGTGCAAAATTAAGCTTTTTTCCATTTTTCTCGAAAACGGTCTATTTTATCGTGAAAATAGATCAGATAAAAGTTGTAGATCATACAATTCTCTACAAAAATGGCCCAGACGCTTTTTCTCGTACGACTCACCATTCGAGAGATATCGCGGTTTTAACAATTACAAAATTCATATTTTACATAATATGCACTTAAATGCAGCCTGTACACGTCATCGGACGTTCAATATAAATAAAAATAAGAAACTATTGGTTTGTGTTACTTACACAATAAAACTTGTATAAATTGAATGAGTATTTTAAAATAAAAGAGTATACTGTCAGTCCCTAATTCCCTTCGTCGGTAAGCTTGTGGTAAGTGTGGCTAGGCAATGAGCTGGACCCAGAAGAATGGGGTTGGAAATTAACGGATAATTTATTTGGCGCCAATTTAAACTCTACTCCCGCCTGTTCCAGAAAAACTGCTCAATACTATTTTTTGTAACTGCAAGACGGATTGTAGTAAGAATTGTGGCTGTCAAAAAGTGGGATTATTTTGTTCGCCAGTATGCTTCAATTGTCAGGGTCAGATTTGCTCCAATATTGAATCAAAAACAACAGATGAAAATATTTATGATGTTAATGAAGACACAACTGATGCATCTCATTTCTTAGAACAGCGAACAGAAATTCTGCAAGAAGAAGAAAATGAAGATGAAGAAATAATTGTCGAAGTAGAATTAGACAATTATCTATTATAATAACATTTAGAAGAAAACAAGCTATTCCACTTTGATCATTAGCAATATTACCATACTTTCAACTAATAGGATACAATCTGATCAAATTTCCTTTATTACAATAGATCGTGGGGTATACCTACTGGAGAAACCACGTTAAAAAAAATGCGCCAAGTACATTACCTCATAGGTGGTGCGGAAATGTGTGCATATTATGTAAAATATGAATTTTGTAATTGTTAAAACCGCGATATCTCACGAATAGGGAGTCGTACGGAAAAAAGTGTCTGGACCATTTTTGTAGAGAATTGTATGATCTACAACTTTTGTCCGACCTATTTTCACGATAAAATTGACCGTTTTCGAGATAAATGGAAAAATAAAACTTAATTTTGCACTTTGCACTAGATAAAAATTTTTGCAGAAGTAGGATCGACGGGGATTTTGGACATTTTATTTATAATGGTGTATTTAACGTCACTGCCAATTTTCAGCTCTATGCGAATTTTTCCTAAGTTAAATGTCTATTTTGACTGGACTATAGTTATGTATTAAATAAAAATAAAAGAAACCATCTAGTTCGGTTTTTATTGAACAAAATCAAGAATGCCCACCGCTATTTTCACAAAAAAATTTCAAATGATCATTTTTTATTTCGGGAAAGATAGACCCCATCATTAAAGGTTTTTATTGATAATTTTTCGTGTACTACCACGTCGTATCGGGCGGTCATTTGAGCCGGGAACAACATGTATGGTTAGTCGTTAGTGCTTGGATGTATACATTCCACGAAATTTGTAAATTACCCACTAAGTATGTAAAACTCCAGTTTAAATTTATAAGCCACTTTTATGGTATTATATATTATTTATTTTATATTATTATATTATAATGCCCTAATATATAAAAGAATAACAAAAATAAATTACAATTACTATTATTTATTACTCATGCGTATATAAAAATATATAATATATTTATTGAGTTAGTTGACTTAACCTTCACCTAAGATAATTACATTATTTTCAGTTTTTTTTTATCGTATACGTACCTATGTATATCTACCGAAACGGCCGAACAAAAGTTGTCATTGAAGCAAAATTGGCTAATTTTAACTTAGAATGAAATGCATTATTTCACTTGCATTGCATGTTTTTTTACGTTAAACTCAATTTGCTAAAATAGCTGTGTCACTTCACTTACTTGCCATTATTAATATGCGATATAATAGGTAGCCAAGGACCAATTGGTAGGTATCAGCGGTAAGGAATGCTATTTCTGAATAAAAAATTAACTCCTTATCGATCAGGATCTAATAATGGACATTTATAGGCTTTCATTTTTCACTGTAATAATATCCTAATGAGTCACTGGTATAAACCACTATACCACAAATCGCGTTACGTTAATTTATTGTAAATTTAAACTCTTCAGAATTCAGTATTTACTGAAGCTTCCTGAATTAACATTAAAATCAATAGCAAGGAGTAACACAAAAAATGCACTATTAGAAAAAGAAACCTTAAACTATAATTCGATAAAAAGAGACATTTTAATATTTGTCTAGGATGAGGGTGAAATTAATTAAAATGTAATAAGGACGTTTGTTTATATATTTGCTAGCTGTGTCGACCACGCGTTCCTGTGGCTCTTTTAACGTTATGACAGTTAAAACGGTGAACTTTAAACTTTTTAATACAGTCAAATTAAAATGATGGTTATGTTGTAAACACAAACGCATATAACGTGAAATAGATTGTAGCATCAAGAAATCAAATCAAACCTTAGATAGCAATAGAAGATGAAGTGTTGTGTCATCAAATTAACTTGCACTGCCATCTGTTAGAAACTTATGGAACTTACAAATAATTCCATAATGGAGATAAAAACTATCCTATTTTTTAAGTTGGATCAAATTTTATACAGTAAGCGAAATTTCATAAAAATTTGTTGAATAGTTCCGGAGTTTATCCCATACAAACATTGTGACACGAGATTTTTATATATATTATTATATACATAATTAAAAAATTTGTTATGTACAAGGTGATCGAAAAAGTGAACTTTATACTCATTGTGGACAAACTATAAATTAAATAAAAAATTAAGGATGCTGTCATTTAAACTATACCTTACTTGTCTAATTTTTTCAACACTCTGTCCAGCAGTTACACTATATGGGTCAGTATAAATTAACAAATCAAGAGGTCAGTCAAAAAGAAGTGAATCAGAAGGGTTAGGGTGGTGTAGCGGGTGACCGCTATCACTCACCCTTATGTCCCTATGAAACCCTTAAAAAACATTGAAAATTCACTCTTCTTTATGACACCGGTTATCATATTTGCATCATTTTAATAACAACAACACGAATTATTTATTCAAATTGTCTCATATTATTATCCAACAGTTTCAATTTTTGCACAAAATAAAATCACATTAATCAACGAGGACGTTTTTATGACACACATAGGAAATAAAAAGCTACAATAACAACGTTAGTCCCATATACAATTTTTACCGCAAATGCCTTTTATGAGACAACTACAGCATCGTTACGCTGGTTTTCAAACCGTCAGCGTATGAAATAAACAGCTACTTGTAACAAGACAACGAACGAAATGACGATGCCCCTTACAGGCTTTAGTGGTTTTCAACTAAATTTAATTATATACTCAGCCCTACGAGAGCTTCCTATTCAAGAAGAACACTTTGTAATTCAAATTAGAACACATTTCCTCAAAAAATAAAACACAATAAGGCGTCGTATGTAATGGTAAAGTACTCGTATTTTAGGAATCACTTAATTGCCATTTTAACAGTTAAATAAGTTCGAAACTCGTGCCGAAAATTGCATACAACGGTTATGATGTTCAATTTAACAATTTCGAAAATTTAAATTAATTTAATTCATAGAATTAAAATAAACACTGTCAGTTAAAGGACTATCGACAATTCAGTCCAGAATAATGTTCGCCCACAAAAAACAATTTATAGGGTAGGTAGAATTTTTAAGCCCATTGGAAAAGGAAGACAACGTAACAGTAATGAAAGAAAAAATAATTTACGGGCGATCTGAGTTCGGGAAGGGGAAGAGGGTGAGTTTTTCAGGGTAAAAAGCCGTTTTCCTTGATTTCCTGGAAAACAACAAGTTTTATGGAAAACAGTTAAATGGCAAAGTTGTAGATAATAAAAAGATCTGCAACTTTTGTATTTACACTTTTTTCACATAACATCAAAATTTATGTGAAAAACTCAAATAACCAACTTTTTAGTTTTTTATTTTTCTTTTACAAAAAAACTTTTCTTTCACGAAATTTGTTGAAAACTTACCTATTTATGTCCCAAACACGCTGTAATTTTTTTGATTTGAAATATTTATTTTTCACCTTATTTTTACTTAATATCGGAAAAGCGCCCTAATTTTCAATCGAAAATTCTCACGTCTAAATATCTGCTTTTTTAAAAACGTTGGTGGGCTTTTTCTTAGTTGAAATCTCTACTTTATGATGGTGTGAAACAAATATACTTTACTATGTTGTGTTTTCCCAGGAAATGCAAAAACGAAGAAAACTAAATTAATGTTTTTCAAAATATTATAATGAATAACGTAATCAGTATAAAGTATGTGAATTCAATAGTACGATTTACATGTATATATTATGAGATTTTCTATGACATAAATGTAATAAGAATTTAATAAATCATCTTTTTTACTGAAAAAAAAAAATAGCAGCGGTCACATTTTTTAGATAAAATTCCCTTCGTTTTTTGCATTTCCTGAGAAAACTTACCATAGTAATGTATATTTTTCTTCACACCATCAGAAAGTAGAAATTTCAACGAAGAAAAAGCCCACCAACGTTTTTAAAAAAGCAGATATTTTGACGTGAGAATTTTCGACTGAAAATTAGGGTGCCTTTTCGATATTAAGTAAAAATAAGGTGAAAAAATAAATATTTCAAATCAAAAAAATTATAGCGTGTTTGGGACATAAATGGGTAAATTTTCACCAAATTTCGCAAAAAAAAAAAAAAATTTTTTTGTAAAAGAAAAATAAAAAACTAAAAAGTTGGTTATTTCAATTTTTCACATAAATTGTGAGGTTATGTGAAAAAAGTGTAAATACAAAAATTGTAGATCTTTTTATTACCTACAACTTTGCCATTTAAATTTTTTCCATAAGACTTGTAGTTTTTCCGGAAATCAAGGAAAACCGTTCGTTACCCTTAAAAACTCACCCCCTTCCCCTTCCCGACCTCAGATCGCCCGTAAATTATTTTTCCTTTCATTTCTGTTATATTCTCTTTCTTTTCCAATGGGTTTTATCCTACTATATTTTTTTTTCACTTTTTACTATTTTTGAAGGCTTCAGCACTGGTCTAATTCCCAGCCAACGCAATACTTTTTTATCAGGGTTTATTTAACCTGTAGTATTTTATTCGAGAAATAACCTTCAAAGAAAATTACCATTAGGGAAACTAATCCTTAATTACTTTTATATCTTCCCTTCGCTTTCCCTTTTCCACCACTTTTTGTTATTCCCGTTTGAATAAAAAAGAACACGTTCGAATTTTTCCCGTTGTTAATTTGTAATAAAACAGCATGCAATTCGTCAATTTTAACAGCTCGTAAAAACGAGATAAAAGTGCGTTCGGTAGTGGAACGAGTGAGTGAACTTCATCCTTGCACCCGAGCACTTTATTTTATCATCTAAAGAATGTATATGAAGACTCAAACGAGGCAAATGTTACGTTACCCGACGACTACGTAAAGTTAGCCAGTTCAGTCAGTTAGTGTTTGCACTGTTCTATTTCAGTTTGTTTATTTACTTATTTTCAAACTGATTTATGAGCCCGGGGGCAATTAACATTGTACTTCTTAACAATGTTCTCTATAATTAAACACCACGAATCCGAAAATCTCCAGAATGACTTAAATTTATACATCTCGTTCTATAAATACTGTAAAAGGCGATATGTTACGACAAATAACACGTTACGTTCGTTATTTTCTTCGATTACGAAGTAAAGATAACAAATACAATTATGGTACCTACATCTTAGCTCATCTCACCTGGTAGGTAAGTGAAATACAATTAAAAAAATAGTGTGTTTCATTTTCTGCTTTATGGTGTGATTCCCTCAAAATTTGGAAGTATTCCAACGTAAATCCCTTTTTTTTCTTCTTCTTGAATAATGGAATTTTATTACGAATGAGTGCCTCAGACCTTTGAGAGTTAAAATTGTCCAAGCACAGAGGGTGCAGAGCCACAATTCGAAGGAAGAGTGTAAGTAGATGACACAAAAATTGAATTAAAGACATACGATAAATTCATACCATAAGTGAGATAAGCAACGCTGCAAATAAGTGTAAATGGTGTGTTCCTGTGTAAAATTAATTGATTAGACCTATATGAATGAAATTATGTATTTAAACAATTACCCACCTAATGGTAAAATACATGTTTAGTACCTATTAGTATTTCATTCGATTAAAACATTTTGTACCATTGAACATTTTGGTCGAGGAAGGACGTTGTCTACGTTAAAGATTCGATTAACTACCGATCATCAATCAATCTCCAGTTAATTAGTCAGACTTAAAAGTTCAATATTACACAGTAATAAAAACCTTGTGATCGCGTTGCTTATTTCCGAGCAAAACGACATAAAAAACTGTCGAAAATAACTTTATAACACCTTCAACGTCGATCGAGCACAATTTATAACATCGCATTCGACGTTTGTAAAATGCTGTTGCGGCACGCACTCCTGCAATTCTGATATATTTAAATTTATTATTGATAACATGTCAACGGTAGGTATTCTTGTCTTTATGACTAAAACAAAAGGTGAAGAAACGTATATCAAGCTAGCACGACAAAATTATTTTTCCGATTTCTAACTTGCACTATAATTTGTCGCTAATTTGTTACCAAATCGAAAAATTTGTCGCTCGTGCCGTTTAGCCATAATCAACTGTAGTGCTAGCTTGATATCAAGCTAGCACTACACATAGCGTATCTCGAAAAGGAAATGTCGTAGGATATTATTGTAAAGGCCATAATTTGTCGCTGAAAGATGACACATTCAACGAATTTGTCGCTAGTCTTATCTCCAGCTGATAAGCGAAAAACTGCAGAAAAACCATCAAACAATTAATCAAGGAGTTCTTTGTTACCATTTGTTTTAAGAGATATGATTTATTTACCAAATTTTTTAAATTAGGTTTTCCCTGTTTCCCCCATGTTGGGCAACACGTTACCTTTTGAGAGTTTGATGGCTTTCCAGCAGTTTTTTGCTTATCAGTTTAATATAAGACTAGCGACAAATTCGTTGAATGTGTCATCTTTCAGCGACCAATTATGGCCTTTACAATAATATCCTGCGACATTTCATTTTCGAGATACGCTATGTGTGGTGCTAGCTTGATATCAAGCTAGCACTACAGCTAATTATGGCTAAACGGCACGAGCGACAAATTTTTCGATTTGGTAACAAATTAGCGACAAATTATAGTGCAAGTTAGCAATCGGAAAAATAACTTTGTCGTGCTAGCTTGATATACGTGGTGAAGAAGAGAAAAAGGGAAAGAAAGTGCAAAATAAGTTATGATTAGATACAAATTGAATAGTATTGAATAGTTTTCAGTTTTTACGAATACATATTTGTCATCAAAATATATTTTAAAAATTTTGCCTTTCGACCAAAAAATCTTATAAAAAAATGAAAAGTGGTGCACTGAAAAAAGACAGTTTCTAAGTTGTTTTCGCGTCACATGCTGATAAGACAGAGCTCTTGCTCGGGCATTGAGATTCTACTCATATTTACATTGCATTCAACATTAGAAGTCATTAAAAATAATTATACAACTTATGAGCACTTTTGTTGTTGTAAAGTGCGAAATAGTCTCTTTGATTAGTACGTCGTGTTTGATATGCATCTTGCTCAATCTAGTATCTAATTAGAAACTAAAAACGATAACTCATTAATAAATTCATGTAAACTATTAAATAATCATTAATTGTTTGTTTGAGGTTATAACACACTATTTACTCACTGTATTATAATATGCCTAGGCGAATTTGAACTGACAGTTTTTGTTTAAGTAATTTTCAACATTTTATTTTTCTTTTCGGTAACTATATACCTGTACCAGAATTATTTTATCTTTTTACCATCGCGTGTTAAAAAATAAAATCGTTATAGTTTACACATGTATGTAAAATATTGACAGTATAAAATTTTAGGTTATATTACTCTAAAATAAGTAACAAAAAAGAAATTAAAAATAGTTCTTTTGCAGACATTTGTATGACAATAATTTTATCAGAAAAAATGTTTTACCCAAAATATATTGCACTTTTTTAAATGAACAATTAACTCACAAGGTGTATAGACAATGACAAAAATGTCAAATGTGACAACCAGTCGTTTCGTTTCTAATATCGCATAACCTTAACGTTGTACTTTATCATTGTCTTTCTTGTGCATTAAAACGAGAACGCATCACGTACGTATGTAGGTTATTGATCCAAGAACATACGTTTTGTTTTCACTGCACTTTCTCTGCATGGTTACAACAAAGACAGTTATATTGCATTCTCTTTCCAGTTAAACTAAGAATAGGCACGTGATGGAAAGGATAAAATAATTCTACCTTACAAAATATATTCAAACAATGAAAATTTTAAATTTATATGAACCGTTAGCACATCACATGTACGTACCTCGCAACTTCCTTCTCATTTAAATCAGTTAATTACTTACTAGTTAGGTAACAATGTAATTTATTTGGAAACAGTTATTACGTAATAAAAATCATGTGACAACGTCTACGAAAAGATAAACAGACATTAGTGATAGGACGTAGCAAAAAAAGAACAAAACGTCAAAAAAAATATATAAACATGTAATAAAATAATATAATAGAACGCTATACACAATGAGGTAAAATTACATTATACACAAAAGACACGCATAATGAACGTATTTGTCTTGAAAATCTCGTGCAAAAAATAAAGATAAATACTACACGAACATTTTCACGGCTTTTAAACACATTTTTGTAACAAAGTAATTAAAATTAAGAAAATAAAAATTGCGAACGTAAGAGACTGTTTGAAAACTTTGCTGATAAAAAGAAAACGTAATATAATCAGTAATCATAAGTAAGTTTTCGTAATCAATTTCTTTTTTACTGAGGGGCTGTTCACGAAATACGTCACGCTAAAATTAGCTTTTCTTGACCCCCTCCCCCGGGTGTCACGCTGTCACACTTTCTGTGACCCCCTTGTAAATATTACGTCACAAAAACTAAACCCTCCCCCTGAACATGATAAATTTTAATTGATAATGCACAAATTTTGATAGTCTTAAATATTTATTTTATTTTCATTATAAAATTTAAATAAATTAATAAATATATTTTGTAACGAACAAATAAATAATATTTCTATTTATCAGAAGTCCAAGGATTCTGTAAAATTTTTTGATCAACGGCGAACGTCACGTTGCCATAGACCCCCCCGTCCCCCTTGTATGCGAACGTATTTTATGAACGGTCCCTTATCCGTAATAAACAAATCTTTTAGTTACGTATATAATTAAAATGGTACTTGAAATTCCATTTATCGGGAATTCATATGCGCAGTTAACTATCGAACATTATGTATTTACTTTCAAATATTCAACTTTAAGGAAGTTTGAGTTAAAAAAGTCCCTTTATAAAAGTTACTCTTAAATTTCTTCATTAGTAAGTTTTTAAGTGAAACCGTTAATGCGTCGCTACCAGGTGGCAACAGCAGTTGGCTGCCTTAATCATAAAGTTTCGATAAACTTTTTAAGTAAAAGGCAAAGTTGTGCTGCAAAATTTTATGCTTTTAGTATTAGCTAGCTTTATTTAATGAAAAATCATCAAGTGTGAATTTGAGTCAACGGTTAAAGGTTGTTAGACATTTACCAAGCCGTGGGTATATGTAAGTAAACACATAATGCATAAATATTCAATGATTAATAAACAATGTCGACGCATCACTTATTTGGATAATTTAATTAACATTCCAGCAGCTTGTGGTTGGTATTTTCAATACTCCTTAGATATTTGCCTAAAATGCAACAAGGGCTGTGACTTTTTGTAATCGAGTTTTTAATTAAGATGCGATAATAAATTTAAAAATTGTCCAATTGTCGAATAACCGATCATCCCAACTGAATACCTATTTTGAAAATATTAATTATTGATTTTCTTTGACAAAAACAATAATATAAGACATGAAAAAAAAGTTTGTTAATCATCATAATTGTGCATTATAATATTTTTTACTTTGATCCATAGAATTTTGGATACTTAATCTGAATAAGCCGTATCCTAACCGAACTTTTAAGGACATGCTTAATTTCGCCTTTCTTTTAAAAGATATGTGCCACAAAAAATGCGTTACGTGAAAAACATGGTTCAAGTTCAAGGCAAGTTTTATTTTAACGATTCCAAAAAAAAAAAAAAATGAAATTTCGGTAATTCCCATTTCTACCGTTAAAGTATATCTACGGTTGGTTATCCAGAAATGCGCCAGTAACAATAAATTGCGGACACAGACAACCGATTCCCCTAAAATTTTGGTAATGTGCCAACAGGAATCTGTTTGTTTATAAAGCTTTGCTTCTGAATAATCGAACTTTGCTTCAGGGGAATTTAAGACGTAATCTGCGTAGATTTTAAACCGCAAAAAATACATCAGTTGTTTGATAGGTATGTACTACATCTCACTGTCAACCAAATAACTAACAATTTATACAATTTTGTATATTTTTCGAAGACACATTATAAATTAATATCATGATTACGCAGGAGCACAAAAAAAACATTGACGTACGTTCTACCAGAAATTATTTTAGTTTAGTTCAGTGGATGCTTTGTTCGATAAATAACTGTTAGAGGTAGTTCAAAATCTCATGAGTTGTGGCCTTAGAGTGCGCAAAGATCTAAATAAGCTCCACCTCTTGCGTCTCTCTGGCATTTCAGAGCTCATGAGATTCTGAAATACCTCTACCTACCCACCTACCTACTACTGATTACTATCTCTTTTTAAAGAGAAATTTTTGTTTACTTACTTTTAATTTTATGTAGATATGGATCTTTAATCAATTGTAAAAACATTCAGCTTCTAGCTCAATCAAATGAGAAAAATAAATGAGGTTTTTTAAATTTAGGTTAAAAAAGAAGTTTAATTGTATTATTAGTACAAATTTAACGTGTCCTCAGGGCGTCTGGGAAATATTATAGAAACGGGTAGAGGGGGGTTACAATGAGAACGTCTGGTCAAAGTTGCGACAAAGAAAAATTAGCAATTTCCATTTACAAGAAAAGAAAAAACAAGTGAGCATATAAAACCATCTGCACTTATACGTTCGAAAATAAAATTTAAATTGGCAATGACCTGTTCTCATTGTTTGTAAATATCGGATTATAAACCACCCGGTAAGGTAAAATTACGATCGAAGCAGCTTTCATCGTCTCATAAATACACTCACTCTTGTCTGGTTTGTATAACCATAAAAAAAAAAACGAATTTACAAAATGCAATGTAAGTACACATTTACGCTTGGTTATAAATACAAGTTGAGTGTGTGTATAAGTGCGTAGCGCAATTACACGATCGAATTTCTGACGTTTCGAAAAAAAATCCCTCCCACGATATTTTTCGTTATAATATTTCATGAGGGGTAATAACGTAAAGACGTGAACACTTTCAGAGCAATAATTATGCGCAAACAAATTACTGGGATAGTTTACAACCAGTTCTTAAATTAGATAGAACTTTTTTTTTCAAGATTTCATGTTACAAGGCCAACCGACAGTTATTTTTCGAATAATAACTCTATAAGCGTTTGACGTATTTTATTTAGAAGCACTTTTGATTATTAAAAAAGAAAAGCTGTGTAGATACTTATATCTAATATATAAAATTTTCGTATGAAATTATGAACTTTTAAAATGCATATTCATACCTATAGGTCTGAGAATCTGGAACTATCTATTTTGCATTAATATTTTTTTAATGATTTGGCATTAAAAAATATATATAACCCGTAATTTTCATTCTTCTACCACCAACCTCCATTTTTTAATAGCGATATTAGTACTGTAATAATCTTCAACTCTCAGTGGTCGATAACTGATCAATTATTATCAATCGATTAGTCATCCCCGCCAGGCGTCTACTGATGTCACTACTCACCCAGCAAACAGCACGCACGGAGTGGGGATGAGAATGAAGCAGATTTTTTTAGAATGTTACAGGGAGTTCAAATATGTTCCAAGAAGTAAAAGAATGTTTTATTATAACATTTCAGAATTATTTGGCAATGTTCAAGAATGTTGCAGAAACTTGAAGATCATTCAAGAACGTTTCAGAATGTCAAAAAAAGTTAGAGAATGTTTTGAATCATTATGGGATGTTCTGGATAGTTCTAAATTCGTTTTAAATTCGCGAATATTCTAGAATGTTCCATCAAACGTGTGACATATTCTTACCCGAGCAACGCCGGGCATTGCTGCTAGTATTAACTAAAATAATGTTTTCTGTTTATTTAAAAACTAACCCTTGGTTGCCAGAAAGTGGTAGAAATTCTCTCCCAATTGACCAACAGTGGCGGCCGACCTCGAAATCAAGAACCACTACCTCTGATAGACCCTGTTCAAACTTTGTTGATGTAAAATTCTCAGAAACTAGACAGGTTACAAATGACAGAATATTTTCTAATACACATATGGGTTGTAATTAGTTACATAATTTAAAATGTATGTTTCATTGAGTAGCCAACGAACCAAACTTTCAATTACTTTGAAGATATAAATGTACCTACGCCACTGCATGTAAGCAAAAGCCTGACAGATCCTTGGGATCCGTGAATTGACCTGCCTCGTTTCTGAGAATTTTACATCAACAAAGTTTGAACAGGGTCTACAAGTCACGCGTTGGTTAACTCGTGGGGTGTGATCGGTGTCGTCCCATTTCGTACCGCGAAAATATTCTACCTGCTTTATTCCCATTTCGTACCGTCGCCCATAAAATAATTATTAATATTCCCATTTCGTACCGCGAAAATATTCTACCTGTTTTTTTTTTTATTTTGGACCGTCGCCCTGTAGAGTATTCACGGTAATTAAGTAAATTGTTTTTGTAAGACTGTACACTCCAGGAGATTTAATAAAGTCGTCTTAATTAAATTATGCTATAGCTTATCTCGAAATACGTATTTATTACAAAATAGAGATTATTAGATATATTATAACAAATTAGGTACCAATTAGTGGCAAAACCAAGATTTGCTAATTTTCCAAATTAGGGTGTATTTGAAAGGGTGGATAGTGGGAGATTTGAAATAAAAATTCTGTAAGTTAGTTTCATTTTGTAACCGGCAGCAACTAAGTATGGAAAACGTGATTGAAATAGTGCAAAGTTCGAGGGGTGGTGAAATAGCTGTTTATTCGGGGTATCAACACTATTTAAAGCGCAAAAACAAAAACGGATCGAAAAATTGGTCCTGTGTAAATCGAAACAAGTGTGGTGGTAGTTTGACAACAGTTAATAACAATATTATTAGCAAAAATAAAGAACATACGTGCACACCCGATGAACCTCGTACGGAAGTTTTAAAGTGCTTAGAAAAATGCAAGAAAAGAGCTAGGGAAGAATTGAATCCAATACCAAAGATTTTTAACGAAGAATTCTCTGAACTGAAGGATGCTGGTTTAGATTTCGTCACGGAAGTATCCTTATTTTCGAACAAGAGGAGTGCCTTATATAGAAATCGCCAGCGAGCACGAGGCTTCACAAGTTTTTCAAGCAGAAAGGAAATAGTACTTCCACCAGATTTAAAAGAAGATTTTTTATTGGTTGATGATGGGGATGAAGATCGTATATTAGCATTCTGCAGTAAGTTCGGCGTTCAATGTTTACAAGAGTCGAGCTACTTTTTTGCGGATGGAACTTTCAAAAGCTGCAATAAACTCTTTAGTCAATTGTATACTATACATGCAGACTTAGGTAGCTCGCTTGATACAACAAACATAATACCAGTTGTTTATGCTTTAATGCCCGATAAAAAACGAGCTACGTACGAGAGACTATTTTCGTGTATCAAATCAAAGATACCCCAATGGCAGCCGCAACAATTCAAGACGGATTTTGAAATTGGTGCTATGCAAGCAATCAGAAAAGTATTCCCAACCGCTGTAGTTACGGGATGTAACTTTCATTTTAATCAATCCCTTTGGAGGAAGGTTCAAGAAGAGAGTATGTAAATTAAATGATTTTTTATTACATTTTTATAATTTAAATATTTTGTTATCGGGTCAGGTCTTTCGGTTTCATACCGTGAAAATGCGGAAATTCGTAGGCATGTACGGTTATGTGCAGCATTATCCCACCTACCACCAACCGCGACCGAAGATGGATTCTTGTACATCATGCAATACTGTCCAGAAAATGCAGCTTTGCAACGATTCACCGATTATTTTGTTGATCAGTGGTTGGAGAATGAGACGATCGGAGAAAGCTGGATTTGTTTTGAAGAAAAACACCGAACGACAAACAGCCTAGAAGCATGGCACAGTAAATTAAACAGAGCAATTGGGAAGCATAACCCTAATTTACTAGAACTCGTCAAGGGGCTGAAAGACGATTCTGTTAACGCAGGATTTTTAAAAAAACGAACCGATCTATATCTATTGACGCCCTCAAAAAGAAGAAAGCTATACATAAATAAAGATATGTCAATACAACAAATTGTTGAAGATTTTTTTAAAGAAAAAACAACAATCGGCACATGCCTAGAAAAACTACAATATATAATATGTTTTAACCGCTAATTTCCAAATATTACTTTATTTTGTAATAAATATATATTTTTTTAAATTTACAAAGTTGTGTTTTATTTACATATTGCTTACTGTTAGTTAATTAAACATCCGATTATTATTATAATCCTAACTGCACGACTATTCGCAGAACGCGGTACGAAATGGGAATGACCACAGGTATATATTTGGGACGCGGTACGAAATGGGAATATTAGGGGTAACGGTACGAAATGGGAATAAGCCACTCGTGGGTCCGCTGCTCACTTCACCCTGTTGTGCGCACGCAACTTCCGTTACATTTTACACTCAACGCGTCAATAGAAATAAGCACTATTTTTTTAGTCTTCTACAATCTACACTACAGCAGGGACTTTAAGTCACAAACAAACAAATTCAATAACAGAAGAAACAATTCTTTGGTGAAACATCTTTATGTTTTACTTGAATAAACACCTATGCTCTTAAAAATAGAACACAAGTTCATGAAAAGAATAGCACCTTTTTGTTTCTGAGTAAATAACGGAATATTGAGACAATGTAACTTTATATTATTGTGCGGTTCAACTAGAAAACAATAAAAAACTCATTTGTTACTAGAGAATGTGCAATATGTATGAACAATGTATATAGTAAAGTGTTTTGAACAAGACTACGCTATGCTATATGGCAATTTCATTCCATTTACTTATGTGCGACAAGATATGTACCAAAACAGCTACCTAAATAAATGCTTTATTTGCCACATTTTCTCACCAAAGAATTTTACTTACGACAAGCAGTAAGTGCTCTACCTAATAAAAGGTCAAGTGGCAAACTAAAATTTACATACGAAGTCTCTGCTTAACGGCTATCGTTTGACAGTTGAAAACCAAATGCTACTTTGCGATAACATTTTATTTAATAGAATTATGCACGCGATAGGAATTAGGAACGGAATTTTATTAACGAGAGAGTATTGGTTGGCGCAAATGGAGCGTTTCAATACTGTTTACATTCCTTTTGGTTTGTTAACAATTAAATTATGCTCAAAACGCTCAATTGCAAATTTCAGGGCTAATTTTTATATGCATTTTTTTTAGAAGCCGATCGATAAGGCTGCGCTTTAAATCGCAGATTAAATAGTCTACGTAAAAGGGCCATGGAAGAGACACACAGAGGCTACATTATGAAAAACAATTTACAGGAAGACTGTAGAGTTATTCAAGAATATTTCATGAGACGGTATTATGTAGAAGTGCATGGCTCGCTGTATGAGCGCCGTGGGCTATAACCAGTGGCGGTGCAAATATTTACAAGGTTACGGAAGAGTGCTTTGGCAAAGGCCGAGAACTTTCGATAACAGGCGTTTTAATTGGTGCTACAGTCTAATAAAAAATTAATTTTAATTATTAAATAATTAAATTGAGTAATTGCAATTTTATTATTTGTTTCAATTTTGACGCCATAACTTTACATAGAGATAATTATAGTTTATTACATTTTGAAACGAAATATTTCACTTTGCTGTAATTTAATTAATCACACAAGTAATCGCTAGAAAAATCATCATTTATTGCTTTTTGTTCTTTTTAACGTATATCCAAGGATCTATTACAGCTTCTTTACACTTCAGCATCTATCTATCTTTTCACAAAAAAAAACATGGCATTCACCTGGCTATGTAATACCTGTTCGTTATCAACTACAAACTTAACGTAGATAATTTTGAATAGCAACCAAGTTAAATATTTAACAGCATAAATGTGACAGAGCTGAAAAGCAAATACTCATCTACAGAATTCTGTAAGTGAGGAAACTGACACGATACACAAACGATAAATCCGTGATGAACAGCTAGTAGTGATAAAAGTAAAAAGCATCTAAATACATACATATGTTCGTATAAATATGCATATGCTATAGTAAATTGCCAAAATCGACGACACGTTATGGGAAAATAAAAATATTCAATAAAGCAAAATTACAAACACGTGTAGTATTAAAAAGACTCAAAATTGAAAGGTTGGGTTTTTTTAATTTTTAGAAGGTTTTAAAATATGATTCAAAACGTTTCTCCAATATGAAGTCTAGTTCTAAAATAAAATAATCTTTTTGTTGAAATATTTATTATTATACGTAATGCCCCATGAGATAAAATATATAATTTGGAGAACGCATGGAATATGATATGTTTTTTCAACTACATCTCTCTCAAAATATATCCTGTTACATGAAAGGGTATAGCCGAATGAATATGGGAAATCTGCCCCCGCGGCTTTTTCGACTCGCACTCAGGGGGTCGATTTGGTGTCAAATAAAAATAAATCACCTCAATTTTTAGCTCTTTAATTCAAACGGTTTTCGAGATTTTCAAAAAAACCTGTTTTTTCGATTTTATTTTCATTTTTATAGTGAAATTCAAAATTAATTGAGGATTATTTTGTTTCTAATTCTTATGAGTCTGACATGAAAAAATAATATGATCATTATTCTTGTTGTGTAGCAAATATGATTGAAAATGTTTGATAAACTATGTCATTGTGAAAAAAAATATTTTCTATGCATTTTAGATTTTAGAAAGAAAAAAAACGAGTTTTTAATTTTTTTCATATTGTTCCACCACTTCAAAAAATTCAAAAAAAAATCCTGAGTGTAAAGGAGTATAAAATACATTTCCTGCGAATTTTGGTGAGTGAAATATTTTAGAAAGGCTAAAAAAATAAAGATTTTAATTTTCTTTTATCCCCTAAAAATCGGCTTTTCGTTTAAGAATCATGATCATATTATTTTTTCATGTCTTAGATTCATAAGAATTAGAAACAAAATAATGATCAATTAATTTTGAATTTCACTATAAAAATAAAATCGAAAAAACAGGGTTTTTTTTTTTTTTGAAAATGAGAAAGAGCTAAAAATTGAAGTGAATTATTTTTATTGGACACCAAATCGATCCCCTGAGTGCGAGTCAAAAAACCCGCGGGGGAAGATTTCCCATAATAATCCGGCTATACCCTTTGTTTTAAACTAATCGAACCTTCAAAATATTGAGAACAAAGCCTCAAAAGTTTTTAATTTCGTTTATTGGTCATACATAGGTATGTGAAAAGATAGCTGAATGGACTTGGACGGATTTTCCTATGTCACGTCTTGATGACAATTTTTACTTGATAACTGGAACATATTGGGCGCCAACATCGATAAGCCGAATTTTGTGGAGAATCCCTTAATTAAGACGATTTTAATGTCACTTAATAGCGGTAGTACGCAAACAGTGGGGCAGTTCAGTTTCAACCATTATTTTCATCAAAACGTGCTCATAAAATGTTTTCTTTTGGCCAAAAATTAAATCTTATACAAAAGTTGAAAATCGTGCATTTAAAAAAGTACTACAGTAGACTTCCGATTATCCGGACCCCGATTAACCGGAACGCTGCATTATCCGGAATGATATCGATTTTTAAATCCGCCGTTTTATCCGGAACTGGAGTGATGCGGCTCCCGTTTATCCGGAATTTTCCTAAACTAAACTGTCTACTAGTACATTTGGTTAGTCCAAATGGTCAAAAGAATGTGCCTCGGTATACAACACCCTCTGAAGGACATCTTTCAGATGGTGTTGCTCGGTGCCGCCCCACTGGACCGCACCCGACCCGTTAGTTGATAACGGCATATTTTATGTCTGTTTATGTTAGGCACAAGTGCAACACATGCGGCCGAAATCTTTTATCTTTTTAATTGACCATAGAAACTATGTCTTCTGCTGATTTTGCTGTTGCTAGAAAGCTAGTGGCTAGGTAAAGAGCTTAGTGCAGGGCTGCAAGTTGCACAGATTATTTACATATGTAATAATAAATGTTCTTCAATAAGGTCTCATAGTTTCCGTCTCCCGATTCCGATTATCCGGAAAATTCGGTCATCCGGAATAGGTCCGGTCCACATTATTCCGGATAATCGGGAGTCTACTGTACCTACATATATATATATATATCTATCTGTAACATGAAGTAAATACATACAAATGCTCATTTTCAAAAAATAATCAGGTATTATTATTCAATAACTTGATGTCTCGATACCTCGAAGTTTGCCTGTGTGACATCTAATGGTGATTCGATTTATTGTAGTTCGACTGTATTATTTTCAAGATTGTGTTGCACTTATCCGTGGTTCTGGACCATTACGTATCGACAGAATTTAAAGTTTTATAGAAATTTGAAGGACACTTAATTGGCCTCCAAAGTTGTTGATGGATTCATATTCATACAGTTTAGAATTTATGATACGTAGCATGCTTACTTAAATTTTATAGGGTATAGGTAACTAACTTAAAATAATCTAGATTGTAACTAGCATATATCACACGTTTGATGGAATATTCTAGAATATTCGCGAATTTAGAACTATCCAGAACATCCCATAATTATTCAAAAAAACATTCTCTAACTTTTTTTAACATTCTAAAATGTTCTTGAATGATCTTCAAGATTCTGGAACATTCTTGAACATTGCCAAATCATTCTGAAATGTTATAATAAAACGTCATTTTACTTCTTAAAACATATTTGAACTGCCTGTAACATTCTAAAAAAATCTGCTTCATTCTCATCCCCACTCCGTGCTGTTTGCTGGGTGAGTAGTGACATCAGTAGACGCCTGGCGGGGATGACTAATCGATTGATAATAATTGATCAGTTATCGACCGCTGAAAGTTGAAGATTATTACAGTACTAATATCGCTGTTAAAAAATGGAGGTTGATCGTAGAGGGGTGAAAATTAAGGATTGTATGCATTTTTTAATGCCAAATCATAAAAAATAAAAAAGTCCAAAAAATAAAAAAGTTAGGGGTGGACAACCCTTATCACTTAGGGGTATGAAAATAGATAGCAGCCGATTCTCAGACCTACTGAATATGCATATAAAATTTCATAAAAATCGGTCAAGCCGTTTCGGAGTATGGCAACTAACATTGTTACACGAGAATTTAATATATTAGATGCATTGGATGTAACTAAAAATTAATCTTTTGAACATGGCCACTGCGTAATGTGAATCAGGAAAAATATTCAGCAATAGGAAAAACTACATAATTAAGACCAAGGCTGTTTCACATACATATTACATTCTCCAGTATTTGTTAGGCTTAGTTGTATCCATATTGACTCGCGTTTCCAACAAGAAAAATCAATGGATCACAACTATTACATGACAATACGATACAAAAAAATATTGTCACTCCTTTTTTAGCCACATTAATTTGGTTACCGTGCTAACAATAAAGATAGCAAAGGTCAGTTTGATAAAAAAAAAAAAACGATTGCTGGTCTGTATCTCGGAAAGTTTTTTTAATTAAAAAATTGCGGTCAGTGTATTTATTTACTGGTGATGACTGAAAACAGAATGAATATTACACAACGTACGTAGGTAAGTATATTAATTTATGTTCGTTATTATGTAAGTATGTTCATACAGAAATATTGGAAATTAACGACTATTGAACTGTTTTCTACAGATTTTTGTGTTACAACTTACAGCCGATGTCTTTATGTAAACTTTCAAACTTTAATTTGAAGTATCAATCAGTGAAGGTTCCATTATTTTTTTTTTTTACTACTATGTAACTACAAATTAAAAAAACAGCATTTATTCAAAACTTTCCGTTTAGTTTTTAAATGTAATCAAGTTTTATAATTACGTATAAACCACTTTTTTGTACAACAAAATGTTCTTAGGAACATAATTACCTACAAACTTTCCTTTGCAACATTTTCAGTTAGTAGATACATATGTAACTACACAAACAAACGGTTTTATTTTCATTAAAAAAATGTTATATTACGTGAGAAAGTGATATGGTATTAAAAGTCAACCTTTCGTTTTTTTTTTTTTATTATTTTTTAGCGCAATGACAGTAAACTAACAACTTTCAACAACGAAAGTAAGTATTTTGTTGAAGCCTTTGACGTTTATTTTAATTAAATGTACCCTTGCATTGGAAGCTATTAACAGATTAACTATTTTTAATTTTGATTTGCTGGTCAAGGCAAAACAGCTAATAAAAAAAATCAATTTTAATTTTTGTTTTTTAAAAATAAAACGGTGTACTTTTCCTATTACATTTTGGAAACTTGGTGTATGTATGTAATTACATAACTCATTTTATTTGGCCATAATAATTTATCTAAATTAGTTGAGTTTCAACGACTTAAAAACATCACAATAAATTACACAAAATAGCTATTTATAATTTGAAATTTCTTGAATACAGTTAAACTTCTGTTATCTCCAACTACTACAACCTGAAATTCTTACTAATAATAAGATAAATATTTTTTTGTAGCCTTGAGATAAAATGAATGAAAGTAAATTATTTTTTTTTAATAATTCGTTGCACTGTAAAAGTATGCAACTTTATTACCTATATATATGTTATGGCGCAGACTAAAATACTATTTACAATTTCTTCTCCCTATTATTACCTACAGTTGCAAAGTGCAATTAAAATCAAATTAGTAGCATAGTGAACCAAATACTTGGAATCATTACCTGACCGAGAAATTTACAGGATTATAGATTTAGATAAACAAATGATCGTTTAGTCTTTAATGTATAAATTCCCATCAAACAACTGATTTGAATCCGAACAATTTGGTAGGGGAATCATAAATTCGGCACCAGCTAGACCTTGTTCAAATTTGTTGATGTAAAATTCTCAGAAACGAGGCAGGTTAATTCTCAAGGGTTCCAAACATCTGTCCGGGCTTTCATACACAGACAGTGGCATACATTTAAATATTCGTATAGTAATTGAAGGTTTGCTAGGTACTTGATAAGACATACATACATTTCTAAATCAATGATTAATTTTTAACCTAAAATACTGTTATTTTGTTTTCAAATTCGCCCCCTCGTGAAAAAATCTTAACTACACCATTGGAGTAACAAACACATTACAAGCGAAATGTTGACGACGCTGAGTTTTGAATGTGGCTCCACAATTGCCTTCAGGATTTTAAGATAGATATGTTATATCTAAATTTCAAAAACGTAACTTTTGGCCTTGTTGAGAAATATTATGTGAAATACATAACAGGTCAAAGTAATTAAGATAGTAACAATTTCTAAGCAAAAAATGACGGTACAAAGTTCGAATTGTCTTCAAGATTGTAAAGTATCCTTATATCCCAAAATAAAAAAATAAAAAAAAACTCAATTAAGTGAAGTAAAATGATAAAATAAATAATAGAGTACCAGTTCAAAATGAAGAATTTACGAATGCTGACGATGAGTTCGAAAGTGGCGCCAGAATGGCCCTCAGAATTATTTTTTTTTGGCCTTGTTGAGAATTATTACACGTGAAATAAAGGACACAACAACTAAGAGAGTAACGTTTCCAAGGTATCTCTTGTTGTTGAGAGAATCTGGCCTGATAATATTATCTCATTACATCAAGGTTTTGAAATAAGAACCTACGTATTAGATGAACTCCAAAATTCAAGAGTTATTAAATTGTCCTGTTTGGTTTTTGAGATTAGAATATCTCCAAAATTATTATCTTCTTTATGTTTCTTTTTATTTAGAATTTAGGGATCTGAAAAAAGGCAATTTCAATCTTTGGCGAAGAACTTGAATGTGGGACAGAAAAATTGTAGCATATATCTACAGTTTCGAGAACCCTTTAATTTAAAAATCAAAGCCTAAAGAAGCCAAATTGATACAACATTTGGATTTTGGAGTTAAGAAATATTTAAATCTTGATCTACTGAGGTAATTCAGAGTCAATATTCTAAATTAGCGTCACAAGATAATATTTTCAGTTATTTTGTTCTGTTTCAGGTGATGCCCACAACAGGACCAGGAATTGCATTTTATTTTTTTAATTTGATGCTAGGATATCTTGCAATTAAGACGCACTGGGGCAATTCTGAAATCAAATGAAAAGTGAGTCTTAGTTTCCTAAATCCACGTTGACCTGTATTGAAACGTTTTTTTTTTTGCTGAACGTTACCTACAAGTTTTACAAATCCATTTAACAAACTTTATTTTTTCAATTTCATTTGACTACCTATATGTATTTGGGTCAGCATTGGCAGTTAATTTATTTATACTTACAATACATATATTTTTATTTTATTTTTTACCCAAATAAATATTCCAAAAATATTTTATTGGAACATTATCGAGTAAGTAATACATTTCCTTTGCGTTATGATAAAATTAAATGAGCCATTTCCCTCCAGGACAGTTTTAATAGCATTCGGAAACACAATTCTTCGAAACGTTAATTATATCATCGACGTCACCAAAGAAACCACGACAATAATCATTTAATGACACATTATTATAGAAATGATGAAAAATTAACAAATACTTAAACTACTTACTGCAGTTGCAGCAACTCCCAATAAAAATCAACATCAATCACATATTTCACAGAGTTTAGATCATTTTTCCGGAGAACCCATATATATTTTCTCGTCGTTGGAAAGAGCAAAGCTTAAATTTAGAAGTGACTTGCTATATTTCCTATGTACACATAAAATTAATTGATGATAAAACGTTTACCAATGAAGAATATAACGGAAAAATAATATTTTTAAAAATCCAGTTACACATTTTATAAAAGTAAGTTAAAACCTAAAAGTTAATCATTCATTAAAGAAACTTTGCCCTGATATAAATTAGCCTCTTAATCCACAGTAAATCTGCATAATGGAGGATTAAACGGTGGCGCGATAAGGATAAAGTTAAGGGTTTTTAAATTTCCACGTCCGAATCCACAAAATTATAAAGTTGAACAGTGACACAAAATAAATTAGGGACTTTTAAAAGTTTAGAAGCTACTACAGGAAGAAGTGATTAATTCACTGGTTATAATGCAAATATATAGATTTAACTTTTCGAAGAAGTAAAGGATGTGGGCCAGTAAGGTCTCTTATTAGAGTCCTTCAACGAATTTACCTTATTATCTCAAAATTTAGGTTAGTTGAGGATGAATCTCATCACGTTCCTGAAACTATTTTTCAAAGAGTTCACAAAAACGGTAATCATTGTCGACATATATTTTGAAGGGAAATTCAACTTTTCAACAAAATTACCATATGTTAACTTAAACTTTGAGAAAGGCAAAAAAATTTTAGTTAGGTACAATATTTCAAAATTTTGATATATCGGTATGACTATTCTCAAAATTATTTTGTTTCTTTGTTTCATGTTATACATGCTCTCAATTACGCCAAAGGCACTGATTAACATAGGACTTGTGACATGACATTCTTTAGACGTATATCAAGCTAGCACGACAAAGTTATTTTTCCGATTTCTGACTTGCACTATAATTTGTCGCTAATTTGTTACCAAATCCAAAAATTTGTCGCTCGTGCCGTTAAGCCATAATCAGCTGGTATGCTACTACACATAGCGTATCTCGAAAACGAAATGTCGTAGGATATTATTGTAAAGGCCATAATTTGTCGCTGAAAGATGACACATTCAACGAATTTGTCGCTAGTCTTATCTTCAACTGATAAGCGAAAAACTGCTGGAAAACCATCAAACTGGCACTACATATGGCATATCCCGAAAAGGAAATGTCGTAGGATATTATTGTAAAGGCCATAATTTGTCGCTGAAAGATGACACATTCAACGAATTTGTCGCTAGTCTTATCTTCAACTGATAAGCGAAAAACTGCTGGAAAATCATCAAACTGGCACTACATATGGCATATCCCGAAAAGGAAATGTCGTAGGATATTACAGTAAAGGCCATAATTTGTCGCTAATTTGTCGCTGAAAGATGACACATTCAACGAATTTGTCGCTAGTCTTATCTTCAACTGATAAGCCATAATCAGCTGGTATGCTACTACACATAGCGTATCTCGAAAACGAAATGTCGTAGGATATTATTGTAAAGGCCATAATTTGTCGCTGAAAGATGACACATTCAACGAATTTGTCGCTAGTCTTATCTTCAACTGATAAGCGAAAAACTGCTGGAAAATCATCAAACTGGCACTACATATGGCATATCCCGAAAAGGAAATGTCGTAGGATATTACAGTAAAGGCCATAATTTGTCGCTAATTTGTCGCTGAAAGATGACACATTCAACGAATTTGTCGCTAGTCTTATCTTCAACTGATAAGCGAAAAACTGCTGGAAAATCATCAAACTGGCACTACATATGGCATACCCTCAAAAAGGGAAAATGTCGTAGGATATTACATAAAGGCCATAATTTGTCGTTTTGAAAGATGACACATTCAACGAATTTGTCGCTAGTCTTATCTTCAACTGATAACCCGATAAAACTGCGGGAAAAAATCTAAAACTACACATAGGCGTACCCTCGAAAAGGAAATGTCGTAGGATATTATTGTAAAGGCCATAATTTGTCGTTTTGAAAGATGACACATTCAACGAATTTGTCGCTAGTCTTATCTTCAACTGATAAGCGAAAAACTGCTGGAAAACCATCAAACTGGCACTACATATGGCATATCTCGAAAAGAAAATGTCGTAGGATATTACTATAAAGGCCATAATTTGTCGCTGAAAGATGACACATTCAACGAATTTGTCGCTAGTCTTATCTTCAACTGATAAGCAAAAAACTGCTGGAAAACATCAAAAAATTTAAAGAGGAGTTCGTTGTTACATTTTTTTTCAAGAGACCGGATTTATTTACCAAATTTTTTAAAATTAGGTTTTCCCTGTTTCCCCCAAGATGGACAACACGTTACCTTTCGAGGGTTTGATGGCTTTCCAGTAGTTTTTTGCTTATCAGTTGGCGATAAGACTAGCGACAAATTCTTTGAATGTGTCATCTTTTTAGCGACAAATTATGGCCTTTATATTGATATCCTACGACATTTCGTTTTCGAGATACGCTATGTGTAGTGCTAGCTTGATATCAAGCTAGCACTACAGCTGCTGATTATGGCTAAACGGCACGAGCGACAAATTTTTCGATTTGGTAACAAATTAGCGACAAATTATAGTGCAAGTAAGAAATCGGAAAAATAACTTTGTCGTGCTAGCTTGATATACGTATTCTTTAGATTAGATGTTACTATATATTTTGGTATCCTAATTAAATTCTCAAAATAGATTTTTTATCACCCATAGTTACCCTGTAAAAAGTACGCGTTCCGTCTGATTTCGCAAAACGAACACAATAACCTTCGAAATTTAAATCGGTCAGATTTTTCAGCATCTTGCGTGCGACTTGTTTTTCGTAGAATTAATTAGTTACAATGAATATGGATGGGTCACAAGGGATGATGTAAAAGTAATAGGCCTATCTTCTTGGAATTCAACTGGGGTATTGATACCAAAGTTAATATTTCTTTCGGAACCAGTAATTCCAATTTGGTTGATAATGAATTTTGTTAAAGCAATGGATCGGACCCAAATAAAACTTTCCGAGAATTATTACAATAAAAATTAAAGGGGGAGTATTTGCGGGCCTGTAATAGGGGAAATAACGTAAGATGAAATATTTGACTACTAAATAAAACTGAATTGCGAGTTTGGAACACTCAAATTAGTTGTTGCAAATCTTCTTAGAAATGAGCCATTTGTGAGTGAAAGAAATAAGACGTAAAATGCGTCAATCGATTTATTGTGTTAAAAAATAATAAGAAAAATAAAAGTTTAGGGGATTAAAAAAATCTGAGACTATTTTCGGATTTTTCGGCGAGTTTTACATGAGAAACAGCTTCACAAAAAAAGTTAATTTATGTTGACTTGTTAAATTAATTCAAAACATCTTAAAATTCTGGTTCCAAATCCTCCATTTTTTGACTCGTGCCACTCGTGGACTTTTTATTCTTGGGTTTTGAATTGAAATTAGCAGACCAAATAAAATGTACAATTCCAAACTCTGTTTACACACATGTATATATTTACTATTTTTTTCTCTACATCCGAATTATTGATCCATCGAATGACCCACATCAAATGGCATGTAATTAGGTTTAGGTAAACACCGGTTTTATTTTAACGGCCTTAGACTTTTTACTGCTGCTAGAAGTCTTTTTTTTTATTAACTAACCAAATGATTTCGTTAATTCGTTGAAGATAAAATAGTTCGAACGAATATAGAAGCACTTGAGTGTCTTTTTTATTAAAAAAAATATATAAATATATCGCACAATAATGCTGCGAATTTATTATTGTGATTTTAATAAATAAAAACGTTGCAACCTTTAATTAAGTTTGTGACGTCAGTTGTTGCTGAAAATAGACTCATAATTAAATTTGACTTCCCCTAGAAATCGATACAATAACTCTAACGTTAATAACCGGCAAAATTGCATCCTATTAAGCAAGCAAAAAACTAAATGAAGTACTAATTGAGAATGGGGGAAATATTGTTTGTCAGTGCCTATTAGACGTTTTGATTAGTCTAGTAGGTATTCCAAAAAAAAAATTCTATGCTTAAAGTCATTACTGAAGTTCCTCAAGGCTTCGAATAAATCATGAGGAATTGAATTAGAAAAATTCTAATATGAAGACACCGAGGAAGTACATAAATTAGTTACAAAACTAAATGGGGGCTAAAATTTCAGTTGTGCTCGTTTCTTTCACACCAGTTTCTCACGTTATGATTTTTCAATCATGATTATAAAATATTTCTAATAATAAGGTGATCATTTAATGAATATTTGACCCATCTCGACATTTGTATTAATAATAAGTTCTTGTAGCTACTTAATAAGACAGTACGACCCTGTACAAGTATGTTAAGTATTATTTACTGTTCTGACACGGTAGGTAGAATAGGTACTTAAGAAAATATGTCGTAGGTATGTTGTAAATAGAAAATTTCCAAATACGATGCAACCACTCAGGATGGAACACACGTGCTATGTGCTAGCTGCTGGTCGATTGTACACTTCAAAATTGGAGTGTCTATTTGCCGATGATGTCACACGACGGAATGCATATTGACAAACCGTAGTTACCTATATTTATGTATTTAATTGTTATGGATATCTAGACACCGTTTGTCTATTTTATACGCAAACCCCTTTTGTCTGACATCAATTCAAAGTAAGCACCGATTTGCATGAACAACAAAAGTATCTGCAGAAATGTATACAGCTACTAAACATTATTCACAACAATCGACACTAATAATCACTGTCTACCAGTAGAAGCTGATTTTAATACTGACAACGCTATAGAAGGTTATTTTGCTTCCATTAAAAAAAAATTCTTTGGTCACACAATAATTAAATGTTCATTAGCTGCTTTGGAAAGAGACTAATTACGAATTAAATGCAATTATAATTTGCCATATAAGAGTGCCAAAAATAGCCAATAAACATGAAAGAACAATAGTTTTTAATCATGTGTTGATTAAGGGCTCATTAAAGATTAATTAAGTGTCCTACTTAGAAATTAAATGCTTCGGGATTTTTTTAAATTACTGTTCTGTTAGTTTAAAAAGTAGAGAGCAAAAAAAATATTTAAACAATAAAAATAAAAAAGCTTTTTTGGTCAGACAATAATTAAATGCTCATTAGCTGCTTTGCAAAGAGACGTAATTACGATTTAAACGCTCCAGGCATATTTAAAAAATTTTCGATTAATTGAATATGAGTAACAAAAAAATGCTTGAGTAACAAAAGTTAAGCCTTTTTAACACATTGTAATTGAATGCTTTCGAGTTATGAGTGAAAATATTTGTTATTCATTCCTACCTACTAACTACCACGGGATAATAAATTTTATTAAGTTTCTGGAGTCTTCTTAAAACTTTAATGAACATATAATTATCGACCACCAAGAAAAAAAGAATATTTTCATTGTTTAACCAATTTCATCATTCATGTTCTGTTTACGTAACCATAAGTATTTTTTTTTTAATTATTAGGTCTATTAATTAGCACTTAATTTTTCTGTATTTACAATATATTAACATTTGAAGAATATTTATAGGTACATATTTTATATTTTCACTGTTGAACAAACTCACGGTTTGTTTACCTCTGCAATGCAGAATAAAAACTAGATATTCTTGGCTTATGCTCTTTGGACCATCAGTTATATAAAATGATCATTTTAATTGTTCTCGTAGCAAATAGACGGTAACGTAGATATGACCCCGTACTTTTACCCAAGACTGTACAGTTATTATAAAGTCAAACTAAAAAATAATTTACGTATTTCACCTGAATATGTTTACATTCAAATATGCTAAGTACATAATGCATACTTAGATGTTATACAACGCAATACCAGCAAAGAAACAACCACCTTGTAAATTATTATTGGTAATAAATATTACTTTTTAAACAAAATAAAAAACAATAAAATATACCTTTTTCTTCGTTTTAATTTTCCTTGTTAAACAAACACAGAAACACAACCAACAACTACTAGGTATTTAGATAAACTCGAAAAAGAAACCAGACACACTGCGCTATCACTGATGTTTTGCTGTTGACAGATTTTCGTATTCAATTCAACAATATTATCCTGTTAGTTAACAAACAAGAAGATGAAAACTAAGTTCAAAAACGATTTCAGTGAGTCCGTTGCGTGTCGCACCGCGTAGCGCAAATATGACGATTTTTCGCCCTTTTCCGGCCGCCGTTCAAGGGTTTTCCACAAGGACTAATCGACCGCGTTGGCGAACAACAAACAATTTTTCGACGCTCTCTCACGCGGTCGACTATCAACTAACTGACTCGACTGAAATGCTTAAACGCCCGCCGCAATCTACGATCCACGATGCCACCACGTAAAATTGTAATACGCAAACACACACCACACTACAACACCAAGCCTACTGTGGTGTTTATTCTTACGGAATAGAAAAAGCACTGTAACACACACACACACACCAAAATACACGTATAAATAGGTACACAAATTAGGAAAATTTCATAAACGAAAAATTGTAGAATTTTTTTTTCTGGTCTTAATTTAATTAGGTACATATATAGCTAATAGCAGTAACAAAGAGATTTCTACTTAGGGGCCGTTCATAAACTACGTTCGTATACAAGGGGGGGGGGTCTTTGTTGAGTGTGATAAGGGGAGACAGGGGGTCTACGGCAACGTAACGTTCGCCGTTCATCAAAAAATTTTACTGAATTTCTACAGAATACTTGGACTTCTGATAAATAGAAATATTATTTATTTGTTCGTTACAAAAGACATTTATTAATTTATTTAAATTTTATTATGAAATTAAAATAAATATTTTTGACTACCAAAATTTGTGTATTATCAATCAAAATTAATCATGTTCAGGGGGGGGTTCGGTTTTTGTGACGTAATATTTACAGGGGGGTCACACAAAGTGTGACACAGCGTGACAATCGGGAGGGGGGTCAAAAAACTAATTTTAGTGTGACGTATTTTATGAACTGCCCCTTACAGAAGTACAGTATTCAGTATTTTGCACCGTACCTATATCTATACAGGTTTCGAAAGCAAGAACTTTTGTGTAGATAATATAACCTCAAACCACTTCCTATATAAATACAGTCGGTCATACTTCGATAAGTCGAACAGAATTAGTCGACAATAGCGTTAACCAAGAGAAATACGTGTAATTTTTACTTGATAACTCGAATGGTTTAACTTCTATTACTCGAATATCTTGATAACTCGAAGATAGTATTTGGCACCAATTTCGATAAGTCGAATTTTCATAATGTACGACTTTGACGTCTCTTTTTAATGGCGGTATTATGCAAGCAGTAAAGCAGTTCATTATCTACGATTATTTGCCATCAAAACGTGCTTCAAAAACTTCGTCTCTTGATCAAAAATTGAATCTTATAAAGCGAAAGTAGTTCATTGAAAAAATATATTTATTATCTATCCATCCATGACAACATGAAATAATTACTGATATAAAAAGTAACGAGATTCGTTAACTTTTGTTTAAAACGTGGAAATAATTTGACTCGATTCCGTTCAAACTAACATATGTCATCCGTTTTGACGTTTCATGTACTATCCAATTTTTTTTTTTTTTTTTAAGGTTACCGCTAGCTAATATCTACTGAAATTCATTAAAAGAGCTGTGCTCTTCAGATATTGTGCATATTTACCGACTATTATAGTTTTAAAAGTAAGATAAAATAACTATTTTTATGATTGAGTTACATTTGTCTATTGCTTTGAACAAAACTTCATTTGACTCTGAAGCTGTTGATTGATTGATTGTTTATAGTTAAGAATAGCGGCCGCTCGCAATATTTTATAAGCTATATAATTTCATACGCATGCGTGTCTTCGCACAACTCCCAATAGCCAGTAGCAGCCGGTGTGCGCACGCAATCCTTAGTGCCATTGGTGAGCGCGACATAATCCCCATTTTCTCGCACTATATATTTAAAAACTGCTTTAATTTAAACGCAGAAGAATATTTACTTAGCAGGTCCAGGATGATAAAGTTATCGAAGTAACATAATTTTCTTGGCCATTTCTTATTAAATGTAAATCTTTATGTATTACGTTCCAACATATTATATAAAAAAGATTAAAATAATATTTTAGGGTTTGTTCTACTATATCATAAAATTAATATTGCGGTTTAATTGTGCCTTGAAGATGCAAAAAAAGAACAAAGAAAACCGACAACAAAGCTTTGCGTGTCATCTTGCATTAATTTATCCACTGTGGTTGTCTCTGATCCCATCAAATTATAGCGATTGATCTTCATATCGATCACGAAAACGGGCTTGTCGCAAACTTAATTAAAAAGACAACAAAAAACATAAAACTGTATATATGTATTACATACATAAAGTATGTATGTGTAACAAATAAATTTTAAGTAATGTAATACGGTTAAATGTGCAGAACTCCTAAAAAAAATTCCAAGAGGGTGTTTAAGTCCAAACAATCAATTACAAACACGGCATATGAAGTATTATTTTTCGGATTGCGTTATATTATCTATATTTTTCCACTTTTATATACCATAGAACAACTTTTTTAACAAAAATTTGAAGAAACAGTAGCAGAAATATTAAAAACTGAGGGTAAATGCACAATTCTCGAACCCTAATAAGGAAATTGAAGACAAGATTTTAAATTTTATGATTTTCAAAAAATCTACATCAGCATGCCTTTCATCAATACATTATTCTGATGTGCACTTAGCAGATTTTAATAATTCTCTCAGATTTATTTATTAGACGGAATCTCGACGTTTCACCTCTTTTCGCAATTTCTTTTTATTTTACTCCAATTTACTCTTTCATGCGCTCTTCATATTTCAAGATAAATTAGTTGAGACGTTGGAAGTAGGAAATAAATCAAACAAACTCTAGTGTCGTTACAAAAAAAATAAGTCAATTATCACTTTTTAAAATCACTAACTTATCATTATCACGATTCAGCTTTAGAGCTCTTAACTTTTCTGCAGTCTATGTACCATTCCAAAGATTTAGTTTAATTATTCCACAGTTGAAAAGATGACGAAGCAAATCCTTTATTAAAATAGTTCATAAAGCAACAATGAACCAAAGTCGTCTTTGTCTGACAATGAGCTGATATTCCATAATATAAAGGCAAAGGAATATTTTCGAAGGTCTACACTTTTAAAATGCATTGAAACTATTTTTATTCAAAATCCTAAATATTAACGTTCAATAAGGTACACTACAATTTTTAAGTAGAAAGAATAATAATAAATTCAATGTTAATATTAATCAAATGAAATTTCTATTATCACTAAATTTACTTTTTGAAAAAACAAATTATTTATTAAGATTGACGTTTTCGTAAAGACGTACCTACGTGTTTGCAAACAAACCATCAAAATGATGAAAATTAAACATTGCTTAATTATCCCATTTATAAAATAATAATGCGATATGTAAAATGAGGTCAAGTTCATGGTATGTGCAATAAAAAACAACATTTTATGAAACAATTACTTAATATTTATTAACAGATAACACAGGGTCGTCAGAAGCATTAAAAAAATTATAATTCTAAAATAACTGATATTGCATCAAAAATTGCACTATTTCAACATTCAATTTTATTTGTTTTATATGATTACTAAAAAAAAAACGATTACTGAAAAAAATCATAACATGGTTGTGATAGGGCATGATAACATGACCGATGTGTGCTCAACGTCTGTCTGAGTCGTATTAAAATTCTGTAAAGAATATTAAAATCGTAATTTATTATTAAAATCGTATTTATTAACATTACAAAAATACATCGTAATAAATAATTTATTTATCAAGTGCAATAAATGCAATGCATTGTAATTGAGGACTGATTTATGTTAAATTCAAATGCATTTACTTCGGACATTAGAGAGAGCTTTTTACATGATATGGGGCTATAAACGAACGGTTTATTTAATTTATGTTTCTATGACGCTGAATAATATCAAAACTGAGCGAAAAATAACGCATTTTCAAATATCACATTTCACAGCATACATTCATTTTTAAGTGAATACATGAGGATCTATTTTTGAGAGGGAAATTTTTTGGTATTGAGTTTTCTATCAATATTGATGTTCCAACAAATATTTTACAATATAGTATATTACATACCTCGGGTCGAAAAAGTAAAGAATGCTCCCCAGATCCACGTGTTCTGCTACCCGAGGCGAAGAAAAAAATTGCAGTCGCAACCCAACTATAAAAATCACAACTTTCACAAAAAATTATTTGGGGTATTGAAATTTTGACCAGTTATGGTCGAGCCATACGGCTAAGGGGCCATTCATTTATTACGTAAGACGATTGATTTTTACTAGTTTTTGACCCCCTCCCACCCCTAAATAATAAAAAAAAATAATAGGCCGACCCCTCCCCCCTGTTTAATATTTATTACGTAAGAATCTAAAGGAAAAATTGAATATAGGTACGCTTGGTTGGTTTTGATGTTTATTTTTAAAAGTAACAATTTTCAGGAACATTTACAATCATGTTGGATGGAATCATTTTAATCGTTTGGATATAAGCACTACATAACATTTTCAGTTCAGGGGCTCAAAACCCACTAAGAAAGTGAATCTGCCACTGGGACATCTCTAAAACCAGGTGTTGCTTCTTTTGGTCACATCGACACTCGCGCTTTTTCAAATCTTAACTTTGCGTATATTTGTGATCTTACGTAAGAAATATCAAGAATCCCTCCCACCTCCTTGTAATAAAAAATAAGACATGGTCGGCAACACCTAAAATAATTTTTTTCTGAGGGCTGTAATTTTTTTTAGTTTGGGTTACGATTGCTATTTTTGTTTTTTATTAATTAAATAAATGATCACAAAAACTATTCATCGTTGACATACAAATCTGTTATCAGACTCCCTCTAAAATTTTGTGTTTCACATAAATTCCAATTAAAAATAAGAAAGTTGCCATTAATTTTCGGTATAACCGGATGTGTCTAACTTTTGAAATTATTTTAATTACGAAGATCATCCTTGACAATCCCTGACCCCAAATTGTCATATATCTAACACCTTTAGTTTCGCTAAAATGTCTAATGTACCACCCAGTCTGAAAAATCCTAACTTCTAAATAAAGTAAAAGTAGTAACGATCTTATTCTCATACAAAGAAATCCAGAATGACAACAAATGTCTACAAAAATCGAGTGTTACTTGTCCCTCTAGGCTTGCTGTGTAATCGCCGCGGGTCATAAAGTATGACGCCCATACATACACACACACACATACATACTTATATACAACAATAACCTCATAAAAGAGCATTCCGATGACTTTCGATAAAAATGATGACACCACGCGGACACGATAGGTGAAAACATTTCTGTAACATCGCCTTTTTTGTTAACTCAGTTAACCCCCGACTGAAAAATTTCCGGTGTTTTGTTACACTTATAAGTGCCCACAATCCCTTATTGGGTATAAAAGATGATAACGATCCTAATTTCATCACGTATACTGTTACTACAGTAGTTTCATCGTAATATAAGTTCAAGTATCACATATTTGTGTCAGGAACTTTTCCGGAAAATTCTTTCTCAATAACTGCCATGTCGTCATATCAGATGTCGATATAAATGATATCTACTGTACTTAATTAATATCACCCCCAAAAAATCCATTTTTCGATATGTTAAGTGTAAAAAGTTGATAATGAGTAGGTACCTAGGGGCCGTTCATAAAATACGTTCGCATACAAGAGGGGTGGTCTTGCTGAGTGTAACAAGATATGACAAGGGGGGACAGGGGGTCTACGGCAACGTGACGTTCGCCGTTCATCAAAAAATTTTACTGAATTTTACAGAATCCTTATATTAAATATTATTTATTTGTTCGTTACAAAAGATATTTATTAATTTATTTACTTAAATTTTATTATGAAAATAAAATAAATATTTTTGACTATCAAAATTTGTGTATTATCAATCAAAATTTATCATGTTTAGGGGGGTTTAGTTTTTGTGATGTAATATTTACAGGGGGGGGGTCACAGAAAGTGTGACATAGCGTGACAACCGGGGGGAGGGGGTCAAAAAAGCTAATTTTAGCGTGACGTATGTTATAAACAGTCGCCTATCAAAATTAAAATTTAACGTTTATGAAAGCATTTTTTCATCGAATTTATTCAGGAAGCCGTTTAATACAATGACATTTATTTAGACAGTATTATTATAATATGAATGTATACCGCAACGACAGAAAGCAGTTATTATAATACTGTACCGCATATTTATATATGTATGAATGTATTTTCTATGTGTTTGTAGTTGTATATTACAGCTGCATTTATAATGTACTGAATGTATGTATGTATGTATGTATGTATACCTACTTCTCGTTTGGCACATTAGAATTACTAGTCGGGACGCATTTTGATCATCGAACGTCCGCTTTTGTATTCAACATGCAAATAAATTTATGATAGGTATCCCTACTCATTGTAAGTTTTCCTACAAAGCTTAAATTAAACGCTTAACCATGCACCTACAACACAGGTGTCTGTCTAACATGGGGCATTATGAAATAATAATTTCTTATTTTATACGGTTTTGAGTGTGCATATTTCAAAAGTGTATTTGCAATTATTTTACTTTCACTTCAGTTTAAAAAAAAGGAAGTATTTAATATGCAGTAAAAAGAGATTTTATTAGCGTTATATTTTTTTATAAAGAATGTGGGCATTTTTGGCTAAAAATAAAATACTAACCGCCCCCTATTTTCCGGATTTGGCTCCTATAGATTATTTCTCTTTCCATAATTGAAATTAAATTTAAAAGGTGATTTTTAAATCAAAACTGATGACATCATAACAAAGTTCACTAAAAATCTTTCAAAAATCTGAAGAAACGTTAATAATGTGCAGAAAGGGTAGTAAAATGAAGAAATTTGAAAAGAGTAAACAATAATAAAATTTAAAAAGTAATAATTCTAATGGTGCAGTGTTTTTTAAACACACATTATACAGTTAACACGTAAACAACCCTGGCCATGTCCAATTGTCACAAAAAAAAACTACCAACCCCATTTATCCCAGAATAAATTGAGTAAATATTTGATATTAGTCCGGTCAATTTAGACATTCGAAGCTACATAAATTCCCACCAAGCTGATTATCAGTAAGATTGTTTAAAATATGATTAAAAATAAAATTTGAAAGTTCCCCATCTTTCCCTGTATGGAAAAAAAATTTATTCAAGGTCAAAGGTCAAAAAAATTAGTTTTTCGCGATTTTCAGCAAAACGGTACGTTTTATCATACTTCAGACAAAAATTGTAGATCATAAAATTATCTATAAAATATGTATGAATATTTTTTCCCTAAGAGCCACCGTTTCTGAGATATCAGGTTAAATGAAACCCAGTCTCTTATATACCTGCTTTATGTCAGTGTGCCCAATAAATGAAATACGGTTAGTCTCAGGGTTGCCAGATTAGGGGTTTTTCAAAAAAAAATAGGGGATTTTATTTCCTTTGGGGAATTTTCGGGGATATATTTTTCAGGGGAATTCTCCTGGGGAAAAATTTTCCTCTACAATCTTTTTTCTATTTGCACTAAATATTTTCTAGTTCTTGGGGATTTATTTGTCACATAGCTTATTTTGGGGTATTTTAGAGATTCATATTTTATAGATAATTTTATGATCTACAATTTTTGTCTGAGGTAATTTTATGATAAAACTTACCGTTTTGCTGAAAATCGCGAAAAACTGATTTTTTTTTACCTTTAACCTTGAATAAAATTTTTTCCATACAGGGGAAAGATGGGGAACTTTCAAATTTTATTTTTTATCATATTTTAAACAATCTCATTTATTTTCAGCTTGGTGGGAATTTATGTAGCTTTACTCTTATTTTTTGGTCTAATTTGACCGTACTATATGCTGTAAAAACAGTTTTTAAAATCGATAAACATTTTTTTAAATAAAGAAATCCACCTATTTGCCGGATTTTGTTCCTAAAAACTTTTCCTAGTTCCAAAACTGAAATTAAATTTGAAAAGTGACGTTTTAACTCACAATTTTTGACACTTAAAAAGTAAAACTGGAAGAATCGTTGATAATGCAAACAAGAATAAGATAAAAAAAGTTGTTTTTCAAATTGTCCAGTCTCTTTCTGAACACACCTGGTATCGTTAATTCGAAAACAACCTTGACTGTCCAATTTTCACAATGAAAAAAGTACCAACCCCATCTATCTCGGAATAAATTGAATAAACGGCAAATTGAGGATCTTTTTCTGAATGTAGGTCACAAATACCACCAAGCATTTCAACATTAGGTAGAGAATTAATACCGCAAAATAAAAGATAAGATGTTTACGTGAAGAAATGAACTATAAGGAAATTCAATTATATAACATTAAAAACAAAGATCCTGTTAAAATCTACTAAGGTTGTTTTTGTCAATTGTCCTTTATTCTAAAAGGACTGTGGATAAAAAGCTTTAACCAGCTCTTTTTCTTGTTTTTTATTTCCGTTTTATATTATATTTAATTACACTATTTGCATTTTATATTTATAATATACATATACAAGGGTTGTTTTAAGTTCTGATATTTATCTTTCGGAGTACCTATACGTATTTTTACATATTATTATGAGCTCCCACTTATTAAAAGTAATAAAACAATTATTTTAGTAACTGATTCTTGACTCTCCCACTTATTCGTTCGACTTCTAAATATTCCTGAAAAAGTAGTCAGGTGCGAGTTAGATGGTCACCCCGAGGGTTCCGTACGCTTTCAGATTATTACACGGAGAATAATAATCATGATTTTATTACTTGATGAGTCAAACAAAATCTTTCTAGTAAATAATAGGTACTAGAATTCTCATAAAATTTACTTGGTGGTATAAAACAATTTTTCATTCTTTCTAATAATTAGTATTAAAATAATCAAGCTAAATAAGTCTAGACTTTTTTGCTCTACCTCTCGATTATTTTATCGTGTCGTAAAGAAAAAAATACTAGAATGAGAATGATTTAGTAAAATTAGTCATAAGGACTGTAAAAAATGTTTTGTAATCAAGTCAATTTTACTAGAATTCAGTCTCAACACCGAACGTAGATTGACTAGACATTTCTAGTAAAACCTCCTTGAGCATCTGGTCGTCCATATAATTAACAGATTTTTTAGTCATGTTTTCTTGAATTCTAGCAATTTTTTTATGATTGTTTTCTCCGTGTAGGTATAAAAAATTCTAAAATATGTAATACATTGCATAATGTTTATTATTCCAACAAATACGCCGCTGCAAAGAAACGATAGAGTTTGAAAGCAATCGTGCTACAAATTTGTAAAGTGTAGCTTTTACCCCAATCCCAATGCATTTGAAGTGTTTTCCAGTAATGTAGGATTAAATTTGTACATGACGTTCTTCAAAAACAGAAATCGTTTTACGGTCTATCGCAAAAAATGTTGTTTAATATATTAATATGTATACATACATACAGAATTTAAATCAAAAACTTATTTTTAGAGACTCCTGACCATACCACTTGTGAAATATGAAGAAATATTCTAATTTTATACGCTAAAATTTTAGGTAGGCGTTGTGTAACGTAATTCGACATTCATTTATTTATAATGAATTAGACAGAAACGAGCATCACGGACGATTTTAAATTCTATAAAGACAAGGATAATCGATTGATCCTATAAGATCAATTGAAATATTACAAGAATCGAATTCGATTTTTATCCGTGAAAAAAAAAGTTATAAACAACTAAGCAATGATACTAATATTAGAAACAACCACATACTGTTAGTTGCACTTGACCAATTTAAATTTAATTCTCGAGAACATTCAACTGTCCCATTTTTTTCCCATGAACAGTAACGGCATGTACTTCGACAGTATATAATTAGTTTCCAATAAAGTATAATAATAAAATATTGATACTCAAAGAATATTTCTAAGAGTAAATAATAATTAGATATCATTAATTCTTTGTTTATCAAATAATTAGATAATCAATATAATATCAATGTACACCCATGTGGCACAAACCTACATGGTTTATTAGCTTGTTACAATTGGATGATCAATAGTCAATACCTATAAAAAATCTGCCGTGGTCGGGGTTTGAACATCTCACCCTTCATTGAGAAAATTACGCACTTACCGTGAAAATTATGCAATTTTTCCAGGTGCAGATTGTGGATTAATAATATGTAGATATTTGTAAATTAAACAAACATGTAACTAAAGGGGGCATCCATCAATTACGTGAGCACAAACTCTCGTCAAATCATATTTAAAGAGAGGGGTGCATGGAAAATTTTTAAATTCAAAGAATTGTTAGATAAAATCGACAAAATCTCATTTTAAGAGGGGAGAAGATAGAATTTTTTTAAGAATTGTTGGAGGAATTTGCAAAAATCTCATCAAATCTTATTCAAAGAAGGCGTGGGGGGGGTATTGAAAACTTCGCACCAGTTTTTTAATTCAAAGAACTGTTAGAGGGGTCAATGAAAATTTCATATCAATTTTTTTAATTCAAAAAATTATTGGAGGAATTTGACAAAATCTCATCAAATCTCACTTAAAAAGAGGGGTGTTTGCGAAAATTTCACGTCAATTTTTTAATTCAAAGAATTGTTATAATTTCCTATTAAATAAACTCTTTTAGGGTAAATTTAACGTGATAGTGAAGGGGTCTCCCAACACATCTTATCTAATCTCACTGTGAAGTAAGGAGAGGTCTAAATTAAAAGAAAAACACCTCACACAATTAATGGACGTCCCAAATAAGGCATATAGGTACTTATAACAAATTAATAATTGATTTTTAAAATTCAGTTTAATAGCTGTACGAGCCTTAAATGGATAAACAATATTTTATTATGATGAAACACTAATGAAAATTTGTTATTGCGTCACGTAAACTTCACGACCCGTCAAACAAGTCGTTAATATTCGTTAATTTAAAATTTCACCCAATTATGTTAATTGATGTTTAATCAGGCCTCGTTTTCCTAATAACGCTGTATATACGCAATTAGTTGAGGAAAAATGAAGGTGCGCGCGCGAGGTCATCACGCGAAAAAGTACGAAATGAACGAAAAATTTACGCAAACGTAAACGCATCTACTATAGGTACTATATTATCACATTGTGTATGAACGAAAAACAAAAATACAAGAAAGCACTCAAGGATTTGCGGGCATGTTTACCCACCACCATGGACGAAATTTTTAACATCAGTTTTCTCAACCAAACAAATATTAAGCGTTAAATAACCTTTGACAACAAATTGCTTCAATAAATATATTTTAAATAAAATTTTAAAATGTTTTTGTCGACCCTGTTTTTTCATTGCAAAACGATTTCCTATTGGACAACGACACTAATTAATTGTGTTTGATACTTACTTTTATCAAGGATTTGTATCATGTTTTCCTAATCAATTTTTAATTTGTAGTTAAAATTAAAAATTCAAACTTTAATATTTAACAATAACTTCCTACTATGTATAATATTTTTATTGAGAAAATGGAAACTAATACACCCTATGATTTAATTCATTTTTCTTCACATATTTTTACCATATAATTTTTTAAATTCTACAGCTTTAATAAGAAATAAATAAATATTTTAACTTAAATGACATCCTTTAAAATCGTTAAAATCCCCTCCCTGAATAAAAACCGACATGCACACAACAAAAGAGCATTAAAAAGACTATTATACGTGAACTTGATGTATTTGAATCCACATTGGTGGTCTGAAAAATCGAACCAAGTGAAATCGTCAACGGGAAATCGTTCTGCAATGGAAGCGCATATAATGCACTGCATAGTTCATACAGGGTGTTCCAATAAAATAATACACACAAAAATAGACGTAGCATAGCGTATCTTCCAACAAACTGCTCTATTATCCTTTGTTGTGACTTGACACAGCGAGAATTTTGAAACGAAAATTATTTATTTTATTTCTTATAGTCAGTTTTATTCCGAAACTCCAAATAATTATACAGACTAATAAAAAGATGAAAGATGATCTTGTTGTTATCCAGAACACCCTGTATTATATGCACAGTGCCTGTCGTCAGAACCAGCGAACTTTTACGACTTCCATCCTGCAAATTATGTGCTATCTGCGAGGATTACTGCGGTCGTCACCCAGTTGGCAACTTTTTAATAAATCCCTAATTCCATTATCACTTAGCTCGGAAAGACTTAGCGGAGACGTGAATGTATGTTTCAATGTTTCTAATTCCATCATTAAACAAACGTTGCATTTTACCTCATGGGACTATTTAGTTATCTAATTGTCAGTTTAATACCTTAACACACGAGTGCAAATTCAATGTAACAAATTAAGTAAATCTGTACTAATTCCGTCCTCCCATGACATAAAAATTACAAGAAAAAAATACCGCCACGCTAACGTTTTGAAAAAGACTTGGGGTTGACTGAAAAGTACTGTATAAAATATTGTTCCTAAACGTACCATCAGATGGCATCACCGATCGGAATAGACGATGCGAGTGAGTCAATTACTTTCGAGGTCAAACGATGAGACACTATTTGCTCAACTAACTCATCTCTCTCTCCGGTTTCCTCGTATTCCTTGTAATTATGTGATGATTAATCGATACATGCCTCGAAGAGATTCCCAATCTTAACAAACCAGCTTTCACCAATATATAATAATGAAATGACCAGAGAAACACGGGTACCTAATGGTACCATCAAACGATATACGAATCTGCAAGTTTCTTTTTTATTTGTGTTGTATTGGTGAAAATGTATAAAATTTGCTAACAATGGAACGTAATATCCAACAGAATGCATAAAAAATAGACCTCGTAAAATACTTTTTAAAACAAATAGATATAACATTATTGCATCGACGTCCAATTACATTACAATTGGACATACAAATGATAAGAAAGGTCAACATATAGCAAATGTTTTCTGGATCGAATTACGAATTGTTCGGAGGATAAATAATAAGCAAGTAAAATAACTGCAAATGTTTCAATTGCAACAACTGTAAAATTTTATCGAAATAATTGATCTCTGTTGATATCCATTTAAATCTTTCAAGCAACCAACATAATGATACTGTAAAGGTAAACTACTTAACTGAAAGTGACCTTTTGAAATTAGAAATTTGTTTGAGCTGATAAGTTTTAACAGGCATTCGTTTTCAGTTTCCATTTCAAGAATATAGTGTCAAAATCAAAACCAGGATTACCTTTAAACTGTGATAAGGAACCTCCTCAAGGTCGTCCAGAAAATTGAATTTTATGTTCAACAAAAGTCTCACGTTTTCCATTAATATGAACTTTTTTTAATTGGCATCCTTACGCAGTAAATCTTTTGAGGCCCTGAGTGCCATAACCACAAATGAATGATATAATGGATTTACTTAAACTTTGTTGTTATGTAAAAAGAAAAGAATTTTGATAATTCACAAAAAGTTGTGAGTGTAGCACGTGCAGGAGACGTGACTTATTGTAAGTATAATAAATATGTAAGGTTGAATGCCCCTATTTTTTTTTAAGAAATTTAGTTAATACAATAAATACATTAACTTGTTTACTTGACAACTTTTGCACGTTTTAATAAACAAACTAAGGTTGTAATAAAAGCTGACTCAACTTCCTTTCTTCTTTTATTGTAATAAACATGTTTCATAAGCCCTACAAAGGAACTTAATGTTTTCTGTAAAATCAAACTAGAAATCATTTCGCTTTCAAATCAAATGCACGAATGAATCAACCTGAACTATTGACACCACATTACAATAGTAAACAATCGGAATAATTCGTGTGTATTCCCTTCAGTTTTGGGGGGTAGTCTGGAATCGATTCCTGGCTGATACAGAATGACAATATACACAATTTAATTGTATTTTGAACACATCTATAACACAGTACAGTAACTTTCTTATGATGTAAGTTTTATTCCCCTTGTGTTTATAGGTTAGCAACGTTCTATGTCCGAAATAATGATGAAGAATGCAGGTCATTGTACCTTTCAGGGCTCCAAATGACAATATTCAATTTTTAATTAATTAATAAACTATTTTAACGATTTTTATTCATTACAAAATACAGAACCCTTTATAAGTGGACGTCCTCATTGTATCTCCTCAACAGATAGAATCATAGATGGATGGAAGTCGAAAAGTTTGAACTGTAGGAGCTCGTGGAGTCAATAATGTCGACATTGGTCACATTTTTATGGACTTATGTGTAATCACTTACCTTGTTTGTTACAGAAGGCATGTGATAGCTGACAATAGGTCGAGGTTTTGAGCTGTCAGAACTTAATTTTGCCGGCGTTTTCGTAGCAGCTGGTGTTGAGTCGGCACCTCTCGTTACCTCCAGACTTTCAGGTACGGTCTGAAGAGTGGAGCGCATGGCTGCCGACATTATGGTGGGGGGGGGGCACTTTTCCACCTACATGGAGTTTTCACATCACCTGCAACAAAAAAGAAAACATTAAATAAAAAATACCCTCATATACGTGCACATGTACAATTCTAAAAATATTTATGCATTTTAATTTAATTAATCATAGACGGGCTACATGTGGGAGGGGGTTATTACAAAGCTGTGGCCTCAAATGTTAAATAACATCAAACTTAACACCATTTTTAAGTACTAGCAATAATAAATTAAATATTTTTGTACTACAACCAAATGCACAAAGATTATAGACAATTCTATAAGTTATCTATTGATGAATCATAATAAATAATCAAATAACAGATAATTTAACAGTAACTTATTCATTTGACGAATCTATATGGATTCAGGTTTTACCAGCACAAATATATTATTGCAAAATATTGTTTTTAAATTATACTCTTATAATTCAATGCAGTAAAAAAAATTAAAAAAGAAAAACAATATTTTAACTTTAAAAATTTGAGTTTTTAAAGTAAAATCAATTTTAATTTTTCATATTGTATAGTATTATACCTATTAATTATTTCTAAGAATTTATTATTTCCGTCTACACAGGAAGTTGATAACTACTTTGTACATTTAAATGTTGGCGTATAATTTTACTGGTCAGTGCTACCTAGTTCCTTTTAAATATTTTCCGAAATCTGCAATATTTTACATAGTAATTCATGTTCGCTATATCCTGAAGTTCGTTATAAGCGAACACTACTGTACGTATAAAATTTATATTTCTAACATCAATTTTTATAATAAAAAATATTGCAAAAAAAAATAAGACTGCAAAGTACTGATAAAATGAATATGTAATACAAAGAAGATAAAACTAGGGGACCACAAGACAGCTGATTGGAAAATCTTGAAACAATAAAAGTACATGAATTTTTTGAGCAAGCTTTATATACCACAAACAATTGCTTTTCCGCAAAAATTTCAAAGTGGAAAACCGTATGCAGCACACCGTTAAGTACCGCTTATTATTTTAACTAATTAAGAGCGTCCTTGCGAGTTCGTTAGGGCTGAAATTCATTATTTAGTTATTAAAACATTTTCTGAACCGGCAAGGTGTTGCTCAACTATAGAGGATACCGGAAAAATTTCACGTTTACTGGCATATCGCCTAACGAAGGAAATAATGAACTCGTGTATCTACGTAACATATGGCATCAAGGGCCATCGACCAAGTTGAAGTGAATATTTATTAGTAAGTGCAGATTGCATAAGAAACTTCTATTGTAATTAACGAGACCACCTGAAAAAAACGCAATTAGGCCGAGCAACACCAACATCAAAATCATTATCTCGTTATACATATATAGGAAAACAAATCTTGGCAATTCTTGTTATAAAAAAATAAAATAAAAAATACACCACAAGAAAATGAAAATATTTCTGCATTTTTCACGGGGGCTGTTTTTAATTTTTTAAAACACAAGTACCTACATACTATAAATAATTTGAAACTGAATCACTTGCCTATTTTTCAAAAGATATGCACCTACTACATGAATATTGAAATCAATAATAAATTCTTATTTTTGACTTCTATCAATATTAAGCTATATTTCAATTAATTAATTTTTAACAATTTTTCAAACCGATTTAAAAAATGTTATTTCAACTAAAAGAATTGTAACAATTATAGGTATTTGTTGGTTGTAAGATTAATTTGCTCAGGTTTTTTTAAACAACTTACTTTCCCACTTTTATTGACTGTTCTTTGTACTCGTTTAGTAACCTATTCCTAACGGAAGTGCAACTGTAAAGTATTCACAAATTGATGTAACAATAACGTTTGCACACTCACGTACGGAAACCCCAGCAAATTTGTATTTTAAAGTGGGTCACCAAGTGTTTTTAATTTAAATAGGAACACGTACAGGGTGATTATTGAAATACACCAACATAAATACATAATTATTGAGGATACACATTTTTGTATAGTTTGTAAACCAGCTGGATAGTTCACTAATTATTTTAATGTCTGGTTACATTTAAAGTTTAACAAGAAATTGGGAGACTGAAAACGAAGAGTTTGAGTAATAATTTCGTTTATTTAGAAGAAAAATAATTTTTTCATTCACTATCCAACTGGTTTACAAACTACAACATTTCTAGTAAGATATACCTACCTAAATCACAACGGAAGTAGGTAGGTACAGAAATTAGCCAATGTTCTTCAAGCTTAACATTGCTTGTAATAGGTACCTAGGTACTTAATAAGCAAATAACCAGTTCCCCTAGGTCAATATGTAACATAGGTATTATAGGTATAATACATATTTTTTTTATAATATTTACATTCATGAAAGTACCTATGTATTTTTTCAATCATTACACCTAGTTTAATTTCCTCGCGTTTTTTTCTGTAACAAGTTACCTACCTATTGTAAATATTCATGGTTACAACAGCAGCATAAAAGTTTCAAGTGTTGTGGATAAATTTTTATAAATAATACAGTGCAAATAATGCACAAAAAAATAGTTGCCAAATGCAACAAAATTTAAATGAATTTACAAACCTATGTAAATAAGTATACCTATCTAACGAAATAAATATTGTACCAACATAAAAAGTAGTAGATATCTACATATGTGCGTGTAAAAAATTATAGCAAGTGGTCTAAAATTAATGGTAGGCAAATAATGAAATAACGTAATAAGGCGGGACACTGGTGTGTAAATAGAACAGGTAAATGAACGATGAACCTTTAAATAATTGATATTTTTAATTAAAGGTCGTGGAAGTGACCGATAAGCAGGAAACACTTTTCTGGTAATTTATCGTATTTTATAAAACCGAATGACCTCAATTGACTCCTACGATAAAGTGCTCAATATTTGTTAATTTATCCTGAAGAATTTGTCGCAAATTCAAACGCAAGGACGTCAAATAAAGGTTTTTGACACCGTGAATCACGGTGTTTTCTAGTTCGCCGACAGAATTTCACTTTAATTTTAAAAACGATCACACAGAAACAGGTACCTACACGAAAGTAGAAACTTACATACCCAACAGAAATACACCTCGTTCTCACTATGACTCATTTACCACTTTTTTCTGAAGGATATTATATTATTACCTACTTTTATTCAGCAGCAAAACGAAACTATGAAATAACGAGTATTCTATATGGCCAACACTATCTTTAATACAACAATATTTTAAAATAAATAGTCAATGGTCTGCCTTATAAGGCCAAACAGTTAAAATTACCTAGCTAATTCTTTGTTGCTTTTCTACTACAAAAAGTTGTAATTAAGGTTTTGCAAAGAAGTTAATAGTTACAGGATAAAGTGGAACATCTATTTTGGTTACACATGTTAGAAAAGAAACTAATTTGATTCACTGTAAGAATGAGAAAACTGTTACACCGAAGAGACATTGGGGGGACTGTTGTCAATGCACTTGCACTAGCATTCCGCAGCAAAAACGCACATACAAAACTATATTTTTCTTATAATGAAAACTCACCAAAGAAAAAACTTCCTGGTCACAATAATAACTGATAAATTAACACACACACCTCGTTAGAGCATACTTTTCGTTTCACAAGATGGCCGTAAACCCCGTATTCTTGGGGTTAGGAGCTCTCAGACCTACGGCTTTAACAACTCATTGCGATCGGGAAGAAACGTAACTGGAAACGATTGTCTGAGAGTTCATCGGTTGTTTTGACGTCACTCAGCAGTTTTTTGGCAATGCGCAAGCGTCGTACTCTACAGATCGCAAGCTTGGCAGGTAATCTAGCGGTTCTCAAAATGTTAAATTACCAATGTCCCAATAAATAAATAATAAAAACACCAAACGAATCAATAGAATGAATTAAAAGTGCAACTTTGCAAATTAAAACAAGTAAAAAAATAGAAATAAATCACCCTTCAAATCTTAAACAATTTAACCTAAAATTACATCTGCAATTAATAATAAAAAAATAAATAAATAAAATATTAAATATTGTTCTAAGCATTAATTAAACGCTGGGAGGTTCTTTTTATATTAAAGATAAAAATTGCATTAATCAAACTAGAAGCAAAAGCATTAAAAAAATTATTGTAAACTACTTTTTTTAATAAAATCTCTTTTTTTGATAAAAATTTCTTTTAGATAACCTGATAATATGACTAACATTAAACTATTCTTTTTTTTTATTTTAAATTAAAATAGAATGTGTTTTTAAAGATTTGTTTGTGAACCAAATGAACCCCTTCTTTATAATAATTTTATAGTAGTAATGGTGCTGCCATCTGGTGGCATTCGATAACACTAAATGCATCGAAATCTGTAATACGATGACGTTATTAATGTATACTGTAACTTTTTTAATTTTTACACACAATAAATTTAAAAACTAATTGGTTTTGTTGATATATCAAAATGTAAACTGTAAAATGTTGTAAAGTATTTACATAGAAAAACAGAATTTAAGCAAAAAAAAGTTAATTATATATTTACAAATTTTTGTTAATAACTTATTGCTTATACTGGTATTATTTGAATCAAAATGTTGTTATTTATTCTTCATACTTTACGTGATTATTTTTTTGTAAATAATTTAATAGTTCTTTTAAGTTATTTTCCGTTACTTCTGCAATAGTTATTAAAAATGGTTCGTGACAGCGCAAATAGAGGGCATCAATATACTCTTTTTTTGTATAAGTAAAATTAAAGGCATAATTTTAAATTATTGCCATAAATTAAACATAACAAGTTTAACAACGCCGTATTAAAAAAGTTTTTACTTTAATTCATTTAACAGTTAATATTCGACAATAATTTGTTTTCAAATTAAAATGAATTATCTTTAATTTTTTTAAATACTTCTTTAAAACTACGATTACCATGCAAGCTTTATGATAATGTGACCTTTTTAATAATAAAAATAAGTTCGTGTCCTTCAGTTTCCTCAATCCTAACACAAATATATTACTTTAATTTTTAAGAACTTATGTATTTTGTTTTGTATTTTATTTACTTTATTAAAATTATAAAGAAAGGTCGTATTTTAACAAACTGTTTTTGTTGTATTATATTTAGGAAATTTCCCCACTGTAGGGTCCATTGCTTTAAAATAATTGAACCCTTACTCAACATTAGAAGCTTATTATAACCATAGAAGTGCTTAAAATAAAAATTATTTTATTGTGCCATTATTGAAGGTAAAAAAATTAAAAAAAGTGACCCAAATGTGACCAACATTAACTATATGCTTTTTAATTATATTTCTCAGCTTTTTACTAAAACACAATTTACAAAAGAAATCAACAAACCGAGGTCAAAATGTTTATTTTTATTTTTTGAAAATTGTACGTTAAAAATAGTCCCACTGAGGAATGAGGGCTTTACTTCTTTGAAAACGTGGAATTAATCTGTTTATGAAAAAAAAAACGTCCCTAAACTGTTTCAATTTATGAATTGAAGAATTTAAAGAATAGAATGAAAAAGGAAGGAAGAATTCTTTTTTCGTTCTTTGTTTCTTTTTATATTTCATTCTTGGATTGTCTACGGCTGCCTAATACCTTTGACCTATTTATACTCTGCCTTTGTTGTTCCTTTCATTCATTCATAATCGATTTTTATTTTCAATACTTTAACAATTCATGAGAATTCGCAAGTTATTCTGGTTTTAAGGGTGAAAGTACGTACAAGCTATTATATTTTTGTTACCTTCAAAAATTTTAAATTACATGAGCAAGCTAAATTACACCTTTCAGTAAAATAACTAGGTAGATAGATATAAGGCAAACAGGGCACTTTTGAAAACTGACAAATAACACAGGACAAAAGACAAATAATGATGTTTAATTGTATTGATACGAAGCACATAAAATTAGTATCTACGTATTGCATGCAGGTACTGGATGTACCCCTTAAAATACTTCCAATAAAAAATTTTGTCTAGGAAAAGCATTCAAATTAAAAAAGTATGAAGGTGTAGTATATTACATTTTATTAGGCGTTAATTTTAAGTAATAAAAAAACTTTCAATATTATTAATAAAGTTGGCGATTTAATAAAAATTACCTAACTCAGAAATTGTTGCACTAAACAATATTCTAAACTTTTTTCTCTCTCACTTATGTTCTCATTCATAATTGAGACAATAGTAGAACTATTTGTGATTTATAGGTATTTCACTCAAAATGTCAAAATTAAACCTTTAGTTTCAATAATTTCCACGAAAATTTTTGTTTTTTTTTTGTAACTTGTAAACATTAAATAATATTTGTGGTCAATGCTTTACTCAAAAATCAACAAACTAGATTAAAAAAATCGAGTTCGTATGTTCGAGTTTATTGAAACTTCTAAACATTTACAGGTTAGATTAGGATATCATCTTTGAGATGAAGAAAAAAAAATCGAATTAGAATAACCTTTACAAAAAATTTAAACGTTAGATAAGGATCTTATCTCTGGAACATTAGTAGAACAATTCAACTATTCCTGATGAATATTTCACTTGAAAATAAACCCTCGACCTCCCACAGTTTTCTCGAAACAGATCGAATTCGAACGAAAATTATTAAAAGTAGAATGTAGACTGTTTATTTTATTGTGATTTGTGACTGCTAAATACAGTGGATTTCATTTATAACGACATCGGTTGTAACGACCTTTTGGTTATAACGACATAACACATAAGTCCCTTGAATTTAAGGAGTAAGTAATTTAAGAAGAAAGTTTGACTGTATCGACTTCGGATGTAACGTCAATTTCGGTTTTAGCGACTAATTTTAATGAACTATTAATTACAAGATGCTAGATATCTCATCTTGATATTGCGACCCAGTCTAAACACAAAACTTTTTTATCTTTTCTGTACATTCACAGATAGTCAGCAGTTGTACTTAGTAATTGTTTATAAATATTAAGGTTGATAAAGTTAAATCTAAGAATCAGTTACTGGGTACTTTTCTTGTCTAACATTTGTAGAACTCTCTATGGTGGATACTTCACCCAAAAATCGACCCCCTTATCTACCCAGTTTTCTCGAAGAAAAACAGTGAATTGGATCAACATTTCATAGAATTTGGATGATCATTTTATTGTAATATTGAAATAACTAATAATTATAATAGGATCTCATTTTTGGGATATCAGCAGAACGGTATGTAGTGGACGCTTCACCCATTAGTCAACATTATAATTAGGTACCTAAATGATGGGATTTACATCTACATATATGCGAGCCCAATACCCATATAGGCTTGTGATAGCTAAACAAGCTAATATATATTCCAGTTTGACAAGAAATATTTCCAAAAATATTATCCATTTGTGTGCTCGGGTAAGCGCAGTCGGGAACCTGCCCCCGCGCGAATTATAATTATTATTTACTTAGGCAGCTATTACAGATTTATTATTAGAAAATAATGGTTCACGGTTTATGCATAAGGTTTATGTTTATGAAATTAAATGTTTTTTTTAATTATTTTTATATTTGAGTTGATTGAATGAAAGGTAAATTGCGGTTTACGATTTATGACGTATTAAAAAAAAACTACTTACTAGATCTCGTTCAAACCAATTTTTAGTGGAAGTTTGCATGGTAATGTACATCATGTATTTTTTTTAGTTTAATCATTCTCTTATTTTAGAAGTTTCGGGGGGGGAGGGGGGACACACACTTTACCACTTTGGAAGTGTCTCTCGCGCAATATATTCTGTTTAGAAAAAAATGTTATAAGAAACCTCAATATCATTTTTGAAGACCTATCCATAGATACCCCACACGTATGGGTTTGATGAAAATAAATTTTTGAGTTTCAGTTCTAAGTATGGGATCCCCTAAAATTTATTGTTTTTACTATTTTTCTGTGAAAATCTTAATGTGGTTCACAGAATATATCTACTTACCATGTTTAAACAGTATAGTTCTTAATATAGTTTCGGAAAAAAGTGGTTGTGGCATACGGACGGACAGACAGACAGACAGACATGACGAATCTACGTATAAGGGTTCCGTTTTTTGCCATTTGGCTACGGAACCCTAAAAAATTGAATTCATAATATTAATAATAATATTAATATTGTTAAAATTTCGAAACTTCTCATACTTGGGAACTATGAACTCTCTATGGTAGATATTTCACTCAGAATTGAACCCCTTTTTCCCGGACTGTTTTCTTGAAAAAAAAAGCCGAAATCCCAATGAGTATTTTTTAAGTTTGGAGAATTACTTCGTTGTGTCTTATAAACATTTAAACATAGGATTAATTCTAACTACCTGTGATGGATACTTCACCCAAAAATCAACCTCCCCCCCCCATACTTTCGATAGTTTTCTTGAGAAAGTAATCGAATTTAGATGATTGTTTATCAACATTTAAGTCCATATTATTTACTTTAAGTGCCAAGTAAAAGTAGACTTTTTGTAAACAATAAGAGATTAAGTTAAATCAAAAGAAGTTCAATTACATTAAAAATATTGAAATATTTGCAACAGGTCTAGCAGCACACAATGAAAGTTTGAATTAAACAAAAGGGCTTCAAATATATAGTTGAAAAGGTCAGAACTTTTTGACGGTTTTGCTATGTTACAGTTTGTATTTATTACTTAGTTTTTTCTCTCCCCAATCTGAGTGGTGCTTTAAGTGTTAATAAAAAAATACAAAATAACAAAATATACCCTGTCTCAAGTTTAAAACCAGATGAAGAATTTTAAATAATGGGTTTGAAGCTCTTTGAAAAAGCTTCAAGCACTTTAAAAGGGTTTCAAGCCCTTTGAAAGAACTTCGAACTCATTTTATAATTTAATCCATAAGGGGCTGTTCATAAAATACGTCATGCTAAAATTAGCTTTTTTTGACCCCCTCCCTCCGGTCGTCACGCTGTGTCACACTTGCCTGTGACCCCCTGTAAATATTATGTCACAAAAACTAAACCCCCGCCTTAAACATGATAAATTTTGATTGATAATACACAAATTTTGATAGTCAAAAATATTTATTTTATTTTCATAATAAAATTTAAATAAATAAATAAATATCTTTTGTAACGAACAAATAAATAATATTTCTATTTATCAAATGTCCAAGGATTCTGTAAAAATTCAATAAAATTTTTTGATGAATGGCGAACGTCACGTTCCCGTAGACCCCCTGTCACCCCTTGTCACATCTTGTCACACTCAGCAAGATCCCCCCCCCCCCCTTTGTATGCGTATGTATTTTATGAACGGCCTCTAATAGATACATAAAATATTTGGCCAGATTTTGAAAAAATAAAAGATTCACTAAAAATGTGCCCTAATACATATTCTAAGTAAAATTCAAATAAAAAATTGATTCGTAATTTTAAAAGCACTATTGGTATCTACTTTCTTTTTTCAAAATCCTTTTTTAATTTTACATTCCCGTTCATCCCTCGCGTTTCCTTTTTTTGGATGTAGATTGACGTACATACCCCACATAGCAAGCAAAATATTAATGTTTCTCAAGATGACATTTCCCGACACACAAATAAACCTAAACAGAAAAACGAAAAAAGAAATGATCAAGTTGTTATGAAACATGAATTCTTAAGTAGCAGGTGTAAGTGTTCGGGAATCGGAAACTCCATTGAGAGAGCTCGAAGGCGAGAATTTATTCATCCAGACACATCTGCCTACACACAGGAAGTGTTATAGTGTGCGTTTTTAGCCACCCCCGAGACGGCGGGCGTCAAGGCGCTTGCTCTCCATTATTGATGGGGTGGAATTGTGTGCGCCGAAAGTAGGTAATTCATTCAGTCGAATCAGATGTAACCAATGGTACTACGGAACGGTGTTCCTTCGACAATAAGTGACGAAACGTTGATTGAAAAAAGGCAACAGGCACAACACGATGGTCAATATCGGGCATTTTTTAACCCTTTGTAAGTATTCAGTGCACGATATATTTGCATGTTAATTTATTCTAATAAAATATTTCTAAGTGGGATGTTTGAACAACGAATCGGCCTTTTAATGTTCTTTACCTTTGCTCTTTCGCATACGAGGTGGAAGGACGTGGGCGGTCACATTTTTCACAACATGCAGAAAATATATGTAGCTATCTACAAGGGAAAGGTCAAAACAGGGTTCCGAAATATATTTCCGTAACTTCCAAAATAATTGCCTATAAATCTTTATGTTAAATAAAAAGAAAAATACAATGCACGGCCTTCTTTCGTTGCTACAACAACCCTTAAAAAATTATACTTTCATTCATTTTAGTTGCTTTGTTACTACTTTAACAATTTTGGATTTTCCATTCATTTTTTAACATCAATTTAATTAATTTAATTTTTGTTTGGAAGTTTTACTTTAAAAACTCTAATTGATGCGAGAATTATTTTACATTAATTTTTTTTTGAAGGTACATACCTACCTATATGTTTATCTAATTAGTATTGCAAAATTTTGCTAAAACTGTCATATGCAGGACAAATACCTACTATTTGTTTTACCGAAAATAAGATTTTGTCCGGTTCAGTTACCCTGATACACCACCTTTAAAAACTTATAACCAATTTTTGATAATGCACCAAAAAGTGATTATGTATCTACTCGTAAAGTTCTATCATGTTGCTTCTACCATCCATTATTATTAATCTGAGCTGTAAAAGTTTGGTTGTAAAGGAAATGTGAGCCATTATGTACACATCCACACATTGTTAAAATTACAACGTCGTTAACTAGTGCTTCGTAAAACTTTTAATTGGTTAAAATTTGTTCGACTTATTAAAAGATAAATGCAAAGTATCCATACATACATGTGTAAGCGCTCTAATCTGTATGAAATTGTTGTTTTAGTTCCACTTCCTACCCTTGACTTTTTCAAACTTCTAAAGAACAGCATAAGAAAAAAAGGGTCTTGATATTTAAATTAAGTTTGTAATAATAGATTCTGTGTATTTAAAACGTGTAAATTTTGACCAGTAATCAAATTTGATTATTGAATATACCACACAAAAACGAATGACATGTCTAAATTTCAAATTCTGATTGAATTTTAGAATAACTGCGCATATTTAGTTCTATTAGATTGAGTAGGCTTTTTATAGAATGGCTAGACATTCTGTAGAATGACTAGTTATCGTTTATATTGATCGAGGCAAATTTTGAAAAACAGGATATCTTATAAAATGTTTTGAACGTATTTTAGAACATATTGGGCATTTTATAGAATAGTTGGGCATGTTATAGAATTACTGGGCAAAGTCTGGAATGGTAGATCATTTTGCAGATTGAATGGATATAATTTATATTGACTGCGAAAATTTTCAAATGACAGAACATTCTATAGAATGGATGGGACATATTTTAAAATGGATTGGGCATTGTAATAAAATGCCTGGGTATATTGTAGAAAATATGGGCAAATTTTAGAACGATCGGGCATTCTATAGAATGGTAGATCATTCTGCAGGATGAATGGATATCATTTATGTTGACTGGGAACATTTTCGAATGACAGAATATTCTTTAGAATGGATGGGACATATTTTAAAATGGACTGGGCATTGTAATGAAATGCCTGGGATATTTGTAGAAAATATGGGCAAATTTTAGAAAGATTGGATATTCTGTAGAATGGATAGATCAGTTTTGAGATAATGATATAATTTATTTGACTGGGAACATTTTCGAATGACAGAATATTCTTTAGAATGGATGGGACATATTTTAAAATGGACTGGGCATTGTAATGAAATGCCTGGGCATATTTTAGAAAATATGGGCAAATTTTAGAACGATCGGATATTCTGTAGAATGATAGATCAGTCTGGAGATTAAATGATTATAATTCATATTGACTAGGAAAATTTTTGAATGACAGAACATTCTTTAGAATGGATGGGACATATTTTAAAATGAATTGGGCATTGTAATAAAATGCCTGGGCATATTGTAGAAAATACGGGCAAATTTTAGAACGATCGGACATTCTTTAGAATGGTAGATCATTCTGCAGGATGAATAGATATAATTTATGTTGACTGGGAAAATTTTTGAATGACAGAACATTCTTTAGAATTGATGGGACATATTTTAAAATGGACTGGGCATTGTTATAAAATGCCTGGGCATATTGTAGAAAATATGGGCAAATTTTAGAACGATCGGACATTCTGTAGAATGATAGATCAGTCTGGAGATTGAATGATTATAATTTATATTGACTAGGAAAATTTTTAAATGACAGAACATTCTTTAGAATGGATGGGACATATTTTTAAATGGATTGGGCATTGTAATAAAATGCCTGGGCATATTGTAGAAAATATGGGCAAATTTTAGAACGATGGGACATATTTTAAAATGGATTGGGCATTGTTATAAAATGCCTGGGCATATAATAGAATAATTGGGCAAATTTTGGAATGATTGGACATTCTTTAGAATGATAGATCACTCTGCAGAATGAATGGATATAATTAATGTTGACTGGGAAAAATTGTAAATGACAGAAATTTTTAAAATGAATCAAACGTATTTTAGAATAGATTGGGCATTATATAGAATATCTGGGTACATTATAGAATAATTGGACGACTGAGCATTCTGCAGAACAAATGGATCTCATTTACATTAACAGGAAAAATTTTTGAATAACAGGACATTAATTATAATGGACATGACACTATGAAGAGTGACTGAGCATATTATTATTGAATAACTGGGAATAGTTTAGAATGAATGGGCATTCTATGAAATGACTGCACACATTATGGAATAATTTAGCATATTTTAGAATGCCTTTGTATTCTATAGAACGATTGAACATTCTGTAAAAAGACTAGATAACGTTTATATTGCCAGGAAAAATTTTCGAGTGATAGGGTCATTATTTAGAATAAACTGAGCATTCTACAGAATGGCTGTGCACTTGTATAATAATTGGTTATATTTTAGAATGCCTAAGCATAAGATTGATGTAGAAGGATTGCGGATACTATTTATTCTAACTGCGAAATTTTTTAAGTGGCAGAAGATTCTTGGAATAGAGTGGACATATTGAATGGATTGCGCATTCTGTATAATGACTAGGCACATTGTAGAATAACTGGGCATATTTTAGAAAAACTGGGCATTCTATGCAATGATATATTTTAGTATGACTGTAGAATGAACTGAGAATACTGCATGATGGGCTGAGTACTCGTTTGAGTGACTAGTCATTGTAGTAAAGAAAGGCTAGGCATTCCGTAGAATGACTAGATCTCGTTTGTATCAAAGTACCTGGACATTCCTTATTTATATGTGTTACCAATAACATATGTATTTATTTTATTTTGTATTTTATTTGTTAGGTGCAGCAGCAATTTCAACCGTGTCTCCAATTGACTTGCCCAACGTGGTGACGTCGAAACCGAAACACCCGAAACCTCCAACAACTGCATCGGGAAATGGGACTAACATAAAGGTCACATCTGATTACGTGCAGTATAGCGTCAAGGAGAGCGACGGATCAACATGCATCCTCTTCAGAGCCGATGCTATAATAGACGTACGAAACATGTTATACGTATTTGGCATACATGAACGGATGAATGTTTAAAATATGTATATGTCGATGCATTATGTATGAATCCGACTTTAAAATCACCCTCACGTGAGGAGATGTAAATTTTCAAACTTCCTTATGCACCAAAATTCGTTTTGGAATTATATAGACATCGACACTCATTCGGTTATATTTGAGCAGTGCAGTGCAGTGGTGGTAATGAATAAACACAAAAGTATAGAAAAAAATATAAGATCAAGACTTTGTTGGTCTTGGTTTTATTTTTTATCGGGGGAAGATTCAGAATTTGAATGCCAGTTTTTGTTTTTTTTATTGAAAGAGTTTTATTTACTCTGCCTAGTGTGCGCCATTGTAATCCACCCTAAACCCTAATAAAACAAAATTTAACTAAATGAGATATTTATCGTCGGATGGCGTGATAAATACATTTCCACCCTTTCGTTCTTGTACGTTATCCGTTACAACTTAATTAAAACTAAGTATACGTTGTATTATTCCTATTTATAGTTAATTATAATTATATATCTGCCAGTTTTTTTTGTTTAAGTTGCGAATCTATCAAAAAATTCCATATCTAGATTGATTCGCAAAGTTATATAGGTATATAATTAATTTGCCATGTAATTGATAAATTGGAAGGGTCCTGGCACGCCTGAACGGCAAAAAACATAATGTTACCGCATTACGTCTTCTGCAGATAAATATTATTCTTGTTCGTTGTTCGCTTTTCTTAAAAATGATTCTTATTAATAAAACAATCAACGGCATACAACGATTTATTTTTGGCTAAAAAAAGTGCCTGATATGTATTTTGTATTAATAAAAAATGTGAGCCGTCACGGGACGCCTGGCAGATGTGAAACATCCAATTTGCACAAGAAATATGCATAAAAGACAATATTACGACAGGAACTAAATATGGAATAATGAAAAAATCAAATATTACGAATTTTTTCCACAGAATGATGAATATTTATTTAATAAACATTTATTTTTATTAAATACAATAATTAAAAATTCAAAATTTTATTTCAATTTGCGACAACTCAATTCTTTTAATCAGTGACTTGAGTAATAGTTATATTCGATGTTGCCTCTGACAGCATTACTGTGATAATTGGTCGAGGATAACTGAAATATGTCACAAAAGTATTGGACATAACATTATCAAGACATCTAATTAATACAGCATCTATTGTTGTTGGATATCTGGTAGTAGTTTCTTTTGGATTGTTGTTAATTTGCAATTGAAATTCTTTTTGGAGGAACGTAATTAATGACATCGATTCATCTTTAGCAAAATTTACATTGAAATCTCCAGCTAAAATCAATGGTAGTTTATCTTTATAGGTTTTAAAAATTATTGAACCTCTGTGACTGTACGGAAATAATTTCTCATGTAAAAATGAAATATCATTCATTTTTTTATTAGGTGAAATGTACACAACAGTCATAATTAATTCACTTCCATTTTCTAGTTTACTATACTAAACGACACCGTCGAACCGAGTAGGAAGAGAATCGCACAGGCGCTTGCGCATGGCGAGCGACACCACGGCATGCAATCGCCACGCCAACAATCCGGTTTACCCGCGGCTATAGATGTTTCACATAAAAATAAAATAGAGAAAAACTCAGTCCCAATTATATTAAGGACCTTTTTGTCCTTGTTTTATATACAAGTATTACAGAAATTTTTTTTTAGAAAGTTTGTTATTATTATGCTTGACAATTAAAATTAATTTTACTACTTTCGTTATAATTTTCATATAAATAGGGATGTCAGGTTTATTAACAGAAAAGAATTTAAAAAGAATACTCCTAAGAGATAGTTTGTTTTCTTTATACGTATGTAGATAGGTATATTCTCATAAATAATATATTGCCTTTTACATTTCCAGGTACATTTTAAGTCTCCCATAGGTAACGACAAGGACGATGTCTATTTCCCGGCGAATGCCAATATTGCGGGAGAATGTAACGACGATGACGGATTGTTAAGGATCGTTTGGTCTGGATATGATCTTCAATTTATTTTTAAAAAGGTAAACTTCAAATTTAAATAATTATTCGATTGTTTCTGTGTTTTGACAAAGGAAAATAGAAGTAGAAGCAAAGTTTTTATTAATTTTAATGATCGTTTTAATTTGAAGTAACTGAAAAAAAATGAAGATTTCTGAACTAGTAAAGTTTAAATCAACGGTTCTCAAACTTTTTGCTCCTCTAGGTTACGTTTTTTTTTACCTTTAACGGAAGTCAAAAACTTAATTTGACTGGCCATTCTATAAAACTTCTGAGCATTCTGTAGAATGACTGGATATGAAACTTTTCGAATGTCAGGACATTCATTCGAATAAACTGGATATAGTTTAGAATATAGAGGACGCTCTGTAGAATGACTGGGCACATTATAGAATGTCTTGGCATATATTACAATGAATGGTCAGTCTATAGAAAGATTAGATATCGTTTATATTGACTAGAAAATTTTTTGAATGACAGGACATTCTTTCCAATAAACCAGATATGCTTTAGAATATAACGGACACTCTTTAGAATGACTGGGCACATTATAGAATGTCTTGGCATATATTACAATGAATGGTCAGTCTATAGAAAGATTAGATATCGTTTATATTGACTAGAAAATTTTTTGAATGACAGGACATTCTTTCCAATAAACCAGATATGCTTTAGAATATAACGGACACTCTTTAGAATGACTGGGCACATTATAGAATGTCTTGGCATATATTACAATGAATGGTCAGTCTATAGAAAGATTAGATATCGTTTATATTGACTAGAAAATTTTTTGAATGACAGGACATTCTTTCCAATAAACCAGATATGCTTTAGAATATAACGGACACTCTTTAGAATGACTGGGCACATTATAGAATGTCTTGGCATATATTACAATGAATGGTCAGTCTATAGAAAGATTAGATATCGTTTATATTGACTAGAAAATTTTTTGAATGACAGGACATTCTTTCCAATAAACCAGATATGCTTTAGAATATAACGGACACTCTTTAGAATGACTGGGCACATTATAGAATGTCTTGGCATATATTACAATGAATGGTCAGTCTATAGAAAGATTAGATATCGTTTATATTGACTAGAAAATTTTTTGAATGACAGGACATTCTTTCCAATAAACCAGATATGCTTTAGAATATAACGGACACTCTTTAGAATGACTGGGCACATTATAGAATGTCTTGGCATATATTACAATGATCGACCATTATACAGAATACAGAAATATTGGATATCATTTAAATTGACTAGCAATTTTTCGAATGACTGGACATTCTTTGGAATATACCGGATATGTTTTAGTATATAAAGGGCACTCTGTTGAATGACTGGACACATTATAAAATACCTGGGCATATATTATAATCCGACTGTTATATTGAAAGAATGGATATCATTTATATTGACTGGAAAATTTTTCGAATGATATGACATTTTGTCGAATACACTGGATATGTTTTGGAATATGATGGGCATTTTATAGAATGACTTGACACATTGTAGAACGACTGGGCATATATTATAATGACTGGCAATCCTACAGAAAAATTGTATATCATTTAAATTGAGTGGGAAAATTTTCGAATGACAAGACATTCCCTCGAATAAACTGGATATGTTTTAGAGTATAGTTGGCATTTTGTAGAATGGCTGGGCACATTGTAAACTAACTGGGCATATATCAGAATGCCTAGCATTCTATTCAACGACTGGATATCATTTATACTGATTAAGATAATTTTCGAATAACAAAATGTTCTTTAGAATAGACTGGATATATTTATGACTGGGAAGATTTTAGAAGAACTGGGCATATTTTAGAATGCCTGGCCATTCCTTTTAATGAAACTTTTCTGGATTAAATTTTATCTCACTTAATTATTAATGCATATCCCCTTTCCAGTCCAAATCTTCATTATGTTGTAAAACAATGGTTTTAATTTTTTATGATTAATATTTCATTTCCATTTATAGTCTATTTTAGGAAACACTGATTTCAATTATAGCTAAAAATTAATTTCAAATAATCAGGGCTGCAACCCTGGAATTACCGATTATTTATTTCGGCTGCACAGAACTTCATTTGATTTTTTATAAATCCTATTGTTAGATTAGTTCTGGTAGGTATATAAATTAGCACCTTGGCAACCACATGATTTTTGTGGTGACGAAGCATTTATTTTATTGGCCAGAAAACTAAGTTCCTTATTGTTCTGCAAGTCTTATTATACAATTACTTTTTAAATTTAAATGACGTAGTTCCTCATAAGTACCATCATTACCTATTTTTCAGACACCTGGTGGCGAAAGATGGTACATAAAAGAAATCGTCCTAGTCGTCGACTCTGCAACACCTAGATATCACGAAATAAAACACACACTAGGTAATGTATAAAAGTACCACCAATAAATTCATATGAAACTTCCTCATTTACTGAACGCATACATCGCCCATCACTCGTATTCTTTTACAAGGATATATTACTTATATGTAGATATCGTCAAAAACTAGGTTAATAAAGTAGATGAAAATAAAGTAGTGTTCCTTTAAAAATATATGATGTACTGAAGCAAGCTCTTTGCAGGCAAGAGTTTTAAATTAACTCACACGGCAATGTTGTTCCTCACCCCCGTCGGAAAATCGTATTCCTGTGATAATATAACGGTGAACTTGGAGGTGCCAATTGAGGACAAGAATCCTGCTGGGTTACGGGGAGTCCTTTTTCTCAGAAAATTCCAGGTAATTTATTAAGTATATTAAATAACCAGGGTGGACCAATTTGAAAATTTTACTATAATAATTTAATTAGTTACCTATAAATATTCAACACAGGAAGTAATTAAGTGATGATATAGTTTTATTTTACAACAAAAAGAATTTCTATAAATCTTCCAATTTGTCTCTGTGCCGGTGCAGGTCGTGAGCAATTTAAATCACTTGCTCAATTATTAGGCTTTTTATTGTGGAAAGTCAAACATTAATTTTTATATAACTGGATAGACAATTAGATATTATAACTGAAGTCGTGGAATTATATTTAATTTCAAATTCCTCGAAATCTATCTATACCTCAATTTTTATGTACCTACAATTTTTTTTTTATTTTTCTTTATACTAGTGCAATACGTGGCCAATTTAAACAACTTGCTAAATTATTAGGCATTTGTGAGTATCTACTGAGTAGAAGATTTCTCTTCCTACGATAGTATAATGTTAACAGTGGCGGATTTAGACATTTGCCGCCCGTAAGCTATTCAAAATTTGCCGCACCTACTGACACCTGCAATTCTAATATACCCTAGTTCACAATAATTTTTTTGTCAATGAAATTGCACCTTACGATTGTATTATATTTTTATCAGACTAATCAACAAATATTGATACGAATTCATTAGGATTAAAAATGTAAGAATGTTAAGAAGAACCTTCGTTGAATGGATATTTACAGCTTTTTTTCATTACAATATTATCATTATTGTTTTTTTTAATTATCATAATTCTAAGAAATGTATAATATTTATGAAATTCTGTGCAACAATATGCAATTTTTTACGTGTAAATTTATTAAATTTTTATTCTACACTCAAACAGGTTGTTAATATCATCAGAAATGTCAATAGAAAAGTATTAATTTTCCACATATATATCTGTATAATATTTGTTATTGTTATTTTTAAGCAATTTTTTTTCGGATCCCATTTCTCTTCGAATAGATATATTTAAGTGGTGAAACATATTACACATTAATTGAATAATGTGGGTGGACCTAAAGAAAAAATTATGGCAATAATTAATTTAAAAAATAGGTAAAAATACTAAATTTAAAATGTAATACTTAAACGCTATTGGAATATTTTAAAAATTCAAAATCACAATAGTATATTTTATAAATAAGCGTTTAGTAATTTTTCATATACAGACGTTAGTGTATTCAGTATACTGTATAGCACTAAAATATTGTAATTTTGTTGATTTTTTGGGCCTCGTTTTTTTCCATGTACCTATAAGATAATAATTTTTTTTATTTCTGTAAGACAAAAAAATTTTTGAGGAAAGTTTGCCGCCCCCTAAAATCTGCCGCCCTAGGCTCTAGCCTATTCAGCCTGCTGGTAAATCCGCCACTGAATGTTAACAGTAGAATGGAGCAGCAAGGCGATATTTGCTCATCCGAGATGTGGCGATCGGCGTGTGCAAGTTGTTAATTTGTTTCGATTAAAAATCGAAAGGGGTACAGTAATTCGCTGGCTCTCGTTAAAGCCACTGTTTAAACTTGTTGACAAATATTTTCTTTGCCATAACAAGATATAGAACTAGATTTTAGAACCGAAATCGTAACTTTAATTCAATGGAATAATATTTAATTTTAAATTCCTCGAAAAATGCTTTATATGAATTTTTATAAGCCTACAATATTTTTTTTTATTTGTCTTTATGCTAGTGCAGTACATGACCAATTTAAATAACTTGATAGATTGTTAGTCATTTGTGAGTACTGACAATGAGTAGAAGATTTCTTTTCCTAATATAATGATAATAGTACAACGGAGCAATTCGGTGGTCTTTGCTCGTCTGTTATAAGTTTTATAGTTGTAACGAATCGAAATGAAATTCACGCTGTTTTAAATCAATAAAACAATATTTTTTGAAATCCCTCTTAACATTTTTTCATGAAATACAAATAGCCTAAGTAATTGTTTTACAAAAAGTACTTAAAAATTAACTCCTTTCCTCGTCCGTTATAACTAACTTTATTTATTTTTTTTTCTATTTCTGTTTATGTAGGTGCAACCTTTCATGTACAAGGGCAACGATTTTGGCCCAGCTTTCGATTGTAGCACACCGGCAGCATTTAGGGATGAAACCGCCCCCATAGCCGTTGGATCAACCCTGGCCGTTGCCGTGCTGGCGACCATAACGGGTTACGCAATATACAGGCACTTCAAAATAAAAAAGGTTCAGTACAATACGATGGAGTAAACCATTTGCGAAGGTCTATTACTGCAAGTGGTGCATGAAAAACTCATTAAGGTTGGGAACCTAACCTACGTATGTATTATATTATAATATGATGCATAATATTTTTCATCATGAACGAATTAAATTTGTTTGACAATTTTTAAACAGATGTTTTTGTTAATACTTTTATTTAGTGGCGGTACTCGGTTATTATGACATATTTTTTTAATATATCCTTATCAAGTTCCCAACAATCGAGAGTTTAAGATAAACGAAAGAAAAATTAAGTATTATGTTATAAATTATTGTAATATAGTTTTTTATCTATGAGTTCACTGGTGCTCCAAAAAGTCAAGTCAAGTAGAGTAAGAGATGTTAAATGGAACCAAGTCCAAAAAATTATGAACGTGTCACACACTAATAAATATGTGGATTATTAGTGAAACTGAATGAATGATTTATTGGAAAAGTTTAGGACCCTTTTTGACCCTATTTTTGCCACCAAGTGATTTTTTGTAACGTTAGTTAACTGCAAGGGAAAAATTTCACAGACGAAAATTGGCTGATCAAAACCTGACCATATTTTTTAAATCTTTTATGTATTTATTTGTACGAATTACTTTGGGAATTAGGGACAATTGGTAGGAGCTGTTCAATTAAAAATTTCCTTTAAAATTCGTTAAAAACCTTAAGAAAAACTTTTGTCCTTTTAAAGGATTAATGATGATTATCCATTGGGGGGAGGATGTATTACCCATACCCCACCCCACTGGATACACCACTGCTTTGGGTTTTTTGCCATGTTGATCCTTTTCCAATAAACCATAAACTACTAATAATGCATTAATCATTAATCAGCATTTATAAGATAGCTCAAAAGTCAGTTCCATTTAGCGTTACCCTTACTATAACTAATATTTTTTGTTAGGTTATTAATTTATTGTTTTGACTAACATGTTGGTGGTAAAATTTATTTTCAAAGAGGACATTATAACAAAAACATCTGGTTGCAATCGAATTTTTAAATTTTCGCTCAATGTTTTTAAGAAAGGAATTTGCTTTTGGGATATGTAACTTTCATGGTTATGTACAGATTTGATTATTGCTTCAATTGGGTATTTGACTAATATTTTTTGTAATTATTTAAATTGAAGAAATTCTTTCCTTGTAAATATTACGTCACAAAAAAATAACCCCCCCCTGAACTTATCTACCTGATAAATTTTGATTGATAATACACAAATTTTAATAGTCAAAAATATTTATTTTATTTTCATAATAAAATTTAAATAAACTAATAAATATCTTTTGTAACTAACAAATAAATAATATTTCTATTTATCAGAAGTCCAAGAAATCTTAAAAAAATCAGTAAAATGTGAACGTCACGTTGCCGTAGACCCCCTGTCTCCCCTTGTCACACTCAGCAAGACCCCTCGCCCCCCCTTATATGCGAACGTATTTTATGAACGGCCCCTTACGTATATTTACATATTATTTAAATAAATATATAGTCAAATACCCTATTAAATGACTTTTTTACACAGTATACGCTATTTAGATTTATTATTATATTATAATTACTATTTTTACGCATACGATTTCAAGAAGTTATAACAATTATTAAATAAATATTAAATAATACAATATTTATGTAGATATAGTTGATAAAATACAAAGAGAGGACCTTAATCGTTTATACATAATATATTAGTAATATACTTAATGAAAAAGTTATGAATTTATATCAACAGTTTGTCAATTTTTAGCAATCCTTATATTGAACTAATAAATTGTATTACTTACTTACTATTAGGTAATGTATAAATGTAAAGTATTTTGCAATTTCAACTCAATTGTTAATGTAACGTATTGTACTCTGAGGTTTTTGAATTTTATATAGAATACCATTAGTTATAGAGAACAGATACACACACTTATAATTAAAAATGAAACGAATAGCTAAATAATATGCTAGGTATATAAAAGAGACAGACACATTTTAATGTCTTACTAAACAATTAATTAGTAGTAGAGGTATGTCAAAATATCATGAACTTATTGCGCAAGAAGTTCGCTTAGGCAACTGCGCATCTCAAGGTGACAGCTCATGGAATTTTGAAAAACCTCTACCCGCAGTATTTGCAGTTTGCCATATATTTTTATTAAAAATTGTTGTATCTACAGTGTGACTAAACTTTTAATAGTATCGACAAAAATATATTTGTATAACAGTAGATAATATGAACATGTTGGTGGGGTACGCAACAATTAAAAGTTAAAAACACTTAGTTAATATTTTAGAGCGAAGAACGTTAAAATTAAAATAATTCATAATTTGTTTCTATGCAAAAGGGGACATATAAAATTTAAGATTGTATCAATGAATCAATAATTTTGGAGTTAAATTAAGTTTCATTTCAATTTCTACAAAATTTTAAGTCTTTCGGTAAATTTTAGTTTTTCAACCAATAGGAAAAATTTCTTTGGTAATTTTTAGCTCAAATTAAAAAGTTATATGGAGTGAAATAATGTCTCTTTATTATTTTCATCACTTTAATTACCTCCGAGGATTTTAATTAATATGAACCAAAAAATCCCAAAAAAACGAGACTGCTGCCAATATTGATCGAAAAAACAAAATTGGTTTGATACAATAATTGTAATAATGTTGCGATTTTTTCTTGTAATTGCTATCAGTATAATGTTAAGATCTGCCAAGTTTCATCCCTTAAAAGTATACCGGTGAGGAGGTAAAAATTTTTTTAAAAACCGAAAAAATTAATATCTTTTGAACGGCTAGACCGATATGTCTTAAATATTGATATGTTTCTGATATGACTGCTGTGAATTCAAGAAAAAACATTTATAACCTCAAAAACAAAACATGTTAATAAAAAAATTTTTTTCAGCAATTTGCAATTTTAGTACAATCACCAAAATTTTCTTGTATATTTATGACGTCGTTCTACGTTATTCAGATGTTTGGGGGGGTGAGTCATAGTTATACACAATAAAATGTCTAAATTCATCCGACAAAACTCTAAAAAATTCTGAAAAACGTTAAATGACATTAAAAAGTATCAAAACAATGTTGTAATTGTACAATATACATAACCTCAAGAAGAAAAGACTTTTAGACACTTTATTGTTTTTAATTGTGACACGCTCGGAAAAAATTCTGATTTACGTAGAACGAAGTCATAAATGTGCAAGAAAATTTTGGTGATAGTACCAAAATTGCAAATTTCTGAAAATAAAACTTGCTCGTTAAATATTTTCTTTTTGAGGTTATATCTAAGTGTTTTTTCCAGCTGGCAATTTTTTCTCGAATTCACAGCATAATTTCAGCCAAATTGATCAAGTTGTTCAAATGATATTATTCTTTTCGATTTTTCAAAAATTAATTACCCATTTTTACCAGTAGGTATATTTTTAAGAGCTAAAACATGGCAGATCTTAACCTTGTACTGATAGCAATTACCAGAAAGAATATATCAACGCAAACCGTGCGGAGGGCATCTTATCAATAGGTTCTTATCCTATATACTAACTTCAACCGAAATTACAACTTAATTATTTAAGGGGGTTGAAAAATGAATTAACATTCTCTGAAAATAATTCAAACATAATTACGAACTTTCATACATATATAATTGCTAAGTTATTTCAAATGAAACAAATAAGGGAAATGTATAAAAGAATTCTAACTTTTAAGTTTTTTTTGGCCACCTAACCATTTTTTTAGAGCATAATATGTTCCAGCAGTTTTAGTCACAAAAGATACACAATGTAAAAAATATTCTAAAAAAAGGTCGCTCAAATAATGCAGTAATTCTTCAACTCTAGAAACTTTCATTGAGCAAAATGTTTGTGAATCGTTTACGTTTTATAGATAATTCGTATTATAAATATATTAGGTACCTACAGTTGTTTATAATATTAATAATCGAGAGCTATTTGATACAGATAAAACGAGTTTTAATAGTTTTAATTACAGCTATTTAGACTCTGTACTTTTCAATTTGATAAAGCATGTTTATAGAATTAATTACTTATAATTAATAATTGTCTGGTTTTATATATCCAGTAATAACGGTCAGAAATGAATCCAAGAAATATTTATAGGAAAAAGGAAGAATTTATATATTCGAAGTACTTAATACGAAAATGAAATTCCAAAAAAGGTTTAGAGAGCAAGGGTTCCTTGTATCAATCAAACCAATTTTGTTGAAAATGTTTCAATCGATTTTTTTTATGAAAATCAATTCCATATATTTAGAGAGATTATAGGTAAGTCTTATATCAATCGTTATTAATTCACTAATTATTTTATTAGTTGTTCAAAAACAGAAAACTCAATTCCTCTTTTTTTCTTTGTTGGTCTTCACGGATTCGTTTCTGAATGAGCATTCTTGCGAAGGTTTGACACGTTGACTTAATTGATGGGTGTCAAATGAAAACATATCACCTGTTGATTTAATTATGTACCTATGTATAAAACAAAATCTGCAAACATATCATTTACAGAAAGTTGTTCGAGCCATTTGCCATAATTTGTCTTCCACAGTTTTGAACAGTAATATTTAATAAAAAGTACTTTATGTATATCAAATATTGTAATTGTCGTAGCATTCTACGTAGTGTATAATAAATAATTGACTATCTTTTGAAACCTGATAAATACTTCACGAAACGTAGTAGCCAGATACCGAATCGACAAAGTAATATACAGGGAGACCCAAAATCAGTAGCCTATTAGGCTTTTGTGGAAGACTAATGGAAGGAAAATTTAGAAAAAATCATGTAGTAGTTACTACACCTGATCTACATTTTATTAAATTTTATAGCACTTTGAATTATATCAAAAATTGATACCAACTTTATTATACGAGGATGGATCAAATATAAACGAGCCTTTGTTCATAAAACATTTATCTTGAAAATTTTCACAAAAACACAAATTTCTCTATTTTTCGACATATCCCCCTTGTTTGATTATACATTTTTCCCAACGGATTGGTAGTTTTTTCATCTCGTTTTCATAAAAATCAGCACGGGGGGGAGTCTATTTCCCAAGTTGCGCACAAACGCCTCCACATCTTCATCAGTTTGAAATCGCTCGCCTTCTAGTGATTCAATGAGGGGCTCAAACATGTAGAAATCGCAAGGGGGTAAGTTTGGGCTATATGGATGGTGCTCCGACTGAGTCTAGTGCATTTCACTGATTTGGGCCTGCGTTAAAGCTGCGATGCGAACTCGAGCAGCTTTTTGATCTTCACTCAGCAACTTTGGGACCTAACGAGCTGAAATTTTTCGAAATCCCCAGTTTTTCGTTATGATTGTGTGGACACTCCCATAGCTAATGCCGAGTTCAACAGATATCTGAAGCACAGTGGCGTGATGGTCCCCTTCAATAAGGTTTCTAACGCGTGCAATGTTAACCGGCGATATGCTGGTGCGCGGACGACGAGGAAAATGTACATTTTCGACACGATTACGCCCTTCGTTATATTCTTTGCACCAAACTTTTACCCGTTACCACGAAAGCGTTTCATTTCCGAACTGTGCAAAATTTCAGCTGGTTTCACGTTTTCACCTGTAAGAAACTTAATAATAATCCATTGCGCAACGCTGCCACGCATCTCTTTCTCACTCATTGTGATAGCTACTAACCAAGCAAACACAGCAATACGACGAGTCGTTTCCGTGTCACCTAATATCCCCACTTCAAGTTGCTAACGCCCGTATGCGCCTTGAACAACTATCCGGCGCTCAATTTAAAAAAGCTCGTTTATATTTGATCCGCCCTCGTATTAAATTAAGCACCATTCAATTTCTTTATTTAATTTGTTTAATTTAAGGCAAGTTTCATAACATTGCATGTCAGGAAACTCAACTATTTCAGAAATAAACGATCAACTTAATTTTCTCTTTGAAAAATAAGTTTTTTACTTGATGGCTTTCGATTCCTCGTAGTTATTCTTGTTTTTTGTTTCGGATGCAAAAGTAAATTCTGAATCGTTCAACTGTATTTTCTTGTACCTAGGGTTGGTATTTTAAAGTTGTTAAGGATTTTTATGAAAAATAATAATTTTTTTACTGAAGAATGTGACTTGATTATGCTACAAAATTGGAAATATTTTGAAAATGTAGACCGGGTGTCGTAACTAAGTACTGCATGATTAAAAAAAAAAGTTTTCCATGAACGTCTAACAGGTTACTAACTTTGGTTTGCCTTATATAGTATTAAAAGCCTAATAAGCGTATCAACTCTAGGTGGTCAATGTTATGAAACGTCAATTTGCATTACGTATAAAACTGCGACATATAAAAGATGCATAACACACATTTACGCATGTTCATACTTACTTATAGATAGAATCAAAAATAAAGCCTTTGAGAATAATCTTTTAAGTTTTCTTTTTATAATACTAAATGGTAATAAAAAACTTTTGAGGCGCTTAAATAGCTTTTTTTTTGGATATCAAGTTTCTACCCTTTTTTGGTTTGTTAATAGGTAAAAAGCATGCTGTACAGAATAATGTTGTTAGGGGGCGTTTATAAAATACGTCCGCATACAAGGGAAGGGGGAGGAGTCTTGCTGAGTGTGACAAGATGTGATAAGCGGGGACGAGGGGTTTTTAGCAACGTGACGTTCGCCGTTCATCAAAAACTTTTACAGAATTTTTACAGAATCCTTGGACTTCTGATAAATAGAAATATTAATTATTTGTTCGTTACAAAAGATATTTAATAATTTATTTAAATTTTATTATGAAAATAAAATAAATATTTTTCACTATCAAAATTTGTGTATTATCAATCAAAATTTATCATGTTCAGGGGGAGGGGTTAGTTTTTGTGACGTAATATTTACAGGGGGGGTCACAGAAAGTGTGACACAGCGTGACAACCGGGGGGAGGGGGGGTCAAAAAAGCTAATTTTAGCATGACATATTTTATAAACAGCCCCTCATAAAAAGAATTCCGTGTTTAATTAAAGTGTGCAGCCTCATGCATCCCTAAATTAATAATCTAAAAAATAATAAAATTTAAATAAATAGAAGTAAGTTTCAAAAAAAATATGTTAAAAAAATTATCTCACAATAGTTTCGATAAGTCTGTCATTTTTAAGTAGTAAGTAAGAAGTAGGTACTTACAACAGACTTGTCGAAATAATTGAGAAAGAGAATTTCTCAAATAAATTTAGTTGAAACTGATTCATTCCCTCTCGAAATTTACACTCAAAGACTCTAATCATTGTAGCCAACATAAAATAGCTAGTTTCAATTTCCTTCTAAATAGGCTACTTAGTTTTCCGCTTAATAAAAATAGGCATAACTAGCTATGCCCGCGACTTCGCCCACGTGGAATAGTGACTTTCGGCAGCATTTAAAATTTTTTTCTTTTATATTTTTATTTTCTGGGCCGTAAGCTTTTTGCCGGCGTCATTACACAGAAACTTTCATTCCTTATTTTTGCCCCCTTTAGGGTAAAATTTTTACAAACTTTAAATGTCGTATTTATATCTAATCAAAAGCCTAAAAACGAAGTTTCAAGCCTCTAGCTTTATATCTACTTATCTATCTCTGTACCAAATTCTCATTAAAATCGGTTCAGTAGTTTGGGCGTGATTGCGTAACACACAGACAGACAGAGTTACTTTCGCAATATAATATTATAAATTTAAATAGTTTAATTATAGTTTAAAATAGTTTATAAAGCTTAGTATTCAACTACTTTTATTGATCCAAATAAACAAAACCTCGATAACTTTTTACACTTAATATTTTAATTTTCTGGGCCGTAAGCTTTTTGGACGACGTCATTACACAAAAACTTTCATCGGCTAATTTTATTCCCTTTAGGGTAAAATAATAACAAACATCGAATGTCATATACATGTATATATCGAATCAAAAGCCTAAAAAATAGGTTTCAAGCTTCTATCATTAAAAATTACGGAATTTCCGCACAAACTTTCCTATTTCAACCCCTTACAACCCCTTTTTCGCATTAATAAGTAGCCTATGTTTTTTCTCAGGCTCTAGACTATCTCTGTACCAAATTTCATTTGAATCGGTTCAGTAAATTTTAGGCGAGATTGTGTAGCATACAGACAGAGTTACTTTCGCATTTATAATATTCCGCGAGTTCATTTTCATCGATTTTCCCATGGGAATAAGATATTTTCCCGCAGTAAAACGTAGCCTATATGTTAATCCAGGCTGTCAGCTAACTCCATACTAAATTTTATAAAAATCGCTCCAGCCGTTTAGACGTGAAGAAGTAACAAACATACACACTCACATACAAACTTTCCCCTTTATAATATAAGTATGATAAGGAACTTTGTACAATTAAAAATATTGCTAAACACAACAGTTATAATTGTAATATAATTGATAAATTAGTCAATAGGATTAAATCTAAGAAATTTCTGTCAGAATCCTCTACTTTTCAAAAAAAAAACACGAAAAATAAGTTTATTACTACTCCTTACGAGCCGAGATTTACCCGAGGAATCCAAGATATTTTTAATAAAATTTTCGTATTGCCTACAGTTCAAATTTCAATTCTCTTCAAGCTCTTCTCGGTAACTCAAAGGATAAAATTCCTCTTCCAGAAAAGTGGAGGATACATGAAATTAATCGCGAAGACTATAGAAAGAAATATGTTGGACAAACTAAACGCTCTATTCAAGTTAGGTGTAAAGAACATTTAGCCTATGCCAGTAAAATCTAGTGTTGCTCAACATATCATTATCGAAAATCATAGGGTTAATAATGACAACCTTAAAATAGTTAAGGAAATTAGAAACAATTATTTGCTCATACCCAGTTTTAAATTAATTTATTTTGTTTTTGTTAAGGTCCACTGAACATTCCAGTTTTTAGGCTGAGCCACGATCACTAGAATGCAACATTAGTTAGGATTTATTAGTCGTAGCTTACATTAGCTTTTAGTTCACTTTAGTTCCTGAAGAAGGTAACTTTGTTACCGAAAAGTACTTCGGACGTTCAGTTTCGTGTTTTTGGGTTGGGGTTTGAGCTATTTAGCACGCTGTACAACTCCACCAAAGTTTATAGATATTTAGATTTGCTCTCTTCATTAAAACCTCAAATCTCACGTAATGGAGAGAGGCTCCCACCACATCTCACTAATAAGAGGAAAGGGAGGGTTCAAATTAAAAGAAAAACTTATTCTATATTTAATTGACGACCGTTTAAATTGCTTGGAATATTAATGAAATATCCGCCTATACAGAACAAAATTCGTGTTCGTTATAACCCAGTTCGACATCATACATAAAACAGAAAAATCTATAATTTTTTGAATAGTGATCCTTCGAAAAGATATTGTATTTTCATTATTATGTGGTCTTTGGTATATCAACAAATCAGCACCGTCCCTGGGATCTATTGTCAAAATGAGCATCGTCCTTTTAGTTAGATTCGTATCAGAAAATATAATACCTACAGTGGTGTGCACAACGCATCAGCACCTTAATAATATAAAAGTGCCCTTTCGAACACGATAAACAACAATACCTGCATGTGACAAGCTAGACGACAATGAACACATTCTTATCCCTTTGTAGGTTATTACAACTACAACTAAAAGATTCGACAATCGTCACAACCACACCCTCCGCTGACAGTTCTCGTAATAAATCGGCTTTTACTTTTCGCTCCAACATATGTACTTCAGTACGTCCCTCTCTTACGAAACGATGACGCAATAAGGTCGTCTTTGTCGGTCTGCGAAGTTTCCTGACAAATCCGCCCGGTCCCGGTAATCTCGTAATTTGAGCAGGAGCATTGTCTGCAACGCAATAATGTCGCAAATCTGTTGCCCGCGGTGACAGCATCAACCCTCCAACCCTCCGAGATATCACAAAGGGACCGTTTTGAACTTTGCGTTGCCCACTTGAACGCAATATTAACACATTTGGGGGTAGCTACCCAAATATGTATGGATGTATGTGCAACTATTTTATTAGCATTAATGGATATGAAGATTAAGTAGCAAACGAGGGGTTGGTTAAAATACTTAATATATTTATTTGTTCACACCACATTAAAACTAAAAGCAAGGGATTAGAAAATAGACAGTTAGGTATGGACAAGTAGCATTTGATCACAACATCTTCACACTTATTTTAATATATTGAAGCTCTACTGACGATAATGAAAGAAAAATGGAGGTTGCAATTATATAAAAACTAGCAGCAATATATTCCACGTTTGATGGAACATTCTAGAATATTCGCGAATTTAGAACTATCCAGAACATCCCATAATGAGTCAAAACATTCTCTAACTTTTTCTGAACGTTCTGAAACATTCTTGAATGATCTTCAAGATTCTGGAACATTCTTGGACATTGACAAATCATTCTGAAATGTTATAATAAAACATTCTTTTACTTCTTAGAACATATTTGAACTCCCTGTAACATTCTAAAAAAATCTGCTTCATTCTCATCCCCACTCCGTGCTGTTTGCTGGGTGAGTAGTGACATCAGTAGACGCCTGGCGGGGATGTCTAATCGATTGATAATAATTGATCAGTTATCGACCACTGAGAGTTGAAGATTATTACAGTACTAATATCGCTATTAAAAAATGGGGGTTGGTGGTAGAAGGGTGAAAATTAAGGGTTATATGTATTTTTTAATGCCAAATCATAAAAAAATAAAAATTCTCTTGTACCTGTAGGTGCTAAAAATTAAAAAATACTTTTTTTGAGGATGACTTTTTGCACTTATGTGCTAAAAAATGAATATAATCGTTTATTGTGTAATAATTACAAAAGAAGTACCTAAAATATAAAAGAAAACGTTATCAGATTTATAAAAAATGTTTTTCAAACACGTTCCTCTAATAATGTATCGGGTAGAACACAATCTGCCGAGCCTAATTATTATATTATGCCAAAGACACATTAACGAATTATACCTACAATCCCAGTTCACATCTGTGTAGTAGGTTTCCTCTTTTAGGAATGCAACGAAAGAATGCAGTGACAAATTGCTCAAATGTGTGCAATTAAGATTATTTTTTTCTGCTTTTTCTGACATCATATGATATATTTTTCCCCAAATACATCCTGCGTCAACCGTTCAAAAAACGAACGGTTTCTGTAACCCGATACAAAACAAATTGTTAAAAAGATAAATTCCAACACCGATAATTGGGTCATGTCATAATTCATTTTTATTAGGCACCCGACTGGACTCGCTGAAAAAACACGAATTTCACCCCAAATACCGTGAAGACATCAGATATATATTGCAGGTATACGTAGAAATAACTTTGCAAAAAATCGCGGCAGTTGAGGTATAAAAGTATTTTTCAAAAATGTAACAAATTATATGTGTTAATTTTATTGTAGAAGACAGAAAAGAGTGGTGCCTTTAGAGTTTAAATTGTAGAATTAGCTACGTGGTTGAACTAAAATTTCCAAAAGGTAACAGTATCTCTTTAAGAAATCAAATATGCATATTCCTAACGAACAACTAAAAGTTTCAGTGGCGTAACAATAGGGTGGCAGGGCTGGCAAAATGCCCCGGCCCCCCGACCCAAGAGGCCGCGAGCTCAAAAATATTTTTTTTTTTACATTGTACCTGAGTATTTTATTTTATTTGAAAAGTATATTTTTATAAGTTCTGCTTAAAATCCAAAGTGAGACAACTAAAGATCATAATACAAATTAAAGTTAATAACATTATAAACATTAAACCCTAATAGATGGGCAGGACGTTATGATGGCGTTTTTGCTTTAAAAGTTCGGTTTGTTGAAGTCTAAAAAGCGCTAACGAAAACAATTCTGTTAAATTGCAAATCAGATGAAAGAAATAAAGCTGTTTCGCTCAAAAAGAAGATCGAAAACTACAATTTTATTATGTTATTGGTTTTCCATTGCAAGATCCTACTTACTATCGATGCAGCCTCTAAAGCACTTCAGTCTAAAGCCACCGATCTTTCAAATGCATCAAAACGTTTGAAAATTTGTCTAGAAGAATTGGAAAGGTATCGACATGAATTTGAAAATTTAAAAATGGAAGCAAATAGTGTAGCAGAAAAATGGTCCATCACCCCTGAATTTTCTAAAACTCGTCAGAGGAAGGTAAAACGCCATTTTGATGACCTTTGCGAAGATGAGCGTCTCCAAGATCCGGAAAGTTTGTTCAAAGTGGACATATTTTATCGAGTACCTATAAGACATCATTATAAACTAACTGAAATCGCGTTTCCTTCCAATAAATGAAATTGTTTCCAATTTCAGTGTTTTGCAGCCTTCTACTTGAAAAGTTTTAAATGACACTGATCTATTAAAAAAAGCTCTAGAATTTGTTGAGATAAAATATGAAAAAGACATATCTGAATCATTTGCCAGAGAAATTCTCAGTTTTCGATCCACTTTCAGAGACGAAATAGAAAAATCTTCGTGTATTAGAGACCTTGCTGATTTATTAATAATAAAAAATCATTTTATGTCCTGCAGCTTTCCTGAAGTATGCACTGCATTAATGTTATTTCTTACAATTCCTGTGACTACAGCTAGTGCTGAACGATCATTTTCAAAACTAAAATTGATAAAAACCTATTTAAGAAACTCTATGAGACCAGACAGGTTATGTAACTTGGCTATTCTGTCTATTGAAAATTATATGGCCCGATCTTTAAATTTTGATGATGTTATAGACACTTTTGCGGAACAGAAAGCTCGAAAAAAATATTTTTAATTTGTATTTTTTTTTTAATAACAAGTTTTTTTCATCTTTTTATTAGAAACAGTTTTTTGTTTCATGTTATTTGAGAAATATAATTTAGAATTATGTATCTTATGTCCCATGTTCTCTATTTGCATTTTAAGGGTTAGATTAGTTGCGAAGAAGAAGGAAATAATCTGAGGGGCCGTTCATATAATACGTTCGCATACAAGTGGGGGGGGGGGGAAGGGGGTCTTGATGAGTGTGACAGGATGTGACAAGGGAGGACGTGACGTTCGCCGTTCATTAAAAAATTTTACTGAATGTTTACAGAATCCTTGGAATTCTGATAAATAGAAAAATTATTTGTTTGTTCGTTACAAAAGATATTTATTAATTTATTTAAATTTTATTATGAAAATAAAATAAATATTTTTGACTATCAAAATTTGTGTATTGCCAATCAAAAATCATCATGTTCAGGGTGGGGGTTCAGTTTTTGTGATGCAATATTTACAGGGGGGGTTACAGAAAGGGGCGAGGGGTTCAAAAAAAGTTAATTTTAGCGTGACGTTTTTTATGAACAGCCCCTGATCACAGTTTCTATATTAAATGATGCCCCCTTTCAAAACTAATTTGACCTGTTAAAGGAATATTCTGAAATATGAACTTATCTTTTCAATGGCCTTCGCTGTGTACTCATAGGTTTTAAAATGAAAATCAAAAATGTGTGAGCAAATGGGAACTTAGACTCTGGAAAAAATAAGCAAGGATAACTGTTCTTCTTTATGTAGGCCTTCTGTTTATGCGTTTTTATTATATTTAGCATCACAGTCTAGTTATAATAAATCTGCATAGATAGAATATCATTTTCAGCAAATAGTTTGCTTATCTCTTTTCATGTGTACCTATAATAAATTTATCAGAGATAAATTCCCTCATTCTGCATTTTGAACTAATTATTATTACTTTTTTCTGTAAAGTTGGTCGTCATGAAGGGCAACAGTTTCTATTACTTTTACTTATTTTTAAGGCGCATTCTTTCAGTGGCGTCGCTGTCTTGGCGTCAGACTTTCATTGTCAGCAGTTTGAGCTCATTCTATGTTACTCGTACTTTTTTCGCTTAGGTACGTTACTATAAGTCCTTCACCATAACTTCATACCTAATCCACCATAAAATTTAATAAAAATACAGCAGGCGCATATAGGTAGGTATTATAGTATGTAAAGGTTTCGTACATATAACTACTATTTGCATACCATTTGTAGATTTTTGCATACGCGAAATTTTATGTTTCCCACGGTCTGAAAAAGTTTGCTATGCGCAAAAAATGGTAACCAATGCACTAACCGGGGTTACGAACAACATGCGCAAGCATTTCTTGAGTGTTATTGTTTTTTTTTTATTAGAACTTGCATAAAACGAGTTCCTCTGTGTGGTTGATAAATAATGGGAAACGTGCTAAGTAAGGAGGAAGAGCGACAACAAAATGTCATCTATCATTAAAATTGAGGAGTTAAAGGTCAATCCACAACCGACACTAAATTTTATTTTGTAGGAATTAGGAATAAAACTTTAGGGAACAACGACGACATGCTCTTTATTGTTAAATTTAAGGATTCAAAGGTCAATCCACAATAAACACTAAGGATTAGGAGTTGGACTGTTTTGTTTCTTTGTAGGGGACGACAACAGAATGTCCTTCATCTTTATTATTGAAGAGTTATTGCTAAATTCAAAATAGAAACTATACTTTAAATAATAAGAATAAGGAATTGATTGATTTGCACCTTAGGAAACAACTACAGAATGTCGTTTATGATTAAAGACAAATGTTTAAATGTTTCACTAAAGACGTTAGGAATTAAAAATTGAACATTAGTATCACCTTAGGGAATGACAATACAATTTAATATAATACAATCCTTAGCTTTAAAGTTGAACTCATAATAAACACTTAACTAAGTTGTAGAAATTAGGAATTGGTCTTTATTCTCACTTAGGGAACAATAACAAGATATCCTCCTATTGTTATATTTGAGGATTTAAAGGTCAATCTATAATAGACACTAAGGATTAGGAACTGGACTTTTTTGTTTGTAGGGAATGACTATACAGTATCCTTTATTTTTAAACATCCTTAAATTTGAAAATTTATTGATAATCCACAATAAGCTTTAAACTTTAAACTGTAGAAATTGGGAATAGATCCTTATTTTCACATTAGGAAACAATAATTAAACGTCGTTTATAGTTAAGGTTAGGGATTTAAAGGTCAATCCACAAAATACATTAGGAATTACGAAGTGAGCATTGTTATAACATCTTTATCTTTAAAGTTGAACTCATTATAAACACTAAACTCTAAAGTACAGGAATTAGTAATTGATCTTTATTCTAATCTTATGGAACAACTACAAACTGTTCTTTAATGTTCAAGGTAAAAATTTAAAGGTTAATCTACAACAAACACTAGGGTTAGGAATTGTAATTTTTTATTTGTAGGGAAGGACAATAAAATGTCCTTCATCTTTAAATTTAAGGATTTATTGATATATCCAAAACAGAAATTGTGCGAATAAGGAATTGATTTTTATTTGCATCTTAGGAAACAAAAATAAAATGTCGTTTATGATTAAAGGCAAATATTTAAAGGTCAATTCACTAAAGACACTAGGAATTAGAAATTAAACATTATTATCACTTTAAGAAATGACAATACAACATAATATAATACATTCCTTATACATATCTAAAGTTGAACTTATAATAAACACTAAACTTTAAGTTGTAGGAATTGGGAATTGGTCTTTTTTCTCACTTTAAGGAACAATAACAAGGTATCCTCCCATTGTTAAATTTGAGGATTTAAAGGTCAATCTACAAAAGCCACTAAGGATTAGGAACTGGACTTGTTTGTTTGTAGGGAACGACAATACAATATCCTTCATTTTTAAATATTTATTTATTTATTTATTTATTTAACGTATCAACGGACTTAATAGTCCTTTATAAAATAAAATAATTACAATGTAGGAGATGCATCAAGTAGCTGGCATCAAACAAAACAAACAAAAAAAAAAAACAAAAAAAAACTTCGTTATAATATATCTTCAAAGATAAATAAAAATAGATTTACGTAATTCTCTTTTAAATAAATGAATAGACCTAGTATCCATAATATCCGGAATATCACGTCTATCATTACAAATTTTCATGGATCTAAATAACGATGATAGCTCAATTAATTTATTATTAATAACTGGTAATAAGTATTATAAGAAATTGGGAATTGGTCTTTATTCTCACTTAGGGAACAGTAACAAGATATCTTCCCATTGTTAAATTTGTGAATTTAAAGGTCAATCCACTATTAGGATTTTTAAGGATTAGGAATTGGATTTTTTGTTTGTAGGAAACGACAATACAATATCCTTCATTTTTGAATATCTTTAAATTTGAAAATTTATTGATAATCCACAATAAGCTTTAAACTTTAAACTGCAGAAATTAGGAATAGATTCCTATTTTCACATTAGGAAACAATAATTAAACGTCGTTTATAGTAAAGGTTAGGGATTTAAAGATCAATCCACAAAATACATTAGGAATTACGAAGTGAGCATTGTTATAACATCTTTATCTTTAAAGTTGAACTCATTATAAACACTAAACTCTAAAGTACAGGAATTAGTAATTGATCTTTATTCTAACCTTATGGAACAACTACAAATTGTTCTTTAATGTTCAAGGTAAAAATTTAAAGGTTAATCTACAACAAACACTGAGGTTAGGAATTGTAATTTTTTATTTGTAGGGAAGGACAATAAAATGTCCTTCATCTTTAAATTTAAGGATTTATTGATATATCCAAAACAGAAATTGTGCGAATAAGGAATTGATTTTTATTTGCATCTTAGGAAACAAAAATAAAATGTCGTTTATGATTAAAGGCAAATATTTAAAGGTCAATTCACTAAAGACACTAGGAATTAGAAATTAAACATTATTATCACTTTAAGAAATGACAATACAACATAATATAATACATTCCTTATACATATCTAAAGTTGAACTTATAATAAACACTAAACTTTAAGTTGTAGGAATTGGGAATTGGTCTTTTTTCTCACTTTAAGGAACAATAACAAGGTATCCTCCCATTGTTAAATTTGAGGATTTAAAGGTCAATCTATAAAAGCCACTAAGGATTAGGAACTGGACTTGTTTGTTTGTAGGGAACGACAATACAATATCCTTCATTTTTAAATATCTTTAAATTTGAAAATTTATTGATAATGTTTAACTTTAAACTGCAGAAATTAGGAATAGATTCCTATTTTCACATTAGGAAACAACAATTAAACGTTGTTTATATTTTAGGTGAGGAATTTTAAGGTCAATCCACAAAACACATTAGGAATTACGAATTGAACATTTTTATAACATTCGGAAACGACTAGTAACATCTTTATCTTTAAAGTTGAACTTATTATAAACACTAAACTTTAAAATATAGGAATTAGTAATTGATCTTTATTCTAACCTTAAGGAACAACTACAAACTGTCCTTTAATGTTCAAGGTAAAAATTTACAACAAACACTAGGGTTAGGAATTGAAATTTTTTATTTGTAGGGAAGGACAATAAAATGTCCTTCATCTTAAAATTTAAAGATTTATTGATAAATCCAAAACAGAAATTGTCCCGAATAAGGAATTGATTTTTATTTGCATCTTAGGAAACAAAAATAAAATGTCGTTTATGATTAAAGGCAAATATTTAAAGGTCAGTTCACTAAAGACACTAGGAATTAGAAATTGAACATTATTATCACCTTAGGAAATGAATATAATATAATACATTCCTTATATTTAAAGTTGAACTCATACTAAACACTAAACTTTAAGTTGTAGAAATTGGGAATTGGTCTTTATTTTCACTTAGGGAACAATAACAAGATATCTTCCCATTGTTAAATTTGTGAATTTAAAGGTCAATCCACTATTAGGATTTTTAAGGATTAGGAATTGGATTTTTTGTTTGTAGGAAACGACAATACAATATCCTTCATTTTTGAATATCTTTAAATTTGAAAATTTATTGATAATCCACAATAAGCTTTAAACTTTACTGCAAGAATTAGGAATAGATGCTTATTTTCACATTAGGAAACACCAATAAAACTTCGTTTATATTTTAGGTTAGGGATTTAAAGGTCAATCCACAAAACACATTAGGAATTACGAATTGAGCGTTGTTATAACATTCGGAAACGACATATTTCGTATTTTTAAAATTTTTTTCATAACGTTTTTTTCCATGAGATAAAAATTTTTGCAAGGAAGGGATGATGGTGAAACCGTACCCCGTACCCACTTGTAGGGGTGTTTCTTGTGTCACATCGTAATAGCTAGTCGAAAGGATAATCATCTTCAAAATCGCTTAATTAAGTTCCAAATAATAAACTTGGAAAATTTATGTCCCGTTTCGTGGTATCCCGTTACATGACGCGTCCCTTATTAATTAGATCCTACGGGAGCTGCAATCATGCCAATTAGGTTTCAGTGTACGGGAAGGACGAAGGACAAGAGGGCGAGAAGCTTAACGTGTAGTTGATGGCGGTAAGTGACGTAATAACGATGGATGGATGGATGTTTAGATGGGTTGGGTCGAGTCGAGACTCAAAACGAGTATCTATATGTAGAAGACATACACCAGCTTGCAGTTGCTCCCTAGACGACCAAAATGCGCAGGTGTCGTCCAGTCGTTAAAGCCCTTTGATGTAGCTCGTGACGCCCTTTACAAAGGGTCTAATAAAAATAATTGGATAGTTTGTTATATATGGGTGATCTGTGTATCTACAAAATCTCGATCGATTAAGGGCATTACTTGTCTTTTTTTGGGGTTTTTATGCAGTTGTTGAAGGGTTACAAGGCTACGTTTATCTAATATTCCGATGCGGGTTGATCATCCGCAATTAGAAATAATGAGACTTTTGAAGAACTACAACTACGATACAACTACTGTTTCGCCAAATTGTGACTTCTTCAAACTAGTAGTTTGCTACTGAGAGTCTACATATTTTCTTAAATACTAAGTCTTATAATGTGGCATAAAAATAAAAATTGGTTTTCTTTTTTAGAGATTTTATAGGTATCTACAGTTTTTATTATCAAGAATACAATATATGTAGTTAGGGTAATTAAAATTTTGGAAACGAACAGAAAAAGGTTACAATTAAGACTTTTCAGGGAAAAGAACCCCTTATATATTAATAAGTAGGGAATACTATTCAAATTTTGTTGATGTAACACGAGGCACGTCGATTTTCGGAACTTGTCCAGGCTTCTGCCTATATACAGTAGCGTACATTTAAATCTTCGAAGTAATTGAAAGTTCGTTATATTTAAATAGGTAAATAATTACCCTTAAGTAATAAGGGTTGTCCACCCTTAACTTTTTTAATTTTTTGGGAATTTTTTTTTAATGATTTGGCATTAAAAAATACATATAACCCTTAATTTTCATTCTTCTACCACCAACCCCCCACTTTTTAATAGTGATATTAGTAGGTACTGTAATAATCTTCAACTCTCAATGGTCGATAACTGATCAATTATTATCAATCGATTAGTCATCCCCGCCAGGTGTCTACTGATGTCACTACTCACCCAGCAAACAGCACGGAGTGGGGATGAGAATGAAGCAGATTTTTTTAGAATGTTACAGGCAGTTCAAATATGTTCTAAGAAGTAAAAGAATGTTTATTATAACATTTCAGAATGATTTGGTAATGTTCAAGAATGTTCCAGAATCTTGAAGATCATTTAAGAATGTTCCAGAGTGCTAAAAAAAACTAGAGAATGTTTTGAATCATTATGGGATGTTCTGGATGGTTCTAAATTCGCGAATATTCTAGAATGTTCCATCAAACGTGTAATATATTCTTACCCGAGCAACGCCGGATATTGCTGCTAGTTATTTATAAATTTAATCGTAAGGAGATTAAAGCTTTTGCGCATATTTTCGATTATTAGCATCTAACGGGAATTTCATGACATGACATGCTGTCATGCAAACCGAAATGTAAATATTGCAAATTGCATGTTATAGATCAGTAATGAACTTCTTTCAAAATATCCAAAAGCACAACAGGGGGATGAATGTAAACTAAATATACGCCACTGTATGTATACAGGCAGACCCTTATATTACGAGAATTAACCTGCCTCGTTTCTAAGAATTTTATATCAACAAAGTTTGAACAAGGTCTACTATCTCTTGAATTTTATGATAAGTTTTCATGTAGGTACCTGCAATATTTCTGTACAAAAGAAATACTATTGAGCTTTTTAAGAATTAACAGAATTCTGACTGAAAGAAGCTTTGAACGAACTGATACATATATAGATTGGATAATAAAATCTTTATTGAAACCATTCGCCTTCATTAATCATGATTCCTTCAGACTTCTTTAAAACCACCAGTTTCTATTCTCTCAGCTATATTATCCTCCTTTTTGTGTTGATCTAGTGCACAGCTTTGACTTCTTTTAGATGTCTAAAAACTGAATAATATCTTTTATTGCTGTTGGTAAATGACGAATTTGAGATTTTAGGCAAGATCCAGTTGTGCCACCTCAAAAAAAGCTTAAAATGCCCAAATTTTTATACCCACAACCAATTTTCTTATAACTTATAGAAACTGTTTTGCTAGTGTTCGGCTGGAAAATTAATTGAGGTTAATATTCCATTGTTTTATTTAGTTTAATTACAAATTTAGTCTTATCTACGGAATCTCTCCTTTATAATCACAATTACATCCAAACAATCAAAGGCGCAATAGGATTTAAATTCTTTATTTTCAAAAAACTACTGACGACTTTTGATTGTTTGGATTTGTTTAAAATATATATTGAGCTTTAAGTACTACCTAAATCTGTATCTATATCATCAACACGATAAAAAAAGCTCAGTACGTCTGATAACATGACACCGGAACAACTTCCTCACGTTCGGGTTCAAGATCTGACTACCGTCCGTCGCCGTCGCTTCTTGCCTGATGGGGAATAAAAATACATCCCTATAAATCAGTATCAGTTTACTGACTTATAAATTGCGTCTACGAATGTATTTTAAAAAAAATCATGGAAAAGTGAACTAATTTCAGTTTTACATTTTGTCTCTCAACTAATTATTTATTTAATCTGATTGTAAAGCGCAATTTTGTAAAAACTGTGTTTTATTATTCTAATTATTTATTATTATTTGATTAGCAATAAACATTTTCGTAAAAATTCGAATAGTGTGAAGATTAAACTAAATAGACAATGAAACTGAAAATTTCACCAAAATAAACCTTTTTTTTTTAATTAATAAATAAAACACACGGTATATTTCACAAATGTATTAGAATATCTCTGACATATGTTTCGGTTTTTTAATTATTCATCATGTTTCACCAAGTGATCAGCGAAACCTCAATTTCAACTTTTTTTTTAAACTGACGACACATTGGGTAAGTTTCTAATAAACGTTTCTAAATCTAAATCTCATGAAAATTATAACACAGAACTAAATAGCCCTTAATAACAAACAAAACAAACCACGAACCATGTAGGAACATTTCATCAAAAGTAGGAAAACATATAAAAAGTTTTACTAATGGCTCAATTTCATTCAAAACTTGTAACACCTTGGGAAATTTCATTAAAAACAATAAAGACAACACTAAAAAAGACGATAAATCAGGAGTGTACTTATTAAAATGTGGAAGCTGTGAAAAAGCTTACATTGGTCAGACAGGTAGATCATTTGTAGAACGAATAAATGAACACAAAAAAGGCTTTGAAAATAATAAAAACAATTCAACATATGCTGAACACCTCCATAACGAGAAACATACTATTAACGAAAATTTAAAAGTCCTATATACCGCTAACAAAAGCAAGAAATTAAATTTATTACAAAGGATGGAGATAAATAAATTAAACAAACAAGGATCAATTAGAAATAAACAATTCACCATTACTAAATATTTTTTAATATTTTCATTCTAATTTTAATATAATTTTAACAAATAATGTTTAAAAACCTTTCATTTTATGGTAATTTTTTTGACTATATATGATGTATATTTTAGGATCTAAAGTTTTAAATACTATATCTGTTTTATTTATTATTAAATAACTAACAAAAATTTTCATGTATGTATTTTCACGTCAATTTTGTTGTTGTAGACATGTACCTACCCTCTCTCTATCAAAAATATTGTATATAAAGCAATTATCTTCAGTTTTTATTTAAATATTTCTTTCACTTGAAGAAACCACAGTATGGCGAAATAATTATTGTGGATTATTTTACAATAAAAAAAATTTTGTAACCAAAATTGTGTTTTACTAAGTTTTATCATGGAGTTACAACAAGCGAAAGCCTCATCTGTATTAATAAACGATTTGTAGAATTTTAGAATGTAGTGTTTAATAAAAAAAATACATTAATAGAAAAAATAAGATGTTCAGAATCATTTCGTATTTAACCACTTTTTTTACAGTTTCACCAAATCAAATTTCTCAAATTGATCTCATATAACGAATGAATTATTTAGTGTCTTTTGTGAGAAAATACTTTTCTTCGCACATTGAATCTTAAACATTATGAGTTAAATGCCTTTTTTGTGGAATTATTATTTCCTTGTATGATGCATAATAAATAAGAGTTAAAAGCGAACATTTTATTTACTTAACTTTAAAAATTGCTAGGACTGATACAAGGCAAAACAATACATATTCAAAATAGTCCTCTTGAATTGTGTTAAATAATTAGTTTAATTTAATTGAATTATATGTAGAACTATATGCAGTTAAAGCCTCATCTCAGTTTCTATCTTTCAAATTATATCTAACTCCTAAAATTTATTCACATAAAAGTAAAAAAAACATTCAAAAAATCCTCTCAGAAATCCGGTTTTAAAGTGATCATGATTCAAGAGACGATATAATCAAGATCTTGAGCTAGCAACTTATTCATCTCGATTAGGGTTTCACGAATCTCTTACCTGGTAAGAATTTACCTATATCTTGATCTTGTATTGACAAAGACTAGATTCGTCGAGATCAAGAAATTTTGCCAAGAGTCTCGACATCTTTTGCGGTTGAATAAACATTAATCTTTGGTGTTATATACTTCGCTAGGTTTTTGTTATTAACAGAATTGTTTGTTTAAACATTAAAGCTTACATTATCTCATTAAAGTCTGAGATATGTTGAACTGTGTGTCAAGAAATATCGAGATTCTTGAATCAAGAAAAAAAATTGCGCAAGACTGTAAAAATTACTTTCTATTACTCCTTATTCAAGTCAAGACCACAGTTGGATGTCAAGAAGTAGACTACAATCTTGATTTCGTTTTTAATCTCATACGGTCATTTGACTCTTGATTCTAGAGATCGATAAATTCTTGACTCTTATGGAAGTAATAGAAGTGTGACCTATGAGTGTATATTTAAAAATGTGAGTCAGTAGGTACTCAAGGAGGGGGACTGTTGTCGATTTTTTGGTGACAGTTTGGAAAATAAAATTTCCATCAAGTGGAGCCTCATTAATTAATAATATTGTGGTCTACAATAAAAGTTTTGTAACTCTTGTGTTTTGTTTTTATTTTAATATGGAGTTACAAGAATTAACAGCTTCGTCGATTAATTATGATTTTAATAGATTTAAAACTAAGTTATTAAGTTCGCCCCGAGAAAGCAGACTAGACGGGGCGCGTGGATGTTACGGGGTAACTATAGATGATTTATTTTAAGACTTGATTTCTATCAGGGACCCAAATACATTAGAAACTTGTGTAACTAATAAACGTATCATTGTTCCTCAACATTGTCATTAAATTAAGTACCAATCATCCTCTTCTTGGGTGCCACACAAGCTGTTAAATCTATTGAAAAATTTATTACCTGAACCGCCACTTTATAAAAAACAGACAATAGGTACATCTAAAAGAATGAGATTTTTAGTTTTGGGAAACTATAGATCTTCAAGAAAAAGGGTTGGCACTCATGTTCTTGATTTTTAGTTACCTACGAACATTGTAAGTACTTTTTTTTAAAGCAAAAATAAAGAAATTTTCGGCTTGCTTGGAATGTAAAGCACGCTCTTTTATTAGAAATTAAATCAAACAGTTTGAGTGTTTTTTTCTTACTTCTCGTCCTTTATCGAATTGCGCAATGCCGCATTTTGATTGGACGATCCGAGGGTTGCTATAACACCGCTCGAGATCAAACGTTCACCATTGGCTAATCTTCAAAGCGGGCGGAGTAGAAAATTTCATTGTTGCACGCTACATCGAGCGTTTAAACTGATTTATTAGTGAGCTACTGAATTTGTTTGGATTAAGTGCAATCAGTTGGCTTAAGTGGTAAAGACATGGTATCGGATTTATTATTGTGCGTGAAACCAGAAAACGGAAACGATGTGTGAAGTGAAGTGAAAAAGTGAGGTGTTAGTTTCGGAAATAATTGAAAATGAGGGGGTAGTAAGTAAAATAAACTATTTAATTATACTTCGGACTTACAATTAGTTAATATTACCACCCCATTTTTTTGGGAAATACATGTGTACATAGGTTCATTTAATTAAAGAAACTTGAGTTAATTTTAAACCACATTATGGTAATTGCAGCAGATTCGGTATAATTTAAAATGGACCGATCATATAATAATTCCAACATTTTTGAATTTCTTTAACATTTGACGTCATATAAGTGATTATTAAATAAATTAATGGTAACAATTAGCTACCATTCGTTCCAAATTGATAAATCTTTATTTTAAAAATTATTTTCCCCATAGAAATCAATAACCTTATAATAAATAACAATAATCACTCGTTCAACAATACTTTCTGCAATATTCACAATTTACCTCAAGAAACTTTTAATTAGAAAAAAGGGCACTTAAATAAAAAAAACGAAGGCATGAATTTTATCAATGCGTTCTTACTAATGAGCTTATGGCAAAGCCTCTTCAAACCTGAAAGAATTAAGATTTTTCGTCCGTTTAAGAAATTCATAATTTTAAACAATAGTTTAGAAAAGCTAACACTAAACTTTTTATAGACACGAAACTTCACACTGATATTATAAAGGCGAAAGTTTGTGAGTGTGTATGTTTATTACTTCTTCACGTCTAAACGGCTGGAGCGATTTTAATAAAATTTAATATGGAGTTAGCTGACACCCTGGATTAACAGATAGGCTACGTTTTACTGCGGGAAAATATCTTATTCCCGTGGGAAAATCGATGAAAATTAATTCGCGGAATATTATAAGTGCGAAAGTAACTCTGTCTGTATGCTACACAATCTCGCCTAAAATTTACTGAACCGATTTAAATGAAATTTGGTACAGAGATAGTTTAGAACCTGAGGGAGGACATTGGCTACTTTTTAATACGAAAAAAGGGTTGTAAGGGGCTGAAATAGAAAAGTTTGTGCGGAAATTCCGTAATTTTTAAAGATTTTTTAGGCTTTTGATTAGATATAAATAAATACGACTTGATTGTTTGTAAAAATTTTACCTTAAAGGGGATAAAATTAGCCGATGAAAGTTTTTGTGTAACGACGTCGTCCAAAAAGCTTACGGCCCAGAAAATTAAAATATTAAGTGTAAAAAGTTATAGAAGTTTTGTTTATTTGGACCAATAAAAGTAGTTCAATACTAAGCTATATTAACTATTTTAAATTATAATTAAACTTTATTAATCTATAATATTATAAATGCGAAAGTAATTCTGTCTGTCTGTGTGTTACGCAATTACGCCCAAACTACTGAACCGATTTAAATGAGAATTTGGTACAGAGATAGATAAGGAGATATAAAGCTAGAGGCTTGAAACTTATTTTTTAGGCTTTTGATTAGATATAAATAGGACATTTAAAGTTTGTAAAAATTTTACCCTAAAGGGGGCAAAAATAAGGGATGAAATTTTTTGTGTAATAACGTCGGCAAAAAGGCTTACGGCCCAGGAAATAAAAATATAGAAGAAAAAAACTTTAAATGCTGCCGAAAGTCACTATTCCACGCGAACGAAGTCGCGGGCATAGCTGGTAGGCAAATAAATCAGGGTGATAGTCTGAGTTTATAATGTCTCTTGTTCATTTACATCCTCATTTAATATAACTTAGCCTGACCACATAAGCTTTTTATGGTGAATCTCCTAAGAGCATTCAAATATTATTTCTGTACATCAATATGGGCCAGAGAATTAATTTAGTTACGCAATTTGGGTATCATCTTGGATTAAATTAAAGTAAGAATTAGACTTTGTTTCTGAAGGATTTTATTTGAATAACTAGCTGCTCGGGTTAAAAAATCTTTGTACCATTAAACGTACGTTGTATGTAATGAAGACGAAGTTTATTTCATTGTTTTTTTTTTCGTGGAACCCTATTTTTTTCTAAAATAAAAGTAGCCTAAGTTACTCCTTATTACATCAGCTATCTGCCAGTGAAAGTCCCGTCAAAATCGGTCCAGCCGTTTCAGAGATTAGCCGCAACAGACAGACAGACAAAAATTAAAAAAAAAATGTTATTATGGTTATTTTAATATTACACACAGACACTCCAATTTTATTTATTTGTATAGATATTAATATTTACACATAACATCCAGTCGATTACATTGCACATCAGTCGATATAAAGTTGCTCGGGTGATTTAAAATTGAATTTGAATTTATAAAAGAAACATTTTTGGAAATGCCTATATTCAGATTTTAAGACTCAAAAGCAAAAGTGCAATTTTATTATTGTAATAAAAAATCTGTCTCGAAACACTGTGTTAATACTTTTCGTTTCAAGGAGGATTTTAATATGAATCATATGCCTATTTGTAACAAAAATCTATTTGTCACGGAAAATGAAATTGCAACATTACAATAATCTAACTAAATGAAACGAATCTAGCCCTTTGCTTACGATTATTTGAAAACGTTTCTCCCTCAGGCTTGGTTGATGATATCTTCAGTGCATTCCGAACTATTCAATAGCTGACTACTGAAGATGTCATTTGTCAGACATATCAAAACGTTTGTACAAGCAATGTACAGGGTAGCATTACCAAATGATCAACTGTTTCAATGATTCACTGCTTATTTGTAATTTCGAATCCTTATTCCTGATTCATAAGTTTATAGGCAATTTATAGGCAACAATCGCATAATGAATGACTTAATTATGTAATTCAAAACTAGTTGCTACAATCAAGTAATCAATATTTTCTAAATTATCGACATACAATACCTAATTGTTAAGTGACAACATGCCTAGAGATGCTGCGGTTATTACAACCCAAAAATTCTTAACCTTCCATTTCAAATAAAATCTTTTATTGATTTATTGGTTCAGCTGTAAATTTTCGAAAATTCAGGGAAATTTTCAAACTGTTAAATAAAAGCGAATTTAAAATGATATACATAATTATAATTGGCTGAACTGAAACTTCTCAGTTAAGCTTAACTGAAGACAAATCATAAGTTTGAAAATAAGCTAACCTGCCTAACCTCGCCTCCCCTCGTAATTCTTAAGATTGTATATTTTGTAATAGAGATTGTTTAAATAAATTATCAGTCTTCTTATACAAAAAATGTGAGCCGTCACGGGACGCCTGGCAGATGTGAAACATCGAGTTTGCACAAGTAATATGCACGAAAGACAATATGACCACAGGAACTAAATATGGCATAATGAAAATATCAAATATTACAAATTTTTTCCACAAAATGATGACTATTTATTTAATAAACATTTATTTTTATTAAATACAAAAATTATAAATTCAAAAATTTATTTCAAGTTGCGACAACTCAATTCTTTTAATCAGTGACTTCAGTAATAGTTTAATATTCGATGTTCCCTTCTGACAGCATTACTGTGATAATTGGTCGAGGATAACTGAAGTATATTACAAAAGTATTGGACATAACATTATCAAGACATCTAATAAAAAGAGCATCTATTGTTGTTGCATATGTGGTATTAAGTTCTCTTGGATTGTTGTTAATTTGCAATTGAAATTGTTTTTGGAGGAACGTAACTAATATGGCATTAATTCATCTTTATCAAAATTTACATTGAAATCTCCAGCTAAAATCAATGGTAGTTTATCTTTATTGGTTTTTAAAATTATTGAACCTCTGTGACTGTACGCAAATAATTTCTCATGTAAAAATGAAATATCATTCATTTTTTTATTAGGTGAAATGTACCCAACAATCATAATTAATTCACTTCCATCTTCTAGTTTACTATAGTAAACGACACCGTCGAACCGAGTGGGAAGAGAATCGCACAGGCGCTAGTGATGTCAAGTACGATTACTTTTTGGTACTCGTTAGTACCAGTTACTTTATTAATCAATACTCGTTACTTTGTAATCGTTACAAATACTCGTTACTTTTTCTGTAATACATAATATCGTTTACCTAGGTACGATCCACAGTAACGGCGATTACCAATAAATAATCGGTAATATGTACCTATATGTATAATTATGTTATTCCCTTTTTATATGTATTATCTTTTATTCCTAAATAAAAAATAAATAGTTCAATAGAAATGTAGTTTTATAATAATAACAATAACAAAAGTGCAGCTCTCTTTATAAATCAATAGAATTCAACAAGCCATTTTTTAACATTGTACCTAGTACCAAAATTATACGTAACTATAAATACAGATATTTATATTATCGTATGTTGACGCAAACGACGACGCGATGCTGATCTACATGTTTATAATAAAATAATAACACGATGAATGGTGCAAGTAGTCCTTTAAGCACGAGCTTGTCTTCGTCATAGATAGTCTTCGTTCTGTTTCATTTCCACCCATACATCATATATACCTAGATATGTACTTAGGTACATAATATGGATATTGAATATAACAGGTACATGGTACATTTTTTTGTTCCCATATCCTGCACAAAATAATATTGGTAATCGAACTGGCATGGCATATCGACTACCTCGATTACTTCGTCTTACGACTCCTACGACTAATGTACCGAACAGTACCGAGAGTACCGATGAGACGCGGTATAACTAAAAGTAATCGGTAACGATTACTTTCTCAAAGTAGTACTCGATTACTACGATTACTACCTAGGGAACGAGTATTGAGTAACGAATCATTACAATATTGACATCACTAACAGGCGCTTGTGCATGGCGAGCGTCGCCATGGCATGCAATCGCCACGCCAAAAATCCGGTTTACCCGCGCCTATAGATGTTTCACATCAAAAGGACTATTATTTAGTAAAAGAATTATGGCTGTTATATAATATTTTGTCATTTTATTTATATTAATATTAAAGTGATAAATCTAATTACTGGAAACTTTGGCGGTGTTGTAGAACGTACTAAATAGCTCAAACCTAAATTCAAAGCACGAAATTGAACGTTCGGAGTACTTTTCGTTATCTTCTTCAGGGACGGAAGTGAACTAAGAGCTAAGGTAATCTACGAGTAATAAATACTACCTAATGTTGCGGTCCAGTGTTCACTACTAAGCCTAAAAACTAAAATGTTTAGTGAACCTTACAAAAAAAAATAATAAATTAAATTAAACTAAACAACGGATAGCTAGGTATAGGACATTTGTCACTGTTGAGAGAGTTTGCTCTGTTTTTATATATAAACATACTTTTAATACTATCTGACAAATTATTGTTTCTGATTTCCTTAACTAATTTAGAGTTGTCAATATTAGCCCATTTTTTCGGTAAGGATATGTTGAGCAAAACTAGATTTTACTGTAGGTACTATCGAATAGGGATGGCGATTCTTTCCGAAAAAGATCGATTTTCAAATCGATCCGAATCGTAGGCTGATGTATCGATTCACAAAAAAATCGAGGTCTAAAAGATCGATTTCTAAAAAATCGATTTCTTTTCAGGTTTGTATTCATAATGTAAATATAAATCCATTTTATGAAAAAATAATAATTTTATGGTTTTTACCAAAACAAAAAAATCGAATGGCGATTTTCAGGGGTGAAACATCGATTCACTGGATCGATTCAGTGCAGCATATCGATTTAAAAAATCGATCTTTTGGGTCTGAACAATCGATTCTTCGATTAATCGATCTCAAATCAGCATCCCTACTACCGAACCTGGTATGATTTAATGTTCTTTAAACCTAGCTTGAATAGAGCGTTTAGTTTGTCCAACGTATCCCCGCTTTTTCTAGAAGGGGAACTCCATCCTTTGGGTTACCTTTAAGAACTTGAAAAGAATTGGAATCGAAACTAAAGGCAATACGAAAACCAATTTTGTGAAAAATACTTTCAAGTCCTCAGCTAAATCTTGGTAATAAATTTAGTTTTGCTCGTGTTTTTTTTTTTTTGAAAATATAGGATTCTGAGAGTAGTTTCTTAAATTTAATATTAATGATTAATTTACCAATTATATTACAATTATAATCGCATTGTCTTTGGCAATATTTTTAATTATACAAAGTTCCTTATTAGGGTCAGGTGGGGTAATTGTGAACGATTTTGGAAGTTTGACTTTTGAAGCTCGATGTGTCTTAGATGATGATTACATTTAGGCGACTATATGATTAATTTAGGTCCTTGTTTGGTTTTAAGTGAATTTCTGTTGTTAAATATGCCAATTCGGTTTTTTTTGCAAAAACACTTAAGTTTACAATTACCCCTTCACTTATTAACGCAGTCGAAAACTTTGAACAATCATGTGTTACATGTATAGAATAATTCCTATAGTCCGGTCAAATTAGACTAAAAAATAAGAGTAAAGCTACATAAATTCCCACCAAGCTGAAAATCAGTGAGATTGTTTAAAATATGATTAAAAATAAAATTTGGAAGTTCCCCATCTTTCCCTTGTATGGAAAAAATTTTATTCAAGGTTAAAGGTCAAAAAAATGAGTTTTTCGCGATTTTCAGCAAAACGGTAAGTTTTATCATAAAATTACCCCAGACAAAAATTATAGATCATAAAATTATCTATAAAATATGTATCTCTAAAATACCCCAAAATAAGCTATGTGACAAAGAAATCCCCAAGAACTAGAAAATATTTAGTGCAAATAGAAAAAATATTGTCGAGGAAAATTTTTCTCTAGAAGAGTTCCCCTGAAAAATATATCCCCAAAAGATACCCCAAAGGAAAAATAATCCTCTATTTTTGGGGAAAATCCCCTAATCTGGCAACCCTGAGACTAACAGTATTTCATTTATTGTGCACACTGACATAAAGCAGGTATAGGACCCTAGCCACGCATACAATTGAACAGGAGATAGATGTTGTCTCGAGGTTACACTGGCGTATAAAATAAGGGACTGGGTTTCATTTTACCTGATAACTCAGAAACGGTGGCTCTTAGGAAAAAAATATTGATACATATTTTATAGATAATTTTATGATCTTCAATTTTTGTCTGAAGTATTTTTATGATAAAACTTACCGTTTTTAATGGGGCAAAGTGAACAATTCGCTTTCAAATGTGAAAATTATATTTATAAAGCCGTGTTCACAATTACCCCAAAAATTATATATTATATAGAAATATTTGTTGGTATTATCGCAACAATAACACAGACGTGTTTGATTATTTTATTCTCGGGAACTTGTTGTTAATAAACATTACAAAAGTACATGGCCAGTTTTCATGGAATCCGCGACACCGCTTCTGTGTCCGGTAAGAATGCAAAATTAGTGTTGGGAATAATCGAATTATTTTCACAATCGAATAATTAGTAATAATTCATATTTCAAAATCGATTTAATAATTCGAATTATTTAGTAGAATTATAAATTTAAACTAAATTAAAATTATACCTATATAAATTCGTCCCAGTTAGGTATTAGCTATTATTAAACAATTCGCAGAAATCTGAATCATAGCCATATATTCTTTTAATTGTGCCGAAGCCGTCTAATAAATTAAACCATAATTTATATGTAGTTTTAAATTTAAAAGTGCCGAGTTATGATTGTTATTATTATTAAAAACATTTCATTTCAATTCCTATTGAAAACCTTCTCTCTGAAATAAAAGCTTCTTCCAAAACTTTTAAAAAAGGGATTTATTCACTAATAAGCTATAGCTATACGTGTGTCCTTGTTTACGTGCGGTTCGTATTTATTTTTATTTTACCGGTAGCAATTATTTAGATAAAAGAAGAAAATTAATTTTGGTGTTCGGTGAAATTAACCAAATAAAATATTCGTCAATAAGAGGTGTTACGTTTCTCTTCTCTCTTCCAGTCAGCCTTACAGTACAGCAGTTCCCTTCCCTCTACGAAATAATCAGTAGTGATGTCAATATTGTAATGATTCGTTACTCAATACTCGTTACTTGGTAGTAATCGTAGTAATCGAGTACTACTTTGGGAAAGTAATCGTTACCGATTACTTTTAGTTATACCGCCTACTGCAACCCATCGGTACTGAATCGGTACTATCGGTACTGTTCGGTACATTAGTCGTAGGAGTCGTAAGACGAAGTAATCGAAGTAATCGATATGCCATGCCAGTTCGATTACCAATATTATTTCGTATAAAAAATGTACCATGTACCTGTTATATTCAATATCCATATTATGTACCTAAGTACATACCTAGGTATATATGATGTATGGGTGGAAATGAAACAGAACGAAGACTATCTATGATGAAGACAAGCTCGTGCTTAGAGGACTACTTGCACCATTCATCGTGTTATTATTATTTTATTATAAACATGTAGAGCAGCATCGCGTCGTCGTTGCGTCAACATACGATAATATAAATATCTGTATTTATAGTTATGTATAATTTAGGCACTAGGTACAATGCTAAAAAATGGCTTGTTGAATTCTATTGATTGATAAAGAGAGCTGCACTTTTGTTATTGTTATTGTTATTATTATAAAACTCTTAATTTCTATTGAACTATTTTTTTTTTATTTAGGAATAAACGATAATACATATAAAAAGGGAGTAACATAATTATACATATACATATTACCGATTATTTATTGGTAATCGCCATGGTAATCGTCGTTACTGTGGATCGTACCTAGGTAAAAGATATTACATATTACAGAAAAAGTAACGAGTATTTGTAACGATTACAAAGTAACGAGTATTGATTAATAAAGTAACTGGTACTAACGAGTACCAAAAAGTAATCGTACTTGACATCACTAATAATCAGTAACGAAAACGAACGCTTCACTCGACCTCCATCGTAGATATTCGATAGGTGTAGGCGTATACCAGTTGAATAATTCGTATTAGTAATATTAGTATTAGTATTATTCGTAATTCGAATTCCGTTTCCAGTCGGAGTATGAGTATACTAATACTAAATAAATAATAAATAATACTACTAATTTTTATCTCGATATATCGAAAAAGTTAATCGAATTAGTTGCTTTCAATTTACTATCGAATTATTCGAATTATTTAATTCGAATTGTCCCAACACTATGCAAAATCACAAGTCAATCTGGTTCCAGCAGTCTGGTCGATAATAACCTATTTTTAACTACGTTACAATAACTTAATACATATAATAAAAGTTTGCTTTTTACTCTTGTGTTAATAAAGTGTTTTACAACAAAGTTGTGGATTTTATTGTCATCAACTGCAGCTCAATCCAACAATATCTTCACTGTTAAACATAAAATATTGCGACACTCTTCCTCTCCTGTTTAGCGCGGTAAAGCATCCAACCGTCAAAAGTCAGCACCACAGTCTATAATTTCCATTAGTTGGATTAAGCAAAAGTCCTATTTCATCGAAATAAAGAGCCTGTTTACAATTACCCCACCTGACCCTAAACCTATCTTTATTAAGCGGAAAACTATGTACCTACATAGCTTATTTACAATTGAAACTAGCTGTTTTATGTTGGCTACAATGATTAGAGTCTTTGGGTATAAATCTCGAAGTGTGAGTGGGCTTTCTATTGATATATAATTCTTAATAACCAAAGTATCGAAAATGGTAGCATTTCATCTTTTTACATTTATACAGTAATCTCAACAAATGAGAATCTCTTGAAGACTACCAGAATTGAAATCGAAAATATCGTGAACATATTTTAACCATATTCGAGGAAAGTAGGTACTGTAGGTGAATGAAGTCGTTCTCGAAATGGCTTATGAAAAGATTAGCTATGAAGCTATAAAGGGCTCCCCATAACTTTTCCTTCCATCTGTTCGAAGAAACAACCATTCACCTGAAAATATTGCCGCGTGCATATTGAAGTATGGGCTGTGTATTCAACAACAATATCAGCGATAAAATCATTAATTTTGAATCAATCCTCCAGATATGTTAAGGTAAGTGAGACCGGTACACTTAGAAAAAGGGAACAGAATGGAAGTTCTTCGGACGTTCAGTTTCGTTTTGTGGCGTTGGGGTTTGAACTATTTATTTAGTTATTAAAATGATTAGCCTTATGAGAATGAGGCTCATTTCTCTACAAGGTATGTAGGCATAGCACACTGAAGTTTCCAAAAAACGATATTGCCCCTATAAGTGATAAAATTGTGAATACATACCTAGTTTATTTGATATTAACTGTTGCAATATCTTTCTTAGTTGATTACTATTTTTCTCTTATTCAAAGAAACAATAAAAAAATTGTATTTCTCACATATCCAACAATATTACGTTGTTATCACTTGTGGCCAATGAATTCCACCATTTTGTTTTATTTTTATTTTTATCTGTCTTAGTGTACCTAAAACAACATCTATGACACAAAAGACGTAACCATTCAATTAAACTCAATCTGCTGCAGTATTATTTATCTATATTATGTTTTCATTACCCCCAAAATATTATTGTAATGTCCTACTTATAGTAATAAATTATTGTGTTATTACTATATAAATAAATCTCTAACAGATTCGGTGGAAGAATGAAGAACTGACAATAAGAACAACATAATGGACTTAGAAGGACCGTCAGGTTCATCAAGTGAATCAGTATCGCCGCAGTTCATACAGCAAGACATCAATTTTTGCAACCCCATTATTTACGGGGAGAACTTTTTCTACCACCCGGCGGCTTCGTGCGGCGGAGCGGCGAAAAGGTACGACTTGGAAGGCGCATATTTTACCAAAGAGCTTGACATCCACAAGCTGGACAAGGCGCTGGGCGAAAAACTGTGTATAGCGAATGGAAACGATAAAACGGCCGCGGTAGCCTACCATCAAGCGGTCAAGGCTCGCGAATCTTATTGCGGAAAAATCGTGAATAGTGAATTGGATGAAATTTCCACAGTAAGGAAAAGTGTGGAAGATTGCAACAACAAAATCGCAAATATCTATTTAAACAATAATAATAACAGTAGTGGTATTACGAACAATTGTGGTACAAATAATAATAACAATAATAATAATAACAATAACAACCACAATAATAATAGTAGTAATAGTAAAAATAAAAATGAGAATGACATAATTGTCATGAAAAGTCCCAAAGGATTTGGAAAGAAGTCGGTGACATTTACTCACGAACAGGTAAATTTATGACTTATTTATTAGGTATCGTTGAAGCAAATTACCCCCTTATTCTTTCCAAAATTTAAATTGCAGACCGTTGCAGGACATCGTCAATATTCTATTCTATTGAATATTGACAATGTCCATATATTATTTGTGTACATGGTTAGTAATTAATGTTCAAAATTTAAATGGTAGATAGTTGGATAGTATCGAAACTTCATTGAACATTCCGCTGATTTAACTTTTAAAAAATTTTTTTAAAGCCAAAGAAATAATAAACGGTTAGTCAATATAATTTCTTCTTAGGTGTATACGAACAAAACAGCGTGGTTTACTGATTTAAAAAAAAATACCGGCCAAGTGCGAGTCGAACTCGCGCACCGAGGGTTCCGTACAAACCTGTATATATGTGATGTAACTAAAAATTTAAGGTTTGAGGAATTTTTCGTTTATATGTGCTATAAAACATTGCTTCATGCCCAATTTCAAGATTCTAGATCGACTGGAAGTACCCTTTAGGTTTTGATTTCCTTGCGAGTAGTTACTAGTTTGAAAATATGCGACTTAAATTGCTGTTTCTTTTGATTGCGTTGACATAGAAGTTTGATTTTGTTACAGCTTAAAAGTATTATAGACCTGAGTATTTGATATGAATTTCAATTTAATACCTCTACGCGTTCATGAGGAAAGGGGTAGTAACTTTAAAATTATTAAAAATATTTTTATTATATGATGTAAATAAAAATTTACGGTTTTCGCAATTTTTCCTTTATCTGTGCTATAAGACGTTGCATCGTACCAAATTTCAAGATTCTGAGTTCACGGGAAGTACCCTGTAGGTTTTGATTCGATAATTTGCGGAAATTTGCGGCATAAACGGCTGTATCTTTTGATTGCGTTGGCTTAGAAGTTTGATTTTTTCATAGTTCCAAGGGACAATAGACCTGAGTATTTGGTATAAATTTTAGCTTGATACCTCCACGCGTTCCTGAGAAAAAGGGTCTTGACAGACGGACGGATGGACAACGAAGTGATCCTATAAGGGTTCCGCTTTTTTCTTTTGAGGTGCGGAACCCTAATGAAGACATAAAAATTAATTTCTAAAGAATCTCCATGTTTTCATTGTTAATATAATACACCACGTCGTCTTGTCCAACTCCAAGAAGTTATTGTTTAACTATTTATTACGTGTCAAGCTTATAAAAAAACTGTGAGGAAGTTACAAATAAAGTAGTGAAACGATCAACGAAGAATCGACCTTTTTTCTTTAAATCTTTATATTGTCTAATAGCTTACTATGAATTAAATTTTGGAAATGAATTACCTACGTCATGGACATGAACCATTACTTACCCTTTTTTAATATAAACATAAATTTATTAGCAATTATACTATCCTCTATAAAATTTAAGATAGCATGTGGTCATTATGTCATATAAACTCCTTTTTAATCAAAGGAACTTTTATTTAATTATGTTTTTGTGCCCCTTTAAGGGCAAAAAATTAACCTAATACCATTCCATCAACAATTCAAAAATATATAAACATTAAGAAGCAGGTAGATATTAAACAGAATTTTCTATTCGTCCTCGATTATTTGCGTTATAGTTATAATAGGCGCCCCTAGGCTGTCACTAGACCCCCTTAAGGTCAGCACTGCCATTTTCAAGAGTAATTTATTAATAAACAATAACTTTAGATAGCAAAATATTTAAAAACGTTTTCTTGTATACTATTGTTTAAGGCTTCTCTTCTCCCACCCTCAATACAATAAAGTTATTAATGGATACCTGAATAAACCTTTTGATACTCTAATGTCATCTAATACGACTAAACAGATAGTATGTAATCCCATTCATAAAACTATTACTTTATCAAACTTTTGAAGGTGACAAACATAATAACCGACGATTGTTACAATATTATAGTGTTGAATTGTTTCTTTTATCTAATAAACGTGCCATTTGCATTATTATCATTTACTTTTCCTCTTCCTTTTCAATTAGTAACCCGATACATCGAGCACCGTAAATCAAAACCAAAATGTTTACACTTCCCCTGGAAATGAATGTAACAAATCCGTTTGCAGACCGCATACCTTTACCTGCACAGGTAAAAAAAAACACGAAGCGCACGCGGCTCAATAATAATTAATGAACGCGTTTGTTTCATTGACAAAAGCAAATACACCTCGGTGAATGTTAGTAAACAATTGGCAGTTTATCGAGTTTGTTTTCTGTTTTACTTACAAAACGGAATCAATTTGCAAAGCGTTCCGAGAAAAGATTGGTAATTTTCAAATTGTTTCCCTTTCAACGGAACAAGTGAATTGCAAATGGACTTTTGTAACAACATAATAAGTATGACACAAACCTGTAATACGAGACCATTTTTGTTTTTACTATTTAATTATAAATGAGCAAATAATTCAAGTCGAATTTATCGCTTATGGTCATTTAGCTATTGAACTGCCTTCAATATGCAACTAACTTTACTTATTGGTTAATAAAATAGAAGACAAACTATTTTGCATGAAATAGTGTGATAACAATCATAATTGCAAAAACAAATTGATAGTGACCTCCTAGAAGGATTAACTATTGTATTCAAGACAAAAAAGTTCTCACCTGTGTCGTGGGTGCAAGATGCCCTATTAAAAAAAAAACTAACCCAAAATGTACTTAACAGTATTTTCTTTATTTATATCGAAAACAGAAAAAACTAATGATTTTATTTTGAGAATAAAGAGTGTAAATGAAAGCACAGTAAAATTGGCCTACAAAGGACACAACCATAAAGTTTCAGATTCTATATTTTTTTTCTTAATTGTTTTTGGGTAGAATTGCCGGTTAATAAACACGCAAAACACCAATTTACCTGCACACATGTGTAAAAATTTCGGCTTAACTGAAAATTCGATTTCAAGAAAACTATGAGAGTCAGCAATGTGTTAATTAATGTTAGTAATTATCCTCATTGTAAAAATTATTACGCGATAAATGAAGAAAATACTATAAAATTCGTTGTGGAGGTGACTTTTCACAATTGTTAAGAATTTAATATTTAGGATAGGTATGGTAAAGCCCTTGGCCTGTACTAGCAATTTTTTTAAATTATAGGTTATGCGGAAAATATTAAAATTAGCTATTTTAAGTAATAATTCAAAATTACTCAAAATTTTTCAAATAAAACCATAGGAAGTATCCATATAGGTCGAAAAAGGATAAAAGAAGGAATCGATTGACAAAATAAAAAATGGTTGGTGCCATTTGAAAAAACGAAGTTATTCGTATTTAAAGTTTTTAAACTTTAGAAATTTATTTTGAACGCCCTGTATAAATTATTTAGTTCAATTTTGTCAAGGCGTTAGCACTAATATTCAGCTATTACTAGTAAAAATTTCAACAGTCTGAGTCGTATTTTGTGGAAGTTATGATTTTTTATAATTTGGGTTGCGGTAGCGATTTTTTTTTCTATAAATTAAATTAACTCAGAAACCGATCGTCATAGGTGTACAAGGTGGTTATCAAACTTACCTTAGAATTACACGTTTTATTCGAATTCAACGTGAAAAATATACCATTCCATTTAACAAAGTTGGCGTCGACTTCCGGTATACCCGGATGTAAATCGAACTTGAAAATATTTTTAAAAGAAGCGGATAAATAATAACCAAATGAGACTAAGTTTCAGAATTGAATTCCTTCTACTAATTTATATTCTTCTAATAGCCCATCAACTTGAAAAATCCTGTATATCAACGAAGAAAGTCAAACAATTTCAAAAAAACTTTCTTGATGAATATTTACAACTATAAAGCAAAACGTTGACATAATTATGAAACAGTACAAAAGCTTTCCAGTTTTTGTAACTTAATCTTTAAACTATTGGAAGGCAAATCTGTTTAATATAAAAATAACAATCCTTAATAAAATTTTATAACTTTTTGAGCCGTTACAAATAAAGCAAAATTGTATTTAGGCCAAATTATTTAATGGGGAATAAAAATGAATGCAATTCTGTTTTTTAAATGATCCCTAATGAGTTTTACCTACCATAGAATAAATATCAAGCCACAGAGATGTGCTGACGTCATCGACGAAAGATCTTAAAGTAAGAGGCTCACTTTGCACCTATTGGTAAATGTATGAAGCAAACTTATTAAACAATAAACATTCTCACAAAAAGCTACAACTATACAAATTTTACGAACAAGTGGTTTTAATTTTGACTAAATTAAGTAAGTAAAAAAACCATCTACGATGACAAAATCTGTTAATTCATACTGTTTTGAGCGATGAGTTAGTTTGAGGGGGTTGAATATGGCGTCTCAGGTGTTATATATTTGTACGTTGATGATATTTATATTTTGGCACTCACACCTACCGCATAACAAAATAAAAAAAAAAACATCAAAATAGCATACAAAACGGATAACACAATAAAAAGAAAAATCCATAATAAGACAAACTGAAATGTAACACATGCGAAAAGACCTATATAGGACAAACAGGCAGGAAAATAGTACAATGATACAAAGAGCATATAAAATCTTACAGAGAAGGGAAAACCGATTCTAACTACGCCACTCACCTACACCAAAACCTACATAGCTCAGGTCCTATAGAAAAAACCCTCACAATATTACATCACGCTCCAAGAAGCAAAAAACTATACATCATGGGAATTATGGAGACATACAAAAGTAAATTAAAAAACAACATAATCAACGTACAAATAAATAACACCTCAGACGCCATGCTCACCCCTCTCAAACTCATCGCTCAGAACAGTATAAATTCACACCACCCAACAACAGATTACAGATCACTCAGCTTCATAATGCCGAAATGCGAAACGATCGTCGCTGCAAAAGAAGCAAACAAAATTCGCCAAATGGACAACCCAACAAACCACGATATTAAAACTCATTTATACATATTTCTGACCATAGGTATTACTGGCATACACAAATTATCTATAAATTGCACCATTATTAGTCCGGTCAATTTAGACATTCGAAGCTACATAAATTCCCACCAAACTGAAAATCAGTAAGATTGTTTAAAATATGATTAAAAATAAAATTTGAAAGTTCCCCATCTTTCCCCTGTATAGAAAATTATTATTCAATGTCAAAGGTCAAAAAAATGAGTTTTTCGCGATTTTCAGCAAAACGGTAAGTTTTATCATAAAAATACTTCAGACAAAAATTGTAGATCATAAAATTATCTATAAAATATGTATGAATATTTTTTTTCCTGAGAGCCACTGTTTATGAGATATCAGGTAAAATAAAACCCAGTCCCTTATTTTATACGCCAGTGTAATCTCGAGACAACATCTGTCTCCTGTTCAATTGTATGCGTGGCTAGGGTCTTATACCTGCTTTATGTCAGTGTGTCCAATAAATGAAATACTGTTAGTCTCAGGGTTGCCAGATTAGGGGATTTTCCCAAAAAAAATAAGGGATTTTTTTCCTTTGGGATATTTTTTGGGGATATATTTTTCAGGGGAATTTTTTTTTATTTGCACTTAATATTTTCTAGTTTTTGATGATTTATTTGTCACATAGCTTATTTTGGGGTATTTTAGAGATACATATTTTATAGATAATTTTATGATCTACAATTTTTGTCTGGGGTAACTTTATGATAAAACTTACCGTTTTGCTGAAAATCGCGAAAAACTAATTTTTTTGACCTTTAACCTTGCATAAAATTTTTTCCATACAAAGGAAAGATGGGAAACTTTCAAATTTAATTTTTAATCATATTTTAAACAATCTCACTGATTTTCAGCTTGGTGGGAATTTATGTAGGTTTACTGTTATCTTTTGGTCTAATTTGACCGGACTTCAAATTGTCTATAAACTGTACCATTATGCCTATTTTGTGGGATATTATAGCTATTTTGGTTAAATAGAAAGGCTTCAAACCCTGAGTTACTGCTTTTAATTATTTGATGAAAAATTGAAATATATTTTTAATGGTTTAGATTTGACACTTTTTGACATACCGTTAGATGTGAAATTGTTATAGCTATTGAATGGCATACAAAATACTAAAACTCTTAGAGATACCGCCTTTCGGCTTAGCAGGATAGTTGAAACAGTTTCTCCAAAAAACATTAAAGAAATATTCCAAATTAGAGGAGATTGTAGTATTATATTTCATTCTTCTATAAATTCGCGATTATTTAATTTTTATATTCTACATTTCTGTTGTAGGTGCAATGTATGTGCGAGGCCCTTAACAAACGTGGTGACGTTGATCGTTTAGCCACATTTCTTTGGTCTCTACCAGAGTCGGAATTGGCAAGGGAAACGGAATGCCTATTGCGCGCCCAGGCTTTAGTAGCCTTTCACAAAAACTCATACAGGCAACTCTATAAAATACTAGAATCGCACACTTTTCATCCACGATGGCACCCCGATTTACAGACACTTTGGCTCGATGGACATTACGCAGAAGCCGAACAAATTCGCAAAAGAAAATTAGGTAAGCAGCAGGTCACTAGGAATCTAAATTTTAGAGTTTTACGAGATCATCGCTACCATTCCCACAACCAATCGTTTCTCTTCCTACTCGGAGAAAAATGATCATGATTTTACTACTTGATAAGTCAAGCAAAATTTTTCTGGTAAATAATACTAGAATTCTCATAAAATGTATTTGGTGGTATAAAACAATTTTTCATTCTTTCTAATAATTAGTAGGATTAGAATAATCAAGCTAAATAAGTCTAGACTTTTTTCTCTACCTCTCGATTATTTTATCGTGTCGTAAAGAAAAAAATACTAGAATGAGAATAGTTTAGTAAAATTAGTGATAAGAACTGTAAAAAATGTTTTCTAATCAAGTAAATTTTACTAGAATTCAGTCTCAACACCGAACGTAGATTGACTAGACATTTCTAGTAAAATCTCCTTTAGCGTCTGGTCGTCCATATAATTGACAGATTTTTTAGTCATGTTTGCTAGAATTCTAGCAATATTTTCATGGTTGTTTTCTCCGTGTACGATCAACATTTCCCACATCTACAAAATTATTAATTTTACTTTTCATCTCCAATCCTTTGGTTTCCAGATTCCTGTTATCACTAACAGACTATACATGGATTTTCCTACCTTTACAGCCTTTTTCACCCCACTTTGATCATGAGTCCCATAATAATATAATAATTTTATAAAATAAGCTTTGGGCTATCTTCAAAAATATGGATCCTAAACATTTTTTGAATTATTTGCAGTAAATATGCAGTTTAGTGTTTAAATATTATTTCCATGTTAATTATTTTGTACCCAAGTCAATTTAAGTTGTCTCTAAAATTTCAACTGCTAAGTAGTTTAATTTTTTTTCTACGGTTGCATATTGTAATACTTTTTAATTTTTAAAAAATAGGTATATTTGGGGGTGCAACTAATTAGCTGAATTTTGATTAACTGTTTAAGAAAATACACATTTATGTTTTCAATCTTTTAAAATATAGTAACCTAACCTAACCTAACGTTATCATTAAAATTTTAGACTATATTGTACTATAATAGTTACCTTAAAAATTTTTTTGAAATGTTTACCACAAATAAACGGTTTATACTTTAAATATTATTTTCATGTTAATTCTTTTGTACCCAAGTGAATTTACGTTAATTTTTCGTAACTCTAAAATTTCAACACTCAAGTGTTTAATTTCTTTGCTAATGTTCCATAATGTAAAAGTTCTTAATTAAAAAAATATATATTTATGGTTGTAAATAATTAGCTAGATTTTGATTTACTATTCAAGAAAATACACATTTAGGTTTCCAATCTTTTGAAATAATCTAAGTAATCTAACCTAACCTAACCTAACGTAACGTTATCATTAAAATTTTAGACCGTATTGTAAAATGGTAACCTTAAATGTTTTTTTTTTAATTTTTACAATAAATAAGCAGTTTAGAGTTTAAATATTATTTCTATATTAATTATTTTGTGCCCAAGTCAATTTAAGCCGATTTTTCCTGCCTCTAAAGTTTCAATTGAAGTCGTTTAATTTCGTTTCTAGAGATATACAATCTAACCAAAGCTTCTTACTTTAAAAAAGAATATTTGGGGTGAAAATAATCACCCATTTTTTTTTTAAATTAATTAGTTAATTCACAAATTTCGGTTTTCAAACATTTGAAATAACCTAACCTAATAACCTATAAGCTTTACTCATTTTCTCTAATTGATTCTTATTTCAAATTCCTAATTATTTATTCTTCTGTATAAAATCTTTTGATTTGAATACAAATTTTACAAAATAAATTGGTTTGCTTTAAGGTCCTGTGGATAGGTACCGTCTTCGAAAAAAATTTCCTATGCCCAGGACCATTTGGGATGGCGAAGAAACTGTATATTGTTTCAAGGAAAAAAGCAGAAACGCTTTAAAGGAATGTTATGCTCGAAACCGATATCCAACTCCAGACGAGAAAAAGGAACTTTCAGAAAGAACTGGACTTACCCCTGTACAGGTTGCTAACTGGTTCAAAAACAGGAGGCAAAGGGATAGAGCACCACCAACTAATTCGTAAGTATATCTCGAAAAACACAACACATAATAAAGTGCACAATTATTCACTTTAAATCGACACATGGCAATATTACTAACACATAACATACAGTGTAGTAGTTCTTTAAAAACAATGAAAATATTAATACAAGACTGAACAAAACGTAAAGTGTGTCTGTCAAAAATTTAAATGACAATTAACTATCCACTGACCGCAGACGCATAGATGTAAAGAAGGTGATTGATCTGGATTGATCTTAGACTGATCTGAACTTTAATAGTTAACCTCATTTTTTATTAACAATCTGTTTTTGCCACTGTATTATTCATTTTCCATCTATTATTGCATATTAATTAAACAAATTAAATAAGTTTATGTAGATTGAAGATTTTAACAAGCGGTTTTCTGCACATAATTTGATTTGACAGCACAAGTTCCAAAACAATCAAAACAATGTTACATATCATTGTTACCAAATTAGTTTAGGGAAAACAAAAAACTATTTTGGTAACATCATTTTATGTGGCGCGCTTTTTAAAACGTTCTTTTCGATATAAAGAACAAAACTGTATAGAAATGCTTAAAATTTTTTTTAAATTAATATTTTCTGAATTTTATGCTATTGTCGAGAATAAAGTTGTTATTCTTCACCACAAAAATCTTCCAAAGGCTGGCTTATAACATACGCGCACATATAAAGTGAAGAATGTTAACTTAATACGTGCTAACCAGTGGTTTGTTTCTTTCTCCACACTTGCATTTTATTAAACCGTAGTTTATTGGCACAAAACCCACCGACGGACGACTTGTTTTTAAACCAGAAGTCGTAAAGACATTGGAAAGTTTATCGTCCGAAAAAAGGTTTACCGATTTGATGACTAGAAAACAATTAAATTTTTGTTGAGATTTCTGAAAGAAATATCACGCTTATTTACTTTCCGTATACTAAAATAACAAAAGGTTAATTAAATTTTCAAACGAACAATCAGTCCTGTAGTATAAAAATAATTAATTGAAGAATTTAAGGAAATATAATATGGTATATATCTAATATAAAATTTATTGTTGTGCTCACAATCGATTGATAGTCAATATGAAAATCTACCACTAAAAAATTTTCCAGGATTTTTGTATAGTTTGTAAAAATAGTTCGGAAATCAAAAATGTAGTACTGAAAAAGGGCGAATACTTGGTGACTGCAAGGCGGGGTACCTAAAACCCTAAAGAAATGTTTGATGCAATTTTAAATGAAAGCAAGCCAAGAGTGCTCGTTTTCACATTACTTCCTAGACGTATATCCGAAGTGAATTAGAATTTCCGTTGAAATTTTAATAAAACAGGTTTTCAGAAGAGGCCTACTGTATTAAAATATATCGGATCTTTTATTAATTTCGGTTATGCCGGAAATTAATAACAACTCCCTTATTTTAAAAGGACACCCTCCCATTTTTCTCTAAATTTTCGGATTCTTCATAAAAATTAAGGATAATAGTTGATAATACAACCCTTCCTCGCAGTGGCGGATTTACCAGCAGGCTGAATAGGCTAGAGCCTAGGGCGGCAGATTTTAGGGGGCGGCAAACTATGCTCAAAAATTTCTTTGTCTTACAGAAATAAAAAAAAATGATTATCTTATACACGGAAAAAAACGAGGCTCCAAAAATCAACAAAAATTACAATATTTTAGTGCTACACAGTATACTGAATACACTAACGTCTGTATATGAAAAATTACTAAACGCTTATTTATAAAATATACTATTGTGATTTTGAATTTTTTAAATATTCCAATAGCGTTTAAGTATTACATTTTAAATTTAGTATTTTACCTATTTTTTTAAATTAATTATTGCCATAATTTTTTCTTTAGGTCCACCCACACTATTCAATTAATGTGTAATATGTTTAACCACTTAAATATATCTATTCGAAGAGAAGTGGGATCCGAAAAAAAATTTCTTAGAAATAACAATAACAAATATTATATAGATGTATATGTGGAAAATGAATACTTTTCTATTGATATTTCTGATGATATTAACAACCTGTTTGAGTGTAGAATAAAAATTTAATAAAATTACACGTAAAAAATTGCATATTGTTGCACAGAATTTCATAAATATTATACATTTCTTAGAATGATGATAATTAAAAGAAAAAATATTGTAATGAATAAAAGCTGTAAATATCCATTCAACGAAAGTTCTTCTTAACATTCTTACATTTTTAATCCTAATGAATTCGTATCAATATTTGTTGATTAGTCTGATAAAAATATAATACAATCATAAAGTTGCAATTTCATTGACAAAAAATTGATTGTGAATTAGGGTATAGATTTGCAGGTGTCAGTAGGGGCGGCAAATTTTGAATCCGCCACTGCCTTCCTTCCTCCATTCTTAACTATTTTTATTTTTTTAACCTGCATACAATCAAGTTAATTGAAATCAATATCAAAATTTACCATAAAAAAAATTTCCATATAAGTATTTGGATAGTCTGCAAGTAGTGACATACAAAAGAAATAGTTTAAAAGTTAAAAATATAAAATACCAAAAAGGGATGAATGCTTAGTGACTGCAGGGCAGGGGCAAAATCAACAGTCCCTAAAGCAATTTTCATCTCAATTTTTAATCAAACTTATTGTAAGCCAATTACATTCAAATACAGTGTGTTCGTTCTCAGTCTACCCCCTAAAGGTCTCGACGTATTTGCTCATTAGATGGGAATATCGTTTAGAAAATTTGGTCGAATTATGAGTTACTTTATAAAAAAAGAAGTTTTTTTGAATTTCAATTTGAAGACTAAAAGCGAACACTGTGAAGAGATCTAAAAAGTTCTATTATTTTTGATTTCATTATACGTAAAACTCACCCACATTTACAATTGATCTTAGACATCCAAAAGGTTTAAAAAAATATTTTTATTGAATTCATCAAGCAAAAATTATTCAGTCATTAAAGTTGTGAGTCTTTTTAAATTTATTTTAACTTCACTTTATTTTGTGAAAAACCAAAATCTGCGTAACACCCTTTGCAACTGGCATCAGGATAACAAGGATCTCCTGGTAATACTGAAGTTCTCGAGCGAAGAACTCTCCATCCCCCTTTCCGAATCCAGCTGTGCTTATTGTATTTAAAATAGTAAGTCGCCGATTCCAATAAAATAATTCCCATAATTATTTTTCCTAAACAAAATTAAATTATATCAGAAAATGATCAACTTTTTTTGTTAATTTGTCCATTGTTTTAAATCACAAGTGACTTCTCCTCCACTACTCTTCCCAAGGGCGGATCCTGGATTTTGAAAAAGGGACTCAGAAAGATTAGTCAATTAATAGAAAGTTTCTTTTCACAACATAACAGGCAGATATTCCCTAAAGTAAATGTTCAATTTTAGTTATTTTTACCTCAAAAGGGGATCTAGGTTCAAACATATCCTCTTCCCCTCTTTGGATCAGCTACTTAAACTTCTTAAAACACAACAATTCCCGGTTTCTACTTTTTTAATTAAACATCAATAAAAACTAACAACTTTTATTGTAGCCATTTTGAATATTTTACTCCCTAAAACCTACTTCACAATATGGCATACTCGAATTGCTGTTATTTTTGTTTTTTGACTTGTTTAATCCGCAAATAATGTTTTGATTGAAGTATTAATTTACCAGTAAAATATCTAATCTTCTTAGCTCTCTCCTGTCCTAAAATGGGTTTTAATATAGCGCCAAATATATTCAACGGGGCTTTGTAGATTCTTCGTATGAAGTTGTTACGAAACTTGTACAATTTTGGATTTGGAAGGGGTTCGTTGTGAGCCAATTCCTGGTCTTTTAGCCACTGTTTCCGCAACCTTCTATCTTCATCGGTCATTCCAAACACACGTTCTCTTTCTCTACCAAACCGGCCGGCTATAGAAAAAGCCTTTACTCCAGGAGTATCAGTAGCCATTTTTTAATAATTCAATTATTATGTATCAATCGCTAATTAAATAATACTTTTAAGAAAGTAATGACAACGTCAAAATAGATAAGGATTAAAAAATTACAAGAATGTTTCAACTGACTTGATTTTAATTTGGAAATATTTATTTTTACATATACAGGGTGAACTATTGAAAATGAGCCAAAGAGCTTTTAGCGCAAAAAACTTTAATTTTCGGAAAATACCTCGAACAGGTCAACTTAATCTTCAAAGAGGACGTCTTTTAATATATATATACAGGGTTACAGGTTAAGTCGACCTAGATCATTTAAGAGGTTGTAGTTTCCCTCATTTCTGACTGATTTGACCATGAAAGACCGTATCCTAAACTTAACCGTTTTCAAGTTATTGGACTTTTATGTTTTTTTATAAAAATTGACGATTTTTAGGGTTCCGCACCTCAAAAAGAAAAAGCGGAACCCTTATAGGATCACTTCGTTGTCCGTCCGTCCGTCCGTCTGTCAAGGCCCTTTTTCTTAGGAACACGTGGAGGTATCAAGCTAAAATTTATACCAAATACTCAAGTCTATTGTCCCTTGGAGCTGTTAAACAATCAAACTTCTAAGCCAACGTAATCAAAATATACAGCCGTTTATGCCGCATATTTCCGCGAATTTTCGAATCAAAACCTACAGGGTACTTTCCGTTAACTCAGAATCTTGAAATTTGGTACGTAGCAACGTCTTATAGCACAGATAAAGGAAAAATTGCGAAAACCTTAAATTTTTAGTTACATCATATAATAAAAAATTTTTTAATAATTTTAAAGTTACTACCCCTTTCCTCATGAACGCGTAGAGGTATTAAATTGAAATTCATATCAAATACTCAGGTCTATAATACCTTTAAGCTGTAACAAAATCAAACTTCTGTCAACGCAATCAAAATAAATTTCACCAATCAATTTGAGGAGATTTGACCTACGAAAGTAATTTTTAAAAATTTTTTTCTCCATTCCGGATGCCAAGTTCACAGAACCGCAAAAATAAATAAATTAGAGTGAGAAAATACAAAAAAATACCGGCCAAGTGCGAATCGAACTCGCGCACCGAGGGTTCCGTACAAACGTGTATATATGTCATGTAACTGAAAATTTAAGGTTTTCGGAAGTTTTCCTTTATATGTGCTATAAAACATTGCTTCATGCCAAATTTCAAGATTCTAAATCGACTGGAAGTACCCTTTAGGTTTTGATTCCCTTGCGAGTAGTTGCGAGTTTGAAAATATGCGGCTTAAATTGCTGTTTATTTTAATTGCGTTGACATAGAAGTTTGATTTTGTTACAGCTTAAAGGTATCATAGACCTGAGTATTTGATATGAATTTCAATTTTATACCTCTACGCGTTCATGAGGAAAGGGGTAGTAACTTTAAAATTATCAAAAATATTTTTATTATATGATGTAACTAAAAATTTACGGTTTTCGCTATTTTTCCTTTATCTGTACTATAAGACGTCGCTTCGTACCTAATTTCAAGATTCTGAGTTCACGGGAAGTACCCTGTAGGTTTTGATTCGATAATTTGCGGCATAAACGGCTGTATCTTTTGATTGCGTTGGTTTAGAAGTTTGGTTTTCTCACAGCTCCAAGGGACAATAGAACTGAGTATTTGGTATAAATTTTAGCTTGATACCTTAACGCGTTCCTGAGGAAAAGGGTCTTGACAGACGGACGGACAACGAAGTGATCCTATAAGGGTTCCGCTTTTTCCTTTTGAAGTGCAGAACCCTAAAAATCGGCATTGAAAACGGTTAATTTGGGATACGGTCTTTCATAGTCAAATCAGTCAGAAATGAGGGAAACTACAACCTCTTAAAGGATCTAGCTCGACTTAACCTGCAACCCTGTATATATGTATATGTTACAGTTAAAACTAGTTTTTAGATAGAACGCGTTCTTCCTAGTTAGAACTAGTTTTTAATGTATGCATTTGTTAATACTAGAATTAACTAATGCTCAAATCGAATATCAGTTAAAACTAGTTCTTACTAGACAAAACGCGTTTTTCCGAAGCGAGTCAGTTAAAACTGGTCGCGTACTTAGTAGATCCTCATCCTTTTTTAAAATTAAGTTTGACTGATTAGATTTTATTGTGTGTTAATCAATGTTCTTTAACAATGTTTCTTTTTGAAATTTTATGGTTGCGTCCTGTTGATTTATTTGATTATTTTATTTATCTACTTATAATTAATATTGTCATCTTGGCAACTAATTTAAGTCGATGTTCCCTAAAATGTTCCTTTAGTGTTAGATTATTATTTGGTTCTCAGTGTCTTAGATCTTTTCAAAACTACAGGAAAGGCCATAATCAAGTACCCAATTTGAAGCGTTCGTTATTGTTTTATCTGACAACTTTCGTTTGTTCTTTTTTTGACATTTCTCCAGTGCACATATTCAAGTTTTATTATGAATCGATACACACCAGAAGAACGTGCAGAAATAGTCATTTTATTTATTGAAAACAATGAATCGGTTATTTCAACACAGCGAAATTTTCGCCGAAATCATCCTCACCGTCCTGCTCCAACTGGAAAGACGATACGCCGTTTATGTGAACAATTTCGGCATAATGGGACAACGACTGATGCAAGGCATATTGGACGACCCCGAACAGGACGCTCACTTGAAAATATCCAGCGTGTAAAAGAAAGCATTGCAGAAGAACCAAGAACGTCTACAGAAAGACGCGCCACACAATTGGGCATGTCTCGGACGTCCCTGAGGAGAGTTTTGAAGTTAGATTTGCACGCATTTCCATATAAAATCCAGGTGGCACAGCAGCTTCTTCCCAGAGACCATCAACAACGCCTGCAATACTGTCACAGTCTGCTAAACCTTAAGGACAATATTGACGATTTTCCTCAGAAAGTGATTATGACCGATGAAGCTCATTTTCACTTATGTGGATTTGTAAATAAGCAGAATTACCGCTACTGGGGTACAGAAAACCCTCGTATTCTTCAAGAAAGACCACTACATCCTTCACGAGTCACTGTTTGGTGCGGCGTCTTTGCCTAAGGGGTAATCGGTCCATATTTCTTTGAGGACGATCAAGGCACTGCTGTTACGGTCAATGGAGACCGCTATAGAGCAATGCTGGAAAATATTTTTATCACCTCAGTTGGAACTACTGGGACTGGAGGATATGTGGTTGCAACAGGATGGTGCGACTGCGCATACATCCAGAGAAACAATGGTCATGTTGCGCAACATGTTCCCTGCGCGATTAATTTCTCGATTTGGCGACTTAGCGTGGCCTTCGAGATCGCCAGATCTTTCGGCTCCTGATTTATTTTTATGGGGCTATCTCAAAGGAAAGGTATACGCCAATAATCCTCAGACGCTTCAGCAGCTAAAACATAATATCCGTCAAGAAATAGAGGAACTAACGCCAAATGTCTTGACTCGAGTTATGGATAATGCCGTAAAAAGAGCCCAGATGTGCATTGCAGTTAGAGGCGGTCATTTGACTGACATCATTTTTAATTGACTTTAGGCTTAAACTTTAAATACAAATAAATGTCTTACCCATATTTTTTTGCTTTTTATTTCCTTGCATTGTACACCGCCGCTACTTAAAATCGGGTACTTGATTAAGGCCGTCCCTGTATATCTTGTTTTCAATCCCAAATTAGTTTTTCTAGTGCTAGTTTTAACTACAGCTTAATGTGACCATTAGTGTTATCTGAAAATCAAATATATCAGTGGTAAATTCTAGTTTTAACTGGGTATTTCTAGTTTTAACAAAAGCATTAACTAAAAACTAGTTTTAACTTGGGAAAACGAGTTTTAACTAAAAACTTGTTTTAACTGTAACATATATATATATAATTTCCTCCATCTTCACCGATATTGTAACCCTCAAATTACGTAATAAATAGTAAATTGATGTTTTTTGGGGTTGTTTTCAAGAACGTGATTCAACGATCTTCCATTAAATTTTGCTACTTAATTATAAATGCCTTTTTATTATTTTCGTTGCAGAGATATGATTCTCAGTAGCGTGCCATCAATGGGACACCAAAGCAATATCCTATCAGGACATCATCAGGACGCAATGGAGTTGGCTGCCATACAAACGGCCAAAATGTTTGAATCGGCTTGCAATATTACCTCCTATTTACCTTCAAATTACCCAGTAACTTGAACATTTCCTACGACCACTAATACCTAACTAAATGCCATTTAAATAATAAAATTGTTATTATTATCAGTCTCTCAAAGTTATTAGGTATATTATTAAACGCTTCATATTATTTATGATATGATATGTAATTCTAATTGTAATGCGTGAATGTACGTACTAAACAAAATAAAGATTTAAAAATTGCTTCTTTTACTGTTGAATTACCGCATCATTATAAACAATAGCAATAATTAGCACCACATGGTACGATAAAAGAAACGTTTATATGTACAACTTAATTGATTTTTCTTGTTTTCCTTTCACATTGTAAAAACATATTGCCACAAAGGTACATGAAAAATACATTTTTACAAAAATATAAATGTGTAATGGAAATATGGTCGATAGAGTGTTTGAAAATAGATGGGAATAAATTAAAGTGTCCAAAATCTCGAATAAATCATTACAGAATTTTCACATTTTAGCATTAAAGAAATTCCACCCTCTTTTGTCAAAGTTTTTCTGTAATTTTCTTAGCAATGGTATACTTAATTGCACATTTTTTTTCAAATATTTAATTTACATTGTCGGTTTTACCGAAGTTAAAACACCAATAACTTTTATTAACCCTGATTTTAAAGTAGTAGATAATATAATAGTTTTTTTATTAATTAATGAAACATTTTTCAAAACTTCTTAATTCTATTTTTTCTCTTTTTTCGTTGCAATCTCGTACAAGTTATCGGCTAGTGCTAACACTTCTTCAGAACGTTTAGAAGCCCTCTTCAGCGCTTCCCAGCATTCATCTTCTCCTGTAAGTGCACCAACCAATCCGCCTGCCAAGCATGCCAATTTTTTGGTGTCCCCTCCCAGCGATATGGCATACTCTAAGGCTCTCCGAAGCCAACAATTTGTGTCCATTTCGGGAATCGTTTCTTTGGTACGCAAAAAACTAAAAATCGCTGTAGGTACACATTCTAAAGCCTCAGTTCCATGACCCAGGTCATCTACAATAAGCGAATACTCTTCTGTTAAATCTTCTGGAATTTTCTTTGCTAAATATTTCGAAACGTGCAAAAGTTTGTCAGAAAAGGAATGATCTTTTTTTCTCTCTTCTACGACTTTCATTTTTGTCCGAAGTTGATCTATAAAATGGGTGACACTTAAGGAATCCCCACCAGAATGAAGGCACTGATGAATGGCGATACACTGAAGTAAAGCACCATTGATTCCCCATATATGAGATTGGATAATTTTTGAAGTATTTCTTGTCGTTTCAATCATGCTATTGTAATCGTCATAATAATAAAGACATAAAGGTGCTATCATCGTTGCAGCAGTACCTCCATGGGATCCCTTTAGATTGTAAATCTCCTTTGCTGGCTGAAACACATTATCTGGCTTGGAAAATTTTAATTTATACAGCACTTCCATCACTGCTTCTCCTGCATGCGCTCTTTTATGGGTCAAAAAGAAATCGTTCGCAAGTTTTACTGCAATTGCTTTGTAATCAGTAGGTGAAAATTTTAGTAGAGAATCTCCCAGGCTTCTCATCAGTGATGCGGATCCTTTAAGTTTATTAACGGTATGTTCAAAGTCTGCATCTTCGAAATGCTCAAGAAGAATTTTTACAACATACCTGTGGGCTGGGGTCATTACTTCGTGTTCGAATACTGACCCTATACAATCTCCAAGTAATGTACCCATAAGACAACCTCGAAATTTACTTCTTAATGAAATACTTGTCATGTGAATAACATTGAAGATTCTTGTTTTTTTTTTTTCGTTTAAACAGTTCTCTAAATTATTAAAATAACTTATTTAATGAATAATCTTTCGTATAAATGCATAAATGTAAATTGAATGTTATTTTGACATTTAGGTTATTTGTCAAAGGGTAACCTTCCATTCTAGCGTTTACCCTACTTAAATGAAGTTAGATAAAATTATTGGAACACTACCAACATAATCTAACCCAATTAAATCTAACTCTACGAAATATGTAATTTTAAACATATCCCAAAATTACAAAAAGAAGACATTAATTTCTTTAGTGTGAATGAAAGCTTTAACGTTATTATTTATTGCTGTTTAAAACAATAATAAGGCAATCAAAAAATGAAATAAAATGAATTGAGGAAAACTCGGAAGCCCCTTTGTCAAACAAAGAAAAAGTTACTATGCTCAGGGTAGAGCAGTGGTGGTTCCTGAAAACCCTGACGCTTTGAGAGTTCGAAGCTCTCATAAAAAAAACACAAAAAAAAACTTGAAGAATATATTACAAAAAATACATAAAAAACTTACAAGAACAAGCCCACCCAAAAGTGTTCCCTACGCCACTGGGCTTTTAGTCTGCGAGAGGGGGCCAGACGGTAATTATGTTTTTGGGAACCAACCTTGATAATATCTAGTTATGAGCAAAGCAAGACCAAGACCAAGACTCGGATAGTCTTCGGCTTGGTCTCGGTCTTGTTTACTCAATCTTGGTCTTGGTCTTGCTAAAATTCGTCTGGTCTCGGTCTTGGTCTTGGTCTTGCTGAATTTCGTCTGGTCTTGGTTTTAGTCTTCGTCTTGCAATAAGGTCATTACGAACATTTTTCAAAAAATTTTGTAAACATGTTTTCATTTGGCCAACATTTTTAAACCTAAATTCACTATCCACAAATTTTAAAAAACGTTCATTAAGATGTTATTGCTTATTATTAATCAATCATAAAAAGTCTAAAATCAATTATTAATTTATGGAGTACGTTAGTGATGAACAAAGCAAGACTGCAAGACCAAGACCAATTAAGAGTGTCGCCTGCAGGTCTTAATTATCTAAATTCGTCTCTGGTTGGTCTCATTGATTTTAAAATAGTCCCCAGGCCTGGTTGTGCGTGCTCCAAGTCTTCGCCCCAACCCGTACTCCCAGCTTTACAGTCCGTCGGGAACCTAGTTAGGGTGTGGATGGGCTGACAAAAAAAGATGCAGAAACAAAGGTAAAAATTTTCCTAAAACAAAAAAATATCAAATAAAAGTTAAAATTTTGTCAGCACTGAGGTTGGTAAAAAGATTAAAATGGAAAGGAAGGGTACAGGCGAGTCACTGTCGAGGTCAGAGCAAACGCATAAGATTCAACAATTTACTCACCAGATACCACAAGAAAAAAAAGTTTTTAAAATTGAAATAACTAAAAAAAAGGTGTGAAAAGCTAATTTAAGGCCAGGCGCCCACTCGGCCACCGGTGGTCGCCACTAGACGCGACACACGCTGCGGACGGTGTTTTGCATGCAATTCAAATGGCGTCGTCGCACACTCGGCGACAGCAGTCGCCCGTTCGAGCCACGCGCTGCGAGAGAAGCTCGTTCTCGTTATCTATGTCGCTGACGCCGGCCACTGATTCTCCGGCGCACACTTGGCCACTTTTCCGGGCCACTATTTTAACTGGGACGGACTGGGAGAATTCGGACATGACGTTTTTATTAAAATTATGTTTTTTTTGACAATTGTAAATTTAAAACATTCATTTCTTTTTTATTTATATTTTAAATCTATGTACTTAGAAGGAAAGTGAAATGTTGAAATGTTTGTCATTGTCTTTAAATTTCTGTATTAGACAGTCAATATTGTGAATCACTTGATTGCATGAATTGTGGATAGGTACCAAAATATTGGTTAATTAATATACATTTTGAGAAATTTCGAATACTGCCTCCTGTTTATTCCTATCGCATATCAGTATATTATTATTATTAATATTTATTTATTACACAATAATGTAGGTAATTGATAATAATATGGTTTTTACCTTGCAGACTTTTTGCGGCCTGATACAATAGTTCCTGTGTATTCGATATCACTCACCAACGGGTTTTGATGTTTTATAAAACGTTCTAGATAATTATTTCAACGGCTTCAACCGTCTGGTTGAAAATCTGTTAACAATGATTTACAATTAATGTATTATATGATTGGTTGATTTTCTAAACAATTTTTTGAAGGAAGATTCGTGATTGGTTTCGGTCGTTAGTAAGGGTGGTATTTAAGAGAAATCCCGCCAAAAACATTTATTAGTAGCTAGCTTTTCGACACAAATACACTATATTTATAACTATAACTTATAACATATATTAGTGAGTACAAAAAATTTAACGATATGGCGATGAACAATATAGACATAGACCAATTTATATCTGAAATTGAAATTCGTCCTGCTATTTGGGATATGCGGTGTGATATATATAGTGACAGAACAGAAAAAACTAAAGCATGGGAAGAAGTGTGTTTCAAATTTATTCCGGATTTCGATAAAAAGACTACAAAGGAAAAAAATACAGCTGGTAAGTACAGTTTTATTTTTGTTGTTTATAAAATACTAAAATCATATTCGGTTTTCTTGCCATGGTATTGCTCCTTCTTCACTTAAAAAGAAATCTTTCAATTTATCTCGGGTAGTTACTGATCGCATCGTCGGCATATTAATATTTGCAATATTTTCAAGTCCAGCAATATTGAGTGTCTCGTGGAAATTATATCCATCTCTTTCACGAACAAAATTGTGTAGTATACAGCAAGCCTTAACAATAATTTCTGCAAAATCTACTGACACATTTAGAGGACGATGTAAGATTCTCCATTTATTGGTTAAAATTCCAAATGCACATTCAATGCAACGCCTAGCACGGGATAGTCTGTAATTAAAAATTCTTTTCCCAAAATTCAAATGTTTTCCAGAATATGGTCGTAACATATGTTCGGAAAGGCCAAATGCTTCATCGCCTACAAATGAAAAGTTGAAAGGTTCCAAGCTTGTTGAAATTGGTTTTGGCACTGGAATATTCAACGATTGATCCTGAATTTTTTTAAATAATTCACTTTTTTTATAAATTGTGGAATCAGAAGCCTTTCCGTACGACCCAACATCCACAAATGTAAACATATAGTTAACGTCACAAACAGCGAGCAGTACGATGGAAAAAAAATTCTTATAATTATAATACAACGATCCACTATCTATCGGCTGAATTATCCTTACATGCTTTCCATCAATTGCACCTAAGCAATTTGGAAAGTTAGCATATTGGTTGAACCCGTCAGCTATATGTTTCCATTTTTCTTCTGTAGGCTGCGGCATACAGACATCTTGTAAATGGTTCCAAATAATTTTGCATGTTTGTTTTACAATTCTTCTTGAGGTAGATGAGCCGCAGCGATAAATAAATTCAAAATCGCCAAACGCACATCCGGTAGAAAGATATCTAAAAAACAATTAAAATAGTAATTCATTGCTCCTGAAAGTAATAATAATAGTATAATTATGTTATATTTTTTTTAAGCTGCTCAAATACAGCGAAAATGGAAGAGCCTCCGTGATAGTTACACCAGAGAGAAATAAGAAAATTAAGAGCGGGTCTGGGTCTTCAAGTCGAAAGGAGTATATATATTTTCATCAACTGTCTTTTCTGTCTGTCTTGGCTGAAACAAGACCTGAAACTGAAGATGCACAGCAAGAGCAAGAACAAGAACAGGATCTGACATTTCCAACTGCCCCTGTTGCTCAGAAGGGTAGTACCAGAAAACGCAAGACATTGTCAACAATTGAGAAAACGGAGCTGGAATTACTGAGTAACATTAATAAAAAAATTAGTAATAACGATCACGAAGACTCTGATCGGAACTTTTTACTATCTCTTTTGCCGGATTTTAAAAATGTTAGAGAAGATGGCAAGTTAAATCTCAAAATGGAAATATTATCTCTCATGCAAAAATACAAAAATATCCCAGTCCAATATGAAAATCGTCCAAATTATGGACAATATGCTCCAACAGTTTCTGTACCTCATGTTTATTCACGTTCATATTCAAATTTAATTCCCAGTTCTGCATCAGAACAATTAACAGATTATAGTACTCATAGAGATTTTTATTCATCTGCCCATTCACAGGGGTGCAGCAATCTGTTAGAGCCGCTTGCAGCGCCAGGTCCTTCGCATAATTATTCATATAATATTCCACAGCAAACCCCGTCACCTGCAGTTTCTATTTCTGCCAATTCTGTTTCAGATGGTTCTGTTATAGAAGATATGTTCACAGATAATTAAAAATACAACAAAAATTTTGGAAATTTTAGTCTGTGTTTTTTTTTTTTTATTATATGTATAATTACGTACATTAGAGGTTCCTCCATTCGATATTTAGTCCACTTTTTTTTTATTTTTGATAAAACTGAATACTTTATATAATAGCTGAATTAATATGATTTTAAGTAATAATATTTCCATCTCCTTTTGCCACCAACTTATAACATAATATACTTAATAATTTTACATTATTTAAATTGTTATTACATACTTATGCCTTAACAAAATGAAATAAAAATGTAATAAGCCAGAAAAAGTAAAAAATATACGTACTTACCTTATTGTAATGGCTAGTCTTTCTGCGGGAGAAATACTTTTTCTCAATCTTGTGTTTTGGAGTTTCAAATGACTTTCAAGCAATTTAAGCAATTGATCGAATGTTGCCACACTCATTCGAAAATATTTAAAGAATTTGTCTTCGTGCGATCTCAAATCGTCAAACAAGATGTAAAAATGTCCCTTTTTCTCGCGCGTACTTAATATTGGATGCACCCAGTAACGACGATGACTTTTTTTTAATTCACGTCTCCTGCGTCGTCTTCGTATTACAAGGAGCGTAGCAAGTGCTTCCATGTTGAACTTTTATAATGCAATTAAATTTTTTTAACACCGGACCTGATTAATAAATTAGGAGAAAAGTAGCGACCACTGGCGTTTTACAGTAGCGTCTAGTGGCGACCACCGGTGGCGACGGCTAGTGGTCGATGTCAGCCACCGGTGGTCGCGTCTAGTGGCGACCACCGGTGGCCGAGTGTGCGGGCGGCCTAATTAATAATGTAGCGACCAGTGACACCGTACGTGTGTGCGATAACAGCTTGTCTGCATGTACTTCTTATCGCTAAGGCCAGGCGCCCACTCGGCCACCGGTGGTCGCCACTAGACGCGGCCACACGCTGCGGACGGTGTTTTGTATGCAATTCAAATGGCGTCGTCGCACACTCGGCGACAGCAGTCGTCCGTTCGAGCCACGCGCTGCGAGAGAAGCTCGTTCGTCGTTCTCGCTACTTGTCGCTGACGCCGGCCACTGATTCTCCGGCGCACACTTGGCCACTTTTCCGGGCCACTATTTTAACTGGGACGGACTGGGAGAATTCGGACGTGACATTTTTATTAAAATTATGTTTTTTTTGACAATTGTAAATTTAAAACATACATTTCTTTTTTATTTATATTTTAAATATATGTAGGTACTTAGAAGGAAAGCGAAATGTTGAAATTTTTGTCATTGTCTTTGAATTTCTTTATTAGACAGTCAAATATTGTGAATCACTTGATTGCATGAATTGTGGATAGATACCAAAATATTGGTTAATTAATATAAATTCACGTCTCCTGCGTCGTCTTCGTATTACAAGGAGCGTAGCAAGTGCTTCCATGTTGAACTTTTATAATGCAACTAAATTTTTTTAACGCCGGACCTGATTAATAAATTAGGAGAAAAGTAGCGACCACTGGCGTTTTACAATAGCGTCTGGTGGCGACGGCTAGTGGTCGATGTCGGCCACCGGTGGTCGCCACTAGACGCGACCACCGCGACCGAGTGTGCGGGCGGCCTAACATGCTTACGACATAGCCACAGCGTATGGCACTTTTATCATTATCAACATACAATTAGCTACAAAATCTTTATCCAGCGACAAGTAATACGATCAATTCTGGAATGATCGAGGACTTACTAATTATTATTCATCATTCGGGAATGATCACGATTCCTTCGAGTTCCTGTCTAGAAAGTTCGAAAGGTGTACATAAATTGATCATCTTTGGGCCAGAGGGGAGTAGTTGTGAGAAAGCATCAGTGCGCGAACCAAAACGATAAACAATAGACAAAGTGATATAAATAATTGGTTATATAAATAAGAGACTTGTTTTCATATAAATAGTAGTTCTAAGTTAGTGTTATATAAATAGTGTTAAATAAATTATTATTTAAATAAATATCTGACTAGAAAATTCGTTACAATAATTTACAAACTTCCCACAAAGGCCCAAAGGATTCGTTTTTTTTGCATTTCCTGAGAAAACTTACCATAGTAATGTATATTTTTTCACACCATCAGAAAAATCCCAACGTTTTTAAAAAAGCAGATATTTTGACGTGAGAATTTTCGATTGAAAATTAGGGTGCTTTTTCGATATTATATAAAAATAAGGTTAAAAAATAAATATTTCAAATCAAAAAAATTACAGCGTGTTTGGGACATAAATAGGTAAGTTTTCACCAAATTTCGTAAAAAAAAACTTTTTTTGTAAAAGATAAAAATAAAAAACTAAAAAGTTGGTTATTTAAATTTTTCACATAAATTTTGAGGTTATGTAAAAAAAGTGTAAATACAAATGTTGTAGATCTTTTAATTACCTACAACTTTACTATTTAACTTTTTTCCATAAGACTTTTTTTTTTCCGGAAATTAAAGAAAATCGGTTTTTACAGTTAAAAACTCACCCCCTTCCCCTTCCCGATCTCAGATCGCCCGTAAATTATTTTTCCATTCATTTCTGTTATGTTCTCTTCCTTTTCCAATGGGTTTCATCCTACTTTAATTTTTTTTTGTTTCAAAAATTATCGACCCTGGTCTAAATTGCAAACACAATTCTCTTTCAAACAAGTCTAACAAGTTTACTAAAATCGGATAACTCGTTTAGAAGATACAGCGATTTAAACAATTAGATATTCAGGGACTTCCCTGCTTTTGTTAAAATCGGTACGACAATGAGCTTCAGGCAAAATTTACGCGGAATTTTTTAGGTTTTCTAATGATGTTATTAAAGTTACGGTTTAATATGAGAAATTTCGAAGAAACTTGTGTTTTATGATTTACTATATCAATTCGATTCCCTTGCTTAAAAATAATTTCCAATATTTCCTCATAACCAGTTTAGTACCTAATAATGCCTTTTTTTAATTTATGTACCCAGTAGTTTTCGAAATAGCCGATGGAAATCTTTAATAAAACACCCGGTATATTGTAGAACAAACTTCAGGAACGAAAACGTTAACTCCACATGTACATACCAGACTCTAACTGTGGGAGTACAACTATCATGAAAAACCCAACAGAACTGAAACTTACATCGTCGTCTCAAATTATTCAGAACTAGAAGATCGACAACATCAGGGAGAATGTTCATTGCAAAAGACTTTAAACATAACTGTAAGGCTTAAATAAGCTAAAATATAAACGGAAAGCATTGGGGCAAGCAAAGACTTCTGCTCCTGGGGAAGAAATTTATTTTCCCACTACCCCTGTATATTATTAGTATTCTTTCTTAAAGTGTTTTATGTCGAACGCACAATCACAAAACCCATTACTGAAGATGGCTTATCAAGCAATTAAATGCTATGGCGTGCATGATACAGAAATGCAGAAAAGTGCATTAAAAACATATTGTCAATTTACTTAGATCTATTTACTCGTGCAGTGTGAAGTGTTAAATATGAATTTTTTTACAATTTATGCCATTATTTGTTTAAATGTTACGTGTGGTCAAACTCACAGCACAAGTGATACCAAATATGAAAAATCACGCCAAATGGCCACTGATTTTTTCCTTAAGATGTGTGACTCCTCAAAGAAAGGCACGTCAACAATTATGTTGATTGATTACGACAAATATTTCATCGACATTAATTTGCCAACATTAGCTAAGTTTTCTTTTTATGTGTACCGCCTAAAAAATGACAATAACCACCCAACAACAGAGCAAATGGAATTAATAAAACCGGATTTCACAATATTTTTCGTTGGAAACAGAATCAACAACATTCACCTTTTATTAAAAAAGTTACTGAATATACCAGTGTGGAGTAATAATAACCGTCTTGTAATAATGATTGAAGAAAATAACGAAAATCCTAAAGAAGGTTTTTTACTAGCAATTAAAACAGCGTTCGTTGAAATGTGGAAGAACAAAATACTTAACGTAATAATTTATGCACAACACGAAGATTATTTCGACATATTCACTTACAATCCCTTTTTCCATGATTACTTGATAACCATAACTGATATTATTGATATCAATCGAATGTTTCCGAACAAACTCAAAAAACTCAACGGATACCAAGTAAAGTATTTATCAGAATTACCAATCAGCTCCGAATATTTACCAGTTGAACCAACAACAATATTTCATCCGGTAAATAAAATTTCTTTTGTGAACTACACAACTCTTCGATCATTGCTATTAAAGATACTGAATGTAACAATCGTGGACGTATACGACAAAAATGCCAGCACATTAATAAACGAAGTCATTAACAACGAAACTGTTTACTTCACCGAACTTTTCGATGAGACCATGAAGATAATAAACTACGATTTCATATTTAAATCGTTTCCGGTATCTTACCGAAGCAAATACGTAGAGCCAGCATTCCCTTATAGAGTTAGAGATTATTGTTTATATCAAAAAAAGGAACCAGTTAGCAACATGGAAATTTTTGCAGTACAAACAAGCGCCATGTTTGACACTATCTACAGAACTGCAGTCATTGTAACTTTGGTTATCTTATTTATTAGATACAATTGTAGAATACGATGTTCCTTATTCGACTTGCTCATGATTTGTTTACAAGCATTTTTCTCATCTTCTTCCGAAAATCCCAAACTTATAGCCGAAAAGATAATTTGGCTAATGTATTTGTTTACTTGCTTCACGATGGGAATAATAGTGCAATGTTCCCTTTTGGGTATTCTGGAACCGTCTTTGTTTACGTCAGTAACCACTATGGATAAATTATTCAAGTCAAACTATAAAATAACTGGCCAACGCTACACCCATGTAGAAATATTCAACCTTCTGAATGAAAATGAAAAGAAGAACTTTGAAGAAAAGTTCGTTACACAGTGTGAAGAACAAGAAAACTGTGCCCAAATCGGGCCAAAGCCTTTTTTTCATGTTATAAGTAAAGTAGAACCACACGGGATTATAGCAACATGTCCTTTATATGCCAGAGCTACAAGTTTCTACAAAGCTAAAGATAATCCATTTTTAGAAAGCATTGAAGACGCCATAATAAGAATTTTCGAAACTGGCTTATTGAATTATCATTATAAGGAATACCATGAGACAAAATTTCGCGTGAACATAGATCCAGTAAATTTAGAATATTTTACATTCATTTTTACAATTTTTGGATATGGCATATCGGCTTCCTTTGCAGTGTTTTTGCTGGAATTGAACTGGAAACGACTCTGCTCAGTTTATACTACAATGTCTCAAAAATGGAAAGATCAATTGAGAAATCGATTCACGCACTGAAGCTTCTTTAGTGCTTACGATTGATTACCTTAAACACCCATTATCTCCTCTATGATTAATTTTAAATCACGCAGCACATTTTTAAAATAAAAACCGATTTCATTGAGACTTGGCGACGTCACTAAAGGGGAGTAAAACAACAATCAATTGAGACGAAATATTTAATTAAAAAAGCGAGTGAAGTTCTTTTTTTCCAGTTCCAGAACTACATGGGACTATAGATAGCAACATGCCCTTTATATACCAGACCTACACGTTTCTACAAAACAAAAGATAATCCTGTAAATTTAGAATATTTTACATTCATATTTACAATCTTTGGATATGGCATATCGGCTTCCTTTGCAGTGTTTTTACTGGAAAATGAATATATAGAACAATGTCGCAAAACTTAGAAGACAAACTGAGAAATCGATTCGTGCACTGAAACTTTTCTGCTGCTTACAATTAATGAATTAATGCCCACGATTTTCACTATTAAAGTTTAACAACCCAAAACATTTTTATAGTGAAAACTGCATTTATTGAGACCTGGGGAAGTAAAAAAAAAAAAAAATTCAATTGTCCTCCTCCCCTTAAGTTTTTAGTTGTTAAGAGCTTAAGCCCCCTCGAGTGGACAGCACCTGTTGAATATTTTGATTTTGAAGTAATTTTGTAATAAATTCTGCATAATGTGCAAATTTGAGAAAATGGTATTTTATTAAATAAGTGTAATTATCTTTCACTGTTTATTTTATATGCCATACTACGCACTATTGTCTGCTATTATGTACTTGTTTTACTTATATAATAATAAAATATAAATTAAAAACAATTGTATGTAGCTTCATCATGTCAAGTTTGTTTGTTTCCACTTATATGTTACTTTTTAAACATTTATATAATTTATTGTTTTATTTACACAATTATAAGAATAACCTTAAGTTGATGACCTTTAGAGATCAAAATGGAGTTATTTAAGGTCACATATGAGTGTAGTTTTTTTGTTCGTATCATTTCTAATGTCAAAAATATACCATAACATTTAAAAAATAATCTTGACCTTAAAATGTCACTAAAAGTCAAACCTAAGGTCAAAAGTAAGGTTACCAAAGAATAGCCCACAATGTTTTTTTCCGAAAATGTACTCCTGGCCAGTAATTCTGCCATTCCGGTACTTTTCTCACGCCCAGTATGTAACCCTTGCAGGTCACTTGTAAAGTCACGATCTGGAGTCTCATTAAATCATCTACAGCATCAATAGTCAAAGTTTATTTCCAATCCTTATGACCTCGATATTCCGAAAACTGTCCATTTTTCGCGTTTGTGTCTATGGACATTTTTAATCAGGACGTCATGGAATATAATTAGAGCAATTTCAGAAAATTTGTCCTGGGCCCAAAATATATAAGATTTGGGCGGGGTCCCTTAAGGAAAAATATATTATTAGATAAGTATACAATTATTTTGTATTGTTTATTTTGTGTAACATACCAAGCACTATTATCTGTTTCATTATGTAGGAACTTCTTTTACATTTAAAATAATAAATTATAAATGAAAAACTATTGTATGTAGTTTCATCAGGTGACGTTTATTTGTTCCCCATTAAAATTTAAATATTTCTATAATTTATTATTTTATTTAACCTTAATACTATTTGCATCAGAATATAAATTATGTTATTAACTTAAAAACTTCGCCTTTACATACTGTATGTTCAAAATAAAACCATAATGTTTATAAAAGGGAATCATTCCCTAATTTTTCACCCTTAGAGGTGGTATAATATTGTTACGAGTGCGTTCAGTAAATACCATAAAAATCGCAATATACATTTTAATTACAACTTACAAAACACAACATAGATACTCAATAGAAAAATACGAAAAACTTGGAACAAAACAGACATTATGCAGACCAAAATAGAACACGACACAACTCAAATTAAGCTGGTAATGTGTAGATGCCAGGATAGAACGGTTTATAATGATAAATAATCTACACATTTTCCCGATTAATTTATAATCTATTCGTTTACCTAACTACCAAGATAAGTTTCTTATCAAAGGATACACGCAAAATAAACAATATTTGCACATCGAAACAAAAATCGAACTTCCACGCATTTTCCAACAAAGTGCCAGTGAAAATGACTAACGAAACAAACTTTAAGTTTGAGACGTTGGTTTCAGAATTATCAAGAAATTATTCATGCGAACCTGATGCCAACTCAATTGAAAACATTTTAAATGATTTTAACTTTATGGATATTGACCACGTAAAACTGTTATTAAATAGTTTGGCCAAATTCCATGCAACTAGTGTAGTAGTGCACCAACAAAACCAGACATATAGAAATGAACTTGAAGTCTGCAAAGGACTAACGGAGTATATTAAACAATATGGTATGGCAATATTTGATGAATTACTGGACCAGTTTACACAATTAAAAATGGAAAAATCAGAATTTAAAAAAAAATTTGAAGAAGCACTTCAATTAATCTCACACGAGGAGATTCTAGTGAAGTTTAAAGTTAACTGTTGCATGATTTCACCTTCGAAGCAGATAACTTTCCAGTACCAAAACAACAAACCAATAAATTGCAAATTAACCAACTTAACATCAACGTTCAATTCGTCTCCAATTTACGACGTTTTATTTGGAATTTACTCCACGACCCTTCGAGAATTTCGAAAATATAATCTGGACAATTTACTCGATTATTACTACAAATCTTTAGAAAATGAGTTACATTCAAACAACATAATCTTGAAGGACCTTTTGGATTATTACGAATACCAAAAACTTGTAAGACAATTTATACCACTAATAAAATTGTTGGCATCTCTAATAAAATATCAACTAATAATTAAACATAAAAATAAGGACCATTTACTCATTGACCTCCTGAAGGAGTTGGAAGAGTATATTACGTATAAATCGTGCAAAATATTACCCGAAGATGTTCACAAAATTATTCAAAGTAGTTATGGAGACACGCAATTCGAAATTGTAGAATATCGCTTGGAATCAATGGGCAAAAGTTTGGGTTACATGGGGGACCACAACAAACTAATTGTCACGATTTCAACCAAAGAAGGAGAAAAGGTAGTCAAATATTTTGGAAAATTGTTTCCCAAAAATTCTCCTTTCATTGACATAATAAGAGACTCAGGACTCTTCTTGAAAGAATTTTACATGTATACGGGTATAATGAACGAAATGGTTCATTACGGAATTACCACGATAAAAGATTGCCTTCCTCGATGCCACTTAGCAATCCTCAACGAAATGTTAATATTTGAAGACCTGACCGAAGCAGGATTTAGCTCGGTTGATCATAGACGAGCCCTTACTGTTGAAGAAAACAAAGCAATTTTGAAAACTGTCTCAAAACTACATGCGTCTAGCATAATGCTAGAAAAAAATATTCCTGTTTTGAAAACATTTTCTTATGCTCTCCACGACGGTCATTATGTCGAAGATGAGCATAAACCAGCACGCGTAAGTTTTATGGCAACCATTAGTGGATTGACACACCTTATCGAAAAAAAATTTGGCAATAACGCCACTACAGAATTCAAGAATTACGCTTCAGATTTGTACAACACGTCAGTAGACCTTCTGAAAACAACAGAAAAGTTTCGGAACGTAATAAATCATGGAGACCTGTGGCCAACTAACTTTTTCATCAAATACGATAATTCGGGCATTCCCACGGACTCTCAACTTGTGGATTTTCAATTAATACGTTACACTGTACCCGCCCATGATGTTTTGTTTGCCGTATTCTTCTCAACTACTCACGAGCATCGTAAAACATTTTTGAAGCATTACCTTGATTATTACTATTCAGAATTAATTAGTGTTTTAAAAAGTCACAATTTCGATAACAATGAAATCATTTCTTACGACGAATTCATTGATGGATGCAATTACATTTTACCTCAAGTAACATTTCAAGTTGCAGCATGGTACCAAGTAGTACAGGTGTCTCCAGAAACGATGGAGAAAATCAACCAAGGGGGAACTGATATAATGGAGATATGGTATAAAGACAGAAGTTCGTTTTGCGACTTTGCATACGAAACAGATTCAATTTATAGAGAAAAAACGAACGAAATACTTGAGACACTAAAACAGCTGTTTGATGTCCATGAAAAGAGCGACAAAAGAAATCCATGCCAGTATTTGAAAGAAATGTATGGAATATACTGAATGCATGCATGGTATTTAATTGTTAGCGTTGTCAGCTGTTATTCTTCTTTAGTTGTTACCATTATTAGTCATTAAAGTTTTTAATTGTGAACGCATTATGTGTTATACATTTGATGTTGATCAAATTTAAAGAAACATAATTTCACAGACGTTTCCATTTTATTTTATTTGCCTTTGTCTTAAAACTAGTCAACAAATTGATCACTTACTGTATTTAAATTTTCGGGAAAGAAATCGATATTAGGATCCAGGAAGTGAATTTTGAAAGGCATTTTACATCTTATTTTTTTATAAGCAATAAATAGTTTAATCACAATATCTACGTAATTGTTAGCTAGCACATTTCTAAGAAAATTTACAGCAACTTATTTAAGTGTTCCAAACTCGCAATTAAGTTTCATTTACCACTCAAATATTTTATTTATCGTTATCTCTCCTGTTACAGACCCAAAAATACGTCCTGTTTAATTTTTACATCAATAATTCTCGGAAATTTTTGATTGGATACAAGAACCCTCTTCCATCCGATCCATTGCTTTAACAAAAATCTTCATCAGTCCAATCGGAATCAACGAGTGATCAGATCATTAGTATTTTTTTTTTAGTTCCGTAGGAAATAATATTTGGTATTTGAACTTTGAACTACAGTTAAATTCCAAGACAATAGATCAATCACTTTTAATTCACCACTTATAATCCACCCATATTCATTATCAGGAATATATTCTAAAAGTAGTTGTATGTTTACGTACGATTCCTTAATATTCCATGCTATTTAAGTACAGATGGTTATTTATTTCCGATATCAATTAATACCGCCTTTAAACTTAGTTCAGAAGAATCAGAGAACAGGCACCGATCAATTAGATTCTGTTTCTGTTCTAATGCGTTAAAGAAATCGTCGGCAGTACACCACACATCCCCTTCTTATAGAAAAGAATGAGGTTTTTTGTTATTTTGATAAAAAATAGTGTTTACAACACTGTAAAGAAGATTCCAGGCTCTTAATGTGATTGCTGAAAGTTCTGTCTACGATTTTTATAGCTTTACATCTCAAACTAAGTTATTATTAAATTCGTCCCGTGAAATCCAATGGGGCGCATACGTATAACAGGGCACTAAAAAAACTGGTTTGAGATTTGGTTTCAGAGAACCCAAAATAAATTGAAAACGCCTAAAAAATATCATGTAGCGAATTATGTGTTCACAAATTAGTATAATTAAAATAATACTAGTTTTAAAATAGTAAATGAAAGGATAAGAAAATAAGCATTTAGGTTTTAGAAAAAATGTCAATGAAAATGCTAACATTTATTAAAACTGGTACAAATTGTGTGTTAACTTCTTTTCAAAAGAAAGCTATTATAATGGACGCCACGATAAAAATTACAAAAGAAGGAATAAAGGTAAATAGGGCGCTCTTGTTGACACGATTTGTACCCCGAAAGTGTGTTAATTTCATGACACATAGAGCGACGAATCTGTAACGTCTTTATTTATTTGTACAAGAATAGAAACTTTTGTACATCGGAATCAATTTGACGAAAAATTGCAAAGAACACTTTTACACATAGAATAAATACTATGTAAACGAGTGACCTGTTTTACGGAAAATGGTCAGAAATTAAGCGATTCCAAAGCAGATTGTTTTTAATATTAATCATTAATAAACGTAATTAGAAAAGCAGAAAGCAAAAATTAGATTTCGAAATATAATACAACTAAAACATAAGTGACTATGAAAAATAAAAGGATTAATCAGAAAAGGAAAGTTTACTACAAAAATGTTAAATACTATTCATAAGAAGCTACTGATACATTATATTAAGCTGCAGTACAGAAATGTTCTAATAACTAAAGATATATCAACCCTGTTGACAAAACCATCTTTTCTTTTACTCAAAGACGAGGCGTTTTATGGGGACTTTGCAAAATTTTATACAAGAGGAACTGTAACCACGTCTTTTTATTTTTCCATTTGCACTTACCTCACAAAACTCAATAAAAAAAATTAAAAAAAAGTAATTCCTTTTTACAAAAGACGTGACCGACAGCCAGTAGTCAAACCTGCGATGGAACCACTTAACTAAAATCTTTTCGATTTTAGGGGACATCAAAAATAAAAAAAATCGTACCTTGTCCGATTATTAAAAAACAGAAAAATGAAGAATCCACGTAATTAAGAATTATACGTGAAGCTTTCCCGCTAAGTGAGGATAATCGGACACGAACAGGGAAAACGGTGGGTTGGTGGGAGGGAGCGTCAGTGACGAATACGGGTAACGGTTTAAAGAAAAGGTGCATCAGGATTTGTCGTTATGCAGCCGCTTCGACTTCCATTGGCTGTTCTGACATGCTTTCTGACTTCTTCTTTTTCTTTTTAGCCGCTTTAGGATTAGCAGAACTGTTCAACAGAGTCTTTAGTTCGCGATCAACGATTGAGTATTTAGACTCGTACACATCCGACTCAAACGGCAGGCCCGTTATTCTGTGTGGTCCATTCGGCATTAACAACACCGTGAATTTAAAATGTGCCACATATTCACCTGAAACAAACAATTTAACAATTTCTGTACTGATATTACTAATACAATATACCTACAAAATAAGCACATTCAAATTATTTATTCAAAGACCTAACACATGGTAAGTAGGTCATATAGTAACCATTTAAAAAGTAGCAATAATAATAATCAAGGCAATCAAATATAAGAATTCAAAATAGAAGCGAGCAAAACTCATCTAAAAATTTCCCAATCCTAATTTAAATATCTTAGTCCGTCAATATTAAATTATATTCTAAAATCCAAAGACTGACACTAACCGCTTTTGGCACTTCAAAAAAATTTAACTTTCTTTGTAACATGGACGAAAAAAATATGTTTCTTATATAAAACTAGCCTAAAATTGCCTTAGATTATTTCTGTTGCCCAGCCTTTTTTTTAATTATAAGGCATTATTGTTTTCTAACACAATATAACTATAGATACATTATTATTCATCTAAAATGTGCTTCAAAATGTTATCATGTTTTATGAAGATATTTTGTTTATGTAGTATCCCTTAACAAGGTTCAGTAATAATCAGTAAGCAAATTAGCATCCCATTTACATTGATATCTGTTTTTCATTGCAGAAATGTCTTCATGGGACCGTTTCTCGTATTAGTAACTTATTATATCAAATTTTTCGAGAAAACATCTATATCAGGATCCAATAGGATCCAACCGATCCATTGCTTTAACAAGAGTCTTCATCAGTCTAATTGGAATTAACTAGTAATCATTAGTAACATTTTTTAGTTCCAAGGAAAATAACAGCATTTGGTATCTATACTCCAGTTCAATTAAAAGACAATAGGCCTATCGATTTTAAATCGCCACTTATAATCCATCCTTATTCATTATTAGATTATGTTTCGTTTCTAATGCGTTAAAAGAATCATTGGCAGTACACAAATCCCTTTCTAATAGAAAACAATGAGATTTTTTGTTATATTGGAAAAATTTATGTTTTTCGTCACTGTGGAGAATATTCCATCTTTTTAATGTGGATGCAGAAAGTTCTATGATTCTGATAGATTAAAATCTCAAATTAAGTTATTAAATTCGCCCTGTGAATACAGACGGGACGCGGGGCGTTACAGGGAAATTATGAGTGATAGAAAAAATCTGTTATCAAATAGGATTTCAAAGTACCAAAATACATTGGAAACATCTAAAGAATATCATGCCACAAATCCTGAGTTTATTAGTGTTATAATTTAGATTGATTCAGCGGTAGAGTAATTGTAAAATGCGTGCAGTAATCTTATATATAAAAATGAATGTTTGTTTTTTTGTTTGTCATTTATGCATTCCTAAACCGTTCATCCAATTACAATGAAAAAATTGACAAAAATTATCGAGTGTGCCATAATGTGCCACATGAAAGGCATTGCAACGCATGTCAGGTTAAGCTAGTATATAATAAAGAGGGATACTTAATGTTAATTTTTAAAATATTTACAGCTTACAAAATGCAAAAATTTGCCTAATTTTCATATTTTATTACATTAATCTGGCACATGCTTATGACGTCACGTTTACAGTATGCCCCCTCCCCCTTTCACCTAGTGTGATCCTTACCATTATTTTCAAAATAGTTTTTTATCTCTATCTTTAAAAATAAACCACACATTTATATAAAACAATTCATGATAAATAATTAAATAAAAAATATTCGAACAAGAAATTACGTATTTCGCGCACTTTATTACTATATTACCCACAAAATACGTGCAAATGCAAATATTTTCTTTATTAAAAAGCAGTATTGTTGTTTATTTATTGCCCATTGTTAATTCAAAAGAAACTATTTTAACAGTTAAAAATCAGTATTTGCTAAAACCACTGTTATCGTACTTATAAACGTATGACAGGTGCATTTGGTACCATTGTCTCTCGTAGCAAACATGTACATATAAAACAAACTTCTGACATATCTCAGTTAGTAAAATTTTGTACCTCATATTGTATAGTGCGACTCGAGTACAAAAAATTAATATTTATAAAATGGCCAACGAAGTTGATTTTGTAAGTGAAGTTTTTCTTCAAGAATTTAAAGCGTTTTCTTCGACAGATTTTATTGGTGATGAACGCGAAAATACCGTAAGGACTTTTATATTTGATAATGACCATTTAAAACTATTGCTAGACTGTTTGGCAAAGTTTCACACGACAGGAATACTTTATCAACGAGAACAGTCACGCAATGAGAGTGAAGAAACCCAACATTCTACTGAAGATCCAATAAGTAACATCAGGCATTTTGCTACAAAAAAATCTAAAGAAATTATTGATTTGATAGATCAATTTGCAGAAATCAAAATGAAAAAATCAGAATTTAGAAGAAATTTTGAAGATTCAATTAAGTTAATTTCGGACAAACAAGTTTTGGTGAAATTCAAAGTGATTTGTTGTATGAATTCACCCTGGAGACAAGTAACATACCATTACCAAAACAACAAACCAGTAAAGTGCAAATTAACCAATTTAACATCAATTTTCTATTCATCACCTGTTTACGACGTTTTATTTGGAATATACTCCACGACCTCTCGAGAATTTCGAAAGTACAACTTAAATAATTTACTTGACTACTATTATACATCTTTAGATATCGAGTTACGCTCAAAGGGCATAACCTTGAACGATTTCTTAGATTATCTCGAATACCAAAAACTTGTAAGACAATTCATACCACTGGTCAAACTGTCTTCAACTTTAACAAAATACCATATTATTAAAGAGAATGGTTTGGAAAAAAATAAGAAACTTGTACTAGACATCTTAAAAGAACTAGAAGAATATTTTACATACAAATTATGCAGAGTAATTCCTGAAGATGTTCATAAGATTGTAAAAGACACCATTGGGGATATTCAGTTTGAAATTGTTCATTACAGTCTCGATTCAATTGGCAAAAATTCTGGCTTCTTAGGTGATCACAACAAATTAAATGTGACATATCTTACCGAAGAAGGCGAGAAGAAACTAAGGTACTTCACCAAATTATACCCAATTGGTTCTCCTTTCACTAACATAATAGACGATTCAGATCTTTTTGACAAAGAAATTCTCGTGTACACGCAAGTAATAAACGAAATGAAAAGAAACAAAATTCACATAATTAACGACTGTGTACCGCGATTAATCTTCGGTAGTTCAAACGATGTCCTGGTCGTTGAAGACTTGTCAGAAGCAGGTTTCGCAATGGTTGATCAAAAACGCATTTTAAGCATTAGAGAAATCGAAACCGTTTTAAAGGCCCTTGCAAAATTTCATGCATCGAGTATTGCATTAGAGGAAAAACTTTATGAACAGTGTGGAAGTCGAAAAACTCTTTTAGATGTATACCCTCGAGCTCTCAAGGATGGTCATTTTGTTTCTGATGAAAAAAACTCGTCACATATAAGTTTTAAAGTAGGCATGGAAGCAATTGTATTCATGATCGAGAAAATATTTGGTAAATGTGATGAAGATTTAACAAAATATATCTTAAATTTGTACGATAAATCTGCAGAATTGTTGAAACCGACACAAACTTTCCGAAACGTGATGTGCCATGGAGACTTTTGGCCAACCAATTTCCTCCTTAAATACGATGATTCAGGTAATCCCGTGGATTGTCGAATGATCGACTTTCAATTAGTGCGATACACTTTGCCAGCTCATGATTTCATGTTTATTGTTATCTACGTATCAACTAATGAACACCGCAAAAAATACTTAAAGCACTATATCGACTTCTATTATAAAGAACTAAGTTCCGCCATAAAGGCTTGTAATTACGATATAAAATCACTGCTACCTTATGAAGAATTCATTAAAGGATGTAATCACATTTTAGAAGAAGCACTTTTTCAAGTGGCTTGTTGGTACCAATTCGGACAAATATCAATTGAAAAGTTCAATAACGGAGAGTTTGACGCGGCGGAATGTCTATACAGAGACAAACGACCTGTTTGTGAGTTTGCTTACGAAAATGACAAGAACTTTAGAACAAAAGCCTATGAATCAATCAACAATATTTTAAATGTGTATGAAATTTATAAGAAGCATGGCAGAAAGGAACATTGCCAATTTCTAAAGGAAATATACGGAATATAGTTTTAATAGTTCAATTTTTTAAATGTTTGTAACATTGCACAAACTATATATTTTTTTCATAATTTTTCCAACTAGATAAAAATAGACAATTTTACATCATAGTTTAAGAAAAATTATAATGTGTTTATAACTAATTTTTTTATATGTTCTCAACATATCTAAAAGACCTTTTATAAACTTATTGTGGTGGAAAATATGTATTCTGATAGCTTATTAAAAAGTTTATTTACTGAGGAATAAAACGAAAATTCATTTAAGGCTGCAAAATTAAAACTGTCGTTGTTACCCTACCATTAATAATTAATAAGAATTAGTGATAATTAAAGAATGTCTTACCGAATTTTTCATACAATACTTGGAAAGGTTCTATGAGTTTATGGCTGATACATTCAACGACTCCCATCTTCGCCTTCCTTTCCTCCTGGAAATTTCTCAAATTAAATGGCATCGTTCCAAACTTAGTACGAACTTCACTATAAAACATCCTGGATGTTTTCAACTTCAACTGGTAAATCTCATCTGTCTTTTTATATATTGATACCCTATTCTCACCCTCTCTACCTGAAATACCAGGAAAACCAAATTACTTTAAATTTATCACACATTTTATAAATACATAAGGTATAAAACATTATTATTATTATATAATTTTTGGAGTTACACTTAATGAAATATATTCTTTTCAAGAAGTTAAGAATTTATTCACATATTTATTTTGTATCTTTCACTTTAATGAGACATTTTATAATTTATCATTTTCAAACAACACAGTTGACATCGTATTTGTGTATTAACAAATACAAAATGTTTTCTTTCAAAAAATAAAAACAAAAGCGATGAGTAAGCAATTTAGTTTTAAAATGGTTTATCTCTAAAAGCAAACTGTAAATACAAAAATGATTAAAGCACTTCTTAAAAATACACAAAAATGCATGTGAAGTAAAGTTTCACTGTTTAATATTACACAACAGGGACAATGAATAAATTTAAATAGTAAACATACAAAATAAAAAACGAGACAAGATTTTCCATTTCTTATTGTTATTATTTTGTCTGTATAGTGATTTAAAAATTGGGCAATGCTTTGGTGCCTTAGTCCTTTGACCAACAAACGAATTATCTACATGATAATTTGCATTTCAAAAAAGACTAATTATGTGTTTATTTGAAAATATAAAACAATTATCAATTGCAACTTACCAACTCCCTCTCCTGTACTAATCAGCACGTCCATAGCATACACTTCATATTTGTCAAACTCAAACTTTTCATGTTCTTTTCGTTGGGCTTCGTTGGGATTTTGAATGATTGTTTTCTCCCCATCTATTTTAAATTGCTTTAACTGATGACTTAGCATACCTTCTACTGGTTTACATTTATATGACTCGGCCACCTAAAGTATGAACATTAGATGTTCATGAAAACAGCTAAGCTAACTTTAATACCTTTTGTACAGCATCAGTAACTGCATATGTTTCATTACCAGGTTTCAAAAGTCTCAAAGCAGCTTGTGATGCATAGTGGGCTGCTAAAATGACATCGGCCTTTCGGCCAGAAACTTTTTTCTCAGGTGAAGCACCTATGACAATTGTGTGAGCCACAACAGCAATAAAACCATCAATATGTGCACCTAAGTCTCTGAAAATAATACCAACAAATAATACATGTCACACAAAAGCTGTTAATATCAAAAGAAGTTAATAATCAGTTTATTTTTTAACGTCACATATTAATCAGTGGGATCAATTGGAAATAGATAATCATCATATGACCACAGTACAAATATTATTTTTTTTAAAAAACAGTTATAGACTAAGCTTCAGAATGAGGTCTTTTGAATTTTGGGGTAAATGATACCCTTTTTTTAAGTTAAGGTCAAGACCACTTAAGTAAAGGCAATCATAACTTTTGACCTTTTTTACCAAGAAATACTATATGTATTTGCAACTTCATCTAATCTACCTATACCTAATCTAATCCATAAACAAAATGAAATGATATTGACATAGGCCTTCCAAAAAGAAATCATTTGACCTCATATTCAATGTCCCTTTTGGGAAGAGGGAATATCAAATTTCACTTACACTTTAGTTACATCTTCATCTTTTAAGATATAATCAGGTTCACTAGGCACAGGTGAGAAATGACAAACGCAGTTATTTACAGAAACACAAGTAGGAAAAGCAATTCCTTTTTTCAGTTCCTTTTCCTTCTTGAAAACTTTGCTGGTTTCTTCTGTTAAAAGCTGGTCCCCATATTCACAAATTTCCCGAACTGAAGCTCCAGCCACACACTTATCAAGTACCTGTTTTAAAACCCCTAAAGGAAAAAACGAATTGTGTAATTTTTCAGAAATACCACTTTGAATGTATAAATTTAAAATAAAAACCACTAATATATATGTGATGATGGTAACTATTAAACACTTTTATAAATTACTGTGAAAAAACTTTTTAAACAAAGCACATGTTTTGATAGCCGGTTGGAACCTCCATATGGCCTAAATTTTAAAGATTGTTTAGTTTTCATGAAGGTTTTGGTAAAAAAATCTACGGCAGTCAAACCAGTCTTAAAGATGTAGACCATTCGTACTTACTATTAACGATTTCTCCAGCCATTTTATATTTGGTAACAACCAAATCTTCGGCGATGGTTTTTTCCGGGACATCTTTCTCGTCAGCCATTTTTGTACTTGTTCCACCTGACACACATGGACGAATCGCCTCTATTAAAATTTGAATTATACACATAAGTGCCAGCGTAAATGCACGCAACCAATATCACAGATATGAAGGTACGTTCTATAATACCAATACAAATAATTAATGCAAAACGAAAAAAGAAGGAAATTTATCATTACCAATATTGTACAGAGTTATATTTTGACACAAACGTCATTGCTAGCAAACTATATATGTTTTGTTTTCTAAAGACCTATTTGTAAAAGGAAACAACAATCGTTCTTTTTCTTAATTATTAATTTTCATTTAAATGATTCTAATCATATATTTCCTTTGCTGGTTACTAATTAAATTATTATTTATTATATAAATAGTTACTTAGGTTGCGGTTGGGTTAGGTCACTCTTATATGAATACTGCAGAGTTTGTTGGGTTGCCTAAGTATAATCTACCAAATTATCTGTAATTTGAATGTACAGTTTGTATTTTTTATCATTGCATACGAATAATTTTTAAATCTTATTTGTTTAAAATTTAAAAGAAATTTCAAAGTTTAAATAATTTATTATAAGTACCTAATTACAATTTTTTATCTGTATTCTTTTTATATACAAAATAATAGTTTTTCCATTCAAATGCACTTTATTTGAAATTAATGACAGTTACTCATTCACTACTTAGTTTTCTTATTTTTTTTTCTGTTAAAACTAACATTTTAATTACTGTTTACTTTCAGAAACAGAAAACGAATCGAAAACTTTCTTCATTTCTGGGTTACTTTTAACATTTTCAATCCCTTTGTTAGTCCATTTACCTACATTGTTGGGTAAATTAGCTAACTGCTCAAAGGTCCACATTACACCTTTGTTCCAATAATGTGAACCTACATAAGAAAATTTTTGCGAACTAGGTAATTCTGGAATCTAAAAAAAAATAAAAACAAGCCACTTATACATAAATATGAGGCTTACTAATCACAAGAGACAATACCTCAAAAGGGAGATTTGATTTTAGTTGTTGTATATAAGGTTTCGCTGCTGCATTAATTTTTTCATAAAGTTCAACTGAATGGGCACCATCCTTCCACAAACCTTGTTCAGAAAAGTAGTAAACAGCACCTCCAGCTAATCCTAATTTAATACCCCACCTACAATGTACAAGACCTTAGCAAATAATATCAGTAAAATAATATTAACAAGAAGCAAATACACCATTTTAATGGAGACCTAAGTGTAACAATAGCACTCTTGTAAAGTAGATTCATATTTCTAATAAAACAAAAGAAAATGTTTACTAACCTGATTATCATTTTCGCAAGAATTTCAAATTATGTAATAAAAATTGGAATAATTGAGGTTGCGTTTACTGTTTGTTATATAAATTTTCTTGATATTCACATCGAATTAGGAATGAGTGACTATTATATAATTTTTATGATTATGAACCTCAAAAATGTAAAAAAGGCGATGACTGCGAGAATGACAATGATTTGAATTTATAATTAAATTTAATGACAGGATTAAATAGTACGACTTGCATTTTTTTTAATTTTATGAAATGAGTAAAGTTGAATCTGATAAACAAATAAATAAAAGATTAATTTTATAAAATTATTTTAAAGTTATAATTTTATTCATATAAAGCTTTCAATTATTAATTTCAAATTAAAAATCTTATTATAACTCCGGCAGGTAGAAGCGACACTATGCATCAAGCCATAGATAATAGCGACCATAGCGACACTGCGGCATTTCCATTTCTATGACACTTCTTGAATTTCGACAACGTCTTCACCTGATACAAACTGATAATTATTTATCATTATACTGCTTCGTTAATTTGCAGAAAACGTTAATAATGTAGTGTATTTTTTATATAAAGCGAATTATAAACAGTGAATTATAACCATATTTTGCTTTATGATAAATTGATTTTTATTGCTTGTGTTATCAGTGAAATCGGAAATGAGGTGGAACTGGAACGGGCGGCAGTGATGTGTTTAACAGTTTAACATGGCGTAGTTTTTATCTTTAATGTGTATTCATTTGTTTTAAACAAGAAATATTCAGTTTTCGTATTATTTACGGTCATTAATTTATATTTAATAAAATGTCGGGTTCGGAAAATAAGGTGGAAAGAACACGATGTTTTTTCGATGTGTCTATCGGTGGTTTGCAGTCCGGCCGTATTGTCTTTGAACTGTTTAATGATGTTGTGCCTCGTACCTGTGAAAATTTCAGGTGTCTGTGTACTGGAGAAAAAGGTGAAGGAGAGAATACCAAAAAGCCGTTACATTTTAAGGTATGTTATTATAAAAAAAAACGTAACAAATTCCTACATTATATTTTTAGGATAGCATATTCCATCGTGTTGTAAAAGATTTTATCATACAAGGAGGCGACTTTTCTAATGGAAATGGAACTGGTGGTGAAAGTATTTATGGGGGCACCTTTGAAGGTAATTATTTTAATATTTGTAATAAATTTTCAGTTCAGTTGAAATATTTTATGTTTTTTCATATTGCAAATATTTTAACTGTTTATATAATTTGATACACAAATCAATATATTACAAGCATTATGATTTGAACTGATGGGTTGCAGAGGAGATAGCAGCATTTACTAACAACCTCTATGCTTAATCATTCATTCTAATAACAGGGGAGAGTAAAATTTCCGTGGCGCCGCTATTTCATGACATTTCTGGGTAAATTGGCCCAAAATAAGACGAAAATGAAGAATAAACAATTTCAATACCTCGCTTCGTTTTTCAGATATCAATACTAATTTTTTTTTGTGTTAAATAGTGCCAGTGCTATGTGGTGCTATGCACCAATAAAAGATTGGTTTGTCGTATGAAATAGTTGCCATGATTAAAGTGTGTTCAATGCTATGCAACACAGAAAAGTGCTATGCGCCATTGAGAAATGCTATACACCACCAAAAGGGGTAGGTTAGGTTATGATATGAAATATTTTCTATGGTTTATACTGTTTTATATACTTTGCACCCCCGACGAAACAGTGGTATCCATAAAATAAAGTTGATAATAAAATCTAAAAACATCGATATCTCGAAAACTAAACGATATATCCAAAATTTTTATTCCTCATTTTCTTCTTATTTTGGACCAATCGTACATGTGCCCCAATAACAGCTCAATCAGTCCAAAACTTAATTAATTCCATTGTCGATCCTACCCATGTCATAATAGTAATTTATTTATTGTAGATGAAAACTTTACTCACTGTCATGATCGACCTTTTCTATTATCAATGGCTAATCGAGGAAAAGACACAAATGGGTCACAGTTTTTTATGTAAGTTCCTAATTAAATTCATATAGCAAAGGAATACATTTTGGTTGTGTAATTAAAAGCAAGATTTTAATATTTTCAGGAAAGTAAAATTGTTGATTTCATATTTTGTAATATTAAAAAAATTATGTATTATTTAATTCATGTTGCCATCTATTAATATAGTAGGTATAGGTAGATTATAATTGAAAGATTCTTCATGAGAAGTGTATGATGTGATTGGTATTACTCCCTCTTATAAGACAAATAAAATCCTTGCAATTTGCTGTAGCCACACAAGTACAAATCATAGTTATAACGTCAACTCGTCTTAAAAGCGGTTTTTACTAGCAGAAGAGCATCCGGACCGTTTTGTTTGTCATGTATGTTTGGATCAGGTTACAGAACTTTGACTTTTATTGTTCTGTAGCGCTGCCTCAGTCCCGGCTAACCAGGTCTTCCCTCTGACTGATCATATGTTGTCATGTTTTGTGTTATAGTACTACGCAACCGGCCCCCCATCTCGACAAGTAAGTTGATTATTTCTCCTTTTTTTTTTTTAAGTATTTAATTGTTATATATTCACCAATTATTAAGTACTAAGTGTAACACTTAATAACCTTGCGCATTCTACTATAACCAGGTCATTGAATATTTTTTTATTTTATAGTGTCCATGTGGTGTTTGGTCATGTGGTTAGTGGAGTAGATGTGGTTCGTCAGATCGAAGCCTTACCGGTAGATGCCAACAGTCGCCCATTGCAGGACGCCAAAATAACAAAATGTGGAGAATTGGTCCGACAGGCTAAAGGTAGAAGATAATTCAATTAAACTTTTTCCTCACTATAATATTTGTTATTTGTTTTTGCAGCAAAAAGGGAAAAAAAGAAAAAGGTAAGTAGTGAAGAGGAAGAAGAGGGGGAGGATTCAGATAAAGAGAAGAAAAAAGCAAAAAAGGCTGCTAGGAAAGATAAAAAGAAGGAAAAGAAGGACAAGAAAAGAGGGAAAAGGTAATAACTAAAGAAAACTGGTAGCACGAAGTTAATGTGATTGATTAGTGATGATTTTAGTAAGAAGGAAACAAACGACGATGAACAAGAAGAAGGTGAAGTTAGAGAGGAGGAACTTCATCCTCTTGCAGTAGTAAGCAATATAGATCCAGAAGAAATTCCTGACGTGCCAGTGAATAAGTTTCTTTTAAGAGGTGGACCCCCCAAAGAACATTCCAAAAAAGATGGAAAGTATAGAGGTATGTAATATATTTAGTGATGGACGAATTAAAAACATTCGGTAATTATTTTCTTATTTCTTTTAGATGACAGGAATGATAGGACTAGAAATCGAGACGACAGAAACAATTGGGGTCGTAGAGGTTATCGACGTGATAGACCAACCACCACCAAAAGTGGGAGAATTATTAAGGGTAGAGGTGTTTTTGTAAGTATACTTTTCATCACTGTTTTGTAGATGATAAATGTTTTTAAATCAATTTTTTTTGTGGCGAAACATTTTGTTTCATTGTGATGTTTCCCTAAATTTTGCTAGTTCCTTGGAGTTTCCCATAAAAACTTTTTTGTTGCAGCGTTTTCGTACACCTTCGCGCAGCCGATCGCGCAGTATGACCCCAGTTCATTGGAAACAGGAAGAGTCGCGGGTCATAAAACTTTCAGATTATGAAAAAGTCGAACAAGAGCGCAAATTGAAACAAGATATCAATACAAAATTACGCGAAGAACTGAAACGTTTTGATCAATCACCCGATCATCACGCTAAAAATGGCCGTGAAAAAGAAGTCGATTATAATGCACTTGATTACGAGCAAGAAAATCAATCAGAGGATGACGTACCAAAACGTCAAGTACCCAGCCTTGTTCAGTATCCTTTGCCAAACAGTTTCCGGCCTTTAACTGTTGAAAAAGAAAACGTGGAAGTGAATAGGGTTACTGAGAAAAATGACCAACACGGTGCTCCTGTTGGCGAGGAACTTGTCCTCAACAACAAGTCTGATGTTCTTGCCAAAGCTTTAGGTGTACAAATTAAAACAGGCGAAGATCCTCCAACAGGAGAAATAAAAATAAGTGGCTACGATAGAAAGTCAGTTAATAAGAAAAAATTGAATACTGACAAGAATTTTGGGAATGAATATGTTAGTGGAATGGCCAATGTTACGGGAATGGCATCGTCAGTAAAGCAGCCCTCGATTGTAAACAGAATGGAAGCAAAATTGGATGAAGAGAAACCTGAAGGGGAGAAGCGAAGTGGTCGAAACAAATTCGAAGTGGAGAAGCCAATCATGCGAAACGCTGCCCAAGAAATGGGATATAGAAACCCTCAAGGTTGGAGAAAAGGAGGAGGAATAAGAGGAAGACGCATAAATGATAGGTAAACAAAACATGTTTTTTCTTTTCATATCTGTAATTTAAAAACTTATAAATAGGTTCGATCGGCGTATGCCTCCGAGGTACTTTCGGCCTCGAAGATCACATGGCAGATCCAAATCTCGGAGTAAAAGTCCTCACAATCGTCGACATAGATCGCGTAGTCCCAACAACCGCAGCCGTTCAAAAGAACGTTCACACGCTCAAAAACGTATTCGAAGCCAAGAAGCCATTGGAAGGGATAAAAGTAGGGAACATAGAAGCGGGAGTAATAAGGATAAGAAAAGGGACAGGAGTAGGGAGAGGAGAAACAGAAGTAGAGACAAAAGAGACAGAAGCAGCGATAAAAGGGCCAGGAGTGGTGAGAAAAAGGATAGAAGTGTGGATAGAAAGGATCATAAGAGTTCAGAGAAAAAGGATCGGAAACGGTCGATTTCACGAAGCAGCGATGATCGTCGTCGCAGGTCTAAGGATGAAAAGGATAGTTTAGAAGATAAGAAGAAGGAATCTGATGCCGAAAAGTTTAAAAGAAGAGCTGAACAAATACTGCTGCTTAAGAAGAAAATGGAATTGGAACTATTAGAAATGAAGAAACGAAAAGAGGAAGAAAATAGGGCAAAGCAGGTACTTTATAAAACAAATAAAGTTGGTAAAATTGATTTGTTTTATTGTAAATATTTTATGAATTTATTAAGGAACATTTTATTTCAGTTATTGATTGAAGAGAAACAACGTAAGGCTAAAGAAGAAGCGGAAATGTTAGAAAGAGCTAAAAAAATTAAGCGTGATGCAATCGAGAAGGAAAAACTTTTGAAGACTGTAAAAGTTTTACAAGAACTAGGGAAAAAATCAAACAGTTCATCGTCTGAGAGTTCTTCTGATAGTGACTCCTCAAGTGAACCTTCTAAGTAAGTAAAATATACTTAATCCTGGGTGAAAATTTGTAATAAGAGATTCGTTTGAAAGGCGTAAGTCCCGTCCAAGAAGCAGCAGAAGGGCAAGATCTGGTAGTAGTCGTAGAAGCAGCAGGTCCAGCGGTTATCACACGCCTCCAAGGAAAAGTAAAAACGTTTAGAGAAAACGCTTCTAAAAGTTACAAAGTGGTTCACTTACTTTATGGTAATATGTAATGCTGTTAACAAATAAATTTATCTTAGTGGGAAATGGCTTTGTCTTTTCTTTCTTTTTTAAGCAGTATTAAAGAGTAAATTAATTTGGTTTGTTTTTGAGTCTGCTTACACAGAAAAGAGTAATTTTGTGCATTACGGTCGACTTTAGTGTACAGTAAATTATTAAAATATGGCGAAATTAAAGGGACCAGATAATCTATTATGTTATAAATATATAGTTTTCGTTAAATACAGTAAAAGAAAACGGAAGTAATTTTATGAATAAGTGGTTTTAATTTTGACTAAATTAAGTTAAAAAAATTACACAACAAAATTATATTTGGTTAACTGTCGTTTTTTTATCTCGTATTTTATTTATGTCGTAGGATCTTTAAATAAAAAGATTTTTCTAATAATTTTAGGTCATAAAGAGCTTGTTCAATGTTTGGTATTGGTTAAAAATCGTCTTCTTGATCCCCTTGTCCCTCCTCATTTTGCCTCACTGAATCAAAAATTATTGGTTAAGTAAATGTTTGCTATATAGAACTTCCACTGTATTTTGAGATATTTTAGTATTTATTTAAATAAAATCTGCTTTTTATACAATCTGTGTAAGCATGTTATTAATTAAACGATAAAAAAAAGTAACAACCTTATTACATTTTGAGGTAAGGTTACGTTTGTTGTGTATGAATATGACCTAAATGGAATAATTAATTCTGATTGAAAATTTTTAATTAACAGAAAAAATATATGTTAAGTACCAAATTGTAATATTTCTTTAACTTTGTTATACCAATTATTACGTGAACACCTAAAAGTAACGTTGGTTGCATAACTTAACATACCATCCTGGTAATAAAATCGTGTATATATACACTATACAGGGTGGTTTAATTACAAAATATAAAACTTACCAATCTTCTTTAAATGCTGGCAATTAACATATAAAACTCAACGATTTTATTTGATAATTATCTATCTCATCATGTAACAGGTACGTATTTATACCTATGTCCAATAAATCGTTACCATAATAATATAAAATAATAACGATATGTAAAACTGTAAACCTCATTTACAGTAAGGAAATATTTATTTTTTATTCGAGAAAATTACATATTCATTTAAAAATAACTTCGATTGCAATGACAATATGCGTCTTTAAATGCATTTTTTTTGGATTTTATGTCGTTGAAGTTTTACTTTACAATAATCCGTAAATACAGAGTGACCAAAAAAATAGCTTTTATGACTTAATTTTTTATTTATTTCCTTTTATTACCAGAAATTGAGTATAGTTGAACTTGCCTTCAAATAACGAACAAATTAATCTCAACTAGGTAAGGTGGGTATTTAGAATTTCAAACAATTAAATATAAAGCTGTTATTACAATCGGAGCAACACGTGTACCTTAAAGGACAATTCAAATTTAATAAAAAACAATAATATACCCAAAGTTATAGAAAAAATGTTTTCGTTATTTACAAATACGCGTAACACGTGCCTTAAAATGTCCATGGTTATAATTTTTTGTTAGCATTTTAATGATATGTGTATGTACTTATAGACAGTTCTTAAAATAGTATCTAACTGTAAAATAACCATCATGTTGTTTACATTCTCGTTGTTATTATCCTATTAAATTATGCATATAATTTGTGTAATTTGTGCAAATAAATAAGTGAGATAAGATCCACACAAACACTACCGTCTGCGTCCTTTTGCCATTTTCAATTTATCTGTAATTGCACTGCGTACTACACAACAATGAACGATAGCGCGTTCATTCATGTTCGTCCTTCTTTTATACGCTACATACAGTTCCTCGTCTTCAAAATTGTACATCTTCACATAAATATACTTAAATGTGTACGGGGACTTGTGATTGCTATTGTTTAATTGATTTGTGTTGTTAATTAGATTATGTATTTCATTAATCATTTGTGTATTATTTATAAACAAAATGTAATATAAGTAAATCAACGTTTTTTAGTATTTTTTTTATTATATGTATAGATATATAAGAAAGAAGCAGAAGTGAGAATGCTTATTTATGATTAATGTCAAATTGTTATATAAATATATTACATTAAATGAATAATATAAAGTAATTAATTTTTTGTTGTTATAATTGTTTTTAAAGGCGTGAAGAATGCCATCTGTAGAAAACAGATTTAATTACCTTAGAAAAAATAAAACCTTGGATATTTAAAAAGAGAATAGCGAGATGCGGAGCTTATATTCGAACATTTAGTTAAAAATGGGCGGAGTTATGTCTAATTATGATTAAAGCTCACGAGATTTTGAAATACTTCTTCTAATAAATGTTGTCATTTGTTTTATTTTGAATACTAGGCTCATAAAAAAATATTTTTGGGTTTTTAGTCACATTTTCAATAATTAATTTGACGTCTTCTTTTATTTTGCAAAAGAGACTAAAGAGTGTTTAAATAAACTTATTAGGTTAAACAAATAATGTAAAGTAATTTAGTTTTTGTTATAACTATAATTAAACGAGAACAGAGAGGCGGAGTTCATATTCGTACATTTAATTAAAAGTGGGCGGAGTTATGTCTAATTATAAGTTAAAGCTCACGGGATTTTGAAATACCTTTACTAATAACTGTTGTTATTTGCTTTATTTTGAATAATATGTTCATAAAAAAAAACATTTTTATTTTTTTAGTCACAATTTTAATAATCAATTTGACGGGTCCTTTTTTTGTTTTGCAAAAGAGAGAATTAATGATTAATCAACTAACGGCTTTTTTTTCATTATTTAAAGTTTAAAAATGATTGGTTGTTGAGTATCAGATGAGATATAATTAAGGATGGGCGTAACTTTTGCGTTGGACTGTATAGGTTTGATTTTTCGTGGGACCACTGATACTACCTGTCCTGCGCATGTCACTTGAACATGCCGAACGCTGAATGGTGGGCTCAACTCATCGGCATCCGTCCTGGACAGCAGCAGTTCACGCGGAAACGGCGACCGAAGTTAGAAAGTTAGCGAAGAAGTGAATCGTGATCCGTGAATTCTTGCAACAGACACTAAGCGTTTATTGTTGTTTGTTGTTATTAGTGTTAGTGTTTTTTCCCCGTAACGATTTCCAAATGACCACTCATATATGGCGGTACCAATTCTTCAGTTCAGCGTTGTGTTTACAGTAGGACTGTGCTTAGGCCCTGCAGCAGGTGAGTCCGACACAACCAATTTCCTAAAACAAGTCACGAGCGGTCGTGCGTTGTTGTTTGTATACATTCGAATCGCCAACATGGCGAAACTGTGGCGAGGTCCTTGTGTAGTTATTAAACCACCGGAATATAATTTAGGTAATTCTATTCAGTTGTCGAATTATTATTCCTTCGGTCTTGTGCATGTGTGTCATCTTAATCGCGTAATTATCACGCTCGTCCACATGTCGAGCTGTCAAGTGAACATGCGGTTGCGTATCTGTTTTTGTTTTTGTTTGACGAAATTCAAGACGTGAACAACCAATGTTTTAAGGTTTTTGCAACGAACGATTTCAATTCAATCATCTTTCTTTCGACCGAAATTAGATGAGAAGAGATGGAATACATAAATCGGCCTTTTCCGAACAACGTTTGTATAGTATGGTGTTATTGGCCTCTTCTTTAGAACGTCAATATGTTTCATTGTGCCTCCCTCTTAGCTTAGGTACCTGTTAACTATTTATTCCAAGCAGTTTTTCCTTTATCATTTCGCCTTGTCTGCATTTATTACTTTTATAATTATCTACTTGTATAATAAATACCTAGGTACGCATAATTTTATGATAGTGTTACGATTGTATCTAGAGGTAAATAATTTTTTTCTTTAACAATCGCGATGATTGATTTTGACGCTCTTAATCAATTCTCTACGTTTTAGCTATTTCCTCAGGAAGTTATATTACGTAGCTACGATTAATGGGCGTGTGCTGCCTATTACATTTTCATCGTTTTCACGTGATTCATATTCTGAGGGAAAACGAAAATAAAGCTTCGAAAATATTAATCTATATCCTCATACATATATAGATCGTTATTACACAATCGTTAAGATTTTACGTTCTGTTTCGTTTTCACAATGAAAAATTGGTTTCATCTGTAACGTGCCTATCCAGTTCGCAATCTTTATACCGATGAGGTTATTCACATTGGCATCGGTATGAAATAACATGTTTATCTTTTGATACCTATGTATATCTACATATATAAATAGGTTTACTACAGAAACTAATACCTAATACCTGACCACACTGTAAGTCAAAAGAAATACTTATCGAGCTAGATGTAACATCTAATAATCCTGTCGCCTGTTTTTTTATTAGTTAAATTGATGACATTTTTAGCTTTTTAAATGGGCATAACACATATGTAGAATATAAAATGCGGGCGGACGTTTACATAATTAACTTACATATATATAACTAGTTTGAATAGTTTGGCGCGTAACAACTATAGGCACTATATGTTATGTGTTAACAACAAATAACAAATTTTAAACTTAAAATGGTTGTGATTTCTTTTGAATTGTAGTACGTACGTAAGTAAGTTGGTTATACCTACATATACACAATACCTATAATAGTAAGACTCGCCGCTACTCAAGGTATCTCTCTCCAGTTGAATGAACTTAGTAATTATTCATAAAATAATTGATTCGTAGAAAACATCAAAAACATGAACACCTGGTCGTAGTATACAAGTAGATATTAACTAACTAAATAGCTGAGCATATAAAATATTTTAGAAAATTATTGACCAAGTATGTCTCTTTTTTTTAACATTTACTCATATCGCTAAATATCAAATATCAGACGGCTATTAATCGTTTTTTAGATAGTTGTAAATTGTCAATAAACCGGAAATTCTGTGTAATTTTCTTATTTCTCTTTATAATTATTTAAAAATATGATTACATCATTACATGATTACAATGTGGCAGTATTTGTCTATCATAATGACCAACTACGTCAACAACACGCCAACAATTAAAAGCCATAATGGCCAGCAATGGCAACAATTAAAAATCATAATGGTCGACAACGCTAACAATCCGCTAACAATTGAAAATATAAATATAAAATAAAAAGCAGTTAACATCAACAATGAAAGAGAACCTTTATTTAATAGATTAGTTTTAAATTCGACAATTACTATTTGTTTATTTAGATGTACGTACAAACTTTAGCAATTATGTATTTATAATCAGTTACAAATTGTAAATAAATACTACAATACTATTTAATTATGAATGAAGGTATCATAATTGGGCACTTATTATCTTATCTAGCACACTGTAAATATTTTGTGTTTATAATTATGACAAGTTGATAAAGTATTACCTAATTAGATAAATAAAAAAAGGCTCGCCTGCTTTTAGCATCATATTTATTACTAATTGATTGAAAGAAGTTTTTTTAAAACTCTATTATGAATTGTATTACATATAGGCATGTAGATATTATTTTTTAAAGAAATAGAAAAGTATAAAGTTTATTTGCTACTAGGAATTTTTTTTGTTATCAAAGAATATTAATACCAGGAAAAGAATATTACAAAGAGTTGACAGGAAATAGAAATAAAACGTAGAAGCATAAAAATATGTACTATGTAAAAAAATACCTACTTTTTCCAAAAAGAAAATGCGTCCACAGCAGACGTATATCAAGCTAGCACGACAAAGTTATTTTTCCGATTTCTGACTTGCACTATAATTTGTCGCTAATTTGTTACCAAATCCAAAAATTTGTCGCTCGTGCCGTTTAGCCATAATCAACTGTAGTGTAGCACTACACATAGCGTATCTCGAAAAGGAAATGTCTAGGATATAACTATAAAGGCCATAATTTGTCGCTAATTTGTCGCTGAAAGATGGCACATTCAACGAATTTGTCGCTAGTCTTATCTTCAACTGATAAGCGAAAAACTGCTGGAAAACATCAAACAATTAATCAAGGAGTTCTTTGTTACATTTGTTTTAAGAGACCGGATTTATTTGATATCAAGCTAGCACTACAGCTGATTATGGCCAAACGGCACGAGCGACAAATTTTTGGATTTGGTAACAAATTAGCGACAAATTATAGTGCAAGTTAGAAATCGGAAAAATAACTTTGTCGTGCTAGCTTGATATACGTCCACAGCAGTGTTTGAACAAGTGTATATTATCTAACTACTTTGTCCAGATAATTCGATAAATTAATCAGTTACTTTATCTGAGTATGATTCATAATAAATAATTAATTGAAGTTGGGTCAGAGTCAGAGTTAAACTGCCACTCGCTTTTATTCCCTTTTGTTGAACGTAAAAAAACAGCTTCGAAAGAATGAACTAACCCAAACGGAGCTGGACAAAGATTTAGTGTTTTATGATTGAAAATGTGCTTCAAGTTTTTTGAGAGTATAGTTGAGGCTTACTAATCGAATTACTTTATAAAAGAGTGTTGTAATTTAAAAAAGATTTGAAAGTGCTTGAAGCCCTTTTAAATGGCTCGAGTTCTCTTCAAAGTGCCTGAAACCAAGACAATATTAAAAGAATTTTTGATAAAATTGAAGCTCTTTTGGATTAATTCTAGGTGTCATATTGTGCTTGATGCCCTTTTCATAAAAGCTTAGAGCCTTTTGAAGTATTTGAAGCCCCTTTGATGTTTTTCAAGTCTTTTCTCGAAGAACTAATTGAGGCTTACTAATAAAAGTGTTTTTAAATTTGTAATTTAAAAAAGGATATTAAACATTTTCAAAGTGTTTCAAAGTACTTGAAGTTATTTCGAAGTGCTTGCAACCTTTTTAAAGTGCTTGAAGCCTTTTTAAATTGCTCGAACTCTTTTCAAAGTGCCTCTAAGCCCAGACAATATTAAAAGAATTTTTGATAAAATTGAAGCCCTTTTGGATTAATTTTAGCTCTCATATTGTGCTTGATGCCCTTTTCATAAGAGCTTGAAGTATTTGAAGTTCTTTTGATGCAATTCAAACCTTTTCTCGAAGAAAAATTAGCAAAAGGCTTTAAGCTTAATGTACTCGAAGCCCTTTTCACAAATACCCAAATATTTGAAATCCTTTTGACGAAATTCAAGCCTTTTCTCGAAGTAGTATTGTATTCGGGACTTTGGGACATACTAAGTAATCAAATCACTTTACAAAAGTGCATTGTAATTTGTAATTTAAAAAAATGTATTTGAAACACTTTAAATTTAATCAGCCTTATTCATAGTCAACGGTTTAGTAGGATGTTAGTAGTCTACTAAGTAGTAGCTACTAAGACGCTACTATCTGCATCGTATTCATAGACGTCAGTTAGTACGCTACTAGCTAGTAGAATGGTTTGCGTCGAAACGATTTGATAACGGCTCGAAATTGTAACAAATGACCTACTGAATGTGTAAATATCGGTATTTTTGACGTTTAACGGCTTAACCTTACTTTTAAGTTAACTTATTATGCTTATTATTCAATACAGTGCATGGAAGAATTGTTTATGTGTTTTCTCTTTCTTATTTTTGTAGTAGTGTGGCTGTTATTTACATCAACATTCCGATAACAATTACTATAATATCGAAAAAATTATCAATTTAAGAAGATACATTACAAGAAATACTCAGAATTGGCTATACATATTTAACACATGTATACCTAATGAATAACTACCTCACAATGTACAAACTGCAACATCAACCCCATCCAAACAATGGGATATATCATAAACTGCCCAGGACTAAATATCCAAAGAAGAAAACATAACAATAATCTTTCCTAATCGATAAAGGACAATTTAAACAACCCAGAGTTGAATAAAAATGCAATGAAGTTCTCGAAAGAAGAAATCAACTTCTAATATTAACAACCTTTATTTTGTCCGGTCTACAAACAGGATTTATTTCTCTCAGTGGGATGTGTTTACTGACAAATAAATAAATAAATTAACTTACTTATATATTCTTAGCCTGAATAAATGACTATTAAATTCATCAATTTTTCATTTACGAATCATTATTACCATTATCTTAAGAATAAAATTTTACTTGTTCACGCAATTTACTTTAAAATATACAAACAAATGTTAATTCAATAAAGTTTGTAATTATTTCAGAAAAAACGATTGTAATAATTTTTAAAGGATAACTGCCCATTGAAATAAATTAACAAGACATATACCAGTTTGATTTTTAATTTTTCAATTCAATTTTATAAATCCTTTCCATTTTCCATCTTATTCTTGTGGTATTCTTTTTAATTTTGTATTTTGTACCAATAATACGTATATTTGTACCGCTTAAACATAAACTATCACGCTACTAAATTTCTTAGTAGTTACTAAGCTTAGTAGTCTACCAAATGTCACTATGAATACGATTTTCTTAGTACGCTCTTAGTAGCTTGCTAGTAGTCACTACTAACTGACTATGAATAAGGCTGAATATATGTATTTAATGTAATTGGTAATTCGAAGTCCTTGGATTTTAATATGTATTTGGGACTTTGATAACTCCAATAAGAGCTTTCTTTATGTTTAGGGCTTGAAGCCATTTTAATGGGGGGGGGGGAGGGGAGAGACATTCGCCCAACTATGAACCTTTCTCAACCTTACTTAACATGTATCATGTACTCCATAAGACTGACAATTCCTGTATCAATTCTTACACGATTTACTAAAGGGTTAAACTTATTTATTAGGGTAAAATTGGTGCTATTAGAAATTCGGAATTTATATAGGATTTTTTAATCACTTGTATATGTATCTATAATTTGTTATATAACTACATAATTTTTTTTAGTAAACTTGATAGGTACTTATAACTATACGATAGTACCTACCATATTTAGTTCCATTTACATAGGGAACAAATACATTTATATATGTGTATTATACACAATCGTAGGTATATAACTACCAACTAACTGTAGGTTTGAGCTAATTATTTACGCGATGTTGGCAATAGAAGATCAGTGTGTTACGTAGATTCTAAAGGCTATTATTGGACACTTAATCGGATGGATTCACGGTTTCTAACATAACACAAACGAACGATAAGGCTTCACCTTATTGGGTTAAATATATTTTCTCGGGCTTTCCTTTTCAACATTTTCCTGTTTTATTTTATTTTACCTCACGAAAAAAAAATGTACTTTTATAGCTTCTGTTTTGCAATTAGATTATTTTAACAAGGACCTACAAGTAGGATGTTACAAATCTTGAGAGTCCAAAACTGTCTGAATTTTTTTGAATGTTACAACTAAATACACAGGCATTATTAAATTACTTTCTTACTGTAATATTGTAAGTACCTACCTACTGTACTTATTTTTATTTAAATATGCATTAGATTAATACCGTGACTATTAATAAGTACCTACATAAATAGATCTTAATTTTGCACCATTAGAATGAGATTTGTTCTCCTGACAACAACACTTTAATTTTTTTCCTGCATTATTTATCATTTTATTTTTTCTTTTCCTGTCTTAGGTATTCACAACTTCAATATTTTTATTTCCTGTGTATTATGTAAAAGGGTCTATTGACCTGTGACTTATTACATAAACAATTTCTTTATGAATTATGAAAGTCTTATTAAGTAATATATGGTTTGTGTGTCATATTGTATACCTACGTATGTGTAACTACAAAATACAACTTAAGGCTGAGAAAAAATTGTTAACGTTTCTTTCCTTTATTTGATCCTTTATTATTACTCGACTTATTAGTACGTACCAGATATTTTCTCTATGACATTCTATAACGTTTGAAATGTTAATGTTAGCTGTTTTTTCTTTTTGCTTACTATGTAGATAGGTATGTGATACATATTACGATTTCTTTCAGTGGAAAGAATTTTGCACTTTTCTACTACGATTAATATTACGTTATCTAGCGTAATAAGAGATTATACCTATACAACTGGAAATTTATACTCGTTATTAAGTACATATGTTATGTAGATTGTACAATAAGTCATACATATATATATATATTATGTCGTGCGTTCGTTTCAAGTTAATAAGAAAAGCATTGCAAAATTATTAGAAACTGGCATTTGTCTTCTGGTAGAATACTAGAATATTAGAATATAAAAATATAAATCAAATTGAAATAATAAATAAAATGAAAACATAGTTAGGTAATTGTTTAGTAAGTATTCTGTTTAAATTTACATATATCAAGCTAGTTATTTTTCCGATTTCTGACGCACTATAATTTGTCGCTAATTTGTTATTAAACCAAAAATTTGTCGCTCGTGCCGTTTAGCCATAATCACCTGGTATGTTAGCTTGATATCAAGCTAGCACTACACATAGCGTGTCTCGAAAAGGAAATGTCGTAGGATATTACTGTAAAGGCCATAATTTGTCACTGAAAGATGACATTCAACGAATTTGTCGCTAGTCGGATCTCCAACTTATAAGCAAAAAATTGCTGGAAAGCCATCAAACTCTCGAAAGGTGACGTGTTGCCCAACTTGGGGGAAACAGGGAAAACCTAGTTTAAAAAATTTGGTAAATAAATCCGATCTCTTAAAACAAATGTAACAAAGAACTCCTTGTTTAATTGTTTGATGGTTTTCCAGCAGTTTTTCGCTTATCAGTTGAAGATAAGACTAGCGACAAATTCGTTGAATGTGTCATCTTTCAGCGACAAATTATGGCCTTTACAGTAATATCCTACGTCATTTCCTTTTCGAGATACGCTATGTGTAGTGCTAGCTTGATAGCTCTTTGAGAATGATTATCTACTTACATTTTTTATTTCTGAAAAATTTCTGAAATCTTGCAGCCTTATTCATAGTCAGCTAGTAGTGACTACTAGCAAGCTACTAAAAGCCTACTAAGAAAATCGTATTCATAGTGACATTTGGTAGACTACTAAGCTTAGTAGCTACTAAGAAATTTAGTAGCGTGGTAGTCTATGTTTAAGCGGTACAAATATACGTATTATTGGTACAAAATACAAAATTAAAAAGAATACCACAAGAATAAGATGGAAAATGGAAAGGATTTATAAAATTGAATTGAAAAATTAAAAATCAAACTGGTATATGTCTTGTTAATTTATTTCAATGGGCAGTTATCCTTTAAAAATTATTACAATCGTTTTTTCTAAAATAATTACAAACTTTATTGAATTAACATGTTGTTTGTATATTTTAAAGTAAATTGCGTGAACAAGTAAAATTTTATTCTAAAGATAATGGTAATAATGATTCGTAAATGAAAAATTAATGAATTTATTAGTCATTTATTGAGGCTAAGAATATATAAGTAAGTTAATTCATTTATTTATTTGTCAGTAAACACATCCCACTGAGAGAAATAAATCCTGTTTGTAGACCGGACAAAATAAAGGTTGTTAATATTAGAAGTTGATTTCTTCTTTCGAGAACTTCATTGCATTTTTATTCAACTCTGGGTTGTTTAAATTGTCCTTTATCGATTAGGAAAGATTATTGTTATGTATTCTTCTTTGGGTATTTAGTCCTGGGCAGTTGATGATATATTATCCCATTGTTTGGATAGGGTTAATGTTGCAGTTTGTACATTGTGGGGTAGTTATTCATTAGGTATATATGTGTTAAATATGTATAGCCAATTCTGAGTATTTTTTGATAATGTAACTTCTTAAATTGTTAATTTTTCCGATATTATAGTAATTGTTATCGGAATGTTGAACGTAAATAACAGCTACACTACTACAAAAATAAGTAAGAGAAAACACATAAACAATTCTTCCATGCACTGTATTGAATAATAAGCATAATACGTTAACTTAAAAGTAAGGTTAAGCCGTTAAACGTCAAAAATACCGATATTTCCACATTCAAGTAGGTCATTTGTTACAATTTCGCGCCGTTGTCAAATCGTTTCGACGCAAACCATTCTACTAGCTAGTAGCGTACTAACTGACGTCTATGAATACGATGCAGATAGTAGCGTCTTAGTAGCTACTACTTAGTAGACCACTAACATCCTACTAAACCGTTGACTATGAATAAGGCTGATCATCTTTATACCATTAGGTGGGTAGGTATAAATCCCTCCAGCTACTTTCGCCAAAAGCACGAAGAAGTATTTCAAGATAGACGGCATACTATAAATGAGATATATCATACGAATATCTGCGATGAATTTTTTTTTTGAGTTAGCCTTTTAAAATAGTTTGTCATTACCCGACTTATACGATGGGTGGTAACAGTAAATCATTCCGTTAAGTTTTACTCCATCGATTCCTGATGGTAAATATTCTCAATGAATTATTACATGAATGTAGCGCTTGAATTCATATGGGTACATATCTATGTAATTTTTGTAGGATTACTTAGTCATAATACATTTGATGTTTTACTATTTTAGTGAAAAGTTAATGCTGCTGGAATTGTAAATTCCAGAATTTTATTTGGATTACACATATCAGAGTTTTAGAATAGGTGCCAAATAAAAAAAAATTAATTATTTTTTGTTTAATGTGATTGAGGGTTTATGCTTCCGCGGCTACTATCTTAGGACAAAGGCAGCTTTGAATCTAATTAATTAGTTTCTTTTTATTGCTACAAAGAAGCCCCGCACAAATATTTTGTATTTCGGGTCACAAATAATCAATAAGTGTCAAAGCAGGTTGGTTAAATTCCATTCATGAAATTTCAAAATTTTTATTTTATTATATTTACTAGCAGCAATCCGGCGTTGGCGTTGCCCGGGTAAGAATATATTACACGTTTGATAGAACATTCTAGAATATTCGTGAATTTGGAACTATCCAGAACATCCCATAATGATTCAAAACATTTTCTAACTTTTTTTAACATTCTGAAACATTCTTGAATGATCTTCAAGATCCTGGAACATTCTTGAACATTGCCAAATCATTCTGAAATGTTATAACATAACATTCATTTACTTCGTAGAACATATTTGAACTGCCTGTAACATTATAAAAAAAATCTGCTTCATTCTCATCCCCACTCCGTGCTGTTTGCTTGGTGAGTAGTGACATCAGTAGACGCCTCGCGGGGATGACTAATCGACTGATAATAATTGATCAGTTATCGACTACTGAGAGTTGAAGATTATTACAGTACTAATGTCGCTATTAAAAAATGGGGGTTGATCGTAGAGGGGTGAAAATTAAGAATTGTATGTATTTTTGTATGCAGTATCATAAACAAATAAAAACAAAAAATTAAAAAGAAATTTAAGGGTGGACCACCCTTAACACTTAGGAGGATAAAAAATAAATGTTGGCCGATTCGCAGCCCTAACCGATATGCACTCAAAATTTCAGGAAAATCGGTAGAGCCATTTCGGAGGAGTTTAATTACAAACACCGTGACACAAGAATTTTATACATTAGATAAGAAATTCAAGTATTTATATTAAATTAAAAAAATTAATAAACGCTAGTTGTAAGATTAGTAAAATCAAATGTTTTAGAGTGGTTCATGAGGCGCCAAATTATATTTTTCTTAAACAAAATATGGGAAAAAAATATAAGAAACATTGTAGGTATGTTTAATGATTTTTTTGTACGACTTTCCATTTTTTTTCTTATCAATTTAATCTAAATATAAAGGTAAATGCCTGAACTTCTTAGGCTTTAATCAAAATTTTGAATTTTCATAATTATTTAAATTTTTACAACTTCAATATTTAGTCTTATTATTGATTATTTTATGACTCATAATTTCAAAAGCGTATATTTTACGAAAATACTCGTCGAGATACAAACTGCCTCCAAGCTGCGAACAGCGGCATGTCCTGAGACCAGAAATACCATTTCCAATGCACCCTTCACAAACCTTAATAGTAATTAGTCAAAAATAAGATTGAATAATAGCGTAGAATATTTAGGTAATAATGAAAAATAATACTTTGCTAAATATTATTAATTAGATAGGCGAAATATACATGTATAAATCTAAGTTAGAAAATTTATGCACATTCACAACAAAAAATGAATTAGAAAGCGGCTATAATTGTTTATTTTGAAATATTATACCAAACTGTTGAAAAAATATTAGTTAAAGGTTATATAAAATATTACCTTGAAAATATTTTTTTTTTTTAATGTCACATAATCCAAACGATTTTTTTAGTATATTTAAATTAGTTACAAACTTTCGTGGAATAGGTTGTTCAATCAACTTAAATCTCCTAATTATTATAATATTAATTAAGAATTTTTAGGTAAATTTATTAATTAATAACTTCCTCTCATTTCCACTACTGTGCATTTATTAAGAAGTACATTTATGATATATGAAAGACACGAAACGTTTATTTTATTACCCAACAACAGTTGTTGAACACATATGTATGTTTAAGTTATTGGAAAAAACTTCATTTCAAACCAGGGAATAATCAATAATATATAACTTTTATTCTAGATTCTTCGAAGCTAACATGCAGAAAGTAAAAAAAAAAAAATAACACAAATCCATTTAAGTAGTCAAACATTTGTAGGTAAATTATACAATATTAATATAATTAGTAATTACACTTTATCATATAAGTATGTATTATACAGGATTATTCAAACTGGGTGGTACATTAGACGTTAAGGGGAAACTTAAATTCTAATTAAAAAGCGCACAAAAAAAAATTAAATACTGTATTATTAAATTAAGTAGTAGATCGTGACCAAAAAAATGTTTTAACAACGTAAATACTGTATTTGGACACATATTAATTAAATGCATTTGAAGCAGACCAGTTACGCATTAGGTAAATACTTTGCTATTTTTCCAGTAAATAAGCGACTTGGAGATTTGGACAATACATTATCATAAAAGAGGGTAAAAAACAGGTTTAAATAAGGAAAACTCTTGTTTAAATCATTTATCGATTAATGAATAGTTAGGTGCCCTAATGAGAAATTAAATGCTCCAGACAGCTTTTCAAAAATTATTGTCCTTCTAGCTTAAGATAAAGTACGTATATCAAGCTAGCACGACAAAGTAATTTTTCCGATTTCTGACTTGCACTAATTTTAATTTGTTACCGAATCCAAAAATTTGTCGCTTGTGGCCTTGAGTCATAATCAGCTGGTATGCTATCTTGATATCAAGCTAGCACTACACATAGCGTATCTAGAAAAGGAAATGTCGTAGGATATTACTGTAAAGACCATGATTTGTCGCTGAAAGATGACACATTCAACAAATTTGTCGCTAGTCTTTTCTCCAACTGATAAGCAAAAACCTGCTGCAAAGCCATCAAACTTTTGAAAGATAACGTGTTGGCCAATTTGGGGGAAACAGGGAAAACTTAATTTGAAAAATTTGGTAAATAAATCCGATCTCTTAAAACAAATGTAACAAAGAACTCCTTGATTAATTGTTTGATGGTTTTCTAGCAGTTTTTCGCTTATCAGCTGGAAATAAGACTAGCGACAAATTCATTGAATATGTCATCTTTCAGCGACAAATTATGGTCTTTACAGTAATATCATACGACATTTCCTTTTCGAGATACGCTGTGTAGTGTTAGCTTGATATCAAGCTAGCATACCAGCTGATTATGGCTAAACAACACAAGCGACAAATTTTTGGATTTGGGAACAAATTAGCGACAAATTGTAATGCAAGTCAGAAATCGGAAAAATAACTGTCGTGCTAGCTTGATGTATACGTAGATAAAGTGAATTGAATATGAACGAGAAAATTGATTAAACAGAAATAACTTTTTTGATCATATATTAATTAAATGCTCATTAAATGCTATTAAAACAGACCAATTACGAATTAGTAAATGCTGTTATTATTTTTCCAGTAAATATACGACATGGATAAAAATGAGGTTACAAACAAAACCCCTGTTTTAGTTATGTACCTATTGATTAAAGTTCTTGACCAATTAAGTGCCCTAATGAAAAAGTAAATGCTCCATACATTTTTTTTAAAATAGTGTTTTACAAGTTGCCATATAATAATAAAGTGAACAGAACAGGAACAAAAAAAAATGAATGAAATAGCTATATTGGTCGTATATTAATTAAATACTTTTAAAACAGACCAATTACGAATTAATTGCTCTTATTATTTTTCCAGTAAATATACGACTTGGTTAATAAGGAGGTCAAAAGCTGTTTTAAACAAGCAAAACCCCTGCTTTAGTTATGTATTGACTGAAGTTCTTAATGACCAGTTAAGTGCCCTAATGAAAAATTAAATGCTCAGACATTTTTTCAAAAATAGTGTTTTGCTAGTTGCTAGTTAAAGATAGAGTGAATAGAAGAAAGAAAAAATTTAATAGAAATAGCTTTTTTGGTCATATATTAATTAAATGCTTTTAAAGCAGATCCGTTATGAATTAAATGCTCTATTATTTTTCCACGACTTGGCGATTTGGATAATACTTTGCATTAAAAGGGTTGTTGTTTTAATCATGTATTCATTAAGGTTTTTAAAGGATAACTAAGTGTTCAAATGAAAAATAAATTAAATGCGCCAGACCTTTTTTCAAAACTTTTTGAGAATTATCGAAAATGCATTTTAAACAATAAAAACAACTTCTTTTGTTATATAGTAATTAAGTGTTCATTAAATGCTTTCAAAATTAATTAAATGCTCTAATTAGGTATGTCATTCATATAAACTAGAACAAAATAAAAGTATCAATAATAAAATCTTTTGATTGGTCTCTTTTGAAAGCATTTAATGATTATTTAATTACTGTGTGACCCAAAACTGGGTAGTATTTATAATATTTAAACATTTCTTTTCACTCAGATTCAGTTCACTTAATCTTAAGATAACACAACAGTAATTTTTAAGAAGTACGTAATTTCTCACACGGCTCTTAATAAGCATTTATTTGTTCACGTAGATATATTTGCATCTGCTTTTTTACCTTGCACTTTCTAGAGATCTTTTGAGAACCCTCTATACTTTCCATCGAAAAAATAATTTAATATGGATATCAAAAATTGAACGCCTCAAGGGGAAGTCTGAAGATATTTCTTTATAAATTATATTGATCGTAGGATTGAATTATCTTTCAAAAAATTAGTGAGTAATAAACATTTGCAGAAAAATTCCGTTGCCATTGGCTTCTGATGTACATATTATAAAGAATAATTCAGAAGTTTATCGATATGATTCAAATATGGGTTGATAATATGCGTATACAAATATAATAGAGTATCTTTGGGGTATTATTAAGCAATATCGTGCGGTTATCCTTTTATAGTTTATAGCAGATAATAATATCTCATTTCGAAATTCGAATCCCTATAATATCCCGATCATGGAGCGAAGAAATGAAACGGTTGTAATCGGGTCACTGAGCTGATGTATTTGGTTCGGCAGCGGAAACCGCGGGGTCAAGGACAACCACGGTTATAACAATGCGATGATGATGATGATGATGATGGTGGTGTTTGTGATGGTTACCATTCCGCGATGCAATCCGTGGCATTCAAGTAGGCGGTGGATGTAGGATTCACGTTCGCGTTTTAAAAAATGAACTTTTAGTACAGGTACCCCACAGATTATAGACTAACAGACGAAGCTAACGCCCTGATTTTTTTTGTTTTATTTATTTTAACGGGTGAAACTGAGAAAATTCCCTTTCCGAATATGAAGTTGCTTTACCCTGTATAATAAATAATTAATTTGACAGAAACTAATTACAAATATAAAACTACTTGCCTAAATAATTATCAACTAGGGGCGCTGATAATGGCAGGTACTTTATAATAGGACTTAGTGATAGTTAGTGATAGCAGTCACCTGCTACACCACCCTAACCCTTTTCACTCGCTTGCTTGATCTTACTGACTTACTTACTCTCACTGTCCAACTTGTACTTTTATAATGACCCACATAGTGCTGCTTTAGTTACCCTCAAACAGAACTTTGGAAGTTGGTAACGCCTTACATATTCCGTGCAACTATGTCCCCTTCGGCACACTGTGTCACACTTTTTGCAACTCCCTGTAAATCACACTAATATTATAAGGGCGAAAGTTTGTGAGTGTGTATGTTTGTTACTTCTTCACGTCTAAACGGCTGGAGCGATTTTAATAAAATTTGGTATGAAGTTAGCTGACACCCTGAATTAACACATAGGCTACGTTTTACTGCGGGAAAATATCTTATTCCCATGGGAAAATCGATGAAAATGAATTCGCGGAATATTATAAATGCGAAAGTAACTCTGTCTGTATGCTACACAATCTCGCCTAAAATTTACTGAACCGATTTAAATTAAATTTGGTACAGAGATAGTCTAGAGCCTGAGAAAGGACATAGTCTACTTTTTAATGCGAAAAAAGGGTTGTAAGGGGCTGTAATAGGAAAGTTTGTGCGGAAATTCCGTAATTTTTAAAGATAGAAGATTGAAACCTATTTTTTTGTGTAATAACGTCGTCCAAAAAGCTTACGGCTCAGAAAATTAAAATATTAAGTGTAAAAAAGGTTTTGTTTATTTGGATCAATAAAACTAGTTGAATAGGTACTGAGCTATATAAACTATTTTAAACTATAATTAAACTATATTAATCTATAATATTATAAATGCGAAAGTAACTCTGTCTGTCTGTGTGTTACGCAATCACGCCCAAACTACTGAACCGATTTAAATGAGAATTTGGTACAGAGATAGATAAGTAGATAAAAAGCTAGAGGCTTGAAACTTATTTTTTAGGCTTTTGATTAGATATAAATACGACATTTAAAGTTTGTAAAAATAAGGAATGAAAGGGGGCAAAAATAATGAATGAAAGTTTTTATGTGATCACGTCGGCAAAAAGGCTTACGGCCCAGAAAATAAAAATATAGAAGAAAAAATTTTTAAAAGCTGCCGAAAGTCACTATTCCACGCGAACGAAGTCGCGGGCATAGCTAGTATTACATAATGAAAGCTAGGTCTTCCCCCTATAAATATTTCATCCCGATTGATTGTAAATACGTAAATATTGATTTATTATTTTAATATGTAATAAAGTTTCAATAAAGCAATAAATGAATATTTAGCAGTGGGGTTGCTTGATGAACTACGAAAGTCACGTTTCCTTAGACCCCCTTCCAGAGATGTTCTAAACTTACTCCCCCTTTTTTTTTGACACATATCAATAAATGACTCCTAACCAAGTGATATGTAAGGAACTTTTATACAAATAATTATATACATATTTCCAGACCTAGTAGTTTTGGTTGTATATTGATATTCCAAATTTGGCAACTCCATTTCACCCCCTTAAAAGTTAAACCTTCAAAGGCGCTTATTATGTCATCAATTTTGTTACTGTACAAGGAACCTCTAAAAAAAGTTTTTAGGTTCTAGTCTTGGTAGTTTGGAATATGCGTTGATATCAAATATAACCCCCGTTTCACACCTTTAAGGGTGGTACTTTAAAAATTTTTTATAGAGGATGCCGATGTATAAGAATTTTTTGTGCGTCCTGACCCAGCCAGTGGTTTGGGCTGCGCCTTTATAGGTACATCGAACTTTGAACCCCTTTAGGGGTTGAATTTAAAAAAATCCTTTCGTAGTGCTTGGCCACATTGTATAAGTAATGTTGGTGTAAAATTTCACGTCTTTAAACCCAACGATTAAAGCTGTCGTTTGTCCCTTTGCATGAATACAAAATGTGAAACACATGTCGACGTTTTGTTCTCACCCGAGAGGATTCTTCAGGGTTTCAAACTAACCTGTAACACATTAACGTCGAATGTATATTGTAGTCCCGAAAAAGCCTCTTAAGTGACTTTTAAATTAAACCATACTCTCTTCGTTGGCTTGTCTTTTTTTAGTTTCCAATGCATTTTTCTGTAAGCTATAAGATGAATTTAGGGTCATTATGAAATACGACCTCTGTCGCGCGCATTCCAAAGGTCCTTGCACTGGGACTGCACCAAAATATTATTTATTGAGGATTTAGAGGTGTCGTTAACGTAACAGTGGTGTTACATTCAATTTTTCAGACACGCAACCCTAATAAAAATTGTTTAATTTTTATGTGTCTAACATTTATGAGAAACGGTAATCCCGTCGTTTATTTTGACTCCATTGTAAGTTCATAGAATAACTCACAATTAGACGAATTGACTGACTGACAAAAAAGGCTTTAGTTTGAGTGTTTGTTTTAGAATCAGCGATAGACACTTCATTTTTATCAAGTACCTCCATTTGCGATAATAAAAAATCGTTTTGCCGATAAGTGTTGCCTTTGTATCCGTTAATTTTTTGTCTATGCACTTAATTAATATGTGTAAACACACTTTGGTACGTGCACGTATACACGTTGAATGTCTATCATAATTATGCGTATGTTATTGTGTACCTAAAAGTAAGTACAATATGCATATTTGCAAATAATGTATGTAATATAATAATATGTACGGTACCCCTCGTTGGTAATGCTTTTGTACATCGAATTCACTTGCGGGCATATAAGTACATACGTGTGTGTATATTATTACGAAGAAAATACATACATACATATCATGTTTTAGGTGTAGGTATGTACTTGTACAACATCATGCACACGTGGTTATTTACTAACACCGGATATTTTCCCGTACAATAACTGACCTCGACAACTTGTTTCTTGTGAATCTGTTGTCACTTGGGGCGTATGCCAACTCCGCATTTTTAGACGCTATTGAACTTTGTACTGTCCGTGTTCGTTCGAAATTCAACTGAAATAAACGAATTAATTTTGTAAAATGATTTTTTAATGCATCGGTAATCAAAATAATTCGAACAATCTATAGAATCGATTCTGTTCATCATTCCTGAGTAAAGTGCTACGAATTTCACAAAAAAAAATTGTTTTGTTGTTTTCATATGCTGCAAAATTTTGAAAACAATGAAATAACCTAATAACTGTTGAAAATAAAGGTAGGGTTGTATCGTTAACATTACCCTCAATTTTGATGAGGAACCCGAAAATGTAAAAAATAGAGATTCCATTTAAAATAACAAAGTTGACGTTAACTCCCGATGTAACCGGTAGTGATAAAAGATCGACAATATTTTAAAATATATTAAAACCCAATTGATGAAAATATCAAAACGATATTCCAATTCAGTCCGGAGATAGTCTAGGGGTAGGCTGAAAACGATCACCCAGTATATTCGTTGTATTAAATATGGAGTGGGTCATAAGTGGCGATTTAAAAGTGATAGACCTATCTTCTTGGAACTAGATACCAAATATTAATATTATTTAATTCAGAACTAAGAAAATGTTACTAATGCTAAAAATTTAATTCCAATTGGATAGATGAAGAATTTTATTAAAGCAATGAATTGGATGGCAGAGGGTTTTTGTATCCAAACAATTGAGCTAAGATGTAAAATTCCTCTCAATATTAACTTTCTGGATCCTAATATCGATTTCTTACCCGAAAATTTAGATAGAGTAAGTGACCAATATGAGAAACGATTCCATGAACACATTTCTGCACTGAAAAACAGATATCAACGTAAATGAAGTGCTAATTTGCTTGCTGATTATGACTGAACATTGTTAAGACATACTACAGAAACAAAATATCGTCATAAAACATGATAATAACATTCTGAGGCACATTTGAGATTAATAATAATTGTTGCATCGTTTTATTATTTCATAAAATAACTAGCAGCAATACCCGGCGTTGCCCGGATAAGAATATATCACACGTTTGATGGAACATTCTAGAATATTCGCGAATTTAAAACTATCCAGAACATCCCATAATGATTCAAAACATTTTCTAACTTTTTAGGGTTTCGCGCCTCAAAAAGAAAAAGCGGAACCCTTATAGGATCACTTCGTTGTCCGTCCGTCCGTCTGTCAAGACCCTTTTTCTCAGGAACGCGTTGAGGTATCAAGTTAAAATTTATACCAAATACTCAGGTCTATTGTCCCTTGGAGCTGTGAAAAAATCAAACTTCTAAGCCAACGCAATCAAAAGATACAGCCGTTTATGCCGCAAATTTCCGCAAATTTTCGAATCAAAACCTACAGGGTACTTCCCGTGAACTCAGAATCTTGAAATTTGGTCCGAAGCAACGTCTTATAGCACAGATATACGAAAAATTGCAAAAACCGTAAATTTTTAGTTACATCATATAATAAAAATATTTTTAATAATTTTAAAGTTACTACCCCTTTCCTCATGAACGCGTAGAGGTATTAAATTAAAATTCATATCAAATACTCAGGTCTATAATACCTTTAAGCTGTAACAAAATCAAACTTCTATGTCAACGCAATCAAAAGAAACAGCAATTTAAGCCGCATATTTTCAAACTCGCAACTACTCGCAAGGGAATCAAAACCTAAAGGGTACTTCCAGTCGATTTAAAGAAATCTTGAAATTTTGGCCCCTGGAAAGCGACTCGCACTTGGCCGGTATTTTTTTAACATTCTAAAACATTCTTGAATGATCCTACAGATTCTAGAACATTCTTGAACATTGCCAAATCATTCTGAAATGTTATAATAAAACATTATTTTACTTCTTAGAACATATTTGAACTCCCTGTAACATTCTAAAAAAATCTGCTTCATTCTCATCCCCACTCCATGCTGTTTGCTGAGTGAGTAGTGACATCAGTAGACGCCTGGCGGGGATGACTAATCGATTGATAATAATTGATCAGTTATCGACCACTGAGAGTTGAAGATTATTACAGTACTAATATCGCTATTAAAAAATGGGGGTTGGTGGTAGAAGGATGAAAATTAAGGGTTATATGTATTTTTTAATGCCAAATCATAAAAAAATAAAAATAAAAAATTTTGTCCAAAAAATTAAAAAGTTAGTTGTGGAGAACCCTTATCACTTAGGGGTATGAAAAATAGATAGTAGCTGATTCTCAGACTTACTGAATATACGTATAAAATTTCATAAAAATCGGTCAAGCCGTTTCGGAGGAGTATGGTAACTAGCATTGTGAAACGAGAATTTTATAATTATATTAGATAATGCTTTGTAGCAAAAAAACTATGGATGATAGAAAAAATTTAAGGCAATTTTTGGGCTCTTCGTCAAGTTTTATATAAGAAACATCAAAAAGTTCTTTTTTATTGACCAGTGTAATCGATTTAAATTTAGAATATATGATAAAATTAGAGAAAGCAAAGCGAGATGAGAAAAATAGATGAATAGATATAAGGACCAAATCAAACGAATTTTGACTTAGCGGCAAAAGTAGTGCTAAATACAGAGTAGTAAAACAAATAAAATTAACAATTTAGATAAAAGACAAACAAAAAATTTCAGCTCGGCCAGTTAGTTATACGAAGATTTTGATAATGAGATGAGTTCAAAAGTTCAAAATTGGTAATTAGTATAAAATATATGTTGACTGTGTTGGATAATAGACCAAATGAATTGTATGGTTTTGTTTTCTTTCACGTTATTCATTTGGACATTAACATGATTCAGTTTTACCCAGTACTATTACCCTCTTCACCTGTTTGCTACCATAAAAAGCCACAAATTTTAAAAGATCAACGAACTGCATTCATTGCAGCTAAATTGTTAAAATTTTATTTTTTATAGTCTGCAAGGTTAAAAAAACGTTAATTTGTGAACAATATTTTTTTTTTTTAGTTCTCCCGCTAGTCGATACAATATTTCCTTTGTGATTTTTAATTTCGTTTAGTTTCATTGGTCTTGGTATCGCTTACATTTTTGTTGCCAAGGTAGATACAATAAAAAGAAGTTTTTGCTCGTTACCATTGATAATATCAAAACTGTTCCAACAAGAAAAAACTCACAGCTGCAGTGGCATGATTAAAATTGCACAAATTTTCTGTAGTAGCAAAATTCTCTCTCATGAAACGGGTTTGGGTTGTTCTTTGAAAGCATATTGCATCTGACAAACTGGTATGCTTGCATTCATTGTGCTCATATCTACATATAGTATAAAGCAAAACGACGAAAAATAAAACTGCTGCACTTCGATATTCTTGAATTGAAGGGTGCATTTTTCTTCTTAATAATGGTCAGAATTCAAGTTTTTTATTGTTGCTCTGTCGTAATATTATTATCATCGTCAACGACAAGACTGTGTAAGGTTGTTCTTAAGCAACGATATATTTGTGTCTGCAACATATTTAGCAACACCGGAAGTAACTACCATACCCGCAAATTTGCATTGCGAAATAAGGGGCACGTCCGGTTTTGCTACACTGCTTTGAAACGAGAAAGGGGAAACAGTGTAAACGATCCGCTATTATATAGCGGATCAAGAAAGAAATCGGGAAAAAGAAACAGTGGAATGACCGTTACGCTTTTTCGTAAATGGGGTTTTCTTTTGTAGGAAAAATTGAGTTACGATCGCGTGTCACGGGGGTTTATTCCGATCACCAATTTATTATAATTTATGCGAGAAAAAAAAAAATGAAAAATGAGTTGTATTAGGACGTGTGTTTGTAAAATGTCGTAACGAAGTTGTCTCCATATAGCGAAATGCTTTAATCAATCTATGTAGAAAAATAATTATGGTAGTCAGGTGCCAGCTTGATTTGCCCCGTGAGGGTTATCTTATTAAATTCATTGTTTAATATTAATGATATAAAAAGTAATAAACAAAAAAGAAAAAGATATGTTGCACTTGTCGTGACTTGAACTTAATGGGTTGCTACGCTGTCCCCGTACTTGCAACCGCCCTAACCACAAAAATAACTCCGACGAATGTATTAAAAATGAGAAATCTATACCAATACTAGCACCAATACCCGGCGTTGCTCGAGTAAGAATATATCACACGTTTGATGGAACATTCTAGAATATTTGCGAATTTAGAACTATCCAGAACATCCCATAATGATTGAAAACATTCTTGAATAATCTTCAAGATTCTGGAACATTCTTGAACATTGCCAAATCATTCTGAAATGTTATAATAAAACATTCTTTTCCTTATTAGAACATATTTGAACTGCCTGTAACATTAAAAAAAAATCTGCTTCATTCTCAACCCCACTCCGTGCTGTTTGCTGGGTGTGTAGTGACATCAGTAGACGCCTGGCGGGGATGACTAATCGATTGATAATAATTGATCAGTTCTCGACCACTGAGAGTTGAAGATTTTTAAAGTACTAATATCGCTATTAAAAAATGGGAGTTGGTGGTAGAAGGACGAAAATTAAGGGTTATATATGTATTTTTTAATGCCAAATCATAAAAAAAAATTTTGTCCAAAAAATAAAAAAGTTGGGAGTGGACAACCCTTACCACTTAGGGGTATGAAAAATAGATAGTCCCTGATTCTCAGACCTACTGAATATAATAATAATAATAACGTGTTTATTTAGCATTTCTCTGCTCTCTGTATGGTTACATCTAGTCTAATAGTCTAATTTGAAATTGAAAACTTAATTTAACTTAAAAAAAAACACTATTAGTTATCTGTTGATATTATTTTATATCTATGTATATACTATTTCTATCCATTGCTCTCATTTTTTGTCAAGATAGTACAGTTTTAATTTGCCTTTAGAATTATTTAGTGAGACACTTTTAAGTTCGTTTGGTAGTCTATTATAGTCCACTACTCCCTTGAAAAAAATTGAGTGTTGGGCCCTTTTGTACTTTACATGTTGTAACTGCAAGTCCTGTCTATGGCGAGTGTTGTAATTATGTATTTCTTGAAAAGAGTTTATCATATTATTGAAATATGCTGGTAGTAGTCGGAGTTTTACTTTATGTATAAATATCATCGTTAAATACTCTGTATGTTCTCTTATATTCATTCAACCTAGTTTGTTAAGCATTGTTTGAATATTTGTATATCTATTGCACCTTAATATTATTCTCATCGCTCTATTTTGTAACTTTTGCAATTTGTTTATTGCTTGTTTGTTTCCTAAATATAACACCGTCCCGGCAAAATAGAAGTGAAGTATTATTGTATTGTATACGGTAAGTCTTGCCCATTGTGTTAAATATTCACTACTTCTTCTTAAAACTGCAAGTTTTTTTGCTATTTTTTTTGCAGTATAATCAACATGTTCTTCAAATTTTAAATTGTCGTCTATTATTAGTATTTTGTTACCGATGTTACTTCCACTGACGTTTTATTAATAACTATTTTGATTTTATTTTTGATTTCTTGTTTGTTTGGTCCTAAGAGCATTGCTTTTGTTTTTTGTACATTGAGTTTCATTTTATTGCTGCATAACCAGTCACCAACACCTTCTAACTCATTGTTCATTTTATCTTGTAGCTCTTTCCAGTCTTTGCTTGCATAATATAATATCGTATCATCTGCAAACATGTGTATTCTACATGATGTTATATTTAGTGCTATATCATTAATATACACTATGAACAATAGTGGGCTAATATACTTCCTTGTGGCACCCCGTAGTTTATTTGCATATCACTCGATACTACTTCATCACATTTCACTCTTTGCTTTCTATTATCTAAGTAGCTCTCAATCCATTTTATCACAGTTCCACTGAACCCATACTTTCTCAATTTTATTATCAATCTTTCCCTGTCAATAGTTTCGAAAGCTCTCTTGAGATCTAGGAATACTATAAGGGTATTCAAATCATTATCACAGTTATTTTGCCATTTGTTTATCACATATTGTAAGGCTGTTTCACAGCTGTATCCACTCCTAAAGCCTGATTGGTATGGTGATAATATATTCGCTCCTTCTACATATTCCTTAATTTGTTTATGCACCGTTTTTTCTAATATTTTACTTATTGCTGTTATCATGTTTATGGGTCTGAATTCATCTATTTTTAAAATTATAAAATTTCATAAAAGCCGTTTCGGAGGAGTACCTATGGTAACTAACATTATGAAACGAGGATTTTATATATATTAGATAGAAGTTTATAAATGCGAAAGTAACTGTCGTTATGCTACACAATCACGCCTAAACTACTGAACCGATTTAAATGAAATTTGGTACAGATATAGTCTAGAACCTAAGAAAAGGACACAGGCTACTTTTTAATGCGTAAAAGGGGTTGAAATGCGGATAAAAAATTACGTGATTTTCAAAGCTAGAAACCCAAAATTTATTTTTTAGGCTTTTGATTAGATATAAATAAATACGACATTCAAAGTTTGTAAAAATTTTACCCTAAACGGGGGTAAAAATAGGGAATGAAAGTTTTTGTATGATGACGTCGGCAAAAAAGCTTACGATCTAGAAAATAAAGATATAGAAGAACAAAATTAAAAATGCTGCTGAAGGTCACTATTCCACGCTAACGAAGTCGCGGGGACAGCTAGTTATAGATATGTATATATATATATTCACGGCATTCATACTTTTGCTTGAATTTGTACCCACCAAAAGATCTTCCTTAAGTTCAAATTTGAAGGTCCTGACTCATCTGGTGCCCTATACCTAGGTCAATAGTATCTATACATACAGTCGATTTTTTGAACAATAAGATAGATGAATCTTAGTCAGGTTTTTTGTGTTCGATTCGTAAGAGCGTAATACAAACTTTGTGAACTAAATTGATCAATGTATTTTAAAAAACTGCAGCTGTGCATAAGAAATATGCAATTTATAGAAGTTCATCTCGAAGAGACAATAAATAAAAAAGTTACAACTCTGGAAATTATTGATGGAAATGAATCCAATTTTGTTAGTCGGGGTTTTTTGGATCGCTGAATGTTATGATCGCATCGGCTTCGGAAATAGCTTCCCAAGTACCTACCTGGTGCCAAGGATTTGATGAGCAGGTTTAGGTACCAACTTTGTCTACTGGAGCTACAAGTTTTTGATACTTTTTTAAACAATAAAATATACAGGGTTACAGGTTAAGCCGACCTAGATCCTTTAAGAGGTTGTAGTTTCCCTCATTTCTGACGGATTTAACTATGAAACACCGTACCCGAACCGTAAACTTAACCGTTTTCAAGTTATTGGTCTTTTTTGTCTCTAATTTATTTGTTTTTCGCTTATCAGTTGAAGAAGAGACTAGCGATAAATTCGTTGAATGTGTCATCTTTCAGCGACAAATTATGGCCTTTACTGTAATATCCTACGACATTTCCTTCTCGAGATATGCCATATGTAGTGCCAGCTTTATAGTTTTCCAGCAGTTTTTCGCTTATCAGTTGAAGATAGGACTAGCGACAAATTCGTTGAATGTGTCATCTTTCAGCGACAAATTATGGCCTTTACTGTAATATCCTACGACATTTCCTTCTCGAGATATGCCATATTTAGTGCCAGTTTGATGGTTTTTCAGCAGTTTTTTGCTTATCAGTTGAAGATAGGACTAGCGACAAATTCGTTGAATGTGTCATCTTTCAGCGACAAATTATGGCCTTTACTGTAATATCCTACGACATTTCCTTCTCGAGATATACCATATTTAGTGCCAGTTTGATGGTTTTTCAGCAGTTTTTTGCTTATCAGTTGAAGATAAGACTAGCGACAAATTGGTTGAATGTGTCGTCTTTCAGCGACAAATTATGGCCTTTACTGTAATATCCTACGACATTTCCTTCTCGAGATATGCCATATGTAGTGCCAGCTTTATAGTTTTCCAGCAGTTTTTCGCTTATCAGTTGAAGATAGGACTAGCGACAAATTCGTTGAATGTGTCATCTTTCAGCGACAAATTATGGCCTTTACTGTAATATCCTACGACATTTCCTTCTCGAGATATGCCATATTTAGTGCCAGTTTGATGGTTTTTCAGCAGTTTTTTGCTTATCAGTTGAAGATAGGACTAGCGACAAATTCGTTGAATGTGTCATCTTTCAGCGACAAATTATGGCCTTTACTGTAATATCCTACGACATTTCCTTCTCGAGATATACCATATTTAGTGCCAGTTTGATGGTTTTTCAGCAGTTTTTTGCTTATCAGTTGAAGATAAGACTAGCGACAAATTGGTTGAATGTGTCGTCTTTCAGCGACAAATTATGGCCTTTACTGTAATATCCTACGACATTTCCTTCTCGAGATATGCCATATGTAGTGCCAGCTTTATAGTTTTCCAGCAGTTTTTCGCTTATCAGTTGAAGATAGGACTAGCGACAAATTCGTTGAATGTGTCATCTTTCAGCGACAAATTATGGCCTTTACTGTAATATCCTACGACATTTCCTTCTCGAGATATGCCATATTTAGTGCCAGTTTGATGGTTTTTCAGCAGTTTTTTGCTTATCAGTTGAAGATAAGACTAGCGACAAATTCGTTGAATGTGTCATCTTTCAGCGACAAATTATGGCCTTTACTGTAATATCCTACGACATTTCCTTCTCGAGATATGCCATATTTAGTGCCAGTTTGATGGTTTTTCAGCAGTTTTTTGCTTATCAGTTGAAGATAGGACTAGCGACAAATTCGTTGAATGTGTCATCTTTCAGCGACAAATTATGGCCTTTACTGTAATATCCTACGACATTTCCTTCTCGAGATATGCCATATTTAGTGCCAGTTTTATGGTTTTCCAGCAGTTGTTTGCTTATCAGTTGAAGATAAGACTAGCGACAAATTGGTTGAATGTGTCGTCTTTCAGCGACAAATTAGCGACAAATTATGGCCTTTACAATAATATTCTACGACATTTCCTTTTCGAGATACGCTATGTGTAGTGCTAGCTTGATATCAAGCTAGCACTACAGCTGATTATGGCTAAACGGCACGAGCGACAAATTTTTGGATTTGGTAACAAATTAGCGACAAATTATAGTGCAAGTTAAAAATCGGAAAAATAACTCAAGTCATGCTAGCTTGATATACGTGAATAATTGCAGAGTCCAGACATCAAAATGAGGTATTTCGATCACACATGCCGAGGTAAATATTTGGTGCTTAAAGTGACAAACGATAATATTTTTTTGCAATAATTCGAATGAGGGAATGAAGAAGATTAGAAACGAGGATAAATTAGAAAAAGTAAGAGAACAGCGCAATGAGTTACGGAGTCAATAAGGACAAAATGGCATCATGAACTCTAACGACTACAGTTTGTTTGAACACTTGTTTATATTAGGGGCCGTTCATAAAATACGTTCGCATACAAGGAGGGTGGGGGTCTTGCTGAGTGTGACAAGGGGGGACGGGGGGTCTACGACAACGTGACGTTCGCTGTTCATCAAAAAATTTTACTGAATTTTTACAGAATCCTTGGACTTCTGATAAATAGAAATATTATTTATTTGTTCGTTACAAAAGACATTTTATTATTTTATTTATATTTTATTATGAAAATAAAATAAATATTTTTGACTACCTATCAAAATTTGTGTATTATCAATCAAAATTTATCATGTTCAGGGGGGGTGTTCAGTTTTTGTGACTTAATATTTACAGGGTCCACAGAAAGTGTGACACAGCGTGACAACCGGGGTGGAGGGGGTCAAAAAAAGCTAATTTTAGTGTGACGTATATTATGAACAGCCCCTTAGCCGTAATATTAAAGAAATCTCTTATTTCATCCTAGAAAATTAATACACATCCTTTAGTGCAATGAAATTCAAACATTTTAATCGTTACACACATTAGAAGTAGAAAAATAATAATAGGAGGTACAGGGGCTTTTATATATTATTACGTCATGCTGTTTTTGCTCTTTGTCACGCAAATCTCACACTCCACACTCCCTTGACACGTCTCGTTTACATTTATAAAGCCAGTAGGTATTATTTTTGACAGCATCTTATACGAATACATGGAGTTCGTTTTATACTGGAAGAGAGATTTTTAAAATTAAATAGTGAATCAACAAAAACGTTATACGTATTACTTGAAACCCCCCTCTCCCATTGTCACATATCGTAGCGCTACCACAACACTCCCCATCCTATCTCACAGTGTTGAACGGCTACTAAAGGGGTAAGAGAGGTAGTAGACTTGAGTAATATTTTCTCATACATAGTTAAAGATGAAAATATGAAGATTGACTCAGAATAGGAACTGTGAACATCCACCTCCAATCTTTGGAGACATCCATTAATTACGTGATTATTTGTCTGATAATATTAAACCCCCCGCCACTTGGTGAGATTTGGCAAACCCCCTCTACCACTCACGTGAGATTCACCCCGTAAATTTTAAACAAATTCTATAATATATTACTAACTATATAAGCATTAATGTACTGATGAAACTTTTTTGCGAACAACATGAGAAACTCTAAAACTAGTAAAAAAATTGATTCGTGTTTTTTAACAAAATTTAATTATAATATATTTTCTTTAAACTCAAAAGTTGACGAGGTTTTCAATGACCCCCTATTTTTAAATGAGATCTGGTGAGATTTTGCCCTCCCCATATTTTATATGTTGAATTTTAATAATGAAACATTTTAAAAGTAAATTTGTCATTAGGAATTAAAGTCAATTTGTTTATAAAATGAGAATTTAAAATTACAGTAGGTGCCTTTTCAAAATTTATTCAGTTCTCCGGATTTATCATCCCTTACCTTGTGTAGCTACCTGTAGTTATCCTACCATCTCATCATCCTATATAATATTGATTTATTTACTATTTACATGACTTCAGTTTAGGATTAGTTAATCGGTAGTCACTTAATTAAAAGGACATCCATCATGGGGATAGTAAGGGTCTAGCAAAATCTCAAAACTCATTTAAAGGGAGGAGGAGTCGTTAAAAGTCTTACGTTAACTCTATATAATGTAAATTTTACGTGAGGCGTTTACAATTTCTCAAAAGCGAAAAGTAGGGTCCAAATTAAAAGATAACACCATACGTAATTAATTCCGCAGACCTTTGTACTAAATTATTTTAATTTGTAGACACTATAGACTATATGCCTACAAATATAATATAAAACTAACTAAGTACCTATATAATTAAACGGTATTTTTACGCATAGAGTACCTATATTATTATAATTGGCTACACGTGAGTAATTAACTTTTATTACTTTCTACCACGCAGTTATAATTGTCGAACAGATTAGTTTTCTAATTGCTTTATTGCAGTTGACTTTTGGCTATTCTAATTTTAGAATTCATGTCTAACTTATTACATACAGATATATTGCATTAGTTTTTGTATATGGGCCCGAACTCTGAATATATTCTTGGCAATTATGGAAATAGTTTGCAGAAATTGATATTTTGTAACACTATTTTTGTGAGCGCCCCATGTATATTTAATTGCGAATGAATATGTGTGTTAAAATAGTTATAATCTGTATTCAAATTAAGGTTTAAAAATAAAAATATTAGTAGAAGGTTAATTCAAATTCTTATTTGCAAATTAAATTCGTGGTATTTATTAGAAATACTAGCTGTGCCCGCGACTTTGTTTGCGTGGGATAGTGACTTTTGGCAGCATTAAAAATTTTTTTTTCTATATTTTTATTTTTTGGGCCGTAAGCCCTTTTGCCGACGTCATTACACAAAAACTTTCATTCCTTATTTTTACCCCCTTTAGGGTAAAACTTTTACAAACTTTAAATGTCGTATTTATATCTAATCAAAAGCCTAAAAAATCTTTAAAAATTCCGCACAAACTTTCCTATTGCAGCCCCTTACAACCCTTTTTTCGCATTAAAATGTAGTCTATGTCCTTTCTCAAGCTCTAGACTATCTCTGTACCAAATTTCATTTAAATCGGTTCAGTAAATTTTAGGCGAGATTGTGTAGCATACAGACAGAGTTACTTTCGCATTTATAATATTCCGCGAATTTATTTTCATCGATTTTTCCTTATGAATAAGATATTTTCCCGCAGTAAAACGTAGCCTATGTGTTAATCAAGGCTGTCAGCTAACTCCATACCAAATTTTATTAAAATCGCTCCAGCCGTTTAGACGTGAAGAAGTAACAAACATACACACTCACACACTCGCAAACTTACGCCTTTATAATATTAGTGTGATATGTTCCAATTAGATAACGTTTTGTCATTCTTATGTGGAGTTTCGATAACTTACTACAACGCCTAAATGGTTTTATATTATAATTTCAAATCGATTTCATCTATTTTATTATACTGAATTAGTCTGATGTTTTCGTTAATTTACGATTTTTCTGTTAAGCTGAATATCGTCTAGTTTTATTTTCGTATCTGTTTTTTTTATATTTATGTATGTAATATACGTTTTCAGTCAATTATTAATACAACAATACTTCACTTACTTTAGACCAATTCCTCGAGTTTTTACACTTCTATATCAACTCAGGGTTTGCTCAATTTGGTGACAACTTCTATAAGCAAGTATTTGGGGTGGCCATGGGGGGAGCATGTAGTCCTATATTAGCGGAGTTAGTCCTTAATAAATTGATAGATGAATGCATTAAGAAACTTCCGTTTGACATCCCCTTCTTTTACAAATATGTAGACGATTGGCACGGAAAATTTGGTTAACGAAATACTTTCCTCTTTCCATCCTTCCTTGAATTTTACCTTTGAAATAGAAAACAATAACACTCTTCCATTCCTAGACGTTCTTATCATCAGAGATAACAATCAATTTAAGTTCGATTGGTACTCTAAACCTACCAACTCAGGAAGGTATCTTAACTTTCTATCATGTCATCCTCTCAAATACAAAATAAATACCATTCTAAATCTAAAACAAAGGGCACAAAGGCTAAGCTCACCAGAATTTATTAAGAAGAATTTCAACAACATTAAAATCTTACTTAAAAGAAATAATTATCCTAAGATATTAATCAACAAATTTCTATGTCAAAACAATAATTACAGTAATGCGCATGATCAGTTAGTGGATATGACTAATGGAACAGCCGTAACAGTGGAAACGGAGACTAATAAGGTTTTTTTCCCGATTCCTTACGTGAAGGGTCTTTCAGAAAAAATTAAAAAGTTGGTCCAAAAACATAATATTGATATTGTGTTTAAACCCATTAATATGAGCTCACAATTTTTTTCGAAACATAAAACTAAGACCAATATTCTCCGAAAAACCAATGCCATATTTCAAAATTCCGTGTTCCAACTGTGATAAAGGGTACATTGGCCAAACAAAAAGACCACTTCAGATAAGAATTCGTGAACACAAAAATGACCACAACAAACAAATTGTGGCAACCCCTCAATACAAAACTGCCCTTTTAAAACACTCCGTGGAAACTGGCCATAAGCCAAACTTTGATAATACTAACATATTATATGTTGAAAATAATTACTTCAAACGACTTTTTCTGGAAGCCTCATTTATTTTAATACATAATGAAAAATCAGTGAATTCTCGATCGGATTTGGAGGATAACCTTATTGTTAACAACTACTTTAACCTATACAACAAATTTAAAATAAATAAAAACAAACAACTTAAAATTACATAACTTACTAATACTATTAAACCTACTATATATCCTAAAACTACTTATTTGTTATACACTTACTCCTACTTTTCACTAATACTGTACATTATTTTAAATTTTTTTAACAATAAATTATCGTGTTTTTTAGTTAGTTTTTATTATAGCGAGTCTTATAACGTTTAATTGTAATTATGTCCTGTTAGTGTTACCACGTGGTTCTGTAAACGTTTTTAAAATAACTTATTTATTTATTATTTTATTTATACAAGTTTTTAGTAGTAATAATATTTATTGTTTTATCGTTTTAAATGTTGTTTGGGGTTAATCGTACTATTACACCAAATATACAGCTTATGTTTCTTAAAATATAACACAAAAAACCAGTAAGTTACTTAATGTATACTGTAAAATTCTGCTGTATAACAATTAATCTTTTTTTAGCCTTGATAAAGGTTCACATCAGAACCGAAACGTTGGTGTCGTTTTTATAATAAATGAACTCTTTACCCCTTAAGCTCTGAGTTTTTATTATTAACATATAAATGCTCGCAGACGAAGTGGCCTAGTGGCAGCATCCTCGACTATCGTTCGAGGGGTTGCGGGTTCGAATCCTGGACCGAAAAAAAAAGAAGCACTGTATTGAGCACAAAATAGGTCTTTTCGATAAATTGGGAAGAATATTAGACACTATGTGCTAGAATAATTAAAATAAAACAATAGATGTCTGGTGTTAATAGTTAACAGTTTGGTTAAAACTAAAACAGAAGTTATGACCATATGTAATCTTATTATAATTCATCCCAATTAGCATTCCTTTGCGATAAGAATAAACAGAACGGTCTTTCAATCTATTCTGAAAATAATTAAACCAAAGTTGAATCATTATACGTAATCTGTCAAACTTTCGCACATTAACAAACGGTTATAGAGTAATTAATTACATAAATATATTTATTGTTGGTATAGATTGAATTTAAGCGTTTATATTGTTAGATTACCACGAATTGCCTTTGTTTCAAAGCTGTAGATTCCACATCATTAATTTTTAGGCAGTACTGTATAGTTGTTTTGTTGTGTATTATAATAAAACAACAACATGACACTAATAACCTGCCACGGTCATCGACTGCTTTAACTAATGAATTTGCTAAATATCGAAGGATATACTCCGGCACAAATTACTTTCAAGCTATTACGTGTAGCTTGGGAACTGGATAGTGTTAGCGTAGGGGTCGTCGGCCAACCAAATACTTCGGCCTTACATTATAATCCTCGCTCTGAAATGCAGGACATACGATATTGATTATCTAGTTGTTTGTTTACGAAAACAACCCTATAAGATGAGATGCGGCTAATGCCAAAAAAAGGGGGGTTCTTTTGTATCATCACACTAAGACAGTAATGTATTCTCGCATACAAATTTACATCCACCTCCATATTAGTACATTCTTGCAATTCGTGTTTCGAACCACTATAAAAAGGGGAGAGTTACTTAATTTAGAACCCCATCAACTCCTTTATCTGCAAAGCCAAGAACACCCCAAATATTGTATATGCCGAACGTACCCCATCATAGCATTTGTTTTTGATAAAATTTATCGTTAATTTTTGAAACATTTTGACTTTATTAGACTAGTCACCTAGAAGTGATCCAGACTTTTGATGAGTGAATGAATGATAAAAATCATATTTTGGACTTAAATGTTTTCGGAACTTTATAAACCATATGTCTCTAATTCTAACCCTTCTTATTTAGAACATTAATCCTTTAGGTTGCCACAGACCTTATTTTAAAAAGACCTGAACCACATCTAGTCTGAATGCTCGAAAATTATGTATTAAGTAACACCAGACTTGTGAAGGATAATTATAACTGACAGTAAACAAGATTATAGTCAGGAACTTTCGTTACTTACTAAGAACATGAAACCCTTAAGGTACCATAGACCTTAGGTTATGAAGTCCTGAACTGCATTTAGTCTGAATGCCCTAAAATTATATATTATCATATAGGACTAGACTGTGAAGGATAACAATAAATAAAGTTAGACAGGATTATAGTTAGAGACCTTGTTATTTAGAACATGGGTCCTTTGGATTGCCACAGACCTTATTTTAAAAAGACCTGAACTACCTTTAATCTAAATGCTCCAAAATTGTGTATTACTGTAGCACCAGACTGTGAAGGATAATTATTATAACTGACAGTAAACAAGATTATAGTCAGGAACTTTCGTTACTGAGAACATGAGAATCCTTTAGAGTGCCACAGACCTTAGTTTAAGAAGAACTGGACTACATTTAGTCTGAGTGCCCTAAAATTATATATTATCATATAGGACTAGAATGTGAAAGATAACAATAAATAAAGTTAGACAGGATTATAGTTAGAGACCTTGTTATTTAGAACATGGGTCCTTTGGATTGCCACAGACCTTATTTTAAAAAGACCTGAACTACCTTTAATCTAAATGCTCCAAAATTGTGTATTACTGTAGCACCAGACTGTGAAGGATAATTATTATAACTGACAGTAAACAAGATTATAGTCAGGAACTTTCGTTACTGAGAACATGAGAATTCTTTAGAGTGCCACAGACCTTAGTTTAAGAAGACCTGGACTACATTTAGTCTGAGTGCCCTAAAATTATATATTATTATATGGGACTAGACTGTGAAGGACAACAATAAATAAAGTTAGACTGGATTATAGTTAGAGACCTTGTTATTTAGAACATGGGTCCTTTGGATTGCCACAGACCTTATTTTAAAAAGACCCGAACTACCTTTAATCTAAATGCTCCAAAATTGTGTATTACTGTAGCAACAGACTGTGAAGGATAATTATTATAACTGACAGTAAACAAGATTATAGTCAGGAACTTTCGTTACTGAGAACATGAGAATCCTTTAGAGTGCCACAGACCTTAGTTTAAGAAGACCTGGACTACATTTAGTCTGAGTGCCCTAAAATTATATATTATCATATAGGACTAGAATGTGAAAGATAACAATAAATAAAGTTAGACAGGATTATAGTTAGAGACCTTGTTATTTAGAACATGGGTCCTTTGGATTGCCACAGACCTTATTTTAAAAAGACCTGAACTACCTTTAATCTAAATGCTCCAAAATTGTGTATTACTGTAGCACCAGACTGTGAAGGATAATTATTATAACTGACAGTAAACAAGATTATAGTCAGGAACTTTCGTTACTGAGAACATGAGAATTCTTTAGAGTGCCACAGACCTTAGTTTAAGAAGACCTGGACTACATTTAGTCTGAGTGCCCTAAAATTATATATTATCATATAGGACTAGAATGTGAAAGATAACAATAAATAAAGTTAGACAGGATTATAGTTAGAGACCTTGTTATTTAGAACATGGGTCCTTTGGATTGCCACAGACCTTATTTTAAAAAGACCCGAACTACCTTTAATCTAAATGCTCCAAAATTGTGTATTACTGTAGCAACAGACTGTGAAGGATAATTATTATAACTGACAGTAAACAAGATTATAGTCAGGAACTTTCGTTACTGAGAACATGAGAATCCTTTAGAGTGCGACAGACCTTAGTTTAAGAAGACCTGGACTACATTTAGTCTCAGTGCCCTAAAATTATATATTATCATATAGGACTAGAATGTGAAAGATAACAATAAATAAAGTTAGACAGGATTATAGTTAGAGACCTTGTTATTTAGAACATGGGTCCTTTGGATTGCCACAGACCTTATTTTAAAAAGACCCGAACTACCTTTAATCTAAATGCTCCAAAATTGTGTATTACTGTAGCACCAGACTGTGAAGGATAATTATTATAACTGACAGTAAACAAGATTATAGTCAGGAACTTTCGTTACTGAGAACATGAGAATCCTTTAGAGTGCCACAGACCTTAGTTTAAGAAGACCTGGACTACATTTAGTCTGAGTGCCCTAAAATTATATATTATCATATAGGACTAGAATGTGAAAGATAACAATAAATAAAGTTAGACAGGATTATAGTTAGAGACCTTGTTATTTAGAACATGGGTCCTTTGGATTGCCACAGACCTTATTTTAAAAAGACCTGAACTACCTTTAATCTAAATGCTCCAAAATTGTGTATTACTGTAGCACCAGACTGTGAAGGATAATTATTATAACTGACAGTAAACAAGATTATAGTCAGGAACTTTCGTTACTGAGAACATGAGAATCCTTTAGAGTGCCACAGACCTTAGTTTAAGAAGACCTGGACTACATTTAGTCTGAGTGCCCTAAAATTATATATTATCATATAGGACTAGAATGTGAAAGATAACAATAAATAAAGTTAGACAGGATTATAGTTAGAGACCTTGTTATTTAGAACATGGGTCCTTTGGATTGCCACAGACCTTATTTTAAAAAGACCCGAACTACCTTTAATCTAAATGCTCCAAAATTGTGTATTACTGTAGCAACAGACTGTGAAGGATAATTATTATAACTGACAGTAAACAAGATTATAGTCAGGAACTTTCGTTACTGAGAACATGAGAATCCTTTAGAGTGCGACAGACCTTAGTTTAAGAAGACCTGGACTACATTTAGTCTCAGTGCCCTAAAATTATATATTATCATATAGGACTAGAATGTGAAAGATAACAATAAATAAAGTTAGACAGGATTATAGTTAGAGACCTTGTTATTTAGAACATGGGTCCTTTGGATTGCCACAGACCTTATTTTAAAAAGACCTGAACTACCTTTAATCTAAATGCTCCAAAATTGTGTATTACTGTAGCACCAGACTGTGAAGGATAATTATTATAACTGACAGTAAACAAGATTATAGTCAGGAACTTTCGTTACTGAGAACATGAGAATCCTTTAGAGTGCCACAGACCTTAGTTTAAGAAGAACTGGACTACATTTAGTCTGAGTGCCCTAAAATTATATATTATCATATAGGACTAGAATGTGAAAGATAACAATAAATAAAGTTAGACAGGATTATAGTTAGAGACCTTGTTATTTAGAACATGGGTCCTTTGGATTGCCACAGACCTTATTTTAAAAAGACCTGAACTACCTTTAATCTAAATGCTCCAAAATTGTGTATTACTGTAGCACCAGACTGTGAAGGATAATTATTATAACTGACAGTAAACAAGATTATAGTCAGGAACTTTCGTTACTGAGAACATGAGAATCCTTTAGAGTGCCACAGACCTTAGTTTAAGAAGACCTGGACTACATTTAGTCTGAGTGCCCTAAAATTAGATATTATCATATAGGACTAGAATGTGAAAGATAACAATAAATAAAGTTAGACAGGATTATAGTTAGAGACCTTGTTATTTAGAACATGGGTCCTTTGGATTGCCACAGACCTTATTTTAAAAAGACCTGAACTACCTTTAATCTAAATGCTCTAAAATTGTGTATTACTGTAGCACCAGACTGTGAAGGATAATTATTATAACTGACAGTAAACAAGATTATAGTCAGGAACTTTCGTTACTGAGAACATGAGAATCCTTTAGAGTGCCACAGACCTTAGTTTAAGAAGAACTGGACTACATTTAGTCTGAGTGCCCTAAAATTATATATTATCATATAGGACTAGAATATGAAAGATAACAATAAATAAAGTTTGACAGGATTATAGTTAGAGACCTTGTTATTTAGAACATGGGTCCTTTGGATTGCCACAGACCTTATTTTAAAAAGACCTGAACTACCTTTAATCTAAATGCTCCAAAATTGTGTATTACTGTAGCACCAGACTGTGAAGGATAATTATTATAACTGACAGTAAACAAGATTATAGTCAGGAACTTTCGTTACTGAGAACATGAGAATCCTTTAGAGTGCCACAGACCTTAGTTTAAGAAGACCTGGACTACATTTAGTCTGAGTGCCCTAAAATTATATATTATTATATGGGACTAGACTGTGAAGGACAACAATAAATAAAGTTAGACAGGATTATAGTTAGGGACCTTTTGATTTAGAACGTTGGTCATTTAGGATACCATAGACCTTAGATCGTGAACTACATTTAGTCTAAGCGCTCCAAAATGAAGCATTATTATTATTAGGTAGGACGAGACTGTAGGGGTGCCTTCGTTACTTAAAACACGAGCCCCTTTGAGGTCATGGACCCCAAGTTTAGGAACTCTTTTTTATATTGAAGCCTGAGTGCTTTAAGATCCGTTATTTCCTTGAATATTCCAGTAACACTATACGCATTAATGGAAAGATAATATCAACAAGAGCAAAAATTCGCAATAGCGTCATCAAGAACGAAAACCTAAACACATAATCTGTGGTGCCATGTCATGGTTTGTTTACGTACAAGTTATTACAAAAACGTAAACGTTTTCCAGAAAACCGCTGCCACTTCGTCCGTGGCGGTTATCATCTCGATCGAACTACGTTCGATTTATTGCAATCTGTCCAAAATTAAATTCGTGTAAAAACACACACTTATATGTGTATATTTGTACACGTACACTCACATATGGATTGTTTCTAAGGTCAGCTCAAAATTATCGTCCACGTGATGCTATTCGCAACCTATCCCAAGGTAAAGTCGGTAATAACCGATCTGTGTTCAGTATGGTTTTTGTACAGTGTTCGATAAAAATGTTTGAGCGAGCTGCCAGCACAAGTCGTTCAATTAATTTATAGGATTTCCTAGCCAGAAAGGCAAAAAACGAAACCCTTACTGTTTTTGAGTTTTCGATTTTTTGGCAGTCTCTCGTAGCCTTTTCAATTTTAGATTCAAAAAATTAGGATACTATTATACCAAATAATATGTGAAAGCTTTTGTAAATGTAGCTTTTTGATTTTTTTTTTAAAATATTGAGACAATACAATTTTGATGGTGACTTTTACTGCAAAAATATTTCATTCATTAACATTTTTTGTGTTTTATTCACAATTAGTGATTTAACTTCCTATCCTACAATTCAAAATTACATTGTTGTATATTTTTGAATCGGTTCTGTGAATTTGGTTTTGGAGTTTCTCCGTAAATTTTCATACGTATGAATTAACTTTCGAAGGCCTTCAAACTACAAACAGAAAATGAGTCTGATAAAAGTTCTACACACGTTGTGTGACCTTTTTGTTCGATGTTGTTATTAAATAGATGTAAGTAAGTATCTATTTGCGTAAACAAATGTTAATTTTATTCATGTTTCAAAAACTAAAGTATAATTTACAATGTCTTCGTATGGAAGTGCTAGGTAGGTACTTGCTTAGAAATGGATAAACTTATCCATTATTTATTATAATAAATACGGAACACTTTAATTGACGCGACACGTTTTTATTTATATATATCTTATTAATTGTGGATAATAATCGACAGAAAATTATGGCACATTTAAAGAACAAAATTTTCACTTTTAATTTGAACTTGATTGATAATAATAATGGTTTTTTGAATTGTCATCAAGAAAACATTTCGTAAACATCATTTCAACGTTTAGGTATTGTCTATTTATTTTGTGAAAATTTGTTTCCCATGTAGTCACGGGCGATTGGCTTATGTACATAAATCCGATATCCTTTGTCCTGAATGTTTCGGCTTTTCAGTTTCGTATTTCCCCTTTTTTCTGACGATTATATTCCAATAAAGTGGTAGCAATATCCCTTAAGCAAATAATGGGCGGAATTTTTGTTAAAATTATTCTTTTGAAGCTAAAACTTTTTCCTAAACAAAAGTGATTTTTTTTTATACCTCAGCAGGAGGAGGAATATTATCATTACAGAAAATAAATTAAAAGCACGACTCTTTTTTGCTGTACGATCGTTCAATAAATAAATTGCGGAAAATTTCAGTAATCAATTGTTTAATCGAAAAATGAATTACAGAAATACATAAATCGTTTGCTGTATGTATGTAATTATTAATAACGCATTTGAACGGAAAATTAACAATAATGATGTTTAATTAATACTGCAATCTCGGAGTTATTGACCGATTAACAATCGCGATATTGATAATTAATAAGTACGTTTTTGATATGCACTGCTGATACCATGTTCGTTTAACTGGCACAAGTAGCTACACATTTAGGTTTTAATTACCGTAAAAAAACCCTCTCTTAATAAGAACTTCGGTTATAACGTACTCAATCAAAAGTTCAGACCAATGTTATGGAGCACTTTTGATGAAACAAATAACAAACCAAGAACTGCAACAATTTCCACAATATTTGAAAATTGTGTACTTTTCTAATTAATTTATAAAACCAAAGAGACTGTAAGCAAATGTGTCTAATTCTGTTTCAGCGAGCATTTATTTTTTTTTTAATCCCCCTGTGTATGTTACAATCGAGTTACTGTAATTAACCGAGAGTGAAATAGATTCTTCTATTAAGTTAGCTACAAGACAAGTTCTACCCCTATTGGGACTCTAAGTTCATATTTATTGACATGAAGTACCAAATGTAGGTGGACAATTAAGCTGCATTCAATGCAGAACGCATGCTTCAATTCATTACGAGACGCCACTGATGGTAAGACACATTTCGAGACCCAAAGGGCTACTTTAGAAATAGATATAAAATGTGGAGAGGAATAAAGAAAGATCTGTACTTCAGTACAATAAATATGGATGTAGGATGTTCCAGTTTTAAAGAAATGGGGTAATTAATAGTAGAACTGATGACTTTGTGATATCATATGGGCATGTCATTAATTTTCTCCTTAATTGGGTTGCAAAATAAATTCTGTTCTCTACTGGAACTGTACTCGCTCCTCTCTGTTCCCACGTTTGCTGACATAAAATGCAACGAATATAGAAGAGTAATTGAGCTGCATTCAATGCAGAACATATGCTTTAATTCAGTAAGAGAACTACTAATGGCAGATAGGACACGATTCGAAACCCGAAGGGCTACTTTAGAAGTAGATATAAAATGTGGAGAGGAATAATGAAAGACCTGTACTTCAATACAATAAATAGGAATATGGGATATTCCAGTTTTAGAGAAATGGGGTGATTAATAATAGAACAGATGGCCTTGTGATACCATATGGACATGTCATTAATTTTCTCCTTAATTGGGTTGCAAGATACGTTCTATGCTCTCCTAGAACTCTACTCGCTCCTCTCACTTCCCACATTTGCTGTAATGCAATGTAGGATAATAATTGAGCTGCATTCAATGCAGAACACATGATTCACTTTATTACTTTTTGAGACGCGAAGAGCGACTACATTCGAGATATTAAATGCAAAAGTATTATCTACACGAATTGGGATAGAGAAAGTCCTGAAACAAAATGCATCTGTTTGTTAAATAGTTAAGGAGATGGGATGTTCCCGTTTTGAGAAATTGTGAAAATTAGCTGGAAATAGGCAGGAAAGAATGTGCGTGTAAAACTAGTCTTCGAATTGACAACCTCAACGTTATTTATGGTGATGATACAGATATTATATTATATGAGTACATCATGTAAAATAAGTTTATTCTCGTATTAGCATCGATTATACATATTTTTTGTAGAAAATTAACACAACTTGTACATCTTGCACGCCTTTCCAAACCCCCGGGGACCACGCCCAATAAAATAATTGAAACATTTGCTACCGCGTGTATGTATGTATGTATGTAAGTAATGTACTGTTTTTGTTGTAAGTGAACACTGAACCCACCTAGATGATGGAATTGACGTTTACTCTTGTTTATTACCTTTGTGGGTTTTTCAATTATTCTTTTATTATGGGCCTACCGTAAATAGCGCTGTTATTGCCAGTTACGGGTAATTTAGGAAACTTGGCGTATTAATTAGGAACCTTGGAAACAATTCCGTGCGTTTCGGCCTCAATTGTTCATCGTCATTACGCGAAAATAATTTTTTTCAATTGGCTATGGAATGTATATGAAAACATTTTTTTATACATGCGTATGCATCTATTAACGTATCTATTTTTGCATATTGTATCATAACATGGTGTATTATTGTACGGCCAGTTTCCGCTGTAAACTATACTCGGTATACTCGGTTATGCTCACCATGCTAAACCTATACGTTTAATTGAACTAATTGCATTTAATTACTCCATTTGTTGCGTTCCATACTTACTACATTTCCTGGTTGCAATAATTAATGAACTGCATAATGTTTTTGAAATGATTGCCTTGAGGCTAATGTACTCTGTTTTTTTATGGTTATGTGGGCAAATGTAATCGCTATATCGATTTAAAAATACAATTGTTTTTATGGAAACACTTTAATTTGAAATAAATATCTTTTACGTGTACTTTTTTTCGAAAAAAAGTGACCTATTGTGTTACTATTGCTGCTTCTGCCCTTTAATAAATGATGACAGTCTAATAGGTTTTCGTATTATTTTTATAGTAGTCCAAGTATTGTAGATAAACAAAAGCAAAAAGATATTTCAACGATGTCACCCAATGCCAATAATTATTTTAGATTTCCATTACCTAATAGCACAACAACAAATTGTTCAGGAGAAAGATCTTTTTCCACTCTAAAAAGAGTGAAAACATTTTTACGCGCAAGCATGGGCCAAGATGAACTTAATGCTCTTGCATTACTGTCTATTAAAGCTCAACTAGTCCAAGAAATTAATTATGACGATATAATCGATGTTTTTGCGCGGACCAAAGCCAGGAAAAAGAAATTTTCAAGTTGATTAATATTAAAAAAAATATTTATTATTTATCTAAGGCATATAAATTGTTTATCTTTCATGTTTATTAGTTGTATTTAAAAATTATACGTCAATAAAATAAAGTTATTTAGAAATAAAAATATTGGATCAAAATTAATGAAATCCATTTTATCAAAAAGGGCGGCGCATCAAACGGGGCCTAGGGCGGCAGCAAACCTAAATCCGTTACTGTGTAACATTCTAAAAAAATCTGCTTCATTCTCATCCCCACTCCGTGCTGTTTGCTGGGTGAGTTGTGACATCAGTAGACGCCTGGCGGGGATGACTAATCGATTGATAATAATTGATCAGTTATCGACCATTGAGAGTTGAAGATTATTACAGTACTAATATCGCTATTAAAAATTGGGGGTTGATGGTAGAAGGATGAAAATTAAGGGTTATATGTACATATTTTTAAATGCCAAGTCATAAAAAAATAAAAATAAAAATTTTGTCCAAAAAATTAAAAAGTTAGGGGTGGACAACCCTTATCACTTAGGGTTATTAAAAATAGATAGTTCCCGATTCTCAGACCTACTGAATATGCATATAAAATTTCATAAAAATCGGTCTAGCCGTTTCGGAGGGGTATGGTAACCAACATTGTGACACGAGAATTTTGTATATTGGAAGATTACAAGATATCATATTGGAATATTTCCGCTCATTTTAGGATTGTATTGAGAGATGATAGACTTTCTGACATCGACTTCATTGTATCACCTCAAAAATGATCAGTTTAAAGTTATGTTGGCAAATATCGTATCAAGATTATTTTAAACATTGTCTGTCGTATATTTCGATTGACAGTTGACGCATTATTGCCTAAATGATCCTTCTTGATGCCCATTGATATCTTATCATCTTGAAAAAGATCAAATTAGGGTTCGATTGACATATTTGAGGAAGATATAAATATACAATTATTTTAGACGGGCAGCGTTTCGTTTATGAATGATAATTTTAGACATCGATTGACATTGTTTGGGTAAAGATAATCAATAAAAAATTTGAGTAGTGGAACATAGCAAATCATTTTAGATGTTGATAAGATATCCTTTATTGCTAAGTAAATGATCATTTTAAACACCCAGTTGACAGACAACGTATCCTCATATAAAATGCATTTTTCGGCATCGATTGACACCAGTTTACTTTAAAAATACTTAGTTCAGTGGCGTAACAATAGGGTGACAGGGCTGGCAAAATGCCACGGGCTCCCGACCCAAGAGGCCGCGAGCTCAAAAACATTTTTTTACATTGTACCTGAGTATTTTATTTTATTTGAAAAGTATATTTTTATAAGTTCTGTTTAAAATTCAGTGAGACGACTAAAGACCATAATACAATTTCAAGTTAATAACATTAAATCCTAATAGATGGGCAGGACGTTATGATGCCATTTTTGTCCAAAAAGCGCTAACGAAAACAATTCTGTTATATTGCAAATCAGATGAAAGAAATGAAGCTGTTTCGCTCAAAAAGAAGATCGAAAACTACAATTTTATTATGTTATTGGTTTTCCATTGCAAGATCCTACTTACTATCGATGCAGCCTCTAAAGCACTTCAGTCTAAAGCCACCGATCTTTTAAATGCATTAAAACGTTTGATAATTTGTCTAGAAGAATTGGGAAGGTATCGACATGAATTTGAAAATTTAAAAATGGAAGTAAATAGTGTAACAGAAAAATGGTCCATCACCCCTGAATTTTTTAAAACTCGTCAGAGGAAGGTAAAACGCCATTTTGATAAGCTTTGCGAAGATGAGCGTCTCCAAGATCCGGAAAGTTGGTTCAAAGTGGACATATTTTATCGAGTACCTATAAGACATCATTATAAACCAACTGAAATCGCGTTTCCTTCAAATGAATGAAATTGTTTCAAATTTCAGTGTTTTGCAGCCTTCAACTTTAAAAGTTTTAAATGACACTGATCTATTAAAAAAAGCTCTAGAATTTGTTGGGATATATGAAAAAGACATATCTGAATCATTTGCCAAAGAAATTCTCAGTTTTCGATCCACTTTAAGAGACGAAATAGAAAAATCTTCGTGTATTAGAGACCTTGTTGATTTATTAATAATAAAAAATCATTTTATGTCCTGCAGCTTTCCTGAAGTATGCACTGCATTAATGTTATTTCTTTCAATTCCTGTGACTACAGCTAGTGCTAAACGATCATTTTCAAAACTAAAATTGATAAAAAACCTATTAAGAAACTCTATGAGACAAGACAGGTTATGTAACTTGGCTATTCTGTCTATTGAAAATTCTATGGCTCCATCTTTAAACTTTGATTATGTTATAGACACTTTTGCGGAACAGAAAGCTCGAAAAAAATATTTTTCTTAATAAATATCTTATTGAAATTAAATTGTTATTTTTATTTCATTGTAAATGTATGCAGGTTTCCTTACGATGTTGTTCCTTCACCGAAAAGCTAGCGAATAGATGATGAATGCATTGAGATATTATGTTCTATGGATGAATTGTGAAGTCTCCAATACGCATTGGGCTAGCGTGGGGACTACAGACCAGTCCCTCTTGCCTAAGAGAGGAGGCCTATGGCCATTAGTGGGACATATACAACATACAACGTGTAATTGAGTACGCTGAAAATCTCGAAGTTTATTAAAATTAAACTGAGTACAACGTGACGATTTTTACTGATAGGGCCCTATCAAAAGAATTTGCCACGGGCCCCAGATGATATAGTTACGCAACTGACTTAGTTAATGAATATTGCAAATGGCAGATATATTAATTGAAATAATCTTGATATTGATCATTTTAGATATTAATGCTCCAGTTTTAATTACAAAATTTCCTAAAATGCTGTTAGCTGCAAATATCTGTAGAACGTAAAATTTATTCCTTTCTATTGATACATTTTTACAACTTTGGTTTAGTCAATGATTTATTGGAAGTTTCATATCTATAGTTTATTAATTAAGGTAAATTAATTTATAAAGTGCGACCCTCATGTCATTAGTCGATTTCAAATAATTGCGGACGAAGAACTTCATGTCATTGTTTTTATCCTTTTCATGTTTCATTTCTTGTTATTTTAGGTAAACAACAGATTCTTGATCTTCTCTATTTAAAATGAGCAAGGAAATTGTTTTTTTTTAATTTCTGTATTTTTTAGTACGTCCTTAGCCCACAACAATATAACAGAAATTAAATTTCACGGGAAACCGGTTTAATTTTGTCGTTTATTTAATAGTCGACGCTCCCTCAACGTTATTCTAAATCGAAATATAACTTTCGACATAGGATATTTTACACCTGATGTTTATCTTTCATTTCATCTACCTTTTTTGTAATTATGTTGATGCCACCTGATCACCTTAATCCAGAGGACGACTTATTGTTTGTTAAATGTAACTTTACATTACCTTCCTCCTCGTTTTTAGGTTGAAAATTTATTTGTATTTTTAGGCTAAAGGACTAAATGGCACACATGTCAAAATTATACTGGAATTAAAAAAAAAAACGCCGTTAAGGAAGTAAGTTACTAAAAGCGAATTTTGGATTAAAAAGGATCCTGTTGAATTTGAAATTAAAAATGAATATTATTTTGACGTTTTTTTGTTGGATTAGGCTTAATTTTCTTTTATCTGAACGTGTTGATAATTTTTGAAGGGTGGAAATAAATTATTTAATCGAATGGCTTTGAAAAATTATACCTAGGTATAAGAAATATCCGTTAAATTCGATCCCTCATCCCCTACATACCATATAGACACCGTTAAATATCTAGAAAATATGATTTAGATCGAAAAATGATTTTTGTATGTACCTAAATTGTTTGAATATTCTTTCGAATGTTATTAAAAGTAGTCTCCTAATAAGGGTTCGATAGGTACGATACAAAGTCTTCTACTCTCTCACCATCAGAGTGCTTGATTATGGCGAGTCTTCTTCCCTCTCACTATCAGAGTGATTAATTATGGCGAGCCTTCTTGCCTCTCACCATCTTAGTACTTTTAATGGCGTATCTTTTCTTTTCTCATCATCGATAGACATGAGTCAGGTGAGTCTTCTCGTCTCTCACTGTCAGGAAGTTTGATTCAAGAGAGTCCCCTAGCCTCTTACCATCAGATGGTTTGATTCTGGTTAGTCTATTTGCCTCCCATCATCAAGGTGCTTTATTCAGTTATTCTACTTGCCTCTCGTCATCAAGATGCTTAATTCTGGTGAGTTTTCATGCCTCTAATCATCGTAGCAGTTTTTAGGGTCATTTTATTCGTTTCTTATCATCCAGGTATTTGAATCCGACGAGTCTTCTCGCCTCTCACCATCAGTAGGTTTGATTTAGGCGAAAATGTTTAATTCAGGCGAACTTGCTCGACTCTTACCATCGAGCAGCTCGATTCAGGTGAAGTTATTCGTATTTCATCATAAGGATTTTTGATTCACTGGAGTCTCTTCATTTAAAACAATCGTGGCATTTTTTTTAGGGCGAATCTTATTTTCTTTCTTCATTGGGGTACTTGACTCAGGCGAGTGTATTATTGAATCAGGAGGTTTACTTTAGGTATATCTTTTAACCATCGAGGGTATTCAGGCGAGTCTTCTTGGCCTTCATCATCAGAAGATTTGATACAGGTGGGATTTCTCGTTTCTCACCATTAGGAGGTTTGATTTAGATGAGTCCTTATGCCTCTCACCATTACCATTAGTAATATTAAATTAGGTGAGTTTTCAAATTTCTCGACATAAGGAAGTTTCATTCAGGAGGGTTTTGCTCGCCTCTCACCAGCAGGGTGATTTTTGTGCCTCTTGCCATCGTGGTGCTTTCTGTAGCGAATATTTTCTTTTCTCATAATGAGAGTACTTGACTAATGTGAGGTTTCTTGCCTCGCGCTATCAGGAGGTTTAATTTTGATGAACTTTGTGCCACTCACTATCAGGAGGTTTGATTCAAGTGTAACTTCATGTCCCTCATCATCAGAAGATTTGATGCAGGTGGGATTTCTCGTTTCTCAACATTAGAAGGTTTGATTCAGATGAGTGATTATGCCTCTCGCCATTACCATTAGGAATATTAAATTAATTGAATTTTCAAACTTCTCAACATAAGGAGGTTTCATTCAAGAGAGTCTTGCTCGCCTCTCCCCAGCAGAATCAATTTTTTGTTTCTCGCCATCGTGGTGCTTTCTGTAGCGAATATTTTCTTTTCTCATAATGGGAGTACTTGACTAATGTGAGGTTTCTTGCCTCGCGCTATCAGGAGATTTAATTTTGATGAATCCTTGTGCCACTCACTATCAGGAGGTTTGATTCAAGTGATTCTTCATGGCTATGAACATCAGAAGATTTGATGCAGGTGGGATTTCTTGTTTCTCACCCTTAGGAGGTTTGATTCGGATGAGTCCTAATGGCTCTCGCCATTCCATTAGGAATATTAATTAAGGTGAGTTTTTAAACTTCTTCACATAAGGAGGTTTCATACAGGAGAGTCTTGCTCGCCTCTCACTAGCAGGTTGAATTTTTTGCCTCTCGCCATCGTGGTGCTTTCTGTAGCGAATATTTTCTTTTCTCATAATGGGAATACTTGACTCATGTGAAGTTTCTCGCCTCGCGCTATCAGGAGGTTTGATTTTGATGAATCTTCGTGCCACTCACTATCAGGAGGGTTGATTCAGATGAGTCCTTATGCCATTCACCATCACCATTAGGAATATTAATTTAGGTGAGTTTTCAAACTTCTCCACATAAGGAGGTTTCATACAGGAGAGTCTTGCTCGCCTCTCACTAGCAGGTTGAATTTTTTGCCTCTCGCCATCGTGGTGCTTTCTGTAGCGAATATTTTCTTTTCTCATAATGGGAATACTTGACTCATGTGAAGTTTCTCGCCTCGCGCTATCAGGAGGTTTGATTTTGATGAATCTTCGTGCCACTCACTATCAGGAGGTTTATTCAAGTGTTATTATGTCCCTCATCATCAGAAGTTTGATGCAGGTGGGATTTCTTGTCTTACTACCCTTAGGAGGTTTGATTCGATGATCCTATGCTCTGCCATTTCCCTTAGGAATATTAATTTAGGTGAGTTTTCAAACTTCTCCACATAAGGAGGTTTCATACAGGAGAGTCTTGCTCGCCTCTCACTAGCAGGTTGAATTTTTTGCCTCTCGCCATCGTGGTGCTTTCTGTAGCGAATATTTTCTTTTCTCATAATGGGAATACTTGACTCATGTGAAGTTTCTCGCCTCGCGCTATCAGGAGGTTTGATTTTGATGAATCTTCGTGCCACTCACTATCAGGAGGGTTGATTCAGATGAGTCTTATGCCATTCACCATCACCATTAGGAATATTAATTTAGGTGAGTTTTCAAACTTCTCCACATAAGGAGGTTTCATACAGGAGAGTCTTGCTCGCCTCTCACTAGCAGGTTGAATTTTTTGCCTCTCGCCATCGTGGTGCTTTCTGTAGCGAATATTTTCTTTTCTCATAATGGGAATACTTGACTCATGTGAAGTTTCTCGCCTCGCGCTATCAGGAGGTTTGATTTTGATGAATCTTCGTGCCACTCACTATCAGGAGGGTTGATTCAGATGAGTCCCTTATGCCATTCACCATCACCATTAGGAATATTAATTTAGGTGAGTTTTCAAACTTCTCCACATAAGGAGGTTTCATACAGGAGAGTCTTGCTCGCCTCTCACTAGCAGGTTGAATTTTTTGCCTCTCGCCATCGTGGTGCTTTCTGTAGCGAATATTTTCTTTTCTCATAATGGGAATACTTGACTCATGTGAAGTTTCTCGCCTCGCGCTATCAGGAGGTTTGATTTTGATGAATCTTCGTGCCACTCACTATCAGGAGGGTTGATTCAGATGAGTCCTTATGCCATTCACCATCACCATTAGGAATATTAATTTAGGTGAGTTTTCAAACTTCTCCACATAAGGAGGTTTCATACAGGAGAGTCTTGCTCGCCTCTCACTAGCAGGTTGAATTTTTTGCCTCTCGCCATCGTGGTGCTTTCTGTAGCGAATATTTTCTTTTCATAAAGGGAAGTATTGACTAATGTGAAGTTTCTTGCCTCGCGCTATCAGGAGGTTTGATTTTGATGAATCTTCGTGCCACTCACTATCAGGAGGGTTGATTCAGATGAGTCATTATGCCATTCACCATCACCATTAGGAATATTAATTTAGGTGAGTTTTCAAACTTCTCCACATAAGAGGTTTCATACAGGAGAGTCTTGCTCGCCTCTCACTAGCAGGTTGAATTTTTTGCCTCTCGCCATCGTGTGCTTTCTGTAGCGAATATTTTCTTTCTCATAATGGAATACTTGACTCATGTGAAGTTTCTCGCCTCGCGCTATCAGGAGGTTTGATTTTGATGAATCTTCGTGCCACTCACTATCAGGAGGGTTGATTCAGATGAGTCCTTATGCCATTCACCATCACCATTAGGAATATTAATTTAGGTGAGTTTTCAAACTTCTCCACATAAGGAGGTTTCATACAGGAGAGTCTTGCTCGCCTCTCACTAGCAGGTTGAATTTTTTGCCTCTCGCCATCGTGGTGCTTTCTGTAGCGAATATTTTCTTTTCTCATAATGGGAATACTTGACTCATGTGAAGTTTCTCGCCTCGCGCTATCAGGAGGTTTGATTTTGATGAATCTTCGTGCCACTCACTATCAGGAGGGTTGATTCAGATGAGTCCTTATGCCATTCACCATCACCATTAGGAATATTAATTTAGGTGAGTTTTCAAACTTCTCCACATAAGGAGGTTTCATACAGGAGAGTCTTGCTCGCCTCTCACTAGCAGGTTGAATTTTTTGCCTCTCGCCATCGTGGTGCTTTCTGTAGCGAATATTTTCTTTTCTCATAATGGGATATACTTGACTCATGTGAATTTCTCGCCTCGCGCTATCAGGAGGTTTGATTTTGATGAATCTTTGTGCCACTCACTATCAGGAGGATTGTATTCAGATGAGTATTATGCCATTCACATCACCATTAGGAATATTAATTTAGGTGAGTTTTCAAACTTCTCACATAAGAGGTTTCATCAGGAGAGTTTTGCTCACTAGCAGGTTGAATTTTTTGCCTCTCGCCATCGTGGTGCTTTCTGTAGCGAATATTTTCTTTTCTCATAATGGGAATACTTGACTCATGTGAAGTTTCTCGCCTCGCGCTATCAGGAGGTTTGATTTTGATGAATCTTCGTGCCACTCACTATCAGGAGGGTTGATTCAGATGAGTCCTTATGCCATTCACCATCACCATTAGGAATATTAATTTAGGTGAGTTTTCAAACTTCTCCACATAAGGAGGTTTCATACAGGAGAGTCTTGCTCGCCTCTCACTAGCAGGTTGAATTTTTTGCCTCTCGCCATCGTGGTGCTTTCTGTAGCGAATATTTTCTTTTCTCATAATGGGAATACTTGACTCATGTGAAGTTTCTCGCCTCGCGCTATCAGGAGGTTTGATTTTGATGAATCTTCGTGCCACTCACTATCAGGAGGGTTGATTCAGATGAGTCTTATGCCATTCACCATCACCATTAGGAATATTAATTTAGGTGAGTTTTCAAACTTCTCCACATAAGGAGGTTTCATACAGGAGAGTCTTGCTCGCCTCTCACTAGCAGGTTGAATTTTTTGCCTCTCGCCATCGTGGTGCTTTCTGTAGCGAATATTTTCTTTTCTCATAATGGGAATACTTGACTCATGTGAAGTTTCTCGCCTCGCGCTATCAGGAGGTTTGATTTTGATGAATCTTCGTGCCACTCACTATCAGGAGGGTTGATTCAGATGAGTCATTATGCCATTCACCATCACCATTAGGAATATTAATTTAGGTGAGTTTTCAAACTTCTCCACATAAGGAGGTTTCATACAGGAGAGTCTTGCTCGCCTCTCACTAGCAGGTTGAATTTTTTGCCTCTCGCCATCGTGGTGCTTTCTGTAGCGAATATTTTCTTTTCTCATAATGGGAATACTTGACTCATGTGAAGTTTCTCGCCTCGCGCTATCAGGAGGTTTGATTTTGATGAATCTTCGTGCCACTCACTATCAGGAGGGTTGATTCAGATGAGTCTTATGCCATTCACCATCACCATTAGGAATATTAATTTAGGTGAGTTTTCAAACTTCTCCACATAAGGAGGTTTCATACAGGAGAGTCTTGCTCGCCTCTCACTAGCAGGTTGAATTTTTTGCCTCTCGCCATCGTGGTGCTTTCTGTAGCGAATATTTTCTTTTCTCATAATGGGAATACTTGACTCATGTGAAGTTTCTCGCCTCGCGCTATCAGGAGGTTTGATTTTGATGAATCTTCGTGCCACTCACTATCAGGAGGGTTGATTCAGATGAGTCCTTATGCCATTCACCATCACCATTAGGAATATTAATTTAGGTGAGTTTTCAAACTTCTCCACATAAGGAGGTTTCATACAGGAGAGTCTTGCTCGCCTCTCACTAGCAGGTTGAATTTTTTGCCTCTCGCCATCGTGGTGCTTTCTGTAGCGAATATTTTCTTTTCTATAAAGGGAGATACTTGACTATGTGAGGTTTCTGCTTCGCGCTATCAGGAGGTTTAATTTTGATGAATCTTGTGCCACTCACATCAGGAGGGTTGATTCGAAGTCTTACCATTCAGCCCCAAAATAAATTAAAGTGAGTTTAAACTCCTAAGGGTTACGGAAGTTTCTCGTTCATTACCAGGTTAATTTTTTCTCCGAGTAGGCTTTCGTAGCGAGTATTTTCGATTTTGTCTTTGATCTGACCAGTAGATTCTCGACGGCTTCAAATAATATCTTATTGCACCATAAATTAATTTGTCTTCATGCAATCATTCAAAGTTTATGAGGTCGATGTCTTTTCTATAATTATTCAGCTCAGCTTGCCACATTAGGAAAAATGGATTTAACAAAACGTTTCATTGGAGGGTTTTGCCCCACAGCAGGTTGTAATTTTTTGCCTCTCGCCATCGTGATGCTTTCTGTAGCGAATATTTCTTTTCTATAAAGGGATACTTGACTAATGTGAGGTTTCTTGCCTCGCGCTATCAGAAGGTTTATTTTGATGAATCTTCGTGCCACTCACTATCAGGAGTTGTTCATTCAAATTGAGTGGTATCCCATTAGCCCTCACCATTAGGAAATTAATAGGTGAGTTTTAAACTTCTGTCACATTAAAGGATTTATACAAGAATGTTCTGCTTTTACAATAATATTTTCATGGAATCATCTCGTCTTTTACTATTAGTGTGCTTAATTTCAGGTTAATCATTTTGTCTAAATCCGACTCTTCTACGTATGATGATAAGCAAGAACTCATCTAAATTGAAAAAATTAAATTTTATTAGTTTACAACAAGAAATATTTATAATAGGTAAGTTTGAAAAATCCTAAAAGTAAATAATGTGAAAAAGTTTAAAATTAGCTTTTTTGACCCCCCTCCCGGTTGTCACGCTGTGTCACACTTTCCCGTGACCCCCTGTAAATATTACGTAACAAAAACTGAACACCCCCCCTGAACATGATAAGTTTTGATTGATATTCAAAAATATTTATTATATTTTCATAATAAAATTTAAATAAATTAATAAATATCTTTTGTAACGAACAAATAAATAATATTTCTATTTATCAGAAGTCCAAGGATTATGTAAAAATTCATTTAGATGACCGGCGAACGTCACGTTTCCGTGGACTCCTCTGTCCCCCCCTGTCACATCTTGTCACACTCGGCAAAATACCTCCCCCCCCTGTATGCGAACGTATTTTATGAACGTCCCCTTATCAGTTTTACGTTTTACGGTTTGTTAAGATTTAGATGTATTTCAACTGATGCTGCGAAACTTTTTAACGCTACTGTAGATACAAACAGGCCATTTACGATTTACGCGTGTCTGTGTGTTTTCACATACGTATATGTACGTAAAACTAGGTAACCACCAGCACCAATAGTAGACCGAACCGCCAAACCCAAATGAGCCCCAAAAAAATTAAACTGAGTTAAAGTGTAAGCGTGTACGCAAGTTTTTCGATGATTACCAGTGCTCTATAATTTTTTCTCCGAAGTAGGAACGGCGGTAGCAGTCAGTATTTGTCGATTTTGTCTTTGCTCCGACCAAGTAGATATTCGACGGCTTCAAATAATATTTATATGCACCATAAAATACATTTGTCCTTGCATGCAAATCGATTCTAAAGATTTAATTTGAATGTGTCGATGTCTTAATTATAATTATTCACGCACAAAACTTGAGAGGCCCACAAATATGGAAAACATCGCGCCATTTAACAGACAATCGTTTCAGTGATTTACATTGTAATTTATTATCTATCACAAAATAGTATTCTTCTTGTTTTTTGTTACCTTTTCGATCGTTCAATAATTGTATTTATTGTTTTGCTTGTTTTTTTATGGATATTAACGTAACCGTAGAGTGTTCTTCAAACTGAGTGGTACATTAGACGTGCTAGGGAAACTAAAGGCGGTAGATATTTAAAATTTTGTACTGTTTAAGGATTATCAAGGATGATTTTTTTTAACTAAAATATTTTCATGTATCGGCTACTTTCAGTTATATTAGAAGCTGATTCCTACTTTGTTATTTTATCATTTTTACCTACAATGAATTCGAATTCGTATGAATGAATTTTAAGATATGTTTAATAACCGACTTGTATGGTTATGATGAGTAGTTTTTGTGATAATTAAACTTACAGAAAAAAATCGCAATCGTAACCGAAACTATAAAAAATCATAACTTCCACAAAAAATAATTCAGTGTTGAGATTTTTACCAATTATGGTCGAGTCGTATGGCTAAAGTCATACCAAAGCTGAGCTTCATAGTTTATATCTACAGAGCCTTCAGAAAAAAAATCCAAAATTTCAAACATGAATAACTTCGGTTTTTTAAATTCTCATTCGATTTTTCTTTTTGTTCTATATATAGATTCCTTCTACTTCTTTATTTGAAAAATTTTGAGTAATTTTGAATTTTTACTTAGTGAGGCTAGTAGTATTATTTTATTAGCCCGTTTGATTTTTATTACAACAAAAAAACATACACTTACTTCTTAACAACTATCAGACAGAAGCTAAATACAGTGGATTTCATTTACTTATAACGACTTCGGTTGTAACGACCTTTTAGTTAATAACGACATAACACATAAGTCCCTTGAATTTAAGGAGTAATTTGAGAAGAAAGTTTGGCTGTAACGACTTCGGATGTAACGTCGATTTCGGTTTTAGCGACTAATTTTAATGACTAATAATTAAAAGATGCTAGAAATTTCATACTGATATTGCGACCAAGTCTAAACAAAATTTTTTTTATCTATTGTTTACATTCACAGGTAGTCAGCAGTTGTACTTAGTAATTGTTTATAAATGTTCAGGTTGATAAAGTAAAATCGAAGAATCAGTTACTGAATACTTTTCTTGTCTAATTTCCTTCTTTCATTCTTTCTCTCTTTCTTTTTATATAGCGACGGAATTTAATGGTCAAATACAAATTTGCACCAGTGCGAAAAAAATGGATCCATACTTCACAGGTATTATAAAACGAACGAAAAAAAAAAACAAACATAAAAAATTAAATTACTGTTAAGTGTTTATATTCTTTACATAAAATTTTAAAATTTAGTTTGCTTTGTAGATATATATAAATTGTAACTCCTTTAAAAAAGAAAACTCTTCATTTAAAGAAAGTGTGTTTAATTTTATAACTCAAAAATAATACAGGAAGTACAAATAGAGTTGCTTCGATACAACAATATGCGATGCACGTAAATTATATGGTATTATAATGAACCGGTGGAGAGGTTACAGCAACTGTGTGAAAAATCCTGTACTTACTTTTTATACTACGAAAATCGTTAGCCTTGCAAATGCAAGGGAAACTATTTTATTGCCTCCTCAACATTATTATAATTGTTAACTTATATGTTGTTGAAGCTTTTCAATAATAAGCCTTTTCTGGTAAATGTATAAATGAATTTATTAATTAGACTTGATACAACATGCGTTGTTGGTGTACAAAAATGAAGTGGTTTCAGGGAGGCCCAATGGGTATTTTCCATATAAGAAATGGTTCACATGTGTGGACACCAAGGAACCCAGAAAAGCACCCAGCCGGGATACGTAAGAAAAGTCCCGCTATTATATAAACCTAATAGAATGATGTATAGCGTTTTATTATCGTACACAAACAGTTCGATTATTCCAACATATGTATATAAACTTCTTGTAAATACCTACTCACATTTTAAAGGAAAAGATCTCACAATCATCTTTTGAAGTAGGCCTTTACAACACTTCCCTTTTCTTTGATTTATTTTTTCCCTTAATAGTCTCAAACCGTTTCCACCCTCCTTAATTATTCTCATACATTCTTCGTAACGTTTACTTTCCACGCATTCCTCCAACATGTGCATTAAAGACTATCCTCCTTTTACATATTCTCAACATCAGTGGCGGCTCGTGGTCGAATACGAAGGGGGTTCACAAAGTTAATAACATATAGGTAATATCAGAACATGAAGCGTATTTTACTATGTTGTAAATGCGCCGCAGGCGAAGATTTTTAATATTTTTAGGAGAAACAAATACTTATGGCATTTAATAACACAATTAATAAAAACCTTAGGTTTACTTATACAGGAAATCCATTCGTCTATGTTTTAAATTAGCAAACACACTCAACAGGATTACCGGCAAAAATCAGGCACGGAAAGCAAAATAATGCGTTCAATTTATTACACACCCACACAACCACGAAGTTTTTTTATACTGTTCTACTTTAAACACACGTTTGAACTTTTTACTTTTTAAGGTACACTCTTGTATCAGCTGTAGTTTTGGGCGAGGTGGACCCCTTTTCTTTATTTCGAAACGATTTTGAAAATTATTTGAATTTTCTTAAATATATTTTACCGAACACGACTCCATCATTTACGTAATATTTTAATTAACACGTATTGTGCAATAAATTGTGCGTCATTTACAATTAGTGGACTTTGAACTCTGAAATCTGAACATGCTTCTGAATATAATTTTTTTACTATCGGTTCCTACCAACACTAGCTTCCAGAGCCTTTAAAAATGACTCGTACTGGACATTTTCACCAGGTGACAGGCTAACCGAAGTTGCAAAACCCTGGCAGAATGTCGGGTAGTCGTGCCGACGTAGCACGACATTATTCCGGCTGATTCCGGCTTCTCGTGCAGTGCACCTAAACGCTGTATGTTGAGTGTATTTTATCTTCCATTTCACGCGTACAACTACCTCTCTCTCTATCAAACGGAGTATCGCTCACGTGATATGTTCAGAATCAAAACTTGAACCAAAAAAGTTAGGTGAAGTCGTCAGCGACACAACAAAAATTTAAATATTTTCTATGGGTTACGGGTTGGTGTTTTGTAACTATGAACTATGAAATGGTAAAAGAGATGTATATTATACGATAATCATCAATAATATAATAAATATTAAAAGGATAAAATTATATGGTGTAACTAGTTCAATTTTTAAGGGGGTTCACTGAACAAATGCACCTACAGTAAAACCGCCACTGCTCAACATCATTCATCCAATACTTATTACCTCCCTCCCTCTCCAGTATTAATTTCTCGTTCTAAACCTTGCCATTATAATACTGCGGCTGCATTTCCCTCTGTCATTTGGATTTTCTTTCTGAAGGCTATGTATGAATTATGTAGGAAGCTCAGCTTTAGTACGATTTTAGTCATACGACTCGACTGTAACTGATAAAATTTTCTAAATTGTTTTTTTGTGGAAGTTATGATTTTTTTATAGTTTGGGCTACCATTGCGATTTTTTTTCTATGAGTTAAATTGTTTCAGAAACTACTCATCGTAGACATACAAGTCGGTTATCAAACTTACCTCTAAATTATCCGAATTCGACGCAAAACAATACACCATTCGATTTAAAATAACAAAGTTGAGGCATTAACTTTTGGTATAAGCGAAAGTGACTGATAATTAAAATTATTTGAGTTAAAAAGATCATCCTTGACAACCCTTAACTTCAAATTTCCGAACCTCGCAATTTCTTTAGTTTCCCTGCAACGTCTAATGTACCATCCAGTTTTAAGAGAATCTTATACAGGGGTTTTCAAGTTGATGGGCTATTAGAAGTAAGTACAGTATAACCTCGATTAGATAAAGACCAAGGGAAACGTTGAAAAATTGGAGTTATTGAGGGTTTTTACCTACTAAGGGTTTAAGTTAAGGAGTTTTTATTGGTTTATATTTTTACTTACAGAGGTCCGTTTATGAGCGTTGTTTAGGAATTATAAAGATAGACGAGCTAGGTTCAATGTAAATGAAACTTCGAAATGTTATTATGTACATACATACTTTATTTTAGGGTTAAAGGTACGTTTATTCAAGTTTATTTTATTCTACTTAAAAAAGTCGGTTTTCATTTTTTTTGTTTCAAACAATTCACACTTTTATTATTTACTGAGGTGCGATGCCCAAATTATTCGTTTAAGTTATAGAGGGTTCAAATTTTAAGTAAAAGAGGTTTTGGACTCCGAGGGGAAGGGAACACAAAATTTAATGAATTTATAGAGGTTTTTACGTTATCGAGGTTTTACTGTATATGAATTTGTAGAAGGAATTCAATTCTGAAATTTGGGCTCATTTGGTTATTGTTTATTTGAAAAAACGAAATTATTCGTGTTTGAAGTTCTTAAACTTTAGAATTTTATTTTGAACGCCCTGTATAAATTATTTAGTTCAATTTTGTCAAGGCGTTAGCACTAATATTCAGCTATTACTAGTGAAAATTTCAACAGTCTGAGTCGTATTTTGTGGAAGTTATGATTTTTTATAATTTGGCTTGCGGTAACGATTTTTTTTCTGTAAATTAAATCTTAGAAACCGATCGTCATAGGTGTACAAGTTGGTTATCAAACTTACCTTAGAATTACACGTTTTATTCGAATTCAGCGTAAAAAATATACCATTCCATTTAAAATAAAGATGGTGTTGACTTCCGAAATTGAACTTGAAAATATTTTCCAACGAAGTGGCATAAACAATAACCAAATGAGCCCAAGTTTCAGAATTGAATTCCGTCTACTAATTCATATACCTCAAATAGCCCATCAACTTGAAAAACCCTGTATAAAGTACTTCAACTTGAGTAAAGGAGTCAAAATTGAAATAATAATTTTCATTGAGATTAAAAATTTTTTTTTTCTGGGACCATTTTTGATGATTGATTTTACTTGTTTGTTAAAAATTTTGACAAAATATAGGTTCTATTATACTACAATGACCGATCAGTCTTCAAATGATTTTCTCATTCCTTAGACCGTATATAAAAACCGCCACTGTTTTTTTAGCAACTAACTATTTATTTTAAAAGTATCTGTAGGTACTGTTAGTAGGTACCTACCTACCTGAAAGCGCCGATTTCCCATTGTTTAAGGTTCAATATCGCCTACCAAAAGTCGTAAACCGATACGTATATACCTATAAAGAAACGTAAAACTGATGATGATTATTATATAATAAATACATATATGCATTATCATTATAATTTTACAACCGATGATACCAACAAGAAAAATGTGTGTGATGTATAAACCCCATCGTGTGTGCCGCTTTCTGCGCAGCGTTTCGTAGGTATCTAATAAAAAATTCGTTTGCGTTAAAAAATTGACCATAGATTCATAAAATAACAAGGTAATTAAAATGTCGCACCTTTTACTACTAAATATCCGCAATCATGCATTCATTCGGTATGTTTGTTTGCCACAAGAATTGTCTACAGCAAAAATAATATTCAAATGTCTGTCATTTAAAATAAACACTTGCTATGTTCGCTTACTGTTTAATAACCACAAATAACTGTTTTTAAATATAGTACATAGTAATATATCCACGCAGGAGGGAGTATCCCATCAGTTTCTTTAATGACCGTACGGTGTCTTTCTATGAATGAATTCTGGAGAAATCGCACAAGAACAGTTATTTGTATTTAATTAATGATGTACCCATTGTATGGATCACATGGCTATGAGAAATATGTGGGCGATCCCCTGTGCATAGTTTGTACTAGAATTTCACGTGCACGAAGTGTAACGCCTGAGTGACCCAAAAAACAATTTTTTTTTTCGATTAATTTGTAGTCCAATCATATTTTACAAGCCCCCAGGTCTAAGCCCTTACTTATGTAAAGTAGTTTTATCTTTGAAGCCCCAATTGAATTTAAGAATCTACAACTTCGAAAGCACTATGTACTTGAGAAAAGGGCTTAAGTATATCATAGGGCAGGGATGGCGAACCTTTTTTGATGTCCATGCCACAAAGTCATAAAAATTCTTTTTTAAATAGGTAACGTGCCACAATAAAATTTCATTCGAAATGTTAGCGTGGTGAAACTATACGTAAGTATAATTAAACAAACAAACAAAAGCAATTCATCTTTAAACAATTTTTTATTAATCAATGTTTTACAAAAAGCAATATGCTAGAAACAAAATTCACGTTAGCAAAAATTGTTTTTAATGTGATTTTTGTTGCTGTACACAACATGATAAAGATTTAATATCTGGTTCATATTTAGTTAATTTCAACAGTACGCATGCAGAGCTCGACTCATCCGTCATTCTATTCCTATATTTATTTTTTATAAAAATTAATTCTGAAAATAGAGATTCACATGCTCACGTCGACGAAAATATTGATAAAACTGTCTTTGCTAATATAGTTTTATACAATTAAACGTGTCAGGAACTAAATTCTATATATAGTTAGAATTTCATCTTCTGCAATTTTATTTATTTTATCCAATAATCGATTACTTTCAATAATTTCTAATTCATTTCTTAAATCAACAAATTTTTGGTTCTATATGGTACTTGACTTAAATTCAACTAATTCCATTGCTAATTTATTAAAATTTAACCACTGAAGGACTTTTAAATTTAATTTTTCAAATGATATTGTATCAGGATATAAAATAAATTTTGATTCGAGCGCTGCGACAGCAACAACATTCAAATACCTTAAGAAGGCGAAACTGGATACGCAAAATTTTTTATCTAATGCGCATCTGTATATACTTCGAAAGAATTCATGCGATATTTTAATAATAAAATGTATAATTGGACGGTTCTAGTTAACATACTAAGACAGGTATTCAGTACTACAAATTTATATCATAAACTATAAATTAAGTGTAGATTAATAATTTTTAATTCATTTCTATTAAAAAGGAAAACTTAAAAAAAAATTTTGTTCTTGTGCGTGCCATCAAAATTTTCAAACGTGCCACTTGTGGCACGAGTGCCAATGGTTCGCCATCCCTGTCATAGGGGTTTGAATTGCTTAATAAAAAGGATTGTTTAATGCACTTACAAAAAGGATACAGCGTTAAGAAAAGACGAATTCAACACTTTTATAGTATTTCAAGCAGTTTTGAAAGGAGTTCAAGTACTTTTTTTGGGGCTTTAAAACACTTGTACGCAGTGGCGTAACTACCATAGGGCTAGACGGGGCAGTGCCCCGGGCCCCCAAGCTCAGGGGGGCCCCTGGGACTCTGACTTACAAACTATAAATTGTGTTAGAAATATTCTCTAACTTTTATTTAAAAAAATCTATATTAATTAATTTATCTAGTTATTCATTCCTAAACTCTGCGTGTAGAACCATGACGTGCTCTGCTACCTATGCATAATAAAGAACTAATGATAAAGTAGCTTTGCAACTTTAAAGTATTTAAATGTAACTACATATTTATATTTTGAGTTGTATTGATAATATTTTGATTTGTCGTAACCCAGATTCGTCGTAAAACGTACCTATAGTCGGTCAAGAAAGTGGTGTTATTGGATTAATTGGGATTCCGTACCCAAAGGGTGCTTAACGGTACCCTATTAACTTAACGTGCCTCGGCTGTCTGTGTGTCTGTCACAGGATCGTATTTTTGAACGGTAACAGGTAGATATTTTCTTTTATTTTCATAAAATACTTTTAATCTGTTCATTAAAATAAGTTACAATTTGTATTTGGTTTTTTATTTAATTATGGAGTCGAGTGTATTACGACGAATCTGGATTATGACAAATCTGAAGTACGTCGAATTCGGAACACGACGAATACGGAACAAACGATTTTAAATAGTTTAGTTGGGGCCCTATTTTATTTTTGCCCCAGGGCCTTTGGTTACCTCGGTGCGCCACTGCTTTTAGGACTTTAAGCACTTTAATAAGGTTTCAATCACTTTTAAAGAACTTTAGGCACTTTCAGTTTAGGACTTAGAGCGTTGTAAGAAAGAACCAAAAACCTTAAAAGTGCTTTAAGAGCTTCCAGAAGAAGGTGCCAAGCACTATGATACGGGTTCAGACTCATTAAAGGATTTCAGACATTTTAAAAGAGCTTCAAACGCTTTAAAATGACTTTAAGCACTTTGATATGCCTTAAACCGCTTAAGGCACTTTAATATTATGGTATCAATCACTTTCATAGAGCTTCTGGCTTCGAGAAAGTTTCAAGCATCTTTAAGCACATTAAAAGGTCTCTCGGCACTTGATAATAAGGTTACAAGCACTTTGGTAGTGTTTTAAGCTCTTTAAATGGGATTCAAACGTTTTCAGACTTTAATAGGGTTTCAAGAATTGCGAGGAGAGAATTTCAAGCATTATGTAGGTCTTTCGGTTCTTAAAAAAGGCTTCAAGCATTTTAAAGGAACTTCTGAAATATTTTAAAAAGTCGTCACGAACTGTAAGAATGTTCCAATCAGTTTTATGGATCTTTAAGCACTTTCAAAGGTCCTCAGGCAGTCAGACATTTTAAAGAGGCTTCAAATACTTTAAAAAAGCTGAAAGCTCTCTAAGATGTTTTCAAGCACATTGTTAGAACTTTATGGAGTATAAAAGACCTTCAGGTACTTTAAGGAGACGGTTTCAAGTAATGTTATAGGGCTTCAAGCAATTTAAAGGGACTTCAAATACTTTAAAAGGGTCGAAGCACTAAATGAAGGTTTTAAGCATTTTGGTAGACCTTTAAACATTTGATAAGGGCTTAGAACCCTTTTTTGAAATACGTACAAACTAAAAGCACTTTTATAATGTATCTTATTTATTTATCTAACTTGAAATATTGTGCTTCGAAATCCTGAAGGGTTTAAGCACAAATGCACAAAGTATTAAGACCTCGTCCAACTCCGGCTAATTTTAGGTTGTTTTATAATTATATAAATCATTAAAATTACCTACACTCTTTTAATATCAGAAGCACATATTCCATATTCCTTTTTATTGGGTTTAGTTTAGTGTAATAATAAAATAGTATCATGTTTTCTTATCGAACAATGTGAACCGTTTATATGACTAATAAGTGTTTGTATTTTTTTCAGGTAGGTCGTAGTTTGTTCCGTTTGGTTCTTTCCCAACGTTTTGCAGATTGTCGAAGGTTATGGTAAGGTTAAAAATATTTATATTTCGGCAATGTTGATATCGTACCTACTCATAATAATGAAACAGAGAAAACAACATAAACGGAAACACTGATAGTGTTTGTTATGTCTATAATAACGTCTACAACCGTTCTATTATTTAATTTTACAATCAACATTCTTAGCTATCAAATCTAATGTGGCTGTTGCATAAATAAATAATCTCTTTATAATTGAACATTTATTTATAAAAAAGTTTCCATTGTTCTTAGTGTACCCGAATTTAATGAAACAATTTGAGAATTACCTTGTATTTAAGTTGTCAAAGTTTCTTGTAAATTAAGGGGTAGATTAAGCCCTTTACATCAAAACTTAGTTTGTAATTAATTACAATCCCTGTGCACTATGACACATTATTATACATAGGAGACTATAAAAAACGGACAGGGATTCGGGCCAGAAAGGCCTCCCTGGACATTAAAAAAATTAGGGTTTAATTTGGCTCTGAAGAAAATAAGAAATTGCGTGAATAGTTTTTGAAATACATACAGTACCTATATGAATACGTATTACTTATTACATGCTCTGTACATTCTTATATGTATATGTATTCGCGCATCGGTTTTTTTATAAAAGTTTCTAAATACGTACTTACTGTTTGTTGTATATGTATGTAAAAGGTATTAAATACTATGGTTCTATTTTGATTACGATTCGTAGTAATGCGGTAGGCAGGTGACCTCGGCGTTTAGTTTTACATTGCGAATCGGGGCCAACGCTACAATTCAAGGACTCGACAATTCAGCGGTTTTTATTATCTATCGCGATGATTGTGATGATTTTGAGTAATAATAGAACATTAGAACGTAATATGGGTATCTGTTTTACAGCGTACCCCTTCTTTAGCTCCGCGTAGGTATACAGGGTTTTTCAAGTTGATGAAGAAGTATATGAATTAGTAGAAGGAATTCAATTCTGAAATTTGGGCTTATTTGGTTATTGTTTATGCTGCATCTTTTAAAAATATTTTCAAATTCGATTTACATCCGGTTATACCGGAAGTCGATACCAACTTTGTTATTTTAAATGGAATGGTATATTTTTTACGCTGAATTCGAATAAAACGTGTAATTCTAAGGTAAGTTTGATAACCAACTTGTACACCTTTGACGATCGGTTTCTGAGTTAATTTAATTTATAGAAAAAAAATCGCTACCGCAACCCAAATTATAAAAAATCATAACTTCCACAAAATACGACTTTAGAGTGTTGAAATTTTTACTAGTAATAGCTGAATATTAGTGCTAACGCCTTGACAAAATTGAATTAAATTATTTATACAGTGCGTTCAAAATAAAATTCTAAAGTTGAAAAACTTCAAACACGAATTACCTCGTTTTTTCAAATGGCACCTACTATTTTTTATTTTTTCAATCGATTCCTTTTTTTATCCTCTTTCGATCTATATGGATACTTCTTATTTTAAGTAATAATTCAAAATTATTCCAAAATTTTCAAATAAAATAGGAAGTATCCATATAGATCGAAAGAGCATAAAAAAAGGACTCGATTGAAAAAATAAAAAATAGTAGGTGCCTTTTGAAAAAACGAGGTAATTCGTGTTTGAAGTTTTTCAACTTTGGAATTTTATTTTGAACGCCCTGTATAAATAATTTAATTCAATTTTGTCAAGGCGTTAGCACTAATATTCAGCTATTACTAGTAAAAATTTCAACACTCTAAGTCGTATTTTGTGAAAGTTATGATTTTTTATAATTAGGGTTGCGGTAGCGATTTTTTTTTCTATAAATTAAATTAACTCAGAAATCGATCGTCAAAGATGTACAAGTTGGTTATCAAACTTACCTTAGAATTACACGTTTTATTCGAATTCAGCGTAAAAAATATACCATTCCATTTAAAATAACAAAGTTGGTATCGACTTCCGGTATAACCGGATGTAAATCGAATTTGAAAATATTTTTAAAAGATGCAGCACAAACAATAACCAAATAAGCCCAAATTTCAGAATTTAATTCCTTCTACTAATTCATATACTTCTAATAGCCCATCAACTTGAAAAACCCTGTATAGTGCAATCATTTTCCTACACTATAAACATACCTAAATATGGACTTTTTTGTACAAAAAAATCAACTGTTAAACGATTTCTTGGTGAAGTAGGTACTTAAGAATTTATTCTTAGAAATAGGTTTCACTTTAAATTATAACAAATAGTGCAAATATATAATAATTTTAATAAAGTAAAAATTATTAATAATCGTTATCATAATACTCTATCACTACTTAGTTTTGTTTCACTATATTTATTTATTTATTTATTTATTTATTTCTATTAACGGACAAGATTGTCCCCTTACAAAAGTTTTATACAAATTTTTTCTGTGTAATTTATGACAATGCAATAATATCAATACTACAATAACATATTAAATACCGTAATTTAGGCTTTTCGGGATTTGTTTTGTTTTACACATCTTCAAATTGCTGAGCAAAAAAAGCATTGATTAAAAAAAAAAAAAAAGAGAAAAAAAAAATAATAAAGAGATGGTTATGTCAATGATTGTTGGTTTAGTCATAAAATCAAAAGACTAAAAAAGAGAAGAAATCCAATTTCAATAATGTAGATTAGTTCAGCGGGTTTTCCCGAAGATATTGTCTTAGAACTATTTTGAAGCTAGATAGTGGTAATGCCGTGTTTATGTTTAGAGCAATTACATTCCAGTGCCTTCTTAGCCTGGCGATAGGTGAGTTGAAAGAATATTCCGAGCTGTAAGTTATTTCGAGTAGTGGTCTTTGGTTTCTTAAAGGGTAAGATGTTGTTCTTTGGTTGAATAACTCCAATAGTTGAGGGCAGTTTACCAAACCGTTAAGTACTTTGTAAACAAAAAGCATGTCATAGTAGTTCAATGTTATCTTGATTGAAGATATGAAATATCTGGCCATCAGAGGATAGTAATCATGGTCCTGTGTCTTCATTGGAATAGGTGTTTTCAATGATGCATACCTCAAGACACGATGCACAATATGCTCGATTTTATCTAATTGAGTCTGCGTACATGGATGCCAAGTTATAGAGGCATATGTGATTGACGGTAGAAGTAGTGTTTTGAATAAATGGAGAATGGTTTCTGGGTTTTTGAACTCAGTGGTTGTTCTCCTGATGAAACCAAGTAGACGAAGTGCTTTTGATACCATGTTAGATAAATGAGCATCATATGAGAGCTTTGAGTCAATTATAACCCCAAGGTCCGATGTTTAGTCAACTCTTGGCAAATTTAAGTTCTTTAAGCAATAAGAAAATTGAATGTGGTCCCGAGATCTTGTTAGAGACATAACATTGCACTTTTTTAAATTTAGCGTTAAACCTCCAGAATCTGCCCACGCTGCTACCCTATCCAAATCAGCTTGCAGGTCCTGAGCATCTGCAATAGATTTTATCACTTTTATTATCTTGTTATCATCAACATATAAATAGCTCTTTGAGTGAAGAAGGATATCCGGTAAATCATTTACGACTAACAAGAACAGTAATGGGCCTAGGTGGGATCCCTGGGGGACGCCAAGTGATGCTCGGAATTCGAATGATGTTGCACCAGAGATAGTCACTGAGATAAAGCGATCTTCAAGATAAGACTTTAGCCAAGTTAACCAAGCCTCGGAAAGACCAAAAGCCTTAGCTTTCACGTTGTATGCGGAATCGAGTCGAATGCCTTGGCATAATCAAGGAAAATAGCATCAACTTGGTTTCCTGATGAAAAAGCGCTGTGCACAGTGTTAGTGAAAAGAAAAAGGTTTGTTACAGTCGATTTACCAGTTACAAAACCGTGCTGTTCAGGGCAAATCTGGGGCGATACCAAAAGCGAAATTCTTTTTGTTACAGCAGCGTCTAACAGTTTTGCAATTGTACTTAGGATTGAGATGGGTCTGTAGTTTGAGACATCCTGCTGGCAACCCGATTTGTAGACGGGGTAAACATGAGATCGTTTCCAATATGTAGGAAAATGGCCTTCCTTTAGTGATAAATTAAATAAATGTAGTAATGGGTACAGCAACGAATCTGCACATTTTTTGATAAAGATTGCAGGCACTCTGTCTGGTCCAGGGCTGGTCGAGTTTTTTAGCTGTTGTATTAGTGAGAGGAGTTCTTCTGATGTAATAGGTGAGATTTGTGCAAGTTGTTCGGTATTAGCATCAACCACCGCTAAGGATTTATCAGAGCATTGAGACATAGTATAGACGTCATTTGCTGGATATATTGATGAAAAGTGTTTTGCAAATTCATTGGCTATCGCTGTTAGATCAGTAATCAAATTTCTAGTGTCGGAGCCCTTGAACATAGCTGGAGGTAGGCCTTTATTGCTCGTTAGTTTGTTTACGTAGGACCAGAACAATTTCGGTTCTGTTGATATGCTCCGCTCTGAGCGAGAGATGAATTCCTGGCGTAGTGATCTAGTGAGTTTTGTGCATAAGGCTCGTTGTTTTTTGAATTCAATATAATCCTGTTCGTTTGACAACAGTTTCCATTTAAGGTGAAGGTAGCGTTTATGAGATATCATTATACTTAAATCTTTGTTGAACCATGGTGGTGATGTATTCTTTCTCTGTCTACAAGTTGGAATCTCTTCGTTAATTACATTTAAGAGTGTATCATAAAATTTGGATACACAATCATTCAGAACAAAACCATCAAATAGGATATTCCAGTCGATTTCACTCAATTTATCATTTACTTTGAAAGTAGCTTGAACATTTTTGGTTGTTTTTTTTGGCCTCTTTGATGGTTATTATATAAGGTAAGTGATGTTGGTCAGTTTCTAATAGTTGGTCAGGGATGTCGAGCACTTCTATGTTTGAGTTTGGTCCGAAGAGTAGGTCAAGTGTATAGCCCTTGGCTTGGAGAGGTTGGATAAACTGTTTAAGATCCAATAGGGAGCCAATTCGAAGAACATCTTCAGTAATTGTTACTTGAGAAGGTGGTACATACGCTGTATATGTGGCAGATAGAGGATCGTTTTTCCATGTGACGTTTGGCAGGTTGAAGTCGCCGCAGATAATAAATTTAGCTGATGGATGTTTTATATACAAATCCTCTATACCTGTCAGAAAGGATGAAACAACTGCAGTCGGGGTCCCAGGAGCTAAGTAAGCAGTAATCAAAATAATGTGTTGAGAAGATTTGATGTGAATCGCCAGTGCTTCGGCTGATCTTTTTAGTTCCGTGTTCCATGAGTATAAGGAATCCTTGACAGCAACTAGCACTCCTCCTCCACGTGTCTGGCTATTAGAGGCTGTTCTGTCCTTCCTATAAATATTGTATTTATGTAAACGAAGTTCTGAATTTAAAGTATGGGGCTTTAACCAGGTTTCGGAGAAAACTAATATATCAAAGCTATAAGTTTGAGTAGCCAGGTTTATTTCTAGCGAGGATAATTTGTTATACGGAGATCTGACATTCTGATAGTAGATAATCAAGGAAAATGTAAAGGCTTCTTTTTGGGAGTTATTGAAAAGGCAGATTAGAGTCAGAGAGTTGATCTTCACTTACAATTATTGGAACGTTGTTTACATACTTGATTTTTTGCTTCGTTGCTTGGGTCGATGAATTGTTTTGTTTAACTTTCAGTACTAAACCTTTCAAGTAGTCTCTTTGCATCTTTGTCTTATCTGAAGTCACTTGAACACCTTTAGGGAGCAAGTGTCGTTTTGTAAAAATAAATTTTACGTCATTGTTATTTTGTAACTTGGCCAACAATGGGCGTGGTTTTCTATCTGGTTGAAGGTTGCCCAGTCTGCGTAATGAGACTACCTTTTGCAGGTTAAGTGGTTTTAGTAGTTCTAATAGTCTTAGGTGGTCTTCTTTGTGGTTTGTAGCCTCTGGTACATTATATAAAATAATGTTAGATGCTCTAGACATCCTGTCTTCCAATTCACACGTAACTTCACCAACTGATTGAAAGTTCATTGTTGTAATCTTCTCCAGACCTGTTACTCTATCCTCCAGTGATTGGATTGCTTCGTTTATTGGAGCTATGGAAATTGAGAGGTTGTCCAGGCGATTATTTATGGATGCTACGGATGTTTGAAGAAATTCCCTTAATTCATCAAATTTAGCCAACAGTGATCCAGGCTCGCTCTCATATTTAGAGATATCCATGTTTTGTGCTAGTGGTTGTTTTCGAGTTCCCATTTCAGAGCTGTTGGGCGTATTATTAAATATCGAGCTTAGGAGGTTTGTAAGAGTCGCTGGATTTAATAAAATCGAATGTTCTTTTCTGATTGGTGAGAGAGTCTGTGTAAAGTCAGATGAGCCTTCTTTGTTACAGCTAAGACAGAAATGAATCACTATACTTTGCACCCGACCTTGTGGCACAAGATGGGTGATACGTTGAGGTGCAGATTGAGCACTGGATTTTCACTTTCTTAATTGTCTTTTTACAGTAATAACAGTAAGCACGGCTATCGATCAGTGGAGTTTCCGAATTCATCAAGCGTGTTTCAATATAGGTTATTGTGTTTTATTATATTATTGCAAAAGTTATCCAAAATTTTTCAAAAATTACAATTCATTGTATTGTTTAAACACCAGAAATCATAAAATAAGATTTTCTATATGGCTATTTATCTTTAAAACTTTTTTGTCAGCAATTCTGGCCCATAGTTTTGCTAATTTTGGTCTAACATTTGTCGAAAACATCGCAATATTGAGAAACGAAAGTCTTCCAAAGCAGGATTCGAACCCGCGTCCTTTTAATTGTGAGTCCAGCTCGTTGTCACTACGTACGCCACTTCGCCTGTACGAATTTATGTTTTAATAAGTGACTAAAATCAAATGAGCTGAGAAAAATAGATGAATGTGCATATAAAAAATGGGCTGCGGAAAACAGACAAATGTGAAAACAAAATCAGACAAATTGCGGAATATAAAACAAAGCAATTGTATGTTTCAGTCTTAAAACAAATAAAAATTTCGTGCTGATTTGTTTTTATATTTTGTCGGTCTTGTCGATAGAAGGAGGCAAGAGGGTTGTAGCTACGTTCGCTTTTTATTAACGTTCGAGTGAAAATACATCATAATAAAATTTTAAGTTCAGTTTACTTACAATAAAAAACTAAACTTTATATATACACACTGAACTATTAAATAAATCTAAAATGAAACTTACGAAGTTACAATAAGTTATACAAGGCAGTTTAAAACAGGATCTGTTTGAATTTGGTACCAAAAAACTTGTCTTCCTAAATTTTGAAACTCTGTAGGTACTTTCCAAGGTAGTGGTTAACAGGAAGGGTCGATTACCTACATACATAAATTCATTCCTAAATTGGTTCTGAGATGCTTTTATTAATTTTTGAATTTTCATGTCGGCTGTAGATATACATATATGTATCTATGTTTGTGTAAATGAATAATAGAATGATTATTGAAATAATTCGAAATTGTCCAATAAGGTTTTCTTCCGTAAAGATATCGACTTTTTTAAGTGAATCCATGGTACAGTACAACTATCTGTTTCATATGCACCTAACTGAGTAGTAAGTAGTATCTATTCTTAGTCGAAACTGTCAGTAAGTATATAGTGCCTTTTAACTCTTTGGATCTCATCCAGGGCTGTAGCTAGAGTCGAATTTGAGGTAGGGCAGCATTGGTTAGAGGTAGGGCGGAAGTAAAAAATTGATCATAATTGATCTGCCCTCGAAGCACGAGCTTCTAAATCAATCACCTAGAGGTCAGTGATATACATTCAATAGCTATTCGTAGACAAATTATTTCTGTGACAGAGCATGAGTATGTATCTAAGAAGTATTAAATCCTCAATGATGAGGAACAAGTGAACAAGATGGTTGAACTTCAAAATTTGGATGTAGAGATCCACGTCTGAGTGAGAGCGAGGTAATAATTAATTGTTGGGTGGGGTGATACGAGTAAATAGATACGACCCAAAATACCATTTATATCATATTTTTTCTGCAAACTTTGTGCAATATCAGAAGGAATACCATAGATAACATTACCAACATGTGTTGACCAACCTGCTGCTGTGGAACTAGGAGTAGCAATTGTATTTTGTGCTTGCACCTGTTTTGAGCATTGACGTTCTTCATGGTCAATTTGCTCTTCAACTCCTCGTTTTTCTCCACAGAAAGCCCGCATATCATTGGCGAAATCAATGAATTTTCAATTTATAGCAATAAAAATAACAATTGTATCGATTTTTGACTAAAACACTTTACCGTACACTTCACTTAACCAAACTACAAACAATCATACAAAATCTCTAGTTTATCTTTATTTTAGTTTAAAAAGGGATTCTCCGTACCATAGATTGCAATATAGCCCATATTGCAATATATGCTACGGGGAATCCTCTCTGCATTACAGATATAATTAAATAATCGCTTCATGTGATGGCGCTTTAATTGCCGTCTATACACAGAACAAAGAATTATTATAATATGAAATAAATGTCACAAAGTGTGGTATGTTCGGAAAAGTTCAGATACCTACCTATCGCTACAATTTTTTTTAATCTCAAACTATGCACAAACAATTTAATTATAATAATTTATCTTAGTTTTTGGTATTTTTAAAGTAGTGCATTGTGATTTCAAGGTAGGGCATTGCACCACAATGCCCCCCCCCCCCCCGCTGCGGCCCTGATCTCATTAGCACGTCATCGAAAATTCCAACAGATCAGCTTTCAATGAATAAATGAACTACGGATAGTGTAGTAAACGCCATCCATAGAAATTTTAGAAAGTACCTATCTGCAATCATGAAAAAGAAAATTTGTAAATTTAAACACAGACATGATTTGGACTAATTTAAGCCTACATAAAGTGTGAAGGGAAGCATGGAACTTAACAAATGAAAACCGATTGTTACTAAATCGATTTGAATAATTGGGTAGACATTCAGGGGCTTCCCCAACTCTTTTTAAGGTCAGTACGCCAATGAGCCTCAGACCATAGGTGCGAAAATTTTCAAACTTACTTATAATGGTATTAAAGTTGTAGGTTAAGGTGGGAATTTACGAAGAAATCGTGATTTTTATGATTCACCCTATCTGTCGCGCCTCTTACGGTGAGATATGGAACTTAAAAATATTTTCTCAAATTTTCTCATGGCAGTTTTAGTAAAATGTTCTTCCTTCCTGAATTTCTATACCCAGTAGCTTCTGAGATATGGCCGGTGGGGCCACCCTTAATGAAACATCTTATTTAATTTTCAAACAAAAGATACCAAACCAAAAGAAGCCCTTAACAGTAGAGGAGTAGGCAAATTAAAAATAAACTTAGCAATTATTATGTAATTATTGTTAGGAGATTCAGTCAGCTAATAGACGCTGTAAGTCTGTTGAGCAGATTCGATTATTGCTCTGTTCAATCTTTAACATTACATAAGAGGGGTAAAACTTTTACCCAAGTATCTCGAACGTCTTCAGTGTCGGATAACACTTAATAAAAGTTTTCTTTAACTTAAGATTTTGAAAGACATTGGATAAATAAATGTATATTTTCATTATTAGCTGACAATGAGACAGGAATCTTATATAAATACTAGCAGCAATACCCGGCGTTGCTCTGGTATGAATATATCACACGTTTGATGGAACATTCTAGAATATTCGCGAATTTACAACTATCCAGAACATCCCATAATGATTTAAAACATTGTCTAACTTTTTTTAACACTGAAACATTCTTGAATGATCTTCAAGATTCTGGAACATTCTTGAACATTGCTTAATCATTCTGAAATGTTATAATAAAACATTCTTTTACTTCTTAGAACATATTTGACCTTCCTGTAACATTCTAAAAAAATCTGCTTTATTCTCATCCCCACTCCGTCCTGTTTGGTGGATAGTAGTGACATCAGTAGACGCCTGGCGGGGATGACTAATCGATTGATAATAATTGATCAGTTATCGACCACTGAGAGTTGAAGATTATTACAGTACTAATATCGCTATCAAAAAATGGGGGTTGATCGTAGAGAGCTGAAAATGAAGGGTTGAATGTATTTTTGTATGCTGTATCATAAAAAATAAAAACAAAAAGTTTTGTCTAAAAAATTAAAAAGAAATTTAAGGGTGGACTACCCTTAACATTGGGGATTACTATCCTATTGTCTCCCTTTTTTGATTTTCATACATTCAGCTCCTCCTCAATATCTTTATAATTTGTTAATCTTCAACAACACAGAGTTCTGATCCGATCTTTGACTTTTAAATATTTTACCTTATTTTATTTAATTGTAAGTACTTCCGTAACACAGAACACAGAGTCCATAAGCCTAACTGATTCTAAAGATGAAAAAAGTGATTTTTTCAAATTAGCGCGATGTTCAATGATCAACCATTTTCGAATTTTCCTGTGTTTCGTTTCTCTCTAAGTACGATTGAACCATTTAACATGTAGGTAGGAAGGGTAAGGTGCTCACATTGGCTAAGGGCCCGGCTGACAAACGCCATCCTGACTATATGGCCAGTCCGACCCTGGTTTCATTGATTGTATTTTATTATAGTGAACAATTAAAAGTCATGTAGGGTATCTATCGGTTGCTCTTCCTCGAAGGTATAATAATGAATCCGACACGGTATGCTATTTATTAAGTTATAATACATAACAAACATACATTATAAGTATATGCAAATGGGTGGTTGAACAGCATTGCACTTTATTTATTATTTATTATGCACGGAATGCAGTAAGAAAATTTCTATTCTTTAGACAACGATATTTGTATTATACAAATACTTTTAGGTATACACAGACATTCGCAATAATGCATCCTTCTTTGTACCATTGTATGTGTGTATGTATGCTTGTATTCTTCGGTTATTTATGTACCGGTCTACTATGTGTATATCTATGTGGTGCGAACGAACCCGATAGGAATGTAACTTTCTAGGTACACTTGCATAATTATTATAACTATGCTTTTAAAAATAAACTTTGGTCAGTGGCGTAACAATAGGGTGGCAGGGCTGCCAAAATGCCACGGCCCCCCGGCCCAAGAGGCCGCGAGCTCAAAAATATTTTTTTACATTGTACCTGAGTATTTTTTTTTATTTGAAAAGTATATTTTTATAAGTTCTGCTTAAAATCCAGTGAGACAACTAAAGGCCATAATACAAATTCAAGTTAATAACATTATAAACATTAAAACCTACTAAATGGGCAGGACGTTATGATGCCGTTTTTGCTTTATAAGTTCGGTTTGTTGAAGTCCAAAAAGCGCTAACGAAAACAATTCTGTTAAAAATTTCAAATCAGATGAAAGAAATGAAGCTGTTTCGCTCAAAAAGAAGATCGAAAACTACAATTTTATTATGTTATTGGTTTTCCATTGCAAGATCCTACTTACTATCGATGCAGCCCCTAAAGCACTTCAGTCTAAAGCCACCGATCTTTCAAATGCCTTAAAACGTTTGAAAATTTGTCTAGAAGAATTGGAAAGGTATCGACATGAATTTGAAAATTTAAAAATGGAAGCAAATAGTGTAACAGAAAAATGGCCCATCACCCCTGAATTTTTTTAAAACTCGTCAGACGGGAAAATAAAACGCCATTTTGATGAGCTTTGCGAAGATGAGCGTCTCCAAGATCCGGAAAGTTTGTTCAAAGAACATATTTTTCGAGTACCTATTAGACATCATTAAAAACTAACTGAAATCGCGTTTCCTTCCAATAAATGAAATTGTTTCCAATTTCAGTGTTTTGCAGCCTTCCACTTGAAAAGTTTTAAATGACACTGATCTATTAAAAAAAGCTCTAGAATTTGTTGAGATATATGAAAAAGACATATCTGAATCATTTGCCAGAGAAATTCTCAGTTTTCGATCCACTTTCAGAGACGAAATAGAAAAATCTTCGTGTATTAGAGACCTTGCTGATTTATTAATAATAAAAAATCATTTTATGTCCTGCAGCTTTCCTGAAGTATGCACTGCATTAATGTTATTTCTTACAATTCCTGTGACTACAGCTAGTGCTGAACGATCATTTTCAAAACTAAAATTGATAAAAACCTATTTAAGAAACTCTATGAGGCAAGACAGGTTATGTAACTTGGCTATTCTCTCTATTAAAAATTCTATGGCTCCATCTTTAAACTTTGATGATGTTATAGACACCTTTGCGGAACAGAAAGCTCGAAAAAAATATTTTTCTTAATAAATATCTTATTGAAATTAAATTGTTATTTTTATTTCATTGTAAATGTATGCAGGTTTCCTTACGATGTTGTTCCATTACCGAAAACCTAGCGAATAGATGATGAATGCATTGAGATATTATGTTCTATGGATGAATGTGAAGTCTCCAATATGCATTGAGCTAGCGTGGGGACTACAGACCATTCCCTCTCGCCTAAAAGAGGAGGTCTGTGGCCATTAGTGGGACATAAATATACAACATACAACGTGTAATTGAGTACGCTGAAAATCTTGAAGTTTATTAAAATTAAACTGAGTACAACGTGACGATTTTTACGGATACAAAAGAATTTGCCACGGGCCTCAGATGGTATACGTAGTTACGCCACTGACGTTGGTTGTAGTATATGCAAACCGAACTTAATATATAGTGGGTGTTCATTTTTATCTACCTGCAAATGGAAATCAGTGGGGATGTCCATTAATATGTTAAGTGTTTCTATTTTAATTTTGGTCCCCCCTTCATTCTGTTAATGAGATTAAGTAAGAGTGGTGGGAACTTCTCTCCCCCTCCTACCACTCACATGAGATTAAATCATTCTTTATTTAAGAGGAAATGAAATTACAAAAATTCTTCGGATTAAAAAGGTGAGAATATTAAACAACCCTCGTCTCGTAGGTAAATTAATTTTGGATCCCTATCCTTATAAAATTTAACATTACATGTGTATGAAATTATCAACGATAGCAGGAAAAATATGTTTTTTACTAGTTTTAATGAACAAGAATAGAATGGAACCTATAAAAAAACCTGTTGTCTACTTTTGAAGTACCTACCTAAACACACGTATACATATATACAGGGTTTTTCAAGTTGATGGCCTGTTAGAAGCATATGAATTAGTAAAAGGAATTCAATTCTGAAACTTGGGCTCATTTGGTTACTGTTTATACCGCTTCTTTTAAAAATATTTTCAAGTTCGATTTACATCCGGTTATACCGGAAGTCGACACCAACTTTGTTATTTTAAATGGAATGCTATATTTTTTACGCTGAATTCGAATAAAACCTGTAATTCTAAGGTAAGTTTGTTAACCAACTTGTACACCTCTGTGACGATCGGTTTCTGAGTTAATTTAATTTATAGAAAAAAAAATCGCTACCGCAACCCAAATTATAAAAAATCATAACTTCCACAAAATACGACTTAGAGTGTTGAAATTTTTACTAGTAATAGCTAAATATTAGTGCTAACGCCATGACAAAATTGAACTAAACAATTTATACAGAGCGTTCAAATTAAAATTCTAAAATTTAAAAACTTCAAACACGAATAACTTCGTTTTTAGGGTTCCGCACCTCAAAAGGAAAAAGCGGAACCCTTATAGGATCACTTCGTTGTCCGTCCGTCCGTCCGCGTTGAGGTATCAAGCTAAAATTTATACCAAATACTCAGGTCTATTGTCCCTTGAAGCTGTGAAAAAATCAAACTTATAAGCCAACGCAATCAAAAGATACAGCCGTTTATGCCGCAAATTTTCGAATCAAAACCTACAGGGTACTTCCCGTGAACTCAGAATCTTGAAATTTGGTACGAAGCAACGTCTTATAGCACAGATAAAGGAAAAATTGCGAAAACCGTAAATTTTTAGTTACATCATATAATAAAAATATTTTTAATTATTTTGAAGTTACTACTCCTTTCCTCATGAACGCGTAGAGGTATTAAATTGAAATTCATATCAAATACTCAGATCTATAATACCTTTAAGCTGTAACAAAATCAAACTTCTATGTCAACGCAATCAAAAGAAACGGAAATTTAAGCCGCATATTTTCAAACTCGCAACTACTCGCAAGGGAATCAAAACCTAAAGGGTACTTCCAGTCGATTTAGAATCTTGAAATTTGGCATGAAGCAATGTTTTATAGCACATATAAAGGAAAAATTCCGAAAACCTTAAATTTTTAGTTACATCACATATATACAGGTTTGTACGGAACCCTCGGTGCGCGAGTTCGACTCGCACTTGGCCGGTAATTTTTTTCAAATGGCACCTACCATTTTTTATTTTTTCAATCGATTCCTTTTTTATCCTCTTTCGGTCTGTATGGATACTTCCTTGACTTTAGTTTAAAATTTATGCAAACGATTTGTGTGCTCAATAATCGTTAGATTGAAAAATATAATAACACTTTTTTTTTGTTTGTATTTTATGCCACACCCTCTTTAAATAAATGCAGTTAAATCGGCTTAATTTGATCTAAGGATTATGGTTATTGTGTCCGCGGAAATTTGGGACACCCTGTATATTTAATATTAATGAACATGAAAAGTTGGTGGTTTGGATCTTAAAAGGGTAGCACCATTTTGTCATTTTTCTAAAGTATTTGTCAGTTTTTGGAGGTTCCAATAACAACCTAAATCATTTAAATGATTACTTCGTATTTTCATCATGTACCTTCAATTTTAAACTTTCGGTAAATTGTTTTTCACACGCGGCAAATTTCTTATTAGTTTTCAAGAAAAGCGTCTTCCTTACCGTTTACGTTTCCGGTAAATTTTCAAAACGGCGCGGCTTTTATTACAACAAAACCGTTCGACTACGTGCGTTGTCGAGAATTAATTGAAGTGAAACAATCGTGATTTGTTAGCTAAAGTGACTCGAAATGTGAGAAAGTCGTTGTGTCAAACCAAAGAGGAAGAAGATGAACATTATTCTAACGTAGGTATTGTTGTTGTTGTTGTTTTTGTTATTGACAAGACGTAACGGCTAGACGTTTAGTTTTAATTCTGTCGGAATTATGCGAGACAAGTATGTGAGAAATACTGGATGTTCGGCTGTTTTGACTGAATACCTCAGACTGACGATTAGCGTTCGAAGGCACGGATTTTATTAAACGAGGAAAGCTATCGGAATAGAAATTAATAGAATTGTATTATGGGAAAAGGCGTCATCTTATCATCTACATAAAAATGTCTTCCTACTTAAAGTTACTTTTACACTTTAGGGCTATGCAAATAGTGTTGGAATAGAATTGAATCGAACAATAAGTATTTGTGTTTGCAAAAATTCCTAGAAAATCCGAAGGACGTGTTGTGATTTGGAAAGATGTAGACTATTCATAATCTACCCGCTACTACTCCTTGCTCTCCTTCCACAGGAAATATGAACTACCAGGCTATCAACCAGTGGCGGTTTTACTGTAGGTGCATTTGTTCAGTGAACCCCCTTAAAATTTGAACTAGTTACACCATATAATTTTATCCTTTTAATATTTATTATATTATTGATGATTATCGTATAATATACATCTCTTTTACCATTTCATAGTTCATAGTTACAAAACACCAACCCGTAACCCATAGAAAATATTTAAATTTTTGTTGTGTCGCTGACGACTTCACCTAACTTTTTTGGTTCAAGTTTTGATTCTGAACATATCACGTGAGCGATACTCCGTTTGATAGAGAGAGAGGTAGTTGTACGCGTGAAATGGAAGATAAAATACACTCAACATACAGCGTTTAGGTGCACTGCACGAGAAGCCGGAATCAGCCGGAATATTGTCGTGCTACGTCGGCACGGGTACCCAACAGTCTGCCAGGGTTTTGCAACTTCGGTTAGCCTGTCACCTGGTGAAAATGTCCAGTACGAGTCATTTTTAAAGGCTCTGGAAGCTAGTGTTGGTAGGAACCAATAGTAAAAAAATTATGTTCAGAAGCATGTTCAGATTTCAGAATTCAAAGTCCACTAATTGTAAATGACGCACAATTTATTGCACAATACGTGTTAATTAAAATATTACGTAAATGATGGAGTCGTGTTCGGTAAAATATATTAAAGAAAGTTCAAATAATTTTCAAAATTGTTTCGAAATAAAGAAAAGGGGTCCACCTCGCCCAAAACTACAACTGACACAAGAGTGTAACTTAAAAAATAAAATGTTCAAACGTGTCTTTAAAGTAGAACAGTATAAAAAAACTTCGTGGTTGTGTGGGTGTGTAATAAATTAAACGCATTATTTTGCTTTCCGTGCCTGATTTTTGCCGGTAATCCTATTGAGTGTGTTTGCTAATTCTAAACATAGACGAATGGATTTCCTGTATAAGTAAACGTAGGGTTTTTATTTATTGTGTTATTAAATGGCATAAGTATTTGTTTCTCCTAAAAATATTAAAAATCTTCGCCTGCGGCGCATTTACAACATCGTGAAATACGCTTCATGTTCTGATATTACCTACATGTCATTAACTTTGTGAACCCCCTTCGTATTCGACCACGAGCCGCCACTGCTATCAACACAAACTAAATTAATAAATTATAAAAATAATGTGTTGAACCACAGAAAGTAGGTAGGTAATTAAATTTTTGTCCAAGTTTCAAATTTTCCAATTTTTCTTTCCATGAAAGTCTCACTAGGACTTGAACGAATATTTAAAAGAAATTAATAAAATCAGACTACGTATTCCCAAGTTATTCTATAAGTTACCAACAGACATTTTTTGAATGCATTTCTCATCCCCTTAAGGGTTCTTTTAAAGTGTAATATAATCAGACGATAATATGTAAGAAACTTTGTACAAAATTACATGCAGTCGTTCGGATTTGTATTATTAATTCAAATTAGAAAACCTCGTTTCACCCCCTTGAAGGTTAAATTTTCAAGAATTTTTTTTGCAATAATCCTAGTATTTTATATAGAACTTCCGTTAAAAACAATTAAATTTCTAGTCAGGTGCCGTGAGTGCAGTAAGTCAATTTATCTTTTTCTATACATACAATGTTGAGGAGGTACAAGAGTACCTACCTATAAGAATAAACAACGATAAGGAAATTGTTAAGATGTAAGAAAGATAATGTTGGTGGGATAATTTATGGGAGGTACATGTACATTTTTCAAAATCTCATCCATCATGAAATCCCCAAAAACAACGGAAAGAGGAGCTTACGAGTCTTTAAGCACCATAAGATCAGAACTCATGAGATTCTAAAATACCTCTAGACATGAATAGTTTCCGGGAATTGAGAAAATTTTCTCAGAATAAAAAGGAATAGAAGTCTGTGTCCAATCAGTCTACGGACTGATGGCTTTGCGAAAATGAAAAAAATAGTAGAAAAAAAACAGATATGTATTTCTTTTAGAATGACATTAACCACTGGGGAGCTACTCCCCTCACATTATTGCAACCAAAATTAGGTTCTGTAGTGTAACGTACCCGGGTCGGCCAACTCGGTGTACGAGGCGTGATCGAAAAATGGACCCCCACGTTATTTCGTAGAATAATTTAAAATACCAGAATTCAACATTTCTTGGAAAGCATCTTAGTGTCATAACCAGACTTAATAAAAAAACACAACTACTTTATAATGGTCCCTAACTTTTATTCAAAACACAAACAATTTAGGCAACATAGTTTCAGTATTGAACAAAAATCAACAATTTTAGTACCAGAGTACTTTATGCATATGAATTAGATTAAACGTTAAATTAAATCACAAAAGAAAACAACAAAACAATGTTACATTTACAAAAAAAAAAAAATAAAGTGCCAGGCTCAACCTTGGACTCAATGGGAAAAAGAACCTGACAGAGAAAACCTCATCGCAGTCCAGTGTGGGACATGAAAAGTTGAATGATTATTGCACAACAAATCAAAATATAAAATGAACATTACACAAGATCAAAACAAAATGAGTCGTTAACATCCCCACCCCAACAAAAACACCGCATTCAAAACTGATAAGATAAAAGATATGTTAATACAGAGGAGTTTTCGAGGTGGCCCTCTTCTTTTGTCTTTTCATTTTCTTTGTATTATTTTTTCCCTAAATGGAGCATGATATAGGCCTCATAATAAATTTACATGCGAACATACATAAACAAAATAGAAACAAAAGCAATCAATGTATAAAAACTTGGGTAAAATCAATCAAGAAAAACCCTTAAACCCCAAACGCAGTATAAACAAAAATATGACAACATAAAACGAACAAAACAAACGGTAAAACAAATCCGACGCGTTCTGTAAATACTCCCAGATCAATGCTGCTCCCACGGAAGAAAATGTTAGTTAACACAACAAGGCTAATTCATACTACCATTCGTATCTGTGCGGATGTTAACAATTCACCCTGTACATTACATATATGTGGCGTCATAAAACCCTCGACACGCCCTGATAACGGTATAACTACCGGGAAATCCCAACACTCTCATGTCCCAAACGATAGCATAAAAAGAAATAAAAACTAAACTGAAGCATAAATAAATTTCCTATTACTTTTATCATATTTACACAAAAAACAATATGAAAATAAGAAAATCAAAATTATTATAATAGTAAAAATCAGTACAACCTGTGGTTCATCGTTGAATTGTCTGCATTGGGTTTCTTTTTTTTTCTCTTTCTTTTCTGCACAATATTATCCAGTATCACTGATGGCTAATAGCCGATCCATTGCTCTTGCTAAAATTTTTCCGCACTAACACCACTTGCGATAGATTTCTTTAATTTTTCGCCCGCGGCGTGAAACCGTACCTGTACTTTTTTTCGAAAGAGGGAACTAGGGGGTCCAGGTTACTACAGTTCGTCACTTTTTTTTTGGAACTAAGTGTATTAACTTCCAGTACATACCTACATATGTCTTTTTTAAAACCTCATCCGAATTAGATCAGTATTTTTAAAATGTGACTCATACAAACAGGCAAAAATTTCCAAAAAATATCTTAATGCACTTACTTATCATTTCGATTATTAAATTTTTTCCTGAAAAATTTCAATCCTACTAACGTACCTCTAAGCACGCACAATTTTGTTAAGTGTGTAAATGCAATCGATAGTTTTAAAGCTTATCTTCATTCATAAATTAAACTCTGGAATCCTTTTCCTCTTCCGTTCATTGTGGTTTTAGTGAATGTCCGGTTTTTAACATTATATTCTGTTCTCCTATTTTGTACGTACACCCATTGTTACTACATATTATCGATTGTTGCTGAATCGAATTGTCCTGTTTTGAAATTTTCATGTTTTTTTTTTTTGTATATAAGGTCAATCGCCTCATTACATTATATATTCTGAGTTAAGCAATCGTACTAACATGTCTTAGCTAAGAATTGAAGTAAAAACAAAGCTAAGCAGAGCTTTAATGTTTTGTGTTTGAAAATGTCCTTCTGGCCCTTTCAGGGCTTAAAATTTGTAACTTTTTGATTTATTTGAAGCCTTTATAGGGTATTCGATTTTTTTCAGCTCTTTTAAAACGTTTGAAGCTCTTTTAACGCGTTTGAAGCTCTATCAAAGTGCTTGAAATCGTTTCAAATAAATGGTTGGAATCCTTGCAAAGTGGTTGAAGTCCTCTATTACTTGTAGTCTTTGTAATTAATTCAAGCTCATGTAGGTAGTGTGGTCGAAATACTATCCAAAAAAGAGCTTCAAACTCTTGTTAAATGCTTGAATATATTTTAAGTCCTATCAAAATGCTTAAAACTGTCTCAAATAAGTGCTTAATCTGCTTTTATTAAATTCGAGTTACAAATATTTGTAGCCGTTTTGTTTTAATTTAAGTCCAAGTAGGGTATTCGAACTTTTTTTCAAAAAAAGGCTCCAAATCCTTTTAAAATGCTTGAAGCTCGTTCAAAGTTCTTGAAGTTCTTTCAAAGTGCTTGAAGCTCTTTTAAAGCGCTTGAAGCTATAGTAAAGTGCTTGAAGTTCTTTCTCTTTAATACTGTACTAGAAGTTATTTTTATTTTAATTGTTTGGTGTGCACAAAGCTCTTTTCAGAAGTGCTTCAAGCTTTTTAATGCATTTGAGGTTTTTTGGTTTAATTCAGCCCTCATGTTATACTCAAATCCCATCCACAAGATTTTCCCATGATTGAACAGTACTTTACAATATATGTAATTGATAATTCACAGTCCTTGGAATCTAAAATTTAAATGGGGTTTTAAGGACTTAAGCACTTTAGTAAGGGCCTTGGGGTTAGGGCTTGAAGTCCTTTTAAAGATCTGTGTAGAGATAATTGATCTTCGTAAGCATTTTAATTTTTTTTTTAAAGTAAATAAAAATTTCAAAATATTGGTTAGGTTAGATTTTCTTAAATTAATCTAAAATTCGAAATTCTGATCATGTAGAATGGAAGTTCTAAAAGCTTTCTATAAATATTGAAAAAGTAGTGTATTCCTATTATTTTGATTCATAAAGGACCTTTTATTGTCACGAAGCACATTTTATTTAAATATGTATTATATTTTTCATTCGCAGAGACTGTCAGAAAAAAGAAATGTTTATTAAAATTGGGTGCCAAAAGAAGCCCTTATTGACCTGACCCTCATCTTTTACTTTACATCTTTTTCTTCAGCTAACGATAAATGGTCCTAAAATAGCAAAAAACAACTTCAAAATAGACTTAAAATGAATTGCTATCTTTTAATATAAATAATGAGATATGAATAAATAATATCTTTAACATGAAAAAGAAACTGAAGACACGAATAGGGTAAAAATAAAACACCTTTTATTGTCAGTTATTTGAAAGAATCTGGATAAAAAAATTGAACGGAAAAGCTGAAGGATTAAATATCTATGTATATTATATACAGGGTTTTTCAAATTGATGGGCTATTAGAAGTATATGAATTGTAGAAGGAATTCAATTCTGAAACTTGGGCTTATTTAATTTTATTGTTTATGCTGCTTCTCTTAAAGCTACAATTCAAGGACTCACAATTCAGCGGTTTTTATTATCTATCGCGATGATTGTGATGATTTTGAGTAATAATAGAACATTAGAACGTAATATGGGTATCTGTTTTACAGCGTACCCCTTCTTTAGCTCCGCGTAGGTATACAGGGTTTTTCAAGTTGATGAAGAAGTATATGAATAGTAGAAGGAATTCAATTCTGAAATTTGGGTATTTGGTTATTGTTTATGCTGCATCTTTTAAAAATATTTTCAAGTTCGATTTACATCCGGTTATACCGGAAGACTACACCAACTTTGTTATTTTAAATGGAATGGTATATTTTTTACGCTGAATTCAAATAAAACGTGTAATTCTATGGTAAGTTTGATAACCAACTTGTACACCTATGACGATCGGTTTCTGAGTTAATTTAATTTATAGAAAAAAAATCGCTACCGCAACCCAAATTATAAAAAATCATAACTTCCACAAAATACGACTTAGAGTGTTGAAATTTTTGCTAATGATAGCTGAATATTAGTGCTAACATCTTGACAAAATTGAACTAAATAATTTATACAGGGCGTTCAAAATAAAATTCTAAAGTTTAAAAACCTCAAACACGAATAACTTCGTTTTTTCAAATGGCACCTATAATTTTTTATTTTTTCAATCGATTCCTTTTTTATCCTCTTTCGATCTATATGGATACTGCCTATTGTTTTATTTGAAAATTTTCGAGTAAGTTTGAATTATTACTTAAAATAGCCAATTTTAATATTTTTCGCATAAAAAGGTGTGGCTTGGAAAAATGACAACTAACGCCAATCAATGCAAAATGAAGCCAAAAATCGGATTTTCAATTAATTGCTGTTACAAAAAATAATCAAAAACGAAAACTTCAATTGAAGTATTTATTATAAACATTTTTCTCGAACATCTCCCTAACAGAAATTAAGGGATAAAAAACGTTTTACTGTAATTTTGCTTTGATTGTCGTTAGTTGTCAATTGTCCAAGGCACACTCTTATTAGGCCAAAATTATTAAAATTATCTATATTTTAAAAATTATAAATTACTTAAAATTTTTCACAGAAAACAGGAAGTATCTATATGAATCGAAAGAGGATAAAAAAAGGCATCGATTGAAACAATAAAAAATTTAAGTTAAGAAGGTTTTATAGATGATCCATAAATTATTACAAATATTTTTTTATTTATTTAGGTATACTACCTGCGCTGTTTTTAATAAGCTCACTCTAATTTTTACATGGTACATTACAGTTTCACTAGAAGAGTCCTTTAAAATGCCCGAAGTTTAATTTCCTTCCTTAAGTCCTTCGTGCCTAAAGTTTGGTTAGAGAAAATGGTATATTATAGTTTATAAATACGCAAATATGCAAAATTATATTTAATAGCACAATAAGTTGAAATGCATGTACCAAGTGAGGTTTCAGTTTTTGCATGCAATTTTACGATAATTCACCGTTTTTATTAAGTCCATTTTCTCTATCTACTGTAGAATTATCTTTTTGAATATCTGCCAAACCTTTTATTAGCAATCACTATTTTTCGTGCAAGGTGCATAATTTCTATACATGGACACTTCAGTCGGCTTGAAATATTACAAAATAATTATCTTTATGAGTTCGTTCACGTTAGCGGTCGGATTCTTGCGGCCAACTAGTTGCCGAGTCTAAACCGCGCGGTCGTTGAGTTTCCAACGGTTGGACGACAAACCGCACGGATTTGTTTCTATAAATTTAAGTCTTTTCTATACAATTACTTTCTAGAATACTACTTGTAGAAGTAGACACCATGGAAACTTCTAACTGTGAGGATTGGTAGCGCATTCACCTCAATCATAACAAGCGTGAGATTTTCAATAGACAGGGTGCAGGCACCCATCTGCTCGATTCTAGGTTCGCCTATCTGGGATCTGTCGTAATTTTTTTGGTCATTTTGCCCGGCTTCTGTTCATCTTTCTCTTACTCCTCCCCATCTTACTCCCGTTCCCCATCCAACACCATTAACCACTTTCGTTAACTCGTAGTGGAGGTTTGAGAAAATCCCTTTCACTTTGCTTGCTAGTTTGTACCATAGTGTGGGTTGTTGGGTTACTGTGGTTTCCTTCAAGATTGTATTTACTGGAACATATCCAGATATTCTTTCAACATTATGCTGTCAACTTCATCTTAAGTAGCTGCTGTTCTCGGCTTCATTATCTTGCCTTTGTTTATAAGCACAACCATTCACATGATATTCCCAATGGAGGATTTATGTAGTTTCCTTCCACCCTACTCGCCACTTTACACCACAGTGTCAGTCGTCAAAGCAGCCAACTCATTTTTGACTGTAGTATCGATTTGGTTGATTCGACTTCGTTTACTTCAGTCTGAGTACGTATATTTTTTTTTGTTTCCTGTAGGTGAATTCTGTACCAGATAGTCTCTGGATAATTTTATGACAACTTGATTAATTTCACATGGTTCGTGCCTCTCTCTTACTTGCACCTCATTCTTTACCTACCTTCTTAACCCTAACTAACACAATTAAAACTAATTCTCATGATTTCTAATGGAGGCTTTAAGTGGTTCCCTTTCACCCTACTCGTCACTTTGCACCACAGTGGCGATCGCTAAGGCAGCCCACTTACTTTGACAACAACATCCATTGTTCGATTTGACTTCGAGTTCGTATTTATTTTTTGAATAAAATAGTCCCAATATTGAGCTGTCAACCTGGCTCGTGCCTCTCTTTTACTCTCACTTTATTCTTTCCCTCTCTTCCATACCACCATTGGCTCACTCTCAGGATTGTTTAAGTTGTTCCCTTTCACCCTACTCATCACTGCACCACAGTGTCAATCGTCAGGGCTGCTCACTGACTGTGACATTAGCATCGTTTGGTCGATTCGACACCGAGTTCTTTTACTTTGGTTTGAGTACATATACATTTTTATGGTTTCCTGTAAGCAGATTTTAAATCACATAGCCACTCAATATTTTGTCAGTTTGATTCATTTTACCTGTCTCGTGTTCCTCTTTTATTCTCACTATCATACTTTCTTTCTCTTTTACTCTCACCCTCATTGTTTCCGTCTCTTTCTAACCGTGACCACTACCTTTAAGTGGTTCCTTTCTACCCTAGTCGCCACTTTGCACCACAGTGTAAGTCATCAGGTCACTCCATTCAATGTGACATATGTATAGCATCATTTGGTGATTTAACATCGAGGGAACATCGGTTCTATTTAGACTTTACTTTCCCTGTTCTAAGTAGTTACGTTCGAGCAGTACACCAACTCATTTTCGTGATTCTTAATGGGCGTTTTAGGAGGATCCCTTCCACCTTACTCGCTACTTTATACCAGAGTGTGGGGCACCGAGAGCCCACTCACTATGATGTACTTACTTCGTTCGGTGGTTAAGCATTTGGCAAAACACCGGTTCGATTTAAGGGTTTACCTCCCTTTTATGTTTTTTAAGGTTGTGTAGACAAACTCTGGAAGAGTACTGTTTCCTAGATTGTCTATTTATGTTCTATTGTTAACTCTATTTATATCACTCATATTTTCTCTCAGTTTCCCTCTCTCTCTGTCCCTTTCTACTTCCCTTCTTTGGTTCCCTTCCATCCACCCATTCTCTTCTTTTGATTCCTACGAGAGGTTGAAGAGGGTCTACTCGCCACTGCACCACAGTGAATCACTACACTTACAATATTATTTAATGGTTTAACATTTGGGAATGACCGGTTTGATTTGGTGGGGGTTCACCTGACTTTATCTGTGGTTCTTTTTAAGATTGCATAGGGAAACTCTGGAAGACTAATATTCCACAAATTGTATACCAATATTCTACTGTAGTAAGAGCTTTATTGAACAAAAAAAGTTTTATATACATCTTCACACATAAAGGAAAAAAAAGAAACAAAAGTTTATTTTCCAACCTTTAAATTTTTATTATTATATATATATAAACTAAGCACTTCCCTTGCTTTTCCCTTATAGTTATTTTTATCTTGTATTTCCCTCCCCCCTTTCCACACCTCTCCTTTTTAAAAATTGTTTCAATAGGGCCAGACCACTACCATCCGCATTTATTATCCTTTCAAGTTCCTCCCTCTCATTCTTCCCCGTTACTTCTTCTAATACATGCTCCATTGATTCACTCTTTTCTCCACATACTCTACACAATCTCTTACTTTCTTCCATCCAAAACTTATTCTCATTACACTCATTCCCCATTCTGAATCTAGCTATTATCTCTATACTTTTTCCTTCTATTAGATATCCTGGCACCTCATCCCCTTGCCATTCTACCCATGTAAAATCCCTGATACTTTTCGCGTATCTTGATTCCCATATTTTTCTTAAATGCTCACCTCGTACTATTTCATTACATCTTTTCCCCACCATCCCACTAACATACGATCCCTTTCCTCTCCACTCTTCCATTTGTTCTTTACTTATTGCCATTTCTGTTTTCGTTATCCTCATAGATTAGTGATGTTAGTTAACTATTTATTTCAACCAGATTATATCTCTCTTTCTCCCTCCCTCTGTGCGCCATTTTCCCTCCTTCCTTCCCAACGTAACCACCACAATCCACCCATCCTCTTCTCTTCATTTCTATTAGAGATTGAAGAGGTTTCTTTCCACCCTGCTCGCTACTTTATACCGCGTGTGTTCAGTCCACTCACTAAGACATACCCGTACAGCATTATTTGGTGGAAATGAAACATATAGGAGCCTTTTCCTGAAATTCATTTACAAGGACATTACTTTTAAAAGGGAAAACCTTGTAGTCAATTTATTGAAGGAATTAATATATAAGAAAACGAATAGTGAACATCAAATATTTTTAAAAATCTTCCCATAAATTGTGTAAGAAAGAGAGCTAACGGAAACTTTGGCACATACCAGAATTTAATTGGTGTACGTAGTAAGTAAGATTTGATGAACTATGAAAAGAATGACTGGCCAAAAAGCGACAGGAAATAAACTACCTACTACTAAATTAACTTGTTAAATCCCGCGCATTTTGTTATTTTCTTTATTTAGAAAATCACCGAAGCATTAGCGCTAAGCCGTTACACATAAACAAACCAACGACTTATTGGTTACAGTTGTATAATTAAAGGCGTTGTGTGGCAGTTGTCGATTGAATGGTTTGTGTGCCGAAAACCTGAACTGCTCGTGATTCTGGGGCCATTTTAAGGTGCTAATTGCAAACACTCAATTCGGTTCCTCACTGTCACTACCAAACACCACCGCACCACTTCTTACAACCGACCTATTTATTTACCTAAATTTCTAGTATTTTGTAGTAAATGTTCACATCAACATGCGTTGTAAAACATTACAATTTTACGTAGTATTTAATTAACTATCCCAGACACAAAGTGAAAACGATTTGAAAGCTTTCAAATTGCTTTGTTTGTTGCCTGCCAACAATAAATGGATTAAATTTTATTTAAAGTAGTTTTTAAAAATTTTGCTGGAGAGTCGTAATACTTTTATTTATTGTTAGTTAAAAATAGTGCATGGTTCAAAGCTTTCCATTTTATTATCAATGAGAAAAAAAAATATTTTTAATTTTTTAATAAGTACCTGTAGATGGAGTTGTAATTTTTTATACGGTGTAGTGCCCTACACGATAATTATACTAAAAAGTGGTTGTAATAAATATTTACAATTTGTTATTATTAAACAATACTAAGGGTTGTAATTAAATTCATTTTGGAATTAAAAATAAACTACGAAGATGATACATCTAAAATCTAAATTATTTATTTACTAGAGCTCGATAATAATATATGAGAAATTGAAAATAGTTTTAATTTTTATTTTATTCTTTTGAGTTTATTTATGTGTTTGGGTAAAATAAACTGTTTGGTGTTAATTAAGTTTAATATTTGCAAATGGTACGGAAATCTTCTCTTTTATGTGCTTATTAATATAACGAGGAAGTGTGAAATATCACTTTAACAATTGAATGTAATTTCTACACAAAAAACTAAAACATGAATTAATTTAACCAGCTTTTATAATTTTAGTGTTACAAAAATCAACAGAGGTAGGCCGTGTTGCGAATACAGTACTTCTCACCAAACTAGCAATACCTAGAAATGTTCTGTATCCAGTAATTCTCTGTTATCATTTCACACCTATCGTGAGGTGCTGCTTGCCTGTAATATTCAAAAAATTCTTTGCAATAAATGCAGCTCAGTTGTATGACTGTGATGGTGTGTTGGGTTGATAGTTGATATGCAATCTAAAACACTTAATTCAGAAACGATACTTTTTCCATAAAATCAATAGAAAAATCTTCCTTGAAATTGGTAACGTAAATAGTTTTCCAATGGTTATTTATATTAATATTTTTTTATAAAATAAATTCAAAAAGAAATATAAAACTATTGGTTTATAAGCGCAACTAATTGTAAGGAGATGGTAGAGGGTGCCAAATACCCGCAAGAGTAAAATTAGCACCCCCAAAATGAAATACCTTAGTATATTTTACTCTGTTACTACAATAATGTTGTCTGTTTAATAATATCCATGCATCCCCAAAAATTAGATGCCAATTGGGTGTATGGATGAGTTACAGTATGGTTACTCTAGGATGGTCTCCGGGATTACTAGTTCTTAAGATGCGCAATGGCAAAAGGTAACGAACGCCTTGCTGGCGATAGCCACAGAGATGCATTTGCATGCTTGGTTTGAAGCAGAGTACTTGTCAGGGCGCATACTAAATCGCCCGACTATTCATTTAAAAATGGTCGAAATATTTTATATAATTATTATATTTTAAAGAATATAAAGCTGCCAATATACGTAGTGTGCAAAATGCTACGATATTAACACGTTTCATTACTGAAAGGTTATCTATGTAAACAGGGCAAAGGGTAAATTAAGTATTATTAAAGATGTTTAACAGAGGGGAATTTTTGCAATCAATTTGGTTGTTCAATGCTAAGCTCTGTTTATAATATTTATTTAAGTGGGCATTATTGTCTTAGTAGTGTGCAGAACCCGTTTTGCAGCCCAGTTAAGTTAAGCAGACAGAGATTTTAGTTATTAGTTTAGGACAATTTTTAGAGAAATAGGAGATACTTTCAGCTATTTAGTTAGATATTTCACAAAATTGTGCATTTTTACTATTTTATTGATGTGAAACATCTATAGGCGCGGGTAAACCGGATTGTTGGTGTGGCGATCGTGGCGACGCTCGCCATGTGCAAGCGCCTGTGCGATTCTCTTCCCACACGGTTCGACGGTGTCGTTTACTATATTATAGTAAACTAGAAGATGGAAGTTAATTAATTATGATTGTTGTGTACATTTCACCTAATAAAAAATGAATGATATTTCATTATTACATGAGAAATTATTTTAGTACAGTCACAGAGGTTCAATAATTTTTAAAACCAATAAAGATTAACTACCATTGATTTTAGCTGGAGATTTCAATGTTAATTTTGCTAAAGATGAATCAATGCCATTAATTACGTTCCTCAAAAAAGAATTTCAATTGCAAATTAACAACAATCTAAGAGAACCTACTACCAGATATGCCACAACAATAGATGCTGTATTTATTAGATGTCTTGATAATGTTATGTCCAATACACGTATATCAAGCTAGCACGACAAAGTTATTTTTCCGATTTCTAACTTGCACTATAATTTGTCGCTAATTTGTTACCAAATCGAAAAATTTGTCGCTCGTGCCGTTTAGCCATAATCAGCTGTAGTGCTAGCTTGATATCAAGCTAGCACTACACATAGCGTATCTCGAAAACGAAATGTCGTAGGATAATATTGTAAAGGCCATAATTTGTCGCTGAAAGATGACACATTCAACGAATTTGTGGCTAATAGTCTTATCTCCAGCTGATAAGCAAAAAACCACAGAAAAACCATCAAACAATTAATCAAGCAGTTCTTGATTAAATTTGTTTTAAGAGATAGGATTTATTTACCAAATTTTTTAAATTAGGTTTTCCCTGTTTCCCCCAAGTTGGGCAACACGTTACCTTTCGAGAGTTTGACGGCATCCAGCAGTTTTTTGCTTATCGGTTGGAGATAAGACTAGCGACGAATTCTTTGAATATGTCATCTTTCAGTGACAAATTAGCGACAAATTTTGATCTTTACAGTAATATCCTACATTTCCTTCTCGAGATATGCCATATGTAGTGCCAGTTTGATGGTTTTCCAGCAATTTTTCGCTTATCAGTTGAAGATAAGACTAGCGACAAATTTGTTGAATGTGTCATCTTTCAGCGACAAATTAGCGACAAATTATGGCCTTTACAGTAATATCCTATGACATTTCCTTCTCGAGATATGCCATATGTAGTGCCAGTTTGATGGTTTTCCAGCAGTTTTTCGCTTATCAGTTGAAGATAAGACTAGCGACAAATTTGTTGAATGTGTCATCTTTCAGCGACAAATTAGCGACAAATTATGGCCTTTACAATATTATCCTACGACATTTCGTTTTCGAGATACGCTATGTGTAGTGCTAGCTTGATATCAAGCTAGCACTACAGCTGATTATGGCTAAACGGCACGAGCGACAAATTTTTCGATTTGGTAACAAATTAACGACAAATTATAGTGCAAGTTAGAAATCGGAAAAATAACTTTGTCGTGCTAGCTTGATATACGTGTCCAATACTTTTGTAACATACTTCAGTTATCCTCGACCAATTATCACAGTAATGCTGTCAGAAGCAACATCGAATGTAACTATTACTGAAGTCACTGAAAAAAAGAATTGAGTTGTCGCAACTTGAAATAATTTTGTTAATTTTTAATTATCGTATTTAATAAAAATAAATGTTTTTTTTAAATAAATAGTCATCATTTTGTGGATAAAATTCGTAATATTTGATTTTTTCATTATGCCATATTTAGTTCCTGTCGTAATATTGTCTTTCATGCATATTAGTTGTGCAAACTCTATGTTTCACATCTGCCAGGCGTCCCGTGACGGCTCACATTTCTTTTTTTGTTCATCTCATTGATATACCGTAACCTTTTTACTTTTATTACTAATATCTCTGTTTATTATTAATTGGACTTAACGTCTTTCGTCATTATTTTCGTGGTACATACGTTGTTAGCTGGTTTAACTATCGATTGACCCAATTCCCTTTATCATCGGGTACCTACCCAGTTGCGCCATTATTGCTATCCTAAAATAGATCTACTACCGTAATATTACTACATTTGTTCATTAGTAACTAGTAGAGGTAGGTACGTCTCCATAGATAGTACCTACACATTTACACAAAACACACACACACACACAAAACACACTGTCGTGCGTATACGCACACACTGTGGAGTGAGTGCTAAATGAGGCTTCGCGTAAATCCATGTGTATCAAATACCTGAGCGATTGAGTGCGAGGGTGCGTTGTGAAGGTACGTAGTAGTAAGTGGGTGTGTCGTCGTCGCATTGAGGATATGTATGAAGAGAGAGAAGGTTCAACGCCATGGATCGATTTTCAAAACACTGGTGTTCCCTTGCACCACTGCCATTACTATACTTCGTTCTTTTCGTGGAAATTGTGGACGAATTGCACTAACTTAAGGTTTACTACAAAAAAATTACTTATTAACGTTTACTAGAAAAAAATTATGTAGTTTGAAAACAATTATAATAGTTCTATGAAAAATAGAACGAGATCTAACAATATAACAAAAAAGTAAACTACTAATTTTCACTTACGTAAAGCAATCAAACGACTTAGGCGTAGTCAACATAGAGCACCCAAAAAATGGATGGTCTTCCGATGGCTCCAAAATTGATTCTTCTCGACGTCCTGATCACTTCTGTACTACTAGTTAGTGGCTCAAACAACTTTTTTTTTTCATATTTTTTTTAAATATATGTTTTTAATTAAGTATGTATTTTTAGATGATTTTTTTGTGCAACAGTCCTCATTTAACAGTTTTTAAGATGCAAACATTTTAATCATAGCGACAATTTCATACCCTAACCTCTTTGTGGTGCATAGCACCTTTCGGTGGTGCACAGCACTTCAAACTTTTTAAAGTCACACTTAACTTAATTGATTATACAATTGTTTTGAAATCACACCACACTGCTTACATTAACAGTATACGTATGCAGTGCAAAAAAGCAACATCTTCACAAATTGTAGATTTTCTCAAAAAGTTATAAACAAAGGTATACGATAGTGCCATATCAATAGATGCCAAATTCAATAAGGAATTCGAATATGTAGTCAAAAATAGGTCATTCCTTTAAAAAAATTGACTCAAGCTCCTTGGAAATTGAACAACTTTGACTATAAAATTTGAACACCATTGTACATTTTAGTTAAAAACCACATTTTTTTTCGATGTTGCAAATAGTTATAAGTAATTGTTACGAGTTATAAAGCAAAATCTCAAAAATTAATTGAATTACGGTTTTTTAAATGTTAACGTGCAGATGTCAAAAATTTTGAAGAAAAATTAATTAACTCAAAATCCATCAATATTTTCTGGATAGTGCCTCCTATAAAATACGTATGAATTTAGATTTTCTAACAGAAAATGTAAAAAAAGTATGTCATTCCATTTTAAATAAGAAAGTTAACATCTACTTCCGGTATAACTGGATGTAAATTGAACTTGAAAATATTTTTAAAAGAAGCGGCATAAACAATAACCAAATGAGCCCAAGTTTCAGAATTGAATTCATTCTACTAATTCATATACTTCTAATAACCCATCAACTTGAAAAATCCTGTATAAAAATCAATTGAAAATGATTTCACGTAAAATTATTTAGGTAGTTAATTACCCTATTCTTGATAATTTAGTGGAATATTGCATGACAGTCAATCTAGCACACCAAATTCAACAGCGATATTTTTTTCACAAAATCAATAAAAAACAATTTCTTGTAGTTAATGACGAGCTTATGAAATTATTGATAAGCACGTTCCGGTGTGTTGACATGACAGACTAGCTCTCACACCCAATTTAACAACCTTTTCTCCTGAAATTCAACAATATTTTTTTCCTGAAATCTTCTTGCATTTAGCCCCGTATTTCCACAATTGTGGGTAATGTACTGGTGTGTTAATGTGATCATCAACCCCAACCAAAAAACAATATTTTTTCCATGAAGCCAATAGAAAATTATCTCTTGCAATAAGTTACTAAGGCAATTATGCAAATATTTAATTTTTTTATTGATAATGTGGAGGTGTATTATAATCAATCTAGCACACCCAATTTAAAAAATTACACTTTCTGTATAGGGGCTGTTCATAAAATACGTCACATAAAATTAGCTTTTTTGACCCCCTCCCCTCCGGTTGTCACGCTGTGTCACACTTTCTGTGACCCCCTGTAAATATTACGTCACAAAAACTAAACCCCCCCCCCCTGAACATGATAAATTTTGATTGATAATACACAAATTTTGATAGGCAAAAATATTTATTTTATTTTCATAATAAAATTTAAATAAATTAATAAACATCTTTTGTAACGTACAAATAAATAATATTTCTATTTATCAGAAGTCCAAGGATTCTGTCTCCCCCTGTACGGCCCCATAATATCATCAATAGTATTTTGATCTTGCTTAAAAACAGATGACAGTTGAGGATGGGACCTCATACAGTGAAGAAGAATTCATATGAAGTCATATTTTGATATGGCCCCCAAATTCTTTTGTCTAGGTTTTGCTCTGTTTGTGTTGGATGAAACATTTGATAAAAGGCACTTTCAAGAACAAAGAGCTTTGTCATCACCAGAGTCAAATAAATTTGATTGTGCCACTGTTTCCTATGTTAAAATAAACCCGTAAAATGCACCTTTTTTTTTAATTTTGATAAGAAGAAAGCGATCGAAAAAGCTTAAGAAAAGTAAGGGGAAAGTGAGGAAAATCTCTTCTATCGCAAGAGGGGGACTTTTTACGTAGAATCTAGATCAGTGTACAACACACAAAAATTTCTGACACGTCGACTCTGCTAACTTTTTTAAAAGGTGAAAATTGTGATCCGGCTTCCTTCACAAACTATGTTAAGAGTTAAAAATCCTGGAAAAGGATGAAAAAGTCCATCAAATATTGCGAAGGATAAACCATTAATTTAGGTGGGCTTTATGTAAGTAGGATTGTTCCTTAATTAAAACCCATTTATAGGACGATTGTCTGTAACGAAATGGTCATTCTTGGCAACGAAATAATGTTCCACATACGAATGAGTGGTCGGAAAAGAAATTTCATTTGTAAATGTTATTATTACTAATTATCAAACAAAATTGTCAATTAGTTTAGCTGTGTGTTATCATCCTAATATGATAAAGGCGAAAGTTTGTGAGTGTGTGAGTGTGTATGTTTGTTACTTCTTCACGTCTAAACGACTGGAGCGATTTTAATAAAAATTTGTATGGAGTTAGCTGACACCCTGGAATAACACATAGGCTACGTTTTACTGTGGGAAAATATCTTATTCCCATGGAAAAATCGATGAAAATGAATTCGCGAAATATTATAAATGCGAAAGTAACTCTGTCTGTATGCTACACAATCTCGCCTAAAATTTACTGAACCGATTTAAATGAAATTTGGTACAAATATAGTTTAGAACCTGAGGAAGGACATAGGATACTTTTTAATGCGAAAAAAGGGTTGTAAGGGGCTGAAATAGGAAAGTTTGTGCGGAAATTCCGTAATTTTTAAAGATTGTTTAGGCTTTTGATTAGATATAAATAAATACGACATTCAATGTTTGTAAAAATTTTACCCTAAAGGGGATAAAATCAGCCGATGAAAGTTTTTGTGTAATGACGTCGTTTAAACAGCTTACGGCCCAGAAAATAAAAATATAGAAGAAAAAAATTTTAAATGCTGCCGAAAGTCACTATTCCAGGCGGACGAAGTCGCGGGCATAGCTAGTTTAAACATTAAAACAATCTTAAATAAGTACAGACACTGTAATAAACGCCATCTGTGGATATTCTCCATTATCTAGTATTATTTCTCCATTACCTAGTATTATTATTTAATTTTTTAAAAATTAAAAAAAAATCTGTTTTAATCAATTATTAATTGCTTTCGTTTAATACCAAATCTTGTTATCGTTTTGGTGCAATTCTTTTTCGCCCGGATCAATGAAAGAGAGCGAGCCATTCCCTCTGGCGGAAGTTCAATGCACTTTTTATTACTGTGCACCACGGACTGCACGATGGTGAATCCAAGGGGGTGAAAGGGGCTGGTGGATTGATTCATGCCGTCACGTCACCCACCATGCGATAAAATGCATTGTTCTTGTAACTGAGTTCCCAGTAGAAAATTATATCTCAAACATGAAATTTGAATCATATGCTTAATTGAGTACAAGTAAATGTAGTATACAATAATATATTATGTATAATTTGATAAGATTCGGGTATGGTCATAGGCAGTTTGAATAATCAAACTGAAAATATAAAAATATTGTAGATCCAGTTATCTTATTATTACGTATAACAACAAAAATGGGAAGAAACTGAAAAATACTTCAAATTACCAACTAAGTGCTCAATATTTTCATGTGAAGCTTATGTCATAGAAAATGCTGTAGAATTAATAAACACTGAAAAAGTAGAATCTTCCTTAATTTTAACCGACTCACTAAGAGTACTAAAAGCTCTTCAGAACCCTATAAAATCAAATCAACAAATAAAAAACATCACACATGAACTGTTAAAAGCTGAAGACCTAGGTAAAGAAATCATATTAGCTTGGATACCTTCTCATACTGGTATTCGCGGAAACGATAAAGCAGATGAACTAGCGAAAAAGGGTACTACAGATCTAATAACTACTGAAATAGTCCCCCTAACTAAATCAGAAGCCAAAAGAGCCATCAAGAATCTCATCATTACAATATGGAATAGTGATTGGCACAAAAATCCACCAAAAAAGCTACAAGTCAGAGACGATGTCTTCAAAAAATTCTCTGCCACTGATCTCAAACGTAATGAAGAAGTAATTATTCAAAGACTCAGGATTTAACTCATGTTCATTTAATGAAGAACGAGCTGCCCCCGTTATGCACAAAATGTAACACCGATACTCTCCAATCAGTAGAACACATCATCACAAACTGCCCAAGAATGAGTACTCAAAGAAGGAAATACAACCTCTCTATGTCATTTAATGAAAATCTGAATAACCCAAAACTATACAAAAATGTATTAAAATTTTTACAAGAAACCAAAATGTATGATAAAATATAACAATAGATTTTTTTACAATTTACTAATAATAGTAATATGTAATCATGTGTATAGTCGCTCATGACCTAGCTGTTAATGCAACTTAAAATATCTTAAATAAAAAAAATAAATAACTGTAGTATTTGATAAATATTGAGGAAATATTCCAATATTATGTTTAAATTTCTTTAAAATTAAAATGAAATAAAAAACACCCGTTTTTTCTTAATTTGTTATCAATTTCAATAGCCTAAAAGTATATTGTATTCTTCGTAATCAAAATAAAATAAAGAATTTATTTGCCTGCAGTTTGCAAGTTTCTTGTATTATATGAAATTAACAATCTTTTATCAGGAATTGATTCCACTATTTCCTCATTTTGATTATTTGTTTCCAAATCAAAATTAAACAAAAAACATACCCCTATCCATTTCAAAACAATTTTTTATTTTGTTTCTTTTCTCAATATCCTGCATATATTTCCTATTTCATATTAACAGATTTATCAGGAAAATATCTCAATACCCATCTTCTCTGTTTGCTTATATTTTTTTCACCCCTATTACAAAACATTTTACCTTAGATACATATTTGCCTTTAATTTTAACAACCTGCAAGTTTATTGTACTTTATATTAACAGATTTATTAGGAAACGTCAAATGTCTTCCCTGATTATTAAAACTTTTTCAAAATTATATAACTCGCCCTTATTTATCAATATTCTTTTTTTCTTAATTTGTTTTAAATTTCAACAGTTTGCTAATTTATTGTATTATTTGATATTCACTTAAGGGCCGTTCATAAAATACGTTCGCATACAAGGGGTGGAGGGGGGTCTTGCTGAGTGTGACAAAGGGGGACGGGGGGGGGGTCAACGGCAACGTGACGTTCGCCGTTCATCAAAAAATTTTACTGAATTTTTACAGAATCCTTGGAATTCTGATAAATAGAAATATTATTTATTTGTTCGTTACAAAAGATATTTATTAATTTATTTAAATTTTATTACAAAAATAAAATTAATATTTTTGACTATCAAAATTTGTGTATTATCGATCCAAATTTATCATGTTCAGGGGGGGTAAGTTTTTGTGACATAATATTTACAGGGGGGTCACAGAAAGTGTGACACAGCGTGACAACCGAGGGGGTTAAAAAAAGCTAATTTTAGCGTGACGTATTTTATGAACAGCCCCCTTATCAGAAAAGGATTCTAATATTTTTTATTTTTTATTTTTTTCCAAGTGAAAATAAAATAAAAGAAACTTCTAATCATCTCAAAACTTTTTGTTTGTAATGTTAATAGCGTGCAAGTTTATTGTATTTCAAATTAACAGACTTATCAGCAGGAATCAGATTCCAATTATTATTTTTCTGTTTGTTTAATTTTTCTTAGAAACCCTGATTATTAGTGTTTGTCTATCTTATCCACTTTATTATTTATTAACAAATTTTTGAGTATTACTGTATAAGTCGAAACAATTATAATAATAATAAAATTGTAATTTTGCAAATATCCAACCGCAGAATCCATCAGCTATTATATATTATATTATTGATATTGATTAAATAATATATTAATAAAAAATTGTGAAAAAGAACAATCTTTAGCAGTTTTATAAATCTCATTTACTTTACATCCATCAGTAAAATTAATTTAGAATTATTTTCATCCTTTTTTTCACATTGTTTCTAAAGGGTGTGGTGCTCACAGTAAGGCTGGATCATGTGGTTCCTTGTCGGTTTTCGAAAACGTGAAATCATTGTGGTAACATTTTTCTTAATTAATTAATTTATTAATTGAGGTCATCTCCGGAAAATTTCCAAGTATAGCATTTTATCGACCACTTTTATAAAAAGGAAAAAACGAGAATCCTTAACTTAGGTACTAGGTAGAATGTGAATTACGTTCACATGTTTAGCTTTTATTTTCTCTGTTCTATTGTTGGTATATCATTAGGTGTTCTCCTTTCGGTCTACTCCACTTCACCTTGGCTCGAGTTAAATAAGTAATTATGTTTGTTACAACAAACTGTTTCCACTTCTCTTTGTAATCGATTTCCTTCATTTCAGTTTCCCGTTTTGTTTCTAAACAAATTTGAAAATTGTTCTATAAAGTATAAAAAGCATACATAACGAATTAAATTGTAAAACATTTTAATAACAAATTCTATCAGACGTCTACGATACATATATATTTTGAAAATAATTTTATTATGTATGTATTATACATTAGCCATTCAGGCGGATCCATCAGAATGAGACTTAAAGAACATATTGACACATTTACGCAATAGTAAAATGTTAAAAAATGTACAGGCTCTTCCTAACGCTGCGTAATAAATAACATTTAAATATTCGTCAAAAAAGGTAATATCAATCCACACGTTCCGAATTTTGAGCAGCTGGGTCAACTTTGCTAACAAGACTTATTGTTAGAAATAGAAATATGTAGTAGTATTGTAAATACATTCTCAACAATGCGTAAGTCTAATAAAATAATTATCTCATGATCGGCCTTTAGACGATTTCCGGTGTAACTGCTAGTTGGTAATACAACATGTGTTTCGTAAGTAGATAAAGGGTAAATTAGGTCATCTGCAAGATGAAATGTTTGCGCCATAATTATACTAAAATAAATACATAATATTAAGTATGTAACCTTGGAAAAAATTTGGCTGCTACTGATTGTGAGTTATTATAGGTAATGTCCCTGTATAAAACTAAGAACACTGGTGTCTAAAAAGTTGACTCAACAATTTAGGAATTTTTTTAAAGAAAAAAATATGTGCGAAAATGTGCCCAAAATGTGCTATTATGTGCTACGTAAAAAAACATTATTCAAAAAACTTAACTTTTATGACGAGGTCCTTTTTATGATGTTTAGTAAGCTCCACAACATCACTTCATTAAAACCAAACCAATTGTGTTGTAATGTGCACATGATGTGCTATCATGTGCCATTAAAAAAAATATTTACTTGAAAAATTTTTATTGAGACATCCTTTTTATGATATTTAGTTAGCTCCGCAAAATCACTTTATCAAAACTAAACATATAGTGCTGTAAATAATGTAAAAGTTCTCCCCACTAACATTGTAAAAAGTAGAAAACTAAGCATGCTGGAGAACCTTGAGATTAAAAAAGCTTTGTCTAAAAAACTAAATATTGTGAATAATCAATTAGAATTAGGTAACTTTTCATCCCCACTATTACTTAGCAAATTAGAAAAGTATATGTATGCACATAATTGTACACACACTTCAGTTATCGACAACTAAGAGTTGAAGATTATTACAGTACTAATATCGCTATTAAAACTTGGGGGTTGGTGGTAGAAGGGTGAAAATTTAAGGTTGCATGTATTTTTTAATGCTAAATCATAAAAAAATAAAAATTAATAATTTTTTGTCCAAAAAATGAAAAGTTAGGGGTGGACAACCCTTATCACTTGGGGGCATGAAAAATAGATAGTAGCCGATTCTTATATCAGATTTACAAATTAACATATTTTCAATGCCTTCCTTTTCCTTTAAATGTGATTGATAAGATTTTGTTGGATTCTTTCCCCCAATGTTCAATGTCAGTCCTTTTTCCTTTAAATGAGATTTGGTGAGATTTTGCTAGATACATCCAAGAGTGGATTAAATAACAACAAAAACAAGATCATGATTTGTGGACGTGGAATTGTATTTTTTTATGTTTAACTATTTATTAGAAGGACTATTTTCTCATCCGAAAAATAAGAAATATGGCTAGGGCTGGATGATGATACTCATACATTCGTAGTAATAAATAACTATATGGTCAGTAAAAAATGTTCCCGCAATTTGTTTATGTCATTAGTTTATATGCTCGAGCGCTCTCATAAATTTTTATGTGCTATAAAAATTGAGGAGCAGAGAACTTTTGCTTTGTACGTAACCGTAGCCTTACCATTTGAGAAAAAATTCTTTACTCGGAATTCGTTGTCTGTTTAACGATTTGTCTTTTGTAAAGGAGGAATCAAAGTAAACTGTAACGATTTTATTTAATTTGCCCTTTTAATTATTGAATGATTCGTAGGCCCCGTAATACAATCGATTTTGTTGGACCGATTAAACAGTCAATTAATAGGGGCACGAATATATTGTAATAATTGAATAATTCAGAGGTTTTCGAGTCTACGACGGAAAATGAACAGCAGCGGGCTGATAAACTCATAGCTTACGTTTCATCATCACTCCTTTTTAATAACGTTTATAATTTTTTGGGGTTCTGTACTTTAGTAAATAAGTGATCAAAACTTTTAGGGCACTTGTAGTTGACTTAAGATCTTCAAATTTGGATCGATGGAAGATCTTATAACCGCGAATTTAAAAATTTTATACATGCAAGAACCTTTCGCATTTTGAAGTAAATTATTTTGTCTGATTGCATTTGAAACAGTCATACTTTTTAATTATTGATGGCTGAGTATTATTTTAATCGAACATTAATCTTTATTTCCTGACTGAATTAACTCCATTAAGTATGAGGTTTCACCCTGTATAAATTCCATACTTTAATTAGTAGCGCCGCGTGAATATCAATTGTATGTGTGCTGCCAACTGTCAGGAAATAGAATAATAAAAATACATAAAACGAACTTGTTACATTAACATTAACTCACAATCTGTTCCAATTATCTCTGATTTTGAACTATGAAGAAGAGTTAATAACTTTGATAATCAGTTAACATTAACAACTTTATTATACAGGGTGCGTCAATAGTGAGTTTTTCTCTGTAACAATCATATTTTGGCAAAACTAATAATGTCACAATCTTTCATATATTTTGGTGCACCCTGTATTAATAATGAAAACGGGAATTGAACTGTACCTACTTCAAATTTTTTAGTTTTGCCTCCCTGATATATATTTTGGATTTCTAATTTGTCCAGGACATCAAAACCTTTTTCAATTTTTTTTGTGGTTCTCTACACCCCCATAGATGATAGGCATCTCAATAAATAATATATTTTTTCAATTTTTTATTAGGCTTATCCAACAGTTTTTTTGCAGTTTCATTGTTATGAACGATTTCTAAGGGATATCTACGGGAATATTATAAAAAAAATTAATTGCAGTCGAAAAATTCATAAATAGGCTTATGATTTTATTTAAAAGATAAAATTTTAAGCTCATGTCTTATTCTTCAAAATGTTTAGCTGTGTGTTATCACACTAATATTATAAAGGCGAACGTTTGTGAGTGTGTATGTTTGTTACTTCTTCACGTCTAAACGGCTGGAGCGATTTTAATAAAATTTGGTATGGAGTTAGCTGACATCCTGGGCTTAACACATAGGCTACGTTTTACTGCGGGAAAATATCTTATTCCCATGGGAAATCGATGAAAGCTTTGTACATAACTTTTTCAAAAAATTGTTTAAATAGAAAATTAAAAAAAAAATATTATATTTACTGTTAATACACAATTTATTTTCCCTAATATATCACGCGTAACACCGCGAGGCACAGCTACTAATAAATAATTCAATAATTTAAGTGAAATTAAAATTGTTAGTTTAATGGCATTTATCAGTTACAAAAAAAATAACCATCAGATGGGGTGATTTTTTGAAACACTACTAAATCATATGAATAGGGGTGGGGGGAGAAATAGTGGAATCAAGAGTGAAGGTGAAACTTGAACATAGTTAAAAAGTGTTTGAAGGGATTTTTGTATGAAGGTTCAATTATACGTACAGTTGTATAAAAAAAAAAATTCAAAAAAAGACAAAAATCATAATCAGTATTTTAATTTTTTTTTGTGATGAAAGTTTAGGGGCCGTTAATTAATTACGTAACGATAATTTTCACAATTTCTTATCCTCTGTCCTCATTTAAGGATACATAACATTTTTGGAGCCATTCTTCTTTCTTACATAAAATTTTACATAGATGATTGATTTAAAGAAGATTCGTGAGCATAGAAAAAAAATGACTAAAATATTTGGTGTTTACGATCTTTTGTAATTCATTCCCTATTGTTTATTTGCAAACAAAATGTGTACAAATGAGCACGAGTTTCTTTAAAAACAAGTTTGAACAATGGAACATTTGATTAACTTAAAAATTAAATTGATCACGCATGTTTTAATTAAAGTGTTCAATTCAAATTTCTATCAATATATAATTGAAAAACGAACTCTTATGTGAATTTTGATAGTTTACATAAATAAGAATGACTTTTATTACACCCTTTAACGAAACTATTTCTTATTGGCTCAAAATAATAATAGTTAGTTATAAAAAAAATTAATTAACCAAATTTGTCAAACAAAGAAAAAGTTATTGTGCTCCGGGTAGAGCAGTGGTGGTTCCTGAAGGACCCTGCTGCTGTGAGACCTCGAAGCTCTCATAAAAAAACACAACAAAAAAACGAAGAGTATATTATATAATTACAGAAAAAAAAACTTACAATCAATACCAGCCCACACAAAAAAAAATACCCTGCGCCATTGATGGGACGGTAGCTGGTTTCAGGGTCTCGTTGGGGACTTCTGAATAAGATCAGGAAGCCAGCCAATCTATTTGGGCTTCGAGGGACCAAGTTTTGTACAAATTAATATAGCCGCCTGCAGGATTTTATCGGCCAATATATAAGTAAGTTGTTCAGTTAATATGGGGTCTCTACCGAGCGGCATGGTCTAGATCATTGCTTAGCATTCGGGAGGTCACCGGTTCGATGCCTTGGACCATTAGGCAAATGCTGGGGTAGTAATATTCTACAGATAGTCTTTCACTTCTCTTCTGTCTTCATTTCGTCCGTCTCATCTTTCTTCCCCCACACCACCACCAACCCATTCCCACGATTCCTGAAGGAGGCCGAAGAGGGCCTTCCGCCCTACCCCCCCGACTTTGCACAAGAGTGTAGGCCGGGGGGGACAGCCCGCCCACCAATATTGGTGGGAATGAAACACCCAAGTTTCTTTCTTCTTTTTATGGGGTCTCTTAGCCTGGTGTTGTCTTTACTCCAGACCCGTACTTCCAGTCACGCAGTTCTTCAGGATTCTAATAACAGTGGATGGGCTGACAAATAGCGAGAACAGACACTTAATGAAAAAGTTTTCTAAAAAAAAAAATAAAATATATTAATAACAAATTAAAAGCATTGAAGATGCCTAAAAGGAAAAAAAAAACAGGGGAAGAAAAGGATGGATTTAGGTGAGTCAACGTCGAGGTCAGAATACAAAAAATTCACCAAATCACTCCCCAGACACCACAAGAAATAATTATCTATATAAAAATTGAAATTACAAAAATAAGATGTGAAAAGCTAAATAATTTAATAATTTACAAAACTGCCACAAAGGCCTAAAGGATGCAAAAGATAACGTTAGATTTACGAAATGCCTCGTGGAAAGCTAAAAAAAATTTTGACAATAATAATTATCAATTTAAAAGAGTGCTTCGAGAAATTATTAGTTTAAATGAAAATAAATGAAATACTCGATTTGGATAATTTTACGTGAAATATTAACAAAAATTAAGAGGTTCACACAAAGATAACGTGAAGCACAAAACACGAACAGAAAAACGGACACACACACACGTCTTGTCGGTATCAAGGGTAGAGGAAGAAGTCTCTCAGCACCGACCAGAAAATTTCTGTAGATTCTGTAGGTTGTTAGCCTTGATGATAAGACGGAAGGTCGATCAACATTAAGAAGAAATCAATACCACTGAACTAAGACAAATACAAACTGAACAGAAATAAGTTAAATTTTCGTAACGGTATTTTAGTAGAAAAAAAAAAAAACGTTACAACCCCCTTCCCAAGGTGAGGATTTCTTAACCGCCTCCCTCTTGAGATCCCCACGTAATTGATGAATATATGAACATAAATCAAGCAAAATCTTTGAATAGAAAAAAGGAGTTTTAGGGTGTTGAAAATTGTGGTAAAAACGGTACTATGGAATTCAATAGGTAACAGCAGAGATAACATGCTAGGACACCTTCTGAGATATGGAGGACTAATTATTATTTATTTATTTATTTTTATAAGGAAGACATATTACAATTAGATTTACATTACTGTTCAGGCAAAGAATTTAGATAATTTTATAATGGAGTATGTTATAATAGATATTTAATTTAGATAAATATAAATATATAAACAATATGTTTTTGTGTATTCGGATCGATGACAAAAGGTTATGTAGGTGTCGATAATTTTTATTTCTATAATATGCAGAATGGCAACCATAGATATTGTAAGTAAAAACATGAATTAAGTTATAGCTGTCATACAGTCTTTGTACTGTAATACAAAAACATAAAGATATGTTTCTGTATTGGAAATGACCTATTTTAAAAGGCTTAAAACTTAAAAATAATTTTGTACGTAAAAGTGAAAACAAAACAGTTCAAAAATCACCAAACCTTTTTTTTTTTAATTTATTGTCCATCTTTTATTTTACATTATAAAATCATTTATAATATTTTTGTATTAACCTAAAATAAATTTTATTCTGGTAAAAAAGCAAAACCAATGAAGTAGGAAGTTTTATATGAAAAATATTAAATTGTCTGATATCTGATGCACGTATGTATGTAGGTATTGTAATTTTAATTTTATTACCTTTTTCCTTATTTAGGCGCTTACATGTACATAAGTTGATGGCTGTATTTTGTTGTAGGATGTTTAAAAAGAAATTCGCACTCAAAAGTGTCGTGTCGTCGTTGTAAACTTTCAGGGGCGTTTCATTAATAAAACCCAGCCTGTGAATCACGTAAATATTATGAATCATCATTATTGTTCTTTAGCAATCCATTTAGTAGATATTGTTTCTAGTAAAAAGAAACCCTTTTCTGGTTAAAGCCGAATTTATGACTCTAAATATTAAAAGTCCTATTAGTCCGGTCAAATTAGACCAAAAAATAAGAGTAAAGCTACATAAATTCCCACCAAACTGAAAATCAGTGAGATTGTTTAAAATATGATTAAAAATAAAATTTGAAAGTTCCACATCTTTCCCCTGTATGGAAAAAATTTTATTCAAGGTATAAGGTCAAAAAAATGAGTTTTTCGCGATTTTCAGCAAAACGGTAAGTTTTATCATAAAATTACCCCAGACAAAAATTGTAGATCATAAAATTATCTATAAAATATTTATCTCTAAAATACCCCAAAATAAGCTATGTGACAAATAAATCCCCAAGAACTAGAAAATATTTAGTGCAAATAGAAAAAAAATTGTAGAGGAAAATTTTTCCCCAGAAGAATTACCCTGAAAAATATATCCCCAAAAAATATCCCAAAGGAAAAACATCCCCTATTTTTTGGGGAAAATCCCCTAATCTGGCAACCCTGAAACTAACAGTATTTCATTTATTGGGAACACTGACATAAAGCTGGTATAAGACCCTAGCCACGCATACAATTGAACACGAGACAGATGTTGTCTCGAGGTTACACTGGCGTATAAAATAAGGGACTGGGTTTCATTTTACCTGATATCTCAGAAACGGTGGCTCTTAGGAAAAAAATATGGATACATATTTTATAGATAATTTTATGGTCTACAATTTTTGTCTGAAGTATTTTTATGATAAAATTTACCGTTTTGCTGAAAATCGCGAAAAACTCATTTTTTGACCTTAGACCTTGAATAAAAAATTTTCCATACAGGGGAGAGATGGGGAACTTACAAATTTTATTTTTAATCATACATATTTTAAACGATCTTACTGATTTTCAGCTTGGTGGGAATTTATGTAGCTTCGAATGTCTAAATTGACCGGACTATATGGAGACAATAGTTTTTATTATTATAAATTATGAACTAGCCAAATTACCTTCTCAGGAAATGTCAGCGGATTATTATTAGGTTATGCACTTAAACTTATATCTAATCATCATGCACGATTGTCATAAAAAAAATAAAAGGCATTTTTGCTATCACTGCGTTCTAAAAGTTTCTGAAATCTTCTGGAAATATTCCCGAACCTTCTGAATAATTTTAGAATATTCTCGAACCTTTTTGGATTATTCCAAATCATTCTTAAACTTTCTGGGGAATTCTACAAGATTTGTTAACCTTGTGAAAATTTCCGAATTATTCTTGACTCTTCTGAATAATTTTAGAATATCCTCAAACCTTTTGGAATATTCCAGATCATACTTAAATCTTCTGGAGAATTTCGTTTCATTCTCTTATGTGAAATATTCTGGGGTAATAAATACTCTTTTGATCCTCTTACCAAGTATGCTTAAGTTAAATTCTAATTAAATATGTAGATTAGATGAGGTGGGCAAAGGTTCTGTGCTTTAAATTTGAATATGCTCTTCAACTTATGCTTTCAATTCTTGTTTCTAGACATAAATGATGCAATTAAATCATTTAAATCTTTCTTTTTTTATTCCATGAAATGATTGGCAAAATTTAATTTGTTTTTTGGAAATTAAAAGAGTAAAAATGTTTACTAAGACGGATTTTGAAGGAGCTTTTTGTTTGGCCTAATTGAAATAAATTCGAAAATAATTTGAAGATTTCAAATTAAAAAAATTAATTAGTAAATTTTGTAGTGCTGCTGTTTAATATTAAACATTTTAAGCACCCTACTTTTTTAGAATCATAACTTTTCTGAATTTCGAAATCAACTGAAAATTTTATATATAACTAGCAGCAATACCGGGCGTTGCTCGGGTAAGAATATATCATTCTAGAATATTCGCGAATTTAGAACTATCCAGAACATCCCATAATGATTCAAAATATAATATATATATATATTTTTAACATTCTGAAACATTCTTGAATGATCTTCAAGATCCTGGAACATTCTTGAACATTTCCAAATCATTCTGAAATGTTATAACATAACATTCATTTACTTCGTAGAACATATTTGAACTGCCTGTAACATTCTAAAAAAATCTGCTTCATTCTCATCCCCACTCCGTGCTGTTTGCTGGATGAGTAGTGACATCAGTAACGTATATCAAGCTAGCACGACAAAGTTATTTTTCCGATTTGCACTATAATTTGTCGCTAATTTGTTACCAAATCGAAGAATTTGTCGCTCGTGCCGTTTAGCGATAATCAGCTGTAGTGCTAGCTTGATATCAAGCTAGCACTACACATAGCGTATCTCGAAAACGAAATGTGGTAGGATATTATTGTAAAGGCCATAATTTGTCGCTAATTTGTCGCTGAAAGATGACACATTCAACGAATTTGTCGCTAGTCTTATCTTCAACTGATAAGCGAAAAACCGTTGGAAAACCATCAAACTGGCACTACATATGGCATATCTCGAGAAGGAAATGTCATAGGATATAACTGTACAGGCCATAATTTGTCGCTAATTTGTCGCTGAAAGATGACACATTCAACGAATTTGTCGCTAGTCTTATCTTCAACTGATAAGCGAAAAACCGTTTGAAAACCATCAAACTGGCACTACATATGGCATATCTCGAGAAGGAAATGTCATAGGATATTACTATAAAGGCCATAATTTGTCGCTGAAAGATGACACATTCAACGAATTGGTGGCTAATAGTCTTATCTCCAGCTGATAAGCTAAAAACCGCAGAAAATTCATCAAACAATTAATCAAGCAGTTCTTGATTACATTTGTTTTAAGAGATAGGATATATTTACCAAATGTTTTAAATTAGGTTTTCCCTGTTTCCCCCAAGTTGGCCAACACGTTACCTTTCGAGAGTTTGACGGCATCCAGCAGTTTTTTGCTTATCAGTTGAAGATAAGACTAGCGACAAATTCTTTGAATGTGTCATCTTTCAGCGACAAATTAGCGACAAATTATGGCCTTTACAGTTATATCCTATGACATTTCCTTCTCGAGATATGCCTTATGTAGTGCCAGTTTGATGGTTTTCCAACGGTTTTTCGCTTATCAGTTGAAGATAAGACTAGCGACAAATTCGTTGAATGTGTCATCTTTCAGCGACAAATTAGCGACAAATTATGGCCTTTACAATAATATCCTACGACATTTCGTTTTCGAGATACGCTATGTGTAGTGCTAGCTTGATATCAAGCTAGCACTACAGCTGATTATGGCTAAACGGCACGAGCGACAAATTTTTCGATTTTGTAACAAATTAGCGACAAATTATAGTGCAAGTTAGAAATCGGAAAAATAACTTTGTCGTGCTAGCTTGATATACGTACATCAGTAGACGCCTGGCGGGGATGACTAATCGATTGATAGTAATTGATCAGTTATCGACCACTGATAGTTGAAGATTATTACAGTACTAATATCGCTATTAAAAAATGGGGGTGAAAATTAAGGGTTATATGTATTTTTTATTGCCAAATCATAAAAAAAATAAAAAAAAAAATTGTTCAAAAAATTAAAAAGAGGGATGGACAAACCTTATCACTTAGGGGTATGAAAAATAGATAGTAGCCGTTTCGGAGGAGTATGTTAACTAACATTGTGACACGCGAATTGTATATATTAGATTTTATTGCAAGTTCACTTTTTAGTTCGAATGTTAACGCATTTTCGTTTTTTTTCAGAAGAAGTGGTTCCGTTCAGTGTATCCGTCATACCCCTATCGCTTCGTCTAAAAGACCCGCAGAGTGTGGTTGCTAGAAAAGAAGCCTCGGTTACGCTGCCCTGCGAAACCACCTCTGAAAGCGATGGCCATCTACAATTCGCGTGGTACCATTGGAACAAGACCATCGAGCCCGGAAACGATCCATTCAACCGGACCATTTACCCTAACGGGACCTTGGTCATTCCTAGGGTCATTCCGGGCGGCAACAACAACAATAATATCAAAAAAGGGGTGCGTCGTGGGGGCGACGGAGTTGAGGGCGAATATCGATGCCTCGCGCGAAACAACAAAGGTGCAATACTGTCAGGGCCGGCACAACTTACCATTGCAAGTAAGTATATTTTTCAAAAAACTCTTTAATTCAAAATATGTCGATTAATGAATTTTCTCACGTGTATATGTGTTACACATTTTGAAATCTCAGCATTTAATTTTGTATTTACCTTGATATTGGTCGCCACACGGAGAAAAATATTCATGATTTTATTACTTGATGAGTCAAGCAAAATGTTTCTAGTAAATAATAGTAGAATTCTCATAAAATGTACTTGGTGGTATAAAACAATTTTTCATTCTTTCTAATAATTAGTATTAGAATAATATTTTTTTTTCTCTACCTCTCGATTATTTAATCGTGTCGTAAAGAAAAAAAATACTAGAATGAGAATAGTTTAGTAAAATTAGTGATAAAAAGTGTAAAAAATGTTTTCTAATCAAGTCAATTTTACTAGAATTCAGTCTCAACACCGAACGTAGATTGACTAGACATTTCTAGTAAAATCTCCTTGAGCGTCTGGTCGCCCATATAATTGACAGATTTTTAGTCATGTTTGCTAGAATTCTAGCAATATTGTGATGATTGTTTTCTCCGTGCATTAATTGATATTTGGTATTTTATATTCTTAAGATAATCAACAAACAAAAGATTCTGTTAATTAAAAAAAAAATTACAAATTTTAATCATCAGTAAAAATGAAACACCCTGTACAGAGTAAACCTACCGTTATTAAGTCAAGAATACGAATGAGCTAATACTGGTGACGGTAAACATAAATATTAACTTTTTGCATTAACTTTAAATGGTCAAATAAACAATGAGGTAAAACGTTCAAATGCCACACCCTGTCCTAAATCCGCACCTCCAAACGCCTTCAGGATTACGCATCAGTGCAAATTAATGGCCGGGCACTAATTACCGGATTGTTCTGTCGACCAGTCTTATTAAGCGAAAAAGTGCAATTAGGTAGAGATTATTTAATAATTAGCGTGAGAAATAGTTTTAAAAATTGTATATTGTTTTATAACATGACACAGGAACATCTTTAGGTACTTGTATAAAAGATTTAGACAGATTTACAGTTTTTAAAGTCCATTTAATTGAAAGATCAGTTGGTAGAATCGATAACAGACTCATTAAATGCTTATTAAGTGCCGTTATGAGAAATTAAATGCTTTGAGTATTTTTTCTAAATTTACTGTACTGCTGAACGAAACATGAGCTCAAAATTTGTTTAAATAATTAAAATGGCAAATGGTTTAAAACGAGTAGCATTTTTTTACATTTTAATGAAATGCTCATTAAGTGTCCTAATAAGAAACCAAATTCTTGGTATATTTTCTCAAAAATTGCAGTTCTGCTAACATCAGATTTAATGAGCAGAACAAGAACTAAAACATTAATTAAACAGTGATAATGCAGTTGTTGATTACACATTATTTAAATGATAATTGAGTGCCCTAAGTAGAAAATAAATGCTCCACGAATATTTAAAAAATTGCTGTTTTAATAGCTTAAGGCTATGTGATCAGAAGGTGACCTAAAAATAGTTTAAAAAATGGCAATAACATCCATGATTATACATTAATTAAATGCAAATAAATTGCCTTAACAAGAAATTAAATGCTCCTAGATTTTTTTAAATTAAGTTACTGCTGGCTTAGGATTAAGACGGCAAGACATTGGCTAAAAGGTTGTTTAAACAATTTAAATTGCTCTTTTGATCACAGATTAATTAAATGCTACTTTAATGCCCTATTAAGAAATTAAATGTCTCAATATTGTTCTAAAAAATTACCATAATGATATGATGATATGAAATTATTTTCCTCTATCACCTCGTATAGTGACTATCTTAATATGCAACATGATCTTGATAATGTCTCAGATTGGTGTAGTAGGAATGGACTTACTTTTAGCTTTGAGAAATGTGTAACAATTACTTTTTTTAGAAATTATCATAATGAATACAATTATTATTTATGTAACTCTTCGTTAGTTAAAAGAGTTACTACTATTAAAGATTTAGGAATTTTCTTTGACAGTAAATATACATTTTCATTTCATATTAATTACATTACAAGTAAAGCTACTAAAATGTTATTTTTCATATGGAGAAAATCCAAAGAATTTACTAATCCAGCTACTTTAATAGCACTATATAATTCTTTAGTTCGATCGCAACTGATATATGGTTCTCTAATATGGTCCCCATACACAGCAACTGATTCTAATAGATTGGAACATATACAACACAGATTTTTTAAATTAATTTCTTTTAAAATGGGTAGAACAATACATAGATTTTCTCATGATTATTCAGAAATTGCTGTTGAACTTAGAATCTGTACATTGAATAGTTTTAGGCAATATTCTGATTTACTATTTCTGTTTAAGATTTTACACGGATTAGTTGATTCCAATTTCTTGTTATCAATGATAAAGTTTAAAGTTCCTACTAGGATTTTAAGAGATACGTCCCAATTCTTATTACCAGTTATTAATAATAAATTAATTGAGCTATCATCGTTATTTAGATCCATGAAAATTTGTAATGATAGACGTGATATTCCGGATATTATGGATACTAGGTCTATTCATTTATTTAAAAGAGAATTACGTAAATCTATTTTTATTTATCTTTGAAGATATATTATAATGAAGTTTTTTTTTTGTTTTTTTTTTGTTTGTTTTGTTTGATGCCAGCTACTTGATGCATCTCCTACATTGTAATTATTTTATTTTATAAAGGACTATTAAGTCCGTTGATATGTTAAATAAATAAATAAATAAGTACTTTAGATTAAGAAAGTGGGCTAACAAATATTTAAACGAAGGTAGTGTTCATAAAATGCTACACATTGGCCCAAACATTTTTTGATCATACATTAATTAAATGTTCACGAAATGCTAATTAATAAATGCCATAATTAGCAATAAAAATATCCAACAAAATTTCAAAAATTACTGCTCTGTTACCTAGCTTAGGATTGAGTCAGTAAAACATGGGTTCAAAAATTGTTTAAACAATGAAAACGTTCATTAAATGCTAATTATGGTCCAATAAATGGCCCAAGAAATTGTGCAAAAATTAGTGTTCTGCTAGATTAAGTGAGCAGAACATGGAATAACAAATGTTTAAATAATGAAAGTAGCATTTTTGTTTCTGTGTTAATTAAATCCTGATTACATGCTAATTGAGTGCCTTAATTAAATGTTAAAAGCTCAAAGATTTTTTGTTACGATTGCTGTTCTTTTAGCTTATGCTTGAGTGAACATAGTTTGGCTAAAAAATTGTTTGAACAGTGATCACACATTAAATTAAGTGTTAATTAAGTGCTTTAATTAAAAATAAAATACTTCAAGATTTTTTTTAAAAAATTGCTGCTCTGTTATTAGCTTTGGACTGAGTGAGTAGAACATGGGTTCAAAAATTGTTTAATAATGAAAACGTGGATTAAATGCGAATTATGTGTTCTAACTAGAAATTAAATGGTCCAAGAAATTTTGCAAAAATTAGTGTTCTGCTAGATTAAGTGAGTAAAACATGGGTTAAACAACGAAAATTATTAAAACATAAATTAAGTGCTAATTAAGTGCCCTTATTAAAAATTAAGTACGCCGCCCTTTCTTTCAAGTTTTTTTCAGATGAAGTGAGAAAATCGAAATGAGGAGCATTTAATTCGTAACAGGTTTGTTTTTTGTTTCGAAGGCATTTAATGATCTCTTATTAGTTTATAACCAAAACCGCTATTAGAATTATAAAAACAATTTTTGTGCTCAGGAGCCGTTCATTTAATCTTATGTTAGCAGCAGAACAGTACTAAAAGAAAATGTCTGGAGCATGTAATTTCTCATTAGGGCATTTAATTAATGTATGACAAAGAAATGTTATTTTCATTGTTAAACAATTTTGTAGCCTTTTTTCTGTTCATGTTATTTTAGGCTAGTAGAACACTATTTTTCGGTAAAATGCTTGGGGCCTTCAGCTTTTCATAAGAGCACTTAATTAGCATTTAATGAACTTTTAGGTGTTCTATTGATCTTAAGTTAGTAAAACAGTAATTTTGCAAAAAATGTCTGAAGCATTTAATTTCTTATTAGGGCACGTAATTAGCATTTAATTGTCTGTGTCTGTTATCGATTCTCCTGACTTCTGCTTCCTACTTTATGGACGTGATGAGCTTCCCTGGGTAGGTACCTATCATCATTTTGAAAATCTTTATTATTAGCAGACAAATACAATTAAATTTCCTTTATATACCGAATATGTACTTAGATTTCCTACAACTTACAAATGTTTTTCTTACCTTGAGGTAAGTATGTTGTTCTTCGGAACAAGTTGTTGAAATTTCCTGTTTGTCTTGGGAACTTTCCTCTCTGATTCGAAACCGTTTTATTAACAGTAAATATACTTTAATAAAGAACAAGTATATTGTTCAAAATAAACAACAAAAATTATTCTCTAATACTTGTAGATAAGTTCTGCAAATACCAAGAAGTTTTGCTTTATTATGAGAACAAAATGCGGATTATTTATTAAATACACGGGAGAGTAATAAGGATTAACTTTTAGGACAACTGAACTGAGCCGTGTGGCCAGTCGTTTCGCAGCCTCTGTTTTTAATAAACAAAGAATAAGAATAATTCAATGGTTTAAAATATGTGTGGTTGCAAAATGTCTTGTTATGTACACAATAAATTTAAAAATATGATTCAACCACCAGCTTCGTTTTAAGAGCTTAATTGAAAAGCTTGTACAATTTATTTCAAGTACACTCTACTCGCGTTCATTCTGTGTTAATTTGATTGCTCAGAATGAAATTGCTTTGTTTAACTTTGTTGATTTAAGTTTGGAATTTTGAAAAGTGTTACGTTCGTTTTGAAACTTAAAACGCTTCTATAATTTTTGCGTTATTCACAGTAAACTCGGTTTCATAAGTTGGTTTACAAGAGGAGGACTGTGTGTATCGATCAAAACAAATCTTGTGGTTGAAGATCTCAAGACCTATCGAAAAATTAGTACCGGTTATTGGTTAACCTATTGTTAAAAAAATGCTAATAAATATTCGTAATCCATAAACTGCTGCTGGTGGTTGAGGGTTTAGGTCCCAAGTGATTTTATCGGAGTAGAAAAATTTATTTGAACGTTTATTAGGATCGTTTTGAGTATTCCCAGTTAGAGAGTAGTACTTAAGAAATATGTTGTGAAAATGAAAATGTTTTCCCGAGTAAGATCTGAAAAGAACATTTTATGCAGAACTTAAAATGTTTCCCTGACCAGCAATGCCGTATATCTGTATAAAACATGATGATTTCAACGTATATCAAGCTAGTACGACAAAGTTATTTTTCCGATTTCTGACTTGCACTATAATTTGTCACTAATTTGTTACCAAATCCAAAAATTTGTCGCTTGTGCCGGTTATCCATAATCAGCTTATCAGTTGGAGATAAGACTAGCGACAAATTCGTTGAATGTGTCATCTTTCAGCGACAAATTATCGTCTTTACAGTAATATCCATCGATATTACCCTTTCGAGTTACGCTATGTGTAATTGCTAGCTTGATATCAAGCTAGTATACCAGCTGATTATGGCTAAACGGCACGAGCGACAAATTTTTATATTTTGTAACAAATTAGCGATAAATTATAGTGCAAGTCAGAAATCGGAAAAATAACTTTGTCGTGCTAGCTTTGATATAGGGCAGGGATGGCGAACCATTGGCACTCGTGCCACAAGTGGCACGTTTGAAAATTTTGATGGTACGCACAAAAACAAATTATCCTTTTTAATAGAAGTGAATTAAAAATTATTAATCTACACTGAATTTATAGTTTATGATATAAATTTGTAGTACTGAATACCTATATTAGTATGTTAACTAGAACCGTCAAATTATACATTTTATTATTTAAATATCACATGAATTCTTTCGAAGTATATACAGATGCGCATTAGATAAAAATTTTTGCGTATCCAGTTTCGCCTTCTTAAGGTATTTGAATGTTGTTGCTGTAGCAGCGCTCGAATCAAAATTTATTTTATATCCTGATACAATACCATTTGAAAAATTAAATTTAAAAGTCCTTGAGTGGTTAAATTTTAATGAATTAGAAATGGAATTAGTTGAATTTCAGTCAAGTACCATATAGAACCAAAAATTTGTTGATTTAAGAAATGATTTAGATTTTTGAAAGTAATCGATTATTGGATAAAATAAATAAAATTGCAGAAGATGAAATTCTAACTGTACATGGAATTCAGTTCCTGACACGTTTAATTGTTTAAAACTTTAAAAATATTAGCAAAGACAATTTTATCAATATTTTCATCGACGTGGGCATGTGAATCTCTATTTTCAGAATTAAATTTTATAAAAAATAAATATAGGAATAAAATGACGGATGAGTCGAGCTCTGCATGCGTACTGTTGAAATTAACTAAATATGAACCAGATATTAAATCTTTATCATCTTGTGTACAGCAACAAAAATCACATTAAAAACAATTTCAAACGTGAATTTTGTTTCTAGCATATTGATTTTTGTAAAACATTGATTAATAAAAAATTGTTTAAAGATGAATTGCTTTTGTTTGTTTGTTTAATTATACGTACGTATAGTTTCACCACGCTAACATTTCGAATGAAATTTTATTGTGGCACGTTACCTATTTAAAAAAGAATTTTTATGACTTTGTGGCACGGACATCAAAAAAGGCTCGCCATCCCTGATTATACCTACGTATGATTCCAGGAGATAAAACTCCAATAAAACACACTTGGTATTTTGCTTCACAATTTATTGTTAATAACTTAACGATACCGTTTCGGAAATTACGCCATTATCAAAAGATAGGAGTATAATAGATACTAAAACTAAGTTGCAAATTTTCTGCTTAAGTACCTTTATCAGAAGGTAGCTTCTAAGAGGGGGGACAAAGTGAATTCGATTTGGTCATTAGTGACCAAATGATTGTGATGTTTTGCTTTTGTTATTTCAAACATTTCGAGGAGGTCTAGTTTTTTACTTTTATTAATATTATGTGGTATTCTGGGGTTATCTATATATATATATATATAATTGGTGGTTGTTTAAAATACAATGGTCAGAAAACCCTGTGCAATTATTTTTCTGTATAATTGACTTTACAAGTTCTTTTAGCCTATACTTTAGCGCTCTACCAGTCTGGCCGATGTAAATGGCCTCACAATTTTTACAATTTTTTTGGTAAACACCATTTTTCTGTAGTATATTGACCTTTTCTTTGTTGTTTACTAAGAGTGAACTTAAATTTAATTTATTTGCTACAATGGTGTTTATATTATTTTTCCTTAATCTATTGCATATTTTATTTGATAGCTGTGGAACATAATTAATGTAATGATACTTTTGGTCACCCTTTGGATCTGGAGAGGTATACAGAGTTTTTTGTATAAAAGTAAATCTATTATATTTTTCTTGTAACCATTATTTTTGGCTAAAACTTTTAAGAAATTGATTTCTTTTTGAAAGTTATATTCATTTAAGGGGACAGCAAGAAGTCTATGTATGTAGCAATGGAAAGTACTATATTTAATATTTATGGATTGTTTTGAATTTGCATGTGGAATAATGTCAGTGAAGGTTGCTTTTCTGTGAATATCAAAATTAATTTTGTTATCGTTTCTTGAAAGAGTAATATCTAGGAAATTTAAAGAGCCGTTGTTTTCTTTTTCTAATGTAAACTGAATATCTTTGTATAAAGTATTTAAGTGATTTAGAAATGAATCTATTTGTCTTTCTGTGCCTGTCCAAATGCAAAGGATGTCATCTACATATCTACCCCAATAAAATACGTTCTTAATTAAAGGGTTCTTAGAATTAAATAAAGTAGTTTCCAAATTAGACATAAATATCTCACTGAATAGCGGAGACAAAGGAGACCCCCATAGGGAGACCATCAGTTTGCAAATAGATGTTGTTGTTGAATTTGAAATAACTTTCAGTTATGCATGTATTTATGACTAGTAATAGTTCATCTTTTTGGTTTTTATTTAAGTTACTGTTGTCTATTAAAGTTTTGCATATGTTTTTTAAAGTTATATTTTATTCTAAATTGATCTCCTTTGATGTTGTGAATCTTTTCCCTTCTATTCCCACAAAAGAATTAAAAAACATATGCAAAATTTTAATAGATAACAGTAACTTAAAAAAAACCAAAAACCTCCTCGAAATGTTTGAAGTAGCAAAAGTAAAACATCACAATCATTTGGTCACTAATGACCAAATCGAATTCACCTTGTTCCCCCTCTTAAAAGCTACCTTCTGATAAAGGTAAGGACTCGGATAGTTTTCAGCTTGGTCTCGGCCTTGTATACTCAGCCTTGGTCTTGGTCTTGCTGAATTTCGTCTGGTCTTGGTTTTAGTCTTGGTCTTGCAATAAGGTCTTAACGAACATCTTTCAAAAAATTTTGTAAACATGTTTTCATTTGATAAACATTTTTAAACCTAAATTCACTATCCACAAATTGAAAAAAGTTCATTAAGGTGTTATTGCTTATTATTATTCAATCATAAAAAGATAGTCTAAAATCAATTATTAATTTATGGAGTATTTTAGTGATGAGCAAAGCAAGACCAAGACCAATTTTGCTCACCACTAATGAATACTTTTCTCTTTAAGTTTGAAGTACAAAAAAGAACTAGCTGAATTATGTCCTAAATGTAAAAAACGTATTGCAAATGCAAAAATAATATATTTAGAACATAGTGGAACCATCCAAAAGACTTTGTCTCTTGATGTAAATGAAGTTTTTTTTTGGTTTAATTCAAACCTTCTTAGTAAAGATACTTAAAGCTCTTTTCTCTAGTGCTTAGGGATTATGATTTGAACTTTATTATGTTTTGTGATGTACTTAAATGTTAATTTTAAAAGCCCTTGGTCTTTAAAGTGTAAGTGGAACTAAAGCATGTTAAATAAAGGTTTTGGGGCTGGGAGTTTTATTTATGAGGACATTTTCTAGTTTTGAATTCTTTTTTTATTTTATTACAATGAATGTTCTGTTTGTTTCAGGTTTAGCTCGTGGTTTTCAAAGGGCACCTGTCGACGTTGAAGTTCACGAAACACAACCAGTAATACTTCCTTGCCACATTAATTCAGTTCCTACCGCTGTTATACGGTGGGAACGGGATACCAAACCTCTACCTCATAGCACAAGGTAAGATTTTCAACATTTATGCTGTAACAATTTTTGTTAATAATACTTAGTATATTTAACGCTATGCACTTAATATTACTTATTAAAAACACGCTACTACTGCTATTTATTATTTATTACATCCAATTTATATAATTTAAGTACAGGTCACTTTATATGTTACTTACTGTTCGGGGCACACTTCTCCCCTATTTTATACCCATAAAAACGTTTCGAAAATTTCTCTCGACCTATTCAAGTCTTCTCGTTCAATCTTTGTCAAGCAATATATGGTACGTCGAGGGCGCGGTATCTATTGACCTATTGATACACGCATTTGTTCGTTACAATACGATCCACCTCATAAGTTGTTCAAGTAAAGATCACAATTTCTAGATCATTTTGAAATTTTTGATTTTTTAGTTTTCCACAAACAATATGTATATCCAAACTGAAATTTGGACGTGGTGTTATTTTTAATTGCTGTATAAGTAGGTAGTAATTAAGTAGTTAATTCAATGCCACCGAAAAATATAAGAAAAATCAACAAATTAACAGGGGACTTCAAATACGACAATAATTTTTTATGACCATCTAAATTGTGATTTTTTTTATAAGTGGAAGTTGATAAGTGAAAGAGGAAAAAGAAAAGATTGAACATTCATTACCCAAACACCCAGTATCAACTTTTTGATTACAAAAGGACGACAAATTGAATATTTATCGGGCATTTTGATTTTGCCCGTTTTGGAATGATTATAAAGTTCAAACTGTGAATCTGTACACAGAATTTAGGTGTAGTAAAAAAAATATGATGGAGGTGCAGGGCGTCATATTTTCAAAAATATTGATAATATGTATTAGTAAAGAAAACTGCTGATGAAATATTCATTCATTTGATTTAATCGTGAACATATGTCTATGTATTTGTATTGAGAACTGACCAGTAGGCGGCGTGCCTTAAAAAACATGGCTACGTATTGTGTGCAACCAAAGAGTTTACCCATATGTTTACATTAAGTTAGTATGATTTTTTTAGTTTATTTAGGTTCCTATAAAAGAAATTTTCGATTGGGTTGGATAAAATCCAGCTCAGAAATTTCTTGACGTTGGACATTTAATTAAATGCGGTAAAAGTAATGAATGTTCAAGCGGTGATGTAAGTTTTACAACGTTATGTTTACTACAAAGTTCTCATTAAATTCATGGGTCTGTTTCAAATGGGAAATTTTTATATGTGAAATGCTAATGTAAAGCTAGACTGGGCGAAAAATGTAAGCACGTGGTGGTAACTTTGTTATATTGTTATAGGTACGTAACTTTCTAACATTAAATGTCATTTTGCAGTTGAGAATTTATTATGATTTCGTAAAATTTTTTGTTTTTCTTTTTTCCATCTTCTGATACTTTACGACTCGGTAAATTATACGAAGGAACTATTTTTTTTTAAATCATCTTTTTGGATATTTCATCTGTAAGAATTATTAAAAATTAATTTGATTTGTAACTGGCATTCTCATGTATCTTTAATTTAAGGTTAAACATAGTCAACTTACCTAGTAAAACAAGATTATTTCTTTCAAAATGTAATAAACACACTCTCATGTGGGGGTTTGTATCTGTTAATTTTAAAGCACGCTGGCAAGCTTTAAACCTATCTATTTTTTCTTTTTTTCCGAATCAAGTTTCGAAATAAATAAAACTGTTGCCAGGTTTGGGTATAGCATGAAAGCTAATTTATAAATTCTCTTGTGATTTACTACCACAACCATTTACAGCACACTAAGCAAGACTTTACTTTTTTGTATGAGGCGTTAATTTAATAACTTCCATCTTACGAAATTTTAAATTAAAAAGTTTTTTATTTCATTTTTAATTTAATTCAAAGTGATTACTACATACAATTGTGTATTTAAATGCACACACACACACGTCGTGACCAAACCGTGCATGAGCTAAATGCTCCTTGAACCTAGTTTGGATCGAGCATCTAGTTTGTCCAATATATTTTTTACCCCAGTCATTACAGCTAATTTCATATACCCCCGATTTTTCTAAAAAAGAATTTTATCCTTGGGGTTACCGAGGAGAGTTTAAAGGGAGTTACCACTTGAACTGTAGGCAATGCGAAAACCAAGTTTACGAAAAATGCTTTCGAATCCTCAAGTAAATCTTGGCTCGTATGGCATAGTAATAAACTTGGTCTTACTGGTGTCTGTGTCTTCATTTTAACGTCTCTTTAATAGCAGTACCTACTATGCAAGCAGTGAGGCAGTTCAGATTCTACTATTATTTATTTTCACAACGTATTTTAAAAAGTTTGTTTTTTGACCAAAAATTAAATGTTATAAAAAAGTGGAAAGTGGTGCCCTGAAAAACTATATAACCTGTAGATCTAATCAATCTGTGTACTTGTACCTACCTATATATCGATAACATGAAATAAATTGATACAAATGCTCATTTACAATAAATACGCACTTACTATGTATTCAATAATTCGAAGTCTAAAAACCTCAAAGTTTTTTTTACGTCATATAGCGATTCGAGTTATCGAAGTTCGACTGTATTTTAATTTTGAAGGTCTAAGTGATTAGTTGAAAATATATATATATAAACAGAATTTTGTACTGTTTTTTTATTAGGGATTGTAAGAATTTTGTATTTTATTTAATTTAATTTAGAAATTCGTTAATGGTTATCTTTTTGTTTCAGATATGTTCCTCTCCCTTCGGGAGCTCTGTTAATAAACAATGTTCACTCAATAGATGCAGGTTACTACAGGTAAGATTTCTTAATTGTCTGCTTTCAATTCTTAAGAATAAATCAAAATTTAAAGTTAAGTTTTATTGCTAATTGCAGTTTTGAAGAAGTTGAGCTTTTACAGGAAGCAGTAATTATGGTAACCAAGTATTTCCCGGGTTAATATGCCGTGGTCCTGTTTTCCTCCTTTTCAAAACGTTTCGCCAGTCTCGACTGCTGGCACCCTCAGTAAATTGTTGCTGCTCATGCTGCTTTTTCTGCCGACTGAGGATGCCAGCAGTAGAGACTGGCGAAACGTTTTGAAAAGAACGCCGGCCGTGAAAGCCTACGATCACTTAAATGAATTTTTAATTTTAAATTGTACGACACATTTAGTACTTCAAGGATCTGGAAAATCTGGAGCATGACTTGAATATGAATAATTTTAATTTAATTTAATTAATATAATTCTGAATAATCATTCGACCTCAAAAATCATTGAAGAAATTTAATTTTTAAATTAACAAAAGACATTTTTTGAGTAGTTTTTGGGATCTTTTAGACTTAAAAGTCGAAGGATTATCCACTATTTTCGGGACGGCTTAATTTTTTTTATTGTTAGAATTATGGAAGCCATTTTTTGAATTATTTTCTGTTTGCAATTTCCAATTTTTGCGAATATAACTTAACTTCAAAGTTTAGAAATGAAACAAACTTATTAACAAACTTTTGCAATTTAACTGTTTGATCTTTTGTCAAGCAAGGATTTTTGTTTTCAATTTTGTTTTGTAATAACCGTAATCGACGATAAGCGGACGTGACAACTGTAATAATCAAAAGCAGAAAATCGTTTTGTTACTTCCGAGAATGTCAAAAAGAAACATCGAAAATGGATAGTAGGATAGCTAACAGTCGTTTCAACGTATATTATGTATAGCTTTCCGAGAATCTCTTGCTGCGATTCGTATAAATAGGTAACTTATTGTCTTCCAAAAAAGATTTGTTTTTCATCCCATAAATAGATCGATAAGAGCGAAATGAAGTATTTTGATTTACTTAAAAATAAGAAACTTCGTTTCAAATTTGAAAAGAACTGGAGAGAACATTCGAGCAATGGCTGCTCCAATGAGAGTAAGTGAGTGATTGCATCACTTTAAATTTTAAAACAAAATAAATCGTGTGGTATTAATTTTAAACATGAAGATTTCCAAGGGAATTTAACAAATATATTTAATCTGAGAATATTGAAAATAAATAGAATTATGTTATGACATATAATTTTTGAAAGACAACTATCTACTGTTGTATAAAATCGTCGACAAAAGGGTTCCAAACCTAACCGCAAAGTTCTTACATTAAGTGCTTAAATCATTATGGTCCTTTAAGCACTTATAGAATAAGCCTCATGTGTACTTGAAGGTTTAAATTAAACCAACAGATAAGCAAAGTCATAAAAAGCTTGAAACTCTTAATTGTAATGCAATGAAACTTCAAGAGAAAGGATTGGAAGTGCTTTAAAGGAGCTTCAAACACTTGGAAAGGGTTTCAAGTACCATGAAAGAGTTTTAACCATTTTAACGGAGCTTTGAGAACATGTAAGAGGTTTCAAGTATCTTGAAAGGATTTGAATTACTTTATAAAAAGCTCCAAGCACTTGTAAGGGGTTTCAAGAAATTTTCAAAGGGTTCAAACATTTTATAGAAGCTTTGAGCACTTGTAAGGGATTCCAAGTATGTTGAAAAGATAGAGAGTATCAAGCTCTTGGAAGAAGTATTATGTGTCTTGAAAAATTTCATGCATTTTTAAGGGGCTTCAAACACTTCAGGCGCATTAAAAGAGCTTCAGGAATGCTATAGGGGTTTTAAGAATTTTAAAAGAGCAAAGTGCATTTGTAAACGGTTTCAAGTATCCTGAAACGGTTTCAATTATTGTAAAGAAGCTTCTATTAATTGTAAAGGATTTTCAATTATTTTAGGGGAGCTTGAGCACTTAGAAGGGCTTTCAAGTGTCTCGATTGTGTTTCAATCATTTTAAAGGGACCTTGAGCATTTCTGAGGGGTTTCAAAAGTACCTATCTTGAAATTTCAATAATTTTAAAGGGACTGAGTATTTGAAAAGAGTTTCAAGTGTCTCGAATGGGTTTTAATCATTTTAAGGGAGCTTCAAATACTTGTCAAGGGTTTTAAATATCTGGAAAGGGCTTCAAACATTGTAAAGAGGCTCCGAGCAACTGTAATGGGTTTCACGTATCTTGGAAGAATTTTAATCGTGTTAAAGGAGCCCCAGGCAATTCGAAGGCATTTCAAATACCATATTGAAAAATTTTTAATTATTTTATAGAAGATTCAGGCTCTTTGATGGCGTTTCAAGTGTCACAAAAGAGTTCCAGTAACTTTAAGGGTGCATTAAGCACTTTTAAGGAGTTTCATGTATCTCAAAAGGATTTGAATAATATTACAGAAGGTTCAAGCTTTAAGAAGGCGTTTCAAGTGTCTCAAAAGGGTTTCAATTTTTTTAAAACAGCTTCAAGCATCTGTTAAAATTTTAAAAAAGCTTGAAGCACTTGGATGGGCTTTCAAATGTCTCGAATGAGTCTCAATCTCTTATAGGAGTTCGAGCATTTGTGGGAGGTTTCAAGTTTCTCAAAAAGTTTTCAATCACAAGGCTTTTAATCTCTGAAAGAATTTAAAGCCTTAAAGCTTTAAAGCTTCGAGAGTGGAAATCGATAGGCGCGTGTGCGTATATTGCAGTCAAATAAGCAAAATTTATCATAACTTCCACGATGATTTGGCAGAAAAAAAAGCGGTTCGAGGGCCCGATTTATATTATGTAGAAGTGAAAGGAAAAGGCGATATTTCATTTTGACTATAAGGATCGACTGGTGTGGTAGGATCGACGTCTTTTGTGTTTAGGATACGCACTCTAGCATCGTTATATTATAAGCCATTATTTTCGACAGGGAATCGGTGAACTTATCCGAAAGAGAACACAAGTGTACATTGAAGGGCATTTAGAGAGATACTTTTTTTTCATTTCTGCATGCCCAGATTCATAAAAGTTCGGATAAATTGAAGCTTATGTCTTATTGCTTTTAAATTCTTGAATAAAAGATCGGAAACAAATCTTTCATGTTTTTAAGATATGGATTTAGAGTTTATGCTGACTTGAGAAAGTAATAAAAATACAAAATATTAGAGCGAAACGATCGCTTTTTTGTCTCTAGTCCGAATTGGGATTTATTTCGAAAAAAGCGTAAAATTTTACTGACAACAGTTTCAGGGCCGATGGCGTTGTTGACTGAAATCGTGGGGAAGAATAGGCCTTTGAATTCCTATAAATTGATTTCTTGAAGTTTTTAGATTAAGCCTGTTAGATATTTTAAGAAAAAATACTAAAACAGATTGTCATATTGAAGATTTTGCACTAAGAATTTTCGCATACCTACTACCTTTTAAATTTTAGGAAAACACGAAATCGTAAAAATTTCGAAAAAAAAGGAGAATTCTTTAGTCTGGAGAAGTCAATTTTGTTACTGAAAAGCACTTGGAAGCATTTAGTTTGTTATATATATACATGGTATCCCAAAATTCTGTGGAAATACGAGGATGGATAAAATATAAACGAGCCTTTGTCCATAAAACATTTATTTTGAAAATTTTCACAAAAACACAAATTTCTCTATTTTTCAGACATATCCCCCTTGTTTGATTATACATTTTCCCCAACGGATTGGTAGTTTTTTATCTCGTTTTCATAAAAAAAAGCAGCGCGGAAGTCTGTCCAGTTGCGCACAAACGCCTCCACATGTTCATCAGTCTGAAATCGTTCGCCTCCTAGTGATTCTTTGAGTGGCCCAAACATGTGGAAATCACAAGGGGATAAGTTTGGGTTATATGGATGGTGCTCCGAATGCATCTAGTGCATTTCACTGATTTGGACCTGCGTTAAAGCTGCGATGCGAACTCGAGCAGCTTTTTGATCTTCACTCAGCAACTTTGGGACCCAACGAGCTGAAATTTTTCGGAATCCTCAGTTTTTCGTTATGATTGTGTGGACACTCCCATACCTGATGCCGAGTTCAACAAATATCTGAAGTACAGTGGCGTGGTGGTTCCCTTCAATAAGGTTTCTAACGCGTGCAATGTTAACCGGCGATATGCTGGTGCGCGGACGACGAGGATGATTTACATTTTTGGCACGATTACGCCCTTCGCTAAATTCTTTGCACCAAACTTTTACCCGTTGCCACGAGAGCGTTTCATTTCCGAACTGTGCTTGCAATCTGCGCAAAATTTCAGCTGGTTTAACGTTTTCACGTGTAAGAAACTTAATAATAATCCGTTGCGTAACGCTGCTATGCATCTCTTTCTCACTCATTGTGATAGCTACTAACCAAGCAAACACAGCAATACGACGAGTCGTTTCCGTGTCACCTAATATCCCCACTTCAAGTTGCTAACGCCCGTATACGCCTTGAATAACTATCCGGCGTTCAATTTAAAAAGGCTCGTTTATATTTGATCCGCCCTCGTAGAACACCCACAGGTTTCTGGGATCAAATTAAGTTAGGACAATGGACACCGGCCGCGAAAGTCTCACTCAATTGATTGTACAGGGTGTTTGCAATACTGTACATAAAAATGGTAACATGAAACAGCTATATCTCACTCACTTTTTTAAATCGAATGCTCCTTATTTGTTTAACTTAAATTTTTGGAATGTAATAAGCATTAAGATCAACTAAGAATTAAAAAATGCAATAATATACACGGTGATTGAAAGTAAGTAGGATGGTGGGGAAAAGATGCAATGAAATAGTAAGAGGTGAGGATTTGAGAAAATTATGGGAATCAAGATACGGGAAAGGAATGAAAAAATTTACATGGGAAGATTGGCAAGGGGATGAGGTCCCGGGGTACCTAAGAGAAGGATTAGATATAGAAATAATAGCTAGGTTCAGAATGGGGAATAAATGTAATGAAAATAAGTTTTGGATGGAAGAAGGTAAGAGATTGTGTAGAGTATGTGGAGAGAAGAGTGAATCAATGGAGCATGTATTAGAAGAAGTAATAGGGAAGAAAGAGGAGGAGCAACTTGGGAGGATAATAAAGGCGGATGGTAGTGGTCTGGACCTATTGAGGCAGTTTTTAAAAAGGAGAGGTGGGAAAAGGGGGAGGGAGATACAGGAAAATAAATAATTAAAAGGAAGGGAAGTATGTTTTTTAAATATATACTGATAAAATGTTTGCGTTTTTTTAGTTCTTTTTTTTTTTTACTTATGTGAGGGGAGATGTAGATATAACATTATGTTTCAATAAAGCTCTTATATATATATACAGGGTGTTTCATTTGAAATAATGAAGTTAAGTGGTATCCAAGCGAAACAGTACCTATCTACACCACACCCTATATAATCCAAAATAATATTAAAATATCAATAAGTCCATTCATTGAAACTATTACTTTATTCATATCATAATAATAACAACGTTAATTTTTGTTGGCGAATAGAGCGACTGCCTTTAGGATTTGTAATAAAATTAAAATCAGGAATAAATGTTTTAATTTATTTTACCTATTTTTCGTTATAATACGTAGGTTCACACGTACATTTAAATTTTCAATACGGTTCGATTTTGTTGGGTTTCTTCGCCTTTTAAATTGGAGTCTGCTCTAATAATAATATATGTTTCAAATATTTTTTTATTGTAGCGCTTCTTTTCTTTTTTCGGTTGTATATCCAATTCGTCGGGTACGAATGTTTACAAAAGTTGCAAAAAAATTCAATTTCCCTGACACAAACATTTGTATAAAATAGATTGCACTTGTAAATAATTTTTTTTCGGGGCCGTGACACTGTTGTGATTGTTTCTTTACTTATATCAGCTGGTTGTAAACCCAATATTAAGCCCAAAGTGCTGGCGATTTTTATATCTGATTTTAATCGAAATCAGAATTATCTACCACAACATTGTAAAATAATGACACTTTCTCATATATCTATTGGTAACGATCTTAAAATTAATTTTAAAAAGGTCAAAAGTAAAAGAACCCCTAATTTTTTACAGAAGCTTTTTATACACATGTGTATATAATGTAAAAAACAGAATTACAAATAAGTGTCGAAATATGGGAATGGAAAGAGTATAGAATAGTAGAAAATATTTATAAAAGGTATATAAAATGGGTATTGCGTTTAGAAACGAGTACCCCAGACTACATCTTAAGAAGGGAAACAAAATGTGGGAAAATGGTGGAAGATACAAGAAGGAGGGCTGTAAAATATGAAGAAATATTGGGGGAATTACCGGAAGGGGACTTAAGAAAAGAGATATGGAAGAAAAAGATATTGGGGATCAGAAAAAAAATATGATGTGGAAAAGGATAAGGCGTTAACAGAAATGGCAATAAGTAAAAAACGAATGTTAGTAGGATGGTGGGGAAAAGATGTAATGAAATAGTAAGAGGTGAGGATTTGAGAAAATATGGGAATCAAGATACGCGAAAGGTATGAGGGAGTTTATATGGGTAGAATGGCAAGGCGATGAGGTGCCAGGATATCTAAGAGAAGGAAAAAGTATAGAGATAATAGCTAGATTCAGAATGGGGAATGAGTGTAATGAGAATAAGTTTTGAATAGTAGAAAGTAAGAGATTGTGTAGAGTATGTGGAGAGAAGAGTAAATCAATGGAGCATGTATTAGAAGAATTAACGGGGAAGAATGAGAGGGAGGAACTTGGAAGGATAATAAATGCGGATGGTAGTGGTCTGACCCTATTGAAACAATTTTTAAAAAGGAGAGGTGTGGAAAAGGGGGAGGGAAATACAAGAAAAAAATGACTATAAGCGAAAAGGAAGGGAAGTGCTTAGTTTATATATACAGGGTTATTCACGCTATACGGCACGGAATATTATGGCCAAAATATGAAAATTTCAAAAACTTTAACATTTGGGTTATATAGGGGTCTACTATGGTTATCTTTTAAAATTATTTTCATATTATACAGGGTGTTCCAAATGCCTTAAAAGTATCAAAGTACTGTTTTTTTAAATGGAACCCCCTGTATATTACTGCATTTTTGGATTCTTCGATCAAAATAAGTGTTTGTTTTGATAAGGTTTATAACACCTAAACCTTAAGGTTTTTCAAATAATTTGAATTTTATCAAAATCTAACCTAATTTTCATATTTCAAATACTCAAGAAGTATTGAAGTTATGTAAGTTAAGTGTAGCAATAGATCATATTTTATATCTCAATTATAATAAACTCGTCATCTTATACAGGGTGTCCAAAAATTAATACTACTTAAGTAAGAACTTTAAGGGGTTGTAACTTGATTAATTTAAATGGAACGCTATATTTTTTAATATATCAGGAGATGTATTTTTTAATTACCTATCGATTTGTATTAGGGTGTTCATAAGCTAAGTCTTCACGTTTTTCAGAAAACGCTAAATAATTGTTTTATGCGCCATTTAGGGTTTTTTAAATAAAAGTTCCAATGTATCTAGTTGCCTTTTGTGTTTATTGTCAGATGTTAATGTTTATTATTGAGGGGTTCTTATTCAATATGAAAATTTATTAAAAAGGGAGTGTATTGATATGATTTTTACCCTTGGGGAATGTTATAAGAATTGTTTATTGGCGTTTCAAGTTTATGCTTAAAGATTTCCCGAAAGAAAACATCCTAAGCCAGCCGTTTTTGAAGGATTATTAAAACAATTTCAGGTAAGCGGAAATGTCACTTATAAAAACCCATAACAAGAAAATCAGTCACTGAAGATGAAGAAAGTGTTTTTATGGTAGTTGGTTCAGTTATCGAAAAACCCAATATTAGTCAAAATCCGATTTCCAAAAAAAAAAATTTTTTATCCTCATATAATCCAGCTTTGCCAAGAACTTTATGGAAATGATTTTGATGACCGAACTGAATTTTGCATGTGGCTTTTGGATAAAGTGTCAGAAAATGAAAATTTTTTCGATAGAGTGTTATTTAGTGATGAATGTACTTTTCATAACAATGGTCTCGTAAATAGATGTAACTCGCTACTATTCTGATTCGGATCCGCATAAATACAGAGTATGTAATGAGAAATCAGAATAGGTGGTCCATTAATGTATGGGGTGGAATACCACTGGGCCCGTATTTAGTTGGTCCGTATTTTTTTGAAGGATCATTAAATGGTATGATGTTTCTGGAATTTCTTTTTTTTCTTCGTTTTTCTCTTCTTTCGGGAAATCTTTGAGCATAAACTCGAGACGCCAATAAACAATTCTTATAACATTCCCCAAGGATAAAAATCATATCAATACACTCCCTTTTTAATAAATTTTCATATTGAATAAGAACCCCTCAATAATAAACATTAACATCTGACAATAAACACAAAAGGCAACTAGATACATTGGAACTTTTATTTAAAAAACCCTAAATGGCGCATAAAACAATTATTTAGCGTTTTCTGAAAAACGTGAAGACTTAGCTTATGAACACCCTAATACAAATCGATAGGTAATTAAAAAATACATCTCCTGATATATTAAAAAATATAGCGTTCCATTTAAATTAATCAAGTTACAACCCCTTAAAGTTCTTACTTAAGTAGTATTAATTTTTGGACACCCTGTATAAGATGACGAGTTTATATAATTGAGATATAAAATATGATCTATTGTTACACTTCATTGTAAATTTCGCTTACATAACTTAAATACTTCTTGAGTATTTGAAACATGAAAATTAGGTTAGATTTTGATAAATTCAAATTATTTGAAAAGCCTTAAGGCTTAGGTATTATAAACCTTATCAAAACAAACACTTATTTTGATCGAAGAATCCAAAAATACAATAATATACAGGGGGTTCCATTAAAAAAAACATCACTTTGATACTTTTAGGGCATTTTGAACACCCTGTATAATATGAAAATAATTTTAAAAGATAACCATAATAGACCCCTATATAACCCAAAAGTTAAAGTTTTTGAAATTATCATATTTTGGCCATAATATTCCGTGCCGTATAGCGTGAATAACCCTGTATAATGATAAAAATTTATAGGTTGGAAAATAAATTTTCTTTTTTTTTTCCTTTATGTGTGGAGATGTATATATATAACTTTTTTGTTCAATAAAGCTCTTACTACCTACTACAAATAAGTGACATAATAAATAACAGTAACAATAACATGCAATTTAAGTAGAAAGGTGAATTTAGTGCAAAATTATACAAAATCATCCTTTATTAAAGTAGTGGTCACAGTCAATCAACCGGTCATTATAGTACACATCACTTAAATAATTTAGTAATTATTTTGAGTGTATTTATTATATATTGATTACACTATAGAACAATTTGTCGGGATTTTTTAATAGAAATATGTATTGGCTCGACAGCCAATCAACAGAAGTGTATTACTATTTATTATAATTAGTTAAATAGCCCACCGGATGACTTAACAACTCAGCTAGAATAGTTAATTCAAAAACTATTACTATCCAGATAACAAAATAAATTCTGTTTACGATTTTGGGGTGTGTTGAGTTTGACTTTTATTTGGAATTTTTTCATAAATAAGTTTTTTTTCAGTACAGTTTCAAATACATTTGCAATAAAATTGTTTAATTATTTTATGAAACACAATAGAGTATATTTCGTTTATAAGAACGATGAAAGGACCATTAAATTCCGTCGCTATATCCTATATCCGGAAGTCGCTATATAAAAAGAAAGAGAGAAAAAATGAAAGAAGGCAAGAAAAGTAGCCAGTAACTGATTCTTTATCAACTGATAACTTTATCAAACTTAACATTTATAACCAATTACCACAAATGCTGACTATCTGTAAATGTTAACAAAAAATAAAAACTTTTGTGTTTAGACTCGGTCGCTATATGAGAGTATGAGATTTCTAGCATCTTGTAATTAATAGTTCATTAAAATTAGTCGCTAAAACCGAAATCGTTACAGCCAAATTTTCTTCTTAAATTACTCCTTAAATTCAAGGGACTTATGTGTTAGGTATGTCGTTGTAACCAAAAGGTTTTAGGACCTTAATCATTTGATGTGCTAAATGACTGTTCTAAATTAATACTTCTAAATAATTCAATAATACGATGAGTTCGACCAAAGATTCACATAGTTCTACTACTAAGCACAGGACACTCAAATACAGCTATACAGCACCTGCCTACTACCCATGTGAGAGAGTTTTCTGGAATATCTACAATATAATTAAATAATTAATATATTAATTAATTAAGAAATATTAAAAGACGTAGGCTTTCACACCTGATGGCATTATCAGACTAATGATTGATATTCAGGCTTGATTTGATAGTCGTGGTCTAGAATTATTTCTCATTCGGTAACATTAACATACATAGGTCGGGTCGTTTGTCCGACGTTTCGCCAACTATTGTAATTGACATCCTCACTGAACATAACACAGTGAGAGTGCAGTTGAACTGATTGTGAGACCGGAGGAACTAACTTAGTGTTCTTATTAGAGGAAAAATAATTGTAGTTAAGAAAAATTCTGGTGATGAAAATTATATAATTGTCTCTTTTGTTTCAGATGTATAGCAACAAATAAAATACTTAAAAAGTCTAGAATAAGTACGGCGGGTAATTTGACAGTCTTGCCACTTCCTAACTCTCCTCAGGCTCCTAAATTTCTACTACCTCCGGGCTCGAAACCCAAAACGACGGTTGTGGCCGGCACAAACCTATCACTACATTGCGCTGTGACGGGATGGCCTATTCCTCAAATAAAATGGTTATATAGTGAGTAGTAAATTATTCATACATATAAATTTTGTTTTAAATTGTTTAGTTTTTTTTTTTTTAATAACAAAATACACTAACTGTAGGATTGATCACAAACGGCGAAATTTTACCTAAAATTATTTTTTCTGATGCTTTACAGGAATGGAAAATTTTAAAGAAAATATGAGCACACTTACGTTGAAAAATATAAGTTCAAATTTTACGGGTAACTACACTTGTTTAGCTTCAAATGTTGCTGGAAATGCTTCCCAGGTAAGTTACTGAGAAAAACATTTTTTATTACAAGATAATGTTGTGTTTTGTAAAATTGAACATTCGAAAGGGTTGAAGAAGCAAAAGCACAAAAACATAAAATTTTCCTAGCTACGAGTTAGGTGTTCTTAAATAAAAATTCTAGGGGTTGAACAGTTTGGCCAATTTAACTAGAATTATGACATCTTTTTTTATCGTTTTCTATAATTTTGGTCAGCGTGTTTTTTACTAATAGACCAGTGCTGAAGCTTTCAAAAATAGTAAAAAGTGAAAAAAAATTATAGTAGGATGAAACCTATTGGAAAAGGAAGTGAATATAACAAAAATGAAAGGAAAAATAATTTACGGGCGATCTGAGGTCGGGAAGGGGAAGGGGGTGAGTTTTTAAGGGTAAAAAACGGTTTTCCTTGATTTCCGGAAAAAACTACAAGTCTTATGGAAAAAAGTTCAACGGCAAATTTGTAGGTAATAAAAAGATCTACAACTTTTGTATTTACACTTTTTTCACATAATCACATAATTTATGTGAAAAATTCAAATAACCAACTTTTTAGTTGTTTATTTTTATCTTTTACAAAAAACTTTTTATTTTCACGAAATTTGGTGAAAACTTACCTATTTATGTCCCAAACACGCTGTAATTTTTTTGATTTGAAATATTTATTTTTTCACCTTATTTTTACTAGAGTCCCTATTTTTACTTAATATCCAAAAAGCTCACGTCAAAACATCTGCTTTTTTAAAAACGTTGGTGGGCTTTTTCTTAGTTGAAATCTCTACTTTCTGATGGTGTGAAGAAAAACATACATTAGGTACTTTGGTAATTTTTCTCAGGAAATGCAAAAAAACGAAGGTAATTTTATCTAAAAAATGTGCGCTGCAATTTTTTTCAGTAAAAAAGTTGTTATAATAAATTCTAATTACATTTATGTCATAGAAAATCTCATAATATATAAATAAAGGTACATGTAAATCGTACTATTTATTTCACATACTTTATACTGATTACGTTATTCATTATAATATTTTTAAAAACATTAATTTAGTTTTCTTCGTTTTTTTGCATTTCCTGAGAAAACTTACCATAGTTATGTATATTTTTTTGCACACCATTAGAATGTAGAGATTTCAACGAAGAAAAAGCCCACCAACGTTTTTAAAAAAGCAGATATTTTGACGTGAGAATTTTCGATTGAAAATTAGGGTGATTTTTCGATATTAAGTAAAAATAAGGTGAAAAAATTAATATTTCAAATCAAAAACAATTACAGCGTGTTTGGGACATAAATAGGTAAGTTTTCACCAAATTTCGTGAAAATAAAAAAGTTTTTTGTAAAAGATAAAAATAAAAAACTAAAAAGATGGTTATTTAAATTTTTCACATAAATTGTGAGGTTATGTGAAAAAAGTGTAAATACAAAAGATGTAGATCTTTTTATTACCTACAACTTTGCCGTTTAAGTTTTTTCCATAAGACTTGTAGTTTTTCCGGAAATCAAGGAAAACCGTTTTTTACCCTTAAAAACTCACCCCTTTCCCCTTCCCGACCTCAGATCGCCCGTTAATTATTTTTCCTTTCATTTCTGTTATATTAACTTCCTTTTCCCGTGGGTTTCATCCTACTATAATTTTTTTTGGTTTCAAAAATTATCGACCCTGGTCTATAAACACATAATTGTTTGATAAACAATTATCACATTTTTAAATACTTTATTATATCGTACCTGTAATATAATAGCTTTAAGTACTTGTTTAGGTAATGTAGGTACTTCCTAATTAAGAATAAATGTTGAACCTAAAAGGTGAATTTAATGAGTGATCTTAAAAGCAATTGTGTTCAGGATGTAATAAATAATGCAATAATTTTAATTCGTATGTGCTTACATATTTCTAATAAATACGTGGATAGTTACAAATATAAATGTATTTATTCAAGTTATGTTCGTACTTTAATTAACTTCCTTTATTAAATTTCTTTTTCCCCACTTTAAAATCATCAACCTCGTTAAAGTCAATTTTATGATGCCCTTTAAATGAAATGTTAATTAAAGTAGGAATTATGCAGTACACAACAATTAGTGACATTTTATTTTTGTTTTGTTCGGATCTGTAACGATGTAACAACACAAAAAATAAGTTTATTAAGTTAAACGAGGAAGTGCTAATTAATTTTATATATAACATAATTTGCTGTTTTTATCATTAAATTGAAACTACTAAAAGGTTATGCTCGAAAAAAAAGTAAATAAAACTTATGAGCTACATTATAATACATAAAAAAGTATAAATAAGTATAAAAAAATAAAAAAAAAATGGTATTAACATTTATTAAAAACGATTAAATTTTATTTTAATTAGTATAAATATTCTAAATAATAAATTTAGTTTCGAAATGTATTTACGGTTCCTTTTTTTAATTTTGTTTTTTAAACTAACATAATTTGACTTACGTTGGTTTTATAAAGGGAGCATGCTATAAAAGTATACATTTTTTTAAATTTTTATTACTTAATACCTTTTTGACGAATGAATGCTGTAATTATTGTGATTTCCGTTTAATATTAGACCGATTTGCTAGAATGTGTTTGCCCTATAATTTCTGACCCTGCTATTTCATAAACAAATGGGTGTACATTAGATTTAAAAAATTTAATAAGCCATACATCAGCCCCGAATGGGGCATGAATATCTCGTGATTTTATCGAAATGCCAAATGTTCTAGACGAACGGGTATGAAAATACAAGGAAATTGATAGCCCTCATATTTCAGAGGGGTTTTTAATACTAATCGTAGTTTCATCGTTTTACCAAAACATATTTGTGTAACATTAGGTGATTTCGCTATATTTCATTTTTTGTAAACATTTTTCATGCCACATATACGTTTTAGGGGCCGTTCATAAAGTATGTTCGTATACAAGGGGGGCAAGGGGTCTACAGCAACGTGACGTTCGCCGTTCATCAAAAAATTTTACTGAATTTTTACAAATTCTTTGGACTTCTGATATAAGAAATATTATTTATTTGTTCGTTACAAAAGATATTTATTGATTTATTTAAATTTTATTATGAAAATATCAAAATTTGTGTATTTGGGGAGAGGTTTAGTTTTTGTGACGTAATATTTGCAGGGGGGGTCACAGAAAGTGTGACACAGCGTGACAACCGGGAGGGGAGGGGACCAAGAAAAGCTAATTTTAGCGTGACGTATTTTATGAACGGCCCCTTATAGATGAAAATGCAAAATACAGGATGTCCCAGAATTCCATGGACAGGTTCCTGGGATTAAAATAAGTCGATTTCCTAACATTTATATATACCAAACCGCTTCATTTGTCCGTGAGAGGGTACTAAATTCAATTGGTACTCAAAAACTCTTAGTAATATTTCAATAAAACTTGGTACTTGGAAGTGTTTATTAATAAATGCTAATTTCTGATGTGCACATCAATTTTCTTAAAGAATGACAAGGGTGAAAACTACCCTTGGCGCCAGATACAAATGTTCAGAACTTTTTTGGAAGGTTGAATGGGTATTTCAATTATTTTCTTTTTTTTAAAGGCACATATCTTATTTTTTGTCTATTATAAAAAAATCATATATGCAACAGTTTAAAAAAAAAGTGTCTTCAAAATATTATTTTTGACAAAAATTCTTGAATTGTGAGAATTTTTTGAAATAACTCGACGATGGTTAGTGCATTTTGAATAAAATTTGATATGATGTAGACTTTTCTAAGGGACTATTCAGTTTAAATACAACAAAGGTAAAAATTGCCCCCACCCTTAAATAAATTTGATCACAATTTGTTAGAGGTTCTATTTAATATAAAATGTTTTTAAAAAATGTGATAATTGTTTTTGAATATATTAAAATGTCTGGTATTATATAAATTAAATATAGATATGCAAATAGTTTATTTAGTACAGAAATACACTTATTTATCTAATATTTTAAATTTCTATCACTTTTTAATCCTTCTTATTACATTATAAGTGTTATTTTTATTGATAAAATTCATTTGAACAATCTTTACAGATTAAAAAACCATTGAAAAACATATTAAGTAACTAAATTATTTAAGTTCAACAACCCTTATAATAAACATATATAAATATTTTTGTAATTTGCATATATGATACTTAAGGAATCAATGCAAAATAAGTTTTTCATTTTTGTATTTCAGAACTATTTTGTTGAAGTACAAACTCCTCCTTATTTTAATATTACTCCTGTTTCAACTGTATATCCTTCTGCAAAAACCCTCCGTTTAGAATGTAGTGCTCTTGGCTATCCTACCCCTGAAGTTCATTGGCTAGTGAATGGAACAAGGGTAGCGTATAACGGAAGAATAAGAAAGTTAAACAGCACTCTTATATTCAGTCATTCATTTACGTCTGATCAAGGTAAATAATACATAAAAGTACAGGTTGAATATCCTGTCCAAATACTTTTTATTAAAAATAGTTTCGAAGTAAGAAAATAAAAAAGAACAACTTTTAGCCCTTAGCAGGACATAAAATTATTTTTAAAATAGTACCTTATACATATATGAATAAGTTTTGCAGTTAATATAATAACTTTTTTAAGAAAAGTTATTCTTATAAAAATTAGCATTTCTTGTGTTCTAATCAGTTTTTGGGAAAACATTTTAAATTTTTTTTAGGTATATACCAATGCGTAGCGGTAAACTCTGTTGGTGAAAAATGGGCAGCTGCCGAAATAATGCCAGATCGTTCTAAGGGAATCCCCCGTCCTCCGCAAAATGTTCAATGTCGACCGTACGACGAAAAAAGTATATGCCTAACTTGGGATAATCCTCCACATCTAAAAGCCCAAGCATACAGTGTTAATTCTTATCTGGGAAGAAGTACGTACGTTTGTAATTTATTACTTAATTAATCACATTAGCAACACGCCTGTCTGTGTGAACTTTTTTTTATAAATTCGCTTGATTTGTTGAATACGTTTCCGTTTTTTGTTTGGATGAATTAATTGGTGACCACTTTTTTGTCGGTGGTTAATTTTGTGATAATTTGTCAATGTTTTAAATTTATTGTGATTTTTAGACTTGGGCCCGGAGTTTATTACAAATGTGACGTATCTGTTAGCCACAAAACTAAGTACAAATACAAATTATACATTTTATATCCGTCTCTATCAGATGTCCGCAAGCGACCAGTCGGAAAATGTTACATGTCGTACTGGTAAGATCTTAATTTCTTGTTTTTGTCCAAATTCTATTTTATAATACTTTAAGTAACATTTAGAATTTTGTCTACCCCTCTTTCCTGTTTCTTCTTCTAATAATTCTTTAACTAACCCTTTATGTCCAATGTTTTGCACTCATATAATTTTTGGTTTCGATTTCCAAATCAACAGCTACAAAAAAAACAATTTCTTTTTTGTTGTAATAGAAAACATCTTAGGGATTTGTATTTTGTTTTACAGAGAAATTAGGAAATCGAATGTTAATCGTTAAAGCTCTGTCTTACAACTGTGTTGAGTTAACATGGAATGAGGTAAATACTGATATACAGTGTGGTGAAAACTATGCGTCTTACAAAGTCCAATGGAAAGATGTCGATCAGTTACATTCGTATATTAAATTTACGAACGTCAGGAAAACGATAATTGGTGGTAAGTGGATGTTACCTTTCGTTACATTTTTCTTTTTATTTATTAAAATTGTCGTGGCGTGCTGATGAGAACCGGTAATTTTGAAACCTTGATAAATACACCATAACATGAATTATTTTTTCCTCAGGTTTATTGCACGGAAAGACTTACAGATTTCGAGTTCCTTCAAAAAATTCATCTGACCAAACCACGTCAGTGACTTACAATCTGTCTCAAGAAAATTTGGACGATAGCGACGAATGTCACATAAATTCCTCCTCGAACTTGATGAAAGTAGAAGCTATGGAACCGACGAGCGTTAATTTGACTTGGTCGTCTGTTAAAGAAACAGAAATAGATTTTTTCGACGTCTGCTTTCAGGAAGCTCAAAAAGAAAAGGAACTTGAGCCTCTGAAAAGAAAGTGTTTTGAGAGGTTAAAAAAAGAATCTTTCTTGACGTTATATTAGAAATTTAATACTTTCTTTTATAGTAAAGGAAATCATTTAAATATTACGGACCTTAAACCCGGGACTTTCTACACCTTTAGTTTGCAGACTAATTATAAAAACGGTACCTCATCAACTACTCCCTATTTAACTGAAGTACAAACTGCTACAGATGGTAAGTAATTTTTAATAGTCTCAATTTCTTCCCTTAATTTATTACTTGTTTATGAACAAGGCCTACAACGGTTTTTATTCTTAAAATACCAAAACAATGGACGTTTCATCTTAGGAATAAGGCTTTGCCATGGTAAAGTTTGTAATCTTTGCAAAAACGCAATAGTAGTAAAAAAACTTTGGATTGATCTTTTAAAAATATAAAACTTTTATGGCCTCTAAAAACAATAAATAAATTAATTATGTCTTGTTTACTGGATATTCCATTAAGGATGACTACCGATCATATCTCTGAAACCACTGGGTATTGGGTATAGAAATCTCGGAAAGAAAATTATGGTCATTTTAGTAATAATTTTGTCCCCTGAATTTCTATACTCAGTAGTTTCCTAGATATAGTCCGCAGACACCCTTAATGATACTCCCGGTATGTATAAAAAATTAGGTTCAGTTGTTATTATAATTTTCGTATATGCAATATAAACTCTTTATAACCAAATTCAAGAGTCCAAGCATTTTTTATCGTTAAGGAAACAAATTTCTTCATAATAGAGAATGGCTGTTGATCTATAAAGAATGTATCAATGTATGGGTTTTAAAATCAACCAAATTGTGCTCATTTCTACGCTATAAGGAGTTTATAGTTGCAACGAATGATGCTATAAAGAGTTTACACTGTATTTTAATTAAGTTGTGTATCTTGATTTTTTGTGTTTGTTTCAGTACCTTCCGTTGTGCAAAAACTACATTATAAGATTTTATCATTAAATTCCGCTTGTATTACGTTCAAACCACCACTAAAAGAAAAAGAAAAAATAATCGGTTACCTTCTTTCTTATACTGCCAACGAAGACTGGCAGTATGAACAGTGGCAAAAAATTAATATTACATTAAACGATTTCGAACAAAATCAGGTAGGTAAAATCCAAATAGATACGTTAGAATATACATAACTATTTGAAATCTAATTGAGTGCTCTCATTTTAACCAGCAATGCGTGGTGGAAGATAACGAAACGTTGTCGTTTGTCCTGAATAATTTGAATCCTGAATTGCAATATGTAGTAATTGTTCAACCCTTTAGTGCAGTATCTACTGGAAACCCAGCTTTACCTCTTACATTCTCCACCAAAGAATTGAGTACAAATATTAGTCTACCTGAAAATACTAATCAGGTCGATTTGCGCTACAAACAAAAATTAGGTAAGTTAGGGTAATTATTTAGGATATAGAAGCATTATGGGTAGGAAAATAGAGTTGAAGACGACGTTTTTTTAACATTAAATAGGGGGGAATAGAAATGAAAAAACAATTTTGGGAGTTGGTGGGAATAGTGTAGATGTAGGTATCCATTTATTATCATTGAAAAGTAGATAATTAATTGATTTTATTTATCCTCTGTTAGGTATAGCACTCGGAGTGTCTATTTCATTGTTGTGTATCTTGTGCTGTTCGAGTTACATATTATTAAGGAGGAAGTGTGTTAAAAGAGAAACGACGGTACGAACTCAACATGTAAGAACGAACTATTTACCTGTTGGTATGACCACACTGCCCAGTGCACATCCCAGAAGTGGTGAAGTTTGTACAGCTGAAGCCCACGAAATGCAAGTGCTTATGTCTGATGATTCCATTTTAGGAGATATACCATCAGATTCTTTGGCTCACATCGATACAAAGGTACGATATATTCCAGATATCTTTACTTTAGCAAAGTTTAATTTTCACTTGAATTTGCAACATGTATCTAGAGTTTCATTAAGGGAGAATGCTGGGTATAGATATTCAGAAAAAAAATTATATTAGGGAATAGTCATGCAACCCTTCCAATGAGAAATAGACTTCATTTATTTTGCATGACTATTGTTTTTAGCGATGTTGTAGAACTCTAATCTCTTGTTTTTGCGTTAGATTTTGAGCTATTTAGTGTTCTAATATGATTGTATTGTTTAAGGGTGGAGTCGGCTTTCCTAATTGCAAGGTAAATGGAATAATTAAAGATGCAAAACTCAATGGTATGGTTCACATAACAGAAAATCCACGTGTAAGTTTACATTTTTTATTTTTTTTTACATCGTAATTAATTATAAATATTATCTAGTTTAAGTACTTGTCTTCAAATGGTCACGCAGTTGTTGAAACTTGCAATGAACAAAACGGAATTAGACCGTCAACAATACTATCTCCACCTACCATCAACGGTTTTGAGAATACGAACACGGATGCTACGGCAACGAACGGGGGTTCATTTAAACCTAATATAAAAACGAATACGTCAAAGAAAGACCTTCTAAAACTATCCGATTACAACTCAAACAACGAAATATCGACGACTAGTGCAAAATTCCTTGATGACAATGAAGACCATTCGTTGAACAGCACTGCGATAACTTACTTGGATGATTCGGCTTCTTCTTTACCACCTGGAAGGAGGATATCATCTATTCTAGGGCCAAACGGATGACAATTGGCGTATTAGACGGTAAAAAAATTGTAGTGTCCGATTACAGGAAGTACAACTCAAACACTTCAATAAAAAAAAACACCAAACCAAATACTAAACAAAACACAATTGACGCATCCATTGCTGATTGCAACGTTCCCAAAGATGTCGGATGAACCACATTTTTTTGCAATCAGCTCTAATTTTAAATAAATACATGGTAATATTTTTGTTACATTACAATTGACTTGGCAAGGATGGTACGGAAATCAACACATACATACTCAAATGCTTAATCCAAATCCAGTTTTTTTATTTCTGTTTTATTTCACAAGATAACTCATTCAGCTCGTACCGTACGATCTTTGCCAAGAAATTTATTTGTAGGACCCAAACATGTACAAACATTAAGGTCCTCGATAAAATCTCGAGGACGATACTACATTATAAACTACACAGTTTAATATGCAGCAGAATTGAACCCCAAAAATAATTTATTATTAGTGTAGTTTTTAGAGTAATGATAAACGTACATACATACATACATAGAATATGCTTGAGCTTGAAGGTATTACATACTGATGATGAATGGTGTGTAATTTGAATTGAGAAATTTCAAGCAAGAAGCTGAATAATTTTCTCAATGAATGGTCGCCGGTTACAAAAAATAAAATAGTAAAAAATACTTGATGTTTGATAGGTTGAAAATGAATAATAGATTTATTACAACTTTTGCTGCCTAAATATTATGTGGACATAAATAATGAGGGTTCTTATTAGACAATTTTTAAATTTTTATTTTTCCACATATATGTATATATACAGTCCAGGCAAGATATATTACATTTTAAAAAACATTCTCGACATATAACGCATACAATATCTTTTTTTCTTAGAATTTTCACAGTCTAGTAGTTTAATGTGGCAGTCTAATGATTTTTCCCCTATTTATTTATTCATTAGAAATTCTGTGAGCTCATCAGAACAAAAATTCAAAAATTGTCAAAATAAAACCGCTCTGTTGAAAATTGTTAATTCCTAAAATTCAAAATTTAAATTTTTTTTTTTTTTTTAATTACAAGCAGATCTGAAATTTTTAAGTATAAGTTACCTACCAAAATATTGTTTTCTCTGTTTTGTTTATTTTGAAAACTAGATTTATTTAAGTACAAGAAAGATGGATGCCTTCATTCTTGTATGATGGTTTGTATCCCATTTGACTGCATTGCTCAAAAACGACATCCCAAAACTGCCAAAACAGTAAGTAGACCCTCATTTTTTCCTATTTACGAGCTCAGTCCTGTTCAACGAATACGCTATTATATTATATATATATTTAAATATATACTAAGGAGGGTGGTTCTCATTTTCGGTTGATTTTATAAATATTTGATGCTAAACACTGGAAATTTTGGAAATGCTGGTACCTACTTGTTAAACAACTTTTGAAACTTTAATTTTAAAATGAGTCATTATAATATTTTTTTAACAGTTCCTCGTACCTAAAGTTAAAGGTTAAAACTGCCGATTTCTAAAATTATTAAGGATGGAACTGCTGGATATATATATATATATATATATATTCAGAAAAAAAAATTACTAAAATGGTTATTAGAAAATCTCGGAATCCGCATTTCATCGCAAGAGGGTACAATCGATAGGGTGAATAAAAAAATTTAACATTTCTCCGAAAATTCTCATATTAAGTTGTAACTTTGTAACACCATTAAAAAATCTCAATAAGTTTTATTTCAGGTGGGGGAAGCATCTGATGTCTAATTATTTAAATCGTTTTATCTTCTGGACGACCTCCGATTTTAGCAATTTTAAGTTTGTTTGAAAGAGAAATGTAAATGTTTGCAAATACCGTATTCATTGGTACTAGATAGTTTCGAATAAAATAAGTATAGATCACAATTGGCAATAATAACAATTTTCTTTTATTTTGTGTCGAATATTCAATCATACGTTATAATTCTTATATTCTAATCGGAAAGTAGACAAAATTTGCAAACAAAAAAACATTAAAACAGTAGTTTTCGTGACAAAATCAAAAAAACTTGTATTGCGAATTACACCTTCTAGAAATCTTATTCGAAACTATCTGGTACCAATGAATAGAGTATTTGCAAACATTTACATTTCTCTTTCAGTAAATCTGAGTTTGCCAAAAGCGGATAAGTCGTTTAGAAGATACAGCGATTTAAATAATTAGACATTCAGAGGCTTCCTCTGCTCTTATTAATGTTGGTGTGCCAATGAGTTTCAGACAGAACTTATGCGGAGTTTTTCAGTCTTTCTGATGATGTTATTAAAGGTATAGCTTTTCAGGAGAAATCTTAAATTTTATGATTCACTTTATCAATTACGCCCCTTTGCGGTGAATTATGAAGCTTAAAAATTATTTTCAAGATTTCCTCATTGCCATTTTAGTAGTTTTTTTTTTCTAAATTTCCATACACATTAGTTTCTGAGATATGGGCGGTATTCACCATAATGAAACACCCGGTATGTTTTCAAAATCGAAAGTTAAAAAAATGAATATTTTTTATTGCTATCGATTTTAAACTTTTATTGTATTATTTAGTTTGATCATTTTTCTTATCTTCAATTAATTGTCAGTAAGTTTAGTGCAAGTAAAAACACTTTTTATTGTTACTATTGTTTGATATTTGTCAAAATTCTTTTTTCGTTTAATAAGAATACCATAAATTGAATGTTACAATAAGCAATAAATAAAATATTATTTTTCGCTTATACCTTGGAGATAAGTGGCAGTAGTAAAATAGTAGTAGTCATTTATGTCATTTTAAGTTTTCTAACATTTGTATTTATAATGCTAATTTACAATTATACAAAATCTGATTTTATTTACTTTCCTAAACGACTACGGTCATTTTTTTAATTAAAAGCTGAAAAATTGTATGTACCTACGTATTTCCAAATTTATCAAGCGATGTGTCTACCATTGAATTCAAATAGTACCGAAACTGAGAAGTACCTTAACATAAAATATGGGTGTGGTTACACCCGTACCTCGCAGCCCCATTGACTAATAATAATAATAAATGTTGACAAAAACGATTCTGTTTCATCCGTCAGGGTAGGGAAACGGTTTCGCTCGGGGTTTCGCGTGGCCTCGCCCCTCCCATTTTCAATTATAAAAAAAGTATACAGTGAGTACCTGAAAGAAACTACATATTGTGTAAGATTATTATAATAGAAGTTAGGCAGACTTGTACAGTTCTTCTGTGTGTTGTGTGTGAGTGTATATGGATGTCTGTTAAAATTGCTTGTTGGATGTCTGTCCAGTAGGTTCAAGTGGGTTGTGACCGTTACCCAGTCATTTTAATAATATTTTTTTAACTGCCCATCAGAAATTTAAATTTAAAAAAATAATTTATTGTCTTACCTAGTGTTGTGGATTTAACATACTTTGTTGTCTAAATCAGAATTTAACTAAAACAGTCCAAATGATTTACAGTTTCAATTTTTGATAGGTACAATTACCCCCGGTGCCTTTTTAAAGGTACAAACAAAACTTATTTATAAAATTATTTTAAATTAAATTTTAATCATCTATAAATAAATGTATGTTGTGTGAGTCTGATTTTGTTTAATAAAAATTGTAGCTGTAAGCTTTTGATTATTATATGTATTTTATGGTATGAATTTTGCAGTTACATTCTCAGTATGCAAACGTGGCGTTTCTTCAATTGAAAATGAACTTTGTTTTTATCGTTCCATTTCTACCTCCTTCAATTGAGTGAGAGTATATATACTACGTCAGTATATTTTTCAGTTAATAGCTTTCACAATATTAAATACACTTTTCAAATATAACCCCCCCCCCCCCAATTTATCGTTCCGAATGATTTTAATTAATATAATTATTAAAATAGTTGATTATATGCAGTATTGCAGTTTTTATTACTACAAATATGTATACATTTTTAATCAGTTTTCAATTTTTATATATTTTTTTATTGTCGACATATAATTAATTGTTAATGAATGCTCTTATCCTCAATGGCCGTGACTTGGTTCTTGTATTTTACAAAATGATACAATATTTTAAGAAGTTACATTTTCTGTTGAAAAGAACACTTTCAGTTACATTCCTCAATCTATTACACAAGGCCACTATCGCAAATTTTCCTGTTAACAGTTCAACATTCCAGTTGGTACCTCAAACCCATTTCCTTAGCCTTAGGCCTGTGCTATTGGGCTAGATATCAATCATCCATCTCCCTTTTTAGCCAGTAAGTGTCAGGATGTTGTTTTCAAAACCAAATTTTTACTTTTCTATTGAATCTTTAGTAGATATTCCAATTTATATTTTTACATGTCCCTCTGAACCATTTATTTTATTATAAAATATATTTCAAATGTCTCAACTTATTTGACAATGGTTTACTCGTTTCTTTCTCCCGGTTAAACTAAACAATTGTCCATTGAAGTACAATTTTTTTATAGCTAACTATTAGGTATAATAAAAACATTAAATTATTGAGAGTAATTTCTCGATTTTGCAATTTATTAAATTTGGTTTTGGAAACTAAATCCTTGGACTTGTATGTTAAAACTGTACTTCATGTTGATTATTGGATAAAGATGTACAAAACATGTTGTTGTTGAGCTTCAATCGCTGTTTAAAAGAAACGAAAGAAATGAAACACTGACTTGTTAGTTTTTAATAATTTTAATTAACTAAAAGAACAACTAATACCAAATCGATGTGCAAAACACATACATTCACATAGACAGATGCGTTTGTTGTATTTTTGCTGCTTTGTCACATTTAACCCGTGACGTATTATCTACCTCATTTATTAATGATTAATCTATTTAGAATTAAATTGATGCTGCTGATATGAAACCAGGATCGTAATAAGTTGCGATACTCTCTCTTATTTTATTTTTTATCGATATTAATTAATACAAATGGAACGTTTTGAATAAAACACTATGGAAGATACCTATGTATGTATAATAACTAAAATAATTTATTAAAAAAAAATGTCTTCCATGTAATTTCTTTCAAAATGTTTCTGAAAAACTACAGCTGGGCAAAGCTCTCATCAAAAGAACTCTAAATCTTGAGTCCAAAGTCATTGGTACTTGAACCTTTTAAGCTACGATTACTTTGAAAAGTAAAGTAAGAGGATTTGATGCATTAAGAGAAAATTAAAGCAGTCTTGAAGTAAACAGCTTATAAGCCCTGAAAAAAGCTTTGCCCACCTTATTCATAATATTTTTGTATATGTATTTGATTTTTGTAGCTCTTTACTAGAACCATTTTTTGACTGATTTTATAACGTGTTGTTTTATTGCAAGCCCTCGTTTATTATTGCAAATGTTATTCTCAAGACTGAAACTGTTTCCTTTTTTATTTTTAAAACACTCACATCCATACTACATACATACATTCATAAAATAAAAATACTGAACAAATTCGTTTCATCCACCGCCCTTATTATTATTCCATGCTCTATTTTGTATTATATGTACCTACGACAAGTAATCTCAAAAGTTGTTATTTTGCAGTTAATCCGGTCCTGTTTGTCATATCAGTAAGCGTTTAGTATATAGTGTTATTATTTACGATTTAACTTTTTTTCTCAGGGCACTTATAAGTATGTTGTAGATTATAGATGGTTTATTAATTATTATTAATAAGTGTTTAATGTTGGCTATATTTCTGTATCAGTTGACGTGAAATGTTTTCCATCCAACCATTTTTCTGTATAAAAAGATTTTATTTTTTTACAAAATAATACAAAAACCCAAAAGTCCAAGTATTATTAAACTTAAATAATCTTGGACTTTATTATTGTTTACTATTGACTAATTAAAGTAATATGGCACGTATGTGTCCAGGAATCTCCTTTATATTGTGGGTATTTTTTGTTTCTGTTTTAATACCGATCTGTTCTATTTTATGACGAGAATCCGTAAAAGAACGTTGTGCCTTACAAATAATATTTTATTTTGTCGCAACGCTTTTTGAAAATTGTTAAGTTTCAGCAATTACCATTTTTAAAATGTATCTCAATGAAATGTCTATCAGTGATAAGAAATTTGAGATTAAAAATAAAATGTTTCAAACGTAATTACTATGTAACATTTACTTATCTACATTTTTAAATAGTACTCGATATTCGGACTTGATGGTGATGATCTCTTAAATACTGTCTTAAGGATGCTAATTACAACAATTGGCGAAAGGCTGCATAAACAACTCCATCATGGGTGTTCTCACTGAAGAACGATAACCATCAAGCCCAAATATTGAGGTTTTGGAAGATAACCCTACACTGTAAACATTTTAACTTTTTTTTTAATATGCATAGGCTTACGTCACCAATGATGGAACCAAATAAAGGTAAGTTTTAACAACTTGATACTATAATTTTTGATTAGAGAAATGCTTTATGTAGCATTTGATGGAATTTTGCTAATAGACCAAAGAGGTCTCGATGAATTTTTAAACAACAGAGGTTGTGGTCTTGTTCAGATCCACAATTGTTTTGAAGAATATTTAAAAGTAAGAAGCTTGAGAAATAAGAAACATAAAAATTTTTGTATAAGGAAAATATCGCACAAAGTGTGTAGTATTAGAAATTAATTTCTATCCACAGACATAATTACTTTCCGCATAACCCTCGTATTATTATCAACTTTTTTCCGCGTGAATTTTCTACATAAAACAAAAATTGTTCCGGTGATTTCTCTACCAAATACCTATATCAATTCAGATGAAAAAATATGAAAGCTACTTTGAATGAATTCCATCTGTTATTTTAAAGTACCCCTATATCGGTAAATTTTAAACTTGTAATAATTGCAGTACCTATGTATTTTATTTATTTTGCAGGCTTTTGCTACATGACATTTTATTCCTGTATTTCTGGAATTTGGAGTGTTATCTGTTTTCTTTCGTTTTTATGGCATTTTTTATAGTCACATAATTCGGTCACCTTGCGCATCTGACCATGAAATAATAAATAATAGGTAGATACACATCTACAAGAATGTGTGTATGTTTGTAAAAAGATAAACGTTCAGAAATGTTATAGGTAGGTATTTATTTAGTTATTATGTAGTAAAGAGCATGATGCGTGGGTATTAAGGCAATTTAAGCCCTTTTTAAGTGATTTCGTTACAAAAATTTTTTGTTTTTTTGTTTACCAAAAACTGAAAGAAGTGCATTACTATAAAGTGATGTGGTGACGAATATTTGGGATAATTTTGCTATATATAGGTAAGTTTTAGTTGTTGTTTACTTATTTGTGTGTTATAGTTTTATTTTTGTTATGTATTGGTGCTTACATTTATTCCAAAATCTACAAATAAATAGAAATAACAGATTTGATTGGACCTTTTCTTGGAGAATTTAGTAAAATAAATTACCGAATAATTGTCATCTACCTATGTATATTTTCAATCCAAATTTTAAAATGAAATGGAGCTGTATAGCAAATGTTTTAGAAATTAGAGTTTTTTGTTTTCGTAGAAAAGCAATAATATTTTCGAACCTATTTTGAAAATCAAAATCTATTGATAAGAGAATTTCTTGAAATAGGTAATTAGAATAAACATTCTTTTAGCTTAAAAATAAAAAGAATAAATTTATGAATAAAAAAAAAAACTAATTCAGAAAATGTAGTGTTTCTTCTGATGCAAAGAAAATCGAGTGGCCAGTATTGAGTCATAATTATAAAAAAATTGACAAGGGTTGTTAGGGCTTGTTTTCGAATATTAATCTCTCCCGGTATTTACTTAGTTAAAATTTTTAAGAATGAAAGGTTTTCTCTTACCAAATAGTTTTCTTCGGAGTAAGCAGTGGCGTAGCTAGCTAACCAAAGGCCCTGGGGCGAAAAATAAAATAAGGCCCCAACTGAACTATTTAAAATCGTTTGTTCCGTATTCGTCGTGTTCCGAATTCGATGCATTTCAGATTTGTCATAATTCAGATTCGGCCAACTCAAGATTCGTCGTTATACAGTCGACTCCATAATAAAATAAAAAACCAAATACGAATTGTAACTTATTTTAATGAACAGATTAAAAGTAGTTTATGAAAATAAAAGAAAATATCTACCTGTTACCGTTCAAAAATACGGTCCTGTGACAGACACACAGGCAGCGTATGCACGTTAATTAGGGTCCCGTTGAACACCCTTTGGGTACCGAATCCTAATTAAGTAAAGATTTTTAATCCAATGATACCACTTTCTTGACTGACTATAGGTACGTTTTACGACGAATCTGGGTTACGACAAATCAAAATTTTATCAATACAACTCAAAATATAAATATGTAGTTACATTTAAATACTTTAAAGTTGCAAAGCTACTTTATCATTAGTTCTTTATTATGCATAGGTAGCAGGGCACGTCCTGGTTCTACACGCAGAGTTTAGGAATAAATAACTGGATAAATTAATTAATATAGTTTTTTTTTTAAATAAAAGTTATTGGATATTGCTAACACAATTTATAGTTTGTAAGTCAGAGTCCGAGGGCCCCCCTGAGCTTGGGGGCCCCGGGGCACTGCCCCGTATAGCCCTATGGTAGTTACGCCACTGGGAGTAAGTCAGTAAGTGCGGTTTTTTTAAAGAAATTTTAGTAGTATTCAAAAAGGCTTTAAATCTTTTATTGGATGTATTTGAACCCCTTTCTATTTAAATTCAAGGCTTTATTGCATATATTCAAAGCCCTTTGAAGCTTTTTTGGTGTAATTCAAACCTTTCTAGTGTGCTTAAAACTCTTTACACAAGTTTTCAGGTTTTGAAATGTAAATAGGTCTTTTAAGATCAAAGCATTTTAAGTAAAGAAGTTGAGCTTAGGCCTTGTGGCTGGCTTTATCCAGCTCTGAAAACAGCACCAAAAATTTCGACGATTCTCCTCCCTTTCAGTGAGATTATTTGGGATTGTTTTTAACCCTTTACCCCCATTTTGAGTTCACATAATTAATGGCAGTTCCTAAGAGATCCAGAAAATTTTAACGTAATCGTCGTCATCTCCATAATCATCACAGTCTTGAGTCTGAAGACTCCTTTCTATTACATATATGTTAATCTACACATTTTCATACACATTCATAATTAAGAATAATCTTATCTGAATCCTTCTACACCCCTTTTTGTTTCTTTTTCTAATGTCAAAGTCAAATTTTTATTTACTAGATATTTAATTTTCTTTATAAATTCAATGAAATCGTGTATTTGCTATTTAATAAGACTTAAGTATATAAATAGTAGGTACCTAATATTGAGCGAAAATTAAATATTATTAATTGTTTAATAATTTTCACAGCAGGTTGGAAAGAAATATTAACCCTTACTTTAAAAATAATGAAATAATGTAAATTACGAATTCACTTGGTAATGTACTTCAAGCCGTTTCAGGGCGTAGAAACGCTTTTCGCAAACAAAAATTGGTAATCTAATTGCTTTATAGAAAACTTGGTAATTTGTATTTCAAAAAAGTCTTCACGTTCTTTTAATTTGAATCGAGCTGGGCAGAACTTATTAAAATTAAGTTAGCTTTGTATTTCAAAATTTGCATCAAATCATTTGAGAGTTTAGAGCACAGTATTTCAAGCCCTTTCCCGAACAAGTGGGGCTTTGTAATCAGAATACTTTATAAAAGTGCTTTGTTATTTGTAATTAAAAAAAGGACTTGAAGTACTTTCAATAATCTTGAAGCTCCTTTATGTTGGTCGAAGACCTTACGCGGTGCTTGAAAGCAAGACAGAACCAGTGCTAGGGATCAAAGCGAAACCATTTTGAATATTAGAGCTAGACCAGAACTTTGATGCTTTATACAGTGGCGTAACTATACCATCTGGGGCCCGTGGCAAATTCTTTTGATGGGGCCCTATTAGTAAAAATCGTCACGTTGTACTCAGTTTAATAAACTGAGATTTTCAGCGTACTCAATTACACGTTGAATGTTGTATATGTCCCACTAATGGAATGGAATGGTCTGTAGTCCCCACGCTAGCCCAATGCGTATTGAAGACTTCACATTCATCCATAGAACATAATATCTCAATGCATTCATCATCTATTCCCTAGGTTTTCGGTGAAGGAACAACATCGTGAGGAAACCTGCATACATTTACAATAAAATAAAAATAACAATTTAATTTCAATAAGATATTTATTTAAAAAAATATTTTTTTCGAGTTTTCTGTTCCGCAAAAGTGTCTATAACATCATCAAAGTTTAAAGATCGGGCCATAGAATTTTCAATAGACAGAATAGCCAAGTTACATAACCTGTCTTGTCTCATAGAGTTTCTTAAATAGGTTTTTATCAATTTTAGTTTTGAAAATGATCGTTCAGCACTAGCTGTAGTCACAGGAATTGTAAGAAATAACATTAATGCAGTACATACTTTAGAAAAGCTGCAGGACATAAAATAATTTTTTATTATTAATAAATCAGCAAGGTCTCTAATACACGAAGATTTTTCTATTTCGCCTCTGAAAGTGGATCGAAAACTGAGAATTTCTCTGGCAAATGATTCAGATATGTCTTTTTTATATATCTCAACAAATTCTAGAGCTTCTTTTAATAGATCAGTGTCATTTAAAACTTTTAAAGTGGAAGGCTGCAAAACACTGAAATTTGAAACAATTTCATTCATTGGAAGGAAACGCGATTTCAGTTGGTTTATAATGATGTCTTATACTCGATAAAATATGTTCACTTTAAACAAACTTTCCGGATCTTGGAGACGCTCATCTTCGCAAAGCACATCAAAATGGCGTTTTACCTTCCTCTGACGAGTTTTAGAAAATTCAGGGGTGATGGACCATTTTCCTGCTACACTATTTGCTTCCATTTTTAAATTTTCAAATTCATGTCGATACCTTTCCAATTCTTCTACACATTAATTGAATAGTGTGGGTGGACCTAAAGAAAAAATTATGGCAATAATTAATTTCAAAAATAGGTAAAAATACTAAATTTAAAATGAAATACTTAAACGCTATTGGAATATTTTAAAAATTCAAAATCACAATAGTATATTTTATAAATAAGCGTTTAGTTTTTTCATATATAGTATAGCACTAAAATATTGTAATTTTTGTTGATTTTTTGAGCTTCGTTTTTTTCCGTGTATAAGATAATAATTTTTTTTTAATTTCTGTAAGACAAAAAAATTTTTGAGCAAAGTTTGCCGCCCCCTAAAATCTGCCGCCCTAGGCTCTAGCCTATTGAGCCTGCTGGTAAATCCGCCACTGTTTAGAGAATAGTATTTCAAACCCTTTCTCGAATAAGTAGTTGTGATCGGGATACTTTATAAAAGTGCTTTGTTATTTGTAATTAAAAAAAGGACTTGAAGTACTTTCAATAATCTTGAAGGGTTTTTATGCTGTTTGAAATTCCTAAAAAGTGTTTTAAAGCAAGACAAAATCAGTGCTTTAAACAAAGCAAAACCATCAATAGGGCTCTAAGTTTTTTGATGTACCTAATCGATGTCCTTTTAGTTTAATTCAAGTCTTTATAGTGTGCACGAGGCACTTTTCACAGGTGCTTAAGGTTTTCAAGTTAATTATTTGTCGATAAAATTGGTAATTTAAAGTTTTTGGATTTTAAAATGTTTTTGGGATTCCAAGAACCAAAGAAAGCACTTTAAGTAAACCATTTTAGAAAGGGCTTTGTTTAATTTGAATTACACAAAAAACTTGGTGAATCTAACAATTTTTCGGAGACAATAATAAGAAGTAAAAATGATGCAATAAAAATATTGTTTTTCAAATTAATACTTCGAAAATAAAAGTCACATTAGTTTTTTTCCTTCATCCACATCCACTAATATTGGCGAAGAGTGTTTATTTAACACAACACTAAGATTTTTACATAATTAGCAGAATACCGTAATAAACAATTTGCTACCCCTAAAAATGTGACGTAAATTTTTTCACTTAGAGTTTAGGTATAACGGCAGTGATGTGAGAAGGAAATAATCCCAACAAAAATTCTCTTGCCCATTCTAACGTCTATAAATAGCTATTAGAAACTTGTCTTAATAATTAATATGTTATTTTTAGGCTTATTAATTACTAACTATGCCCGCGACTTCGTCCTCATGGAATAGTGACTTTCGGCAGCATTTAAAATTTTTTTCTTCTAAATTTTATTTTCTGGGCCGTAAGCCTTTTTGCCGACGTCATTACACAAAAACATTCATTCCTTATTTTTGCCCCCTTTAGGGTAAAATTTTTACAAACTTTAAATGTCGTATTTATATCTAATCAAAAGCCTAAAAAATAAGTTTCAAGCCTCTAGTTTTATATCTACTTCTGTATCTCTGTACCAAATTTTCATTTAAATCGGTTCAGTAGTTTGGGCGTGATTGCGTAATACACAGACAGACAGACTTTCGCATTTATAATATTATAGATTAATATAGTTTAATTATAGTTTAAAATAGTTTATATAGCTTAGTATTCAACTACTTTTATTGATCCAAATAAACAAAACCTCTATAACTTTTAACACTTAATATTTTAATTTTCTGGGCCGTAAGCTTTTTGGACGACGTCATTACACAAAAACTTTCATCGGCAAATTTTATCCCCTTTAGGGTAAAATTTTTATAAACATTGAATGTCGTATTTATTTATATCTAATAAAAAGCCTAAAAAACCTTTGAAAATTACGGAATTTCCGCACAAACTTTCCTATTTCAACCCCTTACAACCCTTTTTTCGCATTAAAAAGTAGCCTATGTGCTTTCTCAGGCTCTAGACTATCTCTGTACCAAATTTCATTTAAATCGATTTAGTAAATTTTAGGCGAAATTGTGTAGCATACAGACAGAGTTACTTTCGCATTTATAATATTCCGCAAATTCATTTTTGTCGATTTTCCCATGGGAATAAGATATTTTCCCGCAGTAAAACGTAGCCTATGTGTTAATCCAAGGTGTCAGCTAACTCCATACCAAATTTTTTTTAAATCGCTCCAGCCGTTTAGACGTGAAGAAGTAACAAACATACACACTCACAAACGTTTGCCTTTATAATATTAGTGTGATTTTGTTATTTTAATTAACTTTATAATTTTACATTTTATTTCCATTACTCTCCGTAATACCGGTGTCGTGGCGCCAGCAGTGTTTTAGGACTGATGACAACGTACTGTTTCAGTGTACTCGTGAATCGTACGGAAAATGCTACGCGAGTCATTAAGGATGTGGAAATTTTCTGGCAAATTCGTGGAAATTATCCTGTGGAAAAACTTTTTGAGTGTTTATAGTTTTACGAAAATTGAACCTTGTGCACAATATTAATTGGATAAATTTTTTGTTGTATCAATTTAAAAAGGGTGAGTTTTTTACCGTTAAATAAAATTTTCATCCCACACAAATTTAATATTGTTTCCTCCTTTAAAGTAAATAACTGTATCAAAAACTGTAACCATTATATTCAAATTTTTATATGTACCTGTTATATATTTACATTTATTATTTAAAGAATTCCTAGTTATTTTGACTATTATAAATTCTTTCAAAATGCTTTTATAGATGAAGTAGGTTGTTCTGTTTACAATTTTTGCGACTTTTTTGCTTAATTTTGTTAATTTAAAGTAAATTGTTGTTTTTACACGGTTCTACTTTTGTTGTGGAAAAATCTTTCTATAAAACGCTTGATTTTATATTTTAACTACTATTTGGAGGGTCAAAAAGTTAATTTTTTGTAATTCCGAAACAATAAAATAGTTTGAAGCTTAGCTCTCACACCTCTTATGATAAGCGCAATTAGTATATAGGCCCAGCTCGCTGTTTACATCGTCGGTAATAGGGTCATATCAAAGGCTATGAGTATCCCTCCTACTACGCCGAGTGGCCATAGGTGTAGTTTAGTTCGCGTGAGGATGGGGAAATTAGCCGACAAGGTATGACTTAGACGTCGTATATTACTAACCATCTAGCTGGGTCAGGCTAACACTCTTTATCGGTTATTCGCCAACTGTCCCCTGCACCTCTCAGGTTATACGTAACTTGGAAGTTGTAGGAAGGTTGACGACAAGTCGATAAATGGGGGGCCCTTGGCTAACAGGGATGGTTTTGCATTTTTTTTTTAATAAACATTTATTGCTGATTCATTATCTAAAATTAAAGTTTTAAACTTCTTTAAATGAATTTTTAAAATTGATTTAAAAATTAATCATTAAATATTATGTAAATTCTTCCAGAAATATTTAAAAATAAAATAAAACTTAATTACTCCTATTGTGGGTTTATTGGATAAATTATATAAGTATGTAAATAAACTTCAAGTTTCTTTCATTTTAGGCAGTTAAGATCATACCAAATAGTTACAGCATATTTTCAATTTTTAAACAAAATGAAGTTTAATAAAACGTTGCTAATGCTTTGCTGTTTTGATGAAGCAATTCACCATTCAATATTATCCGAATATATTGTCTCTTTTATCAACCAATATTAATTAAAAAGCTATTGGTGGTGTATTGTTGATGAAACATATTTTAAATATAATAAAAGACAATGAAAAGTTTCAACAAATTTATTAAGAAAAATTCTCTTACAATTGTTTCGACAAATCTGTCATTATCAAAGAGAGTAATAAGAAGAAAAACAATTGTATGAGAATTTTTCTTAATAAATTTGTTGAAACATTTCATTGTTTTCAATATTAATTACCTAATAAAAAATTTATATTACAAAATAGGAATAGTACTTTTTACGAAATTGTGAGTTTGTTTACTTGAAAATTACTCAACGTGGTATAAAAATAATTTTTTCTAGCAATGCCTTATTACCTATTCTAAATAATCATGGTACTTTATTGATTTTTAATAAGGTATTAAATTTAATTAGAATGTGACAATTTCCGTGCGTATTAGCTCTTCTTTTCCTTTTCTGAATTTTTTACTTTATCACACAGTGATTTGCTTGAAAGTTTTCCATCGAATAGAAACAAATCGTTGTGTTCGATTTATTAAAGTTATTATAAAATTATTTTAGCAAAACAACAGGATAATTTTTGTACAAACAAAACTAACTTTTTTAATGTTTAACATTATCTATCAAAATTAAAAGTTGTTATGTTTGATTAAACCGCAATAAAAACCCATTAGTATAATAATATTCTACGTATTTTTTTACATAATTAAAAGTTTAATGACAAATTTTCATTTTTTCGACATTTGACGAGCACTTTTTCATGTTCTGTTTATTATTTATTTAATTTCATACAGTAATATTGGCGTGAGATGTTTATTTAATTTCTGTCTAATCTAAATTTAAAAATTATTTTGTGTTTGTGTTCTATTATTCATAAATTCATAATGCGCTCTTTCCATCTGTCCAGACAATTTTGATATTTAATGACACATTAACGATGTATTGGAGTTCACGTATGCTTTACTGAATTCAGTAGAAAATTGCGCTTTCGGAATTTCATTTTGAAGTTGAAGTTTAATGACACATTAGCGAACTATTGGTCTTCAAATTGAAGTCTGCTTTTATGAATTGTGCAGAAAATCGTACTCTTTTGATTATGAACGCGCTCTTTCCATTTGTCTGAACGAATTAAAAAAAAAAAATGCAAATTATTGGGGTATCGTAGGTACTGCACAATAGAATTAGTTTAATGAAATTTAAATTTATTTTTAATTTCGTTTTAGCAGCATTACATGGACAGAAACAATGAACTTTCCATCCAACAACGAAAAGTGATTTGAGTTTTTTACGTTGATTTTTTAATTTTGAAAATATTCTAAGACAGAATTAGTAGTAAATAAAATATATATATTAAATCCATCTGGTTTTAATACAAAAAACTTTTATGCAAATATAAATAGTCTGTTCCTTACAAAAATTCGTTGATTTATGTTGTTTTAAGAAGTAAATCTTTTGAGTTGTATTTATTATAATTGGTGAGGTATATATACAACTAAATTCTTTAAGAGTAGAGTTAGCAACTTATTATTCTATTATTTTATCTGACCACTCGCCTTTTTTAAGACTAATTAATCGAATTTTAGCTTATTAAAGAAATGTTTTTTTTCCTGCGAAATGGTGAAAAATTAAAAATCAAATTTGGAATGTTTGATTTATTTTGGGATTATGTAAAGTAAACTTGATCATAGGTCTTCATTATTTCTTTGATTTTGTTGCAGCACCTGCACGTTTTTATTCTTGAAATCGAGTCATGACGAAGGTTGGCAGAAACGATTGACAACCTTAACAAACAATGGTGAGTAATTTGAATCGTTTACATTAATTTTTTTGATTTAAAAAAAGATTTTATTGTTCTTAGCAATTGAACTTTTTTTATTGAAAAATGCAATTTTACATTTTGAAAAATTCTTATGCATTTGACTGTTTATTAAAGTTCGCCTTTCTGTATTATATAATTTCAAATAATTGAGTTAAAGTTTAGAAAAATGTGGTTAAATTGAAAAATTAAGTTCTTGGATATATTTTACAATTAGGTAGTGATGGGCACTATCGAATAAATTGAACTATCGAATAATTACTAAATGAATACTTTTAACTATCGAATGAATTCATTCGAATGAATTTAGTAATTACTATTTTTTTCAATTACACGATAGTCAGGCAGCAGACAGTTATCCATCGCTCGATCCATACTAACATACAAATATACTGATACGAACGTGTATACCAACAGACAAATATACGATTAATATGCTAGTATTGATAAAAAACAAACAGGCTATGCTGAAAATAATAAATAACCTCGACTTGAAACATGGTTTCTAATTCTTATTACTTTGATAAAATTATTATTTACTTAGGTAAGGGATCTTTTTTGTATTATTTATTGCTGTACGTACTTTATTGTTATTGAACTAAAATAAGTGTTTTAGAAACATCTGTTGTTCTTATCAAGGTATTTGTTAGAGGGCGACGAATAAAGAGTTTTTTATTTTTACATTTAACTACTTTTTTTTGTATGTTTCTGCACTTATTATTATTATTATTATTTTGGGTAATTATAAGTACGCAGTACAAACATATAGTACCTAAGTATTTATGGCTCAAATCATCACTACACTAATTTAAAAATTATTAATTATTTATTTGCATTTTATTTTGCCTCATATTTAACTAGTATAAATTGGTGCCATAGAAAATTATGTTTTTAAAGTATGTATGTATGTATTGATAACGTCTAATAATTATAGAATTGTTTATATTATTCGGCTCTGCTACGAGGAAGTAGCGAAGTAGTAGACAATGCGCAAACGTATCATTTACCCATTCCAACCACGACTCCAACGTTCAGTTCGATAGTTGAAAAGTATTCGAATAAAAAAAGTAACTACTATTTTCAGTAACTACTTTCAGTTACTAAAACTATTCATTACTTTTTTATTCGAATAAAAATAGTAACTACTATTTTCAGTAACTACTTTCAATTACTAAAATTATTCATTACTTTTTTTATTCGAATACTTTTCAACTATCGAATAATTCGAATAGTAGTGAACTATCGAATAGTTTTTATTCGATAGTGCCCATCACTACAATTAGGTATGTAAAGCAAATTTAGGAGATTTTAATTTTGTTGCAGCATCATCACGTTTTTCTTCCTAGTGTCAACGAAGATTAATGGAAGGAAACGGAGACTTTCGGCAACGGTGAGTTATTAGAATTATTTTACATTAATTTTTCATTTTGAAAATATTTTATTGTTTTTTGCATTTAAACTATTTTTGTTATCTATTCAAATAATGGAGTTATAGTTTAACAAAGTAACAGTTGTTTCTGCGAAAGATGTGTTTGGATTTATTTTGAAATTGTTTAAACCAAATTGAGGATATTCGACTTTTATTTCCAAGTAAATAAATCTTCGACATTTATTTTTAATTTCGTTGCAGCAACCCTACATTTTTTTACTGATGGCGTGACAAAGACTGATGGACTTATTGAACAACTGTGAGTTAATTGAATTTATTATATTAATTCTTTTACTCTGAAAATATTTTATAATTTTTAGCATTTGAAAAGTAATTTTATTTTTAAAAAAGCTCTTAAGCATTGATGTCTTGTTTTGTAACTGTTCCAGACTTTCTGCCAATAAAGTAATAATTTTTTTTGCAAAATTATGGCAAATTAAAAAAAAATTTGAAATTTTCGAATTTACTTTGAAATTGTGTAACGAAGACCTAGTACATTTAATCTTTTCTTTATGTAAACATGTCTTCAAAATTAATTTTTAGTTTTGTTGCAGTATCATCACATTTTCCTTCTTGACGTCAAGTTATGACGAAGGCTGATAGACAGAAGCGAAGGGCCTATCCATCAACGGTGAGTTATTCAATTTAAATTGCCTCCATTGAGTGTTTATTTTGAGAGTTTTATTATTTTTAATAATCAAGCCATTTTTTATGGAAAAACCTAATTTTATACTTGAAAAAGTTCTTATGCATTGATGTCTGATCTTTTAACTGTTTAATACTTACTCTCCGTGATTTAGAAAAATTAAAAAAATATATTTGGAATATTTAGATTTATTTTGGATTGGTGTAAAACAAACCAAGAGCATTTTACCATTTTCTCTATGATAATATGTCTTCAAAATATATTTTGTTTTTTTTTTCAGCATCTGGAGTTGTGACGGAACTGATATACAGAAATGATGGTCTTTTTCCATTCAACAACGCTTAGTAAGTAATTTGAATTGTTTACTTTTGTTTTACTTTGAAGTTGTCTTCAGTAATATAACGATTTTGGTTGAAAAATACAATTTTTTACCTGCAAAAGTTCTTGTGCATTGATGTCTTACCTTTTCACTGTTTCTCTTTCCGTATAATTCTCCATATAATTGAGTTAAAGTTTAATAAATTAATATTTTTTTTCTCCAAAATTGTGGAAAATTGAAAAATAAACCTTAGTGGTTGGATTTCTTTTGGAATGATATGAAGCAAAATGAGGATATTTGAGCGTTTTATATTTTTGCAGGATCTTTATGTTTTCCTGAAGTCGTGACGGAGGCTGATGGACCAATTTAACAACGGTGAGTTATTTGAGTTGCTCACATTGATTGTTCTTTTATTTTGAAAATATTTTCTTGTTTTTGGTAATTAAATGATCTTTATTAAAAAGCATAATTGTATACTTGAAACGTTCAAATGTGTTAATATCTGATCTTTTAACTGATTCTGTTCAAACAATGTAATGTTCTTCTTTGCAATATTGTGAAAAAATTTTTAAATGTTTTAATTAATTTTGCATTGGGTAAAATAAGCTGAGGAAGTTTGACCATTTTCTCTAATTTAATAAACTTTCAATATACCTATATTTTTAATTTTTTTGCAGCATCTTTGCATTTTTCTTTCTGGAGTCCAGTCATGACAAAGGCTGATGGACAGAAACGATGGAACCCCCATCCAAAAACGGTGAGTTATTTGAAATGATTACATTTATTCCTTTACTTTGGAAGTGTTTTATTATTTTTATCAATTAGATAATTTTTTATTGATAAACATAATTTTATACTTGAAGAGGTTCTTATTCTTGACCATTTGACATTTTAATACTCTCTCTGTGTAAACATTCAAATACATAATTGGCTTATAATTTAATGAAGTATTGACTATTTTCTGTAAATTAATAAGTCTTCAATATTTATTTTCATTTTTCCTGCAGCATCTACGTGGTTTTCCTTTCTGGAGTCAAGTCGTAACGAAGACTGATTGACAGAACTGATGGATGCATTCAACAATGGTGAGTTCTATTTAAGAGTTTTTTCACAATTCTTTAAATAATCGAGATTTAACGTTGTAATAGAAAATAAAATTAAAAAGTAATATTTAAAGTGCTTGGATATATTGTGGAATTGCAAACTGAGGACGTTTGTTCTTATATTTGTTCAATTCTTTTTACAGTGTCTTCATTGTCTTCTTTCCGGAGACGAATCCTGACAGTGGCTGATGGAACTCCTATGATGGATCGATCCAACAACGGTGAGTTTTATTTTAATTTACTATTTCGTAATTATTCCCTTCTTTTTTGCCCTTTTATACATCCCAGTATACATTCTTTCACTCTTTTTCTCACAACCCCACATCCATATACATAATGCACACCCTCTCTTACACGGTTTCACTCCCTATCAAACTAATTGACTTTCACGTACCCCTATCCATATTCACTCACTATATTTCGTACCTACACCCTATCTAAGTAGTACCACATTTTTTTATTTTATTGTTTTTCACTCGCCCTTATGCATATTATTTCACTCTCTCACCATTCGATACACACTTCTATGACTCATTCACCGCAACAATACATCCCATAGGTAAATATTTCCTTTCTTTAGTTGTTTTTCATACACCCTTACATATATTCATTTTTTTTTCTCTCACACAACCCCCACCCACACACACCTTCTTTCCCTCGCAAACAGTTACAGAGTTGCACTTCTATCAGATACATTCCTTCGTTCATTGTTTCTCCTGCACCCCTAGGCATTTTTTTCACTACCTCTCACAATCTCTCACATATACGTATGGCGAATCGCGTAGGCAAAAATTGTGTAAAATTAAGTCTATAATAATTATAACGTAAAAATATCTTCAAATATGACCAGTGGCGGATTTACCAGCAGAATGAATAGGCTAGAGCCTAGGGCGGCAGATTTTAGGGGAGGCAAACTTTGCTCAAATTTTTTTTTGTCTTACAGAAATAAAACAAAAATTATCTTCTTATACACGGAAAAAAACGAGGCTCAAAAAATCAACAAAAATTACAATATTTTAGTGCTATACAGTATACTGAATACACTAACGTCTGTATATGAAAAATTACTAAACGCTTATTTATAAAATATACTATTGTGATTTTGAATTTTTAAAATATTCCAATAGCGTTTAAGTATTACATTTTAAATTTAGTATTTTTACCTATTTTTTGAATTAATTACTGCCATAATCTTTTCTTTAGGTCCATCCACACTATTCAATTAATGTGTAATATGTTTCACCACTTAAATATATCTTTTTCGAAGAGAAATGGGATCCGAAAAAAAATTGCTTAAAAATAACAATAACAAATATTATATAGATATATATGTGGAAAATTAATACTTTTTTTATTGATATTTCTGATGATATTAACAACCTGTTGTTTGAGTGTAGAATAAAAATTTAATTAATTTACACGTAAAAAATTGCATATTGTTGTACATAATTTCATAAATATTATACATTTCTTAGAATGATGATAATTAAAAAAGAAACAATATCTAATGATAATATTGTAATGAATAAAAGCTGTAAATATCCATTCAACGAAAATTCTTCTTAACATTCTTACATTTTAAATCCTAATGAATTCGTATCAATATTTGTTGATTAGTCTGATAAAAATATAATATAATCATAAAGTTGCAATTTCATTGACAAAAAATTGATTGTGAATTAGGGTATAGAATTGCAGGTGTCAGTAGGGGCGGCAAATGTGTAAATCCGCCACTGAATATGACAGACTCCCGGTTATACCTGAAGTACAACTAAACCTTATTATTATTTTAAATGAAATACTCTATTATGTTATTGCACTTTTTAATTCCTCATAAAAAAATTTTAGTTTATCAATGCTATATCGAGTCTAGGTCACACTATTCTTAAATTATTTCATATTTGGTGCCAATTTGAATACCCCGAAGTAAAAACACTTAGAGGGATGCAGTTTTTACGTTTCGATTCTTAAAAACTACACACATTCAATCAGGAACAACTCTTGTTTTTTTTCAATGGAACTATAATTTTTTTTCATGTCATGGTGCAAAATTAATTTTTTTGTCTACTGATATAACTGATAATGTTGGCAACTGTTTCCAACAGTTTTTGAGAAATTTGCAATTTTCTGAAAATTTAAAAGAAAAATCTTGTTAGCCGTGATTGTGCTTTGTATATTTTATTTTTATGGCGATTGTGTAGAACTGAAATTAATTGTATCATAATTTTTTAAATGTTTGTAAAATTAAATTATTTAATTGACATTATCAGGCTGCAACTACAAACAGAATAAATAAATTTGCAATTATTTTCATAATAATTATGCTTTTTTCATTTTGATGTCTATATTATTGTATTTTTAATTTAGTAGCAATTTAGTGACAACTTATTAACATTATTTCCAGATTAATAAAATGAAATTTTGTATTTAACATGAAATATATGATAAATAATAAATTAAATAATATTAAAATGGAAAATCACGATTATTACGAAATAATTTGCAAAAAAAGGACGGTCCAGAACAAGGCTCTATTCTGCTAGTAGGTAATTGTCGCCTTATACTAACAAAATAATTCAATTTAACAAATGTTTTAAAATATGTATGAAGACAACAAAAATAATATTTAATTAAATGTTCTACATAAACATAAGAAAAACAAAAATAGCCAAATAACAACCACGACCAATGCATAAAACGATTTTTCTTTAAATTCTCAAAAAACCTGCAATTTCTCAAAAATTGTTGAAAACAAGTACAACAAGCTTATGTCAGTAGAAGGAAAATTCAATTTCGCATTATATGGCGTCACAAAAAAACAGCGTTCCATCAAAAAAAGAGTTAATCCTGATTGAATTTGTAAAAATTGTAATGGGTTGTCACCGTGAACACCCTGCATGTATCCCCTTTCTAATTTTTACACAGTTACACTCCATTAGTTTAATATATTTTTCCTATTATTGTCTTTTACATATCCCTACACATATTCTTTCACTTTCTCTTACAATTCCACATTCGAATACCCTTTCTAACTAGTATAAATTGCACTCTATTTATCGAAACACATTCCTTCCTTTTTATTTCTCACCCATACGCAATTTTTTTCACTGTCTCTTACAACCCTTAATATACATACAGGGTACATACCCTCCTACAGTCATATACAGTTCTACATTGCACAAACCCATTTTCCCCTTTCTTCCATTGACTTTCACATACATTCCTTCATTCTCTCTTTTTCACAACATCTCACATATATATATATATATACCTCTTATCACTGAATTAATTTAAATTTTTATGTAAATCTATGCTTTTACAGTAATTGTTTATATAACCATAATAGTTACTTACCTTTAAATAAACTTTCATGTTAGACAATTATTAACTTCAAATTTTTGGCACTAATTACTTATTACATTTATTTCTTTGTTACAGTGAGCATCACCAGGAGATGGTGCGTCGTGGACTTCGATCGGGAGTGTTTCGGGAGTGCCCTGGAGCTTCAAGATTCGAACGGCGAAGCCTCCGGCACTTGGAATTTCCGGGACTCTGAGTCTTGGATACTTCAGAGTACGAATCTCGGGGCTTCCAAAACTGTGGATACTGAAATTATCGGTACTTACAGTTTTGGAAACTCCGAGAGTCGTATTTCGGGGTTTCTGGGACTCAGAATTCCCGAAATCTCGAGTGTTGGGGACTTTTAAGTTCGAATCTTGAGCTCCAACGTTTGTGCGCGGACCCGGTCGGTCTTCGAATAATAAAATCTTTCATACTAAACCTGGTAGGCGTGAAAAATTTAATTTTGTCTTTTTTAAAAAATAAAACAATAGCAAAAGTTTTATATCTTTTATTTTATTAACGTGCCCCCCCCCCTGTGTTCTCATTCACTCACATTCTCACCCTCATTCATGCTCCCACTCACTCTCTCATTCACAGCCCCTCTCATTCTCTCATTCACACCCCCTCTCATTCATGCTTTCACTCTCTCATTCATGCTCCCACTCACTCTCTCTTTCTCACCCCTATCATTCATGCTTCCACTCACCCTCTCATTCATGCTTTCACTCTCTCATTCATGCTCCCACTCACTCTCTCATAACACCCCTATTCTCTCATTCATGCTCCCACTCTGTCTTTCTCTCAGATTCATTCTCACCCCCACATTCGTTTATTCGCATCCACACTTTCACCTTCACTCATTCCTACTCTCTCCTCATACAACTCTCACTTTCTTATTCATTCTTACCCAACTCTCAGTCATACCCTCATTCTTTCTCATCCACCCCTTACGTACGCACCTGCTCCCTCATAATCATATCTCTTTCATACACATTCATTCTCTACCTCTCTCTCACACGTACACACCCTCCACTTAGATACAACAAATTATACCTTGCCATACTTGCTCGTTCTCTCTTTATACCTCATGTAGGTACTCACCCTTTCTCTCCCTATTATACCCATCACACAGACAGACACCGCGTCTAAGTTACACACACTATCACTATTCATTCCCTCCTTATTTCTCTTATGCACATCTTGTTGCTTTCTCACACACCCCTTATATCTGTCAAACAAATTCTTTGCTCCCTCTGTCTCTCATACACCCTCAAACGCATATTCTTTCACTTCCACTAATTCACACACTCATCGCTGTCTTAAACATGTTGTACACACATTCACTAGTAATTTCATACTCTCATCCTCTCCCCAAATAAATTCCCCTCTTTCCGCTTGTTTATTATTACAGTGATATGAACAATTACAATAAATCATGTAAACATAGAAAATGTGCTAAACATTGCTACAATAATTTTATAACAATATAAATAAATATTTAAGTACATAATTAAATTAACAAATTAATTTTATCGAATTGACAAAAATTGTAAAGTTATTCGTTCACATGTTTAAGTCATTACTTACAGACAGCTTAATAATTTATTGACGATATAAATATAATCTATTACTACTGTAAAATTATATACCAAAGGTACCAAACCAATAAATTCTTTCTTAAATATTTTATTACAAAACGGCATATATTCAAAAGTGATGTTATTAAACTTTTGTTAATAATGTTTAATTACCAAATGTCCATCCAAAAAAATTAAATAAGTAAAAAAATCTTTACAATTATTAAATTAGTTGGACAAAAGTCCTAACAATTAAAAATAATTCATTCAAATGTAAATAAATTAAATATTTCTTTTAAAGAAAAGCTTTACCTACTTACTTAAAAAAAGAAGCAAGAGAAACGTAATGAAAAAATGTTTTTAAAAATTATAAGTTGTACCTACTTTAATGTGACTCATTAAATTAGATTTTAAAGGACTAATGGTGATTATTAAAAATTAAATTCAACATAATGATAAGTATAAAGAAATCAACCTGCTAATAGAAAATTTGTCAGTATGTATTAAGAAAATTCTATTAAGAATATGAATAAGATTTTGTTCAATAAATTCACTTTTGCTTACAACTTGGTGGAGAAAATAACATGACGAATGATGTACATCCCCAGAAAAAAAAATTTGGACCATATGGCGGTGGAATATGATGGCAGGGCTCTGTCCATTAGAAACACCTGAAAAATAAAAAAGAAACGTTTTAAAAAGAATTACTTTTAATGCCAAAACTTTTTATACGTTATTACAAAACTAAAATGAATTAAAATTTTTAAATAATTCCTTCGTGTAATCAAATAACAAATTAATGCAAAAAGTAGGTAATTGTCTTTACAATGTCTGAAATAATTATAGTGATATCCATTATATTATTTAAATTGTAGTAATATAATAAATCACGTGTATCCATTTTGAATAAATAAAAAAATGCAATTAGTTTAAAAGAAATACATACAATATAAAAAAATTTTTTAACAAAAATAAAAAAAAAAAATGTGGTGAAGGCGTTAGGAATCCTAATTATTATATTGGAACATGTTTAATTTATTATACAGAATATAAACATATACACCCTCTATGACTTATTATATTAAAATCACGTCTTCTCTTCCTCTCATTCACAACCCTACACCAAACAAACACATCTTTCCCTAAGAACATGCAGGTGGGCTGCTCTTTTGAGTGTCCTTTTTTTACAGTTTTACACCCCTTTCACCTATTAAACACTTGCGTATACATCCATTTTCAACCTCACTTACACCCCCGATCCACAGATATACACTCTTTCCGAAGCATTATATCTCACACACACCTCCTTCAACTCTTACAGCACAAAATACAATTGCACCCATGCAATTACCACAGAATATACAAATGCTCCCAATTACCATTCACATTCGTTCTCACTTCACCTCTCTAATACAGTCTCTCACATTCCATTTGCACTCTCTGTATCAAACATATTCGTTCCACCCTGCGTTGCTCATTCGCCCCTATACGCATTCTTTCTACTGTCTCCTTGTATATTCTATTTATTAATATTCTTTCCCTTTTCTCTCATTTACACATATTCTCTATTTTGTACGTAGTTTAACATTACCTTCCAAACACATTTCTTCTTTTAGTACAGAATTGCAACACTAATTAATATATTTCCTTCTTCTCATACATACCTGACTCATTATATTCTCACAACCCTGTACTCACAAACACTTTCTTTAGCTCACACATAATTGCACTTTATCTTTCAAACATATTCATTAATTTTTTAGTGTTTGACATACTTCGATTACACAATCCCTCACTATCTTCCTTAAAACCCCCACACATATTTAAATCGCACACGGTTGCATTCCAACCATTCAACATATTTCTTTTTTCACTTGTCTTTTAAACTACCTAACGCATATTCTTCCACTCTTTTTCCCTTTCACCCTGCATTTTTCACACGCCCCTACACACATTCTTTCTACTCTCTCCTTGTGTATTATATTTATTATATTATTTTCTTTTTCTCTCATATACACATATTTTCTAGTTCGTACGTAGTCTAAAACCACCTTCCAAACATATTTCTGTTTTTGTAGTACACTTATTCTTTCACTTTCTCTCACAACCCCACAAAATCCACATCCACTTTTTACAATCATACACAGTTGCATTACTATTGAACACATTTCCTCTTTCTTTTGACTCATACACACCCCTACGCATATTTTTTTATTCTCACAACCCCATGTCCAAATAAACACTTTCATTAACTTACACATAGTTGTAATTTATCTTTTAAACACATTTATTCATTTTATTATACTCCAAACACCCTTATACACATGATCACTCACTGTCTTCCTTACAACCCTCGTTTTAACTTGCACACGGTTGCATTCTAATCATTAAACACATTTCTTCTTTCTTATGCTTTTCACATACCCTTAAACACACTCTCTCACACACACATCATATGAATGATTAAAATTTTTAATTCTTGTTTCTTACCATATGTAGAAAAGTTTCACGATTCGAAGTTGTGTGGCAACACGAATTCCAAAAAGTCACCATAATAAAATGGAACATTTGCAACTTTCTAGCATTTCTGTGGGTAATGGTTTGAAGCCATTTATCCTCTGGCTTCCCATAAAAATGTTTCCAGTCACTATAGCACAAAAAATTGACATAAAAAAATACGAAAAGACTTTGATGTCTAATTCATTATTCCATAAATGTTTTCTAACAAGCTAAGAAAGGTATACAGAAGTTTTTAAATTTTATAACATTACTGGCCTAATTAATAAGTTCATTTAAGGCAACAAAAAACTAACTAATGTTTTCTTTTAATTCAAAATAAACTCTAATGCATCAATCAAGTGAACGTATTGATTCTTTTTTATTCTAGTCCTTAAAAATACATTTTTACAAAAAGCAAAATAAATCGCCTTACAATTAGCTCGGATACATACCATTTTGCAATTTAGTTTGTGAAATATTTCCCAGTAAATTCCAGAAGCTGAATCCTCAAAGGATGACAACCATACACCATTGCCCAATGATAACCTCAGTAATCCACGTATTAGAACTTCTAAAGGACACCAGCCTATACGAAAAAATATAAACATCTTATTTATACCAATATACAGTCACTAGAGATAAAATTATTAATGTACATACATAAACTATCTAACAAAAAAAAATTAAATTAGTAAGTTTAAGAACGTGAACCATTCCTCAATTGTACATAGAATATTTTCTTTTATTTATATGAGTTTAATACCTGAATCTTACATACTTTCTTTACATATAGGGTGATCCAAACTCAGTGGCTCATTGAAAGTTTATAGAATGGTAGGCAAATTAAAAAAAAATTATCTGATCTGCATTTTTAAAATATTTTCAATTTTGTACTTTGTATAAACATCGACGAATATAAATACGTGGTATCAAACACCATCATGTAAGGAACCGCTCATAAAACACATTCACATACTAGGGGGAGGGGTATTGATTAATGTGATAAAATGTGACAAGGGGGGGATGAGCAGGCCTAAGAAAACGTGACGTTCGCAGCTTACCATACAATTCTACTACAAAATATTTATTTGCTTCTTATTTTAGATATTTATTGTTTTGATTGAAGTAAAAAATATTTTTTAAAAATAAATATTTATGTACTGTTAAATGAAAATACTGTTTATGGGGAGAAGGAGGGTCTTGCTTTCATGGTGCAATATTTAAAAGGGGTAGCAAAGATTGTGACGTAGCGTGACAAAAGGGGAGGGAGTGATGATAAAAAACTGGTTCATTTTCGTTTGTTAATATTGGCCATACAAAGTCATCCTTCAAAACTTATTTTTCAAAAACAAAATAAAGATTATCGTTTGTTTTCGAAATGGTTTGGGTTCACGTTATAAAACTTACCTTTAAATAAATAATCAAAGAAAAATGGTGCAATAAAATATTTTAATATAATCGGAAATGCTACAAAATCGAAAACATTTTAAAAACGTCGTAACTACTAGATACATAACTTATTCAAAATTTTCCTACCATTAGTTTGTTAATATGGCACTGACTTTAGGTCACTCTGTATTTATTTATACAAGAAATTAAAAAAGCCGATTTTTAATAATTTCTATACAAAATATATATTTCATATGAATGCTTACCTGTTTTTTTTTACCTTGACTGAACGATGGCAGAACTCCATAAACATTATTAAATTTGAAGAAACCAGAATACATTTCCACTGCTCGTTTTTTCTTTTGGGTAGTAGTATTTACCATTAGATACCATCACTACTACAAATTGGGGGTTGCTTTTTAGATGTTTTCAAAGCCCTGCCTTGGGAAATAAAAAAGAAAAGATCTTAGAAGTTAAAGTTTAGTTAAGAAAGTATTTAAAAATTTAAAATTAAGTAATTAGTAAGTACCTCAGAAGAAAGAGCAAAAAATAAGTACCTATTTGACTAGTATAAATAGGATTTAAATAAATTCAAAGAAAACAAATATTGTTACTTACGCACTTAATTGTAGAAATAAAATATTTATAAGAATACGATGGAAGATCAAATTAAAGTTTAAACTCAGCTGACCCTATAGTGAAGTATTATAAATTCTAATTTTTGAGAAGTTACAAAAAAATATATTTACATATATGTAGATTAAGATATCTAAAAAAAGTTGTGACCAAATGTACTTAAAAAATAAATAAAATAGTGCCCATTCTATGCATAATATTTTTGCAATTAATTAAAAGCACAATCAATTTAAGAAAAGCCAACGCCTACCTTCCATGTAAGGAATTTTCGAGAGTTTTTTTTTAATCCAATTAACTTTAATAGTAATTTAAACAGTAGGTAATTAAACGGATTACGATGTTTTCACTATTTAAAAATCAAACAGGCACATAATGAAAATTTGACGTTTTGTTTTCAGTAAGAATTGAAAAATTTAACTGCTTCGTACACCAAGGACCGTAAAACTAATACATAATAATAGGTAGGTAGGTATGCCAACAAATATCAACAGATCGGTTGTCGAATAAATACGAACGAACTAGTTTTTATATAAAAAAAGTAATTTTAAAGGTGTTTATTTTCTTGGAATATTTTATAGATTATGAATCATGAATTTTATAGATACCGAAATTAAATTTAACGCAGACTATAAAAACATAAAGAATAATACAGGATTGATTGTTTTTTTTAAAAGGATAGTCCTAACTTTCTGAGGATAACTACAATCTACCTACTAAATTGCAAATAATAAAAAACAAACACGAATAAATTCTATAAACGACACTACCTCCATTGAAATTAAATATAACTTGTTGGTCTATAAAAACATGGGGAATAATATACAATGATTGTCTTTTCTAAAGGATAACTACAACTTTCTAAGGATAACTGTCGTCTATCTACTGATTGCAAACACAAAAAAAAACAAATTACTTTTATAAAATATACTAGGTACATCGAAATTTTCAACGTAGCTTATAAAAACATAAGGATTAATACAGGGTTGACTGTTTTGTAAAAAAGAATACTCCTAACTTTCTCAGGATAACTACAATCTACCTACTAAATTGCAAATAAAAAACAAACACGAAGAATTTTTTAAAGGGCACTACCCTACATTGAAATTAAATTTAACTTAGTCTATAAAAACATGGGGAATAATATACAATTGATTGTTTTTTCTAAAGGATAACTATAATTTTCTCAGGATAACTATCATCTATCGACTGAATTGCAAACACAAAAAAAACAAATTAATTTTATCAAATATAAGTACAAGGTACTTCGAAATTTTCCACGTTGCTTATAAAAACATAAGGATTAATACAGGATTGATTGTTTTTTTAAAAATGAATAGTCCTAACTTTCTCAGGATAAAGCTACAATCTACCTACTGCATTGCAAATGTTAATGTTTAAGATGATGAACCGATAAGAATATAGGACCACCCTATGCTACCAATGAACTTTTCGTCGCAAAAGAAACGAAATTTAAGTGATTATTTTTTTCTGATTGCGCAATACAAAATACTTGCCCGACATTACATTAAGATATTATTTTTGGGACATAAATAGAACAATCACTCATGCATGTAACACCAAAAAATAACTCCCTACTTTTTACAGTTTCATCGAAAAAAATAATGAAATTCAGATAATAGTTATTGTCTTCTACCCATTAAACACTTTTTTCTAACTATATACTGAACATAAGCAGAACTGTTTGTGGTGGAAACTTTTCCCAAAAATCAATCCCCTAATTTTTAGGTTCGAATGGAATTTTACTGATTACTTTTTTCTAACTACAAGATGTTATCAGATGAAGATAAATCACCAAACGGCAATAAAAAAAAAGTTCACAATACATTTGCAAACATATACCTGCCTATCAAAATGTTTAATAGACCAGAATAATTATATTAAAAAAGTCAATGCTTACCTACTATTCATGTTATGAATTTTTTAAATAGACTCCAGTTTATATCATTTTATTTTTGTGGTAAAAATTATCACATTCATCGAAATATGAACTTATTTTAGTCCTAACTTTGATAAACGCCGATAAATGGTAAACAATTCGGTCCATTATTAACAATTACACGTCCCGAATATTTTTATTTAAATATGGTTAAAACTGAAGGACAGCACAAAACCACGTCCAAATAGATACTAACAGTTCTGATTATTTCACATTGTGAATAGACGAACAAAAAAAAGACTGCCTGAAGGTTATTACCAGCTGAGCGTCTTTCTATTCATAGATAACGAAACACAAGCAAATGTGATGAACATTATGAGGTTAAATCAAGGACTTTCTAATCTTATTTTACGAATTACATTTCAGTTTTATTAAGTATCTATGACTATTATTTTAATACAAATTACTTGAAAAAGTTTTCTTTAAAAAATGGTACTTACTTATTAACAAGATTAAAGAAAAGGCACTACATATTTAAACACGAATAAAATCATATTTAAAAAGTATAACTATCTATTTATTAAAAAAAAACCAAAGTAATGAGTCTTGAAAATGTTTAAAATAAGGATCCTATCTAATATTATTTTTCTAAACGGATCACCTTATTTATTAACTATTACTACATTTCTGAATTCTTCGTTGAAAATAAATGTCACTTTGAAGACCACATATTAGGTCAAATTTGTACTACTTCAGCATTATTTAGCTTTTTTGAAAAAAATAATAAACTACTGTCTCGCAGCGAAAAAAAATGATATTTTTGAAACGAAAAAAAAATACGACCCGAATTTCACAAATGTATTGAATTGAAAATTAAAGTAAAAAATAAATTATAAACGTTAAAAAATTAAACGATAGGTCAGTATCTAATACAATGATGAAACTCGGTTTTTCCAATAATTTTTAGTTTCATAAATATGATTTTTTTCTGAGATATTGTAAATTTTCTTTATTTCTTCAAATATGCTAAATAACTCCGAAATGATGCACCTTTGACCCAATATGCAATAATCAAATGGACCTTTATGTTTAACGAACAGTTTAGAAATGCAACAATATATAGGGTGTTCCACTAGAAAAAGTGAAGTTAAGTAATGTCCAGACGAAACAGTACACCCTGTATAATCAAAAATAATTTTTATATTATTAAGCAGTTCATTTGGTGAAACTTTTACTTGAATTATATTTTCGTAAGACCAATAAATAGGGCACAATTTTCCATCCACACGCTTTTAGGGCACCCTGTAGGTTGTTTAATTTAATTTAAAATTATTTACAACGTGATAATGTCCTTCGAAATAATTAAGTTTCATTGTGAGTTTATGAAGTTTTAAAGGAAAATTCGTTTTTTAATTATTGTAATTTTACGTTATAAGTTAAATATAAACAACAATACAAATCGTTGATCACTTAACTCAAAATTACTGTTATTAAAAAATAAACAGAATTAAATCAATAAATCCATAGTTCAAAACATTAAATTTAAAATTAACTATTTTGCATGTATTCGAAAATTATGTGTCTGTTTATAGTGCAACTTTCAGAAAATTCTAATAAAAAAAACGAAAACATAATAAACCCACAACTCATCTGCGATTTTTTTTTTAATTTATTAAAGCTAAGTAATAACTCACCTGTCATTCTTTTAGGGCTTACGCAGTTTCTGTGTACGACGATAAGATTCAAAGCAGGCACATTTGCAGTCCTTTATCCTATGAATACTCACAATTTAAAATATTAATACAATTAAACTCGTTTTGTTGTTTTTTTTATTACATATAAACATAAATACAACAATTTAAAGTAATTAATTGTCTAACTACTTCACACATTTCGTAAAATATATTTTTATCATCATAGTATACACTTAATAAGCAAAATACACATTATTGTTACATGTTTATTAATTATTAAACTAAAAAAAAAAATACAATACTTATTATCAATACTGTAAGCAAAGTAATAAAATAAATACGAATTATTTACTATACAAGTCTTAAGGTAGGAACGATTTACTATATTAAACGATTAATAACTACATACTTTTTTACTGCCCCCAATATTTTAGATAATATTAGGTAGAAGTTGATTAATAAAATGATTATTAAAATTAAGAGCAGTCCTTTTCTTTAACAAACTTTACAGGTACAAATCAATGAAACTGTTAAACAAAAGGTGTTTTACACATACTACATACTAGCCAAGGGTATTTTATTTGTTTTTTCTTTAAGTGTTCACAAATTATAAGTTAAAGTGTACATACATATAGTATATTCTCTTCTATATTTTATTTTTGTTATTTACTTCGTTAAGTATACAAATAAGAAATTATGCGTTTAAAAATAGTTAACTATTACAAGTAATGATATTTTTGAGAGGAAAAATGTCGAATATTGCCAACTCTTGCCGAAATTGATTTCGGAACTATTCGATAAAATTCGATAATTTTCAGTCATAAACGCGTGGTGTGTTTTTTTTTTCTCAAAAACATCATAAAATTAATTGATTACGTATACGATTTTGAATTAATTTTCAAGTACGTGAAAAAGAGTTTAGAAAAGTTTTAAAAATAATTGGTAATTGTTTTTTTTTAATTTGGCAATCATAAAAATGAATTTAAATTCTTTATTTTTTGTTTCTTTATAATATGTCATGTTATTTTCTTAATCGCCAAGCACTAAATGATTTTTTAATCAAAACACGAGTTTCACTATAAAAAATGTTTGTTTAATATTTTGTGCAGTTATTATAAAGAAATACACGCTTATTATCAATAATAATTATTATATACAAACAAAATTATTCTTTACCTAAAAATATATCAAACTGTACAAAAATAAATAATTCTTAATTCACACCCTGTTTTCGAAAATAGAATTTTCGACAGTCTTTACAATAACATCCACTCACTCCAAGCTATTAGAAATAGGCAACCAAAGAAAATTGTACATAATATAAAATGAAAATAATAAATTTACGAATAACTGTATTTGTTTTTTTTTTTTTGTATTAGGTGTGACTAATTTACAAAATCTGTCTTAAATCTGCATAAATAAATAAATCAGTAACTTACCAAATAAAACGTTACAATATCACATTCTTTAAAATAAATTAAAGTGGCCAACAGACGACTTTTCGGTTGTTACGCGGCGTTCTTCATATCGAAATTTTTCTGGGTGTATATGTTCGAAATGTTCTTGTTTTTGTCCATCTCTATTAAGTCCACCAGTTTGTAATCGCAGGGTGAGAATTTCTGTTTGGTACGCTGCTTGTGAATTCTGAAGAGGCACATTGAAATGGCAACAACGAGAGCCAAAAGAACACCCCCACTGAAACCCACGAAAAACATACTGACCTTTTCTCGATCTACAAAAGAAACAAGAACAAGAATATTAATTATTGTCTACACTTAAATACCCTCTCTCTGTAACATAACAAATCACTCTGGGATCATAATAAGTCGATGTAATCGCATTTAAACAATCAACAGTGAGAGGGTGACAGAGAAAAATCCAGACAAACTTGTTGTTATTAAACAGCGTTCAATAAATAAGTCCAGATAACAAAGTGAACACCATCTGTAATAAAATTCTAAATTACAGTAACTTGCAAACTTTAGTACAGATAATATTCACAATGCTGCCTCCACTTACTTACTGATCTCTTTTTAATGACAGCAAACAATTTGATCAAATCGTTGAAGCTTTATTTTTTACAAGAAATATTTTCAACATTAACTGTAAATGGTTTTTATAAAAACAGTGAATTGATTCCTAACACTTTTTTCTTACCTTCATTAACATTTTCTTCTGTAGGAACATCAGAAGATTTTTCCAAAAACGAATTTGAATTGCTTGTAGTCTTAGGGGTGTTGTCATCTTCCCCAATTTCCTTTTCGTCTTCTTTGTTCACATTAGTGGTATAGCTGTTACTTCCCTTTTCCACCGCACCTTTTAAAATATTAATCGCATCATTTTCCGAAAGATTGTTTTTCTTTAATATAGATACTAAAATTGGATAATCTTCTTTAAAGGAAGAACCATTTATGAGAGCCTTACATTTGCATATTTCGCAACCCTTTTTATTAGTTTTGTAACCATATTCGCACTTCTTTTTGCATGGTTCAATCGGAGGGCAGTCTGGAATTACTGTATCGCAAATATTTGTACATTTTGCATTACCAAAAATGCAAGTACAGCTCGTGCAATCGTCTTCCTTCCATGAAGATTTTTCAGGATAAGTAACATTGTTTTTGGAAATGCACATATTATTGCAATACGATTTGTTTTTGGTACAAGATATTTCACCATCTGTACAAGTGCATCTGGTACATAGACCCATAGACCAAGTTTCTTCATGGTCATACGATATCCCATCTGCTAAACATGATTTCGAACTAGAATCTTCTTTGCACGGTTGTTGAGTGCACTTTATGTCTCCCATGAAGCATACACAATGGGAACAGCCATCAATGGATGTCCACGAGTCCATGTGAGCGTGAGTTATATCGTCTGTTACACAGGAAGCATGCGTTTCTTTCGGTGGATTGTCTATTTTACCTTCAAGAACATCACAGAAGTAAGAGATGCATCTGATCTCGCCACTAAAACACGTGCAGTTGGTACATTCATCGTCTTCGAGCCAAGAAGTCCCAGGAGGTACCATCTTACCACCTGAGGTGCAATATTCGTGTTTTGGGTCACCTTCACAAACGGAAATTCCGTTTCGACAGTGACACGTCTCGCCCTTCACAGGACTCCAAGTATCACCCTCCCTGTAATTAGTACCATTACTACTCTTGCATCCTGTCATTTCCCCAACTGGTTCGCATGTGTAGAGGTCGCAACAAGTTCCTGGAAAATTATTTCCTCGTCGAAACACGATGGCGGTCTCATTTTGAGAACAAGTTTTCGTAGGACATGGCAAGCATACGCATTTATCTTCCACAGCCTGATCTTCGTAACTCGTAGGATGGCTGTCTTCAGGACAGGGAATACATTTCGTTACAGTACAACAACCATCATTGTCGTTCTCTTTAACTTCCACGGAGTTTTTGTCACAGAGATGTGGCAATTGGCACTTTTCAGGGTCGCATGTGCACTTGCCATTGATTACGGACTTGGTAGGATCGACGCATTCACATTTTCCGTACGAAGACACCACTGCACCTTCGGCGCAAGGACATTGGCCGTCAATTGTGGTGTCGTTGGGACAACCGATACATGAATAGATGGGACAGCATCGACCAGGAATATCCGTGGAATCGGTCAACTGGGTGAGAGTATAGTTGCATGAAGGTTTTTCACACAACTCGTGAAAACACTCGCACTTATCACCAGATGTGATGCTGTCAGGAGGACATGGTTCCATGTGAGATGAATCTGCAACAAAAAAAACTTTAGTGGAAAATATAGTATAAGTAACCTTAATAATTACACTTTATAATTTCTTAAAAATTGTTAGCAAAGGAAAGTTCAAAATTATACTTTTTTATGACGTCAAAATTATTTTTTTAAAGTGGACCGTGGTTTTTAAATTTAAGCTCCCATTTATATGACCCATGGCCCGCCACTGATACGTACTCGATTTTTATAAGAAGAAATAAAGTACATAATTATAAACATATGCAAAGAAAAGATCTAAATATTTGCATTTTCTATGACGATATACTGAATTTATTTTTTTTGTTTGAATTCAATTTCAGTTTTAAGATCGTTAGCAATGAAAAGATTTTTTCTGCTAGCCAAATTTCATTGTGCAAATAAATATAAAATACAAGACAATACACAAAATTAATTTCTTAAAGGTAAGTGATTTTTATATTTGAGTCCTATGGACCGCCACTGGCATCGACTCATTTTTTACGAGAAAAAGTAACATTACAAAATGTTTCGACGACACAAAATTATATAAACATATATATACCTACATATTGAATCTAACTTTTGTGATCGAATCCAATATCGAAATGTTTTTAGAATTGTTAGCAAAAAAAAAATTTTTTTGCTACGTAGTTGGGTTTCATTCTGCAAATAAACATAAAATACAAGACGATTGTGATTTTTTTGTATGTATATTCAAACTGCCACTTTAATTTCTTTCCTTTTTTTATAATTTTGAAAAGGCTTCTATCATCTATAAAAGTAAAATTCATATTCAACATTTAATTTCACAAACGTATATCAAGCTAGCACGACAAAGTTATTTTTTCGATTTCTGACTTGCACTTTAATTTGTCGATAGTTTGTCGCTAATTTGTTACCAAATCCAAAAATTTGTCGCTCGTGCCGTTTAGCCATAATCAGCTGGTATGCTAGCTTGATATCAAGCTAGCGCTACACATAGCGTATCTCGAAAATAAAATGTCGTGGGATATTACTGTAAAGACCATAATTTGTCGCTGAAAGATGACACATTCAACGAATTTGTCGCTAGTCTTATCTCCAACTGATAAGCAAAAAACTGGTAAGCCATTAACTCTCGAAACTACTCGAAAGGTAACGTGTTGCCCAACTTGGGGGAAACAGGGAAAACCTAATTTTAAATTTGGTAAATAATTCGGATCTCTTAAAACAAAAAAGAACTCCTTGATTAATTGTTTGATGGTTTTCCAGCAGTTTTTCGCTTATCAGTTGAAGATAAGACTAGCGACAAATTCGTTGAATGTGTCATCTTTCAGCGACAAATTAGCAACAAATTATGGTCTTTACAGTAATATCCTACGACATTTAATTTTCGAGATACGCTATGCTTGATATCAAGCTAGCATACCAGCTGATTATGGCTAAACGGCACGAGCGACAAATTTTTGGATTTGGTAACAAATTAGCGACAAACTATCGACAAATTAAAGTGCAAGTCAGAAATCGGAAAAATAACTTTGTCGTGCTAGCTTGATATACGTAGTTCACAAAAGGATTACCACTTTCCCTTAATCCACCCCTGTGCTTTTAGACTCAATAGTTTACAGATAAATCATTTGCAGTCATGCATTTTAATTTATTCATTTTTGTTTTGCAGTTTATTATGTAATTAGTACCTAGGTACTTAAATATTGTTTTGTAACATAATCTGTATTTGTCATGCAAATTTTTAATATGTGAGGATTGCAAGCAACATTTTTAGATGTCCGTCGAGTTTAATTATCCCGATAAAAAAGTTATATTACTTACATTGTTTTTAACTTAATTATTTAATAGTAAGCAAAATAATAAACTGTCGTGTATGTCTCGACACAAAAATCAAAAATCATATTGAACAATGGCCGTTGTTGCTGCTGCTATAAAAGCAATAAAAGATCAACAGATGATGGGTGGACTTATTGGGAGGAACTTTAGACCGCACAAATGTTGTATACGTAGAAGAAAATGTTGCTGATGTACTTGAAAAACTTTTTAATGCTATGTTATGTTATTATACAAGGAAAGTAACCTTTGAACTGACTGAATTTGCATTTATACCACTCCAGTTGTACAGGGCGTTTGTATGATTTTTATAAAGATTTACATTTTATAAAATATTTATTAACATTTTCCTTGTCAGATACTAAAGCTATAAATAAGAATGAACTTATACAATTCTGAAAAAAAATTAAGTGACTTCCTTTTTTTATCGTTAGTAACAAATAGCCACTTCTTATGATAGAAAAATAAGTTTTTTTTGACCTCCTCCCCCCGGTTGTCACGCTGTCACACTTTCTGTGACCCCCCCTGTAAATAATACGTCACAAAAACTGAACCCCCTCCCCCCTGGAACATGATAAATTTTGATTGATAATACACACATTTTAATAGTCAAAAATATTTATTTTATTTTCATTATAAACTTTAAATTAATTAATAAATATCTTATATAACGAACAAATAAATAATATTTGTATTCTGTAAAAATTCAGTAAAATTTTTTGATGAACGGCGAACGTCACGTTGCCGTAGCCCCCCTGTCCCCCCTTGTCACACTCAGCAACCCCCCCCCCCTTTGTAGGCGAACGAATTTTATAAACGGCCCCTTATGTGAAGCAACAAATTTTTTCCTCCTTTAAAATTGCTTTATTTTATAACTGTTAAAGGGATGTTTTCTTTTAGAAATAACCGATTTTGGTTATATTTCCCACAATAATGAACAAAAGCAGTTTTATGGGGGTGAAAAGCTTTTTATGACCTAATTAGTTATGTAAATGAATAAAAGTTTTTAATCCCTTTAAAATTGCTTTATTTTATAGGTAGCTGTTAGAAGTTTTCTTTGGAAATTAATATTCCCAACAGTAACGAACCAAAGCAATTTTAAAAGGGTGAAAAACCTTTTATTGCTTTATTGGTTGTATGAAGGAATATTTGTTTTCACCGCCTTAAAATTTATCTATTTTATAACCGCTTGAAGGAGGCTTTTCTTTAGAAATTACCGGTTTTATTACATATCCCACAATATGAATAAAAACAATTTATAGGGGGTGAAAAGCTTTTTATTACCTACTTGATTATGGAAAGGAATAAAACTTTTGATTCCTTTAATATCGCTTTTATTTCATTACTTTTAGGGGAAAGATTTTCTTTAGAAATTACCGTTTTTGTTTTTATTTAATTATGCATAATATCTGTAAATTAAAAATTTGCAACAGCACAGTGAACCACTATCACTTCGTTAATTAATAACAAATAGTGAGGTAATTTAATTGTAATTCATGCACCATGCAGACATATAAATGCTGATAATTATGCTATTTTATTCATGAAACTGTTCCTATATAATATATCATCAGAACACAGCAAAATGGCTGAATTGTGAATGGGTGATTTAGACAAGGGCACTACAAAATTGTCTACTGCAAAATACAGAAAGAATAAGATACATTTCATAATGTTTTGTCAACATGTTTTATCCAAACTAGAATGTTATAGGTAAGTATAAAAAAAACAACAGAATTCGTATAAAAAGATAAAATGTTCAATTTACAATTGTCCCATCTGTCAATACTGTTGCGGTTTAAAAATCCTGTTCACGCCCTCCATAGTTGAATATTGTGTTAAACATAAAGATATAAGACTACAGCACGTCGTAAAAGACCGAATTTACAGTCATAACTTGTGAGAGAGATAGCTGCAAAAATTTCTGTCTGTGATTGGCTGCTTGATTCTCTATCCGTGACGTACGCGAGAGCCTGAGCGCGACACAGCAGCAGCCAATCACAGCGTTCGGCTAGAAAGAGACAGAGAGAAATTTCTGCAGCGATCTCTCTCACAACTCATGACTCTTCCACTGTACAGGGTCGACTGGGGAAGCGTGCTCTAGTCTTATATCTATCTCTATGGTGTTAAAGGTGGATTACTCTTACCGCCTCTGATAATTCACGATCCTTTATCATTTTTTCATAGAAGAAGCATCAAAAGGCTTCGTCATACTACATGCTAGAAAGCACACGACAGCTCTTGTTAAAAACAAAGTTATTTGAGTTCTGTGTTCCGATTTATGTTATTTATTGATGTCACCAGTTTGCATTACCAAAAACCAACACCAAAAGCATTTTTTTATTTCAAAATTTAAACCAAAGAAATATATTTTAGAAAAAAGTGGTATATATATATAAAATACGTTGTATCAATTGTAGTGCCTGTTATATAGGACAAACTGGCAGAGCTATCTATATTAGAATAAAAGAGCATTTAAATAATATAGATAAAAAAAGACAAAAAACTGGTTTTTCCGATCTTTGTGCCTCTTTAAATCATCACTTAGATATAGTTAATGTTATTGTTCTCCACAGTGGTGTCAGTAAAAGAAAGAAATTGTCTCTCCTCGAAATGATTGAAATAAAAAAAAGCTTTAGCACAAAATATGGATTTGGTCAACAACCAACTAGAATTGTTTCGTAGACTCCCCTGTCATTTTATGTTGTAAGGTATAAATTGTGTGTATTATTTCTAAGCCTTTAGTATAAATCTTACTCTTACCTTTGATAATGGTCATGTGACCAAAACATGTCCGGTTTTTATTAAATTGGTGAAACTTTCTACGTGTTTTATTTTTAAATATTTTTACATTCAGTATGTTTCACAACAGATGCACTCCCCAAAGTTTTAAGTTCAACAAAACCATCTACAACAAAATGCGGAAAGAATAACATTTATCAAAAAAAAAAGTATTTTATCTTCCAAACCCTACTACTAGCCGCCAACTGCCATCAATAAATATTAATTTATATGAAAATTGGGTAGGAACGTCAATTTAGACGTACGACACGAGGATCTTGTAGGTACTTCCCTGCAATAATCCATCGATTTTAGTATTTACATCTAAAGAATTGCGTATTGGTTCCTTTTTGTTTTGCAAAAAAGTTAATTCATGTTCAAATATTTCTTTTACCTATAGAATTAAATTGTTATAGATAACCATAACGCTTTGCAGCAGTCTCAAGAGGTTTCGAAAGCATCATTACCTACTAAAATGGACGTTAATAACATTTCGATTAACTTCCCCCTTGGTGCATTATGTTTCAAATCAAACACTTCATCGCTCAACAGTCAACAAAGTAAAACATCACATTAACTTTTCGATATAATCTTCAGTAGGTACAAGAATAAGGTTGTTCTATCATGCTATTGTGTACAATCCAGTCCAAAAACAATGCAACATTACAGTAAAACGAAGGTACCAATTATTCATAAAAAATCAGGGACATTCCTAATGAATAATTGATAAGGCCGAGGGAGAAAGACGCGAAAACGTTAAATGTGTTTTATTTTATTTTTATTCATCAATTGTAAAAATTTATTTCAAGAACCATTCTACAACCAACAAACATATTCTTACAAATTTAAATCACAAACTGAGCTGGCCAACAGAACAATTGTCGTACATAATTTAAAAAAAAAACATTTTTACATTTTTCTATTAATGATCTTTCAATTTAAAACAAGTAGTGGTTCACGTTTGTAATTTTTTATAAGCGAAAACTAATTTACTTGCAGCAAGTGTCAACAAGTTATTAAACTTGTCTTCGTTTTAAAAATCAAGATACATAATAAGATAATATACTTAATACAATATCAAGATGCAAAAGTTGACAAACTTATTTTGTTAATAAGTGTGTATGTCTATTTCAATCTTTCCCAATGCTTTCTAATAAATAATAATAGATCAAAGCTAACAAGGGATGAAGGTCTTTATTTTTGATTGAGAGGACGTAGATTATCAATGATAAAGACCGCCTTCACACCTAATCAACAATTTAATATTTGGATGATCAATGAAAAAAATAATTTAGGGTATTTCTTAACTTCAATCTTCAAAAATAAAAAAATTAATAATAGAAGATTTTAGTTTGATAAGAAACTAAATTGATACATTTTTTTATTCACAAAAGAATTAAAAAGAAAATTAAAATGGGAAGTTATAATACCAATAAAAAATCGATCAATAAATACTAAGTGTTTGTATTTGGTCTTGCTTTATAATTGTTTCAATTCCGTCTTGTAAAATGAGCAGCTGGGCATCCCTCTCGCCTTTCCCTGGCTGTGTTCATGTTTTAAACAAATTTTTAAATATAAAATTTTACTTTTAAAAAACAAAGTTGAGAGATTTCTTAACCTATATAATTTTCATTTATTCTTAGTCTGTTTGAAAAATTATTTATGAAATGAATAGAGGTTGAGGTGAGGTGAGAGAGGTCGTCATGACTGCTTACTAATAATGACCATAGATCTCTCGAGTTACTTATACACTTCAGCATGATTTTATTAAATTTTAAATTTTATTTTTTAAAGATTGAAGTTGGGATATCTTTTTGCCTTTTTTACTTTTACTTATTTATCATTTGTTCTTAGCCTTAATAAAAAATCGTTGATAAAATAAGTAGGGGATGGTAGTTTTCAATTCTTTATTAGCTTGGATTTACCTCGTCAAGGCAACCTACTGTTGATCTTCGGTGACTTAAATTACATTATTGATCACTTTATCACATCAGTTCTAAGTTTGTCTCAAAAAATTGTTAATAAAATGATTAAGGGCAGAAAGTATTATCAATAATGAAAACCCTCAACCCTTATTAACTTAGATTTATTACTTATCTTGTTTACTGCTACTTGCTGATGATCTTGGGTCTGTTAAGTTACAATTATGATCACTAGGTTAAGGAAGATTTTTTATTAAATTCGCATAAAAAAAGGGGGGTCCTTGCTGAGTGTGACAAGATGTGACAAGGGGGGACGGGGGGTCTACGGCAACGTGACGTGCGCCGTTCATCAAAAAATTTTACTGAATTTTTACAGAATCCTTGGACTTCTGATAAATAATATTATTTATTTGTTCGTTACAAAACATATTTATTAATTAATTAAATTTTATTATGAAAATAAAATAAATATTTTTGACTATCAAAATTTGTGTATTATCAATCGAAATTTATCATATTCAGGGGGGGATTTAGTTTTTGTGATGTAATATTTACAGGGGGGGTTACAGAACGTGTGACACAGCGTGACAACCGGGGGGGAGGAGATCAAAAAAAAAAAGCTAATTTTAACGTGACGTATTTTATGAACAGCCCCAAATTAATTTCTTATTTTTGAAGAATCAAATTGATCAAGCTTCATTTTCATTCACTCATCATTCCTTCATAAACTTTTTGAGAAAATGGTTGGCATTAAATTTTGGTGTTTCAAAAAATTTCGAAGAGTACTGTAGACGTTAAGCCACTAATAATAAAGGTAACGGAATCGTCCGGTGTTTTTATCGTCGATCTCGCAATCAGTGAACATACGGAAGTCGTGGGGCCGCTGCATTTAGCCTCCTTATTAACTGAAATTGATGGATTAACTGTGACGGTTCGCTTTCGTTCAATCTAGATAATAACTCTAATGTGCAACATTGTGGCTGCCCGTTGCGTTGCCTTTCCCTGAATATATTGTGCTGTGTTGTTGTTCTGTTGTACTCACCAGGAAACGACGAACGACTCGTTGCTACCTTACGATTAGCTGAACATAATTTCTAATCAGTTTTTCTACCCTTTCATCTTTTACGGTACTTCGTGTTATTGTCTTAACTTGTAACATTTCTATAAGCCTACGAGCTTTAACTGTCGACTACTACTGTCTGGTCTGGTTCATTTAAAGTAGCAGCTGTGGTAATACAACTTCCCAAAAATTTACAACTTAGAGGCATGGCCGTAGCTAGAGGGGGGGCATTGTGGGGCAATGCCCTACCTTGAAATCACAATGCCCTACCTTGAAATCACAATGCCCTACTTTAAAAATACCAAAAACTAAGATAAATTATTATAATTAAACTGCTTGTGCATACTTTGAGATAAAAAAAATTGTAGCGATAGATATCTAAACTTTTCAGAACATACCACAGTTTGTTAAATTCATTTCATATTATAATAATTCTTTGTTCTGTGTATAGACGGCATTTGAAGCGCCATCACATGAAGCGATGGGTCTATTTAATTATGATATCTGTAATGCAGAGGGGATTCCCCGTAGCATATATTGCAATATGGGCTATATTGCAATCTATGGAACGGAGAATTCCTTTTTAAACTAAAATAAACATAAACTAGAGATTTTTTATGATTGTTTGTAGTTTGGTTAAGTGAAGTGTACGGTAAAGAGTGTTTTAGTCAAAAATCGATACCTACAATTGTTATTTTTATTGCTATAAATTGAAGATTCATTGATCTAGCGATGGATATACGGGCTTTCTTTGAAAAAAAACGAAGAGTTGAAGAGAAAATTGACCATGAAGAACCTCACTGCTCAAAACAGGTGGAAGCACAAAATACAATCGCTACTCCTAGGTCCATGGCAACAGGTTGGTCAACACATGTTGATAATGTTAGCCATAGTATTCCTTCTGATATTGCACAAAGTTTGCAGAAACAATATGATCTAAATGGTATTTTTGGTCGTATCTATTTACTCGTATCACCCCACACAACAATTAATTATTACCTCACTCTTACTCAGACGTGGATCTCTACATCCAAATTTGGAAGTTCAACCATCTTGTTCGCTTGTTCTTCATCGTTGAGGATTTAGTAGTTCTTAGATGCATGCTCATGCTCTGTCACAGAAATTATTTGTTTACGAATAGCTATTGAATGTACATCACTGACCTAGAGGTCAGTGATATACATGGTGATTGATTTAGGAGCCCGTGCTTCGAGGGCAGATCAATTATGATCAATTTTTTACTTCCGCCCTATCTGTAACCAATGCTGCCCTACCTCAAATTCGACTCTAGCTACAGCCCTGCTTAGAGGACATACCCAATTTGGTTTAATGACAATGTTAAAGGACAGTAATCCTTAATGAGTCTATCTCTACAGTTTTATTGCCTCAGCTGCTGCTTTAAGTTACCCTGACTATACGTATACTTTAAGAAACATCATATAGTACCTAAATAATAAATGTCTAATTGAGTAAAACTCTGAAATATTTTTTAATTCAATTCTTGATATAACTACTTGCAAATTACAATATCTTTTTTTTTTTGGGTTAAGACATAAATTATAATCATAATAATTTTGATGTACCGCTCCCATCGCCTTTTACAAGGGTACGCGCTGTTTTCCTTTAATTTACTGAATGGGGTTAATGTGCTAAACAATCAATTTTCTTATACGTATAATAACCGTCTGTTGTCAAAAGTACAACGGGTAAATATAAAACCGCTTTTCCAGCCTATAACTCTATTAACTAAATATAATTAACTATGGTAATTTCTCTCGAAAATAAACCCAAGAAAGTCGATGATGAAAGACCAATATTCACGAACGAGACTCTCTCCTTAATTTCCGTAATAAATTATTGATCACACGTTCCACAATACCTCATTAACTACGTTATTAAACGTAAATAAATAATTAACCTTATTTATTCAAAATTATCGTAATAATACCTCACAGAAAACAATCTTCTTATAAATTATAAACAAGCTACAAATAAATTGTTTGATATAGATATAGTCGAACAATTATTATCTAAAGGTGGGCGAACACGTATGCAAATCGGATGGACGGTACGGAAGAAATTCTTTGTATATCAATGCAAGAATAGTCTTCCGCAATTTAGCTCAGTAATGTACCCCGAAAAAAATTATTACCCTCACCATGAAAACGGCTAAGAAGAAAACGAAATTGGATGAACTAAAAATGCTCGAAATACTGGATGTTTCTTTGTTTTCTATTCTAACATTTTTATGTACAATTTAAAAATGATGAAAGAATAATTTTATGAAATATTGGCATCAACAACACAATAACTACAACATTTAATGTATATAAAAAATATTCATCCGAATGAACGCTTTCAATCATATTGCAATGTTTTTATTTTGTATAATTTCGCTTCGTGCGTCCGGTTCCGATATGATATTTTTCAACAGAAGAAAGTTGCCGTTAATGATTAATTTACTTAAAAAACGGCCTCTGACCCATTGCAAAAAAAAATTCTGATGCCTTTATTTTATATTATTCCGCGTAGTATACCATCCGTTCAATTCTGATAAATGTGCGACAGCCTTTAAGATGGGAGGAAACTGAGGGAAATTTATCGTGGAGATACATTTAAAGATTGACCTGTAACCTTCAACCTTCTTCGAATAGAAAACTGTTCTAATACGTTTTATATTATTTCATTCCGTGTTCCATTTCATTCCGTGTTCCAATTATTGTGTGAGAACCTCTATGATGGCCTTATAATATTAGGAGGTTACCGCAATGATTTCAGTTAATTAATGAACGATCTCCGACTACTCTATTATAAAGACACAATTATATATATTGACTTTTATCTTCAATTCTTTCGTCCCGTGTACCTTCCGTCCATTTCCGATTTATGTGTAACAAGCCTTATGATAGATACTCTCAAATAGAGATAAGGTAACCGTGAAAATTACAATTACTTATACCAGAAAACAATTCCGATGGATTTACTTTATATTGTGTTTCGTGTGTCTTTCGGTTCCGACAAATGTGTGACAACCTTTAAGACGGTCTTAAATAGAGGGAAGGTTATCGTGAATACTAAATTTACTTAAAGAATGGCTTCTGATGGCCCATCGGAAACAAAAACTATTCTAATGGGTTGATGTTATATTATTCCGTTCCGTGTGCCATCTGTCCGATTCCGATAAATGTGGGACAGTGTTTATTTTGGACTAAAATAGAGGGAAGGTTAATAGGCCAGTGCTGAAGTCTTTAAAAATAGTAAAACGTGAAAAAAAATTATAGTAGGATGAAACCCATTGGAAAAGGAACAGAATATAACAGAAATGAAAGGAAAAATAATTTACGGGCGATCTGAGGTCGGGAAGGGGAAGGGGGTGAGTTTTTAAGGGTAAAACACGGTTTTCCTTAATTTCCGGAAAAACTACAAGTCTTTTGGAAAAAAGGTAAATAGCAAAGTTGTAGGTAATAAAAAGATCTACTACAACTTTTGTATTTACACTTTTTTCGCATAACCTCACCATTTATGTGAAAATTCAAATAACAAACTTTTTAGTTTTTTATTTTTCTTTAAAAAAAAATTTTTTTTTTACGAAATTTGGTGAAAACACCTATTTATGTCCCAAACACGCTGTAATTTTTTTGATTTGAAATATTAATTTTTTCACCTTATTTTTACTTAATATCGAAAAAGCACTCTAATTTTCAATCGAAAATTCTCACGTCAAAATATCTGCTTTTTTAAAAACGTTGGTGGGCTTTTTCTTCGTTGAAATCTCTACTTTCTGATGAATTGAAAAAAAATATACATTACTATGATAAGTTTTCTCAGGAAATGTAAAAACAAAACAACTTTCTCACAATATTGTAGATGTCCTATTAATTTTTGGTTGTTAATTATAATAGTAGATTTCGACTTGTAATTTTTTTGTTTATCAATATAACATGGAATCTTACGTTTTTCTAGTAATTAGAGTTTAAATTTTATAAATAGCTCAAAATTTTACATAATGATTGGAAAAAATTTTTCGTTTTTTTGCATTTCCTTAGACAACGTACCATAGTAATGTATTTTTTTTTTCACACCATCAGAAAGTAGAGATTTTAACGAAGAAAAAGCCCACCAACGTTTTTAAAGAACCAGATATTTAGACGTGAGAATTTTCGATTGAAAATTAGGGTGCTTTCTCGATATTAAGTAAAACTAAGGTGAAAAAATTAATATTTCAAATCAAAAACAATTACAGCGTGTTTGGGACATAAATAGGTAAGTCTTCATCAAATTTCTTAAAAAACTAAAAAGTTGGTTATTTAAATTTTTCACATAAATTTTGAGGTTATGTGAAAAAAGTGTAAATACAAAAGTTGTAGATCTTTTTATTACCTACAACTTTGCCATTTAACTTTTTTCCATAAGACTTGTAGTTTTTCCGGAAATCAAGGAAAACCGATTTTTACCTTTAAATACTCACCCCCTTCCCCTTCCCGTCCTCAGATCGCCCGTAAATTATTTTTCCTTTCATTTCTGTTGTATTCTATTCCTTTTCCAATGGGTTTCATCGTACTACAATTTTTTTTTTTGTTTCAAAAATTATCCACCCTGGTCTATAGAGGGAAGGTTATCGTGAATATTACATTAACATAAAGAATCGCCTCTGGCCCATGGGAAACAAAAACTATTGTGATGCGTTGATCTTATATTATTCCGTTCCGTGTGACGTCTGTCCGATTCCGATAAATGTGGGACAGTCCTTATTATGGACCAAAATAGAGGGAAGGTTACCGTTAACGTCAAATTTACTTTAGAAACCACTAGTGATGGGCGCTATCGATAGTTTTTACTATCGATAGTCACTATCGATAGTTGAATAACTATCGAATAATTCATTCGATAGTTTTTATTCGTTAGCGTATTTTTTCAGTTACACGATAGTCAGGCAGCAAACGGTTAGCTCGATCTATACTAACCTACAAATATACGAACATATTATACTTACAGACCAATATACGATTCTTATGCTAGTATAGATAAAAAAACAATCAGCCTATGCTGAAAATAATAAATAACCTCGACTTAAAACATGGTTTCTAAATCTTATTACTTTGATAAAAAATTTATTTACTTAGGTAAGCGATCTTTTTTGTATTGTTATTGAACACTTATTTAATTTTTTTTGGGTAATTATAAGGACGCAGTACAAACATATAGTAGGTATTTATGAGTCAAATCCTAACTACATTAATTTAAAAAATTATTAATTATTTATTTGCATTTTATTTTTTCTCATATTTAACTAGTATAAATTGGCGCCATAGAAAATTATCTTTTTAAAGTATGTAGGTACATATGTATTGAAAACGTCTAATATTTATAGAATTGTTTATGTGATTCGGCTCTGCTACGAGGAAGTATCGAAGTAGTAGCCAATGCGCAAACGTATCATTTACCCATTCCAACGTTCAGTTCGATAGTTGAAAAGTATTCGAATAAAAAAAGTAACTACTAGTTACTAGTTATTCAGTAGCTACATTCGATGTATAGAAGTTACTACTATCGATAGTAATTTTCATTCATTAAGAAAAACTATTCGATAGTTACTATCGATAGTAAAAACTATCGAATAGTTCGATAGTTTTTATTCGATAGTGCCCATCACTAGAAACCACTTCAGTTCCATCACTTGACAACAGAAGATTATTCTAATGTGGTTATTTTTCAGTTTTACACTATTTCGTTCCGTTCCGATACATGTATGTCAGCCTTTATAATGAGTTAAAATAGAGAAAAGGTTACAGTTACCTAACCATTGACCTCCGACCTATTGCGAATAGAAAACTATCTCACTTATTCAAAATGTTTGCTGTCGGACATAGGAGTTTGCAGAATAATTCAATAACTTAACTGTGGCAGTCTTCATTGTCTTTTTCAGAAAGTTTCCGGACAAACAATAGCTACGTTGCAGTCAGCGAAGAGTAAAATCAATCTTGGTTGTTGCAGCTTTGGCTTTGCAACTTCAACAGCTATAATTTGAATCCAACTTCCACTTTGTTAACTTTCCGTGGGTAACTTTAGAGGTAGGTGCAAGGATAAAATTTCGACGAAATTCCCTTTATTTGCTTATGTATTGGATTACAATTAAAATGATACCGTAGACTGCGATGGTGGTGGTGGTAAGGTGTTTCATGGTGCAGCACGACGAACTCCGAAATTATCGCACCTCCGAGAACAAGTTAACTAGAAGGTGTAATGTTACGTTCAGGTGTGAATTTCAGAATAACACAAACGTGTTTGGACAGTTACAATGAATGCTAAAGGTAAAATAAAATGTTTTGAAATAAAAATAGCCATAATATCAAATACAAACTTCTGGTTACAGTACCTATTTGAAACTTTCTAATACAAATTTATTGCAAATAAAGAAATAGTAAAACAATTTTTTCACTGTTTGTTGATTTACTACAACAATAGAAGTGAAAACAGAAATGCTGAAAAATTATTACCTATGTACGTAGTTTTGGTTTTGTACGGCAGTAGGGGAGCGGGGGGCTAGTTGTAACAATTTGTCGCTTCTTGGCTATGAAAGTTTACTATTTGGTATCAGAAATCTAGCAGTACTATTCAACTATCGATTCCAAATAAACTTTTCATCAAACCTGTAACGATTTTTTGTAGAATCGGCTTTGAAAAAAAACTGACGAGTGTTATAACTTATCCCGTGATTGGGGCTAGTTGTAACAGGTTTGGGGCAAATTGTAACATTAGGAATTGAAAACCAATTTTATATTTTATAAAGATTTATTTGGCATATTTAGCATAAGAAACTATACAAACGCTAAAACAGGTTTAGACTTTTAAGTTAAATATTTAATCTTACAGAAAATATTTAAAAATAAACAAATAACATGCTCTTTCTTTACTTAAACTATTAGGGCATTTAAGGCTCTCAGCCATTTATAATCTTAACTCCTTCAGTAATCAGATTTTTTATTCATTAGCATGATAAACCTTAGGCACGTTATAACAAACTTAGACTTTTAAGTTTTATTCTTAATCTAATAGAAAAATAACCAAATATTATCAAAAACATGGCATAGTCTTTCTTAAACTATAAAGGAACTTTAGGCACACAGCCATTTCTAATAACAAAATCTCAATTTCTTAAGTAATCAGCCTTTTGATTGACGTAGGTAAAATCAATCGAGTTCAACAGGAAAGTATTGAAAACATGAAAAGAAGGAATTTAAATACGTCCCGCGTAATTTCATATAACTTATAAATCATAACTTGTTACAACTTGCCCCGTACAAGTGTTACAACATAACCCACTGCGAGTTTTTTTGAAATAACGTCTATTTAAAAAAAATTTACCCACTTGGTGTGAAATTACATTTAATATAATCAAACTAAACAAATGCTAAATAATCAATTTTGTACCATATAAACAAAAAAAAAAATACATTCCCTGGCTTTATCGGAGCGCCTGCACAATATCGCTTACTGCGCCGTCCGAAGGGGTAGTAATCACGCTTATATGATAGAATGGATATTTCATAGTAGGTTAGGTTGAAAATCAAACGAATATTCTTCTATTATGCCAGTAAAAAATGCTTGTTACTACAGGTCAACAGAAATAAGGTGGCCCCTTAGACTTCGAGCGAACGGCGCAAAAGATAGAAAGAAAGCGCATTCGGAAGGAAAATGATGCATTTTACCGCTGGGTGTTTGTACCGTGTTTCAAATCGGGCCCGTATTGTACAAGTAAACTCACTCCAAGGTGTCTTAACCGTATTAGTAATATTTACACGAAAAGTGGTAATGCACTTTAAATGAAGCAGAATTCCCATTTTGTATTTTAAATATGTAATATTATTAGAATGGGGTTAATTTAGTACCCAGTATTGTTTTTTCTACAATCACTTCTTCCTCAGAATATTGATTTTAGTAAGTAATTAAATTAAATAATTACAGTTGTGAACGCAAAATAATCTGTAAATAATAAATAAATAAATAAATATTTCGAGGTATTCAGCTCAGCTATTATTGATATTAAAATATTTATTATAATAATAATAATAAACTAATAAACGAAACATTGACTAATTAAGTTTATAGAATAATAATATATTACTAAGTGTTTCTTTTATTTGTTCGCTTTCCCCTAAGAGTGTCTCACCAAATGTGAAAATTATTTGCTAAAACTTGCACGATCTTTTATAAACAAAATAAAATTTAAAATTAGGTGAAAAGCATTATTAATTGTCCCTATCGTTGAATTTCTGATTTAATGTTTTTTTTTCTTATAATACGGGGCGAGTTTACATAAAACGCTATGTGCTTCATCGAAGTACGAAGACTAAATGGACTGTCCCCACTACAATATCAGCTGTGTCCATCGCGCACCTGTGGGCGTTCAGATTGCAAGGGCCAAGCTATTTCTGTTGGCCTGTACTTGCTCCTGTTACAACTAGCCCCCCGCTCCCCTATATGTAGTAAATGCGGTTCGAGTGACTTAAATTTAAAACTTCAAGTCTTTTTTTTAATCTGCATATAACTAAAAAAACTAAAAACTAAAGACTGTGTGAAACAATTATTCGTATTAAAAATGTAGCTTGTAAAAAGAAAAAACATAAAAATAGCCCATTATTTCAATTATTAGTAACTAATACGAGGACTGTCCATTTTCTCAATATCTTCGAAGATTACTTACGTATTACTCACAACTTTCTTTTTTGTAAGATTTTTTTAATTTCTTCTGAATAAAAATTTGAACTGTAAGTATATGTATCATTTTAATTTCTTATTAACCTAAAATTCTTTTTTTTTTGAGAGAAACATACTGTTATCTACCTTCTTTTTAAATTCTCCCTCCCTTCGACAAAGTCCTAACTAGGTCACTGTCTTTAAGTAAATGGTTTATAAATTACGCGTCTTCTGTTGTTAATACACGGTGAAAATTTTAAATCGATAACATAAATAGTTTTTGCAAAAAGCAATTTGTTTATAAAAAAGATGCTCTCGTAAAAGGGTCATATTTTTTTTGTAGGCAACAGAATGATTAAATCGATTTTCAAAAATTTTCTTCTAAGGCTATAAACAGATCGAATATTGACTTTTTCATTTTCAACCGTAAGGCCGGCGTCGTCGGGAGTAAACTGATTTTACAGCTGCAACTTCTGTAATCGAAGAGTAAGTAGGTATTATAAAGAAAGATAACAGAATCCGGTAAGAACATATTTATAACAACATGAAACAGTGGTTACCAAGTATTTTCCGGGTTTTTATGCCGTGGTCCTGTCTTCCTCCTTTACTAAACTTTTCTCCAGTCTCGACTGCTGGCATCCTCAGTAGATTTCTGCTGCTTCTTCTGCTGAGATTGAGTCTCAATCTACTGAGGACGCCAGCAGTCGAGATTGGCGAAACGTTTAGTAATGAAGGAAGACAGAACCTAGGCATAAAAACCCGGAAAATACTTGGTTACCATACGAACGACCGCCATGAAAGCCTACGATCATCACTATAAAACAGTATTTTAGAAATGGTGAAGGTGCCGGGTACAGATTTGGAAAAAACAGTTATTCATTAAATTTTTTAAACAATTCATATTTGTTTCTCGTTTATTTTGAACACAGGTTTTAAACGTTTTAAATTGAGAATTCAAAGGACTCACTGTTTTTATTTTAGCCGAATTCTGGATCCAAAAACACAACCTAACTGCAGTCGTTTAAAAATATTTCGTGGGTAATTATCCAAGCTAATAAATATCATAAATGAAGTTTCTTTTAGTAATAAATGAAATGTTTTCCTTATTTCATACCTTTCAACCAATGATTATTCTCTAGCCAAATTTTTTAATATGTTGTTTTTTTTTTTTAAATAAGTAGTTTAAAACATTTTATTTTAAACATATTTAATGCAAATAGTGTTTGGAAACATGTGTTTTAAAACACTTTGTTATAAACATGCCAACCCTGGCCGGATATATAAGTAAATCAAATTTTCGTATAATTATAATATGTATTATAGTACAATAAAATTAATGTAATTAACCATATCCAAATTTACTTGATGGAAACTCATGGTAATTGAACACTGAGTTTATTTTATTAATAATATTAATTCCTACAACGGTTTGCCATATGTAACTGATTTTTTTAAATAAATATTTATATCTAGCCATAAAATACAAGCAATTTTGTTTTTAGATAAAGAATGTAGTAATTTAATGAGTTAGGTACTGTATGGTTACTTTAAGATGGTCTCCGGGATTACTAGTTCTTAAGATGCGCAATGGCAAAAGGTAACGCCTTGTTGGCGATAGCCACAGAGATGCATTTGAATGCTTGGTTTGAAGCAGAGTACTTGTCAGGGCGCATACTAAATCGCCCGACTATTCATTTAAAAATGGTCGAAATATTGTATATAATTATTATATTTTAAAGAATATAAAGCTGCCAATATACGTAGTGTGCAAAATGCTACGATATTAACACGTTTCATTACTGAAAGGTTATCTATGTATAATAATTTTTGGTACATAACAGTATCGGGAGATTCAGGTATAAATTAAATTAACGACTACCGGAGATGAGACATCAAGCACCCCTGTTTTTAAAACTAGTATATTTATTTGTCGTAATTTGTCGAGCGTTGATTCTATCTTTCTTCCTCCGAATGCGTTCTCTTTCTTTCTTCTACGCCGACTGTAAAATCTTCAGAGCTCATCTTAGAGTAATCAAGCTGTACGTATTTAGCATTTCTTCCAACGACGTGAATATTTGTGAATTGAGGGTTCAGGTCAACAGATCCTTTGTTAGAGGTAGTTCAGTATCGCATAATCACAAACTGATGGAAAACTCCGCTCAATTTTTAGTTTTTTAACAACTTTTTCTTTTAAATACTTTAGCCATCATTGTGTTCAACTTATCTATGGCTCTAATTCCAAAGAAGTTTTCTAAAGCAATTATTTTTTCTATTTGTTTATTTACTTTACGTTTTATTTTTTTTTTACTTTAAAGAAACTATACGATGAAAACAATAATAATAATAATAATAATAATAATACATCATATTTAAATACATTATGCAATAACTTTAAACTTAAATTAAGTCAACTAATTTTTCTTCCTTCTAATCTACAAAAAACACACATCACAACCATCATCACAAGTCAAATATTAAGAGTGAACAATTGCAATGCAAAGAAAAACAGAATTAATAACATAAGGTACAATAAATGCTCAAGAAACAGACAGACATTATGTTGGTAAAGACCTTTTTTCTAACGATTGGATTGAATTAATATTGAATTGGATGCTTGTTTGATTAATTGATTGGTAAATTCAGAAATTTATCAAGATCTGAGATCAGATTGTTCAGTTATTAATAGAGGTAAGAAGAATGTTATAAAGACGATAAGAAAGTCACAGTGACGCCACAACCACATAATTCCTTATTTCTTTGCTTTTATCAGTCTTCGTACAAGTTCAAGCTATTTATCATTATGCATATTTTTAAACTGTAAAACTAACAAATCTTGTTTCGTAATATTTTATATAAACAAAAGTCTAACTTGTAAAAAAGTTAAGCTTCTCTCTTTTTTTTCCTTTGACTTATTTATTACATTTTATACGCTAAAGTCATTATTTTAATTAAAACAAGTAAATTAATCAATTAATTCAGGGCTGGTCTATTAAAAAAAATATATTATTCTATGATAGTTTATTATGCTTATAAAGTTTATTTTAAAATAATAATATTTTAGAAAGAAATAAAAAGACGAAATAGTTAAGTAAAAAAGCTTGAGCACCTTACTTAGTCCATCCTTGGTTGTATATAAAGTTATGGCAAAATGTTCACTTTACATAAAAATTACACATTTCTTTTCGGATTTTTTTTTTGTTTCTGTCATACAAACGAAAATGCATATTTTTTTCTACACATGTGAAGTACATTTTTTTAATCACGTTTTATATGAAAATGTATCCTGTTTCTCTGAAAACTGCCCTAAACCAATTTCAACTCTCAAAATTCCCACCAAAAACTTTAAGTTGCGTTTATCAAACTTTTTCATAATACATACATGAAATATTTGCCACTAAGGCAATTTAAAAGTATTTTTTTGGCTCATGAAATATTGTAATTCAGTTAAACTCATAGAGGTCCTATATCCTATACATACAGTAGTCAAGTGAGGTCCAACGGCGTTATATCCATAGAAGGAGAAAGAAGATCGCAGTGGTCTTGTATCTTTCTCGTTCCTCAACACTTATTGGCCGAGCATGCTCTCCCCCCTAACCACCTCCGCTAAAAGCCACGCTCGGCTTTCGGCTCGGCCAATCAGCGTTGAGGTACGAAAAAGATGCAAGACCACTGCGATCTTCATTCTCTTTCTTTGGACGTAACGCTTCCATTTACACGAGAGCATATGCCTTGTCGACTCTATGTATATCTCTATGGTTAAACTGTACCATAAAAAGCGAGACGTCGCGTCGGTTTAAATAACATGACACTTGTCACTGAATTGTTCCAAACACTACTTCTTAATAAGGTTATACTTATATAAGGATATTTACTACTGCCGATTTGGTATATTTTATCTATCTGGGAACAGTTGGTTCAGCCTTTCGCGAGACCAGTCGTCAGTGGCAAACAAGATTAGTGTAATAGCAAGCTATGAACTTTATCAGCGGCATATCATCGTCACATAAACTGTGACTTGTAAACCGAGGAATGCAATTTATCGTAATTAATAGCTGTATCCAATAATGCACATGATAATACGCCAATTAGAGGCGGCATCCTCAAAGCGAATGCTCCCGATGATGATGCCACATGACCCACATACAATAAAACATTTAAATAAAATGCTGCTGACTCTCTAATCGTAGATTAAAAAAAACGTGCCGCTTTAAATGCCGCATTTATGTAAATTTAATAGACTGTATTACAGAGGCCAGCGGCAATTATGGAACGCCCAATTAATCACTTAAATTAACCAATTTAAAATGAATGCGCGGATTTGTAATTTTTAGACAATTAACAGTAGCGCGCTAACAAAAATTTGTTCCTCATGTAATTTCATTTACAATTTAAAATTCTAAACTAAACTAACACCATCATAAAATATCTAACTAAAAATATAAAAGCTGTAGTAAGAAAAACTTACTGTAGAAATAATTTGTTTTAAATTTAAACTATAATTCAACTAGGACTGCCATCTTTAAAATCTGGCAACCAGGACAAGTAACGTAAAAACCCCGGATTTTGATGCTTAAAACCCGGACATGTTACTTAGTAAAATAAAAAATAGTTTTAATTTTTATTTATTTCTACATTAAATTTAATCTTCTTAAGAAACAAAACAAAACCTAAATATTTTAAGAATTGTTAGCAGTCTTAAATAAAACAAAAAATTATTCTTATAATATAATTTAAATAATTTGAAAACTTTTAAACCCGGACTACAAATGAAAATTGATATTCTAAAATTACCTCTTGTTTTGCAATTCATTTAGATACGGTTTTTTTTCAGTGTGACATAAATGGGACTAATTAATATGCTGACATGTGGGTTTTGGTTTATTAATAAATAAATATGTACCTACCTGCGTTAAATGTTTATGCAGTTAAAAGCACGCAAATAACACGGTGCAACGAACTTTTATCAAAAATAATTTCGTTATTATCACATGAGCATACCATTATTGTAATTATGTATTTACGCATATTATTTCTACCATGTGTTTGTTTATATTAGTCTTTATTAAATTAGCTTAATAATGTACATAATTAATACACGATGAACAGGATGCTAATTATGCAAACGTTGCGTAAGTTAGTTCCTGAAGCCTTTTAATTTTTCTGTAGTGCAGGAATTTATTAAGTATACATATTCGTAATGATAATAAGAATATAGTAGAAGGCACTTATAATAATGTACACGCTTATTACGGAAATGGCTATAACGTATTTACGAGGGTGGATCAAATATAAACGAGCCTTTTTAAATTGAGCGCCGGATAGTTGTTCAAAGCGCATACGGGCGTTAGCAACTTGAAGTGGGGATATTAGGTGACACGGAAACGACTCGTCGTATTACTGTGTTTGCTTGGTTAGTAGCTATCACAATGAGTGAGAAAGAGATGCATAACAGCGTTGCGCAACGGATTATTATTAAGTTTCTTACACGTGAAAACGTGAAACCAGCTGAAATTTTGCGCAGATTGTTAGCACATTTCGGAAATGAAACGCTTTCGTGGCAACGGGTAAAAGTTTGGTGCAAATAATTTAACGAAGGGCGTAATTGTGTCGAAAATGTAAATCATCCTCGTCGTCCGCGCACCAGCATATCACCGGTTAACATTGCATACGTTAGAAACCTTATTGAAGGGAACCACTACGCCACTATGCTTTAGGTATCTGTTGAACTCGGCATCAGCTATGGGAGTGTCCACACAATCATAACGAAAAACTGGGGATTCCGAAAAATTTCAGCTCGTTGGGTCCCAAAGTTGCTGAGTGAAGTTCAAAAAGCTGCTCGAGTTCGCATCGCAGCTTTAACGCAGGCCCAAATCAGTGAAATGCAATAGACTCAGTCGGAGTACCATCCATACAGCCCAGACTTATCCCCTTGTGATTTCCACATGGTTGGGCCCCTCAAAGAATTACTAGGAGGCGAGCGATTTCAGACTGTGGAGGCGTTTGTGCGCAACTGGGTAGACTCCCGCCCTGCTTCTTTTTATGAAAACGAGATGAAAAAACTACCAATTCGTTGGGAAAAATGTATAATCAAACAAGGGGGATATGTCGAAAAATAGAGAAATTCGTGTTTTTGTGAAAATTTTCAAAATACAGTAGAACCTCGATAAGATAAAGACCAAGGGAATCGTTGAAAAAATTGAGTTATTGAGGTTTTTACTTACTAAGGGTTTAAGGAGTTTTTATTGGTTTATATTTTTACTTACATAGGTCCGTTTATGAGCGTTGTTAAGGAATTATAGAGATAGACGAGGTAGGTTCAATGTAAATGAAACTTCGAAATGTTATTATGTACATACGTACTTTATTTTAGGTTTAAAGGTACATTTATTCAAGTTTATTTTATTCTACATAAAAAAGTCGGTTATTTTTTTTTTTTTTGTTTCAAACAATTCACACTTTCTACATCAATTTTATTACTTACTGAGGTGCGATGCCCAAATTATTCGTTTAAGTTATAGAGGGTTCAAATTTTAAGTAAAAGAGGTTTTGGACTCCGAGGGGAAGGGAACACAAAATTTAATGAATTTATAGAGGTTTTTACGTTATCGAGGTTTAAGTTATTAAGGTTCTACTGTAAATGTTTTATGAACAAAGGCTCGTTTGTATTTGATCCATCCTCCTACCACCCTTTCTCATTATTTTTATCTTGTACGTCGCCGTCTGATACGAACTTTGATCTTATTGGGGTGAGTAGAAACGTAACTCCATCTGTGACAGCTTTACTAACCAAATGTTTGAGCTTAAGCTCCGCTTCTAGCGAATCTTATTATGCATGTCGCAGCCTACGTCATGCTATCGTCATGTCATCACTCGACACGCCTTCTTTATGTACACATAACGCTGAGAACTAAATACAGTATAATTAGACACGCCCTCTTTGCGGACACTTGACGTCGCGTATTTCTTATAACATACCAATGTACCATTTCCTTCTACGTCTATGATTTATAACTAAATTTATTCATTATTCTAACAACACCACCACCTGTGACACAGTTTTCGTAGAAGTGCACTCGGGAAATTTCCCTACGCTCTTGTACCAACTACGCTATTACCCAGTTCAAATCTGCTCCGACAACAGAATAACTTTTCGCGATGCCATAAACCCAAACGATGCTAGTTTCAATCCTTTCCGCTGATAGGACTTTTATTGTTCTGGAACACTTACTGAAAACTACCTTTCATTCGACAGATGATGATACGACTCAGTTCCAAAAAAGTGATGCATCTAATTTTGGATGCAACTTTGAAACTTCGCGATTTGTTAACTTAACGCAACCTACCAGGTAATTCTTTTGTTTTTCAAAATAATTAAAGAGGGTGGAAACTTTTTCAGACTCCTGGATTGTAGTAGTACAATTGCCCATTTAAGGCTAGCTAAACCTTTTTTATTGAATTTGTTGATTTCTATTTTTTCTAACAGATTTAATTTTCTGCTTTTATTTTCTAAATGAAGAATTTTGAAATCTTCATTAAAATTGTGCTATCAACCCCCAAATTCCCTACATCCCTCCGCCTAACACTCTGTATATAACTACACTTACCTACCCATAGAGCCCTTGAAAAATAACCAACCTAACCAAAATCTAGCCATAGACTAATGTGACCCAACAAAAAACCTAGTCATAACCTAACCAGAACCTAGCCCTGTTAGATTATTAAAGTGCAAGTACATTCCACTGATTTCTCTTGAAATTCTACATATGTAGGTACACATGACGTATGTTTATATCAGTCTTATAATTATTATTTATTGATTTGTTCAATAACAATTGCGTTCGTTTCTGTGAAATAATTCTTAAGAAGTCATGTTCAACACCATAAAGTGCCCATAATTCTGGACATGAAAGAAAAGAAGGAGGAGTTTTCCGATACTTAAAGTCACACCTGTGGGTTCTTTAAAATAATTTGCACAACGACGATATAAAATATGTAGTCGACAGTAAATCATTACTTACTACCGATGTTTATTGCTACGACACGACAGAGAAGGCATAAGTCAACTGCTTGTTATAGACAACTTAATACCTTAACGGCGAACAACAGGGGTTGTGATCATCTGGTGATTAATAAATAAGAAAAAATATATATGATTATTAATATTAAAACACAGAAAAAATAACAACAATTTAACATCAACTGGAAAGATTAGATAAGAGCTATTTAAGAATGACGCAAAGCCACTTTTCAAAATTTTTGACCTCTCTCGCTGATTTGTAGCGCATTATATCGTTTCGCTTTACCCCTCCTCCAAACGTTGCTTAACACCCAAGTGACCATTTTTACCTAATTGACCATTTGACGTCCCCTCTCCCTTGTGAAGCATCTACCCCTCCCCATAGTCAAACCCCGTTACTTTATACTTGAACGTCCCCTAAATTCTAAAGACAAACAAAACATTACTTACTTTTTAGTAGTAAAAAATAGCTATTTGACAGGAACTTTCATATCCACCAACACTGCAATCCAAAATGCACCCTCTATGTTATCCAATCGAATATTTTCAAATAATTATCTTTCAAGGTTTGATGTCTTAAGTACAGTTAAGTTAATATTTCTGGATTAAAAGTTTATTTTAAAATTTAAGGACTCCCTAATATCTATCCCTGCATTTTTATATCAGTAAGGTCACGGTTATTAAAGAAATTGGAAAACTGACGTACGTAAGCATACACTTAAAATATAAACTAAGAAGTAGCTATCTTATCATCACTGATCTTTTGCGACTCAATGAACGTAACAAGAAAGTTATCGATATTTGATCTAGAAATAGAAAACCCTACTCTTCATCCTTCCACGCTTTTGACCGAGTCGTCGGTCTATTCTCATTTTTGCTCCCCGCATGTGATTGCACTTCTGAATTTAAAGGGTAAATATTTCACGGGGTTCATGAGTCGACCTCCGGAGATGGCTACCACTTCGTCTGCTTTTCAACGTTCATTCAATTCAAACTCATTCGATGGAAAACGGATATGAAAAATTCGATTTCGACGGATTGTAGTAGAAGTAGAGGATGTTAGCGTAGGTGAAATGTAAACTTGCTATCTGTTCCATTTCTACGAGGATTTTTCCCGTTTTAATATTTGTTCTCATTCGTGCTGACCGATCCGGATCGGTTCGTAAGGCCGGTTGTACACGAAGGCAATTTAGACTGAAACTGAATTAGACTAATTAATTCAGCTCGAATTAAAAATCTATCGGACTGAAAACGGACAGTCGTAATGACGTCTGTAACTGACTAATGCGGATCAGATCGTAAGGTTAGTTTTCAAATAAGCCGATCAGATTGAAGCCAGTGTCAGGAAGGTGCGGAAACTGACTTAACCGGATCGGACCTTAAAGTTGATTCTCAAAGAAACTTATCTGTTGTTGAAGTGATTGGAGGATATTTTAAACTGTCTGATCCGGATCGGATAGCAAGTCCGGTTATACAGGAAGTCAATTGGACTGAAATGGCACGGATCTGGACCGAGTCGTAAAGTTGGTTTGTCATCAAACCGACAGAACTGAAGTCGACCAATTAAGATAATTTTTGAAACTGACTGATTCGGATCGGATCGCAAGTCTGAATTTACAAAAAAAAAACAATTAGATTAGTCAGACGTTTGGAAAGAAGATAAAACTAACCCGGACAGGGTCGTAAGATTGATTTTTCACGAAACCGACAAGATTGAAGTTGAGCGGTTAAGAACGTTTCTGGAGCTGACTGACCCGGACTGGATTATGAAGTTTATTTTCCTCAGAAGCCAACAGGACTTAAGTCAAGCGATTAAGATGGTGCTTAAAAATGACTGATCCGGTAATTGGAATGTAAAATTTGTTGATGTGAGATGGTTGGAAGATTGTTTGAAATTGACTGACTTTTTGTGCCGCAAGATTGGTGTTCCACGAAGCCGATCAAATTGAATTAGAAGAGACTGATGGGGGGGGGGGGGGGGGGGGGGGGGGGGGGGGGGGGGGGGGGGGGGGGGGGGGGGGGGGGGGGGGGGGGGGGGGGGGGGGGGGGGGGGGGGGGGGGGGGGGGGGGGGGGGGGGGGGGGGGGGGGGGGGGGGGGGGGGGGGGGGGGGGGGGGGGGGGGGGGGGGGGGGGGGGGGGGGGGGGGGTTAGAAGAGTGATAATACTAACTAATCCGAACCGGGTCGTAAGGTTGGTTTTTGACAAAACTTTAACACTGTTGTTGGATAATTGTGAGTATGTTTGAAGCTGCCTGACTCGGATCCTATCATATGGTTGTTCTTCCACAAAGCAGACAGGATTAAGTCCAGCGGTTGAAGCTGATTGATCCAAATCGAACCATGAAGTTTGTTTTTCATGATATTTACCAGACTGAAGTCGAACAGTTGGTAGGATGTTTCAAGTTACTGTTACTGATCCGGATCGGATCGCACGACTGATTCTTTAAGAAGTCCGTTAAACGGTTGAGATGATGCTTGAAGTTGACTTAAAGTCCGATTTTGATGATGCCTACCAAGTCTTGTTCCAACCGACTCGATCGTATTGTGACAGTATATAGTGGTGACTACCTTAAATTATACATTCTCCATTTTTATTGTCCCAGATTCAGTCTAATCGGCTTTAGGAGACTTATCCGAACCGACGACGAACGACATTTATCGGTCAAGTATTTCATACAGTAACGTAAAGTAGATTATCTCCAACCCACTGACACAGTATCCGACGGAGTATCTGATCCGATTTTCATCACACTCTCGTAGAAAACCAGCTTCAGAAGATACATCCGATCCGATTTTTTCAGGACTACATGAATTGATATCAACCGGACCGGTGTGTTACAAACTTTATAAAAGTATGTTACGGTCGAAGTGGCGCATGTATGATGATAATACCACCAACAATAATAAAATGATTCAACAGTTTTCACATTATACCGCCTCATAACAACAACAACAACAGCAACTACGTTGGTGAACGATGCGGCTAGGAATACCGCATGCACGTCCACTATAATAAACACGCGCGCCGTCCGCTACGACAACCAAGATAATTACACGGCAATGCGCCGACAAAGTTTTTTTTCACATAGATATAAGTGAGCCACCGATTGTTCAGCTCTCGCTAGAGATTTAATGTCATAATGTTTATGGCTTTTCACTTCACGGTTTTCATTAAAGTTGCTGTCGTTGCAGTGGGCGTTCGGATAAAAGAATCTATTACCGTAGGTACCTACACGCAGAACAGGCGACAGACACTGGCGTCATAAAACTGTTAAAACGGCTCTACAAAAGAGGCTTAATTTTCCGTTAGATATTAATTATTTTATTTTATAATGGAATTAAATAGAGGTCATCTTTTTTTTAATAGCAATTCGACAAGGGCCTTAAAGGAAAAAATGCCTTTAATCCTTTTGACAATTGATTATGCATGAAAGACAATATTACGACAGGAACTAAATATGGCATAATGAAAAAATCAAATATTACGAATTTTTTCCACAAAATTATGACTATTTATTTAATAAACATTTATTTTTATTTTATACAAAAATTAAAAATTAAAAAAATTATTTCAAATTGCGACAACTCAATTCTTTTAATCAGTGACTTCAGTAATTGTTATATTCGATGTTGCCTCTGACAGCATTACTGTGATAATTGGTCGATGATAACTGAAGTATGTTACAAAAGTATTGGACATAACATTATCAAGACATCTAATAAATACAACATCTATTGTTGTTGCATATCTGGTGGTAGTAGGTTCTCTTGGATTGTTGTTAATTTGCAATTGAAATTCTTTTTGGAGGAACGTAATTAATGGCATTGATTCATCTTTAGCAAAATTTACATTGAAATCTTCAGCTAAAATCAATGGTAGTTTATCTTTTTTGGTTTTAAAAATTATTGAACCTCTGTGACTGTACGGAAATAATTTCTCATGTAAAAATGAAATATCATTAATTTTTTTATTAGGTGAAATGTACACAACAATCATAATGAATTCACTTCCATCTTCTAGTTTACTATAATGTAGTAAACGACACCGTCGAACCGAGTGGCAAGAGAATCGCACAGGGCGTCGCCACGGCATGCAATCGCCACGATCGCCACGCCAACAATCCGGTTTACCCGCGCCTATAGATGTTTCACATCAAAAAGCTTCATGTCTACTTTCTAGACCTCTAGGTGGTCACATGACCTCACACGATAACATTTCGTTATCATCAGTTTTTAAAGCATATCTCAGCCATTAAAGGGTGCATCTGTCAATTTGTTTTTCAAAATTTTTGGCGCCAATTTCAAATTTTTGCAAGGGCTCGAAAAAAAATTAAACAGAAAAAGAACTACGAAAAACAAAATCATATGTAATATTAACATTTTGATAAACCTGTGTTTTAATAAAATATCCTGTATATTTTCAAAGATTTGAAATTTCCTCATTATTTCTATTACGAGACGACTTTCCACGTCTATATACCATATATCTTCCGATTTCCGGATTTATTAGAGATATTAGAAAGATAACGATTTCATTTTCCTTAGTCAAAGACAATTTTGAAGCATCTTCTACGCCACCAGTTCGAAAGTACATATAAGAACAAATTTTGTAATGGTCTTATCCAACTATCATCGGTTTGGTTCTAGACTGTGAGAGCTTCAGAATAAAGTTTAAATTACATTCGGAAACAAGGCGGATCTTTCGCTGTCTGAGGAAAGAAATACAAACGCGATTCCGCACTAAAATATAAGAGACCAATCGAATTTGCTGCGGAGAACAGAACGGAAAGATTTTCAAGAAAACTTCCTTAAAGTAATTCCATTTCAAACAAGACACATAGATCTTCATTTTAGCACCTACACTGAGCCACTTTCAACTTTAAATGACAGAAATAACTTTATATCAAAGATAAAAAACAAAAATAGTAATTTACAATAAGCGAATAATTGTCAAACAACAAATGTTATATTGTAAAACTTTGAAAACTACATAATAGAAGGATTTTTATGGTTTTCGTTATAAAAGGTTTTCAGGTCTTTGAAAATAAGTTAAGTAACACCATTAAACTTTTGTTACAAAGATATCGAGTTAATTTTTAGATACACTTTTAAGTTGATGGATTCTGCTTTAATCTAATTTTACTACCGTTGCCTAAGGCCCTTGGTGCACACTTATTAAAACTACAGCAGTCGGCCATGAACAATACAGGTTTCTTGATTTTTTAAGGCAATCGTATGGGAATAATTATCCCTAAATCACTACGGTCAGAAATGGGTTTAGAACGAAGCTCATCACGACAGATCGGTTAGAAACAGATTAAGTTCACAGGTCAAGTACAACTTGTTATTATTATAGGATGTCTTCGTTGACGTTTACGATTTACTTTTATATGACATGTACAATATGAGCATGAGCTGAGGATATAGGTACTTGTTACAAACAGTTGTACATGTTCTTCTTCTTCTTCTTCTTCTTTTTATTACGAGAAGATGAATTCGTAAATAGAATAAAAATAAACACATGTGTGTACTATAATAAGACCACGTTTTTATATTCTTGGACATAAGAAAACTCCTCCATATCTCCACTAAAAATTAGTATTATTTAAAGAATTTACTATTTGATTAGTATCATAAGGGGATGAGAAATACTCTGCTGCACGTGTATTTTAGAACATCCCATCAACTGAAAATGTTACTAATAATTATATTCCTCAAAGGAATAAAATTCAAAGACTATCAGATACTGCTAGTAACAATTTGTATATACTCTGTTACACACATTCAATTTAAAATCTACAATTAATTGGCATCGCTTGTTTTGATACACGATTTCTATCAACAATTATTATTGTGAAAGCAATTTAATTGTACAAACGGATTACAAGGAACGTATGATTTTCATAAATGTTTGCCGTATGTACATCAATATATTAATATTGACATATGCAATTGAATGGAATTGATAAACTTGAACTAAGACTATTAAGGGAATTGGAATCGAATATGAATTTACAATCAATAGGAACGTGATTTGTAATTTTAAACGTAAGGGAGTTGAATAGCAACATCATCACCAGTATACGTATAGGTAAGACAAAAAAAAGGAATGTAGAATAATCCATAGGTGCATAGAATTATATTTAAAGAAATTTTGTATAAAAAATTACAGAAGAAAAACCAAAACAGCTCAAAAATTTATAAGCACTGTGCCAATTTAAACGTTATACAGGGTTTTTCAAGTTGATGGGCTATTAGAAGTAGGTATACGAATTAGTAGAAGGAATTATATTCTGAAACTCGGGCTCATTTGGTTATTGTTTATGCCGCTTCTTTTAAAAATATTTTCAAGTTCGATTTACATCCGGTTATACCGGAAGTCGACACCAACTTTGTTATTTTAAATGGATACTATATTTTTTACGCTGAATTCGAATAAAACGTGTAATTTTAAGGTGAGTTTGATAACCAACTTGTACACCTATGACGATCGGTTTCTGAGTTAATTTAATTTATAGAAAAAAAATCGTTACAGCAACCCAAATTATAAAAAATCATAACTTCCACAAAATACGACTCAGATTCTTGAAATTTTTACTGGTAATAGCTGAATATTAGTGCTAACGCCTGACATAGTTTAACTAAACAATTTATACAGGGCGTCCAAAATAAAATTCTAAATTTTAAGAACTTCAAACACGAATAACTTCGTTTTTTCAAATGGCACCTACCATTTTTTATTGTTTCAATCGAACCTTTTTTTATCCTCTTTTATTTGAAAAATTTTAAGCAATTTTTCATTTAATAGAAATATCTATAATTCTAATATTTAAAAAAAATCGAAATTTTGAACTGCTACAATCAAATTCTCTGGTTCATTTAAAATTTTAAGAAATGTAAAAAAAGAAAGGTTAGGTTAGGTTACGCGAAAATATTGTTAATTTTTTTTTTAAATAAATTATAGAAACAAATACATAGTAAGATTTGTTTTTTTTTACCATAAGTTTCCATCAAGTAAATCTGGATTATGTTAGTCAACCTTTTGGTAGGTAGTTTATGGTAAGTACAATCGAACTCGGTTATAATGAAAACAAGGGGACTTACTACTACTATTACAATTTTATTCCTTACAATGGAGTATCCAAGAGGGGGGGGGGGATAATCAACATTTATCCTTTAAAAGGCGAAAGCAAAACGCGTCATTTTGTTTACGTTTTATAGCTCATAAAATCTTGCACTTTTAGTTCCCACTTCGTGACCTGTACTCTGCAATAGTATTATTGTTAGGGTAAAAGTGGGAGAGACGCCATGTGAGGTGAGACGCCATACCTTTGGTAATTCGGTGAGTGAGAAAGAGATAGATATATTTCTCACTATTTTTAATTACCCATAGACGCTTCCTTCGCGACGTGTCAGTTCTTGTTCTTCTTGCAGCTAAAAAACGCAAGTTAGCTGGTACAGCATCTTCTGTCTCAGCATCTACCCCAATCGAAGATGATATAAATGTGTACACAGAATGCTGGGAAAATTATTATTTAACAAAAAAAAATACTGATTGGATTAAACGTTCCTTGTGCCAAAAGTGGCTACATGAGTCATGTACTATGTATTCTCCACATTGCAATAATTGTGGTAGGGAATTTTTATGTTAATTCTAAAATTACTTAATTACAATTATTGTAATACTTAATACTAATGTATCTTTCGATTAAAAAATTAATGGTTGTTTTAAAATGATTTTCTTATTTTTTTTCATAATTTCAACAAACAGTATGGCGTCTTTCCCACTTTTACCTTATTCTCATTTCGCGATTGAATAGATAATGTGTACTTACGTGTATTAAATTAGTATATAGTCAGGTGGGTATTAATAGAAATAAATCTAAGTAAGTTTAAAGATACTAGCCGTTAGTAATACTAAACTTTAAAAAATGAAGCTAGACTTCTTTTAAAATGAAGAAAACGTATCGCGATTGTAACAGTATACAGGGTGATCGTCTTGAAATTAAATCTTAACAAATTTATTAAGTCAATTTTTATTTTTAGGTCGGGTGACATTTCCTTTTTGTTATTCACTTTGACTGAATGATTTTGTTTGATTCTTTAGGATAACAAGGTTACGGTATGTAACTAAGTTCGTGTTGTCATGGTCTTATCATTCCCTTATACATGATGTTTTACTGTTTTTAACTTGCACATTTTCTTAATTATTTCATTACCTTCCTCTTCATAGCTAATCCAACCCTTAAAATTTTAGTAACGATTTATCATCCAAAATATTAAACTTAAAGATTACGCTGCGTCTCAATTTATGGGTCGAAGAGACTTCTCCCTTTTGCACTTTCTTTTGTTGGGGTATTTAAAATTTATATGCTACACGGAGAAAAATAATCATGATTTTATTACTTGATGGGTCAAGCAAAATTTTTCTAGTAAATAATACTAGAATTCTCATAAAATGTGATTGGGTGGTATAAAACAATTTTTCATTCTTTCTAATAATTAGTATTAGAATAATCAAGCTAAATAAGTCTAGACTTTTTTTCTCTACCTCTCGATTATTTTATCGTGTTGTAAAGAAAAAAATACTAGAATGAGAATAGTTTAGTAAAATTAGTGATAAGAACTGTAAAAAATATTTTCTAATCAATTCAATTTTACTAGAATTTAGTCTCAACACCGAACGTAGATTGACTAGCCATTTCTAGTAAAATCTCCTTATTAGTAATGTTTGCTAGAATTCTAGCAATATTTTCATGATTGTTTTCTCCGTGTACTGAATGTGATCGAGTTACGCCAGCGTATCATTAGTGAATGCAGGAGAACAATTCCCGAAATGCATGCGGCAAAAATTTTAATAATATTCATGCAATTGTATGGAAAAACTCATTTTGAACATTAATTAAATTAAAATCTAATTTTTTTTATAAGGATATTTTGAAAATAACTTTCCAGTAATATAATTTTTGAGTTGCGTTTAGAAGAAAGAGACATTTCCCTATTTGAATCTTAAAGATTGGATTATTAGTGAAAAGGGTGGAAATGACAGGATCGCCATTTCTGCATTACAAAATATTGACGTGTTCGTGGAATTTTCCGAAATTTGCCTTTTTTTAAACAAAAGGCTCCCTGGCTCGTTTTCAATGTCAAAGTAGTTTCTTGTGTTCCATGTGAGAAATCCTTTAAAGCCCAATTGGGCGCATTTCGTTGCTGAAAACAACAAAATTAAAGTTTCGAGTAAATTGTTATTCGCCCAATTAACTTCTTCGCCTTCATGAGGACGCTTTCAAAAACGACATTATTTCCATGCAATTGGTCTTTCGCTGAAGACGCCGGATTCCGCGATTTTGTGAGCAATCTCTCTCTGATGGCATTTTAGTGCTTCCTCGGCGCGTGACTTTTAAATGTGAATCATCTTCGTCCTATTACCCTCACACGCAGTATCATTAAAGAAGTATTTTTTTCATCTAAAGCATATCCGCAAAACGTACACACGTACAATTGTGGTTGTTGAACGCATATAAATACACTAAAAATGCATGTTTGTATGTAGTGAAGTGCGTACGTACACAACACAAGTTTACAGAGTTGTACAACGTATAACATAACATTGTAGTGTACAACGAGCGTCTTTATGATACACGCACGATGAATTTTAATTGGAAAATGTACGGCTGAGGAAAACCGTAAAATGCGCGTAACGATAATTGAATTTAGCTTCCGTATTATGTCGGTACATACATCTCCCACAACTAACTGTATTAGTATTAGTTTAAATAATCTTGGATTTACTCGACGGTTACTTTTTGTGATAAGTAACTTATTTTAAAAACACATTAGAAATTTGTTCATTATCATTTTATTTTCCGCGCAGTTTTTAAAAAATCTATTAACTTTTTTATTCGTATTGTTACGTAATTCACAATTTCACGTATTTATCTCAACACTTTTTATTAAATTAACTCTATAACAACAACGATTCAATAACTATTTTGATAACAACAACAACTCAATAACTATTTCGCTTGTCAATCGCTTTCTTCTCTTCTCGCTTATATCAGTCGCTCTCTTCTATCGAATACTCTCTCCATAACTGTTCAACGCTGTTCCTTATATAGTCTTATGGACGTTTCTAGGCAACTCTCGAAACGTCCAGCAACTCTCGGACTTTCTGGAACGCGTCATAGATTACTTCCACACAATTTTCGCAGTCGGCGCTTGTCAACGTCAGAATGACACATCTGTCACAGTATATTTTGCTGAATAAATTCCGATTAGTGTAGGGGGACTAATAGAAAGCCTGCCTGTTACAGTCGTCTTCATATTCCATGAATATCAAATGGTCGGTAAAATTTTTACCTTTAGTGTTTATGTCATGAGTATGAATATAAAAGTGTTTCACTTGCAAAAGAAATTCTGTTCACATTTTTATTGTTTCCTTCAAATCATAAACCGTGCGCATAAGTTTTTACGTACGTACATAACACGAATGAAACTAAAAAGACACACATTAACTTTTTTTTGGTACAAACCGTCTCGTGACATTTTATGTACATGATTTTCTTCGTTTTTAATTCAGTTTTAAAGCGCGTTGCGCGCATATTTCAGAAGATTAAATTATCCCATAAAAGATTCAATACCGGGCGTCTTATTAAAATTCCGCATCTTTTTAATATCGCATTGGACGTTACAATAACATGGTGGTTAGATACAGACGTCCTAGGTACGTCTACTGATACATAATAAATGCTAAGTATTAAGCTTATATTAGACTCGCATACGTTCATTAGATAGCTCGAGTCGGGGTAGTTACCTCGACGGGCATGAACATTGAATTTTATCGTCGACCATTTATTAGAAAACCTGCAAGTTGCAGGAGAAACAGAAAAATAAAAAAATATGGAGAGAATCCGTGCAAATGTCGGCGCAAATGATAGTTTTAAAGGAGTATCTAATTATATTTCTGTATAAAATGCTGATGAACGAGAAATTGAGTGTATAGTCTGGTTAATTTAAAATTGCGGTTGGAGTAATAAAACATTGAAGATATTTACGTTGCAGGAACAAATTGTTAACAGAGTACAAAACGATTTCATACGAATTCTCATAACTGCCCTGGGGATAAATTTGGTGACAGTTTGATGGTCTAAACTCTCACATTTAACGACTCAGACTATGATATATCTACTTTTATCATGTCGTGATATTGCAAATGCACGTAGGCGTAAACAAGATTGCCACTTATTGTCAGCTTAATTGCCAAAGCTTGAGAATATTGAATTTTATAGTCGGCCATTTAATAAATATATACTATAACTTGTACAAGTAACAGAAAAATAAAAATATATGGAGAGAATCCATGCACTAGTTGGCGCAAATGTTAGTTTGAAAGGAGTATCTAATTATATTTTATTAATTATTTGTATAAGTGATGAAAAAATTATTATGTTGTTAATTTAAAATGCGTTGAGTAATAAAACTAAGAATCTAGGAACAAATTTAGGTACAACGTTTCATTGATTCTAATGCCCGGATAAATTTGTAAGTTTATGTCTAAATCCACTTTAAATCGCATGATAATTACTTTTATCATGTCGTATATTAAATGCAGTAGGCTAAAAAGATTGCCACTTATTGTAGTTTATTCCAAAGCTTAGCTCTATAGAAGGCTGATGAACGAGAAAATGAGTGTATAGTCTGGATAAATTAAAATGGTGGTTGTAGTAATAAAACATTCAAGACATTTGCTTTGCAGGAACACTGTTAACAGAGTACGAAACAATTTCATTCGAAATATGTATGTCATAATATCATAATTGCCCACCCCACAGGGATAAATTTGGTGACGTTTGATGGTCTAAACTCTCACATTTAACGACTCAGACTATGATACATCTACTTTTATCATGTCGTGATATTGCAAATGCACGTAGGCGTAAACAAGAATTGCCACTTATTGTCAGTTTATTGCCAAAGCTTGAGAATATTGAATTTTATAGTTGGCCATTAAATAAAAATATCTATAACTTGTACAAGTAACAGAAAAAAAAAATATATGGAGAGAATCCATGCAAAAGTTGGCGCAAACGTAGTTTTAAACGAGTATCTAATTATATTTCTGTATAAAATGCTGATGAATGAGAAATTGAGTGTATAGTCTGGATAATTTAAAATGGCGGTTGTAGTAATAAAACATTCAAGATATTTTCTTTGCAGGAACAAATTTTTAACAGAGTACAAAACGATTTCATTTGAAATATGTATGTCATAATATGATATCTGGCCACCCCACAGGGATAAATTTGGTGACAGTTTGATTGTCTTAACTCTCACTTTTAACGACTCAGACTATGATACATCTACTTTTATCATGTCGTGATATTGCAAATGCACGTAGGCGTAAACAAGAATTGCCACTTATTGTCAGTTTTATTGCCAAAGCTTGAGAATATTGAATTTTATAGTCGGCCATTTAATAGATATATACTATAACTTGTACAAGAAACCGAAAAATAAAAAAACATGGAGAGAATTCATGCAAAAGTTGGCGCAAATGCTCGTTTTAAAGGAGTATCTAATTATATTTCTGTATGAAATTCTAATGAACGAGAAATTGAGTGTATAGTCTGGATAGTTTAAAATGGCGGTTGTAGTAATAAAACGTTCAAGATATTTACCTTGCAGGAACAAATTGTTAACAGAGTAAAATACGATTTCATTCGATATATGTATGTCATAATATCATAATTGCCCACCCCACAGGTATAAATTTGTAGACAGATTTGTTGTCTAAAATGTCACTTTTGACGACTATAATATGTTTACTTTGATCATGTCGTAATATTGTAATTGCACGTAGGCGTAAACAAAAATTGCCACTTATTGTCAGTTTTATTGCCAAAGCTTGAGAATATTGAATTTTATAGTCGGCCATTTAATAGAAAGACTATAATTTGTACGAGAAACCTAAAAAATAAAAAAATATGGAGACAATCCATGAAAAAGTTGGCGCAAACGCTAGTTTTAAAGGAGTATCTAATTATATTTGGGTATGAAATGCTGATGAACGAGAAATTGAGTGTATAGTCTGGATAATTTAAAATGGCGGTTGTAGTAATAAAATATTCAAGCTATTTACGTAGCAGGAACAAATTGTTGACAGAATACAAAACAATTTTATTTGAATTATGCGATAAAATCGTAACCGCCTACAGGGATTTAGTCTGAGTTATTATATTACAACTGCAGGTAAGCGTAAACAAGAAAAATCACTCGTTGGCCGTTTTATTGCCTGAACTGCTATTATAAATGACTTAGACTATAGAAATATTTCTCTGAGACTGTATGTGGATCATTTTTAGGGTTCCGCACCTCAAAAGGAAAAAGCGGAACCCTTATAGGATCACTTCGTTGTCCGTCCGTCCGTCCGTCCGTCTGTCAAGACCCTTTTTATCAGGAACGCGTGGAGGTATCAAGCTAAAATGTATACCAAATACTCAGGTCTATTGTCTCTTGGAGATGTGAAAAAATCAAACTTCTAAACCAACGCAATCAAAAGATACAGCCGTTTATGCCGCAAATTTCCGCAATTTTTCGAATGAAAACCTACAGGGTACTTCCCGTGAACATCATATAGGTAATAAAAATATTTTTAATAATTTTAAAGTTACTACCCCTTTCCTCATGAACGCGTAGAGGTATTAAATTGAAATTCATATCAAATACTCAGGTCTATAATACCTTTAAGCAGTAACAAAATCAAACTTCTATGTCAACGCAATAAAAAGAAACAGCAATTTAAGCCGCATATTTTCAAACTCGCAACTACTCGCAAGGGAATCAAAACCTAAAGGGTACTTCCAGTCGATTTAGAATCTTGAAATTTGGCATGAAGCAATGTTTTATAGCACATATAAAGGAAAAATTCCGAAAACCTTAAATTTTTAGTTACATCACATATATACAGGTTTGTACGGAACCCTCGGTGCGCGAGTTCGACTTGCACTTGGCCGGTATTTTTCAATGTCACGTTACATATACTGTCTCAAAAATTCTCCAATTCATTTCAAAAAACAAAATACGTACTGTATGTAGTTTAATAATTAATCCACACGCAATATAATATAAGAATGTACTATAGTCCGAGTCATTTAAAGTAGCGATTTATGCAATAAAATGGGTAATAAGTCAGCCTTTATTCACGTCCACGAGCAATTATGATAACGTCATGTTTTGAAAGAAATAAACGTAATACTTTTTGAGGTACAATCTCCGTTATAGGGCATTATACCGAGCAAAATTATCAACAACGAATTTAAAAATCGCAACTGTATTTTTTTAACAGAGACTTAATCATTTACTATTTACAGATTTTCCCTGTTTTTGGACATCGTTGCTAACGACGTATTTCGTTAATGACAATCATTTGTGGGTTTTGTCCTTTTCTTGTTCATCAAAACGAGTATCTACCTATAGGATAGATTTGTGCAATAGTTATGGATAATAAGGTCACATTCTGTTAGGGTGTCTAAATATCTATGGATTAGCAAAATCGTTAGACTTGTGGATAAGATAAAATGATATTTAAGCCTGACCAAGAGAACAGGATGAATATAAGCGTGGCAGTGATATATGTAGGTATAAACAATAAGAACAAGATCAAGAACTAAATAAATGCTCTTAGAATTCATCTTGCTCGCCACCTATTTGCCTATATTCTACAATAGGTACTAAAGACATTTTTTGTTAAAAAAATGGTTAATGAGTATTTATGTAATTCATACAGTACATAAACTTACCATTTCTATTTTAAATTCCGATATTACGTAAAGCAATCAAACGCGAACAAACAATACTCTACTTTTGTACCGTACAATAAACCAGTCAATCCGCTTTGCTTGGCGCTCGAAAACAAACTAATTGAGTCAATAACAAGTTCATAAGGACGAACTCGTATTTTCCACACTTATGTAAAAAAAACAGACAAACAGATGGATGTGGGTACCTGTTGAACTACGATAGCACGATAACATCTTCATTAAATTGAAAGAAAAACGTTAACGTTAGACGATCACCAACTTAGATAATACAGTTAGTTAAGTTAATCTGCAAATAATTGTACGAATAAGGGAGAACAATGTTTACTAGTTTATTGACATTAAAAAATAAGAATAGGGGCGAGTAGGATTTGCGTCCTGAATTTTCATTGTTAATTGTCCTACACTACAATTTACTGGAGTGCAGGTAGTTCTGCTTGATGTTGGATTGTTGGTTGTAATAATTGATATTGTAATGATAATGAAAGTCTAGTTTAAACGGCACTTATAAAGATTTATTTACAAAAAAAAACAAGGAAAACGCAGAATAAAATATATACAAGTATTTGAATTAATTATTGAATAAATGGGAGTGCGGCGCACGAACTTGAGAGATAATGTTACGAGTACTTGCCAATTAAGTTGGTGTGAGCATAATTAACGAACATTGTTTGAGTCTCTTTCACCGATTCGCCACACAAAATTTAGTTTCTTTAAATGTCAACTTTAAGTAATAGTTTTGTCACAGTATCAAATTCATGGTTGGTTTTCGATAAGGGTCTCTTTTTGCCCAAATGTTAAAATTACACTTATGGATGACACGGTGATAAATTTGTCAAGTCAATATGAGGAATTGGTCAAAAGAAAACAACACAAATTTATCCTTATTGCTTGCAGCCCCATTTTGTGAAAGCGTATCCAATTACACTAGTAAAGACACTTGTCATCCATAAGGTTCAGAAAGGGACTCACCCCCTGCCCCGCTTACCTTCAAAAAGGCGTCGTTTGAATTGAGAATAGAGTTCGATTTTAGCTAGCAAACAAGCTAGACGTTGATTACAATTAAGTTTATTATAAATGTAAATATTTTCAGTGTGTAAATAGTTGTTCAGATTCTTTTATTAAATTTATTTTAAAAACCACATTTAAACGTCTATGCGTATTTGTCAACGAATAGTGTGAGCAATTAATTTTGAATGCACTGCTTTACCCTGTCCTGATAATAATCAGTAAGCAGGATATTGCCCAAACAACATATGGTCCTTCGAGCCGGATCTTCAACAAATTGGATAATCTGAAGATTTCGGAATTAGTGTGAAGACGTTTATTTGTGGATAAGTGAGAAAAGTGTCCTTAAATAAAAATTGTGCTTGACTAATTATACTTCAAATGCGTATTGTGTGAAGTGTCTCAAAGTCGAATCTAATCACAAAACGGAGTACACTAATGCCAGAATTGTGAAAATATAAAATACATCGTGAATAAAGTGCATCAACGTGCCAACAACAGAGTTCTGAACAACAACGCAACAGCAACAATCGAATCCGCAGCAAATTAATCGAACGTCGCAATTATTCATCGAACTCCACAGCAAATCAGCAAGGTTATCTCCGGATCATCTAACGTCAGGAATCATCGAACAAGCTAAGTAAACGTATCTCTATCCTAATTTAAATCCTTTTATTACCTTACTCAATTCAGTTGTACTTTCTAATTCAATTTGACTAATTCGCTTATTTCATTTATCTAAAAATGCCTGATAATACCGAACAGTTAGACAAATTAGTGCGTCAAAGAGCAACAATTAAATCTAAATTGACTAAATTCGCCCACTTTATTGATAATGAAGAAAACCGTCGCAATAAGACAGAAATCAAATTACGTTTATGCAAAGTAGAGGGTCTTTTAAATGATTTTGAAAAAATTCAGATAGAGATAGAGTCATTAACAAAGGAACCGTCAAATGAATATGATGATTTCGAAAACGTTTTCTATGCCATTATAAGTCGCGCACATGATATCGTTGACGCTCAGATTCGAAGTGTATCATTAGGAAGCGAAAGCAATGTTAATGAAAATCACCAAATTAACATACGTTTACCCAAAATTGAGTTAGTTACGTTTGACGGTGCATATGAGAAATGGCTTGATTTTTATAATTCTTTTGATTCGATGGTCCATAGTAATCAAAATCTGACAAATATTCAAAAATTGCACTATCTCAGATCTTGTTTGAAAGGCGAAGCGGAATCTATTATAAGCGCACTAGAATCATCTAATGAAAATTATTTGATAGCAATTGAATTGTTAAAAGGTCGTTATGACAATAAACGTATAATTATTCAAAATCATGTGAAATCGTTAATGGAATTGCATTCAATAACAAAAGAATCTGCTGGTGAATTAAGAAAATTAATCGACACAATTCGAAAACATCTACGCGCGTTAAAATCATTAGGAGAACCCGTGGACACATGGGATACATTGTTAATTTACAATATTACCTCTAAAATAGATAGGAATACCCACAGAGAATGGGAAAAATCAATTGTAGGTTCAGAGGTACCGAATATGAACGTGTTTATGGAATTTTTAGAACAGAGATTTCAAGTTCTTCAGGTAACAGCGAACAATTTAAGAGTGAATGCGGATAATACCGGCACTAAAATCAAGTTTCAGAATCATCCGAATAAGCGGCAAGTATTAACTGCTGCACAAAAATCAGATCTATGCGCAATTTGTAAAAAGGGTCATAAGGTGTACGAGTGTGATACATTTCAAAAGCTGTCGGTCAAAGAACGGGCAGATAAAATAAAATCGTTAAATTTATGTTTTAATTGTTTGAAGACAGGACATCGGAATAATGACTGTAGGTGGACAGGTTGTAAAAAATGTGGAAAAAAGCATAACACTTTGCTGCATTATGCAAATCGTGAAAATAATAGTCCGGACACCATAATCGAATCTCAATCACAAGATGGTACTTCAGGTCAATCAAATGTAAAGGTACATAGTGCTTTAATGTCATCGCAAGTATTGTTGTCCACTGCCTTAATTAAAATAGAAGATAAATACGGCAAAATGTTTCAAGCGCGAGTTTTACTAGATAGTGGATCGCAATCAAATTTTATCACAAACAATTTTGCAGATAAACTAAAATTGCCGCTGAAGAACGTGAATCTTCCTGTTGAATCATTAAATCAATTAGAAACGCGAATTAAACATTCAATTAAAACAACCATTCATTCAAAAATCGGTAACTACAAGGAAAAGGCCGAATTTTTAGTATTACCCAAAATTTGTAACAATTTACCCAATCATTTCATAAATAAACAATCACTACAGCTACCCCCGAATATAAAATTAGCAGATCCACAATTTCATGTACCAAGCGAAATCGATGCATTATTAGGAGTTGAAATATTTTTTAAACTTATGTGTGTAGGACAAATTGAAATTCCGGGCCATGGAGCTCGACTTCACAAAACAAAATTAGGGTGGATCTTAGCTGGCAAAATAGGTAGTAAACAGAATCAATTGTCAAAATCAAATTGCATGACTTCACTTAATACGTTGCAAAAAACTATAGCTAAATTTTGGGAAATTGAAGAAGGAGAAAAGAAAACCTTTTTATCAGAGGAAGAATATCAAGTAGAGTGTCATTTTAAGGAAAATACTAGACGCGACCCCGTAACCCAACGATACATTGTTCGTTTACCATTTAATGATAAAGTAGATAGTTTAGGTGAATCGTACAAATTGGCAGAAAAACAATTTTATGCGTTAGAGAAAAGGTTAGCAAAAAATATTGAATTAAAATGTGAATACGTCGAAAGCATGCGTGAAGCTATTGTATTAGGGCATATGGTAGAAATAAAACAAAGCGAAATTCAACCAAAGCATTGTTTCTTGCCACATCACCCTGTAATTAAAGATTCGAGTACTACCACTAAAGTTAGAATCGTGTACAATGCGTCTGCAAAAACAAGCACGGGCATTTCTTTAAATGATTGTTTGAAAATAGGACCGGTTGTTCAAAACACGTCTTTTGACATCATACTCCGTTTTCGAGTCCATCAAATTGTTATGCTATCTGATATAGAGAAAATGTATAAACAAATACGACTCGACGAGAGAGATTCCCAATATCAGTTAGTTTTATGGCGCGAAAAGGAAGATGAAAAATTGAAAATATTCATGATCCCAGTAGTTTTATTCGGTAGCGCGTCGGCACCGTATTTAGCTACGCGTATATTAAATCAGTTGGCCGAAGACGAAAAATTAAAGTTTCCTTTGGCAAGTGAAGTATTAAAGCGGGATTGTTATGTCGACGATGTAATCACAGGTGCGGATAATGTTAAACATTGTAAAAAATTACGCGATGAATTAATCGAAATAACAAAGTCTGGCGGTTTTGTACTTAGAAAATGGATTTCAAATAGTCCGGAAATAGTGAAGTCAATGCCGGCAGAATTGTCCAACATAAATTTGTTAACCGACAATATTTCGCAAACCAAAACATTAGGAATTCAATGGAATAATTTAAAGGACATAATAACGTATAATGTTACCGAAGAATTTGACAAACAAATAACTAAACGAAGTGTATTGTCCAACATCGCGAAACTTTATGATCCTATAGGGTTATTAGGCCCCGTAATTGTATCGGCGAAAATTGTAATGCAGTCTTTGTGGCAATGCAATGCTGGGTGGGATGAATCGTTACCACACAATATTCATACCGCGTGGATAAACCTTAAGAAAGAGCTGCCCAGATTAAATGAAATCAAATTCGATAGAAAGGTGATTATAAACGATGCAACTAGTATAGAAATTCATGGATTTTGTGATGCCAGTGAAAAGGCATACGGAGCCTGCATTTATATTCGGTCAATGAACAAAGAAAGCAAGGTTCTTGTTAATTTGTTATGTTCAAAAAATCGTATAGCGCCACTTAAAACAGTATCGCTTCCAAAATTAGAATTATGCGCGGCGTTATTACTTTCTCAGCTTGTTAAAACCGTGTTAAACTCCTTTCATAAAAGCATAAATAAAATATATTTGTGGTCAGATTCGTCGATCACATTACAATGGATTAAAACGCAACCCTATCTTTTGAAAACCTTTGTCGCCAACAGAGTGGCTCAAATTCGCGAAATCACTAACACGATGCACTGGCGACACACACCTTCGCAAGAAAACATCGCAGATGTACTTTCGCGTGGTCAGTTGCCGAAAGAATTTATTAAAAATAATCGGTGGAAGACAGGTCCATTATGGCTTAAAGAAGATGAATCACAATGGCCAAACGGTTGCATAGAATCGGTACCACTGTGTGAACTAAGACCCGTTCATGCTCTAACAACAGGTGTAGTAAAAGAAAACGATTTGTTAACTAAGTATTCAACAATAGGAAAACTACAACGGGTCATAGCATATATATTAAGATTTAAAAATAATATTTCAAAATTCAGTTCAAAACGGTTTGGTAATTTAACTATTAATGAATTAAACGAAGCTCTGTTGATTGTTTTAAAATTAACTCAAAACGAATGCTTTAAAACAGATGTAAAACAATTAACGAATTCAAACTTTATTAGTATCAGTAGTTCACTTCGTGCTTTAAACCCCTTCCTAGATAAAGACCGATTAATTCGTGTAGGCGGACGCTTAAAAAACTCAACAATATCATATTCAGCAAAGCACCCGATCCTTTTGCCTAAAAATCACCATATAACCGATCTAATAATACGCGAGCAACATTTAATAAATCTTCACTGTGGCACTCAAGCAACGCTTAACGCAGTGAGGCTAAAATACTGGCCCCTAAATGGTAAAAATGCAACAAAAAAGATAATTCGTAAATGTGTAGTTTGTTTCCGGGTTAAACCGACTGATTTTCATTACTTTATGGGTGATCTACCCCGAGATAGAGTTGTTCAAGCTCGCCCATTTTTAAATTCAGGTGTTGATTATTGCGGACCATTCTACATAAAAGAAAAGAAACATAGAAATAGAGGGAAAGTAAAGGTTTATGCGTGCATTTTTGTCTGTTTTACCACAAAAGCCATTCACATAGAGTTGGTTACAGATTTAAGTACGGAAGCATTTCTAGGATGCTTACGTAGGTTTTTTGCAAGGCGTGGCTATGTGTGCAATTTATATTCCGATAATGCTACTACTTTTGTAGGAGCAAAACATCAAATAGAAGAATGGGTTAAATTAGTCAATTCTAAATCACATAATGAAATTATATCCAAATTTTTATTGAATAAAGGTATTCGATGGCATTTTTCACCACCACGATCTCCACATTTTGGGGGTCTTTGGGAGGCAGGGGTGAAGTCATTTAAGCACCACTATCTTAGAATAATCGGGGATAAATTATTTACATATGAAGAATTAGAAACGTATACAACGGAAATTGAAGCGATCCTTAATTCCCGACCAATTACTCCTTTATCTGAAGATCCCAACGACTTAAGAGCATTAACCCCAGCCCATTTCCTTATCGGAGATATGTTTACAAGCCTGCCCGATCCAGAAATTCCAGAGCCAGTTAATCGGCTGTCCAGCTGGCAGCACATACAATTCATGAAGCAGCACTTCTGGAAAAGGTGGTCTAAGGAATATTTAAATCATTTGAGCATCCGTTCAAAGTGGCAGCTTGCAAAACCCGAACAAATAAATGTAGGAACCATGGTTCTTCTTAAAGAGGACAACGCAGCCCCGTTAAATTGGCCACTAGGTCGAATAATTGAACTGTTCCCCGGAAAAGATGGTAAGGTGCGAGTAATAAGTGTCAAAACGAATTCGGGTGTGTATAAAAGAAGCATCACGCGAGTTGCGCCGCTACCAATTGACAATTAAATAAGTGAGTGTGAAATCAAATGACACTAATGTTCTTGTAAATTTATGTATTAGTAAAATTAATTTCATATCTATGTTTAATGTATATAGGATAGTTTCTCTTTAAGTTTTGTGATTGAAATTCAATGTGTATATATGTGTGTTATAATAAGTACCTACTCGTATCATGTTATTTTATCCATTGCTAGATATATCTATCTATTTAGTTAATCTTTTAATTGTTCGTCAACTTTTATGCGCGTTTTAATTTCCTTTAATATTATTAATTTGATAATTCACCTTTTAGATTTATGGTCTACTGTTTTATGAAATCTTAAAATATTATAAGTTCATTAGCTCATTAGATTGTTAATTCATTGTAAATTTAATTATTTGATGTGCATTTTCAACCTTTGTTGAACGTAGTACGTTCAAGGCGGGCGGCATGTTTGAGTCTCTTTCACCAATTCGCCACACAAAATTTAGTTTCTTTAAATGTCAACTTTAAGTAATAGTTTTCTCACAGTATCAAATTCATGGTTGGTTTTCGATAAGGGTCTCTTTTTGCCCAAATGTTAAAATTACACTTATGGATGACACGGTGATAAATTTGTCAAGTCAATATGAGGAATTGGTCAAAAGAAAACAACACAAATTTATCCTTATTGCTTGCAGCCCCATTTTGTGAAAGCGTATCCAATTACACTAGTAAAGACACTTGTCATCCATAAGGTTCAGAAAGGGACTCACCCCCTGCCCCGCTTACCTTCAAAAAGGCGTCGTTTGAATTGAGAATAGAGTTCGATTTTAGCTAGCAAACAAGCTAGACGTTGATTACAATTAAGTTTATTATAAATGTAAATATTTTCAGTGTGTAAATAGTTGTTCAGATTCTTTTATTAAATTTATTTTAAAAACCACATTTAAACGTCTATGCGTATTTGTCAACGAATAGTGTGAGCAATTAATTTTGAATGCACTGCTTTACCCTGTCCTGATAATAATCAGTAAGCAGGATATTGCCCAAACAACAAACATCTTCCCTGAATACATAAGGAATATTCCCGGCTTTCCCTGCAACATCTAGAAAACACCAGCAACGATCAATGGGAAAACAATTGGATTACTAGACGGCTGTAGAATTCCCTAGAAAAAGGCTGAACAGACTATATAAAGGCGAGACACTCACACCGAGTCAGTTGACAGTGAACAGCTGATGTTTGGAAGCGAAGCGATCGATAGGCGATACAGGCGAACCATAGTGGCGATAGAGTTCATAGAGAGCGAAAGCGAGTGGCTACGGTAACGGCGATTGAAAGAGACTTTTAGTGAAATAAATTGTGCGGACTTGTTCATAACTGTAGTGTAGTCAAATTAATTTTAGTTGTTAAATAAATTCGTTGTTTTGTTTTGTTAATTGTGTTTTCCGTGACCGAACACGTCACAATAATTTGGAACTTGTTTTGATAAGGACGATCGTTGTGAACTGAACTTCGCGTACGATGGTAAGATAGAAAAAGTGCTTTAGAAACGAATAGAATAATACAGATAAAAAGGGATGCTGACTAGTTTAGTTGAGGTGAAAAATGATTGACAGTTGTCGAAGGCAGGCTGGACAATAGGGTAGTAAAATAATAAAAATCAGAAAGTTCGAAGAAGATTGACAGAAAATTTATGAGTAGTGCAGGCAGCAGCAAGTGCAAGGCAATAAATGATATGAATTTATGGTATTTCTATCTTAAGAACGGTAATAAAAAGACAAAAAGGGTTTTTAACTGAGCGTAACGAAAAAAATTGAAAGATGCTCAGAAAAGTATACAATAGAAAATTTGTAAAACGCGTGACGGACGCAACATTCACGGAAAACCGTTACTTTAAAGTCCCAATTCAAGGACTTACCACGTGATTAGGTCGAAAAGCGATTACGACGTGATTAAATTCGAAGCCTCATAAGCAGTTGTGGAAAGAGGTTTGTAACATTTATCACGAAACAAAACTTCAAGTACATCAAATATATGAAGCATTTGTGAAAATATTAAGACTGGAATTAATCCACAAGGGCTTGAACTCTTAAGTTGTTTTCGAAACCAATTTTACAAATACTTCAAACCTTTTGACGCACTTGACATTTGAAGCCCTTCATGATATAAGGACTGAAAGCCCAGTCTACATGAAGTTAAGTCTTCGATCTTAGTGATAATTCCTTAACTTTTAACCTGAAGGTTTGAAACCTGTTGGATGAGAATTTACCCAGTTTTCATTGTTAGTTCGAAGCTTTAACCCTTGTGGAAAGCGCTTCAAGTGTATTTACTTAAGAGATTAAATTTAACTAAGAGGTCTTCAGATACACCAAAAGATACGAAAGGCTTGTGAAATTGGGTTCGAAAATACCTTGAGACTTGAATTAATCCAAAAGGGCTTCAATTCGTAAGGTGTTGTCGAAAGCCATTTTACAAATAATTTAAACCTTTTGATGCATTTGACATTTGAAGCACTTCATGATATAAGGACTGAAAGCCCATTCCACATGAAGTTAAGACTTCGATCTGGGTGATAATTCCTCAACTCTTTGACTTTTAAATTGTATCTGTAACTTCAAGGGTCAAAGCACTTTAATTAGAGGGGAGAATCTGTTGGATGAGAGCTTTCCCAGTTTTTATGATAAGTTCGAAGCCTTAACTCTTGTTAAAAGAGCTATGTATTGTACTGTAGCGACCAGTGACACAGTACGTGTGCGCGATAACAATTTGTGGCATGTACTTGTTATCACTAACATGCTTACGGCGTAAACACCGCACACGGTACTTTTCCTGTTATCAACTTACAAGATGTAAATCATTCTCCGGCGACAAGTAACAAGTTCAATTCTGGAATAATCGATCACTTTCTAATTATTACTCATCATTCGGGAATACACAGGATTCCTTCGAGTTCCTGTCTAGAAAGTTCGAAAGGTGTATATATAGTGATCATCTTTGGACCGGAAAACAGTTAGTTGGAAGAAAGCATCAGTGCGCGAATTAAAACCGACAATAGACAAAGTGATATAAATAAATTGTTATATAAATAAGTGAATTGTTGTGATATAAATGGTAGTTCTAAGTTAGTGTTTAAGTGTTATAAATAGTGTTAAATAAATAATTGTTTAAATAAATACTCTGACTAGAAAATTCGTTACAGTACTTTGAATTAAACCAAAAGGACTTTAAATAAATCAACAGACACGAAACACTAAGAAAAAGCTTCAAGAAACACTTCAAGACTTGTACCATATTAGACCATGAGGGTTTATCTTAAGGTGTTTTCGAAGTAATTTTCACAAATGCTTCAAAACTTTTGATGATTTGAAGCCCTTTTGGTTTAATTCAAGTCCTTATGACGTGTGTCCATTTCATAAAATCGCAAATATTCGAATTTTATGATATTTCCTTAAATCCATCAAGTTTAAAATATATTTCAGATTTCAAAGACCAGAGCGCACTTGAATTACAAGCTTTGGGATTTCGTTTGAAACAAGTTTTTCTAGTTTTCATGATGTGTTTCATTTCGAAAGCATGTCTATTTATTTATAATGAGGGCTTCATTTAACCAAAACTGCTTCAAATACATCAAACGACTTGAAGCATATTTTACAAGCCCTTCAAATCTTTTAATGTATTTGAAAGTCTCTTGGTTTATGCATTCTCGAAGCCCTTTTTGAAAATGCGTCAAGAGTCAAGACCTATGATGTATTTGAAGTCCCTTTAGTTTAATTCTAGCCCTCATGATATTTGTACTCAAGGCCCATTTCATTAGACCTTGGGTCTTCGAACCTTATAATAATTCCTTAAGTCTTTAAAATTTAAAATGAGTTTGAGATTTCAAAGACCAAAGTGCACTTCAATTGCAGGCTTCGGGCTTTGGACTTGAAACCTGTTGGATAAGAAGTTTTCCTAGTTTTGATAATAAATGTTTGATTTGGAGACCATAACCCTTTGTGTCTATTTATCATAATCGTTTGTGTTTATTTATAATGAGGGTTTGATTTAATCAAAACGGCTTCAAATACATTAAAAGACTTGAAGCCCAGTTCATAAGTGCTTGTATGTCTTTGAATTGATTTGAAGCTCTCTTGGTTTAATTCACGTCTTAAGGTATTCGAAGCCCGTTTTGCAAATGTTTCAAGATTTTTGATGTATTTGAAGCCCTTAGTTTAATTTAAGCCCTCCTGATATGTATACACAATGTACATTCCACGAAGGCTTAGGGCTTCGACTCCGGTGAAGTTGTAAATGTAACTTAGATTTCCAGGAATAAAATAATGCAATGTTTAGGATTAAGGGCTTGACAGTCCAACTGATGAAGACTTTTCAAGTTTTGATGATAAGTTATAGTACTTGTTATCAATCAATATGGACGTACCACCACTGGTTATTACCAACCTGTACTACAGAAAACAAAATTAGCATATTTTAAACATTAATGCGTCATTTTCTTGGTCTCAACTCAGTATATATTATTAATTAATTATCTAATTACCATTACTTAACATTTCCGTGATTTAAAATATATTGAAATAAAATTAAAATGCGAAAATCTTAGTCATATTTTTATAAATAAAACATATTTTACTTCGTTATTCGAATAAAAATTATTTAAAGCAATGTATGTTTTATTAGGTGTATTTATTTAGGTTTGTGTCCTTTATCTTACGATAAGGACGAGTGACGAGAACGTCCGGGCAGCAGAATATCATGTACATAGGTATAAAAAAAGTCTATGTCTAGGAGATCAGAATGTAAGATTATTTAAACGAAAGAAAAAGGCATATAAGTCGTCATCTATACTACAAAAGCTCCTAATTTGTACTAATATTAGTACAGATTAGCGTCCTTAATATTTATTAGCAAAATTTTGTAAAGAATATAACACAGAAAAATGCGTGAAAAACTGACAAATTCCATTTTATTTATAATCAAACACAGCTACCTACACTAATAATTTTTATTCGATCTCTAATTGCAAGAATGATAAAACAGGAAAGTAATAAACGATAAAAGCGTTCGATAATATCGATTAACGATTAAGTTAAGAAGGATAAGGGCAGTTGGCGTTGTGAAACGAAACGAAAAGTGCTTGATCTATATCTTCCTCTATAAAGTTTAATTGGCTGACCGTTTCAACTTTAATTAATCGCTAATCTGTCTTGAAAACTCGTCGGGATTTCTCAAAGGCGGCAATCGACGGAAAATGCTAATAAAAATGCATTGCATTCGCAAATACGTACACACAAAGAACCTACGAGTTTTACATTACAAGACGCAAATCAGAACATACATATTTATGTATACAGGGTGCTCTGAATTTTAAAATTTTACACAGATACACTTTTAACTTTAGCAAGGAACGGAAGTTGCGTGCGCATGATAATAACATGAAGTTAGCGTCACGTCTGCGAATTTTTTTGGAAACATGCGCAACCTGAGATTAAAAATGGTGTTTCTGGTCTCGGCGGTCGTCATTGTTGCCTGAAAGGGGCTACAAACCATTTTTTTTAGGTTTTATCCTTGTCAGAGGTTCAATCTTGTGCCAAGACATAAAACTCTTTCGTATAAATATTTTACTGTCTCTAGATTAACACCCTGTATACAGAAACATTTGAATACCTGAAACTTTTTTACGGTGCCGACTAAGTAACCTAATCCTATCTCGCACCAAGAGTTCTATTAAGGTATTTGATAAATTAGACTTGCGGTTTGCATACATACATACGTACACATTTATGAACTGTACTCCTGTTAGCTAGCAAGCCATGTAAATAAATTAACCAGTTGCTTTCGCGGTTTAAAGGGTGGTATTTGAATACTTCGTATCCTGTATTAAATTGCAAGGTTCCTCATATTGGCGGTTAATTCTTATTAAAATATGACATTCAGTTTACCATTTGATATGAATCAACAACTTCGGATCAAATTTACCAAAGCAAAGGAAATTTTAACCACCTCAAAAAGACCGAGACGTCTAGGGAGAGGGTTGGTGGGTGCAAAAATAACGAGATATTGGATATCAATAGACTACGATATTTTTAATTATTAAACTAACCCTTTATGTTACGCAAAAAATAGAACGATGAGAAGATGCGAAAAAAGAAATAGGGTGGTTATACTATACAGGGTGTTTCATGACGATCTGGAAGTACTATAAGAATACGTACAAAGGAACTATGAAACCAACAAAATTGGGAGTTTTTTGTTGCTAGTATCAATTGAGGAATATGGAAGAGGGTTAGGTTTTAAGGTTGGTGATTGTGGATTCAATAAAATATAATGGCACATCCCATTTTACCCTGTAATAAGCGTTGATAGAAAAAAAAATTAATCATGTGCAACTCAGTACATGTGAAAGAAGTGAAAATTCTTTGGCGATCTCTATACCTTTATAACGAATAAGTAAGTAATGTTTGGTGAAAGGAAGAGAGAGTACGAGAATTTTCAGGAATTATGTTTTGCAAATGAAAACACATACATACATCAATTTTTTTTTCGCTTCCGTTTATTTTTCCAAGTGCTTAAGAAACCGTAAACTATCAATAACTACAAGGAATTAAAATTATGGTAATACATAATAATACTCATTCTTAAATAAATATTAATTGTTGTTAAACAAACATTTACTGTAATATAACCAGTGGCGGCTCGTGGTCGAATACGAAGGGGGTTCACAAAGTTAATAACATGTAGGTAATATCAGAACATGAAGCGTATTTCACGATGTTGTTAATGCACCGCAGGCGAAGATTTTTAATATTTTTATGGCATTTAATAACACAATAAATAAAAACCTTAAGTTTACTTATACAGGAAATCCATTCGTCTATGTTTTGAATTAGCAAACACACTCAACAGGATTACCGGCAAAAATCAGGCACGGAAAGCAAAATAATGCGTTTAATTTATTACACCCACACAACCACGAAGTTTTTTTATACTGTTCTACTTTAAACACACGTTTGAACTTTTTATTTTTTTAAGGTACACTCTTGTGTCAGCTGTAGTTTTGGGCGAGGTGGACCCCTTTTCTTTATTTTGAAACGATTTTGAAAATTATTTGAATTTTCTTTAATATATTTTACCGAACACGACTCCATCATTTACGTAATATTTTAATTAACACGATTGTGCAATAAATTGTGCGTCATTTACAATTAGTGGACTTGATCTCTGAAATCTGAACATTCTTCTGAACATAATTTTTTTACTATAGGTTCCTACCAACACTAGCTTCCAGAGCCTTTAAAAATGACTCGTACTGGACATTTTCACCAGGTGGCAGGCTAACCGAAGTTGCAAAACGCTGGCAGAATGTCGGGTAGCCGTGCCGACGTAGCACGACATTATTCCGGCTGATTCCGGCTTCTCGTGCAGTGCACCTAAACGCTGTATGTTGAGTGTATTTTATCTTCCATTTCACGCGTCCGACTACCTCTCTCTCTAACACATGGACATCAAACGGAGTATCGCTCACGTGATATGTTCAGAATCAAAACTTGAACCAAAAAAGTTAGGTGAAGTCGTCAGCGACACAACAAAAATTTAAATATTTTCTATGGGTTACGGGTTGGTGTTTTGTAACTATGAACTATGAAATGGTAAAAGAGATGTATATTATACGATAATCATCAATAATATAATAAATATTAAAAGGATAAAATTATATGGTGTAACTAGTTCAATTTTTAAGGGGGTTCACTGAACAAATGCACCTACAGTAAAACCGCCACTGAATATAACTGCTATGAGATGCCGGTCGCTAACAGCTGACTGTAATACCGATATGCGCATGTGCGCCTTTCCATTATCATAGCTTCGCGAGACGAATCGTTACGAAATGTGTCGTTTCATGACCTTGAGATTTTACTCTCATCGCGCCCAAAGAAGTTTCACTTCAAAAATATGACAATTATATTATTAATAAGTTGACGTGAGATTTTCAATAATCCTTCCTCTCTTTAAATAAGATTTGATGAGATTTTGCTGTACCCCCCCCCCCAACCCCAATCGCCCCATTTTAGGTTCAGGTTATTTATTAACTCCCTTCATCATTATGATTGTACTAGATTTGTTTTAATAACATTTTAATGTTTCGTATTTTCGAGAAGGTCGATAATGAAATGGAAAAAGGAGAAATTATCTCCTGTAGGTATTAACTGATGTAGAAAAGCAATTAATTATATTATACAAAATGTAACGTCCGATTTACGGTCAACATCAAATTCCCGCAGTTTGTCGAATACGGGATGAATAATTGATTTGCATACGTGGATGTATTTGTCATTTAAATGCACGTTAACACTTTGATGCAGCTGTATGAATAAATTAAGCGCCCGTTGAATCATACAGCAGCCTCATACCGCCTACACTAAATACTAAACGATTTTTAAGTTATCTCGCATAGGCAACAAAACAAATTAATTCAGAAATTATCCCGTATTAAAAAAAAATAACCGGAAAAATTGGAAAAATTAGAAAAAATTTCACTAAATTAAATTGCATTTATAAAACTATTCTGAATGTTGGGTCGAAAAAAATAAACAAATCAAAACTTTAAAAAGGTGGCTTTTTCAAAAATGATTTTTTTTTTTGAAAAATAAATTCCATAATTTTGACAGAATTTAAAATTTTATAAAAGAACATATTATGTAGTAAATCAAATTACAGCTCATTTAAACATATTGAACTCGACAGAAATTTTAACTCACTATTTTAGTTACGAGCTGAGAAAATACACTGATAAAAAAATTGGCATTCGTTAAAAGTACCTACCTACCAATTTTTGCAATTTTCTATCTAAAATTAAAAAAACTAAACACAGTAAGAAAAATTGAAATTTTACCTTAAATATTTATAAAAACAAAATGTTCGTGATGTTCTAAATAGACCGGTTTGTAAGCTGTGTTGATTTTATATAATTAACATTTAAATATTTATTCAAACGAAGAAAAGTTTCAACAGATATATTTATTAAAAAGTATAATTGTTTCGGCCAACGGGCCATTTTCAAAGAGAAGATTTATCACTAAAACTAAAGGCTTAAAAAAAAAAACTTTTGGATCTTTCATTCCCACCAATGTTGGTGAAAGGGCTCCCACCAATGTTGGTGGAAGGGCTGTCCGTCCGGTCTAGGCTCTAGTGCAAAGTCGGAGGGTAGGGCGGAAGGCTCTCTTCAGCATCCTTTAGCCACCCATTGGTGGTGGTTGGGAAAGAAAGGTGAGACGGACGAATATTACTACCCCAGCATTTGTCTAAATGATCCATGGAAACCACAGAAAAACTTGGACCAGAGTAGTCGGCCCCGGAAACTTTTAAGTTTTTTTATAAAAATTACTGATTTTGTGGTCTATTGTCCCATTTTTTTTGTTGTGTGCCTGTAATTTATTTGTTTTTTTGCCATTTTTCCATAGTACATACGTTGCTTTATCATTCTCAACACTAAAATTACAGGTAACTGAACCAACTGGGTCGCAGTAAATGATTGATAGTTAAAAAAAGATAATAAATTCGTAAAAAATATATATTTTTTTTCCTTTTTTTATATTAAAAGAAAGTCTATGTCAGTTATGCTACAGATGTGTTTAAAAATTGTTATGGTTCTTTAGCTATCCAACAAAGTATAACAAGCTAGGGTATTATCAGAAATCTTACAAAAAAACTTTGATGAAATGCTTCCAGAGAGTAGTAAAAAATAACGGTATGTTTCACATGTCCGCCTCTGTTTCGCACACATACTCTCATTCTGTGTCAAGCCACTTTTCACTACACCAGTTGTAAATCCTCTTCTTATTTCGTTTGCCGCATCGATAATTTTCCACCTCAAAACATCAACAGATGTAATTGGATTAAAAAAATACCAAAAGCAAATAAATTAGAGGCACAAAACACAAAAAGAATGGAGCAATAGACCAAAAGATCGGTAATTTTTCTTTAAAAAAACTTAAGTCCGATAACTTAAAAACGGTTAAGTTTGGGTTACGGTCTTTCATAGTCAAATCAGTCAGAAAAGAGGGAAACTACAACCTCTTAAAGGATCTAGGTCGACTTAACCTGTAACCCTGTATATAGGGACGAAAGTAATAAGGAAATTCCCAGACACAGATATTCAGGTAAAACCAGTTACAAATTATACAAAAGCAAAGGCGAATTACTAGTTTCATATTCGGTTTGGTTATTTACTATTGATTTATTGTTGTTTGGCGTTTTTTTAATCACTAAGTTTTCAAGAAGGGTTAACTTTTTACTTGTTACAAAAGTATGTAGCAGTTTTATATTTTTTCCTCTCAAAAAATGGTTGTTGATTTCGCAATGTTTGAAAAAACCAGACGACATAATTTTAAGTTTAATGGATCTCTTATGTTCATCTAATCTGCTTTTTAGGGCACGACCAGTCTTCAGTTAAGTTTGGAGAAGTGGAGGCTTAAAGAAAGGGGGTGGAAATTTTAAATATGTATAGATTCTTTCAGATAGAAAGGCTATAGCGAGATAAGAATGGGTAGGATGCCCCCAAACGGATTGTGCTGTGTTTTTTTTCTGGTGATTACGACCAACATAAGATAAAGATTTGCCAAGTTTTAGCTCTTAATATTGTACCGTTGGAAAGTGAGGATTACTTGAAAAAAAATCGAAAAAAATTCATCTTTTCAACGGTTCGATCGATTTGGCTGAAATTTTAGTATGTTTTGCATATTTTTATAACAAAAAGAAGAAAAAATTATTAATATAAAAAGAAAATTTTAACCCCCCTAAAAAAATTATTCCATAAAACAAAAATTTTTTTTCATAAACTTATGGTCTTGGTACAATTACCAAATTTTTTTTTATTTTTCTAACACTATTTTTCACAACATATGATTTTTTCAAAATTTTTTTCTGGGTGCGTCATAGTTGAAAAAAATTAAAATGTCAAAAAAATTTTTTTTTACGTTAGGCTTTATGTACAGTCACGTTAATTTTTTTTGTAGATTTCCAAATGTATTCGACGTTGTATAAAATTTTTTCAAAATTTTTTTTCCAGATGCGTCGCAGTAAAAGCAATAGAATAAATTCTTATAAGAGTTAAAAAAGAAGAAATATCTCAAGATAATGTACTTGATTTATGCGTGAGTGTATCGCAAGGTTCTCTTACACTTGAAAAAAAATTCCGAAACAATTATAAATGACGTTAAATAGATTAAAAAATCTCCAGAAAAATTTACGTGATAGTACATAAAGCATAACCTCAAAAAAAATATTTCTAGACATTTTGTTGTTTTTAACTATGACATATAATTTTCAAAAAATTATATCATAGACTACTCAAATAGATGCACGACTCTCGGTATTTTTAGGACGACACTCAGCGCCATCCGTTGTTTGCCCTAGATTAATAAGATGATACTTGGAATATATATAAATGGAAATGGTAAAGGAACCTTTCAAAAATTTGCGCCATCTATACATAAAACTATGAAGCATCATTTAAGGCGCGCATTTCAAAATTAAACCAAAATTTATTAATTGTTTTAATTGGAAATTAAAAAAAAAAAACAAATATAATATTAACAAATTTATTAACAAAGTATATATGCAGTAATAAGTACAATTAGTACAATATACGAGTAAATAGCAAAACATCAATTAATTAAAATACTTAATAAATATTAAAAAAGTAATTATGTTATTATCAAATAAAACCCAATTTGAACGTTTAACGTATTTAGTCATTGAAATGCTTACAAGGTAAATACACACTTGGCACTGCATGGCGTCTCAGGTTCCCATTTACCATTTTGCATATAGGGTGGATATTCTCTTGTATACTGAACATCATTGCATTATTATCTTGGGGTAATTTCCCCACATCCTTCGACGCAGCATATTGTTGGGTGTATTTTCATTTTTTTATTATCTGCAATAATATCAACAGCAGATTAATAAACGATGACTGCCTATTAATTTAATTAGTTTTGATTCAAAGTTTCTAACAATCACTATTTCAGAATATAATTACTTACTGTAAAGCATGATTGCAGTACTTAATACATTACTTACTTTCAGGACAGGTAAAAATAATTATCACAAACCAAACACAACAAACTGCAACAAACACGCGACAAACACTTTTAACAAAGTTTGTTGTGATTGAATGTAACGCAATGTAACGCCGCAAACCAGGCAACAAACGGTTTAACTTTAACGTTTCCAAGCAATGGGCAATTTCTCTGTTGTATTATATGTCGGTAATACCGATTTCAGTAATTTAAAAAATATCTGTAGTTCATGTAGGGCAAACTTATGTGGCGCTGTTGCTCGTCATTTCATACCCTGCCCTGAATTATATGTTGCGTTGGATAGGGTCAAAAGCGTACAAAAAGATTTTGATAATTGTACAACTAACATAACCTCAAAAAAAAAAATATTTCTAGACATTCTATTGCTTTTACTGCGACGCATCCGGAAAAAAATTTAGAAAAAATTTTATACATCGTCAAATACATTTGGAAATCTACAAAAAAATTTACGTGACTACATAAAGCCTAACCTAAAAAAAAAAATTTTTTTGACATTTTATTTTTTTCAACTATGACGCACCCAGAAAAAAAATTTGAAAAAATCATATGTTGTGAAAAATAGTGTTAGAAAAATAAAAAAAAAAATTTGGTAATTGTACCTAGACCATAAGTTTATGAAAAAAATTTTTTTTATGGAATAATTTTTTTAGGGGGGTTAAAATTTACTTTTCATATTAATAATTTTTTCTTCTTTTTGTTATAAAAATATGCAAAACATACTAAAATTTCAGCCAAATCGATCGAACCGTTGAAAAGATATGAATTTTTTTCGATTTTTTTTCAATTAATCCCCACTCCAACGGTACAATATTAAGAGCTAAAACTTGGCAAATCTTAATCTTATGTTGGTAGTAATCACCAGAAAAAAAATCAGCACAATCCGTTTGGGGGCATCCTACCCATTCTTATCTCGCTATAGCCTTTATGAGTCTATCTATGTATGTTTCTGCATACTTTACAAATTTCCGTAACCATGAAACTTTTTGTGCTATCGTAAATCTCAATTAATTTTTATTATTTAATAATTACATTTTTATATACTATATATATATATCAATAAATTATTTTCGAACGGTATTTAATCGTAAAATCCTGTAGGTACAATTGATTTTGTTATGAAAGTAAGAGCTTATAAGTAATCTAAAAGACATATTTATGAGTAGTAGAAACGCTACTTATTCAGACAGCGAGACGACTTAAGGTGATGACTTAAGAACGATTTATTTCGGCGAATGTTTCGGACATCATCACCTGTAAGAGGATTTGTCAGAATCCGGAAAATGAATGCGCGAGACGAATTTACGTCTTCTTATGGTTCCACTGTTTAAAAACATTCGTCAGGGAGATTTACGCGCTTTGTAAGTTGTTCTTATAACTTGGAACGATACCTGCCATGTCATAAAGTTAGATTAAGGCAATTCAGGAGTCCCAAATGCCCAGCGAAAATCCACTTAAATAAATGAATGAGTTTCGGATTCGGGAAACGAGTATAAGAGAGTTATTTGCTGTGACTATTAATGCATAAAAAGAAAAGAAAATACTTTTTCTTTTAATAAAAATAAGTAAAAACATTTCTTTAGAGGTTTCAGACCATTTCAGGGAAGCATTTTATGACTCAATTTCTTTCAGAATTATTAGCTATTAATTCAGGACTCTCTCTGGCGTGCTGATGAGATCAAAATCAGGACCCTACATAGGCAGCTTCAAAAAATTAGTGATTAAGAAGGTTTAATCTTTTCATTAGTTTGGTTTAGGGTCTATTACGAATGATTCAGTAAACACTTGAAAAAGATAGCCTTTGATGATTTAACTGTAATGTATGGCGTGCTGATGTGATCAAATAAAATTAACATGTAGTAGCTAACTAAAAACCCTCTTTTACAAATTCTGGTTACACCACTGGGATTGGGTCACGTTTTACTGTCAAACAGAAAGAGAAAACATAAAATAACCGAGAAATCAAGTGGAAGTATGTAATTAAAAGCCTGTTACGCGCGTTTAGTTAATTGTTTTGGGGTTCACTAGCCAAAGGTTATTTACCTAACTCCAAAATTAATTGAAAATATCAATTAACCGACATGGACATACGTAACGGTAGAGTGATGTGAACGTGTATTGTCGTCTGGTAATTATTTTGTCGAGTACGTTCCTGGTCCACCACCTCAGAAAACCAACAGATTAAATTTGTAATTCTTTACATGATGATTCTCTCTACCACAATAAATAATAATAGTAACAGAGGGTTGAAGAAATCTTTTATTATTTTTACATAATTTTACACCGACGTTTGAGAGAAAGTTCATTATACTCTTCAAGGGTAGATATGGTGTTCTGCATGAAGTTTCAGTCAGTTGATAATGAAATTTATTGCTTAATATCAATTTACACTATACCTACTAATTGTAAGAAAATAAATGTAAAAAAAATATAAATTACAATTTCCAAAATTATTTTTCCTCACTGAGGCAAGGAATAAATACCTAATTTAATTTTATATGCAACCCCTACACTCTAAAAGTGGGGCCGATGCTCTTCAGATGGTCAATTTAATAGTGAATGGGGTCGATTAGACACAAATGAGTGGTGTAAGCCCTTGATTTTCACAAAATAAATTGACTGGACAAAATACTATGGTACCTAACAGTTAAGATTTAAATTAATAAAATTGGAATATCTTTCTTAGTGGGGGGCATAAAAAAATTGAAAGGGGCAAACTACAAAAAGAGGTTGGGAAATACTGCTTCTAAAATCTTCTGTGCTGTAGTCTCTAGTGTCTAGTAAACTGAATTAATATGTTACTTCAAGACAAATTCATTTTCCTGTGTGGCAGTTGCTTAAATCAGACTTCATCCTGTCCTGTCAGGTTTGAGAAAAATATGGAGAACAAATTTGGCGCCTGTCTGACATTATTCGCGATGCACCAAAAACACATTGATTACATACATGCATGTACAGTATTTCCGAAGAAAACATAAAATATATCTAGTGTAATACAACATTGAATCATATTATCATTTGTGAAAGACAGAATGAAAAGTTGATGCCAAAGTATAAAACAGAGTGAGTATTTTTGGAAATCTCAAAAGAAAATCAACTTTAAGTAAGTTTATGATACAGACGATTGCTGCTGAAAAAACAAGAACTTTATGATTTGATTACTTAATCAGATTTGTTAATTAAAATCTTTGTTTTCAAACCATTTCAAAAAAACTCTTTTAGTAGACTATGTCTATGTTTGGTACATTTTGGTTTTAGTGCATAATTGCCTATTAAAAGTGATAATTTTATTTATTAATAATTTGATAGTCAATCAATCAATTTCTTACTCAGCTTCTTTATTAAAATCTGTTTTCTTTCAAAAGATTATTTCAAAAATTGTTTTTATACGTATAAGTTTGGTATTTTTTGGTTTAATTACTTAAATCTCCCAGCATGAAGTGGTAAAACTGTTTTCAGGATAAGAATATACGAGTATAAAGCCTTTTGGAAAGCACAAAAGAATACATCAATTTTAAGTTTCTGATGCAGATGATTGATGCTTATTAAAAATAGTATTTCTTAAAAATTCGGTTATAATTAAAAAATCAATTTGTTACTCGTTCTTTTTTATTAAAATCTGAATTTTCATAAAACTATTTAAAATTGTTTTTTAGTAGACTATGTCTATGTTAAGTATAATACTGTTACGAGTACTTGCCAATTAAGTTGGTGTGAGCATAATTAACGAACATCTTCCCTGAATACATAAGGAATATTCTCGGCTTTCCTGAAATATCTAGAAAACACCAGCAAAGATCAATGGGAAAACAATTGGATTACTAGACGGCTGTAGAATTCCCTAGAAAAAGGCTGAACAGACTATAAAAGGCGGAAACGGCACACACCGAGTTAGTTGACAGTGAACAGCTGATGTTTGGAAGCGAAGCGATCGATAGGCGATACAGGCGAACCATAGTGGCGATAGAGTTCATAGAGAGCGATAGCGAGTGTCTACGGTAACGGCGATTGAAAGAGACTTTTAGTGAAATAAATTGTGCGGACTTGTTCATAACTGTAGTGTAGTCAAATTAATTTTAGTAATTCAATAAATTCGTTGTTTTGTTTTGTTAATTGTGTTTTCTGTGACCGAACACGTCACAATACATTTTTGTCTTATTGCATAATTCTCTCTGTTTGAAATTATTAAAAATGTTTTCATAATAATAAAATGTAAAGCGTTTTTGGAATCACAAAAAAATATTAGATAATTTCAAATTTCTGATGCAGGTGATGATGCCTGTTAAAAAAGAGGATTTTACTTATTAAAAATAATTTAATTGTATCCTATTTTGTTATTTTATTAAAATGTTGGTTTTCATAAACATATTTCAACAGTGGCGGATTTACACATTTGCCGCCCGTAGGCTATTCGAAATTTTCCGCCCCTACTGGCACCTGCAATTCTATACCCTAATTCACAATCAATTTTTTGTCAATGAAATTACAACTTGATGATTGTATTATATTTTTATAAGACTAATCAACAAATATTGATACGAGTTCATTAGGATTACAAATGTAAGAATGTTAAGAAAAATTTTCGTTGAATGGATATTTACAGCTTTTATTCATTACAATATTATTATTATTGTTTTTTTTAACTATTATCATTTTAAGAAATGTATAATATTAATGAAATTCTGTGCAACAATATGCAATTTTTTACGTGTAAATTTATTAAATTTTTATTCTACACTCAAACAGGTTGTTAATATCATTAGAAATATCAATAGAAAAGTATTAATTTTCCACATATATATCTATATAATATTTGTTATTGTTATTTCTAAGAAATTTTTTTTCGGATCCCATTTCTCTTCGAATAGATATATTTAAGTGGTGAAACATATTACACATTAATTGAATAGTGTGGGTGGACATAAAGAAAAAATTATGGCAATAATTAATTTATAAAATTGGTAAAAATACTAAATTTAAAATGTAATACTTAAACGCTATTGGAATATTTTAAAAATTCAAAATCACAATAGTATATTTTATAAATAAGCGTTTAGTAATTTTTCATATACAGACGTTAGTGTATTCAGTATACTGTATAGCACTAAAAATATTGTAATTTTTGTTGATTTTTTGAGCCTCGTTTTTTTCCGTGTATAAGATAATCATTTTTTTTTCATTTCTGTAAGAAAAAAAAATTTTTGTTGCCGCCCCCTAAAATCTGCCGTCTAGGCTCGAGCCTATTCAGCCTGCTGATAAATTCGCCACTGTATTTTAATTTTTTTCAATGGACTGTCTAAGTCTGTGTTAGCTAGCTTATTTAATATACAGAATTATGAGGCTTTCTTGTGTATAAATAAACGCTTTAAAATAAAAAATAATTTCCATTAAGCTCCTTATTTCATGAATAATAAAGAATCGAAGCTGGGGAGTGGGGTTAGGTTAAGTACAGTTAGGTTAGGTTAGGTTATGTTATGTAAAAACAAAACCAAGACATTCAAAACGTATTTTCATTTACAAAAACAAAAGCCCTGTGGCATAAAACGAAAAGTGTTTTGCCACAATAGCAGAGTAAAATTATTTGTTATTATATTTTTAATTAAACAATACGACGAATTTCCTCCACCTATGTTTTGTTAAAGTAAGACGTATCTACCATAGTAGAAATTTACAATTTAAAGATCATTATTGGAAATGCAAATTTGTTTTCCTTTAAACCAGTGTTTTCGAAGATAATGTATGCGATAAAAAATTTAATAAAGTTGCAAGGAAACCCCTTTACGACATTATGTATTTGCACAATGTAGGACGCTATGATATTGATCTTCGGAAATAAAAGGATATTGTCCATTGACGTAGGTAATAGCTACTAGGGCGAGACAACTTTTTTTTAACGACAAAAAAAGGTAGTTTTATTTATATTTTTTCAAATGCAAAGTTTGCTATTTAGATGTAGATAGGTAATGCTTGTAGGCGGATGACAAAAAAATAATGTGGATATTTAAAAGATCAAGAAAGGGGAGAATTTAGAGAAAGTAAGTAACTGGATGCCAATAAGGAAAATGAGAAATAAAATTATAGGACACGTTATACATAATCTGAAAGTTAGTTAAAAAAATAGAAGCAAAACCAGGAGCAAAGAGATGCATAGGAAGACCTATAGATGTAGATGTTCTAATTTTTGGGAAATGCAAAGAATAACGCGAAATATTAAGAAGTACTTAATTAATCTTTTTTCCTTTCAAATAAAAAAAGTAAAAATGCATAGAAAACTTGCTTTTTGCTTAGAAGTTCTCCAAATGAAAATTTTGGGTACGCCCATGGTGCTGCACATGACCTGTAGTTGTTTAATAAAATGTTACAATCAATCTGGATCACGTTCTATTTTATTGAAAGTACAATAACCTGTATTTTTATTAGTCGTCTCATATTATTGTCTCAAGTTGATAAGAATATTTTGACTAGACTTGTACGAAGCAAAATGTTGTTGTCATTTTATGTTTATTATTTTAGTTGTTGTAATTTACTACTCTATTATATATTAAATTACGCTGTTCGACTGGGAAAAATCGCGATAATGGACAATACAACATTTATTTACATATTATTATGTATAAATAAACATTGCAAATAATGTCATAATAAGCAAACATGTTTTGCGTATTCTTAAATTAATGTAAGTTACCTTTGTACCTTACTACCAACACAACTTTTACGATTACCTACTGGTACTTACTACCTATATGTAATTACTTTAGTATGATCATCAATTTTTTTGTTAATTTGATAAAATAGTTGTGTTGGTCGATAAATTGAATTATTAATGAACGATGATAAACAGATTCACATATATATAGATGTTCTAAATTCACGAATATTCTAGAATGTTCCATCAAACGTGTCATATATTCTTACCCGAGCAACGCCGGGTATTGCTGCTAGTACTAAGTACATATATAATTTCTTAGACAGCCTTTAAAACCGTAATTTTTTATAGGTAAATATTGATTACAAATTGTGCCCGCGACTTCGTCCGCGTGGAATACTGACTTTCGGCAGCATTTTAAATTTTTTAGGCTAATTATTTTGCAAATTAAACACATACATACATACATTAATATAAGCTATACATTTTGTACACTGTTAGAAATTTCTATGGTAATTTTTCAAAACAATTGTTGGAAGTTTTAACGCACCACGATATAGTAAAAGTAAAATCCAGTTTTGTAAATTTACTACACAATTAATTCCAATTAAATTTGGGAAAATTACAAAACGTTTGTAGTAATTTTATTAAAAGAGTTATCTATAACCTGTTTAGTAATATTACAATATATTCGTAGTAATTTTACTATAGTTACCAATAATCTAGTTATTAATATAAAAATACAAATATTGTAATGTTATTAAAGTTATACTAAAAATACTTCGTAATTTCAGTAAGTGTAGAAGTCTAGAAAACGCGAGTGACGAAATCAAACAAAAAAATGGCATGTTTTGACCATCAAGAAAAAACATTGTTATTAATAAAATAAAACACACGGTATATTTCCACAAATGTATTAGAATATCTCTGACATATGTTTCGGTTTTAACACTATTTTCAAAGAGCTATAGATAACTGAGGTACGAATTAATTTGCCTTACCTCAGTTATCTATAGCTCTTTGAAAATAGTGTTAAAACCGAAACATATGTCAGAGATATTCTAATACATTTGTGAAATATACCGTGTGTTTTATTTTATTAATTATTCATCATGTTTCACCAAGTGATCAGCGAAACCTCAATTTCAACCAAAAACATTGTAATTGATACACATGATACAATGAACGTAAGAAGGTAGGACTGCACGCAGGATGGGCGGGTTATCGCTACGTCACCTTGAGAGTAAAACGTTCAGTAAGTAATGTGTGTAACGACTAATAACGGTCATTTACCACATTATTTTCGCTTTTGAAAGGACGAAAATCAAATTTGAGTGGAAATTTATTATCTAAAATAAATATTGACAACTCAGAACCACCTCTCGAAGAAATTCTGAGCGACTCTCATTTTGATGGTCTAGAACATCTTGCTGGATATCTTTGTCACAAGTCTGGGCAAAATTATGAAGAGTCCAATACATTTACGTGGACGAACTATGTCTGTGAAGGTGGTTTCAAAAAAACCTTCAGAAAAGTTTATGCGAAAAATTGAAGAGTTGGAATGTATATTTCAAACTTTTAACGGGGATAGCTTATTAATAACATCTGGGTATATAAAAAAACTATTAGACAAAAGCATATCTGTCGACCTTAACGAACTAACGAAAAAATTAGTTTTTCGATCCAGAATGTTTTTCAGACTAAGGGATTTAAACAGTCGCTTCAAATTTAACAAAAAAGTTTAAAAAAATTGTACAATAAATACATATTTGTAATGTGGTTCTCATAAGTTTTCGTTTATTTTTGTTAATATTTTTATTAATATTAACTTTAAAGACGCTAAACATTCCTTAAGATTGTCACTAAATAAAGTTCGGATTCAATAAAAAACAACAACTTAAGTTTAAGTACCTATACATATTTCGTTTTTTTTTTTTTATTAATTTATCTATTCCTTAAATTGACAGACATTCGCAAAATAGAATGGAGTTTAGCAAGTAAACCTAAGTGTAATGTAAACGTAAATCGAACTGAAATTGAATATAGAAATTTTGAAAATTGACGCGCCGGAAAAAACCAAAAACCACTTTCAAAATGTGTAAGCTATTGCTACTGGTTAATGCATTTGTAAAAGTGTTTTAAATGAAAATTAAATAAATATTAAAAAACAGTCTTTTACTACAGGAATTGCATTTCTGGTAGCGTATCTTTTACCTTTCTTTTAAAGTGGTTTAAATTACGTTATTTTTATTTGTTTTTTTTAACAATAGATGCATCGTTTAACACACTGTTATGTGTATTCCAATAGAACAGAACTCTCAAGATGACGTCATGCGCAAAGGAAGACCATTTTGCGTTCGCTTGCAATCCTACCTTGTTAAGTTTATTGTATCATGATTGATACACCTAATGGTTATGTTTAGTAAGTATAGAAAAAGTTAAGCATGAAATATCAACACTAACCGTTGAATTGCTTTTATTTAATAACTACCCGGGGTTGATATCTTTTGCTTCATAAATATTGGAGTACAAATGTCCTGCAAACATGAACGACAGCGCCATCTGGCGGCCACTGATTAAACTAATGTTTTTATGCAAAAAGAAAAGAAATAACAACACGAGTGTTTCTAATAACTTCGTTTATGATTTAAATAGATAGTCATAGAAATAGTGGTTCAATGGATGTATTTATTTTGAATTTCTATTAATTATTTTTTTCTTTTTATAGATTATTTAATTTTGTGTTTCAAAAATTCATCACATTTCCAGAATGTGTAAAATTTTTTTTGATGGTTTAGTTCTGCTACAGCAGATTTATTTTTAGTAAAATTACAATACACTATGGAATCCTATAATCGAAACTATAAAACTAAGAAAAAGATTTTTAAACTTTCATTGATTCCATTGTAATTTCAATTACATTTTTGTTTGTAATTTTTCGTAATATTGTAATAAATCAAATTACAAACAACGTTTGTAAATTAGAAATGCTTTCTACTGCAAGCCTATAAACGGTTCAGTAAAATCACAATTTATGCAGAATTTATACGTAAAGATTGTAAAATTACAATTGGGATTAGTAGATTTCCTTATGTATCTTAGAAGATAACTTAAATTGTATTTTAATTTTGTATTGCCATACACTGATTTGTAATTTTACTTATCTTTTGTTTTGTAAAACAATTGTAATTTTACGAAAATTTTTAACAGTGTAATGACTCGGTAATTCTCTGTATTTTCTTCTATATTTTTGTTTTCTGGGCGACCGTAAGCTTTTTGCCGACGTCAATACACAAAAACTGTCAACCCCCTATTTTTACCCCCGTAAGGGTAACATTTTTACAAACTTTGAATGTCGTATTTATATAGATACAATCAAAATCCTAAAAAATAAGTTTCAAGCTTCTAGCTTTAAAAATGAGGTAATTTCCATACAAACTTTCATCCCCTGTTTCAACCCCTTACAACACTTTTTTCGCATTAAAAAGTAGCCTATGTCCTTTCTCAGGCTCTAGACTATCTCTGTGCCAAATTTCATTTACATCGGTTCAGTATTTTAGGCGAGATTGTGTAGCACACAGACAGACAGAGTTACTTCCGCTTTTATAATATTATACGTAGTATGGATAATTATACGTGCGCACATCAATTTTTTCAAAAAATTAATTTTTATCATAAAAATTGGTAAATTAATATTCAATTAAACTCGTGGACAAAATCGTTAGAAAAAATACTTTTCAGTCAAAATTATGTAATTAGTTAGTAATTTAGTAACATTGTTCTGAAGGGCGTGCTAAAGTGAAGCTTAAAAGTGACATTTACATCAGGAAGTTGCCATCAATTTAATTACTGATCCAGGCATTGATAGGTACTTAATGGTTTTAAAAACACAATTTGTTTAAAAATTATCTGACTGCTGTCGGAAACAGACGGTTATATATTTGAATTTTAAATTTCTTACAAAATACTTAACTCTACTGAAGTGTATTCTGATATTTTTACAGATACATTCAACTAATATCCTAATAATCGAGTTCGACTGTACTATTGTTCTGATTCTGAATCACTGTCCGTAGCGTGCTGAGGAGACGCTTAAAATTACGACTCACTTAACTGTAGGGCTAAAATTACTTACCGTTTTTTTTTTACAAATACCTATGTATTTCATTTCAAAATCGCTTTACTGTTTTTAGAGACTAGGTACTGTTTACAATTCTAAGGAAATAATTAACACTTTTAAAGTAATTTTCTAAAGTTAGATTTTAATATTGTTTACTAAAATTCCAGAGACGCATTATTAATTAATTCCTCAACTGAGTTCGACTACTTATATTTATTCAATTGGTAACATTATTTTGATTCTTAATCGCTGTCTTTGGCGTGCTGATGAGATGCTTACGTTTGATAGTTTCGATTAACTACAGATCCAGAATTACTTAATGTTCTTTTAACAAATGTTATTTATTTAAAAATTACCTACTTAACTTTTTTTCCAAACCATTATTTGAATTCGATTGTATCATTGTTCTCATTTCGAATCAGTGTTTATGGCGTGCTGATGTGAAACTTAAAATAACGACTCACATCCAAAAGTTTTGATTACTTACAAACCCAAACCTACTTATTGCTTTTTTATCAAATATGCGATTCATTTAAAAATCGCCTAACTATTTTGGAGTAAATACCATTACATATTTACATTTTTGCATTTTTTATGAAATAATTAAAACTTTATTAACTAATATTATTTGCATTTCTGTGTTTTCTACGGAATAAATAATTATTTTCAAGTAATAATTTTTAAACTAGGTCTCATTGTCAATACTGTTTACTAAAATTCCAGAAATACTTAATTAATTTCTGCAATATATTAATTAAATTCTTAGACTATTAAAAAAAATAACATTCCTAGGATTTTCACATGAAAATTGAATAGTATAATAAACAAATATGACTTATTTTGTGGCTTAGTTTAAATTCTAAATTTATAGCTTAAAATGAGTAACACATTTCGTTTTTTAATTACTTCCCACCAAAATAATGGATGACACATAATCATACATAATAGACCTATCATCACCAAATGATTCATACACATCTCGTAACTTATACACATAATAATAAAATAATGCCAAACAAATAATAATCCTAATGCCTTTGTTGCAACGTACCTACATATGTATGTATGTACATATGTGCATTTAACATACATATATGACACAATGTTTTGACATTTTATACGTACATAATACAGGTGTATGTGTACTGTGTAGACACTGTTGACAACATAAACACAAAGATGGACACATGGATGCGAGTATCTGTTTGCAATCAGTTGTCAAATAATAAAAAGGTGCCAAACGTGAGCTTGCCAGCTCGAATTCGCAATCGATTCCGCGAAGACCTTATCGTTGTTAGTAAACAAATAAAGTACACACACATGTATCAAACCACATGCCACACACATGTCTCGTGGTGAGTCACACGCATGCCTCTGTCTGTCTGTCTGCACCTAGAAATACGCTCAATCACCACAAAATTATATTGTTTTATTTATTCTGCACGTGTGTAATTAATAAGTTAATAAGGAATAACTTCATACAAATAAAAGGGTAGTAACTTAAACCTACTGAATATAAAAAAAAATGTGAGCCTTCACGGGACGCCTGGCAGGTGTGAAACATCGAGTTTGCACAAATTACGACAGGAACTAAATATGGCATAATGAAAAAATCAAATATTACGAATTTTTTCCACAAAATTATGACTATTTATTTAATAAACATTTATTTTTATTATATACAAAAATTAAAAATTCAAAAATTTATTTCAAGTTGCGACAATTCAATTCTTTTAATCAGTGACTTCAGTAATAGTTATATTCGATGTTGCCTCTGACAGCATTACTGTGATAATTGGCCCAGGATAACTGAAGTATGTTACAAAAGTATTCGACATAACATTATCAAGACATCTAATAAATACAGAATCTATTGTTGCATATCTGGTGGTAGTAGGTTCTCTTGGATTGTTTTTAATTTGCAATTGAAATTCTTTTTGGAGGAACTAATTAATGGCATTGATTCATCTTTAGCAAAATTTACATTGAAATCTCCCAGCTAAAATCAAAGGTAGTTTATCTTTGTCGGTTTTAAAAATTATTGAACCTCTGTGACTGTACGGAAATAATTTCTCATGTAAAAATGAAATATCATTCATTTTTTTATTAGGTGAAATGTACACAACAATCATAATTAATTCACTTCCATCTTCTAGTTTACTACAGTAAACGACACCGCCGAACCGAGTGTGGAGTGGGAAGAGATCGCACAGGCGCTTGCGCATGGCGAGCGTCGCCACGGCATGCAATCGCCACGATCGCTACTCCAACAATCCGGTTTACCCGCGCCAATAGGTGTTTCACATTATTATGTATCTATTGAATTTTCCGATAATTTTTATTTTTTACTTGTGGTGTCTATTTCTACTCACCAGACTTTACCAAAAGCATAACGTATTGATTGGTAAGATAAGTAGGGTTGCTAGGGGCTTAGGTGCTCCACTTTTTGAATTTTATCATAAGTAGCCCTTATTTCCAGAGTTCAATATTAACGACCTAGTTCAAAGTGAAAAATATCAAAATTGTTTAAATAGACGTTTATAAATTACGTAAGGCGTTTTTATTTAATTTAAATCCCTTCCTCCCCTTAGTTAGATTTGATAAGATGTGATTCCCTTATATGAAATTTACCCTATAATGATTTATTTATCAAAACAGAAAAAGAAATTAAATAAAACTTAGAAGTTATTAATATTTATCAATTCCACTTTACAATTGTTGTTTTATCAGAAGTATTACAACATATTGTAATACCTACTTTTGGTGAAGCCTTAAACAAAGAGAAACAATTATGATAAAGTAAAATTTATAAATATTGTGGAAATTAACTTGTGAAATTTATTAAATGTGAAATGAATTTTCATCGAGTGTAGAAGAAATTAATCATAGTAAAGAAAATTGTAACAATAAAACATAGAAAAGGAAATTGTAAAAAATTTATGAAATAAAAAGTTTATTTCAATTTTTTTAATGGCTACTTCTCAATTTAATTGAGATTTAATAATTTTGATTGGACTTTCCTTCCTCATTTTAAGCTCACATAACTAATGGATGCTAAAAACTACAGTACAGTCTTTCATTTACCTGTACTAAAAAGCTTGAAAAATACTTTTTCCCTCTGATATGATATCATTTATTTTCTTTCTTTTTTCCTGATCCCAGATGTCTACAACATTAATAGATTAAAATAATAGAATAAAATCACACAATTATACCATCAGTCAGTACGTATATTTTTAAAAAATAAATACCGAATTAAAGTTTAATAAAGCACCAATTTTCAAAAGTATGAAAATTAAAGATAGTAAGCTTTTTGGCAATCATTTACACCATTAAATATAAAAATCTCCTTATATATCTACGTTTCCATCTTTAATTTTTCATTACTTTGTGATTGTAGCTAAACATTTATGCTTTAATTTAAATAATAAAACACAAAAAGTTTCAAGAAATATATTGTAATGTTGACACAACAATTGTTTCGCTGTACTACAGCTTCTTCAGGTGAAGATTTGACAAACTTATACTACGATAAGATATATATATATATATATATCCATACAATTTCAGGTGGGGCTGGTTTAACAATTAAATTTAGGTTTAACAACGGAGAATTCTTAAAATCTAGTTGATCATTCAAAATATTATTTTGGTTTTTGAATCTATTAATCTCAAGGCTTTCTAAAAGGTCTAGTTTTAAACCATTATTTTACATATGCAGGATTTTGTAATCATGATCAAAATTATGTTTACATTGAATTAAATGCTCAGCATAAGTTGATTCTGTTCTATTGTTGATAAAATCTTTATGTTTATGAATGCGTATCTTGAATGATCGGCCAGTCTGGCCAACATAGGCTTTTTTACAATCTAGACAATTTAATAAATAAACACCTGATTTAAAATGTGTAGGTGTTTTACATTTGTTGTTAATTATATTTTGACCTAATGTATAGTTTGTTTTAAAGGAGACATGACTAGTATTGATTTTTTGAATATTTTTTGCTACAGTGACTATGTTACCTAGATAGGTGATACAATTGAAGTTTTTTAATTTAACTTTAACATTAGGGAAAACACCGTCTAGAGTTTTTTGTTTAAGCTTATTTTTTAATATACTATCCACTAACTGAGGGGAATAACCATTATTTTGATCTATTTTGTCTTTAATATTCACCTGAAGAATCTGTAGTTCAGCGAAACAATTGTTGTGTCAACATTACAATATATTTCTTGAAACTTTTTGTGTTTTATTATTTAAATTAAATTATGGATCAGTTTCAACAAGTTAAGGCTTCTACAATCAAATAAACATTTATGCACTCAAGTCCAGTAGTACTATGTATTTCAATTTTCAGAAACTAAAAACTTACGTCATTGGAAGACTCGTAACATTTGTACTGCACTCACCTGAAATAAAAAAAGAAAACATTATTTATGCTTACATACATACCAAGACAAACTTATTTCCTTTTTTTTATACAAAAAATTAAGAATAGCAATGTACTTTACATTGAGTGACACTTGGGCACTTTTCATGCTAGAAATGTAGCAAGGGACATAACGATTTTATGTAGGTATAGCTAGGCTCTTTGTGTAAGTACCGCGGGCTACAAATCGATTGGAACGGTGTCTTTGTACTTGCATTTATGCACTTAAACAAACATGTCCACGTAAAAAACAAACAAAAAATTCGAGACCATTCCAGAAAAAAAAGGAATGAAAACACCTCTGAAAAATTCGATGAATAGAACAGGTGATGTAAACAGGGTGGAATACCAAGTAGTCAGGAGATTATACGCGCACAGCCGCACACCCTGTCTGGGTGATACATCATAGAACTACAGCAATCCTGTTATTTACACCAACTAACGTCATATGCAGGGTGATTTAATTACAGTATTAATGAGCATGAATGAACAAAAATAAATACCGAATAGTTATTGGTGTTATTACTGTACATTTAGTGAGTTAGTGTTAAATAAATGTACATATGTAGTAGAAAATTAATTACAGAAAATATATCTCAATTTTTAATGACAAATATTAACCTGCCTACTAATTTAATAATAAATTTAATGTTGCTTTGTATCCTGTATTATATCAAATTGTACTTTTGGGGCCTTAATTTTATTATTGAACAATTCTGTACAACATTTTCTTAAGATTGTTAGGATCGATTGAAAAACAAACTTCTATGGTTAAGCAAGTGAAGAAAATCGCTATAAAGAAATGTTTTGATCTGTACATTATTAAGTACTTTTATATGGATAAGGGTACTACATGCATTAAAACGATTAATTTTATTCTTTACAGCACTAAATTGGTACAAGAATTTTGTAATTTTGTGGAACTTTTCGACTTACAATTAACGGCAATCAGAAGCAGTGGCGTAGCCAGAAAACATTAAACTCGTATAATCCACAAAATGTGTATTAAAAATGTTCCAATCGGGACCTAATTTAACATTTTCCGACAGCGTCTTAACTATCACTTATTCACACAATTTTAATTCTAGTTTAAGACCTACGACTTATACCTGCGTATTACATAGTTTAATCTATGTACTTTTATATACCTACGAACCCTAATGCACTTGAATTCGGCCAAACATGTTAATAGATTATACATATATCAAAAGTAAGTTGAAAATTTATAAAATATTATGTATAAGGGAATGAAAAGACCACGACAATATCCACTTTGTTCGTGCTGTCTTTACGTACCGTAACCTTGTTATCCTAAGTCAGAGATGGCGAACCTTTTTTGATGTCCGTGCCTAAAAGTCATAAAAAATCTTTTTTACATAGGTAACGTGCCACAATAAAATTCCATTCGAAATGTTAACGTGGTGAAACTATACGTAAGTATAATTAAACAAACAAACAAAAGCAATTCATCTTTAAACTATTTTTTGTTTATCAATGTTTTACAAAAAGCAATATGCTAGAAACAAAATTCACGTTAAAAAAATTGTTTTTAATGTGATTTTTGTTACTGTACACAAGATGATAAAGATTTAATATCTGGTTCATATTTAGTTAATTTCAACAGTACGCATGCAGAGCTCGACTCATCCGTCATTCTATTCCTATATTTATTTTTTATAAAATTTAATTCTGAAAATAGAGATTCACATGCCCACGTCGATGAAAATATTGATAAAATTGCCTTTGCTAATATTTTTAAAGTTTTAAACAATTAAACGTGTCAGGAATTGAATTCCATGTACCTATAGCTAGAATTTCATCTTCTGCAATTTTATTTATTTTATCCAATAATCGATTACTTTCAATAATTTCTAAATCATTTCTTAAATCAACAAATTTTTGGTTCTATATGGTACTTGACTGAAATTCAATTAATTCCATTTCTAATTCATTAAAATTTAACCACTCAAGGACTTTAAATTTAATTTTTCAAATGGTATTGTATCAGGATATAAAATAAATTTTGATTCGAGCGCTGCGACAGCAACAACATTCAAATACCTTAAGAAGGCGAAACTGGATACGCAAAATTTTTTATCTAATGCGCATCTGTATATACTTCGAAAGAATTCATGCGATATTTTAATAATAAAATGTATAATTTGACGGTTCTAGTTAACATACTAAGACAGGTATCTATTCAGTACTACAAATTTATATCATGAACTATAAATTAAGTGTAGATTAATAATTTTTAATTCATTTCTATTAAAAAAGATAACTTAAAAAAAAATTTGTTTTTGTGCGTGCCATCAAAATTTTCAAACGTGCCACTTGTGGCACGAGTGCCAATGGTTCGCCATCCCTGTCCTAAGTAATCAAACAAAATCATTCTTTGATTAATAAGTCAAGGTGAATAAAAAAAGGAAATGTCACTCAACATAAAAATGACAACAGACTGAAAACGTTTGTTAAAATTTAAAAAAGATATTCCAATTTAGTTCGGAGATACGTCTACCGGGTAGGCTGAAGGTGATTACCCTGTATCTTAAACCAAATGACGCGTATTGTTTTCGCTTTTTAAGAGATGAATGTTGATTATCCAAGGGTGGATATATCACCCATATCCGCCCCTTGGATATGCCACCTATTAGTACTAGAAAGCTATTGTAATTACAGTGGATTTCATTTATAACGACTTCGGTTGTAACGACCTTTTGGTTATAACGACATACCACATAAGTTCCTTGAATTTAAGGAGTCATTTAAGAAGAAAATTTGGCTGTAACGACTTCGGATGTAACGTCGATTTCGGTTTTAGCGACTAATTTTAATGAACTATTAATTACAAGATGCTAGAAATCTCATACTCATAGATATTGCGATCGAGTCTAAACACAAAACATTTTTAATCTTTTGTTTACATTCACAAATAGTCAGCAGTTGTACTTAGTAATTGTTTATAATGTTAAATCTAAGAAGAATCAGTTACTGGGTAGGTACTTTTCTTGTCTAATTTCCTTCTTTAATTTTTTCTTTTTCTTTTTATATAGCGACTTCCGGATATAGCGACGGAATTTAATGGTCCTTTCATCGTCGTTAAAAACAAAATATACTGTATTTAGAAATTTTAAACGTAGGTATAAGTACTCTGGTAATTTGTTTTATAAAAAAAATTGCATTTAGAAAGGAAAATACATAAATATTTTCTTACTTTTTTTCATTTTTGTAAACATCCTAAACAAAAAAAGAAATATTCATCATTAGAACTAAACAGTGGCAATAAAAATACACAAATTTGCGACAAAAGTAAACTATTTTTCCATTGATCCCATTGTGCTTGTTTTCCGTGGCTGTGTGTAATTAAATTACGCCGGTGTTAGCACGGAAAAGGGAATAAAAGTGTGTGATTCAATTATACCTATTACCCATTACAGATTGGTCCTACAAACAATTCCCACTCATGTGCTAATTGTCGACTTATTTTGTTCTTTGTACGAACCAGGCAAAAGCTTTCCACTTTAATTATGCAAATCGCTTGGACAAAGATCGTTGGTTTTTTAAAAAGAATTCAAAGACCTCGTCGCCGCTGCTGCCCCGGGGGGTACACGCAAAAATTTATTTTACATTCGATATAGCATTCGTATTTAAAAAACAGTGGCGTCTGTTCTGTTACGTATTAGTTTGTGGGAAAAGGTGTCCATTTCTATTTCTGGTAGATAATTAATAAGTTTCTTAAAAAAGGGCAGAAAAAAAAGAAATTATTATATTATTTTCCCCATAAATAGATGGAAATTGAATAACAGGATAACATTTTTCTTTAAAAATTTTTTTTTGTTTCTTTTTTAACAGTTAATTTGTTGTGACGTTATCGTTCTCGCCCTTTAAAATGCCGACGAGCCGTCACTGGTACGCACTTACAGAAAAATGTTTTTAACCTTAATTCGCTGGCTACCGCGTTCAAAAATATTTGTCTTTCTTGACCCCAATTTCGGAGTTCTCATTTGTAAACGAAAGAAAAATATGCATATACATCGACTTGACTTACTTTTAATTAAACGATAATATACATAATAATATGTATGGTAGTTTGGTGTAACCCAATTTAGAGATTTAGACGTCCTTGTGAACAGATTCTATCTTTTCGATTGGGGCGCAGTAATTAAGGTATAACAGAAATTATTTAGGAAAACATGGCATTGAAAATTATACAATTCATAAAATTAAATTAAAATAAAAAAAATCTGGTTTATTAAAATATAATTTGTGACTAAATTTTGCTTATTTAAAGGGTTTAAGGTCTAAAAAGTTGTATACTACTAAAGTAAACTATATTTATTTAAATTATCAAAAGTACAGTAAAGTGCAAATAAAGAACTTGGATTGAAAGTTAATAGAGGGAGTATTAAGGAAAAGAGAGAAAACAGAATACAATCATAAAAATTAGCCCAAAAAGATTTAAAAATAACATAACCTTATTCTCAAAATGTGAGGGTTGATTATAATATTAACCCTTGTGGCATTTTATACTGCAAGTGCCGTAATTTTGTGTAAATTAACATAAAAGTAATTCAACTGTACAATATAAAAATAAATGGGCAGTAACTTCGTTAAAAGGATTCAAGTTCATATCTAAATTAACACAAAATAATAAACCGGTCATTATTTTCATAGTCTTCGATTAAAAGTAAATCAATACAATGTAATAAACTGTAATAACTCTTAATATTAACGATTCTATATATCACCAAATTGCCCATTAAATATCCCGTTACTCGTCCGGGTATAAAGTGGTTATGACCGGCTATCCTGGACATATTAAAAAAATATTTGCACTTTTATTGAAAATAAAAATATAGAAGGTAGTAAAAAATGGTCACAAAAGCACATATTTTACCATGGGAATATATGCGGCTATCCTAAAACATCTAAAATACTCCAGCAGAGATCAATGGGAAAACAATTGGATTACGAGAAGGCTGTAGAATTCCCTAGAATGAAGCTAAAAAGACTATATAAGGCGAGACGGCTCGCACTGAGTAAGTTGACAGTTCACAGTTGATGTTTACGTGCGAATCAGAAGCGATCGATAGGAGAACCATAGTGGCGATAGAATTCATAGCGATTGGTTACAATAACGGCGAACGAAGAAGACTTTTAGTGAAATAAATTGTGTAGACTTGTTTATAACTGTAGTGTATTTAAATTAATTTAAGTTGGTAAATAAATTCGTTGTTCTTTTTGTTGATTGTGTTTTCCGTGACTGAACACGTCACAGTATATATGTATAAAAATTGGTGTTGCTCAGAAATGAGGCTATTGATCTAGGTGTATAACTTTTAGAATTTGGCTATTAGAACGTAGGGGTTAATTCAAAGGAATATAACAAAGTGTTTTAGAAGATTATATACTCAGTTCCACAAAAAGTGAAGTAGCTATCTTTGGTTGCAACTTTGAAGCTTGTCAGTTGTGAAGGTGAGACGAATTAATTCCTGGAGAATTAATTTCTGGATGAATAAACGAATTTATTTCTCAGGAATTGTTTCGTTTTGAAAAAGCAAAACATCCAGAAATTATTTCGCTTTGCAAATGCAACAATTCCTGAGAAATAAATTCGTTTTTGTGACAATTTTCAGTCCTTGAATAATTATAACACATTATTTAAGACTTTAATACGCGGGCGCGGTTTCCTTTCAAAACTCATTTAATGACTAACTACAATTAATATATCAACATAATAACACAACAAGAAAACACACCGGTAATTACTCTCGGGGGGGAGGGAGGTTAGGTGAGGTTAAATTTTTTTGTAAATTTATTTTTTTACTGTTTTCCCCCGCTAGGGCAATCCAGTTTACATTGCTTAAAAAGGCCTTTAAATCGCAAACAGTCATAGCGATGTATTCGTTTTTGTCTATTTACAAGAATTTCTAGAAATTTATTGATTGTGTAAATTGAGGAAATATTTCAACAAATTTTTCGTCTCTTAAAATTGAGAAAATATTTCTAGAAATTATTTCGTCTTTTATATTTTCATCAGGAATTAATTCGCTTATTTGCAGGAATTTGACCAGGAATAGTTTCGTTTTGAGAACGAATAAATTTCTCAGAAATTAATTCGTAAAAAAATCGGAAATAGTTTCGCTTCCATTTTTTTGTTGGGAATTAATTCTCCAGGAATGAATTCGTAGAGCCGGTTGTGAACGAGCCGAACGATTTTTAATCTTTAGTAGGTAATTCCCTTCTCTTTGAAAAAATTCCAGTTTATAATTTTGTGTTTAATGAAAATGGTTTTTAAAATTAGGATCAGTTTATTTCACCACAAAACTGCTTTTCAATAAATTCGGAAAGTTAGTAAAATTTTAGAGATAAATCAATGAACTGACTTGATTAATTCACAGGGTGAGTCAAACATAAAGAAAAAAAATAGTTCGAGTTTTTCCACTACCCTCTACAAGGTTTTGAATTAGTTTCACTCTTTTTAATATTTTTGAAATACAATGGAATTACCTACTAAAAAAATAAATAAATAAAAATCGGTCCATTCGTTCACAATCCATTTTACATTGCTTAAAAAGGCCGTTCAATAGCACAGTCATAGCGATGCATTCGTTTTTGTCTATTTACCTACAAGAATTTCTAGAAATTGATTGATTGTGTAAATTGAGGAAATATGTATTTCTACAAATTATTTCGTCTTTTACATTTTCATCAGGAATTAATTCGCTTATTTGCAGGAATTTGACCAGGAATAGTTTCGTTTTGAGAACGAATAAATTTCTCAGATATTAATTCGTAAAAAAATCGGAAATAGTTTCGCTTCCATTTTTTTTTGGGAATTAATTCTCCAGGAATGAATTCGTAGAGCCGGTTGTGAACGAGCCGAACGATTTTTAATCTTTAGTAGGTAATTCCCTTCTCTTTGAAAAAATTCCAGTTTATAATTTTGTGTTTAATGAAAATGGTTTTTAAAATTAGGATCAGTTTATTTCACCACAAAACTGCTTTTCAATAAATTCGGAAAGTTAGTAAAATTTTAGAGATAAATCAATGAACTGACTTGATTAATTACAGGGTGAGTCAAACATTAAGAAAAAAAATAGTTCGAGTTTTTCCACTACCCTCTACAAGGTTTTGAATTAGTTTCACCCCTTTTAATATTTTTGAAATACAATGGAATTACCTACTAAAAAAATTAATAAATAAAAATCGGTCCATTCGTTCACAATTGAGAAAGCTTCAAAGTTGCAACTACAATCAGGGGCGTCACTTATTTTGGAATTGAGTGTATACTTAATTACACAATAAATTCCATCTCGTTGTTTTATTTCCATCAGAAAATAAAAAATACCGGTGGAAAGTCAGTTTTACAGACTTATTTATACTCTGGTCTTTAGTTCTCTTATGCTAAACTTGAGGATAGGGTGGACGACCGTTTTGAACTTAAGCCTAACCTTAAGGTTAGCAATTGTAAATAATATTAGAATAAAAAAGGACATGACAGAATAACAATAAAAGCTTTGAGATACTATTACCAAGTCTCCGAAGACGAAAAAACTTATTGTGGAGAACTCAGAATAATTTGTACTAAACATATCCCTCATATTTTTCTTAAAATGAAAATCCAAGCTATTAAGGGGTAAAGACCTTTGATGCATTATAAATTTAATTAATTAACGACTGTTGCACTAAGAAAACATAAACAACCTTAAACGAAACGTCGTTATATTACCCCCGTATTATTAATAATAAAGACTTATTACCACTTAACAGCTTGGATTATTATGTTGACAATACTTTCTAAATTATAACTCAGGAGAGAGGAGGAGTTTGAACTTCTAAAACATCCCGTTGCTACGCTACTGATATTTACTTTGTTTTGCAGATTTATTAATCGATCTGATCAGAATATCGACTTATAATTAAAATAATCGATTTGGTTGATTAGAATCTCCGCTTACATTTTACAGCAACGAAATTATTATTTTTCATAAAAAACGTTGGATAACTACGAAAATATTAACTTTACGTGTAAACAATCGATTCAGAATTTCATTTTGTTATCGATTTTGTATGAAATACAAGTTAAATAAGAATGTCATTTCAAAAATAATTAATGAGGTCAAACATCATCAAGTAAAAATCTAGCTAATTTTTATTAGTTTGTGCTGTTGGTACAAATTCACCTTTAAGAATTTATTTTTCAAAGACAAAAGGGAGCGATCGTTTATTTCCGAAACGGTTGAGTTTTCGTATAGGGTCATGTCATAAAACTTTTAACTTTTATATAAACAAAAAAAAAAACAATGGTGCAATTAAATATAGCGTTTCATTTAAAATAAAAAAAAGTTGAAAAATGTAGAAAAGGTGTAACTACTCTACATAATTTTTTCAAAATGTCCCTACCTACTATTAGTTTTCCATAAAAGTCTAATAGGACACTGACTTTTGGACAACCTGCATAATTTTTCTGATAATTGATCTTAAAATTTTGTCTCTAAACTTTTTCAGATTTTTCTGTCTTTTAATATGAAAACATAATTTTATCATTTTTTCTTATTTAATGACCACACTACATAACCACTCTTGTTGCGGTTTCAGAAAAGGTACTCGTTGTTAAGGTACTAAGTTGTAAAGTTGTCTATAACAAGCAATTGATTTGTGCTTTATCTGTCGTGTCGTTACAATAAACATCACTAGTAAATACAAATTTACTGATTTGCTTTAAAGAACCTACATGTGTGACTTAAGTATAGGTAAAAAAACGCCTTTTTTCTTTAATGTTCAGAATTATGGAATATTGCATTGAACACACCCTCTAAGAATGCACTTACAGAAGAAACTTGTTTCTTTTTCATTTCGTTCGTGTTGCCTTTTCCTGTCATAACCTTATGAATAAAATAATATAGAATACAACACAATATTTGTGAACAGTACACCTGCTTCTTCGCGGATTCGAATGTTCGTGCTCCGTCGTAAATAATTTATTTCCCGGTTCATCGGATTAAATCAGGTAAATAAAGTGAACGGTATCGGCAGGCACATTAACTAACCAGCAACCATAATAATTCCGCTAAAATGTAGTAAATAAGCGCCGCTTTGTTCCGTTCTTCTTGTTATCGAAAATCAGCTAAAAAGTACCTTTGGGTATATTTTAAAGGTAACGTAACCGGTTGCCTATAATAACCTTGTGCCTGCCATGCCTCCCGCGATTACCCGCCTAATTTATTGCCTCGTAATGGAGACAAATGGGTCACCCTCGTTACGAACAGTTATGTAAACTGTCGCGTAACTTGCAAGTGCTTATCTAAAAGCGTCGGCATAATGTACAACATTCAACCACCTCTTACCTATCCTATAGGTACAACGTACAACGTCGTACTTGTACACTTACCTATACATCGTATTACATACGTACACCAGTGGCGACTCGTCAGTCCTAACCCTTATTAGGGAGAGAGAAGACGGTCACACATAACGACCGCAGAATTCTAGAAAAACTCCGACCTTTTGGAAAAATCTAGAATATTGTCAAACCATCAGGAATGGAACATGGACCTTTATGGAAAATTATACAAAATGCTCGAACCTTCTGGATAATTATAGAACATCCCTGAACCTGCTAGAAAACACAAAACTACTGAAACAATCTGGAATATTCTCAAATTTTCTGATAAATCCTTGAACATTCTCGACCCTTACGCAAATTATAGAACATCCTTCAACTTTTGGAAAAATCACAACTCATCTGGAACAATCTAGAACATTTTCAAAGCATCTGAAAAGTCCTAGAACATTCTCGAATATTATGGAAAATTATAGAAAATACTTGAATCTTCTGGAAAACCACAAAACTACTGGAACAATCTGGAACATTTTCAAATATTGTGATATATTGATATATATATTGTGAAATATTGTGAGTCCTTGAACATTCTCTAAACTTACGTAAATTATAGAACATCCTTGAACCTTTTGGAAAAATGGAACAATCTAGAACATTCTCAAAGCTTCTGAAAAGTCTTCGAACATTCTTGAACCTAATGCAAAATTATAGAAGATACTTTAACCTTCTGGAAAATTATAGAACATCCTCGAAACTTCTGGAAAACCACAAAACTACTCGAACAATCTGGAACATTCTCAAATATTGTGATAAGTCCTTGAACATTCTCTAACCTTACGTAAATTATAGAACATCCTTGAACCTTTTGGAAAAATGGAACAATCTAGAACATTCTCAAAGCTTCTGAAAAGTCTTCGAACATTCTCGAACCTAATGCAAAATTATAGAAGATACTTTAACCTTCTGGAAAATTATAGAACATCCTCGAAACTTCTGGAAAACCACAAAACTACTCGAACAATCTGGAACATTCTCAAATATTGTGATAAGTCCTTGAACATTCTCTAACCTTACGTAAATTATAGAACATCCTTGAACCTTTTGGAAAAATGGAACAATCAGAACATTCTCAAAGCATCTGAAAAGTCTCGAACATTCGAACCTAATGCAAAATTATAGAAGATACTTAACCTTCTGGAAAATTATAGAACATCCTCGAAACTTCTGGAAAACCACAAAACTACTCGAACAATCTGGAACATTCTCAAATATTGTGATAAGTCCTTGAACATTCTCTAACCTTACGTAAATTATAGAACATCCTTGAACCTTTTGGAAAAAATCACAATCAAAATCTGGAACAATCTATGAACATTCCTTCAAAGCATCTGAAAAAGTCCTCGAACATTCTCGAACATTATGGAAAATTATAGAAAATACTTGAACCTTCTGGAAAATTATAGAACATCCTCGAAACTTCTGGAAAACCACAAAACTACTGGAACAATCTGGAACATTCTCAAATATTGTGATAAGTCCTTGAACATTCTCTAACCTTACGTAAATTATAGAACATCCTTGAACCTTTTGGAAAAATGGAACAATCTAGAACATTCTCAAAGCATCTGAAAAGTCTTCGAACATTCTCGAACCTAATGCAAAATTATAGAAGATACTTTAACCTTCTGGAAAATTATAGAACATCCTCGAAACTTCTGGAAAACCACAAAACTACTCGAACAATCTGGAACATTCTCAAATATTGTGATAAGTCCTTGAACATTCTCTAACCTTACGTAAATTATAGAACATCCTTGAACCTTTTGGAAAAATGGAACAATCCAGAACATTCTCAAAGCATCTGAAAAGTCTTCGAACATTCTCGAACCTAATGCAAAATTATAGAAGATACTCGAACCTTCTGGAAAAATTACAAGTCATCTGGAACAATCTAGAACATTTTCAAAGCATCTGAAAAATCCTATAACATTCTCGAACATTATGGAAAATTATAGAAAATACTTGAACCTTCTGGAAAATTATAGAACATCCTCGAAACTTCTGGAAAACCACAAAACTACTGGAACAATCTGGAATATTCTCAAATCTTCTGATAATTCCTTGAACATTCTCGAACCTTACGTAAATTATAGAACATCCTCGAACCTTTTGAAAAAATCACAAGTCGTCTGGAAAAATCTAGAACATTTTCAAAGCATCTGAAAAGTCCTAGAACATTCTCGAACATTATGGAAAATTGTAGAAAATACTTGAACCTTCTGGAAAATTATAGAACATCCTCGAACCTTCTGAAAAAATCATAAATCTACTAGAACAATCCAGAACACTCAAACCTGAAAAATCCTAGAACATTCTCGAACGTAATGAAAATTATCGAAAATGCTCGAACCTTCTGGAAAAATCACAAATCGCCTGGAATAATTTAGAACATTCTCTAACCTTCTGAAAAGTCCTATCACATTTTCGAACCTTATGGAAAATTATAGAACATCCTCGAACGTTCTTGAAAAATCTTGAATCTTGGGAAAACTAAAATATTCCCGAACTTTCTCGAAATTTCTTTCAAATAAAGTAGTTAAGAAAGTAGCTACAAATAATTCGGATTTGATTCTTTCCGATTTAAATTTATTTTTTTGGGTCCCTTTTTTTAAACTTTCACCCACCACTGAGATACCTGTTTAGTACATGCAAGTTTACTTATATGTAGAAGGATACGGTCGTGACACCAGGACACACGAGATACGCGGGAATAAAGTCCCGAGGAAGGAAGAACGAGCGACAAAACAACCATCGGTTAACGGGCACCACGGGCAAAACAGCGACTAACTTTATCGAGGTCGTCGCAACGACAACGGTTTGCATTTTTCAAGTTAACGCCTGAATAGCAGGTCCGATTCGGTGGTCCTTTTTGCTGCAATTTGTACAAACTTTAAACCCGAGATTAAATTAACTTGTGTAACGCTTAACATCACTTAGAAGAGATTAACTGCTTTACACTGAGGATAAACTACACGATGTGGTTGTGTAAATCATTGAGGCTCATAAACTAAACTAGAAATAATAAAGGCCACAATGAACTACATACACCATTTTTGGTAAATTATTTCGTTCTTACTCTTACTTGTGAAATGTAAAAGATTACTGAAAATTAGAGTTTAACCTCATGAAGTTTCCTTTAAAATCCATAACGATTGCACTTCCTTGTTTGCGCATACGTACACGTCATCAGTAAGGCCCATCTGCACTGCAGACGCTAGCAAAGGTAATTCGAACATCCTTGCAGTCTCTTATCTTTAAATACATAAGAAGTTTTGTAATTAATTCAAAATACATATGTAATTAAACTATTAACATCTGTCCAAAATTACACTGAATGTAATCTTCCTAAATTATGGAGCTTTTAAATTTATTCACCTTAATACAAAAGAAACTCCACTTAATTAATAAACTGAACTATTTTGTACGATATTCATACTGTTTTCTTTTTTAATGTTAAGGTCATTTACGTCAACTTGTTGTATGTCATTAACCAAGAGCTGTTCCTTTTTATTATTGGTGTTTGGTAACATAACAGTTGTAGTGGACCACCACTGGTGTTTTAACTGTAATTTAATTCGTTTAAACTTTGATACTCATGTTCACGTGATCATTGCAATTATATTATTAATGTAATAGACAAACCATGGCGTCATATCAAATCATTGTTACCAAAACAACTCGAAAAGTACAGAGTATTATGCAAAACAATTTTATAGGTTAAGTTGATTTAAACACTTCACAAATGCTTTTGCATGTTTATAAATATGAACTGCACTATATCAATAAGTATGCTTTTAATTGTTGTTAATTGTTATGGAATCTGCTCGACGTCAACTACTCTCCTACCCTTAATTACGTCTTAATAACATTCATGCTTCTGGTGTGTTCTGTACTAATTTATAACCGAAAAAAACTGGCCTTTTTAACATTTCGATTCCAATACTAGTTGCGCCACTGAGGGGTAGTTATCAAAGGTGTTCAAAAATGGTAACGTAGGCAAATTACAAACCAAAGGTTTTTAAAACACCCTGTACAACAGCTCTGCTCCGTGTTCTGTGTTTTAACACGTATTATGGATAATCCCAAAGGCCAGCTTTATTTGTTTTCAAATTAAACGGGAGAACAACAGGAACGTCCAATAAGTGATTGACAGGAAAGCAAAATGCTTTTTTTTAAATTCATACGCGTCATTTCGCTAAAGTCAGCAAAAGGTTAATCACTGACAGATGAAATATGTAGCTGCCACATAAATTGGTACAACCCAATTATACATACGGATTGGCTTAGCAAGAGACACGAGAACACACATATACATGGAATTGCCGTATACAAAAAAAACATACACAGCCACAATATATCATATATACATATATTACTACACAACACAACACAAGGTAGTTCACTTAGCGTATGCATTTATTGGGGCCGCAATAAACAAAATACTGCAGTACGAAAAAATAATTGGAGGCAGACTTTTGAGGGTCATCGATCCAAAGATTCACCTGTGTGATTTCTTTTTTTTTTTGGTCGTAAACTTATGTGGATTCAAAATGCAAACATGATGTGCAAAATTCCTCATTAGCAGTAAAAAAAGTTAAAATTATATTTCATGAAAATTGCACCGTTGGGTCGCGTTGGGTTTTTTCTGAAATTTTAGTACTTGATAAAATATTTGATACTTGAGTGTTGATTGACTTTACTTGTTAAAACGTAAAACAAAATTTAATTGAATTAAAACTACAGTGAATTAGAACAATTTCATTAATAAGGAAGCCTTATCAGTTTTACACACAATAGAAAATAGCAAAAAATTAGATCTATTGAAAAGATTGGAAGTTCAAAAAGCCCTGCATCTCAACGAAAATGTGTCAAATGACCAAATAGAAGGTTTTTCCAACCCTATATTTTAAATAACATGTAATTGGCTTTAAATTTAGTTCATTTCTTGTAATTTTTCGAAACGATTGAAAAATCGAAACGATCGTTAGGGTTATTCTAACAAATATTTGTGAAAATAAACGTTTTTAGGGTTCCGCACTTCAAAAGGAAAAAGCGGAACCCTTATAGGATCACTTCGTTGTCCGTCCGTCCGTCCGTCCGTCCGTCCGTCTGTCAAGACCTTTTTCTCAGGAACGCGTTGAGGTATCAAGCTAAAATTTATACCAAATACTCAGGTCTATTGTCCCTTGGATCTGCGAAAAAATCAAACTTCTAAGCCAACGCAATCAAAAGATACAGTCGTTTATGCCGCAAATTTCCGCAAATTTTCGAATCAAAACCTACAGGGTACTTCCCGTGAATTCAGAATCTTGAAATTTGGTACGAAGCAACGTCTTATAGGACAGATAAAGGAAAAATTGCAAAAACCGTAAAATTTTTGTTACATAAATATAATAAAAATATTTTTAATAATTTTAAAGTTCCCTACCCCCTTTCCTCATGAACGCGTAGAGGTATTAAATTGAAATTCATATCAAATACTCAAGTCTATAATACCTTTAAGCTGTAACAAAATCAAACTTCTATGTCAACGCAATCAAAAGAAACAGCAATTTAAGCCGCATATTTTCAAACTCGCAACTACTCGCAAGGGAATCAAAACCTAAAGGGTACTTCCAGTCGATTTAGAATCTTGAAATTTGGCATGAAGCAATGTTTTATAGCACATATAAAGGAAAAATTCCGAAAACCTTAAATTTTTAGTTACATCACATATATACAGGTTTGTACGGAACCCTTGGTGCGCGAGTTCGACTCGCACTTGGCCGGTATTTTTTTTAAGTTTTCAAAAATGTTTTTATTTGTAGAAATCATCACCCTATAAAGGCAATGTTTGTCAAAACAATATTATTATATTATAATGTCTACAAATAAAAATATTTTTTAAACGAAGTGATAGATACAGTAAACATTCGATAAAACTGGAGAGTTTACCTATTACTACTTACTTACTACTGTAATGAACGAATGCTGTAGGCGATCGTTACCGGCGGCATCTTTAAGCCACCGGATAGCCGGCAGTCGTAGAGGTAGTTCAGTATCTCATGTTCTCATGTCTACAAGATTCGATTACGCAGTGGCGAAAATTCTGCCCAATTCATTAATAATTACCAGTTGTACTTAAAAAAAAAATGTGTACGTATCTGGCATTTGTTCAAACGACGTGAGATTGGCTTTTAGTTTTGATTTATTGATAATTGGAGGTAGAATAAGTAAGTACGCTTTTCGATCTTTTTTGACAATTTGTATTCCATTGGAGTATTCACCTTCATTATTGTTTCAAAGTAAAAAAACCTTTATTTACAATATTTCATTGTAATCCTTATCTTGTTCTCGTCCTAAGCAGAAAACGCCCTAAACTAAATTAGTAGGTAAACTGAAATCTACCAATTTCTCTATTATTTTTTAAACCACTGTTAATTTACACTATAAAATTATTATAAGGGTAAAGGGTTTATAACTATACATTATTTGTATATTAGTCTAGAACGTAAACATTTTATTTCCGAAAGTATATTATATTATTTCAAAAAAATGTACGAATTTTTCTAAATCACCAGGGCACATTGGTAATTACCGACGTATATCAAGCTAGCACGACAAAGTTATTTATCCGATTTCTGACTTGCACCATTATTTGTCGTTAATTTGTCACCAAATCCAAAAATTTGTCGCTCGTGCCGTTTAGCCGTAATCAGCTGGTATGCTAGCTTGATATCAACATAGCACTACATATAGCGTATCTCGAAAAGTAAATGCAGGATATTTCTGCAAAGACCATAATTTGTTGGTAATTTGTCGCTGAAAGATAGCTAGTCTTTTCTCCAACTGATAAGCAAACAACTGCTGGAAAACCATCAAACTCTCGAAAGGTAACGTGTTGCCCAACTTGGGGAAAACAGGGAAAACCTAATTTAAAATATTTGGTAAATAAATTCGATCTCTTAAAACAAATGTAACAAAGAAAATCATTCTTCCCCCACACCACCACCCACCCATTCCCACGATTCCTGAAGGAGGCTGAAGAGGGCCTTCCGCCCTACCTCCCCGACTTTGCACAAGAGTGTAGGCCGGGGGGGACAGCCCGCCCACCAATATTGGTGGGAATGAAACACCCAAGTTTCTTTTTCTTTTTTTCTTCAGTACCAACAACTCCCATATTCCACCGACCCACGGCAAGGAAGAAGGAGTTAGTCATCCACCACCGAACAAGTTTCCGCCACCAAGTGCCACTGAGTAAGTTGCCATTCCGTTTCATATTTTTTTGTACCGATAGTCTTGTACAGTCCTATGTATATATATTTAGTTCTTTAATGTTAAGTTGTCATTGCGTTTCGTGTGTTGTGTTTTTGGACATTTAATTGTATATATTTTTTCCCCGTGTTGTCTATTCCCGTGTGTATATATATTTTTTGTGTTCATTGTGTAAATAAACTATTGCAAAACTATAACGTGTATCACGGCTGGAGATAAGACTAGCGACAAATTCGTAGAATGGGTCATCTTTCAGCGACAAATTATGGCCTTTACAGTAATATACAATATTTCCTTTTCGAGATATGCCATATGTAGTGCTAGTTTAATGTTTTTCCAACAGTTTTTCGCTTATCAGCTGGAGATAAGACTAGCGACAAATTCATTGAATATGTAATCTTTCAGCGACAAATTATCGACAAATTATCCTACGAAATTTCCTCTTCCAGATATGCTATGTGTAGTGCTAGCTTGATATCAAGCTAGCATACCAGCTAATTATGGCTAAACGGCACGAGCGACAAATTTTTGGATTTGGTAACAAATTAGCGACAAATTATAGTTCAAATCCGAAATTGAAAAAATAACTTTGTCGTGCTAACTTGATATACGTTAATTACCGCAAAAAGTACAACATGAATACAATAAGGCCCGTCTCTCGTTCTTTTGAGGTTCATAAGATAGTACCTACTGAAATACTTGCACAGATCATACAAGAGACCAAAAATTGTAATACAAAATAAACTCTTAGGAAGCTTAAAAAAAAATCTGAAAACCTAGTTTTTCCTGCTATTATTAACTATGTATGAATCAGTTATTATAAATTTTATAAAAATTCCCTGTTCGATAAATTCAGAAAATCTTCACCAGATGTCACACTACATGTTCCGTTTGTAAGTTCGTAAGTCCAACCTAATCCATAAAGAAGTTAAAGTTGGAACTTACGGAAGAGAAACTAGACCGACCGACTACTAGACGAGTTACGATTACACTCGATATCTTTCTGGACTAATTACCCAACAAACTTGGGTCACTATCGACGTCGTGAATCTCGAACTTGGTAATTTCGCGAATGTACTTAGTCTGGATAAGTGCTTTCCGATGTCTTTGTCGAACGGCCATCATTTAATCTACTGGGGCGAAAAGGGCAACGGTATCATTGACCGCTGTTACCATTTATGTAACTAACTTCACATTCTTTACGTATTGACCAACACAATATTTATTATCGCTGTTATTACTATTGAATATTCACTTTTGAAATGAAAAATGATCCCAAAACGACTCTAATACGATGGCTAACAAAAACACTTGCTTAAATTTTTAAAAAGGAAACAGTTCGTAGGGGGTGATAGAAAGGAAAGGTAGTTCTAATGTTATAATTCTTATGTTCACTAATAAATAATTATTTTAATAACAGTTTCTTCACCATTTAATTTAAAGTGTAGAAATAATATTTTTCGAAACTGAAACTTCTCAACGAAAAAGCTCTCAATGGTTCACCCTGTATATATATTTTTTATTCATACCTGAGCCGAGTTAAAAATTTAATTTTTTTAATCATATTTATTTTGTAGAGATACATACAACTGCTCTCTCTGGATTATAATTTGTAGACCACGTGAACCACAAAAACACTAAATAAACACTTGTGCTTAAAATATTCTTTTACTGACATGAAGCTCTTTTCGCCCACAACGGCCGCCTAAATAAAAAATTCTGAATTTTAATCGTTCAGTTTCGTTTGAAGAGGTCCAAGACCTTGTGGGTGCCTCGGTGAATAAAATATTTTAATTTACATTAAGTCAACAAACGTAACGATTTCGTAATAATAGACCACCGAAAATCCTACTTATATATTAATAATATAATTGTTCACGTTCTAGACTAATATGCAAACAATACGCAGTTATAAACCCTCTGCCCTTACAATAATTTTATAATGTGAATAAACACTGGTTTACAAAATAATAGGGAAATTGGTAGATTTCAGTTTACTGAGTTAGTTTAGGGAGTTTTCTGTTAAGGGCAGAGAACAAGAGAAGGATTACAATGAAACTTTGCAAATAAGGGTTTATTTACTTTGAAAAAAATATGTATCAGTCATGAAGTAACAATGTTAAAGGTAAATACTTCAATGGAATATAATTTGTCAAAAATAATCTAAAAGCGTATATCAAAGTGATAAAAGTCCTCACCTGTTACACCCTACTGGTATAAGAAAATTAGTATAAATACCATTTTTTCATTTAGGCAAGTAATAAAATCATATACGTTCAATAAAACAGAACCAAAATAATAATAAAAAAATATTATAATACCAACATCCGACGTTTCGCTTTGTGGAAAAGGATTTTCGAGACTAACATATACAACTAATAAAAAATTCTTCTAATACTAATCATTAGTGGTATAAAACAAATAACATAAGTGTAATATTTAATTTTTTAACCCCTACAAGCTTCGATTTTGATTGGTAACTAAGGGAAAAAAGCAGTAAATACATCCCTGTACCCTTATAATAATTTTGTAGTGTAACTAAACATTCGTTTAAATATTGAGGGAATTGGCAGATTTCAGTTTGCTGAGTTAGTTTAAGGTGTTTTCTGTTTAGGGCAGAGAACAAGACATGGACTACGAGGATGGATCAAATATAAACGAGCCTGTGTTCATAAAACATTTATTTATTTTGAAAATTTTCACTATTTTTCGACATATCCCCCTTGTTTGATTATACATTTTTCCTAACGAATTGGTAGTTTTTTCATCTCGTTTTCATAAAAAGAAGCAGGGCGGGAGTGTATCCAGTTGCGCACAAACGCCCCCACATGTTCATCAGTCTATAATCGCTAGCCTCCTAGTGATTCTTTGAGGGACCCAAACATATGGAAATCACAAGAGGATAAGTTTGGGCTATATGGATAGTGCTCCGACTGAGTCTAGTGCATTTCACTGATTTGGGCCTGCGTTAAAGCTGCGATGCGAACTCGAGCAGCTTTTTGATCTTCACTCAGCAACTTTGGGACCCAACGAGCTGAAATTTTTCGGAATCCCCATAGCTGATGCCGAGTTCAACAGATATCTGAAGCACAGTGGCGTAGTGGTCCCCTTCAATAAGGTTTCTAACGCGTGCAATGTTAACCGGCGATATGCTGGTGCGCGGACGACGAGGATGATTTACATTTTCGACACGATTACGCCCTTCGTTAAATTCTTTGCACCAAACTTTTACCCGTTGCCACGAAAGCGTTTCATTTCCGAACTGTGCTAGTAATCTGCGCAAAATTTCAACTGGTTTCACGTTTTCACGTGTAAGAAACTTAATAATAATCCGTTGCGCAACGCTTCTATGCATCTCTTTCTCACTCATTGTGATAGTTACTAATCAAGCAAACACAGCAATACGACGAGTCGTTTCCGTGTCACCTAATATTCCCACTTCAAGTTGCTAACTCCCGTATGCGCCTTGAACAACTATCCGGTTTTCAAGTTAAAAAGGCTCGTTTATATTTGATCCGCCCTCGAACAATGAAACTTTGTAAATAAGGGTTTATGTACTTTGGAAAAAATATGCTTTAGCCAAGAATTAACTGCGATAGACGTGAATGCTTTAATGGAATGCTAAAACTGTCAATGAGGAACAAAAAAAAGTACAAATTCTCTTTGTACAGAGTGTCATTAGTGGTAGTTGATATTATATACCTACTATGAATTTTTATGTTTCTATAATAAGACAGAGTATATTACGTTTTCTTGTTTATGCATTCTTGTGGTGGTTACTGTCGAGAAAATTATGAACATTCCACTGATGAGGAAAGCAAAATTAGACCTAATTATGCTGTTTCGAAGGCAAAAACGTAGGATTTATTGCACCAGTTTATTGAAAATTACACGTTACAGTAGCTGAAGCTATAAAACACCTTTTTTTACATAGTTAATAGTCTCGTCCGGTTTCTAATAAAAAAAGATACTTATACCCAATAAAAGAAATAGAACATAAATGACATGTTATTGATTTAGTGGTGATTATCTGCTAATCATAAATCAGTTTTCTAAAAACGAACAACACTTTTCCAACAGTAAATCAACAACTTTTTTAGACTATAATCTTAGATTGCTGAACCATATATTAGACCAACTGAAAATATTGTGGAAGCACTGATTATAAAAAAAAAATGTTGCTTTAGAGTCTAGACGTTGGGCTGCTTGTAGTAAAATTATAGGATACGTCCCTTCAAACCAGTTAATAACACATCTTGGAATTAGAGAGTATATAATTAACGAATTACCAAAATTTTGTTGATGTATTTTTAGATGAGTAATTATGTACCTAGTCATGAGAAAATTTATCGTTTATATAATAGGTGCATATTGAATTTGAATAGAAGGTTTTAAAAATAAATCATGAATTATAAATTAATAGATTTGATATTAAAAGTGTTTCTTTATTGTCAATTTTTTGAAGAGATCTTTTTCTTTATTTACAGAACAAAATTGTTAACTAACAGTTAGTTTAACAATGAAAGTGCCCTATATTTTTTGATTGACGACACTTATTTATGTCCGTCGTTTTATTTGGTTCGGTTTCAATCAGCGGGTTCAAATAGGTTAACAATTTATTGACACGGATTTTTATCGAATAAAATTTCAATCCATCAATGACTTATTTAAATTCACTTTCTGTAACTCGAGCCTCGTAATACTTACTGCGTTTACAAATTACAGTAACATCTGTAAATATGTAATTTCTTTCGTTACTAACTTCATGCCTGGCAGCTCTCTGTCTTTTGTGAATAACAGAATAAGAAACATTACAACTTTTAAGGAGTGCTATATGGGCTAATGATCTGCCTTACGTAACGAGAGACAAGTGATTGATAACGATATTTATTGAATTATTTTTTAGTTCTACGTTGTTTTACATCCATACTTGCCTACTCGCAGTATGTACACGAACAAAAATTAGTCTTAAGTGAATAAATGCAAACTTTACTACAAATTCTGAAACTTTTTCGAAATTGTTTAATAAAAATCCTAGTGAAGGTAGTTACATGTACTAAATAGGTTAAACCCTAACGCCAAAACAGGAAATTGAACGTCTGAATTACTTTTCGGTAACAAAGTTACCTTCTTCAGGGACTGAAGTGAACTAAAAACTAAGGTAATAAATGCTAGGTATGTAATACGGTGATAGAGACATTACAAATCAGAAAAAATAGGTGAAAGCTGGTTTATTGCATGAACCTTCCTTTTGTGGTTCTAAACAATATCCCAAAAGTCCCCAGCGGTACATGTGCTGCTAAAAATGTTACGCGGGGTCTAAGGTCAGAGTTTTTGGCGAATAACTCGTTAATGGTTACTTTTATCGAAAAAATAGTGGTCATCAAATTTGTAGCGTAGGAAATTGTCTACAAAAAATATATCATTACCTTTTTTGTGAGACTAACGGTTTTCGAAAAATTCGATTTAAAAACTCGTAACACGTATATCAAGCTAGCACGAAAAAGTTATTTTTCCGATTTCTAACTTGCACTATAATTTGTCGCTAATTTGTCGCTAATTTGTTACCAAATCCAAAAATTTGTCGCTCGTGCCGCTTAGCCATAGTCAGCTGGTATGGTAGCTTGATATCAAGCTAGCACTACACATAGCGTATCTCGAAAGGGAAATGTCGTAGGATATTACTGTAAAGACCATAATTTGTCGCTCATTTGTCGCTGAAATATGACACATTCAAAGAATTTGTCGCTAGTCTTATCTCCAGCTGATAAGCGTAAAAATGCTGAAAAACCATCAAACTGGCACTACATATGGCATATCTCGAGAAGGAAGTATCGTAGGATATTACAGTAAAGCCCATAATTTGTCGCTAATTTGTCGCTGAAAGATGACACATTCAACGAATTTGTCGCTAGTCTTATCTCCAGCTGATAAGCGACAAAATGCTGAAAAACCATCAAACAATTAATCAAGGAGTTCTTTGTTTCATTTGTTTTACAAGATCGAATTTATTTACCAAATTTTTTAAATTAGGTTTTTCCTATTTCCGCCAAGTTGGACAACACGTTACCTTCCGAGAGTTTGATGGCATTCAAGCAGTTTTTTGCTTATCAGTTGGAGATTAGACTAGCGACAAATTCGTTGAATGTGTAATGTTTCAGCGACAAATTATGGCCTTTACTGAATATCCTACGACACTTTCTTCTCGAGATATGCCATATGTAGTGCCAGTTTTATGGTTTTCCAGCAGTTTTTCGCTTATCAGTTGAAGATAAGACTAGCGACAAATTCGTTGAATGTGTCATCTTTCAGCGACAAATTAGCGACAAATTATAGCCTTAACAATAATATGCTACGACATTTCGTTTTCGAGATACGCTATGTGTAGTGCTAGCTTGATATCAAACTAGCACTACAGCTGATTATTCCTAAACGGCACGAGCGACAAATTTTTGGATTTGGTAACAAATTAGCGACAAATTATAGTGCAAGTCAAGAATCGGAAAAATAACTTTGTCGTGCTAGCTTGATATACGTACTCGTAACGTCTATAATACGTGCACACCATACCACTTTTGAGGTAGAGTACAAGATGCGTTTGTTTTTAAGTGGTGCCCCCCAAGGCATAGTCTACGTATATTTGTGATTGAAAAATGTTAGTTTTTGAAAAGAAAATAAAAATATAATTTTTTTTATGTGAAAAATAATAGTGTATAAAATTTATAATTAACTATTTTTTTTTTAATTTTTATTACTTATTACAGACTTCATTATTTGGAAAGTATTTTTTTTAATATCATGAATTGTTATTTTAAAATGATTAAATAATTAATTTTTTCTTCATCAGTGCTATCATTCATTATGGTTCTTATTCAAATTCCATTTCTGCTTCCAGCTCTATCTCTTCATTATTATCTTCTTCTTCGTCTGTTTCCTCTATTTGTATAGTTTCAGTCAAGAAATATGATGGATCTACATACATATCGTTGAGGATTAATATTGACGCACACGCATCGAATTTTCTCAAAAACCGTTAGTCTTACAAAAAAGGTACCTAATAATATATTTTTTGTAGGCAATTTCCTAAGATACAAATTTGATAACCACTAACCCGCGTAATATTTTTAGCGGTACATGTAACACTGGAGACTTTTGGGATATTGTTTAGAACCACGAAAAGAAGGTTTATGCAAAAATTCAGCTTTCTCTTAATTTTTCGGAAATTTGACCTTTTTTGTCTTTACTCCCTGAACTGGTACCTAATGCTGCGGTCCAATAATCATGAGCCAGCCTAAAAACCTAATTGTTCAGTGGACCGTAACAAAACAAAAATAATAAAATAAAGTAAACAACAGAGAGCTAGGTAAGGGACCTTTGTTTGATCTATTTTTATAAATAAACTCAATTTCAAAACTATCCAGCAAACAATTGTTTCTGATTTCATTAACTAACTTAACGTTATCAATATTAATCCTGTGATTTTTGGTAAGGATATGTTGAGCAACACTGAATTATTATGTTCTATCGAAACTTGCATGAGCTAAATGTTCTTTAAAACTAACTTGAATATAGCGTTTAGCTTGTCCAACATATTTCTTACTACAGTCTTTACAATCAATTTCATTTATCCTCGACTTTTCTAGAAGAAGAAACTTATCCTTTGGTTTACTGAGAAGAGCTTGAAGAGAATTGGAATTTAAATTATGGGCAATACGAAAACCAATTTTATTAAAAATACCTTCGAGTTCTTGGGTAAATCTTGGGTTTGTATTGGCATAGTAATATCTACAACTTGGTTTTGCTCGTTTTTTTTTTTTTTTGAAAAGTAGAGGATTCTGAGAAGGGTTGTTCATAAAATACGTCACACTAAAATTCTCTTTTTTTGACCCCCCCCCAGGTTTTCACGCTGTGTCACACTTTCTGTGACCCCCTTGTAAATATTACGTCACAAAAACTAACCCCCCCCCCCTGAACATGATAAATTTTTATTGATAATACACAAATTTTGATAAGCAAAAATATTTATTTTATTTGCACTATAAAATTTAAATAAATTAATAAATATCTTTTGTAACGAACAAATAAATAATATTTCTATTTATCAGAAGTCCAAGAATTCTGTAAAAATTCAATAAAATTTTTTGATGAAACTTTTTTCATAGTGAGATTAATCCTAAAACACTTGGTATAAAAATTCACTGACGATTGGTTTTCGTTTTGGTTGATGATCAAGTTTAATAAAAAGTATTTTTTCGAGGTGTTAGTTAGCGGTCAGGTACAGACTGATACTTACAACTTGACGAAAAGCTAATAACAGTTTTATAGCTTAAGAAACCAATTGAGCTGTCATTAACACGGCATCTAAAATTTGGTATCCTATTGAACATCTCAGGTACAACATCTAACGTGCTAATAAAATAAACAAACACTTTTTCGTACGCACTTTAATACACATATACAGTTAGTTAAGTAATATGTCTTACGTACAAACTCATGTATGTAACTAATGACAAGGTACATGCCTTTATTGCATTGACAAGTTCATGGACAAATATATACACTTCCTTTTACTACTCGGTTGTAAATAATAATTATTTTCATCACTTTGAACGTTAACCGAATATGGTTCTGGGGCTGACCTTAACCCTGCGCCTGCCCTTTCCTGAAGAGTTTGTTATGAGTATTTTGAAGGTTAATATCTACAGTATTCATTATATTCGTATTATGCAATTTTAACGTGTTTGGTTTGTAATTACCTGAACTAAGGCTAACGAGAAACTTACGTTGGTAGACCCTGTTCAAACTGCAATAAAGCTGATTTAAATTTTTAAATTAAAAATGTTCAGTTAGTAATATGTAATATGAAAATTTTATGGCAAAGTCCCTTAGTTAATTTTAGGAAGAGAATGAATTAAAAAGTACTGTCCAATAATATGAAATTATAACAAGGATACCACCACAATTATTATGTTCGGCGCAAAATGAGACGCGCAGGTTCGTGACGTCACGTAGTGTCAGTTACGATTATGACGACGAACATTGTAAGCTGAATTGCAGTTTTATATGACAAGTTTATTTAGCTGTGTAGTTTTTTAAGCGGTTGAGTAAAGAAATTTACTTCTTATGAAAATTTTGCAATAACTTAGAAGGATTACCACTAGAAGTCAAAAAAGTTCCCATGTTTTAGTAGATAGAGCATCTCTTACATCGAAATTGAATAATTTGATTCTGGGGACAAAAATCAATAAATTAACACATAATGAAATAGGCCCTCAGAAGACACCTCTAAAAATATTCCGGATTTTCTAATTTCATTACTTCTTGTGACATTTTTCCATCGGAGCCACCGTTTATTACAAGGTACCTAAATGAATAAAACACTTTTAATTTGTTTTAGGGGTGGTTTATAGCATTATAAGGGATGTACCATGCACCATTCTAAAAACAATTGTCATTTCGTTTCTTTAAAAATTAATTCTACTAAATTTAATTGAAGGTGGATGGAAGGATTTATTTTATTTTTGTAAGTCTAATAAATGATGTATGTAAATTTAAGAAGCTTAAAATTTTATATAAACATAATTTTTCAAAAACGTCTCGTAAATTACTCATAATAATGGATTTTTATAAAGGTGTACACATGTCTTTATTAAACATTAAATAAATGAAAAATTGTTAAGTACAAATTCCATAAAAATTTAAATTCGTTACATTTTTGAAAATGATTATAAAAATTTCTCAAATCAAATCGGCAAACACCCAAAAAAGTATTTTCAGACACCGAGTGAAATCAGAAATTGTTCGCATCAAAAACGCAAAGGGTGATGTGACATGTACAGTTATTGAAATTTCAGGGGGCGAAAAATGAATTGCATTTATTCAATTTTCAAATATCTATTCACATGCAAGCTCCTTTAAAAATACAACAGAGGAAGATTGTATTATACGAATATAAGGGATGTAAATATTGGTTGAAAGATGATGTACGATATGTAATAAGGAAGAAGAATCAACGGTGCATGTGCTAAGAAGATGTATAAAAGTATAAAAAGTAAATCAGTGGAAGAATGTATAGAAATGATACGAAGAAATGCAGTATTGGGCAGAGGGTAGTGTGGGATGCAAAAATGGGGATATCTATTGTGTTCTCTTTTATAAGATTAGTGTAAATATAGATAAGAAAGGGTATTTTAGTATTTATATTATAAGCTCAGTTTCATTTTGATTTTAATATCTAATTATATTTCATAATTTTTCCCCCTTGATTGGAATCAATTTTTGGTAGGTACCCCTATTTGGCTCTGATTATTCTGTTTAACATCTAATCTAATGTTTTATATCAATGTAAATAACACTATGTCGAATAAAGCGATATGTGTACATGTTTAATTAAACGAAGAAGGGCAGTATTGGGAAGATGGTGGTATGGGATGGAAGAAGGGAGATGAGATGTCTATTTTCTTGCTTTTTATTATAGGAATCTAATATATCAAATTCTCGTGTCACAATGTTAGTTACCATACTCCTCCGAATCGGCTACTATCTATTTTTCATACCCCTAAGTGATAACTTTTATTTTTTATTTTTTGGACAATTTTTTTTATTTTTTATTTTTTATGATTTTGGTATTAAAAAATACATATAACCCTTAATTTTCATCCTTCTACCACCAACCCCTTTTTTTAATAGCGATATTAGTACATACTGTAATAATCTTCAACTCTCAGTGGTCGATAACTGATCAATTATTATCAATCGATTAGTCATCCCCGTCAGGCGTCTACTGATGTCACTACTCACCCAGCAAACAGCACGGAGTGGGGTTGAGAATGAAGCAGATTTTTTTAAGCCATGTTACAGGGGGTTCAAATATGTTCTAAGAAGTAAAATAATGTTTTTTTTATAACATTTCAGAATGATTTGGCAACGTTCAATAACGTTCCATAATCTTTAAGATTATTAAAAAGAATGTTAAAAAAAAAATGTTTTTTAATCATTATGGGATGTTCTGGATAGTTCTAAATTCGCGAATATTCTAGAATGTTCCATCAAACGTGTAATATATTCTAACCCGGGGGCCAACGCTAGTAATATTATATAAATATAGATAGAGGGGTTGGTTATTTTATGTTTTTAGTAGAGCTTAATTTAATTTTAATTTTTATCAATGTCATATAACATTATGTTTTCCTAAAGCAATATATAACAAACATAAAAAAGTCTATTATTTCTTAAAGCAGTTAAATAATTTATTGTAGGTACTATTTATCTATGGGTAATTTTCTGTTGATGTTCTGCATACCATACAACAAGAATAATAGAAACAGATTAAATTTAGGATATAAATCATTATACGTATTATGACAAACTAATCCAAGAGCACATATAAAATATACGATGCCTTGATATCATTCGGGCGGTAATGAAATTAAATGGCTCAACTCTCTAAAGATGAATATAATGGCAATTTATACTCGCCGAATATCGAATGGTACAAAGCACGGCCAGGGGTTGCCTTTATTTCTACCTCCCTTGACTGTATTTTGCTAATATGAGAATAATTTATGAGTTTTGATTACATACACCCTGAAAATTAATTTCAGCTGAAGACAAATCCAGCAAAATAATTATTTTACACTATATGTAGCTTTAAACTATGCGTTAATTATTTATTTTTATTTATTAGGTACTGGAATAACCTTGTCAAAAATTCTAGCTTTAACCCAATAATATTTTAGGGTACGAAATCAAACGAAACTTAAAAAAATCAATAAAAATTCCTCAAAAGCCGCCACTGGCCTATGACTCACAATCTTGGAGAAGTGGCAATTAAAGTCAGGCGGTGAAATAAACAAGTACGCGACATATTAAAATATTTACTTTCCTTCGTTTTCTCCAATCAAGTAATTAATCACGGTCGAAAAACTGTCCCTATCTCAACTTTCTGGTTACGAACTGCTGCCTGTCGGATTTGATATAAACTGAAATTTCCTCTTCATATATCCACATATCTATCTATAGAGATACCAGCCTAACCGAGCCGGCCTAATGAGCGTAGAAAGTCGAATTGATTTAGAGTGCACCTTGTGACATTTTGCAATAAATCAAGTTTATTAAAACAGTCGTTTTACGGCGAAACAAAGTTAATTTGCAACCGCGTCGATGCTCGATGCAATCGAATGCATCGTGATCGTGTGTCTTATCAAATTATTTTAATTGTGATTTATACGTGTAAAAGTCCATTCGCGGTACAATTTAAATATTTCATCCAAACCACAACCGTCGCCACAGCAGAATCGTTGCTGTATTATATGTTTATGAGTTGCAAAACACATTTCAATAGACAGGTTGCGCCAAGTCGTTTAATAATATTCGGGGTCAGCTAAATTACATTAATTTTATCTCAGTTATTAGAATTTATTGTTTGTGTAATTACGTATTGCTAATGCACATTTAAAACGCAGATTATCTACAATAAACGAAAAACCGTGATCTTAATACGTTCCTTAAGCGCCTACGTGCTTTTAGCGCCACTATCTTTCTTTGCGAGCACTCCGAAAGGAAAGGACGAAAGTCTGTATCTACTTGCGTGCTCTTTCAGTGATCTCTGCAGTTTTTGCGTCGCGATCTTTTTAAGTGCTCTTAGCGCCACGATCTTCAATTGTGCTCTTAGCCTTACCATATCGTTTTGTATTCTCCGTGAACCCTCTAATGTGCTCTACGCCACAATCATACGTGATTTTAACACCATGACATTCTCACGTGCTCATAGCGCCAAGATTTGCTTTGCTGCTCTTTACATCACGACCTTCATACGTGCCCTTAGCGCCACGAGCGTCTAACGTGCTCTCTGGACCACGATCTTACATGCATCTTCGTACTTGCTCTTGGCGCTAGAATCTTCTTCTATGCTCTCAGCATCACGATCTTCTTACGTTCACATCGCTCTGAACTCCTTCCGTACTATCTGCGTCAATATCTTCTCATGTTCTCGTAGTGCCCGGATTTTCTTTTGTGCCCTCTTTGAGTTCTCGCTGCCACTATATTACCTTGCGTTGTCCTCTATGCGACATTAACTGTTTGCGAACTCTTAGCGCCACGAACCTCATTTGTGTTTTTAGTGCCACAATCTTTTTGGTATTCTCCGCGCCGTCACCTTTCTGCATGCTTTTCGTGCTGGGATCTCCTTGCAAGTTCTTAGCGTAATTCTCTCGAAAACGGGATTTTCTTGCCCGCCCTTATCACTGTAATCTTCTTTTGTGTTCCTTATGTGCTCTCCGTGCCGTGACCTGTTTCAGGTGTTCTTAGCGCAACAATCCTATTTGTACTTCTTGAGTGCTATCCCCGCCGACAACTCTCCGCGTGCTCACTGCGTCACGATCTCGTTGTATATTTGTTGCGCTGTGATTTCCTTCGAATTTTCAGTAAAGTGTTATTAGCAACTCGATTTTCTTTCCCACTCTTCGCATTGCGACCTATTTTCGTCCTTCTAGCGCCACGATCTTCTTGAGTGTTAATCGCGCTGTCAACTTCTTGCGTGCTCACTGCGCCACGATTTCCTTGTGTGCTTTATGCGCCACATTATCCTTTCCTTAGGAATACGATTATGGTTACCTCACCTCAATGATATCAATGCGTTAATTAAAGTTGAATGAATGATGATCAAGAATTTAGATAGAATGCCCAGTATTTAAATTGCCGACAATGTGAGAGGAAAAAACAGTCATTAATAATCTTTGGAAATGCCAAAGGTCGGCAGCTAATTGCCGGGGCTTTTCTCCTAAGGTTATCATCACATTAAGAATGTGAATCCAGAAATAGAACAGAATCGACAACACAATAGTTAATTAATTCCTTCATCCTTACAAAATATAATACAAGATATCAGTTTTTAACAATGAAGCTTTTCTTTTCTTCGGGCCACAAATTCGCGTTTACGAAATAGGTAAGAAATAAATCCGGAGTATACTTCTTCAAAAATAGCTACGATTTCTTGAAATCGCAAACTATTACGATTTAGTAAGGAATTAATAATAATCTACTGAGATTCTTCATTTTAATTAGTTCGAAGTCTCGCATCCAGGGTTACAAAAACGTCGTTCGTTTCTAACTTCTCTTTAATTTGAATATAAGATAAGATCATGATCTGAGATAATTTTTTGAAGTTGGATCGTATATTAAATATCACGGTCCTTAATCTAAAATAAAGTGCTAGTTTTAATTTCCTTCCCAACGTCGCATCGTTTAGAATTCTCATAAATTGAAATAAGGATTGTCTCTAGACTATCTTTTCATCATAAATAATTAGAGCATTTCCGAGAAACAGCGGAAGTAAAATAGCTGCCGTTGCAAGAAGAAACTTCGACATTTAAACGTTCCGTTTGTTAAATGCGAAGGGAAACTGAAATGTTGGCCATTTAGTCGTAAAATAACTGTTTCATTAAGTTTACTGCACTTATTTTGCAATTACAAATTCCAACGTTGAATAGCTTAATTTCGTTAAAACAAACTTGTTTTGTCACCTGAATCGCTTTGTTCTGACGTTAAATTAATTGGATAGTTTACAGAGTAAACTAAATTAAAATGCACTTCAAACTGCAAACACAATTCTAATTCAATAATGCTCTTTTAAATTGTACAATCTCCGAACAATGGTACTACGACCGATAATAAGGCAATGGTAATTTTACTGCCAATGCTATATTAAGCGTTGTTAGTACATAACCTAAAAATAATACCGAACATAATAACTTCTAATCAAAGAATAAAAATGTAATACAATCCACAAGGAAATAGCGCCGTTTGGTAAACGTTGATATAATAGGCAAAATTACGAATAGGTATTTTGACTTTGTCATAAAACTATTATGCTACGGGATTTTGTAATTATTAAAATAAACATTACATTTTGGTTTATAAATAAAAAATCAAAAGAATCCCATAAATTTTATACTTTAAGATGTTTGCGCGGCGCTATGAGCACTCTACAAATTTGTATACTTTTATTTCGGCGTAAAGAGCACGCCTCCAGAAACAAAAACTCTGTAATGTTATACAGAGTGAGTTAATTTAAGGGCTGTCTTAAGATAACTAATCGTGTATGCGTACTTTTTGGTATTAATAAAAACACAAACTAAAAAAGCTCGTGGTTTTTGTACATTACGATGTTTGAGTTTATTAGATATGGCGCTATGAGCACTACAATTTAAATTGCTTTAATTGCGGCGCAAAGAGCACTTAAAAGGGTCGCGGTGCAAAGGGCACTTCGTCAGGAGCACGAACTCTATAACATTATACAGGATGAATGAATTTAAAGTAGTTTTATGACAACTAATCGTATGTATAATAACTTAACAATAGAAAATTCCCTTGGATTTTGTGTTGTACGATATTTGAACTTATTACATTCGGCGCAACCAGCATTTTTCAGTTTTGCCTGGTTTTATTGCGACTTTAAGAACACAGGAGGCCAGGAGCACAAATTCTGTAATATTATACAGGGTGAATTAATTTAAAGCCTGTTTAACGACAACTAATCATATTTATAAATCATACAGGTTAATTAATCTAGAAATACTTTTAAAAATAAATATAAAAAAATACCACAAAGAACTTTCATCCTACCCTTTTATTTTCCCAGTTATAGAACAAAACATTACTGTATTTTTTATAACCAAATAAACCCAAAAACAACATGTATTCTGTACTATACAATTTTGTTTGATTTTAGTGCGGCGCTGAGAGCACGGTACTACGAACACGATAAATACTGTATAATACAGGGTGAATTCTTTCAACGCCTATCTTAAGACAACTACTCATATGTCTTAAACATGCAAATGAATTAATTTAGAAATATTTTTAAGAATAATAATAGATATAAAAGATACCACAAAAAACTTTTATCCTACTCTCCCATTTTCCCAGTTATCAAACTAAAGATTAATGTATTTGTAATAATTAAATAAACCCAAAAACGTAATATACTCTTTACTATACGATGTTTGAGATTTGGTGTAATGTTGACTTGACTTATTGTGTGTTTTTATTGCGGCGTTAAGAGCACGGCGCAAATATACGAACTCTATAATATTCTATAGGTATAAATATAAAAAAATACCACGAAAAACTTTCATCCTGCCCCCTATTTTCCCAGTAATCAAATTAAACATTAAAGTATTTTTATAACTAAATAAACCAAAAAAATCCACAGATTCTGTACCTATAGACCAGTGCTGAAGGCTTCAAAAATAGTAAAAAGTTAAAAAAATTATAGTAGGATGAAACCCATTGGAAGAGGAAGAGAATATAATTTTTTTTTCACGAAATTTGGTGAAAATCTACCTATTTATGTCCCAAACACGCTCTAATTTTTTTGATTTGAAATATTTATTTTTTCACCTTATTTTTACTTAATATCGAAAAAGCACCCTAATTTTCAATCGAAAATTCTCACGTCAAAATATCTGCTTTTTTAAAAACGTTGGTGGGCTTGTTTTTCGTTGAAATCTCTACTTTCTGATGGTGTGAATAAAAATATACATTACTATGGTAAGTTTTCTCAGGAAATGCAAAAAAACGAAGGGAATTTTATCTAAAAAAGTGACCGCTGCTATTTTTTTCAGTAAAAAAGTTGTTTTATTAAATTCTAATTACATTTATGTCATAGATAATCTCAAAATATATAAATACACATGTAAATCGTACTATTGAATTCATATGGTACTTTATACTGATTACCTTGTTCATTATAATATTTTTAAAAACATTAATTTAGTTGTCTTCGTTTTTGTATTTCATGAGAAAACACAACATAGTAATGTACATTTTTCTTCACACCATCAGAAAGTAGAGATTTCAACGAAGAAAAAGCCTACCAACGTTTTTAAAAAAGCAGATATTTTGACGTGAGAAGTTTCGATTGAAAATTAGGGTGCTTTTTCGATATTAAGTAAAAATAAGGTGAAAAAATAAATATTTAAAATCAAAAAAATTACAGCGCGTTTGGGACATTAATAAGTAAGTTTTCACCACATTTCGTGAAAAACAATTTTTTTTTGTAAAAGATAAAAATAAAAAACTAAAAAGTTGGTTATTTGAATTTTTCACATAAATTGTGAGGTTATCTGAAAGAAGTGTAAATACAAAAGTTGTAGATTTTTTATTACCTACTACATTGCCACTTAACTTTATTCCATAAGACATAGTTTTCCGGAAATCAAGAAAAACCGTTTTTTACCCTTAAAAACTCACCCCCTTCCCCTTCCCGACCTCAGATCGCCCGTAAATTATTTTTCCTTTCATTTCTGTTATATTCTCTTCCTTTTCCAATGGATTTCATATTACTATAATTTTTTTTTTTTCAAAAATTATCGACCCTGGTCTACTACTGTATGAAACATAAACCTATTAGATACATAAGATACATAAGTACATATATGTAGAGTGTAATAAATACCCCAGGGAGATCAAGTTCCGCAAAGGAAGATTCGACCAAATTTTCCAACTTTCCCATTAAAACCAGACGACCGTGGACGACTCGAGTCGATGTTAGCAATTTAAGATGTCGTTAGTCTATCTTTTCAAACACGATAAAAAAAGAGACTTGGTAAAAGGCAAGAAGATTACATTACAAGTTGAAGTTAAGGCTTTCCGCAACTTATCAAACACGAAACGACAGGTTGTCAATACTGTAAGCTCAAAGGGATAACGGATGTACCTACTACTTATTTATGTATAATTTTAACTAGCTATATAACATCATATATGTAATTATGTTTCACATCCACAACAACGGAAGTTCTGTAATCTTTTCAGCATTTTTTACGGGAAAATATCCGTAATTTTCTAATGCTCTTATTGGTCAAATATTTCCCCTTTTACATTCGCTTCTGATCTCGGTTGTGCAAAAATTTACTGCTGATATCCATTTCCGGTTTTACTTAGATTATAAAACATGCATTCAGTAAGTAGTTTAAAAATCAATCAAAAGTCCACAAAGTTATAAATTAAAATATTACACTACTTTTACTTCTCTACTAATTTTTATTTATTTACGGCTCACTCAAATAAAGCAAAAACCCCTTTAAATATTAATTGTTTAATGTTATATTTAGTGTTGAATTTGTTGCTAAAATTGTTCTCACCGGTAACCGTTAATTTTAAAATAGCTATGACATAGTTTGTGCACGATTTTGCTTTTCTAAATCCTTGATGTTCGTCGGCTATGCTAATGAAAAATTCAAATTTACGAGATTTGATAAACAGATACGACCGTCTTGTTTGCCTCAATCCTTAAAAGCCTTTTAACAATGTTCCTTTCAAATCGTCCGGTGAATAAAGACTGTTATTAATTGCACGATAAAGGTTACCACACATTAAAATTGGTTGCGAAGGTTAAATGCACTTTTGCTACTAGTAAACACTTTGGGGAGCACACGTCATATGAGATTTGCATGTTGTATTTTCCATGCACTACATTAAATAGACAAGTAGCTTAAAAAAATAAGGGTATAAATAAAATAACGTCCTTTCGAGATTTATTCAATTATTCTGGAACAATTTGCTCTGTTCCTTGAGTGGCGGAATATCAAAATATTTTGCTAATTGTAAGAGAGTCAAATCGATAGTGTGAGTATTGAGTAGATGGTTTGAGTGCGTCTGCGGTGTTTTAATGCAGCAGGTCGGTACTGTCACCTAAGTACTTAGTGCCAATCTTTTTCTAAAATTAATTTTTCATTATCTGTTTTTTATTTAATTTACGAAACACGAAAACGCTACACGGAACGTCTACATAGCTGCACGGTATATTTTGGCTGTAACCAACTGCCAAAGTTTCGTTTGGGGGTAACTAAAAGAGAGCTATGTGGGTTATTATTAAGAAACAAGTTAAGGAGTCAAGACGTGGAAGTAAAAATCAACCAAACGAGTCATAAGGTTTAGGGTGGTGTAGCGGGTGACCGCTATCACTACCTCTAAGGCCCCATAATTCCCTGCCATTATCAACCCCCCCCCTAGTTAATAGATAAATAGGCAAGTTATTAATTTGTTAAATTTTTAAAAAGCTTTATTTCAGCAAATGTTAGCCTGTGATTGCTACTTTAAGAGATTTAAGTGTTCCAAGTGTGACAATGTTCTAAGAGCACTATTAAATCCCTTATAACAAGGGGATAAAGGAGAAAATATATGTAAGACCAAATTTTAACTAATTGTAAGGTAAGGAGACTTACATGAGAGATTGTGGAAAAATGGCACTCACCTGAAAGAAAAAAAGAAAAATATTAATACATTTATATAGTAACAAATAGTAGAACAGTAAACTACACATACACCTACTGAAAATAATATGTAGGTACGGTACTGCGTCGTAATATACAGGGTTTTTCAAGTTGATGGGCTATTAGAAGTATATGAATTAGTAGAAGGAATTCAATTCTGAAACTTGGGCTCAGTTGGTTATTGTTTATGCCGCTTCTTTTAAAAATATTTTCAAGTTCGATTTACATCCGGTTATACCGGAAGTCGATACCAACTTTATTATTTTAAATGGAATAGTATATTTTTTACGCTGAATTCGAATAAAACGTGTAATTCTAAGGTAAGTTTAATAACCAACTTGTACACCCATGACGATCGGTTTCTGAGTTAATTTAATTTATAGAAAAAAAATCGCTACCGCAACCCAAATTATAAAACATCATAACTAGTGATGTTCCGGATATCCGTATCCGTATCCGTATCCGCGGATCTTGAGACCAAATATCCGTTTTCAGATCCGTATCCGCGGATATACAATTTTAGCGATCCGGCACATCACTAATCATAACTTCCACAAAATACGACTTAGAGTGTTGAAATTTTTACTAGTAATATTTGAATATTAGTGCTAACGCCTTGACAAAATTGAATTAAATAATTTATACAGGGCGTTCAAAATAAAATTCTAAAATTGAAAAACTTCAAACACGAATAACCTCGGTTTTTCAAATGGCACCTACTATTTTTTATTTTTTCAATCGATTCCTTTTTTTTTATCCTCTCGATCTATATGGATACTTCCTACTTTATGTAATAATTCAAAATTATTCCAAAATTTTCAAATAAAATAGGAAGTATCCATATAGATCGAAAGAGGATAAAAAAGGAATCGATTAAACAAATAAAAAATAGTAAGTGCCATTTGAAAAACCGAGGTTATTCGTGTTTTAAGTTTTTCAATTTTAGAATTTTATTTTGAACGCCCTGTATAAATTATTTAATTCAATTTTGTCAAGGCGTTAGCACTAATATTCAAATATTACTAGTAAAAATTTCAACACTAAGTCGTATTTTGTGGAAGTTATGATTAGTGATGTGCCGGATCGCTAAAATTGTATATCCGCGGATACGGATCTGAAAACGGATATTTGGTCTCAAGATCCGCGGATACGGATACGGATACGGATATCCGGAACATCACTAGTTATGATGTTTTATAATTTGGGTTGCGGTAGCGATTTTTTTTCTATAAATTAAATTAACTCAGAAACCGATCGTCATGGGTGTACAAGTTGGTTATTAAACTTACCTTAGAATTACACGTTTTATTCGAATTCAGCGTAAAAAATATACTATTCCATTTAAAATAATAAAGTTGGTATCGACTTCCGGTATAACCGGATGTAAATCGAACTTGAAAATATTTTTAAAAGAAGCGGCATAAACAATAACCAACTGAGCCCAAGTTTCAGAATTGAATTCCTTCTACTAATTCATATACTTCTAATAGCCCATCAACCTGAAAAACCCTGTATGTAAGAATCTGCAATTGGTGCCTTGTGAATATTTTAATATTTTTTTAATGGGTCCTTTAACCCGCAACGGTTTAATGCATTAAATGCTAATATACTAGCAATAAAATTAATAATGTACAGCCACAAATTTTTGAATGAATCACTTACTGTTTTATGTGGTGCATAACAATATTCTAATAAATGTAAGTTAATTAATATTTATCAAACAGATGCAATAAATAACGGATAATCGTTTAGAACTGTTATTATCTTATTATACTTTTAATTGGGTATACACATAGTAAGTAATGTACATTAAAAATTGACAAAGGAGCGACCGCCAAGTGTTTTTCTCGCTATTTTTCAATATCATTTCAGAAAAAAGGTCGAGCTTCAATGTTTCTTTTTTTTTTTCTGACGAATACAGTTTCAAATATTTTTTACATTAAAAATATTAATTTTTAAAACGGTTCATCTTAAGTGGACTTATCTTTATCTAAAAGTGTTATGCACCTCGCTAGGTTTCTGTTATTAACAGGTTTGTTTAAATATTAAAGTATCCTTTTTAAAGCCTAAAATATGCGCCTCTCTGTATAGAAGAAAATCGAGACTCTTGAATCAAGACAAATTGACCTCGGTGATTTCAGTAATCAAGAATTTTGTCTTGAGACTTTAAAGCAATCACACTAATATTATATAGGCGGAAGTTTGTGAGTGCGAATGTTTGTTACTTCTTCACGTCTAAACGGCTGGAGCGATTTTAATAAAGTTTGCTACGTTTTACTGCGGGAAAATATCTTATTCCCATGGGAAAACCGATAAAAATGAATTCGCGGAATATTATAAATGCGAAAGTAATCTCGCCTAAAATTTACTGAACCGATTTAAATGAAATTTGGTACAGAGATAGTCTAGAGCCTGAGAAAGAGCATAGGCTACTTATAAATGCGAAAAAAGGGTTGTAAGGGGTTGAAATAGGAAAGTTTGTGCAGAAATTTCGTAATTTTTAATGATAGAAGCTTGAAACCTATTTTTTAGGCTTTTGATTTGATATATACATATATATAACATTCAATGTTTGTAAAAATTTTACGCTTAAGAGAATAAAATTAGCCGATGAAAGTTTTTGTGTAATGACGTCGTCCAAAAAGCTTACGGCCCAGAAAATTAAAATATTAAGTGTAAAAAGTTATAGAGGTTTTGTTTATTTGGATCAATAAAAGTAGTTGAATACTAAGCTATATAAACTATTTTAAACTATAATTAAACTATATTAATCTATAATATTATAAATGCGAAAGTAACTCTGTCTGTCTGTGTGTTACGCAATTACGTCCAAACGACTGAACCGATTTAAATGAGAATTTAAATTAAAAAAAGGAAAAAATAACACTTGACTTTGGTTTCACAAAATTTATTTAAAATAAGTGTTATTTTTTCCTTTTTTTAATTTAAAATTATGTTTCATCAAGTGCCTTGCGATTCTTCATTTTTACATAATGAGAATTTGGTACAGAGATAGATAAGTAGATATAAAGCTAGAGGCTTGAAACTTTTTTTTTGATTAGACATAAATACATTTAAACTTTGTAAAAAATTTACCCTAAAGGGGGCAAAAATAAGGAATGAAAGTTTTTGTGTAATGACGTCGGCAAATAAGCTTACGGCCCAGAAAATAAGAATATAGAAGAAAAAATTTTAAATGCTGCCGAAGTCACTATTCCACGCGGACGAAGTCGCGGGCATAGCTAGTATATTATAAATGTTACAATTGTTTTTTAAATCCCAAAACGACAAATACTGTAACTACAAATAATTCTATTAGCTTTTATTATTACCGCACTATTCCGATTAAACTTAAGCTGTTTTCTTAAAATTAAAATTCTTAATAGAAATTTTAATTACCTTCGCCATCGACCTCATAATAAGTTAATCCGGACCTGTATAAGCTGGTTTTTGTTTGACATGAACACAGAATTTAATTAAACCTGATACCAAAAAAATTACATAAATTCTGAAGGGTGAAAAATCGTTTTATGTAAAATAACCTAATTATTTTTTGAAGAGTTATACTGGAGTGAAATAATTTATAAGCTATTTTTATAGTTAATTATAAGTAAAACTTATTAATTTTTATTTTATGAATCTTTATTACGTATTTCTTTGCTACTGTCAACAATGCCATAGATTCATCTTGGGACAGAGTATAGTTATTTACAATGGACACGTAGGTCCTCATAAAAAGTATTAATACCGTTCGTGAGAATCATATTAATTTCTTTTTTATACGACAAAATAAGTTTACTTTGCTAATGACATCAGCTCACGAATGCAAAAAATAAAGTTAAAAAATGTAAATAAGCGATTTCTTGATAAAGACAGAACAAAAAAATCAGGTTTTCTCTAAATGTTTCGCAAAAACTAATTACCTACCTGCAAACAACCAACGTATCTACCTGACGATGAGAGTAGCAAATAGAAAAAAAAGTGTTAACAGAAAGAGGTTTGTTTAATAATCGTGTTTATGTACGTGTATGTGATTAAAAAGTACATAGAATTAATCTCGAAAATTAATTCACCCGTCACTTTTTTATGAGTTACCTAATAGGTTCAATTAAGGTTACAGCATACACAGCTAGCAGTTAATCACAATGTATATAAAAAAAACTAAAGTAATTGTTATCACGGTATAGGCCAGCGATTACAACTCAAAAGTATGTATTTTATTTATAATCCGAGAAGCTTACAATGTAAAGTAGGTTCCAAGGGATAAAATATCAAAAATTACCCCAACAAAAGTTGTCCGTTCTTTTTTATAGAAGTTTCAACATTGCAATTTATTGTCTAAACATTCGCATTTATTTCGAAAACTATTGTATTAATTAATAACGATGGTAATGCTCTAATGAAATAACATATAGAGAATTGTTAGAGCTTTTAAATAAATTTTAAATCGTCAGGGTTGAGGCTGTTTTCACTGGAGGAAAAACGTAACAAACCGCTGGAAAATATTTTTTCAATAAAATCATAATTTCACCAATTAAACGATTGTAGAATCAGTCTTTCGGGAAAAGGTTTTGATTATAGTACATAATAAGGGAGCAGATGGGGTTTATGAAAGACTTATGGTTTTTGACAAGTAAAACTAAATTCAAAATATTATCATAATTTCTTGTCCAATTTTTCGTTAGAAATAAGATTGATTGTCTGTTTAATTAACTACAAGTAACCTTTTGGGTTTATAAAACTACAAAAAGACCAAGAGATCATTGACAAAATATCGTGATCTTAAAAATTCTTGATCTGATTCTCATTGACTTGTCTTAATTTTTATTTTACTTAGGGACTTTTGTCTTGTATGAATTTTTGGTTATAATTATGTCCAACATTTAGTTAGAAATAAGAATATTTTTAAGAATTCATAAAACTATAAAAAGAATTGGCACTCTTGATTTCAAAAATTTTTGATCTTGTCTCAATCAGTTGGAGACTCGTTATTTTTTATAGTGAAAACTATCATTTTCGACTGTTACATTATTTGAAGACTTTTGTCTTGGTCATAATTTGTTGTCTGGTTTTTTGTTCGAAATAAGACTGTTTAAGTTGAAAATACCTTTTTAGGGTTTCAAAAAACTATAAGGGGATCGTTGACAAAATTTTTGATCTCGAAAAATTTCAATCTGATTACTTAAATCTAATTCTCCTGATTTATATATCAATTGAAGACTCTTATCTTTCTCTTACATGACCATAATTTGTTGCCCAGGCTACGGTTAAAAATAAAATTGTTTAATTATCAATTTTAAGTCTCGTTTATAGATTTAACGTTTGTAGAAACAGGATTCCGGGAAAAGGTTTTGATTAAAGTGTATAATAATGGAGCAGATGGGGGTTTATGAAAGACTTATAGTTTTTGACAAGTAAAACTAAATTCAAAATATTTTCCCAAAAAAGTTTATTATTAAACTGTATTATTAAACGTATGTTTCACAAACTTGGGTATATTCAGATGAGAGTGATTACTTTTAAATATACATAGACGAGTAGTTCAACAATAAGGGTGGTGGATGGTCAAAATAAATTTAAGAGTGGGGAATCGTTACATTCTGTTTGTTCGTTAAGTATATTAGTCACTGTACTCCTCCGAAACGGCTTGATAGATTTTTTTGAAATTTTATATGCATATTCAGTAGGTCTGAGAATCGGCTACTATCTATTTTTCATACCCCTAAGTGATAAGGGTTGTCCACCCCTAACTTTTCTATTTTTTGGACTAAATGCTTTATTTTTATTTTTTTATGATTTGGCATTAAAAAATACGTATAACCCTTAATTTTCATCCTTCTACCACCAACCCCCATTTTTTAATAGTGATATTAGTACTGTAATAATCTTCAACTCTTAGTGGTCAATAACTGATCAATTATTATCAATCGATTAGTCATCCCCGCCAGGCGTCTACTGATGTCACTACACACCCAGGAAACAGCACGAAGTGGGGATGAGAATGAAGCAGATTTTTTTAGAATGTTACAGGGAGTTCAAATATGTTCTAAGAAGTAAAAGAATGTTTTATTATAACATTTCAGAATGATTTGGCAATGTTCAAGAATGTTCCAGAATCTTGAAGATCATTCAAGAATGTTCCAGAGTGTTAAAAAAAGTTAGAGAATGTTTTGAATCATTATGGGATTATTATTATTATGTAGTACTGTTAATTTATACCCTCTATTATTTTAATTTCTATATGTATACAGTTTAAGTAATACTTAAACTTTTTTTGTGAAAATATTTTAAATTTACTTTTCCTTGTTAATATGGATTTTCATCAAGTACAGGTTGAAACTATTCAATTTGTAGTTTTTGCACAACTGCATTTAACTGTATTCTAGAAAATAATTTTGCAAAGGTCGCCCGAATGACACGTCAAATATTCAAACAGTTTATTTAAGTTAAATTATGAAACCTTCTGGATGTGGTAAATTAAAGGATTGTTATTTTCTTCGTAGGATTCATAATTTCATTTCCGCATTTACATACTTCCTCTAACATTTTTTTTTTGAGCTCAGCTTCTATATTACCATTTCGGCCCTATCTTTGATATTAACTGACTTATTAATTAAGCGATTTTGGGGTACTTAAGAATAATAAATAATTTTGGTCACCTGTCAAAAAATGTATGGACTAATTTGAGACCCCATAAAGTCAAAATAATAACCAATTTTTGTGTACTTACAACATTTTGAAGATAAGCGAATAGAGCAATTTACATCTAATTTGATCAGATGCCAAAAGTTAGAAAATTGAAGATGTGCTAAGAGGTGGCCTAATAAAACATCTTAAAAACATCTACAGTACATATTACACATAGTAACACGTAAAATGACGAATTACTAGGTACTTTGATAATCTAAAATTAGTTGTATAACGGGATGTTTCTTCTGATATTTTACTGCTGTAACTTTAACGTCATTTTGATTACTAGAGCACTTAAAGCACACATGTTAATGTCCATGAAAAACGAAAAATATTTTATGACCGCGGCAATATTTTAACTTAAAATATTTTCAGCACATAGTAGCAGTTAATAAAGTGACAAAATGTATTAGAAACTAACTGCATAGGTAAATGTATAATCAGAAATTCCCTTTATAATTAATCCGTTTCAAGCATAATTGGCTCCAGTAATAAACCCTTAAAATGAAAGTAAATTTAAACATGTTGGCAACCCTGGTTTATATTATTATATGTGTTGTAAACGTAACAACAAATAAAGTCGCTGGTATCGGATAAAAATCAAACAAAAATAAAAATAGAGGCAAATGAAAAAGGGCAAGGCAACCTCAAAGAAAAATGCCTGTAATTCATGGGGTAAACGAATACAGTAATGTAGTTAAAAGAGTTTAGAATACATTGACCCTGTATTTTTTTTTGTATGCCAGTTACTTGGTTGCGACGCCACTGTCTAGGTTATTAACCTCTCAAAAATGTTGTGGCGTCATTATTAACGATACCCTAAAGGAATGTTCCAAAAAAACCCTTTTGAGGGTAGCAGCACGATTTCTTCGATAAAATAAAATGTTATTAACAGATGCTTTCAGAGACATTCTGCCCTTTTAGTAGTTGTTTGTTAATACATAATAAATAAAGTACAAATTAAAGATTATGGTGAAATGACCACAAGAAGGAGTTTTCAAAACAATTCCTTGCTAAAAAGAAACTGTACATTAAAAATTCTTATGAGCCCCTGCTGTTTTACTTAGTCGATTTATTAAGATAATATACAGGGTTTTTCAAGTTGATGGGCTATTAGAAGTATATGAATTAGTAGAAGGAATTAAATTCTGAAACTTGGGCTCATTTGGTTATTGTTTATGCCGCTTCTTTTAAAAATATTTTCAAGTTCGATTTACATCCGGTTATACCGGAAGTCGATACCAACTTTGTTATTTTAAATGGAATGGTATATTTTTTACGCTGAATTCGAATAAAACGTGTAATTCTAAGGTAAGTTTCATAACCAACTTGTACACCTATGACGATCGGTTTCCGAGTTAATTTAATTTATAGAAAAAAATCGCTACCGCAACCCAAATTATAAAACATCATAACTTCCACAAAATACGACTTAGAGTGTTGAAATTTTTACTAGTAATAGCTGAATATTAGTGCTAACGCCTTGACAAAATTGAATTAAATAATTTATACAGGGCGTTCAAAATAAAATTCTAAAATTGAAAAACTTCAAACACGAATTACTTCGTTTTTTCAAATTGCACCTACTATTTTTTATTTTTTCAATCGATTCCTTTTTTAATCCTCTTTCGATCTATATGGATACCTACTTCCTATTTTATTTGAAAATTTTGGAATAATTTTGAATTATTACATAAAGTAGGAAGTATCCATATAGATCGAAAGAGGATAAAAAAAAGGAATCGATTGAAAAAATAAAAAATAGTAGGTGCCATTTGAAAAAACGAAGTAATTCGTGTTTGAAGTTTTTAAATTTTAGAATTTTATTTTGAACGCCCTGTATAAATTATTTAATTCAATTTTGTCAAGGCGTTAGCACTAATATTCAGCTATTACTAGTAAAAATTTCAACACTCTAAGTCGTATTTTGTGGAAGTTATGATGTTTTATAATTTGGGTTGCGGTAGCGATTTTTTTCTATAAATTAAATTAACTCGGAAACCGATCGTCATAGGTGTACAAGTTGGTTATGAAACTTACCTTAGAATTACACGTTTTATTCGAATTCAGCGTAAAAAATATACCATTCCATTTAAAATAACAAAGTTGGTATCGACTTCCGGTATAACCGGATGTAAATCGAACTTGAAAATATTTTTAAAAGAAGCGGCATAAACAATAACCAAATGAGCCCAAGTTTCAGAATTTAATTCCTTCTACTAATTCATATAGTTCTAATAGCCCATCAACTTGAAAAACCCTGTATACTTAATCATTTCGCTAATAATAGCTATGTAATTTGTGTAACTGATTTATAAATTCTTTCTATTTTACGCCAATGTCTGAGAATTTAACAGGAAACTTTGCAATAAATACACTTACAATGGAAATAATCTTTACTTAATCACTTCTGGATGGATATCAAATGGCCTAAATAGTTTTTATTAGTTCAAGTAAAGTTCAAGGTAAATCTATTTATCATACGGTATGTATTGAAGTGTTGGTTATTTATATCTATTAGTTGTTGTTATTCTGGTTACCTTCTGTTCTTGTTACATAACTCCAATAAAATGGAAAAAACACGAAGTCATCTTTCAAAGCCATGTTTCCAACTGCATGTACACAATGACTGATTTAAATAGAACGTATGAATAATTACAGTTTTCAGGATCTAATTGTAAGCAACCGTTAATCGTTATTTATACACTGCATGGAGTAAAATAAGGATAAGTTCCGTCAAAAATTGGTTACGATTACATTTTTATTTTTAAAATTTGCCGGACCTGACACATGCGAATCATAAACTACTTCCTAAGTAGGGTTCTATTAAGACAATATCAGGAGATTGTTTACTTTACGCTTTGATCTCGAAAATTGGCGATCTCATTTTCTTGATCTTGTCTCAATTTTTATATCAATTGGAGACTCTTGCCTGTTTCTTGCCTTGTATGACTTCTTGGTCGTAGGTCTTGTCACGTATATCATGCTAGCACGACAAAGATATTTTTTCGATTTCTGACTTGCACTATAATTTCTCGCTAATTTGTTACCAAATCCAAAAATTTGTCGCTCATGCCATTAAGCCATAATCAGCTGGTATGCTAGCTTGATATCAAGCTAGCACTACACATAGCGTATCTCGAAAAGGAAATGTCGTAGGATATTACTGTAAAGACCATAATTTGTCGCTAATTTGTCGCTGAAAGATGGCACATTCAACAAATTTGTCGGTAGTCGGATCTCCAATTGATAAGCAAAAATTGCTGGAAAGCCATCAAACTCTCGAAAAGTAACGTGTTGCCTAACTTGGGGGAAACAGGGAAAACCTAACTTAAAAAAATGGGGTAAATAAATCCGATCTCCTTAAACACTGTAACAATGAACTCCTTGATTAATTGTTTAATAGCTTTACAGCAGTTTTTGCTTATCAGTTGGAGATAAGACTAGCGACAAATTCTTTGAATGTGTCACCTTTCAGCGACAAATTATGGTCTTTAAAGTAATATCCTACGACATTTCCTTTTCGAGATACGCTATGTGTAGTGCTAGCTTGATATCAAGCTACCATACCAGCTGATTATGGCGTGATACACGTGGTCTTGTCTGGGTTTCTGTTTGAATTAAGATTTCACAATCGAAGTTCAAGGATTCATAAAACTATTAAAAACTAAGGGTACTCTTAAAAGAATTGTAATCTTCAAAATTCTCGATTTCATTTTTTTGATTCAATGTTTAAATTAGTTGGAGACATCGTTTTTTTGTCTTGAACGATGTCTTGGTCGGTCATAATATTTTGTTTCGGTTTTTGGCAAAAATACAATTGTTCCTAAAATTATAATTTAATTTATCATTAAACTTAGAATTAATCTCCTTAGGGATTCATAAAACTATATAAAAAAACAGCCAACCCTTGACGAAACGTCTTAATCTCAAAAATTCATTTGTTTGTCTTGTATGACTTCCTGATCATAATTTCTTGTCCAATTTTTCGTTAGAAATAAGATTGATTGTCTGTTTAATTAACTACAAGTAACCTTTTGGGTTTATAAAACTACAAAAAGACCAAAAGACCATTGACAAAATATCGTGATCTTAAAAATTATTGATCTGATTCTCATTGACTTGTCTTAATTTTTATTTTACTTGGGGACTCTTGTCTTGTATGAATTATTGGTTATAATTTTGTCCAACATTTAGTTAGAAATAAGAATATTTTTAAGAATTTATAAAACTATAAAAAGAATTGGCACTCTTGATTTCAAAAATTTTTGATCTTGTCTCAATCAGTTGGAGACTCGTTTTTTTTTTATAGTTAAAACTATAATTTTCGACTGTTACATTAATTGAAGACTTTTGTCTAGGTTATAATTTGTTGTCTGGTTTTTTGTTCGAAATAAGACTGTTTAAGTTGAAAATACCTTTTTAGAGTTTCAAAAAACTATAAGGGGATCGTTGACAAAATTTTTGATCTCGAAAATTTTCAATCTAATTCTCCTGATTTATATATATATATAGATCAATTGGAGACTCCTATCTTTCTCTTACATGACCAGAATTTGTTGCCCAGGCTATAGTTAAAAATAAAATTGTTTAATTATCAATTTTAAGTCTCGTTTATAGATTTATAAAAATACATAATATAACGACGAGAGTTCTTGCAGGATTCTTGTCATTCCTAAAATCAACGTTCTCCAAAAGGGCGAGTTTTTGAGTTGGTAAATATAGGATAAGAACCAGTTATGTATCAATCTTTCTGTATCAGTATTCTCTTTGTTAAAATTATAATAAGTTCCATGACATTGAAGCGTTAACGGTTATAAGCAATATTATTTCATCAACATCCTGTGGATTTTAAACAGTTATGAGCAAGCAATTCCATCGAACTGGTTTGACATGTCAGCAATACAGCAATAATATTCTTCCATTCTTTCTTCAATTGGAAATGCAAGAAGGAAAAAACAATAAACAAACAAACAAAACGACAAAAGCAGGAAAGACGAATGAATAGGCAGTCTTGAGATCCTGTTACTTTCGATTATCTCGCGGATTTTTTGCGATGCAGTTAGCTATGCATAATGTACATAAATCTTCGCGAACAGTCGATGCCTCTTGCTTGCATTGGCGTCTCTTTCGCATACGACAAACTTCCTTATTATTGTTGTTAAGTACCGTCGGTTCGTGCCTTGGCAATGTTATTACATAAAAAATCGATTTTATTATTCCTTGCATGACACAGTCAAATAATTTCCCTTTAAAAATTGTACAATCTACTATTTCTAAATGGACTTTGTCCAAGTTGAACTGTAATTCAAATTTCACCAGTGGCAAAAGAGCTATTTACCAGTAAAGTCAACGTAATGAGATAATACTTTACAAAAGAAATGGTATCGAAAATATTGACAGTTATCGATTTAGAGCTAAGCAAGCCCTTCAGCAACAGAGCTTGAAGCCTTAAGCCTATAGCCCTCAAAGCCCAAAAGTCCTTAATCTTTGACAGTTCTGATGCTAAAAGGGAAAATATCTACTTACTATTGAGGTAAATGTAATCACGATGATGCTTTACAAAAGGAATGGTATCGATAGTATTGACGGTTATCGATTTAGTGCTAGGCAAGCTCTTCAGCAAAAGAGCTTGAAGCCTAAGCCCAAAGCGCTCAGTCATGAACAGTTTTTACAGAAGAAATGGTTTCGATAATATTGACAGTTGTCTATTCAAAGCTAGACAAGCCCTTCAGCAACAGAGCTTGAAGCCTTAAGCCTAAAACCCTCAATCTTTGACAGTTTTGACGCTGAAATGCAAAATAATTATTTACCAGTAAGGTGTAAAGGTAATGACGATGATACTTTACAGAAAAAACGGTTCGAAACCGTTGATAGCAATAGACAGCCTAAGCGGTGACGTCATAAGGGGCGGGGCTTTAAAAACCTTTCCAAACAAAAGAGAGATCCCATGTTATTTCCCATTTAGCGAATTGTCTTGGCCAAGTGTAGTTGTGTTTGTTCAAAATAACGACTGTATTTTATTTGGAAAGAGAAGAAACGGTTTTAGGTAATTTTAATTACTCCTGTAAGGTAAGATGCTGAAATGCGTTTGAAAAGTAGATTGAAGTGAAATGAGGTTATATTCAAATTTTTGTTTACATGGCTGCGAAACATGTGTTGAAGTTTTCCACCATCGTTGAATTTTTTGCAAACGAAAATAAGATTATTAAGAGAGGAGAGAATGCCTTAGAATCAAATCATGTTTTGCAGATGCAATTTGATGCAGAATTAATGATTTTAAAAGGAAAAGTTCAAGCCAGTATGAAAGACAAAACGTACGATGTAAGGGTGAGTTCGATTATAAAATGATGTTTTTTGTTTTAGAATAGTAAATTATTGAACTTTGTTGATTTTAGATATATTTGGTAAAATCAGGTGATATAACCGAGGCAAATTGCTCTTGCCCTAGAGGAATAAAGTGCCACCATATTGCAGCATTGGCATTGTTTGGTCATTACCACATTTCAGTGACCGATAAGGAATGTACCTGGAATGCTCCAAAAAGTAAGCCAAGTGAGGTGAAGACGGCTGAAGAATTGTACCCAACTAAACAATACACTGCCGTAAGTCATGTGCTTTTGAATGATGAAGTCGAGAGTTTGAGAAGTAAATTAAGCACGTTGGGCAACACTGTAGGTTTCTCTTGGCTTCTACAGAAGTCTACTGAAAGAAAAGAGGACTACAGTTATCTTCCCGTCATCGAAGAAATAATTTCTTCAGATGGATTTGTGCGAGCCCCAAACAAAGCAGAATATTTACGACAGAAGTGTTCTTTAGATGATGCAGTAGTTGAACATATTGCAGAACTAACTGTTGGTCAGGCTCAGAATGAACTTTGGCTAATTGTAAGAAAGTTCCGCGTAACAGCAAGCAATTTTGGTGCTATTCTTAAGGCCTGTGGAAGAAATAAGTTTCCTGACAGCCTATTCAAGTCACTAATGGGTATGTTTAATAATTTTTCTATATGCATATCTTATTTGCTAATATGTTTTGTAGGTGCTTATAACTTAGAAGGAGTTAAAGCCATTCAATGGGGAAGAAGCAATAAAAAAAATGGAATTACATACATCGAGTCGAATCTGGGACTAAAAGTTCAACCCATTGGAATTTGGCTCTCAAATACCGGTATTTTAGGAGCTAGTCCTGATGGATTTGTAGGAGTAGATGCTATAGTGGAAATTAAGTGCCCGTATATGTATCGGAATGAACATTTATCTGAAAAGTTAAAAAATGACACTACCTATGTGATATATTTCAAAGACAATAATATTGTTGTAAACTGCAACCACAATTATTACCACCAAATTCAGGGTAATTTGCACTTAACTAAACGTACAAAATGTTATTTGTGTATTTGGACAGTTAAAGAAACAATTACAGTTGTAATAGAATTGATGTCGGTTGGGCGGAAAATATATCCATCCTAGAAAAATTCTATGATGAACATTATTTGCCTAGGCTTATAAGTGAATAATTAATTGTTTAGATTAAGAGTATTTATTATTGATGAAAGAAATGTAATAATAAAACACTGTTCTGGATTTCACTAATTTTATTTTTAAAAATTGTATTTTAAGAATAATCTTCTACCTCCCTTATTAAAGGATATTGAATAATTGGTTAATGCAGCACATGTTTGCAATATAACAGAAATGTGAGACATATAATAATGAGGAATTCTCTGTAAAATATTGTAACATTTTATTCGACGTATGGCCCTCTCTACATGAATCCGTGCTCTAGCAATCCTTTGGGTTTCGAGTACATGGGCTTCGGTGAATTGGGGAGTGCTTAGAAATGGTGGAATGTTGAGGTGTATGCCTGCTGGCAGTAATTCTTTTATGAGAAAACCCTTATCTGCCAATACTAAATCTCCAGGAACCATCTGCTTCAACACTTCATTATGTTCAACAATTTTCTTATCGGAGATTGACCCAGGATATGCTTTACTTACATATGTTATAACTCCATTAGGAGCAACACCTACTAAAACTTTCCAAGTATTTTGGTGTTTATAAGAGCTGTAAGTAAGCCGTTGGTGTTCCATGCTGCTTGGTGTTGCTAAATAGATCTCAGTACAATCAAGAATGATGCGACAATTATTAAAATTTCCAAAAGCCGCAGGGAGACAGGCTTGATTTTTACTTCTGGGTGGTATAGTTCTCATCAGTTGCTTGAAAAATATTTCGTGGATAGCATAAATCCAAGTCATTATGATATTAGTTATGGTTGCTGAACTGCAAATAAACATTAATAATGCTAAGTCTTCATGTGGCAAGTTTAATCTTAGCTTCATTAAAGTTATTAACAGCTGATCAATTTTTGGAATTTTTTGGACTTGCCACTTTGCATAATAATTTAACGGAATATTTTCCATTGTTCCATATAATGTCAAATATAAAATATGACTTGGAATGCCTGTATACATAAGAATATGGGAATCATTATTCTTGATATGTCCATAACTAAATTAAACAGATAAATTTGTAAATTTCGCTGTCAATTCATTAACTTCTTCTCGTAAGAAATAGTTCTCAGCCTCGTAAGATGCCTCAGAAATTCTAGTCTGAGATCGTACGGTTGTAGGTTGACTTGTAGATGGTCCAGCGTCACATAAATTACCAACAGAGGTCCCAGTGTCAACTACGTCGTTCTTAGTCGCAGGTGTAGACTTGTTTTTCCTTTTCCTAAAATAGGTAAAATATAAGTAATCATACTTTCTGTAAAAACTTTTTAACAACAAATTGAACCGACGAAAAAAGAAACTGATAAGGGAAGAATAAAAGAGAAACGTTAATCCATAAATGACCACTGTCACTTTAAATATTAAGTAGAATTTAAAATAACTTTATATATATTTACATATATAGGGTTTTACAAGTTGATGGGCTATTAGAAGTATATGAATTAGTAGAAGGAATTCAATTCTGAAACTTGGGCTCATTTGGTTATTGTTTATGCCGCTTCTTTTAAAAATATTTTCAAGTTCGATTTACATCCGGTTATACCGGAAGTCGATACCAACTTTGTTATTTTAAATGGAATGGTATATTTTTTACGCTAAATTTGAATAAAACGTGTAATTCTAAGGTAAGTTTGATAACCAACTTGTACACCTATGACGATCGGTTTCTGAGTTAATTTAATTTATAGAAAAAAAATCCACAAAATACGACTTAGAGTGTTGAAATTTTAACTAGTAATAGCTGAATATTAGTGCTAACGCCTTGACAAAATTGAATTAAATAATTTATACAGGGCGTTCAAAATAAAATTCTAAAATTGAAAAACTTTAAACACGAATAACCTCGGTTTTTCAAATGGCACTTACTATTTTTTATTTTTTCAATCGATTCCTTTTTTTATCCTCTTTCGATCTATATGGATACTTCCTATTTTATGTAATAATTAAAAATTATTTTCAAATAAAATAGGAAGTATCCATATAGATCGAAAGAGGATAAAAAAAGGAATCGATTGAAAAAATAAAAAATAGTAAGTGCCATTTGAAAAACCGAGGTTATTCGTGTTTAAAGTTTTTCAATTTTAGAATTTTATTTTGAACGCCCTGTATAAATTATTTAATTCAATTTTGTCAAGGCGTTAGCACTAATATTCAGCTATTACTAGTAAAAATTTCAACACTCTAAGTCGTATTTTGTGGAAGTTATGATGTTTTATAATTTGGGTTGCGGTAGCGATTTTTTTTCTATAAATTAAATTAACTCAGAAACCGATCGTCATAGGTGTACAAGTTGGTTATCAAACTTACCTTAGAATTACACGTTTTATTCGAATTCAGCGTGAAAAAAAATACCATTCTATTTAAAATAACAAAGTTGGTATCGACTTCCGGTATAACCGGATGTAAATCGAACTTGAAAATATTTTTAAAAGAAGCGGCATAAACAATAACCAAGCGAGCCCAAGTTTTAGAATTGAATTCCTTCTACTAATTCATATACTTCTAATAGCCCATCAACTTGAAAAACCCTGTATACTATCATAAACTTTGTACAAATGTCAGAAATAACTCTATAGCCAACTTTTTCGTATAGGTACCTACCTTTGTTCAGGAGAAGTGTACTCAAATTTTCTTTTAATATTAAAATCAAACAGGGTTGGTCGATTCTTTCGATCTTGATTTTGGAAGTGGCAACTGCACACGAGGGAATGTTTTGAAGGTTCTCTGTCTTCCCTTCTGTAAGATAAGATAATTCAATGTAACATAAAATTTAATAGAGATCAACGTACCACACAAAAACAAATACTACCTACCTATTACGATTTTTGATCATATACAATAAAAATCAAAAAAATAAGTAGGTACATAATATTTGTTTTAATTTTGATATCTCACTACTCTCACTTTTGATGCCTTTCATACCTTATGAGTTTTATCCAAGCTTTCCTTTCCTCAGGTTTTGCAGGGAACACAAAGAACTTGCAAATCTTTTGTTCGCTGTAATGTGTACACTTGGGGACAAAGCACATCACCATTTTTCTGAGCAATAGCACAAATTCACAAGTCTTTAACAAATATTGCTATATTAATCAAAGATCTGCCCTAGCATTATTGAGAAATGTAGATAAAAATCAATTTTACACATATGAAGAGTTCTATGATGAAGAGCTAACACATAACCTCAAATGATTTTAAGATCCAATAAAATCATACGGCAAAGCACTTACCTGTATATAGTAATGTAATCAGGTCAAATAAAGCACTAAAAATGTAAATATTAACACGCAGTAGCTTATATTTGTACGATAAATAGCCAGAAGTCTCTGAAATAATTCCAAATGGCGTTTACAATGCAATTTACCTTTGTTTGGAAAGGTTTTTGAAACCCCGCTCATCGTGACGTCAGACTTAGGTTGTCCATTGATTTAGAGCTGGGCAAGCTTTTCAGCAATAGGGCTTGAAGCCTAAGCCCAAAGCCCTCAATCTTTAACAGTTTTAAGGCAAAAGAACAATTTACAAGTGGGGTGTAAAGGTACCTGGCCATGGCACTTTATAGAAGAAATGATATAGATAACATTGACGATAATCGATTTAGACCTAGACAAGCCCTTCAGCAAGAGAACTTGAAGCCTTAAATTCAAGGCTCCCTACGCTTTGACACTACTTTTAATGCTGAATAATTTTTCTGTAAATATAAAAAATTTATTCAATTCATGTATATTTATTATTAATTTACAGGTAGCAATAGATATCACAGAGGGGAACCTCGAAATTCTTGATGTTATGTGCATTAATTTAATATCTTTCTAATCTCAAACAGTTTAAATAACGATATATCACAAATCAGCCACAGAATAATAATTAATAGTACTGGAGAATAGATGAAAACAACAGCTATTTTTTTCATTGTAGTATTTATTTACTTATGAACCGTTTGCTTTTACGGTCTGAGCTTCCACTAATTCTAAGCTCATTCATCCAATCTTCGATAATACTACATAAGTATAGCTAATCGTGCTTTATTTGCAAGTCTCGTGCAGCGCAATAATATATTAGTCCATCGTCCATAAATTACCAACATTAGTTTGTTATTAATTTATGAGAAGTGTTTTTCCGTGCTAAGCACCTCACCTGGGTAGGTATAGGTACATAACCTTCCGAGGTTAATACGCTTTCCGTTTAATAAATAATAATCAATTACGGGCAATTAATCGTTTAAACGACTCAAACTAATCTGTACAATTAAAAATTGGCAAAAAAAACTAATAATTACCTACCTCTTCGCTTCTAATAATAAATAGTCAGAGTAAATAGAGACAAATGTAATCAACCAACGCATCTCAACACGTTATTACCAGATCGTAAAATATGTTGGTATGTCTGTATAAATACGAATGTTACCAGAGGCGTATCGTGAGTATGTCACACGGAGACACGGATGGCTGCAGTGTTAGTATAATCAATCTCTTGCATAAGACGTTTTAAAAACGATTTCTCCATCTGGAAGTTCCCCTTTAGATTGATAAAGTTAAGAGGACCTTGCTTATCTGGAAGAAGGGATAGAGCTGTAGGGAATGAGTAAAGGTTCAATGGCAACGTCTTGGGTGCACTTCAGAAACGTTGTGGTATTCAATTCAAGGGGAAAAAAAGGGTTGGATACATCGGTGAAGGTAGCATAAGAAATGGATTTTGTCAGGTAGTAAAAGACTTGGAATTTTGAAAATCTATACGGTCCAATCCAAAGGATTCAAATCCCTCTTCTGCAATGAATGAATGTTGGATTCACAGGAACAATTTATTGGTAGCTCGTATGCTGTGAAGCTGAAGTTACTATAAAACGATTTGTCCAATTAGGAGTTATCACGAATAAAAGGTCAATAAATGTATAGGTTAGATTTAGTTCAGGCTTAAATATATTTATTATACGTGTTTTTATCATCTCTCCAGAGTTAGGCACTTTTTAGTTGATAAGAACTTTAAATTAGGGCAATTCATCCAATCAAAATCCAGTCCTCAATTTGAAATCGATTGGAAATATAATGGAACACATAGAGGAGGTCAATTTCTGAACCTGGAAACTATTCATCCGATTAGTCTTCAGTAGTAGAATATAATTAAATAAGAAAAGGCTAAAGAAAATGTAGATGTAAGGTTAGTTGTAGATTTATTTTTTTTTTTTACCACCTTTCCAGGATTACATGCTTAATAATAGAGAAGGGTTATAAATCCAACCAATATACAAATCTCAATTTTAAATCAATTGTAAAATAACAGAACCTATTATAGAGGTCAATTTCTGAACCTGGGGGTTACACATCTGATTAGTCTCCAGTTAATTTCAAGAATGAAATGAAATGAATGCTGAAGCCTTCAAAAACAGTAAAAAGTTAAGAAAAATCATAGTAGGATGAAAACCATTGGAAAAGGAAGAGAATATAGCAGAAATGAATCGGAAAATAATTTACGGGCGATCTGAGGTCGGGAAGGGGAAGGGGGTGAGTTTTTAAGGGTAAAACACGGCTTTCCTTGATTTCCGAAAAAACTAGAAGTCTTATTGAAAAAAATTAACTGGCAAAGTTGCAGGTAATAAAAAGATCTACAACTTTTGTATTTACACTTTTTTCACATAACCTCAAAATTTATGTGAAAAATTCAAATGACCAACTTTTTGGTTTTTTATTTTTATCTTTTACAAAAAAAAATATTTTTTTTACGAAATTTGGTGAAAACTTGAACGTGAAATCTATTTATGTCCCAAACACACTGTAATTTTTTTGATTTGAAATATTTATTTTTTCACCCAATTTTTACTTAATATCGAAAAAGCACCCTAATTTTCAATCGAAAATTCTCACGTCAAAATATCTGCTTTCTTAAAAACGTTGGTGGGCTTTTTCTTCTTTTCTCTACTTTCTGATAGTGTAAAAAAAATACAATACATTACTATGGTAAGTTTTCTCAGGAAATGCATATATTAGAGATAAAGATGAGCAGATTTTGCATTTTAAAAATATAATATTTTCCTTTCATTTATGTTATATTCTCTTCCTTTTCCAATGGGTTTCATCCTACTATAATTTTTTTTTGGTTTCAAAAATTATCGACCCTGGTCTAAAAGATAAGTTTAGATGAGGTTTAGATTTAATTATAAGGCTAACTATCCCACAATCTTTTTGTAAATCTATCGCCACTCTCGGGTTAGGTACTTATTTGTCGAGAAGAGTTCTAAATCAAGGTAATTTTTAACCAAAATCCAACCTTCAACTTGATATCATTTGGGAATATAAGGGAATATATGTGGAGGTAAATTCTTGAACCTAGAGGTTGCTCATTCGATTACACTTCAGAAGTTTTCAAGAGAGAAAGAACAAGTACTTAATGATCGGAGAGAATATGGAAGTTAGATTAAGATTAGTTTAGGTTTAAGTTTAACCATAAAAGCAACAATCTATCTACCCAACAATTTATATTTTTTATTATCATCTCTTCAGGATTAGGTATTTTAATGGTTGAAGAGTTCTAAATCTAAGCAAGTTTTCCGACCAAAGGCACCTTAATTGACATCATTTGGGAATCCAACGTAACATATTGTGGAGGTCAATTCCTGAACCTAGAAACTGCTCATTTGACTACTCCTTAGAGGTTTTCAAGTACGAAGAACAAGAAATAACCAGAGGGAATATAGAGGTTAGATAAAGATTAGTTTAGGTTTAAGTTTCACCATAAAAGCAACAATCCATCTATCCACCAATTTATTATTTTTTTATCATCTCTTCAGGATTAGGTATTTTAATGGTTGAAGAGTTCTAAATCTAAGCAAGTTTTCCGACCAAAGGCACTTTAATTGACATAATTTGGGAGTATACTGGAACATATTGTTACGAGTACTTGCCAATTAAGTTGGTGTGAGCATAATTAACGAACATCTTCCCTGAATACATAAGGAATATTCTCGGCTTTCCTGAAACATCTAGAAAACACCAGCAAAGATCAATGGGAAAACTAAATTGGACTAGACGGCTGTAGAATTCCCTAGAAAAAGGCTGAAAAGAACCAAACGTCACATATTGGGGGGTTAAATTTTGAACCTAAAAACTGCTGTTTTGTTTTGGGAAGCGAAGCAAAAAATGATAGGCGAAAAAGATTAGAAAAAGTTGTTTAAATTTAACTAGAGAGCAATAATATCCATCCCCCAATTTATTATTTCATCTCTTGAGATTTGGATTTTTAGGTTAAAATTTTAAATTAAGTAAGTTTTCCAAAAGGAATTGACATCATTGGGGAGTATAAAAATTTTTAGGTTAGGTTAGGTTAGGTTAGGTTAGTTTTAATGTTTAACTCTATAATCTATACACCCAACATTTTTCTATATTTTTATTATCTCTTCAGGGCTAGATCCTTGGTGGTTGAAAAGAGTTCCAAACTAAGATAATTTTCCCAAAATTAAAATGATTTGGAAAAACCTAATAGAATGTATTATGTATGTGAAAGCAATCATTTACTGGAGTTTAACGAAATTTTAATTAGTACTTGGATTTTATTATGATTGTATTTCCTTCATGATGTGTCCAGTTTCTGGTTTCTTCTTGGTCGTCACTGATGACATAGGACATCCACGCAGACACTCAAATTCAAATGAATATAATACATAGTAATGATGGTACAGGTTTGGCGAATGTTTAGGAATCAATAAATTTTCGAAATGTTCACCCGCAATGGCGCCAGCAGATTAGAAAACGTATACACATTTAAAAGGCATTTAGACCTGTAACAGAGAAAAAAAGTTGCCGGTATTTCCTACATATGTAAAATAATGCTGATAGGTATACGTAGACCAAATGGGTTCACTGCTTCTTGGCAATGTCGTCGTTACGACAGCATTGGCACACGTACATAATAATATAACATGCAAAAAGGCAGCTTTCAGTCAAGGTTGTTTGATACACAAATAGATAAATCTGGACGTATAAAGGCATTAAATTTCGTCTATAAAACACATCGGCACATTTTAATTGATGAAAGAACAGGAAGTTCGATACTCGTTTGCCAACTTCTATGTCACTTTAGATTGAATTCTCGTGTGTAAGATGTGCAACGTCGACTATGGTTTCGCAAAGGATGTTCATGGCGACAAAAATGGTTCAAAATATGTTTTTTTTATTAACACCTCTATTTATGTTGCAAGAGCTAAAATGCCCAATTTGGGGCACGTGTGGAATATGTTTCTTCATCCATGTCTCCGAAAATATTTTCTACTAACTAACCGAACAAGTGTAACACTATTAAACCACTAAGGCAATCTGTTGAATTAATTAGACTTAGAATTAAATATGGCATAATGAAAAAATCAAATATTACGAATATTTTTTCCATAAAATTATGACTATTTATTTAATAAAGATTTATTTTTATTAAATAGGAAAATTAAAAATTCAAAAATTTATTTCAAGTTGCAACAATTCAATTCTTTTAATCAGTGACTTCAGTAATAGTTATATTCGATGTTGCTTCGGACAGCATTACTGTAATAATATAATTGGTCGAGGATAACTGAAGTATGTTACAAAACTATTGGACACAACATTATCAAGACATCTACCATAATAAATATGTACAGCATCTATTGTTGTTGCATATCTAGTAGTAGGTTCTCTTGGATTGTTAATTTGCAATTGAAATTCTTTTTGGAGGAACGTAATTAATGTGGCATTGATTCATCTTTAGCAAAATTTACATTAAAATCTCCAGCTAAAATCAATGGTAGTTTATCTTTATTGGTTTTAAAAATTATTGAACCTCTGTGACTGTACGGAAATAATTTCTCATGTAAAAATGAAATATCATTCATTTTTTTATTAGGTGAAATGTACACAACAATCATAATTAATTCAATTCCATCTTCTAGTTTACTATAGTAAACGACACCGTCGAACCGAGTAGGAAAAGAATCGCACAGGCACTTGCGCATGGCGAGCGTCACCACGGCATGCAATCGCCACGATCGCCACGCCAACAATCCGGTTTACCCGCGGCTATAGATGTTTCACATCAAAACTATTACAATTAAAATATCAGTACTACAGCCACCTTAAAGGCTTGTTTAACAGAGTTGAACATAAAAATTGCAATACTTAACACAAATAATAATATTCTTTCTTGTAGATAATAACTAGTATTATAAAATATCACTCACTCACTGTGTGAAAATATGAACTAATCATGTTTTATATTAAGCCAAAAACTTGTGTCTCTTTTTTAAAATAATATTCTCCTTTATGTTGTACGACCAAAAATGCACAATTTGGTGCACGGGTGGAATGTGTTTTTTCAACCACGTCTATCTGAATATATATTCAACATCTCAAATAAAATAACCGAACAAGTGTAACACCCCCTTAAAGCATTGTGTTGAATTTATTAGATTTTTATTACCTACTCTTTTATTTAGGATATGAAAAAAGGCTGAAGGTATTTGTATGAGTTTTCCTATACCAAGTCGTTTTATGTATCTATTGAAAAACAGATTCCACCCTAAAATATTGGAGTCGACCATGAAAATTTTCAACACGTAAAAAAATCCTACCTGTTGGTAATTACTGATTGTATAGAATATAAAATCAATATATAAATAATATCAAATCACTCACAGTAACTATCTGTGAAACCATGAATTAATAATTTACTATATTGAGCCAAAAGATTTTGGAAAATATTTTTTTACATAGGTAGTAAGTTTTTAATAGTCCAACATTGCTGAAATGTTTATTAAAAAAAAATTACGTAAGTAATAAAAATAGGAATATTTCGGTTTCACCATTAAATTATTCTCGGTGAAGTAATAGGTACTGACCTTAATAACACATATCTACATAATATAAAGCATATAGGTACGAATACGTGAGAAAAATCTAATTAAAATACCATAATTGTACCAAATACATATACGCATAAGTACGTACGTATTTTATAAATGGCGGTAGCGCGCCATTTCGTCAATTAATTAAAATTTTTTATTCCGCATTTTTTTCCTCTCTAGACAGAGCACATTAACAATCGAAAATAATATTATGAAATAAAATAATTAATTAATTTCGTAGGCCATTATGTTTTTGTACGCGATTCGTTCGATACGATCGCCATGTTAACAAGTTACATAAATTGTAAGCTAGGTATAATATTATGTACAGATATGGCCAAAAGAGCTTTACTGCAAGGTTATTTATGGGCGAATATTTAATTACATATTCCCAAAACAGTGTTATGGTGTGCTAAATATTTTATATGTATATAGAAGTATTGTGCTCTTAACGGTTATAAAAAATTTAGAGAAAAAATACTGTAGGTAATCATTAGATATACCTATGGTATTATGCGGATTAAAAAAGGTCAAATAACGCATTAGTTAGGATTTGCAAAATGAGCAACCTACAATAAATTTAAGTCCAGGTATACTTAACTGCTGCATAAAGTACCTGCACTTTAACGTGACACGCAAGTAGAGCTCATGCCGTTTAGTAAGGATGATATTTACCAGCGATGTACACTTTTTAACAGACAAAGTGCACTCGTTGTTTAAAATTTGAAATTACAAAGAATTTCATAGTGTAAAAATTGTTATTATTTTAAATACAAATGAACATACGTACATTCTAATAATTTTGGCTGCGCATGACCGTGTGAGTGGACGGTTTAGAAAGCAGTGGTTCCCAACCTTTTTTGTTCTATCGCTCCCTTTCTAGAGGCTAACAGATATTTATCGCCCTCCCCCCCTTTTTTCTGCATGTAAATATGCAAATTTAGATTTGAAGTAAAATGTAAACAATAAAGCAATTGTAAGCCAGGCACTAATAATTGAATAAAAACAACAAAATATTTTAACAAATTTATTCATGAGTTACGAGTTGTTTTTCCGTTGGCAGCGCCACGAACGAGCAATCACGTGATAAATTCGTTGAGAAGGGTTTATCAAAATAAATGTACGAATCAATAAAATCGATGAGGCTTTTACTTGTATTTACGTACTAACTTTACTTGAAATATTACCTATGTAGTCCTATGTACAGTAAAATTACTCTAGAATTGTCTTCGGGATTACTAGTTCTTAAGATGCGCAATGGCAAAAAGTAACGCCTTGCTGGCGATAGCCACAGAGATGCATTTGCATGCTTGGTTTGAAGCAGAGTACTTGTCAGGGCGCATACTAAATCGCCCGACTATTCATTTAAAAATGGTCGAAATATTTTATATAATTATTATATTTTAAAGAATATAAAAGCTGCCAATATAGTATGCAAAATGCTACGATATTAACATTCATTACTAAAAGGTTATCTATGTATAATAATTTTGGGTACATAACAGTATCGGGAGATTCAGGTATAAACTAAATTAACGACTACCGGAGAGGAGACATCAAGCACCCCTGTCTTAAAACTAGTATATTTATTTGTCGTAATTTGTCGAGCGTTGATTGTATCTTTCTTCCTCCGAATGCGTTCTCTTTCTTTCTTCTATGCCGACTGTAAAATCTTCAGAGCTCATCTTAGAGTAATCAAGCTGTATGTTAATTAAGACTATTGTAACCACATTCTGAATTGTTTTTTATACTAGGGTAAATTAAGTTTAATGTTTGCTTCTTTTGTTTTTTATATAAAATATTAGTAATTTAGTAATGACTATTAGTACTTATTTCAAGTTCAAAGTTGGTAAGTATATAAAAAATGTCACAAAAAGATCCTTAGCATTCAAAACTAACAAAAACTGAGGACACTTCATCAAAAATAACAAAGACACCCCGAAAAAAGAGGTAAATTCAGGGGTTTATCAATTACAATGTTGAAATTGCGATAAATCTTATATTGGTCAAACGGGGAGATCGTTTGAGGAGAGAATAAAAGAACATAAAAAATGCTTCAAAAACAATAAAAATAACTGAACTAATGCACAAAATTTAATAAAAAATAGGCATAGCTTCAACGAGGATTTTAAAAGCCTACATATAGCTAATAAAAGTAAGAAGCTTAATTTACCAGAATGCCTAGAGATAAACAAATTACAAAAAATAGGCCTTAAATAATTCACCCCTTTTAAATATCTTTTGATAAAAGAATGTTAAGTTAGTATAATTCCAATGTTAACGTATTATTAAAAAAAAATATTTTAAGTTCCCCCTCCCACTCTTCTTAAGTTACTATATAAGACAATTGTATTTAGCTTAAGTTTACGAATTATTCCACCTGAAGAAGCCATTGTATGGCGAAATAATTATTGTGGATATATTAAATAAATTTTGTAACTCTTGTGATCGTGTTTTTCTTCATTCTATGAATCAATTGATTTATTTTTAAGACTTATCGCCCCCTACCAAAGTATCCCCCCCCCCCCCCCCGAGGACTCCAATCGCCCCCGTAGCGGCGAACACCTCTAGGTTGGGAAACACTGGTTTAGAGGCATTCAAAAGCCAATAACGTTAAAGATATTTTGTGTCACATTAAGTCATTTTAATTTATGTATGATGCAAAATAAGATTGCTAATAAGAGAGACAAATAATTAAGTTATAAATCATTAATCATCCAATTACAGCAGTTTTAATGCTTTTAATTGTTATAAAAATTGGAAAAAATACATTATTAATCAATAAAAAAAGTCAAATAACGGATTAGTTAGGATTTGCAATGGAAGTAAGCAATAGATTTAACTGTGAAAAATCGTTAAGGACGTATGCTTAATTCCACACACTTCTCGCGCCTTAACGTGACACGCAGATAGAGTTCACGCCATTTAGTGAGGATGATATTTATCAGCGGCGTGCAATTTTTAACAGACAATTAACTGCATTAGTTGTTTACAGAAATCACAAAAATTTTTTTCGTAAATACCGTTATAATTTACACCACTGAATAACAATTTTTATAATTATTGCTAAACATACTCGGAACGGTTGAATAATACATTATTTTATGTATGTTACAAAAGAAACATTTTTATCATAGTTGATGGCAATATCCAAATCGATCTATAAAAATTCAATTGTACGTCCTTAAAATATTGGTACACACAAATAATGTTATCAAACAGATGGCTGGCGAGAAAATTACCGATAAGGGAGACAAATAAGTTGTAAATCATTAATCATCCATTGTTAAGTTTTATTGATAAATTGAGTTTGAATCATTTTATTTATGTGAATGCCTGTCAGCTGCGTATTTACGGATTAGTAGCAGTCGCTATCAAATTTTTGTGTCCCAAAAAGTGACAATACTTATAGTACAAAAAATGTTTATCATAAAATATGTATGCAAAATTGAAGATACAAAATAACATGATATGGTTTTCTTACCATTTCAACTATTTAATGCGATATTTAACCCAAGCTAAAAATGCTTTTTTGATGTTCAACAAAGTCAAGTAAGTCATTTCCCCTCCTTTTTTGTACACAAAATTAACGATTACCCCATTTTAAAATTTTATCTCTACCTCTTGCCTTTTAATATGATTTCCTTCAATTAAAACACTTGAATAAGCTTATATACATCCCTCCTCATCCCTTTACAAGTGGTGGTCTATAGATGGACCTGGACATTTTCTTGAACATTAATTTATAGTCATTCTACTAAATTTCTTTTCAACAAAATACCTCCTCCTTCGCCACAACAATGCTTTACAAAGATATTCTTATTCACGCTGTGTCACACTTCATAAATTTTGATAGTCAAAAATATTTATTTTATTTTCACAATAAAATTTAAATAAATTAATAAATATCTTTTGTAATGAACAAATAAATAATATTTCTATGTATCAGAAGTCCAAGGACTCTGAAAAAAATTTTTTGATGAACGGCGAACGTCACGTTGCCGTAGACCCCCGTCTCCACATGTCACATCTTGTCACACTCAGCAAGACCCCTTCCTCCCCCTTGTATGCGAACGTATTTTATGAACTGCCCCTAAAGGATATTCAACTTCTATAAACAGTTACCATTTACCACCACCTCCTGTCCCTCAATTTGTTTCCCTTCAGTTAAAACATCTGAATGCAATATTAGGTTACGCTTTTTCACCCCCCGCTGGTTCCCCTCTCAGTATACGAGGGAGGTCATAGATGTATCTGGGTATTTATCAAAATCTTCAGTTTACGAGGTTATTCGTATCTTCCCTCTCTAACTGACATTCATCTTACATGATGTCTAAACATTTACCATTTATTCCCCCCCATTGCTTTCCAACGAGTCCTCCCTCAACTAAACACTTCTTTACAATGCCACCCTATCATCAGCGATATCTGTAACAGTCTCGGAGAAAAAATCAATTTTTTTGCATCGAAGAGTTGCGACAAGAATTCTACAAGTTTTCTGAAATAACTCGAATATGCATCGTGCTATTTGAATAAAATTTGGTATGAAGACTACCCCAAGGAGGTACTAACTTTTGACATGTTTATCAAGTTAATAGGATACGACTGGGGTGAAAACTATACCCTCTAGATAACGGGGAGACATTAAATTAAGTAAAACAGGTACCTTTCTTATTTTTCTTTAAAGTTAGATATTAATCAACCCTTCTAAAAGGTTTAGAACGATTATATCTAGAGGTGTGGTGGTTTACACCCTTGTTGTTGATTTATACTTCAGAAAGTAGTACCCTTACAAACATTTCTATGTATCAAATTATTAAAATTGTGCGACACAGTTTTGATTTATAAAAGAAAAGCTATTTTCATTCTCATCTTTGCCGCCCTCTCCCTTAACGAGTGAAATCGATTTTTTATTAATCCGATGAAGCTGTGGTTGCTTTATGTCCACGGAGTTGCGAGACACTCTGTATTTTCTTTGACCATTACCTTATTGTGGTTCTACTGCATTTCACATGATTTAATATCTCCAAAGTAAATAGATCCATAAAATCGAGTTTCAAAAGAGTTTGGAATTTTTAAGAGGACAATGGGATTTTGTTAAAATACGAAAATAATAATAATAATAGTGACGATCATAATAAAACGAAGTCCAATAATGTCTTGTAGCTGTCGCCATTGTTAAAAGTTAATAGCTCGATTTGCCATCACATAACACGGATGACGTCGCGACGTGCGTGTTTTTGTTCGAATAGCTCAGCTTTCGGATGGGGTGCTTTTCAAAACTGTGCCGACAAACGATCGTCAAACGACGGACGAATTCGATGAAGAACAATTAATTTTTTAAACGACAACGACGACAGTAACATGCTTCGAACCGAAAAAAAGGACAATACAATACTGAATAATATCAGTTCGGGTACACCCCAAATGCACTCGCGTTAAAATACGTACTAGGTATTTAAATTTTAGGGATGCAGTAATTCTCTTTTCGAAACCAATAATTTCATTTTCTGTAACCGTCATGAGATTTTTTATAATTGACCTTATTGTGTAATTTTATTGAATAAAATTATGAAGCAAACCTAAGCAATTTTGCAAGGACAGGGACATAAATCGCTACTTGTAATAAAAATAAATAATTTCCTCTATAATTTTGCGTTATTCATAAAAATTTATAATTGAACACAGTGAATATTACTAGTATCTATAATCAGTACCGTAAATGATTTATTGGCCATTAAACATAAAATTCATGGTTAATTTAAATAAGATTAACAGACATAAATTATAAACAACGAAACGACCTCGTCTGAAATTTAACTTACAATTATTAAAATTATATTGTTATTATTAAATTCCATTTAAAATATGAAAAGTCCATTAATTCAATGATAACTTCTGTTAACTACGTAATAAATTAATATTCGTTAGATACACAACCAATGCTATGAATTAAAGTATATGACCCTAACAGTTGCAGAAAATATGCAAAATATTTGGATATCGTAAAAAAAAGAGGTTTACGACCTCGTAGCCGGTTTTATAAACAAAGAGGCAATTTCTGTTTATATTTGACGGGCCAATGGTTAAATTGACTACAAAATAAATCCGATAACAAAGGTCATGGGTCAATCGTTGGAATGTAAAGAGGAATTATTATTTTATTAACGATGAACTACTAACATAATACAGATATAAATTGTTTTTGAACGGATTTGCAACCAAAAAAAAAAATGCTCAATATACGTACCAGTTTAGCTGTTCCTTTTTCCTTCAATTACATAGGTATATACAAAAAAATAAAGTATAAAAAGGTTTTAAATCATTTATTTTTTGGAAATAAGTAATTTTATCAAATTAATATTAATTATTTGTATAGGTATATAAACAAAACGGACGTGTAGTTTTACGTGGCTACCCTTTCAGGTTTATTTGTCGTGAACGCGTGTAATAAATAAAACACTTCAAATATTTTAACTAAAACTTTACTAAAATCTACGGTAGGATGAATGCTTGTTGAGTTACAAAAAAGGACTTGTTTCTAAGAGAGTTGAATTCGAACTGTCCTTAAAAAGAAAGAAAGAAAAGAAACTTGGGTGTTTCATTCCCACCAATATTGGTGGGCGGGCTGTCCCCCCCGGCCTACACTCTTGTGGAAAGTCGGGGAGGTAGGGCGGAAGGCCCTCTTCAGCCTCCTTCAGGAATCGTGGGAATGGGTGGGTGGTGGTGTGGGGGAAGAAAGATGAGACGGACGAAATGAAGACAGAAGAGAAGTGAAAGACTATCTGTGTAATATTACTACCCCAGCATTTGCCTAAATGATCCAAGGAAACCACAGAAAAACTTGGACCAGAGTAGCCGGCTCCGGAATCGAACCGGTGACCTCCCGAATGCTAAGCAATGATCTAGACCACTAGACCATGCCGCTCGGTGTCCTTAAAATGTTGTTTCTATGGTATATGAAACCCACGAAAATGGTATGCTGACAAATATGATCTAGGAAACAAATAATGCAAAAGGATAGAAATCTGCAAACCAGATGACGATATCTATCGAATACTGCATAAATATGGAAAGGTCTGATGGGCTTTTAATGAGGTTTTCGGAAACTCAAGTATCTACAGATTTGAAGATGCCGAAATACAGTAATACAATTGTAAATTCCTTAAATGCAAACAAGATAAACACTAATATAAATCTAATCTAAATCTAAATACATATATCCGTCCGTAAAGACAGGGTTTTCTCTATCTCTACCTACTCCAATCAACTTCCTGTTGGGGTGGTAAATACCCCTTGGTCTCCAGGTGAGAGTAAGGGAGTTTGGTCGCGGTGGGTGGTTGTAGGTGGCAAAAAGGTGAAAAGAAATATTTCTGTCCTTTTTTCAGTCATAAGGACTTCCGAAAAGATCTCAAAATTTCTGAAATGATCTAAAAAATTGTAAAATGAGCGCCTTAGAATGTTCGAAAAAGTTCTAAAAATTTCTTGAATGATCTAGAAAGTTTCAAAAAGTGTACATCTACGTTTCAAAGTGATGTACATACATCTAAATATTCTAGAATGTTCTGGTACTAGGAATTTCGATGTTCGATGATATATAAACCAACATTCAGTGACTTTTTGTCACTTAAATTGTGTTTGCAGTCGAGTTAAGATCAATTGGAAACAAGAGCGAACAGTGACCAAAAAAATTGAAGTGATTTCAACAAAGGAAAAAGAACAGACTATTTGAATGTTCTAGAGTGTTCTAATACTAGAAATTTCGATGTCTGATGGTATATAGACCGAAATTCAGTGACTTTTCGTCAGTGTTATCATCGTAACAATCAAGAGATTAATTTAATGATTTGGCAATGTTCAAGAATGTTCCAGAATCTTAAAGATCATTCAAGAATGTTTCAGAATGTAAAAAAAAAGTTAGAAAATGTTTTGAATCATTATGGGATGTTCTGGATAGTTCTAAATTCGCGAATATTCTAGAATGTTCCATCAAATGTGTAATATATTCTTACCCGGGCAACGCCGGGTATTGCTGCTAGCCATAGATAAAAAGACGTGTGATTTACCTGCCTATATTTCACTCACAATCAATAGCCAAAACTACACATCACAAACAAAAAGTGTTTGTGTGCGGTAGTAGCCCCAAGCTCCAACGTGCACGATGGTGGTTGCATATAGATTTCAATAAGGGCATGGAAGATATGGGGACTGAGTAATAAGATACATCTACCTTTGTTTAACACATTGTTTTGCCTACAAATTAAGTTGAAAATGGTTTGAGCGGCTTATGGTGAATCAAAGGGTGATAGTGACGTATTAGAATTTTCTCCAATGTTCTTAAATTTGCTGGAATGTTCCAAAATGCTCTAGAATTTTCTGCAATGTTTCAGATTTTTCGAGAATGTTCCAGGGTTCAAAAATAAAATAAAAGTGACGCATTAATTAAAAAAATGTTTTATAACATTCCAGAATGATTTGGAAAATGGTTTGAAACATTAAAGGATGTTCTAGAATGATCCTGATTTTTAGGGAACGCTCTAAAATGATCGGGAATGTTTCAGAATGTTTGAGACCTACCGAGAACGAACTAGAATATTGTAGAATCTTCAAAAACTTTAGGGAATGTTTTGAATCATAACAGCATGATCTGAAATGTTCCTAATGAATGTTCGAGATCTTTCGAGAATACTCCAGAATGTTCCAGAACAATCAAAAAGGTTAGAGAATATTTTGAATTGTTATACGATGATCTTTTTTTTAATTGCAAAATATCATTCATTACATTGTTGTCTTACAATTAGATATTGAAAATTCGCTGAGCTTCTCAAATGTCTGTGCAAAGCTATTTATTGTCTCTGGTTACTTAAGAGCAAATCGATACGGGTTTTCATTAAGCAGTTACACAATACTTATTTCAGGGTTGTAGTTTAAAAGTTGTTGATACAATATAATTACAACAGAAAGCGAGAGCATCTGTCGTTATTCGAGCCCGATGCAATTATTGTTACTTACATTAGTTTAGTTTGCGCGAAACAAGATCCGTGAGAGACTTGGAAGGAAATTTTCTACAGAATATTACTTCTATCACGCAGTCAGTAATAACAATTACCGTTCGTTCGACAATAAATCTGACATTGGACACCGATCACTTGTAACTATGTGTGTACCTAGTAAGTACTATGCATTCGATATCTGCATACGTACCAGATTCTTGTGCGTGTTCATACATATTCGGACCGATTATAATTATTATTGAACTCCAACCACCCGTCGATCGCTTATGTTACATGCACATGAATATGTTCACATGTAACATACGTAACGTTGGCTATGGTATCGAAAGATTCCAATAAAATGGCAACTTCGAGCGCAGATACATCGGGATGAGATATCTTAATGAGTTTGGAATATGTTAGAGGTTGTCCCTTCATAAATATAATATTAATTAATATGCTTTGGTCATGCAATATTGAAGCAGATGGGAGTTTGTTAGAAAAACGAGAAATTCTTATTACGTATAGTCAGAGGTAATAACAGGGATCATGTCCCCTGACGTGCTTTGCGAAGCGTCAGAATATGAGCTTAGAACTGCCTCAGTAGGCACCAACATCGTGACGTCGAAAGAAATCTCGTAGTTATCTTAGTTCATGTGGTAATGAATTTGGTGAAAAAATTGCATCAGTACTTACACACACTAAAACGTCAAAAGCTCTTGATAACCCTTTTAATGTTCTATCCTCTTAGTTTTGAGGTAACATGTTTGTATTTTTATGTCTTAACCCAGAATTTGACTTCAGAATTGCCTCATTATCTATGTCAAAACTTTGAAAGATCAATACAATGCTATGATACATAGAGCCCTCTCAATCCCCCTTTCCCCCGAAAAATTAAAATAAGAAATTAATACTATAATAAAAATAGCCAAAAATAATAGATTTAGTAAAATTTTATTAATAGACTACTTAATAAGAAAGAATTTAAACTAGCGTGCCACAGTATATACCCATGTGTAAAAGATAATTACAGAAAATGTGTGTCCCTTAGATATTTTGATAATATCTCCACAAAAATTGCTAATATTCTACACGAAAACAATATAACCATTAAAAATTTGTTTTTCAACCTTAAAGATCCAATCAATAAATACAAAAAAAAAACAGGAGTATATAAGCTTAAATGTTCAGAATGTGAAGCCTTTTACCTAGGTCAAACTGGAAGAACCTTTAAAATTCGCTTTGATGAACACTTTCGTTCCTATAAATGACAAAATTCAAATTTTGCAAATCACTTTTTTGATTCAGATCATCAATATCCAACCATAGAAAATCTGCAAATACTGCATATAGAAAATAAAGGATTTAAACTAAATATTCTGGAAGCCCTTGAAATTTATAAAGCAAATATTTCAGATAAGGATCATTTGTTGAACGAGCAGTTAGATACGTACCATTCCATTCTTTTCAACACGTTTAGATAATTATAAGGGGTAATTCCAAATTGTATTATAAGGTATAAATATCGACTAAAACATATCTAAACTTATTCAAACTATACCGCTTGATAATGGCAACTGTGTTGCAATTTACAAAATAAAGTGATAAAAAACAAAGTTGTGTTTTATTTATAATTTCATTATTTGAAATATCTTTTTTAGACTTTGCGCACATGATTCGGAATTTGACCTAGAGTTGTCTCAGTACCAACATCAGAGCATTCATTGCAAACTTTTGGTTGCCTCTTTAGATGTTCGATACTCCTAGTTCTTGAATCTTAACGTGTTTGAGGAACTGAGTGAGAAATTAACCTTAGAATTGTCTCAGTACCTACAAAATCGTTTGAAAGCTTTTAGTTACTCTTTTACATGTTCTATTCTCATATTTCATGTGGTAATGTTTTTGTATCTTGATGTGCTTTACGCAGCAAAATCAGAATTTTAGAATTGCTTCACCATCTCTACCAAAACGTTGAAGGACCTTGGTTACTCTTTAAGACGTTTTTTCCTCGAAGGTTGAGATAATAATCTTGAATCTTGATGTGCTTTTAAATGTGAAATTGACCTTAGAATTGTCTCACTATCTGTATCAAAAATTTCAAAGCTTTTGGTTACTCTTTGAGACATTTCTTCCTCTAAGTTTACTTGGTAATGCTCTCCTATCTTGACACACATAGCGCAGCTGATTTGGAATTTGACCTAGAATTGTCTCAGTACTAATATTAGAATGTTGCAAACTCTCGGTTACTCTTTCATATAACTGAATGTAGGCTTTCACGGCCGGCGTCTATGGTACTATCGATGTATTCCGGGCTTGTTGGCCGTGGTCGTTGGGATTTTCCTCCTAACGTTTCGCCTGCAGCTGCGGCAGGCATTTCCAAAGCTTGATGGTCGCTGTTAGTCTCGGTCGAAGTGCCGCAGCTGCAGGCGAAACGTCAGGAGTAAAATCCTAACGACCACGGCCAACAAGCCCGGAATACATCGATAGTACCATACTCTTCCATATGTTCAATCCTCCTAGTTCTTGTGATAATGTTGTTGAATCTTGACGTTCTTGAAGAACTGAGTCAGAAATTAATCTTACAATTGTCTCAGTACTCTTTTACATGTTCTATTCTCATAGTTAATGTGGTAATGTTTTTGTATCTTGATGTGCTTTTACGCAGCAAAATCAGAATTTTTGAATTGCTTCACCATGTCTATCAAAGCGTTGAAAAATTTTGGTTACTCTTTGAGACGTTCTTTTCCCTAAGATTGAGATAATAATCTTGAATTTTGACGTGCTTTGCACAACTGAATCAGAATTTGACCTTAAACTTGTCCCACTATCTCTATCAAAATTTTCAAAGCTCTTGGTTACTCTTTTAGACGTTCCCTCCTCGAAGTTTACGAGGAATATTCTTATATCTTGACATACAAGGCGCAGCTGGGTTGGAATTTGACTTAGAATTGTCTTAGTACCTACATCAGAACGTTGTAAACTCTTGGTTACTTTTTAGGATTCCGCACCTCAAAAGGAAAAAGCGGAACCCTTATAGGATCGCTTCGTTGTCCGACCGTCCGTCCGTCCGTCTGTCAAGACCCTTTTTCTCAGGAACGCGTTGAGGTATCAAGCTAAAATTTATACCAAATACTCAGGTCTATTGTCCCTTGAAGCTGTGAAAAAATCAAACTTCTAAGCCAACGCAATCAAAAGATACAGCCGTTTATGCCGCAAATTTCCGCAAACTTTCGAATCAAAACCTACAGGGTACTTCCCGTTAACTCAGAAACTTGAAATTTGGTACGAAGCAACGCCTTATAGCACAGATAAAGGAAAAGTTGCGAAAACCGTAAATTTTTAGTTACATCATATAATAAAAATATTTTTAATAATTTTAAAGTTACTACCCCTTTCCTCATGAACGCGAAAAGGTATTTAATTGAAATTCATATCAAATACTCAGGTCTATAATACCTTTAAGCTGTAATAAAATCAAACTTCTATGTCAACGCAATCAAAAGAAACAGCAATTTAAGCCGCATATTTTCAAACTCGCAACTACTCGCAAGGGAATCAAAACCTAAAGGGTACTTCCAGTCGATTTAGAATCTTAAAATTTGGCATGAAGCGATGTTTTATAGCACATATAAAGGAAAAATTCCGAAAACCTTAAATTTTTAGTTACATCATATATACATGTTTGTACGGAACCCTCGGTGCGCGAGTTCGACTCGCACTTGGCCGGTATTTTTTATATGTTCAATCCTCCTAGTTCTTGTGGTAACGTTGTTGAATCTTGACGTGCTTGAGGAATTGAGTCAGAAATTAATTAATCTTACAATTGTTTTAATACTTACAAAATCGTTGAATGCTTTTAGTTACTCTTTTAGATGTTTTAGATTCATGTGCTAATATTTTTGTTTATTGATGTACTTTACACAGCTAAGTCAGAATTTCATTTTAGAATTGCCTCACCCTCTACATGAAAACTTTGAACGCTCTTGGTTATTCTTGTAAACGTTCTTTCCTCTAAGGTTACGAGATAATATTCTTGAATCTTGACGTGCTTTGCGCCGCTGAGTGAGAAATTGACCTTAGAATTGCCTCACTATCTGTATCAAAAATTTCAAAGCTCCTGGCTACTCTTTGAGACATTCCTTCCTCTATGTTGACTTGGTAATGTTATTATATATCTTGACACACATTTCGCAGCTAAGTGGAATGTGACCTAGAATCGCCTGATCATAACGTTGCAAACTCTTGATTACTTTTTTAGATGTTCTACACTCCTAGTTCTTGTGGTAATGTTTTTGTATATTGATGTGCTTTGAGCAGCAAAATCGGAATTTCACTTTAGAATTACCTCACTATCTCTATTAAGACGTTAAAAGCTCTTGGATATTGTATTATATTTTCTACCCTTTTTGTAGATCTTGAAAAATTTTGCGCAGTTGAATTAGAATTTGACCTTACAGTTGTCTCAGTAGATATGTATACCAAAACGTTGGAAACTCTTGATTACTCTCTCTTAGCTGGAGATATAAATTAGACAAATCCTGTACAGCAAAGTTGTTAACAATTTTCTGCATGCTTCATTCTAATGTTAATTCTATACCTTCGTTAAATGAAACCCTTTTACCCTTTCTGAATTTTAGAAAAACATTAACTGGGAGTGATGCGACGTCTTGCACGATGTGTAGCTATGTGTATACGTAATGTATAAAAAGTTATGGGCACGTTTCTGACGAGCTTTTAATTAGCGGTTCTCAGAAGAGTCTGTCGTAGGTAAGTAACAGAAAGTCGTCGACGTTTTTTTTTTTAGCAACATCCTCTGCACTGTAAGGAAACGATTGCACTTGAAGATAGCTACGTACTTTTAGCAAATACACATGCACAAGTATAATCACGTCCACTTGAGAGGACGTGGAAGTAGAAAACAGAAAAAACTCTACGCAATTAATTTTAACGTACGTACCTACGTTCATAAAGGGATGTATGTAAATGCTGGATTGAAATATAAATTTTATTTCCATACGCCTATTTTTTCATGTTTCTTTAACAGATTTTGAATTGGTTCTTCTCCAGCGTAAGTAAGCATTTCTTAAAGAATCTAAAGCGGTAGGCCACATTTCTCATGAATCTTATTACCTACTGTTTTCATATGGGTTAAAAAAATGCATTAAAAAGTTTGTTGTCTGTCGATTTTGTTGAACCTTTTGGTCATTTCTACAAAGATTGTGTAACTCTTACCTATTTACTTCTTTCTATCTGACACTATTTTGTGAGATAGTGACAGAGAGCGGAAAATAAAAATCACCAAATAAAATTTGCCACGTTATGGATGTACTAAAATTGGCCTAAATATACACTTTTCTGCATACATTTGAAAGTGTGAATCGTACTGTAAATAAATAATTGAGATATAAATTGTTAGCAATGATACAAATTACCACGACGACATAAAAAACTAGCTAAATGAGGCTTTTATGTATTCATTAATGACACTAATTAACGCAGGTAGTTAATTAATCGTTTTTGAAAGCACATGCCTCAAAACGTCGACGTCGCCTAAATTAACATAACATTACTCCTTAGTTTATCATTGAGTTAATCAAACGGATTTCCTGAGTTAAAAAAAGGTGTGTAAGATAAAGTGATGCCATCAGTTCACCAATGAATATATTTTTTCATTTACAACGTAACTATATATAAATACCTACAGCAAAAAGGGCACTTGAATGAATTATTGAAAGGAAGAAAAGTTTTTTCTTGCCATGGTTTGGTAGGTTTAAAGGGCATAATATCATCTAGAAACCCAGATTTAAGAGAGGGCTAAGGGGAGGTAGCTGCTCCTAACTTTATTAAATAAAATCCTACCTAATCTCCCTGCTACTGGGTGAACCATTGTAAGATATGGTCCACGTCAAATGAGACTTATCCAATAAGAAACTTTTAATTAAAATAGAAAATGAAAATGTAAAAATTCTTGAACCCTCCCTCTCTTCAAATGAATATAAACTAAATATGAACTCGATATTATTGAAAAATCTTTAGCAGATTATTTAAGAAAAAATTGCTTGTTAAGGGAAATACAAACTAAATGTGCTTAAGAACTCAGTTTACATCTTGCAACTCCAATTACAAACAAATTTTGGGGTTGAAAATCGAAATTTCAAGTTAATTAAAAAAAAAAATGTGAGCCGTCAATTATGGGCAAAATGCATTAAAGTGATTTTTCGGAATGGTGCTATAATTTAGAATACCACAAGTAGGTACTACACTCAAAAAGTACGTCATGCAAATAAACACCTGTAATTTTTGAAATAGATATCTTTTAGCGTTACAATGTAGATACATAAAAGTTCAAACAAAAAAGCGAAAGCACCTGTGTCTGTACTCAAAAAATCAGAATGAAAATAGTGAAACTATGTACAGAAATGTATACACACATTTACTTTATTTACAATTCCACGTGTTTTTTAACGCATTGTGCATAACAAATGGCGCCATAAATCAACCGGACCAGTCAAGGTCTCCATCATTCACACACGAAAACACTCATATTGTTAAAATACACTAAACATACCGACACCACGTATATGGTGTAACACATGACGATCATTGTGTCAATCTATAATACGTATATAGTGAATGACCAGAGTGACGTGAAGGTACTTTACACTCTATGTATGTTAGTGTATATTTGCTAAATAAAATGTACACACATACATACATATATGTATACATGTGTATGTAGCCTTAGCTCATCAAGCAGACGAGCAAAAACAGTTTCACCTTAAATGGTAAAAGTAAACATAACATCACCTCACCTGCGAAAACATTAACCTTCATGGTTGTTAAGTTGGGTGTCAGCCAAAGAGTGAACAGATTATGTATGTACCTACCATCTATTACTTATTTGAAACGCTGTGGTTCAATTTATATGGTTGTTTTGATAGAACGATCCCGATGATTGTTGGGTTCTCAATAGAAATATCTTGGTTGATTTACTTTAAATGGGCACACGATTATATTAAGAAAGGAGCTCGTTACGATTTTTTTTACGAGGACCTTAGGTCCAAAACTCTGAATTCAATTACTTTAATACGTATAATATGAGGTAGATATGTGTGTCGTATATTTCGGGAGTAGGGCTAAAATTAGACCCACACTTAGAAAAAAACAACTTAGCTATTAGGTCAAAATAAGGGGTGAAAGTCCTAGTAAAGTTTCAAATTTCATTGCAAATCTCATGTCAGTTTTTTAACTCCTAGATTTGTTATAACTTCTTATCCTCTTACCAACTGAAAACTCATGGGACAGATAGGACAGAGTGACGTTCTAATACATATTATCAAATCTGACTTTAGGGGACGTTCAAATTAAAAAAGAAACTTAAGATTCCGATTGTTAAATTCTCAATAGAATGATTTTGGTTGATTTACTTCAAATGGGCACGATTATATTAGTAGATGAGCTTGGCACGACAACTATATTTTTTTAGTAAGACCTGAGGTTCAAAACGTTCAATGATGAGCTAGATGTATGTCATATATTCGGCAAATAAGGGAAGATACAATAGGGCTACAATTAAAGCCAAACCTAGAAATGAGACATGAGGTTAAAATGAGGAGTCAAAGAACCAGTAAAATCTCATTTAATATCAAATTTCATAGATTTTTGTAATAATTGCCTATCCTCTTTAAGTTAAAAACACATTATAAGGGAGAGTGGGGGATCCATTATACAGGGTTGCTCATAAGTGCGTGAAAGGTCAATATGGCCTTTATTAAATCAGATTGGAGAATTTTTTTTTATGAGAATGATACAGTATCAAAAGTCGCATATTTTAAAAATAGTTTGACATATACAGGGTGAATCACTAAATCGGAGCACGTTCCAACATATTTTTTTAAATGAAACACCCTGTATATTATTTGTTTTTCATAATCTACTTAAAATTGTCTTTTCAATGATACAAAGATTTTTGGGTTTGGATGTTGCATTGTTGAGTTAATAATGAAAATGTAAAAAAATTGGTTGCAACAGGGTTTGGCTTTTTAGTTCAATGCACGAGTATTACGATTAGTTGACATGAAATATTTAGTAGTAATGCTGCCAACGGATGTACTAAACCTAAAAAATAATAAAAACATAATTTTATTATACAGGGTGTTTTTTACGGTGCAGTCAATTGAGCAACCTTCAAAGAGCGATTTCTCCATTCTTTTAAATGGAACACCCTGTATATTATTGAATTCTTGGAATGGTGCGTTAATTCTGCTTAATGTTTCTTCATAATATTTCATACCTAAACCTCGTAATTTCAGAGATATTTCACTTTTTTCATTATTACCAACTAATTATTTGATCTAGTGTGCTTATCGGTCAGATTTGACAAGTTGGCACGAGCAAATAATAAATGAATACGTAATGCGTCTAATACATCTAATAATTTAATACGTTAAGCGTGCTGTATTAGTGACTATTACAATTATTTTTGCATTATTGTCATTGTCGTATCATACCAGTTTGATTCGATTCGTAGTTTTCCTGAACAATTTTTGCTTGTCACATATTACTAGGGGTTTTAGTTAAGTCGGTATTATGCAGTTTGAGAAAAACGAACTCGTTGACATGATTTTCATTATGGGATCAGCTGAACAAAATTGTTTGTTAACTCAGCGAATGTATGCACAGAGATATCCTAATAGAAGACAACCTTCAGTTAGCAGTTTGGAAAAACTTAAGGAAAGGTTCACTAGGACGGGAAATGTCAGTTATGAGAAATGTGAAAGGAAAAAGAGAAAAAGTGACGAAGAAAATTTGAATGTACTATTATCAGTAATTGAAGAGCCATCTACTAGTTCGACAAAAATATCAAAAGAAATGAGTGTACCACGATCTACTGTAAGCAAGATATTGAAAAATAACAAATATCATGACTACAGTATCTCCTTTCATCATTCCAAAAATTCAATAATATACAGGGTGTTCCATTTAAAAGAATGGAGAAATCGCTCTTTGAAGGTTGCTCAATTGACTGCACCGTAAAAAACACCCTGTATAATAAAATTATGATTTTATTATTTTTTAGGTTTAGTACATCCGTTGGCAGCATAACCACTAAATATTTCATCTCAAGTAATCGTTATACTCGTGCATTGAACTAAAAAGCCAAACCCTGTTGCAACCAATTTTTTTACATTTTCATTATTAACTCAACAATGCAACATCCAAACCCAAAAATCTTTGTATCATTGAAAAGACAATTTTAAGTTGATTATGAAAAACAAATAATATACAGGGTGTTTCATTTAAAAAAATATGTTGGAACGTGCTCCGATTTAGTGATTCACCCTGTATATGTCAAACTATTTTTAAAATATGCGTCTTTTGATACTATATCATTCTCATAAAAAAAATTCTCCAATCTGATTTAATAAAGACTATATTGACCTTTAACGCACTAATGAGCAACCCTGTATATTATCAAATCTGACTATGGGGGACGTTCAAATTAAAAAATAAACGTAAGATTCCGATTGTTCAATTCTCAATAGAATGATTTTGGTTGATTTACTTCAAATGGGAACGATTATAGATATTAGTAGATGAGCTTGGCACGTAACTATATTTTTTTAGTAGGATGGCAAGTAAGGGAAGATAGAATAGGGCTACAATTAGAGTCAAACCTAGAAAGGAAAACTCAGCTATTAGGAACATTAATTAATTAACGTGAGGTCAAAATGAGGAGTCAAAGATCCAGTAAAATCTCATTTAATATCAAATTTCATAGAAATTTTTTGTAATAATTTCCCATCCTCTTTTAGTTAAAAACACATTATAAGGGAGAGTGGGGGTTCCATTATATATTATCAAATCTGACTATAGGAGACGTTCAAATTAAAAAATAAACGTAAGATTCCGATTGTTCATATCTCAATAGAATGATTTTGGTTGATTTACTTCAAATGGGAACGATTATAGATATTAGTAGATGAGCTTGGCACGTAACTATATTTTTTTAGTAGGATGGCAAGTAAGGGAAGATAGAATAGGGCTACAATTAGAGTCAAACCTAGAAAGGAAAACTCAGCTATTAGGAACATTAATTAATTAACGTGAGGTCAAAATGAGGAGTCAAAGATCCAGTAAAATCTCATTTTATATCAAATTTCATAGAAAATTTCAGTTATAATTTCCTATCCTTCCTATTTACTTAAAAATTCATTATAAGGGAGAGTAGCGGTTCCGTTATACGTTAAAGAGGAGAGTAATTAAAGTACTAGGTAAGCAAAAAAGTCTAGCATACAGGGTGATTCAACTAATCCGTTAATTAAAAATTTATTTGGTGAGCAGCACAAAAATCCTAAAAATTGAAATTTTGCAGAAATGAATGAAACTTACTTTGACTTCAAGATTTTGATTAACTGATACAATTTAGAATTATGACGAATACAATCCTAAATTTTATAAGGTGTATATACATCGATATTAAGTAAATGCTAACAGATTTATGGAATCCCAGTACAGATTGAAACATTGCTTGCTTTTGCTTTAGATAGTACCAAAAATTACAGGGTGTTTCATTTAATGACTTGATTGAGCAGTTATAAATCAACGGTATATTTGAACACCCTGTAAGTTATAAATAAAATGTCAGGTTACACTGTATGATTTTTTCAAAATTTTCTCACCTACCATTAGTTTTCCATTTACTTCCAATAAGCTACTGACGACTTTGGGTCATCCTGTACCTATGATGGGTTTTCGAAATTTTACACAAATTCTTTTTGGTAGATGCTTGACGCCGTGATTTATAAATAGCGTAGGTGAGGCTTACACGCACATTATCTGATGTTGCCCGTCCAAATTGACCGGGACATATAATGTACATATACAACAGCCTCCAGATTCTAAACGACATTAAAACACGTCCCGTTCAATTGGATTAATTGTGTCAATATTATGCCCCCATGGGCTGTCACGGATGACCGATCATCCAACTCGACTGGATCGACCGACCACCACCCAGACAGTCCTGACGAATCGATCATTCCATTTAGCAGTTAGCAGCTAGTAGCACATAGCCGTCATTACTGTCGCATCGCATCGCGTCGCGTCAATCGGCGCGTCGTTTGAAATTTCGTTATCCCTTGTCCCGATCGTTCCATTGCTTTGCTCCCATTTTCATCCGATTATCGCTACTGAATACGATGAAACATCGTCAACCGGCAGCCATAAATCTGTCACTGGCAATTAAGCAATTAAGAACGCGGAACTTGTGAACGATTAGGTGATAAAACGCAGATGCAGGAAGCCGCTTCTGTCTTTTTATGCATCAGATGCGTTGAATGCGGATACGATATCTCAAAATGCAGCAGAATACAATAGTGTCTAATAATAGAAGTCAAAAAGCCAACCTAACCTACGTCATAAATAAAAATGAATCGATCGACGTGCGTTCGTCTGGTTTAAACTCAAAAATTGCCTGAATGATTAAGATATTGTTTTTTGTTTTATTCGTTCGTTCGTTTAGGAAAAACAAACAGAAAAATACAGGGTGTCTCAAAAAACCACAGTCTCCTGGGATTAAAATAAGTTGATATAATCGCATTTATCTACGTAATGAATAGGACGCAAGAAAATGTGCTATTTTTATTTTTAATTTTTTTTTCGAATTTAGGGTTGGGACTCGACTGTAACATTTTTTAGAAGTTTTGGGAATATAATAGAAACGTAGCAGCAGAGGGTCTACCGAAAATAGTAAAACTTTGAAAGTTGTCTATGAGAAAAAAAGTTTGGGAACCTCTGGTGTATCATGTCCTCATTAACTTGAAAAAATTTGTAAACAATGAAATAACTCAAAAACTGTTGGGAATCAAGATAGGATTGTATTATGAACATGACCCTCAATTGTGATGAGGAATTCCAAAAGATGAAAAAATTAGGGCATTCCATTTAGGTAAAATAACAAAGTTGGCGTTAACTTCGGGTATAACGAATAGTGATAAAAGATCGAAAATATTTTAGAGGGGTAGGCTACTTCTGAAAAACAACAAATTGACCAAAATATCAAAACGATATTTCAATTCAGTCCGGAGATACGTGTAGGGGTAGGCTAAAAACGATCACCCTGTGTATAATAATAGGAAATAGCACCAGTCTATGAAATACTGAAAAGCAGAACTACTTACACCCCTGTCGTAGTGTAGGACATTTAAGATAGTCCTTCGTGTCGAATACATTCAAATTAATTATCAGTTGACTTCAAAAAGTTTGTGAAAAGTATCAATCAAAATCAATCCAATGCGTAAAAGGCACAACAAATACGAGAATATAAAAAATTGTTTCGTTTTATAAAAAGTTTGTTAATACATAATTGTACACATTTGTTTACAGTCCCAATGCCATGAGCACTGTTGTCTTTTGCAAATTCCCAAATTTGACTTGTTACTTAATCAAAGGCTTAAATTAAAACTAAATGGAGCGAAAAAGGTGACATTTACAATATTACTAGCAGCAATACCCGGCGTTGCCCGGGTAAGAATATATTACACGTTTGATGGAACATTCTAGAATATTCGCGAATTAAGAACTATCCAGAACATCCCATAATGATTCAAAACATTTTCTAACTTTTGTTTACATTCTGAAACATTCTTGAATGATCTTCAATATTCTGGAACATTCTTGAACATTGCCAAATAATTCTGAAATGTTATACATAATAAAACATTCTTTTACTTCTCAGAACATATTTGAACTACCTGTACATTCTAAAAAAATCTGCTTTATTCTCATCCCCACTCCGTGCTGTTTGCTGGGTGAGTAGTGATATCAGTAGACGCCTGGCGGGGATGACTAATCGATTGATAATAATTGATCAGTTATCGACCACTGAGAGTTGAATATTATTACAGTACTAATATTGCTATTAAAAAATGGGGGTGGGTGGTAGAAGGGTGAAAATTAAGGGTTATATGTATTTTTTAATGCCAAAAAAATTGTCACTATACATAGATTACGATTTCGGACTTATTAGTCCTCATCAGTACACCATAGGCACCTCGACAGATTTACTGACTAAATCGATGTTGCTTCACCTGATATTTTTTATTGCCTTCACAATTTTTCACGTCAATTAGTAGATATGCAAAAAGAGTGCCAACTCCCGGAAAACACCACGACCACTCGTCAAAGTATATAGATTTACATCTTTACAAGAACGGTGAACAGTTTATGAACTGTTAGCCAATTAAACAAACAAAACAGACCAAATTAAACTTAACAATACGTCGGCAACGGCCACGAAAGTAAAAGAAAAAAAGGCAATTTTAAACAGTTTGTCGAAGAGGAACTCAAGAAAAAATGCTGTTAAATTGCACAATTGCCGATTATTTTAAAACTGTGGCAGTCAGTTATGTACGTAGTTAGTTGTAAAGTCTTAACAAAAAGTCGTAAACGTGAACAAAACATCCCGAACATCAGCCTAGTCATTGTTAATGCTTATTGGTCCGCATGAGAATTTTGCACGGCGATTAAAACCCATGTTGGCAATTAACCCAAAAAATTAGAACGAGAGCACCCATCGTAATAAAAAATTGCATAGTCATTTGTTCTTGTTTTTTCTTTTTCACATCTTAATGTGAACATTCTGCCGACGAAGTGGTAATGTCAATTAGTGACCCTGCACATTCGATGTGGTCTTACACAACCGAACTAATTACTGCAGAAAGAAGTACGTACGTACAGCAAGTGTCAAAAAGAAAAACAAAAAGAAGACTGGAACCGAACGAAGAATTGTATATGCTGTAATTTACATGTTTCATTAATTTGATTCGCTAGTTATGAGAATTGATTGAACAGCAAGTATTTAAAAAAAAGGAATGTTTTATGAACTTGCTTCAGGTTGTAAGTTAATGAGCAAATTAAATGTCATCTGTTGTACGTATAAGAAAAGGAATACCAAATCAAAATTCAAGCTAATATTATAAATGCGAAAGTAATTCTGTCTGTCTGTCTGTGTGTTACTCAATCACGCCTAAACTACTGAACCGATTTAAATGAAATCTGGTAGAGAGATAGTCTACAGCAGGGATGGCGAATCTTTTTTGATGTCCGTGCCACCAAGTCATAAAAATTCTTTTTTAAAACAAACAAAAGCAATTCATATTTAAACAATTTTTTATTAATCAATGTTTTACAAAAAGCAATATGCTAGATACAAAATTCACGTTAAAAAAAATGTTTTTAATGTGATTTTTGTTGCTGTACACAAGATGATAAAGATTTAATATCTGGTTCATATTTAGTTAATTTCAACAGTACGCATGCAGAGCTCGACTCATCCGTCATTCTATTTCTATATTTATTTTTTATAAAATTTAATTCTGAAAATAGATATTCACATGCCCACGTCGATGAAAATATTGATAAAATTGCTTTTGCTAATATTTTTTAAGTTTTAAACAATTAAACATGTCAGGAACTGAATTCCATGTATAGTTAGAATTTCATTTTCTGCAATTTTATTTATTTTATCCAATAATCGATTACTTTCAATAATTTCTAAATCATTTCTTTTAATTTATATACTGAGTATCGGTTGTACTCTTGAGAATGGCTGCCTAGTCGAAACAATTGTCGAGTTATATTAAATATATTTGTTGAAGTTATTTGTGTTTGTGTTTAATATTAAATATGCTTCATCACCCTTGCACCGTTAAAAGTTTAAATTTAAATAAGATATTTATAAAGAAAAATATTTTTTTTTCGGGCTTTCTGTTCCGCAAAAGTGTCTATAACATCATCAAAGTTTAAAGATCGGGCCATAGAATTTTCAATATACAGAATAGCCAAGTTACATAATCTGTCTTGTCTCATAGAGTTTCTTAAATAGGTTTTCATCAATTTAAGTTTTGAAAATGATCGTTCAGCACTAGCTGTAGTCACAGGAATTCTAAGAAATAACATTAATGCAGTGCATACTTCAGGAAAGCTGCAGGACATAAAATGATTTTTTATTATTAATAAATCAGCACGAAGATTTTTCTATTTCGTCTCTGAAAGTGGATCGAAAACTGAGAATTTTTCTGGCAAATGATTCAGATATGTCTTTTTTATATATCTCAACAAATTCTAGAGCTTTTTTTAATAGATCAGTGTCATTTAAAACTTTTAAAATATGTAAGGCTGCAAAACACTGAAATTTGTAAAAAATTTCATTCATTGGAAGGAAACGCGATTTCAGTTGGTTTATAATGATGTCTAATAGGTACTCCAAAAATATGTTCACTTTGAACAAACTTTCCGGATCTTGGAGACGCTCATCAAAATGGCGTTTTACCTTCCTCTGACGAGTTTTAGAAAATTCAGGGGTGATGGACAATTTTTCGGCTATACTATTTGCTTCCATTTTTAAATTTTCAAATTCCTGTCGATACCTTTCCAATTCTTCTAGACAAATTTTCAAACGTTTTAAGGCATTTGAAAGATCGGTGTCTTTAGACTGAAGTGCTTTAGAGGCTGCATCGATAGTAAGTAGGATCTTGCAATGGAAAACCAATAACATAATAAAATTGTAGTTTTCGATCTTCTTTTTGAGCGAAACAGCTTCATTTCTTTCATCTGATTTGCAATTTAACAATATTGTTTTCGTTAGCGCTTTTTGGACTTCAACAAACCGAACTTTTAAAGCAAAAACGGCATCATAACGTCCTGCCCATCTAGTAGGGTTTAATGTTTCTAATGTTATTAACTTGAATTTGTATTATGGCGTTTAGTTGTCTCACTTTGGATTTTAAGTATAACTTATAAAAATATACTTTTCAAATAAAATAAAATACTAAGGTACAAGTAAAAAAATATTTTTGAGGTCGCGGTCTGTTGGGCCGGGGCCCTCTTGGGTCGGGGGCCCGTGGCATTTTGCCTACCCTGCCACCTTATTGTTACGCCACTCACAAAAACTTTAATTATCCCGGTTAAGATGCGTTTTGTTAAAATCTTTAGATATTGCTATTGATCAAATTGACATTATATTGGTAATGCATATAAAAAGGGCCATTCCCAAAAATGAAACTGACAACTTTTCGGATCAGAACGTTCCAATTCTGTAATTTTTTTCAAATTCCTCAAAAGCCTTTTTGAAAAATAAATGAAAAAACATATATAGTTATCTGTATCCAAGACATTTTCGGGGATATACATATTTCTCCAAAATAAAACTGCATTTAAAATTTATTTCGTCCACTATAATTAGTGACTACTTATTAGTTAGTTCTTCCGTAATGCCCCCCCTTGAAGTTACGTCTGGGTGTCTGGGTCCGCAGCATGTGCGCCACGTTAATAATAACAATAACAATAAATCAAATTGAATGCTGGCGCCTATCAAAAATAGCCGTTATTATTATATTTATGCACATGTTTCGACGCGCGCCACACGCATTCGATCGACTATTAACGCGTGTTCCTGTTTTCTTATGTTACGCAGACGTAAATACTTACAAAAAACATACTGTAGCGTATTATGACTTAATGACGTCATATGCATTTTTGCCGTTTTCAAAACCGTGCCAGACAGTAGTAAAACATGTGTTGATCGTATGTAGGTATATACGCACGCGAGAGTTATGTACAAAAGTATGTAAGGACGTCCTACATGTACGTTTGTATATATCCATAAACAAAAAAAAATCTGGCAATGTGCGTCCTTCGAAATATACCTGAAACCTACTTTCCCACTTTATAAACAAACCAATACATTTATAGAAACAGGGTCGTTGGGTTACCGATTTTTTTTTTTTTTTTTTTGATACTTGGCCAGATGATTTAAACGTTACTGCTTTTATTTGTCCAATATTACATAATATTTTGTAAAAGGTATCTAAGTAAATTTTGTAAAAGAATTTTTATATTCGTGCTGAAATATTTACACCAGATTTCTGGTCAACTTTAATAGCCACGGTATTAATCTAATGCATATTTAAATAAAAATAAGTACCTGTAGGTACTTAATTTTTTTTTATGTAAGAAGTAAGTAAATTTTGTAAAGGAATTTTTTTTGTATTCATACTGAAGAAATATTTGGACCAGATTTCTTGTCAATGTTGGCTCGATTCCTCCAAAGACTGTTTATGTTAACGGCTCGGTAAACCCTTAGGTATACGACCCTCCCTTTTCTTTTATAAACACAGTCACTTTTCAGACGAAAACTATCCTAATACAAATCAGTCTATTCACAGCAGTCGATAGAGTTCTAGTTTGTGTATCTGTGTGTTTTTGTTAGAAAGTGTTGTTTCTGTTATTTTCAAAAAGTTAGTTATCTCACAGGGTGACCAATTTTACTTTATCGACTGACTGTAAGTTATTTACATTATTTATTTATGAATTTGCATTACAATCAGGCCTATTCTCTAACTCTATATCGAATAGAGATGCTTGAAATCGAATAGAAGTGGTGGGGTAGAATAGAAATTGTACGGAATCGGTATTCTGTAATAACTCCTCGAATCGAAATGTAAAGTCGACCATCGAAATATGACATTTCGACTGTATGGAAGCTGTCGAAATCGTTATTTCGATAGTAGAAAGCTCTTCGCACATGCGCCTACTGCTTAATGTGTTTCTTAAGGCAGTGTGAAGGGTTTCACTGGACATCTGGTTTACCCTTGGGTACTTCACTCTCGGTTCTCGGTATTCAACACAAATTTGCTTTATTAGTTCGGTTCGGTTAAAGCAACCAACTGTCAGATGGTTACTAAGGTCCATATTCGCATGAAAAATGAAGTGCTGCCGCGTTTTTCACCTAACGTCTTGTAGAAATCATAAATTTCGATTGTCGCGTCGTCTACTTTAGTTACAGAATACCGAACGTCGAAATGGACAAGAGCAATAGAAGTGGGGACATTTCGATTTGCTCACATTTCGATTCGATGCCTACATTTCTATTGAGTTACAGAATAAGGCTGAATATAATATTCTTCGTACTGAGCACTATGCGAGTTGACCCTTAGTACTATGCTAGTCATATATAGAGTGGGTACTATGCGAGTTGACCCTTAATACCTTAGTGAAAGTATACTGTTACACTGTTTACCATGGTAGGTAGATACCCTAGACTAGCTTGATTTATTTCCGAGGAGGTATTTCGCGAATTGACCCTTAATACCTGTCATTCGGAAATTGATTGAAATGCAAAGATATCGATTATTATTTATATAAGTATAGATGAATTATTTTCTCTAGATACCTGAACGTTGCTGTGATCTGCGCGAAGTAGAAAAGAACGACACTAGGCCAGAAAAGGAGGGATACAACTTTCAAACGGACTCTCTGCCGGTTGCTGGCTTTGACTATGTATAGTATTGTACGGAAAAATTGCTTACTTGAATTTTTATTTTTTTTGTATTGTATGCGAAGTAAAATGAAGAAAATGTAATATCAAATAACGTAGCAATAATTCCTGATTTGGTAATTTAGGTATAAACAGAACCGCAGAGGTGCACATAATATTTGTGTTTATGGCGAGAATAAAATTTTGACACGTACTGTATATATAACTGTGTTTCGCAAGGAAGAATCGACAGCAGAATGAGCTCCTTATACCCTACCAACAATTTTGCTTATGCGCATCTAGTACGCTGGAGGGGGCAAGTATCTAGAGAAAATAATCCATGTATAGTCATTTTTGTTTCATTCTTCTATATGGGTTTAATTGGTTGCTTATATATTTTTAGGGTTGCGCACCTCAAACGGAAAAAGCAGAACCCTTATAGGATCACTTCGTTGTCCGTCCGTCCGTCCGTCTGTCAAGACCCTTTTTCTCAGGAACGCGTGGAGGTATCAAGCTAAAATTTATACCAAATACTCAGGTCTATTGTCCCTTGGAGCTGTGAAAAAATCAAACTTCTAAGCCAACGCAATCAAAAGATACAGCCGTTTATGCCGCAAATTTCGCAAATTTTTGAATCAAAACCTACACGGTACTTCCCGTGAACTCAGAATCTTGAAATTTGGTACGAAGCAACGTCTTATAGCACAGATAAAGGAAAAATTGCGAAAACTGTAAATTTTTAGTTACATATTATAATAAAAAAAAATTTAATAATTTTATAGTTACTGCCCCTTTCCTTATGAACGTGTAGAGGTATTAAATTGAAATTCATATCAAATACTCAGGTCTATAAAACCTTTAAGCTGTAACAAAATCAAACTTCTATGTCAACGCAATCAAAAGAAACAGCAATTTAAACTGCATATTTTCAAACTCGCAACTACTCGGAAGGGAATCAAAACCTAAAGGGTACTTCCAGTCGATTTAGAATCTTGAAATTTGGCATAAAGCAATGTTTTATAGCACATATAAAGGAAAAATTCCGAAAACCTTAAATATTTAGTTACATCACATATATACAGGTTTGTACGGAATCCTCGGTGCGCGAGTTCGACTCGCACTTGGCCGGTATTTTTTTTTTGTTTGCTTTCCAGATGTGTCATTTCCGACCTGCAGAGCCATTTTGTTTCGTTTATAATTTTGTTTGATTCCATTATTTAAATATTAAGTTTATTGCTCATTTTGAGAGAATATATATTAATTTCATTTTATATTAAATTTTGTTTAAACATCTTCCTGACTAAATTTTTTTTCAACGGTCTACAAAGTGTTGGTTAAAAAAATGTGCAAAATTGAAATAGTATCTAATTAAAATTTATTGTTATGAGTGGCTATTCTTTTGGGGTTCACATTCCTGTAAATATACCACAACAAAACTCACTTCGTTTGTGTTGTCCTTTCCTACCGTAACCACATAATTTTAAGCAATCCAAATAAATTATGTTCACATTAACATGGATCCTCAAAAAAACCTTCAACTGACAATAAGTGAATGGGCTTCTAGGGGGGACAAAAGTCAAAAACAGAAAAGTTAACAAAATTTACTAATGTACTAAATATAGAGTCTAAATTTCCTCTAAATAGTTTTTTTACAAAAAGGATTGGGAAACATTGTACGTTTAGATGGAATCCTTTAGAGACACATGATTTAAATGCACTCCTGCAGGTACTTTGGGACAGGATGTCATTAAACATTACTTTTCCCTTTTTTATTTCTTTTCTAAGAAACGCATTTACGAAATTCGGTTGCAATCCCATTAAATAACTTATATTTAACAACAATACTATTTGTATGTCGAAATAAAAGCTGGCTTAAAAAGGGACAAAAGAAAAAAGCGTCCACGGTAACGTTCCGTCCGTCGCGACGCGTCATTGCATTGGCGTCGGATGGTAAGTTTGTCGATTTTTGGATTCGGTCCAATGCAATAATAGGGTTACATGGGTAGAAGTTCCTCATACCTGCCATTTAACTTTTAAATCAGCTGAACGACCAAACGACGAAACGGTGTGTCACCGCGCCCGTCATACCGACAAAAACAAACACGCTCCTCGCTAATGCACTTACACTCTCTCCTTCTCCCCCTTTTTAAAGGACTTATTCGATGTTCATTTAAACGAAGTTGTGATAAATTGTGCACAGAAAGTGGAGACGCACTTAACTAATTTCAAATTAAAACTTGATACCCTTTTCGTTATAAGAGGATAAATAATTAAGAATTAATAATTGAATTTTTAACCTAACACGAAAGAAGTATTACAAATAGAGAAGGCAATCCAACCTTGATAGAGTTCACTAGGCAGAAAGTAGAAAACATGCAAATGGTCTTACATTTCATTCAACCGCTAAAGTTAATTGGCTGCGACGATCCTTAAGTCTACGTCTATTGGTTCCCCACTTCAGGTTACTAAACCCCACTGTGGGCGAGGTTGCCACAGCCAATCGTCATCGAGCGATGAGAGAGAAGCAAGACCACTCAGATCTTCCCACTCTGTTTCTACTGACTTCCATAATACAAGGATCATAGACGTTAACACTAGAGACGTCCGCTAATTAAATTACGTGAAGTGTTTTTCTTTTAATTTAATCCTCCCATCCTCTTTTGAGGTTACTTCGAGTGCAAAAATACATAAATATATATTTTTTGGCATTTCTTCAACTCTGCACTACCTGCTCCTGAATCAACTGATCACTAAATTCTAAAAAAAAAAAAAAAAGTTGATTGTATTATGATATTATATATAACTGACAGGTGGGTAAGCGATATCGAACAGCGCAATTTGGGCGTCCCTCAGAATTTTTCTCTAACGGGCAATAGCATGAGTTGGCGTCGGCCACGGACGGACGTGTAACATCTTGATAGACAGCACTCGCGGCGCTTTTTACGAATCGAGTATTTGGAACAATGGCACGCTATGCTAATATTGTGCGATTATCAACAATGGAAATCACGCCTCTGCGTTTTATTTGTTGCGTTACACCATTAGCTAACGACCGACGGACGTACAGACAGAAAGACAGACAGGCAGCGACGGCAACGAACCGTCCGTGTCCGTCTGGGGAAATTATTATAAAATTTTTTTGGCAGGAACATACACATGAATAAATAACGGTGGGTATTGTTCGAATTTTTTATCTTAGGTACAATTAAAGGAATATAATAATGACATCTCAATAATTCAAACAGAGATAATCGCAGTCTAAGGGGCCGTTCATAAAATACGTTCGCATACAAAGGGTGGGAGGGAGGTGTCTTGCTGAGTGTGACAAGGGGGGACAGGGGATCTACGGCAAGGTGACGTTCGCCGTTCATCAAAAAATTTTACTGAATTTTTACAGAATCCTTGATCTTCTGATAAATAGAAATATTATTTATTTGTTCGTTACAAAAGATATTAATTAATTAATTTAAATTTTATTATGAAAATAAAATACATAAATATTTTTGACTATCAAAATTTGTGTATTATCAATCAAAATTTATCATGTTCAGGGGGGGGAGGTTAGTTATTTGTGACATAATTTTTACAGGGGGGGTCACAGAAAGTGTGACACAGCGTCACAACCGTGGTGGAGGGGGTCAAAAAAAGCTAATTTTAGTGTGACGTATTTTATGAACAGCCCCTAATGAATATGTGTCGCCTTCCTAATCATTAAACTATTGAACTCATAATTAAGATATCAATGAGCCTTAAATCAGATAAGACAGTGAAAAAAGAGAGATCTTGCACTCTCAGTCCTCACTAGTGATTGGCTGTGGCGAAATAATAATGAGGTTGACAGACATGAAACGGGGAGCCATTAAATGTAAGATCTAGATCGACGCAGCCAATTAACTTTAAGGGATGATAGAGATGCAAGACCATTCTGATCTTTTTCCTTTTCTGCCGAGCAGACGTGATCATGGTTAAATTGCCTCTTCTATTTTTCATAATACCTTTATGGTTTTTGCATTACAAATATTCTTTGATCCTCATTTTAATCAGGAATATTTTCTTATATATATATATATATACTGCTATATCTTAAACGAATACAGTAATATATTTTTTTTATAATTTTGATAGAAAATCGTCATCAGACACCCCTAACTTCCTAAATAGTTGATCTATTGAACTCATAATAATGACATATATAAGTCTTATTTAAGTCAGCGAAGAAAGAGAGAAAAGTGGAGTGGTCTTCCATCACGCTCATATCTCTTTGACGATTGGTTGCGGTGATCTCACATACGTATACTTATGTGAAGTGGGGAGCCAGTAGACGTTGACTTTAGAATCGTCGCAGCCAATCAACTTAAAATGATGAGAGAGATGCAAGACCAATCCAATCTCCTTCCTTTTTCTCTTTAGGTTCGATAACCTTATCTTTCTTTTATAATACTTCTATAGCGTTTATTTTAGGTATACTGGTTGCATTGTCAATTGGCGGTGTTTAGCTGGAAGTATTACTAGTTGTTAACTATTGTAAATTATAACGTTATTTTAAATTATATGAGGAAGGATCAAATATAAACGAACCTTTGTTCATAAAACATTTATTTTGAAATTTTTCACAAAAACACAAATTTCTCTATTATTCGACATATCCTCCATGTTTGATTATACATTTTTCCCAACGGATTGGTAGTTTTTTCATCTCGTTTTCATAAAAAGAAGCAGGGCGGGAGTCTATCCAGTTGCGTACAAACGCCTCCACATGTTCATCAGTCTGAAATCGCTCACCTCCTAGTGATTCTTTGAGGGCCCCAAATATGTGGAAATCACAAGGGAATAAGTTTGGACTATATGGATGGTGCTCCAACTGAGTCTAGTGCATTTCACTGATTTCAGCCTGCGTTAAAGCTGCGATGCGAACTCGAGCAGCTTTTTGATCTTCACTCAGCAACTTTGGCACCCAACGAGCTGAAATTTTTTGGAATCCCCAGTTTTTCGTTATGATTGTGTGGACACTCCCATAGCTGATGCCGAGTTCAACAGATATCTGAAGGACAGTGGCGTGGTGGTACCCTTCAATAAGGTTTCTTACGCGTGCAATGTTAACTGGCGATATGCTGGTGCGCGTACGATGAGGATGATTTACATTTTCGACACGATTACGCCCTTCGTTAAATTCTTTGCACCAAACTTTTACCCGTTGCCACGAAAGCGTTTCATTTCCGAACTGTGCTTGCAATCTGCGCAAAATTTCAGCTGGTTTCACGTTTTCACGTGTAAGAAAATTAATAATAATCCGTTGTACAACGCTGCTATGCATCTCTTTCTCACTCATTGTGATTAGCTACCAACCAAACAAACACAGCAATACGACGAGTCGTTTCCGTGTCCCCTAATATCCCCACTTCAAGTGGCTAACGCCCGTATGCGCCTTGAACAACTATCTGGCGCTCAATTTAAAAAGGCTCGTTTATATTTGATCCGCTCTGGTATTTTGTATATCTTGCGAATTTTACCTGAATACGTCTTGTTAATATAAATTTGTATATATAACTGCAATCAAATCTCAGATACTTTATTGTTCTTCATTGCCTTCTTATAATAAGACCATCGGCAAACTCCACCAAATCACAATACAACGAGTATACGTTCTTTGAGTTTATTAAAGAACATTTTTTTATATATATACTTATTAATCAGAAATAAATACACAATGCAGCAATATTTATCTTAATCATCCAGGCAGAAAATAGCCATCAGACAACTCTAATTTGAACTATTGATGGCATGTATAAGTCTTACTTTAGCGAAGTAAGTGAAGAGAGAAAAGCGGCGCTGCCTTGCACTATTCACACTCACTCAACTGTGATTGGCTGTGACGATCTCACATATGGTGGGGCTAACTGATGTGAAGTGGGGAGCCAATAGACGTTAACTTTAGAATCGTCGCAGCCAATCATGTTAGAGTGATAAGAGAGATGCAAGACCATTCTGATCTTCTCCCCCTTTCTATCTAATGGATTTCTTCCTTTATTTATGATACCTCTATGGTATTTCCTGTATGGACTGAATATATACGATAGAAAGCTCTTCTGGTACGTTATAACCGGGTTTTTAAGTAGGTACTGTGTATGTTTATGTTAAAAAGAACACAGTTCAGCAACAACCACATTTTGTATTTACGATATGTTTAAAAAGAGATACTTGAGTCAAGACACGTTAAATACGTACGTATATACACATACGGACACATGGGCATATACATATAGGTATCAGTTAGCTGCGATTTCTAAATCAATCGTACGACAGAGTGAGACGGCCACTTTTTAACATTCTGGCAAGACGACGAACAACAAGTACGAAACAGACGTAAAATATGCATTACACGACGGCATTGCCGGCACGGAACGAATTACGACTTGTGAGACTGATGTAAAACGTTCGGAAACATTGTTTATAGAGAGGTTACATGACTATAGATACTCGCTTTTACGGATGTGTACATACTTACACATTGGCGGTTGCGTTTGTTCGTTTCGTAGCCAAGCCGACTGCGACTGATTCGAAACGATCGGCATCACGTCAAGATCCATCTCGTGTGCTATCCGTGGAACTTAAGTGTCACGAAGGAATCGGAGATGTCAAAAGTATTTATTCGAGATTTCCACGAGTTTCTTTGAAGTTTAAACATTAGTCGTGTTTATTGTAGATAGCCACTAAACCCATAAGAAACTTAATTTGAATTAAAACCTGTCAGATTCTTTTAGCCCGATAATAAACATTTTACATAATTTTTTCAACATTGACTACTAAATGGTTAGTCCCACTCAATATCATCACAAAGTGGCCAGTGCCAAGATTAGTTGGACCGTTATATGATTTTTTTTATATGAGATGAGCCAATCTTCGTATATCCATAAATTTAGAATATCTGCTCTGTACTTGTGAGTGGTAACTTGATCTAGGTTTTTCAATGATTCAAACTGTATTGAATTATTTCATTAAATATTTGGATGTCCAACCAAATACAGGGTATATTAAGAAAAATCCTTCGTTAGAACTGTAAGGAAATTTATTTTAATATAGATGATGCTTTCACTTGTTGTAACTACATAATAAAACTTAGTAAAACACAATTTTGGTTACAATTTTTTTTAATTGTAAAATAATCCACAATAATTATTTAGGAAGAAATATTTCTTCCACCTGAAGAAGCCACAGTGTAGCGAAATAATTATTTTGGATTATTTTACAAAAAAAATTTTGTAACCAAAATTGTGTTTTACTAAGGAATTCATTTTATAAATTTGGCATTCGTAATAACTTCATATGAGCATTTAATATAGTTATACTGGAAAAGGACACTAACTTTATTATTTTAAATAGAACACTCTGTATTTAAAGTTTACAATTGATAGAGTGATTCTTTTTATTAATCGCCCTTAAAAAATGTTTTTAATAAATATTGACCATAAAACTCTAACGTTACTTTATAAGAACTTTTATTGACATTTAATTTAAAAATCGTACCCTTCTGACTTTTTAACAATAATTAGACAATTTAGACATTCGAAGCTACATTAATTCCCACTAAGCTGAAAATCAGTAAGATCGTTTAAAATATCATTCAAAGTAAAATTTGAAATTTCTCCATCTTTTCCCAGTATGGGAAAAATCTTATTCAAGGTTAAAGATAAAAAAATGAATTTTTCGCGATTTTCAGCAAAACGGTAAGTTTTATAATAATAATAATTCAGACAAAAATTGTAGATCATAAAATTATCTATAAAATATGTATCAATATTTTTTTTCCTAGGAGCCACTGTTTCTGAGATATCAGGTAAAATGAAACTGAGTCCCTTATTTTATACGCCAGTGTAACCTCGAGACAACATCTGTCTCCTGTTCGATTGTATGCGTGGCTAGGGTCTTATACCTCCATTATGTCAGTGTGACCAATAAATGAAATATTGTTAGACTCAGGGTTGCAAGATTAGGGAATTTTCCATAAAAAATAGGGGATCTGTTTTGCTTTGGGGTATTTTTTGGGGATATATTTTTCAGGGGAATTCTTCTAGGGAAAATTTTCCTCTACAATCTTTTTTCTATTTGCACTAAATATTTTCTAGTTCTTGGGGATTTATTTGTCACATAGCTTATTTTGGGGTATTTTAGAGATACATATTTTATAGATAATTTTATGATCTACAATTTTTGTCTGAAATATTTTTATGATAAAACTTACCGTTTTGCTGAAAATCGCGAAAAACTCTTTTTTTTTTACCTTTAACCTTGAATAAAATTTTTCCATACAAGGGAAAGATGGGGAACATTCAAATTTTTTTTTAATCATATTTTAAACGATCTTACTGATTTTCAGCTTGGTGGAAATTTATGTTGCTTTACTCTTATTTTTTGGTCTAATTTGACCGGACTGTTATTAACTAGTGTATACCAATACGATCCCTGTGAATTAATTGGACATTAACCCTAATTCCTAACCTGCAACAGGGCCGTTACAATGCTATTACACGTACGTATTTGTGGTTTTTGTAAGAACAGTGGTTACAAATGAGGTCAGTGGAAATTAGTGGCTTTTTTCATTGGACAGTTGAATCTCGTACGAAGAGAACGTTAAGTAATTAATGCTTACAAGGTTCCCATTAGTGTATCGGGATGGATCAACTACTGCTCATTGATCAGTTTTTCTTTTGTAGGTTACACAGGAATTATCTGCGGTCTCAAACGGGTAAAAAAAAAGTCAGAAGAATTTACAAACGAGAGATTTACTACGCACCACTGAATTTCTGTACTTTGCCGATTGATTGTGAATATTATTAATAGATATATTAAATTAATGCAATGATTATTATTTTTTATTTTCACTTTTAGGATTAAATAAAACTAAAAGCAAAATATGCATTTTAATGAATCGTTAAATTCTTAGTAGTAAACGAAAATACATACTTACATACCAACCACCTCTTCATTCTTATTATTTTAAAAGCTTTTGCAGACGCTACTAACCGTTGTATCTACATTTGCTCCCTTACCACGCATGCGCTAAGCATCCCCTTCTCTTTCTCGCGCGACGCTATCAACCGTTGTGTCGACATCTAATTCATTTTTATACATAACCATTAGGTACCAGTTCTTTTAATATTTTTCTCACGCACTTCTGTATTTATTAGAGTATTCTATGAATTAATTAATTCCACGTGGATTTACAAAAGATAATTTTCAACTTAACTTCAAAAATGTATTCTTGAATACGAGTCGCCCCTGTACCCTGTAGTCGTACATAACCAGGACATGTTTCGCGATATGGACGATCTCGATTCGTTATAATTATTCATACGCGCGTCCAACGATACCGTCATAAAACGTCGACCATATATTAATCAATAATGACAATGTGCTCTTTTATGTTGATGATAAAAATCGAGAAACAATCATAAAGAGACAATAAAAAGGCAAACAAAAACGAAAAGTAGAAAAAAAAAATAGTCATCTACCTTTTGTTTCGGTTGTGACGTCGGTGACGAGCAACGGCGGCTGGAGACCTGCAAGCAAAGAAGAAAAAGAAATTAGAGAAACATTCCATAAATCTTGGCGCACGAGCGATATACGCAGATGATATACCTACGAACGGTGCGTTTATAAATTGCCTGGCAATATTTGATAATTCGCGTTTTGTGGATCGTAGGAGGCCGTGGGCGGTACCGGTTCTCACATTAGTGTCAGAATTTAGGCGCACACCTTGTTTATTTTACAAATTTTTTGGTCGTTGACTGCAATTTATTATTCTTTTATGACACGCTTTAACTGCCACTGGTTTATTTTTTCTTTCATTAAAGGTTTCAATAAAAAGATGAATAAACGGAGACATTACCATATTTCTGTTTTTGGGTTTCAACTTGATGAACTGTACACATGTTGTGTATTTGCTCTAAAACGCCCTTTTTAGTTCGATTAAATTGCATATTATTGAGTGATAAAGAGGACATTTAATCACATGATATTATAACCTAACTGTCGTTTAAACTTCAAATACATTATTTCGATGGAAGGCACTATTAACATAACTTAATTTAAAACAAAATTTTTTTCTTGAATCTATAAACTCTACATACAAAGGCGTAGAAGTTATACTTATTAAAAATATTTTTTTAATCATAAAAACAAATAATTTCCTGTTGCGTTTTAAATTATTTTCACGTTATGTAGCACAGAATGAATGAGGTCTTTTTATCAATTATATGAATTAGGTCCCCCCTCCCCCTTGTTTTTCAAGAAACGGATGTTGTTTAGAAAACTTTTCTCTGGAATTTATGAAGGTATAGAAGAGATAACATCGGTTTCGGGGGAGGGAGAGGGGGAGGCTTTACATACTACCTATAACCCAATCCACATAATTAATAATATCCACATCCACATTGTTATTAATATTAATTAGTTACGTAATGAGAAAATCATTAAAATTAAATTAATGATTTATTATTAGTTTTTTTTACAAAAAAAGAATATTTTGTTAATGTCCCTTCTACGCCCTTGTACCTATATATGGCATGTGAAAATTTATCCAACCTTTTCTTAAAACCTGTAAAATCCTTTGATCAGTTTTGTTTACCATTATGACTATTGTGGTTAATAAAGAAGATGGACTAACTAAATTTTTCGTAGAAATTAATTGAAATGTCTCTGAGTAAAATTTGATAATTACACACTTTTACAGTCACCTGATTTTCTAATGATAAGAAAATTTAAAAATTAATGAATCGTCATGGTTTTGGTATCAAAATGATTCATTTTACGGCAAATTTATGAAAAAAAATTACAGAAATGTCTAAATTTAAAATTTGTGATACCTTTATGATTTTGAAGTCAAAAAAATAAACATAATCTGATTAAATAAAATTGACACTTTTCGACTTGAATTTGCAATAAAAAAAAAGCATTATACCTGAAAAATTGATTTTTCCTGGCCTTCACAATTAATAAAACTAATTAATTTTTTCAATTTTTGATTTTTATTACAAATCCGCCATCAACACAAATATTTTGAAAATATAGCAAAACGAATGATTTTTCTATTTGTTATCATTAAAAGGTTAGTTAACTGTGAAACTGTAAAATTTCTGTTATCTACGTGTATTTGATCGTTTATACCTGTCAAAGATAGAACTTGAAATAAAAAAGTTGTTATTAAAAGTTCAACTATTTCAAAAAGAATGTGATATTTGAATTCAGAATTGATTAGAATCCAATCTTGTATGTTAAAAATAGAATGGTCACTTTTGCACAAATAAAACAAGATCTAATTCCACTTTTTAGTAGTATATTTTTCTTTACAATTGTTTCACTAAACATTAGCATCTTCAGAAGAAGTATTATTGTAACTAAGACCAGGTTGTTTTTGTATTTATATTTACTTTTTTCGGTGCTGGTAGTTGTTGACAAATTAAGTTATCAGGGGGAGTGAGTTATTTATATTTTCTATTTCTATGGTTTCTAATATATCTAGCCTTTTTCCCTTTTTCCTTATGTGTAATATTTCTAAGTCGTCTTCTATATTAAATTTGTGTTTTTTATCAATTACATGATTCATGAATGCTGACTTATTGTTGTAATTATTTATGTGTTCATTATTCCTTTCATTGAATGTCCTACCAGTCTGACCTATATGCAATGCCCCATTAAATCCTTTTTTCATATTCGTAGTAATTTCAGTTCGTTTAACTTATTTTATTATCCAATTAGTAAGTTTTAAACCATTACATGGGGTTGCAGGACCGAACTAAACGCTAAATTGCACCCTTGCACGATTTTAGTTACTTAATGTTAATATAAACTCATTTGAGTTTTACAAGTATTATTAGTCAATGAAATGGTATTATTACATTTAACCAACCGTTAATTTAAACTTGATACTTCGAATAGAATATTTGCAAAACACATTTCTTTTTAATTTAATTTTATTTAAACAACGCATTATAATTAAATATCTACATAATTACTAATTACCAATCACTCTTCTTTTACCATTAATGACGCACAATAATTATTTGGTAATTACTCTACTACACCTTTGCGGCGAATGAGACGAGCGTGTGGGCGAATTGCCGTTGGCAATTTAACAACTCCCACTTCTACTAATCGGAAGGGAAGAGGTTATGCTTTGATGGCCAATTACATTACTTTTACTTTAAATTGGAAAGGATCTTAAACTGCACAAATTAAATTCGGTGGTATATACCCATGATACAATAAACTTAACAAGGTAGGATTGCAAGCGAACGCAAAATGGTCTTCCTTTCGTCATCTTGAGAGTTCTGTTCTATTGGAATACACATAACAGTGTGTTAAACGATGCATCTATTGTTAAAAAAACAAATAAAAATAACGTAATTTAAACCGCTTTAAAAAAAAGGGAAAATATACGCTACCAGAAATGCAATTCCTGTAGTAAAAGACTGTATTTTAATATTTATTTAATTTTCATTTAAAACACTTATACAAATGCATTAACCAATAGCAATAGCTTACACATTTTGAAAGTGGTTTTTTGTTTTTTCCGGCGCGTCAATTTTCAATATGTTTGATTCGATTGTTCGATTTACGTTTACATTACACTTAGGTTTACTTGCTAAAATCCATTCTATTTTACGAATGTCCGTCGATTTAAGGAATAGATAAATCAATAAAAAAAAACGAAATATGTATAGGTACCTAAACATAAGTTATTGTTTTTTATTGAATCCGAACTTTATTTAGTGACAATCTTAAGGAATGATCATGAGAACCACATTACAAATATGTATTTATTGTACAATTTTTTTAAACTTTTTTGTTAAATTTGTTGTTTTTAAGTGACCGTTTAAATCCCTTAGTCTGAAAAACATTCAGGATGGAAAAAATAATATTTTCGTTAGTTCGTTAAGGTCGACAGATATGCTTTTGTCTAAAAGTTTTTTTATATACCAAGATGTTATTTATAAGCTATCCCCGTTAAAAGTTTGAAATATAGGGGATACCGGGGCAAGATGAAGCTCGGGGCAAGACGGGAAATGTGCTTGTGTGCGTGAGTGGTGTACACAACAAAGCGTAACGCAGCGCCATTCGCGTGATGTTCAGTTGCTTCACACGAGTCCGAGCGGTGCGTGCGTCTCACTAAGTGTTTCGGCTGCCTGGCAAGAAAAAACGGATTTTTGGAGAATTTTTACGAATTCTTTTGTTTTGAACCGATGTACACCAAGGTATGTATTAGTACTATTGTAACATATTACCGTATACTTGTTGTAGTAGTGTTAAATTAACGAGTTTTGATTGGATTTCCGCAGAATAGATTTGTAGGTTAGCACTGCTGTTACTTTTGTAGAATATGTCTGATGGGGCAAAACGGTCGGGGCATAATGGGATAGTATCTCATTTTGCCCCACAAGTATTTTATATAAGATGATGTTTTATATGTTCAACAAACTGTGCCCGCGACTTCATTCGCGTGGTTAATACACTTAAAAAAACTAATATCTTGAAATTGATATTATTCCTTTATTATAGCAAAATTATTTCTTGTTGTAGTCAAAATGGTACGAAACTATAAAAGAAAGTGGGATCGTGGCACGTGGGAAGAAGAAGAAGACATGAGAAGGGCAGTTAGAGCTGTGCTATCAGAGACAATGGGATTTCTGCGAGCTTCGGCGACTAACGTTCCTAAGTCGACCTTATAACGACGAGTGAGAAAAGCTCGATATGATGAAGATGTTGACACTGATTCAGATAATGATTGTGGCAAAAAGAAACTAGGTCGCTACAAAACAGTTTTTAATAAAGAACAGGAAGAACAATTATCTCAGTACATTAAATCAATGGAAGCGCGCCTTTTCGGAATAACTGGCAAGGAGCTTCGGATTTGAGCTTTCCAGTTGGCGGAGAGAAACCATATTGAGAACCCATTCAACAAAGATACTGGAATGGCTGGAGAAGACTGGCTCAGTGATTTTTTAAAAAGGCATCCTAAACTTTCATATAGACGACCAGAGCCAACTTGTGCTGCGAGGGCTATGGCTTTTAACAAAGTGGCCGTAAATGAGTTTTTCACATTATTGGAAAGGGTTGTAGAAGAGCATGGCCTTACGCCTGACAGAATTTATAACGTCGATGAAACCGGCGTTAGTACTGTGCCAAAAACTCAGTCAAGGATATTGTCACTCAAGGGTCAAAAACAAGTTGGCTGCTTGACTTCTGGAGATGGAGGGCAATTAGTTACGGCTGATATCTGTTTTAACGCCGCAGGAAATTATATACCACCAATGCTGATCTACGCCCGAAAACGAATGAAGAATGAGCTACTAGATGATGCACCACCAGGATTTCCCGTTTTGCCCCATGGCATTTCCCATTTTGCCCCGATCATGGGGCAAGACGGGATATTTGACATGTGCCATATAATGCCTATTTGGCAAAAAAGTATGTGATTTTGCGCCATAAAACATTATAATTATTTTAATTGAAACTGTAAGTGTTCCTTTTTTTTTGTAAGCGGATTTTATTAAACCTTTTTATTTATGAATTATGATGTTTTTTCTCTTAAGTATCCCATCTTACCCCGGTCTCCCCTACATTCCAACTCTTCAATTTTTCGCATCAACTCTTCTGAAGGTTTTTTTAAACCACCTTCACAGACATAGTCCGTCCACGTAAATGTATTGGACTCTTCATAATTTTGCCCAGACTTGTGACAAAGATATCCAGCAAGGTGTTCTAGACCATCAAAATGAGAGTCGCTCAGAATTTCTTCGAGAGGTTGTTGTGAGTTGTCAATATTTATTTTAGATAATAAATTTCCACTCAAATTTGATTTCCGTCCTTTCAAAAGCGAAAATAATGTGGTAAATGACCGTTATTAGTCGTTACACACATTACTTACTGAACGTTTTACTCTCAAGGTGACGTAGCGATAACCCGCCCATCCTGCGTGCAGTCCTACCTTCTTACGTTCATTGTATCATGGTATATACCTATATATTTTTTAAAATTAAACTGTATAGTATCAATCAATCAATAACTTTGGAATGATGTTAAGTGTCATTTTAAATTCTACAAAATTCAATTCATTAAAACGAGTTATGCTATTAATTAAGTCATATACATATAGGGTCAGGTGGGGTAATTGTAAAAAGGTCCTTCGTTTCAATGAAATAGGACTCTTGATTATTCCAACTAATGGGAATTATAGACTGTGGTGTTGACTTTTGACGGTTGGCTGCTTTAGCGCGCTAAACAGCAGAGGAAGAGTGTCGCAATATTTTATGTTAAACAGTGAAAATATTTCTATATAATATATAATTTTTGGGGTAATTGTAAACACGGCTTTATAAATATAATTTTCATTGGAATTCACATTTGAAAGCGAATTATTCACTTTTGCCCCATTAAAAACCTTTATAAATCCCGTACAAACAAGATGATTGTTCACATTTACCCCTAAGTTTTCGACTAATAAGTGAAGGGGTAATTAGTTAAGTTTTTTTGCAAAAAATCCGAACCAAACAAGCACCTAAATTAATCATATAGTCGCCAAAAGTTAATATTCATCTATGATACATCGAGCATCGAGCTTCAAAAGTCAAACTTCCAAAATAGTTCACAATTACCTTAATCTTAAATTTTATTGGGTATACTTGCTGTGGCTCTTTTAACTTTTAGGAACAGTTAGAATAGTTAACTCGACTTTTTAATACAGTTAAATTAAAACGATGGTTACCACAAAAATTTAAACACATATGACGTGGAATATATTGAAGCATCAAAATCTACTGGATGCTTATACAACCTAGATAGCAAAACATAATGAAGTGTTGTGTCGTTAAATTAGCTTACACCGCCATCTGTTAGAAACTTATGGAATTTACAAATAATTCCATAATCGAGATAAAAACTATGTTTTAAGTTGGACCAAATTACACACAGTAGATAAGTCAAAGTTCATAAAAATTGGTTGAATAGTTCCGGAGTTTATCTCACACAAACATTGTATCACGAAATTTTTATGTAACCAATATATACAAGCTTATTATTAATTATTTTCCCAAATACAATTCATTGTTAATTAATGAACACGTCATGGATCGTCTGAAATTTTTCCTAAGTCGTTTCAACCGACCCACCTCTTTCTTCCATTCTCATACCCTTTAAATTTTATGAAGTAAAAAGTCAAATGGGCTATATCTGGAGAGTAGAGTAGAGTAGAGGTGGTCGAAAGTTTTCAAGTAGTTATGCATTAGAAAGTTCAACACAGCCACCTTCCAACAATTATACCTGGGAATTGCATAAAATGAACCAAATATTACAACACCAGGCGTTGCCTCAGTCGATGATTTCCGAATTTTCGAATGAGAGCAAGTTAGTGTTAATTGAAATGAAACAGGAGAAATAGTAAGCTACCTTTGACATGTGTTCTAGGAATTTTTGGCTAATACGTACCTCATATAACTAGGTATTATAAAAATTATGAAAATATTAACAATTACTCTAAAAATGTCCATCTATATGAACATGCCATGCATAATACTTAGATTATTTTAATGTGCTTATACTTTCAGCATTTACGTGCCCATGACGTAATGAATTCAATGGGACAATATCTGGCGAGGAGGGTAGGTATTCAAAAAAGTTTTTTTAGTAATTTAGCCTTAGAAAGTTCAACACTATAGCCTTCTAATGATGAAAATTCGCAAGGGTAGCACAAAATGAACCAAATTTTATGGTGTCAAATCATCATCAAACCTACCCTACCTACTCACCAAGCATTCGTTGCCTCCCTCAACGATTTCCGATTTGTACTTGCAATTAGGTATATTCGAAAGAGAACATTTTAGCGTTAATTAAAATCAACCAGAAGAAACAACGAGCTATCCCAGACGTATTCTAGAAATTTTGGGGCATATATTATATCTCGTATAACTTGCTTTTAAATTAAAGAACATTTACCTTCTGAAACGTGTTTCAATAAATCAATGTTCTATAATAATATGTTACTACGTATACACCATTACACCTACTATAATTGTTTACAACTTTTTTTCGTTTCCTCACGTAGTCCTCCCGGTAGATGATGAAGTATATTACAAAAGCGTTAATAAAAAAATACGAAAATAAACAGAGGGTATTGTTAAGGTATTATCGTAAATTGATTAATTTTATGCTACATTACAGCAAAGAAAAAATCGATACGTTGTTCTTTCACTACGTTCAAGGTTTGTTACTTTTTCAATCGAAGAAAATGAAACGGGAAGTGGTTCTTTTGTTAATATTAATTATAAATGTTACGAAAAAGGCTTTAGGTATGTATTACCCAAGCTTAAGTACAAAAAAGTTATTTACTGAAATTGTGTAGCTGCGATGAAAAGTATCTATTTAAAGGCGATTGAATCGAATACTGTCCAATTTTGATCTATTTTTCCTATTTAATATTTGAAAATGATTATATTTCTCTGTCAAACGTATAGGTAGGTATGTAAGTGTCACAATTTTAAATATGAAAAAGTATGCTCCCTATTAGTTTGTACCAACTCTACACGGAGAAAAATAATCATGATTTTATTACTTGATGAGTCAAGCAAAATTTTTCTAGTAAATAATACTAGAATTCTCATAAAATGTACTTGGTGGTATAAAACAATTTTTCATTCTTTCTAATAATTAGTATTAGAATAATCAAGCTAAATAAGTCTAGACTTTTTTTCTCTACCTCTCGATTATTTTATCGTGTCGTAAAGAAAACAATACTAGAATGAGAATAGTTTAGTAAAATTAGTGATAAGAACTGTAAAAAAACTGTTTTCTAATCAAGTCAATTTTACTAGAATTCAGTCTCAACACCGAACATAGATTGACTAGACATTTCTAGTAAAATCTCCTTGAGCGTCTGGTCGTCCATATTGTTACGAGTACTTGCCAATTAAGTTGGTGTGAGCATAATTAACGAACATCTTCCCTGAATACATAAGGAATATTCCCGGCTTTCCTGAAACATCTAGAAAACACCAGCAACGATCAATGGGAAAACAATTGGATTACTAGACGGCTGTGGAATTCCCTAGAAAAAGGCTGAAAAGACTATATAAAGGCGAGACACTCACACCGAGTTAGTTGACAGTGAACAGCTGATGTTTGGAAGCAAAGCGATCGATAGGCGAACAACAGGCGATAGATTGATAGTGTCTACATTATAGCGAGTGTTCACAGTAGAGGCGAGCGGGAAAAGAGACTTTTTAGTGAAATAAATTGTGTAGACTTGTTTATAACTGTAGTGTAGTCAAATTAACTTTAGTAATTAAATAAATTAGGTGTTTTGTTTTGCTAATTGTGTTTTCCGTGACTGAAACACGTCACAATATAATTAACAGATTTTTTAGTCATATTTCCTAGAATTCTAGCAATATTTTCATAATTGTTTTCTCCGTGTATAAAGAGTTTTGGAAAAGGTTAGAAATCACTGATAAGATATTGACATAAACAGAATATGTTTCTTTTTTAATAAATTAATAAGTCTTAGATTAGTTCAGAGTATTCCTCAATAGAGGTCTCTCCAATCCTTTGGGTTCCCCAATGGCTTGCTAAAATATTCTGCGAGTGAGAAATATATTCACACACAGCTGATATTTTGACATTATTACAGTAACGTGATCATCGAATAGCAGTACATCTAATAACTTTGCTAGCTGATAATTTTCTAATGGGGTCTTCAAAGTACCTAAACCGTGGCCGTTTTCTAGATATAATGAACATGTACAGGCACAATAAGATTTTTAATATCGCCAAGAGCTTTAATACATACGTACGTACATGTAACCTGTACATGTACATTGTACAAAGTATAATGTTGGCGCGCTAAATGTTCTACCATTGTTCAAAAAAGCAATAGACGAAGCAACTAACGGTAAACGAAAGAGGCAACAGTCATGACAATAAAATTATAAGGTAATCGAACGTGTAGTTTACGGCCCTGAAAGGCACTAACGGAACACATGTAAGTACTAACATAAAACCAAGGGGAAGTTTTTGTTTTGTTTTCTGTTGCGCACTGTAACAAATTACATCCTGGTACCATTTTATAACGAACGACCAGCGAGAACGATCAAACTACAAGATCGTGCACATAACTCTGGCTATATGTTAGAAACATTTTCTTAAATATGGACGATTTATTATTAGGAACGAACGGATGGAGATTATTACAATAGTTCAGGGAATAAAGCCAAAAAATGCCAACCTTAGGAAAAATTAAGGGAAAGTTGTATTTTTGCATAAACCTTATTGTTGTGGTTATAAACAATATCCTAAAAGTCCCCAGCGAACATGTGCCGCTAAAAATGTTACGAGGGGTTAAAGGTCACTTTTATCGAAAAAAAAAGTAGTTACCAAATTTCTAGCTTAGGAAATTGCCTTTTTGAGAAAATTCGATTTAAAATTTGAAACATACGTTGGCGCACTCCTCAATGATAATATATGGTATAGTAGATCCATCGTGTTTCTTGACTGAAACTATGGAAATAGAGAAAGCAGAGGAAGAAGAAGAAAATGAAGAGATGGAGGTGGAAGCAGAAATGAAAGCTGAAAAAGAACAATAATGAATGATAGCACTGATAAAGAAAAAATTAGTTACTTAATCATTTTTATAACAATTCCTGATATTAAAATAAATACTTTTGAAGTCTTGAAATAATTAAGAATCTGTAATAATAACAAAAAAAAAATATTTTTCGGAATAAAAAAAGTTATTTATTATAAATTTTATACATTATTATTTTCATTTAAAAACAATTGATACTATATTTTTTTTAAAAATTGATATTTTTCAATCACAAATACACGTGGACTATGTCTATAGGGGACACAACTAAAGAAAAAACGCAACTTGTATTCTACCTTAAAGGTGGTGGAGAAAGGAGTGCATGTACACTGAGAGGACGTTAATTCGTTCAGTTTTCTTAAATGGCAACGTCGCGCCTTTTCAGTCTGTATGCTGTCGATAATGTAGGAAACAATAATATTGCGAGCAGAATCGCATCTATTGCTCGCTAGTTTCGTGGCTGTTTAAATGTTTACATACTTAATATACAGGGTCTTTCAATTTGATGGGCTATTAGTATATGAATTAGTAGAAGGAATTCAATTCTGAAACTTGGGCTCATTTGGTTATTTTTTAAATTTAACTGATTCAATGCCGAGACATATTAATTACTAGATAATAATTAAAAAGCAGTGTCAATTTCACAATAAATAAAAAATTTATTGAAAATTATTGTATGTCTTTTCATTGAGCAACAACTATTATTTTATTTCTTAATTTCAAAAATCACACCGTTCCGAACTTTTAAACAGTAAACAGTATATATTTTTTAAGTATGTAAACATTGAAACAGTCACGAAAGAGTCAAGAAAGAACTTGCAAATTTTTTAATTAACGTTATCTTTAAATTTAAAAGAACTGAATCAAATTTTCCACAAAATGGCATCGGAAAACAAAACAATCACACGAAACTAATTGTAGACAGAGAAGATAATGAAATACGTGTTTTTGCCTATTTTCAAACTTTCCGAAGAAGTTCAATTCCAGCTGCTGAAGCAGATCTTGGCATTTCTATTTCATCAATTCATAGATTTTAAAATATCTTGATTGCTGTGGTTTTGTCTAAATTATCCATTGTGGATGCTTTATTGCAACAATTCAAAATTGTAGGTCTCGAAGACGGCATACGCTTTCTGACACTTAACAACAATTGTAAAAAAAAATGTAACAAAAAAAAGTATGTCATTCCATTTAAAATAAGAAAGTTAACATCTACTTTCGGTATAACCCGATGTAAATCAAAATTGAAAATATTTTTAAAAGAAGCGGCATAAACAATAACCAAATGAGCACGTTTCAGAATTTAATTCATTCTACTAATTCATATACTAATAGCCCATCAAATTGAAAGACCCTGTATATTAGGTATGTAAACATTTAAACAGCCACGAAACTAGCGAGCAGTAGATGCGATTCTGCTCGCAATATTATTGTTTCCTATATTATCGACAACATACAGACGGCGACGTTGCCATTTAAGAAACTTGTTGGGAACGAATTAACGTCCTCTCAGTGTACCTACCATATTATGAAAAACATAAATGTTACGAGTTTTTAAATCGAATTTTCTCGAAAACCGTTATTCTCACAAAAAAAGTAACCATGTATTTTTTGTAGACAATTTCCTAAGCTACAAATTTGATAACCACTATTTTTTCGATAAAAGTAACCGTTAACGACATATTTGCGAAAAACCTTTGACTCCGCATAACATTTTTAGCGGCACATGAATAATTGGAGACTTTTGGATATTGTTTAGAACCACAAAAAGGAAGTTCATGCAATAATCCAGCTTTCCCCTTATATATCTGATGTGCAATGTCTCTATATTTCCCGTATTACAAGGGAAAACTACCAATTCGAATTGTAGAAATCTGGAATAATCCCATATTATAATACCACTCATAACTAAATTCTTTTACACTCATGTGCCACGATAACTGGCGGTAAGAGTAGATTTCTCAAAGTCTCTAGCACAAATGTGCTCCTCTATACGTATATTAAGCTAGCACGAGAGTTATTTTTCCGATTTCTGACGCATTATAATTTGTTGCTAATTTGTCGCTAATTTGTTACCAAATCCAAAAATTTGTCGCTCGTGCCATTTAGCCATAATCAGCTGGTATGCTAGCTTGATATCACTACTCATAGCGTATCTCGAAAACGAAATGTCGTACGATATTTCTGTAAAGACCATAATTTGTCGCTAATTTGTCGCTGAAAGGTGACACATTCAATGAATTTGTATAATAACTATCAAACAATTCATCAAGGAATTTTTGTTACATTTGTTTTAAGAGATTTATTTCCCAAATTTTTTAAATTAGGTTTTTCCTGTTTCCCCCAAGTTGGGCAACACGTTACCTTTCGAGTTTGATAGCTTTCCAGCAGTTTTTTGCTTATCAGTTGGAGATAAGGCTAGCGACAAATTCCTTGAACGTGTGTTTCAACAACAAATTAGCGACAAATTATGGTCTTTACAGTAATATCATGCCACATTTCCTTTTCGAGATACGCTATCTGTAGTGCCAGCTTGATATCAAGCTGATTATGGCTAAACGGCACGAGCGACAAATTTTTGGATTTGGTTACAATTTAGCGACAAATCGAAAAATAACTTTGTCGTACTAGCTTGATATACGTCTCATCTATAACAAAATTCTCGTTCAAAAAACGCAGCGTATTTACCATTTAAATTTGTAATGATGGAGAATATGACAAGGGAAACCTGCCAATTTCAATTACAAGAACTTGGAAAGGTTCCATATTACCTACAATACAGTTTACAGCCAAATTCACTTACAAAATGCTCAAGTGTCACGATAAAAGGCGGTAACAGTAGATTTCTAAAAGTTTCTTTCACACAAATTATCTCATTTTATAACAAAATACTTGTTCAAAAAACCTAAAGTATCCACAATTTAGGGATGTATCAATTTTTAATTACTAAACCGTTTCGAATGCTCTTTCGCTTAATAATTAATGTACGTGGTTTATTAGCCATTTTATTTTTGTTTCTAGTACAACTTTAGGAAGTGGAAGTTGGTAAAGTAATCTCGTAAGTCAGCAAAGTGGCTATTTTAGTAAAATATTTGTAACAGTGGAAAATTTATATACCCATATTTTAAGTGCAACATCTGATGCTGCATGCAATAAACATTTTGAACTACATTCGCCTTCAACCATAAACATTCAGACAACGAAACGAACGTTTTCATCAACTATTTAAATCTGAAAATAACAAAGCGTTTCATTTTATTATCAATCAATGATAAATTAATATGAACAGCATTAATAATTAATTTATGTCGTACACACTCAACGCACATATTTTTAGCGATTGGTATCTGGCAAAAACAAAGCACACGATTCCCACGATCAGTTTGATAAAAAAAAGGTTTTCTTATTTAGAATCAATCCCATCTTTCTAATACATTCGACCATTCTTGCCCTTAATATTCGTGGGAAACAAACAAGCAAAGAAAAGACACAATAACAATAATAAGAAGAAGCAGATTGCACACCGGAACCAGTTAACTGATAAAATCAATCGTGTAACAGAAAAACAACTTTGTTTTCTTTTCTTTAATAAACACGTGAAATATCACGTCAAACTGTTCACATACGCGTACTATCTTGATTTAAATTGACACTAACGGGTGTATACAGTAAAGGTAAAACTTTAACAGACCGTAAGAAATTCTATTATACAGGGTGTGGCATTTATAATGACTAAAAAAACATAGCTTTCTGATACAAAACACAACAAAAAAGTCTAATAACATTTTACAATCTAATGCAAATCATTTTCGAAAATTTGAACCTAAAACTTGTTTGCAAGGGCGCAACAAGGGGGGGGGGGGTGCACGGGTGCCCGAGCACCCATCCAATTGGGTTGGGCACCCAGTCAATTTAGATAATAAGCCAACTTGAGGGTTCGGTTCAAACGGTTCGACCTCATAAAGTCATTTATCTATAATATTATGACAGGAGCACCCAATCAAACCGTAACGTTGTTGCGCCCCTGTTTGTTTGAAGGTAACTAACCTAACCAGTGGAAATTGATACACTGACTAAGATTACTTATGTTTTTTCCGTCTCGGAACTGCAACTATTTGTACATCACCAAGGCTGGCGTCAAAACTATCATAATTAATAAAAAAAATCTTTTTCTCCAAAACTTAAAAGTGAAGTAACATTTTATGTTCTAAATACTACCAAGAAGTGATTGTTATATATAAATGTTATATTATAAATGCCACACCCTGTATATGAATGTAAGTATATATGTATTATAAATGAATTAAATTTTCGTAGGGTTGATGACGATTATATAGTAGAGACGATTACAATTGGCGTAAATCCCAATAAAACCGTAAAATCGACAATCCTTTTTCTGTAAGACACGACAAACGTCATTGAAAATGCAGTAAATTTAGAAAGATAAGTAGCATAGAAATTGCAACCGACATTTGCATACAGTTATAGCGCTTACTCCTGCTCGGTTACCTTTTGCTACTTTGTACGATTTGTAATATTTCTTAACTTATTAGTAAGGGTGATGGTAAGGGTGTGTTCAAAACATAGCAAATGCTGCTTATGCCCAAGTAACAACGATAAAAAAGATACATCACTTCTCACAGATGATTTATTTGGGGGCTTTTACTATAACATATATCAAACCCTACAATAATTCTAAGTAAACTTTTTTAGGTGCACTGTGATGAAACCTAATTAATTAAAATTAAGAATAAGGGACAAAAGAATGTTTCAACGAATCAATTTCGAAAAACTCGACATATATTTCGACCTGGCGGTCTTTATCAAGACTAGCTTAATACTGTAGTAGTCTTCTGTATTTTATTCTTAATTTTAACCTACAATTATTGACCAATTTATACATTTTTGCGATAACCTTTGCAATTTGGTGTAACAGCAAAACCTTCTGTCATTTATTAATCGATACGATACAGTATTTACCTAATTAAAATATGTACGATTTTTCCTTTTTACATACATAAGCTATCATGAACAGTGGCGGTTTTAGTGTTGGTGCATTTGTTCAGTGAACCCCCTTAAAAATTGAACTATACACCATATAATTTTATCCTTTTAATATTTATTATATTATTGATGATTATCGTATAATAAACATCTCTTTTACCATTTCATAGTTCATAGTTACAAAACACCAACCCGTAACCCATAGAAAATATTTAAATTTTTGTTGTGTCGCTGACGACTTCACCTAACTTTTTTGGTTCAAGTTTTGATTCTGAACATATCACGTGAGCGATACTCCGTTTGATGTCCATGTGTTAGAGAGAGAGGTAGTCGGACGCGTGAAATGGAAGATAAAATACACTCAACATACAGCGTTTAGGTGCACTGCACGAGAAGCCGGAATCAGCCGGAATAATGTCGTGCTACGTCGGCACGGCTACCCGACAGTCTGCCAGGGTTTTGCAACTTCGGTTAGCCTGCCACCTGGTGAAAATGTCCAGTACGAGTCATTTTCATAGGCTCCGGAAGCTAGTGTTGGTAGGAACCGATAGTAAAAAAATTATGTTCAAAAGCATGTTCAGATTTCAGAGTTCAAAGTCCACTAATTGTAAATGACGCACAATTTATTGCACAATACGTGTTTATTAAAATATTACGTAAATGATGGAGTCGTGTTCGGTAAAATATATTAAAGAAAATTCAAATAATTTTCAAAATCGTTTCGAAATAAAGAAAAGGGGTCCACCTCGCCCAAAACTACAGCTGACACAAGAGTGTACCTTAAAAAATAAAAAGTTCAAACGTGTGTTTAAAGTAGAACAGTATCTATAAAAAAACTTCGTGGTTGTGTGGGTGTAATAAATTAAACGCATTATTTTGCTTTCCGTGCCTGATTTTTGCCGGTAATCCTAATGAAAGTGTTGAGTGTGTTTGCTAATTCAAAACATAGACGAATGGATTTCCTGTATATGTAAACGTAAGGTTTTTATTTATTGTGTATTTAAATGCCATAAATATTTGTTTCTCCTAAAAATCTTCATGTTCTGATATTACCTACATGTTATTAACTTTGTGAACCCCCTTCGTATTCGACCACGAGCCGCCACTGATCATGAACGACCTTTATTTCACACTTTAACGGAGTCGTTTTTCTAGAAGTCCTGAGCATATCTTTTTTATAGCGATATCTGAATATTAAAATGAATCATAATTTATTGCTTTTTAAAACTGAGAATTTATTAATAAAAACTGCATGCCTAGAAGAAACACTGACTCTAAGGCAACATTACTGACTAATAGTTGAGGAATTTGAAAAATGTTGTATTTACGTTGTTTATTATTTCAATTACTCAGTCGGTCATTCATAATTGCAAACGCCAGCTCATAGTTTTTTCATTGATAACTTTTATTATATTACACGGTATTTATTATACCTACTCATAAAAATATTTCTATAGACTAGATTGCCGACCGCTTATAACGACGATGAAAGAACCATTAAATTCCGTCGCTATATCCGGAAGTCGTTTTATAAAAAGAAAGAGAGAAAGACTGAAAGAAGGAAATTAGGCAAGAAAAGTACCCAGTAACAAATTCTTAGATTTAACTTTATCAACCTTAACATTTATAAACAATTGCTAAGTACAACTGCTGACTATCTGTGAATGTAAACAATAGATAAAAAGTTTTGTGTTTAGACTCGGTCGCAATATCCATGAGTATGAGATTTGTAGCATCTTGTAATTAATAGTTCATTAAAATTAGTCGCTAAAACCGAAATCGACGTTACATCCGAAGTCGTTACAGCCTCTTCTTAAATTACTCCTTAAACTCAAGGGACTTATGTGTTATGTCGTTATAACCAAAAGGTCGTTACAACCGAAGTCGTTATAAATGAAATCCACTGTATACAGAATTGAACTTATTGTTCCTTTAAATTTGTTGATGTATGTATTACTTTACACAGTTTATTTAGGCCAGGTGTTCGAAGTATGCATTTTCTATTTACAATTAGAGCTCATAATTTCAATGAAATCTACACCTGATTTACAAACAACACGATGTTATATGAATGAATATGTGTAGGTATTATTTTATGGGTGGGCCGAATTGGTGACCATAAGAATTTCTTTTTATACCGTCACAGTAACTGAATACTATTCTACTATTGTAGGTACAGGTACAACTTGGATCGCGGGCCAAATGGCGTTTCGCTTTAATTTTCAATCAACCCACATGCACGAATTCCTTTTTTGTTGTGTGCTGTTTGTTTTATAATCTATATTGTAAGGTTCGAGCGAGTCTCGGCACGATTATGATACATACCTACGATAGGTACCTACGTATTTTACAAACGTACCTTTTGTTACAGAGCTGCAGAAGAACCTAGCACCAGCAGCAGCAGAAGCGAATGTCTTCTTATTTATTATAATAAACGATAGTCCCGTTTGTGAGCATGCTTTCTTTGGTTTATGTAAAGGTAACTTTGTACCTACTTCTCAAAAACAACTACATACTAGGAAAGGAACATAGATACGTACGTATAAAATACACAACGGAGTACGTAATAGTTAACCACGAACGATATTTATCGCACTGGCACGATTAAAACTTAATTTCTCTAACATCTTCTGCAAAGTCCTGTCTAAAACTAAAGATGTCAGTATAAGACACCATAGAGCTGATACACAACACGCTGTCAACATAAATAACTTCACTTAGGTCAACAACATCTACCTACAATTGAAATTGCACTAAACAGTGGTAACAAATTAAACCTAATCTAACCTAACTTCTCCGACAAATCGTGTAAAATTCGATAGAGGCATCACACGCTGCCAACTTAAACCTTCACTGACGTCGATAACATTTACAATTGAAATTGCACTAAATAAATATAAAATGAAAGGGTAATGGTCTGTATTTTAATCCCTTTTTGTCATTAAATCAACTTTCGGTGAGTATTTCATTACCAAAATAAACGGTTACTAAAAACGCACTTGGAGTTTCGTAAATTATTGGTTAGGTTAGGTTAAGTTTAATTAAGTTGGATAGGTATTCAGCCGATATAAGATGAAAGATTTAAATAGTACTTGAATAAATGAGTAACTAAGCGGTGATACAAAACTACAACAAAAAAATAATCAATTTTTAAATAATTATAGATAAATACATAACTGAAAACTTTGGTGGTATTGTAGAACGTACTAAATAGCTCAAACCCGAAACTGAACGTCCGAAGTACTTTTCGGTGACAAAGTTACCTTCCTCTCAGCGACTGAAATGAACTGAGTTCAAAAATTCACAGTATGTAATAAAATCAAGCAATTTAAAGGGATGAAAACGTTACGTTACAATAATTGAGATAGTAGACTCGCTTGGCACTTGGTGAAACATTATTAAATAATAAGGAAAAAAAAACTTTTTCAAAAAGAAAACACTTGGCTTGTTTCACAGAATTTTATTGTTTCCGACGATCGTTTCGGTTATAACACCATTTTCAAAGGAGTATATTGATATCAAGCAACAAGCCAAGTGTTTTCTTTTTGAAGAAGTTTTTTTTCCTTATTACGTTACGTTACTTTATAAAATCATATCAACGTTTCGTTAACGCTCGTTTGGCTTTTTATGGTTGTCTCACTTTGTAAAATGTTTAATTGTGGTTTTTGATTAAGGTCAGGTGGGGTAATTGTGAACGATTTTGGAAGTTTGATTTTTGAAGCTCGATGTATCTTAAATGAAGATTAAATTTAGGCGACTATATGATTAATTTAGGTCCTTGTTTGGTTTTAAATGAATTTCTGTTGTTAAATATGCAAATTCGGATTTTTTTTTGAAAAAAAACAAAACTTAAGTGTACAATTACCCCTTCACTTATTAACGCAGTCGAAAACTTAGGGGTAAATGTGAACAATCATCTTTTTTGTACTTGCTTTATAAAGGTTTTTAATGGGGCAAAAGCGAAAAATTCGCTTTCAAACGTGAATTCCAATGAAAATTATATTTACAAAGCCGTGTTTTACCCCAAGAATTATATATTATATAGAAATATTTTTACTGTTTGACATAAAATATTGCGACACTCTTCCTCTGGTGTTTGGCGTGCTAAAGCATCCAACCGTCAAAAGTCAATAATTCTCATTAGTTGGAACAATCAAGAGTCCTATTTTATCGAAATAAGGAGCCTGTTTACAAGTACGCCGCTTTTACAATTACCCCACCTGACCCTATAATAATTAATTTATTCAATTTTTTATTCTTTTCCTTGCGAGTGCCTGTTCATTATTAATTTACTCTACGTTTATGTATACATTAGTGGTAACTTATGATCCGAACATAGTAGACCAGTGCTGAAGCCTTCAAAATAGTAAAAAATGGAGAAAAATTATAGTAGGATGAAACCCATTGGAAAAGGAAGAGAATATAACAGAAATGAAAGGAAAAATAATTTAGGGGCGATCTGAGGTCGGGAAGGGTGAGGGGGTGAGTGTTTAAGAGTAAAAAACGGTTTTCCTTGATTTCTGGAAAAACTACAAGTCTTATGGAAAAAAGTTAAATGGAAAAAATGTAGGTAATAAAAGGATCTACAACTTTTGTATTTACACTTTTTTCACATAACCTTACAATTTATGTGAAAAATTCAAATAACCAACTTTTTAGTTTTTTATTTTTCTTACAAAAAAAAAATTTTTTTCCACGAAATTTGGTGCAAACTTACCTATTTATGTCCCAAACATGTATTATATTTTTTTTCACACCATCAGAAAGTAGAGATTTCAGCGAAGAAAAAGCCCACCAACGTTTTTAAAAAAGCAGATATTTTGACGTGAGAATTTTCGATTGAAAATTACGTTGTCTTTTCGATATTAAGTAAAAATAAGGTGAAAAATAAATATTTTACATCAAACAAATTACAGCGTGTTTGGGACATAAATAGGTAAGTTTTCACTAAATTTCGCGAAAAAAAAATTTTTTTGTAAAAGAAAAATAAAAAACTAAAAAGTTGGTTATTTGAATTTTTCACATAAATTTTGAGGTTATGTGAAAAAAGTGTAAATACAAAAGTTGTAGATCTTTTTATTACCTACAACTTTTCAATTTAACTTTTTTCCATAAGACTTGTAGTTTTCCAGAAATCAAGGAAAACCGTTTTTTACCCTTAAAAACTCACCCCCTCACCCTTCCCGACCTTACATCGCCCGTAAATTATTTTTCCTTTCATTTCTGTTATATTCTCTTCCTTTTCCAATGGGTTTCATCCTACTATAATTTTTTTTGGTTACAAAAATTATCCTGGTCTATAGGGACATTTTATTACATGCAATCACAACGAGCGGCATCATCTTTTAATAAACAGTTATGGTAGAGGAATATATTTAATATAATAAAGAATAAAGAAACAATGTCGACAAATTCCTACTTATGTTCGGTTCGTAAGTTATCAGATCTGTATAACAATACTTCGTAAGCTAAAGGAGAATAACTACAATAGAATGCTTGACTGTTACAAATTCTGCTTCCATGTATAAGATTCATAATCAGCCTTGAAGAAGCCAAAAACCATTGGCGAAACGTCGTCACTTACTTGATTTTATCACTGTTGCATAAGTATAGGTACGTTTTAAGGTAATAATTTCAACTTATTATTTTTATTATATTCTTGTAGTATTTATTTTATTTTATAAATATATTTCTGTTATGAAAATTATCAGTTATTTTAATAGAGATTTGAGTATTTATTTATTTAAAATATCTTATGACTGTTGATTTTTGAAAAGTTGAAGTTCATGCGTGGATTTTTTTTTTCTAGATATAAATAGAAACGTACGTATGTATGGTTAAAAGTCGGTAGTAATTCACGCGTACCTACACATATACTTTAAATAACAACATTGTTTATAAGTTTAGACGTTACAGAAGCCGGTATTAAAGAGTATTAACCCCGTTTCAGAATAAAAATCGCGTACCTACGTACGAAGGCATGTCGATGTGGGTTATCGGGTTCTAAAAATATTGGTGCGTTAAAAATCCCAACCAGCTGGTGGTACACGCGGAACTTTTATAAGACTAGTATTAACGCCACTTGATTTTTTTTAGGCCAATGATGGCTTATAAGATGATAAGCCGTGACATATTTCGAATAACCAACACTTTACATCTACGTATAAATAGCCATAACTTAAAACGTGTGGTTAAAAGAAAAATATGGGTAGGTAATAACCATTGTAAGATTTTATTTTTTTTATAATCAACAATTAAATGAAAACCAGTTTTCATTTTATCTTTTTTATGCCTTATTTTTCAATTTTATGGAATTGTCATTTTAAAATTGACAAAGGCGGAGACAGGTTGAATTTAAAACTTGTTGCTTTTGGGAGTGTAAAGGTCAATATTCCAAATTAGGGGATTTTTCACTTCGGTTTCGATTTTTATTAATTGGAGAGAGAAACATATGAGAAAAAAGCTGTGATAAAAAATATACGACTAAGAAAATATTAAGCTCAAAAATAAATTATTTTTTGTAAATCTAATTTTCTGCCTAATTTTTTAGTTTTTTTATTGATAAAATTTCCTATTTTCTAACAATTTTAACTGTTTATAGCAGGGGTGGGTCGGCAACCTTTTTTGAGCTCGGGTCAAAATCAACCAAAATGTGAGTATTAAAGAGACGTTTGAGTCAAATATATTTTTTTAGTTTCAAAAACAGTCAGTTTTTTATAAAATTTTTGAATCAAACAGTTCAAAATGTTTAAAACATGTGTTTACCTATATGCTTTATACTCTTTTCTCTCGTTTATTTTGAACACATGTTTTAAACTAACTATTCTCTATACAAATGAAGACTGGAAAAACTTTGGCGGTTGTTGTAGAACGAACAAAGTAGCTCCAACCCCAACGCCAAAACACAACACTAGTTGTCCGAAGCACTTTTCGGTAACAAAGTTACCTTCTTCAGGGACTGAAATGAACTAAACCTAAAAGAGAACTAATCCTAATATATACTGATAGTTGTTAAGGTTCAGTGAACATGGTTCAGCAGCAACACTGATGATGTTCAATGGACCTTGACAATAACAAAAATAATTAAACTAGGCTAAATAGCGGAGATCCAGGGATAGGACCTTTGTCATTGTTAAGTAAAATTTGGTTATTTTTACAAATGTATAAACTTTCAAAACTATCTAGTAGACAATTATTCCTAACTTCCTCAACTTATTTAAGATTATTAATATTAATATTATGTTCTTCAGTAAGAATATGTTGGGCAACACTAGATTTTTCGGCTCCACCAAACCGTGCATGAGCTAAATGCTCCTTGAACCTAGTTTGGATCGAGCGTCTAGTTTGTCCAATATATTTTTTACTACAGTCATTACAGCTAATTTCATATATCCCCGACTTTTCTAAAAAAGGAATTTAATCCTTGGGGTTACCGAGGAGAGTTTGAAGGGAGTTACCACTTGAACTGTTTGTAGGCAATGCGAAAACCAAGTTTACGAAAAATGCCTTCGAATCCTCGAGTAAATCTTGGCTCGTATGGCATAGTAATAAACTTGGTCTTACTGGTGTCTGTTTGGAAATTCAAAGATCTTGAAACAGAATTCTTAAATTTAGCCTTATTAACTAATTTATCAATGATGTTACTATTGTAACCATTGTCTTTTGCAATTTTCTTAATTGTACAGAGTTCCCTATGATATCTACTTTTACTAAGAGGAAAACTAAGCAGTCTATGTACAAGAAAATTAAAACTAGCCATTTTATGTTGAACGCAATGATTAGAGTCGTTGGTTATAAATCTAGAGGTATTAGTGGGTTTTCTATAGATATCAAATTTTAAAGAATTCCCATTTCTTATAACCAGCGCATCTAAAAATGGTACCTTGCCATCTTTCTCCAATTCAACAGTAAATTTGACCGAAGGGAAACGTGAATTTAAAACATCAAGAAAGTCTTGGAGACTTCTGGAGCTCAAATCGAAGATAGCGAAAATGTCGTCCACGTATCTAAGCCATATTCGAGGAAAGAACTTTAGGTGGCTAAGGTCACTTTCAAAACGACTCATGAATAGATCGGCTATGAAGGGTGATAAGGAATTCCCCATAGCTGTTCCTTCTTTCTGTTCGTAGAAGCAACCGTTTATTTGAAAATAATTTTGCCCCATGCACATTGAAGTTAGAGTAATGTACTCAACTACAATGTCATCGGAGAAACCATTTTCTTTAAGTAAATCCTCTAAATATGTCAAAGTAAGCGGAACTGGCACACTTGAAAAAAGGGAACAAACATCAAATGAAACAATAACCTCACTGTCTTTTAGCTTAATACTTTTGATATTAATATGATATTAAGCTAAACGAGTAGAATTATCCAAGCTAATAAATAAATGAGTTTTCTTCTAGTAACGAGTGAGATTGTTTCCTTATTTCATACCAACAGCCAATAATTCTTCTCTAACCAAATGAATTTAAGGAGTGTTTAATTTGTTACGCTTTATTTTTTTCATTAAAAAAGTTTGAAACACTTTAATTTAAATGAAAACACTACACAGTTATTTTCCAGTATTTATTTTTAAATTACTCTTGACAATTGTTTCACCCTACAAGGGCATAAATAAATAGTATAAAATAACTGTGTAGTGTTTTCATTTAATAAATAGTTAATATGATGATTTTCCATAAAGTAAAGGCAGAAACAATTAATTACTTTAATTTAAAACATGTTTTATTTAGATTGTGTTTTAAACAGTGTTTGAAACACGTGTTTTAAAACACTTTGTTTTAAACATGCCAACCCTGGTAACGACTAACGACAAAGCAGCTCTAAATTGGATATTTCTGCTTAAATCAGTTCAAGTAACATTATAAAAGTTCAACACTAATTTTTCTTTAAGAACAGTTTTATTTTTTTGTATGTAAAAATTTCAAAAATTGTGGTTTTGTAAAAAGCAGCTAAATTCCTTTCAAATTATTATAATATATTATAATAAATTTTGCCATTAAAATGTTTCTAGTTTTTATTTTTTTTGTGAATAAATACATTTCTAAGTACAGAAATTTTAACTTCATTCTAAAATGAATCACGATTTTATTTAAAAAAAATCAGATCGATTAAAGTTATAATCATGTTAATCATCTCAACCCTGTCACAATATAACAAACATCAAGATCAAAGGAAATTGAGATATAATTTCAAAATTTTTTTTATCAGACGTGGTAATTAAATAGCGAATGCCAGTCACCAAAAACGATTTTTTTTACATTTTGAGTTTAATACAGTGATATTAGACAAAACATTTGTAAATTTGAAGTCCTCGATCGCTTTGTAAACGAATCACAGAATGTTTGACTTACGGCTAAAAAATTTTCAAAATTTCAAGTTCTACATTTTTTGTGTTCTTAAACTATTTCCACGAACCACAGAAATGGAGATAAAGTAATTCAAAACCTTTTCTATTTTAAATTTATGGCAATTAGATATTATAGTGCCGTTGACAAAAAATCGGTTCTTCTACATTTTTAATTTGATACGGTGATATTACTCAAAAATTTGGTAATTTAAACGTTTTCTACCTTTTTGAGAACAAATCATAGAAACTTCAATTAATGAGAAACAATTTTTGAAAATCCAAACCAGTAAAAATCAAAATGAATAAATTCGGAAAACTTTTTTATTACATATTTTGATTTTCCAATTTGTGATATTGCCCTCAGAAACAATATACACATAAAATATTTATTTTTGGAAGAAAAACTTTTAAGGAACTTTCACTAATTTTATTTTATTTCTTAACAAATTTTTTTGGACCTACAAGATCATCTTCAGGAAAAGGAATCATGATTATATGATAAAATAAAATAAATGAAAGTTCCCTAAAGTGTTTTATTCCAAAAATCAAGATGATCAACTTTCATAAAGTAGAGGCCTCCTCAATTTTATTTAAAACTTCTTCAGCATTATTATTTGGGTCCACCCCCTTATTTTAGCATAATTGATTGAATTAAGTTAGTTAGCCAAAAGGGTCATCCATCCATTAATCAAATAAATTTTAATTTCTAACTCTTCCTCCCACTTAATGAGAAAAATTTGGGGAGGTGTGATGGAACCCCCCTTCCTCACTCTCCTGTGATCGATTATTATTTAAAAAAGAAATAACCATAATTCTATTTCATTTAATTAAAAAGTTGACATAAAATTATCAATGATCTACCCCCCTATTTTCAGTCCACGTAGCTAATTGATAGATGGCCTTATTGCTTTTGTTCTATGTTTTCCCTTCTCTGCAATGACTGAAACATTTTCATATTTGCTGCTTGATTAAAATTCTTTTTGTACATTTCTATGAATCATTCATTACCTATTATTTCGTGTTTTTTTTTTTTCATTTCTGGTGTAGGTACATTACATACACATAAGGTCAACCAGGCAGGATATTGGCCGCTATTAACTGTTGACTGCAGTTTTCCATACACTTAAAAAAAGTAGTGACGAAATGCGCCAAAAATAGTCATGAACCGATTTGAATTAGTGCCGGTAAGTTAGTTTGGTTAATGTCTGTCTTTTTTTTTTTGATGTTGATGGTGATTAATGAGTACGATTGAGCCATCCTTCCTGACCATGTGTAGGAACATTTACAACCACACACACGTTGACGTATGTAGAGTAGATAGGTATGTAGATAGTTAAGTGGTATTTGGAATGAACCAACATTTTAAACAACAATTTACAAACCACAAGAAGCTCATACAAGCACGTACGGGCTGTACGGTAGCGCGTTGCGTCACGTACGGTTTTTGCACGAGATTTCTAAAATTACTTAGGTACGAAAACTAAAAGGCAATAGCACAAGGATATTTACGTTCAATAAACCAGAAGTATCGAAGGAATTCGATAACTAGACTAGTAAGTGTGACGTACTAGTGGAAAGAATTTTTCTCAAGAGACGTTAAGATATCACCTACTAAATATATACCTAACAACTTTTTAGTCGACTGCTCAACGCATGTAATCATATAACAGTCTAAATAAACAATTATAGTGCGTTTCAACTATATTTCAATAGCCGTTTTTTTCTATTTGTCAAGCTGGATACGTTCTTAAAACACGAATAACTGAAATTAAGCATGACACCGAAATCCCTTGTATATAGATATCTTCCCATGGGGTTCATTGTACACGATTTTGCTCCAAATTGTCCGTGAGACTTTTACCCTGACGTCACAGCCATGCGCAGTCAATAACCTTGCGCAGAAACCATCTTTAACATCTTTCATAGTAAATGTCGTCGATTTGGAGTACTCAAGGAAACAACCAGAGGCTGCTGATGGAGCATAGTAGCAGCGTAAAAGGAATGAAACAACGGGGACCAGTGATTGAAGGCCGGGGAACAGAAGGTGTCAAAAATGATGGGTGCGCAAAGCGGCTGTCTGCGCAAGTCTGTGACGTCAGAATCTTCTACCTAAATAGCCGTAAAATTACTATATTTTCATATTTTACTTCTTCCTGCCTTTGATGTAGAATTTCGTTTTGTTGGCTAGAAAATTTACAAACCTAATAGTATCTATCGATTAAATCCTCAACGAACTAACTCTTTTACGTTGCAGAATAAAATTCTACCGGGATTACTGCGTAATCAAGGATTACTCGGTTTTCTGTATACGTGTCACCATTTATTTCCGCCCTTAAGTTGCAGTTGAAATGACATTTGACCTTTTTCACTTAGTCCGTCGTCAATAGCCCAAATAGACGGTTAAGTTTCATGATTCGATCACGTATTAGCCATTATATTGTGGCCGAGGTTACCGGTATGTACTTTTCCCGATCGTAACCACATTTATTCTCTTCGACCTTACAAATAATTCATTCGACCCCCATTAAGACATTCCACGATCATTTACAGTCCCGACTTTAGTTTAAGATGTCTCCCAGCCAACCAACTAGCCAGCGCCATATCTTTAGGGTTCAGAGGTGTTCATTTTTTATGCAGCTCGAAGAATATGACCTTAAGAAATTGAACGACTTAAATAAGTACTTACTTACAATACGTATCAATACAACGGCTAATGCATTATCGGAGCAAACGGATCGATTGAATGGAACGACATGTCCTTTTTTGTTTCTGTTACGAACTTGAAACGTTTATTATCGTCGAGTTCATTAACTTATCTGTTACGTGACTGAAAAAATGTAAAACGAAGGTTAAAGAAAGTGTAAACAAATTAAGTGCAATAACTTTGGTCACATTAGATACGTCCATTCATTACGTGAGCTGTATTTTTTTTCTTTTGACCCCTCCATCCCCTTTGTGTAATGTAGTAACACGTGGAGGGAAATATACTCTAAAATTAGTTCTTAATTAACAGAGAATTAGAAATAATGGCAAATTTTTAAATTGAAAAGGCGACGTCAGGTTATTAATGACACCCTCCCTTTCCTTTATTTCATGAGATTTTTCTGAACCCCTCCTTCCACTTAGGCTTACGTAATGTTTCCAATCAGTATATAAAAAAAAACTTTGAAATATGTGATTTTTTAGGCCTTTTTAGGGTTCCGCACCTCAAAAGGAAAAAGCGGAACCCTTATAGGATCACTTCGTTTTCCGTCCGTCTGTCAAGACCCTTTTTCTCAGGAACGCGTTGAGGTATCAAGCTAAAATTTATGCCAAATACTCAGGTCTATCGTCCCTTGGAGCTAAGAAAAAATCAAACTTCTAAGCCAACGCAATCAAAAGATATAGCCGTTTATGCCGCAAATTTCCGCAAATTTTCGAATCAAAACCTACAGGGCACTTCCCGTGAACTTAGAATCTTGAAATTTGGTATGAAGCAACGTCTTATAGCACAGATAAAGGAAAAATTGCGAAAACCGTAAATTTTTAGTTACATCATATAATACAAATATTTTTAGTAATTTTAAAGTTACTACCCCTTTCCTAATGAACGCGTAGAGATATTAATTTGAAATTCGTATCAAATACTAAGGTCTATAATACCTTTAAGCTGTAACAAAATCAAACTTCTATGTCAACGCAATCAAAAGAAACAGCAAATTAAGCCGCATATTTTCAAACTCGCAACTATTCGCAAGGTAATCAAAACCTAAAGGGTACTTCCAGTCGATTTAGAATCTTGAAATTTAGCATGAAGCAATGTTTTATAGCACATATAAAGGAAAAATTCCGAAAACTTTAAATTTTTAGTTACATCACATATATACAGGTTTGTACGGAACCCTCGGTGCGCGAGTTCGACTCGCACTTGCCCGGTATTTTTCAACAATGCCTACTATTTTTGATTTTTTAAGACAAAAACATATCAATAGACCAGGGTCGAAAAATTTTTAGGATGATTTAGGATAAAACCCATTGGAAAAGGAAGATAATATCGTATAACATAAATGAAAGGAAAAATATTATATTTTTATATGCAAAATCTGCTCATCTTTATCTCCAAGATATGCAATTCCTGAGTATACCATAGTAATGTATACTTAATGTTTTTATCACACCATCAGAAAATAGAGATTTCAACGAAGAAAAAGCCCACAAACGTTTCTAAAAAAGCAGATATTTTGACGTGAGAATTTTCAATTGAACATGAGGGTGCATTTTCGGTATTAAGTAAAAAATAAATATTTCAAATCAAAAAAATAACAGCGTGTTTGGGACATTAATAGGTAAGTTTTCACCAAATTTCGAGAAAAAAAAATTTTTGTAAAAGAAAAATAAAAAACCAAAAACTTGGTTATTTGAATTTTTCACATAAATTTTGAGGTTATGTGAAAAAAGTGTTAATACAAAAGTTGTAGATCTTTTTATTACCTACAACTTTTCCATTTAACTTTTTTCCAAAATAAAAAACCCGGAAATCAAGGAAAACCGTTTTTTACCCTTAAAAAATCACCCCTTTTCCCGACCTCAGATCGCCCGTAAATGATTTTTCCTTTCATTTCTGTTATATTCTCTTCCTTTTCCAATGGGTTTCATCCTACTATGATTTTTTTTCACTTTTTACTTATTTTTGAAGGCTTCAGCACTGGTCTACAACATTTACGTAAACAAATAGATACATTTTATTTTTATGTAAATAAATATTTTATTCAATGACCACTTTGTATACTACCTGTTTATTAAACTAATTCTGTTCACGGTTTTCGTTGTTTAATTATTCAAAACAGTCCATGTAACGTGCTCGGATTTTTATCACTGCATGTAATAATTAGCCATCATGCTTTCTTCATTTACTTTAATTGCACGTTACGTTTTGTAAGTGTCTCTTAAGCATTGTAAACAGTTACAGCACACGAAAATCAAACAGTTAGGAAATTTTAACTCAACAGGTTGTAAATTGTAAAGTCAGCGACTGTAGCTGTAGATGCAGTCTAAAGTATAGTTTGCTTAAAAACAAATGGTACAAAGAGTGACATCCATTTACTATCTGAGCTAAAAATGGGAGGGGGAGGGTTTGATTCCAGCAATATCTGGTCAATATCAGATAGAGGCAGACTCCTCCTATATTTAAATAAAATTTGATACAATAACAGATGAACGTCCTCTTACTTGAGCTAAAAAGGGAAGGGAGGGAGATAATTCTAGTCAAGGAACACTCCCGCTCTCTTTACAAGAGATTTCGTATATATACAATAAAAGAACGTTCATTATTATCTACCTGAGCTCAAAAGGGGAGGGGACTTAGATGAACCTTGCATAATTTCATCAAACTTATTTAGAGGAAAACTCCCCTACCTTTAAATGAAATTTTATGCGATACATAAAATAAGAGGAGGTTCATTATTTACATGAGTTCAAAAGTGGGAAGATGGAACAAGCAAAATCTCATCAAGTTTTGTTTAAGGGAAGCGAGATCGAGGTCTGAAAACCTTACGTCAACATTTTAATTCAAACAAATCTTGTGTACCCCTTTTTCTCTATTAATTAAATATTTCTTATAAGGTAAATATAATGTGAGAGGCATTGGGAGGTCCACCACATCTTACTAAATCTTACCAAGGAGGAAGGAGGGGTGAAAATTAAAAGAGAAACATCTCCTATAATGAACGAAATATTTATTTCTACATATACGAGGATGGATCAAATATAAACGAGCCTTCGTTCATAAAACATTTATTTTTAAATTTTTCACAAAAACACAAATTTCTCTATTTTTCGACATATCCCCCTTGTTTGATTATACATTTTTCCCAACGGATTGGTACTTTTTTCATCTTGTTTTCATAAAAAGAAGCAGGGCGGGAGTCTATCCAGTTGCGCACAAACGCCTCCACATGTTCATCAGTCTGAAATCGCTCGCCTCCTAGTGACTCTTTGAGGGGCCCAAACATGTGGAAATCACAAGGGGATAAGTTTGGGCTATATGGATGGTGCTCCGACTGAGTCTAGTGCATTTCACTGATTTGGGCCTGCGTTAAAGCTGCGATGTGAACTCGAGCAGCTTTTTGATCTCCACTCATCGACTTTGGGACCCAACGAGCTGAAATTTTTCGGAATCTCCAGTTTTTCGTTATGATTGTGTGGACACTCCCATAGCTGATGCCGAGTTCAACAGATATCTGAAGCACAGTGGCGTGGTGGTCCCCTTCAATAAGGTTTCTAACGCGTGCAATGTTAACCGGCGATATGCTGGTGCGCGGACGACGAGGATGATTTACATTTTCGACACTATTACGCCCTTCGTTAAATTCTTTTCACCAAACTTTTACCCGTTGCCACGAAAGCGTTTCATTTCCGAACTGTGCTAGCAATCTGCGTAAAATTTCAGCTGGTGTCACGTTTTCACGTGTAAGAAACTTAATAATAATCCGTTGCGCAACGCTGCTATGCATCTCTTTCTCACTCATTGTGATAGCTACTAACCAAGCAAACACAGCAATACGACGAGTCGTTTCCGTGTCACCTAATATCCCCACTTCAAGTTGCTAACGCCCGTATGCGCCTTGAACAACTATCCGGTGCTCAGTTTAAAAAGGCTCGTTTATAGTTGATCCGCCCTCGTATGTATAATTAATTTTATGAATTCAACAATAATTATTAAATGTTATCAATATTTTTATTTACCACTAAATTTAATTGTCTTACGAGATCAACCACTTGTTAATCATAATTCTATTATTAATCAGTATGTGGGCACTGACTTTCCGATAAGTTTCAACAATGAAAAAAATTGACACAAGTTTTTTAAGTCGCGTTCATTATTTTCTTACATGAAGAAAAAATTATTGAGGGAAAATACGAAAAACAAAATCTTGTAGGGATATTTTCTTTGTAAAGGCAAATATTACCACTACCACAATATACAACTAAATAGTAGAAAATGGTAAACATTAAAATAAATAAAAAAGCTAATCATATACATACTATATGATTATTATAGATAATGTTACTTAATACAGGGTTTTAACCACCTTGTTTATTTTTTCACGCAAATCGGTACTTTGAGGCAGTTTTTTATCACCTTAATAAAAAGTAGACATTACATACGCATTTCCCCTGTAACGGGTTTTTTTATTTTCAAACAAATCATGTAAAACACATTGTTAACAATAGACGATTTTTTATTTCCTCATTTAATGGACGTTGTTGGCGTATTTATTTGAATATAGGACAGCTTGTAGTAGTACAAACGTACCAACAGATAAATGTTTGTGTAATATTTGGATAGACTGAAGGCCTCGGGTTTATTAGTTAAACAAGAGATAAAACTGTCGTTTGATGTAGGAATTGTAGCTTGTTTTTATTGCAGGAATTACTAATACACGTTTTATTTTAGCCAGTTTTTGTTTTCATAGTTGCACTGAACAATAGAAAGCGCCGTCAGCTGATGATGTTTTCTTTTCGCGTGCCACGAATTCCGACGTTAAAAATTACAAAACAACTACAGCCCATAGACAAGTCTAATAAATTCTTATACGGTTATAAAACTTTCCACAAAACACAAATTTTATCAGGCCTTATGAAGTCGTCTGATAAAGGATAACAAATTTAGTCGCATTAAATAACATTCCTAAAAAATCTAATAATTTACATTTACAGGCCAACAGAAATAGCTTGGCCCTTGCAATCTGAACGCCCACTGGTGCGCAATGGACACAGCTGATATTGCAGTGGGGACAGTTCATTTAGTCTTCGTACTTCGATTAAGCACATAGCGTTGTATGTAAACTCGCCCCGTATTATAATAAAAAGCATTAAATCAGAAACTTTAACGATAGGGACAATTATTAATGATATTCACCTCATTTTAAATTTTATTTAGTTTATAAAAGGTCGTGCAACTTTTAGCAAATACTTTTCATAATTGGTGAGACACTCTTAAAGGAAAGCGGACAAATAAAAGAAACACTTAGGAATATATATTCATTCTATAAACTTAATTAGTCAATGTTTCGTTTATTAGTTTATTATTAGTATTATTATTATAAATATTTTAATATTAATAATAGCTGAGCTGAATACCTCGCAATATTTATTTATTTATTATTTACAGATTATTGTGCGTTTACAACTGTAATTATCTAATTTAATTACTTACTAAAATCAGTATTCTGAGGAAGAAGTGATTGTAGAAATAACAAAACTGGGTACTAAATTAACCCCATTCAAATAATATTACATATTTAAAATACAAAATGGGAATTCTGCTTCATTTAAAGTGCATTAACACTTTTCGTGTAAATATTACTCATACCATTAAGACACCCTGGGGTGAGTTTACTTGTACAATACGGGCCCGATTTGAAACGCGGTACAAACACCGAGCGGTAAAATGCATCTTTTTCCTTTCGAATGCGCTTTCTTTCTATCTTTTGCGCTGTTCGCTCGAAATCTGAGGGGCCACCTTATTTATGTTGACCTGTACTGTTTAGGGGCCGTTCATAAAATACATTCGCATACAAGGCTAGGGGGGAAGGGGTCTTGCTGAGTGTGACAAGATGTGACAAGGGAGAACAGGAGGTCTACGGCAACGTGACGTTCGCCGTTCATCACAAACTTTTACTGCATTTTTACAGAATCCTTGGACTTCTGATAAATAGAAATATTATTTATTTGTTCGTTACAAAAGATATTTATTAATTTATTTAAATTTTATTATGAAAATATAATGAATATTTTTGACTATCAAAATTTGTGTATTATCAATCAAAATTTATCATGTTCAGGGGGGGGGGGTGTTTGTGACGTAATATTTACAGAGGGGGTCACAGAAAGCGTGAAAATCGGGGGGAGAGGGGTCAAAAAAGGCTAATTTTAGCGTGACGTATTTTATGAACAGCCCCTTACTTATATCAAACCATTTGTTGTTGGAACATTATCTTTAGGATTTGATAATTCTTATTGAAAAGTCAGTGGAATAAGTTAAAAATTTCTTTATTTAACAGCGGCGTTTTGTCAATCTCTACGATATCATTTTCAAATTTGAAAAAAAAAAAATGTATACGACTAAATGGATCTGACTTAACACAGGTGTGCTAATTTGGTCATTGTTTAGAGTATAAAAAATTAAATATGAAGATTTATTTGTCTCACAAAATAATTTGATGAAAATCCATAATATATCGATACAATTTAAAAATTTTCATTAATAGGTACCATTTGTTTGTTTTAATACTATAACAATCATTGAATATTTGTTTCTTGCTCTTTGTTTTTTTAATAACAATACGTATTTCAATGGTAACTGGGGTTAAATTCGGAGTCCTATTAAGATTAGGGCTGCCATCTTCAAAATCTGGTAACTATAACAAATAACGTAAAAAACCCCGATATTCATGCTTTGAACCCGGACATCTTACCAGTGTTGTTCTTTAAGTTACCTAGTAAAATAAAAAATAGTTTTGATTTTTATTTACTTTTACATTATATTTAATATTCTTAAGAAACAAAAATTTATTCATTTAATATAATTTAAGTAATTTGAAAACTTTTAAACCCGAACTACAAATAAAACCCCGCCCAGACTCCCTCTGAACTAGACAAATCCAGGAAAACCAGGACTAATGCCAACCCTAAATTAGGATACTAAGACCTCCAAAGAGCACATGTACTTGGCCGTGAGCTATTAATTATTTTAAACTCAACTCTACTATTGCTTCATCTTCTTAAAATTTATTGTTGTGGTAATCACTCATGTGTACATAGGTACTTATCCTGTGCTACTATGTATGTTAAAATATATGCAGCTGAAATATGTTAATAATACAGACACTAAATATTTAGGTGCATTTCACAGTACGTAATTCTCGAACTCTATTATAAGAGAGAGAAACCTTGAACTTGAACGCAAATAGAGGACGCACCGCACGCTGAAACATGGCTTGGCTCTATATGCTGTATGTATCAAGGTGCATAAATGTACAATACATACATATTATGCATCTATGTTTGTATGTGTGTTGATAGGTTGTGGGAAGAGAGGAGCAAAGGTACCGCTTGGATGAATTTTATCGGTCCACATACAAGACAAATGTGTACAGTAGGTTAAAAAAGTGAATGGGAGTCGGAGCTGGATAAAATATTCATTAAAAGAACCTCAGGCGCTAAGCCCAAGACCCTTAGATAAAATGGTTTAGTCTTTGCAGCCTTAATTGTATTTTAAAATTCAATAATTTTGAATAAGCGAAAAATTATTTTCAAATATATGGTGGGAGGGTTTCAAGCATATTGAAAGAGCTTGAAGTAACAATTGTGTATATTTAAAAAGCAAGGACTTCGATTAACCAATAAATCTTTTTGAACTGTAAGGTGGGAGGGTTTCAAGCACTTAAAAGGAGTTTCAAACACATGGTTTTAAGCACTACAAAAGGGCTAGATACACATTGAAAGAGCTTTAATTCTCAATTATGTATTTTCATTTTATAATCAAAGGACTTTAAATAACCAATAAATTACATTTAAATGTAAGATGGGTGGGTTTCAATCATAAAAAAGAGCTTCAAGCATATTGAAAAGGCTTGAATTCCCATTATGTTCATTTTAAAATCTAAGGATTTTGAATAACTAATAAATTAATACTTTTAACAGTAAAGCGGGAGGTTTTGAAACACTAAAAAGAGGCTTCAGGCACATTGAGAGACATTGTGTTCCCAATTATGTACCTATTACAATTCAAGGAGTTTAAAAAATCAAATTGTTTTAATTGTAAGGTGGGATGGTTTCAAGATCTTAATAGGGGCTTCAAGCACATTGAGAGACCTTGTGATCCGAATTATGTACCTGTTATAATCCAAGGACTTAAAATAACTAATAAATTTCTTTAACTGTATGGTGGGAGGGTTACAAGCACTAAAAAGGGGGGCTTTAATCGCATTATAAAGGCTTGAATTCCCAATAATGCATGTTGTTGTACAGTTTACAATATAACGCCTAGATAATATAATCAACAAATTACGTTTAAAAAAGGTTAAAAGCACTACAAAAAGGCTTTATGCACATTGAATGAAATTGAAGTCCCAATTATGTTCATTTTAAAATCCAATAATTTAGAACAACCAATTAGTTATGTATTTATAAATTCAAGCACTACGAAGAAGTTTCAAGCACACTAATGGAGTTTAAACTCTTGATTACATTTTAAAATCAAATGATATTGGGGGTAACCAGTAAATTATGTATTTTTAAACGTAAATTAGGTTTTAAACACTATAAAGAAGCTCTAAGCATATTTAAAGAGCTTGAAGTCTTAATTATTTTTCAAACTCCACAAATTTTGAATTACTAATAAACTATACCTACACCTTTAATTGTAGTGTCATCGCCTGATGTTGCCAATGTTTCCGAAACGATTGTTGTGGTGCTTTTACAATATAATATAAAAAACAATTTGAAACTAAGTGTCTATAATTAAGTGCGTCATAAAGTGGGAAGGTTTCAAGCACTAACTTAAGGAACTGCAAGCGCATTTGAAGTGCTTGAAGTCTCAATTGCATTTTAAAATCTAAGGATTTAGTATAATAGAATAAAATTATGTAATTTTAAATGGAAAGTGGGAGGATTTCAAGCATTATAAAGGGTTTTCAAGAACATTGAAACAACTTGAAATATCGGATAGCCAATAAATGATGGATTTCTATATGTAAAGTAGATAGATTTCAAGCACTAATTTTAGGGAATTGTGTGCGAATTTCAAGAGGTTTATTCTAAAACCAAAGACATTAAATAACTAGTAAACTATGTACTTTTAAATGTAAAGTAAAAGGGTTTAAAGCATAAAGTATAAAAAGGCTTTAAGAACATTAAAACATTTTGAAATCCAAAAATGTTGGATAACCAACGAATTACGTATTTCTTAATGTAAAGTGGGAAAGTTTCAAGCACTAATTTAAAGGAGCTTCAAATACATTTAAAAAGCTTGAAGTTCCAATTACATGCTAAAACTCAAGAGCTTGATGTCCTAATTACATTTTAAAATTCAAGAACATTAGATCACAAAAAATTAATTATGTATTATGAATTTCAAACACTATAAATAGACTTCAAGTCCCAATTGCATTTGTAAATATAAGAAAATTGAATAACCAACGAATTACGTACTTTTAAATTAAATTGAGAAGGATTTCACGTAGACAGTACAAAGGGGCTATAAGCACATTGAAAGAGCTTATTGAATCCCTTGGAAATACAAGTTGCAATGCTCATTCAAACAGTAAACTTCAATTATACATTGTAACTGCAGTATATCTAAGCCCTTGAAGCATGCTTTCTACAAACTACGAAGCACTTACAGAAGCATTTTCATATAAAGTCAGAAAATATATCAATTGGGACTTTCACTGAACGATATTAATTTTATCGATCAGAGCGATTTTAAATTTTAAATTGGTAAAAAGTTGAAACTTACTTACTGCACTGTATTTAAGTTAAGACAACTTAAAACAACAGACAAAAGTCAGGCAAGCGTTAAGGAGACTGCGGTCAGCCGGTGGTCGTGTTCCGCGATTCCGCAAGCGTGACGTCACCCGCGTCTTCAGCCGTTCAGTGCTAAAATTATTCACGGAATGCGTGCAAAAGAAAGCAACCGCATCATCCATCGGCCTACGGCGCAGCCAACAGGAGAAAAAAAAAAAAACGAAAAATTTAAAAGAACTTCTTAGAACAACAGAGCTATTAACGACACGAGACAATGCTATATGCTATATTAAATAGGTACGTTATAAGGGTCAGACAACTAAGGTTATTTTTAAATGAAGAAATATGTATTGATATTACCAAGTCATTCGTTTTAACAATGACATTCTTCATTGTCATCTCTTTGATTTCTTTTGAAAAATAGAAAAAAATATTGTTGGAATTTAAGCGTAATCTTTTTCCTTTAGGCAAGTAAAAGAAGTGGGCCATCAGGGTTGGGTTTCTTTTTAGCTTTACAGTACAAAGAAACGTCAAAATTTTTCATCATTTGGTCAGAGTTTATTGTTTAACTTCAAAATACAAAATGTAATCAGGGTGAATGGAGGTATGAGAAGGTGTTAAGTATAACTTTGTAGAATCCAAAAATGGTTTTAGGCAGAAACAGAAGAGTGGAGACACAGGGGTTGGACAAAAAAAAAGAAACGATCACGACAGCACTACGTTGTTTGTGTTTGTCTTTTCCTACCGTAACCTCATGATTTTAGTAATGAAATAAACGCATCCTTCGGTTATTATCATTAATGAAAAAAAAATGTGAGCCGTCACGGGACGCCTGGCAGATGTGAAACATCGAGTTTGCACAAGTAATATGCATGAAAGACAATATTACGACAGGAAATAAATATGCCATAATGAAAAAATCAAATATTACGAATTTTTTCCACAAAATGATGACTATTTATTTAATAAACTTTTATTTTTATTTAATACAAAAATTAAAAATTCAAAAATTTATTTCAAGTTGCGACAACTCAATTCTTTTAGTCAGTGACTTCAGTAATAGTTATATTCGATGTTGCCTCTGACAGAATTACTGTGATAATTGGTCGAGGATAACTGAAATATGTCCCAAAAGTATTCGACATAACATTATCAAGACATCTAATAAATACAGCATCTATTGTTGTTGTTGTTGCATATCTGGTAGTAGGTTTTTTTGAATTGTTGTTAATTTGCAATTCTTTTAGGAGGAACGTAATTAATGGCATTGGTTCATCTTTCGCAAAATTTACATTGAAATCTCCAGCTAAAATCAATGGTAGTTTATTTTTATTGGTTTTAAAAATTATTGAACCTCTGTGACTGTAAGGAAATAATTTCTCATGTAAAAATGAAATATCGTTCATTTTTTTATTAGGTGAAATGTACATAATAATCATAATTAATTCACTTCCATCTTCTAGTTTACTATAGTAAACGACACCGTCGAACCGAGTGGGAAGAGAATCGCACAGGCGCTTGGGCATGGCGAGCGTCGCCACGATATGCAATCGCCACGATCGCCACGCCAACAATCCGGCTTACCCGCGGCTATAAGTAGATGCTTTACATGAAAATATTTCTTTATCTACACCTTCCCTACTCTTCTACTTCTACCTAACAACATTGTTTTAGTGTTTCACAACTTCCCCTTCGACCTTCTTTATTACAGCTACACACCAAGACATAATCTTCGAGAAAATTGAGTTGTATAACAGCAGAATGGACATAGTGTATGAGCCAGTAATCAAACGACCGTGATAATTAACAAAAACACCATATACGTTGTGTGACATACTGTATACATCTATACGTCTTTACAGCAGGTAACGTGCAGTTTCTGGCTGACTGATGAATTGCACGTGGCAAATGATAGTGATAGTTGGTCTTGATGGCATTTGCAATTATCATAACATAACCTTTAACGTAAGCTTTAAACAAAGAAAACAAACCATACGTAGTAATTTGGGAACAGTAACTATCATAAATTGACTAAACACCTATTGTCCTTCATGCCATAAACAAACACTGTTTATATTTTATTTTATTGAGTCTGTCGTCTGGCATAGGATACAATCATCCACATTTATAAAAAGATACGTCTGTACCTATAGAATAAAACCTACCGTTTTATATACAATTCAAATTAAAATTCGTTGTTTATAGCTCACCAGGGCTGTAAAGCGAAGAGTTCAAAAGGACGAGCACACAAAACTTTCTTAATATTTATACATAATAATTACACTATTTTTTTTTTGTTTAGAAAATTAAAAATGTACTTTCAAATAAACTAATTATAAAAATGTCTGTTACCAAATGTGTCTATTTAAAATACGTTGTTCTAAGTTCTAAATAACCTTGTGGGCAGCTTAGCATTTGAGTTTACCGTGTAAACAATACTAAAAAGCGCCAACAATGTTCGCACCCTTTTTTTCCTCTGTTGTTCTGTTTACATAATTAATTTTTTTCGAAGAGAACGCGGTGCATTTACTAATGAGAACGCGAAAATAATAAGTCAAGTAAGCAACTAGAGAGAACGATTATAATTATTGCAAAAATCGCTGACGCATACAAAAGTAGCAGCGGCGGTAGCAAATAAATAATGATGATGAGGTGGGGAGAATGTGTGAAAGCGTGAATTTGATTCACTAATAAAACGATAGTTTACAATGTTTACATTATTCATAGTTTGGCTATCTAAAATTAACAACTAACTAATGGTGCTGCTGTTTTGAAACTCGTCTCAACTCAATTTTACTTTAAATAGCACCGGAATGCTAAAATTAAGTGGCGTTATAACAGTAGATATGTATTTTAATTTCTCTACTCACGGTTGCTGCATTCAACTGACTCCTGACTGCTCCTAGAATTCTGGATGGGATAATTTGGGGGGAAAAGCTATAGGTACGAAAATATTTTGAAAATGTTTCTTTTTAAAATATTTTTGAACGTGCAACAAAATGAATTAAAGGCAACACCACTAGAAAAAGAAGCGTCATTCCCATTTCAGGACTTGTCCCATTTCGGGATCTGCATTTTAATTTTTAAGCCACCTTATCCCCTTTTCGTGCCACGTCTGACCGGTGCGGTGCATTGCGCTCTTCGGGGCTTATTTTAACTGAGAAACAATATAAACGTCATCGGACTTCCGTTGACATGCAAAGAACGAAACAAAAAGCAAGATTCATGGGACCGTGAGAAAAATCTTCTCCTTCCGTTGGTCGTTGCTGCAACGCTCCTGTCTACTCATTATTTATTTACTGCCGCGTACGCCGGCAGAGACGATATATGTACAGGGTGTCCAACACAGGTCTCATCCTTGCTGTTGCGGCATAACAGCAGATTTTAAATTTTCTAACTAATCTTTTCATAATAACTTAATAATAAAAAAAAAACGTATTACAAATAGGTATGTCGAAGATCAATCATAACATAAGTACCTATATATGGCATATCATGACGTAACGAATGACAGCCTTGTCTTAGTATCTTAATTATTATTTCGTTCGTATTGTCTTTTCCAACTGTAGCCCTTTATCCTTAAAGTACAGTGGAATTCCCTTCTTTATCGTAATACAGGTGCACAGTTTTTTTTTATGAACAGAAAAGCTTAAGTTGCTAAGTTAAAATCAAAGTATTTATTATTTTTTTTTATATAATTCAAATATTCTGTAAGATACTCGGATTATTTTATATTATTTCCCTTGGGGATTCTAATTAGAAAAGTTCTATATCAAATTGTTAGGCTAGGTTGGATAAGGTATAGTTATGAGGTTACTGTAAGAAAGGACAACACGAACGAAGACTCTATTATTTGCAACGAAAACAATAACAATTGGTGCACTCTTCCTTGTATAAAATGAAAAAAGCAACAAAAAAACCAAACCCAGGCTCTCTATTTTAAAATATTTTGTAAAGGAATTGCTCGGCAAATATTGTAAAAAAGCACCTAATTAGTGAAATACTCGTGAATACATAAATTTTAGAGATTTATTTATTAAAATTAATTTATATTGTCATATTATTTCCTCATGACTTGACATATACTTACGTATGATCGTATATGTAAGTATTTTCATATGTTGACACGCTTTTAATTAACTTAAAAAATATCCTACCACAGCATTTGGCTACATAGAAGTCTTATCACAGAGGTCATTATTTCGTAATATTTAATAGCATAACCAACACGTTAAAAGTACATTTTAAATATGTTTTTTTTTTAATAAGTAAGTAATATAAGACAAATAGTAGTTTAACCTCAATAGTAGATAATTAAATAAAATTAATAACACTAATTTGATGTTCATAAAAATAGACAAACTCAATTTAGATGTTTATAAAAATAGAAGTAGTCCGGTCAATTAAGGCATTCGAAGCTACATAAATTCCCACCAAGCTGAAAATCAGTGAGATTGTTTAAAATATGATTAAAATTAAAATTTGAAAGTTCCCCATCTTTCCCCTGTATGGAAAAAAATTTATTCAATGTGAAAGGTCAAAAAAATTGGTTTTTCGCGATTTTCAGCAAAACGGTAAGTTTTATCATAAAAATACTTCAGACAAAAATTGTATATCATAAAATTATCTATAAAATTTGTATCAATATTTTTTTTTCCTGAGAGCCACTGTTTATGAGATATCAGGTAAAATAAAACCCAGTCCCTTATTTTATACGCCAGTGTAACCTTGAGACAACATCTGTCTCCTGTTCAATTGTATGCGTGGTTAGGGTCTTATACCTGCTTTATGTCAGTGTGCTCAATAAATGAAATAATGTTAGTCTCAGGGTTGCCAGATTAGGACATTTTCCCCAAAAAGTAGGGGATTTTTTTCCTTTGGGGTATTTTTTGGGGATATATTTTTCAGGGGAATTTTTCTCGGGAAAAATTTTCCTCTACAATCTTTTTTCTATTTGCACTAAATATATTCTAGTTCTTGGGGATTTATTTGTCACATAGCTTATTTTGGGGTATTTTAGAGATACATATTTTATAGATAATTTTATGATCTACAATTTTTGTCTGAGGTAATTTTATGATAAAACTTACCGTTTTGGTGAAAATCGCGAAAAACTCATTTTTTTAACCTTGAACCTGAATAAAATTTTTTCCATACAGGGGAAAGATGGGGAACTTTCAAATTTTATTTTTAATCATATTTTAAACAATCTTAGTGATTTTCAGCTTGGTGAGAATTTATGTAGCTTTACTCTTATTTTTTGGTCTAATTTGACCGGACTAAAGTATAGTATTAAAATTAATGCATTTCAGTCAAAAACAAAAGCTACAGTTTTTGCTGTTTCACAGTCTGATGAACATCCCGTATACAGTGTGTCTAAGAGAAAGTGTTTAAGAAATAAAACCTTTATTTGTAGATAGGTACTACTTTTTTTTATTATTATTTTATACTGCTTTGACTTCCTCCAAAAGAATGTTATGGTGGCACTCAGGACCGTACTTAAGAGAAAATTAAATTATGCCTAACACAAGCTTAAAACTTTTAAAATTAAACAAAAAAATTAAAAAATTTTTTGGTTTTGGGTTTTTTGGCTCCTCGCAAAGGAAACGTCGGACTTCAAAAATGTTGCCATCGGTATCCGTTCTCAAAGAAAGGTAGGAAAAACATGAAACGATTTTGAAGAATTTCGGTGAATTTCCGGAACTACTGGGAATTTTAAAATTTTCTACACGGCATATGCCGAATTTTTCTCTAATTTAATGGACACCGTACTTTTACCGTTTACGAGATGAGATCCCAATGCTATCCCATCCTTATCTTGGACACACTGTGCATGGATATATCAGTTAGTGGATCGTGCGAATGTACATAGATACATATAACATTCTTAAACCAGAATTTACGAGGAAAAAAGAAAAACAAGCCGAAAAATAACTTTTCAGGCATCCGACTTCGGTAATAACGACAGCGAGCTAAAAATAAGGAATGCGAAGCTAAAAATAGCAACGGCAATTTAAAAATAGTTTCCTAGCTAATGATTAATTTCTTCTTAAAATGTACGAACATGTTTACAGCGGTTAGCGTGTTAAAAATTTTACAAGAAGCGAAAATAAATTTAATTTTCAATTTAATTGTCAGAATTTTAAGAAGTACTTTTTATTCCAGTAGTAAGTAGTTAATAATAGGTAAGTTATAAATTAACTATGTTATGACCAATAGTAGGATAAAATTTTTACACACTAGTTTTTTAGAGTTAAGAACGTCAATAAAAACTCTTCAATAAATAATTGTGTGCCCAGATTGAAAAAGAATAAAAAATAACCCACAATAAGGAATTATCTTTGATTTCTAAATATTATTCTTTTTATATAATTAATTAATAATTGGTAAGTAGATATTAAAAATTAACATTTGCTTTTTCAAAAATTTTGAAATACCCGCAAATTTTTCGGCGCTCCTATGCGCATGTCGTAACGTCACAAAGTAGGACCCTACATTGTATCTTTAACCTTCAGAAGGTGCTTGTAGCATTCATTTTCATAAAAAAATTATAAAGAACATTTATATAGTATAGGTACATAGGTTTTCTGATTTTGCAACTATGTAAATATAAATACTTTGTACGTATATGTAAATCTTCAACAATTTTACGTTTCTGAGGTTTCACACAATTCTCGTTTAGCGAATTCATGAAACGACGCGCCGCTACGCGACACGACACGACACGACGATACAAATAGGAATCGGTTTCTATTATTTAGTCGGCGTCTTTTATGAACAATCCGACGAGCCAACCAGCTGTCGGCAAATTTTATAAAAGTACTAAGCAAGATTAACTAGAATAATACAACTAACTCACTACTTACTACCATATAAAACCATACATATCTGTATGTATGCTACTAGTATGCTGCCATCCAGTAGGTACCAACGCGACGGCACTTATCACGACTAGTAGGACGTGACCATATATACACACTCAAAGTATATGGTCGCTCTCGCACGTGACGTGATTTCCACATCGCTGGAAACAGCTTCAGATGTAATCTTATTTCAGAAAAGAAACGTCACTCTCTCGTTCTCATGTCGCGAAGACAAAGAGAGTTTCGTCAACGACAATGTCTTTCACGTGGACGTTTTCGTATTAGATGGGAGTTGCAAAAAAGTTCCCAATATCGCTTTACACAAAATAGAGAAAGCACGAAGATACGAATGGTTTAAAATTAAATGACCTGTCTTTAGTACCTACCTACCTACCTTTAGGTTACATTTCAAGAAAGCAGGGGTGAAAGGAATTGTGTTTTTATGATATTTTGGGAGAGGGGCCGTTCATGAAATACGTTCGCATACAAAGGGGGGTCTTGCTGAGTGTGACAAGGGGGGACGGGGGGTATACGGCAACGTGACGTTCGCCGTTCGTTAAAATAATGTTACTGAATTTTTACAGAATCCTTGGACTTCTGATTATTAATTTACTAAAATTTTATTATGAAAATAAAATAAATTATTTTTGACTATCAAAATTTATCATGTTCGGGGGGGGAGGGGGTTAGTTTTTGTGACGTAATATTTGCAGGGGGTCACAGAACGTGTGACAGCGTAACAACCAGGGGGGATGGGGGTCAAAAAAGCTAAAACAGCCCCAGAGGGGAAAGTGAAAATAAAAACACATTTACTTTTTCTGGCAAACCTTACATGTATATAACTACCCTATTGTTTCTTCCCTAACACTGTGTAGAGAAAATACTTTGTGTTCCTGTTTGAGAGAGATTAGGATGGATTACGGGGATTATGTTTTATCATAACTTGGGTCGTCTAATTTCCTGTCATAAGGGCTCAAAGATTCCCTTTAAGACGTCAACGCAGAGGCCATTTCCTCTACTTTACTGGTAAAGTTTCAAAGCTGTATAATATATAATATTTGTCCGAGTTAAATAGCTGCAGAGCAATAATATCACGGGGTACACCCTAACAAGACCTGTCAGTCGCCATCGCCTTCGTAACGGCCTTTTGCTTTCTATCTAGTATGGTCGCTTCACTTTTATTGTTATTATCGTCATAATCCTTTAGGGAAATCGCGGTCGTTATGCAAAACCTTCCTTGTAATACGAGCACATACTCCATTCGTTTAGGCATACGCGTACAAGTGTTATATACGTGCTATGTAGATAATACGTGTATGTGTATATGATCCATAAAATCTTCACTTCCATAAATTTCGAGTAACTTAAGCGGCTTACGCTGATACCGTTCCTCCTTTGTGCCGCGAACTTATGAACGTTGAAACCTTATTACGAAATGTGCAAAGGTTTCTGAAAATGTCATCACTCACACACAGTTGAGATGAAATTGAATAATTATATTGTAATGTTGGTAGGAATAACTATTTATTATGTATATCTCGTATAAGTACGTAAACTCGTATATTATGAACTAGCTGTGCCCGTAACTTCGTCCGCGTGGAATAGCGACTTTCAGCAATATTTTTAATTTTTTTCTGGGCCGTAAGCCTTTTTGCCGACGTCATTACACAAAAACTTTCATTCCTTATTTTTGCCCCCTTTAGGGTAAAATTTTTATAAACATTAAATGTCGTATTTATGTCTAATCAAAAACCTAAAAAATAAGTTTCAAGCCTCTAGCTTTATATCTACTTATCTATCTCTGTACCAAATTCTCATTTAAATCGGTTCAGTAGTATGGGCGTGATTGCGTCACACACAGACAGACAGTTACTTTCGCATTTATAATATTATAGATTAATATAGTTTAATTATAGTTTAAAATAGTTTATATAGCTTAGTATTCAACTACTTTTATTGATCCAAATAAACAAAACCTCTATAACTTTTTACACTTTTTTTTTTTGGGCGACGTCATTACACAAAAACTTTCATCGGCTAATTTTATCCCCTTTAGGGTAAAATTTTTAAAAACATTAAATGTCGTATTTATTTATATCTAATCAAAAGCCTAAAAAATAAGTTTCAAGCTTCTATCTTTAAAAATTATTAGAATTTCCGCACAAACTTTCCTAGTTCAACCCCTTACAACCCTTTTTTCGCATTAAAAAGTAGCCTATGTCCTTTCTCAGGCTCTCGACTATCTCTGCACCAAATTTCATTAAAATCGGTTCAGTAAAATTTTGGCGAGATTGTATAGCATACAGACAGAGTTACTTTCGCATTTATAATATTCCGCGAATTCATTTTCATCGATTTTCCCATGGGAATAAGATATTTTCCCGCAGTAAAACGTAGCCTATGTGTTAATCCAGGGTGTCAGCTAACTCCATACCAAATTTTATTAAAATCGCTCCAGCCGTTTAGACGTGAAGAAGTAACAAACATACACACTCACACACTCACAAACTTTCGCCTTTATAATATTAGTGTGATAGTATGGATTGTTACGGATGAACACCGCAGTCGATCAAGACCGGCGGCACTTTTGATGTACCCGAAGCCAGCCCTATAAGGAACGTGTATGCAAAGCTTCAAGTCTGTAGAGTCTATAGACCCAAGAGTTTTTGTCTGTACGAAGTTAGATTATCCTTTTAAATACAGAGCATACATACGTAGGAAGTCCTTCGCTAGAATTTTCAAGAAATAATATAGGAATTTAATTATGAAAATTTGGCATTCGTACCTAGTGATTTCACATAAACTCTTAATGTAAAATATCTTCAATTAAGTTTCACTTCCGTTTATACCGGAAATGGACAACAACTTTGTTATTTGAAACAGAACATAATGTATGTACCTATATTGTTACATAATTGAAATGCTTTGTTAATTTAGGAAATAAACGGTCATCTTCAATTTGTAATTTGAAAAACAAGGTTTCAAAAATAATTTTGAACTGTAAATTATAATGCATCTTATTTAATCAAACTTTTACCATGAGTCATCCATATTCAAAAAACTTACCTGAATGTTGAGAATTTCAGACAACAAAAACTTTCGTATTTTAAATGGAACACCTTGTATATTTTCATATATTCGAATACATACTTTTATTATGGACCGTTTGCCTATCATCTTTATTAAGATAAGAGAATATCATTGATTTTTGTTAATTATGGTCAATTTTAATTTTTTTTTAATGTCAGTGATAGAAAGAATATGTTAAAATATACAAGATGTTGAATTTAAAATAATAGTTTTTATTGTCTAAAAGACTCAACACCAAAGACCGACCATTAAATAGTTGACTCATAGTAAAAATTTGGTATAAGAAGGTGCGTTATATTTAAAATAACAATGTTAGTGTCAATTTCCGGCATAACCGCAAGTGAAACTTCATTGAAAACGTTTTCAATTAAAAGTTGTTATTAAATTATTGTTATGAGTACTTGCCAATTAAGTTGGTGTGAGCATAATTAACGAACATCTTCTCTGAATACATAAGGAATATTCCCGGCTTTCCTGAAACATCTACAAAAAACACCAGCAACGATCAATGAGAAAACAATTGGATTACTAGACGGCTGTAGAATTCCCTAGAAAGAGGCTGAAAAGACTATAAAAGGCGGAGACGGCACACACCGAGTTAGTTGACAGTGAACAGCTGATGTTTGGAAGCGAAGCGATCGATAGGCGAACAACAGGCGATAGATAGATAGTGTCTATATTATAGCGAGTGTTCACAGTAGAAGCCAGCGGGAAAAGAGACTTTTTAGTGAAATAAATTGTGTAGTAATTAAATAAATTCGTTGTTTTGTTTTGCTAATTGTGTTTTTCCGTGACTGAACACGTCACATTATTATGAATGCCAAATTTTTAAAATTGAATTCCCATTGTAACTGCTTACAGTTCCTTGATAACCCCTGTATACAGGGCGACCCATTGAATATGAGCCAGAGAGCTTTTTGAGTAGAAAAGTTCAAATTTCGTTAAACCCTTCGAAGAAGTCAAGTTGGTTTTGAAAGGGGATATCTCTTAGTACATAAACGACGATCGTATCATTTTTTCTTAAATATCCCCTTAAAAAAATTCCAAAGGGGAGAGGTCATGTCATTTTAATTTTTTTATGATTTGGCAATAAAAATACATATAACTCTAATTTTCATTCTTCTACCACCAACCCCCATTTTTTAATAACGATATAAGTACTGTAATAATCTTCAACTCTCAGTGGTCGATAACTGATCAATTATTATCAATCGATTAGTCATCCCCGCCAGGCGTCTACTGATGTCACTACTCACCCAGCAAACAGAACGCACGGAGTGGGGATGAGAATGAAGCAGATTTTTTTAGAATGTTACAGGGAGTTCAAATATGTTCTAAGAAGTAAAATAATGTTTTATTATAACATTTCAAAAATTAATTTAATGTTCAAGAATGTTCCAGAATCTTGAAGATCATTCAAGAATGTTTCAGAATGTTAAAAAAAGTTAAAAAAAATTTTTAATCATTATGGGATGTTCTGGATAGTTCTAAATTCGCGAATATTCTAGAATGTTCCTTCAAACGTGTAATATATTCTTACCCGGGCAACGCTGGGTATTGCTGCTAGTTTATTTATATAATTATCTTTTAGAATCTAAGTCTTTTATATTAAGAGGTCATGGATGTGTATGTGCATCTTCATTTTATTACTCTTCGGCAGGAAGTACACAAACGGTCCGACCGATCGGTTATTGATGTGTGGCGTTCAAAAAGCGATGTATACAAAACGCCTGAGATGTACGTACGTATCATTTAATATCCTACATTACAGTTACTTCGACTTTTTCCTTTTTCTTATTAATCCGGGCATTTTCTTGAAATTGCACCATCCATTGCGGAACCTGTTTTGAATAAACCAACCAAGAAGCTCGTTTCACTTAAGAGCCCCAGCAGGAAACGTAATAGATTAATGAAGCGAGAGCATTCCGTTCAAACTTTTATTTTCTTTTCGACGAGACGATGTCGAAAGGAAGCGGCGACGTTAAGCGCACATCGGAATACAATCAGTCGGTGGCCCTCGTGTAATTCTCGCCCCCCGTCTACCCCTCGGCAACTCCCCTTTCCAATTATAATTAATGGAAGCAAGAAACAATAATTAATTGTTCGTATTGTACACTTTTTCGCGCGAAACGACGTAAAAGTCGTTGTGCGGGGATGAATAATGATGGTAACGTTGGACGGGTCGCTTTATTTAGGCTGCGCGTTACTTTCATTCGTCGGTTTATATAGAGGTGGCAGAGATGAAACTAACCGACCCCTTTTGGGATCAACTGAGGACGATGGCGTCGACGTTCACCACGTTATCAAAACTACACTGCATACTGGAATTATTAAAAAAAAAAAAATGAGTGAGGCCAAAAAATACCCCTGATTATTCAATTTTCCTAGGAAATTACTAAGAAAAAGGTTGAAGTGTTCACTGTTTTATTAAATTTGGCCATACTAATTTAACGCATGTACACCTAATGAAAAAGAACTACCCCACAATGCACAAAATACACGAGCTCATTCCAAACGTGGGACATATCATTAACCGCTCAGGATTAAATACCCAAAGAAGAATACAAAGACTAATCTTTCCCTATCGATAAAGGACAATTTAAACAACCCAGAATTGTATAAAAATGTAACAAAGTTCTCGAAAGAAATCGAACTCTAATATTAACCACCTTTATTTTGTCCTGTCTATATGAAGGGATTCATTTCCCTCATAGACCAGTGCTGAAGCCTTCAAAAATAGTAAAAAGTGAAAAAAAAATATAGTAGGATGAAACCCATTGGAAAAGGAAGAGAATAAACAGAAATGAAAGGAAAAATAATTTACGGGCGATCTGAGGTCGGGAAGGGGAAGGGGGTGGGTTTTTAAGGGTAAAAAACGGTTTTCCTTGATTTCCGGAAAAACTACAAGTCTTATGAAAAAAGGTTAACTGGCAAAGTTGTAGGTAATAAAAAGATCTACAACTTTTGTAATTACACTTTTTTTACATAACCTCAACATTTATGTGAAAATTCAAATAACTAACTTGTTAGTTTTTTATTTTTATCTTTTACAAAATGATTTTTCACGAAATTTGGAGAAAACTTACCTATTAATGTCCCAAACATGCTGTAATTTTTTTTGATTTGAAATATTTATTTTTTCACCTTATTTTTTTACTTAATATCGAAAAAGAATCCAAATTTTCAATCGAAAATTCTCGTCAAAATATCTGCTTTTTTAAAAACGTTGGTGGGCTATTTTTTCGTTGAAATCTCTACTTTCTGATAGTGTAAAAGAAAATATACATTATTGGTAAGTTTTCTCAGGAAATGCAAAAAAACGAAGGGAATTTCATCTAAAAAATGTGACCGCTGCTGTTTTTTTCAGTAAAAAAGTTGTTTTATTAAATTCTAATTACATTTATGTCATAGAAAATCTCATAATATATAAATATACATGTAAATCGTTCTATTGCATTCACATACTTTATACTAATTACGTTATTCATTATAATATTTTTAAAATTATTAATCAAGTTTTTTTCGTTTTTTGCATTTGCTGAGAAACCTTACCATAGTAATGTATATTTTTTTTCAAATCATCAGAAAGTACAGATTTCAACGAAGAAAAAGCCCACCAACATTTAAAAAAAAAACAGATATTTTGACGTGAGAATTTTCGATTGAAAATTAGGGTGCTTTTTCGATATTAAGTAAAAATAAGGTGAAAAAATAAATATTTCAAATCAAAAAAATTACAGCGTGTTTGGGACATAAATAGGTAAGTTTTCATCAAATTTCTTGAAAAAAAAATTTTTTTTTTGTAAAAGAAAAATAAAAAACTAAAAAGTTAGTTATTTGAATTTTTCACATAAATTTTGAGGTTATGTGAAAAAAGTGTAAATACAAAAGTTGTAGATCTTTTTATTACCTACAACTCTGCCATTTAACTTTTTTCCATAAGACTTGTAGTTTTTTCGAAAATCAAGGAAAACCGTTTTTTATCCTTAAAAACTCACCCCCTTCCCCTTCCCGACCTCAGATCGCCCGTAAATTATTTTTCCTTCCGTTTCTGTTATATTATTTTCCTTTTCTAATGGGTTTCATCCTACTATAGTTTTTTTTGGTTTCAAAAATTATCGACCCTGGTCTATCAGTAGGATGTACTAAGGCAAATAAATAAACTAATTAATATTTTGAAAATTTACTTATGTTACCTAGTCTAAATAAATTCATTCATTTTTCATTTACGAATAGTTATGTATTACCATTATTTCAAAAATAAAGATTTACTTATTCACACAATTTACCTACTTTAAATTATATAAACAAGGTGTTAATTCAGTAAAGCTTGTAATTATTTCAGATTACGAGCCAATATATAAATAAAAACGATTGTAATCATTTTTAATTTAAGGATAACTGCCCATTGAAATAAATTAAAATGACATGTACTTAATTTTTTAATTCAATTGCTTTCCATTTTATTACCTATATTGTTTATACTATTACCCACTTAAGTATCTCACTATTAATAATGCTGATAGAGTTTAAAACTAATAATTGTAAACGTGAAAGTCGTACTTTTTGACTTTTTATTGAAATATCCGGCTTGAAGGACCACGCCAGGTAAATGTTCTCTTTCACAGCTTTGTTTTATCTACCATATTTCCATATTATATCTTAATCTTCATGTGTTAAATTAATTTGTTTATTAATTGTGAAAAGACACCAACGGATTTCAATTCCCCTGACACCTTAATCCCGGTCGGTCTGTCTGTCTTTCGAATGGGAGAAGAGAGAGACACATTCGACTCACGTATTTGTTGACAGGAGTTAGTTATCCCATGGTTGTTCGGAATCGTCTGATTGTGAGTCGAAAGTGACACGCGTGCTACGCTTCACGAATTTAAATTCCGGTATACGCAATGACGTCGGCATCGGTCACTTTTGACAGTTATTACCTAAACCGGAGTCGACACGATCGTTAATTCCAAATTACTTTATGTGCCTTGTTTAACAAATAACCCATCAATAATAAGTAAAAGTAGATAAGTAGGTACCAACTACAAAAAAAGTCACGAGAAAGATAATGAATAACTGACGTCAATAACATTTTTTGTATAGCTTGCTGATGGTTATAAATTGATAACGTCGTAAAATTACATGAATATACACACATTTATAGAATTATTAAAATATTTGCTTGAAGTGAAGATGAAAATGTTTCTAATCTTAAGAACTACAGACAAATAGGTACAAGGCAATTTTGTTTTAAATAAGTATTCTGCTGTGTTCTTAAGAAAAGGACACTAGGAATTATGTTAATATTATTCATTGTTCCCAGAGGGTTACTACAATAAGCTGGAAGCTCCAGTGCACAAGGCAATTTGACTCTAACCTAATAACTATAATAATAATTAAATTTTACAGGACTTCCGCTCACCAAGCCGGAAGTAAGCATTTGCAATTAAGATCACACAGAAGAAGCGCCCAATTAAAAGAAATTACTTACTTAACTAATTCGGTAAATAATACATTAATTTCATTTATTAGTGTTCTAATTTTGGACTGGGGGAATATTAAATTTGCAAATTAATAAAGAGACACCGGTTGACTCGACTTTTGTTCATTTAAGTTAGTTTTTAACATATCTAAAAGTATGGATTTTAGTATGCGCCGCCCTTATTTGTAGTCGTTGCTTTCACTTTGACATGCGCAAAGACATAACCCCGCCCCTTGTTAAGTAAAATCTTGAACATAAGCGCCGCCTTTAGCTAATCTTTATCTGAATACTTGCTCCGCCTTTTTTTAGACACACCTGTTTTGAATGGATATTAAATTAAAAAAAAAAGAAATAAAATATTCTTAACCTATAGATTTATAAAAAACATAATTAATTGTACGATAATATTGAGGCAAACTACAAAAACAATTGCAATATGGTTTAAGTATTATGATTGTTAAAATAAAACTTGACATTGAATCTAACGAGTGGATCATTCGTTGCCAAAAGATATTACACTCCAAATCGCAAATAAATTTGACAGATTCTGAAATAACAAAAGTTGGAAATTACATAAACTCAGTGCGCAAAATACTTTGATACAGTCTGTGACACATTTTTGTTCAAAATTAGCCACCTGAGTGCAAATTAAAAGTTCACAACTTGCAAAAAAAATTATTAAAATAAATGTTGTTGGTTAAAATAGGCTGTGGTCCTTAACGTAAATACAAATATTTTAGTTAATGTTTAAGGGAGCATGTGATAAGAGAAGAATTTTAGTTATTTTTTAAGGGAGTTCGTGGTCCTTTATATAACCAGAAGGATTCTAGATGGCGTTTAAACGAGTTTGCGATTCTTAAAGTAAATAGAACGATATGTAAAGGAGCTTGAAGTTCTTAACGTAAACAAATGAATTTTAGTTGGTATTTAAGAGAATTTGTGGTCTTTAATGTATGTAGAAGAATTGAGGAATTCTGATGGTATTTAAAGCAGTTTGTGGTTCTTAGACATAAGGATTTTAGTTAGTGGTTAAAGAAGTTTGTGGCCCTTAATGTAAACAGGATTCCAGATGGTGTTTAAAAGAGTTTCTGGTTTGGAGAAGTAAACAAGAATTTTGATTATCATGTAAGAGAGTTTGTGGTCCTCAACATAAACAGAAGGATTTTAGGTGGCGTTTAAGGGATCTCTGATCTGTAAAGTATTTAGAAGGAATGTGTTGGTATTTAAGGAAGTTAATGGCCCTTAAGATATGAACAAGGATTCTATTTCTTTTTTAAGAGAGTTAGTAGCCCTTAAAGTGTGCAGAAGAATTCTGATGATGTTAAAAGGATTTTGTGTAAACAGAGGAATTTTAGTTAACATGTAAGGAAGTTTGTGGTCTTTCACGTAAATAAAAGGATTTTAGCTGGCGTTTAAGGGGTTTCTGATATGTAAAGTAAACAGAAGTATTTCTTTGGTATTTAAAGAAGTTTGTGTATGAAAAAAGACTCTATTTCTTTTTTAAAAGAGTTTATAGCCCTTAAAGTATCCAGAAGAATTCAGATGGTACTTGAAGGAGTTTGTGGTTCTTAATTTAAATAGGATTTCAGATGGTGTATAAAGGAGTTTGTGGTTTTTAAAGCGACAGAAGAATTTTATTTAATATTTAAGGGAGATTGTGGTCCTCCATAACGTAAACAACAGGAATTTAGCTGATGTTCAACGGAGTTTGTGATCTGTAATGTAAACAAAAGGATTCTATTTGCTGTTCAAGGGAATTTGTAGTTTTTAAAGTAAACAGAAAAATAAGAGTTCGTACAGTTTTATAGCAAATATTTATAAAGAAAAAAAATTAAAAAATGTATGAGAAAGATTCATAAACTTGTACTTCGTTTAATAACAGAAATATAAATTACTAGCAGCAATCCCCGGCGTTGCCCGGGTAAGAATATATTACACGTTTGATGGAACATTCTAGAATATTCGCGAATTTAGAACTATGCAGAACATTCCATTATGATTCAAAACATTTTCTAACTTTTTTTAACACTGAATAGATAACAGTAAGAAGTTAGACTTATTAGAAAGGCTTAAAATTCAAAAAGCCATACATTTAAACGAAAATGTCATTAATGATCAAATTGAGGGATTTTCGAGTCCTATATTTAGAGCCTCATTTCAACATACCAACTAAGTAATTATATTGTTTGTACAGCTTATTACATGTATATATAAACCACATATTTTGTATTTCAATTTAGTTCGATTGTGTACTCTTTGAGAATGATTGAACAAATCGAAACAATTGTTAGTTTTCTAATTAAAATTTTTGTGAAAATAAAACGTTTGTTTTCTTGGATATTACTCTGAAACATTCTTGAATGATCTTCAAGATGCTGGAACATTCTTGAACATTGCCAAATCATTCTGAAATGTTATAATAAAACATTCTTTTACTTCTTAGAGCATATTTGAACTCCCTGTAACATCCTAAAAAAATCTGCTTCATTCTCATCCCCACTTCGTGCTGTTTGCTGGGTGAGTAGTGACATCAGTAGACGCCTGGCGGGGATGACTAATCGATTGATAATGATTCAGTTATAACTCAGTTGTCGACCACTGAGAGTTGAAGATTATTACAGTACCTACTAATATCGCTATTATAAAATGGGGGTTGATCGTAGAGGGGTGAAAATTAAGAGTTGTATGTATTTTTGTATGCAGTATAATAAAAAAATAAAAACAAAAAATTTTGTCAAAAAAATTAAAAAAAAAATTAGGGGTGGACCACCCTTAACATTTAGGGGGGGGTAAAAAATAAATGTTGGCCGATTCGCAGACCTAACCGATATGCACACAAAATTTCAGGAAAATCGGTAGAGCCATTTCGGAGGAGTTTAATTACAAACACCGTGACATGAGAATTTTATATATATGATTATTAAAATGTAGAAATTATACAAATACGTAAATAGCTATGAGTCCTTATAAAATCACAGTAGATTCACGAATTAATAAATTAATTTTCTTAAATTAATCAACGTAAGCAGTAAGGAATAAAAGACAGAGGGGGAGGGAGATAGGGAGCGAAAAAGAACGTTTGAAATGTGTTATAATTTATTCATGTGTCAGTATTTGCATTTTTTATCCTGTGGCAATGCAAATCGTTCGCGCGGATCAGCAGATATTTCCTCGAATTACAAACAGCAAACGCTTTTGAATTCGGGGCCAGGGGCTAAATCGGTCATAACATGATTTTCCATGCATTTACACATGCTATTTGCGAGTCAAAATTGACCTTTTACACCCACGGTAATTTTCTTATTTTTAACTATTTATGCATCAATACATTAAATGTACAGGGCTGATTTATGACAAAATGTGAAATATTTATTACATTATAACAACAATAAATTTTTTATTTTATTTTAAAATAACAACTGTCTTAAAATATGCAGTTTTCTACATTTATAGGTAAATCACGGGATAAAATGATAAGAAAGTAACAAAAACTAAGTTGCAAATAATATTTTTTCTATCTCTAATAAGATGTTATTAAATAAATACACACGTAAATAAAGTAACAGTGAAAATTATTTTATTTTTGATTGAGTTGGCTGTTACTTTGTGATAATTTATCATAATGAAATCTAAATCTATATACATATATAAAATGCTAATGTTCATACGTAAAGACAGGGTTTTCTCTATCTCTACCTATTCCAATCAACTTCCTGTTGGGGTGGTAAATACCCCTTGGTCTAAAGGTGGGAGTAAGGGAGTTTGGTCGCGGTGGGTGGAAGTGGGTAGTTGTAGGTGGCAGAAAAGTGAAAAGAAATATTTCTGTCCTTTTTTAAGTCATAAGGACTTCCGAAAATTAAATTAAAATAAAATTATTACTACAATAAAAATATCCAAAAATAATGGATTTAGTGAAAATATTATTAAAAAAATACTTAATAAAAAAGAATTTAAACTAGCGTGCCACAGTATATAACCATATGTAAAAGATAATAACAGAAAATATATGTCTCTAACATATGTTGATAATATCTCCACAAAAATTGCTAATATTTTACACGAAAACAATATAATAGGCACCTTTAAACCAAATATAACCATTGAAAATTTGCTTTTCAACCCTAAAGATCCAATCAATAAATACGAATATATAAGCTTAAATGTTCAGAATGTGAAGCCTTTTACCTAGGACAAACTGGAATAATTGAATAAAAGAGGCTTTTAATTCATATAACTCCATATTTAATCAAGTAGAATAAAAACACACAGTTTGAGTTATAAATATATTTTTATTGTATAACCACAATAATTATTTCGACTTCACAGAGTCTTCAAATTAGTCATTAAATCTTCCACCTGAAGAAGACAGTGAAGTTGAAATAATTATTGTGGTTATACAATAAAAATATATTTATAACTCAAACTGTGTGTTTTTATTCTACTTGATTAAACTGGAAGAACCCTTAAAATTCGCTTTGATGAACACTTTCGTTCCTATAAATTACAAAAAACGAATTCAAATTTTGCAAATCACTTTTTTGGTTCAGATCGTCAATTTCCAACCATAGAAAATCTGCAAATTCTGCATTAAGAAAATAAAGGATTTAAACTAAATATTCTGGAAGGCCTAGAAATTTATAAAGTTCCAAATTGTATTATAAGGTATAAATATCGACTAAAACATATAAAACTATACCGCTTGATAATGGCAACTGTGTTGCAATTTACAAAATAAAGTGATAAAAAACAAACAAAGTTAGTGTTTTTATTTATAATTTCATTATTTTATTTTATTTAGTAAATTTAAAATGTTGCAGAGGTACGGAGGCCACACTAGACATCAAGTATATAAAGGACTTTGACAACATATTTATTTTCCATAATAAATAACAAAATATGTCTTTTTCTTTTATAAAAAACTAGCAGCAATACCCGGCGTTGCCCGGTTAAGAATAAATTACACGTTTGATGGAACATTCTAGAATATACGCGAATTTAAAACTATCCAGAACATCCCATAATGATTCAAAACATTCTCTAACTTTTTTTGACACTGAAACATTCTTGAATGATCTTAAAGATTCTGAAACATTCTTGAACATTGCCAAATCATTAAATTAATCTCTTGATTGTTACGATGATAATCCTGACGAAAAGTCACTGAATTTCGGTTTATATACAATCAGACATCGAAATTTCTAATATTAGAACACTCTAGAACGTTCAAAAAGTCTGTTCTTTTTCATTTGTCAAAATCACTTAAATTTTTCTGGTCACTGTTCGCTCTTGTTTACAATTGATCTTCACTCGACTGCAAACCCAATTTAACTGACAAAAAGTCACTGAATGTTGAACATCGAAATTCCTAGTACCAGAACATTCTAGAATATTTAGATGTACATCACTTTGAAACGTAGATGTACACTTTTTGAAACTTTCTAGATCATTCAAGAAATTTTTAGAACTTTCTCGAACATTCTAAGTCGATAATAACAGTTTGCGCTCATTTTAGAATTTTTTAGATCATTTCAGAAATATTGAGATCTTTCCGGAAGTCCTTATGACTTAAAAAAGGACAGAAATATTTCTTTTCCCCTTTCTGCCGCCTACAACCACCCACTTCCACCCACCGCGACCAAACTCCCTTAGGGTAACAACGCACGAGCCGCTAACCGCGGCGGATGGCGGTGAAGCGGTGCCGCGGGAAAGCGCGGATTGCTTTTGCGGAAATCGCCGCGGATAGTAGCAGTCATGAAAGTGTCCACGGTAGGATGTGTAGCCATTTGGCTTTTGTACCAATTTATTATTTTGAAAAGACGAATGAAACGTCATTGCAAACGAAGATATCGACTATCTCTTCCCACATTTTGATTTTTAATATTCGATAGCTGTACTCCTTACTTTTCATATTCCACAATGGTGGACTATTTTCAATTTCATAAATATAATTTTCAGTATCAAAGTCTATTTGTATTATTCACGCACACTACGACGTGAAAAAATAATAAAAAAAAAGGGTTCTTGGGGGAAAAATTTAAAATTTTTAAAGCCCCCCCGGGGGAAAACCTTGCGGGTCGTGGGGTGCGTGGGTCCTTTCTTCTACCAAAGTTTGGAACCCCCAAGGGGGGTTCCAAGCCAAAACCCGGGGGGCCAAAGTAACGCCCCCCGGGTTTTCCGCGGTGGCCCACCCGGCCCCCTTTTCCCCCGAAGGGGCCTTAAAAGCGTTTCCCGCCCTTTAAAATCTCCCCCCGGCGGTTTTACGGCGGATGCCAAAGGTTGGCCCCGGGTTGCCCAATCATATATTCCTCTACAAATTAACATCCGCGCGACCGCCATCCGCCGCGGTTAGCGGCTCGTGCGTTGTTCACCTTACTCTCACCTGGAGACCAAGGGGTATTTACCACCCCAACAGGAATTTGATTGGAGTAAGTTGAGATAGAGAAAACCGCGTATTTACGTATTAACATTAGCATTTTATATATGTATTTAGATTTAGATTATTTATTAGTGGGCACGAGGGTCTCTGTGACATCATGAGGATACCATTTGCCACTGTTTTCCAGTCCAATTTTTAATGTGTTATTTATTTAAGTTGTGACAAATACAGTTCTTGTTGTTTTAATATCACGATACAGGTAGCCCTGTTTATGGTCGTGACACCCACAAAATATTGACACAGATCAAGTGCCATAAAACCTATCAAATTTTCTTAATTGCCCATAATTAGGCGCCGTAAGTAAACATTATGAATTAGGTAAATGTTTGCTTTTGTGCAATAGAAACTGAATCGACCCTTATAAATGATGTCAGTTTTATTTGCATAAACAAACGTTTTGATTCAAGGCGAAACACAAATACACATCTTCTACAGTTTTTTTATTATTAATTTTGTTTTCCTTATTTTCAATATTCAAGTTTAAATAAATGTACGAGGTGTAACACTTTCACGGTCCGTGGACTTAATGTTGTTATGTATGTATTTACCATATACACAGACAGGTCTGAAAGTACAAATGTAATTTAAGCTTGAGTGTATTATTGGATTTGCATGCATCTGTAGATATCTAATTTAGAGGTTACCTACACTTACATCATATTTAAATCGATGTGCAATTCCCTACAATAATTATTGGAGCCGTAAATTTATTTAAATCGTAACTTAGACAGACAATTTGTTCTTCACCTACGTGACATTTTCTATTTTGAATAATGACGCAGAAGATTATCTTTCCCAACTTTTGTTTTTCCGGAATCTATTGCAAAAATTCAAATTAAGTGAACAAACATGTACCTAAGTACATACATTGTAGAATCAAAGGAAGAAAATAGACAGTGATATCATTCTAGTAATATAACTAGGTATGTATTACATACTTGCAAAACAGTAAATTGCTGTAAAAGTAAAGTAGATACGTATCTACCTCCAATAAATAATATATAACTATGTACTGAAAGTTAGGAGTTTCAAATAATTTTATAACGACGTACAGAACGTAACAAATGTAAAAAACAAAGAGAATCCTGATTGGAAAGTATGTTCATATACTGATCCAGATAATTCGTTACTGATAATAAATTTCACTTAAAAGTTTTTGTTTAACTGTTGAAAATGTACCTGCAGGGTGTCCTTCGTGGCATGTCCCATTATGTTTTCCTTTCACTTTATCCAATATAAAAATAACTGGTTTTCAAAAATCTTGTTCTGATTAAAGATAATGTCAAAATAAGAGCACAGAAGTAAAAATAGTTTACGTCAACAATCAAGAAATTTTTGTCAATAGCTTAATTGAGTAAATACCAAGTTATTAATCCGTTTAGCCGTTAACGTTAGACGGAAAGTGGGGAGATCTATAAATCGATCGTCTTCAATGCCACTTATTATCTAACTCTTCATCTGCACTGACGTGACACATTTGTAATTTTTACATTAAATTAATGTACCTATAATTCTTAGTTTTTTGTACTTAAAAGTAGTTAGAATTCGCTTTGGGATACTCACTGACGTTGAAAGGAATTGTATTGATAATAGGTAGAATTTCAACAATCATTGACTTGAGTCAACACAAGAGAACCGATGTAAAAATTTTCGAGATCAGGAAATTTTATCAAAAGCTCGGTTGAGCAAATAACTAATTGCTCCATTAAGCCGTTAACATTAGACTGAAAGTGGGAGACCTATAATGCGAGCGTCCTCAATGCCCCTTAATATCTAACAACTGAGCAAATGCGTTAGTTTGCTCATCAACTGCACTGACGTGAAACATTTGTAATTTTACATTACAATAATGTACCTATAATTCTTCGTTTTTTGTACTTAAAAGTAGTAGGAATTCGCTTTTGGATACTCACTGATGTTTAAAGGAATTGAATTGATATTAGGTAGAGTTTCAACAATCATTTAATTGAGTCAACATAAGAGAACCGATGTAAAAATTAAGACAAAATCACGTTGAGAATTTTCAAGATCAGAAAATTTTTTCAAAACCTCGGTTGAACAAATAACTAATTGCTCCGTTAAGCCGTTAACATTAGACTGAAAGTGGGGAAACCTATAAATCGAGCGTCTTCAATGCCACTTAATATCTAACAACTGAGCAAATGCTTTAGTTTGCTCGTGACATGTAAAGACGTCTGTAGTAGGTACTTTTTAAATAAAACTCATGTTTAATTTTTCTAAATAAGAGATAGTTCTGAGATACCCACTGATGTTTAAAAAGTATCGCTTTAAGGTGGGCTTTTAAGAATTCTTGTCTTGATTTAAGACAAAAGTAGTGATAAAAAGCAAAACAAATCAAGAGAAGCACGTTATTTAAATATTAAAATTTACATTATCCTTTTAAAGCATAAGATAAGATATTATATTATAATCTAGACAAGAAAATAAGACCAAGAAGTTGCACAAGGCAAGAGAAATTAATTAGACAATAGTTGAACGTCATGATCTTAATTAAATCCTAATACCAACGATACTTGACGTTAAAAAAATTAAATATCTAGATTTTTGGGAGTGTTTTAGAATTGTTTTTATAAAAAAAAGGTCTTGTTTCAGAAATAAAAAATACAAAAATTTAATGTGATTTAGGCTAATTTTTGTGTATCTTCCCAAAAATTAAGAAAACCTGTAAATTTTATAAAATCGATTATCCTTTCATCTATAGACACAGACTACAGAAAAATTTGAACCCTTGTTACTTATTTTCTTAAAATCAGCAAAAAAAAAACATTAATCTTAGTCTTTGGACTATAGAATTATACAGGGTTTTTCAAGTTGATGGGCTATTAGAAGTATATGAATTAGTAGAAGGAATTCAATTCTGAAACTTGGGCTCATTTGGTTATTGTTTATGCAGCTTCTTTTAAAAATATTTTCAAGTTCGATTTACATCCGGTTATACCGGAAGTCGATACCAACTTTGTTATTTTAAATGGAATGGTATATTTTTCACGCTGAATTCGAATAAAACGTGTAATTCTAAGGTAAGTTTGATAACCAACTTGTACACCTATGACGATCGGTTTCTGAGTTAAATTAATTTATAGAAAAAAAATCGCTACCACAACCCAAATTATAAAAAAATCATAACTTCCACAAAATACGACTTAGAGTGTTGAAATTTTTACTAGTAATAGCTGAATATTAGTGCTAACGCCTTGACAAAATTGAATTAATTAATTTATACAGGGCGTTCAAAATAAAATTCTAAAATTGAAAAACTTCAAACACGAATTACCTCGTTTGTTTCAAATGGCACCTGCTATTTTTTATTTTTTCAATCGATTCCTTTTTTTATCTTCTTTAGATCTATATGGATACTTTCTATTTTATTTGAAAATTTTGGAATAATTTTGAATTATTACATAAAATAGAAAGTATCCATATAGATCGAAAGAAGATAAAAAAAGGAATCGATTGAAAAAATAAAAAAAACGAGGTAATTCGTGTTTGAAGTTTTTCAATTTTAGAATTTTATTTTGAACGCCCTGTATAAATTATTTAATTCAATTTTGTCAAGGCGTTAGCACTAATATTCAACTATTACTAGTAAAAATTTCAACGCTCTAAGTCGTATTTTGTGGAAGTTATGATTTTTTATAATTTGGGTTGCGGTAGCGATTTTTTTTCTATAAATTAAATTAACTCAGAAACCGATCGTCATAGGTGTACAAGTTGGTTATCAAACTTACCTTAGAATTACACGTTTTATTAGAATTCAGGGTAAAAAATATACCATTCCATTTAAAATAACAAAGTTGGTATCGACTTCCGGTATAACCGGATGTAAATCGAACTTGAAAATATTTTTAAAAGAAGCGGCATAAACAATAACCAAATGAGCCCAAGTTTCAGAATTAAATTCCTTCTACTAATTCATATACTTCTAATAGCCCATCAACTTGCAAAACCCTGTATATACATATCTATATAGATATACACTTCTTAGTCATTTATTTATAGGCAAACTTTTTTGTACAAAAGTGGGCACTGAACAGACGACTTCGATAAGCACCCACGTTGTAATATATCAGAGTTCTTTTTTCAATCTTTAGATATCTCCGGACTTTAGTCCCACGAATTTCTTTTTTATTCTCATTTTTTAGTGCTTATTCTATATTATGGAAATATAAAAAACACTCGCTATACTCTATACACCTACTCGATATGGTACTTTTTAGAAAAGTTCTCATTTATAAGTTGGTCACTGATTTCTCGTTCACTTTGAAAAAATTCCCATCGATATTTTTTGTTCCTCAATTACTTTTAGCCTAAATGTCATTCTTCATAGACCAATTTGTGAGATATCAGAAATATTTCTCGTATCGACATTTCCTTTGAGGGAATAAGAATAAAAGCTGTTATATACCCTTAAAGCTTTGATTTTTATTTTGTATCGGTATCTCCCTTAGGTAGACGCCTACTATAATAAGAGACACGTTACAATTATTCCCTTATTAGGTATATGTACAAAAAATAGTAATAGGACTTAATATTTAATTATAACCTCAGTTCCATTCCAAGTTCAGAACCAATTTTTCCTAATTAACAAAGTAAACAAACAATAGCTGTTCATAACCAATTAACAATTCTAATAATAGCAAACTTAACAATGACATTAATTAAGTATTGAAACTGCTTGTAGCATCACATCCTATCGGTTGACCGTTTGGCCAATTTCTTTTGCATACCATTGCAAATAATTAACATACGTACATAAATATAATAAAATATTTCGCAAGAAAACGACTACCGGGAATAATTAATTCGCGTGTCTCATATGGTGACACTATTAAAATAAAAATTAATGAAATATAATTAGTTCTAGCGAAATATGTTAGAGAATAAATAGTTCAATAAGCATTTATTTATTCTTGGAGAAATAGTTGAGATGATACTGTTGCAAAATATGCTAAGATTATTGCATACGTATATCATAAAAAACGTTAACAGTATATTTTTTATAAAAAACAATTTTTAATTATTATTTTCAGTAGGTACCTACTTTTAATTATATTCCCATAATAATTTTTCTGGTTGTAAATTAATCACTTCAAAAAAATTCTACTGCAAGATTTTTTTTAGGCGACAAATTCCTTATTGTTGCGATGATCGGTAAAATAAGTAAGTAAGGTAAGTTATTTTTAGCACCTATGTCTAAATTTTCTTAAAAAAGTCTATTTCCAATAAGTATCTACTTAAGTGGAAAAAAATGACGTGTAATAAAACAACAGGAGGCGTTTTAAAAGCTTTCCGATTGAAGTGAACCAAATGTTGGAGTCATATGGCTTCGGAATGTCTGTCGAGAAGGAGATTTAAGGCATGAAAATAAAGCGATCGAGACGAAAAAACTTTTTTGCTAACCATACTTTTTCAGCCGCCTTAAAATGACATCAGTACCTACTTATGCTTTAAGTTGAATCGGAAATTTGAAAGAAGCGAAACTTTTTCAAATTTATGAAGTTGAAAATTTAGTTATATATAGGCATTCAGAATTCCAAAAACAGGAACGCGAACATTATGAATAAAAAAAGCGTTCCGACTGTTTAACGGAAGAAATATTGTTCTCGAATAAGTTTTTAGAGTGTAGTACACACCTACACAGCTTTTTTATTAAACGGTATAAATTTTCATATTATTATTGAAATCAAGTTTGTTTTTCTTTTTCAGGAAATTAATAAAAAGCGATACGATCGCTCAACGTAATAAATTGTCAAACTTACTTTCTGCAATCACCAGTGCGTTCCATAAATGGAAACCTGTAAAAAAGATAAACAAACATAATTAGATTAATTCACGGAAGTAAACAAAACACAAAATATGTAAATAAGTAGGTACAAAAAGAACCAATAAGAATGTGTACACCTTACAAACAACAAAGATAAAGTAACAAAAAAAAATCAAAATCTGGAAATTTTATATAGGACAGATAGGTAGAGCTTTTAGAAAACGCATTAAAGAACATGGAAATTTATTTAAAAATCCACAAAAGATTCTAACTATGCAACACATTTAATTTTAGAAAAGAATAATTTAAATTAAAATTTTATATACGGAAAGTAAAAGTCTTAAATTAATTCTACTTAAATGGATGGAAATAAATAAATAAATATCAAAATGTATTAATAAATGATAAATCAGCCCTTCCTCTAAATACTTAATCTTGAACCATAATTGTAAGCACCACCCACTAACAATATACCTATAAATATAAAGGGTATGTGACTAGTTTAAGTAAACTGTAAACTTCCGAAGTCTGTAATAAAATTTATGGAAATTATAACAGTGTTTTTAAGTTTTAATTATATTAAAAGTATTTTCTTTTGCATTAGTTTAAAGAAAATATTTCGATATAATATCAGAACACGTGTTGTCCTGAAATAAGCATATAGAGTTGTTATCTTTGCTATTTTGAAAAATAATGCCAATTACAGGCGTTAAAACAAATATTGATTCCACGTTTTGATTTAGGTTTGTTAAATAAATTTCCTAAAAATAATCTATAATTTATAAAAATAAATTTTAGTAAGAATTCACCTGTGTTTGTAATGAAATAAACATATTGACTTTGAGGGGGTTTCAGTACAAACTATCACTGTTTATTGATGTAATAATTGATATTAATTTGTCATAACTACTTAAAGAAAAAAGGAAATTATTAAAACCCTTTATACACTATAAATATGGGTAATGGTAGCACTTTACAGTGTGTTTCACATTGTTCCTTGAAAAATCTTAAAGAGCTCTGCTCAGTGATATGCATATTTTTAATGTAGACCCAGTGCATAGACTGCTTCAATAAAAAATGTAATCCCAAAAATGGCAAATTCGTATTAGACATTTTTTAAAGAAAAAAATAAATAAATAATTGTCCAATCAATTTAGTCATGCTTCAAAGCCCCTAATACCAAGTTTCAGTCAAATCGTATTTATAATTTAGGTGCGAATTTCGAAAAATACCAATATTTGCGAGCACCCTGTATTAACAGGATAAAATATGTTAGTTTTGGCAGAGACTGACCGAAGAGTGCGAGTTTTTTTGTAGATGAGTAACAAAATATTTCTATCTTGGATTAGGGGTGAGAAATTGTCGCTCGCCCCGTCAAATTAGTTGTGAATTTTACACCATTTTTAGCAAATATTACCATGAATTAAGGGTGTCACGGCAAATTCCTAGTGGGCTAATTTTATTTTTGTTCTTATCAACGATTTCTTTAGGTGTTTCGCTAACATTATATTAAACTAGCAGCAACACCCGGCGTTGCCCGGATAAGAATATATTACACGTTTGATGGAACATTCTAGAATATTCGCGAATTTAGAACTATCCAGAACATCCCATAATGATTCAAAACATTTTCTAACTTTTTTTTAACTTTCTGAAACATTCTTGAATGATCTTCAAGATTCTGGAACATTCTTGAACATTGCAAAATCATTCTGAAATGTTATAATAAAACATTATTTTACTTCTTAGAACATATTTGAACTGCAGCTGTAACATTCTAAAAAAATCTGCTTCATTCTCATCCCCACTCCGTGCTGTTTGCTGGGTGAATAGTGAATCGTATCACTAGACGCCTGGCGGGGATGACTAATCGATTGATAATAATTGATCAGTTATCGACCACTGAGAGTTGAAGATTACTACAGTACTAATATGGCTATTAAAAAATAGGGCTGGGTGGTAGAAAGGTGAATATTAAGGGTTATATGTATTTTTTAACGCCAAATCATAAACAAATAAAAATACCAATTTTGTCCAAAAAATTAAAAAAAGTTAGGGGTGGACAACCTTTTATATATGTATTGGATTAGCAAAACATGCAATATTTTTTTTAAGTAATAAACGACAAATTTTTTTCTTTAACATCTATTTAACGACTAATTAGCGGCAAAATACTGTCACAAAAATTTTTCGATTGGGTCAAGTTTTTTGTTAACTTTGCATACTTTACGGATTTTTCAAGTATAAAAGTGATACATGATGTATACGTAGTTGTTATGAAATGAGCATGATGGGGTGTTTTTTGCTATATAAACAGTTTATTTTCGTTTAATTTTTGATGTGCTACATGTGACTTTTCTTATTAAAATTATTTCATGTCCTAATTGTGCCTATTATGTACTTGTAAAAATTGACATTCCTTCATTTAATAGCTAGCAGCTCTTAGTTTTTTAGGGAGATTTGCATGTAAAGGTCAAAGAAAAATGTGCCACAAAATAGTCTGGCAACATTCATTTTTGTATCATTCCAGACCACCAAAACTCATTTCCGGTTCCTCATATTTTTGGGTTCCGCGCCTCAAAAGGAAAAAGCGGAACTTATAGGATCACTTCGTTGTCCGTCCGTCCGTCCGTCTGTCAATACTCTTTTTCTCAGGAACGCGTGGAGGTAGCAAGCTAAAATTTATATTAAATACTCAGGTCTATTGTCCCTTGGAGCTGTGAAAAAATTATACTTCTAAGCCAACGCAATCAAAAGATACAGCCGTTTATGCCGCAAATTTCCGCAAATTTTCGAATCAAAACCTACAGGGTACTTCCCGTGAACTTAGAATCTTGAAATTTGGTACGAAGCAACGTCTTACAGCACAGATAAAGGAAAAATTGCCAAAACCGTAAATTTTTAGTTACATCATATGATAAAAATATTTTTAATAATTTTAAAGTTACTACCCCTTTCCTCATGAACGCGTAGAGGTAATAAATTGAAATTCATATCAAATACTAAGGTCTATAATACCTTTAAGCTGTAACAAAATCAAACTTCTATGTCAACGCAATCAAAGAAACAGCAATTTAAGCCGCATATTTTCAAACTCGCAACTACTCGCAAGGGAATCAAAACCTAAAGGGTACTTCCAATCGATTTAGAATCTTGAAATTTGGCATGAAGCAATGTTTTATAGCACATATAAAGGAAAAATTCCGAAAACTTTAAATTTTTAGTTACATCACATATATACAGGTTTGTACGGAACCCTCGGTGCGCGAGTTCGACTCGCACATGGCCGGTATTTTTTCATATTAATCCCTCTCAGCTCATGATGGTCAAAAACATAAATAGAAAACTTGTTTTTGCAAAAAAACCGCAACATGTACTTTTGTTTGATACCTATAAAAGTACAAATTTACTAAATTCGTATTTGTTTGTTTTGTACCTCGGCCTTTCAAACAATAATAATTTCTTTGTTTCTTTTAGGATTAAGCTAAGTATTTATCCAAGAAAATTGTTTTCTGGTGGAAAAATCCTTGATCAAATCCTTATTGACAGAAAAACATTTCCCATCGTTTGCTTTTCCCAAACAAGTTCGTACAAACAACTAAAGTGGTTATATTTTCGGATTAGAGTAATGTATTAAGAAAATATGTATCTTGAAAAATCCTTTGTTGTTTTGGAGTCTGTACGTAGTTCACGTTTCAACCATCGCATCAGCCAAAAACGTACGTAGGATGGTCGATGTGTAAATAGTTTTATGCGTAGCGCCCACGGTTTTCGACGGGCAGTTACAAAATCATAATAACAAATTAGCACTATCAAAATTGGATGTACCTCCAACTAATTGAAAAATGGGAAAAATAACTGAAATACTGAATTTAAAATTTTAAACCATCAGATTTGTTAAGGCACTTTATATTTCAGCGTAGGTATGTTTATACTTATGTAAATATTACAAAAAAAATATTTAGTACAGTAAAATTCGGTTATAACGTACTCGAGTGGATCTTAAAAATCGGCCCCCGACATCTAAAAAATTACAAAGAACATACTTCCTTAACATCGTGAATTGTGAATACCATCGTCTTTTTCAAAATTTTGTTGTTGCTATGCAGGATTTATAAATCTTCTTATTAAAGATTGCACATAACAAGGTATGTATTTTTTTAAATTATTAATATAAGTAATTATTTGTTTTATTAATATTTTGCAAAGAATTTACTGACATAATAATATTTCTTTATAATAATTACAATTTGAAAAAATTTCCTGGTAAAACGATTCTTCTATGCAACTTATTATCTGCGATGTTAACATTAATTTCTAATTTTATTTTAGTGCGCCAGTCCCACCAACAGATAACTTGAAAACGGTTAAGTTTGGGATACGGTCTTTCATAGTCAAATCAGTCAGAAATGAGGAAAATTACAACCTCTTAAAAGATCTAGGTCGACTTAACCTGTAACCTATAATGCTACTTATTATATGTATGCATGTATATAGTCTGTGGATATGGTGTCTTGAACAGTGGCGGCTCGTGGTCGAATACGAAGGGGGTTCACAAAGTTAATAACATGTAGGTAATATCAGAACATGAAGCGTATTCCACTATGTTGTAAATGCGCCGCAGGCGAAGATTTTTATATTTTTAGGAGAAACAAATACTTATGGCATTTAATAACACAATAAATAAAAACCTTACGTCGACTTATACAGGAAATCCATTCGTTTATGTTTTGCCTACAAATGTGACAAATCCGTAACCCCTGTCTTTGTCCACTCAACACTTTCATTAGGATTACCGGCAAAAATCAGGCATGGAAAGCAAAATAATGCGTTTAATTTATTACACCCACACAACCACAAAGTTTTTTTATACTGTTGTACTTTAAACACACGTTTGAACTTTTTATTTTTTAAGGTACACTCTTGTGTCAGCTGTAGTTTTGGGCGAGGTGGACCCCTTTTCTTTATTTTGAAACGATTTTGAAAATTATTTAAATTTTCTTTAATATATTTTACCGAACACGACTCCATCATTTACGTAATATTTTAATTAACACGTATTGTGCAATAAATTTTGCGTCATTTACAATTAGTGGACTTTGAACTCTGAAATTTGAACATAATTTTTTTACTATCGGTTCCTACCAACACTAGCTTCCAGAGCCTTTAAAAATGACTCGTACTGGACATTTTCACCAGGTGGGGCAGGCTGGCAGGCTAACCGAAGTTGCAAAACCCTGGCAGACTGTCGGGTACCCGTGCCGACGTAGCACGACATTATTCAGGCTGATTCCGGCTTCTTGTGCAGTGCACCTAAACGGTGTATGTTGAGTGTATTTTATCTTCCATTTCACGCGTCCGACTACCTCTCTCTCTAACACATGGACATCAAACGGAGTATCGCTCACGTGATATGTTCAGAATCAAACTTGAACCAAAAAAGTTAGGTAAAGTCGTCAGCGACACAACAAAAATTTAAATATTTTCTATGGGTTACGGGTTGGTGTTTTGTAACTATGAACTATGAAATGGTAAAAGAGATATATATTATACGATAATCATCAATAATATAATAAATATTAAAAGGATAAAATTATATGGTGTAACTAGTTCAATTTTTAAGGGGGTTCACTGAACAAATGCACCTACAGTAAAACCGCCACTGGTCTTGAAATAAATCTTTAAAGAACTGAATTTGTTTAAGTCACTGAGTAACGTAACGTTTTTTTCTTTTCATGTTTTAATAAGTTTCATTGTAATGTCAAAATTAAGTGTAAACTTCTGAAGTCTCGCGAAATTAAATAAAACAGTAGGTGTTAATTATTTAAAATTTTGTGAAGATCACAGATTTACCTACACATTATTTATATTTGTTATTAAAAAATGTGTTACACTCAATGCACAAAGAACTCGTTTAAAATTGTCAAGTTTAATCCAACCCAACATGTTTTTTTTTTTTATTACCACTTCTTAAAAACAACCTACAAAGTTTGTTTTTGATATAATTTAGTATTAATTAAATAAAATTTTCTACATTAGTTGTACATATGAAAGAGGCACTAATATTTCCAAAATTTCTTCTCTAAACATTTCAAATAATGTACCTAATAATAAAGTTCGTCGCACGTGTGGCAATCGGAGTTTCATTGTATAGTAATACATTTAATAAGTGAGAAGCCAGCTTGAGAGAAATTGGTTAATTAATTCGACTGGATACCTTCGAGATATGCGTAACAATGGATAGGGGCTTACTTACTTGTCGATTGTTCCCACCTACCATGACTTAATATATATTATAAATTTGCAGCCTACATGTAGATACCTATAAGACGTAAGTGGTACATTGTCCGAAACATTCATTCAGGATTCAGGAGTGAATGAACATTATGTAGACATCCACGTCAACAAGAACTGAAGAAGCTACAATGGAGCAAAATGTACGTCAAGTGCATGGTAAAATTTGTGGAAGTTATAATAGTGTTTTCATTTACAACCACAACGAATTTTCTTTGGCCAACTAAAAGTAGAAGTAGAAAAGTAGAATCAAATAATTAAAGTATTTTTATCTTATCACATTATCCTAGTCGATTTCTAGTTAGTTTATTTCAGTAGGTACCAACAACTGATTCAGTACCTCTATGGTTTTATTTAAATCTCTTTTTCAAATCAAAGGTAAAAGTATTAAGAAAGTGTAATATTTTATATTTTTGGCATTTTCCAAAAATGTTCGAATAAAAAGATAAAATACATTCGTAAATTGTTATGTATGAACGAATGCTGTAGACGATGGATACCGGCGGCGCTAAAAGTTATTAGACAATTGAAGGCCGTTTAATAACATTTCTAATTCTTTTAAGATTACTCATAATTTTTTTTTTATAAACTAGTATAAACTAGCTTTAATATACCAGTGGTAGTTTTTGAGATATCTAGAAGTTTGTTTATTTTTAATTAACATCAATTTAGGAAATTTTGTCTCAAAAGTACGCTTTATGCAACATTTTCACCTTTATACAATATTGCAGGGAAATATTTTTCTTGACATTTACAACTTCTTACATTTGACAACGTATTGTGCTACAAAACAAAATAACTGCCACATTACATTTTTATGAGCGGAAATATGGTAATACTTCTGTGTATGTGTAAAGGTATATATTGGACCACAAATCCTTGATAAGACGAGAGATTCCTTAAGGATTTTACTAAAAGGATAAAACTTCTTCCAACATAGTGAGTGAGGAAATTATACAAGCTGTTGTTCAAGAATTTCATACAATTTATATTTTTGTTATATAGTTACGTATCTAAACAGCACAAAGAAACTTCAACAAGTATATTTATCACAAAGTTAGGAACTTGTTTCGGCTTAACATTTTCATCCTGAATAACATAGGTAATTGTAGTGGTAAAGTTATTAAAATTGTAATATTCTACAAAATGTTGTATGAAAAATTTCGTAGGATAGCAAAAAACCATCACACTACTATATTTATTTCTGATTAAATTTCATAAAAACTGCACCAAACAAAGTTTAGAAGTTATTTACGTTTCTAAAGATGGAAAAGGTATTTTATAGAGACATAATAATAAATTTAAAACAGCGATAAGGTTGTACTGCAAAGTCTTGAATAGTTCAGATAAACAGACATACAAAAAAATGACTATAAATGATGGTGTAGCGCGTAGCTGCGTATATCTTGGTCGGATCAACTTACAGATGATGAAGAACTTTCCCGGCTCAATAAAGGGCGAGAAATAATAACCAATGTTAAGAAAAAGAAACTGACATATGACACCTTGGCGTGTAATAAGAAAGAATGAAAAATAACTACATAGTCAAATAATAAAATGAAACAAACAGACATATCTACATTTCTGCTTATTGCTAGAAAAATATAGTTCAACCGAAGCAATAGCAAAAATTAAAACTAGAACTAAATTGAAAATGTCAGAGATTCGCTCGTAAACTATAAAAAAGTTGCCTGTGGATCAAATTACATTTCAGAAGAAGGAAGAAACGTCGAAGGACATCAGTAGCAAATTTTCTACGATTTATCTGATGAAAACCTTCGAGTGCGTCTGTTTCGGGTATGCGTGCAGGATGCATTATCTAAGAAGGAAGAAGGAAAGGAAGGAAGGTAAGAAGGAGGAATCTTAGACAAGGAAAGAGAGGGGACTGGTAATGTTCGATATTACGATAACGAACGATGTGTGACCGAAATCGAAGCGAGCGCCATTAAAAAGGTGACAAACAAAGAATTGTCACCCATTTGGTTTGGTGACAGAAAGTACGTGTTAAGAGTTTTTTTTATGAATTATGTGGTTAGTATAAAATGGTTGGATGTTCGACATACGGCTGCCAAAGTCGCAGTGAAAGAAAACAGCCTGGAGTTACGTTTCACAGTTAAGAAAAAAATTGCTTCTGTGCAATGCAGAATCATTTTAGTCCCAAATTTACAAATTTACGAAACGATGCTCCTGTCTATGAAACGACGACTACAATACATTAATATTAACACAGAGACATTACGTATAACAAATATTATAGCGATTTTCATTCATGTTTCATACTTGATAAATTATGCATACAGTATAATCGTTAATTTATCCATAGGCGTAGTTACTGATTATGTATAAAATATTGGCGTTATATTCGTCATTAGATAGCAGGTCCGACGGAAGCCTTTTTGGGTGTATTTATAGTAAACCCTACATACGAAAAACTTCCCTTTGTGGAATTCCACGTTCGAATTATATATTATATTATATAATGTTTATATGGCGCATGCTGCATGCTCGACTTTATTCCTTCGATTGTTTTGCACTGAAAGGGGTTTTTTTCTCCAAAATTCTTCCGAAGAACTGTTTTTCATAAAGGTGGGAAATAAAATTGTTTTAATCGTTTAAATTAAAAACAAAAAATGCACTGCTTATTTGAGCAGTAATAATATGTTTATTACGTACGTCATCAAACAAAAAATAAATTCTTATTCCTTTAAATTATAACATTTAATTCAGTTAAATGCAAAATTGAAGTAAATTCCTGTAAGAACTAACGTTCCACAATTTTAAATGTTAGTTGTATTGTAATTATATTATATTAATAATATCTATGCATGTATGATATAAGTAAAGTCTCCTACTTGTTTTGTTTGATAAATGTTTTTGGTATTACTTATTTATTCTATTTTTTTTTTAATAAATTTCAGTCACAGGCGAGATTATTGTAGGATTCCTTTTTTTCTTTATATCTGCTTTATTTTTTTTAAGTAGCACGAAAGAGAGTAAATGTTCATATGTTACACTTCTGGCGCAACTGTCCGCCATTAGATTGGTGACGATCGGTCACACTGCCGGACGCCGCGTTATCAGTCCTCTCTCTTTCCTTGTCTAAGGGAGGAATAAATGGCCAAACAAGCAGATGAACGTAAATAAGGAGGGATAGCTGGATAAATGGATAAAAGGAAGAATATGTTAATAGATGGATGGATATATAGATAGAAAAATAGATTGAAGACTGGACGAATAGAGGGAAGGAAGAAAGGTTACACGAAAGGAAGGAGAAAGGGAACACTGAAGGAACGAAAGGGAAAGAAAGAGTCGTGGGAAAGAAGTAAAAAAGAAAGGACAGAAAATTAGCTAGATAAATGGAAAGATGGAGGAATATCTAAATAAATGGACGAAAGGAAGAATATACTGACGGATGAATTGATGCATGGAGAGATAGGTGGATGAATTGAAGGAAGAAAAGAAAGCTGAATCAACGGATGAAAGGAAAAATAGATTGACGGATGGATGAAAAACGCATGGATAACTAGCTAAATTGACGTAAGGAAAAAAAAAAGAAATAATGATAACTGGCTAAATGGATGGAAGAAGGGCGGAGAGTGCCTGGATAAATGAAAGAATAGATTGATGAAGGTTTGGAAATATGAATGAATAGATTGATGAATAGGTGAAAAGAAGGAAAAAGTATTACTGGTTGGATGGATGGAAAGAAGATGGAGGAATATCTGAATGAACGAATCAAAGGAAGAATAGATTAATGGATGGAAGGACAGAAGGTGAAAAATGGTTGTGGGATGGAAAGAAGGAAAAAAGAGGAAATAACTGGCTAAACTGACGGAAGGAAGGAAGGAAGAAAGAAAGAAAGGAGGGATAATGGGCAAATAGACGGAAGGAAGAACGGAGCGACAACTGGCTAAATGTATAGAAAGTAGGAACAAAAGAGAGATACCTGCCTAAAGGATGGAAAAATGAAGGAGAGGTACCTGAATCGGTGGATGAAAGGAAGAACATATTGATGAAAGAATAGATTGGTGAATGGAAGTATAGGCGAAAGGAAGGAAGGGTAGACAAAAGAAAGGAAAGAGAAAACGATGGATGGAAGATTAGTTTGGTGAATGAATAGATAGATGAAAGGAAGGAAGAGTAGATAAATATAAGGAAGAGTAAACAGGTGGAAGGAAGAAAGAGTAGATTGATGGATGAAAGAAAGAAGGATATCTGGTTAAATGGATGGAAGTAAAGATTTGTATGAACGAATCAAAGGAACAATAGATTGACGGATGGTCAACAATCCGACAGATACGTGGATGAATTGAAGTGTGGCGGATATAAAATATATAAAAAATTGTGGAGCGATAAATTTTGTTTCGTGATATTTCGCGTATCGATGGGACATTCAACCTTTGATTCTTTTGTAAATATTTCAAAGTACCTACGAATTCTTTTGTATGATATTTCCTTGTTATCTGTATTAATGTAAATATTTTTCTTCCTGTGTAAATACTTCAAACTCCTATTCTTTTGTATTCTATTTCTATACCTCAATTACTTTATTACTTGTACTTTCCGATAATCCTATATATATACAGGGTTTTTCAAGTTGATGGGCTATTAGAAGTATATGAATTAGTAGAAGGAATTCAATTCTGAAACTTGGGCTCATTTGGTTATTGTTTATGCCGCTTCTTTTAAAAATATTTTCAAGTTCGATTTACATCCGGTTATACCGGAAGTCGATACCAACTTTGTTATTTTAAATGGAATGGTATATTTTTTACGCTGAATTCGAATAAAACGTGTAATTCTAAGGTAAGTTTGATAACCAACTTGTACACCTATGACAATCGGTTCCTGAGTTAATTTAATTTATAAAAAAAAAATCGCTACCCCAACCCAAATTATAAAAAATCATAACTCCCACAAAATACGACTTAAGAGTGTTGAAATTTTTACTAGTAATAGCTGAATATTAGTGCTAACGCCTTGACAAAATTGAATTAAATAATTTATACAGGGCGTTCATCTTTCGTTTACTAACCGCATGACGCCTGTACCCTTCAATATTTCTTAATTACACTTTTACGATGGGTTTCTCTGGTGGTTTGGTACTACAATAATTTATTTCTTAGTATTTATTATCTCTAAAAATTACCCATTCTTTGTACCACCCCATTGGTAGGTACCCTACTTTCACCTACTATCCATTAGGACATATGGACATTTCTTCTTTTTCAATTTTAAATCACTCAGGCAGTTCTTCTCTGACCTTCACTTAAATCTTTGACCTACCTGCGCTCTTCTTTTGTTAAATTGTAAATATATTGTTATTCTTTATTGTTGTGTTATTTTTGTTATTTGTTGAAGTCCTCCGTAAATCATAAAGGACTAAATTGGTCCCTTCGCAAAAGACCAAAGAAAAAAGAATGGATTAAAGAAAAATAGACCGGTGTATGGATTGTTGGATGGGTAGATGGAATAATAGATCAAACACGCGCACGCATCGGTGACGATAACGATTATTACTTTCTCGATGTACTGTCTAGGTTGGAAAGCACAGATCGTTCCTGTACAAACATATCTTCTAAACTCTATCTTCTTTAATAAGGTTTTGTACGCCCCTAAAATTAGTACTTAGTTGAAAATGATTTACGCTAATATTTATTTGAAATTGTTTGTTCTCTCCTGAAGCCCCTTTAAATAAATAAATAAATAGCGCGTGTCTACCTACGCAATACTTACTAGCGTAAGTGTACCAGTGAATGTACATACATTGACGTTTTTTCAAATGTTATTGTCTTATTCGAAGAAATCGTCGCAAGCTGTCGATTCAATTATCTTTTATATTGCTTGGCCGCAGTTGAAAACTGTCGTTCATTCGTTGGTGGTGAGGAGCGAAGAGTAGTGTGATTGTCCGGGATCCCGGAGGTACCGCAATTACTACTTTTTATTTTATTGCGTTGCGTGAACGCGCCCGACCGCAATTGAGATGTCACGAATGAGTAATGAAAACATTAATTTCGCCTGCGACCGAAAAGTTAACTCAGTCACGTTGCTTTTTGACACACGTACACAACAAAGCGATTAAAAACTTTCACACTTAACTCCGTTTAATATACCACCTTATTATTATTATATGGTTTCGCGTGGGTTAATTACTGTATTAAATTAAAGATTTTTTTATTATAATATTGTATTGCGTTATTCTAAATAATGTAAGTTGGAACCAATGGGTTGAAGCAAAAGGTACTGGGAGGATGGATAGAAGAAAAGACGGGGCGGGGCGAATGGATAGATGGAAGGATGTATTTATGAAAGGAAAGCATGGATAAATAGAAGGGGTAAGAATAATGGAAGGATGAATTAGGGTAAAAAGGAAAAAAGGATAATGAAATATACAAAAGAAGGATGGAATGGAAGAAGAAGGAAGTATTGAACAATGCATAGATGAAGGGAAGGAAAAAAGAAAGGGTAAAGGGATGAAAGGAATGTAGGAGTAAGGAGGAGGAGATATCTGAATGAATAAAAGGGGGGGTATCAGATAATAAGATGAAAGGAAGGGTAGAATGGAGGGGGATAAAAGGAAGAACGAAAGAAGGTGGGATAACTGGTTAAATGATGGAGAGAATGAAGGAGGGCAACTGAATTAATGGATGGAGAGGAGGAAGAGTTAAAATAACTGGCTGAATGAATGGAATAAAGTAAGAACAACTAGATGGATAGATGAAAGGGGCGAAAGAGGAATAGCTGGATGAATGAAAAAACAGATGGATGGATAGATGGAAGGAGGGAGGGATGTGGCTAAATTGATAGAGGGGGAGGAAGGAGGGACAACTCATTGAATGGATTGAGGGAAGAAAGGATGGATGAAAGATAGATTGTTGGTTAGATGATTAGAGGGAAAGAAGAATTGATTAGTAACTGGTTACATTGATGGAGGGAAGAAAGGAGGGATAACTAGCTGTATGGATGAAGGGAAGACAGGGGAAATGGCTTAATGAATGGATGAAAGATAGACTGTTGGTTGGATGATTAGTGACAAGGAAAGAAGGATTGGTAACTGGGTAAATGGATTGAAGGAGTATGGAGACTGGAAGGGACGAAGGGAAGTAAGGAGGCATGACTGAATGAATGGATGAAAGATAAATTGTTGGATGGATGATTAGAGGGAAGGAGGAAGGAAAGAAGGATTGGTAACTGGCTAAATTGCTCGAGGAAAGGAAAGAGGTATAACTGGCTAAATTTATGGAAGGAACGAAAGAAGGGTAACTGGCTGTATGGATGATGGTGGGAAGAAAAGAGGAATGGCTTAATGAATTGATGAAAGATAGACTGTTGGTTGGATGGTTAGTGACAAGGAAAGAAGGATTGGTAACTGGCTAAATTGCTGGAGGAAAGGAAAGAGGTATAACTGGCTAAATTTATGGAAGGAACGAAAGAAGGGTAACTGGCTGTATGGATGATGGTGGGAAGAAAAGAGGAATGGCTTAATGAATTGATGAAAGATAGACTGTTGGTTGGATGGTTAGTGACAAGGAAAGAAGGATTGGTAACTGGGTAAATGGATTGAAGGAGGGATAACTGACTGGAAGGGACGAAGGGAAGAAAGGAGGCATGGCTGAATGAATGGATAAAAGATAAATTGTTGGATGGATGATTAGAGGGAAGGAGGAAGGAAAGAAGGATTGGTAACTGGCTAAATTGCTGGAGGAAAGGAAAGAGGTATAACTGGCTAAATTTATGGAAGGAATGAAAGAAGGATAACTGGCTGTATGGATGGAGGGAAGACAGGGGGAATGGCTTAATGAATGGATGAAAGACAGACTGTTGGTTGGATGATTAGTGACAAGGAAAGAAGGATTGGTAACTGGCTAAATGGACGGAAGGAGGAATAACTGGCTAAATAAATGGAGGGAAATAAGGAGGGATAGCTGCATGAATGGAAGAAAGAATAGAAGAATAGAGTGATAGGTGGTTAATGGAAATAGGATGGATGAATAGATTGATGTATGGGTGGATAGACTGACGAATGGGTGGAAGGAAAGAAAGAAGGATGGATGAAAGGAAAGATAGGTAAATATCCAGAAGAAGAAGAACCATAATGAATAACGAGTTACAATAAGTAAGTTAGAGTGGTCAAATAGGTGCTAGATGGAAAATATTGTCTTCAATCATCCTAATTGTCGTAGGTTGATATTTAACCCATATTAAATAACAAGGATAGATACGTTATGAAAATATTTAATCTACTTATTATCTATACAACTAATATTATAAATGCGAAAGTAACTCTGTATGCTACACAATCACGCCTAAACTACTGAACCGATTTAAATCAAATTTGGTACAGATATAGTCTAGAGTCTAAGAAAGGACATAGGCTACTTTTTAATGCAAAAAAAGAGCTATAAGGGGTTGAAATGAGGATGAAATTGTGTATGGAAATTACGTGGATTTCAAAGCCAGAAACTTGAAACATCTTTTAGGCTTTTGAGAGATATATTAAATACGATATTTAGTTCGTAAAAAATTTACCCTTAAGGGGGTAAAAATAGGAGATGAATGTTTTTGTGTGATGACGTCGGTTAAAAAGCTTACGGCCTAAAAAATAAAAATATAGAAGAAAAAAAATTAAAATGCTGCCGAAAGTCACTATTCAACGCGGACGAAGTCGCGGGCACCGCTAGTTATGAATAGGTCTGACAATTAAGTACATAATAAAAAATTATAATAAATTATTTTAAATAAAGTAAATAGATAAATTTTGAATGCGTCCCAAATTATTTAACCGAACAACTTTTTAATAAATTATTTTCGAAATCTAAAATAAAATTGTTCCCTTCAATATAATGTTCGTGTACTCGATTCCCGTAGAATAGGATTGTGGATGTAGGACAATATCCTTTACTCAGTTATTAGGGAGGCATGCACTTCTGCATAATTAATATAGGGAACTTTCCAAATGGAGTTCGAAGACAGTTTATTTCCGTAACTACTTAACTGCTTTACTACACCCCCTAACTAACTGACTTAACGGTACTACCAACTTTTCAAACTTTGTAACTTATTTGACCAGTTCAGCTACATTCGAGTAAAGTAAAAGTTGTTGAGTTCGTAAAGGAACCACCAAAAATAAATTTTTATTAACGTACTGATTTGTTAAAAAGGAAGAAATGGAAATGAAATCAAAATTATCTTAGGCTGATCTATGGCTATGTAGACAATATTTTCTGTTTATTTTCACTCACAAGGAGAATTTTTAATTAAAAACTAGCAATTCAGATGTTTTCATATTGGAACAATTGCAGCAAAGGTGGGCGGGGTTTACATTATAAACTTAATTCCATTATTAGTGTTTATTCTTCCCAATTAGCAGGGCCATTAACAGGTATGTATTAGATATATAATAATAAATTGTGTAACATATTCACGTTTGTTCCAATGTCAAAACTGACATGACATATCATACAATGACCTACAAAAAGTAGATAAAATTTATTTTATTGCCAATTAAACAGCAGTATAAACGGTTTGTTTTCCCGGGATTTGCGAGCGTGTTTCCGTAATACATATTTCGTTCAAAACTTTATTATGTCGTTTACGATTTTGCTCTGCAATAATTTAAACAATGAATTTCGTTGATTAAAATAAAGCACCTTCAATTCGTCCAAATACTAACTACGTCGCAACGATGCGGAATTACGCATTAACGGCCTTCTATTATTAATTCGGAGGCCAATTAAATGAAAAATCGAAAATTTCGTTTCATCAAACGATACTCGTAATAAAGTCGTCGTTCAATTAAACTTCATGGAAATGTTGTCTTCGAACGCATCTGCATCATTATCATCGTTCATTCATCGTCACACGCACGTTTTCTTGCATGCGTACAAATATTTACTGCTCATTTAAAGTCAGTCGAAACGACAAATTTATTATCGATGAAACAATAGTCAATCAAGGATCGATTGATGTTGTCGTTTATTATAATACATACAATGTAATTATTATATATATTTAATTGTCGGTAATTACACGTGCTCTTACGACTTACAATTACTGATTACATTATAAGTACAACCTAAATATGTATATAGTAATTTTATGTTCAAGATTTGCTTTTTAAATGAGTATGTTCTGCCTACAAAATAACATTCCATAGTTTAAGTCTATTGTTATATGTGATTTACATCAAACTTATGGTTACATAAGTGTATACAGAAGGTGCTATCTGTACAGAATTCATTTTTACCTTTTTATTAATTTTAAGTACAAGAAAAAATAAACGTAAGTGTCACGACGTCAGTGTAACTTTCGAGCAAGCTAAAGAACTTGCTCAGTTGTTAGATGTTGTGTGGTATTGAAGACGCTCAAAATATAGGTCTCCCTTCCTCCAATGTAATGCTAATGGATCAGTGCTAAAGCCTTTAAAAATAGTAAAACGTGAAAAATAATTATAGTAGGATGAAATGAATATAACAGAAATGAAAGGAAACATAGTTTACGGTCGATCTGGGGTCGGGAAGGGGAAGGGGGTGAGTTTTTAAGGATAAAAAACGGTTTTCCTTGATTTTCGAAAAAACTACAACTCTTATGGAAAAAAGTTAAATGGCAGAGTTGCAGGTAATAAAAAGATCTACAACTTTTGTATTTACACTTTTTTCGCATAACCTCAAAATTTATGTGCAAAATTCAAATAACCAAGTTTTTGGTTTTTTTTTTTCAAAAAAAATTTTTTTCACGAAATTTGGTGAAAACTTACCTATTTATGTCCCAAACACGCTGTATTTTTTTTTATTTGAAACATTTATTTTTTCACCTTATTTTGACTTAATATCGAAAAAACACCCTAATTTTTAATCGAAATTCTCACGTCAAAATATCTGCTTTTTTAAAAAGGTTGGTGGGCTTTTTCTTCGTTGAAATCTCTTCTTTCTGATGGTGTGAAAAAAATATACATTACTATGGTAAGTTTTCTCAGGAAATGCAAAAAATAGTTGTTCTAAACATTAAAGATATGATTTCAAAAAAATTACAGCGTGTTTGGGACATAAATAGGTAAATTTTCACCAAATTTCGTGAAAAAACTTTTTTTTGTAAAAGAAAAATAAAAAATCAAAAAATTGGTTATTTGAATTTTTCACATCAATTTTGAGGTTATGTGTAAAAAGTGTAAATACAAAAGTTATAGATCTTTTTATTACCTACAACTTTGCCGTTTAACTTTTTCCTATAAGACTTGTAGTTTTTCCGGAAATCAAAGAAAACCGTTTTTTACCCTTAAAAACTCACCCCCGTTCCCTTCCCGACCTCAGATCGCCCATAAATTATTTTTCCTTTCATTTCTGTTATATTCTCTTCCTTTTCCAATGGGTTTCATTCTACTATAATTTTTTTTTTGTTTCAAAAATTATCGACCCTGGTAAACCGAGGTAAGAAAGCTTTAAAAATTCTAGGGGTGTTATTACTCCCGTAAACTCATTACATTTTAGTGAGATATTCAATTCCTGGACTGACTTTTGAGAATACTGTTTAGTTGTGTTAATCATTTAATTTGTAAATGAATGAATCAATTAGTTCCTAACGTGTTTATTTTCTACTCGGTTTATGTAGTGCTTAAATTAATTAATTACTTTGATTAGGCGACGTCTATCTAACGAATTATATAATTAATTATTTTCTTGTTCAATCGACATTACATTATCCTTGCAGTTGGGTTTTTGTGCTTCCGCAATTGAAATAGTTAACCGAATAAGAATTGTTGTACCCATCATTAGTGCCTGATAACCAGTTATCATGTGGGTTAATAAATTTTTGGTAAATTAATTAACACTTGCTTCATTTATGCGAGTAAAAAACGCATTTATTTTTTGGTCGTTTTTAGTACGTTACTCCCAGAAAAGAAATCTCTGTGAAGGTTAAATAATAAAATTAATGTGTGCAGAATAACTTACTAACACAGGCATATAAACAGACAATTATTTATAATTAATGGTGGATGTAATGTACATTTTTTCTATCCTAAAATAAGAAAGTTTCTGCAATAAATAGAGCGATGACTCTATCTGTAATTATTTAGAAGAATTTTGTAAGCGTTATTTCGCGATAAGTGGCAAGTGCCAATCTAAAAATAGAACCGACAATGTTTGAAGGCGTTGATTAATTATTATTATCCGCTTAATGCAACAACAAATGATTGAGAAACCAGGACCAAGAGTCGCAGCCGTAGCGTTACGTGTATCTGGAGCAGCAGATGCCTTAGGTGTAGGCAGAACTGGTAGGTAATACGTATATACGCACTTTGTACAGATAGATAATGGGTGAACACAAAATTGACAAATATATGGATCATTAGTTAACAACCGTTAACACTTGGCATAGTTTTCAAGGAAAATCAACACATTTGTTTTGAATTTCATACAGACAAATGTCATTATTAATATCTGAGAAAAAAATAATAAAATAAAATACAATGTGATGACGGATAAGAAAAATATGTGCCTACAGAATGGTGTGTACATAGGCACTATAAAGCAATTTCTATTGTCTTATTTATGAGAAAATAAACATCTTTTAGTACTTTACATAAAGTATGGGACATTTCACGTAGAACGAATAATGAAAACAGAAGTGAGGTTCTGAAATTCCGAGCATATTTGTACTTCTAGGGGATATGAACGCGTTTACATAATGACAGAACATTCTCGAACCTTCTGGAATATTTTTTATCCATCTGGAAAATATTAAGAACATAAAAACCTTTTGGAAATTTCCAGAAACTTCTGGCGAATAATGGAAGATTCTCGAGACTTCTAGAAAATTATAAATCATCCTCCTGGGATGTTCTAGAACAATCTCGAACTTTCCTAGATGATTCTCGAACCTTAGGGGGGGTATGAACGTGTTTATTTTACAGGAAAATGTAAAAGAAAGTAACGCAAAGCATCGACATTATTTATTTTCGACTATTTATCCTCTTGGTGTTTTTTCACACTGAGTTGTGACCTGGCATTAAGAGGGCTTGCAGCCTCTGACATTTTGCTTCCTGAGACTTACTTTACATGGTAGTATAGGTACTCTGATTGGTGTTAAAAAAATATATTATGTAAATAATAAAATTGAAGCAGCTTTTGTGCAGTCAGTCCACATAATCAAACGAAATGTAGGCCGACAATCTGCAATATATACCGACATAAAATATGCACAATATCTGACTTTCGTCACTCCATGAATGATATTTCCCCAATGTAATTACAAAATTTGTTACGGCGCGCTATAAACGAACGAACGGTTTTATTAATATTTTTAACTGCCATTTTAACAACCGGTATTATTGTCGTAACCCGCCAATTGGTACCGTAAATTACAAAAACAGTGAGCGATTTTATAGAAACGAGGGACGATATGATTTTACTTACCCATATATTGCCCCATTTCACTTATTAAAAAAAATTACTAATTTTTTTAATTACTGAACTTAATAATGGGGGATTATTAACAATTATATTGAAATATGTGGCATCATAGGTTCAATTGCTACTGAAGTAAAATTGTTTTGGAAAATAAACTCGAAATATATTTTAATATGCGCCATACGATTTTGTGAATTTTTAAAAAGTTATACTAACCTCGAAAGATTTAGAAAAGTTGATTGACGAAGTACTTTTCATAATAAATTTTACGGTCTAAATATTTATTAATAGATTTATTTAGTAAATCAAAAACTTTTTGAAAAAAAATATTAACTGTAGGTAATGCTGAAATTAGTATTTCATTTCTTTATTTTATTTTATAAATTTTTAATACCTATATATTTTCTTGAAATTAGCCAAATTCACTTAGAAAGTCTGCATCTATACAATAGAAAATACTATTTCCAAAATCAGAACCAAGAAAATATATTCAAAAAGTCATCTTTTGTATTTTATATGAGGAAGAATCTATATAACGTTTATATATATATATTATGAAAATTTCCGGAACGTTCAAAATTGTTTAGATTCCAAAACTTTATATAGACTTCAATAATATTCTCTAGCCTTCTGGAAAATTGTAGAACATTCCCGAACTTTTTTAAAAATACAAGAATATTTTTTATCCTTCTGGAAATTTATAAAACATTCTGGAACCTTCCCTAGGATATTTTTGATCATTCTGGAAATTTTCAGAACATAATAACCTTCTGGAAAATTCCAGAACATTCTTCAATCTTCTGAAGAATTCTAGAAGGTTCTTCTGGGAAGTTCTAGAAAAGTCTCGAACTTTCTTGCACCTTCTGGAAAATTCTAGAGTATTTTTATTCTTCTGGAGATTTTTTGAACATTCTCAAACCTTTTGGAGAATTCTAGATTATTCTCGCACCTTCTAGAAAATTTTATTCTTTTCTGGGGTGATATTTTTTTGACCCCCATATTTTCGAAACCGAACCCTACCGCTGAAAACCAAAATCTTTATCATGGATAGAGCAATGCACACTTCATTTTTGCTTTAATTCTTGAGGTACATAACTAAGTCGTAAATAAAGTCTTGTAGTTTTGGTCTATTACCCTTGTTAATTTTTATGATAATAATGATTTAAAAGGACCTGCGGATTCTACTATATCTTTGGGACAAGTTTAGTTCAAGTGCTTATTCTTGTTTAAATTGCGTTCGCAATTTCTTATATTTTTTTTGTTTTGATTTAAGAAGAAATTTCATCAGTTATTGACAGTTTTCAAATCCATAATTTTCAGATGGAGTACCCCGTCTCACTACTTCATAAATATTCGTGTAAATTCCTGACGCAAATGGAAAGCGAAATGTTTAAAAGATTCGTTGTTTGCATTACCAAATCCGTCACCGACGAACTGTCTCCTATCGGTAAACAAACCGAAATTACAAGGACTTGGCTGTCCAATTATTACTTTTGCACTGTTTAACACCTCGACACACAAAAGTATAATGTTTTTTTTTTAATGGTTTAAACGGTTGAACTACCTCCACAAAATAATAATAAACTTCATTTGATTTTTTACTTTGCTTTGACACTTGTGAAACGTTTTTAATAATGGGGGGACTAAAATTAACAGTCTACTAATTCTTGAGCCACCATTTTGAATATATCCCAGTCCCTAGATGGTTTTAAGGTCGGCAGAAATTTTAATTCCATGGAGTTAACTTTTTGATACATTAACAATAAAAAAGTTTCTCATATGCTCTGCTCATGCCAAACAACACTACATACGCTTAATTTAAAAAGTACTAACTAAGTACTACGAGTATATATAAATATATGTAAATGTTTCGAACAATTTCCTGGTTTCGTTTTCTATTTTACTTCTTTATGAACTGATTGTATATTAATAATGTATTAATTAAATAAATCAGATTTTGTAGTAGGTATATTTCCCTTTTCCACTCAGTAAGTGTTTATTGTAGTATTGTACGTGGTACCTTCTCAGGTAGATGCTTACTACAATTTTGTTAATTAGTTACTGAGTTTCAAAACCCGTCCAGACAGCAGAAGTTGACAAGATAATGGTAATGTCAAGACGGTGGTTATTTTATAAGAGTTAGCAATCCTTTTATCCATGATCGTATAAAATAAAATTTGCGCTTTCGCGAACGGAGATGCGACGTTAGTCGCCACTAAATTATCTTGTTCTAATTTCCGAGGTGGAAACGGGGAGCATTATTTACGCCTTTTTGCCTTGGCAAATAATTACAAAGTGGAGAAAGTCACCGTCTGTCTGTCTGTCGGTCGGTCGTTTACATTACAAGTAGGTTATCCTTATATGGCCATCGTTCTTACTTACTCACTAAATTAAAAAACCTTTTCGATATACGTACAATGTACATATATCGAATGCACATACATACATATACATAAACATATTAAGTATATGGATACATAAACATATGCATACTGCAATCCACACTGGCATCATTTGCGAACGTGTGTTATCGTTTTTTGCCATCTATCAATCTCACGCTGGCGTTTATTCGCCTCGTTACAATAAATTACAAAAAAAAAAATAAATACAAAAGATAGAAAGCTTTTATTACGAGTATTTATAGGGAAAGTACGCACAGGACAACTGCAATAACGCTTATAAGGGCGAATTTCGTTAACAAATAGTTGTCTATTATCTTGAAAGTGCTGCTCGTTGTTTTCACAAAAACATGCTCGTTTTGTTCCCTGACAGCGGCGAGATTAATAAACAACGCCAAAGAGTAAAGACTGCGCCATCTGTACAGAACAGCGACACCAATTTGTTGATTTAATGGCATTTCCCCACCACAGAGGGCGCTTATTAAGCAGTCTGGGGCATTTTCATAAACGATTAGATCATACGTATTTTTTTGTAATAATTAAACATACTGCAATCCACACTGATATTATTTGCGAACCTATGTTATCGTTTTTTGCCATCTATCAATCTCACGCTGGCGCTTATTCGCCTCGTTTCAATAAATTACAAAAAAAAAATAAACACAAAAGATAGAAAGCTTTTAATACGAGTGTTTATAGGGAAAGTAGGCACAGGACAACTGCAATAACACTTATAAGGGTGAATTTCGTTAACAAATAGTTTTCTATTAACTTGAAAGTGCTGCTAGTTGTTTTCACAATTTGTTCCCTGACAGCAGCGAGATTAATTAACAACACCAAACAGTAAAGACTGCGCCATCTGTAGAGAACAGGCACACCACTTGGTTGATTTAATGTCATTTCCCCACCACAGAGGGCGCTTATTAAGCAGTCTGGGGCATTTTCATAAACTATTAGATCATACGTATTTTTTTGTAATAATTAAACATACTGCAATCCACACTGATATTATTTGCGAACCTATGTTATCGTTTTTTGCCATCTATGATCTCACGCTGGCGTTGATTCGCTTCGTTACAATAAATTACAAAAAATAAATAAACATAAAAGATAGAAAGCTTTTAATACGATTGTTTAAATAGGGAAAGTAGGCACAGGACAACTGAAATAACGCTTATAGGGGTTAATTTCGTTAACAAATAGCTTTCTACTAACTTTAAAGTGCTGCTCGTTGTTTTCACAAAAAAATGCTGATTTTGTTCCCTGACAGCGGCGAAATTAATAAACAACGCCAAACAGTAAAGACTGCGCCATCTGTACAGAACAGCGACACCAATTTGTTGATTTAATGGCATTTCCCCACCACAGAGGGCGCTTATTAAGCAGTCTGGGGCATTTTCAGAAACGATTAGATCATACGTTTTTTTTTTGTAATAATTAAACATACTGCAATCCACACTGATATCATTTGCGAACCTATGTTATCGTTTTTAGAAATCTATAAATCTCACGCTGGCGTTGATTCGCTTCGTTACAATAAATTACAAAAAAAAATAAACATAAAAAATAGAAAGCTTTTAATACGATTGTTTAAATAGGGAAAGTAGGCACAGGACAACTGAAATAACGTTTATAGGGGTTAATTTCGTTAACAAATAGCTTTCTACTAACTTTAAAGTGCTGCTCGTTGTTTTCACAAAAAAAATGTTCATTTTGTTCCCTCATAACAGCGAGATTAATAAACGACATCAAACAGTAAAGACTGCGCCATCTGTAGAGAACAGGCACACCACTTGGTTGATTTAATGGTATTTTCCCACCACAGAGGGCGCTCACTATGCAGTCTGGGGTATTTACAGAAACTATTAGATCCTATGTACTTTTTTAAATAATTAAAACTACTGCAAACCACACGAACATCATTTGCGAAAGTGTGTTATCGTTTTCTGCCATCTATCAATCTCACGCTGGCGTTTATTCACCAAGTTACAACAAATTACAAAACAAAAATAAGCACAAAAAAAGGAAAGCTTTTATTACGAATGTTAAAAGGGAAATTAGGCACAGGACAACTGCAATAACGCTTGTAGGAGTGAATTTCGTTAACAAATTCTATTAACTTCAGCCAGTTATTTAAAAAAAAATGCTTGTTTTGTTCCCTGACAGCAGCGAGATTAATAAACAACACCAAATAGTAAAGACTGCGCCATCTGTAAAGAACAGGGACACCAATTTGTTGATTTAATGGCATTTCCCTACCACAGAGTTCGCTTATTATGCAGTCTGGGGCATTTAAAAAGAATTACAAATTAATAAAAATATAAATTAAAATAAATAGAATAAACTCAAATAGAAGCTTGTGATACATGGTATTACAACAAATCATTCGAAACAATTTACTAATTCCAAAATTATGGTTTAAAATGACAAATATGGGCTAACAGTAGGTAGAGATTATCAAGTTGGAGACGTAAATTCGCTATATGTGCAGCTTTCTGGCCAAAATGGGTTAGTACAGTTTAACAAACTTCATGTAACTGCTGCTGAAACAGCTTCTCGAATAGTTTAAGCCTGGAATCACGATCCATATCTACGTATATACCTCTCCATATAGACTTCTGACCGCACTATTTGCCATCTAGTTTAACATTAGTAGACGTATCTATCAAAGTTACTTAATTTATTTCTCTCGTGGTCTAAGAACTGACAGCAGCAATTGTAACTATGCACCCAACGTTATAATTATAAAATATTTTTTAGTATTATCCAAAGGCCAAAGTTATCCCCATTAATGAACTGAATAAATTAAGAAAAAAATATTGCAGCTAGTGAACAAAGTGCTTTTCTTCAGCTACCCCGAATTTTGTAATTTTCAGGGCTAGTTTTACAATTTTTAGGGCAACTTTTCCAGTTATCTTTTCGTAAAAACTTGACTAGAACTATAAGAAACACATACTTTTTGAAACCATTTCTCATTCACTTATTGGAGGTTGAAATTTGTAAAAATCATTTACAGTGTACAGTATAATCAAGAAATATTTAAGGAATTTTTGTATAAAATTAAATGTTTGTAGAGCTAATAGTTTTGGCTGTGAATTAATATTCTAAATTTGAAAAAGTTGAACTTTTAAAAATGCTTGATTGACTCTATTTTTACTTGGCGAAAGTTCATTTTAATATATAATAAATAAAAAACACTTTAAACTTTCACACTTTTAATTTTCTTGACAATTGTTTCGCCACTTTGTGGCTTCATCAGAAGATACATAAGAACTTATAAGAACTTATGTATCTTCTGCTGAAGCCACAAAGTGGCGAAACAATTGTCAAGAAAATTAAAAGTGTGAAAGTTTGAAGTGTTTTTTATTTATTATATTTTAAAAATGCTTTTTGTGTTCATTCTGTTATTATATAAATAACTCTTTAAAAAAATAAATATCTAATCTTAACTGTTGATATTAATTATAAACCCCTATTTGTACATATTTTAGGGGTGGCATTTTAAAAACTCCTTTTAAGGAGCTGATGCTGTTGTTTAAGGAATCTGTGTAAAATTTTAACCTTCCTGATTCAGCAGTTTGCCGTGTACCTACCTACCTTGCAAGGGAAAGCACACTTTGAACCTCTTTTTAACTACTTTAGGGGTTGAATTTTAAAAAAGTCTCTTAATGCTCGCCCACGTTATATAATGATGGTTTACGCAAAATTTCAAGTCTCTAGACCCAGGTGTTATGGCTGTGTGTACGTTCATTTATCAGCCAGTCAATTTATCCTTTTATATGCAAAGATTGTATAACTCGCTGCATAAGCGCCGCGGGCTATAATGTAATATGGGGAATTTTAAAGGAAAGGATCTTTGATATTTTTCACGTAAATATAATGCGGATTTGTTAAATTAGATTAGGTTATGTTAGGTTAAGGATGGAGGAATGCCGTGGGTAAAATATTAAAGTAAACAGAAATAGTCGACCTTTTTGAACCGGTGTAATGTAGATGTTAATAAAAGAAAGTAAGTAAATGTATGACGTAATGCATCATAACTGGAAGAATTTTTCTCTAAATGTTAAACGTATGGAACAAGTGGCTGCTCCACGGCCTCGCAAAACAAGTGTTCCACTAAACTTTGTTCGTATGCAAATAAAAGGCATTTGTTATGCAAAGAGAGGCCGCCGATGGATGCACCGGTGCGGCGTCCCTGCCGTCGCCGTTTTGCCCCGGTAAAAATTGTGCAGGTCTCACGACTGATTGCGACGACCACCTCCCAATGCAACGCATCGCTTCGTTTCGTTTCGTTTCGCTTCGCTTCGATCGTTCTCCTCCGTTTTGCATTTGCATAAAAATAATTAATTAATGAGAAGTTATGGATCCAAGTCGGCCGTCCACGTCAGCATTTACGAGCCAACTTGATGGATGCTGGTTAACTGATCGGATATTAATTGATTGCCCTGATCCGTCGTGATTGTATTACGTATTATGCGATGTTATAATTAGCGAATGATAAAAAACGTACAAAATAACAGAAGAGGATTACAGGGAGAGAAAAAAGACAAACGTTGTTTATTATAGTCTACCTACGGTGAACATCAAAGGCGTATCTATCTTTTAATCGCATTTTCCATACCTACTGGAGTTATTTAACAATAGACAAATTTAATAAAATTAGGGGAGGGTTGATTAATGAAGATATGAGAAGCGGATTCTGAAAACGGAAATGAATTTTGGTAGATTTAAATACCGTCAAACTTCGATAACTCAAGCGATAAGGCGAACAAAATTGGTTGGCAATAGCATCAACCTCTGTCACTGTTGAGAGAGTTTGGGTTATTTTTATTAACAAATATGCTTTCAGAACTACCTAGTAAATAATTGTTTCTTAACTAATTTAAGGCTGTAAATATTAATCCTATGATTTTCGGTAAGGATATGTTGAGCAACAATGGATTTTTATGTTCTATCGAACCTTGCATTGGCTAAATGTTCTTTAAACCTAACTTGAATTGAGCGTTTAGTTTGTCTAACATATTTCTTACTACAGTACTTACAAACAATTTCATGTATTCCTCGACTTTTCTACAAGAGGAACTTTATCGAAAAGAGCTTGTAGAGAATTGGAATTTGAACTTTAGGCAATACGAAAACCAATTTTATTAAAAATACGTTCGAGTCCTCGGGTAAATCTTGGCTAGTGTAGTATGATAATAAACTTGGTTCTGTTCGTGTCTTTTTGTAAAATTCTGAAGTGAGTTTCTTAAATTTATTCTTATTGACTAATTTATCAATTACTTATATTAAAATTATAACCGTTGTCTTTGGCAATAGTTCTAACTGCACAAGGTTCCTTCTTATACCAACCTTCATTAAGTGGAAAACTAAGTAGTCTATTTATAAGGAAATTGAAACTAGCCATTTTATGTTGGCTACAATGATTACAGTCTTTGGATATAAATGTAGAAGTGTAAGTGGCCTTTCTATAGATATCAAATTCTAGAGAATTCCCGTTCTTTATAACCAAAGTATCCAAAAATGGTAGTATTCCATCTTTTTCAACTTCTACAGTAAACCTAACAGAAGGGAAAAATGAATTTAGTTTGGCAAGAAAGTCTTGCAGACTGCTACAATTTATATCGAAAATTGCAAAAAAAACTGTAAGTCTAGAAAAGTTCAATGCCTCAGCTCTTTTGTTTATAGAATCAGGACTATTAAATAGAATATGACGATATAATTGATGGTTTTGCGAATACAAAATCGCGTAAAAAAGTATTGCAAAACGTTAATAAGTTAATTAATTAAACGCCATCGTTATCAGACGGATTTCTGCAGATAATTGAATATAGGGTCAGGTGGGGTAATTTTAAAACCGGGGTAATTGTAAACAGGCTCCTCATTTCGATGAAATAGGACTCTTGATTATTCCAACTAATGGGAATTATAGACTGTGGTGTTGACTTGACGGTTGGATGCTTTAGCGCGCTAAACAGCAGAGGAAGAGTGTCGCAATATTTTATGTTAAACAGTGAAAATATTTCTATATAATATGTAATTTTTGGGGTAATTGTAAACATGGCTTTATAAATATAATTTTCATTGGAATTCGCATTTGAAAGCGAATTGTTTACTTTTGCCCCATTAAAAACCTTTATAAAGCCAGTATAAAGAAGATGATTGTTCACATTTACCCCTAAGTTTTCGACTGCGTTAATAAGTGAAGGGGTAATTGTAAACTTAAGTTTTTTTGCAAAAAAATCCGAATTTGCATATTAAACAACAGAAATTCACCTAAAACCAAACAAGAACCTAAATTAATTATATAATCGCCTAAATTTAATCTTCATCTAAGATACATGGAGCTTCAAAAGTCAAACTTCCAAAATCGTTCACAATTACCTTACTGTTTTCAATAAAAAAATCGTACGTATTAGGACAATAGTTTACAAATCATAAAATTACAACTTCATTGATAAAAAAACGTAATTAACATGATTATGAAGTAGGTTATCGAATTGTAGAGATCGATAGGGGCGGCAAATGTGTAAATTTGGGGTGGTACCTATTAGATATTATTAATAGGGGGAGCTACTTGTGACTGATATCCAAAAACTAGAACAACACTGTTTTATATAGTAGGTAGCTAAAGTTACTCCAAAATGTTTATTTCATCAAAATTACGTGTAGAGTGCTACTAATGTTCATTTTTATAATAGGTATATAATAATAATAATCTATTTGGCAATTTGGTTATAACACCATACTAACAATAAGAATTTTTTTATGTCAATAAAAGTTGGCGGTTAATACTGAAAACCCCTTAAAATGTTTATTTCATTACAAGTGGACAAATAATTGTTTTTATGGGATATAAGTAGATTTGTTATAGAGAATCTATCTAAAAAACTAAGCTCAAAAGTGGAATTAATATTCATTTTAAGGCCAATAATTACTATTATCCATAAAAGCTATAAAAGTACGAAATAATAACAATAATAAAAGTAGTTTAAATAAGACCTACAAAAGTTAGTCAGTGATAACTCACCAAAATTTTTGAATGACAATTTTGCATTTCACCCACTAAATATTTGCGCACGTCCGTCTATTTCAAATTAAAACACAGAACTATTAATTCTTTCTATGGCCTATAATAACCGACAAGCCTGCACACGTATACGCGATAAATGTAAAATAACCTTTTGGTGACCGTCAAAACTAGATAATCACAATCTTAAGAATGTGGTCGTCCGGTTATTAATAATAATCTCAAAATTAAAAAAGTAAAAGTAAACATTATGAAAAACGTACCTTTTACCAAAAAATATTCTTACAGCAGAAAAAGAATATGTACAATAATTTACGAACAAGGAGTAACTAAATGGCCTTTTGAGGAGCTTCGGATTCTGAGATTGCTAGTAAGACTTCATCTTTTATTATTGTGATGAAGGAATTATTGTTAAGTGTTCTTTTAATCACAAATTCTTTTTGTTATGATAATTAATATAAATTTGAATCTGCAGTAGTCAAACTTCGATAACTCGAATCATTATGTGACGCTAAAAAAATTCGAGATATTAAATAATAATACAAACATATACACACTTTAGGTATCTGCTTGTTTTTTGTAAATAAGAATTTGTAAGTATTTATTTCATGTTACAGATAGATAGAACGATGAATAGATATACAATAGGTAGGAATAGCTACATATTTATTTTTGGTCAAAAGACGAAGTTATTAAAGTACTTTTTGGTGATAAACTGAACTGTCTTACTGCTTGCATAGTACCGCTACTAGAAAGAGTTAAAATAGTTAAAAAAACTTTGAGGTATTATAATAATTATAACAATAAATTGAAAGAAAACAAAAGGTTGAAGTGTTCACCAAATTTTATTAAACTCTATACGTATTGCGTCTTATAAGGGCATCATCAGGAGTACAAACTGTAGTAAGTTACGAACCGTATTACAAACAATTTATATCTACAATAAAATGGTGGGGAAACAATGTTGGGGTCTATTAGAGCGTTATTTCCAAAATCTATTTGGCCATTGGTAATTATTTTGTTTTCGTTAATCGCTTTTTTAATCTCTGGTATTTACTATCTTTCTAGATTTTGGAAATAACCCTCTAATAGACCCGAAAAATCGTCTTATCGAAGTTGGCGCCAAATATTATCTTAGACTAATAGAAATTCGAGAGTTCGAGTTAATAAAGTAATAATTACTCGTATTTCTCATAATTGATGTTATTGCCAACCAATTTGGTTCGGACATATCAAAAATTCGACTTATCGAAGTTTGACTGTAGGTAATAACTAATTTCTAAAAAAATAGACAACTTAAAGTTTCCCAATTTTTTTATCTTAATGGGATTAAAATGGACACAAACATGATTCTCCCTGTTTAATTTATTCTGGAAAAATAGAATTTTATCGGCGCCACAAAATTCCGTATTTGTCCATTACAACCGTTTATAGTTAAGGATTAAAATATATTATTATAAGGAAGAGCCTTGTGCAGCTGTTTTTCCTACCGTTCCGGTTGTCAATGGTAAATGTTTTAACAATCACGTTTGTAGAAATTCAGGTGAGCGCATTATTTATGAATATTTATAATTTTGAACCGGGTGACAACTGCTGGATACGACTTCTGCAAGCTCCTCTGATCATTATGTGCCATTGTATGGAAGTTCTGTTGAATATTCATTAAGCAAAATAACAGCCTTTAGTTCTATAGACATTCGGATTGCATTCGTTCTACGGATAAATCTTTGAAAGGAAAGATATTCCAATACATATTAAAACACGTGTCTCCGGTGGTAAAGGCCAATGTATTTTATGGAATTCCCCTACAATAACTAAGCCAAACAAAGTTATATTTTTTTATTTATAAAAGGAGTAGAAGAATTATGACATCAAAAGGAAAAAATTTGACATTAAAAAGAACAGTGGAATGAACCTTACATTATCCTTTTTTGTCTAGTTTTGGCTTCAAAAATTTCAAAATTCAATAAGTATTGCCCTAATAGTTAATAAATAGTTGAACGAACAAAATAGCTCAAACCCCAACGCCAAAACACGACACTTTAGTTGTCCGAAGCACTTTTCGGTAACAAGGTTACCTTCTTCAGGGACTGAAGCAAACTAAACCTAAAAGAGAACTAATCCTAATATATACTGATAGTTGTTAAGGTTCAGTGAACATGGTTCAGCAGCAATAGTGATGATGTTCAATGGACCTTGACAATAACAAAAAATAATAATTAAACAAGACTAAATAGCGGAGATCCAGGGATAGGACCCTTGTCATTGTTAAGTAAAATTTGGTTATTGTTACAAATGAATAAACTTTCAAAACTATCTAGGAGACTATTATTCCTAACTTCCTTAACTAATTTAAGATTATTAATATTGTAGCGACCAGTGACACAGTACGTGTATGCGATAACAATTTGTGGCATGTACTTTTTATCGCTAACATGTAAACACCGCACACGGTACTTTTCGTGTTATCAACTTACAAGATGTAAATCATTCTCCGGCGACAAGTAACAAGTTCAATTCTGGAATAATCGAGGACTTTCTAATTATTACTCATCATTCGAGAATCGTCAGGATTTCCTTTTCGAATTGTCTAGAAAGTTCTAAAGGTGTATATATAGTGATCATCTTTGGACCGAGAAACAGTTAGTTGAAGAAAGCATCAGTGCGCGAATTAAAACCGATAATAGACAAAGTGATATAAATAAATTGTAATATAAATAAGTGAATTGTTGTGATATAAATGGTAGTTCTAAGTTAGTGTTTAAGTGTTATAAATAGTGTTATATAAATAATTGTTTAAATAAATATCTTTGACTAGAAAATTCGTTACAATATTAATATTATGTTCTTCAGTAAGAATTTTCGCTATCTTCGACTTGAGCTCCAGAAGCTCCAAGACTTTCTTGATGTATTAAATTCACGTTTCCTTTCGGTTAAATTTACTCTTGAATTGGAGAAAGATGGCAAGCTACCATTTTTAGATGCGCTGGTTATAAGAAATGGAAATTCTTTAGAATTTGATATCTAATACCTGTAGATTTATAACCAACGACTCTTATCATTGCGTTCAACATAAAATGGCTAGTTTTCATTACCTTGTACATAAATTTCTTAGTTTTCCTCTTAGTAAAAGTAGATATCATAAGGAACTCTGTACAATTAAGAAAATTGCGATTGACAATGGTTACAATAGTAACATCATTGATAAATTAGTTAATAAGATCAAATTTAAGAATTCTGTTTCAAGATCTTCGACTTTTCAAACAGACACCAGTAAGACCAAGTTTATTACTATGCCATACGAGCCAAGATTTACTCGAGGATTCGAAGGCATTTTTCGTAAACTTGGTTTTCGCATTGCCTACAAACAGTTCAAGTGGTAACTCCCTTCAAACTCTCCTCGGTAACCCCAAGGATAAAATTCCTTTTTTAGAAAAACCGGGGATATATGAAATTAGCTGTAATGACTGTAGTAAAAAATGTATTGGACAAACTAGACGCTCGATTCAAACTAGGTTCAAGGAGCATTTAGCTCATGCACGGTTTGGCCAAGCCGAAAAATCTAGTGTTGCCCAACATATTCTTACTGAAGAACATAATATTAATATTAATAATCTTAAATTAGTTAAGGAAGTTAGGAATAATTGTCTACTAGATAGTTTTGAAAGTTTATACATTTGTAAAAATAACCAAATTTTACTTAACAATGACAAGGGTCATATCCCTGGATCTCCGCTATTTAGTCTAATTTAATTATTATTTTTTGTTATTGTCAAGGTCCATTGAACATCATCACTATTGCTGCTGAACCATGTTAAATGAACCTTAACAGCTATCAGTATATATTAGGATTAGTTCTCTTTTAGGTTGTTTACTTTGGTCCCCGAAGAAAAGTGCTTCGGACAACTAAAGTGTCGTGTTTTAGCGCTGGGGTTTGAGCTAGTTTGTTCGTTCTACAACAACCGCCAAAGTTATTCCAGTCTTCATTTTTTAATAAATAATTCATTAATGAATTTATTCGTAAAAAGCGTGTTACAGCTTCTTTTCTATTTTACCTGAAACTCTTTTTTTTAAATAAATGAGAGCCCGTGAAGTTGACACTATTCGCATCTAAAATGTTTGTAAACCTGTCGACCTGGTCGTTCACAGGCAGCAATAATAATGACTCACGTTTGCATGTATATATGCAGTACTTACCGGGTATGTTGTCACCGTACCGTCCATGTTAGTGTCAACGTGTACAAACGCATCCTACACATCCACAACAAATACGGGAGACGTACCAAGTACACTTAATATCCATGTTCCCGTTCCTACCTACTGTCTGTACTACCACATGATACTGCTAGTATATTAGGTTCATGTACAGTAGCAAAGGCAATTAATGATTCTCATTTAAATAAATTTACGGAACGTAACTTGAACCCTGATAAAGTATCCGTAATACTACCATATATAATTATAAATCTAAGTAGGGAATGTTGAACTTTATACATTTTTTTATACCTAAAATATTTATTAATCTGTAGTTAATTACCAAAATTTCAAATTTGCTGAAATTAAGGAACACAGCTACCCTTTGAGTAGAAAGGCGACCGTGATGGGTCTATCAATTCTCGTAGTAGTACTTCGTTATCTGTATTTTTGTATCTAATTAAGAGGCTACCCCCTATAAGCAGTAGTTATAGATTGCATTCGTCAAGACATTCGGTCATCATATCCCGCATTTTTTTGCTCTTTTTCTTTGTTGTATTTGTTACCATTTTTCTTAGTATTTCCGTCGTCGTGGTTTTTTTTGTGTGATTGTTTTACATTTACGTTTTAAATAAACTGTTCCTACAGTGAATGTTTTTATTCATTTAATTGTCCGGTCACGAATAATATTGAACTTCGTTGTATTAATTTAAGACGAAAAGTTGACGTTAGGCCAGCAGCACGTTATCCAGATCCCAACAGGGAAATGATCCCGTTACGGTCATTTAGTAAGTTTAAGAATTTTTGATGATAAAGTAGTAGATAACAACTGTTCACAAAACATAGCAGTTCAAGTTGTCATGTATTGGTATTTGGTAATTTTACTTCATATAGACAACGCTCTGCGCAAGATGATGCGCAGCTTCATGACGTCACGCAGCCTCAGTTTTTGAGCCACGACGACCAAATCGCAAGATAAATTGTATCTACATATTTTATGTAAATAACAAACAGAAAAAAAAATTGATAGGTACTTTTAAAAAAGGATTATGAATATAAGACAAGAAAGTTCCTAACCCTTTACAAAGTATGAAACCACCCCCGAAATGCTGTTTTCTTTATTTATCTGGTAAAAGGTGGCTCCGGAAGGAAAAGAATTATTAGATTTTGATAATAACGATCAATAATTTTGACTTTCATATCTACAAAAATTAAAGTTTCAAAATTCAATAAGTATGTACTTATTATCCTAGTCGATCCATCAAAAAAATATTTTTTATAACACGTTCACACGTTCTTTTGTTCTATTTTACGTGAGTAACAAACATATTTATAACTGTAGTTCGTAGGCTTTCACGGCCGGTGTCTAGTCGATGATCAATAGCTTTTGGACTTTTCTACTGTGGTCGAAATTTTCTTGCAGACGTTTCGCCATTCGTAACAGACGGCATCTTCAGTGCTTCACGACGTGTGTTCGGCGGTTGAATCAGAAACATCTGCAAGAAGATTTCGACAACGACAAAAAAGCCCAGAAGCTATTCATCATCGACTAAACATGTTTATAGTATCTTTTTGTAGACCAAAATTTCTTATATAAAATAATACATAATTGTTTAAAAAAAGAAAGCTAGTGGATGAAATTTACCTTAGAACTTTTAACTTTAAATAACAGCCTATGTTTAAGAGGTCTGAAGGTGTTGATTGTGATTTTTAAATTATTTTTGTGTCGCTAAATTTGACTTTGATTTGTATAAAACAATCTCAAATTTTCAAAATTCAGTAAATAGAAATTATAAATATTATATAATTTCTTTTGTAAAATGGGTGGGAAACTACGACATTACAAGCCCAAATTTTTTTATGCAAAAGTTAGTGGAGTGAACATACTAACAATATATCCTGAGAGCCCTGAAGATGTTGGTTATAATCTTAATTCTTTCTCCCTTATTTTGAATGATTTCTGTAAAAACCAATCTTATATTTTTTCAATGCTGTTAGTTTTTCTGTCCTTAAATTAACTGGTCTGGTGTGTTAGAGTTTTTTATTAATACACTGTGAAAATTCTAGAGTATTTTTACCCTTTTTAGAACAAAAATTTTCTAAATCCCCAAAAGGAGCTTTTAATACATAAAATAAATTATGGGGTGGTTTCATTTCGCTCGTTAGCAACTGTATATGCCTAGGTCTACACTAATAATTTAATGGGTAGTTGAAAGCACATCTAGTTGTAAATCTACACTGCTTGTGCCTTGTTTTAATAACAATAACAGTAACAGTACGGCTAGAGTGCACCCAACATGCTGGTGGTGTAGTTTAATTAAATCATTAACCTGGAGGCGTATGACTCACAGATACTCAATTTTAATGGTTAAAAGCTCCATTCAGCAGCTTATCAATCTACCCACCAACTGTATAATATGTACACATGGCTCATGGTAATCGTCTGAAAACCGTTTTCAATGGGTAGGTAGTAGGTACATATGTCACATCACATCACATCACATCAGGAATAATGGTGTACTGCATAAAAAAATTAAAACGTTTGTAAAGATTAATGGAACATTTCACGTCAAAACAGTTAGGTACCCGTTTAATATTAATAGTCTTCTAATTTAGCTCTTTACACTTTTTTGAAGATAATACGACTAGCTTTCATTTGTAATAAGTGTTATATAAGTGTAATATTTTTCCTTATTTTAAAATATCTAGTTCGTCTCAAAAATTGTTGACCACGCCTGGAACCTAACGTTTCACGTTTAATTAATCAGAAAATAGGGACGAGACAGGAATCTTGAGAATGGAATAAAAATAACGTTTAATTCAAGTGATAATTTTTATGGGTGTAGTTTAGCAGTCATCAAGCACTTAATTTTAAGCATTGGTGTACCTGGACCAGTTAAGGCAGCGTATTAACATCAAGCGAAGACCTTTCCAATTAATTGTACTAATTAATGCTCACTTTTATTGTCAGGTATAAAAATGTTAAATATACGAGCAGCAATAAAGGTAAAATTGACTGGAAATCTTTATAGAGTACCGCTTTTTTTTTTCTTAATTGCAATACATAAAAAAACAACAAAACGAAAGTTACCAATTTTAATTAAAGACAAATTGTATTTAAAGTTTATGATGAAAAGGGTGGTTTAAACAGATGAAATACTTTGCACTAATGTAATGTGGCATAATACATAATAAAAAATGGAAAGTTAATTTTCGGAGTACCTAACTTAATAATTAACAAATATTGATAAAGGAAAATGTGGTCTGTCTGTACGAGCCGTTGAAGTTCCGCAACCGAACCCCACAGCCTCATTAGGGCAATATGGTATGGTAGCCTCTACCTACCTACAGGGGTTGGTTCCGAAGATATGGTCGTCAAAAGAGTATCACCCCATAGGAATTCATACGAGAGAATGTTTTAGAATTTTCCAGAAGGGTCGAAAATGTTTTAGAACTTTACAAAAGTTTTAGAATTAACCAGAAGAATCGAGAATGCTTTAGATTTTTTCTGAAGATTCAATAACGTTCTATAATGTTTTAGAATTTTCCAGAAGGGTCGAAAATGTTTTAGAACTTTGCAGAAGTTTTAGAATTTTCTAGAAGAATCGGGAATGCTTTAAATTTTTTCTTAAGATTCAATAACGTTCAAGAATGTTTTAGAATTTTTCAGAAGGGTCGAAAATGTTTTAGAACTTTGCAGAAGTTTTAGAATTTTCTAGAAGAATCGAGAATGCTTTAAATTTTTTCTGAAGATTCAATAACGTTCTAGAATGTTTTAGAATTTTCCAGAAGGGTCGAAAATGTTTTAGAACTTTGCAGAAGTTTTAGAATTTTCTAGAAGAATCGAGAATGCTTTAGATTTTTTTCTGAAGATTCAATAACGTTCTAAAATGTTTTAGAATTTTCCAGAAGGGTCGAAAATGTTTTAAAATTTTGCAGAAGTTTTAGAAATTTCTAGAAGAATCGAGAATGCTTTAGATTTTTTCTGAAGATTCAATAACGTTCTAGAATGTTTTAGAATTTTCCAGAAGGTCCGAGAATGTTCTAAAACTTTCCAAAAGGTTTTAAAACGTTCCCAAAAATTTTCAAGAGTTAAGAATATTTTAGAATTTTCCAAAATATTTAAGAATGTTCTAAAATTTTCTAGAAGGTTCGAGAGTAGAAATTTCCAAAAGATTCTAAAATATTCGCTACACTACCCTAACTCTTTTGACTCCCTTCATTGATTGACTTCGTACTAATTACTCCTTATATACTTACTCTCAAACGAAACTTTGAAAGTTAGTTAGGGTCTACATTTGGCGTGCAACTATATGGTTAAAAAAGTGGAGTGTAGATTGGGGGTGAGATTTGTGTTATTTATGTCAGTGGAAATGTAGGTTGGGGATGATAATGTGCTCGAAGATTAGGGGGAGGGGTGAGAATACGGTTGAGCTTGAGGATTGATTGAGGATAAGGATAAAGTGTTGGGGTGAGGATTAAAGGCTCGGTTTAGAGGTTAGGGGTTTTAATAAATACAGCAAACCTTGCATGAGCTAAATGTACTTAAACCTAATCTGAATAGAGCGTTTGGTTTGTCCAATATATTTTTTACTACAGTCTTTACAAGCAATTTCATATATCCCTGACTTTTCTAGAACAAGAATTTTATCATTTGGGTTACCGAGAAGAGCTCGAAGAGAACTGGAATTTGAACTACTATAACCAAAAATATTCGATTTGAACTATAGGCAATACGAAAATCGTGCCTTGGATTGTGAAAGGAGTTTGTTAAATTCTTTCTTTTTGACTAATTTATCAATTATATTAAAATTATAACCGTTGTCTTTAGCAATATTTTTAATTGTACAAAATTCCTTATTATACCTATCTTTATTTTACGAGTATTAATGGAAAATTTAGTAGCCTATTTACAACAAAATTTAAACTAGCCATTTTATGTTGGCTACGATGATTATAGTCTTTGGGTATGAATCTCGAAGTGTGAGTGAGCTTCCTATAGATATGAAAATACATTATTTACATTAAATTTATCGTAATCTTTAGAAGAGACGAATTCTTCTTCTTTCTTTCGCCAATACTTCATTTTATACTAAACAAAAACTTCAGTCATTAGTGACAAAAAAAAGGTTCGAGTTTCCGATCCAAAAATGGAAACGTGGCATTACAACGATTTTTGCCGCCAAGCAGAAAGATAAATATACCATACACAAACATACATATCCATACACATTTGCTATGTATTATATATAAACGTGGAAAAATGTATTGTGCGTTCTGTCATATCCGTTAAAAACATTTACACACCAGTTGATCATCAATTTGCATCAATTAACACGTTATTGTGTGTCGTTTCGATTTTTACTTGTGACAAAGCAAACGGCACAGCGGCGGCGGATGGCGCGGAATAAAATTCACGGAACACGTTAGTTCACGTTGACTTATCCGTAAATGGGAAAAAACGCCTTTTTTGTCACAAATATTATTATGAATTTATTCTGAAAACAACTAAATGACAACATAACAGTGGCGTATCTTTAGGATATCAAACTGGTAGGTAATTATAATAAATAGAAACATTATTAATTACTCGTGCTCGGGAATATCCACATATAAGTACAAACCTTATCAGATAGGAACGTTGTTAGGTATAATTAGTATTATGAAAAATTATAATTACAACTTAGTAAAAAAAACAAAAATAAGCAAAAAAATGGTAATTCCACGCTTTTACGGTCGCCTGGTTTTTTAATTAAAAAAAATACCGGCCAAGTGCGAGTCGAACTCGCGCACCGGGGGTTTCCCTGTACAAACCTGTATATATGTGATGTAACTAAAAATTTAAGGTTTTGGGAAATTTTTTCCCTTTTATATGTGCTATAAAACATTGCTTCATGCTAAATTTCAAGATTCTAAATCGACTGGAAGTATCCTTTAGGTTTTGATTCCCTTGCGAGTAGTTGCGAGTTTGAAAATATGCGGCTTAAATTGCTGTTTCTTTTGATTGCGTTGACATAGAAGTTTGATTTTGTTACAGCTTAAAGGTATTATAGACCTGAGCATTTGATATGAATTTCAATTTAATACCTCAACGCGTTCATGAGGAAAGGGGTAGTAACTTTAAAATTATTAAAAATATTTTCATTATATGATGTAACTAAAACTTTACGGTTTTCGCAATTTTTCCTTTATCTGTGCTATAAGACGTTGCTTCGTACCAAATTTCAAGATTCTGAGTTCACGGGAAGTACCCTGTAGGTTTTGATTCGAAAATTTGCTACATAAACGGCTTTATCTTTTGATTGCGTTGGCTTAGAAGTTTGATTTTTTCACAGCTCTATGGGACAATAGACCTGAGTATTTGGTATAAATTTTAGCTTGATACCTCAACGCGTTCCTGAGAAAAAGGGTCTTGACAGACGGACGGACAAGTGTGATCCTATAAGGGTTCCGCTTTTTCCTTTTGAGGTGCGGAACCTTAAAAAGATCGAACAATCAACCTTTTGAGTTGTCTTTTTTAAATTCGTTGTTTTGATGGAGAATTTATGGAAAAAAATACAGGAATTGAAGAAACTTATTACCTTTAATAACTGTGAATGCCTATTTTTCTTGTATAACTCTTCAAAATGGTGTTCTTACACTTTTTTCCTTAATATGTAATACAAACAAACTAAATATCAAGAAAAGTCAATTGTTCGATTTTTATAGCCTGAAATAAACTTTAATAATAAACTAACTTTTTTACACTAGAATTGACGTTTCATTCAATGTTTTTCTTTTTTTTTTCTGGAATATTGTTGAGTTTGGTTCATTTTCGAGGAAAAAAAGGGAATTAGGAAAAACTTTACATACCATAACCTAACAAACATATCAGAAAGTGGAGGTTTGATCTTTCTGGGTTTATTGGTCATGGTCTGGATTGGTAAGTTTTACCAGACGTGTCGTCATCAGCTGTGGATGACATCTTCAGTGGCTAGCAATATGCGCAGTCGTAGTATTCTACTCGTCGTTGCATTGGCTTATGGTTCACCGTTTGGTCGAAGTACTCTTGGTGGCGTCACGCAGACAACAAGCCACTGAAGATGTCATCCGCAGCTGATCACGAAACGTCTGGTAAAACTTACTAATCTAGACCATGGCCAACGAACCCGGAAAGATCAAACCTCCACGTTGTTTCCGGCCATGAAAGCCTAAATCACTCAAATATCACAAAGTGAATGAGACATTAATTTTATAAAAAAGTTGCCTTGGTTTATAGTTTCAATTGTTTTTTCTATTAAAGATAATAAATTTAATATTGATCTAGTTTTCGATGTTTTTACGATTAAAGAAATAGATGAGTTTGAAATGTATAATTACCAAAAAATAAAAAAAATAAAAATTACAAAAAAAAAAAATTATCTACATCGCCTTGGAATGGAAGCTCCTAGCACTTTTCTTAGTGAGCTATAACATGTCTCGGTAATAAATATATTCTTACTTGGCTAATTTGTAAATTAGCTGGATGGAATACGAACTGTCCCAAAAATGTCCGGTTTATGTCGTGGATAAAATAGCTGTTTTCTGTAAATTTGAAAGTGGCTCCTGAGATCGTAAACCATCGGTTACTGTCAGTAACATAAATAAAACTGTGTATTGTTGTCCTACGTTGTAGGCGTCCGCAAAACTGCCTCTCATTTTTGGCGATTTTCGAATATTCCTTCACAGGGGCGTAGCGATAAAAAATATATTTTAACAGTAATATTATGTAGAGGTTAATAGGCATTCTTGCAGTCTTCTACACAATATTTATGATTACACATCTGTACTTAGGACTGCTATATACATATATGTAATACATGTTATAGGTAACATATAGGTACATAGTAAGTAACTCATTAATATTAAACATGTAGAATATTATTTAGTGTACAACAACGTTGCATCAGGAATTTCGCGAAATGTTGTAAGAAAAACTCACAACCAAATAGTTAAGGCCTATAATTAAAAAAATCATAATCGAGGAAGTAAGGCTCCTTATTATAACACGCAGTATAAAGTTATTTTTGAATAATATGCAAATGTATTCTATTGATATATATGTATCACAAACAACATTTATTCACACCTTTGGTAAACGATTTTACTAGTGTCAGTCCTGAGTCTTGAAAAAGTGAATAGGAAAGTTGAAGTTAAACTATTTATTTAATTATTTAGTCAAACATTTTCTATGAATCATCCGAAACTTCTGTTAATTAAATGAAGGTGATATTATAAAGCTCCACATAGATCCAATAGAACTCGTTGTGTTCCCTTTCTGCCCTTAACATTGTCTCCAGGAATTTCATTTTTTGGACATACTAGAGTAAACAGTAAAACACAACACAAAGTTTGTTACAAAATTTTTTATTAATCTGAATAGATTCCTTCCACCTGAAGAAGCCACTGTGTGACAAAATAATTATTGTGGATTACAATTAATAAAAATTTTTGTAACTAAAACTTTGTGTTGTGTTTTACTGTGTTTAATCATGGAGTTACAAAGAATAGAAGCCTCATCGATTCAATTTTTGTACTAGAGTAAGATTCATGACGAGGATAGTTTTATAATCTTAGGGGGCACTTTGGATTTGGCATATTGGCTAGCTTCCACACTATCCAGTTAATTCACAAACTATACACGGTTTATAGCCAGGGCAGGATCTTCCCTTAGTGCCGCCCTAGGCACCGTAAAAAAACTCATATTGAAAATTGAATCGAAATCGAGATTTAGTCTTTTAATAAATACCTACAATAGTATTAATTTATTTGTAAATGCACACACTTTTTTAAGAATTTTTGATAGCGCAGAAAAAAAATCTCAAGCTCTGAATTTTACGGTCCCTGGACACTAGCCTTTAGTGTCCGTGTTTATGGCTAGAGTACAGACTACAAAGGAAGAACACGCAGTTTTTACCCAATGGTATTATTGGCTAGTTTGCAAAATATCCATAGTATTAATTAGTATCTATATGGTGTAAACTTACTGTTGCTAATCTAACCTAACAATTAGTTAGTAATCCAGTTATCCTGATTTGTGATTTAGATTTACTGATGGTCATTCGCTACCTTAATTTATCAATAAATTAACCAAAAGGAACTTGTCAAATTGCAAGATGATAAACTAATTGGTTATTACTATTATTAGTAGCAAAATTATGTGGCGATCACATGTTTTATTAATGTTTTGTATTTTTGTAAATATGTAAATGGGTAAATATTTTTCTCTTGCAATTCTATTTCTGTATGTACTGTCTCTTTACCTGCTCTGTACCTATTCTTCTCTTAATGATAATTTAATTGCCGAAGTACTTTCCTAATAGCCCTTTAATAATTCAACTCTTTGCACTAACTGCATAAAATTCCACCGCTACGTTCAAGATTCATTTCTAGTTTTCATTTATGTTTGTTGTTAATTAAATAGTTTACCGTTTTCGCATTATCACCAGAACACATCGAGCCCAAAATTAAGTTCACATTTTAACAAATACATACTGTGGATATTTTATAAATTAACCAAGAACATTGAATAATCTAAGTACCTACTTCCCTTGTGGTTTATACTCTAGCTACAAACCTTGTATAGTAGCTATTTTAGTGAAAAGAAGAAGACATTTGACAGTTTGTATACTATCCAGCTAGCCAAGTAAGCATATTCAGATTTATGTATGTATGGCTTTAACGACCTTACACAGTACTAAATGCCACTGACTTAACCCATAAATGGAAAAAACACCTTTTTACTATCTTATAAACGACAATGTACCTACCTAATAAGAATTCCAAAATTTACGTCCGATTTACAAACAAACATCAGCCAATTAAGTACATACCAATAACAGGTTGTTGTTTGATGTGAAAAAAAAATATTAAAATTGATTTCGCGTAAGACAACGACACGGGACGATTTTACAAATAAATTGCGGCAATAAATCCAATGAATTAATGTAAATTGCGAATTTTGACAGGCCACTCTGAATAAATAGACGTAGATTTAATGCCACACCGATAAATATTTATACACAACAACAACTCGATGATGTATAAAATTGTCATGTAGGTACTGTATTAGGATTTTAACCTTACTTATAAGGTTTTGCTTACGAAAATGATTTTAACATAGGTACGAGGATGGATCAAATATAAACGAACCTTTGTTCATAGAACAATTATTTTGAAAATTTTCAAAAATAACACAAATTTCTCTATTTTTCGACATATCCCCCTTGTTTAATTATACATTTTTCCCAATGGATTGGCAGTTTTTTTATCTCGTTTTCATAAAAAAAAAGCAGGGCGGGAGGCTATCCAGCTGCACACAAACACCTCCACATGTTCATCAGTCTGAAATCGCTCGCCTCCTAGTGATTCTTTGAGGGGTCCAAATATGTGGAAATCACAAGGGGATAAGTTTGGGCTATATGGATGGTGCTCCGACTGAGTTTAGTGCATTTCATTGATTTGGACCTGCGTTAAAGCTGCGATGCAAACTCGGGCAGCTTTTTGATCTTCACTCAGCAACTTTGGGACCCAACGAGCTGAAATTTTTCGGAATCCCCAGTTTTTAGTTATGATTGTGTGGACACTCCCATAGCTGATGCCGAGTTCAACAGATATCTGAAGCACAGTGGCGTAGTGGTTTCTAACGCGTGCAATGTTAACCGGCGATATACTGGTGAGCGGACGACGAGGATGATTTACATTTTCCTCACGATTACGTCCTTCGTTAAATTCTTTGCACCAAACTTTTACCCGTTGCCACGAAAGCGTTTCATTTCCGAACTGTGCTAGCAATCTGCGCAAAAATTTAAGCTGGTTTCACGTTTTCACGTGTAAGAAACTGTAACTCCAAATCGAATAGAGATGCTTGAAATCGAATAGAAGTGGTGGGGTAGAATAGAAATTGTACGGAATCGGTATTCTGTAACTCCTCGAATCGAAATGTAAAGTCGACCATCGAAATATGGAATTTCGACTGCATTGAAGCTGTCGAAATCGTTATTTCGATGGTAGAAAGCTCTTCGCACATGCGCCTACTGCTTAAAGTGTTACTTAAGGCAGTGTGAATTTCTCTACCTGCTAAGGGTTTCACTGGACATCTGGTTTACCCTTGGGTACGTCACTCTCAATTCACGGTATTCAACACGTATTTGCTTTATTAGTTCGGTTAGGTTAAAGTAACCAACTGTCAGATGGTTACTAAGGCCCATATTCGCATGAAAAATGCAGTGTTGCCGCGTTTTTCACCTAACGTCTTGTAGAAATCATAAATTTCGATTGTCGCGTCGTCTACTTACTAGTCGAAATGGACAAGAGCAATAGAAGTGGGGACATTTCGATTTGCTCACATTTCGATTCGATGCCTACATTTCTACTGAGTTACAGAATAAGGCTGAATATCCCCACTTCAAGTTGCTAACGCCCGTATGCGCCTTGAACAACTATCCGGCGCTCAATTTAAAAAGCCTCGTATATAGATGGCTACGCTTATTGTTTAAGAACATATACTCAAAAAAAATGAAATTTGAGACTATAAGTTAACTAAAATAGCGTTGAGGAGATTTTTATGTTAATTTTTGTGATTTAGAGATACAGTAAAATCTTATTCGCGGAAGAAAAAATTGAGACCATTTCCTGTATTCGCGTCGGAAAATTTCGTTATTCGCGGATACGTAAATTACTACCTACACATATAATTTTTTATTTTTGTTGAACCAGTAAGTACAAATACAAATAGTTACAGAGATTACAAATCCAAGCAACTCCCCGTTTAAAAAGAGACAATATTCAACGTTTTACCCATTTATATAGATATCAAAACGAACAAATAGGCGTCAAAATATAAACAAAAGAAATATTATTTGCGTTAAGCCTAAAGTTCTTTGCCGGCACCACCTTTTAGAGGTGTCACAAGTCTTACTTTTAAAAGGAAAATTGACGATGTCTTAGCTTAATATCAGACGGAATTAAAAGGCCTTTTAAAAGCGGCAAAAAAGGAAAAAATTAGAAAATATTTTAAAACAAATAATTCAAGCAATAATAATTAATTAAAATAATAAAAACACGATCACAATAGTTACATAATTTATAATTATTATTATGGCGAAATAATTATTGTGGATAATAAATTTTGTAACTATTGTGATCGTGTTTTTTATTATTTTTATTAATTCTGAAAATGAAGTTACAAGTAAAAAAAATGATAATTAATATCTTATAATATTTCTGAAATAGTTATTTTATGCTTTAAATATGTATCTATCTGTAATTTGTGATTAAACAGATTTTATTTTTATTTATTTTATTTTATTTTCCTACCTTGGAACCTAACACCTATATTTCCCTACAAATTATCATTCCATATTCACGTTTTCCGTATTCGCGACATAACTTTGGAACATATATCTCGCGTATAAAGAAGATTTTACTGCAGATAGTTGTAAAACATTTCCTAGTATCAATCACTGAATTTAAATTAATGCTGCTGTGTTTTAATTTTATTGATAAAAAATTTTTATATCTATTCCAATTTTACAAACATCTCTTTATTTTTTTTTGTGACTAAATATTGTGTTGTTTGTTGTCGTTTGCAAAAACCTTTTCTTGTAAAAAAGAATTTATACAGTGACGATTTAACGATGACTAAGAGAAAATCACACCTGTGTTTCGTTCTAAAACTTCTTGCAGTACATGTTTTACGTTAAACCTGATTGCACTTTCAATTTCTAAAAATAAATTGCGAAACGAATCACCTGTCAGTTTCTTATGTTCAATGTTCGCTTTGTACTAACTAAGTAAAAGAAATGAAAATTAAAAAAAATATAACAAAGTGCAAACGAATTGTGTGAATGCACTTACTGTTTATTTGTGGGAAGGTCGAAGATCTTTCGCAAAGAAATCGATTCGCGGAAAGATTCACTCGATTCTTTCACTTAACAAAAAAAAAAATGTGAGCATGTACGGTAGCAAGCAGAAAGGTAGGTACAAAATTGATTGAATAAGTAAACAATGCGAAGACAGACATCAGCAACAGCAACAGCAGCAAGTTCGTGTTCATGCTGAAGGAGCAATGCTCAGAAGGCGTTTACTTTCGAGGTTTACCGAACTTGAGGGAAGAAATCGAATTTACGACGATGAGCACCTGAGTACCTAGGTACGAAAAAGCACACTCTTGCATACCTAAGTAGTTCCAAACAAAACAATGTTATTAGAGTACGAATTTATGTTTATTAATGCAAAATGAGCACAAGTTTAGGTCTTATTACCGACATTGAATTTAACACTAATTTTAAGAAATACATATGTTTATATTAATTAATAAACACATGATTATTAGTCCGGTCAAATTAGAAAAAAAATAGAAGTAATGCTACATAAATTCCCACCAAGCTGAAAATCAGTGAGATTGTTTAAAATATGATTAAAAATAAAATTTGAAAGTTCCCCATCTTTCCCCTGTATGGAAAAAAAAATATTCAAGGTCAAAGGTCAAAAAATGAGTTCGCGATTTTCAGCAAAACGGTAAGTTTTTCATAAAATTACCCCAGACAAAAATTGTTGATCATAAAATTATCTATAAAATATGTATCTCTAAAATACCCCAAAATAAGCTATGTGACCAATAAATCCCCAAGAACTAGAAAATATTTAGTACAAGTAGAAAAAAGATTGTAGAGGAAAAATTTTCCCCAGAATTCCCCTGAAAAATATATCCCCAAAAAATACCCCAAAGGAAAAAAATCCCCTATTTTTTGGGGAAAATCCCCTAATCTGGCAACCCTAAGACTAACAGTATTTCATTTATTGGGCACACTGACATAAAGCAGGTATAAGACCCTAGCCACGCATACAATTGAACAGGAGACAGATGTTGTCTCGAGGATACACTGGCGTATAAAATAAGGGACTGGGTTTCATTTAACCTGATATCTCAGAACCGGTAGCTCTTAGGAAAAAAATATTGATACATATTTTATAGATAACTTTATGATCTACAATTTTTGTCTGAAGTATTTTTATGATAAAACTTACCGTTTTGCTGAAAATCGCGACTCTTTTTTTTTGACCTTTGACCTTGAATAAAAATTTTTCCATACAATGGAAAGATGCGGAACTTTAAAATTTTATTTTTAATCATATTTTAAACAATCTTACTGATTTTCGACTTGGTGGGAATTTATGTAGCTTCGAATGTCTTAATTGACCGGACTATAAGAACTAATAGTAATTTAGAGATTTTAAAACTACTTTTACAAAACAAATCAATCAATACTGAAATTGTGATTGATGGGCTAAGAAGCGAACATATGAACATTATTTATCTTCTCGGTAACGCAAAGAACAAAATTCCTCTTCTAGAAAAGTCGGGGATACATAAAAAAAAATGATTGTAAATACTGTAGTAACAAATATGTTGGACAAACTAAACGCTCTATTCAAGTTAGGTTTAAAGAACATTTAGCCCATACCAGTATTGGTAGAACAGAAGAATCCAGTATTGCCATGATATCCTAACCGAAAATCATAGGATTAATGTTGACAATCTTAAATTAAGAACGTTCCCAAAGAGCAGTTGGGCTCAACTTGTTAAAAAATTCCCACTATGTAAACTACCATGACTACAATAAAAAATAGTTGAGATACAGTACATTCTTTCGCCTTTGCTCACATGCGCAGAACTACAAAAATTATTCCATTGCGTCGTTTTTCAAATCTGGCAGCATTGTATTTTTACTGTGCTTGAGATACGTATTGTTTATGTAGAGAAAAAAATATGTTACTAGTATTTTATGTTGATTCAAAGTTTATGATGTTAATATGCTTCTTATTTATATTAAATACGAATAAATACTTTACTTGTTATTAAAACTAGCTCATTTTTAATATTTTTTATAAAAAAACCCAAAAAGCCGCTTGTCATAGTGATTTTTACAGAAAGATATTCTTTATATCTTTAATTAATAGTACAATTGTAAGAAAATTACTAATGTTAGGCATTTAATAAAAGATTCGCTTTAACATCGATCGGGATAGGGTGACCATGTTAAATATGAAAATTTTAAGTCAATATTTAGAAATTTACTACCGCAAGAACGGTTGAAAAAAAAAATCCTACGTATAAAGGACACTAATAAGTATGTGTATTTTAAGTTTCAAAAGAATCGTAAGAAAATTGGTTTTTTTTTTTAACATACTTAAGTAAGGAAATCAGAAACAATTATATTATTGGTTTGATAGTTTTGAAAGTATGTTTATTTCTAAAAATAGATCAAACTCTTCCAACAGTGGCAAAGGTCCCATACCTAACTTAATTTATTTGGTTTTGTTAAGGTCGACTGCATATTGCAGTTTTTAGGTTGAATCATGGTCACTGGACCGCAACTTTAAGTTCCCTTGGCTTTTAGTTCACTTCAGTCACTGAAGAAAGTAAACAAACTCTTTGTTTCTGTTGTAAGTTTGCATGTATCCTATATTATAAAAGATTTGATATAGTTCGGGTTTTAACAGGTTTGTTTTCAAAATTATTAAACAATCTTTGTTATCATCTGGAGTCTCGTGTTTGACGTTGGACTGCGGAAAACTTTCCAGTTATTTAAATCCTATTTTATATTTACTTTTCTTAGATCTTTACCAAATTATACATAAACGATTTCGGTGTACTGTTTTTATTAAAACATAGAGCACTTAGCGTCAGGAATACGAAGTTACTCAAAATCGACTTGCAAACTCCTGGTAATAAAATTCCTGTTGCCCTGAGTGAGGAATAATTGAAATTAATCAACGACCGTATCATCGTATACAGTCTAAAATTAATGTGTTATCAGTCAGTCACTACAAACGAATTTTCATTCACCAACAAAGTTTAAATTAAAAAAAAAAAATCAAATTGATGAGTATTTAGTCTGGGATACAGGAAGCTCTGTTAAATAAATTTTACTAAAAATAAGTCATTGTTCGTTATCTTTGGACAAAACAGAGTCATCCAGATTTTACAAACCAAAAAACTAATAGTAAGGTGAAAACAGAAACAATCGGAACAAATGTCCCTTACTTTAAAAAAATTGAAATTGATAATTATAGAAAATACAGCTTTTATTTAATTTCACATTTAGAAGGTTTATGGAATAATTCTCATGAAGATTTCTAGTAAAATCTTCTTGTAAAAAAAACATTCAGTGTCCTTTTCTGTTTTTTTTTTCGTGAAACGATAAAAGGGAAACAAAAATGAATGAAAAACAATTTAGTCGTAAAATAGTGTAACTATTTTACGTTCAATAATATTTTGGATTTGTACTTCAGAAAGTAGAGTGCGAAAATTTAATAGCGACTATGAAGGCAAACTTAATTGTTTCACTAATGCCTAAGAATTTTACGTGTATCTGACCTTGTTCAAGCTCTTTTATGGTTTCTTTGCACCATTTTGGCAAATCCTTAGTAACATTCTATTGATGACAACCTTTCTCCCCTTTTCTGTCTTAATTTTCTCCCCCCATATGCATATTCTGACAAGGTTCACAAAGAGAAGGCTCTTGATGTTGACGTCCAATTCTCATCTTGAGCTTTAAACTCACAATCCACAAAGAATTTTTTCTTGTCTTATATAATTTCTTGGACGTATATCAAGCTAGCACGACAAAGTTATTTTTCCGATTTCTAACTTGCACTATAATTTGTCGCTAATTTGTTACCAAATCCAATATTTGTCGCTCGTGCCGTTTAGCCATAATCAGCTGTAGTGCTAGCTTGATATCAAGTTAGCACTACACATAGCGTATCTCGAAAACGAAATGTCGTAGGATATTATTGTAAAGGCCATAATTTGTCGCTAATTTGTCGCTGAAAGGTGACACATTCAACGAATTTGTCGCTAGTCTTATCTTCAACTGATAAGCGAAAAACTACTGGAAAACCATCAAACTGGCACTACATATGGCATATCTCGAGAAGGAAATGTCGTAGGATATTACTGTAAAGGCCACAATTTGTCGCTAATTTGTCGCTGAAAGATGACACATTCAACGAATTTGTCGCTAGTCTTACCTTCAACTGATAAGCGAAAAACTGCTGGAAAACATCAAACAATTAATCAAGGAGTTCTTTGTTACATTTGTTTTAAGAGACCAGATTTATCTAACAATTTCTTTTAAATTAGGTTTTCCCTGTTTCCCCCAAGATGGGCAACACGTTACCTTTTGAGGGTTTGATGGGTTTCCAGTAGTTTTTTGCTTATCAGTTGAAGATAAGACTAGCGACAAATTCTTTGAATGTGTCATCTTTCAGCGACAAATTGTGGCCTTTACAATAATATCCTACGACATTTCCTTCTCGAGATATGCCATATGTAGTGCCAGTTTGATGGTTTTCCAGTAGTTTTTCGCTTATCAGTTGAAGATAAGACTAGCGACAAATTCGTTGAATGTGTCACCTTTGAGCGACAAATTATGGCCCTTACAATAATATCCTACGACATTTCGTTTTCGAGATACGCTATATGTAGTGCTAGCTTGATATCAAGCTAGCACTACAGTTGATTATGGCTAAACGGCACGAGCGACAAATTTTTGGATTTGGTAACAAATTAGCGACAAATTATAGTGCAAGTTAGAAATCGGAAAAATAACTTTGTCGTGCTAGCTTGATATACGTATTTCTTGGTCATATTTCTGGCATTGAGTCAGGTCTCGATATTTTTCGATACAGGGAAGAATGTATCGTAGACTTTGAAAAAGGATAATGTAAACTTTGATGTTGTAATAAACAATTCTGTAAATAATAAAAATTTGGCGAGGTACATAATACTTAAAGATAAGAATGAGTCTCCATTTAAAGCCTAAACTATTTATTAATCTAAACTGGGGCAGATATTTGATAATTGCTTTAGGCATCAATTAAAAGAAACTTATCTCTATTTGTAAGTGCCATGCACCACTCTTGACAAAATTTCTTGATCTCAAAAATTTTCGACGTTATTTTCTTGATGTGTTGATTTTTACATCAGTGTTCTTGTCTTCATCTCTCTTCAATCAAGAGAAGACAAGGATTCTTGAAAATTGAGTTTCATGAAAACCTATCCATTCTAATAATTTTAATTGAAAGGGATTTTCTACCCTACTCCCAGGCTTTGTACGAGAGTGTAAAAGGGAGAGATTGTCCGCCCACTGACAAGAGTAAATATAGGTACAATAAATACTTGGTGGAAAAGTAACACAAAACTTATTTTTGTTAGTAAAAAGCATTAAGTCGATTTAAAAGTATGCATTGATAATCAGTGGCGGATTTACACATTTGCCGCCCGTAGGCTATTCAAAATTTGCCGCCCCTACTGACACCTGCAATTCTATACCCTAATTCACAATCAATTTTTTGTCAATGAAGTTGCAACTTTATGATTGTATTATATTTTTATCAGACTAATCAACAAATATTGATACGAATTCATTAGGATTAAAAATGTAAGAATGTTAAGAAGAACTTTCGTTGAATGGATATTTACAGCTTTTATTCATTACAATATTATTATTATTATTGTTTTTTTTAATTATCATCATTCTAAGAAATGTATAATATTTATAAAATTCTGTGCAACAATATGCATTTTTTTACGTGTACATTTATTAAATTTTTATTCTACACTCAAACAGGTTGTTAATATCATCAGAAATATCAATAGAAAAGTATTAATTTTCCACATATATATCTATATAATATTTGTTATTGTTATTTTTAAACAATTTCTTTTCGGATCCCATTTCTCTTCGAATATATATATATTTAAGTGGTGAAACATATTACACATTAATTGAATAGTGTGGGAGGATCTAAAGATAAAATTATGGCAATAATTAATTTAAAAAATAGGTAAAAATACTAAATTTAAAATGTAATACTTAAAACGCTACTGGAATATTTAAAAAATTCAAAATCACAATAGCACATTTTATAAATAGGCTTTTAGTGATTTTTCATATACCTACAGACGTTAATGTATTCAGTACCTATACTGTATAGCACTAAAATATTGTAATTTTTGTTGATTTTTTGAGCTTCTTTTTTTCCGTGTATAAGACAATAATTTTTTTTATTTCTGTAAGACCAAAACATTTTTGAGCAAAGTTTGCCGCCCCCTAAAATCTGCCACCCTAAGTTCTAACCTATTCAGCCTGCTGGTAAATCCGCCACTGTTGATAATACATGGCTTCTCGTATTGGTTAGCTAAATAACGTGGTGAATCTACAAACTTATTAGTGGGCGATTAGCATACGCTTGAGACATGCATAGAATTCGTTCGTTCACATTTCAAGTTTTACAATCCGAAGTCTATAACTGGATCATCCGATCCGCAAGCGTGACATTACCTAGATAATGCACGATATACCCAGATAGATAGCATACACGTATCTAGTACCTAGGTACCTAGTAGACAGATACTGTTACCGCTCTATCGTTGTTATAATTGCTATTCAGCTCCGAGCTTCGCAATATCTTTTGTATGCGTACGTACAATGGAGAGAGCTCATGCAATATGAATGTTTGCATTATTTACCTTTTACTTGCGGTCGGTTTCGATATCGCTCAATTGAAAGAGCGTTTTAAAAATTTGCACACGGAAACCATAGATAGATAGATACCACTCACTACCTACCAATAAATAGACAAACACGAGTGCAAACGTAGACCAACATGTTTAAGCTGCACTCCTCAGGTGGTGTACTGTTGCACATAGTTATTTATGTAATTATAACGTGTGTAAAGATAAACAATATCACGAAGAAACGTAATCCTATTTATCAAAATTTACTGTGTGGACGTATTATACTTATAAAACGACGAAATGAAACATTAATTATAATGATAACATGGGTGTTAAGCAGTTTACTGAAATTACGTACCGATTAAGAATTTGAATATACCTACAATAAAATTCGGTGATAACGTATTCGAGAGGATCTTAAAAATGAATATTGATTTGTCCCTGCTGTCCTAACTAACAAGTAGCGTCACTAGTGTGATCTCATTAAAAACCCACCCCCAACAGTGACCTCTCTTTAATAAATTAAATTAGTTTGTTTCTATTGGCTCCTGTAGAATTTCTTAGAGACGGATTGTAACTATTTATAGACCAGTGCTGAAGCCTTCAAAAATAGTTAAAAGTAAAAAAAAAAACTATAGTAGGATGAAACCCATTGGAAAAGGAAGATAAAATAACAGAAATGCAAGGAAAAATTATTTACGGGCGATCTGAGGTCGGTAAGGGGAAGGGGGTGAGATTTTAAGGGTAAAAAACGGTTTTCCTTGATTTCAGGAAAAGCTATAAGTCTTACTGGGAAAAAGTTAAATGGCAAAGTTGTAGGTAAAAAGATCTACAACTTTTGTAATTACACTTTTTTTACATATCCTCAAAATTTATGTGAAAAATTCAAATAACTAACTTTCTAGTTTTTTATTTTTATCTTTTACAAAAAGATTTTTTTTCCACGAAATTTGGTGAAAACTTACCTATTTATGTCCCAAACACTCTGAAATTTTTTTGATTTGAAATATTTTTTTTTTTCACCTTATTTTTACTTAATATCGAAAAAGCACCCTAATTTTCAATCGAAAATTCTCACGTCAAAATATGTTTTTTTTTTTTTAAACAGTGGTGGGCTTTTTCTTCCTTGAAATCTCTTCTTTCTGATGGTGTGAAAAAAATATACATTACTATGGTAAGTTTTCTCAGGAAATGCAAAAATCAGTTGTTCTGAAAAAAGGAATTTTATCTAAAAAATGTGACCGTTGCTATTTTTTCAGTAAAAAGTCGATTTAAATAATTCTAATTACATTTATGTCATTAATATTTAAATATAGGTACATGTAAATCGTACTATTGAATTCACATACTTTATACTGATGACGTTATTCATTATAATATTTTTTTCGTTTTTTTGCATTACCTGAGAAAACCTACCCTACTAATGTATATTTTTTTCACACCATCAGAAAGTAGAGATTTCAACGAAGAAAAAGCCCGCCACTGTTTAAAAAAAAAAAACACATTTTGACGTGAGAATTTTCGATTGAAAATTAGGGTGCTTTTTCGATATTAAGTAAAAATAAGGTGAAAAAATAAATATTTCAAATCAAAAAAATTACAGCGTGTTTGGGACATAAATAGGTAAGTTTTCACTAAATTTCGTGAAAAAAAAAATTTTGTTTGTAAATGATAAAAATAAAAAACCAAAAACTTGGTTATTTGAATTTTTCAGATAAATTTTGAGGTTATGTGAAAAAAGTGTAAATACAAAAGTTGTAGATCTTTTTATTACCTACAACTTTGCCACTTAACTTTCTTCTATAAGACTTGGAGTTTTTCCGGAAATCAAGGAAAGCCGTTTTTCACCCTTAAAAACTCACCCCCTTCCCCTTCCCGACCTCAGATCGCCCGTAAATTATTTTTCCTTTCATTTTTGTTATATATTCTCTTCTTTTTCCAATGGGTTTCATCCTACTATAATTTTTTTTGGTTTCAAAAATTATTATCGACCCTGGTCTATTAACAAGAAGTAGCTGTAAGATTAATTTAGTCTCTAACTGAGGATGACACCTTGGGTGTCAAAACGCGTTTTAGGTTTCTAAGCGTTTTGTGGATTTTGGGTGTTTGTTTGTTTTATTTTGTTAAGAGATACTAAAGAAGCAAAAATTCATTATAAAATATGACAATAACATCCTGAAGCACATCTAAGATTAATAATAGTGCATATTATCAGCTTTAGCGGCTTGTTTCGTCCATATCAAATAAAAAGTTAATTTTTGTTGACCACTGTAACATACCATATTGAGATTGCTTATTTATTTATTATTTTTTTTGTCAACAATAGTAGGTATAGGCACTAAACCTTGATGCATTTTATGTTAACTGGTAGCCTAAACATAACACGCTAAAGCGAAAAAAGAGAAACATGAATAACATTTACTGGTTTTCACGGAACGTTGCTTCATGTTATGCATAACCTCGTTCGAGAGACCATTGTTTTCTACAATTTTTTCTGATATATATTGAGGTAACGGCTATTATTAAGAAACGTTCGTTTTCAATGAAATAGAAACGTTACTAAAATTTTGCAATAAGGAGTAGATGACTATAATAATACCATTTTCATTGAAGATTAAAATACAAAATGCTATTTTAACTAATCAGGCAAAACAAAAATAAAATCAATCGATTAGTAGATCGAAATTTAGAATAATTCTCAAAATATTTTAAATCTTCGAATATAAGACCTGTATTTCGAAAATTTTTACATCATTTTACAAATTATTGTTAGTGATACCAACAATTCCAGGGTTGATAAAAAATACCTATGGTAAGTACTTCATAATGTGTTAACACCTATGGTTCTAGTGTAATGAAAATCTGTGCGGCTATCTCCTCCGAAAATACAACAGTTATGAATTAGCTGAACATATAACCATCTAACTGAAGAGTAGAAGCAACGAAAGCACCTACATTTGATATACAGAGTGTTATTGTTTTACTAGAATTTTTAATTGAAAATCACGAACATTTTCTAGTTAAAAGTAACAGCCAATTGTCAAAGCGAACATTAAAGCAATCTTAAAGCGGAATATCCATTATTTATGTGAATTTAATAAATAATATCATCAAATCTCATTTACATTGAAGGAATAATCATTAAAAATCTCACGTCAACTTTTTAATTCAAAAAATTGTAAAAATTTGGTTACCCTCTTAAAAACTGATTGTAGAATATTTTCACCTGAGAGGGACGGAGGGGTCCAAATTAAAAGAAAACTACGTCACGTTATTAATGAACATCCCCTAATAACTATGATAGTTTCATTTTGCCCGTTTTGGAATACGAAGCCCCCAAAATGAAGCAAAAATCATGAAATGTATCCATTATACAATGTATAGTGTAGTATGTTTCAAATTGGCATAAATGTCACATACGTAGACGTACAAAGGCATTTCGCAGTTTTGAATATGTAATTGCATTCGCAAATATTCTACGTACATGTATCGGTACCTAATGTGCATATCCCATGTACATTTAAATGCTTCATACCTGCAACCTGCCTTCTGTAGGCCAACAACAATGTTGATTCGCAGTGCAGTTTAGAATTAGAACAGTGTGTCACTAGGACGTCATCGGATTATTTGCGAAATAACAATTAGACGTACGGGAAACATTGAGTAAGGACAAACACCAATAAATACTCTATCTACTATAACTCAGGCCTTGATGATTGATACCGATCTATTTGTATCATTTAATAAAAAATTATTAGCAGATCACATAAAGAAAATTGTACGTACTACGCATTGTGATTTAAATTCGCCAACAATATTCCAGAACAGTTTTCTCTTCACTCTTCCGTTCGCAAAAGACTTTAAAGTATCTTATGTTGATTTTTGTATATTATTCGCGTTTAACACCTTTCGTCTCTACAGCTTACGAAAGAAACGATTTACGTACAGTTAATCTCACAGTATTTAAAAATTGACGCTTCCCAGAAATGTGTATTCGTACGCATGCGTGTGCCATCCCACAACCATCAACAACCAATCGACGAACGCGCCCCACCCTTGCCGCTATCGATGATAATATAAGCTCTATTTCGCACAGCGTACATTGCACTCGGAAACGTTCACTTAACGGGATAATAACATACCTAGATACATATATGATTTATTTGTACGTTGATATATTATGATGAAGTCGATTTTAGCGTTACAGTAGCGAATTCCTTTTATTACTTATTGACCCATCATTACTTTTAACAACCCGTTTAAGTACGAAATAGTATTATTAACTTGGGTCATAACTATGCCTTGTAAACTCTCGGTACGTGTGCATAATATTTGGACGTTAATGTTACGGCGGTTTTTTAAAAACTCGTCCCGTTTACGCAATTTACGACTATATCGGTCATTAAATCATGGTAAATACCATAAATCTCGTTGCAGAGAGGGCAAGGTAACGTGGCGTATGGGGCAGGCTCGTTGCTGACCCCGTTTCTAAAAAGACAAAAAATCTTTGCCGTGAAAACGAGTACCTATAAATAACACGTTTGTGTACGTATACACTTATATACGGGAATTGATGAGTTTCATTTTTTTTACTAGCATGTATGTGTTCACTATCGTTCAACTGTGGTCCACCCTGTATACAGTTAGGCGCCAATAAGCCTTGCGTTAAAATTGAAGCGCCTTTCAAGAACTCATTACGTTTTCTATTTTCACACTTTTTTACGAACAAACGTACCGAGAAAACACCAACCTAAATTATGGCTGTTTTGTCAAAGAAAATACCAATTTAAAATATGGCTGTTTTGTCGAAGACTTTTTATTCAATTATAATGCAATGTTGGCCAGACGCCAATGTATACATTATCAGACAATACAATCATAAAATCACGTTATTTTTAGACGTAGTGATTTTTTTATACTACTACACCTGCTGTGTACCTGTGATGTCCTCCAAACATTTTTATATTGGAATTGCATACAAACTCATTGCCCAAAATTTATAATACAATTTTTTAAGATAAATTATCACCCGAATTACTCGAAATATAGAAGTGATTGTGAAGAAAATATACAGGGTGATTCAAATTCTACGGACACCATAGGGATCTGCTAAACTAAAGTAAGAAATACGATGGCAGTTAAACGAGGGCAAAGTACTCAATAATGGTGAACTTAACAATATAAAATATCCCTTTTAGTTTGTACGATATTTGAATTTTCTATAAGTAACTTGAAATATTTAAGTTATACTTAGACTCATTGAAAAATAATGACCACAATATTGGTATTGCTTATTTAGCTCCATATGTTGGTGATATTATTTTCCGTGCAACGTTTCGTCTTTACAAAACCCCCATCATCATTCTTTGTTTATTTAATTGAAAGCGGATGCGGAGTAATATTTAGGAAATTTATAACATAACATGATGATTTTATTGTCACGTAACGTCGAAAACTGGTTGATGATGGTTCTGGAAAGGCGAAAACGTTGCAAGGAAAAAAATGTGAGCCGCCTACCAGATGTGAAACATCGAGTTTGCACAAGTAATATGCATGAAAGACAATAAATATTACGACAGGAACTAAATATGCATATTGAAAAAATCAAATATGACGATTTTTTTCACAAAATTATGACTATTTGTTTAATAAACATTTATTTTTATTGAATACAAAAATTAAAAATCCAAAAATTTATTTCAAGTTGCGACAACTCAATTCTTTTATTCAGTGACTTCAGTAATAGTTAAATTCGATGTTGCCTCTGACAGCATTACTGTGATAATTGGTCGACGATAACTGAAGTATGTTACAAAAGTATTGGACATAACATTATCAAGACATCTAATAAATACAGCATCTATTGTTCTCTTGGATTGTTGTTAATTTGCAATTGAAATTATTTTTGGAGGAACGTAATTAATGGCATTGATTCATCTTTAGCAAAATTTACATTGAAATCTCCAGCTTAAATCAATGGTAGTTTATTTTTATTGGTTTTAAAAATTATTGAACCTCTGTGACTGTACGGAAATAATTTCTCATGTAAAAATGGAAAATCATTCATTTTTTATTAGGTGAAATGTACCCAACAATCATAATTAATTCACGCATGCATTCGCCACGATCGCCACGCCAACAATCCGGTTTACCCGCGCCTATAGATGTTTCACATTAAAAAAATTATATTAGCACCAGCGCACGTTATGAAATAAAAGGGATTGGATAATGTGATCATCAATATTTATATTTTATAGAAAGTTCAAATTTTTAAAATACCCCACAAACTAAGGGGGATATTCTACATTTCAATGGGGTACTTCAATAGGCAACTTTGCCCCCATTTAACCTACTTTGTATCTCTTACGGTTCAGGCGATTCTAATGCTGCGCATCGAATTTGAATCACCCTGTATACCGCATTTGGTTAAATGAGGTTATGTTAATTTAGGCGAAGGTTGGTAAGGTTACATATAAATTTTTTTTTTTATAATACCTACATGAGAATTTCAGTTTTCCTTTTGATGTAGGTACAAATCCTTAACAAGGACTAGTGACACCTTTAACAATTTAGTAGCTGTTTTAAAAACTAAAATTTATTTCCAGCATGTTTGTTTTGAAAAAATCCATTTTATAATTTTTTTTCAAAAAATTATTTAAAATGTTTTTATAAAAACAATATATTATACTTTAGCACTCATCTTTGGCATACTAATTTAAAGCAAAAGGCGCTATTATCTTATAGATACCAAGAAACTTTGTAAAAATATTATTGTAATTCCATATGCAACGTAACTAAAGGATTTATGTAAAACAAGCTGTGCCCGCGACTTCGCCCGCGTGGAGTAGCGACTTTCGACAAAAACTTTCATCCTTCCCCCTTTAGGATAAAATTTTTGCAAACTTTGAATGTGGCATTTATATCTAATTAGAAGCCTAAAAAATAAGTTTCAAGCTCCTAGCTTTGAAAATCACGTAATTTCAATACAAACTTTCATCCATATTTCAACCCCTTACAACCCTTTTTTCGCATTAAAAAGGAGCCTATGTCCTTTCTCAGGCTCTAGACTATCTCTGTACCAAATTTCATTTAAATCGGTTCAGTAAAATTTAGGCGAGATTGTGTAGCATACAGACAGAGTTACTTTCGCATTTATAATATTGCTATAGATATAGATTTAGGTAATTTTCTTAAAGAAAAGTTTTATATAAATATAAACCTACATGCGTGAAGATTTATTTCTATTATAATTATTATAATCTGTTCTTCATGCACAGTTTTCCTTGAGTTTCTCTGAAGGTAACAATTACAAGAAGTAGAATAACAAAGTAGACATCCAGTTTACCTTTTTTATAATGAGTTTGTTTACAACCAAAAATACGTTATTTTTAATTTTACCTTTGCTGACCTTCCCACGCGTCTATATACGGAATACGGTCACATATTTACGCTTTTCTGTAGACACATAGGAATCAATCTTAAGAGCTTTCCGTTTGTTTCAAGAATAGTCAAAATATTTTATGGGCAATCTTCAGATTCGGTTTCAGATCACACAAAATTTTGGGAGTGCAATATTTAGGACAGATTTCTCATCAAAGTATTTTTTGAAAACAACTGGCAAGTAGTAGACAATTGGTAGGTCATTTTGGGGTAACTGAGAAAATTTTCAACATATTATTTCAATTTTTCAAGAAATCCTTTTGACATACTTGTATTTGTAAATGTGGATGGTCGTGTCTTACATCTGTTTATCTTTATCATTGATTTAACATTGCCAACAAAAAAATTATATCTTGTTCATAATGTTGCTAGTACACAAACTGGGCAACAGCACCAATGCACACTGTCTTTTTTAATATTTAATCGTATGAAATTAAATTATGTTATCCTGTGTGAAAATCGTTTGCAAATGCACCTCTTCGTTAGCAAAATGAATAGAAGTAACAATTCCTTTGCAATGATAAAAGACTGTCCTGATTCAATGTAATTTTCGAATGCCACTATCATCAAATTAATATTAATAAATAAATAAATAATTTTCGAGTACTGTGATAAAATACAATTTAATTTATTAGTAGGACGGATTTCCCTTCATACCCACACGTACATGATTGAATTTATTCAAATGCTGATGTATTACGTGTATTTGTATCATTGATGTTGACCATTGTCGAATTCGAAAACTAATTGGGTGGAAACCAACAGCTTTATCACTAATTGCAATTTGCTGTTTATTTCATTGAATTGGAAAAAAACAATATAAAACAGAAGAAATATTTTTATTGCGTGACATATTTTAAATTGAGCGTGGTTAAACTGATAATTCTTTTAATGAACAATATTACACAGATTGACAGATACAGCACAAAACACATATTGGTACGTAAAACAATCAATAAATTAATAGGTCCTGGAACGGATTGAAAATATTGATCTAGTTCCTATATACACAATACAATAAATTATTTGCTTTCTTCTTTTGTGTAATTTTTAACGGTTTCATTTCATTTAACTTAAAAATACAATTAGGTATGATAAAAAAAAGGAGAAAAATCAACCAACATAAGTAATATAAATCAACCCTAACCTAACATAACCTAAACTAAAAGAAAAAAACATTTCTGGAGCGATCATTCCAAACTAGTTGAATATTGATAGGGAACTGATTCTTTTTTTTATTGAAGTATGGAACACTAAGAGTAAGAATACCTTCAGAAATCTTCTCTAGGATGTGCACAACGACAAGAGTCTTAATCTCACCTATCAAGTCAGTGTCATAATTTGAAAATAGGACCAAGAAAGTAATTTCTCTTGTCTTGATTCAAGAGTCTCGATTTTCTCAACACAAAAGAGAAAGATACCTCAGGCTTTAAAAGAATGCTGTCACTTCAATGTTTAAAAAATAAAAATCTGGCGAGGTGCACAACACTTATTTAGAGAAAATATTTATTATCAACCTGTCGACGAATCAAAACAAGATCAAGACAAGAATTCTTGAAACCCTACCTACAGGCAAATCCTTTAGACATCTAATTCTTAGTACCAAAAAAGAAAATTAGACATGAGTGTAATATAAAGATTACAAACGAATAACACGTCTCTCTAGATCGCGAGCAAACTAAAGCATTTGCTCAGTTATTAACAGGGTTGGTACGTTTAAAACACAATCTAAATAAAACATGTTTTAAATTACAGTATTTTAAACAGATTTTCAAACAAAAATAAACCATAACATGTTAAACATTCATTAAATTCATATGGGCAGAGAAGAATTATTGGTTAAAAGTATTGTTACGTAATTTTACAATTTCACGTATTTTTCTCTCTACACTTTTTATTAAATTAACTTTATAACAACAACGATTCAATATCTATTTTGGTAACAACAACTCTATAACTATTTCGCTTGTCAATCGCTTATATCTGTCGCTCTCTTCTATCAAAATACTGTCAAACTGTCCAACGCTCTTCCTTATATAGTCTTATGGACGTTTCTAGGCAACTGTCGAAACGTCCAGCAACTCTCGGACTTTGTGGAACGCGTCATAGGTTACTTCCACACAATTTTCGCAGTCGGCGCTTGTCAACGTCAGAATGACACATCTGTCACAGTATGAAATAAGGAAAACTTCTCATTCGTTACTAGATATAAAGAAACCTCATTTATTTATCAGCTTGGATAGTTCTACTCACGAAATATTTTTAAACGACTGTAGTCAGATTGTTTTTCGACTCAGAATTCGTGGTTCTCGTGAAAAATTCGTACAAATACCTCTAGCCATTTTTCCATAGAGAAAATAAAGAAAGCATTTTCCATGTACGCAATTTAAAACTTTCGAGGGCTGTTATGCTGTTCAAAAGTTTTTTAGAACTCGGTTAGTTTAGAACAGTTTTCTAAGAAGTAGGACCAATTTTCAGACAGACATGGTTGAAAAAAATATATTCCACATGTTTACCAAATTATGAAATTGTGCATTTTTGCTTGTGCGACATTTCCTAATTAATAAACAAAATGCCTAAGAATAATTTACGTTCGGTGAACGTTTTGCTCTACCTGTACTGTATACTAGACGACCGATTCGAATAATGAGTTTAAAACATGTGTTCACAATAAACGAGAAAAAGCATATTAAAACATACGAACACATGTTTTAAACATTTTGAATTATTTATTTCCAAAATTTAATAAAAAAGTGTTTTTTTCTTAAACCTTGCTCGTTAGTTATTACGTGACGTTAAAGAAATATAGGTCTCCCCAGCTTCACTGTCCTGCTGACGGCCTAATGGAGTATAATTAGATATTTGCTCAATTGAGCCCTTTTACAATTTTCTCTACATGATTCTCTTAATCTTGCCTTGATTTTTACATCAATGCTCTTGTGTTGAATCAATACGTGATCAAGATAAAAAAAAAATAAAAATCAAGAGCCTCCTGAAGCCCAAATCGGCAACGTATATCAAGCTAGCACGACAAAGTTATTTTTCCGATTTCGGACTTGCACTATAATTTGTCGCTAGTTTGTTACCACATCCAAATATTTGTCGCTCGCGCCGTTTAGCCATAATCAGCTGGTATGTTGATATCAAGCTAGCACTACACAGAGAGTACCTCGAAAAGGAAATATCGTAGGATATTACTGTAAAGACCATAATTTGTCGCTGAAAGATGAAACATTCAACGAATTTGTCGCTAGTCTTATCTCCAACTGATAAGCTGGAAAAGGTAACGTGTTGCCCAACTTGGGGGAACCAGGGAAAATCTAATTTAAAAAATTTGGTAAATAAACTCGATCTCTTAAAACAAATGTGACAAAGAACTCCTTGATTAATTGTTTGATGGTTTTTCAGCAGTTTTTCGCTTATCAGCTAGAGATAAGACTAGCGACAAATTCGTTGAATGTATCATCTTTTAGCGACAAATTATGGTCTTTACAGTAATATCCTACATTTCCTTTTCGAGATACGCTATGTGTATTGTTAGCTTGAAATTCAGCTAGCAAACCGGCTGATTATGGCTAATCGGCATGAGCGACAAATTTTTGGATTTGATAACAAATTAGCGACAAATTATAGTGCAAGTCAGAAATCGGAAAAATAACTTTGTACGTAAATTGGTACCAAAGTTTAACCTCAATCTGATGCACGGTATTCATGAATAAATAGATACCTACTTAATGGGAACAAAGAAAGAAACAAAAAACATTTAGATCCTTTTATATTTAACTTATAGACAAAAAAGCGTATCTTAATCGTCAGTTAATCCGTAAAAGAATTTTGTGAATTCGAGTCCATAACAGCTAACAACCATTCTCTGCTCGCTTAACATTCTCGTCAGTTTGTTCCAGTGACCTCCATTTCCAGACTATAATAATACAACTTTCAAACAATAACTCATCCCCTAGTCGAGATGCTCTATATACCTACCAACCTAAACCTACACAAATAACACATACAGACCAAACGAACCAGTCTCGAGCAACTTCACATCATCTGTAGGTAGCTCTAGCTAACCTGTGGACTACCAACACAAGAAGGACTTTGTTTTTCCATACGATTAGACGACCACCTCTACGCTACGCCACGGCATCCTCGAAATTCCAACAAGTTTCACAATACATACATATGTATTACATACAATATACGTACAAGAAACATTTTGGCAACAACGTTTCAACAGAAACCACTATATAATACATATATGTACACGTATCTACCTATTTATAGCTGTTGTCGTTTTGTTCTTCCGTTCCCTCTAATATAACGATGAAGGTACCATACAATAATAATTTACATAATGAACGTCCCTCCTCTATTAACTGACGTAACATATTAGGGCCATTTTGCAAACAGGCACACATAAACACATAGTACACACCACTGCAGTTAGGTACCTAATACGTACATGGAACACGTTCCAGTGCAAGTGTATTTATTATATTTATGTACTTACGTACAACATAGGCAAACTTGTGCTGTTGCCAACATTGTAAACAGGTTGTTCGTGCTTCCAGCGCAGTGTGCATTTTTTGGCGGGTTATTACTTGATGCTATGTTACGTAAACATTTTGATACCAAAATGTGCATGTCGTCGGGGCAGGCGAAAGTGTAAAATTGTTGTTCGTGTATTGCACATAAAATACCTTTAATACATAATTTGGTAGATAAAAAATGCTGCAGGAATGAAAAGTGAAGTTTGAGTTTAATAGGTGAAAGATATTCAGAGAATAAGTATGGTAACCCTTAATGGAGTAAAATTAGATATTTACACAAAGAAAACAATCATGAAAATATTGCTAGAATTCTAGCAAACGTGACTAAAAAATCTGTCAATTATATGGACGACCAGACGCTCAAGGAGATTTTACTAGAAATGTCTAGTCAATCTACGTTCGGTGTTGAGACTGAATTCTAGAAAAATTGACTTGATTAGAAAACATTTTTTACACTTCTTATCACTAATTTTACTAAACTATTCTCATTATAGTATTTTTTTTTCTTTACGTACTAAAATAATCGAGAGGTAGAGAAAAGAAGTCTAGACTTATTTCGCTTGATTAATCTAATACTAATTATTAGAAAGAATGAAAAATTGTTTTATACCACCAAGTACATTTTATAAGAATTCTAGTATTATTTACTAGAAAAATTTTGTTTGACTCACCAAGTAATAAAATGATTAATATTTTTCTCCGTGTAACATTTAAAAATTGCATACATGTAGAATTAGTACTAAAACTAAAATTGTATCCGAGGCAGCACCATTTCACCCTAAATTCATCATCTTAATAGGTACGTGCAGATTATCTGCATAGGATTTCATGAGTTTTCAGAAATTCTCGTCTTTACTAAAGATAGAATCAAGGCAAGATCTGTATAGGATCTATAGAATCACATCGAATATTCTTGTCAAATTTATGTAGTTTAATAGAATACTTGGGGGCTGTTCATAAAATACATCACACTAAAATTAGCTTCCCCCTGGTTGTCATGCTGTGTCACACTTTCTGTGACTCCCCTGTAAATATTACGTCATAAAAACTAAGCCCCCCCTGACCATGATAAATTTTGATTGTAAATACACAAATTTTGATAGTCAAAAACTTATGTATTTTATTTTCATAATAAAATTTAAATAAATTAATAAATATCTTTTGTAACGAACCAATAAATAATATTTCTGTTTATCAGAAGTCCAAGGATTCTGTAAAAATTCAGTAAAATTTTTTGATGAAGGGCGAACGTCACGTTGCCGTAGACCCCCCTTGTCACACTCAGCAAGGCCCCTCCCCCCCCTTGTATGCGAACGTATTTTATGAACGGTCCCTTACTATATATTAAACAAACACTTCTGTTTTTAATAAACACCCAGCGTGGTGCATGGCACTTAGAATTAAGTGCCCTTTTAATTAATCCCAAAAACAATTCCTTCTAATATTAAATTTCTCCTTCAATCTAGACATATGCAATGGTGTAATCTGCGTTGACTTGCAGATTAATAAATGCTTTAGACTCTAAACGAATACCTACTTACGTAAATTTATCTAATAAGTGTTATGCCCCTCGCTTAGTTTTTGTTATTAACAAGATCGTTTGTTTAAACATTAAAGTTAGCAGATATGTTCTTGAAAAATACCGAGTAAGACTAAGAAATTGCACAGACGAGAAGAACTACTTTTCTTGTCTTGGTTCAACGGTGAGATTAACTCACTTTTGAATGGGCTAAAACCCCAGCCATTGTTCACATCTTAAGATAGAATTTTGAATATATACCCATTTTTAGGGTTTCACTCAATGTTCAACCATATATGGAATGATCATTTTTGAAAATGATATATTTGATTAAACTATATTTAGTGTTGATATTGACTACATTAGTTTATTTTTCTAATTTTATATCTTGTCTAACTGTATACAGACCAGGGTTGATAATTTTTGAAACCAAAAAAATTTATAGTAGGATGAAACCCATTGGAAAAGGAAATTAATTAACAGAATTGAAAGGAAAAATAATTTACGGGCGATCTTAGGTCGGGAAGGGGAAAGGGGTGAGTCTTTAAGGGTAAAAAACGGTTTTCCTTGATTTCCGGAAAAACTACAAGTCTTAAGGAAAAAAATTAAATGGCAAAGTTGCAGATAATAAAAAGATCTACAACTTTTGTATTTATACTTTTTTGACATAACCTCAAAATTTATGTGAAAAATTCAAATAACCAACTTTTTGGTTTTTTATTTTTCTTTCACAAAATTTTTTTTTTACGAAATTTGGTGAAAACTTACCTATTTATGTCCCAAATACGCTGTAATTTTTTTGATTTGAAATATTTATTTTTTCACCTTATTTTTACTTAATATCGGAAAAGCACCCTAATTTTCAATCGAAAATTCTCACGTCAAAATATCTGCTTTTTTAAAAACGTTGGTGGGCTTTTTCTTCGTTGAAATCTCTACTTTCTGATGATGTGAAAAAAAATATACATTACTATGGTAAGTTTTCTTAAAGACGAAAAAAAGAGCATAATGAATAACGTAATCAGTATGAAGTATGTGAATTCAATAGTACGATTTACATGTACCTATATTTATATATTATGAGATTTTCTATGACATAAATGTAATTAGAATTCAATAAATCAATTTTTTTACTGAAAAAAATAGCAGCGGTCACATTTTTTAGATAAAATTCCCTTCGTTTTTTTTTGCATTTCCTGAGAAAACTTACCATAGTAATGTATGTTTTTTTTCACATCATCAGAAAGTAGAGATTTCAACGAAGAAAAAGCCCACCAACGTTTTTAAAAGAGCAGATAAATTGACGTGAGAATTTTCGATTGAAAATTAGGGTGTTTTTTCGATATTAAGTAAAAATAAGGTGAAAAAATAAATATTTCAAATCAAAAAAATTACAGTGTGTTTGGGACATTTCATAAAAATCGGCCAAACGTAAGATGTACACTTTTTGAAACTTTCTAGATCATTCGACAAATTTTTAGATTTTTCTCGAACATTCTAAGTCGATAATAACAGTTTTCGCTCATTTTAGAATTTTTTAGATCATTTCAGAAATTTTGAGATCTTTCCGGAAGTCCTTATGACTTAAAAAAGGACAGAAATATTTCTTTACACCTTTCTGATACCTACAACTACCGACCGCGACCAAACTCCCTTACTCCCACCTGGAGACCAAGGGGTATTTACCACCCCAACAGGAAGTTGATTGGGTGAAATACTAAGAGAAAACAAAAATAACTACTTTCCTGATTTTTATTTTCAAGTCAAGACAAGAGTCCAGATCGAGATAAGTAGTTTTCTCTACTACCTATATCTTAATGGTGGATTACAATTCATAAAATGAGATCCACATTGTCATTTTACGACTTTGAACGTAGTAATATATTTAAATATTCAATACTTTTTCTTAAAAATGTGTTTCTCGTAATTATCCACGTTTCGTCAGTACTAAGACTCGTTGGGCACATCCTTTCACTCCTTTCCATCATAAGCTTGAACATTTCACATCCTACTATTTAATGTACGTTAAGCTTTCCCTTACCCCTGTTTACTCCTATTTTGGCTTTTAATATAACTCCTATGAGCCCTAAATATCATACCATCTTAACTGTCTTCTCCCTGGCTGACTTCAATAACTCTCCTACCTTTTGCTATAACGCTTAATTTCTATCAAGATAGTTTAAAAAAACATCCTTCACTATATTCTCAACATTGTAGGTTTTTAATACCGCTTATAGATTCTAGATATCAAATTTCTTTTACTTGTAGAAGAGAATGTTTTAAAGTCTAAAATTTTCGGGCCTAATTTTCTTAAATATTTTAAGAGCAAGACAAAGTCTAAGACTTTTAACTATCATCGTTCAAAAGTCTGCCAAATAGAATAACCGAGAGTATTTGAGGCATTCCTTTTAAACTCAAGCAAATTCGATTAAAAAAATAAAAGAGTACGAAATAATCAACCGCAGACCATTAAAAACGCGAATATAATTGTTTGCCTTTATAAATCGAAGAAAACGAAGTTCTGCCCTGCCATAGCTTTTCTCTGGTTCAGTAGCTTTGTCGTCGTCGTCGTCGATTCGCCAGTGGAATTAAAAGCTTTTTTAATATAGTCGATAAAGGCCTGACGTTCGGAGCGGGACATAAAACGTGAAATTCGGTCTTTTCACTCGTTTCAATCCCTTCACCGACTAGCAAATGATCCAGAAAATTGTGTTTGCTAAAAAAGGTCAGTCACTCGGTGGTTTCGCTTTGAAAACATCCACCGCGGTCCGGGAGCCTGCCGTTCCTTTGATGTTTTTTTCTTCTGTGCCCAGCCAAATGCGTGGCCCTCTATTTTTGTACGAAAATAGACCATTTCTGAATTTTTGCGATTTGTTCCGTGAAAGAAAAGTAAATCCCTCAAAGAGCTCTCCTCTCTTTTCTCTAATGTAGTCTTTCCAAGTCCATTAGGCGGAACCCGCAAAAAATCAGTCCTTTCTTAGAAGTATTTGTTTAAGAAATAAAGTAATTCTCTTTATATATTCCTTTTAATGCAATATTCCAATCCTATTTCCAGGAACACAATGTTAGGTAGGTACAATATAAGCAAAATTCGAATGTTTCTCATTCACTGGGTGTTTTATATCTCATAGTTTAAATTGTTTAATTAATACCCCCACAGAATGCCCAATAAGATAAGGGTTTGGATCTCGAGGTCAAACTACTTGTCTTCATTTGAGAATTAAGATCAAGAAAGTAATTTCTCTTGATCATAATTTCTATCTTAATTTAGAATTATTTGTTTAATTAAATACTAAAGCTTTATGGAGAATAATTATATGGCACTAAAGATGTTAGAAATAATTTCTGTATAAAAACCTTTATCAACTCCGAAACTTGTAATAACAATAACTAAATATGTTTCAAAAACAGAGTTTTTTGTGGCTTTTATGTGTAAAAATATAAATCTTTAATTTGGTCCTTCGAGCCGGATTTCTACATTTAACAATTTATCGTGGACCACAACGCCATTACCTCAGTATTTATTCGATAATTGTAGTTATATGCTCCAAATATAGGTTTACCATCTCCACTATATTGTTAGCGCATGCAGGAAACATACAGTGTGTTTCACTTTTATACTTTAAAAAAAATATCGGCCAAGTGCGAGTCGAACTCGCGCACCGAGGGTTCCGTACAAACCTGTAAATGTGATGTAACTAAAAATTTAAGGTTTTCGGAATTTTTCCTTTATATGTGCTATAAAACATTGCTTCATGCCAAATTTTAAGATTCTAAATCGACTTGAAGTACCCTTTAGGTTTTGATTCCCTTGCGAGTAGTTGCGAGTTTGAAAATATGCGGCTTAAATTTCTATTTCTTTTGATTGCGTTGACATAGAAGTTTGATTTTGTTACAGCTTAAAGGTATTATAGACCTGAGTATTTGAAATGAATTTCAATTTAATACCTGTATGCGTTCATGAGGAAAGGGGTAGTAACTTTAAAATTATTAAAAACATTTTTATTATATGATCTAACTAAAAATTTACTTTTTCGCAATTTTTCCTTTATCTGTGCTATAAGACGTTGCTTCGTACCAAGTTTCAAGATTCTGAGTTCACTGGAAGTACCCTGTAGGTTTTGATTCGAAAATTTGCGGAAAAATAGACCTGGTATTTGGTATAAATTTTAGCTTGATACCTCCACGCGTTCCTGAGAAAAAGGGTCTTAACAGACGGACAGACGGACAACGAAGTGATTCTATAACGGTTCCGCTTTTTCCTTTTGAGATGCGGAACCTAAAAATCATATTTTTTAACGGAACATCCTATTTAGTTTTTTATTTGTGCATGTTTTCAAAATAGGCCCTTTTATGGCCTGTACAATAAAAAATTTAACTCCAAAAATGGCATTGACCTCGAAGTCCAAAACTTGCCTTTATTTGAAAATCAAGATCAAGAAAGTAATTTTTCTTGATCATCATCTCTATCTTAATTCAGAATTATTTGTTTAAATACCAAAGTCTAAATGTTTCCTATTGGTTATTACGTTTTTAGCAAACCGCACAAAGGTGATGAAAATCTTAATGAAATTTCTTGATTTTGAAAATTCTTAATGTGATTCTCTTAATATTGTCTTGTTGTTTGCCTTAAATCAAGACACAACCAAGAAAATAATTCTTGATAATTCTTTATTTTAGTGAAACTAGCTTTAGGGAGAATTATGTGGCACTGAAGATGCTCGAAATAATTTCTATATAAAAACATTAATCAACTCCGAAACTAAATGAGTACATTTAAAAACAGGGTTTTTTGTGGTTTATGTATACAAATTCAAATCTTTAATTTGGTCCTTCGAGCCGGATTTCTAAATTAAACTATTTATCATGGACCACAATGCCATTATCTCAGTATTCATTCGATAATCATTGTAATATGCTCGAAATACAGGTTTCGTACCTCCATTGTAGGAAAAATTACTTTCTTGATCTTGATTTTCAAATGAAGGCAAGTTTTGGACTGGGAGGTCAACGCCATTTTTGGAGTTACATTTTTTTATCGTAGCAGACCATTTAAAGGGCCTATTTTATAAACATGCACATCACTGAGTAGAGCTATTTAACTACATCTTAAGATAAAATAGAAAAATTAAATCGAATGTTTTAAATTAAAAGTGGCGAATAACCGCAGTATTTCAATTATTATCGAATGTTCTGTTAAAAAATACGGATTTTTTCAAGTATCAAAGTGAAACACACTGTACAATTTTAATTTTAAAAATGTGTATGCTCTACATTTATGTTAGACGAAGTTGTTATCGGTTATTTCCCAAATTAAATACAAACCTAATTGACGTTTTTTGAAAAGCAATCACGTAAAACTTTCTAATGCCAAAATTTCTCAAGTTCATGGATATATTTCCCGATATTGGGTTAGGTAGAGGCAAGATTCTGTTAGTTTGAATTAAAAAAAACCTCTTTGTTGACAACACTCTAACTCACTGCTAAAATCCTCAGAATTGCCAAGAAAAACATACACATTGAGTGTTAAAATTCGTAATGAATGAAAACAGGAAGTAGTGCAAAACAAAACTTACACACATAAATACATTTACACTACTCCCACACGAAAAGAAAATACCTACACTATAGGTACCTAGACTGTAATGTTAAAACATTCCAGTAAAAATAACAAGCAACATCGAAAGAAAAAATTGCGACGTCTGGAATTTGTTCAGAAACAACGAATTCATCCATCGTGTCGACGCGACGAGTGGATGATTTGCTATTCTAACCCAATAGCGTTTAGGGGGCTTTTAAAACTTTATAAACTACGCGCTAAATATACGACAGAGTCGGTCTGTTGTTTCCGTGAAAGTTCCTAACCCACTTTGGTCGATGGCGGGAAATTTAGGTCGATTAGCAGTAATTTGTTATGCGAAAGGAGGAAGTTTAAAGAGCATTGTGGGCTAGTTATTAGAAGTAAAATAAATCCTAACTACATACATCGGAAACCAGACCAACTTAGTTTCAACCAAGAAAAATGTAAAATAACGGCTGTGGAAGCTATTCCATTCCATTAAAATTTTATAAGGGCCATCTCAAAACTTTCAAAGAGTAACAGTTCTTAATTTATCAATAAATAACTAATACATTAATAATAAAAAAAATTCATCATGTGCAACTCAGTACACGTGAAAAAAGTGAAACTTCTTTGGCGATCTCTATACCTTGATATATAACGAATAAGTACTGTTTGGTGAAAGGAAGAGAGAGTACGAGAATTTTCAGGATTTATGCTTTAAAAATGAAAACACATACATACATCAATTTTTTTTCGCCTCCGTTTATTTTTCCAAGTGCTTAAGAAACCGTAAACTATCAGTAACTAAAAGGAATTAAAATTAATACATAATAATACTCACTCTCAAATAAATATTAATTGTTGTTAAATAAACATTTACTGTAATATAACTGCTATGAGATGCCGGTCACTAACAGCTGACTGTAATACCGATATGCGCATGCGCGCGTTTCTATTGTCATAGCTTAGCGAGACGAATCGCTACGAAATGTGTCGTTTCATGGCCTTGAGATTTTACTCTCATCGCACCCAAAGAAGTTCCACTTCAAAAATTACTTAATAACTACCCAACTAATTCAAGACTTCTAATAGGATTTTGGATTTTACGAACATGTGCTTTATTTCATTTAGAAAATCACAACTAGAATTTTGAAAAGGTCTGTTTAGAATTAACACAATCACAGTGAAATTCCCTTCTAAATCAGTTCCATGTCTACAAACTTCTAGAATGCACGTAGGATGGTCCTTTCGCCGCTTCGTAAAAGTTAGCAAACATTAACGAGGAAATTTGTAAAACTATCTTGTAATATAAACCAAAGGTTAACAAAGTTTGCAATGTAGGTACTCGAGTTACGTTTATTTAATTTAAAATGTGCCGGATATAGATATGGTACACCTACTTAGTCATCTATTTCTTTACCTTTAAAAAATAAATGTGTGTTTACATTAATGTAAGCAAGTGTTTCTCGTGCACAGGTGGACATGATTCTATTATTTGTAGGTTGGTAAGCAATTAATTAATATAGAGTGTAAGTAAACCGAATGGTAATTCTTATTTGCATTTTTAATTGTATGTACTTGTACTTTCTATTTAAGGTATGCACCTACTTATCAAATTTTGATGTAGACGAGAACATGTCGAGAGATGCACTTCTTACATAAACACTTAATAAATGTTCAAATCAAATTTTGATTGGTTTATCTTAATTTAAAGATATAAGATCATTCTTTATTGGCAAAGGGTGGAGTTAAGCCTCTGCGCACCCCAAAGTTAGATCTCATGCGATTTTTAAATACCTCTACATTTCTTAAAGATAATGAGAGGGAAGGCGTAAATCGAGTGTCCTATTTATTCTATTATGTGATATTAAAGTTGTTTCAAGTATATAGTTACTCTAACTTCCAAAATTCATAATTAGAATAACTTATAATGCTATGTAAAAATATCATTGTTTAATATGGTCCTTCGAGCCGGATTTCTATACTGAATAACTTATCAGTTGTTGGTTTTAAAAATAATAAAGAATTGTTTATAGACACGCTTAAACGGGGGCAAAACAATTTAGGGGCCGTTCATAAAACACGTTCGCATACAAGAGGGGGGGAGGGGTCTTGCCGAGTGTGACAAGGGGGGACAGGGGGTCTACAGTAACGTGACGTTCGCCATTCATCAAAAAATTTTACTGAATTTATACAGAATCCTTGGACTTCTGATAAATAGAAATATTATTTATTTGTTCGTTACAAAAGATATTTATTAATTTATTTAAATTTTATTATGAAAATAAAATTAATATTTTTGACTATCAAAATTTGTGTATTATTAATCTAAATTTATCATGTTCAGGGGGGGGGGTTAGTTTTCGTGACGTAATATTTACAGGGGGGTCAGAGAAAGTATGACAGAGCGTGACAACCCGGGGGAGGGGGTCAAAAAAGCTTATTTTAGCGTGACGTATTTTATGAACAGCCCATTAATAAAAGTTGTATAATATTTAGATACCATTTCTTTTTTCTCCTTCAACGCACTGATCCAGTATTTTACAATAATTATCGAATGATAACTGATATAATGGCGTTGTTGCCCATGATAAATTGTTTAATGTAGAAATCCGGCTCGAAGGACCAAATTAAAGATATTATTTGTACACATAAACGTAAAAAAAACTATTTTCTAATGTATTTAGTTATTCTTATTACATGTTTTGTATTGATATTTTTATTGTATGTACCCGTACTTTCTATTTAAGGTATGTACCTACCTACTTATCAAATTTTGATGTAGACGAGAACATGTCGAAAGGTGCACCACTTATATAAGCATTTAATAAATTTTCAAATAAAATTTTGGTTGGTTTATCTTTTTTTAAAGATATAACATCATTCTTTATTCGAAAAGGGTCTCAAACTCAAAGTTATGCCTCTGCGCACCCCAAAGTTGGACATCATGCGATTTTAAAATACCTCTACATTTCTTAAGGATAATGAGAGAGAAGGGGTAAATCGAGTGTCCTAATTATTCTATCATGCGTCATTGAAGTTGTTCCAAGTACATAATTACTCTAACTTCCAAAATTCATAATTAGAATAACTTATAATGCTATGCTAACTTTCTGTGTAAAAATATCATTGTTTAATATGGTCCTTCGAGCCGGATTTCTATACTGAATAACTTATCAGTTGTTGGTTTTAAAAATAATAAATAATTGTTTACAGACACACTTGAACGGGGGCAAAACACTAAACATTTTAATAAAAGTTGTTGCCCATTTATTTTTTCTCCGTCAACGCACCCATCGCATCGTTTCGTTCATCAGCAGGGTTTTAGGAAGGTAAAGTGGGTGCACAGCACCACATCTGTCAGCACGTCCAACAAGTAACCTGACCTACTCGACGTTACATAAACACTCCATCCACATATAATCGATTGTCAGTTTTAAACAAACACCCACGATACTACAACCACTTGGAGCGATAAATAAATACAACACATGCATACAAGCCTTCTTGAGAGGACACGATTCTGTGAACAGTACCAGACACGACACTGGCGTATACAGGGTGTTCTAGAAAACAAACTGATAGAAGATGGAACAGATCAACCTCACGTATGAACTTTTGCAGAATTTATTTTATTAACTTCTAACTATCTCATTACAATTATATTATTCTTTACGGTCATCTTCTGTAGGAAGGAGTAATAAAAAAATAAAATAATTGTGTGTAGCTCTGATAGTGTAGAATATACCAACCAAATATTTTTTTTAACTATTATTACTACAGTAGAACCTTGACCTCGTTAAACGTAAAAACCTCTATAAATTCATAAAATTTTGTGTTCCCTTCCCCTCGGAGTCCAAAACCTCTTTTACTTAAAATACGAACCCTCTATAACTTAAACGAATAATTTGGGCATCGCACCTCAGTAAATAATAAAATTGATGTAGAAAGTGTGAATTGTTTGAAACAAAAAAAAATTTAACCGACTTTTTTAAGTAGAATAAAATAAACTTGAATAAACGTACCTTTAACCCTAAAATAAAGTATGTATGTACATAATAACATTTCGAAGTTTCATTTACATTGAACCTAGCTCGTCTATCTTTATAATTCCTAAACAACGCTCATAAACGGACCTCTGTAAGTAAGTAAAAATATAAACCAACAAAAACTCCTTAACTTAAACCCTTAGTAAGTAAAAACCTCAATAACTCAAATTTTTCAACGTTTCCCTTGGTCTTTATCTTATCGAGGTTCTACTGTATTATATTCCGATTTTAACGGGCTATTGTTATAAAATAACTTTTGATAAATAAAATAAACTGAAACTGATTGATAAGCGAAGAATTTTTACAGTTTGTAACAAAACAGAACAACAGAGCAATTGTTGTGTGATTCGAAAAAGGAAGTAAAAATGGTTCTTGTTCGTGATGATACTTCATCGCTTTTATTATGGTTTTCAATCAATTGAAGTGTGACTGTTTAAAAGGAAGGACAATGACGAACTCGAAGAAACAAGCTCTTGTTCTTGTTCTCGAGAAGACGTGCCTACCTAAGCGCGGGCGGAAGAATCGAACACGACGATTAATACCCTTGTAAAAAACCTTTGTTCGAAAAGGGTGGTCTAGATTCAGTACAGAGTTGACACTTCCGTTAAAAATTAAATCTTAAACGGCTGTTATAGTTAAAGACGCATTTTAGAGTGTGTACATATTTTTTTAAATTATGAAAACAAAAGTTGAGGGTTCACTGGTATATAACATCTCGTCTGATCTCATTAAGAGGGAGAGGGAGGATTATTGAAAATCTCGGGCCAAATTCTTAATGCAAATAATTATTATAATTAATTTTCCCTTTGTAACTGAAAATTCACTATAGGGTAAATCTCACTTGAGGGGAAGCAAAGGGATTCCATTACATTATCTTATCTCGAATCTCACCAAGAGAAAGGGAAGGGTCAAAATTAAAAGTAATTAAGGCATATAACGCAACTTCTATTATAATATAAAATTCCCGTGTCACAATGTTAGTTACCATACTCCTCCGAAACGGCTTGACCGATTTTTATGAAATTTTATATGCATATGCAGTAGATCTGAGAATCGGCTACTATCTATTTTTCATACCCCTAAGTGATAAGGGTTGTCTATCCCCAACTTTTTTCATTATTTTTATTTTTTATGATTTTGCGTTAAAAAATACATATAACCCTTACTTTTCATCCTTCTGCCACCAACCCTCATTTTTTAATAGCGATGTTAGTACTGTAATAATCTTTAACTCTCAGTGGTCGATAACTGATCAATTATTATCAATCGATTAGTCATCCCCGCCAGGCGTCTACTGATGTCACTACTCACCCAGCAAACAGCATGGAGTGGGGATGAAAATGAAGCAGTTTTTTTAGAATGTTACAGGGTGTTCAAATATGTTCTAAGAAGTAAAAGAATGTTTTATTATAACATTTCAGAATGATTTTGCAATGTTCAAGAATGTTCCAGAATCTTTAAGATCATTCAAGAATGTTTCAGAATGTTAAAAAAAATTACAAAATGATTTGAACCATTATGGGATGTTCTGGATACCTAGTTCTAAATTCGCGAATATTCTAGAATGTTACATCAAACGTGTAATATATTCCTATCCGGGCAATGCCGGGTATTGCTGCTAGTTGATGCATAAAATTTCTTGGACTTCTCTACCGAATTTAGATTTGACGTAATATTTAATGACTTATGTATGCATTCCGCAAACTTATCAGGCTCAATTGAATTTTCAGAAACGTACGTATTTAAAACGCCCACGGATGTGAATCAAATCTCAAGAACGATAACAATCCCGTCAGAAACTTAATACACGGAAATGAATTAAAAAAGAAAGAGCAAATATCAACAAAACCAGCTAATGTTTAATTATAACGCGTACTGCAAATTTGTGCCTTTCTGGAATACGAAATATTAATATTGTATAGCCGTAGAGTACCTACGTACATGTGTCAACATTTTGCAAACATTTTCATTGAACGTTAGTGTACATAGCTTTTACATGGATAACTGTATTTTAAAGTAATAATAACGTTTTATCATTGGTAACAGTTTGGCAACGCAATTGCAATTGCGGAGCTAAACGAACGTGGTGATGATGGATGGTCGATAATATGACGATCAGAATCCGAAATAACTTTATTTTCATAATTTGTCGCAATTTATATAGTCCACAAAAAAATGTGGAAACTCCATTTGCGTAAAACGAAGTTTTGTTTTCGACGGAAAAGTAATTAAATGGTACCTAAATTACAATTTTTTTAAAATACGGTTCACAAAAATATAAAACTTTTTTATTAATTTCATTATAAACATAGTATAACATCCAAAACAATAAAAAAAACATTTTTAAACTTCAAATCAAACTGAAATTTCCGATGGCTTATTTGTATAACTCGCTGTGTTAGCGCCGTGGGCCATAAACTGATAAGCTGTGTTTTTGTATTTGCCGTCAGGAGACCGTAAAATTACACGCACATGGACACACAGGCCAATGTAGATAGTAAACGAATTTTGAGTTTACTAAAAAATAGAAGACTATCTGGAAAATTCGATAATAATTTAAATAAACAGCCAGCTGATCGGAATATAAAAAACTGACATAAACAGAATGGGATACAAAGTAACACAGGGTGATGTAAATGCAGTGACAGACAAACGTGTCAAAAAATAAAATGATTATTAAAAAGACTTGTTTAAATAAATAAATTATTCTAGAAACTTCCCTAGGAAGGAATTAAAAAATAATTAAGTAGATACCTACGCTCTGACAAAGACAATATTTTAGACACAAATGATTAATTAAATAAAGTTGTTATCTAGGAATATAAGTAATTGGCTGCGGCATTTCTAATGTTTTTTTAATCGGAAAAAAGTTCCAAGTGGCTGGAATTACTTTTTCCTTTTTCAATGAAATTTTGGCACAAAAAAATTATTCTGTAATTTGAACAGCATTCTCAAGCTAATTAAAAATATTTGCGAGTTAGGAATTCGTGATTGTCTCTGAAATTCTTATTATCAACAACGGTAAATAACACCAAGGATATTTGGAGCACAAGAAAACACGCTCTTCAAAACATTATTAGTTTTTTATAAACACATTAAGTGGAATTTCCTAGCAGTAATATCTAAATAGAAGTAGAACAAGAAGTTATTTTATAATGAAATGTCAAGGCAATAATATAGGAGATGGAAAAGTGCTTACATAAGCAAAAAGAAACGAGTCCTGAATTATTAAATTGACAAGAGATATGGCTTTAGTATTAATATTAATATACAACTTATAGGTATATGTATTTCTATTAAAATATTTTTGGAAAATTATTTTAGAACATACTTAATTGAAATAGGTACATATATATAAAAAGATTTTTTGGAAAAGAAAAACGGAGCAATATAATAAAATGCCTACATTTTAAAATCCACGTTTCAACAGGATCTAATTTGACATCATAGAGTAACGTTAAAAAACAAAGTAGGTAGTAAAAATGTCCATGTTATCAACTATCAAATGATCTTTTTCTATAAGCATTGCACTAAAATTTGAAATCGAATCCACTCAAAAAAACTTTAAGATTTTTTTTATTTAATTAAGTTGTAAGATATCAGACTAAAATATTACATCACTATTTTTATTAACATTAAGTGAAAATAGGTAGACTTTCCCGATTTTCCCTAAAAATGGCACCATATTAAATTGAATTCTCAGTTTAATCTGCCCCTGTTCTATTTTATGATGATCGTAGGCTTTCACGGCCGGCGTTCGGGCTGTTATGCCGTGTTACTTCTCCTGCTGAGAGCAGCAGAAGGAGCAGGAGTAGCACAAATCTACTGAGGATGCCAGCAGCCGAGACTGGCAAAACTTTTAGTGAAGGAGGAAGACAGGACCACGGCATAACAACCCGCCGAAGAATACTTGGTTACCATCAGTGGCGGTTTTACTGTAGGTGCATTTGTTCAGTGAACCCCCTTAAAAATTGAACTAGTTACACCATATAATTTTATCCTTTTAATATTTATTATATTATTGATGATTATCGTATAATATACATCTCTTTTACCATTTCATAGTTCATAGTTACAAAACACCAACCCGTAACCCATAGAAAATATTTAAATTTTTGTTGTTTCGCTGACGACTTCACCTAACTTTTTTGGTTTAAGTTTTGATTCTGAACATATCACGTGAGCGATACTCCGTTTGATGTTCATGTGTTAGAGAGAGAGGTAGTCGGACGCGTGAAATGGAAGATAAAATACACTCAACATACAGCGTTTAGGTGCACTGTACGAGAAGCCGGAATCAGCCGGAATAATGTCGTGCTACGTCGGCACGGTTACCCGACATTCTGCCAGGGTTTTGCAACTTCCAATCATTTTTAAAGGCTCTGGAAGCTAGTGTTGGTAGGAACCGATAGTAAAAAAATTATGTTCAGAAGCATGTTCAGATTTCAGAGTTCAAAGTCCACTAATTGTAAATGACGCACAATTTATTGCACAATACGTGTTAATTAAAATATTACGTAAATGATGGAGTCGTGTTCGGTAAAATATATTAAAGAAAATTAAAATAATTTTCAAAATCGTTTCGAAATAAAGAAAAGGGGTCCACCTGGCCGAAAACTACAGCTGACACAAGAGTGTACCTTAAAAAATAACAAGTTTAAACGTATGTTTAAAGTAGAACAGTATAAAAAAACTTCGTGGTTGTGTGGGTGTAATAAATTAAACGCATTATTTTGCTTTCCGTGCCTGATTTTTGCCGGTAATCCTGTTGAGTGTGTTTGCTAATTCAAAACAAAGACGAATGGATTTCCTGCTTAAGTAAACGTAAGGTTTTTATTTATTGTGTTATTAAATGCCATAAGTATTTGGTTCTCCTAAAAATATTAAAAATCTTTGCCTGCGGTGCATTTACAACATCATGAAATACGCTTCATGTTCTGATATTACCTACATGTTATTAACTTTGTGAACCCCCTTCGTATTCGACCACGAGCCGCCACTGGTTACCAAACAAGTTCAACAATTCCTTTCAGACGTTTCTGTCAGAGGATTAAAAAATACTTCTTGAGTGACCAGGACAAGGAGCAGTAAATGAGTACCTTCATAAATTTTACTGAATTGCAATAAAAGTATGTGTACAAATGGATTAATTTAACAGTTAATAGATAGTACAGTAATGTACCTAAAGGTATTGCCAAAAAAGGTTCATTATAACCGAAGTTCGTTATAAGTTATAAGTCCAAAAATAACACTTTATTTTGCTTTTGTATTGGATTTGTAGTTCACTGATAGTTTTGAAATATTTTTAAAACACCTTCAGCTTTTGATTGCAATACAGCACCATTTCACTGATAAGTTAACAATTTCAAAACAGTCTGATCAACTATAAAATTAGTGAGTTTCTTAACTTTTTTCACATCGGAATTTTAGTTGTTTAAATCTATTCAAAATTTTACGTTTTTAAATTGTAATTTACGATTTTTTTTTAAATATTTTATAACCTGTCGTTAATTTGTTAGTTCCATTACACTGCAAATTTTATTTTGCATGTCATCTGCTTGTAATCGTTTGACAATGCCATATTTAAAATTTTTAGTGCAAAAGATTTACGTTCTTCTTTGAAACTGAACTCCATATTTTAACGAACCAGATAACTTTAAGTTTGGTTTGCAGGCTTCCGTGGTTGATGTCGTTTGTCGAATGGTTTCTGGTCGGTTTACTTGTCTTGACGTTTCGAAAGTCATGTCGCTCTCTTCTTCAGAAGGTCTAAAACAGTTTCAAGACAAGTAAACCGACAACGTGGGAGCCAGCCCGGAAACCATTCGACATAGATAACCTAAACTTATTCAAACTATTTTAACTTAATAATAAAGCAGGAAATTTACAATTTTGTTTGTACCTATAGTTCAAAAATGGCGAAATGAAACTGAAGCAACCATAATTATCGTCAGCTGTTATTGTTGAGGGTTTCTAGGGTATCCAGTTGATAAGTTTCGGGGAAGACCCGTCTAGTTAGGTATAACAGAAAATGCAGCATTTTATTTAGATGCTAATTCAGTTGCGCTTTATTCAAAAGTTCATTATAAACGGATTCGTTATTTGCGAAATAATTAATACAAGTTTATATGGGTATTAAGTTCGTACTTTTCATTGTGGTTCGTTATAACCGGGTCATAAGCGAACACTAGTGTCTCCTTCTTAAAAAAAAAATAATGTGAACCGTCACGGGACGCCTGGCAGATGTGAAATGATGACTATTTATTTAATAAACATTTATTTTTGTTACATACAAAAATTAAAAATCCAAAAATTTATTTCAAGTTGCGACTACTCAATTCTTTTATTCAGTGACTTCAGTAATAGTTATATTCGATGTTGCCTCTGACAGCATTACTGTGATAATTGGCCGAGGATAACTGATGTATGTTACAAAAGTATTGGACATAACATTATCAAGACATCTAATAAATACAGCATCTATTGTTGTTGTTGTTGCATATCTGGTAGTAGGTTCTCTTGGATTGTTGTTAATTTGCAATTGAAATTCTTTTTGGAGGAACGTAATTAATGGCATTGATTCATCTTTAGCAAAATTTACATTGAAATCTCCAGCTAACATCAATAGTACTTTATCTTTATTGGCTTTAAAAATTATTGAACCTCTGTGACTGTACGGAAATAATTTCTCATGTAAAAATGAAATATCATTCATTTCTTTATTAGGTGAAATGTACACAACAATCATAATTAATTCACTTCCATCTTCTAGTTTAATATAATGTAGTAAACGACACCGTCGAACCGAGTGGGAAGAGAATCGCACAGGCGCTTGCGCATGGCGAGCGTCGCCACGGCATGCAATCGCCACGATCGCCACGCCAACAATCCGGTTTACCCGCGCCTTTAGATGTTTTACATCACAAGATGCTCAATCGCTCCTACCCTCCAAACAAAGTGTGCTATGTAATTTATAGACGTCTCTTGAGTACATAGTTTATTTATTATGCTGCCCTAATCTTGGAAGTAGGTACCTACATAACACGTTCCTATTTTTCCAAAAAAGGCTCAATTAGGTAAAGGCGATACGACAGATAAGTTGAGAGAAATAATAGTAACGGCACTATTGTAAAAGTACTCGTTTATCAATTCTCGATAGTACCTTTATTTAACACCCACTACAAACAACCAGGAAGGTAGGTAGGTACATTAATGAATAGAATAATATCCCGTTCCCACGGTAAGGCGCCTAAATGCACAATGGCCGGCCGGTGTAACTTCACAAAACCAAATATTTACTCGGTAATTACTTGATCGTATATCTACGCACTAAACGCACGAATACAAACAGACGGTCACACAACATACCGTATATGTGATTTAGGTACTCGAGAAACTTTTTATTTAATGAAACAGCAGATGATAAAAAATTCTACAATCGCAGCTTATAGCACGTAGTTTTATGATAAAACAACAGACAGCAATACATATTTACCGTCAAGATCATACTTTTCTCTCGGTAAAACCCTGATCTGGTCTGGATTAAGGTGTGAAATACATTTTTAAAACGATACTGTCCTTTGTCCTAGTAGCTACATCTAAATCATGCAGTTTTTCCATACCTTGTCGTAAACAAGGATTAACACCGCGCGCCGGTTTCGTTTTACAGGAAGTGCATAATATAGTCGAACGTCGTTGATTAAACATCACATGAGAAAGCCAAACATGCTCAATTGCTAAAGTATTGTTTGGTTTATTTTCTGAGCCGGCTTGTTTGCACTTTATAAAATTTTCGAAACCGTTAACGTTTACCACCTGATGATGAACGTCTCGTAATAACAAATAATAATCTTTAAAAATATGGAAAATCCGCTTGTCATGATTATTAGTGAACTACATGGTACAACAAATAAGTAACTATTTGTAATAAATTTGGTGTAATCAGAAATGAAACGCGGATACTATAAGCATTTAAAATACCCTCTAACTGATGTTCATCCACGCCCCTCATACATGCTAATTTGTTACCAAAACCAAAAATTTGTCGCTCGTGCCGTTTAGCCATAATCAGCTGGTATGCTAGCTTGATATCAAGCTAACACCACACAAAGCGTATCTCGAAAAGGAAATGTCGTAGGATAATGCTCAAAAGACCATAATTTGTCGCTGAAAGATGACAGACACATTCAAAGAATTTGTCGCTAGTCTTATCTCCAACTGATAAGCAAAAAACTGCTGGAAAACCATCAAACTCTCGAAAGGTAACGTGTTGCACAACTTGGGGGAAACAGGTAAAACCTAATTTAAAAAAATTGTAAATAAATCCGATCTCTTAAAACAAACATAACAAAGAACTCCTTGATTAATTGTTTGATGGTTTTCCTTTCCTTTCGCTGGAGATAAGACTAGCAACAAATTTGTTGAATGTCATCAATGACAAATTATGGTTTTTACAGTAATATCCTCCGACATTTCCTTTTCGAGATATGCTACGTGTAGTGCTAGCTTGATGTCAAGTTAGCATACCAGCTGATTATGGCTAAACGGCACGAGCGACAAATTTTTGGATTTGGTAACAAATTAGCGACAAATTAGCAACAAATTATAATGCGTCAGAAATCGGAAAAATTACTTTGTCGTGCTAGCTTGATATACGTTAAATAATCATTCAACCAAACATTCTTCAGCATCCACTAATCACACACATCACATCACACTCTTCCACGAAACCAAGCGTCCTGATGCACTTCCACTCTCTCTCGCAGACTATACGCCTTGCGTTCGATTAACATGCATTCCCCTATTTCACGTTTAAAATATCTACATGTTAGTCCGGTCAATTTAGACATTTGAAGGTACATAAATTCCCACCAAGCTGAAAATCAGTAGGATTGTTTAAAATATGATTAAAAATAAAATTTGAAAGTTCCCCATTTTTCCCTTGTATGGAAAATTTTTTATTCAAAGGTCAAAAAAATGAGTTTTTCGCGATTTTCAGCAAAACGGTAAGTTTTATCATAAAAATACTTCAGACAAAAATTGTAGATCATAAAATTATCTATAAAATATATATCAATATTTTTTTCTCTAAGAGCCACCGTTTCTGAGATATCATGTAAAATGAAACCCAGTCCCTTATTTTATACGCCAGTAGTGTAACCTCGAGACAACATCTGTCTCCTGTTCAATTGTATGCGTGGCTAGGGTCTTATACCTGCTTTATGTCAGTGTGCCCAATAAATGAAATACTGTTAGTCTCAGGGTTGCCAGATTAGGGGATTTTCCCCAAAAAATAGGGGGTTTTCTTTCCTTTGGGGTATTTTTTGGGGATATATTTTTCAGGGGAATTCTTCTGGGGAAAAATTTTCCTCTACAATCTTTTTTCTATTTGCACTAAATATTTTCTAGTTCTTGGGGATTTATTTGTCACATAGCTTATTTTGGGGTATTTTAGAGAATTTTATAGGTAATTTTATGATCTACAATTTTTGTCTGAAGTATTTTTATGATAAAACTTACCGTTTTGCTGAAAATCGCGAAAAACTCATTTTTTTGACCTTTAACCTTGAATAAATTTTTTTCCATACAGGGGAAAGATGGGGAACTTACAAATTTTATTTTTAATCATATTTTAAACAATCTCACTGATTTTCAGCTTGATGGGAATTTATGTAGCTTTACTCTTATTTTTTGGTCTAATTTGACCGGACTATGTACCTACATAAGTGTCTGTTATTTATTGTGTAATTAGAAATTAAATGCGGATATCACAAACAAGATGCGTTGAAAACCAATCATCGTTCACAAACAGTCGCGAAGTTCTCTTTATCTACGTACAGAAGCGGTCTAATTTAAAATTCGTTATGACCATTAAATACATTTCCACTGTCACGAAAATGTCTATTAAAAATGGTTTGTTCTTTCTTTTTTGTATCGCGGCAATTCAAAGGAATTAAATAAATGATAGTGTGCTAAGTTCACGAAAATTTAAGCTACCAAATATTGTTAAGTAGGGTTATAAATGGCCCATAAACACGAAACGTACAGTCGTAGAATAATTCTTTTTTTGTCGGAATGTCTTAATTAAAAAATATCACCCAACGTTTTTATACTATGTAATGTATTGCAGTGACAGGCCCTAATTCTTTAACGCCTTCAAACCACTTCTACTGTTTGTATAATCGTCGTGCAGGAACAATTACAGAAATGACTTAATAAAGCCTTCACAAATGCAAATTATTCTGCAACAAAGCAATACAGTAACATATAGATAGATACCAGTAGACACAAAAATTAACATTTTATATTTTACCTACTAATGTAGGTACATAACTAGCCCATGATGAAAAAACTTGAAACAGTTTTTTTATTTCGTTAATTTTTTTTAATTGGCACTCCATACAACGAAGAAAAAGAGGTAGACCCAGATCAGAATTGATAAGAGGAATAAAAAACGCCATGGAGAACAGAGATTTGGAAGAAGAGGACTACTGGAGAGATAGGAGGATGTGGAGGATGAGATGCGAGAAACGGAGATAATTTGTAAAACCTCGCTAGATATTGTAGCGATCAGTGACACAGTACGTGTATGCAATAACAATTTGTGGCATGTACTTGTTATCGCTAACATGCTTACGGCGTAGACACCGCACACGGTACTTTTCGTGTTATCAACTTACAAGATGTAAATCATTCTCCGGCGACAAGTAACAAGTTCAATTCTGGAATAATCGAGGACTTTCTAATTATTACTCATCATTCGGGAATACACAGGATTTCTTCGAGTTCCTGTCTAGAAAGTTCGAAAGGTGTATATAAAGTGATCATCTTTGGACCAAAGGACAGTTAGTTGAAGAAAGCATCAGTGCGCGAATTAAAACCGATAATAGACAAAGTGATATAAATAAATTGTTATATAAATAAGTGAATTGTTGTGATATAAATGGTAGTTCTAAGTTAGTGTTTAAGTGTTATATAAATATGTGTTAAATAAATACTTTGACTAGAAAATTCGTTACAATATATACAGTGGATTTCATTTATAACGACTTTGGTTGTAACGACCTTTTGGTTATAACGATATAAGTCCCTTTAATTTAAGGAGTAATTTACGAAGAAAATTTGGCTGTAACGACTTCGGATGTAACGTCGATTTCGGTTTTAGCGACTAATTTTAATGACTATTAATTAAAAGATGCTAGAAATCTCATACTGGCTGGTATTGCGACCGAGTCTAAACACAAAACTTTTTTATCTTTTCTTTACATTCACACAGATAGTCAGCAGTTGTACTTAGTAATTGTTTATAAATGCTAAGGTTGATAATGTAAAATCTAAGAATCAGTTACTACTGGGTAGTACTTTTCTTGCCTAATTTCCTTCTTTTATTCTTTATCTCTTTCTTTTTATATCTATAGCGACTTCCGGATATAGCGACGGAATTTAATGGTCCTTTCATCGTCGTTATAAACGAAATATACTGAGTATCAGTGGCGGTTTTACTGTAGGTGCATTTGTTCATTTAACCCCCTTAAAAATTGAACTACCTACACCATATAATTTTATCCTTTTAATATTTATAATATAACACTTAAATAGAATTTTGTTTACCGACAATACGCGACGTTGTCAAACGTTTTCATAGCTATTTACATTTAAAATCAATTGAATGACTTTATATTTCTTAAGCATGATTAAAAATATCAAAATTGTATAATCTTTTATAAAACTAAAAATAAACAATTTTTACTATTATAAAGTATTATAATATTCGACTTGCAATTTTTTTTTAGGATTTATGGTCTAAAACTTGAGTAGTAGTCAACCGACCTCCTTAAAGGATGCCTGGAATGTATTATAGACTCTGTAGGAAATGATTATCATAGATATAACCAAGCTGAAATGTTACTGGGCTATCTAAACAATGACCATTTCAAAAATTGGTTTACTTTTTTGGTAAAATCATATGCCTTACTGTGAAATTATTTTTGATGATTACATGTTCTTCATTTTGTGAACCCCCTTCGTATTCGACCACGAGCCGCCACTGCTGAGTATATACATAATTTTTTAATTTATTATATTTAAGGGTAGAATTAAAGTAAATAATTATCCAGTTGCGCTAATGGTAGATATTAGACTTCGTATATTAATTGAAGGAACAATGAAAATATTTACAAAAGGGGCCTTTTTTTTTTAAATGTGGAACTGTGATTTTCAGATTATTGCTTATCTAAAAGTACGTAATAAAATTTCTTACAAATAGATAAAACAGATCCTGATTAAAAACAATAGAGATAATTGCTTTAAATGCATTATGATAAAAATAATAATCAGTAAACTATAAATCTAATACAAAAGCAAAAAGCAGCGATATTTTTGACTTAACACTTATAACGAACTTTTTTTGTTGTTCCCTTGAGGTTCACTGTAAACGAACATTACCTGCCGTAAGTTTAAAACTGTTAGGTACTCCTGAAGAAGCTCTTACAAAGGACATATAGATGAATTATTTTCTCTAGATACCTGAACGTTGCTGTGATCTGCGCGAAGTAGAAAAGAACGACACTAGGCCAGAAAAGGAGGGATACAACTTTCAAACGGACTCTCCGCCGGTTGCTGGCTTTGACTATGTATAGTATTGTACGGAAAAATTGCTTACTTAAATTTTTTTTTTTTTTTGGTATTGTATGCGAAGTAAAATGTAGAAAATGTAATATCTAATAACGTAGCAATAATTCCTGATTTGGTAATTTAGGTATAAACAGAACCGCAGAGGTGCACATAATATTTGTGTTTATGGCGAGAATAAAATTTTGACACGTACTGTATATATAACTGTGTTTCGCAAGGAAGAATCGACAGCAGAATGAGCTCCTTATACCTTACCAACAATTTTGCTTATGCGCATCTAGTACGCTGGAGGGGGCAAGTATCTAGAGAAAATAATCCATGTTATACGTATTGAGAAAAAATAAATTTTAACGAAATCTTTAAAAGTTTGTTTATTACCTTAGTAAAACTATTAATTTTAAATTTAAATTTATACTCAAAAAATATTTATGACCCTCCCAGCAAGACCTTTCATTTAATATCGCAGGGTGCAGCTTGAAAAATCTTTATTTTTTAAATATCTGGACTAACTATGTATAAAAGAAAAGCGATTTAATATTAGATATTAATTAATGAAGGAAAAAAAAATTTTGTGAACACTTCAACCTTTTGTTTCCTTCATTTATTATGATGTTTCACCAAGTGATTAAGGCCCATACCTTAAAGTTTTTTAAATATTAATGTTGCAGTTAAAACTAGTTTTTATATAGAACGAGTTTTTCCTAGTTAGAACTAGGTTTCAATGTATGTATTTGTTAATATGTACTAGAATTAACTATTAACTAATGCTCAAATCGAATATCAGTTAAAACTAGCTCTTACTAGACAAACAAAAGTTTGACTGATTAGATTTTATTGTGTGTTAATCAATGTTCTTTAACAATGTTTCTTTTTGAAATTTTATGGTTGTGTTCTGTTGATTTATTTGATTATTTTATTTAACTACTTATAATCAATATTGTCATCTTGGCAACTAATTAAAGTCGATGTTCCCTAAAATGTTCCTTTAGTGTTAGATTATTATTTGGTTCTCAGTGTCTTGGATCTTTTCAATGAATATTTCTAAAACTATATCTTGTTTTCAATCCCAAATTAGTTTCTCTACTCCTAGTTTTAACTACAGTTCGATGTGACAACTAGTTTTATCTGAAAATCAAATATATCAGTGGTAAATTCTAGTTTTAACTGGGTATTTCTAGTTTTAACAAAGGCATTAAGTAAAAACTAGTTTTAACTAGCGAAAACGAGTTCTAACTAAAAACTTGTTTTAACTGTAACATTAATACTACAAAATTAATCTAGGACGCACGCGTAGGGTATGTTTTAAGTATGTCGTCATTTTTCTAGGATTAATAATGTACAGTAAAATTATTCTAGGATGGTCTCCGGGATTACTAGTTTTTAAGATGCGCAATAGCGAAAGGTAACGCCTTGCTAGCAATAGCCACAGAGATGCATTTGCATGCATGGTTTGAAGCAGAGTACTTGTCAGGGCGCATACCAATCGCCCGACTATTCATTTAAAAATGGTCGAAATATTTTATATAATTATTATATTTTAAAGAATATAAAAGCTGCCAATATAGTATGCAAAATGCTACGATATTAACATTCATTACTAAAAGGTTATCTATGTATAATAATTTTTGGTACATAACAGTATCGGGAGATTCAGGTATAAACTAAATTAACGACTACCGGAGATGAGACATCAAGCACCCCTGTCTTAAAACTAGTATATTTATTTGTCGTAATTTGTCGAGCGTTGATTGTATCTTTCTTCCTCCGAATGCGTTCTCTTTCTTTCTTCTACGCCGACTGTAAAATCTTCAGAGCTCATCTTAGAGTAATCAAGCTGTATGTAGTGTATTAAGAGATATAACAAAATCAAGGTTTCAAGACATGATTTCTTGAAAATCAAGAGTCTCGAGAAACCTTAACCTTCCTTATGCCCTATTGTGTGTCACACCTGCGAGCCTTTTCTGAAACAACCTTCTCACACATATCACGTTTTTCTTTTAAGACCATTCATTTCCACGAATTAATGTGCCATTTCCGGGGAACAGATACGTGTCTACTTTATATGTTTACATCTTCTATCTCGATGCAGTGAAAACATGCTAATTAATTGCAATTTCGCCTTTTCTGGCGAAGTGTAAAATATGTGCAAGGAGCAAATTCGAATCTCATATGCATGTTTTCGTAGGTAGGTAATTGGGTCACCTTGCATGAATTTATAAATTGTACGAAAAAGTACTTTATGGTCTTGATTAGAAAACAGAAGAGAAATATTCAAAATAATCATTTTTGTATTATATTTAAATCTTTGTACCGACTACGTACTTAAGTAGCACTATTAAAAATAAAAACTGCGTCTCTATAACAAATAACTGCAAGTTGTGCAAGTAATAATACAATAATATGTATCTCTATTGCCACGATATAAAGGAAATTAAAATAAACTCAATAAAGATCCGTTTACTATTCGAACACCCACTCAGATATGTATATGTATATGTGCAATTCAATACAGAAGTATTTTATTTCGTTTTTATTATGGTTTTCAAACTCCGTGGAACTCTTAAGTTCGCTTGTAATGACGTGAACAGGAAATTAGAATCGAGTCATACTTTTAGCGAACGTCAAAGTATGTGGGCATAAAAAATAGTGCATAAAATTTAAAAATAAGTATTTTGTACTAATTTTATTACCACCAACCAACCAATATTTTCATTTTCATTGTCAATATCGAATAAAAATTTTTTTAAAATTTCGTCTCGTATCGTCTTTTTCTAACTTCTGTAAATTTAATTTAGCTCTAATCGCACATTCATCTTCCTCACTGTTATCACTATTTTTTTTTATTGACGTAGTTGCATTAAAACGATTTTTATTACGAAAGTTAATTCGACAACAGTTAATACACATTAATAAACTAAAAGTCCATTTATATGTTTAAAATAACTAGTTCCAATAATAAATCGTAAAAGGCATTAGTTGGTAATGTAATTAAATCAAACTGCAACAATTTTGAATAGCGCTATTAAGCTACATAAACTGATAAATAATGAACGAGACCAACGCATTAATGTAGCAGAAGGTAAATGGGAATAAATAAATTAATAGAAAAAGGAGGCACAACCACTAATAATTAATATTATCTATATTTCGATGTAAATACATTTACACATATAGATTTATAACTAGCAGCAATACCCGGCGTTGCCCGGGTAAGAATATTATATTACACGTTTGATGGAACATTCTAGAATATTCGCGAATTTAGAACTATCCAGAACATCCCATAATGATTCAAAACATTTTCTAACTTTCTTTAACATTCTGAAACATTCTTGAATGATCTTCAAGATTCTGGAACATTCTTGAACATTGCCAAATCATTCTGAAATGTTATAATAAAACATTATTTTATTTCTTAGAACATATTTGAACTCCCTGTAACATTCTAAAAAAATCTGCTTCATTATCATCCCCACTCCGTGCTGTTTGCTGGGTGAGTAGTGACATCAGTAGACGTCTGGCGGGGATAACTAATCGATTGATAATAATTGATCAGATATCGACTACTGAGAGTTGATGATTATTACTGTAGGTACTAATATAGATATTTAAAAATGGGGGTTGGTGGTAGAAGGGTGAAAATTAAGGGTAATGCCAAATCATAAAAAAATAAAAATAAAAAATTTCGTCAAAAAAATAAAAAGTTAGGGGTGGACAACCCTTATCACTTAGGGGTATGAAAAATAGATAGTAGCCGATTCTCGGACCAACTGAATATGCACATAAAATTTCATAAAAATCGGTCAAGCCGTTTCGGAGGAGTACGGTAACTAACATTAAGACACGAGAATTTTATATATTAGACAAAGTTTAAATGTCGACATTTCATTCACGATTTTTAAATAGGTACCTATCTACATGCAATAAATTCAATAATAATTGAAATACACGTCAGGGTATGTAAACAAGGATTTCTAAATATAATTTTTACTTTTTTGTAAGCACATACATACCTACTTTGTATTAATGAACGTAAATTCAAATATAAAAAGTGGTAAAGTAAATGCATTTACAAGGTTAAAACCGGTTGGTTGTAAAATATTTTGCATCTGTCATTATAGCAATATTGTTTCACGAATTGTCTGTGGTAGATCTTAGAATTGACGTTTTTGCTAATTAGTTAGTATTTAACAACGTAATATGAATCAGACTGTAGATATTGTATTTTGTAAACAAACATGTTTACGATGGTTTTTCTATTATACTTTTCATTGTTAATAATGACAAATAATAGATAAGAGAAAGTTGATTTTTTAATTGAATAGGCACTAATATGTATGGCACGTTGTTTTGATATTAAATAACATTAAAAAAATCGTTAAATACATAAAACTAATAACTCACAGAAAAATAAGGTAAAAATATAGGGTTAGGTGGGTTAACTGTGAACGATTTTAGAAGTTTGACTTTTGAAGCTCGATGTATCTTAAATGAAGATTAAATTTAGGCGACTATATGATTAATTTAGGTCCTTGTTTGGTTTTAAGTGAATTTCTGTTACCTATTTAATATGCAAATTCGGATATTTTTGCAAAAAAACTGAAGTTTACAATTACCCCTTCACTTATTAAAGCAGTCGAAAACTTAGGGGTAAATGTGAACAATCATCTTGTTTGTACTGGCTTTATAAAGATTTTTAATGGGCTAAAAGTGAGCAAGTCGCTTTCAAATGTGAATTCCAATGAAAATTATATTTATAAAACCGTGTTCACAATTACCCCAAAAATTATATATTATATAGAAATATTTTCACTGTTTAACATAAAATATTGCGACACTGTTCCTCTGCTGTTTAGCGCGCTAAACCATCCAACCATCAAAACAGTCTATAATTCCCATTAATTGGAATAATCAAGAGCTTGTTTGCAATTACCCCGGTTTTACAATTACCCCACTTGACCCTATAGGTACGTAATTAAGTTTCTTTAGCAATACCCCAAATGGGTACAATTCAAATTTGACCAACAAACAGTCTTTTAATAAAGAACTAAATCAATGTGATGAAATTACAATATTATTTGAAGCAACCCGTTTTTCTGGAGACGATATTTATTTCAACTTATTGTAAATTATTTGAAACTTGTGACCACAATTTAATTTTGAATACGTACAACTATTGAATGGACATGGTCGTTTAATATCAATCTGTGTAGGTATTATAGGGGAGCGGGGGGCTAGTTGTAACAATTTGTCGCTTCTTGGCTATGAAAGCTTACTTGTTTGGTATTTATGAAATCTAGCAGTACTATTTAACTATCGATTCCAAATAAACTTTTCATCAAACCTGTAACGATTTTTTGTAGAATCGGCTTTGAAAAAAAACTGACGAGTGTTATAACTTACCCCGTGATTGGGGCTAGTTGTAACAGGCTTGGGGCAAATTGTAACATTAGGAATTGAAAACCAATTTTATATTTTATAAAGATTTATTTGGCATATTTAGCATAAGAAACTATACAAACGCTAAAACAGGTTCAGACTTTTAAGTTAAATATTTAATCTAACAGAAAATATTTAAAAATAAACAAATAACATGCTCTTTCTTTACTTAAACTATTAAGGCATTTTAGGCTTACAGTCATTTATAATCTTAACTCCTTCAGTAATCAGATTTTTGATTCATTTAGCATGATAAACCTTAGGCACGTTTTAACAAACTTAGACTTTTAAGTTTTATTCTTAATCTAATAGAAAAATAACCAAATATTATCAAAAACATGGCATAGTCTTTCTTAAACTATAAAGGAACTTTAGGCACACAGCCATTTCTAATAACAAAATCTCAATTTCTTAAGTATTCAGCCTTTTGATTGACGTAGGTAAAATCAATCGAGTTCAACAGGAAAGTATTGAAAACATGAAAAGAAGGAATTTAAATACGTCCCGCATAATTTCATATACCTTATAAATCATAACTTGTTACAACTTGCCCCGTACAAGTGTTACAACATACCCCACTGCGACTTTTTTTGAAATAACGTCTATTAAAAAAAAATTACTCACTTGGTGTGAAATTACATTTAATATAATCAAACTAAACAAATGCTAAATGTATTTGTATCAATCAACAACTGCTAACCAATTTTAAATCTACGATAATCAATTTTGTACCAAAATAAACAAAAAAAAAGTCCATTCCCTGGCTTTATCGGAGTGCCTGCACAATATCGCTTCTTGCGCCGTCAGAAGGGGTAGTAATCACGCTTATATGATATTTCATAGAAAGGTTAGGTTGAAAATCAAACGAATATTCTTCTATTATGCCAGTAAAAAATGCTTGTTACTACTTGCCCCTGTTACAACTGCCCCCCGCTCCCCTACGTAAGCAGAAGAACCGTTTTGATAAGATTTTCAAGATCAATTGTAAATTTAAGAAGCTTTCTATATACATACATTGCTATTTCTGCAATTATTTATTCCGTTGGGTCAAAGAAATGGTTAAGGTCAACGGACGAGAACGGAATAATTAACTCATTATCATTATCCCATTCAAATACATTGCACGATTACCATAATAAACGGCATAATACATAGATTTGCGGTGTTATTACGGAGTTGCACTTTGCATGTCTAAACACTTTTCTACTACCAAGACACAAGATCACATTATGTACATAACACGATATGTAGATATGTACTACAATATACATATATGCAAGTGCCGGTGGTATACAGAAGGATTGCGATTATTAGTCAGATGCCGGTATATGATAATTTTTAGTAATTATTCAATTACGGACATGATACGACAAAAAGGTTATCATTAGAAACAGCTTAATTACATGTTACACTCGTTTTCACGCGACAATATGCAAAGATAAGTTTTAACAAATTACTGTGTCAGTTTTTCTGTTGTCGTTTCCCCCTTTGTTTCAAAGAAGGTTGTAATTAAACAATTAAAACTAAACACATCACAGAGAAATAAGAAAAAAGGAAATGTACGTCTTGTGCTTTGAAATTTTAATAATAGCGTTCTTCTATGTACCAACACAAACAACTGTAATTTTATGATGTTATCAAACTGACAGAATATAAACTGGGAGAATAGAAATATCTAATCATCAAAGAAAATCCAATAAAAAAAAAGGCAAACCGTTTAGTTTGGTACGTTCTCACGAGTAAAAAACTTCTATGTAGAGGTATTTCAAAATCTCATGAGCCATTAGTCAATAAAAGGCATAGTATAGTTTCTGCGCACCCCAAGGTAAATGCTCACGAGATTCTGAAATACCTCTAACTGTGTAAATTCATAAACACTAAATAATGTTAAATCGAAAATCATAGAACGTAAGTTGTGTTTATTTTTAATGATTTCTAAATTTGTTAATCAAACAAAAAATATGAACCTTATTATCAGAGACGTTAGAAAACTAAAATTAAAAAATATATATACAGGGTTGCTCATTAATGCGTCAAAGGTCAATATGGCCTTTATTAAATCAGATTGGAGAATTTTTTTTTATGAGAATGATACAGTATCAAAAGACGCATATTTTAAAAATAGTTTGACATATACAGGGTGAATCACTAAATCGGAGCACGTTCCAACATATTTTTTTTAATGAAACACCCTGTATATAATTTGTTTTTCATAATCTACTTAAAATTGTCTTTTCAATGATTCAAAGATTTTTGGCTTTGGATGTTGCATTGTTGAGTAAATAATGAAAATGTAAAAAAATTGGTTGCAACAGGGTTTGGCTTTTTAGTTCAATGCACGAGTATTACGATTAGTTGAGATGAAATATTTAGTAGTTATGCTGCCAACGGATGTACTAAACCTAAAAAATAATAAAATGATAATTTTATTATACGTACAGGGTGTTTTTTACGGTGCAGTCAATTGAGCAACCTTCAAAGAGCGATTTCTCCATTTTTTCAAATGGAACACCCTGTATATTATTGAATTTTTGGAATGGTGCGTTAATTCTGCTTAATGTTTCTTTATAATCCAATCTGATTTAATAAAGGCCATATTGACCTTTGACGCACTAATGAGCAACCCTGTGTATAAATAAAAAACATATTAAAATAAACCATTCGACAGAATTTAACAGAAAATACCGAAAATTTACTAAAAGGATTAGATACGGAAATAAAGAAGGAAAAAATAAATTCCGGAAAAATAACAAAGCTTGATATTATACTTGTAAAGTAAGGAAATCCTACCTTATTGGAACAACTGGTGTTTGGAAAGGTACAGGAAATGATTAAAACATCGATAACGGTTTCGGAAGTAGTAAAAAAACAGGAAGTGGAACAGGACAAGTCAGAGTAACTGATAGAAAACAAGAATTGGATGGGGAGAAATATAAACACGGGAACTACATAAAACAAAAAGTAATTACCCATACTTAATATAAATACACCCTTTGTTAGTGGTACCTATCCAGAAACTAGAGGTCGATCAACCAATTTGATTTCAAACCAACTATGTAAGTATTACACAAATCAATTAATTTCAACCCTCGACATATCCTATAATCAAAATAAGCCGATTTAATCGCATTTATCTATAATATACTAAATTGCCTCATTTACTCATGAGAGGGTGGTAAAGGTGAAGAAAAAAATCGTTTTTCAACGATTAATTAAAAATGCCCTGTAATACGATTTTAATGAAATTTGGTACTACTTTCTGAAGTATAAATCAATTTTCTTAAACTACCACGAGGGTGTAAACCACCCTTACCATAAGATATAATTAATAGTTTTAAACTTTTAAGGAGGGTTAAAATTTTTTCAAGACGGATACATGCCTTAGCTTCACTTTCTGTAATCGATATCTGCAACAGTTTCGAAAAAAGAAAAACTTTTTGCAATGACCATTTTCGACAAAAATTCTTGATTAGTGCAGTTTTCTGAAATTACCTACTCGAAAATGCATCGTGCTTTTTGAATAAAATTTAATATGAAGACTACCCTAAGGAAGTAATAACTTCTGACATGCTTATGTAGAGATACGCCTGAGGTGAAAACTACCTCCATCCTTAAATAAATTTAATTATAGTGTGTTTGTAGGGTCGATTTATTTCTTCAATAAGTTTTTTTTCTGGAAATGGAATTTTGATCCCAGGAAGCTGTGGTTGCTCTATGTCTACGTAAATTTGAGACACCCTGTAAGTACAATTAAGTTGGTCTTTTTAATTAATTAATTAATTTAATAAATACGTATATGTTTTAGCTCCATTTGTGATTGGGCCGGTAATTGTATTGAGTGAATTTTAAAAAATTGTAAAATGTGAAATAATTAATAACGATAACACAGGCATCACGTAAATTGTTGCTTTTTATATTCAAACGTCAAAATTAAAAGTGACACACTATTGAAAAATACTAGTGAAATTGTGTTAGTAAAACGTAAGGTATCTGTAGTTCCTTTTATTTTTAAAACTTTTGAACTGTTTAATTTTTTATAATTTTCACTTGCTAGCATTTGAAAATTTGTTAAATTGTATTTAAAATTTGTAATAAAAATGTAATTGTAATACCTTTGGCAGACTCGACTGGGTCGTTATTTAAAACAAACTTTAAAAAGTAACATTAATTTCTTTATAGTATTTTCAATAATGAATCACAATTTTACAATTTTTAGTTCAATAAGTGTAAGGGTTGGAAAAAACAGTTTTTTATTAAATCTATGAAACAAACAGTTTAAAATGTTAAAAACATGAGTAATGTATTTTAAACATTTCTTAGTTTTCGTATATTTTGAACACATGTTTTACAAGAAAATTTTTTTATCATGTAACTGACTCATTGTTAAGACTGGTCGCTTTTATACAGGTAAGGAAAGAATGTCAACTGAACATAGAAATTCCTTGTCGATATTTTTATTTTTTATTTTTTTAACCACGTCTATCTAAAAATATCTCCTACGTCTCTGTAAACTGTTCAAAACTAACTGAATTTTTAAAAATTGAATAGATTCGACCTTTACTTGATGAAAATCGAACATCATAAATAAAACTCTAAGGTAATGATTTTCACAATTTTATTCACACTAGTGACGACCGTTTCGCCAAAACATTGGCTTCCTCAGACTAGGAGTATTTGCTACTAAAGATATTTTACAATAAATGTGCCCATATACATACAAGAACGGTATTTACAATAAAAAAATAAAATAACAAAGACAAAGTACCTAATAAAAGAAAATCAAGCAGGAGTTTATAAGTTAACATGTGGATCATGCCAAAAAGTCTACATAGGACAAACAAGAAGGGGTTTCAAAAAACGTTTGTCAGAACACAAGAACAGTTACATAAAAAATAACACAGATTCCACTTACGCCAATCATATCACCACAGAAGGACACCAATTTAATGATAAATTAGAAATTTTACATCCAGAAAGCAAGGGAACTAAACTAACATTATTAGAAGTTTTATAAATCAACAATTACAAAAAAATACATTTTAATGAACGATCAAACAGAATGTAATAGTTCACCCCGCTTTAATTTATTGTAAATACAGTTCTAATATATAAGCACATTTATTGTAACATACCTTTAGTAGCAAATACTCCTGGTCTGAGGAAGTCAATGTTTTGGCGAAACGGTCGTCACTAGTGTCAATAAAATTGTGAAAATCATTACCTTAGTGTTTTATTTATGAATTTTTAAACACTTTTGAACAAAACTTACCTCTCAAGAACTTTAAATTGCACTATTGAACTGGTTTTCTGTGTTTTTTATTTGAAAAATGGCTAATGTACCACACAATATTTTTTTAAGAGATAATAGCTATCGCCCTTTCACAATTATACATTATAATGAATAATTGAGGTTTTTTCGTATTAGTGAATGAGATGTTTTATATTTGTTTTAAACACAGTTAAACGCTATTTAAAATACGTCAATTTAAAACATGTTTCATTTAGATTGTTTTAAACAGTGTTTAAAACACATGTTTTAAATCACTTTGTTTAAAACATGCCAACCCTTAAGTATATATGTTGATCAGTTTCGTGCAAACCAGAGATAATTTTTTTTATTTGAAAATGTTAAATCCCAAAAGTAATGTATTTTATTTCGATTATTACAAAAAAAAAACACTCTTATAATTTTGTAAAGGCGTCGTTAAAAAAATGTCGTTTTATGTTTAAGCAAAGTTTGCATTCGATAAAAAGATACCTACTACAAAAACCCACTAAAAAAGTGGGCCATGTTCTCTGGCAATTCAGCAATATAATAAAAAAAAAAAGACTTGAAAGGCAGTGTATATTTTATAAATATAAAATATAATTTGCTTTCAATAGTTGTATATTTACCTACCCAGGTACTTCTTTGAAATAAACTTGAAACGAGTATCTGACACATTTCATCTCGTGCTTATTAAAAGTTTTTTGATATCGGAAATGAAAGCAACCTAACCTACATTTTTTTGTATGCGCGCCTGCTTTTAATGAGATTTTTATTAGGTAGTAAACACCAAAACTGTTTATTTAAACATATTATAATAAAATTTAATGTCTGTTTTCTGCACTTCTTTGCACACGTACATATATCTGTTTGTATCCTGATTTTAGTCATCCACGTCAAGCAAATTCTTCCAAAATAAAAACAAACTTCAAGTACATTTTCTCTGCAAACCATTAGCATCCAATTAAGAAGATTATGTATTCGCTAATTACTTACTTGGATAACGTCTCTAGAATAATTTTAATAAATAACGTACCTGATACTGGAAAGAAAAAGGACTGTGACTGTATTACAGGTTTTAAGTGGATAAAAAATTCGTTATCCTGCTTTACGACGAGAATGTTTTTTGTACAGATCGACTATTATATTATGGCCTCCATTATTTCCACGCCCTTGGATGCGCAATGGCTCAAGTGCTCTTTATATTTTAGTGTATTTTGGAATACTTTTCGGTTTCATTTTTTTTACTTTTTATCTGCCTTAATTAAATAGAAACATACCCAAATATACCATGTTTTTAAAACCATGTTTTCACCAAATAGTTTAATGTCTCGACAATATTGTTTCGGGCGAAACGGCTATTATCAAGAGTAACAAATTGATTACTAAAGTATAAAATTTGAACGTACCGTATATTGTAAATAATAAGGACAAAATTAAGGATCTTATGTTAAATAATGGTATATATCAGCTATTCTATAATTCCTGTGACGCTTCATATATCGGAAAGAGTGGGAGACACATTAAAAAACGAATTGCAGAACATTTATATCATATTAACAAGAAAGATAACACTGGATTTGCAAAACAATGTTCAATCTTTAACTACTCTTTCGAACTCGAAAAATAAAAAATCTTGCATTCTAACATTAGAAACTATAAAAAACTTTCTTTATTTAAAAATTTAGAGATCAAAAAAGCAATTAGCAACATTGCAATTTTAGTTAATACCAATTAGAGCTAGAAACAACCAATTCTCCACTAATCTTGTATCATCTTTAACCCCGATCTCCCTCCCCATTCGCAAATTATTATAAAATGGTATGTTCAAGTTTTATACTTTAGTAATTCATTTGTTACTCTTGATAATGCCCGTTTCGGCCGAAACAATAAACTATTCGGTGAAAATATTATTGTTTCTTTTCGTATTCTAACTATTAAAAAATGTTTCACAATCCGTGCACCGTTGAAAGTTTGAGTTTCATAAAAGAATTTCTAGTAACTCTTCAATCCTTACAACGTGTATCAAACTAGCACGACAAAGTTATGTTTCCGATTTCTGACGCACTATAATTTGTCGCTAATTTGTTACCAAATCCAAAAATTTGTCGCTAGTGCTGTTTAGCCATAATCAGCTGGTATGCTAGCTTGATATCAAGCTAGTACTACACATAGCGTATCTCGAAAAGGAAATGTCGTAGGATATTACTCTAAAGGCCATAATTTGTCGCTGAAAGATGACACATTCAAAGAATTTGTCGTTATTCTTATCTCCAACTGATAAGCGAAAAACTGCTGAAAAACCATCAAACAATTAATCAAGGAGTTCTTTGTCACATTTGTTTTAAGAGATAGAATTTATTTACCAAAGTTTGTAAATTAGGTTTTCCCTGTTTCCCCCAAGTTGGGCAACACGTTACCTTTCAAGAGTTTGATGGATTTCCAGAAGTTTTTTGCTTATCAGTTGGAGATAAGACTAGCGCCAAATTCTTTGAATGTGTCATCTTTCAGCGACAATTTATGGTCTTTACAGTAATATCCTTTTCGACATACGCTATGTGTAGTGCTAGCTTGATATCAAGCTAGCATACCAGTTGATTATGACTAAAGGCCACAAGCGACAAATTTTTGGATTTGTTAACAAATTAGCAACAAATTAGCGACAAATTATAGTGCAAGTCAGAAATCGGAAAAATAACTTTGTCCTGCTAGCTTGATATACGTAAATCGTATATATATATACGTATATCCTTACAGATATTCCTAGTGAATTTAGAATAAGTCAAAGTTCAAGACTAGCTAGTACTTTTACTTAGTACCGATAGGATAAGAAGAAATAATTTTACATTTTTTAGTTCGTTTTATTCAATGATAATTTATTTCTTTTAGACAACCTGAAAGATTCTGAGTGGCCATATTATATTGACCAAGCTGTAATTCTAAATGTGAATGGATACGTAAAAGCTCGTGACGGTTTCATGAAGTTATCACATCGGTTTTCAATATATGTACATACCTAATAAACACATCCATATAGAAAGATAGATATATTTGTACAAATTTATGTTGTACACTACTGCAAGTTAATGTAGTGCATTTTGCTGATGAGCGAAAGGCTATAAAGTCATTTAAACAACCTATTACGCACACGGCGTGTTACTTTAAACATTAAAGATATCTGCATAATAGTTTCGACTGCCCACATTGGTTCTTTGCTTAATTTGTTCATGATCATGACCTCCCAGATAAATTGTAAAATAACTCTAAACGTTTACAGCTTATTTGCATGCAGTTTAAAACCTTTGTATGTTAATGTAAATTACTAAAGTATACGTATGCATATGCATTTTTGATAGATATGGAAGAGTATTTTTTATGGATAAATTAATACATAAAAGTTATAAGAAAAGTGGAAAATTCAAAGTTAAGTTACAGGATCTTAGTACATATTTATAATTAACCAAGAGGTAGCGGCTCAGCAAAATCTCATCATCAAAAATCATTTAAAGAGAGGCAAGGTGGGTCATTGAGAATCTCACGTCAGCCTTAGAAAGGTGTTTACAAATCTCACTAATGAGAACTGAGGTATATAAATTAACAAACGGAAAAACACTCCACGTAATTATTTAATGGGGGCTTTCTAGGGGAGACTGTGTTATACATATTGAACACAATCATCAAAACTAAAAAAAAAAAAACCGTAGTTCAAATTTCACCCTTGTCTCATCGTAATTTACAGTTCAACATAAATCTTACCTACTACTTAAAATGAGTAAAAAAATGTTGAATCGGTCGGGAATCGTCCTCGGATTATTGGAGCGGTAGGCATTTTACCACTTAACCATCGTAACTTTTCTATAAAATCTTTTTTGTAAAATTTGTCTAATTTTAATTTATTTATTATAAACTACTTTGAAATGAATTTTAGTATTTCACCTGTTTTACAAAAATAATTTTTATTTTTACGTACATCTGCAGTTAGGACTCGTTACAAAGGTTGAGAAAACTGTTATTTTTTTGGAGGTAGGATAATGAAATTTTGCATTTTATTGAACGTTTGGATACTGACCTATATTATTGTGTGCTTTCCGGTGTTGGGTTTATTAGAAACGACCAAAGGAAATGACCTATTTAATTTTAAGAAACTTAACGACCACGCGTTCACGAAATAACCTAAACAAATTCAAACGGGTTACCTCGAAATTACATTAAACAACAGTGCCTCAAGGTAATGGGTTTCACCTGAATTTGCTCTTTACGAAAGAATTATACTACATACGTTACCCATTATTATAAATACAATCATATAACAAAATACATTAACTACCTGATGAAAAGCTTCACGACACTAGTAAAATATTGAACTTATTAAAATGCATTTTTATAAAAAAAAAAAACAAACGTGGGTAGAGGCCCAATTGTATCTACTAAAATGTGTCTAATACTTAACGAAAAATCGATATATATATAGGAGAACAAATCATGGGAGGAATACGTAGAGTTGGTAAATCAGGATGGAAGTGGACTGAACCATCTAAAACAAATATGGTAAAAAAAATTACAGTACTAGGGAATGTTAAAAGAGAGCAGACAAGAAAGGGAAGAGAATATGGGCTTCGCGGATTGGTAGAATTTTAAGAATTTGTATGGTTTTGTTTTCTTTATTGTACTTGTAAATTACTTAATATGTAACAGTGGCGGCTCGTGGTCGAATACGAAGGGGGTTCACAAAGTTAATAATATGTAGGTAATATCAGAACATGAAGCGTATTTCACGATGTTGTAAATGCACCGCAGGCGAAGATTTTTAATATTTTTAGGAGAAACAAATACTTATGGCATTTAATAACACAATAAATAAAAACCTTACGTTTACTTATACAGGAAATCCATTCGTCTATGTTTTGAATTAGCAAACACACTCAACAGGATTACCGGCAAAAATCAGGCACGGAAAGCAAAATAATGCGTTTAATTTATTACACCCACACAACCACAAAGTTTTTTTATACTGTTGTACTTTAAACACACGTTTGAACTTTTTATTTTTTAAGGTACACTATTGTGTCAGCTGTAGTTTTGGGCGAGGTGGACCCCTTTTCTTTATTTCGAAACGATTTTGAAAATTGTTTGAATTTTCTTTAATATATTTTACCGAACACGACTCCATCATTTACGTAATATTTTAATTCACACGTATTGTGCAATAAATTGTGCGTCATTTACAATTAGTGGACTTTGAATTCTGAAATCTGAACATAATTTTTTTACTATCGGTTCCTACCAACATTAGCTTCCAGAGCCTTTAAAAATGACTCGTACTGGACATTTTCACCAGGTGGGGCAGGCTGGCAGGCTAACCGAAGTTGCAAAACCCTGGCAGAATGTCGGGTAGCCGTGCCGACGTGGCACGACAATATTCCGGCTGATTCCGGCTTCTCGTGCAGTGCACCTAAACGCTGTATGTTGAGTGTATTTTATCTTCCATTTCACGCGTCCGACTACCTCTCTCTTTAACACATGGACATCAAACGGAGTATCGCTCTCGTGATATGTTCAGAATCAAAACTTGAACCAAAAAAGTTAGGTGAAGTCGTCAGCGACACAACAAAAATTTAAATATTTTCTATGGGTTACGGGTTGGTGTTTTGTAACTATGAACTATGAAATGGTAAAAGAGATGTATATTATACGATAATCATCAATAATATAATAAATATTAAAAGGATAAAATTATATGGTGTAACTGGTTCAATTTTTAAGGGGGTTCACTGAACAAATGCACCTACAGTTAAACCGCCACTGATATGTAAGTTAAAATAAAGTACATATACTCATTTACAAAAAATAAGCAATACATATATATATGTACATGTATTACTATTATTCCATTACAAAGTAACGTTGTGATTCGAGTTACCGAAGTTCAAATGTATTTCAAATTTTGTAAACCATAAAATTACCATAAATATCTATCTATTGTATATGATAAATCATATGACTGTTGTGAAGGACACTTGGTGTTTTGGTTTGCAGGTGCAAATGAGAAGTTATTAAAAAAGTAAACATAATAATGCACACTGCACTGCAAACCGTTAAAAAGATAAATAATTGAATTATTACCTATGTATATTCGCCTTCACAATAATAACAAAATACCTAACCAATATTAACTAAAATTAGTTTTCTCAGAAAAAAATAACAACGGTTAATACCTTTTATAAACGCTTATCGGGCTCTAAATAAAACTTATTATCGCAATTAATATTACGTATGATAAACTAATTGACGATTCTGGCTAACAATAAGCAATATTGTAATAATTTTTCTTTAGTCGAAGGACCAACGTCATAGGTACGTAAAGCAGAAGTGAAATCGAAAATTTTTTTTAAAGGTACCTCTCTACTTGGCTATTGGAATCTGACATGAGGAGAAAAGTTATAATAACATGGCGTCTTTAAGGGTGCAGTGAATACAAAACTTATAAAAACTATTTTAACTGTGTAAGCCATGTAAATAACCAATTTGCAATTACTCACGACGTAATTACCACGTATATCAAGCAAGCACGACAAAGTTATTTTTCCGATTTCTTACTTGCACTATAATTTGTCGCTAATTTGTTACCAAATCCAAAAATTTGTCGCTCGTGCCGTTTAGCCATAATCAGCTGGAATGCTACCTTGATATTAAGATAGCACTACACATAGCGTATCTCGAAAACAAAATGTCGTAGGATATTATTGTAAAGGCCATAATTTGTCGCTAATCTGTCGCTGAAAGATGACACATTCAACGAATTTGTCGCTAGTCTTATCTTTAACTGATAAGCGAAAAACTGCTGAAAAACCATCAAACAATTAATCAAGGAGTTCTTTGTCACATTTTTTTTAAGACATCGAGTTTATCTACCAAATTTTTTTAATTAGATTTTCCCTGGTTCCCCCAAGTTGGGCAACACGTTACCTTTCGAGAGTTTGATGACTTTCCAGCAGTCTTTTGCTTATCAGTTGGAGATAAGACTAGCGACAAATTCGTTGAATGTGTAATCTTTCAGCGACAAATTATGACCTTTACAATAATATCCTACGACATTTTGTTTTCTAGATACGCTATGTGTAGTGCTAGCTTGATATCAAGCTAGCACTACAGCTGATTATGGCTAAACGGCACGAGCGACAAATTTTTGGATTTGGTAACAAATTAGCGACAAATTATAGTGCAAGTCAGAATTCGGAAAAATAACTTTGTCGTGTTAGCTCGATATACGTGTTATTACCTAATAAAGCACAAGATTTACGATTTTGATTTTATAATAAAAAAACTGTAAAATTATACCTACTGAAGCAACCTTAATATATGTCGGCTCTAATTGCTAAGGGTTTCTAAAGCATTCATGTGATAAGATTGGGGGAAGTCCCGCTTATAGTTCGCTATTTTAAACGAAAATCTGTAGTATTTTAGATGTAAATTCAGGTTCGCTATATCCGAAAGTTCGAGTTCGTTATAAGCAAACCTTACTGTGTATTCCGTTATAAAGGATTAATTAAAATTAAGAGACTAAAACAATGTGTCGATAAAGCATATCGATTGTTATCTAATACGTTATAACCGAATTTTACTGTTTTAATTTTTTAATTTACACATATGAATTAACAACCTAACACTTAATTTACCACTAGTTATGTAAAATACATTTTCATTGTTTTAAAAAACAAATATTTCTTTTAATTTCGTTGAAAGGTTTTCTTTAAATCACCTACTTGTAGCTGTAAGTGAAAAACTAATAGAAAAAATGTTAGGATGTTTTAAAAAAAAATATTTCTTATAAATATTTAAAATGCCAATAACATGTGCTTTCTCAATAAGGTAAGTACCTATATAATCATCCAACAGGATTTCTAAATTAAACTTTAATCCATTTGCGGGGGCCTTTGTGCCTTCGCCAATTTTATAAAATTAATGATTACGAAAAAAATTAAAAATTATTCAACTTCAACCTAAGTACCTAACTATGTACCTTTAAAACAATAAAAAAAACACCTAATTTATCAAACTTCTAATATAATATTATTTACATGTAGGTACTCAAAGATCGATTTATTATTATTTAGTAATTGCTTATCATTCTTATTTTTTTTTTGCTTTCGACGCATTTTTCTAAAGAGTTGCGATATTACCTAGGCTACCGGATAAGATAATCAAATATTTACTTACGACTATGTATCAATAGACGATAATGATTCATTATTAGATAGGTATCATTACAACAAAGTAGCCGAGAACTTACTCTTTTCGGAAAATTTCTTTCAAATAAGCGACAGTATTTATTTATACTGAAGATATCTGTAACTAAACACTTTTACGTATTTACTTAAAGATTTTTATTCAGATTTATGTTGTCAATCATCAGTTTTTTAATTGTTGATGTCGTCGGCCATTACTTATTTTTTTATGTGTCTTTGTTGTCGGCCATTACGATTTTCAATTGTTACCGTATTGTTGATGTAGCCTGCCATTCCTTTTGTTTCATTGTTGCCATTTTTTAAATTTTAAATTGCAATTAACGTTTAATTAGTTTCTCAACTAAAAATTCTGTGCCCCTGAATTACAATATTTAACAAATCATTTTTGTCGCAGTAAAATAATACATAGATATTTAAATAATAAATAACATTGTAATAAAAAAACGAGACCAAAGAACACCTCGGTGCACCGGTTCACAAAGGTAATAAATCCTTCAAACTTTATTTTATCTTGTGAAACAAGAATGCATAAACAGCTTTTATTATTGTAGCCGTCTTTTGGGCAATAAAAATCTATTTTTATATATGTAGGTAACTAGGAACATTATATTATTAGCAAAAATAATTTACCAACTGCTTACATATAGGAACATTTACCAAGTGCGAGAAAACCTTTCGTGATTGTGAAGGTATGCAATATTTACAAAGACGGTATGCCATACATACATACAACAGTAATTATTTTATCTTCGTAAACATATAGACAGATTGATAAGCGAAATACCTTGAGCTTATCTCTGCAATTTTATTTCGAGAATCAGGACGCAATTGTATACAATAAACAACACCGAATGAACGAACGGTCTTTTGCACCACATTGAAAAAAAAAAGTTAAAATAGTTATATGACATGAAACAACTACCTAACGTAAATTCATAAGTACGTTATGTATGCAGGAATAATAAAAATGAACAAAACGATTGGCCACAAAAAATACCCACGAGCTGTTTTTGCTTTTGTTTAGTTTAGTTGGAGAAGGTAAACATATCAACTTTAAACCGTTACCATTACAATTTTTTATGAAATTTCTATTCCAACGTTAAGTATTATTATACCTGTCTGAAACGTAAATCAAATTAGTTGTCAGACTAAGTAAGTCATAAATCATAACAAGTTTTGGCGATGTATGTACGAATATCAATAAAATGCTCCTGTTTACAAACAGAACAATTTTATTACAAGTTTAGGATAATAAAAACCGTTACTTATACTTTTATTATTTGCTTAAAGAAAGATGCTTAGTGCATGCGTGTTTCGCACATTCGAAATCCTGTTAATTAATCAAAACAAACTTACCGAACGTCAGCTGCAGAAGCAGAATGGGAAGGTAAATAAAACGATAACAGCTCATCTTGTCAGTCTTGGTTGCACAAAATTTCGAAAATGTTCACGACACAGAGGCCGGTTAGAGCCCCAAAAGTCTACTTTCTAACATAATTGCACCGAAAAACGCCGGTTTTTTCGCGCACACCACGTTGAGGTTAAGTTAAGTTATTGTAGTTGTGTTCGTAGCGGTTTATATTCACACACGCGGTTATATTTACGATACAACTCAGTCGACTACCTGCACCTAACGTTGCCGGTCGAATACTGTCTTTTGCCGTAGACACCAGTCAGTGGTCTGTTTTAGTCCGCGAGCCGGCTGCGACGTGCAATCAAAGATTACGCAATAAATGTACGATGAATGGGTTGCGGACCTGCAGGCGCCTTATAATTATTACGTACACAAACGATTGTCGATCTAACCAAAACAACTGAACTTGCAACAATGAAAAACAGCCAATCACTTCACTATCTTCAAAACAAATGCCAACTTATACTTTGTCGAAAACAACTGAAGTTGCAACAATGAAAACCAGGGAATCACAACGCCGGCTTGTGAACTATCGAAAACAACTGAAGTTGCTACAATCCAATCACTGGACTACCTTCACAACAAATGGCAACTTATACTTTGTCGAAAACTACTGAAGTTGCAACAATGAAAACCAGCGAATCACTGAGCTGTGTTCGCAACAAACGCCGACTTATCAACCAATCCAGTTTCTTTGTAATCAGGACTATGTACGTATCGAGCAAGTCCTTTGTTGCCCCTGCCTTGCCCACTAACTTGTCTGCATAAAGTAATAAATAGGAGGGTGCAGCGTTTCACCTGCAGTCTTCTATTAAGCGATGAGCGATCCATTAGCGGATTGTGTGGTGATTATCATGTTTCATAACTGCTTACATTAAGTTAAGAAGTGATCCATCCTTTCTGTTGAAGGATAAGAGGCTTTAATGTAGTTAACAGGATAAACATACATAATAAAGAAATTTTTTGTAACAGTACTGTGTTCTTTTTATGGCATTTGAGGCTGTTTATAAAAACCGTCCCGCAAAATTTCACGTTGTTACCCTTCGTTACGTTACGTTACAGCGCCCAACAAATATAACAATAGCTAAACTAATTATTTGCGATTAATAACTTTCATTAAAACTACCAAGTTAAAATAAAAATTAGTTACAATAAAATTGGGGAAATGTAATTGTTATACCAATTTTTTAAATCCCTTGCTTGCTATACGTCTGTTATTACTTTAAGTAATATCCCCCACTCCCTTTGGGCTGTCCTAAGATTTTAGTGTTTATGGTCAATAAAAAATGAATATACAGGGACGACTTACCAGGGAGGGACGATCGTCAACGTTTTACAAAACTATCAGAACTGGAAAAACTTAGATACATTAGTTAAAAACTAAAAATATAATACATCAATAAAAATCCTGAAAAACTTGCTCCTCGGGACGAACAGCCCCTTTTACAATAAGTATATTTATAAATAGAATTGTGCTGATCTCATTGTACATCCCCTTTGTAAAAGATAGCACAAAAAACTTCTTAGTATGATAAGAGGGGTTTTACTGTTTTTATATTTTAAATTCCAATTTAAACAATGATACTTAATTGCTTATTATTAAAACTGAATAATAATGATCAAGGGTAGGTATGTGGTGTATAGGCGCTACATGAAATTCGTTACAACTCAATTTGATATTGTTTAAAATTTTATTGTTCTTATAACTTTCGCCCCCAAATTTTATTTTCTTTCATTGAGGCCTCTCTGTCAGCAACAATAAAATTAAGCCTTTCACCCCTTCGTGTACTTACCTAGATAACACTTGAATGCTTTCGACCTAGGTAAAAATTGAATTTTTTTTCGTTTTTGGTTTTGTTGAAAGCAATAAGTTTTTTTGAATATAAAGTAATATACCTACAGCGTGTGTGGCATTTATAATAACTAAAAAAGAACTATGACTTCCTGGCACAAAATACAACAAAAAAAGTTAATATTTTTCAGTTTAGTGACAATTGAGCACGCAAATCGTCTTCATAAATTTGAACATAAAAGGTGTTTAAATATTATGGTCCGGTGTAAATCGACACAATGATTGATACTAAGTACTTATATTCTATTTATCTCAAATCTGCAACTATTTGCAGATTACCAGGGCCGGCGTCAAAACTATAAGTAAAAAAATTGCTTCAAAACTCAAGAGTTGTATATTTTAAATTCCAAATGCTACCATCAGAAACCCATGGGTCAATAATATTCATTATAAATGTCACACTCTCACGGAGAAACATAATCATGATTTTATTACTTGATGAGTCAAGCAAAATTTATCTAGTACTTAAATAATACTAGAATTCTCATAAAATGTACTTGGTGGTATAAAACAATTTTTCATTCTTTCTAATAATTAGTATTAGAATAATCAAGATAAATAAGTCTAAACTTTTTTCTCTACCTCTCGATTATTTTATCGTGTCGTAAAGAAAAAAATACTATAATGAGAATAGTTTAGTAAAATTAGTGATAAGAAGTGTAAAAAATGTTTTCTAATCAAGTCAATTTTACTAGAATTCAGTCTCAACACCGAACGTAGATTGACTAGACATTTCTAGTAAAATCTCCTTGAGCGTCTGGTCGTCCATATAATTGACAGATTTTTTAGTCATGTTTTCTAGAATTCTAGCAATATTTTCATGATTGTTTTCTCCGTGCTATATTAATTAATAAGGTCTTTAAGAATTTGCTAGAATGAAACCTGTTACTTTCATTCGTGTATAAGTGAAAGTTTAAATATAATAAATAAACATTAATGTTTAAAACGATATAAGTATAACAAGTATTAAAAACTATATGAGAAAATTTTAACATATTTGCCAATTGTAAGACACTTATATAACTTACCTATTAAGTAAATCTTTTGAGAACATTTTTTTTTTTCATGTGAATATTCGATATCTGCAAAGAAAAAAAAACATAATAACAATGCGGTATCAATTTTTGTAATTATGTATTAGTTAGTTTTTGCTTTTCGGTCTTTGGGGCTTGTACCAATACCACACAAGAAAATCAAAAATAAAGTTCTAGGGGACTGAATTAAATAAATAAAAGATTGAAACCCAAATTTTACATTACAAAAAATCTTATGGATCATCAAAATCGATCAATCACCCCTCTTCTACATATAAAAAAAAAGAACTCCAGGGCAGGCATGGCAAACTCAAATTATATTGCGGGTCACATGATCGGGGGCAATTGTTAGAACGATTGCATTGTGCATTTATTAGACTCAATGTTTTGTTTATAACTAAATTAAAAAAATTTCGTTGTATATTATGTATTATTTTATATTATTGGGTAGATCTTAATAATTGAAAAAATCTAATAAAAGTCGTAATAAGCAAAATAAAGTTTAATATTACTTTTTGGAAAATATTTGACATCGTTTGTTGCAAATCCAGTCATCAATATTTGGTTAAATATCTTGAGCTGATGCAGCTTTTAAAATTGATGATATAATTATGTTGATCGGTTAATTTTGATCTTTCTAAATTTTTTTGTTTTTATTAAAGAAAGTAGTTGCTTGCATTAATGAGTTCTTCATGTATTCGCGTAACAAAAGATAACATTTTAGGAAACCGATCTACAGATAAATATGTCTAAATTCTGGAATTCCAACATCCATACATTTTTCTTTCAGCAAGAAATCATATTGGATATCAATTAATTCGATTTGTACGTAAGTTTTCATCAACAATTTAAATATCAATAGATAGAGGTGAAAAAAAAAGACGAATATATAAGATGGAATCTACTGTTACTTGATTGAGATTCATAATCAAAATAAAATAAAACACACTTTTGTTAAATCTCAATATAATATTTAACCACTCAACAATTGTTTCGTCACTTTGTGACTTCTTCAGAAGTATACAAATTACCTGAAGAAGTCACAAAGTGACGAAACAATTGTTGAGTAGTTAAATGTTATATTGAGATTTAACAAAAGTGCGTTTTATTTTATTTTTATTTTTAAAAAAGACGAAATTGTACTTTAGAAATTTTTCAAATCAGAAAATATTCGATCGAATTCCGTTTCTAGCAATTTCATTTGGTGTGCATAATCTTTAAGTGTTAATTTAGGTGATTTAAGCGCAGTAAATATTTATAACTTTCAATGTGAGACAAGTTTTATTTCTCCATTTGTTTTCGCCAAAGCAATAATAATTTTTGCTTGAAAGCGTTAATATTATCAAATAGAATTGCAATAACATGATTTTAGCCTTGAAGCTTAAGATTAAATTGATTTGTAATATCAATTGAGAAAGGCAAGTCCTTTATCAGATGTTCATTTTTTAATTCAGCAAAATCATAATTTTTTATTTCCAATAAAGCTATGATTTCTTCTAGCAATTTGAAGAATCAAATTGATATATTTATACATCTAAATATCATGAGCTTTGACATTGAAATTCTATTGATTGCCAACTAAATGTCTGAGCAGGTTTCGCCTTTCACCGCTCTCGAGCGTTTCATGGCTCATAAAAATTTGATGTATGTACTTCTAACTGAGGATGTCACCCTTCGTGTCGAAATGCGTTTTAGGTTTGTTAGCGAAAATTTAGGTTTTAGGAAATTACTTATTTAAAATATTACTTTATCATTTGTTATAAAAATATATAATGTATATAATGTGTGTTACATAATAAAACCAGTAAAATTGTAATATTTAGAAAACTGACTTGCCAGAAAATAGTAATTAAGAAACTTGAAATTTTGAATGATAGATCGATCAATTTTCCTGTCAACAGCCAATAAGATGCTTCAAATTAACACAGGTTGTCTCGTCACAGTTCGTTAAGAAGCCATAATAAAGATTAATGTTAATAAGTGTCAAAATACCATCGTTTAGAATTGTTTTACAACATTATTTTAGCGCTTTAAATGATCAATAATAATTATTATTGAGGACAAATACAAAATACCTATTTTAAAAGGACTTTCGTTAAGTACTTAAAGTGTTTTTCCCTTAATTTGAACTACTTATGACAATATGTGTTAGGACTACCATCACGTAAAATTTACCCTGTAATGAGCTTTCACTTAAAAGATGTTTTTCAAACATATTTTTGTGCACTTGTAAATAGTTATTTGTTTTTATATGGTGAATCGTTTTATTTTACTATCGAGTGCGCTGGTCATTCGAGTAAAAATTATCAATATGATACAACAGTACACCGACGAATGTTAATTAAATAAAAAACATCCGTTACGAAACGCAACACCTTCTCACCCCATTTTTATTTTACGTAATAAATGTTCTTTCTTATGTATTTATGCATGTATCACTGTTTTAAATAATGTTAATTAAAATTACATCATATTAGTTACTATTTTTGGCTTAATACATGTACAGGGTGATTCATTATAATGTCGCCCCCCTTTAACTTTGTTATTTGGAGTGTCCCAACAAAATTAAAGGTATGGTTATGTAGGTGCCAAAAAATACTTTTTTTCAATTATAACAAAAATTTGAAAAATGATCAGTATACAGGGAAAACCAAAAAGTTAATTTTTTTTAAATGGATCACCCTATATATGAATTTATTTTTCGATTCCTCGTAAAATTCTAAGCATAATTTATATAACATACCGTATACCTAAATTCAATAGTTTCTGAAATATTCGCATTTGAAACGTTATCATCAAATATTTTATTAAACAATTGTTACAAATAAAGTAGTCCTAGTCCACGCTTTCTATTGAAAAAAAATTACTAACAGTGACATTATATTAAGAAAACCGTGCATACGACCACCAAATTGAAAATCTCGATCATCTTAAAGATTTGATACGGAATTAAATTATTAATTTAAATGAAAATAACCCAGCATTCATAACAGATTGATTAGAGAAAATGCGAAGAACCCTTATACAATGTGTTGAAGAAAATGGAGGTCCAGTAGAGCATCTTTATATTTAACTAAAAATTGTTTTTGTCATATTATTTATTGTTAGATTTCTTGGTTTGTTGTTGTTTAATAAAATATTTGATGATAACGTTTCAAATGCGAATATTTCAGAAACTATTGAATTTAGGTATACGGTATGTTATATAAATTATGCTTAGAATTTTACGAGGAATCGAAAAATAAATTCATATATAGGGTGATCCATTAAAAAAAATGAACTTTTTGGTTTTCCCTGTATACTGATCATTTTTCAAATTTTTGTTATCAATAGAAAATGGAGTATTTTTTAGCACCTACATAACCATACCTTTAATTTTTTTGGGACACTAGAAATAACAAAGTTAAAGGGGGGCGACATTATAATGAATCACCCTGTACATCTAAGTACCCATACCTACGCAAATTCTTAGAAATGAAAGTAAGTATGTAATTAGAAAGCTGAATTAGAGTTTCTTTTCGGTTCCATAATTAGGCAGATGAAAAGCCATTAGTGTGTATTTGGAACGTTTCGCTTAATTAAGATGATTTAAATTAAAGGTACGTGTACTTACTTAAATAAAACACTTCTGAGAACTAGATTTTAAGATTTAAATGTGAATTTAGATGGATGGATAAAACGAACAAAGTGTTACATTAACAAAACTTTCTTTGTCTTTAGATACCACAGTTAGGCGTATTTGTAAAAAAGGGAAAGTGTGAAGGGCCTTTTAGACAGTCTTTAATCAAATCGTTCTATTACGAGGATGGATCAAATATAAACGAACCTTTGTCCATAAAACATTTACTTTGAAAATTTTCACAAAAACACAAATTTCTCTATTTTTCGACATATCCCCCTTGTTTGATTATACATTTTTCCCAACGGATTGGTAGTTTTTTCATCTCGTTTTCATAAAAAGAAGCAGGGCGGGAGTCTATCCAGTTGCGCACAAACGCCTCCACATGTTCATCACTCTGAAATAGGTCGCCTCCTAGTGATTCTTTGAGGGGCCCAAGCATGTGGAAATCACCGGTTTGGGCCTGCGTTAAAGCTGCGATGCGAACTCGAGCAGCTTTTTGATCTTCACTCAGCAACTTTGGGACCCAACGAGCTGAAATTTTTCGGAATCCTCAGGTTTTCGTTATGATTGTGTGGATACTTCCATTGCTGATGCCAAGTTCAACAGATATCTGAAGCACAGTGGCGTGGTGGTCCCCTTCAATAAGGTTTCTAAAGCGTGTTATGTTAATCGGCGATATTGGTGCGCGGACAACGAGGATGATTTACATTTTCGACACGATTACGCCCTTCGTTAAATTCTTTGCATCAAACTTTTACCTGTTGCCACGAAAGCGTTTCATTTCCGAAATGTGCTAACAATCTGCGCAAAATTTCAGCTGGTTTCACGTTTTCACGTGTAAGAAACTTAATAATAATCCGTTGCGCAACGCTGCTATGCATCTCTTTCTCACTCATTGTGATAGCTACTAACGAAGCAAACACAGCAATACGACGAGTCGTTTCCGTGTCACCCAATATCCCCACTTCAATTGCTAACGTCCGTATGCGCTTTGAACAACTATCCGGCGCTCAAATTAAAAAGGCTCGTTTATATTTGATCCCCCCTCGTATTATCTCGGCCAATATAGAACTGCAAGGTCCTTCCACTGCTATTCTATAAACCCGTTTTATTAATATTTGTCTTCAAATAGAGTATAGTGAGACTCAATATAAAATTGAAGCAATTCTATAAATTGGGGGAATCGTGGAATGTAAGTTGTGTATTACCTGAGATACGATTCCAATATTTATACAATATTGCTTCCGAGTATTCTGTAGGGGTGCTATAGAACAAGGAAGTAACATAACCCACCAGGAGAAATGTTACCTCGTATGAGCTTTTAAGATTAAAATCTGGGTCCTTTGGTTGTTTTAAAATTTCATTAAGAGAAAAGCCCTACAACTGAGGGCGAAACGTCGGCTTGTTTTTTATACATTAAAAACTTCTTGTGCCCCATCGTTACATTGATTTATTACCTTTTAGATCTTTAATCAAAATTCATGCCATAACATCGGACATTTAACTTATTTTGGGCTCACTATTTGATTAGGTACTTATCTATTCTTTGTAAATCTTCAAGATATTTATTAGAACTCCTTACATGTATCTTTTCGTACAAGTTTTTATTATTTTAGAATTAAAACGATGTAAAGTATCATATCGTATTTTTCATCAGTCTACAACTTCATTCTTTCTGTAGCTTCTTACAGTTTGTAGGGCAGTGTGAGAATTAATGACAATGTGTTCATGGTGTAGATTCAAACCCGCTTAAATGCCGCAACAATTTTCTTGAATGAACCGTAAAACGTATAACATGTTGATCTGATTGGAACCGGAAATAGTGAATTATAATAATGGTGACAGCTGAGATTGATATTACATAGGGGAGAACGTAATATTTTACTGCTCACTACATTAAGTTAATTCTTCTTTAGTGACTTAAAATCTTTTTCTAATACATAGTAATTAATATTTACGGTATTCTTAAATGAAGTATAGTTTAGATTTTTATATTCAAAACACGTTTCGAAAAAATGTAGGTATGCGTTAATTAACAATAATTTAAGATAAACAGGAATAATCGAAATTTGATAATATTAATATAATTCCATTATTTTTAACAGTTCGAAATAAAAATTTTCTGTAGTAGATTTAAGAAAAAATGTAATTTCGTCGTAACACTAAATTGTTCCTTAAAGGAAGTATATTATTATAGTTGGATTAAAAGTAATAGTAGCTTTCAATTGAAGTAACCGATTCTTAATTTAAATTTCGTCCGTCTCATCTATCTCCCCAAACTACCACCCACGATTCAGACGCTTTTATTCGATCTATTAAACATAAATATACCTAAGATCAGTCTAGTGTATTCCAAAGATTTCTGCTACAGTTGCTAAAAGATAAGTTATGCATTCTTTTTTATGACTTTGTGAATCTTATACTCATTTATAATAACTCTTGACAGAATTCCAATGAGTAGAATCTTGTCATTCCAGTGAGGTGTAAATCAATTCCTATCAATTCAATTAAATGGAAATGTTGCGTATATTGCAAATGGATCACTCATAAAAAAGATACAGCCTTCTATAGTCTCAACTTTCACTCTTCCAATTTTACCAACCTATGAATACAGTAACACGCAACGATAGTCAACTTTTATATCTTTTATGAGGCAGTTAGCAATTTTATTGCAACATAAAAATAAAATGCTGGTTCATTCACGAAAGGAAGGGTGAAAATAGCAGTAAGTGATAAAAGACGTTTAGGTAACGTGCTCGAGTCAGGATATAAGTTTCATTATCCTTTCGCATCCAGCGAGTGGAGAGCTGATGATGATCTCAGTTGGAAAGAAATTCTCTCTTTCGGAAACTTTGAAGAAACAGTAAAGTGACGTGCTAGTTTCACTATATATGATGTGGTGGAACTTCAAACTTTTTTATTGACTGGTGTTGTTGTTAGTTTGTTCAGCGAAAGTTTTCGTCTATTAGGGAGTGAGTATCTACGATAAAAGGCCCCAGTATCGCCCTGTAACTATATTATATACCTATAGGTAATCCCTGACCAGTAAAAACCTTAAATTTATTTGTACTTTGTAGAAAGTATAGGTATATTTTTATAGAAATTAGAAAGGTTAGAAAAATCAAGTTTATCATTTGTTATAAATAGGTATTTGTTAAGATTAGTAATTGGATCTAAATATTCTATTATATTACTCGTGTTTATATAGGTTACAAGCAGCAATACCCGGCGTTGCCCGGGTATGAATATATTACAAGTTTGATGGAACATTCTAGAATTTTCGCAAATTTAGAACTATTCGGAACATCCCATAATAATTTTCTAATATTCTGAAATATTCTTGAATGTTCTTCAAGATTCTGGAACATTCGTGAACATTGCAAAATCATTCTGAAATGTTATAATAAAACATTTTTTTACTTATTAGAACTTATTTGAACTGCCTGTAAAATTCTAAAAAAATCTGCTTCATTCTCATCCCCACTCCGTGCTGTTTGCTGGGTGAGTAGTGACATCAGTAGACGCCTGGCGGGGATGACTAATCGATTGATAATAATTGATCAGTTATCAACCACTGAGAGTTGAAGATTATTACAGTGCTAATATCACCATTAAAAAATGGGGGTTGGTGGTGGAAGGATGAAAATTAAGGGTTATATGTATTTTTTAATGCCAAATCATAAAAAAAAAAATTCGTCCAAAAAATAATAAAGTTAGGAATGGACAACCCTTATCACTTAGGGGTATGAAAAATAGATAGTAGCCGATTTTCAGACCTACTGAATATGCATATTATACAATTTCATAAAAATCGGTCAAGCCGTTTCGGTGGAGTATGGTAACTAACATTTTTATTTTTTTATTTAAGATATTTTAAGTCGCATTAACAACTAGGTCATGAACGACTATAGATACATGATTACATATTACTATTAGATATTAGTAAATTGTAAAACTTAATCTATTGTTATAATTTATCATACATTTGGGTTTCTTGTAAAAAATTCAATACATTTTTGTATAGTCCTGGGTTATTTAGATTTTCATAAAATGACATAGAGAGACTTCTTTGATTACTCAATCCCGGGCAGTTTTTGATGATGTGTTCTACTGATTTGAGAGTATCGGTGTTACATTTTGTGCATAACGGGGGCAGCTCGTTCTTCATTAAATGAACATGAGTTAAATTGGTACGGCCAATCCTCAGTCTTTGAATAATTACTTCTTCATTACGTTTGAGATCAGTGGCAGATAATTTTTTGAAGACATCGTCTCTGACTTGTCGTAGCTTTTTGGCTTGATGGCTCTTTTGGCTTCTGATTTAGTTAGGGGGACTATTTCAGTAGTGATTAGATCTGTAGCACCCTTTTTCGCTAGTTCATCTGCTTTATCGTTTCTGCGAATACCAGTATGAGAAGGTATCCAAGCTAATATGATTTCTTAACCTAGGTCTTCAGCTTTTAACAGTTCATGTGTGATGTTTTTTATTTGTTGATTTGATTTTATAGGGTTCTGGAGAGCTTTTAGTACTCTTAGTGAGTCGGCTAAAATTAAGGAAGATTCTACTTTTTCAGTGTTTATTAATTCTATAGCCTTTTCTATGGCATAAGCTTCACATGAAAATATTGAGCACTCAGTTGGTAATTTGAAGTATTTTTCAATTTATCCCATTACTATAGCACAACCTGCTCCCTCCTCAGTTTTGGAGCCATCAGTGAAGATGTTTCTAAATCGTTGACACTGGTCACTAAATTCTAGAAATAAATCTTTCGCTATAGACACTGTAAATGGTTCGTTTTTTGATATATGTTGAGTTAATTTAAGGTTGATTTTTAGTAGTGGAGAGCGTCCATGGTGGTATGGGATCCATTGCTGTTTCTCTTATTTGAAGTGGAATGGAGTGGCTTAGGAATTCTTTTATTATTATATTTGTTTGTGTTAGGGTTCATTAGTGTGCTTGTACAACTAACATTGTGACACGAGAATTTTACATATTAGAAGATTTTTCGTGCTATTATCCATTTTATTTGTGTCGGTTTAACTTTATTAATAAGTCGGAAATTTCGGCAATTGCAGTAATTTTATGTTCCGATAAGGTTTGTCCAAATTTGTAAAGGTTTATTGGACCTATTGTACTTTATCCGGCTAAAGATAGTTGAAAATTTCTTCAATGACAGGGCATAAACCTTATACTACCACTACCCTTGCCCTCTCCTTATCTCCTTGCTTTGATAAGTTTTCTGGCCACTTCCTTTAACCATTTACATCACCCTATTTTTGAAATTGCAACTACCACCTTTAATCGTAGGAGCTGATAAATATTCAGAATTTTTATCTCTAAGAGCAGATTATTGAAATTAGATTCGAGATAAGAAAATAAAATAAGTCATAATCTTTTAGTTTTGTATTGGATTTATAGTTTATTGATAGTTTCGAAATATTTTTGAAACATCTTTAGCTTTTGATTGGAATACACATCTTTTTAGCTTTTTCACTCGGATTTTTATTTCGTGTATTTAAAAATTTGACATTAAAATCTCTAGCGACCCCAGAATGTTTCTACGCGACCCCATTTGGGGTCGCGACCCATAGTTTAAGAAGGCCTGGTTTAACTTGTATTTGTTTTAACCTATTATTGATTTGCAAATTTTGCTTCGTTTGACATCTTGCGATCTTTTGACAATGTCATATTTATGTCTTACAGCGAAAGAGTTTGAAACTAAACTCTCCATATTTTAACGAACCAGATAACCAAAACTTATTTAAACTATTTTACCTGTGTAGCGATATAAATAACCAATTTGCGTTTACTTACGACGTAAATACTAAAACAAAAGATTTACAATTTTGACTTTATAATTCAAATCTGGCAACAATAAACTAAAGCAACCTTATTGTGACGACGGGTGTAACTGCTGGGGGTTTCTAGGGAATTTAGTCGACAAGATTCTGAAAAGTGCCACTTTTATTTCGCTATAATCGAAAATCTGCAGTATTTTAGATGCTTATTTATGTTCGTTATATCCGAACGTTGTATTCGCGAAAAATTAACACATGTTTAAATGAGCCTTTAGTTTGTACTTTTCAATTTGGTTCATTATAAACGAAAGTTGGTCATAACCAGTTTCGTTCTAGGCAAACACTACTGTAGATTATAAAATATAAAGAAAGTTGTAGTATGCCGCCATCTATAAGTAACAGATATGTCCAACAATAGACAGCATTAATTTATTCATAAAGAAACAGATTTCAGATTTTCCCTGATTTTACAAAATTATCTCTAAATGAATCAATACAAAGATTAAGTTAATTGTAAAATATGTCACTCAGGATTTTTATAAAGCATTTTGTACAAAAAAATTCACTTGTAGGGTGCTGAGAATGGATGAAAACAAAAAACCTAAATCATGCCTCAACATACGATCATTCAGGATAAAAGATGAAAAGTTTTCTTTTACTGTAAGATCGAATACGTAAATTTAAAAAAAGTTAATTTTTCGAGGAACATTATGGCATAAACCAACAAAAAATTAAAAAAATAATTATTAAGGAAGCTATAAAAGGGAAAAAGTTCGAGGGTGAAATTATAAAAAAGAATATTAGAAGTCGAAGGTAGCAGTTTAACGCACAATTCAGTTTTATGAAAATTTTTGTTGAAAATAAGTAATTATTTGTTTGTAACTACGCTCATTTACCGTTTCAAACTATTTATTTGTTTTTTTTCTTGAGTTATTGTAAACGTTGTTCAAGACATGAAGACCAAGATTTGAGAATTCGACATGTTCGTTGCCAAACTTTTTGATTTTTCAGCAAAAGCCTGAGAAGAACGTTTCTGTAGTTAGTTAGCAAATTAGTCAAAACTACAAGACGTGAATCGCGATTTAAATCTAATTAGATCTCATCAAAGCACCATAGGCAGTCTCAATAAATTATATCAACAGTTCATACAGAATGAGTTGATATAAAATCTGCATACCGCCATTGTATCGCCATCTATCGGATATCATCGTAATATATAAAATACAGCCGAATTTTAATAACTCGAATCACTATGTGACGCGATCGAGATTTCGAGTTATTAAATAATTAGATATAAATTAAAAAATACCGGCCAAGTGCGAGTCGAACTCGCGCACCGAGGGTTCTGTACAAACCTGTATATATGTGATGTAACTAAAAATTTAAGGTTTTCGGAATTTTTCCTTTATATCTGCTATAAAACATTGCTTCATGCCAAATTTCAAGATTCTAAATCGACTGGAAGTACCCTTTAGGTTTTGATTCCCTTGCGAGTAGTTGCGAGTTTGAAAATATGCGGCTTAAATTGCTGTTTCTTTTGATTGCGTTGACATAGAAGTTTGATTTTGTTACAGCTTAAAGGTATTATAGACCTGAGTATTTGATATGAATTTCAATTTAATACCTCTACGCGTTCATGAGGAAAGGGGTAGTAACTTTAAAATTATTAAAAATATTTTTATTATATGATGTAACTAAAAATTTACGGTTTTCGCAATTTTTCCTTTATCTGTGCTATAAGACGTTGCTTCGTACCAAATTTCAAGATTCTGAGTTCACGGGAAGTACCCTGTAGGTTTTGATTCGAAAATTTGCGGAATTTCGCGGCATAAACGGCTGTATCTTTTGATTGCGTTCGCTTAGAAGTTTGATTTTTTCACAGCTCCAAGGGACAATAGACCTGAGTATTTGATATAAATTTTAGCTTGATACCTCCACGCGTTCCTGAGAAAAAGGGTCTTGACAGACGGACGGACGGACGGACAACGAAGTGATCCTATAAGGGTTCCGCTTTTTCCTTTTGAGGTGCGGAACCCTAAAAAGTACGCAATATGCTTATTGCGGTCAAACTATAAGTTGAATTAAAAAATTTTTCAATTAAAAGTTGTTCACTATTTTAACACAACATCCTCTGGATTAATCAAGTTAAATACTGGGTATTGATAAATTGCAAAAATAAGTTAAGTCTTAATAAAGGCGAAGGTAATTATTTTTGTATAAAAACATAATTTCTAACGAAAACGTTTAATGATGTTTTTCATTTGTAGAAAAAAGTAAATGCTACAAAAAGTATACCTACTTTTACTAGTTATTTGTATAGACTACACTTTTTTTTAATTATTTTTTTTACATTATTGTTATGTACCTATTACAATAAAACTATAAAAACTGAGGAACATGTAGGTATTACTTTTTTTATGCGAAAAATATTAAAATTGGCTATTTTAAGTAATAATTCAAAATTACTTGAAAATTTCCAAATAAAACAATAGGAAGTATCTATTTTATATATAGAAAGAGGATAAAAAACCGAGTGGATTGAAAAAATAGAAAATGATAGTTGCCATTTGAAAAAACGAGGTTATTCGTGTTTGAAGTTTTTAAACTTTAGAATCTTATTTTGAACGCCCTGTATAAATTATTTAATTCAATTTTGTCAAGGCGTTAGCACTTATATTCATCTATTACTAGTAAAAATTTCAACAGTCTGAGTCGTATTTTGTAGAAGTTATGATTTTTATAATTTGGGTTGCGGTAGTGATTTTTTTTCTATAAATTAAATTAACTCAGAAACCGATCGTCATAGTTGTGCAAGTTGGTTATCAAACTTACCTTAGAATTACACGTTTTATTCGAATTCAGCGTAAAAAATACCATTCAATTTAAAATAACAAAGTTGGTGTCGACTTCCGTTATAACCGGATGTAAATCGAACTTGAAAATATTTTTAAAAGAAGCGGCATAAACAATAACCAAATGAGCCCAAGTTTCAGAATTTAATTCCTTCTACTAATTCATTACTTAATTCTAATATCCCATCAACTTGAAAATAGGTTTATCTACATTCTTCTAATTTATCTTCTCATCTTTATCTCTACCATTTTAATAAACTCACAAAGTTTCTCGCACATTTTCCCTCTATATGTTTCCACTATTAACTCTCTCATATCCTCTTCTATAATATATCAATATATCACTTCCACTCTTGCATGATTATTTTTATTTCCTCCTTTTGTACTACCATCGCTTCCTAACAACAACATACGTGTGCCAGCATCTCCTCTTTAGCATCACAATCTTAATCTGGCCTAAATCTAGTTTAAACTAACTATTTTTTCCTTATCATACTTGTTTAAAATATTGATTTTATAAAACGACCATGATATAAATACAAATAAGCAACTTACTCTTGAAAAAGAACTAGCAAGTCGAAACATATGTAGAACTCTAATAAAACTACTTGAAACATCAAAAAGCATTTGAAATGAATTTTCTTAATAAGAGGCCGGTCAATTTAGACATTCGAAGCTACATAAATTCCCACCAAGCTGAAAATCAGTAAGATTGTTTAAAATATGATTAAAAATAAAATTTGAAAGTTCCCCATCTTTCCCCTGTATGGAAAAAAAATGTATTCAAGGTCAAAGGTCAAAAAAATGAGTTTTTCGCGATTTTCAGCAAAACGGTAAGTTTTATCATAAAAATACTTCAGACAAAAATTGTAGATCATAAAATTATCTATAAAATATGTATCAAGTTCTTTTTCCTAAGAGCCACCGTTTCTGAGATATCAGGTAAAATGAAACCTAGTCCCTTATTTTATACGCCAGTGTAACCTCGAGACAACATCTGTCTCCTGTTCAATTGTATGCGTGGCTAGGGTCTTATACTTGCTTTATGTCAGTGTACCCAATAAATGAAATACTGTTAGTCTCAGGGTTACCAGATTAGGGGATTTTCCCCAAAAAATAGGGGTTTTTTCCTTTGGGGTATTTTTTGGGGATATATTTTTCAGGGGAATTCTTCTGGGGAAAAATTTTCCTCTACAATCTTTTTTCTATTTGCACTAAATATTTTATAGTTCTTTGGGATTTATTTGTCACATATTTGTCTGCAGTATTTTTATGATAAAACTTACCGTTTTACTGAAAATCGCGAAAAACTCATTTTTTTGACCTTTAACCTTGAATAGTTTTTTTTCCATACAGGGGAAAGATAGGGAACTTTCAAATTTTATTTTTAATCATATTTTGAACAATTTCACTGATTTTCAGCTTGGTGGAAATTTATGTAGCTTTACTCTTATTTTTTGGTCTAATTTGACCGGGCTATAATTGAAATGTTGATTTTATAAAAGAATTTTCTGATAAACAACTAAAGAAGAATCGCTACCGGGCTTTTAAATACCTACTGGCGTTTGTGTACTGACGTTTATTTTTGTTAATTTCTTGCTGCAACATTACTTTTACTTTCTCTGCAAGGAACATAACACCACTTATTCAATTAAACGTTCCTTTATCTTTTTCGCATGATTAGATATATTTAATTTGTTTAGATTCGTTTAAAACGTATTATGTAAACAGTGTCACGGCTATTCTTCCTTTGTATATGCCTAATTTATGGTTCTGCTTGTGCTTGGATTAGTTAAGGCACAAGCTATAATTAATAACAAGAGGCTACGTACACTTCAACATTGAGTTATCTAATTTGTACAAATTAGCGGTCTTGAAAGAGAAAATAAGTTTGTAGTAGCAATTATTACGTATTAATAGGAAAATAGAATGTAAGTTTGTAATATAGGTACCTAATATGTGAAATTATTTCTAAGAATGCAATAATTTAATTAATAATATTTAAGACCAAAAGTCCAACAAAATAAACTCACCACAAAATTAATTGAGTAAGCCTCTACCTTATGAAAGTTAATGTCCTTGATTTTTAAAAATAAAACACTTTAAGGAACTTTCACTGATTACGATTTCTGCTTCTGAAGATAGCCTTGCAGGTCGAAACGAATTTTTAAAGAAATTAATTAAGAAAAATTAAGGGAAAGTTCCTTAAAGTGTTCTATTCCAAAAAATCATTAAATAAGATTTAAGAGAATGGAGAGTTTTTGAAAACCTCACTTCAAGACAATTAAATTAAATTAACAACTTATTATAGGCTAGAGGACGAGAAAATGCCACCAAATGTCACGAAAGGGGGAGAGAGGCATCAATATTAAAAGAAAAACACCCCCGTAATTAATGGCATGTATATACCATAAAATTATTTCCAGTAAATAAAATATTATAAAGCTGCCTGCTTTTATAATTAATACATTTACATCACAAATTAGGTGTTAGGTACCTGGAATCTAAAAAATGTGTTTTCATAATTCATTACCTAACACAGGTTAAAAAAGCATTCCCTTTTATCTCTTTAATTTTCTTCCCTTGAAGTGCCTTAAAAAAAGGTCACATAAAATTGTCGCTGTGTTGCTTGACCTTTTTTAAATAATTTATGTATGATAGTAAATAATTTATTGTCAGGTGTCTGTCTGCTGTCCTCACCGGTATGCTATTTATATTTCTCTGTTTTGCTTAATATCAGCTTAATATTCTGAAAAAAAAAAATGTGTTAATTGATAAAAACTAAAGGTGTTTCGTTAAAAAAAAACAAGAATGGATTGAATTTTACTTGTGCGCAAAAATTTTTACGGGTTCAAACTGAGAAAATTGAATTGCAATTGTTACTTTAAAATTTTTAGTCGACTAAGAATAGTTAATCCAACAACTTTTATAACTACTGTGCGTGCTCTTTTATTGCGTTAATTTCACTGGCCAACAAAATATCAACTTTTGTAAGCCCATGAAACAAGTTGAACTAATTTTATGAGAGCATTAAAAAACATTCACAGTGAAACTAATTTCATGTCTTAGTTAGCTCGGGTTTTTTATGGATATCAATAAAAAGACTTACCACCAGTGGCGGTTTTACTGTAGGTGCATTTGTTCAGTGAACCCCCTTAAAAATTGAACTAGTTACACCATATAATTTTATCCTTTTAATATTTAATAAATTATTTATGATTATCGTATAATATACATCTCTTTTACTATTTCATAGTTCATAGTTACAAAACACCAACCCGTAACCCATAGAAAATATTTAAATTTTTGTTGTGTCGCTGACGACTTCACCTAACTTTTTTGGTTCAAGTTTTGATTCTGAACATATCACGTGAGCGATACTCCGTTTGATGTCCATGTGTTAGAGAGAGAGAGGTAGTCGGACGCGTGAAATGGAAGATAAAATACACTCAACATACAGCGTTTAGGTGCACTGCACGAGAAGCCGGAATCAGCCGGAATAATGTCGTGCTACGTCGGCACGGTTACCCGACATTCTGCCAGGGTTTTGCAACTTCGGTTAGCCTGCCAGCCTGCCACCTGCTGAAAATGTCCAGTACGAGTCATTTTTAAAGGCTCTGGAAGCTAGTGTTGGCAGGAACCGATAGTAAAAAAATTATGTTCAGAAGCATGTTCAGATTTCAGAGTTCAAAGTCCACTAATTGTAAATGACGCACAATTTATTGCACAATACGTGTTAATTAAAATATTAAGTAAATGATGGAGTCGTGTTCGGTAAAATATATTAAAGAAAATTCAAATAATTTTCAAAATCGTTTCAAAATAAAGAAAAGGGGTCCACCTCGCTCAAAACTACAGCTGATACAAGAGTGTACTTTAAAAAATAAAAAATTCAAACGTGTGTTTAAAGTAGAACAGTATAAAAAAACTTCGTGGTTGTGTGGGTGTAATAAATTAAACGCATTATTTTGCTTTCCGTGCCTGATTTTTGCCGGTAATCCTGTTGAGTGTGTTTGCTAATTCAAAACATAGACGAATGGATTTCCTGTATAAGTAAACGTAAGGTTTTTATTTATTGTGTTATTAAATGCCATAAGTATTTTTCTCCTAAAAATATTAAAAATCTTCGCCTGCGGTGCATTTACAACATCGTGAAATACGCTTCATGTTCTGATATTACCTACATGTTATTAACTTTGTGAACCCCCTTCGTATTCGACCACGAGCCGCCACTGCTTACCACCCAGTTAAAAATTTATTAACATCAACAAATTTTAACAATCTTAAAAGTGTACAGTTGAACTACTTTTTCTTTTATAATTGAAATCTTCAGCTTCTCTTCTTAAAGTCCAACAATAATCTGCTAGCATAGCACGACTCCACTTTCCTTGGTATTGCCGTTCCATGCCCGCTATTTCCTGGTGGAAACGCTCACCATGCTCGCCGCTAACGTCTCCCATATTTTGAAGTAAAAAATCTAAATGTGAGTCCAAAATGTGTATTTTGACATTTTACAGCCAATAGCGTGCAAGGCTTTAATCATACCTTTTACAAGTTTTTTTTTATATTTTTGAGCTGTCACATTTCCGAGAAAATTAGTAAAAACTTGTACGTTACTCTCTTTTGTATTCAATTTACTTTTGAATGTATTGTCCTTAATCAACTCTCGTATTTGAGGTCCAATAAATATCCCTTCCTTTAATTTTGCAGCTGAAATTTTTGGGAACTTTTCTTTAAGATATTGAAAAGTATCACTTTCGCGGTTAGAGATTTTGTAAAGTTTTTCATTATTCCTAATTTTAAGTGCAAAGGTGGCACAATAATATTTTGTTGTTGAACTAACGGTGGATGAAGTATATTTTCCGATCCTGGAGTAAAACTTTTCCGCGGTGGCGAAACTTTTCTGACGTTATGATTCTCTCTATCACGACTGTTCCAAAGGCACAAAAAGCAACAGTATTCGGCGTAACCCTGTTGCATACCCAAAAGTATAGCAACAACTTTAAAATCTGCACAGATCTTCAAAGAATATTTGTCATACATTGTCTTTTCAAGTAGGTACAAGTCTCAGATTTTTATAGGTTTCTTTCAAGGAAACTGCATGAGTCGCAGGAATGGAAGGAATACAAGTTTTGACATGCACGCCACGAGTATTCACAGAAAATCGAGCTAAGCCAACTGCGAAACTTATATGGTTGATGAGTGGTTACCACGTACTACATAATATAACAACTCATTATCATCCTACCAAAAACATTTTGATGTAAAAATGTTGCCAAGACGAGTCTAAATAGCTTACTCAGTGAAAAAGTGATCAGAACTCGTATAAAGCCAAGCTCTAAAGACTACACGCTCTAAACCTACAAGCTCTACACTTCACCTTAATCAAAATCTATGAAAAGGTGGTCAGATCTCATGTAGAGCCAAGATTCTTGATCTATGCGCCCTTACTTTACCAAGACTAACTTCACTTACTCTACATTTTGGTCAAAACGTGTCGCTTTTTTTGATTTTGATTAAGGTGTAGTGTAGAGCTTGTAGGTTTAGAGCGTGTAGTCTTTAGAGCTTGGCTTTATACGAGATTTGATCACTTTCTCACTGGGTCAGCTATGTAGACTCGTCTTGGCAACATTTTTATATGAAAATGTTTTTGGTGGGATTTCATTTATTTTTGCAAGTTGCTTAATGGACTTTTATGATTTTACAAATAACCTATTTTGACCCCGGGCCTTTACTTTCGCCTTACCCTTCGTCTGGAATTTAGATGAACCAATCAGTAGGAGTCGGTCTGTTTCGATGGGGGGGGGGGATCAACCTATTTTTTCTTCCTTTTTTTGGGGTGTATTTCTTGCACATCAGCCACAGCTTTTTTTATAGCATACTCTATGTTTTTGCCTTTTTTATTTGATTGTTTACTATTTCATCATTCGCAGTAGAAAAATGTCGATAGCGCATTTCAAAATACAGTCAGCGCCATCTAGTGACGTCGGCTAATGTCACCGTCACTATTATACCGTATTTAAACTTTCACCCCATTTTTAAGAGTTAGGGGATGATTTTCAAAAAAATATGCCGTTCATATTTTTTTATTTGTTAAAAGTATTTTATTATTTTTTTCATATATCTAGCTTTTCAATAGTTATTACTGCATGATTATGTAGTTAGTGCAAATGTAGTGCAAGTCTCATACAAATTTCCACCTCCTATTCCGAGGGGATAGGTTAGGTTAGGTTTGGTTTTTAAATTTTTTTGTTGTCTTTGTAGTAATATTAGCTTACCTACCAAATTTCACCGTTCCAGGACTTCAGGAAGTACCTTAAGAATTTTGATGATCAGTGAGTGAGTCAGTGACGAAATCGGGGGTTTTTAGACCTTAATAAAACTAAAGTATAATAGCTACGATATTCAAACTTTGTATGTTCAATGATTGTACTGGTGTCATTATATCTTGAAATTTTCAACTATTTAGCATTATCCAAACCAAAGTTATGAGAGTTCAAAGAAACGACGAAACGTTTGGAGAAAAGGTAGGTACTGCGCTCCGCTTGGCTCGTCTTGGCGGATTGGGCAAAAACTTTGTTGACCAGTGTTTTGAAATAAAACGCTGCAAACGATTTGTTAGAGTTAAAACTGTATATTAAGTAACTTCGATACCATACAGCCCAATTGACTGGTTCTGACATGACCTAGTGAACTGTTGAACTGTATTAAAGAAATATAAACTGATGTATTTATTAGCAACAGGTTATTTGTTCGTATCTAAACTTTAGGTTGCACATATCCCCCCCCCCCCCCCATTGACACTTAAAGGGTTAATTGATACGCACTTTCACACTCCACTGGCGCAATTATTGTAACTCAACGGGAAGAAGGGCTAGCTTTCTCAACGATCTCTTGTAGATTCCATGGCTGGTCCGGACAGCGGCAACCCTAGCGATGCCGTCGGAGCCTTGGAACAATTCCTCAATGCGGAATAAGGACAAGATCTCTTCGCTGGACTGGATTTTGACTTCCGGTCTGACACCATTTTGGGTGCGATTGCATTAAATTGAGAACTTCCCGGTGCCATCTCTTCCAGAAATGCTACTCAATTTCATTTATGCGTTGTCATCGATTCAGTAGATTCTCTGGTAGATTTGAGTAATCGTATTCCGGAAGTGTTTGGATGGATTCGCCGATCAGAAAATGAGAGGGAGTTAAGGCCTGAAGGTCCGATGAGTCTTGGGATAGAGGCGAGAGAGGGCGTGAATTAATGACTGCCTCAATTTGGATAATCAGTGTAATTGCTTCCTCATAGGTTAAGTTCACATTTATAGTTACTCTCTTAACGAACCAATCGTTCCCAGAGTTCGCCGTAGTTGACAGATCTGGGCGGAATAAAATTCCACTGTGTGCCGGAACCCGAAGCGTAATCCAGTACATTTTGGAATTCCCTTTTCCTATAAAATTACTGAATTTCCCCAATTTCCCGTTTTGCTCCAACAAAGGTTTTAGCATTGTCGCAGAATATTTGTGCAATCCTACCACGTCGAGACACGAGCCTTTTAAAGGCATTAATGAAGCATTCCGATGTTAAATCGTTAACTAGTTCTAAATGAACTGCTCTGGTGACCATGCAAATGAATAGGGCAACCCACACCGTTGTTTTCTTTATACTTCGTTTACCGCCCTGCTTTAGAAAAAGTAGGTCCCAAATAATCAATGCCTATTTTAAGAAAGGTTTTTCAGGGTTCCAACCGAGCCTTTGGGTAATCAGCCATTTTTTGTTCTATTCATTTTGGACGAGTTCGAAAACAAGTAATGTAAGAGTCTAGTCTATGGCGTGCTGATGAGATCTAATAAGATTTAAATTGCGTTAAGCGTCTGGTAAATTAGATAATCTATTGACCAATAGGAAAATTATTTTTATAAAATGTAAGTCTGTATAATTGATTAATTAATTAATAAAAAACAGGTTAATACTTCTCCTGAATATGTCTTGGTAGGGCGAAAGAATTGTAGAGTTAAATAAACATTATAGTGAAAATTTATATTTTTTATATTTGTTTTAAATTGAAAGAATTGGTGAAGGCGCCTCACATACAGGAACAATCCAATTATTCAAGTTACGTTGTAATATATTTTTATATAGTACTCGTTATTTTTTATTAATTTAGGTTCTATTCAACTACAGACATGAAATATGAACAGTTAAATAAATAGTACCTTAGCTGTTTTAATTAATTAAATCATTTAATTTACGTACATTAATTAACTTTAGTGATTATGTTAATGTATTTGGTATCAGCACATTATTTAATCAACCAAAATATTGTAATGTACGTAGGTAGCTATTTCGTTTCGTGCATTTACCACAAGCCCAAATACGTACCTACATAATATACAGGGTTTTTCAAGTTGATGGGCTATTAGAAGTATATGAATTAGTAGAAGGAATTCAATTCTGAAACTTGGGCTCATTTGGTTATTGTTTATGCCGCTTCTTTTAAAAATATTTTCAAGTTCGATTTACATCCGGTTATACCGGAAGTCGATACCAACTTTGTTATTTTAAATGGAATGGTATATTTTTCACGCTGAATTCGAATAAAACGTGTAATTCTAAGGTAAGTTTGATAACCAACTTGTACACCTATGACGATCGGTTTTTGAGTTAATTTAATTTATAGAAAAAAAATAGCTACCGCAACCCACATTATAAAAAATCATAACTTCCACAAAATACAACTTAGAGTGCTGAAATTTTTACTAGTAATAGCTGAATATTAGTGCTAACGCCTTGACAAAATTGAATTAAATAATTTATACAGAGCGTTCAAAATAAAATTGTAAAATTGAAAAACTTCAAACACGAATTACTTCGTTTTTTTAAATGGCACCTACTACTTTTTATTTTTTCAATCGATTCCTTTTTTTATCCTCTTTCGATCAATATGGATACTTCCTATTTTATTTGAAAATTTTGGAATTATTTTGAATTATTACTTAAAATAGGAAGTATCGATATAGATCAAAAGGGGATAAAAAAAGGAATCGATTGAAAAAATAAAAAATAGTAGGTGCCATTTGAAAAAACGAAGTAATTCGTGTTTGAAGTTTTTCAATTTTACAATTTTATTTTGAACGCTCTGTATAAATTATTTAATTCAATTTTGTCAAGGCGTTAGCACTAATATTCAGCTATTACTAGTAAAAATTTCAACACTAAGTCGTATTTTGTGGAAGTAATGATGTTTTATAATTTGGGTTGCGGTAGCTATTTTTTTTCTATAAATTAAATTAACTCAAAAACCGATCGTCATAGGTGTACAAATTGGTTCTCAAACTTACCTTAGAATTACACGTTTTATTCGAATTCAGCGTGAAAAATATACCATTCCATTTAAAATAACAAAGTTGGTATCGACTTCCGGTATAACCGGATGTAAATCGAACTTGAAAATATTTTTAAAAGAAGCGGCATAAACAATAACCAAATGAGCCCAAGTTTCAGAATTGAATTCCTTCTACTAATTCATATCCTTCTAATCGCCCATCAACTTGAAATACCCTGTATAATGTAATAAATAGCCTTTATTGTTTTTAACGAATGCTCGCTCAGTCAGCTGTAAAAATTATGTATTTTAAGTTAAAATTGGTTGATGGTTGTTGATATTTGTTGTTCTATTGTATTCTGTTTTATGGAAATAAAGGTATAAGAAACTCAAAATAAAAATAATTTGGCAATATACTAATATACATGAACCAAGTAGTAGTTTTAATACTAAAACGCAATCCAAAAAAATGAGTTTTCACTTAAATACGAGGATGGATCAAATATAAATTATAAAACGTTTATTTTGAAAAATTTCACAGAAACACAAATTTCTCTATTTTTCGACTTATCCCCCTTGTTCGATTATACATTTTTCCCAACGGATTGGTAGTTTTTTCATCTCGTTTTCATAAAAAGGAGCAGGGCGGGAGTATATCCAGTTGCGCACAAACGCTTCCACATGTTCATCAGTCTGAAATAGCTCGCCTCCTAGTGATTTTTTGGGGGGCCCAAACGTGTGGAAATCACAAGGGGATAAGTTTGGGCTATATGGATTGTGCTCCAACTGAGTCTAGTGCATTTCACTGATTTGGGCCTGCGTTAAAGGTGCGATGCAAAACTCGAGCAGCTTTTTGATCTTCACTAAGCAACTTTGGCATCCAACGAGCTGAAATTTTTGGGAATCCCCAGTTTTTCGTTATGATTGTGTGGACACTCCCACAGCTGAAGACGAGTTCAACAGATATCTGAAGCACAGTGGCGTGGTGGTCCCTTTCAGTAAGGTTTCTAACGGGTGCAATGTTAACCGGCGATATGCTGGTGCGCGGACCATGGACGAAGAGGATGATTTACATTTTCGACACGATTACGCCCTTCGTTAAATTCTTTGCACCAAACTTTTACCCGTTGCAACGAAAGCGTTTCATTTCCGAACTGTGCTAGCAATCTGCGCAAAATTTTAGCTGGTTTCACGTTTTCACGTGTAAGAAACTTAATAATAATCCGTTGCGCAACGCTGCTATGCATCTCTTTCTCACTCATTGTGATAGCTACTAACCAAGCAAACATATTTGATCCGCCCTCTTATAAATATATATATGGATATCTATACATTTAAAGAATATGAGCTTGTCAAAAAGGTTTCGGTCGAAAGCAAAACCTAATAACATTTTTTTGTCAAATCATCCTGCAAATATTATTTATTAAAATGAAAAACGATGTGTTTCCCTTTCCTGTCTCGGTCGTATGGTTACCTTCTTTCTATGGTACGCCGGTCACGGAAAGGGAGAAGTGTAACAGCGTCATTGCGAAAAGAACGATAATGTCGCGGCGCGATGTTTTCCTCGCTTCCGGATGATTGATGCTTGCGTAATGTACTTGTAGTATTAAGGATACGAAGGTCCAGGTCCAGATGTTGTCGTTCGTTATACGTCTTTTCGAGTGACGTTTAATAATATTGCGCCCATATACGACCGCCAGCAGGCAACTCTACTCCCTAACTAAATAAAGTGGGAAATCGGACAATATATTACCTACCTACCTACCCACCTCGCGAACGTACAAATAACGCGTTTTGGGGTCGCTACAGAATCTAACAGTCACAACCATTACGTTTTATTGTTCGATGTAGAACGATGAAGCTGACATTGATAAATATCCTGTCGCACAATATCAAGAATACAATCCTCGGAGATACGAAAACGATAAACAAATTGAACAACTTACGAACGGTTCACAAGCTTTAATGCAACGGAGACCTTTAACCAGAGCAAGTGAGCAGTTGCATCCTTCGAAATTTTATAGAACACAAACCACAAGTCGCGGGATTTAAAAACAAACTTTGGAACTTTTCTGTCATTACGTGCGCTTAGTAGGTGGTAGGTACTGAAATTAGTTAATAACTGTAGGAAAATACCAGTCTGCCCTTTGTGCGTCATAACTGACCAATATCTTATCTGCTTGAAGTATGTGAACCTATAAGACAGGGATGGCGAACCTTTTTTGATGTCCGTGCCACAAAGTCATAAAAATTCTTTTTTAAATAGGTAACGTGCCACAATAAAATTTCATTCGAAATGTTAGCGTTGTGAAACTATACGTAAGTATAATTAAACAAACAAACAAAAGCAATTCATCTTTAAACAATTTTTTATTAATCAATGTTTTACAAAAAGCAATATGCTAGAAACAAAATTCACGTTAAAAAAAATTGTTTTTAATGTGATTTTTGTTGCTGTACACAAGATGATAAAGATTTAATATCTGGTTCATATTTAGTTAATTTCAACAGTACGCATGCAGAGCTCGACTCATCCGTCATTCTATTTCTATATTTATTTTTTATAAAATTTAATTCTGAAAATAGAGATTCACATGCCCACGTCGATGAAAATATTGATAAAATTGTCTTTGCTAATATTTTTAAAGTTGTAAACAATTAAATGTGTCAGGAACTGAATTCCATGTATAGTTAGAATTTCATCTTCTGCAATTTTATTTATTTTATCCAATAATCGATTACTTTCAATAATTTCTAAATCATTTCTTAAATCAACAAATTTTTGGTTCTATATGGTACTTGACTGAAATTCAACTAATTCCATTTCTAATTCATTAAAATTTAACCACTCAAGGACCTTTAAATTTAATTTTTCAAATGGTATTGTATTTGGATATAAAATAAATTTTGATTCGAGCGCTGCGACAGCAACAACATTCAAATACCTTAAGAAGGCGAAACTGGATACGCAAAATTTTTTATCTAATGCGCATCTGTGTATACTTCGAAAGAATTCATGTGATATTTTAATAATAAAATGTATAATTTGACGGTTCTAGTTAATATACTAAGACAGATATTCAGTACTACAAATTTATATCATAAACTATAAATTAAGTGTACTTATATTAATAATTTTTAATTCATTTCTATTTAAAAAGAGATAACTTAAAACAAAAATCTTTGTTTTTGTGCGTGCCATCAAAATTTTCAAACGTGCCACTTGTGGCACGAGTGCCAATGGTTCGCCATCCCTGCTATAAGATATAGTAAAACCAAGAGGTCGTTCTAAATTATTATTATAATGTACAAACTTAAGTCTTTTAGGATAATAGACCAAAATTAGAGAACGTTATTAAATTTATAACTTGTCTTGGAAGATAGTCAAAATACATAATAACAATTAAATGATTCTAATTAACACCATCAGTCAAAAAGAGACATTTTATGAATGTATATTTAAACTAGGTATGCTCGCGACTTCGTCCGCGTTGAATAGTGACTTTCGGCAGCATTCAAAATTTTTTTCTTCTATATTTTTATTTTCTGGGCCGTAAACCCTTTTGCCGACGTCATTACACAAAAACTTTTATTCCTTATTTATGCCCCCTTAAGGGTAAAATTTTTACAAACTTTAAATGTATTTATATCTAATTAAAAGCCTAAAAAATAAGTTTCAAGCCTCTAGCTTTATATCTACTTATCTATCTCTGTACCAAATTCTCATTTAAATCGGTTCAGTAGTTTGGGCGTGATTGCGTAACACACAGACAGACAGAGTTACTTTCGCATTTATAATATTATAAATTTAAATAGTTTAATTATAGTTTAAAATAGTTTATATAGCTAAGTATTCAACTACTTTTATTGATCCAAATAAACAAAACCTCTATAACTTTACACTTAATATTTTAATTTTCTGGGCCGTAAGCTTTTTGGACGACGTCATTACACAAAAACTTACATCGGCTAATTTTATCCCCTTCAGGGAAAAATTTTTACAAACATTGAATGTCGTATTTATTTATATCTAATCAAAAGCCTAAAAAACCTTTAAAAAATACGGAATTTCCGCACTAACTTTCCTATTTCAACCCCTTACAACCCTTTTTTCGCATTAAAAAGCAGCCTATGTCCTTTCTCAGGTTCTAGACTATATCTGTATTAAATTTCATTTAAATCGGTTAAGTAAATTTTAGGCGAGATTGTGTAACATACAGACAGAGTTACTTTCGCATTTATAATATTCCGCGAATTCATTTTCATCGATTTCCCCATGGGAATAAGATATTTTCCCGCAGTAAAACGTAGCCTATGTGTTAATCCAGGGTGTCAGCTAATTCCATAGCAAATTTTATTAAAATCGCTCCAGCCGTTTAGACGTGAAGAAGTAACAAACATACACACTCACACACTCACAAACTTTAATTCGCCTTTATAATATTAGTGCAATAAATACCTGCTATTTTCTTTTTATGTATTACAATGACTGAAAACAGAGTTTGCGTCAATTAATATTAACATTTTTACTTTAATATGTACTAATAATTAAAAAAATACTGTATTATCTCAAAAAAATTGAGTTCGATGCCCTTTATTTCCAAAATAATAATTTTTTCGTCCCACAAGAGACGTCTTCATTTCCTCAGAGACATTTGATCTTGATTAGTGGTAAACTATTCATAATCCTTGGTCTGAAATGCCATTAGCGACACTTGTCTGTTTACTAAACAGTAACGTTATTAAATCAGCGATTAAATGGTTTACGATAAAACATAATAGCTCGACAAATGGATCTACACAGCTGACTGACCTATCAGACGACCCCGATGGACGTGACTCGCAAAGAAGGACACAGATTGCGACGAGAGACGAGACGTTCCATTCTGATCGAGTCGGGTACGGAAAATGGAACCGAGCCGCATTATGATTCCATTATTTGGCCATTAAACGCCAGAAATTTGCATAATCCAGTTAATAGCTGGACATTCTGAAGGAGCTACTAGTATTACTGGCATTAAGGGATAAATGGACCAATTGGAACTTAAGAAAATGATAGAAGACCTGAGGCCATTATAAATGACCAATAAGTAGGTACAACTAGTTCATATTTGGATAAGTAATGGTACTATAGAAAGTGCATAGTGTTTATATTTCCTCATGATGTTACTTTTACCATTAACCTAACCTAACCTAACCTAATTTAATAATTCCGTCAGTGAGCACTCAGCCACAACCACCACCGTATCCTGATGTGACCAAACAACACGTTACATATTTCTGAAGTATTTCTATTGATTTTACATTCTATTGTTGAACATAAGGAAATATTATTTTACGAGTATTGTCATTTTTATGTACGTATGGGAATCAACCTTTTCAGCAGAAATTTGTTTCCAAAAAAACCAATTGTGTTTTAGATTTGTTTTTCATCCCCCTCACGATCGGCCATAAAACCCTCGATCACGTGAAAAATATAAACATAAAACGAGAACGACGAAATTGTGTCCACGTCTTACATAACGAAATTATTTTCTTGTAACATTTAAGTATATAGGAATGTAGGCATAAACAGGATTCTTATTTTGTACAAGAAGGGGAAGGAAAAGAGGGATTGGTGTCCTTAGAACAAGGAATTGATATCAAAGAGAATTATCTAATTAATATTGTACTTAATAAAAAATGAAGTATTTTTGGCGTGTGCCTTCAAAATAAGATATGCCTTCGAATATTTCTCAGGAAATATATCGGATACTATGAATACGTTCATTTATTCTAAACTTATTTTTTGCAACTCACAAATAGATAACTAGCACTCTTGTTATAAAAACAGACTGGTGGCTCGAGAAGAAGGAATTTGGATCAAAGAAAATTCACTAATAAAAAATTAAGTAAACAATAAGCACACATTTAGTTAGCAGTTTTTATTAGCTTGTGCTTTCAAAATTAGGAGAAACCTGAACTTTACAATTAGATGAGTAATATGAATATTTTCAGTTAAATTTCGACATGCCAATATAGTCTGGACGGTATAAAGTAGCGGTTGTGGTAGTTAATCTGTCAAGAGACTTATAACCATATTTTATCTGCACTATTAAAGAGAACAGTCCATGATATTTCCGTATGTTATGTTCCGTATATTGTTCCGTATTCGATATGTTCCGAATCCGACGTACTTCAGATTTGCCATTATTCAGATTCATCGTAATACAGTCGACTCCATAATAAAATAACAAACCAAATACAAATTGTAACTTATTTTAATGAAAAATTAAAAGTATTTTATGAAAATAAAAAAAAATATCTACCTGTTACCGTTCAAAAAGAAATACGGTCCTGTGACAGACACACAGACAGCGGAGGCTCGTTAATAGGGTCCCGTTGAGCACCCTTTGGGTACGGAATCCTAATTTTTAATCCAATAACACCACTTTCTTGACCGACAATAGGTACGTTTTACGACGAATCTGGGTTACGACAAATCAAAATTTTATCAATACAACTCAAAATATAAATATGTAGTTACATTTAAATACTTTAAAGTTACAAAGCTACTTTATCATTAGTTCTTTATTGTGCATAGCAGGGCACGTCCTGGTTCTACACGCAGAGTTTACAAATGAATAACTGGATAAATTAATTAATACATATAGGTTTTTTTAAATAAAAGTTAGTGGATATTTCTAACACAATTTATAGTTTGTAAGTCCCTGAGCTTGGGGGCTCCGGGGCACTGCCCCGTCTGGTAGTTACGCCACTGCTTTTTGATTACTTTTCCTTGTTGGCAGTTTTATAGCTTCAGTTGTCACATTATACGATTCAGGCTATATCTCAATTATCATAAGAGGGCGGGTTTTGATTCAGGGCTGTCGATCGATCGGTTGATCGATCCCTCTCGACAATTTAATGCCTCTCCTACCACTTTTCATGACTCAAATTATGTCTTAGTATTCTTGAGGGGTTGTATTAACTAACAATTTGCTAAATGTTGTTCTCTGTTAACAGTTTTATTTTCTAACCTGCCACTTTGCAGAAAGCAGTATCTTCAAGAATCTTCTCTGGCTATTTTCCTGTTGGATACTATTTTGTTGCATCAGTTGTCATGTTATATAACTCAGAGTATAACTATCCTATTTATAAGATGATGACACATTCATTCGTCATTATGTTTCGTTTACATTCGTTTCCATTATTTATATTTTTCGTAAACACAGAAAGTTATAATTATACTGATAACGTCATGTAAATTTTACAGTAGGTAGGTATATTATAACCGATTTAATTCGAATCAGTTATGCCAAGACAATATTACAATACTAATGGGATAATCTAATGTCGACTGAAGCGTATAAAATAGTGTTCTCTCGGATTGGGAACGTTGGTATCGGCAAATCGGGAGATGTTTAATTAATTCCATTGAGAAATCAGTTTCCAAGCCGGCGTTGAAGCAGGTGTCTTAGCGAAAAACAATTTAAAACGAATTACCAACATAGTTCGAGAAAATTTAATATGCACGAACTTTAGAAGGAGAATCCTGCTTACAAGATAAGCATTTATTGAAGTTCCAGGTTCCTGTGTCAAAAGCATTTTATTAAAGGTGTAGGTATCTGTTTGCTAGTAACGTTCTTACAAGAACATGGAAATTCATTGTTGACATACTCAACAATATAAATATACTTATACGATTTACCTGTTGTCTATTTGTATTACTATCGATTTTTGTTGACTCTCTTGTGACTTTACTTAAGCTATTTTAGCCCTTATTCACTGGTAAGTGTTTATACTTTACAAAATGATTCATTATATCGTCAGAGACTTTATTCCTCTTATTAATTTTGTTTTTTAGTCTCCTCTTTATACAAATTATGAAAGTGGTCGCAAAGTTCATAATTTTCCATAATAAACGGGGATATACGACACCACCTTCTCGCGCCATAATTTTAACGTTAATTAGTTCTTCGCTACGGTAAGTTTTCATTGCTTAACCCTCTCTTAAAGTATTTTCCTCGAGTATCATTTTTCAGTGGTTGTGAGGGACGAGGTGGTATGTTTTCAACACTTTTCTTTTACGCAAAAGAGGTCAGAGGTAACAGTTTTACAAGCACTTCTACTTCAACTACTAAAGTAATTTAGGGTTTTAACATGCTACTCCATCAAAGCAAGCTGTTTTCCAGAATAAGCACTTACTAGGGTTGAATTTCTCTGCAGTGAAAGCCTTTATGGTATAAGTAAATACAACAGGGCAAGAATTCTAATTTAGTAGATACTTTTTCATATTATATGTGTAAGAAAAAAATTTTGTAATGAGAGGAGCTTTTAGTAATGTAATCAATCCAACGACGGAAAGGATTGCATCAAATTAATATAGTAAAGGGTAGTTATCACTGCTTGCTTGTAACTGGTTTTGCTTTAATAATAATGGCACATGTAGGCAACCTACCATACGTAAGATAGCTTTAAGGCCTACATGTAGATATATTGGGTTGCCAAGATTACTAGATACTATTACAAAAAGAGAGCTGATGGTGAAAAAAAAATTATTTGAAAGCACTAAAATGAGCACAAGCCGTATATGCACATTACAAAGCTAACAGGATGTCGAAAACAGTTTATTAAATGCTAATTGTTTGAAACTTTTTGTTTTATTAAAATCGTTTCACGTAGGTAACTCATCACACATGAGAAAGCTTTAGAGCCCACATGTATTGTGGGTTGTCGAGATGAGAGCAGTTATATTATAAAAATTTATAATTTATTTATGGTACGAAAAGTTGATTTGAAAGTGTTGTTTTGGAGCACGGACATCCGATGCACCTCATGAACCAGTCAGAATGTCAAAAATTGAGTATTAACCGCTAATTGTTTGACATTTTACTGGTTTATTAAAGTTGTTACATGCAGATAACCCACCACACATGAAGAAGCTTTAAGACCTACATGTATAGTGGGTTGTCGAGATTGCAGCAGTTACTATAATAAAAAAATGATTTAATTGTACGAAAAGTTGATTTAAAAGTGTTTTTTTTTTTGGAGCACGGACATCAGATGCACTTTATGAACTTATTAGAATTTCAAAAATTGAGTATTAACCACTACTTGTTTGACATTTTTCTGTTTTATTAAAGTTTTTACATGTCGATAACCCACCACACATGGGGAAACTTAAGGCCTACATGTATAGTGGGTTGTCGAGATTCCATATAATAATTGGTTTGATGGTGCGAAAAGATGCACATCATAAACCAATCAGGATGATAAAAACTGAGTATTAACCAGTACTTGTTTGAAACTGTTGTCACATTGGAGTGTATAAAGGTCAACATGTATACCTAATGGGTTGCCGAGGTTTCGCTTAATCTGACGTTTGATCAAAAGATGTCCTGCATGTGGGTATGATGAAAAATAATTCATCAGATATCTATTTCTGTGTAATTCTCATATCGTTTGTTATTTTAATGGAAGGTAGGCAACCCACTACACATATGGGTCTTGAAGGTTCATCAATCCTCGCGTATGATGGGTTGCTAGCCTATACGTCATTATTTTACAAATACACTCCTAGTTATACCCTATTATCAATTTTTTAATGACAAGAATACAATATTATTATAATAAAATAAAAAATAATTAAAATTCATTTTATTAGAAGAATATGTATTTTTTGTACCAACATATTGTGAAACTTCTTCATTTTTTTGTTATATTCGTACATCTATTTAACCATATTTCGGGTTGGGATAAGAAGCAAAGTAAAAAAATTCAACTGTCTGTAGTTTTTTTTTAATTTTATTGTTTGTGAAGGGAGAAAAGTTTCTTAATTTACGTCTATCGCGAGGAGGTCATTGGATTGGCTTGGCATAAAAATCATTATCGCACCTTGTCTTCCACTCCGCTGTAATTTCGTTGTTTTATTATCCTCCGTGATCCTTTTTTGTGTAGTAATTAGAACTTGATGGATTTCGCTCCGATAGGATATCGATCGGTACGAACTAATTAATGAAAAATTGGAAAGAATGTATCGAGAAACTTTTTCAAGCGTCGTCAACGGCGGTAAATTTGTTCTAACAAAAAAGAAAAGAGAAAAGAGGTTACGCAGATCGATGGTAACACTTTGTGCCAATGCCACCGCAAGGTGTCCTTAATTATTATAAAAAGTGGATCTTTTAAGGCTTATTTTTTATCAGTACTTTCGACTCCAGGAAAATTTTCTTGAGAAAAAAAAAGTACAATCATTTTCGGATTAAAAAAAAAAAACAAATTAGATAACCTTTTGATACGAAAAGTCGTTTTTAAACATTATTATCCTCCACTTGTTTGAGGCTGCCTTTATTTTATTATTTCAGCAGTGTTCGCTTATAACGAACCCGATTATAACGAACTTTCGTTTATAATGAACTATGGTACATTGAAACTTGTTGAAACATATTCATCATGAAAAAATAACAGAAAGATTGTTTTCTACATGTTTCGCTATACAATAGCTTCTTCAGGCGAAGAATGTACTAACTAGTTCTAACATACAAGTATTTATATAAAATTATCGAAACAATTAAGGTGGTAGTGGGGTTACACGTTTAAATTTAACAATGGAGAGTTTGAAACTTCTGTTTGATCATTTAAAATAATATTACGTTATTGTACCTATTTATTTCAAGCTGATCTAAAAGATTTATTTAGTCCCTTTACTTTGAATGTGTAATATTTTAAATTCTTTATTAAAGTTATGTCCACTATTTATAAGATGCTCTGCGTACGTTGAATCTGTTTTTTTGTTTAAAAAACTTTGTAGTGTTCAGAGATGCGTTTAGCAAATGTCTTACCTGTCTGTCCTACATACACCTTTTCACAGTCATTACAATTTAGCAAATAAACATCTGAATTAACACCTTTAGGTGCTTTACATATACTATTAAGAATAAATCCACCGAGTGTGTTATTAGTTTTAAAAGATTAACAACTATTATTTATTTGTTTAATGCGATTTCCAATTGCCATTACCTAAATATGTGAAACAATCAAACTTCTTATGTTTATTTTTTATTATGGGATAAATACTATTTAAAATAGTGGATATAACTTTAATAAAGAATTTAAAATATTACACATTCAAAGTAAAGGGACTAAATTAAATCTTTTAGAACGACTTGAAATAAATAGGTAGGTATAATAAACGTAATATTATTTTAAATGATCAAACAGAAGTTTCAAACTCTCCATTGTTAAATTTAAACGTGTAACCCCACTACCACCTTAATTGTTTCGATAATTTTAGTATAAATACTTGTATGTTAGAACTAGTTAGTAGGCATGGAGGAAGGGCATCATCCACAAAATGTACAATGCCAACATAAAGCCAAATTTGGTGGCAATTATCAAAACCATGATCGAAAGAAGATACTTTCGTGTACGCTCCGGAGAAGCATTGTCAATAGAAAGGATTGCTAATGACGGGGTTCCCCAGGGCGGCCCACTGTAACCCATGCTCTTCAACATACTGGTCGGAGACTTGCACGAAGTTACAAACTCAATACCCGGCACCTATATGTACCAATATGCAGATGATACAGCTATCCAAACGACCGCTAGGACATGGATACACTCGGTAATGAAACTAGAAAAAGTCCTCAAAAGAATAAACGAATTTTGCGTCAAATGGAGAATCAAAATTAATGAAGACAAAACAAAAATTCTCAAAATAGGAAAAGGATTACCGAATCCACGCAGCATCCGATTTAACAAAAAAAAAAAAACATATCCCTATCAAAAAGTCGATCACCTATCTGGGTATAAAAATAAATAGCAGGTTATCATGGAACAACCACATCAATATTAGAACTAGTGATGGGCACTATCGAATAAATTGAACTATCGAATAATTACTAAATGAATACTTTTAACTATCGAATGAATTCATTCGAATGAATTTAGTAATTACTATTTTTTTCAATTACACGATAGTCATGCAGCAGACGGTTATCCAATCGCTCGGTCCATACTAACATACAAATATACTGATACGAACGTGTATACCAACAGACAAATATACGATTAATATGCTAGTATGGATAAAAAACAAACAGGCTATGCTGAAAATAATAAATAACCTCGACTTGAAACATGGTTTCTAATTCTTATTACTTTGATAAAATTATTATTTACTTAGGTAAGCGATCTTTTTTGTATTATTTATTGCTATACGTACTTTATTGTTATTGAACTAAAATAAGTGTTTTAGAAACATCTGTTGTTCTTATCCAGGTATTTGTTAGAGGGCGACGAATAAAGATTTTTTTATTTTTACATTTAACTACTTTTTTTTATATGTTTCTGCACTTATTATTATTATTTTTTTTGGGGTAATTATAAGTACGCAGTACAAACATATAGTACCTAAGTATTTATGACTCAAATCATCACTACACTAATTTAAAAATTATTAATTCTTTATTTGCATTTTATTTTGCCTCATATTTAACTAGTATAAATTGGTGCCATAGAAAATTATGTTTTTAAAGTATGTATGTATGTATTGATAACGTCTAATAATTATAGAATTGTTTATATTATTCGGCTCTGCTACGAGGAAGTAGCGAAGTAGTAGACAATGCGCAAACGTATCATTTACCCATTCCAACCACGACTCCAACGTTCAGTTCGATAGTTGAAAAGTATTCGAATAAAAAAAGTAACTACTATTTTCAGTAACTACTTTCAGTTACTAAAACTATTCATTACTTTTTTATTCGAATAAAAATAGTAACTACTATTTTTATTCGAATACTTTTCAACTATCGAATAATTCGAATAGTAGTGAACTATCGAATAGTTCGATAGTTTTTATTCTATAGTGCCCATCACTAATTAGAACGGTATTAGCTCGAAAAAGCCTGGCTCAACTTTATTTTGCCCTCAGTTCCAATAGTGCACTAAGTCTTAAAAAAAAGGAATATAATAAGAACTATTATCGAAAAGCAGGCAATGTATGGACAAGAAATTTGGGCAGAAGACACACACGCCAATATCAGGAAAATTTACGCCACACAACGGGTTAGTATGAGACTGATCACAGGCGCCCCCTTCTATACAAGAAGTGATGACCTAAGAAAGGACCTAAAACTAGAAGATCCCATCGAGGTAGCTCGGAAAGCAAGAAACAAAATGATACAATCACTACGCGACAGTACGTGCCAATATAGAAAATATGTAGGAATCAGCATGTCATAAAACTATTAAATTATGGCAACTAGAAGCAAGATCTGTCATAAGTCCCACTATGGAACTTGAAACATCAACAAACAGAGAAGCACAAAAAAAAAACTAGTTAGTACATTCTTCGCCTGAAGAAGCTATTGTGTAGCGAAACATGTAGCAAAGTGTTTAATAAAACTTCTTGAAACAATATTTCTGTTATTTTTTCAATATTAAGGTTGCTTCAATTTGGTTATCACCTTCCGGTGCAATCGGGAGTAATACAAAACTGAAAATATTTTAAAACTGTAGATCAGGTGTTGTAACTACTATATAATTTTTTTGGCCACCCTGTATATGAAGTTTAAAGACTGAACTCCTATTACTGTCATGTTTTTAGAAAGCTTAAGTTTCGGTTTTATTTTCTGATTACTAATACACCTAAGGGATCAGTAATCGAACATCAATCCGAATATAAACCATGAAGACAACTTACTTAGGTTCATTAAAAACTTTCCTAGACATGTTCTTTCTTTTCTCTTCAGTATTATTAAGTGAGAAATTAGACGTGGAAGTAATTTCTTCTTTAATTCTTGTATTTCTTTAATTTCCATGTATTTTTTTATAAACGTAACTTTAAACAAAAAAAGCTTCTACCATTCGAGCACTCAATCTATATTCTACTTTTACAGTAGTAGTAGTAAGTACCTACAACTTTTCTGAACCAATCAATTCACTTTTTATTCTGTCGAGTTAAAACTTTTTAAAACACGATACTTGCCGTAGAATCAGAATAAAATAGTTAATCGTAAGTTACGTACCTACTACGGGCAGAGAAAATCGTTTTTGCAACGAATTAAATCTACGTAAAAGAAAATTCACTTTAAAACAAACATTGGGTATGTAATTAAAAGTACGATATTTACTTAAAGATAATTTAATTTTTAAATTAATCAATTATTTCTTTCTGTATTATTTTAGTTGGAGGTTAGGATTTTTTAAATATATTTTCGCATTTCCTGTTTATGCACAGGGGTTGCTTTTCTTCTCAAAATCTATGGGTATGAAATAAAGTAGTTGGTAGATGTTTAAAAGTTGTACTAAACAATCGTATAAAATTATTTAATAATCAAAAACATAATACCGGATTTGCAACACACTGTATCAATAACAGCCAATGCCGACAGTATAAAACCTTGTTGTATAGGTAAGGCTTTTAACTCTTGTAACTCCATTTTAATTAAAATCGAAATAAAACAAAATATAAGTCCATTACTTACATAGGCTACATTTCAAATAAACTAGGAAAACATATAGATGAAGATGTGAAGATTCACTGAGCGACTTAATAGTGTGTATAATAAAAGTTGAAATAAAAAGCCTTATAACACTATCAAAAAGTTTATTGGTAAAAACCAAATGTGCATTTCGACTACGAAGTAATCATTATCAATGGTAAACAGTAACTTAAAATTAAACGCCAGATTTAGTCCTATTTATATTTAATATTTACAAGCAGTTATTGAATTATATCCAATAAGGGGTTGTTATTGAAGGGCAAATCGAAGTTCATAAGGAATTTCCTAAATTTCTGAATATACAAACATTCATAAATTCTGAGATCCAGGTAGTTGTTACATTGTTTCAAAAGTTCAATATTTTGGTCGATGGAATGTCCGGTAAATTACTTAACTTTAAGTGTAAATAATAGGCTAACAACGACTGTTTAGAAAGTTTTGAAAATAAATACCTTATTTCGAAATTTAATAGTTGTATCTTGAATTTGTTGAGTATCTTCTGAGCGTAAACCTTGTGATTCGGAATCTTGATGTGGATAAATTTTGGAAATATTTTTTCTTTTTTGCAGTCCAGTAGAAACTTTATGTCTGCCTTGATGTAGCAAATCTTGGTTTTTAACTTAAGAAAACTATTTTTATCACTCAGTAGCTGGCTGGCCATGATTAATAGATGAATATGTGAAGATTCACTGAGCGACTTAATAGTGTGTATAATAAAAGTTGAAATAAAACGCCTTATAACACTATCAAAAAGTTTATTGGTAAAAACCAAATGTACATTTCGACTACGAAGTAATCATTATCAATGGTAAACAGTAACTTAAAATTAAACGCCAGATTTAGTCCTATTTATGTTTGTATATTCAGAAATTTAGGAAATTCCTTATGAACTTCGATTTGCCCTTCAATAACAACCCCTTATTGGATATAATTCAATAACTGCTTGTAAATATTAAATATAAATAGGACTAAATCTGGCGTTTAATTTTAAGTTACTGTTTACCATTGATAATGATTACTTTGTAGTCGAAATGTACATTTGGTTTTTACCGATAAACTTTTTGATAGTGTTATAAGGCGTTTTATTTCAACTTTTATTAAGAAAACATACTTCAAATTATACAAAAAACAATATTCCATTCAAAACTAATAATAATTTAGGTAAAGTAAAAAAAAATAACAAAGTTGAAAGAGAAAAGTCTTTAGAATGAGGAGTGTACTTATTAAAATGTAGTGATTAAAATAAAGGTTACGTAGGTCAAGCAGGCAGGACTTTTAAAAGAAAGAATAAAAGAACACTTAACATGTTTTAAAAATAAAAATCCTAAATCTACATACGCAATGAAATGATCAATTAGAAGTTTGCCACTCCCCACTTCTAAGTATTTAGATATACGAGGATGAATCAAATATAAACGAGCCTTTGTTCATAAAATATTTATTTTGAAAATTTTCACAAAAACACAAATTGCTCTATTTTTCGACACATCCTCCTTGTTTGATAATACATTTTTCCCAACGGTTTGGTAGTTTTCTATCTCGTTTTCATAAAAAGAAGCAGGGCGCACAAACGCCTCCTCTGCGTTAAAGCTGCGATGCGAACTCGACCAGCTTTTTGATCATCACTTAGCAACTTTGGGACCCAACGAGCTGAAATTTTTCGGATTCCCCAGTTTTTCGTTATGATTGTGTGGACACTCCCACAGCTGAAGACGAGTTCAACAGATATCTGAAGCACAGTGGCGTGGTGGTCCCTTTCAGTAAGGTTTCTAACGGGTGCAATGTTAACCGGCGATATGCTGGTGCGCGGACCATGGACGATGAGGATGATTTACATTTTCGACACGATTACGCCCTTCGTTAAATTCTTTGCACCAAACTTTTACCCGTTGCCACGAAAGCGTTTCATTTTCGAACTGTGCTAGCAATCTGCGCAAAATTTCAGCTGGTTTCACGTTTTCACGTGTAAGAAACTTAATAATAATCCGTTGCGCAACGCTGCTATGCATCTCTTTCTCACTCATTTTGATGGCTACTAACCAAGCAAACACAGCAATACGACGAGTCGTTTCCGTGTGTTACTTGAACAACTATCCGGCGCTCAATTTGAAAAGGCTCGTTTATACATATTTGATCCGCCCTCGTACTATATTATTGTAAATTATCCCCCCTGCCTACTCTTTGTTTGTAAGTTAGTATATAAGACTCTGTATTTTTTATACTTAGTTTTTTCGCTTTTTTGCGCGAGTGCCCATCCGTATCATCAGAGATGGGCCACCCATTACCAAACTCATCTCCCCAACTTCCACCCCCACACCTCAAACCCCCAGCTCCAACACAACCCCATCCCGACTCCCAACGTTACCTAATCTCTCTCCGGTAGTCAAAACCGACAGGTTGATCTACCAACTCGAGGAGGGGTTTTAGTCGGTAGGCACCCTAGAGTGAATCCGACACTACCTCCCTAATTGGGGGGTGTCTTAAGAAGATTTCTCCTTCTCGAGGTTAAACTAAATTCAAAATATACTTAGTTTAACCGAGCGGCATGGTCTAGTGGTCTAGATCATTGCTTAGCATTCGGGAAGTCACCGCTTCGATTCCGAGGGGCCCACTACTCTGGTCCAAGTTTTTCTGTGGTTTCCTTGGATCATTTAGGCAAATGCTGGGGTAGTAATATTCCACAGATAGTCTTTCACTTCTCTTCTGTCTTCATTTCGTCCGTCTCATCTTTCTTCCCTCACACCACCACCCACCCATTCCCACGATTCCTGAAGGAGGCTCAAGAGGGCCTTCCGCCTTACTCCTCCAACTTTGCACAAGAGTGTAGGTCGGGGGGGGGGGGGTACAGCCCGCTCACCAATATTGGTGGGAATGAAACTCCCAAAAGTTTTAGTTTTTTTTATACTTAGTAATAATACCTGAAGAAGACTCTGTGAGTTGAAATAATTATTGTGTGTTAACAAATAAAAAGTTTTGTAACTATAAAAAAAAAGTATAAACATAAAGAAAGGAAAACAAAGAGATATTATCTTTTGGAATATTTTGAAATTAAAAAAGATCAGAAAAAAAGAAAGCATTACATGTAAGATGTAATAGGATAATTTGGGACTTCTAGTCAATTAATATCTAATACTAATATCTTTATCTTCTCAGAGTAATATTCAACTGACGATATTGTTATAATTTCTGATATCTTTTGGTATTATTTCTATTTACAGATTGATATAGGTACTTCTCCCATCATTATTGTTTCTTCAACCTCAAGGTTTAGATTTACAAAACGATAGATACTTTCATAAGTAAAGGAAGTCACATACAGTTTAAACAAATAAAATTCATAGTCTTTTAGAAATTAAATTTAATTGGTATGTATTTTAGATCACTTATGAATCTGCTTTTGATTGGTGAACTCGTTCCGAATCCTAATAAAGTACTTATTAGTATTTTTAATTGATTCTATCGATACTTGGTTGAAATTCATATTAATTTTGACGAATAAAAACACACAAGTTTAAAAATTTCAACAGATTTAATTAATCAACTTTACAACTATTTCGCCAAACTTCGGCTTCATCAGAAGTTTATTATTAACTTAAACCTAAAGTGATAACATGTTTTCTTATATACTATTTCGTTAAAGGTGGGGTAGCAGGGAACATATTCAGTAATGAAGATTGGCTTAATTCAGTTTGTTCGTTAATTAATAGACTACTATTTTTAAATTTTTTAATTTCTAAAATTTTCAAAGCCAACAATTTATTTCAATTATTTTCATTGTGCAGTACGTAAATTCTTCATTGAAATCATAACTATTTTTTATTAAATGGTTAGCATGATTTGAGTCCGTTTTATTATTCAAGAATGATCTTTTATATTCTTTAAATTTTCTGCCAAAATTTCTGCTAGTTTTTCCAATATAAAACAAATTACAAGATTTGCAATTTAATTTATACGACTCCTGTTTTTTGTAATTTCTCCGTTTTTAATGTATTTACTTCCAAAAAAGTTATAGTTTTATATTTTTAGTTTTCTTTTATGATGGGGTAAATCGAACTTATTATTTTCTTGTTGGTCATTTACTTTTAACACAGCGTCTACTATGGTGGTATTATCATTATTGTTAATAACAATTTGTTTTATTATATCTAATTCTTTATTGAAATCGGTTTTTGATAAAGGAATATTAAGTACTTTAACTAAATATCATGCTATTGAAGGAAGGTAACTTATGTTGAAATGGGGGGCAAGACTTATTATTATTAATTACTATATCTGTGTGTGTTGGTTTATTCAGGAAATTTAATAAGTTTAAAGTTGTCTTATGGATCCTACAAAGCAAACTATAACGTTATCTACGTATCCCCTCCAACACAAGCAATTTTTAAAATGATAGGAATTTTTGATCTTTTGTTCTAGATTAGTCATGAATAATAATAACTTATTGGCAATATGGAATTCTCATTCTTCACATATACGGTAATCGTTTTCAGCCAACCTCCTAGAAAGTTTGTCTATAATGCGCAGCTTATTACGATAATGTGACCGCATTATGCCACTTAAAACGATAATATAGGCATAAAATATTTTGCATACTGCAACAAACTGCCTATTATTGCCGTGACTTTAAATTAATTTCCTTTATCCGCGACATGCAACGAAAGAAAAGGAAAAATCCGGAAACAGACCCAATTATAATTTTAATATTCGTTAAAACGCCACCTTCCATGCAATTCACGTTTCATATTAGAGGGTTGCGGATTTGCCGTCCGTTGCATAATAAAAAAGGAGGTGGTGCGGTGCCTGTACCGATTCCGGTGGCGGTTTACTCCCTTAAAATTCATTTAGGGAGGCAGCTCACCAATAAATATCAGTGAACGAGCAGCTTCACTTCACAGTTCACTTTTATTTAACTAAATAAACAATACGACAAGTATACAACAAGTATCATTAAATCTTTGGAAAGTACTTCCAACGTTTAGTACGTTCTACAACTTCGCCAAAGTTTCCAGTTGTTTAGATTTGTCATAATCAAGTTACCAACTCTTCAAAATTCTTTCTTTATGATTATTCGTTATTCATTTTGCATTATCACTATTTGATTTAAATATTTCAGTCCACGACTCGTTATTCTCTTTGTCGTTTTTCCTTAGACATTAATTTCTAGTTGAATATTTTATTTTTTCTTTTTGTTGTAAGAAATTATACACTGAAAAAAAAAAGTTGTTTTTCTTACATATTTTAACTTATTTGAGTTAATTTTACTGCTGAAAACAAGATTTTATTTGCAGCAAATAAGTTTTTAGGCTGTTTCACTAACTAGAAATGAGTGTGTCATGCAGTCCACAGACAGATAGATAAAAAATTATTTGAGCCGTGCCAATGTAGGCACTATCAGTAACGACTCGCGCCACATCGCCATTACTGACGCAGTGGACGTTAGTGAACGTTTAGTTTCGCGGGGATTTTTATAAAATACATAATTATTAGGTGTTTGTGAGTGAGTTGAGAGTTTCAGTTTTGAATTGAACAATTTGCCAATTTATTGTTGACCTGTGCCTGTTATGGAAGAAACAAAACAGTTGTTACTCTGAAATTTTTGTTTTTCGAAAAATTTGCCAACTTAAATACCTTCTAGGAGTGCTCCGTAACAAAGCCCTGCGGCCATTTCTCATAACGCTGACGAATAAAACTTGTTGATAATACTGTTAAAGAGTAAGAATTTTATGTATCGTATTCTGTTGTTTAATACAATATTTATCTTTTTCTATCACGTACCTGTCTTTTTCTTGAAATAATCTGATAAATTAAGAAAAGTTGCTATGTTAAGGTAAGTATTAGGTGAAGAATTTTTGTCTTAAAGGTATGTATCAGTTCTTTTTATTAGACAATGCCATTTACCTAACTTCCTAAAAATACATAACTAACATAAACAGGCTTGTAACTCCATAGTTTATAAATAACAAAAACACATATTTTAATTAGAAAATACGTTTGTTATTTTCTCAATAGTTACTTCCGTTCACGGTGCTTTCTTCAGGTAGAACATACTTACGTACAACAAGAAATAATTGTGTAGTAGTGAAAATAGTTATATAATAAAAATGTATACATTTTAGTAACAAGATATATTTATTTTTTCCAAAATGATTATTTGTGCACACAATGTCCCTTTCAGATGTTAAAATTATCTAATCGCAACCCCTAATTTAACACCTGAAAGGGACATTGTGTGCAGAAATAATTATTTTGGAAAAAATAAATATATGTTGTTTTTATTACATAACAATTTTCACTAGTACCTACACGTAATTATTTCTTTTTTTGTACATAAGTATTTTTTTTTTACTACACATGATATTATTAACAGAATATATAATAATTATTTATTTCAGATAAAATAGTTTGTACGGTGCATATGGGTGTTAGTTACTCTAAATACTACTTTAATCCTCACAAATGAAAATATTATCTACTTGTAGTAGAAATTTTATGTAACACAGTTAAAACATTTATGTAGCCTTCATAAGTTGCAAATAGTAAAATTACTTGTTTTCCGTACATAAGATTTTGGCTGTCCCTATATGCAACAAGTATTTTTTTTGTGGCAATGAAGTTTTTTTTCAGTGTAAGGACACCACGTCGCGCCGCTTCAATCCTGCCTCACGCAGACAGAGGCATCCGTAGAACAAGCTGGATTCTTATCATTTTTATCCAAGAGCGGACACGTACCAGATGCCGGCAGAAGAATGCAGCAGTTTCTGTAAAACTCCCACCGACACTGAGCGCAAATACATATTTCATAATGACGTTTCGTGCAATTTTCCGCTCCGGTACGCGGCTGATTTCAGGTCGTGAAAGCCCAGGTTCCAATTAAACATGTAGAGAGTAATTACCAGCTGCTCACGTTAATTTGCTTCAACGTTGCGATATGTCAACGTCGCGAGTGTCGGTCCCTCACATTCACATACACAAACACACGTTTCCCACACACAAACACAAAATTATACACACATTTACATACACGTACATATATACATACAAATGTGTGCTCCATATCGCGTCGCATCGCGTCGCGTCCGTCGCCGTGTTTCTCCATGTCCTTGTAATATCTCAAACTGCTACCTAGTGCAACTTCGTGTGACGGTTTTGCTTGCTGGAATTGTATTTGTCTCTGACAATTCTGACACAGATGGCGATGATATTGCGAACTATTTGATACGTGGAGGAAAGCGCCCATCAATCATTTCAATTATTAGACTTCAAGCTAACATAGCCTACGCAGACAAGTTCATATCAACTGTGTAATCGTACTAAGAGTTTAATACTTATTGATCTCGTCTATAATGCTTGCAGTCTTTACACCTTTACACTGCTAAAGTGTAACACTGATGGATTACCAAATATGCAAAGTAGACGTACAGTATATTTCGTTTATAATGACGATGAAAGGACCATTAAATTTCGTCACTATATCCGGAAGTCGCTATTTAAAAGAAAGAGAGAGAGAATTAAAAAAGGAAATTAGGCAAGAAAAGTAGCCAGTAACTGATTCTTAGATTTAACTTTATCAACCTTAACATTTATAAACAATTACTACAACTGCTGACTATGACTATCTGTGAATGTAAATAAAAGATAAAAATGTTTTGTGTTTAGACTCGGTCGCAATATCAGTCAGTATGAGATTTCTAGCATCTTGTAATTAATAGTTCATTAAAATTAGTCACTAAAACCGAAATCGACGTTACATCCGAAGTCGTTGCAGCCAAACTTTCTCCTTAAATTACTTACTCCTTCAATTCAAGGGACTTATGTGTTATGTCGTTATAACCAAAAGGTCGTTACAACCGAAGTCGTTATAAATGAAATCCACTGTATTTCAATATCTCCTAATCCACGAAATGCACTTCCGTTGTACATTTATTTCGGTTCTTATCATATGTCCTAGTGATACATGATACACGTTATAGTTTTGCAAAAGTTTATTTACACACGGGAATAGACAACACAGAAAAAAATATATACAATTAAATGACCAAAAACACAACACACGAAACGCAATGACAACTTAACTTTAAAGAACTAAATATATATACACAGGACTGTACAAGACTAGCGGTACACAAAAAACACGAAACGGAAATGGCAACTTACTCGGTGGCACTTGGTGGCGGAAACTTGTTCGGTGGTGGATGACTAACTCCTTCTTCCTTGCCGTGGGTCGGTGGAATATGGGAGTTGTTGGTACTGAAAAAAACTTTTAATACTTTTGGGTGTTTCATTCCCACCAATATTGGTGGGCGGGCTGTCCCCCCCGACCTACACCCTTGTGCAAAGACTGAGGATTGCACGACTATTTATACAAATCCTAGTACCAAGCAAGGGTTGGTAAAGGGGGGTTGAAGGTGGGGTGGTAAGAGAAGGGCGAAAAATAACAAAAAAACGAATTTGTTTCTAATGTTAATTTCGCGAAGACAAATGAAAACATTAGTAACGGAAAACGACAGGGCATACATGGAAACAGAGTTAAAAAAAAACGAAACATGAACGTGCGACGAAAATTAGTAAAAAAAAAAAAAGAATTGAAAGGAACGAATGCGAACAACATAACTAGACTACTGAAGTGAGAATGAATAGAAATGAGAAACTACAACCGAAAAAGAGTTAAAGAAAAACAGAAAAAAAAAAGAATTTATAAAATAGAAGATTCAAAAATACAAATTTTAGATTAAATATAAAAGTACATAGTTGTGTAGAAATTGGTTGAAGCAAGGGGCGAGCCAGGTAATTGGGAAGGTAATTAGGGTGGAGAAAACCGGTCGCACGGCAAGTTGGTCGTTGTTGTTAGAATTCTTAGAATAAATTTTGTGGGTATTACCGACACGGTATCATACAGTAAAATTCATACAAACACCTTTCGCCACTTTTTAACAAAGTATTAAAAATTAGATAAATAAAATTTGATTTTGAAAAGTTGCTCGAAAGATTTTGAAAGTTTGATTACACTAGGTCAGTTTTCAGAGAAGCAGGAAATATCTTCAGATAGATGTACTTAGATAAAAAATGAAAAAAAAAATTTGTAATTTATATGTTCAGCAATTCATCCCCTACCTGTTTCTACAACCACGGATTTCCTAAGGGTTCGAACATTTTTACTTAACTATTTCGTTTAATTGAACGAAGTTCCTTAATGCGACTTGGGGTAGGAAGTAGGAATAAACCGGAAGACTACATCATTATTAACATTTTGTATTGATTCAAAACATTTTTGAATAGTCTGGAACATTCTTGATCATTCTTGAACATTCCAAATTATTCCCGTAAAATCATGAACATTCTTGAGAATATCGGGAAATTCGAGAATATCCTATTATGCTGCAAACTTTCTCTAACATTTTCGAATATTCTGAAACGTTAAGGATCATTCTTAAAAGACCTTGAAGATTCTGGAACATTCTTGAACATTCGAAACCGTTGTGGAATGTTGTAAAGTATTTATTTACTTCTTCGAATATTTTTGAACACTCGAAAAATCTGGAATATTCCCGAAAATTTTACCATCCATTACCGTTACTCTTTTATTCACTAAAAGTCGCGCTAAACATTTTAGATTTAATTGTAAAAAATAATGTGTTAGGCAGAAATAGATGTATCTATCGTGTCACATATCTTTGCCACCAACGTCCACTCACTTCCACCCACCAAGACTCCCTCAGGTGGTCGTAGAGAAAAGTGCGGATTCACCAAAAGATCCTTGTCGTCTTATATATTACGTATGTTGATTTAATGTGACAATTATCCAGCGAAAAACAGAACATAATACTGTAGGTATAATAAGCCAACAATTTTTTTTTAAATTACATTCGAAATTGCAGTCTTGAGTTCGAAGTTTTACTTTTCTCTTGGTTTAAAGATCAAGACCAAGGAAGTAATTTTTCTTGTCTTGTGTAATTTATTGATCACAATTTCTTGTCTTGATTCAAGAGTCTCGATATTTCTCCACACAGAGAGGAACATTAAATTTCATCAAGATGTCGTGACGCCAAACGTGCAGACGAGGAGTAAATAAGGGTGGTGAAGCGGGTGGAGCGCCTTTTAGGTTTTTATTTAGCTGCATTTTGGTCAATTTTGGACCAAGTGTGGAATGTAGGAATGTCCCATTAAAATCCCTCCACTTATTTCTAAAATATTGTTACGAGTACTTGCCAATTAAGTTGGTGTGAGCATAATTAACGAACATCTTCCCTGAATACATAAGGAATATTCCCGGCTTTCCCTGCAACATCTAGAAAACACCAGCAAAGATCAATGGGAAAACAATTGGATTACTAGACGGCTGTAGAATTCCCTAGAAAAAGGCTGAAAAGACTATAAAAGGCGGACGCGGCACACACCGAGTTAGTTGACAGTGAACAGCTGATGTTTGGAAGCGAAGCGATCGATAGGCGAACAACAGGCGATAGAAGTCATAGTGTCTATGGTATAGCGAGTATTTATAGTAGAGAAGAGCGGAAAAATAGACTTTTTAGTGAAATAAATTGCGTAGAATTGTTTATAACTATAGTGTTGTCAAATTAACTTTAGTAATTAAATAAATTCGTCATTTTTGTTTTGTTAATTGTGTTTTCCGTGACTGAACACGTCACAATATTTTACATAACAGTGATTTAAATACTTTGTTCACTATATCTATGTAGCATATCTCACCCCAATTATAAGCGCTATAACCTTCTTGAACTTTCGAAAGCCCCACAAAAGTAATTTTCCTAGCACTGAATTGTTATAGGAAACTTTTTGCATATTGTTATCATTGAAGGTACTTATTAGGTACATTTTAGAACAAGACAATTTTCTAATAGTTGGTAATTGGATTAAGTCGCAACGTTTCTGTAAGGTTAACGTTTATTCAACGTGTATGTGCTACACACATTTACATATGGCTCTGCATGTGTGTGCAGCGTCTTTTAGAAGTTATTTCAGCAAATTTGCACTCGCTCTGAAATTGAATTACACGGTTGGGTTGCAAGGCGCCACACCATGTCATCCACCGTCACGTCAACTGACGACAGACAAACGCAATGGCATACGAACTACCAAACTACTCCAGTATTTTATTATTCATTTCCACCCGGTCTCTTATTTTTAGGGAAGTTGGATAGAACAGAATCTGAAACAAAAGTTCCCCTAATATTCACAGTTAAGTATGCAGACATAATTCAATAAACATACAAGAACTGAAACGTAAGCGTTTATTGCTCTATTAGTCTTTTAAATTAAATTCACTTATTTCCACATTTGTTTATAACCACTTGACGTATGTCATCATCTTGTGGATTCTTGAGAAGTTTTGATGATATATGTATCATCTGACTTCTTTAGAAGCTTTAATGACATGTTTCAACACCTTGCAGCAGAAATTGTACTGATATACATTGCATGGCCTTAAGCCTTGTTGAGAAGTTTTAATAGCATATATGTCTTGTGGCATTCTTTAAAAATTATAATGATATATGACTCAATACTTTGTGGCTCCTCCTGAAACGGTCATGAGATGTCTTACAACCTTGTGGCTTCCATAAACTTACAAGATACAACGACATATATTTCACAACTTTGTGGCTTCTTTAGAAATAATTATGACATAAATTTAACTGCCTTGTGGCTTATTGAGAAGCTTTGATGACATATATTTTTATGGTATCCTCAATTTTCAGAAGGTACAATGACATACGTTTAACGCCTTGTGGCTTCCTGAGAAGTTCTATTGACACATTCTTCTTGTAGCTTTCTCAAAAATTGTAATGATATATATTTCAATACTTTGTGACCTCTCCAGAAACGGCAATGACATGTTTCATAACCTTGTGACTTCTTTAGACTTCAGAAGATATAATGACCTATATTTCACTATATTGTGGTTTCTTGAGAAGTTTTGATGGTATATAGTTTCTTGTGACTTCTTTAGAAGTGACACTGATTCATGTTCGAACGCCTTGTGACTCCTCCAGAAGTTTCAATAAAATGCTTTACAATCATAAGATATCCTCAATCTTCATAAGGTATAATGACTTACGTTTCAATGCCTTGTGGCTTCCTGAGAAGTTTCAATGATAAATATTTCTTGTGACTTTAAGAAACGGCAATGACATGCTTCATAACCTTGTGACTTCTTTAATCTTCAGAAGATATAATGACCTATATTTCACTATATTGTGGTTTCTTGAGAAGTTTTGATGGTATATAGTTTCTTGTAACTTCTTCAGAAGTGACACTGATTCATGTTCGAACACCTTGTGACTCCTCCAGAGGTTTCAATAAAATGCGTTACAATCATATGGTATCCTCAATCTTTAGAAGTTATAATTACTTACGTTTCAATGCCTTGTGGCTTTCTGAGAAGTTTTAATGATACATATTTCTTGTGGCTTTCTCAAAAATTATAATGATATATATTTCAATACTCCTCCATACACGGTAAGGACATGCATAAGAATCTCGTGCCTTTTTTAATCTTCAGATATAATGACGTATCTATACTTCACTTTCTTGTGGCTTCTTCGAAAACTGCAATGATATAAAATTAACCGCTTTGCAGCTTCTTGAGAAATTTTGATATCATATATTTTTCTTGTAGCCTCTTCAAAAGTTATAGTAAGGTATGTTTTAATACCTTGTGACTCCTCTAAAAGTTGTAATGGCATGTTTCACAATCTTGTGATAATGGCATACGTTTTATCACCTTGTGGCTTCTTCAGAAGTTATAATAGTATCTATATGTTTTATTACTTTGTGGCTCTTCCGGAAACGGTAATGACATGCCTCACAACCTTGTGGCTTTGTTAATCTTCAAGAGATATATTAACGTATACTTCGCTTTCTTGTGACATCATTAGAAGTCGTAATGACATAACATTCACCGCCTTGTGGCTTCCTGAGAAGCTTTGATGGTATATATTTGCCTTCTAGGTCCTCAGAAGTTATGGTGATTTATGTTCCAATACTTTGTGATTCCTACAGATGTTGTACTGACTTGCTTCACAATTTTGTAGTTTCCTGAAGCTTCAGAATATTTAATCTTACATGTTTCACCATTTAGTGGTTAAGAACAATAATAAAGTTTTGAAACTTTTTTTTAAACGGACAGGACAAAATTCTGGATTTGTCCGCTATGTTTTTCTTCTGAACGAAGTGAAAAAAACGGATTGAAAGTGCTGAAGCAGCGAATTTAAAACAGAAAAAAATACTCTTTTGACGTAAGGTAATTAACTTTTTTGTAATATTCCTGATAATCCGAACAAATTGATATTTCGAACAAGCCCTTGCAATGATTAGTTCGGATTATCGAGGCTTACCTAACTAGCTTTGACCACATATATTTGACCAGTTTATGGCTACATCATAAGCAACAATATGATTAACACCTTGTAGCTTCTTCAGAAATTGTAATGACATTATGTTCTACCATCTTGTGGTTTCTTAAGAAGTTTTGACGGTAAGTGCTTCACTACCTTGTGACTTTTTCAAGAGTTTTAATGACATATTTTTCATTACCTTAGGATTTCTTCAGAACATTTACTTGCAATGACAAATGTTTCTCCAACTTCTCGCTTACAAAAATTTTATAAAGTACAAATTAGAATAGAGTTTAACGAAATTCAACTTCTATGACCGAAAGGTTTCGGTAGGAGAAGACAACACGAACGATGCGACTAATCTAACCTAATACAACGCTGCACATGCGTATTATTTCAATTGTGACAATTTTTGTCATCTGGCATCTAATAAACTTGTTGCCATTATTTTTTCTGTAGATATAAATTCTACTCTGCCAATATAAATAATGCTTGCGGTACATTTCAATACCTAAACTGAACTACGTTAGGTTCCTTACATACTGCGTATAGATTGTAAGTTATTCCCTGCGCCATTATCCTTAAAGTAAATGGCGTCTAATGGTTGAGTTCTTTGCCTTGCACTTAGGTTGGCACGAAACAAGGCGGAAGTAAAGTGCAAAACGCAGTACCGATCTTGGTCTTATAGATATATATATGTAGAGTATGTATCAACATATCTGCTGAGTTAAATTAAGTTTAATGTAACTAAATCAACTACACCCTACGTTACATTCAAAATAATGAAGATGGCAAGAGGACGTTCGTCACGTCGGGGCTTACGATTACAAAGTAAGTGAAACAGTGTAACGAATTTTCTAGTACCTACACAACTATATATTTGCTGCATTTATTTATTTAAACAAATCACTACTTTTGTCATTATTTACCTATTGGGACGTTTTCGAGATATAAATCATCTTTAATTTTGAAACAAATATACAGGGGATAGTACTTTAAAAATTCTTTTATTGAAATTACTTTTTTTCATTTTAAACAGCTTCCTGTATTGTCTAAAATCGAGCCAAAAGGATTAAGCAAAAAGGCTCCGCAATGAATCGCTTGGCAGCTTGTCTCCCACATGGTGTGGTGCAAAACAAAAGCGCAATAAGACAAAAAAATTTTCTTTATCGAAATTTAATTGTGCGGACGGAATCACACGCGTATACGTAAAAGGTCGTTTATGTCTTTTTTTTTATTTCTTCCGCACCGACGACCAGCAAAGCTGCTCTTGTCAACACGCCCTTTTGACACAGAATAAAAGAATAAATAAAATTTAGCTGATGTCGATATTTCCACTCCACTTTCGAGATCTGTTGTTTCCAAGAAAACAAGGAGGAAACAGGAAAATTAAGGCTATTTTATTATGTACAAGGTGTAAAAAATTTTTGACAGATGCGTCGCACGGTACAATTGAACCACTTCAATAAAACTGTTTAAAAGTAGAAAAGAAAGAGCCTTATTAAAAGTCAGTTAGTAGTGGCTACTAGCGAGCTACTAAACGCCTACTAATCACTACTAAGCTTAGTAGCCAACTAAAAAGTAAGTAGTGTGGTAGTCTGTGTTTAAGCGGGACAAATATGATGAATATAACATCGAGTGGCAGATCCTAAACTAATACATGGTTTTAAGAAGGGAGTTATTGGTACAAAATACAAAATTAAAAAGAATACCACAAGAATAGGATGGAAAATGGAAAGCAATTGGAAAATTGAATTAAAAATTAAAAATTATACTAGCACATGTTTTTTTGATTTATTTCAATGGACCGGTATCCTTTCAAAATCATTACAATCGTTTTTATTAGTATATTGGCTAGTAATTTGAAATATAGTATATTTTGTTTATAACGACAATGAAAGGAATCCGTCGCTATATCCGGAAATCGCTATATAAAAAGAATGAGAGAAAGAATGAAAGAAGGAAATTAGGCAAGAAAAGTACTCAGTAACTGATTCTTAGATTTAACTTTATCAACCTTAACATTTATGAAAAATTACTAAGTACAACTGCTGACTATCTGTGAATGTAAACAAAAGATAAAAAAGTTTTGTGTTTAGACTCGCTCGCAATATCAGTATGAGATATCTAGCATCTTGTAATTAATAGTTCATTAAAATTAGTCGCTAAAACCGAAATCGACGTTACATCCGAAGTCGTTACAGCCAAATTTTCTTCTTAAATTACTTCTTAAGTTCAAGGGACTAATGTGTTATGTCGTTATAACCAAAAGGTCGTTACAACCGAAGTCGTTATAAATGAAATCCACTGTAATTACAAATTTTATTGAATTAACATTTTGTTTATTAAGCAAGGGCAGAGAGAACGTTCGCGCGCAATTTGAGAAAGGGAGAGAAGATAAGATGAAACGAGGTCTAAAGAAATTGTTGATACATAAGACCCTCGTAAATATTCTTAGGAAGTCTTAAAGTAAATCAAAGTAGGTAAATTTTGCACTTTAATTATTTTTTTGGTTATTAAATAAATTATAATATTAAATTAATTAAATAAATAACAGAAAATTTACATATACTTTCATCATTATACTTATACTCAGTTTTAATTATTTCTATCTGCTTACGCTCAGTTATTTACGTGAGGAGGAGGAGGTATTAAGTATTTACTCATGAGATTCTGAAATACCTGTAACAATCTTTCATTTAATACCTTTGAGGTAAAGTGATATCCATTTGTTTTTATCGCTTCAATCATTAAAGCAGTCTTGATCAAATTGTGGTCGACATAGTATCAATAGATAGAGATAGACAAGTAAACAACTAAACAAACAAACAAACAAAGAATTGAACCAGCTCTTCTGTCTGCGTTAAATTGCTCAAAGAAAATCATAAGTACCTACTAACAATGTAGTCTCGAGGTTTTTTATGTCAATAGATAGTTAAAAGGGGCACGTTTGTCAAAAATTTCTTTGATTATTAATTTTTAAGTAACTAGTTGTCTACTGCCCTTACATCAACTTTGAAATTTTAAGCGATTCGCTTTGAAAAAAATCAACTTGTGGCGAAGTCACATAAGTGTATCTACAATTAGTTAGCTGTATTAAAATCACCAGAATATTGTGTTAGCATATGTTACACATAAAGTTAGTTAAATAACTAAACAGTTAAGAATGTCACACTTTTATGCTATAATTTGTCAAGTTTCCGCAAAGAGGACGGGTCAATTGTTAAAGTGACGACACCATGTGAGTTGTGTCACGCGTGCGATTCGCTAGAGGCGGAAGAGTTAGGTTCGAACAGGCTCGAAACGTTAGTTAGCAAACTGCGGTTATATCTCGACGCACTTCGGACTCATAGCTCATAAGATTTTGAAACACCCCTAGTATGTTTAATTTCGAGGAGAGGGGATGTCCAGAAAGTTCACTCAACAATTTTGGAATTTAAAAGAAAAAAAATACCTGCCAAAATGTGCCAAAATGTGCCATTATGTGCTACGTAAAAGAAATTATTCAAAAAACTTTACTTTTATGACTAGGTCCTTTTTATGATGTTTAGTTAGCTCCACAACATCACTTCATTAAAACTAAATCAATTGCTCAAGATGTACTATTATGTGCCATTAAAAAAATGTATTTACTTGAAAAATTGAATTTTTATTGAGACATCCTTTTTCTGATATTTAGTTAGCTCCGCAAAATCACTTTATCAAAACTAAACATAAAGTATGAAGACTGGAAAAACTTTGGCGGTTGTTGCAGAACGAACAAAATAGCTCAAACCCCAACGCCAAAACACGACACTTTAGTTGTCCGAAGCACTTTTCACTTCAGTCCCTGAAGAAGGTAACTTTGTTACCGAAAAGTGCTTCGGACAACTAAAGTGTCGTGTTTTGGCGTTGGGGTTTGAGCTATTTTGTTCGTTCTAAACATAAAGTGCTGTAATGTGCCCGCTATGTGCTGTTATGTGCCAATGTGAAAAAAATATTTAAATAAAATGCTTAGATTGTTCGTAAAATGTTGTTTTCATTAATACTTTCTATACGCATCGATAAATGTGGTACGATGAAATAGCATAACAATATGCTTAACATAGTAGTCGCATATTGTTTCATGAAACATCACCATACATTCTTTTACATGGTATGCAACACATCTTGTATTAGGTAAGTAAGTTTACGATTGTATAGAATGTATTGTACACTATAAAATTCGTATTATCATTAATATTATCAGTACATGGTCTTCTTAAACCTTTTTTTATTGCTAATAGTAACTTTTTATATTTAATGATAGTTTTCTATTAGTATAGGGAATAAACTTTTAGTATAGTACCGGTTTAGTGTTATCACAACACATAGACAAAGAGACTGAAATTTTTGCTCATTTATGTATATATATCTTAGAATAGAAGATTAGTAATTATTAAAGGCAGTTAATATCAGGAAATTGGACATCAATTGTATAGAAACGCAGACAATCAATTCCGCAACGTTTCGACCATTTTATTTGGCCTTCTTCAGGCGTCTTGATTTATAAGCGTAACAATATAGATATTTTTAACATAATCCATCCTTCACACAACACAATTACATAAGTAATAAAACTTAACAGGTTTAATTAGTTGTTTAACGTCAGTTCAACAGAAAAATTGCAACATGTAAGTAAGAACCAGTAGACAGCAAGACAGCAAATCAAGACGCCTGAAGAAGGCCAAATAAAATGGTCGAAACGTTGCGGAATTGATTGTCTGCGTTTCTATACAATTGATGTCCAATTTCCTGATATTAACTGCCTTTAACTGACTTGCTGTCTACTGGTTCTTACTTACATGTTGCAATTTTTCTGTTGAACTGACGTTAAACAACTAATTAAACCTGTTAAGTTTTATTACTTATGTAATTGTGTTGTGTGAAGGATGGATTATGTTAAAAATATCTATATTGTTACGCTTATAAATCAAGACGCCTGAAGAAGGCCAAATAAAATGGTCGAAACGTTGCGGAATTGATTGTCTGCGTTTCTATACAATTGATGTCCAATTTCCTGATATTAACTGCCTTTAATGTTATTAAGTATGGATGATATCCTGAATCATTAGTAATTATTAATAATAAATATATATTCTTATAAAACAAAATGAAAATAAGTACTTATGTAGTCAAGTCATTTCCCTATTCTCGTCAAAGTAAAATTTCCCGTTTTCTTCGTAATAACATTACTAGTAGAGAAAGTATTAATAGACAGCATTTTACGAAAAATCTAAACTTTTTATTTAAATATTTTTTTTCACATTGGCACATAACAGCACATTGCGGGCACATTACAGCACTTTAAGTTTAGTTTTGATAAAGTGATTTTGCGGAGCTAACTAAATATCACAAAAAGGATGTCTTAATAAAAATTCAATTTTTCAAGTAAATATTTTTTTTAATGGCACATGATAGCACTTCTTGAACACATTACAACACAATTGTTTTGGTTTTAATGAAGTGATGTTGTGGAGCTAACTAAACATCATAAAAAGGACCTAGTCATAAAAGTAAAGTTTTTTGAATAATTTTTTTTAAGTAGCACATAATAGCACATTTCGGGCACATTTTGGCACATATTGTTTTTTCTTTAATTCCAAAATTGTCGAGTCAACTTTTTGGACATGGAGAGGGGCAACAGATTAAACAATCTTTTATAAGTAGTTAATAGAATCAGTGACCAGAAGGATTTTCATGAATATCTTGTCGTTTCATATAGTTACATAAGAAAGGGCAAATAGAGGAGATACAGGGTGATCGTCTTCAGTCCACCCCTTAGACGTATCTCCGAACTAAATTGGAGTATCGTTTTGAAATTTCAAGAATTTTTCTGTTTGCAGTATCTCCCCCTATCGCGGTTATCTTCGAAACTAATTTAGAATATTTTGAAATTTTTCCACCAAAGCCACCGTTTATTATGAGATAAATAAAGAAAATGCTGTTAAATTTAATTTGTGGGTGGTTCTTCGAATTATAAAGGATGAACTATCCACAAAAAGGGTGGGAACTTCATTTACCTGTTTTAACAATCTTTCAAAATAATGAGATACCCACTGAAAAATTTTAATAAGGAAACTGTAACAAAATACATTACATTGTACCATACTATACGAGAATTCTCTATTTAAACCACTCTGAGTAGAAATTAAAAAAGGTATTTAATACAACCGCATACAGATATACCTACATACGTAGGTTGTAGATGTTTTTCCGGAATGGGATTAAACTTTGAATAATTAAAAAGTTTTTAGAAAAATAATACTTAGTACGTATGAATATGCACGTAGCTTTTCCCTTGTTTTAAACTTTATTAAAGCAAAAAAGTCCAACCCCAAACAAAAAAGAGGAAGTAAATTAAACGAGTGCTTGTACAACATAAAATATTCACACGTTATTTAGAGAATTAGCCATCCGGATGGAACCACTGTTTTTAATCACTTTATACAAACCGAGCTAACTACTTAGATACTACTAAGCTCGTAACTATTAATTAAGCCATTTTTTTTTCGTTTCAGAAAGGCGAACTGGATTTATTATAAATATTTTAAATGATTATCAAAATCTAAAAATATAGATTGTTAGATTACTGTCGAAGTACTGACTTGATTAACATTTTAAAGACTTTGCCAGTACATGAATCCTACAAAAGAAAAATAAATAAATTTCTTTAGGAATAACATTTAAACTTATTTAACTTTTTTTTTATAGAGGATTTAATTTTATTTTTCCTGATAGTAACATTAAGATAAAATTTAAAGATAAAGATAAATAAAATTACTTGGTTTTTTGTTTCACAAATTTTGAAACAAACAACCAAGTAATTTTATTTATCTTTTACTTATTTGAATTGTATTGAAATTTTTCACCAAGAAATCAACGAGGCTACAGTTAAATCAGGATAAGGATAAAATTACAATGTAGTATTAATAGATGGATATGGAGTAAAGTGTACTTATTACAGAGACGTGATTATAACTAGACTTAGTCTTGGATTTTCAGGATGATACTATTTGGGTAGGCAACCCATCGTGGGCATAAGGGACAGAAACGCTGAACATATTAGAGCTCCCGCAACCTCACTCAGAAAGTTTTAGATAGTCGAAGTGTCGAGCGCGGTAATTTAAGATAAATGTTATGAGACACAGTTTTTGTTTTACATAGGGTTTTGTGAATTAGTTATTTTTAGTTAAATTAGTATAAAACTATTTTAATATAAGAACAATGGTTAACTTTTGTTGTGCATACGGCTGCCGTGAAACATCCTCTAAAGATTCCTCAATTTCATTACATTTGTAAGTACATTTCAAACATAAAGCAAACTGATGCATTTATAATTTCTTCTAAGGTTCCCTAAAGATCCCGAATTACAGAAAAAATGGGTGAAAGCAGTAAGGCGCGAAAATTTCACACCGACAAAGCATTCAGTTATTTGCAGTAAGCATTCGTAGGAAAAAGAAAATTAAATCCAAATGCTGTTCCTAGTATTTTTAATTTTCCTGAACATTGAATTAAAAAAGTAGTACCTCGACGTACCAAACGAACTATTTCGTCGAAGCAGCATCAGTAACTGAATGTGTAAAGTTACGATACATAATGTAATTTAATTTAGCAGTAGTAGAAACTACCATAAATTTAGGGTTGCCGTCAATCCCGTCAACTTCAAAAGTACATCCTGAAAGGTAAATTTTGATATAAATATACTAGATCAAGATCCGCTTAACACTTATCTTAGGCAATTATTTAATATAATATTAAGAGTTTATTTTACTATTAGGGTTCATCATGCCACGAAAACTGTAAACGAAGCAAGTGTTAGGGTAAAACAATTATATACGAAGCTCATATTATTTAAAAATCAGTAGTGCCTTTAATTACCTATTAATTCACTTTTTAACCGTTATTTTTATTATTTAGATATTAAGTACTCTAAATTTTTTAATACCAGACAGTATAGAGGTTTAACGTAGATATTTTATTAATTTGACTGTTAGTATATTTTATTTTTTGTATGTTAGGTACTTTCCAAAAGTTAACGTATGCATTTCTAGAGATGTTTTTTAACTTTATAATTGATGTATATTAGTACTTATATACTATTGTAAACAGTAGTGTACTTTTATTTTTTGGTAAGTTAAATTATATTTTCTATGTATTAGGCTATTACTACTATATTATTTATAATTTCCAAGTCCGCGAATGGCCTCTTAGCGCATAGGAGACTTACAAACGTGTCCCTTAATGTGCTTTGTGTGTTGCATACCCTATTGGTATCATTCGGTAATACAGAGAATATTGTTTACGCTCGGTCCATATTATAATCACGTCTCTGACTTATTACTTTTAGAAATCCTTTCAATTCAGTAAGTCTATTTTCATTAATTCTTGTAGTTTTTTCTTTTCATACTTATTTTGGCATAAAGGTGCAGAAATATATAGTGCACGAGGTGTAAGATTTTCAATTGTGTTTTGAATGTAACATTGGAACGAAAGTTAAAACCTTCTTTTGTTAATTGTTTAGAAGAAATAAATACAGTACCTATAGATATTTCATTTATAACGACGATGAAAGGACTATTCAATTCCGGAAATTGCTATATAAAAAGAAAAAGAGAAAGAATGAAAGAAGGAAATTATGTAGGAAAAGTACCCAGTAACTGATTATTAGATTTAACTTTATTAACTTTAACATTTATAAACAAGTACTAAGTACAACTGCTGACTATCTATGAATGTAAACAAAAGATAAAAAAGTTTGGTGTTTACACTCGGCTGCAATATCAGTCCGTATGAGATTTCTAGCATCTTGTAAATTATAGTTCATTAAAATTAGTCGCTACAACCGAAATAGACGTAACATCCGAAGTCGTTACAGCCAAACTTTCTTCTTAAATTACTTACCCCTTCAATTCAAGGGACTTATGTGTTATGTCGTTATAACCGAAAGGTCGTTACAACCGAAGTCGTTATAAATGAAATCCACTGTATATTGTTTTAGACCATAAATTAGAATAATATTGAATATTTTTTATTGTAAGACCAAAAGTTTAGTATACAAAACGAGCGATGACTGTGACTCTTATAGGCATTCATGGTCATCATATACCTACTGATCTTCTTTTGTATAGCTCGCTGTGTAAGCGCCATGGGTTATAATCAATAATCGATTTGACAAATTATTTCTATGTACCTACTTGCGGCTGAGAGTCATAAAATCAACATGTCGATACACATACGTGATATCATAATAAACCAGACATAGAAAGTCGAGATGATGGTTATGTAAAAGTTTTGAGAACTTTGGTAACAATGTAAATAGAAGATGGATGCCATTGATTTATCAGAACAGGTAACGTAAACAGTGCGAGTAAAGTAAATAAAGTGTATGTATACAGGGTGTGGCATTTATAATGACTCAAAAAACATGGCTTCCTGACGCAAAATTCAACAAAAATGTAATAACATTTTACAATCGTATGATAATTGAATACGCAAATCATGTTCGAAAAATTGAACCTAAAACTTGTTTAAATACGGCCCTGTAAGGTAACTAACCTATCTGTTATTAACGTAAATTGATACACTGACTGACATTACTCATATTCTTTTCATCTCAAAGCTGTAAACTATTACTACAGCCTTCGCCAGGACCGGCGTCAAAATTACCATAATTAAAAAAAATTGTTTTTACTTCAATACTCAAAAATGATATAATATTTTATGTCCCAAATACTATCAAGAACCCATGGTTTCAATATTAATCATTAGAAGTGCCACCCCTTCTATAAATGTACCTTATTATAAACAAGTGCAAATATGGTTGTTTTTGTGTAAAATTCTGTTTTATAAAACCCATTTGAATAAACGAAAAATAACTATTTAGAAAATTCGTTACACTTATAGTTATATTTATTAAAGCTGAAGTAAGGTGGCGAGACGAACATTTCCCTTTAGTTTTTCAGAATTCCTGACTTACTAATCCGATTAAAATCTGCACTTAGTTGCAAGGTCCTGCAGCTACGTTTTACACCATCATACATTACATATTGTTATTGTTTACTTACTAGGAACTACCTACATTCAAGTAGACACTTGACCACTTGTCTTGGAAATAGCAAACACTTACCGGAGCTTACCTTCAACTTGACTTTCAAAACTAACTTCAGCATACCTTGCTTATACTACAGCATGTATAGCTTATAATCGTGTGAGTGTAAATGTATGTTTGTAGAAGAATTCTTAATTGTTGGAAAAACTGCAGTTTCTCTTATTATATTTTTTTTCCAAAATAATATTTGAACAGACAAATAAAAGTGTCTTTCATTATTGCATGATTTCATAGTGATCTTTTAGTAACGACCTACGTAGGAGAACGAACAAAATAGCTCAAACCCCAACGCCAAATCACGACACTTTAGTTGTACGAAGCACTTTTCGGTAACAAAGTTACCTTCTTCAGGGACTGAAGTGAACTGAAAAGTGCTTCGGACAACTAAAGTGTCGTGTTTTGGCGTTGGGGTTTGAGCTATTTTGTTCGTTCTACAACAACCGCTAAAGTTTTTCCAGCCTTCATTTAACCTACGGAGGTATATTTACTTCACCTTTAGAGGAATGATTGAGTTGATTTAGCAGAAGAAGAAGAAAAAGTTAATTGACATATTCACTACAGTGGTAGATATTAAAAAAATGGTAAACTTAATTAATAAAACAGTCCTGAGACCACATCGCTTGTCCATTCCCGAAACTTACTAGAGTTTAAACTATCGAATATATTTCTTGAAATGCACGGAGAAAAATAATCATGATGAGTCAAGCAAAATTTTTCTAGTAAATAATACTGTAATTCTCATAAAATGTACTTGGTGGTGTAAAACAATTTTTCATTCTTTCTTATAATAATTAGTATTAGAATAATCAAGCTAAATAAGTCTAGACTTTTTTTCTCTAGCTCTCGATTATTTTATCGTGTCGTAAAGAAAAAATGCTAGAATGAGAATAGTGTTACGAGTACTTGTCAATTAAGTTGATGTGAGCTTAATTAACGAACATCTTCCTTGAATACATAAGGAATATTCCCGGCTTTCCTGACACATCTATAAAACTCCAACAAAGATCAATGGGAAAACAATTGGATTACGAGAAGGCTGTAGAATTCCCTAGAAAGAAGCTGAAAATACTATAAAAGGCAAAGACGGCTCGCACCGAGTTAGTTGACAGTGAACAGCTGATGTTACAAGCGAAGCAGAAGCGATCGATAGGCGATAGAATTCATAGAGTGCGATAGGTAGTGTCTACATTATAGCGAGTGTTTAAGGATAACGGCGAGCGGAAGAAGAGACTTTTCCTGAAATAAATTGTGTAGACTTGTTTATAACTGTAGTATAGTCAAATTAACTTTAGTAATTAAATAAATTCGTTGTTTTGTTTTGTTAATTGTGTTTTTCGTGACTGAACACGTCACAATAGTTTAGTAAAATGAGTCTTAAGAACTGCAAAAAAATGTTTTCTAATCAAGTAAATTTTACTAGAATTCAGTCTCAACACCGAACGTAGATTGACTAGACATTTCTAGTAAAATCTCCTTGAGCGTCTGGTCGTCTATATAATTGACAGATTTTTTAGTCGTGTTTTCTAGAATTCTAGCTATATTTTCATGATTGTTTTCTCCGTGTGGCCTCCATCAATTGTTATACAGTGATACATTCTGGATTCAAATACACATTTCTCAAGATTTCTAGGGTTATTATCCGGCATGTATTTTGGAGTTGAGTGACGTATAAATGGTTAATTTTGGATGACAAAAAAAAAGAAATTCAGGGAGTTCAAATCTGAAGATCTGGCTGTCCATTCTATTGAATCTCTTCGACCAACCCATCGTCCGGGAAACCGCTCGTTCAAAAACATTCGAACTTTACCAGCTTTAGGTGGAGGGGTACCATCTTGCTAAAAAGTTATCTGATCCTCTATAAGATTATTGTCGTTTTTTACAATTTCCGTTCTACGTATTGTGGCAAAGCAATATTTTTGTTTTTTGTAAATTTGTATATTTTTGCAAATATTTAATCTTCTCAATTTCTAAACTTCAACAATGTAGTCTTTCTTCAAACTCTTGTTTTTTGCAGGCCTTTGTTTCCTTTCATTATACTTAACTATACCTTATACCTTTAGTTAGAATGCCTTTTTCACCCTTACCTGCATGCATACTTTACTAATTTTAATAAAACTAAGAGAGTTGGTGGTGTATTCGTTGTGAAACATAATTAATTTAATATAATATTAATTAAATATATAATTTAATAACTTTGAAAATGACGTAACTGTCGAAACAAATTTGTCAAGAAATTTAAAAATATATAAGTGAATCTTATCCAAAAGTGTTTTTGTATTCATTTCTTATTATATTAAATTTACTAATTTTGCCCGTAATTACTTTCACTTGAATTCTGTACTAGTCTTTCTTTTCAATTCTAAGTACCTATTTCTCTAAACTAATGTCAGTACTGCTTCAGTGCTTTTCTTTCTAAATTATTCTTGTACTATTCTAACACCCCTTTAAATACTCAAAATTTTCCCTATTCTGGACCCAGTATATCACCGTCTGTTACAGCGCACTTCTGCATTTTTGTAAGTTCTTGATTAGCTTCTCTACATTGTTGTCGTTTTTTTTTTTCATTTTTGTTACTTGTGCTGTTTTAAGTTGTCATTCTTTTGTATATATACATTTTCTTGTTTCTATTTCTTATTGAATTTAGTATATAAAATTCTGTTATATATTTTTTATTGGCGTTTTAACTTAAATTCATTAATTATTTTCCCACAAATGCCAAAGTATCAATGGGTCAAAATTACTCTAAAAAAGTTCAGTTTTCATTCAGATTCCCAAGAGTGGTCTAACAAAATTTCGGGCCATACAATGTACCTTTGGAGAGCTTTGTGAATGGGTTTCCCTTAACCAACGTGAATTACTATTAAGTATTTCTATAACGAAAATTATGAATGTTCACATCGATATTCAACACACAGGTTCACTCATCCGAGAAGCAGATGTTGTGTGCTAAATTTTTGTTATTAATCAGTTGTGTACTAAACAATTCGCAAAAGTTCAGGCGTCGATGCGTATCGTTTGTGTTGAAGAACCTTTCAACCAGTGTCGCTATAGTGGACCGCGAAATACTAGAAGCATGAAATATTTTCTTTGTAACTTCATGTCCAATTTAAAAATTTGGGAAGAGTTGCTAACCGCCCGCACAGGGCTAAAGGCATAAAAATTGGTCCCCTTTGATATAAAAATCTACAGATTTTTGGATCTTTCTTAAAACGTTTATTTTGTCGAGTTTTATGTACAGGGTGGTGACTTTTCAGTTTATGTTGTCAGTTTTAAACTACCAAACTTCCTGATTAAATTCATAATAAGTTGGTTTGATGGATGGATAATATTTCGGTACATCTTTTGTGAATTTTCTTACATCAGAAAATAATTATAGGTAGGTAGAGAATGGCGGAAAGCTGCGGAATTCTATTTGTGCAAATTTAACTCGAATGCGAATTTTCAGACAAAGACATACAGAGCAATTATCTTTTTAATGATCGTAGCAGAGCTAGCTTAATTAAACAATTGTAAATCGTTACCGCGGTTCGTACCTAATTCAATGATCTGCTTACTTAGTGAAATTGGAACAATGGATGTTTTAGTTTTCTGGAGTTTTCGGCTCATTTGGTCAATTTTGTGAAATTAAAACATAAAATAGGAGAAAAATTAACTGATTAAATATTCATTTACTTTAATTTCTTTCCGAGGTTGCCGCGTTTTGTTTGACTTTAAACAACTATGTACGTCTGATCGAAATGTAAATTTGCATATGTTTAAATAAATATTATTTTTTTCCACATATTAGCTTCGGTTCATATAACAAAGACAAAATAATTTTTCAATTTCGAAAATTTCGTCATTGGATTTAAATAATCTAAATAAACAATTTATTTACTTATATATCAATAACCACTATAGACTAAGAGTATACCCTAGAGGATTATGAATTTCCACGTTAAAGAAAGGAAATATATTACATAAACATGATACTGGATAACTGAATATACCTCAGGGAATATAATAAATAATGTAATTTTCTTTTAGCAAAGATCGATCATCAAAATAACTTCGAATATGTTAATTATGTGTATTAAAACCTTTTTAGAATAAAAAACACATTTTTTTATAGGTAATTACAAAATGAAAATAAAAAGCCTGCCAATATAAAAAATACATTAAAGAATAATTGAATTTATAAAGGAATAATACTGTGACGTGTTCAGTCACGGAAAACACAATTAGCAAAACAAAACAACGAATTTATTTAATTACTAAAGTTAATTTGACTACACTACAGTTATAAACAAGTCTACACAATTTATTTCACTAAAAGTCTCTTTTCCCGCTCGCCTCTGTGTGAACGCTATCTATCGCTCTCTATAATGTAGACACTACTTGTCGCCAGGTATAAATTCTATCGCCTGTGTTGCCTATCGATCGCTTCGCTTCCAAATATCAGCTGTCCACTGTCAACTAAGTCGGTGTGAGCGTCTCGCCTTTATATAGTCTTTTCAGCCTTTTTCTAGGGAATTCTACAGCCGTCTAGTAATCCAATTGTTTTCCCATTGATCTTTGCTGGTGTTTTCTAGATGTTGCAGGGAAAGCCGGGAATATTCCTTATGTATTCAGGGAAGATGTTCGTTAATTATGCTCACACCAACTTAATTGGCAAGTACTCGTAACAATACATTAAAAAGTTTCATCTATAAGTACCGCAGATCCCATAATGTGACGAAATGTCCTCAATATGATACAATACAAATTCAAAATACTCAATTTTACTGTCAAAAACAGACACGGTAACCTTCAGAAGAATTGTTTGACTTTGAAAATAAAGATCAATAAATGAAAATATTATGAAGTAGGCCTACAGAGGACACAACAATAAGAAAACGTGCTGTACCTATGCCATAGTTTCTTTTCTTAATTTGCTTTATGTGGAAATGTCGGGTTTAAGAATACTTTCAATTTATTGAAATAATTGTTTCTATTGCCTTATAGAAAACGAATAAATGTGTGCTAAATATTTATTTGGTGCGACAGTCCGCAACTTTGTAAACAATAACATAAATAGATACCGCACCTTCGCCGTGACTGATAAATGTTTGGCATCGGTGACACACGTACAAAAGATGAACGGGAAGATTGTGGAATTGATCAGGGAAAGTTCTCGAAACGTCTTTCTTTATGGGTATAAATATACATATATAAAAGAGGAGCGTGCTCTGAGTAGTGAATCAATGAATGAATAATAAATTGGAAGTTGTTATATAAATAAGTAATATAAGTATATCATAGTATTAATTAAACTATCAGGTAATTATGAATATTGTTTAAATAAAATTGTAATAAGTAACCAGGAAGTTAGTTACAGCTCTTTGTTAACTGTGCAAATTTAAGATATATATTTTATCACACTAATATTATAAAGGCTAAAGTTTGTAAGTGTGTGAGTGTGTATGTTTGTTACTTCTTCACGTCTAAACAGCTGGAGCAATTTTAATAAAATTTGGTATGGAGTTAGCTGACACCTTGGATTAACACATAGGCTATGTTTTACTGCGGGAAAATATCTTATTTCCATGGGAAAATCGATGAAAATGAATTCGCGGAATATTATAAATGCGAAAGTAACTCTGTCTGTATGCTACACAATCTCGCCTAAAATTTACTGAACCGCTTTAAATGAAATTTGGTATAGAGATAGTCTGGAGTATGAGAAAGGACATAGGCTACTTTTTTTTTGCGAAAAAAGGGTTGTAAGGAGTTGAAATAGGAAAGTTTGTGCGGAAATTCCGTAATTATTAAAGATTTTTTATGCTTTTGATTAGATATAAATAAATACGACATTCAATGTTTGTAAAAATTTTACCCTAAAGGGGATAAAATTGGCCGATGATAGTTTTCGTGTAATGACGTCGTCCAAAAAGCTTACGGCCCAGAAAATTAAAATATTAAGTGTAAAAATTTATAGAGGTTTTGTTTATTTGGATCAATAAAAGTAGTTGAATACTAAGCTATATAAACTATTTTAAACTATAATTAAACTATATTAATCTATAATATTATAAATGCGAAAGTCTGTCTGTCTGTGTATTACGCAATCACGCCCAAACTACTGAACCGATTTAAATGAGAATTTGGTACAGAGATAGATAAGTAGATTAAAGCCAGAGCGCTTGAAACTAATTTTTTAGGCTTTTGATTAGATATAAATACGACATTTAAAGTTTGTAAAAATTTAACCCTAAAGGGGGCAAAAATAAAGAATGAAAGTTTTTGTGCAATGACGTCGGCAAAAAGGCTTACGGCCCAGAAAATAAAAATATAGAAAAAAAAAATTTAAATGCTGCCGAAAGTCACAATTCCGCGCGGACAAAGTCGCGGACTTAGCTAGTTTACAATAAAACGATGGGATATACATCGTAAATTAACACTTAAACTTATAGAAATAATAGATATTATAATTATAAAATAATAATCTTTGAAACAAATCGTCGACGGAAATTCGAATTACAACAAAAACCAAAAATTGCGTTTCCAATCGGTGACACGCAACTTCTGAAGAAAAGTTTGACATGCGTTTACTGGAACGTAATGACTTCGCAGATTGACGAAAACGCGTAGGACATCGATAACGTGCAAAGTCGGATAGGTGCTATGTGCAGTCGTGTCGAGTCAGTGAGCCTTTTGGCAAACGCCCATAAACTATAATGTCCGCATTTTTCAAATAATAAATGCAAATGGGCCGCGATCAGGCAGACCGTGGAAGTACAAATATTGGGTTTACGCAAAATTTATGTAGGAATGTTCGGAATAGCGTTTATAAACTTTGTCACGTTTTCGATTATAAAAAGTAAACAACTTTGATTAGAGAATCCAAGGGCAACGTAATGATGGATTCAAATTTTGCGCAGTGCAGGGCTTCCTGCATTTACATTTATAAATTTCTCATTTTTTTTTTCGCTTTGGAACGCTACAATAAGGACAATCGTCTAATGAATTATTCAGTAGGTTGATGACGTTGAAAACCGGCAAAAAATATGCTTTTCTTTTACTGTTCTGTTTATTTATTTATCGTTACTTAAGCCAGGTAAAAGCGCTACAGTTGGGATATAAAAAACATCGGTCATTGCATAAGTGATTCAAGACCAGGATGAAAAATTCATGTACCTTATGCTAAGCTTTTTCTGGATTTCGCCACCATTTTACTTTTCTAAATATTGTTTGTGTCAGATTGAAACGCTTTATCATTCCCCTTTATTTATTGATGATGAGCGAAGATGTCTTACACTGTCACTCTTCGATGGCCAAAGGTCGTAAATGAACCATAAAATGCAATAAAAATCCAGAATTTGTGATCTAATGGGGAAAAATAAACAAACATTCAAAATCTACAAAATGTTTGGGTGTCGAAAGGCGTTTCAGGTTTCGAAACGTTTTGTGGATTTTGTTTGTTTAATTTATTTCGTCCAAATAATCGACCTAATATACATAATACAAAATATTCTGCCGACAATAACAATATGTAGAAATAGATAATTGTTGTGCAGAGCCAAACTCGATTGGTGTTGCACGAGAAAGTTATGGCGGTCTGGAAAGCTAGTTCCGTTTCTCTAGTGGACGATATTAAATCTGAAACAATGAATGGGGGTGATATGTACCGAGGGCATGTACAGTGCATACCGTGTCTAATTGCTATCGTTGCTGCTATTCCGGTTTAATACGATTGCAAGTTGAAACTTCCGTCGTAACCCGCCATTGTAGGTATGTTCATAGATAGTAGTAATATCAGAAAGGAAAACTCGTCCACAGATGGGTATTATGTTCCTCCTCTCTCTATTAAAACTTGTGTCCGTAAAGGTGTATCTACTAACTTATTAATCCTTTGGAGTTTGTTTTCGCTATAAACAAAGCACTAATATTGTAAAATGGAGAATATTAAATTGTCTCACTTACCACTAAATTTGTTTAATTGTAAGTTTGACAATAAAGTGTACGGAAAATTGGGATGAGTGTATAAAAATTATGTAAATATAAAAATTTTGTGTAGTTGGCCTTTAATTCGCACCGTTAAGGGTCTGTAAAGAAGTGTTCACGCTGATGGTTCTACGTGTACTGAGAAATGCGCGAGATTCACTAGAGGCGGAGTTACGCTTAAAGAACTGGCTTTGTAAAATGCTAATGCGCATGGATGAGGGTGGTGCATATACCTAGATGTATCAGAGACATGACTACTATATAAACAGAGCATAAGTCTCAGTTACCAGCGAGCGGCATGGTCTAGTCGTTTAGATCATTGCTTTGCATTCGGGAGGTCACCGGTTCGATTCCGGGGCCGGCTACTCTAGTTTTTCTGTGGTTTCCTTGGATCATTTAGGCAAAATGCTAGGGTAGTAATATTCCACAGATACTCCCCCACACCACCACCCACCAATTCCCACGATTCCTGAAGGAGACTGAAGAGGGTCTTCCGCCGTACCTCTTCGACTTTGTACAAGAGTGTACGTTGGGGGGACAGCCCGCCCACCAATTTTGGTGGGGATGAAACACCCAAAATTTTTTTTCTCAGTTACCACCGTTTCAGAAGACCCTGCCACCTTTTACCCTGAGTTAGTATCCCTTTAGCTTCTCTTAGCTTCGCTTTCAGTGCGAATGCTCATCCAATCCTTCAGAGATGAGCCACTATCACTCCAACACACATCGAACACACACCCGTTACCTCAAACTCACCCCCTTTCCCACTTCAAACCTTCTCCAATCCCTCACCTCCTCTACCTTCTTTTCAGGGATGAAATAACCTACGGGTTGATGTTCCAACTCGAGGAGGGGTTTTAGTCGATAGGCGCCAAGGCGAATCCTATACTACCCCCCCATGGGGGGTGTTTTTTGAATTTTACCCCTCCTCGAGTATAATTAAAACAAAAAAAAAACAGTTACCGTGAAACTAAAGTGAAGCGAAGGAGATAAGCAACCAACTTTATACGGTTAAAGCAAAGATCTCCTTAGTTTCATATAAGAAGCATAATTACCAATACGCACTTTACTCAAGCATTAATAATTTTCAATAAACATTTATATATTATTTAAACCATTACGCGATTCAAGTACCGATTAAATTTAACAAACTTTGCTAAAATAATACATTTTGACGATTCTCTAAAGCGAACAGAATATTAAATTAATACACTTATTAATATTTATAAATATTTAAGGAACTAGAACATAAACTAAATATTTGTTAACAGAATTATCTGCGGTTGGATATTTGCAAGACATTTTAATAAGAAGTAAAATAACACAGAAATTCTATAAAAATGTTTAAAAAAACTTCAAATCATCATAATTAGTACTAAATTACTTGTGGTGACTGTGATGCAATATATATAGGACAAACTGGACGCAGTTTCAAAGACAAAAAGACAAAAAGAACACAAACAAACTATCATCGCTAATAAAATATCTACGCGGTTAGCACAGCATTCTGAATCGTCAAAACATACTATTAACGACGCTTGTTTATCCATTATTCTTCAAGAAAGTAAAGGCTACAGATTTAACTATCTCGAAAAACTTGAAATACAAAAGGCTATTATCAAAACCTAAATATCACAAATGAATTTACAGTAAGTCTACATAGTCCAATATTTAAGTCCATCACAGACAAGACAATTAGCCGATTGTCCTAAACCAACAATAACATATAAATAGTAAGCGTATTTTAATTTTAAGTTAGCATTCGGGAGGTCACCGGTTCAATTCTGGGGCCGGCTACTCTGGTCCAAGTTTTTCTGTGGGTTCCTTGGATCATTTAGGCAAAATGCAGGGGTAGCAACATTCCATAGATAGTCTTTCACTTCTCTTCTGTCTTTATTTTGTCCGTCTCATCTTTCTCCCCCACACCACCACCCACCCATTCCCACTATTCCTAAAAGAGGCTGAAGAGGGCCTTCCGCCGTACCCCTCCGACTTTGCACAAGAGTGTAGGTCGGGGGGGGGGGGGGGGGCAGTCCGCCCACCAATATTGGTGGGAATGATACACCCAACAGTTTTTTTTTTAAGTTAAGTTTGTTTCTGCAAGAACTCTTTGGGAATAACAATTGTAAGATAATTTCTAACAATAAAACTGTAATTTTACAAATTAGTGTGTGCCTTTTACTACTTATTACAATTATCGACTTCACACAAACATACTTTTCTCGCTTCACCCGAATATTCTTTTTACCCTTTCTAACGGGTTTCTAACGGGTTTCTTCCGTATTGGAACTTGGCAGCACTGAGAAGAGTTGATATATTGCAGAGAGAGTCTTTTGAATTGTTCTATTCGTGAAAATAGTTCGAGTGAACTACATATAGGTAATTAATTAATCACAAGCTGTAACACGAATTTTTATTATTCATATCGGGTTCGCGCCCTGTATGCAAGGCCCTTTTAAATAAACAATCGCATCCCTAAGTATGTACGACGGGTCCCGTAGCGTGCCGTGTGACCCACTTCGCTCGTAAAACAGGCGCATCCCCCAGGACCTTCCATGCATTCTATCCTGGGACAAGAGTGTTTATTAAAGTAGGTAATCTCGTTAGTTTACAAAACATCCATTCTCCGGCAATATTTCGGCAGACAACATTTGCGAGCGACAACATTATGCATAGCTTTACGAACGTACCTTGCGCAGATTTTAGATAATGGTTGGAACTATGTACGTGACGAAGGACGGACGACGCCGACGACAACGCAGAGCCCTAAATGGACAATGTCAACCCCGAGAGGGTAAGGAATTTGTATATTTTAGATGTAATTAAATGTTGAGTGTTAGACGTGTAGTAAAGCAAAACAGCATTTGCCGTTAAATTTAAGCCAAATGGGAGATTCGGTTGTTTACATTCTAATTCTATAAGGATTATAATTTTTTAATTTTATGGACGATCAAACAAATAAAAAACTATTAATATAGCAGTAACACTTGTTATTACATATTCTACTAGGTTCCATGGAAATGTTAATAAACAAATGGAGATTCAATAATAATTATGATAATAAAATAATGCCGATACTTTGCATCTAACGATCCAATCTCGAAAGATAAAGGGAATTTAATTCCTAATAATGATCTGTTAAGAATAATTTTTGGATATTAAATTTGACTCTAAAAAAAATCCTACATGAAATTTTGGACTGATACTTGTCTTGAGATACAGTATATTTAGTTCATTACGACTATGAAAGGACCATTAAATTCCGTCGCCATATCCGGAAGTCACTAGATATATGAAATGAAAGACATAGAATGAAAGAAGGAAATTAGGCAAGAAAAGTAGCCAGTAACTGATTCTTAGATTTAACTTTATGAACCTTAACATTTATAAACAATTACTACAACTGCTGACTATTTGTGAATGCAAACAATAGATCAAAAAGTTTTTTGTTAAGACTCGGTCGCAATATGAGAGTAAAAGATTTCTAGCATCTTGTAAATAATAGTTCATTAAAATTAGTCGCTAAAACTGAAATCGACGTTACATCCGTAGTCGTTACAGCCAAACCTTCTTCTTAAATTATTCCTTCAATTCAAGGGACTTTGTATTATGTCGTTATAACTAAAAGGTCGTTGCAACCGAAACCGTTATAATGAAATCCACTGTATATAGTTTTAGACCATAAATTAAAATAATAATTCTTTGAATAGTTTTTATTTTAAAACCAAAAGTCGAATGTACAAAAGGAACGTTGACTGTGAATCTTATAGGTATTCATGGTCATCATATACCTACTGATCTTCTTTTGTATTGCTCGCTATCAGTGGCGGTTTTACTGTAGGTGCATTTGTTCAGTGAACCCCCTTAAAAATTGAACCAGTTACACCATATAATTTTATCCTTTTAATATTTATTATATTATTGATTATTATCGTATAATATACATCTCTTTTACCATTTCATAGTTCATAGTTACGACCAACCCGTAACCCATAGAAAATATTTAAATTTTTGTTGTGTCGCTGACGACTTTATAGTACGGGATCCGGCTGCGAAATTAGTGCATTAATAATGTAGATTGATAAGATTTAATTTTTAAGTATTTTCACAGCTAGGAGAAGTCAATTTTCATCAGGTGCCAATTAGAAAATGCCCGCCAGTATTATTAATTAAATTATTATTAATTTACTTTAAGGAAGGCATTTCGTTTACATCATATGGAAATAAAACCTACACCACTTCACAATAGTGTATTCAAGGGATCTGAAAAGTTATAGTTGCTGCTGATCGCTTAGCCGCAACCTCCAAGCAGCCAGGTGTACACAGGTATATTTTTGTTCAATCTTTTCGTTTATACTGTACACTCATTTTATTTATACCAAATTAAAGCTAATTTTTTTTTCTTTTCAACTATATAAAGTTGCCTTTTCAAAAAAGCCCGCAAATCTCAGTTTCCTACCCTAAAAGATGCTAGGTATTAGAAATAAAGTAACAGAGAGCGAGCGTACGACGCTACTTGTTAGACAAGGATGCGAAATGCCAGCTGGATGTGTTTTTTTGAGCTATTGCGCATGCTCCGATAAATAGGGTTCTCAACCGACGATCTAAATCATAATACAATTGACTGAACTCAAATGCTCCAAAATTGCAACGGATTAAGCATCGATATTAAACAAAATAATATTTAATTAATATACAATATTAAATATTCAATCAATGATAATAATAAAATACTTAAATATATATTTTGCAAGAAATTAAACTTTTAAAAAGTTATTACTGAAAGTAGATCCACATATATTACTACTGTGTATACTTACAGGATCCGAATTTGTAGAAGCAATCGGAGCATGCGCAATAGCTCAAAAAAACACATCCAGCTGGCATTTCGCATCCTTGTCTAACAAGTAGCGTCGTACGCTCGCTCTCTGTTACTTTATTTCTAATACCTAGCATCTTTTAGGGTAGGAAACTGAGATTTGCGGGCTTTTTTGAAAAGGCAACTTTATATAGTTGAAAAGAAAAAAAAATTAGCTTTAATTTGGTATAAATAAAATGAGTGTACAGTATAAACGAAAAGATTGAACAAAAATATACCTGTGTACACCTGGCTGCTTGGAGGTTGCGGCTAAGCGATCAGCAGCAACTATAACTTTTCAGATCCCTTGAATACACTATTGTGAAGTGGTGTAGGTTTTATTTCCATATGATGTAAACGAAATGCCTTCCTTAAAGTAAATTAATAATAATTTAATTAATAATACTGGCGGGCATTTTCTAATTGGCACCTGATGAAAATTGACTTCTCCTAGCTGTGAAAATACTCAAAAATTAAATCTTATCAATCTACATTATTAATGCACTAATTTCGCAGCCGGATCTTAGACTATTACCTAACTTTTTCGGTTCAAGTTTTATTCTGAACATATCACGAGAGCGATACTCCGTTTGATGTCCATGCGTTAGAGAGAGAGGCGTCGGACGCCTGAAATGGAAGATAATATACACTCAACATACAGCGTTTAGGTGCACTGCACGAGAAGCCGAAATCAGCCGGAAAATGTCGTGCTACGTCGGCACGGGTACCCGACAATCTGCCAGGGTTTTGCAACTTCGGTTAGGCCACCTGTTGAAAATGTCCAGTACGAGGCATTTTTAAAGGCTCTGGAAGCTAGTGTTGGTAGGAACCGATAGTAAAAAAATTATGTTCAGAAGCATGTTCAGATTTCAGAGTTCAAAGTCCACTAATTGTAAATGACGCACAATTTATTGCACAATACGTGTTAATCAAAATATTACGTAAATGATGGAGTCGTGTTCGGTAAAATATATTAAAGAAAATTCAAATAATTTTCAAAATCGTTTCAAAATAAAGAAAAGGGGTCCACCTCGCCCAAAACTACAGCTGATACAAGAGTGTACCTTAAAAGATAAAAAGTTCAAACGTGTGCTTAAAGTAGAACAGTATAAAAAAACTTCGTGGTTGTATGGGTGTAATAAATTTAACGCATTATTTTGCTTTCTGTGCCTGATTTTTGCCGGTAATCCTAATGAAAGTGTTGAGTGGACAAAGACAGGGGTTACGGATTTGTCACATTTGTCGGCAAAACATAGACGAATGGATTTCCTGTATAAGTAAACGTAAGGTTTTTATTTATTGTGTTATTAAATGCCATAAGTATTTGGTTCCCCTAAAAATATTAAAAATCTTCGCCTGCGGCGCATTTACAACATCGTGAAATACGCTTCATGTTCTGATATTACCTACATGTTATTAACTTTGTGAACCCCCTTCGTATTTGACCACGAGCCGCCACTGCTCGCTATGTAAGCGCCGTGGGTTATAATCAATAATCGATTTGAAAAATTATTTCCATGTACCTACTTGCGGCTGAGAGTCATAAAATCAACATGTAGATACACATACATGATATCATAATAAAACAGACATAGAAAGTTCGAGATGATGCTTATGTAAAAGTTTTGAGAACTTTGGTAACAATGTAAATAGAAGATGGATGCCATTGATTTATAAGAACAGGTAATGTAAACAGTGCGAGTAAAGTAAATAAAGTGTATGTATACAGGGTGTGGCATTTATAATGACTCAAAAAACATGGCTTCCTGACATAAAATTCAACAAAAATCTAATAACAATTTGCAATCCTATGACAATTGAATACGCAAATCATATTCGAAAAATTGAACCCAAAACTTGTTTAAATACGGCCCTGTAAGGTAACTAACCCATCTGTTATTAACGCAAATTAATTCACTGACTGACATTACTCACATTCATTTCATCTCAAAGCTGGAAACTATTTGCAGATCGGCAGAATCGGCGTTAAAACTATCATAATTTAAAAATTTTGATTTTTGCTTCAACACTCAAGAGTGGTATAATATTTTATTTTCCAAATGCTATCAAGAACCCATGGTTTGAATATTAGTCATTATAAATGCCACCCCTTATAAATAAATAAATAAATGTAAATATGGTTGTTTTTGTGTAAAATTCTGTTTTATAAAACCAATTTGAATCAACGGAATTAATTTAATGGTTCTTTCCATTAAATTCCGTCGCTATATCCGGAAGTCGCTGTATAAAAAGAAAGAGAAGAAGGATGAAAGAAGGAAATTAGGCAGCAAGAAAAGTAACCAGTAACTGATTCTTACATTTAACTTTATCAACCTTAACATTAATAAACAATTACTAGAACTGCTGACATTTTGCGAATGTAAACAAAAGATAAACAAAATGTGTTTAGACTCGGTCGCAATATCAATCAGTATGAGATTTCTAGCATCTTGTAATTAATAGTTCATTAAAATTAGTCGCTAAAACAGAAATCGACGTTACAACCGAAGTCGTTACAGCCAAATTTTCTTCTTAAATTACTTCTTAAGTTCAAGGGACTAATGTGTTATGTCGTTATAACCAAAAGGTCGTTACAACCGAAGTCGTTATAAATTAAATCCACTGTATTTTTAGTCACGTGATCTTGACGAGATTAGAAAAAGTCATTCCTTGTTATTGTTAGTTTCGTCCCTTTGACGTTTTTCGACAGTTTCCTTGTATATTTCCACTTTTATCCTTCATTTTTTTTACAAATAAAAAAAGGGACATTGATGCAGTTTTCTTTATCAATCTATCAATCATTTTAGTACAAAACTGAGATATAATTATGTAAGCCATACAATTAAGTAGATGCAGTTAACCATAACTAGAACGTTAAGGGGTTGTGTATGCGCCTTGAGGATAAAGGGAATTGAGGGGGAGTAACGGTGCTTACGTTTACACCACTATTTATATATAGAAGCCACCTGGGGAGTGCCAGCCAGCGGCCTCCTGCAGTTTCATACTCTTAAACCGTCTTATTTACCAACTGAAACTGCCACGTAGCACGGAAATTCTATTTGTAATGCAGTTCCGGGTCTTAAACACGAAGGTGCAATAGGGCGCCCATAATAATAATAATTTGAACCACTACCACCAAACTGAATTTACACAGACGAAAATTTAATGTCTGTTAAGATTGGACATGGTAGAAATACAATAGTAAAACATTAATTGTATAAGTTGGGATATGGTGCAGATGTGATCGAAGTGCTTCACGGAAGTTGAGTAATTGGATTCGAGAAAGTTCGATGTCAATTTAATTTTGGTGTTAATTCAAGTGTTGTTTGGAAATGAGAAAAATTCTATGAAGGACGATTAAAATGAATCGACTTTTGACAATATGCCGATACATGTTCTTCCTGATTCTTTTTGTCAAAAACGAATTATTGTATTGTATTGTATTGTCCCATAAAATAAATAGATGCTAGACACGATTTCGATCTCATTAGATCTCATCAGCACGCCGTAGACAGTTTCCACACAGTGTTCAACGAATAGCTGTAGATCTGCAGAAATTTCTCAACAAACTAAATACTTACTGGCTGACTGATACATCTATGCATTACCTAAACTCTTGGTTCAGACACTTTAAAATTTGCATTGACATTTATTATAAGGGAGCACTAAGAAAGGATTTTTTAAAATTTATCCCCTACGGCTTTCAGTGTTTGATGAATTGATTAAACTATAGCCCAAATCGCTGAGGCGAGAAACTTGAAATTTTGCCCAAAGATTCCTTAAGGAAGGATATAATCCCCCGTTAAATGAGTTTTCAAAATACCACCCCTAATGCATATTCTAAATATGTAGCTAAGACCTTAAAAACTTTTACAGCGGTTCCTTATTCAGTAATACAACTGACGCAGAAAGCGTTTTCCAAAAATTAATTTATTATAGGGTGAAACGTTTCTAAATTTAGAACATCAAGACAAAGTCGAAACAACTTGGTCTAGAAACATGTAATTTTATACAAAAGTTTCTTATATACCTACAACTTGTATACACTATACACTGCGAGATATTTGAAAAAAATTTCAATCCCTAATAGAGTGAGAAAAGGTTCAAAAATTATCTGTTTGTTATTTAGATCATAATTTCAGATCGATAGGAGTGATCTTGCTAGTATGTATTACAATTTGTCACAGTACTAATCAGGTTTTTAGATACGTAAGGAAGAATTGGTAAAATTTCCCTGAAAATTAGGAAATTCTAGAAAAACTGTAATTTCTTCTGTAATTAAACTTAATCAAACTTGGTGGGTTGCGACTAATGGTTAACAATAAAACCCTTTTACAATGAATGATAACATCTTATCAAACTGAACCCATGATGGGATTGTAGTTTTACAATAATATTTTAAAAAATGAAGAATGCCTTTCTTTAGTGTATATTTAATATTTCAACAAGAAGTGCAGTTGTTGAAATCAGATTTATAAATAACATTATTTGATTTTTCACAATCACAAAGTAATTAAAAGCACTTACCTTTTATGTTGTTGTATTGAATGGGGGTGTAGACTGGAATATTCCAAATGCTCAATTTCAGTTTTTCTTTTCTAGTCTTGTTTTATAAATAGTGTTCAAAAATGTCCCTGAAGGCTAAATTGTGTGTCTTCATGGTATCAAACAATTGTAACACTTTTGAGATGGAAGTGTTTTGAGTGCCTACAAAATAAAAGGGATTTTCGAAATATTTATGATACATGAGTGAGTATTTATGTTATATACTATAAAATCAACAAAATGTTTGTTTAATGAATATGTGATGTGAGTAACTAAACAGGAAAATAAAGTAAACAAAAAAAAAATTTGATTTTAACTACATCATAATTTACAATTACGATATAAGTAACTAGTAACATACCCAGTGCATTCACCAAAATTTTCATAACGGTAGGTAGGTACATACTTTATAATTTATTTATATTTTGCACAAATTGCAGAGGACTATAATAATAAGATTTGAGTGTTTATTAAGGCCATGTAAAAGATTTTTTTACTTATATTCATTTATATCAGTTTACTATAACTTAAGAAATTCATAAAAAGTAGTATTATAGAAGATGATTATGCGTAAATAATTTATCAGCCTCTTAAAATGTTAATTTATTTAAGAATTTTCTATTTCAATACTTTTCCAAATTCATTCATTAATTCAAGCTAAATTTTCGAGAGATTGATGACTGTTTTCAATATATAAATAAAAATATTTTTTCAATTTTAAAAATTCATGAGTCACTCCTAAGAGGTGATTAATTGTGCCAATTTTGTTAGAGTCCTTAAATTTAAAAAACTAATGCTAAAAAGATAAAAAGTAAAAGAATGTTGTTTTTGTATCACCTGAGGGTTGATATTTAAAAATATCTGTGTATGTAAATATCTACAATAAATAATTAGTCAATTTTAATGGATTACATTGAGATACCAGTTTACCAGTAGATGAGAGGTCCTTAGTTAAGCTTTTTATTCTGAAAGGTACTGTAGGAGTTATATATTATTCAATTTATAAAATAAATAGCTAAAATAAAAAAAAAACAAAATAAAATAGTTATAGGTATATTCTCACATTAAGAAAATAATTATAAAATCGTCATTGTTACTTTAATAAATTAAAATTAACGGAAAGAATGGAATAACAAAAAGTACCTAATTAAAAAATCGAATCATCATAAAATACAGAAAATATCCTCTACAATAAAAAAAACTATTAAATAAAATGAATAAATATTGCATAAAAGTAGCTAATCCATTTGCTTAATTTTTCTTATTAATCCGTTTTTATTCACTATATAAGAAAGGAGAGAACCTACTCTTTTTAACGAAGTATTTCGTCGTTAATTATTTGGAAGGTAATTTATTGAAAGTTAATTCGCAAAATTATATAAAAAAAGTATTTTCACTTTATGTTTTGCTATTTTTTCCTCTTATCTGCTTATACCATGAACTTTCTATAACGAAAGAAATTATTAGGGCCCTGGAGTTTTCTTACAGTTTTAACTGTATTGATTATATTGATAAGTGATAAAATAGCAATGTTGAGTAAGTGTACACCAATGGGGCTTCGAATACTTAACTTTTTTAAATATATTTTCAAGTACTTATCAAATTAAAAAAAAAAATTTATATATTGAATATTTGTATTGGCTTCATTTAATATTTTGGGTAGAGATTTTTAAATTTTTAGTTTAATAATCTTCGTTCATTTAGATATATTTTATAAATATAGTATTACAAAAACCAGAATGTTAAAACCACTAAAACAGAGCAGGTATAATTTTATTTTGAAACACCCTGTATTAAATATATACTACTAAGGGAGCGTCAAATCAAGATCGTCCTAATGCTATTCATGATTCTAATGTACCTGTTAGGGCACTAATTAAGCATTCGCCTAATAAAACATTTTTTGCATTTGTGTATCCCCAATTGTGTACAATAAACTACTTTTATTCTTATGCTTGTATATACCTTTATATTTGTAAATATTTCTTTCTTCAAACGGCCCCTCCCTATGATCGACGTTGTTGTAGTAAAACAGTAATTTTAACTGCTCGGAACGTTAGTAATAGTAAAACTGGCTATAAAAACGTTTATAATTGTCACAAGAAAAATTCCGGCTACGACATAGTTGTTAATCGTCTTGGCGCTTTGGTGTTTCGATTTCCCTTTCATATCCAATCTACCCTTAAATATGAGGGCTACGCCTATTCCAACTTGAAGAACTAGGGAAACGATTATGAGAAACAGGTTCACGTAAAATGTGGAACTGTGCCTGTTAAATTCGATTATGTAGCGCAGTTGATTGGCGTTTGCTGTTATAAGGGCAATATCCATCATACCTGAAACGGAAACCAAAACACTTACTTAGTAGGTATAAGAAGGTGAGGAAACTGAAAATAATAAAGTTAATGTACAGTAATGTCTTAATTAATAAGATGTAAGAAGTATTTTCGTATATCAATGGAAAAGGGAAGAAACATAGAGACGGAAACTTTTATTAGAAACTCTCGTTCTCAATCTTTAAGGAATCTAATAAGGATTATATTAAAAGAATATGTAAAAATATTATAAATAGATCAAAAACAATATTTAGTAAGTGTAGGTTATTGAAAGTCACATTTTTTTATTGTTTTTACAAGATATTGGTAAAAATGGTAGAGAAAGATTTATAGGCTTCTAACGCAAAGTGGTACTACTGGAATTACCCAACAGAAGATTTCATGGAAGGTAATCCTCAGAAAGCTCAGAAGGTTTAAGGAAAGGAGAAATTGTAATAGGGTACCTAGATTATGAAAATTACCTGTTTTTGGAATAACTACGGTTAAAGTGGATAAAAAAAAGATAAGGGGTTAAATTAGGGGCTGCTCGTAGGTATGTGCTGCAGAGCTGCAGAAACCCCAATAAAATTGATGTGTTTTTTGCGGTTTAATTAGGTATTAAAATTTATTTATTTAGTAATTTATTGTACCTACATATCTGACGACAATGTGTTCAAAATCGTCTTGTACCAGCTGTCTTAAACTACACGGAGAAAAATAATCATGATTTTAGTACTTGATGAGTCAAGCAAAATTTTTCTAGTAAATAATACTAGAATTCTCATAAAATGTACTTGGTAGTATAAAAGAATTTTTCATTCTTTCTAATAATTAGTATTAGAATAATCAACCTAAATAAGTCTAGACTTTTTTTCTTGTAACGTTTTCTTTTTTTCTACGAAAAATCCCGTTACTAAATTTAATTTATTTCGATTCAGTTTGTCTTTGTCTTGGTTCAGTTTTGTTGATTATCTCTTAATTTTGCTCGACCTTCCGTCTTATCATCAAGGCTAATAACCTCCGCGCAGGACTACGCGATCGATGGAAGGATCATTGAAAATTTTTCCGGTCGGTGCTCGAGGTCTTCTTCCTCGATCCCTGGCACTGACGTGACGTGTGTGTGTGTGCTCTTCTGTTAGAGTTTTGTGCTTCTAATTGTGTAAACTTCTCATCTTTTTAATATTGCAATAAATTATTCAAATTAAGTATTTCGTTAATTTTCATTAATTATTTATAATTTTCTCAAGGCACTCTTTGGCATTGGTAATTTTTCTTAATTAATTATAACCGTTTTTGTCAAATTTTCTTGTTGCCACGAGACATTTAATATATCTAATTTTTTTTTAATCCTTTGGACCTTGGTGGCAATTTTGTAATTTATTAATCAATTTACCTTTTCAAACCCATTTTTAGTGATTTTCAATTTTTTAAATGTATTTTTTTATGGTGTCTGGTGAGTGAATTGTTGGATCTTGCGCGTTTGCTCTGACCTCGACGTTGACTCACCTAAATCCGTCCTTTTCTTCCCCTATTTTTTACTTTAAGCATCTTCAATGCCAACTATTTTTTTAATTCTTTAATTTATATTTGTTTTAGCAATTTGTGGTAACTTTCATGCCTGTCATTTTTGTCAGCCCACCCACCCTACAATAGGATCCTGAAGGACTATGAAGCTGGGACTAAGGGTCAGGGTGAAGATATATATGGTCGTAACCATCCAGAATAAGGGACCTCGCCTAACCTGACCAATTTTTGTATGGGCCGATATAATCCTGCAGGCGGCTCTTCATACATTTAAAGAGTTGGGGGGTCATTGAAACAACATATAATTTGTCAGGCCTTCTTACGTTATTGATAAGTCCCCATGGTGACCCTGAAAACCAGCTGCAGTCACACCACTGGCGCAGGGAACATTTTTCGGTGGGCTTACGTATTGTGTGTGTATTGTAAGTGTTTTTTTCTTATTCTGATTTTTCAATATACTCTTCAAGTTGTTTTTTTGTGTGTTTTTTTTTATGAGAGCTTCGAGCATCAGGGTTCAGCAGGAACCACGACTGTTCTGCCCGGAGCATACTTTTTTTTTCTTCTTTGTTTGACAAAGTAGCGCCCGAGCATTTTAATTTCTCTAAATTTTGGTAAATTTATTTTATTAATAACTATTTATTATTAATTTCAAAACTAAGTAATAGTTTTGTTAAATTCTCTACCTCTCGATTATTTTATCGTGTCGTAAAGAAAAAAATACTAGAATGAGAATAGTTTAGTAAAATTAGTGATAAGAACTGTAAAAAATGTTTTCTAATCAAGTCAATTTTACTAGAATTCAGTCTCAACACCGAACGTAGATTGACTAGACATTTGCAGTAAAATCCATATAATTGACAGATTTTTTAGTCATGTTTGCTAGAATTCTAGCAATATTTTAATGATTGTTTTCTCCATGTATTAAAGTCTTGGGTTAAAACGCCGCGCCGCTGCGCTCAATTTTCACTTCTATGCATGAACTACCTTTCACACCAGCAATAAGTTTATTCTTTTATCTTTTTTTTTTTTTCATGAAAAAACGCAAAAACCATTTTGGGTATGTATTGTTTTTGCACCAACCCTTTACATTTGGGGTTTAATTTTCATATCATTTTATTCGTGGACCAAATGTGCATATTGTTACGAGTACTTGCCAATTAAGTTGGTGTGAACATAATTAATGAACATCTTCCCTGATTACATAAGGAATATTCTCGGCTTTCCTGATACATCTAGAAAACACCAACAAAGATCAATGGGAAAACAATTGAATTACTAGACGGCTGTAGAATACCCTAGAAAAAGGCTGAGAAGACTATAAAAGCGGACGAGACACTCACACCGAGTTAGTTGACAGTTTACAGTAACAGCTGATGCAAAGCGATCGATAGGCGATACAGGCGAACCATAGAGGCGATAGTGTTCATAGAGAGCGATAAATAGTGTCTACCGGAACGGCGATTAAAAAGTGACTTTTAGTGAAATAAATTGTGCGGACTTGTTCATAACTGTAGTGTAGTCAAATTAATTTTAGTAATTAAATAAACTCGTTGTTTTGTTTTGTTAATTGTGTTTTCTGTGACCGAACACGTCACATTTGGTGTCAGGAGTGGGATAGTAAGGGAATTGAAGATTCCCGAAGAAAGTTAGTGCGACAGATCGTAGAAGAGGTCCGAAGAGAAGAAGAATTTTGAAGCCTTATGCCAGTAACAAGAAAACAATCAGCAATAATGGAGGAACAAATAAAGGCTTTAATGGAAATGATGAAGGCAATGAAGGCACGCCAGGAAGAAATGAAGGAAGAAATGAAGGCAGGCCAGGAAGAAATGAAGGCAGGCCAAGAAGAAATGAAGGCAGGCCAGGAAGAAATGAAGGAAGAATTGAAGAATAAAATGGAAGCTGGACAGGAAGAAATGAAATTAGCACAAGAAGAAATGAAGGCGGGCCAAGTAGAAATTAAGGCAGGTCAAGAAAAATTGATTGAAGATATAAGAGCAATAAAAATTGAGCAGGAAGGATTGAAAGAACAGTTAAAAGAAGTCAGAACCGAAGTGCAAGAAGAGTGAAAGGAAGTCATAGTAGAAGTGCAAGAAGAATTAAAGGAAGTACGACAAGAATTGGAGACGACACAAGAGAAACTAAGAGATCAGTTGAAAGAAGAAGTACAAAATGAAGTAGAGAAGATGAGACAGAAGTTCGAGAACACTAGACCGGCTAGTGAAGTGAAGTCCGAAGACACTGCGAAAACGATTAGAATTAAACCACCGACTTTCGACGGAAAAGTTTGCTGGTCTGTATACAAACGACAGTTCGAGGCAGCGGCAGAAGCAAACAACTGGAACGATTTTGAGAAAGCAACGGCGCTGGTCATAGCTCTGCGAGGAGAAGCATTGGATGTACTTCAAGGTATTCAAGAGCGCCAACAACGAGACTTCTCTGCGCTGCTAGAGCGACTTGAAATGAGATATGGCGACAAACATTTACAACAAGTGTACCAAACCCAACTAAAGTGTCGCAATCAGAGGACATCAGAAAATCTACAGGAGTTCGAGGCCGATGTGGAACGTCTAGTTAGATTGGCCTATCCTACCGCTCCGCAGGACTTCGCAGACCAGCTAGCAGTCCAAACATTCGTCGATGGCGTGAGGGACCCCGACTTACAGCAAGTTCTCCGTTTAGCCCGCCATAAGACTGCGAGTGACGCACTGGCGCACGCCTTAGAATTCGAAGCTGCAAAACAAGCTTCCAAGGGCCACGTGCGTGTACGCCAAACAGCTGTTGAAGACGACGAATACAAGAATGAAGTTACGAGGCTGATTAAAGAATGCGTCGAAACTGTCAAGAAGACTACCATCAACGATAAGAGAGAATCGGCCAAATGTTGGGAATGCGGGAAGGTCGGTCACTTTTCCCGAGACTGTGGCCAAAATAAAGGAAGACCAAGGTGCTGGGAATGTGGAAAGCGCGGACATTTACAGCTAGACTGCCCTAAACGCCACGAATGCGTCGAAACTGTGAAAAGAACTACAATCGATGATAGAAGAGAATCGGCCAGATGTTGGCAATGTGGGAAGGTCGGTCATTTTTCCCGAGACTGTGGACAAAACAAAGGAAGACCAAGGTACTGGGAAAGTGGAAAGCACCGACGTCTAGAGCGAAACTACCCGGCCGAGGAACGCCGTGCGGATCAACAGCGGCTACAAGTATACGACTTCAGCATCGAGCATCGTGCTGGAAAACAACATGGTAGCGCTGATGCCCTCTCGCGAAGACCATCCTCGAGGAACTGCAAATATTGCATGGCCGCCGAAAAGAAGGAACCAGTCAACTTGGCAAGGATCTGTCAAACGATGGTGGAACCGGAAGAACACTGGCAGAACGAAGACCTGGCGAAAGACCAAGAAAACGACGAAGACATTAAACCGATACTGCGGTGGAAAAAGGCAGGAACAGCACGACCTACCTGGGCAGATGTTAGTAGTACGAGTACCATCACGAAGAGCTATTGGGCCTTATGGGATTCACTCATCGTCGAGAATGGGGTACTAAAAAGAGTGTGGGAAAGCCCTGACGGAACTAAAATTCGACATCAAGTAGTTCTCCCGAAGAACAGAGTCAACGAGGTGCTGACAGAAGTCCATGGAGGTGTTGGTGGAGGACACTTCGGAGTAACAAAGACGTTGGAGAAGGTGCGAGAGCGATTCTATTGGCTAAAGTGTAGAAGAGACGTCGAAAATTGGTGTAAGAAGTGCCCAACGTGTGCGTCAGCCAAGGGACCTCAGACTCGAAGCCGAGGGCGAATGAAACAGTACAATGTTGGTGCCCCATTTGAGAGAATAGCTCTGGACGTAGCAGGACCATTCCCAACAACAGCTGCTGGCAATAAGTACATCTTGGTAGTGATGGACTTTTTTAGCAAATGGCCCGAAGTGTACGCAATCCCAAATCAAGAAGCTACTACGGTCGCTGGAATGTTGGTCAACCAATGGATCAGCCGGTATGGAGTTCCGATGGAGATCCACTCTGACCAGGGACGGAACTTTGAATCCAAGGTATTCCGGGAAGTCTGTGAGCTGCTAGGAGTACAGAAAACTAGGACCACTCCATTACATCCACAATCAGACGGAATGGTCGAACGGTTTAACGCGACGCTGGAAACCAATTTGAAAATGGTTGTCAACGATCACCAGACAGACTGGGACCAGCACATACCTTTGTTCCTGTTGGCCTATCGAAGTGCGGTTCATGAGACCACCGGCAGAACACCAGCCAGCATTTTATATGGAAGAGAGCTGAAGTTACCGATAGACATCCGGTTTGGACACCCAGAAGATCGGCGACCTTCGGCTACCGACTACGCACAGCATCTAGAGGAACGACTCGATACCATCCATAGAGCCGTTCGTAACAAAATCCAAGTAGGGAGTGACCGCATGAAGACCAGGTACGACCGGAGAGCCAACAGCACAGGATTCAGAGAAGCGGACCAGGTGTGGCTTTACAATCCTGTCCGTCGGAAAGGACGCTCACCGAAGCTACAGCGAGCCTGGGAAGGACCTTACACTGTGGTCAGAAGGCTGAATGACGTGGTCTACCGTATTCAGAGAGGACCAAAGGCCAAGATGAAAGTTGTACACTTGGACCGCCTGGCGCCCTACAAAGGTCAAGACATTGATCGGGACGATCAATTCTAAGAAGGGGGCAGTGTTACGAGTACTTGCCAATTAAGTTGGTGTGAACATAATTAATGAACATCTTCCCTGATTACATAAGGAATATTCTCGGCTTTCCTGATACATCTAGAAAACACCAGCAAAGATCAATGGGAAAACAATTGAATTACTAGACGGCTGTAGAATACCCTAGAAAAAGGCTGAGAAGACTATAAAAGCGGACGAGACACTCACACCGAGTTAGTTGACAGTTTACAGTAACAGCTGATGCAAAGCGATCGATAGGCGATACAGGCGAACCATAGAGGCGATAGTGTTCATAGAGAGCGATAAATAGTGTCTACCGGAACGGCGATTAAAAAGTGACTTTTAGTGAAATAAATTGTGCGGACTTGTTCATAACTGTAGTGTAGTCAAATTAATTTTAGTAATTAAATAAACTCGTTGTTTTGTTTTGTTAATTGTGTTTTCTGTGACCGAACACGTCACAATATTATATCAAAACTGCAAGATTTTCCCGGATTTGTCCTCGAAATGGCAGATGTGGATACTGTTATTTATTCAAATTGTTTACAATACAGTTGGTCGTTCTAACAGATGTAATTTTCCGAAGATATTATGTAGTTAAATGTAGTCGCTTAAAGCGGTATGCCGTATTAAGCAATGTCGTACTAAGTAATGTTTTTTATAAGGCGGTCGGACCTTTCATTTTAGTCAATATAAACGGTGTGCTTTTATAAACAATATCGTCATAAACGGTTTGAACTGTATTACTAAATAACAATAAAATGTGGTTAGGTATCATGAAACACTTTTTTCTATTATTGTGGCACTCGATAAGGAGTTTATTCGTAAATTAAAAACATTATTCTCAAGCTAAGGGAAACCGCAATGTGTACCGTGAATTTGTTATCGGCATTTCTGTGGTTAATTATTATTTCCACTTCAACTAGATATCTGCATTAATACATTAATATCCGTTATCATACTCTGGACCTATATTTTACTTACTTTATGGAATTGCACGGAGAAAAATAATCATGATTTTATTACTTGATGAGTCAAGCAAAATTTTTCTAGTAAATAATACTAGAATTCTCATAAAATGTACTTGGTGGTATAAAACAATTTTTCATTCTTTCTAATAATTAGTATAAAAATAATCAAGCTAAATAAGTCTACACTTTTTTTCTCTACCTCTCGATTATTTTATCGTGTCGTAAAGAAAAAAAATACTAGAATGAGAATAGTTCAGTAAAATTAGTCATAAGAACTGTAAAAAATGTTTTCTAATCAAGTAAATTTTACAAGAATTAAGTTTCAACACCGAACGTAGATTGACAGATTTTTTAGTCATGTTTGCTAGAATTCTAGCAATATTTTCATGATTGTTTTCTTCGTGTGCAAGGCTAATAAGCGATAACTGTAACTACTTTGAAATAAAAAAAACTTGTCATTTTAATTAAGTGTTCCAAGTTTAGTGACAGCAGTGCAACACTAGCCTAATATTACTTTATTAATTTATTTCCTCTACAAACCCACTTTATAAACAACTAAAAGAAATTCCTTAAAAGGGAAAATCAAAAGTAGTGAGACTACATTAATTAGATACTGATGATTAACAATTTATTTTAAATCGTGGTGTGGGCAAAACAATGGAATTAAATGGCTAAATTTTGATTAAAACGAAAATAAACACCGTACAAAATGGAATCAGGAAGAAAAATGTGTCGGGCACGAATTTGATATAAATTTTCTACGTTGCTCCTCTTCAATATTTATTTTGAGTTCACTGAGCCGACAGGAGCAACCGACGGTAAATAACTGTTGCACTTAGCCCTTCTAGATGTTAACGGTCGTAAATTAGTCCTCCGAGAAAAGACGAGAAAAGATAGGGACAGGAAGCGAAGTGAGCGGCAAATCGCTTATTTATTTGCTGCTAAATTTTCTAACCGATAGGGGAGGAATTAGTGACTCGTTGGTTGCCATAATGAGTCTCTTTATAATTTTAAAATTTTCCACTTAATAAAAAGTAACTACGATGTTCCTTAACTGATTAGCCTTTTTGATTATAATTTTTAATTGGATCATTCCATATCTGTTTTTGATGTGAAACATCTATAGGCGCGGGTAAACCGATTGTTGGCGTGGCGATCGTGGCGATTGCATGCCGTAGCGAGGCTCACCATGCGCAAGCGCCTGTACGATTCTCTTCCCACTCGGTTCGACGGTGTCGTTTACTATAGTAACACTAGAAGATGGAAGTGAATTAATTATGATTGTTGTGTACATTTTACCTAATAAAAAAATGAATGATATTTCATTTTACTTGAGAAATTATTTCCGTACAGTCACAGAGGTTCAATAATTTTTAAAACCAATAAAGATAAACTACCATTGATTTTAGCTGGAGATTTCAATGTAAATTTTGCTAATGATGAATCAATGCCATTAATTATGTTCCTCCAAAAAGAATTTGAATTGCAAATTAACAACAATCCAAGAGAACCTACTACCAGATATGCAACAACAATAGATGCTGTATTTATTAGATGTCCTGATAATGTTAGGTCCAATACTTTTGTAACATACTTCAGTTATCCTCGACCAATTATCACAGTAATGCTGTCAGAGGCAACATCGAATATAACTATTACTGAAGTCACTGATTAAAAGAATTGAGTTGTCGCAATTAGAAATAATTTTTTTGTTTTTTAATTTTTGTATTTAATAAAAATAAATGTTTAATAAATAAATAGTCATCATTTTGAGAAAAAAAATTCGTAATATTTGATTTTTTCATTATGCCATATTTAGTTCCTGTCGTAACATTGTCTTTCATGCATATTACTTGTGCAAACTCAATGTTTCACATCTGCCAGGCGTCCCGTGACGGCTCACATTTTTTTGATATTGGTTTACAAAGGACCCCGCACAAATCGAATGTTTTGGACCCCGGTCAAATTTTCTAAAATTGGGGTATAATATACTTCATGACGTTCTGATCAAATGTGTCTCTAGACACAAAGTAGAAAAATGGACAGTTTTCGAGATATCGGGATTATAAGAACCGTAAATAGACCAAGGAATCACATTAACTTCAAAAATAAGATCTTTCGCTAATAAATGTGGATATTAAAGTTGTTGATAATTAAATAGGACCCCAAGTCGTGACCTGCAAGGTCAAACAGAGTTTCATGACAAGATTACATGCAGAATGTGAGAAAAGGTCCGGGTCCGAGGGCGTGACAACAGCAACAATTTTTTTCCTAATTAACTTGAGGTTATCTGTAGTAGGTATGATTTAATCAATTAATTATGAATTAATGGATTGAAGAGTAACTACTATAAATAAAAAAAAATTCTTCAATTGTACAGTTTTTGATTTTAGTCTTGTGGGTGAGTTTCATATATTTAATTCTGTTTTGAAAGTTGAGTTACTCACCCTGTGCCACTGTTTTTTTAGCCGCAAATGAGTTCGATTTCCGTTTTCCATCCACCTCATCTTCAATAACGATTACAGCATTATTTTCTTCAACCGCTTCCGTAGTAATGGTTTCGGTAACATTTTCACCATTTTCATCAAGTTCATCTATAATGAATGTTATTTTATTAACAAGAAAATCAATGAAAATAAATTATGACGCAACAAACTATCGAAACAATTGTTAAGACGCAATAAAGGTGTAGAAATTGTCACAAGTGTTTTTTTTTTTATAATTAATTTTTACCAAGTACCTTTATAATCTTTTAATTACTAGCTGACCCGGCCACGCCTTGCTGTGGCTCTTTTAACTTTTAATAACAGTTAAAACAGTTAATTTTAAATTTTTTAATACAATTAGATTAAAACGATGGTTATGTCGTAAACATAAATACATATGACGTGGAATAGTTTGTAGCATGAAGAAATCGAATCATGGCGCCATCTAGCCAAGATAAGAAAAGATTATGAAGTGTTGCGTTGTTAAATTGACTTACACCGCCATCTGTTAGAAACTTTAGGAATCTACAAATAATTCCATAATCGACATAAATACTATCCTATGTTTTAAATTGGACCAAATTAAACACAGTAAGCCAATTTTAATAAAACTTGGTTCAATAGTTCCTTATCCTACACAAACATTATAATACAATATTTTTGTATATCTACTTATACCAGCTGCGTAAATATTCGCGTTTAGCGAGTAGGTACATAACGGTTTGGACCATCTAGGGCAGGGATGGCGAACCATTGGCACTCGTGTGATGGCACGCACAAAAACAAATTTTTCTTTTAAGTTATCTTTTTTAATAGAAATGAATTACAAATTATTAATCTACACTTAATTTATAATTTATGATATAAATTTGTAGTACTGAATACCTGTCTTAGTATATTAACTAGAACCGTCAAATTATACATTTTATTATTAAAATATCGCCTGAATTCTTTCGAAGTATATACAGATGCGCATTAGATAAAAATTTTTGCGTATCCAGTTTCACCTTCTTAAGGTATTTGAATGTTGTTGCTGTCGCAGCGGTCGAATCAAAATTTATTTTATATCCTGATACAATACCATTTGAAAAATTAAATTTAAAAGTCCTTCAGTGGTTAAATTTTAATGAATTAGAAATGGAATTAGTTGAACTTCAGTCAAGTACCATATAGAACCAAAAATTTGTTGATTTAAGAAATGATTTAGAAATTATTGAAAGTAATCGATTATTGGATAAAATAAATAAAATTGCCGAAGATGAAATTCTAACTATACATGGAATTCAGTTCCTGACACATTTAATTTTTTAAAACTTTAAAAATATTAGCAAAGGCAATTTTATCAATATTTTAATCGACGTGGGCATGTGAATCTCTATTTTCAGAATTAAATTTTATAAAAAATAAATATAGGAATAGAATGACGGATGAGTCGAGCTCTGCATGCGTACTGTTTCAACATTTTCAATTAACTAAATATGAACCAGATATTAAATCTTTATCATCTTGTGTACAGCAACAAAAATCACATTAAAAACAATTTTTTTAACGTGAATTTTCTTTCTAGCATATTGCTTTTTGTAAAACTTGATTAATAAAAAATTGTTTAAATATGAATTGCTTTTATTTGTTTATTTAATTACTCTAACGTATAGTTTCACCACGCTAACATTTCGAATGAAATTTTATTGTGGCACGTTACCTATTTAAAAAAGAATTTTTATGACTTTGTGGCACGGACATCAAAAAAGGTTCGCCATCCCTGATCTAGGGTTTGGACATCGAATATTTCCACTATAAGGTACCCCCTCCGGCGTCTAGCCTCGCTTATATTAATAGTGGAAGAAGTGGGAATACATGTAACTCAGTCATTATTGATTGTACACTCTTCATATGAGATTTTCGCTAATTATTCAACTTTCTGGTAATAAATATTAGTGAATATATACACTAAAACCTTCCTTAAACGATGCCTTATAAAATAGTGAAAGTCTCATTGAAATTCATGCATTGGTTCCCGAGATTTGCAGTAACATACACGGACAGCGGACTTGATTTTATACCTACTATGTAGAGATACATAAATATGTAGGACTCATTCAAGATTTTAGGAGTTTCAATTGTATTTTTAACTTATATTTGTCAATTTTTATGTATTTTGCGTACATGTATATTAGCTTTGAAATATTGTATTTTCCTCTTATAAGCAATACAGGTCAGGAACTTCTAAATATAGAAATTTTAGTAGTGCAATGTGAAAGTAAAAAATTACTTTTTTCTTATTGTATTCGGTTTATTCTATACAAAAGTTAGTCGAAGCCTGATACTATTTCAATTGGATCATTTATCAGTTTCTTGTTAAAGAATATTGCCTTCTTTTTTTTCAATTTCCGCTTCATTTTCCATTGAGATTGGAAATTTTATTCAAACAAGGTCTAATCTGAATAAATTGAACTACTTAAGGAACAATTTCTTTCAAAACATCTCTGTAAGCACTTTCTTTTAGTGTTTCGAAGAACATTTACCCATTTAACAACTCAAAAACTATATAAAGTAACAGTTTGTAGAAATTTATAGAAAATGACCATATCTGTATGTGCGAAAGGAGATCATTCTCAAACGTAGCGAATAAAAGATAACAAGTTATGGTTGACAAAGTTCTTATGGTTTGAAATTGAATCAAAGGGATTTTCTGACCAGAAATTAGCCCTCGTGAAGTGAAAACGATTCGTATAGAGTTGATTTTTTCTACTTATTGAAGATTAGTTTGAAGTTAAATAAAAGCAAGAAGGTTCTGTTGTTAACTGCTTAATATATTATTTGTGTCATATGTCTATTTGGCCCACATCATGCATTACAATCGTTAGAATTCATTTCCCATAGATAACATAACATTGACATATCGTACACGGACAGCGGACTTTATTTTATACCATGTAGCTAATAATAACAATTTATTGTGTTTATTTATTGAATATACTTAAAAATCACAAAATATTTACAGAGTTCACAGTGCTGTCTATGCATATCATTATCAAATTTAAAAAGTTATCTACTTAAAAAATTACATTTCGCTATTGTACTCAGCAACATAACATTCAATAGTTAAAGTTAACTAATGTGAAGATTGATATTTCATATGATTTTCAATATAAATTGTTGTTCGTTCGTACTCGAATAATTTGTAGGGATGATCATGGCATTACCATAAATAACATATTTATAATTAAATTTGAAACAACGGATTCGTAACTATAAATGTTAATAATTTAATTAATTGTACTGCCATCACCGTCTGTTTTATTCAAAGAGCATTTTATATTTGAACAGCTGGTTATTCAAATCAGTTCGTAATTTTCATTGAAACTTTAATCGGACAATCGCGCTTTTACTAACTTTATAAAAGCGTTTAACCGGTTGAAGTAATTTGTAACAATTTAACAAAAGATAGATTGTCAAGATTTTAATATTTGTCTGTTGTTGTTGATTTGTTTTGACGAACTTAATGTTTCCAATATTATTTAAAACTCAAGAGTCTTTGCTGGCCTTTTATATAAAAATCTTAATTGTCTGAAATATGTAAGGTATGTGCGCTTCAGTTTGTATTAAACTTGATAGTGGAAAATTGGTGGAGCCCACTAGACATTTGTCAAGAAGTTCAGGAATGGTTCCCCATTGCCTGTATACTGGGTGTCCTTTTTTAAATTGTACACTTGAATATTTCGTTAGGGTAGTTCTAATAATTCTACAAGTTGCCTCGTTTAGAGGTGGATACAGGATAGTGACCTACATTCTTTTAAAGCTTTCCTTAAATTGAAACCCCTATTTGAGGCCCCAAATTCGGATTTTCACGTTCGGGTGTGATTTTTCTTTTGAATGACCTGTGGAGCTTATTTCGAAGACAAAACATTTCAAACTAGGCGTCTGAATATTTTATCAGGGAAGCCACCAAGCCGAAAGAAACTACTACTACTACAGATGTGGTTAAGTTCGGAAAGAGATCATGACTTTCCCCTTAAAAGTCAAATTACCCCATTTTGGTCCATCTCATGAAAGACTAAAACGCAATGAACCCCATCAATAGTAGTAAGGTTTGTTATCCGTTCTATTAAAATAAGATTTTTGATTTTAGAAGGTTTGTTAGGGCTTGCCCTATTAAATTTTCAAATAGGTAACCCATCATTATCATTAATGCAAAACTTAATTATAGGTCTTAATTACTAACTGCAGATGCTTGTAATGCTTTGCATCATATTTTCTCATGTACCTATATCAAGCTAGCTCGACAAATTTATTTTTTCGATTTCTGACTTGCACTATAATTTGTCGCTAATTTGTTTCCAAATCCAAAAAATTGTTACTCGTGCCGTTTAGCCATAATCAGCTGGTATGCTAGCTTGATATCAAACTGGCACTACATATGGCATATCTCGAAAAGGAAATGTCGTAGGATATTACTGTAGAGACCATAATTTGTCGCTGAAAGATGACACATTCAACGAATTTGTCACTAGTCTTATCTCCAGCTGATAAGCGAATGTCTGCTGGAAAACCATCAAACAATTAATTAAGGAATTCTCTGTTACATTTTTTTAAGAGATCGGACTTATTTACCAAATTTTTTAAATTAGGTTTTCCCTGCTTCCCCCAAGTTGGACAACACGTTACCTTTCGAGAGTTTGATGGTTTCCCAAAAGTTTTATGCTTATCAGTTGGAGATAAGACTAGCAACAAATTCTTTGAATGTGTCATTTTTCAAAGACAAATCAGCGACAAAATATGGTCTTTACAGAAATATCCTACAACATTTCCTTTTCGAGATACGCTATGTGTAGTGCTAGTTTGATATCAAGCTGGCATAACAGGTGATTATGGCGTAACGGCACGAGCGACAAATTTTTGGATTTGGTAACAAATAAGCTACAAATTATAGTGCAAGTCAGAAATTGGAAAAAGAACTTTGTCATGCTAGCTTGATATACCTACATTATTTTCTCTGATTGCAAATCTTCAGATCTGATAGGTTTAAAATATTTTCTATGGGGTTTCATCCACAACCAGAGAAAATCTTGTATTAATAGTACGGATAACAAATATTACTATTATTGCTGGAGTTTATTGCATTTTTGTCATTCATGAGCTGGGCTAAAATCGGCCAAAACTGATTTAACTTTTAAACGAGTTTTATGGGGACGGTCATGATTTCCTCTTTGGTTGGTGGCTTCCTTGATGAGATATTCAGTTGCGTGGTTTTCAAAATAACCTTCACGCGTCATTTAAAAAAAAAACAATTAAAAGACCCTCCTTACACATGAAATTGAGAGCTCTTCCGGAATTTCGATCCAAAGATAGGGGTTTCTATTAACAAAAAAAAAAAAACGAAGTGGCCTTCAAATAACTTAAAACTTCACCTTCAAGGTCACTATCGTTTGTCCCCCTTTGAACCCTGCAATTTGTACAGATTCTTTTTCGATTAGTTACTTTCCTGGTAATAATCGAAATTGTAATTAATCATGTCTTGGTTCACTTGATGAAAATTAATAGTCACTTGTAAAGGAAAACACATGTTTAATTTTGAAAAATTTATTGTAACTTAACAAATGTTTCGCTACACTGTAGCTTCATCAGAAGTAGATAATTACTTAAACTACTCGCTTTTAACTTAACTAAAAAAACTTTTAGGTGGTGGGCGCGATGTCCTCCCCGACTTAAATTCTTGTGCAAAGTCGGAGGGGAAGGGCGAAAGGCCCTCTTAAGCCTCCTTCAAGAATCGTGGCAATGGGTGGATAGCGGTTTGGGGGAGAAATATGAGGCGGACGAAATGAAGACAGAAGAGAAGTGAAAGGCTATCTGTGGAATATTACTACCCCAGCATTTGCCTAATGACCACTACACCATGCCGCTCGGTAAACTACTAACGAAAACTTATCTAATTAATACTATTTTGGGTTAAGACCGTAAGAGGGGTGGGGGAACAATATGAGTAATGGGGAATTATTTAAATCTAATCGATCATTTAACAGTAAATCTGTTTCTTTTGAATTCATTTGTTTCCAATAATGATAACTTATTATTGTTTGTGTTTGTATGTAAACTAAAAAAATATTATGCAAAAACTATATTAATATTGCATTCAAAATAAATAACTCAGTTTCTAGGTTTATAAAAAAAAATAAAGATAAAAATGATAAAGATTACCAATCAGGTTTTACTAACTATTAAATTGTGGTTCTTGCGATAACATTTATATAGGGAAAACAAAAAGAAATTTCAAAAAAGAATAAACGAACTTATATATATATATAGGTCATTTAAACTTAAAAACTAGATTCCAACTACGCAAAGCACCTAATTTTAAAAAATCATCATTTTCATACAAAATATGTTAGTTTACATATAAAAACAAATAATAAAAAGTTATCATTATTGGAAACAATGTAAATAAATAAATAAATAAATAAAAAAGTGCCGGCCAAGTGCGAGTCGAACTCGTACAAACCTGTATATATGTGAAGTAACTACAAATTTAAGGTTTTCGGAATTTGTCCTTTATATGTGCTATAAAACATTGCTTCATGCCAAATTTCAAGATTCTAAATCGACTGGAAGTACCCTTTAGGTTTTGATTCCCTTGCGAGTAGTTGCGAGTTTGAAAATATGCGGCTTAAATTGCTGTTTCTTTTGATTGCGTTGATAAAGAAGTTTGATTTTGTTACAGCTTAAAGGTATTATAGACCTGAGTATTTGATATGAATTTCAATTTAATACCTCTACGCGTTCATGAGGAAAGGGGTAGTAACTTTAAAATTATTAAAAATATTTTTATTATATGATGTAACTAAAAATTTACGGTTTTCGCAATTTTTCCTTTATCTGTGCTATAAGACGTTGCTTCGTACCAAATTTCAAGATTCTAAGTTCACGGGAAGTCCCCTGTAGTTTTTGATTCGAAAATTTGCGGAAATTTGCGGCATAAACGGCTGTATCTTTTGATTGAGTTGGCTTAGAAATTTTATTTTTTTACAGCTCCAAGGGACAATAGACCTGAGTATTTAGTATAAATTTTAGCTTGATATCTCCACGCGTTCCTGAGAAAAAGGGTCTTGACAGACGGACGGACGGACGGACAACGAAGTGATCCTATAAGGGTTCCGCTTTTTCGTTTTGAGGCGCGGAACCCTATAAACATATTTACTGTTAAACGATCAATTAGATTAAAATAATTCTCCATTACTCAATTTGTTCCTCCACCGCTCTTACGGTCCTAACCCAAAATAGTATAAATTAGATAAATTTTCGTTAGTAGTTTAAGTAATTATCTACTTCTGATGAAGCCACAGTGTAGCGAAACAATTGATAAGTTACAATAAATTAGTGAAAATTAAACATGTGTTTTCCTTTACAAGTGAATCGAAATTTTGTTTAAGTTGATCGCTTGGTGAAACATTTTTAAATATTTCTTTTTGTTGTTATATATTTCACTGGTTTATTTATAATTTCTATAACATATAAGATATTCGGATGGGTAATTTAAAACGGGAACGTTAAGAGAAGAGAAAATGGTTTTGTATGCCTATACTTATGATTACCTGTTAACAAATAAATATTTTTTAATTTTAAATTTCTCGAACGATATTGCAAAATTTTAGATATGTTACTTTATACCTTGGCTTATATACTTAAAGGATGCTAGTAACAAACCATTTATATACATTTTCAAATTGAATATTTAAACTTCTTAAGCTACCATTGAAAGTTACCCACAAACCTATAAATGTTCGTCGATAAATTGGGTACGTGGTGGCATTCGACATTTCCGGTCCGACTGTCCGATAATACAATAATTTATCGCGTGTACTACAAATGCTCAAACATTTTCTACACGCATTGCATTCATGTCTTTGCAAAGGGAGGCAATCTATTACGTGAACATTCCGTTTTCGTTCGTGGTAGGCGTAATATAAAACGTTTCCCGATCGGTTATTGAAGGAAATATTGCGGCATTGCGAGAGGGTTTGCTGCAGACCTAAACGGTTCGTGTTCGGAGAAACTTCGAGGATTAATAACATCGTGCGCACTAACGACTACCGATCCTTAGGAAGGATTATTATTGCCGAGCAATTTTTGTTTCAACTACACGCCATCAAACCCACCGAGATTTCCTTAACCACAAATTAAGTATTGTTTTGACCTACATTCCTAAACTAATATTTTATGGGGAATAAATAAGTTGTTTAATGGCAATTCCAAGACGTCTTAGTAATTAGGTTACCTACTTAATTTTTGTTCCTAGTTTCGGAAAACTTAGCTCAACTGTAGGTACTATTGACTTTTCATTTGGAGAATACTTCATTATTATTTATATTTTGTGCTTAATATATAACAAATTTTCCTTAATATACCTATGCAGATATTTTTATGGAAGAACCATCCAAAGGGTTTATAATTTGCACAAGTATAAATAATAAACTTTCATGTTGTAATAGCAACTTGCAAAAATTATTAACTATAATATAAAGGGTGTCGCAAAACTTCGTGGGCATGCAGCAACCATAGCTTTCTGGGAACCAAATAAGTCAATTTAATCGCATTTATCTAAGTATATACCAAATACCGTGAGAGGGTGGCAAATGTGAGAACAATAATCGTTTTTCTTCGATTAATCAAGAATGCCTATGTCCTACGTCCACGGAGTTTTGAGACACTATAAATTATGCTCTCTTTATGTCACTATTGTTTATACACGGAGAAAACTAATCATGATTTTATTACTTGATAAGTCAAGCAAAATTTTTCTAATAAATAATACTACAATTCTCATAAAATGTACTTGGTGGTATAAAACAATTTTTCATTCTTTCTAATAATTAGTATAAAAATAATCAAGCTAAATAAGTCTAGACTTTTTTTCTCTACCTCTCGATTATTTTATCGTTTCGTAAAGAAAAAAATACTAAAATGAGAATAGTTTAGTAAAATTAGTGATAAGAACTGTAAAAAAATGTTTTCTAATCAAGTCAATTTTACTACAATTCAGTCTCAACACTGAACGTAGATTGACTAGACATTTCTAGTAAAATCTCCTTGAGCATCTGATCGTCTATATAATTGACAGATTTTTTATATTCTGGTCAATTTAGACATTCGAAGCTACATAAATTCCCGCCAAGCTGAAAATCAGTAACATAGTTTAAAATATGATTAAAAATAAAATTTGAAAGTTCCCCATTTTTCCCCTGTATGGAAAATTTTTTATTCAAGGTCAAAGGTCAAAAAAATGAGTTTTTCGCGATTTTCAGAAAAACGGTAAGTTTTACCATAAAAATACTTCAGACAAAAATTGTAGATCATAAAATTATCTATAAAATATGTATCAATGTTGTTTTTCCTAAGAGCCACCGTTTCTGAGATATCAGGTAAAATGAAACCCAGTCCCTTATTTTATACGCCAGTGTATCCTCGAGACAACATCTGTCTCCTGTTCAATTGTATGCGTGGCTAGGGTCTTATACCTGCTTTATGTCAGTGTGCCCAATAAATGAAATAATGTTAGTCTCAGGGTTGCCAGATTAGGGGATTTTCCCCAAAAAATAGGGGATTTCTTTCATTTGGGATATTTTTTGGGGATATATTTTTCAGGGGAATTCTTCTGGGGAAAAATTTTCCTCTACAATCTTTTTTCTATTCGCACTAAATATTTTCTAGTTCTTGGGGATTAATTTGTCATTTAGCTCATTTTGGGGTATTTTAGAGATACATATTTTATAGATAATTTTATGATCTACAATTTTTGTGTGGGGTAATTTTATGATAAAACTTACCGTTTTGCTGAAAATCGCGAAAAACCTTGAATAAATTTTTTTCCATACAGGGGAAAGATGGGGAACTTTCAAATTTTATTTTTAATCATATTCTAAACAATCTTACTGATTTTCAGCTTGATGGGGATTTATGTAGCGTTACTCTCATTTTTTGGTCTAATTTGACCGGACTATTAGTTATGTTTGCTAGAATTCTAGCATTATTTTCATGATTGTTTTCTCCGTGTAGAGAACCTCTCTTGATAAGGATAACTCTCAAATGGACAGTCTCGAATCATTCGTAAAGAATCTCCGTATCTTAATTGCAGCCGCACATAAGCATGAAATCTACAACTGAAAATAAAAATTGATTGAGTAATTTTTCAAGAAAATCAACGAACAAACTCGTAGTCTTTATACTCCACCTATACGGTGGTATAATTGTTTTTTATTAATTCCACATATGAGGTGCTAAGATCGCGGAGCCCCTGTTTTAAGATGATTTTGCTGTTTAGAAATTTTAAAACCTTAAATTAATTTCCAGGTTGGGTTATTTATTGTTCAGCGACGTTGATATTCCGATAATAATGTCTCTCGTTTCACTCTTGATGTAATAAAATTGACGGCTAGCTAATTTATTTAAGAGATGATATAGTAGAGACATAAATTAGAAAGCAGTTGATCGAATGGCAAACAGCGTAATATGAAGCCATTGAAATTGTCAAGCCAGTGATATCGAAATTTGCGATAAGCCAGTGGCTTAGAATGGATGACCTGGTGACCTATTTGTCAATTTATTACTTTTTTGAAACAGGTCACGAAATATGTGTATCTAACAGAGAATTAATCGAAAATGTTTCCAGGTAAATGTAATTAGAAGGGCTTTGCTTTTCTTCCCTTCTTTATTAAAATATTTTTAACTTTATTAATATTCAATTGTAATTGAAGTTATATATTGGAATATGGAATTTCTACAATTTTTTATTTAGGGGCGGCTGTTCATAAAATACGTCACGCTAAAATGAACTTTTTGTGACCCCCTCCCCCCGGTTGTCACGCTGTGTAACACTTTATGTGACCCCCCCTGTAAATATTACGTCACAAAAACTAAACAACCTCCCCCCCTGAACTTGATAAATTTTGATAGTCAAAATAATTATTTTATTTTCATAATAAAATTTAAATAAACTAATAAAATCTTTTGTAACGAACAAATAAATAATATTTCTATTTATCAGAAGTCCAAGGATTCTGTAAAAATTCAATAAAATTTTTTGATGAACGGCGAACGTCACGTTGCCGTGGACCCCCTGCCACCCCCTGTCACATCTTGTCCCACTTAGCAAGACCCTTGCCCCCCCTTGTATGCGAACGTATTTTATGAACGGCCCCTTACATTAGATTTCTATTAATTTTATTATCATGGCTGAAGGTATTTGTACGAATTTTGCTATGCCACAGCTTTGTCGTTAGTAAAACACAACTTAAATATAATCTATACACTTTAATAATTGTAATTTCTAGTAAATAATTAAAATTATAAATATGCAACAATTTCAGCAAACTGTTTAATGTCGTCCTGGCAGACTTTTAACTAAAATGAAAAATTTTTAATGGATGGTAAATAGAATGACGTAAAACGCAGAAAATTTTCTTTAAGCAATAAAAGACTCAATTAGGAGTAACGGTAATCTCTTTAAAAGTTTCTCGGAAATCAGACATTGTAAATGCTATTTTTTCTACAATACTGCATTCTTGGAAACATTCCTAATTTATTGAAGTATCTCTTTGAGCTTTTTAAACTTATTACTCGGAGAAAAGTAAGTGGGCACATAAAGCGATCAGAAAATATTCTCGGAAAAATACAGCAGACAAAACATTTTTCGTTATAATCATTTGATAGGTAGAAACTAAGAAAAAATATTTCGGAACTCGCTTAAAATTGTGTGAGTGTAAAGTCTTAGTCAGAAGTTACTTAAATACAGTTTAATTATATTTCAGTTTCAATTTTACATAATATGTGATTCTGTGAATAGTAAAACAAAAACATCAAATTGTTTCAACACTTTTTTTTAACAATTTTTGTCCAAGCTGCCATTGTCAAGAGTATTATCAAATACGACCAAAAGTTTTGACAATAGTTCAGTTTTGTACGTACAGTCTTATTTATCCATTATTAATCTTCCTATTTGAAATTTTAAACCTGAATTAGAAATTAGAAATTTTTAACGGGTTTTTTTTTTTGATGCAGCAGTGTAGATTTTGTAAAGGGGAAGCTGAATTTGATAACAAGATGACAGTATATTTTTCTCAAAAATAATTATTTTACGTTGATACGAAACTAAGTTCAAATTTTTATTTAGGAAACAACTGAATAAATGGTACAAAAAAGTAGTTAAAATACTAATCTTGCAGGAACTTGAGAAGGTGGGCAGTTTACAGTTTGTGGGGGGGGGGCAGAGACACCCCCTGTGCCCGCCTGGCTACGCCCATGTTACTTTCTATGAGTAGAAAACGTATAGCAGAATCGAGAAGATCCTCTAGCAAGAGTATGCAACAAGGCGTTACGTAGTGTCAGTGGCGTAACTACCATAGGGCTAGACGGGGCAGTGCCCCGGGGCCCCCAAGCTCAGGGGGCCCCTCGGACTCTGACTTACAAACTATAAATTGTGTTAGAAATATCCACTAACTTTTATTAAAAAAAAACTATATTAATTCATTTATCCAGTTATTCATTCGTAAACTCTGCGTGTAGAACCAGGACGTGCCCTGCTATGCACAATAAAGAACTGATGATAAAGTAGCTTTGCAACTTTAAAGTATTTAAATGTAACTACATTTTTATATTTTGATTTGTATTGATAAAATTTTGATTTGTCGTAACCCAGATTCGTCGTAAAACGTACCTATAGTCGTTCAAGAAAGTGGTTATTGGATTAAAAACCTCTACATAAGTATATAAATACGTAGTGAACTTTTTTTTTGGATAAATTGGTATTAAGTTGTCTTATTTTGATGAAACGCACTATTCTGCACAATAGTCCCAATTTAATCGTTTCCATTTCTATATTTTTCATAAATTTTGTAATTTTAGTTCGTTAGGGGAAGAACCTATTCTTTTTTAAAAATTACGCCCTGTAATTAATTATGGTATTCTGCTACCCAATGACCTGTTACAATTGTTATTTTTAATTAATCCATAATCGTTTCTTATAACCTTCTAATTTCCTTTGACGGCGGTATTTTACCGATAAGGTTTATCGAACTTTTGCTACTTCCTGAAAAACAAAACCAACATTACTTGCAACTTTAGGATATTTATTTAGGTCAGTAAAATTTTCGAAAGACGACAGAGATATTTGAGTGCCTTTGCCATATTCTATACTCACAATGTTAGCGTGTTTCTTATTGATCTTTAATTTGATTTCTATTACTATACAAAAATACATTATTATTTATTAATAAGTTTCCGAAACGAGAGCAATTTAGTAATCAAAGTATTGATATAAATAACTATACATTTTTTGTTGTAACGTTTTGATTATTGTTTATAATAAATAATTAATATTAAAATATGTGTCATAAAACCAATTTACTATAATAAATAATTGACACTAACGGTAAACATCACTAAAAAGAAAATCAAAGGGATTAATAACAATTAAAAAAGAAAAAAGTGCAAATTTTGTGTTGAGTAGGTACCAAGAGTTCAAAAGATTATGAAATAAATTGCTAAGGGTGTGTGAGACTCTCATGAACATTAACATTGATATAACAATTTTATTAACTTTTTCTCTTAAACAATTGAGGGCACAAAATATAAACACCCAATATATCTTAACAAAAACAGGAGCAAGGGTTACGTTCTCGTAAATTAACGGCAATATTCTCTGTTTATTAGTTCAGAAAATTGGTGAATAGGGTAATAAGTAAAAACCAGTATTACTCTTAAATAACGGAGGGAACAAAAAAGTTAATTCCCAAAATACAATACATATGTTAACAAAAATGTAAGCAATTTATTACGAAAGATTTCCTATAATGTTAATACACACGTATATGGGCCAAACCAGTAGATGCTTCAGACCTATTATAAAAGAACATAAAAAGTTTTGAATATAAAGCTTTAGTTCAACTTGTGAGAATCATAATATATAACGAATATACATTTTAAAATAAAATTATAAAACGTAGACATAGAAAAAAAACTTAATCTATTTAAAAATAATTTAATTAATTAATACCAATACCACTTATAGTGACGTACCTAGGTAATCAAAGGTTCGGGGCATAAAATAAAATAAGGTCACAACTAAACTATTTAAAATCGTTTGTTCCGTATTCGTCGTGTTCCGAATTCGACGTACTTCAGATTTGTCATAATTCAGATTCGTCGTAATACAATCGACTCCATAATAAAATAAAATACCAAATACAAATTGTAACTTATTTTAATTAACAAATTAAAAGTATTTTATGAAAATAAAAGAAAATATTTACTTGTTACCTTTCAAAAAATACGGTCCTGTGACAGACACACAGACAGCGGAGGCACGTTAATAGGGTCCCGTTGAGCACCCTTTGGGTACGGAATCCTAATTAAGTAGAGATTTTTAATCCAATAACACCACTTTCTTGACTGACTATAGGTACGTTTTACGACGAATCTGGGTTACGACAAATCAAAATTTTATCAATACAACTCAAAATATAAATAAGTAGTTACATTTAAATACTTTAAAGTTGCAAAGCTACTTTATCATTAGTTCTTTATTGTGCATAGCAGGGCACGTCCTGGTTCTACACGCAGAGTTAAGGAATTAATAACTGGATGAATTAATATATATAGGTTTTTTTTTAAATAAAAGTTAGTGGATATTTCTAACACAATTTATAGTTTGTAAGTCAAAGGTAACTGTAGTAAAATTGCTACGTGTATTTTGTCATATTCCTAAACTTAGTTGAAATGAATTGTGTAGTATTATTACAATAAAGTGTACTGAAATTAATAAACAATTTCACTATAATTTGTTTAACAAAATTACAATATTTGTATTGTAATTTTACTAAACAGATTATAGGTAACTCTTTAGTAAAATTACTACAAACGTTTTGTAATTTTCCCCAATTTAATTGGAATTAATTGTGTAGTAAATTTACAAAACTGTATTTTACTTTTACTATATCGTGGTGCGTCACAACTTCCAATAATTGTTTTGTAAAATTACCATAGAAATTTCTAACAGTGTAGATTCAGCGAAATGTAGTTCTGATTATATAAAGTAATAGAGAAATCTTTCTTTCGACCCTCAAAATTCCTATCAATATTTTTATGAAAGGATACATTAGATAAAAGACCTAGGTACAAAGTGAACCTTTTCTTCAATTTGAACCATTCCCTCCTCCTCCTTTTTAATTAAAAGACAAAATGAAATTATAACATTATTTATAATGAAGAAAGTTGAGGTGAGATTTTCTATGATTCCTATCTTTTTAGGGGATATTTAATGAGTTTTCGTTGAACACTAACACCTAACCTAATATAATCTATCCTAACCTAACGTAACCTAAACTTTCTCTAATGAGAGCTTTTGTGCTTCTAAAAATCAAATAAATATTTAAAATTTTTGTATATTATCAATTTCCTTTGTTTATAATTTGAAAACCATATAATAAAAGTTCATTGACTCACTCACTACTGTGATCTTTCGCATTTCACTTTCATGTTTTTGTTGTATATTTCCCAGGACTATGGCATTCGATGCGTCATTATTTGTGTTGGTGTTGTTTTCATCGTCGACCTTTCCCATTCTGGTTTTCCCTTTGTTTGCCATGTTCACCCCGTCTGAGCTCGTATTATGTTAATCGCACGACACATATTGTTGTACATGGTAAAATGAAGGTAACGTTCTCTCCGCACGATTTACGTCACCGATAAAGCCCTCGTTGTACAATCACACAGGCGACCACAAAGAACTGCTTATAACTACCGCGATCAATCAAGAGGTTTCATTTCTCATTTCTGGAATGGCACCGAATTTCCTTCGCATTTAACAACAAAAATATGTGTGTGCCTGCGATTTGTTTATGTATAAAATTGAAACAAAGTAAACCGCAGTGTTTCCTTTTTGCTTCTTTATGTATTTACATACTGGGTGTCTCGCCAAACATGGAAACAAAGAACTCAATATCGTAAGAACAGTGCGAAGTAGTTAAAAAAACAATGAGAAGAATTAAGGGATTTTTATTTAACTAGAAAGAAATGACGTTGTCATTTACAATACGTGACGTCAACAACAAAGCAGAAGAACCCGGACTAATTTAAAATGGCTGGGTCCGGTCATTTAAAAAAATGTAGTTTCAGGAGAAAATTATAAAAATGAAGGGTCCCCTTTTGAAATAAAAAAAAAGTGAGGTCAACATCGATAATACTTGCTCCCGATATCGGCAATGCATGACGTCAAAAAATGTTAAAATAATCCTCCATGTGGCAGTTTTGGTATGATTTTAAAATTGTTTGGCAGACACATCCCAAAAATTTAAAGGTTTTTAAAAAAAAAAAAAAGGATTTCCCACTGTGAAATAGTGAAAAGTGACTTCGTCATTATACTTGGCGTAATAAAAATGTTAAAAAAAATCATGGCACTATTTCAAAACTGTTGGGTTAACTTTTCTCTGAAGAATGTAGTTTCAGATAAAAAAAATACCGCCCAAGTGCGAGTCGAACTCGCGCACCGAGGGTTCCGTACAAACCTGTGTATATGTGATGTAACTAAAAGTTTATGGTTTTCGGAATTTTTCCTTTATATGTGCTATAAAACATTGCTTCATGCCAAATTTCAAGATTCTAAATCGACTGGAAGTACCCTTTAGGTTTTAATTCCCTTGCGAGTAGTTGCGAGTTTGAAAATATGCGGCTTAAATTGCTGTTTCTTTTGATTGCGTTGACATAGAAGTTTGATTTTGTTACAGCTTAAAGGTATTATAGACCTGAGTATTTGATATGAATTTCAATTTAATACCTCTACGCGTTCACGAGCAAAGGGGTAGTAACTTTAAAATTATTAAAAATAATTTCATTATATGATGTAACTAAAAATTTACAGTTTTCGCAATTTTTCCTTTATCTGTGCTATTATAAGACGTTGCTTCGTACCAAATTTCAAGATTCTGAGTTCACGGGAAGTACCCTGTAGGTTTTGATTAGAAAATTTGCGGAAATTTGCGGCATAAACGGCTGTATCTTTTGATTGCGTTGGCTTAGAAGTTTGATTTTTTCACAGCTCCAAAGGACAATAGACCTGAGTATTTGGTATAAATTTTAGCTTGATACCTCCACGCGTTCCTGAGAAAAAGGGTATTGACAGACGGACGGACGGACGGACGGACGGACGGACGGACGGACAACGAAGTGATCCTATAGGTGTTTCGCTTTTTCCTTTTGAGGTGCGGAACCCTAAAAATGAAGGGTCCCCTTTTAAAATTAAAAAAAAAGTGAGGTCAACATCGATAATACTTGCCCCCGATATCGGCAATGCATGACGTCAAAAAATGTTAAAATAATCTTCCAGCTGGCAGTTTTGGTATGATTTAAAAATTTTTTGGCTGACACATTCCAGAGAGAAATTAGTTTTATAAATTTTGAAATAGTGAAAAGTGGCGTCGTCACTATACTTGCTGTACAAATAAAAAAGTTAAAGAACATCATGGCACTATTTCAAAATTGTTGGGTTAACCTTTCAAATGTAGTTTCAGAAAAAAAGCAATAAAAAATTGAAAGGTTTGCAATTGAAAGACGTCGACGTCAACAATGCACTGACATAAAAAAAAAATAAGAATTTTTAAAACACTCAATTTGGGATTGATTCAAAATTGCTGAGCTCATTTTTTTCAAAAACAAACCTTAGTTTCAGACAAAAAATACATACATTTAGGATTCCCTTTTCAAATAAAAAATATGACGTCAACATCAAAGAAGTAATAAAAGAATCCTTGAGCTGGCACTTTTAGTATTGCTTCAAAATTGTCAAGCTGAAATATTCCTAGAAAATGTAGTTTTAGAATAAAATATAAAAATTAAGGGTTTTCAACCTTGAAATCGGGGAGAAGTGACGTAACAAATAAGTTAACGAAAATCCTATAGTGCTGTTGTGGGACAGTTTTAAAATTGTTGTGCTTATTCTTCTCAAAAATATAAAATTTTACGGCTTTTCTGAAATTAAAAAAAAAAATTACGTCAACATCCTGGGTCCTTACCATCGACAATACTTGATGTTAACAAAAAATTCTAGAACTATCAATTTTGGGAATGTTCCGAAATTATCCGTAGTTTGGTCTTCTGCCTCATTCGTTTCGAAACGAAAATATAGTTTCAGAAAAAGAATTCAAATATTAAGGTTCTTCGATTGAAATAGAAAGACAACAATGACACTTGACTTCAAATAAATAATTAACAAAAATCCTAGAGCCGTTAATTTTCATTATAATCAGAAAGTTAAAAAAAAAATAGCTTAAAATAACAAAGTGATCGAATATTCTTGACGTTAAATAAATAATTTGGAAATTCTGTAGCTGTCAAATTTGAGGCTGTTTAAAATGTTGTATTTTTATTCTAAGAAGAATAAGTTTTACTACTTTCAGGGAGCCATATAATTGCAAATGCAGGACTTTTTTAAGTCTTCAATTATCGTTGATATCAAAAATACTTTTTTATTTAAATAAACACTCTTTTGATAATTTTTCCTTTGGAACTAGATGTCGTTCTGAGAAGGAAAGTCCATCAACTTTATAGCAGTCCGAAAATTTATAATGACTAAGATTTTTTTACCTGAAAGCTCTCCTATTATTTACTCTAGGAACTAGGTAGTTTCTGAGAATAATGAACCCAATAACTTTAAATAAGCTCCAAAATTGATGGCTCCAGGATTTTTTAAATTAATTTTCAACATCCCGATACTTCGTTATTCTTAATGACCATAAATACATATTTGCGGTCTTTTTTATATAAAACCAGACACTTTTTCTGGGAAGAAAGCCTAAAACTTTAAATCAGTCTTATAATTCACAAGCATAATTTTTTTAAACGTTTCCTTAACAGCAAGTGTAAGTATCGTCTCGTCGAGAATACTTTGTTATTCAAAGAAAATCCTTTTTAGTAATTTTTGTATGGAACTGGATATTTTTCTGGGAAGAATAAACCCAACAGAACTTGGAAGCAACTACAAAATTGATAACTCCAGGACCTTTTCAATTTATTTTTCTACATCAAATATTTTCGGCTACCACGGTTGGTACTTTATATAAATACCCTGAAGATACATATTTTCTTCGAACACCCTGCATTGAAACTGTTATGACTGGTTTTTCAAAGTATCCTGGCGTTCTGTCAGATTTCGAAACCAATAAGTTTAAATGAAAAAGATTTAAACCAAAATGCTTTTAGATGTTTCAAATATGTTTATTAACACACTCTACATATGTTTCGACTTGTGAAGTCTTTTTCAAGAGTAATAGATATTTACTAAATTTAAATTGTACCTTAATGCTATTTATAGTTAGGTATTTCAAGTATAATAAGATGTACAGGTAGATGAGAGGCAGTTGTACAGAGTTATTTAGGGAAAAACCCTTGGCGGGTTGTAATTCTTCAGAAATTGGTCGATCACCGGTGTATCTTTGAACTCGGATTTGTCATTTGTTATGTTGTAATTATTTCTAAAGGCTTTTTTAATTTCAAACTGCTCTAAAATATTGAGACGTTGACCTTTGTTTTCTATATGTAATATGTTTAAATTATCTCTGTCAATTTTATGGCCATTTTCTAAGCAATGTAGGCTTATGCCTGTAGATATCTTTCTATTTTTTATGTCTTTTTCATGTTCTTTTAAACGTATGTTGAAATTACGACCGGTTTGCCCAATGTAAAAAGAATTACAATCCTTACAGTTCAGCTTATATACACCACTTTTTTGTAATTTATCGGTTTTTTGTTTGTTGTTTGTTAAAATGCTTTTTAAATTAGTTTTATTGATCGAAATTGTTTTTATTCCTGATTTTTTTAATACTGTACTAATTTTGTTGTTATTACTACTAGTATAATTAATTAGTTTGAATTGTTTGTCTTCTTGTTTACAGGTATAAAAATTGCTCAAAATTAGTTTTTTCTTTTTGTTTCTAATCAATTCATCAATTAATTTAGTTTTATATCCGTTATTCTTAGCAATAATTTTTATAATGTCAAGTTCTTTTTTATAATTCTGTTTGCTTAATGGGAAATGTAACAGTCTGTAAATCAAATTGTGAAAAGTTGACAGCTTTATTTGCCAAGACTGTTTTGATCTTGCATGTATGATGGCGTCAGTACTTGTGCTTTTCCTATAAATATCGTATTCAAGTTTATTATCTATAATTTTAACGTTTACATCTAAAAAATTCAGACCCTGATTTACATCTTGGGTTTCCATTGTGAATTTAATTCTGTTATTCAATTTGTTGAGGTAATTAAGGAATTGATCAAGTTGTCTTTCTGTTCCTGTCCAGATACAGAAAATATCGTCAACATAGCGTGCCCAGTAAAATATATTATTGGTTAAAATATGTTTATTGTTACTATTTAATAGTTTGTTTTCTAAATCTGACATAACAATGTCTGAGAATAGCGGTGAAATAGGTGATCCCATTGGTAATCCTTCAGTTTGTTTATAGTAGTTAATATTAAAGCAAAAATAATTTTGATTCAGACAAGTTTCTATTATGTTTTTTATTTGAATTTTATAATTATTGTTATCTGATTCTATTTCATTTAATGACATATAAGTAAATTTTTTGTATTATTTATGAATTCGTAGGAGTTTTTTATAGAAAATTTAGGATTAAAATTGATTATTTTTGGCATGATTTTTGTTAGTTCTTTGCACAGTTTATATGATGGAGAATTTATATATGAAACGACTGGTCTAATTGGTAATTCTGTTTTATGTATTTTGGGCAATCCATAGGGCTGTAGGATTCATCGATTTTAATTTATACAAATAATTTTCTGGGAATATTAAATTGTTATTTTTAATTGATTTTATAACGTCTTTTTGAAATTTGTTTGTGGGATCACGTGCGCTTACAATACCAATAAGTTTATAGCAATTCGTAATAGTGTAGGTGTAGTGTATGCATTGAATACTTGAATTTCCATTAAACAAAAGCAGTTTTCTCAATTTGGCACTTCGAATGGCACAAAATTTTCTGTAACACGATTTTGTTTACTAATTTAAATAGTGTTTGTATGATTTGTAACATTTGAACCTGTCTATGTAAGCATAATATGAGAATTGAAATGGCAATTCGTGTGTTTATTTATGGACATATTACCTATAGTATATAAGTACCATATATTGCAATTGTTACCACACAGAGAATTTGATTTCTTCAGTTGTTAATGTTAATAACATACGTGCGCTTACAATGCCAAGGGGTAGGAGTCCAGAAAATATCATTAAATTCAAATCATTTAGAGAAAGGGAGAATAATTGAAAATATTACGTCAACTTAATTCGAAGACTTCATTTACTTTATTAATTAAAAGTATTTTATAGGGTAAATGTCATGTACCTAAGGAATGTTCTCTTGTAGTAAAAAATTCACATAATTAAATATCGATCAAAATTTACCGGTTAGAACAGAGGTAATTAAATTATTTCAAACATAAAGAGGATTTTTTAGAAACACATTACGTTTTTATTGGAACAACATTCATTTATTTGCATTGTTGTTGATCAATAACATAATAGACAGGCTCTGGGAATTAATGTTTGTGTAATTTTTTTCATTGTACAAAATTTTCATTATGCTCTTCACAATTGGCTGTTCTGCTGTGTTCATTGAATGCGGGAATACACTCCCGTGGACTGGTATACGCAACTCCATCCCGTCCGCCGGAATGAAATAAATGCTAATTTTTCAATATCAATTCAAACAACCATTTAACAACGAAAATGAATTTAAAATGCATTTTCCACGTATTGAATGCACGGGTTTACTTCAGTTGCACGATTTTCATTTGTAACGTATCGAATATTGCAACCTTTAACACTCGTTACACTCGCAATAGATTTTAGAACAAAAAATAGTACTCGTTATCGTCAGTCAAAAAAACTAAAAGCGTTACGTACTACAAGTGAAAATTTTATATAATTACTACCAGCAATACCCGGCGTTGCCCGGGTAAGAATATATAACACGTTTGATGGAACATTCTACAATATTTGCGAAACTATCCAGAACATCCCATAATGATTCAAAACATTCTCTTACTTTTTTTAAACATTCTAAAACATTCTTGAATGATCTTCAAGATTCTGGAACATTCTTGAACATTGCCAAGTCATTCTGAAATGTTATAATAAAACACTCTTTTACTTCTTAGAACATATTTGAACTCCCTGTAACATTCTAAAAAAATCTGCTTCATTCTCATCCCCACTCCGTGCTGTTTGCTGGGTGAGTAGTGACATCAGTAGACGCCTGATGGGGATGACTAATCGATTGATAATAATTGATCAGTTATCGACCACTGAGAGTTGAAGATTATTACAGTATTAATATCGTTATTAAAAAATGGGGGGTTAATCGTGGAGGGGTGAAAAGGGTAAGGGTTGTATGTATTTTTGTATGCTGTATCAAGAAAAAATAAAAACAAAAAATTTTGTCCAAAAATTAAAAAAAAATTAGGGGTGGACCACCCTTTACATTTAGGGGGATGAAAAATAGAAGTTGTCCGATTCGCAGACCTAACCGATATGCACACAAAATTTCTTCATCTTAAAACAATTACGTCATTTTCGCGCAGAATAGTGATGACGCCTCTGTGCCTTCTCTATTCAGATGGACTATAGTACTTCAAAAAAACATAGACTTAGTATTCATAGATATATAAAGAAGCCGACAAATCGATTCCTTATTAGACAGTAACCCTATAACATGCTTTCCCCAGCAAGTTATTTACAAGAGCCACAGCCAAGATATGTGGTACCTATTAAAATAGTTCAATAATTGTATATTGTAGCGACCAGTGACACAGTACGTGTGCGCGATAACAATTTGTGGCATGTACTTGTTATCGCTGACATGCTTACGGCGTAGACACCGCACACGGTACTTTTCGTGTTATCAAGATGTAAATCATTCTCCGGCGACAAGTAACAAGTTCAATTCTGGAATAATCGAGGACTTTCTAATTATTACTCATCATTCGGGAATACACAGGATTTCTTCGAGTTCCTGTCTAGAAAGTTCGAAAGGTGTATATATAGTGATCATCTTTGGACCGAAAAACAGTTAGTCGTAAGAAAGCATCAGTGCGCGAATTAAAACCGATAATAGACAAAGTGATATAAATAAATTGTTATATAAATAAGTGAATTGTTGTGATATAAATGGTAGTTCTAAGTTAGTGTTTAAGTGTTATATAAAAAGTGTTAAATAAATAATTGTTTAAATAAATACTTTGACTAGAAAATTCGTTACAATTAGGTATATGTTTCCTTCCGCGTCCGTCTTATGCTACTTAATTAATTGTGATAGTATGTGGGTCGTATAATACGTACATTAAGTGTAGTTCGTCAAGAAGTAGATGCATACCGCAAAACTTGAAGGGCTTCACCTACGAAGTACTAAAAGACGACGGTTTAAGGAAATTGAAACCAAAATTCCTCCCGGTGGCAAAACAACCTACAACTTGCACGCAACTATTCCAGAAAGTATTCTCGTTTGTCTTGTATGTCTTTGGCGGGTCTGTTGTTGAATTTCAAACAGAGTTTTATGGAGCGACGAACTTCGAAAACCGCACGTCAAACTCGTTCAGTTTCGGTATGTTGGTTGCGCTCAGGCCATGATTGCCTCACCAAGAAACAAATTGTTCGCGTAACTTGAAGAATGTTTAGGTTGCGGAACTCAAACGGAAATAAAAATGTTACGAAGCCACATATCTACAATACTGTGAAAATGGTGCGGAATAAAAGCGTTAAAGAATTAACAAAGGCTTTCCACTCGTGTATGGGGGTAGTAAACGCAAATGATTACGACCACTTTTATAGTAATTGGTCATGATATTTCGCAATGTAATATTCTCACCACAAGAAGATAATTTTATGGAATTACACTGGGTGTCTTCTCTAATATGTGTCAGCATCAGGGATTTGTAATTTTTTGAGCAGCTTCAAAATTCGTAAATTCGTTGACGTCGGGATACTTTGTTATTATAATTAACAATTTTTGTAACCCTTCTCTGAAATAGGCAGATAGTTTTTGAGAAGAATAAACTCACCAACATTGAACTGGCCCCCATAATTGGGGGGGGGGGGGCTCTCAACCTAGAATTTTGTATTTGGAAACCCTAGCTTTTTAATTTTTTTTCTGAAACTGGATTTTGTTCTGAGAACTTCAAAACAACCATAAAATTAATAGCTCTAGGATTTTTTGACTTCAAGTATCATTGATATCGACGACATTTTGTTATTTCAAATGGGAATTCTAAATATTTGTGATTTGTATTCTGAACTAGACTTTTTTTAAGAAACTTTGAAATACCTTTAAAATTTACGGGCCTAGAATATTTTATTTTCTTTTTTATGTCAAATACAATTGAAGTCGATGATACTTTGTTATTATAAACAACAACTCTGAATGTTTACATTTGTTTTTTCTAAAACTGGATTTTGTTTTGAAAACTTCAAAACAACTACAAAATTAATAGCTCTAGGATTTTTTGACGTCAAATATCATTGATATCGTCGACCGTTTGTTATTTAAAATCGGAATTCTAAATATTTGTGATTTGTATTCTGAAATAGACTTTGTTTAAGAAACTTTGAAATACCTCTAAAATTCACGGGCCTAGAATATTTTATTTTCTTTTTTATGTCAAATACAATTGAAGTCGATGATACTTTGTTATTTTAAACAAAAACTCTGAATGTTTACATTTGTTTTTTCTAAAACTGGATTTTGTTTTGAAAACTTCAAAACAACTACAAAATTAATAGCTCTAGGATTTTTTGACGTCAAATATCATTGATATCATCGACCGTTTGTTATTTAAAATCGGAATTCTAAATATTTGTGATTTGTATTCTGAAATAGACTTTGTTTAAGAAACTTTGAAATACCTCTAAAATTCACGGGCCTAGAATATTTTAATTTCTTTTTTATGTCAAATACCATTGAAGTCGATTATACTTTGTTATTTTAAACAAAAACTCTGAATGTTTACATTTGGTTTTTCTGAAACTGGATTTTGTTCTGAAAACTTCAAAACAACCACAAAATTAATAGCTCTAGGATTTTTTGACTTCAAGTATCATTGATATCGACGACATTTTGTTATTTCAAATGGGAATTCTAAATATTTGTGATTTGTATTCTGAACTAGACTTTTTTTAAGAAACTTTGAAATACCTTTAAAATTTACGGGCCTAGAATATTTTATTTTCTTTTTTATGTCAAATACAATTGAAGTCGATGATACTTTGTTATTTTAAACAAAAACTCTGAATGTTTACATTTGTTTTTTCTAAAACTGGATTTTATTTTGAAAACTTCAAAACAACTACAAAATTAATAGCTCTAGGATTTTTTGACGTCAAATATCATTGATATCGTCGACCGTTTGTTATTTAAAATCGGAATTCTAAATATTTGTGATTTGTATTCTGAAATAGACTTTGTTTAAGAAACTTTGAAATACCTCTAAAATTCACGGGCCTAGAATATTTTAATTTCTTTTTTTATGTCAAATACCATTGAAGTCGATTATACTTTGTTATTTTAAACAAAAACTCTGAATGTTTACATTTGGTTTTTCTGAAACTGGATTTTGTTCTGAAAAATTCAAAACAACCACAAAATTAATAGGTCTAGGATTTTTTGACTTCAAGTATCACTGATATCGAAGACATTTTGTTATTTCAAATGGGAATTCTAAATATTTGTGATTTGTATTCTGAACTAGACTTTTTTTAAGAAACTTTGAAATACCTCTAAAATTTACGAATCTAGAATATTTTATTTTCTTTTTTATGTCAAATACAATTGAAGTCGATGATACTTTGTTATTTTAAACAAAAACTATGAATGTTTAGATTTTTTTTCTTAAACTGGATTTTGTTCTGAGAACTTCAAAAAACCCCAAAATTAACAGCTCTAGGATTTTTTGACGTCAAGTATCAGCGACATCGACGACATTTTGTTATCTCAAATGGAAATCCTAAATATTTGTGATTTGTATTCTTAACTAGACTTTTTTTTAAATAACTTTGAAATACCTCTAAAATTTACGGATCTAGAATATTTTATTTTCTTTTTTATGTCAAATACAATTGAAGTCGATGATACTTTGTTATTTTAAACAAAAACTATGAATGTTTAGATTTTTTTTCTCAAACTGGATTTTGTTCTGAGAACTTCAAAAAACCCCAAATTAACAGCTCTAGGATTTTTTGACGTCAAGTATCAGCGACATCGACGACATTTTGTTATCTCAAATGGAAATCCTAAATATTTATGATTTGTATTCTGAACTAGACTTTTTTTTAAATAACTTTGAAACCTCTAAAATTTACGGATCTAGAATATTTTATTTTCTTTTTTATGTCAAATACCATTGAAGTCGATGATACTTTGTTATCTTAAACAAATACTCTGAATGTTTGTATTTTTTTTCTGAAACTAGATTTTGTTCTGAAAAAAATGAGCCCCACAGCTTCGTAACAGTTCCCCAGTCAAGTATCTTCAATGTCGACGACATTTTGTTAATTGGAATGGAACCCCATAATATTTGTGTTTTTATTTTGAAACTAAACTGTTCTTTTTAACAAATTTGACATACCCCTAAAATAGACGGATGTATGACATTTTAATTTATTTTTTGATGTCGAGTATCTTTGACGTCGACGATTGTGTTTTTTTTTTGTAACTGGTTTTGTTCTGAGAAGAATGAGCATCGCAACTTTGACGTTCACTACACTTTTATCAATTTTCGTGGAGAGGAAACCCTATTTCTATACTTTTTCTGAAGTTACACATTTTTGAAAGGAAACTTTGAAACAATCCCCAAAATTGATGATTCAAGGAAATTTTAATTTCATTTCTGAAGTCAAGTACCTACGATGCCGAAATCAGTTAAATACTTTAATTTGTTTCTGCAATTAAATTATTTCCTGAGAAGGAGCCCAACAACTTTGAAACAATGTCAAAATTGACGGCTCAAGATCTTTTCAATTCTTCTTTTAACATCAAGTATTTGCGTCGTCGAAATCATTTTTTTGTTTCAAATGAAAATCCCAAATTTTTATATTTTTCTTCTTTTTGAGAAGAATGGGCCCAACAACTTTTAAACTCTTGCCTTTGATATCAAGTATCTTCAACGTCCATGTCACTTTGTCATTTACAATATGGAAACCTTAAATATTTGTATTTTCTTTTCTGAAACTAGACCCTTTTTGAGGGAATGGGCCAACAAGCCAAAGCCCCAAGATTGACGAATATTCTATTTCTGTTTTCTGTTTTGAAATCAAATATCTTCGACATCTATAATACTTTGGTATTTTAAATAGAAACCCTTTTGAAAAGAAGAAGTCTAACAAATTTGAAGTAATCCTTAAATGGCGATTCTAGGTCTTTTGAAATTTTTCTTTTGACTTCAAGTATTGTCGACGTCGAGAATTCACTTTGTTATTTTAAATGAAAACTCAAAATTTCTTTCTGAAAAGAACGAGCCAAACAGCTTTCAAATAACCCCAAAACTGACAGCTAGAATTTTTAAAAAAATTATTTTGAGCTCAAGTATTGTTGATGTCAGCGATACTTTGTTATTTTAAATAAAAGCCAAATATTTTATTGTATTCTGAGGTGAATGAGTTCAACAGATTCGAAGCTGTTTCAAAAGTGAGGATTCTTTTCTATCTTCGACGTCGACGTTACTTTCCTATTTCAAATGGAAACACAAAATTTTGAATATAGTTCCAAAATTGACGACTCTAGGATTATTTTTTTAACGACAAGTATTTTCAACGTCGACAGTACTGTCATATTTTAAACAGCAGCCTTAATCTTCTGAAACTAGATATTTTTCTGTGAAAGGGGATCCTAATGACTTCGAGGCTTTTTCAAAGTCATTGGTCACATTTTTCTCAATAAAAAGTGACATGCCGACGAAAAATTGATGACAGTTTTGGTATTTGTACAAAATTGGCTCTTTAAAAAAGACAGATTAAAAATAAATTTCAATCTTCATATATTTATTTTTATTTGTGTTATTGATTGGATTAAAATTGAATGTACAAATAAATATATTTTTAGAAAAAATAAATTAAAATTATTTAATGCGACAAAAAAAAATAATCTGCGTTGACTTGACTTATAATCGTGGTCTGTCTAGTTGTGAATAAACGTTCTAGCCAAATTTAGATACGACGTTTGAATATTTAATGTATTTTTAGAAAGTCTGTTCTAATTTTTCAACAAATTTATTCGATACTTTTGCCTTTTACTGTATGTAAGCATTTACCACTTTAAGTTTGATATGTGTTAAGTAACTACGTGTGCACGATGCACACCGTTCTGTTACAAATGGAGCGATGGAAACAGAAGTTAATAACTGCCTCACGAAGAATGACAAACTTTGCTTCGATTTGTTTAAAACGGACGACAAACAATTTCTCCGAGAGTATTGAACATTCTGAAAGGATTGGAAACTTGAAAGAGAGTACAACACGAGTTTGAAAAGCTTGTTACTTTGAATAAGGGGAGCTATTTGTTTTTAAATTAAACCAGAACTTTTCTATTGAACAGAGACTGTTCGAACGGGTAAAAATAATCTTTCACGTTCAAAAGAATGAACCTACCCCTTATACAGGTATAATAGTAGGTATAGCGTGCATACGAGTAAAAGGAAATTCAATTAATAAAATTTAAACTATTCACCGTTGAAGAGTAAGTTGGTAAAACAGCGTTTGTTATACTTTTTTAATAAAATAATTAATCGCTTCAATAATCCAAAACCGAACCGGTCCGTCGGTGTGGCTATTAACCAATGTAAAGTGTGGTAGGATTTCTAAATAGTGGAGTAAAATTAATTTTTGCTTCAGAAAGTTGGGGATGGCCGTAACTTTTCCCTTAGGAATAACATACAAAAAGTTGCAAATACTAATGAGTGTACCTACGCTTAGTAGTTTATTTAATAAATAAATTTCAAAACCGTATTGTTTATTTAAGTTCTACAGAAAGTTATTTTTAATAAAACTATTGTACCAATTGAAAAAATAGAAAACTTTTTTACATCGATAATGTATAAATATAATAATCAGGAAAGGAAACGAAATGTGAAAAGCTAGAAAAAGAATAGTTAATTACGAAGGAAAGCTAGAAAAAATGTGAAATGTCACGGGACGCCTGGCAGATGGGAAACTCAATTTTTTTTAATAAGTGATTTCAGTAATATTAATTCACTTCTATCTTCTAGTTTATTATAGTAAACGACACCGTCGAACCGAATGGGAAGAGAATCGCACAGGCGCTGACGCATGGCGATGTTTCGCCACGGCATGACTCGCCACGCTCGCCACGCCAACAATCCGCGGTTATAGATGTTTCACATCAAAATTGAAGGATGGGAATATAAGAAAAGAAGTAAGAAAGTGGAAGAAGTTAATCATTAGAAATAAAAAAAAAATAGATAGGAGGAGAAAAAGGGAAAAACTTCTGAGGGTAATAAATCTACGTTAGAAAAGAACCAATCACCTTGGAATCATGGCAACGAGATATAATGCTGCAATATTTAAGGGAAAACAGCGGATATGGATGGGAATGGTAAATGGATTAAAGGGGTGCTAATATTGGATAAAAGAACACGAAAGAAAATGTAGGATATGTGAAACGGAAGAAGAATCAGTGAAGCTTGCACTGGGACACAAGGCAAAGCAAAATGATTTACAAGAAATAAGAAAACAAGGGAATAAAAAATAATGATTCAAAGGCAGAGGATGGTGTAAAATGGAAAAAAGATTATTATATAATATAAGAGCGGTTATTTATGTTTTAAAGATTAATTTAATTTCAACAAACCGATATATAGTAGGTATATACAGAAAATGTATGAATATAAAATAAAAAGAAGTTTGTAATTATTCTAGTTTTACTTACTTCGGTAAACTTACAGAAGAAATTGCTGAAGAACTTAGTAAACTTAACATAGAAACCCCATTCAAATCTAAATAAACTTTAGGAAATTTACTTAAAAATAACAAAGACCCAATTGATAAGAAATCGGGTTCAGGAGTTTATTTGCTGAATTATGGGGGTTGCCAAAAAGTATATATAGGCCAAACAGGAAGGAAGTTTTTCGGAAGGATAAAGGAACATTCTGATGCCTTTACCAAGAATAAAAATACATCTACGTACGATAACCACCTAATCGAAGAGCAGCACCTACCTAATTTTGAATTTCAAATTTTCCACCAAGAAAATAACGGATACAAATTAAATCTCCTCGAATCCTTTAAAATCAATAAATATAATCATCAAAAACTTATCCTCAACGACCAAATAGATATTAACAATTCACCACTATTAAATATTTCCCCCCCAGTTAATGATTTGTACATATAGTTGTTATTTATTCTTGTTTCTGTACATTTCATCACCTGATGAAGCGTTTCGTCGTGATTCAATAAAAAATAAAACAATCAGTGAAATTGAATTGAGTTTTATTTGCCCTTTTTACATAAGTTAAAATATGTTTCATAAAAGTTGCACTATCGAGTTTTGATTTTGTGACATTTTATTCTTTTCCTATTATTAACTATTTATTTGATATAAATACTGTAGATAAGCATATGTCGCGTGTTTATGTAATGGTTCTGAATGGGATTGGTCACTTTTACCATATAAGAACGTGCATTGTTAAGGTGTCTTATCTGCGTAGTAAAAGAAGATAAAATTTAAGTACAGTGAACGTAAAGGGACATAAAAAGTTTATAACACTTTGTCTACGCGCCCTTGCTTTATACCCCCATTTTCATCCGCCAAATACGTTTCAATTCCTTCTTGAATTATTAATAGTTTGCTTGTTATTTCCACTCAATTATTCATCAAGGTCTGGCTTATATCGTCTGTGTCATTTGCGTTGATACTACGAGTATAGTTATAACTTACTTCTATTAGAAGGGAACTTGTTTACAGACGCCACAGAAACTATTTTCATCACGCAAGGTCACACGTTTCACTAAAGCTTTTGTTGTTTTCTCCAGAATAGGGCGAATTGGGTGCAAATAGACCGTGGGAAGTAGGGTTATTGTGTATTCTAGTCAATTGTAAACAATACTCTCAAAAAAATGTAGCTTGGAGTAATAGAAGCAAATTATAAGCAGACCCCAAAGGCTGGATTTAGTTAAGTTTTTTTACTTTAATGAGTTTAAAGAAAGATAAATGACCTACTATTTTAATACTCTTTCTTGTATTTAAAAAAAAAATGGGAGCCGTCACGGGACGCCTGGCAGATGTGACAAGTAATATGCATGAAATACCATATTACGACAGGAAAACTAAATATGGCATAATATATTATAATATATAATAATATATAATAATATTACGAATTTTTTACACAAAATTATGACTATTTATTTAATAAACATTTATTTTTATTAAAAACAAAAATTATAAATTCAAAAATTTATTTCAAGTTGCGACAACTCAATTCTTTTAATCAGTGACTTCAGTAATAGTTATATTCGATGTTGCCTCTGACAGCATTACTGTGATAATTGGTCGAGGATAACTGAAGTTTGTTACAAAAGTATTGGACATAACATTATCAAGACATCGAATAAATACAGCATCTATTGTTGTTGCATATCTGGTAGTAGGTTCTCTTGGATTGTTGTTAATTTGCAATTGAAATTCTTTTTGGAGGAACGTAATTAATGGCATTGATTCATGTTTAGCAAAATTAACATTGAAATCTCCAGCTAAAATCAATGGTAGTTAATCTTTATTGGTTTTAAAAATTATTGAACCTCTGTGACTGTACGGAAATAATTTCTCATGTAAAAATGAAATATCATTAATTTTTTTATTAGGTGAAATGAGCCCAACAATCATAATTAATTCACTTCCATCTTCTAGTTTACTATAGTAAACGACACCGTCGAACCGAGTGGGAAGATAATCGCACAGCCGCTTGCGCATGGCGAGCGTCGACACATAATGCAATTGCCGCGATCGCCACGCCGACATTCCGGTTTACCCGCGCTTATAGATGTTTCACATCAAAAACTTAAAATAAGATATTTTTGTTGGAATTTTATTTAAATAATCAGTAGATATACAAAACATCGAAACTAATCTAAATCGCAATGTTAAATGCAATGCATCAATATTATTTATTAATTCTCGACTATTTATTCTTTATGTGATTATTTACACTTATTTGTGACTTAGTAAGAAGCTTAGGAACATTTAGCCCATTACTTTAATATTTGGCATTTCCTTGATATTTCTATTTTTTCCTATAATGGTCGTTAATTAATGATCATTAATAAATTGACATAATTAATATAAACATATTAAGTTTAGTAGGCTAGAACAATTCTTCTGTTACTGTTAAGTTAAATATCTTTTACTTGTTATAAGAAAATTACCAGATACTAAAAATAAGAAAAAGAAGTCAGAAGTGAGTTAGGGTGGCGAAATAGGGAACCGCCTTCCATTGTAGCTGGGTACTAAAAACAAGTTAGAAGTGGGGTCAGGCGGTGAAACAGAAGAAAGCCTTCCTTTTGATCCTAATTGTTGCTAGCTTTTTCCCTTTTCTACATTCCCCATAATAAATAGTAGGACAGTTTCTTGATAACGATCATTAAAACTCTTAATTTAGAGAACTGAGTTTACAGTTAATTGGTTTTAGTATCACAGCTAATAATCGTTTTGCCAAATTTTGGCTTCATCAGAAGTCTACTTTCACAATTAATTAAAAAGAAAACGTGTTTCCTTATGTAGAAATTAATCTAATTAATTAAAATTTTATTACGATCTTTTCCCACTTCGGACCTCACAAAATTTTGCATTTTTGGTTCCCACGTTGTGATTTGCTCTGTAATAGTTTTATTATTAAATTTGACTCCTTTTCAAATGAAGCAAACGTATCGCGATTATAACAATATACAGGGTGAACATTTTCAGCCTCCCCTTCAACGTACCTCCGGACTGGATTGGAAAATCGTTTTGAAGTTATATTTTTTAACAAATGTTTTCGGTCTGTTTTCATTTTTAGATCGGGTGAAATTTCCTTTTTTAATGAATTTTGACTTATTACTCATAATCACAAGGTTACAGACAACAGGAATGAAGTGAGTGTTATCCTGGTCTTATACACAATGTTTTATAAATTTCCAACTTACTTTTAATACATATATCCAGCATATTTGGCCCAATTCACTTGCGTTAGAGCTCGTAAGTACATAGAGGTACATTAAGAGAATTAAGTTATATAATACGCAGGTATATGTCGTACTTAAGTTAATGACAATTAAGATGCAGGTCCCCAAGTGGGAATGAATTTTTATTACTGTTAAGTGAAACGTTTTCTTACTCGTAATAAGGATATTCCCAGAAATTAAAAATAAAGTCAGAAGTAGGTTAGGGTGGCGAAACTGGAGATGTTTTTTTTCACCCTAATGATTGCGAGTTCCCTGCCATTTTTACGTTTTCCCGTAATTAATAGGTACCTAGTTGCTTCTATATGCAAACCCATCTTGGTTACGAACTACTAAAGTTATTAAATCAGAGCGATGCAAAGTTTGCAGAACGTTATTTTTCAGTAACTAACTATGTACCTACAACATTTATTCATTCAAAGAGCTCCCGGTAGGTGCAACTGTCCCGCTTTCCTCGTCCTATTCATTAGAAAATGTTCTCTTGAAAGCGTTAATTAATATTACGCGTCTCATACACGTACACAGCCATTAACACGTTCGTTGTTGTTAAAGTTACTCGTACCTTTTTGAAACGTACCATTGTATACAAACATACACATAGAGGAGCGTGGAGCCGTAATTGAAGTGACTCCTCTCTAACCTAATAATTACCCGCACCCTTGGCGCCGCTATAGACGGAACATCGGCGAAGCTTCAGGAACAATTTATTTTCGCGCTTCTTTCCAGCCTCATTTATAGGATAACGGAGAAGGAAGGCCTTTAATTAAATCCCTTTGTTGGGCAAATTGCAAGCTTTTGATAAGGGAGCGGGGAGGGGCAAGTAACCGGCCGGTCTTTTTAACAAATTAATTACACCTTTAGTTCTCGAAACTGAATAAGGTTAACATTAATTCGAATAAAACTAAACTCAGCAGACAGTTGAACATCCCTCACGGGGTAAAACAGTGCCTCAAAAGCAATTAATTATTTGAACAATGTAACAATCAACACTTTGCCAAAACATTGTGGTTAAATTTCCCTTTTAGGACGAATCGGTGATCTAGTCTGTTAAATATTCCGTTTAAATTTTGAAAAATCAACATCTACATACTCTTTTGAAGTGGAAAAACGAACCGCAACAAAATTTTTACTTGAAGGCAGGTTTTCAAATTGGACAAGTACATCAAAAACTTGCCCGCAAAAATTCAAGTGAAATTGTCCGTTGAAGTTTCACTTCTACTATGTGTTCCAGCGCACATTATTTTTTTAAATTACACACCCTATTGTACAAATATTTTTAATAAAACATCTGAACATTTCCAAATTGTTCTAAGTGCTAGGTATATGTTTTTGATTAAATTTTTTGTGGGGCGTTTTTCCGGGGAGAGCGAAATTTGGAACTGTGTAATTTCTTGCTCGGTACCGAGCCATTTGGTTCAAAAAAGCGACTTGGCCTGCTTTCAATGTAATATCGACTCGTCGAAATTGCATCGGGCGTAATCCGTAAAGTAAATCAAGAAAAGGCGGCAGTCGCAGTCGCGCGCGTTCCGGCTTGGCTTATGGGAATTCATAACTGCAAGCGTTGTTTCTGAACAGAAGGAATGAAGGTGCCACGCCACTACCTTTCTCTGTACATAAGTATGGAGGTATATATGTAAGTATTTAGGTATATATTGAACCATACAAAATCTATGTACAGGGCGGTCGTTTAAAATCCGCATTGGTATTTCACATAAACAAGTTTTAAATTCAGTAAAATACTTCAAATTGACACATTGTTTAACATATTTAAACGTCTGTTAATTTATTAAAAAAATGTGAGCCGTCACTGGATGTCTGGCAGTTGTGAAACATTGAGTTTGCACAATTATTATTACCACAGGAACTAAATATGGCATAATGAAAAAATCAAATAATACGATTTTTTTCCACAAAATGATGACTATTTATTTAATAAACATTTATTTTTGTTAAATACAAAAATTAAAAATTCAAAAATTTATTTCAAGTTTCGACAACTCAATTCTTCTAATCAGTGACTTCATTAACAGTTACATTCGATGTTGCCTCTGACAGCATTACTGTGATAATTGGTCGAGGATAACTGAAGTATGTTACAAAAGTATCGGACATAAAATTATCAAGACATCTAATAACTACAGCATCTATTGTTGTTGTTGTTGCATATCTGATAGTAGGTTCTCTTGGATTGTTGTTAATTTGCAATTGAAATTATTTTTGGAGGAACGTAACTAATGGCATTGATTCATCTTAAGCAAAATTTACATTGAAATCTTCAGCTAAAATCAATGGTAGTTTATCTTTATTGGCCAAAAAAAGGGGGTTTAGAGTAACAAAAACTGGGTTACGTTTCACGAAAATATTTTATTAATCTCTACAAATTTGTTTCAACAAAGGGAATTCGGTCGTCATTTTACAAAAAAGAGATTATATTGATAAAATTAATATGCTACTGTCAGACAACAATGTTTTTTCTAAATTAATAAAACGTGATCCCACATTAAAATCTCAAAAAATAATTACAGAACTCATCAATAATAGCAAAACTTTAATTCCTAATAAAGATACATTTAAGTTTAAATGCATGAACCCGTCTAGTCCTATCCTGTATGGACTACCGAAAATTCATAAAGTTAATGCACCTATTAGACCTATAGTTTCTTACTTGAATGCTCCTTCTTATAAGTTATGTCAGTTTTGCAATAACCTTTTACAGGCTAACTTTGATTGTTTTTCTAGTTTTAGTGTTAAAAATTCTTTACAGTTAGTTGATTGTCTTAAGATTATTAAACTTCCAGATAAATCTATATTTGTATCCTTTGATGTCAAAAGTCTCTTTACTTCAATTCCAGTTAACAAACTAATCAAAATTTTAGAAAATAAAATAGAAGTTAATCCTAAACTAAACCATATGGAAAAATTTGAACTATTAAATATTCTAAAAACTTGCTTAGATCAAAATTATTTCAAATTCGAAGACAATTATTTTAAACAAAATGATGGATTACCTATGGGTTCTCCTTTATCACCTCTCCTTGCAGAAATTTTTATGGCCTCTTTCGAAAATTCACTTTTTAAACTTAACTCTGAACTTATCAAGCTTGTTACCCTTTGGAGACGTTATGTGGATGACGTTTTTTGTATTTGGAAGGGAAGCTTAAGACAATTAGACAACTTTCTCAAATTATTAAATTCCATAGATTCGAACATTCAATTCACGATGGAAATTGAAACAGACAATAAGTTAAACTTTTTGGATCTTACTTTATACAAAAATAACAAAGAAATTATGTTTGAAATTTATAGAAAACCTACGACAACTGACACGGTAATTCCCTTTGACTCAAATCAATCTTTTAACATCAAAATGGCATCTTTTAATAGTTTATTACACAGGTTAATAAGTTTACCCCTTTCTAAAACCAATTTTGAAAAAGAATTAAAAATTATAAAACAGATTTCCATTAATAACGGGTATAATCCCAACCTAATTGACAAAATGTTAAAAAGTAAACAACGAAAACTCATTGAAATCAAACTTTACAACGGTCTCCTTCCTGATTTAATTCCTGAAAATAAGAAATACGCTTTTATTAACTATGTAAAAGAAGTCGGATACAAAATTGAACACCATCTAATTAAATTAAATATTATACCAATTTTAGTCAACAAAATTAATTTAAAAACTCTGTTAGTTAACAACAAAAATAAAACAAATTCAATAGATAAAAGTGGCGTGTACAAATTATACTGTAAAGATTGCACAGCCTTTTATTTGGGACAGACAGGTAGGGCCATAAAAACTCGTCTTAAAGAACATGTGCTTGCCATTCAGAATAAAAAGAATAATACAGGAATAGCTCAACATTGTCTAGATTTCAAACATAATTTAGATATTAATTCAATTGAACTTGTACATTCTGCTCAAAAGGGTCGTAAATTGAGTTTACTTGAATCTCTGGAAATTAAGAAAGCCATTAATAATAATGAAAATATTGTAAATAATCAAATTGAAATGTTCACATTGGATTCTCCGCTGTTATTGGATTTTCCAAATAGATAACCGTTACCTACCTGCATAAAATTCTTCTTGCCTACTGTAATCCGTTTATATAAGTCTGGTACACTATTTACATCTTTAGTAACTTCGTAGCTCTTGACAATGACCCGCAAGGGTTGAAACAAATTTGTAGAGATTAATAAAATATTTTCGTGAAACGTAACCCAGTTTTTGTTACTCTAAACCCCCTTTTTTTGGTATTCAAAATGTTTCACAAAGAATGCGATACGCAATCTATTAACTATATCTTTATTGGTTTTAAAAATTATTGAACCTCTGTGACTGTACGGAAATAATTTCTCATGTAAAAATGAAATATCATTCATCTTTTTCTTAGGTGAAATGTACACAACAATAATAATTAATTCACTTCCATCTTCTAGTTTACTAGGTACAGTAAATGACACCGTCGAACCGAGTGGGAAAAGAATCACACAGGCGCGCGCGCATGGCAAGCGTCGCCACGGCATGCAATGGCCACGATCGCCACGCCAACAATCCGGTTTACCTGCGCTTATAGATGTTTTACATCAAAAAGAGAGTGACAATTGGCCGAGTGTAATGATAAAGGTCGTCGGTTCGAATTGCTTCTTAACCTTTCGAGTGTCGAGCTTCGCCAGAGTTCCTTCCATCTCCGATGCTGAATGTACACTACAATCTACGACGGCCTTTAGACCCGAATGAAGGCATCACCGGCCCTTCAACTGGGCGCGAAAGCCTTTACCAACTTGTCTGAGTGAAAATTCAATGAAAATTTAGTAAGAACAAGAGTTTTGTTAAGATAAATGGAGTATCGGTTTCTTCCAATATGCTGATTCCTACCATCTGTCAGCTAAAGCAAAGTATGTAGCAGATCACATGGTTTAACGGTTTTGAATATTGCGTAAGTTTAAGTTTTGTTTGCTCCGTTTATGGCAGTGAGCGACGTGGTCTAATGTTCCTGAATTTCAGTTGATGTCGTCTAAATTTGAAGACTATTTATTCCGTGGTGTCCATTCAAAAAAGGACTTATATTGAGAACTGCCTTCTCCTACTCCTCGAGGTTTTCAGATGTGATGAATATTTTCGATTGCCTGCATCCTTTTTGTGTTACCCAAACCATATATTCCTATCACACCTAAAGAAAACTGCGGAGAGTCTGCAATAATCCTAACAAAGTATCTTACATAGAAAACTGACTTTTCCTAATACTTGAAATTTGTAAAAGTGACAAAGCTTTTTGACTGATTGAATCATTTTTATGTCAGCCAAATCATTTATCGTCATCTTTCCTAAAGAAGTTAGATAGGACCTGCAATATTACCAATACCCCATCCCATAATAAAGTTGAGTATTGGCTTCCCTTTATCCCTTTAATCTATAAATGTGATGAAGGTATCTGTGTGATTATCTGTATTATGTCTAACTCACCCAGGTCATCTTATAAAACTGGCGAAGATGAAAAAAGATCTTGCATTACTTGTAGTTACACCAAAAACCAACTTTTCCTAGTCCCTAAGGCCTATAGATGTGATAAAGGTCTTTTATTTTTGTATAATTTATAAAGAAAACTGGAGATGGCCTGCAAGAATCAAGCTGCGTGTCTTACATCTGTAATCATATTGAGAATTGACTTTCCCAACTCTTTGCAATTCATAGATGTCATGTAGGCTTTCGATGGCTTGTACCATTTTGATACAATTCAAATTATCTGTTCCTATCCTATTAAACTACAGATGGTTTACAAAAATACTGACCAAGTACTTTGCCTTACTGTTTATCATACAAGGATCTCCTTTTCTGTTGTACATGTATATGATGAAGGTTTTGAATGCCTGCAATATTTTTAAGCCCCTCAAGCCATCTATTCCATTTATTTCTAAAGAAAACTAGAGACGACCTGTAAAGATTCCTACATAGCACCTTGCACTGCTTCTAGTCACAGTAAGAATTGTCGTTTTCTAGTTGCTGAGATCTTTAAATGTTATGAATGTTTTTGTTTGCTTGCATCATTTTTATGCCTACCGAACCAGTTACTCTCATCATTTCTAAAGAAAGCTGAGCATAGTCTGCAAGATCCGTTACCAAGTATCATCGCTTACCTACCTACGTACATGTAAAGTCATACTGAGAATTGAGTTTTCCTGGTTCCTGTAATTTGTAGATACGATGCAGCTTTTTGATGAATTGTGTTCTTTTGATATAACCCAAATATCAACTTCCAAAAAACTGAAGAACGTCTGCAATAATCCTCAGGAAAAGCCTACTTGATTTACTGTTAGGCGTTTCCTAGTCCCTGTAATTCCTAGACGTGAGAAAATTTTTGATTGCTTGTACAATTTTTTACAACCCAAATTATTTATGTCTACAATTTTTAAAAAGTATTAGAGGGAATCTGTAACGATTCCATCATTCCTAAAGAAGTGTTATTGCTTACATCTAGTCACACTGAGGATAAAGTTTCCTAGTCCTTGTAATTTGTCGATATGATGTAGGCTTTTGATGGCTTCTATCATTCTGATATCACCCAAATCATTTACTCCCATCTTTTCCAAAAACTGGAGAGGATATAGAAAAATCCTTACCGAGGTTCATACGCTAGTTCTGTAGTCCAACTGAGAACTAACTTTCTCTAGTCTTTGCAGCTCATGATGGCTTGAATCATTTTGATGATAGCCGAATCATCTATTCCAGTCTTTATTAGAGAGAATTGAAAAGGATCTGCAAGAATCCCCACGAGGTACCTTCCATTTCCTACTCCTATTTTTCCTAGCTCCTGTAATTTGTAGCTATGATGAAATTTTGATTGCCTGTAATATTTTTATACAACCCAGACTATCTCTTTCCACCCAGTTCTAAAAGTTTTTAGAAGTGGATGGATATCAATATGATGTAGGCTATTCTATCATTCTGATATCACCCAAATCATTTACTCATTTACTCCAATTTTTCCCGAAGAAAACTGGATAGGATATAGAAAAATCCTTACCGAGGTTCATATCCTACTTCTGTAGTTCAACTGAAAACTAACTTTCTCTAGTCCTTGCAGCTCTTGATGGCTTGAATCGTTTTGATATCAGCCGAATCATCTATTCTCATCTTTATTAGAGAGAACTGAAAAGGGTCTGCAAGAATCCCCACGAGGTACCTTGCATTCGTACCCCTAATTTAGCTAGTCCCTGTAATTTGTAGCTGTGATGAAGTTTTTGATTGCCTGTAATATTTTTATACAACCCAAACTATCTCTTTCCACCCAGTTCTAAAAGTTTTTAGAAGTGGATGGATATCGATATGATGTAGGCTTTTCTATCATTCTAATATCACCCAAATCATTTACTCATTTACTCCAATTTTTTCCCGAAAAAAACTGGAGAGGATATAGAAAAATCCTTACTGAGGTTTATATCCTACATCTCTAGTCAAACTGAGACCTAACTTTCTCTAGTCGTTGCAGCTCTTGATGGCTTGAATAGTTTTGATATCAGCCGAATCATCTATTCTCATCTTTATTAGAGAGAACTGAAGAGGGTCTGCAAGAATCTCCACGACGTAGCTTGCATTCGTACTCCTATTTTTGCTAGTCCCTGTAATTAGTAGCTGTGATGAAGCTTTTGATTGCCTGTAATATTTTTATACAACCCAAACTATCTCTTTCCACCCATTCTAAAAGTTTTTAGAAGTGGATGGAACCTGCCAGGGATTCTTACAGGTCCTCTCCAGCCCCTGCTTTACTTCTGGTCTCCTAGTATTCGTACTATGTAGATTTGATGAAGATTTTTGATTTCTGGAATGACTTTTATGCCTTTTAAACTATCTATTTCTATCATTCCTAAAGAAAGATGCACATGGCTTTCAAGAATAGCTACGAGGTACCATGTGATACTTTTAGTCACACTACGGTATTAATATTTCTATTTCCCGTAATTTGTAAATGTGATACTTTCAACATTTTTATGTCATCTAAACCAAACCATCTGTCTCATAATTTATAAAGGAAATTGGAGATGTCCTGTAAGGATTCAACAAAATACCTTGCTTCACTTTTAGTCACAATGAGAAATTACTTTTTTCAAGCGTATTATTTTGTAGAGGTGATGGAAGTTTCTGACTGCTTATATTATTTTATGACTCAAGCTTCTGTCATAACCAATTTTAACGCTTTTTGCTTAATAATCCTTCAGCAAACCAGATATATGGAATAGTTAGAGTGGTAACTTCTACAGAACCCGTACTGCTTTTAGTTACATGCTCAAAAGTCACCATCAATATTGAATTCCATTTTAAAGGGCTAAATATTGTGAAACAGCCTAAGAGATACAGGGGGTGCATTCCTTGTTAACCTCTCTTACTACTCAGTCTGTACACTTTGTGTAAAATTTGTAGTGCCAAAACTTATAGAGGAGGCAAGAGTTTAGGATCAGTTTAAGAATACTCTTCTTGATTTTGAACATTCCTTGGCTTCTTTTATTTATTTCTTAATGTCGTAGTATTTATTGGGTAATCTGACACTGCCTATCTCAAACGACAATCTTCGAAAAATTTAAGTTTCTATATAGAACACTTTCCATGCCAGAAAGGTTGCCTTCGACAATTTTAATTTCCTCGTACTTATAGTAGTACACTGAAGATGTGACGTTGGGACAAATTGAAATCACCACCCTGTGAGTACGTGGTTATATATTTCCGCACATATTCGTATATATGTCGCAATATATTTCGTGCTCCTCCTCGAGCTATATTGCATTACGAAACCTGCCATAAAGTTGTATGTAGAATTGAGTTACATGCACCCAACCGGTACGGCCAATTCGATGTCTCTTCTCCAACTTGCTAGATACATACATATATACATATATGTACACGTATAAATGTACGTACACCAGCTGCTGGGACAATAAACTTAAGACTAATCGAACTCAGACTAGTATCTACTGTCTCGCCAACTTGGCTTCAACTGATGGAATATGGGTAAGGGTGTGGATAATAAATTCGTCTAAATGTCAATACGACTATGACAGTAGGTAATTTAAGCAATCAACAGGTTTGGGTACTTACTGTTTGGAATTAGAAAACTTCTTGCATAATATGATCAGTTCCGCAAAGATTGTAGGAATGACAACTTACTATTTGGTTAACGTAGACAGTACTTGTCGATATAGATTTTGGACTCAATGTGTTCTGGTGATAGGACGAAGAAATAAAACCAGAAAACGGTAAACTATTTAATTAACAACAACAAAAATAAAATAAAAACTAGAATTTAAACTTGAACGTAGAGTTGGAATTTGAAGTAGAAGATTGATCAGAACTAACTTTTGTTTTTTAAAAGACATTTTAAGAAGGGTGTTAAGGGTGTTAGAAATAAGTTGATCAAACTAGGGAACCAATAAAATAGTATTGAAATCTGGAAATGCCGTTTAGAAGAAATACTGAGAATTTTAAGTTTGAAACCCATCATAAAATTGAAATTAGGAAAAGTAAGGGTTATAGACGTAATTCAGTTAGTATACAGAGTTGAATTATTAAAAGGGATGATAGGAAAGTACCGAGGCAATTAAATAGTCGTTAAGTGAAGAATAGATTGAGAGCAGGTAAAAATAATTTCTAATTTGAGTATGAGTTTTAGAGGGAAAATCCCATTTAATTACTTTGACCATAATTATATTGACTTGGAAGAAAAATTTAATTTACCCACTTTACATTCGAGAAGGCTATTGTTTAATCTTGAGTCTCTGAGTACATTGTTTGCCGAAAGAAATATTGATTATTCTCTTAGGAATCATAAAGTTATTTCTGAATCTGTACATCAGAGAAATTATATATTCTACTCTTCAATTCCAAGACTCAGGAGAGCGTGGAATACGTTGGATAATGAGGTGAGATCTCTAGTGCATATAGGCGAATTTAAGAGAGCAATTTCTGAAATTTTATACTGATGTATTATTAATTTATCATTGTTATTATTATCCAATTTAGATTTTAAGTTTACCGTTACTACCTTTGCAAATGAATTGTTGTAAAGAGTTACTAAGCTCGTTTAATTAAAAATAAATAAATAAATTTATTCTAAAGCTCTTGCAATTCTCTATATTACGATCAATATAATAGTTTTCGAGATAATTGCAAAAAAGTAGACAAAATTGCAAATTGCAATGTTTTTACATCGATATAGAAGAACGGGAAACTTTTTTTGGGGCCATATTCAACATTTTATTTTTACTGTAAATTGTGGCATACTCGGATTGCTGTTGAATGTTTTCACACCAAAAAATTTATTTTGACTGCTGAAACTCTGTTATTTTATTTAATTATAAATATCAGTTTTACATTAAACTTTGATTACCATTTTTTAAGTACATAATGTAGACTCTTGCGGTAAGGGTTGTACAGAACTATAAATAAAGTGCAATAAAATTTACACGACATACTGCACTGCATTTTCTACTGTTGGAAATTGAACGTGCCCCACTGCTACATCCATTTAACTATGTATATGTATTTACGTCACACTGACATGCCCCGTCTTCTCTCATTGTGACCAACATTCTCTGAGGAAAACTCAGCGTTTCTCCCCAAGGGACGTTACAATAAAAATTCATTCACTGAGTAGTATCACAGCGAGATTTCCCATAAGCGAAATGTTACTCGGAACTGATTCCAGGAAAAATGTTTTTATACATAGGTTGTATTTGTCTGCGTTATTTATGTGACGTATGAAGCAATATATGCAACATTCTACGTAATAATTGTAATCTGATTGTATAAAGTGTACAAATTTTACTTCCATAACAGTTACAGCTTATTATATTTAAAGATACCTCTTTCTTGTTTTCTTTTTAATGAATATCTATCTCCAAAAGAAATAATAATAACAACAAACTTGAGGGGTAAAATAATCTTTTATTATTTGCCACTATCAACACCGACGTTTCGCTAAATTTAAATATTCTTCATGGCAGTATTGAATACAATAATCTACTCTGAAGAAACTTATAAATAGAGAAATTTTCGAAAAATAAAAATATTTTCACACTGCATAGGGCATTTATATAGGTACCTATATTAAAAGACTGCGCACAAATAATATTTGTTTTGTCATGACATCCTGATTAAAAGTATCCTTAGGCACAAAGTCGAAAAAAGACAGTTTTCGAGATATCGGGGTTATAAGAACTGAAAATGGACCGTTTTCTAAAATAAGATCTTTCACTAAAAACGTTCAATATTGAAGTTTTGAATAATAAAATGGCATCTCATGTCGTGACTCTACAAGTGACCTGTAATATAAGGTAAAACCGAGTTTCAAGTTTTAAGAAATTACCATTTTACAGAGGTTTTCCAGATTTTCTCGAATCCGATTCAAATCTTACAATAGATTAAAAGTTAAAACTAGTTTTTAGATAGAACGCGTTCTTCCTAGTTAGAATTGGTTTTTAATGTATGCATTTGTTAATACTAGAATTACCTAATGCTCAAATCGAATATCAGTTTAAACTAGTTCTTACTAGACAAAACGCGTTTTTCCGAAGAGTCAGTTAAAACTGTTCGCGTAGGTACTTAGTAGATCCTCATCCTTTTTTAAATTTAACTTTGACTGATTAGATTTTATTGTGTGTTAATCAATGTTCTTTAACAATGCTTCTTTATGAAACTTTATGGTTGCGTCCTGTTGATTTATTTAATTATTTTATTTATCTACTTATAATTAATATTGTCATCTTGGCAACTAATTTAAGTCGATGTTCCCTAAAATGTTCCTTTAGTGTTAGATTATTATTTGGTTCTCAGTGTCTTAGAACTTTTCAATAAATATTTTTAAAACTATATCTTGTTTTCAATCCCAAATTAGTTTTCTAGTGCTAGTTTTAATTACAGCTCGATGTGACAACTAGTTTTAACTGGGTATTTCTAGTTTTAACAAAGGCATTAAGTAAAAACTAGTTTTAACTAGGGAAAACGAGTTCTAACTAAAAACTTGTTTTCACTGTAACACATACAGACACATTTAGATAGTTTAACACAGTTCGCAATATACCAATCATATTGAACTGAGTATTAATAATTGGAAGTATTATACACAAAAGTCTAATTTTTTGGAGGTTTTGTAGCTTTTAACAAAACTATTACTTAGGTTTTGAAATTATGAATAGTTTGTTTTAAAAAAAATTTAATTATCTTGAAATAAAAAAAAGAAAAACGTGCTCGGGCGCCACTTTGTCAAACAAAGAAAAGAATAAATGAAACGACAACTTTATTGGGCACCGGGTAGTGCATCGGTGGTTCCTGCAGAATCCTGAGCTTTAGAGAGCTCGAAGCTCTCTTAAAAAAAACAAATAAAACTTGAAGAGTATATTAACAAAAAATTACACACAACAAAAACAACAAAACTTACAATAACACATGTAGCCCACCAAAAAGAAAAGTTCCCTGCTCCAATGTAGGGACTGGAAGCTGGTTTCAGGGTATAATCGGGGACTTCTCGTGCAGTGTTGTGAGGCAAGAGGATATCAGCGAAATAGCTTCATGGACCAACCTTTTAATCTTCAGGGAGCCGCCTGCAGGAATTTATCGGCCTCTAACTGATTATTGAGATTAGTTGGAAACCAGAGCCCAAAGGCCCAAAAGATTACAAATATACAGTTAGATATTTAAAAAAGAGACCACGTGGTAATAAGGAAAATTTTGTAAAAATTAATCAAAGTTACATCAAAAATAAATATTGAGTGAATAGCAAAAAAGATTTTAAAAGAAATAATTAATTTGAATGAATTTTACATGAACTATTAAAATGCAAAGGTAAGTGGATCACAAAAAAACTCTCACGCAAAACCAAGCACAGAACACCAACAGAAAAACACACACAAACACGTCACGTCAGTGTCAAGGATCGAGGAAGAAGACCTCGAGCACCGACCGGAAAATTTCATCGATCTCTCCATCGATCGCCTAGTCCTGCGCGAAGGTTGTTAGCCTTGATGATAAGACGGAAGGTCGATCAACATTAAGAAATAATCAACAAAACTGAACCAAGACAAAGACAAACTGAATCGAAATAAATAAAACTTCAGTAACGGGATTTTTCATAGAAAAAAAAACGTTACAAGCTTTTCAGCATATACCTAATATGAGTCGATTCTGTGAGTACAAGAAACAGAAAATGTTCCGCAAAAAAAAATAAGTAAGTATCCTTGTAAAATAATTTACATATAAATTACCAAAAGTCAACCAAGACCTCTTGACGAAGTCAAGAATAAATCTTCCAAAATCAAAATCTTAATAGCAAAACTTTAAAGTAGGTACACTTTCTGATTTGTTTTCTAAATAAAGTTAAACTTTGACGGAATCTAGTTAGCGGTTCTTTCAATATTAAAGTTTTTACATGCCGTAAATGTAATTTAACACCCCAAATCTTCTTAAGTTTTCGTACAAAATAAGAAGACACTTTAATTATTTTCGGTTTTCTTTTTCTTCTTATTCTACTTGTCATTGAGTTACTACGAGAACTTATCAAAGTTTAATTTTAAAGAGAAAAGCGAAAGCATTGCATGATAATAATAATGCTTAAAAATATTATGTTGTAGAGATATTTTCACGTCTCGTAAGCTGGGAGATACTGGAGAACAGCAACAATTGTTAGGGGCCAAGGCTCTTGAGATTTTACAGTACCTACCTGTAAGTCCTCCACTAGCACCAATTTTACCTTTTTATTATTTTTGCATCATTTATTTCTAAATATTTCAAATAACCTTTGTACAATCCTTTTTGAGGACATTTGTATCCACAACGTTTGTTTTCTGTAATCTCTAATCTGTACAAAATCAGTAGGGACTATTGGGTTTGAAAATTGATTCCGGATGCACTGTTACAGATGTTAAGTCACAAAGGACTTGTTACTTATTCCATTTATTTTCCAGTTCCACGTTTAGTATCTGACTGATTTTCAAAATGTAGACTGCACCGGTTCATTCATTAAATATTCACTAACCATAAATAAAAGACGAGAGCACACTTAGAGTTTAAAGTCCGGCGTAGCAGTAAATACGAGCAGTGGAGTGGTTACTCAACAAACTCAAAAACAATTTACAATCCTACGTATTTTATTTTGTAAAGGTCGAAGAAGAAGCTTAGAAATATTTAAGAATAAATTAATTAAAATTTTAATAGGTTTTACTACTAAAAACATTGTAATTTTTTTTTTTTTGAAGTAGTTACAAGAAGTTTATACACAAATAAAAAAGAAATCTTAATTAATATTAATTACCAAAAGAATTTAAGCTTTGATTGTCACAAAAAGTTACTTACATACGTAAGGTTCTCATAATAATTTTAGTTTTAGTAGGTTAGTACTTGTGCACGGAGAAAACAGTCATTAAAATATTGCTAGAATTCTAGCAAACATGACTAAAAAATCTGTCAATTATATGGATTTTACTGCAAATGTCTAGTAAATCTACGTTCGGTGATGAGACTGAATTCTAGTAAAATTGACTTGATTAGAAAACATTTTTTGCAATTCTTATGACTAATTTTACTAAACTATTCTCATTCTAGTATTTTTTTCTTTACGGCACGGTAAAATAATCGAGAGGTAAAGGAAAAAAGTCTAGACTTATTTAGCTTGATTATTCTAATACTAATTATTAGAAAGAATGAAAAATTGTTTTATACCAACAAGTAATTTTATGAGAATTCTAGTATTATTTACTAGAAAAATTTTGTTTGACTCATCAAGTAATAAAATCATAATAATTTTTCTCCATGTGTAATTAAGAATATATTTTTGTGAAAATTTCTGAAAATATAATGGATTTATTTATTACTTTATATTTTAAAGTATACTCCACGGGAAACAAAAAGAAAAAATAACAAACCGAAAAAAAAAACAAGAATTTAAATATTATTCAATTATTTATTCACGATTATAATCAGTAATAAAAATATAGAATAAAGAAAAGATTCTAATAAATGCAAAATGAAGAGGAAATTTATCCTTTGGGTTACCGAGAACAGCTTGAAGCGAATTGGAAGTTGAACTGTAGGCAATACGAAAACCAAGGCTCGTAAGGCATGGTAATAAACTTAGTTTGCTCGTGTCTTCGTAGTAGTAAAGGATTCTAGAGATTACGTTCAAATTCCAATTTTAAGTTTGCTGAATTGTTTGGTCGATTGAAATATACCTTACATTTTAAATAATCCCATAAAAAAATCTAGAGAATGCAGAAGCCGCTTAAGAGACCCTTCTCCATCTATCCATCCTTCAGGAGTTGCATCATCAACATATTGCCCAATCTCTATGCCAAAGCTAAGTAGAGCTCCATTGAAACCAAATGTTTTCATGGTATACAGGGTTCTTCAAGTTGATGGGCTATTAGAAGTATATGAATTAGTAGAAGGAATTAAATTCTTAAACTCGGGCTCATTTGGTTATTATTTATGCCGCTTCTTTTAAAAATATTTTCAAGTTCGATTTACATCCGGTTATACCGGAAGTCGATACCCACTTTGTTATTTTAAATGGAATGGTATATTTTTTACGCTGAATTCGAATAAAACGTGTAATTATAAGGTAAGTTTGATAACCAATTTGTACACCTATGACGATCGGTTTCTGAGTTAATTTAATTTATAGAAAAAAAAATCGCTACCGCAACCCAAACTATAAAAAATCTTAACTTCCACAAACTACGACTTACAGTGTTGAAATTTTTACTAGTAATAGCTGAATATTAGTGCTAACGCCTTGACAAAATTGAATTAAATAATTTATACAGGGCGTTCAAAATAAAATTATAAAATTGAAAAACTTCAAACACGAATTACCTCGTTTTTTCAAATAGCACCTGCTATTTTTTATTTTTTCAATCGATTCCTTTGTTTATCCTCTTTCGATCCATATGGATACTTCCGATTTTATTTGAAAATTTTGGAATAATTTTGAATTATTACATAAAATAGGAAGTATCCATATATATCGAAAGAGGATAAAAAAAGGAATCGATTGAAAAATAAAAAATAGTAGGTGTCATTTGAAAAAACGAGGTAATTCGTGTTTGAAGTTTTTCAATTTTATAATTTTATTTTGAACGCCCTGTATAAATTATTTAATTCAATTTTGTCAAGGCGTTAGCACTAATATTCAGCTATTACTAGTAAAAATTTCAACACTCTAAGTCGTATTTTGTGGAAGTTATGATTTTTTATAATTTGGGTTGCGGTAGCTATTTTTTTTCTATAAATTAAATTAACTCAAAAACCGATCGTCATAGGTGTACAAATTGGTTCTCAAACTTACCTTAGAATTACACGTTTTATTCGAATTCAGCGTGAAAAATATACCATTCCATTTAAAATAACAAAGTTGGTATCGACTTCCGGTATAACCGGATGTAAATCGAACTTGAAAATATTTTTAAAAGAAGCGGCATAAACAATAACCAAATGAGCCCGAGTTTCAGAATTTAATTCCTTCTATTAATTCATATACTTCTAATAGCCCATCAACTTGAAAAACCCTGTATATCGTCGTCTGCAGCGTTGGGCAGCATAACGGCTAAAGCCGCCACTAACTCAAGATTCAGAAAATCCAAATATCTGGCAGCACTGAGGTTTTCTTCCAAAAAAAGCAGGAACCTAAAAATGGCCTTCCTCTAATTCTCAATCATATATTGACTTTGGGATTCTTCTACTTCTTTAAATCTAGTAGTTATGTTCCCCAAATGCTGCAGACGACGATATACAGGGTTTTTCAAGTTGATGGGCTATTACACGTACAGTAAAATTACTCTAGGATGGTCTCCGGGATTACTAGTTCTTAAGATGCGCAATGGCAAAAGGAAACGCCTTGCTGGCGATAGCCACAGATGCATTTGCATGCTTGGTTTGAAGTACAGTACTTGTCAGGGCCCATACTAAATCGCCCGACTATTCATTTAAAAATGGTCGAAATATTTTTTATAATTATTATATTTTAAAGAATATAAAAGCTGCCAATATACGTAGTGTGCAAAATGCTACGATATTAACACGTTTCATTACTGAAAGGTTATCTATGTACTTATAATAATTTTGGGTACATAACAGTATCAGGAGATTCAGGTATAAACTAAATTAACGACTACCGGAGAGGAGACATCAAGCACCCCTGTCTTAAAACTAGTATATTTATTTGTCGTAATTTGTCGAGCGTTGATTGTATCTTTCTTCCTCCGAATGCGTTCTCTTTTTTCTTCTACGCCGACTGTAAAATCTTCAGAGCTCATCTTAGAGTAATCAAGCCGTATATGAATTATTAGAATGAATTCAATTCGGAAACTTGAGCTCATTTGGTTATTGTTTATGCCGCTTCTTTTAAAAATATTTTCAAGTTCGATCACACCAACTTCGTTATTTTAAATGGAATGGTATATTTTTTACGCCGAATTCGAATAAAACATGTAATTCTAAGGTAAGTTTGATAACCAACTTGTACACCTATGACGATCGGTTGCTGAGTTAATTTAATTTATAGAAAAAAAATCGCTACCGCAACCCAAACTATAAAAAATCATAACTTCTACAAAATACGACTCAGACTGATGAAATTTTTACTAGTAATAGTTGAATATTAGTGCTAATGCCTTGATAAAATTGAACTAAATAATTTATACAGGGCGTTCAAAATAAAATTCTAAAATTTAAAAACTACAAATACGAATACCTTTGTTTTTTCAAATGGTGCCTACCATTTTTTATTTTTTCAATCGATTCTTGTTTTTATCCTCTTTCGTTTCATATAGATACCTCCCACTGTTTTATTAACAACATTTTGAGTATTTTTAAAATAAGTAGCATAAACAATTACAAGATGAGCCCAAGTTTCTGCATTGAATTCCTTCTACTAATTCATATACTTCTGATAGCACATCAACTTGAAAACCCTGTATACCATGAAAATATTTGGTTTCAGTGGAGTTCTACATCATTTTGGCTTTATGATACAATTCCTGAAAGAAGAATAGAGTGGAGAGGGGTCTCTTAAATGGCCCCCGTATTCTCCCGACTAAGTCCTTCGGATTTTTTTTATGGAGTTGTTTAAAATCTAAGGTTTATTTTAATCAACCAAACAAATTAGCAAACTTACAACTGAGAATTTGTGCCGAAATGGAAAGAGTCAGTCCAGAAATCATTGAGCGTAGTGTGCAAAATGTTTCCACATGGTTCGGGCCAGTGCCAAATTGTTGGTGGAAGTGAATTTCAACATTTACGTTAAATGTTATTAATTATTTGCATTTGTTTCGTTTCCAAGTACAATTTCATTTATGAAAAATTACATTAAATAATCATTATTTAAAATAAATGCCGATATCTCGCTTGTTTTTTGAAATAGACCCATCAAACCTTATATCATTGTAATCGTAAGAGAAAGCTTTATCCGAATATGGATCACCCTGGGTCACCCTGTACCTATACAACTGAATCATTTTAAAAGATACCTATTGATACCAATATCGACCTGTCTGTCTTGGCGTTTTTTCAAAAATTGTTAACAATGAAAATTATGAATTTTATTTCAAACTTTATCATCACGCTGTATATACAGCAATACATGCATTAAAATTTAATTTATGTTCACCACTTTTACTCATTTGTACCTGTTTGTCTTTACTATTAATTATATATTTTGATCTATTGTTATATGCTTTGAATGAAATGATTTTGAGTTTTTGTGCTATTTTATTCAATGCTTTTCCTATATACACAATTGATTAATAAATTTTATCTTTTTGGGGTTCTTTTCAATATTTATGTACCTATATCTCTGTTAAATATCCTGTTTTCCGTTTTTAGGGTTCCGCACCTCAAAAAGAAAAAGCGTAACCCTTATAGGATCACTTCGTTGTCCGTCCGCCCGTCCGTCCGTCCGTCCGTCTGTCAAGACCCTTTTTCTCAGGAACGCGTGGAGGTATCAAGCTAAAATTTATACCAAATACTCAGGTCTATTGTCCCTTGGAGCTGTGAAAAAATCAAACTTCTAAGCCAACGCAATCAAAAGAAACAGCAATTTAAGCCGCATATTTTCAAACTCGCAACTACTCGCAAGGGAATCAAAACCTAAAGGGTACTTCCAGTCGATTTAGAATCTTAAAATTTGGCATGAACCAATGTTTTATAGCACATATAAAGAAAAAATTTCGAAAACCTGAAATTTTTAGTTACATCACATATTTACAGATTATTACGGAACCCTCGGTGCGCGAGTTCGACTCACACTTGGCTGGTATTTTTTATTAATTAGGGCCAAGTGAGGTAATTGTGAACAATTTTGGAACTTTTACTTTTGAAGCTCGATGTATCTTAGATGAAGATTAAATTTAGACGACTATATGATTAATTTAGTTCCTTGTTTGTTTTTAATTGAATTTCTGTTGTTAAATATGCAAATTCGGATTTTTTTTCAAAAACCTTAAGTTTACAAGTACCCCTTCGCTTATTAACGTAGTCAAAAAGTTAAGGGTAAATGTGAACAATAATCTTGTTTGTACTGGCTTTTTAAAGGTTTTTAATAGGGCAGGCAAAAGTGAGAACGCCTTCAAACGTGAATTATATTTAAGCCGGGCTCACAATTATCTCAAAAATTATATATTATAAAAGAAATATTTTCACTGTTTAACATAAAATATTGCGACACTCTTTCTCTGCTGTTTAAGTCATCCAACCGTCAAAAGTCAACTCCACCGTCTATAATTCCCATTAGTTGGAGTAATCAAGAGTCCTCTTTCATCGAAATAAAGAGCCTGTTTACAATTTTGTGTATTTTCTACAAAAAAAGTTCTGATTCATTGTTCCTTAATTTTGCTTTGCTTTCGAGTTATAACGAAAAAACCCAAATGGGCACATTTTTTGCTTGTTTTGAAAATAGTACCACCCTTTGTTAGCCCTCCACAATCAATAGACTAAGTATAACCCTATCTCAACTTCGCAAAATGTTATTAATCTCACTGCGAAATTTGAATAGTTCTGCATGTCTTTAGAATAACTACACCAGAGGTTAACACAATGCCACATAAAAACATTACAACCCTATTACTACTTTTTGGTTATTGATAACGATTTATGGCTCTCTTTTATGTTTGCATCTATATCTATAGATATTTCGTGTACAAAGTTTGTTCTAATGCCTTTACAAAATCGTTCTTTATCCCAAAAACCCCAATTTCAGTTGGTTTAGTTTGCATTTTCTTTCCTTTAACGTTCATGGTGAAATATTTATGACCTTAACAACGACTCGGGCAAAGCTTTAGCGACACAAAACCTACAAATTTCGTTGGTGGTCATTTGAATTTTATGGGTTCCTTTTACTTCCTCTGCTACTTACTTATTACCCTTAAAAGAAATTCAACACTATAATTCACTTTTAAAGCATTCTTTCAGCGCATTGTAGCAATGTACGATATTTACACGTATACTGAGGACTTTTTAATGTTACTATGAAAATGTTAAGTAAGTATTTTAATTATCATCAACATAACAATAGCTAGTAATATGAACTTATAAATATTTGCTTCAATAAATTGTGATTTAACAGTTAAAATGAAAAAAATGTAGGTATGTGTTAAGTTTTATCTTGCCAATAATAATATTTGGACATTAACATGTATTGTTACATGTAGACAACCCACTATACGTAAAGAGGCATAGAGGCGTATGGTGGGTTGCTAATATAACAAAAAAGTCACAATTCTTTACAAATTAATTTAGAACAGTCGGGAAAGCTTTGGTACTTTTAGATACTTATTTTTTTTTTGTAATTCTGCAGTTCTGTAAAATTTTTATAAATTAAAAGTAGTACTGCAGCAATAGGACAATGTTCCTATTAATGTTCAGTTTCTGTAAATGAAACAATATTGTTTCGGTGCTATTTATGGTCTTAATGCATTTCACCTGCTGGTTTTGTGCCTTTTAAATGGCTTTTTGCCAGACATAACTACCTACCTGAATTTAATGCTGACTGACATTTTGCAAGTTTCTTGCATCTGCTCAAGGCTATAAATCAGTTACTTTTCAACGCCTTTTTCGAATATAGGTAACTAAACGGAAATGGGAAAAAACTTTAAAGCTGATTTAGGAGTTTGAAAATGTATCACCTTTCGATTACTTCTTTTTTTGGTGCCATTTATTATTGTCAATTACAAAGAGCTTGCAGTAACATTAATCAAATATTAGCCATATGTTTGCTTAATTACATGCAATACATTGTTAGACGTTGCATTATTTTTCTCAGTAATCCTATAATTTATTAAAAAACAAATATTTCGCTTGCTCGCTTCTCTATCTCGTCTTGATCGCTTCGTCGCAATAACAGAACTGTTGTTACAAAAAAAAATTTTTTGAATGTTTTATTCCCACCAATATAGGTGGGCTGGCTTGTCCCCCCCGACCTACACTCGTTTTCCAAAGTCGGAGGATAAGGGCGGAACTCCCTCTTCAGACCCTTTTTTAGGAATAGTGGGAATGGGTGGGTGATGGTTGGGGGAAGAAAGATGAGACGGACGAAATGGGAAACCTAATGGAGGCCTTCCGATCTACCCTCCGACTTTGCACAAGAGTGTAGGTCGGGGGGGGGACAAGCCCGCCCACTTATTTTGGTGGGAATAAAACACTCAAAAGTTTTTTTTTGTAGCGACAGTTCTGTTATTACGACGAAGCGATCAAGACGAGATAGAGAAACAAGCAAGCGAAATATATTTTTTCTAATAAATTATAGGATTACTTAGAAAAATAATGCAACGTCCAACAATGTATTGCATCCAATAATGTTATTAAGCAAACATATGGCTAATATTTGATTAATGTTACTGTAAGGAATTTGTAATTGACAACAATAAATGGCACCGAAAAAAGAAGTAATCGAAAGGTGATACATTTTCAAACTACTAAATCAGCTTTAAAGTTTTGTCCCGTTTCCGCTCAGTTACCTATAATTGAAAAAGGCGTTGAAAAGTAACTGATTTATAGCCTTGAGCAGATGCAAAAAACTTGCAAAATGTCAGTCAGCATTAAATTCAGGTAGGTAGATATATCTGGCAAAAAGTCATTTAAAAGGCGCCAAACCAGCAGGTGGAATGCATTTAGACCATAACTAGCATCGAAACAATTGTTTTATTTACAGGATCTGAACATTAAAAGGAATATTGTTCTGTAGCTACACCACTACTTTAAATTCATAATAATTTTACAGAATTGCAATTACAAAAAAAAAAAACAATGAGTGGGTATCTAAAAGTAAAGTACCAAAGCTTTCCAGACTGTTCTAAAATTAAGTTCTAAAGAACTGTGATCTTTTGCTTTTGTTATATTAGCAACCCAACATACGCCTCGATGCTTCTTAATGTATGATGGGTTGCGTACATGTAATAATACATATTAATGTCGAAATAAGATTGCAACAACCTTACGGTACCTATTTATAGAGACCTTTGCGCGTCTACTATCGATAGTATTAATAAATTAATAGTACGTATTTTAAAAAGTGTCAGTATATTCCTTTATATTTCATTAAAACTTTAGTGACCTTCTGTAAACATCCTTGAGGAAATTTCTTTCAATAATGTAATTATTAACGCTGTGTAAAAAATAAATTCATTTACCTGCCCTAATTGTTCGTTGTTTTTGCAATTAATTCTGTCCTTTATCCTTAAATTCCAATTATAATTTCGCGGGAATTTCCTGTTTATTAATTTACGTCAAAGGCATGAAACTGTCATTCAGTAATTAAAATTTCTCAGAAGGGCAAGTGTCCAAATCGACCGGCAACCGCATCATCTAAGAAAAAGATAGATAATTTAACGACGCGGGACCGCTGTTAGGGAAGACGAACCCCTGGGATAAGTCTTTCCATCAGACTTAATCAGTACTGTTTACTCGTTTCTTTTAACGCTTCGAATGAATTGCTTTTAAGAGAGCTTGTTAAAAGAAACCAATTTGGGAAAGGTCCCGCGGAGATGGGGAGGAAACCTCTTGGAAATTGCCAGAGGAAATCTTGACGATTAAATGAAAATCGTTTCTTTTATTCCAATATCGTTTATCAGTATTAGGTACCGAAATGAAGGCATGTTTATGTATATACAAATTAAAATTTCTTTCCACTCGATGTCGATGTAAGTATGAGAGAAAGAAATTGGAAAAAACGAATAATTGATTAAATAAGCACAAATCCCTTTTGTAAAAATAAATTGGAAAATTCCATTTCATCCTACCTATTACCAGTAAATGACTGGAGAATAAACGGAATAGGCGGTGGGTTGGAAGTCCCGTGGACTTTTAAGAAGCCACGTGCTAAATAAACAGAATAATTAATTTATTCTATAGCTTTCAACAATGTACTACTAAAACATTTGCAGGGCCGGACCGTGAGTTTAGGGGGACCTGGGCTAATACTACTTAGGGGCCCACCTAATTACTCAAAGTATAGAAAAAATGAGACAGTAAAATATTTGATTTATAGTATAATACATTATGGATCCTTTCGCATTTTTGTCTATTTTTGACTTTGACTTGACTTAGCTGGGGGCCCTTTAAATCCACGGGGCCCTGGGCTGAAGCCCAAAAATCCATATGGTAGATCCGGCCCTGAACATTTGGACTAAATATAAGGCGGAGATGAATTATTTCCAAAAAAATTTGTCTTGCTACTATTACAATTGCTTCAACACGTCAGTCTTTCAAGATATCCTAACCTCTGATTCCATAAAATGAAAAAATCTTTAGGTACCTCTCTATTTTATTTTTCTTTTCTATCCTCATCCCAACCAGTTTTTTTGGTAATTTTTACATTTCTTAAATCTCACTCTAACAATATTTTCACATGCTACAGAGAAGAAATTGGAAAGCACGTGAAAAACGAATAATTTATTAAATAAACGCAAGTCCCTTTTGTAAAACTAAATTGGAAAATTCCAGTTCATCTTACCTATAATCAGTAAGAGACTGGGAGGCTAGTAGGTACCAAATATTCAATCAAATAAACGGAAAAGGTAGTGGGTTGGAAGCCCCGTGGACCTTTAAAAAGCCACGTGCAAAATAATCAAAATTACATTGACAGTCTTCAAAAATAAAAAATAAAATCCTACAACTTTCGAAAATCGTATATCTACTATTATAATATTTGGACCATAAATGCTCATAAAGAATTTTTTTTGTAACAGTCGAAACAAAAATATTTTGCGTAAGCAGAACACTTCGTCCACACACGGGTGTCTCCTTTTCTGCTATTTTGCTTCCATGCTTGGTAACAATATCCTTATAATATTGATTGCAGCTGTTTCTTTTTGGACATTTTGTCAATTTGTGTACATCAATAACAGGAGGCATTACACAATTCCGTTTAGTAAGCATATCTACGATAATAGCTTCTCTAACTTTTGTTATTTTTACGTTTTTATTCTGAAATAAAGTGACAAAACATTTACAACTGCAACATTTAGTATAATATCAATAGCAACTTTTCGGTACCATTTCGAGGACCTCCTTGAAAATGAATTATAAGAATTCGTTTGATCAGACACATCTATGAAAGATTTTTCTGTATTATAGTCTACTATAACCTGTAATTTAAGTTTGTCTCCTCCTCATTGTCCTTGTTTTATCCTTGTTTTGTCTCACTTTCACCATAGAAGGCATATGCTTTGATCAGCTAGGACATCAGACTTTTGAGTTATCTGATTCCATAAAATGAAAATATCTTTAGCTCTTTTTATTTTATTTTTCTTTTCCATCCTCATCCCAACCAGTTTATTGGTAATTTTTACAAAGAATTGGAAAGCATGTGACAAACGAGTAATTAATTAAATTTTCCCTTCTTTTTAAAGAAATTTTAAAATTCCTTTTCATCCTGCCTATAATCAGTAAATATCTGCAAATTTTTGATTCTAGAAGCTAGTACCAGATATTTAATCAAATTCATTGTGTTGTGTCCGTCACGCCTTTTCCAAATTTTCTATTGTATAATTTTCTGAGCATCTTTTAATTTTTTTCGTTATGCTCAGTTAAAAAACCCTTTTGTCTTTTTATTACCGTTGTTAGTTATTTTACTTCGCCACTAGAGTTGATTTTTAAAAAATAATTTATTTTGTTTAGGAAAAATACGTAATATTCAGTAGGAGCCGAAAAGAAACACTAGTTGGTTTGGTCTCAAAATTACGACTGCTTTTACTCATGTGAAATACCATTAAAGTTAACATAAATGCTTACTACTCTATTTTCTGTTCCCCAAGACATTTCTACTGATAAGCATGTTCTCAATATTGCCCAGCATTTATTATAGTAGTCAATTGTTTTTAGCTTTGATGACTTGTTAAGATAGAAATATCCTAAATCCATTTTATTTGTTGCCTTACACTTTCTGTCTTCACCACTCATAAATTTTCTGTCAACCTTCTTCGAACTTTCTGATTTTTATTATTTTACTACCCTATTGTCCAGCCTGCCTCCGACAACTGTCAACCATTTTTCGCCTCAACTAACTTAGTCTGCATCCCTTTCTATCTCTATTATTCTATTCTTTTCTTAAGCACTTTTTCTATCTTACCATCGCACGCGAAGTTCAGTTCGCAACGATCGTCCTTATCAAAACAAGTTACAAATTATCTTTCAACTTTGTGCGCCGCACTCCCATTTATTCAATAATTAATTCAAATAGTTGTATATATTTTATTCTACGTTTTCCTTGTTTTTTTTTTTTGTTAATAAATCTTTATAAGTGCCGTTTAATCTAGACTTTCATTATCATTGCAATATCAATTATTACAACCAACAATCCAACATCAAGCAGAACTACCTGCACTCCAGTAAATTTTAGTGTAGGACAAAATAACACATTGGCTCTTTTAGTTTTATTTTTTTTATTCTCATTCCACCCATTATTTTGGTCGTTTTTGAATTTCTTCAATTTCACCCCATAAACAAACATGTTCATACAGTAGAAAAAAAAATTAAGCCTCTTCTAATTGTATTTAAATGTGCCTGCCAGCCCAATGACTTTTCGATTATTTGGTATATTTATGGTTACTTAAAAAGAATTAAAAAAATATGGAAATGCACCATTTTTTACATAAAATGTGGAAAAAAGAACGTATAGAATATTTGATAATTGTGGATTTATTGTAGTATTTATTCAATAAATATCAATTATTCAGCCTAAGTGAAGTGTTCTATACAGTTACGCTAATTCGAAGTGTAAAAGTAAAACAAAAAGGGTAAAATGAGTCATTCAGATTTTAGAGATAAGTTACAGTTATAACGTTAATTATGGTATATTCTCCTTCGAGTTAATGGATTATCTCAAAAAGACTTCACAGATTGTCTGACGATTTAACCAATATACAATTGCAGTGAAAATATTGATGTAGAGAAGAATTATCTGCTAAACATAATCCCAAAAAAAATAATTTTTTAGTGCTTGTGGTTGATATTCGTAAAAAATATTTAGATATAGATACAAGGTGTCTCGCATTAAATTACCCCCTTGAATAACTAGTTAAGGAAGTTACTAATAAAAAAATATAATCTCTACAAAAGTTGTTGGGTTTGGTGGAGGACATCAAATAATAACCTACAACCTAAAACTAACCATAATTTAGATCTTAATAATGTAAAAGTTATCCATATTGATAATAAAAATCATGCACTCACACTACTTAAGATTTAGAAATAAAAAAAATCTGTTCATAATAATAAATTTTTAGTTAACAATCAAACTGAGCTTTGCTCAAATTCAACACTTTTGTTATTGTCAGATTTGTAATTTTCTTAGGGTTTCCCTATGAGGTTATTTATTAGTATTTAAGGGTTGGAATCCAGTTTTAATATCAGTACCTGTATTACTCTTCGATAATGACCGCCTAGATCAAAACATATGTCAGAGATTTGATAATAAAAGTTGAAACAATCCAAGTATTTTTGTTTTGTAATTATTAGAATGTTTCATCAAGTTTGAAACACTAAAAGTATTTCAATCATATAAATTTGAAAGAAAGTTATCCCAAATAACATCATAACTGATTGATATATTCTTTCTTCTTAATTTGGATGAATCATTTTCCCTCATTTTGATTTTTTTGTACGTTTAAAAAATGTTACTGTATACAAGGGGTTCCATATTATCTTATCCCTTAGATACGAGAATGGATTAAATATAAACGAGCCTTTGTTCATAAAACATTTATTTTGAAAATTTTCACAGAAACACAAATTTCTCTATTTTTCGACATATCCCCCTTGTTTGATTATACATTTTTCCCAACGGATTGGTACTTTTTTCATCTCGTTTTCATAAAATGAAGCAGGGCGGGAGTCTATCCAGTTGCGCACAAACGCCGCCACATGTTCATCAGTCTGAAATCGCTCGCCTCCTAATAATTCTTTGAGGGACCCAATCATGTGGAAATCACAAGAGGATAAATTTGGGTTATATGGATGGTGCTCCGACTGAGTCTTGTGCATTTTACTGATTTGGGCCTGCGTTAAAGCTGCGATGCCAACTCGAGCAGCTTTTTGATCTTCACTCAGCAACTTTAGGACCCAATGAGCTTAAATTTTTCGGAATCCCCAGTTTTTCGTAATGATTGTGTGGACACTCCCATAGCTGATGCCCAGTTCAACAGATATCTGAAGCACAGTGGCGAGGTGGTCCCCTTCAATAAGGTTTCTAACGCGTGCAATGTTAACCGGCGATATGCTGGTGCGCGGACGATGAGGATGATTTACATTTTCGACAGGATTACGCCCTTCGTTAAATTCTTTGCACCAAACTTTTACCCGTTGCCACGAAAGCGTTTCATTTCCGAAATGTGCTAGCAATCTGCGCAAAATTTCAGCTGGTTTCACGTTTTTACGTGTAAGAAACTTAATAATAATCCGTTGCGCAACGCTGCTATGCATCTCTTTCTCACTCATTGTGATAGCTACTAACCAAGCAAACACAGCAATACGACGAGTCGTTTCCGTGTCACCTAATATCCCCACTTCAAGTTGCTAACGCCCGTATGCGCCTTGAACAACTATCCAGCGCTCAATTTAAAAAGGTTCGTTTATGTTTGATCCGCCCTCGTATATCTCCGGACTGAACTAGAATACTTTTCTGAAATTAATCGAGAAGAATATTTTAAAATGGTAGGGCTCTTCTGAAAACCCTTTTAACCAAAATCTCAAAACGATATTTCAATTAGAGATACGTCTAGAGGTAGGCTGAAAGCATACACCCTGATATTACGTCATAACAGCAAACTTATATTGAATAATTACATACATACCTATATCGGATATAATAATAACATAATAAATTAAAAAACTATCAAATACTTCTTACATTCACCATTTTTGTGACATCATTGAACGTGTTTAACAACAAAACCGTTGAGCTTCTTCCATAGGTATTTTATTCTTTATATAATTTATAGGCACTATGAAAATCAAAACTTATATTACTTAAACTATCGTAGGTATATTTTTGGAGAAACATTGGACGTTCATTGAGTGTACGTATATAAGAACATGTACATAACATTAAAAAACACGAAGTTTCTACAGGCCTAGTCGATGATTGTGTTACCAAGAATCATAATGTGGACAAATACAACGTTAAGTTATTACACACAACCGAATAGCAAAAAACTTAGGTACTCTTTTGGAAAATTTGGAAATAAAAAATGCTTTTCAAACAGGAAAGAATCTAGTTAATAATCAGAAAGAAATTCTAACTTATAACACTCCATTGGTCATTTCTAAATTTTAAGTATCCACTATTTGTATTCCCCATTCCTATATTTACGTATAAAAACCATTGTAATTCCAATTTAATTTTAGTAACCTATTGTACTCTTGAAAATGGCCGTTTAAGTTCAAAACAATTGTCGAGTAATAAATTACCTGCAGAAACGTTTGTGTGTTTTCTTTTTTAAATATCAAATTTATATATAATATAAATATATTTATATATACTTAATATAAATAAAAAATCTCGAAATTAAAAAATTGCATAGGTATATAATCGACATGTAAATTGGAAATCGCTCGATGGAACGTGCTAACATTATCAGAAAAGGCAGATTTTTTTATCTATAATTGGGTTGAGATCGATGAAATTAAAAAAAATGAAGGGACCCTATTCATCGTATACGTTTTAAAAGGGGTTTCCGGATAAATTAAACAAAATCTGGAACAGTAGCAGCTTAAGCCCGTCATTGATTACATTTTTATTGAACGCAGTTTTCGTTACTTTTGTGGTTTCAAACTGCCATTCCAAAGTTAAATTAATTAAAAGCGCTCAGGCTGGTGGGGTATACGGGTTACATCAAGCGGGCGTGATGTTTTCGGAACAGTTTGTGCAGGGGATGTCGCCCGTCACAAATGGCTACATTTATATTCGAATTAGGTCTTCGGTTAGATTATTTTGTCGACTGCGACGGAACCGTGGCTTATTAAGCCATCGGCGACGGCGACGCCGACGTCCAACGCAACGGGCCGCGTCTCGACGCTGCTATGACGTTATGCCCATGCTAGTGATGATAACAATGCCGACTAGTTAGACACACAGCCAAACCGACCGACCTACTGATGAATTCAATTTATGAAACCGATTTTAATAATTGTGGCAGTAAATCTATCCAAGGCGACGATAGGCAGCGGTTTCAAACCGTCTTCGGAATGTTTGTGGATGGAAATGAAAAGATGTAGGTGGACCCTTATTATAATTGTTCCTCGAAAATGTCTAATTGGTGTTGCAGTCAAAACGGGAATTAATTGAACAATTTTCTTAATCAGGGAAATTAGAGTCGTTATACAGGGTTACAAGTTAAGTCGTCCTAGATAAGATGTTGTAGTTTTCCTCATTTCTGACTGATTTGACAATGAAAAACCGTATCCCAAACTTAACTGTTTTCAAGTTTTTTTTATAAAAATTGCTGATCTTTTGTTTATTGTCCCGTTTTTTTGTGGTCTGTGCCTCTAATTTATTTCTTTTCGCTATTTTTCTGTAGTTCATACGTTGCTTTATTATTCTTAACACTAAAATTACAGGTTACTGAACCAACTGGGTCGCACTAGATGATTGATAATTAAAAAAAATACCGGCCAAGTGCGAGTCGAACTCGCGCACCGAGGGTTCCGTACAAACCTGTATATATGTGATGTAACTAAAAATTTAAGGATTTCGGAATTTTTCCTTTATATGTGCTATAAAACATTGCTTCATGCCAAATTTCAAGATTCTAAATCGACTGGAAGTAACCCTTTAGGTTTTGATTCCCTTGCGAGTAGTTGCGAGTTTGAAAATATGCGGCTTAAATTGATTTCTTTTGATTGCGTTGACATAGAAGTTTGATTTTGTTACAGCTTAAAGGTATTATAGACCTGAGTATTTGATATGAATTTCAATTTAATACCTCTACGTGTTCATGAGGAAAGAGGTAGTAACATTAAAATTATTAAAAATATTTTTATTATATGATGTAACTAAAAATTTACGGTTTTCGCAATTTTTCCTTTATCTGTGCTAGAAGACGTTGCTTCGTACCAAATTTCAAGATTCTGAGTTCACGGGAAGTCCCCTGTAGGTTTTGATTCGAAAATTTGCGGAAATTTGCGGCATAAACGGCTGTATCTTTTGATTGCGTTGGCTTAGAAGTTTCATTCTTTTACAGCTCCAAGGGACAATAGACCTGAGTATTTGATATAAATTTTAGCTTGATACCTCCACGCGTTCCTGATAAAAAGGGTCTTGACAGACGGACGGACGGACGGACGGAGGGACGGACGGACGGACGGACGGACGGAAAACGAAGTGATCCTATAAGGGTTCCGCTTTTTCCTTTTGAGGTGCGGAACCCTAAAAAGGTAATAAATTCGTAGAAAATATCTTCTTTTCTTTTTAAATATTAAAACAAATGGTCTATGACAGTTATACTGCAGATGTGCTTAAAAATATCGATGGTTATTTAGCTGTGCAACAAAGTATAACAAGCTAGGGTATTATCAGAAATTTTACAAAAAAAACTTTGATAAAATGCTTCCAGATATAGTAGTAAAAAATAACGGTACTTAATTGTCAAATTTATCACTTGAGTCAGAAAACAAAATAAAACAATCCAAATAGGTACAAAATAACGTTTATTACTCTTTACAATGTATGTTCCACATGTCCGCCTCTGTTTCGCACACATACTCTCATTCTGTGTCTTAAGCCACTTTTCACTACACCAGTTGTTAATCTTCTTCTTATTTCGTTTGCCGCATCGATAATTTTCTGCCTCAAAACATCAACAGATGTAATTGGATTAAAAAAATAGCAAAACCAAATAAATTAGAGCCACAAAACACGAAAAACAATGGGACAATAGACCAAAAAATCGGCTATTTTCATAAAAATAACTTGAAAACGGATAAGTTTGGGATACGGTCTTTCAAAATCAAATCAGTCAGAAATGAGGGAAACTACAACCTCTTAAAGGATCTAGGACGACTTAACTTGTAACCCTGTATACTGAAATGGAAGACGTCAATCTTGAAAGAGTGCAAGATCGGAAGTTGTGCCAGGGGCGAGTCTGTAAGTAGTCAAACCTTACCAGAGATCTGAAGAAAACTGTATTTTCGTATTTTAATCGCGTATTGTTGTTGTAATCCCGAAGGTTCATTATGGGGGGGGAGGGGGTTCAAAGGTATTCCAGTTTTCGTCTTCTATCGCAAGGAACATCTTCAGGTATTTTACGTTGTTAATGATACGCTGTTGTTGAATCGCCTACATCGACAACGTGACGTTCGTAAAAATGAACTTTGTGATAGGAGACGAAACGCCAAACACGAAAATACTGTTTTTTGAGACGATAACCGTGAAAGTGTTAATCAACTACAGTAGAACCTCGATAAGATAAAGACCAAGGGAAACGTTGAAAAATTTGAGTTATTGAGGTTTTTACTTACTAAGGGTTTAAGTTAAGGAGTTTTTATTGGTTTATATTTTTACTTACAGAGGTCCGTTTATGAGCGTTGTTTAGGAATTATAGAATTAGACGAGCTAGGTTCAATGTAAATGAAACTTCGAAATGTTATTATGTACAGGGTAATTCATTATAATGTCGCCCCCCTTTAACTTTGTTATGTGGAGTGTCCCAAAAAAATTAAAGGTATGGTTATGTAGGTGCTAAAAAAATACTTTTTTTCTATTTATAACAAAAATTTGAAAAATGATCAGTATACAGGGAAAACCAAAAAGTTCATTTTTTTTAAATGGATCACCCTATATATGAATTTATTTTTCGATTCCTCGTAAAATTCTAAGCATAATTTATATAACATACCGTATACCTAAATTCAATAGTTTCTGAAATATTCGCATTTGAAACGTTATCATCAAATATTTTATTAAACAACAACAAACCAAGGAATCTAACAATAAATAATATAACAAAAACAATTTTTAGTTAAATATAAATATGCTCTAGTGGGCCTCCATTTTCTTCAACACGTTGTATAAGGGTTCTTCGCATTTTCTCTAATCAATCTGTTATGAATGCTGGATTATTTTTATTTAAATTATTAATTTAATTCCGTATCAAATATTTAAGATGATCGAGGTTTTCACTTTGGTGGTCGTATGCACGGTTTTGTTTATATAATGTCACTGTTAGGTATTTGTTTTCAATAAAAAGCGTGGACTAGGACTGCTTTATTTGTAACAATTGTTTAATAAAATATTTGATGATAACGTTTCAAATGCGAATATTTCAGAAACTATTGAATTTAGGTATACGGTATGTTATATAAATTATGCTTAGAATTTTACGAGGAATCGAAAAATAAATTCATATATAGGGTGATCCATTTAAAAAAAATGAACTTTTTGGTTTTCCCTGTATACTGATCATTTTTCAAATTTTTGTTATAAATAGAAAAAAAGTATTTTTTAGCACCTACATAACCATACCTATAATTTTTTTAGGACACTCCAAATAACAAAGTTAAAGGGGGGCGACATTAAAATGAATCACCCTGTACATACACACTTTATTTTAGGGTTAGAGATACGTTTATTCAAGTTTATTTTATTCTACTTAAAAGAGTCGGTTATAATTTTTTTTTGTTTCAAACAATTCACACTTTCTACATCAATTTTATTATTTACTGAGGTGCGATGCCCAAATTATTCGTTTAAGTTATAGAGGGTTCGTATTTTAAGTAAAAGAGGTTTTGGACTCCGAGGGGAAAGGAACACAAAATTTTATGAATTTATAGAGGTTTTTACATTATCGATGTTTAAGTTATCAAGGTTCTACTGTATTTAGTAAGGTGATCATTCATATACATAAACATAAACGTAACGTATCTATACAGAGTGGTCTCATAAAGTACTGTCTGCTGAGCATACTCAAATCACGTTTTTCGTTTTTCTGCAACGAAATTATACTATTTTTTACTTTTAAAATTAAAAACGCGAGATAAAATGGGCAGAGCTGGTATGATTTTTTGTTTGTTGGTGTTGCCAGTACAAAGTAATTTTTTAAAAACAAAAAGAAGATGATCGTTTCCAAAATGTTTGGGTTTTCTGGTGAAGTCATGTTAAATCTCAATATTAAATAAACAAAGAAATTCAATGTTGTAATAAAATTTAGCATGTGACATTTAAAATTAAGAAGTTGGTATGAACTTCTGGTATAATCAGAAGCGATATAAATTTGAAATATTTATGTACATATATTAAAAATGTAGATAAGCTGTGGTAACTTCTACGCGACTTTTTCAAAAATTTTCTTCAATTAGTAGGTGCCTAAGTTGAATCATTCTGTACATCGGTAGATAATACATATGAACATGTATAAGTCATCAGGAAAAAAAAACGGTTTTTTATTAAATTTTTGAAACAAACAGTTAAAAGTGTTTAAAACATGTGTTCATATGTTTTATATGTTTAAACTTTTTTCTCGTTTATTTTAGACACTTGTTTTAAACTGACCATTTTCTATACAAAACGTTCACCGAACGTAGATTCCTCATCGATATTTTGTTTATTAGTGTCGCACAAGCACGTCCATCTGAGAATATCTCCTACTTCTTTGAAAATTTTTTTTAATTAACTGAATTTTCAAAAGCTTTTGAACAAAGCATCACACCTCTCGAAAGCTTTAAATTGCATTTATTGCACATGCTTTTTTTTATTTTCTATAAGAAAAAAGTGGCTAAAGATATTTGTTCGAATTTACCTATACAGTCGTCTAAAAATATTTCGTGAGTAGAATTATGCAAGCTAATAAATAAATGAGGTTTCTTCCAGTAACGAGTGAGATTGTTTCCTTATTTCATACCTACAAACAATAATTCTTCTCTGGCCAAATGAATTTAAAGAATAATTAATATGTTACGTTTTATTTTTGTTTTAAAAACACTTTAATTTAAACCGTGTTTTATTTAGAGGGTGTTTTAAACAGTGTTTGAAACACGTGTTTTAAAACATTGTTTTAAACATGCCAATTCTGTAGGTAATATATATAAATGTTTTATATAAGTAACACCCCTAACATGTGTACGTTGATACCTATAAGCACACATGTCATGCATTTCTTATTCATTAAAATTCAGGACAGTAGTAATTTCTATCTGGAAAACAGCATAAAAATATCGTATCTTAAGGAAAACAATAATTAAACGGATTTTCTTTCGCATTTGTACGCCTTTTGGTTAACAAAAGGCTGAAGTGATCTAACTAGAAAGAAACAAGGTCCGAATTTCGAGATAAAACGGAAATTTTCATTTAGCACCGAACGATATTAGTTTTTTGTGCATTCAAAGATTGTGTTTGTCCCTAAAGGATTACTATTCTGAGATTTCGGTCGAATAAAAGAGAACGATAAAACCTATCTGACAAACCCTCCGAGGGTCTTTGAGTGGGGTCCAAGTGTCACCGAAAAATCCCTAAAACTGACCAAGAGTAAACCGCAAAAGTACTTGGGAATGTTTACGGTGGACATTAAGGAACTTCAAAGGCTACTATAACTGTTCAAGTATAAAATGAAACTCGAGAAAAACAGAAGTAGTGGAAGCGAAAAATAGAAAAGAGCAGTGGCGGCTCGTGGTCGAATACGAAGGGGGTTCACAAAACGAAGAACATGTAATCATCAAAAAGAATTTCACAGTGAGGCATATGATTTTACCAAAAAAGTAAACCAATTATTAAAATGGTCATTGTTTAGATAGCCCAGTAACATTTCAGCTTGGTTATATCTATCATAATCATTTCCTACAGAGTCTATAATACATTCCAGGCATCCTTTAAATGTTCTGCGTTTTCGTAAACATTTTTTACTGTTCGAGTGTTATAGTTCCACCTGGTCGGCGGCGGCGGCCGAAAGCAGACTTGAACAGACTGTTGGATACCCGCGCCGGCGCAGCGTACACATACTTTTCGTTCACTGCACCTAAACGCTGTATGTTGAGTGTATTTTATCTTCCATTTCACGCGTCCGAGTGCTCTCTCTTTAACACACAGAGTACCGCTCTCGCGATATGTTCAGGATCCAAATTGAACCGAAACAGTTAGGTAATTTCGTCAGCGACAAGGCAACAATTTAAATGTTTTCTATGGTTTACGGGTTGGTGTTTTGTATGTAATTATGAACTATGAGGGTAATGGTAAAAAAGGTAGTACCTATATTATACGATAATTATCAATTATATTATAAATATTAAAAAATAAAATTATAAGGTGTAGGTAGTTAAATTTTTAAGGGGGTTCACTGAAATGCACCTACAGTAAAACCGCCACTGGAAAAGAGTGAACATTTTTGATTGAGCAGTCCAGTGTGTAGTCGTTTTATCGTCCGAAAACTTTCGCAAGTTAATTGAACAATAACACCTACTTAATTAAAAGAAAATACATCCAAGAGAGAGGCAAAGGTTATTTTATTATGACTCATGATTAAGAAATAAATAAGATATACTATTCCTAAATTTACTAAATACGTAAATACCGTAAGACTCCGTTATAACGTACGCGAGACGTATATCAAGCTAGCACAACAAAGTTATAAAGAGATTTATTGAAACAGAATGTTATTTCTACATCACATACTTTAGTAAATACAAAAAATAACAAAAATTACACAACAAAGTTATTTTTCTGATTTCTGACTTGCACTATAATTTGTCGCTGATTTGTTACCAAATCCAAAAATTTGTCGCTCGTGCCGTTTAGCCATAATCAGCTGGTATGCTAGCTTGATATCAAGCTAGCACTACACATAGCGTATCTCGAAAAGGATATTACTGTAAAGACCATAATTTGTAGCTGAAAGATGACACATTCAACGAATTTGTTGTTAGTCTTATCTACAACTGATAAGCGAAAAACTGCTGGAAAGCCACCAAACTCTCAAAAGGTAACGTGTTGCCCAACTTGGGGGCAACAGGGAAAACCTAATTTAAAAAATTTGGTTAATAAATCCGATTTCTTAAAACAAATGTAACAAAGAACTACTTGATTAATTAATTGTTTGATGCTCTTCCAGCAGTTTTTCGCTTATCGGCTGGAGATAAGACTAGCGACAAATTCTTTGAATGTGTCCTCTTTCAGCGACAAATTGTTGTCTTTACAGTAATACCCTACGACATTTCCTTTTCGAGATACGCTATTTGTAGTGCTAGTTTGATATCAAGTTAGCATATCAGCCGATTATGGCTATACGGCACGAGCGACAAATTTTTGGATTTGGTAACAAATTAGCGACAAATTATAGTGCAAGTCAGAAATCAGAAAAATAACTTTGTCGTGCTAGCTTGATGTACGTGTACGCGAGGGAACCTTAAGTTCATTATAACGGGTTGCTAATGCTGATATAAAAAATATTTGTGAATAAAAAGTGAACTTTTTGTTTTGTACGTTGTAAAAGTAATTTTTTTTTCGAGTGTTCAATAAAAACGGCTGGGATTTTTTGATAAGGTATGGTACGTTATAACCGTTTGCCTGTAGTAAAATTTTTTGAATGTGAAAATATTTTTTTATTGTAATCTAAGGTACCTATGTAGATAATGTTGTAGAAGCAAATTAATAACGCAAAACAATAAGACTATTTATAATTGTATAGGTACTTTGGATATGTTATCCACATTTCCAATTACTTAGTATATATGTAGAAATATTATCACTTACCTACTTAAAATTATAAAAATGGTTTCCTGTGTAACTGTAAAATTATCCACGCCAATTTTGCTACGGACATGATCCCAACAACGTTTGAATACTGTACCATTTCCATTATTTTTTTTGTCACGAACAAAACTGATTATTTTATTTTTCAAAAATAAACTAAGATGATAATGTGAAATAACATTAAAAAGATTTTTACACACTCACTATGATAAATGTATCTAACTGTATAATCTGAGCTCAGACGATGCTCGTCTTCATAGAATATATCAGAATGTGAGCTCATCCTGCTAGTAATTCTTAACACAGTCACAGTCTATACTTGTTTGTTTATCTTGACTTTTTTGCCACACAACATAAAAAGACGAATGTTAAAGATGGGTCACCTACAGATAATTATTGTAAGAAATATATAAATAAGTAACTTGAGCAAAGTCGACTTATGTTAGTAACGTTTAGTTATTATTATTTAATATATATTGAGCTAGATAAGCAGGTAGACAGATGACAAGGGACACGCGCGAATGTCGATCACCACGTAAAACAACTCACAATCAGGCTCTCATAACGTTAACGAGATAGGTACGAGAAAAAGTTACGTCTGCGCGTTGGTTGTCCTTGATAAGTTTCAGGCTTACGTTTAATATGAACATTACATATAATAGCTGTACTGTAGACTATTACATATAATATTACAATAGTAAAATATTCGATGTAATTTATTCAAATTATAATAAACACACCGGCATATGTAAGGGAACAGATATAAAATTTTATTCTTTCATTTATAGTACACATATTGAATCATATTTAAACTTTCGAGGGTGCACTTTTTGTGAAACATAATGAATACCCTATAAATTAAATAAAACAATGGATTTGTTTCACCAATTAGATTTATTGTACTCGACAATATCGTTTCGATCTATGTGATCATTATCAAGAGTAAATGTACTAAACTTAAAACAACACAAATCACCAATTTATAGTCTACTTAATATAAGTGGGGAGGAATAGGTTTCTAATTCTAATTGGTTGTTCATCAATATTTCATTTCTATGTATAGCTTTCCTTATCTCTAATGATTCTAACAAAGATAGCTTTCTACCTTTGTTTACATTTGTATGTAAAATTTTTGTTTTCTCCAAATCTAAACTATGACCTAAACTTACACAGTGATCTGAACAACCAGTTTTTTGGTCTAATTTATTAATAGAATATATGTGTTCTTTTATACGGGTTTCTACAGCTCTCCCTGTTTGACCTAAATAACTTGCATTACAATCTTTACAAGTTAGTTTGTATACCCCACTTTTTTGTTCAATATGGATTTTTGGTTTTACATTCATTAATGTTTTTTAACGTCTTATTGTTGTATTCTACTGTTGAAATGCCTAATTTTTTGAGTCGAGTTTTAAATTTATAACTTACGTTGTTGACATATTGTAAAGAACAATAAATATGACTTTATAATTTTTGGCCTAAACTATTATTAAACAATAATTTTTGATCTTTTTTATCAAGCTTTTGGTTTATGATTTTGTCTACAATGTTTGTTTTAAAATTATTGTTTGTGGCTATATTTTTAATAATTGAAATTTCTTTATTATAAGTTTGAATGGATAAAGGTAAATTTAATAATCTATCAACTAAAGAATTAAAAGCTGCTAGTTTAGTTTTTATTGGATGATTGGACTCAGCAGGAATGATGTTATCTGTAGTAGTAGGCTTACGGTATATATCAAATTCTAATCTATCGTTTATTCGGGAAATGTTCAGGTCCAGGAAATTTAAACTTGCTTCATTTTCTTTTTCGAGTGTGAAATTTATTTTTGAGTCTAACGAGTTGATGAGTTTGAGGAACAAGATTTGTGTAGTTTTAAGTTTAGTACATTTACTCTTGATAATGATCACATAGATGATCACAACGATATTGTCGAGTACAATAAATCTAATTGGTGAAACAAATCCATTGTTTTATTTAATTTATAGAGTACACATATTGTTACATTTTCACATATAATTTCTTAAGCCGAAGTTAGACGAATAGCTAGGGAGTTGGTTGGTGGCAGGAACATTTAAACCAGTAGCTCGTTCAGCAGAAGTTGAACATAGTGGAATATAAAAACCGCTAAAGTTAACTTCTGGCACACTATCTATTATTACTGCATTATTATCTAATTAATAACTATTACACAGAGAAAAATAATCATAATTTTATTACTTGATGAGTCAAGCAACATTTTTCTAGAAAATAATACTAGAATTCTTATTAAATGTACTTGGTGGTATAAAACATTTTTTAATTCTTTCTAATAATTAGTATTAGAATAATCAAGCTAAATAAGTCTAGACTTTTTTTCTCTACCTCTCGAATATTTTATCGTGTCGTAAAGAAAAAAATACTAGAATGAGAATAGTTTAGTAAAATTAGTGATAAGAAGTGTAAAAAATGTTTTCTAATCAAGTCAATTTTACTAGAATTCAGTCTCAACACCGAACGTAGATTGACTAGAACATTTCAAAGTAAAATCTCCTTGAGCGTCTGGTCGCCCAAATATAATTGACAGATTTTTTAGTCATGTTTGCTAGAATTCTAGCAATATTTTCATGATTGTTTTCTCCGTGTAGAAACAAAAAAAAGGGTTATACAAACACCATTTGCTAGCATCTGATACTTTTTTTTAGTAACAGTCATTAACAAGATTATTAAAAAAAGTTTATTGCCAGACGTGAAATTGCCCTTTTCATTAATGAGTAATTCATTTTTCTTTTTAAAGTTTTTTAATATATAAAAATTTGTATGATTTGCTCGTTAATAAAATTTACAGGGAATTTTTGTATAGGTTATAAAAAACAGGAAAACAAAAGTCTGAAAAGGAAAAAATCGCACAAATTAAAAAAAATTATTACGGGAAAAAGCAAAATTTGGTTAAAAAGTTATTTTTTCTTTTTATTTATTAGTTTAACATAATGGCTCCTGAGCACAGAGGGTTTGCCTTCTCTTCAGGATTTAAGTATTTCCAAGTGGAGAATGTATACACATATTTTTTTGGCCAAATAAAAAAATTTTAAAAAAATAATAAAATGTGACTTAGTAAAAGCCTTTTTTTTACATTTTTAAAAAGTATCTTCTTATTTGAAAAAGTGAAACTAATGTTTTAGCTAAGGGATTACCCTAGCACTTATGTGGTAAAAATTCACAATGTATAAAAAATAGATACGAGCTTTTTTTCCATTTAAAAACTTTGCCACCTCCTTTGTAAAATTAAAATAAGCTTCAAATATCATTTTAAAAATCAAATGTTTCAAAGACAGGGTTTTCTCTGTCCTATATTCCAATCAACTTCCCTGCTAGAAGTGGAAAAATAGGAATAGGTTTTAGAAAGGGATTTGGGTCCTAGTGCAACGGGTTAAAGGTAAAAAGTGAAAAAATATTTTTCTGTCCTTTTTTAAACAGTTCCGTACCTTAAAGGAAAAAGGGGAACCCTTATAGGATCGGTTTTGTCCGTTAATGAAAAAAAGACCCTTTTTCTTTATTGAAGCTAAGGGTTTATCAAGCTAAAATAAAAAAAACCAAAAAAACCGGTTTTTGTCCCTTTAGGCAAAAAATAAACCCCCTTCAAGCCCTAGGGGTTGAAAAAGATACCCTTTATGCCCGCAAATAGTCCAAATTTTCGAATCAAAATCTACAGGGTACTTCCCGTGAACTCAGAATCTTGAAATTTGGAAACAAAAGCAACGTCTTATAGTACAGATAAAGGAAAAATTTCGAAAACCGAAAACTTTTTAGTTACATCATATAATAAAAATATTTTTAATAATTTTAAAGTTACTACCCCTTTCCTCATGAACGCGTAGAGGTATTAAATTGAAATTCTTATCAAATACTCAGGTCTATGATACCTTTAGGCTGTAACAAAATTAAACTTCTATGTAAAACGCAATCAAAAGAAACAGCAATTTAAGCCGCATATTTTCAAACTCGCAACTACTCGCAAGGGAATCAAAACCTAAAGGGTATTTCCCAAAGTGGATTTAGAATCTTGAAATTTGGCATAAAGGCAATGTTTTATAGCACATATAAAGGAAAAATTCCGAAAACCTTAAATTTTTAGTTACATCACATATATACAGGTTTGTACGGAACCCTCAGTGCGCGAGTTCGACTCGCACTAGGCATAAATAGTGGAATAAATCTACCCAAAAAGACACAGGATCAACTGACTTCTCAGTCTAGATATGTGAAACGTTAGATAGACGTTCCTTATGCAGCGTAGACGCGCACTAAGAAACATTTTTTTAAAATTAAAACCTTCAAGGAGTAAAAACGAAAGTTCAAAGTTCAATGTCCTTATTAAGACAGAGCCCAAACCAGTGAGTCAAAAAGTTTCACATTTTACACAAACGTTTCTTATAAAACGGTATCATCTCCCATAAAATGAGTTTTTCTAAAGGCGTAAGTAAAACGAGTTTAGACTTTTAAATTTAAAATCAACACATATTCCAAACAGCTAAGACTAGACTTCTAAATATTTCACAAACGACCTTTTTGAGGTTACAAAATTTGCACAGAAAGATGGGAAAAGGTTAAGTATTTTTCTTTTGACTTGATAACAAAAATGAAAAATATACTAACAATAAGTATACGTACTGAAAGGAAATTAGACTGAAAATTGTTTAGTATGTACAATTTTACTTTAACTTCCATATAGCAATATAAAGAAATAAATATCTTTTACGATGTTTTAAGTCTATCTAGAACCAGAATTGTACTTACAGTAAATTCTTACCTATTTCCAACACAGTCATTAATCTTAACGAACCTAGGTAAATTAATTATGTACTTACTTGTGTACAAAATAAAAAAAAAATGGAAAAGGAAACTTAAGACCTTCTCCACAAATATTTTTTCCAGTTAGATCATAATTCAGATAACAAAACGACTGGAGGTATTAGATTGTCGTAACCGAGGCAAAGTTCACCCCAAGGCGTTTATCATGTAGAATTATAGCTTACGGAATGCAATAACTCTGATGATGATACATACATAATTCGCAAACGTACCTAAATGCCCACCAACCTTGTACATTTGTATCTATGTAACAGGATAATTAAGCAAGGAACCGTATTCAACTGCAATAAGCACGATATTCAGGATTGAATGTTTGATTGTATCTATTCAATTGCCCTTAACGGTACTTGGCTCTTATTTAGAAAGTTACTAAAGTAATACTGGTACCCGTACGTCAAATTTTTATGATGATACTAAACAAGAAAGAATTGTTATGAAGAAGCTGTTGAGATCTGGATAACGTGCTGCTGGCCTAACGTAACTTAGGGAGCAAGTTATCACCTTTTGTCTTAAATTAATACGAAAAAGTTCAATATTATTTTTTACCGAATAATTAAATGAATAAAAACATTCACTGTAGGAACAGTTTATTTAAAATGTAAATGTAAAATAATCACACAGAAAAACAACAACGACGAAAAATACTAAGAACAACATTATGAAATACAAAAAAGAAAAAGCGCAAAAAATGATGACCGAATGTCTTGATGAATGCAGTCTGACTATTGCTTATAGGTAACGGTGACTTCAAAAATGGTCAAAATATGAATACATCAATAAACATTCCATTAACCTGTGTCGGCAAAGAGGCCTCTTTATTAGGTACAAAAATGCAGATATCGAGGTACTACTACGACAATGGATAGACCCAAAACGGTCGCTTTTCTACCAGAAGGGTAGCTGTGTTCCTTAATTTTAGCAAATTTGAAATTTTGGTAAATAACTACAGATTAATAGATATTTTAAGTATGAAAAAATGTATAAAGTTCAACAGAAGCTTAATGTTAAGATTAGTAATAGATATAGTTTGAACATTAAAGTAAAAAAATAAATATTTATGTTGTAGGTATTTACACTGTTAAAAATTTTTGTTAGATGACATTTGCTTTACAAAACAAAAGATAAGTAAAAGTACAAATCAGTGTACGGCAATACAAAATTAAAATACAATTTCAGTAATCTTCTAAGATACATGAGGAAATCTACTAATACCAGTTGCAATTTTACAATCTTTTTATGTATAAATTCTACACACATTGTGATTTTACTGAACCGTTTATCAGCTTGCAATAGAAAGCATCTCGAATTTACAAACATTGTTTGTAACTTGATTTATTACAATTTTAAAAAAAATTACAAAAAAAAAATGTAAATATTGTTACGTAATTCACAATTATCACGTATTTTTTCTCTCAACACTTTTTATTTAAATTAACTCCAACACAACAACGATTCAATAACTATTTCGGTAATAACAACAACTCTATAACTATTTCGCTCGTCAATCGCTTTATCTTCTCTTCTCGCTTATATCTGTCGCTCTCTTCTATCAAATGCTCTCAAACTGTCCAACGCTGTTCCTTATATAGTCTTATGGACGTTTCTAGGCAACTCTCGAAACGTCCAGCAACTCTCGGACTTTCTGGAACGCGTCATAGGTTACTTTTATGCTTTTACTAAACCTTTGCAGTAGGCGCATGTCAACGTCAGAATGACACATCTGTCACACTGCCCCCCCTCTAGCGCTGATCGTCCCGATCAGTTTCTTCCACTGTGTATGGAGCCAACCGGTCGAGGTGTACAACTTTCATCTTCGATTTGGGGCCTCGTTGTATCCTGTAGACGACATCGTTTATCCGGGTAACCACTTTGTACGGGCCCTCCCAATTCCGTTGTAATTTAGGGCACCTTCCTTTCTTGCGAACTGGGTTATAGAGCCATACACGATCGCCCTCCCTGAATCCAGTGGAATTCGCTCGCTGATCGTAGCGGGTCTTCATCCGGTCACTTTCGAATTTAATTCTTGTTCTGACGGCTTTATGGATGGTGTTAAGCCGCTCACGTAGTTTTGACACATAACCGTCCGTGGACATCGAAGAATCTTCAGGTCGACCAAACATTAGATCAGCAGGTAGTCTCAGTTCTTTCCCGAATAGCACGCAGGAGGGTGTCTGTCCGGTGGTCTCGTGTATGGATGTCCTATAGGCCAGAAGGAATAAGGGAATGTGGCGATCCCAGTCGGTCTGATGATCGTTCACGAACATCCTCAGGTTGTTTTCTATAGTCGCATTAAATCGCTCTACCATGCCATCAGACCGAGGATGCAACGGAGTCGTTCTAGTTTTCCTTATTCCCATCAATTCACACACTCGTTGGAATATTTCTGATTCAAAATTTCGGCCCTGGTCAGTATGAATTTCCATAGGAACTCCATATCGGCTGATCCAGTTGTTTATTATTGCCTCCGCCACGGTGGTTGCATCCTGGTTGGAGATTGCATAGGCTTCCGGCCACTTGCTGAAGTAATCCATCACAACGAGGATGTAGCGGTTGCCATCTTCAGTTCGGGGAAAGGGACCAGCGATATCCATGGCTATTCTTTCGAATGGCGCTCCGACGTTATACTGGTGCATTTTTCCTCGTGTTCTGGTTCTCGGACCTTTGTTGGAAGCACATACTTCGCATCTTCTACACCAGTCTTCCACATCCAATCTAGCATTCACCCAGTAATACCGTTCACGTAGTTTCTCTAAGGTCTTCTTCACACCAAAATGTCCACCTCCAGTCCCAGCATGCAGCTCTTTTATTACTTCTTTCGTCTTTTTCTTGGGCAATACAACTTGTAATCGCTTCTTGGTCCCGTCCGGACTTTCCCAGATTCTTTTAAGGACTCCCTTCTCGAGCTTTAAGGAATCCCATTGGGCCCAATAACATTTCGTCGTAGTACTCAGGGGGCTTACATCTGCCCATGTTGGTCGAGATTCTCCTGTCTCCTTCCATTTCATGATGGGTCCAAGGTCATCATCGGTTCGCTGTTCTTCAATCAACACTGTATCTTCCCAATTTTCTTGTCTCTTCACGGTGGTATGTAGGCATGGAACGTGTTCTAACCCTTCTTTTCGTTCCACAGAAGAACAGTGTTTGCAATTCCGCGGGCATGGTCGTCTTGATAAGGCGTCGGCATTATCATGGTGTTTTCCTGGCCGATGTTCAATTTTGAAATTGTACTCTTGTAAACGCTGTAACCATCTGGCCACCTGTCCTTCAGGGTTTCGGAATTGCAGCTACCATTTAAGAGAAGAGTGGTCAGTTCTCAGCAGGAATTCTCGCCCATATAGATATTTGTGGAAATGTTCTATAGTTTTAACGGCGGCCAATAGTTCTCGGCGGGTCACACAATAGTTCTTCTCGGGCTTTGACAGTGTCTTGCTAAAATATGCGATTACTCTTTCTTTGCCGTCTTGAACTTGAGAAAGAACCCCTCCAATACCCACATTGCTCGCATCGGTGTCGACTATGAATGGTTTTCCAAATTCGGGATAAGTCAAAATCGGGGTGTTAGACAACTTATTTTTCAGAACTTGAAAAGCTTCTTGACAGGTGTTCGTCCAATCAAAAGGCACTCCATTCTCGGTAAGTCTGTGCAAGGGGCGAGCCACATCCGCAAATCCCTTCACGAATCTTCTATAGTACGAACATAATCCTAAGAAACTCCTCAATTCATGCTGGTTCGTTGGTTGCGGCCATTTACGAACTGCCTCGGTCTTGTCAGGATCTGTACCAACGCCTTTACTTGATATGACATGGCCTAGATATTTCACTTCAGTTCTCAACAACGCACACTTTTTGGGATTTAATTTTAGTTTTGCTGCTGTGAATTTCTGAAGTACTCTGCTTAGATTGGCGAGATGGTCTTCAAACGTTCGCCCAAACACAATGACGTCATCCAAATAGACCAAGCAGATTTCCCAATTCAGTCCTTGTAAAATGGTCTCCATTAATCTTTCAAAAGTAGCTGGTGCGTTGCATAGGCCGAAGGGCATTACATTGAATTGCCAGAGACCGTTCCCAGTAGTAAACGCAGTCTTTTCCTTGTCTTCAGGATGTACTTCGACTTGCCAATATCCGCTCTTTAGGTCCAACGTCGAGAACCATTTAATTTCGCTCGACAGACAATCTAACGTATCATCGATTCGTGGCAAAGGATAGCTGTCTTTATGTGTTACTTCGTTTAATCGTCGATAATCAACACAGAATCTCGTTGATCCGTCCTTCTTGCGTACCAAAACGATAGGGGAAGTCCATGGACTTTTCGATGGTTCTATTATCCCTTTCTCGCGCATGTCTTTGATCAGTGAATCGACTTCTTCTCGTTTGGCCCATGGTACTCGTCTGGGTGCTTGTTTGATAGGTCTTGCATTTCCTGTGTTGATTCGGTGGTACGCTAAATTGGTTCTTCCATAATCGGTGTCATCAATCGCAAAGACGTTCTTATAACTTCGAATAAGGTGTTCTAGCTTTCTAGTTTCATCTTCAGTTAGATGTTCAGTTGCCTTCTTGATTAATTCTTTCAATGCTTCTGGCAGCTTCCCGGTTTCTTCCCTCTGTTCTCTCATTTGGTCCAAATGATTGATGGTAATGGCTGGTTCTAATGTCCCTATTGGTGTTCCTTTCGTAAGTTTTTGTTCAAAACCTTTCAGATTGATAACTCTGATTGGAATCGTGGTCGAGCCGGTTTGTACCACAGTTCTTCCGACAAGGATGGCCTTCTGCCTCAATTCTTCGTTGTCTTGCTCTATGACCCCAGTTATTTCATAAGGGACATTGTCCTCTATTGTAATTCGGGCAACAGCTTCGGAGTGTCCAGGTAAAACTTGGTCTTCAGCAACGACAACCCGTAGTGTTCGCTGATCAGTCCCATTTCTTTGTAGTGGCAGTTCTTGATCTCCTATTCGTAAACATTTTGTGCCCATGTCTAGCTGGATTCGGTGTCTTTCCATGAAGTCGAGTCCCAAAATTATATCATCGGTGATATCGGCCACCAGCACTTGTTGATACAGGCTTGCGTCTCCAAGACCGATCACCACTTCGCTTTCTCCATGAAACGATGTTGTTTCCCCTGTCGCAGTTGTTAAGACAGCATTTATGGTTAGCGGTCGAATCCTCCATTTACCGATTATTCGAGGGTTAACTATCGTTCTTGATGCGCCGGTATCCACTATCACTTTTAATTTCTTGCCGTCCACAAAACCATCCACAGTAAGTGAATTATCAGTGGTTTTCGATACGGAAATGATGATTGGGGCTTGGGGACGCAAAGCCGACTTTCGCCCCGTAAGGCCGGCTATTCTTAGTTTCCCTGCTTGGTTCCTTTGGCGGCTGACGTCTGTCTTCTTCCAGATGGACAGTCGCTGCTTAAGTGCCCCGTACCTCCGCAATTCCAGCAAGTAAATTCTCTCTTTCTTTTGAGACAATCGCGTGAAAGATGACCCTGTTTGTCGCAAGTCCAACAACGTGGGCGCTCACGCATCTCTTCTTTCGGTTTTGGAGACAACACTTCTTTAGCAATTTTTACAACTTCTTGTCGAAGTAAATCGCTGTCCTCATCAAAATTAAACCCAACCTGTCGAACTCTAATATGTCCTTTAGATGCTTGTTTGGCTGCTTCATATTCCAGTGCGTGCGACAAAGCTTCGCCTGCAGTTTTATGTCGAGACATGCGCAGGGCTTGTTGTATTTCGACATCTCGCACTCCATCGACAAACATTTGGGTGGACAGCTGGTCTGTAAAGTCTTGAGGGGCACTAGGATAAGCCAACTGCACGAGCCTTTCGACGTCCGCTTCGAATTGCTGGAGGCTTTCGCTGCTACGTTGATAGCGGCTTTTTAATTGAGCCTGGTACATTTCTTGTAGGTGTTTATCACCATAGCGCATCTCCAATCGGTCCACCAGAATTTTAAAATCGTTTTGTTGTATTTCTGGTATAGCTTGCAGAACGTCGAGAGCTTCCCCACGTAGCGCTATGATCAGGGCAGTGGCTTTCTCCGTTTCGTTCCATTCATTTGCTTTGGCAGCAGCGTCAAATTGTTTGAGATAGACTGACCAAGAGATCTTTCCATCAAATGTTGGTGGTTTTATTCTCGACATTCTTACACTTCCTTCTTCGCTTTTGTTTAGTTTTGGGTATTCTTGAACGTTTAGATTGGCCTTCATATCGTCTAACTCCTTTTGAAACTTTTTGTGTACGGCTCTTAACTCTTCTTGAACTTCTACTCTTACTTCCTTTATCTCTTCTTGAACTTCTACTCTTACTTCCTTTAACTCTTCTTGAACTTCTTGAACTTCTACTCTTACTCCCTTTAATTCTTCTTGAACTTCTACTCTTACTTCCTTTAACTCTTCTTGAACTTCTTGAACTTCTACTCTTACTCCCTTTAATTCTTCTTGAACTTCTAGTCTTACTTCCTTTAGCTCTTCTTGAACTTCTACTCTTACTTCCTTTAACTGTTCTTTCAATCCTTCTTGCTCAATTTTTATTGCTCTTATATCTTCGATCAATTTTTCTTGACCTGCCTTAATTTCTTCTTGACCTGCTTTAATTTCTTCCTTCATTTCTTTTTGGCCTGCCTTCATTTCTTCCTTCATTTCTACCTTCATTTCGTCCTGGCCTGCTTTAATTTCTTCCTTCATTTCTTTCTGGTCTGCCTTCATTTCTTGTTTCATTTCTTCCTGGCCTGCCTTCATTTCTTGTTTCATTTCTTTAAGCATTTCCATCAAAAATTTCATTTGCTCCTCCATTTTTGCCGCTTGACTTCTTGTTACTGGCATAAATCCTTACTCCTGACACCAATTGTTACGTAATTCACAATTATCACGTATTTTTTCTCTCAACACTTTTTATTTAAATTAACTCCAACACAACAACGATTCAATAACTATTTCGGTAATAACAACAACTCTATAACTATTTCGCTCGTCAATCGCTTTATCTTCTCTTCTCGCTTATATCTGTCGCTCTCTTCTATCAAATGCTCTCAAACTGTCCAACGCTGTTCCTTATATAGTCTTATGGACGTTTCTAGGCAACTCTCGAAACGTCCAGCAACTCTCGGACTTTCTGGAACGCGTCATAGGTTACTTTTATGCTTTTACTAAACCTTTGCAGTAGGCGCATGTCAACGTCAGAATGACACATCTGTCACACTGCCCCCCCTCTAGCGCTGATCGTCCCGATCAGTTTCTTCCACTGTGTATGGAGCCAACCGGTCGAGGTGTACAACTTTCATCTTCGATTTGGGGCCTCGTTGTATCCTGTAGACGACATCGTTTATCCGGGTAACCACTTTGTACGGGCCCTCCCAATTCCGTTGTAATTTAGGGCACCTTCCTTTCTTGCGAACTGGGTTATAGAGCCATACACGATCGCCCTCCCTGAATCCAGTGGAATTCGCTCGCTGATCGTAGCGGGTCTTCATCCGGTCACTTTCGAATTTAATTCTTGTTCTGACGGCTTTATGGATGGTGTTAAGCCGCTCACGTAGTTTTGACACATAACCGTCCGTGGACATCGAAGAATCTTCAGGTCGACCAAACATTAGATCAGCAGGTAGTCTCAGTTCTTTCCCGAATAGCACGCAGGAGGGTGTCTGTCCGGTGGTCTCGTGTATGGATGTCCTATAGGCCAGAAGGAATAAGGGAATGTGGCGATCCCAGTCGGTCTGATGTGTCACAATATGTAGATGTGATAAAAAATTGCTTTTTTATGTTTCAAAAAGTTTTTATTGAAAACTCCACAATTGTTTCGGCATCTTATGCCTTTTTCAAGAGTAAGTATCGATAGTCTACTCTAGACTATCTTTTTGAAACATAAAAAAAAGCAATTTTTTATCACATCTACATATTTATTCCAATATGTTTCATAAATTTCCAACTGCGGAATCGTTACTTATTAAAAAAAATGTAATTGAAATTACAATGAAGTCAATGAAAGTTTAAAAATATTACGATTCAGGATATCATCCATACTTAAGAACATTAAAGGCAGTTAATATCAGGAAATTGGACGTCAATTGTATGTTCTTATTTTTAGTCTTGATTATAGGATTCCATAGTGTATTGTAATTTTACTATAAATAAATCTGCTGTAGGAGAACTAAATCATTAATATTTTTTTTACACATTCTGGAAATGTGATGAATTTTTGACACAAAATAAAAATTATCTATAAAAAAAGAAATAATAAATCGAAATTCAAAATTAATACATCCATTGAACCACCCTTTCTATTATTATCTGTTCACATCATAAACTAAGTTATTAGAAACGCTCGTGTTATTTCTTGTCTTTTTGCATAAAAACATTAGTTTAATCAGTGGCCGCCAGATGGCGCTGTCGCCCATGTTTGCAGGACATTTGTATTCCAATATTTGTGAAGCCAAAGATATCAACCCCGGGTAGTTAATAAATAATAGCAATTCAACGGTGAGTGTTGATATATCATATCATGCTTAACTTTTTAGGAATATCTTTCTATACTTCCTTAACATTAGGTGTATCAATTAATGTTTTTTCTTGATGGTCCTAACATGCCATTTTTTTTTTTGATTTTGTCACTCGCGTTTTCTCGACTTCTAAACATATTGAAATTACGAAATATTTTTAGTATAACTTTAATAACATTGCAATATTTGTATTTTTATATTACTAACTAGATTATTGGTAACTGCAGTAAAATTGCTACGAATATTTTGTAATATTCCTAAACTTAGTTGAAATGAATTGTGTAGTATAATTACAATAAAGTATACTGAAATTAATAAACAATTTCACTATAATTTGTTTAACAAAATTACAATATTTGTATTGTAATTTTACTAAATAGACTATAGGTAACTCTTTAGTAAAATTACTACAAACGTTTTTTAATTTTCCCAAATTTAATTGGAATTTACTTTTACTATATTGTGGTGCGTCACAACTTCCAACAATTGTTTTGTAAAATTACCATAGAAAATGCAGTGTAGTTCTAATAAAGGAGGTTCAATATTCTACTACTTTTGTTCATGCTATTATCCATTTGTGTCTAAATATGCGGTTTGATAACATTGTCAGTTTATGTATGTCCAAATTTGTAAACGTTTATTGGACTCATTGTGCCTAACCCGAGCAAATGTAGCGTCTTGGAAATTTTGTTACAGACAGCTCAAGTACCTTGTGCGTTGTTCGGGCTACCCTTGCCCTTTCTATACCTCTTTCCCTTCCCTTACTTTACCATTTAAACCCTCTGTTTAAGTATTGCAACCCCCACCTTCGTAGGGGTTGATAAATATCCAAAATTTAAAAAATTATATCAGATCACAAAATTTGCAATTCGAGATCAAAATAAGCCATCATTCGTTATTTATGAAACTTATTGTTAATTTGTAAAATTGTACATAGTGTAAATTAAGTTTTTAACATCACTCTCCTGTGTTATTCGTTCAATAAGTTGCACAGTCTTTTAATTAAGGTTGTGCCTCAGTGAAACTTCACTTGCTATAGCAAAAACTGAGGTTCACTGCCTACACGCAAAAACACTTAAGGCAATTACATTTAAGTTGAATAACATTGAATAGGGTCAAAAACATAATGGGTAAGGTAGACTTCTACCAACATTCCTTTAGGTCGAGCACGTCAAACTCATATGATATTGCGGGGCATATGATCTATTTTGTACGTCGAGGGGCGAACGTTTTTACTGCTCAAAAATTAAAATAAAAAATACAATTGTTAGAATGATAGATAGATAGATAGATAGATAGATAGTTTATTGTTTTTCAGAACATTATCTATAACAATTTGCTGAACTAATTTGGGCATATTTCTAATTTTCAGTTACATGTGGTAGGTACATAACTTAAAACTGATTCTAATTAAACTAGACTAGATATTATAATGAATTTTTGTTTAATGAGGTAATCATTCGTTTATCATAAAGGCGCGTAGTTTTAAGTAGTTTCCTACAAAGTAGTATACTTTTCTCATGTGGTCCTCAGTTTGGTGCGATAGCACTTGCTCTACATTTTTGTTGAGAATATAAGCTGCCCTTAGCTGCTCGTAAATAGGACAAGATTGGAAGATATGTTGGAGGTTTTCACTAGCTTGTAAGTTACAGACTGTATGATATGTTTTTGTATCGTAGTCTTAGAATCTTGATTCCTGCCATTCTTAACTGTGCGAATATGCTGATTAGTGGTAGTGGCAACTTGTACTTCAGGTAAGATTCACATTCGTATTTGTCTCCATCTTTTATGATTTTGTAATAATTGCTGTATGACGATTCAGTCATCCTCTCTTTGTCATTATTATATGAGTAAACCACAGTCGCATCGATAATTTCCTTCTCTCTAGCCAGTATGCAATCTATTGGTTCCATTTCGTGTGTTAGACTGAAGCCTAACCTTTCCAACACTCTCTTTAGTATTGTTATCCAATTGCGCCTATTGTCCGTGTCCTTATCTTTGGTTAGATCCGAGGCTATCAGAGCATCTAGGCATTGCTTTGGGTATCTTTGGTTTTCCATTTGTTGAATTTTCTTAAGGTATGCCAGGGTTCTTTTGAGTGCTAATATACTAAGTTTATGAGATCCCGTTTCCAGTCTTAACATGTACCCTGGGGTGCACCGTGGCAGTTGCAGAAGCTTTTTAAAAAACGTTCCTTGTAGTTTATCTATTTTGTTTTCTTGGCTAATACCCCATATGCCTGCCCCGTAGAGCAATGTAGACGAGACTACAGAATCGAATAATTTGATCCTTGCTTCCCAGTTTTCTAGTTTTGTGGCTATCAATGGTTTCCAGATAGTGTGTATTGCTGCGGTTGCTTTGCTATATTGGTATTCTGCAGCCGCTCCAAAAAGTCCCGATGAGCTAAAAGGAATTCCCAAATAGGTATATTTATTGACTATCTCCAACTCTTTTTTCTTGATTCTAAACGGTCTATGCTTGGTTATCCTCCCACTCCTTTTAACCACCATGATCTTAGATTTAAATGTATTAACTTCCAACTGGTTAATTTCACAATATCTTTCCAAAGTGTGTAGCTTATCTTGTAAGTCCATACCATTTTCTGCCATGATAATTAGATCGTCCGCAAATAAGAGCAATTCCATATTTTTTTCCATTTTGTGATGTCCCCGATCAAGAAAAAATTGCAGTATATCAGATAAAAACAAAGAAAAGAGCGTTGGGCTCAGTGAGTCTCCCTGTAGCACCCCTTGAGTTATTTTTACTTCACGAGTGTAGTTGTGGTTGTCTACCTTAACCTTCACCGTTGCTTTTTTGTAGAAGTCCTGTAAAACTCTGATGAGCTGTGCACTTAGTCCTTTTTCATACAATTTTTACCATAGAATGTTGTGACAGATCGAATCAAATGCCCTGCGCAAGATAATAAATGCTATAAATAATTTGCGCCTCGGTTGAGCTAACGCAAGGGCTATCTTTGCGTTTAGAATGAAGATGTTATCTTCCGTGGATCTTCCTCTACGAAAACCATTTTGGTTTTCCAAGTGGGCCCCGATGATTTCTGCCCATGCATTTATTCTGTCTGAAAGGAGAGACGTGAATATTTTAGTTATAGAGTTTATAAGCGCGCTATCCCTCTATAGTTGGAAGGGTCAGAAGGGCTCCCCTTTTTGAATAGCATGGTTACGATGATTTTGCTCCAGTCCTCAGGCATTACCCCGTTCTCTAAAATTTTGTTAAATAAAGTATTTAAGCAGTTTAACATTGTAGAGGGCAAGTTTTTGTAACAACTGTTTGGGACTCCGTCCATACCCGGAGCTTTGTTGGGCTTTGTGCGTTTTATTGCTGAAATTATTTCCTCTGTTGTTATTTCTTCATCTAAGTCGGGGTTTTTGCAGTCGTAAAAGAGCACTTCGTCACTCAAATTCTGGTTATATGTTTTTCTGAGGAATTCCTCCCATTCTTGGTTTTTGATCAGGGATTGTCTAAGGGGCTGCCCCGTTAAGCTTTTGTAAGTCTTCCAGAACTCTGTTGCGTTCTTTACCTGTGATAGTTTCCTTCTTTTTTCCGATATATGATCTTTCTTTTTGTTTTTGCATGTGATAATGTAACGCTTTCTTAGTTCTATTGATTTCAATCTTAGATTCGGATCATTATATTTTTGAAGCTGTCGTCTTGCGGTGTGTAAATTATTTTTTAATTGTCTGCATTCCCCATCAAACCACGGTTTGTCACCCCAGTTGTTCTGGTGGGGCATATTAATTTCTTTGGTCAGGTGAAGTTCTTCTGATGCTTCTTTAATTGAGTTGATTATTTCATTGTTCATTTCATTGATTGAAAATTCATTAAAGTTAAGCGGAACTTTTAATTTTAAGGCGTATTGTAAACCTGAAGTGTTTTCATTCCAATGTAGTTTTTTGATTCTTTTTCGTTCTTGTCTCGCTATGTTCAGTTCCACTGTCTGCATCTTAGTTGACTTCAACTCAATCTTTACTGGCAGATGGTCAGACATACCAAGATCTAGTACGCTAAAATCAAAGATATGTGGCAGTGTAGGAGCACTTACCCAGACCAGATCTATTACGCTCGTTCCCATTGGACCCACAAATGTTAATTCTCCGAATTTGTCGGATGTTGATCTGCCATTCAATACACAAAGTCCTAACTCCTCTAAGCTTCTGACCAGCGCTCTGCCATTGTTATTTATGGTTTTGTCCAGTGATGTTCTTGCTTCACAAAAGCTTGTACCATCTGTAAAAATCGGACTTACTTCATTCAGTGTACCAATTCTCGAATTGAAGTCGCCCCCCACGATTAATAGACAGTCATGACTACCCATTAGGTCATTCAGGAATTCGACTAGTAGGTTTACTCTGTCTGTGAAGAAATCGTTTTTCATATATACACTAACAATAATATTGTTACGAGTACTTGCCAATTAGGTTGGTGTGAACATAATTAATGAACATCTTCCCTGATTACATAAGGAATATTCTCGGCTTTCCTGAAACATCTAGAAAACACCAGTAAAGATCAATGGGAAAACAATTGGAATACTAGACGGCTGTAGAATACCCTAGAAAAAGGCTGAGAAGACTATAAAAGTGGACGAGACACTCACACCGAGTCAGTTGACAGTTTACAGTAACAGCTGATGCAAAGCGATCGATAGGCGATACAGGCGAACCATAGAGGCGATAGTGTTCATAGAGAGCGATAAATAGTGTCTACCGGAACGGCGATTAAAAAGTGACTTTTAGTGAAATAAATTGTGCGGACTTGTTTATAACTGTAGTGTAATCAAATTAACTTTAGTACTTAAATAAATTCGTTGATTTGTTTTGTTAATTGTGTTTTCTGTGACCGAACACGTCACATTTGGTGTCAGGAGTGGGATAGTAAGGGAATTGAAGATTCCCGAAGAAAGTTAGTGCGACAGATCGTAGCAGAGATCCGAAGTGAAGAAGAATTTTGAAGCCTTATGCCAGTAACAAGAAAACAATCAGCGATAATGGAAGAACAAATAAAGGCTTTAATGGAAATGATGAAGGCAATGAAGGCAGGCCAGGAAGAAATGAAGGCAGGCCAGGAAGAAATGAAGGCAAGCCAGGAAGAAATGAAGGCAGGCCAGGAAGAAATGAAGAATAAAATGGAAGCTGGACAAGAAAGAATGGAATGTGGCCAGGAAGAAATGAAGGAAGAAATTAAAGCAGGCAAAGAAGAAATTAAAGCGGTTCAAGAGAAATTGATCGAAGATATAAGGGCAATAAAAATTGAGCAAGAAGGATTAAAAGAAGAATTGAAGGAAGTCAGAGTAGAAGTGCAAGAAGAATTAAAGGAAGTACGACAAGAATTGGAGACGAGACAAGAGAAACTAAGAGATCAGTTGAAAGAAGAAGTACAAAAGGAAGTAGAGAAGATACGACAAAAGTTCGATAACACTAGACCGGCTAGTGAAGTAAAGTCCGAAGACACTGCGAAGACGATTAGAATTAAACCACCGACTTTCGACGGAAAAGTTTGCTGGTCTGTGTACAAACGACAGTTCGAGGCAGCGGCAGAAGCAAACAACTGGAACGATTTTGAGAAAGCAACGGCGCTGGTCATAGCCCTGCGAGGAGAAGCATTGGATGTCCTTCAAAGTATTCCAGAGCGCCAACAACGGGACTTCTCTGCGCTGCTAGAGCGACTTGAAATGAGATATGGCGACAAACATTTACAACAAGTGTACCAAACCCAACTAAAGTGTCGCAATCAGAGGACATCAGAAAATCTACAGGAGTTCAAGGCCGATGTGGAACGTCTAGTTAGATTGGCCTATCCTACCGCTCCGCAGGACTTTGCAGACCAGCTAGCAGTCCAAACATTCGTCGATGGCGTGAGGGACACCGACTTACAGCAAGTTCTCCGTTTGGCCCGCCATAAGACTGCGAGTGACGCACTGGCGCACGCCTTAGAATTCGAAGCTGCAAAACAAGCTTCCAAGGGCCACGTGCGTGTACGCCAAACAGCTGTTGAAGACGACGAATACAAGAATGAAGTTACGAGGCTGATTAAAGAATGCGTCGAAACTGTCAAGAAGACTACCATCAACGACAAGAGAGAATCGGCCAAATGTTGGGAATGCGGGAAGGTCGGTCACTTTTCTCGAGACTGTGGCCAAAATAAAGGAAGACCAAGGTGCTGGGAATGTGGAAGGCACGGACATTTACGGCGAGACTGCCCGGCCGAAGAACGCCGTGCGGACCGACAGCAGTCGGGAAACTAAGATCAGCCAACTTTGAGGGGCGCAAGTTGGCTTCTCCCCACCAAGCCCCAGCCGAAATCGTCGTTTCCCAACTAAACGGAAGCAAGTCCTTATTCGTCGAAGGTCACATCAACAACAAGAAGGTTAGAATGGTGGTCGATACGGGAGCTTCTAAGACCATAATCCGGCCGAACATCGTTAACGAGTGGAGAATCCGTCCCCTGCAGAGGAAGCTACGTTTGACCACGGTTACCGGAGAAACAGCGCCGATTAGAGGAGAATGCGATATCGAATTGAGATTGGGAGAAGTATGCCTTCGACACAGGGCACTGGTAGCCGATGTCGCCGACGACGTGATCATTGGATTGGATCTTCTTGAACGAAACAAAATTAATCTGGATTTGGGCTCCGGCATTTTACGCATCGGCAAGGAAGAGTTGGTGATGACAAACCCCACCAAAGAGTACGGTCTTCGAAAGGTCATCGTAGCAGAAGACCGATTACTACCTGCTAGATCCGAGGTAGTTCTCAAAATAAACATCGACGGCGAAGGTGCGGATGGTTTGGTGGGGATAGTAGAAGCCAAAAACCCGGATTTGACACAGAAAGCCATACTGATAGGACGAACACTAATTCGAACTGGGATGCCGAACGCATCTGTCAGAGTGGTCAATCTGAAGGACTTCGAGCAAAAAGTGTGTAAAGGAATGGAAGTAGGAGTCCTTGAACCCGTGGTGTCCATCCTCCAGTGCGAAGTTGAAGCTGAACCCTCAATGGCAGAGAGCGAACCACTTCCAACCGTTCTTCGAGACTTAGTGCAGCGTTCGGCCACAAACCTTAACAGCGACCAAATTAGAAAATTCGAAGAACTACTCAGCAAGTATCGAAACGTCTTCGCCCTCTCTGACAACGACTTTGGGAGAACGAATCTGACATACCACCGTATAGACACGGGATCAGCTCGTCCTATTAAACAACCATCTAGAAGAGTTCCATGGGCTAAGCAAGAAGAAGTCAACAACCTGGTGAAGAACATGGAAGAACAGGGGGTAATCGAACCATCACAAAGTGCTTGGGCTTCGCCGATAGTGTTGGTTAGGAAGAAGGATGGATCGACCAGGTTCTGCGTTGACTACAGGAAGCTCAACGACGTAACTTTAAAGGACAGCTATCCCTTACCCAGAATCGACGACACCCTTGACAGCTTGGTTGGTGCCAAATGGTTTTCAACGTTAGATTTGAAGAGTGGATACTGGCAAGTGGAACTGGATCCACAAGACAAGCAGAAGACCGCATTCACGACTGGTTACGGGCTGTGGCACTTTAACGTTATGCCATTTGGACTATGTAACGCTCCCGCCACCTTCGAGCGACTTATGGAAAATGTGCTACAAGGGCTGAATTGGAAGGTTTGTCTGGTGTACCTAGACGACGTGATAGTACTGGGAAAGACATTCGAAGACCACCTCCAGCATGTCGAAGAAGTGATCAAGAAGCTTTCAGCAGCCAAGTTGAAACTCAGTCCCAAGAAATGCCATCTGTTTTGTAAGGAGGTGAAATATCTTGGCCACGTTATCACCTCAGCAGGAATAAGAACTGATCCTGACAAGACTGAAGCTGTGAGAAGTTGGCCTGTCCCGAAGAACCAACACGACTTGAGAAGCTTTTTGGGGCTGTGTTCCTATTACCGACGATTCGTAAAGGGATTTGCAGATATAGCTCGACCGCTCCACAAGTTAACAGAGGATGATGTCCCTTTCCAATGGTCAGAACGATGTCAGAAAGCTTTTGAAACACTGAAGTCTACCCTTTCTCAAGCCCCGATACTGACGTACCCACAGTTCGACACAGACTTCATTGTCGATACGGATGCCAGCAATGTAGGAATTGGTGGTGTACTGTCGCAGATGCAGGAAGGAAAAGAAAAAGTCATTGGCTACTTCAGTAAGGCACTGTCAAAGCCGGAGCGAAACTATTGCGTGACCCGTAGAGAATTGCTGGCAGTCGTCAAAACTCTCGAACATTTCCATAAGTATCTCTACGGACGAAAATTCCTGCTAAGGACAGACCATGCGTCCCTGAAATGGCTGCTGCAATTTAAAAACCCAGAAGGACAACTGGCTCGATGGCTACAGCGGCTACAAGTATACGACTTCAGCATCGAGCATCGTGCTGGAAAACAACATGGTAACGCTGATGCCCTCTCGCGAAGACCATGCTCGAAGAACTGCAAACATTGCATGGCCGCCGAAAAGAAGGAACCAGTCAACTTGGCAAGGATCTGTCAGACGATGGTGGAACCTGAAGAACACTGGCAGAACGAAGACCTGGCGAAAGATCAAGATAATGACGAAGACATTAAACCGATACTGCGGTGGAAAAAGGCAGGAACAGCACGACCTACCTGGGCAGATGTTAGTAGTACGAGTACCATCACGAAGAGCTATTGGGCCTTATGGGATTCACTCATCGTCGAGAATGGGGTACTAAAAAGAGTGTGGGAAAGCCCTGACGGAACTAAAATTCGACATCAAGTAGTTCTCCCGAAGAACAGAGTCAATGAGGTGCTGACAGAAGTCCATGGAGGTGTTGGTGGAGGACACTTCGGAGTAACAAAGACGTTGGAGAAGGTGCGAGAGCGATTTTATTGGCTAAAGTGTAGAAGAGACGTCGAAAATTGGTGTAGGAAGTGTCCAACGTGTGCGTCAGCCAAGGGACCTCAGACTCGAAGCCGAGGGCGAATGAAGCAGTACAATGTTGGTGCCCCATTTGAGAGAATAGCTCTGGACGTAGCAGGACCATTCCCAACAACAGCTGCTGGCAATAAATACATCTTGGTAGTGATGGACTATTTTAGCAAATGGCCCGAAGTGTACGCAATCCCAAACCAAGAAGCTACTACGGTCGCTGGAATGCTGGTCAACCAATGGATCAGCCGGTATGGAGTTCCGATGGAGATCCACTCTGACCAGGGACGGAACTTTGAATCCGCAGTATTCCGGGAAGTCTGTGAGCTGCTAGGAGTACAGAAAACTAGGACCACTCCATTACATCCACAATCTGACGGAATGGTCGAACGGTTTAACGCGACGCTAGAAACCAATTTGAAAATGGTTGTTAACGATCATCAGACAGACTGGGACCAGCATATACCTTTGTTCCTGTTGGCCTATCGAAGTGCGGTTCACGAGACCACCGGCAGAACACCAGCCAGCATTTTATTTGGAAGAGAGCTGAAGTTACCGATGGACATCCGGTTTGGACACCCAGAAGATCGGCGACCTTCAGCTACCGACTACGCACAGCAGCTAGAGGAACGACTCGATACCATCCATAGAGCCGTTCGTAACAAAATCCAAGTAGGGAGTGACCGCATGAAGACCAGGTACGACCGGAGAGCCAACAGCACAGGATTCAGAGAAGGGGACCAGGTGTGGCTCTACAATCCTGTCCGTAGGAAAGGACGCTCACCGAAGCTACAGCGAGCCTGGGAAGGACCTTACACCGTGGTCAGAAGACTGAATGACGTGGTCTACCGTATTCAGAGAGGACCAAAGGCCAAGATGAAAGTTGTACACTTGGACCGCTTGGCGCCTTACAAAGGTCAAGACATTGATCGGGACGATCAATTCTAAGAAGGGGGCAGTGTTACGAGTACTTGCCAATTAGGTTGGTGTGAACATAATTAATGAACATCTTCCCTGATTACATAAGGAATATTCTCGGCTTTCCTGAAACATCTAGAAAACACCAGTAAAGATCAATGGGAAAACAATTGGAATACTAGACGGCTGTAGAATACCCTAGAAAAAGGCTGAGAAGACTATAAAAGTGGACGAGACACTCACACCGAGTCAGTTGACAGTTTACAGTAACAGCTGATGCAAAGCGATCGATAGGCGATACAGGCGAACCATAGAGGCGATAGTGTTCATAGAGAGCGATAAATAGTGTCTACCGGAACGGCGATTAAAAAGTGACTTTTAGTGAAATAAATTGTGCGGACTTGTTTATAACTGTAGTGTAATCAAATTAACTTTAGTACTTAAATAAATTCGTTGATTTGTTTTGTTAATTGTGTTTTCTGTGACCGAACACGTCACAATATATTCATTGTTATCTATATGACATTTTATAGCTACCCACATTTCATTGTTTTCAACCACAAATACATTCTTAACTAATTTTTTTTGATACATTAATAACAATCCCCCACTTGCTCTCCCAGTTGATTTAGTTTTTATCGCTTTGCTAGTGATCATACCATATTCATTGAGCTGTGGTGGGAAGTACCGTGGGTCATCCGTGCACCATGTTTCACTTAAACCTATTATTGCATTTTTCTTAATTAGTTCTAATTCTATTGCTGTGAGTTGGTGCAGGTTTCCCAACCCATTAATGTTCCAGAATATCACTCCCGCACCCCTACACTCTTGAGTTTGTGTTAAATTGTTGCAGGTAGTTAAGCCACTGGCATTGGCCTTGCTTCTTAATATTACATCACTAAAATCATCTCTTTGTTGTGTATTGTTGGTTTCACTGTACGTATTGGTTGATTCCATGTTAGACCTCTCCATCCTGGTGGGTTCCCTGTCTCCTTTGGTTTCTTCCTTCCCCTGTGTTGTCGAAGTCACGAAAGGACTCCATCAATCCAACTCCTTCCTTCCAAATGTAGTGTTTTCCATCAATTATTGCTTTGCAGTTACCCTTGATCCTGCCTTACGGTATTCTTTAGCTGCCTCCATAATGTTCTTGTGTATGGCCTGTTCTCTGGTGGTCCTATCTGCATTTATGTACACTGTGGAGCCCTTCAACTTGCTTTTTTGCTTAAGTATGTTGAACCTGTCTTGTGTGTTGGCCAGCTTTACACGAATAATTGGTTTCTTTTCATTTGTTGTTAATTTTTTGGCCTCCAAGACTACTACTGATTTGATGAAATTGTTGTTTATAAATGTCTGTACCTCTGTGATTGTGTTTTCCTTCGTATTTAATCCACTTATAATTAAGTTATTTTTCTTTTCGTTTTTTTCTATAAGGTCAATTGTATTTTCGAGATTACCAACTTTTTCTTTTAGGTAAACCATTTCTTGTGTTAGCTTTTCTTCCGTGTGTGTAAGTTCTTCTCTAAGTGCAATAACGTCATTCATTTTGTTTTTCATGTCCGCAATTTCCTCCATGATTGTTTCAATTCTGTTGAAAAGTTTGACAAGCTGGGGCATCCTCCTCTTCCTCTTGTAGTTGTTTTCTGAACTTACTTTTTTGCGAGGCAAATGAGGTGATTTTGCTGTTTTGCACATTTGGTACCGCAGCCCTTCTTCCCGAATTTGGTCCGCCCATGATTAAAATTTCCCGTAAAACAGGAAGTGGGGTTAGGTCAACTGTCTCGTTTAATTGCAAGAAATAGGTATCTTTTACCTTTTATTATTTATATACTAAGGTATAATTGTAACGCGGAGGTTAATTAAGTCCTGATTGCACTATTATTTTGGACAATAACAACTTTTTACATTAATTACAGCGAAATTTTATGCGCGCGAAGTGAAGCCGACAGCGTCTTCCACGTCCGAACGAAATGAAAGTGGCTTAATAATTGTTAGAATGATTGAATTGTTTTGATGTTTTGTTTTTAACTAAAACGAAAATATTTTATTGTACGTATATTATTATCTATATACATTTTATTTTTACTCGGATACTATAAAAAAAAAAGAACTAAACTGAAAGTTGTAATAAGAAAAATTACAGTTTAATATTACTTTTTGGAACATGTCTGACATCGTTTGTTGCAAAGCAAATCATCAATATTTGGTTGAATTTCGTGATCTCACGCACCATTGAAAATTGATGATTTATGTTGATCGGTTAATCTTGACCTTTCTGAATTTTTGTTATTTTGATTAAAGAAAATAGCCTAACAAAAAATAAAATTTTAGGAAACTGGTTTACAGATAAATATGTATATAATTCTGGATTTCCACCTGCCATACATTTCTCCTACTGTAATGAATCACATTGAATATCAATTAATTCAACATGTAAGTTTTCATCAACAATTTCAATTTCGATAGATAGAGGTGAAATAAAAAGGCGAAATTGTACTTCACAATTTTTAAAATCATCAAAGTGAGAGAATTTTTACTTTGCTATTTGTTTTCGCCTCAGGAATAATTTTTGTTTGAAATTATGAATTCGCCAAGTAATTGCGAATCGTTTTATAATAAATTCAAATATTTTATAAAACAAAATTTAAAAGGTATCTATGTATTGGCGGGCCGTTTGCTTTAGATGAATAAATACCATAGTGTGCTGGATAGATCCACTGTTATTGAGCAATTAATTTAAATTCCATTAGACAATGGGAACATTGTCAAAGCAGACTTTACAGTTCAAACAGAATCTATCGGACACGCCTAGTTGAGAAGACACAAACGTTGTCAGTTCAAGATTTAAGCAGTTCCAAGATATATGGAAGACATCGCCCCTTGGCCGAACTGTTCGAGAATTTTCACTAAATGAAATAAAAGAAGAAGTGGAGATCTGTATTCGAACCATTTTAGGACTTACAACTCCTCTGATGGGACAATACGTATATTAAGAATTTAAAAATGTAAAAATATCTTTGAAAAAGAAAATTATCCAAAAATTTTCACTGAGATTGTCTGTTTATTCGAACTATTTCATTTTATGATACGATAAGAAAAACCGTTCAATTCGTTCGTGTTGTTATTTCCTACCATAATTCTATCATACCACTGTAAATTATCTCTTTTTGATAGAATTATTAAGGGAATGCAATTAATTGTTTTATTTTATTATAACTTATAAACTAAATATTTAATTTGAATCTAAAGGCCCTTAGAATTTGACACATTTAAACAGATTCCTTTTCTGTTCAGATAAAAAAAAACAATAAAAAAGTATATTTTACAAAGTAAATATTATGCGAATTACTGTTTTAAAATGACTATGTAATCACTAATATTATAAAGGCGAAAGTTTATGAGTGTGTGAGTGTGTGAGTGTGTATGTTTGTTACTTCTTCACGTCTAAACGGCTAGAGCGATTCTAATAAAATTTGGTATGGAGTTAGCTGACACCCTGGATTAACACATAGGCTACGTTTTACTGCGGGAAAATATCTTATTCCCAAAGGAAAATCGATGAAAATGAATTCGCGGAATATTATAAATGCGAAAGTAACTCTGTCTGTATGCTACACAATCTCGCCTAAAATTTACTGAACCGATTTAAATGAAATTTTGTGCAGAGATAGTCGAGAGCCTGAGAAAGGACATACGCTACTTTTAAATGCAAAAAAAGGGGTTTGGTAAGGGGTTGAAATAGGAAAGTTTGTGCGGAAATTCCGTAATTTTTAAAGAAAGAAGCTTGAAACTTATTTTTAAGGCTATTGATTAGATATAAATAAATACGACATTCAATGTTTGTAAAAATTTTACCCTAAAGGGGATAAAATTAGCCGATGAAAGTTTATGTGTAATGACGTCGTCCAAAAAGCTTACGGCCCAGAAAATTACAATATTAAGTGTAAAAAGTTATTGAAGTTTTGTTTATTTGGATCAATAAAAGTAGTTGAATACTAAGCTATATAAACTATTTTAAACTATAATTAAACTATATTTCATCTATAATATTATAAATGCGAAAGTAACTCTGTCTGTCTGTGTGTTACGCAATCACGTCCAAACTACTGAACCGATTTAAATGAGAATTTGGTACAGAGATAGATAAGTAGATATAAAGCTAGAGGCTTGAAACTTATTTTTTAAGCTTTTAATTAGATATTAATACGACATTTAAAGTTTGTAAAAATTTTACCCTAAAGAGGGCAAAAATAAGGAATGAACGTCGGCAAAAAGGCTTACGGCCCAGAAAATAAAAATATAGAAGAAAAATATTTTAAATGCTGCCGAAAGTCACTTTTCCACGCGGACGAAGTCGCGGGCATAGCTAGTAAGTAATAAATTTAAAAGATTTTTCTCCCCATATGGACCATTAGAAGCCGTTGATGCTCTTAACTACGTACCATACGTGTACTTGTTTAATAAGAAAAGTCTTGTAGGAAGATTGAGGTGAACTAACGATAAGCTTTCAAACTAGTATACTCAGTAGTGCGATGTCGGAGAGCACAGAGCATTGTAAGCGTAATGTGCCATACTTAAAAGAACATGGCTCATTACTTTACGTTCAGATAAACCATTAAGGAAGAAATATGTCACAAAAAGAGGACTCTTTTTGGTCATAGCTCATGAAAACTAGATCTACGTTGGAAAAGCACTTAGTTTTTTCCGAATATGCTGTGTTAGTAGGCACCAGATGATAGTATCTGAAAGGACTTAAGCCAGAAGGAGTAAAAACAACTTTTATTTTTAATATCTTTTTGTATTAGCATAAACGCATTTCTGAGTACCACACACTTTAGAACCATAAAAAAATCTTCTAGTATAGGTATGGAAATAAATGAGAAAAAACAATATGCAAAACAAACCATTTTTCTTTGACTTTACCTGAAGAACATTTTTTTCTTATTGATTACATACACGGAGAAAAATAATCATGATTTTATTACTTGATGAGTCTAGCAAAATTTTGCTAGTAAATAATACTAGAATACTCATAAAATGTACTTGGTGGTATAAAACAATTTTTGATTCTTTCTAATAATTAGTATTAGAATAATCAAGCTAAATAAGTCTAGACTTTTTTTCTCTATCTCTCGATTATTTTATCGTGTCGTAAAGAAAAAAATACTAGAATGAGAATAGTTTAGTAAAATTAGTGATAAGAACTGTAAAAAATATTTTCTAATCAAGTCAATTTTACTAGAATTCAGTCTCAACACTGAACGTAGATTGACTAGATAGTAAAATCTCCTTGACCGTTTGGTCGTCCATATAATTGACAGACTTTGTCATTGTTGCTAGAATTTTAGCAATATTTTCATGTTTGTTTCCTCCGTGTACTAAGGGTAGGAAAGTAACATGAATGAAGTTAGAGTGTCACAAAGGTAACAGTTTTTATTTTGATATCCAACCCTGTCTTGACTTGAAAATCAACGTCAAGAAACTAATTTGCTTGTCTTGTGCAATTTTTTTATTATAATTCCTTGTCTTGATTCAAGACTCTTAATGTTCCCCGGCACAGAGTGCAACAAATCATAGGCTTTAAAGGGTACTGTAAACGTTAATATTTAAACAAACAATATTGTTAATAACAAAAATCCATATATATGTATTCATTTACCTACAGTCTAACACATCTATTAATCTGCCAGTCGACGCGGATTACACTACTAGACTGGAACGGAAATTTAATAAATGTTTTAAGCATTATTTAAGATGAAACTTCTCTTTAAGTCTATGCACCTCACCAGGTTTTTGTTTGAAACAAAATTGTTTGTATATATACCAACGTTTAATATATCCTATTAGATATTTATTAATTTGCATAAAAATGACGAGACTTTTGACAAAATTTCTTGATCTCAAGACCTTTCTACGTGATTTTCTTGTTCTTGTCAGAGTTATTATATCGGTGCTCTTGTCTTGATCTTAAATCTCTTGAATCAAGTGACGATTAAGAGAATATCAAGAGAAGACCAACGCAAGATCCGCACATCACTTATGAAATTTGTGTAGGGTTTGTTTTATACATTAATTAAGAGAAAACTTCTCTAAAAGTACCATTCACAATGGTATATTTCTGTTAGAATCAGAATTGTTTATTTAAATACTGAAGTCCCTTATATTCTGTTAGGGATTTATTACATTGCACAAAGATGACGAAATTATTTTATTTCTGAAATTTTCGAGGTAATTTTCTTGATTAAGTTTTATTTTTTCCCATCCGTATTCTCGTCCGGGCTTTGAATCTTCTGAATGGAAATACGATCAATAGAAGATCAAGAAGAAATCAAAATTAAGACATTACCAGGACATGGTTAACAGAAGATCCAGACAAGATCAATACAAGATTAGGACAAGATCTAGACAAGCCCCGTAAAACATTAAACAGAGGGCGTGTTGTAGTAACTCTGTTAATAACAAAATCTAATGAGGTAAATAACACTTAGTGATAAATATAAGTATCCATTTAGAGTCTAAAGTGTTGATTAGTTTACAATTAAGTGGGAACTTATTTAAAAATATCATTCACAATGTTAGATTTCTGTTACAAACAGAACTGTCTATTTAAATATCAAAGTTTGCTATATCTTGTTAAGTATTTATTAAACTGCATAAAGATGAAGAGCTGCTGATAAAATTTCTAACCTCGACGTGATTCTCTTACAGTTTTCTAAATTTGTATATCGGTGCTTTTGCTTGACTTTGAATCTTCTGAGTCAAGATAAGATCAAGACAATATCAATATCAGGGCAAGATTAAGTCAAGATGAGTACATGGTTAACACAAGATCTAGACAAAATCAAATTAGGATCAGGACAAAACCAATACAAGATCAAGTTCAAGTCAAGACAAGAGCTGGACAAGATAAAGATACAATTAAGAGAAGATCTGACTGGACAAGATAAAGTCAGGATCACGACAAGGCCAATTCAAGATCACGAAAAGACAAAGACAAGATCATATCAAGATTAAAACTAGATCAACTTCAAGTTAAGACAAGGCCTGGACAAGATAAAGATACGATTAAGACAAGATCTGGTTGGACAAGATAAAGTCAAGATTAGGACAAGGCCAATTCAAGATTAAGAAAAGACCAAGACAAGATCATATCAATATGAAAACTAGATCAAGTTCCAGTCAAGACAAGACCTGGACAAGATGAAGATACAATTAAGACAATATCTGACTGGACAAGATCAAGTCAGAATCACAACAAGGCCAATTCAAGATCAAGATAAAACCAGGACAAGATTATATCAATATTAAAACTAGATCAAGTTCAAGTCAAGACAAGACTTGGACAAGATGAAGATGCAATTAAGTCAATATCTGACTGGACAAGATAAAGTCACGATCAGGAAAAGGCCACTTCAAGATCAAGAAAACACCAAGACAAGATCAAATCAATATTAAAACTAGATCAACTTCAAGTTAAGACAAGACCTGGACAATATGAAGATACAATTAAGACAATATCTGACTGGACAAGATCAAGTCAGGATCAGAACCAGGCCAATTCAAGATCAAGAAAAAACCAAGACAAGATCATATCAAGATTAAAACTAGATCAAGACGAATCTCGTAAAATGTTAAACGGAGTGTGTGTTGTAGTGCTCATGTCCTTTTTGTTAGCAGGATTGAGGATCTTTTTGTTGGAAATTGGAACCCTACACGAGGAAATGGTTTTCGCCATTTTAGACATTTAGATACCCAAAAATGTTTTAATAAAGTACAAAAGAAGTAAAAAAAATTAAAACTACTACTTTTGGTTCGTGTCATCAAAAATTATTTTATGTATCATCATCTAGTGGTAAATAGATTCTCGTCAAGTAGGTACTTGACAGATTTGAATTTGCGTTCTGGCTCCAGTCGTCAAAAACTCTTTCAGGTACCTACATAAAATTGTAAGTGTTAATTATAATCTATTTCTACTAAACGTATATTATTATAATCATTTTTTGGCAATGTGACATTTCTCATTTCTCCAACGAAATAAAGCACAAGTCAGAGGGTCATATAAATTCTCGTCATAAATTTAAACACTTTACGTTGCATTATAAACTAATGACTGGCGTCAAAAAGTTGAAGTAAAATTTCCCAAATACATCTATATTGTTTAATGTCGGTTTGAAGTTCCACAGCCGGTGGTCTAAAGTCTAATGGTGCCATTTGCGTTCACTGTTCGACAAATCGTTTTACGACGTTATTACTGCAACTGTAATGGCCTTAAGCAGCAGTTAACATAAGTTTAGTAACAGTAAACCGAGATGTGTAATGGGGAGAAGGGGAGACCACAAAGTGCACGTCTCCCACTTCACCCTCTGACGTTTATGCTAAACATAAATGAGCTTTCCAGATCTCGATGGAGATAAAGAGGGAAACGCTCGTTCGTGGGAAATTCCTTTTCCATCTGATAAGAACAGCTTTGAATTTTAAATGTTTCAATTCAACGGACTGTCACGCGATCTGATATTACGAGCAACGTTTGAAAATTAAAACCAGTGAGTAGAATATTACACGGGGTTAAAGAGAAATGGGCGAAGAGAATTGCTGCAATCAGGGAAGGATTTACAAGGATTTAGAGGCAAACAGAAAAAAGGGAATTTAATAATAATCGAAAATTTAGATTAATGTAAATAAGTGTAATAATTTAAATCCCTAAAAAATGTTTATCATAGACTAAATTTGTATAGAGCATTCAGGGATTTCTGGGTAAAATTATATTTTTGCTGTTAATTTTAGTTCAAAATTGTTTACTTACTGAAAATAATACATTGATCAACAAGGACTAGGAAACTGGGTCACAAGATTGCCGAATTAAAATCCAATCTTTTCAGAATGACTCGAACACATTAAGAGATATTCAAAAATTTCAATTTATGCTAATTAAGTTGTAATTTGTTTGGCTTTGAGATTAATACACGTATTTCCAAATGGAAGGTTTTTTGATGTCCAAAAAGTTGACTCGACAATTTTGGAATTTAAAAGAAAAAAATTGTGCCAAAATGTGCCCGAAATGTGCTATAATGTGCTACGTAAAAGAAAAAAATTATTCAAAAAACTAGGTCCTTTTTATGATGTTTAGTTAGCTCCACAATATCACTTCATTAAAACCAAACAAATTGTGTTGTAATGTGCTCAAGATGTGCTATCATGTGCCATTAAAAAAATAAATCTGATTGATTCTTTCTACACTCACTTGATGAAAACTCATATTAACACTATTTTGGAGAAAATAAAACACAGTTTTCACAAAATTTGTTTACTTCTGAAGAAGCCTAAGTTTGGTGAAACATATGTAAAGTGCAATATTCCAAATTTTGTGAAAACTGTGTTTTATTTTCTCCAAAATGGTGAAAAAATTAAATATTTACTTGACAAATTGAATTTTTATTGAGACATCCTTTTTGTGATATTTAGTTAGCTCCGCAAAATCACTTTATCAAAACTAAACTTACAGTGCTGTAATGTGCCCGAAATGTGCTGTTATGTGCCAATGTGAAAAAAAAATATTTGAATAAAAAGTTAAGATTTTTCGTAAAACGCTGTCTTCATTAATACTTTCTCCATTGGTAATGTTATTACTATACGAAAAAAAATGGAAATTTTACTTTGACGAGAATAGACTACATAAGTATTTTCATATTGTTTTGTATGAATATATATTTGCTAGTTTATAATTATTAATCTTCTTTTCTAAGATATATATACATAAATGAGCAAAAATTTTAGTCTCTTTATCTATGTGTTGTGATAACACTAAAACGGTACCATATGAAAAGTTTATTCCCTACACTAATAGAAAACTATCATTAAATATAAAAAGTTACTATTAACAATAAAAAACGGTTTAATAACACTTTGTGTTGATAATATTAATAATAATACGAATTTTATAGTGTACAATACATTCTATACAATCGTAAACTAATGAAAAGTACCTGCAGGTACTTACCTAATACAAAATGTGTTGCATAACATGTAAAAGAATGTATGGTGATGTTTCATGAACAATATGCGAATACTATGTTAAGCATATTGTTATGCTATTTCATCGTACCACATTTATCGATGCGTATAGAAAGTATTAATGAAGACTTAACATTTTACGAAAAATCTAAACTTTTTATTCAAATATTTTTTTTTCACATTGGCACATAACAGCACATTGCGGGCATATATCAGCACATTGTGGGCACATTACAGCACTATATGTTTAATTTTGATAAAGTGATTTTTCGGAGCTAACTTAATATCACAAAAAGGTTGTCTCAATAAAAATTCAATTTTTCAAGTAAATATTTTATTTTTTAATGGCACATGATAGCACATCTTGAGCACATTACAACACAATTGGTTTGGTTTTAATGAAGTTATGTTGTGATGCTTACTAAACATCATAAAAAGGACCTAGTCATAAAAGTTAAGTTTTTTGAATATTTATTTTAAAAATATTAATGATAATTGATTTAATTAAATCAGACCTACTATACATAACCTCAAGTTAATGAGGAAAAATTGTTGCTGTTGTCATGCCCTCGCCGGGAATTTTTGCTGCTTTAACTTGAGGTTATGTATAGTAGGTCTGATTTAATTAAATCAATTATCATTAATTAATATGTTTAAATTTACCCCTATTAAAAGTAAACTTTCTTAAATTGCATTATTGATAATTTTTTTTACGTAGCACATAATAGCACATTTTGGGCACATTTTGGCACATTGTTTTTCTCTTAAATTCCAAAATTGTTGAGTCAAGTTTTTGGACATGTTTTTTTGCAGAAAAAAAAACCATCAACCCACAAATTGCACTTTTAGTACTAGTATGGGGATGAAGAACTTCCTTCTCCAATAAATGTCAATCTTCGTTATCACGTGTCTGCTTGTATTGGTGAAGCAAAATCAAATATATAATAATAATAATAATATCACGTGTCTGAGGAGGGTTTACGTTAATACGTTCTTTAGTTTTTATTATAATTTTTAACTTGTGGAAGCTAGCCACCAGCTGCTTGCGCTAACATTCCACACGTTTTCTGCTTCTGCCTTTTACCTCTTTCACATCTTCTTACTCTTCTTCTGTCACCGAACTCACTCTTCTTTTATCACTTACTTGCATACCATTAGGTTGCACTATACACTCTTATTATCTTACCGAAAGCTGCTTTTTTAATATATTTTACAATAAAAATAGATCGCTAAAATGCTTATTTTTTTTATTGTTCTCACATCTCGTGGATTTCTGTAAAAACCTGTAGTAACAACCATCCGGCCATTATGCATTTTATAGCTCATCAGATTTTGAAATACCTCTACTTAAAAAATTAACTTATTGTTACGAAAAACTCGCTACTAGGTATTTGTAAGTGATGGTGATTACGGCTGTAAAAAAATTTAAATATGAACTAAGGTAGCTGTACATACTGCAGCTGCTGTTAGCTACAAAATTATTAATTTAATTAACAATATAAATATACTCCAAAATGAAGTTATTACAAAACTAAATACCGAACGTAGCGTACTTTTCCATTTTCTATTTCAAATTCCGTATTATTCTTTCATTTTCGTGGCCCCGTTTCCTTGTATGTATAATAAACGTGGCGGGTGTTTCGTTTTGCATTTTTCCGTCTTCACCTCACATACCTACATATAGTAACAGCATAAAAGGTTCAGGGTGCGGTAAAAGTAGATATAGAATCGAAAAGTTCTGGTAAATTTCGTTTAATTTGAATATTTTCGTTTATTTTTTATTTTTTAACTTCTGTTTGCATTTATTTGGTTTATAATGATTTCTTTTTACATACTTTTGCTGCCCACTGTACATCCCCTGTATATATAAGGCTACGGAATGGGTGGTAGCGCGACCGCCTCCATGCCATACGTTTATATGTTTGCTTATAAAATTTTGATACCTATTCTGTTCCGGTTCAGTAAAGCTGTGGGGTGCAAGCTTATGAAAATTAAACACACATCCATTTTGAATCTTCAAAGGGCCCGAGCGCTCGTTACAGAACAAAGCCAGACGTAGTAGACAGCTCGCTGCTGCTGCTGCGAGAATAGAAAATCTTTTAAGAGGTGGACTGAAATGAAATCTCCGACCGACATGTGCTTTGTCCATGGAAAACGAAGATTACCAGTATCCGGTATAAAAGGAATTTCTAGACAAGGCTCTGTCTAAATTGCAACCTACATGTATGCATTTACGTACCTACATACATAACCACTACCCCTCTCCTATCTACCACCCCTTTTTACAAGCGATAAGCACAATGAAAATTGGACCGCAAAGCAGAATTAAAACGGTGGTTTTCGTTATATTCTCATACATAAATTAAACATTCAAGCAATTGCTTTTTTGGTGAATAGGAAAGACTTATTATATGTACCTACGTAGTGTCTACACCTATGGACTACACTGTTAGAAATTTTTTATGGTAATTTTACAAAACAATTGTTGGAAGTTGTGACGCACCACGATATAGTAAAAGTAAAATACAGTTTTGTAAATTTACTACACAATTAATTCCAATTAAATTTGGGAAAATTACAAAACGTTTGTAGTAATTTTACTAAAGAGTTACCTATAATCTGTTTAGTAAAATTACAATACAAATATTGTAATTTTGTTAAAAAAATTATAGTGAAATTGTTTATTAATTTCAGTATACTTTATTGTAATTATAGTACACAATTCATTTCAACTAAGTTTAGGAATATTACAAAATATTCGTAGCAATTTTACTACAGTTACCAATAATCTAGTTAGTAATATAAAAATACAAATATTGTAATGTTATTAAAGTTATACTAAAAATATTTCGTAATTTCAGTATGTTTAGAAGTCGAGAAAACGCGAGTGACAAAATCAAAGAAAAAAATGGCATGTTAGGACCATCAAGGAAAAGCATTAATTGATACACCTAACGTTAACAAAGTATAGAATATTCCTAAAAAGTTAAGCATGCTATGATGTATCAACACTTACCGTTGATTGCTTTTATTTATTAATTACCCGGGGTTGATATCTTTGGCTTCATAAATATTGAAATACAAATGTCCTGCAAACGTAGGCGACAGCGCCATCTGGCGGCCACTGATCAAACTCATGCTTTTATGCAAAAAGACAAGAAATAACACGAGCGTTTCTAATAACTTCGTTTATGATGTGAATAGATAATCATAGAAAGGGTGGTTCAATGGATGTATTAATTTTAAATTTCTATTTATTATTTTTTTCTTTTTATAGATTATTTTTATTTTGTGTCCAAAATTCATAACATTTCCAGAATGTGTAAAAAAAATATTGATGATTTAGTTCTGCTACAGCAGATTTATTTTTATTAAAATTACAATACACTATGGAATCCTATAATCAAGAATGTTATTTAAGAAAAAGATTTTTAAACTTTCATTGACTTCATTGTAATTTCAATTACATTTTTTTTGTAATTTTTCTTAAAATTGTAATAAATCAAATTACAAACAATGTTTGTAAATTAGAAATGCTTTCTATTGCAAGCTGATAAACGGTTCAGTAAAATCACAATGTGTGTAGAATTAATACATAAATATTGTAAAATTACAACTGGTAATAGTAGATTTCCTCATGTATCTTAGAAGATTACTTAAATTGTATTTTAATTTTGTATTGCCATACACTGATTTGCAATTTTACTTATCTTTTGTTTTGTAAAACAATTGTAATTTTACGAAAATTTTTAACAGTGTACAATATTTCCCGTTTGCTCTTTTGTGTGCCTCAATCTCAACATTATTTCAGATTCTTCGAAAGAAAACTACCTATAATAAACTGAGAAGCTTTTGGGATGTTATTGATAATCAATAATTTTGATTAGATTCGATAACATCATCTTAAACCGATCAATTTGTTGAAGGAAATCCGGGAAGCCAAGAAAAAATTGGATCCCTTGTATAGTGTACCTAATACCAATCTATCGTAAGTCTCGGCGGGTAACCGATTAGTTCTGGTGTCTCCTCTAATCTCTCGCTGTTCATTTAATAAGATCACGTCGCTTCCCCATTAGGGGAATCCCTCTTGACAGAGCCGCATCTTCCCCACTTGCATCAACGAACAGCAGGGATTTCCGAAATACACCACGCCTCCATCTTCGAATAGCCCAGATTATAAAGTTATTTGTTCCGAAGCTGTCTCGGCAAACTTTGTACAACACACCCGAAGATTACGACAAAAACCAAGTCTTGGATTAAATCCTAGCCGCGAATGGGAAAAACGCAACCCCTCTGGAACAGATTTCGTACCTTTGCGACAAATAATTTAATTTCCTAATGGAAATTCATTATTAAATTGAAGTGAAAACATGTTATTTTATTTTCGCAATTTTAATGTCAACTTGACATAAATTCGCCACGTGTTGTAAATGCGGAAATTGGATTGGATTGCATGAGAAGCCCCTGTCTCTATACGTGTACTGTGTTATAATAAAATTTTTACTTTTAAATCACTCAATGAAATTAATTTTTGTTTCCCTTAAAGGTGTAACGTTTTTTTTCTGTGGAAAAAATCCCGTTACTATAACTTAACTTCTTTCTGCTCAATTTACGTCTATATGAGTTCAGCTTTTTTGATTTCTTCTTTAATTTTGATCGATTTTCTGTCTTATCATTAAGACTAACAACTTTTGCGCAAGACAACGCGATCGTTGGAAGGAACAATGAATTTTTCCGATCGGTGCTGAGGGCTTTTCCCTCTACCTTTGGTACTGACGAGACGTGTTTGTGTTCTTCTGATTGTGTCCTGTGCTTACCGAATTTTATATTCATTAAAATTAACTGAACTATGGTATCGTGGGTGTGCTCTCGAAGGAAACGTAAAAAAGAAAAATATTTCTTAATGAAAAAAAATGTATTTTGCTTATAGATACAAATTTACAAACTTAACCAAAAAGGGGTTACCAAAAATTTTATCAAGTATGTTCTCATTGATTTTTACTACTGCTAAGTACAAAATTAAAATTATAAAATTACATTAAATTTTCGCTATTTGATTCCTCCTAAGTAATTTAAGGAAAGGTTGTTGGGTAAAAGGGTGCTTTATGACATTAAAACCTTTTATTCGTAAAGGTTATTTCTTTTATGTCATAATATGTACCTTTGTATACAGTGTGGTTAAAAACTGATTGTGGCCAAACTAGTAGTTAAATTAAAAAACTTATTAAATAAAAGTTGTTCCCTATTTTAATGCAACATCCTCTGGATCAACCAAATTTAATTTTTCATACATGATTTTAAGAAATTGGCAATCGAAAAAAGTTACCCAGAATTCAAAAATATGGGGCTATGCAAAAATTTACGGCGATATTCAGAGGTTTATTGTTTTTTACAATTTTTCAACACCCTGTATAGAGAATTAAATTTGGCTGATGCAGAGGATGTTGCATTGAAATAGGGAACAACATTTATCTGAAAAGTTTTATAATTTAACTTGTAGTTTAACCATAATGAACATATTGCGTACTTTTTGGGCCACAGTGTATATGCTACAGGCAGTTTCCTTGAGCATATAAAATTATAGTTAAAATTATATGTTTCGTTATTTTTCTTGAAACAATAATTATACGAACTGTCAACTTTAATGGCATGTTTTGTTTTTGAAGAAATAATGGAGTTGAATAAGAGTGTAACAGCCTTTTAATTTTAAAGGCTGTATATTATATGTATTTACTGTAAAACCAGGTACGATCCGTTATTTCATGTTGAAAATAATTGTGAAGAACGAATCGATGATCTTTGAAGTTATTTACTTAGGATAAAGACATTAGGTGTTAAATATTCAAATCGTGTGCAACAAGAGTGAAAGTAAAATGCAAAGTTAATACCTACAGGGCGGTGGAAAGTACGTTATTAATACTTATTAATTTTTTAATAGGATAGTAGCCAAAAGTAGTTTTTTAATCCCAAAATTGAAAATAATTTTTACAAAATGCACAATCGGAGTGTACTGAAGAATTTCGGACCCAAAACCGATCGTTGATTGAACTATAAGCCTGACAGGCGAAAATTTATAATTTTATTTATCTGGAACTATTTTCTGCTTCTCTGAAAACTGTGCTAAATAATCGAACTCCTTTCTTCCTTAAAAATTTTTAATTGCATTTATTGTACTTGGAATATTAATGGGCGAAGGTATTTGTACGAATATTCCTTTACCACCAGGATACACGTTCACATTAAAATAGCTATTCAGTACGTTCAAAATTTGTTGACCATTATCTATTTGTTAAATCCATAAGATGTTATAAATATTTGTTGTTGTTCACTTTTGAAATAAAAAATACACAAGAACCAGAAGAAATTTAAATCGCATTATTTGAAATTTAAACTACTTAATTATTGTTTCTTATATCTAACTTTTATAAAACATAAAACCACTTAGGAATGATTTCCTACACAAGCAGGTAACATATTACATTTAGTTTTATGCGATGCAATCCGATACGATGTACCTACCTAGGATTATCATTTTATAAAACCCGACTGGGAATTGAAGTTAAAGGAATTGTTGGCTTGAGAATGATATAATTGCTTCATCTTTCCGTGTACTATAATTGCTTTCGTCCAATTAGCGGCTCGCTGCACTGCAGGTGATTCCATTTCCTACAGAAAATACCTACGTACCTACTTTGTCATAGACAAAATCAATAAATGTTTCCCGGAAGATATAGAGCAGACTCTTGAAGAAACTTTGTTCCAGAATTACAGCGAAATTATAATATCTATCTAGACAATGGCTGTAAATTTCCGCATACCCTAATGGGAAAAGCGAACCCACACAGGATCATTTTCTTGCCTATCAAAACCTTTCATGTATAACATTTCAAATAAAATTTTATATGAGCCTCTAAAATAACCGATGATTCCGGAAATAATTTACGATTAAAACGTCCAATAAAATATTTTTTGTAAATCAGTGCAAAATGCAAGAAAGTATGGAGACACTTTTCGCAACTACTAAACGACTAGGTAGTCACATAGACTTAAATAACAATTTAACTGATTTACATAAACCAATTTGGAAAGATTAAACTGAATATAACGCAAATATTAATTAATTTGCAATTTTGTGATTGCAATTACGTATAATAGAACGCAACGCAATTCCACCTGCATATTTATGCATATAACATTAAATTAATGGCAACGGACTACGTTGTTAAAGTTACAAATTATAGTACGAATCATAATGAGAAAATGAAATTGGAATTTGAATTAATAAATAAACTTACCTTATTTGAATAATCGCCCGGCAACATCATCTCATCCGAATCATCACGAATTACCTGTAAACTCCCAACTGTAAACATACAGAAAGATCGAAACGCTTTCTACTATCTGTTAATTAAATTGTATTTAAAAATGAATAATAATTGGTCAATTGCGAGTTTCACTTGCTCACTGAGGTTTTCTGTCCTTATCAAATACATTATTTATAAAGTTTATAAAAGCAATATCTAACTAATGAAGAGAAAATAATTAAAACAAATTGTGTGCTGGGACACATAGTAGAAGTGAAATTTAAACGGACAAGTTGAAAAACGAAAGGCAACGGACCAGTGGAAAAACGAAAGACAACGGACAAGTGAAAAAACGAATCGCAACGGACAAGTGGAAAAACGAAAGGCAACAAACCAGTGGAAAAACGAAAGACAACGGATAAGTGGAAAAACGAATCGCAACGGACAAGTGGAAAAACGAAAGGCAACGGACCAGTGGAAAAACGAAAGACAACGGACAAGTGGAAAAACGAAAGGCAACGGACCAGTGGAAAAACGAAAGACAACGGACAAGTGGAAAAACAAATCGCAACGGACAAGTAGAAAAACGAATCGCAACAAAATTTTGAAGTTTTACGGGCAGATTGTTAATGTGCTTGTCCAATTTGGAAACCTGCCCGTAAAACTTCAAGTAAAAATTTTGTTGCGATTCGTTTTTCCACTTGTCCGTTGCGATTCCTTTTTCCACTTGTCCGTTGTCTTTCGTTTTTCCACTGGTCCGTTGCCTTTCGTTTTTCCGTTTCTCCATTGCGATTCGTTTTTTCACTTGTCCGTTGCGATTCCTTTATCCACTTGTCCGTGCGATTCTTTTTCCACTTGTCCGTTGCCTTCGTTTTTCCACTTGTCCGTTGAAGTTTCACTTCTACTATATGTCCCGGCACACATTTTTTTATTCAAGGTAAGACTAACTCAAGTGTATCTACTGATATAGAAATTAGGACAGGATTACAACAATTTTAGCGTAATGAGTGCTTTTAGAGATTATTATACTGAACAAGTTAGACATCGCCCCTGTTTAAGGAATACCAGAAGCTCGTTAACTCGTCCGTTATTGGTTTCACCAAGACAAGAGTCTTGATCCCGACGTACAACTCTTGCCTTATTTTGAAAGTCAAGATCAAGAAAATATTTTTTCTTGTCTTGTAAAATTTCTTGGTCATAATTTTTTGTCTTGAGTCAAGAGTCTCGTTATTTCTTGAGACAGCAAACAACATGTCTTAGGCTAAGAGTCCTGTTAATTACAAAAACCTAGCGAGGTATTTTCTTAACAGCATGAAGTTGTCGAGGCTCTTAACAAAATTTCTTAACTTCGAAAATTCTCTATGTGGATCTCTCATAGACGAAGTAAGTATAGACCGAACAGTCCCGACAAACCGTGTATGAAAATGTGGCCAAAAATTAGAAAGAGAGAGACTGCTTTGGGAGGAGTTGCTGTCTCTCTCTAACTGTGCGATGGAGGGGAGAACAGTAAGCTCTCGTCTGCTACCGCTCGCTAACGACGCTAAATTAACTCCGCCTTTTCTTCCTCCTCCAGCGCACAGTTAGAGAGATACAGCAACTCCTCCCAAAGCAGCCTCTCTCTTTCTAATTTCTGGCCAGCAGCCGAGGCTCATGTTCGGCCTATACTTACTACGTCTATGGGATCTCTCATCAGTCTCGATTTTTACATCGTCTTGATTTTGTTTTTATTCATGACAAGATAAAAACAAGCAGCCTTATTCATAGTCAACGGTTTAATAGGATGTAAATGTAAGTAGTCTACTAAGTAGTAGCTACTAAGACGCTACTGTCTGCATCGTATTCATAGTACGCTACTAGCTAGTAGAATGGTTTGCGTCGAAACGATTTGACAACGGCGCGAAATTGTAACAAATGACCTACTGAATGTGTAAATATCGGTATTTTTGACGTTTAACGGCTTAATTTTACTTTTAATTTAATATATTATTCAATACAGTGCATGGAAGAGTTGTTGATGTGTTTTCTCTTTTACTTATATTTGTAGTAGTGTAGCTGTTATTTACGTTCAACATTCCGATAGCAATTACTATAATATCGAAAAAATTATCAATTTAAGAAGTTACATTACAAAAAATACTCAGAATTGACTATACATATTTAACACATGTATACCTAACGAAGAACTACCCCACAGTGTACAAACTGCAACACCAACCCCATCCAAATAATGGGATATATCATCAACTGCCCAGGACTAAATACCCAAAGAAGAATACATAACAATATTTCCTAATCGATTAAGGACAATTTAAATAACCCAGAGTTGTATAAAAATGCAATGAAGTTCTCGAAAGAAGAAATCAACTAATATTAACAACCTTTATTTTGTCCGGTCTACAAACAGGATTTATTTCTCTCAGTGGGATGTGTTTACTGACAAATAAATAAATAAATTAACTTACTTATATATTCTTAGCCTGAATAAATGACTAATAAATTCATCAATTTTTCATTTACGAATCATTACTACCATTATCTTAAGAATAAAATTTTACTTGTTCACGCAATTTACTTTAAAATATACAAACAAGATGTTAATTCAATAAAGTTTGTAATTATTTCAGAAAAAAACGATTGTAATAATTTTTAAAGGATAACTGCCCATTGAAATAAATTAACAAGACATATACCAGTTTGATTTTTAATTTTTCAATTTAATTTTATAAATCCTTTCCATTTTCCATCTTATTCTTGTGGTATTCTTTTTAATTTTGTGTTTTGTACCAATAACTCGCTTCTTAAAAGCCGTAGATTAATTTAAAATCTACCACTCGAGGTTATGTTTATAATATTTGTACCGCTTAAACATAGACTACCACGCTACTAAATTTATTAGTAGCTACTAAGCTTAGTAGTCTACCAAATGTCACTATGAATACAATTTTCCTAGTACGCTCTTAATAGCTTGTTAGTAGTCACTACTAACTGACTATGAATAAGGCTGAAGAACTCTCGTAAATCCCTAATTTCTAGGAATTCGTTTTTCGTTTGAGGTTTAATTTATCCAGTTAAGTAATGGCCTTTAAAGACTTAAAACTCAAGAGTTGTGAAATTTTGTAGTGTGTTACTTTTTACGCTAGTTTTAGAACAAACTTGATGGAACATAATACCTAAATTCAACGAAATGTTTCAACAAAATATGTTTTAAGAAATGCCCTTACAATTGACTAGGCGAGACAAGAGACCCCAATATAGAAGAGTAAAGAAGTAATTCGTGTTTTTAAAATATTAAATTTATTATTATTACTACTGTTGGATATTTTTTTGTCTATTTGAACTTTGTTGCTGTAAATAAAGGTTACTAATTTATATGAAACTTCTGTACGTACCTCTATAAAGCATCCACGTTAATATTGTGTCCTTTTGTGAGATCCATAAACATTCATAGCATATTCAACGTACAGGGTTGTCTCGATTATTTATTGATTTATTTTATTTAGAACATTCTTTGTTACATTTATACATTCACAATGCAAAAATATTTACAGCAAATTCGATTTCGAAAAGCAAAAGAAACCGCGGCAGATCGGGCTACTACATATTTTATTGTTCAGTTTGACGTAACTTTTATTATCCTGGGAAACATTGCAATGATGAGAAGGGATGACTCTCTTTATCGGTCGTCGGGGAGAGACGCTGACCCTTACATATGTCTTAGTCCACCTTTCTCCTTCTCCGCCACCCACTGTCCTTCCGATGCACAACCTGAAAATAAAAATCCGATTGAACAAATAGACATATCCAGACGACTAATTGGAAGGTAGATAGACAAAATAAAAAACAACAGGAGCATGTTGTGTATAGGTATAACAAAAATGGATCGAACATCGTATTTTCACTAAATTGAAGAATGGTCGATTCACGTAATATCAGATTATGGCCATTATAGTGCCATGTACTGAGGGGAATTTAAAATATTTTCGTGATATTCAGTTTTGATACGACGTAAGGGTTCTACTTTTTTTTTTAAGTACAGAACCCTAGAAATAAAGTCACTAAAGCCACTTTTGAGCGGTACTGTCTTACCTAAACGAACTTAATAACGTTGGCGGTAGAAATAAAAGTGTTTTTAAAAAATAAATCCAAATGTAATCCGTAAAGTTTAAGTGCTACTAAAGCCTACTTCAAGAGGATTAACAACCTGCGTTTCATAATTTTATAAGCTTATTCGGAAGCTAATTAAGTCGGGGGAAGTTTATAAAATTTAAATTATGACTCGTTCATAATAAACTAAATGAAAACACAGGAAATAAAAAGAGAATAAAGCTGTTTACTACGCAAATATCGCATTAACCCTAAAAATTAAAAAGCTTCTTATGGTAATTACTTAAAAGACTTTCCACAAACAACAACCATATTTAATTATACGTAACTGCCTCAAGAATGCCCATTATATCCAAAACCACACAGGTATATATTTATATAGGGAATATATTATAAAATTTAAAGGCAATAAATTGTCGATTTCTGATATTAAAAACGTCACATAAGTGAAGTACGCTGTAGAGCATTCAAGAATTTTTGTCTTGATCTTTTCTAGAGCAAGAAAATTGATGTAACACTCGAGTCAAGATTAAGAATATCATGTCAAATTTTTTATTCAAAGCACGAACTTGACTCAGCTATAAAAATCAGGACAAAATCAAGAGATTTAAGCTAAGGCTTTTTCTGAATTAAGACAAGAACAATATAAAAGTACTGATTTAAGAATTGAGACAAGGCCAAAACAGTCATGTCAATAGCTTTTCTGGTCCAAGATAAGACTAATGGTTTAAAATTAGGGATAAGATCGAGAAAGGTAAGTCAAGATTTTTCTTATTTTTTTTAACGAGGCAGGAGCATTAATATAAGCCCCAGAAAATCAGACCTACTTTTGTTTCAATTCGAGACAAGAATAAGACAAGAGTCTGGCTTAAAAATTAAAATCGGGCCAACAGATTTAAATCGAGAACAACCTTTATTTCAGACTAGTGTAAGACAAGAGTTCAATTTAAAATCGGGACAAAGTGAAAGGAATTACGTCTCGAATATTTTATTCAAGCCATAGGACTGAAGTAAACATGGAGACAAGATTTTGTTGATTCAAGACAAGAGTACGATAATAGTACTGCTTGAAAATAAAGACAAGATCAAGAGATCAAGTCAAATTGTTTCTGATACTGATTTACTTATTTACAAAACTATGACAAGATCAAGATAATCAAGACGAGAACTGTTCTGGTGCAATACAAAAACAAGACAAGAGTACTGATGTAATAGTAGAGACAGGATCGATAAAGACAAGCCAAGATCTTATGGCAAGAACGAAACAAGAACACCGATTTAACAATCAAGAGAAATCAGTCAATAATTTTTCTAAATAAAAGTGAAAATAATACGAGAGTACTGATACAAAAACCGAGTCAAAATCAAGAAATCAAATATATAGTATTTTCCTTGTTCAAGAGGTGCGAGTAGTAATTGCGTAAAAGGGGACATAATATCAAAAAAGTCAAGATTTTTTACAATTAATGATAAGAACGAAACAAAAAAGTTAATTAAAAAAATAATTTGTTTGATTGGAAACAAGAGCAACACCAGAGTACTGATGCAAACCGAAGATAAAACCACGAAAATCAAATAGAGAAGTTTTTTGAGTCAAGACAAGAATCTTGTGTAAAACTTAAAACAAGATTGATAAAATCAAATTAAGAATATTTTCGTTTCCAGACAAGTGACATAAAAATTGAAACTAAATGAGGAGAACCAAGTTGAGAAACTTTTTCATCAAAGAAAGTTAAAATCGAGACAAGACCCAAATAATCAAGTCAAGTTTCTTTTGTTTCTAGGCAAGAACAAGACAAGATTTTAATGTCCAAGTCGAGACAAGACCAAGAGATCGGATTGAATATTCTTTTAAGCAAAACTAGCTTTAATTCAAGATAAGACAAAAGTGTGATGTATATTTCGACAACTAGTGATTCATTTTGAGCCTCATTTCGTTCTAGAAAATGACAAAATAGAAGAACTAATATGAAAATAAAGATAACGAGAATCTGGTCAAGATTCGTATATTATACTAAGTAAGCATGAACAAAACAAGAGTCTAATATACAAATCAAGAACTACCGATTCATTTAGAAACCTTCTTATTAAAAGGAAAAAAGAAAGTGAGCCGTCACGGGACGCCTGGCAGATGTGAAACATCGAGTTTGCACAAGTAATATGCATGAAAGACAATATTACGACAGGAACTAAATATGGCATAACGAAAAAATCAAATATTACGATTTTTTTCCACAAAATGACTATTTATTTAATAAACATTTATTTTTATTAAATACAAAATTAAAAATTCAAAAATTTATTTCTAATTGCGACAACTCAATTCTTTTAATCAGTGACTTCAGTAATAGTTATAAGTATTCGATGTTGCCTTTGACAGCATTACTGTGATAATTGGTCGAGGATAACTGAAGTATGTTACAAAAGTATTGGACATAACATTATCAAGACATCTAATAAATACAGCATCTATTGTTTTTGGATATCTGGTAGTAGGTTCTCTTGGATTGTTGTTAATTTACAATTGAAATTCTTTTTGGAGGAACGTAATTAATGGCATCGATTCATCTTTAGCAAAATTTACATTGAAATCTCCAGCTAAAATCAATGGTAGTTTATCTTTATTGGTTTTAAAAATTATTGAACCTCTGTGACTATACGAAAATAATTTCTCATTTAAAAATGAAATATCATTCATTTTTTATTAGGTGAAATGTACACAACAATTATAATTAATTCACTTCCATCTTCTAGTTGACTATAGTAAACGACACCGTCGTACCGAGTGGGAAAAGAATCGTACAGGCGCTTGCGAATGGCGGGTGTCGCCACGGCATGCAATCGCCACGATCGCCACGCCAAAATATGAAAATGGATGTGAAAATCGAGACCAGGAAATGTTGTAAAAAATCTCTCCTAAAGATACATAAATTAATGATTTCGGGTTTAACCCGTACATCAGGCTTAGTTTTTGTTATTAATCGGATTGCGCCTTCGAATATCAAAGTCCCATTTAAAGCCCTAATATTTATTAATATGTAGGATGATCCAATTGTAGCAGTTTTGAATTTTACTAAATCTGCCTACATAACATTTGGTAAACTGGTAAACGTAAGCAAAGTTTGCTTTGTCTCTCTTGTTCAAGCATCCGGCCATATCCACTGTGCAGACAACGAATTCATGCACCTGAGCAGGTAATTACAAATACATCAGAATAACAATGCCACACAGCTGTTACAAACCGAGTTTAAAGTTAGTAAATAACCTAGACGATAGAGGGATGCGCAGCAGTGTAAACGGTTCAAGGGTGCAGCTCTTTCTGATTGTGGTCACTTTATACATAACTAAATCACACAACAGGAATTAGCAAGCTGGTCGTCCCTTTGTTTGTAAATTGTTTAAATTATACCTGTACAGTGTGAGTACCTACTTACAGTAATTTCATATTATGTTTTTGGAATGTTAAAAAGATTATCCAAAAATTGTTTGTTTGTAATTTTGTTTAAATTGTGCAATTGGAAAAACATTTTTATTCTGAAATGTGGCCTTAAGGAGAAAAGGAGTGTAGTGTATGTAGTAATATTGCCGTGATATTTATATTTGGACAAATTAATCTTTTCTTAAATATTCGACAAAAAGAACTCTCGGCAAGTAAAAGAACACATAGCAAAAAAGGGGCTCCAATCAAAGGTTTTTGAAAATATAAAGGCTTTTTATTTAATTAAAATTTTGGCAATGACCAGAAAGTCGAAAATTTTTTTGCCTAAACACTACATGGAGAAAATAATATTGCTAGAATTCTAGCAAATATAACTAATCTGTCAATTATATAGATGACCAGACGCTCAAGGAGATTTTACTAGAAATGTCTAGTCAATCTACGTTCGGTGTTTGAGACTGAATTCTAGTAAAATTGACTTGATTAGAAAACATATTTTACAGTTCTTATCACTAATTTTACTAAACTATTCTCATTCTAGTATTTTTTTCTTTACGACACGATAAAATAATCGAGAGGTAAAGAAAAATAGTCTAGACTTATTTAGCTTGATTATTCTAATACTAATTATTAGAAAGAATGAAAAATTGTTTTATTCCACCATGAGAATTCTAGTATTATTTAATTTATTTAATTAATTTAATAACTAGAAAATTTTCAAATAAAACAATAGGAATTATCCATACAGATCGAAAGAGGATAAAAAAGGAGTCGATTGAAAAAATAAAAAATGGTAGGTGCCATTTGAAAAAACGAAGTTATTCGTGTTTGAAGTTCTTACACTTCAGTATTTTATTTTGAACGCCCTGTATAAATCATATAGTTCCATTTTGTCAAGGCGTTAGCACTAATATTCAGCTATTAATAGTAAACATTTCAACAGTCTTGAGTCGTATTTTGTGGGAGTGATAATTTTTTAAACTAAATAAATAAAATAAAATAAGCAAGTAGAAAGGTTTCACAATCGTTTCTACTTGCTTATTTTATATTATTAATTCAGTTTAAAATGCAGTTTCACAAAAGTTGCACCATTGATAGTTTAAATTTTTGATAATTTTTTATAATTTAGGTTGCGGTAGCGATTTTTTTTCTATAAATTAAATTAACTCAGAAACCGATCGTCATAGGTGTACAAAATGGTTATCAAACTTACCTTAGAATTACACATTTTATTCGAATTCAGCGTAAAAAATATACCATTTTATTTAAAATAACAAAGTTGGTGTCGACTTCCGGTATAACCGGATGTAAGTCGAACTTGAAAATATTTCTAAAAGAAGCGGCATAAACAATAACGAAATGAACCCAAGTTTCAGAATTGAATTCCTTCTACTAATTCATATACTTCTAATAGCCCATCAACTTGAAAAACCCTGTATACATATCCAACCCCGCCTTTGTATTAACTTCAAACATTACGTAGTATTTACCTACCTAATAAGTTTGAAATAAAACGCATTTTGCGTTTGAAAAGATTCTAATTTCAATTCACATTTTTAGTAGCAAGTAAGTATAATAAAAAGGTACATTTTCAGTTAAAACTTGTTAAAATGCACCGAAAGATTTACAACATAAAAAAACACCCATTCATACTCTATAAGTAGGTAGTTTGTTTGTTTGTTTGATTGAAAAATATGAAAATTGTAGATACAAAAGTGAAGCAGTGGTGATCTAATTAATTAACAGAAACTTTTCAGACCACACACATTTTGTTGGAGCAGCCCTTACTCTTTTCTGATGTTTACAAAATATTCGCTTGAAGCTTATGAAAATATCTGTTTTGAGTTTAAAAAGGTATAAAATTGTGACCTCCTTAATTAATATTCAATTTATACGTAGGTGAACATCAAAACTTCTTTTTAGGGTTCCGCACCTCAAAAGGAAAAAGCGGAACCCTTATAGGATCACTTCGTTGTCCGTCCGTCCGTCCGTCCGTCTGTCAAGACCCTTTTTATCATGAACGCGTGGAGGTATCAAGCTAAAATTTATATCAAATACTCAGGTCTATTGTCCCTTGGAGCTATGAAAAAATCAAACTTCTAAGCCAACGCAATCAAAAGATACAGCCGTTTATGCCGCAAATTTCCGCAAATTTTCGAATCAAAACCTACAGGGTACTTCCCGTGAACTCAGAATCTTGAAATTTGGTACGAAGCAACCTCTTATAGCACAGATAAAGGAAAAATTGCGAAAATCGTAAATTTTTAGTTACATCATATAAAAAAATATTTTTAATAATTTTAAAGTTATTACCCCTTTCCACATGAACGCGTAGAGGTATTAAATTGAAATTCATAGCAAATACTCAGGTCTATAATACCTTTAACCTGTAACAAAATCAAACTTCTATGTCAACGCAATCAAGAGAAACAGCAATTTAAGCCGCATATTTTCAAACTCGCAACTACTCGCAAGGGAATCAAAACCTAAAGGGTACTTCCAGTCGATTTAGAATCTTGAAATTTGGCATGAAGAAATGTTTTATAGCACATATAAAGGAAAAATTCCGAAAACCTTAAATTTTTAGTTACATCACATATATACAGGTTTGTACGGAACCCTCGGTGCGCGAGTTCGACTCGCACTTGCCGGGTATTTTTTCGGTATATAATATATTTATTAATTTATTATAAACTAGCTATGCCCGCGACTTCGTCCGCGTGGAATAGCGACTTTCGGCAGCATTTAAAATTTATGTCTTCTATATTTTTATGTTACCCCTTTAGGGTAAAATCTTTACAAACATTGAATGTCGTATTTATTTATATTTAATCAAAAGCCTAAAAAATCTTTAAAAAATACGTAATTTCCGCACAAACTTTCCTATTTCAACCCCTTAAAATCCTTTTTTCGCATTAGAAAGTAGCCTATGCCCTTTCTCAGGCTCTAGACTATCTCTGTACCAAATTATATTTAAATCGGTTCAGTAAATTTTAGGCGAGATTGTGTAGCATACAGCAGACTTACTTTCACATTTATAATATTCCGCGAATTCATTTTCATCGATTTTCCCTTGGGAATGAGATATTTTCCCGCAGTAAAACGTAGCCTATGTGTTAATCCAGGGTGTCAGCTAACTCCACACCAAATTTTATTAAAATCGCTTCAGCCGTTTAGACGTGAAGAAGTAACAAACATACACACTCACACACTCACAAACTTTCGCCTGTGTGTTAGAAGAAAATTCAATTTATAATTTGCAATTACTTAATTAAAAGTTTTAACTTATAATAAGATATTCAAATCATACTTGTTAAAATCAAATCATAGTAATTCATATATACCCCCATCAAATATGAAAAGTCTTATGGTAAAAAATATGTTGCAACGACTGTCCTAGACTCGACAGCAACGGAATGTATCCCAAGGGTTGTAAATATCTCTCTTCATGTCGACTATAGACAACAAAAGTGATTCTATTAAGATTCCTCATTTTTAATATAAAGAAGTACAAAACTCTAAAAAGATAGACAAAGGTTTGCTTCTCGAAAGCGACGTGAAGTCTAGACTTCGAAGGTTCATTATATCTAGTAGAAGAGAGTTGATAATAAATGCAATTCAACTATTCCATTTCCATTATTATTCAGAATGAAATGCTAGTCGGAGCATTCCGACTTAGCGCATCCTCCATTAATATCAATAAATTATGTTGATTTATCCGTAAAATAAACATCAAACTGGCAGAAACGTGGAGCAAGCGTTCCTCTCCGAGGGACATGAAGCTTCATTTTGCAAATGATCAAACGCTGCAGAAAAGCAGATCGGTAAATAAGACGTTCACGAGAATGGAGAATTGCTTTGCTCTTGATATTACAACTTGAACTAGCACATTCCAAGGAGTACGTGTAAACTTACCATCTACTTACACCCATACGTACATCTATGTATATATATCTGTATATGTACAAATATTCGTTAGCACCTTGGCTATAAAATAGTGTTGAAGTTTCTCATGACATTAAGTAGTTCAACAATTTTACAGTTCCTCGACTACTTTAATAATGAAACTCAAACAGTTCCATAAGGGTTTTATAAGCTAAAAGTAGCTGCGTTAAGAAAATTAGGCCAACATTAAATTATATTGTTACGTAATTAATTTATATCACGTATTTTTCTCAACACTTTTATTTTATCAATTCGAACACAACAACAATTCAATAACTATTTCGCTTTTTAATCACTTTTTCTTCTCTTGTCGCTTATATCTGTCACTCTCTTCTATCAAAAACTGTCAAACTGTCCAACGCTGTTCCTTATATAGTATTATGGACGTTTCTCGGTGATTCTCGAAACATCTAGCAACTCTCGAACCTTCTGGAACGCGTCATAGGTAACGTTCATTCAAATTTCGCAGTCGACGAATGTCAACGACATTTAAAATGACACGTCCGTCACAATATATTGAAATTTAAGAAAATAAATAGTTGTAAGCATAAAGAAACCCAAAAAATTAAAAAAAGGAATATATACAACTGGGGAACATGATTAATCGATCATTCCAGCTCATTTACTACTTTAATATTGAAACTGAAACAGTTCAATAAGAGTTTCTTATCAAGAGAGAGGTACCTACGTAAAAGAAATTAGATCAACTCGAAATGTTTATTAAATATAAGAAAACTAGCTATGCCCGCGACTTCGTCCGCGTGGAATAGTGACTTTCGGCAGCATTCAAAATTTTTTTCTTCTATATTTTTATTTTCTGGGCCGAGGTCATTACACAAAAACTATCATTCCTTATTTTTGCCCCCTTTAGGGTAAAATTTTTACAAACTTTAAAAGTCGAATCTATATCTAATCAAAAGTCTAAAAAATAAGTTTCAAGCCTCTAGCTTTATATATACTTATCTATCTCTGTACCAAATTCTCATTTAAATCGGTTACACGGTCACACAGTTACTTTCGCATTTATAATATTATAAATTAAAATAGTTTAATTATAGTTTAAAATAGTTTGTATAGCTTATTATTCATTTACTTTTATTAATCCAAATAAACAAAACTTCTATAAATTTTTACACTTAATATTTTAATGTTCGCGGCCGTAAGCTTTTTGGACGACGTCATTGCACAAAAACTTTCATCGGCTAATTTTATCCCCTTCAGGGTAAAATTTTATAAACATTGAATGTCGTATTTATTTATATTTAATCAAAAGCCTAACGAATTTTTAAAAATTACGGAGTATTCGCACAAACTTTCCTATTTCAACCCCTTACAACCCTTTTTTCGCATTAAAAAGTAGCCTATGCCCTTTCTCAGGCTCTAGACTATCTCTGTACCAAATTTCATTTACATAGGTTCAGTAAATTTTAGGCGAGATTGTATAGCATACAGACAGAGTTACTTTCGCATTTATAATATTCCGCGAATTCATTTTCATCGATTTTCCCATGGGAATAAAATATTTTCCCGCAGTAAAACGTAGCCTATGTGTTAATCCAGGGTGTCAGCTAACTCCATATCAAATTTTATTAAAATCGCTCCAGCCGTTTAGACGTAAAGAAGTAACAAACATACACACACACACTCACAAACTTTCGCCTTTATAATATTAGTGTGATAAATAATAAAAAAGATTAAAGACAGGAAGAGGTTCCAAAAATAAATTTATATAGCTGGAGTAAATGTTTGACTGACTATCACAGCTCTTCAACTACTTTAAGGGGAACAATAAATGCCATATATATTATAGAGAATGCAATACAATCACATATTGAGAAAAAACAAAAGGTATGCATAATGGTAGTAGAATTGAAGATGGCATATGATTCGGTAGATAGAAAAGAAATAGAGAGAATGTTAAAGAAAAGTAAGATAGAGAAGGAATTCATAGGAAGGATAATGGAATTATATAGGGAAACGAGTGGAGTTGTAAGGGTGGGCAAAAGGGAGAGCAAGGAAATGTGGATAGGAAAAGGGATTAGACAGGGATGTAAAATAAGTACACAGATATTTAATGTATATATAAGTGATTTAGAAGAAACAATAAGTAAAGTAAATGAGGGGGGGATAGTGATAGGAAAAAAAAAATATGGACAATACCGTACGCGGACAATATAGCTTTAATGGCGACAAGTTGGGGGGCTCTGAGGGAGATGTCAAAAAAATTGGAAAAATATTTAGAGAAGAAATGCCTGCAGTTGAATGATGTAAAAACCAAAGTTATAGTTTTTGGTGAAGTGAAAGGCAGGAAGAGTAAAGAGAAAGAAGAATTGAGATGTAAGGGGAAGTTGATAGAAAGAGTTAAAAAATACAGATACTTAGGGTACATACTAGCAGAAAATAATAAGGACGAGGTACACGTAAATAACCAAGCAGCTAAGGCTAATGCATTGCTGGGGAAAATATGGGGAATAGGGAAGAAACTATGTAGAAATAATTGGGAAAGAAGGGTACTGCTTTTTAAAACATTAGTGAAAAGTATAGTTTTTTATGGAGTAGAGATATGGGGATAGAAAGAGTACAGAGTAGTGGAAAATATCTATAAAAATTATATAAAATGGGTGCTGGGCTTAGATAGAAGTACCCCAGATTACATCTTAAGAAGGGAAACAAAATGTGGGAAAATGGTAGAAGATGCAAGAAGGAGGGCGGTTAAATATGAGGAAAAATTGGGAGAAGTAGCGGAAGGGGACTTAAGAAAAGAGATATGGAAGAAAAAGGTATTAGGATAGGGACAAAAAATAAATATGATGAGGAAAGGGAAAAGGCATTAACAGAAATGAAAATAAGGCATAGAACAAATGAGTGAATGGAGAAGAGAAGGATTGAATGTAAGTAAGATGGTGGGGAAAAGAAACAATGAAATAGTAAGAGGTGAGGATCTAAAAAAATATGGGATTCAAGATATGCGAAAGGAATGAAGGAGTATACATGGGAAGATTGGCAAGGGGATGAGGTTCCGGGGTGTCTAAGAGATGGATTAAATATAGAAATAATAGCTAGATTTAGAATGGGGAATGAATGTAATGAGAAAAGTTTTGGATGGAAGAAAGTAAGAAATTATGTAGAGTATGTGGAGAAAAGAATGAATCAATCGAGCATATATTAGAAGAAGAATTAAGGAAGAATGAGAGGGAAGAGCGTGGAAGGGTATTAAAGGCGGATGGAAGTGGTCTGACCATATTGAAAAAAATATTAGAAAGAAGAAGAAGACGGGAGGAAAGGGGGGGGGAGGTTAAAATACAAAAAAGAAAAAAAAAGATCATGTGGGAGAAGGAAGGGAAGTTCTTTTTTTGTCTTGTTATATATTTTTTTCCCCTTATGTTAAATAGGTTAAAAAGAAGTGTTTTGTAGGGAATTAAGAATTATTATTTTTTTTGTATTCATGAATAATGTAAGTATGTAATATGTAAAATAACTTTATGTTTAAATAAAAGCTCTTATATATACTGCTAAGGAAAACGTTTACCTGACCTTTGTCGCACGTCGAATACTTCAATAGTAAAACTCGAGCAATTTCATAAGTGTTTTACAAACAAAATAACTAGTAATAACGAATAAAGGCCTCAAAACGTTAAAAATATTGCACAGTTTAGAAAAATGTTTAACCAATCAATATCGCTCCTCGACTACTTTTATAATTAAACTCGAATATTCCCATAAGAATTTTGTAAGCAAGGGGTATCTACGTAAACGAAATTAAGCCCATTCGAAATGTCATTTGAATTTAAGAAAATAAATACCTAGTAATAAAGACCCAAAAAGGTTAAATAAAATGTATACAACTAGGAAAAATATTTAACCGGCCATTGAAACGTTAAGGATAATTCATCCACAAGCAAAATATTTAAAATCACAATTTTCCGGAGCATGTTACAATATTCAGCGTCGATGTCTTGTATCCCAATTAGCCCTTAAAAATTTTTGTATACCTTCTACCCCTTCATTTAAAAAGCTTAACTCATTTACTTGCATGTAAAATTCGAAGTTAAAAATCACTAAAAACATTTTGGAGCAAGAGGTCAATTCCATCAATTAAATTTCCACTTATTTACGTATATACTCATATATACATAGAGTAATTTTATGTACGGATATATTCATCAGGCTGTACGCCAAATATAGATTTGATGTCTATATTATTACAAGTGACTCTGTGGTGGTGTAAACTGGGCTGTTCCACATTACTCATTAACGTGACCATCCAACCATAAATTCCACTAATTGTGGGACATCCATTTTTCCTTTAAATGTCATTAAACGCGTAATGATACACTGCTCATGCTCCCTTTCCCACATCTACTTCTGAAACGTGGGGTTCGTATTATATCTTTACAATTTTTTCGCAACACAGTGTCCTAAAGGTACCTACACAGCTCTTGAGCTGACGGCTGTTATTAAATTTCATTGGACCTTATGAAATTAACAGATCTCCTCGCTTCACATTCAACCTAAATTAATTATGTCTTTTTTAAAGTATATATTGGAGGGTTTTTTAATTAAAGTTTTCATGTCAACTTTGACAAATTGAACGGATTGGAATAAATGAGGGAAAGTCTTATTACATAACGAAATTGAATGAGTATGATCTTGAAAAGTCAATACTTACAGGACAGTGGCGTTTCGTTTTTTTTACATGTTCTTTCCATTGTATTACGAAATAAGCTTTTTAAAGTTGAATAAGACTGAATTTCTGAAGAATGAGCTGAATTCAATGCAGCACACTTACCTATTTCAATTTACGTCCTTATGACTTTATGGTCACTATTAAACAGCCCCTACTATTTATCACACTAATATTATAAAGGCGAAAGTTTGTGAGTGTGTGAGTGTGTATGTTTGTTACTTCTTCACGTCTAAACGGCTGGAGCAATTTTAATACAATTTGGTATGGAGTTAACTGAAACCCCGGATTAACACATAGGCTACGTTTAACTGCGGGAAAATATCTTATTCCCATAATATTCGCGGAATATTATAAATGCGAAAGTAACTCTGTCTGTATGCTACACAATCTCGCCTAAAATTTACTGAACCGATTCAAATGAAATTTGGTACAGAGATAGTCTAGAGCCTGAGAAAGGACATAGGCTACTTTTTAATGCGAAAAAAGGGTTGTAAGGGGTTGAAATAGGAAAGTTTGTGCGAAAACTTCGCAATTTTTAAACATTCTTTAGGCTTTTAATTAAATAAAAATAAATACGACATTCAATGTTTGTAAAAATTTTTACCCTAAAGGGGATAAAATTAGCCGATGAAAGTTTTTGTGTAATGACGTCGTCCAAAAAGCTTACGGCCCAGAAAATTAAAATATTAAGTGTAAAAAGTTATAGAGGTTTTGTTTATTTGGATCAATAAAAGTAGTTGAATACTAAGCTATATAAACTATTTTAAACTATAATTAAACTTTATTAATCTATAGTATTATAAATGCAAAAGTAACTCTGTCTGTCTGTTTGTTACGCAATCACGCCCAAACTACTGAACCGATTTAAATGAGAATTTGGTACAGAGATAGATAAGTAGATATAAAGCTAGAGGCTTGAAACTTATTTTTTAGGCTTTTGATTAGATATAAATACGACATTTAAAGTTTGTTAAAATTTTACCCAAATGGGGACAAAAATAATACATCAAAGTTTTTGTGTAATGATGTCGGCAAAAAGGCTTACGGTCCAGAAAATAAAAATATAGAAGAAAAAAATTTTAAATGCTGCCGAAAGTCACTATTCCACGAAGTCGCGGGCATAGCTAGTAACTTATAAATACATACTTGAAAAAGTAGACACTAGGCACCTACACGACGTAGGCTCAAACAAACCAATGATGAACTTCATGAATGAAAAGTTACAACAAGCACACGTGTGTGAAATTATTTTCCACAACTGAGGGCAAATATACCTTCCGTATTTTCTAATTAATGTTAACAAAGCAGGAACAGTATAACAATACATTGACGTAAGAGCAGAAACCTTTCCTGAAGCATTCCTTTAGATGGATGTACTAAAAATAACCTGGGGCGAAGTATTATATTTATTAATGGAACTTCACTACCGGGAAATACAATACTTTTGATTTTGATTGGAAATTGTAAGCCAATCCTTTAGATTTGACGATCAGAAAAGTTATTGTAACAATACACAATAATTAAAAGTAGTATCGATTAGCTGTTTTCGTTTCAAAGGAACTTGGATGGCTTTTGTGTTTGTAATTTCCTTAAAAATTTGTATCAATGACATAAATATAATATCTTGGTTATAAAGACTTCATTAAATTATTGCACACAGTTTAACGAATGCCATCTGTAGAAAAATAATCAAACTGACTAAGAAGTTGACGTTCTGTGACATTAATGTCACAAGTAGTTATAAGTAAAACGATTATGTTCAACTGAAAGGAATAACACAAAAACACAAATTGTTATTAAGTTTCCAAAAATGATGTTCATTTGGCGGTTCGGGTTGTTCACGTGAGGACACATAATTTTTCAACATTAATAGAAAAATGGTGTAGCGCTCCGTTAGAATCGTCCATGGCGTGCTGATGAGAATCGATGAGTATTCATACATCACTTAATCAACAACAATAAAAGTAATTTTTTAATATGGCTAAAGTAAAATGCGGATTATGTACACCATATTATTTCATCGTCATTATTTTATATAAACTCTTATTTCGCTTTTATAACGCCATTTTGAGAGATAGTGAGACCATATTGTCGACATTATAAAGCCCATTAGTTGATATTTTCGGTTCAAAATGAGGGCCCTTTAGTATCAATATATGCTATGTAAGTGCACGATTCTGTTGCTAGATGGCATTTCTAACGACACTGTGGAAAACCATAAAAATTGAGGTCACTCTAAAGTGAACATTTGCTGGTATAATTTTCGATGTTTCTCTTTAAATATATACAGTACGTCTACATACTTTTTCTCTCTGGAAGTCTGCACATACATAAAACTGTTATACCGATTTTGCTGCACTCTCTCGAAGCACATACACACAAACGTATAACAAAAAGTTTGTTTGTTGTACTGTAGGATTTGCGATTCTCTGCCGGAAGTTTCGGAATTCATGACATAGGAAATTCGTTGCTGTGCTTGCACCGAGGGTGGAGCTGGGTCGAAATAAATTCTCATATATGTAGACTATAAGCAGTTATTACACTCAAAGGACTCTTTTTGAACAAGTTCTAGCACAAACGTAATTTGGAACAATACAAAATAAAAGATTGCTAAAGCATGCTCTACTTTAGCCTTTTAATAAAGGGAAACATATAATGTGCTGCAAGTACATAAGTATATAAGTGGAGTCATTACGTAGCGAACGATTTGGCCTAGCCGTCTACGTTGTGGCTTAGCGTCCAAGAGGTCGCCAGTTCGATTCCGGGCCCGGCTGTTCTGGTACAAGTTTTTCTGTGATTACCTTAATCTATTTAAGCAAATTTTGGGGGGTAGTTTATAATAATAATGGACAGATATTCATTCATTCCTCTTGTGTCTCTTCCATCAAATCTCATGCATCATTCCCTAACCATCACCCACTCATTCATTACTTTACGTCTCCTAAAGGGGGTTGAAAAGAGCCTTCTGACTGCTTTAGACCACGTTGTAATAAAGTAATATACGAATCATTTTCTGTAGACATATACTTACATATTTTTATACTTTTTTTTTATTCAATTCATGTCTGTGTAATTGTTCTCTTGTTAAGTACCTACTTAGTTAGGCACGGCCAAAGTTTTCTGCTAATTACTAAGGAAAACAGCAAAAGAGCTTGGTTATTATAAAGTCAACGACGTGTTCATAATTGAAGTACCTAACGCTAATTAAGGAGGCAATACAAAATATAAGAAACAGGACTGACATTTATTAATCTCAAGTCAAATGGATCATGAAAGCCAATTTGAGATAGAAGTTAATTAGCAAAAGCCATCGCTGAAATAAAAAACTAACAAGAAAATTACTTCACGAAGACAAGTTTTTTTAATTAAATTCGGTTCAAGTTTCAAGAGTTTCCTTAAGAATTAATTCACAATTAGTGGACAAGAAGTTGAAACGAACCTAATAAAAATTTCAAAGTAGATATATCTCAGCTTTACTTACAAAAAATTGTTTGACTGGTTATTAATTGATAGGGTGTAATTAAAATGAACGAAATACGTAGCAGCTGCAATCGTAAATTGTGGTTAGGGGTAATACACATATCATACGGGGTGCATAATTTTTAAATTAGTGGCAACAACACAGTTCACTGCTGACGTTTTTTTTTTTTTTGAGGAAAAAGTATGTCCCCACAAAATTTACCTATTTTCTTATAAGTATCTAGCTCGAATCTCCTTAAAATATCATTAGTTTTCATAAAAGATTTATTTTCTAAACGCAACTTAATATTTCACTCATTAGGTATCAATTGTTGAAACTTTCGACACATGAAACTGGGTCACAAAATTGTATTTATTATTGTTATGCGGTGCAACGCAAATACGGATCAGGAAACCGTCACCCGGAACTTCCACACTGTTGATAATCATTTAGGCAAGTAGTTTTAATGTACATTTTTAATTAGTTAATGAGTATAAGTTGTGCAGTTAATTCATTAAATCTTTAAAACAGCATAAAAATTTCGCTTATTCGTTACAGGATGTACCTACAGAGAGAAAACAATCATGAAAATATTGCTAAAATTCTAGTAAATATAACTGCAAAATCTGTCAATTATATGGACGACCAGACGCTCAAGGAGATTTTACTAGAGAAATGTCTAGTCAATCTACGTTCGGTGTTGTGACTAAATTCTAGTAAAATTGACTTTTATGAGAATTCTAGTATTATTTACTAGAAAAATTTTGCTTGACTCATCAACTGATAAAATCATTATTATTGTTCCCCGTGAATGTTTCATTCTTCTCTTAAGTAAAAAAAAACCCATAAAAAACTTAAGTACGACAAGCTATTATTTCAGTATTTTATTAGACCAGTGCTGAAGCCTTTATAAATAGTAAAAAGTGAAAAACAAATATAGTAGGATGAAACCCATTTAAAAAGGAAGAGAATATAACAGAACTAAAAGGAAAAATAACTTACGGGCGATCTGAGGTCGGGAAGAGGAAGGGGGTGAGTTTTTAAGGGTAAAAAACGGTTTTCCTTTATTTCCAGAAAAGCTACAAGTCTTATTGAAAATAGTTAAATGGCAAAGTTGTAGGTAATAAAAAGGTTTACAACTTTTATATTTACACTTTTTTCATATAAGCTCAAAATTTATTCTTTCTCTATTTATCCTTTTACAAAAAAATTTTTTTTTCACGAAATTTGGTGAAAACTTACCTATTTATGTCCCAAACACGCTGTATTTTTTTTGATTTGAAATATTTATTTTTTCAGTTTATTTGTACTTAATATCAAAAAAACACCCTAATTTTCAATCGAAACTCTCACGTCAAAATATCTGCTTTTTTAAAAACGTTGGTGGGCTTTTTCTTCGTTGAAATCTCTACTTTCTGATGGTGTGAAAAAAAATATACATTACTATAGTAAGTTTTCTCAGGAAATGCAAACAATAGTTGTTATAAATATTAAAGATATAATTTCAAAAAGGGAATTTTATCTACAAAATGTGACCGCTGCTTTATTAAAATCTAATTACATTTATGCAATAGAAAATCTAGATCAAATAAAAAACAAATAATCAGCTGGAAATAATGAAAAAAGTGAAATATCTCTGAAATTACGAGGTTCAGGTATAAAATATTATAAAAAAACATTAAGCAGAATTAACGCACCATTCCAAAAATTCAATAATATACAGGGTGTTCCATTTGAAAAAATGGAGAAATCGTTCATTGAAGGTTGCTCCATTGACTGCACCGTAAAAAACACCCTGTATAATAAAATTATGATTTTATTATTTTTTAGGTTTAGTACATCCGTTGGCAGCATAACTACTAAATATTTCATCTCAACTAATCGTAATACTCGTGCATTGAACTAAAAAGCCAAACCCTGTTGCAACCAATTTTTTTACATTTTCATTATTAACTCAACAATGCAACATCCAAACCCAAAAATCTTTGTATCATTGAAAAGACAATTTTAAGTAGATTATGAAAAACAAATAATATACAGGGTGTTTCATTAAAAAAAAAATGTTGGAACGTGCTCCGATTTAGTGATTCACCCTGTATATGTCAAACTATTTTTAAAATATGCGTCTTCTGATACTGTATCATTCTCATAAAAAAAATCTCCAATCTGATTTAATAAAGGCTATATTGACCATTGACGCACTAATGAGCAACCCTGTATACATGTAAATCGTACTATTGAATTCACATACCTTATACTGATTACGTTATTCATTATAATATTGTTTTCGTTGTGTTTGCATTTCCTGACAAAACTTACCATAGTTATGTATATTTTTTTTCACACCATCAGAAAGTAGAGATTTCAAAGAAGAAAAAGCCGACCAACGTTTTTAAATAAGCAGATATTTTGACGTGAGAATTTTCGATTGAAAATTAGAGTGCTTTTCCGATATTAAGTAAAAATAAGGTGAAAAAATAAATATTTCAAATCAAAAAAAATACAGCGTGTTTGGGACACAAATTTAGTGAAAAAAAAATTGTTTTGCAAAGATAAAAAACCAAAAACTTAAACATAAATTTTGAGGTAATGTGAAAAAAGTGTAAATAAAACAGTTGTAGATCTTTTTATTACCTACAACTTTTCCATTTAACTTTTTTCCATAAGACTTGTAGTTTTTCCGGAAATCAAGGAAAACCGTTTTTCACCCTTAAAAACTCACCCCCTTCCCCTTCCCGACCTTAGATCGCCCGTAAATTAGTTTTCCTTTTATTTATGTTATCTTCTCTTCCTTTTCCAATGGGTTTTATCCAACTATAATTTTCTTTTGGTTTCAAAAATTATCGACCCTGGTCTATATACGTTCATACACAATGTAAAAGTACCTAATATCTATTTTTAGAAGTCTTTTAACTTGGTTTTTATATGTATATTGTGACTGTGGGTAACATAATTTAAGCTTGATACCAATACATATACAATAACTGAAAACATCAAATAATTTCAGGATAAAAGCTATTTCATGTATTTTATAAATTACTGTTATCTACAAATATACAAATGATTGTCTTACTTATTAATGAGAAAAATGATTGATGTACTAGCAAAAGATTGTGATGTTGTACTAAACCCACTATTATTATTTTTGAATAAATCAAAATACATAGTATACTTATTTGATTATTTCAATCGCTATCAGTTTTAGGAAAACCGTTTACCTAATAAAATAGGTAAATTGCGGAAGTGGGATGCATGATAATAAACGGAAATTCGAATAACATCATGATTGTTTTACAGCTACTAACTGATTCAACGTATGATAATCGGTCACTAAATCTTTAAAAAATTAACAACAGAAAACCCATTTCCGTTATACTTATCTACACAATGTCAAATTCAAACAAAAATATGATGACTGTCTGTGGAGTAATTTTCAAATCCGTTTTCAGAAACTGTAAAAACTAGTAATTAGGAAAGTTCTAAATACGTCAAAAACAAACAAATTTTCCCACAAAAGGGGTGTGCTTACGTAATACGTTGCATAGTTAGATTTTTGTAAGGTTCTTCATTCGGCTGTCAATTTACGTAACAGTTCTTTTTTCTTTTCGGTTAACGCTAAAACGAATTTGATTGCCTCTTTACGCATGTTTTATGCTTCTTCTAATCAGGTGTTCGTTTTCCCCTCTTTTGAATTTAAATTTATCGCACGTTTTGCCCGAACTCTGCGCTACTCCGGGCCCCGGTTCGCAGTTCAAATGACATCGTTATCTTAAAGTTCTTAGTTCCAGGACGTCGTTTTGGCCCGCATCTTCATCCTTTATTGCACAAGGAACAAAAAGGTCCTGCAATTATACGCAAGAAACGTGGGAAGTTGCCTTTCGAAGATAGAAAGGAAAAATGAAACAACTATAACAAAAAAAAACGGAGAAACTTTTTCTAAAGAAAGATCATTTTGCGTTGTTTGTTTGGAACCATGTCGAATTCTAACAAGAATATATTGCGAAATAGTTTCGTAAAAGTAAATTGTTATGGATTGAGGATTTTCTGGGTTACCGTAGAAATGGACAATGCTACCTATAGGTTTATATACAATAAGTAAAGTGAAGGTAGGTACATGTAAAATGTAAGTTTTTGAATTATTGATTGTTGCACTAGTCATTTGTTGACACATACATAGTAAAATAAGAAACGTGAAAAGTTTCAAGAAAAAGTTTATGTTCGATATCATTTAAAACTAATAATAGTTTAGGTAGGTTCATTCTTAATAATAAATGTAAAACAGCAGAAACCAAATCTGGTGTTTATCTACTAAGTTGCGGAAACTGTGACAGAGAGGTAGGGCCTTTAACACTCGCATTCTCGAACACTACAAATGTTTTGTTAATAAAAAAACAGAGTCTTCATACTCTGAACATCTAATTGAATGTAACCATAATTTTGATAAAGACTTTAAGATTTTACATTTACATAATAAAGGCCTAAAGTTAAACCTTTTTGAACAATTGGAAATTAATAGATATAAGATTAGATATTTCGAATTCTCTACTGCTAAATTTGAATTTCAAGCTGCCCCCTATAGACCAGTGCTGAAGCCTTCAAAATAGTAAAAGTGAAAACAATTATAGTAGGATGAAACCCATTGGAAAAGGAAGAGAATATAATAGAAATGAATGGCAAAATAATAATCGGGCGATCTTTGGTCGGGAAGGGGAAGGGGGTGAGTTTTTAAGGGTAAAAAACGGTTTTCCTTGATTTCCGGAAAAACTACAAGTCTTATTGAAAATAGTTAAATGGCAAAGTTGTAGGTAATAAAAAGATCTACAACTTTTCTATTTACACTTTTTTCACATAACCTCACAATTTATGTGAAAAATTCAAATTTTCAATGGAAAATTCTCACGTCAAAATATCTGCTTTTTTTAAAACATTGGTGGGCCTTTTCTTCGTTGAAATCTCTTTTTTCTGATGGTGTAAAAAAAAATATACATTACTATGGTAAGTTTTCTTAGGAAATGCAAAAACGAAGAAAACTAAATTAATGTTTTTAAAAATATTATAGTGAATAACGTAATCAGTATAAAGTATGTGAATTCAATAGTACGATTTACATGTATATTTATATTTAATAGCAGCGGTCACATTTTTTAGATAAAATTCCCTTCGTTTTTTTGCATTTCCTGAGAAAACTTACCAAAGTAATGTACATTTTTCTTCACACCATCAGAAAGTAGAGATTTCAACGAAGAAAAAGCCCACCAATGTTTTTAAAAAAGCAGATATTATGACGTGAGAATTTTCGATTGAAAATTAGGGTGCTTTTTCGATATTAACTAATAATAAGATGAAAAAATAAATATTTCAAATCAAAAAAATTACAGTATGTTTAGGACATAAATAAGTAAGTTGGTTATTGGAATTTTTCACATGAATTTTGAGGTTATGTGAAAAAAGTGTAAGTACAAAAGTTGTAGATATTTTTATTGCCTACAACTTTTCCATTTAACTTTTTTCCATAAGACTTGTAGTTTTTCCGGAAATCAAGGAAAACCGTTTTTTAACCTTAAAAACTCACCCCCTTCCCTTTCCCGACTTCAGATCGCTCGTAAATTATTTTTCCTTTCATTTCTATTACATTCTCTTCCTTTTCCAATGGATTTCAACCTACTATAATTTTTTTTGGTTTCAAAACTTATCGACCCTGGTCTACTACCACATATTGATTATTTTTAAGGTATAAATACTGTTATAAGGGATGTAGTTTGTTAGATCTTCACCTGAAGAAGATATAGTATAGCGAAACGGCTGTAGTGATACAAATAAACTCTTTCTTGAAACTTTTCAAGTTTTTATTTTACTATTTGTTTTTACATGTACCAAATAATAATCAATGAGGGCAGGTTAAATCTGTGGTTTACTCGTTTTGATGATTAAGTCAAGGATAGAACTCACAAAAGTATAGAGAGTTTAATTTTCATGAAAAGTAATCCATAAATACACGACTTGTATTTTTGACGAACGAATGGAGAAAAGTCAACAAAACTTTCCGTGATATAACTCCTCGAATTTGAAAACAAATGAACAAGGAGGGTTCTTATTTTGTCTGAATGTATTATCGAAAATGAGACTTTGCCGAAGTGTTTCTATCTTTTGTTAAACAATTTTACCGATAAAAGAATATTTTGTTAACAAAAACAACGAAAACAAAATTGTTTCGAAATAAGCAACACAAATATTGTTAGTTTTATTATCTTGCATAAAGGCATTACATTACTAGGACTCCCAGGACTCCTAGTCTGGAAGTAAATGAAATTTTTGACAGGAATATTAAATTCTTAAAGCATTGATAAAAACTTTCTAGATAAAAAAGTTTTCTATTTGGTGCGAAAACCTTAAAAAACATTCAGTGTTAATAATTAGTTTTAATTTAGGTAATAATTTTAGTTCCGATGAATATTCAATTTATTCAAAACAACATTATTAGTTTGAAATATTTTGTATAATTTTTCAGAAAACAATCTGTATTTCTTACAACCATATCCACAAGTTGCTTCCAGATTTAATTAAATTTATCGAAACTATAGTCTGTAAAATTTAAGATTGCATATGTATAAACTAATCATTAATTTTAACAATTGTTTTCTTGATAATGTGTAGGCCATTTTCACTTTATTCAGTGATTGTTATGAGTTTTTTCAGTTAAATTTTCATTTGCAATTGTATTTGTAAATACACTAAATTTATTTTGTTTAACATGCGTGTCGCATGATTTATTAGGGACAAACTTTCAATTCTGCTTTTCTTTCATTGCAGCAATTAAACCCCCCAAGCCGTAAGAAATTTTAGATAGAGATATAAAGTTATAAAAAAACAGGAAATACACATATAATTTTCAGCCATTCTAAAAGGCTTTGAATAATAAATGTCAAAATGAGAAATTTAACAATTATGAAGTTTAATTGAAATTTATATTGTTGTAACTTTCTAGCAATTATAATAAATAACTATCATAAAAATAACTTGTCCTTTTCAGGTAATTAAATATTATGTAATAATTTCTTCACAAATTATTTGGTTTCTAAACCTCAAAACTTTACATTAAAAATAAATGGAGTATCTCTTGCTCAAGTAGATAATACAAAATACCTAGGCATACTCATTGATAACTGTTTGAATTGGAAAGTTCACATTGAAAAAACTAAAAAAAAACTTATTTACCTTTCTTTTATTTTTGCTCACTACTTCATATTTATCATGGTCTATTCAACAGCATTGCAACGTATGGTATACTAGCCTGGGGCAGTGCCTATAACTCTGTACTATCACCTCTTATCTCCCTTCAAAAACGCATATTTAAAACTATTTTTTCAAATAATTCCACAAATCTTAGTACTCTACTAACTATCTCTCAATCATATAAATTTAATACTCTAATTTTTAATCTTCCTCATCTTAAAAACCTTTACAAAAATTCCATGAGCATTACTAGAAATAATAATCTACAGCTTCCAAAAGTTAAACTTGAAGTAGGAAAGAAAAGACAACTTTACAATGCAATACTACTTATTAAAAAAATTCCTTTGGATCTCAAAGTGAGTTACTACTATAAAATTGCAATAAAAAAAATTAAAACATTGTTCAATGTCATACTCTATTAATTAATTCAAAGCTTCTTCCGCGTTCAAAACAGTAACATTTCTTTACATATTAATTGTAATAAAAAAAATGTATTTTAGTTTTAGTTCTAAGTTTTTGTTTAGTTTGTTATTACTATATTAAGCTTATACCGGGCCTACGTACGGGTAATTTGTTACCTCCAGTAGGCATTAGTCTCCTTTATTTTAAGTGGCTATGTATAATTTTGTAACTTGTGGTGAATAAATAAATGAAACAAACATTATTTGTAGCTTCTGCCTTTTTTTTTTGCTTAATTTAACGGCTAATGACCTTTACTAAAAACTAAAGCTAAAACCCCATATGTTAAGACTAGATTTTGGCATTTCTCTTTGTTCAGTATTATACATATTATATTGTTATATTTTTGTGTTTCAGCCTATTTAATTTGTTTCCGTTCTTTTGCGTATCTTCTCTCCCGGTTAGGTTAGGTTAGGTTACTAACTAGACTCGTTACTCGTTGGGCCACCACTTCGCTATTAAAAGCAACCATTTGGTACCTATATTTTTCATACATTTTGCTTCTGTGGTGCCCTATTAATTTTATAGGTAAATACTAGCATAATTTATTAATTTATTTACCTATAATTTTAATTGTGGTTGTTAGTTTTAATTGTGTGTATACAAAGAAGTTGTTATTTTCACAAATTATCACTTATGGGTTTACTTTTCTAAAATGATTGCCAAAATCAACCATTATTAAGGTGAATATCTATAAGCGAACTAATTATGAGATAAAATAAATCGTATGAAGCCCCTCAAGAATTGCGTGGATGGTAAACATTTAATATTGCTATAAACCAACAACATAACTTATAATAACTAAAAAATTATAATAAAACACGTAAAAAGTTAGCTGGAATGACTCATTGTTTTATTTAATCGCGTAGAAAAAATGAGGTTGCATTTTAAAATTGCAACGTAACGCCCTTATGGCCACGATAATGACGAACGTGAAGAGTGCAGCTACTTAATCACAGGTTTGATTCCATTTCAAATTCAATTTCAGACGCCATACATTTCCCGGAATGGGAAATGTCGTTTTAGCTGAAAAGCCCTCCCAGGTGACATTCCCTTCAAAAAAAGTTAATATATATCCCACATGAAGCCAACCTAATAATGTCAAGCAGTTAAACGCTCACACACAAGGTAAATATTTCAATGATATATGACGAAAGTTTTTTCAAAATTGAATCGAAAATGTGGCAGTATTAAAAAACTTTTCGTCATACAAAGTTCTATAGGCACTTATATTAAAAATAGGCCTTTAAAGAAATTATTAGTGAAGGAACATGGAAAGTGTTTGGAAATATCCGAAATTAAAATTTCTGTAAAAAGCAAAATGTAAGAGGACGACTCAATGATTGTTAAGAAAATTTTTGCTAGCAACAGACATTTTAATAACTATTATTTATTACTATTCGTGACTTTTCATAACTAAACCATCAAGATATTCTATAAAAAGCTGCCTTCGATCTAAATAGAAGTAGGGTAGCGTGGGAGGGAGTTTTGTTGAAGTCGGTCTTTAGTGGTCATTCTTCGTTGTAACGGGGCGTTTTCAATAGGGTGTGATTCTTAAGGGAAAAGGGATCGAGATTACTTTCATCTCTCAGGGACATTCTCTGAAAAGGAACAAGACTTGTGTCAACATTTTTAATTTCAGCCGCAGTTTTGTAACAAAGAAAAGGTTAGCTTGCGAATTTAAGTGGGTGATGGTTGATTTTTATTTTGAGAGTTACTACCAATATCCACAACCTGACAAAACCATAGAAACAGTTTCAAAAAGTTAAGAAATTTAAGACTACATACCACAAAGAAAATAAGTAGTTAAATTCAAAAATGTGCTGTAACATATATGAGATTTGCTAGAGGCGGTCCCAATGTTCAAGCATTTAGTTATTAGGGGCCATTCATTTATTACGTAAGACGATTTTTACTAGTTTTTGACCCCCTACCTCCCCTAAATAAGATAAAATAAGAATAGGCCGATCCCTCCCCCTTATTTAATACTTATTACGTAACAATCTTAAGGAAAAAGTGAAAATACGCTTGGTTCGTCTTGATGTTTATTTTTAAAAGTAACAATTTTCAGGAACGTTTACAATCATGTTGGATGGAATCATTTTAATCTTTTGGATATAATCACTCCATAACATTTTCAGTCCATGGGCTCAAAACCCACTCAGAAAGTGAATCTGCCTCTGGAACATCTCTAATATCAGGTGTTGCTTCTCCTTGGTCATTTAGCACTCGCGCGGTTGCGTATATTTGTAAGCTTACGTAAGAAATATCAAAAATCCCTCCCACCCCCGTGTAAGAAAAAATAAACCCCCTTCCCCCATAAATCCTCTTACGTAATAAATGAATGGCCCCTAAGGGGCGGATCATACTAACGCATCTGTAAGACAACATACAGCAAACATAGGAAAGTGCCATATGTTTATACTTTAATGTAATTTCTAATAACAAATTAACATAAGAAATTCTTAAAGTGCGAGTTTGACTCGCTCGGTGAGGGTTCCGTACATTGTTAGATAGATTACCTGTTTAGTATAAAGGTGCATAAAAATTATAAATAAAAGAAAAAGGAAAAGAAATATTGCTAGGGTCGAGCCACTTCTCTGCAGGTAAGCACTCTACTCAAAATCCTCCGTTTTTGTAAAGGCGATGATCCTCAAGTATATTAAAAAATTTACTATTAAATTGCTATAAGACGTCGCTTCGTACCAAATTTTAAGATTCTGAGTTCACGGGAAGTACCCTGTAGGTTTTGATTCCCTTGCGAGTTTCGAAAATTTGCGGCTGTATCTTTTGATTGCGGTGGCTTAGAAGTTTAATTTTTTCACACCTCAAAGGGACAGTAGACCTGAGTATTTGGTATAAATTTTAGCTTGATACCTCCACGCGTTCCTGTGAAAAAGGGTCTTGACAGACGGACAACAAAGTGATGCTATAAGGGTTCCGCTTTTTCCTTTTTGAGGTGCGGAACCCTTAAATGAATGTGACAATCTGTATGTAAGTACGCCATAGTCTTAGGACAATTAAATTTAAATTTAAAAAACATTCAGATCTTATAAATTTAATTAATGTAATCGAAAAATTCAGTGTAAGTTTCCGCATGCATTTTTAAGGTCAAAATACTTCCTTGTGTGTTCCTTTCAAAAGTTCTAAAAATCCTAGAAAAGGAAACGATGATGTTGAGAATTCAAAACTGTTCAAATTTCTTCTGCGTGCTCAAAATAATTATCTCCCATTGTGCTTTTCTTAATGTCAAATTAATGTCGCTGAATGTAGTTTAACGGGTGATAAATTGTGTACGAAAACGACAAATCCATTATCGTCACAAAAGTTTCTCAAAGCCACTTGCACGACATCAACTCAATTTGTTGCTAGCACTCCGTTCGACCGCAGAATGTTATTAATGTTCAATTATTAGCTCGTGTTCTGCAAGGTAAATGCACCGAGCGATACGTACTCCATCTCTTGTTGCGGTCGCTAGAAAGCAATTGGATCTTAATGACTATTTGATCGAATTCGAGCGAAATATAGGTACTCAACAAATAACTCATTTACTTGTCGAGAACAGACAATCGCACTATTACGTAAGTAGATAAGCTATGGAGATTCGGCCCCAATATCGCATGTATTTTCTTACTGCACATGCGCAGTGGTCAAAGAATGAATTGTGACATGTGCGAGATTTGCTAGAAGTGGACCTATCCTCGACGATTTGTAATACCTCAGGTATTAGTAACGACGACTACAATGGTTTAAGAAAGCTTTCTAGGAAAGGCTATCAATCAATTAATACAAAAAATAATCGTTATCACCCCTACATAAACACTTTTTTCCTTGTAATGACGTTATTGATCAAAAGTATCGGTTTTCGTTTTGTAACAATTCCGGTTATGTGTTATTTATATTCAAAATATTAAGACATTTTAACCACATTGCATAAGGCGGATATTAACTTTTGATATCGTAACCACCGATCAGAATAGTTCAACGATTGTTTTCATTTAACTCCAAATTAACAATGTTAATGATTTTTCACATGCAATAAAGTAATATAGCTAATGTTCCTCTGCTTGAAGGAGCAATTTCTAAAGAAATCGAGGAATAATAACGTTGCATGTCCACAAATTTGTTTCTCTATTAGAAAACTACGAAAAGTTTGACCTTACGCTATCCTGAATATTATCGGCACATAACCCATGTAAGTATTCAAGAACTTTTTATTGACTAAAATATTCCACATTGCTGTGTTTCTTCAGATAGTAAAAATACGATAAAACAGTCACTTTAGGAAAGAAAAAGTACATTAGCCAAATCAAATTACGTTCACTTGGAAAGTTGAGGTATTAATCGAATTTTCTAAAATGTCAAATTATTAACATAATTGCTATTGAAATAAAATTCTTGAGGATGTCACATAATTCAGCGCGAAGCCTTACTTACTAAACAATTTTTGTTGTCAAATTAATTTGCCACGTTGGCAACGATATAGTCCTGAAGAATGTTTTTTGAAATTAAGGAGATATTTATATCCCTTAAAAGGATAAAAAATTCCAATAAAATATGGTGGTCTTTTACCAAAAGGGGACTACAACGGAAAGCTTTATCTCCTGAATAAAACTTTTTTGAAGAAGAAAGGTGATGAACGCGTTTTTCAGCTTTTCTCAAAGAGAACCAATTTATTTTTACCAAAGAACTTTTTGTTATGGAACATATGGAAAGTTGCGAGAATAAAAGTTCCAATATTGTCATATATAAGTTTACTTTGTAAAAAAACGATCGTTTCAGGAAAAGACTGCCACGCGGTAAAGAAACGCCTTATTCAACGACCCTATTTTTATACCACCATAAATAGGCAAATTTGACCATGTTTGAAGGAGATGAGACCTATATAAAAGCAAAAGTAATAAAATCTATGTGTTTATTTCCGGAACGAATTCGACTGGAAATGTAAAATTTCATGCATCGGTTATCATACAGGTATGTAAAGGGATTGTATAATATGCACTCTACTGTTTTTATATTAAATAAATTTTTACGTAAAGAAAACCTCCGAATATGAATAGCAAATAACTACATTTATATTGTAAGAAGATAAACTTTATCAGATGTAAATTTTGTCACGTACATTTTTCGTAAAACATATTTATTGAATAATGATAAAGAGAAGAACACAATGGAACAGTTCCACTTTGGTTGCATACATTTACCAAGATCCAAATGAAGACCTAGATATGCTTTCAAGACAAAGGCAAAGACGTCGAAATTCTCCCAGTAGTAAGAAGAAGATGTAATACAACGACCAAGATCAAGACACATACAAACATGTAAGAATAAGATCAAGATAAAGATAATCTGCAAAGACCGAGATCAAGCGATAAACATGTTCTTAAGAATAAAATCAAGATATACATAGGCTCTCAATCCTAAGATCAACATACAGATATTGTCACAAGACATAATATGCTCCAATAATTAAGATCAAGATAACTATATATTGTAAATACTAAGAACAAGACATAAACATGCTCTAAAGACCAAGGTAAAGGCAAATTTGTGTTACAAAGACCATGTTTAAGGTATATAAATGATGTCAAAGACAAAACCTTAACATAAATATGCTCCTAAAACTAATATAAAGACAGATATGCTTCCAAAACTAAGATCATTGCCTAGTTTTGAGTCTAGGACATCGATATATTCCCAGAACAAGACAAAAATTTATACAGAAGCTAAGATAAAGACATAAATATTTTTCAACCATTAAGATAATGACAAGTAGATGCTACACAAATCAACATCAGACTATAGATATGCTCGCAGGACTAATATCAGTATATGGATATGTTTTCTAAACGCAGATATGGCCCCAGGACCAAGATGAAGACAATAAAATATTACAAAGACCCAGCTCATGACTGAATATGCTACAATGACCAAGATAAGGATAAACATTTGCTTCGAAAGCTAAGATTAAGACCTATATGTATATATCCTAATGGCCAAAATATAAATACTTTTTTTAAGGCAAGACCAAGACTTAAATATTATTCCAAAATTAAAATTTACAGATGCTCCCAAAACCGAACTTAGACCTATGCCTGTAGGACTAAGATCATGACGAATATATTTAGAGATTGACAACAAGGACTCAGATAAAGGCATAAATATCCCTTAAAGGCCAAGGTAAAGACCAAGGTTTACTTCAAAGACAAACGTCAGGACATGAATATGCTCCTAAGACCGAGACAACGAAAAGAATATACTTCAAGGGCCAAGATCAAGATATAGACTTTTTTCCAAGGCAAGGCAAAGACTTAGATAATATCCCAAGATCAAAGTTTATAGATGTTTCCATGACTAAACTAAGCAACAGATATGCTCCAGGACTAAGGTCAGACAAAGACTTAATACAAAGACCACGATCAAGACAAAAAAGTGCTAATAGAATTAAGATCAGGTTATAAATATGCCGCAAGATCAAGATCAAGACAATGATTTACTAGTGATGGGCACTATCGAATAATTACTAAATTAATACTTTTAACTATCGAATGAATTCATTCGAATATATATAACTATTTTTTCAATTACACGATAGTCAGGCAGCAGACGGTTATCCATCGCTCAGTCCATACTAACATACAAATATACTGATACGAACGTGTATACAAATAGACAAATATACGATTCATATTCTTATCCAGGTATTTGTTATAGGGCGACAAATAAATTGTTTTTTACTTTTACATTAAACTACTTTTTTTATGTTTTTACACCTACTTATTTAATTGTTTTTTGGGTAATTATAAGTACGCAGTACAAACATATATAGTAAATATTTATGACTCAAATCCTCACTACACTAATTTAAAAATTTTTAATTATTTATTTGCATTTTATTTTTCCTCATATTTAACTAGTTGTATCTATAAATTATAGAATTGTTTGTATTATTCAGCTCTGCTAGGAGGAAGTAGTGAAGTAGTAGCCAATGTGCAAACGTATCATTTACCCATTCTAACCACGATTCCAACGTTCAGTTCGATAGTTGGAAAGTATTCGAATAAAAAAAGTAACTACTAGTTTTTCAGTAACAACATTCGATGTAGTTAGTTACTAAAACTATTCATTACTTTTTTTATTCGAATACTTTCCAACTATCGAATAGTTCGAATAGTAGTCAACTATCGAATAGTTCGATAGTTTTTATTCGATAGTGCCCATCACTATGATTTACTATAAAGGCTAAAATCAAGATAAAAATGTGCTTTAAGGACTAAGATAGGACAAGACCAAGACCTAGACATGTCCTGAAGATCAAGATCAATATTTAAACATGCTTTTAAGATCAAGACTATAATACGGATATACCCATTAGAAAATCGAGATCACAATCATGATCAACCTTTTTTTGAGCTAATGTTTACTCATCACTAATAACTAGAAATGAAGGCATTGTTTCAAGTTTCCTATTATGAATACTATTGATTTCCTAAATAGAAAAATGAGATCAAATTACATTACATTAAAAACAGTAGCTGTTTAAGTTGTTAAACATTATCAGTAGGAGCAGGAACTGTGTGTACACAAGGCATTGCAATGGCAAAGGTAGATAAATGAACAAATCTGACAAACTGCCATGACAGATACTTAATAATGTTGTTGATAAGTTCTCGTATGATCACGTCTATGTTTGAACGTTCAAACGTGTAGCATGAGCGCCTGCAGGAAGCAATTTGCTAAGCGACTGTCAGAATCATGTTATGTTCACATAATGCACTTACCTACCTACCCTTTACCTGCTGGATGGAGGATATTGAGTTTCTGAACAGAAAGCAAAGCTGAGCAAAGGTTTCATACCATCATTTTAATAACTACCTGTATACTTACTGTAACTTTATGCCTGTGTTTCCAATGATAATATTTCATTCGAAATGTAACGGTTTTGATGTACCTAACGACACTTTAATGACTCTGGCTAATGCAACTGACAGTAATATATGTCCAGGGTAGTTTAGCTATAGAGATAATATAATAGAAAGACAAGTCATTGAAAGTGTGCTATGCGAATAGAAAGAAACAAATGATGCAACGCTTAATTGATTTGACGGTCAGCGAATCACAGCATCAGTGTAAATGAAGTTTGCTAAGGCGCACGCGCTTTAAACAGAGATGGAGAGACCACTGCTGTTTTCTGTCTCACTTTTTGTATACATTACTGTCATATACAGAATAACATTTAGCTTGTCTACCCTAATATTGTGGTATCTCTATAGGACCAGAGGACATACAAAAATATTGTAACGAATTTTCTACTCAAAATATTTATTTAAATAATTATTTATTTAACACTATTTATAACCCTTAACAGTAGCTTAGAACTACTATTTATATTAGAACAATTAACTAAGTTATAACTCTGACTATAGTACGAACGGGAAATAATAGACAGTAATAAATAAATAGTATCAAATTATTACCACTACGAAGCGTGCAGGTCATTGTATATGTATTCATATGCAGGTACTTCTAATTGTACTAGTACCGCTTTATACTAACCACGAATAGTAGTAAATATATGGTTGTAAACAAATTAACACGGCACAGCATTGTCAGATGCAGAATATTATTGGTATTACTAGGCTAATATTATTTGGAAATGCCATAATATAACAATAAAAACGGAATTGTTCGTTTAAAATTGGCAACAGAGCCTACTGCACAATTTTCAATTTTATTCACAAGCTGTATTCACTCAGTGGCATGTGAATTACTATTTGCAGAAGCTCCATAACTCACGTATTATAATACGTAAGAAAAACAAAGAATGTATTACTGTTATTATAATTGCAAGAAGAACTCATAAGGTTCTTCTTCAGGACGCAATTGAAGGTGCTATCTACTGCAGATTCGTGGCGAAAATGCATCCAGCATGTCCAAAAAGAAGAGAAATTGATTTAGGATCAGGACAATTTGGTAGAAGTGATGGTTGAACCACTTATTATAGAAGCGACGATTTGGTAGAATAACAAAAATACGTTAGAGATTTGACAATAAATGTTTTTGAACTTATACTAAGTGTTTTATTAAGTACTAGATGTGCCCGCAACTTCGACGGGGTGGAATAGTGACTTTTGGCAGCATTTTTAATTTTTGTCTTCTATATTTATATTTTCTGGGCCGTAAGCTTTTTTGCCTACGTCATCACACAAAACCTTTCATCCTCTATTTTAACCCCCTTTAGGGTAAAATTTTTACAAACTTTGAATGTCGTATGTATATCTACTCAAAAGCCTATAAAATAAGTTTCAAGGTTTTAGCTTTAAAAATGACATAATTTCCATACAAACCGTTATTCCTTATTTCAACCCCTTGCAGCCCTGTTTTCGCATTAAAAAAGCCTATGTCTTTTCTCAGGCTGTAGACTATCTCTATACCAAATTTCATTTAAATTGGTTGAGTAGTTTAGGCGTGATTGCGTAACACACAGACAGACAGAGTTACTTTCGCATTTATAATATTGGTTTGGATTTCAAATATTTTAGATAAAATATGTGCTGTTTTTATATGAACATCACTTTTACTTAATTAATAAAATAATACTACATTGGTGAGAAAATAATTTTGATTTATTATTTGTTCCATTTTACGAACCGCTACTGAATTTTTCACCCCCTTCCCGTTCGTAGTACCTATAGTTCTGTCACTCAAAAGATATTGTATGTTCTTGTTGTAGCACAGAAAATTTTATAGATAGAATAACGATTCACTAATCCAATTTCAACTGTGTAACAGGATCAAATGCAACACTCTAAAAAATAGAGCAGCTTTGTAATTAGACCATTAGCCGGAAGTTAACAAAATTTAACAGAGAAATACGACGCTATGCGACGATCAAAATCTCCGTTAGTGTTCAGTTACTTAACACCGGGTACCTAGCTACCTGCGGAGTACAGTTTCTGTAATTGCGAGCTAATTCTCTTTTCAGTAAACAAGGAAGTTACAAACAGTTCTGTTCATACAAGTGTGCTCTAAAATATTGTGGAAAATTAAAATTAAGCAAGTCAAACAACAATATTTTGAACGCAAAAAGGGGATTTCTGCTAGTACATCTACCTACCTATTACAGAGTTTGTAATTTTACATTTACTTTTTGGTATATAGGTAGTTTTCACTGTTTCGTTAATTAGTTTAAATTATTGTTAAACAATTCATTTTTTATGAAAATGAAAACGTTGAGGTTGAGCTACAAAGTAGGTAATCACAATTTAAATTTAAATTTTAAAAAGTTAACTATTTTTCGTTGATTTAAAATAAATTTCTCTAAATTCGTTGAAAATATACTTTTGTAATATTTATCAAATACAAAGTAGTTTTATTTGAGATAAAACGTTTATAAAGTTTTAACGCTCAAGAAATAACTGTTTTCCGCGAAAAATAAACAGGAAAAACTTTCAAAAACAAGTCTGTTGTCTAAAGTTTCTGCCATAGCAGGTCATCCAGTTCTAAATCAATTTCTTCCACCCAATTACTTACACCACGCTACCCCAAGCGTATAAAACGACCTTAAATCTGCTCCGTTAGTAACGGCCAACAATGCAAGTGAAACTTGCATTTTCCCTCGTAATCCATAATTATACCTACATAAGGTTTTACAGAAAGATGCTATTTAAACAGTAAATGTGATATGTAAGTAAGTGAAACACAATAGAACTTGATTTGCTATAGGTACTCAACTTAAACCTTATGTAGGTTGTACTAAGTATCGTGCAGGTTTACCAATCATTGACCTATGTCACGTATTATCTATATATTCAATAAAATCAAAACTTGCAATTAATCAGGAACTTTGGAATCAAATTAAGTTTCATTTCACTTTCTATAAAATTTGAGTATTTGAGTAATTTGATAGTATAAATCCATATATAAATGCATTTCAATCCTGAAAATCTACATTTATTTTACCTTGCTCTTAAAACTTTAACAATCGGTAAATCTGCAGTGAGTATAAGAGATAAACTTGATTAAATAACGAAATTTCAGGAAGCACATAAAATTGGGTTGTAGGGGATTAAATCAATAAAATTATTTATATTTTCGTTTTACCAGGTGTGCAAGTATAAAACCGGTAATTTTTTTGAAAAAAACACGTTTATTTAGAGAAAATGGTTACATATTTAATTTTCAAAGTATTTTTCATCGCTAGCTACAAATCTCTCCCATCTCTCAGGAAATCTACGGGTACTTCGTCAAAAAAATTGTTCGAGTTTTGAAGCAATCCATTCATCAATCCATTTTTTGGCTTCTCATAAGAATTGAAGCGTAGGTCATTGAGTGCGTGTCCCATCGATGAAAACAAATAATAATCGGACGGCGCCAAGTCTGGTGAGTACGGCGGGTGGGGTAGCGCTTCCTATTTCAACGACTGTACAAAATTTTTATTGGCCAATGTTCGGCTTGGCGGAGCATTGTCATAAAAAAAATCACTTTGTCGTGCCGAAATTGGTTTTCTTGGCGTTTTTGGTCCACAGCGCTTTTCAAATCGGTCAATTGTTGATTGTAGCTTGCACCATTAACTGTTTGGTCTGGTTCTAAGAGTTTATACCAGATAACACCACGCTGATCCCAGAAAATACAGAGCATCGCCTTATGTCCGAAGCGATCCGGCCTTGGCGTCGATTTGGATGGTTGGCCTCGGTTGACATATGATTTTTTCTTGTTGTCTCTCAGTCAGTTCATGCGGCACCCATCTTCCCACCTTCAAAATCTTTCCAATGGCTTTTAAACCTAAGGAGACGGCTTGGCGTGTAACATTTAATTGTTCTGCGTGGTTTTGTTGCGTCTGACCATCATCTTCATCGAGCAAAGCTTGCAATTCGGTGTCTTCAAACTTTCGGTGGTCTTTCTAGTTTTTCGTTTCTCACATCAAAATCGCCACTTTAAAAAGTAATCATGACATTTGTTGCGGTTCGGAAGCTCATACATATTCGGCTATAGACCGCTTAATGTCGTTACCGGTTTCATACTTGCACACCTGGTAAATAAAAGATACTATTTACAAGTTTTCTCTGATTTTAACTATGTATAAATTGCCAACGACGTATTTCATAAATAGATAACACATATTTTTGTGAGTTCCATCATTTTTTAATTCATTAAACAAGTATTTATAGGACATATTGTTCCTGCCAACATTGCTTACTTCATACACATGCAATCTTAATTTTTATACGATATATCTATCTGTATCCAATATTCAACTATTGAAAGATGTGTATGGATCAACCTATTCATCGACGTAAGTCACATATTTTTTTTTTCGGGACTGTCTTGTGTTTTTGTAACATATCACATATAACCAAAAAATATAATAGCATAAATTACTAAGGTAATTTAACTGATACAATTCATTTCTTCGTATTTAAGAAACATTGGGTTGAATATTGCTTATAAAACCAATGACTCATTAGAGAAACTGATTAAAAATAACAAAGATACAATAAAAAAAGACAATAAGTCAGGAGTTTATTAAGCTAACTTGTGGGTCTTGCCCCAAAGTCTCTATTGGCCAAACAGGGAGAACATTTAAAAAACGTGTAATAGAACACAAAAATAGTTATGTAAAAAACAAAACAGATTCAACATATGCGAACCATGTAACTGTAGAAGGACATAATTTTAATGAAAATTTCGAGTTTACATGTAAATAATTAAGGACAAAAATTAACGTTATTAGAAAACTTGGAAATAAACAGATATGAAAAACTAGGAATAATTTTAAATGACCAAGTAGAGTGAATAACTCGCCTCTACTGAATTTGTTTTAACCCAATACCACTCCCTATTATCAGTAGCTATTTAAGGGCCTGAAGAAACCTAAGTTAAGGCAAAACATGTTGCTAAATTAATAAATAATTTGTGAAAATCATATTCAAGTGTTTTTATTCTTTATCACATACACAACTGTGTGCAATAATAATGTGATACTAGATTAGTTAATGTAATACTAAATTAGATTTTGGAAAAAAGAACAAATCAGTCCTAGAAACGTCCATCAAATCCTAACCTCTGGCTTGTTATTCAATAATAACCTTCTCCTATAATAAACAATGACAAGCGATATAATCAATTGAAATAAATGTGTACCTATGTATTTTACAGGGGATAAATGAGCTAGACCAGGGGTGAGCAATCTTTTTAATCAACGGGATAATTTTAAATTTGAAATTTTTTGGCGGGCCGCACATAAAGTAACACTTATTAATAATTTACAAAACTTTATTTATAATTAACATTAGAATAAAAAAATGTAAAATTTAAAAAAGTTTAGATTTCATATACAAATTTTAATGCAAAATAAAAATAAACAAGAAAAGAACAGAAAAACGAATTTACTTTTAATGGGGAATTTGCACTGTTTTTTCGATACAAGCTGATCAATATCAGCCGGAATTGATGAGGTATACACGTACGCAGTTTTCCAATCGTGCATCACTGTCTTGATTTTGATAAACTCATGTTTGAAATAATATTTGTTTTATGAGGAAATGCTATTTCTGCAACAGCAGTCAGACATTCTTTTATAATCTCTCCATCCTCAAAGGGTTTCATTTTTTTGCCAGTATTTGACTGACAACAAATCTAGCCTATACTGGCGTATTTGATAAAATAGACTGATTTTTAAAAACAGCCTGTTGTTTTCCCAAGTTTTTCTCCATTTAGTTAAACTTATTTATACGGAGTTGTCCTGTAAAGTTTTTATATTGTTTTTCATGTTTTGTATCGTAATGCCTTTTTATGTTACATTCTTTTAATGTCGACACAATCTCTGAGCATGTTAAGCATACCGCTTTATCTTTGACGATAGTGAAAAAATAATCACATTTCCACTTTTCTTGGAAATGCCTGTGCTCATCTGCAACCTCCCCTTGGTTTGTTTGCTTCTCCGACATGCTATTATGGATTACAAATTTGAAAGTTAAAAAATTTGTAGGAAAACTTCATTTTGAACAAAAATACTCTAATATTTACCTTTTTGACAATAATATTGCACTCACGCTTTTCAAGAAACACAAGAATTCCTAAAATTGCTAGATAACATCTTACCTGTTTGACTGATTGTGTGACAGAAGCAAACACTGACACGCATGGACGCCGCGCGTTCGTATTGCATGTTTGAACAAGTCGCCAACAAGTGAGTAACTCGTCACAAAAAAATGTTTCTATTTAGTTTGTAATACAATTTTATTATAATTAATTTTATAACAATATATTGATGGGAGAAAGTTGATAAAATAAATTCAATTTTAGAAATACTTGGCGGGCCGCATAAACGTATTTAACGGGCCGCAAGCGGCCCGCGGGCCGTGTGTTGCTCATCCCTGAGCTAGACTACAACGCATGTTAGCTCGTAGCAAATCAAGTTAATCACGACTTTGTTTTCGCACTTATCTTACTTGAAAATCACTAACTAGATGAAAATATTGTTTTAATTTTCTTTAAAATTTATTCCAAGAAATAAAAGCAAATAGACATAGGTACGCTATCAAATTTAAAACGCAGTTTATCCGTTCATGTAAAATTATAAAAACCATTCCATTTACAATTATAAGTATAATAATCTATTGCGAATCACAATAAGTTGTTTGTTTTATTGGAACCTAATTATGTACTCCCCTACTTTTCCGGATCAAACTACAGCGTGCAACACCCATTTCTCCTTCAATTTAACATCTTTACCTCACGATAAATATTTTTAAATACAAACGTAACTAAGCCATATTTTACAACGACAGTTTTGTACCTATTAGGAATTAATAATAAACACAATTTCGTTTTAACGTTCATAAAAACCAATAAATGTACTTGGAAAGTACAATAATGCATTATAGCTTTTAACACACTATCTATAGAAGACTGCCAGTGTCAAATGAATAATTTATTACAAAATAAAGCTTCATAACAATAAAAATACCACTTTAATGTCACGATAGGTAAATGTTAATTTATAAATACAAAGAATAAAAATTAAATTTTAATTAACGTCGATGAGTTGTATTGGGAATAATTTGATTATTCCTTTTGTCGAGAATTCATTCTAAGTATAGAAATATTAATCAAATGATCTAAAATAAATTACTAGCTGAAGTTATACAGAAATTGACTATTTCTGTAACGTCGTTTCATTGTCAATAAACATGGAAAAATGGAAAAAGAAGACATACTCCTATTCACCATTAAGACGTAAGTTTTTTTTTAACATAATTGGTGGTTAACAGAGGTGAGTATTTCTCATGTTTTTTTTGATATCCACACTATTACACTAATAACAACATCCCAGTAATAAATCAATCATTTTAACCAGAGGTGGGATCAAAACCGAATAATTATTTTCGCTTAATTTTTACTATCTACTACTATATTCGATAATTAAATTGAATATTCGGCCTCATATTTAATTCGTAAAATTAAAAATAAATTAGATATCAATTAAATTTTTCTATTGAATTAAAACTTTATTAAAAACAAGTGTTTTTATTCTTTATAAAACAATTATTCATTCTTTCTAATAATTAGTATTAGAATAATCAAGCTAAATAAGTCTAGACTTTTTTTCTCTACCTCTCGATTATTTTATCGTTTCGTAAAGAAAAAAATACTAAAATGAGAATAGTTTAGTAAAATTAGTGATAAAAACTGTAAAAAATGTTTTCTAATAAAGTAAATTTTACTAGAATTCAGTCTCAACACCGAACGTAGATTGACTAAAACATTTCTTAGTAAAATCTCCTTGAGCGTCTGGTCGTCCATATAATTGACAGATTTTTTAGTCATGTTTGCTAGAATTCTAGGAATACTTTCATGATTGTTTTCTCCGTGCATATTTTAATATTGTTAACTAATAATTGCCACCAAACCAACTTAAATTCAATATCTGTTTAAAAAAAAACTCCAAAATTACTTTTTTGTAATGTTTTTGTATAAATAAAAAAAAGCCATAACCGATTGTCTCTAACCTTTTCTCAGATTATATTAATGCTAATACACATAAAATTACATCGATTTTCGGACGAAGTCGATAGAATCTTTTGCTTAATAAAATATCAAGCGGGAAAGAAATGAAATTTAGTAATCTTCTTTAGTAACCTTCCTGTTTAAAGTCAACGATTCTGCAATGAAGACAGTTCGCATCATGCGCACCTGTCACATGTATCGCCATTTGAAGTAAAGAGACATGCACTACTGCTACAAGAAACTCTAAAAAACCGCTTGCATTGAATTTACAGAATCAATATAATTTAGTAACGATGAGATTTCAAATTTAGAAGAAAAATACGTAAAACCCATTTTTATGAGGGCTAAAGAAAAACTAATTGTTAAAAATGGACCATCCTATTATATACAAATATTTAAAAATAAAACAAGTAGGGGTAGATAGATAGGGTAGGGATAGAGGTTTTCCCGATCACTGTGTCTCTTTACACAGAAAAAAAAACTATTTTAAAACAAGAAAATATATTGCTTTGAAGATATTTACTCATTTTAAATAAATAAATACTTCTTTTTAGTATTTTGCTTTGTGTTAAGAAAACAAGAATATTTCCTTCAACACTTTTATTTACTTACTGCAATTGATTTAAAGAAAGAATTTTTGTTTTGAAACAAATTTATACAGGTTTCGGTCGAAGACTAACTCTGTTCTTAAAACAAGTCAAGGAACTACTTGGAATGAAAATGTTTCTTTTGCTACAACTTTTTGAATGGTTTAAACAAAAAGTAATTTCTTAATTTTAAGACATTTCTGTTTTGAAACAAATAAATGTTAATTCTATTCAAGTAGCCGAAAACTGGATTGGATAAAGCACTTCTTCGAAACAAAACAGTTCTGCTTTCGATAAAGCATTATCATTTCATTTTAAAGAACATTTTATTTAGTAAAAATATGTGACGCTTTGATGAGCTCCATATTTGTCTCCCGTTTCGATTTTCAATATATTGCGTCATACGTTAATGAACTATCAGTGTAAAGTGAGTTGTTGGTGCACAATAAAATTTTCTGAAAAAGCAGGGGTATATTTTTATAATAAAATGGAAGAATTTTTAAATAAAATTGGCTTTGGAGAATTTGTAGAAGCATTGGCAAGTAAGTACCCATTAAAATACTTAATTTTTACGAATTTATTTATTAATTATATTTAAAATAGAAGTATGAAATAATGCAAAATTTTGCATGGTAAATATGTAATAGAGCCGCAATATTAAAATTAAGTTTTTAATTCATTCTGTATCACGTTATCTGCTGTATATAGGTACATAAATATCTACAAATCAATTTTATCCACAACGAATCCTCAACGAAGTAGTAATAAAATAAAACTGTTTTTTAAATAGCAGTAGGTATCTACAGTTTAGCAAAATTTGTAAGCGCGCTTTCTCTCGATAAAGAAAAAATGGCTACTACCTACTGCTATTTAAAAGATCGTTTATTGTGGATTGTATATGTATAGAAAAGGTTATCTATAATAGAAAATATATAATAGAAAAGTCGATTGTTTGATCGATAAACCAAGAATTCTAGTTTTGATTTTAAATTAAAAACAATAATTTATATTACAGCTACTGGAATCATTTGGACTAAACAACTTCTTATCAAAATGGCAAATTTGAGCAATCACTACGTTACATTAAAGAGCTTATATAAGGTCGAATCAGTAAATGGAAGTAAAGTTCTTATCATGGATAAAAATAAAAGGACGCATTTTCCAGTCATGATGCATACACTCCCTACTGATGAATCATACGTAACACTAAAATGTCTTAAGCAATTTTTTTTAGTTCCTTTCATACTATTGTTCATGTGTGTATCGTTGTCCTTTTTATTATTTTATGTTCAATAAAGATATGTTACAATAATCACATCTTATTTATATACCATTCCATTGATTTGTAAAATTGCTTTATTATTAAAAATAAAAAATTAAGAAAAAATTAAATTTTCAAACAAATTTTTGTTATTTTAGTATGAAAATGTTTCATGTTTAATACAAAAATATACCGCTTTCAACTCAAATATTAATCGAGTTTATTATGAAGAAGTACCATCTTAAATGGAAACATCCGTTTCTTGTGTTGAAGAAAAATAGTATTTTTCCAAGCCCGCAAATCTTATTTTAAGAAAACGAAATTGTTGAAATCAGTAGATAAATATTCTGTTTAAAGCAACGAAGAAATATTATGGTCTTCGTAAGTAAACTCTTTTTCGCTTCAAACGTTGCTGTATTTAACTGAAAGTATATATTCTTAAATGAAACGCAGCATTTGATTACCATTAAAACTTTTAAACTCTTTATTCAAGAAAATATTTATTTGCGTATATATGAAACAAAGATTTTCTTGAATGAAGTGTTATTTATTCACATTAAATATACTCTTTTTTCCGTGTAAATCAGCACTTATATATACATAATGTTATTGTTCTCCACAGTGGTGTCAGCAAAAGCAACAAATTGGCTCTCCTCGAAACGTATGAAATAAAAAAGCTTTAGCATAAGATATGGATTTGGTCAACAACCAACTAGAATAAGTTTCGTAGACACCCCTCTCATTTTATGTTATAAGGTATTAGTTTTAAGCCTTCAGTATAGATCTTACTCTTACCTTTGATAATGGTCATGTAATAGAAACATGTCAAGTTTTTATTAAATTGGTGAAAAATTCTACTTGTTTTATTTTTAGATATTTTTACAAGCAGTATGTTTCACAACAGTTGCACCCCCCCCCCCAACGTATTAACATTCTAGTATAGACGTAACCACAGTAACAGTAGTTTCTGATAATAGATAGGTAGGTATGTAAATAAATAGTGGTTTAGGATTAGAGGCGTTAGAAACTAGCTATACTGATTAAGTTTAATTTTAGATTTAACAAACTCCATTCCTTGTTTTCGTTGAAATTTACAAAGCGTTGCGATGGACGCGGATATTGAAAAATTTAATAATCCCTTCGTTAAACAATGAGCGCAGAACACTACCATCTTCGTTATCTCCCAGGCTAATCCTTGTTTACAACCCTCGCTCGAAACTAAAACAGTTATCGTCCTAAGCCGGTAATGAGTTTTAAGTGGGATAATTAAGTTCGTATTACCATAACGGTTTCGAGTGGACTTGAAAACTTTCTTGAGAGAATTGCAACTCGCGCTTTCGCAATCGAAATATAATCAAAAACTCCCAGATCCGCGAGGAGTAAGTACTGAACAAACAGCGAAATGCATCCAGTTCGCTATATAAATTCGCCCTGAGACGTTCCGGCACAATTAAAACAAGAATTAAACCTTCATAATTTTGTGATTAAGTAACGGATAAGATATTTGTACGGTTTCCAGAAAACAAAACAAATTTTGCAATTAAGAGACGTTTCCTGAGGATACAAAAGTAAATGAATTATAAATAAATAGCTAATTAATTAATCCATTAATTTGTAAACGCTTTAAGCGGTAAAACGTGGTATAAGCTTTTTCATTACAGACAACGACCGTTTAGATATTGAAAATACGACTTTATTCGTTTGTATACGTCGGTCTACCGGGATAAACAACCTAAGATCAATTAAGAGTTAATAAACACTAAAGGAATAAATAATCAAATGATTGTAATAGTGTCGATGTTTTGCTTCAAAATATTAACGCTGAGATCTGAGCTCGTTTATACTTTTACAGATTTTGTTGCAGGTTAGTCTTATTAGTGAAAATTTCTGAAACAGCATTTAAGTAAGTAGTAAATAAGTTATAATTTGTCCCAATTACAATTGGGAATAACAATGCCTTATAATTCTTTCATATTAATGTGAAGTACGAACTCTGATGTATGTTTCGATACAATTATCAAAGAGCTAACCTTTTAAACTGAAACTTTAATAATTAAAACGCTTTACTTGGCTAATTTATAAAAGATCTATTTCATGAAAAATAAAATCTAATGATCGATCGGAATTAACGACTGAAGAATCTTATGCTTCTCAATATTACTAGGTCATGAGAAAGTGTAAATAAACACGTAAAGGATAAACATTCGATAATTAATTATATGTCGATGATTTGTGTCACTTCCTTGGATATTTTAGAATTCCAGCAGCTTGTGTTTTGAATTTGCCAAAAGCCTAAAATATTTCCATATGTAAAATGCCGAGTATGTGAATTTATCTCTTCTATAAAATCATTGACAAATTGGAAGAAATTTAGGGCATTGTTAGGACTCCAATACTTATAATTATCCCCCATAGACGAAAATTTGGAAACATAATTTAAATTTTCTACTGAGAATTAGGTGATTAGTGTAAAAAAACATATTGTTTGATATTAAAAATAAAAATAAGTTTCTTTTAAGTTTACTGTAGGTGATATTTCAGAAACATGTTTGAACTCCCTTTTTATAAGTACATATTTTTTTAAATTTTCGGACGATTAGTGCCATACCAAAACTTTAAGAAAAATTTATTATTAACATTATCAATTAATAAAAATTGATATGACAACACAATTTTAAATGTTTCAAATTTTATTGTAAACTTTACAATATTGTTTCGACATAACAATGTCATTTTCAAGAGTATAAACTTTACTAAATTATAGGTCTTTTTTTGTTGGGGTGTTTCATTCCCATCAATATTGGTGGCGATCTGTCCCTCCCCTCCGTGCAAAGTCGAAGGGGTAAGGCGGAAGGCCCTATTCAGCCTCCTTCAGGAATAGAAATAGAAAGAAAGAGAACGCATTCGGACTAAGAAAGATACAATCAACGCTCAACAAATTACGACAAATAAATATATGTACTAGTTTTAAGACAGGGGTGCTTGATGTCTCCTCTCCGGTAGTCGTTAATTTAGTTTATACCTGAATCTCCCGATACTGTTATGTACCCAAAATTATTATCTATACATAGATAACCTTTCAGTAATGAAACGTGTTAATATCGTAGCATTTTGCATACTATATTAGCAGCATTTATATTCTTTAAAATATAATAATTATATAAAATATTTCGATCATTTTTAAATGAATAGTCGGGCGATTTAGTATGCGCCCTGACAAGTACTCTGCTTCAAACCAAGCATGCAAATGCATCTCTGTGGCTATCGCCAGCAAGGCGTTACTTTTGGCCACTGCGTATCTTAAGAACTAATAATTCAGGAGAACATCCTAGAGTAATTTTACTGTAGGTACTTCTAGCTTCTTGTGCCGATAGGATGTTTTCCATTTTTGAGACTAAAGCAAGCCAAAAACCAACAGTTCTGTTCTATATCTCGCCGTGTAAACACCGCGGGATAAATTAATCGTTATCGAGTAATTGACTTGTTTGTACCTACTACTAGATGAAGAGTGATAAATTATACGTCAGTGACGCTTTCATATGTTCGTTACAAACGATTTGAGAAAAGTATTCTGGAAAAAGTCGACAAAAGTTCTCGAAACAACGAACGCGGTACAAATATAAGACAACACTGTATCAGTTAGTTTTCCTGTATTAAATTAACTAATTGTTAAGTAGACTTGCTTAAATGTAATAAATAAACGTACCTACTTACTGCTAGAAATTTGTTAGGTACAAAATGTTTTGCTGGTTTTCTTTATTTTGTATAAATAAAATTTAATTTTCCAATTGAGTGAAAACAATTTTTTAATTGTTTGCATGAGAACAAAAACCGATTTGGCTAATATTTGTTGTAATGGTGGGTGACGTATGTATTTTATGTAGCTACCCTTTCTAGTTTATTATTGTGAAACTTGAATATTTCAATATTTTTCGTGAGCATCACGTGTAATAAATAAAACGCTTCAAATACATTAACTAAAACTTTACTAAAATCTATGGTAAGATGAATGCTAATTGAGTTACAAAAAAAGAACTTGTTTCTAAGAGGGTTGAGTTCGAACTGTCGTTAAAATGTTGTTTCTGTGGAATGAAACCTACAAATATGATCTAGGTAACAAACAATACAATTGGATAAAATATATAAATCTTCTCGGTTTCGAATGTTTAGTTAAGATTTCGGAGGCATCCCACATTGTTAGATGCCAGGGTAAGCCGCCGGAAGGGTTTGAAACACAATAAGGACTAAGTTGTTACGAACATATCTGTAGGTCTCCTGACGGAAGTTTCGAAACTAAACCACACGGCTCGTTCATTCGTTCGTTCGTCATGTTGTAGTGGTCTGTTTGTGCAACAGGGGTTGTTGCACGTGCGATCGCGTGTTTGTCGAAGGCTCACGAAAATTCATTTTCTACCGGGTTAGAAGGAAGATTTACTATAGCAAAAGGAGAAACGTAACAAGCCTCGGGCAAATTTACTTTGTTCTATTGAATTCTTCGGGGCGAACGATACGTTCTTGCTCTATTTACTTCCGACACTTTTTTTCGATTGTTACGTTAGTCGACCCCAGACATTTCCGCAGGAACTATCAAGAAAAAACAGTCGATTCGTTCTACCCTCTTTTCTTTCCCAAATGGCCTTAATACTAATAACGTAGAAAAACATTCTATTGCCGTATCGCCGTTTCCGAGTATCTGAAGCTGTACATTTTCTCTAGTTCTAATTCGTTCCAGGGGAAAAAATGTTACGTTTCTTATGAACTGCCAACATTAAAAAAAAATGTTTGTGTTAGTAAATCTAAGAAAACATGTCTACGATTTCTTAAAAGAAACGAGTAACGTTTGTTTCTTCTGAATTGGAAGATGTCTTTACATTTTTTTTTTAATTAGTTTTAGTTCTTGAAAAGAATTTGATCGTGGAATCCTTTCATGTTGAAACTGATACATATTTAAATAAGACGACACAAATAGGTTTCAAGAAATACATCCAGAAGTGGGGCGATAAACACATAGTTTTTTGTAAATATTTTATATATTGTATTTTAAATTTATTTGTATTATTATATTTGTAAATGTCACTTCAATGAACTTGTGCATGCCTTTGTTTCCTTTCTATTGTTCCGCTATCACTATTACTACCTTTACCTAGAATTTCATATTCATCTGTACCTCCATGCACCCCTTACAAATAGCTGGTTTTACCCTTAATTGCTTTCTCATGAATAATGTACTGTCCTATCTACTCAATAATTTTCTAAGTACATTAATTAAATCCTTTATAAGAAAGATGGAGGAATAGTAGAACGAACAAAATAGCTCAAACCCCAACGCCAAAACACTACACTTTTGTTGTTTTGACATATTTAGAGGATTTACTTAAAGAAAATGGTTTCTCCGATGACATTGTAGCTGAGTACATTACTCAGACTTCAATGTACAAGCGGTAAAATTATTTTCAAATAAACGGTTGCATCTACGAACAGAAAGAAGGAACAGCTATGAGGAATTCCTTATCACCCTTCATAGCCGATCTATTCATGAGTCGTTTTGAAAGTGACCTTAGCCACCTAAAGTTTCTTCCTCGAATATGGCTTAGATACGTGGACGACATTTTCGCTATCTTCGATTTGGGTTCCAGAAGTCTCCAAGACTTTCTTGATGGTTTAAATTCACGTTTCCCTTTGGTCAAATTTACTTTTGAATTGGAGAAAGATGGCAAGCTACCATTTTTGGATGCGCTGGTTATAAGAAGTGGGAATTCTTTAGAATTTGATATCTATAGAAAACCCACTAATACCTCTAGATTTATAACCAACGACTCTAATCATTACATTCAACATAAAATGGCTAGTTTTAATTTCCTTGTACATAGATTGCTTAGTTTTCCTCTTAGTAAAAGTAGATATCATAAGGAACTCTGTACAATTAAGAAAATTGCGATTGACAATGGTTACAATTGTAACATCATTGATAAATTAGTTAATAAGATTAAATTTAAGAATTTTGTTTCAAGATCTTCGACTTTTCAAACAGATACCCGTAAGACGAAGTTTATTACTATGCCATACGAGCCAAGATTTACTCGAGGATTCGAAGGCATTTTTCGAAAACTTGATTTTCGCATTGCCTATAGTTCAAGTGGTAACTCCCTTCAAACTCTCCTCGGTAACCCCAAGGATAAAATTCCTTTTTTAAAAAGTCGGGGATATATGAAATTAGCTGTAATGACTGTAGTAAAAAATATATTGGACAAAGTAGGTTCAAGGAGCATTTAGCTCATGCACGGTTTGGTAGAGCCGAAAAATCTAGTGTTGCTCAACATATTCTTACTGAAGAACATAATATTAATATTAATAATCCTAAATTAGTTATGGAAGTTAGGAATAATTGTTTACTAGATAGTTTTGAAAGTTTATACATTTGTAAAAATAACCAAATTTAACTTAACAATGACAAGGATTCTATCCCTGGATCTCCACTATTTAGTCTAGTTTAATTATTTTTTGTTATTGTCACGGTCCATTGAACATCATCACTATTGCTGCTGAACCATTTTCAATGAACCTCAAGAACTTTCAATATATATTAGGATTAGTTCTCTTTTAGGTTTAGTTCACTTCAGTCCCTGAAGAATGTAACTTTGTTACCAAAAAGTGCTTCAAAAGAAAAACACACTACAACAACCGCCAAAGTTTTTCCAGTCTTCATTTATGGAGGGATAGAAAAAAATTGAATGTATCCAAATTCACAAATAATTAATCGCGTATCAGTCTTCTACAAAAGCTCTTGAACACTTTAATTTTTGGTATTATTTTCGTTTCTAAATCAATATTAATATTTCAGTTGTCGAAAAACTTCTATTAATCTTGAAGGTACTCACATTAAAGTAAATTGTTATTCAGCCTTTCGTGATCATCGGACGAGAATATTCGACAGACACCCTCATTGGGCGATGGTCCAGGTTGTTGACACGAAAGTCCGGGTTCACAAGTACCACTGAAACCCAACTCACCCCCGCAAGGTTCACCCTCTGTCCGGGCGCACTCTAAGCAACATCTGAAACAAAAAAGAACAAACATCAGTTCAGGTATTCTAACTACCTTGCACTTCCATCATAAGTCAGAACTTTATGTAAATATCTTATACTTATTAATAATACCAGTTGTGTAAAGAAATAATACAATGCATCGATATTATCTAATCATCAATATTTTTCCTTCACGTGTTTATTTACATTTAGTTGTGACCAAGTTAAAGGTCTGAAAACTTTCTTTTGCTCGACAATTTTATTTTTCATGAGATAAATCTCATATAAACGAGTAGCATTTCTAATACGATAATTTCAGCTTGCTTGTTAAGCTGGTACCAAAAAGTAAATCAGAGTTAGTAGTATACTGTAACGTTTTTTGTGGGGGTAAAAACACGCGAAAAGTCTTAAATTATTTATTGAAATACGAAACAATTAAAATTAACAAAATGAAACGGGAATTAGAACTAAATTAACAAACGGGAACTAAAACTAAATTAACAGCAACTATCTAGAGTCTACAACTTTTTCTATATACCTACTTCAGTCACTAATTTATTTTACACAATTTATTTGTCTGTCACTACTGTGAGAGAGGTCTCGAATTGTCGTACGAAAAAAAAAAACTTTTAGGTGTTTCATTCCAACCAATATTGGTGAACTACACTCTTGTGCAAAGTCGGAGGGGTAGGGCAGAAGGCCCTCTTCAGCCTCCTTCAGGAATCGTGAAAATGGGTGGGTGGCCATGCATGCCGCTCGGTCTGTCATACGAGCGACCGATCACCTTATACATATAATCAATAGTAGTTTTTCTGGAAAGAGACTCGAAGTATTCGCGAGGTAACTGGATCGGGACGGTCTTTCGCGGAAGGATCGCGGAGACTCTACAATCTTTTCGCGAACTGCTGGACGGTTTCATTACAATACACAAATAAAACAATCATCAAGTTTCTTTTTCCAAATTGTAATTAGGACAAATTATAATGTGTTCAAACACGTATCTACTATATTAATACTTCTTTTTTTTCACTAAGAAGATCAACCACGTACAACTAAAAAAACCTATCAATTTCTAGACCAGCCCAGATTGCAGCATTATTACACCCAACGTATCGACATTATTAAAATCATAGAGTATTTATTCTTCAAATGTTTATTATGTACACTTTAGAAAAAGGTCGGAAGTCGTTTTCCTTGAAACCAATGAGGACTGTTTTAAAAATAGGAAACACTTATTAAAATTAGAGAGTGTAAGTCAATTGCGCGCTGTGGTCAGTTTACTCCCTGCTGTGACAAAACTGACCCTAAAAGTGATGGGACAGTTGCGCGCGATCATTAAATTATTGCCCCCTGGGCGTTTTTTATTAATAAATAGTTCAATCATATTAGAAACCAACAAAGATTTGAAATAAATATATTTAGTTTGGGTTTTTATATTTACCTTAACTTATAATTAGTAGGTAACTAAAGAATTATTTTGTTTCATTTCTTAGGATCAAAAGGTTACGGTTTGTAAAGACAACACGAACGAAGTGAGTGTTGTCGTGATCTTGTCATTCTCTTATTCATCATGTTTTATTGTGTTTAACGTTTCATAGGTTTTCTTTTTTTTTTAAATTAAGATAACTCTATTTCGGAAGTATTGGACTTTTTGTAACAAATTGTATATAAACATATTTTTAAGATCTTCAGAGAATTTTCTTTAAAAACTGTTATATAAATTAAATAAAATTACCGAGCGCGCAGTTGACCCTACAAAGTCTTGGCAAACCGCGCGCAATTGACCTGAAATATTTGACTACCTGAATTTATTCCTGACCACAGCGCGCTATCGTCCATTGCCCAAATTAGAACATCCTGAAGAAACAAGAAAAGTTAAAAAGTAGATAATAGAACATGTAGATGGCCCCAATAAATAAAATATTATTTTAATGTTCTCATCGAAATACGTACAGATAGCAATCATATCGATTAAGACCAGTGTCATGTGTTAAGTCAAGCAAAGAAAGCCTGTTTAATATCAATTATCTATTTAATAATGTATTACCTATACGAAAACATGTGGTTAAAGTTTTCTTAAAATTAATGTAGGCCATACCTACCACACGACCTGTACTTTTGGTGAATGTAAAAATAAAAGTCATATCTGACAAATATTTCTGTGACACAATTCCTCCTCGAATTTCAAACGAATGAACAGAAAGGGTTCTTATCTTATCTAGACGTTTTAACGAAAATGAGACAAAACTTGGTCGTTTTACCTAAATGATTATTTCTTTTAGATAACTTTATTGATAAAAAATTGGTAACTCAAGAAATATTTTTTGAATAAAGCTACAATACCTTTTTGAGAAATAACGAAAACAAAATTACCTCGAGATAAACAACACAAATATTGTCATCAGTTGTATTATTTGAATGAAAGCATCCCATTACTAGTATTCTTGGTAATAGAAAAATGAAATAAAATTCTTAAAGAAAAAAATTAATTTTCTATACCGAAAAAGTTTAATAACGTTCAAAGTTTAAGAAAATATTTTTAATTTACAAAACGCCTTTCGCTCTATTTAGTAAAAATGATATTTTAAAATTAAAACGTCAAGGTCTTCCATTAAAACATGTTTTATTTTAAATAATACTAACTGTGATTCCTCAATAAAAATTTAATGTGCCCACTTTAATTAGCCAAAAAAACAAATTATCTTTTTACCACGGTATCCAGAAGCTATCCTGTGGTTTATTAAATTTATTGTTTACCCTTATACGGACATTCATTTTCAATTATGAATCTCGAATTATCGAGAGGCCTGTCAATAGCCTTCAGAGCATAACAAGTAGCCCAAAGAAATTGGTCCAGACATTGTTTTGTTGCCCTAAATTGATTTATCTGATACACCATTGTTGATCAACGTACCTAACCTTTATGGAATTTGAAAGGACACCGCTTGTTTCTAGAAAGGACAAAGGACCCAACTTGTCTCTCATAAGAAGTTAATGCTCCTTTCGTGTTCTCAGCGACTAGTTAATTACTTTGGTAGTTCCTAATATCGATTTTATTGAAGGTAAGTATACATCGTTATATCGCATACAGTTAATGATCTTTCAATATAGAAATTGTTTATCAAGTGCTTAATGAAAGTTCACTTTTGGGAAAGGCCAGATTAACTGTCTAGATGTAGAAATAAATTGATTTAAATAGGTACTTTGTATTAAAAAAAGATCTTAAAATGTCATTAAGACAATACTTAAAAAAAAGAAGAAATTCGACATTAATGATGGTTCCCATTTTGCCCCAGATTTGTACCACTGTAATACTAGGAAAAATTGCAGTATAAATACATGTTAAATAATACAATACAACCACAGATAGAAAAAAAAAACAAAAGGTATACATGATGGTAGTAGAACTGAAGATGGCCTATGATTCGGTAGACAGATAGGAAATAGAGAGAATGTTAAAGACAAGTAAGATAGAGGAGTGTTCGACAGGGAGAATAATGGAATTATATAGGGAAACGATAGGAGTTGTAAGGGTGGGCAAGAGGGAGACCAAGGAAATGTGGGTAGAAAAAGGAGTTAGAGAGGGATGCAAGATAAGTACCTACACAGATATTGAACAAATATATAAGTGATTTAAAAGAAACAATAAGTAAAGTAAATGAAGGGGGAATAGTGATAGGAAGGAAAAATATAGACAATATCGTACGCGGATGATATAGCGTTAATTGCGACAAGTTGGGGTGCAATGAGGGAAATGACAAAAAAAAATGGAAAAGTACTTGAAGAAGAAATGCTTGCAGTTGAATTCCAAAAAAACCAAAATGATAGTTTTCGGTGAAGTAAGAGGTAGGAAAAGAAAAGAGAAAGAAGAATTGAGATGGAAGGGGAAGGTGATAGAAAAAGAAAAAGATATTGGGGACCGGAACAAAAAATAAATATGATAACAAAGCCTTAACAGAAATGACAATTAGTAAAGAACAAATGGAAGAGTGGAGAGGAAAGGGATTGAATGTTAGTAGGATGATGGGGAAAAGATGTAATGAAATAGTAAGAGGTGAGGATTTGAGAAAAATTTGGTAATCCAGATACGCGAAAAGTATGAGGGAGTTTATATGGGTAGAATGGCAAGGGGATGAGGTGCCAAGATATCTAAGAGAAGGGAAAAGTATAGAGATAATAACTAGATTCAGAATGGCGAATGAGTGTAATGAGAATAAGTTTTGGATGGAAGAAAGTAAGAGATTGTGTAGACTATGTGGAGAGAAGAGTGAATCAATGGAGCATGTATTAGAAGAAGTAACGGGGAAGAATGGGAGGGAGGAACTTGGAAGGATAATAAATGCGTATGGTAGTGGTCTGGCCCTATTGAAGCAAATTTTAAAAAGAAGAGATGTGGAAAAGGGGGAGGGAAAATACAGGAAAAATGAATATAAGGGAAAAGGAAGGAAAGTGCTTAGTGTAAATATTAAAATTGTTGTAGGTTGAAGAATATAATGTTTCTTTTTTTTTCCTTTTGTGTGTGGAAATGTAAATATAACTTTTGTTTCAATAAAGCTCTTACTAATACTACTAGGAAAAAATGTTTTTAAAGAAGTCCTTCCTTCTTGGGTACAATTTGTGCTGTATTTTATACCTGCCACAATAGCAAAGTTAGAAAGATTAAATTAAACAGATGAGTTCTCTTAAACAATTATTTCTCACACTTATCAAAAATGTCTTCTCACTTCGGAACTTTTGTTCTATAATAGTATTATTATTCACATTTGAGGACCGATCGGTTATGTACTTATGTACTGCATATAAACCAGGTACCTATGAACTAATAGAAATGAACGAGTATATCAACCCCTAAACGAATCTCCGGACTGAATTGGAATATCGTTTCGAAATTAAATTTTAACAAATATATTCAGTTTTTCCTTTTTTTTATTCATCTTGATTTATATATATAAGAAGCATTAAACAAAAATGAAATCTATAAAAATTGTAAAAAAAAACTATTAAGATAATAATTTTCTAATGGGTGTCTAGCCCATTTTTATTTTTTGCATAAGAAGGTTTATTTTAAGCATTCCTACAGAGGTATATAAAAATAGAGGGCTACTAACGTGATGCCAGTAATGAGAGAGGACTCTGCCGTGGAGGAAAAGCTCCCTACTGCTGTTCTTCTCTATTTAGACGACCATGCGCACTGCACAGTCTCGAGTTTCGTTCGTCTTATTGGAGGAGAATAGCAATAGGGGACGGGCTTCCATGTAACGTTCTCCCTCACTCCTAACGTTAAGCCAAATGGTGCGCTATACTCTTATACATCTATGAGTTTAACATTAAAAGATGGTAAGTTTCCAGTTATTATTATTTCTTTTTCTTTCTAGAAGTCTGCAAAACACATAATCAATGAAACGAGCTGCCATTGGTAATAATACTAATAATAACGTTATTGTTGTCATTACAGTGGCGCCCCATCTCGCAATATACATATATGCATATACCTACTTACATTGTTTCTCTTTAATTTTAAAATTCCGTCTGGAGAATAATAAGAGTAGGAAGTGATAGGGCACGTATCCCGTCTCATCGCACTACATCTGTACGACTACCGCATACAATTAAAAGTACCCAAGTTTTGAGGGGATTATCGAAGATAAACTTTTCATTGCGGGCTCCTATTCAAAGTTTTCGCGTCGCTTTTATTTCATATCGCTGCAAAGGCGATCCTCAAGGGCCCTTATCCTTTTGTACTTAAGATTACCACCACGAAACGTGGGCACTTTATCATGTTGAACTGCAAAGTACCCTCCAGGCGGCTGTTGCAACGAACCACTATCTGGAAATGAATAAGACACGTCGCGCTACAAGACTTGTAGCATGACACAAATTTTGAGAAAAACCCGACAAGTTATTACGATCTAACAGCATACACTTGCTACAAATACAACAATGAAAACGAAACAACAACAGAAGTGGGGGCTGTAAAATAAATTTGCTTAATTAAATGTTTCTTTTGTTATTAAATTTGATTATAAACAGTCCGAGAAAGCTGGTACTTGTGAAAACATGTTATACGAAATGTATTTACAAAATAATTTTAATTTAAAAGGATCACCACCAATTTTTATAAAATAATTACAATGCCACACACAAGCTGTTGGAATTCCAAATTGTTCAAAAAATTGACCAAATGCATAGTCACTGAATATTTATCCTTTACGTGTTTATTTACACTAGTTGTGACATAGTAAGAGACCTGCAATTTTCAATCGACCGTTAGATCTGTTGCTCGACAATTTAATTACTCTTCGTGAGAAGTATCTCACATAATTAACTGAAGTATTATTTTCAATCCTTAATTTTTCTATTTGAATAAATACCTTTCCTTGTGTCGCAATGTCATTTTTCATTCATATAAATAACCACGAAAGACAATATTATTTCAAGTTGCGACAACTCAATTCTTTTAATCAGTGATTTCAGTAATAGTTATATTCTATGTTGCCTATGATAGCATTACCGTGATAATTGGTCGAGGATAACTGAAGTATGTTTCAAAAGTATTGGACATAACATTATAAAAACATCAAATAAATACAGCATCTATTGTTGTTGCATATCTGGTAGTAGGTTCTCTTGGATTGTTGTTAATTTGCAATTGAAATTCTTTTTGGAGGAACGTAACTAATGGCATTAATGAATAAATGAAATCTCCAGCTAAAATCAATGGTAGTTTATCTTTATTGGTTTTAAAAATTATTGAACCTCTGTGACTGTACGGAAATAATTCCTCATGTAAAAATGAAATATCATCCATTTTTTTAATAGGTGAAATGTACACAACAATCATAAATTAATTCACTTCCATATTCTAGTTTACTATAGTAAACGACAGCGTCGAACTGAGTGGGAAGAGAATCGCACAGGCGCTTGCGCATGGCGACGCGTGCAATCGCCACGATCGCCATGCCAACATTGCGGTTTACTTGCGGCTACAGATGTTTCACATTAAAATCCATTGATATTATTTAAACGATGGAATATTAATTCTTCTAGTGTTTTCTTACACACAGTTGTGACCTCGGCCGTCAGATCTGTTTTTCAAAAATTGAATGCCTCAACGATTACTTTTCAAAGGGTTGTTTTAAGTAAAATAAATGAGTCATTGTGTATATAAATTAATTAAATAATCAAATATCTTTACCAATATTATTTATTTTATTTGTAGTATTGAACTGAATTTCACATTATATGACTTCTTTTCTTGTTTTTCTCAAAACTTTCTAGACTATCAAAGTTCACATGAGTTATAAGATCAGTGCACATTATTTCCTCGAGTATATTCGTATTCTCTTTACAATTCTGAAAGGAAGCTATTATTTATTTGCTTGTTCCTTGCTTGACCGGTTCGGTCTTTTGAAAGATTATACCATTTATATTATAGTTCCGCTAGATAGTGAATGATTTCTCTAATCTTAGAAATAGGTCAACCGAATCAAACCCTCCCCGTTCTCAACTCAACTACAGGAACTCTTCGAAATTTGGTTTCGATTGGGCATGAATTGCAAACGACCGGCTATATGGCTATTAGTTATATTCTGTATTTATTATGTTGCGTTATTTTCGCATTCTAGCTACGTCAGTTGGATATATTTGGCTGCAGTTTTATGTAAAGGGTAACAGCAGACAGATATATACAGTGGGTCAATAATTTTAAGTCATTGAAATATTTCAGGAGAATTCCAATAATATTGATGTGATATTAGAAGAAGCAGAATTGACCTTTAGATGTCACATCCAAAGTCATTGAATACTTAATTTGTATTTAAAAAGCATACAACTCTTTTTAAAAACTTGAGAACTATTAAGATATATCAGAATAAACCACTTGCTCTACATAATATATTGAATAATACTTAAGGGATGTTAATATTGAAGAAATAAATTTGTTTCCTACAATCACTTCTCGATTTCACAGAAATTTGCTAGTACCTAATAAATAAAATAAAGTTTCTGAGTTGATTTTATGAATGCATACCTAAAACTAAAAAGTAAAAGTAGAAAACCCTACAAATTCCAGATATTACAAAATTAATAATAACAGAACTACTTTGCATTTTGTAGTGTAGTATAAAGATATATTTCAATCGGAAACTATTTCCGCAAAATAATCAAAACAAATGTCCCCATTTGAACCAATCTCGTTTATGTTTGGCGTTGAAACGTTGCAGAGCAAACACCCAATTAATACCCTTAGCGCTTTAACGTTGATATTAACGCAAGTTTGTTTAGCGAGTCGTAATTAGTTTATTCACTTGCAACACTGCTTAAATTTTAGGTTAATCCAATGCTTCAGTTGGTTTAAGTGCCTAATATAAGCTAAATTACGAAATTGCTAGTTAGTTGCCCATCAAAATTTAATTAGGTACATTGTAATTGTTTTGTAAGAAATAATATTGTAAAAAAATTTTGAAGACGTTTGAGGTTTTGCGCACAATGCTCACAGTCACAGCGACCTGCGTGTCAGTTTTTATAAAAAGTCATGGCGTCTTTTTCATATGTACTTTAGCCCAATAGACTTGTTGGTAGAAAACAATTACACATTTATTGAAAATTTGGCAGCGATCTATTACTTAGAAAAATTACCAATACAGGGCTAAAAATTCCACCCCTAGCGTGGATGATACATTGACTGTAATGCAAGAAACCACCATCAAATCATTCATTTCCTGCTGGAGACACCATTCATGAGAGGTACATGAAGAAAACAATAATAAATACAGTGTCTTTGACTTTGATACTTGAAAAATTAATTAAAAAATTAAATCGAATGTTCCGTTTAAAAATACAGATTTCATGTATTAAAGTGAAACACACTGAACATTTTAAGGATTGTTTTTTGCTTTATAAAGGATATTTCTTTCAACCTCGTTAGGGTTGGGAACATTTGTAATCCTAGGAAGTTACTGTCAATTTTTCAGAAGTAAATAAGTAACTTCTTCTATTCAATTAGTTGATATCTACACATCTGAAGTAAACTGAAATAGGCGAATAAACCTGTGATCCATTTTGCCACGTTTGTCGCTATGTCTGTAAAATTCACAATGTGTGACGTCACGGAGCTGCGCCTCATCCTGCGCAGTTCTTAAAAATTATAAATTAGTTATGCATTTACAAATTGCCACACCTACGTTACCTGACCGAAGATAGGAACTAACGATATAATATTAATTCTGATTGGTTTCATTTACAATGAGACATTTTGTAAACTATCGTTAAATTTTAAAATCAGTTTAAATCTTCGTGTGGTTGTCTGAATTCTTTTCCAGAAGATTTCATCCACCAAATTAATATTTCCTCGGCCAATAGCGCTAAGTGAATTTAAACCAGTCTATTATGCAAACGCTTAATGCGACGTTAAGGATCCATTATCCTTCTTAATGTCTGGCTAGATAGTTCAGAACTGTTTTACTTGCGCCTTCCTTTTGTTATTCTCCGGACGAAATTAAACCGTGCAAGTGAAATATTAACAACCGAAAAATAAACGAGAAACTGAAAAATGTTAAGAGGATTCCAACGTTTTTATTTAGGTACCTGAAATAAATTATGTAACTACACAGGTATTAAGTCATCAATCTTTCTCCCATTCCAAACAATTTTAGTTCTCATATTGGACTTTAATCAGATTAATCAAAATTTTTCGAATTGCAAAAACTTAAAATAGATGTTAATTAATTAAAGTTAAGTTGTTTGTTGCTTTTGTAAAAGGAGGCTCAAATTATCATCAAAATGTTATGTAATTGCTTCTCATTAGATTTAAGTCCATAAAATTACTGTATAGAAGCAGGCAACAAACTTTTATGTCAATTAATTTTAATAATAGTTAAGAAACAAGCATCCGACTGCTCGAGAAGCGCGAATTGAGTTTCTTATCAAATATTAATCCAAGAGATGGCGCCGGTTCACAAAGAGTCGCGCAGAAACGTTGAACGTGTTCGTTGATGCAATTACAAAATACGATTCCGAATGAGAATGTTTTCGTAATGTTAGGGAGTTGATTAACATGAAGAAAAATAGGAATGAGTTAGTTGAACGGGCGGAATTGAACCGTTAAAACAGTTGTATCTGCAGTGGAAACGGAGAAGGGCTCTAATTAAAATTCCGAAGCCACTTTATCAATTACAGCGCTTTTCCATCATCAACTTCCATCAGTTTGCTGAACTTGGACGAATTAAAATGCTAATGCAGAGGAAATTAAACGAGTCCGGAACTGAACTGATGCTTTGGATGCAATTGATGTTCGAACCGAAAGTTGCCATGTCTCGGGAATTTTGTTAGGTTCAAGACGGGAATTGCGGAACTGCCAATCCGAAAAAAGTTTCAAACGTCCTAACGAGACAAATTATTAATTAACCATTTGCAACAATTCCAAAACTAATCAAACAATTAATTACTGAAGTAATTTACAATAATTATTGTGAGGCGTCTTCTAGTTTTGACCTAAGTAGATACTTCAATAATTATAAAACAAGGGTGGCGATGAAAGGGGTAGATATGAGTCTTAGAAGGAACAGCAGCGCACTTTACACAAGAGGCAACAGCTGAAAGAGGGCAGAGTGGAGCACCTGAAAAATAAGGGTAGCACCTATGAAAGGAACGAAGTCATAAAAGGATGGCTAATGACAGCTGCCAGAGGTAGCTAACAACAGATGACTGCGCTACTTAACTACTGCGCACGAACCTTCAGAATATAATACAGTGAATTTTGGTCCAGAACCGCCATAGCATAACTATTCCGAATTATTTTAAATACATGGTATTTATGAAATGAATGCGGAGGTTTGGAGATTGTTAACCTCATGCATTTAGGAATCTTATAGTGATAATAGCAGCGTGTTTAAGGAATAAATTGTTTTTAAAAAATAGCAAATTATGATTCGGATTCCTGAATGCGATTTGGCGACGTAGGTGTAGTACATTGATACAGTGCCGATTGTCCAACTGCTAAAGTAAACATTAACAACTTATTACAGTCTTTATAATAATAAGGCACCAGTTTAAAAAAGGTTTAAGTGACAAAAACAATGGGATTGTTTCACTAAAATATTTATTGAACTCAACAATATTAAGAAAATAATTAACAGGTAACTCTTGGTGAAACATATTAAAATTAATTAATTAAATAAAATCACTTGGAGAAGTTTCACTGTTTATTAGAATACTCTATGTACATTTCGCCTTATTAGGGCATCAGCAGGAGTATTTATAACTGACGAAGATACTAAAGTTCTATTTACAAAATTTTTGCTTAAATACTTTGCCTACCTACTTAATAATTTAGACAATTAGACTTTGGTAACCAACCCCTCCTAGACCCTTAATTATTAAGTTGGTAGGCATTTAAGCAGAAATTTTGTAATTAGAACTTTAGTATCTTCTTCAGTTATACCTACTCCTGATGATACCCTAATAAGGCGAAATGTACATTGAGTATTCTAATAAACAGTAAAACTTCCTTCCCCAAGTGGTTTTATTTAATTAATCAACAATATTGTTTAAACCCTTTGTTACTGGTAACAACTTAACTCTTGATAATGATCCGAAAAGGTTGAAACAATATTGTTGAGTTCAATAAATATTTTAGTGAAACAATCCCATTGTTTTTGTTGCTCAAACCTTTTCACAACAGTTGCGTTAACAACTCTATCAACGCACCAGTTATTGGTTCCGGGAATACCAGCAACACACACACTCATACACATACATCATACACACACGGCCAAAAAGGTTCTGCAGCACCTTTTTGTCGAAACCACCGACATAAATGTAACCAGGACTGAAAAATGCAACTACTTTTTCTTTAAAATTCGCCACGCTGTTACATGAGAGGAGTCAGTGTTCCATACTAGATACTTTAGGGATTTTCTTTTATGAAATAAGAAGATTCGTTTTCAAGTGGTGATATGGTATAATAAGTATTACCGTTTTTTCAAAATTTCTGAACTGCTTTTGAGATTATTTGCAGATTTTGAAATCACCGGAGACTACATTATTCGATCCTTGCATCGATAATCTTTATTGCATTAACATACACGAGCATCATGTTACAGCCAGAGATCGCCAAAGTGGTCTATATAGACCCCCAGGGGTCTATTTAACAGAAGCGGTCGATTCGAATCGGAAGGGTCGATTGGGGGTCGAAGAAAAAACAGTTCTTAATACGCAAATCACACATATCTAATTGAGTACCTATGTATAAATATAATGCAAAAAATATGTAAAACTTTACGAAATAGCTCAGGCATTTATGCTAGCATTTCTAAGTTCCTATATGATTGAAATCGGTTTCAGTCACGTAAATTCAATCTTAACTAAGTACAGAAATAAATTAAATGTGGAGTTTCGAGAGGATTTAAGATTTAATTGACCAATTTTGAACCCAATATATCGAACTTTACAAAAAAACACCAGGCACGCCCATCTCATTGATTAAGAAGCTATAAATCTGTAGTTTACTTTACTTATTATTTCTACTTATTATTTAATAAATATTAAGGTATTTAAATTTCATCATTAATATATTTTTCATAAAACTATTGTTACACAATGTACAATTAATTTAATAAAAGTTTAAAATGGTAAACTAATTGTACAACACAGTATCTAACAGAGTTTTATTTTAATTAACAGAAAACTACTTTTATGGGGGTCGTTGGAGATTTCGATAGGGGTCAATGATCAAAAAATTTTGCGACCCATGTGTTACATACTTCTACCGTAGTAACAACGACTTATTGTTCTATAGTGATGCACTGACCTACTGCCAATGATTGATATTGTTAATTAACAGCCGAATGCAAAAATAACGTTGTCGTATTTTTCTAAATAGTTTACCAGGGCCGGGCTGGCTCTTACCTGTATTTTAAAATGCATTTTTCTCTAAAACGATAAACTTTCGGACCTGCAAACATTTACTTAATTTTTTTTCTACAGTGCCTCCTTCAAGCTCCCAACTTATTTGTACATTTACGTCATTTTATCAATATTGTGAGATATTCTTTTTCAAACGACTAACAAATGATTTTAAATTGAATAAATATTCTTTGTTTTTGTCAACTCTCAACAATATGAGTACCTACCTAGGTACTTACTTATAAATGATACACATTTGCTACATTGCAAGTATGACATGATAGGATAACCGTCTTTCCGTTCCTAACAGATTATGCCCCATATTCGTTCTTTGTATGGGATAAGTACACGTGTACAATGTACATAAACCATGTACATAATAACATGTAAGCAGCCTTAAGTACTGCAATAAAGGCAGATTTGAAAATCGAGCGCCCTATCGGATCTACATATGAAGCTCATGTTGCTCATGCATAAATAAAATATGCATTACCTATACATTATTTATATAAGTATCTAATTCCGTAATAGAATTAATTTTCGGTAACTTTTTCCTGTAGATATGTACACACACTGTAGGTAGGTAGAGGTATTTCAATATCTCGTGAACTACAAATTATTTTGAGGGTTTTTTCGTTATTTAGCGTATAAAATGAAATTAATAATTCAAAGAAAATACTTAACAGATAAAATAAAAAACGTTGTTGCTTCTGAATTCTTGTAACGAAAGCTTCTAATGAACTGCACCTAATGACGACCAATGTTTTGAAGAGATAGAAATTGTAAAAATAAAGCAATTGAGCGGAGTCTAGGAAACGTATATCCATTTTTCCAAAATTACTTGTGAAAAAAGTTTTCTTTAATTTAATAATTTCGTATTTCAGTAGTTAGTCCTGATTTATTTTTATAAACGTTATCTATAATAATGGGCTATTAGATACGTTCAATGTTCGCCAACATTGTACACACAGTTAAAAAGCAGGGCATAAATAAAGACTTAACAAGTTTTCCTTTTTCAAACCACGGCACACACCAACCCTCTTACACACATTCGCTACACTTCGTTCATCATCGAGGGTAGATAAAACACAATCATTATGCAGACATGAAAATTACAAATGGTCATCATTTCACCCTGTGAAAGCATATATTACTCAGTTCAGGGTTGTTTCCTCGTTTTTCCGCGATAAATATTCCCATAAAACGAACAGCAGGGGCGGTTTAGTGATGAAGAGAACCGTTAACCTCAGTTGCACTTCTTTTTATTAGAAACAAAAAATAACAGAGAACAAGAAAATTAATGTTTTAATAAATACGAAGTTAAAATCACGTAAGTAAACAATAAGGGACGATACAAAAACATTTTAAAATAGTAACTGAAGACGTAGATGGTATTTGACGTTCCTTTGAAATTCCAGATTAAAAAGTTTAAGGTAACAACTTCAACAAATTGTCGTTTCCTTGTTCGTTTAAATTTGCATATCCGTCAAATAATCTTTAATCAACTTTGTCCCATTACCTAAGCCTTTTCTATCTCGAGTTTAAAGAACTTTGTTTGATTAAGTCCGCCGCTTTAGTTGGAATAGAAACAAGAAAATTAGACGCTGTAAGTGGCATTTTTGCAGGTAAACAAAAATGAGATTCGCGTTACAAAAGACTATTTCAGGGATAAGTAGGGGCTCTTCAAGCGATGGAACTCGTCACGAAAGAACAAAAACTGCCAACGATGGTAAATTTCCTCAATTTCTCTCGTTGAGTTGCTGGCCTCTTCATTTTACTAAAACGTCTACATGGTGATAATCCAATTCGAAGTTAGATGAGGATAAACTTCCCTCATGAAATCTAATAAGCTTCCCACTATTCAAAGAATTAAGACGAATGTAGTGTTAAAATGTGGGTGATAAACAGGAAATTAAATTCGAAATCTACCAGTAACAAACCTGCACCATTATTACAATTTAGGACCAAATAAGTCCTTTAAACAATGACTTAATGAATCTTACAGTGATTTTTTAAAAAAGTCAGCCATAATTACGTATTCTCAAGAAGTGTTAACCTACTCCGATTCCAATATAATCGTTTTCAAATGGATAGTGAATTTGTAACTGTGGATATTATGTTAAGCTTGCCATCCTAGGCAATTGAAGATCAATTATTGACTATTTGTAAAAGAGAATATATAGTAGTTGCCTCAATAATGAAAAGAAAAGCAAATTTCTTGATCTAAAATACCTTGGATCTTAAAATCTAAGTAAAAGATTAAGGCCATTTTAGATCACAACCGTTAGACGAATTAAAGGTCAATTCATTATTTTTAAACGAGAATATATATTTTTGACATCTACAACGAAAGGAAAGAATTCATTACCATAAACACCCTTGATTTTAAGATCCAGGTGAAAGATTAAGGTTATCTTGAGGTCATTATCTTCAGAAGTTATTAAAAGCAATTTAAAGGTAAATTCACGATAGTCTTAAGATCACATATTTTGGGTGTCATTCAAAGAAAAGTAGAAGTCAATACATTATTTTTAAATGAGAAAACACTATTTTGATTCTGCAACCAATGAAGGGGGAAAATCATAATGGAAAACACCTTTGATCTTAAGATCAAGGTGCAAAATCAAAGTTATTCTGAGGTTGCAAGCTTTTGGTGCAATTCAAAGCAATTTAAAGCTCAATTCACTATTTTTACGTGGAAATAAATATTTCTAACGACGCAATGAAATGAGAAAGAAATTTCATAGTCGAAAACCCCTATGATCTTAAAGTCTAAGTGAATAATTAAAGCTATTTTAAGATCATAAATTATGTGTACCATTCAACACAATTCCAAGGGTAATTCATTATTTTTAATTGGGAGACAATGTTTTGGCTTCTGCAACGAATAAAGGAGGAAAATCATAATGAAAAACATTTTCGACCTCAAGATCCAGGTGAAATATTATGGTTATCTTGAGGTCATAAACTTTGAGTGCCTTTAAAGGAAATTTAAAGTTCACTTTTTAAGTGGGAATACATTTTATTAACATTTGTAGGTGAGGAAAAAGTAGAAAATTTTCATAACGGAAACACGTTTTATTTTAAGAGATAAGTGAAAGATTACGTCTGTTGTAAGGTTATAAACTCTGGGTGCCATTTAAATCAATTTTAATGTCAATAAACTATTTTACGTGGAAATACACATCATCTTTCTCAGTAATGAATGAATAGGAAAATTTCGCAATGAAAACATATTTGATCTTAGGATCTAAGTGAAAGATTAAATCTGTTGTAGCGACCAGTGACACCGAACGTGTGTGCGATAACAATTTGTGTACATGTACTTCTTATCGCTAACATGCTTACGGCGTAGTCACCGCCCACGGGACTTTTATCAACGTAAACTTACAAGCTCCAGCGACAAGTAACAAGATCAATTCTGGAATCATCGATGACATTCTAATTATTATTCATCATTCGGGAATAATCAGGATTTCCTTTTCGAATCATCTAGAAAGTTGGAAAATTTGGGTCGGAGGACAGTAGTCGTGATAAACCATCAGTGCGCGAACCCAAACGATAAATAATAGACAAAAGTGAAATAAATTGTTATATAAATAAGTGAATTGTTTTAATGTAAATAGTAGTTCTAAGTTAGTGGTTAAGTGTTATATAAATAGTGTTAAATAAATAATTATTCAAATAAATATCTTTGACTAGAAAATTCGTTACACTGTTTTAAGATCGCAAACTTTAATTGCCATTCAAGGTAACTTAACAGAGAGAGCAGATACAAAAAATATTATTGTTGAACACTACAAAGGTTCTCCATTTTCGAAGGGACAGTCAATAAAGGACTTTGGACATGACCTTAACTTTGGCATTGAAGGTCAGTTTGCTATTTTTAAGAGGAAATAAATATTGTTACGTAATTCAGTATATGACGTATTTTTCTCAACACTTTTATTTTATCAATTCGAACACAACAACAATTCAATAACTATTTCGCTTTTTAATCACTTTTTCTTCTCTTGTCGCTTATATCTGTCACTCTCTTCTATCAAAAACTATTAAAATGTCAAACGGTCCAACGCTGTTTTTTATATAAGGTTGTGGATGTCTCTAGGTGATTCTCGAAACTTCCAGCAACTTTTTCTCGAACCTTCTGGAACGTGTCATAGGTAACTTTCACTCAACTTTCGCAGTCGACGCGTGTCAACTTCATCCGAAACGCCACGTCCGTCACAATATATTTGACCTCAACATTAAAAAGAGTAAATTTCGATATCGAAAATACCATTGATCTTATGAACTATCAAACGCTATGATTATCTTAAGATCAAAAGCTTTGGATGAGTCTTTTGCTCATAGGGATGAAATATTACTGGAGTCAATAACGAATTTGACGTAGGTACTGTTGGTAGGACATAAATTCCCTTACAATTATCCTTTAATTTCAGTAGTATGTTCTCGTAAACATTATGAAATATTCAACCGCCGCTACATATATTTTATTTAAAAACTCTATGGGGTGCAATTGCTCACTTGCTCTAATTGTAAAATCAGCACAGATTTAAGCACATTTTTATCCGATTTCATAATTTATTCAGTAGGATGCGTTGAAAACGATGTAAGTACCTGTTTTGAATGAAAAGCCTACCTCGCGTTTTTGAATTTATGAAATATTAGCAATGGTAATGTTGTTGCCACGAGGAGGCTTATCGGTGGAAAAAGTTTGATGTTCGTATTCATCCAGAATACAAAGTGGGCAATTTATCATTGGCAATCAAACTTCATTGACTTTCAAATGGTGTTTATTGTATATCCCAGTTACTTTCTTCCTGCATATCTGCTTAATATTTTCCTTAAGTGCTTTAATAAAAGCAAAAAGCAAAGCTGCTCATTTTATGATTCTTTAGTAATTCGTTGCTTACCGTAATACATTACTCATATGTAATAGATAATATTATTTTAAAAGGAAATAAGTAAAAGCAATAATAAAATTTTATTAAATTACTAGCAGCAACAACCAGTGTTGCTCGGGTAAGAACATATTACACGTTTGATGGAATATTCTACAATATTCGCGAATTTAGAACTATTCAGAACATCCCATAATGATTCAAAACATTCTCTAACTTTTTTTAACATTCTGAAACATTCTTGAATGATCTTCAGCAATCTGGAACATTCTTGAACATTGCCAAATCATTCTGAAATGTTATAATAAAACATTCTTTTACTTCTTAGAACATATTTGAACTCCCTGTAACATTCTAAAAAAATCTGCTTCATTCTCATCCACACTCCGTGCTGTTTGCTGGGTGAGTAGTGACATCAGTAAACGCCTGGCGGGGATGACTAATCGATTGATAATAATTAATCAGTTATCGACCACTGATAGTTAAGGATTATTACAGTACTAATATCGCTATTAAAAAATGGAGATTGGTGGTAGAAGGATAAAAATTTAAAAGGGTTACATGTATTTTTTAATGCCAAATCATAAAAAATAAAAATAAAAAATTTTGTCCCAGAAAAATTTTTGGGGTGAGCCACCCTTATTAATTAGGGATATGAAAAATTGATAGTTCCCGATTCTCAGACCTACTGAATATGCATATAAAATTTCATAAAAATCGGTCAAACCGTTTCGGAGGAGTATGGTAACTAACATTGTGATACGAGAATTTTATATATTAGATATTCCGGTCTTCAAAATATTTCCAGAAAAAGACATAACCTTCACCTATTGCTTTGTTACAACTTTGGATTCTCATCAGCACGCCACAGAGTTTTGTCTGAATATTGGCTTAAGCACAATCTGTACCAAGTTGCCACTAATAATAATTGTAGATTTGTAAATATTTAGAGCGTGGCTTTTTTAAGCATTAATGAGCCAACAACTCAGAGAAATTGTTTGTTGTTTTTTACTTAACATTATAATAAATTCATTAAAAGTTGGGACAATAGCCTTTTCAACAAGTTACCAAAAATTTATAAATTTCCAAAAGTTATTTACTGCTTTTTGCACCCTGTTGCCCAATTCCTGTTCTGAATAAACAGATTAACAAGTGTCTTTAATCACGTACAACCTTGTCGAATCGACTTTTGAGTTCCTACGGAGAGGCGAAGTTTCTTGGAAAACCAAAAGCTCGTGAAATTATTATAAACGATCAAGATAATCAACCATCCGTGAACTGCGATAAACATTGAACTGTAAAATCAAAGACGGGGCTTAGTCCCTAATACTGTTCATAATGTTTGTATTACGTATTTATTTAGAGGAGAGGGACGAATAAGGGAACGGAGAAATCCAAAACACTAGGACTAACATAATGTGATTACAAAACAAAAGAAACATATTATATAATACGAATTTACCAGAGGTTGTCAAAGACTAGTGAGAGTGACTAAAACTTTATTTTTTTAAAATACGTTTCTTATAGGGTGTAATACAAGATGTGCAGTTTTTTTTAATCAGTGACTTCAGTAATAGTTATATCCGATGTTACCTCTGACAGCATTACTGTGATAATTAGGGCGAGGATAACTGAACTATTTTACAAAAGTATTGGACATAACATTATCAAGACATGTAATAAATACAGCATCTATTGTTGTTGCATATCTGGTAGTAGGTTCTCTTGGATTGTTGTTAATTTGCAATTGAAATTCTTTTTGGAGGAACGTAATTAATGGCATTGATTCATCTTTAGCATAATTTACATTGAAATATCCAGCTAAAATCAATGGTACTTTATCTTTATTGATACTTATACATAAATATTGATTTCAATCATGTAATAACCGTAACTTTGCTAATATAGATGTCATTTAAATTCAGTTTGAGTGGGATACATATTTTTCAACCGCAGAAAAACCTCCAACTGTAGTTCAATTTGAAAACTTTCAATAAAGCCATAAAGTACGTATGTCGTAATATTCGCCCACGTAGAGGAAAGCATTCATACTTTTCTTTTATAATATATGTATGAATAGCTGTATAAATGTATATCGATGATATTCGTATGCATTTAAGAACATCAGTATTCCATTCTGTTTAATGAATAAATAATTTCGATTCCGCTCGTGCTGTCTTCTAGCTTGACATTACAAATATTTTTCCATTAGACTGCGAAAGGCGGCGCTTTATTAAAAACGAATTGGAACTTATGGCATTCGTTCCATCTTCATCAAAATATGCATCGAAAGCCAGAAGATAACATCGAGCAGTGCAAAATATGTTTTGTAAGAGCATATAGCCAGTGGCGTTTTAGTTAAAGAGGTTCTTATATGGTACTTAGGATTATGTAAAGTCTAAATAAACACTAAAAGAATAATGTCCAAAAAGTTGACTCGACAATTTTGGAATTTACAAGAAAAAAAATATGTGCCAAAATGTGCCCGCAATGTGCTGTTATGTGCCAATGTGAAAAAAATATTTGAATAAAAAATTTAGATTTTTCGTAAAATGTTAAGTCTTCATTAATACTTTCTATAGATACGCATCGATAAATGTGGTACGATGAAATAGCATAATAATATGATTAACATAGTATTCGCATATTGTTCATGAAACATCAACCATACATTCTTTTACATGTTATGCAACACATCTTGCATTAGGTAAGTACCTGTAGGTACTTTTCATTAGTTTACGATTGTATAGAATGTATTGTACACTATAAAATTCGTATTAATATTAATATTATCAAAACAAAGTGTTATTAAACTTTTGTTTTTATTATTAATAGTAACTTTTTATATTTAATGATAGCTTTCTATTAGTGTAGGGAATAAACTTTTCATATGGTACCGTTTTAGTGTTATCACAACACATATACAAAGAGACTGAAATGCTCGCTCATTTATGTATCTATATATATATATATATATATATATATATATCTTAGAATAGAAGATTAGTAATTATTAAAATATTTTTTTTTCACATTGGCACATAGCACATTGCGGGCACATTTTAGCACATATTTTTTTTCTTGTAAATTCTAAAATTGTCGAGTCAACTTTTTGGACATAGAAGAATAGAACAGTCAATAGTTTTAATAATGTTGATGTTGTGTTTAATAAAACTCAGATATGGACTCGTTTACATGTTTATATCTGATCGGGGGCAACGGTTGTAGGCTGCTAGGCCTTTTACTAGGTCACAAGTAAATATAGATAAACATATTAAAGAGAAATAGTCGATTATTAAATAATGTCGATGCTATGCGTCTAGGCTCGTTTAGATTTTGTTACGTGAACATAATCAGTTCCCTTTCGAGAAAAGACCATTTGATATTCTAAAAAGGTGAACCAAAAATTTTTTTTGAAATAGTTGGAAAACTTCTTAAAAAAAACGCTAACAACTTTATTATTTAACAAGAATGTGGAACGATACGACACGAAACGACGCAACCGACGTGAAGCTATACGATCTTAATAGTACAACGTCGATATTGAATTAATTTTCCTGTGGATGCAATGACGGAATCGAAGCGAGGCCATGAATTCCTTGCCTGGTTGATATTGGCAATCTACTAACCAAGATGCTTCCATAAGCTCTCCCTGTTGGTTTCGCTAATTGCCAAGACGGTCACGTAATTTCAATTTCAAATAACGTTTTTCGAACTACATCGATTTTAATTGACTTGAAGGTCTCGTAGTATTAAACGAAATGCAAACCACTTGAACATCATAGTAATGAAAAGTCTGACCTTCGGTGGAATTATTTTTAAGAGGTCACTAAGTATGGTTGAGACAAATTATACTCAGCAAACCATAAATTTGAATTCATACTTTTATATGTATACTAGCTATGCCCGCGTAAAATACTGACTTTCGGCAGCATTTACAATTTTTTTTTTCTATATTTTTATTTTCTGGCCGTAAGCCTTTTTGCCGACGTCATTACACAAAAACTTTCATTCCTTATTTTTGCCCCCTTTAGGGTAAAATTTTTACAAACTTTAAATGTCGTATTTATATCTAATCAAAAGCCAAAAAAATAAGTTTCAAGCCTCTAGCTTTATATCTACTTATCTATCTCTGTACCAAATTCTCATTTAAATCGGTTCAGTAGTTTGGGCGTGATTGCGTAACACACAGACAGACAGAGTTACTTTCGCATTTATAATATTATAGATTAATATAGTTTAATTATAGTTTAAAATAGTTTATATAGCTTAGTATTCAACTACTTTTATTGATCCAAATAAACTAAACCTCTATAACTTTTTACACTTAATATTTTAATTTTCGGGGCCGTAAGCTTTTTGGACGACGTCATTACACAAAAATTTTCATCGGTTAATTTTATCCCCTTTAGGGTAAAATTTTTACAAACATTGAATGTCGTATTTATTTATATCTAATCAAAAGCCTAAAAAATAAGTTTCAACCTTCTATCTTTAAAAATTACGGAATTTCCGCACAAACTTTCCTATTTCAACCCCTTACAACCCTTTTTTCGCATTAAAAAGTTGCCTATGTCCTTTGTCAGGCTCTAGACTATTTCTGTACCAAATTTCATTTAAATCGGTTCAGTATTTTAGGCGAGATTGTGTAGCATACAGACAGAGTTACTTTCGCATTTATAATATTCCGCGAATTCAGTTTCATCGATTTTCTCATGGGAATAAGATATTTTCCCACAGTAAAACGTAGCCTGTGTGTTTGTCCATGGTGTCAGCTAACTACAAACCAAATTTTATTAAAATCGCTCCAGCCGTTTAGACGTGAAGAAGTAACAAACATACACAATCACACACTCACAAACTTTCGCCTTCATAATATTAGTTTGATACCATCCAATTACTCTCACTTTGCTCAGGAAACATAACATAACAGTCATGTATAGTTTCATTGAATGAAAACTCTATTGTCAAAATTAGCATCAAGAAAATATTATTTATAGCGTTCAATGGTATTGCGAAATTGTTTGGAAAGTTCAAAATTTTCTAGATTATGCTAATACCTATTGGAAAAAAGTCTAGAACACTTTCGAACTTTCAGAATACTCTTAAAGTTTCTTGAATATTCTAGAACATTCTCGAACCTTCTGGAAAATTCAAGAAGACTTTCGAAGCTTCTGGAAAATTTTAGAACACTCTAGAACTTTTTGAAAAATTCTAGAACACTCAAGATATCTGGAAAATTGTAGTATTTGCTCAACCTTCTGGATGGCTCTAGAACATTCTCAAACTTTCTGGAAAATTCAAGAGTGTACTCCAACCTTTTGGAAAATTCTCGAATATTTTGGAAAATTCAAGAACCTTCCGCAAAACATTTTCATACCTTCTGAAAAATTTTAAAACAACCGTAAACTTCCTGAAAAATTCTAGAAAAGCTGCTGAAAATTCAGTTCAGCTCTATTTGTAAAGCTATCAAGAAGGAATAGCAGAACGAGTAATCGAATCAGTGTTATTAAAAAATTAATTAGTATTTTAAAGCAAAAACTGTCTTACTACGAGTCATTATTATTGCTAGGTAATTTCAGGCTTTTTAATAAAATTCCAAAATTTACAATCAGTTCTTATATATCCTATATATAACATTCGAACGGCGTACTTTTTAATGAGTGTTGTAAAAAACTAATTTTTTCATGACTAGTTTTCACTTTGGATTACATATACATACATATGTATATCCTGAAAATAAATACTCAAAAAAGAGTCACTAAATAAATGGAAAATCCTCCCTGACAGCAGTTTTATTTACCACCCAGCGGAACTGTTTACTTTTTGCATACATAAGTGAAATCTAAAAATTTCGAATGGATTGAGTGTCAGTTTAAAAATGGAAAATGATTCTTTTTCCTTTATTTCCCGTATTAACTGTCGCAAAGAAATGCCATGCTCCTGATATACCGTATGCACATACACCTACATATACATGCTTCTAGGTACCATCATAGGTGTTGGCAAATGTGTAGAGTTCTGAATACAAACTGCCACGTATTATGTCAGTGGCAGTAGCTTAGAGGAAGTGCATCCCTGAAAGAGACGCATTGGCATGTGCATAACGTATATTTACGTCGAAAATATATTGCCTGGTGACACACATTTCCATTTCGTGTACTCGGCTCTATACATTTAAAACGACGTATACTTTTGTATGTTACTAAAAGTAGGTTGGTTTACTGGTATTTCTGTACATGCGACAATACCGACTAAACAAAAAATCCATTACTTTTCTACTTCTGTAGGTACCTACATACCTCACCAATTTCACTGCTAATTCTCTCAAGATTCATTCTCCCGGAAATAAGGATAAGTAATCGTTATTTATATCTGCATCCACGGGTAGGAAAAATAGTAATCTGAAGATTCTTATTTTCATAATCTTGATCAATAAAGAGTAGCACGTTATATGCGTCGCAGGAGCTAAACAACTTTGCTACAGGCACCGCACTACGTTTAGAACGAATTGTGTACCAGAGGAGTTTCCCTGACCGGGAAATTTAGAAAAATAATAATATTTGAATCATTTTTATTTAATGCTCGGAATTTGTTGAGATTTTTTAAGCTTATATTACAACTTTTTCTGAAATAGGCCTTACAGGGATTATCAGACCATCAGAAATAAAATCTGATGAGAATAACACCATAAAGATATTTTTTATCAATAGCAATGAAAAAATTAACCTTCTCTTTTAGAACTAAACAGTAATCTCTATTATTATTACAATTCATTTTTAAAATTTTGGATAAACCAATGTGGAAAAGTTTCTTCAAGATTACTAGTTATAAGAAGAGAATGAGAGTCAGGATTAGAAGTGAATTGAGGTGGTGAAATGAGTAATTGGTGTCGTACGTTTGTTAGCCACGTATATCATCTACATTCACCCTAATTGTTGAGTATATCTATAGACCACAGGGTCGATAATTTTTGAAAAAAAAAAAATTTAGTAGGAAGAAACCCATTGGAAAAGGAAGATAATATAACAGACATGAAAGAAAAAATAATTTACGGGCGATCTGAGGTTGGGAAGGGGGAAGGGGGTGAGTTTTTAAGGGTAAAAAACGGTTTTCCTTGATTTTCGGAAAAACTACAAGTCTTATGGAAAAAAGCAATGTTGTAGGTAACAAAAAGATCTACAACTTTTATATTTACACTTTTTTCGCATAACCTCAAAATTTATGTTAAAAATTCAAATAACCAACTTTTTGGTTTTTTATTTTTAGAATCTTTTATAAAAAAAAAATTTTTCACGAAATTTGATGAAAACTTACCTATTTATGTCCCAAATACGCTGTAATTTTTTTGTTTTGAAATATTTATTTTTTCACCTTATTTTTACTTAATATCGAAAAAGCACCCTAACTTTCAATCAAAATATCTGCTTTTTTAAAAACATTGGTGGGCTTTTTCTTCGTTGAAATCTCTACTTTCTGATGGTGTGAAAAAAAATATACATGACTATGGTAAGCTTTCTCAGGAAATGCAAAAAACGACGGGAATTTTATCTGAAAAATGTGACCGCAGCTATTTTTTTCAGTGAAAAAGTTGATTTATTGAATTCTAATTACATTTATGTCATAGAAAATCTCATAATATATAAATATAGGTACATGTAAATCGTACTATTGAATTCACATACTTTATATTGATTACGTTATTCATTATAATATTTTTAAAAACATTAATTTAGTTTTCTTCGTTTTTGCATTTCCTGAGAAAACTTACCATAGTAATGTATATTTTTTTCTACATTATCAGAAAGAAGAGATTTTAACGAAGAAAAAGCCCACCAACGTTTTCAAAAAAGCAGATATTTTGACGTGAGAATTTTCGATTGAAAATTAGGGTGCTTTTTCGATATTAAGTAAAAATAAAGTGAAAAAATAAATATTTCAAATCAAAAAAATTACAGCGTGTTTGGGATATAAATAGGTAAGTTTTCACCAAATTTCGTGAAAAAAAGTTATTTTTTGTAAAAGATAAAAATAAAAAACTAAAAAGTTGGTTATTGGAATTTTTCACATAAATCTTGAGGTTATATGAAAAAAGTGTAAATACAAAAGTTTTAGATCTTTTTATTGCCTACAACTTTGCTTTTTTCCATAAGACTTGTAGTTTTTCCGGAAATCAAGGAAAACCGTTTATTACCCTTAAAAACTCACCCCCTTGCCCTTCCCGACCTCATATCGCCCATAAATTATTTTTCCTTTTCCAATGGGTTTCATCCTACTATAGTTTTTTTACACTTTTTACTATTTTTGAAGGCTTCAGCACTGGTGTAATAGTACTTCTACATACCTTCACAAGTCTTTAATATTTTGCTATGGACTTATTATTAGCGGGATCACTCATTGGGAAAGTCCTTAATAATAAAACATGTAAACACAATAGACATAGAGAAAAGTTTAGTTTTGTACTTCAAGTCTTTACAGGACCTAGCATTCTGATTGAAGCCTTTTTGTGAATGTGTAGTTGAGGCTTTAAGTTCCTTCAAAGTCCTCAAAGTACTTCCAGAGCGCTTGAAGCTCTCTCCCTTTATTTTGAGAAGTAGAGACTTAACTGACAGTTGGAAGTTCCTAGATTTAAAATGTGATTGGGACTTGATGGACTAAAGCACTTTAACTAAAGACCTAACCTAAGTTCTGATTCCTTCAAGGTCCTTGAAGTCCATTTTAGGGATTAAGATAATTTAAATTCAAGCCCTTTTTAGAAAAAACAATTGGGGCTTCAAGCTCTTTCAATTTCTTTTCAAGATCTAGCTCTCCCGCTTTATTTTTAGAAATATAATTGAAGTCCTCCTGTAAATGAGTAGTTGGGGCTTCAAGTTCCTTTAAAGTCCTTACCTAAAGTTCTTCTAGAGTGCTTGAAGCTCTCTTCCTTCACTTTCAAAAGTAATTGGAAGTTTCTGGATTTTAAAATGTCAATAGGACTTGAAGGACTAAAATATTTTAATTAAATGCTTTGTCCAGTTCTGATGTACTTATAATTGCCTGTTGACGCTGGACTTTTTAATTTCATTAAATTGGATTCAATTTACTAATTTTTAGTGGACAGTCCTTTCAAAGCCTACAAGGAATCAAAATGACTTTGTGAAGCAGCGGTTAGGGCTTCAGGCTTCAAGTGCATTCAATTTTCTGGAAGTCCTTTCAGAATATCTCAAACTACCCTGCTTTATTTCTAGAAATAGTTGGTAATTGAAGTCTTTTTGTGAATGGGTAATTGGGGCTTTCGGTTCCTTTAAAGTCCTTGAAGTCTTTTGAGTGTGCTTGAAGCTCTCTTCTTTTACTTAATTAATATTGGCCACAGACAGTGGGCGATTGATTTTTAAAATATCGATTCGATTTACCTATTTTCAATGAGCGTAATTGTACAGTCCTTTCAGGGCTTGGAAGAATTCAAATTGAAGTCCTTTTGTGATTGAGTAATTCGGGTTTGAAGTTCTTTAAATTTTCTGAATGTCTTTTTAGAATATCTGAAGCTCTCCCGCCCAATTTTTAGAAATATTTCATCATTAAAGTCCTTTTCAGAATGAGTAATTGGGGCTCTCTCTTTTCCCTTTACTTACTTTCAGAAGTACTTAATTGGTAATTAGAAATCCTTGTACTTAAAGATGTACTTGGGTCTTAAAGAACTAATGCCCTCACTGAAAAAAAAAACTTCATTGCCACAAAAAAAATACTTGTTGCATATAGGGACAGCCAAAATCTTATGTACGGAAAACAAGTAATTTTACTATTTGCAACTTATGAAGGCTACATAAATGTTTTAACTGTGTTACATAAAATTTCTACTACAAGTAGATAATATTTTCATTTGTGAGGATTAAAGTAGTATTTAGAGTAACTAACACCCATATGCACCGTACAAACTATTTTATCTGAAATAAATAATTATTATATATTCTGTTAATAATATCATGTGTAGTAAAAAAAAATACTTATGTACAAAAAAAGAAATAATTACGTGTAGGTACTAGTGAAAATTGTTATGTAATAAAAACAACATATATTTATTTTTTCCAAAATAATTATTTCTGCACACAATGTCCCTTTCAGGTGTTAAATTAGGGGTTGCGATTAGATAATTTTAACATCTGAAAGGGACATTGTGTGCACAAATAATCATTTTGGAAAAAATTAATATATCTTGTTACTAAATTGTATACGTTTTTATTATATAACTATTTTCACTATCACAATTATTTCTTGTTGTACGTAAGTATGTTCTACCTGAAGAAAGTACCGTGAACGGAAGTAACTATTGAGAAAATAACAAACGTATTTTCTAATTAAAACATGTGTTTTTGTTATTTATAAACTATGGAGTTACAAGCCTGTTTATGTTAGTTATGTATTTTTAGGAAGTTAGGTAAATGACATTGTCTAATAAAAAGAACTGATACATACCTTTAAGACAAAAATTCTTCACCTAATACTTACCTTAACATAGCCACCTTTCTTAATTTATCAGATTATTTCAAGAAAAAGACAGGTACGTGATAGAAAAAGATAAATATTGTATTAAACAACAAAATACGATACATAAAATTCTTACTCTCTAACAGTATTATCAACAAGTTTTATTCGTCAGCGTTATGAGAAATGGCCGCAGGGCTTTGTTACGGAGCACTCCTAGAAGGTATTTAAGTTGGCAAATTTTTCGAAAAACAAAAATTTCAGAGTAACAACTGTTTTGTTTCTTCCATAACTGGCGCAGGTCAACAATAAATTGGCAAATTGTTCAATTCAAAACTGAAACTCTCAATTCACTCACAAACACCTAATAATTATGTATTTTATAAAAATCCCCGCGAAACTAAACGTTCACTAACGTCCACTGCGTCAGTAATGGCGATGTGGCGCGAGTCGTTACTGATAGTGCCTACATTGGCACGGCTCAAATAATTTTTTATCTAGTCTACATAATGCTACATAAATTGTTAAGTGCTTTTCATAATTCACCTATTTAGATGTAACAAACTTTTCAAATAAACTCCTGTATGTGGACTGCATGACACACTTATTTCTAGTTAGTGAAACAGCCTAAAAACTTATTTGCTGCAAATAAAATCTTGTTTTCAGCAGTAAAATTAACTCAAATAAGTTAAAATATGTAAGAAAAACAACTTTTTTTTTCAGTGCTTTAATTAAAATTCCTGTGTATATTTGTCTCCTGAAAGTGACCAGTTGATTTTTACAATTTCGATTCGATTTATCCATTTTTAATGAGCATGACTGTACGTAAGAAAAATTGAGGACCATCCTAAATTATGAAGAGAACAAACTGGATGACATCGTGTTCCGTCGAGAATAAAAATGGGGTAGACGATTTCATAAGTTCTTTTACTAAAACCATTTCATCAGATTCTTATCTAATGCTTCCTCAGAGACTGGAAAGGATTGTTTTTTTGATCTGATTAATGACAAGCGTCGAAATGCTCCTCGAATCTCTCAATAAATCTCCATCCTCGGCTTGCTACGCTATTACGGAGGTTTCACAATCAGACGTTGACGCGGGACTATCATTAAATAATACTGCGGAAAATGAATATTGAAAGGGAATATTCCTCCGGGACCTGTTGACCATTTGTTTTCAATGGCCTCCTTTCTATAGCGTATCTCATCATTTTTCATTGCCAATAAAAAGCCCGAAGCCGCCGTTTCAATAGAGATATTGACGAATCAATGCCAACTTTCTGAATCGACTCTCACTGCCGATTTCTTACACGTCATTACTTACCCTAATGGTTATTAAGCCCTTATTCCATGGCACAAGATTGATCGCATCGTGTAACCTGCACACAGAGATTATACCAAGTACTTTTATCGTGGATAACGAAAACCTTTGGTCTTTCACTAAATCACTGGTTATTTTTAAAGATCGTTTGGCCAAATTCATCTATATGATAACATTTATTCAAAAATTAATTTATTTTACGTTACCAAAGAGCCTTCACCAACACGAAATTAATCCATGGAATGGGATTTACAAGAAATAGTTGGGATTTGCCATGGATACGACATGATGTTGGAACCCGATTACGAAATTCAAAGTTTTAGCAACTACTGGGATTAATTAGGCAACAACAAATTTGTGACAGTTTAGCAAACATTGAGACTTTTCAATACATAAATCTTGTTGTGTGTGTTATATTCCTTTTAGGAAGTATCTTATAAATGAAACAGCTAAGGAGTTCCAGGAATCTGCAATTTTCAAAAAAAAATTGAGAGCATCTTCCAATTTCCTTGGGAATCGCGAAAATTAAAGAAAGGTGATGGTTAGGGAAAGAAATATGAAACAAACAATATGAAAATAGTAGAAAAGCAAATAGGATTTCTGTGGAATAATGCTGCCTGTAGGAAACCATAGAGAAACTCGCACCAAAAATTGTATTAATGTCTTTCTTTTCATTTGAACATTAGAAATTGTTAATTTCAAAACCTGAAAAACCTAAAGGTTAAAAAGAAAATATGTAATTTTTTTACCCCCGAATCCTAGTGAATGTGCTGCTACATTGACCAGCGCTAAATTACAAAGAGATGGAAAGAGAGAAAGTGCATCTTCAAATTTCCTTGGGAATTATGAAAATTAATGGAAGGTGATGGTTAGGAAATAAAAGATGGAATGAACAAGATAAAGAAGTAGCCGAGTGAAAGCATTTCTATGGAATACCGTCGGTCGAAGGAAACCATAAAGGAACTCGAACCAATTCAGGAAGTCCAAAAACTGTATCAGTGTTATCCTTCTCTTTTTACCTTAGAAATCGCTAATTTCAAACCTTACAAACTTTCGAAAGGTTTAAAAGAAACTTCATTATGTCATGTTTTTACTCCTGAATTCTAGTGAACGTGCTGTTCCATTGACCTGCACTGTAGTGCAAAGTGATGGAAAGAGAGGAAGATCCTCTTAAGGTTCCATAGGAATCGTGAGAATTGATGGATAGTGATGGTTAGGAAAAGAAAGGCGACACGTGCTATACATGGAGACAGTAAAAAAGGAAAGGATTTGTGTGGAATACTGTGGCCCCAAGAAAAACATAGAGAAACTCAAGCCGAAACTGGAAGTACCAGATTTGAACGAGTGACCTTTATTTTTGAGTAGCAATAAACTCAAAATGTAATGTATTACAACAACAAATTTACCTTGCTCAGGGACTGAAGTGAACTAAACCTAAAACAGAACTACCCCTAATATATACTGAAATTTGTTAAGGTTCAGCAGGAATAGTGATGACGTCCAATGGACCTTGACAATAGCAAAAAATAATTAAACTGGACTAAATAGCGGAGATCCAGGGATAGAACCCTTGTCATTGTTCAGTAAAATTTGGTTATTTTTACAAATGTATAAACTTTCAAAACTATCTAGTAGCCAATTATTCTTAATTTCCTTAACTTGTTTAAGATTATTAATATTAATATTATGTTCTTCAGTAAGAATATGCTGGGCAACACTAGATTTTTCGGCTCTACCAAACCGTGCATGAGCTAAATGCTCCTTGAACCTAGTTTGAATCGAGCGTCTAGTTTGTCCAATATATTTTTTACCAGAGTCATTACAGCTAATTTAATATATCCCCGACTTTTCAAAGAAAGGAATTTTATCCTTGGGATTACCGAGAAGAGTTTGAAGGGAGTTACTGTTGAAATAATATAATAATGAAATAGTGTAACAAGTCAAATACAACAATAATTATTTTATTAGAAATCGAGGTCAGTCTTCATGCGACACAGCGCGTGTAAGAAAATAAATCAAACATTATTTAGACTACAATGCTTTCGGGGAACTCAATCCGATCACGCAGCATCTGAAATGTTTACTCACAATATTCACGATTAGATTTAAGAATAAAGAAATAAAGTCAGTCTGAAATATACTTGCGTTAAGTTAAAACCTTCTTTGTAACAATAATAGTTTTTCATTAAATAATATTAAATTGTCGATTTGAGTATTCTTTATTATCTCTAACATCCAAGAGGTTATGGGCCCAGAGATACGTGGCGTGACTCATCTGTGAAAGATAATAAATAAAAGACTTAATCGCGAGTGAAATTTATTTTCTGAAAAACTGGTGCAATGGCGGAAAGTGCGAAATATAATGTCGAAAAGCTAAATGGACAGAATTATCAGTCGTGGAACTATTTAGTAAAAATGCTACTAATAAATGCTGATTTATGGGACGTAATTTCGACTGAATTACCAACACAGGAGGCTCAGGATAAAACCTGGAAAAAGAAGAATGACAAAGCCTTATCAACCATAGCTTTGCTTGTCGATGTTAATCAGTTAGTGCATATCAGAAATAAAGAATACGCGCGTGATGCGTGGGAAGCACTAAAGGAGTATCACCAGAAATCGAGTTTATCTAGTATGGTGTTTATACTGAAACAAATCTGCAGACTATCGCTAGAAGAAAATAGTGATATGGAGTCGCACATAAGTTTATTTCTGGATTTATTGAATAAACTAGCCGCATTAGGAGAAGAAATTGAAGACAGGTTTGCAGCAGGAATTTTGCTGGGAAGCCTTCCAGACTCATACAGTTTTTTAATAACAGCACTGGAAAGTAAACCATCGAATGAATTCACGCTTGAATTCGTAAAAGGTAAATTAATCGATGAATATAGAAGACGTCGAGAAGCTTCAAAAAGTCAAGATGAATCAGTAATGAAATCAGTGTACAAAGGTGACGGAAATAAATCTACTGCAAGTGCAGATTTAAAGCAGTGTTATTTTTGTAAAAAGAAAGGTCACTTTAAACGTGACTGTTTCAAATACAAAAAGTTTAAAAAAGAAAGGGCCAATAAGGTTACTGAAAGTAATACTGATGACATATGTTTTATGGTAAACGGTAAACGACTAAGCTGTAATGATGTCAAAAAGGATTCTGCTTCGTGGTATGTGGATTCAGGAGGTTCGAGCCACATGGTAAACTTCAAAGAATTTTATACCCAATTTGACGGTAGCAGAAAAGGTGCTGTTAGGTTAGCGGAGAAAGGGCTTTACTCCAAGATTCAGGGTATAGGAACAGGAATCATCAGGTGCGCAAACAGTGCGGGAGTGAACGAACTCAAAATAAATGATGTGTTATATGTGCCGCAGTTAGATTCAAATCTAATTTCTGTTAAAAAACTAACAAGTGCGGGATATAACGTGCAGTTCGACAACGGTGAATGTAAAATCGTCGGGAACGGAAAAGTGATAGCGAGTGCGAGACCAGCACCCGATCTGTACAAACTCTCAACCGTGGACGGAGCCGACGACGGGGCAGCGCTGAACGTTGTTCATGAACACACGAGCGATTGTCAGCATACGTGGCATCGACGATTTGGACACCGGGATATACAGGCAGTCAAACACTTGATGGAAAGAAAAATGGCAATTGGAATTAAAATTAAAGATTGCATGATTAGGGAAACTTGCAGTTGCTGTGTGAAAGGTAAGATTACTCGTAAGAGTTTCCCGAAATTTTCTCAAAGCAACACATTTAATGTAAGGTAAAGTCGCCAAATATCGCACCCCATTTAGTTTTTTGATCACCACATGCTCAAATTTCCGATATTACGATAAAAAAAACACAAAAATATACCTTAGTAATTATTTTATTAAAAGACGAACATAAATTAGTGAATTTGTAGTAATATACTTTCAGAAAAAAATAATAACAAAGGAACGTAATTTACTCATTTCTATTTTTTTACGCATAATATCGCCCCCGGGGGCGGTATTAGGCATATAATATAATCTTTCAACGTAGATTTTGGTACATTAAATATTTTTACTGCTGTTTTGTAACCCATTTCTTTTTTCCGAACTGCATCAACTGCTTTAATCATGGCATCATGATCCCACGTCTTCTTCGGCATCTAATAAAAAAACACAACCGTAGACGATATTTAATATATAATCTAGTATACTTGTTTCCTAATACCGCCCCCTAGACGATATTATGCACGATGGAGGGGGCGGTATTAGGATCTTTTATACAATCCAACAGGGTGGCTTCTCTTCGAAACAACATGCGTACAATCGCTACGCAAATAAATCTACACTCATCTCGAAGCATACCGCACAAAACTAGCATTTAAGCGTTTAAGAATGTCTAAAAATGACTAATATATATTGCAACACAAATATTTAAGGAAAAAACTCACCTTTGGTAAATAAATTAATATATTTTTCACACCACTTACAGCGATCGCTGTTTGCTCATTTGTTCAGAATGACCAACTGGCATAACGGTCCAGTAGTGCAGCATTCGCCCATAAGATTCCGCTGATTATTTTTGTAAATAACGTAGGGTGCGGTATTAGGGCAGGATGCGATATTTGGCGACTTTACCTTACTTGATTTAATACATACGGATGTTTGTGGTCCCATGAAGACTGTTACTCCAGGGGGTAAACGTTACATTCTTACTTTAATAGATGATTTTTCGAAGTATACGACAATATATTTATTAAAACATAAGAGTGAAACTGTAAAATATATTAAAGAGTTTATTCAGTTAATGAGTAACCAGTTTGGGAGGGTTCCGAAAATTATTAGATCAGACAGGGGCGGGGAGTATGTAAATAATACTTTAAGGGAATATCTAAGCAGTAAGGGCATAAAAATACAGTACACAGCAGGATACTCTCCAGAGCAAAACGGGGTTGCAGAGAGAAAAAATAGGTCGTTAGTGGAAATGACTAGATGTATGTTAATCGATGCGGATTTAAACAAGAAATTTTGGGGTGAGGCAGTGATTACAGCCAATTATCTTCAAAATCGATTACCTACCATGTCAAAACACAAGACACCATTTGAATTATGGCATAAAGTTAAACCTGACGTGTCAAATTTGCAAATATTTGGGTCTAAAGTTTATAGTCATATTCCAAAGGAACAAATTAAAAATAAATTTGATGAAAAAGCAGAGTTACTAATTTTTGTAGGATATTCTTCTGAATCTAAAGCATATAGATTGTTAGATGTAAATACAGGGCGTATAAAAATTAGTCGTAGTGTGGTATTTCCAAAACAAAACATTCAAGTCAAAGAAAAGAAGTTTGTTGATGAACAAAGAATTTATGTTGTAATATTTGTAGATAACATACTAGTTGCAGCAAAGGATATTCAAATAATTAAATGTTTTGAAGAAAAATTAAAACTTCATTTCGAAATAACAAATTTGGGTTTACTAAAAAACTATTTAGGTATCAATATTGTCAGAAATAATCAAGGAATATACAGTTTGAATCAAAAAGAATACATAGACAAGCTGTTGAATAAATTTGGGATGAAGGATTCAAAAGAATCAAATATACCGTTAGATGTTGGATATTATAAACTGAATGGAAAAGAACTCATGAAAAATACTGAATTATACCAACAACTAATTGGAGGATTATTGTATATTGCGGTAAATACAAGACCAGATATATTAACCAGTGTAACCATATTAAGCCAACACAACAAAGAACCAAGAGAAATAGATTGGAACGAAGCAAAAAGAGTATTGAGATATTTAAAGAAAACAAAACATAAAAGACTTGTGTTAGGCAAAAACGATGCAGATAATATATTATATGGATATGCAGACGCCGATTGGGCAGAAGATAAAGATAACAGAAAATCAAATAGTGGATACATATTCATTCTACGGGGTGCACCTATTAGTTGGGGATGCAGGAAGCAGAGCTGTGTTTCACTTTCTTCAACCGAAGCGGAGTACATAGCACTAGCCGAAGCATGTCAAGAAGCAATTTGGCTAAAGCAAGTAATAAAGGAATTTATCATTAAAGAACCAACAACAGTTATATACGAAGATAATCAAAGTTGTTTAAAGCAATTGGCAAATCATAAATTTAGTAACAGAACAAAGCATATTGACACAAAATATCATTTTGTAAAGGACTTGTACGAAAAACAGATTATTACGTTCAAGTATTGCCCAACTGAAGATATGATAGCTGATATGTTAACTAAGCCACTAAATAAAATAAAATTGCAATATTTATGCGTTAAAGCCGGTCTGATTGAGTAATTAAAAAATAATTATAGTTGAGGGGGGGTGTTGAAATAATATAATAATGAAATAGTGTAACAAGTCAAATACAACAATAATTATTTTATTAGAAATCGAGGTCTGTCTTCATGCGACACAGCGCGTGTAAGAAAATAAATCAAACATTATTTAGACTACAATGCTTTCGGGGAACTCAATCCGATCACGCAGCATCTGAAATGTTTACTCACAATATTCACGATTAGATTTAAGAATAAAGAAATAAAGTCAGTCTGAAATATACTTGCGTTAAGTTAAAACCTTCTTTGTAACAATAATAGTTTTTCATTAAATAATATTAAATTGTCGATTTGAGTATTCTTTATTATCTCTAACATCCAAGAGTTACCACTTGAACTGTTTGTAGGCAATGCGAAAACCAAGTTTACGAAAAATGCCTTCGAATCCTCGAGTAAATCTTGGCTCGTATGGTATAGTAATAAACTTGGTCTTACTGGTGTCTGTTTAAAAAGTCGAAGATCTTGAAACAGAATTCTTTAATTTAATCTTATTAACTAATTTATCAGTGATGTTACAATTGTAACTACGATATTTTCAATCGCAATTTTCTTAATTGTACAGAGTTCCTTATGATATCTACTTTTACTAAGAGGAAAACTAAGCAATCTATGTACAAGGAAATTAAAACTAGCCATTTTAAGTTGAACGCAATGATTAGAGTCGTTGGTTATAAATCTAAACGTATTAGTGGGTTTTCTATACATATCAAATTCTAAACAATTCCCATTTCTTATAACCAGCGCATCTAAAAATGGTAGCTTGTCATCTTTCTCCAATTCAACAGTAAATTTGATCGAAGGGAAACGTGGAGACTTCTGGAGCTCAAATCGAAGATCGCGAAAAAGTCGTCCACGTATCTAAGCCATATACGAGGAAAAACCTTTAAGCGGCTAAGGTCACTTTCAAAACGACTCATGAATAGATCAACTATGAAGGGTGATAAGGAATTCCCCATAGCTGTTCCTTCTTTCTGTTCGTAGAAGCAACCGGTTATATGAAAATAATTTTGCCGCATGCACATTGAAGTTAGAGTAATGTACTCAGCTACAATGTCATCGAAGAAACCATTTTCTTTAAGTAAATCCTCTAAATATGTCATTATATGTTTTTTTAAATGCTTTTATAAAGAATTTTTGGTTTTAGTATTTTATTAAGGTTAATTTCCTTTCATAGGAAACAAACAGGGAAACTACTGGACAGATTTTAATAAAAATTTACCTTTTTTTATACTGCGGAGGTTTGACCTCTATATCAACTCAGAGTTAACTCGAAATTTCTCTTGGGAGTTGAAATATTAAGGATCCGAATTTGCAGTTGCATACATACAATGTGTCGAGATCTGAGAGTCACTTTCCACGATTGAATTTTTATAAAAAATAAAAAAACAACAAGGACAAATTGTTCGTCAGAATAATGTTACAGTGTTAATTGAATTAATTGTTTAAATAAATAAAAGAATTAGTTATTGTAATACAATTTAAAAAACCAAAGGCTTTACAGAATTCTGGACTTAAAACTGAAAGAAGAAATTGTTTCATTTATTAAAAGAACAATTGTATTCTCTGAAACCGGTAATCAGATTTTACCATCCACTGAAATTGAATTAAACTTCTGCATTAGACCTATCCATTTATTCGAGTTTCTGATTTAAATCAGTTTATTGATTTAACATTTCAATCTGTCAAGAAGTGACCTTAAATAAACAACGGTAGGCACCTGATAGAGAAGTAATGGAAACAAAATCAAACAAGATCGTGGGGGTGCAATAGGTTTCGACTTGTTTGCACCATCCAAATGGAGAGTAGCGATTTCGTCGAATAAATTTTACGTTCGAGTATCAATTCGCTATACACATATAGATTGATACGTAGTAAAGTTAGATCGGCAATCCATTACAATTGCACGAACCGCAAACGCTCGACGAACTCCGACATGAAAACTGTTTGTTTTGGAATCCGAGAGGGCCATTGGGCCGGAGAATTGTATGTCTTCATCCATAGCTGGTGGCAGTAATAAATGGCGCAGATAATTTTATGAAACGTAATCATTCAAGTATATCTAGTATTTGTTTGCCAAACTGAAAACAATTCTAATTTTACCAAATATTTATTCTACATACTTATTATGGTTTCAATAACCAGGGTAGAGTATAAAGCAAACCATGAAACGCTTATTAGAGTGAAGGGTAGCAAATAGGGGCTAAAATCATACTAATATTATAAATGCGAATGTAAGTTTGTTTGTTACGCTTTCACGCAAAAACTACTTAACCGATCATCATGAAACTTTGCACATACACTCTTGAAGGTAGTAGAAGTAACATAGGATACTTTTTATTAAAAAAAATTAAAATTTTTTTACGAAACAAGAAAATTGTTTGTCAAAATATCGTCAAATTTAGCTACTTCAACGCCATCTAGCATCATAGTAATGAAGTTTCAACCCTGAATACTGTAATACCGGCCCACTGTATTAGAAGATCTAACAGCTAACCACAAAAATTACGGATAACCTCAAAAATGTGAATAGTTTTATACTGCATGTAACGACAGAAGAAAATAACAATAAATATAGAAAAATTAGAAACAGTTGAAACTATATTCAATTGAATTAGATATTGAATTAGATATTATCGTCACCGTCGGTGCGGCCGAAGGAATTCCGATCTTACTTGCTGATGTTAATTCTTACTCTGCTACTATATTGACTCATTTCTATTATTATACCCTTACTCTTTATCTCTCTGCGGGCGAAGCCGCGGGCAAAAAGCTAGTATCTCATACATGTGACTCCACAGTTTACAAAATTAATTAAAATAGCTTTAATTTAAAAAAAATATTCCACAATCTAAATACATGTATAAAATGCTAATGTTCGTACGTAAAGGCAGGATTTTCTCTATCACTACCTACTCCAATCAACTTCTTGTTGGGGTGGTAAATACCTCTTGGTCTCCAGGTGAGAGTAAGGGAGTTTGGTCGCGGTGGGAGGAAGTGGGTGGTTGTAGGTGGCAGAAAGGTGAAAAGAAACATTTCTGTCCTCTTTTAAGTCATACGGACTTTCGGAAAGATCACAAAATTTTTGGAATTATCTAAAAGATTCTAAAATGAGCGCAAAATGTTATTATCGACTTGAATGTTCGAGAAAGTTCTCAAACTTTCTTGAATGATCTAGAAAGTTTCAAAAATTGTACATCTACGTTTCAAAGTGATGTACATCTAAATATTCTAGAGTGTTGTACTACAAATTTCGATGTTCGATGATATATAAGTCAACATTCAGTGACTTTTTGTCAGTTAAATTGTGTTTGCAGTCGAGTGAAGATCAATTGGAAACAAGAGCGAACAGTGACCACACAAATTGAAGTGATTTCGACAAATGAAAAAGAACAGACTATTTGAATGTTCTAGAGTGTTCTAATTAAAATTCTCGTGTCACAATGTTAGTTACCATACTCCTCCGAAACAGCTTGACCGATTTTGGCATTAAAACATACATGTAACCCTTAATTTTCATCCTTCTCCATTTTTTAATAGCGATATTAGTACTGTAATAATCTTCAACTCGCAGTGGTCGATAACTGATCAATTATTATCAATCGATTAGTCATCCCCGCAAGGCGTCTACTGATGTCACTACTCACCCAGCAAACAGCACGGAGTGGGGATGAGAATGAAGCAGATCTTTTTAGAATGTTACAGGCAGTTCAAATATGTTCTAAGAAAGTAAAAAAATGTTTTATTATAACATTTTAGAATGATTTGGCAATGTTCAAAAATGTTCCAGAATCTTGAAGATCATTTAAGAATGTTTCAGAATAAACTGTTGATTGTTGAAGTCGTCACTTGTTGAAACTTGATCATAATTAAATAAAACACTGATTTTATGAAGTTTCAAGAATATATATTGTAAAAACATTACAATATTGTTTCACTATAACTATAGCTTCTTCAGGAATTTTAAACGACCAAATAGAAGTTACCAATTCTCCACTCTTGAATTCAAATCCGAAAATGTAAATTAGTCATCCCCACTTAATACTGTAATTAGGTATAAATACTGTTAGGAAAAATTGCAATGGGCAAATTTTACTGCCTCCTGAACGTGGATGTGTTCTCCAACACCGGTCACAAAGGACACGCCTTCGGGACTAGACCGCGAGAGAACGGCCGCGGAGAATGAACTAATTAATGTGATTGAGTCAAAAGAAGAGCAATGTTTGATTGTTGTAACGGTTGAGGTTACTATTGTTATTGAAATATTTGGTTTGTGTTTTTACTGTTCATTTCACAAATAAAACAATATAAAAAGTGGACGTTCTTAACAAATCAGGAGTGCGATAAAAGACCTGTGAATTTTCTAATTTTGTTTGTGTTACTATCACGTATGGTGCAACTGTGTAACCCACAGAAACACGGACTTGTGAGTAAACAATTTTAATTATTATTAAGTAAACCTGCCTATCTGATCTGCATCATAACTTATTTTGCTTCAATTATTGTTTTAACATATAAAACAAACAAAAAAATGGGCCGTAAAAGTAAAAGCCGTGAAGAAAGACATTCTAAAGATAATTCAAAACGCCATCGCCGTAGTGATAGTGATGACAGTAGATTTTTAAGCCTTATGGAAACTAAATTTGCACAATTTGAAGCTTTATTGCGTAACAATAGTTCACGGGGAAAGTCCCCGCCGGTATCGCGGTATACGCCATCGCCGCCGTCGCATGCCCTGCGAACGTCACAAAACCAGACCTTACCACGACATTCGACACCGATAACCGATGGTCCTAGCTCCTCGCGTGATCCTGTATCACCGCCACATGAATCATCAGCATCAGTACCACCAATTCAACGCTACGTTGGCCGAATGGAGTTGGTACCGGATTTCGATGCGTCAACAAATAGCATAACCATAAATCAATGGTTAAATAAAATTGATTCAGTAGGGGAACTTTATGGATGGGACGATAAGACACGAATATTTTGTATGCTTAGCAAACTCTCTGGAAATGCTAAATCATGGTACGACTGTCAGACAGAGGTCAATGCGAATTGGCAACATTGGAAAAATAAACTGTTAACTGCGTTTCCTTCGGTTCGAAGTGTAGCCGCGATAATGAAAGAATTTGTAAACAATGAAAGAGAAACAAATGAAGATATCGTGTCTTTTTATTATCGAAAGCTTCGTCTCGGTAGACACTGTAATTTACCAGATAATACAATCAACGATATAATCATATCGACACTTAACAACAATTTATTGCAAGTTAGCGCACAAGCTGCTGGGTGCAAAACAACAGAACAATTATTAAAATTTCTAATTGAATCCGATCATTCTAGTTTTATGAAAATTACAAACAACAATAAACATGACACTGAAATCAAACAAAAATCACAATCAGACAAGAATAGTATTAATTGCTTTACATGCGGAAAACTAGGTCATAAGTCTAGAGATTGTTTTAAAAATCGTAAAGATTCAAATCAAAATGAGACATGCAGTTACTGTAAACAATCTGGGCATTCGCGAGACAAATGTTATAAACTGAAATCAAATTTAAACACGACTAAAATAAATTTCATTTCAAAAGATGCTAACGAAAATAAAACAAGTTCAGTGCGGAATTAACGGTACAATTAATTCTAATACGGGCAAAACACTTTCAGAATTATCATACGGACTCCGGCCTAGATTAAAATTCGATATAACTGTTAACAAAATAGATCAGATAGATAGGCAATGTAAACTAAAGTGTTCGCGATCGGACGCAAAAATGAACTGCGACAAAAATGTGAACATATGAAAGAAAAATACGATCTCAATCGATTGGACTCCATCAAGTTTGGTGTTGGAGACATGGTTATGGTACAGCGAACTCCAATGGTCAATGGTTTGACGAGGAGAAAATTAGCCCAGAGACATATTGGGCCAGTGTAAATCACGCATGTTTTGGGCAATGACCGATATCATATTAAATACTTGTCAAAAGACAGGAGAAAATTCAAAGGAGTCGTTGCTAGCGACAGTATGGAAGTGTTTAAAGTACGACAAAAACTCATTGATGGTGAGTCAGTATTAATTATGAGCTAAACTCTAAGTTAAGAAAAAAAAAAAAGGGAAGAGAATGGTATGACGGGTCTCAGAGGGCCTTAGAGGTTGAAAGATACTTCTCTTGTCATTCATTCATGAAAAGAAAATTAAGGGTATGACGGGTCTCAGAGGGCCTTAGAGGTTGAAAGATACTTCTCTTGTCATTCATTCATGAAATAAAAGAAACGGTATGACGGGTCTCAGAGGGCCTTAGAGGTTGAAAGATACTTCTCTTGTCATTCATTCATGAAAAGAAAATTAAGGGTATGACGGGTCTCAGAGGGCCTTAGAGGTTGAAAGATACTTCTCTTGTCATTCATTCATGAAATAAAAGAAACGGTATGACGGGTCTCAGAGGGCCTTAGAGGTTGAAAGATACTTCTCTTGTCATTCATTCATGAAATAAAAGAAACGGTATGACGGGTCTCAGAGGGCCTTAGAGGTTGAAAGATACTTCTCTTGTCATTCATTCATGAAATAAAAGAAACGGTATGACGGGTCTCAGAGGGCCTTAGAGGTTGAAAGATACTTCTCTTGTCATTCATTCATGAAATAAAAGAAACGGTATGACGGGTCTCAGAGGGCCTTAGAGGTTGAAAGATACTTCTCTTGTCATTCATTCATGAAATAAAAGAAACGGTATGACGGGTCTCAGAGGGCCTTAGAGGTTGAAAGATACTTCTCTTGTCATTCATTCATGAAAAGAAAATTAAGGGTATGACGGGTCTCAGAGGGCCTTAGAGGTTGAAAGATACTTCTCTTGTCATTCATTCATGAAATAAAAGAAACGGTATGACGGGTCTCAGAGGGCCTTAGAGGTTGAAAGATACTTCTCTTGTCATTCATTCATGAAATAAAAGAAACGGTATGACGGGTCTCAGAGGGCCTTAGAGGTTGAAAGATACTTCTCTTGTCATTCATTCATGAAATAAAAGAAACGGTATGACGGGTCTCAGAGGGCCTTAGAGGTTGAAAGATACTTCTCTTGTCATTCATTCATGAAATAAAAGAAACGGTATGACGGGTCTCAGAGGGCCTTAGAGGTTGAAAGATACTTCTCTTGTCATTCATTCATGAAATAAAAGAAACGGTATGACGGGTCTCAGAGGGCCTTAGAGGTTGAAAGATACTTCTCTTGTCATTCATTCATGAAATAAAAGAAACGGTATGACGGGTCTCAGAGGGCCTTAGAGGTTGAAAGATACTTCTCTTGTCATTCATTCATGAAATAAAAGAAATGGTATGACGGGTCTCAGAGGGCCTTAGAGGTTGAAAGATACTTCTCTTGTCATTCATTCATGAAATAAAAGAAACGGTATGACGGGTCTCAGAGGGCCTTAGAGGTTGAAAGATACTTCTCTTGTCATTCATTCATGAAATAAAAGAAACGGTATGACGGGTCTCAGAGGGCCTTAGAGGTTGAAAGATACTTCTCTTGTCATTCATTCATGAAATAAAAGAAACGGTATGACGGGTCTCAGAGGGCCTTAGAGGTTGAAAGATACTTCTCTTGTCATTCATTCATGAAATAAAAGAAACGGTATGACGGGTCTCAGAGGGCCTTAGAGGTTGAAAGATACTTCTCTTGTCATTCATTCATGAAATAAAAGAAACGGTATGACGGGTCTCAGAGGGCCTTAGAGGTTGAAAGATACTTCTCTTGTCATTCATTCATGAAATAAAAGAAACGGTATGACGGGTCTCAGAGGGCCTTAGAGGTTGAAAGATACTTCTCTTGTCATTCATTCATGAAATAAAAGAAACGGTATGACGGGTCTCAGAGGGCCTTAGAGGTTGAAAGATACTTCTCTTGTCATTCATTCATGAAATAAAAGAAACGGTATGACGGGTCTCAGAGGGCCTTAGAGGTTGAAAGATACTTCTCTTGTCATTCATTCATGAAAAGAAAATTAAGGGTATGACGGGTCTCAGAGGGCCTTAGAGGTTGAAAGATACTTCTCTTGTCATTCATTCATGAAATAAAAGAAACGGTATGACGGGTCTCAGAGGGCCTTAGAGGTTGAAAGATACTTCTCTTGTCATTCATTCATGAAATAAAAGAAACGGTATGACGGGTCTCAGAGGGCCTTAGAGGTTGAAAGATACTTCTCTTGTCATTCATTCATGAAATAAAAGAAACGGTATGACGGGTCTCAGAGGGCCTTAGAGGTTGAAAGATACTTCTCTTGTCATTCATTCATGAAATAAAAGAAACGGTATGACGGGTCTCAGAGGGCCTTAGAGGTTGAAAGATACTTCTCTTGTCATTCATTCATGAAATAAAAGAAACGGTATGACGGGTCTCAGAGGGCCTTAGAGGTTGAAAGATACTTCTCTTGTCATTCATTCATGAAATAAAAGAAACGGTATGACGGGTCTCAGAGGGCCTTAGAGGTTGAAAGATACTTCTCTTGTCATTCATTCATGAAATAAAAGAAACGGTATGACGGGTCTCAGAGGGCCTTAGAGGTTGAAAGATACTTCTCTTGTCATTCATTCATGAAATAAAAGAAACGGTATGACGGGTCTCAGAGGGCCTTAGAGGTTGAAAGATACTTCTCTTGTCATTCATTCATGAAATAAAAGAAACGGTATGACGGGTCTCAGAGGGCCTTAGAGGTTGAAAGATACTTCTCTTGTCATTCATTCATGAAATAAAAGAAACGGTATGACGGGTCTCAGAGGGCCTTAGAGGTTGAAAGATACTTCTCTTGTCATTCATTCATGAAATAAAAGAAACGGTATGACGGGTCTCAGAGGGCCTTAGAGGTTGAAAGATACTTCTCTTGTCATTCATTCATGAAATAAAAGAAACGGTATGACGGGTCTCAGAGGGCCTTAGAGGTTGAAAGATACTTCTCTTGTCATTCATTCATGAAAAGAAAATTAACGGTATGACGGGTCTCAGAGGGCCTTAGAGGTTGAAAGATACTTCTCTTGTCATTCATTCATGAAATAAAAGAAACGGTATGACGGGTCTCAGAGGGCCTTAGAGGTTGAAAGATACTTCTCTTGTCATTCATTCATGAAATAAAAGAAACGGTATGACGGGTCTCAGAGGGCCTTAGAGGTTGAAAGATACTTCTCTTGTCATTCATTCATGAAATAAAAGAAACGGTATGACGGGTCTCAGAGGGCCTTAGAGGTTGAAAGATACTTCTCTTGTCATTCATTCATGAAATAAAAGAAACGGTATGACGGGTCTCAGAGGGCCTTAGAGGTTGAAAGATACTTCTCTTGTCATTCATTCATGAAATAAAAGAAACGGTATGACGGGTCTCAGAGGGCCTTAGAGGTTGAAAGATACTTCTCTTGTCATTCATTCATGAAATAAAAGAAACGGTATGACGGGTCTCAGAGGGCCTTAGAGGTTGAAAGATACTTCTCTTGTCATTCATTCATGAAAAGAAAATTAAGGGTATGACGGGTCTCAGAGGGCCTTAGAGGTTGAAAGATACTTCTCTTGTCATTCATTCATGAAATAAAAGAAACGGTATGACGGGTCTCAGAGGGCCTTAGAGGTTGAAAGATACTTCTCTTGTCATTCATTCATGAAAAGAAAATTAAGGGTATGACGGGTCTCAGAGGGCCTTAGAGGTTGAAAGATACTTCTCTTGTCATTCATTCATGAAATAAAAGAAACGGTATGACGGGTCTCAGAGGGCCTTAGAGGTTGAAAGATACTTCTCTTGTCATTCATTCATGAAATAAAAGAAACGGTATGACGGGTCTCAGAGGGCCTTAGAGGTTGAAAGATACTTCTCTTGTCATTCATTCATGAAATAAAAGAAACGGTATGACGGGTCTCAGAGGGCCTTAGAGGTTGAAAGATACTTCTCTTGTCATTCATTCATGAAATAAAAGAAACGGTATGACGGGTCTCAGAGGGCCTTAGAGGTTGAAAGATACTTCTCTTGTCATTCATTCATGAAATAAAAGAAACGGTATGACGGGTCTCAGAGGGCCTTAGAGGTTGAAAGATACTTCTCTTGTCATTCATTCATGAAATAAAAGAAACGGTATGACGGGTCTCAGAGGGCCTTAGAGGTTGAAAGATACTTCTCTTGTCATTCATTCATGAAATAAAAGAAATGGTATGACGGGTCTCAGAGGGCCTTAGAGGTTGAAAGATACTTCTCTTGTCATTCATTCATGAAATAAAAGAAACGGTATGACGGGTCTCAGAGGGCCTTAGAGGTTGAAAGATACTTCTCTTGTCATTCATTCATGAAATAAAAGAAACGGTATGACGGGTCTCAGAGGGCCTTAGAGGTTGAAAGATACTTCTCTTGTCATTCATTCATGAAATAAAAGAAACGGTATGACGGGTCTCAGAGGGCCTTAGAGGTTGAAAGATACTTCTCTTGTCATTCATTCATGCAATAAAAGAAACGGTATGACGGGTCTCAGAGGGCCTTAGAGGTTGAAAGATACTTCTCTTGTCATTCATTCATGAAATAAAAGAAACGGTATGACGGGTCTCAGAGGGCCTTAGAGGTTGAAAGATACTTCTCTTGTCATTCATTCAGGAAATAAAAGAAACGGTATGACGGGTCTCAGAGGGCCTTAGAGGTTGAAAGATACTTCTCTTGTCATTCATTCTAGAAAACAAAAGAAATGGTATGACGGGTCTCAGAGGACCCTAGAGGTTGAAAGACACTTCTCTTGTCATTCATTTCACGTGTCAAAAAAAAAAAAAAAAGAAGGAATACGAAGGGGCAAAAATACTTTACTTTGTACACTGTAGATAGTGTAACCAAATTTCTTGATGAATAAATTAAAAGTAACTTTTTGCTTTCAAAATATTTCTGTACAGGTAGAGGCGGTCTCGGGACGTGACCAACGTAGGATGGCCGACTGTTAGGAAAAATTGCAATGGGCAAATTTTACTGCCTCCTGAACGTGGATGTGTTCTCCAACACCGGTCACAAAGGACACGCCTTCGGGACTAGACCGCGAGAGAACGGCCGCGGAGAATGAACTAATTAATGTGATTGAGTCAAAAGAAGAGCAATGTTTGATTGTTGTAACGGTTGAGGTTACTATTGTTATTGAAATATTTGGTTTGTGTTTTTACTGTTCATTTCACAAATAAAACAATATAAAAAGTGGACGTTCTTAACAATACGTAGTTAAGATTTTGTTAGTTTGTAATATCTTCATGGACCTGAAGAAGCTATAGTTATAGTGAAACAATATTGTAGTGTTTTTACAATATATATTCTTGAAACTTCACAAAATTAGTGTTTTATTTAATAATGTTTCAGAATGTTAAAAAAAGTTAGAAAATGTTTTGAATCATTATGGGATGTTCTGGATAGTTCTAAATTCGCGAATATTCTAGAATGTTCCATCAAACGTGTAATATATTCTTACCAGGGCAACGCCGGGTATTGCTGCTAGTTTATTATAAATAGGATGAAAATTAGTTATCTTGGATACAAGTTGCTGACATGAAAGCGCTTCGGTCGTTTTAAAAAACTGAAGTCAGGAAACCGGTAATTAAAATCGACCTGAAATTACAGCACTTCGTTCTTGTTGGCTATTTTTTGAACCTATAGCAAGTAACTTACAATAATTATATCTGTCTATAAATTATAATTACATGCCTTTTTAATATATCCTTGAAGACCAATTTTCGGTTCAATAAATTGTCTCTTTTCCACATTCATTTGAATAAGGGGAAGATATGTAAATTTTGCTCAAACTTTACTTTTGGATGAATTAAAATGGCCTAGTTCGGTATTTAAGGCTCCTTTAATTTAATTTTACTGATAAACTTGAAAAAATCTGAAAAAATTCTATCATATGCAGAATTTCATAAGGAATTCAAGAAAAATATTTTCGAGCCGACTATCGGCTTCATTTATTTATTTAACAATTTATGAAAAAAGTAGATTTTTTTGTTTGTTCTTTTTTTTTGCTTCCAGGCATCGTAGAAATTTCAAATAAAGCTCACAAAATTTCCTAAAGATACAATATTTTCCAAACAGCATATCAATTGTTTATAACAAGTAAATTGCAAAAACATGGTAAAAAAAAGTTAATACCTCGAAAACTTTACAGTACCTACTGTAAAAACAAAAATTTATAATAAATTCTAATGAAACTACAGAAAGTTGTAGTATTTACAGTGATTGACTGAATACCTAAGCTTTGATTCGTTACAAAATATAAAGTAGTTTTTTTAGTTATTAATTTTTTAAGTTGAAACTTTGACCTCGTGTTTGTTGAGTAAAACCAATTTTTGAAAACGTTACTTGTTAGAATATTAAAAAATAGTATAAATTTCAGTAATTCATTAAAAATAGAAATTTTTAACAAAAACATCTTTCAATTTTTAATGAATGAAATAATTTGGTACAAACAGATTTTTGATTGTTATAAAAAAACTGAGAGTACAGATATTAATTATTTTATAAATTATTGATTTATTGATTATTGTAAATAATCTACCAAGTGGCGTTTTTTAAAACTTGGTTTTACTCGAGTAATACGAGATCAGTTTCAACAAAAAAAATACATAACCAAAAAACTACTTGATATTTTGCAACGAACCAAGGCTTATTTTGCTAATCACTGCAAATACTACAATTTTCTGTAGCTTCGTTAAAATTTATTTTGTTTTTACAGTACCTACTGTAAAGATTTCGAGATATAATTTTTTTTTAATTTTTTTGCAATTTATCTACTTATAATAAACAACTGATATACTGTTTGGAAAAATGTATCCCCTAGGAAATTTTGTTACGAACAATTTGAGTTTATTTTTAAATCTCTGTGATGTCTAGAAGCAAAAGACAAAGAAAGAAATGCACTTTGTACATAAATTGTTAAATAAATAGACGAAGTCGATTGCTGGTTGGTTCGAAAATAGTTTTCTGATGAAATTCTGCATACTATAGAATTTTTCAGATTTTTTCAACTGTGTTCGCTGCTTTATGCCTCGGATTCCGGACTAATAGGGGACGATATATAGACAATCTCTCAGTAATTTTACAGTAAGTACTTATAATCACAATAGCATAGTAGGTATATTTCCTGCTGGGTTAAAATTACTTCCCGACATAAAATAAACCACTTGTACAACCATTGTAACAGAAACAATTGTTTCGATAGCGGCGCTTATGATTCAATTGAGTGGCATGATAAAGTGCCGAAATGGGGCATGCGTTGAATAAAACATACCGACAGTTTACATTCCGTAAGAGGAAATAACGCCGCCCCCACTTGTGAAAATTTAACTCAGTTTCCAGCGGAAAGTTGCTCACACTGAAAGTTTCATTTCTCATTTTAAAATAATTGCTTATAAAGAACGTTTATGCCGAAAAATAACTGTCATGTCAGAGATGAAATAATTGTAAAAACTTGTTCATGCCAAACAGACGAAGTGAACGAAACAAGGGAGCCTACTACCTGCTTGCGCATAAGAATTTATTTAAAGCCAGCTAATAGGTAAAATGAGACTAATGAAGAGCGACTACTGACACAAAGGACCTAATTAAACTTTAAACTCCACGTTTTCAATGTTAAACAACATCCGACGTGATACTTGCTTTATACGTTTTGTTTGACATGCACGTCAGTTGGGACGGTAATGAGAGCGGCCACCCAAACATTGTGTTGTCTTTGACGATTCACTGTTATAAACGGAGTTCAGATTTTTAATTTACTTCTCATTATCTCCACAAAACAGGCCACTGTTTAAGGGTACTGCTCAGGACAAGTAGGCATTGTAATTAGCAGTGATTTAAAAAGTAAAAGTCCCTCATGAATCTGAATTTTTATATTTATCCATTGCAACGCCCACGAATTACAAGTAAATTATAAGAAAATAATACAAAATTTCTCATTAATCTCAATTTTGCCACAATTCAATTTCAACCCCAGATTACCAAAGGGTAACAGTGATGCGGAAGATACAAGTCTCTCAGGAATCTAAATTTTACCAATGATCTATTACGTCTAGACAGACAAACCACAAGACGGCGATGCAGAAAGTAAAACCATTGAAAGGTAAAAATTACCATTCTATAAGGCAGTAATGTAACAAACAAAAGTTTTACAAGAATTTCAATTTTAGCAATGATCAATTGCAACGTCCAGATTACCAAACAATAAGGAAGTTGTAGGAAATGGAGAAGTCTCTAAGTCTCTAAGGAATCTCAATTTTACCAGATTTCCAAACTAGAGGAAACATAGTATGGAATACAATAATTTCAACATTAATCTACTGTAATGTCCAGCTTACTAAACTGTAAGGCGCTGACAGAAAGAAAATCATTCTCATGACTCTCAGATTTGCCATTGGCAGTGATACAGAAAGTAGAATGCTTTCCTGAACCTCAATTTTACTATGGGTCTCTTGGAACGCTCAGATTATTATACCATGAGCCAGTTATACAAAAAAAAATAAAAGTGAATTTAGATTTTATTATTGATCTACAGCAACGCTGAAGTTACCAAACTGTGAGGCGATGATACGGAAAATAACATACTTTTATGATCTTCGTTTTATCATTCATACATTACAACGCCCAAATTTCCAAACCATAAGGCAGTGATACAGAAAATAAAGGTCTTCCATGAATTTGAATTTTATCATTGATCCATTCCAACGCCCAGATTTTCAAACTATAAGCCAGTGTAGCAGAAAGTTAAAGTTTCACATAAATCTCAATTTAAATAATGATCTTTTCAAAACCCATATTACCAAACCACAAGGAAATAACATACTCTCATGATCTTCGTTTTATCGTTGATACACTACAACGCCCATATTTCCAAACCACAAGGCAGTGATACAGATAATAAAGGTCTTCTATGAATTTTAATTTTATCACTGATCCATTCCAACGCCCAGTTTTTCAAACTATAAGCCAGTGTTGCAGGAAGTAAAAGTTCCCCATAAATCTCAATTTTATTAATGTTCTTTTTTAAAACCCATATTACCAACCCACATGGAAGTTATATGAAAAGGAGAAGTCTCTAAGTATTTAAGGAATCTCAATTTTACCAGATTTCCAAACTATAGGGAAATGGTATGGAATGAAACAACTTAAACATTGATCTATTGCAATATTCAGCTTACCAAACTATTAGGGAGTGATACAGAAAGAAAATGACTCTCATACTCTGAAATTTTTTATTGATCTATTGCAACGCTCAGATTACCGAATTGTAAGGCAGTGATACAGAAAGTAAAATGATTCCATGAATCTTTATTTTACTATTCTCTTGAATCGCTCAGAATACCATACAATGAGCCCATGATACAAAAAAATAAAAGTGAATTTCGAGTTTATCATTGATCTACTGCAACATTGAAATTGCCAAACTGTGAGGCGCTGATACGGAAAATGACAGACTGTCATGATCTTCCATTTATTACTGATACACTACAATGCCCACCTTTCCAAATCATAAGGCAGTGATACAGAAAATAAAGGTCTTCAACTCCCACATTTTCAAACTATAAGCCAGTGTCGCAGAAAGTAAAAGTCTCTAAGGAATCTCAATTTTACCAGATTTCCAAACTATACAGAATAAGGTATCTATGGAATACAACAGTTTCACCATTGATCTATTGCAATGTTCAGTTAACCAAACTGTAAGGCGGTGATACAGAAAGTAAAATGCTTCCATGAATCTCCATTTTACCATTGCTCTCTTGGGACGCTCAGATTACCATACCATGAGCCAGTGATACAAAAAAATTTAATCATGTGCAACTCAGCACACGTGAAAGAAGTGAAACTTCTTTGGCGATCTCTATACCTTTATAACGAATAAGTAATGTTTGTTTGGTGAAAGGAAGAGAGAGTACGAGAATTTTCAGGATTTATGTTTTAAAATTTTTTTCGCCTCCGTTTATTTTTCCAAGTGCTTAAGAAACCGTAAACTATCTATAACTACAAAGAATTAAAATTAATACACATTAAAACTCACTCCTAAATAAATATTAATTGTTGTTAAATAAACATTTACTGTAATATAACTGCTATGAGATGCCGGTCACTAACAGCTGACTGTAACACCGATATGCGCATGCGCGTCTCTCTATTGTCATAGCTTCGCGAGACGAATCGTTACAAAATGTGTCGTTTCATTGCCTTGAGATTTTACTCTCATCGCGCCCAAAGAAGTTTCACTTCAAAAATAAGATTTATTATTGACCTACTGAAGCACTGAAGTTAGCAAATTGTAAGGCGATGATACGGAAAATAACAGACTCTCATGATCTTCATTTTATCATTGATACACTACAACGCCCATATTTCCTAACCATAAGGCAGTGATACAGAAAATAAAGGCCTTCCATGAGTCTCAACTTTACCATTGATCCGTTTCAACGTTTAAGTTACCAAACTTTAAGGAAGTGATATGAAAAGTAAAAGTTTTTAATGAATCTTAATTTTACCAGTGAACAATTAAGGCGATGATATCGAACAATAAGCCTCTCATGAAGCGCGATTTTATCGTTGATCCACTCTAGTGACCAAATTACCAAACCAAAAGGAAATGATACAGAAAATACCTAAAGGTCTCTGATTTCCTTTAAATTTGAATTTATTGATCTTGCAAAAGAAATTAACTTACAATAACCACTATGACGCTATTAAATTTTTAATTTCAGAAATTACTATTCATATTTAGTAAATAAATACAAATTTTAATCAATAATTACTATGAAATAATAACACCCATTAATTATTTTACAATTAATTTTTTTTGCATATTTTGGTTTCTATAAAATTTCTAGTTCTATTTTAGACCACGATGGCACTGTTTTTGACTTCGTTTTTATTTCCACTCTAGTAAACACTTTTTTGTACTTTTAATGTTTTATATTGATTATAATGATTATACAATACTATAGAAGTGTAAACCAATAAATTCAAATTTAAAAAAAAGAGATTTGATGTCAATTATTCACCTTCCAACTTAATGGGAAATCGAATTTTTGGATGAATGAAGCCTCTAATTCACTTCCCAACGAAAATAGTTTTTCCTTTTTAATAAAGTATCAGATTTTCAGATAGAACAGAAGAAAATATCGCCAAAACCTAAAACACCGTAGTATTCATTTTACTTATAAAGCTTTGCGCATGTTGGGGCGCAGCATCATGACGTCACGCAGCGTGATGTTTTTTTGATAACAGTTTTATTACCACAGCCATGCAGATATCAAGTGATTTAATAGGAATAAAGAATTATATATTTCTTAAAATTTAGCACTAACTTGTTAGACGAATTAAGAATACCCTAACGTGAATTTAACATTCTATAATGCAAAAAATCACTCTCACAATATATAGTCGATCTCAGTTATACCCTTTTTAAAATTGTATTATGTACTTCTTGACCGATTAACAATAGCTGACGATGCTAGATGTAGCAATTAAGATTAGTAATTCAAACACTTACAAGTTCGTGATGAACGCTAGTTTTATAAAGTCCATTCCACTGTTGCAGGATTAGAAAGAGTATCAAATTGAATCTCCGAGCGACGTTCATTAATTAACAATTTTTGTCATGTTTACGGATATCTTGCAGCTCACGCTCTTAACGCTAAAAACAGTCGGCTGAGCCGTAAAAAGCGGCAATGAATAATGATGAAGGATAATCCTTTTACGAGGTCCTAATAAAGGACCTGACTGTGTCAGACTTTTCCTTCAAATATTTATGGGCCGTTGTCTAATAGGTGTCTATGCCTGCTCTTTTTACAGCTGTCGAGAATTCAAATGCCCACTTCAAAAAGAAATGGATAGAATGCCTAATTGAACTGCAGTCATCAATAATAATCACAAAAACTTTAATACAGTCAGCCAGCAGAATCTGATGCAACCTAATCATAATTGATTATCTGACATCGTATATTAGTATCTACCCTATATATCTTGATATACGTAAATGAGCACAAACTTAGCTAGAATATTTGAAACATTTGCACGATTTTAATTCCTTTGTCTACATTCCTTTTTTATGCCTTTGGTAGGTACACTTAGTCTTGTGGTAGGCAGTTTGGGCGTCACAACGGATCAATAGTAAAATTTAACATTCAGATTCACTAGAGACCTTTAGGTATTTGTATATCATTTCCTTCTGGTTTGGTAATTTGGTCACTAGAGTGGATCAGCGATAAAATCGCGCTCATGAGAGGCTTATTTGTAAGACCACTGTATAACTAAAACTTAAAAAAAAACTTTTGGGTGTTTGATTCCCACCAATATTGGTGGGCGGGCTGTCCCCCCCAACCTACACTCTTGAGCAAAGTGGGAGGGGTAGGGCGGAAGGCCCTCTTCAGCCTCCTTTAGGAATAGTGGGAATGGGTGGGTGATGGTTGGGGGTAGAAAAATGAGACGGACGAAATAAAGACAGAAGAGAAGTGAAAGACTATCTGTGGAATATTACTACCCCAGCATTTGCCTAAATGATCCAAGGAAACCACAGAAAAACTTGGACCAGAGTAGCCGACCCCGGAATCGAACCGGTGACCTTCCGAATGCTAAGCAATGATCTAGACCACTAGACCATGCCGCTCGGTATATGACTAAAACTGTACATTTTGGTTTATATACTAAACTTTCGAAATAACAAAGAAGTAGGAGAAAGTTAACAATTATTCAGATATTTAATGGGGGAGTATGTACTACGTCAGTCTAATCATCGGATCAGATGGCCATCCACACGTGGTCTGTAAAAGTCCACTGTTTACTATTTCTACTACTTTCGTGTAATTTATCGAATTTTTAGATGAGTGAATCCTATAATTCACTTGGTTTTTTCCTGAACATTCACGCATATTCATGTGTTAGTTTCGAAAATGAAATACTGTAGCTTTTTGATGCATGGCAGGCATGTTAACAAAAACGAATTGAATCACTTACATTTAAAAAAAAAACCAAATGTCGGTTACAGGTGAACCCTCTCCAAATTAAAACCAGGAACTAAAAGGGGTATATGTTAAAATTTTTCATTTTGAAAGTTACACGTTCACTGAAATAAAATAATTTTCATTTTTTTTATAAAAGGACGTACTTATGCATTCCGTAATTAGTTCCTTAATTACGTATTTTATGTGGAGTACATTTTGTGACGCCTCGTGCAATAATAAATTATGTGAATATAATTTAAATTAATAAATGGGAGAATTTAATTTGTATATGAATCATTTCTGCTGAAAAAGACCGAGATGAAATCGTAAAATTTAATTAAAAAATAGTGCTGCATAAAATGAAACCGAGCCGTCCGGACCGGGCGTTTGTTCGTGTCTCATTTCGTTTTCAAATATTCATCCTCGCTCTAGTAATAGAATCTTTGATATTCTAGTAAATTAGAGAATCAGAATGGGGCGTCTTTTGCTACGGAAACGAATTAAATTTCGACAGAAACGTAATCCATAGGAAGGGTATCTATAGAAAATAAATTATTATAATTGTCATCAAACTCGTTTAAGCAGCGATTGGAAATCTTGAATTGCCATTACGATAATATTATGCAAAATAAATCATATTAAAATATGATAAACTTATTGATGTGAAACGTCGATAGCCGCGGGTAAACCGGATTGTTGGCGTGGCGAGCGTGGCGAACGTGACGAGCGTGGCGAGTCATGCCGTAGCGACGCCCTGCCATGCGCAAGCGCCTGTGCGATTCTCTTCCCACTCGGTTCGACGGTGTCGTTTACTACATCATAGTAAACCAGAATATGGAAGTAAATTAATTATTATTGTTGTGTACATTTCACCTAATAAAAAAATGAATGATATTTCATTTTTACATGAGAAATTATTTCCGTACAGTCACAGAGGTTCAATAATTTTTAAAACCAATTAAGATAAACTGCCAATGATTTTAGCTGGAGATTTCAATATAAATTTTGATAAAGATGAATCAATGCCATTAATTACGTTCCTCCAAAAGGAATTTCAATTGCAAATTAACAACGATCCAAGAGAACCTACTACCAGATATGCAACAACAATAGATGCTGTATTTATTAGATGTCTTGATAATGTTATGTCCAATACTTTTGAAACATACTTCAGTTATCCTCGACCAATTATCACAGTAATGCTGTCAGAGGCAACATCGAATATAACTGTTAATGAAGTCACTGATTAAAAGAATTGAGTTGTCGCGACGTGAAATAATTTTTTGAATTTTTAATTTATTTTTTATTAAATAAATAGTCATCATTTTGTGTAAAAAATTCGTAATATTTGATTTTTCCATTATGCCATATGTAGTTCTTGTCATAATATGGTATTTCATGCATATTACTTGTCACATCTTCCAGGCGTCCCGTGACGGTTCACATTTTTTTATTAAATAATAAGGAGGACATTTAAAAATTTCCAGACAGATTTACTTGCTTACATCAAATTTGAAACAAAACGCTCTCCACTTTAAAACTTTGTTATTAAGAACGATTTTACTACAAACAAAAAGAAATCAATTATAAAATTTTCCCAAAAAAATAGACCACTAATTTTTAACAAGGTGAATAATATAGACACAAAATCGGAACTAGAAGCGCCACTATTTTAACTACTTGAACATGCCGAGGGTTGTGAATAATATAAAAATCCTGAGCTGATAATCAAAGGAAAGCTCAAGGGATCACGCCGAAGGATACAGAATCTCATGGTTAAAAGATTTGCGAAAATAGTTTTCTGAACCTCGGTTGCCTTTTATCTACATCCTTAGGGAGAAACGTTTTTTCCATGCAAAGATATTGAATTATACATCTGGGTTACAGGATGGATATGTCGAAAATGATGAGTCCATGTATGACATTCGATTATTACGTTTGTTGCATAGCATTTTCGGTCGACTGTACCTTTATGTCTACATGTTTTAACAAAACTTTTACTTGGTTTTGAAATAATGAATAGTTTGTTTTATAAAAAATTTAATTATCAAGAAATATTAAAAAAGAAAACGTGCTCGGGCGCCACTTTGTCAAACAAAGAAAAGAATGAATGAAACGACAACTTTATTGAGCACCGGGTAGTGCATCGGTGGTTCCTGCAGAATCCTGTAGCTTTAGAGAGCTCGAAGCTCTCTTAAAAAAAACAAAAAAAACTTGAAGAGTATATTAATAGTAAAAAATTACACACCAAAAAAACAACAAAACTTACAATTACATATGTAGCCCACCAAAAAGAAAAGTTCCCTGCTCCAATGTAGGGACTGGAAGCTGGTTTCAGGGTATAATCGGGGATTTATCGTGCTGTGTTGTGAGGCAAGAGGATATCTGTGAAACAGCTTCATGGACCAACCTTTTAATCTTCAGGGGGCCGCCTGCAGGAATTTATCGGCCTCTAACTGGTTATTGAGAGTAGTTGGAAACTAGAGCTTCGTCAATTTGCCTTTGTAAAATAGTTTCAGGATTTCTTCACCCCTACCCTTTAATCCCAGTCCCCTAATCCAACCGGAACCTATTCTAAGAAAATCTCAATGGGCTGACAAATAAGGGCACAAATAAAAGTGCTGATAAATTTCCTAAAACTAAAAATAATAATCAAATGTTAAAAAGTTGTTCGCATTGAAGATGCTTAAAAAAAAACGGATAAAAAGGGAGGAGTAGTGGTGTCTGTCGTTAAACCAACATGCACTCAAGATACACCCCAGATACCATAAAAAAATTTTGACTATTAAAAATATATAAATTGAAAGGTGAAAAAAATTTAAATTTAAATGAAAAATTTAAAAATTGGCCAAAAAGGGTCCCAAAAGATTACAAATATACAGTTAGATATTTAAAAAAGAGACCACGTGGTAATAAGGAAAATTTTGTAAAAATTAATCAAAGTTATATCAAAAATAAATATTGAGTGAATAGCAAAAAAAGATTTTAAAAGAAAAAATTTAAAATTTGAATGAATTTTACATGAACTATTATAATGCAGAGGTAAGTGGATCACAAAAAAACTCTCACGCAAAACCAAGCACAGAACACCAACAGAAAAACACACACGCACACGTCACGTCAGTGTCAAGGATCGAGGAAGAAGACCTCGAGCACCAACCGGAAAATTTCATCGATCCCTCCATCGATCGCCTAGTCCTGCGCGAAGGTTGTTAGCCTTGATGATAAGACGGAAGGTCGATCAACATTAAGAAATAATCAACAAAACTGAACCAAGACAAAGACAAACTGAATCGAAATAAATAAAACTTCAGTAACGGGATTTTTCATAGAAAAAAAACGTTACAATGTTTATTTCAGTTATTATATTTTTATGGGAAGTTTGTGATATTACCATTCTTTGCTTGCTGACCATCAGTCCTAAGAAAGCATTTATTACTACGGGGTTATTTTATTATAACCAAATTTGTCAGAAAGGTTTTTGGACCCATTGTCGTTATTTACCTATTTCATTATTATTCGAATTTCTTTCCTTTTAAAATTTCCGATCACGCGTTGTTCACGCGCTTGCACGTCATGTACCGGTCAGCACCCCTTTCTTATACTCCCATTATCATTGCTCATCCCCCTATAGCTCTATCTTTCTTCAATCGATAAACTTTCACCAATATTATCGATAAAAATACAATTCTAAACTCCACTCCAACAACAATTCTATCCTTTCTCTTATTTTCAAATTTTCATAATTCTTTTAAATTTTCAAGAGTCAGTTTTTTCAATCAATTCGGTCTTTCTTATATTTCATTCATTTTTCATATTTGCAAACGGCAAATACGGTTTTAATAAATTCAAATTTCACGGTGAAATAAGTCCATTTTCGTAGATTAAGTTTTCTTTGTTAAGTTTTTTTTAATGTGCAGTGTTTATTAAAAATTAGTTAATAAATAAAAACACTAAAAAAGCGAAGTGTGTCAATCCTTGTGTGTGTGGGTAATCTTTAAGTGAGTCAAACCAGGCGACAACAACGTACAATATTAATATTTTATCTTCCTTCTTTATTCATCAGTAAACGAAAATTTCTCGTTTCAGTAGACGGTTTGGTGGCCCACCCTGCGCCCCACTAGGAGAAACTGTAATTATGGAGGGAGCAATTCGAAAATAAATGCCACGTGAGTGATTTAATTCTAAAAAGAAAAAACTGAATAAACATAATGCAATTTGAGAGCCATGGGAATGAAGTTAAATAAACAAAAACCTTTTTAATGGTGGAAGGGAAGGACATGAGGACTTTGAAAGGACCTTAATGAGGAAATTCACAAAAAAGGTTGGGAAACGCTGTCGTAGACCTAAAGTGGAACAGGAAAGCTTTAAACTGTTGGTTAATTGTTTTTTATTGTACCTACAACAAATAAAGTAATTCTTCCCTCTAACCAACAACTTTATTTCGATCGGTTGTAAAAACATAATTTTTTACAAAAATTTTTGTTGGTTGTTCCAAAGCAACAACGAATAATAAAAGCAACAAAGGCGGTCTAGTGGTGGAGACCACTTTACACATTCGCTGGTATAGGTATATAGGATGAAATAAAACTTTGTTCGGGTTCGTTACCCTTCCATACTTTTGTTCTTTGAATACAAAAGCATTTTTTAGGAAAGGTTCGACTATTGTTCGTCAATATGGGCTTTTAATGCACCGTTATTGATGCTGCGGTTGCAAAATCCAGACTAAATGTAACCACAATAATATTTTGCAAATTTTTTGGCGTTGTATTCTCTCTCGGAATTAATTTTTTTTAATTAAACATGTAATTTTATTGATATACAGTCAAGAGTTTTTTATTAGAAGTAGTAAGTAAAGTAATTTTATGTAGACACAGAAAACACTTTTAATTTAAAAACGTTCTATGGGTGAAAGTGAGTGGATGTGATTGGCAAAAAAGTGTATTTATTTTTGCCTAAAACATTATTTTTTCTAGAAATGAAGTCGAAAATATTTTGAGCGAAATTTAGTGAATCAAAAAGTGAACAATTTCTTATAAATTTCTTAAAAAAATCTAAAATTTCTTGGAATGATCTAGATTTTCTTAGAGTGTTCAAATATGTCTAAAGAAGTAAAACAAAACGTTTTATAATATTCCAGATTGATTTGGAATGTATAAGAATGTTCCAAGAATCTTCAAGATCTTTCAAGAATGTTCCAGATTATCCAGAAATGTTGGAGAATGTTTTAATTCATTACAGTATGTTCTGGAACGCTTCCGATTTTTTAACATTGGTCTAGAGTGTTCTAAATTTACCAGAATGTTTCGAAATGATCGAGAATGTTCCAGTACCTTCAAGATCTTCCAAGAGTGATCTAGAATATTCAGAAATATTAAAAAATGTCAGTCTCAGCAAAGGAAGCAGCATGAGCAGCAGAAATTTACTGAGGATGCCAGCAGTCGAGACTGACGAAACGTCTAGTAAAGGAGGAAGACAGGACCACGGCAAAACAACCCGGAAAATTCTTAGTTACCATAATTTAGAAAGTTCCGGAAAATTTAAAAATGCTAAATAATGTTTTAAAATATTCTGGAATGTTGCCGATTTTTCCAGAATGTTTTAAAATGTTCCTAATTTTACAAGAATCCTTCGAATGTTCGAGAATGTAACAGAGCCTTCAAGGTTCAAGATCTTTCTAGTATGACCTAAAATGTTCCGGAATCTTCAAACATGTTGGAGAATGTTTTGAATCATTACAGGATGTTCGTAAATATTCTAGAATGTTCTATCAAACGTGTTTATATATATTATTCTTGGTCGGGCAACGCCGGCCATTGAAGCTTTTTTTCATATACATTTTTAGTATGGAAAGGGGCAGTTTTGACGGTCAATCGCGGTCGACGATCTAAAATTGGCAGGTCATAAGTAAATATAAATAAACACATAAATAATAAATATTTGGTAATTAAATACTCTAATGTCGATGCGTTCAATATGCTAACGCTCTGATGTGACCTTGTCTAGATTTTGTTATTTCAAGAAAATATTCTATCAGGTAACATTAAGCAGCTTTTTAAGGGAAAATTCTACTTAAAGGAAGTCCATTTTAAAAGTGGTGGCGGTTAAACGAATTTTTCCACGCTCCTTTATAAATAACTGTTAAGTGAATTTATGTCAGAAACTTTCATACACGTTTGTTAGTATAAATAATACGTAGGTAGATATACGCATTGCGTTTCAAGTTATCATTATAAATTTATTATTTATCAAGCCGTTTCCTTCAAAGGACTAATACCTCACAGCTTCTCTTATTAAACTTCTGCGTTTTAGTCGTGAGTTTCCTTTATGCGTATAATTTGTAACACGGGTGATGATAATAGGGTCGAACATAAATGCTTAAAGCTGTATATAATTTATTAAAACTTCATGCGTACACCTATTAGCTACACGCTCGCTTCTTTCAACCTAAATATATCTTTTTTATCAATTTTTTTTGAATAATTAATTTTTGTTTTAACGGAACTTTAACATGGTTTAATTTTTTAAGTTTTAATTCTGGTCATTTGGTCATTTACAGAATTTATTTGTTTTAATATTGGTTGTTGCCCCTATTAACAAAAAATGATTGGTCCACAGGAAATCCCAAAGTTTGTTTATTTTTACATGGTTATCAAATTTCCATATTTTGAGTTTCTGACCAATTTATGAATTGTAATTAAACCGAAAATAAATAATACAACTGATATAATTGATTTCTGTTTTCGTGCCGGTTCCTTTTTTTGTAATTGAAACATGTACCTTCTAAATAAAAGCATTTTATATTTGCCATTAAATAACACATTCTTTTATTATTCATTCTGATTGTTCGGTTAAAAATGGAATTAATCAAATAATCCAAATATTCGAATGAAAAATTGTATTTACATTTACGTATGAATTTTATTAATTTTAACGATACCGCACTACATAGTGTTCATTAGTCAAAAATGTAATTGTGTTGCTCAGGAAAACCAAGCGAAAGCGTACATGTATGTATAACTAAACAAGAAAACAACATTCGTTAAAATAGTTTACTGTTTGAAAATTAATTAAATATTATGAAAAAGTGCAAGTCAAAATTGACAATTTCACTCTAATATTATAAAGGCGAAAGTTTGCGAGTGTGTGGGTGTGTGAGTGTGTATGTTTGTTACTTCTTCACGTCTAAACGGCTGGAGCGATTTTAATAAAATTTGGTATGGAGTTAACTGACACCCTGGATTAACACATAGGCTACGTTTTACTGCGGGAAAATATCTTATTCCCATGGGGAAATCGATGAAAATAAATTCGCGGAATATTATAAATGCGAAAGTAACTCTGTCTGTATGCTACACAATCTCGCCTAAAATACTGAACCGATTTAAATAAAATTTGGTACAGAGATAGTCTAGAGCCTGAGAAAGGACATAGGCTACTTTTTAAAGCGAAAAAAGGGTTATAAGGGGTTGAAATAGGAAAGTTTGTGCGGAAATTCCGTAATTTTTAAAGATAGAAGCTTGAAACTTATTTTTTAGGCTTTTGATTAGATATAAATAAATAGGACATTTAATGTTTGTAAAAATTTTTCCCTAAAGGGTATAAAATTAGACGATGAAAGTTTTTGTGTAATGACGTCATCCAAAAAGCTTACGGCCCAGAAAATTAAAATATTAAGTGTAAAAAGTTATAGAGGTTTCGTTTATTTGAATCAATAATAGTAGTTGAATACTAAGCTATATAAACTATTTTAAAATATAATTAAACTATATTAATCTATAATATTATAAATGCGAAAGTAACTCTGTCTGTCTGTGTGTTACGCAATCACGCCCAAACTACTGAACCGATTTAAATGAGAATTTGGTACAGAGATAGATAATTAGATATAAAGCTAGAGACTTGAAACTTGAATGAAAGTTTTTGTGTAATGACGTCGCCAAAAAGGCTTACGGCCCAGAAAATAAAAATATAGAAGAAAAAAAATTTAAATACTGCCGAAAGCCACTATTCGACGCAGACGAAGTCGCGGACAACTGGTTACACCATAAACTTGAACTTGCTGGTCATTCTGAATATAAGGTCAGAAAAAGAGATTCCTCCTGCTTACTTATTTCAATTAACTTTCAAATGTTAAAATCAATCTTAAATAAATGGAGATACTAAACTTATACAACAGCTAAATCAAAAGCTCAATCAAATTAAGTACAAGAGATATATGAAATATAATTCAATGAAGAAATTGATATTAAAACCATAATCTCAATCAAATAGGAATCAAATAAATTTGATTTACACGAAGGTATTGATGACAAAATAAAATCTATATTAACTGCTATATCAAAATTTCATCTCATGATTTCCAAATTTAAATAAGGATTCTTTTAGCGGACTTTAGCTGCATGCCTAAAAAAATACTTGCAAATCTGTGATTAGCTCAAACTTTCTTCGACTTGATTTTTGTATTAATTTCTTTTTTAAATTTGGTGTAATTGCGCAGCATCTGTCGGTAATTAAAAATAAACTATGACGGGAAAAAGCACTGAGCATAGGTTTTCTTGTTCATCTCCTGTTTAAATTGATAAAAACTTATAATTGGCAAGCGCACGTCTGTAGCAAACCGGAACAGCGACAATCCGTGTTTCAGTTTGAAAAACATGGATTCTTATTATTTGCGGAAGCGAAATGTGATACGGCAACGACAAGAAACGAATAACGAAAAACTGAAAATTCAATATAATTCCTGGAAAGCCAGATACTGTACTTTGTAATTGCTATTTGTGTTATTGTTATTTTAGATATAACAGGGAGAACGTTTTCAACTTTTGTATCTTGAAAATACGTCATTGTACCAGCGCATCGTGAAAGGTTACTTGACCTGGACTCTCATCAGAACAAAAATTGCTAAACTCTCACAACACGAAAGCAATCATATCTATAAGTAGTTTCAGAAAATTTACTTAAACCTTGAAACTTCTATTTAAACTTAAAAGTAGGTAAGGTAAGAAATAAGTTTGATGATAATTTATAAACTTCTTTAATATTTATGTACTATATTAGAACACGATAGGTGAAATGCAGCACAATTTCCTCAATTTGTTTATTCCTAATAAAGTTTACGCATAATTGAAGACCTGAAAACAAAGCGGAAATTGTAGAACCACATCAATAAAACGGAAACGGACCCTAGACCGTCGCGTCGGACTAATTGGAATAATCGGAATAACGAGACCCATTGGAAATCGCTATTGCTAAATGTCAACCGCAATTCGAGATGAAAGTGCTTTCCCTGCTTCCTTTATTAATATGGATTTACGAAACGCGAAACCTCACAAAGACACAACCACCATAAACTAAAAATTATTTGTTGTTCCTATACCTTTAAAGTTTATATAAATAAAAATATTAACCAATAAAAGAAAACATTAACAATAACAATTTATATACAAAATGAAAAAAAAAAGCAAGTAATACGATTAAATAAAAATATATACAATCAAAAAGCGGAAATTAACAAAAATAGAAAAAATTGAACAACAGAATAAATATACGCAAAGTAGATACCTTACTATCGCTGGAGCAGATTATAGACTATGTAAAGAGGAAATTTACAAGGGATTTAATATGGAGTTTCAGAATGTAAAATCTAATACAGTGAATAAGTGTCAACTAGTATATTTCATTGACCCCCCTCCTCATTGTGTCACAGAACCGGCGAAAACACTACTCGTGAGTATACGTAAGTGCATACTGTAGTCTGATGTTGTCTTAGTAATTAATTTATTACGTTACATAACAACGTTAAATTTATATATATGGTTAGACCATCATCTACCGTTTTGATTCCAGGTTCATCTAACTTTTAGTACAAGACCTTTTGTGGTTCGTTAATGTTATTTGGACGGGCAAATATTGAAGTAATAATATTTTATAAATGGTCATTCATTCTCAACCACTACCACATGAACCATCCCTTTATAATTCAGTAGGTATTGATTTCAAACGTGAAAGCTATAACTTGATGTTAGCTTTCAGTTCAGATACCTGACAATTTCCAGCGAACATAAATATTTCAGCGATTCTCGCCGTAACGTCAACCATACAATTTATGTGTCTATTAAGGATGCTTGAGTGGTCATATAGTGAAGCTTACAACTATCATCTAGTAGTCAAAGAAAACATTTATAAATATTATTATTAACAGTGATTCAAATTTGATAAATGTAATAAATAAAACACAAGTTTTTTAGATGTTTCAACAATAATTTAATGTCCTCGACAATATTGTTTCGACCCACATGTGGTCATTATCAAGAGTAAACGATCACTAAAATTAAAATTGCAAAAATGCGCATATATCTGTACATCAATGGTGGGGATACAAATCTGAAAATTGTTTTACAATTTTGTTAGTAGTAGCGGGGTGTTATTAGTGGCTAATTCTATTTGGTAATTTGTTACATATTCACTATTGGTGTAGATATGTGGACGATGTGTTTTGTATTTGGTTAGGTACATCGAGACAATTAGATAATTTTTTGAAACTTTTAAACAGTTTCAACAAAAACATACAATTTACGAAAGAAATAGAACTAGATAAGTCTTTAAACTTTCTGGATTTAACTGTCTCACACTTTGATAAAAAATTACAATATAACATATATAGGAAGCCCACCACGACGGATACTGTTATACCAGCTAATTCGAATCATCCTTATAAGTCAAAGCTTGCAGTTTTTCATAGCCTTCTGCACAGATTAGTAAATTTACCTCTAAAAAGTGATGATTTCGAAAAAGAATTAAATGTAATAAACCACATAGCTTTAAATAATGGTTATAAAACTTCACTAATTACTACATTATTAAAAAAGAAAACTCACATGCTTTCTAGATCTTTACTTTTTAACATACCTACCACCAAGACTGATCATATATATTGTTCTTTTAATTTCATTAATAGTAAAATTAACCACAAAATAGATTCATTCTTCAAAAAATTCAATATCCAAGCGGTTTCCTCCAATAAAAACAACATTAAATCCTTTATTGTAAATAACAAACCCAAATCAGACCCACTACAAAAAAGTGGTGTTTATTCGTTAAATTGCGTTGATTGCAATGCAATATACATAGGTCAAAGTGGACGCTCGATTGGGATTAGGCTAAAAGAACATTTATACTCTATAAATAATAAAATATTAAGCACAGGAATGGCAGAACATTGTGTTGTCAATAACCATAAATTAGATAAGGCCAAATTATTACATTCAGCTTCAAAAAGTAAAAAATTAAACCTTTTGGAATCCCTAGAAATTAAGAAAGCTGTAAATTTGAATAAAAACTTAACAAATTACCAAATAGAATTAGCCACTAATAACACCCCGCTACTACTAACAAAATTGTAAAACAATTTTCAGATTTGTATCCCCACCATTGATGTACAGATATATACGCATTTTTGCAATTTTAATTTTAGTGATCGTTTACTCTTGATAATGACCACATGTGGGTCGAAACAATATTGTCGAGGACATTAAATTATTGTTGAAACATCTAAAAAACTTTTGTTTTATTTATTACATTTATTAAATATGTTTCACCAAATGGTCACTATTGATAGTTTGATTTAAATTTGGACAGCTGATGAAAAAGGGACAAAAACTGTTCTTCTTCCTCCTCTATTATCTTAACATGATTGTAGTTGTAGGATCATCTTGTCATAAATATTTTTCTTTCATCTAGATCGTAAAACTTTGAAAGGCTACTGACAAAAAGTCTTGCAATAAAGATACATTTCTAGGAGTAAAACTTGACGAAGTAGTTTTTCACAAAAAAAATTATTTAACAATGTTTAATGTAACATGTTTCATGTATAGAATAATATCCATTTATTCTTTTCTTAATTGTTTAGAAAGTTTCTTTGAACAGTTACTTAGAAGGGTACCATTTGTATATTTTCTAACTTTTTTGTATATCTTGTTGACATTTATAGGTACCACGACTAATTGTTGAGACGTCTCCTTTGTTCCCATCACGGTCCTCTTTTTACCATCCACTTTCCTCTAAATAAAATTAATGACCGGACGCCACTTGCATTCCCATTCGAGATATCCTTTTGTACCCTATTACATTCGTTACGCTCTTTTACCATATGTCTTCATTCACTCTTTCATAATTTTAGAAAGTGTTTGTACTCATTGTCCTTCTTCGAATTGCTTTCACTTCTTTGATCCTATTCTTACCCTTTCTATACCAAGCAATTCCCGAAATTCTATCTACTCCTATTGTTCTCCCTACTGCCAGAAAAACTACACAACTCTGGCACAAACAAATCTTGAAAGACAGATAAAATCAGTATCCCAGAGACCTTCCTGCGGCACTTACTTACCTAACTTACCTTTACTTATCAGTATCCCAAAGATATTCCTGCGGTACTCACCTAACTTACCTTTACTTACCAGTATCCAAGAAACCTTCTTGCGTTACTCAACTTACTTACTTGCCGAGGGCAAATCATACCTACTTACTTACTTATCAAACTTATCCTACTTGCCGAGGGCAAATCATACCTACTTACTTACTTATCAAACTTATCCTACTTGCCGAGGGCAATACATACCTACTTATCTTACCAAACTAATCCTACTTATCAAACTAAACTTGTCTTACGTATCCTATCCAACTACCCTACCTACTCCAACGTCTCAACATTAATCATTTCATCAATCTTATATCGTAATCATCCTTTTCAATTCCTAGTTTAAGTCATTGTATATATTTAAATAAATCTGTTCCTGTTATCACATATTCTTATTATCACTTACCTATATAAACCTACGAGAACTACCTATACCACCGTAAAAAGTAGTATAGGATCGCTCGTGTAATTTCAACGCGAACGAACATAACATGTTTCGCAAAAATTTTTGGCTTCTTCGGACAGTGAGTATTTTCTACTACACCTAAAGAGTCGCATCACATTTTAAATACTAGGTTGCATTTGGGGGTGGATATAACATTAAAAAAGATTAAGGCGAGGGGAATTATTTCCTCCTGTCAGCTCATTTAAAATTGTTCTGTTTTTTAAACTTATTTATTTCTAAATTTTCTATGAGATTTAATTTTTTGCTTTTATTGCAGATATGTAATATTTCAAATTCGTCATTAAAATTATGATCTTCTTCTGACAAATTTGAAAATTACATATCTTCAATAAAAGCAAAAAATTAAATCTCATAGAAAATTTAGAAATAAATAAGTTTAAAAAACAGAACAATTTTAAATGAGCAGACAGGAGGAAATAATTCCCCTCGCCTTAATCTTTTTTAATGTTATATCCACCCCCAAATGCAACCTAGTATTTAAGATGTGATGTGACATTTTAAGGTTTAGTAGTAAAAAGCCAAAAATTTTGGCGAAACATGTTACATTAAGCATTGTAAAATTAAAAAAAATTGTGGAAATCTATTTCGTGAAATTATATTTCTGTATTATGGATTTTCACTAAGTTAAAGTCGAAACTACCTATATTCAATACATTTCTTGTTGTAAATCAATTAATTGAAACTGAAATAATTATAAATAGAACACAAATATGGACACATGTGAAGGTAACAACAGGGCTAGAACTAATAGACTAAAAATTGGAGACGAGGTTGCCTATTTCCGATATCAGGGAATTCAGATACATAAATGCGGATGAACAAGTCGATAGAAAGAGATACAAAGCAGTGGTGTTATACGAAAATGGTAAAACTTTCGTTGACTGAGAAGGTTAGAATCGAGAAGGCATTGATGAAAGTAAAAGAAAAGAAAGCTTCACGAAAGTATAGAAGTAAAAAGATAGGTAGGATGATGGGACACTTACAATACATGAACAGAAGAAAAAAAGCAGGAACACGAGTAAAAAGGGGCAGAAGAAGACCTAAATTACATTACTCTTTACAAGTAGTTAGAAATGTGGAATTTTCAATGGTTTGCCGGAAATGAGGAGATTTGTTTAGTGTATTTCCCCTTCTACTCTTTTCCATCAATTTTCGGAATGACGACTTGTGATTAAATTGTTGAATTTTGTGACAAACTTAGTTCTATTAATGTTGACTGAGGAAATTAAGTGGGTGTTCTGCAAATGTTTGTTTTCCTACCTACTTTTTGAAATTTATTCGGTTCTACGATCCTTCCACGCATTTGCGAAAATAAACTAAATTACTTCATTGATAAACTTTACTAATTAAACCGTAAACTACTTAAAAGTTCAATTTTCTTTGAGTTTTACAGCTCTGGAGCACATCCTCACGAGCAGCCTCGACTTCTACATACAATCTCGTTTTATTTTTGTTTCTTCAATCATTACCAAAAGATATAATAAATTTAATTAATTTAATTAATTATGTAGTACAAAAAGTCTTCACGACTTTCATTTTTTTAAGTGTACCTAAAATTTCTAAATGATAGCCTTTACTTACGTAAGAAATAACTCTGAAGGCGGTCCAGATTCAACGAAACGACAGTTAATTACATTCGAAACTAAAATTTATAAGCCTGTGCATGAATAAGAGAAGGTTCTTTGCAAAAATAGTTTTTACGACTTTTAAATTGAGTTCTGAGAGAGCGACGAAAGTTCTGGCGCAACAACAACTTCAACGAATAACGAAACGAAGAAACAGACTGGGAACGTTTAAATAAGTTCTCCGATGAAAAATGCAAAGATGTATATTGCATTTAGGGAAGTTACAAGTCGGACTGCTTGAAACTATCGTATGTACGAGTACATTTCTGCCTAGTACTTCTGCAACTTAAACTAATAGATACTTGTAAAATTTCATAGCTGATAGCTTTGATTTTGTTGGGATTCTATTTGCAGCCTTATTAATAGTCAGTTAGTAGTGACAACTAGTTAGCTACCAAGAGCCTACTAAGAAAATTGTATTGGTAATGACTACTAATGAATGCTGGTTAAAACGAAAGTTTGATTTTAATGAAGGGAATTTAAAGAACAAAATTTCGTAAAAGCTATAACGAAAAAACAATTAACTTTAGTGAACGGTGAACTCATGTTCGGCCGCTTATAACGAATTAAATCAATACATCTTTCCTAAGGTTCAGCTAAAACGACTGAATTTCGATTGCATAGGGTAAGAGTACCAGTGAATGAACAGTACCAGTAAATGAACAATTCTGAACTAATATACGATTCTTAAGCTTCTGTCGCATTTCTCTAACTTATTGGGATTTCCTATAAATCCCTCTTACTCTGTTTTATTGTTGTCTCAAACAGTATTAAGTTCCATTCCACCGATTGAAGACAAGAGCATTTTTTTGACAACTGTTTTAGCTAACCAAGGTGTTCCCTAAGAGTTAATAAGCGAGCATGTAAGTAACAGCAGTGTATAATAAGAGTACTAGATTTGGTCGCCTCATAATTTTTGATAATTTTAATACACTGTTATATTTCTCGTTATAATAACTGCTAACATAACCTGAAAATACAAATTATCATCGCAAAAACCGGCAAAAGTATTGTTCATTCACTGGGTCGCGTAGTATTCCCAGTAAATGAACAATATGTTCATTCATTGAAAACTAGTGTGAATACGCGTTTGAGCACATTTTCGTCTTTAAGTAATCGTCTTTTAAGGCGATTCCTTAGTTTTATATTTACATTTACACGCAAAATGTCCTTTATTCGTATTATATTTTCAATTTTCTCAATTGTTCTAATAAATTTTACCATTTACTTTCTTAGTTCATTTATTGGAACAATGGTATTCATTTACTGGTATTGCTTGTTCATTTATTGGGGTTTTATGCAGAATTAAATAGTTATATTCCCTTTCAATTCAAGATTAAACGTAAGTGAATTCTTTAACCGTAATCCTAATCATGATTAAATAAGATGTATGTATAAACTAAGATCATATTTTAATATAACATAATTAATTTATAAAGATTATCCAAATTCTGTAAATGCCTTAACTGTTCATTCACTGGTGCACTTACCCTACGTCGCAGAAAAACAATAAATCGACAAAAATGTTTTGTTTTAGTCTGACAGGGTAGGTTTATAAAAATACTCGTGGCGTGTCAGCCAACCATAAATGGTTTAAGAAATTTGTAATTTTAATGGTATTTTTATACTGTAAACTGTAACATGAACCATAAATGTCTATTTATATACATTCTTCTAAGAGAAAAGTTACTACCGCGGCAGTAACAACCGGTTATAGGTGCGATAATGTTTTACTACATCCGGAAATGTTTTATTATTATTGCTGTAACATAGCTCACGTGGAAACGCTTTAATGGCCTATGGTCGTATTACGAAGCAAGTGTTTATAGAATGAAATACAATATCTCTCAAATTTATGAGAATATTAACTACCTTTAAAATTCATATTCATACGTTTATTACAAAATGAACTGAATAATTAATTAGTTCTTACTGTAATTAAAAATAAATGCTCTGCTACATGGGTCTTACTATACCTTATGTATGGCATTCACAATGACAAAATACAGCAAAAAAGCCTAATAACATTTTACAATCCATGATTTGAACCTAAAAGTTATTTGAACAATAGGTAAAATACACCGACAGACATTACAGTGATACCTCAAGATACGAGTTTAATTCGTGCCGTAACCTTGCTCGTATTGCAAAGAAATTTTCCCCATTGAAATTAATTGAAATGTCATTAATCCGTTCCAGCCCCAAAAATGCAACCACTAATTATGTTTGTTACTTGTTTTTGAATAAGAAAAAATGTATTTATAGAAGACAAATATTGTATAAAAAAAATGTGAGCCGTCACAGGACGCCTGGCAGATGTGAAACTCAATTTTTTTAATCCGTGATTTCAGTTATAGTTATATTCAATGTTGCCTCTGACATCATTATTGTGATAATTGGTCGAGGATAACTGAAGTATGTTACAAAAGTATTGGACATAACATAATCAAGACATCTAATAAATACAGCATCTATTGTTGTTGCATATCTCGTAGTAGGTTCTCTTGGATTGTTGTTATTTGCAATTGAAATTCTTTTTGGAGGAACGTAACTCATGGCATTGATTCATCTTTAGAAAAATTTACATTAAAATCTCCAGCTAAAATCAATGGTATTTTATCTTTATTGGTTTTAAAAATTATTGAACCTGTGTGACTATACGGAAATAATTTCTCATGTAAAAATGAAATATCATTCATTTTTTTATAAGGTGAAATGTACAAAACAATCATAAATTAATTCACTTCCATCTTCTAGTTTACTATAGCAAACGACATTGTTGAACCGAGTGGGAAGACAATCGCACAGGCGCTTGCGTATGGCAAGGCTTCGCCACGTTCGCCACGCCAACAATCCGGTTAACCCGCGGCTATAGATGTTTCACATCAATAATAAAAGAAACCTTCCTCATTTCTTTTTTATGATTTCACGCTTTAATTCAATAGACATCATCTTTTTATGAGTACCTACTGACTTTCTTCGGGCCCATGGTTATAGAAAGAAATGTGGTAAAGTATATAAAACACAAAAAAAGCAAAGATGCTTCGACAGCTTTTCGTCGTATCTCAAATGTCGCTCGTATTTCAAAACAAAACTTCGCCTCGCTCAACAGCTCGTATCTCAAATAACTCGTATATTAGGGCACTGGTATCTCGAGGTACTACTGTACTCATATTCATTCCGTCTGAAAACTGCAACTACGTATTTGAAGATTGCCAGGGTCGGCGTCAAAACTATAATAACAAAAAAGAAATCGTTTTTTGCTTCAAAACTCTAAAGTGACACAATATTATATGTTCCGAATGCTACCAAGAACCCATAGTTTCAATATTAGTCATTATAAGTGCCAAACCCTGTATTTTTCAGTTTTTTTCTTCTAAAATATATTTGCAAAAAGAATTTTGGGACGTTAAAAAGTACTTTTTTCTTAATATATTATACGAACGTTTTTCTAAAAGCTTTTGAGTTTCTTAATAGTTTATCGCAGCCACTTAAAGAAACGTTAGTTGTTTATGTAAATAAAAAAAAAAGTTTTTTCGCTCCTTGGAATTGCTGTAAACATTCTCATTCTCTATTTTAGACACTAGTACGCTTAGTATGTAGGTTCATTTCAATTAAATGCTTTTTTTTGGACTTTTTATTAAACAAGAAACACAATGTCCAATAACTTAATTCTATATGCTTTATAGGTACCTTCTAACTTAACATAACCTCCCTTTTTTTAATTTTTATGAAACACACTGTATATTTAATTAATCTGCAGTCAGAGCATTATGAACGTATTTCATTAAAATTAAAATTTTAATTTAGAATTCATATTTCATTATTCTAATGTTAATACATATAAACTAAAGAACATTTCCACAAACCGAAAAATCGCGTCGACTTCTTTAATAAACTTTGAGATTCGCACGTTCCTGCTAACAAAATAAAAACAAAGAAAGCAATTCGGAGTCGTTGTGCAACCGTTTGCGAAGACTTTTAGCATTCTGAACACGAATTATTAAAGTGAAAAGAAGCACACAAAGAGCAAACGGAACGTCGTCTGTCGGACGCGTTGGCGATGGTGACGCAGCGCCTTCAGGAAAGCCTTTACGACGACTATTTTCCTTATGCTTTTCGCCGGGACTTTCGAAAACATAACTGTCAGCTTCCACTGAACTGGGCCTCCTGTTTTATTCATACGAATAGCACGGCTTATCGCCCTTCCACTATTTTCCTTTCAGAGGCTTACGACTACGAAATTCTATCTAATCGGGTCAAGAAGGGATGTTCGCATATCACGTTACCATCGGAAGACACAATCTTGCCGAATGTGAAAATTTTTTCAGGCCTCATGTCACCTGTTGCTAATATGGAGAAAAAATCGCAGAATAAGATATAGCCATACCCACGTCAAAATAAAAACGGGACAGAAAGTTATAACATAAGATAAGACACATCAGAGTGCGAAGAAACTTCAGAAAAACCTCAATAAATATTACCTATTTTATTTTTATTTGTCAATGGCCAATGTACGATGGTTTCTATTTTTGTAATTTATGTTCTAAGCGGCAGTGGCGGTGTTTGCGTTTTACAAAATCCAAAATTTCTTGAAGAAACCTTTTTAAAATAAATCTGTTTTTTATTTATCATACCATAACCTTCATGGTCATGGCCAAGGTCAATATGAAATTTCCTTTCTCAATTCCTCGAGCAAACATAACATTATCCTTTTTAGAGAATGGAAATAATAGGACGATGTAAGGTAGGTACCTGCAGATATTGTTCTTTGATGTACCTAATGTACCGATTTGTCAAATATTCTTCTCTTACTATAATCACGTAAAAATTACAGGGAACTCTCTACCATCTGGCTACCTATTTCGCCACCCTAACTCACTTCTGACTACTTTGTCTTATTTTTGATATCTGGCAATTTTCTTATTACAAGCAAAAAACATTGAGCATAACCGTACTGAAAGATATTTTCAACACAATGAAATGGTCAATTTAAATCCCACGACTTTCGTAAAAGTCGAGTTTCAAACCTATGCTGTGAACATCCTAGACCTCTTTAGACACCCTGTATATTTTAATTGCCCTGTTGCAGTTTGACTAATAAACTATTCATTTAATTAACATATTGTAAAACACGTTCGTAAACTAGCCACAGGGTTTTGATTAAATGCGCACTTAATATTGTTACTAACTTACTAACCTCATATTTAAAGTTGCAATTAAAAAGTTTAACGTCCAAAATGGAAATAGTTACTCTGCAACCTAATAGTTCGTTACACATACGTACGTAATTTAAAAAGCTAATTATTCCGGACCAACATAAAATAAACATTGCATTTTAAAGGATTTAAAATATTTAATCCAATTAAAACCGTTTACACAAAATTTTACATGGATAGGAAATCTGGCTATTTCAGAGGGACAATTTATTCCATTTTTCCCGTCAGTTAAAATGTTAATGTCAATCTCGTATTAATTCATCACCATGCACTAAACGAGTCGGATATTTTTGATTTAATAATACCACGTTTTCCAATACAATAAGAGCATTATTGCTCGTATGCTTTCCTACGTTTTTCATTATTTATATGTAAATGGTTATTTAGAGAAACCATATAAATGAAATGCAAACAACATAATTTGTTCACTGACTTAGGGATTTGCAATAACGAAATTCATTATGCGAATTTGTTTATAATTCGAAATAAGAGTTTCTACCCTTCCAATATAATATTTACGATTGAATGGAGCATAATCAGGTCCTTGCTCAGTTGAGCTGAGTAAACAGCGGCAACCAATCACACTGACCGACTGAATTTAATAAGAGTAGTGTACTTTGACCGATTTTGTAGCAAAAAAAGAGAAGGGGATTATTCTCCCCATGTAAGGTTCCATTCCTTTATAAACAGACTTTTTTCGGTACCATTACCTCAAAATAGTTTTAATAAAGAAGGTAACACTCTGAACCAAATTGCAACCAACAATGGATACAGTGATTCCCTTATCTATCGATTAATTAATAAAAAACGGAAAAATATATTGAAGAATAAATTTTACTTTAACATACCAACAAAAAATGACAATAAATATTGTTTTATTAATCATTTACCACAAGTAAGCTCAAAAATTGCCAATAGATTACAAAAATATAAGGTAACTCCAATAGTAGTGAATAAAAAGAATTTAGGTTCTCTATTGGTAAACAACAAGGAAAGACGAAAAAACACAGAAAAAAGTGGTGTATATGAGATTAAATATAAAGACTGCGATTATATATACTTGGGCCAAACAGGCCGTGCTATTAAAAAACATTTAATTGAACAATAAAAATCTGTAAAACACACAACGTATAGTTACAAAAACTTTTATTGAACACAATATATATTTCAGCACACTGTGCCTTCTTCAGGTGTAGAAGTAATATAAAATAAACCTAAAACAATTTGACATATACTAAACTTATTAGCTAAAGAGAGAGAGAGGAGTTTACAAACATAGCTTAAATATTTAATAGAGGAGAATTTACAACGTCTATTTGATCATTTATAATAACACCCAATTTATTAAATTTGTTAATTTCCATTGACTCTTAACAAGTTTAACTTTATACCTTTACTTTCTACATGTAAACTTTATGACTTATAGGATGCTGTGATCTAGCATTTATGATGGTATCTGTCTGCGATTCTTTATGAAAAATAACGAAGGAGTGTTTATTATTTACATTTTGGATAGTTAACTCTAAAAAATTTATGGATTTGTCTACTTCTTCTTCTAGTGTGAATTTAATATTAGGATGTAAACTATTTACTAGGTTAAAAAGATTTTTCAATTGTCTGTCTGTACCATTGAATCTTAAGATGATATCCTAAAATGTTTCAATGGTACAGACAGACAATTGAAAAATCTTTTTAACCTAGTAAATAGTTTACATCCTAATATTAAATTCACACTAGAAGAAGAAGTAGACAAATCCATAAATTTTTTAGACTTAACTATCCAAAATGTAAATAATAAACACTCCTTCGTTATTTTTCATAAAGAATCGCAGACAGATACCATCATAAATGCTAGATCACACCATCCTATAAGTCATAAATTAGCTTTTTTCCACTCCAGTCTTTTTAGATTACTATCAGTACCTATGTCTGTAGACAATTATAATAAAGAACTAAATAGGATTTATGTTATTGCAGTCAATAATGGTTATAAACCCGCTTTGATCACGTCTATCTTAAACAAAAAACTAAAAACTAAAACATTAAGCTTAGTATACCGACTCAATAGAGGAAAACCCTCAAAATTTTGTTCAATTTCATTTTTAGGCAATATTTCATTAACCATAGGCAAATTTATTTCTCAACGTACAGATTCATTTATGTCGTTTAAAACCAATAACACTTTAGGTAGTTTTATCAAAAATAACAAAGATCCTACTAAGAAAAATGCTAAATCAGGAATTTATCAATTAAAATGTGGTACTTGTAATAAAGTCTATGTTGGTCAGACAGGGAGAAGTTTTAGTGATAGGCTTAAAGAACATAAGAAAAGTTATGAAAATAAGAATTCTAATTCTACGTATGCGGAACACTTGTTAGTTAATAAACATAATTTTTGTGACAATTTTAAAATTTTACATGTAGAAAGTAAAAGTATAAAGTTAAACTTGTTAAGAGTCAATGGAAATTAACAAATTTAATAAATTGGGTGTTATTATAAATGATCAAATAGACGTTGTAAATTCTCCTCTATTAAATATTTAAGCTATGTTTGTAAACTCCTCTCTCTCTCTTTAGCTAATAAGTTTAGTATATAAGTTAAATTGTTTTAGGTTTATTTTATATTACTTCTACACCTGAAGAAGGCACAGTGTGCTGAAATATATATTGTGTTCAATAAAAGTTTTTGTAACTATACGTTGTGTGTTTACCTTATTATGGAGTTACAATCATTTAACGCTTCATCTATTCAATACAAAAATCTGTATCACAAAATTCAAAAAACACAAGTCCCGTAAACCATTTTTTACAGAACAACCACACTTTAGACATAGATAATTTCAGATTAATACATATTGAATACAAATGCAAAAGATAAGACTTACTGGAAATTTTAGAAATAACCAGAGCATGTAATAATAACAAGAATTTATTAAATGACCAGGTAGACTTTAGGGTTTCCCCTCTAGTAAAAGCGATCACAGGTAGTTCAAAATAATGTTATCTACTTCTACCTACATAGAGCAAAATATTTAGGGATGTTTATTGATATTTGTCAGTGACTATTAACTCTTTGAAAATGGCATTATAGCCGAAACATGTCGAGTTTTTCTCAAAACAAAAAAGTGAAACAAAAACCAAGTGTTTTATTTTAATTCGTTTACATTTTTAATACACACGTCCAACATTGTCGATAACTAGTAGTTGAATTAGTGAGTTTATGCCTTTGAAAATCAGTGGGCCAGTATATGTAAATTGTATAAATATAATCCGGCCAAAAAGAAGGGCTGTAGAATTTTTTTATTGATGAAAAAATGGAAACTACGTACATTGACGTGAAAAACTGACTATGGTACCGTTTGACTAATGCGCTACATATTTTGAGAATTTACTATTAATTATGAGGCAGTAGCAGGACTACTAAAGCAGTGCACCAAATTTGAATGACATAAAATCGAAAATTAGTTCATTTTATTAAGACATTAAGGTTAAAACTGGCACATGGACATCGGTGTCCCTACTAAAAAATTAAATTAACCTGCTCCCATACGGTTATTACAGAATAGTAAACGTAAGACACATAAAATGTTTTCCAAGATATATAATCGCTGAGGTGGGAGGGTTTGTTTCAATTGCTTCTATTTGTTACAAAAAAAATCCTATTTTGCCCTTTTATGCATCATACAGATATTGTTTCGTGAGTATAAAGAAGGAAAGAATAAATTCTGGACTGACTTTTTAGTTCAGGACTTTCAAAGTTCGCGAGATTTATCGCTGGCGCAAAAATGTGCCAACTTCTCTGGTGGGTTGCTAAAGAAGGTAGTGGTGGCTACGACACTGATGCGAAATTTCATTTGACGGCTCCCAGCAGCAGCAGCAAAAACTCGCGTTTCTTTCTTCCGGGTTGTATAGAATAAAAACATGCATATACATCAAATAAAGTCGATCGTAACGTCTTTGTGGCAGCTACAAGTGATTTATTGCTGACACTTTAGATACGGCTCACCGAATTGGTCCTGGGAAATAGGGCATTATGTCGTGTAATTTTGGCAATAACGATAACGAAAATAAAGGGAGAAAAAGGCGTTCATTGCGGAAACCCCATTTTTGATGAAAAATGTTTTTGCCTCTGTATACAAAATACCATATACCTGAACGCATGTGTGTGGGGGCAAATGTGCGTTAGTTGTACGTATGAGTATTAAACAAATATGCTACATCATGCTAACAACATGCTGTGATGTATGGATCAATTAAAACTGGTAAAAAAAAGTGGCAATCTTTTCAATTGGCTAATGAAACTTTTGGTCATAAAGTTTTACTGCAAAATATAAAGTTACTTATTCACTAACTCATACAGTAGTAAAATGTCAGTTAGACCGCATGTAAGTTAAAAGTGAGTCAGAAGAGGGTTAAGGTGGCGAAGCGGGAACCTTTCAAATTCACACTAATACTCTAAGCGCAAACGTTATTGTACTACAAAACATGATAAACATTTATTCTTGTAAAATTTTTAATAATAATAAAACAGCCGTTTATAATTTTTAATCTAAATAGAGTGATACGTGAGTAAATTTCACTTATGCGTAAGATTCTGTGTGCCCCCTTTGGAGGTCACAATCCGAACTTTCCGGTCTCTGACTTGATATTATGTTCTAATCAACAGAGCAATTTTTCCTTGTCCTAGAATCCTAAGTGACTATTACATTTTTGGCACCAATTTCAGAAATGAAAGGAACATCTTTCATCTAGTTCGTTTATTAAATCGTTCGTCTCAAACTGATATTCCAATCCAACGTACGGAAAAAGGAGAACGGAATCAAGATACAAGTTTGTACATTTTGCAAAAGGAACAAGACGAACAAGGAAGCTTGAGGAAGTGTGGGCAGAGTTCCAATTTCGATCCTTTTGAAAGCATTCGTTCGAATAAAGTGCCGTATCGTCGTAGTAGTAAAAGCAAAACGAAAAGTTGACCGAGAACTTCAAAACGGAAACTGCTATATACGACTATTTACACAACGTTAGAACACGTTGTGTTTTTCAAGTAAATGCACACGCCAGATCTAGTCAGAAAGTTAAATAGGTAGACTGCATAACATGTGTACCTACTAGTCTAAGGAAAAGTTTTCGCCTCGAAAAGGAACATACAATACGTTTATTAGCAACAAGCTGCTTTTTTAAAAAGACCTTAAAACTAGGCAAAGTTTGTTCAAAACTTTGTGGCCACCGGAAAATTAGTTTTAGCTAGCTACTTACTACATACAATGCAGTTAAAGCTGAATAACATTATTACTTTCAAAGTTCTAAACAAAATTGTAACATTCAAATAACACTAGACAAAAGTATTATGAAAGTAATCATATAATAACCTAGTTCTAAAACTACTAAATTATTAGATTGGCACACTCCTACGGTATACCGAGCTGATCGTCTAGATCATTGCTTAGCATTCGGGAGGTCACCGGTTCGATTTCTGGGCCGGTTACTCTAATCCAAGTTTTTCTGTGGTTTCCTTGGATCCTTTAGGCAAATGCTAGGGTAGTAATATTCCACAGATTCTCTTCTGTCTTCATTTCACAGCCCGTCCACCAACATTGGTGGGAATGAAACATCTAAAGTAAGTATTTATATCCTACGGTACAGTTCGCGACGTGAAGTATCCCAAAGGAAGGCGGATCGAGTTTCACGTTGACGAAAAATGAGTGATTCACTAGAGGCGGAGCAGAGGACGCAAATTCATAAGATTTTGAAATACTAGCAAATGTACTGGTTATCCGTAGGGCCTACCTTTGTTACACAAAATGTGCTAGAGGTAGTACAGTACTTCGTTAACACAGTGACAAGAATTCGGCTCAATTCACTGATGTCTTCACGTCGTCATTGTGTAGCTTCTCCACAGTTTTCTTTGCGTTAATAAAAAAGCATTTATGTTTTGTTTTCTTTTAAGTTACTAATCTAATTTTTATTTCCTTTGAACTTATAGTATTTTAGTACCTACTCGTAAGTATGAAAAGATGAGTTAAAATATTTGTATAAATTTTCCTATGCCTCCATGGCACGTGGTAACCAGCGTACTCAATATTTTCTATATGTACAGTATGAATGCACATATTATAGAAGGTAGCTTATGAGATACTGAAGTACCTCTAGGTTTGTCCTGATACCTAGATTTCTCAGCTTTCACAAGAAGATTATTGGCCATTTACTTCAGTAATCCAGTAGGTAATTATCTTTGAACCTCTACATGAACATTAGCGAAATTGATTTCTGGCTTAGCTCTTGGTTGAACATATTTAATAAATCGTGGGACAAAAAAATACCAAATGTTGTTTCCTCTAGATATTAGTAATTGACATAATTAACGAACGATCTTGTAACAAAATAGGAAGACCCCATCGTCTTCACGATAACACCTCCTACGTATTAAAAGTTAACTCACTCATTTCCCTAATAAAGGACAACAACTTCTAACAGTTTAATACAAAATTCATACGCATGACTATTTCCAAATAGAATTTATGATACATACCTATGTTATGTTAGATACCTAGATAATATTTACTTATATATAATTATAACGTCAGTTACTGTCCAATTATTACTGTGGCACTTTGTATTTTATCAAACTAGCATTAATAATTTCTGTTATAATTGCCACTTCAATGACGCCTTTGGGTCTTACTTAGAGAAATTTATAATACATAATTTAACAAGCAAACAAATAGGTAATATCGAATTGTAAATCTAGTTATCAAAAATTAAACTAACAAGGTAAAAGTATAATTATATAATTTATTGTCCCCAAAATGATTTCAGGTTGAAATATAATTCGGTAACAATCAATTTTTCGGACAGAATGATTTAATTTAATTTAATTAAATGTGACTTTTGCCTTTGATTTAATTAATTTCAAGTTCATTCATTACTAAAAGCTGTCCCGCAATATGGGGTGTAAAATCAATATATCGAATTAATTATAAAATAGATAATAATGCATTTTACACTATTCAATAATGCAAAACTTTTCCCTCACAGTAATAATTTTTAGAACATTAATAAAAGAAAAAAGCAAAAATTTTCGGAGTGACCATCAGAGGAATAACGTTACCGACGCGTTTTAACACGAGCATAAAACATGCTAAACGACCTCTTTAAATGTTAAAGATGAAAGAGTAGAACGATCCTAACATGACCCTATTTCAAAACCGACGACTTTTACGATGGTAATTGTATATTCTTTCCGACAAACCTTATCTAATCGAAAACAGGAATATCGAAGGTAACGCTCGCTCCGGATTCCCACGGGAGTATAGAGTAACTCGTGATGAGGTCTAGGAGATTCACAAAATTGAAAGCAACTGAAATTCGAAATACATCGCCAATTTTACAAACCAACCTCTGCACCGAATGTTTCAATAGCCATATGAATAAATAAATACATAAGGCATTTACTATTTGTTATCCAATTTACTGTTCGATATAAATATAATAGGATTATATTTTCAGGGATGTTGTGCCATGTTATTCCATATAAATATATATTTCTATAAAATAATACAAACGAATCTTTTCGTTAGTTTCAAGGGTCGGCATTATTTAATCATTGAATATCCTTCACGTGTTTATTTACATTTACAGAAACTTACCAACCGCTGACCCCGAAGGGATTGTTAGATTTGAATGTGACCTCAATCGTGACCTTAAGGATAACCTGAAGAGGTCATCTGAATTACAATTAATTTATAAAAATATTTTTTCTTACCACAGTAAATATAAAATTTGTTAAAAAGTTAAGATAAGTTACATATATATTAGGTATTCACTTTTAAAAAAACAAAGGAATTTATTTTTGTTATCTGTTTTCCTCAAAGGGAAATACGCACCTATTTCGTATTTCCGCGAATTAGAAGAAAAGAAAATCCATAAAACTTTTCTAAAGTTTCATTTCCAGATACTTATAAAATTAGCAAATTGTAAACAATCATTATTTGACTCGTTCTAGGGTAAATACAAAAACAAAAAAATATTGCCTCAATAAACGTAAAATGTATTTAGATATCCTACCGATTTTTTTAAACAACCAAAGCACAATTTAATTAAATTTAAGTTTCGGGATTTTCAAGAGGAAGTAATTTAATTCATTTAATTTATCAAAGAATGTCTTAATACGCGTGTAATTTATTGGCGTCTTAAGCAATTTTTAATTATGTTTAATAAATCATTTTTTACTAAGTTTAAACTTTTGAAACCTCCTACTTAAATAGCCACGTGTCAAGGTTTGAGAAATCCGGAAAGCTGCAAGAGAAATTTAATAGGGCCACTCAAAAAAACCTCTACACAACTTGCCAACGATTTTCGATATTTATTCCATAATAATTCAAGAACATTCCGTGATAATACCTATATACCTATCAGTGCTTATTTTGAAATAAATACAATATAGAATAGAAAGATTCATATTATATCCAAATTCAATGCAAATAATAACTTTTTAAATGCTTTTTGGTAACTACTGTTTAATATACAAAGAAAACTATAAAGGCGGATTTTAGATTAAACAGCTTGTGTGGCCCTCCTTTTTTTTTTAAGAGCTCATCATGGTCCTTTGAAGCATTTCGCAATAATTATGTGCAGGGTTGATCCTGTAAGGCAGTAGAGAAGCGACGGTATAATTATTTTGAAAAGGGGTGCCAGCTGCGTTGCTGATTAGAAAAGATAGATACGTGGCGTGAGTAAGATTAATGTTACTTCCATTATCGGAACATCTATCAAAGATTTTTCCCTCCCTCTCGCTCTTTCTCTGCTTGTCTGTCCTTATCTATCACTTTCTGTTCTACGTACATGTGTGTTTATACGTATATAGGCTATACACACAGATAGTTAGGGACGTATGTATATACGCTGTTCGTCTCTGCGTGTCGTTAAGGGTTGAAGTCCCGCTGAGATTATCTTTCGTGTATAATAGATTTGAAAATCGTGACATGTGGTAACTGTTTGAAATACGGTGACATTTTAGAAAACTTTTTCATATGCACGCTTTCCTAATTTTCACCCACGCTCTGTATTTCCATCCATTACTTACATTCTTCTTCTGCACACTTTTATTTGATGTAAAAAATTTATTTGAAACGAAACGAGGTAACAATTTTTTCTTGGTTTAATTACAAAAAACAGGTATTTGTTTTCTATAGAAAATGCAATTTTCCGTGGGTTTTTATCACCTAAAATTTGGCAAGTTTATCTTGTCTACCGTTTTTGCTAAAAGTTGGCTTTATTACTGCCTTAGCTCCTAGATAAAAAAAGCACTTTAGTAAATCAACTAATGTCCCTTCTAAGACTGCAAGATGTATGACTGTACTGTCTGCTACGTTCAGGCAAAGACACGTGGAGATTACTTTTCTGAATGATTTACTGAGGTAAATTCTCGGGAATGTATTGAATTAAAGTCGTTCGCAGTCTGGAGGACTTTTATTTATTTTTATTTTTCACCAGTTGTTCATTTGTATTCATTACATTTCAGAGAGTGAGTATTATATCATCTGCTTTGATTTTAATTAGTTTGATGTGTTGAATAATTGCCTATGCCACTCTAAAGTAGAACAATTAATAATTTTTTTGCTCCGACAGGGAATCGAACTCGACTTCTTGCGGTTCAGAGTCAACGTGCTTGGCCAATGAGCCACAATCCGTCAACAACTCCTACTAATAATAGTTCAACTATAAAGTCAAACGTTTCATCCTCTTATTTCTTTACAATTAAATAAATGATTTCAAATTATAAAGCACACACAATGGCTTAATTACTGTTAATTAAATTTTAACTTCTATTTTGTAATTTTTAAGTCTAGAGAGAAATGTGGACCAAAAATCTTTTATGAAATATTTAGATCAAAAATTCCTTAAGAGGTTTTTCATATGTAATGAAGATCAAGACATCAATCGTCACCTTACCTACTTTTTTCTTTTACAAAATTTATATAGGGAAACGTACCAATTTTTGGATGGAAATCCTCCAGAGTACCACACTTCCTCAAACCAACACTGAACACATTCTGTCTCTGGCAGCCATTTCTGCCCATATATCAAATCTAATAAGTTAAAGTCGAGTTGAAAGACGGTAATAAAAATGGATAGGACTTTTTACTTCTTTTACAAACTTTCCACGTGAAGTATGAAACGTTTGGCAGGTCAGGCAAGTAAAAATCATTAATCAAAAGTTTTACTGGCGTTTTTCAGCGCATTCTCTACGCAATAACTGATGTGAACATGACACCGTCAGATCAAACAAATTTGGAAGGGTGACATAATTCACGTGTAAATGTAGGACTTCAACGCCAGCAATTTTATTGGCAACCGTGTATAGGAGGTCTGCCATGAACATTGAAATCTGAATTTATTTATGATTAAATGCTGACCTATACTCCAAAAAGGTACTGTCTAATAACTGGTCATTTAATATCAATTCAAGCACTATCAATCAACAAAGAATAAAAGGGACATTTTATAAGTATGTGAAAAATATACCACTTAGACATAGAAAAAGTCGGACTAAATTTTCCAAAACAATCCCATGTGCAACATCCAAGACTACGAAAGATTTTCAGTTATCAGTAGGAGACTATAGAAAGAAAAATTTGTGACAAGTTGGAAATTGCCAGATTTTCGGACATTAGTATCGGATTATCTATTAAAAAAATCTGATAACACTGGAATATTTCAGAAATTTTGACGTTGATAACTTCTAGGAATTTTCCAAAAGAATTTCTTTGAATTTTGGGGTTTCCACAGTAGAAATTATTTTATACATTGTAGTAACCGGGACCCCTAGTTCGAAATAAAGTACAGGAAGGGTTTCACGCCGCGGGCGTAAAATTAAAGAAATCCATCTCGAGTGTGAGTAAAGGGGGGAGGGGGGAACGACCGTGCCGGAGAGGAAGTTTGGGATTTTAGCAGGAGCAAATTAATCGGCAAGTAGCCATCAGTGATAGTGGTTAATATTGTGCCGAGAAAAAAAGAAAAAGTAAAAAGAAACCCAGTGCAGACAATTCAACGAGGAACCACAGGTTGTACTGGTTTTTATTATTAAAATAATTTTGATTTTCTTGTTGTCATATTAATGTTTTCTTTTGTGTAAATTTGATAAAAGTAATGTGCAATAATTGCCGTATTGTGCAATCTTAATCAATTTTTCTTTGCTTTGTTTTTTTTTAATTAAGAACACAGTTTTAATCATTTTGTAATTAAGAGGAAAATTATTGTCTTTCTATGCTGTCGTTTGGGACATGAGAGTGTTGGGGTTTCCCGGTAGTTATACCGTTATCAGGGCGTGTCGGGTTTGGTGGCACCTACGTGTAATATACAGGGTGAATTGTTAACATCCGCACAGATACGAATGGTAGTATGAATTAGCCTTGTTGTGTTGACTAACATTTTCCCCCGTGGGAGCATTGATCTGGGAGTATTCACAGAACGCGTTGGATTTGTTTTACCGTTTGTTTTGTTATTTTTATGTTGTCATATTTTTGTTTATACTTTGTTTGGGGTGTTTTGGGATTTGAGGGTTTTTCTTGATTGATTTTTATCCAAGTTTTTAAACATTGATTGTGTTTTTGTTTCTATTTTGTTTATGTTTGTTCGCATGTAAATTTATTGTAAGGCCTATATCATGCTCCATTTAGGGAAAAAAATAACACAAAGAAAATGAGAAAGACAAAATAAGAGGGACACCTCCAAAACTCCTCTGCATTAACATATCTTCAGTTTTGAATGCGGTGTTTTTGTAAGGGTGGGGATGTTAACGACTCATTTTGTTTTGATCTTGTGTAATGTTCATTTTATATTTTTGAATTGTTGTGAAATAATCATTCAACTTTTCATGTCCCAAACTCTGGACTGTGATGGGGTTTTCTCTGTCAGGTTCTTTTTCCCCTTGAGTCCAAGGTTGAGCCTGGCACACTTAATTTAACGTTTAATCTTGTTCATGTGCATAAAGTACACTGGTTCTGAATTTGTTGATGTTTTGTTCAATACTGAAATCATGCCTAAATTGTTTGTGTTTCTGAATAAAAGTTAGGGATTGTGAAGTAGTTGTGTTTTTTTTATGATTAACTCTGGTAATGACACTATGATGCTTTCCAAGAAATGTTGAATTCTGGTATTTTAAATTATTCTACGAAATAACGTGGGGGTCCATTTATTTTCGATCACGCCTCGTACACCGAGTTGGCCGACCCAGGTACGTTACACTACAACATTGTTAGTTGTGATTGATTGACCACTTTTATGAGACCGATGTACCTATATGAATGTCAATGGGCCATAAGTTACCATTCAAAACCACGACAAATTTTGAAGAGGAGAAAACAATTTGGGACAATGTTCGAAATTTTCAAAAATTTCTAACAAGAAAAGATTCTCGAAGGTCAGCACTAATCGATGGACAGATAAATTCGGATAGAAGTTGGAACATTCCAGAAATTTTGATAATGAGAACACACAACATCTGAAAATATTGTAGAAGGATTACTTTGGATTCTGGAAGGTTTCATTCGGAAAGTATTTCGCTCATTTTGTGCTGTGGAAGGCTGCACTAACGCCCACGACATTTCTAAAAGAGAACATATAAAAATGAACAGCTAATTGTATATTAAACATTCCTCATATTATGACAAAAAGTTACGTACCAAAACCATGCAGAAATTGTCAAATAGCACTACCAGATTGAGGACAGAATAATTTGGGAGGAAGTAGGAAAATTCCAAACATTTTTGACTAGGAATGACTTTCACACTATGAAAAGAAAACTTCAGGCAGCAGTTAGAATATTCCAGAAATTTTAACATTAAGGGCATGTACCATCTGAAAATGCATTATAATTCTTTTAACTCTACAGGGTTCTCCATTCTAAAACTATTTCATATATTTTAAGTTATGCTTGATGTGCATATAAACCTAAATGAACTTTCCCATTTGACCAAAATTACGATCCAAAAATACAAAAGAATTTCGAAAATCAGTAGCAAACTATGGAAAGAAAAGTTTGGAAAAGTTTGAAAATTCCAGAAATTTTTAAAGGTGTTGAAGATTATGGAAAGAAAAAATTGGATAACAAATAAAATATTCCAAAAGTTTTTGCATTGCGGAGACGCAACATTTGACAATGATCTAGTTGAATTTCTTTCGGTTTTAGCAGATCTATTTTGAGAAATATTTCAATAACCCAGATATGACTGATTGAGCAAATTTTTTACTACTTTTCTATATTGTAGCGTCCAGTGATACCGTGCGTATGTGTGATAAAGATTTGTGTGCATGTACTTCTTATCGCTAATATGTTTACGGCGCAGTTAAAGCGCGTGGCTCTTTTATCATTATCGACTTACAAGCTATAAATCTTTCTCCAGCGTCAAGTAAGATGATCATTTCTGTGAATTATCGACGGCTTTTTAATTATTATTTATCATTCGGGAACAATCAGGATTTCTTTGATAAATTATCTAGAAAGTTCGAAAGGTGTATTTAAAGTGATCATCTTTTGGGCCGGGACACAGAGAGTAGTAGAAAGCATCCGTGCGCGAATCAAGACGATAAGCGATAGACAAGAGTGAGATAAATAAGTTGGTATACAAATAAGAGAATTGTTCTCATATAAATAGTAGTTCTAAGTTAGTGTTAAGTTATATAAATATTGTAAAATAAATAATTATTTAAATAAATATTTTTGAATAGAAAATTCATTACAGTGTGAATTATGAAAGTTAATTAAAGTGAATACCTATTTTATTCGAAACATTCCTCATTGGACTAAAAACTACGATCCAAAACTACTAATGATTTTTGAAATCCAGGAACAAACAGGGTCTTTTCCCTGGGGGAAATATAGTATTGGGAACATTACTAAATAGGGCCAAAAGTTACCATCCAAAATCAGGGTAAGCCTTTGAAAATCAATAGCAGACTCTGGAATGAAAAATTTGGTAAAAAGTTGGGAAATTCCAGAAATCTTTATCAAGGAAAGTTCTCAAAAATTAGCATCAAATTAAACAAAAATTCGTCGAACAACAGGTCGAATATTACAGAAATTTTTGCATTGATGACACGCAACGTTTAAGAAAGTTCTAAAAGAACTTCTTTGGAGTCTAGAGGGTCTCATTCAGAAAATATTTCATACATTCTGGGTTGTGGTTGGTTGACGACCGCGGTTTTTCTGAACGAGACTAAATAAAAATGAATGCCTAAATCTATTTTGGACATTCCCTATTAGGCCTAAAATTACGATCTTGATAAACTTCGAAATATTTTAGAAAGCAGGGACCAAATTGTGACAAGAAAAAATTGGGACGAAAGCAGAAATATCCAGAACTTTCTGCCAAAAGCAATACCACCATTTGGAAATAGTTGGAATATTCCATAAATTTTCGCATAGAGAACGTCTGAGAATTTTTCTGAAGAGTTTTAAAGAATCCCACTCATAATCAGATAATATTTTTTTGGTTCATTTTGAGTAATGATTATGACTAATCCATAAATAATAATAATATTTCCATTTTCATTTTCTTTAATTCGCCTGTCTCACATCAGTATCTCCCCAAATACAACCCACACGAAAAAAGTTTTTGCCTTATTTTTGTTCCACTTTGCACTTGAATGTAAATAAAAATTGTAATTATTGAAAAATAATGCGGTTGAAAACATATTTTTACCTTTATTTTCTCCTAATAAGCTTTCATAATTTGTTTTCCTTAGAATCCATTTTTTTGACGTCCCTTTCTTTAAAAAGATACTTAACGACCCCCATGACAAACGATATAAGAGAAAGATGAAGAAAATTTTTGATGTTATCTTTACTTTCAAAGTTCGTATTTTTTCTTATCTTATAATCATTTTAGCGATAAAATACACGCTTTAAGTTCACGCGATCACCCACCGCCTAACGTCACAAAGGCTCAAGATTTTTGTGGCCTGTTAGCAATTTAATGTTAATGTTAATGTTCGCAAACATTTATGTATATACATTATGCCTGATTGATCATACATTCTGCTAAAACACGATAGAGTATTGTAATTTGCTCACCACAGGTGCACGACATCCAGTTGACGTAATGACGTCCTTAATATTGCACAATTCTTTAACAAATTATGAGTTGTTTCTCCAAACAATAATTATATGTTGTTTTAGTTAAAACTTTTCAGGTAAAGTCAAATTAAAAACTAAATTAACAAATATGGGCCAAGAAAACATATCCCACCCCTATTAATAACTCCTGTTAAGCTACGACTTATAATCAACAAGATTAGGGGTAAGCTGAATTATTTTTATCCTGGATTTAATTTCGGTTTTTTAACTGTTTGGCAAGGTATACCAGGTGTCTGGGGGTTATGGAATACTCCCACGTATAGAGAGGGATCAGGAGATTTAAAAAGAAACACTTATTTAAATTACAAACATTTTAAGCATTTTCAAAGTATATTTCTGACACACTATAATTTGTCGCTAATTTGTTACCAAATCGAAAAATTTGTCGCTCGTGCGCTTGATATCAAGATAGCACTACATATAGCGTATCTCGAAATGGAAATGTCGTAGGATATTACTGTAAAGTACATAATTTGTCGCTAAAAGATGACACATTTAACGAATTTGTCGCTAGTCTATCTCCAGCTGATAAGCAAAAAACTGCTGGAAAGCCATCAAACTCTCGAAAGGTAACGTGTTGCCTAACTTGGGGGAAGCAGGGAAAACCTAATTTAAAAAATTTGCTAAATAAATCCGATCTCCTAAAATAAATGTAACAAAGAACTCCTTGATTAATTGTTTGATGTTTTTTTAGCAGTGCTTCGCTTATTAGCTGGAGATAAGATAAGCGACAAATTCTTTGAATGTGTCATCTTTCAGCGACAAATTATGGTCTTTACAGTAATATCCTACGACATTTCCTTTTCGAGATACGCTATGTGTGGTGCTAGCTTGATATCAAGCTAGCATACCAGCTGATTATGGCTAAACGGTACGAGCGACAAATTTTATGGATTTGGTAACAAATTAGCGACAAATTATAGTGCAAATGAGATATCGGAAAAATAACTTTGTCGTGCTAGCTTGATATATGTGACATTTCGTCCTCAATAGCACGAGCCTTCTTCAGTATGTCAGATAAAATACTGTTTTCGATTAAATAAACCTACTAAGAGCCCTAAAAATGCCTAATATGATTGAAGACTAAATTTATAACGTCACTCGTTGCGCTCCTTGAATTCTGAAATCAAAGTTAAGTTTGCAAAATTTTTTAAACAACACATAAACATTTATATATTTAATATAAGGAATCGATGAGTGTTTATATCATTCCTCTACTTATAAGTAATGGATGGAATTGCTTAAGAAGCAAAAAGTACCTCTAATATAAATAGGTAACAAATATTGGAAACTGTATTTTGAAAAATCTCTAAAATTCCAAAAGCTACTTTACACGTATTTGAGACTTCGACCACACTTAACTGAATAAAATAATAACAAATTGTTATTAAAAATACTGGTGCCATCTAGCAACGGATAGCATAAGTTTTATTAACAACTTCTCAGTGACAGAGAAAGAGAAAAGTTGAAACCATTCTGCACGTGTAACTAACTCTTTTTTGTTCTTATGAATATGTGGCCTATCTGAAATCATAGATACATGCTAGTCTACGTAATTATAATAGCGAAGTAAATTCGAAAATCGATTCGATTAGAGACGCCATAAGAGAATAAACACACTTGTATTTGATTTTCACAAATTATTTATAAATTTAGCAACATGTTTCGCCTTAACTTAGGCTTCTTCAGGCTATTAAGTATTGACTACTAACATGAAAACTACTTCAGGTCCTTAAATAGCTACTGATAATAGGGGATGGTATTGGGTTAAAACAAATTCAGTAGAGGGGAGTTGTTACATTCTACTTGGTCATTTAAAATTATTCATAGTTTTTTATATCTGTTAATTTACAAGTTTTCTAATGTTAATTTTTGTCCTTTATTATTTATATCTAAAATCTTGAAATTTTCATTAAGACTATGTCCTAACAGTTATATGGTTCGCACATGTTGAATCTGTTTTGTTTTTTACATAACTATTTTTGTGTTCTATTACACGTTTTTTAAATGTTCTCCTTGTATGACCAAAGTAGACTTTAGGGCAGACGTACAAGTCAGCTTATAAACTCCTGAATTATTGTCTTTTTTTATTCTATCTTTGTTATTTCTAATCAATTTTTCTAAAGAGTAATAAACCCAATGTTTCCTAAATACGAAAAAATTTTATCAGTTAAATTACCAAAATAACTTTTGCTATTATATTTTTTTGGTTTAGCTTTCACTAACCGGATATACTAAGTTTAACCCTTTATTTTGTTGTGTTTTTAATATTACGGCATAAAAATTACAAATTGAACGATCTTGTTTTGTCCTGTTTTAAAAATCAAGAGAATATCGAGAACCAGATGCATATATTATAAGACACAACACAGTATGAAGACGGATTAGTCGAGAAACTTATCTTTTCAACACTACTTGCTCAAAACTTCTTCTCTCGGATTATGATCACTTAAAAGAAACATACGTTTTTATTAACAATTTGCTAAGAATTTTTTTTAATACTGTTGGTATTATGAGAAAAAAGTTCAATTTTTGAAGAGTAAAGTTAAATATAATTTGAAAGATAGAAAATCAAAATTATTGGCAGCAAGTTGATCAAGCTCTGTCTTTTTATAATTCCATTATATTAAATTAATTAATACATACAACAACAAACAGATTGTTCAGTTACAAAATTTTGTTGAAAAAAATCCACAATAATATAATTATTTCGCCACACAGTGGCTTCATCAAGAGGGAAAATAATAATTGGCATTAAATGGAAGATTTTTATAGATACCTATTGTAATAATGTGTATTTAAAATTTTGATAGTTGTGTTAGGAACTATTTTTGTAATTAAAATAAAGGAAACACTTTATACTTTATTTCAGCATTAGTCATCTGCCCTTCAACGTGTATATCAGAATGTCCTTTCCTTTCCTTTACTGTCCATCTTAACCCGCGGGGCCTCTTGTTTATCTTTCTTTTTTTTATTTCTGTTATACTCGATACGATTGTATATACAGTCTGTCACACTATCTTTCTTTTCGCTTACAGTTGAGAGCGACATATTGAAAATATTGTGTTTTTTATGCTGCCTATATACCTATATTCGGTAGCAACTAATGAGATTTCCTCAAACAAACCTTCGCACCTTGAGTTACCTATTTATATATTATTAATTAGTTTCACAATGCTTTCATTTAATTAACTGATGTATCTATTGACAGATCATACATATAGGTGATACAAATTTCCAATAATTTGGAAACTTCGAGGTTAGTGCCATTAATCAATTTACCTTCTCAGAAATAAAGACGCCCTTGTACTACTAATATGTAAACAAAACCCCACGCCCTATTTATATTACATGCATATATTAAAACATATCTGGATTTATATCATCGGCCCGAAAAAAATTGCAAACCTTCCAGAAAACAGCAATTTACTTATCTATTACTGCAGATTTAAAAATCGAAAATATTACCTTACACTATTATCGGTGACACGGTGACGGGTGACCTTTCTAGTAAAACAAAACCGTTTTTTAGTCCATCACACAACATAACACATTAACCTTAAACTGTTCGGTATCTATAAATAGATAATAAACATAGGTACATCACTTTGTACCTCGTTTTTTATCACATTACGCTACACTACGTAGGTACATACACTACGCTGACAATGAGTTAAAAATTATTGCAATAATTAATTATGGCCGAAGTGTCCACCGCAACACCCACGAACAATAAACACAGCGACTAATATTCGACACGCGACATCACATTGCTACGTCCTACGTCCACACCTAATTAGTGGTTAGTTACTCTGGTTTTAGTAGCTCAACAACTTATTAAACAGGTGCTGTAATTGCACTTTGAACGCGCGCGTTTCAAATTTAATCGACGTTGAACAATATTATGGGTAGGAAGTTTCTGCAATAATATGCAATTTGTCAAAGCTTTATGTCCTGTCCCAACTAACCAACATAATATAGCTACCATTAAATAATTATTCGTGTCACAGATTTTACTTTGTTTCAATTTGAAAAAGTACTCGATTATTTAAAATACACTGAATAAGAATATTTTATTAAATGCAATATTGTTATGTACTTTCACAGTCACTCGCACGGAGAAAATAATCATGATTTTATTACTTGATGAGTCAAGTAAATTTTTTCTAGTAAATTATACTAGAATTCTTATAAAATGTACTCGGTGGTATAAAACAATTTTTCATTCTTTCTAATAATTAGTATTAGAATAATTAAGCTAAATAAGTCTAGACTTTTTTAGGGTTCCGCACCTCAAAAGGAACAAGCGGAACCCTTATAGGATCACTTCGTTGTCAGTCCGTCTGTCAAGACCCTTTTTCTCAGGAACGCATAAGGTATCAAGCTAAAATTTATACCAAATACTCAGGTCATCGTCCCTTGGAGCTGTGAAAAAATCAAACTTCTCAGCCAACGCAATCACAAGATACAGCCGTTTATGCCGCAAATTTCCGCAAATTTTCGAATCAAAACCTACAGGGTACTTCCCGTGAACTCAGAATCTTGAAATTTGGTAAGAAGCAACGTCTTATAGTACTAGATGAAGGAAAAATTGCGAAAACCATAAATTTTTAGTTACATCATGTAATAAAAATATTTTTAATAATTTTAAAGTTACTACCCTTTTCCTCATGAACGCGTAGAGGTATTAAATTGAAATTCATATCAAATACTCAGGTCTATAATACCTTTAAGCTGTAACAAAATCAAACTTCTATGTCAACGCAATCAAAAGAAACAGCAATTTAAGCCGCATATTTTCAAACTCGCAACTACTCGCAAGGGAATCAAAACCTAAAGGGTACTTCCAGTCGATTTAGAATCTTGAAATTTGGCATGAAGCAATGTTTTATAGCATATATCAAGGAAAAATTCCGAAAACCTTAAATTTTTAGTTGCATCACATATATACGGGTTTGTACGGAACCCTCGGTGCGCGAGTTCGACTCGCACTTGCGAAGAGAATAGTGATAAACAAAAATTGTTTAAGTCTTACAGTCTTGTCTTGGTCTTGAACAACACTGGATTTCTGTGTTCTACATGTTCTCTAACTCTAACGTACATGTTAGGGTCTGGTTTTTCCAACATATTTTTGCTACTGTTTTTGGAGTATTTTTCATATGCTTATTCTCTTTTTTTTTTAATAAGAATTTTACCCTTAATGTTACTAAGAAGATTGAATAGAATTAATATATCAAATTCAAATGCACCAAAACCATTTTTATGTTCGCTTTTGCAACAATTTTGATTTTACTGGTATCTTTGACCTTATGGTACACGGAAAAAAATTATCATGATTTTATTACTTAACGAGTCAAGCAAAATTTTTCTAATAATTAGTATTAGAATAATCAAGCTAAATAAGTCTAGACTTTTTTTCTCTACCTCTCGATTATTTTATCGTGTCGTAAAGAAAAATACTAGAATGAGAATAGTTTAGTAAAATAGTTATAAGACTGTAAAAAATGTTTTCTAATAAGAGTCAATTTTACTAGAATTCAATCTCAACACCGAACGTAGATTGACTAGACATTTCTAGTAAAATCTCCTTGAGCGTCTGGTCGTCCATATAATTGACAGATTTTTTAGTCATGTTTGCTAGAATTCTAGCAATATTTTCATGATTGTTTTTTCAGTGTACCTTAAAGATTAAAACTATGTTACCTAAGTGTGTATACAAATAAATGTTTTCTTTTATAATATTTATTTTTTACTTTTTATCACCTTCATCCCTTTTTTACCTCTTCTTCAACAACCATGCTATGCACACATCGAATTTGAAAGCTCCTAATTGAGTTATTTGCATAAAGTTATTTTTTTGAGTTGGTTATGTAAGCGGCTCGAATTTTTGGTTTCACAAAAAGAAAACAAAAAACAATTCGTACCAGGACATCCCACTTCTAAACGGTCCTAAATGCAGGCAGTGATTTTAGTAATTCATTAGAAAACTAAAAAATAAGAACTTAAAGTAAGACGAATTATCAGTAAAAAAAATCATGAAAGAAAACATATGCATGACCTTTTTCCCACGCATTAAAAAACAACAACATTCCATTTTTACCCAATATCACATAAAATAAAATAAATAAAGCCAGAAGTATTAATGTTTTTTCAGCAAAAAGTAAATTTTTATATTTGCATTTTTTATTATAACTAAAGCATCCAAAAATAGCAGCTTTCCATCTCTTTTAACATTTCGACGGTAAAATCAAGAGAATATTTTCTACATACATACATAACAATGCTATTTTTATTGAAAAAGCTTTCTATCTGCCATTTATTTTTTTATGGCTCATATGAGTGTAAGTACATATTCACAAAGTGGTGTGCCATTTACTGGAAACATAAATACTTTAATACCCCTACACACTAAAATCAAGATTAAAATAATGTACCTACGTATTTCACTTAAACACTTGACCCTGTAAATGTAACAGTATAAATGACACCAAAGGTCCTTACTGCATTGACTTTTGAAATAAAGTTCATTAAAAAGCATTCAAATGAAATATAAATGAACGACTTTACTCATTCAACGTTACATTACCAAATTAATGTAAAATTCATGCCAAAGAAATAGGTTAATAGGGTAGATCACGTTTCCTTAATATAGATATATATACATGCATATTTTGTTATTATGTTTATCAAAGAACATCTACTACACTGTTGATCTTGATTTACTTACGAAAAAATTAATCTACAAAAATTTGGTTGACATTATAAATTTGAATTGCTTTTTTCTCTGCATGCTAACCTAATGGTATTTATATTTGATTTAATTCTAAAACCCAACCAGCTTCAATTAAAGCAAAATATTTGAATAAACGTAATAAAAGTATATATAATATAATACAGCCTCTCATATTGACCAACCCTTTAAAATGAACCTTCTGAATGCCCACTCTTTGGTTTCTAAGAATAAATTTGAAGAGGTCACGGTCACTTCGTTCGATCTTTTGGCAAAATTACAAGAATTATCATTCTTTATATTCCTAAACTAATTCAACTTTATCAACTGCTTCATATGTAAACAAGGGTAGATAAATCCAGAATAAAAACAGACCAAATGTTATTGTTCCACAAATAGGCATATTTGAATAAGACAAATAATTTACATAGATACTATATATTTGACAATAAACTCTTACAAGAATTACAAACACAAGCTAAAAAAGTTGCCGCCCCTACATGGATATAACAACCTTTGTGACACAAAAAACTACTCCGAAAAAGTATTTCTCGTTAATTTCTTCATTTACCTTGTAAAAGGTGTCTGAAAGAAAACGAAAGATTTTATTTTGAGAACAAAGATAAACAACTAAAAACCCAGTGGAATAGGCCTACACGAGTTTGTTTTCTTATTTTGTTTTTTTCGTGGAACTGTCGGGTTTAAAAGTATTTTTAGAAATACTACAAAACATCAACTCTATTGACGATCAGAAAAATATCCCTATTCGGATGAAGGTATGGAGATGAAAAAAGCAAAGGAACAGGTAGAAAGGGTATCTATAAGTATAAGAAATATATTATGTATTCTGAATTTGAACAGAAACACGCCATACTTTGTTGCTACGCGGGAGAAAAAAATGTAAGATGACTGTAGAAGGAAATAGAAAAGGAATGACTAAATACGAAATAAAACTAGAAAATTTAAGGAATGGGACATAAGATATTTAAGTTGGAGCCAAAAATTGATATGATGAAGAACGGGATGATGCTTTGGAAGAAGAATATTGAATCAGGAACAATTTAATTAATGGGGTTAGGTTAGGGGTGTATATTGAGGAAATAGTGAAAGTTAAAGATGTATTTTTGGATTCTAACCACGTATTGTTGACAAAATCTTGAAATCACAGGGCATCAAAAGTATTTAACGTTTCGTTTCTTATCGCTGATGTTTCATGTGATAGGGTTTTATCAAGATTACGCAATTAGAATCCGAAAATACAGTTTCTTCAGAAAATGGCCGTGAAAGCCTTAATCAATTCAAGACGCAATGAGACGATAAGAGGAGTGGTTTGAGATATCATGTCATGGTATGTGGACAGTATGAAGACTGTACTATGGAAACATTGGCAGGAAGACTATCTGCTAGAATATTAGAAGGATATACATGTGGTAGGCGTATTTGCAAGATTTAGAGTGGGAAATGAAAACAGACGGTATAATTGGGGAACGAGGAGTGAAGATAAGGATACGTAGAATATGTAAGAGAAGTGAAGAAAATTTTACTACATGTACTGGGGGGATGTGATGAAGAAAAAGAAGTAGATAGAATTAAGAGGATACTAAGTGGGAGGGATGGACTGATCCAATTAAAGAAAATAATTAAAAAAGAATGGGGGAGGTGTTGCGTCCTAGTGTGTATATATTTGTTATTTAAAATTTTTTTTGTCTAGTGTATGTATGAAATTTGTTTGCATAAGTGTTTATGTGTATTATTATTATCATTATGTTTGCATTCTAAGTACTTTTTAGTTTAGAGATCAGACTGCAACCAAAACCAAGTTTCACCCTCACAATTAGGTTTGGGACCCTTTATTACACCCTGCAAAGTAAGTAAGTAACAACCACCAGCGATGACCTGGAAATGCCCGGTCTGGTGGCTACGTCATCACTCAGGAATTTGTAAGAGTACCTGAAGGGTGTAGAAAGCAGCGACGAATGAGCAAGTTCTCTAGGGGGGCGGACCTATTAGTGCTGAGGTTATTTAAACCCAATTTTAGAAAAAATAGTTCAGTTCAAGTTTCGATAAGAATTCACCGTACCAATACCAAATTATTACCGAATTAAAACCAAAAAACCAAATTTACCAGTTGGAAATGCAACTAGTTGAATCAAGTGTTGTTGTTCATTGTATATAGTGTAAATATTGTATAATAAACACAAAAAAAACCAACTATACAGTGTTATCATTCACCAAAAATTGTATAAGGGGAAGTAACCAAATATACTTCCACCACCGAAACAAATTTTCAATTAATGTTTTTGATTTTAGGCTAAAATAAGGAAAATTAGATGTGTTTTTTCTAGTGCAGAATGTGTCGTGGAGGATTTTTAAGCTTTACACAATTATAGAAAACTCACCTTACTGTAACGTTCGATTTTAAGAAAACTATATGAGTTAACATTAATACATTAATTATTGTTGTGTAAAATTTTATTAGGACTATTTTTAATTTGTTTAGGAGGGTTGTTTTTCACATTATAGGGAATGTATTACCTACGATAGGGTGGAAACTTTTTTGGCCTGTATTTTACAATCTTTCTGAATACTAATGTCCCATCAAATTATCGAAAAGTGTAAAGTACATATATAAGGAAACACAATGTTTAAAAAAAAAAAAAAAGCTACGACATGCAGGTCGAAACTGAAAGTAAACTGAGTCATATTCCACCGTAAATTTTATTCTATGGTTTAAACGGGAGATCGTCGATGAGATTCCAGTTCCAACTGCCATGGTTCAAACTTTTTCCTTAGGTTTTTCAGGCAAAAGCTAAAATTGTATATGGTGTATATCGTATAACTGACACTCTTCTATCTTTATTTCATCTCTCATCATTTTTTTTCCCAACCATTACCTACATAAGAAATTGTGAAATCCGGGCTTGATGGCCGTGGTCTAGGATTGTTTGTTCTTCGGTGAGAACACCGAAGAAGTGTCTTATCCGACGTTTCGCCAACAGGATGCCAACCACAGTTGTTGGCGAAACGTCGGATAAGACACTTCTTCGGTGTTCTCACCGAAGAACAAACAATCCTAGACCACGGCCATCAAGCCCGGATTTCACAATTTCTTCTGAAAACGCCGGCCGTGAAAGCCTAAGTCTTTTCATTACCTACATATTTCCATCTTTTCCAACAGAATTCTACAAAGGGCATTCCACTTTACTCATCGGCTTTGGATTTCAAGGAAGCCGCACACGGACAAAAAAATTCTTAAAAAAGATACTTTTTGGTGTTTCTTTCCCATCAATGTTCATGGGCGGGTTGTCCCTCCAGCTTAGACTCTTAGGTATTCTGGGAAGGGGTGGGTGGTAATTGGAGACATATAATAGGAAGAAAGAAGAGATGTAAGAGATTATCCGTGGAAAATATTACTCTCTCAGCATCCAAGGAAACCACAGAAAGCCATGAGATGGAGATGGATGGTGAAAAGGGGCCCTTCTTTATTTTCCAAACTTTTCAAAATATGATTGTATTGTATTTTTGGAATGCTAATAATCAAATCGTCGTTTGGTTGCAGCCACTTTCTATTTTCAATTTTGATGCCCAACACTATACAGAATATCAGTTTAACTGACGAATGGCACTAATCATTTTGAACCGTCCCTTATCAGGAAACGAAAACTATAAATCAGTCTTTCAAATCACTAACATTATGTTTGTCTATGGCCCTAGGAGGTCGCTAGATTTTTCTAACTTTTAAAGGGTCGCATACTCAAAAAGGTTAACAAACACTAATCTAGACGAGTAGGCCATGGCACTCGGTATACTGACAAGACAATCAATTCACTTAAATTCTTGCAATAACTATATTCATTTTCCTTTAAATTGCAGTCTACAATGGAAAATTGGATTTCTATGGCCATTTTTACTTGACTCAAGCTACTTCTGATGTTGGCGACAGTGACAGAGACCTATCGCAATCGATTTGGCACATGTGTAAATTAATCTACAGAATAATTTAACGCTACTGTATTATGTATTATTCTCGGTCACATCCATTTTCTTTATTTGGCATTACTACAACTGCTGTGTTCACTCGCAATTAATTCCGTTAAGGCTTAAACGGCACTCGGCGCCGCGCCGCATCGCCAGAATTTCCATACTAAAAGTCTGAGTTTCATCTTTCGTCTGTTTTTCGGTTTTGCCGCCCTCTTTGGCCTCGTTCCGTGTCTCTTTTCCACCGTAGAACGTTGACGCGTCTACTTCTCCCTCCGTCTACATCTTCAGACATTATTCGGTGACAATTATTCCAATCCCAAGATTGGATGCTAAAGTAGCTTAGTATGGTTCGCCGCTAAAATCTATACGGTTTCGTCCCGACCTCGAAATAATTAATTCCCTCAGAGCTGTATACATTTTCCTACTCAACGCGAAAATGGTAGCCTGCAACGTTAATGAAACCCTGTACCTGGTTCCAAGGATTACGTGGAAAGATTTGATGCTACATCGGCATCCTGCAAATATGTGTCTATATTGGCTTAATTGCAGTCCTATTTCGTTTTGGTTATAATCATAAATATCATATAATAAGCCGCTTCGCTGGATGTAACTATCACCACCATCGCGCCTATTCCCACATATAATACTGTGACATATGTGTCATTCTGACGTTGACAAGCGCCGACTGCGAAAATTGTGTGGAACGCATTCCAGAAAGTCCGAGAGTTGCTGGACGTTTCGAGAGTTGCCTAGAAACGTCCATAATACTATATAAGGAACAGCGTTGGACAGTTTGACAGTATTTGATAGAAGAGAGTGACAGAGATAAGTTCGAAGAGAAGAAAAGCGATTGACAAGCGAAATAGATATTGAGTTATTGTTGTTATTGAGATAGTTATTGAATCTTTGTTGTGTTCAAGTTAATTTAATAAAAGTGTTGAAAGAAAAATACGTGATAATTGTGAAATACGTAACAATACATTTTTAAGTATAAGAGTAATATTGAATCAGCAGGAAAATTTTTTACTTTAGCTATAAGAATTAAACATGAATTAAACAGAAGGGAATCTTGAATTAAATTGAACAAGAAAATTTTGAAGACTATAGCCGGTTGACTTCCAACCTCTCTTTGCGTGCATTACCAGAAAGTCATTTGAGTACCATATATGGCACTTGGTCCAAAAGATAAATTCCAACATTGAGGGCCAAATCTGGTACTTGGTATAACTTACAATCAGTGGCGGTTTTACTGTAGGTGCATTTGTTCAGTGAACCCCCCCTTCAAAATTGGTACTATCTACACCATATAATTTTATCCTTTTAATATTTATAATATAATTGATAATTATCGTATAATATAGGTACTACCTTTTTTACCATTAGTTAGTTCATAATTACATACAAAACACCAACCCGTAAACCATAGAAAACATTTAAATTGTTGCCTTGTCGCTGACGAAATTACCTAACTTTTTCGGTTCAATTTGGATCCTGAACATATCGCTAGAGCGGTACTCTGTGTGTTAAAGAGAGAGGTAGTCGGACGCGTGAAATGGAAGATAAAATACACTCAACATACAGCGTTTAGGTGCAGTGAACGAAAAGTATGTGTACGCTGCGCCGGCGCGGGTATCCAACAGTCTGTTCAAGTCTGCTTTCGGCCGCCGCCGCCGACCAGGTGGAACTATAACACTCGAACAGTAAAAAAATGTTTACGAAAACGCAGAACATTTAAAGGATGCCTGGAATGTATTATAGACTCTGTAGGAAATGATAATGATAGATATAACCAAGCTGAAATATTACTGGGCTATCTAAACAATGACTATTTTAAAAATTGGTTTACTTTTTGATAAAATCATATGCCTCGCTGTGAAATTCTTTTTGATGATTACATGTTCTTCATTTTGTGAACCCCCTTCGTATTCGACCACGAGCCGCCACTGCTTATAATAGTGCATGCTGTGGACCTTCGAAGTCACTCAGCCTGTGTATTTTATATGGAGAGATTAAGGTTGTGGCCTGAAAACACCTTTCTATCATCTTAGCTCTTGGCTGGATGTTATCATGCTTTTATAAGAAGGTCGTTTATCAATGTTTTATAAAAACGCTTTTTTGAACTTAAATAATTATTTTATAGTATCATAAAAATGAAAACTGAATAAATTTGGCGGTTGTTGTAGAACGAAGAAAATAGCTCAAACACCAACGCCAAAACACGACACTTTAATTGTCCGAAGCACTTTTCGGTAACAAAGTTACCTTCTTCAGGGACTGAAGTGAACTAAACCTAAAAGAGAACTAATCCTAATATATACTGATAGTTGTTAAGGTTCATTGAACATGGTTCAGCGGTAATGGTGATGATGTTCAATGGACCTTGACAATAACAAAAGATGATAATTAAACTAAACTAAATAGCGGCGATCCAGGGATAGGACCCTTGTCATTGTTAAGTAAAATTTGGTTATTTTTACAAATGTATAAACTTTCAAAACTATCTAGTAGACAATTATTCCTAAGTTCCTTAACTAATTTAAGATTATTAATATTAATATTATGTTCTTCAGTAAGAATATGTTGGGCAACACTAGATTTTTCGGTTCTACCAAACCGTACATGAGCTAAATGCTCCTTGAACCTAGTTTGGATCGAGCGTCTAATTTGTCCAATATATTTTTTACTACAGTCATTACAGCTAATTTCATATATCCCCGACTTTTCTAAGAAAGGAATTTTATCCTTGGGGTTACCGAGGAGAGTTTGAAGGGAGTTACGACTTGAACTGTAGAGAATGCGAAAACCAAGTTTTCGAAAAACGCCTTCGAATCCTCGAGTAAATCTTGGCTCGTATGGTATAGTAATAAACTTGGTCTTACTGGTGTCTGTTTGAAAAGTCAAAGATCTTGAAACAAAATTCTTGAATTTAATCTTATTAACTAACTTATCAATGATGTTACAATTGTAACCATTGTCAATCGCAATTTTCTTAATTGTACAGAGTTCCTTATGATATCTACTTTTACTAAGAGGAAAACTAAGCAATCTATGTACAAGAAAATTAAAATTAGCCATTTTATGTTGAACACAATGATTAGAGTCGTTGGTTATAAATCTAGAGATATTAGTGGGTTTTCTATAGATATCAAATTCTAAAAAAATCCCATTTCTTATAACCAGCGCATCTAAAAATGGTAGCTTGCCATCTTTCTCCAATTCAAGAGTAAATTTGACCGAAGGGAAACGTGAATTTAAAACATCAAGAAAGTCTTTGAGACTTCTGGAGCTCAAACCGAAGATAGCGAAAATGTCGTCCACGTATCTAAGCCACATACGAGGAAAAAACTTTAGGTGGCTAAGGTCACTTTCAAAACGACTTATGAATAGATCGGCTAGGAAGGGTGATAAGGAATTCCCCATAGCTGTTCCTTCTTTCTATTCGTAGAAGCAACCGTTTATTTAAAAATAATTTTACTGCATGTACATTGAAGTCAGAGTAATGTACTCAGCTACAATCTCATCGGAGTAACCATTTTCTTTAAGTAGAGACTTCTGGAACTCAAATCGACGATAGCGAAAATTTCATCCACGTATCTATGCCATATTCGAGGAAGAAACTTTTGGTGGCAATGGTCACTTTCAAAGCGACTCATGAATAGATCGACTATGAATTTCTTATCACCCTCCAGACAAGTTTACAAAATGCTCATAAAGAATTTTTTTTGTAACAGTCGGAACAAAAATATTTTGCGTAAGCAGAACACTTCGTCCACACACGGGTGTCTCCTTTTGTGCTATTTTTCTTCCATACCTGGTAACAATATCCTTATAACATTGATTGCAGCGGTTTCTTTTTGGATATTTTGTCAATTTGTGTACATCAATAACAGGAGGCATTACAATTCCGTTTAGTAAGCATATCTACGATAATAGCTTCTCTAACTTTTGTTATTTTTACGTTTCTAATCTGAAATAAAGTGACAAGGCATTTACAACTGCAACATTTAGTAAAATATCAATAGCAACTTTTCGGTACCATTTCAAGGACCTCCTTGAAAATGAATTATAAGAATTCGTTTGATCAGACACATCTATGAAAGATTTTTCTGTATTATAGTCTACTATAACCTGTGATTTAAGTTTGTTTCCTCCTCTTTGTCCTTGTTTTATACTTGTTTTGTCTCACTTTTACCACAGAAGGCATATGCTTTGAACTTACAGGTAGGACATCTCGCCGGTCTATCAACTTTATAATCATTATAGCATTATCATTCTGCCTTGCAACAATTTCACCTTTTTTTAGTTTTTTCTTAGTTACATCAGTTGGATTTCATTTTCTATTGGCCCTAAGTGTCCCTACTAAAAAGGTTTCTCTGTCCAGTATATGTTCTGCCAAAGTTACACTATTATACCAGTTATCGGCATATAGTGTTCTGCCATAATCTAAATATGGCTCCATTAACTCCATGACCACTTTACTGGATAGAGATGTACCAGGCTGAAGTCAATAAATATCAAATTAGAGTACTCTTATTGAGTGTACCAGAGATGGCGCTCATGGCCTCCGGAGGAAAATACCTATCGTGGGGCCATGAATACCAACATAGGTACTCAGATTAAAAAAATACCGGCCAAGTGCGAGTCGAACTCGCTCACCGAGGGTTCCGTACAAACCAGTATATATGTGATGTTACTAAAAATTTAAGGTTTTCGGAATTTTTCCTTTATATATGCTATAAAACATTGCTTCATGCCAAATTTCAAGATTCTAAATCGACTGGAAGTAACCCTTTAGGTTTTGATTCCCTTGCGAGTAGTTGCGAGTTTGAAAATATGCGGCTTAAATTGCTGTTTCTTTTGATTGCGTTGACATAGAAGTTTAATTTTGTATTTTGTTGCAGCTTAAAGGTATTATAGACCTGAGTATTTGATATTAATTTCAATTTAATACATCTACGCGTTCATGAGCAAAGGGGTAGTAACTTTAAAATTATTAAAAATTTTATTTTTGATGTAACTAAAACTTTACGGTTTTCGCAATTTTTCCTTTATCTGTGCTATAAGACGTTGCTTCGTACCAAATTTCAAGATTCTGAGTTCACGGGATGTACCCTGTAGGTTTTGATTCGAAAATTTGCGGAAATTTGCGGCATAAACGGCTGTATCTTTTGATTGCGTTCGCTTAGAAGTTTGATTTTTTCACAGCTCCAAGGGACAATAGACCTGAGTATTTGGTATAAATTTTAGCTTGATACCTCCACGCGTTCCTGAGAAAAAGGGTCTTGACAGAAGGACGGACGGACGGACGGACAACGAAGTGATCCTATAAGGGTTCCGCTTTTTCCTTTTGAGGTGCGGAACCCTAAAAATGGTGTGAAATGCCTAAAAAGATATCAAGTAACCCCCAGAAAGTTCATATAAGAGCTAACATTAAAATAATAAATAAAAATCGTCATGGCCTCGACGGTAAATACGTTTCAAAAGAGCTGCAGCTTAAAAGGCAAGTTAATCATGTACCATACTTGGTACTCATGGCAGTCAACCTGATAGAATTTAGATATCCAAGATTTTCATGCCAAATTAAATTCAAGATTTATTTCTGTTAGAGAAACCTACCATTTTTGGATGTCTTGGTTATAAGAAATGGGAACTTTATAGAAATTTGATTTCCATAGAAAACCCAACAATATTTGTATATTTATAACCAGTAACACAAAATTACTAGTTTATATTTCCTTACACATATGATATTTAGTTTTTCTCCAAACAATTGAATGAATTAGTTAGTAGATGGCACTTTTGTTTCAAAATTCACAGTCAATGTATGACATAAGTTAGTACTCATAATGTTTCGTGTTTAATGATCTTCAAACCCTAAAGAAGGTAATTTTGTAACCAAAAAGTGCTTTTAACGTTTACTGTTGTGTTTTAGCATTCAGAAACCGTATATTATAAGAAAATTTTAAGGGTTCTAGTTTTAGCTGTTTGTATTAAACTTTTAATCCTCGTTTCACACAAATGTTATCAGGGTTGGTATTTTGAAAACTTAATTTGTAGAGGATGGTACCCTTTGTATAAAATGTTAGCTGTTTGGGAATTACCTTGATCGGTACACCAAACATTTAACTTAACTTCCTTACAGGGATTAAGGTTAGAGGTTTCTTCAGTTCACAATTTAAACTTTTAACCCGACATTGGCCTCATTAGGGGTTGAGTTTCAAAAAATCCATTCTATCACGACATCCAAGAGTTTTGGTTGAAGGCACTAGATGGAGAGGTTTAAGATGAATATTTCTTCAATTCCGAATTTGAATATATTTATTAAGATATAGGTACATATACGTAGACTTATGTATGTAAAGTTTTTTTATTGCTTATCTATTCGGAAACCAATCATTGCGGCAAACCCATTCGTCTGTGTACATTGAAACTTTCCTATAACTGCATAGTTCACGCCAGATATTGTTTTGCTTTTATTGCATTCGCTGTTTCCGTCTCTAACCGCTTTAACATTTATTCTACCGTAATAAAATGCCATTGAATGCCCCTTTGTGTCGTAAATTTTATATCCCGCAGAATGTTACACATTTCCGATAAAGAAATTGTTTTTACACTCCCTCCTTTTTGCATACTGGCTTTGGTAAAGCGATAGGTACCACTACGATGGCTATTACCTTTATTTACTTTATTTTCAATTGTACATAGATAACATCTAACTTAATTCCTTACTTTTGCAACGTGGTATCCACATAACCAAATCCTATTTAGGTCTCCAGTACGATGTTAGTAGGTATATCCAAGTTAAACATTAAAAATTGTGACCTAGAAATAGTTCAGTATCTCATTACTAAAGTTAGGATTTTTATGCACAAGAAATGCTTTAAATATGCGTATAAATATGTCACCTTTTTCCCAAAAATATATATATCATAATATTTGTATACACTTTATTTTTTTATGAATTTTACTTACTGGAAACCGAGAATTATAGGTACAATACATCAATATCATATTGAAAACGATTAAGCTTCATCATACATAGATAAATACAAATATGGAACTTAATAATAAAATAATAACTATTCACTTTCGGAATATGATCTACTTGTTTTGTTGTTGTACCAATTAATAATTAAATGTTTTTCTAAATTTTCAAGGGTAAAATTTTGTCTCCTATCGCTTAAAATATTTTTATATGTTGAAAACGTTCTTTCGACGTCAACTGAAGTAATCGGTGCGTATTTTAATGACGCCAGATGTTTTGCACGACCGAATTCGAATAGCAAATATAACTAAACTAGGTAGGTAACTAATTATTTATTTATAAAAGCTGTTGAACAGTAGTTGGGAAGAGAGAGGTGTATTAAATCGAATGAAGATTACTCCAGTAGTTAAATTCTTGGTAATTGTATCTAAACAAGAGGCAATAAACCAATGATTCTACCGCCCGCCGATAGTATAAATATGTAGAGCGATAATGGATATTGAATACTAACAATTTCAAGGTAAATCTCACTTGTCATATTATCAGTGAGTAAAACCTCATTTAAAATTTTTAAACTCATGTATAGGTCAAATATATGACAATTTATGTCCAAAAAGTAAAAATATTCATTTTATGCATAAAAGCCAAAAATATTCACTAGAACTTGATATGTAATTTTTAAATGCCGTTAATCGTATTATTTTAGTGTAAAATGGATACATCCACAATATTAGGGTGATATTCCTAATAAAAAAAAGTATGTTTTTTACATAAAATCCTAACTCTACTCATTATCACTACCTGCGGTTACTCAGGGACAAAAACTCTACATATTTTTTAAATCTGTACCATTTCTACTTTTGATAACAGGCCATCTTTGTGTCTCTACAGCTTTTCTGTAGCTACAATTGTGAAAGATTTCTACCGCATTTAATGGCTCATAAAATACTGAACTACCTGTCGAGTCGGTACCACAAACGCCTCCACATGTTCATCAGTCTGAAATCGCTCGACTCCTAGTGATTCTTTGAAGGGCCCAAACATGCGGAAATAACAAGGGGATACGTTTGGGATATATGGATGGTGCTCCGACTGAGTCTAGTGCATTTCACTGTTTTGAGTCTGCGTTAAAGCTGCGATGCGAACTCGAGCAGCTTTTTGATCTTCACTCAGCAACTTTGGGACCCAACGAGCTGAAATTTTTCGGAATCCCAAGTTATTCGTTATGATTGTGTGGATAGTTCCATAGCTGATGCCGAGTTCAACAGATATCTAAAGCATAGTGGCGTAGTGGTTCCCTTCAATAAGGTTTCTAACACGTGCAATGTTAACCGGCGATATGCTGGTGCGCGGACGACGAGGACGATTTACATTTTCGACACGATTACGCCCTTCGTTAAATTCTTTGCACCAAACTTATACCCGTTGCCACGAAAGCGTTTCATTTCCGAAATGTGCTAGCAATCTGCGCAAAATTTCAGCTGGTTTCACGTTTTCACGTGTAAGAAACTTAATAATAATCCGTTGCGCAACGCTGCTATGCATCTCTTTCTCACTCATTGTGATAGCTACTAACCAAGCAAACACAGCAATACGACGAGTCGTTTCCGTGTCACCTAATATCCCCACTTCAAGTTGCTAACGCCCGTATGCGCCTTGAACAACAATTTAAAAAGGCTCGTTTATATTTGATCCGCCCTCGTAATAATTAAGGGTGTTAATAAAAGTAATGAGGAAGCAGGTATTGGTAAGGTGAAGATAAAAAGTCAAAATAATAAAGTTAGGGAGGTGAAACGGGTGATAATTTTTCTTTATTCACCTGATGTTTACAGATTTCAGGAAAATATTTCTTAATTCACGAAGCACCGTGACGCCTTATAAAAACAACTGAAGGATTCTCCTCAAAAATTCTGACTTTCTTCTTCAAAAGAAATCACGTACGTATGCGTATATGTGTGTGTAAGACTTTTTTGTAGCAATCATTATTCATATTAGGAATAACGCCACAACGTTTTGCAGTCGAGTCACCTTCGTCGGTTGCTGTTCCGTCAAATCCTCGAAAAAGTGTCTAATAATTAACGGTGTTGATAAAATTAATAAGAAATCAGGTATTGGTAAGGCGAAAATCAAATTCAAGGTAAGCGAGTTAGGGTAGTGAAACGGGTAACCATTTTCTTTATTTGGCGAAGCATCGTGATTGCTAGAATCGTGTACCTATTTTATATTTTGTATACGCACTGAACCTGAAATGTAAATTACGAACTGCTAAATGGTAAATAAAACAAAGGATAATGGATCTTCCAGAAAATACCAAAGGGGATGCCTTATAAAAAGAACTGAAGGATTCTCCTCAAAACTTCTGACTTCTTTCTTCAATAGAAATCACGTATGTATGCGTATTCTTATGTGTATGTAAGACTTTATAGCAATCATTATTCATGGTAGGAATAACGCCACAATGTTTTGCAGTCGATTTGGGTTCCACGTCCGTTGCTTTTTCCTCACAACCCCTCGAAAAAGGATCTCATAAATATTCGTGTTCTCAACTCAGGTGTGTAACATCAAAGGTTCTGAGAGCTGATGTCGAGAGTGAAAGATCGATATGGCAACCTTTACCAATGCAAACAAACAAATAAAATGAAAACCAGAAAGATGTGAATTTCTGTTCATATATATATCTATATATATGTATGTATGTACTTGACCGATAAGTACTTGCCAAGCACTCACCGCAAATTGTTCCTGGCTCAATATTATCTAACAATGATTGGATTTTCATAGACTACTTCGTCTCTAAAATACGTTTGAATTAGGTACTAATAAAATCGAAAGCTGATTGTAATCCGCTTATAAGTAATCTTTGCTGAATGGAACGATTCGAATTGGTTTTTACGCGGATTTGTACCTACGGAAATCACAAGAACCCTTTGAGTGAACTTGTTCTTTTTTACTTTACCGTTTTCATTTTAATAATAGAAACGCTATTCTGCAGTTTATAAGGGTCTAGCAACAGTTAACAGTTATACGAATTAATTGTTACGCGCCATTAATTAATCGAAAAATTTACTTCATATCAATATTATTTATTGGATTCGGTAGCTATAATAAATTTTAAGTCGAAATCGGTTACAACGAACATCGCCTATAACGAATATCTGGTTTTAACGAACAAAAATTAAAGGACATTCTATGTTACATTTTTTATAAAAGTTTATTTATTCACCACGAGGTACAAAATTATACTGTGACGTGTTCGGTCACGGAAAACACAATTAACAAAACAAAACAACGAATTTATTTAATTACTAAAGTTAATTTGACTACACTACGGTTATAAACAAGTCTACGCAATTTATTTCACTAAAAAGTCTATTTTCCCGCTCGCCTCTGGTGCAAACACTCGCTATACCATAGACACTATGACTTCTATCGCCTGTTGTTCGCCTATCGATCGCTTCGCTTCCAAACATCAGCTGTTCACTGTCAACTAACTCGGTGTGAGTGTCTCGCCTTTATATAGTCTTTTCAGCCTTTTTCTAGGGAATTCTACAGCCGTCTAGTAATCCAATTATTTTCCCATTGATCGTTGCTGGTGTTTTATAGATGTTTCAGGAAAGCGGGGAATATTCCTTATGTATTCAGGGAAGATGTTCGTTAATTATGCTCACACCAACTTAATTGGCAAGTACTCGTAACAATACATAGCCACTTAAACTAAAGTAGTCTAATGCCTACTGAAGGTAACAAGTTATCCGTACGTAGGCCCGGTATATTAATATAATAATAACGAACTAAACAAAAACTTATGTTAGAACTAAAACTAACATACAAATTTTTACTACAATTAATACGTAAAGAAATATTACGTTTTTGAATGTGGAAGAGGCTTTGAATTAATTAATAGAGTGTGACATTTAACAATGTTTTAGTTTTTTTCTTACTACAATTTTAGAGTAGTAATAGTAATTCATTTTGAGATCCAAAGGAAGTTTGTTAAAAATTAGTATCGCATTGTAAAAATGTCTTTTCTTTCGTACTTCAAGTTTAACTTTTGGAAGCTGTAGGCTATTATTTCTAGTAATGCTCACGGGATTTTTGTAAAGGTTATTAAGATGAGGAAGATTAAAAATTAGAGTATTAAATTTATATAATTGAGATATGGTATAGTTAGTGGAGTACTAATATTTGTGGAAGTTTAAACTATCGATGCTGCAACTTTTGTGAAAATGCATTTTAATCTAAATAAATAAAATAAGCAAGTAGAAACTTTTCACAATTTATTCGAAAACTCGACATATGTTTCGGCCGATACAGCCATTTACAAGAGTACATACAAAATATTACTAAAATCTAAAACTTAGAGTTGCTATTTATACACTTATACTACTTAAACAGGAGGAGGGGGGAATTGTAGTGGACATTTCTAATTGATTATTGACAAGATTTTTATTATTCTGAATTGCTTTTTTGATCTCTAATGATTCTAACAGGGAAAGTTTTCTACTTTTTGGTGTATGTTTGAATGTAAGACTTTTATGTTGTCCATATCTAACGTGTGGTTTAGGTTTAAACAGTGTTCAACCATGCCTCTCGAAGGAAGTTTTTTGTTCTTAATAGCTGATAAAAGCTCAGATACACGTTTCTTAATAGCTCTTCCGGACTGACCGATGTAAATTGCATTGCAGTTGACACTGTATTTGGTAGATACTACTTTTTTCTGTGGGAGCTTGTTTATTGTGACTATTAAAAATTTTTTTAAGATTTAAAAAATATTTTCAATTATTTTACAGTCTGAAATAGATGTTTGAAATCTTTACTTAAGCTTTTAATATATCTAATACTACCAAAAATATGTTTTTCTTTAACAGAAGGAACACTGTTGTATAGTAACTGATTGACTTTCTTTTTTAATTTTGAGTTTAACATTTTGTCGATAATAATGGGTGAATAACCATTAGAAACAGCAATATGTTTTATAGTTGTTAATTCTTTATTAAAATCGGCTTCGGATAAAGGTAAACCAATTAATCTAAAAAGTAAACTAAGAAATACCGCAAACTTTATTTGTTTTGAATGATATGAATTAGAGGGAAATATTGTATCGGTAGTAGTCGGTTTACAATAAATATTAAATTTAAATTTATTTGTTGCTTTTGAAATAGAAATGTCTAACAAATTGATACTGTTGTTCTTTTCTTTTTCCATCGTGAAAGTGATATTTGTGTTTAAAGAGTTTCTGAGAGATAAGAACAAGTTTAACTGGCGTTCAGTACCTTTCCAGATGACCAGAATATCATCAACATACCTGTTCCACGAAATAACCTGTTTAATTAGAGGGTTTTCCAAGTTGAACAAAAGGTTTTCAAGTGAGCCATCGGGAGGCCATCTGATTGTTTGTAAAACTTATCTTTGAACGTGAAAAAAGTTTTGATCTAAACTTGTTTCTATTAAACTGAAAAATATCGCTACATTGAACTGGGTTGGAGATATTAAGAGAAATTTTATATTTTAATATTTTGAAAAGATGTTCCAAGGGTATGGAAGTAAACAAGCTAATTACATCGAACGACGCCAAAATACATTTGTCGGGTAAAATTATATTTTTTAGTTTTTCAACTAGTAGTAAAGAATTTTTAACACTATAGGGCGAAAAACAAGTTAGATTATCCAGTAAAATTTTATTAGTAAATTTTGATAGCTTATAGGCTGGGGCGTTGATGTAGGAAACTACAGGTCTCTTAGGAATATCATATTTGTGAATTTTAGGAAGTCCGTATAAAATAGGCGCTGAAGGATTCATATTTTTTAATTTGAAGCTACTATTTGAATTAAACCACGAGTTTTCTGAATTTAACAATTTATAAATCGATTTCTGGTAATCTTGTGTTGGGTCATTTTTTAGTAGAATGAAAGAGGGTGAATTAAGTAAGTTCAATAACTTGTTAGAGTAGGGGAGCGGGGGGCTAGTTGTAACAATTTGTCGCTTCTTTGCTATGAAAGCTTACTTGTTTAGTATTTATGAAATCTAGCAGTACTATCCAATTAACAACTATTCAACTATCAATTCCAAATAAACTTTTCATCAAACCTGTAACGATTTTTTGTAGAATCGGCTTTGAAAAAAAAACTGACGAGTGTTATAACTTACCCCGGGGCAAATTGTAACATTAGGAATTGAAAACCAATTTTTTATTTTATAAAGATTTATTTGGCATGTTTAGCATAAGAAACTATACAAACGCTAAAACAGGTTCAGACTTTTAAGTTAAATATTTAATCTAACAGAAAATATTTAAAAATAAACAAATAACATGCTCTTTCTTTACTTAAACTATTAAGGCATTTTAGGCTTACAGCCATTTATAATCTTAACTCCTTCAGTAATCAGATTTTTGATTCTTTTAAAGCATGAAAAAACCCTTTAAAGGCACGTTATAACAAACTTAGACTTTTAAGTTTTATTCTTAATCTAATAGAAAAATAACCAAATATCAACAAAAATATGGTCTTTCTTAAACTATAAAGGAACTTTAGGCACACAGCCATTTATAATAACAAAATCTCAATTTCTTAAGTAATCAGCCTTTTGATTGACGTAGGTAAAATCAATCGAGTTCAACAGGAAAGTATTGAAAACATGAAAAGAAGGAATTTTAATACGTCCCGCGTAATTTCATATAACTTATAAATCATAACTTGTTACAACTTGCCCCGTACAAGTGTTACAACATAACCCAGTGCGAGTTTTTTTTGAAATAACGTCTATTAAAGAAAGTTACTCACTAGGTGTGAAATTACATTTAATATAATCAAACTAAACAAATGCTAAATGTATTTGTATAAATCAACAACTGCTAAACAATTTTAAATCTACCATATAAACAAAAAAAAGTCCATTCCCTGGCTTTATCGGAGTGCCTGCACAATATCGCTTCCTGCGCCGTCCGAAGGGGTACTAATCACGCTTATATGATACAATGGGTATTTCATAGTAGGTTAGGTTGAAAATCAAACGAATATTCTTCTATTATGCCAGTAAAAAATGCTTGTTACTACTTGCCCCTGTTACAACTAGCCCCCCACTCCCCTAATCTATTTTATCTAAAATTACCACTGTGTTCCCTTTATTAGCCTTACTAATTATCAAGTCATTATCTAAACATTTTTTCTTTAAAGATTTTATCACATTAAGCTCTGAGACAGTTGCATGATTATAAGATTTTACAGTAGCAAGTTTTGAAAATTTATTTAACAATTTGTTGGCTGATGTGTGTTTTATAGACTCCAATTGTGTTTCGTCTGAGATGTTTAAACAGATCTATATCTACTGCAAGGTTAACTACTTCTTTCTTGGAAACATTTAAAGGTGGTGAATATTTTAAGCCCTTGCTGAGAAGCGAACTTTCGTTATCTGAGAGTGAAACACTGCTTAAGTTAACTACTTTATCATAAAATTTGAATTGCGAAGTAAAGGTGCATTTTTTTAACCTCACGTTCGGTAGTTGACTTGGAGACCATCAACCGTTTGATTTTCTTCGATTGAGTAAAATGTTGTTTTCTTACTAAAATAGACGTTTCCTCGTGTGCAGATGTTAGAAGGTAATCCAGTTCTAGAGGATGGAGATTTCTGGTCAGTATGTCATGTATGGATTTTAAATGTTCTCCTAGGTGTTGTCTATGCGTGTGCCACTTTTTAATTTCCAGTTCCAACCTCTTCCTCTCCGCTAACTTTATGGCAGATATAGTTTCTCTTGATGTAGATTTGCAACGGATATGAATAAAACTTGGGTTCACACTAAGTCTTTTACATTGTTTATTAAACCAAATGTGATTTGAGCACCTTTTAAACTTTAGTAAGGTTCTTCTGTATATGAGCACCAATTTATTTAGATTAAAATGCAGTTTCACAAAAGTTGCACCATCGATAGTTTAAATTTTATTAAAAGTGTGGGATTACATAAATAAATATCGGCCGAAGCAGTTTTCGAATAAATTGTGAAACGTTTCTATTTGCTTATTTTATTTATTTAGATTTGTGGAAGTATTTGAAAAAATAATTTTAGATATGCGTTTTTGAAGGGATATAAGAGTTATAGGCACTATCCCAGCCTAGTATACCATACGTTGCAATGCTGTTAAATAGACCATGATAAATATGAAGTAGTGACTTTAAATTTAATAATTTTTTTAACTTAGGAAAAATGAATGTTTTTTTTTAGTTTTTTCAATGTGAACTTTCCAATTCAAACAGTTATCAATGAGTATGCCTAGGTATTTAGTATTATTCACTTAAGCAGTGGCGGTTTTACTGTAGGTGCATTTGTTCAGTGAAACCCCTTAAAAATTGAACTAGTTACACCATATAATTTTATCCTTTTAATATTTATTATATTATTGATGATTCTCGTATAATATACATCTCTTTTACCATTTCATAGTTCATAGTTACAAAACACCAACCCGTAACCCATAGAAAATATTTAAATTTTTGTTGTGTCGCTGACGACTTCACCTAACTTTTTTGGTTCAAGTTTTGATTCTGAACATATCACGTGAGCGATACTCCGTTTGATGTCCATGTGTTAGAGAGAGAGGCGTCGGACGCGTGAAATGGAAGATAAAATACACTCAACATACAGCGTTTAGGTGCACTGCAAGAGAAGCCGGAATCAGCCGGAATAATGTCGTGCTACGTCGGCACGGCTACCCGACATTCTGCCAGGGTTTTGCAACTTCGGTTATCCTGCCAGCCTGCCACCTGGTGAAAATGTCCAGTACGAGTCATTTTTAAAGGCTCTGGAAGCTAGTGTTGGTAGGAACCGATAGTAAAAAAAATATGTTCAAAAGCATGTTCAGATTTCAGAGTTCAAAGTCCACTAATTGTAAATGACGCACAATTTATTGCACAATACGTGTTAATTAAAATATTACGTAAATGATGGAGTCGTGTTCGGTAAAATATATTAAAGAAAATTCAAATAATTTTCAAAATCGTTTCGAAATAAAGAAAAGGGGTCCACCTCGCCCAAAACTACAGCTGACACAAGAGTGTACCTTAAAAAATAAAAAGTTCAAACGTGTGTTTAAAGTAGAACAGTATAAAAAAACTTCGTGGTTGTGTGGGTGTAATAAATTAAAAGCATTATTTTGCTTTCCGTGCCTAATTTTTGCCGGTAATCCTAATGAAAGTGTTGAGTGGACAAAGACAGGGGTTACGGATTTGTCACATTTGTCGGCAAAACATAGACGAATGGATTTCCTGTATAAGTAAACGTAAGGTTTTTGTTTATTGTGTTATTAAATGCCATAAGTATTTAGTTCTCCTAAAAATATTAAAAATCTTCGCCTGCGGCGCATTTACATCGTGAAATACGCTTCATGTTCTGATATTACCTACATGTTATTACCTTTGTGAACCCCCTTCGTATTTGACCACGAGCCGCCACTACACTTGAGCAAGAGGTACTTCATTTATTTTTAATGTAAATTTTTGAGGTTAAGGATCTAAATAATTTGAGAAAGAAATATATACAGTTTTATCAATATTCAGAGTTAACTGATTATCTTTTAACCACTTGTAAATTAATATGTTCATTTTTGTGTAAGTAAGTTCCCAAGTTTTGACTGAACAGTACAGGACAGTGTCATAAGAAAAATCAATAATACTATCACCAGAAAAAAGATCAAACATATCACTGACATAAACTAAAAATAGTAAAGGTGCCGGAATCGTACTCTGAGGAACGCCAATATTTTTACAGCCCGTTGTCTATTTAATAAGTAGGTAGCTTTTAATCAAATTTAGTGCCTTGCCTCTAATTCTATATATTTCAAGCTTTCTCAATAAGATAGAATGGTTAACAGTGTCGAAAGCCTTCGCTAAGTCAAGAAAAGTACCTAATACTGGCTGACTCATGTCTACAATAAAAAACTGTAAACAAAATCAGTTAACCTCACAATGGCTTCCTTCGTACCAACTTCTTTTCTAAACCGAAATTGCTTAGAGTTAATAACATTTGTTAATCTAGTACGGAGAACTTTTTCAAATATTTTCGTCAGATTCGATATTAAGGCTACGAATATAAAATTCCTTCGCAAAATTTACTTACTTCTTCCATTATTGTGAGTTTTTTTCAATATTTCTTTGTAACTACCTACTCGTGTTCATGAAAAAAATTGAGTTGAATTTCTAAATTTGGGTCTACTCCACTGTTACCCATCAATCTAAATTATTTTTCTTAATGGACAGTAGCTGCGAGAGAAATACTTCATCTAAAAGCTAAAATACTCGTGACTAAGCCTGTATGTACATCCATATAATAATGGTATATAGTACTCGTCAACCACACATTACCAATATCAGTAACCAAAGCGGCATCACCACCGACGCTCGGAATTTAATATCATCGAAAGTTAGTGAAAGATAAGTGCGAGACACCATTTGCAAACTCCTCGAACTGCATTGAAACTCAGGGGAAATAATTGAGCTAAGACGTGCATGTTCTTTGCATCGATTGACCCATTTCATAACATACATATCCGTCGTCGGCATAATAACAGAGAAAAGTTTTTCTTTTTCATTTGAACATAGGCAGGAATCGCGTTGATACGACTCGTTAGGGAATTAGAGCTGCAGGAATAATTTCTCAGGCTCGGGCCATTATTTTTCGAATGAATTTTTGATGAGCAAATAAACTTTCAACCTGTCATATTAAAACTGATGTCGAGAAATTCGAGACACAAAATTACTAAATGTTATCCATTTCCTAAATGGAAAATTCTCTTTGGATAAACACGAAACAGAGGATAACTTCGTCAAACAATTATTTTGTTAACAAAGTAATATTCCGAATATTATCAGTTAATCTGTTTAGTCAAGAGAAAACAATGTTAAGATAAAAGCTTATATAGTTTGTTATAATTAAAATATAGACTTTTCTACATTGTCAGCCTACTAAAACTGGAATAAGTGCTAAAAAACAGCTCTCCCCTTCTAAAACTGCTTTACTGAACTAAATTGATCTTTCCGACTTAGCGATAGCTTATTAATAGAGAAAGAGCCTGTTCTTTTGTTTCTTTGTTATACTAGAAGTGTCGACAACCCACTGTAATCTTTGACGATTCTTCAGGCATAATGGGTTGCCTACATGTGACACCAAATATAATATTACAACAAAAATTCGACAATATGAATGCAACAACTCATCGGAAATTTTTTCGCCAACCAACTACAACAAAAATAAGTGCTAAAAAACAGCTCTACCTTTCTAATATTGTTTTACTGAACTAAATTGATCTTTCCGACTTAGCGATAGCTTATTAATAGAGAAAGAGCCTGTTCTTTTGTCTCTTTGTTATACTAGAAGAGTGTTGGCAACCCACTGTAATCCTTGACGATTCTTCACGCATAATGGGTTGCCTATATGCGACACCAAAGGTATATATGTAATATTAGAACAAAAATTCGACAATATGAATGGAACAACTCATCGGAAATTTTTTTGCCAACCAACTACAACAAAAATAAGTGCTAAAAAACAAGTTCTCCCTTTCTAAAACTGCTTTATTGAACTAAATCCCTCTTTCAGACTTAGCGATAGCTTATTTATGCAGGAAGAGCCTGTTTTCCTCTTTCTTTGTTGTACTAGAAGAGTTTCGGCAACCCACTGTAGTCCTTGAGGAATCTTCATGGGTTGCCTACATCTGATACTATACATAACATTAGAACGAAATTTCGACAAGATAAAGGTAAGAAATGGTCTGAAATTTTCTTTAATTCCATCAATTAAAAGAGAAAGAGTTGATTTTATGGGAAACTAACAATCGGATAATTTTGAGACCGGTCCTGGCAAACTGGAAATAGTTGCAGCTGAGAGATGAAAATAATAGGAGTAGTATCAATCAGTATATCGATATCTACCAAACTACAATAGCAGATGGGTTAGTTACTTTACAGGGCCGTATTCAAACACGTTTTAGTTTCAAATTTACGAAGACAATTTGCATTCTCAATTACCATTAGATTGAAAAATGTTACACAGAAAAAAACACTATTTTAAAACAAAGAAATATATATTGCTTTGAAGATATTTACTCTTTTTAAATAAATAAATACTTCTTTTTAGTATTTTGCTTTGTGTTAAGAAAACAAAAATATATCCTTCAACACTTTTATTTACTTACTGCAAATGGTTTAAAGAAAGAATTTTTTTGTTGAAATAAATTTATACAGGTTTCGATCGAAGACTAACTCTGTTCTTAAAACAAGTCAAGAAACTTCTTGGAATGAAAATGTTTGTTTTAAGACATTTCTGTTTTGAAACAATAAAATATTAATTCTATTCAAGTAGCCGAAAACTGGATTGGATAAAGCACTTCTTCGAAACAAAACAGCTTTCGATAAAGCATTATCATTTTATTTTAAAGAACATTTTATTTAGTACAAATATGTGACGCTTTGATGAGCTCCATATTTGTCTCCCGTTTCGATTTTCAATATATTGCGTCATACGTTAATGAACTATCAGTGTAAAGTGAGTTGTTGGTGCACAATAAAATTTTCTGAAAAAGCAGGGGTATATTTTTATAATAAAATGGAAGAATTTTTAAATAAAATTGGCTTTGGAGAAGCATTTGCAAGTAAGTACCCTTTAAAATACTTAATTTTTACGAATTTATTTATTAATTATATTTAAAATAGAAGTATGAAATAATGAAAAATTTTGCATGGTAAATATGTAATAAAGCCGCAACATTAGAATTAAGTTTTTAATTCATTCTGTATCATGTTATCTGCTGTATGTAGGTACATAAATATCTACAAATCGATTTTATCCATAACGAATCCTCAACGAAGTAGTAGTAAAATAAAACTGTTTTTTAAATAGCAGTAGGTATCTACAGTTTAGCAAAATTTGTAAGCGCGCTTTCTCTCGATAAAGAAAAAATGGCTAATACCTACTGCTATTTGAAAATCGTTTATTGTGGATTGTATATGTATAGAAAAGGTTATCTATGATAGAAAATTTACCATACACTTTTAGCAAGTCGATTGTTTTATGATGAGAATCGTTTGATCGATAAACCAAGAATTCTAGTTTTGATTTTAAATTAAAAACAATAATTTATATTACAGCTACTGGAATCATTTGGACTAAACAACTTCTTATCAAAATGGCAAACTTAAGCAATCACTACGTTACATTAAAGAGCTTATATAAGGTCGAATCAGTAAATGGAAGTAAAGTTCTTATCATGGATAAAAATAAAAAGACGCATTTTCCAGTCATGATGCATATACACTCCCTACTAGTGAATCATACGTAACACTAAAATGTCTTAAGCAATTTTTTTTAGTTCCTTTCATACTATTGTTCATGTGTGTATCGTTGTCCTTTTAATTATTTTATATTCAATAAAGATATGTTACAATAATCACATCTTATTTATATACCATTCCATTGATTTGTAAAATTGCTTTATTATTACAAATAAAAAATTAAGAAAAAATTAAATTTTCAAACAAGTTTTTGTAATTTAATATGAAAATGTTTCATGTTTAATACAAAAATATATCGCTTTAAACTCAAATATTAATCGAGTTCATTATGAAGAAGTACCATCTTAAATGGAAACATCCGTTTTTTGTGTTGCAGAAAAATATTATTTTTTCCAAGCCCGCAAATCTTATTTTAAGAAAACTAAATTGTTGAAATCAGTAGATAAATATTCTGTTTAAAGGAATACATTATTCTAACGAAGATATTGTGGTTTTCGTAAGTAAACTCTTTTTTCGCTTCAAACATTGTTGTATTTAACTGAAAGTATACATTTTTAAATGAAACGCAGCATTTGATTACCATTAAAACTTTTAAACTCTTTATTTAAGAGCGCTCTTCACCCCTGAATATACAATTTTGCACAGAACTTATGTTGAAAGAAAGTTAGCAATGACAGATTGCTCCAGTGTATGGGATATAAATGCCTGCAGAGTGGATGATAAGTTAAACTAAAAAAAATGGAAAAAGTACCAAAAAATCTATAATTAATTAATTGTTTTTGAGTTGCAAATATATCCACGATTGTACGACAATTCTTATGCATTTTATATGTATATAGTTTGTAACTGTGTAATTGTAGTAAATAAGTATATGCAAAAGCAATTTACTATAAAGGAAGTGATGCTGCGTTTGCGGAGACTATCTAAAGTAACAATTCAAAGACGAGAATGCATGTGCTTTGGCAATCTTTTCCGTGTAGAGCCACGCGACGAGATTAGAAACGTCCGTCTATTATTGTTGCTTAAAACTTACTTTGCCGGCTCCGTGAAGCGGGGTGTGTGTGGTAGACTGGACTTGATCACGTGATGTATATGGCTCTTAAGAAAATATTTATTTGCGTATATATGAAACAAAGATTTTCTTGAATGAAGTGTATTTTATTCACATTAAATATACTCTTTTTTCCGTCTTGAGCGTTTCTTTGACCTTAATGTCAATAGTTCAATTCAGCTTTCTTTTTTTTTTATTAAAATCTGAGTCGTTAGTCCGAAATTGAATCCTATTGAAGTGGATACATACTAAGTACTTTTGAAATAACAAATTTGAAAAAGGATAACGAAGGTTTTGAATTTGCTTACCTACCCCTAAGGATTTATTTACTTACTTACATGACAACTACCTCAACTGATATTTTTCATCCTTTCAGTGTTTTCTTTTGAATATCCAATTTTGACGACCTTATCATTAAAATTCACTGACAAGCTTGACGAGCTTAAAGACAACTTCGATATTCCATTTTCTTTCTTGTCCTGCATTTAAAAAAATTCGGAAAAAGTTATAAATCCTAAAAGCCATAAGCACAATAAAAATTTCTACTCAAATACGTATAAGCTCTCGTTTTCAGCTCAGCACTGTCCTATGAATTGATAATGTGTACTTATGGAGTTTATGTTAGACGCAGCCACCCAAATAAGTTGATAGATAAGCGACTATCAATCTATCACAATATTGGAATCCTAACTGATACTTAAATATGTATATTACGAAGACTTAATATACAAGGTGTTCTAAACTAATAGAAAACAGTCTATACCACACGATAGTAAATAAAAGTTTTTGAGTAAAAGAAAAGAATTTATGTCAAAACAAACAATGGCTTGTTTACCTATTTTCTATTCAGTTGGTTTATTATTGTATAGTTGCAATTAACCCCTTTGGCATAGCTGCAAACCTGTCTGAATCTCACAAAAGCAAAAATAAAGAAAAACTGAGCAAATCTGAAGAATGTTATCCATGGGAAATGAATTCTGGCGATTATAATGCATGATGTGGACCGAATAGACATATAACACAAATAATATAAGCACTTGGTTTTGTTAAACTTCAAACTATACTCTTTAATAAGTACAAAAAATCAACACTATACGAATCGTTTTCACTTCACAAGGGCTAATTTCTGGTCAGAAAATTCCTCTGATTCAATTTCAAACCATAGGAGCTTTATCAACCATAACCTATTATCTTTTATTCCCTATTTGGTATGTACGTTTGAGAATGATCTCCTTTCACACATACAGACATTCTCATTTTCTATAGATATCTACAAAATGTATTTTTATGTAGTTGTTGAGTTGTTAGATGATGGGTAAATGTTTTTCGAAACACTAAAAGAAAGTGAAAGAAATTGTACCTTAAGTAGTTTAATTTATTCAGATTAGACCTTGTTTGAATAAAATTTCCAATTTCAATGGAAAATGAAGCGGAAATTGAAAATAAAGACAATATTCCTTAAAAATAAACTGATAAATGATCCAATTGAAATAGTATCAGGCTTCGACTAACTTTTGTATAGATTGAACCGAATACAAGAAGAAAGAAGTAATTTTTTACTTTCACATTTCACTACTAAAATTTCTTTATTCATTGAATTTCCTATACAATACGTAATAAAAATTTTAAATGGAATTTTAATAGAATAAAATGAATGTATTGCGGGCTCTAACACAAAAAAATACCCGAGTGAAGCCGGGCCGGGCATTAAGTTTATTTACCTTATCGAAGGATTAACTTGATGTACGACTCTAAATACTGCAGGGACGTATTCAAAAATTGACTTGATTAGAAAACATCTTTTACAGTTCTTATCACTATTTTTACTAAACTATTCTCATTCTAGTATTCTTTTCTTTACGATACGATAAAATAATCGAGAGGTAGAGAAAAAAGTCTAGACTTATTTAGCTTGATTATTCTAATACTAATTATTAGAAAGAATGAAAAATTGTTTTGTACCACCAAGTACATTTTATGAGAATTCTAGCATTATTTACTATAAAAATTTTGCTTGACTAATCAAGTAATAAAATCATGATTATTTTTCTCCGTGTAAGTGCCTCCGTTCGGAGCAGAATACGACTATTATACAGGGTTTTTCAAGTTGATGGGCTATTAGAAGTATATGAATTAGTAGAAGGAATAAAATTCTGAAACTTGGGCTCATTTGGTTATTGTTTATGCCGCTTCTTTTAAAAATATTTTCAAGTTCGATTTACATCCGGTTATACCGGAAGTTGATACCAACTTTGTTATTTTAAATGGAATGGTATATTTTTGACGCTGAATTCGAATAAAACGTGTAATTCTAAGGTAAGTTTGATAACCAACTTGTACACCTATGACGATCGGTTTCTGAGTTAATTTAATTTATAGAAAAAAAATCGCTACCGCAACCCAAATTATAAAAAATCATAACTTCCACAAAATACGACTAAGAGTGTTGAAATTTTTACTGGTAATAGCTGAATATTAGTTCTAACGCCTTGACAAAATTGAATTAAATAATTTATACAGGGCGTTCAAAATAAAATTCTAAAATTGAAAAACTTCAAACACGAATTACTTCGTTTTTTCAAATAGCACCTACTATTTTTTATTTTTTCAATCGATTCCTTTTTTTATCCTCTTTCAATCTATATGGATACTTCCTATTTTATTTGAAAATTTTGGAATAATTTTGAATTATTACTATAAATGTCTAGTCAATCTACGTTCCGTGTAGTGACTGAATTCTAGTAAAATTAACTTGATTAGAAAACATTTTTTACACTTGACTTCTTATCACTAATTTTACTAAACTATTCTCATTCTAGTATTTTTTTCTTTACGACACGATAAAATAATCGAGAGGTAGAGAAAAAAGTTTAGACTTATTTAGCTTGATTATTTTAATACTAATTATTAGAATGAGTGAAAAATTGTTTTATACCACCAAGTACATTCTATGAGAATTCTAGTATTATTTACTAGAAAAATTTTGCTTGACTAATCAAGTAATAAAATCATGATTAATTTTCTCCGTGTAAGTGCCTCCGTTCGGAGCAGAATACGACTATTGCAAATGTACCTAAAGAACTTAAATAGCACCTGGTCCAGATAATAGAAAATGCTTATATTTGTACAAATTGATTTAAACTAAAAAATTAATAAAAGAGAAACATCTCATAACTTTCCGCCATTATTGCGGGTTGAATTTATTTTCCAAATTTAACAGGACCATCCTTATATGCACTAAATTTAGAAACATACATATATTACTGTCACCCGTCCCCAAATAATTTGTAGCTACTTAAGAAGAAGACTTATCATCTCGTTTGAAGAAGTTACTCTGCAAAGAAGCAATTGTAGCGTATTATAATAAATTTGTTGAAACTAAAATAAAATTTTATGTCTTTATGCCTCAACTAATTTAATAACATTATTTCACTTAACTAATGAAACCAAATTAAAACGAGACATTGATCAAGTTCGAATTAAAATTGCATCACTAGTGTTCCATTTTATTAATTATACCCATTTTAATTCATTATTTAAGTTAATGGTATTTCTGCAATTACTTACCGGTTCAATATACGAACATATATTTTTAGTGTTCAATTTCATTGGAATATTTCAAAGAAATCTTCAAAACACAAAATGCCAATTGATTTATATTAAAAAATACCGAAAACTATTAAAAAGGCCATCTTCACATAAAGAAGCTTAAGTTAAGCGAAACAATTGTTGGGAATGATTAATATATTTATTGAATATTAATTTATTCAAGAATAAAAACACCTGTATATGATTTTCACAAATTATTTATTAATTTAGCAACATATTTTATCTTAACTTAAGCTACTTCTTCAGGCTATTGAGTATATTTACTACTGACTATGAAAACTACTTCAGGTCCCTATTATTAGTAGCTATTCAAGGACCTGAAGTAGTTTCATAGTTAGTAGTAAATACTTAATAACCTGAAGAAGCCTAAGTTAAGGCGAAACATGTTGCTAAATCAATAAATAATTTGTGAAAATCATAAACAAGTGTTTTCATTCTTTAATTATGGATTTTCATCTAGTAAAGGTCGAAACTATTCAATTTTTTAGTTATTCCTTTTGGCATGATTAGAAACCTGTATCGGTCAATGATATAGTGTAATAAATAGCGAAAATAAAAATAAACTCAGAACATTTTGAAAAAGATTGTGTATACGACAGCAATTTTAGGCATCTTTTTGGTGTTTTCTGGTTTAAAATGAACCAGTAAAGGCTTCCATAGTCGATAATTTGCGGATTGTTATGAATTTGATTAAAACAATAAGAAATTGTTTTTGATCTTACGATCCTATAGAATAGTCTAAAAATATTTTTTTACATTTTAAAGTGTCTCTGTTTTACAATTATTTACGATATAAATTTTTATCAAAAGTTGTAAACTGTAACCGACTTTACTTCATAAATGCCCAATTACATTATTATCTTCAAAAATTTCTTGATAAAGTGTTAAAGGGAATTATGTATTGAGAATGGTTTTTCTTTCTTAAGGTAGAAAAGAAAATATTAAAAAATTCTACTTTTGTTACAAAAATAATTCAATAATTGTTATTTATTCGTAATAAATATTTATTTATAAATTTTTGAGTTAATTATATTTTTTAGAAGTAGTCAAAGACTAGGTATATTGCAGCAAAATATCAATAAAGCTTCCATTTCCGGAGATGAACAAGTTTCCCTATCCGTAAAACGTTATCAAAACGTATAAACAGTGGAAATTAATTACGAACCAACAAGGCACTCAATTCATCTTCATTAGTCCATTTTAAAAATTGACACGAAATAATATATATATATAATTCGTTCTCGTAAATTGAGTTATAATTTAAAACCAAATTAAAAAATTGTTATATACCTTCAGTAATTATTTAATACGTAAAGGATCATTAAAATATTATTTAGACAAGAAATTAGACCAGGAGTTCCATGAAGTACGGAATACGAAACGTTTCAATCCTAGTTATTTATAGGTAATTCTGAAAGTCCTGTGGGATATCACATAGTCCTTAAATGAAAACTACGCTTACCCGCAAGGATCCCATACTAAAATTCCCAGTCCAGGACATTCGCTGGCTCGTATTTCTTCGCAATCTCTCCTGTCACAAACACAAGCTGGGATAGAAGCACTCGAGCAAAAAACAGGAACACATAACGCAAACACCAAAAGAATTTTCATTGTTGCCTCCTTTCGAAACAACATCCGCTAAACACCGGAAAACTCACATGTTTTTCTAAAACTGTTTTAAACTTTTCTTTTATCACACAAATTACGTAAAAACATATGAAAATGCTGCTCTTAAAATTTACGTGTTTCAGTTCTGTCGGTCAATTTTCGAGAGAGTACGCATTTCAAATTTCGTAATCAGTTTGCGAGTTCGTGTCGGACAATTTTTGCGCAGGACAATCCGGTTTCGAACCTGTTACGGGGTAGAAGTTTGAATGAGAGCTACCCTTTGCCTGTGGTCTTATAATGTAAGCTCTACGCGGTGCATGAGCGATCACAAACGCATGCGTCCGTGTCCGTCGCATACTTCATGATAATAAAGTATTTGCAATTGATTAAGACGTAAACAGCAATTAAATTATTGCAAAAACAAGCCACTTTGATTTACAACCCCAAATAACCATGAAATATCCTTTTACTGTATCCTTCAATATTGATTTTTGATTTACTAATTTACTAGCTTTGATTAACAACAACTGGACACATTGTGGTTTCTTTAAAATGTTTCAATAAAATAAAAACTTTTTAAATCACAAAATCCGATTGTCGTAAGTAATTAAATATTTCTTGAGCGAGGGACGGGCATTATTGCATTCATGTTGTATATTTCGGCTGTTAAACATATTCCATAACTTTTCATAAACGTAAGTAACGGAGTAATAAGTCCCACATCAGCAATATAAACGTTCTAATGATTTTGAAAGTTCGTGAGTTCGGTAGTTTTTAGTTAAGGAGGAGATATTTTCAGATATACGTGTTTAAAAAAATATGCTCCCCGCATATACCATATTATGCATGTCTGATTGCACGACATAATAATTAAAATAAAATGTGAGCCGTCACGGGACGCCTGGCAGATGTGAAACATCGAGTTTGCACAAGTAATATGCATGAAAGACAATATTACGACAGGAACTGAATATGGCATAATGAAAAAATCAAATATTACGAATTTTTTCCACAAAATGATTAGGTACCTACTATTTATTAAATTAACATTAATTTTATTAATTACAAAAATTAAAAATTCAAAACTTTATTTCAAGTTGCGACAACTCAATTCTTTTAATCAGTGACTTCAATAATAGTTAGATTCGATGTTGCCTCTGACAGCATTGCTGTGATAATTGATCTTGGATTGTTGTTAATTTGCAATTGAAATTTTTTTTGGAGGAACGTAATTAATGGCATTGATTCATCTTTTGCAAAATTTACATTGAAATCTCCAGCTAAAATCAATGGTAGTTCATTTTTATTGGTTTTAAAAATTATTGAACCTGTGTGACTGTACGGAAATAATTTCTCATGTAAAAATAAAATATCATTAATTTTTTATTAGATGAAATGTACACAACAATCATAATTAATTCACTTCCATCTTCTAGTTTACTGCAGTAAACGACACTGCCGAACCGAGTGGGAAAAGAATCGCACAGGCTCTTGCGCATGGCGAGCGTCGCCACGACATGTAATCGCCACGATCGCCACGCCAACAATCCGGTTTACCCGCGCCTATAGATGTTTCACATCAAAAACCGCTGACAAAGAAATGTGCAATTTCTATATTTGCCTTAACTATACAGGGTGTTTCAGAAACAAGTGCGGAGCTTAAAGGTGATGATATAGAGCATCAAGAAGAAGAAAACTAAATAAATGTGTACAGGTCCTGAAGTTTACTATTTTCTAGAAAAATGCACATGAAGGGCTAACCCGGCCCAGGTAAATCACATATTGTTTAAAATTATATACCGAGCCGCATGGTCTAGTCGCCTAGATCATTGCTTAGCATTCGGGAGGTCACCGGTTTGATTCCGGGGTCGGTTACTCTAGTCCAAGTTTATCTGTAGTTTTCTTGGATCATTTAGGCAAATGCTGGGGTAGTAATATTCCACAGATAGTCTTTCACTTCTCATCTGTCTTCATTTCTTTCTTCTCCCAATCATCACCCACCCATTCCCACTATTCCTAAAGGAGGCTGAAGAAGGCCTTTCGCTTTACCCCTCGACTTTGCACCAAAGTGTAGGCCTGAAGGGCAGCCCGCCCACCAACATTTGTGACAATGAAACACCCAAAAGTTTGTTTTTTTAGAGACACGACAACGGCAATGCCACATTCCATGATCTGTTGATTAATATTTAGTTCTATCATTGGCAATAGAAATAATTTCTAATGCAGTTCAGAGATTGTGAGATTTCATAAAAGACAACCCCCAAATACCCGGTATGGAACGCCAGCTCCTCGCATGTGTAACAGTGTGGCGAATTTTAAAGAAAAGGTTGTTGCATTCTTATCATTTGCACCAAGTGCAACCCTTTTAAGTAAATATTTACTTTCAGTCGGAGGTGTGTTTGTGTCAGTGGTGCGGAAAGTTTCGCTGTCTGTGTATGAGTTATTGGTGCTCTCGCAACCAATAATTCTGCTTGAAACTGCTTCAATATTTTTGTCACTTAAACACACTGCTATTATCATAATGCGATTCCTTATTGATGATTAAATATTTGCACCTATTTCAAAAGCATCCTGTGTAAATAACCAGGGTTGGACAAAGATATTCAAGCATTTTTACTGAACTATTTCATATCTTAATTTTTTTCTGATATATTATTATTTTATTCAATTCGTAAACATTGTAAACTATCTGATGTCCCTTTATATGCACCACTTTCTTTTAATTTTTAGGCCTACTACAAAATTAATGTATAACAATACATTTCTTACTAATCTGGCCCTGGAATTAACTGATCAAGCTTCATGAGTCGATTATAATATTAATTGTCAATTACGAATATTACTTTACTACATATAAAATGAAATAAAAACTCATTAAGTGGAGATCAATAAACTAAAATAGTTATTTTTAATTAATCTGTAAATTATCTAGAATGCCTTTCTTTGTTAGATGACTGTAGGGGTGGTTTTTATTAGTTCCATTTCTTAATTTCCCGAACTACGCCAGATCTATCGTTTTATATGTAACTACAGCATGCTAAAATAGAGACAAATAGCAGACTCTTCTTGGGGGTGAACGGAAGGTCTGAGTAATTTCATTGGAAGCAGAAAATCGTACAATTCCGGATTAATATATCTTAATTCCGTCTGTCTTTCCTAATTCATCGTACAATTAACATATTTTACTGTTCTAGTTATCTTGGTGCAAATTTATTGATTAAACTAATAATTCCAAAAGTAAAATTCACTTATTAATGATTAATTAAACAACATTAATTGTAGGTACCTATTATTAGACAACAACACCATAAATTTTCACTCTCAAAGGATTATATCAAATATCAACTTAAACAAAAAGACTTTACTATGTTTCGTGTTCATCAGCTAATGCTGATGCTTGACTTATTCCAATTTACACTAGTAAAAAGGGGTGGATAAGACATAACCAAACCCAACACAGATTAATCTCCTGGCAAGGAAAAACAATATGTAGACGAAATAAAAGAAAAGAGCATTAATGTTTTCTACATTCACTTGATGGAAACTCATTTTAATACTTAGTAAGAAATAATTTCCACAAAATTAGTTTAATTGTAATTCTTGTAAATATATATATATATACATCGGTCAAACCGGATGATCATTCAAAAAACGAATAAATGAACACAAACAATCCTTTGATAATAATAAATTAAACTCAAACTATGCCAAACACCTTATTGAAGAGGAACATATTCTTAATGGAAAATAGAAATCTCAGATTATCTTCATTTGAATCCCTAGAAATTAATAAGTATAAAAATACCAATATTCTTAAGTTAAGTTAGGCGAAACAATTGTTAAGTTTATTAAACTAATTTTGTGAAAATTTCTGTGTTTTATTTTTTACTAAGTACTAAAAAGAGTAGAGACTGAGTAGACCATAGGAGAAGAGCGAATAAATCAGTAACTTGTTAAGAAACAGCAAACTTGAATTATTGCAAGACCTAACCTAATCTACCCAAAATATACAGATTATATACAAATAGAAATAAAATTAAAACTTTGTCCTTCATTGTTGCCAGTTTTGTTTCATGAGCAAACTACGTATTTTGACATTTTCGTAGAAAGTAGTAGTAAGAGCCAACCCAACCTTCTGCAGTAAGCGTGGAAACGAATAAATGGTAGTTAGGAAAAAATAGACAAAATGGAAGAATGGAGACTGTAGTAGAACATAGGGAAACAGTAAATGACTTGTTTATGTTATCGCTACCAAAATTAGTTAGGTACACGATTTGAGAAAATAGAAAATTTTAATTTAAGAATAAAACTGACTAACAAACAGCAAAATTAAAAAGTAAAACTTGACAGTGTTTCATTTTAGCCAGTCTTTATGATGCACGATTTTTTCCAACCTACATTTTTCTAAAAAGTTGTGGTTAAGACCCAACACAACCCAACACAGCTTGATCTCCTGGCTAGGAAACACAATATACAGGCGAAATAAAAGTGACTGTAGTAGACCATTGGAGAAGAGCAAATAAGTGAGTAACTTGTTAAGAAACAGCAAAACCTGAATTATTGCAAAACCGAACCTAACCTAACTTAACGAATATATACAGATTATATACAAATAGAAATAAAATTTAAATTTAATTGTGCTTCATTGTTGCCCGTTTTGTTTCATGAGCAAACTTCGTATTTCGACTTACATTTTCGTAGAAAGTAGTAATAAGAGCCAACCCAACCTTCTGCAGTAAGCGTGGAAACGAATAAATGGTAGTTAGGAAAAAATAAACAAAATGGAAGAATGGAGACTGTAGTAGAACATAGGGGAAGAGTGAATGACTTGTTTATATATTATCGCTACCAAAATAAGTCTAGGTACACGATTTGAGAAAATAGAAAATCTTAATTTAAGAATAAAACTAACTAACAAACAGCACGGAATCTAAACCAAGTTGTTCCTTTGTTACCACCCCTAAAGATTTATTTTCTATTCCTAAAATTGCTACGACTGCAACTATAAAAACCAATAAAAAAAAAGGAACAGCAAAATTTAAACATTAAGTCCTTACAAAGCTGAGTTAGAAGCTTCTAAAAGAAGTGAAGAACATAAGAACCGCTCTACTAAAAAACGCAAAGTTACAAGAAAAATATTTCATACTATGTTACATAGTTCTAATGGCGCCGAAGTTCAAAATATTAGAGAAACATTAGCAGACATCGAAGTATAAAATCACGACAGTGATCCAAACTGTTTTTTTTTTTGCAAGGAATCATATTCCAAATCTAAGGAAAAGGAAGGATGGATAAAGTGTTCCAGCTGCTTAAAATGGGCCCACGAAGCTTGTGCGGGTTGTGATGAAGAAGATGACGACTTTGTTTGTGACTATTGTAGATTGAAGTAGTTGTTTTACATATTTAGTTTGAATGTTTTTATTGGTTTAAGAGTAAAATAAGATGATTTTATGACTTCTTTTATAATAAATAAAACTTCATTTACATGTAGCTCAAACATTTTTGTTATTTTAGAACAACATTAAACGAAAAATTTTTTAACAATCAATAAGAATATAATGCAAAGTGCTCATGGCCACTTTACCCTACCGAGATGGGTTTTGATTTGGATAAGATTATAATATAATATGTCTCTTAGCCTGGTTGACCTTTCCTCTAGGAATCTTCACCCCGACCCGTAATCCCAGCTTCAGAGTCCATCTGGAGCCTAAACTAAGATGGATGGATGGGCTGACAAATAACAGGAACGAAGATGTACAAACAAAAAGATTTACTAAAAGTTAATAAGTTAATTCAAAAATTACAGTTTTGTCGACATTGAAGATGTCTAAAAAAAAAGGTAGGAAAAGGAAGTCTACGTCGAGATCAAACAAACCAAGATTCATCAGTGTACTCACCAGATACCACAAGAAAAAAATTATTTAAAAATCAAAGTTACAAAAATTGTGTGAAAATTTAAATTAAATAATGATTTACAAAATTTGCCACAAAGGCCTAAAGGATTCAAAAGATAAAATAAGATAAATAAAATGCCACGTGGCAATAAGAAATTTTGATAATAAGTTACAAGTAAATAAAAAAATTACCAAATTTAAAAAATGCTTCAACTATTAATAACGAATTAATGAAAATTAAGTGAATATTTATTTTGAATTTTACGGGAAATATTAAAAATTCGACTTACATTTTCGTAGAAAGTAGTAATAAGAGCCAACCCAACCTTCTGCAGTAAGCGTGGAAACGAATAAATGGTAGTTAGGAAAAAATAAACAAAATGGAAGAATGGAGACTGTAATAGAACATAGGGGAAGAGTGAATGACTTGTTTATATATTATCGCTACCAAAATAAGTCTAGGTACACGATTTGAGAAAATAGAAAATCTTAATTTAAGAATAAAACTAACTAACAAACAGCACGGAATCTAAACCAAGTTGTTCCTTTGTTACCACCCCTAAAGATTTATTTTCTATTCCTAAAATTTAAATTAAATAATGATTTCCAAAATTTGCCACAAAGGCCTAAAGGATTCAAAAGATAAAATAAGATAAATAAAATGCCACGTGGCAATAAGAAATTTTGATAATAAGTTACAAGTAAATAAAAAAATTACCAAATTTAAAAAATGCTTCAACTATTAATAACGAATTAATGAAAATTAAGTGAATATTTATTTTGAATTTTACGGGAAATATTAAAAATTATTAAGTTTCACACAAAGACTTTCACACAACGTAAGGCACAAAGCACAGACCGAAAAACAGACATACACACACGTCTTGTCGGCACCAAGGATCGAGGAAAAAGCCTCAAGCACCGACCGGCAAAATTCATAGATCCTTCCATCGATCGCGTAGTCCTGCGCAAAGGTTGTTAGCCTTGATGATAAGACGGAAGGTCGATCAACATTAAGAAGAAATCTATACAACTGAACCAAGACAAAGACAAACTAAATAGAAATAAGTTAAGATTTTAGTAACGGGATTTTTCATAGAAAAGAAAACGTTACAATATATAAAAAAATGTATCTCCTGAATTCTGAACTCTACTTTGACTATAAATAATAAATAGGTAGAGAGTATAAAAACAACTTTGGTCAATACTCAATAATACTCAATAATATTATTTCGACATTCACGTCATTTTCAAGAGTAATATGAAATTATACTAAAGTTAAACAATATTGAGCTACATATATATACAAACATGACTATGCGAGAGATAAGAATTAGGAAATACCTCCAATTAGAAGGGGTGTGTTTATGGTGTGTAATTCTATTTGGTTGTTGACAATGTTTGAGTTCGTCTTAATAGCTAATCTTATTTCTAGACTTTCCATTAAATTTAATTTTCTACTTTTGCTAATACAATGTAGATTTTTTACGTTATTTACATCTATCGAATGTGAATTTCCAATACAATGTTCTGATATCCCAGTTGTGCATTTATTATTTTTAATATCTTGTAGATGTTCTTTTATTCGAATATTGATTGCCCTGCCTGATTGGCCGATGTAAGAAGCGTCACAGTCTAAGCATGAAATTTTATAAACACCACTTTTTTCCAAATTATCAATTTTTGTTTTATTATTAACTAAAAGGGTTTTTAAGTTAACTTTGTTTACTTTTATTGGAGCTAAATCTAGTTTTCTTAATCTATTCTTAATTTTACAGCTAGTTCCTTTAATATAATTCAAAAAACAAAATTTTTTATTATCAGAAATAACAGTTGTTTGGTTGAATAGCAGATTTTGTATATACAGTCTTTGTTTCTTAGTTAACATAAAATCAATTAGTTTTGGTGGGAATTTATTTTCAAGGGCTATTTGTTTAATGGTTGTTAGTTCTTTATTATAACTTTCTGTGGACAAAGGTATATTAATTAATCTAAAAAGTAAACTGTGAAAGGCTGTGTGTTTTATTCTAGTTGATTGATTTGAGTCAAAAGGGATTATATTACTAGTGGTTGTAGGTTTTCTATAGATCTCAAAGTTTAAACAATTTTTATTACGAATGATTGTTAAATCAAGAAAATTTAATTTTTTGTCGGATTCTAATTCTGACGTAAACTGAATATTATTATCAAATGAGTTGAGGAGTTTTAAGAAATGACACAATTGTCTTTTGGTACCTTCCCAGATACAATAATAGTTTCAAAATTATATTGTTAAGGAGCTCCAATTCTAGATAATTACCTTATTGTCCTTCATGTACATATTAAAGAAAAAACAATGTTTCTTAAAAATAATTTTGAAAGATCTTCCTGTTTAACTCACAAATTACATTCTAAACCTTTCAACGTATGGATTTTGAATTTTTCGTATTATAGTCCTTGTTAGGTATCTGATTCCTGGATGTAGTAAAACAAGGATAGCTAAGTAAAATTATCCTTGCAACGATTGGTCTGGTAATCTAGTTGGTTCAATTTTATTGAACGTGACTGTATGTACCTTCAAGAAACAACCTTCCTTTGGAGTCGAGTAATGTAATTGAATTATTTTCAATCAATTGGCCGCACTGTGCCACGTATGGCCGACACGTTATCTAAAACAATTTTCCAATTTCCTATTGTTCACGGTATTATCTTAATCTTTGAATTTGTGTTGACTATTAAGACCGAGATAAAATCAAGCGGTTTGCTAGATAAAAAGAGAAATTAAATGCATTTAATTCTTTGCCGACTACGGACGCTAAAGCTACGAGTTGAGCATCGCAAACTACAATGACGTGAAAGGATCGTACGTGGCTAAGGATACAAGTGGCATTCATTAATTTTACGGTCTCAACAACTTAAAATTAAATCACGTCAGGTGGGGTGAAGGTCCTCGATTAAGATATTTGTTCGTGAAAGGAAAGCTGAGGGAAATAGAAACCATTTGTCAATGTCTTAACGCTGCACAGGGCCACGCCGGATGGTAAAGGAACTACGTGATTTAACTTTTGCGAAAACGAAGAATTACTGATTAGTTTGGATGAAATAAAAGGATTCTTACTGAATCTTTATCCGGAAAATAAGCAGCGCTAGAGAGTTGTTTTTCTTTTTTATGTCCTGTTTTCCTGTAACTTTTAAGCCTGTTGATTCAACTTCTCAACTTGTAAGAAAAAGGCAAATCATTATAAAGCAACGCAACAATCTAATTCTAAGATGGAAAGAACCATTATTTAACTTGATAGACAACAGTATTCATTATGTAAATAGATATTTCTAATCAATACCAATGGTATTATTCAAAAGCGTTATTTAAATAAGTATACTAAATATAATAGAAGAGCTAAAAGTTGTTGAAAGGCTGGCTGTCCACGAATCCGATTACACTGAAGCCGGAACGACAGCAGTCAGGCGATGAAGATCTAACACGACACGATGCCATCCAACATCAGTCACTTTTGAGTTTTGAAGCAAAATATTATATTCTTTTTAATTATGGTAGTTTTGACACCGACCCTGGCGCTCTGCAAATAGTTGCAGCTTTGAAACGGAAGTAATATGACTATTGTCGGTTAGTGTTCGATTTCCGCCGGACCTCAATAACGGTTGAGTTATTTGCATTACAGGGTCATATTCCATAGTTTTAGGGTTTGAAAAGTGATTAACGTGTTTAATTTTCATTGGATTGTAAAACATTAGACCTTTTCGTTTATATTGTTTGAGGAAGTCGTTTTTTCGTCACTATAAATTCCACATTCTGTATACAGTAAATATACGAATAATTACGAATTTTTTCCACAAAATGATGACTATTTATTTAATAAACATTTATTTTTATTAAATACAATAAATTAAAAATTTCAAGTTGCGACAACTCAATTCTTTTAATCAGTGACTTCAGTAATAGTTATATTCGATGTTGTCTCTGACAGCATTACTGTGATAATTGGTAGAGGATAACTGAAATATGTTTGTTACAAAAGTATTGGACATAACATTATCAAGACATCTAATTAATACAGCATCTATTGTTGTTGTATAATCTGGTAGTAGGTTCTCTTGGATTGTTGTTAATTTGCAATTGAAATTCTTTTTGGAGGAACGTAATTAATGGCATTGATTCATCTTTAGCAAAATTTACATTGAAATCTCCAGCTAAGATCAGTGACGGATTTAGGCTTGCTGCCGCCCTAGGCCCCGTTCGATGCGCCGCCCTTTTTGGTAAAATGGATTTCATTAATTTTGATCCAATATTTTTATTTCAAAATAATTTTATTTTATAGAAATATAACTAATAAACATGAAAGATAAATAATTTATTTGCCTTAAATAGATAAAATAATAGTCCGGTCAATTTAACCAAGCTGAAAATCAGTAAGATTGTTTAAAATATGATTAAAAATAAAATTTGAAAGTTCCCCATCTTTCCCCTGTATGGAAAATTTTTTATTCAAGGTCAAAGGTCAATAAAATTAGTTTTTCGCGTTTTTCAGCTAAACGGTAAGTTTTATCATAAAACTACTTCAGACAAAAATTGTAGATCATAAAATTATCTACAAAATATGTATCAATATTTTTTTTCCTAAGAGCCACCGTTTCTGAGATATCAGGTAAAATGAAACCCAGTCCCTTATTTTATACGCCACTGTAACCTCGAGATAACATCTGTCTCCTGTTCAATTGTATGCGTGGCTAGGGTCTTATACCTGCTTTATGTCAGTGTGCCCAATAAATGAAATACTGTTAGTCTCAGGGTTGCCAGATTAGGGGATTTTCCCCAAAAAATGGGGGATTTTTTTCCTTTGGGGCATTTTTTGGGGATATATTTTTCAGGGAAATTCTTCTGGGGAAAAATTTTCCTCTACAATCTTTTTTCTATTTGCACTAAATATTTTCTAGTTCTTGGGGATTTATTTGTCACATAGCTTATTTTGGGGTATTTTAGAGATACATATTTCATAGATAATTTTATGATCCACAATTTTTGTCTGGGGTAATTTTATGATAAAACTTAACGTTTTGCTGAAAATCGCAAAACTCATTTTTTTGACCTTTCAACCTTGAATATTTTTTTTTCCATACAAGGGAAAGATGGGGAACTTTCAAGTTTTATTTTTAATCATATTTTAAGCAATCTCGCTGATTTTCAGCTTGGTGGGAATTAATGTAGCTTTATTCTAATTTTTTGGTCTAATTTGACCGGACTGTAATAAACATTTTTTTAATATTAATCAATTTAAAAATTTCTTTTTCCTGGCTTTGGTCTGGGCAAGAACATCGATTATATCGTCATAATTCATTTCTTGGACTAGTTGAGCTTCAATAGACAGTAATGCACGAGCATTAAATTTATCTTGGCCCATGCTTGCGCGTAAATATGTTTTTACTCTTTTTAGAGTGGAAAAAGATCTTTCTCCTGAACAATTTGTAGCCAGAATGCTCAAAAAAATTCGGAGAGCAATGTCTACATTCGGATAAACATCTCGAAGACTCCGTGAATGCAATACATTGCATATTTTTTGTACAGAGCGTACATCTTCCGTTTCTGCTAAAGAATCTTTGAGTTGATAATGGAAATGAATACATTTATTGCCAAACGTCTCTTTCAAATCGTCAGGATTATTACTGACTAGTTTATTGGCAAGATTCTTCAACTCGTTTGTATCTATTTCAGATAAAACATCAAAAAAATTGAATTTTTCGTAAAGTTTTTCATATGCACTTTTATTGTATTAGAAGAGTGTCTAGAATAGCATCTTCAATATCTTTAGCTTTATGGCCCATATTTGGTAGGAATTTTAGAAACCATTCAACAATTTCCCCGTTATCGGCGTTATCAGGTACATATCTTATAATTTATTTCGTAATTTCATGAAATGATTTTTATAAACAAAAAATGTCCTGACACTTTTGAAAGTGAAATCTACAGTATTTTCATTTTACACTAAAAACAAATTGAGAAGTTATTGAGATTTAATAATTTCAAAACGCTTTGTACACGTGAGATTAATCTTATTAAAGGAACAGAAAGTAAAAGAATTACTCAATAAAGATTATAATTGATCTATTATAAAATTAACATCTTACCCACAGATTAAGAAGTAAATTAATGAATTGAATTATAATACACTGAAAAACCAATTAACTTCATTCAAGAGAAAGAATCTTGAACCATGAGAACTATTTTGAAAAGAGAAAAAATACTTAAACTAAAAAAAAATTTACTCAAACCAAGAAAAGTTTCTTAGTTCAAGACTTCTTCTCTTCAATCGAGTTAACTGTTTTTTCAGTGTATATTCCATAGAAAATTGTGTATAAAAACTAATTTAAACCAATTTTTGAAATGAATTGTCTTTACTTTTTTTCGTCTCTAAAATTTTGGCATTTCAAAAAATTTGCCTCCCTTCAAATTATGCAGCCCTAGGCCTGGGCCTCACGGGCCTATACGGAAATCCATCACTGGCTAAAATCAATGGTAGTTTATCTTTTTTTGTTTTAAAAAATATTGAACCTCTGTGACTGTACGGAAATTTTTTTTTCTCATGTACCTAAAAATTAAATATCATTCATTTTCTTATTAGGTGAAATGTACACAACAATCATAATTAATTCACTTCCATTCTCTAGTTTACTATAGTAAACGACACCGTCGAACCGAGTGGGAAGAGAATCGCACATGGCAAGCGTCGCCACGGCATGACTCGCCACACTCGCCACGCCAACAATCGGATTTACCCGCGGCTATAGATGTTTCACATCAAAAATTATTCGAAAATAATTCAGATATGATGAAGAGTAAAAATTTATAGTGACATGTGTATAATCACGAGCCTTCACTGTATTTGGTATCTACTAAGCTCTACATAAATATCATGCGTTTAATAATTCCAAACAACATAATTGTTACATATTTTCAGCTTAGGCAATAAAAGATGCTTCCAGGACTACCTACACTACTGTATCAGCAGATTACTGCGAATTTGCATTCAACTGTACCACAATTCTTTTAACAATTGTAAATGCACTGCAAACTTAATTGCACACGACGCACTCCAACAATCATTTCACGTATTTTTCGTTTTTCGTAAACCACATCAAACATTTGTTTTCCTTCTCTATCTGTAAACTATTCAATCATAATGGTCTCGCTCGAGATTCATGTGCACGGTTTATTGTATCATTTTCACGTTATACGTATGTTTTAATTGCACGTTATACCGAATGTAACTGTTTCGAAATTCATCTCTGTTAAAACTGATTTTGTGCGTGCATCATGACGAGGGCATTGCACTTCTGCAGCCAAGCCTTATGTCCCTGAGTTTATTGAATAACCTTGATTAAATATTAAAAATGAGAAATTTCACTAAAACTTTGTTAACTACTCGATGCGCATTTCGCCTTATAAGGGCATCTTCAGGAGTAACAAGATTATACTAAGTAACAAACAGCAAACAAATGAATTTATAGTACATACTAAGAAGGTGGGGGATGAACAATGATTGGGTCCAATAAGGGATTGTTACCAAATTCTATTTGGACGTTGGTAATATTTTTATTTTCTTTCTTAGCTTTTTTTAATTTCTAAGATTTCGTGCCTATTATTGAAATTGAAATATTATTGAAAAATCAAGTCTACTTAAACGAGTTAGTTCAGTTGAATGAAAGACCAATGAAAACCGATGTAGGCATTTTGCGACAGTCTGCAACTTGGCTGCATAGACCACAGAGAGAATAGTTCACCACTCATGAAAAATACTGGAACTCATACCAGCCGGTTGAGGGGTGGTTTAAGCCAAGTGTCGTACTAAAGTGATTTACTTGTACGTACCCCCGGCACAAGGTGAGACGGAACTTCGTGACGACATACAGCGTGAATTTTTCAGTCACGGTGACGAACATCGCGAGAAGGACAGCAATTTTATTATTCGCGCAATTTACTTTAACTGCATAGAATCGAGTGTATAAGTAGGAAAAAATTGTAATTACCTCCAAGTATTAATCCTCGTTAACTATTATAAGGGTTGTAATACGACAAGTATATTGCATGGACTTTACTTAAGAAAATTTGGCAATACTTCTTAGAAGAACTATCAATACAATCCAGAAAAGTTCCCGTTCCTGTCATGGATGGAACAACTCTTATGATGTAAAAAAACACCCCCAAAAGATATTTTCTGCCATTCATCTAGAAAAAGGTGGCTACAGCAAGTGAAAAATGATTATATTTCAAGAACAAAGATGAATAAACAAAAGCATACCTGGTGGATAGGTCTACAGAAAACGAAACTGAAAAAAGTTTCGGATGTTATAATTTCTATTGTTAGTTTTTTGCATGGAATTAAATGTATTCCATTTTCCTTAATAACTCTATAGTGCCTGCTTTAAAGCTTTTACGTTACGCAAACACCTTTTTAAAACAGATTTGTTGGTCTTAGGAGCATCTTCCAATTTTTATTTATCTTTACAATTTATTTGTCTATCTTATATTTAGTATGCTTGAGAGCCCATAACTTGCCGAAAAATGAACACTTTTTCAAAAAACGAGATTGTACAAATTCTTGTGATCCTCTACTTTTGGATAGAAATTTTCTACCTAAAAAAGCAGTACAATTAGTCCGGTCAATTAGACCAAAAAATAAGAGTAAAGCTACATAAATTCCCACCAAGCTGAAAATCAGTAAGATTGTTTAAAATACGATTAAAAATAATATTTGAAAGTTCCCCATCTTTCCTCTGTATGGAAAAAATTTTATTCAAGATTAAAGGCCAAAAAAATGAGTTTCTCGCCATTTTCAGCAAAACGGTAAGTTTTATCATAAAATTACCCCAGACAAAAATTGTAGATCATAAAATTATCTATAAAATATGTATCTCTAAAATACCCCAAAATAAGCAATGTGACAAATAATTCCCAAGAACTAGAAAATATTTAGTGCAAATAGAAAAAAGATTGTAGAGGAAAATTTTTCCCCAGAAGAATTTCCCTGAAACATATATCCCCAAAAAATGCCCCAAAAGAAAAAAAATCCCCGATTTTCTGGGGAAAATCCCCTAATCTGGCAACCCTGAGACTAACAGTATTTCATTTATTGGGCACACTGACATAAAGCAGGTATAAGACCCTAGCCACGCATACAATTGAACAGGAGACAGATGTTGTCTAGAGGTTACACTTGCGTATAAAGTAAGGGACTGGGTTTCATTTTACCTAATATCTCAGAAACGGTGACTCTTAGGAAAAAAAATATTGATACATATTTTATAAATAATTTTATGGTCTACAATTTTTGTCTGAAGTATTAATATGATAAAACTTACCGTTTTACTGAAAATCGCGAAAAACTCATTTTTTTGACCTTTGACCTTGAATAAAATTTTTTCCATACAGGGGAAAGATGGGGAACTTTCAAATTTTATTTTTAATCATATTTTAAACGATCTTAATGATTTTCAGCTTAGTGGGAATTTATGTAGCTTCGAATGTCTAAATTGACCAGGGCTAAATCACCACATTATAATTTGTAACAAAATTCGTTGAGAGCATTAAATTCTGCAAAAAATTTCCATTCAACCGTTACTTTATATCTTCTAATAATCGAGATACCATTCACTGTGTAGTATAAAAATATGCCATGACTTTCTGAAAATGTGTAGCATGAAAAGAGTCATTATTGTTTCTGTGGTTTACAAATTTTCCGTGGTATGTATCTACTCGATTTTCCTAACATTAACAAAGGGGCAACTTACGTTAAAATTCCAATTTTTAGAATAATCATTACCGACATCTATCTGATGGTTTTAACAGTTGGATGTAATTAATAAAATAATTATTGCAGTTGGACTAGTCCCCTGTCACTGTAACACTGATAAAAAAGGGTGTCCTTGGTGTGCTGTGCAACCTGCACCAGTATTTTTGTTTTGCGATGCAAATTTTCCAATTGGTAACTGATTCACTTTGTATTTATCATTTTGCCACAAAACTGACAAGCTATTTGGAAAATGTTTTTTATCAGCGGACGGTGGAATAATTCAGTGCCGCGGGGCATGATTCGCAAATTATTTATTCTGTTTAGGTCGGTAACGTTGCGTCGGTTGCCGGGAGCGACGATTTGGAATTTTTCAAGCAAACTCTTGTATTTTTTAAACGGTACAATTACTCCACCTGTCCGCCAGCTTAAGCCATGGATGCACTTCAAAAACATACCACACGCAACGTGTATGTATTCCTACAGGAATTATACATTTTTGTAACGCTTGCTGAATTCCGGAAAATGCTGACAAAAGAATTTCATTCATCGAATTTATTACAGAATATAAACACAAACGTGACTCCATGAAAATTTTAAATAATATAAAGAAAAATTAACATGAAATACATAAATAAATATATATATATATATATATATATATTTATATATATAAGGGTTACAGGTTAAGTCGACCTAGAGGTTGTAGTTTCCCTCATTTCTGACTGTGAAAAACCGTATCCCAAACTTAACCGTTTTTAAGTTATTGGACTTTTAAGGTTTTTTAAAAATACCGGCCAAGTGCGAGTCGAACTCGCGCACCGAGAGTTCCGTACAAACCTGTATATATGTGATGTAACTAAAAATTTAAGGTTTTCGGAATTTTTCCTTTATATGTGCTATAAAACATTGCTTCATGCCAAATTTCAAGATTCTAAATCGACTGGAAGTACCCTTTAGGTTTTGATTCCCTTGCGAGTAGTTGCGAGTTTGAAAATATGCGACTTAAATTGCTGTTTCTTTTGATTGCGTTGACATAGAAGTTTGATTTTGTTACAGCTTAAAGGTATCATAGACCTGAGTATTTGATATGAATTTCAATTTAATACCTCTACGCGTTCATGAGCAAAGGGGTAGTAACTTTAAAATTATTGAAAATATTTTTATTATATGATGTAACTAAAAATTTACGGTTTTCGCAATTTTTCCTTTATTTGTGCTATAAGGCGTTGCTTTGTACCAAATTTCAAGATTCTGAGTTTACGGGAAGTACCCTGTAGGTTTTGATTCGAAAATTTGCGGAAATTTGCGGCATAAACGGCTGTATCTTTTGATTGCGTTGGCTTAGAAGTTTGATTTTTTCACAGCTCCAAGGGACAACAGACCTGAGTATTTGGTATAAATTTTAGCTTGTTACCTCCACGCGTTCCAGAGAAAAGGTCTTTACAGACGGACGGACGGATGGACAACGAAGTGATCCTATAAGGGTTCCGCTTTTTCCTTTTGAGGTGCGGAATCCTAAAAATTGCCGACTTTTGTTTATTGTCCCATTTTCTTTGAGTTTTGTGCCTCTAATTTATTTGTTTTTGCTATTTTTTTAATCCAATTACATCTGTTGATGTTTTGAGGCAGAAAATTATCGATGCGGCAAACGAAATAAGAAGAGGGTTAACAACTGGTGTAGTGAAAAGTGGCTTAAGACGCAGAATGAGAGTATGTGTGCGAAACAGAGGCTGACATGTGGAATATACATTGTAAACTTTCTTTGAAAAGAGTAAGAAACGTTATTTTGTACCTATTTGGATTGTTTTATTTTGTTTTCTAACTATGTTATAAATTTGATGCTTAAGTACCGTTATTTTTTACTACTAGCTGGAAGCATTTTATCAATGTTTTTTGTAAGATTTCTGATAATATCCTAGCATGTTATACCTTGTTGGATAGCTAAAGAACACCAAATATTTTTAAACACATCTGCAGCATAATTGTCATAGACTTTTTTTAATCTTCAAAAAGGAAGAAAAATATTTTTTACGAATTTATTACCTTTTTTAGCTATCAATCAACTACTGTGACCCAGTTGGTTAAGTTACCTGTAATTTAAGTGTTGAGAATAATAAAGCAACGTATGTTCTACAGAAAAATAGCAAAAACAAATCAATTAGAAACACAAAACACAAAAAAATGGGACAATAGGCAAAAAAAATCGGCATTTCTTATAAAAAACCTTAAAAGATCAATAAATTGAAAACGGTTAAGTTTGGGATACGGTCTTTGATAGTCCAATCAGTCAGAAATGAGAGAAACTACAACCTCTTAAACTTAAAGGATCTAGGTCGACTTAACCTGTAATATACAGGGTTTTTCAAGTTGATGGGCTATTAGAAGTATATGAATTAGTAGAAGGAATTCAATTCTGAAACTTGGGCTCATTTGGTTATTGTTTATGCCGCTTCTTTTAAAAATATTTTCAAGTTCGATTTACATCCGGTTATACCGGAAGTCGATACCAACTTTGTTTTTTTAAACATGGAATAGTATATTTTTTACGCTGAATTCGAATAAAACATGTAATTCTAAGGTAAGTTTGATAACCAACTTGTACACCTATGACGATCGGTTTCTGAGTTAATTTAATTTATAGAAAAAAAATCGATTCCTTTTTTTATCCTCTTTCGATATATGGATACTTCCTATTTTATTTGAAAATTTTGGAATAATTTTTAATTATTACATAAAATAGAAAGTATCCATATAGATCGAAAGAGGATAAAAAAAGGAATCGATTAAAAAAATAAAAAATAGTAGGTGCCATTTGAAAAAACCAGGTAATTCGTGTTTGAAGTTTTTCAATTTTAGAATTTTATTTTGAACGCCCTGTATAAATTATTTATTTGAATTTGTCAAGGCGTTAGCACTAATATTCAGCTATTACTAGTAAAAATTTCAACACTAAGTCGTATTTTGTGGAAGTTATGATGTTTTATAATTTGGGTTGTGGTAACGATTTTTTTTCTATAAATTAAATTAATTCAGAAACCGATCGTCATAGGTGTACAAGTTGGTTATCAAACTTACCTTAGAATTACATGTTTTATTCGAATTCAGCGTAAAAAATATACTATTCCATTTAAAATAACAAAGTTGGTATCGACTTCCGGTATAACCGGATGTAAATCGAACTTGAAAATATTTTTAAAAGAAGCGGCATAAACAATAACCAAATGAGCCCAAGTTTCAGAATTGAATTCCTTCTACTAATTCATATACTTCTAATAGCCCATCAACTTGAAAAACCCTGTATATATATACATATATATTCATGTGAACCAAAATTTATCATTTATATCTAACTCGCGCCATTGATTATTATATTCTTTTTCCACGGACCCATATTTGTCTTGTTGGGTAATTCACAGATTTTCCTGCTTTATTGATTATTTTATTTATCTGCTAAAAATCATATGAAAGCCATCTAAATGCAAAACGTGCACTTTACTAAAACGTAATGCAAAACCTCGTGTTAAACGTAAGTTTATTTTTAGTTGAGCAATTTTTCGTTATCTCCCCCGTACTACAAGTCCACAAGTACTTCTTAATACCGGAAGCGTGTTCATATGCCGGAAATTTAAAAAAGTCCGGACACTGCAACGTATCGGTTCTTGCTTTAGTCGAGTTAATAATAATGATACACAAAAAATCGATGCTCAAACGTTTGGAAGCAAGCCATAAAATGTTGTTTCTATGACAGGAATAATAATGAATAAAAGGAACTTTTTGTATTTGTAGTCGATTTTTATGGGGTTAACTGAATCACCTTCCGTGATTAAATAGGACACAGGTTGACATATTTTCCTTAATATGTAAGGTTCAGATAGAACCCCTTTTAACGTGCCTTGCCGCCTTTATTATGCGGCGATAAGTAAAGGCGGTGTAGGTTTTCCATTTCAGTATTATTTATGAGACCTAATAATAGAAAAAATTTGACACACAAAATTGAGACTTAGCTATACAGTTTATGGAATTTATTTTCTTCAATAAGGGGAAAATTGACCTACCGAATGAACAATATGTATTTTTTTTTTTACTATAAGTCAGTTACGCATTTATATTTATAATTATTTAAAAAATAATGACATGTTTGATTAATTTACCTACCACTTACATCAAAGTAAAATCGTACTAAGTAAAATGTGTTTTTTATGGAGAGGGTTTTTTACAAACAATCATCTGAAGAACGAAAACAAGAAAAAATTGAGTATCTTAATAAGGCCAGCATAAAATCAAATGAAGTAAGAAGGGTAAGTCACGGCGACGGTTTGTAAACCATAGAAAGAAAAACGACTGCGTAAGATAGTACATGTAAGAGTTTGTAATATTTATTTACGACGACCAATGTGTAGCAGTTTCATGCCACAGCTTTTTTTTTAGAGAGTCACGACGTCTTTTTATACAGGGTTGATCAAAAATAATTATTTTGTTGAAAAACGCTGAAACATGTTAGCTTATTTAAATTTTTGTTCGTCTTTCTATGATATTTTTAACTCTCTCCCTACAACCCCTTAATCTGTAGCTATCCTAACTGTTTTTAGGGTTCCGCACCTCAAAAGGAAAAAGCGGAACCCTTATAGAATCACTTCGTTGTCCGTCCGTCCGTCCGTTTGTCAAGACCCTTTTTATCAGGAACGCGTTGAGGTTTCAAGCTGAAATATACAGGGTTTTTCAAGTTGATGGGCTATTAGAAGTATATGAATTAGTAGAAGGAATTCAATTCTGAAACTTGGGCTCATTTGGTTATTGTTTATGCCGCTTCTTTTAAAAATATTTTCAAGTTCAATTTACATCCGGTTATACCGGAAGTCGATACCAACTTTGTAATTTTAAACGGAATGGTATATTTTTCACGCTGGATTCGAATAAAACGTGTAATTCTAAGGTAAGTTTGATAACCAACTTGTACACCTATGACGATCGTTTTCTTAGTTAATTTAATTTATAGAAAAAAAATCGCTACCGCAACCCAAATTATAAAAAATCATAACTTCCACAAAATACGACTTAGAGTGTTGAAATTTTTACTAGTAATAGCTGAATATTAGTGCTAACGCCTTGACAAAATTGAATTAAATAATTTATACAGGGCGTTCAAAATAAAACCGTAAATTTTTAGTTACATCATATAATAAAAATATTTTTAATAATTTTAAACTTACTACCCCTTTCCTCATGAACGCGTAGAGGTATTAAATTGAAATTCATATCAAATACTCAGGTCTATAAAACTTTTAAGCTGTAACAAAATCAAACTTCTATGTCAACGCAATAAAAAGAAACAGCAATTTAAGCCGCATATTTTCAAACTCGCAACTAGTAGTAAAAAATAACGGTACTTAAGCATCAAATTTATAACATAGTTAGAAAACAAAATAAAACAATCCAAATAGGTACAAAATAACGTTTATTACTCTTTTCAAAGAAAGTTTACAATGTATGTTCCACATGTCAGCCTCTGTTTCGCACACATACTCTCATTCTGCGTCTTAAGCCACTTTTCACTACACCAGTTGTTAACCCTCTTCTTATTTCGTTTGCCGCATCGATAATTTTCTGCCTCAAAACATCAACAGATGTAATTGGATTAAAAAAATAGCAAAAACAAATAAATTAGAGGCACAAAACTCAAAAAAAATGGGACAATAAACAAAAGTCGGCAATTTTAGGATTCCGCACCTCAAAAGGAAAAAGCGGAACCCTTATAGGATCACTTCGTTGTCCGTCCGTCCGTCCGTCCGTCTGTAAAGACCTTTTCTCTGGAACGCGTGGAGGTAACAAGCTAAAATTTATACCAAATACTCAGGTCTGTTGTCCCTTGGAGCTGTGAAAAAATAAAATTTCTAAGCCAACGCAATCAAAAGATACAGCCGTTTATGCCGCAAATTTCCGCAAATTTTCGAATCAAAACCTACAAGGTACTTCCCGTAAACTCAGAATCTTGAAATTTGGTACAAAGCAACGCCTTATAGCACAAATAAAGGAAAAATTGCGAAAACCGTAAATTTTTAGTTACATCATATAATAAAAATATTTTCAATAATTTTAGTTACTACCCCTTTGCTCATGAACGCGTAGAGGTATTAAATTGAAATTCATATCAAATACTCAGGTCTATAATACCTTTAAGCTGTAACAAAATCAAACTTCTATGTCAACGCAATCAAAAGAAACAGCAATTTAAGCCGCATATTTTCAAACTCGCAACTACTCGCAAGGGAATAAAAACCTAAAGGGTACTTCCAGTCGATTTAGAATCTTGAAATTTGGCATGAAGCAATTTTTTATAGCACATATAAAGGAAAAATTCCGAAAACCTTAAATTTTTAGTTACATCACATATATACAGGTTTGTACGGAACCCTCGGTGCGCGAGTTCGACTCGCACTTGGCCGGTATTTTTTTCAAAAGGCAACCTGGGTCATGTGGGGGTTCTATAAGCAGCTCTTCTATAACTCAATGCGATAATACCAACAATGTAGGTAGGGGTTTGCTCATTTTGTTTCAGTCAAAACAGTCTTCATATTCCTTTTTATTTTTATTAAATTTAGTAGCTTGCACTCACATGATTCTACTTATTGTCTCATGTTACTTAATGAAACTCCGTTATACATAATAATAAAAGGCATTGTTGACAGAACTGTTTCATTACACTGTAACTCCTTAGTGCTTAAATTTCCAGGTGGAGTGAAGATTCAAATAAATTTAACAACGGTGAATTATTTAGGTCTGATTATGTACCTATATTGAATATATAACCACTGTTTTTGTTTTTATTAATTTTTAATGTTTTTAATAATGTCAATTAATATGAATTATTTTCTTCATTAATTATTTGTAAATCTTTATTTGAAACTTTCATTTTTTATAATTAAATGCTTAGCATAATTAGATTTTAATCTTTTTTTATTAATGAAACACTTAAGTGTTCATTGGGTCTTATATTACTTACAATTTTAGTTTTACCAACGTTTCTAATGTTATCACATCAATTATGAAACAATTAAATTAAATAAATTAATTATTACCTGTGTTAAGTAGAATATTGCTATCGAGTTTATTAGGTTCTATTAGTAATATTTATTAAAATACAAATTAATACAAAATTGACAGTTTTACTTCGTCTTGTTTACCTCAGTCCTGTTTCTTTCTCCTACGAATCAAACTGCTTCCCTGCGCATCCACCATATCTGGTCTCATTCTTCCACTTTCGGTCCATACACGTTTTCTTTCACTTTCCATACATTCATTATTCTCACCATTATTTTTAACCTTTTTTATATAATTTTTCTTAATCAATTTTTTAACACTTCTTTTAAATCCAAATATCAAAAACCATAATCTTTCATCCAGTATCCTTTTCCCTTCTAACTTCTTCTCCGTTGTTGTTAATCTCATCCTCTGTTCCTTCATTTCTTCATCTTCCCAATTATTTTATCCGCAAGTTCGTTTACCTGTTTGCCTTCCAATTTCTTAATTTCTTTTTGCAAATGAGGTGGGTGGACCATGGAAGGCCACTCTAACGAGAAAACACTTTTTATTCGTTTATTTACTGGATAAATGAAGGAAACAAATTATTAAGTAATACTTTGTTTTGTTGTGCACCATATAAATCATTTTCATTTTACCTAACTTTAATCACTACCTATTAATCTTAAGTTTTATTAAGCTCTTCCAAATGGCCTTGCAAAGAACACGGCTCCAAACAAGGCCAATATTATACATCAGTCGTTAAACATAAAAATAGAGTTATAACAATAAATATATCCGCTTTAACTAAAACTACACAATAAGCTCTATCATTTAAGCGAAACATTAAAAGCTCAATATATTTTCATTTATAAAAAATTCAACGAACATTACTTGAACACCATCGTATGTAGAACTAAGAATATATTACCTAATGGAAGTTATTTAAAAATAGTATTAATGAGAATCATATTGGCATCAAATAACTTGCCAACGTGTTTTATAATGAAATTAAAAACTTTTTTTTTGCTCAAAATTGCCTTCTTATGGGTCCGTTCTTTGTAAGGCCAAAATGTTCCTAAGAAAGCCAAACTAACAATTATGACTATGACTTTTTTATATTAATTATAATAAAATAATAGGAACTATAGACTACTGTAATTATAAAAACTTATTATGGCACATGTCAGTCTTGTAGTCAGGAATGTTTAAAATCAACTATTCTTAAGATTAAAAGACGAAAATAATTATAACAAAATAAAAATTAAATTCGGAAACAAACTTAGAAACTAAAAAAAAACTATTAATTTTGGATATTTTTATTACAATCTGGGCATATAAATATCTTTTTTAGTGATACTCACACTCCTCATGATACCACTTTCGACATTCGGTACATTGCCTCATGTCTTCCATTTTACACTCGCCACATGCGTGACAGTACCACTGATTCTCTTCACCTTCTGCAGTTTTCTTCTCTATTTTCGATCTTTTACTGTTTTGTTTTTGTACTATCTTTTGAGCCGTTTTACGGAATCATTTTAATTTTTCGTTTTCTTTCATTTATCTTTTTTAATTGTAGACTTTCCTTTTTTCTTACTCGTCGTTTGCTTCATCTTATTCTCTTTGTTTTCAGTTTTAAATAAATCTTTTACTATTCTTTGTCCCTTATAATTAATAGCCTTTTGCCGTGGACGTGAAGACTTTATTTTTAAAATCTGAAATATTCGCATAAAAATCTGTTCAATTACTCACTTATTGTTGTAGTCTTTTTGCTTAAAGTGTGGCCCATGTACCATAGCAAGGCCAACGGTCAAAGTTTTAATTGGCCTTATTAGGAACTACCGGCTTTCCTGGGAACACTACCAATATTTTAACTTTAATTGAGGAAAAACTATGTTTTTTTTATTTTGTACCATAAACATATCCTTATACGACAATTCACAGTAAAAAAAGATGAGATAATGATGAGTTATTGACTAGAAACTTACGTTTTGCAGTGCGCGCGAATATCAATTGTAACGTCGACGACCGATGTCTACGAAGCGTAATTATAAGATCGCACGGCCACAATAGGAGTGCGATCGACTGGCCGCCACGTTTGTGGCCTTGAGTTTGATGGATCTTAGTGTGTAGTAGAAGGAATATGTATTTACATGTCGATAACTACAATTTTTTAATAGTTGGCCTTCAAAGGAGCGTGGCCTTCCATGGTCCACCCACCTTGAATGTTTTCCTTTCTTAACCATTCCTTACAGTGTCCTACACACTTTTCCTTCATCTCTTCAATATTCTGCATCGCCTGTTTTTGTTTATTTGTTTCTTCCTCTTCTTCTTCCCTAAATTAATTTCTGACTAATTGCTGTATCATTTCCAATATCCCATATTTACTGATATATACTTTCCTCCAGGTTCCCTTTCTATTTCCCTATTATTCCCCTTTCCCTATTTGTTTAAGATGTTTCCTTTTAATTGCCCTTTATTACTTACTTCCTTTTCTAAAACCATTCGTCACCGTGACTTAAAAGTTCACTCTCCCTGACGATACAAAGTGGTACATCATCTTGCGCCGTGTTTTATTATTGCTAGCATAATGCTATATTCAAAAATAAAAATCGTCCTTATTCCTGTCCTGTTTCAATTCCAAGAACCTATTACGAAGCTTTGTAGCTTCCTATGTACGTGATTTTAAAATAAGCATACATATTATAATAAAATTGCATGCAAAAGTCTATAAATATTTCCCGGAATTTATTCTAATTACATACAGTAGATTTCGTGTATAACGACATCGGTTGTAACGACCTTTTGGTAATAACGACATAATACATAGGTTCCTTGAATTTAAGGAGCAATTTAAGTAGAAAATTTGGCTGTAACGACTTCGGATGTAACGTCGATTTCGGTTTTGGCGACTATTTTTATTGAACTATGAATTTCAAGATGCCAGAAATCTCATACTGACTGATATTGCGACCGAGTCTAAACACAAAACTTTTTTATCTTTTGTTTACATTCACAGATAGTCAGCAGTTGTACTTAGTAATTGTTTATAAATGTTAAGGTCGATAAAGTAAAATCTTAGAATCAGTTACTGGGTACTTTTCTTGCCTAATTTCCTTCTTTCATTCTTTCTCTCTTTCTTTTTATTTAGCGACTTCCGGATATAGCGACGGAATTTAATGGTCCTTTCATCGTCGTTATAAAAGAAATATACTGTACTTATAAATATAAAACATTAAAAGCGGTATTTGCGATTGACTGTTTGGAGAGAAAAACGATTCAATTCGATTCGTTGTATTATTATTCTCGCATCTTCCCGTCAACTAGATAAACGACGACATTTTCGTACTCTTTATAGTAAGAAAGCGTAACGGTAAGCAAAGAAAATCAGGCTCACACGGATTCGCGAAGGAAAGATCTTGATATATAGTGCAGCTTGGAAGTAAATTGATTTAGACAGTACCCTGAAGAGCTTCAGTATCAAATATCCTTTCTCAGTTCCTCGAAGAAACACAACATTAACCTTTTTAGAGAATGGAAATAATAGGGCGATGTTAGAGAGGTACCAGCAGATATTGTTCTTTGATGTACCTACCTAATAGGACGAGGCGTACTTTGAATAAAGGGCTAACAAAATATTTCAAATTTTTCACCATTATTTATTATGTGCTCACGCTATACTGATTATTAGAGTTAGGAATATATGCACTAAAAAATAGCAAATATATGCATGCAAATATGCTTTAAAAATCGTCAAAATATGCATTATTATATACATTAATATGCATTTAAATTTTAAATATAACACAAAGAAATTCTCTTAACACTTTTATTTGTTTAAATTACAATAGCATAACTTACAAAAAAAACTTACGAACGTTATCTTTAGACATACTATAACAATATAAAACTAAATGTTTTTCTAAGTTTTACATATTAAAATGATGTCGTCTATCCGATAAAAAATATTTGTAAACAGAAAACGTTCTTTCCACTTCGGAAGAAGTCACAGGTGCATATTTAAAATATGGCAAAAAATTAAGCGGAATTTCTGGATTTTCTGTCGTCGTATGTCCTTCTAAAATGCTGTTTATGTTAATAAATTTCTTAAAACCCGAATTTTTATCGAGTACAAAACTAAACAGGGGATAAATGGGTATCTGGTAGCCTTTCCCTATAATGTTGTACTCTCAGGGGAGCTTTAATAAATACTTTTTTTACGTTTGAAATGAATTTATTGACCTTTGGGTATTCTAACCTAACAGCTTCTGCTACTCGGTTTAAACCATGTGCCAAACATTTGCAGTGAATTAAATTCGGGTAAAATACTTTAAGATTTTCAGCTGCCTTAGTCATATACGGTGCGGCATCAGAGACCATTAATAATACATCGTTAAAAGGAACTTGATTAGGAAGATAAAAATTACTCAGTTTCATTTACAAATCTTGAAATTGTCTAATTGTTTTACGGCAATTAAATAATATATTCCTGGGGAGTCTTTTTCTAATGTTCCGATGACAAAATTTGCAATATACCGCCCTTTAACATCAACGGTTTCATCAACAGAAAACAATACTGGCTCTCCAATAATTTTCATTTTGATTTCATTAATGGCTGCCGAATAATTTAGTTCCACATATCTCTTTCGTAATGTGGAAGAACTCGGTACGTTATGTTGATCGAAGTAACGATTTAAAAAATCTTCAAATAAAGGATTATCCAATTTATATAAAGGAATATTGCAGCCCACCAAAAGGTTGCACAGGTCTGCGTGAAAATTGTTTGTTTGCTGTTGCATTTGTCGTGGTTGAAAAAGCTGTTGCAGAAAAGAATTCGACGATCCTTTTTTTTTATCATTGTGACCTTTTGTGTTACAATGCTGGTCTAGTTGAAACTTTTTTTCACACGTAATCTGTGAATAAAAAAAATACTGAACTACCATAATGAATCACTTTTTAGGTACCTATTGAACAAAATTCAATAAACTTTATTTTTTCACAAATAAATCAAAAATAGAAACAAAATAAGAAATAAAACACTTTTAAGACTTACCCTTTTGTTACAATTAGTGCAAAAAAGATGTTCATTGTCAATAATTTTAAATTCACTTCTCCCTATAATCCACTTTTTGAGTAACGCTGATTGTTCAGATGTAACTTTCGGCATCACGATAACTATTAATACACTTCACCACAGAATAAGAACAAATGATGAAAAATATTATGTTTCAAACTTTAAATAGAAAAACTATTGAACAGAGACAACAACCGTATTATTAATCACTATGTATTTGGTTTTTCCCCGATAACAAGTTTGTATCAGGTACGAAACGATAATGTCATTAAAAAGCAATTAGTGCAATGGTAAGTAACAAACTTTTAAACGTTAAATAATAGTTTTGGGTAGCTTTTATGCAGATAATTTATCGAATTATACCAAAATATGCATTTATTTTAAATGCATATGCATTATTCAAAAATCTTGGAAATATGCTTGCATATATGTTATATGCATTTTACATATAATCCGAACTCTACTGATTATAGTGAAACTATTTTCTAATAATGCCATATTTTGAGAATTTGTACTATAAGCTATTAGGTACAGTAATAAAAAGCTGTTTTATTACACTGTAGTTCCTTGTTAATAGAAAAAAAATTGTTACCACCAGTTCAATGTTGATACTCTTTTCTCTGAAGGCTGCCAATTGTAATGTACTTTATATAGTTTTTTTCTTACCTAACCGATTTGTCAACTATTCTTTTTTTACTATAATCATGTACAAATGACAGGGAACTCTCTACCATCCGGCTACCTATTTCGCCATCCTAACTCATTTCTGACTTCTTTGTCTTAGTTTTGATATTTGGCAATTTTCTAATTACAATTAAAAAACATTGAGCATTACCGTACTCAAATATATTTTATATTCTACCGTTAGGATGAAGAAAGGCGGTCGGTTCCCTGTTGTGCATTCCTAACTCACTTCTGACTTTTTTCTTATTCTTGTTTCTGTTTTAAAAGTAGTTTTTAGTCAAAAATTTAATAAATATCAAAATGTGGGGAAGAACGGTTCAAAAGAATCTTTTTTAAAGGAAGGGGAACCACTATAAATCTGATTTATATATTTTTTTTAAGAAATTGTTATGATTTCTTTACCTCTTTTAGTTTAAAATCCATTACCTATAAAGTAAATATCAAGTGAGAGGGAGAGAATTCCACCACATTTTATAAAAAACATAAATATGTAGGAATGTGAGATTATCAATACCCAAAGAAATATATTAAAAACATACCTAATGAAAAATTGTTTATAAGTAGAATAGAAAGGGTATCTTCAAGGTCACATTTCAAATTAAAAGCTAGCTGTCAAGTGAAAGAAGTTCTTTATCATGTTTTTGTTTTTATATAAACATACAATTGTTCATTGCATTAATACTTTTTTGTTCTTTTTTTCTTCAATATTAATACACTCCATTAAAACATATGTATGTTTACACGAGTTCGAGCAGTGAAAAGGTCAGTAGTTTCATGAGAGCGAAAGAACAAGCAATTGTTGGATTACGTTGTGAATTGTGAAATAATTAAAGTGAGTGCTAATTCGAGTTATTGATGCACTTCTTGATGCAATAGTTCGGTCAATTTAGATATTCGAAGCTACATAAATTACCACCAAGCTGAAAATCAGTAAGATTGTTTAAAATATTATTAAAAATAAAATTTGAAAGTTCCCCATCTTTCCCCTGTATGGAAAAATTTTTATTCAAGGTCAAAGATCAACAAAATGAGTATTTCGCGATTTTCAGCAAAACGGTAAGTTTTATCATAAAATTACCCCAGACAAAAATTGTAGATCATAAAATTATCTATAAAATATTTATCAATATTTTTTTTCTTAAGAGCCACCGTTTCCGAGATATCAGGTTAAATAAAACCCAGTCCCTTATTTTATACGCCAGTAGTGTAACCTCGAGACATCTGTCTCCTGTTCAATTGTATGCGTGGCTAGGGTCTTATACCTGCTTTATGTCAGTGTGCCCAATAAATGAAATTCTGTTAGTCTCAGGGTTGTCAGATTAGGGGATTTTCCCCAAAAAATAGGGGATTTTTTTCCTTTGGGATATTTTTTGGGGATATATTTTTCAGGGGAATTCTTCTGGGGAAAAAATTTCCTCTACAATCTTTTTTCTATTTGTACTAAATATTTTCTAGTTCTTGGAAATTTATTTGTTTTGGGATATTTTAGAGGTACATATTTTATAGATAATTTTATGATCTACAATTTTTGTCTGAGGTAATTTTATGATAAAACTTACCGTTTTGCTGAAAATCGCGAAAACTCATTTTTTGACCTTTGGCCTGGAATATTTTTTTTTCCATACAGGGGAAAGATGGGGAACTTTCAAATTTTATTTTTGATCATATTTTAAACAATCTTACTGATTTTCAGCTTGGTGGGAATTTATGTAGCTTTACTTTCATTTTTTGGTCTAATTTGACCGGACTAAAAGCGCACATTTATACGTATGCATTTGGTGGCTATTTTAGTGAGGTCCAACTTCTCAGGTTTTTTTCCTCACGACAAGTTCGTGGAGGAAGCTGGAAAGAAGGTGTTCATGCCATGTTAGCATTGCAGATAGGTTACTTTTTAGTTTTGCGATATAAGTTATGTCTTTTTATGTATCTTTTGTGATCATGATGTCACCCTGACGATTGATGTGAGTGTTTGACCCTCGAGTGATTTTGGGTGTGCCCCAGAGATGACCTATGATGGTCAGAAACTCACATCCAACATTTTAAAGCATTTGTATTTTACTCTGGTAGTAGTCGTAGTAACCTGTTGTAGTTTAGTCTGCTTATTTAAAGCCCCACAGGTTATATAGGTGCTTGGATCCAGCGTGTTAGGTATTATTTCATGAATAATCGGTTGACCATTTTTCGTCTCTACAGAGGTCCTTCTGGATATAGGTATAACCGCAGTTAAATTTCCTATAAGGTGAAGTTACACAAATACATCCCGTGCTCTTTTATTTAGTGATGGGCACTATCGAATAAAAACTATCGAACTATTCGATAGTTCACTACTATTCGAATTATTCGATAGTTGAAAAGTATTCGAATAAAAAAAGTAATGAATAGTTTTAGTAACTGAAAGTAGTTACTGAAAATAGTAGTTACTATTTTTATTCGAATAAAAAAGTAATGAATAGTTTTAGTAACTGAAAGTAGTTACTGAAAATAGTAGTTACTTTTTTTATTCGAATACTTTTCAACTATCGAACTGAACGTTGGAGTCGTGGTTGGAATGGGTAAATGATACGTTTGCGCATTGTCTACTACTTCGCTACTTCCTCGTAGCAGAGCCGAATAATATAAACAATTCTATAATTATTAGACGTTATCAATACATACATACATACTTTAAAAACATAATTTTCTATGGCACCAATTTATACTAGTTAATTTATGAGGCAAAATAAAATGCAAATAAATAATGTTAAAACTTATAAACAATATTTCAATTCACCCTTAAACACTAACTGTCTTAAGGCATTACAGTAAAAGTCGTATATTAATCAACAAGTCACATTCGCGTCTTCACTCTTTGAAGGTTCGAGGATCAGTCCTCTTTCCTCTCCGTTCCTCCCGGTTCCAGCACCTTGCCCATGTCGCGAACGGGCCTCTAACCCAAACATTCGATAAGTCTGCAATCTGGCGACATGTCCAATGTCCGATTTAACACGGCCTTTCCTGACACTTCCAGCGTCCCCGCTGGCTCTTATTCGTACATAGACCACGAGGAAAATTCTCACTGCAACACATGAATTCAATTAGATTTTGGTGTGAATTGGTTAGGTATAGTTTGATTCATTGAATATGCTGTCAAGCGTCCTTGCCAACATATTCCAAAATTTAATCTTTAATTAATTATCTATCCTAACTTAACTATGGACCAGTGAATGGACACGCGGATCGAGTTAAAGATACAGGTCTAACTGATCACCGATTCACTATAGGGTCCACGGGCCCGAATGATCAGTTCGTCAAACCCCCTTAAAACTATGGATCGCTCTACCTGATTGATCAGACCAGGCAAGATTCCACTCTCAATCACGTACCTGACTAATCGTCATTTACAAAGTGTACCTCGGGCTTCATATTCTCTGCCCCTGCGGTACCACAATAAGGTATGCTCGAACGTTGCATCCCCGGTATCTCTCGTACCTTTTAAAAATAATTCACTGACCTTACTTATCTCCGAGGCTGACTCGTCATTGTCCAACGACCGAGTTGCTAGGAAATTCTCTAGATTTTTTTTTTCTCTAGTATCGTTTTCTCCAGTTGAATTACGTCGACGACGATTCTCATCTTTTTGGTGCGTTCGGCGCCGGTGACGCCGCCGTGACGAACGGTCGTGGTCGCTCATTGCTATTGCACAACCTTGTACAATTTTCTTCTTTTGTTTTCTAAAAGGTGGTGTATATATCCCACTCCTGATGTTAAAACTTATAAACAATATTTCAATTCACCCTTAAACACTAACTGTCTTTAGGCATTACAGTAAAAGTCGTATATTAATCAACAAGTCACATTCGCGTCTTCACTCTTTGAAGGCTCGAGGATCAGTCCTCTTTCCTCTCCGTTCCTCCCGGTTCCAGCACCTTGCCCATGTCGCGAACGGGCCTCTAACCCAAACATTCGATAAGTCTGCAATCTGGCGACATGTCCAAGGTCCGATTTAACAATAATTAATAATTTTTAAATTAGTGTAGTGATATTTGAGTCATAAATACTTAGGTACTATATGTTTGTACTGCGTACTTATAATTGCCCAAAAAAAAATAATAATAATAAGTGCAGAAACATATAAAAAAAGTAGTTAAATGTAAAAATAAAAAACTCTTTATTCGTCGCCCTCTAACAAATACCTGGATAAGAACAACAGATGTTTCTAAAACACTTATTTTAGTTCAATAACAATAAAGTACGTATAGCAATAAATAATACAAAAAAGATCGCTTACCTAAGTAAATAATAATTTTATCAAAGTAATAAGAATTAGAAACCATGTTTCAAGTCGAGGTTATTTATTATTTTCAGCATAGCCTGTTTGTTTTTTTATCCATACTAGCATATTAATCGTATATTTGTCTGTTGGTATACACGTTCGTATTAGTGATGTCAAGTACGATTACTTTTTGGTACTCGTTAGTACCAGTTACTTTATTAATCAATACTCGTTACTTTGTAATCGTTACAAATACTCGTTACTTTTTCTGTAATACATAATATCGTTTACCTAGGTACGATCCTCAGTAACGGCGATTACCAATAAATAATCGGTAATATGTACCTATATGTATAATTATGTTATTCCCTTTTTATATGTATTATCTTTTATTCCTAAATAAAAAATAAATAGTTCAATAGAAATTTAGTTTTATAATAATAACAATAACAAAAGTGCAGCTCTCTTTATAAATCAATAGAATTCAACAAGCCATTTTTTAACATTGTACCTAGTACCTAAATTATACGTAACTATAAATACAGATATTTATATTATCCTATGTTGACGCAAACGACGACGCGATGCTGATCTACATGTTTATAATGAAATAATAACACGATGAATGGTGCAAGTAGTCCTTTAAGCACGAGCTTGTCTTCGTCATAGATAGTCTTCGTTCTGTTTCATTTCCACCCATACATCATATATACCTAGATATGTACTTAGGTACATAATATGGATATTGAATATAACAGGTATATGGTACATTCTTTTGTTCCCATATCCTGCACAAAATAATATTGGTAATCGAACTGGCATGGCATATCGATTACCTCGATTACTTCGTCTTACGACTCCTACGACTAATGTACCGAACAGTACCGAGAGTACCGATGGGACGCGGTATAACTAAAAGTAATCGGTAACGATTACTTTCTCAAAGTAGTACTCGATTACTACGATTACTACCAAGTAACGAGTATTGAGTAACGAATCATTACAATATTGACATCACTAGTTCGTATCAGTATATTTGTATTTTAGTATGGACCGAGCGATGGATAACCGTCTGCTGCCTGACTATCGTGTAATTAAAAAATATAGTAATTACTAAATTCATTCGAATGAATTCATTCGATAGTTAAAAGTATTCATTTAGTAATTATTCGATAGTTCAATTTATTCGATAGTGCCCATCACTACTTTTATTTTACTTTTGTCTTAAAGTAGTTTAACGCCCGTTTGGTATCTGATGAAATTTCCTTAGACAAGTGGAGATGATAACTTGGATTTCGAAAAGCTTTTTAGGCCTTTTCAAATTATTCTATCAGTACCTATATAGAATTTTGTATATGAAATAAAAAGTACATAGTTACACACTAGTCACCTACAATATAATTTAGACGAAAAATATGCACGTATATGTCTTAAAACTTTAAAAGCTTAAAAAATATTCCCTTAATGTAGGCAACTTTACTTGCAGGTTTACAAGAAGGATTTCCAACTACATTTTTATTTTCATTTCTTTTACGTATAGCTTGATACTAAAACTATTTATAAAATGAATATGAATATTGTCACTGTTCTTGCTGGCAAATATATTCGTTTTTAAGTTGTGTAGCCTATTAATTTTCACGTCTTAAAGTTAGTACCTACATGTGGTTTACTCTTAATAAAATGGTGCAGTATACTATTCAGATATTATCGCCCAATATTTACAAAAACTTAGGGTACCTAAAATCTCTCATTTTTTTTTACAAAATCAGGTTTTTTTTTCTTGTGTAATGTCCTTATACAATGCCGTATTTAAGAGGATACTCAGGGAGGAGAAAACTATAACCCTCGACCTTACAGCCATATTAAATATAGAAAAGGTTTTTCAAAATTATATCTAATGAATTTTATAATAAATTATGATTAAATGATACCTATTGCCTAATTTATATTTAACTAGAAATGACACGGGCATTGTTAAATAAGGATGAATGGTAGCGGTCGCCCGATACACTACCCCAATCCCTTTGACTCGCTTGACTGATTATTGAAAACTATCACCCTTACTGTATGAAAAGCACCAAATATACTTTATGAAATCTATAGTGCATATAAAAGAAAAAATTCTGACTGATTCACTGACTCATCAACTCCCAGGGTTGAAATTTTCCACAGTTTCTTTTATAATGTATACAAGCAATATGAGAGGATATTTTCAAATTCAACCCCTTAAAGGGGTTAAATGGGGTTGCGACCTTTTTCTCTTACGTTTGTCGAGCTTTAATTTTTTAATAATCACATAAGTACTAGATAGAGACAAAAACGATTTTTAACTCGTTATGTGACTCTCCCCTCGTAAGTTGTTGATTGATTGATACAATTTAGAATTATGACCGCACACAATCTTACATTTTATATGGTATACTTACTTGTTTTTTTTAGTTTGAATCATTGTGAATATTGAGTTAAGCCATTAAAAAAGTTGTTGAATAAATAAAAGGAACAATAGTTTTTGACAAGTAATTAATTTATTCTTTGTATAAAAAAGATTCCTTACAGTTACATAATACAATAACCTAACAATTATCCTAAATTATATATAATACAATAGCAGTTCCTTAAGACTTAAGTATATATAAAGTCTGTATCACATTTACTGTTACAAGAACATTTATTTATTTAAGTATATATTTTACTTTTCACTTCAAGTACTATAGAGATCTGGTAACTTGCGAACCGAACATTAGAATTGTTTATTTCTTTGTCGACTTTTTTGTATATATTCCTATATAATCGAGTATTTAATAAAGGGTAATGGTACCCGTTGTGATTGCCCAACAGAGCGTCCCTATGTTCGGTTCGTAATTTACCAGATAGGTATGTATGATTGATTGGAAGCTTATTAACTTCATCATCACATCATCAATTATTATGGCATCCATTCAGCCTTTAGGTCAATTTTTAATAAGTGGAAGATAATCACTTATGTAACTTAAAAAAAAATACAAATAGAAATGTACATAATTGTGATCTAGCTAGTCTATCTATCTATTTATGATGTGTTCGCTTAATTTTTAAATTAATATTAATTGTACTGTAAAACCAGTACGACTCACATTAGGGAATCTTAAGTACCTATTATATCTATGAATCTATGTATCTAATATAAGTAAGGGTAACATTAAATGGATCTAACTTTTAAGTATCTCTTAAAATTTGTTTCAATCAATTTTACTTCTTACGCTTCTGTCTGAATAAAATAATCTAAATAAAAATTATAATTAAAAAACATATTTTTGTTTAAGATAATTTGTAATCCATGAATATTACAGGAGGAAGCGTTTGGGGTTTTGAGGAACATCAGTATGTGACAAGAGAATTGAATGAATTCCAACCTCCACTAACCAAAATTGTTATCAAAACTTTAAGTAACTTTAGCTATTTCCATGGAAAAGTGAATTCTGACCAGTTGATGGAAACTTCTAACAATAATTAAAACTTGTTAAAATAATATAACAACCCTTATTTTGTAATCTTCCAAATTCGATTAATTTAAGGTTCAATTGTATTGTTTACTTGTTTCTTTCCCTTGAAGTTCTGTTGGATTTCTTCTAAAGTTTTCCCCTTTGTTTCGGGAAAGCAGATAACAATAAAAATGAGTCCCAAAATACAACAACCGCTGAAGGTAAAGAAAGGCACGTATATTCCAAATTCGTCTTTCACCGCTTGGAAAAATTTAGACACGATCGTTGCCAAAACAGAAAAGTATATGTCAGCAAAACCCAACGCATACGCTTTAACTCCTGGTGAAAATAATTCCCCAAGAATGAGCATTGGAATGGGCTGCATTCCAACACTAAAAATCACAACGTAGAACACAAGAGCTGCAACAGGAAGCCACGAGAATGATGCTGTGTTAATGGATGTAACATTGTGGATGTAGAAGTAGGAACCTTCCACAAACAAGGCAACACAAGCACCTGTTATGGATAAAATCAAAAGTGGTCTTCTCCCAGTAATATCCACAATCATAAGAGATACAACTCCCATACCCAGTTGGACAGCAAAGTAAATAATTGAAGCTACTTCAGGGCTAACATGGTCTCCAGCTTCTTGAAAAATGGTACCAGCGTAGAATGTAATGGCGGAAGTACCACCAAACTGTTGAGCAGCCCTTAGACCCATCATCAACAGAACAGCAGTTCTGTTACTTTTTTCCATAAAGAGATCCGTAAACTTTGATGTTTTAACGTTCGATTCCTTGATACCGTCCATGAGTCTAGTGACTTCTCCATCAACATCTTCATATCCTCTAAACTTCCTGAGACTAATTTTTGCTTCCTCCAACTGTCCCTTTATGATATAGTGGTAAGGACTTTCTGGCATAAAAACGAACGTTGCGGCTGCCAAACAAGGAAGTATTGTAGATAACAATGCTCCCACTTTAACTGTCGTAAACGATCCAATAATATTCATTAGGAGAATTCCAAGGGTGAAATTAACACTCAGACTACTACCAATTGTTCCTCGAATTCTCGGTTCAGCGATTTCACAGAGATACATAGGCATGGTACAGAAGAGAAATCCGTCAGTAATACCAGCCAAAAATCTCGCCACCATAAGCATGGCGGCATTCGGCGAGAACGCTACCATCAACCAAGAAATAATATAAGGGATGGAAGTACCAAAAATGACAGGTTTACGACCAAATCTTTTTACCACAAAGCTGGTTGCAGCGGATCCTAACACAGCACCCAAAAGGGGCATAACAGCAAGCCAGGAGCCGTCGTCACTTGTTATCTTTACAGGTGAGTCTTCCTTGAGGAGACGAGGGAGAGATGGAGAAGGCCATCCAAAGTGCATACCGCTGCATATTACGTTTAAAGATCCTGAAATTAAAAAAAAGGAAAGTGTAATTTTGGCGATTAGGGATATGCATTACAGATGTGACATTTTTCAAAATTAAGATAGAAAATAGGAAAGAAAACGATGTATAATCCTTAAATCAAAAATATTGATGTATTTGAAAAAGAAACTAATAAAAGGGCTCGGCCGAAAATTTCTTAGTAAAATTGGCGTCAAAACATTACAGCGCTCATAAACACTAGTAAAGGGGATGCTAACTAATCATCTCTTAAAGTAAAATAAACATTTTTACAGTGCAATGATGTAGATTCCGATTCTGTACAATTAATTGACAACAATCACCATAGAGGCGCAAAAGTTGATTGTTGACATCTAAATCTAGGAGTAGACTGACTTTATGTTTCATCTGATTCTAAATAATTTCTTGTGTAATCTATTTTATTTATTACTTCAATAATGTTGTTTATCAAATATCAAGTCCGTTTACAAAATGTACATGCACCCTTCAAAAAAGTCGATGCTAATTGCACCTATGATCGAACCATTGACGATAATACTTTTATTAAAAGGGGACATAATCAGTTTCTTTTATAAAAATATTGAAGTGATAAAATTATTCGAAAAATTCATTTTCATGTTACGGATATTGTGGGTCATTGACCAAATGACCATAAAAGAAACTAAACTGTCACCCTTAGTTTTAATTACTTTAAAATTATCAATTCTGTGACGGACGTGGCGTTTAGGATGTAATTGACACGCGGCGACTTCCAAAATGAAGTGCAATTTACGGACGCTGCGGTTCAGAAGCTTCGAGAAACAGTTGCTGGAATTTTAGAGAATCACCTAGCAACGTCCAGAACACTATATAAGCGACGGCGATGGACAGTTTGACAAGTCTTTGACAGTAATAGTTGACAGTTAAGAGAGAAAAGTGAAGGAAAAGCGATTACGAGAGCGAAATGGTTATTGAATTGTGGTTATTTTGTGAAGAAGTTTATTAATAAAAGTGTTGGAAAATACATGATATTTAAATTACATGACAATTCATTAGGTATATTGTTGTTCTTTTAAATTTATTTGCCTACGATAACAAAAAAAGAACGAATAACCTCATATTGTATAAAACACAGAATTACAATTAATGATTTACAAGTTTGTTTTTCTATATTTGCACTATGAGGTCTGAGTTCGTGCCAAATTAAAAAATTCTACGTCAAATGAATATGATCAAGAATATCAAATTGCATTTTTTGACAGCCTCTAACAATGAGAAAGGATCTCTTGACTTAGAACTACTTAGTCATGGTGATATAAATCTATAAAAATCAATAGTAAGTAAAAAAGGTAAAATTGTGTACTTATATTCCGACAATTTCCGATTACTAACATAATATTAGAATCTCCTACAAAAAGAAACTTTTACATTTACACCAGTCCCTCTAAGCTACTCACAAATAAAGAGAAACTGTTTCATTCAAATATTTTTTAGTTTCTTTCCGTTTTGTTAATTTATTCTTCAACCCTTCCTCAGGAGGTTGAGGAAGTAAATACGTACATTGCAAAAATTTACAGTTCTCAAATGGAACTTTTAAACTGCAAGAGATACGGTGGCGGTTAAATGGAGGCAAAATTTCTTAATGAAGTGCCGAATGGTACGGAAAATTAAAATCTTGGATTTTCTTTAATTCGAAATGTTTTATACTACTATCATCAACTTTAAAATGTTAACCTTCAATATTATGCAATTGATCTTCACAATTCAATAAGTGGTTCTATTATTCATTGTAGCCCTTTGATAAAGTGAAAAACTGTCAGCGAAACGTCGGTTGTTTTATTATCTAATATATAAAATTTTCGTGTCACAATGTTAGTTACCGAAACGGCTTGTCCGATTTTTACGAAATTTTATATGCATATTTAGTAGGTCTGAGAATCGGCTACTATCTATTTTTCACACCCCTAAGTGATAAGGGTTGTTCACCCCTAACTTTTCTATTTTTTATTTTTATTTTTTTATGATTTGGCATTAAAAAATTCATATAACCCTTAATTTTCATCCTTCTACCACCAACCCCCATTTTTTAATAGCGATATTAGTACTGTAATAATCTTCAACTCTCAGTGGTCGATAACTGATCAATTATTATCAATCGATTAGTCATCCCCGCCAGGCGTCTACTGATGTCACTACTCACCCAGCAACCAGCACGGAGTGGGGATGAGAATGAAGCAGATTTTTTTTTAATGTTACAAGGAGTTCAAATATGTTCTAAGAAGTAAAAGAATGTTTTATTATAACATTTCAGAATGATTTGGCAATGTTCAAGAATGTTCCAGAATCTTAAAGATCATTCAAGAATGTTTCAGAATATTAAAAAAAGTTAGAAAATGTTTTGAATCATTATGGGATGTTCTGGATAGTTCTACATTCGCGAATATTCTAGAATGTTCCATCAAACGTGTAATATATGATTAGCCGAGCAACGCCGTGTATTGCTGCTAGTGTATTAAATAAAACTTTTTACAACTCCTAAAAAATTGACGTGCCTAGTATTATCTACATTTAAGAAGTTAGGTATGGGCCTGGATTTATTTTGGAAGTACTTATTTATTAAGTGTGTGGTGCCTGACCAATTCTGAACGAAAAGACCAAATGTTGCATGATAAATCCAGTGTATGAAGCTGACAAAGCCACAATGAGAATGTAAATTGAAACATTTTCTGTTAAAGAAAATCCAAAATTTTATTTTCTTGAAATATCTCGCAAACAAAAAGGAGTATTAATAATGCAATTGAAGAAAGTTTGATTTAATTAGTTAATCATCAATAAATGTATTGAAAAAGGAGTATACTACATTTCTAGGTACCGTACCATTGGACACTTCATTAGGCAACTTTAGCCCCCATTTAATCTCTTATAATTGGGAGATCCCAATGGTGAGCATCGAATTTGAATCACCCTGTATATTTATTAGACTAAAGCTATTAATTGTCAAAAAAATTATCGATATGATTTTCTTTTCACATATATTTTTTGCTATTAAAAATGTTAAATTTTTAATCTCTCCTTTACACCTAATAAATGGGCATTTTTTTATAGTATACCATAATAACTGTTAATTTCCTTTAGTCTCATTAAATTTAATTGCTACAATAAACTAATACAAATGTTCAACTAAATTATTTATTTATTAAGATCAATTCTCGCAATTCGGATTCAGAATTGGCAATTGTTCAATCAATTGTCTAAATTTAACCGAACATTTAGCAATCGCAAACAGTCGTCTTATTGGGTTCGTATTTACGAGGACACTCGGGAAAATGTTCGGCTACCAGGCCGTTACATCTAACTTTATAAACATAACTTTCCGAACGCTGCGATTCACTTCGCTGTGCGTTCTCGTACCGGGCCCATCGGGAAAATGTGTGAACGCGCATCTACGCTGCGCATCTCCTACTAATACAGGAGACGCCGCAGACGGTTCGTGACGTAAGCTACCGGGGGCGTCAGGAAAATGGAAAGTGCATACGGTAAAGGTCAACGAACTGTGATTCTCTGTGTGGGTGTGAACGACAGTGATAAGATAACGTGATTCTGTGAACATATGGACGCTGATTGTGGATTTTTTACTGCATGACGAAGGATTTTTACTGGCATTATAATTAGGATGACGAAATACATTTAATTAAGGAAATATTTTCGATTATGGAGGAATTAATGACGAAAAGGTTTTTATTTTTATCTAAAAATTACTAATATTATTATTATTTTATTTTATACATTACTCATTTATTACACTTGTAAAATATTTTTTGCAATTTTTTCGAAATATAATATGATGCAATTATTGGTAAAAATCAAAGCTGGCTAGGGGTGGTAAACTGATTTGTTGGAATAAAACCTTAACTGATGTTTCGCCTATAAATCAGTTTACCACCCCTAACCAGCTATAATTTTTTCCATTAATCATTAAAGGGAAGATATATCGTAGAATAAATTATAATACAATTAGGCTACAGATTTTTAAAATTTCGCATAGCAACAAGTTAGGCCCAGACTATTTTTAGAGGTTAGGTTGCATAATGCCATTACCTTAAATTTTTTAAATGCGTAATATACTTTTGTAAAGTAGCAGCTTGTCAAATTTATTTTTAGATTACGGTACCTACAGAAACCGTAATAGAAAACAAAGCAAATTTTGCTCCAATAATTTAGGAATTTTCCACTTTGACAAATCAAAAGTTTCCTTTGCTTTGTAACGTTTGAATAATTTATATATTTATTCCAGTGAAATACATAATTCCATTGATTACATAACCTTCCGATACTATCAATTAGAGCCATTGTTATTTAAGTTTATTTTTGGTTAACTTGTTTACGTTTAACGTAAAAGTAGAAGGCGTGTGAAAATTTGCAAGACGGACGTTTATTTTTGTTCAAAATTAGACAGCTGACCTCTACCATTCGGCCAATTCTAGTTTAAGCATAACGTGTCGAAAAGGTTTCCCAGATTAATGTCTTCCGCGCAAAACTCTGATTTTAATATAGAAAGACGCAAATCGCGATCAGATAAATAAAATTGCTAAAAAAAACACGATCGATTGTTTTTGTTCTTTTAATAAAAACAAAAAATACTTCGTTAGGAATTCGTTTTTCGTATTGGAGAACAAAAACTACCTATGTACAAAAGTTTTTTCTTTAAATTAGGGTATATACATCGAACGATGAAATTTTTTATTTCTTGTTCTTGTTGGGTATTAATTAATAGATAAAGAATCATTGTGTCCCAGTTCAAGGTGTAATTTTTTCCCCTTGTTTTCTTAATAAAAGTTACATCAAAGAAAAATAGTTTGATTAAAACATTTTTTTACGTAGATTACTTCGATGTTTTATAACGTGTCAAACTTTGATCTCCACCTTTCACAAAAAAAAAACAGTTTCATTTCCACCTAGAGCTTTCCTAATTTTAATAATTACTAAATCTAGTTTTTTAGTTACAAAGGACCTTATCGTCATAGTTACTACCTAATTTTTTGTCTTACGATTAATGACTTCTACGTCTGTCTACGTCCAAGAAAAAAAAGTACTTGAATATAGTTACTTTTAATTACGGTAATTTTACCTGCAGACGAGAATTGACTTCTTTATTATTTTAATAGATAATAAAAACACCCACGTTTTAGTAATAAGTATAAAATTTATTTAGCCACCTGGCCTCTCTCAATCAATAATTAGTCACTGTGTATTAAAATACATATATAATTTAAAAATAAATAGTAGAAAGACATTTTTCTACTATATTCGTAAAATTTTATTCATAACAAAAAACAAACAGATTCATAAAACTTCAGCTTGAAGTATAAATTATTGAATGTAACTTTTACTATTTTTGGGTGACCTTTAGACACTAACCTAACCCTAACCTAACCTAACCTTACCTAGCACTACTCCTGATAAAAACCACCACAAAAACGTATTTGAAGAAACTTAGATTCTAGTAACGATGTTTACAAAGAATATTGTGTTTTAATCTTTACACGTTTGAAAAGTCTAAAAAACTATCTATATGTGTTAATTTATTGTAAAAGTATAATTTACACTTTAATTATAAAAAAAAATTGAATTTTCCATTAAATTTCATGAAAATCTTGCAAAAGACTTTTAGATAATAGGGCTTAGGGGAGATTGTTAAAAACATTACCCTTCCCTAATTTATACGTGTGTTTTCATTCAACTTTCAATTCAATTTATATACCTATAGTAAAAAAGCTTTTCCCAAAAATATTTTTTTATTACCTGTTTTACCAATTATTAGTTTTCATGTACAAACTCAAAAGCCTTTGGGTACCTAACAGAATTTTTATGGGAAATCGATGAAAAAATTGATGGTTTCTTTGTACCATCCTTATCATTATTATGTATAATTTTAGAAAGGTCCTTATTTTATTTTCAAACAAATGTTACTGTATTTATTGGCAGTAAAGCAATTTACAAAAAACATTTATTAAATGTTACTAGAGGCCCCTAAAAAGCTTTTAGGTAATTGATTTTTGTAAATATTGATTGATAAAAAAATATTGGTTTTTTTTCACTATCGTCATATCTGTGTATTATTTTAACCCGAACTTTAATCTATTTATTGGTAATGACAAAATTTACCAAAAATTTTTTAAACACTAAAGACCTCTAAAAAGCGTTTAACCTATAATTTTGTATGTATGTATCATTACTTTTTTTCCCCAAACCTCAGCCATTATTATTTATAATTTTAAAAAAAACTTCTATTTTCTTTTCATTCAAATTTTAAGCTATTTATACTATATATTGGCAGTAAAAAACCTTTTATACTACGCATAAAAATAGTAAACTAATGCCTACATACACACGAATCAAATAAAATTTATTTTTTAAAAAAAACGATAACCCTTTTAATAGTCAAATCACAGATTATTTTGAAGAATCATCTGTATCTAAAACGCATTTATAAAGCAGTAAAATTAAATCGTTTTCTTTGAAGTGTAAGAGAAACAGATCTTTAAATATTCTTCGTAATAACAAGAGAATCTTTAAATAGAATTTCTTGAAACCCATTAGCAAAAGTACTGAAGTTCCAGGATGTAGTAACGTCTGCATATTTTTAAATAGGAAAATTGAAAAATTCCTAAGAAGGCTAAATAATATCATCATTTTATAGTAAATATTTACCTAGAAAATCGTTCTAGATCACATAAATTAATTAGAATGTTTCTGGGGTAACTTTTTAATTTGTAATCGCTATTAAAAGTTATTAAACGATTTTGTAAAAATTGTGAATTATTTTTTGACAACTTTTATGATTGAAGACAATTTTTTTTATTAAAAAATTGTGCAATAACTTTTTTATAAAAAAAATATTAAAATTTAACCTTGTAATAACGATATAACTAAAAGAATGTTTGTCTGCACTGTTAATCTTCGAAATTACTCAATCGATTTTGATAATACTGCATAAAAATAATAAAAAGGTTATCATAAGTGATCAAGGCTGTTTTTCCTAATCATTTTAGGATTATAATAATAACAATTTATTATTAACAATATTAGAATCCTTTTTATACAGAAAGAACCTAAATAAAATATAGTTATGTAAGTAGATCAAATATAAATAAATAAAACATTTTTTTTTATTTAAATAATTTAAATTAAAAAAAAATATTAGTTACTTACCAGTTATCATGGCCAGGTATTGGTACAGGGGATTCCCCTTGGTAGTTTTGTTGTTGCATCCTGTTAAGATCTTCATTTCGACTTCTTATTATTTTATTCACTTTTTTGTTGCAAACGGTACAACTTTACGTTAGAATTGGCAACGTGTCCCAATTTTCCGAGCCAAGAAACAATTACAAATAAGCAAAAGTTGCGACTGAGTGCAACTTCGATATTTGGAAACTTGTTAAAAGAACACTGGGTGCTTTTGAACTTGAAGAACTAAGAAATTCCCTTATATATACTACGCGAATGAACATATACATACGTATGGATAGAGATACGAGTGTAAACGAGGTTGTAAACCAACGTTGTTCAACGAATAATAAATGTTGTGGTCTAAGAGGCTACAAAACCGCGTACTTTTATATATACCGAGGCATTTTGTTCGCAAGTAACGCGACTGTCGGCACTATTTTTGTTTCGGCATAGCCCACCAGAATTTCGGCCATCGCATTCTAAAACTTTTTGAACTGCTCTCTATCAAACGCTCCCTACATCTCCAACTAACCGTCTCAGGTAAATGTAATAACAAACAAAATTGATTCCTTGAAATTGCTTTTTACTACACTTTATTTTTTCTTGTGGAAATTTTTTGACATGAGCAATACTTCATTCTACACGTTGGTAATTAAATAAATCTGTATCAGGGTTATAAATAGCAACTAAATCTTAGATATACCTAATCTATTTTCTTAGAAATTTTTAAGAAATTTTACAAAGCGTAGTGTGCGGTGACGTAATATGAGAGTGGCAAGGGATGACAGTTGTCCAATCTGGTGTTTTACAGTCTCAGATGTACTTAATGATTAGCTTTGTTCTCAATTATGCTTTGAAATCATCCTTTTTGAAATACTTTTAAGGAATTTTGGTGTGCAGTGGTTGGCAAGGGGTGAAAGTTGTCCAATCTGGTATTTTATCATCTCAAATGTACTTAAAGTGTTTATTAATAGTTAAGGAAAAAAAATATCGACGAAAACAAAATATAAATAATGTAGTTGAAAAAGGTGCAATGATACCAATATTAACGTAAATTATGTTGAAAGAATAAACAATACAACATATACACAAGTGCATATTTAGCTTTTTTGTTTTGTGAATTTTTGTATGTATATTTCACAATTTTCAAGTGCTTATTTTCCAGGCTCTGACTGTTTAATTTTATTGTCCATTTTACATAAAAATCGTGTTTCTTTTTTAATTATCAAGGAATTTCGGAAGATATAGTGTGCAATGGCGTAATTTAGGGGTTGCATGGGGCAATCTGGCATTTTACTACAACCTTACAATTTTGAAGTAAAATAACTCGAAAAAGTTTAATGAACGAACGATATGATGCCAGTTTAGAATTGTCCAGAAAGGACCCTGGTCCCTCCTTACACATGAAGACATTCCCCTTATTAAGAAGGTTAAATAATGAGAAAGCAATAATAAATATCTAAATTATGCAATTCATGGTACCTACCTAGCAAAATTTAATTTATTAAACTAATGGATCAAAAATGAATAAAAGGTTTACAAAATTCTCAATACAAATCAAGAACGACATGCTACATTTTAATTTTTTGTTGTGAATCTTTAATATTTTTCGTCTATTTTATTTCATTGGTATTTTTTTAAATTTTTTTCTATTCTGTGTGAAAGTATTTTTTTTTTCAAAACTGATTTAGGAATTTCAGATGGTACCTACAGCGTACTGTGGCATAATTTTACTAACCCAGAATTTTGATGTAAAACTAATAAAAATAAAAAATTAACAATGTAATACTGGTTTAAAATTGCCTATGAACAAATGGAGACGTAAAGGAAGTGAACTTTCGCCCATGACACTAAAAAAAATAAATAACATCTGCAAAATTTTATTTTGAAAAAATATAAATAATGTAGTTGAAAAAGGTGCAATGATACCAATATTAACGTAAATTATGTTGAAAGAATAAACAATACAACATATACACAAGTGCATATTTAGCTTTTTTGTTTTGTGAATTTTTGTTTGTACATTTCACAATTTTTAAATGGTTATTTTCCAAGCTCTGACTGTTTAATTTTATTGTCCATTTTACATAAAAATCGTGTTTTTTGTTAATTATCAAGGAATTTCGGAAGATATAGTGTGCAATGGCGTAATTTAGGGGTTGCATGGGGCAATCTGGCATTTTACTACAACCTTACAATTTTGAAGTAAAATAACTCGAAAAAGTTTAATGAACCAACGATATGATGCCAGTTGCGGATTGTCCAGAAAGGACACTTGTTTCTCCTTACACATGAAAACATTCCCCTAATTAGGAAGAATAAATAATTAGAAAGCAATAATAAATATCTAAATTATGCAATTCATGGTACCTACCCAGCAAAATTTAATTTGATAAAACTAATGGATCAAAAATGAATAAAAGGTTTACAAAATTCTCAATACAAATCAAGAACGACATGCTACATTTCAATTTTTTGTTCTGAATCTTTAATATTTTTCGTCTATTTTAATAATTGGTATTTTTTCAAATTTTTTTCTATTCTGTGAAAGTAATTTTTTTTTCAAAACTGATTTAGGAACTTCAGATGGTACCTACAGCGTACTGTGGCATAATTTTACCAACCCAGAATTTTGATAGAAAACTAATAAAAATAAAAAATTAACAATGTAATACTGGTTTAAAATTGTCTATGAACAAATGGAGGCGTAAAGGAAGTGAACTTTCGCCCATGACACTAAAAAAAAAAAAAACATCTGCAAAATTTTATTTTGAAAAAATATAAATAATGTAGTTGAAAAAGGTGCAATGATACCAATATTAACGTAAATTATGTTGAAAGAATAAACAATACAACATATACACAAGTGCATATTTTGCTTTTTTGTTTTGTGAATTTTTGTTTGTACATTTCACAATTTTTAAATGGTTATTTTCCAAGCTCTGACTGTTTAATTTTATTGTCCATTTTACATAAAAATCGTGGTTTTTGTTAATTATCAAGGAATTTCGGAAGATATAATGTGCAATGGCGTAATTTAGGGGTTGCATGGGGCAATCTGGCATTTTACTATAACCTTACAATTTTGAAGTAAAATAACTCGTAAAAGTTTAATGAACGAACGATATGATGCCAGTTTAGAATTGTCCAGAAAGGACCCTGGTCCCTCCTTACACATGAAGACATTCCCCTAATTAAGAAGGTTAAATAATGAGAAAGCAATAATAAATATCTAAATTATGCAATTCATGGTACCTACCTAGCAAAATTTAATTTGATTAAACTAATGGATCAAAAATGAATAAAAGGTTTACAAAATTCTCAATACAAATCAAGAACGACATGCTACATTTTAATTTTTTGTTGTGAATCTTTAATATTTTTCGTCTATTTTATTTCATTGGTATTTTTTTAAATTTTTTTCTATTCTGTGTGAAAGTATTTTTTTTTTTCAAAACTGATTTAGGAATTTCAGATGGTACCTACAGCGTACTGTGGCATAATTTTACTAACCCAGAATTTTGATGTAAAACTAATAAAAATAAAAAATTAACAATGTAATACTGGTTTAAAATTGCCTATGAACAAATGGAGACGTAAAGGAAGTGAACTTTCGCCCATGACACTAAAAAAAATAAATAACATCTGCAAAATTTTATTTTGAAAAAATATAAATAATGTAGTTGAAAAAGGTGCAATGATACCAATATTAACGTAAATTATGTTGAAAGAATAAACAATACAACATATACACAAGTGCATATTTAGCTTTTTTGTTTTGTGAATTTTTGTTTGTACATTTCACAATTTTTAAATGGTTATTTTCCAAGCTCTGACTGTTTAATTTTATTGTCCATTTTACATAAAAATCGTGTTTTTTGTTAATTATCAAGGAATTTCGGAAGATATAGTGTGCAATGGCGTAATTTAGGGGTTGCATGGGGCAATCTGGCATTTTACTACAACCTTACAATTTTGAAGTAAAATAACTCGAAAAAGTTTAAACTATCGTGGGTGCATTCGTGGAGAAACATTTTAATAAGAAAACACAAACAAACGTTTCTGCAAATAAACTTTTATTACTCGACAATTGTTTCGAACCTAGACGGTCATTTTCAAGAGTACCTACTACAAACGGTTACTAATCTTAAAATGTAAATGACAATGTTTATATAGGTATTACAATTAGGGGGTGGGGTGCAAAAGGTAACAATTAGAATTTTGAAATGACTAAGGGTGTATTGTAATTTAAAATTTCTTTTTGGTTGTTTTAAAATTTTAAATTACAATACACCCTTAGTCATTTCAAAATTCTAATTGTTACCTTTTGCACCCCACCCCCTAATTGTAATACCTATATAAACATTGTCATTTACATTTTAAGATTAGTAACCGTTTGTAGTAGGTACTCTTGAAAATGACCGTCTAGGTTCGAAACAATTGTCGAGTAATAAAAGTTTATTTGCAGAAACGTTTGTTTGTGTTTTCTTCGAAAAAGTTTAATGAACCAACGATATGATGCCAGTTGCGGATTGTCCAGAAAGGACACTTGTTTCTCCTTACACATGAAAACATTCCCCTAATTAGGAAGAATAAATAATTAGAAAGCAATAATGAATATCTAAATTATGCAATTCATGGTACCTACCTAGCAAAATTTAATTTGATAAAACTAATGGATCAAAAATGAATAAAAGGTTTACAAAATTCTCAATACAAATCAAGAACGACATGCTACATTTCAATTTTTTGTTCTGAATCTTTAATATTTTTCGTCTATTTTATTTCATTGGTATTTTTTTAATTTTTTTTTTATTCTGTGTGAAAGTAATTTTTTTTTTCAAAACTGATTTAGGAACTTCAGATGGTACCTACAGCGTACTGTGGCATAATTCGGGGCAAGAGTTGACAGTTACCCAATCTGATCTTTTACCAACCTAGAATTTTGATGTAAAACTAATAAAAATAAAAAATTAAAATGTAATACTGGTTTAAAATTGCCTATGAACAAATGGAGGCGTAAAGGAAGTGAAATTTCGCCCATGACACTGAAAGAAAATAAATAACTAATCTGCAAAATTTTATTTTGAAAACAGGATTACAACTAAAATAAATCCAAAATTGTTTTAATATTTATTAATTAATTATTTAAAAAAAATATTTAATATAATATATTGTCTATTTTATTTCATTGCTAATTTTTGAAAAATTAAAAAAAAAAATCACATTAAGGACAACAAAGAAGGGCACTTTAAAAAACTACGTCCCCTTTATCTACCAATATAAAGAGCCTTATTTAAATTCTTTAGTCACTCAAGAATCTTGAAAATTTTTAAATAATTATCCTCTTTTTTTCTATTCATTTTTGAATACCTCAATCGCAATAGTACTGATAGATGAAATGGAATTGGCTTTTGCTTGGTGAACGGTATTCATAATAGAAGTAAAATATTATTTAACTTCTAGTAGGTACTGATAGGATTCCAATTTTCAAAAATTATTTATATATGTAGATGTCATTTAAGATTTTATTTTCTTGTTTCCTGCACTTTTATTATTTGATGCACTAATAAATAGAAACTATTTTGAGACATTTTATAATAGAGGTAGAGAAAAACCAAAGTTATTTACCCATATTTTTTGAAATAGTAACTTTGCGGAACTAGATTGGTACTTAGGTTTAAAAAAAATAAAAACCTAATTCGTAAAATATTAGGGGTTATGTATCATTTATATATTAAGATTAAAAATAAGAAGCTGATTTTGAAAAAAGAGCTGTGTTGATTAGGTACAATTGTTACACAATTTTGCATTATATTATACGTATAATTGTTGTAAACGTAAATAAGAAGATAACAGTAATTATAATAGACAATAATTTTTCATATATAAAAGACTTCAGTTTAATTTTCCTAACTCGATTGGAGAAGACTGAGGAATAAAATTGCTTTAAAATTTAAGACTTGATAATAAGAAAATTCCATGCGAAGCAACTACCATTCACTGCATACCTCTCTGAGATTATTTTGTTCATTTAAAAAGTAAATTAATAAATATTAAAAATTATAAGTAAAAACAGTGTCATAATAAAAAAACCATTAAAAATAAAACAAATGTTTGCCTATGAATATTTGGGTTTATATTATACGGACCTCAAATTTTTTATTTTATATACTGTATTACCAGGAAAAGACAAATACAACTACCGAAAATGGTCAAAAATAGCCATGTAAATGCAGTAATAGTATTCAATGACTTACCACAAAATTTGAAAATATTTTATTTCGTATATCTAAAAATCAATCTAAAGTTAATCTAAAAAAAAATACCGGCCAAGTGCGAGTCGAACTCGCGCACCGAGGATTCCGTACAAACCTGTATATATGTGATGTAACTAAAAATGTAAGGTTTTCGGAATTTTTCCTTTATATGTGCTATAAAACATTGCTTCATGCCAAATTTCAAGATTCTAAATCGACTGGAAGTACCCTTTAGGTTTTGATTCCCTTGCGAGTAGTTGCGAGTTTGAAAATATGCGGCTTAAATTGCTGTTTCTTTTGATTGCGTTGACATAGAAGTTTGATTTTGTTACAGCATAAAGGTATCATAGACCTGAGTATTTGATATGAATTTCAATTTAATACCTCTACGCGTTCATTAGGAAAGGGGTAGTAACTTTAAAATTATTAAAAATATTTTTATTATATGATGTAACTAAAAATTTACCGTTTTCGCAATTTTTCCTTTATCTGTGCTATAAGACGTTACTTCGTACCAAATTTCAAGATTCTGAGTTCACGGGAAGTACCCTGTAGGTTTTGATTCGAAAATTTGCAGAATTTTGCGGCATAAACGGCTGTATCTTTTGATTGCGTTGGCTTAGAAGTTTGAGTTTTTCACAGCTCCAGGGGACAATAAACCTGAGTATTTAGTATAAATTTTAGCTTGATACCTTCACGCGTTCCTGAGAAAAAGGGTCTTGACAGACGGACGGACGGACGGACAACGAAGTGATCCTATAAGGGTTCCGCTTTCTCCTTTTGAGGTGCGGAACCCTTAAAATGGGTATCTTCAAATATACTTTCATAACACTCATTATTAATTAAGAGGTTGTCATGCACAAAATTATTTGTTACCTTATTTAGTTTATAATTAGATATTAAGGTATTTTTTCTTAATTTTCTTGTGTGCCGGCCTGCGAACAGGTAAATAATAAATGTTTACCTTTGTAGGATTGCAAATGCAATATATTTTTGTATATCTACCTACTCTGGTCGCAAATAAATCAATAAATAAATATAAAAACAGCAAAATTAACATTCCCAAAGTTTGTAATTATTATTGATTTTATTTATGGAAGTTAGGAATACAATTATTAAAATATTTTATGTATTAAAATGATCTAATTGTCTTCATTACACGGCCTAAATTTTAATTCTTTATATTTTTTAAAATACCTTACTTGCATATAAGTTTTATTGACCTTAGTAATACTTCAACAATTTCAGCAGATGAATATAAATATTTCAATAATTTTCTCAATCAACAATAATTGAACAGCAAAGCACGAGATTTCAATAACACATCAAGACGTCATATAAAATTTAGACGTGTTATATCCTTAACATTTAATTTTTTTAATTTTGTCATTCTACTTCTAAGAACTTTTTGAACTGACCAAACTGATGATTAAAAAAATTAATCCATTTTAAATTTCTGTAGGTACTTATCAGTAACCACATTCTTTGAATAAGCCAACTCTTAACATAAATAATGCATTCTTTTAGTTTACTTCTAGGTAACAAGTTACCATACTCCTCGAAACAACCCTAAATTTTCACCCTTCTACCACCAACCCCCATTTTTTAATAGCGTTGTTAGTAGATACTGTAATAATCTTCAACTCTCAGTGGTCGATAACTGATCAATTATTATCAATCGATTAGTCATCCCCGCCAGGCGTCTACTGATGTCACTACTCACCCAGCAAACAGCACGGAGTGGGGATGAAAATGAAGCAGATCTTTTTAGAATGTTACAGGCAGTTCAAATATGTTCTAAGAAGTAAAATAATGTTTTATTATAACATTTCAGAATGATTTGGCAATGTTCAAGAATGTTCCAGAATCTTGAAGATCATTCAAGAATGTTTCAGAATATTAAAAAAAATTAGAAAATGTTTTGAATCATTATGGGATGTTCTGGATAGTTCTACATTCGCGAATATTCTAGAATGTTCCATCAAACGTGTGATATATTCTTACCCGAGCAACGCCGGGTATAGCTGCTAGTTATACTGTAATACCAATAGCTTAAAATGTTTCTTTCTCTATTTTTGTGAAACTAAATTTGATTCCCCTATTTCTATTTACCTAGAGGTAGACGTTTTGTCACATTATCTTTTTAATTAAAACCAGACATATTTTTATCAACTTTCACTATTTTATCTTTTCTGTCCGACAACTGTAATGAGTGATGGTCGAAATTTTTGTGAGAGTTATGCAGGTAGGAAGACTCTATTACAATGTTAAAAAGTATGGAGATAAGGTAACATACAAAACCACTTTACGCTTAAATTAACTCAGCAAATATTTCATTTCAAAAAAAGTACCTAAGTAGGTACCTAAAATAGAAATTCGATTATGGAAGTTTTAACAACCCTCAGGGACTTTTGCATTTGGACATCAGTTTATCATTTTGTTTCTGACCTCGACACAACTAAAGGTTTCATTTTAAAGTATCTGCGTTAGAGTTTTAACATTTGAAATGAAACCCCACTTATTAAAAGCTTTCTAGATCGTAAAAATTACTGAATCAATTCATTTTGAAGTATTGGTTTAATTAAGGGTGCCCAAGAATTTTAAAAATTTCGAAATATTAATTTATAATTTCTACTTTTTACTTTGTTATTTTTCTCTTCGTTAACGATTTTGTTATTGATTTTCACCAATAATGCAACTTAAATTATTTATGTTTAGAAGAAGAAAATTAAATTCTAATTTTAAATTTATTGAACTCGTTTAAATTGTAAATATCTAAGCTTAGAAATTGACGTGATCTAATCTGAATAAGAAAAGGTTTTTAAGTTTTAACTTTTTTAACCGTAATCAGTGAGCATGTTAACAATGTAACAGATGTAAATACATAAGGCAAATTATAAATTTGGGCGATAAATTAATCACCGGGTTGACATAATAACAAAATATTTTTAAAAGTAGTAGACAAATAGTTACAACTATGTATTCACTACTTTAATACCGGTGTTATTTTGATCATAATAAGTACTAGATAAAATAGACAAATAGATACAGTAGCACATAAACAAGCTCAATCTCAAACGAACTGAAAAAAACCCATACGACTTAAGATAAAGTATGACACAAGATGATTCAATTTTTAAATCGTTTTACTTGTGATAGACACTGGTATTAAATAAACGTTCGTAAATTATATATAAAAAATATGGAAGGGTTGCCAATTGCCTATGGCGTCTTTTTAGGCCATCAATCCATTTTAAGGACGTTCCCAAAAAAAAAATCAATTTTCTTACGATTCTTTTGAAACTTTAAATACACATACTTATAAGTGTCCTTTATACGTAGGATTTTTGCAATCGTTCTTGCGGTAGTAAATTTCTAAATATTGGCTATTAAAATTTGCATATTTAACATGGGAACCTTACCTATCCCGATCGATGTTAAAGCAAATGTTTTATTAAATAACAATAGTAATTTTCTTACAATTGTTTTAAAAAACTGAGAACTATTAATTAAAGATATAAAGAATATCTTTCTGTAAAATCACTATGACAAGCGGTATTGGTTTTGTTATAAAAAATATTAAAATTATTTTTATAACAAGTAAAATATTTATTCGTATTTAATATAAATATGTAGTATATTAACATCATAAACTTTGAATGAATATACAGTACTAGTAACATATTTTTTCTCTACATAAACAACATGTATCTCAAGCACAGTAAAAATGCAATGCTGCCAGATCTGAAAAACGACCCAATGGAATCATTTTTGTAGTTCTGTGCATGTAAGCGGAGGCGAAAGAATGTACTGTATCTCGACTATTTTTTATTGTAGTCATGGTAGTTTACATAGGGGGAACTTTTTAACAAGTTGAGCACAACTGCTCTTTGGGAACGTCCTTAAGGTGGTTAAGTACCATTACAGTATAAGGGCGTTAGATGATGTTTATTGATTACTATAAAATGACATCAGCTTCCGGTATAACCAGAAGTGGTCGACATTTTAGCTAAAAAGATGATATTTGATAATCTCTATTCCCAAATTTTGAAATTTCCACCACCTTTAGTTACCCCAAAAATCCTAATGTACCTCTCACTGTGAACAGCCCTCTATATACATAAATCGTTATGGATTCAACCACTATTATTTTTAGGAATATTGTCAGCTTCGTTTTGTTTTATTTTAATTTGGACCTCTCCCATTTCCTTAGTAAAAATTAATTTAAGGTTTGATCCGAACTTTTTTATTCCTCTCTCCTAAAATTCACCTTATAATAAATTCATAACCAAAAGAGGAAAGTAAATTATAAAAATTCTTCAAATTAGAGTGTTGACATAAGGTTTTCAATGTTCTTTCTTCCTTTTCTTTCGCCATTTTGATCTCACATAATTAAGGGATGTCGGAAAATGACAATTCAAATTCTTGTGCAGAGGTTGATATTATTAGACCTCTTGGATCCAAGACCTCAATAAGAAAAAATAAAATTTTCTTTTTTATTCGTTTAATTGGTAGTCTTACTGAATTGTTTTTATTCAAAACTAATGCTTAGCTGTAGGTTTAAGGGATGTCCATTAATTATCTGAATGTTTCATTTTAATTTGGATGTCTCCCACCTCATTAATAAGAATTAAGTGTTCCCTGTAATGAGTTCTTGGTTAAAACAGGAAAGATATTTCTAACAATTCTTTAGAATCACAATATTAACATGGGACTTTTAATGACCCTTCTCGCTTTATGTAAGGTTTTGGATTCCTCCCACTCCCCTATTTTAAGCGTACGTATTTAATGGACGACTGAAGATAAAAATTAAAAATTATCGACATAAATTGATACTAAACCCTTTATTATATTTTCACCAAATCGAACCGTAATAAAAAAATTAACGCTTTTAATTCTGAAACCACATCGACATTTTGCACTCAGTTTATGGTGGCAAGTGATTAAGTGATTTCAAAATTTCAATATACATAACACCCTTTATTGGTTTGATTTTATTTCTTTTGATCTTTTCCAACTGTTGCCTATATATTTTTAATTAGGGTGATTATAATTATAAACAGATTTAAAGTACCCCAAAAAATTATCTATCTATATTATTAGACCTTTTGGATCCGAGACCTCAATAAGAAAAAATATAATTTTCTTTTTTATTTATTTAATTGGTAGTCTTACTGAATTGTTTTTAATGCACTTTCCACTTCAGTATCTGTAGATGGTTGTAAAATTATTTTTATTTAAAACTAATGATTAGCTGTAGGTTTAAGGGATGTCCATTAATTACTTTAATGTTTCATTTTAATTTGAATGTCTCCCACCTCATTAGTAAGAATGAAGTGTTCCGTGTAATCAGTTCTTAGTTAAAACAGGAAAGATATTTCTAACAATTCTTTAGAATCACAATATTAACATGGGGCTTTTAATGACCCTTCTCGCTTTATGTAAGATTTTGGATTCCTCCCACTCCCCTATTTTAAGCGTACGTATTTAATGGACGACTGAAGATAAAAATAAAAAATTATCAACATAAATTAATACTAAACCTTTCAAATACGAAACCTCGATAAAAAGACACCCCAAAATATTTTAAAACTAATTTGTAACATCTTGGAACACCAGGCGCCAGCGATATTTTCACCAAATCGAACCGTAATAAAAAAATTAAGCAAACGTTTTTAATTCTGAAACCACATCGACATTTTGCACTCATTTTATAGTGGTAAGTGATTTCAAAATTAATAAAAATTACACTTTTTATTGGTTTGATTTTATTTCTTTCGTTATTTTTCAACTGTTGTTTATATATTTTTAATTAGGGTGATTATAATTATAACCAGATTTAAAGTACTCCAAAAAATTATCTATCTATATTATTAAACCTTTTGAATCCGATACTTCAATAAGAAAAAATATATTTTTCTTTTTTATTTGTTTAATTGGAAGTCTTACTGAATCGTTTTCAATGCACTTTCAACTTTAGTATCTGTAGATGGTTGCAAAATCGTTTTTATTCAAAACTAATGCTCAGCTGTAGGTTTAAGGGATATCCATTAATTACTTGAGTTGTTTAGTTTTAATTTAGATCTCTCCCACCCCGTTGGCAAGAATTGGTAAGATGTGATCTGAACCTTTTTATTCCTCTTACATGAAATGAACCCAAAAATAGATCTTGGTTAAAACAGGAAAGAAAATTCTAATTATTCTTAGAATTAATGAAGTTAACCCAACTGCTCAAAAAATGAAATTTATGAATTTTGGTTATAATAATGGTACCCTTTGTATTGTATGTATCATAAGGGTCTGATATTTTTAGTATTAAGTCACCAACAAAGGAGTAGAATCAGAGAACATCCTAAGGATTATTTCCTTAAGGTATTGTATCTTGTTTAGAATTTAGAGTAATATTTTTAATTGATTCAACCCTCATTAATTCTGTCATTTTAGTACCAAGAAAATGTTGAATTTACTATATGGTTTCCCGTTGTTTTACCCCACTTTGTATAGTGGTGGTTAAACACATTTAAAAAAATCATCGTGGCACTCTTCACGTGACAAAGTAAATAATGACATGGTTTGGATTATTATGAGGAATTCATGAATCTACGCATTGTAAACCTCTAATAAATAATGTTTTATTTAATTTCAAAGTCATCCAATCTATTTGAAAAATAAATCTATTAAAATACACGAATTAAATCATTCCATTTAACACCATCCATCAAAAAGGGACCATTTGTGAGTTTAAATTTACATAAATGCTTGATGTTTTCTGCCCATATATTACTACATTGTGCCAAATTAGCTGTCATTTTTAATGAGAGTACACGTTAAACATAAAGTTAAAATTTTATTATCGTTTAAATTAAGAGGTACATACATGTTTGCTTTGTGGAAATCTATTTTGTTAGGTCAAAGGTTGACGCACGAAAAACCCAGTTGGATTGGCGTCAGATAAAAATGGCAAACGTATACAAGTCTAATAAAATAAAAATAATACAATGCTACCTACTGTTTGTGAGGCAAAGAAAGAAAATGTAGACGGTAGTAAACTGTGTTTAATTAATTAAACACGGAAGCAGGAAATAACTATTTTTCTTCTATTCAAATGATATTTTTATTGTTTGAGTATATTTGCACGCGAATTTGCGAAATTGTGTCAAACCTTCTCTATGTTTATCTCAAGCATAATATAAATAAGTGTAATACCTTATAATTATTCTTTTATTCTTGGATTTATTTATTAAACTTGTTCAAACCTAATAATTTTATTAGTTAAAATTAATTTTCGCTGTATTGTTTGGGTGGACAATAAGTTTTTTTTTTGGTGATGTAAACTAACAATAAGAATACGTCAACTTATTTAATTATTTGTCAGAAAATTTAATAAAACCAAACAGATTATTTTCAATTAGGAAGCATCCCTTAGTTACGTATCTACACATCTATGTTCGAGATAAATAGGTTGTGGTTTAAGAAGATCTCAAACTTTATTTAAAGGGAGAAGGATAATTTAAAATTTGAATAGTTTAAACCTTTACTTGATTTTAATCCATATTAACAAGTTATGAAACTAAATGCAAAAGATTTTCACAAAACTATTAAACTCTAACAAAGACAACTACTTATTTTGGTAACGGTATGTTAACAACAAAAAGTCAGCTGGGCATCATTTTGAAATATATTAATAGTTTACATCCTTCAGTATAGAAGAAGAAGAAGAAGAAGAAGAAGAAGAAGAAGAAGAAGAAGAAGGAAAAGGAGAAGTAGAAGGAGAAGGAAAAGGAAAAGGAGAAGGAGAAGGAGAAGGAGAAGGAGAAGGAGAAGGAGAAGGAGGAGAAAGAGGAGAAGGAGGAGAAAGAGGAGAAGGAGGAGGGGGAGGAGGAGGAGGAGAAGGAGAAGGAAGAGGAGGAGAAGGACAAGGAGAAGGAGGAGGAGAAGGAGGAGAAGGAGGAGAAAGAGGAGAATGAGAAAGAGGAGGAGGAGGAGGAGGAGGAGGAGGAGGAGGAGGAGGAGGAGGAGGAGGAGGAGAAGGAGAAGGAGAAGGAGAAGGAGAAGGAGAAGGAGAAGGAGAAGAAGGAGAAGGAGGAGGAGGAGGAGGAGGACAAGGAGAAAGAGAAAGAGAAGGATAAGGAGAATGAGAAGGAGAAGGAGAAGGAGAAGGAGAAGGAGAAGGAGAAGGAGAAGGAGAAGGAGAAGGAGAAGGAGAAGGAGAAGGAGAAGGAGAAGGAGAAGGAGAAGGAGAAAGGAGAAGGAGAAGGAGAAGGAGAAGGAGAAGGAGAAGGAGAAGGAGAAGGAGAAGGAGAAGGAGAAGGAGAAGGAGAAGGAGAAGGAGAAGGAGAAGGAGAAGGAGAAGGAGAAGGAGAAGGAGAAGGAGAAGGAGAAGGAGAAGGAGAAGGAGGAGAAGGAGGAGAAGGAGAAGGAGGAGGAGAGGGAGAAGGAGAAGGAGAAGGATTTCTTTTTATTTAAAACAATGTGGTCTTAACAAAGCTTACAAAACAAATTTCTCTATAGGAAAATTTATTAGTTAGCCAAAGAGATGTGTTCTAAAATTTATAGGCTAACCTGTGGATCATACCAAAAAGTATATATTGGTCAGACTGGCAGGAACTTCAGAAAACGTCTGTTAGAACAGAAAAAGAGTTACATAAAAAATATGTGAGATTCGACTTATGCAAAACACGTTACCGAAGAAGGCCGTCAATTAAATAATAACCTGGAAAATTTTACATTTAAATAATAAGGGATATAAATTAGCACTACTAGAAAATTTAGAAATAAATAAACATAAAAAATAAAATATTAGACATAACGAACAAACAGAATTAAGCTATTATCCACTCTTAAATTTTTTTTGGTCATCCACCACCCTTATTGCAAAACTATTTAAACACCTACTTGTCAATGTATACTTAGTAGTAATTACATTCATCTGAAGAAGCCAACGTTAGGTGAAACATGCATGTTACGATACGGTTTAATAAAGTTTTGTGAAAATCTTTTGAATTTACTACTACTCGTTAATTTAAAATTTTACGTCATCTTTTCACCTATTAATTAAAAACTCATTATAGGATAAATTTTACCTGAGGCAGATAAAGAAAGACCCCACAAAATCTTACCAAATCTCTTTAAAGAGGTTAGGAGATCCAAATTAAAACAAAAAATATCTCACGTAAATAATGAAGGTCCTCCAACGTACGATTAATGGAAATGAAGTGGGTAAGGGGGAGAACAATTAATTGTGTCAAATGGAAATATTAACAGATAACTAAAGTGGAAATTGTATCAAAAATCATTCAGCCAGACTCCTAATGTACTAATTAAGCAAATAAAAAGAAAATTTTGTCAATGCTTAAATTGAAGTAGATATTCTTTTCGGTATCATAAATATACATCCAAGAAAATAATTCAGAGGTACTAAAATAGTTACTACTATTTATTTCCCATGTCGTTTTTTTACTTTGTTCTCCCAAAAAAAAAAGAAAACCCTTATAGTATCTAATGTATAAAATTCTCGTGTCACAAAGTTAGTTAACATACTCCTCCAAAACGGCTTGACCGATTTTTATGAAATTTTATATGCGTATTCAATAGGTTAGAGAATCGGCTACTATCTATTTTTCGTACCTATAAGTGATAAGGGTGGCCCACCCCAAAACTTTTTCTTTTAATTTTGGGACAAAATTTTTATTTTTATTTTTTTATGATTTGGCATTAAAAAATACATATAACCCTTAATTTTCACCCTTCTACCACCAACCCCCATTTTTTAATAGCGATATTAGTACTGTAATAATCTTCAACACTCAGTGTTCGATAACTGATCAATTATTATCAGTCGATTAGTCATCCCCGCCAGGCATCTACTGATGTCACTAGTCACCCAGCAAACAGCACGGACTGGGGATGAGAATGAAGCAGATTTTTTTAGAATGTTACAGGCAGTTCAAATATGTTCTAAGAAGTAAAAGAATGTTTTATTATAACATTTCAGAATTATTTGGCATTGTCAAGAATGTTCCAGAATCTTGAAGATCGTTCAAGAATGTCTCAGAATGTTAAAAAAGTTAGAAAATGTTTTGAATCATTATGGGATGTTCTGGATAGTTCTAAATTCGCGAATATTCTAGAATGTTCCATCAAACTTGTAATATACTCTTACCCGAGCAACGCCGGGTATTGCTGCTAGTAGGTATATCTATACATTTTTTTTCCTTTTATTGTCCAAAATGACAACTCTATTCAACTAATTTCTTCTAAAGACGTTGGCCTTATGACACTTTTTAGAAGCCAAATCGTGTTTCCCAGGAAAACTCATTTGTTTATCGAAAATGTTTCCGGTTTTCAATTCGGCACTTTCTAATAATAAATATAATGTCCACCACATATGGTTCAATAACCGCGGGATCTATTACTTGCTAGTTTTATTATAAATTCTGATTTGTGGAGTACAAACGTTGGCTTTCCATCAACATATTAAAAAGAGAAAAATAAATAGATAAACCAAAATATAATTACCTTAGATTATTAAAAAATATAGTATAGTATTCAATAAATTAATATCCTTACTATTTATTTTGAAAAATTAAAGGAGTCTTGCTGTAGAAATAAAAAGACAAATTAATGGTTATCACAGAAGATAAGACAGTGAAAAAACAGAAAATAAAAAAGTTATGGAAAAGAAGGTAAAAATAATGCAAATATAAAAATGAAATGTATGCATAGGAGATATAATATGGGAATGTCTGTGAAAAAAAGAAAATAATCAAAAACGAAAACTTCAATTGAAGTATTTATTATAAACATTTGTCTCGAACATTTCCCCAACAGAAATTAAGCGATAAAAAAGGTTTCACTGTGGTTTGCTTTGATTGTCGTTAATTGTCAATTGTCCAAGACACTTATTACGCCAAAATGAATAAAATTATCTACATTTTAAAAATTCTAAATTACTGAAAATTTTTCAAATAAAGCAGCAGGGAGTATCTATATGAATCGAAAAAGGATACAAAAAGAATCGATTGAAAACATAAAAAATGGTAGGTGCCATTTGAAAAAACGAAGTTATTCGTGTTTGAAGTTCTTAAACTTTAGAATTTTATTTTTAACGCCCTGTATAAATTATTTAGTTAAATTTTGTCAAGGCGTTAGAACTAATATTCAGCTATTACTAATAAAAATTTCAACAGTCTGAGTCGTAATTTGTGGAAGTTATGGTTTTTTATAATTTGGGTTGCGGTAGCGATTTTTTTTCTATAAATTAAACTAACTCAGAAACCGATCGTCATAGGTGTACAAGTTGGTTATCAAACTTACCTTAGATTACACGTTTTATTCGAATTTAGTGTAAAAAATATACCATTCTATTTGAATTAACAAAGTTGGTATCGACTTCCGGTATAACCGGATGTAAATCGAATTTGAAAATATTTTTAAAAGAAGCAGCATAAACAATAACCAAATGAGCCCAAGTTTCACAATTGAATTCCTTTCGCTAATTCATATACTTCTAATAGCCCATCAGCTTGAAAAACCCTGCATATTATATATCGTATATCAAACTTTTTAATTGGGACGTTTGGATACTTCAATTAATTTATAAATCCTATTTTGAAATATTATTTTTATTTGTATCCAATCTAAACGTCGAAAAATCATTTTGGCTTTTGATTAATTATATATTTAAAAATGAATCTACATTAATCTTTTTCCAAGAACTCCTCGTTTGCTAATTATTTTAGTCAGATTTAAAGCTCTTGGATAAAATTCAAATCTTAAGAGTATTAAACGTACAGATAGTGTGGGGCTAAATTGATAAAAAATACCTAAATTATCGAGTACATTTGACTTAACCTGACCATTATTTATTGACACTGATTTTTCTATTCTGTTATTTTGTGAAACATAAAATTCTGCATAATAAAGCAGATCAACGACTTCAATTTACTTCTCAAGGTTTATCAATTATATTATCAAAAACCTTATTTGTATATTTTAAATGCCCATCAAAACGTTCTCCTTTAATTTGAAAAAAAAAATTTTCAACAACTATATATAGATACATAGATACATAAAATAGTATCCACCCACAATGCATTCCACAAGTATATTTTTTACACATTACATAAATATCTAGTAAATACTGAGTTTGAATAGGTGATAGACATGTTATTAGTCAAGTACTAAAATTATTTCTGATTCTAATATTTGTTGAAACGGTATTGAAAACAATCGCAGATGCCTAATGGCTTTGTCTCAATCAAAATAACTGAAGTTGGCACAACTGCTCAAGAAAATGAAACTTATGAGACAATAGATAAAGGCAGCCCTTCTTTATTTATCTATGTAGGTATTTGATATCGAGTTTGTCTTTATACTCTTTAACTGTTTTCTATCTTAATAACTCATACTTCCAAAATAACCCAAAACGAAGCTTTTTAAGGAATACTTCAATTCACATATAATTTATTTATTTATTCGTTCAAAACGCTTTAGACTCCCTACCATTAAAATAAATACGTACATTTCTTATTATTTCATGGGATGATCACCAATTAAACACCTCTAATTTATTTAAAATGTATTTAATCAAGTTGGGCACAATAATATTTTCTCAAAAGTTTGAGACCAAAATCCCCCTAATTATAATATTATTATTAATAACGAAATTTCACTTCTACGAAACTGGATAACATGGTGTACTACCCATTAGTTTTTCTCCATTTAAAGGGGCCTATAGAAATTATTATATTATCAACAAAAGCTGTATGAATATGATCACAAAGCATCAGATAATCGCTTTATTTCAGATTATATTCCCACTTTATAATTAATTTTCGTCATCTTAATTAGTAGAGCAGGGATTGAGTTTCGCTAAGCATAAAATTAATATTGTCGTAGACAGATACAAACACTGAAATATCGTCATACTTAGTGGAACTAACTATTTTCAAGCTGCTGACATTTCAACGTATTATTTATCGTTACTTGTTATTTAAATTTATTTTGAAAAAATTCCAAACATGAATAGGTATAAGTATTAACTTAAAATTCGTATCCCCATTAAGAAAAAATATAAAAAACTATTGATTGTTGCACTAGTCACTTATTGAAACATATACATAATAAAATAAAAAACGTGAAAAGTTTCAGGAAAAGGTTTATTTGTATCACTGTAGATGTTTCGCTATATTATAGCTTCTTCAGGTGAAGATCTAACAAACTAAATCTACTATAGCAGTATTTTAACCTTAAAAATAATAATCAATATGTAGTAGGGGGCAGCCTGAAATTCAATTTTAGCAGTGAAGAATTCGAAATATCTAATTGGTCGTTAAGAATAAATAAACATAATTCTTCAATTTACCACAAACCCACCCGTACAGACACAGTAATTCACGCAAAATCATTTCACCCTATCTCACATAAATTAGCATCCTTCCATTCGATGATCCACAGATTAATAAACACTCTTTAAAAAATGACGATTACAACGCGGAGCTAGAGAGAATATATTGTATAGCTATTATTAAGGGCTATTCTCATACTTAGTATAGTAGACAATATCTAATATATAAAATTCCCGTGTCACGGTGTTTGTAATTAAACTCCTCCGAAATGGCTAGACCGATTTTCCTGAAATTTTGTGTGCATATCGGTTAGGTCTGCGAATCGGCCAACATTTATTTTTTATCCCCCTAAATGTTAAGGGTGGTCCACCCCTAAATTTTTTTTTATTTTTTTATGATACAGCATACAAAAATACATACAACCCTAAATTTTCACCCCTCTAGGATCAACCCCCATTTTTTAATAGCGATATTAGTACTGTAATAATCTTCAATTCTGAGTGGTCGATAACTGATCAATTATAATATATAATATAATTATTATTATCAGTCGATTAGTCATCCCCGCCAGGCATCTACTGATGTCACTAGTCACCCAGCAAACAGCACGGAGTGGGGATGAGAATGAAGCAGATTTTTTTAGAATGTTACAGGCAGTTCAAATATGTTCTAAGAAGTAAAATAATGTTTTATTATAACGTTTCAGAATGAATTGGCAATATTCAAGAATGTTCCAGAATCTTAAAGATCATTCAAGAATGTTTCAGAATGTTAAAAAAGTTAGAAAATGTTTGCAATCATTATGGGATGTTCTGGATAGTTGTAAATTCGCGATTATTCTAGAATGTTCCATCAAACGTGTAATATATTCTTACCCGGGCAACGCCGGGTATTGGTGCTAGTATATCTGTACATTTTTTTTCCTTTTATTGTCCAAAATGACAACTCTTTTCAACTAATTGCTTCTAAAGACGTTGGCCTTATGACACTTTTTAGAAGCCAAATCGTATTTCCCAGGAAAACTCATTTGTTTATCGAAAATGTTTCCGGTTTTCAATTCGGCACTTTCTAATAATAAATATAATGTCCACCACATATGGTTCAATAACCGCGGGATCTATTACTTGCTAGTTTTATTATAAATTCTGATTTGTGGAGTACAAAGGTTGGCTTTCCATCAACATATTAAAAAGAGAAAAATAAATAGATAAACCAAAATATAATTACCTTAGATTATTAAAAAATATAGTATAGTATTCAATAAATTAATATAATTACTATTTATTTTGAAAAATTAAAGGAGTCTTGCTCTAGAAATGAAAAGACAATTAATGGTTATCACAGAAGATAAGACAGTGAAAAAAACGGAAAATAAGAAAGTTATGGAAAAGAAGGTAAAAATAATGCAAATATAAAAATGAAATGTATGCATAGGAGATATAATATTGGAATGTCTGTGGTAAAAAGAGTGAGTAAAGGAAGGGAAGTCAATGAAGAGCTGAAAAATGGAAGGGGACAGGGGACAGAAATAATCAAAAACGAAAACTTCAATTGAAGTATTTATTATAAACATTTGTCTCGAACATGTTCTGGATAGTTCTGAATTCTAAATTCGCGAATATTCTAGAATGTTCCATCAAACGTATAATATATTCTTACCCGGGCAACGCCGGGTATTGCTACTAGTATTGAATAAAAAATTAAAACAAAAAACTACCAAATGTATTTACCCTTTAATTAAAAATAAATTTAACAAATTTAATTGTTTTACATGTTTAGGCAATGTATTTAATATAGTAGGAAAAAACATAAAATGTATTAGTAATAGTTTAGGTAGGTTTATTCTTAATAATCAATGTAAAACACCGAAAGAAGCCAAATCTGGTGTTTATCTACTAAGTTGTGGAAACTGTGAAAAAGTCTATGTAGGACAGACAGGTAGCGCCTTTAACACTCGCATTCTCGAACACTATAAAGGTTTTGTTAATAAAAAAACAGAGTCTTCACAATCTGAACATCTAATTGAATGTAACCATAATTTTAATAGACTTTAAGATTTTACATTTACATAATAAAGGCATAAAGTTAAACCTATTTGAACAATTGGAAATTAATAGATTGTATAGGAAACAGAATATTATTCTTAACGACCAATTAGATATTTCGAATTCTCGACTGCTATAATTGAATTTCAAGCAGCCCTCTACTACATATTGATTATTTTTAAGGTATAAATACTGTTATAATAGTTTGCTTGTTTGTTAAATGTTCACCTGAAGAAGCTATAGTATAGCGAGACGGTTGTAGTGATACAAATAAACTTTTTACGTTTTTAGGGTTCCGCACCTCAAAATGAAAAAGCGGAACCCTTATAGGATCACTTCGTTGTCCGTCCCTCCGTCCGTCCGTCTGTCAAGACCCTTTTTCTCAGGAACGCGTTGAGGTATAGAGCTAAAATTTATACCAAATTTTCAGGTCTATTTTTCCCCTTGGAGCTGTGAAAAAATCAAACTTCTAAGCCAACGCAATCAAAAGATACAGCCGTTTATGCCGCAAATTTTCCGAATCAAAACCTACAGGGTACTTCTCGTGAACTCAGAATCTTGAAATTTGGTACAAGGCAACGTCTTATAGCACAGAAAAAGGGAAAAAATTGCAAAAACCGTAAATTTTTAGTTACATCATATAATAAAAATATTTTTAATAATTTTAAAGTTACTACCCCTTTCCTCATGAACGCGTAGAGGTATTAAATTGAAATTCATATCAAATACTCAGGTCTATAATACCTTTAAGCTGTAAAAAAATCAAACTTCTATGTCAACGCAATCAAAAGAAACAGCAATTTAAGGCGCATATTTTCAAACTCGCAACTACTCGCAAGGGAATCAAAACCTAAAGGGTACTTCCAGTCGATTTAGAATCTTGAAATTTGGCATGAAGCAATGTTTTATAGCACATATAAGTAAACGAAAAATTCCGAAAACCTTAAATTTTTAGTTACATCACATATATACAGGTTTGTAGGGAAACCCTCTCGGTGCGCGAGTTCGACTCGCACTTGGCCGGTATTTTTTATTTTATTAAATATGAAAAATTATTTCAAAAAAGTTTTTGGCACATTCGAAACCATTATTTCCCCTTTATAGTGGGTACTATGATAAGTACAATTCAATAGGATGTACCTAAAAAAGTTTATTCATGGTTTATTTTAATTTTTCGTCACGTATACACTTGACGTACGTTTCGCTACGTTGTAGCTTCTTCAGAAGTTTTCAGTTTACTGTTTTTCACCTAGTAAAAGTACAATCAATTAATTATATAAAATTATTTAAATTAGTTCTCTATGTTTATACAGGATTCATTTGTTTAATGTTTGGTATTTCTAAGGTGTTACAGTGAAATATTTTTAAGTATACCATATATATTTTTTTTATTTAGGTTGTCGTGTTTACAGCTCAATTACATCGTAAAGGTATTCAACAAAAGCATCTGTTACGTCACACATCAGTCACTTCTAATTTCGGTGTGAACTTTTCCAAAACGTGATTACAGAACAATTACCTTCAGACAGTGTGTACTCTACTCCATACCTACCACTAACACGGTATTTGTCTATCTTATTATTTGTAATGCAAATATTTATTGTACGAGACAGTTAAATATATTTATATGAATCTAAGCCTATCTTCAAATGATGCAACTTCTTCGCAGAATAGTAAAAATACCTCGTCTGAAGATGTCTCGTCTATAAAACAAAAAATTTTTTGATACGTGATAAGGCATCTAATTGATTATACCTACAATAAAATCAAATAGAATGCAGTGAAATTGAATGAAGGAAAACCCAAAATATCACATTTAAAAGGCCTAAAATACGTTACGACATCCAAAATGTTATTCCCAGTTGAGGACTAAAACAGTTTGAGGTCATACTAGTGAATATAATTAATTGTAGAGTAGTTTAGTAGAGGGTAAATGTTCAATACTAAACAATAAGTAATTATAATAAAAAATAACAACAATATAAAAAATAAGATGCATATTGTATAGCCTTCGTTAATTGATCCAAATACAACAAATCGTTGTTGGAAACTTTACGAGTTGCACACCCCAGTTTGCTACAAATTTAAATTCTGTCAATGAAACGAATTATGCTACAAGAGAAGCATTTAATTAATTTTAATAAGGGTATGTAAAAGCCCTTAAGTGAAAACAACAATAATTTTTGTCATACAGTGGAAAATTATAGTAACTCTTGATTTATTTATTGAAGGCAAAATATTTACATAAATAAAGCTATTTATTATAACCAGTTATGTAAATGAATGAAAATATGTAATAATACGTATGATAGTTCTACATTGTAAGTGGTTTGAATTCACGACCTTTTTAAACCACTTTGTCATATAATTTATTACATTATGCTTCTTTCAAACGTACAAAAATTATGACATTATCTTTAAACAGAAAACAACCAGAAGCCATGTAGAATGTACATATTTGTATGAATTGATCTAGAATGTACCTATGTATGTAGGTATATTTAAATTTATATTCGATTTTTTTATTATTATATCAAGCTGGTATCACAAAGTGGGGGAAAAGACCCTTCAAAATGTTATTTTTTTATAAGATACATAATTTGATGCTAATTTCGAAAATTAAAGGCAGTAAAACTCATCACTCTATATTATAATTTTCTCAAAAATTACATAATTGTTTTTACATTAAATTTTGTGTTTTGAAATTTTATTTATATTTTACTTTTACAAGATATGAAACTTATTAGGTACTGTTGTTTCAGTTTCATTTAACTAACGTGTTTTGGTCACATTGATTTCACTACCTAATAAAATTGCTCAACTTTTAAAAATTGTACCTTTCAAGCGAAAATAACAGCAAATACTCTACATCAAAAAAAAATCTATTTCGTTTAAGTCAATTTGCTAGTAAACCCTAAGAAAAAACGATATTCACCAAATGTATTACTAAATAAATTTTCATCTACAGAACACCACCACCAGAAAATCTCAATATTTATTCAATTTGAGTGTCCTTCTCAATATTGATTCAATTTGAGTGTCCTTGTGTAAATTCCTATAAGAATTGTGTCAGTTATTGAAATGCTCAAATCCCACTTGATGGCTTAATAAATTGATATTATTCGTCAATTATAACACTCTGAACTAAATATACGTACATAAAGTAGTTTGATATCTTAAAAACATCTGTCCGATCAATCAGACGGTACTTGCTGTAGTGATGAACAACAACTTGTTTTGAACATTGACATTCCTATGTATAATATTAAATACTACTACTACTAAATGCATAATTATATCGGCTGTGTAGTGGGTAAGTGCGATACCATTCCGTCTAAAGATTTATTGCTACGCAATTGCGTTGAGTAAGTGTTTAATATTCGTCATGTTAAAGGGTCAATCGGATTGTTAATTGGTCACAATCAAAATTATAACAGAGAAAACGTTTGTTCAAGAACAAATTCGGATTATTAGATCCTAACTACATATATGTACGTAGAGTAGGAACTGGAAAGAGTGATATCAACAAGAGAAGAATGCACGGAGAAAAATAATCATGATTTTATTACTTGATGAGTCAAGCAAAAATTTTCTAGTAAATAATACTAGAATTCTCATTAAATGTACTTGGTGGTATAAAACAATTTTTCATTCATTCTAATAATTACGTAGTATTAGAATAATCAAGCTAAATAAGTCTAGACTTTTTTTCTCTACCTCTCGATTATTTTATCGTGTCGTAAAGAAAAAAAAAATACTAGAATGATAATAGTTTAGTAAAATTAGTCATAAGAAGTGTAAAAAATGTTTTCTAATCAAGTCAATTTTACCAGAATTCAGTCTCAACACCGAACGTAGATTGACTAGACATTTCTAGTAAAATCTCCTTGAGCGTCTGGTCGTCCATATAATTGATAGATTTTTTAGTCATATTTGCTAGAATTCTAGCAATATTTTCATGATTGTTTCCTCCGTGTGGGAACACAAGAATCACGCAACAAAATACAAATTATCGTTCTTACAATTCTCAATAAAAGCATAAAAATAAAACCAAATTGAACATTCTAAATAACTGAAAACTTGCACTGCAGGGATGTTTTATCAATATCCACTTGCCTTGTATCGATTTTTTAAAACGATATAGGTACTCTACTTTTATGAGACATAATCGATATAAACAAGACAATATCGGTGCTATGACACACAAGAATCAGAATCTAAATTTTCAATCCTAATGATCCAAACGAAAAACATGAAAATAAAACAAGCATAAATATTACTAAATCTCAAAGGAAGTTTCCAATGCAAACCATGTAAGAATAAACATCAGAAACTTAATCAACTCAACAGATTTAACAATTCCATAAAATGTGTACGGTTCGAAACAACTTATTAGCCAGAAAACAATGCCACTTTTCATTAGAAGCATACTGTAAGTCAACCCTAATAATCTAATTCCTTTTTGGGTTTGGACTATGGGGTTCTTGTTTCATTCTTGAACTTTTGCTAAATTTTTTCCCAATTAAAACCATGAATCTATACGTATACTAATCGAGATTTAGCCTCTCCATTGGCATACAACGCATCTTCTCATTGCAAATGGTTTAAGAGGCAATTCAAATTTAGTTCTAACTTTACTCTCATTAGGGAAAATATATAGAGATGGACTCTAATACTCTTGTCTCATTATTAAACTTTAACTGAATCTCAAGGAACGTTTCTAATGAAAAAAGATGAACGTAAGAAACTCCATCAATTCAACAGACTTAACAATTCCATAATATGTAAGCTAATCGAAACAACTTATAGCCAGATAACAATGCAAATATTCATTAGAAGCATTCTGAAAGTCAACCCTAATAATTTAATTCCTTTTTGAATTTGGAATATAGGGTTCTTGTTTCATTCTTGAACTTTTACTAAATTTTTGCCCAATTAAAACCATGAAAATACGAACACGAGAAACTGCACACCACCAAAATTCAATCAACGTAACAGTCCCAAAAAATTCAATCAGCTCGACGGACTGAACAGTCCCATAATCTGTCTGCTAACCAAAACAAGTTCTTGGTCAGGAGTCGAGGCTCTTTTCATCCTAAGCTGCACTCTGAAGTCCATGATACATTTTTAAATTTTCGCTGAGTCTCAAGAAAACAATCCCAATGAAAACCATGAAAAATGAATATGAGAAACTCAGCAATTTCAAATCTTAATCAACTCAACAGACTAAAAAGTCCCCAAATCTATACGTATACTAATCGAGATTTAGTCTCTCCATTGGCATACAACGCATCTTTTCATTGCAAACGGTTTAAAAGACAATTTTGGGAAAATATACAAAGATGGACTCTAATACTATTGTCTCATTTTTACACTTTTACTGAATTTCAAGGGAAGTTTCTAATGAATACCATAAAAAGGTGAACTTGAAAAACTCAATCAACTCAACAGACTTAACAATTCCATAATGTATATGCTATTCGAAACAACTTATTAGCCAGATAACAATGCAAATTTTCATTAGAAGCATTCTGAAAGTCAACCCTAATAATTTAATTCCTTTTTGAGTTTGGAATATGGGGTTCTTGTTTCATTAATTTTTGCTAAATTTTTGCCTAATTAAAAACCATGAAAATATTAACACGAGAAACTATACATTACCAAAACTCAATCAACTCAACACTCCCAAAAATTCAATCAACTCAACGGATTGAACAGTTCCATGATCTGTCTGCTAATCGAAACAAGTTCTTGGTCAGGAGTCGAGGCTCTTTTCTTCCTAAGCTGCACTCTGAAGTCCCTGATAAATTTTTAAATTTTCGCTGAATCTCAAAAAAAACAATCCCAATGAAAACCATGAAAAATGAATATGAGAAACTCAACAATTTCAAATCTTAACCAACTCAACAGACTAAAAAGTCCCCAAATCTATACGTATACTAATCGAGATTTAGCCTCTCCATTGGCATACAACGCATCTTCTCATTGCAAATGGTTTAAGAGGCAATTCAAATTTAGTTCTAACTTTCCTGTCTTTAGGGAAAATATATGGAGATAGACTCTGTGACTCTTGTCTCATTTTCAACTTTTACTGAATCTCAAGGGACGTTTCTAATGAAAACCATAAAAAGGTGAACTTGAAAAACTCAATCAACTCAACAGACTCAAAAATTCAATCAACTCAACGGACTGGACAGTCCCATAATAATCTGTCTGCTAATCGAAACAAGTTCTTGGTCAGGAGTCGAGGCTCCTTTCTTCTTAAGCTGCACTCTGAAATCCTTGATAAATTTTTAAACTTTTTCTGAATCTCAAAAAAACAATCCCAATGAAAACTATGAAAAATGAATATGATAAACTCAGTTATTTCAAATCTTAATCAACTCAACAGACTAAAAAGTCCCCAAATCTATACTTATACTAATCGAGATTTAGTCTCTCCATTGGCATACAACGCATCTTCTCATTGCAAATGGTTTAAGAGGCAATTCAAATTTAGTTCTAACTTTACTCTCTTTATGGAAAATATATAGAGATGGACTCAAATACTCTTGTCTCATTTTTAAACTTTTACTGAATCTCAAGGACACGTTTCAATTGAAAACCATAGGTAAAAAGATGAACGTGAGAAACTCCATCAACTCAACAGACTTAACAACTCCATAATATGTGTGCCGTTCGGAACAACTTATTAGCCAGATAATAATGCAACTATTTATTAGAAGCATTCCGAAAGTCAACCCTAATAATTTAATTCCTTTTTGGGTTTGGACTATGGGGTTCTTGTTTCATTCTTGAACTCTTGCTAAATTTTTGCCCAATTAAAACCATGAAAATACGAACACGAGAAACTACACACCACCAAAACTCAATCATCTTAACAGTCCCTAAAAATTCAATCAGCTCGACGAACTGAACAGTCCCATAAACTCATTTTTAAACTTTTACTGAATCTCAAGGGACGCTTCTAATGAAAACCATTGGATGAACGTGAGAAACTAAACAGCCCCAAAACTTATCCAACTTAACAAATCCCAAAAGTTCCAAAATCTTTTTAATAATCAAGATTTAACCTCTCCATCCACAGACAACGCATCGTCTCATGGGAAATTGTTCAAAAGACAATTTTAATTAGTTATAACTCTCTTTTTCGAGTTTATAAGGAGTTGAACTCTAGAACTATTGTTTAATTTTTTGAACTTTTGCTAAACCTCAAAAGTATTATCATATTTCTATGTAAACTTTATCTATACTTTATACCTTTCTACTCTCGTAAATATAACAATCATTACAGTTTTTCGATCAATATTCTTGATATTGTTACCCACAAAAATTTTGCAATAAATATTTGATGCTAAGCGTTAAAAATATTGAATTATCTATTAAATCCAAGCATTCCTGTAATTTTCTTACATCGATCAAATTTTCAAATATCTTTATCATCAGTAATTTTCCAGATAATTTTTCACTTCTCTTTTTCTCATGTCTCATTCACATCCACGGTCCCTAAATGATAAGTTGAAAAGGGTCTTCCGCCTTATTCTCCGTGTTTACACTAGAATATAAGTTAAGGGTGCTAGGCTCCATCCAGCACCAGCGGCTGCTAAATTAAACTACTAAACTTTGCAAAAAACTGATGTATTAAAAAAATTATCATTTTTGTATGACGTTAGCTAATAGCAATTTCATATTTACTGTTATTACTTCACCAACACCAACTAAATAGATATTTGTGTGTGATGTTTCCAAATTCGTCGTAGAATTTTGTTTTCTTCCATGTTTCGAATTTCTTCGGCAACTTCAGGCTTGTGAGAACACAAGGCGAAACAGCTGTCGAGAAAAAAAGAAGAAATTCAAAACATGGAAGAAAACAGCAACACATCCCAAAATAAATATTTGTGATTATATCCTGGTTAGAAGTTTTCATTAACCAGCAATATCTTGTCAGTGAAAACAAGCAGTAGATGATTCATTGAAACATAAATGTTATGGTACAAAATAGATTTAAAAAATGTTGTTAGTTTCAGGGTCTGGCACTGTAGAAAGTGTACCTACTTACTATAGTAATGACGCAGATCAAGAGATCTTAATGACGACACTCACAACCACGTATTGGCACCTGTTGTAGTAGCTGTTACCAAATGAAAATATTTTGGCACTACAGTTCAACAACTGACCCACAGTTTTTGTATCAAGGCTTGGGGTAATTTTTCAAATAAATTAAACATCTTAATAACCTCGCATAATAACTACTATGTAAATATTCAACCATAAAAGTTTATGGAAACCATCAGTTAACAGATTTACCCATGAGGTTGTGTTGTGGTAGGAAAAGACAATACGAACGTGTTTTTTTTTTAATATCAAATACCTTAAGAATAAACAACAACATCAAGAAAATGCATAGATATATCTTTCATGCCTATTCTAAAAATTGCGCTTTGAGTGGCAGAGTTCATCGCACACGGTAGAAAAGCAAAAATATTTTTGTCTGCAATGCCAAAACATAAAAAACATTAGGATGTTTACCCGTAAATAAAAAGTCAAGTGAAGACGATAAAGATAAAATAATAGAAATGTAAGTTCTTCTAAGGAATTGAAAGACGTTGCATGTTTCGTTTGAGGATCGAGGCCAAAACATTATTTATTTTTGGAACGACACTTGCAGCTTGCCTAAACAATTCTTGGCAACTAAGGCAAAAATGTTGCAATATACACTCAGCTTGGTGACATTTTAGTAAAAATGCTTTAATCGTTTCCCTACAGGATATCAACGTTATATTTTAACGACAAACCAAATTTTAAAGCGTTTTAATAAATTTGAAAAGGTAGTATGGGTACTGGCTCAATTCCAATTTTAGAAATAAAACGCATTATTGCTTTACCTTGTCGATAAATATAAAACAGTTTAGTTAAAAAAAGACCTGTACTTTTCATTATAAATTCAATAATTTATAGTAGAATTTCACCCAGACATTTCGACGTTTAACTCAATCAAGATCAAGAAAAATATTTGTCTTATCGTTCTCTTGTCTTGAATCAAGGTGAGATCAAGGCAGGAACTCTTTAAAATCAAGAGTCTGTATAGCTATTCTTCCATTAAAAATAACAAAAAAGAATTCAAATTAAATTATAAGAAAATTGGATGTATTTAAAGATCAATGATGGGTAACAATCCTTAATGTCCCTTATGAGGGTTACCATTTTTCCCGGATTTTCTGGGACAATTTCAGAGTAAAACCCTTAAAATGTGCGTAGGTAAGCCCTTAAAATATTCATAGGTACTAGAAGCGATTCAAAAAATCACCATGCTACTGGAGTTGCGAGAAAACCCACATAGTTCTACTTGAGTGTTGATTGTTAATAATAATCAATCATCAAATATTTGAAAATATATAATTAGCATCCGTACAAAGTTTCATTAGTTCGTAAGCTGAATGAAGGTGTTTATGATCGAAGGATTTAATTTTGTGAGGCAATGTCGATGCAGATTTAGTCAACCGAATTTTTTTTTTCAGATGAAGCTACATTTTGTTAATAAACTAAATTTTCGTGATAAAGTAACTAACTTTACAGACGAATGTGACTTATTTAGTATTGCTAAATTGAGAATTTCGAGTGGATTCAGAATCCTTAAAAGAATTGGGGTTGAAATTAAAAAAAATATGCCACTAACGTCATTGCTCGGAAGGGTAGGAGTAAAAACAAATTAGGATCCGGTGGGGTAATTGTAAACAGGCTCTTTATTTCGATGAAATAGGACTCTTGATTATTCCAACTAATGGGAATTATAGACTGTGGTGTTGACTCTTGACGGTTGGATGCTTTAGCGCGTTAAACAGCAGAGGAAGAGTGTCGCAATATTTTATGTTAAACAGTGAAAATATTTCTATATATATATAATATACAGGGTTTGTCAAGTTGATGGGCTATTAGAAGTATATGAATTAGTAGAAGGAATTCAATTCTGAAACTTGGGCTCCTTTGGTTATTGTTTATGCCGCTTCTTTTAAAAATATTTTCAAGTTCGATTTACATCCGGTTATACCGGAAGTCGATACCAACTTTCTTATTTTAAATGGAATGGTATATTTTTCACGCTGAATTTGAATAAAACGTGTAATTCTAAGGTAAGTTTGATAACCAACTTGTACACCTATGACGATCGGTTTCTGAGTTAATTTAATTTATAGAAAAAAAATCGCTACCGCAACCCAAATTATAAAACATCATAACTTCCACAAAATACGACTTAGAGTGTTGAAATTTTTATTAGTAATAGCTGAATATTAGTGCTAACGCCTTGACAAAATTGAACTAAATAATTTATACAGGGCGTTCAAAATAAAATTCTAAAATTGGAAAACTTCAAACACGAATTACTTCGTTTTTTCAAATAGCACCTACTATTTTTTATTATTTCAATCGATTCCTTTTTTTATCTTCTTTCGATCCATATGGATACTTCCTATTTTATTTGAAAATTTTGGAATAATTTTGAATTATTACTTAAAATAGGAAGTATCCATATAGATCGAAAGAGGATAAAAAAGGAATCGATTGAAATAATAAAAAATAGTAGGTGCCATTTGAAAAAACGAAGTAATTCGTGTTTGAAGTTTTTCAATTTTAGAATTTTATTTTGAACGCCCTGTATAAATTATTTAGTTCAATTTTGTCAAGGCGTTAGCACTAATATTCAGCTATTACTAGTAAAAATTTCAACACTCTGAGTCGTATTTTGTGGAAGTTATGATGTTTTATAATTTGGGTTGCGGTAGCGATTTTTTTTCTATAAATTTAATTAACTCAGAAACCGATCGTCATAGGTGTACAAGTTGGTTATCAAACTTACCTTAGAATTACACGTTTTATTCGAATTCAGCGTGAAAAATATACCATTCCATTTAAAATAAGAAAGTTGGTATCAACTTCCGGTATAACCGGATGTAAATCGAACTTGAAAATATTTTTAAAAGAAGCGGCATAAACAATTACCAAATGAGCCCAAGTTTCAGAATTTAATTCCTTCTACTAATTCATATACTTCTAATAGCCCATCAACTTGAAAAACCCTGTATAATTTTTAGGGTAATTGTGAACACGGCTTTATAAATATAATTTTCATTGGAATTCACATTTGAAAGCGAATTGTTCACTTTTGCCCCATTAAAAACCTTTATAAAGCCAGTACAAACAAGATGATTGTTCACACGTACCTACCCCTAAGTTTTCGACTGCGTTAATAAGTAAACTTAAGTTTTTGTCGAATTTGCATATTTAACAACAGAAATTCACTTAAAACCAAACAAGGACCTAAATTAATCATATAGTCGCCTAAATTTAATCGTCATCTAAGATACATCGAGCTTCAAAAGTCAAACTTCCAAAATCGTTCACAATTACCCTACTTGACCCTATAACTAAAGAAAAAGATGCGCGTTCAAAAATTAAGGTTGAGGTGTCCGAGCTTTTTTAATATACATTTTTAAATATTTTTTATCCAGAGCGTTCCACAGCCGTCGATCACATTGTATTTAAGATACATTCAATCTGAAAAACATAAGCAATGTCTGCCCCTCATTCCTTAATTAATTTCTTCTCCCAGTTTAAATTTGAACGTATTTGCTCAACTATAGAAGTATTTTAATGCGTCTTAACAAACAGACATGTTTAATTTTCATAATTTTTAAGTTTTTTTCTAATTTTTTGCAATTATGTTTTCCATGAATCCAAATTTGGAAAACGTGTCTTACTAAGAAGTGTTCTAATCAGTTTTGATAGCTAGTGACGCACAGACAGATTAAATTAAAATTCGTAATTTTAAAATATTTTTCTAAATTTTATTGCATCTAGAGAAATCTATTTAAAAAAATAATTGTTTTGTACATTTTATTTCCAATATTTGAAATCATATCATTATTATATGAAATGGGGATCCTTATTTCACGTTTTTTATTTAAAAGTGATCCTACTATTACTTTTCACATAGCTATAGGTATTTATTTGTTATATGAGATGCAGGAAATATAACACCTAAAAAAAAGTAATTAGAACATATATCATTTTAGTTTATAACAATAAACAACAAAAAGTTTTTTTACAATATTTGTGTAATTAATAATAACAACATAATTAGAGAATTAGCTGGAACTCTTATACTGACAGCCTTTGTTCTATTAGATATATATTTTTACATGTAATTGGTACTTAATTAACATAAATAGTATACAAATGTATATGATTTATTTAGAATAACTACTTGGTCTTTTTTTGTATTTTATGAATTTTTCAGTTTTCCAATTTTGTGAGCACAATTGTTATTATTTAATAATTTAAAAATATCTCAATATTGGTCTACCATTAACAACACAAATGACTTAAAAATGATTTAAAACCCGTAACAATATAACTTTCTCTTTTATTTCTATTATTTGCAGACGCATAAATTAAATTTAATTTGAGAAAAATTTTTAACAGGGGCTACAAAATCTTCAACAATAGTTTTCTAGACAGCATCAAAAGAAAAAGAAGTTTTACTATTACTTAAGTAGACTTACACATTAGTATGTTTGTATTTACATTGTCAACAATCAAATTACTCGTAATAAAAGTGCATGTCTGCATTTTGCATTGAATTCCCCGGGAGATAATTAAGGAGGAAATTCCTGACATAATAAATAAGTGACGCTTTAAACCGCACACAATGTATCATAAATTACACTGGTTTCATTTTAAATATTTTTATTGTCTCTTAAAAACTTAGTTTTACTTCATCTTTCTATTTTTGAAATAATAAGAGAGTAAAAAGTAAGAAAAGGAAAAATATTAATTGATACAGAAATATCTTTTTTCTTGGTTCCTTTGATCATTAAGAATACCTATGTAGTAGAAACGTCTAATTAAGGCATTGTGTAATAAAAATGAACATAAGGGGCCGTTCATAAAATTCGTTCGCATACAAGGGGGGGAGGGGTCTTGCTGAGTGTGACAAGATGTGTCAAAGGGGGACAGGGGGTCTACGACAACGTGACGTTCGCCGTTCATCAAAAAATTTTACTGAATTTTGACAGAATCCTTGGACTTCTGATAAATCGAAACATTATTTATTTGTTCGTTACAAAAGATATTTATTAATTTATTTAAATTTTATTATGAAAATAAAATACATAAATATTTTTGACTACCTATCAAAATTTGTGTATTATTAATCAAAACTTATCATGTTCAGGGGGGGGGGCTTAGTTTTTGTGACGTAATATTTATAGGAGGGTCACAGAAAGTGTGACACAGCGTGACAACCGGGAGGGAGGGGGTCAAAAAAAGCTAATTTTAGCGTGACGTATTTTATGAACGGCTCCAACAGAAAATGAAAAATAAAAGTTTTCTTAAGGAAATGTTACGCACTTTTTTCACAGTTGCAGTTGTATTTAGGAAGGTCGATAGGTATAATAAGAATTTGTTGAAATTTGAAAGACCTCACTTCAGAACGAAAATATTCAAACAAAGAGCGGCAATAAAGGCAACCCCTTCCCACTAGTCTTTAAGTTCCTTAAATATTTAGAAAACAAAAACTGAATAGAGTTCTTTTTACACTTTTTTTTTATTTTAAAATTATTTTTTGCCAATTCACCCCTAAAATTTGAAAAAATTGATTGTTTTAGCCCCTACTATATGAAAGTTAATCATCTTCGAATATGAAATAAAATACTAAAACTTGTAGGTCGAAACAAAGTACCTAAAGAATTTAAATAAATTTAAGTGAAAGTTTTTAATTAGTGTTTTATTTCATTTTCCCCCCTATAAAACAGGTTGATGAATTTACCTCTGTCTAATCAACGAAAAAGTAACATATAAAAACAGAAACTCGCAAACATCAACGTTCTGTACACAAAATTCTCTGACGAACAAAAAATTGAGGTCACAGGGATATTTTGCTATGTGAGAATTTAATTTGATTTTTATGCCAATATTGAATCAAAAATCATTTTATCTTCGGTTTTTCCTTAGTACAATTATGTTCTGTAACGTTTTTTTTCTATGAAAAATCCCGTTACTGAAGTTTTATTTATTTCGATTCAGTTTGTGTTTGTCTTGGTTCAGTTTTGTTGATTATTTCTTAATGTTGATCGACCTTCCGTCTTATCATCAAGGCTAACAACCTTCGCGCAGGACTAGGCGATCGATGGAGGGATCGATGAAATTTTCCGGTCGGTGCTCGAGGTCTTCTTCCTTGATCCTCGACACTGACGTGACGGGTGTGTGTGTTTTTCTCTTGGTGTTCTGTGCTTGGTTTTGCGTGAGAGTTTTTTTGATCCACTTACCTTTGCATTTTAATAGTTCATGTAAAATTCATTTAAATTAATTATTTCTTTTAAAAATTTTTTTATTCACTCAATATTCATTTTTTGATGTAACTTTGATTAATTTTTTTTTTACAAAATTTTCCTTATTACCACGTGGTCTCTTTTTTAAATATCTTACAGTATATTTGTAATCTTTTGGGCCTTTGTGGCCAATTTTAAATCTTTTCATTTAATTAATTTTTCTCACTTTTTAATTTATATATTTTTATTAGTCAAAATTTTTTATGGTATCTGGGGTGTATCTTGAGTGCATGTTGGTTTAACGACGGACACCCCTACTCCTCCCTTTTTATCCGTTTTTTTTGAAGCATCTTCAATGCGAACAACTTTTTAACATTTGATTAATATTTTTTAGTTTTAGGAAATTTATCAGCACTTTTATTTGTGCCCTTATTTGTCAGCCCATTGAAATTTTCTTAGAATAGGTTCCAGTTGGATTAGGGGGCTGGGATTAAAGGGTAGGGGTGAAGACTTCCTGAAAACTATTTTACAAAGGCAAATAGACAAAGCTCTGGTGTCCAACTAATCTCAATAACCTGTTAGAGGCCGATAAATTCCTGCAGGCGGCCCCCTGAAGATTAAAAGGTTGCTCCAAGAAGCTATTTCGCTGTTATCCTCTTGCCTCACAACACAGCACAAGAAGTCCCCGATTATACCCTGAAACCAGCTTCCAGTCCCTACAGTGGAGCAGGGAACCTTTCTTTTTGGTGGGCTACATATGTTGTTGTAAGTTATGTTGTTATTTTGTTTGTGTGTAATTCTTTGTTAATATACTCTTCAAGTTTTTTTTTTGTTTTTTTTAAGAGAGCTTCGAGCTCTCTTGACTCTCAGGATTCTACAGGAACCACCGATGCACTACCCGGTGCCCAAGAAATTTGTCGTTTCATTTATTCTTTTCTTTGTTTGACAAAGTGGCGCCCGAGCACGTTTTCTTTTTAATATTTCATGTTAATTATTTTTTTTTTAAACAAACTATTAATAATTTCATAACCCAAGTAATAGTTTTGTTAAAGTTCTTATAGCCATGGGCGTAGTCGAGGAAGGGCAGGAGAAAGCCTAACCCCTTAAACTTTTCATTTGATGAATAAAAACAGAATTGAAATATTTATCAAAAAAATAGCCAAATAAAAACACTTGTTTCTGTATTTGTTTCCAAATCCTTCAATATTGGTATTATAACTTTTTTTTTGTAGGACTTTCTTTAATCATTCAATGTGAATAAAAATTTTAATTGTGTGTGTCAATTTAGTTTCTTATCAACCTAAAATATTAGTTCTGTTTTTAGAAATAATATAGTGTAATATATTTTTTTTAAGTTGGCCCTCCCCTCGACAAAATCCTAGTTGCGACCTTGCTTATTCCTATTGCTTCTACAATTATATGCATTTTCTTAGCTGACCTAAATTTTTTGCTCCCCAGTGTATAAAAGAATCTAGAATTTTGTCGTAGCTTATAATGAAAAAAAATAACGAAGGTACATTGTTTTTGGACATCATGGGTAAAATTAGGTACGAAACCTTTTTATGAACTTGGAGCTTTCCCCAAAATATCGTCTACTTAACCTCTTTAACCAAAGAAAATTCAAAATGTAGCAATAACCAGTTTAACTATAAAATTTCACCTGTTGCTAAAACATTTACATAACAATGATAAAATAAGACAACTTCAAATGTACGAGCGACAACTTGTTAAACTGTAATTAAAAATTTCTCTCAAAGCATAATCTTTACAATACAGTACCTAATTTGTTGAGTAAATAGCGAACTATGATATATATGAACTTAGATACGAGCTACAGTCCCAACGATAACTAGTATGTTCCCCGCAATCACGAATTTTCAAACTTGTTGTCGTGTAAACGCTGCATTAGCTCCAACTTCACACCTATCGCAATTTTCGGTTGTGTAGGCTCGTTACATAACAGACAAATATCTAATTCAACATTTTTTGCCCCAGTTAGATTTCAAATTTGTTTATTAACAAATTTATGTAAATGTGTAAAGTGAAATCTAAAAATATACTTACTTCTTATTTAATACACAAAAATGTTGCAATATTTTCCCTGCATTATTAACGTCTCCCTTTTTATTGTAGATATCTAATAGGTAAAGATTTTCTTTTCACTTACTTATTTATTATACCTAAGAAATACTTTCAGACTATTTATACACATATTTTATTTATTATTATTATTGTTACTATTTACTACGTTCTTATTATAAAAAGATCTATTTTCTTAACTGAAACATATTTCTCTTGTAGGACTGTACTCCCGGACTTCCCGGTTGTTGAGGGGCGCAGGTGGTCTGAAATTGTCTTTGACGTACCCTTCGTACTGGTCACAGGGACACGACTCATCTCGACAGTAACAGCGGAGTTTGCGGAAGGCTTTTAGCTTAAAAAAAAAAAAGATATAAGAAAGAGAAGAGTCAGAAGGCGCAAAAAACTGACTGGAAAAAGTAAAACTATTGTATTTATACAAAAGCAGAAGGACCAACGGTGACGACTGTGATTCTTGTACCGAAAGTTATCAAAATAAAGAGATATAAAAGAAGTTGTTGAAAATTGTCTTTTTTTATGATTATTTGTGTTCAAATTTATTCCTAGAAATCCACACAATTGTCACCAGAAACTGTGAAGTCAAAAATAATATATTAGTATACATAAGGAATGTTAAACTTATATGATATTGCGAACCACATGATTTACTTACTTTGTCCTAAATCGGGGGCATGTTTTTACTATTCAAAAAATTATTATAAGTACAGGGTTCTTCAAGTTGATGATGATGAATTCGTAGAATGAATTCAATTCTGAAACTTGAGCTCATTTGGTTATTGTTTATGCCGCTTCTTTTAAAAATATTTTCAAGTTCGATTTACATCCAGTTATACCGGAAGTCTACACCAACTTTGTTATTTTAAATGGAATGGTATTTTTTTTTACGCTGAATTCGAACAAAACGTGTAATTTTAAGGTAAGTTTGATAACCAACTTGTACAACAATGACGATCAGTTTCTGAGTTAATTTAATTTATAGAAAAAAAATCGTTACCGCAACCCAAATTATAAAAAATCATAACTTCCACAAAATACTACTCAGACTGTTGAAATTTTTACTAGTAATAGCTGAATATTAGTGCTAACGCCTTGACAAAATTGAACTAAATAATTTGTACAGGACGTTCAAAATAAAATTCTAAAATTTAAACACTTTCAACACAAATAACTTCGTTTTTTCAAATGGCACCTACCATATTTTATTTTTTCAATCGATTTCCTTTTTTATCCTGCTTCGATTCATATAGATACTCCCTACTATTTTATTTGAAAATTTTAAGTAATTTAGCATTTTCTAATATATAATTTTAATTTTAGAATTCTATTTTGAACGCCCTGTATAAATTATTTAGTTCAATTTTGTCAAGGCGTTAGCCCTACCATTCAGCTATTACTAGAAAAATTTCAACAGTCTGAGTCGTATTTTGTGGAAGTTTTAATTTTTTATAATTTGGGTTGCGGTAGCGATTTTTTTTTTCTATAAATTAAATTACCTCAGAAACCGATCGTCATAGGTGTACAAGTTGGTTATCAAACTTACCTAAGAATTACACGTTTTATTCGAATTCAGCGTAAAAATATATCATTCCATTTAAAATAACAAAGTTGGTGACGACTTCCGGTATAACCGGATGTAAATCGAACTTGAAAATATTTTTAAAAGAAGCGGCTTAAACAAAAACCAAATGAGCCCAAGTTAGAGAATTGAATTCCTTCTACTAATTCATATACTTCTAATAGCCCATCAACTTGAAAAACCCTGTCTGAATTTTTTTTTTTTTACACGGAAAACATAAATATTTTATATTAAAAAAAATAAATAAATAAAAATCGTAATAAGCAAAATCACAGTTTAATATTATCTACTTTTTGAAAGATAGCTGATATCGTTTGTTGCAAAGCAAGTCATCAATATTTGGTGGAATATCTTGAGCTGATTCAACTTTTAAAATTGATGATACACCCATGTTGATCGGTGAATTTCGATCTTTCTGAATTTTTGTTGTTTTTCATTAAAGAAAATAGTTACTTCCATTAATAAGGGCTTCTGAACAGCAAAGACGACTGTCATAGGATTATCTATCACTCGGGCAACTCTCGCATAAATACAGGTCTTAGACAACTGCCAATAATCGCAATATTTATCACAGAGTGGACACATTGTTATATTGGAGTTACAGATGTCTCGACTAATAGTATCATTATCAAGAGTTGCCAGACCAAATATCACGCAGATGAGACCAATCAAAGCCGTAGGGATCAACATGTGGGTGTAAAATCCTAACCAGGTAAAGTATAGAGCAAATTTAACGCCGAAATATTCCTTTATGTAGTCTATGGGCTGCAACTTCATGCATTTGGACACAGCAAGTGTTCGCGTAACAAAAGATAACATTTTAGGAAACGGGTCTGCAGATTAATATGCAATGTAAACATTAGATATCAATTAATTTCATTTGTAACTTTTCATTAACAATTTCAATATCGATTTTTAGAAGTGAAGTAAAATCTTTGTTCGAATTCCGTTTCTAACAATTTACTTTTAGGTGATTTAAGCAATAGATATTGACAGCTGTCAAAGTGAGACAAGTTTTCTGTCTCTATTTGTTTTCGCCAAAGTAATAAGTTCTGTCTGAAAGGGTTATACGTAGGCCGACACTTTTTTCTCTTGTGGTTTTCAATTTTAATTTTTAATAGAAAAATTGGCCTAATTTTGTAAAAGATATGTATCAAAGCCTTTGTCTTCCTTAAAACCCTACTTTTAAATATTTTAGTGACCCTTTTGTACCCAAATTACTTTTATCAAACAAAAACTCCCAAAAATGTTTGAATTAAATTGTCTCCCTCTCCCATTTAGTTCCATCAGGTATGGTAAATAATTTATTACCTGTTCTCTGGAAACATCGATGGGCTCCTTGAAAATAATCCAAGTAACGCATTCAGAGCAAGGTGGCGTTGTTAATGAACCCTGGTATGTCCAGTATCCACTTTCAGGAGGAATAAGACTTCCTGGGTCAAGGGGTATAACAAAAATAGCCTTTTCTCCTTTAAATTGTACTTTGGACAGTTGAGCTACCACTTTGTCCAATTCAAAGTGTTTTCTACCAGGCTGTTAATAAAAATTAGAATAAATACAAAATTATCTACATAGGGAGCTTTCTATAGACCAAGAAGATTCATCAAGAACTAAATCAGTTTATTAAACTAAGCTGGGAATTAGAAAGCTATTATTATTATTATCCTATAATTCCAAATTTCTAAAATTGATTTTAAAATATTCTATGTACTCTCCACAATCTACTTTTATAGAAATGATAAAATTTGTAAAGCTCTGAGTAAAAATATTGGCTCCAAATCGACGTATATCAAGCTAGCACGACAAAGTTATTTTTCCGATTTCTAACTTGCACTATAATTTGTCGCTAATTTGTTACCAAATCCAAAAATTTGTCGCTCGTGCCGTTTAGCCATAATCAGCTGGTATGCTATATGCTACTATACATAGCGTATCTCGAAAACGAAATATCGTAGGATATTACAGTAAAAGCCATAATTTGTCGCTGAAGGATGACAAATTCAACGAATTTGTCGTTAATCTTATCTCCAGCTGATAAGCGAAAAACTGCTGGAAACCATCAAACAATTAATCAAGGAGTTCTTTGTTACATTTGTTTTAAGAGATCGGATTTATTTACCAAATTTTTTAAATTAGGTTTTCCCTGTTTCCTCCAAATTGGGCAACACGTTACCTTTCTAGTGTTTGATAGCTTTCCAGCAGTTTTTCGCTTATCAGTTGAAGATAAGACTAGCGACAAATTCGTTGAATGTGTCATCTTTCAGCGACATATTAGCGACAAATTATGGCCTTTCCAGAAGTATCCTACGACATTTCCTTTTCGAGATACGCTATGTATAGTAGCATATAGCATTCCAGCTGATTATGGCTAAACGGCACGAGCGACAAATTTTTGGATTTGGTAACAAATTAGCGACAAATTATAGTGCAAGTAAGAAATCGGAAAAATAACTTTGTCGTGCTAGCTTAATATACGTTCCAAATTGCTCCATTTATGGAAAGGATGTGTCCTGGACTACAACTTTATGGAGACCAGGTGGTTTTTTGTAGATTATAGATTAAAATAACGACGGATGATTGTGGTTTTATAAATGCATTTACACTATTTACAAATCGGTGCTATTTACAATGATAACGAAGTTTCGGAGACTGGAGGTACTAGTTTAATATTTGATAATTGATAAATAATTGATGATAGACCGGTAGACACAGATCGAAGATAAAGGTACATGAAGACTCAAAGATAGATTGATTGATATTGTTGAGTTACAGCTACCTATTTGTAGATTGCTTCTAGTTTTTATAAAGAAAATACAAGTTAGATGGAAGGTATGAGGGTGCAATCGAGATCGACGAAGAAAACGATAGATAAATAAAGAATTGCAGGATATTAACATATACATTTTACAGTTAGTAATAAGTATTAGGTTTATGAAGGGTGTAATTAGTTAGGGATTCGTGGGTTACTGAATATGAGCAAAGGATTCGAAAGCGGCAATATAACAATAATTGTGAATGGACGGGTCAACAGGTAATGTAGATTTAAAAAAACAAGGAAGCGTGAGAAAGTTAAAAAATATAAAATAATAAAATTTAGACATTCAGGGACGTAACAGGATGCAAGATCAAAAATCACATTGATTTTCAAATATAAGAACTATTTTATGAATAATATTAACTAAATATTATTAATTTCTCGAAATATTCATTTTGAATCTTAAAGTCCCTCAACCATAAAAAATCAGCAAAGACCATAGAACTCAAAATAATATTTTAATTACGATCACAAACTACTTTTTTCTGGTGATCCATAACCATAACAATCTCTATCTCTTTTATGGGGAAGTTTTTAAATGCTTTTAATTAAACTAATTTTTATTGCATGAATCGCCACTTTACAAGAATCAGACCATAGTCAATAATGATTTTATTTGAAAGCAAATATTTATCGAATTATTTCCCCAATACTTTTAAAGTTTGGTTAGAAATGAATAAATTATTATTTATTAGACATATATTGAGAGATTTATTAAAGTGATCACAAGAATATAAGTATTTTCTTAGAAAAGATCTATTTATTCGTTTATTTGCTTTTCTTAAGTATTATAAATGCAATAAAAATATTTACCTACCTTTATAAATATTGCTACCACTGCCAAACCATCTGGATGTTGTGAAGCTTGCTCAAAAGACTTATATTTAGTGTTCCAATGAACCAAATGTATCTAAAATTCACAAGAAAAGGTACTTAAATTATATTCTTAGTAAACCAAGCCAAAAAACTATTTTTCCTAATTTCAGTTACTTTTTTTAAATTTGAAAACTATAACATTCAGAATGTGGCATTTATAAATAATAAGTAAATGGTAACTGAATTGAAGTAAATCGTTTTCGTATTTGAACCCAAAACTTCTGTGCCTTTATTAGATCACCCACTAGTTTGCTAGAACCATTTTTTATTTATTCATTTAGGTACTAGCAATAAGTACATAATATTCCATCAATAGAGTATAGTATAAACACCAGCAAATTTAAAGGAACAAATCAAATACAAAATGCCTCAAAACTCCATAGACATAAAGCATCTTGAGATGAAAATAAGTCGATTTAATTGCATTTATCTATATACCAAATTCCTTCGTTTACCCGTAATAAGGAAACAAAGGTGAGAAAAAATAATCGATATTTTTTCGATTAATCAAAAATTTTCGTGCTATTTTTAAGAAAATTTGGTACTTACATAAAAAAGTCTAAAAGGCTAGTATTTTCTGAAGTATAAGTAAATTTTCTTAAATATGACGGGGTGTTCACCCCAGTCATGTCCTCATTAACTTGATAAGCATGTCAGAAGTTAGTAACTCTTGAGGGTGATTTTCATATCAAATTTTATTCAAATAGCAGGATTTATCTTATTTCAGAAAACTTTACTTATTACGAATTTTTGTCTAGAATTCTCGATGCAGAACACTATTTTTTTCTGAGACTGTTGCAGATATCGATTTTAAATAACAGACAGAATAATAATTAATAAGCTTCAGGCATGTATCCTTTTTAATTTTTTTTAAGTTATTAATCAACCCTCCTAAAAAGTTTGCAGCAATTATATCTAAGGTTAGGGGTGGTTTACACCCTTGCCATAATTTAAACAAATTGATTTGTACTTCAGAAAACATTTCTTTGTCCCAAATTTTATTAAAATCGTACCAAGCATTTCTGTTTAATCGAAGAAAAACGATTTTTTTTTTCTAACTTTTAATCCCATAAAGCTGTTGGTCATTGCTTAATTCACCGATTCATCAACGCCTAGACCAAACCCTTAGACGTAGAACGCTGAAATTTTTCACACAGGTTTTTCTTATTATATTTTAAAGGAATAAGAAAGAATATTTCAAAATTTAACCCCTAATAAGGGGGTAATATGGGGTTGCTACCTTTTTTCTATCTTTATCAGCCGATATATACCCTAAAAAACAGAGACAAACATCAAGTTTTTTAGAAAAAGTTTCAAAAAAATAATTTAATGTCCTCGACAATATTGTTTCGACCCACATGTGGTCATTATCAAGAGTAAACAATCACTAAAATTAAAATTGCAAAAATGCGTATATATCTGTACATCAATGGTGGGGATACAAATCTGAAAATTGTTTTACAATTTTGTTAGTAGTAGCGGGGTGTTATTAGTGGCTAATTCTATTTGGTAATTTGTTATGTTTTTATTCAAATTTAAAGCTTTCTTAATTTCTAGGGATTCCAAAAGGTTTAATTTTTTACTTTTTGAAGCTGAATGTAATAATTTGGCCTTATCTAATTTATGGTTATTGACAACACAATGTTCTGCCATTCCTGTGCTTAATATTTTATTATTTATAGAGTATAAATGTTCTTTTAGCCTAATCCCAATCGAGCGTCCACTTTGACCTATGTATATTGCATTGCAATCAACGCAATTTAACGAATAAACACCACTTTTTTGTAGTGGGTCTAATTTGGGTTTGTTATTTATAATAAAGGATTTAATGTTGTTTTTATTGGAGGAAACTGCTTGGATATTGAATTTTTTGAAGAATGAATCTATTTTGTGGTTAATTTTACTATTAATGAAATTAAAAAGAACAATATATATGATCAGTCTTGGTGGTAGGTGTGTTAAAAAGTAAAGATCTAGAAAGCATGTGAGTTTTTTTTAAAGTAGTAATTAGTGAAGTTTTATAACCATTACTTTTAAAACTATGTGGTTTATTACATTTAATTCTTTTTCGAAATCATCACTTTTGAGAGGTAAAATTTACTAATCTGTGCAGAAGGCTATGAAAAACTGCAAGCTTTGACTTATAAGGATGATTCGAATTAGCTGGTATAACAGTATCCGTCGTGGTGGGCTTCCTATATATGTTATATTGTAATTTTTTATCAAAGTGTGAGACAGTTAAATCCAGAAAGTTTAAAGACTTATCTAGTTCTATTTCTTTCGTAAATTGTATGTTTTTGTTGAAACTGTTTAAAAGTTTCAAAAAATTATCTAATTGTCTCGATGTACCTAACCAAATACAAAACACGTCGTCCACGTATCTACACCAATAGTGAATATGTTTGATTAGGGTTAGAATAGGTGAAAGGGGAGAACCCATGGGGAGACCTTCCTTTTTAAATACACTTTCTTAAATTTTAAAAAAGGTTTAATTTTTTACTTTTTGAAGCTGAATGTAATAATTTGGCCTTATCTAATTTATGGTTATTGACAACACAATGTTCTGCCATTCCTGTGCTTTAATTATTTTTTAATTCCATTAACGAGTATTGATTGAAATGCTTGCAATCACAATAACGAACTAAACCACTTTTGTAGTGATTATTTGGTTGTTAGTTTTAATTAAAAATTCTAATGTGTTTTTAATGGAGGAAATTTTGGATTTGTAATTTAAATTAACTAATTTAATTTGTTTTAGTTGGCATAAACTGTAAGCCTTGGTGATTGTTAGAAATACGGATCTAAAGTGGATTTTCTTTAATGTATTAATTGGGAAGACCATATATATAAAGGCTGATGTGGTTTAACATTTAATTTCCAAAGGTATTATTGAGAGATGTAGAGTTTACTATCTTTAAAGGTATAATTACTGAAGTTTGACATTATTAAGTAGATGTTTTCGATTTACTTATAACAATATCTTCTGGTTGAACATTCCTTTTGTTGTATTGTAATTTATTTGATCAAAGTTTGCCTTTAATCTGAAGTTTAGAACTTATTAGATTATTTCTTTAATTTGTTTTTAATGGATTTAAAATGGATAACTTTTCATGAGGGTAAAATTTTAATATGTATTTTAGCTAGATTTTTATAATTTGGAATAATTTTAATTTAGTGATGTTACTCTTGATAAGACCCATGGGGTCGTAAAAAATTTCGAAATAAATTATTGTTGAAACTTTAAAAAACTTGTGTTTTTAAACTTTATTACATTCTATTGATAAAAAATTACAATATAACATATATAGGAAGCCCACCACGACGGATACTGTTATACCAGCTAATTCGAATCATCCTTATAAGTCAAAGCTTGCAGTTTTTCATAGCCTTCTGCACAGATTAGTAAATTTACCTCTCAAAAGTGATGATTTCGAAAAAGAATTAAATGTAATAAACCACATAGCTTTAAATAATGGTTATAAAACTTCACTAATTACTACATTATTAAAAAAGAAAACTCACATGCTTTCTAGATCTTTACTTTTTAACACACCTACCACCAAGACTGATCATATATATTGTTCTTTTAATTTCATTAATAGTAAAATTAACCACAAAATAGATTCATTCTTCAAAAAATTCAATATCCAAGCAGTTTCCTCCAATAAAAACAACATTAAATCCTTTATTATAAATAACAAACCCAAATCAGACCCACTACAAAAAAGTGGTGTTTATTCGTTAAATTGCGTTGATTGCAATGCAATATACATAGGTCAAAGTGGACGCTCGATTGGGATTAGGCTAAAAGAACATTTATACTCTATAAATAATAAAATATTAAGCACAGGAATGGCAGAACATTGTGTTGTCAATAACCATAAATTAGATAAGGCCAAATTATTACATTCAGCTTCAAAAAGTAAAAAATTAAACCTTTTGGAATCCCTAGAAATTAAGAAAGCTGTAAATTTGAATAAAAACATAACAAATTACCAAATAGAATTAGCCACTAATAACACCCCGCTACTACTAACAAAATTGTAAAACAATTTTCAGATTTGTATCCCCACCATTGATGTACAGATATATACGCATTTTTGCAATTTTAATTTTAGTGATTGTTTACTCTTGATAATGACCACATGTGGGTCGAAACAATATTGTCGAGGACATTAAATTATTGTTAAAACATCTAAAAAACTTGTGTTTTATTTATTACATTTATTAAATATGTTTCACTAAATGGTCACTATTGATAGTTTGAGACAAACATCTCTCTGCCCAGGAGCAGTAACGGACGACGAAGATAAAGAAAACCTTAGCAAGATTTTTAAGATTCAAACTAATATTTCTTCTAGTAATAAGATGATTCAACTAAATACAAACAAGAGAAAAAAGAAGAAATATAAAAGAAAGGTGAAAATTAAAGTCGCAATTCATTAATAAAATAATCAATATTTAGTCCGGTCAAATTAGACCAAAATATAAGAGTAAAGCTACATAAATTCCCACCAAGCTGAAAATCAGTGAGATTGTTTAAAATATGATTAAAAATAAAATTTGAAAGTTCCCCATATTTCCTCTGTATGGAAAAAATTTTATTCAAGGTTAAAGGTTAAAAAAATGAGTTTTTTGCGATTTTCAGCAAAACGGTAAGTTTTATTATAAAATTACCCCAGACAAAAATTGTGGATCATAAAATTATCTATGAAATATGTATCTCTAAAATACCCCAAAATAAGCTATGTGACAAATAAATCCCCAAGAACTAGAAAATATTTAGTGCAAATAGAAAAAAGATTGTAGAGGAAAATTTTTCCCCAGAAAAATTCTCCTGAAATATATATCCCCAAAAAATATCCCAAAGGAAAAACAATCCCCTAATCTGGCAACCCTGAGACTAACAGTATTTCATTTATTGGGAACACTGACCTAATGGAGGTATAAGACCCTAACCACGCATACAATTGAACAGGAGACAGATGTTGTCTCGAGGTTACACTGGCGTATAAAATAAGGGACTGGGTCTCATTTAACCTGATATCTCGGAAACGGTGGCTCTTAGGAAAAAAAATATTGATACATATTTTATAGATAATTTTATGATCTACAATTTTTGTCTGAAGTATTTTTATGGTAAAACTTACCGTTTTGTTGAAAATTTTTTTGACCTTTAATCTTGAATAAATTTTTTTCCATACAGGGGAAAGATGGGGAACTTTCAAATTTTATTTTTAATCATATTTTAAACAATCTTACTGATTTTCAGCTTGGTGGGAATTAATGTAGCTTCGAATGTCTAAATTGACCGGACTAATTTACTGTTTTACAATAAATTCAAGTAGGTAAAATATTTATTAAAAATATCTATTTTTTGTGTCCACATGCCACTAGAAGCAGTTGCACTCAATATTATTGATTATTATAAACGCAACACCCTGTATGTATATATGACTTACTTCTCCTGCGTAACTTTTTCCATCAATTCTGTGTTCAGATCCACTTTCGTCGTCGGCTCCCCAATGACAATGAAATTGTTCCAATTGATATTTATCTTTAAGAGGGCCGCCGTATAATTCTTGAAAAAAAAAATTAAAATTTAAAAAAAGCGCAGGTAGTTTTTTTTTCTTGTCTGTGTGTAGGCTTAAAGTACTGATGTGCTTAATCTCGATTTTGTTTTTTCTTTTTTTTTTTAATCAATCACTTATTGTTTTGCAGTTAATGCTCAGATTGATGAATCGTTTAAAGTGAAATTTTCATGTCTGACGAATTTTGTTTTTGATCAATAGGTATGTATATACTTTTCCTATTACTGATGGTAAGAAGGTACTTATCTTAATTGTGATTGTATTTTACAACAATGTTATGAATTTTCCTAAGTATGTAGTACAAAACAAAAAACAAATAAATCTACTCAAGATCAAAGCAATCAATAAAAACAATTATTCAATTGTCAACAGAATCGAATGCTTCAAATTCCACATTTTCAAGTTGATGGGCTATTAGAAGTATATGAATTAGTAGAAGGAATTCAATTCTGAAACTTGGGCTCATTTGGTTATTGTTTATGCCGCTCCTTTTAAAAATATTTTCAAGTTCGACTTACATCCGGTTATACCGGAAGTCGACACCAACTTCGTTATTTTAAATGGAATGGTATATTTTTTATGATGTATTCGAATAAAACGTGTAATTCTAAGGTAAGTTTGATAACCAACTTGTACACCTATGACGATCGGTTTCTCAGTTAATTTAATTTATAGAAAAAAAATCGTTACCGGAACCCAAATTATAAAAAAAAAACTTCCACAAAATAAGACAGACTGTTGAAATTTTTACTAGTAATAGCTGAATATTGGTGCTAACGCCTTGGCAAAATTTAATTAAATTATTTATACAGGGCGTTCAAAATAAAATTCTAAAGTTTTAGAACTTCAAAGACGAATAACTTGAATAAATGTGGTAAGGGTTCAATGTACTTACTTCAATAATGGCAGGATCCAAAACAAAACGAATTTTAGGAATTTTCAAATGCAATATGTTAAATAGTTAACTCTTTCGATTGTTGTATAAAAAAATAGAGATCCAGTTTGAGAACATTTTCATCAGAGCATCTGAATTAAAATAAGAGGTAAAATAATTATTGTTTTGCTAATAGCTTGAAATTGTGCTTTCAGTACTTTCAGAGCACTACATTTGAAGCAGTACTGATTTAACTCAGGCTTTTCAGAAGTATCGAGGTTTGATCTTTTAAACGACGAGTAGAGTACCACGACCGCGTAGACAGCAAGCCACTGAAGATGTCATCCGCAGCTGATGACAAAACCTCTGGTAAAACCTACCAATCTAGACCATGGCCAACGAACCCGGAAAGATCAAACCTCCATATTGTCTCCGGCCATCAAAGCCTACAACACTCAATTTTCAGAAGTACTTCGAGCCTTTGAAGCATTTAAAGCTGTTTTAGTTTAATTCAAGCCTCTACAATGTAATCAAAATCCTTTGGGAAATGTCTCAAGCCTATTTTGTGTATAAAGAAACCCTTACAGTTTAATTCAAACTCCTAATTGTGGTGGAATCAAAACACTTTCCACAAGTGTCCTTTTCGTTTAGTTCAAGTGCTCATTGTGTGCTCCAAACTCTTCTTAAAAGAGCTTCAACCGTTTTTGTGTGTTTTATGCCCTGTTAGTTAGTTCAATTCAAGCCCTTATGGCATATACATATTTAGAACCCTTTTCAAACTGCTTCAAGCTCTTTTACACATTTTTAGTTCAAGCCCTTATGGCGTACTCGAAACTCTTGCTTTAAGGGCTTCAACCGTTTTAATATGTTTGTTGTCCCTTTACTTAAATACAAACCCTTAGGTATTTTCTAAGCCCTTTTCACAAGTGCTTCAAACCTTTTAGTGTATTAGAAACTCTTTTAGTTTAATTCAAACCTTCGTGGTATACTCGATAGTCGATTTCAAAAGTGCTTAGGATTTTCAACTTAAAAAAAAGGAGAACTTACCAGATCCTGTTCCTTTTACATGGACTTTCCAACAGTAGCCAGGATTTGAGATGTCCATACTATTTTCAGGTACATATTTCCACGTTAATTTTGTGGTGCAGTTCAGAGGTTTGGCTTCCAATTTTTTTATATCTACAGGACTCTGTTTCTCACCGGCAGCATCAGGAAATAATTCTGACCAAGTTGTTGGACCTAAACAATAAACATCCTGTTTAATTTTTTCCCTAACAGTATTATTTCCTATTGGAATTCATAAAATAAATAAAACTTTGACAATATTTAGAACACATAGGCAAATAATCGGCATTTCTCAATTGGTATTTACAAGAACTAATTAAATAAATTAATAAATATTTTGTTATAAAGTTAGACGTAGATATATAAAAAGCTTCGAAATGAATCAATTAATTATTTAATTAATATAACAAATATATGGTAACATAAGTTTGTCTAGAACCTCCACCAAATTTAATTTTTATCTTAATACTTTTTTTTATTTTAATAAACATATTTTAAAAGTTTTTGGTCACCTACATGTTTTTATATATTAGAAAAAGATAACAGTTTTATGGTAGTAATATACACATCTTAAACTATGTATATTCATTATAAATAAACAGTTTATTGTTTACATACTCCTGAGAAAATTTATTATACTTTAAGTAATAATGTCTTACGATAATAGGTTGATAAACAATCAAAAAGAAAATTACTCAACTGCATCATATCCTCTTGTTATCTGCTTTAAAAATTATTACCAAAGAAACATTGCATGCAACTAATCTGTATAATATATACGTACTTAATCTATTATATAAGAAAGTAAATGAATTAAGGAGGCAAACGATTTAAATTGCATTAGTTATTTTACAATTGTTCATAAATTGTTATCTTTTAATATTCCTTTAAATCAAACACATTTTAGGCTTAGGTATATTTCATGTGATCATTCATTAAAGAATGATATTGAGTTGAAGGGTGCAATTTTGGGAAAGTAGTGGAAAGCATCCCTTTTTAGTTTCTTTAATTAGATGTAAATAATCGATCAGAACTTTTTTGTAAAGAAACAAATTTCTCATCCGAATAGATTTTCAATAAACACAATACACAAAAGAAATATTCCTTGCGTTTATCTATTTTTTTTTTCATGGTCTGTTAATTTTTACAATTTCTACAATTTTTATATTGATATCATTTTATAACTCATTTTCTTTAATTAAATATCAATTAACTTTGTAAACAAATAAGTTTCGTCATTAATTTCTTCTTGTAGTTGCAACTTAGTAAAATAATTATTAAATTAGTTTATTAAAAAGTATTTTATAAATAATTTTTTTATCATTAGTTTACAGAAACTTATTGTGTATTTCTAAAAAAGTTTTCAAGCTCTTCAAAGTGCTTATAAGCATTCAAGCTTCTGAAGCCCTCCAAAAATACTTGAAGTCCGTTTAAAGTACTTCTTAAAGCCTCTTTAAAGTGTTTGAAGTTCGTGAAAACGCTTTTAAGTCTTTTTGAAATGCTTGATACCTTATCAAAGTGCTCAAAGCCCTTTTAAAACGTTTGAAGGCATCAAAAAATACTTTAAAACACTTTTTATTACTCTTTATAGTATTTGAAACCCTTTGAAAAGTCTCTTAAGCCTTTCTTAAAGTCCTATCCAAGTGCTCCAAGCACTCTCAAAATGTATGAAACCTTCTCAAAGTGAACAAAAACCTTTCTAAAGTGGTTTGAGTCTTTTTAAAATGCTTAAATACTTATCAAAGTGCTCAAAGACCTCTCAAAACGTTTGAAGGCCTCTAAAAATATATAAAAACCGTTTAAAGCACTTACCTTTTGGAGCCTGTTTAAAGTATTTGAAGACCTACGAAAATACGTGAAGCCCTCTCAAAGTGCTTTAGGACTTCTTAAAACACTTGAAATCTTACCAAATTCTTAAAGTCATTTCAAAATGCTCAAAAGCCTCATAAAGTGCTTGAAGACTTCTAAAAATACTTGAAGCCTCTATGAAGTACTTCATGAAGTCTCTTTACAGTATTTCATACCCTATGAAAGTACTTGAAGCAATTTCAAAATCATTTAGGTATTTTTTAAATGCTCAAAGCCCTTTCACACTCCTCGAAGCCCACTTAAAGCTACAAAAATATTTAATGCTCGTTTGAAATACTTTTTAAAGTCTCTGTGGTATTTGAAACCCTTTAAAAGTATTTGAAGCCCTCTTAAAGTCTTTTAAGCCTTTCTAAAATGCTTGAAGATCTGTCCAAGGGCTCGAAGCACTCTCAAACTGTATGAAACCTTCTCAGTGTAAATGGAAAACCTACTTAAAATGTTTTGAGTCTTTTTAAAATGCTTAATGAGCTACCAAAGTGCTGGAAGCCCTCTCGAAGCGCTTGAAGGATTCTCAAAATGTTTGAAGGTCCTCCAAAATACTTGAAGCCCATTTAAAATAATTTTTATAGCCTCAGAGGGTGCTTGAAGCTGTCTTAAAAATATTGAAAGGCCTCCCAAAATATTTTTAGCCCCTTTGATGTGCCTCTTTAATTCATTTTAAAGTATATAAAGCCGTCTGAAAGCACTTAAAGTCCGCTTAAGTGTATTAAAACCCTTTAAAGTAACAAAAACCCTTTCAAAGTGCTTAAATTTTTCTTTCAAAGTGTTTCAAAGACCTCTAAATAGTTTGAAGACCCTTTAAAAAATGTTAAGAGCCCGTTTAAAGACTTCCTTTTATCTTTTTAAAGTATTTGAAAGCCCTACAATAATACGTGAAGCCCTCTCAAAGTGCTTTAGGACTTCTTAAAACACTTGAAATCTTACCAAATTCTTAAAGTCATTTCAAAATGCTCAAAAGCCTCTTAAAGTGCTTGAAGACTTCTAAAAATATTTGAAGCCTCTATGAAGTACTTCATGAAGTCTCTTTACAGTATTTCATACCCTATGAAAGTACTTGAAGCCATTTAAAAAAGTGTTTTAAAGGTATTTTTTAAATGTTCAAAGCCCTTTCACACTCCTCGAAGCCCACTTAAAGCTACAAAAATATTTAATGCTCGTTTGAAATACTTTTTAAAGTCTCTGTGGTATTTGAAACCCTTTAAAAGTATTTGAAGCCCTCTTAAAGTCTTTTAAGCCTTTCTAAAATGCTTAAATGATCTGCCCAAAGGGTGCTCGAAGCACTCTCAAAGTGTATGAAACCTTCTCAGTGTAAATGGAAAACCTACTTAAAATGTTTTGAGTCTTTTTAAAATGCTTAAAGAGCTACAAAGTGCTGGAAGTCCTCTCAAAGCGCTTGAAGGCTTCTCAAAATGTTTGAAGGTCCTCCAAAATACTTGAAGCCCATTTAAAATAATTTTTATAGCCTCAGAGGGTGCTTGAAGCTGTCTTAAAAATATTGAAAGGCCTCCCAAAATATTTTTAGCCCCTTTGATGTGCCTCTTTAATTCATTTTAAAGTATATAAAGCCGTCTGAAAGCACTTAAAGTCCGTTTTAAGTGTTTTAATCTTAAAGTATTACGTAAAGAACTGTCAAAGTGCTTAAAGTCTTTCAAAATGCTTCAAACCCTCTAATAGTGGTTGAAGATCACTTAAAATGTTAAGAGCCCGTTTAAAGAACTTCATTAATTATCATTAAAGTGATTTTTAAAGCCCTACAATAGTACGCGAAGACCTCTCAAAGTGCTTTAGGACTTCTTAAAACACTTGAAATCTTACCAAATTCTTAAAGTCATTTCATGTGCTCAAAAGCCTCTTAAAGTGCTTGAAGACTTCTAAAAATATTTGAAGCCTCTATAAAATACTTATAAAGTCTCTTTAAAGTATTTCATACCCTATGAAAGAACCTGAAGCCATTTCACAGTGAATTAAGTATTTTAAAAAGTTCAAAGCCCTTTTACAATCCTCGAAGCCCACTCAAAGCTACAAAAATATTTAATGCTCGTTTAAAATACTTTTTAAAGTCTGTGTGGTATTTGAAATCCTTTAAAAGTATTTGAAACCCTTTTAAAGTCTTTTAAGCCTTTCTAAAAAGCTTGATGACCTATCCAAGTGCTCGAATCACTCTCAAAGTGTATGAAACCTTCTCAGTGTGAATGGAAAACCTACTCAAAATGTTTTCGAGTCTTTTTAAAATGCTTAAAGAGCTAACAAAGTGCAGGAAGTCCTCTCAAAGCGCTTGAAGGCTTCTCAAAATGTTTGAAGGTCCTCCAAAATACTTAAAGCCCATTTAAAATACTTTTTATAGCCTCAGAGGGTACTTGAAGCCGTCTCAAAAATATTTAAAGGCCTTCCAAAATATTTTTAGCCCCTTTGAAGTGCCTCTTTAATTCATTTTAAAGTATATAAAGCCGTCTGAAAGCACTTAAAGTCCGTTTTAAGTGTTTTAATCTTAAAGTATTACGTAAAGAACTGTCAAAGTGCTTAAAGTCTTTCAAAATGCTTCAAACCCTCTAATAGTGGTTGAAGATCACTTAAAATGTTAAGAGCCCGTTTAAAGAACTTCATTAATTATCATTAAAGTGATTTTCAAAGCCCTACAATAGTACGCGAAGACCTCTCAAAGTGCTTTAGGACTTTTTAAAACACTTGAAATCTTACCACATTCTTAAAGTCATTTCAAAATGCTCAAAAGCCTCTTAAAGTACTTGAAGACTTCTAAAAATATTTGAAGCCTTTATAAAGTACTTCATGAATTCTCTTTACAGTATTTAATGCCCTATGAAAGTACTTGAAGCCATTTCACAATTATTTAAGTATTTCAAAAAGTTCAAAGCCCCTTCACACTCCTCGAAGCCCACTCAAAGCTACAAAAATATTTAATGCTCGTTTAAAATACTTTTTAAAGTCTCTGCGGTATTTGAAACCCTTTAAAAGTATTTTAAGCCCTCTTAAAGTCTTTTAAGCCTTTCTAAAAAGCTTGATGGCCTATCCAAGTGCTCGAAGCACTCTCAAAGTGTATGAAACCTTCTTAGTGTTAATGGAAAACCTACTCAAAATGTTTTGAGTCTCTTTAAAATGCTTAAAGAGCTACTAAAGCGCAGGAAGTCCTGTCAAAGCGCTTGAAGGCTTCTCAAAATGTTTGAAAGTCCCCCAAAATACTTGGAGCCTATTTAAAATACTTTTTATAGCCTCAAAGGGTGCTTGAAGCCGCCACCAAAATATTTAAAGGCGTCCCAAAATACTTGAAGCCCCTTCAAACTGCCTCTTCATTTCTCTTTAAAGTATATGTAGCCGTCTGAAAGTGCTTAAAGTCCGTTTTAAGTGTTTTAAGTTAAATGTGTTGGAAAACCACACCAATTGCGTAAAGAACTCTCAAGTCTGAAAGTGCTTTAAGTCTTTCAAAGTGCTTCAAAGCCTGTCATAGTGCTTGAAAGCCACTAAAAATGTTGAGAGCCCGTTTAAAGCACTTCCTGAAATATCATTAAAGTGTTTTTGAAGCCCTACAATAGTACCCGAAGACCTCTCAAAGTGATTTAAGTATTTCAATGTGCTTCAAAGCCTGTCATAACACTTGAAGTCCCTTTAAACATCTCTTTAGATCACTTTAAAATGTTGGAAACCGTCTGAAAGTGTTTATAGCCCGTTGAAAGTTTTTCAAGTTTTCTTAATATGCTGGAAAACCTCTCAGTGTCGGAAACCCTCCCAAAGGACTTAATGCCCTTTCCAAGTACCTGAAGCTCTATCCAAATACTTGAAGTTCTATCAAATAACTTGAAACTTCGAACTTAATAAGTCTTTGATATAGCAGGTAGTAGTAAGTAAAATGTAATTAGTCTTCAAGACCAAACACTTTTGATCAGGATTTTTTTTATAAGTTATGACCTTAAGCATCATTTTGATTAAAACCGTTACCTAATAATTGTAATACAGTTTCATCGACAATTGAAGCTACTTCAGCAGTCTCTGTTCTTCTTTTTTTTTTTGTAAAGATCTCTGAATCAGAAAAGTGATGAACAATTACGTATTTACACGCATAAATGTATACGGAAGACAATCACATGCATGTGCACATTAATAAATGTAAATGCATGCGCTTAGCTTGTACATGTAAATTTTTCATTTTATCGCGCGTAATTATTTCTGTATTTTACCTGAAATGTGGAAATGTAAACAAACATCCGTACGCGTGTACGAGCGCTAATAAAATGTAAATAGACTCACTGTTTTAATAACGTTGAAGGACAGTTTCCCTGAATTGTTTTAAAACGTTAGGAAAAAAGAAATATAACAACTGCATCATAAAACCGTGAATTATTTTACGGAAGGTTGCTCTAGAAAATTACCAAAGCTTAATTTGCATGAAGACTGAGTGTATTATCATTATCGTCTTCCTAAATTCAATTTGGTACACTTTAAATATGTGTTGCGAATGGCTAAATTAATTATTTATTTATTGTATTAGGTATGTCGCGAAATTTTGGACAAAGTGATAATTATTCATTGTAGTACACGACCCTGTGCACATTATGTGATTAGAGATGCAATTTATCTGAAACAGTTGCTTCTATTTAAATTTCGACTGCAAAATACAAAATGCTATACTTGAAAGGCTATTAATGGTGATTTCTTGATGAAACATTGTAGAATAGATAAGTAAAAACAAAAATACACAAAATGTTTCAACAATTTTATTAATCGACAATTGTTTCGACCAGTCGGTCTTTTTCAAGAGTATTGCAGTTACTACCTGAGGAACAGTAATTCAAACCTTAAATACCTAGATGACAAATAAGTACAAAGTTACAGATGTGTATAAATCTAAACGGAGGAAAAACGATCATAAGTTGGTTAACAGAAGTGGACTATTGTTCTAAAATATTTCCGTTTGGTTATTGGTTATATTATCATTCTTAGAATTCAGTTTTTTACATTTTTTATGTTGTGAATTAATCTATGTTATGATTATTTTCTATACAATGTTCTGTAAAACCGGTTGTAGCATTTTTATTTTTTATGGCTAATTCGTGTTCATAAATCCGGTTTTTTAGGGCTCGACCACATTGGCCAATATAAATAACGTCACATTTGCAATTTAATTTATAAATGCCATTTTTTTGAAGTTTATCTAATTTTTGTTTGTTATTGACATTAAAAATTACTTAATTTTTGTTTATTTACTTCTATAACATTAAAATCTTAATTCTTTAATCTATTTGAAATTTTATTACTGGTGTTTTTAATATAATTTAAGGCACAAAAGCGGTAGACATTTTTAGCTACTAAACCATTTTCTAACATTCTTTGAGCTTGTGTTCTAAGTTTTCGATTAATAAAATCGTTGAAACATTTTGTGTATTTTTGTTTTTACTTATCTACAAAATACTATTTTTTATTTCAATTATATCTATTATTATAAATATTTTCATTTTTATTATCAAACGGTTCTTAATTTTTTCTTTTATTTCGAACTTTCTAATTTGGGTTGCATGAGACGCTTGATTTTCAATATCTTGTCTTGACCGAGGACAAGATCACCGATATATCGAAAGAAGAATCTTATTGATAATTTTCAAAATCAAGAAATTTTATCAAGTGTTGTTAATTTATAAGTTCCAGAATCTTCAAGATCTTTCGAGTATAATCTAGAATGTTCCAGAATATTCAAAAATGCAAGAGAATGTTTTGAATAATTACAGGATTTTTTGGAATGTTCCCGTTCTGTTCTGTTATTATTGTTGTTGTTATATTAAGAATGAATTCGTAACAACCACTTTTCACAACCCTGACTGTAATCCACTATACCTAGTCATTTAATAATTTTGCAATAAAATAATAATTTTAAAAATGGTTGAATTTTTCTTTTATTTCATTCTCATAGATTTCCGTAGGTACTGTATGTAAGATATTATTTTTAAAAAAAATTATGTAAACCTTTTATTGTTATTGTATATAGAAAAATGAGTATAAAATGTGTTTTTTTATAAAAGGGTGCCATACGTACTTGTAAATTTAACTAAGAGCAAATTCGTCGCAAACTTTACAAAAATTTAATGATGACCATTTGTGTTAAGGTGTACGTTCATTTACATCCTTCCAATGCCTACAATATTGTAAATTCTGTGACGAATCTATTTTTTTAAATTTACAAAAATTCACAAATTGATAAAGAAAATCATCAACTCACTGTTTACTAAGGAGTAAAATAATATTTTAATTTTATTTTACAAAATATTCTAAAATATGCCGGAATGTCCCAGTTTTTTCGAGAATGTTGCAGTGTTCGAAAATGTTTCAAAAAGTTGTTTAAAGTTTCAGAATGATTTGGAATGTTCGATAACCTTCGATATCTTTCAAGAATGATCCAGTGTTTTAGAATATTAGGAAACGTTAGAGAATGTTTGGAATCGTTACAGAATGTTGGAATGTTCCCTATCTTTCGAACATGATCTGGAATATTCTCGACTTTTCAGGAATGATTGGGAATACTAGTGGAGGTTCGCGAACCTTGAAAATCTTTCGCGAGAATAATCTAAAATGTTCCAAAATATTCAAGAAAGTTAGATGTTTTGAATCATTACAGAATTCACATATTATTAAGAAAATCAGCAACTCACCGTTTACTAAGGAATAAAATAATATATTAATATTCTGAAATATTCCAAAATTGACTGAAATGCCCAGTTTTTTCGAGAATGTCACAAAGTGTCAAAAACGTTAAAAAAATTGTTTAACATTTCAAAATGATTTCAAATGTTCAATAATGTTCCAGAATCTTCGATATATTTCAAGAATGGTCTACAATGTTTCAGAATATTCAGAAACATTAGAGAATGTTTTGAATCATTACAAAATGTTCCCGACTTTTTGCAACTATTCTTAATGTTCTGTTAGATTTATGAATAAATTCGTAAAAATAAATTTCACAATTCTGCCTGTAATCCACTATACCTAATTATTTAATAATTTTGCAAAAAAATAATTTTATTCGGTGTAAACCTGGTTAATATTTTTTTTTTTTTTTTTTATTTTATTCTGCACTGTATGGAAAATATTATTTAAAAAAAGAATGTTTTAGAAACTTTCAAATTAACAATAACGGTATGAAAAATGTATGTAAAATATACAGGGTTTTTCAAGTTGATGGGCTATTAGAAGTATATGAATAAGTAGAAGGAATTCAATTCTGAAACTTGGGCTCATTTGGTTATTGTTTATGCCGCTTCTTTTAAAAATATTTTCAAGTTCGATTTACATCCGGTTATACCGGAAGTCGATACCAACTTTGTTATTTTAAATGGAATGGTATATTTTTTACGCTGTATTCGAATAAAACGTGTAATTCTAAGGTAAGTTTGATAACCAACTTGTACACCTATGACGATCGGTTTCTGAGTTAGTGCTAACGCCTTGACAAAATTGAATCTAAATAATTTATACAGGGCGTTCAAAATAAAATTCTAAAATTGAAAAATTTAAACACGAATTACTTCGTTTTTTCAAATGGCACCTACAATTTTTTATTTTTTCAATCGATTCCTTTTTTTATCCTCTTTCGGTCTATATGGATACTTCCTATTTTAAGTAATAATTCAAAATTATTCCAAAATTTTCAAATAAAATAGGAAGTATCCATATGGATCGAAAGAGGATAAAAAAAGGAATCGATTGAAAAAATAAAAAATAGTAGGTGCCATTTGAAAAAACGAAGTAATTCGTGTTTGAAGTTTTTCAATTTTAGAATTTTATTTTGAACGCCCTGTATAAACTATTTAATTCAATTTTGTCAAGGCGTTAGCACTAATATTCAGCTATTACTAGTAAAAATTTCAACACTCTAAGTCGTATTTTGTGGAAGTTATGATTTTTTATAATTTGGGTTGCGGTAGCGATTTTTTTTCTATAAATTAAATTAACTCAGAAACCGATCGTCATAGGTGTACAAGTTGGTTATCAAACTTACCTTAGAATGACACGTTTTATTCGAATTCAGCGTGAAAAATATACTATTCCATTTAAAATAACCGGATGTAAATCGAACTTGAAAATATTTTTAAAAGAAGCGGCATAAACAATAACCATATGAGCCCAAGTTTCAGAATTGAATGCCTTCTACTAATTCATATACTTCTAATATCCCATCAACTCGAAAAACCCTGTATATTTTAAAGATCGCATGTGTACTTATGAACTTAACTAAAAGCAAATTCATCACAAAAAATTATTTGAAACAGTAATGATGGCCATTTGTGATTAAAATGTAGGTACCTATATTTGCATCTTTCTTATGCCTACAATATTGCAAATTCTGACAAATCAATTTTTTTTTATTTACTTAAATTCACTTATTAATAAAATAAATCAACAACTCACCGTTTACTAAGGAGTATCCCCATGCTGTCGTCATCCTGAAACAGAACTCTATTTACAAAAGTGTTTCCTTCTGTCTAAAAGCTACATACATCTACATCGCAATGATTATTATCAATAGTGTCATATTAGAGATTTAGGAAACCCATTGATTAAATGGGATTATCGATGAATGACAAGTAATAAGACGTTAATCTCCCCATAATAAATGGATTCTAACTCAATTGCGGAAAAATCCTACCAACTAAATTAAGTATAATATAGGTAGTATAAGTTAAAAAACTATAACAATATTTCATCTAAATGACGTACTCCTACGTCACAGACCTACCTATATGCATTATTTATTAAATTATTCTGTTCAAGATACAAACACTTCAAACTGTCACAGTCAAACGTTACAATTTTGTGATATCCGCTTTATCAATGTACATATCTGTGGGTATCAAACTAGGAACCAACTAATTATCAATTATGTCCTTAAGTGTCCAAACAATGTGTGTATGCCAACGGAAATGCATATCTTTGCTATTGCACATTTGGTTCATCTATTATACAGGATGTCAAAAAAATTGCAACCATATGTTCCTGGGATCAAAATAAGCCGATTTAACTACATGTATTTGAATATCAAATTGTTTAGTTTAAGTTAATAATAAGAATCATTTTTTTAATTAATCAAAAATAATTCGTACAATTTAATAAAATGTCTATAAGGGTTCTACTTTCTGAATTATAGATCACTTGAAGCTCATTTAAAGTACTTTTTTAAAGTGTATGAAACCCTCTCAAAGTGCTTTTAGCCTTGTTAAAATAAGAGGATGGATCAAATAAAAACCAGCCTTTGTTCATAAAACATTTAACAACAAATTTCTCTATTTTTCGACATATCCCCCTTGTTTGATTATACATTTTTCCCAACGGATTGGTAGTTTTTTCATCTCGTTTTCATAAAAAGAAGCAGGGCGGGAGTCTATCCAGTTGCGCACAAAGCCTCCACATGTTCATCAGTCTGAAATCGCTCGCCTCTTAGTGATTCTTTGAAGGGCCCAAACATGTGGAAATAACAAGGGGATAAGTTTGGGCTATATGGATGGTGCTCCGACTGAGTCTAGTGCATTTCACTGATTTGGGCCTGCGTTAAAGCTGCGATGTGAACTCGAGCAGCTTTTTGATCTTCACTCAGCAACTTTGGGACCCAACGAGCTGAAATTTTTCGAAATCCCCAGTTTTTCGTTATGATTGTGTGGACACTCCCATAGCTGATGCCGAGTTCAACAGATATCTGAAGCACAGTGGCGTGGTGGTCCCCTTCAATAAGGTTTCTAACGCGTGCAATGTTAACCGGCGATATGCTGGTGCGCGGACGACGAGGAAAATTTACATTTTCGACACGATTACGCCCTTCGTTAAATTCTTTGCACCAAACTTTTACCCGTTGCCACGAAAGCGTTTCATTTCCGAACTGTGCTAGCAATCTGCGCCAAATTTCAGCTGGCTTAACGTTTTCAAGTGTATAAAACTTAATAATAATCCGTTGCGCAACGCTGCTATGCATCTCTTTCTCACTCATTGTGATAGCTACTAACCAAGCAAACACAGCAATACGACGAGTCGTTTCCGTGTCACCTAATATCCCCACTTCAAGTTGCTAACGCCCGTATGCGCCTTGAACAACAATTTAAAAAGGCTCGTTTATATTTGACCCGCCCTCGTACTTTAAGGTCAATCAAAATTTTCAAAGCCCTTTCAAAATATTTATTGACCTCCTAAAGTGCTTAAAGTGCCTCTTTAGGTCTCTCTTAAGTTTTTGAAGCAATCTACACAGCTTAAAGCCATTTAAAGTGTTTCAAGCTTTTCCAAAGCATTATAAAACCTTTTAAAGTGCTTGAAGTTCTTTCAATGGGGTTGAAGCTCTCTCGACGAGATCAAAGTACTTCCAGTCCTTTTGGTGAGAGTTTTGGCGAGTTATTTTCTTAAAATACAACAAGAGTGTAATGTAATCTACCCATACTTTTAAATATAGTTACTCTAAACTTTCTTGGAGAGTTTATTAATGACTAACATTTTTGTACGAATTATAAATATCTTAGCTTCATTTTTTATCTTTTATTAAACATCGGTATTTGCCAAAAATTTTTTTCGACAGCAATTTTTAACAAGTAGAATTTTTTGAAGTAACGTTATACATCGTGCTATTTGAATAATATTTGATATGAAGACTACTCTAAGAAGCACTAAGTTCTGACATGTTTATCAATTTTACTAGGATACGCCTAGGTAAGAAACTGCCCCCTTCCTAGATAAATTTGATATTTGTAGTTGGGTTGATTTATTTCTGTTATTTCGTACATTTTTTATGTCTTCGCGAAAAACGTATTTACAGTTGTTTCGGGGATGAAAAACTTTTTTCAATGCTGTCGTTTATAGCTTGCCTTATGGTTCTAAAAATTGTAACAAAAGCATTGTTTAGTTAAAATTCCATTGATTATGTAATAGATCAGGTCATATGCCTTTCCATGGTTTTCCGAAGAAAGATATTATTTGATAGCTGAGTATCACAGGATTTTTATCGACGTATAGGCAAGTGTATTTGGAACTAAAACTTTAAATATCCATATCTCAAAAGCTAATCGAAATTCTAAAAGGTTTACTTTTGATTTTCGTCTTATTTAGGGGTGTAAATTGATTGCAATTTCACGCCGTAACAAATAATACGAACCTTGTTCAACTGACTTTTACGAACCAATTTTATAACCTTCTTATATTTGTCTATTATAATTGTAAGGGTAAAACATGAAGATTAGGAAAATAGAACATTAAAACTTTGAACTGTCTATGTCAAAAGTGACAAAGATGCACGTAGATACAAATTTGAATATCAGCATACAGGATGTTGCATTTATAATGATTAAAAAGGGAACCATGGCTTCCTGGCACAAAATACAACAAAAAAGTGTCATACATATGAACTTAATACGTGTTAAATACGGCCCTGTAAGATAACTAACCCATCCCTTAATGTGGTCTAGTGGAAATCGACACAATGGTTGACATTACTCATATTATTCTTTTCATCTCAAAGCTGCTTTTAAAAAAGCTGCTTGCTTATAAATCAAAACTAGATAGAATTCACACTATTGCTCTTACTATAGTGGATAGTATATTGAATTTTAAGCAGCTTCAACCAAAAAATTTGAAATTTAATTATTCAGTCATAAAAACAACACCTACCAAATTCAACTGTATTTCTTATTTATGTAACATTTCATTAAAAATTGGAAAAAGAATTCAATACAGTAATAATAGTTTTATTGCCTTTAAAACAAATAATTCGTAATGTAAAACCCAGAAGAACTGTAATTCATCAGTTTATTTATTGAATTGTCGGGATTGTCTAAAAGTTTATATAGGACAGACGGGTAGGCCTTTTCAAACACGTATAAATGAACTTTTTTGAGCTTTATTAACAATAAAACAGATTCGACATATGCCGAACATTTAATTAATAATAAATATAATTTTGATTCAAACTTTCAAATTTTGCATAATATACAAAATAAAGTCTATAAATTAAATTTGCTTGAAACTTTGAAATGAATAGATACAATAAAAAAGGTGATATATTAAACGATCAAATAGATATTTATATATATATTAACTTTAAGTGATCTTAATGTTTAACCCTTACCCTTCGCTACTATAAGTATAAATGCTAGTTAATATGATGTAATTTGTCAAATCATCACCTGATGATGCCACTGTGTGGTGAAACAATGTTGTAGTCTGTATTTTTGAACATTTATATTTTTTCTTGAAACTTGTGTTTTATTCAAAATTATCGAACTAAATAACCAACATTTTAAAGTTAAAAAGAAAATGTTGTTATGAATATATATATGTTATTTTTCAGAAATTCGTTCACATAAAATGGAAAATTAAAAAAATAGTCACATGGGTATGATATAAAAACCTGATTTTAACAATAAATTAATTCCAATAATATTATATACGTATGTACCTAGTAATTTTTTGAAATATATTTTCAGAAAAGTCTACTTACATGAATATACCCATACACTGAAAACATACTAAACACGCAACTCTTGCATAAGTAGATAAACGCATGCATCCATGCACAAGCACTGTCCCCTATGTCTCTATTATATTAACTATCATTGCATTGATTAAATCATTAGTGTAATAAAAGTATAAAGGTCAGTGTATGGTATCATCCACAATATTGATGTACATACTAAGACAAACGAATATTAGTTTAAATTAAAAAAATTGTTCAAGTGCGAATTTGATTCGCTCCGTATCTTGATAGATAGATTACCTGTTTATAATAATGATCCATAGAAATTATGAAAAAAAAAAAAGAAAAAGGAAAATAAATATTGCTAGCGTCGGGAATCGAACTAGAGCCACTTCACTGCAGGTAAAAATTCTCCGTTTTTGTAAAGGCGATGATCCTCAAGTATATTAAAAAGGGATTCTTTTATTTTTTAAATTATTCAAAATAGGTACATATCTTATACATTTGCAATATTTATACCATAAAATCTTCCTTCAGTCCGAATTTGATACATAAAAATGTAAAAATTAAAACACAAAAACAGTTTCAAATGAATTAATTGTATTCATTCACACAGTGACATCATCAGGTGGTGAGTATACAAACTTCGACTGAAACTAGGACTATTTATACTAAATACGTGGGTGGGGGTAATTGTTTTGTTTGCGTAAATTAATATTGACTAACGGGGAACTATTGCCTTCTATTTGATCATTTAAATTCACTTCTTGTTTTAAATATCCATTTATTTCTAGTTGTTCTAGTAAGTTTAACTTGAAACCCTTATTTTGCCTATGTAAAATTTTATAATCTAAATTAAAGTTATGATTATTCTCTAACAAATGTTCAGCATAGGTGGAATCTACTTTTTTATTGTTAAAAATTTTAAGATGTTCGTTTATGCGGGTCTCAAACTTTCTGCCTGTCTGTCCTATGTACAGGGTGAATCATTATAATGTCGCCCCCCTTTAACATTGTATTTCGAGGGTCCCAAAAAAATTAAGAGTATGATTATGTAGGTGCTAAAAAATATTTTTTTTTATTTATATAACAAAAATTTGAAAAACGATCAGTATACAGGAAAAACCAAAATGTTCGTTTACTTTCAATGGATCACCCTATGTATGAATTTATTTTTCGATTCCTCGTAAAATTCTAAGCATAATTTATATAACATACCGTAATATCTAAATTCAATAGATTCTGAAATATTCGCATTTGAAACGTTATCATCAAATAGATGTAGATATTTCACATCAAAAAGCATATTTTTCGGTTAGGTTAGGTTATCGAGTGGAAACCGAATCTGAACACAAGAATTATACTTCTTTTTTAGGTTAGTTAGGAGTTCAGGGGGCCGAAAACAGTTTAAAGCAAAGGTTAGATTAGGTCATAGGTTGACGATCCCTGGCCTAAACATTCTCTTTTGTGTACATTCGATATTACAATTCTTTATTACAATAATTACGTTATAAAAAAAAATTTCAGTTTCGTTTTATTGAAGTCACTTATCGTTCGTTAATATTTTTTGTCTCCAAAGTGTGAACGATTTATTTACCACTTATTTTATTTGCACACTTATCAATAACTGGTTTACAAGTAGGTATGTATTAATCACTGACGTTGTCAGTCAGGACGAAAAAAAAAATAATGTTTAAGAAGTAACAGACTATAAAATATTTAAATTGTCTATTCAAATAGGTGCCTAATACTTATCTTATCTTAAGCCCGTATTAATCTACTATTGCGTTTTCAATCCAATTGTAATACTGTCACAATCGTAAATACAGAAAATAAGTTGTAAATAATCGTATTATAGTCTTTATTTAAAATTGGGATTAATTAATCCTTTGATTAATTACCTGATTATTTCACTTATGCAATTTGAAATGGTATTCATATAAATTGATAGATATCTCTATGAATTAGTATTATTTACTTCACCTAACCAAAAAACTAACAGCACACTCTTTACACTAGTTTCCTTTTGAAACTAACAACCTGCAACTAATAAGAAACAATATTTTGTGGTTCGTTGGTTGTTTTACGTAGTTTGTTTGATGCAATGATTTATCCCGTGGCTTATACAATTTATGAGAAGAGTAAACAACCGTGTGATCTTGTGTTTAGATTATCCATTACCCAAATTTGTTGTTTCGCAAGATAAAAGGAAAATTTTTAGTAAGAAATTTAATTATGTTTGAATTTGTATTGCTATACTTAAAGTCATGCCATAAATAATCAAATTCTTATTAAATGAATTATTTTATGTTACTTGTACTTTTTCCTCGTCAAATGATGCAGTTAAAGGACGTCTATTTAATTATGTAAGGTGTTTTTCTTTTAATTTTAAATCCCTCTTCAAAAGACGAACTAAACGTAAGCAATTAAGTGCCAAAAGGAGAAGCTATAATGGTAAGGTTATGGGAAATAGGTCAGAAACTATGCAGGGATAATACGGGAACGAAATTAACGCTATTTAATGTATCTAAGAAGTATAATATTGTATGGGGTGGAGGTCTGAGGAAAAAGATAAAAGAAACTATTAAGAGCGTGATGAATTTTGAAGAAAAAATATAAATATTTGAAGAAGGGGGTTTAAGGGCGGAAAAGGGTGCTAAAGATAGATAGAAGAAATACACATGACGAAGAAAGAGGTAGAAAGTTGAGAGGATACTACTTCGTTTATAACAACAATGAAAGGACCATTAAATTCCGTCGCTATATCCGAAAGTCGCTATATAAAAAGAAAAAGGGAAAGAATGAAACAAGGAAATTAGGCAAGAAAAGTACCCAGTAACTGATTCATAGATTTAACTTTATCAACCTTAACATTTATAAACAATCAGGGGATCGGGGGGCTAGTTGTAACAATTTGTCGCTTCTTGGCTATGAAAGCTTACTTGTTTGGTATTTATGAAATCTAGCAGTACTATTCCAATTAACAACTATTCAACTATCAATTCCAAATAAACTTTTGATCAAACCTGTAACAATTTTTTGTAGTAACGGCTTTGAAAAAAAACTTACGAGTGTTATAACTTACCCCGTGATTGGGGCTAGTTGTAACAGGTTTGGGGCAAATTGTAACATTAGGAATTGAAAACCAATTTTATATTTTATAGAGATTTATTTGGCATATTAAGCATAAGAAACTATACAAACGCTAAAACAGGTTCAGACTTTTAAGTTAAATATTTAATCTAATAGAAAATATTTAAAAATAAACAAATAACATGCTCTTTCTTTACTTAAACTATTAAGGCATTTTAGGCTTACAGTCATTTATAATCTTAACTCCTTCAGTAATCAGATTTTTGATTCATTTAGCATGATGAACATTAGGCACGTTATAACAAACTTAGACTTTTAAGTTTTATTCTTAATCTAATAGAAAAATAACCAAATACTATCAAAAACATGGCATAGTCTTTCTTAAACTATAAAGGAACTTTAGGCACACAGCCATTTATAATAACAAAATCTCAATTTCTTAAGTAATCAGCCTTTTGATTGACGTAGGTAAAATCAATCGAGTTCAACAGGAAAGTATTGAAAACATGAAAAGAAGAAATTTAAATACGTCCCGCGTAATTTCATATAACTTATAAATCAAAACTTGTTAAAACTTGCCCCGTACAAGTGTTACAACATAACCCACTGCGAGTTTTTTTGAAATAACGTCTATTAAAAACAATTTACTCACTTGGTGTGAAATTACATTTAATATAATCAAACTAAACAAATGCCAAATGTATTTGTATAAATCAACAACTGCTAAACAATTTTAAATCTACGATAATCAATTTGGTATAAACAAAAAAAAGTCCATTCCCTGGCTTTATCGGAGCGCCTGCACAATATCGCTTACTGCGCCGTCCGAAGGGGTAGTAATCACGCTTATATGATAGAATGGGGATTTCATAGTAGGTTAGGTTGAAAATCAAACGAATATTCTTGTATTATGCCAGTAAAAAAATTATTGTTACTACTTGCCCCTGTTACAACTAGCCCCCCGCTCTCCTACTACAACTGCTGACTACCTGATCTGTGAATGTCAATAAAAGATAAAAAAGTTTTCTGTTTAGACTCGGTCGCAATATCAGTCAGTATGAGATTTCTAGCATCTTGTAATTAATAGTTCATTAAAATTAGTCGCTAAAACCGAAATTGACGTTACATCCGAAGTCGTTACAGCCAAATTTTCTTCTTAAATTACCCCTTTAAGGAACTTAAGTGTTATGTCGTTATAACCAAAAGGTCGTTACAACCAAAGTCATTATAAATGAAATCCACTGTACTTTAAATTTATTCTGCTATACTATGCAACTATATTTTGCATTTAAATTGTTCTAGAATTTATTATGTACCTAGAACATTATGCATTAGATAGGCTTAAAAGTATTTACCGATTACTAGAAGCAACAAAAATTAAAAATAGAACACAACGACACAATGTTTATTCAATAATATTTTATGAATCATACAAAATTATTATTTTTGAACCTGTATTACATTCTTCTCCCTGAAGAAGCGAAGTGTAATGAAATGTGGTTATTGTCGATAAAATTAATAAAAACAATACTATTTTCTTGCATTTTTATGGTATTAAAGGAATTACTTTAGTCGTTATCTAATTACATAATTTTTATACAGAAATTAAATTATTGTGTACCTTTACAAACGAATGATAATTTTATTTTTCTATTTCCTGCATTAAATTTACGATTTTGAAAAAATAAATAAATTAGACTTTTAATTCATCAAACTTTTATTTATAACAATAATAATTTCACCACACTGACTTCTTCAGATGAAAGTAATTTTACGTAACAGGTGCAAATTGTTAAAAACTTATTTAATAAGGGGACAGAGAGAAATTTTTGGGTAACTTGTTAAAGTTAAAGTAAAAAACGAATTACAAATTAGATATTTCAATGTAATCGTTTTAAATATCTATTGCTCATTTTTTTTTAATAATTGAGTTGAATATTATTTAATTTATCATTACGTCATTACTTTAGTCAAGTGCGAGTTTGAAAATTGACCACCACAATTTTCATCTATTTTCATAAATTACTTCAAAAATATACTCGAAACCCTCACAAAATACCCTTACATTTTGTATATCACACGATGCAGTTTGCAATATTTTTTTTTATCAACTTGCCAGTGATTTACTATGGTATTTTAAGATCAAGTACTTCTTATAGATTTTCCTGTAATCTGTAGGTAAAGAACTATTTTCTGTATTTTTTCAAAATTTTTGGCTCAGTAATTTTGGAGATAAGGGGGCAGTAATCAATTTTTTTTATTTCTTAAAAACTGTTTATTTTAAAATTATAAAGAAAATATATTTAAGACCCTCACAACAAGCCCTTTCAGTTTATATGTCACACAGTGCAGCTTGCAATATCTTTTTTGTTATAATTTTCCAACTTGCCCAGTGGTTTACCATGTTATTTTAAGATCAAGATAGGTTTTCCTGTAATCTATAGGTAAAGACTTTTTTCTATATTTTTTCAAAAATTTTAGTTTCGGAAATATGAGGGGGGTCGTCAATTTTCGTTTATTTTCATAAATTACTTTAACATAATAAATAACATAAAAAAATATACTCGAAACCCTCACAGTTTATGTCACACAATACAGTTTACAAATTTTTCAGCTTGCCCCCCAAAAGTTATCCCTATATTAAAAATTCGGTACTTTCGTCCGTATTTGGGTCACAGAAATCGATATGTGTACCAAATTTCAACTTAAAGAATAATTCGTTTCATTAAAAAGAATACACCGTACTTACTTATTTTAAAGAATAATTATTGGGGAAAGACAATAAAAAACTTTTAACTTATGAAATTGTGTTTGTTTAATTTATAATGATTTTGGCCGTTTAATTCTTTACAAAAGAAAATTACCTTTTATTCGGCACTACTTATACATTGTTTTGTCAGGCGGACAAACAAAGTCACCTCGGCTTGCAATTACCTAGTCATTTTGTAAAGAAAAGGTTACTGAACTAATTTTATTTCAACTTAAATGTGTCCAATTCAAAAGATTCAAGAATATTTACGTTCAAATTCAAAAACAAAAATAATCACGCAAATCGGCCAAGGTGGGATCTTAAAATAGTTAATGCACAAACATTTAAAAAAATAAATATACCTCGAACAAGAAACTTCTTGTTTTATTGAAGTCGTTAAAAAAGAACAGAAATGTTTTATTACTTAGTACTAAAATCAATTCTATTACAAGACTTTTGGCAGAATTTTCGTCATTTTTTTCTCATTTCACAAGATAAATAGGTACACATACCTACTCGTAATCATAAATAGATTGTGAGAAAACCACAGCACATGCATAATAACATACGACATACTTAAGCGTCAATTTTAACACATTTAATAATATAATTAATAAAACACAATTTATTCGCTTTCTTAACCGTGAAGGTTTCAATCTAAAAAGTGACCTTATGTGCGTACATAGATATTTTAACTAAACAAAAGAAGTGACAATGGACAAGGTTTTTAATTTTGTTTATTTTAAAATAAAAACACATAACGTTAGTAGGTATTTAGCAGTTAGTGAATGAATATGTTTTTTTATATTAGTTAGTGAGTACATTAACATTGCTTTTGCTGAAAATAAAAAAAGCTGTTGTTGTTGACAAATTAATGCCAATGCTATTTGTTTTAATTCACCAAAAAGTAACAAAACAAAACAAACAAATACAAATAATTGAAAACAGCAGACGAGTGTAATCATAAATATATTTGATTCGCTGATTCTGATTCCATTAATGCCCGATTTTTTTAAAACTGAAATCTACCCTAATCGAACCTAAATTGATATAAAACAGTAAAACACAATTTTGGTTACAAAAATTTTTATTGTAAAATAATCCACAATAATTATTTCGCCACACTGTGGCTTCTTCAGGTGGAAGAAATATTTAAATTAAAACTAGACAATTGTCTTATATACAAAAATTTTTGATGGAGAGGGGGTACATGCCTACAATAACAAAGATTGACGGGAAAATATATACATGAAAATTTTGGTAGTTATTTAATAAATAAAACAAAACTTTAGATCCTAAAATATATGGTACATCATACATCCCTCTTCTTGTACAGGATCTTCAGAGTTTATGTTATCCAGATTGCGTTTTACTAAGTTTTATTATGGAGTTACAACAAGTGAAAGCCTCATCTATATGATTACTAAATTGGCATACCATAAACCACCCTAAATTAAGCTACCCTGACGTAATGTAACCAAACCCTTAAACTAAGCAAGTAAGGGTACTCCTAATATTCAACAAAACGGTGAAAAAAGTTATCCAAGAATAATATTACGAAATTATTGTAAAAAAGCAACCTTTTTTTGGAAAACCGCATTTTTTTACAACTTAATAATTATTTGAAATGAAAATAGAGACTTCATTGCGTCTCCCTTCTTTTTATATAGTTTTTCTTGTGAAAACTAATACAAACTCATTCCAATGAAATCAAATATTAGGCATTATGATTATGATACTCTTGAGTAAATTACTTGGATATTTTCAGTTATACATAAGTCACAAACAAATTAAACGTGAATTTAATGTAAATAATTCTTTTTACCTATGGAACGTGATTCCTAATATTTTTCCTTAGACTTATCTTATTACTGTGTTATGATCCACTCTGTATATGTATTTCGTTTTAGTACTTAATTATTTTACAACCGCTTTAATTACTATCACACTAATATTATAAAGGCGAAAGTTTGTGAGTGTGTGAGTGTGTATATTTGTTACTTCTTCACGTCTAAACGGCTGGAGCGATTTTAATAAAATTTGGTATGGAGTTAGCTGACACCCTGGATTAACACATAGCCTACGTTTTACTCCGGGAAAATATCTTATTCCTATGGGAAAGTCCATGAAAATGAATTCGCGGAATATACATGCGAAAGTAACTCCGTCTCTATGCTACTAAATCTCGCCTAAAATACTGAACCGATTTAAATGAAATTTGTTACAGAGATAGTCTAGAGCCTGACAAAGGACATAGGCTACTTTTTAATACGAAAAAAGGGTTTTAAGGGGTTGAAATAGAAAAGTTTGTGCGGAAATTTCGTAATTTTTAAAGATAGAAGCTTGAAACTTATTGTTTAGGCTTTCCATTAGATATAAATAAATACGACATTCAATGTTTGTAAAAATTTTACCCTAAAGGGGGTAAAATTAGCCGATGACAGTTTTTGTGTTATGACGTCGTCCAAATAAAAGCTTACGGCCCAGAAAATAAAAATATAGAAGAAAAAAATTTTAAATGCTGCCGATAGTCACTATTCCACGCGGACGAAGTCGCGGGCATAACGAGTTTTAATGCTATTCCTCAAACTCATTTTATTACTGCGTAATTGATAACATTTTTATAACCTTGAAAGACGGGATCACATGTTGACATAAAGGGCTGTTTTTGCAAAACGTCCATAAGATGAAATTTAGACTTGAATCTAAGAAGTAGATTCTTTTCATCTCATAAGACTCGATCAGTGTAGTAAGTTGCTTCTTTGCTGCCTGTTATTTTATTTTATTTTATACAAGAAATAAACTGTTGAAAAGTTCTGTGATTTTGTTTATTTAAAACAGTTCTACTAACAAGTAGAGTTGTACACAGCTTCTAATATTCTTCACAGTACATACAATTTGGCACCAAAACTATGGCGTCTTTCATAATTTTGGCTTCAAAACGTGACACAAGCACAGCATACGAGTTACGAGTTACGTTAGTTTTAGACCAAACCTTACTCACTTCTGACCCTCTGGTTCTGGTCTCATTAATGTATGACTCATTCAAAACTCTCCGTTTTTTTAAAGTAACCTAACCTAACGTAACCTAACCTAATCTTACTTAACCTGCCCCAATTAAATCTAACCATTCTATCCCACTTCTAACCCGTTCTCACAATTAAAATCTAACTTAACCTAACTTAACTTGACCTACCGTAACCTAACCTAACCAAGTCTGCCACCACCTATGCTAACTTTACCAACCCTGATGTAATCTAACCTACCCTAATTCACTTTTGACTGCTTCTGATCTTATTAGCATCTAATTCCTTTAAAACCCTAGCTTAATCAAACCTTACCCAGGGTAACATAGTCTAATATGAGCTATCACACCCTAGCCTAATTTAAAATTTAAAAAACTCACTTCTGACAACTTGTTGTTTCTGATCCCGCTTATACCTGAGATCTATTCATTATTATTGACTTATTACCTAATAATTGTTAATTAACGATCATAACACTTTCAAACATTTAATTTATCGTTACTAATTTTACCTATACTAGTTCCCTAATTAACTAAGGATTTACAGATGATCATATAAAAACAGACGATGTTAAAATGTAACGTTTTATAAAAAAAAGATTCCTTTTATCCAAAAATGGTAAAAAGGGCAATTTATGTTAAATTTATTGTACACAGGTACTTACCAGCCACCTAAAACCAACGAATAAAATATTCACCCCTCTCACTTTCAAATCACATTCGTCCTAGTTTGTGATTCTAAAATGAGAATCCATTTGGCATCCTATAAGTTTTATTGTATTTTTATACTCCAAATAAACCATCAATGTGGCAGTCAGCACTTTGAATGATTTTTTTATAGCACCAGAGGCTGAAGCGAGTGGGACGCAGCGAAAAACGTAGGTAGGAACATGATGTGTCGACACGGACGAAAGTGAAAACATGTTTTAAATCACGTTTTATTTCGCCAAAATATAAATAATAAACAAAAAATTTTGTTTCACTTGCAAATAGTGAAAATTTTTAAAAAAATGTCAAAAAGTCTCGGAAAAACAAAGAGGGATTCAATATTTCGCCCTTTTTGCACGAATTAGACACAAAAATCGCCTAAATGATAGCTAATTATAACATTATAAATAGGTATAATGTATGTAGAAGCTTGCTAGGAAATAACTCGAACATTTTTTTTGTGGTTGTAGAAATTAAAAATTAGAATGTGCAAAACATCTGCAAGGTTCTAAGAAATTGGCCCAAGTATTTAGATCCGAAGGATGCGGGGTGGCGGTGGTGCTGATGACCATAAGTATTTTTGGGCAATGGACGATAGCGCGCTGCGGTCATCAGGAATAAATTCAGGTAGTCAAATATTACAGGTCAATTGCGCGCGGTTTGCCAAGACTTTGTAGAGTCAACTGCGCGCTCGGTAATTTTATTTAATTTATATAACAGTTTTTAAAGAAAAGTCTCTGAAGATCTTAAAAATATGTTTATATACAATTTGTTACAAAAACTCCAATACATGATGAATAAGAGAATGACAAGACCACGACAACACCTACTTCGTTCGTGTTGTCTTTACATACCGTAACCTTTTGATCCTACAGAATGAAACAAAATAATTCTTTAGTTACCTACTAATTATAAGTCAAGGTGAATATTAAAACCCGAACTAAATACATTTATTTCAAATCTTTGTTGGTTTCTAATATGATTGAACTATTTATTGATAAAAAAGGCCCAGGGGGCAATAATTTAATAATCGCGCGCAACTGTCCCATCAGTTTTAGGGTCAGTTTTGTCACACCAGGGAGTAAACTGACCGCAGCGCGCAATTGACTTACACTCGTATTTTTTAAGTAAATTTTGAAAAAGAGAAAAGTCTGAGATTCGACATCAAACCAAAGAGGTCGACTCTGACCATAAATTTTAAAAAATTGTAGTGCACCTTCAAAAAACAAAATCGTTACCAAGTTGTAAATATACAATTGTGAATATGTAAATAAATGAATAAAAAACAATATTAGTTGCATTCTAACAAAAAAAATGAACTGAAACTTCAACACGGCGTGTTAACTTGTGTGTTAAGGCGCAACAATGTCAAGTATGACGAACCGAACCTATTAGGGCAGAGGTCGCCAAAGTAGTCTATATAGACCCCCAGGGGTTTATTTAACAAAAGCGGGGGTCGATCAGAAACGGAAGTGTTGATTGGGGGTTGAAGAAAAAACAGTTCTTAATACGCAAATCACACATACCTAATTGAGTATGTATAAATATAATGCAAAAATATGTAAAACTTTACGAAATAACTCAGCCATTTATGCTAGCATTTCCAAGTTTTTATATGGTTGAAGCCGGTTTTAGTCACGTAAATTCAATCTTAACTAGGTAAGTACAGAAATAAATTAAATGTGGAGTTTCGAGGGGGTTAAAGATTAAAATTGACCAATTTTGAACCCAATATAGCGAACCTTGCAAAAAACACCAGACACACCCATCTCATTAATTAAGAAGCAATAAATCTGTAGTTATTTTACTTACTATTTCTACTTATTTATAATTACTTATTATTTAATAAATTTAATTTAAATTTCACCATTAATATATTTTTCATAAAACAATTGTTACACAATGTACCTACCAATAATTTAATAAATTTTTAAATTCATAACATAAATGTACAACACAGTATCTAATAGTTTTATTTTAATTAACAGAAAATTACTTTTATGGTGGTCGATGGAGATATCGAAAAATTATATAGGGGTCGATGATCAAAAAAGTTTGGCGACTCATGTATTAGGGTGACCTGTTCTCAGTATTAAAATGCTATTGTAACTAAGATGTTAAACAATAATGTTAATCTCCTATTTCCAACGAAATTATTTTAGAGCTTACTTATACTACGTATTTTTTGTTAAAATCGGATGAAATATTATGTTAAAAACAACTAATTGTTCTGTTATTTTTTTATCAATTAATTATGCAGTTTAATACCTAATAAAATACAATAAACTTTGGTGCTGAAACAAACAATTCAACACCATCCTAGGTTTACTTTCAAAACCTAACATACTCAAGAAATTTATTATTTTTTTTAATAGAACCCCATGTAGGTATATTATTGCATTTTTGGATTTGGAAATGTCTGTTTTGATAAGGTTTATAATACCTAAACCTTAGGGTTTTTTAAATAATTTGAATTTTATCAAAATCTAACCTGATTTTCACGTTTCAAATACTTAAGAAGTATTTAAGTTATGTAAGCGAAATTTACAATGAAGTGTAGCAATAGATCATATTTTATATCCCAATTATAATAAATTCGTCATCTTGTACAGGGTGTCCAAAAATTAGTACTACTTAAGTAAGAACTTTAAGGGGTTGTAACTTGATTAATTTAAGTGGAACGCAATATTTTTTAAAATACCAATAAATGTATTTTTTAGTTTCCAATCGATTGGTGTTAGGGTGTTTATAAGCTAAGTCTTCGCGTTTTTATAGGAAACGCTAAATAATTGTTTTTTTTTTTGATTACGTTCTAAAACATATTTATATAGACTTATTAAGTATAACATAAAACAAATAAAATATTTATAACAGGTGTTCGAAATGTCGACCATCGATTTTGATAGCATTCAAATTATTTGGACAACCTTAAGGTTTAGGTATTATAAACTTTATCAAAACACATACTGATTTTGATCGGAGAATCCAAAAATGCAATAATATACATGGAGTTCCATTGAAAAAAAAACATAACTTTGATATTTTTAGGTCATTTATAACACCCTGTATAATATGAAAATAATTTTAAAAAGTAACCATTTTATTATTACTCCCATATAACCGTGTTTTTATTCCCAATTAGAACACCTTTTCCTATGTTGCAAAAGTCTTTTTTCAAACTTCTACTAATAAAACTAACCACGTAGATACAACAAACTCACGTAACAAAATCTGTAAAATAATAAACGAGTCCAGAATACAGCGTTTTATTCTTCTTGTATTTATTTACACTTAGTTGTGAGGTCTTGCAAATTTCGATCAGTCTTCCGATCTATCATTCAGCGATTTTATTTTTCATATACATATAGTAGTAATACGACTGACACTAACGTGTAAATTTATATATAATTTTTTTTAATACTTTAAAAACTTTTAATAGTGATTTCTTGATGAAACATAATAGAGTAGATAAGACAACCTTTGCATATGGACAGGGACACTTAGACAATTAAACAAATTTCTTTTATTTCCTAACTCATTTAACAATAAAATACAATTTACTTTGGAGATAGAGGCGAACGCCACAATTAGTTTTTTAGATATTAAGATACTTAAAACTAAGTTCTGTAAGTTTTGATATTTATTGAAGTGTCATCATTCCTGCCTCTTCCAATCAGTCTTTCACTATAAAAATGTCAGTCTTTCATAGTCTTATACATAGGCTGGTTAATATCCCATTATTAGATCAAAATTTTTATAAAGAACTGAACATTATTAAACACATTGCCGTAAACAACGGTTACAAAGTGGGCATCGTAGATAATATTTTAAAGAAAAAACTTAGAACACAAGCTACAAAAATTGTTAGGAAATAGTTTAGTAGTTAAAAATGTCAACCGCTTTTGTGCCTTAAATTATATTAAAAACACCAGTCATAAAATTTCAAATAAATTTAAGAATTCAGATTTTAATGTTATAGAAGTAAATAAACAAACATTAAGTAATTTTATGGTCAATAACAAACAAAAATTGGATAAACTTCAAAAAAATGGCATTTATAAATTAAATTGCAACAAATGTGATGCTATTTATATTTATGTATTTTACTTTATATTTCAGCCACTATATACAGGGTTTTTCAAGTTGATGGGCTATTAGAAGTATATGAATTAGTAGAAGGAATAAAATTCTGAAACTTGGGCTCATTTGGTTATTGTTTATGGCGCTTCTTTTAAAAATATTTTCAAGTTCGATTTACATCCGGTTATACCGGAAGTCGATACTAACTTTGTTATTTTAAATGGAATGGTATATTTTTCACGCTGAATTCGAATACAACGTGTAATTCTAAGGTAAGTTTGGTAACCAACTTGTACACCTATGACGATCGGTTTCTGAGTTAATTTAATTTATAGAAAAAAAATCGCTACCGCAACCCAAATTATAAAAAATCATAACTTCCACAAAATACGACTTAGAGTGTTGAAATTTTTACTGGTAATAGCTGAATATTAGTGCTAACGCCTTGACAAAATTGAATTAAATAATTTATACAGGGCGTTCAAAATAAAATTCTAAAATTGAAAAACTTCAAACACGAATTATATCGTTTTTCAAATGGCACCTACTATTTTTTATTTTTTCAATCGATTCCTTTTTTAAATTAATTTTAATAAGAGTGTGCCTTGGACAATTGACAACTAACGACAATCAAAGCAAAATCACAGTAAAACCTTTTTTATCGCTTAATTTCTGTTGGGGAGATGTTCGAGACAAATGTTTGAAGTTGAAATTTTCGTTTTTGATTATCTTATGTAACAGAAATTGATCGAAAAGGCGATTTTTAGCTTCATTTTGCATTAATTACCGTTAGTTGTCATTTTTCCAAGGCTATTTCAAGTAATAATTCAAAATTACTCGAAAATTTTCAAACAAAGCAATAGGAAGTATCCATATAGATCGAAACAGGATAAAAAAAACAGTCGATTGAAAAAATAAAGTATGGTATGTGCCGTTTGAAAAAACGAAGTTATTCGTGTTTGAAGTTCTTAAACTTTAGAATTTTATTTTGAACGCCCTGTATAAATTATTTAGTTCAATTTTGTCAAGGTGTTAGCACTAATATTCACCTATTACTAGTAAAAATTTCATCAGTCTGAATCGTATTTTGTGGAAGTTATGATTTCTTTATAGTTTGGGTTGCGGTAGCGATTTTTTTTCTATAAATTAAATTAACTCAGAAACCGATCGTCATAGGTGTACAAGTTGGTTCACAAACTTACCTTAGAATTACACGTTTTATTCGAATTCAGCGTAAAAAATATACCATTCCATTTAAAATAACAAAGTTGGTATCGACTTCCGGTATAACCGGATGTAAATCGAACATGAAAATATTTTTAAAAGAAGCGGCATAAACAATAACCAAATGAGCCCAAGTTTCAGAATTGAATTCCTTCTACTAATTCATATACTTCTAATAGCCCATCAACTTGAAAAACCCTGTATATCAAGAGTCGTTTAAATTTGGAAGGATTCAATTAGTCGTCGAGTTATCGTAGCTAAATTACAATTGAGCTACTGCAAATGTGAGACAATTACCATTGACTGGTCTAATTACGTATTATTATTAAACATCTTCACTAATAACTAATTCTCTTAATCAACGTATTAATCTTGATTAAGGTAATTTGATTGACTTACATTAAATAAAGCCAGGTGGACACATCAAACAATGGCGGTAAACGAAAACTTACTAACGATAAGTACCTAAGTATCCTCAGTACATTACATTACATACATCGTATATCTTCATGTTTCAATTACATGCTGTAACAGTAATTGCGTGAAGTAGGCAGAATATACAGCGTAATTTTTCGTTAATAGGACATTGTCATTTTTTTTTTATTCACAAAACCTCTTCACACGCAAAGTGGATATTAAAAATGTTTAAGGCACGTAATGAATAATAGATGGATCAATTATTGTAGTTGAGGTGTAGGCAACGGTAAATAAGATTAAATTACATATAATATCTTATTTGCCATTTATTGTGATTGTACGTATCTAATTTTGTTTTACTAAAAATATTTACTTTAGGTACCTACAGAACCCATAGCCGCAATTGATCACGAAATTACCCATAATTTTACTTTCAAATGTTTAAAACAAGTGAGAAGAAATATTTCGAGGAAATTAGGTACACATAAAAAAGGAAATTTTTCTGTAACGTAAATTCAGTTGTCTCTAAAGATGGACCAATTAAAATTGCTGGAGATTGTTGTGTAAGTACCTGAGAAGGGTTTCAATGGGTCAATTTTCATTTAAACTAATTCCACCTCAAGATAAAGATTCGATGAAGATTTCAAGGTTCTTGTTTCTTTTTAGTTTTTAATGATAGGCAGAATTTAAGCTTAAAAATCCTTAATACAGTATTAACTAATATTGTAATTATAATCTACTGAAGCTTGAGTCTTGTGTGTTGCCACTTATTATTTATCTTATAGAATCTTCCACTACTCTTTCCCTAATTTGCATTTTATTAGAAAGAAGTACCCCGGACTATATTTTAAGAAGGGAAACAAAATGTGGAAAAATGGTGGAAGATACAAGAAGAAGGGTTGTACAATATGAAGAAATATTGGGAGAATTATCGGAAGGGGACTTAAGAAAGCAGATATGGAGGAAAAAGGTATTGGGGATCGGGACAAAAAATAAATATGATGTGGAAAGGGATAAAGCTTTAACAGAAACGGCAATAAGTAAAAAACAAATGGAGGAGTGGAGAGGAAAGGGATTGAATGTTAGTAGGATAGTGGAAAAAAGATGTAATGAAATAGTAAGAGGTGAGGATTTGAGAAAAATATGGGAATCAAGATACGCGAAATGTATGAGGGAGTTTATTTGGGAACAATGGCAAGGGGATGAGGTGCCAGGATATCTAAGAGAAGGAAAAAGTATAGAGATAATAGCTAGATTCAGAATGGGGAATGAGTGTAATGAGAATAAGTTTTGGATGGAAGAAAGTAAGAGATTGTGTAGAGTATGTAGAGAGAAGAATGAATCAATGGAACATGTATGTAGGATCTTATATTTGTTGCCTAGGTTGTTGAAATAAAAAGGCCTCCGAATTGGTTGATGGAAAAGAATAATTACGTATATTAAGCTGGTAAGTGAGTCTTGATGAATGTACAGTTGCAGATAACAAAAGTGCGGTTAATATGAACAACTTTTAATCGACAATCTCTGAACGGCTTTACTTCACAATAAATTATTATTAATCTCCCAGTTAGCAGTAGAATGCCCGCTCTTTCCGCTCTCCTCGGGAATCATATTATCAGCATCATTACTACAACCAGTCGCAAAAGAATGACTCACATTGTACCGTGAATAAAATAAACAAATGAAAGCGTAACTTGTTAAAATAAAGTAAGATATACCTACAGTTATGAACAAAAATGATAATAAGCAGGATTAAATGAAATCCCACATGTATTAGAAGAAGTAACAGGAAAAAATGAGACAAAAGAACTTAGAAAGGTAATCAGTGGCGGTTTTACTGTAGGTGCATTTGTTCAGTTAATCCCATTAAAAATTGAACTAGTTACACCATATAATTTTATCCTTTTAATATTTATTATATTATTGATGATTATCGTATAATATACATCTATTTTACCATTTCATAGTTCATAGTTACAAAACACCAACCCGTAACCCATAGAAAATATTTAAATTTTTGTTGTGTCGCTGACGACTTCACCTAACTTTTTTGGTTCAAGTTTTGATTCTGAACATATCACGAGAGTGATGCTCCTTTTGACGTCCATGTGTTAGAGAGAGAGGCGTCGTACGCGTGAAATGGAAGATAAAACACACTCAACATACAGCGTTTAGGTGCACTGCACGAGAAGCCGGAATCAGCCGGAATAATGTCGTGCTACGTCGGCACGGCTACCCGACATTCTGCCAGGGTTTTGCAACTTCGGTTAGCCTGCCAGCCTGCCACCTGGTGAAAATGTCCAGTACGAGTCAATTTTGAAGGCTCTGGAAGCTAGTGTTGGTAGGAACTGATAGTAAAAAAATTATGTTCAGATTTCAGAGTTCAAAGTCCACTAATTGTAAATGACGCACAATTTATTGCACAATACGTGTTAATTAAAATATTAAGTAAATGATGGAGTCGTGTTCGGTAAAATATATTAAAGAAAATTCAAATAATTTTCAAAATCGTTTCGAAATAAAGAAAAGGGGTCCACCTCGCCCAAAACTACAGCTGACACAGGAGTGTACCTTAAAAAATAAAAAGTTCAAACGTGTTTTTGAAACAGTATAAAAAACTTCGTCGTTGTGTGGGTGTAATAAATTAAACGCATTATTTTGCTTTCCGTGCCTATTTTTGCCGGTAATCCTGTTGAGTGTGTTTGCTAATTCAAAACGTAGACGAATGGATTTCCTGTATAAGTAAACGTAAGGTTTTTATTTATTGTGTTATTAAATGCCATAAGTATTTGTTTCTTCTAAAAATATTAAAAATCTTCGCCTGCGGCGCATTTACAACATAGTGGAATACGCTTCATGTTCTGATATTACCTACATGTTATTAACTTTGTGAACCCCCTTCGTATTCGACCACGAGCCGTCACTGGTAATAAATACAGATGATAATGGTCTAACCCTATTAAAACAGATTTTAGCAAACAGAGGCAAGGAAAGGGAGGGAGGGTAAATACAAGAAAAGGAAGGAGAAAAAAAGGAAGTTCTTAGTATCTTTATATTGTATAATGCTAAAATTATGTATGATTTAGAATAATTTTTTTTTTGTAGATCTGTATAAATATAAATCAGTCGGCGCATGTCAACTTCATTCAAAACGCCACGTTCGTCACAATATTTTAATTAGGTACCAAGAATGATAACAAAAATCGTTAACTGAGAACACCCGGCTGTCATGAATAAAATTCTTAGTCCCTTCAATTCCGTTATAACCGAGTTAAGATTTAATAGTAAGATTACAAAAAAAGAAGAAAAGCGATAAAATCTGTTTTCTTGTTCAACATACATTTTACAAATTACCCGGTAATAAAAGTTTGCAAAACCGTAAATTTATTTTTAGTTGTCTTAAGTAACTGAAGCACATACGTACATATGTTCATAAACTTTACGAGTATTAAGCAATTTAAATTTGAAATTGTGTAACGAGATATCCAACTTCAAAGAGCTGCGCGCAATACAAAGATTTTAATTAAACCAAAAATAACAATTTAATATCGCTCATTTTTGATAAAACTGTGCAAAAAGGACATTGAAAAATGTAATTTAATTTCAGTGTGCGAAATGAAAATAAAATTGGCTGAAAAAGGCACGAAAAGAAAATATACTTTAATTTACAATGTTCCTTTATTGTGTACTTAGAAGACTAGAAGTTACGTTACTTACTACTTATAAACTGTGAGAAAATTTATAGCACTAGAAAAATCACTCATTAACTTCAATTCGCTTGTTTTTTATTTCTAATTTATTGATAATGACGAAGAAAAGTGTTGCGTAATTACGTTTTTTTTCTTTGTACAAAAAGAGACACGCTTAACCTCATTATGCTCAAAAATCCACAAAAAACAACTTACCATAATAATAAGTCCTTGAGTCATTAATTCGACGCATATAGGTACCTTAGGTACATTTCAGTTATAATTACCTATATACTAATTACTTATTCGGGTAAAGTGTAAAGTTTTAAAATTTGAAGTAGATACCTACCCAGAAAATTTTCAAGATTGATTAAAAATGGGCTGTCATTAAACCAAAACATACTTTTAAAAGTGAGGAGTCTGGTGCTAGTCCAACCCATTGTATTTCTTGTTAATAGGGTTATCTTCTTGTAGCTTTCAGTTTATTCGAATGGAAAAAATCATCATATTTATCATAATTAAAAAAATAAAACCCCTAACCTAACTTATAATATTTATGTAGGTACATAATTAAACAATCTAGTTAGGTATTTTTAAATATTTAACACAACAACTCCCACGTTTCGCCTCTGGTTGGAAGACTTTATCAAGATAGATTTTATTACAGTTATGTTTACGTATTTGAAATTTTTCTTTTTGAACTGCAAAACTTACTCACCTCGATAAAATGTCCCAGCAAGAGGCGAAACGTTGGCGTCTTTTCCAAATGAAAATTGTAAACCATGACTGTGTCTAGTACGTACCTGAAAATAACCCTGTCTAAACTCATATTTATTGCAAAAAATTACATTCAAAATGTAAAATTATTATCAGTCTCCTGGCATGTCACTTTGGGAAAGTGAAAGCTACAAGTAAACTGAATAAGTATTGTTTTCGAGTATGTAAAAAGAATTTTACACACCAGTAGTGATTTTCGTATTAGTATTATTTCACTGTGTAAGTAATAATTTTTTTTTATATTTTATTCAAGATATTCTATTAAATTTTGTCCTTCAAATTTTCTACCGTTTTACTATCAGACCAAAACACTTTAAAATTCGAGAAATATATATTTCTATCAAGCTATCGTTCTTCACAGTAATCAATTTAATTCCATAAATAAATACAATAATATGAGAATGAGAAACTGTTATATTCAGTCAATGTATCAGTTTCCTGTTAGTAATTTGGTGAAAAAATATCGTGAAAATAAATAATTTTACAGTTGTATAAGTCGTGCATGTGTTGCCTCGTGATAAAGGACTTTTTGTTTTAAGCACCATTTTGCCATTTTTCTATTGAGAATATTATCAGTCTCCTGGAAACTTTAAAAACATATAAACATATGAAATAAATATCGATAGAATATTGTTGTAAATGACTTTAAAAAGTTTAATTTGTTATTAAAAATTATAAATATTCTTTTATATATCCAATAATCAATATTGTGAATTAATGGTTTTAATAATAGTAAATGATGATTATAAATGACTACACAAGTTTTTTGCTCTTGTGCAACGAAATTTTAAAATGTTATAAACGTCAAATTCCGTGGGATTTTCTCTACAACGTCTGGTCAATTATTATTTTGATGTAGGTACGTATAAGTTTTCAATGGCCATAAAATTCATAATTTTTAATTTTTTGACTGGCCACTTTCAGAGTGTGAAAAATGTCCTAAACTTAAAGAATACCAGCCAAGTGCGAGTCGAACTCGCGCACCGAGGGTTCCGTACAAACCTGTATATATGTGATGTAACTAAAAATTTAAGGTTTTCAGAATTTTTCCCTTATATGTGCTATAAAACATTGCTTCATGCCAAATTTCAAGATTCTAAATCGACTGGAAGTACCCTTTAGGTTTTGATTCCCTTGCGAGTAGTTGCGAGTTTGAAAATATGCGGCTTAAATTGCTGTTTCTTTTGATTGCGTTGACATAGAAGTTTGATTTTGTTACTGCTTAAAGGTATTATAGACCTGAGTATTTGATATGAATTTCAATTTAATACCTCTACGCGTTCATGAGGAAAGGGGTAGTAACTTTAAAATTATTAAAAATATTTTTATTATATGATGTAACTAAAAATTTACAGTTTTCGCAATTTTTCCTTTATCTGTGCTATTATAAGACGTTGCTTCGTACCAAATTTCAAGATTCTGAGTTCACGGGAAGTACCCTGTAGGTTTTGATTCGAAAATTTGCGGAAATTTGCGGCATAAACGGCTGTATCTTTTGATTGCGTTGGCTTAGAAGTTTGATTTTTTCACGGCTCTAAGGGACAATAGAGCTGAGTATTTGGTATAAATTTTAGCTTGATACCTCCACGCGTTCCTGATAAAAAGGGTCTTGACAGACGGACGGACGGACGGACGGACGGACAACGAAGTGATCCTATAAGGGTTCCGCTTTTTCGTTTTGAGGTGCGGAACCCTAAAAAAAACTACTTGCCAAAATTTAGATATAAAAAAAATGTCATTCCGTTATTTACTTTATTTTCTTCCTCCATACGTAGAATTACCCCAATATAAATACCTTACCACCCTTGCTGCTCAGATTATTTATCTTTATTTTGGGTTTATTCAAATTCCCACTTAATCCAACCACACAAATGAAAGGACTTACCGGGTAAGACAGTAAAAAATGTCCTTAGCCCTTTTATAAATCGATTATCTATAACCATGATACAAAAGTAATAATAAATGAAGCTTTTGGCTAAATTTTTAGACCTCTAGGTAGTCACATGACCTCACACGGTCATATTTCATGATTGCCAGCTTTTTAAGCATATCTTAGCCATTTTTGAAATTTTTTTAGAAAGTTCACTTTTGTGGTAATTTTTTCAAATTTTAAAATGCTGTAAATGCTATGTCCTATACAATTACAAAAAACCTTGTTCCCCAGAAAATTTAAAAACCGACATATTGACCAAAAATAGTTAAATTTCATTACCAATTTTTAAATAAATCCTAGTTCAATGAAACATGGAATACGTGGTGAAAAATTACAAATTATTTATAGGGCGAACTTTCCATTCTGATACCACTTCCTTATTTTCCTAAGCGGATTTTTTTTCAAAATTAAAACAGTGATTTCCACATTTTTGCGGTAATTTCAAATATTTTCATAATCGTGTTAGTGAACAGGAGGTGCAAGAAAAAGATAAAGGCATTTTTTACCATCTTAACCAGCAAGACCCTCTCTACAAACAATAGTATGCACTATGCAGGTAATACAAAAATTGTAACCAGTATATGATTAACTGTATCTAAGTTTACTTGATGGAAATTCATGATTCACTTAATAACAAATAAAACACAAATTTAAATTTCCACAATGAAGCCTTAGTAAGGTGAAACAATTGTTAAGTACTTGGTAATATATTGTGGAAATTTAAATTTGTGTTTTATTTGTTATTAAGTGAATCATGAATTTCCATCAAGTAAACTTAGATACAGTTAATCATATACTGGTTACAATTTTTGTATTACCTGCATAGTGCATACTATTGTTTGTAGAGAGGGTCTTGCTGGTTAAGATGGTAAAAAATGCCTTTATCTTTTTCTTGCACCTCCTGTTCACTAACACGATTATGAAAATATTTGAAATTACCGCAAAAATGTGGAAATCACTGTTTTAATTTTGAAAAAAAATCCGCTTAGGAAAATAAGGAAGTGGTATCAGAATGGAAAGTTCGCCCTATAAATAATTTGTAATTTTTTACCACGTATTCCATGTTTCATTGAACTAGGATTTATTTAAAAATTGGTAATGAAATTTAACTACTTATTTTTGGTCAATATGTCGGTTTTTAAATTTTCTGGGGAACAAGGTTTTTTTGTAATTGTACAGGACATAGCATTTACAGCATTTTAAAATTTGAAAAAATTACCACAAAAGTGAACTTTCTAAAAAAATTTCAAAAATGGCTAAGATATGCTTAAAAAGTTGGCAATCATGAAATATGACCGTGTGAGGTCATGTGACTACCTAGAGGTCTAAAAATTTAGCCAAAAGCTTCCTTTATTATTACTTTTGTATCATGGTTATAAATAATCGATTTATAAAAGGGATAAGGACATTTACTACTGTCTTACCCGGTAAGTCCTTTCATTTGTGTGGTTGGATTAAGTGGGAATTTTAATAAACCCAAAATAAAGATAAATAATCTGAGCAGTAAGGGTGGTAAAGTATTTTTATTAGGGTAATTCTACGTATGAAGGTAGAAAATAAAGTGAATAACGGAATGATATTTTTTTATATCTAAATTTTGGCAAGTAGTTTAGGACATTTTTCACACTCTGAAAGTGGCCAGTCAAAAAATTAAAAATTATGAATTTTATGGCCATTAAAAACTAAGACGTTGTAGAGAAAATCCCACGGAATTTGACTTTTTTGGCATTTTAATATACAGAAAATTTCATTGCACAAGATCAAAAAACTTGTGTAGTCATTTATAATCATAATCTACTATTATTTAAACCATTAATTCACAATATTGATTATTGGATATATAAAAGAATATTTATAATTGTTAATAACAAATTAAACTTTTTATACACAATACAAGTTATTGAAAGACTTGTAAAGTCATTTACAACAATATTCTATCGATATTTATTTCATTTGTTTATATTACTTGAGTCTAATCCTGTTTTTAAAGTTGCCAGGAGACTGATAATATTCTCAATAGAAAAATGGCAAAATGTTATATTCACGATATTTTTTCACCAAATTCTTAACAGGATACTGATACATTGACTGAATATAACAGATTCTCATTCTCATATTATTGTATTTATTTATGGAATTAAATTGATTACTGTGAAGAACGATAGCTTGATCGAAATATATATTTCTCGAATTTTAAAGTGTTTTGGTCTGATAGTAAAACGGTAGAAAATTTGAAGGACAAAATTTAACAGAATATCTTGAATAAAATATAAATTTTTTCCATTCGAATAAACTGAAAGCTACAAGAAGATAACCCTATTAAGAAGAAATACAATGGGTTGGACTAGCACCAGACTCCTCACTTTTAAAGGTATATTTTGGTTTAATGACAGCCCATTTTTAATCAATCTTGAAAATTTTGTGGGTAGGTATCTACTTCAAATTTTAAAACTTTACACTTTACCCGAATAAGTAATTAGTATATAGGTAATTATAACTGAAATGTACCTAAGGTACCTATATGCGTCGAATTAATGACTCAAGGACTTATTATTATGGTAAGTATGTTTTTTGTGGATTTTTGAGCATAATGAGGTTAAGCGTGTCTCTTTTTGTACAAAGAAAAAAAAACGTAATTACGCAACACTTTTCTTCGTCATTATCAATAAATTAGAAATAAAAAACAAGCGAATTGAAGTTAATGAGTGATTTTTCTAGTGCTATAAATTTTCTCACAGTTTATAAGTAGTAAGTAACGTAACTTCTAGTCTTCTAAGTACACAATAAAGGAACATTGTAAATTAAAGTATATTTTCTTTTCGTGCCTTTTTCAGCCAATTTTATTTTCATTTCGCACACTGAAATTAAATTACATTTTTCAATGTCCTTTTTGCACAGTTTTATCAAAAATGAGCGATATTAAATTGTTATTTTTGGTTTAATTAAAATCTTTGTATTGCGCGCAGCTCTTTGAAGTTGGATATCTCGTTACACAATTTCAAATTTAAATTGCTTAATACTCGTAAAGTTTATGAACATATGTACGTATGTGCTTCAGTTACTTAAGACAACTAAAAATAAATTTACGGTTTTGCAAACTTTTATTACCGGGTAATTTGTAAAATGTATGTTGAACAAGAAAACAGATTTTATCGCTTTTCTTCTTTTTTTGTAATCTTACTATTAAATCTTAACTCGGTTATAACGGAATTGAAGGGACTAAGAATTTTATTCATGACAGCCGGGTGCTGAACATTCGTGTTTTATTTCAATTTCTGCAGTACTTTATGTATACAGGTACGTGATGTTTAAGAGTTTAAGAAATACTAACTAATCAATTTAAAACTTTTAATGGAAAATTCATTATGAAACATTTTTTTCAACTAATATAATAAAATAAATACTAAAAATACCTACTTAAAGTAGTAGTAATTAAAAAAAAAAGTATTTCATAATATTAGACAAAGTCTATTGTTTCTTCAAAAATTGAAAACTTTTAAAGTACATTGAGAAATATTATGTACCTACATATAGAGTGATCGTTTTCAGCCCCTAGACGTATAGGTATAAGGACTGAATTGGAATATCGTTTTGAAATCTTGGTCGCTTGGGTTTTAAGAAATGAACGCTCACTCTGTATAATAAAAAGATGCTTTGTATATCTGAATATTTGACTTACTTTGAAAACACTCCTCTCTATTCCAGTAAATTAATAAATTCGGTAGGTACTAAATTTCACAATAATATAAAAATAAAGAATAAAAACACTTGTACATGATTTTCACAAATTATTTATTAATTTAGCAACATGTTTCACCTTAACTTAGGCTTCTTCAGGTTATTGAGTATTTACTTCAAATTGAAAACTACTTCTATAAGCTAACTTGTGGGTCTTGTCCTAAAATCTACATTGGTCAAACAGGGAGAACATTTAAAAAACGTATATAGAACAGATTCAACATATGCGAACCATGTAACTGTAGAAGGACATAGTTTTAATCAAAATTTGGAGATTTTACATATTATAAATAATAAAGGACAAAAATTAACGTTATTAGAAAATTTGGAAATAAATAGATATAAAAAACTATGAATAATTTTAAATGACCAAGCAGAATGTAACAACTCCCCTCTACTGAATTTGTTTTAACCCAATACCACCCCCTATTATCATTAGCTATTTAAGGACCTAAATGTTGTTTTCCTAGTTAGTTTGTAAATACTCAATAGCCTGAAGAAGCCTAAGTTGAAGCGAAACATGTTGCTAAAGTAATAAATAATTTGTGAAAATCATATACAAGTGTTTTTATTCTTTAATTATGGATTTTCACAAGTAAAAATCGAAACTAATCAATATATAAAAGTAAGCTAGCAAGTTAATATTAATGTTCAATAAAATTGGTTCCATCGAGATATTTCCTGTTGTGCCCATTCAAACGGAAAAACCTTTCATAGGAAACTATTAACAAATATTAGTCAACTGAACCAATTTCGATAGGTATGTAGTTAATTAATGAAAAACAGTAGCACGTGAACAAAAATCTAATTCACCAGACCTAGTAATTTTCAGAATATTAACGTAACAGTTAAGGACGATTAAATTTAATTTACATTAGGTAAAAAATATCAGTGTTAAAAGATTGAAATCGACGATGCGTTAATTTTCATTTTTCACGTAAAACAAATATAAGTACATTAAGAAATACAATAATATCTAAAGTAAAAATATTTAAAAAATAAAACAAGTAAAAAGTTTCACCAATTTAATAAAAATCTGACATGTTTCGGTCACATCACTCTTACCTTTGATAATGGTCATGTGACCGAAACATGTCAGGTTTTTATTAAATTGGTGAAACTTTCTACTTGTTTAATTTTTTAAATTTTTAAATTCAGTATGTTTCACAACAGTTGCACCCCCGAAAGTTTTGATCATCATAGATTTCAAATAAATTTACGGGTAAATTGTGATTTGAAATTGATACATTTTTAAGGTTTAGTTTGTTTCTAGAAGCGATATTCCAAATTGGTGCCTATCCAGGCGTGGTGTGGAAAATCTGAATTCCTATTGGACAAATGGAAAATAATGTGAAGGCAAAAATTATAGATCGTAAGATTTGCAACTATTTTTGTCGGGGGGTTTAACTCTCTGTAGTTCGTACTCAAAAAACAGAGAGTTGCCAAAATACAGTTCCTTCAAATTTTGACTTTGAAAAGGTGAGATTGACATAAAACTTGATAACTTCAGGGATCTCTGGAGAGTTGCAAGTTAAATGTTAAAAATAAGTTCTACATTTTTTGTTCTCACACTGCTTTCCCCTTCGACAACAAGAATCGAGATAAATCAATTATATTTTTTTAAATAACATGTTTCCACAGCAAGTTTTGATGATTAAGCCAGTTGAGAATATTACCAATAGTCGATGGTAGAAGCTAACACATGTTGAAATTTAAATAAAAGCAGTTAGTTTCAAAAATATTGGTTGACTTATATATACTCGTAGTTTGTAAATTTTTAAGTTTGTCAAATCGTCGCCAGACGAAACAATTTTGTGGTGTTTGCAAAATAATAACTGCTTTTATTTAAAATTCAAAACGAAAATATTACCGTTTGGACCACCAAAAGTAACAGGCTTTCCTTATTTTTTTCAATCTGTCCCTTCATATTCCCATAATTTGACTATACAAAGGCAAAAAAAAACTATTTTTTACTTAAAACCATTTTTACTTCCTCTTCTTCTTACGTTAGTCTAATTGAATTAATGTTTGTCGTAATATTTAACAGAATTTATGGAAATTAGTTATTATTAGACACAAAGATCGTGAGTGACTTTTGATATCACAAATACAGAATTTTGATATTAAACAATTAAAAAAAAACACAATTTTACCGAACGCTATTTTTGTATAATCTTGAATCTATTGATAAAAAAATATCCTACCGTTAATACTATTTTTAGTAATAAATATTTATGAAAAACTAGCAGCAATACCCGGCGTTGCCCGGGTAAGAATATATTACACGTTTGATGGAACATTCTAGAATATTCCCGAATTTAGAACTATCCAGAACATCCCATAATGATTCAAAACATTTTCTAACCTTTTTTAACATTCTGAAACATTCTTGAATGATCTTCAAGATTCTGGAACATTCTTGAACATTGCCAAATCATTCTGAAATGTTATAATAAAACATTCTTTTACTTATTAGAACATATTTGAACTGCCTGTAACATTCTAAAAAAATCTGCTTCATTCTCATCCCCACTCCGTGCTGTTGTTTGCTGGGTGAGTAGTGACATCAGTAGACGCCTGGCGGGGATGACTAATCGATTGATAATAATTGATCACTTATCGACCACTGAGAGTTGAAGATTATTACAGTACTAATATCGCTATTAAAAAATGGGGGTTGATCGTAGAGGGATGAAAATTAACGGTTGTATGTATTTTTGTATGCTGTATCATAAAAAAATAAAAACAAAAAATTTTGTCTAAAAAATTTAGGGGTGGACCACTTAACATTTAGGGGGATAAAAAATAAATGCATTTTGGAGGAGTTTAATTACAAACACCGTGACACGAGAATTTAATATATTAGATATTTTCGACCAAGGCACATTTCCCAAGTCATTATTGCTTATTAACAAAATTATTTTTTGACCAATCAAAATCCTATTATTTAACAACTTTCTTAAAACAAGAAAATCAACTGAAATAAGAAGGTAAATAAAACACTAAATCCCAAAGTTCCATAAGAAGACGTTTAAAAACTCTAGGGCAGAGGTTCCCAACCTTGTGCCCGCGGGCACCATGGCTAATTTAAAATATGGATTATTTTTATTTATTTGTCATGCGGCATATAAAATTGAATCATTTTTCGGTTCGACATATTTATGCGAATCATTGTTTTCAAACATGAACTTAATAAAATCAAGATATAGATCTCGACTCACCGATGAGCATCTTTATGATTGTATGCTAACAGGATTATCGTCATACTCTCCTAATTATGAAGCGCTGGCCAATTATATGCAATGCCAAAAATCACATTGACATATTCCACATTGATAGTATATTTTTTATAAAATGTTTTTTTTTTGTATTTGTTTAATTTGTTTAAGTTTTGCCAATTTTCTTCGTGTGTATGAAATTTTAATAATAATTTATTATTTTGAAATATTTTTGTTTATTATTAATTTACAAATTATGAATATAAGAAAATAAATTATGGGAAAATGCGAAGTTATGGAAGGAGTTTGTTGATAAAAAATAGGTGGTGCCCGACACCTTACCGATATTTTAGAATGTGCTCTAGAGTACAAAAACGTTGGGAACCCCTGCTCTAGGGTCTCATTCTCAGTTAAAAACTTGAGTTCAAACTACAATTTTTTTTTGTGGAACGTCAATCTATGTGCAAACTTTTAATTAGGAGGAGAGCAGTTATTTAATTTTGTCAAAAATAAAACAAAATAGTTTCAGAATATTCATAACTATAGGTATTAGAACAATTCTAACCAAAACATTTTTTTATGGTCCAAAGTCTTCCTACTTGGCAAATATTTTAAATTAAGTAAGTAAATGAAAACTAAAATCAATCTAATCTACATACAAACTTTTATGAGAACAGTGATTACCTAGTTAGGTCTCATCTCATGTGTGTATTTTTTTTATCTATCACTAATACGAAGACTTGGCATCAAAGAAATATAAAATAAGAAAACAATTTTATCGAAGGTTATTTACATGAAACGTAAAGTTTATTAATACCACACTTTCCAACAGTTAAGAGATATTAAAAACCATTTACGTCAGATGCATTTTACCTCTAAAATAAAATTCTTGATTTAATAAAAAATTTAAAACAAACAAAATAATTTTAAGGTAAACTAGATAGTCCTCTTATGTATTTGTCAATTGTTTCAAAATAAAAATAATGAAATAAAACACTAAAACCCAAAATTCCTCATTGAAAAGTTTAAAAACCAAAAACTTGTTTCAACACTCAGGGTCTCACCTCATTTTGAGACTAAGTACAGATACTTTGTACTTAGACATAACAATAAACATGTTCAAATTTCTTCAAAAACAATGATTTTTGAAATTGTAAACTACGTACCTATATGCAAGCTTTTATGAGGATTGTAATTATTTGATTAGGTCTTCTTTGTATTTTTTTATCCATCACTAACACCAAGTTTTGACTTTGAAAATTAAAAGAAAAGATACACTTTTAACAGACGTTATTTGTATGAAATTGAATCTATGTCCAACCGTTAAGAAACATTAAACATTAAAAATATTTTCATCAGATCATCGCATTAAAAAAAAAAACATTTGATACTTTTTCGGGGAAAATATATTTTAATCAACCAAAGTTCCTCTTACGCAGGTATTTGAAAACTCCTTTTAAATAAAAAAGTCAACTCAAATAATTATATAAAACATTATCCATCATTTATACCAAGTTTTGGCTTTAAAATATTTAAAAAAATACACCTGTAACAGACATTATTTGTATGAAGCTAAATATATTAATATAACAATGTTCAACGCAACGTTAAGAAACATTAAAAAGTATTTTCATCGAATACACTTTACCTCTAATAAATCATTTTTTGGTTTTCCATATTTGTCAGCATAAAAATTAAGAAAATAAAAATAGACATTTAGTACAATTTTAACAAAAAAAATTTTTTTTTGATCAACCAAAGTCCTCTTGTGTGTTTGGCAATTCTTTAAAAACAATAAATTAACTAAAATAATTGAAACACTAGAAGCTAAAATTCCACAAAAAAGTTTCCGCCCATAGAAACTACCTACTACAAAATATGTAATCAACAATGACTAGTGACAAGTGATTTGCTATCAATTATTTCTTTTTTTTTAATATAATCTGAGTGCAAAGTTTTTATGAAGACTGTGATATTATTTATAATATTATAGTTAGATTACTTTTTTATTTAGTATAAAAATAAAGGCTGGTGTTACGATTATTAATAATTAATAATTTCTATCGTCACTCACCTGTTTTAAGTTCAAGTTCAGTAGCAAAAAGGTCCGAAGGTATTCACGTAATGGGAAAACAAGTGAACTGGTACGTCGTCGCGAGACTTGACTTACGGCAAAATTTCACTGTGTATGTAATATTATTGTAGCATTTAACCAATATGTATTATCCGCTGCAATGTAAGCCCCCACCTGTCTTCTGAAGTGGTGGTAATGACTTGTTGCCTTAATATAAAAAAAATAAAGGAAATAGCAATTAATTTTACGGCTTCTATTAATGCCATCCTTTTATTTCCCACATTTAATTAAAGCACACGCAATTAGGAGAAATACCCGTAATCGAAGTAATAAATCTAACTAAATCGAAACTGCTAACTACTTCTATACAGGGTTATTAACGCTATACGGCACGGAATATTATGGCCAAAATATGAAAATTTCAAAAACTTTAACTTTTGGGTTATATATACGAGTAGGTCAATAATGGTTACCTTTTAAAATTATTTTCATGTTATACAGGGTGTTCTAAATGCCCTAAAAGTATCAAAGTTATGTTTTTTCAAATGTATATTATTGAATTTTTTGATTCTTCGATCAAAGTAAGTGTTTGTTTTGATAAGGTTTATAACACTTAACCTAACCTAACCTAATTTTCATATTTCAAATACTTAAGAAGTATTTAAGTTATGTAAGCGAAATTTACAATGAAGTGTAACAATAGCTAATATTTTATATCATAATTATAATAAACTCGTCATCTTATACAGGGTGTCCAAGAATTAATACTACTTAAGTAAGAATTTTAAGGGATTGTAACTTAGTTAATTTAAATGGAACGTCATATTTTTTAACATTTCAGGAGATGTATTTTTTAATTACCTATCGATTTGTATTAGGGTGTATGTAGGTTTTGGATAAAGTGTCAGAAAATGAAAATTTTTTTGATAGACTCTAAACAATTCTCTCTCTAACATTCCCCAAGGATAAAAATCATATCAATACGCTCCTCTTTTGAATAAATTATCATTTTGAATAAGCAACACCTCAATAATAAATAATAACATCTGACAATAAACACCAAAGGCAACTAGATACATTGGAACTTTTATTTAAAAAGCACCAAATGGCGCATAAAACAATTATTTAGCGTTTCCTGAAAAAATGCGAAGACTTAGCTTATGAACACCCTTATACCAATCGATAGGTAATTAAAAAATACATCTCATGAAATGTTAAAAAATATGACATTCCATTTAAATTAACCAAGTTACAACCCCTTAAAGTTCTTACTTAAGTACTATTCATTCTTGGACACCCTGTATAAGATGACGAGTTTATTATAATTGAGATATAAAATATGATCTATTGTTACATTTCATTGCAAATTTCGTTTACATAACTTAAATACTTCTTAAGTATTTGAAACGTGAAAATTAGGTTAGATTTTGATAAAATTCAAATTATTTAAAAAACCTTAAGGTTTAGGTATTACCTATAAACCTTATCAAGACAAACACTTATTTTGATGGAAGAATCCAAAAATACAATAATATACAGGGGGTTCTATTTAAAAAAAAACATAACTTTGATACTTTTAGGGCATTTGGAACACCCCGTATAATATGAAAATAATTTTAAAAGGTCACCATTATAGACCTACTCGTATATATAACCCAAAAGTTAAAGTTTTTGCAATTTTCATATTTTGGCTATAATATTCCGTGCCGTATAGTATAATAACCCTGTATAATACCTTTGACTTTTAATATTCTTTTATAAGAAAATTTTAAAAAATATTTACACGTAAGAAATTCCTCTACCTATTCTCGTTTGTAATGCCCATATAATAAGGGTTGATTTATAAGTACGTAATCTTTAAAAAATGTAGCAATCCGGTTATAATGAACGCTTGGTTTTATAGCAATGAAATTTAATGAACAAAATTATATTCCCATTGAACACATGTCATTGATACCTAAATACATACGTATAACTAACAATTGGCTTTAGTGAACGTTTTTGAATGGTAAATTAGCAGGCCCCATCGGTTTGTAATAATACAACTCAGTTTCAAAAAAATTTTTTTATTATTGTAACACTACAATTGTTTCACTACACAGTAGCTAGTGATGAAGCTACTGAATTGTATTATTACAAATTTATCACATTATGGATAAGTTTCAACAAGTGACAGCTTCTACCATCAATAATAACTCTACTGTAAAGTTATTACTCATTGTTATGTCGAAACTATATTGTAGAGTTTACAATAAAATTTGAAACATTTAAAAGTGTGTTTTCATATCAATTTTAATTATGTAATGGTTTATTTCTATTGTACTCACCTGTTCTTTGATTATTATCCTCTTCAAAGACACTTCTAAAATTTTCTCAGATCACTTTTTATTTTTCACAAGCACCACCACAACGAAAAATGGACGGTTATTCCGCTTACAATGATTTTTTAATTTTAATTTCTATTCCACTTCTAACATTTTACCAGTTAATGATATACTCTAAGTTTAAGTCGTCAGTAAAATTTAAGAGCGGAAACACTTGAGTTAAAAATATCAAAAAGTTATTTGACGTTACAAACGTAGGCGCGAATCAGGTGAATGATTGATTCTTTTGTGGACGAACGGGAATCTACATATAGATATTTACATTTTTTAATAGTTTTATTGGCAATAACCAGCAATTCAGAATTTGTTTTAAAGTTTTCAGTTTTTGTAAGTAAGTAGACCCTGTTCAAACTTTGTTGATGTAAAATTCTCAGAAACGGGGCAGGTTAATTCTCGGAACCCAAGGGTCTGTCCAAGTTTTTATATACAAGCAGTGGCGTAAATTTAAATCTTTAAATCTTTAAATCTACCCAACGAAACATACATTTTTAAATATTTAAATAAGTAAGTAATTACCTACAACCCACATGTGTATTAGAAAATATTCTGTCATTGTTCTCGATGCGGAAGTATGTATTCAGACTTCCTGTCGTGCTTTTGAATATTTGAAACATCTATAGCCGCGGGTTAACCGGATTGTTGGCGTGGCGAACATGGCGATTGCATGCCGTGGCGACGTGTCGCCATGCGCAAGCGCCTGTGCGATCTCTTCCCACTCGATTCGACGGTGTCGTTTACTATTTAGTAAACTAGAAGATGGAAGTGAATTAACTATGATTGTTGTGTACATTTCACCTAATAATAAAATTAATGATATTTCATTTTTACATGAGAAATTATTTCCGTACAGTCACAGAGGTTCAATAATTTTTAATACCAATAAAGATAAACTACCATTGATTTTAGCTGGAGATTTCAATGTTAATTTTGCTAAAGATGAATCAATGCCATTAGTTACGTTCCTCCTAAAAGAATTTCAATTGCAAATTAACAACAATCTAAGAGAACCTACTACCGGATATGCAACAACAACAACAATAGATGCTGTATTTATTAGATGTCTTGATAATGTTATGTCAAAAACTTTTGTAACATGCTTCAGTTATCCTCAACCAATTATCACAGTAATGCTGTCAGAGGCAACATCGAATATAACTCTTACTGAAGTCATTGATTAAAAGAATTCAGTTTCACATCTGCCAATCGTCCCGTGACGGCTCACATTTTTTTAGAAATAGAACTATTCTTATTTTTGTTATTTATTATTAACCTATTACACATCCCTTCCAGTAATTACATTTCGGTTTACCTATATTAATTGAGGAGTATCATGAACTCCTTAGGATCTTATTAGATGGTAATAATAAAAGCTAAAGATACTCATATATCAACTAGTCTTAGTCTTCACTTGGAAGAACTTAAAATATTTAAAACAATACCCTTTGACTAGACATTAAGTTTTTGTCTTTTCTTTCCAATTCCACTGATTTTTTAACAAGAAAGTAGCAAGCGACAATGAACAAATAAAAATAAAAATACAACTAACAACTAATAACAACACACTAGAAATCGTCTAGAAGGCACGATAAACAAATTCTATCTGCAGATTATTGTGTTGTATAATTAATTATAAATTTAATTTTGAGTAAATAAAAATTTTTGTGAATATTCTCGATTATTAGCATCTTTTAAACATCCTTTAATGCAAACCGAAATGTTAATATTATAAATTGCATGTAATAAATCACTAACAAAGTTCCTAAATAATAATCGAAAGCACGACAGGGAAGGAAGATATAAAATACTGTCTTACTGAAAAATTTGTCAGGGGTTTTTGTAATACATTTGCGCATTTTAGTTAATCATTGATTTAGAAATGTATGTATGTTTTATAAAGTACCTAGCAAACCCTTGCGTTCCAAGCATTAACCTACCTCGTTTCTGAGAATTTTAAATCAAAACAGTTTGAACAAGGTCTAGCTACTATAAAATCATTAAGGTACTGCATTTACATCTTTGACATAATTATGGTAACAGCCACATTGAACTTGTTCGATATTTAACAGACCATGTAAAATGTTAAGAGCAGTTCTTTTACAGTTCCAAAAGGCATTACAGGAGCACCAGAAATTTCAGTGGTTAGCTTGACTGCAATTTGCTGTAGGTACTGTACTTTACGTTAGTACTCCCCTTCTTTACCGGAGCAGATCATTTAGCTTCAGATGTCTAAATCAGTGATTCCAGTGAGTATATTATTCTAAATAATATGTTTGCAATATACTGGAGTATTAAGTATTATTTGGGATGGTGTGGTGGCATATAAGCTCCTTATAGAGTAAATTTTAAGGATTGTGTTGAAAAGGCTTTTTATTCTTCTTAACTCCACACGGAGAAAACAATCATGAAAATATTTCTAGAATTCTAGCAAACATTACTAAAAAATCTGTCAATTATATGGACGACCAGACGCTCAAGGAGATTTTACTATAAATGTCTAGTCAATCTACGTTCGGTGTTGAGACTGAATTCTAGTAAAATTGACTTGATTAGAAAACATTTTTTACAGTTCTTATCACTAATTTTACAAAACTATTCTCATTCTAGTATTTTCTTTACGACACGATAAAATAATCGAGAGATAGAGAAAAAAGGTCAGGACTTATTTAGCTTGATTATTCTAATAAGTACTAATTATTAGAAAGAATGAAAAATTGTTTTATGCCGCCAAGTACATTTTTTGAGAATTCTAGTATTATTTACTAGAAAAATTTTGCTCTCTCAACACCGAACGTAGATTGACTAGACATTTGCAGTAAAATCTCATTAGGCGTCTGGATTTTTTAGTAATGTTTGCTAGAATTCTAGCAATATTTTCATGATTGTTTTCTCCATGTGGGAATGACCAATATTTGACTCCAATAGTCGCTATATTGGGAAATTAGCGCTTTAATAACCACATTAAAGCGAAACTCTTGAAGCTTAACCATTAAACTCAAAAGATCCTTAAACTTTTTTATATATTTTAATAAAGTAATAAAAAATCCCTTTAAAAAGTATTACTAATGAAATATTTTGATGAAACTTTAAATTATACGAAAAAGAAGTACATAAGAGCATTTTCATTACTTCAGTTTTTAGTTAAATTTTACATTGTACTGCAAACGGTTTTTTACGAACAAGACATGAATAAACAAGTAATATGTCAGCATTTTCAATATAGTGTTAGTAATGAGAATTCTAGGTGATCAAGTTCAAAATCAAAAGTACCGGCCAAGTGCGAGTCGAACTCGCGCACCGAGGGTTCCGTACAAACCTGTATATATGTGATGTAACTAAAAATTTAAGGTTTTCGGAATTTTTCCTTTATATGTGCTATAAAACATTGCATCATGCCAAATTTCAAGATTCTAAATCGACTGGAAGTACCCTTTAGGTTTTGATTCCCTTGCGAGTAATTGCGAGTTTGAAAATATACGGCTTAAATTGCTGTTTCTTTTGATTGCGTTGACATAGAAGTTTGATTTTGTTACATCATAAAGGTATTATAGACCTGAGTATTTGACATGAATTTCAATTTAATACCTCTACGCGTTCATGAGGAAAGGGGTAGTAACTTTAAAATTATTAAAAATATTTTTATTATATGATGTAACTAAAAATTTACGGTTTTCGCAATTTTTTCCTTTATCTGTGCTATAAGACGTTGCTTCGTACCGAATTTCAAGATTCTGAGTTCACGGGAAGTACCCTGTAGGTTTTGATTCGAAAATTTGCGGCATAAACGGCTGTATCTTTTGATTGCGCTGGCTTAGAAGTTTGATTCTTTCAAAGCTCCAAGGGACAATAGACCTGAGTATTTGGTATAAATTTTAGCTTTATACCTCCACGTGTTCCTGAGAAAAAGGGTCTTGAAAAACGGACGGACGGACAACGAAGTGATCCTATAAGGGTTCCGCTTTTTCGTTTTGAGGTGCGGAACCCTAAAAACAAAAAAGTCTACGTTAATTTGATTTTTTTACTTAGAGGCTCTTTATAAAATACGTCACACTAAAATTAACTTTTTTTGACCCCCTCCCCCTCGGTTGTCACGCTGTGTCACACTTTCTGTGATCCCCCTGTTATTATTACGCCACAAAAACTAAACACCCCCCCCCACCCCTGAACATGATAAATTTTGATTAATAATACACAAATTTAAATAAATTTATAAATATCTTTTGTAACGAACAAATAAATAATATTTCTATTTATCAGAAGTGCAAGAATTCTGTAAAAATTCAGTAAAATTTTTTGATGAACGGCGAACGTCACGTTGCCGTAGACCCCCTGTCCTCCCTTGTCACATCTTGTTACAATTACATATTGTTATGGCACGTGATCGTTGGTCGTGTGTGAGGTTTGATATTCAATAATAAAAACGAATAATAATATTAATCAAGATAACCTTCGGTTTATTGTGCACCTTTAACTTTTCTTATTATTGAACCTTTTTACAAATCGTCGTTAATTAAATGATAACATAATACGTTCAGTTTTCATTATTCTGATCTTACCGTTTGACTTGTACCACTCGCTAACTATTTACCTAAAAAATTTAAACGATGTTGACAATATTTGTGAATGGGTAACATGCGAAAAACTCTGTTTATATTGTTTTGTAAATATGGATTATCTATGCTTCTATGCAGTCCTTACTTACCTACAGTTACTGGTTTGCTTTATTTTCAATCAGTATCTTCCCAAGGTTTAATTTAATTTATGTTATAAATGTTTGGATATATGTATATGTACATATGTATAATGTATAAGTAGTAGAAATTTTCATTATTTTTTTATGAAAACTTTTATAAAAATGACACAGCAACCCCTAAAATTATGATATTATTTAAATTATATTAACCTCAACCTAAAAAGTTTGTAAAAACATCACTAATACCTAAAAAATATTATCTGAAGAAAATATATTTTTATATATATATATATTTTGGTTGGAACATAATTTTATACATTTTACAAAATACTGTATTTTCTTTCAGGTTAATACTAATCCCAAAAACTATTTTTTTATTATATTCACTTATTTTCAATTACTTTTCTAATTTGAACTTATTATTCATCTCATTAAAGTATGCCTACAAAAATTTTTAATATTAACCATTGCTTTTAACAAAAAAGTACATTCATTTTCCTCAATCCATTTTCATTGTATCAACTTTAATCCATCTTCTTCCTTCCTTCCTTACCTCTTTCCTTTTTTCATACCCTTATAGCATCAAATTTACGTCAGCTATAATTATTACGTAACAACTTATCTACCCAAGTAACATCTTTTTCCTCACACCACGTCTCTCAGAACTTTTTCCCCCATTTCTCTTATTTCTTTCTTCATTAAACTGTCCCCTTCCAATTTTCAGCTCTTCATCGATTTCCTTTTCTTTACTCACTCCTTTTACCACAGCCATTCCCTTCTTTTCTTCGTCCCATACCCATGTTGTATCTCTTATTGTGACCTTCTAATCCCCAAATTTTATTCTTATATTTGCATTCTATTTCCTCTCCTCTGTTATCATCTTTTCCATTACTTTTTTAATTTATCTTTCTTCACTGTCCTATCTTCTTTGATAAACACTTTTTTACTCTTCCTTAATAATTCCATTTTTTCCTGCAAACTCTCCATCTTTAACCATAAATTTTCTCTTTGATTTTCCAGACTTCAGTAATTCTAACATTTACTTCAATCCTCCATTTTCCTTCACCTAATTCCAGTCCAAATAACATTACATTCGTCCTTCTTTCTATCAATTTATTGCTTTCCAACTCTCTTTACTTAGTATCTCCACTTTTTTCTCTAATTTACCAATGTCTTCTTTGTTTTTCTCTGAAACATTCTTCTTCTCATCTGCGTCATTTCTTATATACCAAATTTCTTCTTTCATCTTTTTCATTTCCTCATCTAGCCTATCATCATTTTTATAATTCCTTCATATCTTTATTATAATTTTTTATTTTTTTGTACAATTTTTCTAACAGAACTCCTACCTTTTCCCACATTTATTTTCTCTATGTGTGTCCTATTTAACTTTTATTTCCCTGATCTTGATTCAACTAGCTCTGCCTTTCTCTTCTTATGCTCCTATATCTCGGGCTTTTCGCTCTATCGTGATGGTTCAAACGTCAAAAACTTAATCAAGCAAAAAGGAAACTCATATCTCTCCTGACAAAAAGGCTCCAACGGCCAAGCTTGCCAAAATCCAATAAAAAAAACGAACTTCTCTCAAAATATGGTATATACATAAGCCTTTCTCAATAAACTTTGCCTGTTGTACCAGTAAAGACTCTGCACACCAGCAGCACGAAATCTTTAGCTTTTCCCACTTAAATCTCTCAAAAATCGTGAGCACTCAAGAACACGTCTACTCAGCCTCAGCTATTTTTCTCGGCCTTTAATGAAAATAAATGTTAGTACAAAAATATAAACTTCGAAATTTTAAGTTATATGTAGGTTGTAGGTATATACTCATTTAGTCGATTAATGACTTTATAAAAGCCTAAAATCTCGAGAACGAGTAGAAATTTGGACATGATAAAGCTTCTTCTTAGTGAATTCAAATGTGCCAAAGGGTCTTCGCCCATATATACCTGAAGTATCTCTCCCACACATCACTTTGCTTCCACACTCAAAAATTCTCAAGAAATGAGGTAATTTACGAAAAGTCAACAAAATCAAGAAAACAATGGGAACATTGAATCCTATTAACTCAACAATAATGAGGAGCAATTTAAAGTACCTACTATTTTATAATAAATTATGTTCATTTAATTAATGTTCTTTTTAAACTAAGTAGGTTACCCAATATTTCCGAATTTTATATTTCTTAAATATTTTTAAATGTCTAAGGAAAAAAAGGGTACTAGTAAGAAATATAAAAAAATATATAATTACCTAATCAAAACATAATTGACAAATATGTCTGCACGATAAAAACAAATATAAACCCCACCCGGCCAAAAAAAAAAAAAAATCAGTGGTGCTTTATTTTCTTGAAACTGAGAGCCAAGAAAATTGTTATAATTAAAAAAGTACGCGTATATGACATTAAAAAAAATGTTATTGTTGTTCAGAATATAAAATATGGCTACAAATTTATTGAAACAGTGGACGACCGCAAATTTCAGCTCCACCAGAAAAAATACTCCGATCTAAATTAATGTTCATTTTCATGTCTGGTAGATTAAATAACTCTTTAAATGAGTCTGTCGCTCGAAAGAAGAGAAGTGACGTTAGCAGGAACTTTGGATCAGACATGCCCATCAACAATTTTGAGAAGAAATTAAACACCCTCTATAATAGCAATAAATGAATCGATGTGGGTTGTTCAGTAGGATTTAGTTTGATGGTAGACTAAGCATTTAGTTTCATTTTGTCGTTAAATGTGTTTAAAAATGTTTCTGGGTCAGACTGCCCCAACATTCTCACTGTCGGAGAAAAAGAATTTCGGGGAAATCCACGATTCATGAAATCTCGTTGCAAACCATGTACTGACGAAGGACTAGTCAATTTTGAAACTTTTTGATATTTTACACCGATTGAATAAATAAAATATATTTTTTTATATAAGCTTATTGATATTACTTTTCGAATACACTTTGTATGTATTTCGTTGTTTACTTTTGGAATATTCTTCGTATATAACGTTGATATTTTCACAGAAGTAGGATGCTTGGTGTCACCTATCGGTGGCCTTTGTAAATTTTTAATTTTGAACTCGAAATATACGAGGTCTACTCACAATTTTTTTATGTAAATGCATTAATTCGATATTTTACTATTTATTTTATTTAGGTTTAAATTATCAATTATATACTATATTGAACTTGTTTCTGGAAGATATAGGAAGAGGAATTAAGTAAGTAAGTAATAGTTTTTATGAAATTCTTATTTTTACTACTTCCCACGAAATAAATAATAAAAAAGCGCTTAATTTTCATGAGGATATATTAAAAATGTAATTCGACTAAACATGAAGACAAATAATATTCTAACCGATTCCTTAATTAAGCCTGCAATTGTACATATTTAAAAATTGGCGTTTTATTATAAACGTTCCAAGAAAAAAATATTAGGAAGTTTCAGAAAAAAAGTCCACTGTATTATTGAAAAGCATTTAATACAAATATCGTTATTAGAAAATATTAAAGAAACCTTACGTTATTTAATGAACAGTGTAATTCAAACTGCTAAGAAATGTGCTCATAACTAAAAAAAAACTCATATTAATAGAGTACAATTTTCAAAATTAAACCGATTAAACTTCAGTTTAAATTTACTAGCATTAATTTAAATGTTAGTCTCCTGTACTTACTTTAATAAAATAGAAAAATAAAAAAAGTATAGTTAAATTTTTCTTAGCTCATCGATTTAAAATTCATTGATTTTTTTTTGTAAAATGCACTATTTTAACTCCGTCAATTTAAAAATAAAAATGTTAAAGCATCCTGTAAATTTATTTTTTAAACATCTGCAATTGACTAAACAAAACAAGAAAAATCTACAAAAAAGTAACTTATTCATATAACACACGTAATTTTAACAGGATTCGTTGGTTAATAATGTAATAAAGTATAATATGAAGATTATAGCAACAAGATGTAACATATCATAAATCATAAATATTTTTAAATTATCACTTTGTACTTATTATCACAATTATATGTTAAGTCAATAAAATTTTCATCAATCATCGTGCATCGACATTATAATGTAGCTAAATGAGAAGTTACTTGTCACTACTTAACATCTGCATCTGTATCAGTCTTAAGTGCATGCATAAGCATATGCTTTTTCAGAGGAGATCTTTGCGAAAATCTTCGCAGACAAATTTTACATTCGTACGGTTTTTCCCCCGTATGAACACGCATATGTAGATCGAGATGGTGTTTTTCAGGGAACCTTTTCTGACACACTTGACACTCGTAGGGCTTTTCTCCAGTGTGGACACGAACGTGACTGGTCAAATTCGATTTTTTGACGAAACGTTTATCACAAACCGGACATTCAAACGGACGTTCGCCTGTGTGCAGCATTTCATGACGCCTCAAGCCCCCTCTGAAAATATATAAGCAAAATTAGATTCATAAAACAAAATACACACAATAACTACGTGCATGTACAACGCTTCTCTTTTAGTTGCTTCCAAGTGGTGCACCACTGTTCAAAATTAAAAGTTTTTCTTTTTTAAAAAGAGGGAAAATCCCTTTTATCATATTTACTTACTTTTGAGTAAATCTCTGCCCACAGGTTTCACACTTGAATGGCTTTTCTCCCTTATGCGTCGCTACATGCTTCCTCAAGTACGATTTACTAGTAACTGTCTTATGACAAATATCACACTCAAACTTTTCCTTGGTTCCCTCGTGTATACGAATATGATTCAATAAGTAGGTTTTCTTGGTAAAGCATTTACCACAAAACTCGCATTTAAAATTCTTTTCTGGTGCATGAGTTTGAAGGTGTGTGTTCAAATATTTCTTGTGAGCAAAAGATTTGTCACAAATTGTGCATTTGAAAGGCTTAAGGTCAGTGTGAATCTTAACATGAACACGAAGCTGGTTTTTATTGGTAAAACATTTCTGGCACTCAGCACACTGAAAAGGTCTTTCACTTGAATGGGTAGTAATGTGTTTATCCAAAGCTGCCCTACAAAAAAAATATTACAATCCATTATATTTCTTGAAGAATATTTAATAATGAACAAAATATTTTCGTCATTGTTATAGCATAAATCATTTTTCAAAAGTTTAATTAAGAAATAATTACTGTAATAAAAATTTCTTTCCACAAGTACTGCACTCAAAAAGACTCTCTTCTGTATGAGACTTCAGATGGATTTCAAAATAATTTTTCCACCTAAATTGCCTATCACAATATTCACATTTATAAATACTAATTTTGGCATGTATATGCCTATGAGCTGCAAGGGTGTATTTACTAAGAAAGTTTTTGCCACAGATATCACATTTTTGAGACTTGTCTTCCACATGTTGCTTCAAATGGGTTTTTAGTAGCCACCTAAAATTAGTAATATGAATATGCTTGCTTCTCATTTTAACATTTACAAACAACCTTTCAGTAAATGTCCTTAAACACCATTTACACATAAAGGGTCGGTCACCACTATGACTACGCAAATGAGCAAATAGCTTTGATTTTTGATGAAAGCTTTTGCCACATTCTTCACATTTATGAGCTTTTATTCCAGAATGTAGTTTCATGTGAGTATTCAAAATAGCTTTTTGTGTAAATTGTTTATGACATATTTCACACATAAAAGGTCTTTCTCCTGTATGATTTCGTAAATGTAATCTGAGATAGTGTTTTTGGAAAAAGCCCTTGTCACAAAATGGACATTTATAAGGTTTGTTATTACTATGGACTAAAATATGAACATCCAATTTAGATTTTTGATTAAACGTTTTATTGCATTGTTCGCATTTGTATGGCTTTTCGCCTGTATGAATTCTAACATGTCGAGTGTAGTCTCCTTTAGAAGCAAAGTTCCTTTCACAGAACTCACACTTATGTATCCTTCTATCACTATGAACTTCTAGGTGATTGCTTAAGTCTAATCTTGATGTATAGACTTGCAAACAAAATTTACATTTAAACTGCCTCGACTTAACACAAGTAAATGTAGTCAAATCTGTAGTAGTATTAGTTATTTTAAGCTCGACATCATCTTCAAAAATACATTCTTCTACTTCTTTTTTTATAATAGTTTCTTCCTTTATGTCATCTAGATTTAAAAGTCCACTAGCTTCCTTATCAGAAAAACACCATGTTCCGTCAATATTGTAATCATCTTGTAATAATTCACTTTTCACTGTTAAACTAGATGTTTCTAATTGTAAAGACATAACTTACTCTTTATTTTTACATTTGTTATTAAAATACTTTATATTAATCGTAACATTGATATAACCAAAACATAACCTCTATTATGTAATGTCATTTCAAAATTCCAATCATATTTTTTAATGGCTTATTCAGTGACGATCCGTAAAAAATTTTTTATTTGAAACTAAAAATAAGCTAAAATTAGCATACTTATTAGTAAAAGCAGAAAAAATCTGGAAAAACATTTTATGTAAATATCTTTATTAGAAAATATTAAAGACCTTATATTATTTAACAGTGTAATTTAAGCAAATTTTTCTGGAAAAAAAGGCAGTGTTAATTCCTAAAAATTTTTTTACATGTATAAGTACATGTATATACATAATATTACAAGTAGTATCAATATAAATCAGTGAGTAGTAATAGTTACAAAAAGTACGTAAATGCAAATACCTGCAGTACAGTATAAATAACATATGTATGTATGTATAACAAATTCCATAAGTTAAATTTATAAAAGTGAGAGTAAAGTTTAAATTATATTTCCAAAAATTTCTTAGCAACCCAAAAAATCAACCTTACGATTAGAGCTATCATGCCAGAGATCTCACTCTTTTGTTTTTTGGTAATTTCACAACTATTCAGTCAGCTTTCCTTGGTTTTCGTTTTTTTACTCTAGGACTGGAGGAAGTACTTTTTTCAGAGTTGTCCTTTTCTCCTGCATCACTTTCATTGTCTGTTTCAGATCCTGACAATTTTTCTTTATCTGAAGATTTCACATCATCAACAAGATCATCTTTTATATCCTCATCATCCTTGAAAAAGAAATTAAAAACTTAACAAAACTATCATTAATCAAAATATCAAGAAATATATACAAGTTCGTTATCACTGTGGGGCTGTTTCTTATCATTCTGGTCTTGATCTTTGTCTCTAGGTAATTTGGTATAACTTGCTCCTTTTGGTGGATAAACAAAATCAATAACACAAACAAGAAGCTACAAAAAAAGTGGTTTCTATGTTAAAAATATAAAATGTTACTGTATCATTACCAGTCCAAGAAAAGCTCCTAAAATTATTGTTGTAAGTGCAAAAATCATGTAGGAACCCCATGTTGGCAAGCCAAATTCTTCCATAAGATAATTGTGAACAGTCTTTAAAAAAATACACATTATTTAATATTAATCAATTAATTCTGTTGTGTACTTGTGGTTTCAAATATTAAAATTTGCAGGAAAGAACTTTGGACTCAGGGAGTAAATCCCTTGATGAAGGGTTAATTATCATCATAGATAAAGTTTTAGGTGCTTTGCACTTAAAAATAATCTTAAAGGCACTGTACATCATAACAATACTTTGAGCTTAGTAAACAACTTAATTTATAATGTTTATCTAAAAAAGTATTGCAAGTTATTTCAAAGTATATTTAAAGTGATTGAAACCCTTTTTCCTTTACTTTTCATAGTAATTGATAATAAGTCCTTATATTTTAAAATGTAATTTAAGTTTCAAATGTCAAAGCACTTTCTCTCATTATCAGGGTATTGCCCTATTTAAATAATTAAATTTTACCCTTAAGAATTGTGACAACTTAAAGAAAGAAGCCACAATAGACATTTGAATCGTATCTGGTGCTTTCCAGCTAGGAACTGGATCAACAGATTTCCATTTCTTTTCTTCTATAAATGTAATAAAGGAGTCTTTGTCTCTTGCTCCTTTGTATTGTCTAAACTCGCCATTAATAACACTAAAATGAAAATTTATTGACACTTATCAAGTTGCATTTAAGCGTCCCTTTCCTCGCTATCAGCACTTACTGAAAAATTGTAGGTAATGCAGTAACTACAAATCTGCCACTTAAACCAGGAGCTGTTGTAACATCAACTTGTCCAACTTTAATTTCAAGTTCTGCAGACCATGACGCAAACTCTTTCCAAACGGGCTGCAAACCCTTGCATGCAGGACACCACGGTGCATAACTACATAATAAAACTATTTAATTGTGAATAAAAGAAACAAAACGATAAAGATGTTTAATGACCGGCTGCTCTTATCACCACACCTAACCTAAGTATTGCGAAAAAACTTACAACTCAACCATCCATTCACCACTTAACATATCAGTCCAATTATTTTCATTTAGTGTAATTATATGTTTCTCAGCATTTCCTAATAGAAAGGCACAAAAAACTACAAAAATTGTCAAATATTTCGTCGTCGACATCGCCATACTTTTTGTTAAAAAATTTTGATTTTATGTTTTTCAAGTTGTCTTAGAAACTCAAGATTATAACTTAGACTGTAAATTGCTTTACGTAACAAATCTCAAATTGCTGTCAATGCTTAATGTACGTCACAGTCTAATGTTTTCCGGGTAGCCACTTTCCATTTTAGGAATTTTTAATTTGTTAGGTTGGACGACCGTAGTAGTAGTATTTTTTTTAAACAGTTGTTAAATAAGTGTGGTTTTGTAAACTTAACCTAACTTTACAACTATTAGAAAATGAGAATAAATTTTGTCTAATTTATTTATTATAATAATATATAAAAATAAACAAATCAGTCTTAATTCAGAATGAAACCCAAAATAAGAAAGGAAAAGGCCTTTCGGAATAAAACAAAAGTGAATGTTAGTGAAGACTCTGCAGATTTTCATCAATCAAAAAAGTGGTACGAAAGTGTAAGTTTCTAAATGTTTATGCAGATAATATGGTTTTATTATTAATAAATCTTGCAGATACCAGAAGAACCGAAACAGTTTAATAAGGTAACAGATGAACAGCTGATTAGCTTAAAAGATGAAGCTAAAAAATGTTATGATAGTGACTCTTTAACTTACAATTCAAGTAAGAGAAAGCATTTTATTGGAGTTTAATAGGTAGCGAACTCGTTAATAAATGATATTTATTTTAGAAAACAGAAAAAGTAACTCGGATTATCAATGGATTAAAACAATATTATCAAAAGGAACTGCATCTGATAAAATTGCTGCTTATACTGTGTCTATACAAGACGATCCATTACATAATTTAGAAAATATAAGAAATTTGGTTAATATGGTAAAAGTATCAAAAAAAGAATGTAATCATTTAATAGGTACAGATTACCACTTAATAATTGTTATAATGTTAAACTTATATGGTATTTTTACAGAGGTTTTGTCAGAACTATTTTTAAATAGCCTTCTTCATCCCAATAGAAAATTAAAACAGTTTCAAGAAAGACCTTTAAGTCTTTTAGATAAATTGTCATCTGGAAATGCTGTTACAAGAAAAAAGTATCTTTGTTATTGGTATTTTGAGGATCAATTGAAAGAGACTTACACAACTTTCGTTATGTCTCTGAATAAAATTGCTCATGATAGTGTAGATGCCAATAAAGAGAAAGTTATAGGAGCCATGTTTAAATTATTAGCTGAGAATGCCGAACAAGAAAAAGTACTTCCTTTTTCAACAGTGTTTATGTGAATGTTTTAAACTTTTTATATTTTTTATACTTATAGAATTTGCTGGCCTATATTGTCAACAAACTTGGAGACCCCTCTCAGAAAGTTGCCTCCAAAGCAATTTATTGTCTAACTCAGTTGTTACGAAAACATTTAAACATGCAAGGGGTGGTTTTATTGGAAGTTGAAAAACTTCTTTTTAGAACAAACATTTCAAAAAGGGCTCAATATTATGCTCTTTGCTTTCTCTCCCAATACTACTTAAGTCATGATGAAAGTGAAATAGCAAAGAGACTGATAGAAGTTTATTTTTCCTTTTTTAAAGCATGTATAAAATTGGTAAGTTCTACAGTTTTTATATAGGTCTATGTAAGGGTTAATGCTTATTTGTGTGAATAATCGTTATTTTTTGCTATTTTAAAAGTTATAAACTTCTAATAATTTGTAGGGAGATGTGGATAGTCGCATGATGTCTGCCCTTCTGATTGGTGTAAATAGGGCTTACCCATATGCAAAATTAGAATTGGACAAAGTATCCGAACATATAGATGCAATATATAAAATTGTGCACATTTCAACATTTAATGTGGCTCTAAATGCACTAGCTTTGTTGTATCAAGTGTCAGATTACTGTGATGTTATCAATGACAGGTATAATTAATGCAATTATTTCTATAATAAATCAGAACTTAAATAGTATTAATAAATTTCAGATTTTATACAGCCCTCTACAAAAAGCTATTAGATCCTGAGATTTGTCAAACTGCTCATCAAGCAATTTTATTGAATTTGATATATAAAGCTCTCAAGAAAGACACGGAGAAGAATAGAATAAAGGTCTTCATAAAAAGACTTTTGCAGGTAAGCTTTTCTCTATTTTAATTTACTTTAAGTATATATGACTTCATAGCAATTTTTGAATTATTCAATTAACATTTTTTCTTTCTTGTAGGACTTCTGTTTAACTCTTGATTATGTATTTATACCAGCAATAAAGTAATAATTATATTGAAAAAAAAGTTTGTTTTTTAGTTTACAGCATTTTTCTGTTTTTAATACATTATGAAATATTTTTTTTAAATTCCAGATTGCCTTATACATGATACCATCGATGGCATGTGGTGTGTTGTATTTGGTGTCAAATTTAATTTCCGAATCACCCCTTCTAAAAGCGTTTGAAATGAAGCATTGCATTCTAAATGAAGATGACGAAGAAGAAAAATACATGGATATCAAGGATCCCGAGGAAAATGAAGTAGAAAAGGTTAATTATTATAAATAATTTAAAGTGCATTTCCTAATGAAGATTTTATGTTTTTGTTTTCTATATTTTATGTATTTAAAATAATTTCACTGTTTAATTAGATAGGTAATCCATTTTTAATGTAACTATTTCGTTTAAAGGATAAACTCGAAAAGGAAAATGGTAATATTGACACTGAAGAGAAAGAAAATATTGAAAAAGACGAAGACAAAAATGATACAATTAAAAGTGATATTCCAGTTAATGATGAAAAAAGTAAAGCAGTTACAAGTTGGGTTTACCAGAATACCAGTGGCAATAACAAAATAAAAAAAGTACTGGGCTACGACGGTTTGAATCGTAATCCTTTATATGCTGGAGGAGAATATTGTTCATACCTCGAATTAACATTGCTGGTTAATCATTTTCACCCAACTGTGTCACTTTTTGCGAAACAAATAATAAATGGTTAGTATACAAAATATGTTAAACAGATTAATTAAGATACTATGCAATTAAAAATACAGCGGTCTCGTCTTGATTGATTGAAATAACATTACTAAGGTGTATTTTTATACATTTTATGTTAAATTTTGATATTTTATCAATTTTTGTTTCTATTTCCAAACAACAAAATAATTTTTATTGACTGATATTTTTATTATAAGGTAGTTAATTATTAAAAGTAATTTAGTGTTCGTTTTATAGGTGAAGCGATTAAATACAGTGGTGATCCATTAAAGGATTTTACATTGATAAGGTTTCTGGATCGTTTTGTGTTCAAAAATCCAAAGAAAATGGAAGATATAGAAAAAAAGGGATGTCACCCTACATTTGGTAAAAGGAACACTTATTTACCCAGAGGAATAAAGTCGATTTCAATTAAATCTGACTCATACATAAATCAGAATGAGAAAAATATACCCGTCGATGAGCGCTTTCTCTTCCTGTGAGTATTTTTTTCTTGTTTAGTTCCCAACCAAGCTTTTCAGCATATATAATATGATTTTTTAATAAACGCCTTGCTTAATAATTCAAATTTTAAATCTTCTGTATCACATACAAAATTTAACAAGGGGATAAAAGCTGCTTTCTAATCGCAAACGTAATTACTTTCAAATTTAATTGATGTTTGATCTGTACCTGTTGCATTTGTTTAGATAAGATCATTTGCTATACTTCATTTGCTTCACCATTTTTTATTCGTTACATTATAAGACTAGTACATTTTACTATAAATATGGTCACCCAGGATAACTTTTCGTCAATTTTATTAAACTTTCAAATACGCTGTTCGTCTCACTTCTCCACAAAATTGTTCTTGTTCTTTCTGTATGTTATTTGTGCATTTGCAATTTTATATTTGCATATCGATTACATATATTGAAAATAATTTTAAACGGTAAGTACATTTTCTACTTCTAATTAATCATATCTACTTTTACTACTTCTCAGTAATTCTTTTAAAACTTGATAAAATGCATTTGTTCTAAAACACAATCAGGTATCTTCAAAAGAAAAAGAGCCAAAAATTGGAACGTGAAGATAAAGAGGAAGAAAGTGATGTTGAATCTGTAGGAAGTGAAGAATTTGAAGAAATGTTAGGGAAAATGTCAGACTTCAAAGGAGCTGACAATGACTTAGATTTTATGAATGATATTGGGGAAAACTTAAAAAAGAAAGGTAATCTCTAATTTGTTTACTAATTCTCATTTTCGTTACTTTATCTATTAATACAAAAACTTATTTAGGAAGAAAAAAGAAAGACGAAGATGATTCCAATGATGAAGACATTTCAGGAGATGAAATGGGCGACGAAGATTTTGCAGAGGATGATCAAGACAAGGATTTGGATGATGAAGATTTAGAAGAATTAGATGATGAAGATAAAGGTACATTTGTGTGTGATTGTGTAATTTAATTCATATTTTAATATTGCAAAAAATTGCTTTTTAGAATTAATTGGTGGACTATCAGATGATGAAGAGGCAAGTGATATAGAATTTAACTCCGATGATGAGGACCCTAAAAGAGATAAAAAATTAAATATGAAGAAAATGAAAGAAGATATAAAGAATATATTTGCCTCTGCTGACGAGTTTGCTTCGGTGCTCGAAGAAGAAGGAAGTTCAAAGATAGCACCTGGTAGTGCTCAAGCCCTTTACAACAAAGATAATGCAGGTATGTAAAAAATTTTGTCACCTTTACTTGGGGTTTTTAGTTAGTAGTTTGTCGAAACTGTTTTCATCTTTTTCTTAGTAGTTATTTAGTTTGATACATTACTATTCTTAATGGATAAGACTCATCAATTTCTTCAAAATTAAATTATAACAAATTACAAATCGTATTATTGCAGATGCGAAACAATTAACATGGGAAGTTAATAGAAATCGATGGATCAAAGGTTTTGATAAATATGTGGGAAATAAAAGAAAAAAACCGGACAACAAATATAAAAGGAGTAAAAAGCCGAAGAAACAATAAAATATGTATTTTTATAATTACTGTTCGCTGTTAATAATACATTTCAATTTTATGTTTTCATTAATGTTTCAGTACATTTAATTTTTCTTATTTTACCGAAACATTCAGTCCTGTCCCATAAAGTAGCGTTATCAATTCCTAAATTGATTACTTCAGTATTAATTCTTAAGTACAGTTACTAAGTCTTACCCAACAACAATTCTGGAGTGAAACATAACTGTAAGGCTTCCACAATCATATCCTGAAGAAGTCTTACACCTTAAAGTGCAATATGTATGATAGGTTATGTAAATTACTAGAAACCCTTTTCCAGAACAGATTTTAATTTTCCTACTTTAGTTTTTAAGGCATCAAAACCCTACAGCTTTTCAAAAAAAAAAAAATACCAAATTATTTTGAAGTAGTTAATTAAAAAACTACTTGCAGCATGTTTTATAAATTTATTGAGAATATAAAACCTTGACTCATGGTTATTTGTAGTAAAAATAATACATTACAGTGATTTTATTTAATATAAAGAGCCTGGGTATAGAAATCAAGTTTTTACTTAATTATTTACAAAAGACAAATGAATCAGGTTAACAATATTAATTATTATAAACAATTGAGCAAAGGTACACAATAAAATAAGATATCATCAGTATGTATCATTACTTCTAATAGTTTTATAAATTGTGGTCTAAGAACTGTATTATTTTGATTTATACGTCTATACACATGTCCAGTGTTCTTTATTAACTGATTAGTAACAAATCTGTACCAAGTGTTGAAGAATTAATCTATTTCTACTAGTTTTACTGACCTGACCCTTTACCTATTTACACTTTTCCAATTAGTTTAACTCTTCTATATGTATTTACATTAATGTATCTCTAAAATGATTTCACTCTTTTAACACTAGCGCTATCAATATAGACATCTTACAGTCAGTTAAAATTCTGCTAATTAAGTTAGCACATGCCAAGAGATCCAGCAACAACTTAGGCTGATGACTGTCTATAGTTTTTCGTACTTAGCAACTTTTTGCCACACATTGCACAAATTCCTTTCTTGTATGCACAGGCTTGGCAGTAATGAGATCCGACCTGATGTACTTTTTGTCTACATATCCTATAAACATAACAACAACATTAAACTGATTTTTACCGTCTATAAACAATAGACAAACCTGCACTTCTCGAATGTTGATGTATAAGGATTAAATCTGTTTCGACCTGATGTTAAAGCTTTATTTTCGTTCACTTTTCTCCCTCCGCCTTCTGTGGTATTTCGAGCACCACTTTTCCAAGGGTCTGGTGTAATGACTTTTCCTAATTTCTTTTCACACTTCTCACAAACCATTTTGTAAGACTTTGTTGAGTCTATGCTTTGTTGTTAATTCAGAAAAAACAAAATAATAATTAATAAATATAACCCAATGATATAACCTTAAAATCTGACAACCAGAGATAATAGATGCCATAGATAAACAGATTTTAAATCGATTTTTGAATTCACGCCTTCTCTGACCACTTGTTAATATTAAACTGAAAAAGCTAAATTAAAAAATAGTTTTGATATTATTTTAGGTGGTGGAGATAAAGTTTGATATATAACGTGTTTTAAAAAAGTTGTTTTATTATTGATTTTTTTTAAAATAACGTTACATGGTACATATCAAACAATAGTGAAATTGTAAATGTACAGTATATAGTGATTTATTTATGAAAATAATACAAATTAAAAATTAACACTTAATTCAACAAAATATACGATCTTCATTTTTACTTAAAAAACAACGATACGTATAACTAAGTAGGCTTAGAAATAGTTTACGGCTTTTGCCTGTAGTTGGCAGCAGCTCTTTTTTAATCGACAATGGTTCTGTTGGGTAGCGAGTGTTACATTTTCTCTGGTAAGAAATTGAATATATTTAAGTAAAAACTTTACTAGAACTGATACAAATATCAAGATCGTATCAGAAAATGTTATAGATTAGGATTTTTACATTAGTTTTATTGGCTACTTACCCAGTCCTCTGTAACTTCAAGTAATATTTTGATAGTACTTCAAGGTCATGGCCAAAATATTTTTAAATCAATTAATTATTAAGTTTAAAGTTTAATAATTCTTTTATATGTTAAAGGATAGGTAACTTTTTGCTCAACACACTAGTTAAACTTGGATCTTCCTATCTTTTTTCATTTCGGAAATACGATTTTTACTCTGAAATACTATAAACATTCTGTTTTTCAAAAATGCTAAATGGAGCTGAAGTAGTGCAATTTTGACCCAATATACGGTCATCAACGTGACCTTTATTATCAACGAAGAATTCAACTTTGCAATGATATATGTATAGGGTGTTCCGTTTGAAAAAATAAATATAATCGAAAATAATTTTAAAATGAGCTCTTTTGGTAAAATTTTTGCTTAGGTAATCATATTTTCGTAAAATTAATAATAAAGGCACAATCTTTCATCTTCGTTATACATGATGAGCCATTTACTTAGGAATAATGAAATATCTCATTGGGTCTCATCAGGCGTTTCAGAAAAAGTTTCAAAGAAGTTGCATGCATGTTTTTAAAATGGGAAATTGTGTGGCAACCTTAAATGTAATCTTTACTGTCTTTCGATTTTTTCTAGTTCTAAATATATTCAAACCTCAAATTTCAGTGTAACAACGTCCTTAAGTTATTTTCTATTTTTTAGTGCACAATATACTTAGTACCTTTTAATAAAAGCGAATCTTAAAAAATTTTTTTTTGCTTTTTTTATTACGTGTATCATCATGTTTCACAATAAATGCACCAGACAAAATTTGAATTTCAATTACTTAATCTTTCTTTTAGCAGTCGAGTACATTTAAAATTTTCCAAAAAATAATTTGCTCGAGCTTATAACATTATTTCAAGTATTTTTGTGTATCGTGTATCCTTTACTTTACCTTTGTTTGACCTCCTGAGTGTTGGATCTTCACATTATTAATTATAAACGAGTGCCAGTTACAGAAATACCTAAAGAAAAATTTTTGTGATCCTTAAAACTGATACGAATAGGTAAAAGAAGAAAATATTGCTGTTTGACAAGAAAAATTCCACTTAAATCGATTGAAGGAACGTGTTTTATTTAAAAATATTTATGCATAAATAAAATTAGAAATTTACTTAAAATTTCGTTGACAAAAGTGGTAAACTCCACAAAGGCTAAATCTTTTCAATTTAAAAATTTGAATGCAAACGCTTAATTTTATACAAAAACAATTTTACTCGTTTTTTTTTGTATAAAGGTACAAAATCTTACATGAAAAGTTTCACTGGGTAACAGGCTTTGTTCGCTTTTGTATTTCATAATTAAACAATAAAAATAACATTTTTGTACAGTGTTTAGTAGGGAAGTAAAAGTTAAGTAGGAATATTTTCATCAAAATCGGTACGTTGACGTAAAAAGTTATTAGAAACAATACATTACTATAATACATTTTTTTTTTTAATTTCAATAATAGAGGTACTTCACTTTGGAGAAAATTCATATTTGTTGACAAACCTTGTATACGACTGAAAAAAAAAATAATATCTGATAGTTGCATTTTCGGTTATAGGCTTTGCACAACCTTTTATAAAGAATAACTTTTCCAAAAATTTATATTAAAAAAGTTCTTTATTTGTTGCCAACTTTTTTAGACGTACCTATATAATGTACATAGTGTGTCCAAGATAAGGATGGGACAGCATCAGGGCTGTAGCTAGAGTCGAATTTAAGGTAGGGCAGCATTGGTTATAGGTAGGGCGGAAGTAAAAAATTGATCATAATTGATCTGCCCTTCAAGCACGGGCTCCTAAATCAATCACCATGTATATCACTGACCTCTAGGTCAGTGATGTACATTCAATAGCTATTCGTAGACAAATAATTTCTGTGACAGAGCATGAGCATGTATCTAAGAAGTATTAAATCCTGAATGATGAATAACAAGTGAACAAGATGGTTGAACTTCCAAATTTGGATGTAGAGATCCACGTCTGAGTGAGAGTGAGGTAATAATTAATTGTTGGGTGGGGTGATACGAGTAAATAGATACGACCGAAAATACCATTTAGATCATATTTTTTCTGCAAACTTTGTGCAATATCAGAAGGAATACCATAGCTAACGTTACCAACATGTGTTGACCGACCTGCTGCTATGGAACTAGAAGTAGCGATTGTATTTTGTGCTTCCACCTGTTTTGAGCATTGAGGTTCTTTATGGTCAATTTGCTCTTCAATTCCTCGTTTTTTTCCAAAGAAAACCCGTATAGGTATACATCGCGAAATCAATGAATCTTCAATTTATAGCAATAAAAATACCAATTGTATTGATTTTTGACTAAAACACTTTACCGTACACTTCACTTAACCAAACTACAAACAATCATAAAAAATCTCTAGTTTATGTTTATTTTAGTTTAAAAAAAAGATTCTCCGTACCATAGATTGCAATATAGCCCATATTGCAATATACGCTACGGGGAATCCTCTCTGCATTACAGATATTATAATTAAATAGACCCATCGCTTCATGTGATGGCGCTTTAATTGCCGTCTATACACAGAACAAAGAATTATTATAATATGAAATAAATGTCACAAAGTGTGGTATGTTCGGAAAAGTTCAGATACCTACCTATCTTTTTATCTCAAACTATGCAATTTAATTATAATAAATTAACAATTTAATTATAATAATTTATCTTAGTTTTTGGTATTTTTAAAGTAGGGCATTGTGATTTCAAGGTAGGGCGCATTGCCCCACAATGCCCCCCCCCCCTAGCTACGGCCCTAGACAGCATTGGATTCTCGTAATCGGTAGGAGATACAAAAGTCGATTAAATTAAAGAAAAGTTACGCATTTGGGAGCTTAATAATATACCGTGTAGAAAGTTTTAACATTCGGAGTACAAATCGAAATTTTTCAAAATTTTCTTCTTTGCTTTATTTGAGAATGGATATCAAAATAAACTGCACTTTTGCATTGCAACTTTTTTTCGGGCTATGGAATGGTGGTAACACATTTGAAGTTGGGGGGCCATCATCAGTTCAATTTTTTGTAATACAGCCCTTACATTTTTATCCTTTAATCCTTAATTTGATGATATAAATAACACTTACATAATTTAAAATTTTTCCTGAGTACGGCTTTGAATACCCTCAACGTTTTCTTTTGGGGGAAGTTATAACAGTATGAAAGTCAGTACTATATATCACAAAATATCCAGCAATTTTTTTATTATTAAAGTGTAAGAAAAAAAAGCCATACCTTGTGTAACATTACTTTTGTTATTACAATTTCTTTTAATTAATGAATTAATAAATTTTGTTGGTTATTTTGTGCTTTACTAACTTTTATGCTGTCGTGTCTTCTCCCAAAAGAAAATTTTGGTGGCGTTCAGTCATATTCAGTAAAAATTTAAAATTATGTTCAAAAAAAGCTAAAAACGTGTTTAAACAGATGTAAATGTTATCACACTAATATTATAAAGGCGAAAGTTTGAGAGTGTGTATGTTTGTTACTTCTTCACATCTAAACGGCTGAAGCGATTTTAATAAAATTTGGTATGGAGTTAGCTGACACCCTGGGTTAACACATAGGGTACGTTTTACTGCGGGAAAATATCTTATTCCCATGGGAAAATCGATGAAAATGAATTCGCGGATAATGTATGGGGCCGGGGCACAGCTAGTAACATCTAATTAAGAATTAAAAATAACAGGCTCATATTACAAAAATATTACACTGATGATAGCCCCTCGAAAACGAAACGTCAGACTTCAAACGTGTTGCCACCATTCCATTGGATAGCCCGGAAAAAAGTGGCAATGCAAAATTGCGGTTTATTTTAATATCCGTTCTTACATAAAGCAAGGAAAAAAATTAAACGATTTGGAAGAATTTTGGTTTTTCCGGAATTTTAAAACTCTACACGGCGTATTATTAGGCTCAAAAATGTTGAACATTTCTCTAATTGAATATACTGTGTATCTCTTACCGTTTACGAGAACCTAATACTATCCCATCCTTATCTTGGACGCACTGTATATCCATCGTTTACGGAAATGTAAGTTTTCTATTTATTTATTTAAGAGTTGCACTTCGAGCATCAACTTTGACAACTGAAAAAGATTCTACAACAGAGGCGATAAACATGATTATTTGGGTGTATACATTTTTTTTCTACAATAAGTCATTGTTTACGATTTATATGGATATTAACGTGCGGATTTTTATTTTCTTTCAGGTCCATCCATGTTTATGTTGTTGTGTTCGAATCGCTAAAGTGCATTTCAGTGATATTATTTTCGCGTAAAGTTGGTGGCGTTCGCGATCGGTAGTGAAGTGTATGAATTTGTGCACGATAACATGGTATGGTACAGATGATGATTTTACCTTTCACCTCCTCCCACAGTTTGGTATGACATCCACCCATACCATTCCCATTCAGCTTGGGGGAATGAACACCCTATACAAGTTTTCAGATCTGTTTTGATTTTTATTAGGTATGTATTTTGGAGCTATTTTAGGGCTCGTCGTTCTATTATTTATTAATTTAAATGATTTTATCTGGTGTTAGGAAACTTATGACTGTTCCAATTGTTTATAAAATTTTCAATCAAACAATCTCATGAATGTTGAGTTAAAAGTTGCACATCAGGGTGTTATAGAGAGAGAAAAAGTAAAATCTGGTAACAAAGTACGACTAAATACTTACAATTAGATGTGATAAATAAGATATTTTAAACAAAAATTGATAAAAGTTTTATTAGATAACTTTTGTATTACATTTATTAATAACATAATTCTGCAGGTAATGGATTTATTAACGCAAATCCAAAATCTATTATAATTAGAATACCTCGACTTTAAAAGATTAAACAAAATGTAAATTATTTGTATAATAAATTCACAAATTAAAAAGAAATAGGTACTTATAAAGTTTTTTATAATATATAAAAAGTTTGACTTGTAGATAACTTGGCACATTTTCAGGTCTGAGTAAGATAAGGTACCTAATAAAAAAGTAATTCTTATCATGCACAAAATAACAATAATTGCGTTTTTCTCTATGTTACAATACAGTTAAATTATTATAAGTATATAAATAATAACAATTCCTCCAACACTTATCCATAAATCTATCTAGGTATAAGAATTCCATTCCACAATATAAAAAAAATGTAATTGGTTAATTAATAACAATGCAAAGCATCAATTGCATTATAAAATTTGTGCTCTTGTTAACAAAAAAAGGATAGTCTTAAGATGATAGATATACTAACTAAAATAATATAAAATAAATTTTCTGTTAGCATAGGTAAATTGTATCCACACTAAAAAGAACACAATATTATAATTTGTTCCTATTTTATTTAATAAACAGTCTACGTAAAGGTATTCAAATATTTACAGTATTGCATATGGCACACAACCCTCTCGTGTTCATCCCAAAAAACTGAAATGACAAAACTTTCGGCTAAGCTTCCGAAAGGAACCCACTGAATTAAACACCTTTTTGGAAAGCTTAGGAGTCTTACCAATACTAGTAGGGAAGACAAATTGACCCTTGACCCATTTAAGCGTTAATACTGGTAATAATGGTAGATGTCCAACTGTAAGTGATCGGAGAAAGGGGGGGGGGGTTATATAAATAGTGTAAAAGGCAGAGACGCAAAGGGGTCAATGGGTCCCTTTCAGGAGCTTTACCAAACTTTTTTATTCTCTTTGCTTTGTGTACCAAAACATATTTAACCAGGTTGACTGTGACATAAATCTGTAGGTATCTATAATTAAAATGTCTTTCAACATTTAAACTACGTTTGCGGTTTTGCATTTTTCTCTGCTCTTCCCCAACAGACTCTTCGTTCAAAATACCAATGGTCTGGTGTAACTTTAATTACATAATTACAACTTTTATCTCTTCTGTTAGGTAACATTAAAGTGTTGACAACGTATACTTATACATACACCTAGTATTCCCTCGTTCATTTTTGTTCAGGTTTAAAATTGTCAACGATTATATTAGTAACGGCAGACTCGGATTGAGTGAACACCCATTGTTTAAAGCTGCTTTCACCGTTCCCGTTGGAATGTGCTTCTAAATTTTCTGGTTTCCTTGTTGGTATCGGTGGTCGACCGGGTATTCCTGATGGTATTTTGGAATTACCGCGAATGGATGTCACCGTGACGTTTTTCGTTGGAATTTTCGGTTGGTACCGGAGATTGCTGGATACGGGAGTTGATTGCACTTTAGAAGACATAAGTTCGAGAATGTCAGAGTTTATTTCCGAATCTGGTCGAGAATCTCTGCGTTCTGGGGATGTTGGAGGAGTTTTCTGTGTTGCCACTGGTATTCGCGATTTGACTCCACCCTCCGCCTTTGGTTTCGTTGGACTTTTGTCGTTTGAGTTTTTCTCAAAGTTTGATCTAATCTGTTCGATATGAGACGATCGTTTTTCAGGAATTTTTGATGTCGATTCGTAACTGGACGTTGAAAATCTCATTTCTGGGAGTTTTTTCAGTTGCTCTTCAACAATTTCGTGTATTTTTTGAAGCTCCTTTTCTGGCTGGTTCTTTTCACTGTTAACAGTAATTTTTGATGGTATTCGAGATTCGGTTTTGTAGTTTGTTGTACTGTTAACAGGAGAGCCGAACATTTTTCTGTTGGTTTCAAAATTTTTCACATAACTTTCAAATTTGTTTTCAAGGTTTTTCTGAGAAGGGTCTTCTGATGGTGAAACCGAATAAGTGTCTGTGTCTGATACATTGCTGCTAACTGATGCATTTGGAGATACTCGAATTTCTGTAACGAATGTTAAGGAATCGTTGGAGTCTGAGCTGTCGGTAATGTTCACAGTTGAGCTTTTGTTCACTGGAATTTCTTCGTAGCTCAATTTTTTAGAAACACTTTTATTGTTATCATCTGATTCTGAATCTCCTACCACCTGTAACTTTAATGACTTAGGTTTATTGTCTAGCAAACTCATTTGTGTGTTAACAGTATTAATTACTTCTGTTAACGTAATGTTCTTAATTATATCTGGAGTTGTTACTGGTACGTTTTTATCTTCCTCTTCTATTTCTACATCACTTACAATTTTGAATGATTCATTTGCCTGCGTAAGCGTTTGATCCAAAGCAGTGGTATACAAAGATGTTGTATTATTCATACTTGTATCAGAATCAGCTACGTAGTTGTCATTAATGGGTAGACTAGAAGGGGTGTTTAATTGATCTATTATGTTACTTTGATATGGAGACTCTATCATAATGCTGCTGACATTATTTTCGTATGGTTTACTAGATTTTTCTAAGGGTAAGGTCGGTGGTTCAGTTTGTAAGTTTCCTAAGGAATGTCTCGATACTTTCATGTCATCTGAAACGTTCAGGTCAAGGGTTGATGAATCCATTGAATTATAAAAAGGGTCGTTTACACTGAACAACCTTTCAGCTATTATTAAGTTTTCAGAAAATTCTTTCATTAATTTTGGTTTGAAGAATCTTGAAGAGATTTGCACTCTCGTCTTTTCAGGTGGCAATGGTACCACCGCTGGTTCTTCAATTGGTTGGGAAACGTTTGTTCCTGAATTGAGGGTTATTGTAGTGGTTGTTTGACATTTTTTGGTTTCCAAATCAGTAATTGGCTCATCCATTTCAGTTAAATTTGAAATAATTTGTGGTTGTGGTTCCTCAACAGTCGTGAGCTCTACTTTAGTAACTGTTATCATATTTTCATTTTTCTTTTCAACACTTTCTATATCAGGGTGACGATTTTTTTCTCGAAGAAGTGGTTCAGGTTTACGGAGGGGCGGTTCTGGTTTTCGCGCTGGTACGGTTGGTTTTTCAGTTTGGGTTTCTAAAGTTGGCCAAATTTGATTTTTGGCTTTCCTTTTTGGTGGTTCTGCTTTCTGTTCTAAGTTATTATCTTCAGAAAGGTACATTTCAATCTCACTGGTTGTTATTCCATTAGTTTCTAATGAATCGTCTGGTGGAGGACTTGTTGCTTTTGGTATTAATTTAGAAGTAGTTTCCATCAGTAATGGCTCTTTAGTTGATATTTTTAAATCGATAGTTTCAAGTGAAACATCGCTTTTGATTGAAGAGTCATTATCCGTGTCTTTTAATAGAGATACGTCGTCGTAAGGTGTTAAATTTTTTAAAACTACGCGGTCTGAATGTTGTTTACTTAATTCTTCCATTATATTGGATTTGTCGTCGTCCATAATCTCCGTTAAGTCGTTATAAGTTTTGTGAAGGACGTCTTTTTTGGCAATGTCGTTAACCATTCCATTTTCCATGGTGTTTACGTCTTCGTTTTTAATCTCGTTTATTTTATTTACGAGAGCATCGAATTCTCTAGAACTTGAATTTTGATGTGAAGGTTTACTTTCTTCACTGTCTGCGTCTTTGTCCAAATTAAGAATTGCGTCTTCTAAATTTCCCCATTCAGTTGATTTCTTTAGTCGACTCCTCTGGAATGTGTTAAGACCGTCTAGGACGAGTGACAATCTCGGTTCTTTGTACATCATGTATTTTTCATAAACGCTGTCGTCAGAGCCAGTGATGTCCAAATTGTCTGATCTACGTTTCTTTGACAAATTGATTCCTGTATCGGCGATATCTAAACTTTGAGCCCTTTCTAGTGTACTTCCACTTCCTTTTTTGACTCTCTGTAATTTTGATAAATCACCTGTGCTGGCCGTCCTACGATTTTGGATTTCTTCATTATCTTCAATATGATGAATTGTAATGTCACTAGAGTTGAGAGCAATTGTGTTTACAGACGACTGATTATCACTCTCTGCATCTGAGTCCAATGCATAACCAGAAATCCCATTTTCATTTAAGTTGTTAATGGTAGGTTTACCATTTTCTTTAAGACCTGGTTTTGAAAGTTGATTGTGTTTATTATCAATATTGTATGCAGGGCCACAGCGTTCAAAGACTTCGTCTGAATGTTTTTCTAAATATGTTTTGTCTCCTGTACCGTCTACTTCAGTGTGTGATCCTACGCATTCTGGTTCCCCATTTTCTATATTTGTATTTATGGAAAGACATTTTTCCTCTGGGGGCGCTGGAGCACGACCTTTTGATTTTTTAGGTGTTTTTGATCCTTCTTGATCATCAATCATTTTATCGGCTGATGGTTTTCGATTTCTCTTGGCTGCCATTGCTACGTTATGCATATGAGTTGGGATTTCTTGCGGGATCCCGTTTTCATCCCTTCTTACACTAGATTGGTTAGGGCTTCGGTCAAAACTTGAAATGTCTTTATTTTCCTCAACTTGTTCTGATGGTTCTTCCAGAGTTTCTTGTTCTTGTTGTTTTACTTCTTGTACCGTCTTCTTTTCTTTTTGGTCCACCTCATCAATACTCAACCTATCATATTCGCTCATCACGCTATTGAGAAGCGAGTTTCGTTCTAAATTGGCGTTATTGTCATTCTGGGAATTTTCAATCGTTTTAGGGCTCACTTGTTCTTTGTTATGCGGACTTATTTGTGGTGGAAGAACGCGAATTCCGAATTTCTGAAGTTTATTTTCCGATTTCTGCATTTTGTTGTTGGCTTTTTTCAGGTCGTCTTCGATAATTTCTCGTTTATTTTTGAGATTAAGATCGTGGTCTTCAAGAATTCTTTGTTCCAATTGAGCTTTTAACAAATCTTTCTGATTTCCAATATTTGGCGAGTTGGAGTGTTTTCTTTCCAAAGTAGTTACATTACTTCGATTTTTCTGAAGACTTGAGAAACTGGAGTTGAGAGAATTATTAATGGCGTTTGCGTGAAACAGTCTCTTTTTTGCTGTTTTTCCAATCTGTAAAATTCATTTCTCACATAAATACATCTCAATAATAAAACACATTAAATACCTGAACAAGATCTGTATTAGATGAACTACGGAATAGTGGATGACGTGGATGGCCAACTTGTCCTGAAGGGTTGAAATTTCTTTTCTCGCCTTGCGCTTCAATAATTACTTCATATGGGCTTGCGTAACTTAAAATTGTTAGAGCATCTTCGTACACAATGTGCTCGAAATTTATTGTTATACTTTTTATGCAATCTCCTAAAATTGTTAAAGGGAAGTTTTTAGAAAATGAAAATCAATGTGGAGGAAATAGCGAATGAAAAAGAAGTAAAGTATAAATATCAAAAATAAATAGTATTTGGTGCATACCTGATTTTAATTTTCCAGACTCAAATGCAGGACCCCTATGTAGGATATCTTTTATAAATATTCCGTCTCGCATGTTTCCAAAAATATTAAAACCTAGCCCAGTAAAATCATGACTTCTTAAACATACCACTTTTATTTCATCTTTCTGAAAATTAAAAAGAAAAATTGATTAATTATGGAAGGTAGGTACATTAATTTTACGGAACAGTAATCAAGCAGTTTATTATTTTTTTTATTGTTTTACTATACAGGGTTATTCACGGCACGGAATATTTTGGCCAAAATATGAAAATTTCAAAAACCTTAGTTTTTGGGTTATATAGGGGTCTATTATAGTTACCTTTCAAAATTATTTTCATATTAAACAGGGTGTTCCAAATGCTCTAAAAGTATCAAGGTTATGTTTTTTTTTAAATAACCCCTGTATATTATTACATTTTTGGATTCTTCGATCAAAATAAGTTGTTTTGATAAGGTTTATAACACCTTAAGGTTTTTTAAATAATTTGAATTTAATCAAAATCTAACCTAATTTTCACGTTTCAAATACTTAAGAAGTATTTAAGTTATGTAATTTACAATGAAGTGTAACAATAGCTAATATTTTATATCCCAATTATAATAAACTCGTCATCTTATACAGGGTGTCCAAAAATTAATACTACTTAAGTAAGAACTTTAAGGGGTTGTAACTTGATTAATTTAAACGGATCACCATATTTTTTAACATTTCAGGAGATGTATTTTTTAATTACCTATCGATTGGTACTAGAGTGTTCATAAGCTAAGTCTTCGCGTTTTTTCAGGAAACGCTAAATAATTGTTTTATGCGCCATTTGGAGTTTTTTAATTAAATGTTCTAAATCATATATTAACTAATTAAGTATAACATAATACAAATAAAATATTTATAACATGTGTTCGAAATGTCGACCATCGTTTTTCAGGCACTTGTAAATTCTTTTTTCGAAACTTTGGATAACATTTGAGGGGTAACACTTTCAAAAGCGTCTCTTATGCGCATTTTAATTTTTTGTGGAGTTGTCGGAAGCGTATTATAGACAATTCCTTTTATGTATCCCCACAAAAAGAAATCCATTGGTGTTAAGTCCGAGGATCTGGGGAGCCAATTTTTTAATCTGCTTCTTCCAAATCACCTATTTTGAAAGTTGGCATTTAAAAATTGCCGAACCTCACGGTGATAATGAGTCGGAGCTCCATCCAGTTGAAGCCACGTGGTAGTTCTAATATTAAAAGGCACTTCTTCCAAAGGTAACTAGATACTTTTATTTAAAAAACTCCAAATGGCGCATAAAACAATTATTTAACTTATGAACACCCTAATGCCAATCGATAAGTAATTAAAAAATACATCTTCTGGTATGTTAAAAAATATGGCGATCCATTTAAATTAATCAAGTTACAACCCCTTAAAGTTCTTACTTAAGTAGTATTAATTTTTGGACACCCTGTATAAAATGACGAGCTTATTATAATTGGGGTAATAAAATATTAGCTATTGTTACACTTCATTGTAAATTTCGCTTACATAACTTAAATACTTCTTAAGTATTTGAAACGTGAAAATTAGGTTAGATTTCGATAAAATTCAAATTATTCGTAAAACCTTAAGGTTTAGGTATTATAATGATCGAAGAATCCAAAAATGCAATAATATACAGGGGGTTTCATTTAAAAAAACATAACTTTGATACTTTTAGGGCATTTGGAATAAAAATAATTTTAAAAGGTAACCGTAATAGACCCCTATATAACCCCAAAGTTAAAGTTTTTAATATTTTCATATTTTGGCCGTAATATTCCGTACCGTATAGCGTGAATAACCCTGTATACAGATATCTACTTATGTAGGTATTAAGTTTTGAGTAACACTTACCCCTATTACAGAATCGTCCAAAAACGTTCGTTTTTCACTTTTTGCCGTTAAAGCACTTAAGGGTGACCAATGGCTCCATTTTGTTTTTAGGGAATCGGTCTTATTATTTTTTTCTGTTTCATTAAATGCAGACGCAAGAGTTGTATCTAAAAAATATTTCATTATTGAAAAAGTTTTTTCATTAACGATTCTAAAAAGAATAACGAAATGATTATTATGAAGTAAACAAGAAATGTCAATAAATATCTACAAAAGAATCAAACAATTAAATAAGTCTTATAAATAAAACAATCACTTTTTTATTTATATTACTTTTAAAAGTAAAATTTAAAAAAATTAAAAAAGTGATATAATCAAAGAAGTGTTTGTTTTGTTTATCAGATAGGATGAATTATCACAAAGTAACGGCCAAATCAATCCAATAATTATATAAGTCATTGCATAAGGATCTTGAAAACTTTTAATAGTTACCTTTAAATCCCGGATTATCAAATGCATATTCTCCCTTTCCTTTCTCTGGATCGGTTTCAAGAATCAAATGTTTATCTGTAACAAAATAAAACAATATTTAGTACAGGCATACACAAAAAAAGAATTTATCTCTTTTTTGAACTTATTTAAATAACAACTAGCGAAAGGAAGTGACCAATGAGACCACATACATTTTAAATTTTTACTTTAATGTCATAAATTTTAGAAGAAATTGTGAAATCCGGGCTTGATGGCCGTGATCTAGGATTATTTGTCCTTCGGTGACAACACCGAAGAAGTCTCTTATCCCACGTTTCGCCAACAACTGTGGTTGGCATCCTCAGACTGAGTCTCAGCACAACCGCAGCGATGGACATTACGCCCACGCTACGTTCCCTGAGGATGCCAACCCCAGTTGTTGGCGAAACGTCGGATAAGAAACTTCTTCAGTGTTCTCACCAAATGAGAAACAATCCTAGACCACGGCTATCAAGCGCGGATTTCACAATTTCTTCTAAAAACGCCGGCCGTGAAAGCCTGTCTTTTCGTCATAAATTTTGTTTTCGAGGTTTCTCTATTTCGGAAAATAAAATTCAAAAAGTATGTTTCTTTTATTATACTTATTCAACACATCAACAATGAGAGAGAAACAACATAATCATAAATGTAAATATAAACCCATAATTTATCAGTAAAGTTAGGCCTTCCTAGTCTTATTTTTATTTTTTGAACTTAAACTTATTTAAGTACTTCCCAAGAAAACCTTTTCTCTTTTTTTTTCTCATTCTTCTCCGTTGGTTAACGAGCCTAAAGTTTACATTCCAAGGTATAAAATTGATTTTTACTACTAGTTGTTTTTTTACAGCTCAACGTAGACCATATAATGTTAAAACTTAAAACACATCGATTAAACATTCGTTAAATGTACCGACATATTTTAAAATTACGTAAGTGTGAAGATAAATTTTTATTACATCTGACATCACAAATCACATATAACAGGTAGGTATCTACGAACGGAATTTATGTCGAAACTGTGCACTAATTATGTCACATCATTATAAATGACCATGTCAGATAAATAAATAAACTTACTTATTGTATGTGTATATTAATATAAATTGATTTTGGACACTTAAACATAAATATTTAAGTTGAAATTGTGAAACATTGAGGAATGTTGCTTACACATTTATGAGATAATACGAGAAATTTCAAGATTATTTCTAGGGCAGGAAACCGAACTAACATACCCTCCAAAGTGAGCTTGTATTTTTTTAACTTGTATGGTAAATGGTAAACATTTAATGACATTGTTGTTTCTAATGTATTTTAATATTCTGAAATTAATCTTAAAGTTTACTTATTTTTGTCGCCTATAATCCTGTAAAACGTTTTTACTTAATTCGAGATTTAACTCTATCAAAATAGTAGTCAGAACTTTCAGTTTCCACATTAAAAGGGTGGAATCTTTTCCACGGTGGTGATGTAAAAATTTTCTTTAACTCTTCGAGCACTGTAGGTATAATTTTTTGTGGAACGCTAATTTCCGGAATTAAATTCTTTTTTGTGTCGAAATCTGATGTGAGTTACATTTATTAGATCAGTTTAAAAATATAATAACAATAAAAAAAACCAATATATTATCATTGTTTCATCCTCATCTCAAATACTAAATTAAAAGTGCGACGATATTCAAGTTTAAACGAAATAGTCAACGTTTGTAGTAAAAAATAAATATAATAAATTGACATAATTTTATTGGTTTAATTTAAAAACTTCTAGAGATTATCAAACTCCTAAATTATTTTCATATTTCTGTGAAAGTAGTAATTTTTTCCTCCACATGGATTTTTTGGGAATCAAAATTGACCATATTTAAAAATTATCAATTTTCACCTTCTTCTTTTTTTTTGTAGAAGATACCATTCTAGGACAATAACAGTTTTTTACGGCATCAGCAGGGATAATACTTCATGCCTAAGAAAACTGCATCCTTAATGTGCAACTGGATTACAGAGTCCAGTTTAAAATTGTAAAAACGTAGAACAACTGTGGAAATATTAGATGACCACCATTTTGTTCCTAATTATTCCAGTTTAGTTTTATTTTGTAATACAGTAGAACCTCGATAAGATAAAGACCAAGGGAAACGTTGAAAAATTTGAGTTATTGAGGTTTTTACTTACTAAGGGTTTAAGTTAAGGAGTTTTTATTGGTTTATATGTTTACTTACAGAGGTCCGTTTATGAGCGTTGTTTAGGAATTATAGAGATAGACGAGCTAGGTTCAATGTAAATGAAACTTCGAAATGTTATTATGTACATACATACTTTATTTTAGGGTTAAAGGTACGTTTATTCAAGTTTATTTTATTCTACTTAAAAAAGTCGGTTATAATTTTTTTTTTGTTTCAAACAATTCATACTTTCTACATCAATTTTTTTACTTACTGAGGTGCGATGCCCAAATTATTCGTTTAAGTTATAGAGGGTTCAAATTTTAAGTAAAAGAGGTTTCGGACTCCGAGGGGAAGGGAACACAAAATTTTATGAATTTATAGAGGTTTTTACGTTATCTAGGTTTAAGTTATCAAGGTTCTACTGTATTAACTACCCTATCAAAAAAGCCTCAATCATTTCAATACCCGTTCTAAGTAAAATGCTAGAAATAAAAAATTGACCCTATTTTTGATTTAGGATAGGTCCTGATCAGAAATTTTACAATTAAAAAAAAATAAATTGTGGTTTTTTAGCATTGAAATAAAAAATCGGCCAACACCCATTTTAATTCAAGTTTGTTAATTTCATATGGAATGATTCTTGGTTACACTGGTCAACAAAAATTATTTCTTTTTATAATATGGACGAAACAAAGTGTTTCTTATATAAAATTCGCTGAAAAGGCCAAAAATGGCCTTAGATTTTTTTGCTATATAAAGCCGTTATTGTTTCCTAACACAATATCACTAATATCAACAGGGCCGGCGAAAGGCTAGTTTAACGCCCGTGCGAAAGGCAAATTTTCCGCCCCCTCCCTCCTCGATTTGATGAAACACATCTTTTTAAAATTTTGAAAGTTTTGCAATAACTGTTATGTGGAATCAATTTACAAAGTTAAAATAAAAATACTCAAAGAGAAACTAATACGTTACTATATTCACTTTCATAATCGTGAATCGTGTGTAAATTAAAATACAAAAGAACAGAAGAAAATTATTTATTAAATATTAAAAAAACTAATAATGACACTTAAAGTTATAAACATCTAAAACATTATATGCGGTGGCGACTGGCGGCGCCTTTCATTCCCCAATAAAATAACAGCGCTTGGGCTTGCTTATCTTCTGACCGACCGGCGCGGCGACGACGCCTTTCTTTGTCAATAAAATAATACCGCCCATCTGTTCACAAATACACAAACAAACTGATTGATATATTATGCACTTAATATTAAATAATTTTACACATTTTCTTGTGCTCTAGTTTATTATTTATATTAGACACTTTTAGTTCTTGCCAGTGTTTTTATTAACTATCTCTTAATTTGGCGCCCCTAGATGTTGGCGCCCGTGCGGGCGCACGGTTCGCACGGGCCTTCCGCCGGCCCTAAATATCAATCTGAGATGTACTTTAGAATGTTATTGTCATCAGGATTGGCATGTTTAAAACAAAGTCTTTTAAAACACGAGTTTCAAACACTGTTTAAAACACAATATAAATAAAAAATGTTTTAAATTAAAGTAATTAATTGTTTCTGCCTTTACTTTATGGAAAATCATCATATTAACTATCTGTTAAATAAAAACACTACACAGTTATTTTCCACTATTTATTTATGCCCTTGTAGGGTGAAACAATTGTCAAGAGTAATTTAAAAATAAATAGTTAAAAATAACTGTCTAGTGCTTTCATTTAAATTAGTGTTTTAAACTTTTTTTAAGACATAAATAAAGCGTAACATATTAAACATTCCTTAAATTCATTTGGTTAGAGAAGAATTATTGGTTGTAGGTATGAAATAAGGAAACAATCTCACTCGTTACTAGAAGAAACCTCATTTATTTATTAGCTTGGATAATTCTACTCACGAAATAATTTTAAACGGCTGTAGTTTTTGGGTATAGAATTCGAGGTTTTCTTAAAAAATACGACGTGGTATAAGTAAATTCGTATAAAATACTTTTAGCCACTTTTTCATATAGAAAAATAAAAAAAAGCATGTCCAAAAAATGCAATTTAAATTTTTTGAGGGGTGTTCGGTTAGTTTCAAAGAAGTAGGAGATATTTTCAGATGGACGTGCTTGTGTGACACTAATAAACAAAATACCGATGAAGAATTTACGTTCGGTGAACGTTTTGTCCTACCTGTATAGAGAATGGTTAGTTTAAAACATGTGTTCAAAATAAACGAGAGAAAAAGGTATAAAACATATAAACACAATGTTTTAAACATTTTGAACTCTTGTTTCAAAAATTTTATCAAAAACTTTTTTTTCCAACCCTGATTGTCATGTTTTATGACGATATTTTATTTCTTAACAATAATGTTCAGTAATAATCAACAAACATTAAATTAGCATCCCCTTTACGTTGATTTCTGTTTTTATTGCAGAAATGTCCTCATGGGGCTGTTTCTCATACAAGTCACTTACTGTATCTAAATCTTCGGGAAATAAATCGATATGAGGATCAATAAGGTGAGTTTAGAGAAACAATTAATGTTTTATTTCTTTATAAACATTAAATTAAATAGTTCACTAATAATATCTATGTAATTATTAGCTGGCATATTTTTAAGAAAAGTTGCAACAACTGATTTAAAAGTGTTTCACACTCGCAATGCGGTTTCGTTTAGCACTCAAATATTTCATATTTCATTATCCCCCTTATTACAGGCCCGCAAATATGCCCTCTTTAATTTTTGTTTGGATACAAAAGTCCTTTTCCACACGGTGAAAAATAATCATGATTTTATTACTTGATGAGTCAAGCAAAATTTTTCTAGTAAATAATACTAGAATTCTCATAAAATGTACTTGGTGGTATAAAACAATTTTTCATTCTTTCTAATAATTAGTATTATAATAATCAAGCTAAATAAGTCCTGACCTTTTTTCTCTATCTCTCGATTATTTTATCGTGTCGTAAAGAAAAAAATACTAGAATGAGAATAGTTTAGTAAAATTAGTGATAAGAACTGTAAAAGATGTTTTCTAATCAAGTCAATTTTACTAGAATTCAGTCTCAACACCGAACGTAGATTGACTAGACATTTCTAGTAAAATCTCCTTGAGCGTCTGGTCGTCCATATAATTGACAGATTTTTTAGTCATGTTTGCTAGAATAATAGCAATATTTTCATGATTGTTTTCTCCGTGCATCCAATCCATTGCTTTAAAATAAATCTTTAATCAATTATAATTAACTAGTGATCATTAGCAAAACTTTCTTTGGTATTTGGGATCTATACCACAGTTGAATTAAATTGTGATGGTTTGGCATTTTTGACACCACAAAGATTATCCTCTTTTTTTTTTAAAAACGTATCATGCGGCACACATTTTAATTTAAATTACATATGAAATGGCTCTCAACTGATTGACGTGGATTGCATCATTAATCTTGTCTGGACCGGACCAAAAATTTAATACTCAGTTGTTTTTGATATTAATTAAAAGGAAACTCATTATAGCGCTAGATTTTTGTTAAAAACAGAAAAGTTTGTTTAATGTATCCTACTAGGTATTATATTCATTCAACTGCATAACGATGTCGAGACTCTTGACGTGATTCTCTTGATCTTGTTTCGATTTTTTCTTTTGCTTCCAATCGAGACAAGATCAAGACCAAAATTTTAATGATGTAGTATTAACAAATTTGAGTAATTTCAGTTTATTTGGCAATTCGACAGCTTCGCAGCACCTACATACACACTACACACTATTCAACACTTTAGATTTACTTGTATTAACTCTGATATAAAGTATTTTTAATATGTCCTAATTGGATACTCATGTGTATCACGATATTGTTGTTAATGAACGAATTAAGTAAGTGTTAGAAAGCAAAAGTTAAATCGAAAAGTTGTACTACATTTTCAACGTGACCGGTTACATAAACAATATTATTATAGTCAGTAGGTTTTATGTTGGTACTCGTAAAGTGTAGATTCGAACGCTTGTTTCAAGGCTGTTCTGTTCACATCACTTTTTAAATCATGACCAGAATTTTAAAGGAAATTCTTTGTTTCTTCTCCAGAACGGAGACATGTCATCTTTTTTTTTGTCAAACACGTAGCATAGTAAGTTTGCTGCTACTGCTACCTACTTGCATACCTACTGACTTTTATGACACACAATTTACGATCACTTCATTGACAAATATGTAGGTACCTAGGTAAGTCCTTTGTTTCCATCTTATTTTATATTGTAACCTGTACAGGGTAATTTTTTTAAACAATAGTGTTGAAGGTGGAAACAGTGCATAAAAGGGAATAAAATTACCTAGGTTAGTTTCAAATCATTTTTGGCTTCAAAATGAGTACGGTAAAATTCGGATATATCAACGGGGAGTAGACTGAAATCCGACCCTGCCCCCAATTAGTTATTACTATTAAAGGTTCAAAATATGTAACAGTAGATCTAATAATTAAGTGAGCTCAAAATAGGGGGGTAGTGTCCAACAAAATCTCATTAAATCTCATTTACAGAAAGAACGTTACTTGAAAATTTCACGTCAACCTTTTAATTGAAATAATTATTACAATATCCTTATTTTCCTATTTTAATTAAAATCTCACGTAAGGAAATGGGATTTCCACAATATCTTTCAAAATTTAGCTAAGGAAAGAAACCCCCAAATTAAAAGAAAAGCACCTCACGTAATATAAGGGACGTTTCCTAATAGAACTATTGTTAAATCTACACTCAGGCTTCATTTTCCGGATGTAATGCATGGCGAACGTGTCGATTGGTAGATTTTGTTATCGGTTGTGGTAGCCTTTGATTAGGAAAATCATAGGTCAATAAACTGATATGTTGTAGATAACAGGGTTTTTCAAGTTGATGGGCTATTAGAAGTATATGAATTATAGTAGAAGGAATTCAATACTGAAACTTACGTTCATTTGGTAATTGTTTATGCCGCTTCTTTTAAAAATATTTTCAAGTTCGATTTACATCCGGTTATACCGGAAGTCGATACCAACTTTGTTATTTTAAATGGAATGGTATATTTTTTTACGCTGAATTCGAATAAAACGTGTAATTCTAAGGTAAGTTTGATAACCAACTTGTACACCTATGACGATCGGTTTCTCAGTTAATTTAATTTATAGAAAAAAAATCGTTACCGCAACCCAAATTATAAAAAATCATAACTTCCACAAAATAAGACTCAGACTGTTGAAATTTTTACTAGTAAAATTCTAAAGTTTAAAAACTTCAAACACGAATAACTTCGTTTTTTCAAATGGCACCTACTATTTTTTTATTTTTTCAATCGATTCCTTTTTTTATCCTCTTTCAATCTATATGGATACTTCCTATTGTTTTATTTGAACATTTTGGAATAATTTTAAATTATTACTTAAAATAGCTAATTTTAATATTTTCCACATAAATGGACAAATGACAACTAACGACAATTAAAGCAAAATCACAGTAAAACCTTTTTTATCGCTTAATTTCTGTTGGGGAGATGTTCGAGACAAATGTTTATAATAAATACTTCAATTGAAGTTTTCGTTTTTGATTATTTTTTGTAACAGAAATTAATCGAAAATGCGATTTTTGGCTTCATTTTGCATTAATTGCCGTTAGTTGTCATTTGTCCAAGGCACACCTTTTTATGCGGAAAATATTAAAATTGGCTATTTTAAGTAATAATTCAAATTTACTCGAAAATTTTCAAATAAAACAATAGGAAGTATGAATTTTTGAAACACAGAACTACCACACGGAACTTCGACATAGTTGCACGACATATTTGGGTCGTGACCAACTTCCAAAATTACATTTGGGAGTAACTAAAAGAGCACTATGTGAGTCATTATAAAAGTTCAAGTTAATGAGTTTTGACAAGAGAGCTAGTAAGATCAACCAAGCGAGTCAGAAGGGTTAGGGTAGTGTAGCGGGTGACCACTATCACTCACTCCAACGCCCAAAAGTCCCTGCCATTATCAATGCCCCAAGTTGATAGATACGTGGGCAAGTAGTTTTTTATATATTTTTTTAATTAGTTATTAAGGTGTTATTTGTTAAGTGCTATTTTTTCGTAAAGCATGATTTAATTTATTAAATCTTTAAAAACACCATACAAAATTCGCTCTTCTTTATGAAAATATGTATGCAGATATAGACTATTGAAAATTTCAAATAAGAATGTAAGGTTGAACTCCATCCTGTTGCCAAAACACCCTCGCCCTTCTAATGAATTCGGCAAGAATCCTTCCGGCAAGATACAGAATAAATTTCTTTGTGCAAAAGTTTTTACAGGATAGCATCTACCTTTAAACGTTCTATCATTTGTTTGTTGCTTGGCCTATCGTTGATGTAAGTGTCTACAAAAACACCTACAGGCTTCACTTTACTTTAGAAGCTTCGTTATGCTACCAACTATCAATTTCCGGCCGATTATTATTCATGTACACACAATTATAAGCCGAACGTATAGAAATTTAATCAACTGTTGTGAACTTAATTGGAATCGCAATTTACATTTTTCCGTTAGCTACATGAGTACTCTCACAGTGAGACTTCCTACAATTCCGTCTAACAATAAGAGAAAGAGTTGAGTAGAAAACGTTATCAGAAATAGTCTTCCCTGTTTTAAACTTGGTAATCAGAATATGGAATCTAAATCTTACTTGGGTACAATATTCACGAATAATGGTACTTTTTGATTGTAGGAGCTCAAAATGGGGGAGGAGTACAGTAAAATCTCATTTAAAGATAAGAGTATGATATTGATTTGGCATTTACTTGGTCCTATCCGCCCGGTAGTTTCCTTTTTATCAACTCCTTCAGTAAAAATTTCGAAACACTTGATAGATAAAATACTTTATTACACAAAATTCAAACCAAAATACGGTATTAAAAATTCCTATGAACTAGTCAATAAATTAGAAAATATAAACATCCCAGAACATTCAAAATTAATTTCTTTCGATGTTAAGAATCTATTCCCTAGTGTACCTCCAAAAGAAGTTATCAAATTAGTTCAAAATTTACTTTTAAAAAATCAAGTCAACCCTATTATTATCTCAGACATTATTAGTAGTTTACAATTATGTACAGAACAAAATTATTTTCAATTTAATAACAACATTTACAATAGCTCTGAAGGCTTAATTATGGGAAATCCCCTAAGCCCATTATTAGCCGAGATATTCATGGACAACTTAGAAAATATTATCACCAAAAATCCTTTATTTAACAATCATTTTCAATACTGGTTTAGATATGTAGACGACATACTAACTTGTTTTAGAGGTACGCAAAGGCAATTACAAAATTTTCCAGAATTTCATAAACGACCTACATCCAAATATCACATTTACTCAAGAAGAAGAAATAGCAGGTAGTTTAAACTTCTTAGATCTAACAATTACAAGAAATATATCCAAACATGAATTTAGCATTTACCATAAACCTACACACACGGATACAGTTATTGACGCCAATTCAGTTCATCCAATACAACACAAATTATCAGCATTTCACTCAATGATACACAGATTAACAAAAATCCCGCTATCAAAAAATAACTTTGAAAAAGAAGTAAAAATCGTAAAAGAAATAGCATTAAACAACGGTTATAAATTAGATTTAATAGACAAGTTAATAAATAAAAAATTATACAAAATAGCCCTCAATTCAGTTTATCCTACTCTTAGAGAAAAACCCAAATTTTATCACATCCTACCATTCATAGGCAATTTAACGTTAAAAATAACTTCCAAATTAAAAAAAGAAAATATCACTAATATAACGTTTAGAACAAATAACAAATTAGGAAAAATTATTAAAAACAATAAATAATATAAATAAATGCGAAAAAACTAAACAATCAGGCATCTACAAATTAACTTGTGGGTCGTGTGACAAATGTTATATCGGACAGACAGGTAGATTTTTTAATACTAGAATCTCTGAGCATCTTAAAAGTTACATTAATAAAAAACAAAACTCCAATTATGCTAACCACCTATTGACAGAAAATCACCTATTTAATAAAGATTTTAAAATTTTACGCACTTTAGGAAAAAGTTTTAAATTAAACATACTAGAGTCAATAGAAATTAATAAAATAAAAAATTATAATCCGGATTCATTATTAAATGATCAAATAGATTTCAGTAATTCACCTCTCTTGAATTTGTTCAAATACCAACCCCCTCCCCTAGCAATAGAATTAGATATAAGCAAATAATCTGTATAATGAACTTGTACAATACCAATAACACTTGATAAAGCTATATCATAGCGAAACTATAGTTGTGTATCTCTTAAATATTGTGACGTGTTCGGTCACAGAAAACACAATTAACAAAACAAAACAACGAGTTTATTTAATTACTAAAATTAATTTGACTACACTACAGTTATGAACAAGTCCGCACAATTTATTTCACTAAAAGTTTCTTTTAAATCGCCGTTCCGGTAGACACTATTTATCGCTCTCTATGAACACTATCGCCTCTATGGTTCGCCTGTATCGCCTATCGATCGCTTTGCATCAGCTGTTACTGTAAACTGTCAACTGACTCGGTGTGAGTGTCTCGTCCGCTTTTATAGTCTTCTCAGCCTTTTTCTAGGGTATTCTACAGCCGTCTAGTAATTCAATTGTTTTCCCATTGATCTTTGCTGGTGTTTTCTAGATGTATCAGGAAAGCCGAGAATATTCCTTATGTAATCAGGGAAGATGTTCATTAATTATGTTCACACCAACTTAATTGGCAAGTACTCGTAACACTGCCCCCTTCTTAGAATTGATCGTCCCGATCAATGTCTTGACCTTTGTAGGGCGCCAGGCGGTCCAAGTGTACAACTTTCATCTTGGCCTTTGGTCCTCTCTGAATACGGTAGACCACGTCATTCAGCCTTCTGACCACAGTGTAAGGTCCTTCCCAGGCTCGCTGTAGCTTCGGTGAGCGTCCTTTCCGACGGACAGGATTGTAAAGCCACACCTGGTCCCCTTCTCTGAATCCTGTGCTGTTGGCTCTCCGGTCGTACCTGGTCTTCATGCGGTCACTCCCTACTTGGATTTTGTTACGAACGGCTCTATGGATGGCATCGAGTCGTTCCTCTAGCTGCTGTGCGTAGTCGGTAGCTGAAGGTCGCCGATCTTCTGGGTGTCCAAACCGGATGTCCATCGGTAACTTCAGCTCTCTTCCAAATAAAATGCTGGCTGGTGTTCTGCCGGTGGTCTCATGAACCGCACTTCGATAGGCCAACAGGAACAAAGGTATATGCTGGTCCCAGTCTGTCTGATGATCGTTAACAACCATTTTCAAATTGGTTTCTAGCGTCGCGTTAAACCGTTCGACCATTCCGTCAGATTGTGGATGTAATGGAGTGGTCCTAGTTTTCTGTACTCCTAGCAGCTCACAGACTTCCCGGAATACTGCGGATTCAAAGTTCCGTCCCTGGTCAGAGTGGATCTCCATCGGAACTCCATACCGGCTGATCCATTGGTTGACCAACATTCCAGCGACCGTAGTAGCTTCTTGATTTGGGATTGCGTACACTTCGGGCCATTTGCTAAAATAGTCCATCACTACCAAGATGTACTTATTGCCAGCAGCTGTTGTTGGGAATGGTCCTGCTACGTCCAGAGCTATTCTCTCAAATGGGGCACCAACATTGTACTGTTTCATTCGCCCTCGGCTTCGAGTCTGAGGTCCCTTGGCTGACGCACACGTTGGGCACTTCCTACACCAATTTTCGACGTCTCTTCTACGCTTTAGCCAATAGAATCGCTCTCGCATTTTCTCCAACGTCTTTGTTACTCCGAAGTGTCCTCCACCAACACCTCCATGGACTTCTGTCAGCACCTCGTTGACTCTGTTCTTCGGGAGAACTACTTGATGTCGAATTTTAGTTCCGTCAGGGCTTTCCCACACTCTTTTTAGTACCCCATTCTCGACGATGAGCGAATCCCATAAGGCCCAATAGCTCTTCGTGATGGTACTCGTACTACTAACATCTGCCCAGGCAGGTCGTGCTGTTCCTGCCTTTTTCCACCGCAGTATCGGTTTAATGTCTTCGTCGTTATCTTGATCTTTCGCCAGGTCTTCGTTCTGCCAGTGTTCTTCAGGTTCCACCATCGTCTGACAGATCCTTGCCAAGTTGACTGGTTCCTTCTTTTCGGCGGCCATGCAATGTTTGCAGTTCTTCGAGCATGGTCTTCGCGAGAGGGCATCAGCGTTACCATGTTGTTTTCCAGCACGATGCTCGATGCTGAAGTCGTATACTTGTAGCCGCTGTAGCCATCGAGCCAGTTGTCCTTCTGGGTTTTTAAATTGCAGCAGCCATTTCAGGGACGCATGGTCTGTCCTTAGCAGGAATTTTCGTCCGTAGAGATACTTATGGAAATGTTCGAGAGTTTTGACGACTGCCAGCAATTCTCTACGGGTCACGCAATAGTTTCGCTCCGGCTTTGACAGTGCCTTACTGAAGTAGCCAATGACTTTCTCTTTTCCTTCCTGCATCTGCGACAGTACACCACCAATTCCTACATTGCTGGCATCCGTATCGACAATGAAGTCTGTGTCGAACTGTGGGTACGTCAGTATTGGGGCTTGAGAAAGGGTAGACTTCAGTGTTTCAAAAGCTTGCTGACATCGTTCTGACCATTGGAAAGGGACACCATCCTCTGTTAACTTGTGGAGCGGTCGAGCTATATCTGCAAATCCCTTTACGAATCGTCGGTAATAGGAACACAGCCCCAAAAAGCTTCTCAAGTCGTAATGGTTCTTCGGAACAGGCCAACTTCTCACAGCTTCAGTCTTGTCAGGATCAGTTCTTATTCCTTCTGGGGTAATAACGTGGCCAAGATATTTCACCTCCTTACAGAACAGATGGCATTTCTTGGGACTGAGTTTCAACTTGGCTGCTGAAAGCTTCTTGATCACTTCTTCGACATTCTGGAGGTGGTCTTCGAATGTCTTTCCCAGTACTATCACGTCGTCTAGGTACACCAGACAAACCTTCCAATTGAGCCCTTGTAGCACATTTTCCATAAGTCGCTCGAAGGTGGCAGGAGCGTTACATAGTCCAAATGGCATAACGTTAAAGTGCCACAGCCCGTAACCAGTCGTGAATGCGGTCTTCTGCTTGTCTTGTGGATCCAGTTCCACTTGCCAGTATCCACTCTTCAAATCTAACGTTGAAAACCATTTGGCACCAACCAAGCTGTCAAGGGTGTCGTCGATTCTGGGTAAGGGATAGCTGTCCTTTAAAGTTACGTCGTTGAGCTTCCTGTAGTCAACGCAGAACCTGGTCGATCCATCCTTCTTCCTAACCAACACTATCGGCGAAGCCCAAGCACTTTGTGATGGTTCGATTACCCCCTGTTCTTCCATGTTCTTCACCAGGTTGTTGACTTCTTCTTGCTTAGCCCATGGAACTCTTCTAGATGGTTGTTTAATAGGACGAGCTGATCCCGTGTCTATACGGTGGTATGTCAGGTTCGTTCTCCCAAAGTCGTTGTCAGAGAGGGCGAAGACGTTTCGATACTTGCTGAGTAGTTCTTCGAATTTTCTAATTTGGTCGCTGTTAAGGTTTGTGGCCGAACGCTGCACTAAGTCTCGAAGAACGGTTGGAAGTGGTTCGCTCTCTGCAATTGAGGGTTCAGCTTCAACTTCGCACTGGAGGATGGACACCACGGGTTCAAGGACTCCTACTTCCATTCCTTTACACACTTTTTGCTCGAAGTCCTTCAGATTGACCACTCTGACAGATGCGTTCGGCGTCCCAGTTCGAATTAGTGTTCGTCCTATCAGTATGGCTTTCTGTGTCAAATCCGGGTTTTTGGCTTCTACTATCCCCACCAAACCATCCGCACCTTCGCCGTCGATGTTTATTTTGAGAACTACCTCGGATCTAGCAGGTAGTAATCGGTCTTCTGCTACGATGACCTTTCGAAGACCGTACTCTTTGGTGGGGTTTGTCATCACCAACTCTTCCTTGCCGATGCGTAAAATGCCGGAGCCCAAATCCAGATTAATTTTGTTTCGTTCAAGAAGATCCAATCCAATGATCACGTCGTCGGCGACATCGGCTACCAGTGCCCTGTGTCGAAGGCATACTTCTCCCAATCTCAATTCGATGTCGCATTCTCCTCTAATCGGCGCTGTTTCTCCGGTAACCGTGGTCAAACGTAGCTTCCTCTGCAGGGGACGGATTCTCCACTCGTTAACGATGTTCGGCCAGATTATGGTCTTAGAAGCTCCCGTATCGACCACCATTCTAACCTTCTTGTTGTTGATGTGACCTTCGACGAATAAGGACTTGCTTCCGTTTAGTTGGGAAACGACGATTTCTGCTGGGGCTTGGTGGGGAGAAGCCAACTTGCGCCCCTCAAAGTTGGCTGATCTTAGTTTCCCGACTGCTGTCGGTCCGCACGGCGTTCTTCGGCCGGGCAGTCTCGCCGTAAATGTCCGTGCCTTCCACATTCCCAGCACCTTGGTCTTCCTTTGTTTTTGTCACAGTCTCGGAAAAAGTGACCGACCTTCCCGCATTCCCAACATTTGGCCGATTCTCTCTTGTCGTTGATGGTAGTCTTCTTGACAGTTTCGACGCATTCTTTAATCAGCCTTGCGACTTCATTCTTGTATTCGTCGTCTTCAACAGCTGTTTGGCGTACACGCACGTGCCCTTTGGAAGCTTGTTTTGCAGCTTCGAATTCTAAGGCGTGCGCCAGTGCGTCACTCGCAGTCTTGTGGCGGGCCAAACGGAGAACTTGTTGTAAGTCGGTGTCCCTTACACCATCGACGAATGTTTGGACTGCTAGTTGGTCTGCGAAGTCCTGCGGAGCGGTAGGATAGGCCAATCTAACTAGACGTTCCACATCGGCCTCGAACTCCTGTAGATTTTCTGATGTCTTCTGATTGCGACACTTGAGTTGGGTTTGGTACACTTGTTGCAAATGTTTGTCGCCATATCTCATTTCAAGTCGCTCTAACAGCGCAGAGAAGTCCCGTTGTTGGCGCTCTGGAATACCTTGAAGGACGTCCAATGCTTCTCCTCGCAGAGCTATGACCAGCGCCGTTGCTTTCTCAAAATCGTTCCAGTTGTTTGCTTCTGCCGCTGCCTCGAACTGTCGTTTGTATACAGACCAGCAAACTTTTCCGTCGAAAGTCGGTGGTTTAATTCTAATCGTCTTGGCAGTGTCTTCGGACTTTACTTCACTTGCCGGTTTTGTGTTCTCGAACTTCTGTCTCATCTTCTCTACTTCCTTTTGTACTTCTTCTTTCAACTCATCTCTTAGTTTTTCTTGTCGTATCTCCAATTCTTGTCGTACTTCCTGTAACTCTTCTTTTAATCCTTCTTGCTCAATTTTTATTGTCCTTATGTCTTCGACCAATTTCTCTTGAACTGCCTTAATTTCTTCTTTGCTTGCTTTAATTTCTTCCTTCATTTCTTCTTGGGCTAATTTCATTTCGTCCTGTCCAGCTTCCATTTTATTCTTCAATTCTTCCTGGCCTGCCTTCACTTCTTCCTTCATTTCTTCCTGGCCTGCCTTCATTTCTGTTTTCATTTCCTTCATCATTTCCATTAAAGCCTTTATTTGTTCCTCCATTATTGCCGCTTGTTTTCTTGTTACTGGCATAAGGCTTCAAAATTCTTCTTCACTTCGGATCTCTCCTACGATCTGTCGCGCTAACTTTCTTCGGGAATCTTCAATTCCCTTACTATCCCACTTCTGACACCAAATGTGACGTGTTCGGTCACAGAAAACACAATTAACAAAACAAAACAACGAGTTTATTTAATTACTAAAATTAATTTGACTACACTACAGTTATGAACAAGTCCGCACAATTTATTTCACTAAAAGTTTCTTTTAAATCGCCGTTCCGGTAGACACTATTTATCGCTCTCTATGAACACTATCGCCTCTATGGTTCGCCTGTATCGCCTATCGATCGCTTTGCATCAGCTGTTACTGTAAACTGTCAACTGACTCGGTGTGAGTGTCTCGTCCGCTTTTATAGTCTTCTCAGCCTTTTTCTAGGGTATTCTACAGCCGTCTAGTAATTCAATTGTTTTCCCATTGATCTTTGCTGGTGTTTTCTAGATGTTTCAGGAAAGCCGAGAATATTCCTTATGTAATCAGGGAAGATGTTCATTAATTATGTTCACACCAACTTAATTGGCAAGTACTCGTAACAATATATTTGTGAAAAGTTTTTGTGCCTTTTACTTTCTTCAGTAAAGAGAAGAGATTTTTAAAACTCTTACGTCAACTTTTTCAGGAATTCTTGTAATTTACTATTTTATTATTCTCAACACTAAAATTACAGGTAACTGAACCAACTGGGTCGCAGTAGATGATTGATAGTTAAAAAAGGTAATAAATTTGTAAAAAATATTTTTTTTCCTTTTTAAATATTAAAAAAAAGTCTATGACAGTTATACTGCAGATGTGTTTAAAAATATCTATGGCTCTTTAGCTACCCAACATGGTATAACAAGCTAGGGTATTATCAGAAATCTTACAAAAAAACTTTGATAAAATGCTTCCAGCTAGTAGTAAAAAAAAACGGTACTTAAGTGTCAAATTTACCACTTGAGTCAGAAAACAGAATAAAACAATCCAAATAGGTACAAAATAACGTTTATTACTATTTTCAAAGAATGTTTACAATATATGTTCCACATGTCCGCTTCTGTTTCGCACACATACTCCCATTCTGTGTCTTAAGTCACTTTTTATTACACCAGTTGTTAATCCTCTTCTTATTTCGTTTGCCGCATTGACAATTTTCTGCCTCAAAACATCAAAAGATGTAATTGGATTAAAAAAAGGAAATACAAATAAATTAGAGGCACCAAACACAAAAAAAAAACGGGACAATAGACCAAAAAATCGGCAATTTTTATAAGAAACATTAAAAGTCCAATAACTTGAAAACGGTTAAGTTTGGGATACTGTCTTTCATAGTCAAATCAGTCAGAAATGAGGGAAACTACAACCTCTTAAAGGATTTAGGTCGACTTAACCTGTAACCATGTTATATAAAAATCTAATGTGACAATATTTGTGTAGCATAAACTCCGGATAAAATTTGGCAAATGTGTGTATTTTGGTCCAACGTAAAAGATAGGAACGTTTTTAACTCGATTATGGAATTATTTGTACGTTCCATAAGTTTTTAACAGATTGCGATGTAAGTTTGTTTAACGACACAACACTTCATCATCTTTTGCTATCTAGGTTGTGTAAGCGTGCAGTAGATTTCTTGATGCTACAATATATTCCTCATAGACAGAATTACAGGGAGGTCCCTCAAATCTCACTAAGGGCAAGGAAAAGGCCAAAATTAAAAGACAAACAGTTCACGTAATTAATGGACGTCCTCTATATAATGCCATTTATTATTATGGCACATAAACGTTTACAATATAATTCTCTTTATAGTAATTATAAGCATAATAAGTAAAACGTGACGAAACAACTTATAATTAGTATAATAGGATTTTTATAATTTATTATTATTTAGTTAATATTTGCTAATGGTATTATTAAACGATCAGTTCAACTATTTATTAATAATGGCTTTACTAGGTACATTCTAAGTTGCATAATGTCAACATTCTTACAATTAGCTGGGATCACAATGTAGATTCTATAATAATGTAAAATTAATAAAGCGTGCAAGAAAACCAAGCCTGCAAGGTAGGTATATACTAGCAACAACTAAGTATTTATTACTAATAGACCATTCTATAAAAGTATCGAAATTCATATGAACAATGATTAAGTAGTTATTTAAGAGTGTCAATGGCCTAATTAAGTTTGTATTGTACATTGTATTCTTGAACATAAAAACACATAAATACCTCAGTATGTAGGTACCTACAAAACAGCCCGCAGTGTGGTCATTTTTTATTTCTTCTCTGTGTTATAATTAACATACAATTTCGATATTTTTTGTTCCTGTATTATTATTCTTCATGTCAAGTACGAATACGAATTCGTTATTATAGCTATAGTCCGAATTATGTAAAGTGGCGACTGTGGTAATGCAACTTCCAAAAGATTTATCAGCTGCTAATGTCGAATAACTGATCTTTAAACTAATAAAAACTAACATCTGAACTAATAAAGAGAATGCTGGAAGTAATAAGATGCTTATTCTTTCATAAATAGGGTAGTTTTACAACAGTATCAAAAGTATTTGTTTTAAGATGATAACATTTCTTTAGGAGCTGATCTCACTTTAAGGTAATAGGATTGGTATTTGTTGTAATCACCTATTTATCCATATTAATATTTTAATACTTTAAATTTCAATTCGAAAGGTTTTCTGGTAAAAAATACTTTGCATCAATTTCTAAGTGTAGGAAAGCAAATAAGTGTAAGTAATAAAATTTAATGATTAAAACTAACTGTACGCATAGATAGGTATCATTGTGGTTAGTTAGTTTTTCGTTATAAACGGTTCGTTATATCAAGTTTACACTACAAAAGAAATAAATGCCGTTTCCTCGTTTTTTGCTCTGGGCACTTTTCCAACGTAGTTATTTTTCTACTATTTAAGTTTAGAACGACTGCATAGTTTAACTATTTTAACTTATTCAATTATTCCGCAAGAAACAAGTATCGGGCACGTTGCCCCAGGGCCGTGGCCTTAAAACATGGAGAAACTGCAATTGCAATATATCTGGGTTACATTCCTTATGTAAAATACCCGATAAACGCTTCGCACAGACGCCTTGTGATGATCGTCGATCGCTATCGACGTCTCGTATGATTTCTCTGACTTAATACTTATCATTTATTAATAAATAATCGTGTCGTATATGAAATTATTATATGAAAAGAAATACGTTTCCCATGCTCCATCTTCAATGATGGGAACGTCGTTTTTTTTCTTACGAGGTATAACCAGCGACAAATAAAAAACATTAGAGATTGTAGGGCTTCACGATTGATTCTAAAAAATTCTTGTCTTGAGTCAAGACAAAAATGACGATATAAAAATCAAGGCAAGATCAAAAGATTACCTTGAGAATTTCAGAAATCAAGAAATTTTATAGTATTGTCACCTTTGTGTACTTTAATAAAACTTAATAATCTATTTATTTAATGAATCGCCAAATATTCTTTCAAGTATACAGGGGTTTTCAAGTTGATTAGCTATTGAAAGTACAGTAGAACCTCGATAAGATAAAGACCAAGGGAAACGTTGAAAAATTTGAGTTATTGAGGTTTTTACTTACTAAGGGTTTAAGTTAAGGAGTTTTTATTGGTTTATATTTTTACTTACAGAGGCCCGTTTATGAGCGTTGCTAAGGAATTATAGAGATAGACAGGCTAGGTTCAATGTAAATGAAACTTCTAAATGTTATTATGTACATACATACTTTATTTTAGGGTTAGAGATACGTTTATTCAAGTTTATTTTATTCTACTTAAAAAAGTCGGTTATAATTTTTTTTTGTTTCAAAAAATTCACACTTTCTACATCAATTTTATTACTTACTGAGGTGCGATGCCCAAATTATTCGTTTAAGTTATAGAGGGTTCAAATTTTAAGAAAAAGATGCTTTGGACTCCGAGGGGAAGGGAACACAAAATTTTATGAATTTATAGAGGTTTTTACGTTATCGAGGTTTAAGTTATCAAGATTCTACTGTATATGAATTAGTAGAAAGAATTCAATTCCGAAACTTGGGCTTATTTGGTTATTGTTTATGCCGTTTCTTTTAAAAATATTTTCAAGTTCGATTTAGGTACATCCGGTTATACCGGAAGTCGACACCAACTTTGTTATTTTAAATTGAATGGTAAGTATATTTTTTACGCTGAATTCGAATAAAACGTGTAATTCTAAGGTAAGTTTGATAACCAACTTGTACACCTATGACGATCGGTTTCTGAGTTAATTTAATTTATAGAAAAAAAAATCGCTGCCGCAACCCAAATTATAAAAAATCATAACTTCCACAAAATACGACTCAGACTGTTGAAGTTTTTACTAGTAATAGCTGAATATTAGTGCTAACGCCTTGACAAAATTGAACTAAATAATTTATACAGGGCGTTCAAAATAAAATTCTAAAGTTTAAAAACTTCAAACTTTCAATCGTTTTTTCAAATGGCACCTACAATTTTTTATTTCTTCAATCTATTCCCTTTTTATCCTGTTTCAATTCATATAGATACTCCCTACTGTTTTATTTGAAAAATTTTGAGTAATTTATAATTTTTAAAATATAGATAATTACATAAATTTTGGCGTAATAAGAGTGTGCCTTGGACAATTGGCAACTAACGACAATCAAAGCAAAATCACAGTAAAACCTTTTTTATCGCTTAATTTCTGTTGGGGAGATGTTCGAGACAAATGTTTGAAGTTAAAATTTTCGTTTTTGATTATCTTATGTAACAGAAATTGATCGAAAAGGCGATTTTTAGCTTCATTTTGCATTAATTGCCGTTAGTTGTCATTTTTCCAAGGCTATTTCAAGTAATAATTCAAAATTACTCGAAAATTTTCAAATAAAACAATAGGAAGTATCCATATAGATCGAAACAGGATAAAAAAAACAGTCGATTGAAAAAATAAAGTATGGTATGTGCCGTTTGAAGAAACGAAGTTATTCGTGTTTGAAGTTCTTAAACTTTAGAATTTTATTTTGAACGCCCTGTATAAATTATTTAGTTCAATTTTGTCAAGGTGTTAGCACTAATATTCACCTATTACTAGTAAAAATTTCATCAGTCTGAATCGTATTTTGTGGAAGTTATGATTTCTTTATAATTTGGGTTGCGGTAGCGATTTTTTTTCTATAAATTAAATTAACTCAGAAACCGATCGTCATAGGTGTACAAGTTGGTTATCAAACTTACCTTAGAATTACACGTTTTATTCGAATTCAGCGTGAAAAATACACCATTCCATTTAAAATAACGAAGTTGGTGTCGACTTCCGGTATAACCGGATGTAAATTGAACTTGAAAATATTTTTAAAAGAAGCGGCATAAACAATAACCAAATAAGCCCAAGTTTCAGAATTGAATTCCTTCTACTAATTCATATACTTCTAAAAGCCCATCAATTTGAAAAACCCTGTATACATATTTAAATTTTTTAGTGTGTTCCTTTTTTGAACTTCCCCCAGGGTTTTTCTTTATTGTGTCACGTCTCAAGCCAAGGACTTGTTATTACTCGAGTTCGTGAAGTAATTTCATTATTCAATTTTCCCTGTTCAACTGTTGTGCGTAATATAAACGGTCGTTATTGTGTTTGTGGTTTGACGTTGACGTTTCTAGCGGAAACTGCCAAAATCAAAGGCAATTGATAGCGACCGCCGCGACCAATCTGGACCGGATATTCAGGTATGCACGTAATCTAGAATACCGATCGCGAATAATAACGTTATATGTCCATTACACAAACTGAATAAGGCATTACAGTTAGTCTATGTCTCTGTTAAATGTTGCGCATGCACATAACTATGTACTTATTATTGCCTACGTACTTACTTATATGTAAATGCTTTAAACGCATTCTAAACCGTATTATGGTAATACATATTAATAACAACAAAGAAGTTACTTAAGTGTTATATAAAATACATACACAGGGTGATTCAAAAACATTGGAAGTTTTAAACATCGAAAGAAACTGCGGATTCCTAGAATGAAAGAAAGGAAGCAATTGCACCCCCTTCAATTTTAAGTGATACCAGTCACAATTCATTGAGCAGCGAAATGTCTTCATGCCACACAGCCCCTGTTCAAACTCTGTTGATGTAAAATTTTCAGAAACGAGTCAGGTCAATTGTCAGAACCCAAGGGTCTGTCCAGGCTTTTGCCTACATGCAGTGGCGTACATTTAAATGTTCGTAGTAATTGAAAGTTCGTTGAGTACTCAATGAAATATGTACATTTTTAAATATTCAAATAGGTAAATAATTACAAACTACATGTGTATTAGAAAATATTCTGACATCTTTCTCGTTGCGGCTGTATCTTGTATCCAGACTCCCTGGCGTGCTTTTGAATATTTGTTAAGAATAACACTGTTCTTATTTTGTTATTTATTATTTGCCTATTACATATACATACCGTTTACGATAATTACATTTCGGTTTGTATTAATTAAGGAGTGTCATAAACCCCTTAAGTTCTTATTAGGTGGTAATAATACGAGCTAAAGATAGTCATGTAGCAGGTGCAATACACCTGTTTATATCAGTTTTATTTTCAGTTGGAAAAACTTGCAAATATTAAAAATAACACCCTTTGACTGGGTATTAAGTTTTTGTCTTTTATTTTTCAACTCCATTGGTTTTTTAACAAGAAAGTAACGAATAAACAAATAACAATTAACATGTAACAGTAACAATTAACGATGAACAACACATTAAAAATCGTTTGTAAAACAAATTCTAACTGTAGATTCTTAATATGCACACTGCTTATTAAGTCGAAACTATCTTGTATAATTAATTATAAATTTAATTGTAAGTCAGCACTACATGGGGTTATAAGTTACTGCCTCATTGAAAAATTTATCAGAGGTTTTTGTAATACATTTTGTCAAGTACCTAGCGAACTTTCAATTACTACGAAGATTTAATTGTATGCCACTGTATGTATACAAAAACCCGAACAGACCCTTGCGTTCCGAAAATTAACCCGCCCCCATTCTGAAAAATTTACATCAACAAAGTTTCGACAAAGTCTACTAATCTAACGACTGAGCAAGTACATAAATTTGATCGCGACCTTCAGGAGAATAATTACAAATCGTGCACTGTTACAAAATTAATTTAATGAGTTTTTGGCAACTTTAAGAAATAAAACTTTGTTGTGTCTTCAGTTGGTAATCAATCGTCTTACACAATACATACTTTTTTTATGGGTTCTTCTTTTCCTTTTCATCAAAACAGTTAAAGGACATGGCGCTACTGCCAACATTGATTATTTCATACACATGCAATCTTAAAGTTTATTGGGATAGAATGACAGGACACGTAAGACGTGAAAATTTTCTTAGAGATATATTTGAGGCGAAAATAAGACAGTAGGTGTCAGAAGAAAAAGAGAATACATAGATTGAACTTTAGGATTTCCTAATATATTTTAGCTTCAGGGAAATGTGAAGATTATTATGTATCACCAGCATAGGAAGGAGTAGATGTATATATAGTAGAATTATTTTCCATTTTTTCTTCCCCTAGTGTTTATAATAAAATACTCAGAGCTTTAAGGGGTAAAGAGTTCATTTATTATAAAAACGACACCAACGTTTCAATTCTGATGTGAACCTTTATCAAAGCACCAAATATACAGCTAATGTTTCTTAAAATATAACACAAAAAACCAGTAAGTTACTAAACTAATATTTTTTTAGCCTTGATAAAGGTTCACATCAGAACCGAAACGTTGGTGTCGTTTTAATAATAAATGAACTCTTTACCCCTTAAAGCTCTGAGTATTTTATTATAGTAGAATTATTCTATCTTTGCCAACACGTAAGTAATTAATAGTTGAAATTGAAGTTTCGCTGATCACTTGGTGAAACATGATGAATAATTAATAAAATAAAACACACGGTATATTTCACAAATGTATTAGAATATCTCTGACATATGTTTCGGTTTTAACACCATTTTCAAAGAGCTATAGTTAACTGAGGTACATTATTTCCTTACAAACTACTTATACCTAGAATACAATTGATTTTAATAACGGGGAAACCCCAAAATCCGTCTGGTCATTGGTAATAGGTAGACCCTTTGCGATGGCATGGTTTATTTCGACTATTTCTAAGAAATTCAGTCGTCTCCCTTTACTTTCTGTATGTATTATTTTTATGTTTTGGTTATCTATTTCATGATTTTGGGAAATACAATGGTCGGCTATACCTGTACATTTGTTGCCATTTTTTATGGATTTCACGTGTTCATTTAAACGTTTTTTAAGGGCCCGCTTGCTAACTTTACCTTTGAATAAATCTAATTATCAAAAGGAAGTTTCCATCCTAAAGAGCCTTGCCAAAAATAACGGTTATGAAGAAAATTTAATAGACAAACTTATTAGTAAAAAACAAAAAAAAGTTAAATCTCCAACAGCTATATTCAGTTCCAAATACAAAAGATATCCAACTTAATAAGACATTCTGCTATATCAATTATGTACCTAATATCTCCAATAAAAATTTGCAACTTTTTAAAAAAGCTAGATTTATCAGTCATTTCGGTTAATAAAAACAATTTAGGAAAATTTTTAGTAAATAATAAACCAAAAATTAATGAATAATATAAAAGCGGTGTTTATCAAGTAAACTGCAAGAACTGTGAAGCGTTTTACATCGGACAGACGGGGCGGTCCCTTAAAAAACGTTTAGATGAACACGTGAAATCCATAAAAAATGGCAACAAATGTACAGGTATAGCCGACCATTGTATTTCCCAAAATCATGAAATAGATAACCAAAACATAAAAATAATACATACAGAAAGTAAAGGGAGACGACTGAATTTCTTAGAAATAGTCGAAATAAACCATGCCATCGCAAAGGGTCTACCTATTACCAATGACCAGACGGATTTTGGGGTTTCCCCGTTATTAAAATCAATTGTATTCTAGGTATAAGTAGTTTGTAAGGAAATAATGTACCTCAGTTAACTATAGCTCTTTGAAAATGGTGTTAAAACCGAAACATATGTCAGAGATATTCTAATACATTTGTGAAATATACCGTGTGTTTTATTTTATTAACGTAAGTAATTCTTAGTTTAACTCATACAAGAATATACTATATCTGCCGTTGTTGTAACAATTCAGTAAAGTGCAGTGAAAACAAAACGTGTTGGGGTACTGTTTTTAATTTTGCTTGTTACTTACAATACGTATAATTACATACATGTTATATATAATATAACCTATAGTTTTATACTGTCAACTGTCTGTCAATATTTGACATACGTATATGAACTAATATGATTTTATTCATATACTTAATTCAGGCTACGTAATGGTAAGAATAAAATAATTGTACCATATATGTGTTGATCCTTTTATGAATATATTAGGCTTTGTTGAAACTTGAGTAAGATTCTTTTTGTTTATGCTCGTTTATTTAAATGAAATTTCACAAAAAGCTGACCAGTGAATATTGGCGGAGGTGATGAACATCTTATTCATTAAGAAACCTTATTAATATGCTAGAGCCATGGGTCGCCCAACTTTTTTAATCATCGACCTCTATATAATTTTTCTACATCTCCATCGACCCCCATAAAAGTAATTTCGTGACTGAAACGGGCTTTAACCATATAGGAACTAGGAACTTAGAAATGCTAGCATAAATGGCTGAGTTATTTCGTAAAGTTTTACATATTTTTGCATTATATTTCTACATACTCAATTAGATATGTATGATTTTACGTATTAAGAACTGTTTTTTCTTCGACCCCCCAAACGACCCTTACGATTCGGATCGATCCCCGCTTTTGTTAAATAGACCCCTAGGGGTCTATATACCACAGACCACTTGGCGACCTCTTTGCTAGACACTAAATATTTTTACGAAATATTAAAATAAAATAAAACCACAACATAAAGTTAGCAAATATTGATTATTTGTGAATTCAATTTTCCTAAAGTATGACGATTACCTATATGATTGCAAGAATCATTGAAATCGACTTTAAAAGGAAATTACATACGTAATATATAAGCTTTATTTAAACTAATAGTTACACAAAAATTTTTGAAAAAGTAAATTGCCACGCGTTCTTTTTTTACCTTTTTAAAAAAAATCACACTTCCTACTGAAGTTCCATAATTATAACTATATTCTATGCTTTATTTTGACTCAAAGTTATTTACAAATACAATAAATAAAACAAAACTACAATTTTTTAAAATTCTACTAATCCCTGAACCCCACATTCTCTCCCCTTTCCTTTCCCTTTCTTGTCTCCTCTCATTTAATTAATTAATTACGGGCGCAATAATTTTCTATATTATTATTTTATAAGTAAACACTTGTACCTACTTATAATAATTTTAATATTTAAACCGTAAAATAGCCAAAATATTGTAAGAGTGTAAGAGTTATTCTAAGATAAGGTAGAACACTCGGTATATTCAAGACTACTTATCCATGTGAAAGACTCTCCTTATAGGTACATACGTACAAACGCATTCTAAACTCTATATTAATAAATATCTGCATAAGTTAAGCAATGACAATGCCATTAAGTAGTTATTATTAATGTAAGTGTTTCATTAAACTGTTATCGTCACCTGCTTAAAGAACGGATGAGAAACGTGTAAATTATTTTGCATTGAAAAGAACAATATATGAATATATCTATTAATTTTTTTATGAGTGAGCTAGTAAAAAGAGTATGTGTGAGCGTTTATAGTTTAGAGCATGCCGCGATCGCTTTTCGCTTGATAGATTGCAAGTTTATTGATTGCAATCAATTTATTACGTATAGTTGTACTGACGGAGAGTGCTGATTTCAAATTACAGTTGTAATGAATGAATAACAAGAGAATTCTATTTTTGGTTAAATAGAATCGCTCAAGAAGAATATTCATAAAAAAAAGGCTTTAAATTTTACGGTTTAATCCAAAGGTCCATTTTCAAAGACCATTGCATTATGTAATCTTCCCAGGATCTAAGATCTAAGGTCTTGAACATAACTGTCACTTCTTCGATTTTTAATCTTAATTAATTCATTAGGAGACCTTAAGGGGAGGGTCCAGCAAAATTTCATTAAATCTTATTTAAAGAAAAGCAGGGGGGTCCTTCAAAAGGTGTCTTCCCACTTCGGGACCTCAAACTTTTATTTTTAGTTCCTACTTCGTGATCTACTCTGTACTAGTGATGTGCCGGATATCCGTATCCGTATCCGTATCCGCGGATATCCGAGGGAAAAGAGAGGTCCGTATCCGTATCCGTATCCGTTAGTTTTTGGCGGATCTTTTACGGATTTTTTACCTTATTAATTTTGAATTTGTAGATGAAATATATACATATATTGTGCCGATCAATATAGATTTAGGCAGTACTGTGTGTATAGATGAGTGCGTGGCGGGTTATTGCCGACAAAAGCAAAAAAAAATATTAAGAGGGATGCCGCCTGCCACATGGTTCACCAAGGACAGAACGCACACGACGGCCGAAGAAGACGGTCGTCTTAAATTGATTAGACGCGACCAGATTATTTTAGTTTTAAAATTATTGTGACATTAATATTGCATTATTGGATTTGATGGTGTTTTGTAGAAAATTTTCTTAACTGATATACCAAACACAAACGTTATCTGTGCTGCCCAGTGTCACACTAAACTATACGCGGCGGTAAATATTGCCCATCGATCTTTGCAAAGAGGCAATCTATTATAAAAGTAAGCTCTTCAAAAGTTTCATAACAGTTTGTCTCTTTCAAAAGGTCGATGTACCTACAATATTTACCGTCGCGTACTCTAAAATAGTAAAGATCCGTATCCGTATCCGTATTCGCGGATCTTGAGGCCAAATATCCGTTTTCAGATCCGTATCCGCGGATATACATTTTTAGCGATCCGGCACATCACTACTCTGTACTGTACGTATTATCATTATTCCCATTCCCCGATCTACGAACTTTATAAGTATATAGCCGTTAGTTATAGTAGATGAATTTGACTTATTTTAAAATAAAGAAAACGTACCTTACGCGATTGCAACAATATACAGGATGATCATTTTCAGCCTACCCCCTGACGTATGTCCATACTGAATTGAAATATCGTTTTGAAATTGTTGTTTTTTTTCAATCTGTTTCCATTTTTTGATCGGACACTTCCTTTTTTTTATTCATATTGACTCATTAATCAAAAAAAGATTTTGTTTGACTCTTTAGGATCACAAGGTTACGGTATATAATGACAACACGAACGAACTGAGTGACTGAGTGTTGTCGTGGTCTTGTCGTTCCCTTATACATAGTCTAGTATATAAAATTCTCGTGTCACAATGTTAGTTACCATACTCCTTCGAAAGGGCTTGACCGATTTTTATGAAATTTTATATGCATATTCAGTAGGTCTGAGAATCGGGAACTATCTATTTTTCATACCCCTAAGTGATAAGGGTTGTCCACCCCTAATTTTTTTTATTTTTCGAACAAAATTTTTTATTTTTGTTTTTTTTATGATTTGGCATTAAAAAATACATAAAACCCTTAATTTTCATCCTTCTACCACCAACACCCATTTTTAAATAGCTATATTAGTACCTACAGTAATAATCATCAACTCTCAGTAGTCGATAACTGATCAATTATTATCAATCGATTAGTTATCCCCGCCAGACGTCTACTGATGTCACTACTCACCCAGCAAACAGCACGGAGTGGGGATGAGAATGAAGCAGATTTTTTTAGAATGTTACAGGGAGTTCAAATATGTTCTAAGAAGTAAAAGAATGTTTTATTATAACATTTCAGAATGATTTGGTAATTTTCAAGAATGTTCCAGAATCTTGAAGATCATTCAAGAATGTTTCAGAATGTTAAAAAAGTTAGAAAATGTTTTGAATCATTATGGGATGTTCTGGATAGTTCTAAATTCGCGAATATTCTAGAATGTTCCATCAAACGTGTGATATATTCTTACCCGGGCAACGCCGGTATTGCTGCTAATGTTTTATAAATTTCGAACTTACAAATTATATATCCAACATATTTGGCCCAATTCAAGTGCGTTAGGGCTCATGCAGGTCTCAAAGTGGGAAAAATATAAACCAGACACCGAAGTGGGAACGACCCGGTTAAATTCTTAACTCAACTCCAGATGAAAGAAGGGGCTATCTGAACACATAATACTGTGTTACAAAAAAAAAAGGGGGGAGAAGAAGCCCAGTTTAAAAACGAAAGAAACTTGGACGTCTTTTTAATACAATCAAATTGTCACCCGTGATAAAAAAAATAATGACAAACCCAATTTTTTATTTTGTTTTTTAACGTATATAATTATTTTTCTTCATACAAGACAGTCATTCCTCACTTATTTTTTAATTTACAAATATATTGCCGATGACTTCAATAGCGAGTAAAAAATATTCTTTTTATTATTAATTAATTACATCATTCAAACGTGTTGCCAGAGCTGTTCATTTACTTACGTTCAATGACATGTGTACAATGACTTGTAATTAAATATGCTCAAACCCTTCCTATATTAACTATAGATGCTTATATGTACAATTTCTTAGATCACTTGGACATGTTTGGATTAAAAAACTTGAGCGTCTAATAAAAAAATACAGCAAATCATAATTTATCTTCACGTGAACACTCGGCTCCGCCTTCTTTACAGACGATTGACGACATAAACGAGCAAACTACAGCATAGCATAGGAGTGCCTACAGGTACTATCTTTATTAAAGTTTTGATATCCTTGGTTTGAAACTAATAAATAATGTAGCAACACTTAAGCACAGATGCTTTTTAGTTTATTCGTATTGTGCAAAGCTTCTGTAACATACCTGTATAAGTATTCTATTACAATTAGGGACAACAAAAGAGAGTACCTAGAGATAGAATGCACATGAGTAATAATATCAAGGAATCGGCACAGTATGGTATGCAAGTAAATATATAAGTAAGTACGTAACTATTTACGTTCTTGTACGCATGCATAAATAATGGTTAACATTTTGAGTTCATGGAAGGTCAACACACGTAGTTTATTTATTTAATTTTAATCGACGCAACAAAGCAAGGAAAGCTGCTTCACATAGGTACCTAGTATTCGCAGGATTCAAAAGATTTTCCACAACACTTGCTCCTATGAAGCTCAGTGTGAATGGTCTTCATTTTATCGCATAGAACTGAACGCCATCAAGAATTACCTACCTTTCTTTAGGTGTTTATTCAGGAGAGGAACATACAATTCAAATTAAAGTGGTTTCTTGGCAAGCGAATGCTGAATAGTACCTACGTAACAACAGCATAAGCTCTTGGTCAGTAATTTATTAAAATTGTGCAATGTGGATTGCGATTTGCTTCTCACCTCATCAGCACGCCATAGGCAATCTTCATAAATCTTCGATCAAACCAAAGGAATTAATTGAAAGAAAGTTGATATAACAACTGGTTATGATAGTATATCGCCATCTAGTAATATCTGATGCTACTGTCATATCTTGAACAATAGGACAAAACCAAGGTATTCATTATCTATTTTTTTAAATAGGTAGCTCAGGCAATAAAACTGATATCAGCCTTTAAAAAGAGGATAATTTACACTTTATGCAAAGACAGTTTTAGGAGACAAAAATTCTTATTATTTAGTGTAATTTTGCAGCTGATTGTAAGATTTAACAATAATCATAGAACCTCCTAGATGTCTGAAACGTCATGACGATTATTGCTCTCTTTTATCACTTGTTTGAAAAGTCCTGTAAAAACTTACAGTTTTGAACACAAAATATTAGATAACAGAATCCAAAACGTGTTTCGTTTGAATGCCATATTGGACATTGGACATTGGACCTTCACAAGGGTGGGATGACTTGGTGGCAGTTTTATTGCCAGACCCGCCACTTTAAAAAATATAGACAATAGATATGGTAGAATTATTTTAACTTTACCACCATATGACCTGAATGAGAAGCGTATGAATAAAATCGCAATAGTCCATACACACATGCCAAATATTAACAGTATAAAATTATAGTACTTTAATAAAGAAAACCACGTTTAATATCTTTAAAATGTTTTCTATATTGTAAAATGCCTCTACAATTGTTTCGGCTTACTGGGCCTTTTTTAAGTATATTTACAAAACAGATCTGCCTATTTATGCACATTAACGTCTAGGTACAATAAAAGTTACAGATGTAAGGGTGCCATTATGAGTGTGATCCTCCAACATTTAATAAATTATCTATACAGGGGGTGTTACTAAAATTTAATTTATCATTCGTGGTAGGTATTATTGTTAAATTTAAATGTTTTTTTAATTACAAAAATTTCTAAGTTCAATCTTCATCTTTTCGGTTCATATATCATAATAAAATAATATTTTCATCCAAACTGTGGTTATTTTTATACAATGTGACGCAACGCTTGTAGTATGAATTTTGTTTTTGATCGACTTTTTATATTTTTATATTTATTGTTTACTAAATCTTACCTACATTGTTTTTGTTAACTGATATTGTTTTTTGTCCCTGTGTGCAGAGTTTTTTACAACCACCATTGCTAATTGGGGGGTAGTAATTTATAAAGCTAAAGGTATTAGATTTTTCTTTTGCTACAGCATATAATTGTTTACCATTTTTTTTAATTTTATTATTAAATCTTAGGTAATATGTAAAATTATAGGTTATATTATGTATAGAATAAGTTGACGTTAAGTAAAAAAAGAAAAATTAAAAATGGTATTTTTGCAGACTGTTGTATGACAATGATGTCAGAAAAAATGTTTTACTTACAATATATTGCATGTTTTTAAATGAAGAGTTAACTTAGAAGAAAGAAAAACTATTAGGCAAGGTGTGTACACAATGACAAAAAATGTCAAACGTGACAACCAGTTCTAACCTAACCCCTTTTCGTCTCTAATATCGTGTAACGTACGCTATACGTTGTAATTTATCATAGAATGTATCATGGACGTAAGTTATTGTTCTAATAATATAAGTATACGTTTTGTTTTCACTGCACTTTATCTGCATAGTTACAACAAAATCAGATATAGTATATTCTTTTCTGACTTACAATTAAATCAAGAATAGGTCTTTGATGGTAATGATCATAGAGGTATAATTGTCCAATGCTAGCCTGTCAGTGGCAGCGATATTAGGTTAGAAAAAGAACGCTGCATATGGGCCCGTCTATCTCTTTCTAACAAAGCACTCCATTGGCTGCTCCCCTCCCGGCTATATAAGCATTGAGAGGAAAAGAGTGTAGTAGCCATAGAGCCGGGAGGGGCGCAGCCAATCGCGTGAAGTGTTAGAGAGAGATAGACGGGGCCCATATGCAGCGTTCTCTTTCTAACCTGATATCGAAAAACAGTCCTCTCGCGCACTCTATTCTAATATCTCTATGGTAATGATAAAACAATTCTACTATAACAAATAAATTAAACACAATGCTTAATTTCCACAATGTACTTAACAATATATGTTTCGCCTAACTTAGGCTTCTTCAGAAGTATAATGGACTTAAACTAATACAGTTCGGATTTATATTTATATAGATGCATAACTAAGGCTAGGAAGGGGGTAGTTTAACAAACAAATTGAGAAGTTACGAGTAATTGAATTCAATTTGTTCATTTAACAGTTGTCCTGTACTTTTGTATTTATTAATTTCAATTGAGTTCCAATCAAGTACTTAGATATGATAAATCAAATTCTTCTATACTTATCCAGTTGACCACAACCGAATTTTACACTTTTTGGAGACTTTATTTATTAGTTTTTATTTATATTTTTAGAGACACGTGTCCCGGATTATTTTTTGTTCTATCATTTTTTAAAACAAACTTGACTTTTCTTTTACATAGTGTGAATTTTGTTGACTATCAAATGTTGTATGTTTGATAGTTAGATTAATTATTTTTGACACGAAACCAGCTGATGAAATAAATAAAAAATCACCATCATGAATAATTTATAAAAGGACACGAGAAAGCAATCGTTATTCACTACATATTGCTAGTCTCAAAATCTTCATTACAAAATATACAACGGCTTAATTAAAATTTCTATTTTCATGAATTTTAATTACGTTGTGTGAAATATTTTTATACCACGTACCTATACGTATCCTATAATATATTTAATACAAATGTAAAAAAGGAAACTAGACAAAAAGAATACATAGATAATAAATTTCATTCTCTCACCGAATATTGTAGCATTATAAAGGAAAGAAACAAAAAGTGATTTATAAATTATTTTTTTATGTAGCTGTTGACAAATGAATTACGAAGTCCAAGTAATAGAAAAATAAATTACTTAAAAATGAAGGAAATACATATTTGTTTAAAAATAATAAATTATTTACTAATTAATATTAAATACTTAACAGCTTTTACTACACCGGAAATTATGCCATAAAGTATATCATGACTCTTTAATTATTTGCTACTTCTTAGAGATATTTTCCTGAAATTTTATTGCTACTTTCATTTGCACTTTTCTTTTGTTTAATTATCTACCTACAGAAAAAAAAACATGTTTCTTAAAATCTTCTAATATATAAAATTCTCGTGTCACGGTGTTTGTAATTAAACTCCTCCGAAATGGCTCGACCGATTTTCCTGAAATTTTGTGTGCATATCGGTTAGGTCTGCGAATCGGCCAACATTTATTTTTTATCCCCTTAAATGTTAAGGGTGGTCAACCCCTAAATTTGTTTTTTAATTTTTTAGACAAAATTTTTTGTTTTTATTTTTTTATGATACAGCATACAAAAATACATACAACTCTTAATTTTCATCCTTCTACCACCAACCCCATTTTTTAATAGCGATTTTAAAGTACTGTAATAATCTTCAACTCTCAGTGGTCGATAACTGATCAATTATTATCAATCGATTAGTCATCCCCGCAAGGCGTCTACTGATGTCACTACCTACTCACCCAGCAAACAGCACGGAGTGGGGATAAGAATGAAGCAGATTTTTTTAGAATGTTACAGGCAGTTCAAATATATTCTAAGAAGTAAAATAATGTTTTATATAACATTTCAGAATGATTTGGCAATGTTCAAGAATGTTCCAGAATCTTGAAGATCATTCAAGAATGTTTCAGAGTGTTAAAAAAGTTAGAGAATGTTTTGAATCATTATGGGATGTTCTGGATAGTTCTAAATTCGCGAATATTCTAGAATGTTCCATCAAACGTGTAACGTGTATGGTATTGCTACTAGTATACGTATAAAATCGTGTTTCTACTAATTACGATCAAATATAACTGACAACCGTAACACTTCTTCAATTTCTTCCTCTTCGTTCATTCTTTATGTTTAATTTTAATTATCATTTGCTGTGACTTAATTTATTTACTATGCAAGACGGTATGAGTCGAAACGTCCAACAGTTTCGGTTTAAGGAATGAATTTCGAATTAGGATACAACAGCCGAGTCGGAAGCGTTGCCATAGTGGCATTTAGCGCTTACCTTACCTTTTGAACGCTACATGCGGAAAATAATAAGTCAAACGTTTACCATAATCGTTACTGTATGTAAGTATGTATAAGTCAGGTTAAAAACGTTTCTATATTATATAAAGGCAACTATAGATATAAGATATTATTATTGTTCGTAACGTCCTTTATTAGCACTGACGTTAATAACTGTTGCAGTGCCGTTGGAATTTATATTTTAATTGCGAACTATTGTTGGAGAATTACTGTTAAAAATTCTTTTACTGTTTTGGCCAATTCATGTCAACATATTTTAGTTCCCGTTTATACCTACATACCTATTTTATTATTCATAAAATACTATTATACTTAGTGATGAACAAAACAAATACATAATTCTTACTATCTTGGCGTAACTTATACTGTTTTTAAGTGCATATTATAAAAATATATTTAAATGATATGATAATTAAATTTTTGGGTTTTTTCTGTACTATTTTTTCCTAAATCTTCCCTATCTTTTATTTGATACAAATTTTAACTTTCTGTCCATAAAATAGCTATTGTATGACCCTTTCATAAGATCTTTCTTTTGCTTGTGGCAGAGACCTTCAAAGAGTAAGAATATCTGATAAAAATATCAACACGACTACGTAATAACTAAAAACTCTTTCTATAAATTATTTAATATGAAATTTACAGTGTTAAACTTAAATTCTACATTCCTACTGTCAGTTAACGGATTATTTCCAAAAAGGAAATGTATTCAGACGAAGTTTACCTAAAATTTCTGAGTATATTTATTATATTGTGTGTATATTTACCTGCGGCATTCGGATTTTATTTTATTACATTGTGGCTTTTACAAATTGCTTGGCCTGTCTGTAAGCATTGTCGACAAATATGTAAATACTAATGGCCGAAAGTGATAGTTTTAAAAATCGAAATTGGCTAAGAAAGTGTACCCATCTCAATTTACCATCCGCACTTTCTACTTTCCCCTAACGTAGCGTAATACAAGACAACACCATTATTACAATGAATAAAATAAATATGTGCTTGGGAAGAAAAGAAGGCGTGGCGACTGCATAATATAATCTCTTTAAAACGTTCCATATAGGTACTGATTTAAATATTAAATTTGAACTTGACACCAGTTATTCGTCGTTTTTAATGCAACAATGACTTTTACATTATTCCGTACACTCCCTGTCTACCTCTGATTTAAATATTTCCGTACATTTTGACTTCGAAGAACCGAACACAATAACTGTTGTATCATAAAATACCTAATGAAGTAAGAGCATCAGAAAGCATAGGTAATGCTCTTATCTTCACTAATGTGAAAAGTACTTATTTATGTATTATGTAAGATTTTAAATAGGAAATGTAAGTATAGTTAATAGATTGCGTATCGCATTGCACTGAATTGAACCTTTTAAACAAAGGCTTAAAATTTTCGCCAAAATTAACAACTTCATTTAAAGATTTAGAATTGTTAGGTGTTAACGTTGATATTGCCTTAAACAAATCAGATAAAGTAGAAATAATAGATAAAGGGAATTCGATCGTCATTTTACAAAAAAGAGATTATATTGATAAAATTAATATGCTACTGTCAGACAACAATGTTTTTCTAAATTAAAACGTGATCCCACATTAAAATCTCAAAAAATAATTACAGAACTCATCAATAATAGCAAAACTTTAATTCCTAATAAAGATACATTTAAGTTTAAATGCATGAACCCGTCTAGTCCTATCCTGTATGGACTACCGAAAATTCATAAAGTTAATGCACCTATTAGACCTATAGTTTCTTACTTGAATGCTCCTTCTTATAAGTTATGTCAGTTTTGCAATAACCTTTTACAGGCTAACTTTGATTGTTTTTCTAGTTTTAGTGTTAAAAATTCTTTACAGTTAGTTGATTGTCTTAAGATTATTAAACTTCCAGATAAATCTATATTTGTATCCTTTGATGTCAAAAGTCTCTTTACTTCAATTCCAGTTAACAAACTAATCAAAATTTTAGAAAATAAAATAGAAGTTAATCCTAAACTAAACCATATGAAAAAATTTGAACTATTAAATATTTTAAAAACTTGCTTAGATCAAAATTATTTCAAATTCGAAGACAATTATTTTAAACAAAATGATGGATTACCTATGGGTTCTCCTTTATCACCTCTCCTTGCAGAAATTTTTTATGGCCTCTTTCGAAAATTCACTTTTTAAACTTAACTCTGAACTTATCAAGCTTGTTACCCTTTGGAGACGATATGTGGATGACGTTTTTTGTATTTGGAAGGGAAGCTTAAGACAATTACACAACTTTCTCAAATTATTAAATTCCATACATTCGAACATTCAATTCACGATGGAAATTGAAACAGACAATAAGTTAAACTTTTTGGATCTTACTTTATACAAAAATAACAAAGAAATTATGTTTGAAATTTATAGAAAACCTACGACAACTGACACGGTAATTCCCTTTGACTCAAATCAATCTTTTAACATCAAAATGGCAGCTTTTAATAGTTTATTACACAGATTAATAAGTTTACCCCTTTCTAAAACCAATTTTGAAAAAGAATTAAAAATTATAAAACAGATTTCCATTAATAACGGGTATAATCCCAACCTAATTGACAAAATGTTAAAAAGTAAACAACGAAAACTCATTGAAATCAAACTTTACAACGGTCTCCTTCCTGATTTAATTCCTGAAAATAAGAAATACGCTTTTATTAACTATGTAAAAGAAGTCGGATACAAAATTAAACACCATCTAATTAAAATGTAAGTATTTTTAATATTAAATGTGAAATAGCTATGGAATAAATAATTTTTAAAGTAGACGCAGTGCTTGTTTCTAATTTATTGTTGTATAAACATGAAATTGGAGAATTAACCGCTATTAACTAGCATAATGGCTTGAAATCAGAGTAAGAAAAGGGGGTGTAGGTCACTTGCGGGATTCAGGAAAAATCCCGAAGAAAAGCCCCCGGAAAAAATTCTCCAACTATAAAAATTTCCTAGTACTAGATAAATTTCAATTACATAATAGTCCGGTCAAATTAGACCAAAAAATAAGAGTAAAGCTACATAAATTCCCACCAAGCTTAAAATCAGTGAGATTGTTTAAAATATGATTAAAAATTAAATTTGAAAGTTCCCCATCTTTCCCCTGTATGGAAAAAAATTTATTCTAGGTTAAAAGTAAAAAAAATGAGTTTTTCGCGATTTTCAGCAAAACGGTAAGTTTTATCATAAAAATATTTCAGACAAAAATTGTAGATCATAAAATTATGTATAAAATATGTAGGAATAATTTTTTGCTAAGAGCCACCGTTTCTGAGATATCAGGTTAAATGAAACCCAGTCCCTTATTTTATACGCCAGTGTAACCTCGAGACAACATCTGTCTCCTGTTCAATTGTATGCGTGGCTAGGGTCTTATCCTGCTTTATATCAGTGTGCCCAATAAATGAAATACTGTTAGTCTCAGGGTTGCCAGATTAGGGGATTTCCCCAAAAAATAGGGGATTTTTTTTCCTTTGGGGTATTTTTTGAGGATATATTTTTCAGGGGAATTCTTCTCAGGAAAAATTTTCCTCTACAATCTTTTTTCTATTTGCACTAAATATTTTCTAGTTCTTGGGGATTTAATTGTCACATAGCTTATTTTGGAGTATTTTAGAGATACATATTTTATAAATAATTTTATGATCTACAATTTTTGTCTGAAGTATTTTTATGATAAAACTTACCGTTTTGCTGAAAATTGCGAAAAACTTTTTGACCTTTGACCTTGAATAAAATTTTTTCCATACAGGGGAAAGATAGGGAACTTTCAAATTTCATTTTTAATCATATTTTAAACAATCTTACTGATTTTCAGCTTGGTGGGAATTTATGTAGCTTCGAATGTCAAAATTGACCGGACTATAAACTGTTCCAGCTGATGAGACCTCAAATAAAGTAAACTTTATTTATTTATTTACCCCGCACCAGGAGCCCAAATTTATGTTGGAATTATATTCTTACTACTTCGTTTCTCGTTAAATAATACTCACCAAGACTAATTATTTTACTAAATTTTATTTAAAAATAAATGTTAGGTAAAAGCTTTTAAATGTTTCAACAAATTAATGATTTTGCGAGGATTTTCTTCCAAGGGGGACTTTTTCCGGAGGCTTTTCTTCCGGGGTTTTTTCTCTATTTACCACAGTTCAGCTAATTGTAAATATGCACAGTTTATCAAGGAAGCCCTTCGTTGGAACTTTAAGAAGTAAATAATAGGAATTTACTTTCCAAAATTAGACATTCGCAATAACTTCATATGAATTTTTAATGTAAAATATTTTCAATTAAGATTCACTTCCAATTATACCGGACAGGAACTTTGTTATTTTAAATATAACACCCTGTATTTTATTATATCTTTGAAAAGCTCGGTTAATTTAAATGTAAGTTTCATAACATGAACCCACCCGGAAACTCCACCATTTTGGTTTAATAAGGTGCGTTATAATTGGCGGTAGATTTATTTTTCATACATCGTTTTTTAATAAATAAATGGTTTATTTCCTAAATGGTGGAGTTTTTAGGTAGATATATTGTGAAACTTACTTTCAAATTAACGGATATCATACAATACAGAGTGTTCTATTTAAAATAACAAAGTTAGTGCCCATTTCCGGTATAAGTGAAAATTAAACTTAGTTGAAAATATTTTACATTAAAAGTTCATATGAAATTATTTGGCATGCTAATTTTCAAAATTATATACTTCTTAAAGGTCTAACGAAGAACCTCTTTGGTAACCCCGAGAGTCTCGTTAGTATGAAATATTTATAGCAAACATGCTAAAATTTACTTTTAATTCCATTCTATACAGGGTTACAAATTAAGTCGACCTACATTTTTTAAGAGGTAGTTTCCCTCATTTCTGACTGATTTGACTATGAAAGACCGTATCCCAAAATTAATCGTTTTCAAGTTATTGGACTTTTAAGTTTTTGTTATAAAAATTGCCGATTTTTTGGTCTATTGTCCCATTTTTTGTGTTTTGTGCCTTTAATTTATTTGTTTTTGCCATTTTTTTAATCCAATTACATCTATTGATGTTTTAAGGCAGAAAATTATCGATGCAGCAAACGAAATAAGAAGAGGATTAACAACTGGTGTAGTGAAAAGTGGCTTAAGACACAGAATGAGAGTATGTGTGCGAAACAGAGGCGGACATGTGGAACATACATTGTAAACTTTCTTTGAAAAGAGTAATAAACGTTATTTTGTACCTATTTGGATTGTTTTATTTTGTTTTCTGACTCAAGTGATAAATTTGACGTTAGTACCGTTATTTTTGCTACTATATGGAAGCATTTTATCAAAGTTTTTTTGTAAGATTTCTGATAATATCCTAGCTTGTTATACCTTGTTGGATAGCTTAAGAATCGTAGATATTTTTAAACACATCTGCAGCATAACTGACATAGACTTTTTTTAATATTTAAAACGAAAAAAAATATTTTTTACGAATTTTTTACCTTTTTTAACTATCAATCATTTACTGCGACCCAGTTGGTTCAGTTACCTGTAATTTTAGTGTTGAGAATAATAAAGGAACGTATGTACTACAGAATAGTAGGAAAAACAAATAAATTAGAGGCAAAACTCAACAAAAATGGGCCAATAGACAAAAAATCGGCAATTTTTATAAAAAAACTTAAAAGTCCAGTAACTTGAAAACGGTTAATTTTGAGATACGGGCTTTCATAGTCAAATCAGTCAGAAATGAGGGAAACTACAACCTCTTAAAGGATCTAGGTCGACTTAACGTGTAACCCTGTATATTAAATTTTATAAGCAAGAAGATATTTATAATTGGACATATGACATTCATATTAACCAAATCGAAACATCTGCTTCATTTTCAAAGCAAGGCGATCGTAGCACCAGCTAAAGAACTCAATGAAGTCCGCGGCTCATTATTCAGCGTTTAGTTCCTTCGTTTTATATTACATATTTTTTCTTAACATTTCTGAAAATTTTCGGTCTTTCTGACGTCAATACCTACAATCGAATGTTTCCTTAATTGTTGATAATTAATTTTTAATGTTTCCAAAATTAAGAATCTTGTCGTCATTTAATAAACATGATCGTCTAATTGAATAATTGCACAAACTAGAAAGTTTCCCTGTAATTAATTGAACAATAAATTAAGACCAACAGACTAATCGTGAGGTATGCACAGGTGTGATTTACCTGTTTCCTGTGAAAGAACATTTAATGTATGTACGTACACTGTAGAGTGTATGTATTCGTAAGAAGCAAAGAATGTTCGAACATTAGAACATCCTGGAAGCAATTATAATTTTAATTAATTTACATTGCTGTGGGATTCGTTTTCAATGAGTATAGTAGTTAGTTGATTGTCTATGTATTTTTGTGTTATTCGCCTACTTGCAATCGCTAAGGTCGGCAATTAAGTAATAATTATGATAATAATTGTAGCGGGTTGCACTTGTTCTGCAGTAATTTGTTATAAGTATGTTTACAATTATCACAACGAAAGTAAACAATGATCACTTAAAGTGGGTTTCTGTGGCCATAATTACAGTTTACAATACTTCAATAAACTTGTTTGATGTTTGTGTTTACGATGAGGAATCCAAAAATCAGAATCAAGGACACTAGATGACTATAATAAGGATGTCACATTTGCCTGGACGCTTGCCACTAACTTTCAAAATTTCCCAAGCTTTGAGCATAGAGTGCACAGAAAACTCCGTCCATTAGTAACAAAATGCCTACGTCCTTATGCCTCTAGTGCATGGGTCGCCAAATTTTTTCGATCATCGACCCCTATATAATTTTTCGAAATCTTCATCGACCCCCATAAAAGTAATTTGTCCCAATCAAACTTTTACCTTATCTTTTGGAACCAGATACTTAGTTAATTTTTTACAGGGTGTAATATTGTAAATACATCTAAGTAATTTTTTTTAAGACGTTCCCAAGAATATCAATTTTCTTACGATTATTTTGAAACTTAAAATACACATACTTATAAGTGTCCTTTATACGTAGGAATTTTTTTCAATTAATCGTTCTTGCGGTAGTAAATTTCCAAATATTGACTATTACAATTTTCATATTTAACTTGGGAACCCTATCCCGATCGATGTAAAAGCAAATGTTTTATCAAATAACAATAGTAATTTTTGTTACAATTGTTTTAAAAAACTGAGAACTATTAATTAAAGATATAACGAATATCTTTCTGTAAAAATCACTATGACAAGCGGTATTGGTTTTGTTATAAAAATATTAAAAATGAGCTAATTTTTATTACAAGTAAAATATTTATTCATATTTAATAATAATAATAATAAACTTCGAATTAACATAAAATACTAGTAACATATTTTTTTCTCTACATAAACAACACGTATCTCAAGCAGAGTAAAAATACAATGCTGCCAGATCTGAGAAACGACGCAATGGAATCATTTTTGTAGTACTGCGCATGTGAGCAGAGGCGAAAGAATGTACTGAATCTCAACTATTTTTTATTGTAGTCATGGTAGTTTACATAAGGGGTATTTTTTAACAATTTGAGCACGACTGCTCTTTGGGAACGTCCTTAATAGTTTTCTGATGTTAAGAAGAAGAAGTAAGGTAAAATAAATCGTTATCGTTACAGATTATAGGTAAGTTGTAAATAAATAATCTTGAAAATAAGGCCAAAGGTTTGTGTATTAGTTCGTTTCAAAGAACAAATTAGCGTCAATTTAAGGTTCTCGTGGTCATTATAAAGTAATTATTGGAGCACCCATGTACTTACAGTTAATTTATATAATGTGTGTGTTCATTTGGAGCTGATTTGCACAACTTACCTACATTAACCAATTTGAATTAGTACAGAATGGGGTCAAAAAGAGACAGTTCAACATTTTTTACGATATTTTAACCTAGAAAAAGTATTTGATACTTACTTGCCGTTTTTTTTTTTTTTTTGAATTGAAATAATATTTCATAATATTGCTGCCTACATTAATTAAAAAAAGTGGTTCAAAGTGGTTAAAAGAATTTATATTGTCAAATATTTTATTTATGTTATGCAGCGTTCGATGAATAACTGCAGATCGCTTAGAGAACGCCATCTCTAGTAAGCATTTACACATTGTTAATTTCAATAAACGCGAGATGCTTCAAAATTTTTATTTCTCTTTTTAAATACAGTGGATTTCATTTAAACCGACTTCTGTTGTAACGACCTTTTGGTTATAACGACTTAGGTCCCTTGAATTTAAGGAGTAATTTAAGAAGAAAATTTGGCTATAACGACTTCGGATGTACCGTCGATTTCGGTTTTAGAAAGTTTCCAAAAGTGTACATCTACGTTTCAAAGTGATGTACATACATCTAAATATTCTAGAGTGTTCTGGTACTAAGAATTTCGATGTTCGATGATATATAAATCAACATTCAGTGACTTTTTGTCAGTTAAATTGTGTTTGCAGTCGAGTGAAGATCAATTGGAAACAAGAGCGAACAGTGACCAAAAAAATTGATGTGATTTCGACAAATGAAAAGGAACAGACTATTTGAATGTTCTAGAGTGTTCTAATACTAGAAATTTCGATGTCTGATGGTATATAAACTGAAATTCAGTGACTTTTCGTCAGTGTTATTATCGTAACAATCAAGAGATTAATTTAATGATTTGGCAATGTTCAAGAATGTTCCAGAATCTTGAAGATCATTCACTATTGTTTCAGAATGTCAAAAATAGTTAAAAAATGTTTTGAATCATTATGGGATGTTCTGGGTAGTTCTAAATTCGCGAATATTCTAGAATGTTCCATCAAACGTGTAATATATTCTTACCCGGGAAACGCCGGGTATTGCTGCTAGTTATTTCTAAATGTTAAGGTTGATAAAGTTAAATCTAAGAATCAGTTACTGGGTACTTTTCATGCCTAATTTCCTTCTTTCATTCTTTCTCTCTTTCTTTTTATATAGCAACTTTCGGATATAGCGATGGATTTTAATAGTCCTTTCATCGTCGTTATAAACGAAATATACTGTAATTTTCGTTAATTTCGTTTTAACATGACAACATGAGGGATTTCCAAAGAGAAAGAACATACATTTTCGGAAAAATCAACTTTATAGTCTTCTTATCTTCCTTACCTTACCCTTTCTTTTTTTAGTATTGTTGTGAATAAAAGTCCCAACCGCATACATACAGGGTGATCGTTTTCAGCCTACCCCCTAGACATATCTCCGGATTGAATTGAAATATCGTTTTGAAATTTGGGTCGAATGGATTTTAAGAAGTGGCCTACCGTTTTAAAGTATTTTCGATCATTTATCTCTTCCGGTGTTACCGAAAGTAAACTTCAACTTCGTTATTTTAAATAGAACCACCCCCCCCCCCAATTTTTTTACATTTTCGGATTCCTTGCCAAATTCTCAACAGTTTTCGAGTTATTTCATTGTTTTCAAATTTTAGATCACGATCACCCTGTATATCTATTTAGTTTTTTACCAACCTTATTTCTTTTTAGTAATACCTACATTATTTTATTTCACCCTGAACAATAGCTACGCCCTTATGTAATACGAACTCGAACGTTCGATGTAGGTACCCTTCGTTCGCATTTCTTCATCTCTACCACCCTACTACTCTTTCGCGCCTACGATTGCCACCCACACGCGCCCTTGGCCATTTTCCATTGTCACACCTTGATCGCTATCTGAACGGTTTTTTTGCTCACTATTCGTACACATGAAAGGTTAAGGTAGCGTCGCGAAATTTTTCCAGTTCTCCACATTCATATTATTAGATTACATATTAAAAACATTAAATAATTAAAAGCAAACGTATCTACTTCTACAATTATTATTTCAAATCGTCAATTCACCCTTTTCTTCGTATTACAATTTATTGAAATTAACCTGCAACTTATTTTTATGTTTTTTTTTGCAATAAAATCGTATAAAACATTGATTATGATCTCTGCACTTTATTGTAAATATACAGGGTTTTTCAAGTTGATGGGCTATTAGAAGTATATGAATTAGTAGAAGGAATTCAATTCTGAAACTTGGGCTCATTTGGTTATTGTTTATGCCGCTTCTTTTAAAAATATTTTCAAGTTCGATTTACATCCGGTTATACCGGAAGTCGATACCAACTTTGTTATTTTAAATGAAATGCTATATTTTTTAGGCTGAATTCGAATAAAACGTGTAATTCTAAGGTAAGTTTGATAACCAACTTGTACACCTATGACGATCGGTTTCTGAGTTAATTTAATTTATAGAAAAAAAATCGCTACCACAACTCAAATTATAAAAAATCATAACATCCACAAAATACGACTTAGAGTGTTGAAATTTTTACTAGTAATAGCTGAATATTAGTGTTAACGCCTTGACAAAATTGAAGTAAAAAATTTATACAAGGCGTTCAAAATAAAATTCTAAAGTTTAAAAACTTCAAACACGAATGACCTCGTTTTTTCAAATGGCACCTACTATTTTTTATTTTTTCAATCGATTCCTTTTTTTATCCTCTTTCGATCTATATGGATACTTCCTATTTTATTTGAAAATTTTTGAATAATTTTGAATTATTACTTTTAATTTTATTTTTATATAGGTATCAATCAGTAGGTATGTACAATATTTATTATTATGTGGCCACGTTTCGGCCGGCGCGCGTTAGCTTAACGAGTTAGTTAGTTCGGTCTTAATAGAATTAAATTATCAAACCGTCACTCGATTTGACCTAGAAAGTAACCGGTGAGTTGATCTGTTAAGAGTCTGATCGCAACTTTGAAAGAGAATGCAATCGATTATCTCCTCGATTGGTCAGCAGGCACGTATATACAACCGTATTCATGTATTTAACAACATATTTGTCTAATGTGTTGTATCCATGTAGGTACGTATGTATGTATATAGATACACTAAGGTCCAAAAGTTCAAGATACCCATATTCTTATTATGGCTTTGTCGCTTTGTTATTATTATTTGATGACTTACAATATTATACGTGATGATTGGCGATACTTAAACTTAATCTTAAAGGTTAATTCAAGTATCTATAGATCATGATGGCAGAGGTTTGAGTCACTCTGGATAATAGATAATGATAAGGCAAAGTATGTAACAATCTGACAAACCACAACCTAACCTAAATAATTTCAAAGAGAAAACAATCAATTTTGAAGTAGTTTATATTTATGGTAAATAAGTCTTTTCACGTGATTCAGTGAAAACAAAGACGTCACATATCTTGTGCATGATAGTCCAAAACCACAAAAAAATCGTCAGGTTCGGATTAAAGCATAAATGATTTTATTTCGAATATACTTCGAATACCTATATAAAAAATTAAAACACTTGCTATTTGTTCCATAATGTTATTAAAATAAATAATCTAACAGTATTGTTTGAACTGTTATGCTATTATCAAAGAGGATACAATATTTTCAAATTATTTAAATTAAATTGTGAAACAAATACCAAGTGTTTTGTTTTTCTCTTTTATTTATTAAACATGTCCCACCAAAAACCACCAATATAAAAATTTATCAAATTAAATAAAGAAAATAAAAAAACTCGAAACACTAATTTCATTTTATTCAATTTTCAAAAAGTTTTTGATTTACCAGAATCATCTATCACTAAATATTCACAGACCAAATAAAAGGCCAGACCTTTCGTTTCAGTCACCTGCTATTCCAACATCCATTGTTATAAAAGGTTGTAAGGTATTATAAAGTTAGAAAAGGTGCCTCAAGAGTCAATTCTACTATTATATATTTTGAGGCTAACAGACCCAGGTATGGGATTAGTCGCTTAAGATGATTATAGCCGTCTCAAAACTTATGGAATGTTTATTTTGGTTCTTAGAATAGGATTTTCTTATAATTTATAATATGATATGTAATTCATAAACCAAGCATTGCAACTGAATTGTTATTTGGGGTAGAATTGAAAGGTAAGATCAAGGTTAATGTCTTGAAGATATTTCAGGTTGCTTCATCTAATAAAACGAATTGTTTCCTCAGATACCTTCCACCAAGAAATTTACTTATTATTTTTAGCCATATGCGGTTATAGTGTTTTAATATTTTCCTTTTATGTCATACTAGCTATGCCCGCGACTTCGTCCGCATGGAATAGTGACTTTCGTCAGCATTTAAAATTTTTTTCTTCTATATTTTTATTTTCTGGGCCGTAAGCCTTTTTGCCGACGTCATTACACAAAAACTTTCATTCCTTATTTTTGCCCCCTTTATTAGGGTAAAATTTTCACGAACTTTAAATGTCGTATTTATATCTAATCAAACGCCTAAAAAATAAGTTTTAAGCCTCAAGCTTTATATCTACTTATCTATCTCTGTACCTAATTCTCATTTAAATCGGTTCAGTAGTTTGGGCGTGATTGCGTAACACACAGACAGACAGAGTTACTTTCGCATTTATAATAATATTATAGATTAATATAGTTTAATTATAGTTTAAAATAGTTTATATAGCTTAGTATTCAACTACTTTTATTGATCCAAATAAACAAAACCTCTATAACTTTTTACACTTAATATTTTAATTTTCTGGGCCGTAAGCTTTTTGGACGACGTCATTACACAAAAACTTTCATCGGCTAATTTTATCCCCTTTAGGGTAAAATTTTTACAAACATTGAATGTCGTAGTTATTTATATCTTATCAAAAGCCTAAAAAATAAGTTTCAAGTTTCTATCTTTAAAAATTACGGAATTTCCGCACAAACTTTCCTATTTCAATCCGTTACAACCCTTTTTTCGCATTAAAAAGTAGCCTATGTCCTTTCTCAGGCTCTAGACTATCTCTGTATCAAATTTCATTGAAATCGGTTCGGTATTTTAGGCGAGATTGTGTAGCATACAGACAGAGTTACTTTCGCATTTATAATATTCCGCGAATTCATTTTCATCGATTTTTCCATGGGAATAAGATATTTTCCCGCAGTAAAACGTAGCCTATGTGTTAATCCAGGGTGTCAGCTAACTCCATACCAAATTTTATTAAAATCGCTCCAGCCGTTTAGACGTGAAGAAGTAACAAACATACACACTCACAAACTCAAAAACTGTATAAACAATAAATATTAGTGTGATATTAAAAAATTTCAAAATACAGTGGATTTCATTTATAACGACTTCGGTTGTAACGACCTTTTGATTATAACGACATAGCACATAAATAGTCCCTTGAATTTAAGGAGTAATTTAAGGAGAAAATTTGGCTGTAACGACTTCGGATGTAACGTCGATTTCGGTTTTAGCGACTAATTTTAATGAACTATTAATTACAAGATGCTAGAAATCTCATACTCATGAATATTGCAACCGAGTTTAAACACAAAACTTTTTTATCTTTTGTTTACATTCACAGATAGTCAGCAGTTAATAGTAATTGTTTATAAATGTTAATGTTGATAAAGTTAAATCCAAGAATTAGTTACTCGGTATTTTTCTTGCCTAATTTCCTTCTTTCATTTTTTCTTTCTTTTTTTTATATAGCGACTTCCGGATATAGCGACGGAATTTAATGGTCCTTTCATCGTCGTTATAAACGAAATATACTGTACTTGTTAGGAAGAATTCTGCCGACAATCAATTGTTATGTAAGTTAAAAAGCAATCCAATTATTATCTTTGGGTCAACTGTACCTAATAATGGTATATAAAAACTTTTTTCTAAAAACAAACTTGATATTTATCTACTTTTCTTAAAACAAATATATTAATTAACAGTATAGGTACATAAAGAATCTTCGAAAATTATTTGTACATGTCACCTAGGGCCTAATTCTACTTACATGTTTCATAAACTGGTTTTAAATTTAAAAAAAAATAGATAGGTACTACTTAGGAAAATATTTTTCATTGATGAATAATAAACGTTTCGTCACTGCATTGTGACTTCGTCAGTAAATTCAAATTCGTACTAGAAAATTTTTTAATATGTATTCTTAAATGTTTAGTACCTACCCACATTTTGATTGTTTCCTGTCTTATTCTTCTTAATGGAATATGTACCATATCTATGCACCTACGGCTATGGAAATCTGGCCAAATTAATTTACTAAAAGGTGCTAATATTCTATCTAGCGTTTTCCGTTTAGTATTTCCTTCGGCAAAGTATTTGTGCTACTTATAGTAAAGAGTGCTAATGTAAAAACAGTTGTAAAGCTCAATGGTCTAATAGCGTTGTAAAATACATCATCAAATTCACTGTTGTTCGCTCTTAGTTAAGTACCTAAGAAATTGTATTTAGCAAGTTTTTTAAGACTTAAAAGACACTAATTTGACTGCTCATATTAGATCCCATCAGCACGCCACATGTCTAAGTTAAACGAAACACTGATTAAATAGTACATGGTATAGAAAAATTCATACAAATACCTTCAGCAATATTGTAACTAAAAAAAGTTCCTATATTATTATCACACTTTGTTCAAGAGATTTTGAGAGTTGGTTTTGTTCACAAAAGTGGCAATATATCGCCATCTACTGATGATATGCGCGTTAACTAATTTACTATTATAAGCGATAGTTTCATCTCAAAAACTATATTTTTTCCTTTTTACTACTAGCAAGGTTACAATGAAATTGTTTTCACGTGTAGCACATGTGAATATTGTAATACCTAAATACTGCAATGATTAATTTTTTATGGCCATAAAAATAATCACATTGTTTGTACTGAAGCTCTGAGGCTTTATACTGATAGCAGTTTACAATTTGTTTAAATAATTCTTTATCATTTGAAATTCCCTTTTTAATTTTCGTATTAGTAATAAAGGCAATGGAAAATATATTGGGCGCCGTGTTTTATAGAAATTTTAAACATATTTATATACTAACAAACACAGACAATCTCGTTTTACGTTACGTTTATTTAACTAAACGTTTGTTTTTTGGTACCATATCATATCATTGTTTCTTGTTGATACAAAAAAATAGTAGTAGCACATACTTATACAAAAAACAAGTAAAATTCTGTTAAATGGATAATAGCGGTCACTATTTTAAATATGTAGTATAGAGAAAGTTGTTATTTTACATTTTCATTGAAATTGTAGATTTAAAAAAACAGTTACTGTTTATTTTTATTAAGCAGAGGCATTTGTAGTACCTAATAGCAAAATTTGCATAGATTTCTTCACCTAATAATTTTTTTTTTAACTGAACGGTAACAGTAAAATCAATATGGTCAATTATTATTATTTATAAAACATTTATTGACCATAAATATTCGTTAATAGTCAAGCGAATGTAAATAAACTTTAGAATTTCTCTTACGTATATTTAATTATATGTATACTAACTATTTTTATAACTTATTGTAAATTTTTGTCATTCATCAGCATAGTTCATCAATCCACCAACAGATAAACTTTTAAACAGTTTTGTACTACATATCTGAAACATTAAATATGAGTAAATAGTAAGGAAATGCCTTGCCTTGATGGTTTCGCCATATCCATGTACATAAGTGTATCTCTCCCTACCAGTCACACCCTCATACGTAGTTTCTAAAATTTTTGATTTACTACGTAACCAAAATTTCGCAACTACAATATACTTTATATTTAAATATACAGGGTGTTAGTGAGTACTTTTGACTATATTTAATTTAGTGCATAGTCTAATAGTTTTTGAGTTATTTTATTTTCTAAAGCATAATAAAACTAAATAAAATACCACATGTCATGATAGTTACATTTAATTTTACGGTTTTACCATCCACAGGAATTTACTTATCATATTATCAAATCGTCTCTATGTATAAAAAGATAAACCAACTGATGTATCAACCCACAGCCCAAACCACTCGGTTTAAAGACTTGTAAATTTTGGCAAGGCATTACTTATACAACGTAAGAAAATATTTTTTACATTAAAAAGGAAATTCAAAGCATGGTGTGCCGATCAAGGAGTCCCAAGCCGCTGAGTTAAGAAACTTGAATTTTTGCATAAAATTATTTTTGATGTGAAACACCTATAGCCGCGGGTAAACCGGGTTGTTGGCGTGGCGAGCATGGCGAACGTGGCGACGCTTCGCCAGGCGCAAGCGCCTGTGCGATTGTCTTCCCACTCGGTTTGACGGTGTCGTTTGCTATAGTAAACTAGAAGATGGATGTGAATTAATTATTATTGTTGTGTACATTTCACCTAATAAAACAATGAATGATATTTCATTTTTACATGAGAAATTATTTACGTTCCTCCAAAAAGAATTTCAATTGCAAATTGACAATAATCCAGATATGCAACAACAATAGATGCTGTATTTATTAAATGTCTTGATAATGTTATGTCCAATACTTTTGTAACATACTTCAGTTATCCTCGACCAATTATCATAGTAATGCTGTCAGAGGCAACATCGAATATAACTATTACTGAAATCATTGATTAAAAAAATTGAGTTTCACATCTGCCAAGCGTCCCGTGACTGCTCACATTTTTTTTATACAATGGTATCATCCCCTTTAAAATGAGTTTTTAAAAAAACATGCCCTTAAGGCGTGAAACGAGGGTTAAAAGTTTAATATCAGCGTATGTTCCAAACAGCTAAGACTAGAGTCTTAAAAGCTTGTTCAATATCTGGAATTTATTGATATCTTACTTAAAAACCTATCCATGAAAACGTCTTACACCGCAAGGCGAAACGTCGGAGGTTGGTTTGAATAAGTAATTAAAGATTTTTAACCCCTTAACAGCTTTGAATTTTATTCCATACTAGAATCATAAATTTTGTCACAGAAGTTCATTGTAAGGTAACAGAATTTACATAAAGAAAATTCTTCTACCTTTAAGAAGATGAAATGGGGATCACATCAACTCTTTTTTCTCTCTACAATTTCCTCTCAAATCTCGATAAGAGGGGAAATAGAAATCCAAATTAACAGAAAACACCTCAGGCAATAAATCCACATTTCTTGGATTTTTTTCGTTACACGGAGAAAAATAATCATGATTTGATTACTTGATGAGTCAAGCAAACTTTTTCTAGTAAATAATACTAGAATTCTCATAAAATGTACTTGGTGGTATAAAACAATTTTTCATTCTTTCTAATAATTAGTATTAGAATAATCAAGGTAAATAAGTCTAGACTTTTTTTCTCTACCTCTCGATTATTTTATCGTGTCGTAAAGAAAAAAATACTAGAATGAGAATAGTTTAGTAAAATTAGTGATAACTGTAAAAAATGTTTTCTAATCAAGTCAATTTTACTAGAATTCAGTCTCAACACCGAACGTAGATTGACTAGACATTTCTAGTAAAATCTCCTTGAGCGTCTGGTCGTCCATATACATGACAGATTTTTTAGTCATGTTTGTTAGAATTCTAGCAATATTTTCATGATTGTTTCCTCTGTGTAAAAGCGACTGAACCTGCTTTATTATTTTTTATACGTCTACCTCTTTTTCCTTCCTGAATTGACTGACTTCTTAGATATAAAATTTCAACGACAATTTCTTCTAATTTTTTACATCAGCTGTTTAGATAATAACAAAGTAATTGTATGCATTTTAATAAAATACAATGTGTGCTAGGTATGGATCGCGGTTCACGGTATAATTTACTAAATCGGCTTCCGCTACTACAAAATTAGATAAATTACGTTTTTAAAACGTGAATCTTTTATGACCTTGTCACAAACCGCAAAATCGTACCTACTAAACTCAAGGTAACCACAAAAGTTATAATGACATCTATCACGGTAAAAATTCAACAAAAAGCAAGTAGTTGGACCAAAAAAGGAAGTTCATTGTTAATGTCAACTGATCGAAAATTGTGATCTAAATGTCTGTTACGGTCAGTGGTTTCGATGGTAATAAGACAGTTATGTTTTTGGTGCTATAATCGTTTTTAGGGTCATTCGTAACCTATGAAGGATGTTTTTTATTTAAATCGTATTATACGTAGCAATGTATGAAAAACTATACTGAATGCGTGTCAGCTGAATATCAATTAAACCGAAGTTCCTGAATGGAATTCTTTTGATTGTTTAAATTATTTGTTTTTTTGCTAAATATGCCGCAAAAAATTTGTGTCGAAAATGTAGAAGTCATGCAAAGGATTTTTGTAAATTCTATTACTTAATTTTGTTTCTTTAAGGGACCCAATTTCATTTTAATTATTTAGTTCATTTCTTTTAAACAGCATTGTAGTCATTCTGGCGTGTCCGCACGCATTGGAACAGTTTTTCTCGAATATTTTCTCTTCCTTTTAAAGGATTACGTTGTAAAGGTCCGGCATTTTTACTTCTAATAACGATAAAGTCGAGAATTGTTAGTTAGCTACGAGGCTCACAATTTCTTTGAACCGTTTTAGAAACGCACACACATTTTCTCACACAGCACAGCTAGAAACGATCGGAGATAATGAGATAGACAGAAAACGTGATGAAGAAATGTGTATGCACCTCAAACAAGAGAAAATAGAAACAATTCCATGAGATTGGTACAATTGTATGCAAAAATTATACCTACGTTAATAATAAAGTCGAACGAATGGCATTTTGCATTTTGTTTCATGTTTCGTGTAAGTAACTGAAATGTAGTGCAATAGGATTCGCGAATAAAATTCGTCCGGAATTAACGTTACAAAATCACAAAATGCTAAGAAATCGCTTAGAATCTAAGATTGTATGTGGTCATCATTGTTAACTGTGCACGAAGAAAACAATCATGAAAATATTGCTAGAATTCTAACAAACATGACTAAAAAATCTGTCAATTATATGGACGACCAGACGCTCAAGGAGATTTTACTAGAATTGTCTAGTCAATCTACGTTCGGTGTTGAGACTGAATTCTAGTAAAATTGACTTGATTAGAAAACATTTTTTACAGTTCTTATGACTAATTTAACTAAACTTTTCTCATTCTAGTATTTTTTTCTTTACGACACGATAAAATAACCGAGAGGTAGAGAAAGAAAGTTTAGACTCATTTAGCTTGATTATTCTAATACTAATTATTAGAAAGAATGAAAAATTGTTTTATACCACCAAGTACATTTTATGAGAATTCTAGTATTATTTACTAGAAAAATTTTGCTTGACTCATCAGGTAATAAAATCATTATTATTTTTATCCGTATGCGAATCAATTAACGGTTTCTTTCTGTTTCGTCACCTTATCTTTTTTATACCTATCGCCGATAATAATCTCAGCGATCATTATCATAACCTATCCTAACCTACTTTAACTTTTCGGTGGTGCTTGTTTATTTTAATATTGTGACGTGTTCAGTCACTGAAAACACAATTAACAAAACAGAACAACGAATTTATTAATAACTAAAATTAATTTTGACTACACTACTGTTATAAACAAGTCCACGCAAATTATTTCACTAAAAGTCTCTTTCAATCGCCGTTACCGTAGACACTATCTATCGCACTCTATGAATTCTATCGCCTATGGTTCGCCTATCGATCGCTTCCCATTCGCTTGTAAACATCAGCTGTCGACTGTCAACTAACTCAGTGCGAGCCGTCTCGCCTTATATAGTCTTTTCAGCTTCTTTCTAGGGAATTCTACAGCCTTCTCGTAATCCAACTGTTTTCCCATTGCTCTGCTGGGGTTTTCTAGATGTTTCAGGAAAGCCGGGAATATTCATTATCTAATCAGGGAAGATGTTCGTTAATTAGGCTCACACCAACTTAATTGGCAAGTACTCGTGACAATATGTACGTCTTCGACCCTAAAAAAACCAGCTTAACCAAATTATTACGCCACGGAGGTGGGGACTGCACGATAGCGAAAGAGTAGGTGGCCAAACAAGAATGCATTTTTTTAAATGATGAAACAGGAGAAGAAAAGGTAGATTCCGATAAATTTTAATGGGGCGACGAAACAAGAAACCATCCAATCAACAACTTTTGAGCTTTATTTCAATTTTATTTCCATTAATAAATGATTATACAAAGCTCTAGGTAAAATAAAGCACTAAAGGATGTCATAAAATTCCCATTAGATGCTAATAATCGAAAATATGCACAAAGCTTTAATTTTGCTTTAATCTACTTACAATTAAATTTATAACCAAATATACAAAATAATTTGGGGTTAATAAGCAGTGTGCACATTAAGAATATACAGTTGGAATATGTTTGCCTTGTTTTACAGACGATTTTTAATGTGTTGTTCATCGTTAATTGTTACTGTTACATGTTAATTGTTATTTGTCATTTTTTCTTGTTAAAAAACCAATGGAGTTGAAAAAGAAAAGAAAAACTTAATACCCAGTCAAAGGGTGTTATTTTTAATATTTAGAAGTTTTTCCAACAGAAAATAAAACTGATATAAACAGGTGTGTTGCACCTGCTACATGACTATCTTTAGCTCGTATTATTACCACCTAATAAGAACTTAAGGAGTTTATGACACTCCTTAATTAATACAAACCGAAATGTAATTATCGTAAACGGTATGTATATGTAATAGGCAAATAATAAATAACAAAATAAGAACAGTGTTATTCTTAACAAATATTCAAAAGCACGCCAGGGAGTCTGGATACAAGATACAGCCGCAACGAGAAAAATGTCAGAATATTTTCTAATACACATGTGGTTTGTAATTATTTACCTATTTAAATATTTTAAAATGGATGTTGAATTGAGTAGGTACTCAACGAACTTTCAATTACTACGAACAAAAATTAAAAACTACCTACGCCAATGCAAGTAGGCAAAAGCCTGGACAGACCTTTGGGTTCCGAGAATTTTACATCAAGAAAGTTTGAACAGGGTCTAGCACCCTTTGCTACAATTTACTATATCTTAGTCAGTCCTTTTACCTCACAGCTAGTAACCTACAATTCCTTAAGAAGCTTTTCATGTAAAAGGGTTTTGAAAAAATATGGCAAAAGTTCATCTAGTAACATTCACTTTTAGTATTATTTAAGCCTCCCTAAACTATTTTCCATCTAGAAAATCCGTTCCTGATATTTTACATTTTTGAACCCCTCCTCCTCTATAAAAAAAATGTGAGCCGTCACGGGACGCCTGGCAGATGTGAAACATCGAGTTTGCACAAGTAATATGCATGAAAGACAATATTACGACAGGAACTAAATTTGGCATAAGGAAAAAATTAAATATTACGAATTTTTTCCACAAAATGACTATTAATTTGATAAACGTTTATTTTTATTAAATACAAAAATTAAAAATTCAAAAATTTACTTCAAGTTGCGACAACTCAATTATTTTAATCAGTGACTTCAGTAATAGTTATATTCGATGTTGCCTCTGACAGCATTACTGTGATAATTGGTCGAGGATAACTGAAGTATGTTACAAAAGTATTCGACATAACATTATCAAGACATTTAATAAATGCATACAGCATCTATTGTTGTTGTCATATCTGGTAGTAGGTTCTCTTGGATTGTTGTTAATTTGCAATTGAAATTCTTTTTTGGAGGAACGTAATTAATGGCATTGATTCATCTTTAGAAAATTTACATTAAAATCTCCAGTAAAATCAATGGTAGTTTATCTTTATTGGTTTTAAAAATTATTGAATCTTTGTGACTGTACGGAAATAATTTCTCATGTAAAAATGAAATATCATTCATTTTTTATTAGGTGAAATGTACACAACAATCATAATTAATTCACTTCCATCTTCTAGCTTACTATAGTCAACAACACCGTCGAACCGAGTGGGAAGAGATCGCACAGGCGCTTGCGCATGGCGAGCGTCGCCACGGCATGTAATCGCCACGCCAACAATCCGGTTTACCCGCGCCTATAGATTTTTAACATCAATAATTTATTCTAACGTAAAGGTGTGCCTTCTTACGCCTTGTGCACATTTAATTACCGAATAATTAAATCTTAGGATTAAAAAGATAGACAATCAACGAATTAGAATACACTCAACCGAGTAGATTCAGCCAGGTTTTGTACGATTAAAAGATGGCTCGATTTGTGTTAAAGCCTGTTTCCCATCCGCTGTTTATTTGAAACGTATGTGCGATAAACGGAAAGATGAATGCGATAAAATTTTTGGTGCTCTCTCAGGTGTAAACAAGACCTTAAACTTGACATATATTCAGCGTTTCCAGTCTCTTATGAACGCGGTTGAAATTCTCGCGAAAAAACTGACATGACGCGACCTTGAGCAGCAAACAAAAGCTCGTTAAATAGCGAGAAGGACGAGATGCGAGTGAAAAAAGTTGTGACAAAGCTTTTACAAAAACAAACTTCAAAGAGCGGAAGATTTAGATGGTTGCTTTTTTTTTATTAGAATAAGTTAAATAAATTAGGTATCCAAAATTAAATGAATGTTTTATCCTAAATCTCCTTTTTAATATTTTTTTTTGCTACATTTGTAAAACTTTGAACTCAAATTGACAATTTTAAAAATTTACTAGTAATGTTAGATATAAGATTAAAACGAAAAGTCGATCACCCCCATTCATCAAATATTTTCCATTTATGATGTTAAAATTATACCGTATGATTTAAATTTTCGTGACAAAATCAAGAACAGCTGGTATTATTGCGAATTGCGCCTTTGTCACATAGTGCTCATATTTTTCCAAAATTATTTTTCTTTTGAATTGTTTTGTATTTCATTAATTACATTTGTTCTAATTTGAAAATGCAACGTAATGGTTTTACGCAATAAGGAACCGCCACACGGAAATGCCACACGATTGCACGGCAAAAGTGTGCCGTGACCAACTTGCGAGTTTCCGTTTGGGGGTAAAAGAGCACTATGTGGGTCAGTATAAATGAATTAGTTTTTGAAGAACAAAAGGAAGTCAGTAAGATCGAGCCTGCGAGTCAGAGGGGCTAGGGGGGTGTAGCGGGTTGCCGCTATCACTCACCCTAATGCCCGATTCAGAGTCCCTGCCATTACCAACGGCCCTAGTTGGTAGTTAATTAGGCAAGTAGTTTTAAGATTTATTTATAATTAGTTTTTAAGTGTTATTTAGTTTATAAGGCATTATTTAATTTATTAAATCATTAAAACCATCATATAAAATTCGCTCTTCTACGTTACACCTTCTAGCAATTTATTCGAAACTATCGGGTCCCAACAAGTAGGGTATTTGCAAACAGTAAAATTCCCCTTTAAACATGCCTTAGTTTTCTAAAATCGAATAAGTCGTTTAGAAAATACAGTGATTTAAATAATTAGGCAGACATTCGGATTCTAGGTTTTTTTCGTTTTTTTGCGTTTCCTAAGAAAACTTACCATAGTAATGTATATTTTTTTTCGCACTATCAGAAAGGAGAGATTTCAACGAAAAAAAAGTCCACCAATGTTTTTAAAAGAGCAGATATTTTGACGTGAGAATTTTCGATTGAAAATTAGGGTGCTTTTTCGATATTAACTAAAAATAAGGTGAAAAAATAAATATTTCAAATCAAAAGAATTACAGCGTGTTTGGAACATAACAAGATAAGTGTTTACGAAATTTCGTGAAAAAAAATTTTGTAAAATATAAAAATAAAAAACCTAAATGTTGGTTATTTGAATTTTTCACATAAATTTTGAGGTTATGTGAAAAAATGGTAAAAACAAAAGTTGTAGATCTTTTTATTACCTACAACTTTGTCATTTAACTTTTTTTCATAAGACTTATAGTTTTTTCGGAAATCAAGGAAAACCGTTTTTTACCTTTAAAAACTCTCACTCTTCCCCTTCCCGGCCTCAGATCGCCCGTAAATTATTTTTCCATTCATTTCTGTTATATTCTCTTCCTTTTCTAATGGGTTTCATCCTACTATAATTTTTTTTTGGTTTCAAAAATTATCGGCCCTGGCCTAATAGCTTAACATGAGAATTTTCGGAGAAATCTTGAACTTCACATCAATTGCGCCCGTTATGGTTAAATTCGGAACTTAAAAATAATTACTCGTGGTCATTTTAGTAAAAATTTTTGTTTCCTGAATTTCTGTTGTCACATAGTGCTCATATTTTTCCTATATTAATTTTTCATTAATTGTTTTTTATTTTTTTATATTACATTTGTTCCAATTTAAATATGCAACGTGTTTGATTTTGGGAAACACGAAACCACCACACGGAACTTCGACATAATTTCACGGCAAAAGTAGGCCGTGACCAACTTCTAAAGTTCCGTTTTGGGGTAACTAAAAGAGCACTAGGTATGTGGGTCAGTATAAAAGAATGAGGAAAGTCAAGAAGAGGCAATAATATCAAGTAAGCGAGTCAGAAAGGTTAGGGTGGCGTATCGGGTGACCGCTATCACTCAGTCCAAAAGTCCCTGCCATTATCAACGCCCCTAGTTGATAGTTAAATAGACAAGTAGTTCCTTGATTTATTTTAGTAATTAGTTATCTTTTTATAGCCCTTATTAATTCATTAAATATAAAATTCGCTTATTCGTGACGCTATACCAAGTAGTTTACGAGATATAGTTATAGTCGATTGCCACCCTTAATGAAACATCGGGTACAATTAAAAGTTTTATTCAGAATAAATTAAAAAAAGGAAAATATAATGCTAGAATTAATATCGAAATATTTTGAGACAATGGACAGTTGAAAGGGTGGGGGGGAGCAGGGCCAGGGCCTCCCGCTGTCCATGAATACCTACTTAATAAATTAACATTAGGTATGTATTAAAAATTCGAATATTTTAAACACCTGCACAAAACTTGAAAGTCTATTTGCTGTAGCTAGTTGTTATGGTTCTATTTTTGCACATATCCTTCAGAATTCAGAAAACCCTTAGAGAAAGCGAGTAATTACAATAATTTATAATTTAGCCAAACACATATCTACTACATATTTAAATACTTCTTCCTGTGTCGCAAATGTCTTTCTTCAAAAATTTCCACTAATAAAACTAATCATATACAATAAACAAACTCACTTAATAAAATCTATAAAAGTAAATAAAGGAACCGAGGTCGTCACGCATCGACATTACTGAAATGAAATGTTTATTCATGTAGTGATTTTTTACACTTAGATTGTGACCTAGTAAGAGGGCTGCAAGTTTCGAACGTCGACCCCGATCGACCGCCAGATTTACAATATCATTTCCCGATTTTATTTTTCATGAAGTACACGGAAAAAACAATCATGAAAATATTGCTAGGATTCTAACAAACATGACTAAAAAATCTGTCAATTATATGGACGACCAGACGCTCAAGGAGATTTTACTAGAAATTTCTACGTAGTCAATCTACGTTCGGTGTTGAGACTGAATTCTAGTAAAATTGACTTGTTAGAAAACATTTTTTACAGTTCTTATCACTAATTTTACTAAACTATTCTCATTTTAGTATTTTTTCTTTACGATACGATAAAATAATCGAGAGGTAGAAAAAAAAAGTCTAGACTTATTTAGCTTGATTATTCTAATACTAATTATTAGAAATAATGAAAAATTGTTTTATACCACCAAGTACATTTTATGAGAATTCTAGTATTATTTACTAGAAAAATTTTGCTCGACTCATCAACTAATAAAATCATGATTATTTATCTCCGTGTATTTTCAATCTTAAAGTTTAGTCTTTAGTCTAGTTTAATTTTCACGATATCTAGCAAAATAGGTATTATTTCATATACAGAACATACTTAGTTCTTCATCCATCTAAGTAACTGAAATCATCAGATTTATAAGTCATAAATGCCTTCTAGTTATAAATAATTTCAGCTACAGGCTATCTATGGTACAACTCTACGATAATGTAATGTTGATATGTGTTAATGGCTACTTTGTGAAGAGCCATTAAATGGGAATTTCAATCTATATCAAAACTGCCTACTTTCTCCATAACGGGCAACTTTCTTTAACGGACCAAATTTTATATCTAAGTATCTTGTTAGATTTCAACATCCGATCTTATATTACTCCTATCTCACATTTTAGGTTGTACGGTAAATGAATAATGCAATAACTTCATTTCCCGCATTTTTTTTGCAGTTTGAATGTTGAATTTTAAGGTCATCATGTATCGTTAGAAATTTTGAAAATAATATAAGCGTTTTGGTGAAGTCGATTGATTCTTCCCCCAGTTAATTTTCAAGAGAAAAATCCAAGCAATTTTTGAGGCGGCTGTATAGGACATTACTTCGGTACATGACTTTGAAATAAAAAAAAAACCTATACAACCCTCAATAACTGCTTGGATTTTTCTTTTCAGAATTTTATAAGGGAAAGGATTAGATACCGAATTCATCAGAAGTTAGGGCCTTCCTTGTGGACTTTACCATAAAGTAGGACAGACATAAGCAACAACAATTTTTAGCACTTTATATAATATACCCTTGAAATTGATAACTTCTGTTGAAGATTTTTATTTTACTGTATACAGTAAAATAAGAAAAGCAATTATTAATTAATAATTAAAACATTCATCGTGATTTTTTTTTGGTAGAACACTATGACAAATTAATTTTTATAAAGCATCGATCTATGGAGTATTGTTAATTAATTCCTTAATATTATAAACATTTTCTTTCGTCTGTCAGTAAAATAAATTGGCGTAACCGTGCTTGCATTCCCCTTTTCTAACCAATTCATAAAATTAGTTGTTGTTAAAGTCATTATTCATAGATGGGTTTGAATTTTCTATTAATGAAAAACTAGATATATAAATTATAAATGTTGTAAAATATTGCGTCAATAAGCTCATTAATTCCCAGAAATGAATCAAATACAGTTTATTATGAAGTGATCAATCATAGGTACCCAAATATCGATTATTGTCTACCAAAACCTATACGTCATCGCAAAAAGGACCGGTTGAAGAATCACGAACAATCTTCTTTATGAATAGGTAGGTATATGAATCAATCAAAATGTTATTTATATTATTACAATAGATGACCACATCACATAACGCCTATCAAACAAATTGCTATTAAAATAAGTGATTTTGCTTTTATAGGAATGTCTACTAATAAATAGTAGCAATAACAAACCCGGATATAGAGATTTAAATTGAAATGGTAATATTGTTTTATTTACCTACAGGTTGGTTAAGTTAAAAATGTAAATCGATAATTTATAAACATTGGCAAAACAACTACCTGATGTCTTAATTTAAAAAAATCACAAAAACAACTGATTCATTTTGATTTAATTTGAGATGCTTATTTATTTTGATTTACGAATAACATAAATTTTAAGTAATAATATTCTAGAGTATTTTTTATAAAAATATCATATTTGCATAATAATTTATTGTGGAATCTTGAAGATGAATAATAATAATGATAATGATGGCGATTGTGGAGCTTACAATATCTTCCCTGAAACTGGTTGAGGTTACGCACCTCTTACAGATTAGGTTATGATTAGTGTAAATTGCCTTGATCTAAAATTGATTTTACCCTTCGTTTATCATTAATTAATAATAGTCCCGTCAATTTAGACATTCGAAGCTACATAAATTCCCAACAAGCTGAAAATCAGTAAGATCGTTTAAAATATGATTAAAAATAAAATTTGAAAGTTCCCCATCTTTCCCCTGTATGGAAAAAATTTTATTCAAGGTTAAAGGTCAAAAAAATGAGTTTTTCGCGATTTTCAGAAAAACGGTAAGTTTTATCATAAAATTACCTCCGAAAAAAATTGTAGATCATAAAATTATCTATAAAATATGTATCAATATTTTTTTTCCTAAGAGCCACCGTTTCTGAGATATCAGGTAAAATGAAACCCAGTCCCTTATTTTATACGCCAGTGTAACCTCGAGACAACATCTGTCTCCTGTTCAATTGTATGCGTGGCTAGGGTCTTATACCTGCTTTATGTCAGTGTGCCCAATAAATGAAATAATATTAGTCACAGGGGATTTTCCCCAAAAAATAGGGGATTTTTTTCCTTTGGGGTATTTTTTGGGGATATATTTTTCAGGGGAATTCTTCTGGGGAAAAATTTTCCTCTACAATATTTTTTCTATTTGCACTAAATATTTTCTAATTCTTGGGGATTTATTTGTCACATAGCTTATTTTGGGGTATTTTAGAGATACATATTTTATAGATAATTTTATTATCTACAATTTTTGTCTGGGGTAATTTTATGATAAAACTTACCGTTTTGCTGAGAATCGCAAAAAACTCATTTTTTTGACCTTTAACCTTGAATTCAATTTTTTCCATACAGGGGAAAGATGGGGAACTTTCAAATTTTATTTTTTATCATATTTTAAACAATCTCACTGATTTTCAGCTTGGTGGGAATTTATGTAGCTTTACTCTTATTTTTTGGTCTAATTTGACGGGACTATAAGGGGTATTCATTACCTACATGGGCTCAAAATGGGGGAGTCCAACAAAATCTCATTAAATATCATTTTTTAAAGCACTAAGATCAATGAAAAGCTCACGTCAACTTTTTAATTAAATTGTTATTTATTCATCATTCTTTTTTTTCTTTTTACCAATTAAAAATTCATTCTAGGGTAAATCGCACGTGAAAAGGGGAGGGTCCTACCACATCTTGCTAAATAAATAATGTATTTCTCATTAACACAGTGGCGATACCTATTCCTGTTTATAGAAATTAAAAGATAAATTCACTCAATTTTTCAATATGTCAAAAAATAAATATAATATAAATAAGCGTATGTACATTTTAACATAATTATATTGACAGCTGTGCAATATTCACAATTATCTTCACTTAGGATGTAAACTCTACTTTTATTCCATTTTAAGTATCGAAATTCATCCCTTGTGCTTCCACAACTAAAAACACTTGAATAATCTACAAAATCATTCGCATCTCTCTACCAGTATAACATTTTTAATGTGAAACATCTATAGGCGCGGGTAAACCGAATTGTTGGCGTGGCGATCGTGGCGGTTGCATGCCTATAGTAAACTAGAAGATAGAAGTGAATTAATTATTATTGTTGTGTACATTTCACCTAATAAAAAAATGAATGATATTTCATTTTTACATGAGAAATTATTTCCGTATAGTCACAGAGGTACAATAATTTTTAAAACCAATAAAGATAAACTACCATTGATTTTAGCTGGAGATTTCAATGTAAATTTTGCTAAAGATGAATCAATGCCATTATTCATTACGTTCCTCCAAAAGGAATTTCAATTACAAATTAACAACAACCCAAGAGAAACTACCAGATATGGAACAACAATAGATGCTATGTTTTGATAATGTTATGTCCAATACTTTTGTAACATACTTCAGTTATCCTCGACCAATTATCACAGTAATGCTGTCAGAGGCAACATCGAATATAACTATTACTGAAGTCACTTATTAAAAGAATTGAGTTGTCGCAACTTGAAATAAATTTTTGAATTTTTAATTTTTCTTTTTAATAAAAATAAATGTTTATTAAATAAATAGTCATCATTTTGTGGAAAAAATTCGTAATATTTGATTTTTCATTATGCCATATTTAGTCGTAATATTGTCTTTCATGCATATTACTTGTGCAAACTTGATGTTTCACATCTGCCAGGCATCTCGTGACGGCTCACATTTTTTTTAATCATTGATCCTTCATTTTTCTACTTCCAAAGTACATATACAGGGTGAACCAAAAATCTTCTGGTGTAGAAGAATTCAAATTGCTTTCACTACAAAAATGGTATCACATAATTTCCTCCTCTGTCAGAACTAATTGAACTCTTAAAATTTAAATAAGTAAAACAGGTCCTGTGATATTTCACTAGAAGAGTATTTTTTTTATAAACAAGACACAAAAGTTATTGAAAATATGTCTTTTGATTTTCAAAATATTCAACTTTAAAGATTACACTCAGTTATTTCTCAATTTACACTAAACATTTTTAACAAAAAAACGAGAAAAACTCATTAAATATTATGAAAAATAAAAAGCAAACTTAAATCTAATAAGTGTTCAAATTAAGCACCACCAACTTCCATATAACTACATAAATTTTGTTCAGATTTTTCCCTTTATATTATCAAGCATTTCAGCATAATACGCTGGCATTACTCTTCCCATTGGAACTCAATCATTATTCACACTCGGTGCCATAAAACTTTTTAACCCCCCCCCCCATCAAGTCTAAAAGAGAGAAGTGGGGATCGGGTTGATCTCTCTAAAACACCTCTTTAATCAAACAAATTGAATAAAGTTGTAAATGTTGAAAATAAATCGTTATAACTTTCCAATTATTTTTGCGTTGTATCTAGAAAAAGGAGACCTTTCAAATGATGCAAATAAGAAAGAAACGATAAATATTATTATTATATCTTTATTTAAAAATGTCCCGCTCTAAAATTAAGTTGACCTGTTCATCAAATTTTCCGAAATTTGAAATTTTCCAGCTCTCTGGTTCATTTTCATCCTCCACTGCAAACAGTGATGCACAAGTTTGACCCCGATTACCTGTAACGAGTTTCCCAAATACTTATTTAAATATCACGGTAGATGTTCATGTTTGATAAAACAATTTCGGTGTTATGCATGTTTTGCTGACGTTCCATATTTATCGGTGAACGAATGGAATGTATCAGATAGGTACACATACTCCCAAGATGAGTGTTTTTGGGTTCGTCACATTTACTATAACACTACAAGTAATATGAATGTTTACTCTTCAAGGATCTTCATCTTATTTTTATTCAGCATTGTTTAAAATGACATCACTACCACAACATGCATCCACTACATCTACTTGGGTTACTCTATACATGCGTACGTCTCTGTATATGTGCTTATAAACAAATACGTTAGACAAACGTGACACAGTACGTACTTGCAATTAGATACGCGTATAAGTTTTATCTGTAAATGCATGTCGGTATGCAAATGTTTAATTATTTGCGCAAAAATTGTTACAACCACAATTTACACCAATTAGCATAGAAAGGTATGAGTATATTGAGTTTGAAACGTTCAATGTAAACAAAAATTAATGCACAAACGTATTTGTTATTTGTGCTGGTAGTAAAAAGCTGTTAGTTATTTAATGTTTTTACGAGGTGTCCTCTAAATACCTACTCGGTAAACCATCCCAAGATTTTTTATATTATTTATCACTTCCAATTTGTGTCCAAAAAACCCAATACAATATTTTTAAAATTCTGCTAAAAATGTAGGGGGGAAGAAAGATCCCCTGTATACTCCCATCAAATCTTATTCGAAGGGAAGGAAGTTAATGAAAATCTCACGTCTCTAAATAAAAGTTCAAACAATTTTTATTTGTTTTCTCCATTTAAATATGTAATGCAGAGAATCCCATCACATCTAATCGAAAAATTACTAAACCCATTTTTAAAACATCAAACAAGACAAACTAATTTATTACATTTTTGCATCCTTCAACAGCCCTACTCTAATTCTAGGCTGTCAGGACCACTAATATTTTATAATGTTTTTATTAAAGAAGTTTCTGTAATTAAGTCCAGCCTTCTCGTGCAGCTCATTTGATTGACTTAAAAACAAATAAATATTTATATATATATACAAATTTATCCTTCGACATGGAATAATATTTTATTTTGGCCATTGTGACTAATTCCTAATCGATTTTGATGATTTAAATCGATTCCATTAGATTTTTAAATGTCTAAGAAGAATATATCTGTAAAAGAAAATTTCCGATTTTATCACTTTAAATAAAGGAAATTATGTTAAAAGTAGAAAAAAGTCACGCTTTTTCAAATAAATCAAATTTAAAAAGTTAGAATTACACCGAAACGAATGAATGTTCAAATTTAAAGAGAAATTGGTAAACTTTGTTACCTCCTGACAGAAAATCATGGCATGGAATCAAAAAACGCCCATTTATCCATCGAAATAGGTCATCTGAAATAATTGCAAAATTTAATAGTGAGGGCGTCTAAGTATTAATGGAACTTTTTTCGATTCCACAACTAATTTTTCCATCACGGACGTTAAAGTGGAATAATATTGTATTTTGGCCCTTGGGACTAATTCCCAATCGATTTTGACGATTGTTAAACCGATTCCTTTATATTTTCAAATATCTAAGAAGAATGAATATATGGAAGAAATTTTTCATTTCAAATATCACTTTAAATAAAATGAAATCATAACTTGCTTTAATTAAGTCGAATATCTCGTATACAGGGTTTTTCAAGTTGATGGGCTATTAGAAGTATATGAATTAGTAGAAGGAATTAAATTCTGAAACTTGGGCTCATTTGGTTATTGTTTATGCCGCTTCTTTTAAAAATATTTTCAAGTTCGATTTACATCCGGTTATACCGGAAGTCGATACCAACTTTGTTATTTTAAATGGAATGGTTTATTTTTTATGCTGAATTCGAATAAAACGTGTAATTCTAAGGTAAGTTTGATAACCAACTTCTACACCTATGACGATCGGTTTCTGAGTTAATTTAATTTATAGATAAAAAATCGCTACCGCAACCCAAATTATAAAAAATCATAACTTCCACAAAATACGACTTAGAGTGTTGAAATTTTTACTAGTAATAGCTGAATATTAGTGCTAACGCCTTGAGAAAATTGAATTAAATAATTTATACAGGGCGTTCAACATAAAATTCTAAAATTGAAAAATTTCAAACACGAATAACCTCGTTTTTTCAAATGGCACCTACTATTTTTTATTTTTTCAGTCGATTCCTTTTTTTATCCTCTTTCGATCTATATGGATACTTCCTATTTTATTTGAAAATTTTGGAATAATTTTGAATTATTACATAAAATAGGAAGTATCCATATAAATCGAAAGAGGATAAAAAAGGGAATCGACTGAAAAAAAAAATAGTAGGTGCCATTTGAAAAAACGAGGTTATTCGTGTTTGAAATTTTTCAATTTTAGAATTTTATGTTGAACGCCCTGTATAAATTATTTAATTCAATTTTGTCAAGGCGTTAGCACTAATATTAAGCTATTACTAGTAAAAATTTCAACACTCTAAGTCGTATTTTGTGGAAGTTATGATTTTTTATAATTTGGGTTGCGGTAGCGATTTTTCTTCTATAAATTAAATTAACTCAGAAAACGATCGTCATAGGTGTACAAGTTGGTTATCAAACTTACCTTAGAATTACACGTTTTATTCGAATTCAGCATAAAAAATATACCATTCTATTTAAAATAACAAAGTTGGTATCGACTTCCGGTATAACCGGATGTAAATCGAACTTGAAAATATTTTTAAAAGAAGCGGCATTAACAATAACCAAATGAGCCCAAGTTTCAGAATTTAATTCCTTCTACTAATTCATATACTTCTAATAGCCCATCAACTTGAAAAACCCTGTAGAAGTTGCTTGAACCTTTGGAAGGTCCTAGACCATTGTCAAACCTTCTGGAAATTTCTGGTACATTCTCGAACGTTCTAAAAATTTCTATTACATAGCGACCCTTTTGGCATCTCCGAGAACTCACGAATTATCTGGGAAATGCTAGAACCATCTGGAAATTGTCATTTTATTCTCTCATATGTAGTCAGGGGATACATCTTCGAAACTAACACCTGCATCTAAAAACCTAAACCTTCATGAATGATGAAGACTCTAATACCACATATGCGTCTATATTTTTTTGTTTTAAATAAATTTTCCTTCGCAAATAATCTTATGTATAACAATGCTTATTAGTTAAAGAACATATGTAGCACGTACTTTAAAACATTTGTTGCTAAAAAACAAACGTTCGTATCACATGTAATCATAATCAACAAACACGCATACACGCATTTATTTTTCACGTACACCGGCACACATCGGACAGAGATAACAAGACAGGTTTAAAATTACAATTGTTCCACTTTTATAAGTTTACTATTGTTACCGCCACGATAAAACTTCTAAGTTTATCGCACACCTATTTACTTTTTAAATATTTGTCCAGATGTCGTACTAATGGCTTTCAAAGTGTTTACCGTCGTTATCAACCTGTGGCCGGTTACTTAAAGTTTTTAAACGACTTTATAACGATAGCTTCAGTAAATAATATTTTACGATGCGTCGTGTACTTATCATAAGATGATTTTATAATGCACTTTTATTGTTATTACATAGGTTATTACATAAATCGGTTATGACACGCCCTCGATATAACGTCATTTTAATTTTGGGGTTCTTTAAACTTTTAGTAACTGTTACGCAGGTTAAATTAAATGTCGCAAATGAAAATTGTCAACAAAAGTTCAGTTTTAGATAAAACTATAAATCTCATAGGTACCACTGTTGATGGAAGTTGGTTAGGCCTAAGTTAGGTCTTCATTTACCATCTTCAAGTTCAAGTTCGGGTTCGAGACAAGGAGAAAAATAATCATGATTTTATTACTTGATGAGTCAAGCAAAATTTTTCTAATAAATAATACTAGAATTCTCATAAAATGTACTTGGTGGTATAAAACAATTTTTCATTCTTTCAATTAATTAGTACTTATTAGAATAATCAAGCTAAATAAGTCTAGACTTTTTTTCTCTACCTCTCGATTATTTAATCGTGTCGTAAAGAACTAAAATACTAGAATGAGAATAGTTTAGTAAAATTAGTGATAAGAACTGTAAAAGATGTTTTCTAATCAAGTCAATTTTACTAGAATTCAGTCTCAACACCGAACGTAGATTGACTAGACATTTCTAGTAAAATCTCCTTGAGCGTCTGGTCGTCCATATAATTGACAGATTTTTTAGTCATGTTTGCAAGAATTCTAGCAATATTTTCATGATTGTTTTCTTCGTGGAGGGAAGTAAAGGAATTTGATTTTATTCCGTCAAGAATAAAATATTATATAATACTACATTAGTACCTAACAAGCATAATCGTTTAAAATTAAAATAAAAAACGACTAGGTAATTCAATAAATTAGTTGGTGAACGCCGCTCATAAATAAGTGATTTAATTCACTCGCCATGTTCTCTAAAAGAGGTATAAATATAAATAATACACGTATTTTCTTGTAGATACTCTGCAAACAATTAAGTGAAATATATATCATATACACATAACTGTAACGCTATTCTGAAATAATTAAATAAGTAAATACGTAAGTATGTAAACTGTAATTCTACATTACTTCTAAAACGACTGCATTATTCGCTTGGGAGTGGTCCAGCAAAACGATTGTAATAAGTTAAGACCGCAGCACACAACGACTTAAACTATTGGCTAAATGGATACTTTAACTATCGATAAAATAGTGCAAAAGTCACGGTCTAATTTCTCATACCATTAACCAGACACGTACTTAATACATGTGTGTAAATGTGAACCTCTAAGTATACTAAAATATGAATAAAATAAATTGAAAAAATGCGAAGAAACGACATTTGCAGACATGAAAGTATTTCTACAATTTTTGTAAAAGTCATTAATTTTAATGTGTGAGTATAACTAGCGTTTTCTACTTTAGGGGCTGTTCATAAAATACGTTACGCTAAAATTAGCTCTTTCTGACGCTGTCACACTCTCTGTGACCCCCTTGTAAATATTACGTCACAAAAACTGAACTCCTTCTGAACATGATAAATTTTGATTGATAATACACAAATTTTGATAGTTAAAAATATTATATATAATATAACACCTAGACAGATTACAACAAAATATGGGAAAATTAAGGGGGTCAACAAGTTCAAATACCTTGGAGAATTAATTCAATCAAACGCCCTTGATAAAGAAGCGATCCAAACAAGAGCAAGAAAAATGGAAACAGCATTCCAGTTGACAAAAAATATATACAATAAGAAGTCCATATCTATAAATGCAAAGTTAAGACACTACAATACAGTTATTAAACCAGAGGGCCTCTATGCCTCAGAATGCCTTGCATTGAATACGGCCAGACAGTTAGAAGAGGTAGAAAAAAAAGAAAGAAAATTTATACGGAAAATCCTGGGACCAAAGTATGAAGATGGAAAATGGAAACTGAGGAGCAATAAAGAAGTCTACACAAAGACAGAGAAAATAACAGACACAATGAGGAGAAGAAGAGTGACTTTCTACGGACACATTAAAAGAATGAACGAAGGAAGACTGACGAAGAGACTATTCAATTACTTTGACAGAAACCCCAAGACACAGATAATATGGATCAAGGAGGTCAGAAAAGACATGGAAGAAATGGAAATAGATGGAGAGGAGGTGGAGAGAAGAGAAGACTTCAGGGCGAAGATCAAGGGGTTCGAGGGGTTTCAAGAAAAGGAAAAAAAAGAAGACTGGAGCAAAATGGACAGAAGAAAGAAGAAAAAAGCATGGAGAAAGAATGAAGGAGTACTGGAAGAAAAGAAAGAATGGAAAAAAATAATCATCAGAAGTTATTTCACGTGGTCCATAGTTGGCCAAAATCGAAGGAAGAAGAAGAAGAAAGATATTAATATTATTATACGCTCTCTGCTCAAGAAGGACAGCGCAAAAAGGGCTAAGATATCTTGTGTACTTACGACCGCACACTCTAAATTTCATAACAAAAAACTTTTTTAAGCAAAAATTGTAGTCAGACAAATAATAAACAGAATAACTTAAGTCCAGCATCTAATTTGTTTACAATAAAATTGTTAATAAAAAATTGTTCTATTTTCATTAATAAGTCGTAAGTAAACAATCTTAAAAAGTTGTCTTATACGGATGTAGGATACTAACCCCTGTACAAGCACCATGTTTAAGCAACTGAACTTTCTCGAAACAAACTCACTTTTATGAAATTTGTTGCAATCGACGGAAAGGACTTGTATTGTCCATTCAAAATTTCTACTTTTTTGTTTTGGGCCGTTCATAAAATACGTTCGCATACAGGAGGGGGGTCTTGCTGAGTGTGACAGGGGGGGGGGGGGGCGAGGGGTCTACGGCAACGTAACGTTCGCCGTTTATCAAAAAATTTTACTGAATTTTTTTAGAATCCTTGGACTTATGATAAATAGAAGGGAGGAGGAATAAAAAGAAAGCTAATTTTAACGTGACGATTTTATGAACAGCTTCTTTGCTTTATTATCTCTTTTTTTTTTATTTTGGAACCAAGTGGCAAATTTTAATTAGGTAGCGGTTTTTGGATGTCAATTTTTTAAAGCGTTCATTTTTTCCTGTGGCATCCACTTTCAATTATACCTTGAGTGTTGAGTCGATTGTAACCCATTTTACCAATGCGGGAATCACACTAATTAAATAAAATTTGTGAGTGTGTGAGTGTGTACGTTTATTACTTCTTCATGTCTAAACGGCTGGAGCGATTTTAATAAAATTTGGTATGGAGTTAGCTGACACCCTGGATTAACACATAGGCTACGTTTTACTGCGGGAAAATATCTTATTCCCATGGGAAAATCGATGAAAATGAATTCGCGGAATATTATAAATGCGAAAGTAACTCTGTCTGTATGCTACACAATCTCGCCTAAAATTTACTGAACCGATTTAAATGAAATTTGCTACAGAGATAGTCTAGAGCCTGAGAAAGGACATAGGCTACTTTTTAATGCGAAAAGAGGGTTGTAAGGGGTTGAAATAGGAAAGTTTGTGCGGAAATTCCGTAATTTTTAAAGATAGAAGCTAGATAAAAATAAATACGACATTCAATGTTTGTAAAAATTTTACCCTAAAAAGGGGATAAAATTAGCCGATGAAAGTTTTTGTGTACTGACGTCGTCCAAAAAGCTTACGGCCCAGAAAATTAAAATATTAAGTGTAAAAAGTTATAGAGGTTTTGTTTATTTGGATCAAAAAAAGTAGTTGAATACTAAGCTATATAAATATTTTAAACTATAATTAAACTATATTAAATCTATAATATTATAAATGCGAAAGTAACTCTGTCTGTCTGTGTGTTACGCAATCACGCCCAAACTACTGAACCGATTTAAATGAGAATTTGGTACAGAGATAGATAAGTAGATATAAAGCTAGAGGCTTGAAACTTATTTTTTAGGCTTTTGATTGGATATAAATACGACATTTAAAGTTTGTAAAAATTTTGCCCTAAAGGGGACAAAAATAAGGAATGAAAGTTTTTGTGTAATGACGTCGGCAAAAAGGCTTACGGTCCAGAAAATAAAAATATAGAAAAAAAAAATTTCAGATGCTACCGAAAGTCGCCATTCAGGCGGACGAAGTCGCGGGCATTGCTAGTGTTTAATAAAAAAGATGGACATCATTGTTAAATTGCCAACTTAATGAATAAAAAAGTAGTAATCAGATAAACTTTAACTTAAAATTTCAGATGTTTTTATAAGGGTAGACTATTGATATCCGAGCTGACAAATTTCTAGATTGTTTATTTACAGCTATAGTAATTAAATGCAAATATAGATATGTTTAATTAGCAACTGTTTTTTTTTTGTAAACAAAATACTGCTGGGAGATCAGACTTGAGTCGTTTTGTTTATTGCTTGTGTGACTACAACATTTGTTTGAAAATTTGTTTTGTCCTATTAATACTTGTTGTAGGTTAATTACATAAACACAGATTCTTAGTCCTTTTTGCGACCTCCCACGGATTACCTTTATACCCTACCGTATCACAATTACTTATTAGGTACTAATCTGATATCACCCTGTATTACTTGGCACCCGCACTGTCCCCGTGCTTTTGACTGGCTCATCTTACACTTACACCAGTCTTTTATTTATATTGTTATAAAAGGTTCGCGACCTTTTCCAGGACATTCTTGTACTCTATGTATATTGCGTGTTAATTTTATGACTCCAGCCAGAAGTGCAAATGAGCCGGCATACCGCTTGCTAATTTATTATGTCCCCCGGTGCTTAAACAGCGAGCTATACCTATACATATTATAAATATAATAAAAGAGCTTTCGGAAATATATGTATATTATATTGCTCTCATCACACACATGTATGCTTGCAAGAATAATATAATTGTTAAATTATTCACACTAGCCATTAGCTGAACTGAATGTTTAGTAGGTAATTATCCACCAATGTAAGCGACGGCGCTGTTTCCTTTTTAGCTTAAAAACACCAGATTTTTGAGATTAGCTGCTACATATCTGTTACCTACATACCTATAACTATAAAAGTCACACATAGGTATATGTTTAGATTTTTTCAAGAGTGTCGCCGGTTCAAGGCTACCAATTTCCCTAATCCATTAATAAATTCCATTAATTGAAACGAGATTTTCTGGTTTTTATAATGTATAATACGTATGCCTGTGTGTGTGTGTGTGTAAATACACGTCGTACATTTTTATTATTTTACAATTTACTGGTAGGTACGTCTAAAATCTGCGTCGTAAGTATTTCAAGCAAATGCAGTAGTAAGTATTAAGAGTTCGCGGTTTGATATGACATTAACGTTATGTTTTATGGCACCTCGTTTTATTTGCGTAAGGCAAGTGGAGCTTTCGTATTAATACGATTACAAATACTTGCTAATGACCCTGTTTTATCACGTATTATTTAAGTATAAAACACATAGTTGACGTGGTACAAAAGACAAAAACCAGTCACCGTATCCTACTCGATGCGCACAATCTCCTCCGCTAACTTAAGAAGTCAAACAAGCGACAGCCAATTTAAAGCTAAGAATGTGACAGGTCTCTATGACATATTTAAAGAAACGCTTTTCACAGCAAATCGACTAAGACCTAAACGAGTGGTATCAATTATGTTCATTCGATTTATCTTAAACCTTTAACACTTTTATTGCCTAAAGAATCAAAGCACACCCCTAACTGCTGAGTCAGGAAGCAGGGGGGGGGGGGTGAAGGGGCTTGCTGAGTGTGACAATATGTGCCAAGGAGGGACAGGGGGTTTACGGCAACGTGACGTTCGCCGTTCATCAAAAAATTTTACTGAATTTTTACAGAAACCTTGTACTTCTGATAAATAGAAATATTATTTATTTGTTCGTTACAAAAGATATTTATTAATTTATTTAAATTTTATTATGAAAATAAAATAAATATTTTTGACTATCAAAATTTGTGTATTATCAATCAAAATTTATCATGTTCAGGGGGGTGGGGCTTTAGTTTTTGTGACGAAATACTTACAGGGGGGTCACAGAAAGTGTGACACAGCGTGACAAACGGGGGGAGGGGGTCAGAAAAAGCTAATTTTAGCGTGACGTATTTTATGAACAGCCCCTAATTGTAAAGCCAGAATTAGCACGAAAAGCGTTTTTAATAAGTCAACCCTAAAAGGGATGATACGGAGTTTCCCAATTTCGAATATCAATACACAGCTAAAACTGCTAGGTGAAGAAATATGTAATTTTATACAATTTTGTGTACATCTTATACAGGGGATGGAAAAAGCTGATGTCGATAACTGGAGCTCAATTATTAAGAGAAATTAGTTGGTGCAAACCGTATCTCATTATCTATCATCGTTTCAAGGATACAGGGTGTTTTTGGAAAATACACATTTTTAAAAATCTCTATAACTTTTTTCTGACGTTTTTTTTATATCTATGAAAACATCTTTTACGTATAATTCGATAGTAAATTGTTTTGAAATTAATACGTAGTTTAGTTGTTAACAATACAGAAAATAATTTTGTTTGTGGAACACCCTGTATGTTTCAATACATCTTAAGAGTGCTCAAAATTGCCTTCTCAAATAAGAGGTCGTTCATAAAGGACGTTCACTGTTTTTTGACATTTTCATACCCCCTCCCCTAGGGTCACACAAAGTCACATTTTGATGACCCCCCCCCCTTTATAAAGACGTCACAAAATCCGACTTCCTCCTCTCATTGTCCGACATGGTCACAATTCGATGACCCCCTTCCCTCCATACTGGTGGACGTTCTTTATGGACGACCCCTAAATACACTTGATGTTTTTACCAAACCATCTTCAAGAAATATCTCTTTACATATTTCGTTTTTCTTAATTTCGACAAGAAGGATTTTAAAATTACATTTAGCATGACAATTCCTCAATGTCATATATAAGTTTAAACTGCAATAAAAACTAAGAAAAAAAAGAAAACAAAATAAATAAAAAAATATATTTCTCTTCAAGAGGTATTCGAACTGTCGCCCAACTTCCTGTATGCATAATAGACTTATCTTTTCAAAATTTGCTGGCAAATTAATTACTCAACTCAATTGGGGTCTGGTATTTGCATTATGGCTATTTCTAATTGTTGGATAGAATTCTTTGACAATTGACAAATAATATTTTTTAATCACCCAGGTTTTTTATTGTAATAATAAATTCTTGTTTGTGGTTTACGTTCAAATCCTTCTTGTTGAAGTTAAGAAATTCGAAAACTGAAAAGTGATATTTCATGAAGATGATTCGATAAATATCATATATTTTTTGAGCACTCTTAAGATGTGTTAAAATTTTACAGGACATTCCACAAATATAATTTTCTGTATTGTTAATAATTAAACTATTAATTTCAGAAGAATTTACCTTACACCATCAAATTCTACGTAAAAAAGGTGCTTTTAAGATGTTTTCATAGAAATAAAAAAATCGTCAGGAAAATGTTATAGAGGGTTTTTCAAAATTAATATTTTCCAAAACCACCCTGTATCTTAGCGAAGATGCGATTTTAACCAACCAACTAATCGTACAAATTAAGCTCCAGACACCGACATCAGTTTCTTCCCATTTCTTCACTTAAATATGTCCAAATTGACCAACCCTGTACACTGTTGAAGATATTTGTAAATGTCAAGCCTTAAGAGGGTTATAAATGCCTTCAAAAATTGTCTTTTCGTAAGTTAGAATTTGAATTGATGAGGCTTATACACTATGTAACTCATTAATTGAAACAACAAAAACAAACAGAAAGTTTTAGTTACAAAATAATTTATTGTAATCCACACTATTATTTTACCACACAGTAGCATCTTCAGTTGGAAGAATAATCTTAATTAGAACTAAATACAAACAAACTGTGGTAGGGGTAAAAATTACAGAGTGAAAAGAATTAGAAATTAATGTTTAGCGATTGGTCAAGTCTACCTGATCATTTAAAATGAGGCATTTTTTTGTTTTATTTGTTTTAAATTTCTTAACTTTTTAACAAGTTTACTACAAAATACTACTACATTTTGACAGTAAAGGAAAAAGTTAAACTTGTTAGAAAGTTTAAAAATAAACAAATTAAACAAAAGAGGCCTCCCTCGCTAAACATTCATTTCTAATTCTTTTCACTCTGTAATTTTTACCCCTATCACATTTAGTCCGGTCAATTTAGACATTCGAAGCTACATAAATTCCCACCTAGCTGAAAATCAGTAAGGTTGTTTAAAATATGATTAAAAATAAAATCTGAAAGTTCCCCATCTTTCCCCTGTATGGAAAAACTTTTATTCAAGGTTAAAGGTCAAAAAAATGATTTTTTCGCGATTTTCAGCAAAACGGTAAGTTTTTTATCATAAAATTACCCCAGACAAAAATTGTAGATCATAAAATTGTCTATAAAATATGTATGAATATTTTTTTCCTAAGAGCCACCGTTTCTGAGATATCAGCTAAAATTAAACCCAGTCCCTTATTTTATACGCCAGTGTAACCTCGAGACAACATCTGTCTCCTGTTCAATTGTATGCGTGGCTAGGGTCTTATACCTGCTTTATGTCAGTGTGCCCAATAAATGAAATACTGTTAGTCTCAGGGTTGCCAGATTGGGGGATTTTCCCCAAAAACTGGGGGATTTTTTTTTCTTTGGGGTATTTTTTGGGGATATATTTTTCAGGGGAATTCTTCTGGGGAAAAATTTTCCTCTACAATCTTTTTTCTATTTTTTACTAAATATTTTCTAGTTCTTGGGGATTTATTTGTCACATAGCTTATTTTGGGGTATTTTAAGATACATATTTTATAGATAATTTTATGATCTACAATTTTTGTCTGAAGTATTTTTATGGTAAAACTTACCCTTTTGCTGAAAATCGCGTATAACTCATTTTTTTTACCTTTAACCTTGAATAAAATTTTTTCCATATAGGGGAAAAATGGGGAACTTTCAAATTTTTTTATTTTTAATCATTTTTTAAACAATCTCACTGATTTTCAGCTTGGTGGGAATTTATGTAGCTTTATCTTATATTTAGGTCTAATTTAATCGGACTAATTCTTAAATTTTAGTTCTAATTTATATTATTCTCCTGAGGCAGCTACTGTATGGAAATAATTATTATGAATTACAATTAATTAATTTGTTTTAGTAATTTTGTTTGTTTTTGCTGTCTTTTTTATTAGAGCTCCTTACAATTCCAAGCAGGCTATTATGAAAAGAAAAACTGGAAATATTTCCATAAAATTGAATAAAGTAAAACACTTTTCTCACCCAATGCAATACTTTTTTGTCTTTATTTACTAATTTCCTCTATGGGACTGGCATTACCGAACACTACATAAATACTTTAATATAAGGGTAGAGGATAGTGGTGACAATGACATCCAACTATAGTAGGCGGGTTGGTTACAGTGATTGATCCTAGTAGAAAATAAGCAATTATTTGTTATTCGTAATGAGCGGATACCCTGAGGAATTAATACCTACTAATATAAGAATCTGAAAGAACCGTCGGCCATAACGATATTAAAAAAAAAAAAAAAAAATTAGCTCATCACACAGAGGTAGCAGGTTTTCACACCTACAGTAATAATTTTAAAACGGAAATAAACTCACGTGCTTGTAAAACCGAACGAGTGCAGTAGGTATATTTACAAACTTGTATGCATGCGCTCTAGCCACGATTTTATGTGCAAGTTAAATTTTAATTGAAGGCAGTTAATAAAAGGCATGTATATAGAACCCATAAACGTAAATTAGAACATTAATTGTTAATGAATAAAAGTTCCATTAGACACGTTATGTCGACAGGTCCATCCGGCGCTTTGTGTCTAAGAAAGATTTTACTTTTCTCTTTATCTGTGTTTAAAAAAATACGGTTTTAATTATTTGTCAGTAAGGTCTTCAGTCCGAAGACTGATTGGACACAAACTTAAAACCTTTTTTATCCTGACCAGACATGGACCAAATAGAATTGGAAATGTCGAAATTGAAGGCTTTTTACAGGTCAATTTGGTGCTATGTACAAAAATTAGGGGCTCAAAAATTATCAGTATATCAAAAACCAATTTGCCCCTAAACTATCTAATTTTTGCCCTTTACTATAGGACATTACTAACTCTGGGTCTTCCTCTAGTCCTCTTTACTCTTACTTTTACATTTATGTAATGTGCCTCTAACAATCTCTCAGAAAATACACGAATAAAACAATCATGAAAATATTGCTAGAATTCTTGCAAACATGACTAAAAAATCTGTCAATTATATGGACTACCAGACGCTCAAGGAGATTTTACTAGAAATGTCTAGTCAATCTACGTTCGGTGTTAAGACTGAATTCTAGTAAAATTGACTTGATTAGAAAACATTTTTTACAGTTCTTATCACTAATTTTACTAAACTATTCTATTTTTCTTTACGACACGATAAAATAATCGAGAGGTAGAGAAAAAAAGTCTAGACTTATTTAACTTGATTATTCTAATACTAATTATTAGAAAGTGTTGAGCCTTTGAGATATTAGTGGACTGTATTTTTAACGAATTTATTTAACTTTAAACTATAATACATATAGTAAAACAAAACGAAAAATATAAGAAACAAAATAACATTAAAAATGCGTGTTACATCTTGCAAGGTAACTACGTGACTAAACCTTGCGTCTTATAATATCGATTTCAAAAATTGCCGACAAAAGGGATGAGCTTGTATCGGACATGCGCTAACTAAACACCGTAAGAATTGCACATGCCGCCCGCCTTGAAATATCATTTCAAAATATTAGTAAGCTCTACTCAATAAAATAAACAACATTTTACAATACAATAAGTAGATGCTTACATCGTCATATTAAACAGAATTTAAGAAAATAAAAATGTACTTCGCACTAAATGTTTATAATAATTCACTTATTAATCGTTAGAAATGGGTAAAGGGCACAATTTCGTAATTGCGCGTTTCACTTCATTATTCTTTGTACGCACTGATACCACGCGAACTAGATCGTCGGCACCAGGGTAAGTCGTGGTAACACGTCCTAAAGACCATTTCATCGGTGGCTGGTTGTCCTCTTGTATCAAAACTAAGGTACCAGGTTGAATGTTTGCTTGGGGTTTATTCCACTTCGCCCGTTGATTTAAAGTATGCAAATAGTCGTGGCTCCAACGTCGCCAGAAGCTCTGAACCATTTGTTGCATAAGTTTAAAATGATTTGTTTCACTTCTTGGGATTGGTAAGAAAACATTCTGAGGAGCTGCTGTCAATTCGCTGCCTATCAGGAAGTGTCCTGGAGTGAGGGCTTGTAGGTCGGTGGGATCATTGGAGAGTGGGATTAGAGGTCTTGAGTTTAAAATCGCCTCAATTTGAGTTACTACCGTATAAAATTCTTCAAAATTTAATTTAGCTTCACCGAGTACGCGTTTAATGTGATATTTAAATGACCTTACGGCTGATTCCCACATTCCGCCAAAATGGGGTGATCTTGCTGGGATTAAATGCCATGTTAATGAATTTTCAGAGAAATAATTTTGATACTCTTTGGGAACATTTGAAATAATCTTTTGAAATTCATTTTTAGCGCCAATAAAATTGGTCGCATTGTCCGAAAAAATGTGCTTAGAAAGTCCACGGCGGGACACGAAACGTTTAAGTGCATTCATAAAGCCATGAGTAGTTAAATCTGTTATTAACTCAACGTGCACCGCCTTGGTGACTAAACATACAAAAATACATAAGTAAATTTTTATAAGGATACGACTACGTGTTTTACCGTCCTTCATTAAATACGGTCCTGCGCAATCTATTCCACAGTACGTGAATGGACGAGAAGGAGTTATTCTGTATCCCGGTAGATTTCCCATCAGTTGAGTAGCATTTACGGGCTTTACTCGGAAACAAGTTATACAGTTTTTCAAAACGCTTCGAATAGTATTTTTTCCGTTTAAAGGCCAGTATTCTTTACGAATATGAGATAAAATAAATTGAATACCCGCGTGTAAATATTTATGATGAATGTCTTTTATCAAAATTCTCGTGAATTGATGTTTTGCAGGAAGAACAATAGGGAATTTTGCATCAAACTCGATACTCGCGTTTTTTAAACGTCCGCCGACACGTATTACTTTATCAGCATCTAAAAATGGGTTTAATGTTACTAATTTGCTATTTCGTGGTACTGTTTTTCCTTGTCTCAGATAATTTAATTCTTCAGCAAAGCTTTGACTTTGTACGATTTTGCAAAGTTTTAATTTAGATTGAATTAATTCTTCACTACATAAGTCGCCTATAACCTTAATTTTAGTCTTTCCGTTATGTATAAATCTTAAAATATATGCCATCACTCGCAGTAGTTTATTAAAATTTGAACATCTGGTAAATATGTCATCAGCGTTTAAAATATGAAATGATAGTACAATGTTCTCTTTTCGCGCTTCTGGTACTTCCGTCATTTCAATGATTTGATTCTTTGGCCAATCATTTTCATCTTTTATGAGCCATATTGGACCTTTCCACCAAAGTTGGTTATTTTTTAAATCGTTTGGATTTGACCCCCGAGATACGATATCGGCCGGGTTATCCCCCGAATTCACGTGATGCCAATTACTGTATTCGGAAAGTTTTTGAATATCTGCCACCCTGTTAGAGACAAATGTTTTCCATTTATTTGGTTGTGCATTAAGCCAAGCTAAGACTATAGCGGAGTCTGTCCAATAAGTAACCTTATCGACTGGCGTTCGTAATATGGACAACGTTTTATTCATAAGCTGCGCTAAAAGATGGGCACCACATAGTTCTAACCTTGGTAGAGTTACTGATTTTAAAGGCGTTAATCTGGATTTTGCACAAATTAAATGTGATTCGCGATGACCGCTACTATTTTCCGACACTAAATATATACATGCACCGTAAGCGTCTTGTGATGAATCACAGAATCCGTGTACGTTTATACTTATCGAATCTTCGATTAATGTAGCACGTGGTATTTTTATTTCATTTAATAATCGAATATTTTGTCTAAAACTTAACCAAGCATTATTTATCGGTTCGGGTACTAATTGATCCCAGTTAATTTGTAACTGCCATAACTGTTGCAGTAGAATCTTTGCCTTTACCACACAAGGACTGATTAGACCTAAAGGGTCGAAGATGCGCGCTACGCATGATAGAATAGATCGTTTAGTAACTTTGTCAGAACTTACGCCGAAATTTACCGCATAATACAAAATATCCTTTTCTGCATCCCATAACAAGCCTAACGTTTTGGTGTCTGATTCGGTTATTTGATACGGTACATTATCGTTAGTAATTTTAAGATCGTTTTCTTCAAATACTCGACTATCATTTGATTTCCATTTACGTAAAATGAGACCTGCTCGCTTTAATACAGTGTCAATTTGTGTTTTTAATTCTATCGCATCCTGCAATGTGGATGCACCCGTTATTAAATCGTCCATGTAGAAATCTTGAATTATGGCTTGACTAGCGCTTGGATAATGATCTTGGATGTTTAAGCCTATTTGGTGTAATGTTCTGGTAGCTAAAAATGACGCGCTCGCTGTTCCGTAGGTAATAGTGTTCAACTGATAGTGGGAGAGCTCTTGCTCCGGATCGCTTCTCCATACGATACACTGAAAATTTCTTTGTGATTTGTGTACGTTGATCATTCTGTACATCTTCGCGATGTCAGCTGTTATGACGATTTTATGTGTACGCATACGCATTATTATATCGAATAGATCGCTTTGTACTTTCGGACCTACTTTTAAAACATCGTTTAGACTAATCCCGGATGAGGTTTTCGCCGAGGCATCGAACACTACTCGCAATTTCGTGGTGGAACTCGTTTCTTTAATCACCGCGTGGTGAGGTAAAAAGTTATAAATTTCTACCGTTTCATCTGAATTATTCGGATTTATTTTTGACATGTGACCCATCGCTTCATATTCTCGTAAAAAATCACAATATTCCTTTTTCAAAATTGGGTTTCGTATTAATTTACCTTCCATCGATTGCCACCTATTAATGGCCATGTTTAATGATTCGCCTAATTCACCTACGTTCTTTTTAAAGGGTAGTTTTACTGTGTAACGACCTGTGTTGTCTCGCTCTACGTTTTCCCTAAAATGAGTTTCACATTCAAGTTCTTCATTTGATAATTTCGTGTGTGGATGATTTATATTTTCTATTTCCCAAAATCGCTCGTGCTGACTATCCAACGTGTTTTCTGATATCAAGAAACATTTCGATTCTTTTAATGAATCAAGTGCTGAATGCATTTGCATAGGACCCGCGATTATCCAGCCAAGCTTTGTGCTTTGTAAATTTAAGCCGTTAGTTAATTTTATTCGATGTGCATTTAATAATTCAAAAAATATTTCTGTACCGAGTAAAATATCGATTCTTTTCGATTTGCAAAAATAAGGATCCGCCAACTTTATATTACTTGGAATTTGACACTCGTCCGCGTTAAATGACACTTGTGGTATATTACCCGTGATTTTGTCGATCACTAAAAATTGTAATTTCGTTTTATAATCATTGTTTGTTGATTCGATTCGTGTGCCTATTTTGTATAATACTCTACACGCAGTTTGACTAATTCCCGAGATAGGTACATTAATTCTTATACCATTAAACTTTAACTTTTCGTATAATTCGGTTGTACAAAAATTAGATTGACTAGCAGAATCCAGCAGTGCACGGCATTTTACTGGTTGATTATCGGCGTTAATGATTAAAATTTCCGCAGTCGCTAATACAACTTGGCATTTGTTTTCTAAATCGTTATGAGAAGCTAAAGTAACGCTGAGTGGTTGATTTGTTTCTGCGTTTTCTTTTTGCGAAGGGATCGTACTGTCTCTCGCTACCGCTATGTCATTATTCGAATACGTTTTATTTATTTGGCCGTCGCTCGTGCCCTGATCCGCCTTTGGTTGTAATTGGAAATTTTTGTCGTGTAAAATAGTATTATGGCGTCTATGACATATTTGACATTTTCTTCCTAGACATCTTTCCGCTGAATGTCCTGTTCTTAAACAATTCGTACATATTCCAACCCGTTTTAATTCAAAATACCTTGATTTTACCGGTAGCGCTAATAATTTTGAACATTTATACGTAAAATGTGAGTTTTGTTTACAAAAATTGCACACAAAACCCGTTTTTTGTGCGTTTTCATTCGTTGTCACGTGGACATACTGCTTATCGGCACCTGTTTTCGTAACACGCTGTATTAATTTAGTATCTAAAGTTTCTAAAATTTGACATTTATTTTTTAAGAATTGCATTAAACTTTCCAAGTCGAATAATTTATTTGTGATAGAACTTTCCCAATCACGTCTTGTGTGTACGTCTAATTTAGATGAAATTAGGTATATTAATAAAGTATCCCATTGTTCTACCGGTTCTCCCAGACTTTTGAGAGCGCGTAAGTCTTTCGTCAAATTATCAATTAATCTTCTCAACGTTACATGAGATTCTTTCGTTAGCATTGACAATTCAAAAATATTCTTAACGTGATTGTGTATTAAAATTCGCTTGTTTTCAAATCTTTCTTTTAATAACTGAATTGCTATTTCATAATTTGCCTCGCAAACTTCCAGTGAATGTAAAACTTGATAAGCATCTCCTTTTAAACATGATAGTAAATAATGAAATTTTTGTATTTTATTTAATTTCAAGTTTTCATGTACCAAAGACCTGAATGTTTCAAAAAATTGAAGCCAACCCTCGTAAGATCCGCTAAATTGTGGTAAATTTATCTGAGGTAAATTTGTATTAAAAGTGCTAGTTGAATTAATAACAGTTTCAGTTTTAGTTGTTTCTGGAATATTTAACATATCTTCTGCACGCGCTATTATATCAAAATATCTATCTTCAAAGTTTTTTCGTTCCGTTTGTTGACTTTCTGATTTATCATGCCTTTCAATGTTTGATTGAATTTTTACAAAATCATTCCAAATGTCCTCAATTTTTCTTAATCGTAATTTTAATTCTGTAATGCCTTTTCCTTCTTTAATCTTTTCTTCTACCTCGTCTAAATAAGCTTTAAACCGCGTAAGTTGTGCTTTTAACTGCCCTCGTTTGTATATTAAATTTTGTGTTTCTTCGTTTGGCATTTTTTTGTTGTTATTAATTTATAATTTAAAGAAATGATAATTTACGAATGTTTTATTTCGTTTTAACGCGTTTTTTTTTTTTTTTTGTTTTTTATTTTTTTTTGTGTGCGTTATTAAAAAAACCTTACAATATGTTGAAGGATGAGTTATGTGGAAATATAAAATAGAAAGAAAAAGGAAAGGATAGACCTACTTGTTTATTTCTTCATCCCTCGTTGCTACGCCAATTATTCAATTGATTTATACTTGCCACGTGTCCCTTGCAACGTTTTTCTGTTGAATACGCTGACTTCCCGATTGAATATGATTTCTTGACCTCGCTTTGGCCTCGTTTTTGGATTTAATTTTTGGAATAATTATGCACGTTGATGTTTTTATACTTGGATTTATCATAAGCCTCGCTTCGGCCTTTTGATGAATTCGTGATGTATGATGCGTTGGTTAATTTGCTTTCTTATATCAGTAATTTATTCGCTCGATGGACCAAAATTTATGTTGAGCCTTTGAGATATTAGTGGACTGTATTTTTAACGAATTTATTTAACTTTAAACTATAATACATATAGTAAAACAAAACGAAAAATATAAGAAACAAAATAACATTAAAAATGCGTGTTACATCTTGCAAGGTAACTACGTGACTAAACCTTGCGTCTTATAATATCGATTTCAAAAATTGCCGACAAAAGGGATGAGCTTGTATCGGACATGCGCTAACTAAACACCGTAAGAATTGCACAGAAAGAATGAAAAATTGTTTTATACCACCAAGTAAATTTTACAAGAATTCTAGTATTATTTATTACAAGCATTTTGCTTGACTCATCAAGTAATAAAATCATGATTATTTTTGTCCGTGTATCCTACCATTATTTTATTTCTCATTTTCCTTACTTACTGACTTCCTTAGTGCTTTTTCGAATACCTTCTCATTTGAAAACTTTCCTATATACACAGCATTTTTACTTTATTTTTAGAATTTTAAATCTTACATTGGTCCTCTACCCCATATTAGAGCATATAGGTACCTATTTTTTTTGTATCAAAACTATTGATTTCCTAAGGGCAACATCATCATTAAGTAACTTTAAAAAAAATCGTATCTGACTTTAGACTTTTAACAGTACCTACCATAAATAAAGAAGCTCACTTTACTTTCAACATTTTTGACGTGATTCAAATAACCATTGACCCAAAAAAATACATTTTCTACTTTAGTTAAAGTACCTAATGTAACAGTAACCTAATGTTTAAGACAGCTCACGCGTGACACCGGCATTCGAAAATAAATAGATACCTAGCAGGTAATGTTAAGTGGTATAATAAATAAGAACGCATAGATTTTAATTTTTAGAGAGTTTGTAAGTATATACTGTACCCCAGCTAGTTTCTGGTTGTGCAGAGATCTAAAACTATCATGAAAATTGAAATATTTATTTATCCAAGTACTAAAATTTATTTAATTCTTCCTACACTGACTTGATGGAAACTGATTTTCAATATTTAGGAGAAAAAATAAAACACAAAGTTTCCACAAAATTACTTATGAGGAAGCCTAAGTTAGGCCAAACAAATGTAAAGTGTATAATACATCAATATTGTGGAAAATCTGTGTTTTTATTATATCCTTTAAATTACGTATATCAAGCTAGCACGACAAAGTTATTTTTCCGATTTCTAACTTGCACTATAATTTGTCGCTAATTTGTTACCAAATCCAAAAATTTGTCGCTCGTGCCGTTTAGCCATAATCAGCTGTAGTGCTAGGACTACACATAGCGTATCTCGAAAACGAAATGTCGTAGGATATTATTGTAAAGGCCATAATTTGTCGCTAATTTGTCGCTGAAAGATGACACATTCAGCGAATTTGTCGCTAGTCTTATATTCAACTGATAAGCGAAAAACTGCTGGAAAACCATCAAATTGGCACCACATATGGCATATCTTAAAAAGGAAATGTCGTAGGATATTACTGTAAAGATAAAAATTTGTCGCTTATTTGTCACTGAAAGATGACCATTCAACGAATTTGTCGCTAGTCTTATTTCCAGCTCTTTATTACATTTGTTTTAAAAGATCGGATTTATTTACCAAATTTTTTAAATTAGGTTTTCCCTGTTTCCCCCAAGTTGGGCAACACGTCACCTTTCGAGAGTTTGATGGCTTTCCAGCAGTTTTTTACTTATCAGTTGGAGATAATACTAGCGAAAAATTCTTTGAATGTGTCATCCTTCATTGACAAATTAGCGACAAATTTTGATCTTACAGTAATATCCTACGACATTTCCTTTTTGAGATATGCCATATGTGGTGCCAGTTTGATGGTTTTCCAGCAGTTTTTCGCTTATCAGTTGAAGATAAGACTAGCGACAAATTCGCTGAATGTGTCATCTTTCAGCGACAAATTAGCGACAAATTATGGCCTTTACAATAATATCCTACGACATTTCGTTTTTGAGATACGCTATGTGTAGTGCTAGTTTGATATCAAGCTAGCACTACAGCTGATTATGGCTAAACGGCACGAGCGACAAATTTTTGGATTTGGTAACAAATTAGCGACAAATTATAGTGCAAGTTAGAAATCGGAAAAATAACTTTGTCGTGCTAGCTTGATATACGTCTTTAAATTCTAATCAGTTGTCGCCGTTGTTATTTATTTACAAGGGTCAGTACCCTTGTATTACACATGGTAGGTACTTGTTGACGTGACAAAATCATCAATAAATGCTTGATGGGCATAATTTCCAAATTACGGTTTACAGGAAGGCAGCAGGTACTAAAAGACCGAGTCTGAACAGTGTTCATACAAAATCATCTTTTACCAGTCATCCTGTGCTGATTAGTAAATCTAATGAATTTTCCTTTTAATTGGGCTGTAAGACGGGCTCTGCTCACTACGATATGTTCATTTTTCCCTTAGTATTAACTTTTGCTATCGTAAGCAGCAAAAAGCAGAAAATTGAACTGCATTCAAAGTAGAAAAGATAGAACTGTTTTTTAAAGCGTGGTACTTCAACCACTTTAATCTTTTTTTGTACTTTTAAAATTTGGACAACAAATTAAGTCGACTTTACGCCCAAAATATCAACATTTAATTCTTCTTTTTAAAGCACATCTGTTGTTTTATTTTTTGTATTATATGTAGAGTAGCAATTGTTATGAAAAGTTATTATGATCCTAATGTATATAATAAAATGTCAGTTTTTGCTTGAAACTAGCGTGGGATGTGCCTAAAAGCGATGTGTAACAATTATCGTCTAGTGAAATATACATGAGGATTTACAATTATATATAGACTGATCAGTGGCGAAACTACCACAGGGCTAGACGGGGCAGTGTCCCGGGGGCGAGGATTCTTATATTTTTCTTAATAAACAGTTTTATGTTAACAGCATATTATAGGATTTGTAAAAGGGGAGAGGGAATTAAAATAAAAATTCTTAATGAAAATACAGTAGAGACGATTACAATTAAACTATTGATTGTTGTACTAGTCACTTGTTGAAACTTATAGGTACATAATAAAATAAAAAGGTTAAAAGTTTCAAGAAAAAGTTTGCTTGTATCACTACAGCCGTTTCGCTATACTATAACTTCTTCAGGTGAAGATCTAACAAATACATCTATAATAACAGTATTTATACCTTAAAAATAACCAATAATCAATAGGGGGCAGCTTGAAGTTCAAATTCTGTTTCCTATACAATCTATTAATTTCCAATTGTTCAAAAAGGTTGAACTTTATGCCTTTACTATGGATATGTAAAATCTTAAAGTCGTTATTAAAATTATGGTTATATTCAATTAGATGATCAGGGTATAGACTCTGTTTTTTATTTTTTTTATTAACGATTACAATTGGCGTAAACCCCAATAAAACCGTCACATCTTCTTTCTTTTTTCGTTTTACTAATTTAGAGTATAGCGATAGTCGAGACAATACCTTCTTTAAGACTCGGTTACTTGTTACTTTGTCTCTACTATTCGTAATATTTGCTAACTTAGTAAGGCCGGTGGTAAGAGTATGTTCAAAACATAGCAAAGACTGATTACGCCCAACTAAGAACGAGAAAAAAGATAGGTCACTTCTAACAGATCATTTATTGGAGGCTTTGCCAGTTCTAATCGCCTTTACTATAGTTAGGTTTTTTCTGTAAAGGGTGATTCAAATTCGTAAAATACGATGATGGTTAAATGGAGGCAAAATTGCCTATTCTAGTGCCCAACAATGGTGTACCTAGAAATTTAGAATATCGCCTTTGGTTTCTGAGATATTTGACAAAAATCAAAATTTTGAATTTTCTATATCTCGAAATATTTCATTTATAATTAGACAAAGGCAGAAGGCATCCTTAACGCGTTTATTTTATTTAAGGGGTTCTAATTTTACTTTTGAGGGTGCTCAGAGGCCTCAAGTTATGCCCATTCTGCTTGTTGTTTCTACTACGATTTCTACATCTGACAACAACTGAAAAAATCGTAAGGTAAGTTGAACTCCTTAAACCCCTTTGTTGCCACTATTTTTTTACATCATTTAATTGTTAACCAAATTGTTAAACACGAGTCAGGATTTCCTGTTTTTTAATAGATAATTCAATTAAACAAAGTTTATTACTATTATCTAATGATTTTTTTTCTAATGTGGACAAAGTAGTCAAAACACATTAAAAGTTCGAAACCACCCTAGTTAGCATCACTGAATTAAAGGGAAATTAAGGATTTCAAAATCCTGAAGTGTTGCAATATCTTTAAGATCCCGATTCAATTTCAGCATCAAAAAATTCAATTTTTTACTTTTACTCCATACAATAATATTTTCAGAAAGTACAAAATATTGTTTTTAAAGATAGAATAACTGTTTACGATAAAATCTTTAAAATTTGTTTCAATGTAGGTAATTTTTAACTGTGTGGCAACGTTTATCTTGTTATTTATTAGTATAGTCAATGGCGGATTTACCAGCAGGATGAATAGTCTAGACTCTAGAGCCTAGGGCGGCAGATTTTAGGGGGCGGCAAACTTGGCTTAAAAATTTTTTTTGTCTTACAGAAATAAAAAAAAAATTATTATCTTATACACGGAAGAAAACGAGGCTCAAAAATCAACAAAAATTACAATATTTTAGTGCTATACAGTATACTGAATACACTTACGTCTGTATATGAAAAATTACTGAACGCTTATTTATAAAATATACTATTGTGATTTTGAATTTTTAAAATATTCCAATAGCGTTTCAGTATTACATTTTAAATTTAGTATTTTTACCTATTTTTTAAACTAATTATTGCCATAATTTTATCTTTAGATCCTCCCACACTATTCAATTAATGTGTAATATGTTTCACCACTTAAATATATCTATTCGAAGAGAAATTGGATCCGAAAAAATATTGCTTAAAAACAACAATAACAAATATTATATAGATATATATGTGGAAAATTAATACTTTTCTATTGATATTTCTGATGATATTAACAACCTGTTTGAGTGTAGAATAAAAATTTAATAAATTTACACGTAACAAATTGCATATTGTTGCACAGTATTTTATAAATATTATCCATGTCTTAGAATGATGATAATTAAAAAAAAAAACAATATCTAATGATAATACTGTAATGAATAAAAGCTGTAAATATCCATTCAACGAAAGTTCTTCTTAACATTCTTACATTTTTAATCCTAATGAATTCGTATCAATATTTGTTGATTAGTCTGATAAAAATATAAAGTTGCAATTTCATTGACAAAAAATTGATTGTGAATTAGGGTATAGAATTGCAGGTGTCAGTAGGGGCGGCAAATTTTGAATAGCCTATACGGGCGGCAAATGTGTAAATCCGCCACTCAGTATATAGTTATAGTAACCCATATCGCTAATAATACTTTCTCCATTACAAAATTATAAAGCTCATCCTTTTTAATTATAGAATCTACATCGTTTTAATTAATTTCTGTATTTAGTCAAAATTGTTAATCATCATTTTCAACACGCTTGTTCTACTTTTATATGCTCCAATTGCAAACTGTACCATTTTAGGTACCATACTTACAATGAAAAGATGTAGGTATTGAAATATTCATACAATACATTCTTAATTGAGCATATGTATAATACAATTTATAATTTCCTCCAGTTTTAGATAAATTGGACAGTAATAATACTAAATGCAATTATAATAGTACAATAATAATTTATAATTTAATTTTAGAAACTTTTTAGGACAATCCTCATTTTTCAATTAAGTATACTACTAATATTTACGAATTTACTAGTCACTAAATTTCTGAAAGTAGCAACAATTTTTTGTTTAAATAAATTAGCATTTTAAATTATATTTATCCACGAAAGTAATTAAACAACAAAGTAAACCACTGATTTGGTTATGAAAGTTGTTGCTCTACCTGTTCTCAACCGGTAAAATTTATATGCCAAAGCACAAATAGTTTATTATTAATATTAACTATTTGTAAATAATATTTTGACCGAATTTTTGTGGACTTTGGTGCTGTTTCTCGGATGGAATAATTAACCCAAAAATATAGATTAAAATATTCAATTTTTTATAAAAACAACTAAAAATGAAAACAGTTTATATATAACATGCAATTACGCATATTCGCCTTTAAAATACTTTGGTATACCTGTACAGGTTGTCTGTCCCTCATATAACGAATAGAGTAATGTAAACTTCCGGTATAACCGGAAACTCTTTATGTAGTCGGGTAGAGATTTTAAAATTGATTCGCGTTTCATTTATAACGGGTTCTTCTTCACGAATAGTTCCGTGTACCACATTTTCTTAATCAAATAAGTAATAACGTAAATAGCAATAGCACTTACCATTATTTTTTTTCCAATAACGTGTCAGTATCAGATATAAAAGGTATAAAACGACCAGTGTAACTATGATCGTTATAAAAACAGTTGCTGCTATTGACCCAGGTCCGTAACATGTTACTTCCTCTTGACTGGCTACCACACTAAATACACAGAACACTAGAAGGCCAGATAATAACCTTCGAATTTCTGAAGCCATGTTTACATATGAATCTTTTTAAAAATGTTAATCACTTAAAAACACACTCTCTATTTATGCCCCTGGTGGCTCCCTCGTCAGTGCACTAATCTGAAAAACAAAAGAATGTTTGTTTATAATAACATTTTTTGTTGGTTCTTTTTTTATTCTCATGGACTTGTTGGTATTAGGTACATATGTATGTGTATGTGTAAGGAACTAAATACATTTTTCGTATAAGTACATCCAATTACATCTTATTTATAAAACACAATTTTAAGCGCCATTCGCCAAACTACGGGGATAATTTTCTGAAACTTGGAGAGTATCTTATACATAACACCCTGCTGCTTTAAATTGTAAGGAAAATGTGGTGATACTTTTTTAATATTTTCGAAAATTTTGAAACATTCTTAAACGTTCTAAAACATTCTGAAACTTTCTTAAACATTCTGAAACATTCTAGAATATTCTGAGACATTCCTAAACACCCTGAAATTTTCTCGAATGTCTTGAAACCTTTTCGACATTCTCTGGAACACTGGAACATTCTGAAACATGCTCAAACATTCTGAGATGTACTCGAACATTCTGTATCATTTCTAGAACATTCTGAGACATTCTGGAACATCATCAGATACACCCGAACATTCTGAATCATTTCTAGAACATTCCGAGACATTCTGGAACATCCTAAGACACGCCCTAACATTCTGAAACATGCTCAAACATTCTGAAACATGCTCGAACATTCTGGGACATTCTCATGCCCTCTGAAACTTTCTCTAACATTTTGAGACATTTCCAGAACCTTCTGAGACACATTTAAACATTCTGAAACATGTTCAAACATTCTGAGACATACTTGAACGTTCTAAGAAATTCTCGAACATACCAACTTTAAGGATTTATGTGATAATAAAGAAGATTCTCTTTGAAAATATGTTTAATTTTTAATAAATTTCAACTCGATTAACTTTTTTATCAAAAACAAAGCAAAACGCAAGAATTGTAGAAAATAAAATTTCCCATCCAAATGGCTCATTTAAAAAAACTTAAAAATTATTTACTTATATAGGCACACTCACAAAAGTGTTCAGGAAACAAATGCAAAAAATGTGATAATTTAAATATTAAATTTCCGATAAAGAGAATTAAAATTTCCTTATAAAGAAATATGCAAAAAACCAAAAATTATCTTTTTTGTTTCTGTTTTACATTTTTGTATAGATACATATAGAGATGTACATAATTTTTATTTTGAGCAGAGATAAATGTAGACATTACTTACAATTCCAAAAAAATTGTGAAAACAATCAATTAATAAGTAAAGTATAAGAATAGGTAGTTTGTGGTGGTTTTAATGAAAAAAATAGATTGAAAGGCAGGTACTCCATTTTACGACTGTGAAATAAGAAACTGGCCTTGCATTACAGAAATACTGTGATAATGAATAAATTACTCGTTATTAGTTATGCAATTTGTTATTACGAATACGTTACAATTGCAGCATGTAGATGTGTTTTACATTATTATGTATGACAATGGCTGTACGTACGTACGTACAAGTTGATTTTAGTTTAAACGTACACATATTTAAATGACAGCACGTTTATTACATGTTATTTCTACTGAATTAAATATACAAATGTTTTGTGTACGTATGTACGTATGATGTTGCCAATTTGTACCTATTTAAAATTCATTATTGTGGATGGCAAAATTTTGTAAACGTTAATCATAATTAAATCAAATTAAAGTCCTATCTGCGTCCATTTAAAATATATTTAAAAATAGCTTAAGGTAGACTTGTCTCTTACTTGTTGCATTTGAGGACCATTAATATTTATTGTAGTTTAGGTAAATAAAATTATTATGTAATTATAAAACCAAAATGTGGTTTCCATTCATTACAATAAATAAATGAATTCAATGGATCGGATGTTACCTAGGTACTCGTAAAAATTGGAAACGAAAGCTACATCAAATCGTTAATTTATAATGAAAAATGCTGTAAAAACTTATAACAAATAGGAGTACAGAGTTGAGTTCCTTTTTAAAAAAATGCAGTAAACAGAAGTAATGAAGGATTATTGAGAAAGTTGTTCTAATCTTGAGGAAGATTGATAGGGAGTTCGACGGCCTGGATATTAAGAAATAATTATAGATAATTCATAAACTAATGGAGAAGAAGTGCTCCATTTGTGTCCCACTTTACCACCCTTATGTTTATCATAGAAATATTATATTTTAATGTCTTAATGGTTTTATATACTTATTCTTTGAATTTAAGAAAACCAAAAATTTAATGATTTACCTATACAAAGTGACGAAAGAACAATTAATTGGTAAAGGACCCCGCTTATGGAAATAGGTCTTTCGATAAATTTTCCTGAAATTTTCATATGTGTATTGTTCCTTTCTCATAAGTGATTGGTAAAAACCAGGGAAAATTGTAAGAGCGAGAGCTAGATTTAAGTAATGAGAAAAAAATCCAGACGAACTTATATAATACGCCCTTTTACATACAAATCTCCATAAGGAATGGTATTCTACTAGCTGTGAGGCAATAGAATGGCTACTTTTAACATTAAAAAAGACTTTTATGAGATATTGCCAAATACTATAAAATGCTTTCAATAATCTATTTTTCGACCTATATCAAGCTAGTACGACAAAGTTACTTTTCCGACTTTTGACGCACTATAATTTGTCGCTAATTTGTTACTAAATCGAAAAATTTGTCGCTCGTGTCGTTTAGCAATAATCAGCTGGTATGCTAGCTTAATATCAAGCTAGCACTACACATAGCGTATCTCGAAAACGAAATGTCGTAGGATATTACTGTAAAGACCATAATTTGTCGCTGAAAGATGACACATTTAACGAATTTGTCGCTAATCTTATCTTCAGCTGATAAGCAAAAAACTGCTGGAAGGCTATCAAACTCTCGAAAGGTAACGTGTTGCCCAACTTGGGGGAAACAAGGAAAACCTTATTTAAAAAATTTGGTAACTAAATCCGATTTCTTAAAACAAATGTGACAAAGAACTCCTTGATTAATTGTTTGATGGTTTTCCAGCAGTTTTTCGCTTATCAGCTGAAGATAAGATTAGCGACAAATTCTTTGAATGTGTCATCTTTCAGCGACAAATTATGGTCTTTACAGTAATATCCTACGACATTTCCTTTTCGAGATACGCTATGTGTAGTGCTAGCTTGATATCAAGTTAGCATACCAGCTGATTATGGCTAAACGGCACGAGCGACAAATTTTTGGATTTGGTAACAAATTAGCGACAAATTATAGTGCAGTCAGAAATCGGAAAAATAACTTTGTCGTGCTAGATTGATATACGTTATTTTTCGGAATTCATTTATTACATCAAATTAATTTTAATTATCTTTGTCAACAACATTGCAGTATATTAAATTGGTCTGGAAACATTAATTTTTAATTATTTTATTATTTGATCCTACTACTATTCATTTCTATTATCACTAATCTAATCCACTCCTTAAATTTCCCAGACTCAACCCCTCCCAGCCCCTACTTTATCAATTTTCACAGTTTCTTACCTTTTTGTGGGGCCTACCGCCCCCAAATAAGCAATTAGAGTATTTTGGCTAATATGGAGACTTTTAATCGGCGTTGCAAAAGAAACAACATACCAAAATGCTAGGAAATTTCACAGGAAGACTGATTTTCATATGGTGTAATCCTTTTTGGAATATTGAACTAATTTTGTTGCTATTTTGTAAACCTTTTTATCTGTATCACAAACTGGCCGTAACCCTACCGCTGGATGTAGCCGTCATCATCACTCTCTGCTCTTACAAAGAAATAGGTACTTTTTTAGTTATCCCGAATTTACCAATTTTCAGGGCAACTGACTGGTACTAAAAAGAACGTTTCCGAAAAAAATAGCAATATAGATCCAGCAGTTTTAAAGTTTTTTTACTGTATAACGAACCTCTATGACAATTTTTTAAGTTCTATAATCTTAGCTGTTTGGAAAATGCCCGGTTTTATACCTTTAGGATTGATATTTCTAAAACTGATTATATGAAGGAAGGGCACAAAAAGCTTTCCGACTCAGCCAGCGGTTTGGGACGCACCGTTATCAGTAGGATCAAACATTAAATCCCCTTTTGACACCTTTAGGAGTTGAATTTTAATAAAATTCTTTCTTAGTACTCGTCTGCTTTATACAAGGAAAATTTCAAGTCTCTAGACCCAAAGGTGTAATCTGTGTGTTGATATATCGGTCTATTTTCCCTTTTTTTTAACCTAACCTAACCTAGACCAATTTGACTTTTAAATTTTTAACTTAACATCTAAGGCAAATTTTTAATCAGCTTGGTCGAAGCAGGTTGTTTAGTGTGCCAACCCTGCTGCACTGCGTTTTATAGTAATTAAATGTAAAACACCTAGTTAATAAAGATTGACTAACTCGAAGGACCAAAAATGAGTTGAATAACTCACGCTCGTGAAAGTATATACATTTATTATACACAAAAATATTGGATTGAATACTAATGAATGTATAAGTACCTAAAGTGTACTTTCTAAGTTGGATGATCTTACAGTTCTGAATTCTTACAGTTGTGATATATTTTATAAAGACTAAAACAGCGTGAACGAAGATTAGGGTGAAAGCAGAAATATCCATGGTCATTGTACTGTTGGGTACAATAAGTTAACATTTTCTCGGACTACCCTCGGTAGTACCCAAACAGTTTCTTAACCTAAGTGAAACTAAATTACTGTCCAATAAATCTAAACAATAATGAAGTAGACAATACCTAAAAAGAATAATTGACATGTGCTGTAAAGGTTTAAATCCGAACAGAGGTCATAGGAGTATTGAGAAAAAACTAACAGTTAGCTAAAAAAATTAATGTCCAAATAGTTTATCAACGATTATTTTTACATAGAATGTGTTGGTATAATTTGCTTTACTTTGATTTATTAATTTTCAAATATCCGTATGGTTTTTCTCTATTTCTACTAATAATTGTAAGTGTCTCTTTTCAAACGTTTCGTTTACGCAATTTTTAATCGGTAGAATGTTAAGCAAGGCCACAGTCATAATTTTAAAAGGTGTTCGTTCACGTTGGTCTTGTTTGTATGTAATTGTAGAATCGGTGACTTAGAAATTGTAGTTAAGTGGGATATTAGCACAAAAAAAGGAACTCTGCTGTTTTTTCATGTCTTTTAGCTGTAGCAAATGACGAACATGTTTGTTTACTCACTGCAATCTGATGACATACTAAAAAAATGTACCTGCCATCGTAACAATTGCTTTTTGTGCGCAAAACTGTTTTAATAGGTTTTCTATTGCACAGAAGAAAAAACGGTTTCGCAAATGCGCTCAGTTCCAAAAAGAGTGACGCACCCAATTTTGGCTGCAACTTTGTGAAAAAATAGACTGGATTTAACTAATTGTTTTTTTATTAGTAGGTAATTCCTTTTCCTTTCAAAAAAACTTTAAGGGGTGCAAACTTTTTCAAAGCCTCCTGGATGGTAGTGCAGGAACTCGAACAATGTTTTTTTGATTTGAAACATCTATAGGCGCGGGTAAACCGGAATGTTGGCGTGGCGATCGTGGCGATTGCTTGCCGTGGTGACGCTCGCCATGCGCATGCGCCTGTGCGATTATCTTCCCACTCGGTTCGACGGTATCGTTTACCACAGTAAACTAGAAGATGGAAGTGAATTAATTATGATTGTTGTGTACATTTCACCTAATAAAAAAAGGAATAATTTTCATTTTTACATGAGAAATTATTTCCATACAGTCGCAGAGGTTAAATAATTTTTAAAACCAATAAAGATAAACTACCATTGATTTTGGCTGGAGATTTCAATGTCAGTTTTGCGAAAGATGAATCAATACCATTAGTTACGTTCCTCCAAAAAGAATTTCAATTGCAAATTAATAACAATCCAAGAGAACTTACTACCAGATATGCAACAACAATAGATGCTGTATTTATTAAATGTCTTGATAATGTTACGTCCAATACTTCAGTTATCCTCGACCAATTACACTGGTCAACAAAGTTTTTGCCCAATGATAATGAGTTGTAATATTATGTAGTACGTGGTAACTACTTATCAACCATATAAGTTTCGCAGTTGGCTTAGCTCGATTTTTAGATTCATCTAAAAGTAGTCTAAATGCAGTTTTGTTACACATTGGTGATAAATATCCTTCCATTCCTGTGGCTCATGCAGTTTCCTTGAAAGAAACCTATGAAAATCTGAGACTTGTACTTGAAAAGATAAGGTATGACAAATATTCTTGGAAGATCTGTGCAGATTTTAAAGTTGTTGCTATACTTTTCGGTATGCAACAGGGTTACACCAAATACTTTAAATGCTTTTTGTGCCTTTGGAATAGTCGTGATAGAGAGAATCATTGTGTCAGAAAAGTTTGGCCACCACGGAAAAGTTTTATTCCAGGATCTGAAAATATACTTCATCCACCGTTAGTTCAGCAACAAAATATTATTGTGCCACCTTTGCACTTAAAATTAGGAATAATGAAAAACTTTGCAAAATCTCTAACCGCGAAGGTGATACTTTTCAATATCTTAAAGAAAAGTTCCCAAAAATTTCAGATGCAAAATTAAAGGAAGGGATATTTATTGGACTTCAAATACGAGAGTTGATTAAGAACAATACATTCAAAAGTAAATTGAATACAAAAGAGAGTAACGCTTGGAAATCTATGATACAAGTTTTTACTAATTTTCTCGGAAATGTGACAGCTCAGAACTATGAAAAACTTGTAAAAGATATTAAAGCCTTGCACGCTATTGGCTGTAAAATGTCCCTCAAAATACACATTTTGGACGCACATTTAGATTTTTTACCTCAAAATATGCGAGACGTTAGCGACGAGCATGGTGAGCGTTTCCATCTGGAAATAGCGGGCATGGAACGGTGATACCAAGGAAAGTGGGGTCCTGCTATGCTAGCAGATTATTGTTGGACGTTAAGAAGAGAAGCTGAAGATTTCAATTATAAAAGAAAAAGTAGTTCAACTGTACACTTTTAAAATTGTTAAAATTTGTTGATATTAATAAATTTTTAACTGGGTGGTAAGTCTTTTTATTGATATCCATAAAAAAACCGAGCTAACCAAGACATGAAATTAGTATCACGTTGAATGTTTTTTAATGCTCTCTTAAAATCAGTTCAACTTATTTTATGGGCTTACAAAAGTTGATATTTTGTTGGCAAGTTTTATCACAGTAATGCTGTCCGAGGCAACATCGAATATAACTATTATTGAAGTCACCGATTAAAAGAATTGAGTTGTCGTAACTTGAAATAAATTTTTGGATTTTTAATTTTTGTATTTAATAAAAATAAATGTTTATTAAATAAATAGTCATCATTTTGTAGGAAAAATTCGTAATATTGGATTTTTTCATTATTCCATATTTAGTTCCTGTCGTAATATTGTCTTTCATGCATATTACTTGTGCAAACTCGATGTTTCACATCTGTCAGGCGTCCCGTGACGGCTCACATTTTTTTTCTTAATTTTTGACACCCTGCGTATTAATCAAGTAATCATATAAAGTACGTACAGTTTATATCAAAGATGCTTCTTTTAGGAGCATTTTGTTTTTTTATTAATTGATTTATCTCTAAAATTGTCCGAATTACAGCTTTTTTACTGAATCCTTGCATTTGTTTATTATTAACTTTATTAATCTATCGAGAAACAGTTCTCTAGTGAAATAAACGGTTACGAATTTGAAAAAGCATTTTCATTAAACACAAAATTATAGATTAGAATAACTGCTTAATGCCGCGTATTTCCTCACCTAATATTTCTAACAGCTTCTAATCCAGGTTTCTTATTGTTTCCATTGGTAAACGATCGCATCCACTACTTCATCAGCCATTTCTGTGAGGCTTCCCGGGGGCCTCTTGCGAGAATTTATAAGTTTAATAAAAATACATTAAAATTCGTATCGGTATCTTAAAAGAAGCGTCTTGTATAAACTATAGATACACACTTTTTATACCATTACTTGATTAATAAAAAAGTAAGAGCAAAACGTTATTTGAGTTTTTCCTTTGCCATTCAGGAGGCTTTGAAAAAGTTTCTACCCCCTTTAATTTTTTTGAAAGACAAAGGAATTAAGTACTTACTAATAGAAAAAAAAATAATTAAATTCAGCCCAATCGTTCACAAATGACAAATCTTCAAAGTTGCAACCAAAATCTGGATGCGTTACTTTTTTTGGAAATGAGTATATTTTAGAGAATTTAGAGAATACTAACAATATTGTTTCGACCTCTCGTACTTTTCAAAGAGGAAGTTAAGAACTGAGTTTAAAATGGGTTAAGTTATGGTGATAATACTAAAATATGTATATTTGCAGATAATGTTGCATATTTCAACACTTAGGAATGTTTCTAATCTATGAAAAATACATAGTAGATGGGGGCCATTTTTTTGGTGCCGCCTTAAAATTTATTGAGAAAGAGATAATTCATAGATGATATAGCTAGACAAAATGTCAAAACATAGCTGTAGTAATTAAAAATATTCGAATAAAGATTTTAGAAGTTTACAATATACATTCAATTTCAGAAAAAGGTAAATTAATAAAGTAAAGCTTGAACTTAAAGTACGTAGTAGATAATATTCTGTGAAATACAAGATGCATGTAGCCATTATTCAAAACTGTAGCAATCAACAACTTTAGAGTCAAATTAAATATAATTTCGGTTTCTAATAAGTATAAAAATAATATAAAATACCAGTGATAAATAATGGAGCAAAGCCATAAATAAGAACAACTCAATTATGTGAATAAATATTTTATCTTGCTTTTAAAACTGTAAAACGGTAAATATGCATAATATCTGAAAGAATAGTCTTTTTTACAAGCAGAGGATATTTGCGATAGACTTGAAAAAATAACGAAATTTCAGAAAGGGACGAAACGTTAAAAGGGATGATATATAATTTAGATTGAAAGGAATTGAGCTAAATTATTTCCAAGTTCGTCTTAAACAAAAGTTAAAACTCTCGTTACTATTTTCGAAAATAAAAAGGAGAGCCAACATTGATTACTTCAAACACATGCAATATTAAATTTTATGAGGTGTACATACATTTAAGACAGTATAGTATGACCTAAAATAAAAGTTGAAACCAAATTCTAGTTATCTTAAGGATTAAACTGTCTTTTTGAACTTACGATTCTAGAGACAAATTAGAGCATTCCAAAATATTAGTATAATTGGAATATAAAATATTCTTCCCTATAATTATTCGTATAAAGGCTTAAACTCTATAAAAAAGATATATTTGCCTTGTTAAAAAAAAGAAGTCAATTCCGAACTTTGTTAAGTGTTAAATAATTTTATTAGAGAATTTATTTTTATTCAACAAATATCTGTGTTACAAATTTAAATAGAAAAGAAGATTTCTTACCGAAAAACACAAACAGACAGACTTTATATTAAATTATGTCATAAACTTCTACTAGATATACAAAGATCTGAAAAGTCGATAAATATTCTATTATATAAATATGGAAATGTTTAGGTTTAGTTACCTGAAAACAGAGATAACATTGAAATTCATAGATAAGGTATAATTTATTAAGTTTTTATTTGAGACTTTTTTTATCGGCGAAAAGTAGCAACATTTTATGTGCATATGTATTATTTTAGATTTTAATTAATATTCTCCAAGAATAATCATAATAAATACCTACCAATTTACAAATCACATATTTTAGAATAATAAAACTAAACAATATTCCAGCAATTAATGTAACGTAAGTTTCAAGCAGTAAATATGACAATATCATATATTATTCATATTTTTCGAATATTCTGTACAGTTAGAATCAATTAACGACTAATTTATCTAATCATTATAAGGGAGAGAGAGTAAAAGTACGTACAAGTCAAATAAATAGGTAAATACGGAATGACAATTAAGTATTACTAATAATACATCATAAAGTGCCATAAATTCTGAATCGATAAATTTAAATTTCTCTTTTTTCAAAGGTTAATACAAACGTTTTCTATTCAAAATGTTTTTCTTATTTTAATTAGGAAGTTTATAAAATTCTCAAATTTCATTCAAATAGTAACTTGTACAGTTATCTATATTTTAGGAGCGCCAGATTAAAATTTAAAAAATAATGAATAAACATTAAGAATGTAATAATTTTTTAAAATATTCTCTTCTTAATCTATCCACAAAGAATAGGTACACTAGGATGCTTTATATATAATCGTAGTTTAGTAACTTTTTGTTTTCTACATTTTTACGTACATTATTTTAGATTAATTAAGACTTGCAGAAAATATTCAAAATAATTGTTCTTAATTTTTGTTAATCAATAATCCAAAAATTTGTCGCTCGTGCCGTTGATTGATATCAAGCTAGCACTACACATAGCGTATCTCGAAAAGGAAATGTCGTAGGATATTACTGTAAAGATCATAGTTTGTCGCTGAAATTCAAATAATTTGTCGCTAGTCTTATCTCCAACTGATAAGCAAAAAACTGCTGGAAAGCCATTAAACGCTCGAAAGGTAACGTTTTGCCCAACTTGGGTGAAACAGGAATAACCTAGTTTAAAAAATTTGGTAAATAAATCCAATCTTTAAAAACAAATGTAACAAAGAACTCCTTGATTAATTGTTTGATGGTTTTCCAGTAGTTTTTGGTGATCAGTTGGAGATAAGACTAGCGACAAATTCTTTGAATGTGTCATCTTTCAGCGACAAATTATGATCTTTACAGTAATATCCTACGACATTTCCTTTTCGAGATACGCTATGTGTAGTGCTAGCTTGATATCAAGCTAGCATACCAGCTGATTATGGCTAAACGGCATGAGGGACAAATTTTTGGATTTGGTAACAAATTAGCGACAAATTATAGTGCGTCAGAAATCGGAAAAATAACTTTGTTGTGCTAGCTTGATATTTTTTGTTAACAGAAAACCACAAAAATTCTTTACTACATTGTGCCTTCTTCAGATGTTGAATAATGGTTTCCTGTCAATAAAAAGTGTTTCTGGTTGCGAATTTTCTTGAAGTGGAGTTACATATTTAATTATAGATAAATGTAATTTTTATTTTACCAATTTCTGTACTTTCTAGGCTACATACGTTTTATCATACTACAAAAAAATGGTTTACATCCGAAAAACTACTATGAATAATATATTATAATAATTTTTACCATGGACAGTCAAGATTGATAAAAAATCTTTGTGAAATTCTTAACACTTTCTGGACCAAAAGGTCCTTGCGTTACGTTCTGTTTTAATTTAAAAACCACTGTAGGTATATTTCATGTTTTTGAATTAACATACCTGTGTACCTACAAACATGTATAAAACAACATTCATCCGAAATAACTGGGAGTGCCTACATGCATATACATACATAATACGTATAATATATGTACGTATACTACATACACACGGAAACGCAGGTACATATCTCTCTCTTATGCAAAACACCTCATTCTACAATACACAGTCGCAAACTTTTCAACATTCCACTCGACGTGATTTTTTCCAAACAGCAAATCACATTTATTTAGGTACAACACAAGCACTTTTCCTTATTAAAAAAATCGGTACCTAAATTGGGTACTACCTGGTAGGTACCACAGACAGGCTACGGGGCGCTAATACGGGTAGGTACTTACATCCAAAACAATTTCCACTTATCCACAATTTCGCCACTTAATAACAAACTACTTGTTAATAAAAAACTTTAAAAACACTTGCGCGTTCATTTTACACAAATACGATATTGTTATGTTTATAATAATATTGTCTGTATACGCGTACGAGAAAAACTGTGTCCGATGTTATACGTACGACCTGCGACTGGGTACTGCTGGTAGTACTACTTACTATTACAGGTGAGCACTGATTTGGCAGGTGTACAAGAACGTTGTGTATGCCTACGAAGAAGGCCCCCCGGCCATTCTCAGGGGCTACGCATTAACTGGGTCCCCCCATTCGACATATTTTATTATCTATTTGCGTTAATTACCGTTCAGCTGGTCGTTTTGGATGGATCTACTGAAATTGAAATAATGTTATATTGTTTATGTACTCGATACTAATAACAATTAGGTTTTTAAAAGGTTTTTATTTAGATGCATTAGTAAACTCATAATTTTTTTATTAACACATAGTGATGAGCAAAACTGGTCTTGGTCCTGCGAAAAAGCAAGACCAAGACCGAGACCGAGACCAGACGAATTTAAGCAAGATCAAGACCAAGACTGAGTAAACAAGACCGAGACCAAGCCCAAGACTATCCGATACCTGGTTTTGGTCTTGCTTTGCTCATCACTATTAACAGATAATGCCATGAAAACAAGACTTCATTTGTTTGTACCAACCAATGAATCGTTTTAGGGCAATACTTCTTTGTACATTTTGTATGAGAAACCGCTCCTACTACTCACCATGACGCTACTTGCGTTACTTTTCTGTATCTCCTCACCAAAGTATAAATTTGTTCTAAAAACTCCTACTATATCCCGATCTTTCACCTGGATAGCCAGTCGCCACTGCTGTGTAACGTAACTTCTTCCAGAACTTTTGTTGTCTCTTTTACGTTAACCAGTAGTAAATTCTCAATCATTTCTTGTTATTTTAGGCCCATACTTTTCGAAAGAACCTGAAACTCATCAGTTATAATGAATAATGAGAAAAGCCCCGGGAGGGCTGCTTTTTTTATAAAGTCTAGGATTCGAACCCGCGTCCCTTCGAATACGAGTCCAGTATGTTGCCAATACGCCACTTAGACTGTATGAATTCGTTTCCTAATAATTGACCTGATGGAATCTTGATTTTTACGAAATTATTAATAGTTAATAAAATTGGTTAATGAGTTGAAAGATAAGTAAATAAAATAATCTAAGCGATTGATAAATACCATGTCGCTTTTAGATAATCAAATAAAATTACTTCTGTGAATATTAAAAGTATGTATTTTGGAGATATAAATAAAATGTAAGCAAAGACAGGAGTAAAAAGGGGCAAGTTACTGTTTGAAAATATGTTGTCAGGAATGTAGATTGTTATAGTTTTCGAAAAAATCAAAGATTAATTCAGGACTGAGAACCCTGTTATGCATACAAATTAAAAATACAAATTTCAAACTTTTTAGTGTTCCACATGTGCTAAAAAAAATGGAACTGTTATAGAATTACTCGTATGTCCATCTGTCCGTCTCTCACAGACAATTTGCTCCGATTTTACTGAACTGATTAATAAGTTTAAATATTAATTTCTGTTAGGTACCCAAGTACGGACGTGTAACCATGAATAAACGAATTATGAATCTGGCGATCTCTTTTGGGAAGGGAGGAGTGGTCAAGTTGAAAAATTAAAACAAGAGCAATTATTGCGAACTGTACCTTGTGACATATCAAACGAAAAGGCTTGCTGTGAACGTCTCAAATACATATATTTTTTTAATTTTAAGACAACTTTTTAGAAGTTATTTAGAAAAAATAAACGAAAATTTACCATCCCCCTGTTATCTCCGAAACTACTCTGCCTAATATTTTAAAACAATACCGAAAATAATTCTTTACTGATAGATTACTATAGGAAAACTATAAAGAGTCCTTGATATTAAAATAACACACTAACTGGGCAAGTTTAAAGCTTAAAAATAAAATTTTTGGGAACTGTACCGTGTGACATAACAAATTTAATTTAAAATAAACAGTTTTAAACACATTTAAGAAAAAATTCTTCCCCCCTTATTTCCGAAACTAAATTTAAAAATAAACAGAAAATAGTTTTTTACTTATAAATTACAGGAAAAGTCCATGATCTTAAAAAACAAAGGCACATATCGCTCAATATTATTTTTATTCTTATTAATTTTTGTAGGTACATTTGCAATTGAAATGTGCAGGGGAAGATATTTTTTTCTTATTATTTTTATATACCTTTGTACTATATAAAGTACAGAATCCTCGGCGACTGAAACACTTTTTTAGTAAAATGGCTCAATATTTTCAAAACGATCTACATATCTGCGTTGTGTAATTATATTATAATCAATCCCCTTTTTGTTTATAAAAAAATTATGACTATTTTTGATACTGTGCGTATTGTAAACTGTTACAATTAATTATTAATTGAAGCATTATAATACATGTTTATAATCATCATTATAAGGTCTTTAGATCAAAGACTGGTTGGACATTCACCTTCAGTTCTTTTTTATGTTGAAGCAATCTTCACATTTCCAAAAAAAAAAGCCACATGTCTAAGCTGCAAGTAATCTGCTTTTGCTTCTTATTAACCTAAAATTAACCTTTCATATCTCTAAAGGTGTCCTACTACCCTAACACTTCCTGTTTTTCTACTTTTCTCATACACCTTGCTATTTCTAACATTTTTGATGTGAAACATCTAATATAGGCGCGGGTAAACCGGATTGTTGGCGTGGCGATCATGGCGATTGCATGCCATGACGACGCTCGCCATGCGCAAACGCCTGTGCGATTCTCTTCCCACTCGGTTCGACGGTGTCGAGAAATTATTTCCGTACAGTCACAAAGATTCAATAATTTTTAAAACCAATAAAGATAAACTACCATTGATTTTAGCTGGAGATTTTAATGTAAATTATGCTAAAGATGAATCAATGCTATTAATTACGTTCCTCCAAAAACAATTTCAATTGCAAAATTAACAACAATCCAAAAGAACCTACTACCAGATATGCAACAACAATAGATGCTGTATGTATTTATTAAATGTCTTGATAATGTTATGTCGAATACTTTTGTAACATACTTCAGTTATCCTCGACCAATTATCACAGTAATGCTGTCAGAGGCAACATCGAATAGAACTGACGTCACTGATTAAAAGAATTGAGTTGTCGCAACTTGCAATAAATTTTTGAATTTTTAATTTTAGTATTTGATAAAAATAAATGTTTATTAAATAAATAGTAATCATTTTGTGGAAAAAATTCGTAATATTTGATTTTTTCATTATGCCATATTTAGTTCCTGTCGTAATATTGTCTGTCATGCATATTACTTGTGCAAACTCGATGTTTCACATATACCAGGCGTCCCGTGATGGCTCACATTTTTTTATCCACGTTTATAGTACCTATGAAGAATTAATTAAGTATAAATTACAGAAGCGTCAAATGCAAATTGCTATATTTTTTCTGATATTGATTGAGAGTACATATTAAAAACATTCTTGGGGCCCAGTTAAGGTACCGCGGACCATTCTCAAGCTTGCATACCTTTTACCTACCTGCCGTCGATGTCTTCAGGAGGGCAAGAAGGAAACTTGTGGATTCTCTCGGTATGTGTATATGTCTGCGTGTTTGTATTTGTGTGTGTGTATGTGTATATATAAAGAACAAGTCTTCGTCTTGGCCGGAGGATCAGCAACGTTGTGAACTCGTGTGTCCGATACTTACGCGATTTTTAGGACGACTTTTGAATGTTTTGTGAATTCGCCCTGGGACACACGACGACCCATTTTTCGAAATTTTCAACATTTCGATCGTCTCGTGAGAAAAATTTCACCAACCACGAAATACTTAGATACATACACTCTCGATTAAAAATCAAATCAACACATACGTACCTAATACCATCGTTATTACTATTATCTAAATTAAACATCATGAATCGTTTTTAATATCGTTTTGCATAATAGTTGTTAACGTCTGTCGAAACCTTTTACTTTACGTTAAAGAAGTAAAAAGAAATAGTCTTTATGGTTTTATTCTAATAAATGAAAATTACTGTTTCCCTTATAGCCATTTGGTCAATGACCCACAATATCCACCTTTGCAATATGCAACTGAATTTATTTTTGCAATAAAATTGATAGCTTTCTTGTTTATTTATTGCTCGTATTGCTGCAGGTTGTCAAATTGACCCTATCTTACAATTTTCTTAAGACTTGAACTGAAATGCATCGAAAATTGACAAAAAAAAGAAGAACGTATTGTCCATCCGCCTGAAAAGAATTTGCAAACATTGACCTGATATTTTTATTTTATATCAACTTAAAATATTTAATTATGTATTTTAAATCTATCATCTCAAATAGTTTTAATAAATTATGTGGGATTTAATGTAATAACTGATAGCGTTTTTATTGAGAACTTTTATATTTTTAAACGAAGACAATCACAAGTTTTATTATAATTAATAACTTAATGTCACTTAGCTGTAACGTAAATTGTTTACCTATTTAATATCACCAAGCTAATCTAAAAGGAAACATTAAACCTTCAAAGTTTAACTGCAGGTACAATTTTGATTTGGCTTCGATAATATTCAAATTTATTATAATTGAAAATAATGGGGGAACGTACCTACGTACTGTTAGTTTAAATCAAACTAAATTTATTATCAATTAAATTGCAATCTCAAATTTCATTATACTATTATGACATTCAATTTTGACGCAGTTTGGTTTATTTCATTTCAATCAATAAATTATTAATTAGCCAAATGTATGTATACGTAATTTTGAAATCAATCTCAGGTATAAAAGTAAAAATTCGTTTATATATATATACATATATAATTAAATGGATTGTAACATTTACATTAATTACAGATAGTGATTTATATATAAATTACAAACGTTTAAACTAGAATAAAAATCTATTCAACTAAAATAGAAATCCAAAAATAATTACCTGCCTGTAAACGTTTCTCATTATTCAAATAAGGTGATTATTTCGTTAATATGTATTTATGTTGTAATCTACACTATAATATTGTCAAATAATTTGTTATACGAGCGGAATCTAGGCAACCCTTTGTAAGCTCTGACGTTTGTTCTTGTATAGTGGGCTGCCTACATGTAACAATATGGATTATCAGTATGTATTATAATTCGGAAAACTAAGCTAAATTCATATTGGAAAAATCTACTTCTTGTTGTTAATATGTTATTGTGTGCTTGTAAGAAACGGAAGTTAATGTATTTGTCGATAATTACTGGAATGATAGATGCTGAAATAAAAGCTGCATCATTCGAAAGCACAGTGAAAGTACAGTGCATATAGTAAATTTGATGGGATAGAGCAATCCTATTGCGCTTTGAAGTTTTCTTTAAAAAACGGAGAGTAAAGGTAATTTTTACTAAACTAAGTGAAAAAGAATTACATAAAAAAATCATAGTAAGTATCTTAATTTATACATGGTTTTATTAAACATAAAAGTCATTTTATACTTTAACAAAACCTCTTTCAAGGTTTCAAGCTAGACTAATTCCAAAAACTGATTTAAAGTGATTACATACTAGGTTAAGTTCAACTTACTTTTCCTTCTTTTTCCGAAAAAATCTCTAATTATTATTATTTTAATATCGTCGTTTATAACGACGATGAAAGGACCATCAAATACCATCGCTATATCCGGAAGTCGCCATATAAAAAGAAAGAGAAAAAGAATGAAATAGGAAATTAGGCAAGAAAAGTACCCAGTAACTAATTCTTAGATTTAACATTATTAACCTTAACATTTACAAACAATTACTACAATAAATTACTGACTATCTGTGAATGTAAACAAACAATAAAAAACTTTTGTGTTTAGACTCAGTCGCAATATCAGTATGAGATTTCTAGCATCTTGTAATTAATAGTTCATTAAAATTAGTCGCTAAAACCGAAATCGACGTTACATCCGAAGTCGTTACAGCCAAATTTTCTTCTTGAATTACCTACTCCTTAAATTCAAGGGACTATTTATGTGTTATGTCGTTATAACCAAAAGGTCGTTACAATCAAAGTCGTTATAAATGAAATATTAGTGCTAACGCCTTGACAAAATAGAATTAAATAATTTATACAGGGCGTTCAAAATAAAATTCTAAAATTGAAAAACTTCAAACACGAATTACCTCGTTTTTTCAAATGGCACCTACTATTTTTTATTTTTTCAATCGAGTCCTTTTTTTATGCTCTTTCGATCTATATGGATACTTCCTATTTTATTTGAAAATTTTGGAATAATTTTGAATTATTACATAAAATAGGAAGTATCCATATAAATCGAAAGAGGATAAAAAAAGGAATCGATTGAGAAAATAAAAAATAGTAGGTGCTATTTGAAAAAACGAGGTAATTCGTGTTTGAAGTTTTTCAATTTTAGAATTTTATGTTGAACGCCCTGTATAAATTATTTAATTCAATTTTGTCAAGGCGTTAGCACTAATATTCAGCTATTACTAGTAAAAATTTCAACACTAAGTCGTATTTTGTGGAAGTTATGATTTTTTATAATTTGGGTTGCGGTAGCGATTTTTTTTCTATAAATTAAATTAACTCAGAAACCGATCGTCATAGGCGTACAAGTTGGTTATCAAACCTACCTTCGAATTACACGTTTTATTCTAATTCAGCGTAAAAAATATACCATTCCATTTAAAATAACAAAGTTGTTATCGACTTCGGTATAACCGGATGTAAATCGAACTTGAAAATATTTTTAAAAGAAGCGGCATAAACAATAACCAAATGAGCCCAAGTTTCTGCATTGAATTCCTTCTACTAATTCATATACTTCTAATAGCCCATCAAGTTAAAATACCCTGTATATATCTACATAATGTGTACAGGGTGGACAAATTTCGCTGTTTGTATAGGACAACTCGGTAACTGTAAAAGAGACAAAAAAAATAATACAACTTCTCGATCTCCTTTTTCGAGAAAATGAAAACAAGGGTATTACATTATTTCAAATTATTTTTGTTATTAAATCCTACTTCAAAACATCAAATGCGACCCTGCATGTTGAAATCATTGAAATATAAAAAGAATTGCCTTTTTTATTAAAGCATTCCTATTTAAAAAAAAGCACTACACGGAGAAAGCAATAATTAATATATTGCTAGAATTCTAGCAAACATGATTAAAAATCCGTCAATTATATGGACGACCAGACGCTCAGGGAGATTTTACTAGAAATGTCTACGTAGTCAATCTACGTTCGGTGTTGAGACTGAATTCTAGTAAAATTGACTTGATTAGAAAACATTTTTTACAGTTCTTATGACTAATTTTACTAAACTATTCTCATTCTAGTATTTTTTTCTTTACGACACGATTAAATAATCGAGAGGTAGAGAAAAAAAGTCTAGACTTATTTAGCTTAATTATTCTAATACTAATTATTATTAGAAAGAATAAAAAATTGTTTTATACCATCAAGTACATTTTATAAGAATTGTAGTATTATTTAATAGAAAAAAATTTGCTTGACTCATCAAGTAATAAAATCATGATTATTTTTATCCGTGTACTTTGTTAAAATTCGAAAGTGCGTGATATTTTTTTAATTTTTCCGACGCCACTGTATTCTGCCAAAGAAAGTGAAGAACATAAAAGTTGTTTTCTCTAAATTTGCAAACAATCAATATATAGACAAGGACATGTAACCAAAACTCAAAAATTTCAACAATTTTGTCAAAAAAAGAGATCAAGAAGCTGCCATTAATTATTTTGTGTATCTCTTGCATTTACTGAGTTGTCGTATACAAACAGCGAAATTTGTTCACCCTGTACTTTTGTAGGTATAGTATAGTGTTACCCAAGAGGTACGCAATATGCTCACTGTGGCCAAAATATAAGTTAAATTAAAAAAAATATCAGATAAAACAATCGTTCACTATTTTAATAGAAGAAATTCTGGTTCAGCCAAATTTGATTTGCTATAGGTACAAGGTGTTGAGAAATTGCAAAAATATAATTTAGTTTAACTGGCAGCACTCTTATCTAGAGGATATTGAATTAAAATATAGAGCAGTGCTGAAGCCTTCAAAAATACTTAAAAGTGAAGAAAAATTATAGTAGGATGAAACCCATTGGAAAAGGAAGAGAATATAACAGAAATGAAAGGAAAAATAATTTACGGTCGATCTGTGGTCGGGAAGGGGAAGGGGGTGAGTTTTAAGGTCTTGTAAGTCTTGTGGAAAAAAACTTACCATAGTAATGTATATTTTTTTTCACACCATCAGAAAGTAGAGATTTCAAAGAAAAAAAGCCCACCAACGTTTTTAAAAAAGCAGCTATTTTGACGTGAGAATTTTCCATTGAAAATTAGGGTGCTTTTTCGATATTAAGTAAAAATAAGGTGAAAAAATAAATATTTCAAATCAAAACAATTACAGCGTAGTTTGGGACATAAGATAGGTAAGTTTTCACCAAATTTCGTTGAAAAACAAAATTTTTTTGTAAAAGATAAAAACAAAAAACCGAAAAGTTGGTTATTTGATTTTTTCACATAAATTTTGAGGTTATATGAAAAAAGTGTAAATACAAAAGTTGTAGATCTTTTTATTACCTATAACTTTGCCATTTAATTTTTTTCCCATAAGGCTTGTAGTTTGTCCGGAAATTAAGGAAAACCGTGTTTTTACCCGTAAAAACTCACCTCCTTCCCCTTCCCGACCTCAGATCGCCCGTAAATTATTTTTCCTTTTATTTCTGTTATATTCTCTTCCTTTTTAAATGGGTTTCATCCTACTATATTTTTTTTTAAATTTTCGACCCTGGCCTAATAGGGAACAACTTTTATTTGAAATTATAATTTGGCCACAATGGTCATATTGCGTATTTTTGGAGCCACACTGTATGTATCTATATAAATTTCAAATCAAAACATTTTCACTTTTTTAAGTTTAAAAATATTTATTAGATTTGTTTTCGATTTCTCAATTTATGATGCTTAGTCGTATTCTCATGTCTGAGAAATCGTGATCTCATGAAATCAAATACATTTGAAATGAATGATCCCATGAGATTCCCTTGGGAAAGAATTATATTGTGAAGATTGGTTCCCGTTACCTTCTTTCAAAGTGCCTTGTTATTCTGATGTCTGGTTTTAATCTGTGTGGTTACAGGCAGTATTATTGTCTTGACATGTAATAGCAAGGGGTTTGTAATGCTTCTATAGTTGGTTCTCAAGGCTTCCTACCTTGGCCTGACATAGTGGTAAAGGATAGTCGGTTTGGAAAGGAGTGTAGGTATGGGACAATGGTTTCCCCCGTATGGTCTTGGGAGATAAACCAAGGCTCGCGTGGGCAGGGGCGCATCCCTGAAGTAGATCTGTCACCTATTGGGTTTATAGATGAGTATCTACCCTCCACCTTTCAATTTATAAACGACGTAAATTAGAAATATCAACACTTAAAGCGATAAAATGTAATATTCCAATGGAAATTTTAACAGTGCGACAGACAACGAACCTAATAACAGATTTTACCAAAAATAACTTTATTTAGAAAATGTAGGGGGCCGTAACCACCAGTAATACGGGATGCAGGTTATCAATGCTCTAGGGCTCCTGAATGCTTGAGAAAATAAATTTAATGTTTTATTATACTTGATTCCTGGACCAAAATAAATTCAAAAAATTCTAACTGGATAGGTATATATTTGATCGCTTTAAATGTTATTAATACAATTCTCGTATAGATATGTTAACGATAAAAACATTAGGTATTTATAAATTTATTTTTTACAACATATTAAGGGGTTGCAACGAATAATTTAAAAAATAATTAAATGGTTTTTAAACTATTGAAAAACTGTAAAGTTGGTACCTAATAAGTATCTATAAAATTTAAGACTTCTTGTTGTCACAATACAATTCTGAACTGTACTAATCAATCAACAACTTTGGAGTCAAATTATGATTTATTTCAATTTGTACAAAATTTATAATTGAAAAAATTGATAAATAATAGAGCAAAACCATAGATAAATGTAAATAAATGAAATTATAAATAAAAACACTAACTTTATCACTTTATTTTGTAAATTGCTACTATAGTTTCGGCAACACAGTTGCCATTATCAAGCGGTATAGTATGAATAAGTTTTGGTAAAACTTTAACCTTTTCGGTGTTTCATACCCACCAATATTGGTGAGTGGGCTGTCTCCCCCGACCTACAATTTATATTTTTCTTTTTAAAATAAAGGTAGCTTAAGTTACTCCTTATTACATCAGCTAATATCTGCCAGTGAAAGCCGTCAAAATCGGTCCAGCCGTTTCAGAGATCAGCCGGAACAAGCAGACAGACAAAAATTGTGAAAAATTCGTTATTTTGGTATATGTACCTGTACCGTGTATACATCCATATGCATTTAGTAAAAGGCGGTTATATTAGTATTACAAACAGACACAATTTTATTTATTTGTATAGTAGACCAGGGTCGATAATTTTTGAAATTATAACAGGATGAAACCCATTGGAAAAGGAAGAGAATATAACAGAAATGAAAGTAAAAATAATTTACGGGCGATCTGAGGTCGGGAAGGGGAAGGAGGTGAGTTTTTAAGGGTAAAACACGGTTTTCCTTAATTTCCGGAAAAACTACAAGTCTTATGGAAAAAAGTTAAATGGCAAAGTTGTAGGCAATAAAGATCTATAACTTTTGTATTTACACTTTTTTCACATAACAGTAAAATTTAAGTGAAAAATTCAAATAACCAAGTTATTGGTTTTTTATTTTTATCTTTTACAAAAAAATTTGGTTTTTTGCGAAATTTGGTGAAAACTTACTTATTTATGTCCCAAACTCGCTGTAATTTTTTTGATTTGAAATATTTATTTTTAGACCTTATTTTTACTTCTTATCCAAAAAGCACCCTTATTTTCAATCGAAAATTCTCACGTCAAAATATCTGCTTTTTCAAAAACGTTGGTGGGCTTTTTCTTCGTTGAAATCTCTACGTTCTGATGGTGTGAAAAAAAAAATTACATTACTGTGGTAAGTTTACTCAGGAAATGCAAAAAATAGTTGTTCTAAATGTTAAAGATCTGATTTCAAAAAGGGAATTTTATCTAAAAAAATGTTACCGCTGCTATTTTTTTCAGTAAAAAAGTCGATTTATTAAATTCTAATTACATTTATGTCATAGAAAATCTCATAATATATAAATATGCATGTTAATCGTACTATTGAATTTACATACTCTATACTGATTACGTTATTCATTATAATATTTTTAAAAACATTAATCTAGTTTTCTTCGTTTTTGCATTTCCTGAGAAAACTTACCATAGTAATGTATATTTTTTTTCACACCATCAGAAAATAGAGATTTCAACGAAGAAAAAGCCTACTAACGTTTTTTTAAAAAAGCAGATATTTTGACGTGAGAATTTTCGATTAAAAGTTAGGGTGTTTTTGGATATTAAGAAAAAATAAGGTGAAAAAATAAATATTTCAAATAAAAAAAATTACAGCGTATTTGGGACATAAATAGGTAAATTTTCACCAAATTTCGTTAAAAAATAATTTTTTTGTAAAAGAAAAATAAAAAACCAAAAAGTTGGTTATTTGAATTTTTCACATAAATTTTGAGGTTATGTAAAGAAAGTGTAAATACAAAAGTTGTAGATCGTTTTATTACCTACAACTTTGCCATTTAACTTTTTTCCATAAGACTTGTCGTTTTCCCGGAAATCGAGGAAAACCGTTTTTTACCCTTAAAAACTCACCTCCTTCCCCTTCCCGACCTCAGATCGCCCGTAAATTACTTTTCCTTTCATTTCTGTTATATTCTCTTCCTTTTCCAATGGGTTTCATCCTACTATAATTTATTTTCACTTTTTACTATTTTTAAAGGCTTCAGCACTGGTCTATAGATTCATAAAGCAATCGGTAACATAGTAAGAAAAGAGAGATAAACTCTACAAACTGTATCAACAGTATTCCTTACCTACAACTTGTCAATAAAGATAAGGGTAATCTTTCTCTTCCTTTTGGTAGCTGTACGCGCGGGTTAGGAGATTTATTGTTTGGTCTTTTACGGAGAGACCACTTTAGTCCTTTATGATTTAAGGAATATTTACAATTTAACAAGATAACAAGGAAATATCATACAAAAAAATTCGTAGGTACTTTGAAATATTTACAAAAGAATCAAAGGTTGAATGCCCCATCGATACGCGAAATATCACTAAACGAAATTTATCACTCCACAATTTTTTATAACGCCCCGCGAATTCTTCTGCGCGTCATCCGCCACAATTATTTCAGTAATAAATAAGAAAGTAAAAGATCTACAGTTTTCACTTTATAATCCAAAACCGACAAAATTAAACTGAACTGAGTGGGAACCCGTGCACATAGGCCGTATTTAAAATTAATCCTACAGTCTTTTTATAGATTACGAAAAAATACATTGAAAATTAAAAAAGAAAATTGAATAGATAGAAAATTAGATAAAAGAGAAAACCGTCATTATCATTATCGTAATATAATCTACTATTAAGGTCTTAAATATCCTACAAGGCTAACACTCAAGATGTATAAATAAGTTTTGCAGAGAAATGTACTACATAATTTCTCAATTCTTCTTTGATAACTCTGTATGTACTTCCCTTTTTACTTATTATGATAATGAAAAATTAAATTTTTTCCCATTTCTTGTCGACAGTTTTTTTAGGCACTGTACTAATGTCCTTTGTATTTAAATTGTATTACTTGCACAACCATTGATCCCCATTTCCAGTTAAACTGAAATTTCTTTATGATAGCACGAATATTTCACGTAATAATAAAAGAAACTTGGCAATATATCAACTATGGTTTTATATTTTTTTGTAGTCAAAAGTTGTGTAATATTATAAACCAAACTTTAAATCAAATATAAACTAATCTTGTCATTTAGCATTTTTTTATTATGCATTTCATGAAACTTATTGAGCTTCAATGAATTGTAGGTAACAGATGTTTTAAAATGTTTACCTACTGGTACACTCTTACCGGTCTGAAGATGAAATAAATTATTTCTTATCCCGTTAAAAAATCAATAATCTTGAAATGTTAATTGTCAGAAAATAGCTGCTACTCTAGACTTTAAGCATGCAAAAAAGAACAGACAGTATCTACAGAATCACCTAGAATCAGTTTTGTGTGGGTAGTCCTCTGAAATAATTTTGAAACATGAACAATACAATGATTACTTACGTTCGTACACAAACCAGTTATGCTTCTAAAAATCTTAGATCAACATTTTTGTTGTATGTATTTTTATGTTCACGTTTTTGTTATTATACACTAAATTTCAAAATTGTTATTAATAACCCTCGAACTTCAAACTTTTTAAAAGAACATTTTTGTCAAAGTATTTGCCGGACTGGAGCTAATATTTATTATTGTCCTATTAATATTTGCAAAACGATTTTTTGGTTTGCATCATAATATTTTTTAACTTATAATGGATTTTTTGATGTTTCTAAGCTTCTTTATGAAAATATTACTGATAATACTGATAAATTTTAATTGAATAAAAACGCATTACAATGTTTGAAAGTTAAGTATTTAAACAATTGTACATTTGCTAGTCTTTTTATATTTTTTTTGTACTCTTGAGAATGAATTAGTCGTCCGAAACAGTTGTTGTAGAGTTCTTTAATATGTAACTTTAGACATTGAAGCATTTTAAACGTAAAAATAATCGTTCATAGTTTATACCATTATCCAATTCAAATTTTTAAACTTTAATAGACTGCCATCTAATACTTAGTGGTTGAAACAATATCTTGACGATTTGTAATACTAACAGGAAACTAATTAGCAAAATAAGGTTAATATTTTCCAAATTGCTGTTAGATGGCGGCAATATAAAAAAATAATAATAAACTTTAATCTAATTTAAATAATTCAAATAAATTGAGATAAATCTATTTTCGAAACTGCAATAGTTTTTTATCAATCAAATAAATTAATTAATTAAGAATATACAATCAAATCTTAAAAAACTCATTAATCAATTAGGTACCATATCTATGGTACATGCAGTCATGCAGTGGCCAATGTGATTGTGGGGATTGTGGGTTAATGATTTTTGAAATTTGTATAATCATAAATAAATTATGTCTTTGCAAATAGAAACAAACAATTTAATAGTGAAAAGTGAATTATTAGAAGATAGTTACAATACGTTGCATTTTTCTAACAAGGAAGATATAAAAAGAAAGAACTTTAATTTAGATAAAACAAATGAAAATGTAATTACTAAAAGGGAAACAGATGATAATATTAAAGAAATCAAATTTATTATTGAAAGGTGCCGTTTTTCTGATAAAAAAGATAATGAAAGAAATGAGCATTTAAATTTAGATATTAATGAAGAAATTATTTTAAAGAATGAAGTGGATGACAATATTTCTAAAGCCGACACTAAGTTTATTGATGAAACATGGTGTTGTGCTGATAATGAGAACAATGAACTCTTAAATTTAGACATAAAAGGGGAAGTAATTGAAAAAGTAGTGGAAGATGATATTTCTAAATCTGACACTGAGCTTATTCGTATAGTGTCATGTTACCCTGATGAGGAAGATAACAAAATAGAGCATTTAAATTTACATCATACCAAAGAAGAAACCATTATAAAAAAGAAACCAGAAGGTAATATTCTTTAAAATGAAATTATTTATAATTGAAGCAATTTACTGAACTTAAAATAGCACAGCATAATTTTAATCCCATGAAGAAGTTCGCTACATGTAATCCTTTTTTCTGCTAGAATTAATTACTTTGACCCTAGACAATTTATTATTTATTCATTTATCGTACAAATAAATAAATTGCAGAAATATTACAAATCCCTTTAAACAATTAAATTATAATAAGTGCATAACTAATCACTTTGATTGGTACCTCTTATGTATATATTTGTGAAGAATGTTGATTGTACAGTGTCAAGAACTTTTAAGATTCTATAAGATGGATTGTAAGGATTTAAATTGTATCACATTTGTAAGATTTCTGTCTTACAAACTATTGCAATTTTTAAATTCCTAATCTTACTCATAATCTTGGCATTATTCATATATAATTTCAATTAAATAAAATTTCTTTTAACTTTTTAGTTTGTCATAATACTGCTTCTAATAAATCAAACTTAACAAAACATTCAACAGTACGAAAGAAAAAATTTAAATGTGAAACCTGTGATAAATTTTTCGAAACAAATTGGAAACTGACCTGTCACGTTCACACCCACACTGGGGAAATACCATATGAATGTCAAGTGTGCCAGAGAAGGTTCCCTGAAAAATACCACCTTGATCGACATATGCGCATTCATACAGGAGAAAAACCATTTAAATGTGAAACATGTGGCAAAAATTTTATGTCAAAATCATCGCTAGCCTGTCATATTCGCACACATACGGGGGAAAACGAGTGTGAAGTGTGTCAGAAAAAGTTGGCTAGTAGACGAGATTTAAATCAACATATACGTATCCATACTGGTGAAAAGCCGTTCAAATGTGAAATCTGTGAACAAAGATTTACTCAAAAGTAAGTAACATAAATGCTACAGAGTTATTAACCAACAAGTTTTATTATAATAAGTATAATTATCCGAAAAATGAGCCCTTTAAAATGATATCTTTTATTATTTGATTATGATCAAATTCCAAATACCGGCAATCAGTACCGTTGAAAACATTCTAAAAATTGTTCTATTAGCATTGTGCCTTATATAGAAATTTAATATTTCCAGGTTTACAACTGCTTGTATAATTAAAACTTTTAGTTAAAATCAATTTATTTAAGTCAGAGTTCGGAAAACTTTTTTTGTAACTTTGTCATACTATATTTTTTTTGGGAAGGGACTACACAGAGTTTGAACTGTAAAAAAAATTGCTCAAAAATTCTGCCTTTTTTTTCATATTTAGACTGTGTGGCTTATTTTGTTACGCAGTTTATTAAAAAAGGATTAATTTTTCCGAATGTTGATTAGTTTTTTTCGTTTGTAATTTACAGAGGTAGTTTAGTGTATCATCAAGTTTTGCACACGGGCGAACGGCCATTTGAATGTCGAATTTGCAGCAAACGTTTCGTCAAAAAAGCGAAGCTCAACATGCACATTCGCATACACACCGAAAAACGATACGAGTGTCAAGTATGTCTAAGAAGATTTCCCGATCAGCGAGATTTCGAACGACATACTCGCACCCATACAGGAGAAAAGCCCTTCAAGTGTGATACCTGTGAACGGAGATATAATCACAAGTAGGTAAATATTATAACTGACTGATATATTAGAAGGTAAAAATTCAAAGCACGCCTTTGGTAATTCATCTAAATGTAGCTTATATTACGAATAATATTTTAATAAATTAAATGGAGTAATAAGTGATTGGTCCTCGAGATACATTTAAGTGAAAAAAAAATCGTTTTTAACAATTGAAATACATTAAAACCTCGATATAACGGACTAATTGGGGGGAAAGGGTGTCTGTTATATAAAAATAAGTTTTAAATAAATTTAAAAATTCTTTTGCCATATTGTCCACATATACGAGACGCAGACATTCCATACTCCAACTTTTGTATAATTTCTAATTTTTGATTGATTACTAGATTGATTCTTTTCCGTTTGTCCATATTTATAGGGTAGAGTTGCGAAAATTTAAATTTACTTACTGAAGTACCAAATGCGTTCATTCACTTTGGCCCGCAATATCGATACGATATATTATATTTTTATTAAAAAATTAATAAGTAAATAATTAAATAAATAATAAATATTATAAATAAGATAGAACTAACAAAAAAATATTTTTTTTGGCCCGCCAAAAAATTCGGTAATATTAAACTGGCCCGCCTAAGAAAAATTTTGAGAACCCCTGACTTAGAGTAAGAAGAATTTTCTTAACATGCCGTTTTTTATTTTTTTATATCGGTCGGTTTTACATATGTCTGTTATATCCAAAGTCCGTTAAATCGAAGTTTTACTGTATTTAAAAACAGTTTTATTATTCATTTAAATACAATGCTTAATTTTATTTTAACACATATTTATATGTGAACATCAGTTTAACGCTACTACTGTTATAATTATAAATTCCAAATTGTAAGCTTAGTACGAATTGCGTATTTATCTTTAAATATTATTTCATGGTATGAAATTAATAAATATAATTTTTAGAAACGATTTGGTGCGTCATCAAATGTCGCATACGGGCGAACGTCCATTTGAATGTCGAAATTGCGGGAAACGTTTCACCAGAAGATCGAAGTTAACCAAACACAGTTGCTTCCAAACACCGTTAGAGTGTGAAAAGTGTAAGAAAAAGTTTTCCCAAAAACGCACCCTTCTTGTCCATACGCGCCTTCATATGAAAGAATGTGGGAAACCTGGAGAATGAAATAGCATGCACTGGAAGTATCAGTTTATAACCATTTAACACCTACTCCGATTAGTATAAAATTAATAGCCATATTATTTAAGCTATCGTTGAAGTACTCGTTGTAGACTTTACTTTATAATCAAAATTTGAATACATAGCAAGAAAGCCTTCAAACATCTAATTATTGTACACTAGAATTGTTTCCTCAAAATATTGGCATTTTCAAGCGAAGGTACATCTGTAGTTTCATCTGAACCACTGTTTTGGTGAAATAATATTATTGTACAATCAATTATATATTTTAATACTTTCTTCTTATTTATTCAAGTTTGGTATGATGTTCTATTTTATATTAACACTAGAAACAATATCCGGCGTTGCCCGGGTAAGAATATATTAGACGTTTGATGGAACATTCTGGAATATTCGCGAATTTAGAACTATGCAGAACATTCCATAATTATTCAAAACATTTTCTAACTTTTTTTAACATTCTGAAACATTCTTGAATGATCTTCAAGATTCTGGAACATTGCCAAATCATTCTGAAATGTTATAATAAAACATTATTTTACTTCTTAGAACATATTTGAACTGCCTGTAACATTCTAAAAAAATCTGCTTCATTCTCATCCCCACTCCGTGCTGTTTGCTAGGTGAGTAGTGACATCAGTAGACACCTGGCGGGGATGACTAATCGATTGATAATTATTAAGCCCGAATAACAACCACAGCAACAGTTATTGATCAGTTATCGACCACTGAAAGTTGAAGATTATTACAGTACTAATATCGTTATTAAAAAATGGGGGTTGATCGTAGAGGGTTGTATGTATTTTTGTATGCTGTATCATAAAGTAATAAAAACAAAAAATTTTGTCTTAAAAATAAAAAAAAATTTAAGGGTGGACCACCCTTAACATTTAGGGGCATGAAAAATAGATGTTGTCTGATTCGCAGACCTAACCGATATTCACCCAAAATTTCACGAAAATCGGTCGAGCCATTTCGGAGGAGTTTAATTAGAAACACCGTGACACGAGAATTTTATATATTAGATTTTCCAACGAAACCCTGAATTCTATTTCTTACAATGAAGGTCGGTAGGACGACAATGAAGAAGTATTTTTAATATATGACATAATTAATAAACGAAAAGAAAAATGCGTGAAATGTCATTCAACTTTAAAGATAAAATTTAAAATAAAAAAAAATTCTTGGAGTGCCCACACAAAGCCGTAATTGTTTAAATTACATTTATAGGGAATTAATTGATAAAATATCGCATATAATTTTTTGGTAAATCAACTTTGTCAGAGCTTATTGAAGGTTGAATTTGAAAATATTTTTGAAATTAAATTTACGCAATGTATTATACCTTTACAAAATATTGTATGAAAACAGTTTTGGCAGGAGTGAGCAGTACTAATGCATTAGTTTATAATCATGGCGAAGTACATTGCATAAAGTACGAAAGCAAATCCTGTGCACTCGTACTTTATGCGCGATATACTTCGCCATTACTACCAACGTATTAGCTCCGCCCACTCCTGCTAACGCTATTTGATGTGTTAAAAGTTAATTCTCCTGTGTGCAATCTTCTTGGTTATAGATTTTATTAATATAATAAAGAAAATATTGTGTATAAATTTTCGGTAATTGTAATGAACGTGATAATTATTATCTTCCACATCTTAAGCTCAAGATAATTGAACATATCTATTAGCATATGTAACATATCTATGGGTTCCATTTAAAAAAAAAAAGACTAATCGGCTGTAATATGCTTTGTAATCTATGGTTAATGATATTATTGAAATAGTGACACGAATAAATTTGTTATTAAATTATGTCTTTACAAATAGGAAGATACTGTAGAACAGTGAAGAATGCATTATTGGAAGATAATAATTACAGTATAACTGGTTTTTCTAGTAAAGGACGTAAAAAAGATGAGCACGTAAATTTAAATGGAATAAAAGAAAATGCCATTACAAAAAGGGATATAGAAAAATATACTTACAAAGGAGTTGATGATATTGTTAACAATAAAACGTGTCGTTTTTCTGATAAGCAAGATAACAGAAAAAGTGAGCATTTAAATTTAAGTGTGGAAGAAGGAATTATAAAAACAGAAGTGGATGATAATATTTCCGAATTCATTGATGGTACATGGCTTTATCCTGATAAGGAAGACAATTTTGACGTAAAAGAAGAAGTTTATATAAAAGAAGAAGCAGATGATAATACTTCTAATAGGGAAGATAATACAAAAACAAAGCATTTAAATTATACCAAAGAAGAAGCTACTATAAAGAAAGTAGAAGGTAAGTTTTTAAAAATAAATTTAATTTAAGCAGTTTGCTGGCCTTATATCATAATGTTATTAAATCAGACTAGGACATTCTCTATTTGTATATTATAAGTTTTTCATTATTTATTACTAGAATTGATTTTCTAAACAGGTAAGAATATAGTTATAAAACACAGCAAATTAATTTGAACCTTCATTTATATTTGAGAATGTTGATTGAGCACTGTCAAGGAGTAGGTATAGATCTTTCCAATTCCTTGAGAGGATTTATAGAAATTTTATACGAAATGCTATTTTTTTTTTCTTTTACTTTATTGTTCTCAGACTCTGGAGACTAGTTATAAAATTAAAAAATTGCAGAAAAATCTACTGAGGATAAACCATATAAATGTGAAACCTGTAGCAAGAATTTCATCTCAAAATCAAGTCTGACCTGTCACATTCGTATCCATACTGGAAAAAGACCATATGACTGTGGAGTGTGCCAAAAAAAATTTGCAAACAAACAATGTTTAGTTCGACATAAGAATGTTCATTTGGAAGATAAGCCATTCAAATGTGATATTTGTGGAAAGAGCTTCACAGAAAAGTAAGTAACCATGAATACTCTGGAGAAATTGATTGACAAGGCTTATAATATAATTTTAATATTCGGTGCATAAGCCCTTTAAAGAAAGCTAATTTTATAATTTTTTCTGTTACCTCAATCTTAAGCTATTTGTATCAGAGTAGTAATTTTGAAATTTGAAAAAATACCAGAAACATTTAATTTCTCATTAGGACACTTAATTAGTGCTTTTACTGACCGTATGAGCAAAAAGTGCAAATATTATCATTGTTTAAACAATTTTGGGGTCATATCCTTCTCGCATTATTGTAAATTACAATAGTAATTTAAATAAAAATCATGGAACATTTAATTTCTCATTAAGACACTCAGTGAGCAGTTGTGCAGGTGTTTTATTTTTAATTCTGCTGATTTTGTTCTTTTTACCTAATGGACATGAAACAATCATTAGGTTAATATCAAGTGCTTGTATTTTATCTTTTCTTATAAAAGTTTTTATTGGGAAATTTAGACGTGTAGTTAAAGGAGGGAGGATAGGGCTACGCCCTTGGCTTTTGTTTAATATTTTGGTTTTTTTGCCAGCTTTACTCTTTACATATCTCTAAATCCACATTTCTCCATTAAATATTGTTAATTTTATTTAACCTTGTATACCGTGTTTTACTATATAATTTATTTAAAAACCGATTAATTATATTGTTATTTCTTAACTTAATTATAATATTCAGTGCTAGTTTGGCCTGTCACATCCGCATCCATACTGGAGAAAAACCATACGAATGTAAAGTGTGTCAGAAAAAGTTTTCAGCTAGACAAAACTTAATTCGACATAGGCGCATTCATTCCGGAGAAAAGCCATTCAAATGTGAAATTTGTGAAGGGAGATTTACTGAAAAGTAGGTAACGATAAATGCCACTAATAATATCAAAATTATCAATTTAAAAAGAATTCGATTACGAAAGTAAATAAATAAAACACTTAAAGGGATGAAAGTCCAGAGTCCCTTCTTATATATATTTTTTTTTTCTAAGTTTGTATTGTATTTTTCAGTGCTAGTTTAGTGCACCATCAGATTTTGCATACGGGCGAACGTCCTCTTGAGTGTCAAATTTGCGGCAAACGTTTTGTCACAAAGTCGCAACTTAACGTTCATGTCCGCATACATACCGGGGAAAATTTGTACGAATGTAAACTATGTCTGAAAAAGATGCCATGTAAACGAGATTTCGATCGACATACACGTACTCATACAGGAGAAAGACCTTTCAAGTGTGAAACCTGTGAACGGAGTTATAATCACAAGTAAGTAGGTAATGATAAATACCACTACTTAATATAAACATTCAAAATATGTTCTTTATATGACAGGAACACTAAAGGTAGCTTATAAACTATGATATTAAGAAAGAAAGAAAAGTTTATTAAGAAAAATTAAAAAATACAAAGTTAGTTGTATAACAACTCCCACAGAGATACACGCAGGTACCTGTTGGTGGGACTGACTTAGGTGTATAATTACATATTTAAGCTATAATTTATATTTATTGTTTTTATATAGGTATATTTCACAATTCAGCCAAGTATGATAATACATTGCTTTATATTATAAATCATTTTTTTTAGAACCGATTTGGTGCGTCATCAAATGTCTCATACAGGCGAACGTCCATTTGGGTGTTCGAATTGCGGGAGGCGTTTCATTAGAAAATCAAAGTTGATCAGTCACGCTTGCAGGGAAAAGCCGTTCGAGTGTAAATTGTGCCAGAAAAAATTTTCCCAAAAACGCACACTCGGTGTGCATATGCGCGTTCATATACCAGAATGTGTAGAATCCGCAGAATGACTTATTCAAATGTAAGAAAAAAAACTTCACAGACTTCATATAACCCACCATACACCAAAGCCTGTATGGTAAGTTACCGATATTCAATTATATATAATACATAGTTTTATCGTTTATAAATATACATATTAATAAATAATAATAATCTTATTTAATTTTCAGAGCAGGTTTAATGCATTATCAAATGTTGCAACATACTAGGAAGGAACGATATGATTGTAACGTGTGTTACAAAGAAAATATAGAAAAACGTTATGAATTTCTTATTTATTTATTTCACATCCTTACAAAACAATAAGGACTTTAGGCGGGCTGTTGCCAATTGTCAAGTACTTAATAATTAAATAAGAAATGTTCTTAATAATTTTTAAACTCTAGAAATTGGTAATTGGAATGGAATTTAATTAATTCGTTATCCTGTAAAAATTATTTCCTCTAAAAATAAGCCAAATTTTATCAATTAATGAATATCAACTATAAGTTAACACTCATCTAGTTCATATAATGTAAATAGCAATATTTCAAATTCATATGGGCATGAAGTATATTACAACATAAATAACAAATTTAATGTTAGGTAAACGCAAAAAAGACCCTATTATTCCAGGAAGGGCCCAAGAATAGAACCAAGGTCGATCAAAAGCTGCGTGAATTGATTTGAATTATTTTGCAGAGGTTGTTAGGAGTGACTAGTATATTATATTTTTTGAAACGCTAGTAAAGTTTCAAAATAAAAATATAAATAGAATTTGTTTCATTTGGAACATAATTTGGAACAATTTTACGTTTATTATTTCAAATAGTTTAAAGTATTGAGAATTGGAGTTTCAGAGTTGACTTACAATGCTACCAATCTTCCTTTTTGACTGTTAGAAATACTTTAATGACGCTAATTTGCTCCAGCTGTTTTTGTAGCATAAAGTAAAAAAAAGATTAAATTGGCTTGACTTTAATTTAAGCTACTTTAACAGTTTATTTTTATTGTTTTATTTTCGAGGACGGCTTTACGTTTTGAGTTAGGATTTCTTAAGGCGTTTTAGGTTATGTTGGCAGCATTGCAATATTTAGAAAGTGATTAATTTTTGTATGTGACTATAATGTGAGATTTGTGTATGTCTAATAGGGAAGAAATGATAGTGAAATGTGCATAATACAGATATTTTAGATTTGAAAGAATATAAGTCGAATTTAACTAAGCTAAATAAGCATAAGCATTAGATTCCACTTTTAAAAAATGACATTGCATGAAAATGGAGGTTATTGATATTTATTAATGTTTCCATTCTAGTTCTAAATAAATAATATATAATATGCCACTACAAACAGAAACAAACTCAGCAATGAAGAATGAATCGTTACACGATAATTCCAATACGTTGTGTTTTTCAAATGGAGAAGATAATAGATGTAATCATAGACTAGGATGTAATAATTTAAACGTCGAAGAAATAAACATTAAGGAAAGAGATACAGAAGGTATTATTATGAAAGGCATCGAGTTTATTGACAAAACATGCTGTTTATCAGATAAGGAAGATGAGGTTTTACATTTAGATATTAAAGAAGAAGTTATTATAAAAGATGAAGTAGATGATTACAACATTTATGATGACAGTGAAACATGGGATTATCCTGATAAGGAAGATAATGTGAAATATGAACATTTAAATTCAAATTATAGTAAAGATGAAACTATTACAAAAAAGAAAATGGAAGGTAATATTATCAAAAGTGAAATCCACTTTAGTTTAAGTAGTTGTAGTTTTATCTTCTATGAAATGCTTATGATCTTATTAGAAGGAAATGACGATGAGGAATTTTCTATGTTATATCTGCTTTGGATTTACATTACTGTGGCTAAACTCAAATAAATCCTGTCTGTATCATTCTGATTTTGCAAAAAATGTTGAGCTTTGACTCATTTTACCAACGATTTTTTGGGTTTTGACCCATATTAGCAGCAATCTGTATTTAGAACCTCACTTGACTCTTCAAAGCATTATAAATTATGCTATGGTTGAAAAAATTAATAAGATGAGGTCTAGATCAGGTTCGCCAAGACTAGGTTACATTAGCTTTCTTAACATTTAATTATTCATATCTATCATTAATTTGAAACTCACAGACAAAAAAATAAATCAAACTGGTATCGAATAACATCAACTAAAGTAGTAGAAAACAAACAACTTGTTATTATTGAAAAACAAAGAGAGCTTCGCGTACAAATTTTTTAAACAATTTAATTGAAGTTGTATTAATAATATCGGGTAAAGTAGTAATTTCATTGAACATTTTCGAAGCCCTATATAAAGCAGATAATTCATATAATTTATTAGAAGCAGTAGGCAATGAAAACTGTAAAGTAGTTCTAAGCTGTCTAGTAGATACCTTATAGTTAACTCGAGACAACAAATCAAAAGAATCAATAAAACCATGCGTAATTTTGAACAAAAATAAAGAATCCGAATATTGTCTAAAAGAATACAATGAACAAATTTTAAATTTAGTAGCTACAGTAGAATAGTCATGGGATAATCTATTCATCGGCATTCTAGATTTAAAAGAAAGTAATCGCAAAAATTTATGTTGTACACTTTCTAGTTTTTTAGATTCAAATAATGTGTTAGGGGACCAAACAATAGAACAATAACTCAACTGTGATAAGTTTACAAAAACCGAAGGATCTGTGAAATGTTTAGATTTTCTCCAGACGAAATAGAGCATTCTTGTTGCTTTATTAACAATAAATTCTATATGAAAAGAAAAAGAATATTTGCAATCAAAAAATACACCCAGGTCTTTAACCACCATAACTCTATTTAGGACGTTAGTATTACCCAAACAATAAAAATAATCTGAAAAAGAATTTCTATAAAATGAAATAATGGAACACTTATTATAACTAAAATTTAGACCATTTCTTTCACACCAATAGAACACATTATCAATATCACTTTGTAATTTCATATGATCTGAAATAGTTTCAATTTTCGAGAACAATTTAAAATCGTCGGCATACAACAAGATTTTAGAAGATTCAATTACTGACAATATATCATTAATGTACATTATAAAATATAGAGGACCTGTATGAGTGCCTTGAGCGACTCCAGATATAGCACAATATTCAAATGAAACGAATCCTCTATATTGAACCGAATATTTTCTATTCTTTATTGAAGAAGAAATCCAATGAAGTAAAGGACCATGAATCCCATAGGCAGCAAGCTTTTTAATCAATAATTTATGGTTAACCAAATCGAATGCCGATGAAAGATCAGTATAGATAGAATCCACCTGAACATTCTCACTTAAGTTATCAAGTATATATTCGCTATAACACGCCAAATTAGTCATAGTGGATCTACCTTTTACAAATCCATGTTGTGATATAATAAATTTATTAAAATAAAATGCCAATCTATCATATACTAATGAATCAAAAAGTTTAGCAAAAATTGACAATTTAGATATGGGTCTATAATTCCTAACATCACACTTATCACCTTTTTTAAAAACAGGTGTTATAAACGTTTTCTTCCAAATGTCAGGCAAACAACCTTGTTTTATTGACTCATTAAATAAAAGTTAGATAGGAGATAAACCACTAGCCAAACTTTTAACAAAAATCACGGGGATACCATCTGGACCAAGATATAATTTAGAAGAAAGATTATTAATAGCGTTTTCAATTTCATTCTCTGTGAAACTAATCACACATTTTCAATTTTTTACAGCCAGTTAAAGAAATATCTAATAACTGTAACGAATTTTCTAGTCAAAGATATTTATTTAAACAATTATTTATATTTATTTTTATTTATATATATATTTATATTTATATTTATATTTAAACAATTATATATAATATATCCAATTTTTAATTATTTGGTTTTCCACAGTCTCCTTTATATTTATTTTAACTATTTATAACACTTAAACACTAACTTAGAACTACCATTTATATCACAACAATTCACTTATTTATATTACAATTTATTTATATCACTTTGTCTATTATCGGTTTTAATTCGCGCACTGATGCTTTCTTCAACTAACTGTGTTTCGGTCCAAAGATGATCACTATATATACACCTTTCGAACCTTCTAGACAGGAACTCGAAGAAATCCTGAGTATTCCCGAATGATGAGTAATAATCAGAAAGTCCTCGATTATTCCAGAATTGAACTTGTTGCTTGTCGCCGGAGAATGATTTACATCTTGTAAATTGATAACACGAAAAGTACCGTGAGCGGTGTTTACGGCGTAAGCATGTTAGCGATAAAAGTACATGCCACAAATTGTTATCGCACACACGTACTGTGTCACTGGTCGCTACATAACGCATATTCTAAATTTTCACTACCAGAAGATAAGATTTTGTAATTAATGCCATCTTTCAAATAAACAATTAAATCTCCACCTCTACTTTTTCTAGTAATAAGAAAGTTTCTGTCCAGTCGAACATACTGATAAGATGGTAAACAGAGCTCAGAATCTAGAACCGTGTCATCTAACCAAGTTTCTGTAAGGCATATTATATCTGGAAAGAAGGAAGAAGCAGAAACTACTGATGTTAAAGAATCCAGCTTATTCCTTAAGCTTCTTATATTCTGGTAATAGACATTAAGAACAGACTCATCTGTCAGTTTTTTGAATGAGAAGAGGAAAGATTACTTTTCTTGGTTGTGTTTCTCGAATCTCTTTTAATTGACTTTCTAGCAACTGTTGGGCAGCCGTTTACATATTTAATAATTAGGTTATTTTCGCCATTTTCTTCTCTGTTTTTTAAATCACTTAAAGCACTACTTAACATTTCTCTCTGTCTATATGTTCTGTCTATGGATATACTAACATCATTAAGCTTTAAATCCTTTTTATGTTTAAGTATAATGTGAGGTTCAAATGATGATGAAAATACAAAATATGTTGAAGTTTCATAAAATTAATTGTTAGGTATATTGGGATCTACATGAAAAAGACAAATTTACATTTGCTAGTAGTATCCCACACATGAAATTAAGGATTAGTCCAAAATCCAAATACATAGTTTATCGTTTTAGTTTCTCCTGAAATTGCTAACAACAAACAAGAAGAAGAGAAACGGTTTAAGTGCGAAACGTGCGGCAGACATTTGATCTCAAAATCTAAGCTGGTCTGTCACATTCGGATTCATACTGGGGAGAAACCGTATGAGTGCCATGAGTGTCCAAAAAGCTTTGCAAAGAAAGAAGATTTAAAACGACATTTACGCGTTCCTAATATAGATGATACAGATGAAAATCCATTCAAGTGTGAGTCCTGCGACGAACGTTTTGACTTAAAGTGGAAGTTAGCCACTCATGTTCGCATCCATACTAGAGAAAAACCATTCAAATGTGAAACCTGTGATAAATGTTTCATATCAAAATCAAAGTTGGTCTGTCACATTCGCATTCATACAGGGGAAAAACCGTACAAATGTCAAGTATGTCACACAAGCTTTGCCAATAAACAAAATTTCAATCGACATATTCGCATTCACAAAGGAGAAAGGCCATTCGAGTGTGAAACCTGCGGACAACGATTTACTGAAAAGTAAGTGATAATAAATGCCCCACCAACAAGAATTTTATAATTAAAATATTTATAATCATACACCAAAGTTAATTTTCTGACTGGTATCTAATATTACTACAATGATATTTTACGGGTAGTTTCCGGAAATACACTTGCCTCAAAGATGCAGTAGAATCTAGAGGTCATAAATTATTATCATTCTACAAGTTAACTATGATAGTAGAGCAGAATCACTGGACAATATTTATGTTCTACTTATGTACCCCAAGAAGGTCGTCAGGTACAGATTCATGCGTAAATGAAATTGTTTCAAATAGACGAAATTAAAAATATTTCAAATATCAAATAAAAGTCAGAAATGAAAATCCTAACTTCAACTTCACAATTAACATTGCCATTTTTTAGAAAAAAACTAATATTTTCTTATATTGACTATTTTTTTTCTCTTAGATTAATTTATAATTTTCAGAGCCAGTTTGATGTATCATCAGGTTTTGCATACAGGACAACGTCCCTTTGAATGTGAAATTTGCAAGAAACGTTTTGCTTCAAAACCGAAACTAACTTTTCACATTCGTATGCATACCGAAGAAAAACGGCATGAATGTGAAGTGTGTCAGAAAAGGTATTCCGATAAACGAGATTTCGTACGACACATACGCACACACACAGGAGAAAAACCTTTCAAGTGTGACACATGTGAACGGAGTTATAATCACATGTAAGTAGATAATGATAAATACCACTACTTACTATAAACATTCAAAATATAAGTTCTTTATATGACAGAAACACTAAAGGTAGCTTATAAACTATGATATTTTAAGCTATAATTTATATTTATTGTTTTTATATATATTTCACAATTCAGCCAAGTATAATAATACATTGCTTTATATTTATTCAATTAAATTGACGGGTAATTTTATGTGACCCATATTATAAATAATTTTTTTAAGAACCGATTTGATGCGTCATCAAATGTCGCATACAAGCGAACGTCCATTTGGGTGTTCGAATTGCGGGAGGCGTTTCATTAGAAAATCAAAGTTGATCAGTCACGCTTGCACGGAAAAGCCGTTCGAGTGTAAATTGTGCCAGAAAAAGTTTTCCCAAGAACGCACACTCGGTGTGCATATGCGCGTTCATATACCTATTATTCAAATGTAAAAAATATAAATCCACAGACTACATATAACCCACCATACACCAAAGCCTATATGGTAAGTTACCGATATTCAATTATATATAATACATAGTTTTATCGTTTATAAATATACATATTAATAAATAATAACAATCTTATTTAATTTTCAGAGCATGTTTAATGCATTATTAAATGTTGCAACATACTAGGAAGGAACGATATGATTGTAACGTGTGTTACAAAGAAAATATAGAAAAACGTTATAAATTACTTATTTATTTATTTCACATCCTTACAAAACAATAAGGACTTTAGACGGGCTGTTGCCAATTGTCAAATACTTAATAATTAAATAAGAAGTAAGCATTTTCCATATAGATTAATAAAATATTCTAAAAAAATAAGAAGTATTGGTCATTGCTAAGCCAAAGATTAATAATAAGAAAGCAAATGTTCTTTTAATAATTTTTTAAATCTAGAAATTGGTAAATGGAATGGTTAATTAATTCATTATCCTGTACAAATTATTTCCTCTAAAAATAAGCCAAATTTGATCAATTAATGAATATCAACTATAACTTAACACTCACCTAGTTCATATAATGTAAATAGCAATATTTCAAATTTATATGGGCATGAAGTATATTACAACATAAAGAACAAATTTAATGTTAGGTAAACGCAAAAAAGACCCTATTATTCCAGGAAGGGCCCAAGAATAGAACCATGGTCGATCAAAAGCTGTAAAGTATTGAAAATTGGAGTTTAAAAGTTTACTTACAATGCTACCAATCTTCCTTTTTGACTTTGTTAGAAATACTTTAATGACGCTAATTTGCTGCAGCTCTTTTCGTAGCATAAAATTAAAAAAATACATAGATTAAATTGGCTTGACTTTAATTTAAGCTACTTTAACAGTTTATTTTTATTGTTTTATCTTCGAGGACGCCTTTACGTTTTGAGTTAGGATTTCTTAAGGCGTTTTAGGTTATGTTGGCAGCATTGCAATATTTAAAAAGCAACTTCAAAATTTTATTATCCATTTGTAATTAATTTTTGTATGGGACAATGTGAGATTTGTGTAAGTCTAATAGGGAAGAAATGATAGTGAAGTGTGCATAATACAGATATTTTCGATTTGAGAGAAAATAAGTCAAATTTAACTAAGCTAAATAAACTAATACTTTTGATAGTGCAACTTTTGTGAAACATTATTTAAAACTTATTTTCAAAAATAATAAAACAAAATAGTTTCACTAAATAATTTATTTCGATAGTAGAACTTACTCTTGATAATGATCGCCATTCGATCGAAACAATATTGTCGAGTCATCGAAATAAATTATTTAGTGAAACTATTTTGTTTTATTATTTTTGAAAATAAGTTTTAAGCTAAATAAGCATAAGCATTAGATTCCACTTTTAAAAAATGACATTGCATGAAAATGGAGGTTATTGATATTAATGTTTCCATTCTAGTTATAATATGCCACTACAAACAGAAACAAACTCAACAATGAAGAATGAATCGTTACACGATAATTCCAATACGTTGTGTTTTTCAAATGGAGAAGATAATAGATGTAATAATTTAAACGTAGAAAAAGTAAACATTAAGGAAAGAGATACAGAATGTAATATTATGAAAGTCATCGAGTTTATTGACAAAACATGCTGTTTATCTGATAAGGAAGATGAGGTTTTATATTTAGATATTAAAGAAGAAGTCATTATAAAAGAAGAAGTAGATGATGACAACATTGTTGATGACAGTGAAACAAGGCATTATCCTGATAAGGAAGATAATGTGAAATATGAACATTTAAATTCAAATTATACTAAAGATGAAACTATTACAAAAAAGGAAATGGAAGGTAATATTATGAAAACTAAAATCCAGTTTAATTTAAGTAGTTGTAGTTTTATCTTCTATGAAATGGTTATGATATTATTAGAAGGAAATGATGATGAGGAATTTTCTGTTATGTCTGTTTTGGATTTACATTACTGTGGCTAAACTCAAATAAATCCTGTCTGTGTCATTCTGATTGTGCTAAAAATGTTGAGCTTTGACTCATTTTACCAACAATCTGTATTTAGAACCTCACTTGACTCATCAAAGTATTATAAATTATGCTATGGTTGAGAAAGTTAATAGGATGAGGTATAGGTCAGGTTCGACCAGACTAGGTTACATTAGCTTTCCTTACATTTAATTATTCATATCTATGACTTGGACCTCTTACTTGTGAGTGGTACCAACAAGTTTCTTTTAGAAGTTTTAAAGAAATAATTAGCTAGTTGAACCTTAAGGAATATAATTGTGTATGTATAGAGCATATAAGATATATTGAATTGGTATCTAAATTACCTTGAAATTTTGGCAATGTTGGACAATGACCACAAACTGGCTTCTCATTTGGTAAATTTATTATCTATTTACTCTAGTATAATTAAATAAGTGGTTGCGTGAGATACAATAAAGAGCTTATATTTTTTTTATTAAAAAATTAAAATATAACAGATGTTGAAGTTTCATAAAATTAGTTAGGTATATTGGGATCTACATGAAAAAGACAAATTTAAATTTTCTAGTTGTATCCCACACACGAAATTAAGGATTAGTCCAAAATCCAAATACGTAGTTTATCATTTTAGTTTCTCCTGAAACTGCTACCAACAAACAAGAAGAAGAGAAACGGTTTAAGTGCGAAACGTGTGGCAGACATTTGATCTCAAAATCTAAGCTGGTCTGTCACATTTGCATTCATACTGGGGAGAAACCGTATGAGTGCCATGTGTGTCCAAAAAGCTTTGCAAAAAAAGAAGATTTAAAACGACATTTACGCGTTCATAATATAGATAATACAGATGAAAATCAATTCAAGTGTGAATTCTGCGACGAACGTTTTGACTTAAAGTGGAAGTTAGTCTCTCATGTTCGCATACATGGAGAAAAACCATTCAAATGTGAAACCTGTGATAAACGTTTCAAATTAAAATCAAAATTGGTCTATCACATTCGCATACATACAGGGGAAAGTCCATTCAAATGTGATATTTGTGGAAAGAGCTTCACAGAAAAGTAAGTAACCATAAATACTCTGGAGAAATTGATTGACAAGACTGTTATAATATAATTTTAAAAATTGAATGGTTTCGACCTTTACTTGATAAAATTCCATATTATCGATCATAAAAATGAAATAATATAACACTGTTCTGGATTTCACTAATTTTATTTTTAAAAAACACAACGAGCAAGTAGTAAGTACTCAACACCTGACGAAGCCAAATCTTTTAGCAAAACATATGTTGTGTTTTTTAAAAATAAAATTAGTGAAATCCAGAACAGTGTTTTATTATTACATTTTTATCATCGATATAATTTTAATATTCAGTGCATAAGCCCTTTAAAGAAAGCTATTTTTATTATTTTTTTGCGTTACCTTAATTTTAAGCTATTTACATCAGAGAACCAATTGATTAAGGCTTTCGCGGCCAGTTGATGAACTGGTGTTGTCCTTTCACGGGTGTAAAGGCCGTCGTCGGTTGGAATTGCTTCCTGACGTTTCGCTAGCACGAGTGGCGAGCTTCTTCAGAGGATGATGGAAGTACCTCTGAAGAAGCTCGCCACTCGTGCTAGCGAAACGTCAGGAAGCAATTCCAACCGACGACGGCCTTTACACCCGAGAAAGGACAACACCAGTTCAACTAATTTTGAAATTTGAAAAAATACCAGAAACATTTAATTTCTCATTAGGACACTTAATTAGTACGTTTACTAACTATATCAGCAAAAAGTGCACATATTTTCATTGTTTAAACAATTTTTTTGGTCATATCCTTCTCACCTAATTATAAATTAGAATAGTAATTAAAAAAAAAATCTTGGAACATTTAATTTCTCATTAAGACACTAAACTTAGTGAGCAGTTAGTTTAACAGGTGTCTATTTTTAATTCTGCTGATTTTGTTCTTCTTACCTAATGAATATGAAACAATCGTTAGGTTAATATCAAGTGCTTTTATTTTGTCTTTTCTTATAAGTTTTTATTGGGAAATGTAGACGAGTAGTTAGAGGGAGGACAGGGCTACGCCCTTGGAGTTTGAGTTTAATATTTTGGTTTCTTGCCAGCTTTACTCTTTACATATCTGTAAATCCACATTTCTCCATTAAATATTGTTAATTTTATTTAGCCTTGTATACCGTGTCTTACTATATAATTTATTTAAAAACCCATTAATTATATTGTTATTTTTTTAACTTAATTATAATATTCAGTGCTAGTTTGGCCTGTCACATCCGCATCCATACTGGAGAAAAACCATACGAATGTAAAGTGTGTCAAAAAAAGTTTTCAGCTAGACAAAACTTAACTCGACATAGGCGCATTCATTCCGGAGAAAAGCCATTCAAATGTGAAATTTGTGGAAGGAGATTTACTGAAAAGTTAGTAACGATAAATGCCACTAATAATATCCAAATTATTAATTTAAAAAGAATTCGATTAGTTTTGTGGTAATGGATTCTACTACAAAAAAAATAGGAAAGAAATGATTATCCCCTTATCTTATATATTAATTTTTTCTTCTCGTATTTTTCAGTGCTAGTTTAGTGCACCATCAGATTTTACATACGGGCGAACGTCCTCTTGAGTGTCAAATTTGCGGCAAACGTTTTGTCACAAAGTCGAAGCTTAACGTTCACATTCGCTTTCATACTGGGGAGAAACTGTATGAGTGCCATGTGTGTCCAAAAAGCTTTGCATATAAACAAAATTTAAAACGACATTTAAGCGTTCATAATATAGATGATACAGATGAAAATCCATTCAAGTGTGAGTCCTGCGACGAACGTTTTGACTTAAAGTGGAAGTTAGCCACTCATGTTCGCATCCATACTAGAGAAAAACCATTCAAATGTGAAACCTGTGATAAATGTTTCATATCAAAATCAAAGTTGGTCTGTCACATTCGCATTCATACAGGGGAAAAACCGTACAAATGTCAAGTATGTCACACAAGCTTTGCCAATAAACAAAATTTCAATCGACATATTCGCATTCACAAAGGAGAAAGGCCATTCGAGTGTGAAACCTGCGGACAACGATTTACTGAAAAGTAAGTGATAATAAATGCCCCACCAACAAGAATTTTATAATTAAAATATTTATAATCATACACCAAAGTTAATTTTCTGACTGGTATCTAATATTACTACAATGATATTTTACGGGTAGTTTCCGAAAATACACTTGCCTCAAAGATGCAGTAGAATCTAGAGGTCATAAATTATTATCATTCTACAAGTTAACTATGATAGTAGAGCAGAATCACTGGACAATATTTATGTTCTACTTATGTACCCCAAGAAGGTCGTCAGGTACAGATTCATGCGTAAATGAAATTTCAAATAGACGAAATTAAAAATATTTCAAATATCAAATAAAAGTCAGAAATGAAAATCCTAACTTCAACTTCACAATTAACATTGCCATTTTTTAGAAAAAAACTAATATTTTCTTATATTGACTATTTTTTTTCTCTTAGATTAATTTATAATTTTCAGAGCCAGTTTGATGTATCATCAGGTTTTGCATACAGGACAACGTCCCTTTGAATGTGAAATTTGCAAGAAACGTTTTGCTTCAAAACCGAAACTAACTTTTCACATTCGTATGCATACCGAAGAAAAACGGCATGAATGTGAAGTGTGTCAGAAAAGGTATTCCGATAAACGAGATTTCGTACGACACATGCGCACACACACAGGAGAAAAACCTTTCAAGTGTGAAACATGTGAACGAAAATATAATCACAAGTAAGTAACCATAAAAACCGTTAGAAACCGATCAGTAATTCAAAACACAAGCTCTTTATGTGATTATTACTAATAATAATTAATCTAAAAATAGCTAAACTATAACATATATGAGCATCAATTTAATACTGCTGCTGTTAATAATCTTAGTTATGAGAAATAAGTAAATAAACATTTCTTGAAGATTCATCAATTAATAAACAATGCAAATGGAAGCCATTCATTTTTTAGATCCGATTTGGTGCGTCATCAAATGTCACATACGGGTGAACGTCCGTTTGAATGTCCGAAATGCGGAAAACGTTTCATCAGGAAATCGAAATTGACTAAACATAGTTGTGTCAAAACCGGGAATAAACCGTTCAAGTGTGATATGTGCCAGAAAAGTTTTTCCCAAAAACGGACCCTCGCTGTGCATATGCGCATTCACACGAAAGAATATGCGAAACCTACGGAATGACGTTTACTTAAATGCAAGTAAAAACAGACTAAAACAAAATATTATCTCTATAACAAACTATTCATAATTCATCAAAAAGCAGTATAATCCATAACAAAGACTTTTGCTTTTATCAGAAGAGATCGTAAGGAGCACTTTTTAGATTGCTTGACTTTTGAAAACTCTTTAATCCTTTTGTATGATATATAAAAACAAGGAAAATTAAAAATACCAATTCATGTGTGAAACCTGCAGTTTTGACCAAAAATGTTACTTATCCAGATGTGTTGGTTGGTGTCAAGTGTGTTAGAAAAGGTTTTCTAAGAACATCACCTCGATCAACCTATTAAGAAAAACCGTTCAATTGCAAAACCTGTAATAAATTTATTCGCAAGTAATATTATTTTTTTTTAAATTATCGAATATAAATTACGAAAAACTTCTCAAAAGCTCTTAAAATAACTGTAAAATTCTCTAGGGATTGTTCAGTTTAAATAAATTGTATATTATGAAATTAATTTAATGTAATTTTTAGGGTCCAGTTAGTAAGCAGAATTTCTACAGATAGAAAATCGAAGTTGACCAGTCACCCAGGAGTTTATATCGAGGAAAGCCCGTTCAAGTTTGAAATATGTCAGAAATGGTTTTTACAAAAGCTCTCACTAGATAAACATATGTGCTATCGTTCGAGAGAATATGTGGCCAAATATGAAACCTGGCGGAATGTCCTTTACTTAAATGTAAGTAAAGATATGTGCAAAGGTGTAACCCATTAAAAGGCTATTATAAATATTAGAACGATAAGACCTTTAATTAATAATTGTAATTCGTGCGAAAGCAGTTTAAATGTTCGCAATAAAATATTATTAGTTTTTGTCAAGAAGTTTTTGGAATAGACTGTATTACATTTTGAGAACTAAAATCACAATCAAATTAATTTATACTTTTAATTATCTCAACTAATTTTGATCGTAATTTAGTAGTGATCTGTAATAAAAATTAAATACAACATCAATATAACAGGCAACGAGAAATTATGCAATGACTAAAGATGACTGAAATTGACGACTGAAACGTTGCTATATAACAAAATAAGATAAAAGTATCGCTGAAACCTAATCTCTTCAATTTTCCTTGGTCTGTTGTGCAGTTCACGCATTAACAGAACGTAATCTTTTTATATTTCTGTTTATTGGTAATACACTGCCTTTTTCGTTTCTGATATTTTTTTTGAAAATAGTTATTCCACCCTTCGCCTTCTTGTTTTCTTGTTAGTACATTATTGTTACTACCATATAAGGATCAACTTTGAGAAAGTCAATAAGTATGCAAATTTCATGTTTGCTATCAGAAATAAATTTATTTTTAATGTTAGGAACTTTTTGAAGTTCAGATTATGTGTAACTTAAAACTTAAACTGTTCCGATTTGAAATTTTAAATTTGCGTTTGCGCGTCATAGAAAATACTTTTTTTTTAATTATATTAGATGGTAGAAGTGAAAAAGTTAAAAAGTAATTATATGAAATAAACAAAATTAAAAATGTAATATAATAAATTAATAAAAAGAATTATATTATTTATAATAGCGAAGAGCAAATTACACTGTATTCCATTATCAAAAAATTGGGTTCAGTTCGTTGAATGTGACTTGAATGACATTATATGAGAATTAACCTCTTTTTTTTATTCCATTACAAAATGATTACAAATATAAAAAAGAGAGTATGAATAAAGTGTCTTCAAAAATGGTTAGCAGTAAAGAATGAAAAAATACAAAATAATAAATGCTGTACCCTTTTTTTAAAGGAAAAAAACAAAATGAGAATTACAATTCAGCAGAAATAAAAGCAAAAACTATAACAGCAATGGATTTAAAAGACAATGTTATTAAAGGAATAGACTTCATAGACGAAACATACCGTTTTTCTGATAATGTAAAGAAAGAAATTGTTATTATAAAAGAGGAAGCAGATGATAGTTTTGAAAATGACGGAGAGTTATTGGATGAAACACAGCATTATTCGGATAGTGATATCGAAGAAAGTAGAGATAATGAGCTTTTTACTAAAGAAGAAACCATTTTAAAAAAGGAAATTTATCTTGAAAATAAAATCGAACTACATTTAAGCAATTATAGTACAGGTTCAAGTAATTTTACTAACGTAAAATCGAGGCCATTTAAATGTAGATTCTGTCAAGAATATTTTTCTTCAAGATTAGACTTAACTAATCATCTGAAAATTCACAGCAATAAAAAAATAGGTAAATTTTATTTATGTTACAAAAACTAAACAGAAATCCTTAATAATAATTTATTTTAGTTTATAATCATAATACAATTTCTGTTGTACAGAAAATATTAACTTTAAAGCAGAGTGGAGATTTAGATAATGAGAAAACACTTGAAATGAAGAGACATGGACGACCTAAACCAAAATTAAATTTAACACAGACAACCAAAGACAGAGGTAAACAAATCAATAGATACTTCAAAGAATCTATGTATTCATTATGTGAATGGATTTGCGGATGTGATACAAAGGATGCATTTTTCTGTTACCCATGTTTATTGTTTTCTGAGGACTATTTATGGACAAAAAACGGTGTGACAGATTTAAAACACCTAAAAGAAAAGGTGAAAAAACATGCTTCTTCTGTTGCGCACATGAACAGCTCTATGAACTATGCTTCCCTTGGACGTGCAGACATCAGACTTCAGTTGGGTAGTGCTTATCGTAAATCCATTCAAGATTTTAATGAAGGTGTTTCTAAAAATAGGTACATTTTAAATAAAATAATTGATTGTATAAAATTTTGCGGTAGTTTTGAATTAGCATTGCATGGCTACAATGAAACTGATTCATCTGAAAATCCTGGAGTTTTTTATGGACTGATAGACTTTGAGTCAGAGTTGGATGGGATTTTCAAAAACCATATAGAAAACAGTACAGTTTTTAGAGGAATTTCAAAGACTTTACAAAACGAAGTTTTAGAGTCAATACTCGCCGTAATACACACTCAAATTGCGGCAGAGATTGAGCAATCAAATTTCATATCATTGCAGGTGGACGAAATAAACGATAGTTCAAATAAAATTCAGATGGTATTCATTTTTCGATATGTTTTAAATGGAATTATAAACGAACGTTTTTGGAAATTTGTGAATCCTTCAGGGGTAACGGTACAGCTTTTAACAGACTTAATGTTGAATGAATTGCAACTGTTAAAAATTAATGAAATGCCCAACAAACTTATAGCTCAGACGTATAATGGGGCTGGGGTTATGAGCCGAAAATTGGGAAGTGTTCAAATAAGAATTAAAGAGCATTATTCATCTGCAAATTTTATCCATTGTTATGCACATCAATTGAATCTTGTGCTGCAGAAATCAGCATCAGAACACAAAGAAATTAAACTGTTTTTTGCAAACTTATATGCATTTTCCTCATTCTTTGGAAGATCTCCGCAACGTACAGAAATCTTGGATGATTTTGTGAAAGTGAGAGTACCAGAAGCTGCACCTACAACATGGTACTTTGATACACGCTGCGTTGAAACTGTACACACCTACCGAATCGACATACTGAACTGCTTAGAAAAAATAATAGATGATGAGGAAGACAGCAATACCATAAACCAAGCTGGTGGACTGCAAAGATACCTGAATGATGAAATTTTTTTATACTGGTTAGATTTTTTTCACTTAATAATGCCACATGTCGACATACTATTCAACCAGTTACAAAAGCGAGATATAGATGTTACATCAATTAAACAGAACCTAAATGCGTTTACAAGTAATATTAAGAAAATTAAAGATTCTGTAACAGGAAATGAAATTTTGAATTCAGGCTCATTGGCGTCCCAGAGACATAAAAGAAAGGAAATGGGTGATTCAAAACGCACAATCGCCATAGAAATTTGTGGTATAATTTTATCTGAAATTAGTCACCGATTTGCCTTTTGTGATCATTTAATAATTTCACAACTATTTGAAACAGCTAAATTTGAAACATACCATAAAAAGTTTCCTCAAGAAATTTTAGATTTGGTAAAACGCAATTATTCCACAGTTAACCATTTGAAGCTAAAAACAGAATTAGAGGTAATTTACGGGCGTGGTGATTTCCGAAACAGTGCAGGTGCCGTGGCTATTTTGCAATTATTTATAAATATGAACTTAACCGAAACATTTTCGGAATCTGTAACTCTACTGAATATTTTGTGCACCCTACCAATGATCACAATGGAAAGTGAAAGATGTTTTTCTACACTGAAACGAATAAAAACATTTTTGCGTAATACCAAGAGTCAATCAACTCTAAGTGCTTTGGCGATGTTAAGTATTGAGAAATCTCTGGTTAAAAACATTTCAAATTTCAATGATAAAGTAATTGATCATTATGCAACACAAAAGGAAAGACGAATCGATCTAAAGTATAAGCAGACTTAATAAGGTAAATAAAATTGATCTTGACAGTAAGCATTTTAGCAAACGTTTTGAAGCTACACTTCTTATTGGAACGTCCCCTCCTAGCGAGCTTCTTACAGCGGGTAGTGAACCAACGAAAAGACTGACACGACAAATGAGACAAAATTTACTCTTGTGCAGTTACATGGTAGTCTATGGTTACATGCGCGGCTATAGGTGTAGGCGACGCAGTTGTTGCTACGCGATTTTAGTACTGCACTAGTATAGAATTTGTTTGAAATGACGGTTGTTTAATTTGAAAACGTTATCTATTTTATTAATACCATATTCATTGCGCATCCTTATAATTTATAATTATCAGTGACAATGCCAAGAGAGCATAGCTTCTCTCGTGCATCTCACAGCGCTCATGGTTTTGTTTATTTAATTTGATACAACAAAATACAGATATCTAATATTAACTTAATGCAATTCCATTGATTTTTGTTTTATAAAGAAAATAGTATTATAAATTTCAGAAGTGGTTTAATGTGTCTGTGCGTCATCAAACTTAACATCAATATTGACCAATTTATGCGGGAGAATAATGGTGCGATTATCAGAAAGATTTCTCAAAAGCTCCCCCTAGGGCAACTTATGCTCATTCGTGGGAGGAAAAAGTGGTACGAATCTAAAAAATTTATCCGTGAAATTATTCGCAAAGTTGTAATCGCTAATGATCAATTTAATAGGTACAAATAGGAAGCAGGAACATTAAAGTATTACAATGTTGCTTTTCTACAATATTAATAACATGTATTTACTTTTTTATAATTCTGAAAAATGCTTTTCCATAAAGTAAAGGTTGAAACAATCCGATTAATAACATGATTGCTTATTATTTATAAGTGAATATTAAGTAAATTGTTTCTTGAATGCATAAATCTCATTAACTTAATAGCACGTATTATATAAGAGAATCATCATCGTGAACGCGTATTATTTGAGTAAGATCTCATTTATAAATCACAAAACTGTGAATTTTATTACATTTTGTACCTTTCAATTTATCGCTGCATTTATTAGTGTTTTATTTTTAATGTTTGGGGCTATCAGTAAATTTGCATTTTTAAGAATTATAAAAATCTACTAATGAAATTTTTCCTGATAATAAAGTTTGTATTTGTAGAAGTGTTGCCATCTATTACAGAGTGGTTGAGACTATCAAAGCAGAAAGCCAAGACGTTTTTTTAGATCTTTATTAATCTATGATCATGACTGATTTCTGATTGACAAATTGACAAAAAAGCAACATACAGGTTATGCTTTAAATCAAAAGAAAATATTTTGATTTCATAGAAAATAAAGATGAATTAAAGCAATAATTATGTTCTTACAAGAAGTATCCGACTTAGCAGTAAAAAGTGAATTATTTCAAGATAATTACAATATTAACACATTATGGGGTTTTTCTGATAAAGAAAGTAACAGAGACAAGGAGCTTTTAAAATTAGATTTTATAAAAGTAGAAACTGTAATAAAAGAAGAAATAGAAGATAATAATTTTGAAAGTGGTACTGAGTTTATTGACGAAGGATTGCTTTGTCCTGGTAATGAAGATAATGGTATAAGCAAACTTTTAAATCTAGATGTTAAAGTAGAAACTGTTACAACAGAAGCAGAAGATGATATAAAATACAAGCTTTTAAAATTAGATGATATAACAAAAGAAGAAATCATTATAAAGAAGGAAACACTGTATAATACATCTAAAGATGAAATAGAACTTAGTAATACAGCTCCAGATTTAACTAATATTGGATCCCATACAAAAGAAAAGTTAAATAAGTGCACAAAATGAAGTAAAACCTTTAAATTCAAAGATGGATTAGATTCTCATATTAAATTAGTACATAATAATAACAAACCTCATCCATTCAAATGTGAAGTCTGTGGAAAGAGATTTACTCACAAGTAAGTAATGAAAGAAAAACATAAATACTATTGTGTAATTGATTAATAAGATTATTATACACATATAACCACTGTTTTAAATTTTATTCTTTAGTAATTCAGTAGCATTTTATACAGGAGAACATCTATTTTTACTACTCACATGCATTTTTAAACAAGTTAGATATTTGCATTAACCACATCACTACTGCATTTAATTAAAGAACAAGTTATTTTCTGTAAAAGCTTTACCTAAGGAGGCATTAATTTTAGTAATACACATTGTAAACTAAATGTATATGCACTTCTAATTTAATTAATTTTACTTTTAATTTTTATTTCTTATCAACTTACTTTTACATATGTAATTTTCAGACGTGGTTTGAAGTTCCATGAAATGGTCCATACAGGCGAACGTCCATTTGAATGTTCAATTTGCAGCAAACGTTTCATCAGAAAATCTGATTGTAACAGTCATGTTCGCGTCCATACCGGAGAAAAACGGTACGAGTGTCAAGTCTGCCAGAAAAAGTTTTCCGAAAAACACGTCATTGACTTACATTTACGCATTCATACCGGGGAAAAACCATTTCAATGTGAAACCTGTGGACAGAGATTTACTCAAAAGTAAGTAATTATTAATTTATTCATAAGATATTACTATACACATTAAAAACAAAAGCATTTTAAAGTGACTTCCTAACTATTTCTTTTGAAACTGCCTTTATGCTCTTTCTGATTATTTGTGAAAAGGCGTAAAAATATTATTAGTGTTTCTAAATAGGTATTAATAGGTTTTTAATATTGGAAAGATAGACTTTTTTTCTTATATAATTTTTAGAGGTAGTTTGAGACTTCATGAAATGTTGCATACGGGCGAACGTCCATTTGAGTGTACGATTTGCGGTAAACGTTTCGTCAGAAAATATAAATTGACAAGTCATGTTCGCGTCCATACCGGAGAAAAGCCGTTCGAGTGTCAAGTGTGTCAGAAAGGATTTCCCCAAAAATGCTATCTCGATAGACATATGCGTGTTCATAGCGGAGAAAAACCGCATGAGTGTCAAGTGTGCCAGAAAAGGTTTCCCGAAAGGTGCTATCTTGATCGACACGTGCGTGTTCATACGGGGGAAAAACCGTATGATTGTAAAGTTTGTTTAAGAAGATTTTCGCAAAGACCCCATCTAAATAAACACATGCTTATACATGCCAAAGACTGAGAAAAATGCAGTGTTAAGTAAAAACCTTTGTAAAAAAAAATGCATTTTTTTTAAATATTAAAATATGTTTTTGGATAAAAATAAAAAAATACCACGTAAATTATGTAGTCGGGTGTATAACCATTATATAATATGGATTGTATAATGTATACACTCAATTAAAGTTTTAATTCAGTGGTCATATTTGAATTTGCCCCGTTTCAATTAATATATTTTATAATGTATCGTTTTCACAAATTGAAACTTTTTGAAAACAAAGAAAAGGCATTTAGTTTATGGTCGTTTACCTCAATTTATTGATATTTTCAAAATTCGAAATAGAAAACATACCATGTCCTGTGGTATTGGCTGAGTATTATCGAAACCCAACCATGAGGTGCAACTTTTGAGATCCATAGGTACAATACCCCAGAAATCAATTTTTATGTATGAGTCTAATCCAAATTTACCGGAAGTAGGTCTTTCGTTTTTAATTTTTTTCTTCAAATAAAAGTAATAAACAATGTGCTACGGAATGTTCGTCTCGTTTTTGCAGTGTGAATTTTAAATCTGTTTTAGAAAAATAATTACATCGGCTGTTTCTACGTAGCCATCACAATGGAAATAACAAGGTAATCTTTATCTATGGTAATTGAATTATTCAATTTCGTTCAGTTTGAACGGTTTGTGGAGGAGTGTTAGAACTTATCTATGATTTGAACCATTGAACTCAACTTTATTTTGTATCTATGTTCTCTGATTGGTTCACGCATATATCTATGAATATATCGATTCAAACGGAGAGTAAAGTTTCGCGCCAAATTGAGTCATCAACCGCATTAAGAGTAGTACACAGTAGTTCATCGATTTCAGCTTCCATCTTAAACTCTCGCAGTGCTCTCAACCGTTTTAACTTCGTTCTGTTCGTTCTGTTAATTAATAAAGTAATTCATGTTTGTGGTTTATATATTTAGTTGTTTTCTTATACTACAAGGACATATAACTAAACCAACCGCAACATTTGGTGACCCCAACGAACACGCGCCCAACGAACACGCGCCCAACGAACACGCGCCCGACGAACACGCGGCCAACGAACACGCGCTCGACAACACACGTCCCATTCACTGGCGTCTAACGAGTCTTAAATCTCACCAACCATCATTGTGTCCTGTGAAGATGTCTAATCCATCTCAAGATACAACGCCATCAATCCAGGTTGACAGAGTTGCTGTGAAAGCACCACCTTTTTGGAAATCCGATCCCAAAGTCTGGTTCTTGCAATTGGAAGCTCAGTTCCAACTCGCAAATGTTACTGTTGATCAAACGAAATTCAACTACGTAGTCAGTGCCGTCGACACGGAGATCTTATCCCAGGTAACAGATATTTTAATTTCTCCTCCTTTGACCAACAAGTATACTGCAATTAAAGAGAGACTAATAAACATTTACTCTGATTCGCATGAACAACGTCTTCGTACATTATTATCAGGCGTTGAATTGGGCGATAAAAAGCCGTCACACCTACTCAACGAAATGAATAGATTAGGTGGCACAGCTCTACCAGAAGACCTTCTTAGAATTTTATGGATGCAACGTCTTCCCGCTCACATACAATCTGTATTAACTACCAGTTCTGACACAATTGAGCAATTAGCCAAAATGGCAGACAAAATTGCCGAAATCGAACCTCGTAGCGTCGCTTCCACAACTGCAAATAACAGCAATTTCGGTGATACAATACAAAAACTAGCAAATGAAATAGCAGAACTTAAATCAGAGTACCGTAGGAATTTTGAGCGTCTAACAAAAAACTTTAATCGGCAATACAGGGACAGCTCAAAAACTCCAAACTCACGTCCGACTAATAGTGATTTATGCTGGTATCACTGTCAGTTCAAAAGCAAAGCCAGGAAGTGTTGTGCTCCTTGCAAATACTTCAAATCGGTCACAAATTCACACCCGAATGTAACAGAAGCAACAAAATTAAAACCCGCGTCGGACAAGCCGAACAACGACGCGGATACTCTTTGTCGCCTAGAATCTCTCAAAAACACCAGTCGTCGATTAATCATTTATGATCCTACAACTAAGATCAAATTTTTAATCGATTCAGGATCTGACGTTTCAATAATTCCACGTTCCTCAGCGAGACTCAAGCCTTCGGAATTTAAATTATATGCAGCCAACAACACTGTTATTGACACCTTTGGCACCAAAACAATAATAACTAGCCTTGGCTTACGTCGATCATTTTCATGGCCATTTATCATCGCCAACACAAAAAACGCTATCATCGGAGCTGATTTTCTTCATCACTTCAATCTTCTTATTGATCTTAGACAAGGTAAATTGATTGATACCTTAACCAAAATCTCTTCACCAGGTATCTCTGCACCTCCATCATTATCTTTATCTACTATTGCTCCAAATTCTAAATTCTCTGACATTCTTAGAGATTTTCGAGGGTTAACGACTTTTGACAACCCTCTTAAGCCCTCAACACGTCCATCTTCAATCAACACCACGCATTATATTGAAACCAATGGACCTCCTGTTTTTGCTAAAGCCCGTCGATTACCCCCTGACAAGCTTCGTATTGCTAAACAGGAATTTGAATATATGTTACAGCAGGGAATCTGCCGTCCCTCTAATAGCCCGTGGGCGAGTCCTCTTCATATGGTTTCTAAAAAGAATGGTCAATGGCGTACGGTAGGTGATTATCGTGCACTCAATAAAATTACCATTCCGGACCGTTATCCCAATCCCATAGATTACGAGCAACTTGCTCACCTTCAACAAGATGATACTGAATTACAACAACTTCTTCAAAATCCTAATTCTACTTCTCTTTTATTACGTCAAATCCAACTCCCGGACACCAATTTTCGCATTTACTGTGACATAAGTCAATCCCAAGTTCGTCCTTTCGTACCATCGCCTCTTCGCAAGTCAATTTTTAACAATTTTCACAACTTGGCTCACCCAGGTATTCGTGCGACCACAAAACTTCTTACAACCAAATTCGTTTGGCCCTCCATTAATAAAGATATTACTCGCTGGACTCGTTCTTGCATAGGTTGCCAAAAAGCAAAAGTACAAAAGCATACTCGTTCTTCCCTACAACAATTGGATCCATCATCGTTTGTTCAACAACTTAAAGAAAAAATCAACCTCCTGCGACCTGTACCTCAACGTCAACGCAGCCAATCAAACATCTTCATCTCTCCAGATCTAAAAATCTGTACACATGTGTTTGTGCGTCGTGATGCGGTCAAGAAACCCCTTCAACCGCCGTTTGATGGTCCGTATCGCGTAGTTAACCGTTCTGAAAAATATTTTACAGTGCATGTTAACGGCAGCAACACAAACATTTCCATAGATCGCCTCAAACCGGCATTTTTACTTAATGATGATCCCATTGCTCACGATCATTCTTATGCTAAAGTGCAACAAGTGTTACAATACCGCAAGAAGCATGTGCAATTTATAAAACATTAAAAACATTGCTTTGTACCAACCAACACTTTTATAATACTCTATTTTTCTATTCTTTTTGTACACAATTTGTTAATTGTTATATTTTTGTACTCTTACCTTTGGTAAGCTGTTGTTTCGTGGCCTTGCCACTGGCGGGAGAGTACTGTGGAGGAGTGTTAGAACTTATCTATGATTTGAACCATTGAACTCAACTTTATTTTGTATCTATGTTCTCTGATTGGTTCACGCATATATCTATGAATATATCGATTCAAACGGAGAGTAAAGTTTCGCGCCAAATTGAGTCATCAACCGCATTAAGAGTAGTACACAGTAGTTCATCGATTTCAGCTTCCATCTTAAACTCTCGCAGTGCTCTCAACCGTTTTAACTTCGTTCTGTTCGTTCTGTTAATTAATAAAGTAATTCATGTTTGTGGTTTATATATTTAGTTGTTTTCTTATACTACAAGGACATATAACTAAACCAACCGCAACAGGTTTGAACCATCGGGTGTTCAGTATGTCATTTTGTGAAATAGTTGAGTGCCCACGTAATAGATGGCGATTTAAAGGTCGTAGAGTGGGTTGCCTAATAAAGAATGCTGTTAAAGCTAGATGTTGAAGGCTAATGGGGAAATCCGTACGAACGTAAATATAAGTGCAAGTGTGCCGGGTGCCGGCAAATATTTCGATTGAAAAGCGTGAAAAAATGTGAAAACCTGATACTCATTATCATTCGAAAACAAAAAGGAAAGAATACACAAATGGAAAACGTATGCAGACACAAATTAATACAAAGAAACAGTTCCTTGTCCAATACTTTCGGTAAGTGTTTCCTTACTAGTGATGGGCACTATCGAATAAAAACTATCGAACTATTCGATAGTTTTTACTATCGATAGTAACTATCGAATAGTTTTTCTTAATGAATGAAAATCACTATCGATAGTAGTAACTTCTATACATCGAATGTAGTTACTGAATTACTAGTAACTAGTAGTTACTTTTTTTATTCGAATACTTTCCAACTATCGAACTGAACGTTGGAGTCGTGGTTGGAATGGGTAAATGATACGTTTGCGCATTGGCTACTACTTCGCTACTTCCTCGTAGCAGAGCCGAATAATATAAACAATTCTATAATTATTAGACGTTATCAATACATACATACATACTTTAAAAACATAATTTTCTATGGCGCCAATTTATACTAGTTAAATATGAGGAAAAATAAAATGCAAATGAATAATTAATAATTTTTAAATTAGTGTAGTTAGGATTGGAGTCATAAATACTTACTATATGCTTGTAATGCGTACTTATAATTACCCAAAAAAAAATTAAATAAGTGTTCAATAACAACACAAAAAGATCGCTTACCTAAGTAAATAAAAATTTTATGAAAGTAATAAGACTTAGAAACCATGTTTTAAGTCGAGGTTATTTATTATTTTCAGCATAACCTGTTTTTTTATCTATACTATACGAATCGTATATTGGTCGGTAAGTATATCTATATGTTCGTATATTTTTAGGTTAGTGATCGAGCTAACCGTCTGCTGCTTGACTATCGTGTAATTGAAAAAATACGCTAACGAATAAAAACTCGAATGAATTATTCGATAGTTATTCAACTATCGATAGTTACTATCGATAGTAAAAACTATCGATAGCGCCCATCACTATTCCTTACTATACGATTGGTTTTATACAAATATCACATAGAAAATAATTACAGTATATTTATTAATCAATAGAATAGGCAGGTCTCAAAAATGGGTTGTTTTATATTTTCAGACGTATTGACCTTTAATTTATAAAACATTGCATATCACCAAAACAACTTTAACCTGAAGTAAAGGATAACGTAAAACGTGAAACACCAATTAATTATTTCTGTAGTTGTTACATTTGTATGTAAATTTGTAATTTCTATTAATTTTCTTATTTATAATTGTAAATTGTATAACTTTATTTGTCCCATATAATAAATAATCTTAATTTAGTTTTTTATTTTTATTTTTGTTGTTACTCCCTCGCATTTTGTTACTGAAGTTATAATTTGACATGTTTTAACCCATATTCTTAAAGAAAACAAAAATTTTCTTTTTGTTAAAGGGTTATTACATGTTACATTATAACTTTTTCATATTAAAATATTACAAAAATAAACAAAATACATTTTTATGATTCATGGCAAATAGTTGAGTGCCCACCTGGCAGACGGCGCTGAAACTCGAATGCTCGAGTGATCCATCTATAAACCTTCTCTAATCTATAGTTTGAACAGAATCAGAATCTAAGAATGTAAACATAACCAAAGATGTGTCAGTTTTAAATTATTTTTGTTAGATTTTTTACGTGTAGTAACAAGAGATAAGTGCAGTAATTATGTTTTTTCAAAAAGAAGAAGTGTCCAATTTAACAGCAAAAAGTGAATTATCTCAAGATGATTTCAATATCGACCGAACAAGTCATTGTCCCGACAAGGAAGATGAGCATTTAGATATTATAAAAATAGAAACTGTTATAAAAGAAGAGGTAGAAGATAATATTGAACTTAATAACAGAATATGGCATTTTTTTGATAAAAAAGATACTACAAAAACTGAACTTTTAAAATTAGATGATACAATAAAACAAGAAACAACTATAAAAACAGAACTGCCAGATAATTATTCTGAGGATGAAACAGAGCTTAATGTAAACAATAATGCAACTCCAGACATAACTAACAATGAAATTAAAACAAGAGAAACATCACATAAATGCACAAAATGTAATAAAACTTTTAAATTCAAATATAAATTGAATGTTCATATTTTAAAGCACACAGCAGAAGAAAGGCCATTTAGATGTGAAACATGTGGACAGAGATTTAACCAAGAGTAAGTAAATATTAATATCATTCTATAACAGGTTTAAAGACTATTACATGCAAATTATTTTTTTATTCAGTCTCCCCAGTTCATTTACCTATGTAGTCCATGATATTTCTCTTTTTCTTGTTCTTCTCATTCTTCATATTTCCTGTATAATCTGCACATTTTGTCTTCTTTTTTTACCATATCATATATATTTTGTTTTTACATCCTGTTCTAAATCTGCTTATATTATCCTCAGCTTGAAAAATAGGTTGGCAATTAATCTATATCTGTAGCAGTAAAAGTGACATACTTATTTTGAGTTCCATACCAGAAACAACCTTTGCTGTTACTTTTCTATCTTACAGTGTTACTTGAATACATTTCTAATTTGCATTTGATCATTATTTTGCGTTAACTCAATTTTACTCATATAATTTTTAGAAATAGCTTGAAGGATCATGAAACGTTGCACATTGGCGAACGTCCATTTGAATGTTTGATTTGCAATAAGCGTTTCATCAGAAAATCAAATTGTATCAATCATATTCGTGTTCATACCGGAGAAAAACCATACGAGTGTCAACTGTGCCAGAAAACATTTCTTCAAAAGAACCATATCGACACACATATACGACTTCGTATGGGAGAAAAACCATTTCAATGTGAAATCTGTGGAAAGAAATTTACCCAAAAGTAAGTAATGTTCAATGTTATAATCGATTAATAAAACTGCCACACATCCAAAATGTAACTCTTATCCCCCTTATTATTTTTAAAGAGGTACTGAAATTGTTCCGAGCTGTTAAAATATCGTCGAATTTCGAATACGTGTCCGGGAAAGCAAAGTAAAAGGCTCTTACATATAATTAGAAAAATCTATACATATAAAATATGTAGTTTTTTCATTCACAATATGCCCTTTTTTATTTTTACATTCATTATAAAAAATTAGAAATCAATTTTAAAATTTCAAATTTGTGAATCCCTTCAAGAAACTTGTTTGTTTTCATTTTTAAAAATATACCTACGTTCAAAAGAAAGTATCATTTTTTTTTTTTTTTTAATTTTTATTGCGACATAATATTTATGTTACTTTATACTGCTAATTTACATGCAGCTTTTACCCCATACTATTAATTTTACTTATATTTTTCAGAAGTGGCTTGAACTTTCATGAAATGATGCATACTGGCGAACGTCCATTTGAATGTTCAATTTGTGGTAAATGTTTCCCCAAAAAATCGAAATTGACCAGTCACGTTCGCGTCCATACCGGAGAAAAACCATACGAATGCAAAGTGTGTCAGAAAAGATTTCCCCAAAAATGCCACCTCAATCGACATATGCGTGTTCATACGGGAGAAAAACCGCACGAGTGCCAAGTGTGTCAGAAAAAATTTCCCGAAAAATGTTATCTCGATCGACATATGCGCGTTCATACAGGGGAAAAACCATATAAATGCAAAAATTGTTTGTGGAAGTTTTCGCAAAGTGCGCATCTTAAGAAGCACATGTTAATGCATACACAAGATTGATGAAAAAATAGTCAGAATTTCTTACATTGCCCAGGAGAATTTTCGTAATGCACATATGTACCTACTTGTAATTTTAACTGAATGTTTTGTCAAATAAATATTTATACCTTCGGTATTTCAAATAATATTCTAAGTATCATACTTTAGTAAGCCGTTGTTTAATAGATTCCATATTTAGATAGTACTTTAATTTTTAGAATTTTTGGAAGTCTGTTTAAAGCATAATTAAAAGCGAAATTGCTAAACGGGTTAAAAGGAAGTTGAATTTTTGAATTTAGTAATTGGTATCGTGTAGGCAAGAGATTGAAAAATCTTGTTAAAAATGTTTGCTGTTGTGAAATCCCTATCATTTAAATTTGCGATGTGTATGTTAGTTTTTTATTTAATGTTCTTTGTTGTGTTGACTATTCATACTGAAAGTTACATGGTAACTCAAATGATATTTTTGGTATTAAAGATAACCAAAATGTTTTTTTCCTTTTTTTACAGAAAATAATTATATACATATAATTATCTTGCAATACCTATGTGACTGCAATGATTTAATGGTGATATGAGTCCCTTTCTTTTCATGTTGTAATGCAGTGTCTGAACCTCTGATTCATTTTAGCAATAATGGAATGAAAATTAGAAGCAGCGATTGTATGGTGAATAAACAACTATTTGAAAAACATAGTCAGGAACTCTGGAACTAAAGGTAAGTGAGTCACTGAATTTAATAAATGAACTGCTTGCAGTCAAAAACATCCCATGAAAAACTTTAAATGTAAAAAATGCCAAATCTTGCAAAGTTGTGAGATCTCATCTAAAGCAAAGTAAGCAATTTAATAATTTTGTAATACAATATAATAAAGTAAAATTCTTAGAAAACTATTTTTACTTTGAAAATTGACGGTTCATTCTCTTTTTAATATAAGAGTTAGGTTAGAGTGTCTCCAATTTGAGGGTTGAAATCTTTGTTAGATTTTAATTTCCACATAAAAAAACAGTACCACATGATTGTAGGTACCTTGTGAGTACTACCAATCTGCATTAACACCATGTCTGAACTTATGTGTATCATAATGTAAAAAATTACCAACTGTTGAAATTAGCCGTAGTTTAAGCTAAAAATAAACAATTCAATCGTGATCAAGTTTTTGTTTAAAATACTTATTAAGCATTTATATTTCTAAAGAAAGAAATTTGCTAGAACAGTTGGTTACGATTAATTCGTTACTTTAAAAAATTCTGAGAGTTAAAGTTGTCAATTTTCTATCCTTATTTAGCTTCAAAGAAAAGTCCTAAAGGTGCTTCTGATTCCCCTCAAAGTAATGAAAACAAATAGAGTAAAGTCTACTGTAATAGAATGTTCTTGGCATAGAATGTATTACATTTGGACACAGGAGTTTGCAGGATAAAAATGGATGGTAAGAAAAATAATCTAAGAATATTTTTGGGGTTTTGTGTTTGCTTGTTAAACTATTTTAAATTATTAAAAGTTAATTTAATTAAGGAGAGAATAATTAAAGTTAATAACTTTAAAATCTGCCCTCATGGAGCTTTAACACTCAAATATCGTATTTATTCTCTAATACATTAGTATCTCCCTCTTTAAACAAAATAATGTTCCAAACGCATCATAGTTATCTAGGATAATCTAGTATTGTTATAGTGTAGATGCAATATCAACCCTCAATTTAAAAACATCAGCGTTTTTGTTTCTTAATTAATTAGTATATCCCTTATAAAATAAACTAAATGTACCAAAATACATTATCAATTGTCTTAAAGTTAAAAATTATGGGGGTGCAATTTCAACTTTCAAATTAAAAACAATAATGTATTTTTATTTTTGGTAAATTACTAACATCTATGTTAAACAAACTGGAAGTGCCGAAATGCATTAAAGATGTCTAGTAGAATCGAGTAAGGGATTTTTATAGTTAGAAATAACGGGGGCACAATTTCAACCCCAATTTTAAAACATCCAGTAAAACAATTTTATAGTTAGAAATTACCGGAATGCAGTATCAAACCTTAATTTATTATTTTTTATTAATAAGGAACATGTTTTAATTAATTTCAAATATTTCGCGCGTATTTAGCATATATCGGGCCCCCTTGCGCGGACTTCAGTATCATACGGATAATCTCGTTACCAGTTGCATTTTTAACTTTTTTTATTAAATCACAAAAAATTCTTTTATCATAAATAGGGGTTATTTAAAATTTATGAAAATGTGTTTATAAATTGAAATTTGCACAACTACCAGCTATTTAGCAAAAGAAAGTGGTAGGTGATATATTTTTTATAATCTTGTCAATGACCTATCCCAATAATCATGTCAGTGATGTATTTCCATCCGTTGTCCGTCGATCTGTAGGTGTTATCTTCATTTTTAAAAAGAAATTTTGGAAAAAGTAATAGTACATCCAAAATTTATATCACAATAGATTCTGGAGTTTTTATTTTATACATGGTACGTATATTTCTATTCGAAGGACGGTTTATTTACACAATTTATATAATTTATGCAAATGTTCATTACGGATTTCAGTCGGCCATATTTAATAATTTAGAAATGATTTAGAAGTTAAGTTTGTTTGTGCCGACATAAAAAAGATAATCTTCTAGTACTTATAAAGAAATTGTAAGAAAGTGGAAGCGTCAAATACACATACATGCATACGGCCATACTTTGGCTTTATTATTTTTGATAGTATTGCTTTTTAATAATACTTAAATTGTATAAGGAGTAATTTGAGCAATACTGCACTTTCATTCATTTATTATTTTTGTTCACAGACATCCACTTGTCTTCCTTTCTATCGTCAACAGTTCCTCATAGCAAATAACCATCACAACATCAACTCTAATGCTAACAAAAGAACTTTTGAAATGGAACTGTTTATTTTTTAGGCGCATGAGGAGGTTGCAAGGCAAGACAGATTCCATTAAGCATAAAGCAGGAGTGCAGAGGATGCGTTTGTTATCTGGAGAGAATGATGACAGGCACAACGTGTTTTGCTAAGCTATGGAATTGTTTATTTTTTGTAACTATGAGGAATTTGCAAAGCAAGATAGATGGTAAGAGAACTAATTTAACAATTAAATTTTAATTTTGGTAGTAATGCAAAAAAGAACACCTAAATAATTAATCCATTCAGTTATAATTAATTTGTTAATTCAAAGTAAACGCTTATAAAATAGTGAAGAAAAGAAATAAACGTTATTTTTTTCTCCATTTAGCTTGAGAGAGGCGTCTTGAGGGTGACTTTCTTTTCTGGAGAGAAGGATAACAATCACGACGTGAAGTGTTTAGCTAAAAAGAGAGTTAAGTTACGGAATTTGTTCATTTTGGGCATATGAGGAGTTTGTAGGGCACATTATATGGTAAGAAAGAATATTTTTGAAGTTCTATGTTTGGTCTGATAAACTATTCTAAAGTAAACATTTATAGGGGGTGGTTTAGATAACCCTCCCATTAAAATTTCATGGGCTTCCAAAATTAGCAATTATGAGTTTTCAATAAATTCCATTAAATTATCTTCGTTATTTTAAATGAAACGCCCTGTTTGATTTTGGATTCGCTTTTTTAATATTTTATGTTTCATTTAGCTAATCGTGTAATTAATTCGTTTATTTTTGGCCATTTCTACAGATTCACCGACAATTTAAACAGAATTAAGTTCGTATTTGATGATAATGCTGGATACTAATGGTGTTATCCATTTTATTTGAATTTGGTTTTATGTGAAATGTCCACTTTGCAAAATTATGCAGTTAATACACGACGAACGAGTGAGAACAATGTGAAATGTTCTGTAAATAATATAGGCAAGAATAGGTTAGGTTGAATTAAAATGTTAACATTTATTATAAACTATTTTTATTTTCATTAGTTGAATTTGCTAGTTTTTCTTCAGTAGTATAAATTATACCTAAATACACTTTGATAATCTTTTGTTTTACAGGAAAGCTGTGGGGATTCTGGATCCAGAATGTAGCAGTAATGGAAGTAAACAAAAGTGTTGCTTTTCTTACGGAGTCTGAACCAGCATCTGGTATTATAGAAAGGATTTATAGCCGTGTAGCATGTAAGTAACCATTTTAATTAGATATATATATCTTAATTTCTTAAATATTTGTAACTTGTTTTCAATGGTAAAGTTGTGTCTTCAGAATTTTTAAAAACAGTTCACCAAAATTGTTTATATATTTTCTTTCTAAAAATTTGCCTGTTGTCGTTTATAGCGTCACTACATATTTCTATGGTTATGTCTATCATTCATAGATTAAGTTGATAGATGCGTTACAGGTTACAGTCATGTGGTCGTCATTGTAGGTTATCCTTTGCTGTTTGATTTTGGATTCGCTTTTTTAATATTTTATGTTTCATTTACCTAATCGTGTAATTAATTCGTTTATTTTTGGCCATTTCTACAGATTGACCGACAATTTAAACAGAATTAAGTTCGTATTTGATGATAATGCTGGATACTAATGGTGTTATCCATTTTATTTGAATTTGGTTTTATGTGAAATGTCCACTTTGCAAAATTATGCAGTTAATACACGACGAACGAGTGAGAACAATGTGAAATGTTCTGTAAATAATATAGGCAAGAATAGGTTAGGTTGAATTAAAATGTTAACATTTATTATAAACTATTTTTATTTTCATTAGTTGAATTTGCTAGTTTTTCTTCAGTAGTATAAATTACACCCAAATACACTTTGATAATGTTTTGTTTTACAGGAAAGCTGTGGGGATTCTGGATCCAGAATGTAGCAGTAATTGAAGTAAACAAAAGTGACCTTTTCTTACGGAGTCTAAACCAGCATATGATATTACAGAAAGGATTTACAGCCGTGTAACATGTAAGTAACCATTTTAATTAGATATATATATATATATTTTATCTTAATTTCTTACATATTTGTAACTTGTTTTCAATGGTAAAGTTGTGTTTTCAGAATTGTTAAAAACAGTTCACCAAAATAATTTATAATTTTTTTTCTACAAATTTGCCTGTTGTCGTTTATAGCGCCATTACATATTTCTATGGTTATATCTATCATTCATAGATTAAGTTGATAGATGCGTTACAGTTTACGGTCATGTGGTAATCATTTTAGGTTATCCTTTGTTGTTTGATTTTGGATTCGCTTTTTTAATATTATTTTATATTTTATTTACTTCATCATGTAATTAATTCGTTTGTTTTTGTCAATTTCTATAGATCGACCGACGATTGAGAAAGAATTAAGTTCGTTTTTGATGATCATGCTAAAGAGTAATGAGCTACAAGACTAATGGTGTTATTTCTTTTGAATTTGGTTGTACGTGGAATTTTCACCTTGCAACATCATGCAGTTAACATTCGAGGGATAAATTAAAATTACGTGAAATATCCTGCATACAATTAAGGTAAGAATAAATTACAATTAGTTGTAAATTACTCATTGTTAATCTTTTGCCACTGTATCTGTTTCAGACCTGCGTTGGAGAAGACAAGGAATGAAGATCCGTCCCGTAGTTAGTTCCTTATTTATTTGAATTACTTTTTATTTTGCTTGTTCTCTTGCTTACCTCTTCGCTTTGCTTACTGCAATTCTTACTATCACGCTTCGCATTTACCCTACAAGATCCGCAGGATTCAACGTTTCGTTATCTTGCTTGTTCCTTCTCATCTAAGGCGTAGTAGCGGAGGCCTCCCCGAGCGACTTGCCTTAGACTTAGCTTTTTAGTTGTTCTTTGAAGTGTCTTATACACTTCTCGCGGTCTACTCGAACGTCACTTCCTTTCAGACTGTTTGGTGTGGGTTATCTGGAATAGAAGCAATAGGCGACTGCCCAGCTCTCACAGACGACATCTGTCCAATCTTTTCTACCAAATTTCTATTAGTTTTTGCCGTTAGTCCTTTGTAGTTTAGTTAATTAATGCACTGCACTATTCGCTTACAGGTAAAGGACACCGAACGAAGACATCATATTGCTTTACTTTTCTTGTATTCTCTTTGATATTTCGTTTGGTTTTTTGTCTTTTTCTCTTACAGATATTTATTTGTTATTTTATAAACTGTTATGTTAATATTTTATACGATGTATTTGGGATAAAAAGCTAAGCTCCTCTGATACTTTTTATATTTTTTCCAAATTGACTTTTTGGCCCATTTGTTACAACTAAATTGAATTTTAATAATGAAAAGTAACTGGCGGATAAGGGTGTAGTTATAAGGGAGTGATGTGGAGGCTACAGAGTATTAGAGGGGATTTTTGCTCCAAATATAGCGTTTAAATATTAGTATAAAGGATTTTTAGTTTTTCGTGTTGTAATAAATACTGAAAAAGTGGTAGGAGTTGTTGGTAGTCGTACTGAATTAATTTATTCATAATATTGAACTTGTGGGAATATTAATTTAACCCTTTTTAATATACATAACAATAGAATAATGTGAGAAAATCAATTAAGTACACCGAACAACTTGCTCACGTTTCTTGAGTATTGATTAAAATATGAACTACTTGTAAACTTTTCTAATGATCTAATGATTAAATATTAAAATTGCTAATTTTGTACTACTGCATTTCTAAAAGTACATGAATAATGCCATGTACATAATTTTGTCTCGATTGTAACAATATCTTGTTAAAATGTATTATTGTATTTCTTAGTGATCGTTGTTAATGTAAACATAATTTTAAAATAATGTAAGAACCAAATGGAATAATAAATGTATCTACTTTAAGAATTGTTTTAATTAATAAAAGAAATAGTTACAATAGTATCAACTTATGCTCTCCTAATACAAAGGTATTAAATTGGTTGAAAATGACAATTTTGACTGTCAAATTATTTGTTGATCAGACCTCGCATAGGCTTAGCAACTGAATTTTTTCTTAAATTTTGACAATTTGTATCAGGAGAACATAGGTCCAAAGAGGAATTTCTCACTTTGTTGTCAAATTATTTGTAGATTAGACCTCGTATAGGCTTAGTAACTGAAATTTCTCTTAAATTTTGACCCTTCGTATCAGGAGAGCATAAGTACGAGGAGGTATTTTAAAAAAAAATTGTACCATATTTACAAGGTCTGATCAATAAATAATTTAACAAAAAAGTTTGAAAAATACTTCCTTGGACTTATGCTCTCCTGATACAAATGGTCAAAATTTAAGAAAAATTTCACTTGCTAAACCTTTACGAGGTCTGATCAAAAAATAATTTGACAACCAAAATTTTTATTTCTGAACACTTATGCTTTTGTATTAGGAGAGCATAAGTGGCTCTCGGTCTTTTTCTAGAAATATGTATTAAGAACCTTTCATTCATGAAGTGACCACTACACACATTATTAAAAAAACCGACGCATATAATATTAATCGATTTATTAATTACACCAGTGATTTACATTTGGCGACAAATATACCTACTTATAATACTTATTCATCGTACAGAAAATATTTTAATACCTCACACTCATATAATACATTCACTACAGTCCAGAAATTAACGTCAAAACAATAACATTAAACATAACATTGTTATATTAATGCAACAATTCATAAAGTACAAAATAAAAGATTTAAAAAAGAAAATACAAAGCAAATCAAATACAATAAATTATGACAAAAGTACATAAGCTGTTGTATGAATGTATGTTTTATCAATTAGATCATTAGAAAAGTCTACAAGTCGTTCGTATTTTAATAAATACTCAAGAAAAGAGAGCAATTTGTTGTTCGTTGTACTACCAACAACTCCTGGCACTTTTTCAGTATTTATTTCAACACGAAAAACTAGTAATCTTTAATACTAATATTTAAACGCTATATTTGGAGCAAAAATCCCCTCTAATACTCTGTAGCCTCCACATCACTCCCTTATAACTACACCCTTATCCGCCAGTTACTTTTCATTATTAAAATTCAATTTAGTTGTAACAAATGGGCCAAAAAGTCAATTTGGAAAAAATATAAAAAGTATCAGAGGAGCTTAGCTTTTTATCCCAAATACATCGTATAAAATATTAACATAACAGTTTATAAAATAACAAATAAATATCTGTAAGAGAAAAAGACAAAAAACCAAACGAAATATCAAAGAGAATACAAGAAAAGTAAAGCAATATGATGTCTTCGTTCGGTGTCCTTTACCTGTAAGCGAATAGTGCAGTGCATTAATTAACTAAACTACAAAGGACTAACGGCAAAAACTAATAGAAATTTGGTAGAAAAGATTGGACAGATGTCGTCTGTGAGAGCTGGGCAGTCGCCTATTGCTTCTATTCCAGATAACCCACACCAAACAGTCTGAAAGGAAGTGACGTTCGAGTAGACCGCGAGAAGTGTATAAGACACTTCAAAGAACAACTAAAAAGCTAAGTCTAAGGCAAGTCGCTCGGGGAGGCCTCCGCTACTACGCCTTAGATGAGAAGGAACAAGCAAGATAACGAAACGTTGAATCCTGCGGATCTTGTAGGGTAAATGCGAAGCGTGATAGTAAGAATTGCAGTAAGCAAAGCGAAGAGGTAAGCAAGAGAACAAGCAAAATAAAAAGTAATTCAAATAAATAAGGAACTAACTACGGGACGGATCTTCATTCCTTGTCTTCTCCAACGCAGGTCTGAAACAGATACAGTGGCAAAAGATTAACAATGAGTAATTTACAACTAATTGTAATTTATTCTTACCTTAATTGTATGCAGGATATTTCACGTAATTTTAATTTATCCCTCGAATGTTAACTGCATGATGTTGCAAGGTGAAAATTCCACGTACAACCAAATTCAAAAGAAATAACACCATTAGTCTTGTAGCTCATTACTCTTTAGCATGATCATCAAAAACGAACTTAATTCTTTCTCAATCGTCGGTCGATCTATAGAAATTGACAAAAACAAACGAATTAATTACATGATGAAGTAAATAAAATATAAAATAATATTAAAAAAGCGAATCCAAAATCAAACAACAAAGGATAACCTAAAATGATTACCACATGACCGTAAACTGTAACGCATCTATCAACTTAATCTATGAATGATAGATATAACCATAGAAATATGTAATGGCGCTATAAACGACAACAGGCAAATTTGTAGAAAAAAAATTATAAATTATTTTGGTGAACTGTTTTTAACAATTCTGAAAACACAACTTTACCATTGAAAACAAGTTACAAATATGTAAGAAATTAAGATATATATATATAATATATATCTAATTAAAATGGTTACTTACATGTTACACGGCTGTAAATCCTTTCTGTAATATCATATGCTGGTTTAGACTCCGTAAGAAAAGGTCACTTTTGTTTACTTCAATTACTGCTACATTCTGGATCCAGAATCCCCACAGCTTTCCTGTAAAACAAAACATTATCAAAGTGTATTTGGGTGTAATTTATACTACTGAAGAAAAACTAGCAAATTCAACTAATGAAAATAAAAATAGTTTATAATAAATGTTAACATTTTAATTCAACCTAACCTATTCTTGCCTATATTATTTACAGAACATTTCACATTGTTCTCACTCGTTCGTCGTGTATTAACTGCATAATTTTGCAAAGTGGACATTTCACATAAAACCAAATTCAAATAAAATGGATAACACCATTAGTATCCAGCATTATCATCAAATACGAACTTAATTCTGTTTAAATTGTCGGTCAATCTGTAGAAATGGCCAAAAATAAACGAATTAATTACACGATTAGGTAAATGAAACATAAAATATTAAAAAAGCGAATCCAAAATCAAACAGCAAAGGATAACCTACAATGACGACCACATGACTGTAACCTGTAACGCATCTATCAACTTAATCTATGAATGATAGACATAACCATAGAAATATGTAGTGACGCTATAAACGACAACAGGCAAATTTTTAGAAAGAAAATATATAAACAATTTTGGTGAACTGTTTTTAAAAATTCTGAAGACACAACTTTACCATTGAAAACAAGTTACAAATATTTAAGAAATTAAGATATATATATCTAATTAAAATGGTTACTTACATGCTACACGGCTATAAATCCTTTCTATAATACCAGATGCTGGTTCAGACTCCGTAAGAAAAGCAACACTTTTGTTTACTTCCATTACTGCTACATTCTGGATCCAGAATCCCCACAGCTTTCCTGTAAAACAAAAGATTATCAAAGTGTATTTAGGTATAATTTATACTACTGAAGAAAAACTAGCAAATTCAACTAATGAAAATAAAAATAGTTTATAATAAATGTTAACATTTTAATTCAACCTAACCTATTCTTGCCTATATTATTTACAGAACATTTCACATTGTTCTCACTCGTTCGTCGTGTATTAACTGCATAATTTTGCAAAGTGGACATTTCACATAAAACCAAATTCAAATAAAATGGATAACACCATTAGTATCCAGCATTATCATCAAATACGAACTTAATTCTGTTTAAATTGTCGGTGAATCTGTAGAAATGGCCAAAAATAAACGAATTAATTACACGATTAGCTAAATGAAACATAAAATATTAAAAAAGCGAATCCAAAATCAAACAGGGCGTTTCATTTAAAATAACGAAGATAATTTAATGGAATTTATTGAAAACTCATAATTGCTAATTTTGGAAGCCCATGAAATTTTAATGGGAGGGTTATCTAAACCACCCCCTATAAATGTTTACTTTAGAATAGTTTATCAGACCAAACATAGAACTTCAAAAATATTCTTTCTTACCATATAATGTGCCCTACAAACTCCTCATATGCCCAAAATGAACAAATTCCGTAACTTAACTCTCTTTTTAGCTAAACACTTCACGTCGTGATTGTTATCCTTCTCTCCAGAAAAGAAAGTCACCCTCAAGACGCCTCTCTCAAGCTAAATGGAGAAAAAAATAACGTTTATTTCTTTTCTTCACTATTTTATAAGCGTTTACTTTGAATTAACAAATTAATTATAACTGAATGGATTAATTATTTAGGTGTTCTTTTTTGCATTACTACCAAAATTAAAATTTAATTGTTAAATTAGTTCTCTTACCATCTATCTTGCTTTGCAAATTCCTCATAGTTACAAAAAATAAACAATTCCATAGCTTAGCAAAACACGTTGTGCCTGTCATCATTCTCTCCAGATAACAAACGCATCCTCTGCACTCCTGCTTTATGCTTAATGGAAAAGAAAAAATACCTACCTACTTTACTTTCTTTAAATCAGTTAGGTGCTATTTACCATCTGTCTTGCCTTGCAACCTCCTCATGCGCCTAAAAAATAAACAGTTCCATTTCAAAAGTTCTTTTGTTAGCATTAGAGTTCATGTTGTGATGGTTATTTGCTATGAGGAACTGTTGACGGTAGAAAGGAAGACAAGTGGATGTCTGTGAACAAAAATAATAAATGAATGAAAGTGCAGTATTGCTCAAATTACTCCTTATACAATTTAAGTATTATTAAAAAGCAATACTATCAAAAATAATAAAGCCAAAATATGGCCGTAGGCATGTATGTGTATTTGGCGCTTCCGAGAGGCTGGTCGCGTTACACTATGCATTACTGTCATTATAAATTTCGAATTAAAAAACTTTGGTAAAATTTAAATCTATCACATATGATCAAGCTTAGCGAACATCTATGAAAGTCAATGAGATGATGCACCCTCCACAGGTGTTAACAACCAAGGTTGTGAAGGATAATCTGAATCTCCTTCAATTAAACTAAGACGTAATTTGTGATATTTGCAACTATTTATGTATAAATTTACCGAACAACTACAACCCACGTTCATTATTGTTGTATGTCTCTTGCATATGGTCAAATACATTTGACATAGTCCATATTGCAGTCCTGCATTGATCCAGGATACCGGGCATTACAATATAAAATTCTTAAATTTGAATCACATATCTGAAAGGCAAGAAGATTTCAGGTTAAACTGTTTTACAACATACTGCAGTATTACATACGAGTTGACAATTGATGTTATGAAAACCTTTCCTGTTTAAATATGCAAATCCTGGATGCAGAGGATGAGTATTGCATGGTGCAACAATAGCCACATGCGTGCAATCGATGCAGCTAGTGACAACTGGGAAGTTGTATTTCTCCATAAATCTGAAATATTTTACTAGGTATCTTAAACTACAAATATAATATACAGAAGTTTTAACCTTTTTCTTGAAGTGTCCTTGGAAATTTTATGTATCGATTAGCCAGATGTAAAGAAATAACACTAGGTACTTAATCAATACAATGGCTAACCATAGTTTGTGACAAAGTCACTGATAAATGTTGTTCTGCACACTTATGGTAGCTTCCATGTGCATAAAATAATAATGCACAAAAACCTATTATATTAGCTGTCAATGGAAAATGTTGGATTTGTAAATTTTATTAGCCGTAGGCTATTTATTAATAATAAATAAATAAATAAATAATAAAAGAGGTGTCAATAATAATTTCACTAGTTATGTGTAATGAAATGCAACATACTCTTAAATGTTTCAGTACACAGGTACTTCTAATGGGTTCCCTTAGAAATGGACTTATTTCATTTATGAAATCCATTGCAATTCCCTTTGGTAAACGATACAGTTTCGTAAACAGTTTATCGGGAATTGTAAATGGATTACTGGCATCCCGAATTTCTCGCCGATGCATGTTATGCAGTTGCCTAAACAAAAAAGTACAGTTAAATTGTTAATACTTCACGGATGATTATTTACCTTTGTAGTTCACGTTTCACTTCTGCAATTTGAAATCCTAGGTTGAAATCTATATTATTCATTTTTCTTCTTCATTTCTTTCTATACGCACTCCACAAACATCTCTCAATTCAAATAAGAGGTTATTTCGGTTATTTTGATGTTATTTTACGTGTCAACAACGGGCGCATGTGCAAAGAGATTTCGACGATCGAAATAACGATTTCGAAATCTTCAGTGCTAGGTTCAGTGCAGTCAGGATGCAGGGTCACATTTCGATTGACCTACTACATTCCTCTACATTTCGATTCGTGAGGATACGGAAACAGAATACCGATTTCGATTTGGTATAATTTCTATTCTACCCTACCACTTTATACATATATGACTGAATCATAGATCATAAATTAATCATAGAAAACTGGTCAAACTTTTGCTGATCTGATACCGATCACTTTGTACACAGATTACTAATGAAAGCACCTCATTATTCTTCTACTTTTTTAATAATTAAAATAAAGTAAACAGTTTTTGTAATAACTTATTAATAAACGAATTTATACCGTACATTTATACGAATTGTGTAATTTTGCTCTATAAAGTGAATTTGACTAGTAATAAACAATTAATAATCGACAGTTATTTTACTAAGAGTGAACAGAGAAACACACAAAACGGAAACAGCATTGTTAAATTAAACTTCATTGTTAAAACTTTTTAAACCTCTACGTAAATTTTATTTGAAAAATACTTATAGAAACATGGAAGAACAGGACGAAGGAGGTTTAGAGAATGTTAGAAACATTCAATTAATGATAATTTTGAATAATCAAGAAATAAAAGCCAACGAACAATATATCTTCCGTAAGTACTGTATATTCAAATGGTGCCTTTTTATCTAAAAATAATGTTTTTTGTTAGATAAAAAAGTGGAGATTGAAAAATTAGATACTAAATGCGACGAACAGAAACAAGAAATCGCCGCGTTAGAAAAAAAATACATTTCATTGACTTCTGCTAGGATTCAATCCGAAAATTCCCTTTCTATGTAAGCATAATTTTTATTTAAAAAGATTGTATCATTCATAAGTGTTATTTATTATTCGAGCATGATGTCCGTAATTTAGGATCGGCAAGGACACCGTTCCAGTAGTTTGTTCAACGTTTCACCAACTACCTTGTCTGCTTCAGTATATGTATAACTGTAGCAAAGAACTTGCTACACTCCTTGAAAATGCCAAACACGGTACTTAGTGAAACGTTGGATAAATTATTCCATTATATTATAGGTGTTCTTATCGAAGAAAATCGATTTACAATTTTTATATACATAATTACTAATTTAAACTTTATTAATTTGAGATCTAATGAATGTTTAAAAACAATGAGTGATCATATAATAATAATGCATCAAGAGAAAGAAAAGGAAGAGGAACTTCTTGAAAGCTTTAAAAATAAATATGCAGATGTAATTAAAGAATTTAACGAAGAATATGAAAAAATGAGAAAAGAATACGAGGAGAATACACCTGGTTACAAAAAATTAAAAGAATTGGAGGAAAAGAACACACAATTAAAAGCAGAAATAAATGTGTTAGAGAATAATATAGCAACAGAGAAAAATATTAGAAAAGAATCTACAGAAGTAAAAAAGCGAGAATTTTATAACGCTATAGTTCAGTTCGCAGAGACCGTTCTTTCTTATAAGAAAAATAAAGAGACCTTCATGTTATGTAAACAATTAGAGAAAGAAGAGATTGAACTTCTAAAGAAATATTCAGAGCTTGAAAAGCAGAGTAAGAATTTAAAAATATTTTATTTTAATTGCATATTTCAAAAATAAAAACTTTATTTTCAGATTTATTTAGAAGAAGAAGCTCTTTTGTTATCCCAAAAGTACCTCCACCATTTCAGGTTAGTATAACATATGTACAAATGGTCACCAACCACACCAATGTAATTCCTCTTCAAAGAATAAGCAATTAAAAATATTATTTTTTCTACAGATGTCACACTTTCGCTCCCTTCCATTTTCTCGTGCCCTATCAAATACAGTCCCAATGTCACCAAGAAAATATAGCCTGCTTCAAAACGAGAGTACGTTAATTTAAAATATGTATTTAAAATTAATAAATTAAAATTTAATTCAAAATTTCAGAATCAACACATAAAGAGATTATTGAGGATATGAAAAGGCGGAAACTTAATCCATTAACTGAACAAAATCAAAATAAAGATTTAAATGGTTCACAAAAGTCAGTCGGTCAGTTCGATACGAGCCCGTATTTTCAAAATTTACCTGGAAGCACTTCTCAAAATGTGCAAAACGAAGAACATGATTCAATAAAAACATTTAATAAAAATCGTGAAAAAATAAAAGTTATCGATGTTGCAGTGATACCTGCATCTCCTGCTACATTCAAAAATACAATTTCTAACAAAACCCAAAACACAAACAATAATACCTTCATTCAAAAATCAAATCTCCCACCTTTACCCTACGAAGGGGGACAATTTAGAGACCCAAAAATTAAATTTGATCCTAATAACAGTAGCCAACCAAAGACTACTTTTTTGAATAAATATGCAATTAATAGTCATTCGTTAGAAATAGCACAAAACAAAAACATTTTTAGATATCAAAAATCGATAACAGCTACTGACGATGAGCCAATTAACACCCAAGATTTGTTATTTTCCCAAGATTCTGTGACAAATCAATTTAAAGATAGTCAAACTGGACTAACTCCTGAAATGCTTAGATTTAAAATACCACCAGAAAAGACAAATCAAATCAATAGTGAAGAAAATAGAGAAAACGATGAAGTACAGGGCGATGACTCTAATGATCAGGGGACCGAAGGCCAACCTTTTAATTATAACAAAGGCAACTGCACTAATAAAGTAAGTAGAAAGTTATAAGAGATATTTTATTAACTAAATTTGACTTTATCAAAGAGTATGGGCAAATATAATGTTGCAGAAGCCAAAAGGGTCCGAGGCCTGTAATGTTTGTTATTAAAAATAATATTTTTTTCATAAAAAGGATTTTTCATTATTTTAATTGTATATCTGGTAATAACGTAAAAATATAAAAATAAGTGTTTAACTTCAATTTTACTAAAACACTATAAAATAAAATAAAATTACAGTGTTGTAGTGAAATTAGGATAAGACCTTTTTGTTTTTATTACTTCCATCACTGTAAGAAACTCTCATTTTTTATAAAAAGCATTATTTTTTTTGTTGCACCACCTTATCCGGCAAGACCCTTTACAGACAAATTATGTCTCGCAACATTTAATTTAAATAAATTATTAGTGCATATTTTTTTCAGTCTTTAAATAATTCCTTTAATATTGAGTCAAGCTTCAGATACGAAAATGCTAATAATAATTCTTTTATTTTTGGACAATTCAACAAACCAAATGAAATTCCATATTTTCAACCTGGGGATGTTTCAAACCAACCAAATGGTAAAAATTACAATAAAATAAGACAAATTATCGTTACAATAGGTACTTTACAGTTTCAGGTATTGGAATGCAACATTACATGGATACTGAAAACGGTAATTGTCAATAAATAATGAATCATCTCCAAACGTTTTCGATTTTTACATTTTTTAAATTTTAGAAAACTACGTATGTTCTCCGATTAATTCATTTTTGTTAAATACTAGCAACGGAAAAGAAGACAAAGACGAAAATAAAAATAAACAAGCCAATGACTTTTTCTTTAAATTTGGAGAGTCTACCTCAAATAATGGTCCTTCTGGGCAAAAGAAACTTTTTGATATGTTTTACTGAACTTCAAAAAATTGCGTTTAAATAGGTAAGTTATGTTTAAATAGAACATGTTATTAGTAACCTTTGTTCAATGTTATTTTTCTGTTTGTTCATTTTCTTTTTATTCTGAAATAAATAAATTAAGTTTGGAAATTATTCCATAGTTATCTTTCCTACCGTAAAAAACTATTTTCACCTTTAAAGAAACACATGATAATACATTAATGTTGATATTAAAAAAAAATAAAACATAAATCATATATTACCTAAAAGTTTATATTTTAGTGATTGAAACAAATTTAATTCAGGAGAAATTTTTCTCTAAGGGTAAAAGGTCATCTACTGCGCATGCGATATTGCTACATAGAAACGTATTATATTGTTCAATTTTTTACTTTTTAGATCGACTTAAAAAAGATGAATACAAAATCTTTACAAAACGCCAACTTTCTTATTAATTGCTTCCTAAAATTATATGTATCATGTATATTATCAGATTTGGCCTCACAGTCACAACTAGATAGGTACATGTCAACCACTACTTATTTTAAGTTTATGTTTTTTCTATATGTATAAAAATTACCACTATTTGAAAATTACTGACAATGTGCACAAAACATAAAATGTTTTAATAAAAAACAGGCGGCACGTATTTAATAAATAAGACACTGTATATTATGACTTTGCCAACAAAGCCCCGGCATTGGGCCTCATATAATTGCCTAATAATCTCGAAAGGCCTTATAGCTGCATTACAACCAAACTGATTGAATCCGAATATGTTACGAAAAACTATTTATAGTTGCATTTCTTTTTGCCCTCATCTACCCAACAGTATAAATTTCAGGAGTGGTTAGTGATTGCTCTATTGTGGATTGCTTCTCACTATTTCAAGAGCTATATAATTATTTATTTCAAAATTATAAAGCCAAAGGGCTTCCAGTTATCAATTACATATTTTGAAAAATGCTTCAAGCACTTTAAAAACTTAATGTTCTTTTTTAAAACATATAATAAATAATAAATTAAATCGTCTTGAAAGGACTGTAAGCACCAGTAAACCGAGTCATACTGACTATTGTAACCGGAGTTGCACTAAGCTTTAGTGCTTAATGCTTAAAAATGTGCTTCCAGTCTTTCGGGGCTTAGAAACATCGTTCGTGAACAAATTATTGAGGTTTGCTAAGAAAATTACTTTACAATTTGAAACTCAAAAATGGTATGGTTCTATTTTAATGTGCTTGAAGTCTTCTCACTTTACTGTCCAAATTATTTGGTAATAGTAGTCCCTAAATTTCAAAATATGATTAGGGTTTCAAGAATCAAATCACATGAAGCAAAGACTTTGGGCTTGAACCTCTTTTTATAATTTTTTGCTACTTTTGTTGTTGTTGCAGATAATAATCGGACCAAAACCTAACCTGACCTTGGTTGTTTCAGGCGCTTATTTGAGCCTTCAATATTTTGGTTACTTCATATCAATGTAACCAGCTAATGACGGCATAAAGAATGATTAGGAACTACAGGTTGCGTCATAACAACAAAGGTTACGGTTGTGTTTGGTTATAAATAAAAATATATGTATAAAAGTTAAGTAAGTGCCAGGTGGAACGATCATTTTGGTTGTAATTATATTTAGGCTAATGGGTTCTGATTTTGGATATATTAAAATCATTGATGAGTACATTGTAGGTTAGAATAGAATAGTAATACAAGATCACACTTTTGCACGTACCTAGAAATTTTGACTAGTGTTTTGTTTAAAATTTGAGACCGTAGAACTTATCCTCGACTAACCTAAAAGTATCATAGTCCAAACTCTTCAAAAAAAACTTGACGTGTCAGTCGCCTAGCTGGGTTTTAGGCCTGAAATAGAAAAAAAACTACCATATACAAACAATTGCTAATATATTAAAGATATTTATTCATGATTTATATAAAAGTATGAGAAACATGAAAATTATCAGTAGGTATGGTACGATTTGACGATTGTCCTTTAATTTTTTTTACCTATACAAAATAAAAAAAAGAAGGAAAAACAGTGTCAGAAAATGATCTTACCATATGACGGCACAATAGGCACTTAAAAACTTTAATAATGGGAATGTAAATGTTTAATAAACACAAAAAATAATGGCATTACGCGTCATATCATTAGATATAGAAAAGTATACACAAAGTATAGTCCGATTTTCTATAATATAAGCATAGAAAATTCTGTTACACACAAATAAATATACCGGATTTACAACAAAAAGTTAACAAAAACAATAAAATTAATATTAAAATGTTCATTAATAATTGATCAATTTTGTAATATAATTTTTTAACGACAATACATTCAAAGGTTTTTTCAATTCAGTAGAATTTTAAAATATCCCACTATATCCAATAAGCTTTAGGATTTTTTTTTAAATAAACGGTTAACTTTATGTAATAAATCCTTTGCAAAAGTATAATGACGATTTCTGAGATATACGTATGTATATAGGGATATACCACCTATGTAAATGACATTAAACTTATATAAAAACTGCTGCTATAAAGATGCAGTAATTAAGATATCTTTATCTACATTTTCCTACACATAGAGCTATAAGTCAAATTATTCATTTTGTTTTTTTTTTTTGTAATATCAACCCTGATAAGAAACAGACTGCCACATTTTTAAAAACATATAAGTTGAAAAGATGTTTTGTATTTGAAACGAAACCATTGCTTTTTGATTATTTTCTTTTAAAGGCAAAAAAAGAGTGGCAATCATTTTCAGTCTTTTAAAAACTACTCCATTAACTTGCGTGCCTTTCTTGTTCTTGTTTCATCCTGTAACCGTTGTTCAAACAAACGGAAGAAAAAAAACAAAACATATAATACTTTTTTAAATAACTGTTCTAAACGATGATATTCGAAAATATATAATTCATTTTACATATAAAATAAAATTTCCTACTTGATATGCTAACCTTCACTAAAAATGTTTCGTTGGATTCTAAACGAATTATTTAGTGATTATATTTCGTATCTATTTTAAAAATCGCCACTGGATTAAAAGAATATGTATAATCATCCATAACTTAAATACAAGGAAACTACGGTCAAATATGAAAACATTTGCGTAACTTTTTACTATTAATCTAATATTAATTTCCGTTATTTTTAGGGACAGCGCATTGTAAATCCATATTAGGAACTTATTAGTTCTACATCTTTAAATTCTTATCGAATAGTAAATCACAAGAATAAAATTTACACCATTGTTTTAAACTGAAACTAGTAAAAGGTTATTGTCAATGTAACAGGAATATTACAAACAGCAAAGATGTTTTAGAAAATATACTGACTGTAAAATTGTTAAAGAAAAGAATAATCCAAAAGCTGCAACTTACAAAAGAATCTTCACTCAAAACTAATTAATTAATTAACTAACGTTAGAAAATTACGCGTTCTTTGATTGAAAAGTTATGAATGGAATTATACGGAACTTCAATATTTTTGTTTAGGAATTTAAGAAATTGAAACTATTCGAAAATAAAATGTCTATAATTGGACCAGTCAGAATTAATTTTTTGATGTAAAAATTTTTAACAGCAATCCGAGTATTCCACAATGTAAAGTAGGCTTCGAGGAATACAATATCAAAAATGACCCAAAAAGTTTTTAATTATTGATGTTTAAATATGGCAATTTGTAATTTTGTCTACATTTTCGATTAACGTATGTCAAATTTTCGAACAGTTTTTTAAAGTTAAATAATGAATGAACAAAATGATACCCCACTTTTTTATTTAAATTGCCATTTAAACAAATAAGTAACAAAAAACATATGCAAGCATTGTTATTTCGGCTTTATTCCTGGACTTTTCTTCTGCTTAGTTCCCCCACTGCCACTGCTTTTTCCAAGTGCCAGGTCGTAATAGTAATGTGTCGGGAGACGTAGTGACCTTTGCGATATTATTTGTTAGAATACTGTTTTCTACATAAATGCGAAAATGTAGGCAAAATTGCAAATTGGTGACATAGTAAAAGAACGAATAACATTAATATTTCGATTTCCGATATTTTATTCCTTGAAACCTACTTTTCATTGTAACAAACTCGCATCGCTGTTATCTTTTTTTTTTACAAAAATAATTAGTTTTGAGCTATAATGGCTGGCCTAAGTGTTGTCTGCAAAATTTTAATTTTCGAATCATTATTCGTCCCTGATATAATTTTGTGACTTCTGTAGTTGTACAGTACATTTGTTGTTGCGATCTTAACACCTCATACATTTACGGAATTTAAACAAAACATTTATACAATCTTAAAATAAAATGGCCATAAAATTTAAATTAGTCTCATATAAGTAAGAAGTAGTGAATGATTAGCTAAATTATTAATCAGATTGCTTTTTAAAAAAAAGAATTAAGCGACATGAAAAGTAATACATACGCGACACTAAAAAATACAGAAACCTCGACAGTATTCGGTCACTCTCGGAAAGCTATTTCGATTCGCCCGCCGAAGTTCTCCAGATTTCCGATAGAAGCCGAATGTTTCTGAGATTCCCGCGATTTTTAGTGTTGTTTGTAACGCCTAGGTGTTGGTTTATTAAGTTTATAGCATCTTGTGTTTAATGCACTTACTACCTTACCACATAATACATAGATTCGGTAGAAATGTGTGTTAAGCCTAATCTGTGTAATTGCCTATTTACTTCCTAATTTCGGACAAACTAATTTTTGTTTAAATTAAAGTTGATCCAGGAATCTAGTAAAATGCAAAACTACCAAGTTTTCAAAAAAAAAAAAATTAAACATTACCCTTTTAATGATACTAACAGACCTTTTATGACTATTTTCTGACCTTTCAGATGGACACCCTATTTTTTAAAACACGTAAAGTGTTATAATAACGGATGCTAACCATACGTTTTATAATTTGTTATGGGTTTTTTCGTTCAAAAAATCTTTCTTTTTTAATAATCAATTTTTTTTAATTCTACTCAAAAAAGAAGGTACCGACTGTCCCAATATATGTATTAAAAAAGTCAACATTACTTACATTCGTCCGTCCCAATTAACATCTCTGACGCGAGAAAACGCCAAAAATCAAATAAAATCACAGCTTGAACCTTACTCATGTTATCACTTCATCTCAGTAAAAAAAAAAAATATTACCGTACGTACAAATACATAGGATGGACGTATTGGTTGAAAATAATTTGCCAAATAATAATATAGCAGAACATGATAGCCATAAATTATTACTCTATTATAGCTATATTAAGTTAAAAAAAAACATATAAAAACTAAAATTATTTATATATGTATATATATAATTAGTTTATTAAAATTTAATAAGAACTAAAATTATATTTAAAACAGAAATTCTATGGAACAAGGGACAAGTCCCAACAACGAGGATTGCGTTTGGATCCCTTTTCATCTTTGAAAATAAGAAAACATTTATTTTTATATTTAATGGCGCCCTTAAAGCTCGCGCCTTGTATTACGTAGTTGAAAAACATATTTTGGTACTATTTCTGTATTTAAGAAAAATTAAAAAAAAATAATAAAAATAAAGCGCATTACTATTACTTGCTATCGTATATCAGTCAATCTGCTATACTAATATAAGCAAAATATTTCCCCATCCCATACACTTATTATTTACATCGCGTTCGCGTTAATGGATGATTAACCGAAAAATAGTAAAAAAATTTGCGTATTGTGTTTAGTGTTACCATATACTTTTTTTTGTTGTTGCTTGATTATTTTACTGAACATTCTCCGTTTCAACTTTTATAATAAAAATATGCCAACAAGCCGCCACCGAGTGCGGACATAATGCCGACAATAACAAATGGCTTAAATAAAGACCTCTTGAGTCGCGTCCACTGTTCGTTAGCCTGTTGTCGTCTCTTCATTTCGCGCACTTTCGCTGCCAATGTCTCCTTACGCTCAGCCCTCTGACGATGCCTCAGTTCTGCTTCTGGTGATATACTGCAAAACAAAAATATAAACTGAAAAATGCGAATATAAATTGATATTACATATCATAAAACTTTTAGATCAGTCAAAATAAATTTTTTGATGCAAAAATTTTAAAAATACTCCGAGTATGCCACAATGTAAGTAAATTTAAAGGAATATAATATTGAAAATGACCCCAAAAAAGTTGTCTGTTCTTTTTTTATCGGTTTAAACGTTGCAATTTGAAATTTTGCTTACATTTTCGCGTTTAACTCGAAAACTGTTGGATTAATCGTAATGCTCCATTGAGATAGATAATAAGGAGAAAATTGTAGAAGCTTTGAAATAAATTTTGAATAGTCACGGTCGGAGCTATCTTCACCGAGAAAAACATGCAAAACCTCTGGAAAAAGGTAATTTAAAAAAATTATCGTAATTTCATCAATTTAACGATTGTAGCATCGGTCTTCCGGGGAAAGTTGCGATTATAGTGCATAGTAAGAGAGCCATTGAGGAGTTCTGTCGGATTTATAGTTTTTACACAATTGTAATTAACAGCATTCTAGTAAAAATTTTTTGCAAAGGATACTCTTTATTCCCCGGTTAACGTATGCAAATTTCAAAGACTTACCAATTACCACTTACATCAAAAAATAATTAAATTTAAAACCCTAAGCACTCGTAGAAAGGTCTTAGAAGTATACTATAAACATTTGAATTAAACCAAAAGAACTTTAAATAGACACATTAGTGCTCTTTTGATGGTTTTAAATAATTTTTACGTTTTTAATTTCCCATTGTCCTAAAAAACCAAATATACAGGATTGAACCGGTTGTTTTTGTAATTCAAATTTAAAAGACGAGAACTTCAAGCAATTTGAATAGACTTGAAGCACTGAAATAAATTACAATTAGTAAAAATAGGAAACATTCACATTCTCCCTCTTTTAAACATACTACAGTAACTTGCTATGTAAGAATTTAGATATATAAGTATGATTTCTCTGAACCTAATTGAACCTGTAAAATACGTTTGCAAAGAATAAAAATAATTTAACTTACTTTCCAGTGATACAATTGTTTTCTGTCTTTTCTTCTGTAAGACTAGTAGTTTCTTCTTCGTCTTCCTCTTCTTCAACTTCATCAGCTTCACTGCTTTCACCTTCATCATCTGGAGTAACGGTGGGTAATGGTCTTAAGGGTGCAGATTGATTCTGTAAAACATAAAACATCATTAACATTTTTATACAAAACAGTCCTCTTTAAATTAACAAACTAAAAAGAAGAAAATATTTTTTTCAAACTTACATTTACTACATCATTTTCTTCATATGCAAAATCAGTTAATGAGGTGCTATTAGGTATTGTCGGTAGAGGTCTATCAACCGAAAAGTGGTCATAGACCCTGTTTAAACTGTCTAATCTCGGCGGAGGCAAGGGCGGAGGCTCATCTTCTTCCGAACTTGACTCGTATAAATCGTTATCATTAACTACCACTACGTCTGAATTCGAATTCTATAAGAAAAAGACAACAGAAACTAAACATGTAAATACAGACTTAAAAACCACATTGTATAACCTTTTAATAGCAAAACCTTAATTTAAAACTATAATGTAAGAGAATAGAAAAACAAGAGCTATAATGCTCATTCCCAAAATCAACGTAAGGAATTTTTTATCGATCAGAAACGAGATTAAAACAAATAATAGTCCCAATTATATATAAAAACAATTATTAATACCATCCATTTTATTAAACATTAAAAAAAAAATTGAAAATTCAGTCAACATAATATAGCAGTCGCATTCAAAGTCACTTACGTCCGTTTTTCTTCTGTTTCTCTCTTAAACTCTATCAGAAAAATAAAATTCTTTTATCAACCTTTGCTAAAAAGAAAAAGTTGTTGTAATACCTCTTTATCAGAAGTGTTGGGCTGCGACAAGTGCTTTATTCCCTCTATGATGGCTTGATAAGAAAATTTTAATTGTTCAGGCGTTTGAATTAGACCCATTCTATATCTACGCATTTCTAGCAGGACTTCTTTAACGTCCACTGAATTTAACCCGTACTTTTCAATCTGAAAGTCACAATTATATTATGCCCTTGAAAAATTGTTCAAATCAATTATGTTATTGTTAACATATGCAAATGTATATTATAATATAACAAATCTTTCTAATAAATATACATAATAAATTTTTTATAAGTACTTATTAATTAAGGGATATAAAAAATAAAATAATTAAACAACGCTCCATTGATTTTAATTTTCTCGTTTTCAAATATTGTTCATGAATTGTTGGTTAAAGATTTAATATCACCACCAATTTTAATTTTAATATTATTCAAGGTATCAATACTAATCCTAAGATGAACTTGAATTGTAATAATTAAAAAGATGTAATCAAAAGTTGTGTGTGAAAGATATAACACAGCAAGATGATTCCCACAACATTTGTTTCTAATACTTTTAAGATAAAAAGTATGATTTAGAAATTGCAACTAAAAAATTAACAAATTTACTTACAAGAACTAAGCAAGAATCAACAAGACAAAATGTTCCAGAGCGTCCTATTCCAGCAGAACAATGTACTACAGCAGGCCCGACATCAGCTTCAAGAACACCTTCAGCTCTCACCTTATATAAAAATTCTAAAAATGCTACAGGAGAATTGGGTACCCCAAAATCTGGCCAAGTAGTATAATGAAATTGCAAAACCTCCTTAGAATTTCCACTTTCTATCTCAACAAGTTTTAGCACTCTTTTCATATAGTAGGAATGATCTTGGTGCTCTAGATATTCAAGTGATAGACCAACATCATCAAATTTCATTTTGTAATCAGGCCCAACTTTTTTTGGCCAATACTGACTGCATTTTTCCTGCTTTTTTTCCACTAATTTGTTAAGCATTAGAACAGCTTTGGTGTTTTGTTCCCATACCATCAACCAAAAATGAGAAACAGTATGTGGTAATGGCCCTTGGGTTAATATATACTGTCTATTAGCTTTTTCAACTTTAACTAAATTAGCATTGATATAATCAGATGATCCCTTTTGCAAGACTATTCTAGTATGATCAAAGGGGCTTACATCACGATATCTGTTCAAAACTTTATTTTGAGGTTTAATTGCCTCTGAGAAATTGTTACCAAATTTTGCACTTTCTGTCCGAATTTGCTGTAAAAACACAAATATTATACATTAATAAATGTTGAGGTTAATAAAATGTGACATTACTTTTTGATAAAAATTATTCCTGGAAGATATGTAATATTGATGATATCATCAAGTAAATTATAAAAAAAAAGTACCTGATATAAAAGGGGCCATCCGTTTTTTGAGTTAAGTTCCAAATATTCTGTCTCAATATTGTTGCCTGTTGTCATCTTGAATGTAACAGTTTTTGCCGTTCTTAACTCTAAACGTAGAGGGAACAATAAATTGTTTATTAGTATGGACGTGTTTTCTTCATGGTACTCGCAAACCGTGTTATACTGATTGACATTACAATAAAAACATTAAAACCATTCTTTCTGAAACCAACAAATTAACAATTTTGACTTTATTTACAGTATTAAACAAAGGCAACTCAAGGCAACAACTAACAACTTTACCCTAGACAAACTTTACCACCATCAGTACCAATTTCCGAAAATCAGTTTAATTTAAATAGTGACTACTGACACGATAGCGGCAACATTTTTTATTCTCTTTTTAAATGACGTAGTAACATGTGCAACTTACGTATTCAATGTGGAGGTCATTAATAAAATATATTCAGTTTATCCACATGAATTTTTTACATAAAAAAATTAAATCAATTACATTAGATCATAGTTTAACTTTCATTAGAAAGAGGAAAATTTTCGTACCATTGACTTTTCTAAAACTTAGTAACTGTTGAAAATTCAAAAACTTTATTAAATAACAAAACCTGGCCTAACAACACATGTAGGTTTATTTTTATTAGGTTAGATTACTAAAGTTAATTAGGTTAGGTCCGGGTCACTCTCTAGACTCCTGATTCACATTTTTCCTATAATTATTTGAGCAAATGCTAGGAAAGTAACATTCTATAGTTTGCGTTATTTCAATGTTTAATCTTTTCTCTTCAGTTATTTCATTTTTGTTTTTCCTATCATTTTCTACCCACATCCATTATTTTTAAAATGAGGCTTAATGCTAGATCCTCCAACTTTTCCTTACAGTGTACGTTAAAGGGACTGCCCAGTAACAAACATAAATAACTGATTTTTAATACCATGTAGAATGTTTAATTTTAGCCACATTTTTTTTTTATTATTACTTTACTTCGTTTAACTCGTGTAAAAGTTCAAATACTAACAATTTGTGGGCACTAATAAAAATTGACTAAGATTAGAAATTTTTTTTAAAGTAATACCCAAACACCAACTTTATCATAAGATAACAAGTACATAATAATAAAATACTAAAATGTTTGAATAACAAACAATACCTTTTAAGAATCTAAAAAACGCTAATTTTATTTTAAACTTATGTTTAGTTTCTTAAGGTAATATTTGCTAAGCAAGTTACTGATTTCGGCTGTAGTTAAAATATTATACGATAGATGTCTTGAAATATCTGCATTTAGAACAAATACATCATAAAAAGAACATAATTAAAACGGGATATTCATATTAATTCTTAAATTATCAAGAATAATACATATGAAGGAACAAATTATACATGTTACATTTCAAAACTTAGTACTATAACCATAACAGCAATTTTACTCACATTAAATATAATAAAAATCATATACTGTTCCTATAAAAATGCAAGAAAAAGAAAATGCTAATCCCAGAAGTGAGGAAACTCTGCCAACATTCCCCTTCTCCCACATTGCTAACCATCTGTAGTTAGATAAGCATGCACAGTCTCATATTTTTAGCTGATTTCAACATGGAGTTGAAGAGTCCCTGGGGAGCTTCTAGAAAGCATTCTCTTTCATTTCTGGCATAACAATAAGATGCACTCTATTATTAATATTAACGATTAGATTATCAATTGCAAATGGGATAATTGCACTGGCTGTATTCACCTCTTTTCAGCATGCACACTTACCCCACACATAGACATGCAACCACCATTAGAATAAATGCTATAAGTATCACATCACACTAAGATAGAACCGAATACCATTTCTTGGAGGGACTTATTGTCAACTGTTTAGAAAATTCGGCAAATTTTTCCCCGCAATTTTCAACACGGCAACATTGGCAAAATTGACTGGTTAACACATGCAGGGGACTGTGAAAAACCAATTTGTCAGGTTTCAAAACGTTATTGAATCTGTGTGTTTTGACATGCAAAAGCAGTTCAAGAAATACAAAGAAAGTTATTACAATTGGATAAACAAACGCTAAAATGCTTGGCAAAAGAAATAATATGCAAGCAGTGTAATCGTTTGTATAGTAGATTTCAGAATTCTTTGTTCTTTCAGTGGTGTCACACTTATCAAAAGTTTTGTAGTAGTGGATAGGTATCTTGAACCTTCTTTTTTCGATATGGAACAGTGTTTGAGCTACTTCTTCTCCTGTTTCATCTTCTACACTGTAGTTGACGATTTCTCCATTGTCAAGTACTGGATATAAAATTTCTGTTAATGTCTCTCCTGTTTCATGGTCCATTGCTTTGAAAATTAAATTACAAAAATATTAATAGTTGTATATATGATGGAACCATTGTCAGTAGAGATTAAAGGAGTGAGAATGAGCTTATAAACCATTAAAAAGTGATTGTAAGTGGGAGCCAAGAAATAGAGGTTCAAGGGATGAATATATAAAAAAACACTGCTTAGAGGCCTTGTCTAATCAATTTATAATAAAAATCAAGAGTGGCTTTTGTGAAAAACTGTAAATTATATTCTGTAGACAAGCCACTCTATATTTTTACATGCTGGACTGTAAAGTAAGGGTAGTAAACAAGTTTTGTTTCAGCTATTCAAGTTTTCACTTTTAGCCCCTGTCCCCATCTACAAGCACTTTTTACAAGAATATTTCCATCCCATTTCTCTCTCACCAACCGATAATCCCATCACCTGCAAACTATTAAAAGGCTATTTTGCATAACATCACTAATCTATGATCTATGATTACATTTCTTTCATACACGGCACATGGTCATGTAACCACATCATTTGAAAAATAAAAATATATTCAATAATGTCTTCAAAATAATTAAATACCATCTTATTGCAAAATAATTCTGCGTAATAACAATAATATTATCTAACAAAAAATCATTTGGAGTAATTGTTTATGAAAAACACTTGTCAGTATTAATACACTATTAATTATTGCAACATGGTGATAACATTGTTTGTGATTAAAAAAAATAAATGCATAATTAGCAGTGTTTATGAAAAGTAATAAAGATAAAAGTACTCACCTAGTTTAATTATTTTGAGTAATAATAAAAATAGGAAGATACATTAAAGACGAGATGTAAAAGTCATACAAACTGATACAAACCACTTATTTATTTATAGAATAAGATAGACTGATTGAGATAGACGATAATAATTCATATTTCATAATTTTATTTGGTTGTTTTATTAATTTTATTATACTCGTCTTGATACCTGTTTGACATGCGTAGTGTATAAAAATAATTATAATTCAATAAAAAAACATTTATTTCAATTAAAATGTATCAACTTTTTTTTTGTTTAAATGAACTGGCGGTTTTACGGAGTTTCCACACTCGCACTTTTTTCCTGCTATAAAATCAAAAGTTCCAATTCTTGTATTACAGTTGTAGCAGAAAATTTTTCCTTTCGACCAGTTACTGGAGTCAATAGATTCTTTTATCCATTCTGGCAAATTTTCACATTTCAAAAAAATTAAATTATTCATATCACAACACACTAATTCTTCACTTATTAACGAGTCATAATTAGTAAACAACAATTTTCTACATTTTCCGCATTTTATGCCTGTATACATTTTTTCATTAGCTACACAAACAAGTACTTTGAGAACTCAAGGACAGGAGGGCAACCTTTTAATATCGTTTTTAGTTTTCATATTATATATTATTTAATAAGTTATTCTTATAATTATTATTAAAGATGTGAGATGTGAGGCACAGGATGTGAGGTTATGACCCAATGACCCAAACGACGACCCAAATAGACCCAAATATGAATAGACATGTTAGGTTAGGTTTTGTCTATGAGGTTAGGTACATAAATGCCGAAGAAAATAATTATTCTTTTATCGTACAAAACTAAATTATAATTAAATAATTTGTATTTTTATATGAAGTTATACACATTCTGCAAAGATGAGGTACGTTAGAAGTGTTTAAACAATTAATATTTATCAAGTTGCTTGTATTAAAACGTATTTATAATTTAGGCTGAGTGTGGATGGTTTAATTGTTTATTTTCCTTATGAATATATTTATCCAGAGCAGTATTCATATATGTGCGAATTGAAGAGGGCTCTAGATGCCAAAGTAAGTGCACCTATAAGAAGAAATATGATTGTGATAATAATGGCAATTTTAGGGACACTGTTTATTGGAAATGCCTTCTGGGACAGGTAAAACTACAACGTTGCTTTCTTTAATTGTAGCGTACATGTTAGAGCATCCTCATGATGTTAGAAAACTCATTTACTGTTCTCGTACTGTACCAGAAATAGAAAAAGTTATTGAAGAATTAAAAAAGCTTTTTGAATATTATGAAAAACTGGACTCTATTTATCCAAGATTGATTGGCCTTGTCTTGAGTTCAAGAAAAAATATGTGTGTGCATCCACAGGTTGGTAAATAGTTCCTATTCCAAAAATAATTATCAAGTACTAAGTTAATGTAGCGACAATTTGATTCTTAAAATATTCAAATAAACTAAAATGGTTGTCTGATAATTTTATATTGTGCAGGTAAGCAAAGAAAGAGAAGGAAAAATTGTGGATAGCAAGTGTCATGCACTAACTGCGAGTTATATTCGAGAGAGACACAACTACGATGAATCTACCCCAATTTGTCAGTATTATGAAGGTTTTGATATGGATGGAAAAGAAAATAATCTTCCTTATGGAGTATATAGCATTGATGATCTTAAGCAGTATGGCAAGGACAGAAATTGGTGTCCTTATTTTTTAGCAAGATTTGCTGTAAGTCAGCTATTTATTAAATGGAACTTATTATCCTGTTTTTTTACAGATAATTCATGCTAATATTGTTGTATACAGTTACCATTATTTGCTTGATCCAAAAATTGCTGATGTTGTTTCCAAAGAACTTTGTAAAGAAGCAGTTGTGATTTTTGATGAAGCTCACAATATTGACAATGTTTGTATAGATTCTATGAGTGTAAAAATTAATCGAAGAATAATAGAAGGTTCCACTGCAAATCTTGGGCTTTTAGAAAAAACAGTTGCTGAGTAAGATTATAAAATTATTAACTATTCATCACTGACTTTAATTATCAAAGGATGCGAGAGGATGACGCTAAAAGGTTGCAAGAAGAGTATCAAAGGCTTGTGGAAGGCTTGAGGGATGCAAGTGTAGCAAGAGAAACTGATGTGATATTAGCAAATCCTATATTACCAGATGAAGTGCTAAGTGGTAAATTTCGATTGAAATTAGTTTTAGTTTCATTCTTTTTTAGCTAACTGATTACATACATACAACTGTACATATATAGTTTTACCTTATTCATTTATTTACCGTTTTAGGACTTGTTATTGCATTGTCTTTTATATCATTTTGAATATATCCCTAAACCTTTCAAATGTAATGTGTGTTATTGGTATAACCTTTCATTTCTTCTGTAATGTTGAAGTTTTTTTAATTTTATTTTATTTCAGATGTTGTTCCTGGTAACATTCGAAACGCAGAACATTTCTTAAGTTTTCTTAGACGTTTCGTGGAGTATTTGAAGACTCGCCTTCGAGTACAGCACGTCGTTCAAGAATCTCCAGCCGCGTTTTTGAAAGACGTTCAACTCAAAGTCTGTATTGAACGTAAACCGTTAAGATTTTGTGCCGAACGTTTAGCATCACTTTTAAAAACTTTAGAAATTTCAGACTTGACGAATTTCAGTCCGCTGGTGCTCGTTACACACTTGGCAACCCTTGTTTCAACTTACACAAAAGGTTTTACCATAATTGTAGAACCATTTGAAGATAAAGCACCCACAGTTTCAAACCCCATACTTCATTTTTCGTATGTTGTTTAATTTTAGTTTATTTATTTTTTAAGCATAATGCATAAGAAAATCTCTTTAATATACAAGTGCATAAAATGTTATTAAAATTTAAAAGTCATCAATCCAAAAACTTCAGATAAAATTATAGTTGTTCTATTTTCGAATATACATTTTTTTTTGAAATAAATTCCTGCTTTAAGATGTTAAAGTATACCACTTTCCTCATAATCCTAGGAACTTAAAAATTAAAAGTTACCAGATTTAAACGACATTTTTAATATAATCTTGTATAAAACGTAATGAAATTTTAAGGTGCTTGGATTCATCTATTGCCATAAAACCTGTGTTTGACCGGTTTCAAACAGTTGTAATCACTTCTGGAACATTGTCACCAATGGATATGTATCCAAAAATTTTGAACTTCCACCCAGTTATTATGTCTTCCTTTACAATGACACTAGCTCGGCCATGTTTATTGCCAATGGTATGTAAACATTATTTTTAAATATTTTGCTCTTCCCAATAAAAGGTCAATAAATAAATAAATGCAAACAGAATCCCATACAAAAGTTAGTTTGATTTGCTTTAGTGAAATCCATTTTGAATAGATTTGTTATTTATTAGCTAATTCTTAAAAATATTTCTAGATCGTTTCAAAAGGTAATGATCAAGTGGCAATTTCTTCAAAATTTGAAACCAGAGAGGATATAGCTGTGATAAGAAATTACGGACAACTTCTTGTAGAGGTATTATTGTCATCAATTTATCTTGTAGCCTTACTTTTATTTTATTATTTTATTTTAAGGTAGCTGCCAATGTTCCTGATGGTATTGTTTGCTTTTTCACATCATATTTATATTTGGAAGCAGTCGTAGCCAGTTGGTACGATCAAGGAGTGATAGATAGTCTGCAAAGGTACAAACTACTTTTCATTGAAACACAAGATTCAGCTGAGACAAGTTTTGCGTTAATGTACTATATAAAGGTATGAAAACTTACATATACTGATCAAAATGATTAATGTTTTATGCCTTGAATTGCATTACACACTTAATATTTATTTGAAGGCATGTGAATCTGGTAGAGGGGCGGTGTTATTGTCAGTTGCAAGAGGTAAAGTTTCAGAAGGGGTCGATTTTGATCACCATCTAGGTAGAGCGGTACTCATGTTCGGTATTCCATATGTGTACACACAGTCAAGGATACTGAAGGCTCGTCTGGATTACTTAAGGGATCAATTTCAGGTATTAACTTCTTATTTATATTATGCATGTGTTTAATCTAATTTCAAAAGAAAATATGCAGTCCAAAATGGAAATAAAAAAAATAATTCAATTCCAACAAACAACACACCAAATATTGTATATCAAGTTCTGAAAAAAAATTTTTTTGCTCTAGATTCGTGAAAATGATTTTTTAACTTTTGATGCAATGAGGCATGCAGCTCAATGTGTTGGACGAGCCATTAGAGGAAAAACTGATTACGGTATCATGATATTTGCCGATAAACGTTTTGCAAGGGCAGATAAAAGATCGAAACTACCTAAATGGATACAGGAACATTTAAAAGATTCTTTATGTAATTTATCTACAGAAGAAGCAGTTCAGGTAATTTAATTTTTTGTTTATTTTTGACGTGAATACTTGCTTCCATAGGGATGTAATTAAAAAAAACGGGGGATACAATTATGTGTTGTAGCTACATATCTATCATCCCCATTCAAATTTCAATTACACCACTGAATAGCTTATGAATTAAAAAATTTATTACGCTAAGTAAAGACTAACACATCGCGCTCGGCGGAGAGAGAGCCCCGCCATTTTGCTGCGTATCGAGATTTCCATGATTTCAATTTAGTACAATTTAGTTAAACATTCGACTCGGTGAAGCTACGACGTTCATTCAAGTTTCAGTCGTCAGCTCTGGTCAAAATCTATCGGTTATATATATAACATTAGTGTAAAATTGTGACTTCACAGTCGTGTTAAAATTAAAAAAAAATCAAAAAATATATAATGTCGGCCTGTACGCGTTGAAAAGCCAAATCGAAATACAGAGGAGGACTTCTTATGATTATGCCATACATAAATAATAATATATTATATATAGAAACTATTACCCGTTACGAGACGTATTCACCTACAACAAACGGCCGTGTCCATTGTGGCAGCCACATCCCCTTTTTTTCTATCATTACCGTTATATTACATAATTATTTTACTTGTGTTTAACGTTGAGTCGTTGTAGTCTAGACAACGTCTCATTGAAAAAATGTCTGTGTACTGCCAGCAGTATAACAAAAAGAGTTCATTAAGCTAAATTGGTTAGATAGTTAGTTGTGAACATTTATTGTACAAGTATATTTTTACACACAGAAAAAGTTTAAAAATGAATAGATATTAAATTTTAAAAAAGAGGCCATATTTTGACTTCAAAAACCGTGGTCGTGTTCCATTATCCATTGCATTCACCTGCTCAGGTTTTCCCAAACCTCAAACTAACCATAAAAGAACAATAGGATCATTTGAGACATCCAAGAAACAAAAACATTTTGAAAAACTCACAAAAGTGTATTTTGAATAAAAAATTAGAAAACTTACATATACATTATTTTAGGATTTGTACTTTCCTTTTTAATGAGAATGTTTTTTAAAATTACCTTAATTTTTACATTTTTCAAATGTTTAATATAATAATGTAATATATAATTTATGGCTTCTTAAATTTTTGGCATTCGTTAAAACTTTCTTGTTGCAGATACTAAAGAGATGGTTAAGGCAAATGGCACAACCATTTACAAGAGAAGATCAGTTAGGTGTTTCATTGCTAACATTAGAACAACTTGAGAAATTAGAATCGAGCAAGCCTGAAAAATAATCACAATAATGTTTTGTAATTTTTTTAATAAACAGGGATCTACTATTAGGTTCACATTAATAATAAAAGCTTTTTACTTAGAAGTTAATTTGTGTTAATTTCAATACAAAAGTGGAACTTTCTAAAAAACATTTTACTTAACACAAAATATAAATACGTAATTAATTTACTACTACATAATTAGTTAATCAATTTTCATACCTAATTTTTGTAATGATTCTCTCAATATTGCGGAAGCAACCAAGAGGTCCTTAAAAATATCCAGAAATTGGTCTGTTTGTGTTCCTTTATCACAACTTTCTTTCGTTACTTTTAGTAACTTCTCTCTGGAATCGCAATTTCTCTCTTCCTTTAAAAATTCGATATCTGGCGAATAGACTATTCGTTGACTTGCTAAGTTTAGAAGACGTTTCTTTGACGAAGCAACTTTCTTTCTAACAAATGACTGAATAGATGACACTTGCGAGTTTGAAGAATTTGAATTTATTGGTGTACAACAATTGTTGCTGTTTTTATATATCGAATTTTTTATGGTTTTCTTCAAAAGGCTTTGTTGAAAAGATTCTTTGATAAAAATTTGTAGAGGTGTTTTATCAACCGCAACATTACATTCGGAATTATTTGGTTTACATTTAATTTGTACAGGGACAGCTACAGCTTCTTTTATGGGACTAACTCTCTGCTTAAGTACTGAAATTCGTCGTGAAGGTTTATTTAGTACGGATGAATATTTCTTATTTTGATTAGGTGTTTGAGGAATCGAACCAATTGATGGAAAAAATCGTCTCCTTTCTTTAAATACCGATTGTTTTTTTATAAGTACTTCTCCCACTTCATCTACATTTAATAATGGCTGAGATTCATCCGGATTACTTGGTAAAGAAGGAAGACCCTAAATAAAAATACAATAATTTCAAATGTATGATTTTGTTTTTACATTATTTAAGAATAAAATCAGTTTGAATTTAATTTTCCTTTAGATTTTGGTAACCTAACTAAAAGAATCCTATTATTATAACATTAATATGCAACAATGTATTTTTTTTATAAGTACATTATTAAATTCAAAATATGGGCATATAACCCAAAAGAACGTTTTATTATATACTGGCCCTGAAGGCTAACCAGTTTATACTTTTAAATAAAACAAAATTTGAAAAATAGACTAAATTAATTGAGCATATTTAAAAGAACAGGTATGAAATTTAATATTACTTACCACTTGGGTTATAGTGTCATATTTTGACTTTATTTTACTAGCAACTTCATTTTTCCTGAAAGAGAAACCTGTAATATCAATAAATTTTATCAAATTAACTGTTAAATTGGTATTCTCCATTTATCACCAGAATTGTGAGACTTTACTGCAGGTTTCCTTGGTTTTATAAATACGGTAGGATTATTTTCTTTTTGTTTATGAAATGCAGGCTTGGACATGTTGGCTTTCTTTTTGTTCTTTTTAGGAGGTGTATCTGTATTTGAGAAGTTGTGTGTTTATAAGTAATGTATGTCACTAAATAATAATTACTTCTATTACCCAAAAAATCTTCTGGTTTTAAAGTAAATCTCAATTTGGGCCTTACATTGCTGTTTGTATGATTTTCAATTGAAACAAGGGGTTGATTGTTTGTTATGCTGTTAGTACTATTTACTCTAAATCCTAAAATATTATATAAAACATCATATAAAAATTGTCATTATGTTAGCATAATAAATCCTTACCAGAAGAAGCTTTTGGTTTTTTAATGCTATTACTTAATTGACCCAATGGAAAAAGATTTCTAGGTACCTTCTGTTTTATTGGAGGAGAATCTTCTAGGTTTGGTATTAATACATATTTGTATTATGGATACTTAGTATGTAGGTACTTACCCAGGAAATCTTCTGGCTTTAAAGTTAATCTAAATATCCTTTTTGATCGTGTAGAAGAACCTGAAAGAGTTTTACCTAATGTAAACAGGGCATTAGAAGCTTTCTGTCTCTTTGGTATACATCTGGGACTACTTATTGTTTCAACTTTTTTCAAATTTCTAGTACTGCAAAAATAATATTAAATATTACCTGAGAAAGGTTGAGTAGTTTGCTGCTTTTCTTTTTGAGTATTTTCAGAATTTTGTGAAAAACACGATGGAAAATTCAAATCTGAAAATTAAACATTAGTAAATTACACAACAGTATACTTTTATTGCAATTTAATTTTCAAATAATAAAATATTTACCATAAACACTCATTTTATAACTTATATCTTATCTTCTTTAATAAATTCTTTAAAAATCTTCTAAATAGGCATCAATTGCCTGCTGGTTGCCTGTTACTCAAATAACCGTTATTATTTAAAAATTGAATGATTAATGACCCATAGATAAGAGAAGGTTTAGATAATAATTATGACTGTGCCTAATTTAGCTCTAATGCCCCTAGACAAACTTAATACCTATTTACATCGTATTTACATGTACTGGTACTGTCAGAGACTGTGGAATTGTGGAACTAAACCAACTAAACTGAACTAAAACTAAACTAACGAGACTGTTATCACTGTTATTTATGGACGAACTCTATGCGTGTCTGTAACCACAGCAAACCACAGTTCGGTAGTCTATGGTCACCCAGACTTAACCCACTAGTCTATGACTTAACCTATTTGTTTTACTAATCTTACTTTTATAAAAATAGTTTATTAAAATTTTAATGAAATTGTTATTTTAATAATTAATTTGTTTTTTTTTTTACTTTAAAAAAGAAAGAATACTGTTAAAGTACTTTTTAAGAAGTTTTAGACATTTGCCGGGAAAAAATGTTGCAAAAAGCGCAATACATTTTTCCTAAATTTCATTATTAACTGAAAATGGGTTCACCACTTGAACCCGATCACCAACCATGGTGCAGAAAATTATACGCAAATGAAGGATATCCTGACAACTACACCGACGAAACTTTTCTCAGAGAGCTTCGTAAGAACATCCACTTTAAACCTGTCTCTTTCGAAGAAGCAATAAAGGGAGCATCATTAGTTATTAACGAGCTGTGTACTGTTGTTTTATTTGTCCTTCATTACACTTTTTTGTATAATAATTGGATTGATCCTAGCACGGTATTTACATATTCAAGCAGTGTTACATTTATTGGGTATATAGTCTATTGGTTCAAAAGCAGAGATACTAATAAGAAGACTATAGGAACTGATTTAAGAACATTACTTATGTATGTAGTATTTGGACATTTATTTTCTCCAGTTTTATACACCCTAACGGATACTATTAGCACAGATACAATTTACACCATGACTTTTTTTATGATGTTAATTCATTTAATTTTTTTCAATTATGGTATTGATGGATCGATTGTATCAAACGGTTTATCAATAAGCGCGGCAATTTTTGCTTCAATATGTTTATCGTCACGGCTCGCATCTGCCTTTGAGGCTTTTGTATTAATGACTTTTTCAACTCAGTGTTTTATTCTATTTCCCTTTTTGAAAGCAAAAGTGGACAATTTGTATTTTATAACACCTTCATTAGTGGTATTTGATTTAGTAGTATTATGGTGCGTTTCAAAGACAATGTTCGCGCTATTTTTTTGTAGTTTAGTGTTATTAAATGGTCTCTGTCCCTATTTGTTTGTAAAAAACCAGCGACATAAAGACAACATCCACGGACCGTGGGACGAGGCAGTCGTAGAAGATACGAAGCAAATTTAAACGGTTTATTTAGCTGATTATAATGTACAAAAATGTATATCTACACTATTTAAACATATTGTTAACAATAATGGTTTGGTTTTAAAAATAAAAAGTTCTATTTTACCGGTACAAATTGAATTAATCTTTTTATTTTTCTTAGTAGTACTTCCAGAAAACTCTTGTCCAATTCAGAACGCTCCTAAAAGTTATTGTTTTATACTAAGCTTAAGCAATTATTATAAAAACCAATAAAAGTATTCAAATGTTAATTGAACTCTATAAAAAATCAAAACCCATACCTGAGCTGTATCTAAAAGATGTCTGCAAAAACTGTCATTCAGTACCGAATATAGATTGTGTTTCAAAGAACTTATATCTTCTAGACTGCACTTCCAAGTGGCTTCCGAAGCAGATGAGAGTGTTGCTAAAATTTGAAAATCATTATAAATGGAAAGTGTCTAAAATACTAAATTCAAGGAAGCATAACTAAAACTAATAGATTTGTAGAAAATTATTAAATTGAAGGTTGCACTAGTTTACGCATGGCTATGTAAAAAAAATTAAATTATTTTCTTACACAAACAATTTTTTATTATTATTAAACTTCATTAATAGATAGTTCTTAAAATTTTGTTTTATGCTTGTAAACCATTGCGACATTTACTTTAATGTTTTGGAATAAATGACTAGCTGTGGGGACAGAGATCATATATGCTTATCAATTTTTTATGTTATTAGACACATTTTTATCGAAAATATAATTAATAAAATTTTTATATACAAACAATTGCGTAAATTTATTAGTTGAACAATAACGTAAATACTTACAATTCATTGTAAAACTTTTTTCTGTATCGGCAAATTTCGATCTAGGAATGGCCTTCAGCATGTAAAATTCCAAATGGGTCCAAATTAGGTATAATGAATTTTCGATAGTGAACAAGCAGCATTCGATTTCTTTTTTCTTTTTTTGTAGTTTCTTTGATACGGCGTCATAAGCAGTTTCTCTAATAATATTAATATTGAATGTTTCATTCTGGTCATGATACTCTTTTAAGTCAACACTGTTCATTTCAGGTATTTCTCGCAGTCTTCTAGAAAGATTATCTACGGTCACCTTCTCTTGATGGTAATAATTCACCGAGTTTAATAAAATTTGAATGACAACTCCCAGATTCGGAGTTTGATCTGTGTAATTAGTAAAATCTTGCTTAGCGCCAAACATACTTAAACATGTTGTTATAGTAGGCGCAAATACGACGTCTACGCTGGAATGTTCAATGCCATGACTTCCAATAATATTTCGCGAATAAAGTAACAAATTAGAAGTTACCTGTTGCGCGTATAAAAGCCTTTCGGATATTTTATGAGTTTGGTCATTCTCAGAGGAAGTACAGAGTTCTCTAACGGCCTGTTCTGACATCATAAATTTTGGTATGAGACCTAACATTAATTTTTTAATTTTGTGTAAATGTACCCGATTATCTTGAACGGTTGTATCTTCGTCTAATATTAAAAGTAGTTCGTTTGTTGTAGTTCTTGCAATTACAGAAGTTAGGTAAGCCAATTCTTTTAGAAATTCCAAAGTAAGAGCTGGAGTGCCACCTCGCAGTACCAGTTCAATTACTTCAACGTGACTTAAAAGGAATGATATTATTTGAGAAGCTGCTGATTTATTAACAGTTCCCAAACTAGTAAGGATGGCATTACAAATATTCAAAGCGGGAAACAGTAATTGGAAATATCGAACTTCCACTGGTAATATGAAATCTTCTATTGTATCTTTAGTTACATCGGTTTGAAGTACAAGTTCTGGATGATAATCAAATACTTTCATGTTGCACAAACAAGACATTAAACGTTGTTCTAGTAACAATTCAGACCCCATACGTGTAGTAGCAATTCTGTTTAATAAAGACATTTTGGATTCATAGAGGTATAGTGGTCGCAAATTTTGCGGAACGGGTTCTAGCACAGCTCGTAAATCGTCATCTGAATTTAATATACTTTCTATAATGTGTTTTATATATCCTCGAGCTGACATATACATAATCCAATTTACATTACCCGTTAAATTTATAAGAATACTGAAGCTGGCCATCGAAAGCATTTTACAAACATCGTGTCCACCTGTGCAATCTTGACATATAAGATCGATAAGCTTTTCGCCAAAAATAGAAAAAAGATTAATTGGAATCGTTGTACGAATTTCTTGATCCTTTATTGATACTCTAGAACTGTCTAAACGGCTAACGAATGTGCTGTTCTCTAGTTGTACGTCATATTGTTCTTCTTTAATGTTAATTAAATGTAAGAATGTAACTAAACAACCATATAAATTAATCCTCAATTTTTGCGATGTAACGTCCGAGTTAGTGATCCATTCTAAAAGGCGCTCCAGTATATTTTGCAATGATACAATATTACTTTTTAAAACATCATGTTGAAAAATGACATCGTTTTTTTTATTCAATTCTTTATATCTTTTTTCTCTAACGTTACATCTTCGTAAATGTTCCAATAGCAGTAAAATGGCTCCAGAAAGATGAAAAGCCACATCAACTAACAATTCTTCATTAACTACTTTATTCAACGTTTTTTCCAAGAAATTTATGCATAAAACTTGTTGTTGAGAGATAGATAAAACGTCGCTTGGTAAATAGATACAAATAACCTCAAGTACTTGCCTCCACCCATCTACAAACTCTATTATACATGCAGCAGTCGTTCTCAAATTGTTCAAGTTAAGCGCATGAACAAGAATTTTCTGAATTTCTTGATAGATTGCATGTTTTTGTCCTACTGCTGTACTTCCTTGAATAGAAGCCACTTCGTCTATTAAAACGCGATGTAGTTTTTTTAAATCAATCAATTTTGGTGCAGTTTCTGTTCTACAACTATTTAAAAGCGCTTCCAAAACGTTGTTATCAAAACATTCCCATTTTGGCGATATTATTTCTTGAATTTTAAAATCAAACTTCATCAGTAAATCAATTAAAAGGTTTTTCTTTTCGCTTCTTGAGGCCATTGAAGAAATTTCATCGATTCTATGGGAACTTTTCTGAACTATACTGTACGAATCTTGAAACAAGTCATCATCTTCAGAAATTCCCAATAATAAATGAAGTAATTCCTTTAAATAGAACACTTGCTTGCTACAACAAGTTAATTTTAGTTCAACAGCAAGAGTTTTAAGAAGCCAAGAAAGCTGATTAAGTTGGGTTAAGCCTTCGTTAGCCCGATCAGCGCAAATTGTTAAATGTTGTTTAAAAAATTTCTGGTTCAGTCTCAAAAATCGTAAAACAGGATTATAAGTCTTATAATTCGAACAAAGCAAATATAGAAAATGATATGCAGATTCTAGCAAAGTTGGTTTTAGCGTAAGTGTAAAGTCATTTGATATAGAAGAATGCAAGATACTGAATAAAGAATGAATGCATGTTCTAGGAAAATCTAAAACGCCTGGTAATTGAAACAGGGTCTGAGAAATATCTCGTTTCAAGTCAAAACCGAGTAAAAAGTGAGTAAGATTTGGAGAACTATATGATAAACATTGTTTTAAAATTCTTAAAACACATTCTTTACTGTTGCATATTGCTTCATCCTCTTTAGACTCACAAGAAGCATCTAAGCATTCTACAAATGCATCTCGAATAAATTCGTGTTTTTCAGTTGATAAAAATATATTGATGAGATGAGAATGCACAAGAGGTGATGAAGTAATATTGAGTAAAATTTTTGCAGATGCGAGTGTGTGATTAGGGAAAGAACCAATCAAATTAATATACTTCACAAAAGTAATGCAATAATCTGGTTTTCCAGTGCGAGGATTAATTGTGAGAAGTAGTTTATTTAGATGAGTAAATAACACGGGACATGAGGATGTCAGAACCATATTTACAAACTGATGTTGTAAAACTAGTGCACGTTCTATTATATTCAGACAACAAAGTATCGCTTTTGCTAGGAATTCTTTCCCTGGAAAAGGAGTGTACTGTTCCAAAAGCAAGCTTCCTTCATCGATTATGAACAGTATTAGGTTTAAAAAATCAGTTTTACTATTCATCTGCAACATTATATGAAACCCAGGTGGGGAATTAAACTCGTTTTGCTTTGTAGAGTTTGGAAAATCAGAAAGCTGAGGTTCATAATGTTTAAGAAATTTCTCCAGTAGTTTTAAACACACGGCCGCAACCATCCATTTCTCACTTTCATCTTTATAAGCACGGTTATGAAACTTTAAAAAGACAGAGTTTATGATAAAAGTAAGGTATGGATCGAATCCTGGTTTTCTGGGGCCCGCCCCTAATGTACGTGGTATTCCTGAGTCAACAAGTACATCTAAAAATTCGAGAAATGCTCGAGTGAGGGGATATTCTTCGTTTCTTGCCTCGACTTCTTCTAATTCTGTTTGAATCCCTCGTGGTTGGTAACTGGATGTTGATGGAATTGTTACCAATATCTGAGAGTCTTCCAAATTAATCCACATTTGAGAAGCGATATCGTGAGATTTACAAAGAGCAGCCAAAGCATATAATAAGTTCGCTTTTAGAGATAAAGGTACAGAACAAGCCACCAATCCCAAAAGAACTGTCAAAGGAGCCCAATGTGGATGTTCACAAAGAGCCAATCTTGAAAATTCGTCCTTTTCAGCAACAGTACGTATTAGTTCAAGAACAGCATGTAACCCTTGAACTTCTTGAGGTGTGATTCCTTTGTGATACATGCGCGATCTGTACACGGTATCGTTAATAGGAGGAGCTTCCTGTTTTAAATTTCCATAATATTGATTGAAAGATATAAAGAAATGGTCCCAAGAAATTGTATTACTGTAACCTTGTCCTGATTGTTTTAACATATTAAAACAATGTCTGGCAGCTTGTTGGCAGTTCGATAGACTTTTTAACATTTTTAAGTATGGCACAAAAAGATTTGCTGGCACCATATCACCTGCCAACCGCAGAAACTTGAAAAGTGAAACGGATCTAGGTGGAGCACGATAGGAATATGATAAATTTGGATTAATTTCTAGTGGACACCAATAATCGACCATCAATTCCAATTTGAGGGGGTCTTTACTATAGAGCTTTGAAATAGATAGTAGCAAATGTTCGAAATGACGAGGCAAATTAATAGGAGCTTCTAAGCCTTCATTGAAATAGACTTGGACGGTTCTTGCCGTTTCATCTGCTTTTATTCTCATCTCTTTAACTTTTGAATACATGAGAACTATAAAATCAGTAATTAAATTGTGCATTCGCTTCAATAAAAATTCTTCATCATAAAGGAGATCATTTTCTAAAAATATGTAGTACAAAAACTCGAAAACTTTTAAATCCATTGCAGCATCAATAAAATTATTCTCATATTCTATCGCAAAATGATAGTCTTGGCACTGAGGCAAGAGGCGTAATAAAGCCAAAGTAACAGAAAACCCATACATACAAAGTGCTTGCAAACCTTGACAAGCCCAAGTTCTTTTACTAGGCGTTAGTTCCGTTATCATCATTTCTAGGAAACTTTTATCTGATAGAACAGGCAAAGAACGAACGAATTGTTCTCCGTTTTCTCTGATGTGCAAAGCACTGAGATCGATTGCAGCTAAAAATCCCATTTGCAATAAAAACGTTACACTGTCTATTTTTCCACTTGCATCGTCTTCATTTTTTTGTTCCTGTAGCAACCCAATAAGTTTATACATTACGTTGGTAGGCAAACCAGTTTGAGCAGCCCAAATAAATATGATATCTGCCAAGATGTGCCTAATAGTATTGAATAAATCAACAACCATGCGTCTATGTTTCGGACCACCAAGGGCAAGATTGTGTTGTAACTTTTCCAACTCTTTACTCCAATCTAGGGTTCTTATAAGTTCGAAAATTCTGTCAAATAATCCACTTTCCAACAACTGATCTGTATAATTTGTTATAAAGGTTTGGACATCTGGTTTCATAGTGACAGTCCATTGTATTCCTTTTCTAGCTTGAACTAATGTTCTTAAGGCTGATACAAGGCATTTTCTTCCATCATAATAAAGTAATATGGCTACTAAACCTCGTGGAAGACCTGGATAGTAAGTCATTTGTATTTGAGCAGTGCAGAGTAGGTCTAGTGCTACAAATTCGTTTAAATCATACATGTCTGATAAAATTATGGCTTCTTGATAAAGCTCTTTTGAGAGAATCTGATGGCCAATTCCACGCACTGTGATTCCCTCCACCATACCCTTTTTAAGCTCTTCTCGACTTTTTGGATTCTTAGCCTGTAGCATACACATTTTATAATTAGGTAGGTAATTAATATTTGTATAAATGAGTCAAATATGGACATAACCAACATTAATAACTAACTCATTTAATAAATTAATATTCTTTAGTTATTTCATGTTAGTATCTAATAGAAATTAAATTTTTCAAAATTTGAATTAAGAAAAATAAAACATATAATACACATAATTAACACTGAATATAATCCTACTTTTCTAACTTGGAGCCCTAATGCAACCAATTTAGTTTAAATTACGGAAATTTTGAATAATGAAAATGTCTTCTACTATACTTTTTATTAGGAAACAAAAAATATTCACACTCAGAAGGTGCAAGGAGTTTCTTCATATTATTTATCAAATGTATACTATAAGCACATGTGACAGAATATTCATGTAGTATCTTTTATTTCCTCATTTTATTTGCCAATTATAATCATCCAATTTCACAATCTGTTTACATCAATGAAATATCCATTTATGAGAAAATGTGTTTTGTTTTCAATAAAGTACCTCCTTACTCTTTAATTAATGAAACACATTAACCCTTTTTATACATTTAGCTTAATATTTCTATAATAACTCAAAAGTTCATTTAATTACTGACAAGAGTATATTACACCTTGTCTAAAGACCTAATCTTTTAAAAACAAATGCCTTATCATGCTTATATAGCTTTAGATTTTTTTCATCAAGTATAGCTACTTACAGGGTTTTGCAGAAGAGAAAGAAAATTTTGTTTATGTCGACGTAAGACATTCTCAAATTCCGATGAGGGTAAACTAGTTGCTCCATCGCAAACATATCTATTAATTACTTTAAGTAACTCCTTGTAGGGATTCCATAAATCTTCACTTTTATTTTCTGTGAAAAATACGTTTAATATTTAAGCTGCTCAGTGTGGCACTTACTTTACCTTCCATTAAGGGATATTGAAACTTAAACGGATCACAAACACAATTTTTTTTTTAAATTATAGGATTTTTTATAAAATCAAAATTTACATTAAGATAAACAATACTACTGTTATTAACTCAATAATTAACCTCAAAATCAAAAAAAAACTCAACGGCTTCAGCAACCGGTCTTTTTACATCTTTCACCATAGATGTTCACGATAGATTGTTTTCGACGTTTAGTTGTTTATCCAATTTATATTAGATACATTCGATGTACTGATAGGGTACTGATCCAGTCAAACGAACATAAAAAAATATATATAATATTAAGATTTAATTTGAATATTGCTTTTTCATGACTTATATTTACAAAGTTATTTTAATAACGAACATTATATTGTTTGAATATTTTTTTAAATAGTAACCATAATTAGGTGTGGTGTACACCATCAAAAAAAATATCTGTGGTTAAGAATTAAAACATAACCTTAATTCATTGACGGATAGTTTTTTATTATTTTTTGGAATTAAAGTATTTCTTTAACAAATATGTTACAAATTACATTATTATAAAAGAAAAATTAGATATTAATATATAAAAAATGACTAGTTACTTAAAACCAAGAAGTTCTCTAGCTCGAGCTCTGTATGAGAAACAAAAAATTGACGATTATCTTACAAATTTTGATAAGTCTCAGGTTAGTTTTTAATTAATTGTTGTGTGTATTGGTTTGTATTTTCGAAAATAATTTTTATATACTTTGTAATTTTATGTTTCAGTGGTACAAATGTAACTTAACAAAACTTACTCCTGAAATATCATCTTATTTTGTTCAACTAAATGTTGATGAAGAAACAACATGCTTTTTAAAGCAGTCTGAAGAAAAATCTGATTGGATTTTTACACAATTATGGCACTCTATTGCAAAAGTTTTTTTGGGATGGTTCATGACACAAACATCAGTAAATGGGTGATTACAAGTGTTACTTTGAATTGTTGTTTGAAATGTTTGTAATTTATCATTTTTTCATGATAATAATGTTATTTTCATTTTGGTATCCAAATTAAAAATACTTTTATTAATAATAGGTGGTTAGAAAGGGGATCAATGTTTGTTTTGTCCTATTTACAATTTTTATCGCTGATGTCATGTGATGGAGATTGGAACTCAAATTCATTACTTGATTTGGGTGCAGGTGATGGGAAAGTGACTGCAAATTTGGCCCCTGCATTCCAACAAGTTTTTGTAACAGAAGTATCGAATGTAATGAGAAAACATCTTCAAAAACGTAATTATAAGTAGGTGATTTTTCATCTGCCATTTATGTTTATAATTAATAATTTACATTTAAGAGTATTAGGAACTGAAGACTGGCAAAAAAATAACAAATTCGACGTAATCTCATGTCTTAACCTATTAGATCGCTGTGATAAACCACTAACACTATTAAAAGATATAAAAGAAGCATTGACACCTAATGGAAGACTAATAGTGGCTCTGGTATTACCATTTTCATCATATGTAGAAACAGGTAAAAAGTATTAAAACTGGAAGTATTTTCTATTAAATATCTTTTAGTCTAATTAATGTTATACAGGAAAAAAAACGGTTGAGGGTGGTTTACATAGGAGGTGCATAATTTCAATTTCTTAACATTTAAATTAAATATATTTTTCAAATGCCTTTAATAAATTTCATGTTTGTTTATTTCAGTATTTACTAAAATAGATTAACTGTCTTATTTTATTTTAACCAAAATGGTTCTCCACTTTACAAACAAATATACAAATTGAAATGCTCCAATTAGTTTTAAAAAACATTTATAAAATTGTTCTCAGTATGGAAAATATCCTAATGTGTATTTATTAATTACAAGGGTAACTTGCAGGAAAAAAATACATATCAACCTTTTCTGTTAGGTTCATTAGACCACTTACCTATGGAAAGACTTCCTATTAAGGGGAATACATTTGAAGAGCAAGTAGAGTGCATAATAAATGACGTTTTCAAACCATTAGGCTTTACACTTTTGAGATGGTCAAAAGTTCCTTATCTTTGTGAAGGAGATTTAAAGCAGTCTTATTATTGGCTAAACGATGCAATATTTATTTTAAAAAATGCGCAACAATAAATGGTACTGAACGATAATTGTAATGACATAAAACGTATATCTTTGTATATGTGTATAGTATTTTAGAAATCAATTTATGTATATATAATATCAAGAACTATTTGTGTACATGTTATACTGTCAATATATTTTTCAAATTACTTTTTAGCTTTATTTCTTTATATAAAAAAATTACAAAAAAGGGAGAAAGAACGCAAGTGCGTTTTGATTTAAATATAAAATCAATAAAAAAAATAAATAACTAACACTTTTTACTAAATTAGATCCTCAATCTATTTGTGGGAGTTTGAGGTAAAGGTATCGCTAATGGGGATAAGTCACCATGGAATACATCGGTACTGCGACATGCCCCTTTATTGGACACTTCGTCCTAAAATTATTGAAATTAGAATTGCTAGGTAAAAGTAAAAAATGTATTCAACATATTACATTATTTGTTGGGTTAAAAATTATCTTAAAATAAGATCATGAAATTACCTTAAATTTGTCATATGTTGTGTTTATAATTTTAGGTGACAATTTGTAACGTTTGGATTGTCTTCTACTCTTCTTTTTATCAGAAGAATAACGAGATCTTCCTCCAATTACTTTCGAACAATTATAGTTCGGAGGTGCTGTTTTTAATCCTACATATGAAAACTTTGATAAAAATTTATTTCACAAATAAATTTAAGATATATTTACCAGCTTGAAGTAGTTGTTTAGACCGTTTCGAAGTGGAAATAGAAGGTGTCATGATTTTTCGTTTACACGTACTTTTGATTGAGCTGAACTGACTCAAAGGAGTCAACGGAAAGAACGATCGACCTGGCGTCATACTTTTATCTTGAATACGCTGCTTTCGAGCACTGCATTTTATTTTCTTTTCCTAATAAATGTAAAAATTACTGTTAAAATTAATGTCATACTGCACAAATCTAAAATAGTGCTTGTATAATAAATATAATGTCTTTTATGTATCTTAAGTATTATATAAATTCGAACGATTAACAAGATTATGATGAAATCTTTGAAATATTGTATAAAAAGATGCAGAATATTATGTGTAGTACAGATTTTACTTACATTTTCACGATCTTCAATATTTCTATCGAGTATTACATCGAGATCTTCTCCATTTATGGTAAACGGTTTCCCGTTTTTTAACTTATACTCATATAATAATTCTTTCAGCTCCTCTTCAAATTTTGGGATCTGTTTGCTTAACAAGTTTCGTTCTCTTTCCTCCTTTAATAAAACACCACCGCGGTTTTTATATCGATTAGGGCCAATCGCTGCATTTTCCAACTCTTGCAACCTCTTCCAAAGTTGGTCCCTTTTTGATAATAATTTAAAAATTGAACTGCAAATATGAAGTAATTTAATTTGAATAAAATTTTTATATGAAGATTATATTACTTATTCTCTGTGTAGAATTTTTTCCACTTCTCCACTTCTATGTCATGTAAACTTATTAAGTCTTCTGTAAATAAATCTTCGTCGAAATACACGAACTGTTTTCTTTCTTTCTCACTTACCAAACACAAATCCCAGTAGTAGAGTAATTCTTGGCGTAATTTTTTTATAAACACCTTTTTCAAAAAAATATAGATAAGTAGAATTAAATGAAATACCATTTTTTTTATGGAAAAGATTTACTATACAGGGTTTTTCAAGTTGATGGGCTATTAGAAGTATATGAATTAGTAGAAGGAATTCAATTCTGAAACTTGGGCTCATTTGGTTATCATTTATATTATTTATTATTATTTATAAAAATATTTTTAAGGTCGATTTACATCCGGTTATACCGAAAGTCGACACCAACTTTGTTATTTTAAATGAAATGGTATATTTTTTTACCCTGAATTCGAATAGAACGTGTAATTCTAAGGTAAGTTTGATAACCATCTTGTACACCTATGACGATCGGTTTCTGAGTTAATTTAATTTATAGAAAAAAAAATCGTTACCGCAACCCAAATTGTAAAAATTCGTAACTTTCCCAAAATACGACTCAGTACCAGTAATAGCTGAATATTAGTGCTAACGCCTTGACAAAATTGAACTGAATAATTTATACAGGGCATTCAAAATAAAATTACTAAGTTTAAGAACTTCAAATACGATAACTTCGTTTTTTGAAATAGGACCTACTATTTTTTATTTTGTCAATCGATTCCTTTTTTGCCCTCTTTCGATTTATATGGAAACTTCCTATTTTGTTTAAAAATTTTGGAGTAATTTTGAATTATTACTTAAAATAGCTAATTTGAATATTTCCCGCATAAAAAGGTGTGCCTTGGACAAATGAGAACTAACGGCAATCAATGCAAAATGAAGCCAAAACTCGCATTTTCGATTAATTTCTGTTATAAAAAATTATCAAAAAGAAAAACTTCAATTGAAAATTTATTATAAACATTTGTCCCGAACACCTCCCCAACAGAAATTAAGCGATAAAAAAGGTTTTACTGTGATTTTGCTTTGATTGTCGTTAGTTGTCAATTGTCCAACGCACAGTTTTATTACGCCAAAATTAATGAAATCATCTATATTTTAAAGGGAGTATCTATATGAATCGAAAGAGGATAAAAAAAGAAATCGATTGAAAAAATAAAAAATGGTATTTTGTAAATGTAAACACGAGAAATGAGAATAAATATTATTATTATTATTTGAAAAAACGATGTTATCGTATTTGAAGTTCTTAAACTTAATAATTTTATTTTGAAAGCCCTGTATAAATTATTTAGTTAAATTTTGTCGAGGCGTTAGCACTAATATTCAGCTATTACTAGTAAAAATTTCAACAGTGAGTCGTATTTTGTGAATGTTATGATTTTTTATAATTTGGGTTGCGGTAACGATTTTTTTTTTCTATAAATTAAATTAACTCAGAAACCGATCGTCATAGGTGTACAAGATGGTTATCAAACTTACCTTAGAATTACACGTTCTATTCGAATTCAGGGTAAAAAAATATACCATTCCATTTAAAATAACCAAGTTGGTGTCGACTTCCGGTATAACCGGATGTAAATCGAACTTAAAAATATTTTTAAAAGAAGCAGCATAAACAATAACCAAATAAGCCCAAGTTTCGGAATGGAATTCCTTCTACTAATTCATAAACTTCTAATAGCCCATCAACTTGAAAAACCCTGTATATGTTAAGTATGTTATAACAATTACTCATCATTTGTATGAGTATAATTTAAAAGTAATAAAAATTTTCTTATAAATAGCTCACCTCTATATTAGATCTTTTTAAATGTTCACATCGTTGCACTTCATCTTTAAATGCTTGCAAGTCCTCGAAAGTATGACCAGAATATCTTTGTATAAATTGAGTGCATTTCTGTTTGTCTTCCTCTAAAATTTCCCATAACAGTTTCACTTGTTCATAAAGTGAGTTAATTTCAGATTTAATATTCTGTGATTGCTCTTTTAAACGTTCATAAAATGACTGCAGTTCTCTCATATTTTTGTCACTGACCTCAAAAACAGAATCTTCTTCACACAAAACTTTCCTTTCAAAATCAAATACAGGTTGGTATTTAAGACTATTAGCCAAAGCCAATATTTCAGTTTTTAATTCAGTAAATTTTTCAAGCCTTCCATATTCTTCTTCCTCAAGTTGTGCAATCTCAGCTTTATATTGTAAGATTTCGTCTTCAGAAGGAAGAGGAGAAATTAAAATAGTCTTTGGCCTACGGCCGAGATTTTGACACACCTGTTTCATTTTTTTCTCCAGTAGATTTAATTCCTTATGACGTTTTTCAATTATTAATTGATACCTGAAGAATAATATGTATTTCGATTAAACACATAGATACAATTTACTTACTCTTCAATTTTTTTCACTAGCAGATTTTGTTCATCCATCAAAGATAATTGTTGAGAGCCATAATTTGGCATTTGTGTATGAAGCTCTTTGCATAAAGCTTCTGACTGTATTAAAAGATCTCTTATTTGCTTAATAAGTTTTTGTTGATTATTTAAAGCATCTTTGTTCATGTCTTCTAATAGCGTGTCAACTTGATCCTGATAAGTTGTAATCCAACGATTCAAATCATTTTCTTTTAGTCCAATAATTGTTACAATGTTACACCAAGTAAGAATTCCTTTCTCAATTCGATCTTTCATTTTATCAATAAACTCCTTTACCCAAGGCAGTGAGGTCCTATAAAATTATGTATTATATTACCACATATGTAAATTGGTATATTGATTAATTATTTTTAGAAAATATCACTTACACTTCGTTTTCGTTCATTTTGCTTAGTTTTAAAAATATGTCCTACTAACCAAACAATTTATCTGCTTTAGAAATTCAAATATTTAAATTTCAACGGTTATTGATGCATCTATTGATATGCAAACAGAAAAATACCATAAGTTATCATCCTCTTACCATAGATTATCCTCTTAACTACTAAAAAAATATTATAATTATGGAATTTCTGGACATTTTAAATTTGTAAATTAAAAGCTAATTTTTTAAGAAAAACAAGAAATAGATTAATTTTTATTATAGGTAACTACGCTTATTATTTATAGAATGCAGTTTTGAAATAAAAGTGTATAGATAATGTACAACCGTGATCCTAAATTAAAAAAAAAAACATTTATGTTATAAACGACGTTCCTTACATGTTAAAATTTGTCATACACCTTGATGTAAAAATATGAATTTATCCGTACTATAATTTCATTTAAATTAATTTAAAACGTATCTCAAATAATGGATTCCATATTAAGGAGTGAAATATTAAAATTACGATGTTCTGACTGCAAAAATTTGCTATCAGTAGGACCCATACGTATGACTGCAAATGGAGAAAATATTTGCGGAAGATGTCCGAATGTATCAGATGCTTCTAGGAATTATGCTTACGAAGCGCTTGCTTCAAAATTAACTTTTCCTTGTCGATTTGAAGGTTGTAATGAAAATATACCTTGGGCTAAGGTCAGACGGCACGAAGATATCTGTCCGCATCGCCCTTACGACTGTTTATTGAAAACCTGTAAATGGTCTGGAAAAATTGTACATTTATGTTCCCATTTTAAAGAAGTACACAAAGATTTATATTTAAAAGGAAACCAGAGCTTTCCCTTGGATTGTAGCAAAGATTTAGATTTTTTTATGGTAAATTGCTCATTAGGAAAAACCTTCATATTTGAAATAACTTGTGCTTTGGGGAAACTACAATTCGTTCCTTACTATTTTGGGTATATCGACAACCCTGAGGATGTAACTGTTAAGATAAAATTGAGAAACAATGACGACTGTCTTTCACTGGTCAAAGAAGTGACTTCGATATCGATGTATGATCGTCAGAATTTGAATTCGGGGATTCCTGTAATTTTCGATAAAACTTTGAGCATTTTCTCGTCACTTAAGGTGGCTTGCTCATTTCAAATTGAAATGAATTACCTCATTACAGACGATATAGTACCGATGAAGTTTTCTAAAAAATGCAATTGCCCTTGCGATAAACTAATTGAATTCGATTACTATTTAGAGACAATTAGTAACGACGATACTAAAATTCCTTGTATTCATAATGGATGCGATTCTATTTTGAGAAAAGGGAACATTTATTCACATACAGCGGAATGTGAATATAGATTGTTTAGATGTCAAAGAGAAGGGTGCAGTAAAATCAAATGTATTTTTAAAGATTTGGTAGATCATTATATAAAAAAACACGACGCAACTCGACATGATTCTATATTTACATGGGGCTGGAACATAAAACATTTAAAAACGAAAAAAGTTTGTATTTGTTTTGATGCTGTTATTGCATATGACACAATATTTGATGATCACTCTAAGATAACATATTCAGATCAAGAACAGACTTATACAGTAACGTTTGATATCAAAGAAATACGTTTAAAAAAAAATAACCAGTTTAAATTTAAAGTTGTTCTTTTACATCAATCAGATATTTCTAAAAATTTAATTATGGAAACTGTACAACAAAATTTTGATGATTTTCAACTATCATTGTCTTTAAAAGAAAATATTTTTAACGAATACGTCAACAATGGAGGTGAATTTTGTTGTGATGTCGTGATACTGTTATAAAACAATAAAAATAATAAATATAATTACTGTTTTGGTTCGTTTAATAAAATCGAATTGTCTTAGCCATATTGGAAAATGAATCAACTGACTACTACAAAAATAATATATTTTTAAGCTGTAACGTAAAAACTAATTCTTTTGAATTCTAATAACTTATTTATTAACTTATGAAACGACCATTATAAAATACATATAATTAAGTTTAAGTCTTTAAATTCTGGCTTTCTTAAATATTAAGCACACAAGTGCTTCATATATTTTGTTTAATTCAGTACGGTTATGCTTTTGAAAGGAAGGCACTGAATTAGAGGTCAAATGATACCTTTGGAAACCTTCTTCTAACTTAACCCAATCATACCTTACTTCACCTAAGCTATCATTACAGCAATAAACACACAAGTGATCAGCTATTCCTGATGCTTAATTGTTGGTTACTCCTGAATAGACGATGGTAAGAAATGATTAATGAAGTGCTCCAGGGGCTCAGATTAGATGGTTTGATATTGGATCTAATATCAATGGGACATACCGAATCTATGCGACATACAAATTGATGATAGATAACCACCGTCACCACTGTATTGTTAAAAATTCATACTAAGGGAGATTAAAGGTCAATTTCGTAAATAAAGCTATTCATATGCTATGGTTGAAAATTACATTCAAAAGGCCTTGATTGAATATTTCTTAAAAGTTATCACTCAGCCCTCAACTCGGTAGGTATTTTTCAGATGATAAAATAAAATTTATCAATGCCAACGTTGTTCAGTCTCTCCAGTTATGTGAACATTCATAATTACAACATTTATAAAAAGTTGTCATTGGTTCATCTGCTGAACGTGTTTGTAGTTGCATAAAGTAAGCTCTACCGTGACTGCACTTTGGACACACTGCTTCTGTTGAGTCTACATTTTTCCATGCTTCTTCTCCTCCAAGGACATCATCGATTTCTTTGAGTTTATAGTAGCTTCTGTTCGTTATAGTTTTCGTTATATTATAAAACGTGGGGCAGATTTTACATATCATTTTAAGTTTACTTGCGTGACATTCTTCTACAAACATCATATTCCCACATAATGAACAAAATGGAATCATTTTCGTTGCCATTTTGCTTAAAATAAAAGTTCACTACTTTTTCAAAGATGTTGCGGCTATTTTTGTAGTTATTTTGTACAAAATTTACACCATTTACACATTACTGATCATACGTTATGGTCGTAGGTTATCCTGTAGGTTATGTCATGGTTATGTACTAGTGATGTCAATATTGTAATGATTCGTTACTCAATACTCGTTACTTGGTAGTAATCGTAGTAATCGAGTACTACTTTGAGAAAGTAATCGTTACCGATTACTTTTAGTTATACCGCGTCCCATCGGTACTCTCGGTACTGTTCGATACATTAGTCGTAGGAGTCGTAAGACGAAGTAATCGAGGTAATCGATATGCCATGCCAGTTCGATTACCAATATTATTTTGTGCAGGATATGGGAACAAAAAAACGTACCATGTACCTGTTATATTCAATATCCATATTATGTACCTAAGTACATATCTAGGTATATATGATGTATAGGTGGAAATGAAACAGAACGAAGACTATGACAAAGACAAGCTCGTGCTTAAAGGACTACATGCACCATTTATCGTGTTATTATTTTATTATAAACATGTAGATCAACATCGCGTCGTCGTTTGCGTCAACATACGATAATATAAATATCTGTATTTATAGTTAAGTATAATTTAGGTACTAGGTACAATGTTAAAAAATGGCTTGTTGAGTTCTATTGATTTATAAAGAGAGCTGCACTTTTCTTATTGTTATTATTATAAAACTAAATTTCTATTGAACTATTTATTTTTTATTTAGGAATAAAAGATAATAGGGAATAACATAATTATACATATAGGTACATATTACCGATTATTTATTGGTAATCGCCGTTACTGTGGATCGTACCTAGGTAAACGATATTATGTATTACAGAAAAAGTAACTAGTATTTGTAACGATTACAAAGTAACGAGTATTGATTAATAAAGTAACTGGTACTAACGAGTACCAAAAAGTAATCGTACTTGACATCACTATTATGTACTGTCATTGTTATTTTTAGTATCAACAACCATAGATAATATTAGACAATCCTTCAAAAATGAGGTGCGTTCAATAACATTCCCAAAAGAAGCAACCTTCCTAAAGACCAGAAATGGTGTTGAAAATGATGGGCTTAAACTTTTCCTTATTCATAGTCAGTAGTGACTACTAGCAAGCTACCTAGTCTATGCAAGCTAAGAAAATCGTATTCATAGTGACATTTGGTAGACTAAGAATAGTAGGCTACTAAGAAATTTAGTAGCGTGGTAGTCTATGTTTAAGCGGTACAAATATAAATAACAACTTCGAGCGGTAGATCTTATTAATTAAATTAAATTTTAAGAAGCGAGTTATTGATACAAAATTAAAAAGAATACCTCAAGAATAAGATGGATAATGGAAAGGATTTATAAAATTGAATTGAAAAATTAAAAATCAAACTATTGTTGTAATATATCTTTGAGTAGGTAATTATATTCTTTAAAATAAAACATTCTGAAATAAAAATGTAAGTTAATGACTATTTTTACTTAGAACCTTTTGATTAATTTTATTTCTTTCTTGAGGTATGTACATTATATTAATATTTCTTAAATCTCATCGTCTACACTTTTACTATTAAACTATTAAAATAAAATCATGCGTGTAATTCATATATGGTAGAAGTGAAACCTTCAAAAATTATATATAAATATATTGTTACGAGTACTTGCCAATTAAGTTGGTGTGAGCATAATTAACGAACATCTTCCCTGAATACATAAGGAATATTCCCGGCTTTCCTGAAACATCTAGAAAACACCAGCAACGATCAATGGGAAAACAATTGGATTACTAGACGGCTGTAGAATTCCCTAGAAAAAGACTGAAAAGACTATATAAAGGCGAGACGCTCACACCGAGTTAGTTGACAGTGAACAGCTGATAGCTGATGTTTGGAAGCGAAGCAATCGATAGTCGAACAACAGGCGATAGATAGATAGTGTCTACATTATAGCGAGTGTTCACAGTAGAGGCGAGCGGGAAAAGAGACTTTTTAGTGAAATAAATTGTGTAGACTTATTTATAACTGTAGTGTAGTCAAAGTAACTTTAGTAATTAAATAAATTCGTTGTTTTGTTTTGCTAATTGTTATTTCCGTGACCGAACACGTCACAATATATATATGCCTTGGTAAACACGAGTGGAGGGGGTACAATGCAGAGCACAAATAAGAAAAACTGTATAATGCTTCCTATCTCATTTTCTCCCACTCTGTCTCTTTTTACTGTCGCTTTTTCGTTTCATAGACCTACAAATTACAACGCTACTACAGAAGTTTTCACTTCAATAAAAGTAGTAAAATATTTAAAAGACTCCAAATATTGTTTCAGAAAGTTTCCCTAGATTATATTGGGATACAAAATTGAATAAAAAAATGTTCCTATAGTATTTTCTCATTTTTCCGCAAGGATATTTTTGAAAAAAGAGGAGAATCAATCAATCGTTTTGGATCTCTACGTTCTGAACATATCTAATAATATCAATGGGACATACCTAATCTATGCTACATACAGATGACAGATGACCGCCATCATCATTGGTTGTCATCAAGTTGTCAATAATTGGTTATCTATTTATTATTGAAAGAAAGAATTGAGTTACCAAATGGAGTTTTTTGTTATAAATTGTTTCGTCACGGATATCGCTTCAAAATTGTAAAATATTTTTTGTGATTTACGTTTAATTAAGTCTATCAGTTTTTAATGAACCTGAAAAGTTGTAGAAACAAGTAATTGACAAATTGGCTTTTACGACTAAAAGTATAAAACTGTTTACTAGTAGATTAATATTTCTCGTATGTTAAAATGCTGTGATTTTGATTACGTCAGGCAATTGAACATCGTCGATTGTGATAAGCTTATCACCTCCTTCGCAACAATTACCTTTTAAAAAATTGTTTGCAATATGCTCTGTATTTGCCATCTGTCAGGAACATCTTGACAGTGATTATATGTTGATGCTGTTTAGAATAATGGGTGTCGTAATCTTATTTCCAATTATTTTACTTCTGATTGTGTTAAATTCATTGTCAACATGCTTTTCAGAAGAGGTAAAACATCACATGAATGCAAAAGAGCGCATAGAACTCAGGTAAATATAATTTTAATTTTATTGTGATAACTACCTATCTTCATTTATGTTTATTTCAGGGAGGAAGCGAGGGATATGTTTTACCATGCATATCATGCATATATGGAAAATGCTTACCCTGCAGATGAACTTATGCCACTGAGTTGCAAAGGAAGGTATCGAGGACTAACACCTTATAGAGGAGATATTGATGATTGTTTGGGAAAGTATGTATAATTAAGTCTAAATATTCAGTGTCTCAATAAATATTTTTACAGCTTTTCTTTGACATTGGTGGATACATTGGATACATTAGTAATATTGGGTGACTTGGAAGAATTTGAGCATGGAGTGAGATTGATCGCAAAAGATGTTTCATTTGACAATGATGTTGTTGTATCAGTTTTTGAAACGAACATACGTGTTTTGGGGTAAATAAAAAATTAAATAGTTAAATCAATTGAGTTTATTTTGATATTTGTAGGGGTTTATTGTCTTCTCACATTTTGGCTGAATATTTACAACAGCAAACTGATATTCTACAATGGTATCGAGGAGAACTGCTTCAAATGGCAAAGGATTTGGGGGAGAGGTTGCTGCCAGCATTTAATACCACTACTGGTATTCCTTATTCTAGGGTAAGTAAAATAATACATTTTCATGTTTTGCAAAATTATATTTTATTAATGAACATAACAAATTTGATTTGACGACTCTCACGTTATATCTTTTATCTTACTTAATAACATATCATTTCTTATCAAAAGTGGAATTGTCATTAGAAGTATATTGGTATTATTTATTAAATTTTGAAGTTTTTTTTGTATTTGTTTATTAAGTGAAATTTATTTTGCAAGAACAGTTTGAATTTACTTTGTATTTGCTCTATTTCTGATATATATCGAAAATTACACCAGAGATAAAATTAAATGTAAATACATAAGTATGTTAAAAAAAGTTATTATTATTGTACCAGGTTTAACAACACAAAACAACACGAAATGTGTTTTAGACTTGCAAATGGCAGTTGCTCTTGATAATTATTTTTTGAAATAACAACGTATAAAAAAAATAATTTAAATTATTATACCACGAAGTTGAATGATCTTACACGAATGAAATTTTCCTCCTTGCTAATGGGTCATTAACAGCGACCTGACCTTAATACATTTATACGGTTTATTAACTTTCCCTTTTATATTTTGTATACATTTTATATCATTAAATTTAATGAGTCATTTAATAAAAAATGTATTTAGTTTCTTAAAAATCAAGGTTTTATATACAGTGTAACAAAATTATTCAGCAAAAATAGCCACGATAATTAATATTTCATTTTGTTATTATCAGCAATTTCGTTGGTACTTTAAAATAATCTAACTAAAATAAAATGATGCGTAGATAAATTATAATTAACGAACTTGGTGACGTGGTGAAGGAATACTTGTTATTTTTATAAAAATATTTTTATTTTTAAACGAAGCAATACTTCTACGTAAACTTCCTTTAAGTAAAGAAATACATACGTAACATGAATTATTTGTTAATTGCATAATTAAATGTATATTTCCATACTATTAATATTTGCTTTTTTTTTGTAATAAATCTCTTATAAATTGATGCAAGATGTTTAGTCTACACCTCGTATATCTTTTTTATTTTAAGTACAGTGGTTAAGTCGTGCACGTGTGATTGCATTCGTGTTATTGTGCAGGTATACCCTGTTATTTATATATTTTATTAATATTCTTTTAAAATGTTATCATACTTAGGTGTAGAATTTTATGTCCTTACATGTTTGTTTGTATATTTTGTTCCTATATAGTCACATTATTCTAACATAATTATCCTTTAAACTTTGTTCTTTTTCTCGTCTGGTTTTAATTTTTATCAGATAAGCGTTGCGCCACTGTATACAAGATTAGAATTTTTGACTTATCCAGTTTTGTTCTTTTGAACCCCTTCTTATATTATTCTAATTTTCACAATTGTTTTATTTTGAATTTGTCTGTATATTTTTGCTGATTTCTTAAATTTTCCGCAATATCTCCATTTTCAGTGGTTTTATTTTAATTAGTCTTTCTTTTTGTATTTGTTTTTTCAAATTTCTGTTTTTTGTGGCTTTGTTCTCTGAATTTTCATTTTAATTTTAAGCAATTTTTCCTTACTACTGTTCGCATTCCTCTTCTCTCTCATACTCTTTTTCAGTTTTTATGTACATAAATGATGTAGGTACGTATTTTATTTTAGTTTTTTTTTCCCAGTAATTGTAATGCCCTTTTTACGTAATAGCCTCCCCCATATTTTCTTTTTAACAATATTACCATGCTTCACGCATTACTATTATTTCAAACAGGAAAATTCTGCTTCTTAGAAATTCTGATTTAGATATTGCATTTTATGTTAGCAGTTATTTGGGGGTGCCATTGTGTGATACTCCTTCTTTTGAAGTAGTATACAACATTATTTCAGACTTTAGGTGTTATATTGTGAATTGGTAAGTTAACTGTTGGAGTGAACTTAACTGTGTTTATTATAGTAGTATGTGTAGTATTTAAGGCTTGTTTAAACAAATAGAAAACAATTTCAAAAATAAAAATGAATATACCAAGAACCACGATCACTAATGGTAAACTACTTTTATTGTAATTTTGATATTGGTTGAGACGTTAAGTTTAAAACGTGGCAAAAATGTAACCGATTTCTTGTTTATAGATAAATTTAAAATATGGCATTAAAAACGATAGGGTAGAATCCCTTAGAGAAACATGCACCGCTTGCGCGGGTAGTATGATATTAGAGATGGCAGCACTTTCACGGTTAACTGGCGAGCCTGTGTTTGAAGAGAAAGCCCATAGGGCTATGGACGAATTATGGAAGATGCGCCACCGCAGTTCTGATTTGATGGGTTCCGTCTTGAACGTCCATTCAGGCGATTGGGTTCGACGGGATTCAGGTGTAGGAGCTGGTATTGATTCCTATTACGAATACTGCCTTAAAGCTTATATATTACTCGGAGACGAAAAATATTTGAACAGGTTTAATAGACATTATGAAGCCATTATGAAGTACATATCTCAAGGTCCAATGCTTCTCGATGTACACATGCACAGGTGAAGGACAAAGTTTTTATGAACCATTTTTATTAGGGGAAGTTTAGAAAATGTCAATTTTATTCTTTTTGGGGTTCTGCTTTTTAAAACGAAAAATGATTCTTTATAATATTAGAATAAACCACATTGATCGATATTCAAAAAGTTTAAAAATTGTTTAATCATTATTTTGTAGATTTAAAAAGAAAAATAAATTTGTTGTTTAAATTACAATTTAAGAATTCCTATTTGTTTTTATAATTGTTTTTTTTCTTATTATATATAGTATTCTTCAGGTATAAACTTTACTCTTTCCTTATGTATAGGCCGTACACAAATTCTAGGAACTATATGGATGCTCTTCTGGCTTTCTGGCCAGGACTACAGGTTCTGAAGGGTGATATCAAACCTGCTGTTGAAACACACGAAATGTTGTATCAAGTCATGCAACGGCATAAATTCATACCTGAAGCATTTACTACCGATTTTCAGGTATTTATACTATTTTTTATATTTTTCTCTGAGATGTAATTAAAAATATTTAAATTTGTTACTTTTGATTTCATTCTGTTGAGATTTTCTGCAGTGCTCTGCAAATTGAATATATATATAGTAAAAGTAAGAAATAGAAAATATTTCAGGAACTTGACAAAATTATCGAGCGTTTAGAACAAGAATCTAGTAAAATTTGTGTTGAAATATATCTTTTTATTTGATTTATAAGTCTTGACGGTGTTTTTTATTTCAAGGTACATTGGGGTAACCACCCTCTTCGACCTGAGTTTCTTGAATCAACATATTTTCTTTATAAAGCCACAAACGACCCTTACTATCTGGATGTAGGAAAAAACGTGTTGAAAAGCCTTCAGAAGTATGCCAGAGTGCCTTGCGGTTACGCTGCCGTTAATGACGTCCGTACTGGACGTCAGGAAGACCGGATGGATTCATTCGTTTTGGCCGAAACGTTTAAATATCTTTTTTTACTGTTCGCCGATGATGATGACCTTATTCTGAATTTGGACGAATTTTTGTTTACCACGGAAGGTCATCTTCTGCCTTTGACACTAGCAGTGAGGACTAATCGGTCAACTAACTCTATGGACGAAGAAATCGACGACCGGGAGTTTTCCAGAACCTGTCCTAATACCTTACAATTGTTTCCTGAGTCAGTGAGGAAGCCTCTTGCTAATATGGTGAGTTATATATTGTCTAGAAATATATTTTTGCCTTAATGAAAATTAGTTTCTCTTTATTCTGAAAATACTATGGATGACACATTTTACAATTGTATTAAGTTATTTTTTTACGTACTTATATTTTTTTATATTCTCTTCTGATAAAAAGTTTTGGTAAAATTGTACCTGTCCATACCTACTTAATTATTTATAATGTATCATATTGAAAATATTTTATCATTAAAAACTGACAGGTTGATGGCATATGTCCAAAAAAATTACAAAGACGTCGTCTTACTGCTGGTGAATTTTCTACTTCTAATTTGGAACACTTGAAAATTATCAAAGATATGGGTATTAACATTGTGGCCTTAAGTGATGGACGGGTTCAATTGCTACACAGCGTTTCTGGAGTAAGTTTTATGTAACTTGCAATAGTTTCTATTTCAAATTGTTGTTATAATGGAAGTAAAAAGTAATTGCAAAAAAACAAAAAAAAAATTATTTTTAGAATTCTTGTTACATGCTTCGAAAACTAAGTTATTCTTCGAAGGTTGTATTACAAAAGTAAAATGACTGGACTGATTTTTAGTTGTATTATATTTTAATAGTTGTGAAATATTATCTTCATATTTAATAAAAATGTAATTGCCAACAAATAATTAATATGAAAATCTTTGAGATGATTATTTGTAAAAGTTCTGAATTGTTGGTTATCTTACAGTATTGATAAGTTCCTTGTATATCACACTGTTTAATTTTCTGTAGGCTCGAACAGTTGCAGATGCTGAAGAGGGCATACTCTTCATGCAGGAAATGGTGGAGCTGTCTCGTACGCAGTCTTATGGTGTATCCGAAGCACCCGCCCAAGCTGTAATGTTCACAACGATAGATAAGGACGGCAAAGAGCGCATCGTAACGTTGCAAGCAGGTCCAGCGCAGTTTGGACCGACTATGCGTGGCGACCGAAAGGTTACTGCGCGTGCACTGACAGTGGAACCGTTTCGCGCTTGCGCAGACATCTCTTTCCCGGACCATGTTCGTGGTAAGATTGCGATTATCGAAAGAGGTGGTTGTATGTTCGTGGACAAAGCTCGAAGAGTGCAGAAAGCTGGTGCAGTTGCGGGTATAGTGATTGATAATGTGTCGGGAAGTAGTGCGACTAGCTCGCCGTTGTTTTCCATGTCCGGAGATGGAACGGAAGATATAGAGATTCCTTTTGTGTTTTTGTTCTCACAGGACGCGTCCGAACTGCTTCTTGCGCTCATGACAGATTCTGATATAACTGTTACGATAGGGGAGTTGAAAACCGATGCAGAAACGTGGCCCCCTAATGAGGAGGAGTCTATGTTCCAGAAATTGAAGGTGTCCGTTCAGGAGTTCTTGAACAGGCACACCGGCATTGCTTTTGCCAAGTCTATAAAGTAAGTGCATTCTTTCCTAATACATAATTTTGAAGTCGATTGGAAACCTCATAATTATTAAAAATTGTAGATTCCTAAACATGATGAAATTATTTTATTTTTGTGTAATTAGACTGGTAATGTACTTATTCGGGTTCAAAGGCCGTCGTCGGTTGGAATTGCTTCCTAACATTTCTCTAAAACGAGTGGTAAGTTTCTTCAGAGACCTTTCCATTTCCAATGCTGGTTGTAAACTTTAGGCCTTTGGACCCGAATCAGAACATCTTCAGTCCATCAACTTTACCAATTTGTTTATGTACTTAGTATTATTTGTTGCCATTACAAAATTATTTAGAAATAAAATTGATTGGAATGTTTGGTACCTATAGAAAGATTTTGTTATGTTTTTTTAAATTTCTTTATTGTAGAGAGAAAAGACTGAAGACTAACAAACAGAAAATGTTTTGGTCGTATCATTATTATTAATTAGGAAAAAATTAAAATTTAAACAATTTATGACAAGGTAATTGAAATTATTTCTTATTTCTTTATTTCTTTTTGGAAGTTTTATTGTCTCGTAGAAAAATGGGAAAACTTCTGAAATCAGTTATCCTTTGATAAGTGTTGTATATCTTAGTTGTTTAAATAAATGTATGTACGTATGTTTTTAAAAAACAATTTTTATTTTTATTCTATGTGTTATTAACAAATTTAAAATCTATACGTTACGATGTTTTATATATGTATATATTTGCATTTATTATAATTATAATGAATAACGCAGGGTTGGAATATTCAAGGCCGATATTGGAACGGATAAAATTAGGATAACTAGAGAGACACCTGGATTAAACCTGGATGCTACAGAAGTGTCAACGAATCAACAGTGGAGCCAAATAAGACGTGGACTAATTCAGTCTTTAAATAATTCTGAGAAGAGTGAAATCTTTATTCCTCTGAATATCTTACGTATATATTACCAGACTCTCAGCCAGTCTAGTTTGGACGAATTGAAAGCTAAGGATGTCGTCAAACAAACCGAATGGCTTTTGAGAGAACTTAACATTGAGAATGGTCGGCGTGATAATGACAGCTTGATTGAGGTAAGTTTTATTTTTTTTACTCCTTATGGCCGGACCTGTAAATTTGAATAATTTCTGTTCGTTCGATAAGTTTATTAAACTAATTTATTACGATAAATACAGGATTTGTGAGATGACATTTTTTAGGTATCTTTCATGCATTTTGGTATCCTGAAATCCAATCTGAAAACAGATTTTTTCTATCGCCTACGGTTTTCTTTTAACACACATGCGTCTGATTTCACAGGCATAACTTAATAACTTAGTACGAGACTTAAATCTAACAAAATCGAAGTCAGAACTTTCAGCATCAAAATTAAAAGGATGGAATCTTCTCTACAGTGACCAGTGACGCAAACATTACTTTTTACCGAAAATGACAAAAAACTCTCATTGCTTTCTACATATAAGGAGGGGATGATTTGATGAACTGCCAACGATTTCTTTAACGCATTAGAACAGAAATATGATCTAAATGATAGTACTAAACATTCATCTGTACCTACTTCATGGAGTTCATATGAAGGAATCGTATGGAAACATATTTATTATAATGAAAAAACTTAAAAAAACTTTTGGGTGTTTCATTTCTACCAATATTGGTGGGCGGGCTGTCTCCCCCGACCTACACTCTTGTGCATAGTCGGAGGGGAAGGGCGGAAGGCCTTCTTCAGCCTCCTTTAGGAATAGTGGGAATGGGTGGGTGATGGTTGGGGGAAGAAAGATGAGACTTATGAAATGAAGACAGAAGAGAAGTGAGACTATCTGTGGAATATTACTACCCCAACATTTGCCTAAATGATCCAATGAAACCACAGAAAAACTTGGACCAGAGTAGCCGGCCCCGGAATCGAACCGGCGACCTTCCGAATGCTAAGCAATGACTAGACGACTAGACCATGCCGCTCCATGGATTATAATGAACTAGCTGCTAGATAATTCTAATACATTACTGTCACTTTTTGTTTACTAAAAGCCGCTCAAACATTTTAGATTTCAAACTGGTATAGATACCAAAGACTTATTTCCATCGGAACTAAAAAAATATTATCACTAGTTAATTCCAATCGGATTGATGAAGAATTTTATTAAAGTAATGGATCGAACGGAAGACGGTTCTTGTATCTAAACAAAAATTTTCGAGAATTAATGATGTAAAAAATAAAGAGTGGTATTTTAGGCCTCTTATAGGGGAAACAACGAAAGATGAAATATTTGAGTGCTAAATGAAACTGAATTGAGATTTTGGAACACTTTTAAAACAGTCATTGCAACTTTTCTTTCTTAGAAATGCGTCAGCTGATAAGTACATAAACATGTGTGAACTATTTCATGCTCAAAGAAATAAGATGTTAAATGCCTATCAAAATTAACTTTCTGGATATTCACATGGATTTCTTTCCCGAAAATTTGGATTGTTAAGGGACACTACAAGAAACAAAATATCGACATAAAACATGATTACATTCTGAGACACAATTAGGATTGCATCTATCGATATATATATTGCTCTAGAAAACAGTAATGCCTTGAGCAAAAAAAAAACATGGGCGATGGAAAAAATCTAAGGAGAGTTTTTACGTTTCTTCCATGTCGCAAAAGAAAGTTAATTTTTATTGACCAGTGTACTTTTTACTTTATATTTCGTAAACTCAATAGCTTTGGATTGGACAAAGGAAATCTTTTTTACTCTTGTTGTTAGTCTGTTTACACACATCTACACATTATTATGTATTTAGAAAAACATGATACAAAAATATTTGATGTTTTCAACAGGTGCAAGAGGTAAATAATGACAAATCGGTTGGTGATAAAATGGAAGTATTGACTGACAAATTGGAAAATCTGGAAACGTTAAGTTCTCTTTTGGACACTATCAGTGTTATAGAGACAAAAGTTAGGGAAGAAATAGAAAAAGGTTCTGACAATTTAGTAATTGGAAAGGTAAAAGAGGATAATGACAAAGTAATTCTTTCAGCAGATCAGTTGTCGTCTTCTGATAATTCAGAGGATAGTAGTAAAACTAAAACGAGTTCTAAAGAACAAAAGAGACCTATTCCGGACGAATTGTGATGCTAAAAGTTTATAATTACTCATTATCATTATTATTAATATTTGTAATACGAACTTTAAAAGACTGCAATCAAAAACTAAGCGAATGAATGTCCCTTTTTCAGCAGGAGGCTTCTAAAGTGTTTTTCTTTTAAATATTTTTACTGTTGTTTCCGAATTTTTAAAGTGTGGATGAATTTTATAGATATGTGTTAAGCCAAATACTTTAATGTTATGTTTCTTTTTCATATTTTTTAGATTGTCACAATTTATTGCTCTAAAAATTTAAAAAGATATTACTTTTTTTGTTAATTTGGAAATAATTCTACAAAGCTATTTTATAACAAATAATGCTTATTAGATTTACATATATTGTACGAAAAAAAATTGTATTAAAAAAGTAGTGTTTGACACTCGCTTAAAAAAAAAAGATTAAATATATGTTTTAGCCACCTAATGTATTAAAAAGAAAAAGAATCAGAATATTAAATTTTGAATAAATTGATATATAAATTATTAGGAATTTATTTATATCAGAATCCTCCTGTATTTATTGTGATTTAAAAATGTCTGTATGAAACATACCAGTTATATTTAGAAATAATATTATAGTGGGGTACTTATTTATGAGTGCAATTAAAATCATAACTTTTCTGCTTTGTAATTTATAGTACTTATTATCCTTGTTTGGGTGATCCTTTTAATATTGAATAATGTCAGCAAAAAATACAACAAACACACTTATCGAAAAGCAATACCATTAATAATTAAATATATACATATAGAAAGGGTTTTGCTTGTATTATAATATTACATACTTAATCACTATCTGACTTAATTTGGGAGTTTTTTGAAATTATAATAGATATTTGAATTATTATATCAGATTTTTTAACCAAATTTATGTATTGTTAGAAAGCTGTGTATGTCTAAAAAGGTACTAAGCATTTGTAATCTTATAACAGTATTTTTCCGTTTTGAGGAAAAAAGTCTTTAATTATTCATATATGTATGCAGCACAATTATTTTTAAGTTGAAATATAAATTATCTACAATAAGAAAAAAGTTGTTGAAGTTCACCATTTGGTATACATACTATCTAGAACTTATAAAATAATTACATAATTTGTCCTTAATGTACAGTGTATTAAATTGTAAATATGTATCTTGATACAACAACATACCACGCAAATTATGTGTATTATTTTTTTATAATTATTTGTAAAATAATTGTTGATATATCATTATTTTAATAAAACTATTTTCAAGAATTATTGTCTTCTCAGTCATGAGCAAAATATTGAAGAATATTGTTATTGTTTCATTAAGGGTGGCCACCGGCTATATGTCGGAAACTATTGGGTATAGAAATTCAGGAAAAAAAAAATAATTACTAAAATGGCTATGAGAAAATCTTGGAAATTATTTTTTAACTGATAGGGTAAACCACAAAATTCAAGCTTTTTGAAAAACTCACAATAAACTATAATTTTAACATTTTGTCTCAGACTTATTGACGTAATAAGAGCAGGGGAAGTCCCTGAATGTTTAATTATTGAAATAGCTGTATTTTCCAAATTACTTTTAAAGCGAGGCAAGGACTACTATTCTTTAAGAAAATTCTTTATGCTTCCATAGTTTAGTATCATAGCATAGTTTTCACGTTTCCTTAGTTAAAGTCAATTTGGATTAATTAATACAGTCAATCGTAGACTCAGGTCTTCTTGAATCATATTTTCGTAGATTCACATTAATACAATATCCCCTTTTATTGGGCCTACTTTTACCTACGTGTGATATACAGAGATTACCAAGGAATTTCTTCGTTAGAACGTTAAAAAATAATGGATATTTAATTTTCAAAACGTGACGTTTGTAAAATTTTACGTGAACTTTTAATGTAAAATATTTTCTATCAATTTTCACTTCCAGTTATACCACTATGAATAGTAACTTTTAAAAAGAATAGCATATTTCTAACGATAAATTTGTGTGAAACAGAATTTTATGCCTGCCTACAATGAATAGTGTCTGAAATAATTTAATTCTGTTATGTAACAATTAGGAAATTACCTATTTCAAGCACGTACACTTCTAAAATTATTCAAAATTCTTCAACTAAGTCAATAGGAGACATCTATATGGATCGAGAGAGAATAAAAAAGGTGAATGAATCGAATGACGAAATAAAATATGGTGGGTTCTATTTAAAAAAATAAAGTTATTTGCATTTAAAGTTTTTAAAACGTGGGTTTCTTTAACGCCCTGTACCAATTATGTAACTAAATTTTTGTGTGACATTGTGATTGGACCATAACTGGTAGCTCTGAATAATTTTTTGTGAAAGTAATGATTTTTTACAATTTGAGAAGTAATTGCGATTTTTTCTATAATATAGTTTAAATTATTAAGACAACTTGATAATCAATGTGAGGTACGTTTTCTCTCAAAATCTATGTAGATACTTTTTTAGTGGAAAATATATGTATCTCTACGTTTTATTTTTACAAATATTTTGGAAATTAAACAAGTACTTATTAATAATCATTAATATTATATTTATAAATTAGATACCCAATACTTTCTTCCAGCTGAAATCAAACATTATTTTTAAGTTGTTGCAAATGGTGTTAATAAACTATAGTTGTCTTTATGTTACTCACACATTAGTATCATTTTCATATCCTATGGTTGAGTCTATCTTATTTAAACGGGTAGCAGAGTTTTTTGAGTTCTTTCGGAATGTATTGTCGCGGAGTGTAGTCGTTTTTGTGTAATAAATGAAAATAATTATTGTGTTTTGGTTATTTTACAATGTAAGTCACATAATAGTTATTAATTTACTTATTTGGTATGTCGGGTATGTTTTAACATAATCATGCTAACATTATTTACTTATATTTATTAGGTTATACTTTTAGCAAGGTTTAATATTGGAAAGCCGGTATATTGACTATTTTACGTAAATTTGTGTGTCTTGAATTACTTATTTTTGTTATTACAAGTATTTCAGTACAATGGTTTAATTATTGTATATTGCATTCGACAGAAATAAAACTTTTTTTTAGTAGGCAAATTTTGATGGAAATCTTATAACACTTTGTTAAACTTTGAAAAAGAAACATTTTAGATCATTGATAGAATTTTAAATTATGCTACTAATTAACACAATTATATAAACACAGTAATGTAAGTTTCAAACGGAAATTTATTGATCACTACGACCGTTTTTTAAGTGAAATCGTTTTTATACTTACATTGTGTTTCATTGTGTTATTATTATTTACTTAATGAAGTTTCAACAAGTAGAGATGCCTCAACCTCAACTATTAAATAATTGATAGAATTCTTATAGCACTGTTTGTGAAACATAAAATCTGTATATTGAAAAAAAAAAAAAAATGGTGAGCAACAGAAACATTGGATTTATTTGTCCTGTATACAACATTGTTTCGACCCTTTTTGACTTTGACTTTGTTTAAATAATATCGGTTTAATGTTAAATGTAACAATTTCTCAAAAAAATAAAACTAAACTAAACTTTGGGTTGATAACGCCTTGTATATTTAAGCACAATGAGTATGTCAGTTTGTGTAATATCAGCTCTCGATTATTTAAACATTGTTGATTTCTGTTGTCAAATTAAAATTAACTTGAAAAATGTTTGCAGTCGTTTTTTTTGTGAAACATTTTAGAATAATATAAACAAGAAATAAAACTGCTTTTTTGTTTCCCTGAAATTGTTTCGACTTGTTAGAGCCTTTTTCACTGGTACTCTCTTGGAAAAAGGCTCTAACCAGCCGAAACAATTCTAGGGAATTAAAATAAAACACTCTATAGTTTCAAAGAATATATTGATTACAATCACTACAATTGTTTCGGTAAACATTACCTTCTTCAGGTGAAGATTAATTAAACTGCGCTCTTACATGTATTTATATACTAAATTAAACAAAGGTAGAGGGGATATGGTTACTTATTGGTTAAGTTTAAATTTAACAAAGGTGAATTCCTAATGTCTAATTGGTCATTTAATATTATCTTTTGTTTATTGTATCTATTTATTTCCATGCTTTCTAGTAAGTCTAATTTAATTCGTTTATTTTGTCGGTGTAGAATTTTGTAATTTAGATTAAAATTATGATTGAATTAATTTAGGTGTAATGCATAGGCTGAATCCGTTTTTTTATTTAAAAAACTTTTGTGGTGTTCTAGAATACGTTTTTTAAAAGATCTACCTGTCTGGCCTACATAGACCATATCACAATCATTACAATTAAGTAAATAAACACCTGAATTATCATCTTTAGGTGTTTTACATTTATTATTTACAATCAAATGATTTAAGCTATTGTTAGTTTTGTATGCTACGTAACTATTGTTAATTTTTTGAACATGTTTGCCTATTTTTATTGAAATATTACCTAAGTAAGAGATACAATTAAATTTGGCAGGTTTCTGTTTTGTGATCGGATATATACTGTTTAATGCTTTATTTTTTATTTTTTTGTTTAGTAAGTTGTCAATAACGTTACGGGCGTAACCATTATTATTTGCGATTTTGTAGATTCTGTCTAGCTCTAAATTGTACTGATCTGTTTTTAATGGTATTGTAATTAATCTATGTAGAAAACAATTGAAAGCTGCAAGTTTTTGATTCATGGGATGAAACGATTTAGCGTGGATAACCGTGTCAGTGTGGGTAGGTTTGTGAAAGATAGCAAATTCATGTTTAGTATCAACTCTTTTTATTGTTAAATCTAAGAAATTTAATGTTTGATCTTTTTCTATTTCAAGTGTAAATTTTATTTTCTGGTGTATACTATTTATAAGATTGAAAAATTTTGTGAGTAGTCTATCGGAACCATTAAAACATACTATTACGTCATCGACATATCTAAACCAGCATATGCAATGTTTAAATAGGGGATGAGATGCTATTTTATTTTCTAGGTTATTCATGAAAATTTCGGCCAGCAAAGGGCTAAGGGGATTACCCATTGCTAAGCCTTCTTTTTGAATGTAAAAATCTTCTTGGAATTGTAAATAATTTTGAGATAAACAAAGTTCTAAAAGAAACTATAGAGTGTTTTATTTTCATTTCAATATGTATGAGTTTCAACAAGTATTAGCTTCCACAATTAACAATTCTAGGGAAATTAATAAATTCCAGTGTGAAACAAAAAAGCAGTTTTATTTCTTGTTTATAATATTTTTTTATATTGAAGGTACCGAATGGCACTAGTGCTGCCATCAGGCATCCGTAGCCTTAAATTTAAAATAATTTCTTTTTGGTATTTAGGTGATATACATTATTTGTAACATTTCATCCTATAGATGGCGACTTTTTCCTTTTATTTGAGGATTTTCATGAATTATTTGAAATACATGAATGAAATACGGAGAGAGCAGTGAAATCTTATCAAATTTTACCTCAATTTTGATTTTAATCAAAAAATAAATATAGGGTAAAAGTAGATACAGGGGGACGGATGAGTGGCATCACATTTTACCAAATGGTAAGGGGATTAAATTAAAAGAAAAACACTTCATGTAATTAATAGATGAGCGATCCTCTTCATATTCATGTGAATTTTGAAATCACTTTTTCGCTATAATGATATTTTTAATTTTAACAATAAATTATAATTGTGGGTAGTTATTTAATGATTCAACAACTAGTTTACTTCTTAGAAATACGGAATTATTTTATCAGAAGAGTACGTGCAAGAATCTGGTGAGTAGGTACAAGTCAACATTATATAAAATAAAATTGGTGGTTGATTATTGCCTGAGAGGGTCCTTTTTCTTCCAAATGCATGTAAAATCAACATAGGAAAATGCTAATTCACATAAATATGTTGAACCAAAACGCGAATGCAGTTGTTCAACACATTTCTTTAAATTTGGATATTTCTCGTTGGACACCAATGTCCAGAAATATAGATCAGAGCATGACCTAGCTTTTAGGGTATATCACAGCACAGAGTTCTGAAATATCATGGGGTCCATTTGAAACGTATCTGCAAATTTTTTAGCCATTTCATAGATGTGTATTCAACGGACAACTAGTGAATTTCACCACTTATCTAAGATAGTTTTCCATACGATTCTTGATGTTTACAAATTGTTCAATTTTTTTCTTCTCGATGTCAATTATCATAGACACCGTTTAACTTTAGAATAGATACTGCAATAGAACTAATCAATTATGTTACTGTTTTATTATTGCTTTTTGTAGTTCCAGATTTGATTTGCTCAGTTTTCAGATAAAATCTGATAAAAATGCTAAATCACGTTGACAGTCCAAATCCGGCAATTGTTGATACTCATCACCCCACTCTTCAATAATTTTGATTATTTCGTCCAGTAACTCGAAAATTATGCAAAAACTTGTTTAAATTCAATTAAACCACCTCACGTCAGTGTGCATTGCCAAATTTTGTTCCTTTTCATTTAATTGATGTCTAAAGAGCAAGGTATATTAACCGTAGGTATACGTTTTTTGCATTGCTACGATCGATCGGTTGGCCACCCCTGCTATAGAGGTACTTAAGGCTGGAAATAATTTTTTTATTTTCTTTTTCTTTACAAAAGTTGTGGTACCAATTTTGCATTATTTTTTATAATATATCTAAATGTAGATAAATACCTAATAGTTGTTTATATACCTAATTAAAAAAAAAATATGATAGATCATACAATTAAGTTTAAAGTAGAACGTACTAAATTAATAGCTCAAACTAACGCCAAAATACGAAACTGAATGTACAAAGTATTTTCGGTAAAAAAATTACCTTTTTCAGGGACTAAATAAATAGTATCTAATGTTGTGGTTTAATTATCACGACTCAGGCTAAAAACTGAAATTTTCAGTGGCCCTTAACACAACAACTAAACCACAGAGATATGTATATGTGACTTTTGTCACTGGTCAGAGTTTGATCTATTTTTATAAATAAACATACTTTCAAAACTACTTAGCAAATAATTGTTTCTGATTTTCTTAACTATCATAATTTAAGGTTGTCAATATTAATCGTATGATTTTCGGTAAAGATATGTTGCGCAACACTGCATATTTCTGTTCTACCGAACCTGGCATGAGCTACATGTTCTTTAAACTTGACCTGAATAGAGCGTTTAGTTTGTCCAACATATTTTTTACTACAGTCTTTACAATTAATTTCATGTATCCCCGACTTTTCTAGAAGAGGAATTTTATCTTTTGGTTACAGAGAAGAACTACAGGCAATACGAAAACCAATTTTATTAAAAATACCATCAAGTCTTCGGGTAAACCTTGGCTCGTAATGTATAGAAGTAATAAACTTAGAGTCTATTTGAAAAATAGAGGATTCCGAGAGGAGTTCATGTCCAAAAAGTTGACTCAACAATTTTGGAATTTAAAAGAAATGTGCTATTATGTGCTATGTAAAAAAACAATATGTTCAAAAGACTTAACTTTTATGATTAGGTCCTTTTTTATGATGTGGAGTTAGTTCCACAACATCACTTCATTAAAACCAAATCAATTGTGTTGTAATGTGCTCAAGATGTGCTATCATGTGCCAGTAAAATTTACTTGAAATATTGAATTTTTATCGAGACATCCTTTTTGTGATATTTAGTTAGCTCCGCAAAATCACTTTATCAAAACTAAACATAAAGTGCTGTAATGTGCCCGCCATGTGCTGTTATGTGCCAATGTGAAAAAAGTAGTTGAATAAAAAGTTTAGATTTTTCGTAAAATGTTGAGTCTTCATTAATACTTTCTATACGCATTGATAAATGTGGTACGATGAAATAGCCTAAAAATATGCTTAACATAGTATTCGCATATTGTTCATGAAACATCACCATACATTCTTTCACATGATATGCAACACATCTTGTATTAGGTAAGTACCTGTACTTTTCATTAGTTTACGATTGTATAGAACAGGGATGGCGAACCTTTTTTGATGTCCGTGCCATAAAGTCATAAAAATTCTTTTTTAAATAGGTAACGTGCCACAATAAAACTTCATTCGAAATGTTAGCGTGGTGAAACTATACATAAGTATAATTAAACAAACAAACAAAAGCAATTCATCTTTAAACAATTTTTTATTAATCAATGTTTTACAAAAAGCAATATGCTAGAAACAAAATTCACGTTAAAAAAAATTGTTTTTAGTGTGATTTTTGTTGCTGTACACAAGATGATAAAGATTTAATATCTGATTCATATTTAGTTAATTTCAACAGTAGTACGCATGCAGAGCTCGACTTATCCGTCATTCTATTCCTATATTTATTTTTTATAAAATTTAATTCTGAAAATAGAGATAAAATTACCTTTGCTAATATTTTTAAAGTTTTAAACAATTAAACGTGTCAGGAACTGAATTCCATGTAGGTATAGTTAGAATTTCATCTTCTGCAATTTTATTTATTTTATCCAATAATCGATTACTTTCAATAATTTCTAAATCATTTCTTAAATCAACAAATTTTTGGTTCTATATGGTACTTGACTGAAATTCAACTAATTCCATTTCTAATTCATTAAAATTTAACCACTTAAGGACTTTTAAATTTAATTTTTCAAATGGTATTGTATCAGGATATAAAATAAATTTTGATTGGAGCGCTGCGACAGCAACAACATTCAAATACCATAAGAAGGCGAAACTGGATACGCAAAAATTTTTATCTAATGCGCATCTGTATATTGTTACGAGTACTTGCCAATTAAGTTGGTGTGAACATAATTAATGAACATCTTCCCTGATTACATAAGGAATATTCTCGGCTTTCCTGATACATCTAGAAAACACCAGCAAAGATCAATGGGAAAACAATTGAAATACTAGACGGCTGTAGAATACCCTAGAAAAAGGCTGAGAAGACTATAAAAGCGGACGAGACACTCACACCGAGTTAGTTGACAGTTTACAGTAACAGCTGATGCAAAGCGATCGATAGGCGATACAGGCGAACCATAGAGGCGATAGTGTTCATAGAGAGCGATAAATAGTGTCTACCGGAACGGCGATTAAAAAGTGACTTTTAGTGAAATAAATTGTGCGGACTTGTTCATAACTGTAGTGTAGTCAAATTAATTTTAGTAATTAAATAAACTCGTTGTTTTGTTTTGTTAATTGTGTTTTCTGTGACCGAACACGTCACATTTGGTGTCAGGAGTGGGATAGTAAGGGAATTGAAGATTCCCTAAGAAAGTTAGTGCGACAGATCGTAGAAGAGGTCCGAAGAGAAGAAGAATTTTGAAGCCTTATGCCAGTAACAAGAAAACAATCAACAATAATGGAAGAACAAATAAAGGCTTTAATGGAAATGATGAAGGCAATGAAGGCAGGCCAGGAAGAAATGAAGGCAGGCCAGGAAGAAATGAAGGCAGGCCAGGAAGAAATGAAGGAAGAATTGAAGAATAAAATGGAAGCTGGACAGGAAGAAATGAAATTAGCACAAGAAGAAATGAAGGCGGGCCAAGTAGAAATTAAGGCAGGTCAAGAAAAATTGATTGAAGATATGAGAGCAATAAAAATTGAGCAGGAAGGATTGAAAGAACAGTTAAAAGAAGTCAGAACCGAAGTGCAAGAAGAGTTAAAGGAAGTCAGAGTAGAAGTGCAAGAAGAATTAAAGGAAGTACGACAAGAATTGGAGACGACACAAGAGAAACTAAGAGATCAGTTGAAAGAAGAAGTACAAAAGGAAGTAGAGAAGATGAGACAGAAGTTCGAGAACACTAGACCGGCTAGTGAAGTGAAGTCCGAAGACACTGCGAAAACGATTAGAATTAAACCACCGACTTTCGACGGAAAAGTTTGCTGGTCTGTATACAAACGACAGTTCGAGGCAGCGGCAGAAGCAAACAACTGGAACGATTTTGAGAAAGCAACGGCGCTGGTCATAGCTCTGCGAGGAGAAGCATTGGATGTCCTTCAAGGTATTCCAGAGCGCCAACAACGAGACTTCTCTGCGCTGTTAGAGCGACTTGAAATGAGATATGGCGACAAACATTTACAACAAGTGTACCAAACCCAACTAAAGTGTCGCAATCAGAGGACATCAGAAAATCTACAGGAGTTCGAGGCCGATGTGGAACGTCTAGTTAGATTGGCCTATCCTACCGCTCCGCAGGACTTCGCAGACCAGCTAGCAGTCCAAACATTCGTCGATGGCGTGAGGGACACCGACTTACAGCAAGTTCTCCGTTTGGCCCGCCATAAGACTGCGAGTGACGCACTGGCGCACGCCTTAGAATTCGAAGCTGCAAAACAAGCTTCCAAGGGCCACGTGCGTGTACGCCAAACAGCTGTTGAAGACAACGAATACAAGAATGAAGTTACGAGGCTGATTAAAAAATGCGTCGAAACTGTGAAAAGAACTACAATCGATGACAGAAGAGAATCGGCCAGATGTTGGCAATGTGGGAAGGTCGGTCATTTTTCCCGAGACTGTGGACAAAACAAAGGAAGACCAAGGTGCTGGGAAAGTGGAAAACACGGACATTTAAAGCGAAACTATCCGGCCGAGGAACGCCGTGCGGATCAACAGCGGCTACAAGTATACGACTTCAGCATCGAGCATCGTGCTGGAAAAAAACATGGTAACGCTGATGCCCTCTCGCGAAGACCATGCTCGAAGAATTGCAAACATTGCATGGCCGCCGAAAAGAAGGAACCAGTCAACTTGGCAAGGATCTGTCAAACGATGGTGGAACCGGAAGAACACTGGCAGAACGAAGACCTGGCGAAAGACCAAGAAAACGACGAAGACATTAAACCGATACTGCGGTGGAAAAAGGCAGGAACAGCACGACCTACCTGGGCAGATGTTAGTAGTACGAGTACCATCACGAAGAGCTATTGGGCCTTATGGGATTCACTCATCGTCGAGAATGGGGTACTAAAAAGAGTGTGGGAAAGCCCTGACGGAACTAAAATTCGACATCAAGTAGTTCTCCCGAAGAACAGAGTCAACGAGGTGCTGACAGAAGTCCATGGAGGTGTTGGTGGAGGACACTTCGGAGTAACAAAGACGTTGGAGAAGGTGCGAGAGCGATTCTATTGGCTAAAGTGTAGAAGAGACGTCGAAAATTGGTGTAAGAAGTGCCCAACGTGTGCGTCAGCCAAGGGACCTCAGACTCGAAGCCGAGGGCGAATGAAACAGTACAATGTTGGTGCCCCATTTGAGAGAATAGCTCTGGACGTAGCAGGACCATTCCCAACAACAGCTGCTGGCAATAAGTACATCTTGGTAGTGATGGACTATTTTAGCAAATGGCCCGAAGTGTACGCAATCCCAAATCAAGAAGCTACTACGGTCGCTGGAATGTTGGTCAACCAACGGATCAGCCGGTATGGAGTTCCGATGGAGATCCACTCTGACCAGGGACGGAACTTTGAATCCGCAGTATTCTGGGAAGTCTGTGAGCTGCTAGGAGTACAGAAAACTAGGACCACTCCATTACATCCACAATCTGACGGAATGGTCGAACGGTTTAACGCGACGCTAGAAACCAATTTGAAAATGGTTGTTAACGATAATCAGACAGACTGGGACCAGCACATACCTTTGTTCCTGTTGGCCTATCGAAGTGCGGTTCATGAGACCACCGGCAGAACACCAGCCAGCATTTTATTTGGAAGAAAGCTGAAGTTACCGATGGACATCCGGTTTGGACACCCAGAAGATCGGCGACCTTCAGCTACCGACTACGCAGAGCAGCTAGAGGAACGACTCGATACCATCCATAGAGCCGTTCGTAACAAAATCCAAGTAGGGAGTGACCGCATGAAGACCAGGTACGACCGGAGAGCCAACAGCACAGGATTCAGAGAAGGGGACCAGGTGTGGCTTTACAATCCTGTCCGTCGGAAAGGACGCTCACCGAAGCTACAGCGAGCGTGGGAAGGACCTTACACTGTGGTCAGAAGGCTGAATGACGTGGTCTACCGTATTCAGAGAGGACCGAAGGCCAAGATGAAAGTTGTACACTTGGACCGCCTGGCGCCCTACAAAGGTCAAGACATTGATCGGGACGATCAATTCTAAGAAGGGGGCAGTGTTACGAGTACTTGCCAATTAAGTTGGTGTGAACATAATTAATGAACATCTTCCCTGATTACATAAGGAATATTCTCGGCTTTCCTGACACATCTAGAAAACACCAGCAAAGATCAATGGGAAAACAATTGAAATACTAGACGGCTGTAGAATACCCTAGAAAAAGGCTGAGAAGACTATAAAAGCGGACGAGACACTCACACCGAGTTAGTTGACAGTTTACAGTAACAGCTGATGCAAAGCGATCGATAGGCGATACAGGCGAACCATAGAGGCGATAGTGTTCATAGAGAGCGATAAATAGTGTCTACCGGAACGGCGATTAAAAAGTGACTTTTAGTGAAATAAATTGTGCGGACTTGTTCATAACTGTAGTGTAGTCAAATTAATTTTAGTAATTAAATAAACTCGTTGTTTTGTTTTGTTAATTGTGTTTTCTGTGACCGAACACGTCACATTTGGTGTCAGGAGTGGGATAGTAAGGGAATTGAAGATTCCCTAAGAAAGTTAGTGCGACAGATCGTAGAAGAGGTCCGAAGAGAAGAAGAATTTTGAAGCCTTATGCCAGTAACAAGAAAACAATCAACAATAATGGAAGAACAAATAAAGGCTTTAATGGAAATGATGAAGGCAATGAAGGCAGGCCAGGAAGAAATGAAGGCAGGCCAGGAAGAAATGAAGGAAGAATTGAAGAATAAAATGGAAGCTGGACAGGAAGAAATGAAATTAGCACAAGAAGAAATGAAGGCGGGCCAAGTAGAAATTAAGGCAGGTCAAGAAAAATTGATTGAAGATATGAGAGCAATAAAAATTGAGCAGGAAGGATTGAAAGAACAGTTAAAAGAAGTCAGAACCGAAGTGCAAGAAGAGTTAAAGGAAGTCAGAGTAGAAGTGCAAGAAGAATTAAAGGAAGTACGACAAGAATTGGAGACGACACAAGAGAAACTAAGAGATCAGTTGAAAGAAGAAGTACAAAAGGAAGTAGAGAAGATGAGACAGAAGTTCGAGAACACTAGACCGGCTAGTGAAGTGAAGTCCGAAGACACTGCGAAAACGATTAGAATTAAACCACCGACTTTCGACGGAAAAGTTTGCTGGTCTGTATACAAACGACAGTTCGAGGCAGCGGCAGAAGCAAACAACTGGAACGATTTTGAGAAAGCAACGGCGCTGGTCATAGCTCTGCGAGGAGAAGCATTGGATGTCCTTCAAGGTATTCCAGAGCGCCAACAACGAGACTTCTCTGCGCTGTTAGAGCGACTTGAAATGAGATATGGCGACAAACATTTACAACAAGTGTACCAAACCCAACTAAAGTGTCGCAATCAGAGGACATCAGAAAATCTACAGGAGTTCGAGGCCGATGTGGAACGTCTAGTTAGATTGGCCTATCCTACCGCTCCGCAGGACTTCGCAGACCAGCTAGCAGTCCAAACATTCGTCGATGGCGTGAGGGACACCGACTTACAGCAAGTTCTCCGTTTGGCCCGCCATAAGACTGCGAGTGACGCACTGGCGCACGCCTTAGAATTCGAAGCTGCAAAACAAGCTTCCAAGGGCCACGTGCGTGTACGCCAAACAGCTGTTGAAGACAACGAATACAAGAATGAAGTTACGAGGCTGATTAAAAAATGCGTCGAAACTGTGAAAAGAACTACAATCGATGACAGAAGAGAATCGGCCAGATGTTGGCAATGTGGGAAGGTCGGTCATTTTTCCCGAGACTGTGGACAAAACAAAGGAAGACCAAGGTGCTGGGAAAGTGGAAAACACGGACATTTAAAGCGAAACTATCCGGCCGAGGAACGCCGTGCGGATCAACAGCGGCTACAAGTATACGACTTCAGCATCGAGCATCGTGCTGGAAAAAAACATGGTAACGCTGATGCCCTCTCGCGAAGACCATGCTCGAAGAATTGCAAACATTGCATGGCCGCCGAAAAGAAGGAACCAGTCAACTTGGCAAGGATCTGTCAAACGATGGTGGAACCGGAAGAACACTGGCAGAACGAAGACCTGGCGAAAGACCAAGAAAACGACGAAGACATTAAACCGATACTGCGGTGGAAAAAGGCAGGAACAGCACGACCTACCTGGGCAGATGTTAGTAGTACGAGTACCATCACGAAGAGCTATTGGGCCTTATGGGATTCACTCATCGTCGAGAATGGGGTACTAAAAAGAGTGTGGGAAAGCCCTGACGGAACTAAAATTCGACATCAAGTAGTTCTCCCGAAGAACAGAGTCAACGAGGTGCTGACAGAAGTCCATGGAGGTGTTGGTGGAGGACACTTCGGAGTAACAAAGACGTTGGAGAAGGTGCGAGAGCGATTCTATTGGCTAAAGTGTAGAAGAGACGTCGAAAATTGGTGTAAGAAGTGCCCAACGTGTGCGTCAGCCAAGGGACCTCAGACTCGAAGCCGAGGGCGAATGAAACAGTACAATGTTGGTGCCCCATTTGAGAGAATAGCTCTGGACGTAGCAGGACCATTCCCAAAAACAGCTGCTGGCAATAAGTACATCTTGGTAGTGATGGACTATTTTAGCAAATGGCCCGAAGTGTACGCAATCCCAAATCAAGAAGCTACTACGGTCGCTGGAATGTTGGTCAACCAACGGATCAGCCGGTATGGAGTTCCGATGGAGATCCACTCTGACCAGGGACGGAACTTTGAATCCGCAGTATTCTGGGAAGTCTGTGAGCTGCTAGGAGTACAGAAAACTAGGACCACTCCATTACATCCACAATCTGACGGAATGGTCGAACGGTTTAACGCGACGCTAGAAACCAATTTGAAAATGGTTGTTAACGATAATCAGACAGACTGGGACCAGCACATACCTTTGTTCCTGTTGGCCTATCGAAGTGCGGTTCATGAGACCACCGGCAGAACACCAGCCAGCATTTTATTTGGAAGAAAGCTGAAGTTACCGATGGACATCCGGTTTGGACACCCAGAAGATCGGCGACCTTCAGCTACCGACTACGCAGAGCAGCTAGAGGAACGACTCGATACCATCCATAGAGCCGTTCGTAACAAAATCCAAGTAGGGAGTGACCGCATGAAGACCAGGTACGACCGGAGAGCCAACAGCACAGGATTCAGAGAAGGGGACCAGGTGTGGCTTTACAATCCTGTCCGTCGGAAAGGACGCTCACCGAAGCTACAGCGAGCGTGGGAAGGACCTTACACTGTGGTCAGAAGGCTGAATGACGTGGTCTACCGTATTCAGAGAGGACCGAAGGCCAAGATGAAAGTTGTACACTTGGACCGCCTGGCGCCCTACAAAGGTCAAGACATTGATCGGGACGATCAATTCTAAGAAGGGGGCAGTGTTACGAGTACTTGCCAATTAAGTTGGTGTGAACATAATTAATGAACATCTTCCCTGATTACATAAGGAATATTCTCGGCTTTCCTGACACATCTAGAAAACACCAGCAAAGATCAATGGGAAAACAATTGAAATACTAGACGGCTGTAGAATACCCTAGAAAAAGGCTGAGAAGACTATAAAAGCGGACGAGACACTCACACCGAGTTAGTTGACAGTTTACAGTAACAGCTGATGCAAAGCGATCGATAGGCGATACAGGCGAACCATAGAGGCGATAGTGTTCATAGAGAGCGATAAATAGTGTCTACCGGAACGGCGATTAAAAAGTGACTTTTAGTGAAATAAATTGTGCGGACTTGTTCATAACTGTAGTGTAGTCAAATTAATTTTAGTAATTAAATAAACTCGTTGTTTTGTTTTGTTAATTGTGTTTTCTGTGACCGAACACGTCACAATATACTTCGAAAGAATTCATGCGATATTTTAATAATAAAATGTATAATTTTACGGTTCTAGTTAACATACTAAGATAGGTATTCAGTATTCAGTACTACAAATATATATCATAAACTATAAATTAAGTGTAGATTAATAATTTTTAATTCATTTCTATTAAAAAAGATAACTTTAAAAAAAAAATTGTTTTTGTGCGTGCCATCAAAATTTTCAAACGTGCCACTTGTGGCACGAGTGCCAATGGTTAGCCATCCCTGGTATAGAATGTATTGTACACTATAAAATTCGTATTATTATTAATATTATCAATACAAAGTGTTATTAAACATTTCTTTATTGTTAATAGCAACTTTTTATATTAAATGATAGTTTTCTATTAGTGTAGGGAATAAAGTAATTTCCCTATTCTCGTCAAAGTTAAATTTCCATTTTTCTTCGTAATAACATTACTAATAGAGAAAGTATTAATGAAGAAAGTATTTTACGAAAAATCTAAACTTTTTATTCAAATATTTTTTTTTACATTGGCACATAACAGCACATTGCGGGCACATTACAGCACTATATGTTTAGTTTTGATAAAGTGATTTTGCGGAGTTAACTAAATATCACAAAAAGGATGTCTCAATAAAAATTCAATTTTTCAAGTAAATATTTTTTTTACTGGCACATGATAGCACATCTTGAGCACATTACAACACAATTGATTTGGTTTTAATGAAGTGATGTTGTGGAACTAACTCCACATCATAAAAAAGGACCTAGTCCTAAAAGTTAAGTCTTTTGAATATTTTGTATTTTTACGTAGCACATAATAGCACAATTCGGGCACATTTTTGCACATATTTTTTTTTTAAATTCCAAAATTGTCGAGTCAACTTTTTGGACATGAGGAGTTCCTTAAATTTAAACTTATTGACTAATTTATCAATAATTATATTAAAATTATAACCGTTGTCATTAGCAATATTTTTAATTGTATAAAGTTCCTTATTATACCTATTTTTATTAAGCGTAAAACTAAGTAGCCTATTTACTACTTACAAGGAAATTGTAATTGAAAAGTATTTCGGACGTTCAGTTTCGTGTTTTGACGTCGGGGTTTGAGCTGTTTAGTACGTCCTACAACTCCGGCAAAGTTTCCAATTATTAGATACGTTTAGAGTAATTGAAATTGTAAGGCAAATATTTGTCAATTGTCTAATTATTGACATTTTAATAAATAGGGCGAAGACTATGGACATTTTCGTAGTGATTAGTGCAGGAATGGCAGTTGGAAAATCCACCAGAAGAATGGAGAGTTATGACGGGCTGGGTTGGTAAGTGATTTATTTACTGTTTTCATTTTATTTTATTTAAGTATGTGAAACAATTAACTATCTAAAAGCAATAAATTTATAAAATTTGCTAGTGAATTTTACAATTTCTAATACTTACGCTTACATAGACACCGTGTGTTTTGATATTGTAATAACAGTAGGTTAATGGAAACTTTTCTCCTTCTAACTAAAATATCACTGGAATTACAAATATTTATTTGACTTGCTATAAAGAAAAATAAATACAGATAAAAGAAAAAAAACAGTGTAATGGAATTCATAAAAAATAATGACCTGTTGACAGTTTCGTAGTTGAGCGAGAATAAATTGGCTATTTATAATTTTTCGGACGTCGCTTAAAATTTTAAATGATATATATATAAACATTTTAATGCAATATTTCTATTCAAATGCCTTGAAGCACTGCGCTAAAAATTTTAGTAACATCATACATTCACATTATTATTATTCTGTTGAATTGGTCCCATTGAACATGTTATACGTATTAGGTAATTTACTGTGTAGGTATTATTACTTATAATCATCGACATTACAAGTAAATTAAATTTAATTTTACAACGAAATCCATTAAACGTATCTGGGTGTATTGTATTGTTTTCTTGTAGGCACTTGTACACTCTATTCAACCCTTTTAATATAACTACAGTCAATCATTGATAACTTGAACGTCGATAATTCAAATTATTGATTAGTCGAACCAAATTGATTGGCAATAGTATCAAATATAAGAAATATGTGTAACTTTTACTTGATAACCCGCCCGGAGAAAAATAATCATGATTTTATTACTTGATGAGTCAAGCAAAATTTTTTTAGTAAATTAACCAGAATCTTATAAAATGTACTTGGTGGTATAAAACAATTTTTCATTCTTTCTAATAATTAGTATTAGAATAATCAAGCTAAATAAGTCTAGACTTTTTTTCTCTACCTCCCGATTATTTTATCGTGTCGTAAAGAAAAAACTACTAGAATGAGAATAGTTTAGTAAAATTAGTGATAAGAACTGTAAAAAATGTTTTCTAATCAAGTCAATTTTACTAGAATTCAATCTCAACACCGAACGTAGATTGACTAGACATTTCTAGTAAAATCTCATTGAGCGTCTGGTCGTCCATATAATTGACAGATTTTTTAGTCATGTTTGCTAGAATTCTAGCAATATTTTCATGATTGTTTTCTCCGTGTACTTTATAGCTTTTAAAATCAGAAAATCTTAGATCGAATTCCGTTTCTAACAATTTAATTTGGTGTGTACAATCTTTAAATTTTAATTTAGGCGATTTAAGCAATAGATATTGACAGCTATCGAAGTGAAACAATTTTTTTTTCTCTATTTGTTTTCGCCAAAGTAATAATTTTTGTTCAAAAACGTTAACATTATCATTATTAGAGTTGTAACAACATGATTTTTGCTTTGAAGGTTAAGATTAAGTTGATTAATATGACTTTTAATATCAACTGATCAACTGAGAGTTTGTAAGTTTTAAGTTTTAAGTTCTTTATCATCTTTTAATCAGAATATTCACAATTTTTTGTTTCCAAGAAAATTATGATTTCGTCCAGCAATCTGAAGAATCGGTTTAAATAACGAATTCGTATATTTTATCAAAATAATTTTAAAACGTCTCGGCCGGCGGGCCGAAATCGTTGTATTGGCGGGCCTCGTGTTTGACATGTCCGCTATAGACCAATATATATATACGTTCTTAAAAATATTTTGGTTATAAATAAATGCAGGGTTGGCATGTTTAAAACAAAGTGTTTTAAACTTTTTTTAGGGCTAAAATAAAGCGTAACATATTAAACATTCTTTAAATTCATTTGGCTAGAGAAGAATTATTGGTTGTAGGTATGAAATAAGGATACAATCCTACTCGTTACTATAAGAAACCTCGTTTATTTATTAGTCTGGATAATTCTACTCACGAAATATTTTTAAACGACTGTAGTTTTTGAATATAGAATTTGAGGTTTTCTTGAAAAATACGACGTGGTATAGGTAAATTCGTACAAATATTTTTAGCCACTTGTTCTTATGGAAAATAAAAAAAGCATGTCCAATAAATGTAATTTAAATCTTTTATAGATGTGCTTGTGCGACACTAAATAGCTAGTGATGGGCACTATCGAATAAATTGAACTATCGAATAATTACTAAATGAATACTTTTAACTATCGAATGAATTCATTCGAATGAATTCATTCGAATGAATTTAGTAATTACTATTTTTTTCAATTACACGATAGTCAGGCAGCAGACGGTTATCCATCGCTCGGTCCATACTAATATACAAATATACTGATACGAACGTGTATACCAACAGACAAATATACGATTAATATGCTAGTATGGATAAAAAAACAAACAGGCTATGCTGAAAATAATAAATAACCTCGACTTGAAACATGGTTTCTAATTCTTATTACTTTGATAAAATTATTATTTACTTAGGTAAGCGATCTTTTTTGTATTATTTATTGCTATACGTACTTTATTGTTATTGAACTAAAATAAGTGCTTTAGAAACATCTGTTGTTCTTATCCAGGTATTTGTTAGAGGGCGACGAATAGAGTTTTTTATTTTTACATTTAACTACTTTTTTTATGTTTCTGCACTTATTATTATTATTTTTTTTTTTGGGTAATTATAAGTACGCAGTACAAACATATAGTACCTAAGTATTTATGACTCAAATCATCACTACACTAATTTAAAAATTATTAATTATTTATTTGCATTTTATTTTGCCTCATATTTAACTAGTATAAATTGGTGCCATAGAAAATTATGTTTTTAAAGTATGTATGTATGTATTGATAACGTCTAATAATTATAGAATTGTTTATATTATTCGGCTCTGCTACGAGGAAGTAGCGAAGTAGTAGACAATGCGCAAACGTATCATTTACCCATTCCAACCACGACTCCAACGTTCAGTTCGATAGTTGAAAAGTATTCGAATAAAAAAAGTAATTACTATTTTCAGTAACTACTTTCAGTCACTAAAACTATTCATTACTTTTTTTATTCGAATACTTTTCAACTATCGAATAATTCGAATAGTAGTGAACTATCGAATAGTTCGATAGTTTTTATTCGATAGTGCCCATCACTACTAAATACCGATGAAGAATCTACGTTCGGTGAACGTTTTGTCCTACCTGTATAGGAAATGGTCAGTTTAAAACAAGTGTCTTAACAAACGAGAAAAAAGGTTTAAGCATATAAAACATATGAACACATGTTTTAAACATTTTGAATTGTTTGTTTCAAAAATTTTATAAAAACCTATTTTTTTTCCAACCCTGCCGTCCACTAAAGACAATTGATATAAATAATCAGTATATGGGTGATTCCATTCTAACTGTGATTTTTTATGTCTTGTGTCGTTTGTTCTCACTGGTCATCAATTAATAAGCTATTAATGAAATTTTTGTGCTAATTAGATACTAATGAACATATTTCATCTTTTCTTTTATATAATACTAGCAGCGATACCCGGCGTTGCCCGGGTAAGAATATATTACACGTTTGATGGAACATTCTAGAATATTCGCGAATTTAGAACTATCCAGAACATCCCATAATGATTCAAAACATTCTCTAACTTTTTTTAACATTCTGAAACATTCTTGAATGTTCTTCAAGATTTTGGAATATTCTTGAACATTGTCAAATCATTCTGAAATGTTATAATAAAACATTCTTTTACTTCTTAGAACATATTTGTACTACCTGTAACATTCTAAAAAAATCTGCTTAATTCTCATCCCCACTCCGTGCTGTTTGCTGGGTGAGTAGTGACATCAGTAGACTCCTGGCGGGGATGACTAATCGATTGATAATAACTGATAAGTTATCGACCACTGAGAGTTGAAGATTATTACATTTTTACATTACTAATATCGCTATTAAAAAATGGGGGTTGGTGGTAGAAGGGTGAAAATTAAGGGTTGTATGTATTTTTGTATACTGTATCATAAAAAAATTTGTCTAAAAAATAAAAAAAAAATTCAGGGGTGGGCCACCATTAACATTTAGGGCGATAAAAAATAAATGTTGGCCGATTCGCAGACCTAACTGATATGCACACAAAATTTCAGGAAAATCGGTCGAGCTATTTCGGAGGAGTTTAATTACAAACACCGTGACACGAGAATTTTATATATTAGAAGATAACTTGCCATTCAGAGAAATTTTACAATATATATATATCTATCATCTAAATGTCAGTACCGTGTCATGTCCATGTCTAGAATTTACTTATAAATTGTTAATTTTTTTTGTTGCAATAAATGATTTAAACTAATTACCTTATACATTATAATGTATATGATCAAAACAAAAAAAAATTTTTTTCTAAAAAATGTCTACGACATTTCTATTATGTCAGTACAGTGGAACAGAAAATTTGATAATTTGTTTCACATTCTCGACGCTTTACGGTTGTAGTAAAATCCTCTTGGGCTTTCATTTTCACAATAAAATAGAGTAATAATATGCATAAAAAAAAAATAATTTTAAAATCTTAACATTTTTAATAAAAAACAGTTAGAACAGAATCACCTATATATCTATCTATCTACCTATTACAAACAAGCAACCGAGAGTTATATTAGTATTGTAGTTTTGTATTCCTCATCCACGAAGAAGATTTCGGGCTTCAGCTGCAGGGGTTCATTTCGAAGATATGGAGGTCAAAATAGTATCACCCCAAAGGAATTCATAATTCGTATAAGCGAATGAAACGAAATTTTCCAGAAGTTTTAGTTTTTACTTCCAGAATGTTCTAGAATGTATGACTATTTGATATTTAATTAATTGCATAACATAATTGACTTCCTGAGCGAAGCACAGGTGATTTAGGCAGTTCAAAATAAATTTACTAATTTGTGAAGACTTGCCGATACATGTCTGAATGTAGTCGAATAAAAACAGGTGATATAAACAACACGAAAAAATAAATTTACTAATAGTTTCTAGAGAGACTGGCTGATATTCGTATGTAGTCGACTAAAGACAGGTGGTACAAACAACACGCAAATGAGAAGTGAAAATTGTTATATAAATTCATATTAGTCAACGTCCAAGTGGAATAGTCTCCCGATTGAAGGCCACTTTTCTTTCAATATTCTTGTCGTTTTTCTAAATTGTTCGAGTGATACTATTAGAAGTCTTTGATAAATGATACTTTTTTATTAAGGGAGGTAGAACAACTTATCTACCTACCTACCCACATACGAACAAAATTGGAAAGACAAATCCTCAAGGACTGAAATATAAAATACCTAGCTTTTGAGAATTCGGTTAGTTTCAAAGAAGTAGGAGATATATTCAGATGGACGTACTTGTGCGACACTAATAAACAAAATACCTATGAAGAATCTACATTTGGTGAACGTTTTGTCCTACCTGTATAGAGAATGGTTAGTTTAAAACATGTGCTCAAAATAAACGAGAGAAAATGGTATAAATCATATAAAAAACATTTTGAATAGCAACATAGGACCAGACATTTCCAATTATTCTTTTTCATTTGACCTAGTCATTAAAAGTCGTCGTCTACAGAATCATTTTAAAATCGAATAAAAGTAAACCGACGAATTGTGAATGGAAATTCTTTGTCAACAAGTCTCCTTGGTCTGCGTTCTTTTTCCTTTTTTTTTTTGTTTTTACTTTTCGTATTCTTCGCATTCACGACTGATTCGCGCGCATTCGATAGTTCACGTCGCGACGCACGCCTCCAGCCCACGACGCCGGCGTCCGTTTGATTTCCATTCAGTTCGCGACGTGCGTCTTTAACGTTGACACACGCCGTCGAAACGTCGTGATCGTTTGCCGTTCGTGTTCTCGAAGTTGCGACGTCCGTCGTTTGTGAAGTTTTTTTTGACAATTTTCAAAAAGAAAGAAACAAAACTTTTATTCATCACTTTGGTTGTAATACAGGTGGTTGTCGAACGGGCAGGTTTTCGAAAAAACCCGCTGAAGTTCTGTGAGTACCTACCTGTACTTAGTTTATTTAAATTTGTTAGAGTGTTTTTGTAAAAGTTATGTATTTTGATTTACAACAATTTAAAAAATAATTTACAAAACGTATTTTGAAAAAAATATTTAAAAATGATTGGCGAAGTAATGCTTAAGTCACTTATCTACTCAATTCAAGTGAGGATTCGAAATCTGTCTAAAACAAACTCTTAAGGATCTGTTTTTAATTTTTAATCAATTGTAGTTTGATAGTTTCCGAACTTTCTTTTATTAAATTAATATCAAAAACTTGATTCATTTTAACCAACTATTGTTTTGTAAATATGAAAATTAGCTCCATATCTTTTTCAAAAGTTTTTAAAATAGTTTCTTTTAATATTAGCTTTTGAATACCCAAGTACTTATTTCCTCATTGTACCTATAGGTATTAATTATTTTTAGAGATTTGCTTATATCTTTAAACTTGTTGTTTTTTTGAAAATCGTTCATGCAACTGAATCACTTTTTTTAATGTTTATTGGTTAGGTTACGTAGTTGTTAGTCCGTAATGATGGGATTATTATTTTACTTTCGGAAAAGTTCACAAACTCTTTGAATAAATAATGTGACTTTGACAAATAAAAAACGATAAATAATTTAGAGTACAATTTTTAGATAATTAAGTAAATTTATAGTATGTGTAGTGACTTTTGGATTTTAAACAACCCGTAGATATAGGTGTACAAATACCTAACATATTCAATTTTCTATTAGAAAATGATCGCAACAAAACTTAGGAGCTCATTGTAATATTTCCTTCGAATGTAAACCAAATCTATTGTCATACGCCAACAAGTTCCTACCGAGAATTCATTTCGATACTCAAAACCGTAAAACCTTCCCCACCCCATTGATCTTACCATTATTTTATTAGATTTGCAATGAAACCGAAGATAATATAATTATTACATGTTTGTGTCGTAATCCTCTGGTATTCATATCAGATAGGGTAAATTATTTGATTTTCATGAATATCTAACTTTAGATGAATTGGCGATATTTCGTCGTTCTTCTCAGTACCTACAGTAGTTACAAAATGTAATGTAAAATGAGCTTTCGACGGATAACGAAATGTCATTGAAACGTCCCCAAATAATCTAAAAAGTTGGAGTGTACATCAAAATTGATTAATCAAATCAACATGTCCAAAAAGTTGACTCAACAATTTTGGAATTAAAAAAAAAAAAAAATATGTGCCAAAATGTGCTACGTAAAAAAAAATTATTCAAAAAGCTTAACTTTTATGACTAGGTCCTTTTTATGATGTTTAGTTAGCTCCACAACATCACTTCCTTAAACCCAAATCAATTGTGTTGTAATGTGCTCAAGATGTGCTATTATGTGCTACTTAAAAAAAATATTTTCTTGAAAAATTGAATTTTTATTGAGACATCCTTTTTGTGATATTTAGTTAGCTCCGCAAAATCACTTTATCAAAACTAAACTTATGGTGCTGCAATGTGCCCGCAATGTGCTGTTATGTGCCAATGTGTTAAGCCTTCATTCCTATATAAAGTTAAGTTTTCTGAATAATTTTTGTTTTTTTATGTAGTACATATGTAATAGCACATTTTGGGCACATTTTTGCACATATTGTTTTTCTTTTGAATTCCAAAATTCTTGAGTCAACTTTTTGGACATCAAATCAACCCAACATGAATAAATATTATGTAAGGGTTAATTCAATCAGAAATAATTAAAGTATCTAGTTTTACAAAATACCATTGAAATTTCTAACTTAAAGAATTATTGGCCCCTTAAAAAATTAGTTTCAACTTCTACCCATATGATATCTTTATAAAAAGTACAAATTCTATCGTTATAATTTATAATATTCGTACAATTTCCTTTTCTTCAAATCAATAAAATAAAAGGGTAGAAATGTTTCTTTTCTTTCACGCCAGATTTAGGGATATTTTTAAATGGGTAGATAGGGGCAAAAGAATTGAAATAGAAGTAATTTCACTCCTCTAATTAAGGGCTTTTACAACAAATGTAAACGTGGTCTAGAATTGTTTCGATTTTAATCAAGGAAACATAATAAGTATATTTTTCCAAATTTTTTATGTACAACAAACGTTTCGTCCGGTCTTCTTAGATAGGTGTGCATTAAATAAAGGAAATTTATGGAAATTTATCTATAGTCTAATAAATTCTCGCAGTTGGTTTGGTAGAATTTTTAGATTTTTGCACCCCTATAAAGCTAGCATTGCAAAATGAGTAAAATTGAATAATTGTTTGTTAAAAATTTAGTGGTTATTGAATGTTAATTTACTGCCAAACATAGAAATTTGACGATATTTTGAATGTTTCAAAATACGATACAATGATAGTTTGTTAGTTTGTATTTTATATATACCTACACCAAAAACATAAAAAAATTTAGCAGAATAGTAAATTCGACAAGGCTATTTTTTATTATTGTCAAAGAAATAGATAATTACCGAAACATATTTGTATCGCGTTTTGAAGCTATCAAAAGAGCGTAAAATTTCTACGTTTGACACTTTAGCACTCAATAAGTAGCAAATTATTCAATTATTGGTTTTTGCCTAACACGAATAATACCTCACTGTATCCATACAAAGATAGTTCAATAATAATAAAACAAATTTTTATCAATTGAAAAAAAGTTAGTTTTAATAATCTTTTTATTTGTCATAATCGAGTAAATTATACAATATGGATTATGGAAAGATACCTGGCGTTCGAATTTAGTAAAATTTCAAAATATTGTGTTATCTGTAATTTTTGTTTTCATGATTATTTTGCTTTGGCCAAAAAAAGAATCTTCCTAGTAGATTGTTTCGAAAAATTAGATCTAACCTTCTTGTTTAGTACCATGGTAACTTTGAAAGCCTGTCCATAAACTACGTTACCAATTCAGGGGGGGGGGAGTCTTCGTAAAAACTACCGATAGTAACGGTGGGGGGTCGGCTCTTAGTCAACGTTACATGTGTATGCATGCTAAGCTGCGAGTGTGAATGAGAAAGAAAGTGGAAGGGATCGGGGGAGAGCGAGATTTGACAGTAGAACATCACGCAGAGACGAAGTTTTGCTATACCTAGCAGAAAGTATTATTGTCAGCTATTTATTCAGTGGTGGATGTACCAGCAGGCTGAGTAGGCCGAGACGACAGATTTTAGGGGCGTAAAATACCCTATAGAATTTGAAAAGATTTATATTAAAATTAAAAAGAGCACTAGATATGCTGGGCAGTATAATATAATTAGTTTGTAAATAAATAGTAAGAATACACTCAGAAGCGAGCCAAAAAGGTTAGGGTGGGGCAGCGGGTGACCGTTATCACTCACCTTAATGTCATATTAAAGTCCCTGCATGTACCAACGCCCCTAATTGATAATGATTAATAAGACAAGTAAATTTATAATTTTTATAATTAGCATTTTAAGTGTTAAATGTTTAACAAAACCATATAAAAATCGCTGTGTTTCGTTACATGACACATCGATCCCCTAGTTCATAATCATACTAAATGCGGGAGAAAGGTGGTATAATAAGGACAATAACTCATAAAGTTACAATTTCATTGATAAAAAAAAAATTAATTAAAACGATTGTGAAGTAGATTATCGAATTGTAGAGGTCGATAGGGACGGTAAAATTTGTGTTTACATTACAGAACTCAGATATTTAATCTTCCACTGTAACTTCGATTTTGTTCTTGTTTTGTGGGAACTACTCTAACCTAGCCTAAATTAACATGATCAATGGGGTGCTAAAGAAATTAGATAATTAATTGATTATTTTTAAGAAGATATGCTTTTTTGGCCAAAGAATTGAAGACGTATATCAAGCTAGCACGACAAAGTTATTTTTCCGATTTCTGACTTGCACTATAATTTGTCGCTAATTTGTTACCAAATCCAAAAATTTGTCACTCGTGCCATTTAGCCATAATCAACTGGTATGCTAGCTTGATATCAAGCTAGCACTACACATAGCGTATCTCGAAAAGGAAAAGTCGTAGGATATTACTGTAAAGACCATAATTTGTCGCTAAAAGATGACACATTCAAAGAATTTGTCGCTAGTCTTATCTCCAGCTGATAAGCGAAAAACTGCTGGAAAACCATCAGGTAACGTGTTGCCCAACTTGGGGGAAACAGGAGAAACTTAATTTAATAAATTATCCGATCTCTTAAAACAAATGTAACAAAGAACTCTTTGATTAATTGTTTGATGGTTTTCCAGCAGTCTTTCACTTATCAGCTGGAGATAAGACTAGCAACAAATTCATTGAATGTGTCATCTTTCAGCGAAAAATTATGGCCCTTACAGTAATATCCTACGATATTTCCTTTCAAGATACGCTATGTGTAGTGTTAGCTTGATATCAAGCTAGCATACCACCTGATTATGGCTAAACGGCACGAGCGACAAATTTTTTGATTTGGTAACAAATTAGCGACAAATTATAGTGCAAGTCAGAAATCGGAAAAATAACTTTGTTGTGTTAGCTTGATATGTGAATTGAAGGGCTGTAATTGAAATCAACAATCGGTTCTTGATGTTTTATCGGTAACTGAACTGTATTTTGCGAGTGTATCTTCCATTGAGTTGTATTACATCATTCTTTTCTTTCATCGTGTAATTTGTTAATAATGTTAACTATAAATACTTAACACTAACGTTTTATCCTTTATATTATCGGACGGGCTTTCTTAATAGTAATCGATATCCGCGTCGAATGACATTCGTCAAACTATTTAACTGGGGTTACTGTTCAGTTAGTCCCTTCATAAAACTTTACGCTTGATGAAATGTCGAATTTTACAATCAGACTGCGACACATGTAGATGTGAAGTAATTCTCAGTTACCGTTTTCTCAACTGCTTCCACATATTTTACGGCCCAGTTCAAATTACAACGTTACACTAAAATTATTTTATGAGTAGAACTTGCAAATATTTCTCTATTATCCCGCCCGTATTAGATATATCGTAAAATATATATACCGGTAAGGAAAATATTTGATCGACCGTGTAACTAAAATGCTACAAATAATATGTAGTTCCTCTCAAAGTATACAAAGTAGTCAAAGTGTTAAGTAGTTAATTTGACCATTTTGGATCTGGTTGCTGTCCATAGCATCGGTCAAAAATTATAGAGTAATACAAGCTGTATGTATTGCACGTCATAACCAGTATATCACAAAATAAGGACCATTGGGGACTAAAGGTAAAATAAATTTCAGGAGAATATTTGAATACATTGTTGTGTGTGTCTTGCATTTGCTCATCATTAATTTTAAAAATTTTCGGTGATTGACACCTGAAGTCCTATTGCTGTCAAATATATTACAAGATGGGGGACCACTAAGGAACAAAGGTATAGAAATCCTCAGGAAAGTATATCAAAACATTATTAGTTTCGTGCTGCTTTTGTTATTGCTTATCATTTATTTACTGTGACGATTTTTTATGATTGACTCCTGAAGTCCCACTGTTCTCAAATATATCACAAGATCTACCAGGGACTAAAGGAATATAAATTTTCAGGAGATTATATCAAAACTTAATTAGTTTTGTGCTGGTCTTGCTATTGCTCATCATTCAACAACTGTGACGATTTTTGATGATTGACCCTTGAAGCCTCACTGTTCCTAATTTGCAATAACGAAAATTCCTACCTAATGATTAGTGTTGAACAAACGCAAGACAATGGAAAAATTAATATGGTTTAGATATTATATTCTGAGAATTTCTATCTTTTTAGTTTCCAGTGGTCCCTATATTTGAATATAATGGGACTTCAGGAGTCAATCACGAAAATTCGTTACAATAGTGATGACTGATGAGCAAACTGAAGACCAGTACACAACTAATGCAGTTGTGGTTTATTTTCCTGAGAATTTCTATTCTATTAGTTCCCATTGGCTCCTATCCTGTGATATATTTGGATATAGTGGGATCATTAGGAAAAATTTGTTATTAGTGAAGAACAAATTTAAGATCAGCACAAAACTAATCAGTTAGTCCTCAGTAGTTCCTGTCTTGTGATATACTTATTTTTGGAATACTGTGGGATTTCAGGAGTCAATCACGAAAATTTGTTATTTTAATGATGCAGACGCCCATGACCAGTACTAATCTTGTTATTCGACATTTAGTCTTCGTCTCGGTCGCCTTTTTTCAAAGTACGTCTTGCTCTTGTTACTTCTACAAGAGTTATCGTAACAGTTCAGAAAATTTAAATGCCTCGAAATAGATCGTAAGTTTCCTTATGGTCGGTTAAACTTTTTCCCGAAGTGTATACCTACAATTCCATCTTTTGTGTACAACAAACATACATACCTACGTATATACCATATAAGGCACATGAGCTAAATTCGTTTATGCTAAAGTCAGTAAATTTTAAACATATCCAGCAGCAAATTGCAGTTGACAGTAACACAAATTAGATAGGTACATGTGTGTATTGTACACGGGCGTATACACACACATACATGTACGGTACGAACAATATTGCACGGGAACGTGTGGTGGTACGGTGAGGCTGTCGGGTCCTGCGGGCTTTCCTTTCCCGCCGTAGCACGTTCCTGGGGGACGCAGTCGTATATGTCTACCGTTCCAGCTGCCACTGTTTGATCTACTACCGTTTCATAGCCCACTTAGGATATAAATAACGGCCACTTTCCCGGCCTTTTCTCGGGATATTTCGGTTGCGTTTTGCGGGACCCGTGGGATTCGATTCGCCGCGTTGGTTTCCGAAACGTTCTCCTAAAATATTTCCTTTTTTTCCTCCAGTTCATCGGGATGTAGGCATGTACATACGTACGAAGATGGTCACGCAACTGCAAATCTTTTGAGCGGATAAGTCTCATAACGAAGCGTGAAATTTTGAGTCACATTTATAAAGGTATGGTAGTCAATAACACAAGAAAAATTACTTGAGAAATTGGTGGAAAATGAAATGAATGTAACTCAAAGCCTAGCCAGTTTTAATTAACGCATATACAGTTTTTTCTATTATTTTCTGAATTCGCAGATTAAAGTGGGTTTAGTTTTTAAGGTAAAGAAATAGGATTACTCGTGTGTCTGTCGGTCTGTCACAACCAGTTTGCTACTAATCTATTGGGTCGATTAAGTTGAAATTTTGTACATATATTAATTTATACGCTCTAAACATAGAAGAGTAACGTGAGTAGACTTTTGGGGGACAAGTTGGAAAAAAAAAAAGTTGTACACTGCACCGTCTGACATATCAAATGAAAGAGTTTATTGTGAGTGTCTTAAATATTTTTTTATAACAACGCATTTCCATTAGGTATAAATTGATGCTACGCGTTTTGTCTCAGACAATTAATTCAAAGCCTAAAATCCGTATGATTTTCAGTCATGGTTCTTATTTTAACGATTAAGGTTAAAAAAGCTCTTCCTCTCATTGAAACATAAAAGGGGAGAGATAAAGCACTTTATTTTTAGTGACCGAATTGACTAAAATATTAATAGAAATGTATTTTGTTGCATACTATAACATACACATAAACACCCAAAAGAGCTTATTTTGCTTATTTCACAATAATTTATTAAATATTTAATAATAAAAAATTGCATAATATTTAAATAATGTAAACATTGCTAAACATCGCCTCATTGGTTGTAGCACGGATGAAATCATTAGTCATATACATAAATGGTGGACGGCATATGTTGAGGTTTGGTTTGAGGCGCGATTTAATACTTTTTATTTTTTACAAAAACAATTTCCTGTTTTTTGTTTAAAGTGAAATATTAAGTAAATGTTTATATATTTGTTGGTATGTTTGTCGTAAACTTTATTACTTGCATTTGTATGTTTGGAATTTTTGTCAATGTCTTTGTGTGTTGTTATGATTGTCAATTTATTTGTGTGTGGTATTATTATTGCTGTTGTGTAAATATTCTCTTCTTATAATTATATCTCTATACTTGCTCTGTATCAGTTAGAGTGTGGAATTCCAAGCGTGAGAATGAAACATTTAATTTTATTTTCATTAGTGTCAAAAGCACACTATCTTTGCTTAATTTAGTTTTTGAGTAGAGCAAATCGATGATGTGAGGAAACCATTTATCAGGAACACCTACAAAACTTTTGGGTTTTCTTGAGATCATAGTTCTTGTATAACATGCAAAGCTTGTTTTTGTTCATCTTTTTGGTCTATAAATAACCCTTTGGCTTCAAGGGGAAAAACTGACACACTGGATTCTGTTTCTTCAATTTCACTATTTGTTGATGATCCTCGTAACAGAAAAATGTTGATTTTGTTATTTGAAACATCGCGCTTGGCGCGAGAATAATTTTGTGGTACAGTTATAACTATTTTGTTTGGAGAACTTTTTGAAGTATTTTTGCATCTCGGCATAAAACACCACTTATTTTGTGGTTTTAAAACATGTTTTAAGCCTTGCACAATACAATAATTATTAAAAATTATAATAAAAGACGTAATAAAGCATAAATCAAATCAGAAATAAATTTAAAAATAGCCATTAACAGGCTTGTTGATTATTGATATGATTTACTACGTCACATTAGTATAGGCAACCTGTCGTAATCCCTAAGCTGTTTTTCGCGGTAAAAACTTCGTTTAAACTTAAAACAGATTTAAAACTATTATTGCGATCTTTTTTTTTAAAAAAAGTTTATATTAATTATATATGATATAAATACTTTCTATTTTTTAATAAAAAAAAGTGAAAATTCCCTATTTAGGCTATGATAAGTCAGTCCCTTTTCTCTTTTCATTTGTTGTAAAATGTGAATTTTAAAGTGTTTCCCTAACATTCTCAACCTCCCTCCAACCTCAGTCTACAGTAAACTACCCATCCGAGTCAAACATAACCGCCGGGCCTGAATATATTTCTTTATGGTACCTGTGACTTTAAGTCTAACTATGTACCTATACGTATTACTTAATTTTAACGTATTATTTTTCAAAGATGAATATATCAAATACGTTTCCAAAGAGGAAAAGTGGTAGTTTGTCCGCCTTCTAATACTAATGAAAAGTATAATATTTAATATAACCACAGATGTTTGCATCTTTAGGTTAAATAGGTATGTCGAAGGCCAAAACCTTCAGAGAAATTTCTTTTAAATGTTGGGACGTTTTAAAATATTTGGTACTGCAGGTTAAAACAAAAAAGTAGCGTATATATAATACAGTAGAACCTCCATAAGATAAAGACCAAGGGAAACGTTGAAAAATTTGAGTGATTGAGGTTTTTACTTATTAAGGGTTTAAGTTAAGGAGTTTTTATTGGTTTATATTTTTACTTACAGAGGTCCGTTTATGAGCGTTGTTTAGGAATTACAGAGATAGACGAGCTAGGTTCAATGTAAATGAAACTTCGAAATGTTATTATGTACATACATACTTTATTTTAGGGTTAAAGGTACGTTTATTCAAGTTTATTTTATTCTACTTAAAAAAGTCGGTTGTAATTTTTTTTTGTTTCAAACAATTCACACTTTCTACATCAATTTTATTACTTACTGAGGTGCGATGCCCAAATTATTCGTTTAAGTTATAGAGGGTTCAAATTTTAAGTAAAAGAGGTTTTGGACTCTGAGGGGAAGGGAACACAAAATTTTATGAATTTATAGAGGTTTTTACGTTATCGAGGTTTAAGTTATCAAGGTTCTACTGTATTTTATGTATTTTTCTGACTACATCTTTTTTTCATTTATTTTATTGACAAGAATTTATTTGTTATTAAAAAGAATGTACATCCTCAAAACTGAAATTGACTTTTTCTATTTTTAGCATTTAAATGATAAAGAAACAATAAACAGGTAATAAAAGGAATGTAAAATAGACAGACGTAATGAAATATTGCCTTCATATTCCAATTTAATGGGCGGATTGGGAAGAAGATGAAATTTTTTATATGCAGATAGATATTTTGTTTCCAATAAAACCTTATTGATAAAAAATTTAGTATCCCTATACAGATTGTTGAGTTATTTTGATGAAATATTACTTCAAGATATAAATTGCTATTATAAAAAAATACTATTTATAAAGTACTTAAATATGATATTTAGTTATATAACTTATGGCGGAGGTTCTGGGTAAATGTTATTTCCTAATTAATGGGTGCTTAAGAAACTTCAATTTCTCAATCCTCTAATTCCGTTTAATAATAGGCCTTCCAACTTTTAAAATCTTCTTGTATTCTGCTTCCACCTTTTTATTGTGATTTTCATATTGTAGTTATGTATGTAGACTTTCTAATTTTGCTATCTTTCTTGTTCCGACCACATTAAAATGTATCTACTCATAGGCTTTCCCATATTTCGCCTCTTCATTTTTTCAATTATTCATCAACATCTGATCGCTTATTGAATCTTATACATTATCACATACGTAAAATATTTGTTTATCTATATTTATTTATCAAAATTTCAAACTTGCTGCAATTAAGGAGGATGGATAGCTACCCCTTAGGTAGAAAAGTGACTGTGTTGAGTCTATCAATTCTAAGAACCAAAGTATATGTACATTGCTATCTGTATTTCTGGCACTAATAAAGAGACCTCTACAGATCATTGGAATGTTTATTGCTTTATTAATATTGCGACCAATTTTGACTGCATCGCCACCCCCTACAAGCAAATCAGTTAGCTTTTAGCCGCAACCTCAACAGACACCAGTATATGGAAAAAACATTACCAATTGCTATGGGACCGCGTCAATTTTTCTATCTTCGTCATCTCTCCTCGTCCTTACCCTCAGTGGCGGATTTACACATTTGCCGCCCGTAGGCTATTCAAAATTTTCCGCCCCTACTGACACCTGCAATTCTATACCCTAATTCACAATCAATTTTTTGTCAATGAAATTGCAACTTTATGATTGTATTTTATTTTTATAAGACTAATCAACAAATATTGATACGAATTCATTAGGATTAAAAAAGTAAGAATGTTAAGAAGAACTTTCGTTGAATGGATATTTACAGCTTTTATTCATTACAATATTATCATTATTGTTTTTTTTAATTATCACCGTTCTAAGAAATGTATAATATTTATGAAATTCTATGCAACAATATGCAATTTTTTACGTGTAAATTTATTAAATTTTTATTCTACACTCAAACAGGTTGTTAATATCATCAGAAATATCACTAGAAAAGTATTAATTTTCCACATATATATCTAAATAATATTTGTTATTGTTATTTTTAAGCAATTTTTTTTCGGATCCCATTTCTCTTCGAATAGATATATTTAAGTGGTGAAACATATTACACATTAATTGAATAGTGTGGGTGGACCTAAAGAAAAAATTATGGCAATATAATTGATTTAAAAAATTGGTAAAAATACTAAATTTAAAATGTAATACTTAAACGCTATTGGAATATTTAAAAAATTCAAAATCACAATAGTATATTTTATAAATAAGCGTTTAGTAATTTTTCATATACAGACGTTAGTGTATTCAGTATACTGTATAGCACTAAAATATTGTAATTTTTGTTGATTTTTTGAGCCTCGTTTTTTTCCGTGTATAAGATAATAATTTTTTTTTTTTTTCTGTAAGACAAAAAATTTTGAGCAAAGTTTGCCGCCCCTAAAATCTGCCACCCTAGGCTCTTAGCCTGCTGGTAAAACCGCCACTGCTTACCCTATTTAGTTACCTTTATCAATCAATGGCTTTGCACTATTACAGTAGAACCTTGATAACTTAAACCTCGATTACGTAAAAACCTCTAGAAATTCATAAAAAATTGTGTTCCCTTCCCCTCGGAGTCCAAAATCTCTTTTACTTAAAATTTGAACCCTCTATAACTTAAACGAATAATTTGGGCATCGCACCTCAGTAAGTAATAAAATTGATGTAGAAAGTGTGAATTGTTTGAAACAAAAAAAAATTATAACCGACTTTTTTAAGTAGAATAAAATAAACTTGAATAAACGTACCTTTAACCCTAAAATAAAGTATGTATGTACATAATAACATTTCGAAGTTTCATTTACATTGAACCTAGCTCGTCTATCTCTATAATTCCTAAACAACGCTCTTAAACGGACCTCTGTAAGTAAAAATATAAACCAATAAAAACTCCTTAACTTAAACCCTTGGTAAGTAAAAACCTCAATAACTCAAATTATTTAACGTTTCCCTTGGCCTTTATCTTATCGAGGTTCTACTGTATTTAAATATTGAAATTGAAATGAAATTCCAAAAATTGTTGATTGATTGATGCAGTTTAGAATTATGACCGCTGGAATATTATATTAAATTTAATAGGGTGCAAAACCAGTTATATGTATCTAATAGAATTGGCTAGAGATTTAATACATTATATACATTAATTGATACCCCAACTACCTATAGCCTTTCTATTGAGGGAAGATTAATAGACACATGTCTTAAAACACCTGTTGTTAGGTTATCTAATAATAAACGTATATGTAGATATATTAACGTCATAACAGGTTGATATAATCTACCGATGTCTTACAATTACTTTGGTTAATCTTCGAGCTATTAATAATTCAATTATTTTGGAGGCTTTTGTTCAGCTGTAATCACCAATCAAATCAAAGAAATTAGTTGGGTATTTTCTTATTGATTCTGGCAACTTTGCTATGTTTTATAAGTAGATAATGTTTATATGTAGATATATTGGTAACAAAGAATTACACAACATTAATGTATTCAAATTGTAATAAAAAGTCGAGTCGAAATCGCGCACCGAGGGTTCCGTACAAACCTGTATATATGTGATGTAACTAAAAATTTAAGGTTTTCGGAATTTTTCCATTATATGTGCTATAAAACATTGCTTCATGCCAAATTTCAAGATTCTAAATCGACTGGAAGTACCCTTTAGGTTTTGATTCCCTTGCGAGTAGTTGCGAGTTTGAAAATATGCGACTTAAATTGCTGTTTCTTTTGATTGCGTAGACATAGAAGTTTGATTTTGTTACAGCTTAAAGGTATTATAGACCTGAGTATTTGACATGAATTTCAATTTAATACCTCTACGCGTTCATGAGGAAAGGGGTAGTAACTTTAAAATTATTAAAAATATTTTTATTATATGATGTAACTAAAAATTTACGGTTTTCGCAATTTTTCCTTTATCTGTGTTATAAGACGTTGCTTCGTACCAAATTTTAAGATTCTGAGTTCACGGGAAGTACCCTGTAGGTTTTGATTCGAAAATTTGCGGCATAAACGGCTGTATCTTTTGATTGCGTTGGCTTAGAAGTTTGATTTTTTCACAGCTCCAAGGGACAATAGACCTGAGTAGGTATTTGGTATAAATTTTAGCTTGATACCTCAACGCGTTCTTGAGAAAAAGGGTCTTGACAGACGGACGGACGGACGGGCGGACGGACAACGAAGTGATTCTATAAGGGTTCCGCTTTTTCCTTTTGAGGTGCGGAACCCTAAAAAGATCAATGTTTTTACATAAACAGAAAAATGTTTGTTTATAAATATGAAGTCTTTTTTAGAAACTGACCCATATTCGCTATTGAATTTTATACATTTTTTCATACTTAAAATATTTATTAATCTTTAGTTAGTTACCAAAATTTCAAATTTGCTGAAATTAAGGAATACAGTTACCCTTCAGGTAGAAAGGCGACCGTGTTGGGTCTATGAATTGTCGTAGTAGTACCTCGATATCTGCATTTTTGTACTTAATAAAGAGGCCTCATTGCCGACACAGTTTTTTGGAATGTTTATTGATGTATTTATATCATATTTTGACCATTTTTCGAAAGCGCCGCCAGTGGCGTACCTAGGTAACCAAAGGTCCTGGGGCAAAAAGTAAAACTATTTAAAATCGTTTGTTCCGTATTCGTCGTGTTCCGAATTCGACGTACTTCAGATTTGTCATAATTCAGATTCGTCGTAATACAGTCGACTCCATAATAAAATAAAAAACCAAATACAAATTGTAACTTATTTTAATGAACAAATTAAAAGTATTTTATGAAAATAAAAGAAAATATCTACTTGTTACCGTTCAAAAATTAATACGGTCCTGTGACAGACACACAGACAGCGGAGGCACGTTAATAGGGTCCCGTTGATCACCCTTTGGGTACGGAATCCTAATTAAGTAGAGATTTTTAATCCAATAACACCACTTTATTGACCGACTATAGGTACGTTTTACGACGAATCTGGGTTACGACAAATCAAAATTTTATCAATACAACTAAAAATATAAATATGCAGTTACATTTAAATACTTTAAAGTTGCAAAGCTACTTTATCATTAGTTCTTTATTGTGCATAGGTAGCAGGGCACGTCCTACTTCTACACGCAGAGTTTAGGAATTAATAACTGGATAAATTAATTAATATTGTTTTTTTTAAATAAAAGTTAGTGGATATTTCTAAAACAATTTATAGTTTGTAGTCAGAGTCCGAGGGGCCCCCTGAGTTTGGGGGCTCCGGGGCACTGCCCCGTCTAGCCCTATGGTAGTTACGCCACTGAGCACCGCCACCCCCTATAAGCAGTAGTTAGATTGCATTCGTCAAGACATTCGGTCATCATATCTCGTATTTTTTGTCCTCTTTTTCTTTGTTGTATTTGTTATAGTTGTTCTTAGTATTTTTCGTCGTTGTTGAGTATTTTTGTGTGATCTGTGATTGTTTTACATTTACGTTTTAAATAAACTTTTCCTACAGTGAATGTTTTTATTCATTTGATTGTCCGGTCACGAATAATATTGAACTTCGTCATATTAATTTAAGACGAAAAGTGATAACTGCTCCCTAAGTTACGTAAGGCCAGCAGCACGTTATCCAGATCTCAACACTCACGTGTTATTTTTATATTTAGGTATTGTAGGTTTATCAATTATTGTATGAGGCGGTAGATGGTGCATTTGTAACATTCAAAAAGGCTTTTAAATCCATAAAAAGTTTTCAAATTCTAACTTACATACTTAACTGTTTTTTTTTTAAAGGACTAAAATAAAATATTCCATTTAAAATTTGACCAGTTTTAAAAATTTTCCTCTTATTAGGTACGTCACAATGGCCAGTTCCTTTCCTCTATCCTATAGTATAGAAATAATAACAAAATCGTAAAAAGTTTAGTAAAAAATATCACATAAGGTACATTTGCAAAAATAAGCTTCAATTACCTGATTATTTAAGCACTTAATAATATTGCAATTTATTATTCAAGATATGTAAACGAGTCTACATACCTACTATGAAAAATTTAGGGATTTAATCCTGAAATCCTGATCCCACAGGATTAAGTTAGAAGTGTAAACAAACGCGAAAGAGAGAGCACAAAAAGTGTTTCTGAAATATTTAAAAAGTAGAGTATAATAGAATTTAGGCTGAAAGGGATAAAAGTGAAACTATCTGAATGAAGCTTGACTGTACTTGACGCTTATGTAAACTAATTAGTTATTTTGTAACTTATCTCGCTTAAAAGTAGTAGGTATGTAAGAGTAGAAATTGCAAATTAAGTTTTAGAAACTAAGACGATGGAATAATTATTCTCTTTGAGTAACGGTTTATATTAACATTTTAGTAATTAACTACATACTTACATTCTACATTTTGAGTAAGTAGTATTTATGGTAGCTGATTTCCAACCAGCTATTTGTTTTTAAAACCTATTGTTACATGTAGGTACTCGTATGATGCATTAAGGAGGTTCTAGAGCTGATAAAAGACAATACAATAATATGATTGTTTGAAGTCGAGTCGAGTCTTATTATCGAAAAATAATGGAAAATCGAATGTATATTGCCTTTTCCTTGTATAAATTATGCATAGGGTCAGGTGGGGTAATTGTGAACTATTTTGGAAGTTTGACTTTTGATGCTCGATGTGTCTTAGACGAAGATTAAATTTAGGCGACTATATGATTAATTTAGGTCCTTGTTTGGTTTTAAGTGAATTTCTGTTGTTAAATATGCAAATTCGGATTTTTTTTGCAAAAAACCTTAAGTTTACAATTACCCCTTCACTTATTAACGCAGTCGAAAACTTAGGGGTAAATGTGAACAATCATCTTGTTTGCACTGGCTTTATAAAGGTTTTTAATGGGACAAAAGTGAACAATTCGCTTTCAAACGTGAATTCCAATGTAAATTATATTTATAAAGCCGTATTCACAATTACTCCAAAAATTATATATTATACAGAATTATTTTCACAGTTTAACATAAAATATTGCGGCACTCTTCTTCTGCTGTTTAGCGCACTAAAGCATCCAACCGTCAAAAGTCAACACCACAGTCTATAATTCCCATTAGTTGGAATAATCAAGAGTCCTATTTCATCGAAATAAAGAGCCTGTTTACAATTACCCCAGTTTTACATTACCCCATCTGACCCTATGTGATGTTGTTATTGTCTTTAGTCCGGTCAAATTAGACCAAAAAATAAAAGTAAAGCTACATAAATTCTCACCAAGCTGAAAATCAGTGAGATTGTTTAAAACATGATTAAAAATCAAATTTGAAAGTTCCCCATCTTTCCCCTGTATGGAAAAAAATTTATTCAAGGTTAAAGGTCAAAAAAAAGAGCTTTTCGCGATTTTTAGTAAAACGGTAAGTTTTATCATAAAATTACCCTAGACAAAAATTGTAGATCATAAAATTATCTAAAAAACATGTATCTCTTAAATACCCCAAAATAAGCTATGTGACAAATAAATCCCCAAGAACTAGAAAATTTTTAGTGCAAATAGAAAAAAGATTGTAGAGGCAAATTTTTCCCCAGAAGGATTCCCCTGAAAAATATACCCCCTAAAAAATACCCCACAGGAAAAAAAACCCTATTTTTTGGGGAAAATCCCCTAATCTGGCAACCCTGAGACTAACAGTATTTCATTTATTGGGTACACTGACATAAAGCAGGTATAAGACCCTAGCCACGCATACAATAGGGTGTATTCCGATTTTTAATTTTGAAAGTTCTTGTGCCATATATATTTAATAATAACTTTTTTGTTTAAAAAAGATCACTATATTAGTTTTAATGGAAATTCAAGTTTAAGTAAAATATTTGCCGCGAAAAACGGTTTATGGAGTGCGACAGGTTGCCTATACTACTTTTGACGTAGTAACTCATATCAACAAAAATCAGCTGTTACCAGTTAAAATTATTTATTAGTTTTTTTAGTTTTTATTGTTATTTAATTAGGTTTTTAATTTTTTTATATTGTTTTAAAAATTTTTAAAAATACAACGGATAAAACATGTACAATTCACAAAAAAAGTGGTGTTTTGTGCCAGGATGTAAAAATACTTCAATAAGTGCCCCTAATAAAACATTTATAAGTGTACCACAAAATTATTCAAGGAAAGTTAAATGGTTTAAAGCAGTCATGCGGGATCTTCCTAAATCAAAATCAACATTTTTCTGTTGCGAGGATCATTTTAACGTCAGTAAATATAACATTACATTGTAAAATTTGAGGCTAATTATACATGATGCACTGTAGTAGTAATACATATGTTTACTTTAAATTACTTACGCTGCGGCTTTAACACCTTTAAATTCAACTGCATTGAAGCGTTCATCGTTCTTTATAAATTCGGTCATCATGAAAATGTCAACATGTGGCAGATTGTTTAACGACGCTTTAACAAAGCCTGCAGAAGCCGTTGTTCGCTTTATAAACACTTCCGTAGAAATAACCACAAATAACAAACAACAAATCAACAAATATAATCCCAAAACAAAACCAGATAAAACTAACACGACTAACGCCAAACAACGAGAGAAAAACTAACACACCACCTTGAATCATATATATATACCATCCGCCATCTATATAAGTAACGACGTCATCTATCGCATAACCAATGAGGTGATGTTTAGCAATGTTATTATAATTTCAATTTTTTGCAATTTTTTATTATTAAATATTTAATAAATTCTCATAAAATAAGTATTACAAACTCTGTGAGATTTTTCAGTATATGTTATAGTATATATCAAAATAATTTCGAGGCAAAATTTAAGATATGGAATACACCCTATTGAACAGGAGACAGATGTTGTCTCGAGGTTACGGTTACACTGGCGTATAAAATAAGGGACTGGGTTTCATTTAACCTGATATCTAAGAAACGATGGCTCTTAGGAAAAAAATATTCATACATATTTTTTAGATAATTTTATAATCTACAATTTTTGTCTGAAGTACTTTTATGATAAAACTTACCGTTTTGCTGAAAATCGCGAAAAACTCATTTTTTTGACCTTTAACCTTGAATAAAAATTTTTGCATACAGGGGAAAGATGGGGAACTTTAAAATTTTATTTTTAATCATATTTTAAACAATCTTACTGATTTTCAGCTTGGTGAGAATTTATGTAGCTTCGAATGTATAAATGACCGGACTACTTGGTTTATTTCAGTTTTGTCTCAAGACATTTTGATCATGATGTTGATCATAATTATCATATGTATCTCAAGTATATTTTTTTTAAATATACACATAAATAGCCGTCCCGGCCACACGTTGCTGTTGTTCTTTTAACTTTTAATAACAATAAAAACAGTTAACTTTAAATTTTTTTAGGCGTGTTGTAGCTGCTTAAGGAGTATCTTTAGCTATTACTATTACCATCTAATAAGAAGTTAAAGAGTTTATGACACTCCTTAATTAATACATACTGAAATGTAACTATTGTAAACGGTATGTAATAAAGCAATAATAAATAACAAAAATAATGACAGTATTTCTCCTGACAAATACTCAAAAGCATGATAAGGAGCCTGAATAGAAGATACCACCGCATCGAGAAAAAGGACAGAATATTTTCTAATACACATGTGGGTTGTAATTATTTTCCTATTTAAATATTTAAAAATGTCTATTTCATTGAGTACTCAACGAACTTTCAATTACTATGAAGATTTAAATGTACGCCACTGCATGTATGCAAAAGTCAGAACCAACCCTTGGGTTTCGAGAATTAACCTACCCCGTTTCTGAGAATTTTACACAACAAAGTTTGAACAGGGTCTATATCAAAGAACATAAAAATGTGGGGTGTTCTATTTATTAAAATAAGAAAGTTGGTGGATACTTCTGGCATAATCGGAAGTTTAAGAGAAGTGAATATATTTTGGTTAAAAACTAAAATCCTCGATTTAAAAATATTCAGAAAAATATTTCAAGGGGGACCCATAAATTTTTAATGAATGGCTTAGCTGAATACTTGTGTACTTGTACCTGAAATTGTGATTTAAAAAAAAAAAATATCGATAAATGATTATCCGGAGATTCTTGACTTTTGCGTCAGTTCTAGGAGATTGACATTACAAAAACACCAGATTATAAACTAAACTGTAACAAGGATAACACATCTTATTCCTGAAAAGTTCTGTCATGCATTAAGAATTATTTAATACCTCTCAATTTATGTAAATACCTTGTAAAGGTTAAAACCGTATTATTAGAATATCAACAGCTTATTGTGCTTTTGTATCTCTTTACCACCCTTTCTCCTATTTTGAAAGATACATGGATCCGTACTTCTTTCACCCTCAACCCCATCGCTCATCGTGCCTACAAACATTCATATAACATACTTATATACACAGGTATATAGATAACCATATATTTATATATGTATCTACGTATGTATAGTAAGTACGTATAACGAATTGAGAGTCGGGTCATTATTTAAGACATTAAGAAGGGGTTTATTGTTGTCGTGTTGTAACCCTTTTCGAGTCCTCCCGGCTCATGGGTTTCATCGTGAATCATGTCCTCTTATCTATCGGCACATATTATCCCCAAATGATACCTGAATATTCGGAATGGGGAAACAACGCATCTCAACGTAACGGTTGGGTCGGTCCCCAAAACGCAAAGGCAGAGGAACGTACAACACACACTAAACGCTTTTTTTCTCTCTGTTAAGACCGTAATTGAGCCGAGCGACCCCCGTATTTTCCTGCCAACAAACGAGATTTACGTTTTATGGCAAATAAATACCACAGCGGGAGGATCGGAAGAAGAACAAATACATAATAACGGCTTTAAAAGTGACGACAAAGTTCTGAAAATCTTATTTGATATTTTAGATATTAGGAAATTACCGATCGTATCCAATTTTTATTGGGTAGATTTTAAATATTATATATGTTCCATAATCCATAATATTAAAGACAAAATAATTAACACAAGTGCAAATGCAATGCAAATTTTAACTCTTTTAAAAATAAAGTGTACTTTCTGAGAGGATGAACAGAAACTCACGTCTGGAGCTCAATTTTAATTACGAGTTACTAGTTGGTACAAACCTTATCTTGTTATCTATTACCTACTGTCTCAGAGATACAGGGTGTTTTTGGAAAATATGCATTTTCGAAAAGTCTCAATAACATTTTTCCAGACGAAAATTTTTTATTTCTGTAAAAACATCTTTAAAGCACTTTTTTACGTAGAGGTAAATTGTACTGAAATCAACAATTTAGTTGCTAACAATACAGAAATAAATTTCATATATGGAACACTTTGTATATTTCGACACGTCTTAAGAGTGCTCTAAATTACTTATCCAATTATATTATATATCACTTTACAGATTTCGTATTCCTTAGTTTCATTAAGAAGGTTTTTTATACAAACCACAAAAAAGAATTCATTGTTACAATAAATAAAAAACTATTTAAAATTTACATTTGGCATAACAGCTGTTGGACGTTATATCTGTTTAAACCAGGGGTGAGCAACCTTTTTAATCAACGGGCCAATTTAAATTTTAAAATTTTTTGGCGGGCCGCAAATAAAGTAACACTTATTAATAATTTACAATTTACTTTATTTATAATAAACATTAGCATAAAAAAATATAATATTAAAAAAAAACTAAAAATTTCATATACTTACAAATTTTAATGCAAAATAGAAACAAACAAGAAAAGAATAGAAAAACGAATTTACTTGAAATATTTAATGTGAAATTTGGCACTGTTTTTTCGATACAAGCTGATCAATATCAGCCGGAATTGATGAGGTAGCTACACGTACACAGCTTTCTAATCGTGCATCACCCAGTTTTGATCGGTGATCATTTTTGATAAATTTCATCGTTGAAAATAATTGCTCGCAAACATATGTACTTCCGAACAGAGACATCATTTGCTTTGCATTGTTCGTCAAAAGCGGAAATTTCTCGGGGCTCACATAAGATTTATAAAACTTTTCGATGTTTACAGAGAAAAATACATTTTTTAAATCGGTATTATTCTGCATGTCAATCACTTCCATTTGAAAGTCTTCGGAAACTGTATCCACATCGATATTAAATGGCGAGGAAAACATTTTCATGGAAACCGCTGTCTTCTCAGCTTTGAACATTAGGAATCGTAATTGAAATTCGTTGATTAAAATGTCTATATATTGTGCGTATTTTTGAAAAGTAGTAACATTTTCTTTTTCTAAATGTGGAAAGTGAGACACATTATTCTGCAAAAGATGCTGTTTCCACAATTTTAATTTGCGCTCAAAGCCCTGAATTTTATCATACAAATTGTGAATAAACTGTCCTTTACCTTGAAGTTCCACATTAAGATCATTGAGATGCTGAGTCATGTCGATAAGAAACCCAAAATCGCACATCCATTCTTTATTACCAAAATGAGGAAAGGCATATCCCTTCATATCCACGAACAATTGTATTTCGCTTTTTAAGTTGTATACTCTTTTTAGCATTGCACCTCTACTTAGCCAACGTACTTCGGTATTAAAAACCACGTCGCCATATTCAGTTTCCAAATCTTTCAGGAATTCTTTAAATTCACGGTGATTTAACGCGCGCGACTTTATAAAATTGATTAATTTTATTATTGGTACTGTGACATTTGGCAAACTCAATCTTTTCGCACACAAATTTTCCTGGTGAATTATGCAGTGGTTAACGAATATTTCCCTTCCTGTGACCTTCTTAATGTCTTGAAATAGCCTTCCCGATACTCCTACCTCCATGCTTGACATTGCTCGTGCCCCATCTGTCGTTATACCAATAATCTTTTCTAATAAAATTGAAAAATTTTCCAACACAGACTTTAGTTCATCGTACAGGTCTTTGCCGGCTGTAGTCCCTTGCATTGGAATCAGTGAACACAATTCTTCGGTAATATTAAATTTGGTGTCAATACCACGTAAAAATATAGCCAATTGTGCTGTATCGCTAATATCGCAACTCTCATCAAGTGCCAAGGAACAGTATTCGAATTTTGCAATGCGTTCACGAAGCGTTGTTACTATGTTCTCGGACAAGTCTTCAATTCTCCTTGCAATGGTAAAACTAATGTTTGAAATAACATTTATTTTATCAGGAAATGCTATTTCTGCAACAGCAGTCAGACATTCTTTTATCATCTCTCCATCCGCAAAGGGTTTCATTTTTTTTTGCCAGTATTTGACTGACAACAAAACTAGCCTTTACTGCCGTATTTGATAAAATAGATTGATTTTTAAAAATAGCCTGTTGTTTTCCCAAGTTTTTCTCCATTTGATTAAATTTATCTTTCCGGAGTTGGCCTGTTAAGTTTTTATATTGCTGTTCATGTTTTGTGTCGTAATGCCTTTTTATGTTATATTCTTTTAATGTCGACACAGTCTCTGAGCATATTAAGCATACAGCTTTATCTTTGACGAAAGTGAAAAAATAATCAAATTTCCACTTTTCTTGGAAATGCCTGTGCTCATCTGCAACTTTCCGTTTTTTTGTTTGCTTTTCCGACATGCTATTATGGATTAAAAATTTGAAAGTTAAAAAAATTTGTAGGGAAGCTTAATTTTGAATAAAAAAACTAATATTACCTTTTTTACAATAATATTGCACTCATACCTTTCAAGAAATCGCACAGACGCGGCGCGTTTGTATTGTATGTTTGAACAAGTCGCCGACAAGTGAGTAACTCGTCACAAAAAATTGTTTCGGCTTAGTATGTACTATCATTTTATTATAATTATTTTTTTAACAATATATTGATGGAAGAAAGTCGATAACATAAAGAAATGTTAGGCGGGCCGCATAAATATGTTTAACGGGCCGCAAGCGGCTCGCGGGCCGCGTGTTGCTCATCCCTGGTTTAAACAGTAGTAATAACTAAGACACGTATCATTGGGGAAGATTAAAACATATCTATTATTTATAAATTGTCAAAAAAATCTAGGCAAGAATTAGAAATATTCATAACACAAGGTTTTGAAACTCTGGCTCCCATTGAGTTAGGTAATTAATTTGCCAAGAAATGTCTGTCCATACTATCCATACTAATATTATAAATGCGAAAGTAACTGTCTGTCTGTATGCTACACAATCACGCCTAAACTACTGAACCGATTTAAATGAAATTAGGTACGGAGATAGTCTAGAGCCTTAGAAAGGACATAGGCTACTTTTTAATGCGAAAAAGGGCTGTAAGGGGTTGAAATAGGGGATTAAAGTTTGTGTGGAAATTATGTCATTTTTAAAGCTAGAAGTTTGAAACTTATTTTTGAGGCTTTTGATTACATATACCTATATAAATACGACATTCAAAGTCTGTAAAAATTTACCCTAAAGGTGATAAAATTAGGGGATGAAAGTTTTTGTGTGATGACGGCTAAAAAGTTTATGGCCCAGAAAATAAAAATATAGAAGATTAAGAGAATTACGGAGTCATTACAAAATGTGAAACTGAAATTATTGCAAGTAATTACTAAAAAATTAAAAATGCTGCCAAAAGTTACCATTCCACGCGGAAAATACTTGGTTTCCATACGAACGCCGGCCGTGAAAGCCTACGATCATCATTGTATTTATTTTGTTGTTGTATTGTTTTCTTCATAGTTTTTATTGCAGTTTAAACTGATATTAAAATTTGGTGGTGTAATGCAAATGTAAATTTTAAATACTTAGTAACCACCCAGCTTTTTATTTATTGCAACAATAAATTCCTTTTTGTGGTTTGTGTATCTATAAAACCTTCTTACTGAAATTAAGGAATAAGTACGAAATCTGTAAAGTGGTATTTCTTGAAGATGGTTCGGTAAAAACATCAGGTGTGTTAGGTATATATTTGGAACTGTAATTTTGGGCACCTAAGATCTGTTGAAATATTCAGGGTGCTACATTTATTTATTTCTGTATTGTAAACAATTAAACTATTGATTTTAGAACAATATACCTCTATATAAAAAAAGCGCTTTAAAGGTATCCTCAGGAAAAACGTTATAGGTAGAGTTTTTTTCGAAAAATGCATATCTATAGCCGCGGGTTAACTGGATTGTTGGCGTGGCGATCGTGGCGAACGTGATGAGCATGGCGAGTCATGCCGTGGCGAAGCCTAGCCATACGTAAGTGCCTGTGCGATTGTCTTTCCACTCGGTTCGACGGGGTAGTTTACTACATTATAGTAAACTAGAAGATGAAAGTGAATTAATTATGATTGTTGTGTACATTTCACCTAATAATAAATTGAATGATATTTCATACATATAAGTTCTATATAAAGAAGCCAAAATTTTAAATAGGTCTTAAAGGATTTGCAACTCGGGTTTCATTAGGGGTTGTTTCCAAATTGTTACCTGGTGGCCGTCTATAATTTCTTTTTTTTTTTGTAAAGAAAACCTACCAGTTATGTATATTATTTATTAGACGTTGTGTATCATAGTAATAATAAGCCTTCACGATAATTAAAGAAAAATTAATAAGGCAGAAGGACCTACCCCTTCTTGTAAAATGGTTTAAATCAGATTTTCCTTCGAAATACATCCTAGAATAGTTTAAGCGTCATTTACATGTTATGTAAAAATTTTCTCATTTATAAAACGAACACCGTCCAGAATTTACTTAATGTACGTTTTCGCGATTGCCAGGACTTCCATTTTTGTATTTTTCCTTTTCCGTGTTGGCTCCATCGTCCCATTAGGTGCATTGGACAAAATTAACAAAGACACAAGCAAACGTTTTAATAATTACGATTTGTATATCTTAACGTTAATGGCTTTTGAAATTTACATTTCTACATTGGCTGCAGAGAGAGTATCAAAGGCAAAGTACGTGAAAGGTAGTAGAACGAATGTAGAAAAGCACGGCACACGGCGAAGCAATTACGACAAATAAGAACGAAAGCAATAAATTAAACCGGTATTAACGTTGCGGCATCATTAAATACGAATATATACGAATATCATTACTTTATTCTGTAATTAGTTTCGTTTTATCTCTGAAAAACGGAAAAAGCAGTTCGCGTGACACAGGAAAATTATTAGGATTAGCCAGCATTATAATCGAAATTTGATGTAAGTAGGCAACCAACCTTCTGCTGCCATCGTGTCGGTCATGTCAGGTCATACTCTACCTTGTTACAAATGGATCTTCCGTTAATTGAATCGATAAACGGAATTATCGGTTTATTTTACTAAATATATTAGATTTTGTGCAGTAGGTACCAATTGCAGCACATTTTCTTCATAAGGAAAAAACTTCTTCAAAAAGAAAACACTTGGCTTGTTTCACAGAATTTTATTGTTTCCGACGATCGTTTCGGTTATAACACCATTTTCTGTGAAACAAGCCAAGTGTTTTCTTTTTGAAGAAGTTTTTTCCTTATTATTTAATAATGTTTCACCAAGTGCCAAGCGAGTCTACTATCTCAACATTTTCTTCATTGTTATATTTTTTTATAAATTCGATCCCTATGCGATGTTTTTTGTTGTATTATACACGGAGAAAACAATCATGAAAATATTGCTCGAATTTTTGCAAACTTGACTAAAAAATCTGTCAATTATATGGACGACCAGACGCTCAAGGAGATTTTACTAGAAATGTCTAGTCAATCTACGTTCGGTGTTGAGACTGAATTCTAGTAAAATTGACTTAATTAGAAAACATTATTTACAGTTCTTATGACAAATTTTACTAAACTATTCTCATTCTAGTATTTTTTTCTTTACGAGACGATAAAATAATGGAGAGGTAGAGGAAAAAAACCTAGACTTATTTAGCTTGATTATTCTAATACTAATTTTTAGAAAGAATAAAAAATTGTTTTATACCACCAAGTACATTTTATGAGAATTCTAATATTATTTACTAGAAAAATTTTGCTTGACTTATCAAGTAATAAAATCATGATTATTTTTCTCCGTGTATAAGCAATTTATTATGTTGGCTGAGATTAAGTTGCGCAAATCTTTGCAACACTGATTTAGGAAGTATATGGTTGGTTACATAATTTTAGAGTGATCATCCTCAAATTCCCGTTAATTTTGCTATTAAAAAAATGGAAATTATGTAATCGTATATATTACAACACTGTTCAATACTTACTGCATTTAAATCCTTCTATATAATTTACGCTACATCGATTTAGGATGTGTATGTTGGATTGCATAACTTAAGATTGATTGTTCTCCCTTGTCAAATGATCCATTTTTGTCGTCAAACAGATGGGGTATAAAAATTTAAATGAAGGTTAATGAACGTTGCAAAAAAACGTTTTCATTGATTTTGGGCCCTCTCCATTAATTGTATTTATCACAACACACTTCAATACTTACTGAATTTATATTTTTGTCTATATATCTAACTTATATAACATCGATATAGGAAGTGGGTGTTGGGTTCTATATATTTCAGGAGTTATCTCTGTTAATTTTTTCTCAAACGACCCATTTTTGCTGTCAAGAAAGGGATTGGAAATGTTGAGGCAATTTTTGTAACTAGTCCCGAATTCACTCCTTCAATATTTCCGTTTAAATTCCTATAAGTATCTAACTTATGTAGTTTTGATACAGGAAGTGTATGTTGGGCTGCATAATTTAGTACTAGGGCGATCTCTAAAGAAATACTTCTCAAATGACTCATTTTTGTTATTAATAAGTACTCAGGTACATAAAAATTTAAATAAATGTTGCAAATAGTTCTGAATTTTTAAAACATTTTCATTATATTATATAACAATACACTTTAATACTTCCTGTATTTACATTCCTGTATATGAACGTCTCTTAATTTTTTTCTCAAATGACCCATTTTTGCTATCAAAAAAGGCATTGCAAATATTAAGGCAAATTTTGTGTCTAAATTCTTGTATCTAACTTATGTAACTTTTATACAGTTAGGGTATGTTGGGTTGCATAATTTAGTATTGATCAGTTTTAAAATGCATATTCGTTTAATAGCCAATCTTTGCAATTAAAAGGAAGGGCACAAAAATACAGATAAAAGTTGCAATTAGTCCTGCATTTTTAAAGCATCTTCATTAATTTACAATCTATCTATTGATTGTGTTTATAACAATACACTTAAATACTTCCTGTATTTACATTCCTGTATATGAACGTCTCTTAATTTTTTTCTCAAATGACCTATTTTAGCTATCAAAAAAGGGATTGCAAATGTTAAGGCCAATTTTGTTCCCAAATTATTGTATCTAACTTATGTAACTTTGATACAGTTAGGGTATGTTGGGTTGCATAATTTAGTATTGATCAGTTTTATAATGCATATTCGTTTAATAGCCAATCTTTGCAATCAAAAGGAAGGGCACAAAAATATAGATAAAAGTTGCAATTAGTCCTGCATTTTTAAAGCATCTTCATTAATTTACATCTATCTATTAATTGTGTTTATAACAATACACTTCAATGTAGCCCATCATCAATCATAATGGGCTCGCCATTCAGAAAGTCACATAATTGTATTTGATTCTTGCTGCAAATACTGCAAACACTGCAACCGCACACACTAAACCATACGTTTGTGTATTAAATTACGATCTCAATTAGGTAATAAGAGCAAAGGCATTCTGAGATTATTTGCTATTAACACATTTTGTTTATTTGGTTGCTTAAGCGTACAAAGTGGTCAAAGAGAGCTCATTAATTAAGTAAAAAGCTTTTACAATGGGTCCCGTCACGCATATTTTGTATCATTAAAATTTAATGTTATTACAAGTTACAAGACACTAATTAATTATCACTTTTTTATGTTTGGTCTATAGCTCTTTAGGTCGCATGGGCTAACTGCTATTTAATTATTGTATTTTATATGTAAGTTGGCTTTATTTACTTAATTAGTTTTGGATTATATGTGGTTTGCTTTTATAATAAAAAGCTTCGTTTTGATTGATTGTGATAATTACTTATTGCTTTAGGGGTAGATTGGAGGAAAAATAGATTTTGAATGGTATAGTACACGCACATTAACGTGGTGACAAATAAGTTTAACAATTTCGTATGGTTTTTAACGGAATTGCGTTTACTGTTCAATGAAATGACCAATAATGCCATCGTTTTGACTAAATTATTAAGTTACTATTGACTATTTCTCCCAGAAACTCTCAAATGCAATTTTTTTGCGTAACGTTAACGTGCAACAACAATACACTGTGATATAAATGTTATTATTAAAAGAGGCAAACTTAGTACAATCAGAGTGACTAGAGTATGTAGACGTTGCTCACTCTTTTTTAAACTTCCTTAAGCAATTTTAAGAAACGGTGAAGTAACCATAATGACAGTTTTACGAGAATGTAGCTCTTTAATTTAGAATAAGTTATTAATGCTAGTAGCGCGCTTTTCAAGAATTATAGTGGAAATATCTCTCTCACAGGATTGATTGTACAATATTTCGTGGATAAATTCCCTTGTTATTGCCAAAATCTATACCTTCATTATTTATTGCGTATCATATTTGTTTCAAGCCATTCATTTAAGTCAATGAGAAATATGCCAGGCCGACTATTTATTACAATATTGTCGTAATAAACTGTCAACAGTTACTAATGTTATGTACAGTAAACATTATTCTTGCCCCAATATTGTAAAAAAGTTGGACAACTTTAAATTTATGCGAATTTTTATATTTTGTCCAGATTAATTAAAAGGCAAGGTAATTGAAATATTCAAGAAAAAAGAAACTAACATTGGACTATTAGAGTTTTCCTTGTACGTGGAATGAACAACCCACGTTATTAAACGAAATGATCTATAAACCCAAAGAAGTTCAATTATTATTAACTTCATATTAGACAACGAATTAATATTTTCCAAAAGGTTCTGGAATTTTCCAGAATGTTCTTAAACTTCTCAGAAGATTCAACACACGGAGAAAACAATCATGAAAATATTGCTAGAACTCTAGCAAACATTACTAATAAATCTGTCAATTATATGGACGACCAGACGTTCAAGGAGATTTTACTAGAAATGGCTAGTCAATCTACATTCGGTGTTGAGACTGAATTCTAGTAAAATTGACTTGATTAGAAAACATTTTTTACAGTTCTTAGCACTAATTTTACTAAACTATTCTCATTCTAGTTTTTTTTTTATTTAACACTAAATTTAAACGAAAGAATGAGAAAAAAAACCCTAGACTTTTTAGCTAGATTATTTCTAAAAATTATTAGAAAGACCATCAAGTAATAAAACCAAGTTATTTTTGTGTTCTAGTAATTTACGGTAGTTTCTCCTTGTTGTGACAAAACTGACCTATTTATGTGAAGGGGCAATTGCGCGCGGGTCATTTTCAATTGATTAAAAACCCCCTGGGCCTTTTTTATTAATAAATAGTTCAATCATATTAGAAACCAACAAAGATTTGAAATAAATGTATTTAGTTCGGGTTTTTATATTCACCTTGACTTATAATTAGTAGGTAACTAAAGAATTATTTTGTTTCATTCTGTAGGATCAAAAAGTTACGGTATGTAAAGACAACACGACCGAAGTGAGTGTTGTCGTGGTCTTGTCATTCTCTTATTCATCATGTATTGGAGTTTTTGTAACAAATTGTATATAAACATATTTTTAAGATCTTCAGAGACTTTTCTTTAAAAACTGTTATATAAATGAAATAAAATTACCGACCACGCAGTTGACCCTACAAAGTCTTGGTAAACCGCGCTCAATTGACCTGTAATATTTTACTACCTGAATTTATTCCTGACCGCAGCGCGCTATCGTCCATTGCCCTTATTTTTCTCCGTGCAATGTTCTAAAAATTTCTGGAAGGCTCGAGAATCCTTTACAATTATCGAGAAGATTTGATAATGCTCTAAAAATTACGAAAATATCCGAGAATGTTCTAGACTTTTCCAGAAGGTTTTAGAATTTCTGAGAAGGCTCGAAAATGTTCTTTAATTTCCCAGAAGGTTCGGAAATGTTCCAGATGCTCCGATACTGTTCTAAGACTTTCGAGAATCTTCTAAAATTTTCGAAAAGGTTCGAGATTGTGTTATAAAACATTCTAAATGGTTCGAAAATGTTATAGAATTTTCTAGAAATGTTTCAAAAGGTTCTTAGGTTGTCCAGGAAATTCGAGAAAGTTTTAGAAATTTCTAGAGGGTTCGAGAATCTTACAATTCTCTAGAAGGTTCGAAAATGTCCTAGAATTTTAACAGAAGCTTCGAGAATGTTCTAGGAATTTCTAGAAGGTTCGAGAATCTTCTCGACTTCTTCAGAGGTTTCGAGAATGTAGAACTTTCCAAAATGTTCTAGAATTTCCCAGAAGGTTCAGGAATATTATGGAATATAAAAGGTTCTAGAATATAAAAAATTTGAACGTTCCAGAAGAATTCATAATGCTCCTATAGAATATACTATAGTAATAGAAAATATAACTTTTATGAAAATAATACTTGCTTGGTGCTGATTTTGGAATAGAGTTTTTTAATTATTGAATTCGATGATAACTGTTCATGCCTATCCTGTATTTAAGTGCATAACCTAATAGAAATCCGTTGACTTTTGGCTAGTTAGATAATAAGTACTATATTAAAAATCGAATAAAAAAGTTGATAGTTTTAATGGATAAAACTTTGACCTGTTACAGTCTGGGTACAGCAACAAGGTTCTTGTATATACGTTGGTCAAACGAGGAAGGGCCTTAAATGAAAGAATTTATTAACACAAAAATCAAGAAAAAGAAACAGACTTCATACTTATGTTAATTACAAATATTTTGAACAATCTTTATACATTTTTAAAACTTGTTTTTATTAAAACCTTAATGGGCTAGTTAAATAGATAAACAAACATAGCAACAAGAAATTATTGGATTTGAATTTTTGAGGTTAATAAATTCGTCACCGTCGTCAACTACGTATTTTTAGTAAATGCCATGAAATTCAGAAATCTCATACAATAAATCGATCCGAAGACTGAAGGTCCTCCAAAGGAACGATAAAAAAAATGAACATAAAGCCTTCTTTATGTCCGAGATCGTGGTCTGATTTTATTGCACGTTAAGTGCCAAATCGGTCCGATTTACGTTCGATTTATAGTAATTGCAACCTTTGAAAACAGGTGCATCGTAAGCTATCGTTTCATTTGATTACACGCACGCCAGCTTGGCATTGTTGAATTGAAACCGGCGGAATTCGAACGAACGGTTGAATATTAGAGGTTGGAGGTTCGAAATTGATTACCTAACGGAAATGACTAACTGTTGGCATTTATTTGGCCACTTTTGGGCCATATTTTGTCATGAGGTGGCCTTCGGCCTTAGATTAGAATCGGTCCAAATTAAATCAGGACATTTATGAACTGAAGAAAAAACTTGAGGGTTTCATATAACCTACCTACTGCGAAATTCGTTTACAATTACACAGTTCCATTATAAATTCGGTGCGTTTTGCTAATGGTAAGATATTGTAAGGTTAGGAGACTTAAATATGGGCAGTTACAAATATGTAATTTATATTATTCACTGTATTAGCCTTTACATGTTGAAACTCCATTTTAACAATGAAATAAAAGAACACTCTTTTAAGTTTCAAATATTTTATTTTATAAGTCCACAACGACCGTTTCACCACACTGTGGCTTCATCAGGTGGATGAAATACATTAACGTATATTACATTTTCAAACTTATATACTAATTACAAAATTATGGAGGGGAGTTAAACTGTAAATTTAATAAAGGGGAGTTGTTTACATCTAATTAGTTGTTTAGTAATATTCCTAGTTTATTATAATTATTAATTTCTAAACTTTCCAATAGGTTTAGCAAGTAAAAGTCAGAAACTAAACCTATTGGAAAGTTTAGAAATTAATAATTATAATAAACTAGGAATATTACTAAACAACCAATTAGATGTAAACAACTCCCCTTTATTAAATTTACAGTTTAACTCCCCTCCATAATTTTGTAATTAGTATATAAGTTTGAAAATGTAATATACGTTAATGTATTTCGTCCACCTGATGAAGCCACAGTGTGGCGAAACGGTCGTTGTGGACTTATAAAATAAAATATTTGAAACTTAAAAGAGTGTTCTTTTATTTCATTATGTAATTTATAATCGTCATTTAATTTTACACAGCCCATTTGCAAAGAGGGTTGCATTATTCTATTACCGCCTATTATCTAATTAATGCACTTGTACAATTTACATGTAACAATAGGCGAGGTTTAACGGTTATTGGGCCATATCTTAACATTATGGAGGAGACCAGTCCGATTTTGAGTCCCCTACCCTTGGTGACTTCCTTGAATAGGTACTTCAGGCGAATGCTACACAGATAATCTTTTCTATGATCACTACCTTCATTTAATAATGATCTGTCCAACCCTGATCACTACCATCAATCCATTTCCAGGACCTTTTCAAATATTTCTGTATATTTTAAATTGAAAATAATCCATTTGGCCTTTTTACGTTGTTGTGAAGGACTGGATTATAGACTATAAGGAGTTTTTTTAACATTTAATTGTAAAAATGAATTGAAAGTAGGTAATTGAGAGTAATATTGGTTTAATGAAGGTAAGGGGCACTTTAACGATCCTATTACAATAATGATATATGTATAGGACAGTTCCTCATTAGCATTCCGCATTAAAAGCAATCGTTATGGCTTTATCGATTTTAACTTAGTACGAAAATACCCTGTGACGCTTTAATAATAATAATAAGCTTCGAGGACTTTTAGGGAAATTAGTTAAATTATCTGTAGTAATGTCTGAGCAGTGTGGAACGTTTTACAACATTAGTTTACTAAGTTAAGGCAGCAGAAGATTTGACATTTGCAGTGCAGTTTTCTTACTACATTCATAATATACTCCATTTTGTTAATCTTAAAAAGGCGGACTAACTTTGTTTTTTTTATCACTTTATTTTGTAAATTCTTACTATAGTTTCGGCAACACAGTTGCCATTATCAAGCGGTACAGTTTGAATAAGTTTAGTTATGTTGTAGTCTGCATTTATACCTTATAATACAATTTTGAATTACCCCTTATAATTATCTAAACGTGTTGAAAAGTATGGAATGGTACGTATCTACCTGCTCGTTTAACAAATCATCAATTTTCAACCATAGAAAATCTGCAAATACTGCACATAGAAAATAAAGGATTTAAACTAAATATTCTGGAAGCCCTAGAAATTTATAAAGCAAATATTTCAGATAATGACCATTTGTTAAACGAGCAGATAGATACGTACCATTCCATATTTTTCAACACGTTTATATAATTATAAGGGGTAATTCAAAATTGTATTATAAGGTATAAATACAGACTATAATATACCTAAACTTATTCAACTGTACCGCTTGATAATGGCAACTGTGGTTGCCGAAACTATAGTAGCAATTTACAAAATAAAGTGATAAAAAACAAAGTTATTGTTTTTATTTATAATTTCATTACGATAAATTATCACAAAGTAGGTAACAGCCAACTCAATCCAATATTTAAAAAGACGGATTTCAAAATATATGTTGCAGTAGTTAGTCCGGTCAAATTAGGCCAAAAAATAAGAGTAAGGCCAGGCGCACACTCGGCCACCGGTGGTCGCCACTAGACGCGACCACACGCTGCGGACGGTGTTTTGCATGCAATTCAAATGGCGTCGTCGCACACTCGGCTACAGCATCGCCCGTTCGAGCCACGCGCTGGGAGAGAAGCTCGTTCTCGCTAGTTGTCGCTGACGCCGGCCACTGATTCTCCGGCGCACACTTGGCCACTTTTCCGGGCCACAATATTAACTGGGACGGACTGGGATAATTCGGACGACATTTTTATTAAAATGATGTTTTTTTTGACAAGTGTAAATTGAAAACATACATTTCTTTTTTATTTATACTTTAAATCTACGTACTTAGAAGGAAAGTGAAATGTTGAAATTTTTGTCATTGTCTTTAAATTTCTGTATTAGACAGTCAATAATGTGAATCACTTGATTGCATGAATTGTGGATAGATACCAAAATATTGGTTAATTAATATAAATTCACGTCTCCTGCGTCGTCTTCGTATTACAAGGAGCGTAGCAAGTGCTACCATGTTGAACTTTTATGATGCAACTAAATTTTTTTAACACCGGACCTGATTAATAAATTAGGAGAAAAGTAGCGACCACTGGCGTTTTACAATAGCGTCTAGTGGCGACCAGCGGTGGCGACGGCTAGTGGTCGATGTCAGCCACCGGTGGTCGCGTCTAGTGGCGACCACCGGTGGCCGAGTGTGTGCCTGGCCTAAAGCTACATAAATTCCCACCGAGTTGAAAATCAGTGAGATTGTTTAAAATATGATTAAAAATAAAATTTCCCCTCTATGAAAAAAAATTTATTCAAGGTTAAAAGTCAAAAAAATGAGTTTTTCGCGATTTTCAGCAAAACGGTAAGTTTTATCATAAAATTACCCCAGACAAAAATTGTAGATCATAAAATTATCTATAAAATATGTATCTCTAAAATACCGCAAAATAAGCTATATGACAAATAAATCCCCAAGAACTAGAAAATATTTAGTGCAAATAGAAAAAAGATTGTAGAGGAAAATTTTTCCCCAGATGAATTCCCCTGAAAAACATATCCCCAAAAAATACCCCAAAGGAAAAAAATCCTCAATTTTTTGGGGAAAATCCCCTAATCTGGCAATCCTGTGACTAACATTATTTCATTTATTGGGCACACTGACATAAAGCAGGTATAAGACCCTAGCCACGCATACAATTGAACAGGAGACAGATGTTGTCTCGAGGTTACACTACTGGCGTATAAAATAAGGGACTGGGGTTCATTTTACCTGATATCTCAGAAACAGTGGCTCTTAGGGAAAAAAATATTGATACATATTTTATAGATAATTTTAAGATCTACAATTTTTGTCTGAAGTATTTTTATGATAAAACTTACCGTTTTTCTGAAAATCGCGAAAAACTCATTTTTTTGACCTTTGACCTTGAATAAAATTTTTTCCATACAGAGGAAAGATGGAGAACTTTCAAATTTTATTTTTAATCATATTTTAAACAATCTTACTGATTTTCAGCTTGGTGGGAATTTATGTAGCTTCGAATGTTTAAATTGACCGGACTGTCATGGAACAAAATTAATTTAACTACTTATGGCCGAAATAAATATTTTTATTGATTTCTGGTTTTGAAAAATTATCTTCCACTACTTACATTTGATTGGTCACAGTGTAATAAGTAGTGATGGGTCGGTATTTAAGTAACTGTTACTTTGTCGCGGTGTTTTTTGGTAGCGCTTTGTCGCGCTCCAAAGGAACGAAGTAACCGGTTATTTTTGGAACTCGCTGGGCTCATGCAGCGATCGCGCCTCTGCTCTGCTGTTCTGCGACAAGTGAAAGTAACCGACCGACAACGATGCGACGCACGGTGCGACGATAACAACAAGAACGTTGAAATGTCGCAACCTGCGAGCATAGATATTAGAGGGGTTCATTATTATTAAATACATATTTCATGTATGCAATAAAGCTATGAATTATGGAGGAACCTAATACGTAAATATCTGTTTATGTTGCAATTATGGACTATGTTTTTCTATTTCTATATATTTGTGAATGGGACTGTCGCGCTATCGCTGCTTCTTCTATCATCCCGTCGCGTCATGGCCTTACCAGCGCTTTTCGTTTCATCTGTTGTTTGCCGCTGTCGCTACAGAGATCGAGTAACTGCAGTTACAAAGTAACGGTTATTTTGTCGCGGTATTTTTCTGGAGCGGTCGCGATTGTAGCGCGACAACTCAGTAACCGTTTTTCCCATCACTAGTAATAAGGTTGTAATATTGATAAGTGGATAAAATTATCGTAAATCTACATTAGTGTATTTGGCAAATCTTTTGACCTATAACCTTAAGCTCTTAAGCTGTTAAGTTAATACTAATAATGAATAAAATAGTAGTAAAAGTATTTTAAGATGCGTTGAATAACACCTTGAAGTTAATGAAAAACATATATATTTATTCGTGATTATTTGGGGTGCATCACCATTCAAACTTTTAAACGATAGGTAATGGCGGTTGTGCAATTTTGGTTTTAGTTTTGCGTTTAATGAAATTTATTACTGTAACTACCAGAAGCGTTTTATCGATATTATGCATTTATAGGTTAATACTGTTAATAGCCATAAAGTCAAGTTGAATTGGAAGTTACGTAATCAAGTGGTAAATAGGGTCTTTTATGTCGAAGAATGACACAAAATTATAAGACTATTAATGAAACTGTTCTTGATAGAGGGAAAGTAACCAAATATGGAATACTGTTTTTGTCTTTTACGAACTCAATCGTAATTACAAATAGTTAAAATACATTTGCGTTTTACATACTAACAGTCATGTAGACTATTTACTAACTACAAGAAAAATAATTTATCAAAAACAAAAGTACATAACATACAGGTATCTAATAATGAAATATATACCCCAAATATTGACCACTACAAATCTATAGATACTAATATTATAAATGCGAAAGTAACTCTGTATCTTACATAATCACGCCTAAACTACTGAACCGATTTAAATGAAATTTGGTACAGAGATAGTTTAGAGCCTGAGAAAGGACATAGGCTACTTTTTAATGCGAAAAAAGAGCTATAAGGGATGAAAGTTTGTATGGAAATTACGTAGGTAATTTTCAACGCTATAGAAGCTTGAAACTTATTATGAAACAAGTGAAAAAAAGCAACTCAACTACAAAAAATTAGTTTATTGAATAAAATATTTTAGCAAAAGAACGTAAAATAATAGGCCTAAATTAGATTTTCGTTGCTTCTTCTTCTTCTTTTTTGTATGAATTGCGTTTATTCACTTATTTCATGAGTTACTTGATTTTCACACTGCATTTTCGTGTATAAATTAATTTTTACAATTAATAATTAAAATTATTAATATGCGGTATTTTCGGATGAAATTTGGTACAGACCCATTTTAGGGGTCACTGAATACAGTGGTGTAATTAGTTTTCACGTAAAAAAATCGCTAATAATACTTTTCGCATTTTCGCTTCAAAGAAATTGCACTGTAGGCCTTGATTTTTGTGATAGCAATCTATTAATTTGCCACAAAATGCAGCTTTCCATGAGCAATAATCTGGAAAAAAGTTTATCAAAATCGGACTAAAAACAGCGACTTTACAGAGGTGTCCTAATTCCAAATGGGCCACACTGTATATTTTTCTCAAACTTGACGTATAACAGTTGTCTATTGCAAAATATGACAAAGTAGATATGTTTCTGCAGGTTGGTATAGGTATGACTATTAAATACCAAGGCAATTAAAATAAGTGCAATGTTATAATCAGTTAGAAAATTTGTGCGACGAGTTTTTTAACTCTTTTTCGGAGGAGCAATGGAGAAAACGGTGCGCAAATGCTATTAAATGTGAACAATTTTTTATGGATAAAGAACCAGCTCTTGATTTAGTTATGGACGAAGTTATAATTAATTTTAACGACAATGGCTCCGATGAAAGTGAAAATGACTTTGATGGTTAAACGTATTTTTTGTTTTCTTTTTGTAACATCATTTATGTGTTTTAAAATATTTATAATTTTTAATGTGTTTATTTGAATGTATTAATAAATACATTTTTGTTGTTCCAATTTTTCTGTTTCCTTTTTATTACTTTTTAATATTAATATCAACTTTGTAAACACTTATCTATTTGTTCATAAGTGGATTACTTTTTTTCGCTTTTAATAATTTAAATGTTACCATTATTTATTAAATAAATTCTTTATACATTTTGCATACTTTTAAAGAATATAAAAGCTGCTAATATAGTGTGCAAAATGCTACGATATTATCACGTTTCATTACTGAAAGATTATCTATGAATAATAATTTTGGGTACATAACAGTATCGGCAGATTCAGGTATAAACTAAATTAACCACTACCGGAGAGGAGACATCAAGCACCCCTGTCTTAAAACTAGTACATATATTTATTTGTCGTAATTTGTCCAGCGTTGATTGTATCTTTCTTACTCCGAATGCGTTCTCTTTCTTTCTTTTACGCCGACTGCAAAATCTTCAGAGTTCATTTTAGAGTAATCTAGCTGTACTTACAATAATCACAAATCCAGATGTTCAATTCATGAGGTATTTGATTCAGGTTTCTCCTCGGTATCTTCCGGAAACAGTCAACTGCAGAACATACACTCCACATCTTATTCTAGAAATATTTGGACCCCCTAAACTATCCATATTTTCCATTTGTGTGTATTTATACTCATATTTATAGTTTTAAACTAAATTAAATTAAACAATAAAAAATTCCACAAAATTTTCAAAAAACTATACAGTGAGTGCATACATTCAATATATTCAATTCTATTTCCAATTAGGTACATCACAAAAATACTAATTTGTACGTATACCGTTAACAGTTTACTTATAGTAACCCAACAAAACACACTAACTACGGATACATCACTACATTAATTGAGAAGTTCAAAATATACGCGGCTATAGTGTTTTAAAGAGATATACTTACAACCACTGCTTATAGTGCTTATTGCTCCTAAGAGTATTATGTGGCGATCATATATTTTATTAAAGTTTTGTGTTTTTGTAAATGTGTAATTTTATTGGTGTACATAAATGTATAAATATCCTTTCCTTGCAATTCTATTTCTATACTGTCTCTTTGCTGCTCTATTCTCCTATTCTTCTCTTAATGATAATTTATTTGCCGAAGTACTTTCCTAATGGTCCTTTAACAATTCAACGTCTGCAATTCTTTCTTCTGTCTAATTGCTATTTTATGATGGATTTGAGTTCAATTTCTATTTCTCTGTATTTCTTACTATCGGCATTTCCAAATTTTAGTACTTTTCTATTGAGTTCCTACTTTCACTTACATATTTTAAACCCCTCCTTATCTATCTTCCTGTTTTCGTTATTTTCAAACCATAGTCAGTTCTGGTCCATCTTTCATATCACCTTCTACTTCAAGTTCCAACTCTATGTTCAAGTTTAATTTGTAGTTTTCATTTATTTTAGTTAATTAAATAGTTTTCCGTTTTGGCGTTGGTTTTATTTTTCGTCCTATCACTAGAATACATCGAGTCCAAACCCAGAAATACCGGTACTCCATATTACGCTATTCCATATTCTGTGTTATTACTCAGAATATTGTTCCTCTGTAAATCAGAGTGAGAATTACTGCCATATTCTTTGTGGGGATGAAAAAATCAATGATATTGATTCACAAAAATTGTGCAAGATGGGTTATTAAATACCAACACCCTTGCAAACTTTGCTAGATTGAATATTCATGAATAATTTTTCGGAAATCACGAGAAGCGGTTTATCGATTTTGTGCATTTATAAATCAATAATCATAAAGTTAAATTGAATTTGGTGTTACGCAATAAAATGGTAACTGGAGCCTTTTATGTAATAGATTGACACAAAAATTACTCGACTATTACTGAAATTACGTTTTATACTTTATTGCTAAAAGCATTAATGCCATTGTTATACATACAGCATGAGAACTACCGCGATAATTTTTGTGGGGGTCAAAATACTAATATTAATTTATAGATTAGTTATAAATTAATAAACAACTTCGCAGGATGAACCGTTTTTGGAAAACTTTTCGGAAACCACCAGAAGCGGTTTATAGTTGTTAATAAAGTGGTAATTGGAGTCTTTTATGTCATAAAGTGACATAAAAATTACTAGACCATTAATGGAACTGTATTTTATACTATATTGCTAAGAGTAATTTTATTGCAATATATGGTAAGGAGGAAAATATCAGTTACATTAATTTATAGAAATTATGTAGGATAAAATATTATTGAAAAACTTTCTGGAGACCACCAAAAGCTATTTGTCGATGCATTTATGGATAGTCATAAAGTTAAACTGAATTTGAAGTGTCGCTATAAACTGGTATCTGTTTTTTATGTCACTGATTGGCACTTAAATTATTATTAGACTATTAATTAAATTACATATATACATCTAAGCTTTACTGCCAAGAGTATTAATTTATTTGCAATACATAGTAAGAATTATCACGATATTGTTCATGAGGGTGAAAATATTAATTTATAATTATGTTCGCAAAGATATTTTGTTGTTATCAAATAAGGAAAGAACGGCCGGGTTAACTTTGGTTATGCTAGGTCAGGTTTTATTTTTGCAAATAGCCTATTAAATATAATACGCCTTTAATAATATTGCCACCTGTAGGAAACCCATCATACGCAAATAAGCGCAAAGGCATACAGTGGGTTGCCGAAACTTCGCTAGTAGATATAACAAAAAAGGATAGAATTTATTGTTAGGTATCTGATTATGAGACGACATACGTATATTTTGCCACTGGAGTTTATAATAAAAATTAATTGAACGATGGATGAATCTTGTTTAAAGTAATGTATGATATAATATTATACTCAATTGCACAGGAATTTAATTTAGAAAAAGTAGGATAATTCCACTGTTTTTTTTTTGCAATTTTTTAGTTTGTTTTTTTATGAGCATGTGTAGTTTGCGGCGCGATAAAATGACTGTAAACATTTTTATGGTCGCCCGCCGGCGTTGTTGTAATGCAGCAAATCAACGACAATGGAGGAGCTGTTTCGTTAGGGTACATCTGTTATTCATGCCCGTGCAACTCTCATAAAACGCTATATTTTCTGGGTCATTTAATTTTACCCCCTTATCTTGGTCGAACAAGTAACAACTTGCGTTTCATCTTTCAACCGTGCTCTCTTGCTTTTTCTCTTCCCTGTTCGTTCGATCGAGACGGTGTACCGGTTTATCTGTTTCCGATACTTATTGCTACTGTCTTCTCTCTTTGTAAGCTTTCCCTCTTTTTATTCGTTTGTATCTATCACCTGCACTGAGCTGAACGTTGGCATTTACCCTAGTGACGTGTTGTGCCGAACGTTTTTAGGATAAACTAGCTATGCCCGCGACTTCGTCCGCGTGGAATAGTGACTTTCGGCAGCATTTAAAATTTTTTTTTTCTATATTTTTATTTTCTGGGCCGTAAGCCTTTTTGCCGACGTCATTACACAAAACTTTCATTCCTTATTTTTGCCCCCTTTAGGGTAAAATTTTTACAAACATTGAATGTCGTATTTATTTATATCTAATTAAAAGCCTAAAAAGTAAGTTTCAAGCTTCTATTTTTAAAAATTACGGAATTTCCGCACAAACTTTCCTATTTCAACCCGTTACAACCCTTTTTCGAATTAAAAAGTAGCCTATGTCCTTTCTGAGGCTCTAGACTATCTCTGTACCAAATTTCATTTAAATCGGTTCAGTAAATTTTAGGTGAGATTGTGTAGCATACAGACGCAATTATAATATTCCCCGAATTCATTTTCATCGAATTTCCCATGGGAATAAGATATTTTCCCGCAGTAAAACGTAGCCTATGTGTTAATCCAGGGTGTCAGCTAACTCCATACCAAATTTTATTAAAATCGCTCCAGCCGTTTAGACGTGAAGAAGTAACAAACATACACACTCACACACTCACAAACTTTCGCCTTTATAATATTAGTGTGATTACTTCTTCAAAAAATTTTTTGGTGGGTCGAGACTTCTTCTTGTTTAATTTTAGTCGTTTTTAATTATAAAAAGATTTTTTATACCAAAATATCGCACCCTCTTCCTATAACTATTATTTTTCAAGTCTAGTGTTTGTTCAAACATATGCGAATATTTAAATTCATCCCCCTTTTATACTTTAATTGGCCCTTCTCGGAATCGATTAATTGATTCTGTGAATCATTAGTTGAAAAGTATTAGCGCACCTAAGTCCCTTCATCACAACGTTTGTATAATATAACAATAGCTTTTAGGATAGCAGTCGCACTCTATTATTTGAACCCTTAAGGCGCTCAGGCTTCAGCAAAAGGGCTATTAATATTCACAGTTGATTCTATCCATTCATTATTCATGTAAATTCGTAGATCATTTTACCCCTTATAATGAGGACTTCAGACGGTTACCGGGAAAGGTGTTGGTGAAAGTTTGTGACAAACAATAAATCTTACCAAACCGACCGTAAAAGTCTAAAGTTTCAATAGATTCGAATGTGGGCATAACCGCCGCGCGTGTGTGTCTGTAATGTAACTTTTCACTGTCCTCCGGTTCGGTTCGGGAAATACCCACGAGATACCGATGTCGGAAACATGTATCTAAGCGTTAATGTCGTCCTACATTGAATTTCACTTCATCGATTTATGCTTCGGTATTTTACAACCGTTGTTTCGATTTGCAGGGTTTTATAGCATCTAAAGTGACATTACAACCCTTTCTACATTTTATTTTACTTGTGAAAAGCGACTTGTAGCTTCGTAAAAGAGCAGGGGTCAAGTTTAAGTCTACTAATACTAATAATAGTTTAAGTAGGTTTATTCTTAATAATGAATGTAAAACACAGAAAATCTACTAAGTTATGGAAACTGTGAAAAAGTCTATGTAGGACAGACAGGTAGTGCCTTTAACATTAGCATTCTCGAACACTACAAATGTTTTGTTAATAAAAAAACAGAGTCTATATGCTCTGAACATCTAATTGAATGTAACCATAATTGTAATAATGAATTTAAGATTTTACATTTACATAATAAATTCATAAAGTTGAAACTTTTTGAACAATTGGAAATTAATAGATATTCTGAACGACCAATTAGATATTTCGAATTCTCCACTGCTAAAATTGAATTTCAAGCTGCCCCCTACCACATATTGATTATTTTCAAGGTATAAATACTGTATAATAGATGTAGTTTGTTAGATCTTTACCCGAAGAAGCTACAGTACAGCGAAACGGCAGTAGTGATACAAATAAACTTTTTCTAGAAACTATTTTCCATTTTCTTCCCCTAGTGTTTACAATAAAAGACTCAAAGCTTTAAGGGGTAAAGAGTTCTTTATTATAAAAACGACACCAACGTTTCGGTTCCGATGTGAACCTTTATCAAGGTGTTTTTTTGTGTTATATGAAACGTTGGTGTCGTTTTTATAATAAAGAACTCTTTACCCCTTAAAGCTCTGAGTCTTTTATTTTTTTCTAGAAACTTTTCACGTTTTTATTTTATTTTACTACTAAAAGCAGTTTTAGCTCTTGGTAAGTAAATCACTTTTGTCTATCGATTATCGTCTTGATATGCGCACGGATGCTTTCTCACAACTACTCTCTTTGGCCCAAAGATGATCACTTTAAATACACCTTTCGAACTTTCTAGATAATTTCTCAAAGAAATCCTGATTGCTCCCGAATGATGAATAATAATTAGAAAGCCGTAGATAATTCACAGAAACGATCGTCTTACTTGTCGCTGAAGAATGATTTATAGCTTGTAAGTCGATAACGATAAAAGAGCCGCGCGCTGTGACTGTGCCGTAAACATGTTAGCGATAAGTACATGCACACAAATCGTTCTCATACACACGCACGGTATCACTGGACGCTACAATAGAGTAAAGTTCTTATCAGCACACTATAGCCACTATAATCAAACCGAATATGCCTCGTATTAGTAACTCAAAAATAGTAACAAGTTAGGAACTGCAAATCGCCATCCATCGATGTTTGCTGCTAACCGGATGTGGATGTGTATGAAAAGTGTATCAGGTGTGCTGTGTACATACCGTGGGTTAAATGAGTCAGTATCAATCGATTGGTTCCTTTTGTATAATTATGCGGGATGTTATCTGTGTGATGTTGACAGAAATAAAGTTGCAGTTTCTGATAAATTCGCAAGTATTTTAGAGCATTGCACTACTGAAAACAAATACTAAATAGGAAAAAGAAGTAGTTGGAGAGAGAGATTAATAAGGAAGTTTTTCGTTAAAAATAGCTCCGAGGAAGAACGCATTGTGATGTAAAATGATGCGCCAGCTTGCCAGTTTCAGATTTATATTCCGCATCTAAATCGTAATTGCCCTCTTCTGTATATTATTTCGTTCGGTACGATATGGGAATCTTGCGGCTTAATTTAAGTGAGTGCACATCCTCGCTCTTTGATCTAAACGTATCTACCTACATACATGATACATGCGTGAATATAAGTAATTGTAGGTATCTATGTTATGTCGGAAAATGGAAGAGGCGAAACGGAGCGGTTTTTCTTAAAATATAAGTTGCAATACGGCTTTTGTTTATTGTTTTATAGGCGTATGTACCTATATACTCTTTAAAAGTAAACTTACTTAGTTGAAATTCACATAAATTCGGAGATAAGTTTTAAAAAAGATGACACAAAATGGGAAATATGATAAGAGAGACAGCGCGTCCTTATATTCCGTTAAAAAGTAGGTACCTACGTTAATTTTTAGTCATTTAAAGTTATACAAATCAAAATATTTGTATAATGAGTTATTTCAAAATTTATTTGCCAAATCAAAAAGTCAAAAGGAAGTAAAAATATTTGAAATATTGAACAGTTATCTAATTTATTGTATAGTTTTAGGCTTTAATTAATGAGCTTTAAATGTGATAGTAAAATATCGTCCAATCTCGGGTTACTTGCTAACTTAATAATTTAAAAAATTTTTAGGATAGGGGGTATGATACAAAGACCTTCCGTGCCTCCATCTACCGTATCAGCCTAATAGTATTTTTTAGTGTTTTACAAAACTATTTGTAACCTCAGGAAATTTTAATCTCTTTTCGATGGACGTTCACTTTATATACTTTCGGCTTTATTCTTATTCCTCTACGTCGTATTATTACCCTAATTAAAAGCTCGTTTTGTGTTTGATATTTATGATACGAAAATGTTTTAATCATCAATTTGATTAGTTTACTGATTTTGTGTTTATATTTACGTACCTATGTATTATATCTGAATATGACAGAACGAAATTGAAATTTAATTGTAAATCGTTCTGAGAAGGTGATAAAGTGAAGACATATAAATTAAATCAGAAAGTAATAATTAAAAGGCTTTCTACAAATCTGTACACCAAATCAATTTTTTATGAATGGAAAGCCAGATCGTCAAGCGAAAGATATCAAAGATGAATTCGAAATTTAGATATCATAGACATTCGTTTAATATGATTTATTTCGTGGCTAAATATAGGGATTTCATATTTCAGAGTCCTTGAGGATTTGTCTGTCCAATTTTGTTCGTATGTGGGTAGGTAGGTAGGTAGATAAGTTGTTCTACCTCCCTTAATAAAAAAGTATCATTTATCAAAGACTTCTAATAGTATCACTCGAACAATTTAGAAAAACGACAAGAATTTTGAAAGAAAAGAGACCTTCAGTCGGGGGAGACTATTCCACTTGAATATTGACTAATATGAATTTATATAACAATTTTCACTTCTCATTTGCGTGTTGTTTGTACCACCTGTCTTTAGTCGACTACATTCGAATATCAGCCAGTCTTTCTAGAAACTGGTAGTAAATTTATTTTTTCTTGTTTATTTCAGTTGTTTTTAGGCGACTAAATTCAGATATGTATCGGCAAGTCTCCATAAATTTTTAGTAAATTTATTTTGAACTCGCTAAATCACCTGTGCTTCGCTCAGGAAGTCAACGGGCTTCCATTATGTTATGCACTCAATTAAATATTGAATAGTTGTGCATTTTCGAACCTTACAGAACATTCTGGAAGTTTCTGGAATATTCTATAACATAGGTACTCGTACCTTCTGCAAAATTCAAGAATTTTTTTAATTAATGGGTAAGTACCGTATGAATAGAAACTACTTTTTTTACATTTTCCATTGTTGTGGAGTTCATTATTATCAGGTATTAGGTTGATTTTGTTATATGCATAAAATTACGCATTCCTATTAATATGCAAATGAAAATACATAAAAGTAACTAAGTTGCCGATGTGTCGCGTGTTTCACTTGAAAACAACCTCTGACGAATCTTTATTCAGCTTACAGTTGTTACTGTGTAGCTGTTTGATTGGCCAGTTGCCGTCACGCAAGGATGTGCATACTAATTAAATACTTGTTGTAAAATTGATGGTAAAACTTCACGAACAACTTGTACAGTAAGACTCATTGAAAATGGGCAATAAGAAAGCGTGAAAGGTGAACCGAGCAGCAGGGATAGTATAAATTGATATTTTTGGTGGTTAGAGACTAAAATTCCCTTGTACTTAATATACGACAAAAATATTGGATTTCTTGCATGTTATCAGTATCCTTATTCAGGTCACTAGTGCAGTATCAGTAAACACGTTGAAATTAAACATTGAGGTTAGGAGCGAGTCTGATGGGGGTTAAAGTGTTGAAGCAGGTGGTCTTTCTAATAAAAATAAGGGATTAAAAATGATCTGGAATCAAGAGTCAGAGATTAGTCGTCAGTTTTGAAGCAAGTCAGATTGTGATTAGGGTAGTGAAGTAGATGACCGTTTCAAATAGCTTATTAACAAGAATATGGGAAGTTCATTTAAGAACCTGTGAAGATAGGTGTTCAAATGGTAAATAAGAGTTGCAGATCAGTTGGTCAGATTTCAACAAAATTAGAAGTAAGACAAGTGTGGGTTGGGGTGGTGAAGTGGGTGACCGTTTTAAAAGATGGAGGTTCAGACGATGAAGCGAGACATCATTTTTTAGTAGCGGATTAACAATAATTTGGGCTAGACAAGAGTCAAGAATCAGTCAGATTTCAATGAGATTAGGAGTATAATATAATAATCGGTAAGTGTCAGATAAGAGTCGAAGATCAGTCAGATTTCCCATAAAAGCAGGTGAAGATGGGGATTCAAATGGTGAAACTGGTGATCGGTTTTAATGGCGGATTAACAATAATTTGGGAGGGTTAGACAAGAGTCAGACATCAGTCAGAATTTAGTTAGGTAAGAAGTAAGATTAGGGTAGTGAAGCAGGTGACCGCTTCAGGGAGCAGATTAACATTAATAAACGGATAATTAGATAAGAGCTAACGTTTAGTTAGATTTTAAAGAGGTAAGAAAAAAGACAGATGGGGGCTTGGGTAGTGAAGTAGGTGACCCTTTCAAATTGCTTATTAACAATAATCTGGGAGGTTCATATAAGAACCATAAATAAATAAGAGTTGAAGATCAGTTGAGCTGATTTCAATAAAATTAGAAGTAAGAAAAAAGGGGGATTGGGGTGGTGCAGTGAGTGACCGTTTTAAAAAGCCGTTTTACAATAATTTGGTAGGGCCATATAAAAAAGGAGGATTAGACGACGAAGCGGGCATCATTTTTTAGTAGCGGATTAACAATAAATTGGGAGGGCTAGACAAGAGTCAGACAGCAGTCAGAATTTAGTTAAGTTAGAAGTAAGTCAGATTAGGGTAGTGAAGCAGGTGACCGCTTCAGGGAGCAGATTAACATTAATGAGGGATAAATAGATAAGAGCTAACGTTTAGTTAGATTTTAATGAGGTTAGAAAAAAGTCAGATGGGGGCTTGGGTAGTGAAGTAGGTGACCGTTTCAAATAGCATAATAACAATAATATGGGAAGTTCATTTAAGAACTTGTGAAGATATGTGTTTAAATGGTAAATAAGAATTGATTTTAATAAAATTAGAAGTAAGACAAGTGGGGGTTGGGGTGGTGCATTGAGTGACGTTTTTAAAAGAGGTTTTACAATAATTTGGTAGGGCCATGGCCATATAAGATGGACGTTTAAAACGATAAAGCGAGGCATTATTTTTTAGTAGAGGATTAACAATAATTTGGGAGGGCTAAGCAAGAGTCAGAAATCAGTCAGATCTCATCGAGATTAGAAGTAAGTCAGATTGGGATTAGGATAGTGAGACAGGTTACTGTTTCAAAGAGTCGATTAACAATGATCTGTAAATGTGAGATAAGAGTCGAAGACCAGTCAGATTTCCCATAAAAGCAGATGAAGGTGGGGATTCAAATGTTGAAACTGGTGATAGATTTTAATAGCGTATTAACAATAATTTGGTGGGGCTAGGCAAGAGTCAGACATCAGTCAGAATTTAGTTAGGTTAGAAGTAAGTCAGACTAGGGTAGTTAAGCAGGTGACCGCTTCAGGAAGCAGATTAACATTAATAAGGGATAAATAGATAAGAGCTAACGTTTAGTTTGATTTTAATAAGGTTAGAAAAAAGTCAGATGGGGGCTTCGGTAGTGAAGTAGGTGACCGTTTCAAATAGCTTATTAACAATAATCTGGGAGGTTCATATAAGAACCATAAATAAATAAGAGTTGAAGATCAGTTGAGCTGATTTCAATAAAATTAGAAGTAAGAAAAAAGGGGGATTGGGGTGGTGCAGTGAGTGACCGTTTTAAAAAGCCGTTTTACAATAATTTGGTAGGGCCATATAAAATGGAGGATTAGACGACGAAGCGGGCATCATTTTTTAGTAGCGGATTAACAATAAATTGGGAGGGCTAGACAAGAGTCAGACAGCAGTCAGAATTTAGTTAAGTTAGAAGTAAGTCAGATTAGGGTAGTGAAGCAGGTGACCGCTTCAGGAAGCAGATTAACATTAATAAGGGATAAATAGATAAGAGCTAACGTTTAGTTTGATTTTAATAAGGTTAGAAAAAAGTCAGATGGGGGCTTCGGTAGTGAAGTAGGTGACCGTTTCAAATAGCTTATTAACAATAATCTGGGAAGTTCATATACGAACCAGTAAAGATAGGTGTTCAAATGGTAAATAAAAGTTGAAGATCAGTTGATCAGATTTCAATAAAATTAGAAGTATGACAAGTGGAGGTTGGGGTGGTGCAGTGAAGTGATCGTGTTAAAAAGCGGTTTTACAATAATTTGGTGGGGTTAGACAAGACTTGGAAATCAGTCAAAATTTAGTTAGGTTAGAAGTAATTCAGACTAGGGTAGTGAAGCAGGTGACCGCTTCAGGAAGCAGATTAATATTAATAAGGGCTAAATAGATAAGAGCTAACGTTTAGTTTGATTTTAATAAGGTTAGAAAAAAGTCAGATGGGGGCTTCGGTAGTGAAGTAGGTGACCGTTTCAAATAGCTTATTAACAATAATCTGGGAGGTTCATATACGAACCAGTAAAGATAGGTGTTCAAATGGTAAATAAAAGTTGAAGATCAGTTGATCAGATTTCAATAAAATTAGAAGTGTGACAAGTGGAGGTTGGGGTGGTGCAGTGAAGTGATCGTGTTAAAAAGCGGTTTTACAATAATTTGGTGGGGTTAGACAAGACTTAGAAATCAGTCAGAATTTAGTTAGGTTAGAAGTAATTCAGACTAGGGTAGTGAAGCAGGTGACCGCTTCAGGAAGCAGATTAACATTAATAAGGGATAAATAGATAAGAGCTAACGTTTAGTTAGATTTTAATGAGGTTAGATGGATGGTGAAGTGGGTGACCGTTTTAAATAGTTGTTTAATAATAGTTGTATGTATTTAGTCCGGGAAATAAAAAACGGCACGGTGCTTGAAACCACTTTACCACTCTGACTCAATTCTAATTTTATTGAAATGTAACTCTTATTTTACCCTCTCAGTTTATTGTTTCAACACATCGTGGCTACTGTTATCAAACATCAGAAATTTGCTGATATTTTTTAAAATTGTGACGTATTCTGTCTGGGTGAATCAAAACAACCTATCTTCGATTTTACACAAGCAGGGTTTACGTACAATACTGTACACCTACCTCCTATAAATATTTCAAGAAGATAATGTTATTATTTTGATAGCACATTAAAAAACGAAATGGATAAAGATAAGGGTGTAACCTCGCTTGCTATACCACCCAGCAAGTCTCCCTTATAAAACTCTTTAGGCGGTCGACGAATGCTTTTTATCTTTGACTGACAAGTTTGCGTGCGTTGCCGGCACTTCCTATTTCGCTCCTTGGGAAATTTGCCTGTCTTTATATGAAGGAAAACGCTACCGTTGATTTTGCATATACTTGTCACGAGCTAAACGAGTTCCATGTCAGCGCTTTTGCATTTCTTAGCCCCGCGCTGTCTCTTCGCTCTTGTTAACAATCCGCTCGTAAATTGACGAACACACTGCACTGCCGGATAATACGCGAGTTCGTTACATTTCTTCTATATATGTAGGTATCTATGCATCTATTTATGATTGTATATGTACCTTTGCAAAATACATACGTGCGTATTTTGTTTGGGATTTGTTGGAACAAGTTACGACTTACATATTATATATTAGGGAAAAATGTCGCGTGAATTTTATTCGAGTTTCTGTTTCTCGTCTCTAATTAACAACTCCTTGTTAGATAGATATTTATTAAATGTATGTATTTTGTCTTAATTTTCTATAAGTTTACATTCTTATCGACATCCTTATATGTACATCTTACCCCTTAGGAGTAGTCCATTAGTTTCCAGTAGACAACCATTTTTAGGGGCGATATTTCTTTAGAGTCCCACATTAACAGTTTCGTGCTATAAGTCTGCTTTTTGATGTGAAACATCTATAGCCGCGTGTAAACCGGATTGTTGGCGTGGCGATTGCAAGCCGTGGCGACGCTCGCCATGCGCAAGCGCCTGTGCGATTCTTTTCCCACTCGGTTCGACGGTGTCGTTTACTATAGGTAGTAAAATAGAAGATGGAAGTGAATTAATTTATGATTGTTGTGTACATTTCACATAATAAAAAAATGAATGATATTTCATTTTTACATGAAAAATTATTTCCGTACAGTCACAGAGGTTCAATAATTTTTAAAACCAATAAAGATAAACTACCATTGATTTTAGCTGGAGATTTCAATGTAAATTTTACTAAAGATGAATCAATGCCATTAATGACGTTCCTCCAAAAATAATTTCATTTGCAAATTAACAACAATCCAAGAGAACTTACTACCAGATATGCAACAACAATAAATGCTGTATTTATTAGATATCTTGATAATGTTATATCGAATACTTTTATAACATACTTCAGTTATCCTCGACTAATTATCACAGTAATGCTGTCAGAGGCAACATCGAATATAACTAATACTGAAGTCACTGATTAAAAGAATTGAGTTGTCGCAACTTGAAATAAATTTTTGAATTTTTAATTTTTGTATTTAATAAAAATAAATGTTTATTAAATAGTCATAATTTTGTGGAAAAAACTCGTAATATCTGATTTTTTCATAATGCCATATTTAGTTCCTGTCGTAATATGTATTGCCTTTCATGGATATTACTTCTCCAAACTCGATGTTTCACATCTGCCAGGCGTCCCATGACGGCTTACATTTTTTTCTAAAACAATTTACGAATCTACATTTACATGCTTATTATTTAGGCTGTTGGCAAGATCCGGATATTTAGATATTCGGATATCCCGGATCTTATCAGATCTCAAATTCGGATATCCGGATACTCGGATCATTGGATTCAAGTATCCGGATCTTTTGAGATATTCAATGTGAATCCGGATCCGAAAATAGGAATGTAAAACATTCTATGGGAATGAAACGTTATTTTTTCACTTTATTAAGATTCTTTTAGTTTAATTTTAAGTGTGTTTTTGTTTACAGTTTGTTATTCTGCAAATCCTGCCCTCGATTACGTCAAATATAAAGGTGAATTTATACGTGTACGTGCTCACGCATGCTTACACGTAATAACGTATTACATTATTTTAATAATCTTCTATACATAAAATTTATTAACAAAATCATGTTTATATATTTTTTACATTCGGATCATATCCGTAAGGGGCTGTTCATAAAATACGTCACGCTAGCTTTTTTGACCCCCTTCACCCGGTTGTCACGCTGTGTCACATTTTCTGTGACCCCCCTGTAAATATTAAGTCACAAAAACTGAACCCCCCCCCCGTGAACATGATAAATTGTGATTGATAATACACAAATTTTGATAGTCAAAAATATTTATTTTATTTCCATAATAAAATTTAAATAAAATAATAAATATCTTTTGTAACGAACAAATAAATAATATTTCTATTTATCTGAAGTCCAAGGAGTTTGTAAAACTTTAGTAAAATTTTATGATGAACGGCGAACGTCACGTTGCCGTAGACCCCCCGTCACCCCTTGTCACATCTTGTCACACAGCAAGACCTCCCCCTGTCTGCGAACGTATTTTATGAACGGTCCCTAATTAAATTTAAAAATCGAGATCCAAAAATTCGAATATCTCGGTATCCGCAATCAATTGAATATCCCAGTTCCGCGGATCTGGATATCCGATTTACGGATTTGAGATCTAGATCTTTGAGTGTTTCGGATACTCGGATCTTTGGGTATCCGAATAATCGGCAGCACTACTTACAATGTATTAGGTACGTTTAAGCAAAATAGATAACGTTAACTTGTTCGGTGACTAATCACCGTTGAGAGGAAAGATGTAAAGCAACGTGACAAAAATAACTTGCGGCAATATTTCATTGTCTTAATGAATTGCGTGTATGCCGATTTGTATATTTCATCTCTCCGAAATAATAATACATAGAAACGCGAATTCTGATTTAGCGGTAACGATGAGACAAATGACAAAACGTGTTTCATATCTCTCTCAATTCGCATTTCTATTATCATTATTGATGTCTATACTAAATGGAAATGAAGCATTGTTTTGTAGTATGTATATTACTAATAATAATATTTGCGAGTAAGTAGATACGCCACAAAGGCATAAAATTCTTTGATAAATTGTAATTTCGTGAGTGAATTACTGCATTAATGCGTCATGTAGGTATAGGCCTTTTGCTCACTGGAGACGAAAAAATCGTAAAACATTTTTACAATGGCATAAGTACAAAAATTAGGAAGGGCTCTTTCTCGGCCAGTACGATACGATTCGATTTAGAAGGAGTGTAACATGATATTTGCAGTGCATTTGCATATCATAAGTTCAACCACCCTCAGATAGCCGTACCGTTCAACCTGAAGAAGCTACTGTGATAGCGAAGCAATTGTTGTTTTAGTAAATATATTTTGTGAAAGTACTTTTGTTATCACTTAAAGTTAAACACAATTTGGAGATTGAAATACATTTATTTATAATATGTCGAAGGAGCAGATGAGAAAACGAATTAGAAGTTGAAATGGAAGTCGAATGGAACGAGTTAGTATTATAGAAAATAAATTGTTAGATAGACTACGAAGGTAGAACTAGCAGTATTTATACTATAGTAGGGAACCAATTAGAAGAGAAAGGAGTTTGGAAATTTGGAACGTAGAAAATACTAATGAAAGATGTTGACCCTTACCACTGAAGAAACATGCTTAAGATTGTAAGGTTATGGTAGGGAAAGATAACACGAACTAAGTTCTCGTTATTGTTGTCTTGCCCTCCTTTACTCTTCATTCCTCAGGGAAATGAGATTATCACCTAGTCGTTTTAACATCTTTTATAGATTTTCATTATAACGATTGATTAAAATAGTTTATTTGTAAATTCTTAATTCCAAGTAAATTCTTACAGTGTGGTGATTTTCAGACTTTATAGTTTTCTTTTTACTAAGTACGTATTTCCGCTATTATTCTATTGGCTGCTAATTTCGTCGATTAATAACAAAACAAATCGTCTTCACGTTTTGCATGTGTACAAGTAATAATGTTGGGATAGGTACCCATCAGCGCAAAATATTGGGAAGAGCTTTTTTCCTATTTCCTTTTTTTTTTATTGTTACTATTTTTCTTTATGGTTCCGTGCCCATCTTAACCGCAGGGGTTGGTTTTTTGTAGTCGCTGTTTCGAGGAAGTCGCGAGCGAATATACGCGTATACAAATACGTCCTTGCTACGTAACATGACAGTCGACGATATGTTATCGTGTCAACTTTCTTAATGTTTGCCTGATGTTATCGGGTGCTGTGGCCTCGCACGCCTGTTTAGTGAAACATTGTTAACGATTGAATGTCTATTAGCATGGTTAATATTATTATAGGAAGGAAGAAAGAAGTTTTAGGTGTCGAAAAAACAAACTTTTTCTTAAATGAAAAATATTAACAGAAATTATAGACCGAATTATTTATACTTTTAGTATATGTTAAAACTTATAAACAATACTTCAATTCACCCTTAAACACTAATTGTCTTAAGGCATTACAGTAAAAGTCGTATATTAATCAACAAGTCACATTCGCGTCTTCACTCTTTGAAGGTTCGAGGATCAGTCCTCTTTCCTCTCCGTTCCTCCCGGTTCCAGCACCTTGCCCATGTCGCGAACGGGCCTCTAACCCAAACATTCGATAAGTCTGCAATCTGGCGACATGTCCAAGGTCCGATTTAACACGGCCTTTCCTGACACTTCCAGCGTCCCCGCTGGCTCTTAGTCGTACATAGACCACGAGGAAAATTCTCACTGCAACACATGAATTCAATTAGATTTTGGTGTGAATTGGTTAGGTATAGTTTGATTCATTGAATATGCTGTCAAGCGTCCTTGCCAACATATTTCAAAATTTAATCATTAATTAATTATCTATCCTAACTTAACTATGGACCAGTGAATCAACACGCGGATCGAGTTAAAGATACAGGTCTAACTGATCACCGATTCACTATAGGGTCCGCAGGCCCGAATGATCAGTTTGTCAAACCCCCTTAAAACTATGGATCGCTCTACCTGATTGATCAGACCAGGCAAGATTCCACTCTCAATCACGTACCTGACTAATCGTCATTTACAAAGTGTACCTCGGGCTTCATATTCTCTGCCCCTGCGGTACCACAATAAGGTATGCTCGAACGTTGCATCCCCGGTATCTCTCGTACCTTTTAAAAATAATTCACTGACCTTACTTATCTCCGAGGCTGACTCGTCATTGTCCAACGACCGAGTTGCTAGGAAATTCTCTAGATTTTTTTTTCTTTCTCTAGTATCGTTTTCTCCAGTTGAATTGCGTCGGCGACGATTCTCATCTTTTTGGTGCGTTCGGCGCCGGTGACGCCGCCGTGACGAACGGTCGTGGTCTCTCATTGCTATTGCACAACCTTGTACAATTTTCTTCTTTTTTTTTCTAAAAGGTGGTGTATATATCCCACTCCTGATGTTAAAACTTATAAACAATACTTCAATTCACCCTTAAACACTAATTGTCTTAAGGCATTACAGTAAAAGTCGTATATTAATCAACAAGTCACATTCGCGTCTTCACTCTTTGAAGGTTCGAGGATCAGTCCTCTTTCCTCTCCGTTCCTCCCGGTTCCAGCACCTTGCCCATGTCGCGAACGGGCCTCTAACCCAAACATTCGATAAGTCTGCAATCTGGCGACATGTCCAAGGTCCGATTTAACATATAGTTTTTAACGTTATTACTTACTGATTGTTAAAACAATAAGAATAAGTAAAGTGTTAAATATTGAACAAATTGAAACAAAATGAATTTTAATCACAAAAGCTCGGGCGCCACTTTGTCAAACAAAGAAAGATAATTAATATGCTCCGGGCAGAGCAGTGGGGGTTCCTGAAAACCCTAAAGCCTTTGAGGGCTCGAAGCTCCCATAAATTAAAACAAAAAAATACTTGAAAAATTACAACTAACAAAAACAAACCCACCAAAAATGCTTCCTTACGCCACAGTAGGGACTGCCGCATTTAGGCAAATGCTGGGGTAGTAATATTCCACAGATACACGGAGAAAAATAATCATGATTTTATTAGTTGATGAGTCAAGCAAAATTTTTCTAGTAAATAATACTAGAATTCTCATAAAATGTACTTGGTGGTATAAAACAATTTTTCATTCTTTCTAATGATTAGTATTAGAATAATCAAGCTAAATAAGTCTAGACTTTTTTTCTCTACCTCTCGATTATTTTATCGTGTCGTAAAGAAAAAAATACTAGAATGAGAATAGTTTAGTAAAATTAGTGATAAGAACTGTAAAAAATGTTTTCTAATCAAGTCAATTTTACTAGAATTCAGTCTCTACACCGAACGTAGATTGACTAGACATTTCTAGTAAAATCTCCTTGAGCGTCTGGTCGTCCATATAATTGACAGATTTATTAGTCATGTTTGCTAGAATTCTAACAATATTTTCATGATTGTTTTCTCCGCGTAGTTTCACTTCTCTTCTGTCTTCATTTCGTCCGTCTCATCTTACTTCCTCCAACCATCACCCACCCATTCCTACTATTCCTAAAAGAGGCTGAAGAGGGCCTTCCGCCCTACCGAGGTTTGCACAAGAGTGTAGGTCGGGGTGACAGCCCACCCACCAACATTGGTGGGAATGAAACACCCAAAGGATTTTTTTTCCACTGAGCAACTGGCCTAGATATATATTTTTTCGTTTTTCAGTTTATCTTCAATAATCGAGTTGACTGAACGATAAATTATATTATTGGCAAACATTCCAACTATTTACTTTTCTTCGATCGGAATGGAGTTGTTTTATTGTTCGTGAGATGGGATTCTTGAATAATTAATTACCGACTGCGCCTGCAATTATTTTCGAACTTGATAATGCGCGATATTCTGTGTTCGGCTGAACGTGTGTGTTTGCGGGATTTTCAATACAAAGGTTCAAAGCGTTTTCGCAACATTGTTATAGCTACCTATGTTGCGTCCCTTTTTTGTATGATACACGCCCGCAGGTCCTGATATCGCTCTTGAAGCGTAACTGCAGGCAAGCGTAAGTTAATAAATGTCATGCAAGTTTAGATCAACTGATGGGAATTTATTACCGCACGAAGTTGGTGTTACGTGATAGTGAGTGGACCCGACTTTGCCACCTATTCAATTACCCTGCTCATAATGGTGTGCTGATTTCGTTTTGAACCTTACACGTAATTTGACGAAGATAGAATTTAAATTGGATCGGCGCAAGCTATTCGAATTCTTTCGTTTTTATTTTTAAATTAATTTTATTTTCGCTATTTGCACACCAAAAATGAACATTGAAAATGTATATTTGAATCCGTGTGGGAGGGAAGAGGGGGTTTAATTTCCCTAAAGCTTCAAGAAATATAAAATATGGAATACGAAGCAATCATTCATGAAACAATGTCTCTTCTGTGGTAAATAAAATTATTACGTCTTGAATTTCTCAAGAAATTGTTTCCCAGACGATTACTTTTTCGTATAGTCTTACGGACAGTGGCGGATCATAAAGAAATTAAGCAAATTTTTACTTACATTCTTTTTGATCTTTTATGAAAGTAATCTTTCTTATAAATTACTCACTTTGAATTTCAGTTTATGCGTTATCGCCACCAAAATAAAGGGGGAAAATAAAATAATAAATTTTCCTCAACATTGTCACGTAACGAAAAAGCGTTATAGTTTTTTATTATTAAGTTTAAATACCCAAAATTTTAAAAATCATACATCTAATTTCTCAAAGTTCTAATTTTCTAATACTTTCCGAAACGTGGATAAGAAATAAACAAGAAATTTTCAATTGCATTTCCTATTATAAACAAGACAATGTTCGTGCAGGTGGAGTCACAATATAACAAAAGTTTGAAGATACTGTCAACATTTGTACACCAAGTATGAAAATGATTACGTCAAACATTAGTGAATTGAATATTGGCCCTTCTAAATAAATAGATCGAGGATATCACATTTACTTACCAATCACTGTTAGAATATACTGAAGGAGGTTCTAAATTAATTAAACAAAATTTTCATAAATCCTCGCTCATATTAGCTGAACATTTCAACGTCAACTTCAATAACAAAGAAGAATTTGAAGCACTCACATAGTTTTTATCCGATACATTTTAACAAAACTATTACTTGGGTTTTGAAATTATTAATAGTTTGTTTTTATAAAAAATTTAATTATCATGAAATATTAAAAAAGAAAACGTGCTGGGGCGCCACTTTGTCAAACAAAGAAAGGAATGAATGAAACGACAACTTTATTGAGCACCGGGTAGTGCATCGGTGGTTCCTGCAGAATCCTGTAGCTTTAGAGAGATCGAAGCTCTCTTAAAAAAAAACAAAAAAAACTTGAAGAGTATTTTAAAAAAAAATTTAGAAAAACACTTACAAAATGAACATAAGCCTACCCAAAACGGTTTCCTACGCTAGTGTTGGGACTGTTGCCGGGCTTCGGGTATAAAGGGGACTTTGTATCAATGAGAGGGGGCCGGACGCAAATAGTGATTTGGGGACCAACCTTGGTAATTATTATGATCGTAGCCTACAGGTCTTAAGTTGCCTTATTGGTTCCTTCGTGAAATTGTTGCAACTTATTGCCTTATTGGTTCCCGGTTGGTCCGAGTTTATAATCGCCCTTGGCCTACTAGTGCGTGCTTCAGGAGTCTTCGCCCCTACCCTTAGTCCAGCTTATCAGTCCATCGGGAACCTATCTAGGTGGTGGAAGATGCCTATATAAATTAAAAGGTAAGGAAGGGTGGAGGTGAGTCTCTGTCGAGGTCAGAACAGACGAAAAAGGTTCACCTAATCATTCAGCAGACACCACAAGAAATAATTAAATAAAAATTGAAATTACAAGAAAGAGGATGCAAAAGATAACGTTACATCTATGAAGTAAATGCCACGTGGCAACTAAAAAAATTAAAAAAAAATAATTAGTATAAAAATTAGTGCATACCAAAAATGAGTTTAAAAGAGATAATTAATTTAAATGAATCTACAGAAACTATTAAAATGAAAAGGTAACTAACTGGATTAGAAACAAAAATTGTCACCAGAACATTGATCACAAAACCCTAACAGAAGAACAGACACACACACGTCACGTCAGTGTCAGGATCGAGGAAGAAGACCTCAAGCACCGACCGGAAAATTTCATCGATCCCTCCATCGATCGAAGGTTTTTAGCCTTGATGATAAGACGGAAGGTCGATCAACATTAAGAAATAATCAACAAAACTGAACCAAGACAAAGACAAACTGAAACGAATTAAATAAAACTTTAGTAACGGGATTTTTCATAGAAAAAAACGTTACAACATTTAATTTGGCTATTTATAACGATCCAGCGCTGTGCACAACAAAATACTGTACTATAGTTGATGCAGTTTTTATGAGATACTTGGACAAAATAAGATCTCAAATGTACAGGGTTATTCATAGGAAACGCACAAAATTCATATCTTCTCGACGAGCTATTTTTTAGAAAAAATGCTGAAACACGGGAATTGATTTAAATTGTTGTTCGTCTTTCTGTAGTGCCATATTTTCAGTCTCTTCCTTGCAAACCCTTAGTCTATAGCTATCTCAATTTGAAACAAATTGAGCGGACCCCCTAATTTTTTTGGCAGTAACAGATTGATTGACAGAAAGACCTTTTTAGAAAGCCGCCACATGACTTGTGTTGATGTAGCTACAGTTTAAGAGAGAGAGGGCTGAAAATACATACTACAGAAAGGCAGATAACAATTTAAATTAATTATCGTGTATTTTTCTTAAAAAGAATGTATGCTGGGACACATAGTAGAAGTGAAACTTCAACGGACAAGTGCAGTGGCGTAACTATACCATCTAGGGCCCGTGGTAAATTCTTTTGATGGGGCCCTATCAGTAAAAATCGTCACGTTGTACTCAGTTTAATTTTAATAAACTTCGAGATTTTCAGCGTACTCAATTACACGTTGTATGTTGTATATGTCCCACTAATGGCCATAGGCCTCCTCTCTGAGGCGAGAGAGAATGGTCTGTAGTCTATAACATCATCAAAGTTTAAAGATCGGGCCATAGAATTTTCAATAGACCGAATAGCCAAGTAATATAACCTGTCTTGTCTCATCGAGTTTCTTAAATAGGTTTTTATCAATTTTACTTTTGAAAATGATCGTTTAGCACTAGCTGTAGTCACAGGAATTGTAAGAAGTAACAGTAATGCAGTGCATACTTCAGGAAAGCTGCAGGACATAAAATGATTTTTTATTATTAATAAATCAGCAAGGTCTCTAATACACGAAGATTTTCCTATTTCGTCTCTGAAAGTGGATCGAAAACTGAGAATTTCTCTGGCAAATGATTCAGATATGTCTTTTTTATATATCTCAACAAATTCTAGAGCTTTTTTTAATAGATCAGTGTCATTTAAAAAAAGTGAAAAGCTGCTAAACTGAAATTTGAAACAATTTTATTCATTGGATGGAAACGCGATTTCAGTTAGTTTATAATGATGTCTAATACTCGATAAAATATGTTCAATTTGAACAAACTTTCCGGATCTTGGAGACGCTCATCTTCGCAAAGCTCATCAAAATGGCGTTTTACCTTCCTCTGACGAGTTTTAGAAAATTCAGGGGTGATGGACTATTTTTCTGTTACACTATTTGCTTCCATTTTTAAATTTTCAAATTCATGTCGATACCTTTCCAATTCTTCTAGACAAATTTTCAAACGTTTTAAGGTATTTGAAAAATCGGTCGCTTTAGACTGAAGTGCTTTAGAGGCTGCATCTATAGTAAGTAGTATCTTGCAATGGAAAACCAATAACATAATAAAATTGTAGTTTTCGATCTTCTTTTTGAGCGAAACAGGTTCATTTCTTTCATCTGATTTGCAATTTAACAGAATTGTTTTCGTTAGCGCTATTTGGACTTCAACAAACCGAACTTTTAAAGCAAAAACGGCATCATAACGTCCTGCCCATCTGGTAGGGTTTAAAGATTTTAATGTTATTAACTTGAAATTGTATTATGGTCTTTAGTTGTTTTACTTTGGATTTTAAGCAGAACTTCTAAAAATATACTTTTCAAATAAAATAAAATACCCAGGTATAATGTAAAAAAATATTTTTGAGCTCGCGGTCTCTTGGGCCGGGACCCTCTTGGGTCGGGGGCCCGTGGCATTTTGCCAGCCTTGCCACCCTATTGTTACGCCACTGGACAAGTGGAAAAACGAAAGGCAACGAACAAGTGAAACAACGAATCGCAACGGACAAGTGGAAAGACGAATCGGCCCCACCGCCGGGACTCTCGCGGACTACCCGCTCTCCGCACGGCTGCGCAAATAAATCGTAGTACCCCTCGTCTATATAGAAGTTTCACTTCAAAAATAACTCGTACAGAATATATGAATCCTGTTCCTTTTATTTTGAACAACCGTGCATATTATAGTTACCATAAGCCAATGATTTCTATAATAAATGTTATGATAAGATTTTAGTACCTGATTAGGTCGAAAAAATACATAAACATTTAACTTATTGAGAGTTCTGCAGCCCTGCAGCACATACCTACCAACGAACCGCCCCTGCTTACGGATCTGCCACATTTCTTTCTTGAGCAACTCGGCAATTGCAGTTCATGAGAATAACGAGGAGAAGCGATTCACGGATATTTCAGTCTTTCGTCTTGTGCCGTTGATTGTGACTAAATCGTTTCCTTGTTCCTGAGAAATTACATCGGGGGGACGGCCACCGTAACAGCATAGGATGAGCTGTAGGAGAATTATGCTTCCTTTGAGACCTGCTAGACGGTTAATTTGCCTCCTGCAGATGACGTCATTCCAGCACTGTTCCCTTGGGCATAAGCAGTTCCGGTTTCTCTGGCGAAAACGATCAGGTCACCACCGCAGAAATATGCGCCGGCCAGATATAAAAGTGCATTTATTCATCCCTGCAGGATGGTCCCGGGGGAAACGTGAAAATGTTGTTTCTAATTATGATAGGTCTGTACCTTCCTTCAAGATCTATCGAAGGGTTACAATTTATGGGAATTTATGTGAATTTCGCAAAATTATGGTTCGTAATACATCTCTGGTGGAAATTTATCTACGTAGGGAAGATTTCGTCTACCACAGAGGGTTGCAAAATGCTTCTATCTCTTTATATATAGTTTCAGTTCCTTTTTGTTGGTTCTTTTATTCAAATGTACTTAAATCGTATTAGACTTTTTTGGGAAGATCGAGTTTTTATGTACCTACTCACCTTAACATAAAATATTTGGATGAAATTCAATACAACAATGTGACTGAATTGTAATGTAAAATTTTTTTGACGTTCTCTTGTATGTAGATGTCTGTCGTTTAGAACTTTCAGAAAAGCACATGCATGTAGCTTTTAAATGCGTATGCGACGTAACTAACCTCGGCTGGTTTCTGTATGTGTTTGTGAAGGGTATATTGACATTTTTTTAACGAATTTGTCAGGTTGTTATTGGGATACAGCGATGTGCATTCAACTTATGACGTGTAGGTATTATGTGCATATTTATCGCTACATTTCTGTTTTTGATTTTTATAATGGCGTTTTTGACCAAGCCAAAAGGTTTTATGTTTGATACATTTTGGCAAACGAAAAGTGGAAAATCACGATTTTATTTCCGCAGTTAAAATGCCATTAGATAACTAATCAAAGAGCACTTCGGGGATTTGGAGGCTAAAATGTGGATATTTGTATATGTAGTTAATTAATTATAAAAACTTTATATTAATAAATATGAAATACTATGGATAGAAAAGGTTTGAAACGAAAAGATTAAAAAAAAAACCGAGTAGGAGGACCCTTAGCAGTCAGTGGAGAAAAGAAGAGATAGGATGATAGGGCATCTTCTGAGACATAAATGGTGTGAGGAAAATATTAGAAATTTATTAGGATATTTGGTTTTAAAGAATTGTGAAAGTGATTCAGAATATATGCAGGTCTAAGTAGTATTCAGACTGATGACCAATTGACGAAAATGAAAATAAATATAAGCCACTTAACTGAAAATTGTGTTTGTTGTTGTCTAATAATAATTAATTTAACTTATTTTAATTTATTTAATAGAATTATAAGAATTTAAAGCCTCATCAATTTGCCTTCAATCGTTTCTGTCTTCCAACTAAAACTTTATTCACGTATTCAAAAAATCCTAGCAGATGGTTGATACAACGCAAATAGAGACGAGATATATCTAACATCTGGAATAAGCACCTTGACAAGACATTGTATACGGTAACATCAATAGATATCGCACCTTCGACTTGCCATGTAGCGCATGACTTATGACTCGTGTCAATGATACAAAACGCACAAAAGGCTCTGGAATATGTCGCGAATTCTCGAAACATTTTTATGGGTATAAACATAAGAATTATAGAAAATTCGTTACAGTACCGTATTGCGTTCCAAATGAGCATTTTGTTCTTGCTATCGTTTTGATTTTCAAGGCAAGTTAGATACATTTAGACATTTTCGGGTAATATTTTCGTCAAAGGGCGTTAAAGTCGACCAAGTTTTTTTTTTAAATATATAAAACTCGATTCTGACTAATTTTAGCACGTTAAAGTCCAATAGCACTTAAGTTCTATATATTATTTTATATTTTTTGTTTTCGACTGCTAATTACCACTTCGTTTGTGTTATTGGAAAACATAATTCTTATTTTATTTTATGTTAGTTAGAATCTATAGGAATAGACTATTTAAATATAAAAATTGATTGAAAATTAACCGCAATGGGAAAAATCAAATTGGTGAACTTTCACGCCCCCTTTACTTTTTTTGTAGTGTCTAAATGTGCTAAACTTTTGGTTTGGGGAGGAAGATATTTAGTGTAACTAAGGCCTTGTCAAACACCATAAAATGCTATGATTAATGTTTGTTTAGTAAATATATCCACAAGTGGCGATGTCTTTTAGTTACTGGTAGACCGTAGTTTCTGGGAAGTAAACCAGAATCCAGATCATACGAGGGTGGATCAAATATAAACTAGCCTTTTTAAATTGAGCGCCGGATAGTTGTTCAAGTAGCATACGGGCGTTAGCAACTTGAAGTGGGGATATTAGGTGACACGGAAACGACTTGTCGTATTGCTGTGCTTGCTTGGTTAGTAGCTATCACAATGAGTGAGAAAGAGATGCATAGCAGCGTTGCGCAACGGATTATTATTAAGTTTCTTACACGTGAAAACGTGAAACCAGCTGAAATTTTGCGCAGATTGCTAGCACAGTTCGGAAATGAAACGCTTTCGTGGCAACGGGTAAAAGTTTGGTGCAAAGAATTTAACGAAGGGCGTAATCGTGTCGAAAATGTAAATCATCCTCGTCGTCCGCGCACCAGCATATTGCCGGTTAACATTGCACGCTTTAGAAACCTTATTGAAGGGGACCACCACGACACTGTGCTTCAGATATCCGTTGAACTCGGCATCAGCTATGGGAGTGTCCACACAATCATAACGAAAAACTGAGGATTCCGAAAATTTTCGCTCGTTGGGTCCCAAAGTTGCTGAGTGAAGATCAAAAAGCTGCTCGAGTTTGCATCGCAGCTTTAACGCAGGTCCAAATCAGTGAAATGCACTTTGTTTTGTGCGCAACTGGATAGACTCCCGCCCTGCTTCTTTTTTTGAAAACGAGATGAAAAAACTACCAATCCGTTGGGAAAAATGTATAATCAAATAAGGGGGATATGTCGAAAAATAGAGAAGTTTGTGTTTTTGTGAAAATTTTCAAAATAAATGTTTTATGAACAAAGGCTCGTTTATATTTGATCAATCCTCGTATATTATTTTAACCTAACTACCTTTAAGTATAGTATCAACATGTTATTAGGGATGAACTGTGGGTACATAAAATACACATATTATAAACTAAAAAAATCGTTATTTGCTATTGGTATTGTAGAGAGGGCATACATTCGATAAATTCCTTACTTATGAGGAAAAGATATTGGCTTCAAAAGGCATTTCCGTTTCGCGTTCAGTCAATGAACGGAAGTAATAAATATAAGCGTGATGGGAATGCTTATGGGAACGGTAGAGTGAAGTTGGATGTGAATTCGATTTTGCCCTTCTGACAGAACGTGCGGAATGTTCTCGCTTTCTGCTTTCATCGCTTCTGTTCTGGTAAAAATGATTGTTGTTGTTGTTGTGTTGCCGTGGCACGGGCTGGATGTGATGATGTGGTTGAAACGCTTGAACCAGAACGACTTTATAACAACTTGACGGATATGGTGTTTTATACTTTTTCTTGCTTTCCGTCAAGGGTTTGATAAAGCATACGTAATGTGCAATGTCTATATGTAGATAAGATTAGGATACATTTCTATTTTCAGTTAAAAGTTTAAGTTTAAAGGACAAATAAAGCAATTAATTCTGTAAATGATTATTAATTGTGAATTTATTATGTTGATATGAATCACGGTAGAGCAGAGAGGTCTGTACTTTAAGTGAAGCAAAATATGTTACTCTTTGAGTGAGAAGTTTCAAAGGCCAGGATTATTAATAAATATGCGATCATAGACTACGAAACAGAGGAGTCTCATGATCTTCAATGCTGAAGTGATGCCTTTTTCATCCTTTTTGGTATCAGCGGATACACCACTACATTAATTGACAAGTGGAAACCTATAAGCGAGTATAGTGATTTAAATAGGTGTACGTACAATAAAATTACTCTAGGATGGTCTCCGGGATTACTAGTACTTAAGATGCGCAATGGCAAAAGGTAACGACTTGCTGGCGATAGCCGCGGAAATGCATTTGCATGCTTGGTTTGAAGCAGAGTACTTGTCAGGGCGCATACTAAATCGCCCGACTATTCATTTAAAAATGGTCGAAATATTTTTTATAATTATATTTTAAAGAATATAAAAGCTGCCAATATAGTGTGCAAAATGCTACGATATTAACACGTTTCATTACTGAAAGGTTATCTATGTATAATAATTTTGGGTACATAACAGTATCGGGAGATTCAGGTATAAACTAAATTACAGATCTCCGGAGAGGAGACATCAAGCACCCCTGTCTTAAAACTAGTATATTTATTTGTCGTAATTTGTCGAGCGTTGATTGTATCTTTCTTCCTCCGAATGCGTTCTCTTTCTTTCTTCTACGCCGACTGTAAAATCTTTAGAGCTCATCTTAGAGTAATCAAGCTGTACAACAACTGCTAACTAGTCCTAAGAGTATTTGTTTCCCGGAAATGCCGGTACTCCATATTAGGAATACTATTCCATATTTGGTTATTTTCCTCTGCTTTATTACTTTGAATATTAATTCCTCTGTAAATTAGAGTGAGAACTACTACCATATTCTTTGTGGGGATGAAAATATAAATGATACTGATTTACAAAAATTGTGCAAGATGAGTCATTAAATACCAATACCCTTGCAAACTTTGCTGGATTGAATATTCATGAATAATTTTTCGGAAATCACCAGAAGTGGTTTATCGATTTTGTGCATTTATAGATCAATAATCATAAAGTTAAATTGAATTTGATGTTAGGCAATGAAGTAGTAACTGGAGCTTTATTGTGTAATAGATTGACACAAAAATTACTCGATTATTACTGAAATTATATTTTATATTTTATTACTAAAAGCATTAAAACCATTGTAATACATAGAGAGTGAGAACTACAGCGATAATTTTTGTAGAGGTCAAAATATTAATGATATTAATTTACAGATGAGTTATAAATTAATACCGAATTATTTGTATAACTTCGCAGGATGAACCGTTTTTGAAAAACTTTTCAGAAACCATCAGAAGCGGTTTATAGATGTTAATAAAGTGGTAATTGGAGTCTTTATGCTGTATAAGTTATAAATTAATACCGGAAACCTTGTATAACTCACCAGGATAGAATATTATTGAAAAACTTTCCGAAGACCACCAAAAGCAATTTGTCGATGCATTTATGGATCAATAGTCATAAAGTTAAACTGAATTTGAAGTGTCGCTATAAACTGGTATCTGTTTTTTATGTCACTGATTGACACTTAAATTATTATTAGACTATTAATGAAATTACATATATACATCTAAGCTTTACTGTCAAGAGTATTAATTTATCTGCAATACATAGTAAGAATTATCACGATATTGTTCATGAGGGTGAAAATATTAATTTATAATTATGTTCGCAAAGATATTTTGTCATTTTCAAATAAGAAATCTCTAATCTTTTAAAATAAACATCTATACAATGCATAAATGCAATAGATACAATTTTATTTTCAATTACATCATGAAAAATACAAATTTCTACGTATACCATAAAACGTTCGCTCTCATTGCGGACATACCACTTCATAGGTTGATGTTGTTAAAATCTAAACAGGACTATACTGATTAAAAGAGATAGGCAACCACTGCTTACTGCTTTAAGAGTTATGCACCAATATTGACAAATTATTTATTTAAAAAATGTACCTTAACAGTAAGGGGGTGAGATTTAAGGATGTGACTGGAAATATGTTTTGGGGTTGATGGTGAGAATGTGGTTAGGGATTGGAGGTGAAAATGGGTTTAGGGTGAGAATATACTTGAGGGATAAGGGTGAAAATGGTGTTTAGGTGAGAATGTGCTTGGGGATTGGGGTTGGGCGTGGGGTTAAAGTTAGGATTGTGGATTGAGGATAAGGATGACGGTTAATACAAATAAATTAAACAACATTTTTCACACAACCTAAATTTTCTTCAACGGTTGCTACACAATGTTTGGCACCAACAAAATGGCGTACCTACATCGTAATTTTGGTTTCAAAACACGACGCAGCCACAGCATACGACTTACGAGTCTAAGGTTTTAATTTCCGCAATCTCATGATCTTCCGAGTCATATGCGGATGGTATCTACTATAAGAAATGTGCAAGATGTTTTCGGAAGGGTTTAGGAACATTCCATGAAGATTAGTTGCCAAAATTTAGCCGTGGAATATATTTTTCCAATCATATTTATCTTAAAACATTTCCCGCTGCCTTAAACTAATCAAACTACTCTTAAAATCTTTTGAAAAAAGCATAACACCATCCAATAACTCATCTGTGCATTTATTTTATTACCTACTATTTATATGAAGAAATGACTGAAAGTATTTGTACGAATTTTCCTATACTACGTAGTAATTCTCAAAGTAACCGTTAACAATATCTGCGGTTAAATAAACTTTAAATTGGAAGAAGCAACTAAAAGATACGTGGATGGATTTTTCGTGGTTTAAAGGTCGTATCCTGAAATTTTATTTCACACCAGTTGTTAAACAAACCATAAAATGCTCTCTGTAGTAGGTACAGTTGCGAATAGCAGAATAGCAGTTGTAACGCCTCGATTTGATACATTTTATTAAATGAGAATGAGAAAGGAAGTTTATTTAGTCTTTTGAATTAACACGTAATTGCAACCAATCTTTGGAAGCAAGAATGGAAATAATACTTTGGGTACTTTTAGAAAATAATTTCAATAGAACCTGGAAATATTAAGTAAACAAAAAAAGAATTACCTACTCCTTGATTATACGATATTTGCTGTGGGTGTGGATAACAACCGTTGACTGGAATTTTTTCAATTTCGCTTTCTCGACTTCCAATAACGCATACCTGTAGCCCCAACCTTGCATTGTCGAGCTTTTATTAAATTTTTGTCAATGGAATATTTAATCAAATATGTTTGCGAAATAAAGATTAATTTATACTGTAAAAGATTACAAATTAATAAAATTAATACATATATAGGTACTTAACCAGGGAGGATGAAAAAGAACTGATCTAAAGTATACAGTTTTTAAAATTCTTTGAACAAGGAGAGTAATATGTACCTTCTAAGACAATTTAAATTTAATTTATTAGACTTACGTAGGTATATTCTATTATCTAATATATAAAATTCTCGTGACAATGTTAGTTATCATACTCCTCCGAAACGGCCTGACCGATTTTTATGAAATTTTATATGTATACCCCTTAGTGATAAGGGTTGTCCATCCCTAACGTTTTATTTATAATGTGGCATTAAAAAATACATACAACCCTAAATTTTCACCCTTCTACCACCAACCCTCATTTTTTAATAGCGATATTAGTACTGTAATAATCTTCAACTCTCAGTGGTCGATAACTGATCAATTATTATCAATCGATTAGTCATCCCCGCCAGGCGTCTACTGATGTCACTACTCACCCAGCAAACAGCACGGAGTGGGGATGAGAATGAAGCAGATTTTTTTAGAATGTTACAGGCAGTTCAACTATGTTTTAAGAAGTAAAATAATGTTTTATTATAATATTTCAGAATGATTTGGCAATGTTCAAGAATGTTCCAGAATATTGAAGATCGTTCAAGAATGTTCCAGAGTGTTAAAAAAAGTTAGAAAATGTTTTGAATCATCATGGGATGTTCTGGATAGTTCTAAATTTGCGAATATTCTAGAAAGTTCCATCAAACGTGTAATATATTCTTACCCGAGCAACGGCGGGTATTTTTGCTAGTTACTTATGTAAAAATATCGATGAAGATTTTTGTACTAATTTTCCTAAACCGCTACATTACTGAGTAACAGACCAATCATTGTTTTCTAAATGAACAATATTGTAACGAATTTTCTAGTCAAAGATTATTTATTTAAATAATTATTTATTTAACACTGTTTATATAACACTCAACACTAACTTAAAACTACTATTTATATTAGAACAATTCACTTATTTATATAACAATTTATTTATATTACTTGTCTTTCGTTTATTGTTTTAATTCGCGCACTGATGCTTTATCACCACAACTGTCCTCTGGCCCAAAGACGATCACTTTATATACACCTTTCGAACTTTCTGGATGATTCGAAAAGGAAATCCTGATTATTCCCAAATGATGAATAATAATTAGAATTCCAGAATTGATCTTGTTACTTGTCGCTGGAGCTTGTAAGTTTATGTTGATAAAGGGATGTCCTACGCTGTGGCTGTGTCGTAAACATGTTAGCGATAAGAAGTACATCCAAAGTTATCGCACACACGTACAGTGTCACTGGTCGCTACAATATCTTGTGCATTTCGTGGCTCATGAGATACTGACATACCTCTACCTGCGTTTATTTGTAACTTTAATACACGGCCGTTGCGTGGCATATTTTTTTTAATAATTCGAGGGGGTGCAATTGCTCAGTTGATCTCATTAGAGAGCTGCAGCAGAATGTAATTTTTTAGTTTTCAAGATAAACAAAGTAGCAATTGCTCTTTTTCTACTTTTAAGTGTTGTTTAGGAGAATAGTGCTTCCGTATAGTATTTACATTTTATAACAGCGAATTTCCCAGGTGACGATTGCAAAGTTGGTATAGTCGTTAATTTCGTGATATATTAGCTGGCTGTTTGCGTCGCGTTTTCGCTCTTAAATTCAATATTAAATTACATTGGAGATAGCGACACGGACGGCAGGCAGAGTTTCGCTATTATATACTTAGAAAATGTATACGACAGCGGCATTAGGTATGTAGGGTACAGAGGTGGTGGCGGTGGTGGTGGTGGTGGCGCACGTTAAGAGAATAAGAACGAGATGCATCAAGTCAAAACTTTGGCGCTTTCTTGCTCACGGGAATAATTAAACTTTAATGGCGAGGAGAAAACAGGACGAAAACAAATCGCGAAGTTGTCACTAATTAATTGTAAGTACGCAACCGTTGCCGCTAGCTGTAGTACTTCCCGACGCGACGTTTTGAAACAAACTTGGTATTACTTTTGCGGTGCACACTACATATTACAAGTACAAACGTAGGTACATAGACGAAGATGTACCTGAACATCAGGCGAACAAAGTGCTCTGCTATTCGTGATGACTCGTTATTACGAGACGTTTCCAATGCATGCAACTAGAGTAGAGGGTTAATTTGTTTCGAACGTGACAGTTTTTGTTTTTTAAATTACATTTCAAAACTATCTATCAAATAAAGTATATCTAGTTTATAACGACGATGAAAGGACCATTAAATTCCGTCGCTATATCCGGAAGTCGTTTTATAAAAAGAAAGAGAGAAAGAATGAAAGAAGGAAATTAGGCAAGAAAAGTACTACCCAGTAGTGACTGATTCTTAGATTTAATTTTATCAACCTCAACATTTATAAACAATTACTAAGTACAGCTGCTGACTATCTGTGAATGTAAACAAAAGATAAAAAAGTTTTGTGTTTAGCCCTTTCGCGACGGCATGTGTTGCGAAAACGAGTAGTGCAAACGACGGCAATTCTACCGATCGCGAGAAAAGTCGCATACAGCACTTGGGCATTTTTTTTTAACAAACCGATGTTTTATTCAAAAGTGCTTTTGACGAGTAAACTCGCTAATAATAAATTTGACGTGTCTTTGGTTAGAACAAGATTTTATTAGAACAACAGAGGAAAATAACAAAAAAAAATTATTTTTGGAATACAAAAATCAAAAGAACAGAATAAGTATGTTGTTTTTATAATTTAACATAATGAGAAAATCGCTTTAAAATTGTTTCTTCGTATGGTAGGTCCCAAAACATGGAACAACACAAAGTGGAACGTAGCATTCCGCACACATATACCGACTTTCTTTTCTTTTTTTGTTTTCATTGCAAACCACGCACCTTTTCGTGGGCCGCTCTGTACAAGTAGTTTTTGGGATAACACTTGGAAAATGTCTTGCAGTAAGTCTAATCGTATTTAATATATGGCTTCGCTTACCTACCAAAAAGGAAAATAATTGTATTATGTAAGGATCGATAAAATGGTTTACTTACCACCTGAAGAATATTTAGCAGCAACTTCTGCGTCATGGTACCTTTCAAGAAGAGAACGTACAAGTTCTAACTGATATTGTGCCAGAGTGATTTTCTTGCCGAATACCAGTTTATAAAGGGCATGTGCATTTAGAACACAAAGATCAAGCATGTGGAAAAATACTTTCTTTCGGTCGCAATATCCATGTGTATGAGATTTCTAGCATCTTGTAATTAATAGTTCATTAAAATTAGTCACTAAAACCGAAATCGACGTTACATCCGAAGTCGTTACAGCCAAATTTTCTTCTTAAATTACTCCTTAAATTCAAAGGACTTATGTGTTATGTCTCGTTATAACCAAAAGGTCGTTACAATCGAAGTCGTTATAAATGAAATCCATTGTAATTGTTTCCGATTTCCTTAACTAATTTAAGGTTAACAATATTAATACTATCATTTCGATAAGGATATGCTGAGCAACACTAGATTTTTCTGTTCTACCGAACCTGACAAGGAGTACATGTTCTTTAAACCTAACTTAAATAGAACGTTTATTTTATCCAACATATTTCTTTCTAGAGTATTTATAATTAATTTCATATATCCCCGACTTCTTATAGAAGAGAATTTTATCCTTTATAAAACCAAGAACCTGAAAAGAATAGGAATTTGAACTATAGGCAATACGAAAACCAATTTTATTTAAAATACCTTCTAGTTCTAGGGTAAATTTTGGCAGTAAATTTGGTTTCGCTAGTGTCTTTTTGAAAAGTAGATGATTCATAGAGCAGTATTTTAAATTTAATCTTATTTTATCCAAAAATGGTAGCAGTCCATCTTTCTCCACTTCCACAGTATACTTAATACAAGGGATAAAAGAATTTACGAGGATGGATCAAATATAAACGAGCCTTTGTTCATAAAACATTTATTTTGAAAATTTTCACAAAAACACAAATTTCTCTATTTCTCGACATATCCCCCTTGTTTGATTATACATTTTTCCCAACGAATTGGTAGTTTTTTCATCTCGTCTTCATAAAAAGAAACAGGACGGGAGTCTATCCAGTTGCGCACATGTTCATCAGTCTGAAATCGCTCGCCTCCTAGTGATTCTTTGAGTGGCCCAAACATGTGGAAATCACTAGGGGATAAGTCTGGGCTATATGGATGGTGCTCCGAGTGAGTCTAGTGCATTTCACTGATTTGGGTCTGCGTTAAAGCTGCGATGCGCTCTAGCAGCTTTTTGATCTTCACTCGGCAACTTTGGGACTCAACGAGCTGAAATTTTTCGGAATCCCAAGTTATTCGTTATGATTGTGTGGTCACTCCCATAACTGATGCAGAGTTCAACAGATATTTGAAGCACAGTGGCGTAGTGGTCCCCTTTAATAAGGTTTCTAACGCGTGCAATGTTAACCGGCGATATGCTGGTGCGCGGACGACGAGGATGATTTACATTTTCGACACGATTACGCCCTTCGTTACATTCGTTGCAGCAAACTTTTACCCGTTGCCACGAAAGCGTTTCATTTCCGAACTGTGCTAGCAATCTGCGCAAAATTTCAGCTGGTTTCACGTTTTCACGTGTAAGAAACTTAATAATAATCCGTTGCGCAACGCTGCTATGCATCTCTTTCTCACTTATTGTGATAGTTACTAACCAAGCAAACACAGCAATACGACGAGTCGTTTCCGTGTCACCTAATATCCCCACTTCAAGTTGTTAACGCCCGTATGCGCCTTAAACAACTATCCAGCGCTTAATTTAAAAAGGCTCGTTTTTATTTGATCCGCCCTCGTAGTTTGGTAAGAAAGTTTTTGGAGACTACCAGACTTTAAATCGAAAATTGCAAAAATATCGTGAACATATCTTAGCCATATTCGAGGAAAGTAGGTACTCTACGTCAATCAAATCGTTCTTGAAGCAGCTCATGAAAAAATCAGCTATGAAGGTTGATAAAGACTACCCTGTAGCTGTTTCTTCCATCTGGTCGTAGAAACAACCATATGATTATTTTTGAGTAACTCCTCCAAATATATTAAAGTAAGCAGGACCGGTACACTTGGAAAAAAAGAATAGCGGCAAAATTATTTGTATGCGGTCATAATTTTCAATTTTATCAATGAATCAAACAATAACCTCGGAGTCAAATTAAGTTTTATTTTTATTTCTATAAAATTTAAATTCCTATTGATAATTATAATAGTGCAAACCCATATATAAATAACCAGAAAGCGTCCTGTAGCTTTCTGCCTTTTTATTATGAGATCTTTTTATTTCATTACATTGAAAAAAAATCATTATAATAATAAAACTCAATAAAAAGTAATTATATTGAGATAAAAATCTCATTTAATTAGATCTATAAAAAAAGACAGCTAATGCTCAGCAATGCATTCTCCTCGATTTTCTTCGATTGTGTTCTTTACCTACCGTAACCGTATAGTCGTAATCAATCATTTAAAACCATTTTTCGGTGAAACAATTTCCTACAATCTAATTCTTTTAATGTGGTAAAAAGTGGAACGTTTAAATAAAACTTCTGTAAGCTATTTTGGTATGTTTGTTTATAAAATATAGAATTTATAAGTTGTTGAAATTTGAGGTTTGTTGACAATAATTGCGATTATATTTAACTTCGAGCATAAGAAATTATAAATTTATTTTTAAAAAAATTGTAAACTAGTATTTATTTAGACAAAATATGTTCTGTTTTTAATCTAGAGCGACGGCATATTTATTAATCTAATGGTTGTGAATATACACTAAGTGAGTGAATAATTAAGCATTATATGATACTCGGAATCTGAAGTACGTATACTTTAAATACAAAACAACTCAGTTTAGTTTTAAATCGTAATTTAGTTTTTTAAATCATATTAGGGTAAGAGTACCAGTGAATGAACAGTACCAGTAAATAAACAATTCTGAACAAATATTCGATTCTTAAGCTTCTGTCGCATTTCTCTAACTTACTGGGATTTCCTATAAATCCCTCTTACTCTGTTTTATTGTTGTCTCAAACAGCATTTAGTTCCATTCCACCGATTCAAGACAAGAGCATTTTGTTGACAACTGTTTTAGCTAACCAAAGTGTTCAATAAGAAGTTAATAAGCGAGCATGTAAGTAACAGCAGTGTATAATAAGAGTACTAGACTTGGTCGCCTCATAATTTTTGATAATTTTAATACACTGTTATATTTCTCGTTATAGTAACTGCTAACATAACCTGAAAATACAAATTATCATCGCAAAAACCGGAAAAAGTATTGTTCATTCACTGGGTCGCGTAGTATTCCCAGTAAATGAACAATATGTTCATTCATTGGAAACTAGTGTGAATACGCGTTTGAGCACATTTTCGTCTTTAAGTAATCGTCTTTTAAGGCGATTCCTTAGTTTTAAAAGACTTCGCCGACAAATGCCCCTGTCCAATAAGTGAACGACTAACAAAAATAGGTTCATTCACTAGATCAAGTGCCCTTATAAATGAACAGTCGACTTTATGTCGCAAACAAGGTGTTTATGAATGTCCCCAAATGAAAAAATTCACTTCAGTTTCAATCATAAGTTTTATATTTACATTTACACACAAAATGTCCTTTATTCGTCTTACATTTTTAATTTTTTCAATTGTTCTAATAAATTTTACCATTCACTTTCTTAGTTCATTTATTGGAACAATGGCATTCATTTACTGGTATTGCTTGTTCATTTATTGGGGTTTTATGCAGAATTAAATAGTTTTATTCCCTTTCAATTCAAGATTATACGTAAGTGAATTCTTTAACCGTAATCCTAATCATGATTAAATAAGATGTATGTATAAACTAAGATCATATTTAAATATAACATAATTAATTTATAAAGATTATCCAAATTCTGTAAATGCCTTAACTGTTCATTCACTGGTGCACTTACCCTACCACGAATATTTTTATGAAAAGGATCAGTTAATAAGAAACCCATGAAATTTGCGAAAACTAATACATAAATAGTTCAGTAAGCAAAAATGATCCAAGGCAGATTATTATAGAAAGTACAATATTAGAAGATCAAGAGATGTAAAAGTTCATTACTAGTAAAATATATATGGTAAGTACCATCTGGCAAGGACGTTTATTTTTCTCTATAAAGTTAAAATTTTATTAAACGAGTTTTATTGCAATTTTCCACCATGATGTGATATTTAGTCTTGAAGGCTGTAGTCTAATACGAAATACTGAAAAAAAAATTAAGCGGTTTTCTATAATATAGGTACTAGTTTAGAACAATATTTAGTTACTATTGGATAATATACTCACTCGTTTGTAAACTGGCTGGATTGTATGCAGATTATATATGTCATTATTTTGATGGAAAATCATCTTTCTATTAAAATAACTATGTAAATTGGTTGATTTGGATACCATCAAATTGGTTTACAAACTACATGAGAGAGATTTGTGGGTGTATAAACTTTCGTCCGGAAGAAGTACATAAGCTGCATCATAAGGAACGCTTCCTAATTATATAAACATTTCAATGATACAGCTTATACGAATCCATCGTGAATGAAAAAAATATGCTTATAGTTTAATTTATTATAAAAAAAAAATTTGAGCCGTCACGGTACGCCTAGCAGATGAGAAACATCGAGTTTGCACAAGTAATATGCATTAAAGACAATATTACGACAGGAACTAAATATGGCATAATGAAAAAATCAAATATTACGAATTTTTTCCACAAAATGATGACTTTATTTATTAAACATTTATTTTTATTAAATACTAAAATTAAAAATTCAAAATTTTATTTCAAGTTGCGACAACTCAAGTAATAGTAATATTCGATGTTGCCTCTGACAGCATTACTGTGATAATTGGTCGAGGATAACTGAAGTTTTTTTTCCATTTTTTCTTCCCCTACTGTTTATAATAAAATACTCAGAGCTTTAAGGGGTAAAGAGTTCATTTATTATAAAAACAACACCTTGTTGTTTTTATAATAAATGAACTCTTTACCCCTTAAAGCTCTGAGTATTTTATTATGATAACTGAAGTATGTTACAAAAGTATTGGACATAACATTATCAAGACATCTAATAAATACAGCATCTATTGTTGTTGCATATCTGGTGGTAGTAGGTTCTCTTGGATTGTTGTTATTTGCAATTGAAATTCTTTTTGGTGAACGTAATTAATGGCATTGATTCATCTTTAGTAAAATTTACATTGAAATCCCCAGCTAAAATCAATGATAGTTTATCTTTATTGGTTTTAAAAATTATTATTGAACTTCTGTGACTGTACGGAAATCATTTCTCATGTAAAAATGAATTATCACTCATTTTTTTATTAGGTGAAATGTACTCAACAATCATAATTAATTAACGACACCGTCGAACCGAGTGGGAAGAGAATCGCACAGGCGCTTGCGCGTGGCGAGCGTCGTCACGGCATGCAGTCGCCACGATTGCCACGCCAACAATCCCGTTTACCCTCGCTAAAAGATGTTTCACATCAAAAACTTTTTATAAGGAAATACATTATTTTCTCTGGAATATAAGGAAAGATGGGTTTTCAGTGTAGTCCATGGTGTAGAATTTTTTTAATAGTCAGTTGGGTGAGGAGGGGAATAGAGGAACCTTTTCATACCATAACCTACCATTGATATCGTTTAGCCCCGCTTGGACAAAGTTTAGCATGATAGGTAAAACAAAGGTGAGTAGTGGATTCAAAACAGACTATCTAGTGTATTTATTTATTAAATCTGGGTTTTCCCAAGCACTACTACGTAAGCAGTTATGCATTTGATCTCCGGAAGAAAGTGTACTTTATAATTTTTTAAAATTTGTAGGTAAAAATTACTATCTAATTCGCTCCGTGCAAAACTCGCCGAAAAGGCCTTTTTTCTATTATTCATAGTTTTTTGCTTTACTGTTTTCTAACGCAATATAACGACAGATGCATTATAATTAATCTTAAGTGTGTCCTACAATGTTATTGTCATGTTTTATGAAGATGTTTTATTTCTGTAGTAGGTGCTCTGCTCTTTAATAACGTTCAGTAATAATCAGTAAGCAAATTAGTACTCATTTACCTACGTCGATATCTGTTTTTCATTGTACAAATGTCTTCATGGGATAGTTGGTCATATTACTATAGTTACTTACTGTATTTAAATTTATGAACAAACAGTAATGATGAAAATTTGAATTTATAGTTTTCATACGAGTCTATCGATCAATAACACAAACAGATAAAATACATAAACATACAACAATGATAGAAGTTGATATATTAACCTTATGTATGTGATGTAGTTATTGGTGGTTTCAAATTTTCCATCTATTGGTAAATAGGTAGCCACTGATCCATAATTTTGGTTTGATTTTCCGTTTCTTTGCCAAAATTGCCCTATTTTAAGACCTTAATTCGAATAATTTGAGAGATCTATAAATAGTAATTAACGAGCCGGTTCGGAATTTAATTATTTATTAACAAGTTCTCGATACGTTTCCTTTCCAAAGGTTATTGCAATTATAAACGATTCTAAAGTTAAAGTAACAATAACGTATGTATAGATACCGTCCACATTCTATTCTAAATAGTTTATAAAATTGATCATTTATTTGCATTTTAATTGAAAATCAAATTCCCGAATTCCCTCGACTTAAATATATGATAAAAAGACGTTTTTGGAACTTTAAGTTCATTTAGTAGAGGTTAAGTTACATTTTATTTATCTTTTATTGTTAGTGGTGGAAGAATTAATACGAGAAATAGAAAACGTACCATAGGCTTAAAGACATTTTTAGGCATTGTAGGTCAGTATGTAATAGCACTGAAATTGGTCGAACATTGTAGGATAATTCAAGTGATTTTTACCAGGGATAACATTTTTTATAGGGATAACAAAAAATCGTTTTACTTTAAGACTTCCAGTTCCAAGAAACAACTCCAAAACTGTAGGAGCTGTTGTTATAGTCAAAATGAAGGCAATTTTATTTTTTCAGCTAATTATTAGCAGCCTTATTAATAGTCAACGGTTTAGTAGTAGCTACTAAGACGCTACTAAGTACTTATATCGTATTAATAGACATAAGTTAAAATGCTACTAGCAAATACGTAGAATGGTTTGTGTAGAAACGATTTGAAAACAGTGCAAAATTGTAACAAATAACCTACTGAACGTGTAAACTTCAGTATTTTTGACGTTTAACAACTTAACCTCATTTTTTACGTTAAATTATTAACCACTATTATTAAATATTGTAACGTTTCTGTGGGGGTAAAAACACGCGAAAAGTCCTAAATTATTTATTGACTAAGAAACACTTAAAATTAACAAAATAAAACGGGAACTAGAACTAAATTAACAAACGGGAACTAAAACTAAATTAACAGCCACTATATACAGTCTACAACTTCTTCTATAGTATATACTTCAGTCATTACTTTATTTTACACAATTTATTTGCTTGTCACTACTCTTTGCTATTTATTTATTCACCGAGAGGTCTAGCACTGCACTGTACTGTACTCTATTGTCGTCCTAGCGACTGATCTTATACAGGGTTTTTCAAGTTGATGTGCTATTAGAAATATATGAATAAGTAGAAGGAATTAAATTCTCAAACTTGGGCTCATTTGGTTATTGTTTATGCCGCTTTTTTTAAAAATATTTTCAAGTTCGATTTACATCCGGTTATACCGGAAGTCGATACCAACTTTGTTATTTTAAATGGAATGGTATATTTTTCACGCTGAATTCGAATAAAACGTGTAATTCTAAGGTAAGTTTGATAACCAACTTGTACACCTATGACGATCGGTTTCTGAGTTAATTTAATTTATAGAAAAAAAATCGCTACCGCAACCCAAATTATAAAACATCATAACTTCCACAAAATACGACTTAGAGTGTTGAAATTTTAACTAGTAATAGCTGAATATTAGTGCTAACACCTTGACAAAATTGAATTAAATAATTTATACAGGGCGTTCAAAATAAAATTCTAAAATTGAAAAATCTCAAACACGAATAACCTCGTTTTTTCAAACGGCACCTACTATTTTTTATTTTTTCAATCGATTCCTTTTTTTATCCTCTTTCAATCCATATGGATACTTCCTATTTTATTTCAAAATTTTGGAATAATTTTGAATTATTACTTCAAATAGGAAGTATCCATATAGATCGAAAGAGGATAAAAAAAGGAATCGATTGAAAAAATAAAAAATAGTAGGTGCCGTTTGAAAAAACGAGGTTATTCGTGTTTGAAATTTTTCAATTTTAGAATTTTATTTTGAACGCCCTGTATAAATTATTTAATTCAATTTTGTCAAGGCGTTAGCACTAATGTTCAGCTATTACTAGTAAAAATTTCAACAGTCTAAGTCGTATTTTGTGGAAGTTATGATGTTTTATAATTTGGGTTGCGATAGCGATTTTTTTTCTATAAATTAAATTAACTCAGAAACCGATCGTCATAGGTGTACAAGTTGGTTATCAAACTTACCTTAGAATTACACGTTTTATTCGAATTCAGCGTAATAAATATACCATTCCATTTAAAATAACAAAGGTGGTATCTACTTCCGGTATAACCGGATGTAAATCGAACTTGAAAATATTTTTAAAAGAAGCGGCATAAACAATAATTGAATTCCTTCTACTAATTCATATACTTCTAATAGCCCATCAACTTGAAAAACCCTGTATAGTCAATAGTGGTTCTTCTGGAAACAATTCGAAGATTTCGCGAGGCAACTGGATCGAGACGGTCTTTCGCGGAAGGATCGATCCTAGACGCGGCACCCGCACACAGCTCACCAACATGCGAACACACACACACGCGTCGCGGAGACTAGAGTCTTCTCGCGAACTGCTGGGCGGTTTCATTACAATATATTGCAGGGAAGAGGTGTTGGTGTGTTTTCTCTTTTACTTATTTTTGTAGTGGTGTAGCAGTTATTTACTTTCAATTTTCCGATAAGAGTTAGCATTGAAAATATTAGCAATTTAAGAAATTACAATACAAAAACGACTCAGAATGAGCCATACCAATTTAACGCATGTATGTACACCTAATGAAAAAGATCTACCCCCACAATGACAAAATGCACTAATTCCTTCCAAACGTGGGATATATCATCAACTGCCCAGGATTTAATACCCAAAGAAAAATACAAATAATCTTTCCTTATCGATAAAGGACTATTTAGACAACCCAGGATTGTATAAAAATGTAATGAAGTTCCTGATAGAAATGAAATTAATATTAACCACCCTTACTTTGTTCGGTCAATACCAGGGATTCATTTCCTTCGGTAGGATGTACAGGGTGATTCATTATAATGCCGCCCCCCTTTAACTTTGTTATATCGAGTGTCCCAAAAAAATTAAAAGTATGGTTATGTAGGTGCTAAAAAAATCCTTTTTTCTATTTATAACCAAAATTTAAAAAATCATCAGTATACAGGGAAAACCAAAAAGTTCATTTATTTCAAATTCAATAGATTCTGAAATATTCGCATTTGAAACGTTATCATCAAATATTTTATTAAACAACTGTTACAAATCAAGAAGTCCTAGGATACCACGCTTTTTATTGAAAACAAATAACTAACAGTGACATTATATAAAAAAAACCGTGTATACGACCACCAAATTAAAAACCTCTATCATCTTAAAGATTTGATACGGAATGAAATTAATAATTTACATGAAAATAACCGAGCATTCATAACAGATTCATTAGAGAAAATGCGAAGAACCCTTATACAATGTGTTGAGAAAATTGAGGCCCGGTAGAGCATCTTTATAATTAACTAGAAATTGTTTTTGTTATATTATTTATTGTGAGATTTCTTGATTTGTAACAGTTGTTTAATAAAATATTTCATGATAACGTTTCAAATGTGAACATTTCACAAACTATTAATTTGAAATAAATGAACTTTTTGGTTTTCCCTGTATATTAATCATTTTTCAAATTTTTGTTATAAGTAAAAAAAAGTATTTTTTAGCACCTACATAACCATATTTTGAATTTTTTTGGGACACTCCAAATAACAAAGTTAAAGGGGGCGACATTATAATGAATCACCCTATACTTACTGGCAAATAAATAAAAAAATAAATATTTTCGGAACTTACTTATATACCTAGTCTAAATAAATAAATTCATTCATTTTTCATTTACGAATCATTATTACCATTATTTTTAGAATAAAATTTTAATAGATCACACAATTAACTTTAATTTATAAAAACAAGATTTTAATTCAATAAAATTTGTAATTATTTCAGATTACTAGCCAATATATTAATAAAAACGATTGTAATAATTTTTAAAGGATAACTGTCTATTGAAATAAATTAATGAAACATTTACTAGTTTAATTTAAAATTTTACAATTCCTTTCCATTTTCCATCCTATTTATGTAGTATTCTCTTTAATTCTGTATTTTGTACTAATAATTCCTTTCTTAAAAACCATATAAGTTTAAGATCTGCCACTCCATGTTATGCTTATCATATTTGTCCCGCTGAAACACGGACTACCACGCTTCTAACTTTTTAGTAGTCCACTAAATATCGTGACTGACTATTAATAAGGCTGTAGTTACCTATTTATTTATACTACGAAACTTAAAAGAATGTGGGGTGATTTGGTTATTTTAAACCGGCACCAATCTTAAGTTCATTTGGTACTAGTAACATAATAATTATTTCAACGATTTAATTAAAGATAAATATTTACCTACATTCCAAAGGACGGCACGGGGCGTTTGCTGTGGAAACATTTGCAAGTGAACAAATTCACACGTGTATACACCTGTTATATATACATATATATTAAACAGAAACGTGTCCGCGGGACTGCAACTGGAATACTTACTTACCTACTGGAAATACAACTCGGGATAAATTGAAACTACGCTATACGATACGAGTATGTGCAACTGTAGTAAGTTAGTACCAATGTATGTTTGTAAGTACACAGAACATTGGTACATACGTACATCTAACATGCATAAGTCGGTGTTATTTCGTGATAAGATCGGGACTTTGAGCGGGATGGTAGATACAACGAAGAACGGGAGGCGTCGCGTCGGTTCCTCCGTCTCTGTATTGTACAAACTTTGGACGGAATTGTAGATCTCTCTAGAAATTATAATGGGAACAAACTAATAAATTTGTTGTATAGTTGTTACATGCCGTAGATACGTTTTCGGGTTTTCAGTGTGCTCTTTCGCGTTGAAATCACTTGAATGATCCTATACTACTTTTTACGGTGGTATAGGTAGTTGTAGTAGCTTAGGTATGTGAGAATAAGAGTAGATGATAACAGGAATAGATTTATTTAACTATATACAGTGACTTAGACTACTTTAGTATGGTAAATAGATGAGTTTGATTGAATAAGTAAGATAAGTTTGGTAAGTTTGATAAATTAAGTAAGTGAGTACCGAAGGAAGGTTTCTTGGATACTGATTTATTCTGTCCTTCAAAATTGTTTTGTGCCAGAGTTGTGAAATGTATCTGGCAGTAGGGATAACAATAGGAGTAGATAGAATTTTTGTAATTGCTTGGGTTAGAAAAGTGTCACAGAAACAAACGCTTTCTAAAAAGATGCAAGAGTGAATGAAGAAATATAGTAAAGGAGCGTAACGAATTTAATAGGGTATATTTTAGAAAAAATTAATTAAACAGATTAGGGTACAAAAGGATATCTAGAATGGGAATGTAGGTGGCGTCCGGTCATAAAGTTTATTTAGAAGAAAAAGAGGATCGTGACGGGAACAAAGGGGACGTCTCAACAATTAGTCGTGGTACCTATGAAGTGTCAAATAAGACATTTGATATATTACTAAAAAAAATTCTAGGTAACTGTACAAAAAAACTTTCTAAGCAATTAAAAGAATATTGCTAGGAATTATTCTATACATGTAACACAGTGAATGAAGACATCTCCAAATGATATAGTTTTTTGCTACAGATTGGTCTCATTAAGTACGTTATACTATGTAAGGTTAGGTTAGGTTAGGTTATCTTAGTTTAGTTTTTGACATTTGTAATAAAAGTATTCAAAATTCAAATGCTTTTCTAATTATTTATTTTATTTTAATTTTTATTGAATAAAAAAAATGTAGGAAGCTGTTCGAACCACTCGACTACCTCCATTATGTAGACGCGATAGACCGCAAATGGGACATTCTTTTATAAACCGAACCTTTCTGACCGACAAAATTTTTTTTATTGGTTCTATATCTTTTCAGGAATTTCAAAAATTTTTAGGGGGACAATTAGAAGTAAATTGAATGTTTTCCAAAAAAAGTTTATTATTTTACCATAAGTAAGACTCATACTTTCCTAGAAGAAACAAAAACTGTTGGAATGTATTGTAAATTCGAGTTTTAATTTGACCATTAATTAATATTTTTTCATAAAGGGTTTTTTTTATAAAGAATATTAAAAGGCCTTTTTTTTAGGGAGTTCAATTCCCTACGACAATCTATACAGGGTCTTTCAAGTTGATGTATATGAATTAGTAGAAGGAATTCAATTCTGAAACTTGGGCTCATCTTCTGATTGTTTATGCCGCTTTTTTTAAAAATATTTTTAAGTTCGATTTACATCCGGTTATACCGGAAGTCGAAACCAACTTTGTTATTTTAAATGGAATGGTTAGGTATATTTTTTACGCTGAATTCAAATAAAACGTGTAATTCTAAGGTAAGTTTTATAACCAACTTGTACATCCATGACGATCGGTTTCTGAGTTAATTTAATTTATAGAAAAAAAAAATCGCTACCGCAACACAAATTATAAAAAATCACACCTTCCACTAAATACGACTCACAGGGTTAAAATGTTTACTTTTAATAGCTGAATATTAGTGCTAACGCCTTGGCAAAACTGAACTAAAAAATTTATACAGGTGTTTGAAGTTTTTAAACTTTAGAATTGTATTTTGAACGCCCTGTATAAATTATTTAGTTTAATTTTGTCAGGGCGTTAGCACTAATATATTTAGCTATTACTATTAAAAATTTCAACACTTTGAGTCGTATTTTGTGGAAGTTATGATTTTTTATAATTTGGGTTGCGGTAGCGATTTTTTTTATAAATTAAATTATTCCAGAAACCGATCGTCATAAGTATAAAAGTTGGTTATCAAACTTACCTTAGAATTACACGTTTTATTCGAATTCAGCGTAAAAAATATACCATTTCATTTAAAATAACAAAGTTGGTGTCGACTTCCGGTATAACCGGATGTAAATCAAACTTGAAAATATTTTTAAAAGAAGCGGCATAAACAATAACCAAATGAGCCCAAGTTTTCGAATTTAATTCCTTCTACTAATTCATATACTTCTAATAGCCCATCAACTTGAAAAACCCTGTATTAGTTTTGTTAGTGTTTTGATTCGTTTAAAAGTTAAATAAATGCAAAGTTGAAAAGAAAAATTTCTGTGCTATTTAATTGGAAAATAAGAAAATACCGTAAAATTAGTATACTAGTAATATTTTTTACTATCATGGAGAATAATCTAATCTAAATCTAAATACATATATAAAATGCTAATCTTCGTACGTAAAGAGGGTTTTCTCTATCTCTACCTACTCCAATCAACTTCCTGTTGGGGTGGTAAATACCCCTTGGTCTCCAGGTGGGAGTAAGGGAGTTTGGCGGCGGTGGGTGAAAGTGGGTGGTTGTAGGTGGCAAAAAGGTGAAAAGAAATATTTCTGTCCTTTTTTAAGTCATAAGGACTTCCGGAAAGATCTCAAAATTTCTGAAATGATCTAAAAAATTCTAAAATGAGCGCAAACTGTTATTATCGACTTAGAATGTTCGAGAAAGTTCTAAAGATTTCTTGAATGATCAAGAAAGTTTCAAAAAGTGTACATCTACGTTTCAAAGTGATGTACATCTAAATATTCTAGAGTGTTCTGGTACAAGGAATTTCGATGTTCGATGATATATAAATCAACATTCAGTGACTTTTTGTCAGTTAAATTGCGTTTGCAGTCGAGTGAAGATCAATTGGAAACAAGAGCGAACAGTGACCAAAAAAATTTAAGTGATTTTGACAAATGAAAAAGAACAGACTATTTGAATGGTTCTAGTGTTCTAATACTAGAAATTTCCATGTCTAATGGTATATAAACCAAAATTCAGTGACTTTGTAAATAAAACATAAATTTTCCATTTACTAAGCTGTTTCTTAAATATATTTCAATTCGTTAGTTAGTTCACTCTATCAGATATACTCTATATACACCGCATGTTTAATGGCCGAATAAGTCTCTCAAATATCTACGTTATCTGTGATATAAATCTATAATATCTACGTTAAAAAATAGATCCTTACATATTTTTTATACCAATAAACATGTGATGTATTTTGACCCGAGCAACGCCGGGTTTCACTGCTAGTAATTTATATAGGTAATTCCTGATAGTAGATACCTACTAGTTAATTGATTTTGTTGATGCAGTGTAATAAGTACATAAGTATTTAAAGAATTAGTTCAGTCCAAATTTAAAAGTGTTAGCTCTAACACAGGTGTCCCAGATACGCCAAACTTTTGGTACCTAGAAATCCTATAAGTTCCTTTTATTAAGTGAAATCTTAAATATTTTCTTCTCCTTTTTTTTCCTCCACCAGCTTAATGGACGTTGCCACTTCGTTTCTTCCTTTTTTTCATTGTCAGTTATTTGATACTAATTAAAAACTACTTTAAGAACTTTCATTATTCCGCCAACTATCATCATCTTGGTAGTTTTCAGCTTTTCGCCTTTTTCTCCGGGAAATTGAATACGACCGAGTAAATCGTAATGCCAGTTGAATAGATCCGACATTTTCGCTAATAGTGTGGCCATGGTTGGCATGGAACAAAGACGGGAAATCGTTTCTATTCTATCCTATCCAAATGAGCCCCATTTATATTTCATGGGCCCTTTCGTCGCAGTTCAAGACGGAGTTTGGTCGCGAAGATTATTCCTAAGACCTCAAATTTAACAAATAATTTAACACGGGCTCGGAAAGTTTCTGCTTGGATGAACACGGGCTTCGGTAATCTTTCTAAACCGATTGTGCAAAGTGCAGATTTCTTTTACCGCTATTAGTCACTTTTATAGTCCAAATGTGCTTCAAATCAATTTCCTTTCAGTTAAGATAACCTTTTTTTGCTATATTTTGCTTTTTATCATCGAAAATGGACGTCCAACTTACATCTTAATAATACAAGGAGATCAACGATACTTTTCATTCGACTTTTAGTGGTGTGGCGAATGAATCGATCATTGAAAACATAAAAACAAATGAAAATTGTTTTATAGCCTTCAGGATTATAAAACACCCATCGTACCATATAGTTTGAGATTTAGTATTTTAAGAGCTTTTATAGGAAAAGTTGAACAGGAGCAAAATCTTGCTGAGTGAAATATTTATAGAAACGGATATAAATCGTGAATTACTTGGCGAGAGCTACAAAATAAAGAGCTTGACAAAAATTAGTTAGTACTCCTCTACAATTATCGACTGATTCCAGTCCTTTGCGTACTGTCCCACTGGGCCACTAGCAAATTACGAATACGTAATAATACCCGAGTTTACTTTTAAATCAGGAGGGCGCAATTGCTCACTTGCTCTCATTAGCAACCACCGGTAGGGGTGGATGTAGACAAGATTGTGTATATAGATTTGTACGTGTCATGTGTATTTTATGTAGGTGTGTGTAAGAGCGTGTAAACAGTGCTCCTCGAGCACGTCCTCGGTCGACTTAAATCGAGTTAGAAAATGAAACTGTTCACCTATTACGACGGATTGTTTCGACAGCTTCAAGTTTCTGGAAGAAATTACTTCCCGAGAAGTGCCTGCACCACCTCGACTCGCACATTCCAACCACATCTTAATTGGATTTCACTGGAGTTTGACGCCTGAGCGCTTTCAAAGCTCTGTCTTAATTCTACTCCGCACACACCCCCTCCAAGGCATGTATTAGTCTCAGGAGTTAAATGACCCGCATTCTAAGAAACCCTTTACGTCATTAGACAATTACCCACCCTGTCAACTGTTCAATTAAACATCATATTGTATAGAGCCTGTTTTCTTTTGTGGTTGTTATGTATTTATCGAACCAATGATTTTGTTATTAGCTTCGATAAATTATTCATTACATTCTTGTGATAGGAAAAATAGACAGATATTTATTGTTTTTAGAAGAATCCTGACAAAAACAAAATCAAGATCAGTTTTGGCAAGTCACTGTGACCTGCGCGACACCTGACATATTTAACGACTATCTTCATATTTATTATTCAGTGATTTTCGTCGCCGAGACTGAATAATTCATGTTACATGACGTCACAAAGCTGCGTCCCATCTTGCGCAGATCCCAAGACTGCGATGTCTGTTGTCGTAACAAAAAAAGTGAAGCTGCATTTCGTCACGAAGCTGCGTCTCTTCTTCTCCTAACAACTTGTATACTGTAATCACTGTTGAAATGAGTTTTTTTTTAATTCGATACCGTCTTTGGATGATTTACAATGTCACTCATTGTAATCGAGCTGTAACTGTTGTAGCCGAACAAAATTTTCAAATAAGATTTTTGCAACTTTTGTTATTACGCGAACTGCTTCAATTAAAACAGGGCGTACGAGAATGATTTAGATCGTTCATTAGTGGGGCCAGCTGTTCCTGAAATTAACGACTTTAAAAGAGCAACTCGAGTCTTATACCACTTACCTCGATCGGTCTCCCCAATCTTCCCCCTTTCTTCCACGAAGGATCGATACTTCTCTAAAACGTTTATTGCAGCTAAATGACTCTATTCGTTTCTTTTTTATCACCCGTGATTTTTTGTTTCACGACGAATTATTTATTACCCATTTACACTCTGATGATGGTTCTAGTTTAAGCCGGGCAGGAATGTACACTGTTCTAATTTCTTCGCTTGGCTTAAATGAAGTTTTGCAATGTTTATGTATCTGGTGTGTCCGGAATTTTGAATCTAATACAAGAATTAGGTACTTGTTCTGGAGTAATTAAAATGAGCACCGACAATAATCTAGCATATAAAATTCTCGTGTCAAAATGTTTGAAACGGCTTGACCGATGTTTATGAAATTTTATAAGCATATTCAATAGATCTGAAAATCGGCTACTATCTATTTTTCATACTCTTAAGTGATAAGGGTTGTCCACCCCTAACTTTATTATTTATTGGACAAAATTTTTTATTTTTATTTTTTTATGATTTGGCATTACAAAATACATATAACCCTTAATTTTCATACTTCTACCACCAACCCCCATTTTTTAATAGCGATATTAGTACTGTAATAATCTTCAACTCTCGGTGGTCGATAACTGATCTATTATTATCAATCGATTAGTCATCCCCGCCAGGCGTCGACTGATGTCACTACTCACCCAGCAAACAGCACGGAGTGGGGATGTGAATGAAGCAGATTTTTTTAGAATGTTACAGGGAGTTTAAATATGTTCTTAGAAGTAAAAGAATCTTTTATAATAACATTTCAAAATGATTTGGCAATGTTCAAGAATGTCCCAGAATCTTGAAGATCATTCAAGAATGTTCCAGTGTTAAAAAAAGTTAGAAAATGTTTTGAATCATTATGGGATGTTCTGGATAGTTATAAATTCGCGAATATTCTAGAATAATGCGGGTAATGCTGTTAGTAATTATATACAAGTTAGTACAAAATATTAGAAGGAGAACTCACTGCTCTGCTCATTACGTAGTTATGTATGGTGGTATGTAAATTAAATTGATTGATTCTTTACTTTTTTGTATGAAATGAACTTGCGTAAGGTGCATTTTTACATATCTTTAGCGTCTTTAAAGTTAATATTAATAAAAATATTAACAAAATAAACGAAAACACTAACAATCACAAATAACACTTTATGTACAGAAATGAACAAAACATGAAATGAAGATACATACAAATAACAAAGATAAAAGATGCAAAAGTGGAAAATCAAATGACAAAATTTTACAAGCAAGAATAGAAAACAACAAAGACAACAAAATAAATATAAACAATATAAACAACTTACTAATACTGGAGCGAAGCGTAGACTGTGTCGAGAAAGAAAAAAAAAGAAGAAACTTGGGTGTTTCATTCCCACCAATATTGGTGGGCGGGCTGTCCCCCCCGGCCTACACTCTTGTTTAAAGTCGGGGAGGTAGGGCGGAAGGCCCTCTTCAGCCTCCTTCAGGAATCGTGGGAATGGGTGGGTGGTGGTGTGGGGGAAGAAAGATGAGACGGACGAAATGAAGACAGAAGAGAAGTGAAAGACTATCTGTGGAATATTACTACCCCAGCATTTGCCTAAATGATCCAAGGAAACCACAGAAAAACTTGGACCAGAGTAGCCGGCCCCGGAATCGAACCGGTGACCTCCCGAATGCTAAGCAATGATCTAGACCAGGGATGAGCAACACGCGGCCCGCGGGCCGCTTGCGGCCCGTTAAACTTGTCTATGCGGCCCGCCAAGCATTTCTAAAATTGAATTTATTTTATCCACTTTCTCCCATCAATATATTGTTATAAAATTAATTAAAATAAAATTGTAGTACAGACTATAAACCGAAACAATTTTATGTTACGGTTAGGTTTTCCTACAATTTTTTTAAACTTTCAAATTTGTAATACATAATAGCCCATCGGAAATGCAAACAAAACAACGGAAGGTTGCAGATGAGCACAGGCATTTCCAAGAAAAGTGGAAATTTGATTATTATTTCACTTTCGTCAAAGATAAAGCTGTATGCTTAATATGTTCAGAGACTGTGTCGACATTAAAAGAATATAACATAAAAAGGCATTACGATACAAAACATGAACAATAATATAAAAACGTAACAGGACAACTCCGTATAGATAAGTTTAATCAAATACTGGCAAAAAAAAGGAAATCTTTGCGGACGGAGAGATGATAAAAGAATGACTGCTGTTGTAGAAATAGCATTTCCTGATAAAATAAATTTTATTTCAAACATTAGTTTATCAAGATCAAGACTGAGTGATGCACGAAAGTGTTACTTTATGTGCGGCCCGCCAAAAAATTTTAAATTTGAAATTGGCCCGTTGATTAAAAAGGTTGCTCACCCCTGATCTAGACCACTAGACCATGCCGCTCGGTGTCGAGAAAGGAAATTTAGAGGGTATTTATACAAAAGGGTTGTTAGTAAAATAGATGTGATAGAAAGAAAAGTAGTAAGAGTAAGGATGATGACATTGGTTGTATAAATACGTAGAATTGAATAGATAGGAAAGTACAGAATTCAGAAGAAAGCAATTAAGGGTAAAATCAGCTATTAGTAAGGGGTGCATGCGGGTACAGGTGAGTGTGAAATTCTAGGTAAAAATATCGATAGTGGAACAATAGAAAGGAACAAAGGCATGCACAAGATAAGAAGAAGTCTATATAAAAATGATACTTACAAACACAATAAGAAAAATAAATTTGAAATAAAATATACAAAATATTTACAAAAAGTGCGTTTACCGCCACATATCCATAGTAAAATTATTATTAATTTTATTAAAAATAATGATTCAAAGTTCGTTGACGAATTTTAATTAATTAACGATATTCATTTGATAAAATATTCGAGGTTTTTGACCTACAAGTGGTTCAATTTCAAAATATTTCTGTAATTAGTGATGTTTTCAATGCTTTTGAATTTTCTGCTTTTATGGACACATGATCCTAAAGAGAGTAAGTGAGAAACTGCACGTCTTCTCAACAAAAAAAAAAAAACAAAGATTTGGCTGAATGTGAATGATAAGATGTTATTGTTGCTTTTACTTGCTAATATTACATTTATAGTAGGAAAAACCTGTTTTAGAATTTTCAATTTCACTAAGTACTTAATACTAGAGCGAGTGTTGTAGTTTGCTCACTACGGTTTTACTTATTTGGAAATTATGCACCCTTATTTGCAAATTTCGAAAAAAAGTTGTTAGAATAGCTTTTATCTTGTTAAATTCATAAAATAAAAATAAATTGTCGAAAAATATTCCGTACGTCTTTTGGAACTAATTGTGGAGTGGTTATTTGTGTTACACAAAGTAAGAATTCCGCGAGGTTCTCGTTTAAAAACATTGTCCTAGAACAATTCTTAAAATAACGATTTATATACATACAATTTCCCAAAATTATTTGCAACATCACAAAGCTAAGTACTAAGTAAAGCTACTGCAGCTCATACTCGTAAAATTCACTTTTGATGAAGTGTATAATCTGAAGGTATGCATTGTATAAGGCGGGCATAAATATTATTTTAATGGAAGTAAAAGTAACAATAATAAAATTCTTAACCAACAACCATTAGTTTTGTTAAAATTACCGTGAATTATTAGTTTGTAACAGTTCAACTATGTCGTCTAACAAGCTTTAATTTGTATCTACAGTTATGAATACACATAATTTTAAATGAGGATGGGAAATTGCGACATCCACTGATGAGGGATGAACAGATGAAATTATAAGGATTCTAAAGATCGTGACTTAAGGGTAGTCTTGCTAACTGGGAAAGTTAACAGTTAGTTTGTATTGTCTATATATTGAAGAATAAACTATTAAAGAAACAAATATTTTTATCAAATAGAAAAGGAAAAACCGACTACAAAAATGTAGAGTAAATAGGTTTACTTAATCAAAGACGTAGACCAGAACCACAGAACATTGTTTATAACATAGCTGTGTACCTCTTGTTAATCGTCATTTAGTATAAAAGAAGTTCTTATTGAATTAAACAACTGCGTTCCAAAAATAAATAGTTGCGGACATTACAGTATTGTTTCGATAAACATTGCCTTGAAACATAATATTGTAGTGTCTACAAAAAAAATATTTTTGAAACTGAATTTTTGATCTGAAACATCCATAGGCGCGGGTAAACCGGATTGTTGGCGTGGCGATCGTGGCGATTGCATGCCGTGGCGACGCTCGCCATGTGCAAGCGCCTGTGCGATTGTCTTTCCAGTCGGTTCGACGGTGTCGTTTACTATATAGTAAACTAGAAGATGGAAGTGAATTAATTGTGATTGTTGTGTACATTTCATCTAATAAAAAAATTAATGATATTTTATTTTTACATGAGAAATTATTTCCGTACAGTCACAGAGGTTCAATAATTTTTAAAACCAATAATTTTATGGTCTACAATTTTTGTCTGAAGTATTTTTATGATAAAACTTACCGTTTTGCTGAAAATCGCGAAAAACTCATTTTTTTGACCTTTAATGTTGAATAAAAAGTTTTCCATACAGAGGAAAGATGGGGAACTTTAAAATTTTATTTTTAATCATATTTTAAACAATCTTACTGATTTTCAGCTTGGTGGGAGTTTATGTAGCTTCGACTGTCTAAATTGACCGGACTATAGCTAATTTACTTTTCTGATGTAATTGGCACCCAATTGGTGCATAATTACCATATACATATATTATAAATTAAAAATCAAGGAAAATTATTTCAAGGGAAGAAGTTAATTAATTATCGCGTTCTTATGTTTTCGTACCAATTTTTCGTCTAAGTATTTAAGATACTAACTCAAAGTCAAAACATAGTCCTTCCGTCGATTGAAAATGAACAGTAATCTCATTATAATAGAAAATATTTAGTAGTGGGTGGGTAATTAAATTACGGATATTACTGTCGATCAATCAAATCAAAAATAACTTGTGTAAATTAGCGGGCTAACGACATGCTGGCTGATTATTATTGACGGCAAGTATCTGGAAGGTGGCCAATTGTACAGTTGAAAGAAAATATTCCGAAAATTTCCAACTCTACAGTAGGTACTTAAGTAGTCTGCGGTTCGACGTGCAAAGATACGGTGTTCGCTAATTGCTAGTTAGTAATGTACGTAAATAAGCAAAACACCGACGAAAATACATACTTTCTATGTCGTTTAGATATTCTGCAATATTATTTATCATTTTGGCATGGAATTCGAAGTGAGTCAACGCCTTGAACTAATTATTATTGACAGACTTTCCAAGTTAAAAAATAACACGGTGCGTCACTCGTAGGTGTACAATAGTTATCTTTATGGACAAAATTCCTTATCTACTGATATTTACGTTTGTCTGTCATCTCCCAATCAACTATTTGTCAGGAACACTTTTCTAAGACTTGGTAGTTGCTTGCTTAATGAAAGATTTATTGCTCGAACCAGGACATAAGATTAAATGAAAATAATTAGTTGTTAAATGGAGTGTTAAGTTTAATTCACTTTTAAAACTGAACGAATTAGGGTCATTTATCCCAGAGCAGAGTATTTGAAGTTCTCTTTATTTAATTTCAGTCCTTAAGCCATTTCAATAAGTGCTTTAAGCATTTTGATGAATTTATAGACCATTTGGTTTAATGAATGCATACTTAAGTGTGATTAAAGCCCCTTTCACAAGTGCCTCAAGCTTTTTCACGTATTCGAAGTCTTTTTGGTTTAATTCAAGTCCTCATATGTATTGGAAGCTTATTGCATAAGTGCTTCAAAACTTTTGATGTATTTGAAGCCCTTTTGGTTTAATTTAAGCCGCTACAGTGAGCTTAAAGCCGTTTCAGTAAGTGCTTCAAGTGTTTTAATGTATTTGAAGCCCTCCAGGTTTAATGTAAGTCTGTATAATGTTCTAAGAGCTATTTCAACAAGTGTATTAAGCGTTTTAATGCATTTGGAGCTCATTTGGTTTAATCTAAATACACTTTTTAACAAAACTATTACTTGGGTTTGAGATCATTAATAGTTTGTTTTTAAAAAAATTTAATTATCATGAAAAATTAAAAAGAAAACGTGCTCGGGCGCCACTTTGCCAAACAAAGAAAAGAATGAATGCAACGAAAAACTTTATTGAGCACCGGGTAGTGCATCGGTGGTTCCTGCAGAATCCTGACAGTCGAGAGAGCTCAAAGCTCTCTTAAAAAAACACAAAAAAAACAACTTGAAGAGTATATTGAGAAATTACAAAAAGATAACGACACACTTACAAAAGTAGCCCACCCAAAAATGTTCCCTGCGCCAGTGATGGAACTCCCGCTGGACTTCGGGTGTAGAGGGGACTTTTATGTGCGATGGAGACCAGACAATAGTCGAGATTTTGAGGACCAACCTTGATGTATAATCAATGCTGCCTGCAGGTCTTAAATGCGTTATTTGGCTAGGGTTGGTCCTAGAGAGTATGAAATAATCCCCTTGTTTTTGGGCGTCCTCCAGCGGTCTTCGCCCCAACCCGTAATCCCAGCGTTGGAGTCCTTCGGGAACCTAATTAGGGGTGGATGGGCTGACGGATACGATGCACAAAAAAAAATAAAAATAATAAGTTGTTCTAAAACAAAAAATTATGACAAGTTAAACATTAATTTGGCATTGAAGATGCCTAATATAAAATAATAAAAAACAAAGGAAGGGTGTTAAGGAATAATAAGGGTGTCTTTAGTCAGATTAAACCTCAGTCACACAATATTTACCGAGATACCATAAAAAATATTAGAAGAACAAAAATATGTAAATATAAAGTGGGGGAAGAATTTAACTAATTGATCAAATTAAAAACTTGCCACAAGGGCCAAAAGATTACGAAGATAAAGACAAATGTTCAAAAAAGACGCCACGTGGCAACAAAATTTCGAGAAAACAAAAAAAATTCAAATAAAAATGGGTGCATTGCAAAAATGAGGTTAAACGAAATAATTAATTTAAATGAATCTAAATAGACAATTAAAATAAAAAGGTAACTAGATTAGAAATAAAAAATTTTCACTAAAACCCTAACAGAAGAACACACACACACACGTCACGTCAGTGTCAAGGATCGAGGAAGAAGACCTCGAGCACCGACCGGAAAATTTCATCGATCTCTCCATCGATTCCTTAGCCCTGCGCGAAGGTTGTTAGCCTTGATGATAAGACGGAAGGTCGATCAACATTAAGAAATAATCAACAAAACTGAACCAAGACAAAGACAAACTGAATCGAAATAAATAAAACTTCAGTAACGGGATTTTTCATAGAAAAAAAACGTTACAACTTAAGTGTGATTACAGCTCATTTCACAAGTGCTTCAAGCGTTTTTTATCTATTCGAAGGCTCTTTGGTTTAATTAAAGTCCTCATATGTGTTTGAAACTCATTTTATAAGTGCTTCAAGGCTTTTGATGTATTTGAAGCCCTTTTGGTTTAATTTAAGCCCTTACAGTGAGCTTAAAGGCGTTTCAGTAAGTGCTTCAAGTGTTTTAATGCATTGGAAGCCCTACAGGTTTAATGTAAGTCTGTATAATGTTCTAAAAGCTATTTCAACAAGTGTATTAAGCGTTTTAATGCATTTGGAGCTCATTTCGTTTAATCGAAATACACTTAAGTGTGATTACAGCTAATTTCACAAGTGCTTCAAGCTTTTTTTATCTATTCGAAGGCTCTTTGGTTTAATTAAAGTCCTCATATGTGTTTGAAACTCATTTTATAAGTACTTCAAAGCTTTTGACGTATTTGAAGCCCTTTTGATTTAATTTAAGCCCCTACAGTGAGCTTAAAGCCGTTTCAGTAAGTGCTGTAAGTGTTTTAATGCATTTGAAGCCCTCCAGGTTTAATGTAAGTCTGTATTATGCATTTGGAGCTCATTTCGTTTAATCGAAATACACTTAAGTGTGATTACAGCTCATTTCACAAGAGCTTCAAGCTTTTTTTATCTATTCGAAAGCTCTTTGGTTTATTTAAAGTCCTCATATGTGTTTGAAACTCATTTTATAAGTGCTTCAAAGCTTTTGATGTATTTGAAGCCCTTTTGATTTAATTTAAGCCCCTACAGTGAGCTGAAAGCCGTTTCAGTAAGTGCTGCAAGTGTTTTAATGCATTTGAAGCCCTTCAGGTTTAATGTAAGTCTGTATAATGCATTTGGAGCTCATTTCGTTTAATCGAAATACACTTAAGTGTGATTACAGCTCATTTCACAAGAGCTTCAAGCTTTTTTTATCTATTCGAAAGTTCTTTGGTTTATTTAAAGTCCTCATATGTGTTTGAAACTCATTTTATAAGTGCTTCAAAGCTTTTGATGTATTTGAAGCCCTTTTGATTTAATTTAAGCCCCTACAGTGAGCTTAAAGCCGTTTCAGTAAGTGCTGTAAGTGTTTTAATGCATTTGAAGCCCTCCAGGTTTAATGTAAGTCTGTATAATGCATTTGGAGCTCATTTCGTTTAATCGAAATACACTTAAGTGTGATTACAGCTCATTTCACAAGTGCTTCAAGCTTTTTTTATCTATTCGAAGGCTCTTTGGTTTAATTAAAGTCCTCATATGTGTTTGAAACTCATTTTATAAGTGCTTCAAAGCTTTTGATGTATTTGAAGCCCTTTTGATTTAATTTAAGCCCCTACAGTGAGCTTAAAGCCGTTTCAGTAAGTGCTGTAAGTGTTTTAATGCATTTGAAGCCCTCCAGGTTTAATGTAAGTCTGTATAATGCATTTGGAGCTCATTTCGTTTAATCGAAATACACTTAAGTGTGATTACAGCTCATTTCAAAAGGGTGCTTCAAGCTTTTGGTTTATCCTATTCCGGAAAGTTTTTTTCCCTTTGGTTTAAATTAAAGTCCTCTTTTAATGGTGTTTGGAAGTTTTTTATTTTGTTTTTAATTTTGGCTTCAAAACTTTTGGGATTTTATTTTAAGCCCTTTTGGTTTTAATTTTTTAAAGCCCCTATACTGTACATAAAGCCATTTCAGTAAGTTATTTAAGTTTTTTATGTACTTGAAGGCCATTTGGTTTAAACGAAGCACTTTTAAATGTGATCAAAGCCCTTACAAGAGTGCTTCAGCTTTTTTAATGTATTCGAGGCCTCCTGGTTTAATTAAAGTCCATTAGGATGTGTTCGAAGTTCTTTCTGTAAATGCTTCAAAGCTTTTAATGTATTTGAAGCCATTTTGTTTTAATTTAAGCCCTGAAAATTATTCTCGAAGTTTTATCACATGTGCTTTAAGTTTTTTTCCAAGTGCTTCAAAACTTTTGATACATTTACAGTCCATTTTTAGTTTAATTAAAATGTCTATAGGCTCGTTTGAGGCACCTTTTAAAATTGCTTAAGCCTTTTGATATATTTCAACTTTTTTTTCTTCATGTCCTTATAAGTATACACGAAGTTTCTTTCATTAGTGCTTCTAGTCTATGGATGTTTGTAGCCCCTTCGTGTATTTGAAGCTTCTATAATAAGTGTTCTTGAAGCTCTTTTCACGAATATGTACTTCAAGCCTTTCGATGCTATTCAAGACTTCGTGTTTTGGATAAAGCCCTCAAAGGGTTTTTATACAATATACGCATGCATATACTTTTATCCCTGCATCTCACCCTCACAGTTTTAAATGTTAACTGTATCTATTAAGCAAGTATTTGTTAACTGAAAAAAGGTATCGTATTTGTCAAAATACTATTTCATTATTTGTTAATTTGGAAAAGCTTTCCAAGTTGCGTAAAAACTTTAGATATTGACTTTTTTTATATAGATAGCTAATACATCAGAGTAGAAAAGGTATATTATTGCCGTCACCATGGATTTCAAGGGTAACATTGTTAATTTTAAAACTGGATTTTTCAATCAGAAAATTGTTTCCAGGATATTTTATTGTAAACAGTAACTTCGAGTTTTACGTTCCGAATGGCAGAATAAGAGGAATTTAGTTAAATTTAAAAATCATAAAGATCAAATCATTTTCTTTTTCTTAACATTCCTTATAGAAAAAAGGTAACTACCTAGGTAAATAAATCGAGATGGTCGAGCGATTCCCAATTAACCTTGTTCGGCCCACTTGTAATCATCTAAATTTAATGCGGTCGTTCTAATAATAATTAGGATGTTCTAGGTTTAAAGTTACCTTCTCTCTCTCTCTAATCGCTAAGAAAAGTTGGCTGAGACTCACCTGTCAACGCAGCATATGATGCTTCGGGAACACGGTGACTCATACGCAACATATTCGATGTATATTACGGTTTTCAGTTAGTTCAGTAGACGGCACGGGAACGCGTTAGCAATAATTTGGAATTTTTGAATTGCTAAGCGAATTGTTGTTTGTTGGCGCTAAATAACCCGTTATTGTTATTGGACTTTCTTTTTGGCTTGAGTTTTGAATTGTGCTACAGTTTGTTTGTAGATATTATTTATTTGCAGTTCTTTTGTTACGTTGTCACGTAACTAACCTTCTTCGGTTTTCCGATTGGATTGCTATTTTGGGTGGTGAACCTAACTTTTTTATTTACGGAAGAGGTATGTTGCACTTTGACAATTTTTAATGTTGTGATAGATATTGAAATTCTTTAATTAGGGTAACCATTTTGATCGTACCGTAATGCGGTACAGACAACATCCATTTTATATAATACTAGAAACAATAACCGGCGTTGCCCGGTTAAGAATATATTACACGTTTGATGGAACATTCTAGAAAATTCGCGAATTTAGAACTATCCAGAACATCCCATTCATCATTGTCATCCCCACTCCGTGCTGTTTGTTGGGTGAGTAATGACATCAGTAGACGCCTGGCGGGGATGACTAATCGATTGATAATAATTGATCAGTTATTATCGACCACTGAGAGTTGAAGATTATTACAGTACTAATATCGCTATTAAAAAATGGGGGTTGATCGTAGAGAGGTGAAAATGAAAGGTTGTATGTATTTTTGTATGCTGTATCATAAAAACAAAAAATTTTGTCTAAAAAATTAAAAAAAAATTACGGGTGAACCACCCTTAACATTTATGGGGATGAAAAATAGATGTTGCCCGATTCGCAGACCTAACCGATATGCACACAAAATTTTACGAAAATCGGTCGAGCCATTTCGGAGGAGTTTAGTTACATACACCGTGACACGGGAATTTTATATATTAGATTAATTTATTTAATTTCAAGTGGAGGTAAATATAAAAGTAAATAGGAATACAAAATATATAGAATTACAAAGTATTATACAAATATGCGAAATTTTTATGGATAATTTTAATGAATTAAAAATATTATAAAATAGATAACACTTAAACACTAATAACAAGTATATATTAAAACTACTTGCTTAAATTATTATCAACTAGGGGCGTTAATAATGACAGGGACCCTTAATAAGGCATTAGGGTAAGTGATAGCGGTAACCCGCTACGCCCCCCTAACCCTACTGACTCGCTGGCTCGGTCTCCTTTTTTTACTACCTTATTTCTTAATCAGTTGTTCTTATAATCATCCACATAGTGCTCTTTTAGTTACCCCCAACCGGAACTTTGGAAGTTGGTCACTGCCTACATATACCGTGCAAATATGTCGAAGTTCCCGGTGGCGGTTTCCTGGTCAGTATTTGCGTTGCGTCGTATAACAATAATAAATAAAAATTTGTGACCCAGTTTACTGTGTAAAAAAGTTTCAACAAAACATATCTCGAAATAAAGGAAATTTAAAAAGAAATATAATTTTTCTAAAATTTTGAGCACTATGTGACAGTAATAAAAAAAAATACCGGCCAAGTGCGAGTCGAACTCGCGCACCGAGGGTTCCGTACAAACCTGTATATATGTGATGTAACTAAAAATTTAAGGTTTTCGGAATTTTTCCTTTATATGTGCTATAAGACATTGCTTCATGCCAAATTTCAAGATTCTGAGTTCACGGGAAGTACCCTGTAGGTTTTGATTCGAAAATTTGCGGAAATTTGCGGCATAAACGGCTGTATCTTTTGATTTCGTTGGCTTAGAAGTTTGATTTTTTCACAGCTCCAAGGGTCAACAGACCTGAGTATTTGGTATAAATTTTAGCTTGATACCTCAACCTGAAAATCAGTGAGATTGTTTAAAATATGATTAAAAATAAAATTTGAAAGTTCCCCAACTTTCCCCTGTATGGAAAAAATTTTATTCAAGGTTAAAGGTCAAAAAAATTAGTTTTTCGCGATTTTCAGCAAAACGGTAAGTTTTATCATAAAATTACCCCAGACAAAAATTGTAGATCATAAAATTATCTATAAAATATCTCTAAAATACCCCAAAAAAGCTATGTGACACATAAATCCTCAAGAACTAGAAAATATTTAGTACAAATAGAAAAAAGATTGTAGAGAAAAATTTTTCCCCAGAAGAATTCCCCTGAAAAATATATCCCCAAAAAATGCCCCAAAGGAAAAAACCCTATTTTTTGGGGAAAATCCCTTAATCTGGCAACCCTGAGACTAACAGTATTTCATTTATTGGGCACACTGACATAAAGCAGGTATAAGACCCTAGCCACGCATACAATTCAACAGGGACAGATGTCTCGAGGTTACACTGGTGTATAAAATAAGGGATTAGGTTTCATTTAACCTGATATCTCAGAAACGGTGGCTCTTAGGAAAAAAAATATTAATACATATTTTATAGATAATTGTATGATCTACAATTTTTGTCTGAAGTATTTTTATGATAAAACTTACCGTTTTGCTGAAAATCGCGAAAAACTCATTTATTTGACCTTTAACCTTGAATAAAATTTTTTCCATACAGGGGAAAGACGGGAAACTTTCAAATTTTATTTTTAATCATATTTCAAACAATCTTACTGATTTTCAGCTTGGTGGGAATTTATGTAGCTTCGAATGTCTAAATTGACCGGACTAAAATGACAAAATCACGTAGAAAAACAAGAAAAACTATTTTATAACGTTTTGGAGCAACTTCTTTATTTGACCTTTGCGGACCATGAAGTTTATACGGATGGACTCAACTCGAAGAGTTGAGTCGAATGAAGTAGTCAGTGACCCCCTAGCGGTGGACCGCTAAGCCGAATGTCAGCCCAACGCTTTACTAAGAAGACTTTTCGAATAAATTATTTTGCTTCTATGTGAAAAATACCAAGGCTAAATTTGCTAGACCAAGAACAAGAGAGAAAAAGGTTAGAACAGATTATTCTTCGTAAATCTTGAATAATTTTTTCTTCGAGGTCATTTGATACCAAAAGGCCCTTTCTATAATCTAACGTTTACTTTTACTACTACCTGTGTGTTTTAATTTTTTTCCCTAAGAAGTTGTTATTATTATTGTTCTTCTTTAAAGGCTAACTTACTCTTGACACCCTGTTGTTACATATTTATTGCATCATTAAACCCAAACAATTCGAAAGTTTGTAAGCAAGCACGACCACACGGTACATATACACAACACACGGAGTTTCTGGTGGAATTATCGAACTATAAGCGATTATTTAAACAACCGCCGAAGGAGTTACCACTCTCCCGGCGGAATTCTATTCGAAGAGTTCTATTATGCAACGGCGAACAGTTTGCAAAGTTTGCTTGATGCAACACAAAGCGTGGTAATCGAAAAGAGTCCATCAAGTGTTTTGCCTCTCAGTTCGTTCGTTTGTCCATTCGTTCGTAAGTTCGTTCGTTCTCAGAGAGTTTATCTCCAGAACAAGAGTTAGACGAACTTTCGAAACAACTAAACTCTTGGAACACAGGAGAACGACGACGACGACGGTGAAAATAAAGTTCTAAAGATGCGCCAACCGAACAATTGTCTCGTCTTTAGTACACCGTTTCACCCTTATTTGAGACTGATGATCTCAAAGTTCTTTCACTGAAGAGCGATACAAATTAAGTCCCTGTTGTCCCCGTTCTATTCTGAATTTTTACTCTTCTGCAATGTTTGTAGGATCGTAGTATAAAAGTTTTGTGATTTTCCACTACAGTTTAATTATTAGATACAAAATGCAACGTAATGTAATATTCCAAACTTAACCGATACATGGGACTGAGTGATAACCGTAATAAGTCGAGTTTAGGGGAATAATAAATATAAAACTCAACAGATTGAGGTCAAGCGAGGAGAGATGATGCACTATTAAAACTATTAATAGCATGACTTTTTCCAAAATGCCTTTTTTTGCCGCCATTCCCTAATAGGGTTAATAAGATGACGCATTATGGGTAGGAGAGACGGCTTATAGAAACATAAACGTTGAAGTGGAAAGATGCATAATTTTGCTAAAAAGTTAGATTAAAATATTGAGTTGGCTGTTACCTTGTGATAAGTTATCAAAATGAAATTAAAAATAAAAACACTAACTTTGTTTTTCATCACTTTATTTTGTAAATTGCTAATATAGTTTCGGCAACACAGTTGCCATTATCAAGCGGTACAGTTTGAATAAGTTTAGGTATGTTGTAGTCGATATAAATTTATACCTTATAATACAATTTGGAATTACCCCTTATAATTATCTAAACGTGTTAAAAAGTATGGAATGGTACGTTTCTACCTGCTCGTTTAACAAATGGCCCTTATCTGAAATATTAGCTTTATAAATTTCTAGGGCTTCCAGAATATTTAGTTTAAATCCTTTATTTTCTTTATGCAGTATTTGCAGATTTTCTATGGTTGTAAATTGATGATTTGAATCAAAAAAGTGATTTGCAAAATTTGAATTGGTGTTTTGTAATTTATAGGAACAAAGGTGTTCATCAAAGCGAATTTTTAAGGTTCTTCCAGTTTTTCCTAGGTAAAAGGCTTCACATTCTGAACATTGAAGCTTATATACTCCTGTTTTTTCGTATTTATTGATTGGATTTTTAGGATTGAAAAACAAATTTTTTTGGTTTAAACCTGACTGTTATATTGTTTTTGTGTAGAATATTAGCAATTTATGTGGAGATATTATCAAAATATGTTAGAGACATATATTTTCTGTTATTATCTTTTGCATATGGGTATATATATGTTATACAGTGTGGCCCATTTGGAATTAGGACTCCTTTATAAAGTCGCTGTTTTTAGTCCGGTTTTGATAAACTTTTTCCAGATTATTGCTCATGGAAAGCTGCATTTTGTGGAAAATTGATAGATTGCTATCGCAAAAATCAAGGCCTACTGTGCAATTTCTTTGAAGCGAAAATGCGAAAAGTACTATTAGCGATTTTTTCACGTGAAAACTAGTTACACCACTGTATTCAGTGACCCCTAAAATGGGTCTGTATCAAATTTCATCCGAAAATACCGCATATTAATAATTTTAAAAATTAATTTATACACGAAAATGTAGTGTGAAGATCAACGTTTATTCACTTATTTCATGAGTTATTTGATCTTCACACTGCATTTTCGTGTATAAATTAATTTTTAAAATTATTATATATAAGAGCATTATTGAAACCTAATGTTATCTCTATATCTCCACACACTAGTACAAAAAAATAAAAAAGTATACATTATAGTCTTTATAATTTTCCATCTGTTCTTCTATCTTTTCTAATTTCCTATTTTTCTCTTCATTCAAGTATACAAATATTACTATCCATTTTCCCCTTTGCTTTCTACCGTCTACTACTATCACTCCCTTTTCTTTTTCATTATCTTCTACCTTTATTTCTTTCCCCCCTTTGCTCTTCCCTTTTTTCTTAATCTTACCGCACTATAATTATTCCAATTGTAATCACAGTCCATCTTGCTCTCTAGGCATTCCATATCTTTTTCCTCCACCCACGTCTCACTTAATAATACCATTTCATAATTTTTTTAACTCCTCCCAAAAACATCTTTCTTTGTTCTTCAACCCCGCCACATTCCATGCCATAGTCGTCATCTTCTTCGTTCTATTTTTGAACTGTGTTCTATTTTTTATCTTCCACTTCGTCTTTTCTCCTGTCGAAACCCCATGCCTTTCTTCTTATTTTCCCCTTCTACCAATTTTTCTTCTTCATTCCATATCCATACTTGGTCTTCTATATTTAATTTCTTATATCCCGCTTTGATTCTAATATCTGGTTTCTTTCTTCTTTCTTCTATTTTTTCCCTAATCCTTCTCTCTTCCTTTGTTAGGTCCTAGTTTATATATACATTGGTATCGTTAAGCTTTTTACTATATTACGTTTTTCTTCCAGACATGCTGCTTTAGCTCCAAATATCGCTGCCTTTATTTTCCATACTTTCTTTATTGTTACCTGGATTCCTAATTTCTCCCTTATATATTCTTCCACTTCTTTTTTCCATTCTCCTACACCAAGCTCTAACCCGTTTATGATAATGTTTGTTTTCCTTACTTCCCTATTTATTCTTTCCATTTCTTTATCTTTTTTTTGAGTCTGCTCTTATACTTCTCCTGTTCTTCGTTTACTCCCATTTTTCCAAGTACTTCTCCTTTTAGTATCTCCATTTCTTTGTTTATCTCTTCTAATTTCTCCTTAGTTTTTAGGTCCATTCCTTTTATTCTCTGTTTTACTATTTTATTTTCTTCCTGCACTTGTTTGGTCTTTTGGTTTAAATTTCTCCACCTTTTTTCTTCTTCTATCTCCCTTTTTTCTTGTTTTTCTATATTTTCTCTCCATCTCAAGGAGTTTTCTTCTCTATCTCTTCTAAGAAGCTCATAATTTCATTCATTCTACTCCTTTCACTGTTTTTCTGCTGTATATTTTTCTTTTTTATTCTTTTTTCATCTATTTCCATTGCCACCGTTTTCTTTTTATGCTTTCGTCCCCCTTGTCGTTGTTACTCAACCATCCATTATAGAACTTCCTGCCGAATTACTTCTATGTTTTTTCATATTTATTTTGCGTTTTTTTTTAATCTACTGTTTTTGTATTTAGTCTTCTTTTTTTCACCTTTGAGGAGTCGATATACTTATGTGGAAAAAAAATTTTCCTCTTTAGTCGCCAAAAAATTCACTATGTCACTCAAATTTTTTACTATCTTTCAAAAATCAGCCGTATTTAATCAGAACTTCCGCTATACTAACTACTATTCATGCCGAGCTCCAAACACGTGTAGCTGTGGTAGAGGTCGAACTTAAACTTCATTTTTAAAATTAATAATTAAAACTATTAATATGCGGTATTTTCGGATGAAATTTGGTACAGACCTATTTTAGGGGTCACTGAATACAGTGGTGTGATTAGTTTTCACGTAAAAAATCGCTAATAATACTTTTCGCATTTTCGCTTCAAAGAAATTGCGCAGTAGGTCTTGATTTTTGCGATAGCAATCTATCAATTTGCGACAAAATGCAGCTTTCCATGAACAATAATCTGGAAAAAAGTTTATCAAAATCGGACTTAAAACAGCGACTTTACAGAGGTGTACTAATTCCAAATGGGCCACACTGTATATATATGATAATGGCAACTGTGTTTCCGAAATTATAGTAGCAATTTAAAAAATAAAGTGATAAAAAACAAAGTTAGTGTTTTTATTTATAATTTTAAGTTAGATTAAGATTAACTATAATTTCTTTGTTTACCTATTTATGGTTCCTTTTTATAGCATTTTTAAATTTTGTTTTGAGGAAGTTTTAAAAGTTTAGAGGAAACAATTGTAGAGTGTTTGATTAATTAACAACGTTATAATTGATGGTTTAATGGGCAATGGTTTTTACTTTATTGTTTTAAATCCCAGTCTGTCATTTACTTACTTAGGTAGTTAAACAAAAACCTGCGTCGCCTTTTCTTACTAGGTAGGAGAGTCGACTTTTCTAAATGGAAATGAGAATTGACGCTTTCCAGATTAAACTGCCGAATAGATTGAATTCCACTTGGAATAGATAGCAACATAACCTAATTAATGCGTTTAAACAATCTACCTTTGTATTTTCGCTACAAAAATAATGAATGAACAGTTTAGGTGCAGTATTTGAAAACTCACTTACTTACAAATGAACAGATTACGATAGATTTGGTCGCAACTTGGGATATGACACCAGTATCTATATGCAAAGAAATTTTACAGCTGACTCACCGTGTTGCCTGTAAAGCCTCACACTAACAATTGCAAATGCATTTGAAAATAAGCTCGCGTCAACTTTCGTATCTTCGCTTTACCCTATATTATTACTTAATAGCAAAAACGAAAATTAAAGTATTTTGACGCGGAAGGTTTTATAAAATGTGACAATGTCGTCTAACGAGTCAAATTGTTTTTTGTAGTATGTTCATAATTTTTTACTCTTCGTTTTGTAGCAAAAATTGGCACTTTGTTTTAAGTTTGTTACTTCTGCAATTGAATTAAAGCCTTCTTTCAAGTTCGTAACTGTCATTTGATGTTCTGATTGAACTGGGTTTAAAAAATCTGATTGTTCAATATGTTGCTGTTACTCACACATTTCCATATACTCATTAATTGTTACATACTTTTTTTACGGTGAACGTCATTTATTGGTTTTTTGGCCATCGCCTAGTATTGGTTCACCTCCTTCCACAAGTTCGTAGATAGAGTCGTTTATCTATTGTTTCACCAACTGTCGTATCTTAGCAAAGGATCTTTCGCCCTCGTTACATTCCTTCAAAATCGTGCAGGAAAATTTGGTGAAGCATTGAATGAGGAGATCACTTTGACGAAGGAAGTACATCAATTCTAAATCATGGTTACCAGATCTACTATTGATATGTTTTCATTTGTTTCAATGTTTTGCGATTGTCTATAATAGACCTTCTCTTTATTGTATATTTGTCATTACCTAATAATTAGTTTGTTGGGATTTATTACTGTTTGCTCAGTGGCCATTGACCATCCTCCTCTTATCGGTTTTGAGTCATGGTAAAGCGCGAATACTGTACGTATTTTGTATCAAATTATCTGTCATGTCATCGTTTGTGTTATAGGTGCGGGAGACTGGCTCCTTTGCACATTCATCATGTTGCTAATAATAATTAATCACTGCAGTGGCATTTTTTTGTAGATCTGGTTTGTGGTGAGATTTATTTGCATCAGGTTGGCAATTTCTGGGTTTTCGTGCTGGTCCAAGTGTTTAGTAAAGTTTTCTTTTAGGTTGTTTAAATGGTCTATGAGTGGTGGTATGTCCATTTCTCTTTGAAGCTGGGTGTTTCTGACGAACCATGGGGCTCCGATGGCTGTTCTGATTATTTTATTCTGTAGGCTGCTGAGTGTCTTAGTTGGATTTGCGTGTTTCCAGATTATAGCTCCGTAGGTGATAATGGGGCGGATGTAAACCTTGTATATTCTGATTTTGAGTCTGTTGCTAAGTTTGCTGTTTTTGCATAATAGTGGGTAAAGCATTTTATATGCCGCGTGTCCTTTCCCTCTTGTGCGGGTGATGTGTTTTTTGTAGCTTAGTTTTTTATCTAGTGTGACTCCTAGATATTTTATGTCGTCTTTGAGTTGGATTTTTGTGTTTTTGAAGTAGATGTCAGTGGCTGGAACTCTGCTTTTCCTGTTAAAGCAGATGGCTTCCGTCTTATTTTCATTTATTTTTATTCGCCAGGCTCTCAAACATTTTTCCAGTTCTAATAGATACTTGTTTATTCTTTTGACTGTGCGGATCCTTACTTGTGCTTGAGCCGCGATTAGTGTGTCGTCTGCGTATTGTGCGAGGAAAATGTTGTCTTTGATTGGAATATCAGCCGTGTATAGAAGGTAGAGGACTGGTCCTAGGAGGGAGCCTTGTGGGACTCCTGCTTCTGGTGTTCTGGGTGTGGATCTGTTGTTGTCGATTTTTATATGGAATTGTCTGTCCGTTAGGTAGGAGTGAAGTAGTTGTATCATGCCTGTGGAGATTTGTTGATAGTTAAGTTTAGTGATGAGTCCTTGAATCCATACTTTGTCAAAGGCTTTTTCAATGTCAAGGATGACTGCTGTGGTTGTTCTTCCTGTGTTCATGCCTTTAGTAATGTAGGTGGCCACTCTGGTGAGTTGTTGAACGGTGGAGTGTCTTTTCCGGAATCCGAATTGGTGGTTTGGCAATGTATTCTTTTCTGCTATTTCGATGTGGAGGTGTTTGAGGATGATTGCTTCTATTATCTTACTTGTTGTTTTAAGTAGGCTGATGGGGCGGTAGCTTTCAGGTTTGTCTGGTGGTTTATTTGGTTTCGGTATCATTATGATGTCTGAGATTTTCCATGTTTTTGGGAAGTAGTGTAGTTTAAAGATGTTGTTGCAGATGTCCGTGATGGCTTCAATTCCTTTTGGAGGGAGTTCTTTGAGTGTTCGGTAGGTTATGTTGTCTGGTCCTGGGGCTTTTCTGTTGCTTTTTTGTTTAATAATTTCTTTTATTTCTTCTGTGGTGGTAGTGATGAGTGGTTCTGCTGTGGTTTCGTGGATTATTTTCTGGGCCATGTTGTTGATGTGTGTTTCGTAGTTGATGTGTTGAAGGACGTCATCTATTGGATTTGGCTTAAATTGTTTTTCGAGATGTTTTGCTAGGAACTCGGCTTTTTCTTGATTGGTGATTATGAATGTGCTGTTGTCAGTTTTTAGGGGTCCTATTTCACTTTTCTTCTTTTTGAGACTTCTGGCTATTGTATGTAGGGTGATGGTGGTTTCTTCTGCTTCGTTGAGTTTTTCTTCCCATTTCGAGTTGTGGTAGTCTCTTAGTTGTGTTTTGACTTCGTTTGTGAGTTTGTTTAAGTTTATCTTGTCTTGAGGGTCGTATGTTAGGAAGTACTTTTTCCTGGCTTTTCTCTTTTCTTTGATTAATTCTATGATGGTAAAAAATCTGATTGTTCAATATGTTGCTGTTACTCACACATTTCCATATACTCATTAATTGTTATATACTTTTTTTACGGTGAACGTCATTAATTGGTTTTTTTGCCATCGCCTAGTATTGGTTCACCTCCTTCCACAAGTTCGTAGATAGAGTCGTTTATCTATTGTTTCACCAACTGTCGTATCTTAGCAAAGGATCTTTCGCCCTCGTTACATTCCTTCAAAATCGTGCAGGAAAATTTGGTGAAGCATTGAATGAGGAGATCACTTTGACGAAGGAAGTACATCAATTCTAAATCATGGTTACCAGATCTACTATTGATATGTTTTCATTTGTTTCAATGTTTTGCGATTGTCTATAACAGACCTTCTCTTTATTGTATATTTGTCATTACCTAATAATTAGTTTGTTGGGATTTATTACTGTTTGCTCAGTGGCCATTGACCATCCTCCTCTTATCGGTTTTGAGTCATGGTAAAGCGCGAATACTGTACGTATTTTGTATCAAATTATCTAACAGGGTACTTGTTTTTATAAATATCCCTTAGTTACGGTTGATACAATTTATTTTATATCAGGATTTGAAAGAAATCTCCAACCCTGACACAGTTTTACAACTTTATAAAACTGATAAAAGTTGCTCAATTTAAATGGACTTATTACATATCCAAAACTTTTCAAATTATCTGTATCTGTATTAGAAATGGAATTCTGATAATTGAATGCATTTGAAATGAAAGCGTTTTTAATTGATACTGATGATTCTCTTTGTATTGTTTCAGAAGCTGAAAATCATATGGATGGATGTTCAGGAAATTAAAAAAGTTGTTTCCAATTCTCCAAAATCGAAGAACAGCCAAAAGTAAGTGGACAGCATAATTAATTTTTATGTATCTACTGTTTACTGAAACAGAAATATAAAAGGCAGCGTATTTTACAAATGAACAAAATTGGATACAAAAGCGTTTAAATCTATTTTCTGTATACAATTTCCACCTGTATTTTTTCTTTTCATATCTAAATTCCCAGCCTATGAAATACTATAATACTCTTTACTTCCACATTAAACAACATTATTCTTATTCTCCAATCTTTCTTACATAGTTTCTGTCCAATTTTCCACACCCCTTCCATGTTTACTGTACCCTTCGAAATTTATTTAGCAATATGAATGTCATCATCCCTATTATTATCATCCTTCCATCTTTATTATTAAAAAAATAATTCTTCAACAATAAATTTAGTTCCGAAATCTTCCTGTTTCATTGGCAACCCTAATGCGAAGATAATACATTTTTAAGAATAAAAGTACGTTATTGTTGATTATTCGAACGTTCGGACCCGGACATTTGCTATTTTATATCAGAAGTATCGAGTAAAAAAGCTAATGGTAAATACGTTATAGGTAAATGCTATTTTTCTATTGAGTTTTCTATAAGAAAAATTGAGACTTTTTGTGTATTTACGTAGTACATAATAAGCATGAGCTGTTAGTAAGTTTCATTGAACTTAGTAGATCTTTTAGAAAAGCTAGTTTTGACATCAAACGATCAATGTATCAAAAATAATAACAAATGAGTATTTTGCAACTTGATTTTTGAGTATCAGTCATAGTATATGCATAGTATCAGTTTAACCAGTTTAACTGAGTTTAACATTGTCAAACGTTTGACATTTGCTCGTAAAATTGAGTAAAAATCAAAGATTTCCATTTTGATACTTATAAACACTTCAAGTCTCGATTCCCATTTATGTAATAAGTTGCTCGCCTATATCTATCTATATAAATGAATTGGAAGGTTCTGTTATTATTGGTAATGTTATTTTTGTTCGGGCGGGTTTACTGTCAGCCATTTTATTACGATTTGTCGTATAAGGATGATGACGTTGAAGATCCGCAAGCCAAATATAGACAAGAATATGTAAAAGTATTTGGAACGATAAAGGACGATAGAACAGAAAGCGCTGAAATAACAAGCACTGATGAACTAATAATCGGCGATGAACTTTTGAGATTGAAAGCGGCCCTTGGAATTCCGTTTTAAATAAGAAATATAAAACTGATTACTTTGCATTCCTATGATATAACATATGTGCCTATATATTTTTTTATAGGCTTAAATTACATACATTCTTTGTGAATTATGTTGTTAAATGTTAAGGAAATAAAGATTAGTTTAGTGTACCTATCTGTTGACATAACTGTTGGGGCGATGTATGTATTTTACGTGGTTACCCTTACAAGTTTATTATTGTGAAACTTGAATATTTTGATATTTTTCGTGAACACGTGTAATAAATAAAACACTTCAACTACTATATATAACTAAAACTTTACCGAAATCTCCGGTAAGATGAATGTTTGTTGAGTTACAAGAAAAGGACCTGTTTCTAAGAGGGTTGAATTCGAACTGTCGTTAAAATGTTGTTTCTATGGTATGAAACCTACGAAAATGGTACGCTTACAAATATGATCTAGGTAACAAATAATACAATAGTATAGAAATCTCCAATCCAGATGACAATATCTATCGAATATCTACTGCATAAATATGGAAAGGCCTGATGTGCTTTCAATGAGGTTTTCAAAAACTTTCAGGCACCTACAGATTTGAAGATGCCGAAATACGGTAATAAAATTGTAATTTCCTTGTATGCAAACAAAATAAACACTCAATATAGATAAAATTGATTAGCAATAACAATAACTTTGTTAGTATTTTATAAATTTCATACACTGCAAATTGTTTGTAGGCTAATGAAACATCTTTTAAGACATGAGCTATAATATGAATCATGTAAAGTGGCTGCTCAGGCAATAAAACTGTCATCAAGTTTCGTTTGTTTACGGCTACGTACAATTATAATTTTGTTTTATTAATTAATTGAATCTACTGTTACTTGGTGGAAATTGATTCTAGAATTGGTGAAATACGTGTCAGGTGAATAATAAATTTAACTGTTTAATTTAATTGTCAATTTTTTTTATTACTACATTCGCCACTTTACATTATCCAGAGTACTTATACTTATAAACATGCTAAAAACACAAATAGTAAAAAAATGGCCTAAGAAAATACTTATTAGGAATAATGTATGTATCGATGTTTTAATGAATCAATTGGAAGTTAATTGTATTTCATTTCTATTTGATTCAGTTTTTTTGAAGTGAAAACTTCTATAATACCGTTGTGATTTGAAACTCGATGAAACGAAAAAGCGACAGTGAAAAGAGACAGAGTGGGAGAAAATGAGATAGGAAGCGCATCGTATCCCCTCCACTCGTGTTTACCAAGGCATAGTGAGAGTTTGCTTGGGCCTCAGCGTTGTACGTGTGTTAATACGTGTTTGTGCGCGCATGCGTAGTACAAAGCTTTAGGTTTGTATCACTATGATCATTACTAAAACCTACAATTATCCTCTTCCCGAAATTTTACATTCGTCTCATTATCTTTAAACCAAAATTTTTGAAGGTTCACTTCTACCACGTGTGAATTGCACACATGATTTTTTTTTATTTATGGAATTATTTTTAGGGGACCCTGTATGTAAGATGTTTTTTAAATGACTCGTTCTTCTATTCTATCCCGAATATTTAGTCATCACCAGTTGGTTATACTTATCTGAACGTTTTCGGGTTCTTTTGTGTTAGAAAATGATAAATGAACGTTTTCACGAATGTCTGACAGTCACAGAGACGTGTTTTCACTTTTTTTTTGTGCCCGAGTTGTGAGTTTTAAATATCTAGTTGACGATGTATTGCTCTTTCATTTCAATGACGTGAAACATTTTAAATCTAATTTATCATGGTAGAAATTGGTTACCTACTTACTGACTAAGGCATAACTTACATATGTGTACACATAGTGTGCGGAACGTCCCAGTTAAGATTGGTGCTTTAATGACAGGTTTTAGGTGCTTTACATTTAAGAAATATAACAAAGACAGTTCATTAAAGTATTTAAAATAACTGATTATTTAAAAAGTGGATAATTTGAAAGTAACACGATCTTTTACATAAAAAAAATGTGAGCCGTCACGGGACGCTTGGCAGAAATTGAAACATCAAGTTTGCACAAGTAATATGCATAAAGACAATATTAGGACAGGAACTAAATATGGCATAATGAAAAAATCAGATATTACGAATTTTTTCTCCAGCTAAAATCAATGGTAGTTAATCTTTATTGGTTTTAAAAATTATTGAACCTCTGTGACTGTACGGAAATAATTTCTCATGTAAAAATGAAATATCATTCATTTTTTTATTAGATGAAATGTACACAACGATCATAATTAATTGACTTCCATCTTCTAGTTTACTATAGTAAACGACACCGTCGAACCGAGTGGGAAGACAATCGCACAGGCGCTTGCGCTTGGCGAGCGTCACCACAGCGTGCAATCGCCACGATCGCCACGTCAACAATAAGGTTTATCCGCGCCTATAGACGTTTCACATCAAAATTCTTGCAATATGTTGAGGTAATTAGGAAAACAATAGATGAGGTATTAAATTGACAAACGATATATAAGAACTGCAGCTGAAAATATTTAATTAAAATTATATTATTAGGTACGTTTTTTTGTAAATAAGTTTGTTACAGAATATTTTCGCCATTTATGCCATTTTCGGCCAAATTATATTTGGTCTATTAAAAAATCCACTATGTAATTAAGAGATAGGTTTTAATTGATTTTAAATTATCCTGAAGCTGCTTCATTTTTAGAGTCATTATTACTTTCTAGCTAAAGTAGTTCTTTCTTCTACTGTTAAGTATCTACAAGATTATTATTTTTATATTTTTTTGATTTTGTGCTAGTTGCTGTTGTTGTTAGTTTTAAATGACGTTGATAAACAATTCCTTTAAGGCGTAAGTTTATTTTAGAGGTCAATGTTTTTAGAATGAGGTATAATGAATGCCATGTTAGTTATAATGAGCATGCGTATCTATGCATATTTACGCCACATTGAAAAAGGCAACGTTTCAAGCATGAGAGTTGTTCTTATAAATGTTTTAAGACATATTTCGGTAACTGGACGGACGACCCTTTTAAAACAGTTCTAATTAGAAGTAGGAGCTTTATTAAACAAAAAAGTTATCCATAGAGATTAACAAAAAACTTATTTCAGTCTAAATCTTACATAAAAACTGTTATCATGTATACGAGAGCGGATCAAATATTAACGAGTCTTTTTAAATTGAGCGCCGGATAGTTGTTCAAGGCGCATACGGGCGTTAGCAACTTGAAGTGGGGACATTAGGTGACACGGAAACGACTCGTCGTATTGCTGTGTTTGCTTGGTTAGTAGCTATCACAATGAGTGAGAAAGAGATGCATAGCAGCGTTGCGCAACGGATTATTATTAAGTTTCTTACACGTGAAAACGTCAAACCAGATAAAATTTTGCGCAGATTGCTGGCGCAGCTCGGAAATGAAAAGCTATCGTGGCAACGGGTAAAAGTTTGGTGCAAAGAATTTAACGAAGGGCGTAATCGTGTCGAAAATGTAAATCGTCCTCGTCGTCCGCGGACCAGCATATCGCCGGTTAACATTGTACGTGTTAGAAACCTTATTGAAGGGGACTATCACGCCACTGTGCTTCAGATATCTGTTGAACTCGGCGTCAGCTATGGGAGTGTCCACACAATAATAACGAAAAACTGAGGATTCCGAAAAATTTCAGCTCCTTGGGTCCCAAAGTTGCTGAGTGAAGTTCAAAAAGCTGTTCGAGTTCGCATCGCAGCTTTAACGCAGGCCCAAATCAGTGAAATGCACCAGACTCAGTCGGAGCACCATCCATATAGCCCAAACTTATCCCCTTGTGATTTCCACATGTTTGGGCCTTTAACAAAACTATACTTGGGTTTGTAATCAATAATAGTTTGTTATAAAAAAATTAAATATTATGTAATATTAACAAGAAAAAAAAAAGGGAAGGATTGGGGAAGTCTGTCGTCAAATGATAAGTCCGTTCACTCAACGCACCCCAGATACCATAAAAAAATTGAAATTATTAAAAAAATATTTTAAATAAATTTGAATAATGAAATAAATTACAAATGGCCTAAAAGATTGCCGAAATAAATTGTGATTTACAAAAAAATGCCTCGTGGCAACAAAAAAAAAGACTTGACAAAAAATAGTAAAAATTAATCAAAAAACAACAATCCAAAAGGGAGCTTCAAGAAGTTATGATCAATTAAAGTTAAGTAGTTGAATTTTGAAAAATTTAAGGAAAATATTAACAAATAAGTGGTTCACCAAATCAAGCACAGAACACAAAACAGGGAAACACACACACACGTCACGTCAGTGTGAAGGTTCGAGGACGAAGACCTCGAGCACCGACCGGAAAATTTCATCGATCCTTCCATCGATCGCGCAGTCCTGCGCGGTGGTTGCTAGCCTTGATGATAAGACGGAAGGTCGATCAAAATTAAGAAATAATCAATAAAACTGAACTAAGACAAAGACAAACTGAATCGAAATAAGTAAAACTTTAGTAACGGGATTTTTCATAAAAAAAAAAAAACGTTACAGGCCCCTCAAAGAATCACTAGGAGGCGAGCGATTTCAGACTGATGAACATGTGGAGGCGTTTGTGCGCAACTGCATAGAATCCCGCCCTGCTTATTTTTATGAAAACGAGATGAAAAAACTACCAATCCGTTGGGAAAAATGTATAACCAAAGAAGGGGGATATGTTGAAAAATAGAGAAAGTTGTGTTTTTGTGGAAATTTTCAAAATAAATGTTTTATGAATAAACGCTGTTTTTATTTTTGATCCATCCTCGTAGGTGCTTTTTCCTATCCTATCCTATCGTACTCTCTTTCGGTTCGTATTTTACTTTTTTTTCCTCTTCCTCCTTTTTTTATATCTTATCCTCTCTCGCTTTCCCTATCTCTTTTCGCTAAAATTCGTTTGAATAAGGTCAGACCATTACGTTCATTAATTACTTTTTTCCTTGTTCCCTCCTCTTATACATGTGCCACTGATTCACTCTTCTCTTAAGATGTACTACACAATCTTTTACCTTCTTCCATCCAAAACTTGTTCTCATTACACTAGTTCCCCGTTCTAATTTTATGATAAGCATTACCTACATATTTACGTAAGTTTAGGGAAAAAAAGAACACCATCACAAGTGTAATTTATTAAGTAATTTTTAACAATGTTTGCTATAATAGTACAATAGGTTATATTTTATTTAACGCGTTGGAAATCGCATGTTGGCAAACATTGTCGTTTCTTAGGAAATAAGTTTATTTAGTGTAGACAATTATTTGACTCACGAAATGGGGGCGGCATTTTTTCTAGGTGACACTAACGAGATGTTTACATTTAATAATAATAACGGAATCCATGTATGTAGGTAGCAGAGTTAAGTAAATATTGTGAAATGACATGGCATGACCTACGGACATTTGTTTGTTCTTAAGTCTGAAGAATACATCGCCTTCGCCTAGCGGTCATTTATAACAGTTATTCGGGTGAAAATTAGAAAGAAAAATTTGTATCGAAATTTTGGGAGTAACAAAAATTTTTGCCATAGCAATTTAACAGTAACATCCACTATGTTTAATGTAAATTTTTAAAAAGTAGGGATTTGTGATTTATTGTTAATAATACATAAGTAGCATTCCTGTGTTACTATTTGTGCACTTGGAAGTAGAATAATAAATTATTTAGTGGCCAGATGTCCACAATTTATGAGACATGTCATAAAATTATTTGAAGTCGGATTTTGGCTACGTTTCGAGACAGTTTATGTCAATCAAAAAATACCTAGTAATGAATTTTGTCGTAGGTATGTATGTCTAGTTATTTAGACGGTTCGAGTACGGTTTCCGTGGCGCCGCCAAATGACCAAATGAAAAGAAAATAATACGAAACTGAAAAATAAAAATTTCTGATCCCATCACAAAATCACATAAAAGCCTTTTTCGTTATGTTAGGGAGCTGAGAAAGGCAAAGTTGGCAATGTTATTAATTCAAAAATGAAAGAATATGCAGGGCGTATAATCAGTGGCGGTTTTACTGTAGGTGCATTTGTTCAGTGAACCCCCTTAAAAATTGAACTAGTTACACCATATAATTTTATCCTTTTAATATTTATTATACTATTGATGATTATCGTATAATATACATCTCTTTTACCATTTCATAGTTCATAGTTACAAAACACCAACCCGTAACCCTTAGAAAATATTTAAATGTTTGTTGTGGTGCTGACGACTTCACCTAACTTTTTTGGTTCAAGTTTTGATTCTGAACATATCACGAGAGCGATACTCCGTTTGATGTCCATGTGTTAGAAAGAGAGGTAGCCGGACGCGTGAAATGGAAGATAAAATACACTCAACATACAGCGTTTAGGTGCACTGCACAAGAAGCCGGAATCAGCCGGAATAATGTCGTGCTACGTCGGCACGGCTACCCGACATTCTGCCAGAGTTTTGCAACTTCGGTAAGCCTGCCACCTGATGAAAATGTCCAGTACGAGTCATTTTTAAAGGCTCTGGAGGCTAGTGTTGGTAGGAACCGATAGTAAAAAAAATATGTTCAGAAGCATGTTCAGATTTCAGAGTTCAAAGTCCACTAATTGTAAATGACGCACAATTTATTGTACAATACGTGTTAATTAAAATATTACGTAAATGATGGAGTCGTGTTCGGTAAAATATATTAAAGAAAATTCAAATAATTTTCAAAATCGTTTCGAAATAAAGAAAAGGGGTCCACCTCGCCCAACACTACAGCTGACACAAGAGTGTACCTTAAAAAATAAAAAGTTCAAACGTGTGTTTAAAGTAGAACAGTATAGAAAAACTTCGTGGTTGTGTGGGTGTAATAAATTAAACGCATTATTTTGCTTTCCTTGCCTGATTTTTGCGGGTAATCCTAATGAAAGTGTTGAGTGTGTTTGCTAATTCAAAACATAGACGAATGGATTTCCTGTATAAGTAAACGTAAGGTTTTTATTTATTGTGTTATTAAATGCCATAAGTATTTGTTTCTTCTAAAAATATTAAAAATCTTCGCCTGCGGCGCATTTACAACATCGTGAAATACGCTTCATGTTTTGATATTACCTACATGTTATTAACTTTGTGAACCCCCTTCGTATTCGACCACGAGCCGCCACTGCGTATAATTTAAACGAATTGTTGGTTTACCCTGTACACCAATTCCTTCACTTTCTCTCTTATACTCAAAATACAATATTTGTTAATAGAAACTTTGGGTACAAACACTTAATCAATGCTTCCGGATTTATTTATTTCCTTCATACTTTTATTTTTATTCGACCCTCAAGGCTTCATAGTTCTTTCTATATCTTCACTTGTGCCGTAATTTAAGTGCTTGATAAAAGGGAGAAGCGTTCATTTTATCCTTGTTTTGAAATTAATTGAACAACTTTCGACGTTCAATTAACGCTAATTGATAATTATCAATCTGTCTGCGTAGCATTTTTTCTTTGGAAATTGCTTATACTTCGAATAAAGACATAAAACCGAAAAAATGCCCTCTAAGCGCTTCTTGATTTAGAATGATTAATGATATGTAATTTAAATTTCAACGGTTGGTATTATTCTTTAAGAAAGCGAGACAGCTTTAGAAAATTACTGAAATTTTGGAGTAGTACCTACACATTCTTGGATAAAGTAACACAAACATTACAAAAGAAATAACAAAATTTTTTTATTTCAAACACGAACCCAACGTTTCGCCTCCTATTTTTGAGGTCTTCATCATGGTAGTTTTTATAAGTCGAGGAAAAACAATACATGAACCCCATTGTAAAAAACAAACTTCAGAAGGAACAAAAACTCACAAACATACATTGTATAAATAAAATAATAAATAATTGATGACTATTAAAAATGTGTATAAATAAAAACAATAAATAATTAAAAGTTCAAAATATTGAACATTAAATTATCTAATTAAAAAATAAAAAGCAGTACGCTACGAGGCACAGTGAACGGTAACAGGACAACATTGAATCGGTAATTTTTAAAATTCAAAGCCCTTTTCAGAAGTACTCAAGCATTTTTATGTGGTTAAAGCATCCTAAATTATTTCAAGCGCATATGAGTGTACTTGTAATCTTCTTCACAGCTGTTTCAGGCATTTTAAATTCATCTAAACACCTTTTTGTTGTGGTAGGTGCGTTTGAAGCCCTTGTCACAAATGTTTGAAGCTTTTTGATGTATAAATAAAGCTCGTTCAGTTTATTTAAAGCTTCTATAGATGCTTCAAGCTCTTTGCCCAACTGCTGAAGCGTTCTGATGTGGTTGAAGGCTTTTGCTTTAATTCAAACCCTTCATGTGTGCTCAAAGTCCTTTTTACAAGTGGTCAAGCCTTTTGGACTAGTTGAAGCTATCTAAGTTTAATTTAAGCTCTTTAAGGTTGCTCAAACTGTTTTCGGACATGCTTTAAGCATTGTAACATATTTAAGGCGCTTTTGGTTAATTATAAGTGTGCTGAAAGCCCTTTTCACAAGTGCTTTGAGCTTTTTGATGTATTTAATACGTTTTAAGTTTATTTAAAGCTTTTATAAATGTGCTTCAAACCCTTTTCCCAAGTGCTCAAGCATTCTGATGTGATTGAAGCCTTTTGGTTTAATTCAAGCCGTTTAAATGTGCTCAAAGTCCTTTTTACAAGTGCTCTAGCCCTTTAATGCGGTTGAAACCTTCTGGTTTATTTCAAGCTCATGTAAGTGTTCTCTAAATCTTTTTCACCAATGCTTTAAGTGTTTTTAATGTATTGAAAGCCTGTTCTGTTTATTTAAAGCTCTTATAGGTGTCTACAAAGTTAATGTCATGGGTGTTTCAGACCTTTTGATGTATTTGCAGCCCATATAAATATGCACCAAGCCCTATTCGCAAGTGCTTAATCCTTTTGGTCTAGTTGAAGCTATCTAAGTTTAATTCAAGCTCTTTAAGAGTGCTCAAACTTTTTTCGTACATGCTTTAAACATTTTAACATATTTAAGGCAGTTTTGGTTAATTATAAATGTGCCCTTTTCACAAGTGCTTTGAGATTTTTGAGGTGTTTAAAACGTTTTAAGTTTATTTAAAGCTTTTGTAAAGGTGCTTCAAACCCTTTTTACAAGTGCTCAAGCGTTTTCATGTGGTTGAAACTTTCTGGTTTATTTCAAACTTATGTAAATGTACTCTAAATCTTTTTCATCAATGCTTTAAGTGTGTTTATTTAAAGCTCTTATAGTTGTCTACGAAGTCAATGTCACGGGTGTTTCAAACCTTTTGATGTATTTACTTATTTATAAATATGCGGCAAGCCCAAGTGCTTAAGCCTTTTGGACTAGTTGAGGCTATCTAAGTTTAATTTAAGCTCTTTAAGGGTGCTCAACTGTTTTCATACATGCTTTAAGCATTGTAACATATTTAAGGCACTTTTGGTTAATTATAAGTGTTGCTCTAAGCCCTTTTCACAAGTGCTTCGAGCTTTTTGATATATTTAAAGCCCTTTAAGTTTATTTAAAGCTTTTATAAAAGTACTACAAACCCTTTTCTCAAGTGCTCAAGAGTTTTGATGTAGTTGAAGCTCTCTTGGTTTAATTTAAGCTTTTATAAGCGACTAAAAACTTTTAGACTTTTTTTTAAATATTTAAAGCTTTTATAATCGTGAATCATTAAGTTTGTAATTTATGCGAGCCTCATGAACTTTTACTGCAATTGGCAAGTTTTAATATAGTTTTGCCGAAACTAACTAACAATAAGCAAAAGTTATCACGTATGTGTACATATGTGGATGTTTTGTGTGAGGATTAATTTTCAAATTATGGTATGAACATACGTACCTATGTATAGGTACTTGTCGAATTCTCATTGTTAACGCCAGAAGTATTTGCTTATAATAAACAAACTCGTAACCCATATTTTGAAGAACACATTAAACATATGTGGGAATTGATTATTTATTTCCACAGACCGACAAAAAGAGCGTGTGAAACATCTGATATTATTTAAAAGGCGCTTACTTAGAAGTCTGGATGATCGGTTCGGAAGATCCAATAACACAAAGACTCGCAGTCGTGGAAATTGCAAAAGTGCATGTACAGATGCAAAAACAAACAGGAAAGGAGACTTTGCAGCTGTGCAAACCAATTGCATTTGATCTCGTTTGTAAACAGTGAAAAGACGAATAGTTTATTGAAATGGGCTACTGCGAATTTGCAAATATCAAGTTCATGTTTTATATGTGTATCTAATGAAAATGTTTCTGTTATGAGGTGTTTTTACATATTTAGTGTTTTACGCAAATCCGGAGTTACTTACGTGAATCGAATTAAATGGAGGAACTATTTACAACACCAAAGAATTGTTTGGGGATGTAGGTTGGGAAAAAGGGTGGCGATTTAGGGGGTGTTAGTTGAAAATTTCTAATATAACTACTGTCAAACTTCGATAACTCGAACTTCAATAGCTTGAGCTTTTTATAAGTCGGACCAAATTGGTTGGTAATAGCGTCAAGTACGAGAAACTTTCGAACTTTTATTACTCGAAAATAATTTTTGCCGCCAAGTTCAATAAGTCGAATTTTTTAGGAGATGCCCTAATAATACATGACATTAACGTCTCTTTTCAATACAAATAACTCAAAATTTCGGTACCTCAAAGTTCTTTTACGTCACACGATGATTCGAGTTAGCGAAGTTCGACTAAATAAAAAATTCTTTGAAGTGATTTTTGTTCAATTATACAGTTAAAAAGGTTAATTGTGGATATTTATAACGATTTGTTGTTCAGGTAGGACTTTTAAAGAAACAAAAATAAATTGCTTCGCTTTGTACTTTATTATTCACGGTATGTAAGTAGGTAATTGTAATAAAAATGGTTGTACTCATTATTTCTAAAGGAACCCAGTTTATTCAAGCAAGAAATGTGATTTTCAGTAATAAGAAGGTAAAGTCGTGAATCATAAGTGGTATAGTAGTTAAATAGTCCACGGCCTCGCATTGTAATTGTGTGCTACGTGAATGTTGTTGCCAAAACTACGTATGTTTTAAGGAAATTGGATGCAAAGAAACTCGTAAAATCCCACGTACTTGACTTTTCGATAGAAATGACACAATTAATGAGTAACGGCCCTTTAAAAATAGAACAAACGTGCTAAAATTGTTATAGAATTCTACTTTCGATTGACCAGGTCGGTTTGGTTTGGTTCGGTTCTATAGGGGACTATTTTGCAGGTGTTAGTCAGTTTTTAGGATAACGTTAATTAGTACCTACCTATATCAAAATAATTTTAAAGTTGGATTGTTAAAAAAAATATATAATTTCTAATGTAAAAATGAAATATCATTAATTTTTTTTTTAGGTGAAATGTACACAACAATCATAGTTAATTTACTTCCATCTATTAGTTTACTATAATTTAGTAAACGACACCGTCGAACAGAGTGGGAAGAGAAAAGCACAGGCGCTTGTGCATGACGAGGCGTCGCTACGGCATGACTCGCCACGCTCGCCACGTTCGCCACGCCCAACAATCCGGTTTACCCGCGGCTATAGATGTTTCACATCAAAATAATGATTTAGTTGTACAATCAGGGGTGGACTAAGGTGCTTCAGAATTTTTATTTAACTATTTCGTTTATTTCTTTCTGGTATATTATTATTTTAAAATAAAACGTTTAATACATAAATAAACTGACTCTGATTACGCACCACTTTTTGTTTTTAGACCTGATACAAAATAAAAATAGAATAATACATTTCTTAGAAGTTTTGTCCTGGATTTAACTTAATGTTCAAATTATAGCAATGACTATCAATTATGAATATGTAAAATTAAGAAAATGTAAAATACAATAGCTAATTTTAAAGGAAACAAAACTCTTCAGAACGGAATTGAAACATAAAAAAGAAAATGGATTGTGTTCTATGTGATACTGAACTACTAATTTTTTTTTCAATTGATTTAGGTATTCAATTTTGGTTCAAGTTACATTCTAATAATCAACAATTAGGTAGTACAAAAATAACTAACTTATAAAAATACGTTCGTACATAAAATTTTGCAAATACGATTTACTTTTTTATACTAGATGTTTAATTGTTATATTGTTATTATTTTAGACAACTTTTTTTTTAATCGGAGTTAAATATACTCATAATTGATAGAGTTATTATCGCAACTTTTGTAAAACATCTTTAAAAAAATTATTAAAAGTTTGAGTAACAAAAACAATGGGATAATGATCCGAAAAGTTTGAAAGTATATTGTTGAATACAATAAATATTTTAGTGAAACAATCCCATTGTTTTTGTTACTCAAACCTTTTATTATTTTTTTTTAATATACAGTGGGTTTCATTTATAACGACTTCGGTTATAACTACATAACACGTAAGTCCCTTGAATTTAAGAAGTAATTTAAGAAGAAAATTTGGCTGTAACGACTTCGGATGTAACGTCGATTTCGGTTTTAGCGACTAATTTGAATGAACTATTAATTACAAGATGCTAGAAATCTCATACTCATAGATATTGCGACCGAGTCTAAACACAAAACTTTTTTATCTTTTGTTTACATTCACAGATAGTCAGTCAGCAGTTGTACTTAGTAATTGTTTATAAATGTTAAGGCTTTATAAAGTTAAATCTAAGAATCAGTTACTGGATACTTTTCTTGCCTAATTTCCTTCTTTCATTATTTTTCTCTTTCTTTTTATATAGCGACTTCTGGATATAGCGACGGATTTTAATGGTCCTTTCATGGTCGCTATAAACGAAATATACTGTAGGTACTTGCCTACAAATGTGTGTTTAGCATTATCGTATCAACCTGTTCATAAAGAATGTCAGTTGCTACAAGTATTTATCGTCAAAAATTCGTGTGTCGGTGTAAAAAAAAATTGCATGTAGATATGTTTATAAAAAAAGCTTATAACATATAAATTGTATTTGAATAATTTTTGGTTCAATTTATCGTTTTGTTTACCTTTGGTTTAAAATACACTTCAATGACGCCGGTGAATCTAATATTAGGTAAATTGTATAATTTCGAGACACACTTATCTATTTACCTGTAGACAATTTAAAATCTTGGCTTCGGCAAAATAATTTGAAATGCAAGATATTTGTGGAAGGTACCTACCTCCTCTTAGGTTAGTGGGTTGTTAAAAGTAATTTAAATATTGGCAGCAGTGCTTGTGTTGTTTTCGTTTTTCTCTTCGTACAGACACACAGTCTATTTGTGTGGTTTCCTAATACCACAAGAATTCAATTTTCATAGTCATTTACTTTAACTAGCTATCTTATTAAGTTGTGGGAAATTTTTAAAAGTGGGAACATAATATCTGTCAGAAAGAAGTCCGTGTGACGAATTGAGTGAAGGACGTATGATTTTCGAAACTACAAATGTAAAGTGATGTAAAGAAAAACATTTCAACTAACATATTTTTAAACCGATTAACTGTATAGCCCAAGCGTTTGAATGCTACGGTATCCAAGTGTTACATACCATTACTCTGTAGGAAAAGTGTTTTAAGCTCCACAATTCCTCAACTCAAATGTTAAACAATCCAATTGGTTTGACATCCGATATCATGTACCGTCACAATTCAATTGTCACACTAAGTGTTTTAAACCTCAGGACTAATGTGTTTGAAATCTCAAAATCCCACAACCAACATGATAAACTCCAAAAAAAAAAAAACAATCCAAACAGTTTAAACCCCAAAGTTCAAGCATTTAAAATCCCATAACTCCATAACCTAAACATTTTAAACCTCATAACCCCACAACTAAAGCGTTAAACCCCATAAATCTACAATTTGAATCATTTCAAATTTTAAAACCGCAGGGATTTATAATTTCATAACGTTGCAATCAAAGCGTTCTAAAATCTTTTTTCCTCGCACTAAAAATCCCAAATCGTCACAATTCAATTGTCGAAACCCATTACTCCTTAATAGAAATGTTTTGAACTTTATGAATTCACAACTAAAGTGTTGAAACCTCGTAAATTCAGAGCTCCAACAATTTTAAACTTTAAAATCCATGGATTTAAAATTTTGTTATCAAAATATTAAATCCTATAACTCCACAATTAAAGCGTTCTAAAATAGTTTTCCTCCCATTTATCGTCCAAAACCGTCACAATCCAATTATCAAACCCCATAACTCCATAATCCAAACATTTAAAACACTACAAACTATCATGTGTTAAACCCCATAACTCTACAATCCAAGTGTTTTAAGTTCCACAATCTCACAACTCAAATATTAAACTTCATAACTCCACACTCCATTCGTTTTAACATCCATAACCCCTGCATTTAATATCATGTATCATCACAATCCAATTTTCACACCCAATAACTCAATAACAAAAGTATTTTAAATCCCACAACTAATGTGTTTTAAACCTCAAAATTCCACAATCAAAATGATGAACCCCATAAATCCACAATCCGAGCAGTTTAAACTCCAAAGTTCAAGTATTTAAAATCCCATAACTTCATAGCCTAAACATTTCAAACCTCATGACCCCACAATCAAAGCGTTAAACCCCAAAAATCCACAATTTGAATCATTTCAAATTTTACAACGGCAGGGATTTATAATTTCATAACGTTGCAATCAAAGCGTTCTAAAACCTTTTTTCCTCGCATTAAAAATCCCAAATCGTCACAATTCAATTGTCGAAACCCATTACTCCTTAATATAATTGTTTTGAACTTTATTACCTCACAACTGAAGTGTTGAAACCCCATAAATTTACAGCTCTAACCATTTTACACTTTAAAATTCATGGATTTAAAATTTTGTAATCAAAATAATAAACCCTATAACTTCACAATTAAAGCGTTATAAAATATTTTTTTCTCCCATTTAGCGTCCAAAATTGTCCCAATCCAATTGTCAAACCTCATAACTCCATAACTCAAACGTTAAAACCTTATAAACTATCATGTGTTAAATGTGTTAAATCCCATAATTCTACATCTCAAGTGTTTTAAGTTCCACGATCCCACAACTCAAATGTTAAACTTCATAACTCCACACCCATTCGTTTTAACATCCATAACCCCTGCATTTAATATCATGTACCATCACAATTCAATTTTCACACCCAATAACTCAATAACAAAAGTATTTTAAACCCCACAACTAATATGTTTTAAACCTCAAAATTCCACAATCAAAATGATGAACCCCATAAATCCACAATCCAATAGCATAGCTTCTGCATTTATAGTTCTGTAACTCAAGCCTCACAACTCTACATCCAAGCGTTTCGAAATCAATAAGCTATTCATTTAATATCCTACATTATATCTACAGTCACAGCCCAATTGTCAGATCCCGTAAACTCCATAAGCAAAGTGTTTTAAACCCCTTAATCACAGAACTAACAACAAAAATGGTGAACCTCATGAAACCACAATCAAATATTTTTAAAACCTAAATTTCTTGCTTTAAAAATACTATTGCTCCATAAATATAAATATTTTAAACCTCATTACACCACAACCAAGGTGTTGAACTCCAAAAATATACAATTTGAGAAATTTTAAACTCAAAGCCACAGGGATTTAAAATTTGATAACTCCGCAATTAAAGTGTTTTCAAATCTTTTATCAAATCGTCACAATCTAATTATCAAACCCCATAACTCCCTAACCCCAATGTTTTATACCTTATAGCCTTACCACCAAAGTGTTGAATCGCTTGAATTCAGAGCTCAACTCAGTTTAAACTTTAAAATCCATGGATTTAAAATTCCACACTCCACAATCAAAATATTAAACCCTCTAATTCCACAATCAAAGAATTTTACACTCTTTTGTTCTCACGTTTAATATCCTAAATCGTCACAATCCAATTGTCAATACCATAATTCCATAGCCCAAATTTTTTCATACCTTATAACCTCATAACGATTAGTGTTGAACTTTATAAATCCACAACTTGAATAATTTTGAACTTTAATGCCCATGGATTAAAAATTCCACAGTTTCACAACCAATGTGTTAACCCTATAACTTCAAAAACAAGGCGTTTTAAAATCTATTATGCCCACACGGAGAAAACAATCATGAAAATATTGCTAGAATTCTAGAAAACATGACTAAAAAATCTGTCAATTATATGGACGACCAGACGCTCAAGGAGATTTTACTAGAAATGTCTAGTCAATCCACGTTCGGTGTTGAGACCGAATTCTAGTAAAATTAACTTGATTAGAAAACATTTTTTACAGTTCTTATCACTAATTTTACTAAACTATTCTCATTCTAGTATTTTTTCTTTACGATACGATAAAATAATCGAGAGGTAGAGAAAAAGTCTAATAGACTTATTTAGCTTGATTATTCTAATACTGATTATTAGAAAGAATGAAAAATTGTTTTATACCACCAAGTACATTTTATGAGAATTCTAGTATTGTTTACTAGAAAAAATTTGTTTGACTCATCAAGTAATAAAATCATGATTATTTTTCTCCGTGCACATTTAATATCCCAAATCCATAAAATAACTGTATAACCGAAGAACTTTAAACCTTTAAATCGAAGCATTTTAAGCCCCAAAACCCATGCATTTAAAATTCTTCAACACCCTATAATTCCATCATCCATGTGTTTTAAATAACGCAACCCCGGATCATTGTCATAAAAAAAGTTCTTACCAATAATGATTACATATATTTCTACCAGAATAAATTCAAATTCAATATGTAATATTTTAAAAATAATTCAAGCAATAATCTAATTTTTATTTATTCGCATGCATTATGACCGTCATATCCATTTTAGTCTTTTAATTATTGCGCCTACAATATACCTACGTACCTACTTAATTTCAAAAGTGATTGACATACGTCTTGGAGTACATGTAATATTTTATTTTGTCACAGATGTTCTATAATTAATGAAAATTTCTGTGTAACAAACCCATGTACTACATTATATGTAGGTAAAGCATATTTTCGTCAAGAATCCTTTTTATGTAAAAACACATGTGTTAGGTGGGTATATGAAAAGCTTGACGCCAACACCAAACGATTAAATTACAAAGAACGAACTAATGATCAGTAAAGTAGGAAGTAGCAGGCGGTCTCTTGGAGTGGTATCAAATTTAGTGGCAACATAAGGATATATAGATACCTACACATGTTGTAAGGAGGTGCTCACTTTACTCTTTAGCAGTGCTTTTTATGTATTTTATTATAATATATACATTACTCACACTTATATACTTTTTTATATTGTATTATTTTGTAGTGACGCTGAAAATAGTTTTTTTTATTAAATATATAAGGTTAGATTAAATGTCGGCAAATAATTGAAAATGTGATCTTAACAGAGCCACAAAAATTTTGTTTTAGGGATGTAAATTCTTGAAAACTTCAGTTAGGACCATGTAAAGTGGTAGCTACAAACGTTTTGACCAAAAAATTGTCTTGAATTACTCACTTACATGCTTTGAAGGAAGATTAAGAAAATAACCATTTCCTGGAGGTTTTATTGCCAGAGTTTTCACTTTACATGGCTTAGACTTATACATACGTTTTGACCAAAAAGTTGTCTTCAATTAATTATTAAACAACGTCTTTGTCATATTTTTACATATTTATTACTTATCTGCTTTGAAGGAAGATTAAGAGACTTACCATTTCTTGGAGGTTTTATTGCCTCAGTTACCACATTATATGATTCAGACTATACATACGTTTTTAGCCAATCAGTCTCCTTGAATGAATGAAATAATGTTCTGGTCACATTTTTAGATACTTATTATTATTACATACCTATCTGATTTGAGGGCAGAATAACGTAATTACCATTTTGTTGGAGGTTTTATTGCATGAGTCGCCACTACCTGGCTCAGACTATGTTTTGACCAAAAAGTTGTCTTGAATAAATTAAGGACGTTCCCAAAAAAATAAAATTTCTTGCGATTCTTTTGAAACTTAAAATACATACACTTATAAGTGTCCTTTATACGTAGGATCTTTTTTCAATCGTTCTTGCGGAAGTAAATTTCTAAATATTGACTTTTAAAATTTGCATATTTAACATGGGAACCCTATCCCGATCGATGTTAAAGCAAATGTTTAATCAAATAACAATAGTAATTTTTTTACAATTATTTAAAAAAACTGAGAACCATTAATTAAAGATATAACGAATATCTTTCTGTAAAAATCACTATGACAAGCGGTATTGGTTTTGTTATAAAAAATATTAAAAATGAGCTAATTTTTATAACAAGTAAAATATTTATTCGTATTTAATATAAATAAGTAGCATATTAACCTCATAAACTTTGAATTAACATAAAATACTAGTAACATATTTTTTTCTTTACATAAACAACACGTATCTCAAGCACAGTAAAAATACAATGCTGCCAGATCTGAAAAACGACGCAATGGAATAATTTTTGTAGTTCTGCGCATGTGAGCAGAGGCGAAAGAATTTACTGTATCTCAACTATTTTTCATTGTAGTCATGGTAGTTTACATAGGGGGAATTTTTTAACAAGTTGAGCATAACTGCTCTTTGGGAACGTTCTTAAACAACCTCATTGTCATATTTTTACATACTTATTACTTATCTACTTTGAAGGTAGATTAAGGGACTACCATTTCTTGGAGGTTTTATTGCTCGAGTTACCACATTATATGATTCAGACTATACATACGTTTTGAGCGAATAAGTCTTCTTGAATGAATGAAATAATGTTCCGGTCACATTTTTAGATACTTATTACATACCTATCTAATTACCATTTTCTGGAGGTTTTATTGCCTAAGTTACCACTTTACATGACTCATACTATACAAACGTTTTGAGCAATAAAGTTTCTTTGAATTAATGAAATAATAAAATAATGTCCTCGTAATAGAAATAAATTTCACATCAGATATATGTAGTACCAAAAATGATCCTGGTGTTTGAGAAAAATTAAAACTTTTCTAACGTTAAAGTTCATTGAATAACAATTTTTTTGTTGTAAAAAGTTCCTTCACTATTCTTTATTACTTCATAAAACAGTAGTCCCATATTCATTTAAAAGTTTTCCTGTGTTATAGGTACGCATATATGTACTTTAATCGATTGCTTGAGAACTTTTTTTAACATCGCCGTGAGGACTTCGGGGTAACAAAACTTTTTATTTCAATTTGTATTAGTCGATACTTTATAAGGATAGGTTTCTTTTCTTTTTATTCCTCCTTCACTCACGTGACTACGATCGTTTGAACGAGAAACTTTTCTATAACTTCATTTATTCGCGTTTCGTTGGTAGTGTGAAGACGGCAGGTAGTCTCGAAATTGCAATTTAATGTTCCGTTTTAAAACTGATATCCCATTCCACCCCGAAAACTTTGCTTTCCGCGGCGATATTACGCTGTCCGACAAAGTGAAAAGTGTCACTTTATTTAACCGACAATATGAGATTTATTAACGTATTGAAACCGTTGTCGGCCCAAAACTAATATACATATTTTGTTATACCTAATGAGCATTTTAACAGACACCTGCGAATTAATGATAAACCTGTTTAATTAAATTTTCATGTTTTTATTTTATATAATTATTGTGTGTTGCAGTTGTCTGGCTAGTATACAAACTGTCCAAATGTTTATAGACCAGTGCTGAAGCCTTCAAAAATAGTAAAAAGTGAAAAAAAAGCATAGTTGGATGAAACCCATTGGAAAAGGAAGAGAATATAACAGAAATCAAAGGAAGAATAATTTACGGGCGATCTGAGGTCGGGAAGGGGAAGGAGGTGAGTTTTTAAAGATAAAAAACGGTTTTCCTTGATTTCCGGAAAAACTACAAGTCTTATGGAAAAAAGTTAAATGACAAAGTTGTAGGTAATAAAAAGATCCACAACTTTTTGGTTTTTTATTTTTATCTTTTACAAAAAACATTTTTCTTTCACGAAATTTGGTGAAAACTTACCTATTATGTCCCAAACACACTGTATTTTTTTTTTATTTGAAATATTTATTTTTTCACCTTATTTTTACTTAATATCGAAAAAGCACTCTAATTTTCAATCGAAAATTTTCACCGTCAAAATATCTGTTTTTTAAAAATGTTGGTGGCATTTTCTTATTAAAAATCTCTATTTCTGATGGTGTGAAAAAAAAGAATAAAAAAATTATTATGGTAAGTTTTCTCAGGAAATCAAAAAACGCAGGGAATTTTGTCTAAAAAATGTTACCGCTGCTATTTTTTTCAGTAAAAAAGTTGATTTATTAAATTCTAATTACATTTATGTCATAGAAAATCTCATTATATATAAATATACATGTAAATAGTACTATTGAATTCACATACTTTATACTGATTACGTTATTCATTCTAATATTTTTAAAAACATTAATTTAGTTTTCTTCGTTTTTGCATTTCCTGAGAAAACTTTCCATAGTGATGTAAATTTTTTTCACACCATCAGAAAGTAGAGATTTCAATGAAGAAAATGCCCTCCAACGGTTTTAAAAAAGCAGATATTTTGACGTGAGAATTTTCGATTGAAAATTAGGGTGTTTTTTCGATATTAGGTAAAAATAAGGTGAAAAAATAATATTTCAAATCAAAACAATTACAGCGTCTTTGGGACATAAATAAGTAAGTTTTCACCAAATTTCGTGAAAGAAAAATGTTTTTTTGTAAAAGATAATAATAAAAAACCAAAAAGTTAGTTATTTGAATTTTTCACATAAATTTGGAGGTAATGTGAAAAAAGTGTAAATACAAAAGTTGTAGATCTTCATATAGCCTACAACTTTGCTATTTTACTTTTTTCAATAAGACTTGTAGTTTTTCCGGAAATCAAGGAAAACCGTTTTTCGCCTTTAAAGACTCACCCCCTTCACCTTCCCGACCTCAGATCGCCCGTAAATTATTATTCCTTTCATTTCAGTTACATTCTCTTCCTTTTCCAATGGGTTTCATCCTACTATAATTTTTTTTGGTTTCAAAAATTATCGACCTCGGTCTATTAGTTATATTGATGGGAAATATTTTTTTTATCTTGGCACACTATATAGGTACTGGGCGATTCTTTATAATGTAGCCCCCCCTTTAACTTTGTTGCCCATTTTAAGTGTCGCTAAAAAAATTAAAGTATGGTTAAGTAGGTGCTAAAATACTTTTTTTTTACGTATAACAAAAATTTGAAAAATGATGAGTATACAGGGAAAACCAAAAAGTTGATTTTTTTTTAATGGATCACCCTATATATGAATATATTTTTCGATTCCTCGTAAAATTCTAAGCATAATTTATATAAATTACCATATAAGACCTAAATTCAATAGTTTTTGAAATATTCGAATTTGAAACGTTATCATCAAATATATTATTAAACAACTGTTACAAATTCTACTAAACAATACAACTACAACAATATTGACATAATGTCATTTTTAGTTATTTGTTTTCAACAAAAATCGTGGTATCCTAGGACTTCTTGATTTGTAACAGTTGTTTAATAAAATATTTGATGATAATGGAATCGAAAAACAAATTCTTATGTAGGGCGATCCATTGAAAACAAATGAACTGTTTGGTTTTCCCTGTATACTGATCATTTTTCAAATTTTTGTTATAAATAGAAAAAAGTATTTTTTAGCACCTACATAACCATACTTTTAATTTTTTTGGGACACTTGAAATAACAAAGTTAAAGGAGGGGGCGATATTATAAAGAATCACCTAGTACATAGTAAGTCAGTTTATCTTCTTATATTTAAAGGTAGAGGGTTAATGCGGACGTTTTTTATTATTTGTATAACAAAAAGAATACCACACATTTTTGGTATGTTGAACTTTGAAAACATTTCTTTTTTTAAGCGTTTCAATGTATATTAGGTACATATTGTAGATATAATGTAAATTTTAATAATTCTTAGGGGTCTGGAACACTGCATACTAAGTACATATATATAATTGATATATTTGTTACACACGAGAGCGTTATGGCTTGTCCAAACCTGCCCATAAAGTGTCAGTCATTTATGAATAATGCAATAATCGTGGTGCCATCCATCAGGGGGACTGTTACCCGTCAAACACGGTCGATGGTCGTGTATGTCGCTTAATACGATATAACAGACTGGCCCCTGGGATGGTAAGTGGCTAAATGAAGTTGTATGTTGCTCAGTGGCCAATCATAATAAGTGTACGTTGTTGGAAAGAAAATGTCATGAAAAAACTACTTCAAGTTACAAGTATTTACAGGTGTCTTTTATAATAAAAATTAGAGATGGAACAATGTTGTAAAAATGAATAATGTTTGTTTATGATCTGAGTAAATATATTTTAACGATATAACAACAAAATAGATAAACTCAAACGAGTAATGGATTTAATTTCTTTATTATTGCAAAAGTTATGACCAAATTTTATCTAGTAAACACTATGTACATACATTGAAATTGATCTCGTATACAAGTGCAGGGTAGTGTAATGAACAGTTATAGACTTAAATGTATTTCAGTTTTTGTTGTTGCCCTAGTCGCAGTTTGCTTCGGTCTGAGACAATACAAATTGTTCTCTGTTAATTAGCTGACATAGAATCTTTGCGAAATTTTCCGGATTCATTCCCTTCTCTTGTGTTTTATCCTAGACAAAAACGTTTCTAAAATCCTAACGAGTATTTGTTGGTTCAGATTATCTTCGGTCTTGCTGATTCGCCCGATACGACTGGGAATACTATCTAAATGAAGATCAATACGTAAAAGAAAAGAAGTTTACGTTTTCCTTTTGTTTTTCTTTTTTTTTTTTTCTTTTTCGAACACAGATGAATTGGTTTATAAATAGACCAAAATATTCGTACGAAATATTAAGTTACTGTATATACAGATCTTTTCAGGGGTGGTACCCTATTGGAAGTAAAAGCCTGATTGTATAATTGTATATATTTATAAATCTCGTGTCATAATATTTGTGTGAGATAAACTCCGGAACCATTCAACAAATTTTTATGAAATTTAGCTTATTTCTTAAAATTGAAAAAACGACAAAGTTTCAAGACGTATATATATATTCACTGCAATTGTTTCGGTTAACTTAAGCTTCTTCAGGTGAAGATATGATAATATAACTAATAATAAACACTGCAGTCAGAGAACTATCCAGAACTATCCGGAACATCCCATATTGATTCAAAACATTCTCTAACTTTTTTTAACATTCTGAAACATTCTTGAATGATCTTCAAGATTCTGGAACATTCTTGACAGATCATTCTGAAATGTTATAGGTAATAAAACATTCTTTTACTTCTTAGAACATATTTGAACTCCTTGTAACATTCTAAAAAAATCTGCTTCATTGTCATCCCCACTCCGTGCTGTTTGCTGGGGGAGTACTGACATCAGTAGACGCCTGGCGGGGATGCGCTAATCGATTGATAAATAATTATTGATCAGTTATCGACCACTGAGAGTTGAAGATTATTACGGTACTAATATCGCTATTAATAAATTAGGGATGGTGGTAGAAGGATGAAAATTAAGGGTTATATGTATTTTTTAATGCCAAATCATAAAAAAAAATTTTTAAAAATGTCAAAAAAATAAAAAAGGTTAGGGATGGACAACCCTTATAACTTAGGGATATGAAAAACAGATAGTAGCCGATTCTCAGATCTACTGAATATGCATATAAAATTTCATAAAAATCGGTCAAGCCGTTTCGGAGGAGTATGGTAACTAACATTGTGACGAGAATTTTATATATTAGATAATTTACCTATCTCGATGCCAATATACACAAACATCACTGTTTTGTGTATTTTTACATATGCAACAGCACAGTAACTTTCAAATGATACAAATTTCACTGAGTTTCCTTTTGAAATAGAATTTAGATATTCAAAATTATATATATTGATTAGTAACAGAAACAGCTGATCTTTAATTAGATATTATAACAAAGGTAAAAATTTTAAATGGAGTTGTGTCTGGCGTTGTGACAAAAGTTACTTTTCACCAATTTGTCAACAAGACTTGTGAAACAGAGGTGTAATTTTTGGCACAGTGGTATTGGTTTTAATTAAAGAAAGAAAAAGTACCTTTGTACAATGTATGTGTTGCACATTAGTGTTTGTTTGAGTGTACTTTAACGTTTTCGTTTTTGTTAGGTATTTTTTACCTGGTAACTAAATATATATATATAACTATACAGGGTGTTCCCAGAATGCTATTTTAGAAATTGTAAGAGGTACAATAGCGAAAAAAAGGGGCAATTTTCCAAAAAGAGCCATTTTATTTTAACTTTAGTAGTCGATTTTTGTTACTTTTATTTTTCAGTTCTTGTAAGTTATTGTATTTTACTAAAATAATGGAAAATATAAAAACCAATATAAAATGAAACTTTCTTAGGGGTCGTTCATAAAATACGTTCGCATACAAGGGGGGGGGTCTTACTGGTGTGACAAGATGTAACAAGGGGGGCCGGGGGGTCTACGGCAACGTGACGTTCGCCGTTCATCAAAAATTTCACTGAATTTTTGCAGAACCCTTGGACTTCTGATAAATAGAAATATTATTTATTTGTTCGTTACAAAAGATATTTATTAATTTATTTAAATTTTATTATGAAAATAAAATAGATATTTTTGACTGTATTATCAATCAAAAGTTATCATGTTTTTGTGACGTAATATTCACAGGGGGGTGACAGAAAGTGTGACACAGCGTGACAACCGGGTGGAAGGGGTCAAAAAAAGCTAATTTTAGTGTGACGTATTTTATGAACAGCCCCTTAACAAAAAATGCTCGGTCCGCCTTCGTCTACACGAGACACTTATTAATTTATTTTTATGGCGTACCTATATTGTTTTCGAGGTACACTACGTAGTTAGTTGGTTCTTTCCATTCGAAATAGGATTTTTTAATTTTTAAAAGCGTATTTTATATACATTACACAAACATAATTTGGGACGTTTCAATGTAGTTAATACGTCTTCAGCATTTTTCTTATGGGTTACCGAGAGTTTGCTAAAAGCTATATTAGTATTTCATTAGCTGTAAAATGCGCAAAAGTCAAACTTTATGCTAGGACATTTAATTAGCAACAGGCGGCGTTATAGCTCGGTGTCTAGTAAAATTATTTTATCTTTACCATCACGTGATCTATTCTTGGTTGAAGTTAGAAAATAGTATAATATATCTGTGTTTATTGTAACCATGCAGAAAAAGTGCAGGGAAAACAAAACGTATGTTCTCGGAACAAAAACCTACGCTCATAATGCGCTCACGTTTTAATGCACATTAAACACAATGATAATTTACAACGTCGGAATTAATAAAAATAATAAAAACACGATCAACGTTACAAAATTTATTTAATATATCCATAATAATTATTTCGCCATACAATGGCTTCTTCAGGTGGAAGAATGCGTAAACAAAGCTAAATACAATTGTCTTAAACACTAACTTAAGAAAAGTGGGAAGGAGAAACAAAATAAAATTTTTAATAATACGTTAACATTGGACTTATACTAACTTAAGAAACTTTTATCAAAAGGTATTTAAAAGGGGTGAATATATCTCTAGGCATTCTAGTAAAGTAAGCTTCTTACTTTTATTAGCTATATGTAGGATTTTTAAAATCCTCGTTGAAACTATGTCTATTGTTTATTAAATGTTCTGCATATGTAGAGTTATTTTTATTGTTTTCGAAGCATTTTGTATGTTTCTTCCTCAAACGATCTCCCCGTTTGATCAATATAAGATTGATCGCAATCTCCACGTTGTAATTGATAAACCCCTAATTTTACCTCTTTTTTCGTGGCGTCTTTGTTATGTTTGATGAAGTTTCCTAAGTTGTTGTAAATTTTGAATGCTAAGGACGTTTTTGTGACTTTTTAGGGTTCCGCACCTCAAAAGTTAAAAGCGGAACCCTTATAGGATCACTTTGTTGTCCGTCCGTCCGTCCGTCAGTCTGTCAAGACCCTTTTTATCAGGAACACGTGAAGGTATCAAGCTAAAATTTATACTAAATACTCAGGTCTATTGTGCTTTGGAGCTGTGAAAAAAATCAAACTTCTAAGCCAACGCAATCAAAAGATACAGCCGTTTATGCCGCAAATTTCCGCAAATTTTCGAATCAAAACCTACAGGGTACTTCCCGTGAACTCAGAATCTTGAAATTTGGTACGAAGCAACGTCTTATAGCACAGATAAAGGAAAAATTGCGAAAACCGTAAATTTTTAGTTACATATATAATAAAAATATTTTTAATAATTTTAAAGTTACTACCCCTTTTCTCATGAACGCGTAGAGGTATTAAATTGAAATTCATATCAAATACTCAGGTCTATAATACCTTTAAGCTGTAACAAAATCAAATTTCTATGTCAACGCAATCAAAAGAAACAGCAATTTAAGCCGCATATTTTCAAACTCGCAACTACTCGCAAAGGAATCAAAATCTAAAGGGTACTTCCAGTCGATTTAGAATCTTGAAATTTGGCATGAAGCAATGTTTTATAGCACATATAAAGGAAAAATTCCGAAAACCTTAAATTTTTAGTTACATCACATATATACAGGTTTGTACGGAACCCTCGGTGCGCGAGTTCGACTCGCACTTGGCCGGTATTTTTTTTATATTTACCAACTTTATGAAATATTACCTATGTATGTTAGACGAGATATTGTAACTAGATTCTGAATTATTTTTTATACTAGAGTAAATTAAGTTTAATGTTTGTTTCTTATATAAAATATTAGTAGCAAGTGATTTACTATAACCGTTACTTTTAGCTTTAAAACGTATTGCGTATATCATTTCTAAGGTTATAGAATATAAGAAACGGGAAGGAAGTAGGTTAGGACCAGTTGTCACTTTTGACACTTTCTGTTATTGTGTACATACCTTGTCTAATGGTCTTTCTTTCTTGTGGGTTAACTGTTCATTTAGAAATGTGCAATATATTAGTAGTAAAATAGTTTTTCTGACATCATTGTCATACAATTGTCTGAAGAAATATCCTTAAAGTTTTTTGTTACTTAGAGTACTTCAACTCATTCTATACATAATATAACCTGTATTTTTATACTGTCAACCATCCGTCAACATTTAACATGCATGCATTAACTATTATGGTCCGCGTGGAATAGTGACTTTCGACAGCATTTAAATTTTTTTTCTTCTATATTTTTATTTTCTGGGCCGTAAGCCTTTTTGCCAACGTCATTAGGTCATTACACAAAAACTTTCATTCCTTATTTTTACCCCCTTTAGGGGTTAAATGTCGTATTTATATGTAATTAAAAGCCTAAAAAGTAAGTTTCAAGACTCTAGCTTTATATCTACTTATCTATCTCTGTACCAAATTCTCATTTAAATCGGCTCAGTAGTTTTGGCGTGATTGCGTAACATACAGACAGACAGAGTTACTTTCGCATTTATAATATTATAGATTAATATAGTTTAATTATAATTTACAATAGTTTATATAGCTTAGTATTCAACTAGTTTTATTGATCCAAATAAACAAAACCTCTATAACTTTTTACACTTAATATTTTAATTTTCTGGGCCGTAAGCTTTTCGGACGACGTAAAGGTACACAAAAACTTTCATCGGCTAATTTTATCCCCTTTTTTGGGTAAAATTTTTACAAACATTGAATGTCGTATTTATTTATATCTAATCAAAAGCCTAAAAAATAAGCTTCGAGCTTCTATCTTTAAAAATTACGGAGTTTCCGCACAAGCTTTCCTATTTCAAGCCCCTACAACCCTTTTTTCGCATTAAAAAGGAGCCTATGTCCTTTCTCAGGCTCTAGACGATCTCTGTACCAAATTTCATTAAAATCGGTTCAGTATTTTAGGCGAGATTGTGTAGCATACAGACAGAGTTACTTTCGCATTTATAATATTCCGCGAATTAATTTTCATCGATTTTCCCATGGGAATAAGATGTTTTCCTGCAGTAAAACGTAGCGTATGTGTTAATCTAGGGTGTCAGTTAACTCCATAACCCAAAATTTTATTAAAATTGCTCCAGCCGTTTAGACGTGAAGAAGTAACAAACATACACACTCGCACGCTCACAAACTTTCGCCTGTATAATATAAGTGTGATTAATTTCTTGTTACAGTGATTGTAATCTGAGTACCTTAATTAAATTTAAAACTTTTCAAAATTGGTTAAAAACAAAAAACATTAAGAACTGTACTTTTTTTAAATATTTCCTTAAAGTTTCCTTAAAGTAGGGACAGAATGTAAATTTAACAGACCCACGCAGCATCTTTACACTTTTTTCACCATTATTGGAAGAATATTCTGGGAGTTACAAACACATTTCGATAATCTATTTTTAACCCAAACCTGTTTCATTTTTGATCGACAGAACAGTTTTGCAGTAAGTAAATGTTGGACATTAAAAATTTTTTGGATTAATTCCAAGAATGCATGAAACCGATTTTTCCCGAAAATGAAATAATTTTAAACCGACCTTTGCGTAATTAATGAGATTTCTTATCGCATCCTTTTACTCTAATTAAATATTATAGGATGCCAGGTTTATTGAGCTTTACAATATCTACTTAAACACCACGAGAATTGGTAATTTTTTTTAAATGGGACTGTAAATCAACTCTCCTTTATGATTTTTTTACAATCCTTAATACATTTTACTTTAATTGAACAATACCTCAAGCGAAATAAGTACAACAAACAATGGGCTTTCTTGAGATCTCTACTTGATGAATGACACTAATATAAAAAAAATAATGGAAGGAAGCATCTGAAAGTGCTTCAAGCAGAAGAAAACTAATATCCTTGGATAGTTTGCCATTACTTTACTGATGTTAATAATACTTTCTAGTATTTTGTGGACGTCGAACTTGGAAGGAAACAAGGATCCCAAAAATTAATTCATTTTAACATAATTTCTTTTTAAATCAGCGACCTATTTATAAAAGAGCGAATTTCTACAATTACGTAAATTTTTGGAACGTTCGTGCTTTTTAAAACTAATAAATAAATATTATATTTATAGGTATACATATATAGACATGTCGATATCATATTTGAAATGCTGGCATTTACAATGTACCTATTTAATGAGCATAAAATTAACTGAATGGAAAGCATTTAAAACATGAAACGTTTGTGCAGAAATCGATTTAAATATAAAACACTCCGATAATAAATTGCACGGCCACAGAGTATAAAAATATCGGCACGTTTTTATTTTGAATGATATTATTATCTAAAATTAGATTGCAGGTACATGTTACAATTCTAAATTTATAAACGCTTCATTTAAAAATATTTCAAGATTCAAGAATGCAACATTTTATTTTAAATAAAAAAAATATATTTCACAATTTTATTGCATGTTAGTTGTTAAGGCGAAAGGGATATATTTAGTTACGAAAATTTTTATAGAAAATAGAAGACTTGTAGGTAAATATTTTAATTCAATTGGCAAAAAAGATGAATTGGAATGAAGGTGCAGGTTACCACATATATTTTTATCTTTCAACGAAAATTTGATGCAGAGAAAGAAAGTCTTTGCAACTGACTTTTTAAACAAGACTGATTAAGGCAGTATCATCTGCTTTTGGCAGCTCTTTTGATGGATGACCACTGATTCACATTTTTTTACTGTGATAAGGCAACCAATGTATTCAGCACACATAACATGTTATACAATAGAATATTGTATAAATCAAGCAGCTTTTGCAATAGGTAGCCTAAAAGAAAAACAAAATGCACATCCGAAATTAAACTTTCTGATTTTCGAAGTGACTTTTATAGAGAAGATTAGATATTTAGAGGAATTAAATTAAATAATTAATTAAACACTTAAACATTGTCTTTATCAATTTGGCGGATAACGTCACATTCCTCAAGGGTTAAATAATACTTAGGTATTTTTGTAATCTTTCAAACCAATAATCGTATTGTACAAAAATTTTATTGGTACCCTATTGTAAATATTAGAATTATTTTATTATATTTCTTTATGTCGCCGTATCAATGTAAACATTCTTCAACATTCTATTCAAATTCTTTTGTTTTCTGCCCATCTACAACCGAAATCATTGCTTAGCATTCGGGAGATCACCGGTTGGATTTCGCGGCCGGCTACTTTGGTTCAAGTTTTTCTGTGATTTCCATTGATAATTTAGGGAAAATGCTGGAGCAGTACCTAATATAAGTGGCGAATTTACATATTTTCCGCCCGTAGGCTATTCAAAATTTTCCGCCCCTACTGACACCTGCAATTCTATACCCTATTCACAATTAATTTTTTGTCAATGAAATTGCAACTTTATGATTGTATTATATTTTTATCAGACTAATCAACAAATATTAATACGAATTCATTAGGATTAAAAATGTAAGAATGTTAAGAAAAACTTTCGTTGAATGGATATTTACAGCTTTTATTCATTACAATATTATCATTAGATATTGTTTTTTTTAATTATCATCATTCTAAGAAATGTATAATATTTATGAAATTCTGTGCAACAATATGCAATTTTTTACGTGTAAATTTATTAAATTTTTATTCTACACTCAAACAGGTTGTTAATATCATCAGAAATATCAATAGAAAAGTATTAATTTTTCACATTTATATCTATATAGTATTTGTTATTGTTATTTTTAAGGATTTTTCTTTCGGATCCCATTTCTCTTCGAATAGATATATTTAAGTGGTGAAACATATTACACATTAATTGAATAGTGTGGGTGGACCTAAAGAAAAAATTATGGCAATAATTAATTTAAAAAATAGGTAAAAATACTAAATTTTAAATGTAATACTTAAACGCTATTGAAATATTTTAAAAATTCAAAATCACAATAGTATATTTTATAAATAACAGACGTTAATGTATTCAGTATACTGTATAGCACTAAAATATTGTAATTTTGTTGTTTTTTTGAGCCTCGTTTTTTTCCATGTATAAGATAATAATTTTTTTTTATTTCTGTAAGACAAAAAAATTTTTGAGCAGTTTGCCGCCCCTTAAATCTGCCGCCCTAGGCTCTAACCTATTCAGCCTGCTGGTAAATCTGCCACTGAGTAGTATTCCACAGATAATCTTGCAATTCTCTTAGTAAAAAGTAAAGGTACAAATCTTGCATTCAAGTTCAGATTCATTTCTCCAGGGGCATCGAACCTCTCTCATCTCTCTGTCTTCATTTCATCCGTCTCATCTTTCTCCCTCTAACCATCATCCACCCATTCCCACCATTCCTAAAGGAAGCTGAAGAGGGTCTTCCTCCCTACCCTCCGACTTTGCACAAGAGTGAAGGTTGGGGAGACAGCCCGCCCATCAATATTGGTGGGAATAAAACACCCAAAAGTTTTTTAAGAAGCCTATCTACATAATTATTACTTACTTACTTGTACTTTCCTATAATCCTTTTAACAGTTAATTTTTTGTATACTAACCGCATGACGTCTGTACCCTTCATTATTTCGTAATTGCACTTTTACGATGGGTTTCTTCGATGGTGGTTTGGTACTACAATCTATTTATTAGCATTTCTTATCTCTAAAAAATTCCAACTTCGTTACCACCTTATTAGTGTCCTACTTTCATCTTTTAACTGTTAGCTCGCTCCTCTTTCATAAGTTTTCCTAAATCATTATTTTCTAAAATTCTTCAGTTCGTCTCAAGCTTTTCTACCTTCGAGTTTTTATATCTTCTAAATTTTTGTTTGTAAATATATTTTAGTTGTTTCTGTTCGTTATTTAGTGTTTAACTTAGTGATCTTGCCTCCAAACTGAATCCAAAAGACCAAACTTTTAATGTTATAATTTGTAATTATGTATAGTAGGTGTTAAAATAGTTTACACTCTGTCCTCACTCACACTATGCTGTCGCTGCAGTGGTATAAATATACTTCTGGATTAAATGAACTCATCAAGAAAAAGGTTTATTACTTATTTTATTTTGACAATGTTGAAATTACCTGTTATTTATTCATGATTTGTTCCTAGACAACCATTTTTATTACAATTTTAAACTTAAAACGAAGTGTTCACTAAAAATTGCGTATTGAAGACGTTCGAAATACAATTTTCCCCACTCCCGACGTAATATTAATAGCTGAACGGAGCAATGATTTATCTTTGCTCATTAAGTAAGTTAATTTTTGAAGTGAAGCTTCTTTGGGCGCGATGAGAGTAAAATCTCAAGGCCATGAAACGACACATTTCGTAACGATTCGTCTCGCGAAACTATGACAATAGAAAGGCGCGCATGCGCATATCGGTATTACAGTCAGCTGTTAGTGACCGGCATCTCATAGCAGTTATATTACAGTAAATGTTTATTTAACAACAATTAATATTTATTTAAGAGTGAGTATTATTATGTATTAATTTTAATTCCTTGTAGTTATTGATAGTTTACGGTTTCTTAAGCACTTGGAAAAATAAACGGAGGCGAAAAAAAATTGATGTATGTATGTGTTTCCATTTTTAAAACATAAATCCTGAAAATTCTCGTACTCTCTCTTCCTTTCACCAAACATTACTTATTTGTTATAAAGGTATAATCGCCAAAGAAGTTTCACTTCTTTCACGTGTACTGAGTTGCATATGATTAATTTTTTTATTGCCAGTCTTAACTGTCATAAGTGTTGCCGTAAATTATTAATAGTCGTTGTTGCTATCTGCTTTTACCCATATTTTTACATTTTCCTATCAAAGGAATGTTTTGAACAGTGGGGGTGTCAAGATATCTTAAAATATTCTGTAGACTTTGTGAAGAAAAGAAATTGAAATGTAAAGTTGATTGTAATGCAGTAATAATACCTTTAAAATAATTTCTTGTTAATTGCCGTGGAAATTAAAAATTCACACGTAACGATTATTGCTGCAGTTTCGCTATTATTAATAACTGTGGCGCGAGCGACGCCGAAGGACGGAATGTGACGTTGATAATGTGGTAGGGGTTGCAGTGGCTCATCGTCTAGACGGGGGGTAGAGGGAGGGTGTGCATAGGTCTGTATTCGTGTACACTTATACATATACCATCTATCGGTGCATTATTTATGCAAATGGCCGTAGGCCGCGCATAAACTCAATAAGAGCGCGCTAAAACGTGACAAAGATAAATTTGAAAGTCAAATTCACGGATTTCGCGGTTTCATTATGTCACGGATTCTCCCGGATACACTCGGGAGTGAGTTAGTATGTGTACGTGTATGTATATTACGGTGCACACAATGCATATACCCGTCGCTAGATGGTTGTACGTATAAATATATTGTATGTATGTATAGCCGCTAGTTGTCGGGCAGTCTTGTTATTCTTTCTTCCGGAAACAGTAATTTCGGCAGCTTGTGGCCAAGTTTACATAAATCGCTAGTCATCAGCGTGTTTGTCTCCATTGTTATTTGAAGACTGTGGTTGTCTTTTGGCACATAGACTCTATTAAAGATATCTCTTGTAATTTAGATTCATTCTGTTAAAATTTTACACTAAATTGTTATACAATTCGCAAATATTTATGGTAAGTAGGGGAAAGGGGGGGCATTGTGGGATACTGAAGAGTTTGTGTTGGGAATTACCGAGACTCATAAAAAGAAATTGTACATATATACAGTGGCGGCTCGTGGCCGAATACGAAGGGGGTTCACAAAGTTAATAACATGTAGGTAATATCAGAGCATGAAGCGTATTTCACGATGTTGTAAATGCACCGCAGGCGAAGATTTTTAATATTTTCAGGAGAAACAAATACTTATGGCATTTAATAACACAATAAATAAAAACCTTACGTTTACTTATACAGAAAATCCATTCGTCTATGTTTTGAATTAGCAAGCACACTCAACAGAATTACCGGCAAAAATCAGGCACGGAAAGCAAAATAATGCGTTTAATTTATTACACCCACACAACCACGAAGTTTTTTTATACTGTTCTACTTTAAACACACGTTTGAACTTTTTATTTTTTAAGGTACACTCTTGTGTCAGCTGTAGTTTTGGGCGAGGTGGACCCCTTTTCTTTATTTCGAAACGATTTTGAAAATTATTTTAATTTTCTTTTATATATTTTACCGAACACGACTCCATCATTTACGTAATATTTTAGTTAACACGTATTGTGCAATAAATTGTGCGTCATTTACAATTAGTGGACTTTGAACTCTGAAATCTGAACATGCTTCTAAACATAATTTTTTTACTATCGGTTCCTACCAACACTAGCTTCCAGAGCCTTTAAAAATGACTCGTACTGGACATTTTCACCAGGTGGCAGGCTGGCAGGCTAACCGAAGTTGCAAAACCCTGGCAGACTGTCGGGTACCCGTGCCGACGTAGCACGACATTATTCCGGCTGATTCCGGCTTCTCGTGCAGTGCACCTAAACGCTGTACGTTGAGTGTATTTTATCTTCCATTTCACGCGTCCGACTACCTCTCTCTCTAACACATGGACATTAAACGGAGTATCGCTCACGTGATATGTTCAGAATCAAAACTTGAACCAAAAAAGTTAGGTAAAGTCGTCAGCGACACAACAAAAATTTAAATATTTTCTATGTGTTACGGGTTGGTGTTTTGTAACTATGAACTATGAAATTGTAAAAGAGATGTATATTATACGATAATCATCATTAATATAACAAATATTAAAAGGATAAAATTATATGGTGTAACTAGTTCAATTTTTAAGGGGGTTCACTGAACAAATGCACCTACAGTAAAACCGCCACTGCATATATGTATATATATCAGAAGAAAAAGAATTTATTTGATTTTGATTTTTAAGACAAGATATGAGTTGGACTTTGACTTCATGACTCTTGTCTTGATGAAATGACTTAAATCGAACTAAACTACTTTCAAATGTTTTACGTATTTTAGACCTAATAACTTTATTATACATAAAAGAAAAAGTTTTTTTAGTTTCTCATCACTCATGACGACGTAGTTACTCTTGTTCTTCAAATTGGCTTTTACTGTCGAGTCCAATGTTCTTGACGGTTGTACTACGTAATAAGTGGTAGTAAACTAAAGACCGAGGGATGCTACCGGCACACATATACAACAATACATCTGTCGAAACACTGCCATCGATGTCACGTACAAAGCCCTCATTTAACTTTTGTAAATCACCCCGACTTCCGCAGTTCAACGGCGATTCAATGGAATAAATTTAAAGGGGAATGTAATATCGTGGAATATTGTTTAGACAACGTCATGTCACTGGACCGTTTAACGGAACTCCAACGTTCTCTAATAAAAGTCAGATCTGGCTGAACGTTTTGCGCTGACACTATAGATACATACAGGGTATTTGAAAATTTCATTTCAGTTATATAATTTAAAGTTTTATACCGTTGTGAGATATGAAACACAAAGGTCGTCGGACATCTTATCCAACAAAAACGGCTGTTGTTTAAATGGGGTCAAGTCTCGTCATACGTACCTATATGTACATGATTTTAATTTACTTGACATTTATTACAAATGTTACTCCAACTAGCACGACAGGCAAGTCATCCAAATTATTTTTGTCTAGTGACCAAAGACAAAACTAGTTAGTTAGTTTCCTTAATACATAAAATTTATAAAATATAAAATAAGCACTAATCATCCCTCGTAATAATAGAAATCAGATGGACTTTTGAGGAACCTTGAGATGATGAAGACAAAAGAAAACTGAAAGATTATTTCTATGAAATATTATATAATTATTAGCAGCAATACCCGCCGTTGCCCGGGTAAGAATATATTACACGTTTGATGGAACATTCTAGAATATTCGCGAATTTAGAACTATCCAGAACATCCCATAATGATTCAAAACATTTTCTAACTTTTTTTAACATTCTGAAACATTCTTCAATGATCTTCGAGATTCTGGAACATTCTTGAATATTACCAAATCATTCTGAAATGTCATAATAAAACATTCTTTTACTTCTTAGAATATATTTGAAATTCCTGTAAAGTTTGTCCAAATAATAAAAAAAAGTGATGGGTGGACAACCCTTATCACTTAGGGGTATGAAAAATAGATAGTTCCCGATTATCAGACCTATTGAATATGCATATCTATAAAATTTCATAAAAATCGGTCAAGCCGTTTCGGAGGAGTGACACGAGAATTTTATATATTAGATTATATGAAAAATATGCACACCGTTTATAATTAGAATCGTTTAGGGTGCAATCACTTGATGGTTAGCAGATGAAGTAAAGCATACTGATGGTTTTGTCGATTGTCGCTTTAGGTACCTCTATAACCCTAAGTTTTGTAGGGTAACTTCTAACTTGTAATAATACCCAGAGGAGACAGTTAGGAACAATTAAGTCATAAGATGTCGCTAAAGAGAACATTATCTCAAACTTTAAAGAGGTTACTAGCTCAAGAGATCTTGAAGATTCAGTCTTCACGTTCTGCCTTATTTTCCTTAGGATATTTTTAAAAACGAAAAGATGTAGCAAAAGGTTGTCATATCTTGGTACTTGTTTATGAAAGTTACACTTCTACGCCTATATACCTAATATTTTTGTTTAAATATAAAGTTCTTAGTAGTTTTTCAAAATATGAATTTTAAATTGTTTTATAAGAACCCTTGGTCTCTGTTGAGTTAGCTCACCTCGACTTTCTAACGTTTCTCTCTAATCTCAACACAATTTCTGCCAGTGACACATTTTTTTTAATAATTACATACAATTTTCAACAATTTCTTTTTCTAGAAACGCTATTATAAATGTACAGGGTTGTTTAAAAGAAACCCACACAAATCAAATATTCTGTACGAGAGATCTTTTGAAAAAATAAACTGAAACAATTTAGAATTTTCAGCCCTCTCCCGGTTATCCCTTAACCTGTAGACTTTTTTTATGGCAACCTGGGTCATGTAGGGTCTTTCTGAGAAGGTCTATTAAAACTCAATTCGTTACTGCCAAGAAAGTAGGAGGTTTGCTCATTTCGTCTCAGTCAAACCAATTCATATATTTTTTTAAATTAAAATTTACTTCGAAATAATCACTCGATTCGACTTTATGTAACAAATACTGAAAGCGACCTCCTCCTTCTACTTGATATACACAGAGTCTGCGGTAAATACTCCCAAGTAAGTTCTGAAGATCTTGATGGACATTTAATTGGACCAACTCGACCTATCCAGCGAATTGGAAAAACTTCATCAAAATACCTTCGAACATTGACACCAAAATGCAGTGATATATCACCTTGTTGAAACCATATTCTTTTATGAGAATTATCTAAATCACCTTAAATAGAAAACAATACTGCTTATGCAGGTATTGTGGTATTAAATCAGATGAGAGGAAATTTATGAAACCTTCAGCATCAAGACATTCATCAAAGAGATACGTTTCTAAAGCTCTACTATTTTTTATATCAGCTCATTCATTTACTTTTTGGGGATGTTGTGTATGTCTCTCATGTATCCAATAGGTATAGATTTTGATCAGATCGGAATCGAAAATTATGTTTATTGACCACAACATTTAATTAAAATGTAGCTGTGCGGGGAAGATAATATTTTTTGAAAATTTGTGATTTTGGGAAATTGCTTTTAAATAACAGGACAATCCCACTACAGTTTCATCTTTTCAAGATAACTTAAACGAAATGGATTTCTTAGCGGATTTGCCTGTACTAACGAAATGAGCAGAACCCTACCTTGTTGACAGTATCGAATTGGGTTTTGAAAGATCTTCTCATAGAGCTCCTACATTACCTAGGTTGGTATTAAAAAAGTTAGGGCAGTTAGAGATACTACAATCTGGTGAAAAGTTGCAGGGTAGGGCAGATGGCTCTCTTCAGCTTCCTTTAGGAATCATAGAAATGGGTGGGTGGTAGTTTGGGGGAGAAAGATGAAACGAACGAAATGAAGACAGAAGAGAAGTGAAAGACTATCTGTGGAATATTACTACCCTAGCATTTGCCCAAATGATCCAAGAAAACCACAGAAAAACTTAGACCATACTAGCCGGCCGCGGAATCGAACAGGTGACCTAGACGACTAGACCATGCCGCTCGATGGGGAAAACCAGTTATTTAGGGTCGAAGATGTCTTCAAATAAATATGTATCACCGATAAGTGCTATGCACCACCAAAAGATTAGAGTAAACTAGGTTAGGTTTTGGTTTAGACGACGAAACTGGAACAAGTGATCTCTACCCTGATCAACACCGAATGTTCTAGTGCCCCTTTAGCTTTAGTCGATTAATTAAACTATTATTCTAATTGCCTGGACTAAAATATTTTTGGCTGTTTCTGTTATTAAGATGAATCTACGTGGATCGAGTTTGAAGAAAATTCTAAATCTATGGTATCCTCTTTTTTGTGATAAAGTAGATACATACAAATAAAAAATAAAAGCTCTATCTGGGTAATTGTGGAAGATGGCAACAGGAACAAAACATGTTCCGTTTGCGGAGTAAGAAGTAGGAGATTCATTGCTACCTGCTTCTTGCCGGAATGAATTTAAATTACCTACTGAATGCGGAAACGTATAATGGCACATTTAAGCTGATAATGCTGCATCGGGCCAAAGTGCCGTTATAAATTACATTTTTATTGCTCCTGATGAAGCGGCGCGCGATATGATTTACACCCTTTTCGGACCGTTATCGCATCCGGCAGCTGATATTTATGAAATGTTCCCGTGGTGCCGAAGATGTTGCGTTTACGTACATGTACTTAAGTACTTACTTCTCCCGAAGAGACGGTACGGCGAGTATCTTTATGATGTGACTATTGCGATTTCGCTATCAACGTGCGGGACATCATTTCAGATTAATTCCTCTTCATCTCGACACTTTATAGGCACTTGGGCTATGAGCGCTGGTGCCGTGGTTCGCGTTCGCTCCTATCCTATACCCTAGTGCACTCTGCTTTCTCGTTCGCTAGTCTGTCAGATTTTATGGCGATTTTACGACTTTTACTGCAGAAAAGCAATTGTAGGATAATTATGGGTGAAAGGAAACTACCTTTCCAGATCCCATGGACCTTATCACGGACTATATACAGGGTTTTTCAAGTTGATGGGCTATTAGAAGTATATGAATTTGTAGAAGGAATTCAATTCTGAAACTTGAGCTCATTAGGTAATTGTTTATGCCGCTTCTTTTAAAAATATTTTCACGTTCGATTTACATCCGGTTATTCCGGAAGTCGACACCAACTTTGTTATTTTAAATGGAATGGTATATTTTTTAAGCTGAATTCGAATAAAACGTGTAATTCTAAGGTAAATTTCATAATCAACTTGTATAACTATGACGATCGGTTTATGAGTTAATTTAATTTATAGAAAAAACAAATCGCAACCGCAACACAAATTATAAAAAATCATAACTTCCACAAAATACTACTCAGACTGTTGAAATTTTTACTAGTATCTAATAGCTGAATATTAGTGCTAACGCCTTGACAAGATTGAACTAAATAATTTATACAGGGCCTTCAAAATAAAATTCTAATGTTTTCGATTGAAAAAATAAAAAATGTTAGGTGCCATTTAAAAAAAATACCGGCCAAGTGCGAGTCGAACTCGCTCACCGAGGGTTCCGTACAAACCTGTATATATATGATGTAACTAAAAATTTAAGGTTTTCGGAATTTTTCCTTTACATGTGCTATAAAACATTGCTTCATACCAAATTTCAAGATTCTAAATCGACTGGAAGTACCCTTTAGGTTTTGATTCCCTTGCGAGTAGTTGCGAGTTTGAAAATATGCGGCTTAAATTGCTGTTTCTTTTGATTGCGTTGACATAGAAATTTGATTTTGTTACAGCTTAAAGGTATTATAGACCTGAGTATTTGATATGAATTTCAATTTAATACCTCTACCCGTCCATGAGGAAAGGGGCAGTAACTTTAAAATTATTAAAAATATTTTTATTATATCATGTAACTAAAAATTTGCGGTTTTCGCAATTTTTCCTTTATCTGTGCTATAAGACGTTGCTTCATACCAAATTTCAAGATTCTGAGTTCACGGGAAGTACCCTGTAGGTTTTGATTTGAAAATTTGCGGAAATTTGCGGCATAAACGGCTGTATCTTTTGATTGCGTTGGCTTAGAAGTTTGATTTTTGCAGAGCTCCAAGGGACAATAGACCTGAGTATTTGATATAAATTTTAGCTTGATAGCTCTACGCGTTCTTGAGAAAGAGGTCTTGACAGACGGACGGACGGACGGACAACGAAGTGATCCTATAAGGGTTCCGCTTTTTCCTTTTGAGGTGCGGAACCCTAAAAACGAAGTTATTCGTGTTTGAAGTTTTTAAACTTTAGAATTTTATTTTGAACGCCCTGTATGAATTATTTGGTTCAATTTTGTTGAGGCGTTAGCACTAATATTCAGCTATTACTAGTAAAAATTTCAACACTGTAAGTCGTATTTTGTGGAAGTTATGATTTTTTATAATTTGTGTTGCGGTAGCGATTTTTTTTTATAAATTAAATTAACTTAGAAACCGATCGTCATAGTTATACAAGTTGATTATGAAACTTACCTTAGAATTACACATTTTATTCGAATTCAGCTTAAAAAATATACTATTCCATTTAAAATAACAAAGTTGGTGTCGACTTCCGGAGTAACCGGATGTAAATCGAACTTGAAAAATTTTTTAAAGAAGCGGCATAAACAATTACCGAATGAGCTCAAGTTTCAGAATTGAAATCCTTCTACTAATCCATATACTTCTAATAGCCCATCAACTTGAAAACCACTGTATACATGGTTGGTGTCCATTATCAAATTTATTTGAAATTGGGTAGAAGAAATTATATTAAAGGAGAAAACCATAAAAAAAAATTTCTAAATGTTTGCAGTCGCTTTAAAACATTTATTATCATTAAATTAATTGAAAATAGTGTTTAGACAGCACCAATCACGATTGAAAAAATAGAAGTTGTTAGGATCAAATAACGTAGTAATATCACTTGTATAGTGCAGAGGTGTTTCAAAATCTCATGAGCTTTAACCTTGGGAATGATAATTTACTCTCATACTATTGGTCTGAATATAATTGGAAATAACTTTTTGAAAAAAGGTCACCTCTTTTTACTAATTGAACCAGTTTATACGACTTAATCTTTCTTTATTCTTGTGGGGTATGTTTTCCATCTTCTACGCCCACCAGTGACACAATTTCCTAAAAGATACTTCCTTGCTGCGTTTCTCAACTAATTTTGTTTATCTACATTAGGACGAACTAACAAGTCGTCACCTTAGTGTTTTGAAGAATTAGTGGAAAGCATCGTTTTTGGTACCAAAGTCGTTCGTTGCAGTGAAACATCTGTTGCTAGATGGCTGTGTTACGGCGTAATAAAAAGGTTTTCTACTCCTGTAATCGGATAAACATGCTAAAATTAAACGCCAAATAAATAAACGTTTTATTTCTCAATAAGAAAGTGTTTTCTGAACCGAATTCCCGCGGTTTTACTGGTATGCAAGCCCAGCTGTACAAACACTTGTTGACTTTAATTGCAAAATACATCTTAATCCCGACAGTTTACTAAGTAGTAGGTATACCTAACTAAAAAAACGCGTTCTCATTTTATTCTAAATACAAAACTTCTGTTGGTTGTAATACAGTTGAATTGATATATGTAGTGGAAACATATAATAGCATTTAAAAGGGTTTCCTGTTTTTACAAGAGGTCATATTATGTCAACTATGAATCACTTGCAAATGCAGTTAAGAATTGTATGCAACTTCACTTTGAATGTGTATTGTGGAATTTGAAGTCGACGCGAATGGCTGTATTATAATCATAGAGACGCTAGAATTTATTAAGCTTTGCGCAATATGAGGCGCAGCTTCGTGACGTCACGTACAGTAGGGTGAGCCACGATGAGCTTTTGTAAACCACATAATAGATGACATCGCAAAGTGACTTGACGAAGTTTTTATGCCCCATATTTCTTAGAAAGTCACGTCGTCTTTTTATATGTATTCTAATTGAGTTAGGACTTGAGGATGAAAGGAATGGCAATTTGGCAGCAAACTATTATATAAAGAAATTGCCAATACTGACCAAAGAAGTTCTCGTCTCTGTCATGGATTAATTAAAATTTATTATTTATCTTGTAATAAACGGTGCCTTCGGCTCATTTCTTGGGGATATTTCTAACAAGAGGCCATTTTCAAACTTCCAAAATTATCGGTTCTCCTATTCAAGCATTTTACAAATAAAATTGCGATTTATCTTACTTTGAACTTCGCCGTGACCTAAAAGAAACCACCCTGCATGACGTCACACAGTTGCGCTTGATCATGCGCAGTTTACACTATCGCGATTCTACGATTGTTCATTTAGTTACGCATGTATCGTAGATAATAAAGTAGTTATTTTTGGAGCCAGTGTTCGTCCAGGTTTGTGATTAAAATAATTGCGCACTATTTCTTCTTCAGGTGTTATAAAATTGAACACACTTACGCTTGCTCACATGCCTCACTATTTTAATTACGATTTGTCGTCAGAAGGGAACATTACATGCACTTGGCACGAGTACAGAGAGCACAGATGTCATCTATAAAATTTAGATTTAGATTAGTACTTAATATATCGTGTTAAAATTGCAAATATAGACCTGATTACTGTTGGCAATTTCAATTTTACTTTGTTAACCACAATCTGTTTTATAAATAAATTTTGGGTCTTGTCGCCAATGCAACTCGTAATCAGTTAGTATACACGTAATTTGAATTTAGTTTAATTTATTACTTTTACAAATTGCTCTGGTATGTTCGTGGACGTTTATGTATGGTCAAGAATACATAAATAATAAATAATTGTACTTAAAAAATGTCACTAATATCAGATGTTTTGTTAGTTTCGTTGTTGTATTAAATATTTTAACCGTTGGCCAATTCTATCATCAACAATCTTAGCAGTACGCACTTTTATTACAATCTTATTTAATACATGTTGGAACCTTGTGACTCCTATAGTATGACTCCTTTCTTAATTTCTTTTTAAGTTGTGTGGGGTACAAATTTTTGCATCGTGTTACATTATGACTTTTTTCCGCCATTCCTTCTATAGTCAAGTGCAGAGGTCCCCAAAATTTTTATATAGACCCCCAGGGGTCTATTTAACAAAAGCGGGAGTCAATTCGAATCGGAAGGGTCGATTGGGGACCCAAATGAAAAAACAGTTCTTAATGCGCAAATCACACATATCTAATTTAGTATGTATAAATATAATGCAAAAATATGTAAAACTTTACGAAAAAAGCTCGGCCATTTATGCAAAGCATTTCCAAGTTAGTATATGGTTGAACCCGGTTTCAGTCACGTAAATTCAATCTTAACCAGTGGCGGCTCGTGGTCGAATACGAAGGGGGTTCACAAAATGATGAACATGTAATCATCAAAAATAATTTCACAGTGAGGCATATGATTTTACCAAAAAAGTAAACCAATTTTTAAAATGGTCATTGTTTAGATAGCCCAGTAACATTTCAGCTTGGTTATATATATGATAATCATTTTCTACGTTTTCTTGAACATTTTTAACTGTTTGAGTGTTATAGTTCCACCTGGTCGGCCGCGGCGTACACATGCTTTTCGTTCACTGCACCTAAACGCTGTATGTTGAGTGTATTTTATCTTCCATTTCACGCGTCCGACTGTTCTCTTTTTAACACACAGAGTACCGCTCTCGCGATATGTTCATGATCCAACTTGAACCGAAAAAGTTGGGTAATTTCGTCAGCGACAAGGCAACAATTTAAATATTTTCTATGGGTTACGGGTTGGTGTTTTGTATGTAATTATGAACTATGAGGGTAATGGTAAAAAAGGTAGTACCTATATTATACGATAATTATCAATTATATTATAAATATTAAAAGAATAAAATTATAAGGTGTAGGTAGTTCAATTTTTAAGGGGGTTCACTGAACAACACTTACAGTAAAACCGCCACTGATCTTAACCAAGTACAGAAATAAATTAAATGTGGAGTTTCGAGGGGATTTAAGATTAAAATTGACCAATTTTGAACCCAATACAGCGAACCTTGCAAAAAAAAAACACCAGGCACACCCATGTTATTGATTAAGAAGCAATAAATCTGCAGTTACTTTACTTATTATTTCTACTTATTTATTGTTACTTATTATTTAATAAATATTAAGGTATTTAAATTTCATCATTAATATATTTTTGACAAAACTATTGTTACACAATGTACCTACCATTAATTTAATAAATATTTAAAATCATAAAATAAATGTACAACACAGTATCTAACATTAACAGAAAGTTACTTTTATGGGGGTCGATGAAGATTTCGAAAAATTATGTAGGGGTGGATGGTCAAAAATGTTTGGCGACCCATGGTCTAGTGTCAAGTTATGTCGGTATTAATTTTTCATTTATGTTATATGATAAATTATTTAATTCATTTTAATTAAATTTATTACAATAAACGGGAACACTCCCTTTATATATATACGTACATATAAAAATTTTTATACCATTCACAAACAATCAGACTATGTGACTTTTCAGATTTAACTATCTAATAAAAGTATGGAAACAAAATATTACACAGCAACATTACCAACTCGTAGTACAAACTCATCATATCGACTTACCATGTGCCTCATAAAGAAAAAGAAAAGTAAATGAAACGAAAAGTAAAATTATTAAAGTAATCATTAATAAAGTGCAAGTTATAGAAGTAAACCAAATAAAGTTATAACAAATACTTGTTTTTCAAAAAACGTGTGAAAGTAGGTAATGGCACATGGAAAAAGTCAATTTCAGTACAAATTTCGTTGCCTAATTTAGATAATCTACAAGTTCTATTTTCGGCGATGTCTGTACGTTTATGTGGTACAGCGACAAGATAATGAAGACGAGGTCTTCGTGCGGGAACATGTATGCCTATTTCAGTAAGGAGAGCAGGACAATGAATTGCGTTGTTTAAAGTTTTGTAAAGTAAAGCTAGGTCAGCAACAATTCTCCTGCTCTCAAGCGTGGACACTTTAAATTGATTCCTGATAAACGTGTAATCATAATCGTCAAATCGCATAGGTGTTTTATTTAGCCACGCAAGTCTTCGCATAAAATTTGATTGGACGGATTCAAGTAGTTTTTTATCTTTGGCAATACTAGGTGTCCAAATAGGTGACGCATATTCTAGTATAGGTCTGACCAGAGAATTAAAAAGTAACTGTAAAGTTGACGGCTCATTGAAAAATTGCATATTTCTGAAAATAAAACCTAGGATTCTAAGAGCTTTATTTGTGGTTGTAACTATATGAGAATGAAAACTGCTGTTACTACAAAACGTGACTCCGAAGTCATTTACTTCATCAAAAGTTTTCAAAATTGATTCTTGTAATTTGTAATTGAAAATTAAAGGCGACTTTTTTTTAGTATATCGTACCACGTGATATTTCAACACATTTACGAACATGTGATTCTCCGTAGGTATACCATTTCTCAAACGATTGAAGGTCAGTTTGTAATAGTTCAGCGTCTGCTTAAGATTCTATGAGTATAAATTTTTGCATCATCAGCATATAACAAAATATTAGAGTGATGTAAAAAGAAACGAAGATCATTAACGAATATAATGAAAAGAAGTGGACCAAGGTGGGAACCTTCAGGTACTCCGGAAGTGACTCTAATATGTGATAATTCATGCTCTTTGATTTTTACAATCTGAATTCTATCTCGAAGATAGTCCGAGATCCATGATAGAAGAGGACCATTTACACCCAGCAAACGTAGTTTGCGTAAAAGAAAGTCGTGCGGGACTTTGTCAAAAGCTTTGGTAAAGTCCGTGTACACAACATCCAGTTGTTTCCGTGTGTCTATCGCCGAGTGGATGGCTTCATTCATCAAGGCAAGATTTGAAACTGTTGACCTTTTTTCGACAACACCATGCTGTTCTTCAACTATAAACGATTTACAAGTCTCATACAGATGTGGTGTTACTACTTTTTCAGAGTTTAGGTATACTATTGATGATCGATGTTGGTCTGTAATTTTCAACAAGGTTTCTATTACGAGACTTGAAAATAGGAGTTACCCTACTTTCTTTCCATTGAGAAGGAAAAGTGCCATAGTTACTTCTATTTAGTTTCATGTTTAGTTCTTCATTTGTGTTATGTGCTGAATCACATCACAATTTATTCTTTTTAATTATGTTTTATGCAGTGTATGTAATTCTATTCAGTTGATAATGGATTCATTCTATTTTTTTCCTTTTTTAGTTTAGTGCTTTGTTGTACAGGTATGAATGCACTATCGTGTTGTATGACGACATTTATTATAATGTCTTTTTCTTAACTTTAATATTAGGTTATATAAACTTTGGATTAATATTATAAAATGACCTTTTTTTATTTTAATTTTGAAGTTGCATGCCAATTTATGTAGGTGTATAGTTTTGATTCGTGTTGTGTGCCGATTGATTTTGTAATTTCTTTTTTTTCACTTTAGAGTTAAGTTCTACAAAAAATAGGTACTTGGTATATACAATACTTACACTATATTTTAACGTGAAAGGCGTTTCCGTTAACCGACCGTTTAAAAACGGTGTGACGTGTAATATACTTTACCAATCTGTAAAAGTATTTTGTGGGGTGGAACGCAAGTAATGTTGCAGTTAAGGAGTAACATATAAAAGACACTTTGCAGGTATTGAACCTTTCAACATCGACTTTTCGTGTTTGCAGTTCATGCCGTAAATTAACGCTAACGGTGCCTACTGCAGACGCATAAATCACCCCCTGACTCACCTGTTTTACATTTCTTTATTCGGTCTGCAACGGAAGCTTTCCAATTTACATGTTGGAAGCTCGACGGCGGTGGCGACGACGCTTGTGGTGGTGGCGTCGGATAGGGTAGTTTTGCGGTTGCACGACAGCAACGGCAGCATCTGATTTAAACGAAAGGGTGCAAGTAATCCTCATTACAACCCTGTAATACTTATGTTGTGCAGATTAATTTCTTTTAAGGCCAATTATAGATATCTAGACCAAAAGAAATATAATAAAATTGGGTGACTGTTGCAATAAAGCAATTTTCTATTTATTTTGTTATCGAAAGTTTTCAATTTTTTTGAGAACTTTTCTCCAGTCCTCATATATTTTGTATGTGTATGGGCGTGTATATTTTACGACACCTCAATTACAAGTAAAAATGGGCCGCTTTATTCTCATAAACAAGAGCGAATTTTGTATGATGGTTTTTAACAGGTTGACTGCCATGAGTACCAAATGTATTACACGATTAACTTGCCATTTAGGCTGCAGCTCTTTTGAAGCGTATTGACCATCGAGGCCATGACGATTTTTATTTATTATTTTAATGTTAACTCTTAAATGAACTTCTTGGGGGTTACTTAATATCTTTTAAGGTATTTCACACCATTTTTAACCTGATTACCAATGTTGGTACTCATGGCCCCGCGATAGGAGGAGGCCATGAACGTCATCTCTGGTACACTCAATAAAGTACTATAATTCTGACATTTATCGACCTCAGTCTGGTACACTGAGAGGACGTTAATTCGTTCCCAACAGTTTTCTTAAATGGCAACGTCGCGCCTTTTCAGTCTGTATATTGTCGATAATGTAGGAAACAATAATATTGTAGCGACCAGTGACACAGTACGTATGTGCGATAACAATTTGTGGCATGTACTTGTTATCGCTAACATGCTTACGGCGTAGATACCGCACACGGTACTTTTCGTGTTATCAACTTACAAGATGTAAATCATTCTCCGGCGACAAGTAACAAGTTCAATTCTGGAATAACCGAGGACTTTCTAATTATTACTCATCATTCGGGAATAGTCAGGATTTCTTCGAGTTCCTGTTTAGAAAGTTCGAAAGGTGTATATATAGTGATCATCTTTGGACCGAGACACAGTTAGTTGTAAGAAAAGCATCAGTGCGCGAATTAAAACCGATAATAGACAAAGTGATATAAATAAATTGTAATATAAATAAGTGAATTGTTGTGATAGAAATGGTAGTTCTAAGTTAGTGTTTAAGTGTTATAAATAGTGTTAAATAAATAATCGTTTAAATAAATACTTTGACTAGAAAATTCGTTACAATATTGCGAGCAGAATCGCATCTACTGCTCGCTAGTTTCGTGGCTGTTTAAATGTTTACATACTTAATATACAGGGTCTTTCAAGTTGATGGGCTATTAGTATGTGAATTAGTAGAAGGAATTCAATTCTGAAAATTGGGCTCATTTGGTTATTTTTTAAATTTAACTGATTCAATGCCGAGACGACTGCAGAAAATAATTGATGCAGAAGGCGGACATATTAATTACTAGATAATAATAAAAAAACAGTGTCAATTTCACAATAAATAAATGATTTATTGAAAATTATTGTAAGTCTTTTCATCGAGCAACAACTATTATTTTATTTCTTAATTTCAAAAATCATAACGTTCCGAACTTTTAAACAGTAAACGGTATCTACTTTTTAGGTATGTAAACATTGAAACGGTCACGAAAGAGTCAAGAAAGAACTTGCACATTTTTTAATTAACGTTATCTTTAAATTTAAAAGATTTGAATCAAATTTTCTACAAAATGGCATCGGAAAACAAAACAATCACACGAAACTAATTGTAGACAGAGAAGATAATGAAATATGTGTTCTTGCCTATTTTCACACTTACCGAAGAAGTTCAATTCCAGCTGCTGAAGCAGATCTTGGCATTTCTATTTCATCAATTCATAGATTTTAGAATATCTTGATTGCTGTGGTTTTGATCTAAATTATTCATTGTGGATGCTTTATTGCAACAATTCAAAATCGTAGGCCTGGAAGACGGCATACGCTTTCTGACACTTGTAAAAAAAAATGTAACAATGAAAAGTATGTCATTCCATTTAAAATAACAAAGTTAACATCTACTTTCGGTATAACCCGATGTAAATCGAAATTGAAAATATTTTTAAAATAAGCGGCATAAACAATAACCAAATGAGCCCAAGTTTCAGAATTGAATTCCTTCTACTAATTCATATACTAATAGCCCATCAACTTGAAAGATCCTGTATATTAGGTATGTAAACATTTAAACAGCCACGAAACTAGCAAGCAATAAATGCGATTCTGCTCGCAATATTATTGTTTCCTACATTATCGACAATATACAGACTGTAAAAGGCGCGACGTTGCCATTTAAGAAAACTGTTGGGAACGAATTAACGTCCTCTCAGTGTACATCTCTATCAAGTATGGCCATGGAATTAATGGAGCCATATTTAGATTTTGGCAGAACACCATATGCCGATAACTGGTATAATAGTGTAACTTTGGCGGATCAATTACTGGTAGGGACGCTTAGGGCCAGTAGAAAATGCCATCCAACCGATGTAACTAAGAAAAAACCAAAAAAAGGTAAAATTGTTGCATGGCAGAATGATGATGGTATAATGGTTATAAAGTGGAAGGACCGGCGAGATGTCCTAGCTATAAGTTCATAGCATATGCCTTCTATGGTAAATGTGGGACAAAACAACGATAAAACAAGGACAAAGAGGAGGAGACAAACTTAAGCCACAGGTTATAGTAGACTATAATGCAGGAAAATCTTTCATAGATGTGTCTGATCAAATGAATTCTTATAATTTATTTTCAAGGAACTTGCTTTTGGCATTTTACTAAATGTTGCAGTTGTAAATCCCTTCTCACTCTATTTCAAAGTAACAAATAGAAACATAAAAATAACAAAATTTAAAGAAGCTATTATCGAAGATATGCTTATTAAACGAGATTGTGTAATGTCTGCCATTGATGTGCACAAACTGACAAAATGTCCAAAAAGACACCGCTGCAATCAATGTCATAAGGATATTGTTACCAGGCATGGAAGAAAAATATCACAAAAGGAGACACCCGTGTGTGGACAATGTGTTCTGCTTACGCAAAATATTTTTGTTTCGACTTTTTTTAAATTACAATAATTTTTCTTATGAGCATTTTTGTAAACTTGTCTGTACTTTGTTTTCGTTTTTGTACCACTTTTTAGCATAGTTATGATACTATAAGATAATTATTTAAGCGTTTTTATAAAACATTGATAAACGACCTTCTTATAAAAGCATGATAACATCCAGCCAAGGGCTAAGATCATAGAACAACAATTAACACAACTTTAATCTCTCCATATAAAATACACAGGTTGAACGACTTCGAAGGTACACGCCATGCACTTTTGGAAGTTATACCAAGTACCAGATTTGGCCGTCAATGTTTGAATTTATCTTTTGGACCAAGTGCCAAATGACTTTCTGGTCATGCTTCACAAACAAATAACACCTTAAAAACTAATTACAAAAATATGTAAAAAACTACTTGCCCATGTATCTATCAACTAGGGGCGTTGATAATGGCAGGGATTACATATGCCGTCCAACTATGTCGAAGTTTCGTGCTTCGAAAATTCAACATATTGCATATTTAAATTAGAACAAATGTAATATACCGAAATATAAAACAATTAATGAAAAATAACTTTAGAAAAATATGAGCACAAATGTTATACATATTGTTACTATTTACACAATGAATTAATCAATTTTCAAAAAGATTTTCATGTGTTTTCAAAGTACGTTATTCTCTTTAATTTTTGCATAAACTTTGAAAATTTAGTGTGCTATTTATGTAGATGCATGGATGGTAACATAATATTGTTTGTTATCGTCCCCAATTTGAGCGAGATGGGGGGGATCCAGGGTCCAGTAGAAATTTTATGTGCCAAGTTGTTGGAATTATGTTTGTTATATTTGTTTGCAAAACTGTGTACACATGTACAGAAATTGGCGATGTTTATTATGGCACGGTCTAACAAAAAATTTTCCCACAATGGCACGTATTTCGTGGCACTGTTTACCATCTACTAAACTGAAAAGATCGTTTGTCGACACTGTAGATGTTAACATATTCCGAGTGGCGTCGATACGTAAATTTGATTACAGCTATAAAAATATTTCGTCCTGTAATTTAATCTTTAGAAACAAAGTATCTTAAAGATATTTCTCTCATAAATTCTTAATTTTCGTTTTAATAAAATATTTTTTCCTCCCAGAAATTTCTAATGGTGTCTTTTATGAACATTTATTGCGTGGTGAAGCCTTTATTTCCTTAACCCATTGTGTATTTATAATAGTCACAAGAATATATATTTCTATGGGCGACAAAAGGCATGTAAATTTCATGTAGGGAGGATATCGAATTTTGCGTGGGTCATCCACTATTTAACTAAATTTGTAGGTGATTTATTAGCCCGAAGAAACAAGTCCGGAGAATATTTAATTGGGTTGTCACACAAGATTTCAGTATGAACATAGCCGGGGTTGGAGTTGATATTAGGACAAAGGCCCAAGATTCGTGGTTTCGTAGCTATTATTGCCATTTCCAGTCGGTTGCTTAACCTCTTCACCTGTCTCCGAGGCAGGACCGTAGCATAATTAAATTTACTGCTGGCCTTTAAGTGAGCCATTGTTCTAGTACGCTATTATATCTACGTAGATGTGCAACACTTGATTGCCAATCCGGACCTTGGGTTCAATGGCACATTCCTTACAGTCCCCACATTCTCTGCCAGGTTCGAAATTCTAATACAAACGTACGTTCTAAAGGAATTTTCATTGTTACCTTGTACCTACCTATCTCCTAGATGGTGGTGCAAAAATAAAGTAACAGCTACGTTACGCATTTGCACGTTAGGGAATTTAGAACTTACTAAGTTACCTTCACTGTTTCTATTGTTTTGCTACCTTAATTGAAATATTTATAATTGCAACTATTTTAGTTTAGGGAAGATCTTTATTTTTGATATAACGGGATAATAACAGATATAAATGAAATTGAATCTTGGCTGGGCACTTGGTGAGACATATTGAATATATAAACAAAAAATTAAAACTCTCGGTACACCTCTGATTAACAATTTTATTGAGCAAAACTCTAGCAATTGTTTCGGCCGTTAAGCCATTATCAAAGAGAATAATAAATTACATAAAGGTGTGAGGGATCTTATATACCTAGGGGTTAGATACAATAACAAAGTTAAAAGTGGGGAGCTCCAAAATTCTGTTTGGTCATTTAATAAATTTTGTTTACACGCTTCCTTAATTTCTAAGATTTCATATAAATCTAAGCGTTTGCCTTTGTTTAAATTGTGTAACAATTTACAATTTTTTTTTATCAATAGAATGTTCATTCGTAATACAATGTTCGGAAAGCCCAGTACATTTCTTATTTTAGATTATTGATTTTTTATGTTCCTCTATTCGGGTTTTTAGAGAACGACCTGTTTGTCCAATATAAAAGGCGGAGCAATGTAAATAATTCACCTTTTTTCCAGAATATTTTGTTTATCTAATTTATTGTTGACTGTAAAAGAACCTAGATTATTTTTGTACGCAAATAGGAGTGATGTTAATTTTCTTAATACTATTACAAATTTTATTCGATAATGAAGGTCCATAATTGATAACACTATATTGTTTAACGTTATTTTCACCGTCAAAGTGGCAAAAAGGTTCGATATTTTTATTATTATTCCTTTTATAAAGTTTATTGAAAATATTTTCCATTTGTAACTGATCATGATTTTTTTTTTAATGGAATATTTGTAAAACAGTACAATAAGGTTACCACCAGATAAAAATTAATGTATACAGGGTTTTTCATGTTGATAGGCTATTAGAAGTATATGAATTAGTAGAAGGAATTCAATTCTGAAACTTGGGCTCATTTAGTTATTATTTATGCCGCTTCTTTTAAAAATATTTTCAAGTTCGATTTACATCCGGTTATACCGGAAGTCGATACCAACTTTGTTATTTTAAATGGAATGGTATATTTTTTACGCTGAATTCTAATAAAACGTGTAATTCTAAGGTAAGTTTGATAACCAACTTGCACACCTATGACGATCGGTTTCTGAGTTAATTTAATTTATAGAAAAAAAAATCGCTATCGCAACCCAAATTATAAAAAATCATAACTTCCACAAAATACGACTCAGAGTGTTGAAATTTTTACTAGTAATAGCTGAATATATATTAGTGGTAACGCCTTGACAAAATTGTACTAAATAATTTATACAGAGCGTTCAAAATAAAATTCTAAAATTTAAAAACTTCAGACTCGAATAACTTTGTTTTTTCAAATGGCACCTACCATTTTTTATTTTTTCAATCGCTTCCTTTTTTTATGCTCTTTCGATCTATATGGATATAAAAATCGCGTTTTCGATTAATTTTTGTTACAAAAAATAATCAAAAACGAAAACTTCAATTAAAGTATTTATTATAAACATTTGTCTCGAACATCTTCCTAACAGAAATTAAGCGATAAAAAGGTTTTACTGTGATTTTGCTTTGATTGTCGTTAGTTATCAATTGTCCAAGTCACACTCTCATTACGCCAAAATTAATGAAATTATCTATATTTTAAAATTCTAAATTACTCAAATTTTTTCAAATAAAACAGTAGGGAGTATCTCTAGAATCGAAAGAGGATAAAAAAAGGAATCGATTGAAAATATAAAATATGGTAGGTGCTATTTGAAAAAACGAAGTTATTCGTGTTTGAAGTTCTTAAATTTTATAATTTTATTATGAACGCCCTGTATAAATTTTTTAGTTCAGTTTTGTCAAGGCGTTAGCACTAATAGTCAGCTGTTACTAGTAAAAATTTCAACACTCTGTGTCGTATTTTGTGAAAGTTATGATTTACTATAATTTGGGTTGCGGTAGCGATTTTTTTTCTTTTAAATTAAATTACATAACTCAGAAACTAATCGTCATAGGTGTACAAGTTGGTTATCAAACTTACCTTAGAATTACACGTTTTATTCGAATTCAGCGTAAAAAATATACCATTCTTTTTAAAATAACAAAGTTGGTGTTGACTTGCGGTATAACCGGATGTCAATCGAACTTGAAAATATTTTTAAAAGAAGCGGCATAAACAATAACCGAATGAGCCCAAGTTTCAGAATTGAATTCCTTCTACTAATTCATACATTAATCCACTATTCAAATCAGGTGATAAAAAGCTTGTAAAAAACTATTGACCGATAGTGCGTCAAAATATAATTGCGAAAATCTTTGAGTGTATAATTTATAAAAAATTTAATTCTTACTTTGCCGACTTTATAATAATTGATGAACAGCATGGCTTTGTACATTCTAAATCTACAATTACAAATTTGACAGTACAATGTTCCTTGATTACCAAAGCATTTTACAACAGGGAGCAGGTAGATATCGTATATACAGATGTTGCGAAAGCTTTTGATCGTGTTTCTCACTCGGTTCTTATTTATAAATTACAACATAATTTTGGTTTAAAGGACTCTATTATTTTTTGGCTGAAATCATACTTAAGTCATAGAAAGCTATTTGTTGTCTTGGATAAATCCATATCTGATGAAATTGTTGCTTACTCTGGTGTGCCACAAGGCTCTCATCTTGGTTCTTTGTTATTTACATTATTTATAAATGACATAAAAGACGTTATTAAATACTCAAGCTTTTTATATTATGCTGATGATCTTAAACTGATGACTCAATCGAATTGCAACATGATGTCAATAGTGTAAATCAATGGTTTGAGGATAATTTGCCGAGTCTCAACATTAGTAAGTGTAAAGTAATCTCATTTAATTGTTCAAACATCATTGATACTCAATACTCTATAAATGGTAAACTACTTGATAAAGTAGATGAAATGAGTGATTTGGGAGTTGTCTTTGACGCTAGTCTTAGTTTTTCTACACATATACAAAATGTTATCAATAAGGCTGTAAAAAAATTATATTATATAATACGTGCGTCGAAAGGTTTTAAAATGTAAGAACGTTGATTGCTTTATATATGGCTTATGTGAGACCAATTCTAACTTATGCAATCACTATATGGGCATCACCTTCAACAAAGAAACAGTGGCATGAGTTGGAGATGGTTCAGCATAGGTTTATAAGATTTCTAGCTTTGATAGATGGCAAACCGATTAGTCCTATCTCACGTTCCGTCAATCGAGTCGTATGCGAATTACTTGAATATTTTGTTTTTAATGAAAATAAAATTGAACATTATTAATATTAAAGAAATTAATTCACTGGTCAATATTTATCAGCCTTCGTGTAATGTAAGACCTAGACATATAAGTTTTGTTATACCAAAAACAACTGCACATTTAATAAATAAAAATCCAATAAACAGGGCAATGCAATATTTTAATGAGCATAAATTAAATATAGATTTCAACTTGTCAATTCCTATTATAAAACGTCGTTGAAAGAACTTGTTTTTGTTTTTGAATAAATCTAATAGTAATAAGCCACATGACTATCTTGTATAAATACTATATATTATGATTTCATCTATGTAATTTCTTTTATACTCTTATTATTTCTAAAATGTTTGTAAAATGGTTCTCCCGTTTAAACAAAATAAATAAATAAATAAATATACTTCTAATAGCCCATCAACTTGATAAACCCTGTATAACTTCATAATTACTTTACAATTGTTGAATTTTTATCTTTGGCCCTAAGCCTCCACCCTTCCGGCCTTATCGACATCCCAAACACCTTTTTAGTGTTGTAGAAAGTTAGCCCTAGTTCTTTCATAATTTTTGCTCTTTCCACAGATTATTTCATCTTATGTACCAAATAGGTACTTTGTTATAATTGATTGATAACTGTCTATATACATCCACAGTTTCAATTTTAGTTAAAATAGGTTGTTGACTCATTTTGAAGTTAAAAACCACACGCTTATTGCATGTACCCCTTACCCTAGTGGTTTATTTTCTTCATCAATTTTTTTAGACAAAATTCCATTTTTCTGGAATGTTCTCAAATTTTGTTGTTCGACTTCTTGACATAAAAGTATAAAATTTATCGGTTTAACACCCGCGGCGCTTACACGACTAATCACACAAAAGGGTCAAAGGCAATCTCTATAGATTGCATTACATACACACTATATTAATCAAATATTTAAACGTTTGTTGTACTGGGTTTGTAAATAATTTTTACTATGTAAAAACAAATATATCCTTATTTACATTGTTGCATTGTTATGGGCTCTATATTTAGTGGAAAAACATGTTTAATTTTTTTTGGTTTTGGAGTTAACATGCTGTAAAATCGGTAGTTTACGTAGGGCCGTAGGTTTATGTAGGTACATATGCACAGAGTGACTGAATGGCCCACAATATCTTATTAAAGCAAACACATACACGCAAATATTTTCAATTGTTTTTGATTTGCTCGTAAAATTTCTGTTCGTGTGCTGTGCTTTGGGGGATAAAATTGCATTCGCTGTGTGAATGCGTTTAGGGTGGTGGAACAAAAAAAGAAGGCAAAACAAAAACCGAAAATAAAACGGTTGGAACGTTACGTATACACCTGTAATGACGCGTTAAAAGTTAAATGGCCCGTCGAGCTCTTTATTATTCACGGGAAAAAATGCCACCCCCCTCTTCCACTGTAGCTTTAGCAGAAACCATCGATTTTTGCAATATCCACGAAAGGCACAATCAGCAGTGTTACCCGATTGGATGCCGTTTCCCAGAATGGGACGTGGGATTCGGTGGAGCTTGCAAATTTTCCTATTATCAACCCGTTCGACGTGAAACATTTGCATAGGAATTGCCGTATTTTAATGAATATTGGGCGAAACCGGATTAAAAATTAATACAATTGAAAGCACTTGTTGCAAAAGAGGGCAGTACCTACAGTGTTTTTAAATATATTTTTAACTCTTATGAGTATAAGTCTGAGAGTGTATACGGGTTATTCTCACGGAAACCATAACATACTAGTCTCTAACAAATTACTGAATCATAGTTCAACGTAGCAGAAATAGCAACAAAAGTAAACGTGCATTAAACTTTATTAAGGCATTATATACATGCATTGAAGTGGTTCTATCTTTTTTCGAATTTTTTAACTCCCCCCCACCCCCAGAAGTCGACAATATTTCACGTTATTCTAGCAAATTTAAAAGTCAATAATCAATCGAAGGAATGTTTATAGAGTCTCAATAATTAATTAATTGCAATCACCAAAAAAATTTCCTTAATTTTCATATTAAAGGTCAAAATTTCACCAACTGGTTTTGTCACCTAAAACAATGTCACCTCCGTTATTTTCGTATTAAAATAATGTAAATGCCGTGAATGTTGCTCTCTCTATCCAGCAAGTGCTGAAGTATCGACTTGCAAGTATTGTTAATCTATGTATGACAAGTTGTTTTAGTGTCGGCGTGTTTTGTGACGAGAGAAGATAAGAAAGGCAAGAAAAAATATTTGTTCAAGATCATTTGTCACCTCCGTTAACACATTATAAACAGACAGTATTTATTTAATTGTTCCTTGTCCTGTAGATAATTAGTAAACGTATACAAGTTTAGTTTATAGCATGCATACTTTTTATAAACTCAAAACACTTTACTAAGTAGTGGATGTTATCAAAATGTCACACCTCCGTGAACCTCACCACCGTGAACATCTTTGTTCACGAGTCGATGGAAATTGCCGAATATAGCTTAAAGTTTATGAAAAAGACAGGCGGCAAAACGTTTGCCTTTCCCGACAGAGATGACATGTCGGTTATAGATGAACCAGATGTGCAAATGATTTTAAAATCTCCCAAATATGATGAGAAGAATAAATAACTTAGGTACATTTCATTATAATTAAAAAATATATGTTTTATGACATAACGAGTATGATTTTTAATAATTTTGTCACTTCTGTGGAGAGCTGTCACCTCCAAAAGTATTACTTATGGAGGTGTTTGTAGTATTATCTAATTTACGTCAATACTGTCTCACCTCCATGAAATACAAATTTCATTTTTTGCTAAATTTTGACTAAATGTCATCTCATGATCTCGGGCATGTGGTTGTATGATGAGAGACTCGTTTTATGCATTAGAAAAAGGGAAAACTGATATTACTTGACGAACAATTTTTTTGTCAAATTCACAACTGAAATAGTATGATTATTGTGAGAATGACCCATACGCATTCGTTCGGGGAAATCCAGATTTTATTACATCTGCAAGATTTACCTACCTGAAACAGTACACTTTCGTCCGGAAGAAGTAAATAAGTACATAAGCTGCGACATAAGGAACGTCTAACAATTATATTATATACATTTCAATAATATAGTTTATAATAAAAACCTTATTCTTAAAAAATTTATAATATATAAGCAAAAATGGGTTTTCAATTTAGCTCGTATTGTAGGATTTGTTTAATAGTCAGTTTGGTGAAGGAGAAAGGGGGGAATCTTTATATGCCATGACTTACAATAACATCGTTTTACCCCTCTTCAAAGTCAAACATAAAATTGTACAAAATACAGTGTTCTCTTTCAGATTAATATTTATTCCAAAAACTAATATTTTATTATTTCTACAAATACTCAATTGCCCCCTAAATTTTATAATTTGAGCTTATTATTCATCTCATTATAGTGTACAAACGATATTAATATTTACTATTGGTTTTAACAAAAAATTACATTCATTAGAATTATTTCCCCTATCCATCTTTTGTTTGTCTCAATTGTGATGCATTTTCTAAAACCCGATATTTTAACTCCCTTAGCTCTTCTCTAGCTTCCACCCTTATAGCATCAAATTTACATCAGCTTTAATTATTACGTAACAACTTATCTACTCAAGTAACATCTTTTTCCGCACACCTCGTCCCTCAGAACTTTTTCCTCCATTCCCCTTTCCTCGTTCTTCTTTAAACTGTCCCCTTCTATTTTTCAGCTCTTCATTAATTTCCTTTCCATTTACCACAGCCATTCCCTTCTTTTCTTCGTCCCATATCCATATTGTATCTCCTATTGTGACCTTCTTATATTTGCATTCTTTACCCTTTCTCCTTCAGCATCTTATCTATAACTTTTAAAATTTTTCTTTCTTTCACTATCCTATCTACTTTGCTAAACACTTTTTTATTGTTCTTTAATATTTAATTTTTTCCTGCAAACTCTCCATTATCAAGTCATAAATTTTCTCTTTGATTTTCAACACAACAATATTGTACTTCACCCCTCCATTTTCCTTCACCTAGTTCCAGCCAAAATAACGTTACAGTCTTCTTTCTTTCTATCTCATTCTTTCTCTTAAACCCTTTACTTAATATCTCTAGTTTTTTCTCAAATTTACCAATAGTTTCATTGTTTTTTCTCTGCTACGTTCTCCTTCTCATCTGCATCATTTCTTATGTACCGAATTTCTTCTTTCATTTTATTCATTTCTTCATCTAGCCTTTGGTTCAATCCTTTTTATACATTCCTTCGTCTCTTTATTATCATTTCCTAGTTTTTGTATAATTTTTCTAACAGAACTTTGTACTCCTTCCTTTTCCCACATTTATTTTTTCTCTATGTGTGTCCTATTTAATTTTTTTATTTATATTAACTTTCTGATCTGGATTCTACTCCGCATTCAAACGTAAAAAGCTTATTCAAGCAGAAAAGAAGACAACGAAAAGAAGAACTTCGTATCTCTCTTCGCAAAAAGGTTCCAACGGCCAAGATGACCTTCAATCATCCCTACGTGTTGCCAAAATCCAAAAGAAAAATCGAATTTCTCTCAAAATACACAAGCCTTTCACAATAAACTCTGCCAGTAAGAGACTTTGCACACTGTTGATCCAAAATGCAGTAAGAAAACTTTAGCTTTTCCCAGTTAAATCGCTCAAAAACCTGGAGCACTCAAACACACGTCTACTCAGTCTCAGCTATTAACCTTTAGTTAGCACTACTACATAAGCACCTATGTATTTGATCTCTAGAGGAAAGTGTACTTTTTGAATTGCAACGGATCTGGGGCTTCGGACGAAGGTGTATATTTTAATTGGGTCATGAAAGGATTACGGACGATAATAACAACTGCACTGAACTGGTCAGGGGTCAACATGGAAAAAGAAACTAGTAGTAGAGATTTTGCAGAAAAAATCAGATTCGTAAAGTATTTTTAACAAGTGTAACAGTTTCTTTTCCACACGGAGAAAACAATCATGAAATTATTGGTAGAATTCTAGCAAACATGACTAAAAATCTGTCAATTATATGGACGACCAGACGCTCAAAGAGATTTTACTAGAAATGTCTAGTCAATCTACGTCCGGTGTTGAGACTGAATTATAGTAAAATTGACTTGATTAGAAAACATTTTTTACAGTTCTTATCACTAATTTTACTAAACTATTCTAATTCTAGTATTTTTTTCTTTGCGACACGATAAAATAATCGAGAGGTAGAGAAAAAAAGTCTAGACTTATTTAGGTTGATTATTCTAATACTAATTATTAGAAAGAATGAAAAATTGTTTTATACCACCAAGTACATTTTATGAGACAAAAAATATAAAATAATATCCGAACTTAAGTGCTATTAGAATTTAACGTGCTAAAATTAGTCAGAATCGATTTTTATATATTTAAAAAAAACTTGGTCACCTGAAATGCTCTCTGACGAAAAGATTACCCGAAAATGTCAAGAATGTATCTATTTTTCCTTGAAAATCAAGACGATAGCAAGAACAAAATGCTCATTTGGAACGCAATACGGTACTGTAACGAATTTTCTATAATTTTTATGTTTGTACCCATAAAGATATTTCGAGAAATTTTCCCGACATATTCCAAAGCCTTTTGTTAATTCATCTTTTGTGCGTTTCGTATCATTGACGCGAGCGCTCCATGACAAGTCGAAGGTGCGGTATCTATTGATGTTACCGTTTACAATGTCTTGTCAAGGTGCTTACTCCAGATGTTAGGTATATCTCGTCTCTCGAGTCATGATCAGTTTAAAAAATATTTGCGTTGTATCAACGCTTTGTATCAAATTAAATCCAAAACCAGCAGGTACAGTTGATCCTCATCTGGGGTATTTCCTATTTTCTCACAAATAGATTGATATAAGAAATAGTCAACATAAATTTGGGAAGTTTGAATCGATGTCGTGAACGACGAATGTTCTAACAAATTTCAGCTCTTTTACAGTCATTGGTTAATACATTAAGAACGTAACCGTTGAATGGCGGCCTTATTTACCTCCTTCAATGGTATGCAAACCATTCACGTTACGGCTTTACTGTTTCTAGCCTCTAACCAGACAGAACCCTTTAATCTTTTAAACGTCTACCTGCCGTTTAGCGATAAATCTGCTTTGGGATAATGGGCAGTGGTTGAAAGTACGATGGCTTTCGAATCTTGAGCTTTTCAGCTCAGAGGTAACTAGACAAGAAAATTACCCAACTACTTACGTCTATTGGGGCATTTCCGAAAGCTCTTAGTTTTCTACAGGTGCACCGAAATAGTTTTCTTTTTATTTGTTGTACGTTCTCGTTCCTAGCTGAGCATCTCAACATCGCATCTTTAATTTTAGTTTTAAAAGGGTTGGGGGGGGGGTGACGAAGACGTGGTTGTATAATTGTGTCTCAGTTTGATCCTAATATTTTACCTTAAAGTTTATAATAAATGGTTTAAAAAAAAATTTTTTGTGATCATATTTAGGGTAGACTGGTTACGAAAGTGCCAGTGGACGGTAGTGACAGTCGTTGTATTAGCGAAACTTTAAGGAATAGCGCAGGGTGGCGAGGGGAGAAAGAAGCCGCGTGCGTGTCTGACCAGGCGTCACAGTGTTGCGTCAGCCGCCGCGTAAAATTAGTGTTGCTAGGAGCCTGTATTACTTTTCGACGGTCAAAAGTAAGTATTTTTGTTCGTTTTCTTTTCGTGATTGTTGCTATAAGTATATAGATAGACTGATGAGTATTTTTATTCATTACAAGCTAAAAACTGACTGTTAAACAGAAGTGATTCCTTGTATGTAGGTTATACAGTATCGTCATGGCGATTTTATTTTTATGAACACGTGTGTTGGGTACGGTTGTGCCATATTTCCTAGGGACGGTTGTGACACAAGAAAAAATTTTTTTTTATTCTAGATACCCAGAATTCGAATCAGAAAGACTCTCTCTAAAGAACAAGAACAGGAACTATCAAAATATATAACTCGCTGTGCGGAAATATATTTTGGCCTTGCTCCCAAAAAGGTTCAGAAGTTAGCTTCTGAACTTACCACTAAATACAATTTAAAACGTCCTGCTACATGGGTTGAAAATGAGATGGCTGGAGAAGAATGGTTCCGTTCATTCATGAATAGGAATTCTGAACTGTCTGTTCGAGTAGCTCAAGCTACTAGCCTTTTAAGAGCAACAAGCTTTAACAAAACAAACGTGGAAGCATTTTATGACAATTTACAAATGGTTCTTAACAGACACGCTTATGAACCAAGTAATGTAATGATTCTTGAAGAATACTTAATAATTAAGAATTAAGCAAATATTCCAACAATAAATGTGATTAAAGACTGTTCTGTTGTATTTCTTAACCTGTCACTACTAACCCCAAGCACTGTCACAACTACCCCTGCGATGTGGTCGGTTGTGACACTTTTTCTTTTTTTTTTTTAACTTGTGCCTGTCAGTTAATATTTTATTTAGGGATAAAATTGAAATATCAGTATGTCAGACAAACTATGCTTTACCATAAAAGCACATTCCTTGTCAGATAACTGACATACTGGCAAAATTATGGGCGATCATATGAAAAATGGCACATTCGTACCCAGTCTACCCTACCTAGGGAAAACTCAACGTATCTTTAAAAAGTCAGTATGTGAACATAAAAATTCTAAAGTGAACTATGAGCTTTTAGAAACAGTTAAAAGTATTTTATTTCTGATTTATATTTAAGGTCTGTGATGACCTTTGAATATGTTTGTGCGTTAATTAAAAGGGGGATGATATTATACTAATGATAAATGTCGCACAAATCCAATTATCTGTACGTAGTTAGCGAGGTAATTAAAGAGGAAGTTAGCATTTTGAGTTACGCACGTATAAGCCATGGTTTTATAATGGTATCGGACTGTCGGTGTCGGCATCGTGTCGTGTGTTCCAAAAAATAGAAGTGAAAAATCACCGGTTCCATTTGGCTTTCGAATCTAATCAGGACCGTAATGGGCAACGTAAATTTGTAATTACTTCGCCGTGCTTTTCTCTCGTATTCTATAATTTACTGTTTGCTCTCATCAAACATTCAACGGAACCGGAAATTGGTTTAAGTTGTTGCATGTCTTTCACTGTCTGTTGTATTCGTCTGTCGTAGTTTGCCGTTTTTGGTTCCAGGAAATGGACATTTACTGTCCTCCAAATGACTCAATCACTGATGTTAAAGAATTACCGAGTTTAAAATAATTCTACATTACATTATACAATAGATACAGAAGATATCTTAAAACTCCGTGGACATGACGTAACCACAGCTTTCTGGAATGAAAATAAGTCCCTTTAATTGCATTTATATACAGGGTATGTTGGAAATTGTCGATGCAATAGACCTTTCTTTTGTCTGAATCTGTTGCAGATATCGATTCTTAATAACAGACAGAAACTGAAGCTAGAACATGTATCCTTCTTAGAAAAATTAAAAAAGTAATTAATCAACCTCCCTAAAGTTTAGAACAATTATATTTAAAGACTGGGGGTGGTTTTCACCCTTGTCGTATTTTAAGAAAATCGATAATTACTTTAAAAAGTAGTAGCATTACAGCCATTTCTATGTACCAAATTTTGTTAAAATCGTACATCGAAGAAAAAATAGTTTTTTCAGCTTTGCCACCCTCTTACGGGTAAACGAAGCAATTTATTGGTATATAGATAAATGCGATTAAATCGACTTATTTTTGATCCCCATCAGGAAGCTATGGTTGTCGGTGTTTTGAGACACCCTGTATATACCCAGAACATTAGCTCGACAAGGTTTCTAGAATCAAGGGTAATCCACAAACTATAAATTATTATTAGGGTTCTTTAATGGAACCTTTGAAGAATGATTTTGTAACCCAACTTTTTTTAGCCAAAGCTCTTGGTAAGAGATATCAAGCTGATGTTTGAGCTTCTAACTCTAATAAAGTAAAAAAGCACATTTTTAACGCGAAACTTTTATAACATACATTAGACTTAGAGCTTCACCAAGATAAGAGTCTTGATCTTGACGTCTAACTTTTGATTAAAGAAGTAATTTTTCTTGTTCTGTGCAATTTTTTTATTATAATGCATTGTTTAAACAAATAATTCTGTTAACAAAAACCTAGCAAAGTGCATTACACTTAGCATTTATAGATAAAGATAAGTATTCTTTTAGATCCCAACACTTTTATTAATCTACAGTTCGACGTGGGTTACACCATTACGCATGTCTAGATTAAAGAGGAAAATTGATAATTGTTTCATGAATCAAGTAAATGGAAACTCATTTCAAAATGTCATGCACTACGCTACACGGAGAAAAATAATCATGAATTTATTACTTAATGAGTCAAGCAAAATTTTTCTAGTAAATAATACTAGAATTCTCCTAAAATGTTCTTGGTGGTATAAAACAATTTTTCATTCTTTCTAATAATTAGTATCTGTTAAAATAATCAAGCTAAATAAGTCTAGACTTTTTTTCTCTACCTCTCGATTATTTTATCGTGTCGTAAAGAAAAAAATACTAGAATGAGAATAGTTAAGTAAAATTAGTGATAAGAACTGTAAAAAATGTTTTCTCATCAAGCCAATTTTACTAGAATTCAGTCTCAACACCAAACGTAGATTGACTAAACATTTCTAGTAAAATCTCCTTGAGCGTCTGGTCGTTCATATAATTGACAGATTTTTTAGTCATGTTTTCTAGAATTCTAGCAATATTTTCATGATTGTTTTCTCCGTGTAGGTTTTTGTTTTTTAGTATAGTGCATAAAGATGTTGAAACGTGAAAATTCGGGATTCTCTCGATTTTCATTGAATGTTAAGCGTTAAAAGTTTCCTAAAACCCTGGTGAGGTCCGAACTCAGTAAAAATAGTAACCGTCTAGAGCTGGCGCAAGACAAAATAAAACAATATTTTCAAACTAGCATCCTTGTTAGAAGAAAAATGATAAAAAGCCAAATATTGTCGTGTTCTTAATTTTTTTTTTGAATATGTATTGTGATCTTGATTTGTTTTAATTTACTTTAGTCTTGCCTCAAGATCTTGACTTCGAATACTTCATGTATCAATACTTAAGATTAAATATTAAAAAAATTTCTACAGCTATTTATTATTTTACTTGAATAAGTCATTATGTGGCGAAACAATTAAATGCTTTCGGTGCTCAAGACCCAAAATTCTTAAAAGTTTCGAAGGGCCTATTCTAGAACTCCAAAGTTTCTCACCTCTCACAAAAAGGTCCCCTTTAGGTGTGGGCCTTTGTGCATTTCACAATCTTACTATATTATACCTATACTACTGAATTTTCAGTTGAACTTTGACGGACTATACAACGACATAGCTTTTATACCTTCGAGAGAGATCTGTAACGTTTTGATGAGATCAAATTAGCGATTCTTCATTGTTTGTTCCAATACATTACTGATTGGGAATATTTCTGTTTATTAATTTTAATTTAATTGCTGAAAATGGATTTAAAAATGGAATTTGATTTTTGCAATTGTGCAAGATAACCCATATTTTTGATTGCATGTATTTCGTATTTCTAGTAGGGGTGTATGTATTTGGGTAGGTACATAGACGTAGGTAATAAAGTAGAAATTGTAAAAATGCTTTTGTCGAAGGCTCCGGATTTTCAGGAAAGGAATTTCATCTTTTGTCCTGCCACTTTCCCGAGCAGTATCCTTCAGAAGCGCGATCGCTTTACTCAATTTGTTTTTCTCGTATCGCGGAAACTAGATTTGCAAGCGCACTCTTTTATTATTCACGTCGCGTCGTCGGCGTCGGCTGGCGTCGTCCTGCGACGTCGACGACCGACCGAGGCGAGAGAAAGAATGTGTTAAAGCGAAGTTTACGTATGTTGAGCCAACTTACCTTTACCGCATGTTTGAATAAAACGAGCTTGGATTTTTACTTTTCTTTCCTTTATTTTCATTTTTATTTTTATTTGTAATACTTCTGCTAAGGCTTTGAAAGAAAGTGGAGTTTCTTAAAAGTGGGATTGTTGGGTGTTACACATCAGAAATAATACACAATGCATTTCATGTATGTAGACCTTGTTGTTGATGTAAAATTCTCAGAAACGAGACAGGTCATTTCCTGGAATCTAAGGGTCTGTCCAGACTTTTGCCTATATGCAGTGGCGTACATTGAAAGTTCGTCTGGTACTCAATGAAACATACATTTTTAAATGTTTAAATATGGAAATAATTACAACCTACATTTCATTTTTCTCGATCAGGCGTTATCATGTATTCAGACTCCCTGTCGTGTTTTGGAATATTTGTTAAGAATAACAGTGTTCTTATTTCTGTTATTTATTATTGGCCTGTTACTTACCTACCTCTTAAAATAATTACATTTCGGTTTGTATTAATTAAGGAGTGACTCTTTAAGCTCTTGTTAGATGGTAATAATAATAGCTAAAGATACCCCTGTAGCAGCTACAACACGCCTTTTTATATCTATTTTATTTTCACTTAGGAAAATTTGCTAATTCATATAAAAAAAACAATAACCTTTGTCTGGACATTAAGTTTTTGTCTTTTGTTTTTCAACGACAATGATCGTTTAACAAGAAAGTAGCAAGTAATAATAAACAAATAACAATTAACAAATAGCAGTAAATGAAGATTCTTAATGTGCAAACTGCTTATTAAGTCCAAAATATCTTGTATAATTAATTATAAATTTAATTGTAAGTAGATTCGAAAGCTCGAAAAGGTGGCATATAAGGATAAATCCTCACTGAAAAAATTGTCAAAGTTTTTTGTAGTACGTTTGCGCCTTTCAATTAATTATTGGTTTCGAAATGATTTATCAAGTAACTAATGAACTTTCAATTACTACGAAGATTTAAATGTACGCCATTGTATGTATACCAGTTTGAACAAGTTTATCTATATGAATGTAAATTTGAAAAAGTTTTCTTTATTATTTTTTTTTTCATCGAAATATGGTAAATATAAACCAGTGCTGAAGCCTTTAAAAATAGTAAAAGGTGAAAAAAAAATACTCGTAGAATGAAACCCATTGGAAAAGGATGAGAATGTAACAGAAATGAAAGCAAAAATAATTTACGGGCGATCTGAGGTCGGGAAGGGGAAGGGGGTGAGTTTTTAAAAGGTAAAAAACGGTTTTCCTTGATTTCCGGAAAAACACAAGTCTTATGGAAAAAGGTTAAATGGCAAAATTGTAGGTAATAAAAAGATCTACAACTTTTGTAGTTACACTTTTGTCACATAACCTCAAAATTTAGAGTTACCAAAGAAATGTATATTTTTTTCACACCATCAGAAAGTAGAGATTTCAACGAAGAAAAAGCCCACCAACGTTTTTAAAAAAGCAGATATTTGACGTGAAAATTTTCGATTGAAAATTAGGGGGTTTTTCGATATTAAGTAAAAATAAGGTGAAAAAATAAATATTTCAAATCAAAAAAATTACAGCGTGTTTGGGACATAAATAGGTAACGTTTTACCAAAATTCGTGAAAAAAAAGTTTGTGTAAAAGATAAAAATAAAAAACTAAAAAGTTGGTTATTTGAATTTTTCATATAAATTTTGAGGTTATGTGAAAAATGTGTAAATACAAAAGTTGTAGATCTTTTTATTACCTACAACTTTGCTTTTTAACTTTTTTCCATAAGACTTTTAGTTTTTCCGGAAATTAAGGAAAACCGTATTTTAATCTTAAAAACTCACCCCCTTCCCCTTTCCGACCTCAGATCGCCCGTAAATTATTTTTCCTTTCATTTCTGTTATATTCTCTTCCTTTTCCAATGGGTTTCATCATACTATAATTTTTTTGGTTTCAAAAATTATCGACCCTGGTCTAATAACGATTATGAAGGTTGTAAGGGTATTCTACTTTAATTTGCTTGATAGTGGAATAACGGCAACCCAAAATAGGCCTTGACGTTTCTTCGATTATAATGAGTTGCCTACACAAAACAGTACCATATAAGTATTGGGAAAAAAGTTTAATTAATTATTATTCGTGATAATGAAATTAGGTGAAATAGACAGTTTTTAAAATAAATAAGTAAAGGTTTTAGAATTTCTTGGGTTGTGTAAATTGCAAACTAATCGTCTTTTATATTACACTTTTATACTTAAAATAATTAAGTTTACCAGTGAGAGAATATAGTCTCAATTACATTTAAATTTTAAACCAGGCATCTTCTCAATCTTATGCCATCATATCGAATAAACAGAAAAATGTATGAGTGGTTTAACCATTCCAAATTCAGTATCGAATATTTCAAATAGATACAAGAAGTTATACTTTTAAATTTGTGTTGTCTGAAATTGTTGCATAATTTTTCACATTTCACATTGGATGAAAATTTTTGTATGCATAAGAGAAAAAATAATGAAAACCTTGTCGTCGAGTCTATCGTATAAACGTACTATCATAGCTATCAACTGAAAGTGATGAATTTGAAAGACAAATCACTGTATTTGTATGTAAATTTAACTTTCACATTTTGCATTGATTCAACAAACCGTAATCGACAACAAAACAAATTGCTCCCTTTGAATTTTAATACAATGTCAGGACGACTTTATGAATATTTTATCAAATATTCCGATCAAATTTGGAATGTGACAGACGAGATTTTTTGTTCGGGTAACGATCTATTCGAAAATGTTATTTTTACATTGTGTAAATTAATTATTAGTTAAACTCGTCCGAATTGATACGTTTTGACTCTTGAAGTAACTTTCCAACACTGTACAACTTTTTATAGCACCGCAGGAGATTTCCGCCACAAAATAACAGCTTAAACCCATCGATTCAGCCACTTATTTGACATTCAATAAATTTCTTGTGGTGCGGTTGATATGAAAGGTTATAAAATGTTATAAAATCAGGAAACCTATTTCAAGAGTCAATTCTACTTTATTTCTGAGGTTAGTATACTTGCAACGTAAGTGCTGCCACTTAGGGACCATTCAAGCATTATGTAAGTAGAATTTTTACACTTAAGTAGACATGGGTATATATTTTTTTTAAGTCTGTTCAGATTTTCAGTTCTCAGGTCTAGATTCAAAAACATTCAATATTGCTGACGAAATTACCATCATAAACCCCTTGTCCCAGTGTCATCAAAAATAAGTTACCTTCCTACCTCCCTTTGGTGGTTAGCTTTTAGTTCGTTAGTAGTTTCAAGACGAAGTAAAACATTTGTGTGTACATATATCGGTAATTCATGGGAAAGGAGCACATGTCAATTAAACATAAATTATTATTTTTTAAATAATTAAATGTTTGTTATACTAACTGCTCTCTAGAATTTAATATTTAATCATTATGAATGAGAAACATTTCATGTTCTATTGTAATAAATAATTTAGAAGGACTATTTGGAAGATATGAGACGAGGCAAAGTGGCGAGAATTTTGGTTTATGTATTGTCTATCAGTATTGTATTGATCTTCTTACTTCCATGCCGTTGGTAGCTTTTTATTAAATTCCTTGTAGTTTTTTCTTTTGTGATTGTTCACTCACACCATCAACATCCCTTGTAACGGTATTCAGCCAAAGAAGGCAATTTTTCTGCTGAGTTTATTTTCATTGATAACTTGCTAATTCGTATGGTATGCTATCATTTATACACTTAGTGTGCTATTTTAGACAGTTTCTAATTAAGGATATTGTTGTCTTTTTTCCACAATAATTTATAAATTTATGTTCTGGGTTTTTTTTATGAAGGGATACATTTTTTTTGGCTATTATTTGTTGTTCCTTTTTCTGTATTAATTTTACTATAAAGGACTCACTGTAACCTTTTAAAAAATTGGTTTTACTTAAAGGGTAATTAAACAATCTATGGATAAGGCTATAGTTAGCAATATAAAACTACAAATATTGTAATGTTATTAAAGTTATACTAAAAATACTTCGTAATTTCAGAATGTTTAGAAGTCGAGAAAACGCGAGTGACAAAATCAATGAAAAAAATGGCATGTTTGGACCATTACGAAAAAACATTAATTGATACTAAAGTATAGAAAGATATTCCTAAAAAGTTAAGCATGATATGATATATCAACACTCACCGTTGAGTTGCTTTTGTTTATTAACTACCCGCGGTTGATATCTTTAACTTCATAAATATTAGAATACAAATGTCCTGCAAACATGGGCGACAGCGCCATCTGGCGGGCACTGATCAAACTCACGTTTTAATGCAAAAAGACAAGAAATAACACGAGCGTTTCTAATAACTTAGTTTACGATGAGAATAGATAATCATAGAAAGGGTGGTTCAATGGATGTATTAATTTTGAATTTCTATTTATTATTTTTTTCTTTTTATAGATTATTTTTATTTTGTGTCTCAAAAATTCATTCACATTTCCAGAATGTGTAAAAGAAATATTGATGATTTAGTTGTGCTACAGCAGATTTATTTTTAGTAAAATTACAATGCACTATGGATTCCTATAATGAAGACTGTAAAAAGAAGAAAAAGATTTTTAAACTTTCATTGACTTCATTGTAATTTCAATTAATTTTTTTTTGTAAATTTTCTTAAAATTGTAATAAATCAAATTACAAACAATGTTTGTAAATTCGAAATGCTTTCTATCGCAAACTGATAAACGGTTCAGTAAAATCACAATGTGTGTAGAATTTATACATAAAGATTGTAAAATTACAACTGCTATTAGTAGATTTCCTCATGTATTTTAATTTTGTATTGCCATACACTGATTTGTAATTTTACTTATCTTTTGTTTTGTAAAATAATTGTAATTTTACTAAAATTTTTAACAGTGTATGAAACGTTGCTAATTTTATTTGTAATGATTGGTTAGAATCTGATGGTACAATTGCGTCTGTATAGGTAGGTTTTCTATACATAAGTCAAATTGTAGCTTATTTGATGTTTTTGTAATTTCTATGTTTAGAACATTTAATTTGTTTTGCTTTTCTATTTTTACTGTGAATTGTATTCTTTCGTGTATTGAACTAAGATTCTGTTTTATTTGTATTTTATTTGAATTTTAATTTGGTACTATGTTTTAGTATCACGGATTTTTCTTTTTCCCATCGACCAATTTATTATTATTTTTTCTTCATCCCATTTATTTTTAATGAATTGATTCATAACTTATCGTCCCTCATCGTTTCATTATTATTTCATAACTTTTGATGGTAGTTTTATGAGGCACATCATTTTTTCCCCTTTTACAACCAAATAAATGTATCTAGCTGCCGAGTTTACAACCTGTTGCATCGATCGTATTATATGCCTGCTCTCCAATAATTGCACGGATCTCTGTAGGTACGTGTATAAGGCAGAACATAATATTGTATAACACATTTAGGCATGCATGTTATCAAAACCGTGATTAGGTAAGGGCTTACCATTTAACAGGAATTCGGGCACATGTCGACTATATAGTTATTTTACAACGAGGGAAGCATAAGAAAATGAGGACTGAGGACTAAAGGCTGAGGGCTGGCCTCTATTAACGTTGAGTTTTCGGATTAGGGGCGACGGAGAGTAAACATAAATCCCTTAATTCCCTTTTCAGAATTTTGATCTGAACGCGTGGAAAGATTGGAAGTATCAAAGCGATTTGGACAAAGGAAATCCCGTTTATACAATGATAACGCGATAATAAAATTTATATGTTACCAGTGATACAAGAAAATCAAATGGAGATGGGTGTAACTGAACTAAGAAAAGCATTAGGGTCAGGTGGGGTAATTGTGAACGATTTTGAAAGTTTGACTTTTGAAGGTCGATGTATCTTAGATGAAGATTAAATTTAGGCGACTATATGATTAATTTTGATCCTTGTTTGGTTTTAACTGAATTTCTGTTGTTAAATATGCAAAATACGGATTTTTTTGCTAAAAAACATAAGTTACCCCTTCACTTATTAACGCAGTCGAAAACAATCATCTTGTTTGTACTGGCTTTATAATGATTTTTAATGGGGTAAAAGTGAACAATCCGCTTTCAAAGGTGAATTCCAATGAAAATTATACTTATAAAGCCATGTTCACAATTACCTCAAATAATATATATAATTTATAGAAATATTTTCACTGTTTAATATAAAATTTTGCGACACTCTTCCTCTGCTGTTTAGCGCCCTAAAGCATCCAACCGTCAAAGGTCAACACCACAGTCTATAATTCCCATTTCATCAAAATGAAGTGCCTGTTTACAATTACCCCACCTGACCCTAACTCGCAATATCCCACATACAAAATATTTAAGAGACCTCAAAGGTCATCTTCATAAAAACGTACAGTAAAATTATGCTAGGATGGTCTCCGGGATTACTAGTTCTTAAGATGCACAATGGCAAAAGTTAACGCCTTTCTGGCGATAGCCACAGAGATGCTGTTGTATGCTTGGTTTGAAGCAGAGTACTTGTCATGGCGCATACTAAGTCGCCCGACTATTCATTTAAAAATGGTCGAAATATTTTATATAATTATTATATTTTAAAGAATATAAGAGCTGCCAATATAGTGTGCAAAATGCTACGATATTAACACGTTTCATTACTGAAAGGTTATCTATGTATAATAATTTTGGGTACATAACAGTATCGGGAGATTCAGGTATAAATTAAATTAACGACTACCGGAGAGGAGACATCAAGCACCCCTGTCTTAAAACTAGTATACTTAGGGTAAGTGTACCAGTGAATGAACAGTTAAGGCATTTAGAGAATTTGGATAAACTTTATAAATTAATTATGTTATATTAAAATATGATCTTAGTTTATACATACATCTTATTTAATTATGATTAGGATTACGGTTAAAGAATTCACTTATGTTCAATCTTGAATTGAAAGGGAATATAACTACTTAATTCTGCATAAAACCCCAATAAATGAACAAGCAATACCAGTAAATGAATACCATTGTTCCAATAAATGAACTAAGAAAGTAAATGGTAAAATTTATTAAAACAATTGAAAAAATTAAAAATATAAGACGAATAAAGGACATTTTGTGTGTAAATGAAGAAGAAGAAAGAAACTTGGATGTTTCATTCCCACCAATATTGGTGGGCGGACTGTCCCCCCCGGCCTACACTCTTGTGCAAAGTCGGGGGGTAGGGCGGAAGGCCCTCTTCAGCCTCCTTCAGGAATCGTGGGAATGGGTGGGTGGTGGTGTGGGGGAAGAAAGATGAGACGGACGAAATGAAGACAGAAGAGAAGTGAAAGACTATCTGTGGAATATTACTACCCCAGCATTTGCCTAAATGATCCAAGGAAACCACAGAAAAACTTGGACCAGAGTAGCCGGCCCCGGAATCGAACCGGTGACCTCCCGAATGCTAAGCAATGATCTAGACCACTAGACCATGCCGCTCGGTGTGTGTAAATGTAAATATAAAACTTATGATTGAAACTCAAATGAATTTTTCCATTTGGGAACATTCATAAACACCTTGTTTGCGACATAAAATCGACTGTTCATTTATAAGGGCACTTGATTTAGTGAATGAACCTATTTTTGTTAGTCGTTCACTTATTGGACAGGGGCATTTGTCGGCGAAGTCTTTTAAAACTAAGGAATCGCCTTAAAAGACGATAACTTAAAGACGAAAATGTGCTCAAATGCGTATTCACACTAGTTTCCAATGAATGAACATATTGTTCATTTACTGGGAATACTACGCGACCCAATGAATGAACAATACTTTTGCCGGTTTTTGCGATGATAATTTGTATTTTCAGGTTATGTTAGCAGTTATTATAGCGATAAATATAACAGTGAATTAAAATTATCAAAAATTATGAGGCAACCAAGTCTAGTACTCTTATTATACACTGCTGTTACTTACATGCTCGCTTATTAACTTCTTAGGGAACACTTTGGTTAGCTAAAACAGTTGTCAACAAAATGCTCTTGTCTTTAATCGGTGGAATGGAACTAAATACTGACAACAATAAAACAGAGTAAGAGGGATTTATAGGAAATCCCAATAAGTTAGAGAAATGTGACAGAAGCTTAAGAATCGTATATTTGTTCAGAATTGTTCATTTACTGGTATGTACTGTTCATTCACTGGTACTCTTACCCTATGGCCGCCCGCACACTCGGCCACCGGTGGTCGCCACTAGACGCGACCACCGGTGGCTGACATCGACCACTAGCCGTCGCCACCGGTGGTCGCCACTAGACGCTACTGTAAAACGCCAGTGGTCGCTACTTTTCTCCTAATTTATTAATCAGGTCCGGCGTTAAAAAAATTTAGTTGCATTATAAAAGTTCAACATGGAAGCACTTGCTACGCTCCTTGTAATACGAAGACGACGCAGGAGACGTGAATTTATATTAATTAACCAATATTTTGGTAAATATCCACAATTCATGCAATCAAGTGATTCACAATATTGACTGTCTAATAAAGAAATTCAAAGACAATGACAAAAATTTCAACATTTCACTTTCCTTCTAAGGTTTAAAATATAAATAAAAAAGGAATGTATGTTTTAAATTTACAATTGTCAAAAAAAACATAATTTTAATAAAAATGTCATGTCCGAATTCTCCCAGTCCGCCCCAGTTAAAATAGTGGCCCGGAAAAGTGGCTAAGTGTGCGCCGGAGAATCAGCGGCCGGCGTCAGCGACAAGTAGCGAGAACGAGCTTCTCTCGCAGCGCGTGGCTCGAACGGGCGACTGCTGTCGCCGAGTGTGCGACGACGCCATTTGAATTGCATGCAAAACACCGTCCGCAGCGTGTGGTCGCGTCTAGTGGCGACCACCGGTGGCCGAGTGGGCGCCTGGCCTATTTGTCGTAATTTGTCGAACGATGATTGTATCTTTCTTCCTCCGAATGCGTTCTCTTTCTTTCTTCTTCGCCGACTGTAGAATCTTCAGAGCTCAGAGTAATCAAACTGTAATTATGATCATTTTATTGATTGCAACTAAATTATTATTTTGATTATGAATCCATTTTGATCGTCCACTTTGTAAAAGTGATTAAACAGAATAACCCCCAAACTGTTATGGTTTTGTGTTAACGTTGATAGCGCAATACACGTCTCAATTGAAATTTGAAAATAACATAATTGAAAATTTGATTTCCTTTGATTACATAATCTCCAAATAGGTTAGTCGGCAGGGAGTAAAAATAATGGAAAAGTGGATTTCTCTGCCACAGGCAATTTTATTGCTTGAGTCGCTTCGTTATACTGTGTATAATAATACCTCAGTTTGCCCTGACCGTAAATGATGTGCTAAATTTTTAATTTAACAATTTGTGAAAAAAAATTTTTCATTATGTTGGGATCTGGATAACGTGCTGCTGGCCTAACGTAACTTAGGGAGCAGGTATCAGTTTTCGTCTTAAATTAATACGACGTTCAATAGTTCAATATTATTCGTGACCGGACAATTAAATGAATAAAAACATTCACTGTAGGAACAGTTCATTTAAAATGTAAATGTAAAACGATCACACAGAAAAAACAACAACGACGGAAAATACTAAGAAAACGGTAACAAATACAACAAAGAAAAAGGGGAACAAAAAAATACGAGATATGATGACTGAATGTTTTGACGAATGCAACCTAACTACTGCTTATAGGGGGTGGCGGTGCTTTCAAAAATGGTCAAAATATGAATATATATTAATAAACATTCCAATGACCTGTGTCGGCAATGAGGCCTCTTTATTAGGTACAAAAATGCAGATATCGAGGTACTACTACGACAATGGTCGCCTTTCTACCTGAAGGGTAGCTGTGTTCCTTAATTTCAGCAAATTTTAAATTTTGGTAAATAACTACATATTAATAAATATTTTAAGTATGAAAAATGTATAAAGTTCAACACGTAAATATCTTGTTCGTTGGCACTTTTACTATAGCACATGTCTATAGAAAGTTGTTCCTTTTTCGATTTCCTAACGTTTAAGGCCAACCAGAAGTCGCTAAAAAATTGTTATTGTTGCAATCAACGTTGGAACTTTCCAAACTCCGTTTTTATCTGTATTTGTTTACTCAGACAATAAAAGACTGTAAATGCTGCAAATTCTTGGAGAGGGTATCCTCAGTAATACGAGCAAGCCTATTTTTTTTCGCGTCGATTGCTTATTAACTTTTCGAGTTATTTTATTAACGATCGCACTTTTTTGCAAGCTTTAATTAACAATGGCGCCGCTTCGTTGTTTATTATACGATCTTGACCGGGTTGGTCTAGACAAATCACAAATTTCTTCAAGTTTAAGAGGCTTTTGTGATTTTTGAAAATATTGGAATGGACCATTTTTATAGCGTTTTCTACGCGACCACCTGTTTTTATACGACGTATAAATTGTTATAGCGTTATTGCTTGGCAAATCTCGGAATTATGGATAAAATATTTTTAAAGTACCCTTCGAAACGCGCATTTAGAAAAAAAAAACATCCCGATTAAACCCCAGGAAGCCGACATATTTTTTTCTAATTGTTAAATTAAAAAAATAGTACACCACCTACGGTCGGAGCAAACTGAGGCATTACCAAACACACTAGAAAGAAGCGATTTATGCAATGAAATTGCCTGTGGCAGAGAAATCCATTCTGCTGGCTAGCCTAAAATATGTGTGATATAATTGAGTTAAAAAACAAACAATAACGCAGAGAAATCCAAACAAATATATTCTCACGTGTAAGCAACCAACCATACGTTAATTTGTAGTGGGTTGCCCAGATTGCGGGCTCCACCCCCATAAATAATTTGCTGCAAGGTCGTAGACGGACACCGACGACTAGTCAAGTCTAGATCATTGCTTAGCATTTGGAAGGTCACCGGTTCGATTCCAGGGCCGGGCTACTCTGGTCCAAATTTTTCTGTGGTTTCTTTGAATTATTTAGGCAAATGCTGGGGTAGTAATTTTCCATAGACAGTCCGCCATTGTCTTATGTCTTCATTTCGCCCGTTTCATCTTTCTCCCCCAAACTACCACCCACCCATTCCCACGATTCCTAAAGGAGGCTGAAGAGGGCCTTCCATCCTACCATCCGACTTTGCACTAAAGTGTAAGCTGGAGAGACAGTTCGCCCACCAACTTCGGTGGGAATGAAATACCAAAAGTTTTAGTTTTGTTTTTTGTAGCGGACAGTTCAGTGCTAGCGACGAAGCAATCAAGGTGAAATATAAGAGCGGGGAAGCGATTTGGTGAATGATTAAGGCATATGTTACACTTAGGTAATGGATGATTCTTTATAATGTCGCCCCCCTGTAACTTGGTTATTTCAAGTGTCACAAAAAAATTAAAAATATGGTTATGTAGGTGCTGAAAAATACTTTTCTTTTACTTACAATAAAAATTTAAAAAATGATCAGTATCACATAAACGCTGTATGTTGATTGTATTTTATCTTCTATTTCACGCGTCCGACTGCTCTCTTTTTAACACACAGACTACCGCTCTCGCGATATGTTCAGGATCCAACTTGAACCGAAAAAGTTAGGTAATTTCGTCAGCGACAAGGCAACAATTTAAATATTTTCTATGGGTTACGGGTTGGTGTTTTGTATGTAATTATGAACTATGAGGGTAATGGTAAAAAAGGTAGTACCTATATTATACGATAATAATCAATTATATTATAAATATTAAAAGAATAAAATTATAAGGTGTAGGTAGTTCAATTCTTAAGGGGGTTCACTGAACAAATGCACCTACACTAAAACCGCCACTGGTTATATTATTTATTGTTATATTTCTTGATTTGTAACAGTTTAATCAAATATTTGATGATAACCTTTCAAATTCGAATATTTCAGAAACCATTAAATTTAGGTATACGGTTATATAAAGTGTGCTTAGAATATTACGAGGAATCGAAAACTAAATTCATATATAGGGTGATCCATTAAAAAAAATTAACTTTTTAATTATCCCTGTAGGTATAGGTACCGGTCATTTTTCAAATTTTTGTTATAAGTAAAAAAAGTATTTTTTAGCACCTACATAACCATACTTTTAATTTTTTTGGGACACTCGAAATAACAAAATAAAAGAATCACCCAGTAGGTACAGTTGCTTGTGTAAGAAATAATTAAAATAAAATGATACGCCTACGGACGTAAAAATGATATAAGTACTTTTTCTGGTTTATTATTAATGTAGGTGGATAAATATTCGTACGTTGTCTCGAAATGTAATTCGCTCAAAATTACAAGACGAGAACAACTGAGATGCCATCAACAAAACGATTAGAAGAAAATTAGCCCTCCGTTAAGTGGCAACCCCTGGGGTAATTAAAAAGCGTGTTCCTCCAGTAAATACATCTCGGAAGTTAAAAAGGTTGTTTGTCGACCTTTCTGCCGGAAATTTCTTCGAGCTCTAACAAAGAGCCTTAATCCAGTTTCTTGTTCAACTTTCTTCGTTTTAAATTTCGAGCAGATTTTTAAATAATTACGACTGAGTTTAAGTAAAAAAGAAATATCTTGCTTTGTAGTAATGTGAAATATTAAAACGAACTCTTCAAGTCGTGCCTTTTCCAGGACAAACTTTTCAATGTAGGTATTTGTCATTTTTTTAAAAAGCAATTAAACGAATATTTATTATTTAAAAATTAATACCTCTATAGATAGCAATTAAATTAATTAGTACAATGAAATAATACTTAACAAGCAAAAATGACCGCACAACGTAGTCACTGCCGTCACTGGTGGAAACCTGACTTCTTTTAATTTAATTCTTTAAGGTTACGGTTGGTACAGGTTACATAAAGGAAGCGAGTACTTATTGTGATCCTGCCCTTCGTATTGTTTACCTAATTTAACCTAACCTAATGTAACCGCTCTTATTGTTTTAACACCCATTAAAAATTCCATAAACAGTTTAGGGTGCTTTTGCTTTAATAATTAGTTGGAAAATTTTTATATCTATCATAGGTCCAAATGTGAAAGAAATTGGAAATTAGAGGTGCCCCAGATCGTAACTTCCTCTCCTCTCTGCAAATATATATTTTTTTGTATGAAGATTTTTTGTTTCTCCCACTGGCCAGTGGTGGTTCGTGCTCTTAAAAAATGATGTACAATAATATATAGTAAAGGGTAGCAAATACAAGGGAAATTACCTTGTTGGAGGTTACGACAAAGTTTTGTAACCAAGCTTGCGTTTTCGATGACCATTGTTTATTTTCAATTATTTATTCAGGCAATCACCGTCGCTCTCTAATTGAAAGTAATAATTATTTATTATTAAACGGCGGTTGTCGACAGTTGCTGTTTAAAAATTTACTCCCTCGTACAGATGATGAGAAATGAAACATGGTTTTGGTAATCGGGTTTAGACACGAACGCTGCTGCAGTAATTACTAATTACTACACTAATTATCACGCTCTTTTCATTCCATTTTGTTTGTTTTGTGGCTGTTAATCACCCCATTAACAAGATTACCGGCAGTTTATCTATGTATCTGCCTAGTTATGGTGAACTGAAATTCGCTTTCAAAGATTTTAACGAGACAAAGGCCGGACTTATTAATACACCTGATGTACGGATATTATTAGATACTGTAACGAATTTTCTAGTTAAACTATTTATTTAAACAATTATTTATTTAACACTATTTATAACACTTAAACACTAACTTAGAACTACCATTTATATCACAACAATTCACTTATTTATATAACAATTTGTCTATTATCGGTTTTAATTCGCGCACTGATGCTTTCTTCAACTAACTGTCCCTCGGTCCAAAGATGATCACTATATATACACTTTTCGAACTTTCAAGACAGGAACTCGAAGAAATCCTGAGTATTCCCGAATGATGAGTAATAATTAGAAAGTCCTCGATTATTCCAGAATTAAACTTGTTACTTGTCGCCGGAGAATGATTTACATCTTGTAAGTTGATAACACGAAAAGTACCGTGTGCGGTGTCTACGCCGTAAGCATGTTAGCGATAACAAGTACATGCAACAAATTGTTATCGCACACACGTACTGTGTCACTGGTCGCCACAATACAAATTGTTGAGACTATTCTTGGCTACACTTATAAAAAGCCAAATTGAATTTATTTATTATTTCTTTATTGATTCGTTAACTGTTTTGTAAACATTTTTTTTTACAAAAGCAGAAGCTCACTGCTCCATAACATCAATGTATAAAATGTATAACAAAGAAATCTCTTTTTATTTGGTGGCCATTCCACCACACCAAACGCTCTATTCCTGCACTTTTATTTTAAAAACAATTTTTACAACATTTTCTTTCTCGTTATTATAGGTATACCAAGCAACATTATTCACGAGGACACTTGCAGGTTATAATTCACGACTGATTGTTGATTTTCATAATGACCTGTGATATTATTCCATTTTTGTGAACAATGTTCTACCAAATACTCCCTTTTTTCGAGCTTTAGTCTGTACATCCATCATTTTAATGTAAGAGCTATCACCGACTTAAAGAAGCCTTTTTTCTGGTTAGTGATTATTTAGCTCTTCAATGTTAGATGGCGATAAGTGCATTATTTATTTATCCTACACTTTTGGTTAGGTACATATGCAATTTTTATCTTTTTTTGTTTTCTCCTTATTTCGTTATAGGTCTAGTGGAAAAGATATTTTTATGAGAATAAGCTACAGATCATAATTCTTGGCCTAATTTGTTTCATCAATGTTTAAGCTGTTGATTTTCATACTAAATTGTAAAATAATTCCATTTATATAAACAATATTCTACATAATACACTCCTTTTGTAATGCTCAATTTTCAGTGTAAGATCTATACCCAAATTAAAGAAATCTTTTTGTATTTAGTAGCCATTCAGCTTCTCAACGTTAGATGGCGCCAAACACTCCTTTTTTTGGCTTGCACTTTAAAAATATTTTTTATTCTATTTTTTATAACACAAACCCTTCATAGTAGCACATATTTGATAATATAATTATCATTGCCGCCTCCAACTTGATTGTGAATTTGTGACGAATAACTACAGCCAAAAACACGCATTTATATTTTTTTTGGACCGGTATTTACATACATAATTGTAAATGTGGTGTACGTATGAAGTTAATGTATCATAGATAAGTTTGTTTTGTTAAGTTTTGTAATATAAAATTAATTTTCTTTTCCAGACAAACATCAAAAATGAAAATGAGCAAAGTGGGAAATCAGACGAACTCTCAAGATCCTCAGGCAGTTAACTCGAGAGTTTTTGTTGGTAATCTTAACACATTCCAGTGCTCGAAAACTGACGTAGAAAGAATGTTTCAGCGTTACGGACGTTTGGCTGGTAAGGATGAGAAACTTTATTTACGATTAGTTAATAATTTAAAGAATTTTGGATTACTTATTTAGAGATTATCTCTTGCGGGTTGGGAAGACTGAGAGCGTTGTGTTGTAAGACTTTCGAAACTTCCAAAAAGGTTGAGATAAATCTTTTCAAAGTATTTGCGGAACATGATTATTTATTGAATGTTTAATTACGTATAATTACACTTTCTCTGTTTTCCATTAGTCCCATAATGGTAAATTACTTATTCAACCCTTTCTTTATTCGGATCTATTAAAGTTTGATGATTGTTAATGGACTTTTTTAGAATTTGAAATATTGAAATAGAACATTGACTTTATTTATACATAGTTATTTAAGATTCTGTTAAAAAAGATAAGTTTTTGATTGGAAAAGATTGTGTACGACCTTCTTGCATTATATGTTTAGTAAAAACCATTAATCACCAAAACAAATGCGAATAGTTCTTAATCTAACAAATTTGACACATGGTATATGCAGTTTTGAAAACATCGATTAGAAATAAAATACTCTTTAGTTACTTTCTTTTTGTAGTCTGATTTATTTGGTGTTTTATTTACCAATAGTTTTTATTGATATTTTTACCATTTGGTGGTTCCTTTTTTGTACATACCTAATGTGAAACTTAGCCAAATTTTTCCGAGTACATTTATATACTCATAAAATAATAGGGAATTTCATCTTTATCAAATTTACCTTGCATAAATCGCTTTTAGTTCCCGTTCTATGAAAATTTACTACGTACTTCTTTGCCGATATGACGCGACGCGACGCGACGAATTGGAACGCAAATTACTCGTGTAATCATAATTAGCTTAGGACGTTAGAGCTCTCGAATATCGCACTTCAAAAGTGCTCGATCGTCAAAGGTTAAATTACAAGGGCTGCCGCTTCCTTCCCTACAATCCCATCGCGTTATTTCTCTACCCTTCCTAAATACCTCTCTTCCCTCTCGTTCTAAGGTTACTAGGGCATCAGAGTGGTTTGGTAGGAAATATTTTTTAAATTAAATGAAAATAGAAAATACTATTGTGAGAAGGAGGGAACAATTATCTACCTACTTACTGAATATGGTAAATAAATGAAGCACTAATTATTGATTAGAACAACTTTTCATAATAACGATGAATATAATGAATAAATAATATTAACACACGAAGAAAACAATTATCAAAATATAGCTAGAATTCTAGCAAACATGACTAAAAAATCTGTCAATTAAATGGACGACCAGACGCTCAAGGAGATTTTATTAGAAATGTCTAGTCAATCTACGTTCGGTGTTGAGACTGAATTCTAGTAAAATTGGCTTGATTAGAAAACATTTTTTACAGTTCTTATCAGTAACTTTACTAAACTATTCTCATTCTAGTATTTTTTTCTTTACGACACGACACGATAAAATAATCGAGAGGTAGAGAAAAAAAGTCTAGACTTATGTAGCTTGATTATTCTAATTTTAATTATTAGAAAGAATGAAAAATTGTTTTATACCACCAAGTACAGTTTATGAGAATTCTAGTATTATTTACTAGAAAAATTTTGCTTGACTCATCAACTAATAAAATCATGATTATTTTTCTCCGTGCAGTAATGATAATTATAATAGGTACATACACGTCATATAACTTGGGATTGAATCGACTAATTTAAATAGTAGAAGGAAAGTAACCAAATATGAAAAATGGATTTCTTTTTAACACATAAATAATAATTATTACAAATTAAGAACTTTCAATCGTTATTACAAACTAACAGTCATGCATCTATACTTTTTATTAACGATCAGAAATATAATTTATCAAAAACAAAATCAACATAAAGGAACCTAATTATGGAATCGGTACCCCATTTATGAAACACTACAAAAACTATAAGAAATCAATTTTAACTTCTATTTAACTTTCAGAACTTTAGTCAAATATAAAAAGGAACTTAAACTAGGTAGGTACTTGCAATAATAAAAATTCCAGGTATCGAATTCATGAGGCATTTGATCCAGGTTTCTTCTCGAATTTCTTCCGGAAACAGTCTATTGTAGAACATCCATTTTGCATCTTATTTCATATTTGGACCCCCTAAACTGTTCATTTTTGGCATTTCTATATTACCTATATTCTAAAATTTTTAAACATTTATACGATGCATACATACAATATATATAATTATATTTCCAATTTATATCACGAAAAATACTAATTTATGTGTATAAAATAAAAAGTTTTCTGACATTAACGCAACAAAACATCCTCACTGCACCGAGCGGCATGGTCTAGTCGTCTAGAATCTAGACTATAGATCATTGCTTAGCATTCGGGAGGTCACAGGTTAGTAGCGTCTTAGTAGCTACTACTTAGTAGGCTACTAGCATCCTACTAAACCGTTGACTATTAATAAGGCTAATTGTATTTAAACATTTAGGGGCGTTTTGTAGATATGTATATTGTAAGTACTAGCTGTGCCCGCGACTTCGTCCACGTGACAGCATTTTAAACTTCTATATTTTTATTTTCTGGGTCGTATGCTTTTTTGCCGACGCCATCACACAAAAACATTCATCCCCTCTTTTCACCCCCTTTAGGGTAAAATTTTTATAAACTTTGAATGTCGTATTTATATCTAATCAAAAGTCTAAAAAATAAGTTTCAAGCTTTCCATGCAAACTTTCATCCTCTATTTCAACCCCTTATAGCTCTCTTTTCGCATTAAAAAGTAGCCCATGTCTTTTCTCAGGCTCTAAACTATCTCTGTACCAAATTTCATTTAAATCGATTCAGTAGTTTAGTCGTGAATGTGTAACATACAGAGTAGGCCAATCAAATTAGATCCAAAAAAAGCGTAAGTTCTAGAAATAGTTCACTTTCTATTATAATTAAGGTGTATTATTTGTTCTTGTGTACAAGAAATTGGAAATTTGGCAAATACATAATGCGTTTTCTAAAAGAAATCATTCTTTTCCTTTAACTTCTTGATAAAAATTTACATTTATCGATGCGTATAGAAAGTATTAATGAAGACTTAATATTTTACGAAAAATCTAAACTTTTTATTCAAATATTTTTTTTCACATTGGCACATAACAGCACATAGCGGGCATATTACAGCACTATAAGTTTAGTTTTGATAAAGTGATTTTGCGGAGCTAACTAAATATCACAAAAAGGATGTCTCAATAAAAATTCAGTTTTTCAAGTAAATATTTTTTTTAATGGCACATGATAGCACATCTTGAGCACATTACAACACAATTGGTTTGGTTTTAATGAGGTAATGTTGTGGAGCTAACTAAACGTCATAAAAAGGACCTAGTCATAAAAGTTAAGTTTTTTGAAAAAAATTTATTACGTTGCACATAATAGCACATTTTGGGCACATTTTGGCACATATTTTTTTTCTTTTAAATTCCAAAATTGTTGAGTCAACTTTTTGGACACTGTATACGTCAATTTGATGCCTTCCTTTTTTATGTTTTAAAATACAACTGTTTGTTTTGTTACTCTTTACTAGTTGTTTCAAAATAAACTTTATTATTAACAACTTCCACCTGGTTGATTTAATTTCAACTGATTCAATTCATTTCAATAAAACGAGCACTTATTGACTGATCCCATCAAAGCAGGTAACGTGTAATTGGTTAACTATTTGACGCTGTACTCTGCACTGCACCGAGCTTTAATTTTTTTTCAGTACCTACCTATTCGAGTACATATTGTGACGTGTTCGGTCACAGAAAACACAATTAACAAAACAAAACAACGAGTTTATTTAATTACTAAAATTAATTTGACTACACTACAGTTATGAATAAGTCCGCACAATTTATTTCACTAAAAGTCACTTTTTAATCGCCGTTCCGGTAGACACTATTTATCGCTCTCTATGAACACTATCGCCTCTATGGTTCGCCTGTATCGCCTATCGATCGCTTTGCATCAGCTGTTACTGTAAACTGTCAACTAACTCGGTGTGAGTGTCTCGTCCGCTTTTATAGTCTTCTCAGCCTTTTTCTAGGGTATTCTACAGCCGTCTAGTAATTCAATTGTTTTCCCATTGATCTTTGCTGGTGTTTTCTAGATGTATCAGGAAAGCCGAGAATATTCCTTATGTAATCAGGGAAGATGTTCATTAATTATGTTCACACCAACTTAATTGGCAAGTACTCGTAACACTGCCCCCTTCTTAGAATTGATCGTCCCGATCAATGTCTTGACCTTTGTAGGGCGCCAGGCGGTCCAAGTGTACAACTTTCATCTTGGCCTTTGGTCCTCTCTGAATACGGTAGACCACGTCATTCAGCCTTCTGACCACGGTGTAAGGTCCTTCCCAGGCTCGCTGTAGCTTCGGTGAGCGTCCTTTCCGACGGACAGGATTGTAGAGCCACACCTGGTCCCCTTCTCTGAATCCTGTGCTGTTGGCTCTCCGGTCGTACCTGGTCTTCATGCGGTCACTCCCTACTTGGATTTTGTTACGAACGGCTCTATGGATGGTATCGAGTCGTTCCTCTAGCTGCTGTGCGTAGTCGGTAGCTGAAGGTCGCCGATCTTCTGGGTGTCCAAACCGGATGTCCATCGGTAACTTCAGCTCTCTTCCAAATAAAATGCTGGCTGGTGTTCTGCCGGTGGTCTCGTGAACCGCACTTCGATAGGCCAACAGGAACAAAGGTATATGCTGGTCCCAGTCTGTCTGATGATCGTTAACAACCATTTTCAAATTGGTTTCTAGCGTCGCGTTAAACCGTTCGACCATTCCGTCAGATTGTGGATGTAATGGAGTGGTCCTAGTTTTCTGTACTCCTAGCAGCTCACAGACTTCCCGGAATACTGCGGATTCAAAGTTCCGTCCCTGGTCAGAGTGGATCTCCATCGGAACTCCATACCGGCTGATCCATTGGTTGACCAACATTCCAGCGACCGTAGTAGCTTCTTGATTTGGGATTGCGTACACTTCGGGCCATTTGCTAAAATAGTCCATCACTACCAAGATGTACTTATTGCCAGCAGCTGTTGTTGGGAATGGTCCTGCTACATCCAGAGCTATTCTCTCAAATGGGGCACCAACATTGTACTGCTTCATTCGCTCTCGGCTTCGAGTCTGAGGTCCCTTGGCTGACGCACACGTTGGGCACTTCCTACACCAATTTTCGACGTCTCTTCTACACTTTAGCCAATAGAATCGCTCTCGCACCTTCTCCAACGTCTTTGTTACTCCGAAGTGTCCTCCACCAACACCTCCATGGACTTCTGTCAGCACCTCGTTGACTCTGTTCTTCGAGAGAACTACTTGATGTCGAATTTTAGTTCCGTCAGGGCTTTCCCACACTCTTTTTAGTACCCCATTCTCGACGATGAGCGAATCCCATAAGGCCCAATAGCTCTTCGTGATGGTACTCGTACTACTAACATCTGCCCAGGTAGGTCGTGCTGTTCCTGCCTTTTTCCACCGCAGTATCGGTTTAATGTCTTCGTCGTTTTCTTGGTCTTTCGCCAGGTCTTCGTTCTGCCAGTGTTCTTCCGGTTCCACCATCGTTTGACAGATCCTTGCCAAGTTGACTGGTTCCTTCTTTTCGGCGGCCATGCAATGTTTGCAGTTCTTCGAGCATGGTCTTCGCGAGAGGGCATCAGCGTTACCATGTTGTTTTCCAGCACGATGCTCGATGCTGAACTCGTATACTTGTAGCCGCTGTTGATCCGCACGGCGTTCCTCGGCCGGATAGTTTCGCTTTAAATGTCCGTGTTTTCCACTTTCCCAGCACCTTGGTCTTCCTTTGTTTTGTCCACAGTCTCGGGAAAAGTGACCGACCTTCCCGCATTCCCAACATTTGGCCGATTCTCTCTTGTCGTTGATGGTAGTCTTCTTGACAGTTTCGACGCATTCTTTAATCAGCCTTGTGACTTCATTCTTGTATTCGTCGTCTTCAACAGCTGTTTGGCGTACACGCACGTGCCCTTTGGAAGCTTGTTTTGCAGCTTCGAATTCTAAGGCGTGCGCCAGTGCGTCACTCGCAGTCTTGTGGCGGGCCAAACGGAGAACTTGTTGTAAGTCGGTGTCCCTTACACCATCGACGAATGTTTGGACTGCTAGTTGGTCTGCGAAGTCCTGCGGAGCGGTAGGATAGGCCAATCTAACTAGACGTTCCACATCGGCCTCGAACTCCTGTAGATTTTCTGATGTCTTGTGATTGCGACACTTCAGTTGAGTCTGGTACACTTGTTGTAAATGTTTGTCGCCATATCTCATTTCAAGTCGCTCTAGCAGCGCAGAGAAGTCCCGTTGTTGGCGCTCTGGAATACCTTGAAGGACATCCAATGCTTCTCCTCGCAGGGCTATGACCAGCGCCGTTGCTCTCTCAAAATCGTTCCAGTTGTTTGCTTCTGCCGCTGCCTCGAACTGTCGTTTGTACACAGACCAGCAAACTTTTCCGTCGAAAGTCGGTGGTTTAATTCTAATCGTCTTCGCAGTGTCTTCGGACTTTACTTCACTTGCCGGTTTTGTGTTCTCGAACTTCTGTCGCATCTTCTCTACTTCCTTTTGTACTTCTTTCAACTCATCTCTTAGCTTCTCTTGTTTCGCTTCCACTTCTTGTCGTACTTCCTTTAATTCTTCTTGTACTTCGGTTCTGACTTCCTTCAGCTTTACCCTCAATTCTTCTTGCATCGCTTCCATCTTTTCTTGTCCAGCTTCTATTTTATTCTTCAATTCTTCTTGTGCCAATTTCATTTCGTCCTGTCCAGCTTCCATTTTATTCTTCAATTCTTCCTTCATTTCTTCCTGGCCTGCCTTCATTTCTTCCTGGCCTGCCTTCATTTCCTTCATCATTTCCATTAAAGCCTTTATTTGTTCTTCCATTATCGCTGATTGTTTTTTTTGTTACTGGCATAAGGCTTCAAAATTCTTCTTCTCTTCGGACCTCTTCTACGATCTGTCGCACTAACTTTCTTCGGGAATCTTCAATTCCCTTACTATCCCACTTCTGACACCAAATGTGACGTGTTCGGTCACAGAAAACACAATTAACAAAACAAAACAACGAGTTTATTTAATTACTAAAATTAATTTGACTACACTACAGTTATGAATAAGTCCGCACAATTTATTTCACTAAAAGTCACTTTTTAATCGCCGTTCCGGTAGACACTATTTATCGCTCTCTATGAACACTATCGCCTCTATGGTTCGCCTGTATCGCCTATCGATCGCTTTGCATCAGCTGTTACTGTAAACTGTCAACTAACTCGGTGTGAGTGTCTCGTCCGCTTTTATAGTCTTCTCAGCCTTTTTCTAGGGTATTCTACAGCCGTCTAGTAATTCAATTGTTTTCCCATTGATCTTTGCTGGTGTTTTCTAGATGTATCAGGAAAGCCGAGAATATTCCTTATGTAATCAGGGAAGATGTTCATTAATTATGTTCACACCAACTTAATTGGCAAGTACTCGTAACAATATACTCAGGCACTTCAATCGAAGTGTATAACAAACGCTTATATATTATTAAAATGCAATTACACCTCGTTGCCAACCGGCAACGTGACAATATATAAAACCAATCGTATTTATAATTTAAAATTATTAATGCAATTGTGTGAAATCCGCATTAGGCAGTAATTATTGCGAATAAACAGATGATCAGCGAATTATTTATGCGGTTCAATGACGTAACTTTGTGTTTAATATTAATAACACAAATATGCGTTAAACTCTTAAGTGCGAACATTTATTTATGGGCTACAAATTCTGCTCATGAATATGTCGATAAATTTGTTTGTACGGTATTCTACACATAATACCTACCTGTTTAATCAGCAATTTGTAATGCTGCAAATATTTCTTTTGAAATTCAATTATTCGTTATATTATGATTGTCTTTAGTACCATGTTTCTGAACTTATTAATCTGTGATTAATTACCAGTTATTTAAAATATAAGTTAAGTACGTAAAACAAGGGTTAACAAAAAGTGATCAATTACGTTTGAATTAAAAAGCTTATTCAAAAAATATAATATCAATATTGCGTTTAAGCCCATTAATACCAACTCAAACCTTTTTAAAAAACACAAAATTAAAACGAATCTATTACAATTAATAAACAGATATAAAAAACTAGGAATCATTTTAAATTACCAAGTAGAATGTAACAACTCCCCTCTACTGAATTTGTTTTAACCCAATACGACCCCCAATTATCAGTGGCTATTTAAGGACCTGAAGTAGTTTCCATAGTTAGTAGTAAATACTCAATAGCCTGAAGAATCCTAGTTAAGGCGAAACATGTTGCTTAATTAGTAAATAATTTGCGAAAATCATATACAAGTGTTTTTATTCATTAAAAGAAGTCAAATTCAGCTTATTAGAAATTATTATTAACACTAACGATTAATACAACAAGAAAAATAATAATAATACTATCACAGAACAGGTCACAAAATGGGAACTAAAAATGCAAAATTTCCCGAAGTGGGAAGACACCGCAAGTCTCTCGTTAGTACTAAAATTGGTCGATTACTATAGGAATGTTGAAGCCCTCCATGTGCTACATCTGTGGAAAAATATGTTTTTATATTTTATGTTTCAATTTCAAAATAATGTAGGTTCTAGAGAATTCTGGCATTATTTGTTATACTAGTGGAATCTTGGCAACCCTCAGTTTTTTAAGTAGGTCTTGAAGCTTCTTAGTATATGGTGGGTTGTCTACATGTGACGGTATTTTATTTTCTGTTAATTAGCAATGTAACACGACATTCAAAAAATTTAATAGTTAAATTTGTCTTTAACTAAAAACTATAAATTTTGTTTATTGATGATGGAGTCGAAAATTTAACTTAAAACACCCTCTGTTGATTAAAAATACACAAATATTTATTGTAAGTTTTAGTGAACAATTTCAAGAGATGCTGCTCGTAAAAGAAAATAAAATGAGAATCTAAAAATTACATTTCCTTTTACAGTGATTTTTTTTTATTATTGGCGGATAATAAAGTTTTGAGATGTTCTGTAAAGGGTCATTTCGTTCTCGGCTTTGAGAATTTATCTTATTTTGAACAAAATCCAGTTAACAACGTGTGATAGAGGAGGAAGATATTTCCACAGTCAATTTCTTGGTCAGTCATCGAAAATCTAATAAACGGGAATTGCATTATCGATATCGAATTTCTTGGTTGTCTTCATTGTTGGAGGATCGAGTGGGATGTATCTATAGGTGTAGGTTATTTATTCTTTTACTATCTGGGATTGAAGCCAACGAAATTATTCTAAGAAGATGAAGATAACTTAAATCCCCTGTATTTTCATCAGCTTACATCAGATCTAAAGTTTTCTTCTTCTCAGAATATTTAATTATTAATGTTCTATGATTTAATCTTGTCTTGTTTAAAATTTATAATTCAAATGTTGATAGGTACTAATTAGGATTGCTTATTAATCTAAATCTAAATACATATATAAAATGCTAATGTTAATACGTAAAGACAGGGCTTTCTCTATCTCTACCTACTCCAATCAACTTCCTGTTGGGGTGGTAAATACCCCTTGGTCTCCAGGTGGGAGTAAGGGAGTTTGGTCGCGGTGGGTGAAAGTGGGTGGTTGTAGGTGGCAGAAAGGTGAAAAGAAATATTTCTGTCCTTTTTTAAGTCATAAGGACTTCCGGAAAGATCTCAAAATTTCTGAAATGATCTAAAAAATTATAAAATGAGCGCAAACTATTATTATCGACTTAGAATGTTCGAGAAAGTTCTAACAATTTCTTGAGTGATCTAGGAAGTTTCAAAAAGTGTACATCTAAGTTTCAAAGTGTGTACATCTAAATATTCCAGAATGTTCTGGTACTAGGCATTTCGATATTCGATGATATATAAACCAACATTCAGTGACTTTTTGTCAGTTAAATTGTGTTTGCAGTCGAGTGAAGATCAATTGGAAACAAGAGCGAACAGTGACCAAAAAAAATTTAAGTGATTTTGACAAATTAAAAAGAACAGACCATTTGAATGTTGTAGAGTATTCTAATATTAGAAATTTCGATGTCTGATGATATATAAACCGAAATTCAGTGACATTTCGTCAGTGTTATCATCGTAACAATTAAGAGATTGATTTTGTTGTAACTTTAATACATTACATATACACAATGCCAAAGCGTAAAAAAGTTTTTACAAAATCTAAAGTGGATTCAATAAGAAGTAAAGTAACACGTCAAAATGAAACAGAAGAACATAATATCTACGTTAAAAAATAGATCCTTACATATTTTTTATACCATTAAACATGTAATGTATTTTAACTCGAGCAACGCCGGGTTTCACAGCTAGTATGTAATAAAAATTAATTTTCCAATAAATATTGGTCACTTAAAATACTGCGTGGCAAATCAAATGACATTCTGTGGGAACTACCAATGAAGTCATTTAAAAAATATTTTAACTATAGTTTGAATCATGAAAAGTGGCGCTGGAGCAATAAAACTGTCTATGATTGTTATATCTTTTTGATTAAATATTTATTTGTAAAGTTTCTTTACTTGTATCTTAATAGTATAAGTACCGTATAATGGTTTATAATCAAGAACAATAAAGAACTGTCTCAGGTAGTAAACTAAAGTATTATCTACTGTTATATTGCTTTCGTGCAATTTATTTAGTGCCTGTAAGAGGAAGGACATAATAATACGATGATTATACTTTGGTTAAGGTATTGTATTGTTGTACGAACAATGGATATGTATGTATCGTGCCAAAAGAAAAGACTTAATAATGCCTTATGGCTTTATGACCATCCATCGAGGCGGTGCGGTGGGCGGACGCGAATGTTTCTTGCAGGATGTCGTGAAACTTTTTTACGGCGGCCGTAATTGCGAGCCATAAAAAAGATTTTTTTAATAAAAGTGTTCGTCTAATAAAGCTGCTTACAAGTTGTTACGGTAATGGCCCGTAGATAATCAGAACCCCTGGAGATGACCCGCCGTCGCACGGTGTCGTAAACGGGCCTCAAACAGACTAATAGAAACTTAAAGACGTTGTAAATTTTTCCACTATCAGATTGAACTTTTACTGATAAAAAAATGAATGCATTAAAATTCGCACGTGACACACACATAAGGCCTCCTGCGTATTAACAAACACGCAATCCTAGGTATAGGATTATAAGTAGGTACAGGCTATTATTCTCCTCAATGTTAAACTAAACGCATGAAAAAAATGCTTTTGTAACATTACTAAGCCCCTAATTAACGTCATCATGTAAGTTTTTGAGTTTTTAGACGGTTATCCGTTTAGAGCCGTAAATTATATCTTTTCCAAATTTCAAATTTGAATATTCTTTTATATCTGCTCAAAAAAAAGAAAAACCTGCTTGCATATTTCAAAATTTAATCTCGGTTTAAGTTTCGCTTGAAGATGCGATTTCTATCGATTTTCGCATAAATATACAAATTTAGATTTTTTACTACTAAAAAATGATAGAATATTACCGGCTTACATTAATATTGCAACAATGCTTCTGGAAAGGCTCGGGACGCTTTCCCTTCTGCTGTTTTAATGTTCAATCAACGCCTTTGTAAAGTTGCCGTATCATTAAGCAAATGAAACCTTTCATGTAAAAGGTCATACTGTCGGGAGTGAGCTTATACAACATGAGGACAATGTAATACTACGTATTACAGCTGCCGCTGCTCGGCTGTCGACCATAGAAAGGAAATATTGTTTTAAGAGGGGCTTTCCTGTAGGTGCAAGGGTTAATATTGTATAATTACAAATCTCACAACTACACATATACGTATATACCCAATAAAATCTATGATACCTACATGAGATCATAATTTTAAATCGTACTAAACAATTAAGAATTTTATTTCAATTTCCAAACAGTAATATAAACACTTAAACACTAACTTAGAACTACTATTTATATTAGAACAATTTACTTATTTATATACCAATTTATTCATATCACTTTTGTCTATTATTTATCGGTTTGTTTCGGGCACTGATGCTTTATCACAACTACTGTTCTCTGGCCCAAAGACGATCACTTTATATACACCTTTCGAACTTTCTGGATGATTCGAAAAGGAAATCCTGATTATTCCCGAATGATAAATAATAATTAGAATGTCGTCGATGATTCCAAAATTGATCTTTTTACTTGTCGCTGGAGCTTGTAAGTTTACGTTGATAAAGGGAAGTCGTACGCTGTGGCTGTGTCGTAAACATGTTAGCGATAAGAAGTACATGCATACAAATTGTTATCGCACACACGTACAGTGTCACTGGTCGCTAGAGTAATATTTTAACTTAGATTTAAAAACTGTAGAAGTTGGTAAATATGTATAACATATAAAAAAATAGTTTCTTCTATTAAAGGTAGTCATTTCAAAAAGCACATGAAACGTCAAATAATTTCCATGTTCAGTAAAAAACAAAAAATTAATACATACTTTTGTATGTTCCATCCTTTTTTTATTAGGACAGATTACTGTTTCTGTCATTGGTTACTTTTTACATATACAATCCAATTTTTATGGCTATATATGTCATTATTTACTTAAAAATCTGGTGGTTTTGTAAACGGTTAGGAAACTAATAGGAGGGTGTCCTTTATTCTACACGCTTTTGATTTCTTTTTATCTACCGCTTAGTTATGTTAGTCAGCTTGTCATTCTAAATAAATCTTCCAAGAATAAGCCTTTTTCTATAACATTAAAGTGGTTTTACTTCGATGTTTTTAATGTTAGTTTTTCATTAGTTATATTCAGTAAAAGTAATTCTATATTGCAACTTTGTAGTAATCGAGGATTATTTTGAAATTTTTAAAAATTCTGTGATCCCTTGAAAATAAAAAGAAGAAATTTAAAATTTCTTTTTATAAAGTGAAGCTACATTATGAAGGATAACAATAAACAAAAACGATATTAAACACGATACTCAAAGACCCCCGTTATATAGAACCTTTACGGATCAGTGGAGATAATCGTCCATGGACCCAACGTTAAGAAAGCCTGCTTTATAGGTAGAAGGTTATTGAAATACAATATGGCAAATTTAAATTTTTAAAATGACAGGATTGTGATAGGAAAGGACATCACGAACGAAGTGTTGTAGTGGCCATATTCTTTCTTTTCTTTATTGGTATATGGCATTGACGTTGGCGACGCGTAGTGGCCACAATCTGAACTAGAGCAAGTAGGTCAGTTTTAAAACTTAACTGTCAGTTTTAACTGCAACAACTAATTATTCTTATTTTATTTTTACATTAAAAAATATTAAATTGACGTAACTTGTTAAAAAATGGACGGTGTAAGGTTTTTATCAAAGGAAACTAAGAGTAAAATATATTGTTGTGTTTACGGCTGTAATAGTAAAGCTATTAGAAATTCAGATATTAGCTTTCATCATTTTCCACAACAAAATAAATATTTTATTAAATGTATGAATTTTTTTGGGGAATTTGAAAGAGTTGATTGTCGGAAAAAGTGGATAGAAGTTTTAAAAATAGGAAAAAAAATTACTCCATCCATGAGAGTTTGTTCACTTCATTGGAAGACTGATGACTACATGTTGACAGGTACTTTTTAATTGCTTACGTTACAGTTACTAATATTGTTATGGTGATAATTGATAATAAATTAATCATAGATGTAATTATGTATTACAGCTACTGTTGATACAAATCGAAAATACTTGAAAAAGGATGCTGTGCCTTCTTGCAATTTACCGCAATCTACTGTAACTAAGAAAAACTTTCAAAAAGAACAAGAAAGTGACAGAAGTTTAAGGAAAAAAAAGGGTTGAGAAACTGGATCAGAGAAAGCTTGAAGAGAACAATTTTTCAGTTGATATAAATCCTAATAGTTCTATGACTACAATTGAACTTGATATACCTACTCCAAATATTAACGACTCCAATATCTCAGAAGACAATACTCCAAATACTGATGACGACTCCAAAATCTTAGAAGATAGTACTCCAAACTTGAATATTAATGCATTTCTATTAAATGAAAAAGAAGAGGTTGTAAAAAATTGTTTAATTGATATCGGAGTGCAAGTGAAAAGTGGTGATTTAATTTAGGTATGGGTAACACAGTGTCGTATCACACAAATGTATTGACACTTTTCAGTGTGTCAGGTGTGTTGAAACAGCTCATATGAAACCAATGACACTTAACACAGTTGCGACACACGAGCGAGCTGAGGTTCGCTTGTATGGGAATCAGTGGGTATCGTTGGGTGTCATCGTGTCGTCAGTGTTAGACGGTTTCAGATGCCATAGAGTGTATCATTGTGTCGTGTTGTATCGGTTGATGTCGTTTTTCGCGGTTTGTCGTTTCGTATCAGACAGTCGCAAGCTTGCTTACAAGTTACAAACGAATCAACTTTAAGCCAGTCCCATAGATAATAGAAGTGTGGGTTAAAAAGATGAAACCATAGATATGTGAAACTGACAAGAAACAATAATGCAAAATAATATTTTATTTATGTATGTATAAGTAAATAAATAATCCGTCTTGTATTTATACTTTATTTTTTATTTCAAGTTAACAAGTTTCACACTTCTAATTTTTTTAACACAAATTTAATGTATTACTTATCGTTCTAATAAATAATTTTCTAATTCAAACAATATTTTTATATTTTATGTGAGAACTGCCTCTGTTTATGCAGAACTTAACATAAGCCTAACGCTATCGCCACTCTATGGTATACGTATCACATGCAAACGTGTCGCTTGCTGTTTCAGCACGTTTCAGCAATCGTTTCAAAACTGCGATTGCGTATGTGAATCTTTTACTGTGTCATATGAAACAATTGTGTTGAAACAGTGTGTTGATACAGCACGCGGTATCAGTGTTACTGTATCGACACACTAAAATTTTGTGTGTTACCCATGCCTAATTTAATTGACTGATTTTTGTGATGTGATTAATACAAATGATGATCTAAATACTATCACAGAAATAAATAATTTTGATATTTTAAATGAGTTGATGGACATTGTTGAATTAGGATATCCGCAATATAAGTTAAATAGAAAAGCATTAAAGAGGAAAACAATTATGACTTTAATGAAATTCAAACATAATAATATTTCTTATGCTATTCTGGCAATTTTATTCAAAGTGAAGTCAACATCTCAATGTCGTCGAACTATCCTTCAAATGATTGATGTCTTTTATATTTGTTTACAAGAAGGAATACCCTTTCCTACTAAAAATGAAATTTCCCGAAACATTCCAAAATGGTTTAATGATTTTCGTGATGTCAGAGTTGTATTAGATTGCATAGAAATGTTTATACAAAGACCAAAGAAGTTATGTTGCCAACAAGCTACTTATTCTCGTTATAAAAGAACTGCTATAAAATTGCGTGCTCTCTATACAAATATATAAGGATTTCGTGTCAATTTTTGAATATTTTTTTCACAGCAATTTCTCAAAGGTCTAAAAGATATGTCAGATAAGCAAAGTAGAAAGTTTGATGATGACTGGTGATGAAAAAGTGATATTATTAAGCGGAGGTATTCAGGTGACAAGGATTCACCTGTATTGGATAAAGGAGCATGTCTTCCAATCCTGAAGGTGTAAAAGAAAAGAAAATTAGTATGAAAAAGGAAAATATACCTAATTTGAGCCGATTATAATATTTTTATAAATATTGATGAAAGTAATTGATTTTTGGTGTTCATACGTATGCTCTGACAATGCTGATTTCAATTTTTGCGAATACAGTTTCTTCCTTATTGCTTGCTTAGTTTCGTCTGATAATATTTTTGAATGACCTTCAATTCCAAAACATCGATGATCTTTCAATGGCTTTGGTAAATATTGTTCTAAACAGCTTTTACGTGGGACATTCCACAAGCATTTTCGATCTGTGGAAGTAACCTTCTTCAACTTGGACATATCATTTCTAAAAAATATAGAAAATTAGATACAATCACCTTAAATTGCAATTAAAAATATCGAAATAAAGATTTAAATAAAGACAGATTATTTTTATAGACATCATATAAAAAATAAAAATCATTGTCACCTATTGCAAAATACTAAAACTCCTGCAGTATGCTTGCACCGCCCACTTAATCCAGCAGTACAGGAACATTTTGATGAAGTAATTTTTTAATTTTTATTGATAACACAATTTATTTCATGAGGAGCTCCAGTAGTGTTTGAGGACTGTACACAATAAGAAAGTAATTCATACTGACTGTCATCCTCGTGCAAAATACCACAATATAATAAATGTCCAGAATTCACCACTTGTTCACCTTCAATAAAATTTCTACTTTTGAATGTAGCATTTAAAAATATAAAAATTTCTTCCAATAGTAAGAACATTATTAGATAATAAATATCCGATTAAATATGCACGTTTTACACGTGTATTATAAAGCACATATATTATAAGGTTAATTAATTACTTTTTTGACCACTTGGTGTCGTGTCGTCTAAAACTCTTTACCAATAGAAATTAAGAAAGATTTCAAGCTTTCGAAATACAGGGGACGGCATAAGTCACAACATTTGGAACTGCATGTAAGATCTACGCAGGCAAATGAATAACGACCCAACATTTATTTATTTATTTTTATTTATTTAACCAGATACTATTGTTATAACATTTTACATGTATATTAGCAATACAGTTAACGTTGCTGTACCAAGTTAGGAGGTAAAAATTAACTTATACGCTGCTCTGGTAACTTAATACTAATTTAACAAAATGAAGAAGTAATTCGCCAAAAACTCTTGGTGAAACATTTTTAATACGAAAATAAATAAATAAAACACTTGGAGGAGTTTCACTATATTTTTTATTGCTCGATGTAGGTACATTTCGCCTTATTAGGGCCATCATCAGGAGTATTACGTGTACTGAAGGATTGACAATAATTTTGGTTTAAATACACAGATTAATCTACCAACTTAGGATCTAAGAGGGGGTTAATACCGAAATGAAGTTGATCGTTAGATAATATTTTATTACATCTACATTATCTAGGAAATCTGTCATTTTTTGTATAAATAAATCTTTAGGTAAAATTACAGGAAGTCTACAAAGTACTACAAAACCATTTCTTTAGTGAAATGTCGTATCATGTATTTCAATACCTACCTACATTTAGATTCTAAGTTGACGTATCGACTTTGTAACAAAAATTAAAATTAAAAGTGTACAAGAAACTTTTACATGCTCTTGTTGTACTCGTATAAGTACGGAAACGCCACATAATGAAGTTTTTACTGCTTGTACACGCTGTAATAAGAAATGACCGGTACTTTCTCAGAATCGCCAGAGAAACTTCCCTTTCTTGTAAACTTTAAATTGTTAACTATAAATTTATAATTTATGCTTTTACACTGTAGTAGTCTTTTATAATAAATTTTACAGATAAATAATTTGAAATAAAAGAAATTCATCATTTACCTATATAAGAAATAAAGCATAAAAAGTTTTCAGATATCTTCAGTATTGTGGAAAATCGTTATGTTTTACTTTTTATGTTAGGATTAATTTAATACACAATCGATAAATTGTCAAAGTACTTCTCTACCATACTAACAGTTTTCTTATTTCCAGGTATATCAATGCACAAAGGCTATGCATTTGTGCAGTTCACAAATCCTTTTGATGCAAGGAGTGCCTGTTTAGGTGAAGATGGCAGGACCGTACTTAGTCAGATTTTGGGTGAGTATTGAACATCTTGCGTGCTTAAAGGAGTACATACTTTTTTTTCATAAAATATAACTTCAATAATATTTAAGTATAGGAATAATTGTGTTTTCAAAAGGGATATAATAAAAAGCAAACAACGACGGTTTGATTATTGGTTTTTCTGATAATACAATACTCATATACATATGATATATATTAATTACCATCCAGTTGGTTTAAAAACTATAGTAGAATTACTTTATATTTTCCATCACGTGATCTATTCTTGGTTTAAGTGGAACAAGTGCGGAAAATTGTATTAACTATTACAATTTTATGTATACACCTCATTTAGGTCAGGTCACGGCCATGATGGTAAAGATTAAATAAGCAGATTTATTTAGAATTCGATTTTCCTTTTTTATCTATTAGAAAAGATTGTTACACTATGGTGTCGTTCTAAAATATGGAATAACAAAAAGGCGCTTACGTCAATTTTAGAAAATGACAATCTCATGTTTGAGGCGGTTAGTTTACCGGAAATTGAAATTGAAGATTTATTATTTCTTTTCCTTTTGAGGATTGAAATTGGGAATTCTTAAAGAGAGATATTGGGTCTCGTCTTTCGCTTTTCAAACACGACCGTTGACTTTAGCGTAACTGCAACTGATGTGTCGAAAAGATCGAGAAGGCTAAGTACGTATAAGATAGGGCAATCGGCAAACACAAGGAAAACGAGCGCAAAGGATCGCCGAGTGCGTGATAAGGGATAATAATATCATCGGGAACGAGCTTTCGCGTTCTTCCACGGCTTCTCAGTCGGGGAGGGTGTTATATGGGTGGGGGAGGCGAAAGGAGCGGAGAGAGGGGGAGGAGTGGCGCAAGGAGCGGTTCGTTTCGCCTGGAAGCTACACTAACGCCTCGTGGAAGTCAACATAAATTCCAACTTATCCGGCGTGTCTGCCGGCGCGTTGCAGATGTTTAGATTAAGTCGGGGCTCGGGCCGGGAGAGAAATGGGGTTGCTTGGTTGGTTGTTGCCTGGTGTGGCCCGATGGATGGTAGTTGATGACTGCCAACTTTCCACTGCACCTTGCAGTAGGAAAACGTGGCAACGTTAACACCTGGATGAACTCCTTACAGAATGCTCCAGTTCTTGCTGAAAGAAATAGAGATGGCAAAACTGCCATTTCCATGCATGTTAAATATTCCGCGAAATTCTTAGCAGTAAGGGTAGTAAATTTACTGGAAATGTAATTAATTAAATAATTAAGAAAAAGACAAAACGTCCAAAGATCATGATCAAGGAATTAATTTTTTTTGTCTTTTGCAATTTTTGCTCGTAATTTTTTGAATATATTCAAGAATCTCGACATTTAAGAACACGGGTGGTCTAAAAGGATTTTGTAAAATTTATATGTTATTAACAAGGTGCATAACACTTTTAGAGTCTAAAACATTTATTAACCTGTTGGTCGCCGGAGATTACACCATTGCACATGTCTACAGTGGAGCGTAAATTTAATAATTATTTTTAGCATTAATTAAAAGGAAATTTATTTCTGATTTCCACGCACAATCTTTAGTTTTTGATTAGAAATATTGTTTTTTTTGTTTAAATACAGTGAAACTTCGATATTATGAAGCTGAAGAGGATTAGAAAATCTTCGGTATGTTAAATAGTTTGTTAAAATGAGATTTTTTATATAAAGGTTGGGCTGCTCGTTTTTAACAAAGTAATAACCTTAACATTGCGAATCCTTCTACTTGCTCTGTTATGCCGAACGATTTCCGTTAGTAAAAGAAATTGTGAAAAAAATGTATATTTTATTTAAAAATGGTTTATAGTTTTCTATCTTGAAATCATCAAAACGTATTAAAGAATCAATTAAAAAAAAAGTAAAACACGTTTTAGGTTTTCATTTTTTTGAAGTTTTCCAATAGAAAAATACAATTTTCTTTCCCACTTTAACATGCTTAAGATTGTCAGTTTTAACAATTTGAAATTCCATTTTAATTTTCCTCTTTTCAGAAATACTAATAACATTGAAGTGTATACAAAATGCTACTTAACCCTTTCCCTGCTGTTTTAAGAAAGGAAAATCAAAAGATCAATAGAATTGAATTCAAAGTACTGAACATACATATCCTTAAATTTTAAATACATACACAATAACGATAACAATAATAACTGACAACCTGTTTATTATACTGTGTGTGTAATAATCTTTATAATTTAATATTAAATAAGTTTTGTAAGTTGATTTATTGGCACAAGTGGTGAAGCATGACGAATGGTATCCTAAACTTCTGCTGTACGCCAAAGTAATATTGTACAGCTAGTTTGTGCTGTTTCCTTTAATTAAAGTCACGTACTTTTTAACCAACTTTATATTTAAAGGATCTAATTACCAAAATGTTCACAAATTACTACTTATATGGTAACTTAACTAATTGAAGATGATGTACAAAATCAAAGAGAAGTGATGAATTGAAATTGAATGTATGATAACTGAAGAATGACTGTATCAATACTGCTGACTGATGACTGACTGTTGAATACTGTATGAAGACTTATTTTACAAATGAAAAATGCACAAGAGGGGATGAAAGTATAAGCAGGTAGCAAAACAAGTAGGATGATTCAGAAACAAAATATGTACAAATACCGCGTATCAGTGAGTTGGGCACTTTTACCTGCCAAATATCGCACAGGTACCAGCAGGGGTCCATTTAAGCTTACCTTCAAATTGGGCACCGCGAGCTCGTTGACTACACCGCGGGAGGCACACTTTATATAGTTGTTATTATTCTAAGATAATTAAAATATCGAAATTTTGTTTTTGCGTTTTCATTCAATCATAAGTAAACAAAACATGTAGAGTCAATTTATTATATTTCGTCAAATACATAGGTACACATTACATACCTGTACATAATACAATAATTACCTACAATATAATATTTACAAACAAATTATTATGCATCTCCAAGAAAACAAACGTTTTATTTTCACAAAAATTTTAATTAGAAAACTCTAACAATTGTTTCGATTTATTCAATCATTCTCAAAGAGTACACAATAGAATCAGTTCTATAGTATATATATCTCTTATCTATGGTAACTACTAGTTTTTTAGTAACTACATTCGATGTAGTTATTTACTAAAACTATTCATTACTTTTTTAATTCGAATACTTTCCAATTATCGAATAGTTCGAATAGTAGTGAACTATCGAATAGTTCGATAGTTTTTATTCGATAGTGCCCATCACTAGTATATAGAATTAAAATTGTTTCGCTGAATAGCAACGGAGCAACAAGCATGATAAGTATATTAATACAAACTTCAGATGGCCAGATATCAGACAGGGCCGATTTTGTCCCGGAATCGAGCCTCTTGACATAATTTCTTGATTTGTTCAATTCTAGATGTGAGTAGTTGTATAGCGTCGTACCTGCGACTGAGGATGGCGCGTCTATCAAGTTCTGTCCATTGTGAAGGAATGAAGGGGGGTTGTTCGTCTTTTAAGATCATTCTTCAGCGCTGAGGTCGTTCTTTATGTGCGAAGAAGTTCGGGAGATTGTGTATCAAGTGTTCAGCGCCTTGAAAGACGAACAAAACCGCTTCAATATTTCACAATGGACAGAATTTCATGGACGTGCTATCCTCAGTCGCACCTACGACGTTTAAACTACTATACTGATTTCATCCCCTTGATATTATTGTCTCGATTGTTACATTGGTGCTCATATCTTAATTTTATCTTGAATCAGGACAAGAATAAGACGAGAATTCTTGAAAATCCCTACCAAGTGCCAAGGAGTAGTTTGTGTAATAGTGATGCAGAATTGCAAAGAATAGATAATAACAAAAACATACCCCTTATGTGACGCTTAGTTATTTATGCCAGATTGCCTTTTGTTAGTTAAATAAATCACCTCCTCAGTTGGGATGCAAGACATGTTCGGTTCTGTCATTTACTTGGACTGTGCTCACTCCTTTGGTACTTTGTAGCGAATTTAGACGAGTAGTTGAGCTGCATTCGGTGCAGAACATTCGCTTCATTTTATTACGAACCGCCACTGAGTATAGATTATATGACAGTTAAGTGGAAATAAAAATCTTTAAAAAGGTCTCCCTTGTTTCTTCGCAATGGTTACATTCACTTAATCACTATAAGTATCCAATAAAAATAGTCAATTAATTTTCATAGGTACAGTCGAATAATGCAAAAATATTGTCTAAAAGGGCCTCTCTTCTCTCTTCGTTATATGTAGATACATATACGTATCTATTACACGTTGTACAAAAGTAAATTCTTATCGATTAACCCATTACTCTCATCATTCAGTTATAAAATATTAAATTATGAATGTACGTAATGTTAGTTAGAATTGACGACGAACTTTTTTGTTGTTTTTCTTTCATTTAATAAAAAATCGGAAGCATTGAAAGAACTTGTCGATACATGGATAGAGAGAGCCATATTATTATAGTACCTACCGCTCAAAAAGTCACTAAGGGTTAATGCATTATTCACAGGGGCCCATTACAATTCAATTACAAATGAATTACGTATTTAAAATAAAAGAAGTTAGGTATATAAATGGTAAAAAACAAACACTTTATTAATTTTCACAAATTTAATTATCAACCTCGACAATATTGTTTCGATGAAATTTGTCATTATCAAGAGTACAACAAAATTATACTAAAGTTTATAATAAGATCTATTCTAATGTATATCTGGTTTTGGGTTTTCTCCAATTTACACAAGAGAAGGGGTGTATTGTTGCTATACAATTCCATTTGTAAATTTTCAATGTTTCGTTTATTTATAATCGCTTTTCTTATTTCTAGGTTTTCCAGAAGACTTAATTTCTTACTTTTCTGTTGAATCTGTAATATGGCTGTGTTATCTACATCTATGTTATGGTTATAATTTAAGGCATGTTCTCACATCCCTGTACAATTCTTTTTAGACACAATGTTATAAGTGTTCATTTAAACGTGTTTTAACAGCTCTACCACATTGTCCAATATAAAAGGCATCGCATTGTTTACAATTCTTTTATATATGCCGCTATTATCAAGAATATCTGATTTTTGTTTATTATTTACAAGAAGCTTATCTAGAGATTTTTTGTTCGGTATAACTGCTTGGATACTATGTTTTTTCAATTTTGGTTTAATTTTTTGACTTGTTAAGGGTACATATTGTGATGAATGAAAAATATGTTCTGGTTTTTGGCTTTTTACATTGTGTAAAGTTTGTCGGGTTTTTTGTTTTAGTTTTTGTTTCATTAAGTTATCTACTAATTTAGTGTGATATCCATTGTTTTGTGCGATCTGTTTGATAGTATTAACTTCTAAAATGAAATCGTTATGACTGAGGGGGATATTGATATTGAAAATTAACCAAGTGTTTGTTTTTTACCATTTATTTAATATGCATTTTCACAATGAATGCACCGTACAAAACTTAAACTGTACGTATTAAAAGAAGTTATTTTGTTCTTTTTATTTTACTACTCTACTCAATATTACAGAGATGCTATCAATAAAGTAAAAGGTCTTGCAAAAAGATCCATTAGTCATAACCATGTTAAAGTTTTCCTAAGTACCTAGTCAATTTTCGTTCCTGCAAGAAGAAGATTCTTTTAAAATATCGATATTGTGGTTAAAGGTACCTTATAATACAAACATGCATTTCTCAATTTTTTAAAAAAATTTTGCTGTTAAATTGAAATCTTTAAAATGTTTGATGTTTTTAATTTTCAAAGACCATCTAATTATAAAAAGTGAAAATAAAATTTCTGTTGATAATGCAATTAATTTGTGTAGACCGAAACAAAATCGTCAAAAAATAAGTTTTTCATTATTTGTACCACGTTCTATCCATTTTAAAAATCTGAAGAGATTTAGGATAAATTAAGAAGGTGAAAATACAAAAAATACAACTTTTTGTCATTGAGTAGACCCAATTCTCTTTTTATAGCTTGTAAAAATTGAATTTGGCTTTAAAAAACACTCATAGATACGTGCTTCAGTTATACCTTAATTTAAATTAAATTTTTTAAAAATTAGTGAGACAAGTTTGAATTAAGGAAAATTACATAATATAGTCGTGTGAACCTCTTTCAGGTGTAAATTATAGCTAAGACCTTTTTTATTATGACCGTGTGCAGTTTCATTAATAATTTTTTTAGTAATTTATGATTTTTTTTTTAAAAGATAATTACGGAAAGAAAAAAGTATCTTAATAATTTTACTGAAACTATCGTCGGTGTAATCTTGGAGAAGCATCTTAATAAAGAAAATTCAAAGAATTTTTTTTCTGCAGTTAAAACTTTCTTGAACACTTAACAATTATTTCGACCTAGTCGGTCATTATCAATAATGATGATATAGGTAATAAATATAATATAATAATAAAGTTTTAACTACAGAAACATATTTCTTTGAATTTTCTTTATTAATAATTTTGTTATTATCCAATGTTGTTTTACAAGAGAGATTTTTATGAGTTAATAAAATATAGAAAACGAAAAGGGCATTTTAAGCTATTAAATCGAAAAAAAAAAGGTTTATTGATTTCAGATTATTGAAATTGGAGAAATTTTAATAATTACGTACACCGGAAAATTTAAAGAAACAACAAGCTCAAGCTGACTGATTGACTGACTCATCAACGCCCAGGCTAAACCATTAGACCTAGAAAGCTAAAATTTTGCAAGGATGTTTATTTTAGTGTGTGTGCAAGGCATAAATGAGGATATTTTAAAATTCAACCCTCAAAGGGGTACAATAGGATTACTATCTGTTTCTTGTCTACGTTTGTCAATCGATTCCAAAAAGCAGTTGTGCTCAACTTGTTAAAAAAATCCCCTATGCAAACTACCATGACTGCAATAAAAAATAGTTGAGATACAGTACATTCTTTCGCCTCTGCTCACATGCGCAGAACAACAAAAATGATTCCATTGCATCGTTTTTCAGATCTGGCAGCATTGTATTTTTACTGTGCTTGAGATACGTGTTGTTTATGTAGAGAAAAAAATATATTACTAGTATTTTATGTTAATTCAAAGTTTATGATGTTAATATGCTACTTATTTATATTAAATATGAATAAATATTTTACTTGTTATAAAAATTAGCTCATTTTTAATATTTTTTATAACAAAACCAATACCGCTTGTCATAGTGATTTTTACAGAAAGATATTCGTTATATCTTTAATTAATAGTTCTCAGTTTTTTAAAACAATTGTAAGAAAATTACTATTGTTATTAAATAAAACATTCGCTGTAACATCGATTAGAATAGGGTTCCCATGTTAAATATGCAAATTTCAATAGTCAACATTTTGAAATTTACTACCGCAAGAACGATTGAAAAAAATTCCTACGTATAAAGGACACATATAAGTATGTGTATTTTAAGTTTCAAAAGGATCGTAAGAAAATTGATTTTTTTGTGTAGTAGTTTTAGTGTTTTCATTAAAAACAAGTCTTTTTTATACATAAATAAGTAAAGACAAAATCGATTTTTTTATGGTCACATTTCAACACAACTCCGTACAATTGAGATATTCTGTTTAAAATCAGTATTTCATTTGAGTCACAACTTCGACTTTTCTCTTCACCAACAGATTGCACATGGTACAAATTTTGTAAAACACATTCCAATTACTTTATCGGTTTAAAGGAATATCTATGAATTATTAACAATATGTGTACTATAGAATAAAGAATGAATTTCTATATCTGTTGTTTTAAATTTGCCGGTATGTTAATTTAAATTTTTCTGTTTCGATTTTTTTTTTGTTTTTGTCCTAACTCTGTCTCTTTAAAAAAAAAATTGTGCAGCGTGGCTATAAATCATTTTTGATAGGGCTAAGAGCTCTTTTACCATCTTACTTTGTTAATGAATAATGTTCTTCTTTATTGTAATTCTGTCGCTTATTAGTTTTGATAGATTACCATTGATAATACTAATTACAAATACACTTTGGTTATTATTGAATTGAACATTTTTTTGACAAAAATTAAATTTTGGAAATCGTTGTTACATATTTTAATTTATTTCTTCTGACAACGTAATATAGGTAGATAATTACTTAAATATTTTTAAGAAAAAAATATTTTATGTTTGCTTTACATTCTAGTTATTAAAATTAATAGTTTTTATTGTCAAAACCTGAGTTAGTTCAACGTTCATTGCGAACATTTCAGCCCAACCTCAAGCTCGTATTTTAACAAGATTTTTCCTAGTCATCCCTTCACAATGAATTATGATGTAAGAAATTTATTCTGAACAGACTGGCAGACGGACGGTAACTCCACCCTAATTAGAACAATAAAAAAATCGTGATAGGTGTTTTCGTGATAGCGCCCTTTTGTTCGTTTTAATCAACAGAAAACGAGAATTTAACCGCTCCCATATTTCACATGAAACAGGTTATACCCGTAGAGATAATAAACCCAAGTCTGTTGTCGATCTCAAAAAGTAATGTAGCATCATGTAATAAATGAGTCTAATTTAATCAGAATTAATTTTCACTTTAATAATATACGTATTCACTTGTAAATTACAGTAAAAATAAAATCGTAAAATATTACACTAGATAAAACTATTCTTTGAGTTAAATCGATTTTCATATTAGTGCGGCTATAGACTTTTGAAGAAAATTGGTTTCCTCACATTAACTTGGAACAACAAATTTAACAAGAAATGTAACGATTAGACACTTTAACAATTAATAAATTAAGTAAAACTCAATCTTTCAACGGTGCAAAGATTATGAAACATTTTTTAATAATTAGAATGCGAAAAGAAACAAGAATGTTTTCACCAAATAGTTTATTATCTTGACAATATTGTTTCGGCCGAAACGGCCATTATCAAGAGTAACAAATGGATTTCTAAAGTATAAAATTTGAACGTACCATTTTATAATAATGTGTGAAGGGGGGGGGGGGGGGTTAAAGATGGTACAAGATTGGTGGAGAATTAGTTGTGTCTAGCTCTATTTGGTTATTACCTAAATTTACACTGTTGCTAATTGTATTTTTGATCTTTAAATTTTAAAATAAAGAAAGTTTTTTTATAGTTTATGATGTTAGAATGCAAGATTTTTAATTTTTAGAGATTGATAGAGTGGTTAAAGATTGAACAATGTTCTGCAAATCCAGTGTTTTTATCTTTCTTGTTAATATAATATAAGTACTTGTTCTGCAATTCGATTTTTAATGCTTTTCCCACTCTTTCCGATATACGAAGCGTCACAGGAATTACAGAATACTATTCTTTAACATAGGGTCCTTAATCTTATCCTTATTATTTACAATATATTTTCTCTAAACTTAAAATATTGCTTTCAGCCACTAGACAATTATAGTTTTTGTGAAAATAATTTTTAAATTTGAAACTGAAGTCATTGATGAATTTAATACTACCAAAACAGACAATTTTATTTTTTTGAACTTTCATTTCCTTAAGATGTTTTGTTAGCTTCAAATACACTATTGTAATCCTAATTTGCATGTTAGTAATTTGGTTCTTTCTAAAACAAAGCTTCGCTTTTAGACCAGGGTCGATAGTTTTTGAAACCAAACAAAATTAAAGTAGGATAAAACCCATTGGAAAAGGAAGAGAATATAACAGATATGAAAGGAAAAATACTTTACGGGCGATCTGAGGTCGGTAAGGGGAAGGGGGTGAGTTTTTAAGGGTAAAAAACGGTTTTCCTTGATTTCCGAAAAAACTACAAGTCTTATGGAAAAAAGTTAAATGGCAAAGTTGTAGGTAATAAAAAGATCTACAACTTTTGTATTTATGCTTTTTTCGCATAACCTCAAAATTTATGTGAAAAATTCAAATAACCAAGCTTTTGGTATTTTATTTTTATCTTTTACAAAAAATTTTTTTTTCACGAAATTTGGTGAAACCTTACCTATTTGTGTCCCAAATACGCTGTAATTTTTTTGATTTGAAATATTTATTTTTTCACCTTATTTTTACTTAACATCGAAAAAGCACCCTAATTTTCAATCGTAAATTCTTACGTCAAAATATTTACTTTTTTAAAAACGTTGGTGGGCTATTTCTTCGTTGAAATCTCTACTTTCTGATGGCGTGAAATAAAAATATACATTACTATGGTAAGTTTTCTCAGGAAATGCAAAAAATAGTTGTTCTAAATATTAAAGATATGATTCCAAAAAGGGAATTTTATCTAAGAAATGTGACCGCTGCTATTTTTTTCAGTAAAAAAGTCGATTTATTAAATTCTAATTACATTTATGTCATAGAAAATCTCATAATATATAAATTAATATACATGTTAATCGTACTATTTAATTCACATACTTTATACTGATTACGTAATTCATTCTAATATTTTTTTCTGAGAAACCTTACCATAGTAATGTCATTTTTTTTCAAATCATCAGAAAGTAGAGATTTCAACGAAGAAAAAGCCCACCAACGTAATTACAAAAGCAGATATTTTGACGTGAGAATTTTCGATTGAAAATTAGGGTGCTTTTTCGATATTAAGTAAAAATAAGGTGAAAAAATAAATATTTCAAATCAAAAAAATTACAGCTTGTTGGGGTCATAAATAGGTAAGTTTTAATCAAATTTCCTGAAAAAAAAATTTTTTTGTAAAAAAACTAAAAAGCTAGTTATTTGAATTTTTCACATAAATATTGAGGTTACGTGAAAAAAGTGTAAATACAAAGGTTGTTGATCTTTTTATTACCTACAACTTTGCCATTTAACTTTTTTCCATAAGACTTGTAATTTTTCCGGAAATCAAGGAAAACCGTTTTTTACCCTTAAAAACTCACCCCCTTCCCCTTTCCGACCTAAGATCGCCCGTAAATTATTTTTCCTTTCATTTCTGTTATATTCTCTTTCTATTCCAATGGGTTTCATCCTACGATATTGTTTTTCACTTTTTACTATTTTTAAAGGGTTCAGCACTGGTCTATTTATATGTGTAAGATGAAATTAAATGCTGATAACAATATTCATTTATAATATTTTCCCTTTATAGCGACAATTAAGATGTAGGCGATGTACGTAAGTTTTGACCGCTACAAAATCTTTTGAATCCGGATAAAGCAACTACGCTTTATTTTCTGGTCCGACGGTCTTCATATAAAGTTTACAGCAAACAGTAAACAACGAACCACAAATCGGATTATTGATTGAGGATTTCCCTAATCGAAGAATACCACCACCGATAACGAAATTTGGCGATCGGCACGTTCTCAAATTATTATTACATCCCGAAAACAGAGTATGAGTTTAAATTTCGATTTTGTTTCGTTTCATTTTCGTTCGTTCCAAAAGAAGTACCAACATCGAATGGAAATAGCACAGAGTTGAAATTGAAATTAACATATAGGTTTATGTTTTAAGTAAATTTTATTAAACATCAAAATATGGCTAGTCAATTATTTTTAATGAAATATCTTATTATAAAAAGAAAATAAAATGAATATTATTAGAAACAAAAATAAAAAATTCTCTTTACACAGCTGAGATTAAAAACGTGCATTCCTTTACCAAACCATTCGCACGAAATATCTATACATACATCTTAAATGGACCTTTAATTAATGGGGTCGCGTATTCAGTTCCACGTGTGAACAAAGAGATGTACGCGTCAGCAGCAGACAAAAACATTTTCGTTCACCAACGTATGTATACCGTTATAATGGGTACTTTTTTCGATTGTCATCTATGACTTCGCCTTCATTTAGCCATTATGCGCTAGAACAGTCACGACACTGTATTTAGCCAAGAAATACCCAACGAAAAGACAATACAAGTCGCTAACTGAATAAGAGAATAGAGCGTGGCGCTCCCGAATACCTACATATACAGAATAAAGCGACTAATTGAGATTATGCACGCTACCGTCTGGAATATTAATCTTAATGTTATTGTACGTGTTTGTCTGATAAAAAAAGGATTGAATAACTTGGTCGGAATTTGTCTTTGTTGAAGGCATTCTTTTATTTGCTTTATATTCCTAGAGGAGGTCCAATAATTACATGAAGTGTTTTAATTTTTATTTGGACCTCTCTTTTCCCCTTAGTGAGATTTTGGTATTTAGCCTATAATAAATTTTAACGTAAGTAAAGAAATTGTAACAACCTTTTGAAATTGTTGTGAGAGTTTCAATAATCTTTCTTCTTCCTTTAAATGAGATTTTATGAAATTTTACTAAACCCCTTTTCGCTATTGTAATCTCTCGTCTTCTTAAAGTTCTCGTAATTTTTAAAGGTAATATTCTGCAAAAATAAAATATAATTTAATAAAAACACAAGTAAAATTCTTAATGATGTTTAGAAAAGAGCTTACTTTATTGAAATAAACACTCGATCTATGATTCCAATGCTGGAATATACCCTGTGAATATATAACATCGGCAAACTAGATTTGAAAAAATAAAATACTTCCCTACTGAAGAATTTATCTTTATGGAATCTCTAATCGATCGCATATAACTCTGTTGTTAACAGATCGGGGATAGTTAAAGGAATTAGTCGACGCCTTGGCAACAATTTTAAAAAAAGATTGCATCCAGAAATTGAAATGTCATACAGAGAAGTGGAATTAACTTAGGGAGGGGCAGGTAGCACTTGGAAGGATATGAACTTCATGTTGCTAATGTTTAACTTTTGTTTTGAAAATAGGTATTTTCTTTTCTGGTTAATTAATTGTCATACTGTTTTATAATACTCAGCCTATTCCAAAAGGACAGCCTCAACTGCTGGACATCGCTTGACCCGCACAGATATTTGACCAAATTTTGTTTCCATAATTATTTTTCGTTCAGGAACTTACCGTTATTGTTGCAATTTTCTGCTGATTAATTTCTAAACTGTTCCTGTTTGAAGTTGGTTTATTTACTTTAAGTACAATCTGTCTAAGCTGACCACAGAACTGCTGTGTTCAAAGTAAAGTCACGAAAATGCCATTGTGAAACCCCAATGTGCTACTCTTATATCCACCTCGGAAATTTTCTTGTGTTGTTGAGCAGATTTCCCTCGGCGGCACCTACCTTTTACGATTTGTAATTTAGGAAATTAATGGAGAGCAAAACCACTTCTCCCCGATATTTTTATCATCCGGATGAATGTTTTATTACAACTCAGCTTTTTACGGAAGGTACCTACGAAAACTGACGTAATTTCATTATGCAGAGAAAAATTAATTTTGGTCCTAATAAAAACTTTCTCTTATAAAGTGAACCTTATTCTACCATTACATTACATTAATTTGAATACTCGATGTTTACTAATATGTTTTTTGAGACTATTATGCACTGACTATGAATATAGAATAGACTTTTAGTAAATTATATTTTTATTGTTAGATAAACGACAAGAAACCTTCCCGAGTTTTAAATTTCCAGCACTTTTTATTTAACGCCAACCATTTTATATCCATCACCCATAATACATATACTCACTGTAATGAAATCAACAATTCTGTTTGCAAAAAATGCAGTAAAAGACATGCGTGTACACAAGTTAGCACACACGAGCTGTTCTAAAATAGATTAATTAGGCCCTTGTATTCATTAGCGACAAGAAAAGTGAAATGACTTCAAAGAAGGAAAATGACAGGTATTAATCATAAACACCATGCTAAGGCTTCATTAAAGAAATCGTTAAGTCGTAATGGGACGCATAAAGTGGTTAGATAAAAAGGAGCAGTACATGCACGTCGTTTTTTTCAGGTCAATATTTTAGAAAAACACATACGACCGTTAGAACGTAAACAATTGCGTTCCGGAAAGCAGGCCGGAACAAAAAGTCTCTTATTAATATAACGACGCCAAAGTCACTGCTGGCACTGTTGTAGTACTAATTAAAGTTTACGTTTTCGTTCCCCCTTTTTGTTCCCTTTTATCGCTTTTTAAGTTGCACCTTTTTACTGCAACATTGTTTGAACGAACGGAAAATAAACCTAGTACAGTCGTTTTAACTTCCTGTTGAAATTTTTCCTCACTTTCTAGTCATTGATTGGTGTTACAATAATAATATTTGATCGCTGAATGAGTAATAAAAAAAAAGGACTACTTACACCATTTCTAGTTGAATGTCCTGTCCATCAGGCTCTGAGAGCAGCAGCAACTGAAGAATGACCTTGAAAGTTGTCTCTTCAGCTGCAGTATGATAATAAAAAATGTACTTACATGAAGAACTCCATCAGCTCACTCCTTCAGTTAAAGGATGTTCTTGAAAGACATATCTAAAGCACATCTTTCATTGAAATATCTTTCCTGGCTGAAGAACGATTTTGTAAAACATACCAAAAGAACAATTCCTTCAGCTGAAGGATGTTCTTTCCTCGAAAGGCATGCCTAAAGGACTTATTTAATTGAGGTACTACCACGAAGAACATACCCAATAAACAACTCCTTCAGCTGACGGAGTTCTTCAGGTTTCCTTCTAAAGTGCCACTTCATCTGAAAAGAATTTAATACCATTTAAGAACATTCATTTAGGGGAGGAATGTTTTTCAAGACATGTTTAAGCTCAATAGTAGGAAAGACATGATTGACAGGTCATTGAACTGTCCCAGTATCCCTCTGTTCACACTACTAGCGAGGATCCATAGATTTAAACGTTAATCACTGAAACTAAGGAAATGAACACTTAAGTGCACTAAGACGTATCTCTACATTACAAAAGAACGAGAAAAAAAATGTTTTCTTGTGGTGTCAACTCATCAATTTAATGCCATGTTTAACCTGGTCTTCATAATTCTCATTTTGTAAATTTATTGGCTTCTACTTACATATTTATTCGTTACAACTTACACTACGTATTATTTGATACGTAAAATTACCTTTTAAACAACCCTCCGCGACTCCGGTCTCGTGCCCATATATTTCCCCCTTTACATCGAGGTGTCGTGTTACATATAACCAACGTGGGACCAATAAACGGCAGATACGCACTAAGCATGTTTTAAAAGTAATATTTTCACTCGCCAGATAAATATCGCAAACGGCAAAAGAAGAATGTGAAGAGTACGATAAATATTGCTTGGCACGAAAAGTAACAAAAAGGGTGACTAGGCACTACAAAAACATAAAACATTGTAACTAACTCTAAAAATTGCTACAATTTATCTAATAAACAAAAAATATTTGCAGCAATTTCTGTAGCTTTAATTTCTCCTCTAATTAATGGAGTGGAGTAGTGTTTTTAGATCACCCTGTATAGTAATAAGGCGTTAGAGGGTGCTACTGAAACGAGGAAAGAGTTAATGGTTCCAGGACGTGACCGGAATGCAACTTCTTACGTTTCGATGTAGTTGTGGCGTTGCCCCCTTTACAATGACAGATTGTTCTCCATTTTTGAAGCCACGTTATTACCCCGGTCGCCCTTAAAGAAAAATTGCCCTCTTATACAGTTAAGAGAAAAGCGAATTGAAATAATGTCGACCGCGAGAATTATTTTAGGACTATGAATGTTGACACCCTAAGTGTAAAAGTATATATTGAATACGACAGAAAGACTGGTTTCACTAGGCAAGGTATTGTTGAGAACACTCCACTTGTACTCCCTACTACACTGGTCGACTCCTTTCAGTGCCCATTAATCTTTAAAAATAGTAAACAATAACAATAATACTTGTGTAACATCTAGTAAAGGCACTTACGAATTGATAAGGACCTTAGAACATTAAGGTGAATGATAACGGTCACCCGTTTCACTAACTTAACTGGCTTTTACTCACTTCTAACACATACGTTATTTGTTCAATATACAATAATTAATTCCTGAAAATAATCAATAATACCGATAATACATGCTTAGTCTAGTTAGAGGACTCAAAAAATGGCAGAGACTTTAGGACATGAGGTTGAATGCTAACTGTCACCTGTTACACTACCCTAACCCCTTCTGACTCACTTCTAACGCGCGTATCTGTTTATTAACAAGAATATTTCACTAAAATATATTCTAAGGTGGGCTCCTTTTGTTGCAAGGAGGCAACCCTTAGATATTTATTTATTATTTCATATGTTTTATGGTAGCAGTGCGATGAAACCATTAATTCATTGGCAAAATTTAAACGTCATAAATTTAAACCGATCCGCATGGAGCCATAAAAACTGGGGAGTTGATATTTTGAATGTTGCCGGTGTCACACCGCCCTGTACATGGACACGAAAGGGCGACAACTTTCCTTATGGCATTTTCGCATGACGCAGGGCCGGTAACAGTTGCTTTCCGCCCTCGGTCTATCTCTATAATTAACCGCACGCAATACATGCCGTCGCGCCGAGTGCCACGCTAACTGACATAAGCCGGGAAACTCCTGACTTTGCCTTCCAAACTTAATCATAAATTGGGGAAGTTTTGTTTTCTTATAATTATATATATTATTGGCTATAAAATATATTCCGTATGTAGGGTGTAATACGTAATATAATAGTAGATGCATATTTGAACAGTTATTTGTATGAGCACAGTAACACATGCAAAGAGGGTTGCGGGGTAAAGATGGATTGATGGCCTCATCATAGTTTGGCTTTCCAACGTAAAGAACTAAAATTTTTTTTGCCCCCTGTACCCTTATCATTAAAGTTAGGATTTTTATGCACAAGAAATGCTTTAAATATGCACATAAATGTCACCTTTTTCCCAAAAATATGTCAAATATATTTATTTGTTTTTGCAATTTATGCATTTGTATACACTTTATTTTTTATAAATTTTGCTTAGTGGAAACCAAGAAAAGGGTAGTAAAAAAACAAAAATTTATTTAAATAACATTTATGAGTAAAGGGGTAATAATCATTGCACAATTATAGGTACAATACATCAATATCATATTGAAAACGATTAAGCTTCACCATACATAGATAAATACAAATATAGGGAAATTAATAATAAAATAATAACTATTCACTTTCGCAATATGATCTACCTGTTTTATTGTTGTACCAATTAATAACTTTAAAAGTTTTTCTAAATTTTCAAGGGTAAAATTTTGTCTCCTATCGCTTAAAATATTTTTATATGTTGAAAACGGTTTTTTCGACGTCAACTGAAGTAATCGGTGCGTATTTTAATGACGCCAAATGTTTTGCACGACCGAATTCGAATAGCAAATACAACTAAACTAGGTAGGTAACTAATTATTTATTTATAAAAGCTGTCGAACAGTAGTTGGGAAGAGAGAGGTGTATTAAATCGAATTAAGATTACTAGAGTAGTTAAATTCTTAGGGAATTGTATCTAAACAAGAGGCAATAAACCAATGATTTTACCGCCCGCCGATAGTATAAATATGTAGAGCGATAATGGATATTGAACACTAACAATTTCCAGATAAATCTCACTTGTCATATTATCAGTGGTAAACCCCAAAATTTATGGGTCAAATATATAAAATTTATGTGCAAAAAGTAAAAAATATTCATTTTATGCATAAAAGCCAAAAATATTCACTAGAACTTGATATGTAATTTTTAAATACCGTTAATCGTATTATTTTAGTGTAAAATGGATACATCCACAATATTAGGGTGATATTCCTAATAATAAAAAATATGTTTTTTACATAAAATCCTAACTCTACTCATCATCGTAGTCTATAGTTAAAAAATGTGATTTTTTTTCCTGCTCTTTTTTGAAGTGGTTTTTGGACCGGAGGGCCAATAGGGAACTTTCACTTTTTTTAATTAAAAAATAGAAAGTATTTATGTCATTTATAATTAATATAAACTTTTTTTTAAAAAAAAGATCGCAATAATGATTTTAATTCAGTTTTAAGTGTAAACGAAATTTTACCGCGAAAAACAGCTTAGGGATTAGGACATGTTGCCTATACTAATATGACGTACTAAATCATATCAATTATCAACAAGGTAGCCTGTTAATGCTATTTTTAAATTTATTTCTGCTTTAATATATGTTTTATTAAGGTTTTTATTTTAATTTTTAATAGTTATTGTATTGTGCAAGGCTTAAGAGTGGCGTTTTGTGCCGGGATGCTAAAATACTTCAAAAAGTACTTCAAACAAAATATTTATAACTGTACCACAAAATCATTCTAGTAAAATTAAATGGTTTAAAGCAGCCAGGCGGGATATTTCTAAAACAAAATCAACATTTTTTGTTGCGAGGATCATTTTAACATAAGTAAACATAGCATTAATGATAGTATTGTAATTTTGAGGTTTTTTTACTAAATCATCAACAAATAGTGAAATTGAAGAAACAGAATCCAGTGTGTCAGTTTTTACAGCAACATCTGATACTGACCTTACTGAAGCAAAGTTATTTATAGACCAAAAAGATGAACAAAAACAAGCTTTGCATGTTATACAAGAACTATGATCTAAAGAAAACCCAAAAGTTTTGTAGGTGTTCCTGATAAATGGTTTCCTCACATCATGGATTTGCTCTACTCAAAAACTAAACTAAGCAAAGATAGTGTGCTTTTGACACTAATGAAAATAAAATTAAATGTTTCATCCTTACGCTTGGAATTCCACACTAACTGATACAGAGCAAGTATAGAAATATAATTATAGGAGAAGAATATTTCAAACAAAAATTCCAAACACACAAATGCAAGTAATAAAGTTTACGACAAACATACCAACAAATATATAAACATTTACTTAATAATTCACTTTAAACAAAAAACAGGAAATTGTTTTTGTAAAAAATAAAAAGTATTAAATCGCCACAAACGAAACCACTTTACTCAACATATGCCGTCCACCATTTATTTATATGACTAATCCGTGCCACAACCAATGAGGTGATGTTTAGCAATGTTTACATTATTTAAACATTATGCATTTTTTTATTATTAAATATTTAATAAATTATTGTGAAATAAGCAAAATAAACTTTTATGGGTGTTTATGTGTATGTTATAATATGCAACAAAATACATTTCTATGCAAATTTTTAGAGGTGGAAAACACCCAATTGTCTTTTCAGTTTTACAAAAATTCGACCTGCAAAAGAAAGGCCAACGTATTATGGAATTGCCAAATATTCTAGACCAAGATTAGTTTTTGCCCATTGCTATTTCTAAGTTACATCAATGTACAATTTCCAATTTCCTCCATCGACGTATAAATGACCACGAACTGCCACTGTGTTAAAGGTACCTAAATATTTTACGATCCCGTTAAATTACTGAAATGGAGCATGGATGAGACCGAATTTTGGTGACAGTAATATCAGAAATTTTAATAGAGAATACACTGGATTTGCACAAGAATGCCAAAAGTACCTACCTGCCTCTGTCGACTGACTATCCATACGCCATTGAGTGAACTTGGCAATTTCGCTTGCAAATTAATAACGAAAATTGCCGATGAATTGAAATTATTTCCGGCTATAACAGCAAGTGGTTGTGACATTTGAAATATATGGCTTCTATACGGCGAAACCATATTTTAGTCGTTCCCTTAATTGCTGGCAATTAAAGGGAGGAAACACGAAAATATTTGACAGAACCAAAATATAATCGGATATTATACTATAAAGGGTTTAAATAAAAAGAAATGTTAATGCCCTTTGGTTACGATGTTTTTATAATTTTTATAACAGGACTAAAGTAGTGAGGAATTCATTGTGATATTTATTTTTGCACAAAATATTCTCATAATTAGTTTTTAATATAATGATTAGATAAACCTACAAAACCGAGCTTTCAATAACAAATAGTTCAAAAGTATATTGTGGTGCTAGTTTTTAATATCATTCATCACCATTGTCTTTCAAGATCAGACTAAATTTGAGTTTTCAAAAAATTAGAAGGACTTGGCAATTAAATGGAGAAAACACGAATAGATTTGACAGAACCAAAATATAATCGGATATTATGCCTATAAAGCGTTTAAATAAAAAAAAAAAAATGTGAGCCGTCACCTGACGCCTGGCAGATGTGAAACATCGAATTTTCACAAGTAATATCCATGAGAGACAATATTACGACAGGAACTAAATATGGCATAACGAAAAAATCAAATATTACGAATTTTTTCTAGAAAATGATGACTATATTTAATAATTTATTTTTATCAAATACAAAAATTAAAAATTCAAAAATTTATTTGAAGTTGCGACAACTCAATTCTTTTATAATAATAATAAAAAGAAAGTTGTCTTTTTCAAGAGTACTATGTATACTAAGTTAAGAAAGGTCTTACTGCCATAATACCTATATCTACTAAATTATATAATTGCTGGAAAATCCTAAATAGTAGTCAATTACTGGAGTACATCTGAAATCTGTGTGATCGTTGGTAAAATTATGTTTATCAACAATGTGTTTTTTATCTCCAATTGTTCTAACAGATTTAGCTTTTTACTTTTATTTTCTAAGTGTTATAGTTTAACATTATCTAAATATATACTATGAGAATATGACCATGGGATGTACAATGTTCACTTATACCTGTGCTGTCTTTTTTAAGGGATATATTTCTAAAAATGCTCCTTACTCCTAATTTCTAAATTGCGTCCTGTCTGACCTATGTACTTGGCTTCACAATCTTTACAATCTATTAGTTAAACACCACTTTGTTTGTTCTTGCTAATATTTTTGTTTATTATTACTTAATATTTTGCCTAAGTTACATTTATTAACTAATATCGTATTGATTTCTAATTTGTTTAAATGGTTGCAAATATTGTTACTTATTTTGTCTATGTAATTAATATAGTCTAACCTGTTGTTAACAACTTTTATGTTCATATCCAGGAAATTTAAGTCGTTTTCATCACTCGTTTCCATTGTAAACTGAATTTTCTTATTAATATCTACTATTAAGGAGTGACAATAGGTTGCTAAGTTGTCGATCCGTTCCTAACCAAATAAGGAAAATATTATCCACATATCGTTTCCATAGTAGGATGTTTTGTTTCTGATTTTTATATTTTTCAAAAAATTTTAATTTTAAAATTTTAAGTTTGACATGAAAATATATGGAAGTAAGGGGAGATCGGGGAACCCATTGGCAAAATAGTTTTGTTCAAGGCATACATTAATTATATTTAAAAGCTGGGTTTTTTCTTCATTTCTTAAATCTGTGTTATTCTCTAGTAAGCTGTGAACATCCTTTAAATCATTAATGGGTATTGAAGTAAACAGGCGCTTAACATCGAATGATATCAATTTCGCGTTATTGGGTATTACCAGTGATTGAGCTATTTCTATGAACTGATAAGAGTTCTTAATACAATATTCAGGTTTAAACTTTAACATGTCAGGTAAAATTGTGTTTGTTTAATTTTCTGCATAATTGTTAGATGGGGCATTCACATAAGAAACTACAGGCCTAATTGGAACCGATGATGACCTTGGACCCATCATGAAATGGAAGGAGACAGGAGAATCTCGACCAACATGGGCAGATGTAAGCCCCCTGAGTACTACGACGAAATGTTATTGGGCCCAATGGGATTCCTTAAAGCTCGAGAATGGAGTCCTTAAAAGAATCTGGGAAAGTCCGGACGGGACCAAGAAGCGATTACAAGTTGTATTGCCCAAGAAGAAGACGAAAGAAGTAATAAAAGAGCTGCATGCTGGGACTGGAGGTGGACATTTTGGAGTGAAGAAGACATTAGAGAAAATACGTGAACGGTATTACTGGGTGAACGCTAGATTGGATGTGGAAGACTGGTGTAGAAAATGCGAAGTATGTGCTTCCAACAAAGGTCCGAGAACCAGGACACGAGGAAAGATGCACCAGTATAACGTCGGAGCACCATTCAAAAGAATAGCCATGGATATCGCTGGTCCCTTTCCCCGAACTGAAGATGGCAACCGCTACATTCTGGTTGTGATGGATTACTTCAGCAAGTGGCCGGAACCTATGCAATCTCCAACCAGGATGCAACCACCGTGGCGGAGGCAATAATAAACAACTGGATCAGCCGATATGGAGTTCCTATGGAGATTCACACTGACCAGGGCCGAAATTTTGAATCAGAAATATTCCAACGAGTATGTGAATTGATGGGAATAAGGAAAACTAGAACGACTCCGCTGCATCCTCGGTCTGATGGCATGGTAGAGCGATTTAATGCGACTATAGAAAACAACCTGAGGATGTTCGTGAACGATCATCATTCCTTCTGGCCTATAGGACATCCATACACGAGACCACCGGACAGACACCTTCCTGCGTGCTATTCGGGAAAGAACTGAGACTACCTGCTGATCTGATGTTTGGACGACCTGAAGATTCTTCGCTGTCCACGGACGATTATGTGTCTAAACTACGCAAGCGGCTAAACACCATCCATAAAGCCGTCAGAACAAGAATAAAATTTGAAAGTGACCGAATGAAGACCCGCTACGATCAGCGAGCGAATTCCACTGGATTCAGGGAGGGCGATCGTGTATGGCTCTATAACCCAGTTCGCAAGAAAGGAAGGTGCCCTAAATTACAACGGAATTGGGGGGGGGCCCGTACAAAGTGATTACCCGGATGAACGATGTCGTCTACAGGATACAACGAGGCCCCAAATCGAAGATGAAAGTTGTACACCTCGACCGGTTGGCTCCATATACAGTGGAAGAAACTGATCGGGACGATCAGCGCTAGAGGGGGGGCAGTGTGACAGATGTGTCATTCTGACGTTGACAAGCGCCGACTGCGAAAATTGTGTGGAAGTAATCTATGACGCGTTCCAGAAAGTCCGAGAGTTGCTGGACGTTTCGAGAGTTGCCTAAAAACGTCCATAATACTATATAAGGAACAGCGTTGGACAGTTTGAGAGTATTTGATAGAAGAGAGCGACAGAGATAAGCGAGAAGAGAAGATAAAGCGATTGACGAGCGAAATAGTTATAGAGTTGTTGTTATTACCGAAATAGTTATTGAATCGTTGTTGTGTTGGAGTTAATTTAAATAAAAAGTGTTGAGAAAAAATTACGTGATAATTGTAAATTACGTAACAATATAATCTTTTGGTAGACCTACAATCTTCAGCTTTCACTTGTAAATAGTTGAAAACTGTATTGTGGTAGCGGTTTTTAACAACACTTATCACCATTTGCAGTATAGTAAAGTTAGAAGGATTTCGTTTTATAATAAATTCTCTAAAATGAGGGATATCACCACCACAACATACTATTCTTGATCCTTTATTAAAAAAAAAATACGTAATGGTATCAAGTGTGCCAATAAAAAAAAAAAAAATTATTGTAAGGAGTGCTCTTCCTCCTGACGCCTTCATTGTTTAAGAAGATATTATAGATCCATTAGCTGGTTCTGATTACTTATTTTCATTACCCAATGCTATTATAAAGATCAAGAAATGTATTACAATAGATAAAAAAGGGGCAACATTATGGATAATTGTCTCGTGGCTATTTGGGTCATTCTAGTTCATCAGTGGTGCCTAATGTATCAATTATTTAGTTCAGTCGGTCGTCCGTAAGGCGATGAAATCCGTGGAAATTACGGTGGATGATTCTGGAGCTGCAGCGCATTAGAAGTCAATTTATAATGACGATGATGGTTCATAAATGCACAACACCAAATGAGAGTGAAGTGAACGTAAAACGAGCAGAGACAGACTGCTACGAATCTACGAAAACGCTCGTAGCTGGGTAACTATCGTCATTCGTGGACATATTGTGGGGAGAGAGAGAGCTATCATTGAGTTCGACGGTTGCAACTGGTCCTAGCTTTTTGCATCCGATGCTGTTCTCTATCAGTAGCAGCACCGGAGGGCCGAGAAGTGTTATCGACTGGCACTAATTATCCATTTCCTGCTCACAATAGCATTAAAATTCAATTCGAATCAACCGTTCCGTGAAGCTTGCTCGTTGACTGCGTGACAGTTTTTCACTGGTTGGCTCAGACCGATTCGCTCCCTCGATGTTGCTTATAGTCAGCATCTAAATAAACGCAGGACGTGGTGAATGATACACACACCTATGTCGATTTGCTGAAGAGATAACGAAGATTTATTTTAATGCTTACACTGCCCTTTTAAAATGTCCACGCATCCCTTGAAGTATGTTCGAACTATGAATTTAATACGATGTAGATAATACTCTACACTTTAGTCTCATGGTCTCATGAGCTTCCATTTTTAGTATATTTGCCCTTTTTCTAATATCCTGTTGTTGTTCCTATTAGTATTACTTGAAAAATATTTCCTTTCATTATCAGGAGATGATGATCAGGCCTATTCTGTAACTCAATAGAAATGTAGGCATCGAATCGAGATGTTGAGAGATCGTAATGTACCCACTTCTACTGCGTCTTTCAACGTCGATTTTTGGTATTCTGTAACTAAAGTAGACGACGCGACAATCGAAATTTATGATTTCTACAAGACGTTAGTTGAAAAACGCGGCAACACTGCATTTTTCATGCGAATATGGGCCTTAGTAACCATCTGACGGTTATTTTAACCTAACCGAACTAATAAAGCAAATTTGTGTTGAATACCGAGAATTGAGAGTGACGTACCCAAGGGTAAACCAGATGTCCAGTGAAACCCTTAGCAGGTAGAGAAATTCACACTGCCTTAAGAACCACTTTAAGCAGTAGGCGCATGTGCGAAGAGCTTTCTACCATCGAAATAACGCTTTCGACAGCTTCCATGCAGTCGAAATGTCATATTTCGATGGTCGACTTTACATTTCGATTCGAGGAGTTACAGAATACCGATTCCGTACAATTTCTATATTCTACCCCACCACTTCTATTCGATTTCAAGCATCTCTATTCGATTTGGAATTACAGAATAGGCCTGGATATCGATTTGAGAAGAATTCAAAACTTCCGCCTGCTCGGTTGCCTTGTTCCGCAAACTTTTTGTACTTGATATTGGGAATGTATTATATATGTATATATGTATGTAGCCCACGTCTTCAATAAAACTTCAAAGAGGTTCAATATTGACCACGTATTCAAATAAGCTAGCGTAAAGCGGAAAGCACTTTTCATTCTGCATCAAACCAAAATGCTGTTTACACTGTTACGGTTATCAAATAAAGATTATATCGTACCTACTAACCTGTAAGTATGAAATCTTCAAAAGACGTTACGAGGAAGTACGTTACTTATATGGGTATTAGGTGGTTGAAGCGAACCAGATCGAAACTGTTGCTAAAGTTGGGTCCATGTGAATAGTCTCGAACTCAACGTCCAACTCTTATCTTAACTTGAAGATCATGATCAAGAAACTAATTATTCTTGTATTGTGCAATTTATTAGTCATCATTTCTTGTCTTGACTCAAGGGTCTCGATATTTCTCGACACAGAGATGTAGTGGCACTTTCAGGGTTGGAATTGTAGGAGGGGGTAGATGTAAAAATAGGTATTTAAGGCAAATTTTATTTTCGGCTAAAAATGCTTAGCATTCGGGAGGTCCAAGTTTTTCTGCGGTTTCCTTGGATCATTTAGGCAAATGCTGGGGTAGTAATATTCCACAGAAAGTCTTTCACTTCTCTTCTGTCTTCACCAATATTGGTGGGAATGAAACACCCAAAAAGAAAAACAGTTCGGCTAAAAGTTAGTCAGCGAAAATATGTGAACAGTGAATATTATTGAGGTACAAGTAAGGGTAGGGGGGTAGTTGATGTCGCGGAGATGCTATAAAATCGTTGCTGCCAGATAGATAAAAAAAAATCGGAAGTAAATTTAATATTTTAATTTTAAACGATTACTCCGCCACCCTTTCCATACACACACCAATACGTCCCTGCAGAGATGGACATATCTTAGACTATAAAAGAATACTGTAAGCAGTTAGACTTGATAAAACGCGGTGGGACCTTCCTCTCCTCCTAATGTGACCTTAAGTCTCAGTCTCAGCAGAAGAAGCAGCAGGAGCAGAAATCTACTGAGGATGCCAGCAGTCGAGACAGGCGAAACGTATTTCATGAAGGGCCCCTATGCTGTATCAATCTATTTCATATTTTTTAACGGAAATATTCTTGTAATTTTTTTGCTTTAAGAACCGCACAACAGAAATATTCTTGATACATTATTAATAAAATTTTAAGCCCAAAATTCGTACTTAATTGTATTTTTAATCATTATTTATATTAGGGCCATTTCTTTCAACTTTCTATTGGTGTATTTATCGATTGTCCACCTTGGCAACATGTTCCATCCTTTCAGTTTATTTAGCCCAAAAACTAAGTTACAGGTACAGTACTCCGAATCTAGAACGATTAAAAGCCCAGGAAAACATGACCCCGAGATGTACGTCTATATTTTCTAAATGTGTTAAAAATGAACTTCCTGAAGAATTCTTCTTGGTACCTGTACCTTTTCATATTAAACACATATTAGACTTGCGTACCAGGAGAAAAATTCGAGTAAAAGGATACGGATGTTTCATCTTGTAGAAACCGTAACAACTACCAAAATTGAAGTCCTTACCGCGAACGGAAATAAATCTTTTTTAACGTTAGAAAAGCTTTCCTTAGGCAACTTAATATTCCTTTGGAGTCCCCGTCGAATATCCCGTTACTAGATACATACTTCAGGGCGCTGGTAATAGTAATATGTATACATTTTAATTTTTAAGCCATTGTTTAATACATTACTAATTTTATTTTGAAGGACACAAATATCGAAAATTTTTTTTTAATTTTGAATTTTTATCTTTTTTGGTAAGAAGTGTAGATCCATTTCTGTCTAATTTAGTTTATATAACATTTACTTCCTTTGTTATTTATGATGTCACTGGCAACATTCATCCTTCAGATTACACAAAAATAATTCTGTCTTGATCTAGCGTGTAAATGCGAAACATACACCTAATTACGTCTATATTTTCGGATAAATGCTTGTTAAAAATGAACTTCCTGTTGAAGGCAATTCTTCTTGGTACCTGTACCTTTTGAATATTAAACACATAATTCATTTTGCACTTGGCTACCTATGGGAAGTAAAAATTCGAGTAAAAGGATACGCGATGTTTCATCTTTAGAAACGTAACAACTACCGTAAAATTGAAGTCCTTTATCTTCGCGAACGGAAATAAATCTTATTTTAAACGTCTAGAAGAGCGTTTCCTTCCAGGCAACTTAATATATCCTTCTTCGAGTCCCCGTCGAATATCCCGTTTGACTAGATACTATACTATACAGGGATCGCTGGTATGTAGTAGTATGTAGTACATTTTAATTATTAAGTACTCATTGTTTATAAACATTACTAATTGTTAAATTATCCTGAAGGACTCAAATATCGTGAAATGTTTTTCTTTTAATTTGAACCCTTCGAAGAGAATGACCCTTATTTTGTTAAGAAGTAGTGGGGATTCCTCTTATTTCCCTCCTTATGTTAGATTTACCCTAAAATGAGTTTTAATTAAAACAGTAAAGTAAGTTGTACACACACGTCTTGTCGGCATCAAGGATCGAGGAAGAAGCCTCGAGTACCAACCGGAAAAATTCATCGATCCTTTCGTCGATTGCGTAGGCCTGCGCAAAAGTTGTTAGCCTTGGTGATAACACGGAAGGTCGATCAAAATTAAGAAGAAATCAATAAAACTGACAAAGACAAACAAACTGAATAGAAAGTAGTTAAGTTTTCATAAGAGGATTTTTCATAGAAAAAAACTTTACAATACTTAAACAGCCCTTTTCTGAAATAAATAATAATCATTAAAAATCTTGTTCGCAATGTAATGATGAAACAAAGGGAATTAAAGTTACATACTTAATTCTGATATTTTCCCAATTATTAATCGATATTTAAGTAAATAATGCAGAAAATATTTTTGGAGACCTCGTATTAACTGGACAATTTTTTGTTTGCCTAAAAATAAAAAGGGATGATCTATTTTATAGGAACCTGTTGTTTACACGACAATCCTTCCAACGACGTTGAATTCCATCTATTATTAATGATCGATACGTTCGAATGGCCAAGTGATTTATTTATTCTGGGAACGTAAAGTTGAAAAGAAACGTCAGTCAGGTGTTATCTATGTCTATATCCCTTCTCGGAATGCCGTTCGATTCAAGTAATATATATACCTTGTTCTCTTTTAAGATATTCCTACGCATAAATGATAAACGTGTTGTCTACTAACGTCATAAAAGTCCATTTATTAGAAGACGACTTAATTTCGTTTACAAATTTTAACAAAAACACCACATGTTGCCGATTTATAAAACTAATGATAAAACAAGGATTAATCCATAAGTTATTAATATTGTATCATTTTTAATTGAAATGAGAAATATAAATATATCTAAGACCGTTAGATTATTATATTAACAAATTTTTTGAAGTCACTTATACTTTTACTGGGTTATTAAGAGAAAAATCTTAGTAGAAATTGAATGTGCGCGCAACGATTTTTCTACAGTATGAAAGCGTTTGTAAGTAAATCACAGAAAGAATGACTGCATTAGATGATTTTCACAATATGACACGATTGACGGCGACCTGTGTGTCGCAGTTTTCATACCGCACTTTTTTAAAAAGTACCAGCTTCTTTTTATATGTACGATGTCCAATTACGAAACTTAGAAGAAGAGAATGACCCTTTTTTAGGGTTCCGCACCTCAAAAGGAAAAAGCGGAACCCTTATAGGATCACTTCGTTGTCCGTCCGTCCGTCCGTCCGTCCGTCTGTCAAGACCCTTTTTCTTAGGAACCCGTGGAGGTATCAAGCTAAAATTTATACCAAATACTCAGGTCTATTGTCCCTTGGAGCTGTGAAAACTGTCAAAAAGCTGTCAAACTTCTAAGCCAACGCAATCAAAAGATACAGCCGTTTATGCCGCAAATTTTCGAATCAAAACCTACAGGGTACTTCCCGTGAACTCAGAATCTTGAAATTTGGTACGAGGCAACGTCTTATAGAACAGATTTTAACAAAACTATTACTTGGTTTTGAAATTATTAATAGTTTGTTTTAAAAAAAATTAAATAACATGAAATATTAATAAGAAAACGTGCTCGGGCGCCACTTTGTCAAACAAAGAAAAGAATAAATGAAACGACAAATTTCTTGGGCACCGGGTAGTGCATCGGTGGTTCCTGCAGAATCCTGAAGCTTTAGAGAGCTCGAAGCTCTCTTAAAAAAAACAAATAAAACTTGAAGAGTATATTAACAAAAAATTATACACAACAAAATAAACAACAAAACTTACAATTACACATGTAGCCCACCAAAAAGAAAAGTTCCCTGCTCCAATGTAGGGACTGGAAGCTGGTTTCAGGGTATAATCGGGGATTTATCGTGCTGTGTTGTGAGGCAAGAGAATATCAGTGAGACAGCTTCATGGAGCAACCTTTTAATCTTCAGGGGGCCGCCTGCAGGAATTTATCGGCCTCTAACTGGTTATTGAGACTAGTTGGAAACTAGAGCTTCGTCTATTTGCCTTTGTGAAATAGTTTCAGGATGTCTTCACCCCTACCCTTTAATCCCAGCCCCCTAATCCAACCGGAACCTATTCTAAGAAAATTTCAATGGGCTGACAAATAAGGGCACAAATAAAAGTGCTGATAAATTTCCTAAAACTAAAAAATATTAATCAAATGTTAAAAAGTTGTTCGCATTGAAGATGCTTAAAAAAAAACGGATAAAAAGGGAGGAGTAGGGGTGTCTGTCGTTAAACCAACATGCACTCAAGATACACCCCAGATACCATAAAAAATTTTGACTATTAAAAATATATAAATTAAAAGGTGAGAAAAATTAATTAAATGAAAAAATTTAAAAAATTGGCCACAAAGGCCCAAAGGATTACAAATATACAGTTAGATATTTAAAAAAGAGACCACGTGGTAATAAGGAAAATTTCGTAAAAATTAATCAAAGTTACATCAAAAATAAATATTGAGTGAATAGCAAAAAAAAGATTTTAAAAGAAATAATTAATTTGAATGAATTTTACATGAACTATTAAAATGCAAAGGTAAGTGGATCACAAAAAAAAAACACGCAAAACCAAGCACAGAACACCAACAGAAAAACACACACACACGTCACGTCAGTGTCAAGGATCGAGGAAAAAGACCTCGAGCACCGACCGGAAAATTTCATCGATCCCTCCATCGATCGCCTAGTCCTGCGCGAAGGTTGTTAGCCTTGATGATAAGACGGAAGGTCGATCAACATTAAGAAATAATCAACAAAACTGAACCAAGACAAACACAAACTGAATCGAAATAAATAAAACTTCAGTAACGGGATTTTTCATAGAAAAAAAAAAACGTTACAAGATAAAGGAAAAATTGCGGAAACCGTAAATTTTTAGTTATATCATATAATAAAAATATTTTTAAAAATTTTAAAGTTACTACCCCTTTCCTAATGAACGCGTAGAGGTTTTAAATTGAAATTAATATCAAATACTCAGGTCTATAATACCTTTAAGCTGTAACAAAATCAAACTTCTATGTCAACGCAATCAAAAGAAACAGCAATTTAAGCCTCATATTTTCAAACTCGCAACTACTCGCAAGAGAATCAAAACCTCAAGGGTACTTCCAGTCGATTTAGAATCTTGAAATTTGGCATGAAGCAATGTTTTATAGCACATATAAAGGAAAAATTCCGAAAACCTTAAATTTTTAGTTACATCACATATATACAGGTTTGTACGGAACCCTCGGTGCGCGAGTTCGACTCGCACTTGGCCGGTATTTTTTATTTTTAGAAAATTTAGCTGCAAGCAATTATGTATTTTAACGTTTTTAGTTATTGCTAGTTAAAAAATAATAATAATTTAATTAAAAATAAAAATTAAATGAATTAAGGAAAGCTCGGGCGCCACTTTGTCAAACAAAAGTAGTAGAAGGCTGAAGGATTCAAAAGATAAATTAACATGTAAGTGGTTAACACAAAAAATTCCACACAATGTGAAGCACAAAGAAGAAGCCTCGAGCACCGATCGGTAAAATTCATCGATCCTTCCATCGATCGCGTAGTCCTGCGCAAAGATTGTTAGCCTAAGCGATTAAATTAAATTAAGACGAAATCAATTAATCTGAACCAAGGCAAACACAAACTGAACAGAAAGAACTAAAATTTTCGTAATGGGATTTTTTCATAGAAAAAAAAAAACGTTACAGTATTTAGAAAGATTATCAATACAAGTCTAAGAAGTTATTTTTATACGTCTTTTATAAGTCTATTTTCTTTATCTATGTCGTAATAAACAGTGGCTCCGGTTGGAAAATGTGAACAGTGCAAATTTTTTCCGAATCAAATTTTACATGTCACATTGCTAATACTCACAGTTTTATTCAAACGTTACTTTAAAGTAAGGAGAATTTTACATGACATATGTATAGGATAGAATAGTATTATGCAGCATTTTAATAAAATTATTTTTAAACGACGATTCTACGAAAAAAAAAAAACAACAGGAAAAAGTTATAGCATCCGGAACTCTTTTTACTGTGTCAAAGTGTTTTCATTTATCGAAACTTACTCTCGAAATCAAACAGGTCATATGCTTCAGAAGCTACCGATTACGTAATAAATGAAGAAAACACCACCAAATATACACTTGGGCGGTTTCTTGCATTATGGGTAAGGGATGATCCATAAAAGTTAAGAATGGGAAAATTTTAAGCTTATATTGGTTACCCTTACAAAACAGTAACTATCTATTTTTTTTCATTTCATTTTTGATACAAATTCGTTTCTTGTTGTAGACGTTAACATGGTGGCAGAACCAAAACCACACCAAACAGGAAGGAAACGACAGAATATGACAAAAACTGGCAACGACTGGTGAGTAATCTTTAAATTTCTTTTACAATTTTTCGTAGAGTTGTATTCATTAATTCAAAATGCAATGTTCTACATATATTATAAACAATTCCTGAATGGATGAAGCGTCGAAACTCATTAACAATAAGTGATGGTTAGACATCACATAAATTAGGAAATGATTAATCATATCTAAATTTACATGATAGAAACTCATAGTTCAAAAAATAAAGTAAAGCTGTTGATTTCCACATACTTTATTTAAAAAAACACCTAATAACTGTTTCGCCTTACTAAGGCTTCATCAAGGGTACAAATAATAAAATTTAACAAGAATGTATATCTAGTGGTTTTCACAAATAAGTTGAGTAAAGTGAGCTATTGATTTCGGTTTAATCGTTTAATTGTAGTGTAGTATTTTTGTATTTATTGATTTACATTGCCTCTAAAAGAGTAAGTTTATAACTTTTGTCTACCAAATTTTCTTTTGTCTGTCCTATCTTCATTATTTTTTGTATTTGCAGTATAAAAAGCAAATAAATGTAAACTATCGATGGTACACTTATTGTGAAACATAGCGAAATATTAAGAAATAAAACACAGTAATTTGGATAAGTTTCACCCATTGATTGTTGTCTACTCGACAATTGTTTCGATCTTATAAGAATAAGAGTAAGAGTTCATAAATTACTGGCTGGTATTATGTCTGTAGGTATTGTTTGGTTTCCGAATAAAATTGTAAAGAATACTGTTAATAATACTGTTAGCGGTGCAATCTTGATGAAATTTTTAATAAGATGGAATTAAAGAGTATTTGAAAGTTTCAATTATTTATTTATTATCACTCTGACAATTGTTTCGACCTGTTATCAAAATGGCTGATAGATAAGCCTAGAAGCCTATTTAAAGGGCCGCTCATTCGTCACGCTGCGTAACACTCTTTGCAATCCTTCTGTACATATTTCATCACGAAAGCTTGACCCCCCTCCTAATAGATAGTTTACTTCGATTAGTAGTACACAAATAGGTAGGGCTAGGCCTCAAGAAAATAGAGAGGTTGTATTACACTGTTAAAAATTTTCGTAAAATTACAATTGTTTTACAAAACAAAAGATAAGTAAAATTATAAATCAGTGTATGGCAATACAAAATTAAAATGTAATTTAAGTAATCTTCTAAGATACATGAGGAAATCTACTAATACCAGTTGTAATTTTACAATCTTTATGTATAAATTCTACACACATTGTGATTTTACTGAATCGTTTATCAGCTTGCAATAGAAAGCATTTCGAATTTACAAACATTGTTTGTAATTTGATTTATTAAATTTTAAGAAAAATTACAAAAAAAATGTAATGCTAATTACAATGAAAGTTTAAAAATCTTTTTCTTATTTTTATAGTTTTGATTATAGGAATCCATAGTGTATTGTAATTTTATTAAAAATAAATCTGCTGTAGCAGAACTAAATCATCAAAATTTTTTTTACACATTCTGGAAATGTGATGAATTTTTGAAACACAAAATAAAAATAATCTATAAAAAGAAAAAAATATTTAATAGAAATTCAAAACTAATACATCCATTGAGCCACTCTTTCTATGATTATCTATTCATATCATAAACGAAGTGTTGTTATTTCTTGTCTTTTTGCATAAAAACATTAGTTTGATCAGTGGCCGCCAGATGGCGCTGTCGTCCATGTTTGCAGGACATTTGTATACCAATATTTATGAAGCCAAAGATATCAACCCCTACATTTACTCAGAGTGGTATCCCGAACCGTCATAATCTTCATCATTATGCAACTGAAAATCCAAAAGTACTGAGATCGGTTGATAAGCAGAGACAATTGACAGTAAATGTTTGGGGTGGTATTATGGAAAACTTTTTAATTGGACCACATTTCTTTCATGAACGTTTAAATGGTGCACAATATTTGTATTTCTTGCAACATGATTAACCTCGGCTTCTGCAAAACGTTCCTCCTGTTTTAAGAGAAAATATGTGGTTCCAACACGATGGTGCTCCAGCACATTTTGCGTTAACTGTCAGAGGGTTCATGAATCAACAATTCCGAGATAGATGGATAGGTCGCGGGGGTCCTATTAGTTGGCCACCTAGATCGCCAGATTTGACGAAACTCGATTTTTTTCTATGGAGCCACATAAAAAATATTGTATACAAGACTCCTCCAACTACAGCAGACGACATGAGGCAACGTATAATCTATGCCTTTGAAAAAGTTTTCGTTGAGATGTTACAAAGAGTGCATAGATCCTTTCTGTCAAGGGTGCAAATGTGTTCCAATCACAATGGAGGACACTTTGAACATTTAATTGAAATAGTAAACGATATTAAACTTTGACCATCTATTTATTTATTTACGTTTTAATTGTCTCAACTTACCAAATCTGACCGATAAGCACACTAGATCAAATAATTAGTTGGTAATAATGAAAAAAGTGAAATATCGAAATTACGAGGTTTAGGTATAAAATATTATAAAGAAACATTAAGCAGAATTAACGCATCATTCCAAAAATTCAATAATATACAGGGTGTTCCATTTGAAAAAATGGAGAAATCGCTCTTTGAAGGTTGCTCAATTGACTGCACCGTAAAAAGCACCCTGTATAATAAAATTATGATTTTATTATTTTTTAGGTTTAGTACATCCGTTGGCAGCATAACTACTAAATATTTCATCTCAACTAATCGTAATACTCTTGCATTGAACTAAAAAGCCAAACCCTGTTGCAACCAATTTTTTTACATTTTCATTATTAACTCAACAATGCAACATCCAAACCCAAAAATCTTTGTATCATTGAAAAGACAATTTTAAGTAGATTATGAAAAACAAATAATATACAGGGTGTTTCATTTAAAAAAAATATTTTGGAACGTGCTCCGATTTAGTGATACACCATGTATATGTCACTCTATTTTTAAAATACGCGTCTTTTGATACTGTATCATTCTCATAAAAAAAAATTCTCCAATCTGATTTAATAAAGGCTATATTGACCTTTGACGCACTATTGAGCAACCCTGTATATAATAATTATTATAATTACCTTATCAGGTAGGTGAGCGGTGGTGAGCACCCTTTTCTCTGGTGGCAAGATTGGTTGTTTACTTTTATAACCCTAATTTAATTAAAATAATAATAAAAGCAATTCAACGGTGAGTGTTGATATATCATATCATGCTTAAATTTTTAAGAATATCTATACTTTCTTAACATAACTATTAGGTGTATCAATTACAATGTTTTTTCTTGATGGTCCAAACTTGCCATTTTTTTTTATTTTGTCACTCGCGTTTTCTCGACTTCTAAACATACTGAAATTACGAAGTATTTTTAGTATAATTTTATTAACATTACAATATTTGTAAATATTTTTATATTACTAACTAGATTATTGGTAACTGTAGTAAAATTGCTACGAATATTTTGTAATGTTCCTAAACTTAGTTGAAATGAATTGTGTAGTATAATTACAATAAAGTATACTGAAATTACTAAACATTTTCAGTATAATTTGATTAACAAAATTACAATATTTGTATTGTAATATTACTATACAGATTATAGGTAACTATTAAAATTACTACAAACGTTTTGTAATTTTCTCAAATTTAATTGGAATTAATTATATAGTAACTTTACAATTACTATATCGTGATGCGTTAAAACAACAATTGTTTTAAAAAATTACCATAGAAATTTCTAACATTGTAGGGCACCTTTTCTGAAGGGCGAGCGACTAGATAGAGTTAGGCTTCGGGAAAATTGAGAGAGAAGTTGTATTAGGGCAGCTTTTCTGAAGGGCGAGCGCCTTTTCAGGGTTAGGTCTTGGGAAAATAGAGAAAGAAGTTGTATTAGGGCAGCTTTTCATTACGAATGATTTTCTATCGTAACAGAAAAATAAAAAGAAAATTAAAAAAAAAGTTAAGTGGAATTGTTTGATGAACTGCGAACGTCATATTTCCTCCCCGTTCCTTTTTGTCACATATTGTCACGTTGTGGAATAACTCTCTCCCCTCCCTAGTATTATGCGAACGTATTTTATAAACAGCCCCCATGCAGTATCAGTCTATTTCATGATTTTTAACGGAATACTCGTTGTGATTTTTTTGCTATAAGAACCGCACAACAGAAATATTCTTGATACATTATTATAGAAAGCCCTTAACTATTTCTGCACGATGTTCTCAATCCGATAACCATTTTAAGCCCAAAATTCGTACTTAATTGTATTTTTTATCATTATTTATATTAGAGGCCATTTCTGTCAACTTTCTATCGAATCTTTATCTTCCTGTTTGTATTTGTTGATTGTCGACCTCGGCAACATGTGCCATCCTTTCAGTTTAATTATCTGCAGAGATACATATCGACGTCGAAGGCTTTATCTCCAAAAGTATCGCACCCTTTTTACGCTCTATTCTCCTTGTTATGTGGACATTCTTTATTTCCACGAGAAAAAGAAAAATCAGCTCTTTCATCTCACGCTTTTCATTCCTTTTATCGATACCGACACACCCACCCACTCCCACATACACGCACGTACACACACGAACACACATATACTACACATGCGATGCGTTTGTGGCAATTTTTTCGGCAAAAGAAATGGGCCCTCTAATCAAATCGTAAGAGGACGGAAGGTAACAAGGTTGAACGGATAACCGAAGTCCGATAACGGGAAATATGGTCTTCGATTTTGCCGGAGTCGTTTCCTAGTAGGTACTCAACTTCCTCCCCCTTACTTCTCCACGAGTTCTCTGTTCCATCCCCCTTCTCATTTTACCTCTGCGATCATTCTCTTTCCCTCACAAACGAGTTCGACCCCTCTCACCACCAGATAGTTGAAATGGTGGTTCGTGCTACTGTCGGTGACAAATTACCTTGTTTATAAACGGTCGATGACAACTTGATCGGAACAGTTGTCGGGATTTAAAGTACAGTTTAACATACATTGCGTATACTGTCCGCTTCCTGACTGTCACGTATGACGTATACGGATAGAAAGATAATTCTACCGGATTGACGGTGAAATTGTTACGATACGTGAATGGAACTTTATCACGGAAAACTGTTACATATTTTCAACGAAATATGTAGCGACAAACCAACATATATCAATATAGAAAATTAAGTATCTGTCACTTCAGTAAAGCGAAGAATGATAAAAATTTTCTTCAATAAATAATCGTTTAGTTTATTGGAAATTTAAGCAGAAATCCATTAAAGAGAAGGAACACTTGTATATGATTTCCACAAATTGTTACTTTAGCAACATGTTTCACCTTAACTCTATTGAATTTGCTTTAACCCAATACCACCCCCTTTCTATCAGTAGCTATTTAAGGACCTGAAGTAATATTCATAGTTAGTGGTAAATACTCAATAGTCTGAAGAAGCCTACGTTAAGGTAAAACATGTTGCTAAATTAATAAATAATTTGTGAGAAACATATACTAGTGTTTTTATTCATTAATTATGTATGTTATGTTCATCAAGTAAAGGTCGAAACTATTCAATTCAAGAAATCCATTATTTACGTGAGCTCAAAATGGGTGATGGGAAGGGTTCAACAAAATCTTATTTAAACAGAAGGGGTAATTAAAAATTTCGATCAATTTTTTAATTTACACAAATGTGTTTTCTTCTTCTCTTATCATTAAGAGTTAATTATGGGGTAAAACTAACGTAAGAGAGTGTGGAGGCAGTCTCAACATATCTTAAAAAAATCTTACCGAGGCGTCCAAATTAAAGGAAAAACCTCACGTAACTGACGAACATCCCCCAACCTGAATTTCTCTATTGTTATTGTGAAGTTTAAGGTTCTAAGTTCAGGAATCTTTACCTAGTATAGTAATAATTCATTAATATGGAGGCCGTAGCGGTTCTACGATTTTTTATAATTATTTAAACGTTATTACCATCGTCATTATGTCTTCCTAACGAAGTTTGCGGTTAAACATGCACCTCCACCTCGACCTAAAGGTTTAACGTTTAATAAAATGATAAGAATTAGTTAATGTAAGAAAAATGAAACTAAGCAACTATTATTTATAACAATAAAAATAGTTATTTAAAAATGACGCAAAAAGTGTTTGGAAAATGTACAATATTCAAATACGTATATCTTCAGAAAAACCTTACGAAAATTGTCTCATTTTTTAATGGTAGACAAGTAGACTCTGTGCTAGCTAGCGATGGGGCTTATTATGAGGGCGTTAACTCAAGAGGGTGGTTTTTGTACCCAATTTTTCAGTAAAAATGTTGGCGGCAGGTATAATTTCTAGCCCCTTTACTAGTTGGAATCTTAAACTTTTCAGTCGCTAATTGCTCCCTACAAATTTGTGCTAGACTTTATAAGTGATATTAAGGTGACCTTCGTCCCAACCCATGTTTATAACCCCAAAGTCCAACTGGGACCTACTCACAATTATGTACTTAAAACTGAAATGGATAACGCAAAAGTACATGAAGAGTTATTAATTAATTTTTATTATATTACTAATTTATATCAACTTGTAATTGAAGGCATTGAAGGTGCTCTGCAAATACCACAGAAGAGTCACAATCATTCGTTTCTTACAAATAACATTAAAATTTTAAAGATAATAATTAATTGAATTAAACGGTAATTAATAATCTATTTTACTCTAACAAAAATAGAAAAAAGGTGAAAAGAACGAACAAAAATAATTAATCTGAAAATTAGAGAATACTTTAGATAAAAACACATTATTAAATGTTACCATTTCAAGAATTGCCCGGAAGTTTACAGAATGATTTTTAAACCGATAGAGATTAGATATTTCAAATGTGTCGTTACGTAAGATAACAATCAAAAAATTTTAATAGGCAATTATTCAAAACGAAATTTTTTTACATAAATACAGAGAAACTGAGGACACACGACCATAAAATATTTGTATACGGAAACCACAAAATAACCGTCAAGAGAAAGAAAACATGGGCAGCAGCGCGGAAAAATCTGTCGATCTTTCGATCTATGGGGTTGTCTTGCGCCAAAGTTCTTAAAAAATTCTTATAAAAAGACGAAATATCATACAAATTATAAAAGAAATCATTAAAACTGACCAAAGAGAACTGAACTGAAGAGAAATTAAACTACGTAAAGGAATTTTTTCGTATGAAAAACAGAAATTACAAGGTATCACCCAAACTTTGTCTTTCTCTCTCTCTACACAGTATTGTAGCATTATTTAAATATGGGGACCAAGTGCAGTCCTGCGATTTTATTTACAATTATTAAATATTATCATCTTTAATAAATCTTTTGACCTAAAGCATGGGTCGCCAAACTTTTTTGATCATCGACCCCTATATAATTTTTCGAAATCTCTATCGACCCCCATAAAAGTAATTTTCTGTTAATTAAAATAAAACTCCATTAGATACTGTGTTGTACATTTATTTTATGATTTATAACATTTATTAAATTAATAGTACCTACATTGTGTAACAATAGTTTTATGAAAAATATATTAATGATGAAATTTAAATACCTTTATATTTATTAAACAATAAGTAATTATAAATAAGTAGAAATAATAAATAAAGTAACTACAGATTTATTGCTTTTTAATCAATGAGATGGGTGTGCCTGGTATTTTTTTGCAAGGTTGGCTATATTGGGTTCAAAATTGGTCAATTTTAATCTTAAAAACCGGCTTCAACCATATATAGGAACTTACAAATGTTAGCATAAATGACTGAGCTATTTCGTTTTGTTTTACAGATTTTTGCATTATATTTATACATACTCAATTAGATATGTTTGATTAGCGTATTAAGAACCGTTTTTTCTTCGACCCCAATCGACCCTTACGATTCGGATCGACCCCCGCTTATGTTAAATAGACCCCTGGGGGTCTACATAAACCACTTTGGCGACCTCTGACCTGTTCAATTGTTCATCATTATTATGTCTATAGACTTAAAATTGTGATTGGGCCTGCACCTTCACCTCATCTTACACTGAATCCAGTCTTCACCTTTCCCCATATCTTGTATTGTATAGCATTCATATTTAAATATAGGAGACTATGTGCTATTCTGCGATATTTTATAATCGTTCCGACAGCATTTTCGTCATCGTTAGATCTTTAGACAGAAGATTGTGGCTGGGCCTCATCTCGTCCTGAAGGTGTTGAGCAAATTTTGATCTTTCTCTCTATTTGAAATAGAAGTACATTTCAAATATGAGGACCACATGCAGTGCTACAATATTTTGCGATTGTTTAAAGTTGATAGAAACATCTTTCAAAAATGGGGATCATATGCAGTCTTATCATTAGATGTTCAGACTGAATATTTTGATTCCGTATTCAGTTTCACCTCGTTTTATATCGAATTAATTTTCACCTTTTCCAAAATAGAGACTAACTTAAATCTCTAACTATATATTTATGAGAAATAATCTAATTAAGATCCTACTCTTCTTCTCTTTCTTCTTAAATACAAAAGCGGATCAAATATAAACGAGCCTTTTTAAATTGAGCGCTGGATAGTTGTTCAAGGCGCATACGGGCGTTAGCAACTTGAAGTGGGAATTTTAGGTGACACGGAGACGACTCGTCGTATTGCTGTGTTTGCTTGGTTAGTAGCTATCACAATGAGTGAGAAAGAAATGCATTGCAGCGTTGCGCAACGGATTATTATTAAGTTTCTTACACCTGAAAACGTGAAACCAGCTAAAATTTTGCGCAGATTGCTAGCACAGTTCGGAAATGAAACGCTATCGTGGCAACGGGTAAAAGTTTGGTGCAAAGAATTTAACGAAGGGCGTAATCGTGTCGAAAATGTGAATCATCCTCGTCGTCCGCGCACCAGCATATCGCCGGTTAACATTGCACGCGTTAGAAACCTTATTAAAGGGGAGCACCACGCCACTGTGCTTCAGATATCTGTTGAACTCGTCATCAGCTTTGGGGGTGCCCACACAATCATAACGAAAAACTGGGGATTCCGAAAAATTTCAGCTCGTTCGTCCCAATGTTGCTGAGTGAAGATCAAAAACCTGCTCGAGTGCGCATCGCAACTTTAACGCAGGCCCAAATTAGTGAAATGCACTAGACTCAGTCGGAGCACCATCCATATATCCCAAAATTATCCCCTTGTGATTTCCATGTGTTTGGGCCCCTCAAAGAATCACTAGAAGGCGAGCGATTTTAGACTGATGAACATGTGGAGGCGTTTGTGCGCAACTGGATAGACTTCCGCCCTGCTTCTTTTTATGAAAACGAGATGAAAAAACTACCAATTCGTTGGGAAAAATGTATAATCAAACAAGGGGTATATGACGAAAAATAGAGAAATTTGTGTTTTTGTGAAAATTTTCAAAATAAATGTTTTATGAGCAGAGGCTTGTTAATATTTGATCCATCCTCGTATTACCTATCATTGCTTATATGTATAGTTCCTTGTTCAGTTATATGAGAAAATGTTTTCTTTTACGTTGAAGATGCCCACCAACCATTGCGGCATTCGTTTGAAAAAACATTTCCGGCGATCTCGTCGTGTCCTTTTTTGTCGTCTCGCGAATCACTTTAAAAATCGAAAATTTCTCTCATGCATGCCACACTTTGTTACGAGATAAGAACGTTTGCCATCGTATCTCTTGCTCGTTATCAAGAACGAAGGACGTGTTAAAAGAAAAATAACACCAATCGTGGGGTTCCGATCATGATGAAAGCGAGTGAAAGTGTATGTGCTCATCGACCCCAAGCCGTCATCGACGGCATTCCGAGTGCCTTCGATCTTTCGAACGGATAAGAAAGGAAACGCGTTTAATAATTTGTCTGCCCTCATGGACCGTTTGAGAACTGAGAAAGGCAAAAAAATCCCATAAGAGGCAGATGTTGACGGAAACCTGGAACAAAAGAGAAAAATTATACGACTTGTCGAATGATAACCTCCCTTAAAAGGGGCCAAATAGTCGATTATTCGAGGGATATTGAACCCGTTTGGATTTTTATTGAATTTGACTTTTTTATTTGTCAGCATTAAATATTCCAATCAAAGCCTTTTTTCTTTATTGCCTGAAGAAGGCAACTGCAGTTCCGTGGCGTGTTTCAACTTTAAGGTTTGAACTAATCTTAACAATCTGTAGATTTTTTTATATTAAATGATTTACATATCTGCCACCTTTGTATACATAATTAATATCTTATTACATACCATACAATGATAATTAATATTGTTCTCGCGGTAGGTATGATATCATTATCGTTTTGTAACGTGATATGGCAAATGTTAGAATTTCGGTCATTTTCTAATTAAGGAAAATTAATATTAACGGTTGGCAGCGTTCACGTATTATGAGCAATTCGTCGCATTAATTAAACCAATTTTTAAAGCACCAACACTGGCTTGAACCGGGGTAATGATTAAAATTTAATGAAAAAGCTTTCCGTGCTTTTGACCAAGCGGAAGGGCGGGTCACATTTTAATTTATTTACAACGCAGGCACACATCCGAACGTAATATAATATATTACACACAACAACAAGTTGCCACCAGTGCATAGTGTTTTATAATTAGCATAATATACAAGATATATCTTGAATGAGGTTTAAGAGTTTTGTGAGGTTATGGCTGCAGGATATTGTCTGGTAATTTTCGAGTAAATTTTTTCAAAATTCTTCTAGTCTCTGCATTTATAATTTCAAGACCCTCAATTTTTAAGAATTCTTGTTTTGATCTTATATTGATTCAAGCCAACAGAACTGATGTAAAAGGTCAAGAAATTCACGTCAATTTGAATCCATTTGTTCCCCTAGCTATGATTAAGTAAAATTGTGGTATAACCCACACCTCAACCCCTTTACGTAAAGTTTGTCTTAAAATGTGCTCTTAATTATAAAAGAAAATGAAACTACAACAATTCTTTGAATTTAAAAGGTGACGTGACATTTTTAGTGACTTTAAACTTATATTTGATGAGATTTTGCTGAATACCTCCCTCACTATGAGTTCACGTAATAAAATATGTAAGAAAATCATAAAATGAAACCTCTAAAAGTGAGTAGGTGTAACAATATATAATATACTGGTAAAAATATAAAATTCTTTAATTTCCTGTGCAGTAGGTATCTAATATTTTTAGCCACTTGTTTGACGTTTCCGGAACACGGTGGTGTTATTATAACGTTTCCGCAAGGAGAAAGGCGAAGAAAGAAAACATAAAGTTCCCTGTTTGTGTCAATTAGTTTTTTTCGATAAAATCGCATCGAACGATCCTCCCTCTCTCGATTGGTTTGAATTATTTACTTTACGTCAGGTGCCCCGCGATTAATTGAGATTGAAAGTAAACGGAAGAGCAAAACTAATCAGTTTTAAATTGAGCGATGGTGATTGATAGACGTGACTAATTCGTTCCACTTCTCAAGATAAAAGAATCCCGACGGGTGTAAGGAAATCTTATTTTTACGATATCGACAGTACAATGCGAAATTTTTAAAAAATTCAGAAATCCCACAATAATAAAATTGTTGGTGATGAATACATAACAAATTGAAGCAATCTTTGGTTATGTTTGGTTAAGAAGAGTTAAGTTAGAAATAACGAAGAAGAAATGTGTTTTTCTTTGTGGAGGGCACACTCCACCGGGCTTGAAATATGAAGAGCAAAAGAATATAATAAAGTTCAAAGTTACGATCAAAAGTTATTTACGATACATGAAAATAAATCCCTTAATATTAGGGACGGGGTTCCAATAATGGTTTTATCAAGAAAGAAGACGTGGTCTAACTTCTTCAGATGTAGAATTGCCTGGAAAGACAACTTGACGCTCAAGTTGCCAAAGAATATATGAAAAACGTATTTAAGTCAGAGGGATCATAGAAATCACAGAATTTTAGAGATATCTAATTATATTATTTTAGTTATTTTTTTGTTTGTTGTTAAAGATCCAAATAAAACCCTAAATGAGGGACAGGGTTCCAACAATGATTTTATCCAAAAATGGGATGTGGTTTAGCTTCTTCAGATGTGAAATGACCTCCAAAGAGAAGTTGAAGGTGAGGTGCTTGATGGACTGACCACCAATATATAATAGCATCCCACTTACCTACTCCTACCCTAGATCATATGCCAAAATAATTTTGTTTGTTAATGGAGATTTTCCCAGAATATGATAAAATTTTCGCCCCAGCTCTTCCGGAAGAGACCCATTTGAAATACGAAGACCAAAACATTATCAATTCGTTATGCAATACAGGGTTGGTTCAAGTTACGGCCAAAAAGGCATTAATGCGACATGCTAATAAACGCTTGAACGAGAGACGAGTCTCCAAAGATGATTATATCCAAAAAGGGGGCTTTTTCAGGTGTAGAAAGCCTCCAAAGGCAAGAAGCACAAGAGTAGTATAATAAACTCTTGATAGACGTACCACCAATCCGTTATAATAAAAAATTCTTATTAACGTGAGATATTTCAATTTTTGCTTAAGTAGAGAGAAAGAGAGAGTTCACATAACGGTGGTAACTTCTTGAAAAAGTAAGGCATGTATTGGCATACTAACATCCACTTTAACTTCGCTTATAAGACCACTTGTTCACTTGTACCATTCCAACCTCTCACTGCGCCGTTATGAAAAAAAAAAAAGGGAGGAGCTGCCTTATCGACCAGGGTCGATAATTTTTAAACCAAAAAAAATTGTAGTATTATGAAACCCATTGGAAAAGGAAGAGAATATAACAGATATGAAAGGAAAAATCATTTACGGGCGATCTGAGGTCGGGAAGGGGAAGGGGGTGAGTTTTAAAGGGTAAAACATGGTTTTCCTTGATTTCCGGAAAAACTACAAGTCTTATGAAAAAAAAATACATGGCAAAGTTGTAGGTAATAAAAAGATCTACAACCTTTCTATATACACTTTTTTCACATAACCTCAAAATTTATGTGAAAAATTCAAATAACCAAGTTTTTGGTTTTTTTCTTATTTTAAATACAAAAGTTGTAGATCTTTTCATTACCTACAACTTTGCCATTTAACTTTTTTCATATGACTTGTAGTTTTTCCGGAAATCAAGGAAAACCGTTTTTTACCCTTAAAAGCTCACCCCCTTCCCCTTCCTGATCTCAGATCGCCCGTAAATTATTTTTCCTTTCATTTCTGTTACATTCTCTTCCTTTTCCAATGGGTTTCATCCTAGTATAATTTTTTTTCACTTTTTACTATTTTTAAAGGCTTCAACACTGGTCTATTACTAATCATTCAAGAGTCGCGTCTCAAAAGCAGGAGCGTTGTGGTGCTGCTAAATATACAGCTCTTTTCTGTCACATTTACTACTTTAAATCTTATCAGGTGTCGAGTAAATGATTACGTAAAGAAGATTTCGTGTATTAATAATATTTTCATATAAAATTGAAATAGGTAGATTTTCTTTGAAATAATTCGAGAAAAATAAAAATAAATAGAAATTTTCTATTACTAACTATCTGTCTATGTAGCTGGGGTGGGTTGTATTGGTTGTACAGTGAGTGAAGTCATTTAAGTTGGAAAAGTTTTGAGGATTTCGGAACAGAATTGCGGTCGTTCGTCTAAAGCAAATTGTATTTACACGTCTATTCAGAGTTCGATAAGTTTCAGAACTTTCCGAAAAGAGAATGAATGATACGTGTTTTATCCGATCTAGAGGATCATCGAAATCGCATTTCTTAGTATTAACTGCAATAAAACATTTAGAAGTTTTAAAATTGAATCTGAACACCTGAATTTATGGAGGACATAAATTTTTATTGCCGCCGTAACACGAAATATTAGATGTACGATGCCGAAAACTCTTTTGAAGACGTTTAATGAAGATAAAGAATGTTTCTTAAAATCGCAAAAAAGTCTATAGTTTTTTTTACACAATACAAGAATTTATTTATCCCATTTTTTGGGAAGGAATAAGGGTTATTTCAGTTACGAGAAATAATCCAGGATATTTTGTTATTAAATTCCTTTTTATTATTAAGTATACATTGGAATAGTTTATTGTCACAAAGAAGAACGAATTGTGTATGGTGTTTTTTGAAGATTTAATAGATTAAATTATGCTTTACAAAACAAGTAACATTTAAAAACTAATTATAAAGTTATATCTAAATCTACTTGCCTTAAAACTAATAGCGTTAGAGTGAGTGATAGCGGTCGCTTGATCTTACTCACTTTTTTTGACTAACTTATTCTTTTATAATGACCACATAGTGTTATTTTAGTTACCCCAAACGAAACTTTGGAAGTTGGTAACGACTTACTTTTGCCGTGCAATTATATCGAAGTTCCGTGTGGCGGGTTTGTGCTTCGAAAATTTATCACGTTGCATATTTAAATTAGAACAAATTAATGAAATAAAACATTTAAAGTTGGAAAAACATGAGCACTATGTGACATTATTTAAGATATAATTTTTCCCAATATTAATATTTGTAAAAACTGTGCCTGAAACTTTTTGGATAAGTCCGAGAAAGGTACTTAGAAAGAGGAAAATTGGAAAAATTGCAGGAAAAACCATGAAATCCCCATTTTTCTTTATCACATACAAACTGTTCCTAGCTATCAATTCCATTAGGGATGGCGATCTGATGTATCAATTCGAAAATTAGCACAATTACTCCTGTCAACAAATAAATCAACACATATTTCGTGCTTTTTCAAAAACCAACCCTTCAGGAAGTGAATAGATGTAAATGGTCTATAAACCAACATTGGTGTAATTATTTTTAGGGTTTATCGGGCCGTAAATGTCAATTTTTTTTTTCAATTAATTACTACTTGAAAAACAAAAAGAACAGTGAAAAAGTCGCAAGCAAAAGCAAGTTTAAAATTAATTAATAAAATAATAAATAAAAAAATAACAAACATTCGAAAATCAAACATAAATATTCAACATGAAAATGTATTGTGACGTGTTCGGTCACGGAAAACACAATTAACAAAACAACGAATTTATTTAATTACTAAAATTAATTTGACTACACTACAGTTATGAACAAGTCCGCACAATTTATTTCACTAAAAGTCTCCTTTAATCGCCGTTCCGGTAGACACTATTTATCGCTCTCTATGAACTCTATCGCCACTATGGTTCGCCTGTATCGCCTATCGATCGCTTCACTTCCAAACATCAGCTGTTCACTGTCAACTGACTCGGTGTGAGTGTCTCGTCCGCCTTTTATAGTCTTCTCAGCCTTTTTCTAGGGTATTCTACAGCCGTCTAGTAATCCAATTGTTTTCCCATTGATCTTTGCTGGTGTTTTCTAGATGTTTCAGGAAAGCCGGGAATATTCCTTATGTATTCAAGGAAGATGTTCGTTAATTATGCTCACACCAACTTAATTGGCAAGTACTCGTAACAGTATTATATATTAAATTAGAAAGCGTATTTTTCGATATTAAAATTTTAAATAACTTCTTAATCTAATTTTTTGGGACTTTTAATTCTGAGAACTGATGTTGATTAAATTTATCAGAAGAACCCAAACGATCTTCACAAACATTTTAGTTGATTTTTCAGAGAATTATAATACTCTGGATAAAAAACAAAATGCACCAGGCACACATTAGAAACTAATAACAGTAGAGATATTTCGAAATCTCATGAAATGCGCAAGGTTAGCAAGAGGAGTTTATGCCCAGACAGGCGGAGTTGTGTCTCTGCGCACTCTATTTATGATATTTCTGAGATTCTTAAAAATTATTACCGATTAAATGTATAGGACATAAAAAATGACAAACTGGTTGAAACACCTGTTTATCAGTTCTCTAATTATTTAGTCTATTTTCTTAACAAAATTAATCGTTTTCTTTTTTGAACGGTTAGTTGGGATAGGGTCAGGTCGGGTAATTGTACGTAAACAGGCTCTTTATTTCGAATGGGAATAGGATAGGGGGGACTGATATTGAATATTACTGTGACGTCACAATTTAGTATTTCCCTCTCTGTCTAATTGTGATTTTTAAACGTTCATATCATTTTTATTTTTTAAAATATTAAAATACTATTTGTACGAGGCTATTTGTAGGATAAAAAGGCTTCAATTTGAATAATAAAAAAAAAAAATAGTGATCTACCCAATTATAAACTGTGGTGTTGACTTTTAACGGTTGGATGCTTTAGCGCGCTAAACAGCAGAGGAAGAGTGTCGCAATATTCTATGTTAAACAGTGAAAATATTTTTATATAATATATAATTTTTGGGGTAATTGTGAACACGGCTTTATAAATATCATTTTCATTGGAATTCACATTTGAAAGCGAATTGTTCACTTTTGCCCCATTAAAAACCTTTATAAAGCCAGTACAAATAAGATGATTGTTCACATTTGCCCCTAAGTTTTCGACTGCGTTAATAAGTGAAGAGGTAATTGTAAACTTAGGTTTTTTTGCAAAAGAAAATCCGAATTTGCATGGGGTGACTGATCCAAATGCTAGCATTGCACCAAATAATCAGCACTCCGAATAAATACTAAAACTATAAGGTTTTCACTAACTAATTTGGGTTACCACTATAAAAAATAAATAAATTGATGTTTTTGGTATCCTACTGCTGGCAATACCATACTTTCCGACTTTTGTAAACAAACGTTTGTGTCCTGCAGTTCGTCCTATTTTTGCCTGTTCTTAATGATCGAAGGTAAGGACACGTGTTTACATTTTATACTATTGTTACGAGTACTTGCCAATTAAGTTGGTGTGAGCATAATCAACGAACATCTTCCCTGAATACATAAGGAATATTCCCGGCTTTCCTGAAACATCTAGAAAACACCAGCAACGATCAATGGGAAAACAATTGGGTTACTAGACGGCTGAAGAATTCCCTAGAAAAAGACTGAAAAGACTATAAAAGGCGGACGCGGCACACACCGAGTTAGTTGACAGTGAACAGCTGATGTTTGGAAGCGAAGCGATCGATAGGCGAACAACAGGCGATAGAAGTCATAGTGCCTATGGTATAGCGAGTGTTTATAGTGGAGGCGAGCGGCAAAATAGACTTTTTAGTGAAATAAATTGCGTAGACTTGTTTATAACTGTAATGTAGTCAAATTAACTTTAGTAATTAAATAAATTCGTTGTTTTGTTTTGTTAATTGTGTATTCCGTGACCGAACACGTCACACTATATTAGATATTTTAGATATTTTATACTGAAACTTTTGATTTATCTGATTTCCTAGATAGTTTATGAGGATAGTTTGAAAAGAAAAATTTGAGGTTATGGTGATATATTGTTAAAAAATGTGGTGCTGATATATGGATTTAATATTTTGGGAATTCCAAATTATTAGTACTGGTGCTGATAAATGGAAAATAATAAAAGTACCTAGTTTATACGTTCAGAATCCAAATCTTAGCATGGTGCTGAAACAACATTTGCCATTTGTCAGGATAGTGCTGATAATTAGATCAAAAGCATGCTGATAATTTGATTCTCCTAGCATTTCATCATCTTTCCTTTTTTGTTAAGTTTATAAATACTATTATATTATAAGTAAAATATTTTTTTATGCTTAGTCACATATTACCTGCCTAAATTAAAAGAAAAGTCAATAAAAGTGATTGTAGGGACTAATAACCATTTTTTATTTCATATAATTTCAATACCACTATCACAGTGCTGTTAATTGACTCCCTCTATGCTACTAATTGGTGGTGATGGCGCTAGTAAAGGTCGTTTTTTACTCTTGCCTATCTAACAAAATTGGATAAAGATAAACATTTCTTTTTTCAATAATCATCTTGCTGATTGAATATTGAAACTAGAAAACTCGTCAGTATTTCTCAATGTGATAAACGGGCTTAAATTAGGACTAACTCTTAAAGTGCTGATAATTAGATCAGTCTAGGGATGGCGATTCTTTCCGAAAAAGATCGATTTTTAAATCGATCCAAATCGTAGGCTGATGTATCAATTCACAAAAAAATCGAGGTCTAAAAGATCGATTTCTAAAAAAATCGATTTCTTTTCAGGTTTGCATTAATAATGTAAATATAAATCCATTTTATGAAAAAATAATAATTTTATGGTTTTTACCAAAACAAAAAAATCGAATGGCGATTTTCAGGGGTGCATAGCCGTAGCTAGGGGAGGGCATTGTGGGGCAATGCCCTACCTTGAAATCACAATGCCCTACTTTAAAAATACCAAAAACTAAGATAAATTATTATAATTAAACTGTTTGTGCATACTTTGAGATAAAAAAAATTGTAGCGGTAGATATCTAAACTTTTCGGAACATACCACAGTTTCTTAAATTCATTTCATATTATAATGTAACGAATTTTCCAGTCAAATTATTTATTTAAACAATTATTTATTTAACACTATTTATAACACTTAAACACTAACTTATAACTACCATTTATATCACAACAATCACTTATTTATATTACAATTTATTTATATCACTTGGTCTATTATCGGTTTTAATTCGCGCACTGATGATTTCTTCAACTAACTGTTTCTCGGTCCAAAGATGATCACTATATATACACCTTTAGAACTTTCTAGACAATTCGAAAAGGAAATCCTGACGATTCTCGAATGATGAGTAATAATTAGAAAGTCCTCGATTATTCCAGAATTGAACTTGTTACTTGTCGCCGGAGAATGATTTACATCTTGTAAGTTGATAACACGAAGAGTACCGTGTGCGGTGTTTACATGTTAGCGATAAAAAGTACATGCCACAAATTGTTATCGCACACACGTACTGTGTCACTGGTCGCTACAATAAAATTCTTTGTTCTGTGTATAGACGGCATTTGAAGCGCCATCACATGAAGCAATGGGTCTATTTAATTATAATATCTGTAATGCAGAGGGGATTCCCCGTAGCATATATTGCAATATGGGCTATATTGCAATCTATGGAACGGATAATCTCTTTTTAAACTAAAATAAACATAAACTAGAGATTTTTTATGATTGTTTGTAGTTTGGTTAAGTGAAGTGTACGGTAAAGAGTGTTTTAGTCAAAAATCGATACCTACAATTGTTATTTTTATTGCTATAAATTGAAGATTCATTGATTTCGCGATGGATATACAGGCTTTCTTTGAAAAAAAAAAAACGAAGAGTTGAAGAGAAAATTGACCATGAAGAACCTCACTGCTCAAAACAGGTGGAAGCACAAAATACAATCGCTACTCCTAGGTCCATGGCAACAGGTTGGTCAACACATGTTGATAATGTTAGCCATAGTATTCCTTCTGATATTGCACAAAGTTTGCAGAAACAATAAGATCTAAATGGTATTTTTGGTCGTATCTATTTACTCGTATCACCCCACACAACAATTAATTATTACCTTTCTCACTCAGACGTGGATCTCTACATCCAAATTTGGAAGTTCAACCATCTTGTTCGCTTGTTCTTCATCATAGAGGATTTAGTAGTTCTTAGATACATGTTCATGCTCTGTCACAGAAATTATTTGTTTACGAATAGCTATTGAATGTACATTACTGACCTAGAGGTCAGTGATATACATGGTGATTGATTTAGGAGCCTGTGCTTCGAGGGCAGATCAATTATGATCAATTTTTTACTTCCGCCCTACCTGTAACCAATGCTGCCCTACCTCAAATTCGACTCTAGCTACAGCCCTGCAGGGGTGATCGATTCAGTGCAGCATATCGATTTGAAAAATCGATCTTTTGGATCTGAACAATCGATTCTTCGATTGATCGATCTCAGATCACCATCAGTCACCCTATTTAATAACAGAAATTCACTTAAAACCAAACAGGGATCTAAATTAATCATATAGTCGCCTAAATTTAATCTTCGTCTAAGATACATCGAGCTTCAAAAGTCAGACTTCCAAAATTGTTCACAATTACCCCACCTGACCCTATACATACAATTTAATTAAACAAATGTAAGTACTTTTAAAATTTCAAATGAAAATAATCGACAATAAATATTACACGGAGAAAACAATCATGAAAATATTGCTAGAATTCTAACAAACATGACTAAAAAATCTGTCAATTATATGGACGACCAGACGCTCAAGGAGATTTTACTAGAAATTGACTTGATTAGAAAACATTTTTTACAGTTCTTATCACTAATTTTACTAAACTATTCTCATTCTAGTATTTTTTTTTTACGACACGATAAAATAATCGAGAGGTAGAGAAAAAAAGTCTAAACTTATTTAGCTTAATTATTCTAATACTAATTATTAGAAAGAATGAAAAATTGTTTTATACCACCAAGTACATTTTATGAGAATTCCACTATTATTTACTAGAAAAATTTTGCTTGACTCATCCGTGTAGACAAGAAATTTTCTTTTGTTCACCTTTGTGCTTCAGGTTATTTTCATTCTTCAGTACATCGATTTATTACTTTTATCACATTCATTCATATTTATTTTGAGTTTGTTTAAAAATAGAATTGTTTGATTTTATCTCGAAGATTTATTTCCTTTTTTGTTCATTTAGAGAGAAATTATGACGGTTGCGTATCGATCGAGCAGTAGGTATATGTGCAGCCGTAGGACGTTTCACCGAAATTTCGTTAAGGGCTGTAGGTTCATTACGTTTTATGAACGGAAATAAGTCTTCTTGGTCATTTTTTCCGCAACCGTTCAGTTTGGATGTCGCGCAATCTGCGTCCATCGGTCCGCAGTAATCAACCTCTTCGTTCACATCGCCTCCCCTATCCCCGTTTTCGCGTTCTCTTTCGATCAGTTAAATGTTCAGTTCGCGACCGTGATTTCCTGTCCGCTAAATTAACCGTCGCGAGTCCTAAAATCGAAGGTTAACTGATTTTCACCGAATTTACTGCCTCTAAAAGTCCGTCCAACCCCGTTTATAAACACGAGGGCGTTAAAATATCGCTACGCTCGTCACTGTTGATTTATAATGGAAGATGGTCTGCTCGCACGCCCTTATTCGTTCACTCCCCCCTCCCCAACTGCCAGTCGTTCTAGCTCTGATGACTGGGGCAAATCTTGTCAGCTTCGACGACAGCGCCAGACCAAAAATGATGAATTAAACGGGAAATTTGGTTGTGTAAATTTCCATTCTTCCTTGATGCTCTTCTGGTGGTGAATTAACAACCCACTCGATGCTTTAATCGCACATCCGATCCTATCAACGCGAACGCTCGAAGCTGAAGTCCTGAATACACAGTGTATGCAAAACCACAACGATAGTTTACTTGTAGGCCCACACAACCCCATCGTTTTGTTTAAGTACCATCGTCAAAAGATTAATGAATTTGACATTTTTGAGTCCCATTGACGTATAAACCTTACTGAAGGGATTCTGTATAAATTACGACATATTAAAAGATGGAAGGGGTCTAATAGAGTGCACCATAGGGGAACAGGCAGAGATAGGATATCTAGACACGCGGTAGCGTGTCAAGCCAAGTTCAAGTACCAAGTAACAGAACTGGCGAGCAGCATCGTGTGTAATATTACATGAACCATTTGGAGCCATTTTTGACCCCCTCATAACTCAAAAACTATTTCACATAAACGTGTCAAATTTAGCTCATATATTGAGACTTGCGAGATATATATGTGCTCTAAATTTCATAAACGCATCTCAAACGGGTATTTAGATATTAACGTCCAAAAATCGTCATTTTTATCACTGACTTTTTAAGATCTTCATGTGAATATATAACGAGTTGAATACCACCCTTAATTTTTTTTTAATCCAAATATTTCCGTTTTAGTACTTATAATCGATTGTATTTATTACGTTATTAACTGGTATTTAGTATTAATTATTGTTTCAATATTTAGCGCACATCAATAGTGTAAGATCATTACTTATAAATAATTATTAAATAATAGGCATTTCGGTAGACGGCGCGCGGTACGACAGATACCGAATGGGCAATTCACTCGAACATTTCGAAGGTACAGGAAAATATATAAAATAACACAAAAAAGACAATTATACCCCGTAAACGTAGGAAAATACAATTGTTTAACAAAAACCATTTGGTATTAATTTTGTTATAAATAAGTACCTACTAATAATTTAGGTACAAAAAGTAATGATATCCCATCAAAAACATAAATGTAAAATGAGAGCCAAGTTCAATATTATGATATATAGGCAAATAAAACAACTATATAACTTATTGTTTCAACTATAATTCCAGAAAACTCTTACAATGAAGAAGTTTCCATTTTTTTTAAATGGATAAATTATAAAAATTTAGATGAAATAAAACAAACACGTGAAAGACTCGATAAAATATCTCAAGAAATAAGAAAGTTATGGGACTTTAAAGTTGCGCTTGCAAGAATAATTTTGTTCACGCGGCGCTCCATCATGTGACGTCATTTGACCTAGTACGTGCGAATGTATTGTTGTGTAGTTGCTGACGCGCCGTTCGATTCGTATTCTGTTTATTACCTGATGGCAGAAGTTAAAAAAAATGCCTACAAATATTGTATTGTTCCTATGTGTCAAAGCACAACGGTTAAAAATCCCAATAAATTTTTTTTTCGTGTACCAAATAATATAACAACAAGGAAAAGTGGGAAAGATACAGGAAATAAGCGCTCCCGAATCGTTTATGAATCTCCTCAGCACTCTCCATCGAGAATATCGATATCTTCTCTAAGCAGCTCTCCTTCAAATGCATCAATATTTTCACTGAAGAGTACAAGTTCAGCTAGTTCCTTCTCAATCACAATGAAGCCTAAATATTGCAATGATACCATAAATAAAATAACCAAAAACGTTGTTTTTTATATGGGGTTGCCAGAAGAAATTTTTTTTCTTACGAAGCTACTATCTGAAAGTATTGCTAGTCCAGTAAGAGATATTCTAATATCGTTGAAGAAAATTTGTTTAGACGATTCCTATAAGCGTCTGGCTATAGATTTTGATATATGTAAAAGCTCAGTCAGTAAAATATTCAATAAAACTGTTCCCTTAATAGCTCACCGAATGAAACAGTTAATATATTTTCCACCTATCGAAGAAATTCGTGAAAAGTTACCGATATCTTTTAGAAAGAGATATTCAACTACAGTGAGTATTTTGGACTGTTTTGAAATAAGAATCGAAAAACCTTCAAATGCAATGCAACAGGCTATGACGTAGTCCGAGTATAAACATTGTAATACAATGAAATATTTGATTTCCATTACACCCGATGGACTTATTAACTTCATTTCTGAAGGTTACGGGGGCAGAGCTAGCGACACAATAATATTTGAAGATTGTGGCTTTTTACAATATTTATCACCGAGATGTTCTGTAATGGCTGACAGAAGATTTAAAAACGTATCCCACTTGTTAGAAGGTAAAGGATGTCATCTAATAAGGCCTCCTAGCGTAACCGAAGGCAAAGCTAGTTCGAAACTGGAAGTCATGGAAACAAAACGTATAGCAGCGCTCCGTATAAATGTTGAAAGAACAATCGGCAGATTAAGAAATTTTTCTATGGCAGTACCTCACGCTTGCATCGATACTAAAGTAATTTATTTGTTAGATTCCATCGTTGTTATTGCTTGTGCTATGGTGAATGTTCAACAGAAATTAATAAACGTGTAATCAAAGGCTATTGAGTTTTATTTAATCATTACATCAAAAATATGCTTCCAGAATAATGTACATTCATTAATTATTTTTTTACAATAATCTGAATTATAAAAAATTTCATAAACATCAACTTGTTGAGATGTCTTAAAATCTACATGAGCAATGCAAAAAAAGGCTTTAGATTTATTCGCGAAGTGCATTTGTAGTTGTACTTGAGCTTCACATTTTTCTGTCAATTTTCCATTGTTGATGTATTTTTTCATAGTTTCAGTTTTCAGTGGACATTTAATTTCAATAGTATGTTCTTCTGTTATGCCGTCAGGAGAAGCCCCTAACATAGGATGTTCCTTTGACAAAAAAAGACCGCACTTCCCGATCTTGACTTTTTTAATAGTTTGTATTTGTGCTCTGACTTGGTCTTCAAGAAGTTTACCTGAAACAAATATAAAACAGGTACTTACTTAAATACGCGAATATTTATACGTTAATATCAAATTTATAGCTTTTATTAGTTTTATACCTCTTCGTATAGCAAACGGTTCTTTAAATTGATAAGCTCCTAAAATTTTTTCAACAAGTACACCATCCGCAGTATTACATTTCGATGCTTCATGAGCTATAGAAGCCGTGATCCTGCCGTATCGGAGTTCAAACCAAAGAGAAGCGGCTGATTGATCTTTTGTCGCCTTTTCTATCGAAACACATTGCTCTTCAGTAATATTGTCCATGCAAAATTCTATAAAGTTGTTCATACTAAATTCGTCTTTTTCACTTTTGTATTTGCAGATCAGATAGTGAAGTGAAACTTTCATCTCAATGTTGACATCCATAAAGGAGGTCATTATTTGCACGTTGTTAGTTTTACGTTTTTTACATTCTGTTACAAATTTATTAAAAAAGGTTGTATCTTCAGTAATATTTAAATCAGAAAACTGTTTATTTTTAAAATCCTTAGCTTTTATAAATTTAATATCACTTCCAACTTTAGAAAGTGCTGGTTTCGTCCAGTAACATTTTATTGATGTAGTGGCAGGTTCCTCGCTTCTTTTAAAGAGCCATATCAAAAATGCAACAGTGTGTTTGCACCCTCCTTGATTAGCAGCACAATCATGGCAGACTACACTTTCCACCATTCCTTCGTTTTCGTCACAAACCAACGTGCTTACGTGATAAGGCTTACTTCTCACTTTATGTTCAGGTGAAATTCTGCATTTCATTGTACATTTAAAGCCCTCACGTTTCTTTTGAACATATCCAATAGCTTCATCTCGGTAAGATGCTCGACCGGCTCTGAAAAAATATCGATACATTTGATATTGTTTCCATCAATGCAACACGGCGGGCAATACACGTATGTATTGTAAAAATGACGATCCAAACAACCAGTACTAAACTACAATCTGTTTATGAAACGTTTTTTATTTAGAAATCATAGTTGTACCTACTTACTTGAAAAGTTTAACTCCTTTTATTTCAGCACTAACATAAGACGGATTTGAAGAAAAAAAGTCCATCACTGTGTATATATCAATATTAGGCAAATTATCACTTTGTCCTTTGACGAAGCCTTCTTTCATTATAGTGAAATAAAAACTACACACTCATAAACAAACAAGAAACAAACGACTGTACGTAAATCAAGACGAACGAAGCAAGAGCCCTAGCGCGACTCTGAAACTAATACTTGAATGATTCGTGGTGCTGTGATATCGAATAGGTCAAATGACGTCACAGGCGAATCAGAAACCACAGACGTTTCGTAGTAAAATACGTAAACTTCAATAATCTATTTCTTAGTCATTTATTGATGGATTTCAAAAATTCTTTCAGTGATTGATTAGTTTTGATCTATATTTTAATACCATATTAACAACATCATGAAACTTCTCCATTGTTTCGACCGATAGGTCATTATCAAAGAGACATTCAAGTAGAAGTGCACTTTTTTGGAATTATAGTTGAAACAATAAGTTATATAGTTGTTTTATTTGCCTATTAAACATGTTTCATCAAGAATGCACCGTAAATAGCCTGTCTTATATTATGATATATGCCTTGGTTGTTGACTTCAACGACAAAAGGAGTGAGATCTAAATGGGTGCCAAGTTCAATGGTCAGTCCTGAAATTTATTTATAATAACATAAAATATATTTTCTTCTTATAACTTACGATAATATATTGTAGCCTAAGGTAGCCTGACTTGGCTAGTTTTCATATACGAATTATATTATAGCCTTCGCAAGTTCTAAACCTGTTACTTGTTAGTTCTTATTTTATTATTCCGAAAATTTGGCTTGCTGGTAGAAACTAGCCATCGATACACATAATAATAACATAATAATTCGCATATGAAAACTAGCTAAGTCAGGCTACCTTAGGCTACAATATATTATCGTAAGTTATAAGAAGAAAATATATTTGATGTTATTATAAATAAATTTCAGGACTGACCATTGTACTTGGCACCCATTTAGATCTCACTCCTTTTGTCGTTGAAGTCAACAACAGTGGCGGTTTTACTGTAGCATTTGTTCAGTGAACCCCCTTAAAAATTGAACTAGTTACACCATATAATTTTATCCTTTTAATATTTATTATATTATTGATGATTATCGTATAATATCCATCTTTGTTACCATTTCATAGTTCATAGTTACAAAACACCAACCCGTAACCCATAGAAAATATTTAAATTTTTGTTGTGTCGCTGACGACTTTACCTAACTTTTTAGGTTCAAGTTTGATTCTGAACATATCACGAGAGCGATACTCTGTGTGATGTCCATGTGTTAGAGAGAGAGGCGTCGGACGCGTGAAATGGAAGACAAAATACACTCAACATACACCGTTTAGGTGCACTGCACAAAAAGCCGGAATCAGCCGGAATAATGTCGTGCTACGTCAGAACGGGTACCCGACAGTCTGCCAGGGTTTTGCAACTTCGGTTAGCCTGCCACCTGGTGAAAATGTCCAGTACGAGTCATTTTTAAAGGCTCTGGAAGCTAGTGTTGGTAGGAACCGATAGTAAAAAAATTATGTTCAGAAGCATGTTCAGATTTCAGAGTTCAAAGTCCACTAATTGTAAATGACGCACAATTTATTGTACAATACGTGTTAATTAAAATATTACGTAAATGATGGAGTCTTGTTCGGTAAAATATATTAAAGAAAATTAAAATAATTTTCAAAATCGTTTCGAAATAAAGAAAAGGGGTCCACCTCGCCCAAAACTACAGCTGATACAAGAGTGTACCTTAAAAAATAAAAAGTTCAAACGTGTGTTTAAAGTAGAACAGTATAAAAAAACTTCGTGGTTGTGTGGGTGTAATAAATTAAACGCATTATTTTGCTTTCCGTGCCTGATTTTTGCCGGTAATCCTAATGAAAGTGTTGAGTGTGCTTGCTAATTCAAAACATAGACATATGGATTTCCTGTATAAGTAAACGTAAGGTTTTTATTTATTGTGTTATTAAATGCCATAAGTATTTGTTTCTCCTAAAAATATAAAAAATCTTCGCCAGCGGTGCATTTACAACATCGTGAAATACGCTTCATGTTCTGATATTACCTACATGTTATTAACTTTGTGAACCCCCTTCGTATTCGACCACGAGCCGCCACTGGTCAACAACCAAGGCATATATCATAATATTGAACTTGGCTCTCATTTTACATTTATGTTTTTGATGGGATAAACTTTATATGACATCATATAGTAGATAGTATAGATACAGGTGTATTTATATATACGCTATCAAATAAATAGCACTTTTTAAAAGTTGCAGCGAATTGTAAAATAATTATACCAGCGTATTTTGTAAGTATCCTATACAGTTTGTTAATGTAATAATAACTGTCCTTAATAATCTGAAGAAAAATATTATGTCAATTAAGAAATTTTATAGGTCTTACAAAACAATATTTTCCTCAAGGCTGATTCTTCAGAAGTGTACACTGCTTATCTTTTCTTCTTGCATTACCAATGTCTATCGCATCGCAGAAGTTAGGAATCATTGGAATTCTACGCCGCAGAGTCGATTCTCCTCCAGATTTGCATAAAGCTAGGCCTATAAGGTTCCAATATTCATTTATTTCTTTTAAAACTATCTATATCTACGTATATTAATGGAAATTGTTTTGTATCCTTTCCTTATTTTATATTCTCTAATATTTTTTAAGCATTAAAAAAATACATAACTTTTGCTTAATCAGTTGGTAGTGGGTAATGGAAAGGTAGGGGGTGGAGCTTTCCAGTACTTGCACAAGGGTCTTATGATTGCTTGCTAGGGAACTGTATAATAGGTATATTTTTTTAAATTATATTTGAGAATCAACAATAATATAAAGTATTTTTATGGAGATTGAAAAATAGCTATGGAGGTAAAAAAATTCAGTTGTAGGAGAAAGTCAAAAATTGTTGCACCTTGAACTTTTTATATAATAAACCACCCGCACGGAAAAAATAATCATGATTTTATTACTAGATAAGTCAAGCAAAATTTTTCTAGTAAATAATACTAGTATTCTTATAAAATGTACTTGGTGGTATAAAATAATTTTTCATTCTTTCTAATAATTAGTATTAGAATAATCAAGCTAAATATGTCTAGACTTTCTTTCTCTATCTCTTGATTATTTGATCGTGTCGTAAAGAAAAATAATAGAATGAGAATAGTTTAGTAAAATTAGTCATAAGAACTTTAAAAACTGTTTTCTAATCAAGCCAATTTTACTAGAATTTAGTCTCAACACCGAACGTAGATTGACTAGACATTTCTAGTAAAATCTCCTTGAGCGTCTGGTCGTCCATATAGGTAATTGACAGATTTTTTAGTCATGTTTGTTAGAATTCTAGCAATATTTCCATGATTGTTTCCTCCGTGTGGTGTTATGAAAGTAAAATTTACTTACAGCGCGTTTCACTTTCATACTTATTTAATTTTAATTTTTAAGTACAATATTAAAAAAAAAAGAAAAATGAAATCGGATGCTCCGTTAGAAAATACGTATTTTTCAATACCAACGTAAAAAAAAAGAAAACACTGTATTGCGGGCCGTTAGGTTGGCATTTATCAAGCGCAAGAACTCGGTTTAGCAGAGACCGAATCCTTGCTCCGTTGACCTTTTGTTTTGACATAATATTGAAGGTGGGAGTTTTTTAAATGCCTGCTACGGGACAATAGCTGAGCAAGTGTTTTATTTGCTCACAAACTGCATTCACATAATGTCAAATGGTATTCAGTCGTAAAATGAATTTCGTCACTAATTTAGTAGACACCGGCTTTTTAAAGTGTCTCCAAAAATTTCTTATTGTTTTGAAGTGTCTTTAACTTTTTTTTTACTTTCAACTAATTTAGGAATTCTTATAGTTCTTAAACATGACAAACTTAATTTTCATATTTTGTTTATTTTAATGTCCCAAATCGATTGATAGTTTAATACTGAAACCAAATTTTAATGGTCATGGAATACCAATATGGAAATATTTAAAAGAAAATAATATTTAGGGGTTCCAGTTTTAATAAAGAAAAACGAAACTGAAAGGAAAAAGTCTTTTATAGTTTATAGGAAATCCATTTTAATTTGTGTCCAATTTAATTTTTAGTATTCAGTTATTTTTACCGCTTTGAACCCAACACGTCTTGATACGCCACTGACCGCCGAAATAATTGTATTTAAAAATATATTATAATAAAATCACAAAGTATCTATTTTGATAAAATGGGTTAATTTCACCGAGACAAGGCTCATACAATCCAGTAAAGCACTTAACATTTTCCAAGCCAGTAGCGTTACAATAGGACTGTCATTAAGGAGTCAGAAATAACATTCTTTTAGTTATTTTGTTACACTCACATTGCATTTTTACTTATTTTCACGTTTCATTGCGAGAACAAAATTACATTGATGTAAGGATGGTTTTGTAAAGGGGGAATGCTGGAAATAATTCTATACGCAATTATAACTAGATAGGCTCTCAAGTCCTCTAACATTTCAAATACAGCATGTTGGCACTCTTCAATGGATTAATAGCTCTTCCAATTTGGTATCCAATAGTAGAAATCTTCAACTTTCTCGTTTTTAGTCAGCTTTGTGCAATTAAGTTAATAGCCCCGTAGTTAATGGAGTTTTTCTGATTCAGTTTCGAGGAGTAATGATATTCTTACAGTATTGAAGTGTTACGTACCTTCCTACATTCATACATCTCTCTCTAACAATGAGAAGAGCAGTTATGCGCGGAGTATCTGCTCATAGATGTAGATCTACATTCTACATACAAATTGATGCAAACTCATTTTCTTGTCCAAGTGGCTGGTAAATATCCTCGTTAACAGAAACGATTCTCCATCATACGACATCTCTAATTGCTTTTTTAGATGATTATACAGTTATACTTTCTAAAGTGCAATAAGTGGCTTTACATTTTCTTTTGATACTAAACTATGCTTTAGAAAATGAAATGTTTAAAAAACTCTTCAGCAAGAAAAGGTTGACTAACACTACACACAACATCCATATTTATATATTTTTTTTAATTATTCTGCTTATGTGTCTGACTTTTTTTTCCATTGTTTTGTAGTGTAGAGTACAGCAGAAGTCTATGATTCTACTCGAATTTTGTTATTTTGTAATTTTTTAATCATTTTCGGCCTTTATACTTATTAAAATTTGGGTACACAGAGAAAACAACCGTGAAAATATTGCTAGAATTCTAGCAAACATGACTAAAAAATCTGCCAATTATATGGACGACCAGACGCTCAAGGAGATTTTACCAGAAATGTCTAGTCAATCAACGTTCGATGTTGAGACTGAATTATAGTAAAATTGACTTTATTAGAAAATATTTTTTACTGTTCTTATGACTAACTTTACTAAACTATTCTCATTCTAGTATTTTTTTCTTTACGACACGATAAAATAATCGAGAGGTAGAGAAAAAAGTCTAGACTTATTTAGGCTTGATTATTCTAATACTAATTATTAGAAAGAATGAAAAATTGTTTTATACCACCAAGTACATTTTATGAGAATTCTAGTATTATTTACTAGAAAATTTTTGCTCGACTCATCAAGTAATAAAATCATGATTATTTTTCTCCGTGTATGCAACAAAAACCATTTTCTTCGAATGTCTGTCTGATCTGAAAGTTCCTAAAGAGTTTACACCTGACGTTAGTTGAATTCACAAAGAAATAACACATATAACGTTTTTCTAAAACATTGCTTTAGCAAATTTCTTTTTTGTGTAAAGAGTTTTGGTAAATTAAATTAAATTTAGTGTAGTAGCATTTAGTCTATAGTTGAACGTTGAGAAACGAAAGAGATAATTGCATTTGTATAAAATTTACCCAACTGGGGGGTTTGCAGATCTATTAAGCTTGAAAGTTGAATATGCCAAAATTTTCACAAAAACAGAAACTGCTATAAAAAATTGGTTTTGTAAGAAACAAATCTATTTATTATATATTTTCAGTATTTTCTTATTCTACTAGAGATATTACCTAATATGTAAAACAGCTGAATTTGGTGGGTTTGTTTTTTATTATAGAGTAAATACAATTGATAGCTTTTTGTTTTAATTGTTTATTCACTATTTGATTTACTAAGCAAAGAGAGTAGCTATTGTTACTTGTTATTTTATAAAACCTTTCTAGCACCAAGTTTTACTGGTCTAGTTTTTGGGGCACATTCATAAGTCTATGAATGTAGGAATTGAAGGCAGCTAATTTGTGGGAAATGGAATTGATTATTGTACGTTTATGATATATGGAGAATCCTTGTTTGGATTTTACCCTTTTTATTGTTAAATCTAAAAAAAATATAGATCTGTTTTTGTCAACTTCTAATGTGAATTTGATTTTTTCATGTACGAGGGCGGATTAAATATAAACGATCCTTTTTAAATTGAGAACCGGATAGTTGTTCAAGGCACATACGGGCCGTAGCAACTTGAAGTGAGGATATTAGGTGACACGGAAACGACTCGTCGTATTGCTGTGTTTGCTTGGTTAGTAGCTATCACAATGAGTGAGAAAGAGATGCATAGCAGTGTTGCGCAACGGATTATTATTAAGTTTCTTACACGTGAAAACGTGAAGCCAGCTGAAATTTTGCGCAGATTGCTAGCACAGTTCGGAAATGAAACGCTTTCGTGGCAACGGGTAAAAGTTTGGTGTAAAGAATTTAACGAAGGGCGTAATCGTGTCGAAAATGTAAATCATCCTCGTCGTCCGCGCACCAGCATATCGCCGGTTAACATTGCACGCGTTAGAAACCTTATTGAAGGGGACCACCACGCCACTGTGCTTCAGATATCTGTTGAACTCGGCATCAGATATGGGAGTGTCTACACAATCATAACGAAAATCTGGGGATTCCGAAAAATTTTAGCTCGTTGGGTCCCAAAGTTGCTGAGTGAAGATCAAAAAGCTGCTCGAGTTCGCGTCGCAGCTTTAACGCAGGCCCAAATCAGTGAAATGCACTAGACTCAGTCGGAGCACCATTCATATAACCCAAACTTATCCCCTTGTGATTTCCGCATGTTTGGGCCCCTCAAAGAATCACTAGGAGGCGAGCGATTTCAGACTGTTGAACATGTGGAGGCGTTTGTGCGCAACTGGATAGACTCCCGCCCTGCTTCTTTTTATGAAAACGAGATGAAGAAACTACCAATCCGTTGGGAAAAATGTATAATCAAACAAGGAGGATATGTCGAAAAATAGAGAAATTTGTGTTTTTGTTCAAATTTTTAAAATAAATATTTTATGAACAAAGGCTCGTTTATATTTGGTCCATCCTCGTACCTATATTGTTAATAAATTTAAAGAATATGGAAAGTGATCTATCAAAGCTTAAAAAACAAACAAGTATTTCATCGACATACTTACGATAATATAATCAATTCTTAAAAAATGGATGGGAAGCTATTTTGTTTTCTATATGATTCATAAATAATTCTGATTTTCCATGGCAAGGACTTTACTTTAAATATAAAATTTGTCGTTGAATTGAATATAATATTGCTGTAAACATATTTCTAAAGATCTTGTAATATTATTGGCAATAAACTGGTTGAGTTTTCCTATTATGAGCTTGTTACCAATAATTTCAATAACATCCTTCGAAGGGATACTCGCAAATAAATTTGTGACATCGAAAGAGAAAAATTTACAATTATTAGGTAGACATATTTCGGAAATTTGATTTAATCTATTTACATTAATTTGTGTTTGATTCATTATGAATTTCAGCATGTTACGACTGCAACAATCGATAATAAATATTAGAAACTAATAGGGATTAGGTTAGTACATTTTCTGTTCAGTTTTTTTTGGTATCATTGTCACACAATTGTCTGCGGAAATACTTTTTTCAATTTATTTGTTACTTAGAGTACGTCAACTCATTCTACGTATACATAGTATAACCCATAATTTTATACTTTTAACATTAGACATACGTGTTAGGTAGGTACAATTTAATCACTTCATTCAGGTCACGTGGTGGTAAATATAAAATAATTCTTATATACGCCGTTACACTTTCTGTGAATAACTTGGTCTTATAAAATTACCTCTAAAAATTTAACCTTTTCTGCAATGTAAATAAACAAAATATTAAATTCCTTCTTCGTCATGAATAAGACCGACCTTCCTTATCTTACGTTGCTTAAAAGACTAGATAAAAAAGGCGTTCTTGTAATACATAGTTAGGTTGGTGGTATCGAAGGCACATTATTTCGAACATACTTTGAACAAAGCATCATTTATCAATATTTATGAAAAGAACCAAATTGTTACAATGACTTTAATTTACTCTTTCTGTCTCCAGCCATTACTTTTTGCATTGATACCAATTTCCATTCTCTCGCTAATTTTACAATAGCTTTGGATTCATTTTCTTGTTGCAAACGTAATCTAACAATATAAAAACAAACTGAAACGAAACAGTCAAAATCAGAAAATTAATTTTGAATTGAAAACTCAATCATAATTGCTTTTTTGAAGGAAAGGGAGAGAGACGTGGCACTTCGTTTTGTTAACGCTGCAGAATGAAATAAAAAGACATGCGGCTTTACTGCTGGTAGTTTTCTGTGAAATTTATTTTGCGTCGGTGACGTTTAGATATAAATTGTTTATTTTCGTTCTTTGCGGAGGGATTTTTGCATGGCGCGGCACGGAACAGAGCTCCAGTCAAGTTATTTAAAATGCAAATCAACAAGACGTCCAGATAGAGAAAAAGCAGATGCATATTTTGTATATAACAGTTGTGAGTTATACGAATGGAAAATGAAGTCTTAAGTTACAAATGTTAACTTGGAATGAGAAGAATTCGATTATTTTTACAGTTGAGAAAGTTAAGCCGTCACAATGACGCACTTAATAAGCAGGATACTAACAATAACAAAAGTTCACGAGTTTTGTCTTTTTTTAAATTTAGCAGAGAACTATAATTAAATCAACTGGTTTTCATATTGAAATAAATCTATCATTGTAGAAAAGTACAAGCCCAGTCTATTTTACATCATAATTGTCATCAAAACTAAAAAATTTTCATGCGCCAGATTAACTTTTTCTTTCAGTATGAAATCTTGAATAAAACAAATTTAAAATTGTAGTAACCAGGGTCAAATGCCCTCTAATAATTTAGTATTTCTGCCAGTACTTTCCAAAACTTCTTAATAGACCTCTATTTTGGTTCTTATAACCGGAAATCTACGGAAATAAGAATATAGCGACGCGATGTCGTGGTAGTTCGGAATTCCCGATGGAAACCAAGGGATTCGATATCGATATCGAATCGGTGTGGTGTGTAGATCGATAAGAAAGTGATGTGTCTGAAGACAAAAGAAAGTGAAGTTTTTAAGGGTTAAAATCCTGTTATTTTGTGATTTATTGTCGAAGGTTGTTTTCAGATGAATAAATAATTATTCTATTTGCATATATTTTTAACAATTTATAATCTAAAATAATTTTGTTTATTCTGAATAATCCAAAATACTTTGCATAATCATCTTTGATTTGTTGTATTTCGTTTGATTTGTTGTTTTATCTTTTTAAGACAAGTCTGGGATGTGTGTAACAATTATTTTGTTTTGTATAGATATGTTCTTTGTTGATCTACTAGGTGCGTTCAGAAAGTTGTGGCCCTTATTGAATCTACTAACATTTTTCTCCCATGCAGGTAGTGGCGAATTTACACATTTGCCGCCCGTAATAGGCTATTTAAAATTTGCCGCCCCTACTGACACCTGCAATTCTATACCCTAATTCACAATCAATTTTTTATCAATGAAATTGCAACTTTATGATTGTATTTTATTTTTATCAGACTAATCAACAAATATTGATACGAATTCATTAGGATTAAAAATGTAAGAATGTTAAGAAGAACTTTCGTTGAATGGATATTTACAGCTTTTATTCATTACAATATTATCATTATTGTTTTTTTTAATTATCATCATTTTAAGAAATGTATAATATTTATGAAATTCTGTGCAACAATATGCAATTTTTTACGTGTAAGTTTATTAAATTTTCATTCTACACTCAAACAGGTTGTTAATATCATCAGAAATATCAATAGAAAAGTATTAATTTTCCACATATATATCTATATAATATTTGTTACTGTTATTTTTAAGCAATTTTTTTCGGATCCCATTTTTCTTCGAAAAGATATATTTAAGTGGTGAAACCTATTACACATTAATTCAATAGTGTGGGTGGACCTAAAGAAAAAAATTATGGCAACAATTAATTTATAAAAAAAAGGTAAAAATACTAAATTTAAAATGTAATACTTAAACGCTAATGGAATATTTTAAAAATGCAAAATCACAATAGTATATTTTATAAATAAGCGTTTAGTAATTTTTCATATACAGACGTTAGTGTACCTATTCAGTATACTGTATAGCACTAAAATGTTGTAATTTTTATTGATTTTTTGAGCCTCGTTTTTTTCCGTGTATAAGATAATATTTTTTTTTTTATTTCTGTAAGACAAAAAAATTTTTGAGCAAAGTTTGCCGCCCCCTAAAGTCTGCCGCCCTAGGCTCTAGCCTATTCAGCCTGCTGGTAAATCTGCCACTGCATGCAGGATATTAAATCTGAGAGTATTCACAAAGATTGTTTTATTTATGTGCCCCTTTCGGCTTTGAATTTAAATATTATGTGTCGCCCAGCTCATACATTTCTTCAACTAATAGCCGTTAACCTCTCGTATGGGACCTTGAATCCTTTTGGCAATACTGGATTACTAATCCAAACATTCTTCAGTTATAATGGTATTTAAAAGGGTATGTGATCTATGTATGTACGAGGTTCTTACAAGGTAGATTGTCATTGAACATTGATTGTCGGTAATAATTATTATTTCTTACTTAGATTAACAGGGCTAAGAATGTGAGTTTCTCTACCATGGTCTTTCCCCAAGCAAGCTCTGGGCTGAGCACGGCACCTTTATCTCTTGTGTTTATTAATAAATTTACTGGAGCTTTCCTGACGTTTTGCGTTTCAGTTTTAATTTAATTTATACAACAACAGAATTTCACCCATAGCCAATGTTGGTTTCACTACAAAATAATGATGCAGCCTCCCCTAAAAGCAATTTATGATCTTCCCTTTAACAATGCACACTAAATTACTGCGGTAATAAAACATTTATTTAAAAAATACTTTTAAAAGTTCTTAAATCTTCCTCTCTTATATAATTAATGAATGGCCTTTAACTAATTGTAACATGAGAATAGCCACCCTTATAGTTGTAGTATCCGTACAGTAAGAAGAAGAAGAAACAAATTCCCAACTGTAGCTCTCATTTAAGATATTATTATTCCACAACGGTGGAGGCCATTAGTCTCGTAAGTAACTTCTTCTCTCAAAAATCCTTTTTAGTCCTCATTAGAAACTCGAGAATCCGAAACAAAAAAAATAATAAAAAAAGATACACTTTGGGCTGGTCGGTCGTCGGCGCCGGACTGTGTGTATCTTTCGTAGAACAATGAAGTGTCTTCGATTCATTTTCCCTTCTTTGCGCCCGTTATAAATCCAATTACGAGCCCACGATGCTCACTTGTTCCCATCGACAAACGAAGTGGTGCGATGAGACGGGGGACCTCCTTTGATCTGACTTCCACTTTATTACCGCCAAGTATCACTTTGTCGTAATAACAACTTTTTGATGAGATCGGAGTGGAAGCGGTGCAAAAAATGCCACGCCGCGAGTTAAACGGTTTGCTCTCGTGTTCTAAACGGAAGGCGTTTTGTTTCAAGGACGCGAGAAAACGAGGAGGAGTTTACGAGGGCACTTGTCTAAGCCGATTTGACACATTAAACACTTCCTATTTTCCGCCTAAAAGTTTTAACATCCCTCGAAAAACGTAATTAAACAACCCCTTTTCAGAAGCGGCGGGTATTAGGTATTACGCCTGAAAATAAGGATCCTTCAAAGATTTCAGGTGGCCCAAGTTTTTCATTTAGAAAACGTTGAATGAAATTCATAGAAGGTTTATTCTATGCACAGGGCTATAATTCGGTACATACAAATGTCTTTAAGGGTACTACTTTCTGAGGTATAAATCACTTTTCTTAAACTACGACAAGGGTGTAAACTAACCTCACCTTTAGATATAATAGCTATTCTAAAATACGGGGATGGATCAAATATAAAGGAGCCTTTGTTCATAAAATATTTATTTTGAAAATTTTCACAAAAACACAAATTTCTCTATTTTTCGACATATCCCCCTTCTTTGATTATACATTTTTCCCAACGGATTGGTAGTTTTTTCATCTCGTTTTCATAAAAAGAAGCAGGGCGGGAGTCTATCCAGTTGCGCACAAACGTCTCCACATGTTCAACAGTCTAAAATCGCTAGCCTTCTAGTGATTCTTTGAGGGGCCCAAACATGTGGAAATCACAAGGGAATAAGTTTGGGCTATATGGATGGTGCTCCGACTGAGTCTAGTGCATTTCACTAATTTGGGCCTGCGTTAAAGTTGCGATACGTACTCGGGCAGCTTTTTGATCTTCACTCAGCAACTTTGGGACCCAACGAGCTGAAATTTTTCGGAATCGTTATGATTGTGTGGGCACCCCCATAGCTGATGCCGAGTTCAACAGATATCTGAAGCACAGTGGCGTGGTGGTCCCCTTCAATAAGGTTTCTAACGCGTGCAATGTTAACCGGCGATATGCTGGTGCGCGGACGACGAGGATGATTTACATTTTCGACACGATTACGCCCTTCGTTAAATTCTCTGCACCAAACTTTTACCCGTTGCCACGATAGCGTTTCATTTCCGAACTGTGCTAGTAATCTGCGCAAAATTTCAACTGGTTTCACGTTTTTACGTGTAACAAACTTACAAAATAATAATCCGTTGCGCAACGCTGCTATGCATCTCTTTCTCACTCATTGTGATAGATACTAACCAAGCACACACAGCAATACGACGAGTTGTTTCTGTCACCTAATATCCCCACTTCAAGTTGCTAACGCCCGTATGCGCCTTGAACAGCTATCCGGCTTTCATTTAAAAAGGCTCGTTTATATTTGATCCGCCCTCGTAATTTCTGAAATAACTCGAAGGTGCATCGTACTATTTGAATAGAATTTGATATGAATACTACCCTAAGTAGGTACTAACTTCTGAAATGCTTTATCAGGTTAGGTAATAAGGTCACGACTTGTGTAAAAACTACTCCCACCCCTAAATAAATTTGATTGCAATAGAGAGAGAACAAGGAACTTTGGATGGGAAAAGGAGTTAGGCAGAGATGCAAGATAAGTACACAAATATATAACATACATATAAATGATTTAGAGGAAACAATAATTTAAGTAAATGAGGGAGGAATTGTGATAGAAAGGAAAAAGATACGGACAATCTCGTATGCGGATGATATTGCGTTAATAGTGGCAAGTTGGGATGCACTAAAGGAGATGGTAAAAAAATTAGAAAAATACATGGAGAAGAATAGCTTGGAGTTGAAAAGTTAGAAAACCAAAATAATAGGTTCTGGTGAAGTAAGAGGTAGGAAAGGAAAAGAGAAAGGGGAATTATGATGAAAGAAGTTGATAGAAAGGGTTAAAAATGCAACTACTTGGGGTATATGCTGACAGAAAATAACAAGGACGATTTGCATATAAGTAATCAAACAGCTAAGACATGCATTGCTGGGGAGAATATGGGGAATAGGACAAAGATTGTGCAGAAATAACTGGGAAATAAGGGTGGTACTTTTTAAAACGTTGGTAAAAAGCATAGTCTTTTATGAAGTGGAGATATGGGGATGGAAAGAGTATAAGAGTAGTAGAAAGGTACATAAAATAGGTATTGCGCTTAGAAAGAAGTACCCCAGACTACATTTTAAGAAGGGAAACAAAATGTGGGAAATTGGTGGAAGCTACAAGAAAGACTATTGTTAATTATGAAGAAAAATTGGGAGGATTACCGGAAGGGGGCTTAAGAAAGGAGATATGGAGGAAGAATGTATTGGGAATCGGGACAAAAAATAAATATGATGTGGAAAGGGATAAGGCCTTAACAGAAATGGCAATAAGTAAAGAACAAATGGAGAAATGGAAAGGAAAGGGATTGAATGTTAGTAGGATGGTGAGGAAAAGATGTAATGAAATAGTAAGAGGTGAGGATTTGAGAAAAATATGGGAATCAAGATACGCGAAAGGTATGAGGAAGTTTATATGGGAACAATGGCAAGGGGATGGGGTGCCGGGGTATCTAAGAGAAGCAAAAGGTATAGAGATAATAGCTAGATTCAGAATGGGGAATGAGTGTAATGAGAATAAGTTTTGGATGGAAGAAAGTAAGAGATTGTGTAGAGTATGTATTAGAGAGAAGAGTGAATCAATGGCGCATGTTTTAGAAGAATTAACAGGGAAAAATGAGATAGAACTCAGAAATATAATAAATGCAGATGGTAATGATCCAACCCTATTAAAACAAATTTTAGCAAAAACAGGTAAGGCAAGGGAGGGAGGGTAAAATAAGTTTTTTTTTGTATGGACATGTATGAATAACTTTTTAGTTTAAAAAAGCTCTTACTACAATTAAATCAAATTATTTTCATCCCTGACGCTGTGGTTGCTCCATGTCGACGGAGTTTTGACACACCCTGTATTAACACTGGAAGAATAAGTATGATTTTTTGTGGAGTCTTTCGTCTCTAGTTTAAAACACATGTCACTTTGACATATGTAGACTTTGTGAACTGTTTCATTTTACACACATTTTCCTAACGGTTTAATTGGAAATCCAAGTTACGATTATTCGGTTTGGAAACGTATTAAGGGATTAACCTGGTTAGCGGAATAATCAAAGGGTAAGATTAGACAGGCTAATAGACTGCAAACGTGACCTCGCAGTAAAAGATTACACGGCGAAGAACAATTACTGTCGGATTGTATCTTAATCAGCTAGCTCCAGAATTCTAATTGCTTGACGACCACTAAGTTACTAGGTCAGCGGCGACGAGGCGGTGTTACGCCTCCCTTAAACACTCCGGATTATCTGACAATTTAAAAACATGCAGAATTAATTAAACGACTTAGTTTCCCTTTATTTAAATGAATTCTTATATAACTACCTCAGGAAAAAATATTAAAATCTACTAACAACTTTAGTTTTAAGAAATAAAATGGGATAATTTATTTTTAAAGGTGCCGTTTGAATCAACGTTTTATTACCGTAGTAATTTAGTGTGTACCTTTACATGACCTTACGTCGGGAGGGGGATGATTTTAAATGCCCCATTTTTGCGTAATATTTTAGGACCTACCTATCGAAAAACTACACCTGGAAGTGCATTTAGCAACATAAGCATTATGAGGGTTTGATCATTCCGGGTTCGTTGGCCATGGTCTATTAAAGAAGTAATTTTACCGGAGAATATCATTTTTGTTTTCTTTGATATATCAAGCCTTCTTTCTTCCATTCCGATACATAAATTATTGATCATATTAAAACAGAAAAATTCAACAACAGACCTCGGTGAACTTCAAAGTAAAGATTTATTTCATCTGTTAAATTTGTGCCTAGGACAAAACTACTTTGAATTTAACAACAAGTTCTATACACAGAAAGAAGACCTCCCCATCCCCATGGGGCCCCCATTGTCGCCAAGTCTTATTTTGAGGATATCTTGTTTACAAGCAATAATAAACTCATTAAGCACGTACTTTCCTGGTTTAGATACGTTGATGACGTTTTCTGTATTTGGAAAGGTACTCTTCGATAATTAGAATTATTCCAAAAATTTTTAAATACTATTGACTCCAATATCAATTTTACTTCTGAACTAGAACTTAATCAAAGCTTAAATTATTTAGATCTAACAATTTCACACGTAAACAAGATTATTTGCTTTGATATATACCTACAGGAACCCCACAACTACCGATATTGTTATACCGGCCAATTCAAACCACCCTAGTTCTACAAAATTGACTTCCTTCCATGCTTTTATCAATAGACTGCTAACTGTACCTCTATCGAAACAAAATTACGTCAAAGAATTGAATACTATTAGAACAATAGCAATAAATAACGGCTACAATTCAAAAACCGTTGATAATTTTTTTTCTAAAAAATCTTTTAAATTAACTCGAAAACTCTTGTACAATAATAGCCTTTCAACAAAAACCCATAAAACATATTATTCAATACCATTCATAAATAACTTTATTTTCCATTTTCTTCCCCTAGTGTTTACAATAAAAGACTCAGAGCTTTAAGGGGTAAAGAGTTCTTTATTATAAAAACGACACCAACGTTTCGGTTCCGATGTGAACCTTTATCAAGGCTAAAAAAAATATTAGTTGTTATACAGCAGAATTTTTCAGTATACAATAAGTAACTTACTGGTTTTTTGTGTTATATTTTGAGAAACATAAGCTGTATATTTGGTGCAATGGTACAATTAACTTCAAACAACATTTAAAACGATAAAAAAATAAATATTAGTACTATTAGAAAACTTGTAAAAATAAAATAATAATTTAATAAGATGTTACAAACGTTTACAGTAACCACGTGGTAACACTAACAGGACAAAATTACAATTAAGTTATAAGACTCGCTATAATAAAAACTAACTAAAAAACACGATAATTTTTTTGTTAGAAAAAATTAAATTAATGTACAGTATTAGTAAAAAGTAGGTGTAAGTGTATTGTATTTAAGTAGTTTTAGATTATATAGTAGGTTTATTAGTATTAGTAAATTATGTAATTTTAAGTGGTTTGTTTTTATTTGTTTTAAATTTGTTGTATAGGTTAAAGTAGTTGTTAACAATAAGGTTATCCTCCAAATCCGATCGAGAATTCAATGATTTTTCATTATGTATTAAAATAAATGAAGCTTCCAGAAAAAGTCGTTTGAAGTAATTATTTTCAACATATAATATGCTAGTATTACCAAAGTTTGGCTTATGGCCAGTTTCCACGGAGTGTTTTAAAAGGGCAGTTTTGTATTGAGGGGTTGCCAAAATTTGTCAAAAATATCGTGTTTTTTAGTTAGTTTTTATTATAGCGAGTCTTATAACTTAATTGTAATTTTGTTCTGTTAGTGTTACCACGTGGTTACTGTAAACGTTTGTAACATCTTATTTAATTATTATTTTATTTTTACAAGTTTTCTAATAGTACTTATATTTATTTTTTTATCGTTTTAAATGTTGTTTGAAGTTAATTGTACCATTGCACCAAATATACAGCTTATGTTTCTTAAAATATAACACAAAAAACCAGTAAGTTACTTATTGTATACTGAAAAATTCTGCTGTATAACAACTAATATTTTTTTTAGCCTTGATAAAGGTTCACATCGGAACCGAAACGTTGGTGTCGTTTTTATAATAAAGAACTCTTTACCCCTTAAAGCTCTGAGTCTTTTATTATTCATAAATAACGTTAGTTTTAAGTATAAAAATAGGTTAAAGAAATTCAAAATACACGCCACTGAAGTTAACCATCGCAACCTTAAAAATATGTTCAATAACTTTAAAAATAAAACAGATCCTTTTTTAAAAAGCGGAATCTACCAACTTTTTTGTAACCAATGTGATGCAACCTACATTTGGAAAAAGTGGACGAGCCGTAAATACTAGAATTAAAGAGCACATTTATTCCATAAATAAAAAACAGGCTTCTCTGAACATTGCGCATTGACAATGATCACAATCTCGATACAAATAAAACCATAATTTTACAGAATAATATAAAAATAAGAAAAAAGCATTCATTAAGTATTTGAAAATTTAGAAATTAATAAATAATCATTATTCAAAAAGCAGACCTTAGTCAATAACCAAATTGAAATGTGCAATGACTCAACCCCACTCTTCCTGTGTAGATTGTAGGTATAAATTGTTCGTTGCAAGTTTGTAAATCTAGTAAACACAATACTTTTGATAATGGTCCTTTTGGACTGAAACAATATTGTTGGGTACGAAAATAAATTGGTGAAACTATCCATCGTGTGTTTCATGTCATCATGTTTCACAATCAATGCACATAAGAAAGTCTTAATAGCATTACCCTCAAAGCTCTTTTTTTTTCGTCCTCGTATCTATTTTCTTAGAATCTTTAGCTTCATCCTCCTCCATGTTTTGTTTCTGATGTCCCCACTCTTTAGCACATCGTTGCAATTAACAACAGCTGGGTTATCTATTTTTAATTATTTCGAATAGTTACGTCTACATCACCAATTTGAACGTTTTGATAGAAAACATTCTATTCTCAACACAACATCCACCTTTTCAAAAGTGCCTTTGATAATTCACAAATTCCTGACAGGTTGATGGAAAATTAAAAGTGCATTCATTGTCAGGAGAGTTTTAGACTCAATATCCTTAATAGTTATCGAAATTAGTTCGACCACTTCAACATTTTGACTGACATTAGGCAATTTGTGCACGAACTACACGCATATACTATATATGTTTCGAACTACAAAAGACTCGTTCCATTGTTGGATGTAGTGTGGATATTTGGTTATTGATTTCCAGCGAAAACCGCGACCAATGTTAATAAACGTCACGGACTTTGAGTGACAGTTGTTTCATTTATCCGTCACACGTTATACAGGTTAATTTCCACATACGTATGTATGTTCGCATTTATGTCCACCACGGCCCTTATTCTCTTCATTCCACCGCACACTGTCCCTGTGCCTTCCATAATATCCGACGTACTTCTATCAGTCAGATTTGGCTTTTCAATGTTTCGATTTTGATAGAATCCTGTGATTACCTCTCCTGTCAAGACAATGACTACGTTATTGTACCTATCTGCTGTTTCAGCTGCTGTTGAATGTTAAATTGTTGCATAAACAATAGTGAAAAATGTAATACTGTTATTGGTAGAGGTATTTCAAAATCTCATGAGCTTTAACCATAGAATACACAGAGGCATAATTCCGACAAGTGTTAAGTAGATACCCGAGCATTAAACTCGCCCTCTCGGGTTTTTGTGTATAATTCATTAATATATTTATTATTAAGCATTTAATTTGTTTTAATTAACTCACAATTTAGCTACAGTAAATTGCAATCAAATGAAGTTAATCAATCGACGACCATTAGTTTCATTTAATCAAGGTCAGATAACATAAAGATCATCTCCAATAGATACTTATGATGTTTTTATTAACCCCTGGAGTATGATCAATTAATTGAGAATTATTAATTTAAAAAGTACTTGTAATATCCTCCTTATACCAGAGTGTTGAACTCATGCAGAGAACTCTTACAATGACCATAGACGCATCTTTTTTATCGTAAGCTATTGTCTAAAACAACATAATATTTTATTAAAAATCGAATTCCGATTCTATATAGACAACAAACGTACAAGGCGGAACATTCCAACACGGAAGATCTTCATAAAAGGCATCATAAAACTTTATAAGGCCTTCAAAAAAGACAAATTACCTTCTAGCGGAAGATTTAGAAAAGTCTTATACGAACTGGAGACAATATTGTCGCCCTTTACGATTACCTTTAGTGTCACTTTAACAACTTTTACTATCAATATTGAAACATTAATGCTCCACGAGAAAAGGATCATTTGCGGTACAGCCATAAAGTGAGTCTTAAATTACAAATAGCGAGCAAATAAGAATGCGAAATCAGTTACTTTACGGTAAAAGTACACATAATATTTTTTTAATACTCAAATATTGCCTACAGTTTCAATTTTTTACCTTTGTTGTTCACACAAAACACTAAATGGCATATTAAGAAGACTGCGTTCACTTTTTTTTTTAATGTTAAAACTTACGGGAAACAGCGATGTTTATTAAATCCATGAACTTCTCGATCTACACCATGAGAAGCTTAAACGTTATCTTAAGCTTACAGAAATCCGAGGGCAAGAGCAAAAATTAAATTTTGGATGGGAGGTGATGAAGTTGCTGGATTCACATAGTCAAGAGGTGACAAATGATGCTGTGTTTCTTGAGATTTTTAAGTTAAAATAATACTGTATTTATTTTTTCATTATTGATATCCAGGGGGAATTACTTCTAGAATATAAATGACGTTAAAGAAGTGTTCGTTCGCAAGATCAAGAGCTAACAATTAATGTTGACACAATATGTGAGCAAAAGTATAACTGTACCCATTCTTTTACCATTGAAACCCAGCTGGAATTACTTCCACTCCCAAATAAAATGATAATGTGATTGAATAAGTGGTTGACTTTGCCAGACAATTGAATTTAGAGATGGAAGTTTATGACTTTCAGGAACTGATTAAGATTTTACGTGCGGCACCTGCCCGTGGTGGGCTTATCCACACGCCAAACCGGCACAGAAGCACCTGGATGGAGTGTTCGACTCCATGGGGTTTCCCCTCAGTCAGACGGATTGGTCCCATGATGCCGCGAAGATGTTACTTGTGGACTAACTATCCAATCGACCAGCCGACTGACTAGGCGAGTAATCCACAGGGTCGAGAGCCTGTCCAAACCCTTAGTACGTTCAAATTCGGGAACTACGCAACGTCGCGGGCGCTTCGCAACATAGCTCCCTAACCCAGCATGCGGGCTATCAACCAACTGCCCCCTCTAGTCCGATACCAGTCGGCGGGGGAGGAGCCGAAGCTAGACTCCTGGACCCACCGCCCCCGAGGTACCGGTAAAGGCATTCCGGTGGCCATCGGTTACTATGGAGCACCCCTCGCAGAGCGACATCCGTTTCGCCGTATTCTTCTATCGAGCACCCTTCAGCCTTTAATCTCTCCTGCTAGCCCGAGCTACCATTACTACTCTGCATTCGCTTAAATGCGCAGTCCCCCTAATGGGTCAGACTACGCACCACGACAAACGCACACACTACAATGCTTCTCTGTCGTAACCCCCCTAATGGGTCAGGTTACCCTCAACTCGTGACAGCGCCTGATGCATACCCCTGCCAGACGTGTACTTTACCACATGACATGCGTGGGAGAAGTGCACGCAGAGGACATGTGGCGTTTCCGACGCCTATCGAGGTTCCCATGCGATTGTCACTGAAGGTGTCGGTGGCCGCACCGAGAGAGCCTCCCTTTCGACGGGTTAGCGTTATGGCGATGGGGGGGGGGGGTATCCCCCATGCCTCGCCTCCCCGTCTGTGCTAGGCTTACGGCACGTATGCAAGCCAGCTGCCGCTTTAGCACCCCTAAGGGCCTCCTACGGCTGCACTAGCACATCAAACGGGTGCTTCGGGGCCTTCGCCCGTGTCCTTAGGCTACTACCACCTGCTCTTGCTTCCAGTTGCCCGGGGTCCTTTGGCTTCCCCATACTTCCGCATGGGTACTGAACCCCCCCTACCAAGATAAGGTGAGGAGCCTGGGGGGGGAGGGACTTTCAGGAATTGCAGAATTCACACACAGGAGCTGAATATTAATGCTGAACTTATAAAAATGTGTAAGAATGCGTAAAAATGGGACCATTTTGTTCGCCATTGAAGCCCAGAAGGGGTGCCACATGCCAAATTAAATTTAAAAGTGGACGGTTATGAAATTTAAGAATTTCTGAATGCACACTATTAATAGCTGATAAATAATAATTATTGCTGAGCTTATAGAAATGCTTGGGGAAGAGCAAAAATAAATTTTTGAGTGGAAGGTGATGAAATTCAAGAACTGTTATCTATTATTTTACTATTGAAATCCAGAAAGAATCACTTACAGATTCTGATAAAACTGATATTGTGAATGAAAATAATATTGATCTTGCTGGACAATTAAATTTGGATGTGGACGGTTATTAAGTTTACGAATTTCTGGATTCACAGTATTAAAAGCTGACAAACAATAAATGCTTAGCTCATCTGAGAGCAAGAATCAAAACTAAATTTTTAGATAGATAACGAGGACGTTCAAAACTGTTGGCTTCACAGTATCAAGAGCTGACAATTGATGTTGACATGTCGAGCTTATAGAAATGTGTAAGCAAGAATAAAACTGTGTCCAACTTTTCACCACAGAAACCCTAGGTGGAATTATTTTCATATTGTGATAATATTGATAATGTGATTGAAGAAATGGTCGATCTTGTCAGACAGTTGTATTTAGTGATGGATGTTGATGATTTTTAATAACATCAGGATTCACACCATCAAGAGTTGAAAATTGATGCTAAACTTATAGAAATGTAAAATTAGTCGTGAAAATTGTATCTTGAGGTGAATGATGATGAAGCTCAAGAGATGTTGTAGATATGAGCTAGCAGTGTCAGATCCCGATCAAATTGGTATTGTGACTGAAAGTAATATTGATCTTGCTGGACAGTTAAATTTAGAAGTGGATGATGATGATATTAAAAAACTGCTGGATTTTAAAAATCAAAATATAGATATGTGTGAGCAAGACGATTATAGTAATTTGAATCTTTAAACACATACAGTTCGTTTAAAACATCAAAATTAGTTCAATTAAAGTAAGGTTACCAATTCTAGCAAAAACACTTTTAAGAAGTGTGCATTTTTGATAAACAACAAAATTATTGGCGTGTTACAAGGAAATTTTTCGTGAACAAATACTAAGGTAACTCATCAGATGGTATTATTTTCATCAATCATTTTTATAGCGGTTTGGTATACTCATTGTTTTAAGAAACGCATTCCAATAGCAATTTATCTACTTGCCTATTTATTATGCGGATATAAAAAGTGCAATTGCTTTGATAATGTAGTTATTAATTGGCTGGATAGGGGAAGAGAATGATGAGAGTGGCTGCTTTGGACAATGACACGCAACCAACGATGTCGTACCCTCCATTGTATGTAAGCACTATATATATACATATAAATATATGTATGTTTGTATATACTTTAATATAGATTGCCTTTAGTAATAACCGCATTGCAGTATTTATTCCGTCGTTACAGGGTGAAACCGTTGCACTCTGCCTTATTTTCATATTCCTTACTTCAATATCTTCATGCTCGTGTTCGTCACGGTTTATCGCGTTACATAAAATAAAATGAACCGTCAATTTTCGAATAGGATATGGATATGGAAATATAATATAAATGTACGTATATATGCACGAATTTTATGATGCTATCAGTCATGTTTTTATTAAATTTTTATGTTCAATACGAGAGACACAAATCGGTTTCCAGAATTTCCCGGAATTCATTGGTAGATACAGATAATAAATATTTATTAGAACTATTTCTAGGTTTTCATTGAAAATTTTAGGTAAGAAGGGGTTAGGGACTAAATTGAATAAAATTAATTCAATAAACTAAATAGAAATATTTACAATTAATAGTGAATGTTATCTGCATTTAATCTAAATCTAAATACATATATAAAATGCTAATGTTCGTACGTAAAGACAGAGTTTTCTCTATCTCTACCTACTCCAATCAACTTCCTGTTGGGGTGGTAAATACCCCTTGGTCTCCAGGTGGGAGTAAGGGAGTTTGGTCGCGGTGGTTGGAAGTGGGTGGTTGTAGGTGGCAGAAAGGTGAAAAGAATTATTTCTATCCTTTTTTAAGTCATAAGGACTTCCGGAAAGATCTCAAAATTTCTGAAATGATCTAAAAAATTCTAAAATGAGCGCAAACTGTTATTATCGACTTAGAATGTTCGAGAAAGTCCTAAAAAATTCTTGAATGATCTAGAAAGTTTCAAAAAGTGTACATCTACGTTTCAAAGTGATGTACATACATCTAAATATTCTAGAGTGTTCTGGTACTACGAATTTCGATGTTCGATGATATATAAATCAACATTCAGTGACTTTTTGTCAGTTAAATTGTGTGCAATCGAGTGAAGATCAATTGGAAACAAGAGCGAACAGTGACCAGAAAAATTTAAGTGATTTTGACAAATGAAAAAGAACAGACTATTTGAATGTTCTAGAGTGTTCTAATACTAGAAATTTCGATGTCTGATGGTATATAAACCGAAATTCAGTGACTTTTCGTCAGTGTTACATCGTAACAATCAAGAGATTGGGATGATTTGGCAATGTTCAAGAATGTTCCAGAATCTTGAAGATCATTCAAGAATATTTCAGAATGTTAAAAAAAGTTAGAGAATGTTTTGAATCATTATGGGGAACAGATTCTAAATTCGCGAATGTTCTAGAATGTTCCATCAAACGTGTAATATATTCTTACCCGGGCAACGCCAGGTATTGCTGCTAGTGAATATATACAATCGCAGACCGCCCCTGTTCTTAAAAAGGTTCACCCCTTCCGTTACACTAACGGCCCGCGTTAATTAATCTGTTTGCAATTGCTCTTGACACTTTTTAATGCCGTCAAATTACGACGAAATGACGACACACTCAAAAAGGATAAAGGACGTGGGGCTGGGCCACTTGCAGCTCCCCAGTTCTACACGTGCAACGCTATTCACCATATGTCCCGTTTTATATTCGTGTACTAATGATATGTTTCTTTCTGTTTCAGGGACTACTACTACGACAGGTGAGTTTCAAACCCCCTCGACACACCACTCTCGTAATAATTATTGTAAAGTAATGAGCCGTATGAATAGGGGCTCGTTACATTTTAAAAAAATACGAGGGCGAAAACCCCACTTGAGAAAAGGGTAACGGATGCTTGAGCATCCGCAATGTAAGTAAATACTTAAGCATTTAAAAAGATTCTTTTTATTCCTGTGCCTTTTGTGTTCCACTTCTGAATGCAAGACTTGATAAATAAGAGATAGGACGACATTTGATTACTCTCGTTAGCTTTAGGTTTTTGAACTGATCTTGAGCCTAAAAGAACTACGAAATATTTCTCATTTAATTATTGTATGTAGTAATTTATTCAGAGGCCATGCACATTGGTTTTATTATATCCGGCTCGAAGGACCAAAACATGTTTTAGCGTTTTAACTGTCAACAAATAGATAATTATTTGGAGTTCGAAAGTACTATTATATTTATTTATTGATGACACAAGGCACCATGTTGAAAGCATCATTTTTAAATATAATAGTAGATTTTGCTTTTAAAATAATTTACTTACTTAAAAGTACGACAAGTTTAAAATTCTTTATAAATTTTTAATTTTGTGTTCAGTAGGTACAAAATTTTTAGCATTTTTAGGTCGAATTTTAGACTATTTCCTTTCTAAAATGAAGCAACAATTATCATAATGACATATAAGATTTCAAGCTTCAACACATATGAAGTTCTTTATTGAATCAATTCATAATAAAAAAAAATTAATCATGTGCAACTCAGTACACGTGAAAGAAGTGAAAATTCTTTGGCGATATCTATATTACCTATATTACGAGAGTAAGAGAATTTTCAGGATTTGTGTTTTAAAAATGAAAACACATACATACATCAAATTTTTTCGCCTCCGTTTATTTTTCCAAGTGCTTAAGAAACCGTGAACTTTCAATAACTACAAGGAATTAAAATTAATACATAATAAGACTCACTCTTAAATAAATATTAATTGTTGTTAAATAAAGATTTACTGTAATACACTTACTGTAATATAACTGCTATGAGATGCCGGTCACTAACAGCTGACTGTAATGCCGATATGCGCATGCGTGCCTTTCTATTGTCATAGCTTCGCGAGACGAATCGTTACGAAATGTGTCGTTTAATGGCCTTGAGATTTTACTCTCATCGCGCCCAAAGTAGTTTCACTTCAAAAAAACGGAAACAGTTTTTTAAATTGTTCGTGTATAAAGTATATATTACTTTTATCCTGGTTTTGACATTATATCCTTAAAAGTTTATCGTCACCCCAGGGAAGAAACGAAAGCAGAACGGAGCCTGAATTGTAAATAGGTTCGTTGAAAGTAGTCATAAGATATCTTGAGATTCAAACTTATCAATTTATAAAATCAAATAAACAATAAAACACTTTGAAGTTTCGCTTAATTTTGATACTTTTGAAATAGAAAAAAATTTTGATTTTGAATGTACATTTTTGAGTTCCTTTGAAATTTAATTTTCTTCTTCACTAGGTACAAAATTTTTACTTCAGACAGTCGTTCACTTTGACTGTTCTCTTTCTAAAATGAATTAGCTGTTTTCATAATGGCCTTTAAGGCTCCAAGCATACATTTTTTCATCATTAATGAATCAATATATTTATGTCACCATCAGCTCTAGGATAAATTCCATTTTGCTCCTAACCTGGTTTTGATTTTAACTTTATATTCTGAAGATTAATCGCCTTACTGGTAAGAAAACCAAACTGAAACTGAACGAAACATGAATAGTAGGTGGGTTCGTTTAAAATATGAGATACCTACATATAATGTTGACACTACAAATTTGTTGTTCTATAACTTTGGGTTATTTAATCAGATTGCATTTAAACACAAAATTATATAACACAATCTCTTACATTATTTTTTCGGCTTATAAGGCAATTATCAAAGAGTTGCCTAGAAACTTTCTTACCAATAAAAATTGTAAAAGTTTAGAAGGGGCCGTTCATAAAAAACGTTCGCATACAGGGGGAGGTGTCTTGCTGATTGTGAGTGTGACAAGATGTGACAAGGGGAGACAGGGGGTCTACGGCAACGTTACGTTAGCCGTTCATGAAAAAATTTTACTGAATATTTACAGAATCCTTGGACTTCTGATAAATAGAAATATTTTTTATTTCTTCGTTACAAAAGATATTTATTAATGTATTTCAATTTTAATATGAAAATAAAATAAATATTTTTGACTATCAAAATTTGTGTAGGTATTATCAATCAAAATTTATCATATTGAGGGGGGGGTTACTTTTGTGACGTAATACTTACAGGGGGCCACAGAAAATGTGACACAGCGTGACAAACAGGGGGAAAGGGGTCAAAGAAAGCTAATTTTAGCTTGACGTATTTTATGAACAGCCCCGAACAGTGGTTTATTGGAATTATATCTACGAAATTTTTTTTTTTAATTGTATGCAGTAATTTACTCTGATAACATGTACTTTGTTGCTTTCTGATATCTGTACTAAATAAGTCGCCTGATCCGGCTCGAAGGACCAAAAAGTATTCCATTTTATTTTTTTGGCTTCATTATCTAATAAAAACGATAGTGCTATTTTGAGATTTAAACTTTTTCAATTTTCTGGACTATAACTTTACTACTTTGAGTTCTTTAATTAAATTAGACTTCAGCATGAGATTATAATAAAAAAATAGTAAAATTGTCCGTAAACTAAAAATGAGAACCCCACGTTTCTTTTTATCCTAATAATAACACCGGACATAAATTAATTTCAAAAAGGCATAGAAAATAGATACATTCTAATGAGAAAAATAAAGCGAGCTCTTGGCACTCTAATGTTAAGAAGTCAAATAAATGTTAACAGAAAAAAAGTTCTTAGATCTACTAATGTTATGACGAGTCAAATGCCAATTAATGAAATATTTATGAAAAGTTTTATAAAAAAATTTATTATATTTGTACTAGGGATTAGTTACTTGTAGTTAACAGAAAGACAACATTATCCTGAATATTGCAGTTCAGCTATTTAACTTCGACATTTTAAGTTACCTCAGGCATGAAACAGGAAGAAGAATAAGAAAAAAAAGAGAAGAAACAATTAGTAGTATTCAAACTATCATAGTGACCATTTGATGAAACATTTTAATAAATGTAATAAATAAAACAAAAGTTTTTTGGATGTTTCAACAATAATTTAATGTCGTCGATAATAATGTTTCGATCCACATGGGGTCATTATCAAGAGTATACAATCACTAAAATTGAAATTGCAAAAATGTGTATATATATCTAAGGTTTTTCAAGTTGATGGGCTATTAGAAGTATATGAATTAGTAGAAGGAATTCAATTCTAAAACTTGGGCTCATTTGATTATTGTTTATGCCGCTTCTTTTAAAAATATTTTTAATTTCGATTTACATCCGGTTATACCGGAAGTCATCACCAACTTTGTTATTTTAAATAGAATGGTATATTTTTTACGCTGAATTCGAATAGAACATGTAATTCTAAGGCAAGTTTGATAACGAACTTGTACACCTATGGCAATCGGTTTCTGAGTTAATTTAATTTATAGAGAAAAAATTGCTACCGCAACCGAAATTATAGAAAATCATAACTTCCACAAAATACGACTCAGAGAGTTGTTATTAAAAAAAAGGAATCGATTGAAAAAATAAAAAATAGTAGGTGCCATTTAAAAAAACGAGGTAATTCGTGTTTGAAGTTTTTAAATTTTAGAAATTTATTTTCAACGCCCTGTATTAATTTTTTAGTTCAGTTTTGTCAAGGCAGTAGCACTAATATTCAGCTATTACTAGTAAGAATTTCAACAGCCTGAATCGTATTTTGTGGAAGTTAAAATTTTTTACAATTTGGGTTGCGGTAGCGATTTCTTTTCTATAAATTAAATTAACTCAGAAACTGATCGTCATAGGTGTACAAGTTGGTTATCAAACTTACCTTAGAATTACACGTTTTATTCGAATTCAGCGTAAAAAAAATATTCCATTCCATTTAAAATAACAAAGTTGGTGTCGACTTCCGGTATAACCGGATGTAAATTGAACTTCAAAATATTTTTAAAAGAAGCGGCATAAACAATAACCAAATGAGCCCAAGTTTCCGAATTGAATTCCTTCTACTAATTCATATACTTCTAATAGCCCCTTAACTTGAAAAGCCCTGTAGATATATATGTATGTACATAAATATTGTCGAGGACATTAAATTATTGTTGAAATATCCAAAAAACTTTTGCTTTATTTATTACATTTATTAATTATTAGTATCATTTGTAGCGTATTTATTCGTATCTATTGGGTAAATGGACGTCATTTAAAAGCTCTAATTCACTAGCAAAAGACACAGAATGTAAATTTGAGCGAACCTGAAATTGTGACATTGTCAGCTTTTCTAGAATTCGCATTATTCAAGTAGAATAAATTATGCTGTTATTAAACAGTAAGTATTTTACGATATTTAGTGATTCGTAATATGTAGCAATTGTTTTGAAATTGAAATGAGGAGAAGCAGCCCTTATAAAGCGAACGTCGCGTCGGTTGCCTCAGTAAATAGGTAATGGAAAATCTAACGGGCTTTTGTCTTCTAATATCAACGACTATCCGGCAGTTCGTTTCAACACAGATGCGCGATGTCTTCTCCGGAACAGAGAGCAAAAATAACGCAAGCATAAAATATAAATTTGTTCGAATTGTATTAGTGTTGCTCGCAATGCTTTCTCTCGTCGACCGTTTAATCTTGGATGAAACGAGGGAAGAAGTCGCTGAAAGATATACTTTGCGCGCCCTTTGTCTTGCCCTCCGTTCCATTCAAGATACTTTCATTACCATATTCGAATTGCAGAAATTCCATCAACGCGCTTTCTATGTTACGCTATATCCGACGGTGAATAGAAACAAAGCTCAAACAAAATCCGCGAACACTCTTTGTAACTTGCATTTTCTTTGTGGTATTACGCCTCTAACGTTTTTATTCTCCGGCTGTACCATTATTTTAATTTTTTTAATTTGTTGCAACCTTTCTTTGTACTGCATCGTTTAACCCACATTATTTAATTAAAGAATATGTACAGCCCTACTCAACTAATTAAAGCTGTTATCATAATTTGCTGAGAACTATCTTTTGCGTAATAAATACCTAAATGAATCTAGAGCGAATGTATTATTATGTTTAATGCGAAAGTTACCTTGAGTGAATCAAGTTTGGCTTGAAAAAAGAGAATAAAGAGGAGCCCATGATGAGAAAAAAAATGAGATGGATAAAGAAAAAGAAGGAGATGGGAAAGGAAAAGGAGAAGGGGGAGGAAAAGTAAAAGGAAAGAGAAAAAGGGAGAGACGAAGGAAAAAAGAAAGAGGAAGAGAGAAGAGAGAGAGGGTACAACAGAAGTAGGAAGTAGGGGAGAAAGGGAGATAAGGGAAGGAAAATAGAAGGATGAAAAGGGGTGGAAGAGGGAGAAACAGCGGAGGTATCTAGAAAGGGGGAGAAAATGAAAGAGGCAGAGCAAAAAAAGAATGAAGACGATCGTCTCCAAAATTGGTACTACTTGCCTTTATTCCTTTTATAAAGAGCTTGTAACATTAATAGTCCGGTCAATTTAGACATTCGAAGCTACATAAATTCCCACCAAGCTGCAAATCAGTAAGATTGTTTAAAATATGATTAAAAATAAAATTTGCAAGTTCCCCATCTTTCGCCTGTATGGAAAAATTTTTATTCACGGTCAAAGGTCAAAAAAATGAGTTTTTCGCGATTTTCAGCAAAACGGTAAGTTTTATCATAAAAATACTTCAGACAAAAATTGTAGATCATATAATTATCTATAAAATATGTATCAATATTTTTTTTCCTAAGAGCCACCGTTTCTGAGATATCAGGTTAAATGAAACCCAGTCCCTTATTTTATACGCCAGTGTAACCTCGAGACAACATCTGTCTCCTGTTCAATTGTATGCCTGGCTAGGGTCTTATACCTGCTTTATGTCAGTGTGCCCAATAAATGAAATACTGTTAGTCTCAAGGTTGCCAGATTAGGGGATTTTCCCCAAAAAATAGGGGATTTTTTTCCTTTGGGGTATTTTTTGGGGATATATTTTTCAGGAGAATTCTTCTGGGGAAAATTTTCCTCTACAATCTTTTTTCTATTTGCACTAAATATTTTCTAGTTCTTGGGGATTTATTTGTCACATAGCTTATTTTGGGATATTTTAGAGATACATATTTTATAGATAATTTTATGATCTACAATTTTTGTCTGGGGTAATTTTATGATAAAACTTACCGTTTTGCTGAAAATCGCGAAAAACTCATTTTTTTGAACTTTAACCTTGAATAAAATTTTTTCCATACAGGGGAAAGATGGGGAACCTTTAAATTTTATTTTTAATCATATTTTCAACAATCTCACTGATTTTCAGCTTGGTGGGAATTTAGGTATATAGCTTTACTTTTATTTTTTGGTCTAATTTGACCGGACTATAATAGATTGCCCAAAACTAATAAAGGCCCATTTAAATCAGTTACATTAAAATTTTCATAACATTTTCATAAATTAGTTAGGATTAACATTTTTTAAATTATGAATAAGATAAAAAATTTTAGACCATGCTCTGACTGTTGGAAAACTTAAATAGAATATTAAAGTGCAACAATTTTTGTAATTAGATCCAGTTGAAACGAAATGATTGTCATTTTCAAACAACTTCTAAAAATAAAATAAAAGAAGGATTGAGTTACAGTAAATAATTTTCTTGTTCCACAATAATTTTTCGCCGCTGTGGCCTTTCGTCCGATTTTCTTCGATTTATTAATTCACCAATTGTCCAGTGTAACAACTGTATTTTTATACTATGAAAAATAAATAAAAAGCTTCTTCGGTTCAATTTTTCTAAAAAAATATATCTTCAATTTATTTTCAAGAATGGTACGGTTAAATAGGATTCAGTCTTGAAATTTTACCAAAAGAACTAATTCAGAATGCTATGTTGTATTGCTCGGAAGCCCTTCATACCTACATACTCGGTAGGTATACATACAATGCTTTCTCAATTTTTATCCATTTAGTTCGCAATCTAAATGCATGGATACGTTTATACACGGGTTCAGGATTAACACACCTTGGAGAAGGTAAACTCTATTAAACGTTGCAACACCTGTTAGAAAATACACAACCATTTCGTTTCGCTTGGGTTAAGGCTTTTTGAATAAATATATGTATATTCGCTACAGGAAATTCGTCGTGGTCTCCCCCTAGTGAGCGAACTAAATAATCTAATTCAACCTAACCTAACTCATTCAAGTCCAACCCAGCCTAGTCTAGACTAATCTAACAAAAAAGAAAAAAAGGTAATCGATATTTCAACGATATGGAAACCAGCAGTCAGGTATTTATAGAATTTCACTAAGACAAGAGTCTTGGCTTGAAAATCAAGATCAAGGAAGTATTTTTTTCATCTTGTGCAATTTATTAATCATACCTAGTTGTTTCTTCTTTTTATTCAAGAATGTCGATATTTCTCGACGCAATATGCACAATATGAATGAATAACAAACTCTAATGTTTAAACCAACAATGTGTTAATAACAAAACCTAGCGAGATACATAGTCTGGAGGACTAGGCTGCTAATTGAATACTAAATAAAACACTAAATAAAAAACACCAACAACAATATATTAACAAGTTAACAAATGAAAAACAACAAACGGGAATTAAACAGGAGAAAAGCTCGGAGGTAGAAAAGGCTTGGCGCGAACTGAAAAAGTTTTGAAAAAAATGATTTAGGAAAGCTATGAAGGAGCTAACAGTTAATAGATGAAAGTAGGGTACCAAAAGGGTTGTAACAAAGTTGGAAATTTTTAGATATAAGAAATACTAAGAAATATATTGTAGTACCAAACCACCGACGAAACCCTTCGTATAATTGCAATTAAGAAGGAATGAAAGGTCATGCGTTTAGTATATACGAAATACGAACTGTAAAGGAGATTATATGAAAGAGCAGTAACAAAGTTATTTGAATAGATAAGCCGGATACAATAGAAATATTTACAAAAGCTTATAGAGCACATCTAGGAATTATTAATTTGAATAGAATATTTGTAAAGATATTTACAACAGAAATATTTGGCTGTATCCGCTATAGAGATTATTCCATTGGGCTTCAATTAAAAGAAAACTTATTTCAACACGTTAGAAGCAACTGTATGTTTAAATATTAAACAAAGTTTAATTCTACTAAAAATTTATTGAACTTTATAAAAATGTTGGGGTTCTTGACAAAAAAGTTCGACGTGTCATCTTATCTCAATTTTTCTCCTCCCTCGTCTTGAATCAAAACAAAATCGAGACAAAAATTCTTGAAAATCAAAATGCTCATAAAACATTAGAAACGATTAACGTAACTCAACTTAACCAATGAGATCCAATACAAACTAACCTAAATTAATTTAACCAATTCCAGTGCGTTGTAAGACTAACTGCTCTCAATTGTGAAATACTGAAGAGTTTTGATAAAGGGCAGATATACACACGTATACACGTCTTTGTTTCAATAAAATGCTACACTTTAAGGTACCTATTAGAGCTTTAGGTGACAGTGTTTGAGCTTTGTATGAGTTTGTATTTCTTTCTTAGAATCGATGTCTCTACCCTTAAACGAAGGTAATTACAATTTCCAGGTCATACCCCACGTTCTGGCATTGCTAAATCCTGTTCAAACTTTGTTGATGTAAAATTCTCAGAAACGAGATGTCTATTCTCGAAACGCAAGGGTCTGTCCAGGCTTTTGCATACATGCAGTGGTATATATAAATCTTCGTAGTACCCAATTAAAAGTTCATTAGGTACAGTAAAATTACACTAGGATGGTCTCCGGGATTACTAGTTCTTAAGATGCGCAATAGCAAAAGGTAACGCCTTGTTGGCGATAGCCACAGAGATGCATTTGCATGCTTGGTTTGAAGCAGAGTACTTGTCAGGGCGCATACTAAATCGCCCGACTATTCATTTAAAAATGGTCGAAATATTTTAGATAATTATTATATTTTAAAGAATATAAAAGCTGCCAATATAATGTGCAAAATGCTACGATATTAATACGTTTCATTACTGAAAGGTTATCTATGTACCATATAATAATTTTGGGTACATAACAGTATCGGGAGATTCAGGTATAAACTAAATTAACGACTACCGGAGAGGAGACATCAAGCACCCCTGTCTTAAAACTAGTATATTTATTTGTTGTAATTTGTCGAGCATTGGTTGTATCTTTCTTACTCCGAATGCGTTCTCTTTCTTTCTTCTTCGCCGACTGTAAAATCTTCAGAGCTCATCTTAGAGTAATCAAGCTGTACCCAAAGAAACATAAATTTTTTAATATTTATATATATGTTTGTATGTTTCATGTTAATTGGTAATAGTCATAGCTAAAGATACCCCTATAGCAGCTACAACACGCCTTTTTACATCCATTTTATTTTCACTATTGGCAAATATTAATAACAATACCCGTTGATTGGGCATCAAATTCTTTGATGATCAAAGAGCAAAGAAAACACTTGGTATTAAAGTTTCACAGATAGAGATAAGTATTTTCTTGTGACTATGTACCCACAACCTCCCTTATAGGCGGGGAGCCACCAATCCTGAAAGTGCACCTACACGGATTTCAAAATTATTTATATAAACAGATATAGAAATACGAATGAAAAAAGCCCGGTATGACGAAATTAAACCTGGCACCAGTATGTTTTACAAATTTTTTTATTATTAAAAAACATTGATAATTTGCACTTATCGGGAAAATTAATTTCAAACAGCGCATTTTATTCTAAATTTTGATGTACTTTTAGAAAAAAATGGTATGATAGCTGCTATTGTGGCAAAAATGTCTGTCATACCTATTTAAATAATTAATATTAGTGATAAAGTTTTACCCTTATCACGGAATAACGTTTTTTTTTAATTTGTTTCTTTTTTTGTCTACTTTGCAATTATTTCGGTATGACAGCTCGAAACTTGACAAAAACATCTGTCATACCAGTTTGAACTATAGCTCTGACCCTATTAGATTATAAAAATGGAGCGTGTTGAACTTATTTATTTTTGAGTATTTTTTTTTTTTTCAAAATAGGTTTCCTACGTTCATTATATATTATTTTTATTCATTTATATTTTCTATTATTTATTATATATTTTTTATAATTATTTATATTGATGTCTTATATTTATTGTAAAGAATATTTGTTTTTTGCTTTGAGTCTCTTCAACTGAACATAGTGTAGTGTCTAATACAATGAAACAGTGGTGGACAAACTCGAATTCTACGTGTTACAATCAGGCCTATTCTGTAACTCCAAATCGAATAGAGATGCTTGAAATCGAATAGAAGTGGTGGGGTAGAATAGAAATTGTACGGAATCGGTATTCTGTAACTCCTCGAATAGAAATGTAAAGTCGACCATCGAAATATGACATTTCGACTGCATGGAAGCTGTCGAAATCGTTATTTCGATGGTAGAAAGCTCTTCGCACATGCGCCTTCTGCTTAAAGTGGTTCTTAAGGCAGTGTGAATTTCTCTACCTGCTAAGGGTTTCACTGGACATCTGGTACGACACTCTCAATTCTCGGTATTCAACACAAATTTGCTTTATTAGTTCGGTTAGGTTAAAATAACCAACTGTCAGATGGTTACTAAGGCCCATATTCGCATGAAAAATGCAGTGTTGCCGCGTTTTTCACCTAACGTCTTATAGAAATCATAAATTTCGATTGTCGCGTGTCTATTTTATTACAAATACAATACAATTGACGTCTAAAGAAAGAAGTGGGTACATTCTTTGATCTCTCCAACTCATAGTGTATGTCTAATTACAATGAAGTTACAAGAATACGGCTAATGTCGTTTATGATTCCCATAAAGTAAACCCTTTCACCCTCTGCTTTCTAAAAGTTGGAATGTACCTATTCTTACTACTACACAATATATTTTACCAAGGTTACTCTAGAGCAGGGCTACACTTCTTTTACATTATACTTGTCAAGATGTATTTTATTAAGAATGAAGTTGAAACGAAAACAATTTTATATATTTATATTTGTATTCCATAAAACGTCCTTGAAAGGCTTTATTTATTAATAAGAAAAAAATAGAAAATAATAGTCTAGAAATGGTCCAGGTAATACTTATATATTAGCTATTGTACGAATCTACGTCCCTACTTCGCTTGTTTGAACTTGTATGACATGTTTTTGTCAAGTTTCGAGCTGTCATACCGAAATAATTGCAAAGTAGACAAAAAAAGGAACAAATTAAAAAAAAACAAAAAGTTAATTAATTATTTAAATAGGTATGACAGACATTTTTGCCACAATAGCAGCTGTCATACCATTTTTTCTAAAAGTACATAAAATTTAGAATAAAATGCGCTGGTTGAAATTAATTTTCGCGATAAGTGCAAATTATCAATGTTTTTTAATAATAAAAAAAATTGTAAAACATACTGGTGCCAGGATAAATCTCGTCATACCGGGCTTATTTTATTCGTATTTCTATATCTGTTTATATAAATAATTTTGAAATCCGTGTAAGTGCACTTTCAGGATTGGTGGCTCCCGGACTATTATTGTATAGTATTCCAAAAATACATAAAACAGGTTACCCAATACGGCCTGTGGTATCGCATACAAATGGCCCCACATAAAAACTTTGCAAAAAACTTTTTTTCTTCATTCCTTGATCATCAAATTGTACAACATGTTTCACAAAGTGCCAAGCGACTAAAGTATCAATTATATTCATCAAATTCTTATTTTTTCTTTAACTCCATTGCTTTATTAAAAGGAATGTAGCAAGTAACGACGAACCAATAACAGTAACAATTAACGATGAACAACATACTTAAAATAAAAAAAAACAAACAAAAACCCAAAATGTTCAGAAACCTAATAATAAAACGCGTTTCGACACCCAAGGTTCATCATCAGTTAGAGTCTCTAAGTCTTTACTATGAAGATTTAAATGAAGACCACTTGCCTCGTTTCTGACAATTTTACATCAACAAAGTTTAAATAGGATCTACCCCGCTACCATAATATTATGGTGCCCCCAGTGAGGTGAGTTCAATCATAATTGAAACAAACCAGCTTCTTATCTATTCAAGGCGCCAATGACGTTGACATCCAGAGCCTTGGTATTTTAGATTCCAGATTATGTGCTTTAATGAATTCTTTTGAGAATCAGTTTTAGACACCACCCTGTATATAATAATTTAGATCCTGTTTTTTCACCTTTCACATATTTACTTACACATGCCCTACGTAAAACTGAACTCCGAGTTGGTATCAATTGTACGAGCATTGCGGTCTTAATATTACACTACGTTTCGCTCTCTGAGCTCTCTTTGAAGTTTTTCAGTTGTAATTATTGTCAGTCTTTTGTACGGTTCGTCAGCTTAGTGATCCTTTGCAGAACGATATACAGCGATAGGGGAAAATGCTTTAGAAATTCGTTAGACGAAGAAGAAGCAATTTCGTGGCAGATGAACGAGCTTCATCGCGTTCTACTTTTCAACACTGTCGATTTGTCGTCCGTTGTCAAGCCGCAGGAACACCACCAACCAGCCAGGGCTTTGAGACGTCCGCCACCACCGCGCCGTCGCGACGTTCTGTGTGATGTTAAGAAGAAAGAAGATCATGAAGAAGCAGATGATCAGACAATGCAAGAGAATGATAGTCGCACTACTACTCTAGCTACCGTATCGATGACGATGATAACGTCAGTCCTGGTGTTGATTCTGCTTACGGATCAACCATTAAAGTTAATTGAATTTCCCCAGGATTTACACACACTCACTTACATGAACACATTATCACTCACGCCTAATCCATTTAAACAATGGCTTGGTGTTTACCGCTCCTGTTTTAGATATACGTAATCAGATGCAAGCTTGTAGTCGGTTTTGTATTCGGGCAAAACACAATGTCTATCAAATAGATACTTATTCAATGAAATGTTGCGAACGTTGTTATTATAAAGTACATATGCAAGGTTAAATTAAATATACATAAAACACAACAGTATTTATTTAACTTAAACAAATGTAACTTGGGATCGTACATATATGTTTATGCCTCCAGTTCAGGGTTGGTATGTGAAAAATAAAGTGTTTTAAAACACGTGTTTCAAACACTGTTTAAAACACAAACTAAATAAAATATGTTTTAAATCAAAGTAATTGTTTCTACTTTTACTTTATGGAAAATCATCATATTAACTATCTATTAAATCAAAACACTATACATAGTCTGGTCAATTTAGAAATTCGAAGCTACATAAATTCCCACCAAGCTGAAAATCAGTAAAATCGTTTAAAATATGATTAAAAATAAAATTTGAAAGTTCCCCATCTTTCCCCTGTATGAAAAAAAAATTATTCAAGGTCAAAGGTCAAAAAAATGAGTTTTTCGCGATTTTCAGCAAAACGGTAAGTTTTATCATAAAAATACTTCAGACAAAAATTGTAGATCATAAAATTATCTATAAAATATGTATCAATATTTTTTTTCCTAAGACCCACCGTTTCTGAGATATCAGGTAAAATGAAACCCAGTCCCTTATTTTATACGCCAGTGTAACCTCGAGACAACATCTGTCTCCTGTTCAATTGTATGCGTGGCTAGGGTCCTATACCTGCTTTATGTCAGTGTGCCCAATAAATGAAATACTGTTAGTCACAGGGTTGCCAGATTAGGGGATTTTCCCCAAAAAATTGAGGATTTTTTTCCTTTGGGGCATTTTTGGGGATATATTTTTCAGGAGAATTCTTCTGGGGAAAAATTTTCCTCTACAATCTTTTTTCTATTTGCACTAAATATTTTCTAGTTCTTGGGGATTTATTTGTCACATAGCTTATTTTGGGATATTTTAGAGATACATATTTTATAGATAATTTTATGATCTACAATTTTTGTCTGGGGTAATTTTATCATAAAACTTACCGTTTTGCTGAAAATCGCGAAAAACTCATTTTTTTTACCTTTAACCTTGAATAAGATTTTTTCCATACAGGGGAAAGATGGGGAACTTTCAAATTTTATTTTTAATCAAATTTTAAACAATCTCACTGATTTTCAGCTTGGTGGGAATTTATGTAGCTTTACTCTTATTTTTTGGTCTAATTTGACCGGACTAACAGTTATTTTCCACTATTTATTATGCCCTTGTAGGGTGAAACAATTGTCAAGAGTAATTTAAAAATAAATATTGGAAAATAACTGTGTACTGTTTTCATTTAATAGATAGTTAAATTAAAGTGTTTTACACTTTTTTTAAGACAAAAATAAAGCGTATCATATTAAACATTCTTTAAATTCATTTGGTTAGAGAATAATTATTGGTTGTAGGTATGAAATAAGGAAACAATCGCACTCGTTACTAGAAGAAACCTCATTTATTTATTGGCTTGGATAATTCTACTTACGAAATAATTTTAAACGGCTGTAGTTTTTGGGTATAGAATTCGAGGTTTTCTTGAAAAATACGACGTGGTATAGGTAAATTCGTACAAATATTTTTAGCCACTTGTTCTTATGGAAAATTAAAAAAAAGCATGTCCAATAAATGCAATTATATCTTTTGAGGGGTGTTATGCTCTGGTCGAAAGCTTTTGAGAATTCGGTTGGTTTCAAAGAAGTAGAAGATATTTTCAGATGGACGTACTTGTGCGACACTAATAAACAAAATACCTATGAAGAATCTACATTCGGTGAACGTTTTGTTAGTTTAAAGCATGTGTTCAAAATAAACGAGAGAAAAAGGTATAAATCATATAAAACATATGAACGCATGTTTCAAACATTTTGAACTGTTTGTTTCCAAAATTTTGTAATAAACTGTTTTTTTCCAAATCTGCTCCAGTTTCTTACATACCTATTCTGCATTCATATGCATACCTATAAAAGCTCGTATTGTCTGTAAAGCTTTATGCAAAATTATGATTGAACCGAAAACAAACAAAAATTAAACAGAATCTGCTGATCTCTTACTGATATCATAAATGTCAATCTCACCGGGGGCCACATAGATCCAAATAGGCCATCATTCTTCTCACCTAGATCCCCCCAATTTCTTAATCAATGTCTCATGTAGCTTAAATGCCTAAAAGCCACCAATCAAAGCAGAAAGACATGCTTTATCTAATTACTCAATCTAATCTAAGTAAAGCGTAACAGGGTCACCTCTAGGGCTCACCCAGAAGTCAACTTTCCGATGTTTATCACTCGAAGGTATCATGCAGAGCATCTATCGCAGGATCATAGTTTAAAAACAATCAGGGGTGGGAACATCAATCACTGACTTAATAATTAAAATAATTTCTATGGAGGAACATCAATCTCCGTTCGTACTTATATGAGCTCATATTTACCAACAGTAATATAAAATAATTACTTATAAAGTAATTCTTAGTCTCGTACTTATTCCTAGTTTATCAGTATAAAATGTCAAAATCGTCACTCTATCACACATACACACTTTTTGATTATCAAACATTTCGTACTGAAATTTTATGTTTCTGTCACCTTGTCCCGAACCTCAATGTTCATGGGTCCTGATACAAAATATAAACACACCTATACATTCCAAAACAGGACTGGCAATAAACAAGCAAGTCTTTATTAGGATAAATTGACTAGGCTACTAATGAAATGAATAGAACAAAAAAATATTGAGAACATAAGTAAAAAAAATACGTTAAAAAAATAATGGTCTTTCAAGTACAGTGATACCTCGAGATACGAGTTTAATTTGTTCCGTAACTTTGCTCGTATGTCAATTTTCTCGTATCTCAAAGCAATTTTCCCCATTGCAAGTAATTTAAATGCCATTAATCCGTTCCAGCCCCAAAAATGCTACCCCTAATTGATTTTGTTACATGTTTTTGAATAAGAAAGATGTATTTATAAATTACAAATATTGTATAAAATCATAATAAAAGACACCTTCCTCGTTTTTTTCTATGATTTCACGCTTTAATTCAATAGACATCATCTTTTTCTGAGCACTGACCTTTCCACTCACTTTCTTCGGACCCATGGTTATAGAAAGAAACGTGATAAACTATGTTTTAACAAAACTATTACTTGGTTTTGAAATTATTAATAGTTTGTTTAAAAAAAAAATTATTTATCATGAAATATTAAAAAGAAAACGTGCTCGGGCGCCACTTTGTCAAACAAAGAAAAGAATGAATGAAACGACAACTTTATTGAGCACCGGGTAGTGCATCGGTGGTTCCTGCAGAATCCTGTAGCTTTAGAGAGCTCAAAAGCTCTCTTAAAAAAAACAAAAAAAAAACTTGAAGAGTATATTAATAAAAAAAATTACACACCACAAAACAAACTTACTAGACAAACACACCCACCCAAAAACGTCCCTGCGACAACGTAGGGACTGTCGCTGGATTCCGGGTAATTAGGGGACTTCTAAACTGCGTGAAGGGCCAAACAAAAGGGAGAAATTTGGAGACCAACCTTATTAGGGATTACAGGAGCCGCCTGCAGGTACTAATCGGCTCGTTATTGGCTGGTTCAATAGAAATTACTATGGTTCCCTTGGCCTTATAGAAAGTCTTATGAGTGTCTTCACCCCGCCCCGTCCTCCAGCTTCACAGTCCGTCTGGAACCTACTATGAAGTATGGGTGGGCGACAAATATAAGAAACAAACAATTGAAGATTTTCTAAGAAAAATACAAAATATTAATTATAAATTAAAATTTTAAATGGCATTGAAGATGCTTATCTAAGGAAGGATTAAAGGGAAGTAAAGGGGCATCTGTAGTCAAAATGGCTGTCAAAACAGACTTCAAACATTCAACTATTATTCGACACCGATACCATATGAAAAATTTTATATAATATAATATAAAAGGAAGAATGGTTAATTAAATATTTGCAATTACAAAATGCCCTCAAGTGCCTAAAAAATTACCAAGAGGTATAAGGTAATAAAAGGAAATTGCCTCGTGGCAAATAAAAAAAATTTGACAAAAAAAAAATTAATTAGTAAAAATGAGTGCATACCAAAAATGAGTTTAAAAGAAATAATTAATTTAAATGAATCTACAGAAACTATTAAAATGAAAAGGTAACTGGATTAGAAACAAAAATTGTCACCAGAACATTGATTACAAAACCCTAACAGAAGAACACACACACACGTCACGTCAGTGTGTGTCAAGGATCGAGGAAGAAGACCTCGAGCACCGACCGGAAAATTTCATCGATCCCTCCATCGATCGCCTAGTCCTGCGCGAAGGTTGTTAGCCTTGATGATAAGACGGAAGGTCGATCAACATTAATAAATAATCAACAAAACTGAACCAAGACAAAGACAAACTGAATCAAAGTTAAATAAAACTTTAGTAACGGGATTTTTCATAGAAAAAAAAACGTTACAATGTAAATGCACAAAAAACACGAAGTCCTAGAAAAACTTAGCAAAAATGCTTCGACAGCTTTTCCTCGTATCTCAAATGTCGCTCGTATTTCAAAACAAAACTTCGCTCGCTCGACAGCTCGTATCTCAAATAACTTGTATGTTAGGGCACTCGTATCTCGAGGTACCACTGTACACGTTTAAAATTGCTGGTTTCCAAAAATTTTACTGGACAAAGCAACAGTTTTATAAATTTTTATCAATGCATATCAGGTGGCACAATAATAGAAATTGTTAACGTAGGTAATATTAGCACCTATGCAGTCGTGATTTGCAGGCCGTTGGGTCGTCCATTGCTCACTTGCTTAAAGTTTCACCAAGATAAGAGTCTTAATCTCAACGTCCATTGATCCTTCCAGCCGTTAAAATTACATTGGATATGACGTGAGCTACTTTTCGAGCGTCTTCAATGTTACGTAATACTTCACAATGGAGCAAACGTTTCAATTTGCTCGCCACCTGTGTACCATAGAAATAAATTGAGGACCTTAACAAAGTGAAATTCTTAGGTACATGCCAATGGCACTGCTTTTCTAAAACAACTCAAAAATTAATCTCTAAATACATTCTTATATAATTTGAAAAGTACGTATATAAATTGAAAATGTACAAGGACACACAACTTGCGAAACGGAATTTACAATTTATATTTCCAGGAAAGTACATTTAAAGTGAAAAAGCCATTCGTTCTTGTAGGTACGCATGTATAGATACAGATATTGGTGTTTACTCATGAAATTTCAGTAAACATACTCGTTTGAATTCGCCTTAAATTATTCCTAGAGATAACAACATTTATGTACCTTTCTCGTTTTATAATGTAACGTTGTACACATTACGTTGAGCAGGTAGAACTACCTAAATAGCGAATTCTGTCGTTTCGAAATGTTCGGTCTTTTAATGCTCGATATTACATCGTAGAAGGAGGTACTTGAAAAGGCTTTCAGTTTTCAATAGCATGAGTCTGTCGTACCGTTCAACCAATTCCTGCATAGAAAGATAGATATTCGAAGGAACAGAGGAAGATTTCGAGTAGATAGAGACATACACACATATATACATTCAAACATAGTAAGTAAAGTATCTACCACATTTCATTCGCTTTCCGGGAACAAATTCCTATCGTGATTAAACTTGACTATGATGATTAAACTGTCGGCGTCGTCTGTAAGGCTTTTGTTAAACACGAATTAATGGGAAATAGTATTATGATGTAACTTTTCTACTATAATATAAAAGCCAGAACTTTTTTCAATATTACCTATTTAAAATGACCTCAACAATTTGTATTCCTTTTAGAAATGGTTCACTTGGTGTTCACACAAAGAGGAATTTTGTCCTTTAGGTTACCAATAAGGATTCGATTCAAATTGCCTGTAGTTCAAATTCCAATTCAAGGTACAAAATTTCTCTTCTAGAGAATTCTGGATTATATGAAATTGATTGTAAAGGCTGTAGCAAGAAATACGTTGGACAAACTAAACACCATATTTAGGTTAGGTTTAAAGAACATTTATCCCATACCAGGTTCGGTAGAACAGAAAAATCCAGTGTTGCTCAACAAACCCTTACCGAAAAAGATAAGATTAATATTAACAACCTTAAATTAGTCAAGGAAATTCTAAACAATATTTGCTAGATAGTTTTATGTTTATTTATAAAAATAGATCATTCTCTCGCTACTTGTCTTGTTTCGATTTTTACAGTATCCCATTTAATTATTTCTATTTCTTTATCTTCCCTAGTCAGATCTTCTCTAATATACAAATAAATACAATTCACATTGATGTTTATGATTTTTTCAAGAGGCTTCGAACAGGAACATCCCCTAGTATATGCAATTTCTTTGACTACATACTTTATAGACTAAATGATGAGATCTTCAAGGATTTTTGGCCATTCGAACCGGAAAGTGAACCATTTTTTATATGTTTAGCTGCTACCTAATTTAAACATTGCGATAAGAAATTATGAAACAAAAAAAGATTACTTATTTAAATTAGATGAAGTATTTTTTGCCTCTGAATAAGCGAATCCGTCCAAAGGAAGAATACGTATGTTGGTGTACAACAATTCTTAACAACTTTGGTCGTGGTGACTTTCTGTACCGTAACCTACTCTTATCCCTTGTAAATAACGCTTCACATGAGCGAATCCTTACACTACCATAAAGCAGAATCTGATGTTTAGTATATTTTAAAAAATAGCCACTATTATCAAATGGACCAATGGAACCATAAAGGTGGAGGATTTCAATGGGTATCTGAAACCTTTACAGAAAGTTAAGTGACTTTTGACAAATTCGAGATCAAGTTCCATTTCAATTTTTAACTTTTCACCACTAATAAGGCAGGTGTCACCTTCATTTCAGTTTCACTTTTTCTCTTCTTTTTTATGATTTTCTTCAAATTTTTTCTACTATGAGTTTGTCATAAACGTCTAAAAGGTCACTGGCTTTGGGTCACCCAGTATATTTTAGATCCTTTCAGATTTATTTGAATCCTCAGTATTTTTATCTTCTTCTCCAAACTTCCCTATTTCATCCCAAACACCTTTTCTTTCAGTTTTCAAACCTTACAATTCCTGTTTTGTCTTTCGTTTTGGTGATTGATTACTTCCTTTATTTCCAATTTCCACAATTCCTCCTCTAACACTATTCCAAATATGTAATATAGAGTAGCGCCCCGTGATACCGTGCGTGTGTGTGATAATAACTGTTCATGTACTTCTTATCGCTAACATGTTTACGGCGTAGTCACAGCGTACGGCTCTTTCATCGTTATCAACTTAAAAGATGTAAATCTTTCTCCAGCGACAAGTAAAACGACCAATTCTGGAATGATCGACGACTTTCTAATTATTATTAATCATTCGGGAATAATCAGGACTTCTTCGAGTTCCTGTCTAGAAAGTTCGAAAGGTGTATATAAAGTGATAATCTTTGGACCGAGGGACAGTAGTTATGAGAAAGCATCAGTGCGCGAACCAAAACGATACAAGTAATATAAATAAGTTGTTATACAGGGTTTTTCAAGTTGATGGGCTATTAGAAAGATATGAATTAGAAGGAATTAAATTCTGAAACTTGGGCTCATTTGGTTGTTGTTTATGCCGCTTCTTTTAAAAATATTTTCAAGTTCGATTTACATCCGGTTATACCGGAAGTCGATACCAACTTTGTTATTTTAAATGGAATGGTATATTTTTTACTCTGAATTCGAATAAAACGTGTAATTCTAAGGTAAGTTTGATAACCAACTTGTACACCTATGGCAATCGGTTTCTGAGTTAATTTAATTTATAGAAAAAAAATCGCTACCGCAACCCAAATTATAAAAAATCATAACTTCTACAAAATACGACTTAGTGTTGAAATTTTTACTAGTAATAGCTGAATATTAGTGCTATCGCCTTGACAAAATTGAATTAAATAATTTATACAGGGCGTTCAAAATAAAATTCTAAAATTGAAAAACTTCAAACACGAATTACCTCGTTTTCTCAAATGGCACCTTCTATTTTTTATTTCTTCAATCGATTGCTTTTTTAACCTCTTTCGATCTATACGGATACTTCCTATTTTAAGTAATAATTCAAAATTATTCCAAAATTTTCAAATAAAATAGGAAGTATCCATATAGATCGAAAGAGGATAAAAAAAAGAATCGATTGAAAAAATAGAAAATAGTAGGTGCCTTTTGAAAAAACGAAGTAATTCGTGTTTGAAGTTTTTCAATTTTAGAATTTTATTTTGAACGCCCTGTATAAATTATTTAATTCAATTTTGTCAAGGCGTTAGCACTAATATTCAGCTATTACTAGTAAAATTTCAACATCTAAGTCGTATTTTGTGGAAGTTATGATTTTTTATAATTTGGGTTGCGGTAGCGATTTTTTTTCTATAAATTAAATTAACTCAGAAACCGATTGTCATAGGTGTACAAGTTGGTTATCAAACTTACCTTAGAATTACACGTTTTATTCGAATTCAGCGTAAAAAATATACCATTCCATTTAAAATAACAAAGTTGGTATCGACTTCCGGTATAATCGGATGTAAGTCGAACTTGAAAATATTTTTAAAAGAAGCGGCATAAATAATAACCAAATGAGCCTAAGTTTCAGAATTTAATTCCTTCTACTAATTCATATACTTCTAATAGCCCATCAACTTTAAAAACCCTGTTTAAATAAGTGAATTGTTTTCATATAAAAAGTAGTTCTAAGTTAGTGTTTAAGTGTTTTGTAAATAGTGTTAAATAAATATCTTTGACTAGAAAATTCGTTACAATACATAAAGTACGTATAGTTTAATTTCCGTATATTTTCATGTTTCTCTCTTTCCAGAACTTTCACCATATTCTTCTTAAATTTTATCCATGGTATTCTGCATTTTGTTCCATTTTTTTCTTTCTCTTCGATTTCTCTTTATTTTTGTAATTCTCTGCTTTGCTCCCTTTTGTATATTTTTCTTTTTAATTTCTTACAATAATGACCTTAAAGCATTCATCTTAATCTCTTCTTTATTACTTGCAGTCACTCAATTCCTTAACACATTTTTTTATTAAATAACCCTATAATTTTAATCTTTAAAATTCCATTTTGTACAAACCTACCAAATTATTATTCACAAAAAAACATCTTGTACGTATTTAGTTGCCAACGTTGTATAAAAGTATATACCTATGTATCATTTTCGTTTATACATATAAGTTTCATGATACTTATGAACAAATGTTTTTGAAGAGAAAGACAAGATAAGATTAATAAATTCTTTTCTCGGAGCAACCCCAAGTAACACTGGGACTCGGTCAACATTGATGGACTCATTTTAAATTGCTTTTTATCGTCAATCAAAAATTCTTTATGCTACTTACACACGTGAGTCAACGCCTTTGATCCCAAACAAAGTTTTAAGTCTCTTAAGTTTGGCGGTTTTTATTCTCCCTCTTTCCTTTGGGTATGAAGAAGTTGATGACGATCCCTTGCGCAAGGGAGTTAAAAGATATTACCGTGGAGTTAACAAGGATAGGGATTATCTTTACGCGTTCTTATTAATAAGTAGCCCATTAGGACGAAATTGCAGTTTAAAGTGACAAATGAGCCTTTTCCTTTTTTTATTTTACATTAAAAGTCGATGTACGTGTAAATCTCTTTTTTTTATTTAACATGAATATATAAAATCTATACTCGATCTAATAGTTTGTACAAATTTATACTTCACATTTTTACTGTGTTACTGTGTTTTCTTTTCACTTTTTTCACAATCCTGTTTACTCCATTTCCCATCCATCACTTTTCTACTATTTCTACAGTTTTATATCTCGGATTCATTTCGATACTGTAGATACGTTCACAACGTAGCGTTTTCCAATTGAATTTGTATCGTTGCGAAGTGCAAGAAGCAGCGAGTCTCGTTGTGGCAAAACGGAAACAAATTAAGTGTGGGAGAGATTATTATTCATGCACAACGTATTAAGTTAAATTGCATCGCGGATCAGGGGGTTGTTTAGATTGCGGCATCTCAATGTCTCCCTGAAACGTCTCCCCGTCGCTTCCGCGTATGAATTGTAAAGACACATTAATATACAAACAAAAAGAAACGATTAAGTGAATACAAACGGGAGTTGCCTCGTCTAAATTCGTTGCGTTCTCTTAATTAACGTTGCATTATTCATGTTGAACGTGAAATACCTACATGCATACTATAAGTATATATTTACATATATACGTATACACGTACTTACTGAGAAAATACGTTGCATGGATAACAGATACAGATACCCTTAATGTTTATCGTCTAATACTTACTTAGAAATGTTTTAAAAGGTGTCAGAGAAGTCACAGAAGGGACTGAATGTAATGTTATTTGAAATGGTGTTAGGGGAGGAATTCTGGAGATTGCAAATAAAGAAAGTAAACACCAAGACAAAAGGCAAAATACAAATTATAGAGATTTTGAAAGTAAAAGACAAGGTGTTTGCAGGAAACGCTGGACGAAATTTAAAAAGAATAAAGTGAATATTCTTGATTATGGAAAGAGAAAAACATGCAAAGATACAGAAATTAAACAATACTTACTTACTAAGCACATTAGAAAAACAAGTAGTTATCATATATAGTAGAATATGAAAAAAATAATAAGTCAGAGAATAGGCTGAATTGAATGATATTTGGAATGGTATTAGGGGAGGAATTCTGGAAATTGTAAATAAAGAAGTAATCAATCACCAAGACGAAAGATAAAACAGAAATTGCAGAGGTTTGAAAACTGAAAGAAAAGGTGTTTGGGGTGAAATAAGGAAGTTTGGAGAAGACAAAAATACTGAGGATTCGGAAAAATCTGAAAGGATCCAAAATATACTGGGTGGCCCAAAACCATTGACATTTATGACAAAATCATGGTACAAAAATCACAAAAACAACAATGTGATCTGTATTTGTTTGGATATTAGAGTAGATATGACTAGGGAAGATAGAGAAACAGTATCTAATAATATTAATAGGCAGGGAGCCCTCAATCCTGAAAGTGCACTTACACGGATTTCAAAATTATTTCTATAAAGAGATAGTTAATAGAAATACGAATAAAATAAGCCCGGTATGACGAAATTTATCTTGGCACCAGTATGTTTTACAAATTTTTTATTATTAATAAACATTTATAATTTGAACATATCGCGAAAATTAATTTTTTAGAAAAAAATGGTATGACAGCTGCTATTGCGGCAAAAATGTCTCTCATACCTATTTTAAAAACATATTAGTGATAAAATTTTACCCTTATCACGGAATATTTTTTTTTTTAATTTGTTCCTTTTTTTGTCTAATTTGCAATTATTTCGGTATGACAGCTCGAAACTTGATAAAAACATCTGTCATACCAGCTTGAACAAGCGAAGTAGGGACGTAGATTCGTACAATAGCTAATATATAAGTAGGTATTACCTGGACCATTTCTAGACTATTATTATTTTACATATTTTCTTATCAATAAATAAAGCCTTTCAAGGACGTTTTATGGAATACAAATCTATATATATGTTTTCGACCTATTTACAAAAAAATATATTCTTTAAAGCAAATATAAGGAATCAATATAAATAAATATAAAAAATTTATAACAAATAATAGAAAATATAAATGAATAACAATAATCTATAATGAACGTAGGAAATGAAGACAAACCTAATTTGAAAGAAAAAAAAAATACTCCAAAAAAAATAAGTTCAATTTTTTATAATCTAAGAGGGTTAGAGCTATATTTCAAACTGGTATGACAGATGTTTTTGTCAAGTTTCGAGCTTTCATACCGAAATAATTGCAAAGTAAATAAAAAAGGAACAAATTAAAAAAAAAAGTTATTCCGTGATAAGGGTAAAACTTTATCACTAATATGTTTTTAAAATAGGTATAACAGACATTTTTGCCACAATAGCAGCTGTCATACCAGTACCTAAGTACCTAAAATTTAGAATAAAATGCGCTGATTGAAATTAATTTTCGCGATAAGTGCAAATTATAAATGTTTAATCATAATAAAAAATTTGTAAAACATACCTACTGGTGCGAGGATAAATCTCGTGGTAAGAGTACGATTCCTGGGGCGCCACGATTTGACTTTTTTAGGCTAACAAAGCCAAAATAAAACGAAAATGAAGAATAAAATTTTTCAATATCTCGCTTGGTTTTCGAGTTATCGAAGTTCGAAAGTTGAAAAATCAAAGTGCAAATTTTTATGAAACAAATGTGTTTTATTATGTAATTGGTCGTGAAAAACACGAAAAAAATGGTTAAAAAATTTAAATGATTTTTTTCAAATTTTCGGTTCAATATCTCGAAAAATATAGTATACCTGGAATTTTGTAACCATTTTTTTCGTGTTTTTCACGACCAATTACATAATAAAACACTTTTAGTTTTCATCTTTCGAACTTCGATAACTCGAAAACCAAGCGAGTAGGAATTTTTTTACTATTTTTCCCGTACTCACCGTCTTCGACTACGTCTAAAACGGCTTTCAAATCGTGGCGCCCTAGGAATCGTACTCTCCCCAATCTCGTCATACCGGGCTTATTTTATTCGTATTTCTATTAACTATCTCTTAATATAAATAATTTTGAAATCCGTGTAAGTGCACTTTCAAGACTGTGGGCTCCTGGACTATGAGGTATTGTAAAAAACAAAAAGAAGAAAAATAGTGTAACCGAAATGAAGGTGAGATATAAAACTTTAGAAATAGTAGAAAAGTGATGGATGGGAAATGGAGTAAAAAGGATTGTGAAAAAGTGAAAAGAAAACACAGTAACACAGTAAAAATGTAAAGAATAAATTTGTACAAACTATTACATCGAGTATAGATCTTATATATTCATCCTAAATAAAAACAAAGAGATTTACACGTACATCGACTTTTAATGCAAAATAAAAAAAGGAAAAGGCTCACTTGTCACTTTAAACTGCAATTTCGTCCGAATGGGCTACCTAATTAATAAGAACGCGTAAAGATAATCCCTATCCTTGTTAACTCCACGGTAATATCTTTCAACTCCCTTGCGCAAGGGTTCGTCATTAACTTCTTCATACCCAAAGGAAAGAGGAAAAATAAAAACCGCCAAACTTAAGAGACTTAAAACTTTGTTTGGGATCAAAGGCCTTAACTCACGTGTGTAAGTAGCATTAAGAATTTTTGATTGATGATAAAAAGCAATTTAAAATGAGTCCATCAATGTTGACCGAGTCCCAGTGTTACTTGGGGTTGCTCAGAGAAAAGAATTTATTGATCTTATCTTGTCTTTCTCTTCAAAAACATTTGTTCATAAGTAGGTATCATGAAACTTATATGTTTAAACGAAAATGATACATATATACTTTTATACAATGTTGGCAACTAATTACGTACAAGATGTTTTTTCTGAATAGCAATGTGGTAGGTTTGTACAAAATGTAATTTTAAAAATTAAAATTATAGTGTTATTTAATAAAAAAGTGTTAAGGAATTGAAGGTCATTCTTGGAAGAAATTAAAAAAGCAAATATACAAAAAGGGAACAAAGTAGAGAATAGCAAGAAAATATTGGACGAAATTTAAGAAGAATAAAGTGAACATTCTGGAAAGAAAAAAACATGAAAAGATGCAAAAATTAAACTATACATACTTACTAAATACATTAGTAAAACAAGTGGTTATTATATATAGAATATGAAAAAAAAAAACGTCAGAGAAGGGGCTGAATTGAATGATATTTGGAATGGTGTTAGGGGAGGAATTCTGTGGATTGAAAATGAAGGAAGTAATCACCAAGACAAAACAGAAATTGTAGTTTTGGAAAGTGATAGAGAAGGTGTTTGGGGTGAAATAAGGAAGTTTGGAGGATAAAGTAAAAATCTGAAAGGATCTAAAATATACTGAGTGACCCAATGCCAGTGACCTTTCAGACATCTATGACAAACTCATAGTAGAAATGGTGAAAGTTCTGGAAAGAGAAAAACATGAAAATATACAGAAATTAAACTATACCTACGTACTTTATGTATATTACATATTTGAAATAGTGTTAAAGGAGGAATTGTGGAAATTGGAAATGAAGGAAGTACGAAGAAAAGGTGTTTGAGATGAAATAAGGAAGTTTGGAGAAAAAAATAAAAATACTGAGGATTCACATAAATCTGAAAGAATCTAAAATATACTGGGTGACCCAATGTCAGTGACCTTTCAGACGTCTATGACAAACTCATAGTAAAAAACTTTAAAAAAAAAAAACATAAAAAGAAGAGAAATAGTGAAACTGAAATGAAGGTGACCCCTGCCTTATTAGAGGTGAAAAGTTAAAAATTGAAATGAACTCGAATTTGTCAAAATACACTTAACTTTCTGTAAAGGTTTCAGATACCCATTGAAATTCTCCACCTTTATGGTTCCATTGGTCCATTTGATAATAGTAGGTATTTGTTAAAATATACTAAACATCAGATTCTACTTTATAGTAGTGTGAAGATTCTCTCATGTGAAGCGTTATGTACAAGGGATAAGGTTAGGTTACGGTACAGAAAGTTACCACGACAAAAAATGTTAAGAATTGTTGTACACCAACATAATTATTCTTTCTTTTGGACGGATTCGCTTATTTAGAGGCAAAACATACTTCATCTAATCTAAATAAGTTTGTTTTTTTTTATAAAATAACTTCTCGTCATAATATTTAAATTACGTATCAGCAAAATATTTAAAAAAATGGTACACTTTCCTGTTTGAATGGCTAAAAATCCTTGAGGATCTCTTCATTTAGTCTATAAAGTATGTAGTGAAAGAAATTGCAGACACTAGGTGAAACTCGAAACTCAAGCGTCTGCAACAAACTAATGAACTAATCCCGAATTTTACTGTCCTGCGGTATAGTTTTATTAAAAGTACATAAACCTTTTAGAATTAAGCGGCAATCTAAATAGAGTTCTGAAAGTAGTTCTCATTCATGGTATTTGAAAATGTTAATAAGTGTGGTGGATATATTTTATTCCAAAATTTTGTACGGTTGCCTTAACTTACTTTCTACTTGAAAGGGTTTAGCATGTGCACAGTTCAAGTATTTTTATACGAAGTTGTAAAATGTATACGTAGTTCACCAATTCTGGTTAAAGTTTACAATTGCTCGGAATAGCCAAGCGAAATAACGTTTCAAACCGCAATAGTGATTGTCAGAAATTTCATTTTTATTTCAATGTAACAATTCGAAATCCGCTGACATGGTTGGTTCAGTTGAAATGGCTCAATTTTTAATTATGGGTGTTGCCTATAAAATTGTTGCGTTATTGATAATAAATAATTAATCGAATTTGTTGAATTTCACTCTAGAGCAGAAATAGGATTAGTATTTTAATTAAACTCCAAGTTCAACATTCGTATGTGTCTGGAAATTCACCAATAAAATATTACATTTTGTTATGTAGTATTGTATTAAAAAATATAACCCTTTTTCGGATCCGTCATAATAATTTATAAAACAAAACCGTTTTGCCACATTACATTATATACTTTTTTATTTTATTACACATAATATTCTTTGGAATAAAGATGAATAAAAATAAAACAAAAATATCGGTTTGTAAAAGGGAGGGGGTAAAAAGAAAAAGTAGAAGAGCAGAGGATACTAGACTAAAATAATAAGTATTTTGCCCAGTCGAGACGAAAAAGCTGTAAATCATTTTTACAATGGGGTAGGTACAAAAAGAATTTTTGCTAAAACTATACGAACAATTCGATTTAGAAGGAGTGTAACATGATATTTGCAGTGCCGTTCACAAAAATTACGTAGCGTTAAGAAAGAAAAATATACAGTATATTTCGTTTATAACGACGATGAAAGGACCATTAAATTCCGTCGCTATATCCGGAAGTCGCTATATAAACAGAAAGTAAAACAGAAGAAAATTAGAAAAGAAAAGTAACCAGTAACTGATTCTTAGATTTAACTTTATCAACCTTAACATTTATAAACAATTACTAAGTACAACTGCTGACCATCTGTGAATGTAAACAAAGGATAAAAAAGTTTTGTGTTTAGACTCGGTCACAATATCAGTATGAAATTTCTAGCATCTTGTAATTAATAGTTGATTAAAATTAGTCGCTAAAACCGAAATCGACGTTACATCCGAAGTCGTTACAGCTAAATTTTCTTCTTAAATTACTCCTTAAATTCAAGGTGCTTATGTGTTATGTCGTTATAACCAAGAGGTCGTTACAACCAGTGGCGGTTTTACTGTAGGTGCATTTGTTCAGTGAACTCCCTTAAAAATTGAACTAGTTACACCATATAATTTTATCCTTTTAATATTTATTATATTATTGATGATTATCGTATAATATACATCTCTTTTACCATTTCATAGTTCATAGTTACAAAACACCAACCCGTAACCCATAGAAAATATTTAAATTTTTGTTGTGTCGCTGACGACTTCACCTAACTTTTTTGGTTCAAGTTTTGATTCTGAACATATCACGTGAGCGATACTCCGTTTGATGTTCATGTGTTAGAGAGAGAGGTAGTCGGACGCGTGAAATGGAAGATAAAATACACTCAACATACAGCGTTTAGGTGCACTGCACGAGAAGCCGGAATCAGCCGGAATAATGTCGTGCTACGTCGGCACGACTACCCGACATTCTGCCAGGGTTTTGCAACTTCGGTTAGCCTGCCAGCCTGCCACCTGGTGAAAATGTCCAGTACGAGTCATTTTTAAAGGCTCCGTAAGCTAGTGTTGGTAGGAACCGATAGTAAAAAAATTATGTTCAGATTTCAGAGTTCAAAGTCCACTAATTGTAAATGACGCACAATTTATTGCACAATACGTGTTAATTAAAATATTACGTAAATGATGTACTCGTGTTCGGTAAAATATATAAAAGAAAATTAAAATAATTTTCAAAATCGTTTCGAAATAAAGAAAAGGGGCCCACCTCGCCCAAAACAACAGCTGACACAAGAGTGTACCTTAAAAAATAAAAAGTTCAAACGTGTGTTTAAAGTAGAACAGTATAAAAAAACTTCGTGGTTGTGTGGGTGTAATAAATTAAACGCATTATTTTGCTTTCCGTGCCTGCTTTTTGCCGGTAATCCTAATGAAAGTGTTGAGTGTGTTTGCTAATTCAAAACATAGACGAATGGATTTCCTGTATAAGTAAACGTAAGGTTTTAATTTATTGTGTTATTAAATGCCATAAGTATTTGGTTCTCCTAAAAATATTAAAAATCTTCGCCTGCGGCGCATTTACAACATCGTGAAATACGCTTCATGTTCTGATATTACCTACATGTCATTAACTTTGTGAACCCCGTTCGTATTCGACCACGAGCCGCCACTGGTTACAACCCAAGTCGTTATAAACGAAATCCACTGTATTTGCTTTATTAATCTGGTTGTTAATGTTTTTTTGCATCGCTAATAACATTCAAATTTTTTCATTTGTCAAATTAACGTTTCATTCCTTTGCATGATGTGGGGACGTTTATGATATGTGAAGGTTCTCACCCTCCCCCCTTTTTCCAACCTATGTTACTCATAAAATTGGATTTAGTTAATTTTTTGTAAATAAAGTACATAATAATAATCTTATATATCAAAGGATCGTAATCATATTAGAACGCTGGCGCTTGCGCAATATTTCTGTAATAGCGTCAGTCTCTTTATTTTTTAACTGCCCCTCGTATAAGTAAACGAATGTGATGTCTGAAAAAAGAGATGTAGTATGGCATTAATTTCCATATTCCATTTTTCTTTTATTTTGCCTTTTCTCCCAGGTCGTTAATTAATCTACACTGAAACTACAAAACTCTGTAAATGACCTCATGCGCGTCACTTTTTTGTTCCATAAATGTCTGGGGAACGTTTTATAATTTTCTGCAGGGTAAAGTCTAATTGCGGACAATTATTTTCACTTTTTGACCGCATACGTTTTGCCGGGATTTTAGCAAAACCAGGCAATTATTTTAATTGATATTAATTACGGTGCGTGTTCATTGGGTTACCGAAAAAGCCAGGTAAAGTGGATAATTTATGAAGGTCGTTCACATGTTTTCATCGGAATTGTCACCTGGACTCAATGGGATCGTATTTTTTCGGTGATGGTCCTTTTATGGGAACCATTCGTCTTGATTTATTTGCGACGTGCAATGAACAATTATTGTCAACTCTGTAATACTTTTTTTACTCTTTTCTCTTTTTTAACGACATCAGATGATTAAATTGGAAGTGTAAAAATAAGATGGGGTAGCAGTGGCGTAACTACCTACCATAGGGCTAGAGGGGGCAGTGCCCCGGGGCCCCCAAGCTCAGGAGGGCCCTCGGACTCTGACTTACAAACTATAAATTGTGTTAGAAATATCCACTAACTTTTATTTAAAAAAACCTAAATTAATTAATTTATTCGGTTATTTATTCCTAAACTCTGCGTGTAGAACCAGGACGTGCCCTGCTATGCACAATAAAGAACTAATGATAAAGTAGCTTTGCGACTTTAAAGTATTTAAATGTGACGTACATAATTATATTTTGAATTGTATTGATAAAATTTTGATTTGTCGTAACCCTGATTCGTCGTAAAACGTACCTATAGTCGGTCAAGAAAGTGGTGTTATTGGATTAAAAATCTCTACTTAGGTCATTAGGATTCCGTACCCAAAGGGTGCTCAGCGGGACCCTATTAACGTGCCTCCGCTGTCTGTGTGTCTGTCACAGGACCGGAGTTTTGAACGGTAACAGGTAGATATTATCTTTTATTTTCATAAAATACTTTAAATTTGTTCATTAAAATAAGGTACAATTTGTATTTGGTTTTTATTTTATTATGGAGTCGACAGTATTACGACGAATCTGGAGTTCGACGAAGACGACGAATACGGAACAAACGATTTTAAATAGTTTACTTGGAGCCCTATTTTATTTTTTGCCTCAGGGCCTTTAGTAATCTGGGTACGCCACTGTGCGGCAGGGTAGATTCTTGTAATAAAAACACTAGGGATTTTTTTAGAAAATATCTATGATGAATTTTCGAATATCTTTTCATTTCTAACTTGAAAGTCTAGAAAGTTAACGGTATCGTGATGTAAGTTCGAATCACACTAAAGACGTATGCAGAAAATAATGCCAAACGGTCTACTTTGAAATTCTATTTTTATTTTGATTGCCTAGGGTTAAAACAAGATCAATGCAGTCATAATTTCTTCGGAAATTACAAAAACAAACGTGCTGAGACCGATTCTAAAACAAACCAGAAGGCATTAGGTACATACACATTTGCGCAATTATGTACAGATCCTTAAATAACTGGGCAACTTTGATGACCCAAATAAACCACGGCCTAGGTAGGTAGATACATAAGTTAGCAAGTACGGGGTAATAAAATCGGGGAAATAATAGCGATTTAAGTTAAAAAAATGCAGACATAAATAAATATTAAAAAAGCAAATCGAAAGGAAAAATAATTTCATTTATTGATTTTGCAAATGTTCAGCAGCATAAAGTAAATATTTTTTTTATGTAATAAAATTGTAATGGCTTCATGCTATTTCTTAGGTTGCTTTAATTTTGTTTTAATACAAAGCAGTAAAAAGAAAACGTCATAGCATCGAAAATAAAATCTTTTATTATTTACCGTCACTCAAGAATACAAGCTATACCTAAGATTGTCGGACTTGCCTAAAACCATAAGTTTAAATATATTGTGACGTGTTCGGTCACAGAAAACACAATTAACAAAACAAAACAACGAGTTTATTTAATTACTAAAATTAATTTGACTACACTACAATTATGAACAAGTCCGCACAATTTATTTCACTAAAAATCACTTTTTAATCGCCGTTCCGGTAGACACTATTTATCGCTCTCTATGAACACTATCGCCTCTATGGTTCGCCTGTATCGCCTATCGATCGCTTTGCATCAGCTGTTACTGTAAACTGTCAACTAACTCGGTGTGAGTGTCTCGTCCGCTTTTATAGTCTTCTCAGCCTTTTTCTAGGGTATTCTACAGCCGTCTAGTATTCCAATTGTTTTCCCATTGATCTTTGCTGGTGTTTTCTAGATGTTTCAGGAAAGCCGAGAATATTCCTTATGTAATCAGGGAAGATGTTCATTAATTATGCTCACACCAACTTAATTGGCAAGTACTCGTAACACTGCCCCCTTCTTAGAATTGATCGTCCCGATCAATGTCTTGACCTTTGTAGGGCGCCAGGCGGTCCAAGTGTACAACTTTCATCTTGGCCTTTGGTCCTCTCTGAATACGGTAGACCACGTCATTCAGCCTTCTGACCACTGTGTAAGGTCCTTCCCAGGCTCGCTATAGCTTCGGTGAGCGTCCTTTCCGACGGACAGGATTGTAAAGCCACACCTGGTCCCCTTCTCTGAATCCTGTGCTGTTGGCTCTCCGGTCGTACCTGGTCTTCATGCGGTCACTCCCTACTTGGATTTTGTTACGAACGGCTCTATGGATGGTATCGAGTCGTTCCTCTAGCTGCTGTGCGTAGTCGGTAGCCGAAGGTCGCCGATCTTCTGGGTGTCCAAACCGGATGTCTATCGGTAACTTCAGCTCTCTTCCAAATAAAATGCTGGCTGGTGTTCTGCCGGTGGTCTCGTGAACCGCACTTCGATAGGCCAACAGGAACAAAGGTATATGCTGGTCCCAGTCTGTCTGATGATCGTTAACAACCATTTTCAAATTGGTTTCTAGCGTCGCGTTAAACCGTTCGACCATTCCGTCAGATTGTGGATGTAATGGAGTGGTCCTGGTTTTCTGTACTCCTAGCAGCTCACAGACTTCCCGGAATACTGCGGATTCAAAGTTCCGTCCCTGGTCAGAGTGGATCTCCATCGGAACTCCATACCGGCTGATCCATTGGTTGACCAACATTCCAGCGACCGTAGTAGCTTCTTGATTTGGGATTGCGTACACTTCGGGCCATTTGCTAAAATAGTCCATCACTACCAAGATGTACTTATTGCCAGCAGCTGTTGTTGGGAATGGTCCTGCTACGTCCAGAGCTATTCTCTCAAATGGGGCACCAACATTGTACTGTTTCATTCGCCCTCGGCTTCGAGTCTGAGGTCCCTTGGCTGACGCACACGTTGGACACTTCCTACACCAATTTTCGACGTCTCTTCTACACTTTAGCCAATAAAATCGCTCTCGCACCTTCTCCAACGTCTTTGTTACTCCGAAGTGTCCTCCACCAACACCTCCATGGACTTCTGTCAGCACCTCATTGACTCTGTTCTTCGGGAGAACTACTTGATGTCGAATTTTAGTTCCGTCAGGGCTTTCCCACACTCTTTTTAGTTCCCCATTCTCGACGATGAGTGAATCCCATAAGGCCCAATAGCTCTTCGTGATGGTACTCGTACTACTAACATCTGCCCAGGTAGGTCGTGCTGTTCCTGCCTTTTTCCACCGCAGTATCGGTTTAATGTCTTCGTCGTTATCTTGGTCTTTCGCCAGGTCTTCGTTCTGCCAGTGTTCTTCAGGTTCCACCATCGTCTGACAGATCCTTGCCAAGTTGACTGGTTCCTTCTTTTCGGCGGCCATGCAATGTTTGCAGTTCTTCGAGCATGGTCTTCGCGAGAGGGCATCAGCGTTACCATGTTGTTTTCCAGCACGATGCTCGATGCTGAAGTCGTATACTTGTAGCCGCTGTAGCCATCGAGCCAGTTGTCCTTCTGGGTTTTTAAATTGCAGCAGCCATTTCAGGGACGCATGGTCTGTCCTTAGCAGGAATTTTCGTCCGTAGAGATACTTATGGAAATGTTCGAGAGTTTTGACGACTGCCAGCAATTCTCTACGGGTCACGCAATAGTTTCGCTCCGGCTTTGACAGTGCCTTACTGAAGTAGCCAATGACTTTTTCTTTTCCTTCCTGCATCTGCGACAGTACACCACCTATTCCTACATTGCTGGCATCCGTATCGACAATGAAGTCTGTGTCGAACTGTGGGTACGTCAGTATTGGGGCTTGAGAAAGGGTAGACTTCAGTGTTTCAAAAGCTTGCTGACATCGTTCTGACCATTGGAAAGGGACACCATCCTCTGTTAACTTGTGGAGCGGTCGAGCTATATCTGCAAATCCCTTTACGAATCGTCGGTAATAGGAACACAGCCCCAAAAAGCTTCTCAAGTCGTGTTAGTTCTTCGGAACAGGCCAACTTCTCACAGCTTCAGTCTTGTCAGGATCAGTTCTTATTCCTTCTGAGGTAATAACGTGGCCAAGATATTTCACCTCCTTACAGAACAGATGGCATTTCTTGGGACTAAGTTTCAACTTGGCTGCTGAAAGCTTCTTGATCACTTCTTCGACATTCTGGAGGTGGTCTTCGAATGTCTTTCCCAGTACTATCACGTCGTCTAGGTACACCAGACAAACCTTCCAATTGAGCCCTTGTAGCACATTTTCCATAAGTCGCTCGAAGGTGGCGGGAGCGTTACATAGTCCAAATGGCATAACGTTAAAGTGCCACAGCCCGTAACCAGTCGTGAATGCGGTCTTCTGCTTGTCTTGTGGATCCAGTTCCACTTGCCAGTATCCACTCTTCAAATCTAACGTTGAAAACCATTTGGCACCAACCAAGCTGTCAAGGGTGTCGTCGATTCTGGGTAAGGGATAGCTGTCCTTTAAAGTTACGTCGTTGAGCTTCCTGTAGTCAACGCAGAACCTGGTCGATCCATCCTTCTTCCTAACCAACACTATCGGCGAAGCCCAAGCACTTTGTGATGGTTCGATTACCCCCTGTTCTTCCATGTTCTTCACCAGGTTGTTGACTTCTTCTTGCTTAGCCCATGGAACTCTTCTAGATGGTTGTTTAATAGGACGAGCTGATCCCGTGTCTATACGATGGTATGTCAGATTCGTTCTCCCAAAGTCGTTGTCAGAGAGGGCGAAGACGTTTCGATACTTGTTGAGCAGTTCTTCGAACTTTCTAATTTGTTCGCTGTTAAGGTTTGTGGCCGAACGCTGCACTAAGTCTCGAAGAACGGTTGGAAGCGGTTCGCTCTCTGCTCTTGTGGATTCAGCTTCGACTTCGCATTGGAGGATGGACACCACGGGTTCAAGGACTCCTACTTCCATTCCTTTACACACTTTCTGTTCCAAGTCCTTCAAATTGACCACTCTGACAGATGCGTTCGGCGTCCCAGTTCGAATCAGTGTTCGTCCTATCAGTATGGCTTTCTGTGTCAAATCCGGGTTTTTGGCTTCTACTATCCCCACCAAACCATCCGCACCTTCGCCGTCGATGTTTATTTTGAGAACTACCTCGGATCTAGCAGGTAGTAATCGGTCTTCTGCTACGATGACCTTTCGAAGACCGTACTCTTTGGTGGGGTTTGTCATCACCAACTCTTCCTTGCCGATGCGTAAAATGCCGGAGCCCAAATCCAGATTAATTTTGTTTCGTTCAAGAAGATCCAATCCAATGATCACGTCGTCGGCGACATCGGCTACCAGTGCCCTGTGTCGAAGGCATACTTCTCCCAATCTCAATTCGATGTCGCATTCTCCTCTAATCGGCGCTGTTTCTCCGGTAACCGTGGTCAAACGTAGCTTCCTCTGCAGGGGACGGATTCTCCACTCGTTAACGATATTCGGGCGGATTATGGTCTTAGAAGCTCCCGTATCGACCACCATTCTAACCTTCTTGTTGTTGATGTGACCTTCGACGAATAAGGACTTGCTTCCGTTTAGTTGGGAAACGACGATTTCTGCTGGGGCTTGGTGGGGAGAAGCCAACTTGCGCCCCTCAAAGTTGGCTGATCTTAGTTTCCCGACTGCTGTCGGTCCGCACGGCGTTCTTCGGCCGGGCAGTCTCGCCGTAAATGTCCGTGCCTTCCACATTCCCAGCACCTTGGTCTTCCTTTGTTTTGGCCACAGTCTCGGGAAAAGTGACCGACCTTCCCGCATTCCCAACATTTGGCCGATTCTCTCTTGTCGTTGATGGTAGTCTTCTTGACAGTTTCGACGCATTCTTTAATCAGCCTCGTAACTTCATTCTTGTATTCGTCGTCTTCAACAGCTGTTTGGCGTACACGCACGTGCCCTTTGGAAGCTTGTTTTGCAGCTTCGAATTCTAAGGCGTGCGCCAGTGCGTCACTCGCAGTCTTGTGGCGGGCCAAACGGAGAACTTGTTGTAAGTCGGTGTCCCTTACACCATCGACGAATGTTTGGACTGCTAGTTGGTCTGCGAAGTCCTGCGGAGCGGTAGGATAGGCCAATCTAACTAGACGTTCCACATCGGCCTCGAACTCCTGTAGATTTTCTGATGTCTTCTGATTGCGACACTTGAGTTGGGTTTGGTACACTTGTTGCAAATGTTTGTCGCCATATCTCATTTCAAGTCGCTCTAACAGCGCAGAGAAGTCCCGTTGTTGGCGCTCTGGAATACCTTGAAGGACGTCCAATGCTTCTCCTCGCAGAGCTATGACCAGCGCCGTTGCTTTCTCAAAATCGTTCCAGTTGTTTGCTTCTGCCGCTGCCTCGAACTGTCGTTTGTATACAGACCAGCAAACTTTTCCGTCGAAAGTCGGTGGTTTAATTCTAATCGTCTTCGCAGTGTCTTCGGACTTTACTTCACTTGCCGGTTTTGTGTTCTCGAACTTCTGTCGCATCTTCTCTACTTCCTTTTGTACTTCTTTCAACTCATCTCTTAGCTTCTCTTGTTTCGCTTCCACTTCTTGTCGTACTTCCTTTAATTCTTCTTGTACTTCGGTTCTGACTTCCTTCAGCTTTACCCTCAATTCTTCTTGCATCGCTTCCATCTTTTCTTGTCCAGCTTCTATTTTATTCTTCAATTCTTCTTGTGCCAATTTCATTTCGTCCTGTCCAGCTTCCATTTTATTCTTCAATTCTTCCTTCATTTCTTCCTGGCCTGCCTTCATTTCTTCCTGGCCTGCCTTCATTGCCTTCATCATTTCCATTAAAGCCTTTATTTGTTCTTCCATTATCAATGATTGTTTTCTTGTTACTGGCATAAGGCTTCAAAATTCTTCTTCTCTTCGGACCTCTTCTACGATCTGTCGCACTAACTTTCTTCGGGAATCTTCAATTCCCTTACTATCCCACTCCTGACACCAAATGTGACGTGTTCGGTCACAGAAAACACAATTAACAAAACAAAACAACGAGTTTATTTAATTACTAAAATTAATTTGACTACACTACAATTATGAACAAGTCCGCACAATTTATTTCACTAAAAATCACTTTTTAATCGCCGTTCCGGTAGACACTATTTATCGTTCTCTATGAACACTATCGCCTCTATGGTTCGCCTGTATCGCCTATCGATCGCTTTGCATCAGCTGTTACTGTAAACTGTCAACTAACTCGGTGTGAGTGTCTCGTCCGCTTTTATAGTCTTCTCAGCCTTTTTCTAGGGTATTCTACAGCCGTCTAGTATTCCAATTGTTTTCCCATTGATCTTTGCTGGTGTTTTCTAGATGTTTCAGGAAAGCCGAGAATATTCCTTATGTAATCAGGGAAGATGTTCATTAATTATGCTCACACCAACTTAATTGGCAAGTACTCGTAACAATATATATTTAAGTATAAAGAGTCTTCCTTATTTTTTCGCAATATGTTCTACTGTTTTGTGGAATTAATGATGGCGCCAGTTGGTTTTTGAGATACGATATAGGGTGGAATGGAAAATTATAACTTTCGAGTTAATTTTTAGTTATCTTTAAACGAAAAAAGTAAACATGTATTCTCAAATATTTTGTCAATAGAATTCAATGGTGTATTCCATTCGTTTTTTAGTTATGAAGCAAAGATAAATCGTGTTGTCTACTTGACGTTTCACAGTTCATTCATGACATCAGTTATAATTCTGAAGAAGCCGACTGAGTGAGCGGTGAAACGTCATATCAAGTATGAACAAACGACATCCAGGGCAATACCCGGAAGATTATGGACGACGGCCGTGAACGCCTATACTACCCAATGGAACGTCCTGTATATTGTTCTTTATATGTGTCAAAAATTTATAGTTGTATGCAATTATTTTCAAAAACAAGATCAGAATTTAAGATTTTCTAAAAGTTTTTCCTGTGCCCAATTGTATGTAGTAAGTTATGGCTAAAATTCACTACAAACTTAATCCGTGTTTTTTTTATTTCATTTTGCCCCCATAAGAAGAAATCTAAAACTGAAAGACCCGGAGACCGAGGGGACCATCATACAAGTCCGTAAGTACCAATCTAGCTTTGAGGAAAGTTATTATTGTCTAAAAATGCCCTTAAATAACCAGAGTTGTTGTTTGAGGCAGGCACAGTCTTGTTAAAAATAAAAAGCACTGTACGAGACCGATGGAATATTTTCCATCAATTGTGGAATAACTTCCTCAAGTATTTATGGTACTGATGCACTATAAAAACTGCTTCGTCAATTCTTTTTCACAAATTAAAATGTAATCAATGATTAAGAATTGAAAATTAATAAACATCTTTTAGACAAAATTTGAATGTTTTACATCTCTAGTATAATAATTACTTAGATATATGGCTTTAGTTTGTAAAAAATTTTAGCAATAGCTTACTACTTACAATTGGACACAAGAGAAAAGTTTAGAAAATATTAAATTCTGAGTTTGTTTTCCAAAATAACTGCATACAACTAGGTATATATCTTTGAAAAGCCCTCATTATGCTTAATACATATAAAAAATAATATACCTACAGGGAATTACAGCTGAATGGTGAAAAAACCAAAATAATAGTGTCTGGCGAAGTAAGAGGCAGGAAAAGAAAAGAGAAAGAGGAATTGAGATGGAAGGGAAAGGTGATAGAAAGGGTTAAAAAATGCAACTTTGGGGTACATGCAGACAGAAAATAACAAAGACGATGGGCACATAAGTAACCAAGCAGCTAAAGCTAATGCATTGCAGGGGAGAATATGGGAAATAGGACAAAAATTGTGCAGAAAAAACTGGGAAAGAAGGGTGGTACTTTTTAAAACGTTGGTAAAATGCATTGTCTTTTATGGAGTCGAGATATAGGGATGGAAAGAGTATAGAACAGTAGAAAATATTTATAAAAGGTATATAAAATGGTGTTGCTCTTAGAAAGAAGTACCCCAGACTACATTTTAAAAGGGAAACAAAATGTGGGACAATGATGGAAGATACAAGAAGAAGGGTTGTAAAATATGAAGAAAAATTGGGAGAATTAGCGGAAGGGGACATAAGAAAGGAGACATGGAGAAAAAGGGTATTGGGGATCGGCACAAAAAGTAAATATGATGTGGAAAGGGATAAAGCTTTAACAGAAATGGCAATAAGTAAAGAACAAATAGAAGAGTGGAAAGAAAAGGAATTGAATGTTAGTAGGATGGTGGGGAAAAGATGTAATGTAATTGTAAGAGGTGAATATTTCAGAAAAGTTTAGGAATCCAGATACGCGAAAGGTATGAGGGAGTTTATTTGGGTAGAATGGCCAGGGGATGAGGTGCCAGGATATCTAAGAGAAGGAAAAAGTATAAAGATAATAGCTAGATTCAGAATGGGGAATGAGTGTAATGAGAATAAGTTTTGGATAGAAGCAAGTAAGAGATTGTGTAGAGTATGTGGAGAGAAGAGTGAATCAATGGAACATGTATTAGAAGAAGTAACGGGGAAGAATGAGAGGGAGGAACTTGAAAGGATAATAAATACGGATGGTAGTGGTCTGTCCCTATTGAAGCAAATTTTAAAAAGAAGAGGTGTGGTAAGGGGGGAGGGAAAATACAGGAAAAATGAATATAAAGAAAAAGGAAGGAAAGTGCCTAGTGTAAATATTTAAATTTTTGTAGGTTGGAGAATATAATATGTTTCTTTTTTTTTTTATTTGTGTATGGAAATGTAAACATAACCTTTTCGTTTCAATAAAGCTCTTACTACTACTAATATACAGGGTATTCCATTTAAAACACATATGGATTCTATGGAAAGAAATACTTGAGAATACGTTTTAACTTCTTCAAAAAGTTTAAACTGAAATACGAAGTTGTCTCGAATGTTATACTTTTCCACATCAATCATTACCTCAAAAACCAAAGGTATATCAAAATTCTGCTGGCGCCATATTTGATAAAAAAAATAGGTAGCATATTCTCGCGAAAATCCGAACCCTCTATCTTTAAAAATAAGATAAATACCCCGCAAAAGTGTTGATATCTTGGGATATCCTGTACTGTAACTTGCAAGGTAAGGAACCCACTGGGTGATTAGCGGGATTCATCGGAACACCTGCAATGTGCCCCTATAAATTGCTGCTACAAGGGCGGCAATTCAATTCGGTTCTAGCGACGCGACGAGACATTTTAAGCGACATTGAAAAACGAGAAAGCTATTAAGTAAGCGATACAGAAATTATAAGGTGATTAGTTAGTAATATTGGTATTATTAAAAGAACAAATTAGTGTTAGAAGCGAAAGATGTCTATTAAGGAAATAACGTTTAGCTATTTTTGTTGTTATTATTTTATAATATCGACAAAAGTCGAAATTTATTCTGGTAGCCACCAATTTGCGTATCCATTGAATCCCTTAATTTATCTTCATCGTAAAAGTATCTTTAAGATAATATTAACGGCATCTTCCCCATTTTAAACGTAATCCCTTTTCGAAAATTAATTATGTAAATTTAGTTACAAGCCGTTTAGCAATTTCTGATTGGTGTAAATTTTCTCGCCGTTGAAATTCGTCGTAATTTTCGCTGTGTTTAAATTAGGCAATGAATCACTTGGAAGTCATCGACAGTCGAGATGTCGAGAAAATGGAATCAGTTTCCTCGCCGGCTTTACTAATAACTGAAAACTCATACAGTCGTACCAACTGTGGAAACTTGTTGTTTGCACTGTCACGCCTCACCGAGAATCATAAGAGTTTGAGCTTTCAATTTTTGAAAGTCGAATTTATTATTCATAAGCTCCGCTTTCGGCACTTTCCGTTTGTTCTCCTGAGCCACGAATTATATCTTCCCTTACATCTCAGTGTCAACTTGAATTAGCATTTTGAATAGCTGACGAATTCTCATACTAATACCCACTCTGTCTCTCAGCCTTTGCGCTAATTCAATTTGTTAAACTTGTTGATTAGATCGTGAGCCCTGGGTTAACATTGTTATGGGAAACTTATCAATCTACACTTAGACGACTTATCCAGAGTCACGGCATTACGGGATGATACGTGATTTGCATAAATAACAGAAGATATGTAACGTATTATTACAACAAATTCACAAAATGGTGTCAGTCAAAAACCATTTAAGAATTACTTGGATTATTTAAAATTTATTCAAATTAAAGAAAAGTATTCGAGAATGTCTAGACCATGCACGGAGAAAAATAATTATGCTTTTATTATTTGATGAGTCAAGCAAAATTTTTGTAGTAAATAATACTAGAATTCTCATAAAATGTACTTAGTGGTATAAAACAATTTTTCATTCTTTCTAATAATTAGTATTAGAATAATCAAGGTAAATAAGTCAAAATTTTTTTTCTCTACCTCTCGATTATTTTATCGTGTCGTAAAGAAAAAATACTAGAATGAGAATAGTTTAGTAAAATTACTGATAAGAACTTTAAAAAATGTTTTCTAATCAAGTCAATTTTAATAGAATTCAGTCTCAACACCGAACGTAGATTTACTAGACATTTCTAGTAAAATCTCCTTGAGCGTCTTGGTCATCCATATTGTGACGTGTTCAGTCACGGAAAACACAATTAACAAAACAAAACAATGAATTTATTTAATTACTAAAGTTAATTGGACTACACTACAGTTATAAAGAAGTCTACACAATTTATTTCACTAAAAGTCTTTTTTCCCGCTCGCCTCTACTGTAAACACTCGCTATAACGTAGACACTATCTATCTATCGCCTGTTGTTCGCCTATCGATCGCTTCGCTTCCAAACATCAGCTGTTCACTGTCAACTAACTCGGTGTGTGCCGTTTCCGCCTTTTATAGTCTTTTCAGCCTCTTTCTAGGGAATTCTACAGCCTTCTCGTAATCCAATTGTTTTCCCATTGATCGTTGCTGGTGTTTTCTAGTTATTTCAGGAAAGCCGGGAATATTCCTTATGTATTCAGGGAAGATGTTCGTTAATTATGCTCACACCAACTTAATTGGCAAGTACTCGTAACAATATAATTGACAGTTTTTTTAGTCATGTTTGCTAGAATTCTAACAATATTTTCATAATTGTTTTTTCCGTGTGGGATAAGTTAAATGTTTTGGATATCGTTCACATTAGAAGACATTATGATATCCGGGCTTGATGGCCGTGGTCTAGGATTGTTTCGCCTTCGGTGAGAACACCGATGAAGATTTTTATCCGACGTTTCGCCAACAGCTGTGACTAGCATCCTTAGGGAAGGAGAAATAATCCTAGACCACGGCCAACAAACCCGGATATCAGAATTTCTTCTGATAACGCCGGCCGTGAAAGTCTTTCATCGTTCACATTGTTTAAAAATGTGCAACAACATCCTGAACAGTATATTCTGAAATACTACGCTTTTCATTAAAAATTTGAAAAAGTTGAAAGCTTCGGTAAATAGTTCGAAAACCTTTTTACTTTTTCTTCGCGAGCTTTTCATCCAAAAATTTTCAAAGAATTCACAGAGGTGTCTTAAAGCGTGAAGAAATTTCATGATTTTTTTCGGGTAAATGTTTTAATCCGCCAGAACTCACTCAATGTGAAAAATTTGAAAACAAACTATGTACATATGTGATAACAAAATTTTTCGAATTCAATTTGTTTGGCAGTATTATCTTTCTCTACAATTAGTTGCTCTATTAAAAAAAGTTTTTCGGATGATTATTTTAATTGATAAAAATAGGCAAAAGTAGGTACTATTAGAGCATCCGCTGTCAAATAATCGGCTACAAATCTTAATTGAATGAAATAAAAACAAGTGGTTATGTTTCACCAATTTATTAGTCTAACTCGACAAATTTGTTTCGGTAGTAACTACCATTATCAAGAGTATTACGTACTAAAGTTTACAAAGGTGTTTTAACAAATTTATAAGTTATAATTGTCACCTATATAGGAGGAGTAGGGAGTTCACTGAGTCCAATTCTGTTTGGCTGTTGACTGGGTTAAGATTTTGGAATTTTGCTTTTTTAATTTTAAGGTTTTCTAATAGTGTGAGTTTTTTGCTTTTATATACATTGAATCAAAACTTTAACTTTATTCAAGTCGATATTATGATTATTAATAGAGCAATGCTCAGAAAATCCTGTTTTTCTATCTTTTTTATTAATGCTGCTATATGTTCTTTTAAGCACGTGTTTATAGCTCTCCCACTTTGACCTATATAGGTGGCATCGCAAGAGTTACAAAATAACTGATATTTACCACTTTTTTCTTTAATATCTTTCTTAGGTTTGTTATTTACTAAGAGGCTGTTTATTGTTTTTCTGTTGGTTTCTATTGCACAAATATTGAATTTTTTTAATCTATTTTTTAATTTAAACGAAACATTATGAATATAATTAAGGGAACAATATTTTTGAAACATAACCACTTGTTTGTATTTCATTCAATTAAGATTTGTTAAAATTTTTACAAGTGCACCGAAAAAAAATTATATATTATTAAAATCGGCTACAAATTTAATTTATCAAAATATCGTCTTAAACATAAAATTAAAAAACGTTAAGCAGTGATACAATTTTACAACAATTATTGTCGGTTTCTTGAAATAAATTTCCTATTATTAAAACCAATCTGTGTGAAACATTCTGCCGAAAAGTCGTTGCTCGTGTTCAAATCGGCATAATTTTTCCACCCCCGTGGGTTCAAATGGCACCGCACTTAAACAATCCGACCACTTGTTCGTAATCGGTCGAAAGGATCGTAAAATTTCAAGTGGAACGCGACAGATGTACACAAGGGAGACAAAAACGGGCTCTGACAGACTGAAGAAGAGATCAGAGACGAGACTTTGGATTTAATTGTTCCCATGCAAATTAAGAATCTTCGTTATACGGCCAGGGGGGCTGGGAGGTAAAAGGAAACGTTAACGAAAAGAGAGCCGAGAGCTCGCTCATAGATGAAGGGGTTTAAAGGGCACTATCGTCGCCACGTTCCCTTATCAATTCATTGCTCGCCGTCTCGCATTGTCAACGGCTTCAATTGTTATCCTACTCTTCCTCCCTCACCACCCCAGTCGTAGTAGGTTACGTAATTGTCTGAACGGTATTCTCTCGGCGTGATTGTGCCGTCGTCGACGCTGCACAACGTTTCTTTGTTGTATTCGCGTCCTCCTGTTCCTCCTTCTCGGGCAAAGGCCTCTTTGATCGTTTGGCGTTGGGAGGGCCACAATAAGCCGCGGTGTCAAAACGCTCCCCCTTTCCCTTGTTTGCTTGTTCGCCGAATTGACGCGCGTAAGCACACGTAGACGACTTATTCGTACCTACAAACCTACCGATTAAAATTAAACGAGCTATGATGGTGCGTTGCCTCAAAATTAATTCCGACAGCGATACGGCCAGGAATAAATTAATTGGAAGGAGTTTCGTCGGGTGCTTGAAACTCTTAGTGGAATGAAAAGAGAGGGTACACTTTTTATACCCATTTAAATACACTAATAAGAAGGATATTTAATTGCCATCGAAGTAAATTTTCTCATTGTTTGTTAGGTCTTATTTTTTTATATGCACCTATTAACTAAGTGTGTTAATTTACTGAAAGAGAGAGTTACTTGTTTGTAATGGACTCTAGTTGTTTCTCGAAGGGATACGATGTTGAAATAACAAAATCGAAGTGTTTAAACTTAAAATATAATATCGTCAAAATATTCTCAAAACGGACAAAAATTCAGCGAAGTTATTGAAGAATTAGCAAACTGTCGTGAAATTTAAATTTAACTGTCTTTTTCTCTTATGCTCTATCTTCGAATAATTACCCTTTTAAAAGTTTTTTTTTCCTCCCCCTAATTACTGTCGACTATAAATGTATACTAGTAGTTCATTACAATAGAATCGCTAAAATTAATGATAAGCGACTTTCTAATTGGTTTTCTCATAAAACAGGAATGTTAAATATTTACTTATCTAATTGTAAGTAAAATTAGGATTTAATTGTCGTTGAATGAAATAAGTCTTATTTGTTATTGATATTGTGATAGCTACAAATTTGAAGTCTAAATTTACTATACAAAGTATTAGAAATACACTAGGCCGCACTGTATATTATCCAAAAATAGTTCCAGAAATTCTCAAGGGGTGAGAAAAGTCTTTTTATTGCTTTATATTATCACACCGACGTTATTCTTAGCTTAATTAGGGTAGATGTTAGGAAGCTAAGAAAACATTTACAACAACATTTTAGAGGCCGTTCATAAAATACATTCTCATACAAGGGGGGGGGGGGTATTGCTGAGTGTGACAAGGGGGGACAGAGAGTCAACGGAAACGTGACGTTCGCCGTTCATCAAAAAATTTTACTGACTTTTTACAGAATCCTTGGACTTCTGATAAATAGAAATATTATTTATTTGTTCGTTACAAAAGATATTTACTATTTTATTTAAATTTTATAATAAATATTAAAGAAATATTTTTGACTAACAAATTTGTGTATTATTAATCAAAATTTATCATGTTCAGGGGGTTTTATGAACAGCCCCTTATGATAAGGTAAAAATAGTAAAAACATTGCTTTTCACCCCTCAGAATTGTTGTAATGTTTGCTTTGAAACATCTATAGGAGCGGGTAAACCGGATTGTTGGCGTGGCGATTGCATGCCGTGGCGACGCTCGCCATGCACAAGCGCCTGTGCGATTCTCTTCCCACTCGGTTTGACGGTGTCGTTTACTATAGTAAACTAGAAGATGGAAGTGAATTAATTATGTTAGTTGTATACATTTCACCTAATAAAAAATGAAAGATGCTTCATTTTTACATGAGAAATTATTTCCGTACCGTCCCAAAGGTTGAATAATTATTAAAACCAATAAAGATAGACTACCATTGATTTTAGCTGGAGATTTCAGTGTAGATTTTGCTAAAGATGAATCAATGCCATTAATTACTTTCCTCCAAAAAGAATTTCAATTGCAAATTAACAACAATCCAAGAGAACCTACCACCAGATATGCAACAACAACAACAATAGATGCTGTATTTATTAGATGTCTTGATAATGTTATGTCCAATACTTTTGTAACACACTTCAGTTATCCTCGACCAATTATCACAGTTGTGCTGTCAGAGGCAACTTCGAATATAACTATTACTGAAGTCACTGATTAAAAGAATTGAATTGTCGCAACTTGAAATAAATTTTTGAATTTTTAATTTTTGTATTTAATAAAAATTTTATTAAATAGTGATCGTTTTGTGGAAAAAAATCGTAATATTTGATTTTTTTCATTATGCCATATTTAGTTCCTGTCGTAATATTGTCTTTCATGCATATTACTTGTGCAAACTTGATGTTTTACACCTGCCAGGCGTCCCGTGACGGCTCACATTTTTTTTTTCTTTTTTTTATGAAAGCATAAGTTTGTTACAATGGACTAGTTTTTAATTTTATTTTGAATAGTTGCTACATGCTAAAATAATAAATTTATTTTACTGAAAACATTTCACGAAGAGTCATTTTTTCATTTATGTATAGCGTATGATTTTAAGTTAAAGTTTATTCTTCGCAAAAAATCAAAACAAGGCGCTATTATTTCTGCAAGTCACTGCTTTAGATGCAACAAAAATATTTTCGTTTTCAAGCCAAACACATGGTAGTGATTCAGTTGTGTTGCATCGAGATCGGTTGGGCTCGGTTGGGGAGTAAAGAAACAACACAACCAACGTAAAGAACGAAAGAATCGTTTTATAAAATAAGTGAACGATCGGTATCCGTATTATGTACGACATTATCCGGCCGATGAAAAATTCATGTGGCTAAAAGCCTGGAAACGAAGCCGTCTCTAGTCGACGTCGTTGTATCCGGACTTTTGACAGGTAAAATGTCGACAATGGCAACAATAACTGATTCAGTTAGACCTTCCTTTTCCGCGTTAGGTAAAGAAGTATATGCTGATTCTCTCTGTTTATTGCTGATTTTTAAAATCGAATGCTTTTCTTGTAGAGAATAAACGAAAAGAAGAGGGACAGTCGTCCTTTAAATCTCAGGAAAATAGTTTTTCTGTTTACTAACAAAAGTAGGCCTCTTACTAGGTCACTATTAAAGGTAAAATAAATAACTGATTATTTAATAAAGTCGATGCTACGAAAATTTCTTTTTCCCCAAAAATTGTTCCCTTTTGTCAGTTTCATTCCACAGAAAATTATTAAGTTTTGACTGGGGTTTCACAAAGACGAAATGTTTTAAGATCAACCTTCAAATCGTGTCTTGGCTTGAAAATCAAAATCAACGGATTAATTTTTCTTGCATAAAAATTATTATTTCTTACCTTTTAATTACCAGCAAAGCATAAAACCCTAATTCGTAAAATGTAGTTGTTGATAAAACCATAAGATTATAGCGTAAGGCGATTTCTCAAACTTTGATGTAACTTTATTCCAAAAGCTCTCAAGTGAATGAGATTTAAATGTGTCCTTATAGTTTCTATCATTTTGAAATTCACTGAGTTCTTCCTGGTGTTGTTCCTTCCAACACTATGCTATATTCTACATGTACAGCATTTGCCTAAATGATCCAAGGAAACCACAGAAAAAAAAAAATAGCGGCCAAGTGCGAGTCGAACTCGCGCACCGAGGGTTCCGTACAAACGTGTATATATGTCATGTAACTAAAAATTTAAGGTTTTCGGAAGTTTTCCTTTATATGTGCTATAAAACATTGCTTCATGCCAAATTTCAAGATTCTAAATCGACTGGAAGTACCCTTTAGGTTTTGATTCCCTTGCGAGTAGTTGCGAGTTTGAAAATATGCGGCTTAAATTGCTGTTTCTTTTGATTGCGTTGACATAGAAGTTTGATTTTGTTACAGCTTAAAGGTATTAAAGACCTGATTATTTGATATGAATTTCAATTTAATACCTCTACGCGTTCATGAGGAAAGGGGTAGTAACTTTAAAATTATTAAAAATATTTTTATTATATGATGTAACTAAAAATTTACGGTTTTCGCAATTTTTCCTTTATCTGTGCTATAAGACGTTGCTTCGTACCAAATTTCATGATTCTGAGTTCACGGGAAGTACCCTGTAGGTTTTGATTGGAAAATTTGCGGAAATTTGCGGCATAAACGGCTGTATCTTTTGATTGCGTCGGCTTAGAAGTTTGATTTTTTCATAGCTCCAAGGGACAATAGACCTCAGTATTTGATATAAATTTTAGCTTGATACCTCCACGAGTTCCTTAGAAAAAGGGTCTTGACAAACGGACGGACGGACGGACAACGAAGTGATCCTATAAGGGTTCCGCTTTTTCCTTTTGAGGTTCGGAACCCTAAAAAGACCAGAACAGGCGGCCCTGGAACTGAACCGGTGACCTCCCGAATGCAAAGCAATGATCCTAGACGATTAGACCATGCCGCTCGGTTTATAAGTGTGTATGAACTCGAACTCAACTGAAAAGTGGCTGTTACTAACTATAACATTTCTTTACATCCCTAAAAATGTTTTCTATTCAAATAAATATACATAACACACATAATAACACATTAAGCTAAAAAAATAGTCATATTGGAAAAGTGAAACAGGTACATAATTTTTGTACAATGAGGACACGTGATAACTCTGTATATTTTCTCTGGTGTATTTCCATTTCGTACTGTCTTATTTCATATCGCGTAAATATTCTTCCTAATAAGTTACATTACTATGAAATAAATCTATTTACTTATATAGTAAATAGTTCAATCTTCTTAGAAATCAACAGAGATTTGAAACAAATGTCTGTTTAGTTCAGGTGATATTTTTTTATTCATCTTGACTTATTAATCAAAAAATCAAGAAATTATTTTTTTCATTCTTTAGGATCACAAAGTTAGGGTATTTAAAGACAACACTAATGAAGTAAATGTTGTCATGTTCTTATCATTTCCTTATACATAATGTTTTATTGTGTTAAACTTTTTTTTAGGTGTTAGTTTTTGTAAAATACATAATTTAGTTATTATAATTTTACCTATTTGATTACTTATACGATGAACGGAATGAAATGGAAATGGGCTCAGGTTTCAGGTACACATTTGGGTCGCGGTACGAAATATGAAATTTAAAGGTATTGGTACGAAATGAGACGGTGCGAAACGGGAATAAGCCTTTTTTAATGCCACGAACACAGTATAATTGTTTTCTCCAATTTTGTTTAACCATAAAGGTACCAAGTTTATCATTAAAGATAAATATATTTGCAACGTCTTGTAACTGTTTTTTATAAGTTCAATTTATTTAAATGTGTGAAAATGTAAGCCCTTGCGAAAATTGAAATATATTTTTGGGCCATATTTTTGACTACTGTGGACCACTGCTTAGCAACCACAAAATTCTAAAAGTATTTTTCTTGGTCTTGTCTCGATAGTTACATTGATGCTCTTGTCTTGATCTACTCTTAAATCAAAAACTCTTTAAAATCAAGAGTCTCGTAAAAGCATAGTCTTGATTCATAAGACATGGTAATATCTTGGATTTATTAGTACTTTTATGAGAAGTAAAGGATCTTGAAATAAGATTCTTAAATTGAATAGTTTCGACCTTAACTTAATGAAAGAATTTTGAATAATATTACCTTCAATAACAATAACTTTATATTTTGAAATAGGTATGTGGATGATAATGGCAATGACAATGGATTTTAATGTGCTTTACCGGTACAAACAGACAACTGGACATTTTTCTAAAATTTATAAATATTAAATTTACTATCAAACTAGAAAATAATAATAGCATTAATTTTTTAGACCTAACAATAACTAAAAGTAATAATAAATTCAGTTTTTCAATATATCACAAACCAATACATTGAAATGCAACTATACATAACATTACAAAAAATAAATGTAATAAAACAAATAGCACACAACAATGGTTATGATCCGTCCATTATACATAAAATAATTTGTAAAAAACAACAAAAATTAGCCTTACAATCTATTTACCCTACTACAATAACTAAAAATAAAATATACGATACATTAAAAGAGCCATTGTACATCACATGATCAAGTCCAGTCTACCACACACTCACCCCGCTTCACGGAGCCGGCAAAGTAAGTTTTCGGCAACAATAATAGACGGACGTTTCTAATCTCGTCGCGTGGCTCTACACGGAAATGATTGCCAAAGCACATGCATTCTCGTCTTTGAATTGTTACTTTAGATAGTCTCCTCAAACGCAGCAGCACTTCCTTTATAGTAAATTGCTTTTGCATATACTTATTTACTACAATTACACAGTTACAAACTATATACATATAAAATGCATAAGAATTGTCGTACAATCGTGGATATATTTGCAACTCAAAAACAATTAATTAATTATAGATTTTTTGGTACTTTTTCTATTTTTTTTTAGTTGAACTTATCATCCACTCTGCAGGCATTTATATCCCATACACTGGAGCAATCTGTCATTGCTAACTTTCTTTCAACAAAAGTTCTGTGCAAAATTGTATATTCAGGGGTGAAGAGCGCTCTTAACATATTTAAGCCCATTTACAAATAAAATTCGCTCTTCCATAGAAAAATATTGTCTTAATATTGCATTTAAATGGAGTTTTTCAGTAAAAAATACACAAAACAATGATAAAGATAGTGTAGTAGTAAAAAAATGCTCCGAAGTTTACAAACTAACATGTAGGTTTTGCCCAAAAGTATATATTGGACAAACAGGAAGAAATATTTAAAAACGTATTTCCGAACATAAAAGTAGTTTTTTTAAAAAAAATTATGTGAACTACATAATAGATCACAATTTTAACGACAAATTTGAAATATTACATATCTGCAATAAAAGCAAACAATTAAATCTCATAGAAAAGTTAGAAATAAATAAATTTAAAAAACAGAGCTTAATTTTAAATGACCAGAGAGAAGGAAATAATTCCCCTGTCCTTAATCTTTTTTAATGTTATATCCAACCCCAAATGCAATCTAGTATTTAAGATGTGATGCGTCACTTTAGGTTTAGTAAAAAATACTCACTATCCGAAGAAGCCCAAAATTTTGGCAAAACATGTTACATTAAACAAATTTTGTGAAAATCTACTTCGTGAAGATTCTTAAGTTTAACCTAATTATTCAATTTATCAGACCATATGTTATCATTCTTTCCAAATATCGAATGCTTTTTCCATTCCATTCCATAGTGTCTTCCAATGTTTGGTTGCAACTGGGCTGTACGTAATGAAAACCGTGTTAAAAGCAAAATAATTAATCGCGACCGAACACGGGCATGATCTTGTAAATGTAGATGGGGTGCTCTTTTATGTCATTACGCTGTTAGCAAGAAGGAATTTACAGCAAACACACCACCACCATAGCATCATCATAGCATCGCGTCGCGACGACGAACGATGTTTTGTCAGCTGATCCAATCAGACGACACGCCTCCTCGCATATTCATCAGCCGTGTGGATAAGCAAAGAAGATGGTCTGTAGCTGTTACTATCTGTCATCGTTGCTCAGCATCATCGTCTACTACGGAACGGCGAGGACAAAGCTGCAGCCGACGATAAAGGAATGTTTACTCAACTTCGGAACGGTAATTAAGCGCACCTATTTGCATGCCTGATTAGATCCTACACCGGACCGGATTATAACCACTACGTGGCATCCTTGTTTGACCACAACTAATTAGTTCTCCTTTCCAAGAATACTGTTCTAACATAATTGTGCTTGAGGTACCTACCCGGTTCGATTATAAGAATTCTGCCCTCATCCTGGAAACTTTATATCCCTACTACATTTTCCTATTACGGATTGTTATTGGTGAAAATACATACCTGCGTACTAGGAGTCAGAATTTTCCATAATTATTGATCGGTAATTCATAGTTTTTAGTTTTGAAAATTTTATATATACTTGGCCCATGGACATACTCGTAAATCTATCTCATGAAAATAAAATAGGCTGTAGAATTCTTCTCTTGGTTCTAGAGAGATCAAGACCGATATAAAAATCGAAACAAGATCAAAAGAATCACGTCAATAGATTTAGTCAAGAGCCTCCTCTCCTAGATTACGTAATAAATGTTTTAGGCGCTACCTAAATGAATGTTTGTCTTTATCCTAAGTTACGCACCTCGCTAGATTTTTATTATTAAGCTCCTCCACGTTTATTAAAAAATTAAAAATTACGGGAAACTACATGCATACAGTGTACAGGTTCATAAATAGGTACTTACTTAATATACATGGTGGGTAACTGAAAACAAGCCAAGGACCTTTTTGTGTGAAAGAGATCCTTTGAACAGGTCAAATTAGTTTGGAAGTGGATATATTTTGATTGGATTAGCTGTGAAAAGAGAAGAAATAATGTGATCATATTAAAAAGATCAAGAGGGGCGAAGCCAAGGTGATAACATATGGGAAATGGTGAAAATAAGATGTAGGGAAGTAACAAGGAAGAGTGATTTAAAGAAAATGGAGGAATACGATGAAGCTTATGAGGAGAGATTGGCAGGTGGGGACTGGTGCCTAGAAATTTTCAAGGAAGAAGGAGTATAATTGTGATAGCTAAATTTAGAACAGGGAACGAATGCAGAGAGTGTAAATTTTGGTATAAGGAGGAGGGTAGGAGATATAGATTGTGTGATAGGGAGGTAGAATACTTAAGGCATGCAATGAGGGGATGTGAGGGAAGAACGAAGACGGAAGAATGTGTGGAATTGTTGAATAAGGACTGAAGTGGGTTGAGCGTATTAAGGGAAATATTGGGAGCGGCGAAAATGAAGTGACAGAGATGGGGAGTTTCAAGGGAAGGCACAGTGGGGTGTAAAACTTTAAACGATATTTTTGAATACTTATGTTGGGGAATACTGGTATAGGATTTGCATTGGGGTGGGTTTAAAGGGAGGTGGGAATGACCTTATATTATTCTTGATGGATGCAATTCTTTGTATCAGAATTGGTGGTGATTTATGTTTCTTGCTTATATATAAAGTTTTGTTAATAAAACTATTTTGTATTAAAAACCTTCCCCTCCAAAACCATTTTGACCTGTTCAAGAGAAATCTAAATCTTAATTTTTTGTATAGAAAAGCTCTCTGGCTCGTTTTGATGTTTAAAAGATATTTTTCATATTTGGTTTTGAAGTGAAACTTCTTTGGGCGCGATGAGAGTAAAATCTCAAGGCCATGAAACGACACATTTCGTAACGATTCGTCTCACGAAGCTATGACAATAGAAAAGCGCGCATGCGCATATCGGTATTATAGTCAGCTGTTAGTGACCGGCATCTCATAGCAGTTATATTACAGTAAATGTTTTTTTAACAACAATTAATATTTATTTAAGAGTGAGTATTATTATGTACTAATTTTAATTCCTTGTAGTTATTGATAGTTTACGGTTTCTTAAGCACTTGGAAAAATAAACGGAGGCGAAAAGAATTTGAATGTGTTAAAACATAAATCCTGAAAATTCTCGTACTCTCTTTTCCTTTCACCAAACATTACTTATTCGTTATAAAGGTATAGAGATCGCCAAAGAATTTTCACTTCTTTCACGTGTACTGAGTTGCACACGATTAATTTTTTTTTTTATATTTTTTAAGCGAAATTTTGTAACAAACGGTACATTTGAGCCTCTAGATAAAAATTATTTTATGAGTTCTTTGTCACTGTTCAATTTTAACTTCCATCCCTTGAAAAGCTAAGAAATGAATTAAAAAACAAAAATCTGAAAAAATTAGGGTACAAGGAGAAAATGTTTAAAATTTTTATTTTCGAGGTCCTGCATAAATTTCGTGAATTGGAAAAGCAAACCGTCTCTTAACAAAAAGGTTATCAAAAGTGTATTTTTAATTTATAAAAGACTACTGAAGAGGGAAGAAAACATTAAAGATCGAGACAAGATTAAAAGAAAAATCACGTCGAAAATCAATAAGTCTCCTGTTGTACAATTATCTTTATCTAGAGTTATGCATCTCACTAGTTTTCGTATTAACAAGATTGTTTTTTTAAACATTAAAGATTACAGTATCGTTTTAAAACCTAAAATACGTTCTTCTCAATGTCGAGACTTGTACAAGACGAAAAAAAAATTGCTTTTATAATCTTGATTTTTAAGTCAAGACAGGGGTCGAAATCAAGACTGGCTTCTTTGTGAAACCCAAATACAACGTTTCTCGCTTCTTAATAGATCACAAGTGTAAATAAAGACTGGTAGAATAAAGATTTCATGATTTCAATAATGTCGATGCATTGTTACCAATAATGCTACGTCCTGAAAAAAAAACTTTTGGGTGTTTCACTCCCACTAATATTGGTGGGCAAGCTAACCCCCCCCCCAATCTACACTCTTGTGCAAAGTCGGAGGGGTAGGGTGGAAGTCCCTCTTCAGCCTCCTTCAGGAATCGTGGGAATGGGTGGGTGATGGTTGGGGGAAGAAAGGTGAGACGGACGAAATAAAGATAGAAGAGAAGTGAAAGACTATCTGTGGAATATTACTACCCCAGAATTTGCCTAAATGATCCAATGAAACCACAGAAAAACTTGGACCAGAGTAGCCGGTCCCGGAATCATTTACACATTCCGTATATGAATTTGGCACTTAGGGCTTTTTGGTCGATTCAGTTTGGCCGACTTATTCGAACCAATAGACGGCGAGGTGCGAAATACGTATATGGAATGTTAGTTGGTGCGAAATACGTAGATGGAATGTTAGTCTGTGAAAATTCCGTAGATGGAATGTTTGCATTGCTTGTGCAAAACAATGGTTTAGTGCGCGTAGGATAACAAAAACAGAGGCAGAAGGCCTAACCACTATTAAGTTAGTATTAAACTGAATATACAACAAGTAGATACTTCTCCAGATCCATGTGTATTTATCTGATACACAAAAAGAAGGCTCATTGAAATGATTTTATACACCTTAGAAAGACTCCTTAGCCATGAGAATTTCTATTGGCTAAGATAATGTTTGTAACTGACGGGGGAGGATGATTTTCTCGTCAATAGGAGGAGTGCGAAGCGAGTGAAAAGTGGTAAAATATGACTTGTTAGTATCTCTTGCAAAAAAGGGAAGAAAGGTTTTAGTGATCTAAAAAGAAATTTATTTGTGGAATCTAAAAAAAGACACTTATGGCCTGTGCTATGATTTTAAAACCTTTCGGCAGATTCATTCTTAAGTAAAAAAACCGTTGTTTTACGCACATTAAACGATTGCATATGCACAAGCAATGCAAACATTCCATCTACGTATTTCGCACCGACTAACATTCCATCTACGTATTTCACACCTCGCCGCCTATTGGTTCGAACAAATCGGCCAAACTGAATCGACCAATCAAAAAGCCCTAGGTGCCAAATTCATATACGGAAAGAATCGAACCGTTGACCTCCCGAATGCTAAGCAATTATCTAGACCACTAGATCATGCCGCTCGGTGCTACGTCCTGGAAAATACTATACTTTATAGGTTTTGTTACCTGAGTTTGTTTTTTGTTTCCTCTAATATATAGTACCAACTTTGATATGTTTCGGTACCACTATCAAAGAGTTTAACAGATAAACAAAGAATTAAGGGTTCATTTATATGGAAAATAAAACCTCGAGCGACAGATTTGAAAGTCAATAGAAGCTTTTTATACTAGGTTACGGATAAATGTAAATAAACACATAAAGGGTAAATATTTCATAATTAAATAATGTTGATGCGTTACGTTACTTTTTTAGACAACTTAGAATTCCAGCAGCTTGTTTCTGGTATAAGGTATGTAGATTATTTTAATCGCCAGCCCTTTTAGCTAATAGTCTTGCAACTGTATCTAAATATAAATTATGTTTTCTTACTCGAGATACCCTAAACCGATAAACGATATCGAAAGTCCTTTTAATAATTAAAAGTGGTAAGGTCCTTGTACTGCCAGCATGCGTCCCGTCCTTTGAGAAATCAATTCATATTTTGATGATGAAACGGTAGGTCGAAGAAACAGACATGTACACACTAGGATTATCCGTCTTGGTCTGTTTTACTTAGATCGTTAACTGATACGCCCTGTCAACCAAAAAAAAAAAAATGACGACGTTTTTACCTGAAGTAATAAATATTAATGTAGCTCATTTTTTTTTCCTTCCATATACCATACTACCGTGAGGAATATGCGTGACTCGCGACCAAAACAAAAGAGGCATTGTCATTTAACAATTAAAGCAAATTATGTAGGTACATATACACGCAAACACTAACGTAAACATTACATAATTATGTGTGTGTGTGTAATGTAGGTATCGGATAAGGGATCGGCGGTTAGCTGGATTTTAAACGAAAACAACCATTAGGATAATTTCACTAAAATGAAGTCGATGTTGTATTATCCAATTGGTCGATTAAATCGTTAGATAAACGCGGAATTATGGAATATCGCTGTTCATGTCAAATCGTATAGTGTATCTAAATGTATGTCAGAGCAGTTTTATTAGACATTATTCAGTATGCATAATAATTATTATGCAGCATTCAATGAAGAAGTTATCAGAATAAAAATGTGGTTCTAAAAGTGGTAGCAATGGTCACGCAAGGGTAGAATTTCTACATTATATTAAATTTGTAACAATATTTTTTATTTGGAAAATTTATTAATTTCTAAATTAAGGGGAGATGGATTGCCCACCGTAACGAAATGAGATAAGGTAGAATAGGTATAACAAAGCAATTTTATTTTATTTTATTTTAGATTGTTAGCTTTATTTCTTTATTAGAATATTGTTGTTGATATCTGGATATCGTGCTGCTGGCCTAACGTAATTTAGGGAACAGTTATCACTTTTCGTCTTAAATTAATACGACGAAGTTCAATATTATTCGTGACCGGACAATTAAATTAATAAAAACATTCACTGTAGGAACAGTTTATTTAAAATGTAAATGTAAAACAATCACACAAAAAAAAAACAACAACGACGAAAAATACTAAAAACAACAGTAACAAATACAACAAAGAAAAAGAGCAAAAAAAATACGAGATATGATAACCGAATGTCTTGACGAATGCAATCTTACTACTGCTTATAGGGGGTGGCGATGCTTTCAAAAATGGTCAAATTATGAATATATCAATAAAGATTTCAATGACCTGTGTCGGCAATGAGGCCTCTTTATTAGGTACAAAAATGCAGATATCGAGGTACTACTACGATAATTGATAGACCCAACACGGTCGCCTTTCTACCTGAAGGGTAGCTGTGTTCCCTAATTTCAGCAAATTTGACATTTTGGTAAATAACTACAGATTAATAAATATTTTTAGTATGAAAAAATGTACCTATAAAGTTCAACAATTGTAACAAATTATCTAAAATTATGGTAAACGGTTGAATGTATGTGGGCTTTTTATTACTATAGACCAGTGCTGATGCCTTCAAAAATAGTAAAAAGGGGAAAAAAAATATAGTAAGATAAAACCCATTTGCATTACCTGAGAAAACTTACCATAGTAATGTATAGTTTTTTCACACCATCAGCAAGTAGAAATTTCAACGAAGAAAAAGCACAGCAACGATTTTACAAAAGCAGATATTTTGACGTGAGAATTTTCGATTGAAAATTAGGGTGCTTTTCCGATATTAAGTAAAAATAAGGTGAAAAAATGAATATTTCAAATCAAAAAAATTACAGCGTTGTTTGGGACATAAATAGGTAAGTTTTTATTAAATATCGTGAAAAAAAAAATTTTTTTGTAAAAGATAAAAATAAAAAACTAAAAACTTGGTTATTTGAATTTTTCACATAAATTTTGAGGTTATGTGAAAAAAGTATAAATACAAAAGTTGTACATCTTTTTATTACCTACAACATTGCCATTTGACTTTTTCCATAAGACTTGTAGTTTTTCCGGAAATCAAGCAAAACTGTTTTTTACCCTTAAAAACTCACCCCCTTCCCCTTCCCGACCCCAGATCGCCCGTAAATTATTTTTCCTTTCATTTCTGTTATATTCTCTTCCTTTTCCAATGGGTTTCATCCTACTATAATTTTTTTTTTGTTTCAAAAATTATCGACCCTGCTCTACTAGGTCACAACTAAATGTAAATAACCACATAAATGATAAATATTTAATGATTAAATAATGCCGATGGGATGCATATAATAACAATGTGATCTAGACTCATTTAGGTTTTACTACGATAATATTATCAATTATTAATAAATGTTCATTCGCGTTACTCGAATGATCCTATACTACTTTTTACGGTGGTATAGGTTTAAGTAAGTGAGAAAAAGAATTGATGTATATAGGAATAGATTTATTTAACTATATACAATAACTTAGATTAGGAGTTGAAATGAAAGAGTAATTGCAAAAAAAAAATGAAATAATTGATGCTGAGACGTTAGGGGTAGGTATGTTAAATAGATAAGTGATTTGGTAAGTGCGTACCGAAGGAAGGTCTCTTGGATATTGCCTTTTTCTGTCTTTCAAAATTGTTTTGTGCCAGAGTTGTAAAGTTTATCTGGCAGTAGGGATACCAATAGGGGTGGATAGAATTTTTGTAATTGCTTGGGTTAGAATGGGACAAGAAAAGTGTCACAGAAACAAACGCTTTCTAAAAATATGCGGGAGTGAATGAAGAAATATAGTAAAGGAGCGTAACGAATTTAATAGGGGTATGTTTTAGAAAAACTAATAAAACAAAGGCACCCTTCTAGGTAAACTGTAGATACATAAAACTTTTTAAGCGCAATTAAGAAAAATATTACTAGCAATTATTCTATACATGCAACAATAAAACATCCCCCGATATTCCAGAAAATGAAAAATAAAGTGCCCTATTTTTTTATAATAATTCACACAATTCTCAAAGTAATTTAAATTGGATTTGTAGTATAATCTGGTTCTTTTCAGTAACTGCCTCGTTTAAATATAGAATTACTGTCACATTGTCTAAAGGGCATTAAATTAATAGAAATTAGTGAGGCTTCCTTTAATGCCTACTGCTATTGTGTACAAAAATACTTACATATATCAGATAACTCTTCAGATTAAGTTTCGTATATGTTTTATTTTGCAGTATTAGTTACGCAAAGTGGACAAGAGTTTGCTTTTTATAATCAGTTTGCAGAATTTGTTAGAGGGAGTCAACTTATAATATACTACTGAAACAGTGATCATTCGAACTCAACACAACTCTAAACAATTAATTTTAACTAATTAACTTTTAACAACACTATTATAACCCGTATTGCACTATTCACTACTCTTCTAAACATTATTTCGCTTCTCTTCCCTTCTCTTCTTCTAGTAACTAAATAACTCCTGCCCGTCGTGTCCACTTATTTATAGGGTCGGCCGATTTTCCAATGTTATCAATAGTATCTTCTAGAATTTTCTATATCTTTTGTTAAACATTTAACAGTCGACAACTCACCATACAGGCATTGCTGCATGATGGGTTACTTAAAATAATGCTACCATTGTGTACACGTCCCAATATCTTCCTTTTTCGCGACTAATCCAACCCTTAATTTAATTTTAATTAATAAGTTAATCGTACCAGATATGAATTATTGGAAGTAAAATAAATAAATAACACAGAAGAAAAGTTTCAAAAATATTTTAATTGTACACAACAATTGTTTCACCAACACATTGGCTTCTTCAGGTGAAGATGAATTTTTGAAACTTTTCTTCTGTGTTATTTATTTATTTGACATGGAGTTTCAACAAGTAAGGCCTACTACCGTTAATTAATTATTGGAAGAGTTACACCAGCATATCGTTGCTAAGTGCAGGAGAGTAACCCCTTAAATGTCTAATAATTATAAAGTAAAAGTTATACAGTTTGGAAGATGGTTGCGCTCAATTTGATCATTAATTAGATTAGAGTTTAATTTGTACTTTTTTAATGAATGTTAAGTTATTCATTTTTTAGTGGAAATATTTTCATTTAAATCGAGAAATGGTAAAATCTTTTAAGTTGAATACAGTAGCACTTCGAGATACGAGTGCCCTAACATACGAATTATTTGAGATACGAGCTGTCGAGCGAGCAAACTTTTGTTTTGAAATACGAGCGACATTTGAGATACGAGGATACGATGTCGAAGCATCTTTGCTACGGGATGTCTATTGAATTAAAGCGTGAAATCATGGATAAAATGAGGAACGTGTCTTTTATTATGTTTTTATACAATATTTGTCGTTTATAAATACATTTTTCTTATTCAAAAACATGTAACAAAAACAATTAGGAGGAGCAATTTGGGGCTGGAACGGATTAATGGCATTTCAATTAATTTCAATGGAGAAAATTGCTTTGAGATACGAGCAAATAAAAATATTGTCGTGCAATTGTAATATTTATATCTTTCAATTGTCTAAACTAGTCTAAACGTATTAGACACCGTCACTATAATACATCCAAGTCAAAGTAAAACAGCAAATTGCTTTTATGTGGAGAGAGCATCATCGATCATCGTCTTAAGCTCGGTTTGACAGCTGTTTTGGAAGGCAATTTGCATTGATCTCGACATGAATTATTGAATGAATAATTGCACAATGGAAACAGTCATCAAATGAATTAAGGGCAAAGTATCAGATACAGTGACAGTCTACGCTGGGTCGTCAACACCTTAATCGATTGCAAAAGAACTTTGCAGGGTCTTTTACAGGCAAAATATTAGTATCTATAATCCAATTTAAAAGGTAAGTAAAGTAATTAAAAAGTAAAACTATTAGCATAAATTTATTAACATTTATGGTTATAATACGAGGGCGAATCAAATATAAACGAGCCTTTTTAAATTGATCGCCGGATAGTTGTTCAAGGCGCATACGGGCGTTAGCAACTTGAAGTGGGGATATTAGGTGAAACGGAAACGACTCGTCGTATTGCTGTGTTTGCTTGGTTAGTAGCTATCACAATGAGTGAGACAGAGATGCATAGCAGCGTTGCGCAACGGATTATTATTAAGTTTCTTACACGTGAAAACGTGAAACCAGCTGAAATTTTGCGCAGATTGCTAGCACAGTTCGGAAATGAAACGCTTTCGTGGCAACAGGTAAAAGTTTGGCCCAAAGAATTTAATGAAGGGCGTAATCGTGTCGAAAATGTAAATCGTCCTCGTCGTCCGCGCACCAGCATATCGCCGGTTAACATTGCACGCGTTAGAAACCTTATTGAAGGGGACCACCACGCCACTGTGCTTCAGATATCTGTTGAACTCGGAATCAGCTATGGGACTGTCCACACAATCATAACGAAAAACTGGGGATTCCGAAAAATTTCAGCTCGTTGGGTCCCTAAGTTGCTGAGTGAAGATCAAAAAGCTGCTCGAGTTCGCATCGCAGCTTTAACGCAGGCCCAAATCAGTGAAATGCACTAAACTCAGTCGGAGCACCATTCATATGGCCCAAACTTATACCCTTGTGATTTCCAAAGAATTACTAGGAGGCGAGCGATTTCAGACTGATGAACATGTGGAGGTGTTTGTGCGCAACTGGATAGACTCCTGCCCTGCTTCTTTTTATGAAAACGAGATGAAAAAACTACCAATCCGTTAGGAAAAATGTATAATCAAACAAGGGGATATGTCGAAAAATAGAGAAATTTGTGTTTTTGTGAAAATTTTCAAAATAAATGTTTTATGAACAAAGACTCGTTTATATTTGATCCATCCTCGTATAATGAAAGGAAATTCATCAATAAATCTCTTGAGTTAATTAGTAGTAGTGAAACTAGTCACTGGTTTACTAAACCTCAAATATTTGCAACTTTATGTCTGCCCTATGTCGACACTTATTTTCATTCAGTGGAGCATTAAATTGAAAAGCGTCCCAATGAATCGGTCCTTTTTTCCGTTTTCTCTTCTTTTTTTTGTTTCTAGTTCACAGATATCGCGTTCTTCACCTACTTCAATACAATTTTCCCATTCTGGCTCATAAACGATTCCCTCTATTGAAATTTCGATTAAAAAAGAGTAGAAAACGACGCGAACAGCAACAAGTCCTCAATGAATAAGAAGTTGGCAAACTCAATTTCTCGCTTCTATAGATTCCGTTCCGCTTTTTATTCCCGTGCTGACAACCTATCGAAACCCACGCGGATTTAAGCTTCTCGGCGTTTACTGAAAAACAAAAAATACAGAAAAGTACGTACATAGTGTACGTACTTACAACTTCATAAATAACTACTTACATAATATATAGAGTATACTAAGTTGGACTTTTCAATAAATTTTCCAAAATTTATTATTTTGTACACAAAAAATTGTCTGGCTTGTTTTTAATGATCCACCCTGTATATTTAGGATGCTGTCCATATTTTTTTTGTATTTTTTTAATCAATTTTTTAAAAAATTGTACAACTGAGGCGCTAGACAAAAATTACTATTTCATGAATTTTTTTACAATGTATGCTTTAATAGAAGTTAAATTTTCACCTACACCCCCTGAAAATGTGATTAAAACGAAATAATTTGAAAAAAAAATTATTATATTCCTACATCCATTTAATTGTTTTCTATGACGGTGAAATAAAAGAAAAGTTGCTGAATAATTGAACTGAGTAACAGAAAATTAAATCTGAGAAAATGAAGTTGCGCAATTTTGAAAATATATTTCGAGGTCCTGTATAAGGTTCACGAATTATGTAAAAAACCAAGCCGTCTTTTAAGGAAAAGAGGTTATCAAAAGCGTATTAATTAAGTGCGTCATAAAAGGCTACTGAGTAGAGTAAAAAGCTTTAAAAGGACTAAATGTATAATCAACCTATGTTTATTACCCTCGTTTACCGCCTCATCATTCCATGTTGGCTAAGAAATTAAAAAAGGCCCCAAGACGATAATAATTCCGACACAACAAAGTAGCAGTAATTAGTGTAATAACTCCAGACGGTACGTACAAAGTTCTTTTAAAGTTTTCCGTAAAACTCGCGAAATTTTATAGCTCCAAGCGCATTAATAACAACGCGCATTTAGTTCGCCTCTACCACGTACCTACATACACAGAGAGAAGAGAAAGAGAGGTAGAGAGCTTGAGCAAGTTTCAAAGAGGTTATAATTACCTTGCAGTTTGCTTGTAGGAGCAACTTTGACTAATTAAATTTTATTTATTTGCATAATTCCGAATCTCCTCAAGTTTCTTGTCGTTACTGTTGCAGCTAGTTGATATATCCATCAACTGTTACAACGCCGCAAAAAAGAAGGTAAATATTAACGGGTTCGGAAAATAGATAAGCATCCGCGTAATTACCAGCCACTTATATTTTTTATGACTACCTGAAGTCTTTTGAAGGCAAGAGTCATTAAATCAGTCAAATTAACTTGAAGAAATGTTTCTCTATAAAAAGCTTGTTTCAGTTTACAGTTGAAGCCCGGAATACTTGTAAATTTTAAAGTAAGATATTTTTTACTCATCAAGTAATACAATCATGATTATTTTACTCCGTGTACCAGATGCAGATCGCAATTGATTTTTGTGGGTCTGTTTAGGGCAATGTTGACAGTCGTAATAAGTTACCAACCAAACTGAGGCTGTTCCTAAAGGGCGAGATGATACAATATCAATTTGGCGCCATCTATTGGGCATTTATTGTTACTATGGTACCAAATTGTCCAACTGAATTTTGAAGAATTACCTATTGAGTTTTGATTCATTGCATGTCTCTAATAAAGTACAAAAATCACGTCACTATCAAATCTGTGTTCCTATATATATATTTTAACGTTAGTAACTATTGTGATGTGAAACAATAAGAATTAGTAATTAATTAATTAGTAAAAAAATTAGAAAGAGTACAGGAATTTTCAGGATTTATGTTTTAAAAATGAAAACACATAAACATTTATTTACTGTAATATAACTGCTATGAGATTCCGGTCACTAACAGCTGACGCGCATGCACGCCTTTCGCGAGACGAACGTTACAAAACGTGTCTTCATGGCCTTGAGATTTTACTCTCATTGCGCCCAAAGAAATTTCACTTCAAAAATTTAATTTGATATTAAATCAAAAATTAAAAAAATACTAAACAAAGAAAAGATAAAATGCTCTGAGTAGAGCAGTGGTGGTTCCTGGAAACCCTTATACTGTGAGAACTCGAAGCCCTGAATAATTGAACAAAATAATTTAAGAAAAAAATATATTAATTAAAGATATTTATAAAAACAAGAATTTCACGACCACTTAAAAATTGTAATTACAGATAACGATAAGGTGTCGGCCCTACTGCAATGAAAGTACCCGGAGTTGGTTTCCGAGTTATCTCGGAAACTTATACGATGAGAAAGAAACCCTAGGACGCCAGTTAGGTAATTAAGCAACCCTCGGCAAAGATTTCGAGGCTTTATTGCGGGGCTGACCGTCTGGACTCTTTCTTTCAGTACTAGTTCCAATTTCAAATAAATATATCTCCTGACCCTTTGGTTTATATTTAGTGATCTTCACTCCAACTCCTATTTCCTACTCTCTCTAGAGTACGTTAACAATGGGGCGCAAACAATTTGGAACTGAATTTCAAAAGTTGCCTTACCTATAAAGTAAATAAGTACCTATTATTAAATTACGATCAATGAAGATTTGGAGCCATCGAGGATGCACTTCAAATGAGTTTGCGCAGGACTACGTGAACGATCGAAGGATCGATGAATTTTTCCGGTCCGTTCTCGAAACTTCTTGATGCTTCCTCTGACCTAACGAGACATGGTGTATGTGTTTCGGCCGTTTTGTGATTGGTGTGGTGTGAAAATCTTTTTTAACGTCGTATGAGAAATTTCATTAACCAGTTATTAACCTGTTTGTCTTCATTATCTGAGGGAGTTCCATGGATAAGTAATTTTTATTTATAGACGCATTTGTTTTTATTAACTTTTCAAAATTATTCTTGGGGTGCCACGTGATGGGCCAGGGCTTTTACTTCAATTGAATCTCGCTAACCATTAATCCTTTTCTATTTTGTATTTGATTTTCAGCAACCTATGTAATTCTCTACAGATACTCACAATTATTTTTTTACGGTTTTTACTATTTTTTTCATTGTTTACGTCACATTTTTAATAGCTACAAAAAGATTTTCACACCAAACCAATTACAAAACGGCCGAAACACACACACACAACGTCTCGTTAGGTCAGAGGATGGCGGAAGAAGTCTCGAAAATGGACCGGAAAAATTCATCGATCCTTCGACCTATCGAGTAGTCCTGTTAACTTTGATAAAAAGAGGGAAGGTCGATCAAATTAAAGATGACATCAATTAAACTGAACTGATACAAACGTTAAAATAAGCTGAGAGAAATAAGGTTTAGTAACGGAGAAAAAAGTTACTATATCCATACATTTTAGGATTCAAATACATTTAATTGCGTTTCATGAATCACCCTGTAAATATTATGCTAATTTCCGCCCTGACCCGTCTTAGTACTAGTGGTGTGTACTAACAATGTCCAACGGTTTCCGTTTTGATAGCTAATTGGTTTCTATCCTGTATCCTGTTGGCAATAAATCTTTGCCCCGATGAGTTTTGCTACGTCACGACAAGCAACTGGTGTTGACAGGCAAAACGGAAAGCCATAGTTCAGTTACATTGCTCGGTATTAAAAGCTGCCCCCAATCTTGTTGTTAAGCTCTACATCCGCTGCACCAGTGACCCGATCAATTCCGACCGATTTGACACTCGAATTTATTACGACCAAAGGGACACATTTGAGCTTCTACTCTTAACTATAAATATTTATAAATACACGTTTTAATTATAATTGAACGAGTTATTTTGTGCCTGAGAAGAGTTAATTTGAAAAATATTATTAATAGGGTGGATGAAAAAGTTTTGGAGATGAGGTAACAGGAAGTAACTATTAAAGAAAGTTAGAGAATCCAGTGTAAAGAAGAGGTAACAAGTAGGAGACCTTCTGAGATAGGAAAAGCTAGTTTGAAAGATTAGAAATAAAAAATAAAATAAAAAGAGCTAAAAAGTTCTAAATAGTAAGCCTAATTTAGATTACAATTACTGTTGCTTATTAACTTATCTGTGAATAAAATTAATGAAATGTTACAACTAATTAAAGTATTAAATTAAATATTGGGTACCTACCTACGTAATAGTGAAGAATTGCTTATTGTTCTGTTCTATTTTCAAATCGAACATTCTTATTTCTTTTCAATTCTTTGTGAGTGAAAGTTGTGGGTACGTCAAAGTCTCAGCAACAACTGAGCGCGCAGAGGTCTTTTTTTTATGTTTTTGTGGAAGCGGGGAAATCTTCATAGACGCAGAGGTCACAGTTCACTGGTATTTATACTGGGGAGTGATGGGCATTGCAAGGGGGCTTTGTCAATGCGGTATAGTTACCAGTGAATGGTCGCTCCAGAATCACTCAGCGGCATGGTCTACTTATCTACATCATTGCTTAGCATTGGGAAAGACTCCGGTTCGATTTCGAGATCTATTGCCTTTGTCCAAGTTTTTCTGTTGTTTTCTTTTATCGTTTAGGCAAATTCTGGGACAGTAAAATTCTACAGATTTTTTCACTTCTCTTCTATCTTCATTTCATTTTTCTACTCCCAGCCATTTTTCATTCCCACTAGGGTCTTCCGCCCTACCCTCCCACTTTGCACTAGAGTGTAGGCGGGAGGGACAACCCGCCCACCAACATTGGTGGAAATAAGACACCCAAATGTTTATTAGTTTTTTGGATCATTTAGGCAAATGCTGTGGCAGTAACATTCCACAGAAAGACTTTCAATTCGTTCATCTCATTTTTCTTCCCCCAAACCACCACCCACCCATTCCCAATATTCCTAAAGAAGACCTACAACCCTCCGACTTTGCACTAGATTGAATACTGGAGGGACAACCCGCCCACCAACATTGGTGGGAACGAAACACCCAAAAGTTTTAGTTTTTCAGCTCTAGAATACCATCTCAATGTAGACTACTGAACTTCATACATGCCTTTGTTTTCTATCTATTGTTCCACCGTCGCTATCACTTACCTCTAACTAGTTTCGCATTCACCTGTACCTGCATGCACCCCTTACTAATAGCTGGCCCTACCCTTAATTGCTTTCTCTCGAATTCTGTACTGTCCTATCCACTCAATTCAGCGTATTTCTACAACTAGTATTATTATCCTTACTCTCAGTACTTTTCTTTCTATCAAATCTGTTTTACTAACATCTCTTCTATATAAATACTCCCTACATTTCTTTAATCCGAACGGCATGGTCTAGTTATCTAGATCATTGCTTAGCATTCGGGAGGTCACCGGTTCGATTCCAAGGCCGGCTACTCCGGTCAAAGTTTTTCTGTGGTTTCCTTGGATCATTTAGGCAAATGCTGGGGTAGTAATATTCCACAGATAGTCTTTCACTTCTCTTCTGTCTTAATTTCGTCCGTCTCATCCTTCTTCCCGCAACTATCACTCACCCATTCCCACTATTCCTAAAGGAAGCTGAAGAGGGCCTTCCGCCCTACCCTTCCGACTTTGCACAAGAGAGTATGTCGGGGGGGGGGGGGAAGCCCGCTCACCAACATTGGTGAAATCGAAACACCCAAAAGTTTTAGTTTTTCAGCTCTAAAATCTGTCGCTGTCAAGACTTCAAGGTACCTACAACCTTCGCCAACGTAATCAATGGAATGTTATTGACGATGTCAGCCGCAATTGCCAGCAAAATGTTTGAATCTAATCGCTAATATAAGTAGACCATAACGTCAGTATTGTTCATAATACGTACCACAGCGCAATGTCGGTAATTAAGTAAAAATTAAAATAATTAATGTTTGAATTATTGATTTGAACGATTCGATATTTCTTTTATCTTTTTTTTTGTTAGAATCGGTGACGGACAAAAATAAAGTATTCAAATGCCGGAGAAACTACTTTATTTAAATTCCCCATAAAAAATTCATATCTAAAACAATTTTATGCCATTCATACATTTGTTTTCCTCGTGCAGTGACGTCATGACTGTATTGATAAACATGCTAAAGAAACAACTATTAAATGCTTCAAAATAGGTCTGCCTATGTATGTATGTAGGTAGTTTTGGGTACTTATGTATTTATTATTTGTAATTGTGTAGTTCGTCTTAAAGGCTTACCAAGCTGCGTAGTGGCCAAAAAGTCATTTCCGGTATTAGTAAAACGAATAACTACTTATTCACTCTAAAATATTGTGGACATTGTGGATTCTGTTATATATACTATACATTAAAAAAAAGAAAGAAAATTAAAATAGATTAAGACATTTCTTATTAATTCGGCCCTGAACTTATTAATATGGGAATTATATAACTGACTAGCTTACACGTTACAATTGTAACAAAATGGCCATCTTTATAAATATTCTCTTAACATATGAAATGCGATAAGTAACTCAAAGGAAAATAAAAAAAATACAATTAATAACTTAAAAGAAAAAAAATCACGCCTTACTCGAGGAAATAATGCAACGAACCACCAATTTTTTCAACAGTAAGATTTTTTGCGTTGAATTCGTAAAAGCGTCCGTCTACAAACTTTGTGAACTTAACTGATCAATACATTTTGAAAAATGAAAAAAAATGTAATTTTTTGAAATGCCTCTTAAAATAAAAAGTCTATAACTGGGTAAATATTGACGAAAATGGGTTCAATTTTGTCACTCGAGGGTTTTAGGTGTCGCTGAATACGAATATCACTAAGGCAATGATTTCCTAGGTACCTTAGGCTAGGATGGACAGTATTCACCTCATCTCCCAGAGTTTTATGGAATTTTTTTACTTAATTAATCGAAACTCGTTACTCGGGTGTTTTTAGGGTCGTTGAGTACTATTATGACATCGTCAATAACTTCCAATAGATACTATGGTGTGATATACAATTTTTTTTATTTTTTTCAGCTACTATGCATCATCGCCATTTCCTATTGGTCCACCACGTGTTGTTCCTCCAATGAAAAGGCCGCGATTGATGTCAACTGGGAGAAATAAGAGCAAAGAATCGAAGAAAAGTTTCACCCTGCCACCTTTAGATCAACTCAAAACATATAGTGAGTAAAATATCACGTTCTATTTTTATGTACCTTTTAATTTTTAAGATTAAGAAGTTTGGGAATTTTCATCAGGAAGTTTCTTAGAATAATTCACTGTTGAAATCATTGTCCAGCATTTCTGGAGACAATACCCGAATTTGAATTAGTAAAAGAGAATAAAAAGAAACATATAATGAGCGAATCAGATATCAGAAACTACAATTAAGTTAGAGGCAAGTCAGAAAAGAATTAGGGTAGTGAAATGGGTGACCTTTCTCATTTACCTCTTTAAGAAAGATGAAATACTTTGAATAACTAATAATCCACATACAATCTTTCCATAAGTAATATTAATGTAGCTGCTACTTAAGTTACTGCCTCCGTTTTTTGTTTATTCTCTGTTAAATATTTATTAAACATTTTTTCTTATTTTGCCACAGTAGAGCAGACGCCAGATATAATTCCCTCGCTAAATCTTTCTCCCTTCTGTATTTCTTAAAGCGTCATATATCATTCTCTCATACGTCTCGGGAAACTCCATTATCATATCCTATTATTAATGATAGTAATTTTCCAGTGGGTGCTTTAAAACCTGTTGATGTTTCCCCATATTTAATAAGACGTACGTACACATAAAGAGCCCGGGTGTCAGTCTACTTGTCATCTTATGTTTCTCTTTCATTACTGCAAGATAAGGGAAAGAATGAGATAAAGCGGATGAATAGAATATTATTTTTAATATTAAATATATAGGGTGTCTGCTTAGTGCGATATCTAAAGATATCTTTTATAGGATACTCTGTATTTAAGAAGTATCTGCCTCTTTGTGGTTGCAACGTCTAAAAGTATTACTTTGTTCTTGCCATACGTTCTAAAAACCGAATAGAACAAAAATGAAGTTTCCGGCCCCGTTTTCCTTCGGGGAAGCTTTTCCAACCTCCTTTTATTTACTAGAATGTTTTTTTTTTGTTTCCGCACCTCTGTTCATCGGAGGGAACACTTATTTATACCTCTCTCTGTTTCTATGTAGAATACCAAAGCAACCCCACTGTTACCTTTACCTTTTGGATTAGTTCATACTTATAAAGTGTGCCGATAATTGTAAACGCAATTTCTCAATAATTTTACGGTATGTGTTCGATAAATGCAGAATTTGGTTCAACTAACCCCTTTATCTGGAATTATGCTGTAGGGGTTTTATTGCCATAGTCCGTGTTAACAATACCTACCCGCAATTCATTTCAACTCGAATGGTCCATACCTATCTACATATGTGTAAGCTGGTTACACGTTATTTTTACCATTTGTTTCACGTTTACGGGTGCGCAATTCAAATTCGAATTGTTTTAATATACCTAGATACCTATATATTGATACGTATGATAAAATGTGCAATATTAGTCAGTGAGGCGCGAAACTATCGATCGATTGTTTTCGAAATTCAAAGGCTTTATGTGTATATAGTGCCTATACATGACCGTTATGGGTGTACGTGTATTTTCACAGATCTCTTTCGTTGTGTGTATGTTACTCGAACTAATCATGTTGAAATTTAATTAAAATCTCGACTATAATTTCGCCCTGTAGTGAACGAGTGGTCGCGGGACAAAAGGCGAGCATGTTAGTTCAAGTGGCTTTAAATTTCGAAATGGAACGAAACGAGCGGAGCGAGAAAGAGAAATTGTGCATTTCCCCTTCTTCGTCGCTTTTGCGCGAGCTCGTACGCTACTCGAAAACCTTTGCATTTAAACGAAATTTGTAGCTGTTCATTGTTGGTTGAATGAAAGCCCCGTGTGTTCTTCAATTAACGTCATTTCAATTTTTTCGGGCGTCTGTCAATTATTTAAGCGTTCATGAAGCACCTAAAATATTGCATACTACCCAATTTTATTTCATTCAATCATAGCTACATAATTTATTGGCCAAATCCGAAACCGGCTACTATTATCTACTAGGATTGTCCCAAAGGTTTTAAAAAGTAAAAATGGCACACTGTTATATCATAGTTCGTATTATAAAGCGTCCGGAAAGAAGGCGGAGTCGAAAGTAAATGTGACATGCGCGATATTCGTCAAAGGCGGCACTTATGCATTTTGTTAGCAATGGGCGGACTATGAGCTCAAAACTCACGTTTTCTGAGGGTACCAACCATAATAGTTGATGAAGCGTCAAATGACTACACTGATATTGTTATTGAATGAGAAACAATCACCATCCACTAATTATTATTAAGAAATTCAATACCGCAAGCTCCTTTGACAACTGTTTTGATGCTATCCACAAAAAAATCATTCGTATAAAATAGTGTTAACGAGAAGACTGTAGACAGGTTTCTTCTCTAAAGAGTCATGAAATTAAAGTAGCTTTCAAAAATTGATGAGTAAACATTACCAGAACCTCAACTCCATTTTGTCAGGAATTGTGAGTAATGTAGCCCAATCATATCCAAATTTATTCTGTAGAAAAGTATTAGGTATAAACCTCAAAAGAGGCTCGTTAAAAATTTGCAGATTCAGGACATTTTCTTCCTTTTTTCTTTTGCACTATATTAGTACAGTCTCCCGTTTCGTACATTAGGAAATCCTTGGTCCGGATCGTAGAGCGTGCTCTAATCAAATCGGCCTAATCCTCTTTATGAGCTTCCTTCGATGTGTACGATCGCAATTTTTTCAAAAGAGATTTCCGCGATTTCATCGGTCGTCGCGTCACCGACGCGCAGTGCCATCGCCTCCTCCACTTCCGGCACAATGGCAGATTACGTGGCTCTCATTCTTTGCTAATGAATTTTATATCCGGTCGCTCGAAAAATGCGGTAATCCGCTTAAGGCACGGTACGGCCTTTCTCCCCCACCTCGCGACGACGTACTTCAACCCCTCGTCAACGCCACCCGCAAACTCCACAAAAGGTGCCGTACGACACGAAAAGGCAACCTCAACTAACCCGATTGTTGTGTCGTCGACTGAAGAAGTTGTACACTTTTGTTTCGTCGACTTTCAATTGAATGCAACCAACGTAAAGAATTTTATGGTTCTTTTAGGGGATACTTCTTTAGAAACGAACAATACATTTGTAGAGTCATTATTAACAGATTTCGTGAAGGCCAAGTTTAATTCAACAACATACCATATCCTTTCACCCAATTATTAAAGATTTTTCTCGGCTTCTTCAAAATATTCTTTGTAAATCTTCGACTAGGTATTAAAATTTAAATATGTGTTACCGACGTATGATTCATTACCCTTCAACCACAAATACAAACGTACAGGGGTAGAAATGTATATTTTAAGGTAAGCGTTGCAGGAAGCATTGGCTGTGCTTTACGTTCATCGTCTTGAAAATACTATTCTGAGATTTTCCTCAAAATTCCGCAGTAAAGGAATGATTATAATAACTGAAACATTCTACGTGGAGAAAGGTAATATATATTTGATTCGAAAAGTTACGTAGGCGAGCTTACTTAGTGTTGGTATTAGCTGCGGCAAGGGGTCAGCATAGTTGTATTAGAGTTAAGCCGGAAATTTAATGCCCACTCCGACTGTTTCTAACAAACTCGTTTTAATTTCAGGCAATCCGGACATATTAATTTGCGGTAACTGCAGAGAAATGTTCACGGAACTTCAGGAACTCCTCGAACACAAGAAAACTTACTGCAAATTACGCTTCACTTGCAAGTGCGACGCGTATAATGGCGACAAAAGTAAGTGAATTACTGTTTTAAATCAATTATTGCTCTCGTTTCGTCTATTTGAACGCTGATTTAGACGTGGCCTGACGGATCTAATGATCTCAATGTTCAATGTTGCTATCGTATATTTTTCTTGAGGCAGAATATTTTAGTTTAGATATATGCATAGTTTGCATAAAGGAGGAAGAGAGAATAATTTAGTGCCTCCAATTTTTATTCACACAAAAGTTTTATGGAGTATTTCTTAGATGCCTCATTTTAGACATAATAATAAAATTGAAGCATTCCATATTTTAGTTTGCCTGGCTCCTCATTAGACTCCCGTCTGTATTTAATAATACCGAAATAGAATTATCGTGGTGATCTTCTTTTCTATTTGTATGTCATTCGATGGTACAGAAGCGTTTCAAAATTAAAGGTTGTAAAATCCACAACAATAATGAGCCAATAATTCCATTTTGTCCTTTGATAAGGATTGATAATATAGTACGATGGTATTTGTTGTTTTACTTTGAAGAGTACTCAATAATCATGTTACATACATCATCAGTGGACGATCAGGCTTAGGGTGCCAGCATTTGCAGGCCACTAAAATTTTCTGAGCGAAATTTAAAATTTTTAACTTGGTGACTTTTCTAATAACAATTTTAACTTTTACTTTTTTGGATTATGTTTCCTCTTCCCTCAAAGTTTCATATGAAAAGTTTCTTTTTACTTCCAATACTTTCTCTTCCCCTTTTTCCGGTTTTAGTTTTTCAGTAACATTCAATGTTAGAAATTTTATATCTTCTTTATAGGGATGAATGGTGATGATCAATCTTCAGCGTCACTACTGTGTGTCCAATGCAAGGACTCCTTCCAGAACTCATGGGATCTCATGGTCCACGCACAAGCGGCACACATGCTTAACATATACGAATTAGGGGTGCCAAATATGAACAACTGTAATTCCCCGCCACCCTCACCTGACACTGGTAACGAAAAGGCAAGTCTATGTTACAAATCTACTTTTTAGGGTTTCGTACCCAAATAATCCATCGGAAAAATACTCTTGTGGCATAACTGTCCATATGTCTAGCAAAGTATTCTAATCACTGTAGAAAATGACGTATCGACTTGAAATTCGTAAGTTATATGAAAATACTTATGCATAAAACGAAAATCTTATTTAAATTGTATTGAACGGATCAAAACTTTTAGTTATAGTGGTATTTTTGAAGTGATATCGTCGAGTGGGATTACAAAACAAAACAGTTGGTTTAGAGTACTTGAAATAAAGTTTAATCTTAAAATTAAAAAAAAGAAAATAAAATACAACAAATAAATTGCATTTTAAGCTTAATATAAAGAAATAAAATGAACTCGTTCAACACATGTACACTTGGCAAAGTTTGTTACTCGACTCACAGATGGAATAATTCAACCCATCGATCGCATCCTTACCCCTTCCATCTACTCCTTCTATCACACTCTTGCTCTTGTACTCGCTAGTTCCTTTCACCCTTGCACTAACAATTGCTTCATCTCTCACTTCCATTCCAGTATTATTCCATTTTCAAATTGAATCAGTGTTAGCCTTGAACATTTATGAAACAAGTCTAGTTAGGCGGCTTTCTATTTAAGAAAAAAATGACTTCAAACTGTCATTATCAAAATTCTCCGTTCTCATTTGTGCAGTTTTCTTAGAGGATCTAAATTGTTAGTGTAATTAAAAAAATACGCATAGGATGAGCGACAGCGTCATCAGTAATGAGAGCGATTCAGATGTGGGATCACATCTCTCATGGACCATCTTGGAGGGTGACGAAAATGGTGACAATACTGTGACACAAACCCCGCCGGCTTTAATTACCGATATCATCGATATGGACGCATTTGAACAGCGTTCGGTTTTGGAAATTGAAGATTTACCTTCTGAAGCGAGCAATGAGACTTGTGAAAATTTGATTTTACCAGACAGTACTGTAGTAATAGAAAATATTAACGAAGACAAACAAAATGAAGACTTTGTAACTATAGAGGAGCAATCAAAAAACAATGCTCAACAAGATGTGAGCAAAACTTCGCTTTTGACTAAAATCGCACGCAAGATTGGCGTTTACAGACGGAAAAAATTGAAGCCTTCAACAGCTGGAGTTGTTGTTGCTGTTGGAGCAGTTATAGCTATGACCGGTTTGTTTTGCTTCCTTCTAATGGCATCTCCTGTTAAAAAACAACAAATAAGTAGTTCAGCTCCTATCAATAGCATTACGAATTTGAAGAAGAATAATGACCCCAACATGTGTAAACCTGGTTTTGTCGAAGATCACTATGGAACTGCTTCTTGTTGTTCTTTTTTCCAATTTTCTCCTTCTGGTTACGACACTACGAATCTCTACGGTTGTTGCCCGAAGAATCCAAGATTTAACAAATCCACAAGTACCTCGACGATTTCTAAAAATAAAACGGAAGGTATATATGTTAATTTTTTATAGAATCGAAACAATGTACCTATGACCTTTTTCTCTTCATTAAAAAAAAAATAGAAAAAGTCCACCCGAAACTATATCTACTTAATAAATAAATCAAAGTATATAATGTTCGAGTTTGTCTTTCAATTTATTATAAGGAGACTTTTATTTTAAGATTTTGCCGATCGACTGAATCGTAAAGACAGTATCATATCACTCAACAGTGATACGAACAGCTCATCTTCTGTGGTGGATAAAAAGGACTCTAAGCAAGACATGGGTTTCGTCTTGGTTGAACCTTTGACAGAGAAATCTTCTTCCAAAAATGATATCAGTGTTAATTCCAACAAAAAAGGCGAATTGTCCAAGGATACTTATGATTTTACGATTGGTCCTCGTTCTTTAGATTATTACTTGAAAGTTATTGAGGGCGACATTGGGTCTCGGAAACAAATTGAAACTCTTGATGGAAGCAAGAAAATTTTGAATGGGAAAGATTCTGCAGGTAAAACCAAAATCGTCATGTCTTCTCCTGACTCAATGAGCAGAGGTAAAAAATTAAAAGCCAATGACGGCCTTAAAAAGAATGAAGGAATTGAACAACAGAAATCCAAGGAATATAAAAGAAATGAGAATTTTAGCAAAAATCCTAATTTTGGGAAAATCAGTTCACCAAAAAAGATCAAAGTAAATAAAGGTAGTGCAGAAAATTTTATCAGTAACAGGAAAGCAAACGAAAAAATAGCAACCCTTTCTCCTAAATCATCCACTACATCCATCTCTTTGGGTTCCAAGAGTAATGGCAACACTTCTTTCCAACAAGTAAAGTCAACTTATTCAGAAATAAAATTTCCCGAAGCACGTAACAAGAATGTTACCAAAATCTGGGAAAAACCAGTTGATTCTTATGTGAATAAAATTGAAATCGTAAAAACGGACACACCAAAAGTGACTGAGGAAGAAGGATCTAGAAATACAAACTCACCATTTAATAATATAGATAATAATAAAACAATCATAAAACCTAAACAATCAGAAGATACGAAGGATAATAAAGACAACTTCCCGGAACTAATTACTAATTTGAATAACTTCAATCCAATCACCACAAATGGAATAGCTGAATTTCCAGAAATGGATCATTTTAAAGAAATTAATGGAAATAGAACATTATCATTTGAGGGGCTGTTACCCCCAAACAACTCCTTCGTTTATGACTTGTTGGTCAAATTAATGAGGAACTTCTTAATCTTGAAGCTCTTTTCGAAAACCATCGACATCGTTGATAAAGTGAAGAAGCTTCTCGAAAGTCGCAAACACAAAGAAATCAGGAACAAACACGTTTATAAAGTCCTGAAATCCGTCCACGCTGAAGTGCATCAAACCAAGTGCTTACTCGAACAAATTTGCACCCACTTTATGATTAGTAACAGGATTCACGTAATCGCATCCAATCCGGCAGAACATTGTCGTAAACTTAAGGATGCGACAAAAAGCAACGAAAAAGTGAAAAGAACATCTAGTAAAACTGAAAAGAAAAGCAGCACAAAACTGACCACTAACAATAAATCGACGAAAGATATCAAATCTGAATCTACTGGAAAGATCAAGATTATTTCTTCCAAAAACGATGTCGCAAAAAAAAGTTCTGGGAAGATTAAAAAAATTCCTTCGGTAACACGAGGTGACCTGAACGTGATTTCTTCAAGCAGCCGCGAAAAGACCACAACCCAAGGCGAGAAGACCAAAGCAAAATCCATTCTACTTACAAAACTCCAAAAGAAGCACCAAGAGTATATAGAAGTCCTACGAAGACAACACGAAGAACGACTGAAACAATTATATCTCCTCAGAGTTGACCAGCAGAAGATGATATCAGATTTAATTCAGAAAAAAAATAAACAAGAAAGTCATACGTCAATTTTGACGAATCTTCAAGAAACCCTCAAAAATGAACAAGATCCAAAAAGCAGCACCAAATTAAAGAAAAGTATTCCAAACTTGAAAGCATCAAAATCTAAGGTAAATAATGTCAACCTTACAGAAGAACCAAAGAAGAATATCAGAAAAGGTTTCAAAAGAACTTTGGAGTATTGTGAAGACGCAAGCGACGAAAACTCCGATGAAGACAATATCTTAGTGGAAAAAACAAAACGACCTATCCACAAACAAACTGTATCCAAACATGAAAGTTCAAGCAAATCTGAAATTCCGTCATCTGAAAGCGATTTGAGAATTCAATTGGACAAAAGAAAAATCTACTTGCACGAAAAAATCGATGTCATGAGGAAAGCCACCCAGTCTCTCAGAGAAACTATGAACAAATTCAAAGAAAATCAGTTACAGTTCGATGACCATGAAAGAACAGCAAACAATTTCTGTGAATCTACAAATCAGAACTCGGCATTATACTGTTCTGAAAGTCTAGCTCTTTCCCAAAATAAAGGAATTACTTGGAAGACCGGTAACAATATACCAAAGCAAACGTTTGTATCAGAAACTGCAATTAATAATCCAAAAGATGTTAATAATAACAATATAAATCCGAAACCAACTGAATTAAAAACCACCTGTCGCAGAAGCGAAGAAGAGTTGAGACATTTAAGAGACTACTTTAAAAACCAAATACTGAAGTTGAAACAGAAGAAAGAGGCACTTAAAACACAACCAAAAATAGAAAACAACGACAACAACAACAACAACAATAACAACAGCAGCAACAACAACAACAACGATAAGCAACTTGTTGTTCGACAACCTAGTAACATATTTAAGTTTGTACCTGAACAAATTAATCTACCACCGGTAGTTGTACCTGAGGAGTCTTTCAATAAGGAATCTTCCTCCACTTTTCCAACTGCTGAATCCAATCCTACAACTATTACGGTTCCATCGCTTCAGAATGACGTAGTATTTTTTGGAACGAATTCAAATTTGACAACGACACCAATCGTAGAAGAGAATAGCAATTTTGGTTTGTACCATTTTTCTGACGTGTCACCGCGACCAAGAAGACCATCAGATCGAATTTTTGAACTTCTTTTTGACAAAAAAAGACCCATTATAAATAAAAGGGACAAGCTGTTCTGGCTCAAATATCACAAAGGCAACAAGAGGATGTTGCAGCAGATTTATAAAAATTATTCAACCAAGCTTGGTCAGAAAAGGAAAAAGATAAAGTTGCAGTAATAATATCACAAATATATTCTCATATTGATTGAGATATTTAGATAGCACGCACTGATTAGAATTAGTATGAGAAGGTATTAATATTGGTATGATATTTAGGTATTGAATATAAAATATAAAATGTAAAAATTGTTTTATTTCATTATCTACTTACTTACTGTAACTGCGTTATTACTTTTTATTTACTTGCCATCTAATTTTCGTTAAGATTTCAACATTAATTTCTTTTATTAGAATATTTATTGTTTGATCTTCTGTAAAGGGAAGGTACAGATAATTATATTCCGAAATTCATAAAAGCTCGTTGGTTGCAAGATAGAGAAAAATGCGTTATAGTCGACGAAATCTCGAAAAGGTACATCGCGTTTCTCTATGGAAAAGGTCTTCAGAATTCCATCAGTGAATATATAATCAGATGCAAACATATAACCTCAAGTACATTAGTATGCGAAAAGAACGCGATACGACTGCAATGTCCCAACTACACCTACAGGAATGCAAAGAAATATCCTCAACCGACACTCCGCAAAATGTCAATTAAAACTTTTAAAATTTAACCACTCATTATACGACGTTGGTCATTTTAAACATTTATTAATGAAAATACGGTGGCTTCTAAAAATAGATTGATATAAGTTTTATGGTCTATCCAATGAAATAACATTGAAATCCGTATCAATTTTTGAATGTAGGCCTCATTTAATACGAGGGCGTATCAGATATAAACAAGCCTTTTTAAATTGAGCGCCGGATAGTTGTTCAAGTCGCATACGGGCGTTAGCAACTTAAAGTGGGGATATTAGGTGACATGGAAACTCGTCGTATTGCTGTGTTTGCTTGGTTAGTAGCTATCACAATGAATGAGAAAGAGATGCATAGCAGCGTTGCGCAACGGATTATTATTAAGTTTCTTACACGTGAAAACGTGAAACCAGCTGAAATTTTGCGCAGATTGCTAGCACAGTTCGGAAATGAAACGCTTACGTGGCAACGGGTAAAAGTTTGGTGAAAATAATTTAACGAAGGGCGTAATCGTGTCAAAAATGTAAATCATCCTCGTCGTTCGCCCCCGTTGGGGAAACCCTTATTATTGAAGGAGACCACCACACCACTGTGCTTCCGATATCTGTTCAAACTCGGCATCAGCTATGGGAGTGTCCACACAATCATAACGAAAAACTGGGGATTCCGAAAAATTTCAACTCGTTGGGTCCCAAAGTTGCTGAGTGAAGATCAAAAAGCAGCTCGAGTTAGCATCGCAGCTTTAACCCAGGCCAAAATCAGTGAAATGCACTAGACTCAGTCGGAGCACCATCCATATAATCCAAACTTATCCCCTTGTGATTTCCACATGTTTTGGCCCTTCAAAGAATCACCAAGAGGCGAGCGATTTCAGACTGATGAACATGTGGAGGCGTTTGTGCGCAACTAGATAGACTATTATTTTTCTTCCAGTCACAGTTCAACCCGATAATAGGCACGTAGTCATCGCGCAATACGCACACGTGGCTACCGATATCTATAAAACTGTGCACTTCGATTCCATTAACTTTCGCGTCCTTAAAAAACTTCGTATTTTCAGATGCATCGCCGTCGATATGTTGCACTTCTCGTTTTGTTTCTTTATTTTCCGCGCCCTTCTTCACATCTTGAGAACACTAACGCGCGTAATGTCCGTAATTTTTGCACTTGAAACACATCGGTTGTCCCTTCTCGTTCTTTGCCGGCATTCTATCTTTCGCACCTTGTTCACCTTTTACCGTTAATTTCCTTCTGAAATCTTTGAGTCAGTTGAACTTGCGCGTCCCTTAGATTTTCTCGTGGTTTCGTTATTATGCATATGCGAGCATCTTCTATTCGCTCATATTGCATGATGTCCCGATAAAGCGCATCCTCGTCAGTATGACTTCGTGACATGATAAAACTGCTTAATTCTCTGGACCACAATCCAATCGCGATTTGTTCTTTTGTTTCAGCGAAGTCTGGTTCTAATTCTTTGCACATATGCACTTTTTCATGAAAATAACAGCTCATACTTTCACTTTTTGACTGCACCCTCTCCTGCATTCGCTTCCACATATCCGTTTTTTGGATTTTAGTACAAATGTCTTTTTAAAAGCGTCCTTAAAACTATTCCAATTAGTTATCTCCAACGTACCAAAATTTAGCTGCTCCTCTCAAATGGCTTTTTGCCGATTCCAAGGCAAACTCACTTGGCCAAGAATGAAGTATCGCGGCACTCTCTATCTGATGTAGCCATTGTTATGCTTCCAGACTACCATTTTCGCCATTAAACGTGTCGATATTTTTGTAAAAGTCCGGTATCACATTGTAACACTTGGAACTGCCCTCTCGCGCACTCTGTTGTGCCTGCTGCTGCTGTTGTTGAAGCACCCCCAACATTAATGCATTTTTCTGTAGTAATGCATTAATCGTGTCCATCATGGAAGGTTCTCCTCGCGAGTTACCACGATTTGCCTCATTTTCACGGCTTTCGACGGGATATAGTGTATTCACAACACATTTTCCTTTGGTCCTGTCTTTTTTGCTTTAGTTGTTTTCGCTTTAGAAACACTTGGTATTACTGGTAGTACTGATGAGGTTATAAAGGATCTTCTCCTCCAGATGTAAACATTTCGCACTTGAGTCCCGTTTTGGTTTTGTTTTAATAATCTGCTTCTTTAATACTTTGGGGGTTTTTAGAATTTCTTGAACTTCTGAAGTAGCTGCAACATTTATAATTGGTACTGGTAATGACAAGGGATTTTTGGTGAGATCTGATGGCCTCAGTGCCTCAAATCATAAATCCCCAATTACTGACAAAATACACTTTCTAAATATGCACGACACCACATTGTTACACCTTACAGAAAACCATACTGACCAACTAAAGCTCAATATCTTTTATTGTATAAAAACAGTCTCAAAAAACGTAAGAAATTACGTTCATGACTTAAGGAATAACTCTGGATAGAGAAGTTATTGGACACACACTCATAATTTAAAACAGCGACAGACATATAATAAATTATTATTGAAAGTTTCATTCACTTACATTAATCAGTTCAGTAATTAATCAATAAAATAAATTACACTAGTAAGTTTTTCACAATAATGGCCGCACGAATGAACTTTTGACAGAAAGTTTTTTTTTGTCCTACCGACAATGCAACGCGCAATATGTTCTCATCTTTTTCGCTCTTGCGGCAGAGTGCTTGCATCATTTCGCGTTACTGTGTGGGTAAGCAACGTCCTAAAAAACTATCTATCACCAAATAACCTCCCTGTACCCTACGTTTATTTTATTTATTTAACCAGATACAATAATAACATTTTACATGTATATTAGTAATACAGCTAACGTTGCTGTACTAAGTTAGGAGGTAAAAATTTACCTATACACTAGTGTGGTAACCAGTGGCGGTTTTACTGTAGGTGCATTTGTTCAGTGAACCCTCTTAAAAATTGAACTAGTTACACCATATAATTTTATCCTTTTAATATTTATTATATTATTGATGATTATCGTATAATATACATCTCTTTTACCATTTCATAGTTCATAGTTACAAAACACCAACCCGTAACCCATAGAAAATATTTAAATTTTTGTTGTGTCGCTGACGACTTCACCTAACTTTTTAGGTTCAAGTTTTGATTCTGAACATATCACGAGAGCGATACTCCGTTTGATGTCCATGCGTTAGAGAGAGAGAGGTAGTCGGACGCGTGAAATGGAAGATAAAATACACTAAACATACAGCGTTTAGGTGCACTGCACGAGAAGCCGGAATCACCCGGAATAATGTCGTGATACGTCAGCACGACTACCCGACATTCTGCCAGGGTTTTGCAACTTCGGTTAGCCTGCCACCTGGTGAAAATGTCCAGTACGAGTCATTTTTAGAGGCTCTGAAAGCTAGTGTTGGTAGGAACCGATAGTAAAAAAATTATGTTCAGAAGCATGTTCAGATTTCAGAGTTCAAAGTCCACTAATTGTAAATGACGCACAATTTATTGTACAATACGTGTTAATTAAAATATTACGTAAATGATGGAGTCTTGTTCGGTAAAATATATTAAAGAAAATTCAAATAATTTTCAAAATCGTTTCGAAATAAAGAAAAGGGGTCCACCTCGCCCAAAACTACAGCTGACACAAGAGTGTACCTTAAAAAATAAAAAGTTCAAACGTGTGTTTAAAGTAGAACAGTATAAAAAAACTTCGTGGTTGTGTGGGTGTAATAAATTAAACGCATTATTTTGCTTTCCGTGCCTGATTTTTGCCGGTAATCCTGTTGAGTGTGTTTGCTAATTCAAAACATAGACGAATGGATTTCCTGTATAAGTAAACGTAAGGTTTTTATTTATTGTGTTATTAAATGCCATAAGTATTTGCTTCTCTTAAAAATATTAAAAATCTTCGCCTGCGGTGCATTTACAACATCGTGAAATACGCTTCATGTTCTGATATTACCTACATGTTATTAACTTTGTGAACCCCCTTCGTATTAGACCACGAGCCGCCACTGGTGGTAACTTAATACTAATTTAAAAAATAAACTTAAAACTAAGTTCAAAGCTTTCTAGCTTTCATTAATATCGCTGTAGATTTGACAATTCTAATAAAAAAAAATTTTAATGTATATTTCAAAGTACCTTTACTTGCGTTAATTGTTTTAAGATTTTGAGGCAATTAATTAAAACATTGTATTGCATTATACAAGTGCATTTTTTTATCTATTTCTAAATTGACTTTTGGTAGAATTAAATTTTTTGCTCTTGTTTTACTCGTGGTATTGCTAAATAATTTTTTCAAGTACTTATTGGTAATTATGAATTAATATTTTCAACTTATATGATTGACTGATGTTAATTATATCATTTTCATCGTCTATATTTTTACGAACAACTCTTTTTTGTAATTTTTTAGCGGTTTTATTGAATTTACATACGCAGCTCCACAAACTTCTATTCCATACGTGGCTAAACTATCAAATAATCCATAATATATCATTGTTATAGTTTCTTTGCTTACAATATTTTTCATTTTAGAGAAGGCAAACAAGAGATATCTCAATATGGACAAGTGTGACATCATTTATTACAGTGTAATATTATTGTTATAGCACTAATATGGTTATGTACCTATTTAAAATTTTCCTCCAAAGTATTTTCCTAGACAAATCGGTAAAAATACATATCTATAACGACTTAATGTATTGTTGAAAGGTATTCTATACTACAACGGGGTTTATTTCACTTTTTTTATTAAGTTATCCAATTGCGTGTTAGTGACAGGAAGTAAAACGGCGGTAAGTCTTGTCAAAGATCTTTCGGCACGCCCTTTCTTGTTCGCCTTTTTTTGTCGTAAATAACCGGAGGAAATACATTCAAGCTTATCGGTGGGTGTGGTGCCAAGATGAAAGTCTTTTGTAACGATAAAAAGGGAAATAATTGATAAAATATTAAGCTGAACACGTGATTGTTGCTTTCCATTTTCGTTCTTTAATAGAGTGAAAGCTATTTTTTACCCACACTCCGTTTTGGATTAAAACCATTAATATGTCAGTTACACATTAATCAAATAATGAATAAATAAATAAATGTATAAGTAAATACACAAATAAATAAATAAATTAATGTATAAGTAAATACACAAATAAATAAATAATTATATGTATCTAGATAAATAAATAAATACATAAAAAATAATTAGATGCATGAATAAATAAATAGTAGATACTTAAATAAATGTGAATTTATGTATAACTTTGTTGGATTTTCTATATAAGTCTTACACTGATAACTAACTCTCTGTAACAAATCAAACATTCTTTATAACAAATATCAGCCACAGTATCTTCCTTTATAATCCTAATAATAATATAATTTATTATAGTTCTGTATTGTTAAAGATATTGAACATTTTATTTTCCTGCATCTGTCTTATCTTTTTTATTTTACTGAAGATATAGAAGATACATACATTTTATGCATATATATGTATATTTGTAACGTATGTTCCTGCTGTCAAACACATTTGCTTCAATAAAACAAAAACCGTTCGGTTTTGTGAAGTTTTCAGACATACGTACATACCTACCTGTATACATATGAATGCGATTGACGTTCAATTTCGTCGAAAACTGAATTTGACTGCTTGAAACAATATTTTTATTTTCACGAAAAATTGTTGGTATCTGTGCCTGTCTCCATATTATTCCAAAGAATCCATGATGTGAGGAAACCATTTATCAGGAACACCTTAAAAATTAAGGGGTTTTCTTGAGATCATAGTTCTTGTAACATGCAAAGCTTGTTTTTGTTCAACTTTTTTGTCTATAAATAACTTTGCTTCAGTAAGGTCAGTATCAGATGTTGCTGTAAAAACTGACACACTGGATTCTGTTTCTTAAATTTCACTACTTGTTTTTGATTTAGTAAAAAACCTCAAAATTACAATACTATCATTCATGCTATATTTACTTACATTAAAATGATCCTCGTAACGGAAAAATCTTGATTTTGTTTTAGAAACATCCCGCCTGGCTGCTTTTAACCATTTAACTTTACGAGAATAATTTTGTGGTACAGTTATAAGTTATAACTATTTTGTTTGCAGTACTTTCTGAAGTATTTTGCATCCCGGCACAAAACACCACTTAATTTGTGATTCGTACGGGTTTTAAGCCTTACACAATACAATAATTATTAAAAATTATAATAAAAAACTTAATAAAACATAAATTAAAGCAAAAATAAATTTTAAAATAGCATTAACAGGCTACTTTGTTGATTATTGATATGATTTACTGCGTCACATTAGTATAGGCAACCTGTCGTAAACCCTAGGCTGTTTTTAGCGGTAAAAATTTCGTTTAAACTTAAAACTGATTTAAAACCATTATTGCGATCTTTTTTTTTAAAAAAAGTTTATATTAATTATATATGACATAAATACTTTCTATTTAAAAAAAAAGGTGAAAGTTCCGTATTACTTTTTTATTTATCAGTATACGTAACACTAAATTTGCATTAACTATTTCTTATTTTTTACATTCACAAACGCTTATTTATCTGACGCTGTATTTGTATCGCCCTGTATTATTTGGCATTACTTGCTGTTTGTGTCACCTATTCCTGTCGGGAACCAATTTATACTAACATCGAATTTTTCAGACTTTTATTATTCTATAAAGTTCCCGAAATAATTTCTTATGTATGTGAAAGTTTCATTTGTGGTACAAGAAAATAAAGAATACTGGCAAAAATAATTAATTGATTCTGAACATTTTACTTTAAGTGTATATAAAATCTGTAATATTAATTTATATAATAATTGCCATCTCTTTATGATACAATAATAAATAATGCAATATATCTTAGATTTATTTAAATAACTTTTTCGATCCTTAATCGACTACAGCAGTGGAAGCTTGTGCTTGCAATTTTTATAATGGAATATAAATATAGAGAATAAATTATAAATATAATTACAACGATCTACGATGTAATGTCTTTATATTGTAGGTTCTTTTTATTTCTTTATGGAATGGAATAACCGGACACTTTAATAAAAACGCACTCATATAACACATCTATTAAAATTTTGTACATTAGAATCAAAAGAATTAAATTAATCAAAATAAAAACCAAGACATAAATTAAAAGAATTCTCAACTTACAGGAAAATTATACTTAAAGTTTAATTTTTCCTACCCCCAGCCTTTATTCCTTTTTTTCCTTTTGGTCTTCAACTTGCCAGGTTATTCTTCTTCTTCGATTGTACCTCCTCTGATAGAGGCATCTGAACACTAAAATCTTTCATAAACAATTTGTAACTTCTCTTTCTTCCTGCTGCACCCTTTATTAAAAAATAAACAACGGTTATCTTATATTATTTATACTTCTTAAAAATCTGGTGGAAATGATCACCTTTTTCCAATCACCACACTTTTCTCACTCTTTTCCTTATTTGCAAATCAATCAACCTCTTCACTGGCTGTATTAATCGGTCTAATACTCGCACCTTTTAAGACCATTACAACGATTTCTGTTAGCTATGTAAAATAGTCTGGTTGTATATTTCTAAAAAAAAGAAAAAAATGTAAATTTTGTTTCAGGACAATAAAGGACAAGAGCACGCAGATACTGACGATACTGAGTGTCAAAATGGGGACCAAGATTTCCTCAGTGAAAATGGCAGGGATGACCATATGAACTCACCTGACTCCATGAGTAGCTCTCGCAACGAAAAAGAAATCGAAGACATAATCAAGGTTTGAATTTATTTCTTATTGTTTTGTATAACAAAAAACATTTTCAAAAATAAACTAACGGACTGCTTCTTAACTTTCACCACAGTACAAATTTAATACTTTAGTGGCATACTTGTGGGCCTTATCTAATATTTGTTTATCTCAATCGTTTTTAACGAATTTAGGCGTTAAAATGTGAGGGCGAGTAGTGGAAACTAAAGTGGTAAATATGTAGATTTTGCTCGAATAAGAGAAAAGTAGAATCGTGGATGTGCATTACGCGGAAGAAAATGAAGTCAATGGTAATTGTATAAATAAACCGAACATCAACAGGAGAAGGAAAGGGGGTGGAGTGACTTGAAAACGACCTTTAGAACACTTAAGAAATGTGAAAACATGATCACGAGATCACGACGATACTCGTAGATTTAGACATTTATGTGACATATGAATTAAAATGGAATTACTGCAAAAATTGTAATGTAACATACAATGTAAACTCTATACAGCAAAATTGAAGGGAACGACAAGTAATTTATTGCGTTATAGTTTTCGTCAAACGAAGAGCAAATAAATGCTTTTTATGAAATGACTTAGGCTTTCACGGCCAGCGTTATTAGAAGAGATTGTGAAATTCGGGCTTGATGGCAGTGGTCTAGGATTGTTTCTCCTTCGGTGAGAACACTTGGCATCCTCAGGGATCGTAGCGTGGGCGTTATGTCCATCGCTGCGGCTGTGCTGAGACTGTCTCAGCTCCGTTCCCTGAGAATGACAACTACAGTTGTTGGCGAAACGTCGGATAGAAAACTTCCTCGGTGTTCTCACCGAAAGAGAAACAATCCTAGACCACGGATATCAAGCCCGGATTTCACAATTTCTTCTAAATGGTTTTAATTTTGACTAAATCAAGTGAAAAAGAAAAAATATATAACAAAATTATAATCTGTTAACTTCGCTGTTTTTTACTATGCCAGTATTTTAATTGTATATTTATATATATATATATATATATATATATATATATATATATATAGTTGCGGTACAAAGTGGCATCCACACATGTTAAAAGTGCGGTAGAAATGGCGTCCGGGGTAAAGTGGCATCCGATATACGGACGTCACTTTGAACATGTGGTTCAAAAGCCTTAGTGTATTACACAGATGTCGCCCTGTGGTACTAAATGAAATCCGAGCGGATGCCAGACTGGGCCATATCCGTATATTTCTAAACACTACAGTGTCGTGTATATATGCTAGATGGCGCATAGATAATATATGCGTATACCTATGTCGTATCCGAATTAAGGCTAAACGTGCGTCCTCAAGAAACGGTACAGACCACGCACCTTGTTGCAACCGATAGCGACTGTTTATTTGTTTCTTATCTATTACATGTGCCTATTTAGTGTGTTCTAAACAATGCTTCAAAATCAGTATTTCAAACCAGAGGCCTTGAAATTTTAAATGACTTAACTGTTCTTTCTTTAAAGTAAAAAGAGTTAAATTACCGAATGTTTAAAGATAAAAAGTACATCTCCTATTAAAGTGGAATTTAAAAAAAAAGTACCTATTCTATGAAGTGTAGGTATTAATGAGACATTTGCAATGAATTGAAATCTTGCCATTATTCATAGCATAATTTATGCCGAAAAAATGTAATTGATTATGTAACAGTAACTTCCTTAATTCTTAAGCTATCTTATCTTTTCAAAACGTCTCATATTAACCATACTTCCCCAAAAACAATGTTGAGGTAACAATCAAAGCACAATGGGGCTAAAAATATTTTTTATTTTAAAAACTACAGCCGACGTTTCGCCCCCAGTGTAGGCTATTTCAAGGCCTAAATAAAATAAAGTGAGTTGTAACATGTTATTAAAAAGTGAATATTTCAAAACTTACTAGTTTTTACAGTTCAATTAGTAAGTCGCAGATGGAAAAGTACGTCAGATGAATTAGCAAAAAACATTCCAAAAACTCACAATACGAAGACAACCATTTTTGTAAAAAATACAATAAAAGACGGCACGTTGTATAGATAAAATAATAAATAAACAAATAATTAATTAAATATTAATTGTAAATGTGATGTCCACGTGGTGTTTTATTTATTTATTTATTTATTATTTTATCTATACGTGCCGTCTTTTCTTGTATTAAAAAAAAAATTGTGTTCGTATTGTAAGTTTTTGGAATGTTTTTTGCTAATTCGTCTGACATGTAGGTATTTTTCCATCTGCGACTTGACCAACTGACCTGTAAAAACTAGTAAATTTTGAAATATTCATTTTTTAATAAATTATTACAACTCACATTATATTGAAAAGGAAACAACGATCATATACTAATTAATCTTAATCTTAGAGAAATTAAGATATAGAGTAGTCTATAATACGCAATTTTCTATATTTCATGTTAAGTTTCAAATTTAAATGAAACTTTACAAATCTCGTACTTGAAATGGTAGAAAAATATCTATAAAATATATTGTTAAGGGCTTAAAAAATAATTAATGGATGGAAGACGTTCCATTTCAGCAATAGACGTGATGCTACGTATTAATGTTTGTTTTTACGAAAACGTGAGACAATCATTTTATTTGCATTATAATTCCGTTAGTTTTTATGCTATCAATTTTATCAAAACAAATTTAAAATATCTCTCGAAATCCATGTACCTAATTCTTATATGCAAAAACTATTATTTTTGCACTAGAGGAGGATGATTTAACAAATTGCTATTAGGGAAAGGTAAATTTCTCTATTTTTTTAGTACGTTGGTTAGCCTGTAAATACGGCAAGGACTAAAGTGATGGTATTTAGGAACGGGGGAAAAAGAAAAAAAAACGAAGGTTAGACATTTAAGGGCGAAATAATCGAAATTGTGAATGAGTTTAAGTATCTGGGGTATTGGTTCTCGACAAGAAATAGTACAGAAGGACATATAAAAAAACTTGTTGGGAAGGCGCAAAAGGCAGCAAATGCAACATGGGGTGTTTTTAAGAGAACCGGTAGAGACACAAGAAATGATCGTGTGTATTTGATGAATACTTTGGTTAGAGCAGTGGCGTTATACGGAGTAGAAATCTGGGGTTGGGGTAAAATAAAGGATCTGAGTAGGGTACAAGGAAGGTACTGTAAGATGGCCTTAGGGGTTGCTAAAAATACTCCAAAATATATTTGGAGGAATGAACTAGGAGTGGAGGATATCGAATACACAGTTAGAGAACGGGCTTGTAGATATATAAAAGACGTAATGGGGATGGGCAACGAGAGATGGCCAAAAATCTGCTTAGTGGAAGAGATGAGAGGCATTTTAAATAAAAGGCCTTCGAAATGGGGGAAAATTGTAGGGGAAATGCTAAATGAGCTAGAAGTAACAGATGTGAGTAGAATGATTTGGGAGAGAAGAAGTGGAGAGGAAATATACAATAGATTAAAAGAGGGAAAGAGTGTGTGGTGGAATAAAAACTAGAAACAGAGAGGGAGGCTTTATCGAACTCTTCTTATAACAAAATGTATAGGGAAGTTGTACCAGGTGAAAACGGGGCAGAGTATTTAAATAAAAGGTACAAAAAGAAAGAGAATAAGGAAATGTGGGCAAGAATCAGATGCGGGAACATAGGGAGAGGATTTAAGAAAGGGTATAGGGATTGGGTTTGTAGACTATGTGGAGGAAGTGAGGAAACGCCAGAGCATTTGTTTTGTTGTGGAAATGTAATGCAAATCCAAAGAGAGGAAATAAAAGATTTTATGAAGAGATGGAAAGGTGAGAGATTAGAGAACAACATAAGGGGGTTGATAGTAGAGACGCTAAAAGGAGAAGTGTGTGAGGAAATATGCGAATACTTGAGAATAACGGAAACAAAGATTAGAGAAAATGAAGGTTACTTTTAATAGATTAGGTGAGATCATAAGTTAAAAGTTATAAGTTCGACAAAATAGGATGTAAGGAAAACAAATGTAAATTCTCTAAAATAGAGAATACATGTGTATAATAATAAATAATAAATAGTACGTTGGTTAGCAAAAATCTGCAAAATTATTATTCAAAAACAGATATAATACTTTTCTCACATCTGAGAAGCTTAAATGTGAAGAGAATTTGTTTAATCGTAAGATAAGGTGCTAAAACAATAACTATTACTAATCAATTTTATCAGTATCGCTCTCACTATTAGTTTACCATATACTGGGAAATTTGAACGAACACTACAACAAAAACAGATAAAAGTCATTTTGAGGTAAATATGAAACAGATTAACCCATGGATTATAAAAAATTATAAATTTATAAAATGTTTTTAAAATACTATTGTTACATCTTAAACTGTCTCTTAATTATATATTTTTTTCAAATTTATCACATTTAAATCTCTTTAAAAAAAAAAAAACGCATTGGTTTAGATATATTTTAAATTTAATTCGGTCAAAATATCATTGACTGATTCCAGAACAATTTTATGTTTTTATTTCCTGCGCTTATCGGCAGTTACTGTAAATATTTTCATTGTAGAGATATAGGATGCAGGTTTGATCGCATAAACGTCGGAGTTTAGGTACACCTTAAAATGAAAACAGTATTCAGTCCGTGAATATAAGGCGGATGCCAGTTTACTGGAGTTCTTTTCGGATGCCAGACTGACCGACAGCTATATATATATATATATATATATATATATATATATATATATATATATATATATATATATTCATATTGTAAGATATAGTCAGATGATATGATATAATATTGTTACGTAATTTATATATCACGTATTTTTTTAATACTTTTTATTAATTAATTCGTACACCAAAAACCAATAATTCACTAACTACTTCGCTTCTTAATCGCTTTTCCTTCAATTCTAACTTATATCTGTGACTCTCTTCTATCAAAAACTGTCAAACTGTCCAACGCTGTTGCTTATATATAGTGTTATGGATGTTTCTAGTTGACTCTCGAAACTTCCAGCAACTTTTTCTCGAACATCCTGGAACGCGTCATAAGTAACTTTCACTCAACTTTCGCCGTCGGCGCGTGTCAACTTCATCCAAAACGCCACGTCCGTCACACTATACGTTCGTTCGCATACTAGGGGCAACTGATTTTTTTATGTCGATCAATGGACGAACACCAGTAAAATGACTTTTTTCTAATAATTTTGCGAGATGCGAAGCTTGTTCAATGCTTAATAGTGGCTTAGTATCATCCACTTCTTAATTGCCTTATTCCTCCCCATTTTGTCTGACTGAATCGAGAATTTCTTCTCTATTGGAAGTGGTTGTTACGTTGTATAGAGTGTTTCAATATACAGAGTTACTGATTAGTGCGTCAAAGTTCAATATAGCCTTTATTAAATCAGATTGGAGAAATTTATTTTTATGAAAATAATACAGTTTTAAAACACGTATATTTTAAAAATAGTTTGACATATACAGGGCGAACCACTAAACCGGAGCATGTTTCAGGATATATTTTTTAAATGAAACACCCTGTATATTATTTGTTTATTATAATCTACTTAAAGTTTTTTTCAATGATACATAGAATTTTGAGTTTGGATGGTCAATTGTTGAGTTAATAATGAAAATGTAAAAAAAATGGTTGCAACAGGGTTTGGCTTATTAGTTCAATGCGGGAGCATTACGATTAGTTAAGATGAAATATTTAGTGGTTATGCTGCCAACGGATGTAGGTACTAAACCTAAAAAATAATCAAATCATAATTTTATTATACAGGGTATTCTTTACAGTGCAGTCAATTAAGCGACGTTCAAAGAGCGATTTCTCCATTTTTTTAATGGAACACCCTGTATATTATTGAATGTTTGAATTGGTGCGTTAATTCTGCTTAATTTTTGTTAATCTTATTTTATACCTAACTGCGTAATTTCAGAGATATTTCACTTTTCCTTTATTACCAGCTAATTATTTGATCTAGCGTCCTTATTGGTCAGATTTGAAAAGTTGAAACAATTAAAAGTTGAATAAATAAATAGAGAGCCAAAGTTTAATTTCGTTTCAGGTTTACTATTTAAAGTAAATGTTCAAAGTGTCCTATATTCTGATTGGAATACATTTGCACCCTTGACAGAAAGGAAATATGTACACTGAGAGGACGTTAATTCGTTCCCAGTAGTTTTCTTAAATGGCAACGTCGCGCCTTTTCAGTCTGTATGTTGTCGATAATACATCCTACAGGAAACAATAATATTGCGAGCAGAATCGCATCTATTGCTCGCTAGTTTCGTGGCTGTTTCAATGTTTACATACTTAATATACAGGGTCTTTCAAGTTGATGGGCTATTAGAAGTATATGAATTAGTAGAAAGGAATTCAATTCTGAAACTTGGCCTCATTTGGTTATTGTTTATGCCGCTTCTTTTAAAAATATTTTCAATTTCGATTTACATCTGGTTATACCGAAGGTAGATGTTAACTTTCTTATTTTAAATGGAATGACATACCTACCTCAAATTGTAGATTTTCTCAAAAAGTATAAGCAAAGTTATACGATAGTCCCATATCAAAAGACGCCAAATTCAATGAGGAATTCGAATATGTAGTCAAAAATGGGTCATTTTATTTAAAAAAATTGAATTATGCCTCTTTGAAGTTGACCAACTTTGACCACAAAATTTGAACACCCTGTGCATTTTAGTTAAAAACCACAATTTTTTTCGATAATGTGAATACGAGTAGTTATAAATAATTGTTACGAGTTTTAAAGCAAAATCTCAAAAATTAATTGAATTACGGCTTTTTAAATGTTCACGTGCAGATGTCAAAATTTTGAAAAAAATTAAATAACCCAAAATCCATCAATATTTTCGGAGTAGTGCCTCGTATAAAATTTCATTTAAAATAAGATAGGTAAAATCTACTTTCGGTATAACCACATGTAAATCGAAATTGAAAATATTTTTAAAAGAAGCGGCATAAACAATAACCAAATGAGGCCAAGTTTCAGAATTAAATTCATTCTACTAATTCATATACTAATAGCCCATTAACTTGAAAGACCCTGTATATTAAGTATGTAAACATTGAAACAGCCACGAAACTAGCGAGCAATAGATGCGATTCTGCTCGCAATATTGTTTCCTACATTATTGACAACATGCAGACCGAAAAGCCGCGACTTTGCCATTTAAGAAAACTATTGGGAACGAATTAACGTCCTCTCAGTGTACATACTTCTAGTAGCATTTCAACGGAAACCCTCCAAAGCACAGATTATTATTCATACGTTGCCTCACGTCGTCTGCTGTAGTTGGAGGAGTCTTGTATAGAATATCTTTTATGTGGATCCATCGGAAATCGAGTTTCGCCAAATTTGGCGATCTGGATGGCCAACTGATCTGCATTAGACGCATTATGTATTCATTTACTATTTTCTTGTGGCAGCTTATCAAATCTGAACGATCAGAACAATAGATCAAATCAAAAACAGATAATTACTTGGAAATAATGAAAAAAGTAAAAATATCTCTGAAATTACGAGGTTTAGGTATAAAATAAGAGTAACAAAAATTAAGCAGAATTAACGCACCATTCAAAAATTCAATAATATACAGGGTGTACCATTAAAAACAATGGAGAAATCGCTCTCTGAAAGTCGCTTAATTGACTGCACCGTAAAAAACACTCTGTATAATAAAATTATGATTTGATTATTTTTTAGGTTTAGTATACATCCGTTGGCACCATAACTACTAAATATTTCATCTTAACTAATCGTAATACTCCCGCATTGAACTAATAAGCCAAACCCTGTTGCAACCATTTTTTTTTACATTTTCATTAACTCAAAAATGCACCATCCAAACCCAAAAATATATGTATCATTGAAAAGACAACTTTAAGTAGAGTATAATAAACAAATAATATACAGGGTGTTTCATTTAAAAAATATATCCTGGAACATGCTCCGGTTTAGTGGTTCACCCTGTATATGTCAAATTATTTTTAAAATATACGTTTTTTAATACTGTATCATTTTCATAAAAATAAATATATCCAATCTGATTTAATAAAGGCTATTTTAAACCTTGACGCACTAATAAGCAACCCGGTATAAGTGACAATATAAACTTTTGCGCCTCCTGAATCCTCCATGGTGGTTTTATCAACAATACACGGTTAGAATCTGAAAATACAGTTTTTTCAGACGACAGTGAAAGCCTCAATCAACATTTAAGGAGCTTCTTGTTAAATAGAAGTTCGCTATATAGAGAGAAAAATTAAATTGTTGATATTGCGATATTAATTCAGACGAAATTATCATCCCTTAATAGTGATCACCCTCTAAACTTTCATATTTTCGTTGCTGTTGAGGAGATTGGCAGTAAGTTTTTCTTTTTGTTGCAGGTGGATCCATCCACAGAAAACTGTATAAAACACGCCCTGAGTATTTTGAGCACCCCCACAACCCATCCAGGGTCTTCCCCACCCACCCTCGCAGCCACGGCACCGTCAGGTGAAGAATGGAAAAATCATACAAATCTTTCCCCAAAATGTGGAAATGCACCAGCGTAAATTAACTTAAATCTCCCCCTCCCCTTAATCTAGTGTTAATTGCTATTAAAATCATATTTGTATTATTTTCTGTAAGTTATAAAAAAAGGGACGTTTTATCAATACGATATTTGTATAAAGAAAATGTAGTTTAATCGGCCTTGGCTGTTATTTAAATGTTTCCTCGGGTGTCACAATAAAGCATTTTAAACATTTCTTTTATTTCTCAGATATCGGTTCGTTAATTTTAACTATTCTGTGGTAGATGGTGTTATGTTAGCAGAATTTGAAACAAACTGGATAAGATAAGAAGATAAGATAATGCTGGCGTCAGCTGTAGTTGTTTGTCGTTATTTGACCTATTCGGACGTACGTAGGTCGATTGAATGAAAAATACTTTTAGTGCTTGTTTTTCATCATTAAAAATGCTTAACTTAGTAAATACATGATCATATGTTATGGATATCGTGCTAATAGTGACATTACAACTAGAAGTGCTGCAAATTCAAGAAAAACTAAAGGTAAGTAATTTTAGTAGTACCTTTAATTCTATAAAAATTTTGTAAAAATGTAAGTCTTTACATACGGTGCTATCAGAGTTGAAAAAAAAACAGATTTTTATAAAATTTTTGAAACAAACAGTTCAAAATGTTTAAAACATGTGTTTATATGTTTTATACCTTTTTCTCTCGTTTATTTTGAACACATATTTTAAACTAACCATTTCCTATACAGGTAGGACAAAACGTTTACCGAACGTAGATTCTTCAGTTATTTTGTTTATTAGTGTCGCACAAGCATGTCCATCTGAAAATATTTCCTACTTCTTTGAAACCAACCAAATTCTCAAAAGCTTTCTACCAGAGCATTACACCCCTCAAAAGATTTAAATTGCATTTATTGGACATGCTTTTTTATTTTCCATAAGAACAAGTAGCTAAAAATATTTGTACGAATTTACCTAAACCACTAGACTAGGGTCGATAATTTTTGAAACCAAAAAAAATTATAGTAGGATGAAACCCATTGGAATAGGAAGAGAATATAACAGAAATGAAAGGAAAAATAATTTACGGGCGATCTGAGGTCGGGAAGGGGAAGGGGGTGAGTTTTTAAAAATAAAAAACGGTTTTCCTTGATTTCCGGAAAAACTAAAAGTCTTATGGAAAAAAGTTAAATAGCAAAGTTGTAAAGGTAGAAAAAGGAGACTGTGGTAAATGAATAAACAACTAAAATAGGACTCACCCCAAATTACCACTAATTAATTTAAACGCGGACACGTGTTTCGCCCACTTCAAACGTGGGCATTATCAACGCGAGACTGGTTCTAGAATATAAAATTCGGCCTATTTATAGAGGCGGGGGTTGAAGACCCGAGAAAGAAAGAAAGAGTGGGAAATAGAAAGAGGGTTAGGCGACAAACAAGATAGGGATTAGATTTGGGAATGTGTTTGTTCAATTTCCGTAAGTACAATTTTATAAGGGCTTAATAGGCCAATTTAAAGTAAAAACGCATGCTTCACAACAACATACCTAATCTAGGAAAAAGGAAAATCAATAAACGAGTGTGTACAATACCTGTAGTCATGAAGGCCTAATGAGCCAATTTTAACTACGTATCTTAATCAATCGAATATTGTAGGGGTTAGGAAGGTAAAAAAGCTTAACCTATATTAATTTAACCTAATGTAATCTATCAAAGTATAGAGGGTTGAAGACCGAAAGAAGAAATATTGGGTAATGGAAAGAGGGTTGGGAGGAAAACTTGAATACGTTCAATGCCAATTTGTAAAATGTTTTTCAAGGAAACGGCTCTACAAATGTATGCTTCGACAAACAAGTAAAGGAAATAGATTTGGAGGAAATGTGTGTGTTCAATAACCGTTAATACAATTAATAAGGCCTTTATGGGCCAGTCTTATGTAGAAACGCATGCTTCACAACTACATATGTACCCAATCTAAGGAACAAGGAAGAAACAGTGACCGAGTGGTTCAATAACCGCAGTTAGAAAGACCTGATGGGTCAATTCTACCTACGCATGCTTCATCAAAACGAATACTGTAGGGAAAGGAAGGTGAAAAGCTTAAACTATTATAATCAATTAAGCCTATTGTAATAGTCGAAACAAGACGGAATTAGGAATTGGACCAGAATCTGAATTCATAAGATTATCCTTATTCTTTTGAATATATAAACTTTCCCAGGCGTCAAGTTCTGATTTACAAGAGACTTCTTTGATTAACTTTAAACATTTAAGGCCTATAGGGTGGTTTGTTTCAGCATATTTCTGAAACAAACCACCCTAAGAATAAGGATAATCTTATGAATTCAGATTCTGGTCCAATTCCTAATTCCGTCTTGTTTCAACTATTACAATAGGCTTAATTGATTATAATAGTTTAAGCTTTTCACCTTCCTTTCCCTACAGTATTCGTTTTGATGAAGCATGCGTAGGTAGAATTGACCCATCAGGTCTTTCTAACTGCGGTTATTGAACCACTCGGTCACTGTTTCTTCCTTGTTCCTTAGATTGGGTACATATGTAGTTGTGAAGCATGCGTTTCTACATAAGACTGGCCCATAAAGGCCTTATTAATTGTATTAACGGTTATTGAACACACACATTTCCTCCAAATCTATTTCCTTTACTTGTTTGTCGAAGCATACATTTGTAGAGCCGTTTCCTTGAAAAACATTTTACAAATTGGCATTGAACGTATTCAAGTTTTCCTCCCAACCCTCTTTCCATTACCCAATATTTCTTCTTTCGGTCTTCAACCCTCTATACTTTGATAGATTACATTAGGTTAAATTAATATAGGTTAAGCTTTTTTACCTTCCTAACCCCTACAATATTCGATTGATTAAGATACGTAGTTAAAATTGGCTCATTAGGCCTTCATGACTACAGGTATTGTACACACTCGTTTATTGATTTTCCTTTTTCCTAGATTAGGTATGTTGTTGTGAAGCATGCGTTTTTACTTTAAATTGGCCTATTAAGCCCTTATAAAATTGTACTTACGGAAATTGAACATACACATTCCCAAATCTAATCCCTATCTTGTTTGTCGCCTAACCCTCTTTCTATTTCCCACTCTTTCTTTCTTTCTCGGGTCTTCAACCCCCGCCTCTATAAATAGGCCGAATTTTATATTCTAGAACCAGTCTCGCGTTGATAATGCCCACGTTTGAAGTGGGCGAAACACGTGTCCGCGTTTAAATTAATTAGTGGTAATTTGGGGTGAGTCCTATTTTAGTTGTTTATTCATTTACCACAGTCTCCTTTTTCTACCTTTACAACTTTGCTATTTAACTTTTTTCCATAAGACTTAGTTTTTCCGGAAATCAAGGAAAACCGTGTTTTACCCTTAAAAACTCACTCCCATCCCCTTCCCGACTTCAGATCGCCCGTAAATTATTTTTCCTTTCATATCTGTTATATGCTCTTTCTTTTCCAATTGGTTTCATCCTACTATAATGTTTTTTCACTTTTTACTATTTTTGAAGGCTTCAGCACTGGTCTGTCGTATTTTTCAAGAAAACCTCAAATTCTATACCCAAAAACTACAGCCGTTTAAAAATATTTCCTGAGTAAAATTATCCAGACAAATAAATGAGGTTTCTTCTAGTAACGAGTGAGACTGTTTCCTTATTTCATACCTACAACCAATAATTCTTCTCTAGCCAAATGAATTTAAAGAATGTTTAATATGTTACGCATTATTTATGCCTTAAAAAAGTTTAAAACACTTTAATTTAAATGAAAATACTACACAGTTATTTTCCACTATTTATTTTTAAATTACAATTGACAATTGTTTCGCCCTACAAGGGCATAAATAAATAGTGGAAAATAACTGTGTACTGTTTTCATGTAATAAATAGTTAATATGATGATTTTCCATAAAGTAAAGGCAGAAACAATTAATTACTTTAATTTAAAACATATTTTATTTATATTGTGTTTTAAACAGTGTTTGAAACACGTGTTTTAAACATGTCAACCCTGAGTCCTATTAATGTAAAATCTTAAATTTGAACAAACCCAACTTAAAAAGGAATAATTATCATTGTCGTTACATTAGGTACCTTTTTATTCTCACATAAGGACTAGGCACTTTTTAATCTATCTGCTGTCTTTTTTTATTAATCATTTTTTTCTTTATACTGTGCTTTCTTTTTAAATTTTTGTTCCATCAAAGTGGACTGCAATTTAATCAGCAATATTTACTTTTTATCTTTATATTTCTAACTTTGAATAGCTTGGCAGTAGGTAACTGGGCTGGGCTTCAGATATATAATATGCTTCAAAATGTACTTCAGCCCTTTTAAGAATTAAAAGCACTGTATTTCTAACCCTTTCGTGAACAGGTAGGTAGTTAGAGTTTCGTAATCAAATTACTTTATGGCGAGGCATGATAATTTGTTTTTCAAAGTACTTGAACTCCTCTTTCTTCTTTTCGTATAAAACGAATAAACTGACTGACTGACATATCACAGTACAGCTCAAACCCCTGAGTCTAGGAACTTAAAATTTTAGTACAACGTAGGCGGGTATTATAAAGAGATTCAACTCTTAAAAAGGTCATTATTTTTCACATATATAGTTTTCTCACTCTGTATATTATAATTTATAATATCTTGTAATTAATTAGTAAATATTTTTAGTTATTTATTATCTTAGTAGACACAAGAGAAATTGTTGATGATAATTTCATAATTGTTTTTCATTTTAATATTTCTATTTTTATCTGATAATAACCAACTTCTCTTGAGAACCGTAAATATTAGAAGTCCCATAGACAAAAGTGCAAACTAGACTTTTATCAACACGTCACAAGACGATCTAATATAATCCCTTGACCGATGGTTAGGAGTCAGTCAGTCAACCAGTTGAATCAGTCAAAAAGACAATAAGACAATCAACTATTTTCTAAATCCTAATATACTCTAAATTTTCAACAATAAACTACTATTTCAAGTTCTATAATAAAATTAGTGTAAGAAAAATTAAGTGTAAAGTAATTAATAGAAGCGTAACCAAAAAGCAGTTCTCCATTTTATTCGTCGCTACAATTAATCCAGAAGACCATTACAAGGGTATTCAAAGTGTAATGTACAAATCAAAAATTACCAAAGCCGCTGAGTCAGGAAGCTTGAAATATTGTACGAAAATTTTCTTATACAACGGTTCCATTCCCTATAGAGTAAGTTCTAAAAATATCAAACCGAAAGGTGCGAAACAGGGGCTTAAAATTTAATATCAACGCATTTTCTAAACAGCTAAAACTAGAACTTTAAAACGTGTCACAAGGTTCTTTATACCGCTGTAGAAACTTATAATTTTGTACAAAAGTTCCTTGCATCCAGCATGATTACATTGCACGTTGTAAAAGACACTACCTGAAAATTTTTAGCTCTCAATGGAGGGTAAAGAAGGCGTTCAAATTGTCTGTTCGTAACTTACAGTACAACATGAAAACGGTTAGACCAGTGGCGGATTTACCAGCAGGCTGAATAGGCTAGAGCCTAGGGAGACAGATTTTAGGGGGCGGCAAACTTTGCTCAAAAAGTTTTTTGTCTTACAGAAATTAAAAAAATTATTATCTTATACACGGAAAAAAACGAGGCTCAAAAATCAATAAAAATTACAATATTTTAGTGCTATACAAATTACTAAACGCTTATTTATAAAATATACTATTGTGATTTTGAATTTTTAAAATATTCCAATAGCGTGTAAGAATTACATTTAAATTTAGTATTTTTACCTATTTTTTAAATTAATTATTGCAATAATTTTTTCTCTAGGTCCACCCACACTATTCAATTAATGTGTAATATGTTTCACCACTTAAATATATCTATTCGAAGAAAAATGGGATCCGAAAAAAAATTGCTTAAAAATAACAATAGCAAATATTATATATAGATATATATGTGGAAAATTAATACTTTTTTATTGATATTTCTGATGATATTAACAACCTGTTTGAGTGTAAAATAAAAATTTAATAAATCTACACGTAAAAAATTGCATATTGTTGCACATAATTTCATAAATATTATACATTTCTTAGAATGATGATAATTAAAAAAAAAACAATAACTATTGATAATAATATAATACAATCATAAAGTTGCAATTTCATTGACAAAAAATTGATTGTGAATTAGGGTATAGAATTGCAGGTATCAGTAGGGGCGGCAAATTTTGAATATGTGTAAATTCGCCACTGGGTTAGACCGATTTTACTATTTTTGGATGTTAAAATGTAATTAGGACTGTAAAAACAACACCACTTTTTTTGACCAAGAACTTTAGATTTAGGGCTTGTAACCCTAGTGAGCGTTTTATCCAGCTCTGCAGTTAATACTCATGACAGACAAAAAAAGCAATAGGACCTTTCACGCAAATTACCAACAGAAGAATCCTTTATTGATATGAAAATATTTTTGTCAATTGATATTTTTTTTACAAAACCATTTACTATTGCAAATACTGTACCATAAACGTATTATTCAGAAATTGACGGATACGTTAAATTGTAGTTCTGATACTTTCCGTAATAGGCTTGTCGATTGCGCCAGCAGTCTTAAAATTTACGGCTTCTATAATACATTGTCTATTGTCTTGCGTCACGAAGAAATTATATGACAATTGACGTGTTTGTTTTAAAACCATATGGCTTTACAATGTCCAAAACATCGATGTAATTGTTATCGTCCAATCTTTTTGTAGTTCAATAAATAATTTAATACAGTAACAATTTTTTACTATTTTAAGTTTTTCCCATTTTACTATAGTAATTCATATTCAGGAGTATTGTTTGCCCCGACAAAGCAAAATACTTCTTAAACAACATTTAAATAAAAGCAACTTACTTTTTCATGAATACCACGAAAAAAATATGTATAATTTAAAGCTGACAGCGAAAACCATTCCTTATACTAATTTTTCAATAAAAGACTTATTTTTCTTTAAATTTCACAAAAACTGAAATAATTTAAATAATTATCAATGTTTAAACAACATAAAATAATTTTATAATACTAAATTTTCACTAAACAAAGAAAAATTTTAAAAATCTATAAAAGTTGTAATCATTGCTTAATAATTATTAACATCGACCCTAAGCAACTTCTAATCTAATCAGATTTTGTAATGTGTAAAAAAGTTTTTTACTCCAGGACAAAATTAACATATCAAAAAAGCATTAGCAGAACTTCTTATTAGGTACCTCACTTTTTTCCAAATCGTACTATCCACAACATACTATAACTGTACATGTTTTTAATTAATGTTTGATGAAAACAAAACTTAACTACATAACAGAAAATCCCGGCATTGTCAAAATGGACTTACAATTAGTAGATAATTTTTTAATTTTGTTCAGGGGTATATTACTTCCAATAAATATTGTTTTTGTGTTTAAACAATATTTATTGGAATTGAATCAACGGGGCTTATACATATACCTTACTCCATAATTGCAAACAAATAGAAGGTTGCCACACAGTGACTTCTTCAGTTGGAAGAATAATATAAATTAAAACTAAATACAAACAGACTTATATAATAAAATTTCCCAATGTGATAGGGATAAAAATTACAGAGTGAAAGGAATCAGAAATTAATGTCAAGCAAGGGAGATTTGTCTAAATGGTCATCTAAAATAAGGCCTTTTTTGTTTAATTTGTTTATTTCTTGACTTTCTAACAAGTTTAACTTTTTTCCTTTACTCTCAAAATGCAAAATTTCTTCCTTAAAACTGTGGTAATTTGTTATTCAATCTTAGGAATAAGTTGATTGAGTTGAGTGTTTTTTAACATAACCATTTTTATGCTCTTCCATTCTTTCAAAGAAAGTTCTACATGTCTGGCCCATATATGGTTTCTCGCAATCGCCGCATTTAAGCAAATAAACTTCTGATCTTAATTCTTTTTTAGTAGTATCTTTAATGTTTTTTATGAATTTTCCTAAAGAAATGTTTATTTTAATTGAAATATAACTGTTAGTATTTTTTTTACATAATTACTTGATTTAGTTGAGAAAGAGCTTAGATATGTTAAACTGTTGTAAATTAATAAACTGAAGGTATTTGCCGTTATCACATAGTGAAACATATTATATTAAAAATTTAATAAAATAAACACAACACTTGGAAATTTCACTTAATTTATTTTTGACCCAATACGCATTTCGCCTTCTTAGGACATCATCAGGGTATTATTACTCGGTTTAAAGAACATACAGTACAGTGACACGAATTGCATACAATTCAAGCCTTTAGTTATAGTATGTTTGAAAATCTTTTTCAAATGCTTAGGACATTGAACCAAATTACTCTTAAATTTAATTGGTAATTCAAGTTCTTTAGATTTTAAAATGTAAACAAGTCTTTAAATTTTTTTTTAATGCTATTAGAACTTCAAAAGCCAAATTAGTTTTAATAAGAAGCACTTCACGTTTTTGTTCCACAAATTAAGTAAAGTAGTTTGTTATTAATTTATAATTTTAAGTATTATTTTTATCTCTCCGTAATAGAGGTCGTCGATAGCGCCAGCATCCTCTTAATTGTTAGGTTGATGACAACAGCTGTGTTTCAGTATACTCGTGAATCGTACGTATGTAAGGTGTATGCGGCACGTCTAATTATTAGATGTGTGAAAATTTACTGGCGTATTCATGGAAATTAAAAGAATATTTTATAGAAATTGTTCCTAAACTTTTTAAGTGTTTACAAGTTAACGAAAACAGAACCTACAGCACAATTTTATTGGAGTATTATTTGTGGTGTTGCAATTTACAATTTGAAAGCGGTGAGTTTGTTTATGGTCACAATTTAAATTTCGAATCTAAATGTTAAAATTCACATACTTTTAATATTATTTTCTCTTTTAATGTAAATAATTACAACAAAAATTAAAAATTGTAGGTATTACATATTTAACTTTTATTTTTATTATAAGAATTAATACTTTTGATTATTACTGATTCTTTCAAAGTGCTTTTACAGTGAAAGCCAATTAATCATATAAATGATATTATTTTCACAAATTTTGCGACTTCTATTGCATAATTGGGTTTATTTAAAGTAAATTGTTGTTTTTACACGGTTCTACTTTTGTTGTGAATAAATCCTTCTACAAAACGCTTCAGTTTATATTTTAACTAATATTGGAAGGGTGAAATAGTTATTCTTTTGTAATTCCGAAGTAATAAAATAGTTTGAAGTTTAGCTCTCACACCTCTTATGATACGCGCAATTAGTATATAGGCCCGGCTCGCTGTTTACATCGTCGGTAATAGGGTCATATCAAAGGCTATGAGTATCCCTCCTACTACGCCGAGTGGCCATAGGTGTAGTTCGCGTGAGGATGGGGAAATTAGCCGAGAAGGTATGACTTAGACGTCGTATATTACTAATCATCTAGCTGGGTCAGGCTAACACTCTTTATCGGTTATTCGCCAACTGTCCCCTGCACCTTTCAGGTTACGTGTAACTTGGAAGTTGTAGGGAGGTTGACGACAAGTCGATAAATGGGGGCCCTTGGCTAACAGGGATGGTTTTGCATTTTTTTTAAGTAAACACTTTTTTAATAATATATTTTTAACTTTCTAAAACTATTTTTTAAGAACTAATTTTGTATTTTCCAATAATTATTATTAATTCTAACTTAATTGCTACTGATGTTAGTTTGTTTATTAAGTTACACCATGGTTAATTGAGCAAATATTCAGATAATTAATGAAAAAGCAAAACATCATGAACTTTTTACTAACCTTCATTTTAATCACCCCCGCCCTTAGATATAATTGTTCTAAACTTTTTAGGAGGGTCGACTAAATGAAAATTTTTTTTTTGATGCAAATATATACCTTAGCTTTAGTTTCTGTCTGTTAATCAAAATCGATATCTGCAACAATCCTTAATAATTATTATTAAGTAGTTTTCTTAAATAACTTGAAGATGCCGTGCTATTTGAATAAAATTGTATATGAAGACCCTAAGGAGGTACTAACTTCTGATATGCTTATCAAGTTAATGAGGATACGACTGGGGTGAAAACTACCCTCATCCCTAAATGTATTTGGAGGGTCGATTTATTTCTTCAATAAGCTTTTTCTGAAAGGGTACTTTTATTACCTCCATTTTTCCTCTCTTAGTTAAAAATCGTATCTATGACGATTTTATTGAAAATCTGATAATACCCAACAACCTCGTTCACCAGATCTCAATCCTTGTTATTCATTCATTTGGGAACAATGAAAATGAACGAAATTACACTTGACAATATTGAATGCCTATTAAACAAAATGTAAATTGCCGCAAAATCTTTATTTTGATAAAGTTTTGTTTAAATTTGTTGTATCGGTTGGATCCCTGTGGAAATCAAGACAATGGCCGTATTAAACATTCGTCTATTGTGAGAATGGTCAACTTGGAGATGTGATGAATAGCAGTTTTAGTTACATTCCGAGTTGCATTTAGAATTTTACAATTAAATACAAAAAATATTGGGTATTATTAGAGATCAGTTAATTAAAACATCTTTCTTCCTCCAAAACTTCTGCAGATACAATTATTAACTAACAGATAAATTGAAAAATGTAGGTAACAAAGGTAACTTATTGAAGAAATAAATCGACCCTCCAATTACATTACATTCAAATGTATTTAGGGGTGGGAATAGTTTTAACGCAGTCGTATCCTCATTAACTTGATAAGCATATTAGTAGTTAGTATCTTCTTAGGTTAGTCTTCAAATCAAAATTTATTCAAATAGTAGGATGCACCTTCGGTTTATTTCAGAAAACTGTATTAATATGGGATTTTTTGCTGGAGATCATCGATGCAAAAAAAAGAGTTTTTTTCTGAGAAACTGTTGTAGATATCTATTTTTAATAAAAAACAGAAAATTAAGTTAAGGGGTATATTACTATTAAAAATTAAGTAATTAATCAATCCTTCTAAAAAGTTTAGAACAATTGTATCTAAGGGTGGGAGTGGTTTACACACTTGACGTAGTGTTTTATACTTCAGAAAATGGTACCCTTATAGACATTTCTATATGTACTAAATTTTATTAACATCGTAGGAAGCATTATTAAGTTTCGCCTTCCTTTTCCTTTAAACGATTTTTTTCTCACCTTTGCCACCCTCTCACGGGTAAACGAAACAATTTGGTATATAGATCAATGCTATTAAATCGACTTTTAATTTAATCGCAGCAATCTGTGGTTGCTCCATGTCCACGGAGTTTTGCCGCACCCTTTATTCATATGTATATGTGGGAAATAATCTTCAAATTATTTTCCTTTTCGAAAGCTTGAACAGATCAAACAGTAACAGCATTTTTTAAATAAAATGAAAATTAATAAAAGTTAATGATGTTTTACTTTTTCATTCATTATCCGATTATTTACTCTATAAATCAGTCTTACGCAATTAATCAACGGTGCTCGTTTTAACAATTAAACATTTATTTTACAAGGTAGTTATAGATAATACTTAAAAAAAATTGTGAGTTTGTTAATATAGTTTCTCAATTGAAAATTACTTTATTAAAAGCACTTTTTTCTTTCTATACGTTACTATTCCGAATAATCGTAGTAAATTGACAATGACAATGGCAATAATGTGGAACAACTTAAGTAGAGAATAACTGAAGAGTGCGAGTTAATTTCGCAACAAAAACTCACTAAAGTCATTGCCAAAAAATATTGCAAATATGTATTTAAGTTGAAGGGATAATAGAAAACACGAATAATATTTAGAGATACCTAATTGTTTTAGTTACTTTATTATCTGTTGTAAAAATCGAAAAAGATCGATAATTCCTCAAATTTGACGTTTTGTTATGAACACCTTGTATTAACCAGGCCATTGAAACAAAATAAAACATAAATATTTTATCCTGTTCATCCAGGGTGCTCACAAATATTGGTACTTTTTTCGAAATTCGCACCTAAATTATAAACACACTGTACAAGATATGGTTTTGAAACTTGGTATTAAGGGCTTTGAAGCATTGCTAAATCGATCGGATTATTAGGTTTTTCTTGAATGCTTAATACTTTGCTATTTTTGAGGTTACATTTTTTATCGTAGTATATACAAAGCTTGTTAAGTGGACAGTGACGTAACTACCATAAGGCTAGTCGGGGCAGTGCCCCGGGGCCCCCAAGCTCAGTGGGACTCTCGGACTCTGACTTACAAACTATAAATTGTGTTAGAAATATCCAGTAACTTTTATTTAAAAAAATCTACATTAATTAATTTATCCAGTTATTCATTCCTAATCTCTGCTTATAGAACCAGGACGTGCCCTGCTATGCACAATAAAGAACTAATGATAAAATAGCTTTGCGACTTTAAAGTATTTAAATGTTACTACATATTTATATTTTGAGTTGTATTGAGACATTTTTTTTTTATTAAGATATTTTAAGTCGCATTAACAGCTAAGGTCATGAGCGACTGTACATGATTACATGTTGTTATAATTTATCATATAACTGGGTTTCTTGTAAAAATTTTAATACATTTTTGTATAGTCCTGGGTTATTTAGATTTTCTTTAAATGACACAGAGAGATTGAATTTCCTTCTTTGATTACTCAATCCTGGGCACTTGTAATGATGTGTTCTACTGATTGGAGAGTATCGGTGTTACATTTTGTGCATAACGGGGGCAGCTCGTTCTTCATTAAATGAACATGAGTTTAATTGGTATGGCCAATCCTCAGTCTTTGAATAATTACCTCTTCATTACGTTTGAGATCAGTGGCAGAGAATTTCTTGAAGATATCGTCTCTGACTTGTCGTAACTTTTTTGGCGGATTTTTGTAACAATCACTATTCCATGTTCTAATGATGAGATTCTTAATGGCTCTTTTAGCTTCTGATTTGGTTAGGGGGACTGTTTCGGTAGTTATTAGATCTGTAGCACCTTTTTTCGCTAGTTCATCTGCTTTATCGTTTCCGCGAATACCAGTATGGGATGGAATCCAAGCTAATATGATTTCTTTACCTAGGTCTTCAGCTTTTAACAGTGCATGTGTGATGTTTTTTATTTGTTGATTTGAATTTATAGGGTTCTGGAGAGCTTTTAGTACGCTGAGTGAGTCGGTTAAAATTAAGGAAGATTCTACTTTTTCAGTGTTTTTTAATTCTATAGCCTTTTCTATGGCATAAGCTTCACATGAAAATATTGAGCACTCAGTTGGTAATTTGAAGTATTTTTCAATTTCTCCCATTACTATAGCACAACCTGCTCCCTCCTCAGTTTTGGAGCCATCAGTGAAGATGTTTCTAGATCGTTGATACTGGTCACTAAATTCTAGAAATAAATCTTTCGCTATAGACACTGTAAATGGGTCGTTTTTTGATATATCTTGAGTTAATTTAAGGTTAATTTTTATCGGTGGACACGTCCATGGTGGTATGGGATCCAGTGCTCTTTCTCTTATTTGAAGTGGAGAGAGATTAGTAATTTCTTGGTATTTTTTTATTCTTATATGCAGTGGCTTAGGAATTCTTTTATTATTATATTTGTTTATGTTAGGGTACATTAGTGTGCTTGTATATGATGGGTTGTTGGGTTCTGAAGATATGTAGGCAGCGTACTTTAAACTCAGTTCCATTCTCTTGAACTTTAAGGGTATTTCACCAGATTCAGCTAGTATGCTGTTTATTGGGCTTCATCTTGAGACAATTTTGATTTGTCGTAACCCAGATTCGTCGTAAAACGTACCTATAGTCGGTCAAGAAAGTGGTGTTATTAGATTAAAAATATCTACTTAATTAGGATTCCGTACCCAAAGGGTGCTCAACGGGACCCTATTAACGTGCCTCCGCTATCTGTGTGTCTGTCACAGGACCGTATTTTTGAACGGTAACAGGTAGATATTTTCTTTTATTTTCATAAAATTCTTTTAATTTGTTCATTAAAATTAGTTACAATTTGCATTTGGTTTTTTATTTTATTATGAAGTCGACTGTATTACGACTGATCTGAATTATGACAAATCTGAAGTACGTCGAATTCGGAACACGACGAATACGAAAAAAACGATTTTAAACAGTTTAGTTGGGGCCCTATTTTATTTTTCGCCCCAGGGCCTTTGGTTACCTAGCTACGCCACTGTAAGTGAAATACTTAAAAAAAAAGAAAAATTAAATTGGATGTTGGGTTAAAAAATAGAAATTTTTCAAGTATCAATGTGAAACACCCTGTAAAAATACGCATTGCCCTTGAGTTGTACGTTTTAACAGAATATTTATTTCGTGAGTTCTGAGAGCATTTGGCATGAGTGTTATCTATTAATGCTTTTTTATAGCTTTTTTTATAACCACACTATTCGGTCACTTTGGATGTGACTCGAGAAATATGTTTGTTTAATGTGTGTAAAAACGTTCTCTTTCTTGAATGATATAGGTATTTCCTTAAAAGTGTTTGTTGAATTGTACCGAATTTAATTCAATTTAAGTGCCAACAATATGTGGATAAGTACTTTAAATATTTCAGTTTTTACAACAGCATAGACATCGAGGTATATTTATAGTATTTAGTTATTTTATTAATACCTACTCATTACAATTATTTATACAACATACAACATAATTTTACAACAGTATCTATATATTTATTTAATTATAGTTGCAGTCCGGTATACAATATTTAAAAACTAAAACTTAAAAACTACCTATACAATTCAGTTTATCTAAAAATAAATTATATATGTATACCTATTATAACATAATTAGTATAATTTGTGTTATCGTGATGTCAGAAAAGAAACTACTTTATTTTCAAGTTCAACTTATTTGGCAACTGATCCATTCTTTTAATTAATTTATATTAGTTATTTTTTTAGTATCTAGATTCTTTAAATCATTATCAAGTTCATTAAATAATTTGATCGCTTTATAATAGTTGTTTTTATCACTGACAGCTTTCCTAACTATATATATGATTTTTTTTTAGTTTTACTCAAAAGCAAATAATTGATTTATATTGAGAGGATTTTTCTGATTAAAATTATTTTTATTGACTATTTTTAAAATTCTATTTTGTAAACTTTGTAGTAATTGTGTGCAATTTTTATATGCACCTCCCCAAGCAATAATGCCATAACTTAGTACACTATGCAAAAAGGAAAATTTAAATTCTAAATATTTTTTAAAATTTTGTAAATAATTAAATTAATTTAATATTTAAATTTCTACCACATCTTGTATTTTTTATTAAATAATTAATTTGTTTACGTTATTAATTCTCATAAAAAAGGTTTTTATATTCTTAATACTTTCAGAAAATAAGTTTCATATAACCCTAAAGCTAAATTCACCTGTTCGTTAACCAAAAAACTACATTAATTTATTAAAAGGGCATACGCAAGTATAACGTCTAATGCAATTTAAATTTATATTTTATAACACTATTATGGAAATATAATTAGATAGTATTTTTAATATGAACAATTTTTATTTCGTTTTCAGTGTTATTATATAGTAACTTTTATAAGTTGAACAAGAACATTTGAAGTTTTTTTTACTGAAACTTTTTGCTTAAAAATAATAGTCCGGTCAAATTAGACCAAAAAATAAGAGTAAAGCTGCATAAATTCCCACCAAGCTGAAAATCAGTGAGATTGTTTAAAATATGATTAAAATTAAATTTGAAAGTTCCCCATCTTTCCCCTGTATGGAAAAAATTTTATTCAAGGTTAAAGGTCAAAAAAATGAGTTTTTCGCGATTTTCAGCAAAACGGTAAGTTTTATCATAAAATTACCCCAGACAAAAATTGTAGATCATAAAATTATCGATAAAATATGTATCTCTAAAATACCCCAAAATAAGCTATGTGACAAATAAATCCCCAAGAACTGAAAAATATTTAGTGCAAATAGAAAAAAGATTTTAGAGGAAAATTTTTCCCCAGAATAATTCCCCTGAAAAATATATCCCCAAAAAATACCCCAAAGGAAAAACAATCCCCTATTTTTTGGGGAAAATCCCCTAATCTGGCAACCCTGAGACTAACAGTATTTCATTTATTGGGCACACTGACATAAAGAGGTATAGGACCCTAGCCACGCATACAATTGAACAGGAGACAGATGTTGTCTCGAGGTTACACTGGCGTATAAAATAAGGGACTGGGTTTCGTTTAACCTGATATCTCAGAAACGGTGGCTCTTAAGAAAAATAATATTCATACATTTTTTATAGATTATTTTATGATCTACAATTTTTGTCTGAGGTAATTTTATGATAAAACTTACCGTTTTTCTGAAAATCGCGAAAAACTCATTTTTTTGACCTTTGACCTTGAAAAAATATTTTCCATGCAGGGGAAAGATGGGGAACTTTCAAATTTTATTTTTGATAATATTTAAAACAATCTTACTGATTTTCAGCTTGGTGGAAATTTGTGTAGCTTCGAATGTCTTAATTGAACGGACTATAATGAATGTGGCATTTTTACAAATGGAAGTTGGGGTGTGTAAAGAAACAAAACAAAGGCTCTTTATTTCGATGAAATAGGACTCTTGATTATTCCAACTAATGGGAATTATAGACTGTGGTGTTGACTTTTGACGGTTGGATGCTTAAGCGCGCTAAACAGCAGAGGAAGAGTGTCGCAATATTTTACGTTAAACAGTGAAAATATTTCTATATAATATATAATTTTTGGGGTAATTGTGAACACGGCTTTATAAATATAATTTTCATTGGAATTCACATTTGAAAGCAAATTGTTCTTTTTTGCCCCATTAAAAACCTTTATAAAGCCAGTACAAACAAAATGATTGTTCACATTTACCTCTAAGTTTTCGACTGCGTTAATAAGTGAAGGGGTAATTGTAAACTTAAGTTGTTTTGCAAAAAAAATCCAAATTTGCATATTTAATAACAGAATTTCACTTAAAACCAAACAAGGACTTAAATTAATCATATAGTCGCCTAAATTTAATCTTCATCTGAGATACATCGAGCTTAAAAATCAAACTTCCAAAATCGTTCACAATTACCCCACCTGACCCTACCTAAATCAACGGCATTTTAGTTTCAACAAAAATATTTTAAAATGATACGTCTTTTATTGTTTTAAAATTGGAAATAGTGTTTAAGTTTAGGAAGACATAGGTATCTCTATTTACGTTGAATCACGTTGAAAATTTTCGAAATCGAGAAATTTTGTCAAAAGTCTCTAAATCTTTATGCAGTTTAATAAATACTTACCTACATCATATATGTACCTTTCTAACAGAAATATTTATAGTTTCAGTGCAAAAAATAAAATGTATGTAATAATATACAGTAATACATAATAATATACCCTAAAATATTTTTAGTTTTGTTAAACAGTGAGCCTAATAGATGCACAATACAATCGTTCAACCATTTTTTTTATTTTTTGAACAGTAAAAACTTGCGGCCTCTGACTTGCCTGCTGTAAACGAATGAAACGACATCTTTAATGCTATATTATTTTTATTAGATGCTTTAAAAGGTAAAGGGTTTCAAGTATGAGATTTAATGCATATTTTATTTTGTTTTAGCTTCTTTATGTTTCTTTTCTCGGTATTGCCAAGCAAAATTGAACGACAGAAGTGATGGACCTGTTTGCTATATGCAACGATGGTAACTATTTGTTTGTATTATTTATTCTTTTTCGGGAGGTCACCGGTTCGATTCCGGGGCCGGCTACTCTGGTCCAAGTTTTTCTGTGGTTTCCTTGGATCATTTAGGCAAATGCTGGGGTAGTAATATTCCACAGATAGTCTTTCACTTCTCTTCTGTCTTCATTTCGTCCGTCTCATCTTTCTTCCCCCACACCACTACCCACCCATTCCCACGATTCCTGAAGGAGGCTGAAGAGGGCCTTCCGCCCTACCCCCCCGACTTTGCACAAGAGTGTAGGCCGGGGGGGACAGCCCGCCCACCAATATTGGTGGGAATGAAACACCCAAGTTTCTTTCTTCTTATTCTTTTTACATCGATTACTATCACTAGCTTCTTGGCCTAAAACTGTGATTTCTAAAGATTTGAACAGACGCTGAGTATGGAAAAAAAGTATATATCTACATTTAATAATAATCAACATAACGGTTTATCATAAAACAACAATTATTAATTAAATAAAGCCCAAAGTTATTAGGTGAAATCGCCCTTTTTTTGGATAAATTGTAAAAAATGCTAGAAGTATGTAACAAAATAAGTAAGTAGGTACCTAATCAGAATAGAACAATAACATTGTCAAGACGTATACTGAACAATTAAAATTATCCCTTAAGTAAGTAAGAAGTAATTTGTATGCGAGAATATCGATTATAAATTTAAAAAATAAATAAAAAAAGTTTAAAAAAGTTTCTTCTAGAAAGTCTTAAAACATTAATCTTCGAGTATATTTTTTTTTTATCAATTTGTACTAATATTTGCAGTCGTAACAACGGTTTTAAAAAAGTCGTTTGGAAGTTCAGTGGATTTCATTTATAACGACCTTTTAGTTATAACGACATAACACATAAGTCCCTTGAATGTAAAGAGTAATTTAAGAAGAAAATTTGGCTGTAACGACTTCGGATGTAACGTCGATTTCGGTTTTAGCAACTAATTTTAATGAACTATTAATTACAAGATGCTAGAAATCTCATCTTGATATTGCGACCGAGTCTAAACACAAAACTTTTTATCTTTTTTGTACATTCACAGATAGTCAGCAGTTGTTGTAGTAATTGTTTATAAATGTTAAGGTTGATAAAGTTAAATCTATGAATCAGTTACTGGGTACTTTTCTTGCCTAATTTCTTTCTTTCATTCTTTCTTTATGTATAGCGACTTTCGGATATAGCGACGGAATTTAATGGTGCTTTCATCGTCGTTATAAACGATATATACTGTATTTATTTTAGTAGTAAATGCCTATCAAAATTACGTAATTTTCTATTTATGTATTTCCAAATTTGAAAATAAAATTTAAAAATTGACCCCCAATTTTAAACTAATTTAAAGAAGCGTAATAGGAAACTTTTTTTATTTGCCTTGGGATCCTGAATTCAAATTTTAACCAGTTAAATCAGAAACACGCGGTAGATGTTTTATCTGTAGTTTGTGTACAACGTTTACAACTATCACAATATTAAAATTAAGAGTAATTGGTATTTCATTCCAGATGACTCTTCTCGTTAGCCACTTCGTTTAGCTGTAAATCCTTATTAGTTCTACAACATTTTTAGAAGGGTAAGTACCTTTTTTTAATGATACCTATTCTTGTTCTTTTTCATACATTTTTGAATAATGTAATTATTTATATTTATTTATTTATATTTAAATAATAGACCCAACGGTAAAGGCCATTGGCAGGGTTCACACAATCCTAACGGCAAAACATAATGTACATAAACAGAAAATAAAACTCAATATATTATATTACAATTGAATAATCTAGTTAAGCTAACTATATAAATTTTACATTCAGTAATTCTGAATTTTGCAAAGAAAAAATAATTCAACTTTATACATTTTGAATATTAAATGTATTTAATTTTATTATAGTTGCTGTTGATCTCCTACCTCGGACTTAAGTGGAACAGATTCAAAGGACCGACAATGCTGGGAAGAAAATAAAACTGATTATGGTTACAACGGTAAGTGGTTTCCAATGGTTTATTTATCAGTTTAAACTAAATTTTAATATTAAGTTAAGTAGCTGTAAATTTTACAAAAAAATAGCTGTTTATAGATTTTGAATGTTAATATCTGATTTTATTACAGTGGTTGTTTATTTCCTATCCCGGACTTGAGTGGAACAGATTCAACGGACCGACAATGCTGAGAAGAAAATAAAATTAATTATGGTTACAACGGTAAGTGATCTTCAATGTTTTATTGATCATTAAATTAAGTAGCTATGAACTTTGCAAAAAATACTTATTAATATTTGATTTTATTGCAGCTTTTGTTGGTTTCCTATCCTCGACTTGAGTGAAACAGATTCAGTGGAGCGCCAATCTTGGATGAAAATGGAAGGCGATTATGATCAGAATGGTAAGTTGTTTTCATTGTTTTTCTTGTTGAATGAATGTCAATTTAAAATATGCCTTCAACGTTTTCATTTCCTGATATTCTTTTGCTTATTTTGCATATCAAAGAATTTCCAGTTATCATGTATGAATCCAAATTAATTTTGTTACTTTTAATATTTCTATTTTATTTAGTAAAGCTACACTCAACATGAGAAGAAAAAAGCAAAATGTTTCATGATACCAATTAAAAAAGAGCTCAAAATTAAATTTCAAAGTTGTTAATTTTTAATCTATTATTGCCATATTATTGTTCAATAATTTTGATTACTATTTTTTGTATAGATTATTACCATGCTATTCATTATTTTGCCATTATTGTTTATTTGATTGATTGCGTTGACTGTTAGATGGTGAAAGTTTAAATCCATAATAAGTAAAACGCAATTTTACTTAGTTTTCACAACTACAGTTTCGCTACACTGTAGCTTTTTCAAGTGAGTAAATTCTGTAACTACTTAAATTTACAAAAACATCTTATTTATAATCTATCATAACCTAAGGGGTGGGTTTTTTTTATTTTGAATAAATTCAGTAGTGGTGAATTATTCAAGTGTAATTGGTCTGGGTTATGATGACACTGTAGCTTTTTCAAGTGATATAGCTTCAATAATGATTTCAAAATACTACATGTTTTAGGAAAAAAAACACAAAATTAATTAAATTTGACTTGAACAATTCACCACTATTGAATTTATTCAAAATAAAAAAACCTCACCCCTTAGGTTAAGATAGATTATAAATAAGATGTTTTAGTAAATTTAAGTAGGTACAGAATTTGCTCACTTGAAAAGGCTACAGTGTAGCGAAACTGTAGTAGTGAAAAATTTAATTGTGTTTTACTTAATATTATTGTTTATATTCCAGATGCAACAATTAGTTTATTTTCTTGATTAAAAGGCGGTTGGCGTGTAAATCCTTTGTTAGCAGAATTGCAGAGAAATTGTTCACGAATTAATTGGGTTATAAAAATATCAATGTAAGATAGATCTTTTCCCAACAGTTTTTAGAAATACCTACCTTATTCTCCATTTTCGAAATTTCCACGAATTTTTATTGATGTACGTACGGGATGTAATAGGCAACAATAAATAAAAAAAATAATAAGAGCAGTATTATTTCTAACAAATATTCAAAAGCACGACAGAAAATCTGCATACAAGATACCGCCGATTCGAAAAAAAAGGAATGTCTCGCCGATAAATTTGTCAAGGTTTTTGGGTACTAATTATTATTAAATATTCATTAATTTAGAAATGTGTGTATGTATGTTTCATCAAGTATCCAGCGAACTTTCAATTATTACAAAGATTTAAATATACGCCACAGTATGTAGGTATACAAAACCCTTGCGTTCCGAGAATTAACCTGCCTCGTTTCTCCGCCTTTGTCCTCTGCTTTTGTAACATAATAGATAGAAAGAAATAGTGGTAGAAATTAGATGTTTATGTTGCAGTTAAAACTAGTTTTTAGATAGAACGCGTTCTTCATAGTTAGAACTAGTTTTTAATGTATGCATTTGTTAATACTAGAATTAACTAATGCTCAAATTGAATATCAATTAAAACTAGTTCTTACTAGACAAAACGCGTTTTTCCGAAGCGAGTCAGTTAAAACTGTGTAGTAGTACTTAGTAGATCCTCATCCTTTTTTAAATTTAACTTTGACTGATTAGATTTTATTGTGCATTAATCAATGTTCTTTAACAATGTTTCTTTTTGAAATTTTATGGTTGTGTTGTGTTGATTTAATTGATTATTTTATTTACCTACTTATAATTATCTAATATTGTCATCTTGGCAACTAATTTAAGTCGATGTTCCCTAAAATGTTCCTTTAGTGTTAGATTATTATTTGGTTCTCGGTGTCTTAGATCTTTTCAATAAATATTTTAAAACTATCCTGTTTTCAATCCCAAATTGGTTTTTCTAGAGCTAGTTTTAACTACAGCCCGATGTGACAACTAGTTTTATCTGAAAGTGGTAAATTCTAGTTTTAACTGGGTATTTCTAGTTTTAACAAAGGCATTAAGTAAAAACGAGTTCTAACTAATAACTTGTTTTAACTGTAACATATATATGTATTTTGAAGAGTAAATCAGTATCAGCCTTTAAATATTAAAAAAACAAAAACACTTAAAAGTTCTGTTTTTGGAATCCTAACCGCGATCACCATAGGGTTTCATAATATGCCCTTTATTACGGTTATTATTATTGTTTCAATTTCGGTTTGTTAAATTTTCATTTAAAGTCGAAAAATTGAAAAGTAATCAGAAATGATTATAAACAACTCTTTTGTGGTAAAGTAAAAAAAAAATACTTTTGAGGATTATGTCATCCTACAAAATAATATTCCGGTCAAATTAGACCAAAACATAAGAGTAAAGCTACATAAATTCCCACAAAGCTGAAAATCAGTGAGATTGTTTAAAATATAATTAAAAATAAAATTTGAAAGATCCCCATCTTTCCCCTGTATGGAATAAATTTTATTCAAGCTGAAAGGTCGAAAAAAAAGGGGTTTTTCGCGATTTTCAGCAAAACGGTAAGTTTTATCATAAAATTACCCCAGACAAAAATTGTAGATCATAAAATTATCTATAAAATATGTATCTCTAAAATACCCTAAAATAAGCTATGTGACAAATAAATCCCCAAGAACTAGAAAATATTTAGTGCAAATAGAAAAAATATTGTAGAGGAAAATTTTTCCCCAGAAGAATTCCCCTGAAAAATATATCCCCAAAAAATACCCCAAAGGAAAAACAATCCCCTATTTTTTGGGGAAAATCCCCTAATCTGACAACCCTGAGACTAACAGTATTTCATTTATTGGGCACACTGACATAAAGCAGGTATAAGACCCTAGCCGCGCATACAATTGAACAGGAGACAGATGTCTCGAGGTTACACTGGCGTAAAATAAGGGGCTGGGTTTCATTTTACCTAATATCTCAGAAACGGTGGCTCATAGGAAAAAAAATATTCACACATATTTTATAGATACTTTTATGATCTACAATTTTTGTCTGAAATATTTTTATGATAAAACTTACCGTTTTGCTGAAAATCGCGAAAAACTCATTTATTTGACCTTTAACCTTGAATATTTTTTTTTCCATACAGGGGAAAAATGGGGAACTTTCAGATTTTATTTTTAATCATATTTTAAACAATCTTACTGATTTTCAGCTTGGTGGGAATTTATGTAGCTTCGAATGTATAAATTGACCAGACTATAAGCTAAAAATTGAAATTGTGAATTTATGGACAGCTATTTAGTTACAACCAATAAAATCAGTGGCAATAGGAAAAGTATGGATAAACTGGGGGTAATCCTGTAGAATACCGTTTAGAGAACAAGAACAAATTTTAAAATGAAAAGTAAGTTCTTAGATGCTATTTCAAAGTCGAATTTTTATAAAACAATTTAACCTCCGGAAAAAAATTTCAAACTTCAAATAATTTCATACCATGTCACATAATTAGAAATGTTCAATTATCATCTGTACGCTCTAAGCCTGGACTTGGTGTTCAAAATCACCCACAAACACTTAGCTGATGTAACAGAAGGTCTCTTACGATTCTTCCATCACTTTCTTTTTTTTGCAAATGTTCGATAATTTTATTTTAACTGGTAAATGTGTATAAACTCGTTATTTCAAATTTTACTATTTATAATTAAGCTATTGGACGCAAGAAACAAGCAAAATGATTCAAGTTTGGCTTATTTTGAAGGGTAATACAACATACATCAAATGCTGTTTAGGCAAACCATATTAGAAATTAAACAACAATAATACTTTCACAATATTATTTAATGCACGAAAATTGTTTCGCTATCACAGTAGATTCTTCAGGTAATGGTAGATTGTTCTCAGGGTTGAGTTTATATACTTGGTACATTGCAGCAGTAGGAGAAGGGAAGAATTAATACCACCTAATTTGCAAGAAATTTTTTGACAATTTTAATAAACATTTATATATAACTAATTAATATTCACTTAAATACATATAATTCTCGATTATTTATTATAAAAAAATATAATGAGTTTACAATGTACTTACAATTTTAAATTAAGTAGTGGTAAAAAGTTAATGTCTATTTGATCATTTAAAGGTAAAGTTGATAATTTGTATTTGTTGATTTCTATCGCTTCTAATAAATTTAATTTTAAATTTTTATCGGATACATGTAAAATTTCATAATTCGTGTTGGGTAAATGGTTAGTTTCTAATAAGTGGGTTGAATAGTTAGAATGGAGTTTTTTATCCTGATAAGATTTCAAAAGTTCATTAATTCAAGTTTTGAAGTTTCCACCAGTTAAGCCAATATAAAATTTACTACAAGAGTCATTTAGTCTGCATACACCACTTTTGTTTTCTTTCGTAGTCTAATCTTTATAGTTTTTAATAAACATAAGTACCTAAATTATTGTTCGTTTTGAATGCTACATTAATATTTAAATTGCGTTAAAGGTTTTGAATGAATATAGCTGGCTTTCCAATAAATGTTAATTTTAAGGGAGTTTTTTTTTTGTACAATGATGGGATTTTTTCTAGAGTTTCTCTTCTAATAATTTATCAATTAATTCTGCATTATAACCATTATTAACAGCTATCTGTTTTATTAAATTTAGTTCTAAGTAATTGAAAATTTTCTGAATCTAATGGAATGTTTATGAGTCTATGTAACATTGAATGATAAGCTGTCAATTTATGTTGAATGGGGTGTGAAAATTTAACAAGGATAGTGGTGTCAGTGTGTGATGGTTTTCTATAAATTTTAAAGTGGTGTTTATGGTTATTTTTATTGATAGATACATAAATCTAAGAAATTAATGCTATTGGAAACTTCTTCTGTAGTAAACTTTATATTAGGGTGGATGTTATTAATAAATTGAATAAATGAATTTAGTTGTCTGTTCGTACCAATAAAACAAGCTAGCACATCGTCTACAAATCTATACCAGTATAAAAAGTTTTTACTTAACCCATATGTTCCTTCAGACGGTAGCCGTGAATGCGTCAATCGACTTTTATTTTTTACTTTTAAGGTGTGAAAAACTTTTATTAAAGGAAATAGTAAACAGAATGTTAACGATCTCATCTTTGTCAAATCAATGGAAACTATCTGTGGTCAGTACTTTCTTCAAAAAATCAATTTCACTACTTTCTCGAAAAATACGATACCTAAGCTTCAGGTGTTCAACACTACGGCCATCAACGAGATTCCCGACACCTCCACCATATAATTACGCTTCTCTTCTATCTACTTATCGAATATTTGAAATAAGAAAAGCCCAAATGTCAAATATATTATTATTAATATATTAAATCGAACTTCATGTAGATTTTTTGTTAACAGAATTGAAAAATTTTTTTCACAAATTTAAAGGCCTGTAAAAATAGGAAGATAATTTTAGATCTTTTACCAACAGTTTTTAGAAATACATTGTTCTCCATTTTCGCAATTTACGTGAATTATTTTGTCACAAAACTTTTATTGTGTTTGTAAAAAATTGTTGATCGATTTAAATTATTCAACATTCATGTTTATTATTTTTGATTTTAAGAAAAATTCGATGCACTTTTTAAAGTAAAAAGAATAATTTTTTAATACTTTTATAATTTTTTATCCAAACGCTAGTTTACAATTTGGTTTAAAACATATATATATATATATATATATATATATATATATATATATATACAGGAGGTACGAATATATGGCCAAAATATGGCAATTTTAAAAACTTTAACTTTTGGGCTATATATTATATATATTATGGTTACCTTTTAAAATTATTTTCATATTATACAGGGTGTTCCAAATGCCCTAAAAGTATCAGTTAAGTTTTTTGTTAATGGAACTCCCTGTATATTATTGCATTTTTGGATCCTTCGATCAAAATAACTGTTTGTTTTGATACGGTTTATAGCACCTAAACCTTAAGGTTTTTTTGATAATTTGAATTTTATCAAAATCTAACCTAATTTTCACGTTTCAAATACATAAGAAGTATTTAAGTTATGTAAGCGTAATTTACAATGAAGTGTAACAATAGATCATATTTTATATCCCAATTATAATAAACTCGTCATCTTATACAGGGTGTCCAAAAATTAATACTACTTAAGTATGAACTTTAAGGGGTTGTAACTTGATTAATTTAAATGGAACGCCATATTTTTTAACATTTCAGGAGATGTGTTTTTTAATTACCTATCGATTGGTATTAGGGTGTTCATAAGCTAAGTCTTCGTGTTTTTTAAGGAAACGCTAAATAATTGTTTTATGGGCCATTTGGAGTTTTTTAAATAAAATTTCCAATGTAACTAGTTGCCTTTGGTGTTTATTGTCAGATGTTATTATTAATTATTGAGGTGTTGCTTATTCAAAATGATAATTTATTCAAAAGAGGAGGAGGAGAGGAGGAATTATTTATTGGCTTTTCGAGTTTATGCTCAAAGGAGGCTTCCCGAAAGAAAACATTCTAAGTCAGCCGTTTTTGAAAGATTATTAAACTTATTTTAGAAAAGCGGAAATGTTACTTATAAAAAAATCAGTCACTGAAGATGAAGAAAATGTCTTTATGGTAGCCGGATCAGTTATCGAAAATCCCAATATTAGTCAAAATCAGATTTCCAAAAATACAGAACATTAGCCAATCAAGTATTTCAATAATTCTTTAAAAAACACGGTTTTTATCCTCATAAAATTCAGATTTGTCAAGAACTTTATGGAAATGATTTTGATAACCGAACTGACTTTTGCATGTGGGTTTTGGATAGTGTCAGAAAATGAAAATTTTTTCGATAGAGTGTAAACAATTCTTATAACATTCCCCAAGGATAAAAATCATATCAATACGCTCCTCATTTGAATAAATTATCATTTTAAATAAGCAGCACCTCAATAATAAATAATAACATCTGAAAATAAACACCCAAGGCAACTAGATACATTGGAACTTTTATTTAAAAAACTACCAATGCCACATAAAACAATGATTTAGCGTTTCCTGAAAAAACGCGAAGACAGCTTATTAACACCCTAATACAAATCGATAGGTAATTAAAAAATACATCTCCTGAAATGTAAAAAATATGGCGTTCCATTTAAATTAATCAAGTTACAACCCCTTAAAGTTCTTACTTAAGTAGTATTAATTTTTGGACACCCTGTATAAGATGACGAGTTTATTATAATTGGGATATAAAAGATTATCTATTGTTCACATCATTTTAGGGCATTTGGAACACCCTGTATAATATAAAAATAATTTTAAAAGGTAACCATAAGAGACCCCTATATAACCCAAAAGTTAAAGTTTTTAAAAGTTTCATATTTTGGCCACAATATTCCGTGCCGTATAGCGTGAATAACCCTGTATATATACATATAAGTAACTTCTACAATTTTTCTCTCAATTACCACGTCGAGAATGTGGAGGATAATTATTTACAAGAAATTAAAAATTTTCTTTTATTTCATCTGCAATTTTTACTTTATAATTTACTTCCTTTTTGTTGTCATTTTTACTAGATATATAAAACTACAATTATTATTTTCTATTCCAGTACGTCCATCACCTCCATCTGGAGTTACCACATCCAGGATTCGCCTTTTATGGTACAACAACGGACTGGATTCTTCGTTCGCGTGCTCCAGACGGGAGTGTTTCGGGAGTGTTCTGGAGCTTCAAGATTCGAATGGCGAAGTCTTCAATACTCGAAATCTCGGGATGTTTGGGAATCTAAGTCTTGGATACCTCGAAATTCGAATGTCAGGGCTTCCAAAACAAATAATCCCGAATATTTCGGGGTTTACAATTTTGGAAGCCTTAAGGTTCCAATATTGGGGTTTCTGGGACTTGGTATTTCCGAACTTTTGAACTTCGCGTACTTGAGGACTTCTAAATTCGAATCTTGAACTCCAACGTTCGGGAGTGGACCCGGTCGGTCTTCGAATAACAAAACTTTTCGCGCTAAACCTGGTAGGCGTGAAAAATTCATTTTTGTCTTTTTTTATTTATTTAATAAAACACAATTCAGTTCTTTGTCTTTTATTTTAATACGTGCCCCTTCCCCATACTAACATTCACACCATCATGCATACTCCATTCACCCTCTCATTCATACCCCCCACTCTCACACATTCGTTCATGCGTACCTCACTCACACACCGTCATACATACCCCCGTCCAAACACACCGACATACATACCCCCACCCAAACACACCCTCATACATACCCCCGCTATCACACTCTCTTTCATACATACCCCACTTACACATCCTCATAGATACACATGTACATACCCCCAACAATACATACCCCTACCTACACATGCCCCCACTCTCACACTCCCCTTTGTATATATCCCCACATACAAACCCTAACACACCTCTACCTACACACCCTCATTCAAATGCCTATTCTCTCATTCTAGTTCATACGTACCCCCACTTACATGCTATAATACATACCTCTACCTATACACCCTTATATATCTTCTTTTATGCACCCTCATTCGGACCCCACATTCTCGTTCAGACATACTTTCACCATTACACTCGCTTTCGTGCTCTTCTAGCTCTCACCCTTTTTCGTATCTCCACTCCATCATTCATTTCTCAACTTTCACCTTTTCATTTATACCCTCAATTACTCTTGTACCCCACTTCCACCATTTTGTGTATAACACCACTATCACACATTTTTTTCTCTCGTACTTATCCTATTCTCTCTCCCTCTTACACCTTCGTGCCCTTACATACTTTTACGTCCCTTTGTCTCCCATTTACGCTCATATTCTTTCACGCTGCCAATATTTTCAGTCATTCTTTTTTTTTTACCCTTATATCATTACCACTCCACCATTCTTATCTCTCTAACATTCCTACACTTAGTCATTCATCCTACCATTCTTTTTTACCCTTACATTCTCTTACACCCTTTTTTCTCATTTTCACCATCGCAATCATAGTCCTTTCTAATCGTTCATTTATTTTCATTCTTCAGATTTTATCTTACATTAGATTCCCTCCTTTATCAAAATTACCTTCCAACCCCCGTACTCACATGCTCCTCTTTTACTTGCCTATTATTTCTTTCAAAAATTTCATTCTTTTTATCTCTTAACTTTCACACAATCCTTTCGATACATTCATTCATTTTCACCCTTACATTTTCATAACCCAATTCTTCCCCTTTTCACCCTCGTGCATCATTTTCTCCGTTCCTCTAATGCATCTAGCCATCCTCTTACAATCCATTTTACTCACTTTCATTTTACTTTTCACAAAATTTTTAATTCGTCATACAGTCTTCATCTGTTTTTAGCCTTTTCACTTTCTCTCTCTCATTTTCTCCCCACAATAAATCCCCTCAGTTTTCCCCTGTTTACTGATAAAATAGAATATAACATTTACATATTATATGAGAATACAAATATAATAAATATTATATATAACAAATAATTGCATCTTAACATAATAATTATAAAATAAACAATGGTACTAATTATATTTACCTACAAATATAATATATTAGAAGTATAAATAAAATAAAAATAATTTATAATCACAAATCTTAATTCCTAAATATCAATTAACATTGAATTCTTATTTCTACAGTTTCTATAAAATAAAGTTAATGAGATTCAGACTATATAATTTAAAAAAGCAATGGACAAACTTTTACTGATATAATCTTGATAAAACATTTTAAATAATATAGAAAATGATCTCCTTGATATATTCAAACAGTCTATATTATCAAAAAAACAAACATAATAAATTATTAATTAAAAACATCTTGAATTTAATATCTATTAAGTTGTTACAATATTTATTAGTGTAGTTTTCAAGATGGATTTATAAATTTATTACTTGATCTTTTGTTCTATATATGTAATAAATTGAGTTTGGAGTTTACGAAAAATTGCTACTCACAATAAAAGCAAGAACCAGGTACGTATGAAATCATAACTTTACTATAGTTACCTTTTTACATTTTGAGATATGAATAAGATAACCTATCAAATAAAAACTATTTTAATTTAAATGATAGGAGACTAATAATGATTTAAAACTACATGTATTAATTGAATTAAGATAAAAAAACTTAAAAAAAGATAGAAAATATAACTTTTATAATATGAGTGTATCTACTCAAAATTTGCTATTAATTATTATACTCAAGTGACCACCAGAAACGATGTGAACACAGCGGACAAAAAATTCCTACGATAGTGCAGGGAGTTATGCTATATAGACCAGTTCTGAAGCCTTCAAAAATAGTAAAAAGTAAAAAAAAAGGGAGAGAATATAACAGAAATGAAGGGAAAAATAATTTACGGGCGATCTGAGGTCGGGAAGGGGAAGGGGGTGAGCTTTTAAGGGTAAAAAATGGTTTTCCTTGATTTCCGGAAAAACTACAAAATTCCCTTCGTTTTTTTGCATTTCCTGAGAAAACTTACCACAGTAATGTATATTTTTTTCACACCATCAGAAAGTAGAGATTTCAACGAAGAAAAAGCCCACCAACGTTTTTCAAAAAGCAGATATTTTGACGTAAGAATTTTCGAATGAAAATTCGGGTGCTTTTCCGATATTAAGTAAAAATAAGGTGAAAAAATAAATATTTCAAATCAAAAAAATTACAGCGTGTTTGGGACATAAATAGGTAATTTCGTGAAAAAAAAAGTTTTTTTGTAAAAGATAAAAATAAAAAACTAAAAAGTTAGTTATTTGAATTTTTCACATAAATTTTGAGGTTATGTGAAAAAAGTGCAAATACAAAAGTTGTAGATCTTTTTATTACCTGCAACTTTTCCATTAAACTGTTTTCCATAAGACTTGTAGTTTTTCAGAAAATCAAGGAAAACCGTTTTTTTTTTGCTTTCATTTCTGTTATATTCTCTTCCTTTTCCAATGGGTTTCATCCTACTATAATTTTTTTGTTTCAAAAATTATCGACCCTGGTCTAGTAGGTTAAAGATTATAACAAAAAATGCTTAACGTGCTTGACTTCGAGATAATTAAGAATTTCTGAAAATATTTTTTTGTTTTTACTTTTTTTTCTGTTTTATCTTCGTAATAAAAATAACTGTAGATAGTTTTGCAACGTTTTTACTTAAAATCAATGAATATATTTGTTGTGTGTTTGGTTTGTAGGGAAGTTATTGAATAAAATCTAAATACGTATCGCCATTCTCACAAGAAACTAAGTGATCCTGCTTTAAAAGCTTTTTGTCGATAATGTTAGTATACTATCACGTCGTTTCTGGTGGTTACTTGACTAGGGGACATCCTGTATATTAATAGCAAAAAACGATATAATATATGTCACTTTTAAAAGACAATGCACTTTGTGAAAATAATCTTCCACTTAAAAAAAAATGTTTTGAAATAAAGTGGGTATAACCCACGTGTTTAACTTGTTATGTTAAAAAGAAATAATGCAAGTAAACTTTAAAATCATTAATAAGAATATTAACTTTCCTTGTTAATTAGCTAATTTTAGTAGACTTCAATTTTTTTTGTATATGCCTAGAGTAGATGTTAAAGTATTTACAAGTAAAGAGAAAGTTTCCTTTGTTTTTTAGCTTGACTAAAAGCTACTTAACTTCATTGCATCTCTTACATATCTCTGTAATATTCCTTTTTCCATCTGTAACTTGTTATATTTAATGAAAATTTTTGTTTAATAAACCCACCTTGTTTATTCACTACAATAAACTACTTATTAAAAAAGTCAAGCGCGATTTCTAGGTTCCCTAGTAGGTGTAAAAGTTCAAATTTGGAGGTACCAGCTCAACTACAGATGCCCTGAAGGTTTCCATTATCTGTGATACTCTTGACTGATTGACAGGCAGACAGACAGACGGATAGACGGGTGGAGAAATGATCCTACAGAGGTTCCATTTGCCCTCTTTGGTTTATGTACATTACAAATTTTAAAGGCACAAGTTTCATCCAAAGAATGCTTAAGAAGGGGCACTGTGGTACTCAGGTTGGAAGATAACAGAAGTCCGCCATGATTCAAGAACGCACTAGAATTTTAAGAGACAACTTTCACTAATAAAAAACTTAAACAAAGAATAAAAAAAATATTTTCCTTAATTACGTTTTCTAAAGTTTTAGTAGTTTAATGTAAAAGTTATTTATGTTTGTAGGTGTTACATATTCTTTTTAACGGCAATAAAGCATGGGGAAGGTAGGGAAGTGGTGACAGATTGAGGGCACTCAGCTGAAAAGATAAGAACACGATAATTCCTAAAACCATCTTCATTATACAATGGAATTAGCCTCATAACGAACTTACAATAAAAAAGTAGAAGCATAAGCATTTTGTATAGGACACCGCTTCCTTAATTTCATCTCAACGTTTGTAAAAACTTCTAACAATCGTAAACATTTAATTATATTTTTGACTGTTCATCATAAACCCGCTAAACGTTTGTTTATAGCCGACTACCTAGCAGGTAAGTACCTACTATTGTTTTCTGCTGCTACACTTTTTAATTATTACTTTCTTTATTAATTAAAAATTGCCGAGTTACTTTTGAAGTTCCGTAAACTGGTATATTTATGTAGCCAGATATATTTTGAATTTTTTTCGACTTCAACTCGAGTTGAACAATTTAATTTTTAATTGATTTGAAAAAGGTCTAGATAAAGTATAAACTTGATATAACGAACGTCTGTTTAACGGAAAACTCCTTGAATCGTAAAAACTGCTACGTGAAATTGGTCTCTTTACCTATATTAAAAAATTCGGGTAAAAATTAAAACATATTTTTTTTATTACATAATGAATTCAGTTGTAATGTGTATAACACGTTTTTTTATTTTTTTTTGGCTATCATTATTTTTACGGTTAGGACAATCAAAGGAATTTCTAATTTATTTATTATTGTAACCCTTTGGCATGACTCAACATTTTTATAAGAACTACTAAACGTAAAATTTCCAAATATTTTCATTGCAAAATGTGAAAGTTACCGATGGTTAAACATTGAAATCGTAAATTAAAGTTTTTTTCGCTTTTTTGCAATATAACTTTGCGAAAAGGTTTTGGGATAATCTACACGGAGAAAAATAATCATGATTTTATTACTTGATGAGTGAAGCAAATTTTTTCTAGTAAATAATACTAGAATTCTCATAAAATATACTTGGTGGGATAAAACAATTTTTCATTCTTTCTAATAATTAGTATTAGAATAATCAAGCCTAAATAAGTCTAGACTTTTTTTCTCTACCTCTCGATTATTTAATCGTGTCGTAAAGAAAAAAATACTAGAATGAGAATAGTTTGGTAAAATTAGTAATAAGAACTGTAAATAATGTTTTCTAATCAAGTCTATTTTACTAGAATTCAGTCTCAACACCGAACGTAGATTGACTAGACATTTCTAGTAAAATCTCCTTGAGCGTCTGGTCGTCCATATAATTGACAGATTTTTCTAGCCATGTTTTCTAGAATTCTAGCAATATTTTCATGATTGGTAAATCGGCAATGGGATACGGTCTTTCAAAGTCAAATCAGTCAGAAATGAGGGAAACTACAACCTCTTAAAGGATCTAGGTCGACTTAACCTGTAATCCTGTATATCTCATGTTTTTTTTGCGATTGGATTCTCCCATATTAAAATCTTATTTATTGATGCCTGTAAAAAAGTGTTCAATTCCCCTCCCCATCCGATCCTTTTGAAACGACGTTACTATTCAACTAATTCCCAAATTATTTGTATCTTTATCTCTGTCTGAAGATTAACACAACAACTGTCTACTGTTGAACATTGAGATTAATAATCATCCCTCTTTACTTACAATTATATGGGCAGTGCTTAAAACGCATTCGTACACCACAGCCTATAACTACCAAATTCAAATATCAAATTTGGGGTTAAAATTCACACTCAAAAATGCCTATTGAAAATCAAATAGACAATATCATTAACACAATATAAGGAGAAGATATTGTTAAGATCTGGATAACGTGCTGCTGGCCTAACGTAACTTAGGGAGCAGTTATAACTTTTCGTCTTAAATTAATACGACGAAGTTCAATATTATTCGTGATCGGACAATTAAATGAATAAAAACATTCACTGTAGGAACAATTTATTTAAAACGTAAATGTAAAACAATCACACAAAAAAAACAACAACGACGAAAAATACAACAAAGAAAAAGAGCAAAAAAATACGGGATATGATGACCGAATGTCTTGACCAATGCAATCTAACTACTGCTTATAGGGGGTAGCAGTGCTTTCAATAAATGGTTAAAATATGAATACACCAATAAACATTTCAATGACCTGTGTCGGCAAAGAGGCCTCTTTATTAGGTAAAAAAATGCAGATATCAGTTAACAATGATAATAATATTGAACAGGCAATAAAATAGTTTCCCTTGCATTTGCAACGCTAGCGATTTTCGCACTATAAAAAGTAAGTACGCGATTTTTCCCACAGTTGCTGTAACCTCTCCACCGGTTAATTATAACACGATATAATTTACGTGCATCGCATATTGTTGTATCGAGGCAACTCTATTTGTACTCCTTGTATTATTTTGAGTTATAAAATTAAATAAACTGTTTTGAGTGAAGAGTTTTTCTTTTTAAAAACATAATCAGGGAGTTACAAACTATAACTTATCGAGGTACTACTACGACAATTGATAGACCCAACACGGTTGCCTTTCTACCTGAAGGATAGCTGTGTTCCTTAATTTCAGCAAATTTGAAATTTTGGTAAATAACTACAGATTAATAAATATTTTAAAAATCTATAAAGTTCAACAGATATCCTCCTCAGAAATGAAGGCCTAATACGTAATAAAACATATGTACAAAAAATTCACTCACCCGAAATAGATTATAATCCCGTTTTTGTTCATTTTATTCCCAAAATTGAATAATATAAATAATTTCAATCACCAAAAATTGTTAAACCAAAAAGACACTCAATAATATTGTTTTTGAGTTTAAAACACACCTGTCGACTTCAACTGAAAGCACAAAACTAAATGATTTCTTAAAATAATTCTTTTTAGGCCGATGAATAATAATAATCAACACAACCAACGAACGTAGAGATAAACATATCGCAATAGTATTTGTAAAATGACTTTCCGGCGACCGTGAAACCTGAATAATCGCAAACTTGAGAGTTATAGGTAACACCAACAGTTATAATTCTTATAAATTAAATAAAATAAACGTAACAATAATAATAATAACAACATTACCAATTAGGCAATTTTATAAAAAATAGGTAGCTACCTATACATAACAAATCAAAAACTATTTACAAGTTTAGGATGGGCAAATTTCGAAACCTTCTTGATCTCGTTGTCTAAGATAAATTTGATGTTTGACGTTTAAAAAAAAAAGAAAAATTGCTATTGTCTTTTGTTTTAGTGTTATAATCAAAAAGTGAAATTATCAAGTTTGCTACATAGCCATTTCGATTGTTTGTAGAAATAAAAATAGAAAAAAAAACTTTTGTTTTTCAAGCATTTTTTTGCAGTAGCGTCACCCAGATTAACAACAACATATAGAGGGTAAAGATGGCATTGAAGGACGTTTTTCAAATAGTTCAGTGCGAGGCACAGGGGGTGAAATTGGACATTTAATGAGATGGTAACGGTGACTTTATAGTTGTGGGGTGGAGGAGGAATGAAGGCCCGGGGGTTAAATAACGTTTCATTCACTTTCTGATGTCTGTAGTTAGTTATAGAGTGTAAAAGTTCCTTTCTCCTCTTTCCTACTCCCCCTAATTAACCAAAGTTTGAGGAAAAGATTTTAACCCCTCGTATTGTTAAACTGCCTGTAGTGAAACAATTTACAAAATAGGCGTCTAAAATTATCTACAAATATTTATTTGTAGATATTTACCTTTTGACAGCAATCTGTGGAATGATACGGAATTTTTATTTGATTGACACTCTTGCATATCAGTAGTTCCAAAAATTGGTTCTTAAGTAAATATTAGGCAAGAGTGGGTCTAAATATAAATTCTATACAGCTATTTTAACAATCGGCAGACTTATATAGTGGCGTAGCTAGGTAACCAAAGGCCCTGGGGCGAAAAATAAAATAGGGCCCCAACTAAAGTACAATATTTAAAATCGTTTGTTCCGTATTCGTCGTGTTCCGAATTCGACGTACTTCAGATTTGTCATAATTCAGATTCGTCGAACTCCAGATTCGTCGTAATACAGTCGACTCCATAATAAAATAAAAAACCAAATACAAATTGTAACTTATTTTAATGAACAAATTAAAAGTATTTTATGAAAATAAAACAAAATATCTACCTGTTATCGTTCAAAAATACGGTCCTGTGACAGACACACAGACAGCGGAGGCACTTTAATAGGGTCCCGTTGAGCACCCTTTGGGTACGGAATCCTAATTAAGTAGAGATTTTCAATCCAATAACCACTTTCTTGACCGACTATAGGTACGTTTTACGACGAATCTGGGTTACGACAAATCAAAATTTTATCAATACAATTCAAAATATAATTATGTACGAAGTTACATTTAAATACTTTAAAGTTGCAAAGCTACTTTATCATTAGTTCTTTATTGTTAATAGTTAATAGCAGGGCACGTCCTGGTTTTACACGCAAAGTTTAGGAATGAATAACTGGATAAATTAATTAATATAGTTTTTTTTTTTTAATAAAAGTTAGTGGATATTTCTAACACAATTTATAGTTTGTAAGTCAGAGTCCGAGGGGTCCCCTGAGCTTGGGGGCCCCGGGGCGCTGCCCCGTCTAGCCCTATGGTAGTTATGCCACTTCAAAGACTAGGTAATGAGACAATCCACACTGATTTAACTTATTTTGGTCAGTCTCAATACAACCGCAGCGATGGACATTACGCCCACGCTTCATTCCCTGAGGATGCCAACCACAGTTGTTGGCGAAACGTCTGATAGGAAACTTCTTCGGTGTTCTCACCGAAGGAGAAACAATCCTAGACCACGGCCAACATGCCCGGATTTCACAATTTCTTCTAATAACGCCGGCCGTGAAAGCATAACTCTTTTCAATATTTTGGTAATTTCGTAGGTAAGATAATTTCACGTTTAAAAGAAAGGAAAGCTGTAAGAAAAGTAAAAAATGGATTCAGCGTCAGCCGTAAAGCGCAATTAACCCCACACCATTGCCAGGTGGCGTCGGTGCAAGTCAGTGCTGTTGCCAGGTAAAAGGCGCAGACGGTGATGAATGTAGTCTGTTGCTTTGTCATAATATGTTCGCGGCACGCAATCCCTCAGATTTATTTTGATATTATTTCCCGCACTTATCTCAATATATGGACAGGGGAAATGATGAAACGGTAAACGCTTCCAGCTGAGGAAGGTAGGTACTACGAGTATAAATGGAGAATAAAATGAATTGTAATGGGGTAAATCACCTTTAAATACTATCTGGGATAATATTAATTAATCACGTTAACATCATTCATGAGTTTTTATGTAATACACATCTCAAAATTCCGCATATCTTCAACAGGTTCCTGGAATAAAAATAATAAATATTTCATACACTATGTAACCGTACCCTAGTAAGCAAATCAATGGATTACTTTACTTATATGATCCCATTATCATCAATTTTGGCGGCAGTTTACATGACTTAATACAAATTGATTTGTCCGAAAAGAGATACGAGGGCGAATCAAATATAAACGAGCCTTTTTAAATTGATCGCCGGATAGTTGTTCAAGGCGCATACGGGCGTTAGCAACTTGAAGTGGGGATATTAGGTGACACGGAAACGACTCGTCGTATTGCTGTGTTTGCTTGGTTAGTAGCTATCACAATGAGTGAGAAAGAGGTGCATAGCAGCGTTGCGCAACGGACTATTATTAAGTTTCTTACACGTGAAAACGTGAAACCAGCTTAAATTTTGCGCAGATTGCTAGCACAGTTGGGAAATGAAACACTTTCGTGGCAACGGGTAAAAGTTTGGTGCAAAGAATTTAACGAAGGGCGTAATCGTGTCGAAAATGTAAATCATCTTCGTCGTTCGCGCACCAGCATATCGCCAGTTAACATTGCACGCGTTAGAAACTTTATTGAAGGGGACCACCACGCCACTGTGCTTCAGATATCTGTTGAACTCGGCATCAGCTGTGGGAGTGTCCAGTCAATCATAACGAAAAACTGGGGATTCCGAAAAATTTCAGCTCGTTGGGTCCCAAAGTTGCTGAGTGAAGATCAAAAAGCTGCTCGAGTGCGCATCGCAACTTTAACGCAGGCCCAAATCAGTGAAATGCACTAGACTCAGTCGAAGCATCATCCATATAGCCCAAACTTATCCCCTTGTGATTTCCACATGTTTGGGCCCCTCAAAGAATCACTAGGAGGCGAGCGATTTCAGACTGATGAACATGTGGAGGCGTTTGTGCGCAACTGGATACACTCCCGCCCTGCTTCTTTTTATGAAAACGAGATAAAAAAACTACCAATCCGTTGGGAAAACTGTATAATCAAACAAGGGAGAAATGTCGAACAATAGAGAAATTTGGTTTTTGTGAAAATTTTCAAAATAAATGTTTTATGGACAAAGGCTCGTTTATATTTGATCCATCCTTGTAATAAGATTTAGAAAATAGTTGATTTTCTTATTGTCTTTTTGACTAATTGAACTGGTTGACTGACTAACTCCTGACCATCGGTCAAGGGATTATATTAGATCGTATTGTGACGTGTTGATAAAAGTCCAGTTTGCAGTTTTGTTTATCGGACTTCTATTATTTACTGTTCCCAAAAGAAATTGGTTATTATCAGATAAAAATACAAATATTAAAATGAAAAACAATTATGAAATTATCATCAACAATTTCTCTTATGTCTAATTGTAATTGTGAGAAAACTATATATGTGAAAAATAAGTAGGTAGGTACATTATATTTGTTGTAACTGAATACTTGTCCATAAAATCACAACTTCAATTTCAGCTTATTATTTATGCAGGATAAGACATAATCTTCAGAAATATCTTTTTTATATTACAAAATAGTAAAACCATGTTTGTTTATAAATATTTCTAATTGCTTTTGTATTTTTCGACTTTTCAATAAATAGAAATAAGAAATAATATTTTGAAAATTTTCTGTTATATCTATTCCCACATTTCTAATAGGTTAATATACTATAAGAAAAATATACCCTATAAAAAATGAAAACCTAAAATAATTTTCTTATATAAACAGATATCATAGTTATAATTAATGTATAGTCACTCATGACCTGGTAGTTAATGCGACTTTGCATTTTGTCAATTGTTGGAAACACAAACCATCTTTAAGCCACTAACCCAGTTTTAACTTGCTAGACCCTGTTCAAACTTTGTTAATATAAAATTCCCACAAACGATGCAGGTCAATTCTCGAAACCCCAGGGTCTGTCCAGGCTTTTGCCTACAGGCAGTGGCGTAGTAATTAAAAGTTCGTTCGGTACTCAGTGAAAAATACAATTTTAAATATTTAAACAGGTAAATAATTGCAACTTACATGTGTATTAGAAAATATTCTGACATTTTTTTGGATGCTGCGTTATCTTGTTTCGAGACTTCCTATCGTGCTTTTAAATATTTGTTAGGAATAACACACTTCTTGTTATTAGATGGTGGAAATAAAAATAGCTAAAGATACTCCTGCAGGAGCCACAGCACGCCTTTTTATATCAATTTTATTTTCACTTGGAAAAACTTGCAAAATATTAGTGATGAGCAAAATTGGTCTTGGTCTTGCAGTCTTGGTCCAAAACCAAGACCGAGACCAAACGAATTTGAGCAAGACAAAGACCAAGACTGAGTAAGCAAGACCGAGACCAAGCCAAAGACTATCCGATAGTGATGTCAAGTACGATTACTTTTGGTACTCGTTAGTACCAGTTACTTTATTAATCTATACTCGTTACTTTGTAATCGTTACAAATACTCGTTACTTTTTCTGTAATACGTAATATCTTTTACCTAGGTACGATCCACAGTAACGACGATTACCATGGCGATTACCAATAAATAATCGGTAATATGTATATGTATAATTATGTTATTCCCTTTTTATATCTATTATCGTTTATTCCTAAATAAAAAAAAATAGTTCAATAGAAATTAAGAGTTTTATAATAATAACAATAACAATAACAAAAGTGCAGCTCTCTTTATCAATCAATAGAATTCAACAAGCCATTTTTTAACATTGTACCTAGTGCCTAAATTATACATAACTATAAATACAGATATTTATATTATCGTATGTTGACGCACGACGACGCGATGCTGCTCTACATGTTTATAATAAAATAATAATAACACGATGAATGGTGCAAGTAGTCCTCTAAGCACGAGCTTGTCTTCATCATAGATAGTCTTCGTTCTGTTTCATTTCCACCCATACATCATATATACCTAGGTATGTACTTAGGTACATAATATGGATATTGAATATAACAGGTACACGGTACATTTTTTATACGAAATAATATTGGTAATCGAACTGGCATGGCATATCGATTACTTCGATTACTTCGTCTTACGACTCCTACGACTAATGTACCGAACAGTACCGATAGTACCGATTCAGTACCGATGGGATGCAGTAGGCGGTATAACTAAAAGTAATCGGTAACGATTACTTTCCCAAAGTAGTACTCGATTACTACGATTACTACCAAGTAACGAGTATTGAGTAACGAATCATTACAATATTGACATCACTACTATCCGAGTCTTAGTCTTACTTTGCTCATCACTAAAGTACTGTTATGAAGTGAAAACCGTAACTTGATTAATATAATAACCTTTAGGTTCACTCCAGGTCGTATTATGAATAAACTTGTCACCAAATAAGCCTTTCTTATAATAACACTCAATATTATCACTTAATAAGCTTTGACTTATATCTCGTCTATTTCATAAGAGCCAGTAAAACAACTGAAAGTCGCTTAAACCAATTATATTGATTAACCTTCTACTAAGCTGAGATACAGACAGACTAACAATTAAAAGTAAGGATATATATATAAGGTATAATATAACAGCGTAGGATGTGCGCAAGTAGACGATTAAACAATAGAGCGTCACATCTTATCAGTACTCCATAAATTAATAATTGATTATGTGTACTCACTGTTGTATCTACAGAGTGTTTTACGTACAAAATAAATTTATATCACTGTTTATTTTTTCCTAAACTCCATTGCATTATATCCTTAGTCAATCTTCATAATTTTCAGAAGCTAGAACTTCGTAACTTCTTCACTAGTGATGAGCAATATTGGTCTTGGTCTTGCGAAAAAGCAAGGCCAAGACAGAGACAGGATGAACAATAACAAGACTAATACCAAGACCGACTATGCAAGCCCAAGACTAAATACGCAAGACTCGACCAAAATAATATATAACTTAATAATAATGTATGTAATGTTTATGTCTTTTAATTGTAATAAAATAAAGTACTCCATAAATTAATAATTGATTTTAGACTATCTTTTTATGATTGAATAATAATAAGCAATAACATCTTAATGAACTTTTTTTTAATTTGTGGATAGTGAATTTAGGTTAAAAAATGTTTGCCAAATGAAAACATGTTTACAAAATTTTTTGAAAAATGTTCGTTAAGACTTTATTGCAAGATCAAGCTTAAAACCAAGACCAGCCGAAATTCAGCGAGACCAAGACCAAGACTGCGTAAGCAAGACCAAGACCAAGACCGAGGCCAGACGAATTTGAGCAAGACCAAGACCAAGACTGAGTAAACGAGACCAACAAGGCTATCCGAGTCTTGGTCTTGGTCTTGCTTTGCTCATCACCAAACAATATCTTTTGACTGGACATTAAGTTTTTGTCTTTTCTTTTGCAACAGTTTTTTATATTATTTTTTATATTTACATATATAGTTCATAGCGTACGTATTTTTTTATTATCTCAATCACCATCTTCTGTTTTATTACCCTATATTCGATATCAGGTCCCTTTTCCATATTAGGCACCTAAATGTATTTTCCCAAATAAATATATTTTTTAAATTTAGAGCCTGATGAATTAATACGTACTTATAGTCATATCCGATAACAAAATACAAAAAATATTGCCATTCTTATCACATAAAATAGAAGACTAGTAAAAAATAACAGAAACGGTATTCCATATTTGGCACTTCTCCTCTATGTATTTTATCTGAACATATCTTTAATGAAATTTGCGTTTGTGAATATTTTCGATTAGTAGAAATTTTAATGTCAACCGAAATGTAAATATTGCAAATTGCATGTAATATATCAGTAATAAAGTTCTGAAGAAATATCCAAAAGCACAAAAAGGGGGATAGGAGGATATAAGATACTGTCTCACTCAAAAATTTGTCAGGGGTTTTAATTGATTTAGCTGATATTGTATAATAGTGGTAGTCGTGGACCATTTTTTTATGAGATTGCTTAAATTACAGAAATAAGTTTCTAATATAGAAAATGCTTTTACACAAGGATGTCACCGTTTTTGTTATTCCCGACATTTTTCTGTAAAACAGTCACGAGTTTACTCAAGTACTAAAATATTTTCTACAAACACAGACAAGGAGATCGTAAAGTACACTCTATTAAGATCTATATTCTACTCGAAAGTTTTCTAACGCGAACTATCCCCGGTGTTGTTCATTGTCCCCGAATTCCGTATGTGTACTCGTATTTTCATACGTTCCCAAGCTAGTTGAGGATGTCGCTTGCATTTTATTTCACAATGCATCCTGAATGCATCAGTAAACCGGGCACACGCTCACAAGGTTGCATCCGTAATACGGTGCACCCGTCCAACTTCACGATATAAATCTACTACATCCTGTGGGATTCCTAAACCCACTTCGCTTTAATCGAACGAATCTCATGCATAAGTGTCGTACAACTAAATATTTTCAAACGACCGTTTATCTTCAAAACTTCTCCAGTTGAATAAATAAATTAGTCCAGTTACTGCTATAGCAATTGCTGCCCCATCAATTTTAATCTACTCTGCGAATTGTTGAATTCCGTACTGTTGTTAGCAATCACGGAAAGTAGAGATCGATACCGGCGGCCTTTAATTTTTTTTTTATATTTTGGCATCCACTTGCGTTTAATTTCAATTCCCTTGCATGCATTCAATTGATGATTTACATCTTACAATCTCTTCCAATAAGAGTTCAGAACCAATTTTGATTATCGTTGTTGTTTCCTGATATTTTTTGTATTTCTGTTCCATTTCAATTTAAATTATTTTTCCAGATTGGATGGGCGCGTGACAAACGAATACACTTTAATGAATCGGATTTTAATTAAAACAACGACTTTGATGATGGCGCCAGAAAATATTGTCAACGGTTAAAGAGGTCTCTCGATGTAAATCAGCGCAATGGCGTCAGAAATATGGGCTTGACATGGAGTGCGACCAAACAAAATTATTCAGACACTCGAAATGAGAACTGCAATGTTTGCCGACCAACGTTGCCAACTCATAGAGATTAACTAATCCCAGCGATGGAAAAAATTGCAAATTTGTAAAAGATATTATTTTACTATTCTATAATATGTATTTACTAATATTTATATATTATAAAAACAAAAGACAGCATTTCTTAGAATTCCCGGCACGTAATGTCAGTCGAAATAAACACAGCAAACAAACGAACGTTCACAGCTGCAGTTCTTATCAATTTCGGCAACTTAGAAAGTGCTGCTTAATGATTTATAAAGCCGTCTTGTTGTCGTTAAATAGAGTGAGCGTGGCGCTATATAGAATGTATTATTGTATAGAGAACAAGGTAAACCAACCAAAGTCTAGCAAATGCGACGTTATAAGGAATTTGCCATTAAATCGAGTGACGTTATAAAGAGTTTACACTGTATCCTTGACTGACTGGAAAATTGAGAAGATCAATTTTAATAAGACTAGATTTTCCACTCTCCTTTCGTTTCTCGGTTCAGAAATATTGTCACAAATAAGTAGGCAACCCGCCAGAAAGAGAAACATCAAGGGTAGCCTACACTAGGTTGCCTCTATAAATAGCTGCCACGAGGGCGGAGAGCTCAGTCTCCCCAAAAAAGGGAAGCCTCTCAGCTCTCCCTCAAGCTGCAGGCACATCAGCCTACTCACTTCGATGAGCAAAGTAGCCGAATCTATTCTCCTAGACCGGCTCCTAGACTACGTGGAGCAAAACAACTTACTCCCAGACTGCCAACATGGTTTTCGCAAGCACACTTTTGTTTGGCACGAAGGTCTTATTCCCAAACTTATCGCCCTCAACACCCAACATTTCCTTATCGGGGTTATCAAATCATTTCTCACAGACAGAACCCTTCGTGTACGAGTTAGCTCTGCTTTGTCCGCCAGCAAACCTATCACTGCTGCTGTTCCCCAAGGTTCCAAACTCTCACCAATCTTGTTCAACCTGTTTTACGCAGACATTCCCTCTGACCCTTCAATTCTCACCGCCCTTTACGCAGATGACATCGCCCTTATAAATACTTCTAAATTGGTACCGGAAATGGAAACTCTCCATCAACGAGACCAAGTCAGAAGCAATTTTCTTCTCTCACAGAATCCAAAAACCTCCCAATTCATTGTCAACAACCACCTTGGCGTCGTTTTCTACAGGACACTCACTTGGCGGAAACACCTTGCCACCCGTGCTAACTTGGGCGCCTCTCTCAAGCCCTTCTTCCAAAACAAGCCAATTTCCCAGCAAACCAAAGTCCGGACGTTCAACGCCATCATCAGGAGCATTTGCTCCTACCCCATTCCCATCTGGGGCCGTGCTCTCCCTCACCGCCTTCGCTATCTGCAAGGCACGTACATGCGGATTCTTCGATCCAGACTAAGCTACCCTTTGTTCATCAGAAACGTCTAAATTCTTAAAGAAACCGGTCTTCCGTCACTTTCCGAAGCCGCTACCAGATTCGCGGCAAATCTCCGGACCTCAGTGACAGGTCATCCCAACCCTACCACCTCATCTTTATCAAACTTTGCTCCAAAACCAACCGACCGTTACAGAAGGCCATGCTATCTTCTACCCTGAGCTACTTTCCCTTTTAGCTCTTTCTAGCTTCACTTTTTAGCTCTACTAGTGCTCATCCAATCCTTCAGAGCTGAGTCACCTTCACTCCCACACACTCCACACACACATCAAACACATACCCAAACCTCAAACTTACCCCACCTCCCATTAAAACCACCTCCAATTCCCCACCTCTCCCACCTTCTCTTCCGGGATGAAATAACCTTCGTGTTGATGACCCAACTCGAGGAAGGGTTTTAGTCGGTACGCGCCAAGGCGAATCCGACACTACCCCACTTCAGGGGGTGTCTTTTGAAGATTTCCCCTCCTCGAGTATAATTAAAACAAAAAACAAAAAAAAGCGGAGAGCTCAGTTCAGTTTTAGCAACGAAGCGATCAGGACGTAACAGAAAAACTCAAAAATGTATACTCCCGTTTCTTATTAACCTCGAAGATTTCTTCTTCAAACTTAAACAAATTTAGTCTAAAATTATCACCAGAATTATGGGACCCATTAAAAATATTCCATTATCCCAATTTCACCCCATATATTTACAAAAGTAGTGGATATTAAAAATTAAACTACGTGTATAGAGAGTAAATTAAAAGCTGGCAACACTGACCGGCGCTGAGCTTTGATTTTATCCTGGCAAAGAGCTCTTGCGAATGGGAACGACCACCAGGACACAGATACAACTATTACCGAAACAATTTTAGTCTATTAACACCGCTGCAGTTGTCATTGTTTAGCTTGATTGGATTTTTAATTCAAATCGTCAAATATAACAGAATCATTGCGAGGAGTCGTGGTTTCGAAGATGATTTGCTTACCTTTTCGTTAGGAAAAAGTGATGTTTTAAAATTTAGAATTCAAAGCAACAGAGTTATATAAAAGAGCCCTGCCCTGTCTCACTAAAAGTCAAAATACAAAAAAAAAAAATGTGAACCGTCACGGGACGCTTGGCAGATGTGAAACATCGAGTTTGCATAAGTAATATGCATGAAAGACAATATCACGACAGGAACTTAATATGGCATAATGACAAAATTAAATATTACGATTTTTTTTCAAAAAATGATGACTATTTATTTAATAAACATTTATTTTTATTAAATACAAAAATTAAAAGTTCAAAAAGTTATTTCAAGTTGCGACAACTCAATTCTTTTAATCAGTGACTTCAGTAATAGTTATATTCGATGTTGCCTCTGACAGCATTACTGTGATAATTGGTCGAGGATAACTGAAGTATGTTACAAAAGTATTGGACTGGTAGTTGGTTCTTTTGAATTTTTGTTAATTTGCAATTGAAATTCTTTTTGGAGGAACGTAATTAATGGCGTTGATTCATCTTTAGCAAAATTTACATTGAAATCTCCAGCTAAAATCAATGGTAGTTTATCTTTATTGGTTTTAAAAATTATTGAACCTCTGTGACTGTAAGGAAATAGTTTCTCATGTAAAAATGAAATATCATTCATTTTTTTATTATGTGAAATGTACACAACAATCATAATTAATTCACTTCCATCTTCTAGTTTACTATAGTAAACGACACCGTCGAACCGAGTGGGAAGAGAATCGCACAGGCGCTTGCGCATGGCGGGCGTCGCCACGGCATGCAGTCGCCACGACCGCCACGCCAACAATCCGGTTTACCCGCGCCTATAGATGTTTCACATCAAAACTTTATGTTATAAAATCTTTGATTTTCGGTTACTTCGCATACAGGGTGTTCCACTAAATACAAAAAAATAACTTTAACTTTTCCCTGTGGCTACGCCACTGCATGCGATTGCAGTCACTATGAGCCCCGCATAGAAAATTTAAATTAGGGATTAGTGTATAAGGTTATAGTGAATTAAAATGAATAGGGAGAGGCTCTAACACCGTGAATCATTCATAGGAAACCTGTCAAGGATTGATATTGATACCAATTAGCGAATAATGTCATCTCGTCGTTTCTGTTTGCTAAAAAGTACCTACATTTAGAAAATCAATTATTTAGCTCTTCCCATTAGTCAAAGAGGGAAAGGCCTTTAGGAAACGCCTTCGTAAATTGAGATACAATTTGGATAATTACTTTAAAATGTCAACCTTCCTTTAGCTTTCTTATTTTCTACCTTGCAAAATTTTATTATTTATTATTTTGACAGTTTCTTACTGATTAAGAAGTCATTACTGTAATGTCTTCGCATTTAAAATAAAAAGAGAAAATTTAGGCAATATTCCTTGTAACTTCTTTTTATACTTAGGCCTTTATATATCTACGATTCTTATAAAAAATGTAAAAGACACTATATTTCTCAAAATACATTAACCCCAAAAAAATGTTTCTCATCTGTAATATCCTTTATTTGGACAACTTTGGAATAACATTTCACAAAAAACAACTGTCAATTAATTATATTTTGACCACTGAAACCCAGAAGAAATCATAACCAGAATCAGATCAAACCAAAACGTGGTCGATCTTACATATACTTAAATTTAGGTATGATTCGAGATAATCGATCACTTTCTGGATTCACACCACCATCAGAGCAAGAGCAAGACATTGAACGTCCTGGTTATTTATACTCATCATATCAATCAGGTAAAATGGGGAGAGTATGATTCCTGGGGCGCCACGATTTGACAACTTTTTTAGACGTAGTCGAGGTCGCTGAGTACGGGAAAAATAGTAAAAAAATTCGTACTCGCCTGGTTTTCAAGTTATCGAAGTTCGAAAGTTGAAAAATCAAAGTGAAAATTTTTACGAAACAAATGCGTTTTCCTATGTAATTGGTTGTGAAAAACACGAAAAAAATGGTTAAAAAATTCCAGGTACTATATTTTTCGAGATATTGAACCAAAAATGTGAACAAAAATCCTTAACAATAATAAGTCACAGTCAAAAAGCTAAATTCATAATAACAATAATAAGTCTCCTAGATACGTGCTCTTCAATTGTTTTTTGTACATCAGTATTGTGGCTTTCATGGCCAATTAGATAATTAAAGACATTTGTTTCATAAAAAAATTCAGTTTGATTTTTCGACTGTAGGGGATAGTTACGGTATAAAGCGGTCGTTATGATTAAAGTGTTTAAAGTACTATGCACCACCGAAAAGTGCTATGCACCACGAAGAGGTTTTTGCTTAGGTTACGGTATGGAATGGTTATTGCTCTGATTAAAATGTTTGAAGTGCTATGCACCACCGAAAAGTGCTATGCACTGAACTGTTTTCAATTAAATGATTTTTTTTCACATTTTTGGTTCAATATCTCGAAAAATATAGTACCTGGAATTTTTTAACCATTTTTTTAATCAATCCGGTTTACTCGCGGCTATAGATGTTCCACATCAAAAAGAGAAGCAATCCAATTAAAAATAAATTGAAAACTTTCAACCTTCAATGTATTGAGGTAAACAATATTAATTTAAAAGAACTATTGGATAACAATAAATTAGAATTAGATAAACAAAAAAAACGTGGTATCTATCAATTGGTCATTGGTCAAAGTGGACGTTCATTAAATGTACGATTAAAAAAAGAACATTAGATAATATTAAAGAACAAAAATTTTCAACAGGATTAACAGAACTTGGTATTAGCAATAAATATAGCATAAATACAGCATTAATTCATACACAACCAAAAAGCAGGAAACTCACGCACGTATTTCTAATTTTTCTAAATAATTGAGTTTGTATCCTCTATTTTCTATGTGGATAACCGAAATGCTTTTATCATTGATAGTATGATTTACAGAAATACTGTGTTGTAGTGAGTTTTTTATCTGTTATGGATTTTTTATGTTCTTTTAATCTAGTGTCAAAATTCCTCCCAGTCTGTGCTAGATAAATAGCATCACAGCCATTACAATATGAAGATGACTGCATAAGTCGAAACAATTGTTAGAGTTTCTAATAAAAAGTGTAAAACTTGACTTTATACTTATATAGTTCTATAATATTTAAATATATTTTACAATTATCCCACCGCTAAATCGATCAATAGATATTATTAAGAATGTTCGTTTTTTACTTTTCTTTAATTTTGTACGTAATTCACATCAAAGCTACTCACTAAGTACATAAAATAGAGCAAAGTGTAACAGAACTGAGTAAAAATAAATAAAAACTGACACTTGAGAACTTTTAGACTTCGATCAATCACAGTTAAATTCACAATTACACTATATTTTTACACCCATTAATAATAATTAAATCCTCAAGAGAATCTTGGAAGCATTTAGCCAAAAATATAAAAGGTACCTATCTAAAAACTTTATCATCAGTATTTTATTATCTTCAATTATTAATCAATTTAAGCTGTATTTAAAGCGAACTAGTGGGGTGCCTGCTAGTTCAATGATAATAATTGTTCTTTATCTCCGCCTGAAAAATTGCTCTTTTCAAGCATTTGTTAAACAGTACCAAAAACTTTCTAAATAGTTTAATGTTGAAAAACGAAAATAGCTTCTAGCTCAGTTGTCAGTTAAAAGACTTATCCTGAGGGATTTTCTTCCCATTTCTTTCCCATTTCAAAGTTCAATTAATCTGCATTAGCTCCTCATCTGCAGAGACGTTCTAATATTAGAACCCAATTAGGTTTTCCTTTGTTTTCCACGACCTGAAGTTAGATCGAATAAACGATCGATTCTAAACCAATTAAAATGGAAAGAACGGATGGCAACCGGCCGAAAAGATCATGCTCTCTTTACGGTTACCGAAAATAACAACTACGTACAGATGTCGGAAAATTAAAACTCCATAATAAATCTCTATTAACTCGTCCACAAAACAACTCGTTTATTTTATCTGAACGTGAACATCAATCATCTAAATTGGTACGTCATCAACAAGTAGACACCGCCTCTTCTTCTTATTCTTCTACTTTTACTCGGAGAAAAGCCAACGAATGAAATTCTCAGATCGGATATTTTCACTTCAATTATTTATTTATAGAACGATGTAAAACGAAAAACGATAAAAGAAAAACTTGCTCAATAATTGCAACGTCAGTTCTTTTGAAACGCCATGCACACATTTATAAATAAATTAGGTACTTATACCCTAAACTGCTCATTTTCTCAAAATCTTCGAACATTAGTATTATAGCTTTTCATTTGTAAGATTGTTTTATTATTTTCTGAATAAAAATTTAAATTGTATGTAGGTATCAATTTCATTTCTTATCAATCTAAAATACCTTTTTTTAAGAAAAATATATCTTATTTTAAAATTCGACACCTCGACAAAATCATAGCTACGCCCTTGACTTATATACTTTCATGGTCCCGGAGATTCTTAATAATAATAAAGCGGAAAATAGATGAATCTGCATGGTTCTGGTATCAAAATGTGTCAATTAACCATGGATTTATGAAAAACATAGCAAAACTGTCTAAATTTACGATTTCAAGGGGCGGGGGCAGTTTAAAAATTACAAAAATACAACTACATACTACTTGTTTCAATTAGCGATTATGTTAGGTTAGGCATGCCAGAATTTCGTCGAGAAGAGATTATTTATTAGATAAAAATCATAAGGTAGGTTGGGTTAGTGTAGCCGCGATTTGATGCAGGGGGGGCATGGGCGTAGCTAGGGGGGCAGGGGGGCACTGCGCCCCCTGGAAAAGAAAGTTGAGTTTGAAAATCTTCCCTTGGCAAAAGCAGTAGATGCATTTTTCAAATTAAAACAAATTTATTTGAAACACAGGAAATTGGTTACAACAAGTAACTTGAGAAATTATCAAAATCTGCTTGAAAAAATACTGAGTTGCCCATTTATTAACTTTTGCATGGCCTGATTCAAAATCCATAGTCAGCGTTTGAGGTCGTTCCCGTCCGCCAGTTGTTATAGACGTGGATAATTTCTGGTTACATAATTATATATATTAATTTTGACGGCTATTTGAAAGCTGCCCCCCCTAGAAAAAATCCCTATCTACGCCCATGGGGGGGGATGCAGATACAACCAAAGATAGATTAAGGTGCTCGACAATATTTACTTTATTTGAGTTCGTTTATTTATTTCTTTCTAATATATTATTATCTTAAAATAAACTATTTATGAAATTTATAAACATCATAAACTATCTGACATCTGTTGTTATGCGTCATTTTCTTTTTGTTTTACACTTATTTTAAAAAAATGAATAATACATATTTATTGGTCCGGCTCTGAATAATATTAGTCCGGGAAAATAACGGATTAATTTAAATGCTTCAACTATCAGTTATAAATACCTTAACATAAATTAATCAAACAACTCAATATGAATCGTGGGGTAGAAATCGATGCAGTGGCGTAACAATAGGGTGGCAGGGCTGGCAAAATTCCACAGGCCCCCGACCCAAGAGGGCCCCGGCCCATAAGGCCGCGAGCTCAAAAATATTTTTTTACATTGTACCTGAGTATTTTATTTTATTTGAAAAGTATATTTTTATAAGTTCTGCATAGAATCCAAAGTGAGACAACTAAAGACCATAATACAAATTCAAGTTAATAACATTAAAAACATTAAACCCTACTAGATGGGCAGGTCGTTATGATGCCGTTTTTGCTTTAAAAGTTCGGTTTGTTGAAGTCCAAAAAGCGCTAACGAAAACAATTCTGTTAAATTGCAAATCAGATTAAAGAAATGAAGCTGTTTCGCTCAAAAAGAAGATCTAAAACTACAATTTTATTATGTTATTGGTTTTCCATTGCAAGATCCTATTTACTATCGATGCAGCCTCTAAAGCACTTCAGTCTAAAGCCACCGATCTCTCAAATGCCTTAAAACGTTTGAAAATTTGTCTAGAAGAATTGAAAAGGTATCGACATGAATTTTAAAATTTAAAAATGGAAGCAAATAGTGTAGCAGAAAAATGGTCCATCACCCCTGAATTTTCTAAAACTCGTCAGAGGAAGGTAAAACGCCATTTTGATGAGCTTTGCGAAGATGAGCGTCTCCAAGATCCGGAAAGTTTGTTCAAAGTGAACATATTTTATCGAGTATTAGACATCATTATAAACCAACTGAAATCGCGTTTCCTTCCAATTAATGAATTTCAGTGTTTTGCAGCCTTACATATTTTAAAAGTTTTAAATGACACTGATCTATTTAAAAAAGCTCTAGAATTTGTTGAGATATATAAAAAAGACATATCTGAATCATTTGCCAGAGAAATTCTCAGTTTTCGATCCACTTTCAGAGACGAAATAGAAAAATCTTCGTGTATTAGAGACCTTGCTGATTTATTAATAATAAAAAATCATTTTATGTCCTGCAGCTTTCCTGAAGTATGCACTGCATTAATGTTATTTCATACAATTCCTGTGACTACAGCTAGTGCTGAACGATCATTTTCAAAACTAAAATTGATAAAAACCTATTTAAGAAACTCTATGAGACAAGACAAATTATGTAACTTGGCTATTCTGTTTATTGAAAATTCTATTGCCCGATCTTTAAACTTTGATGATGTTACAGACACTTTTGCGGAACAGAAAGCTCGAAAAATATATTTTTTTTAATAAATATCTTATTGAAATTAAATTGTTATTTTTATTTCATTGTAAATGAATGCAGGTTTCCTTACGATGTTGTTCCTTCACCGAAAAGCTAGCGAATATATGATGAATGCATTGAGATATTATGTTCTATGGATGAATGTGAAGTCTCCAATACGCATTGGGCTAGCGTGGGGACTACATACCATTCTCTCTCGCCTAAGAGAGGAGGCCTATGGCCATTAGTGGGACATATACAATATACAAGGTGTAATTGAGTACGCTGAAAATCTCGAAGTTTATTAAAATTAAACTGAGTACAACCTAACGATTTTTACTGATTAGGCCCTATCAAAAGAATTTGCCACGGGCCCCAGATGGTATAGTTACGCCACTGAATCGATGAATGCAGAAATCTCATTGTCCATAAAATACTGATTGCTGAATACTAACAGTTTAAAAAACTTGAGGGTAATGTTTTCATAGAGAATCTATAATATAAAAATGAATCGCTGAATGTGTTGCTAAGCGCAAATCTCGAGAACAGCTGAACCGATTTCGCTAATTCTTTTTTTATTGCGTTTGTTAATGTCAGGAGAAGGTTCTTACGAAAGAAAAAATTAAGAAAATTGCGCGGAAAATTAGCAAAAAAAATAAAAAGAAAATTAATTCGTCAATATAATTTGTCAGTAAAAAACGCAATCTATGATTATCATAAGTTTTTTTTAAGTTGTCAATGTGAGGCGTTACGAAGTTAGCCGGGGCAGCTAGTAGCTAATAAGTAACTTAGTAAAAAAAAAGTAATTATTAAATACTAACCATCGCCATCGGAAAACGGTTCCACAAGGCCTGGAGGGTTGGTTATCATTGAACAACTGCAGAACATCCAGAGAAGAGTTATTTCCACACACAAAGTATCTGAAAAAATGAAAGTAAATGATAAAATTTTAGTACCTACTACTAGGTATATCGTGAAAATAAAATAAATTACTCAAAGAAAATGAAAATAAAATAAATAATTAATAAAAAATAAAAGTTAATTGTTTTAGAAGATATTTCACAAAGGTTTAGGAAAAAAATGCCCCGGGGAAAAAGGCCTACCGAGAAAAAAAACCGAAATAAATCCCCTACGATAAAAAATTTTCTTGTTGTAGATAAATTTTTTCAGCTAAATTTAATAATAAACAGCTGTTAAAAATAAGGTAATTCCATTTGGGGCAGAAGCGTTACTTTGTATCTTGTTGTTTTTTAATTGAGTTTTAACTATATGCGACATCAAATAAATCAAACTTACAATTATTAGGCAAATTCAATTTCGAAATTTTGCTTATAATGTTTAAAACAAATATTTACCCCGCGTCGGGAGTCCAAATTTATATTGGACCATTATCAAGAGTACTGTATTTACTAGACTTACAAAAAAAAACTTCTGGGTGTTTCATTCCCATCAATATTGGTGGGTGGGCAGTCCCCTCCGACCTACACTCTTGTGCAAAGTCGGAAGAGTAGGGCGGAAGGCCCACTTCAGCCTCCTTTAGGAATCGTGGGAATGAGTGGGTGATGGTTGGGGGAATAAAAATGAGACGGACGAAATGAAGACAGAAGAGAAGTGAAAGACTATCTGTGGAATATTACTACACCAGCATTTGCCTAAATGATCCAAGGAAACCACAGAAAAACTTGGACCAGAATAGTCGGCCCCGGAAACGAACCGGTGACCTACCGAATGCTCAGCAATGATCTAGACCACTAGACCATGCCGCTCGGTAGAGATTTACAAACTTACAACTAGTGATGGGCACTATCGAATAAATTGAACTATCGAATAATTACTAAATGAATACTTTTAACTATCGAATGAATTTAGTAATTACTATTTTTTTCAATTACACGATAGTCAGGCAGCAGACGGTTATCCAATAGCTCGGTCCATACTAACATACAAATATACTGATACGAACGTGTATACCAACAGACAAATATACGATTAATATGCTAGTATGGATAAAAAACAAACAGGCTATGCTGAAAATAATAAATAACCTCGACTTGAAACATGGTTTCTAATTCTTATTACTTTGATAAAATTATTATTTACTTAGGTAAGCGATCTTTTTTTGTATTATTTATTGGTATACGTACTTTATTGTTATTGAACTAAAATAAGTGTTTTAGAAACATCTGTTGTTCTTATCCAGGTATTTGTTAGAGGGCGACGAATAAAGAGTTTTTTATTTTTACATTTAACTACTTTTTTTTATATGTTTTTGCACTTATTATTATTTTTTTTTTGGTAATTATAAGTACGCAGTACAAACATATAGTACCTAAGTATTTATGACTCAAATCATCACTACACTAATTTAAAAATTATTAATTCTTTATTTGCATTTTATTTTGCCTCATATTTAACTAGTATAAATTGGTGCCATAGAAAATTATGTTTTTAAAGTATGTATGTATTGATAACGTCTAATAATTATAGAATTGTTTATATTATTCGGCTCTGCTACGAGGAAGTAGCGAAGTAGTAGACAATGCGCAAACGTATCATTTACCCATTCCAACCACGACTCCAACGTTCAGTTCGATAGTTGAAAAGTATTCGAATAAAAAAAGTAACTACTATTTTCAGTAACTACTTTCAGTTACTAAAACTATTCATTACTTTTTTATTCGAATAAAAATAGTAACTACTACTGCGAGTATAAAAATAGTAACTACTATTTTTATTCGAATACTTTTCAACTATCGAATAATTCGAATAGTAGTGAACTATCGAATAGTTCGATAGTTTTTATTCGATAGTGCCCATCACTACTTACAACGAACAATTATTTATACCTACAATCTACACAGGATGAGTGGGGTTGAGTCATTGCACATTTCAATTTGGTTATTGACTAAGGTCTGCTTTTTGAATAATGATTTTTTTATTTCTAAATTTTCAAATAATGAAAGCCTTTTTCTTATTTTTATATTATTCTGTAAACCTTTGGTTTTTGTTATATCGAGATTGTGGTCATTGTCAATGCAATGTTCTCTTTAATTCTAGTGTTTAGGGCTCGCCCACTTTTTCCTATTTAGGTTGCATCACATTGGTTAAAAAAAAGTTGGTAGATTCCGCTTTTTAAAAAAGGATCTGTTTTAGTTTTGAAGTTATTGAAGATATTTTTAAGGTTGCGATTGTTAACTTCAGTGACATGTATTTTGAATGTCTTTAATCTATTTTATACTTAAAACTAACGTTATTTATGAATGGTATTGAACAATATGTTTTATCGGTTTTAGTTGAAAGGCTATCATTGTACAAGGGTTTTCTAGTTAATTTAAAAGATTTTTTACATAAAATTTTATCAATGGTTTTTGAATTGTAGCCGTTATTTATTGCTATTGTTCTAATAGTATTTAATTCTTTGACTTAATTTTGTTTCGATAGAGGTACAGTTAGCAGTCTATTGATAAAAGCATGGAAGGAAGCAAATTTTGTAGAACTAGGGTGGTTTGAATTGGCCGGTATAACAATATCGGTAGTTGTGGGTTTCCTGTAGGTATATATCAAAGCAAATATTCTTGTTTACGTATGAAATTGTTAGATCTAAATAATTTAAGCTTTTATTAAGTTCTAGTTCAGAAGTAAAATTGATATTGGAGTCAATACTATTTAAAAATTTTTGGAATAATTCTAATTATATTATGGAAGAGTACCTTTCCAAATACAGAAAGCGTCATCAACGTATCTAAACCAGGAAAGTACGTTCTTAATGAGTGTATTATTGCTTGTATACAAGATATCTTCAAAATAAGACTTCTGCTAAAATTGGCGACAATGGGGACACCACGGGGATGGGGAGGCCTTCTTTCTGTTTATAGAACTTGTTGTTAAATTCAAAGTAGTTTTGTCCTAGGCACAAATTTAACAGATGAAATAAATCTTTACTTTGAAGTTCACCGCGGTTTGTTGTTGAAATTTTCTGATCAATAATTTATCTATCGGAATGGAAGAAAAAAGGCTTGATCCATCAAAGGAAACAAAAATGAATTAATTATAATAATTAAAATTACTTCTTTACTTTGAATTTAACAAAACAAAAACCGGCTTCTCTGAACATTGTATTGACAATGATCACAATCTCGATATTACAAAAACCAAAATTTTACAGAATAATATAAAAATAAGAAAAAAGCATTCATTATTTGAAAATTTCGAAATAAAAAAATCATTATTCAAAAAACAGACCTTAGTCAATAACCAAATTGAAATGTTCAATGACTCAACCCCACTCCTCCTCTGTAGATTGTAGGTATAAATTGTTCGTTGTAAGTTTGTAAATCCAATAAACACAATACTCTTGATAATGGTCCTTTTGGAACGAAACAATATTGTTACGAGTACTTGCCAATTAAGTTGGTGTGAGCATAATTAACGAACATCTTCCCTGAATACACAAGGAATATTCCCGGCTTTCCCTGCAACATCTAGAAAACACCAGTAACGATCAATGGGAAAACAATTGGATTACTAGACGGCTGTAGAATTCCCTAGAAAAAGGCTGAACAGACTATAAAAGGCGGAAACGGCACACACCGAGTTAGTTGACAGTGAACAGCTGATGTTTGGAAGCGAAGCGATCAATAGGCGAACAACAGGCGATAGAAGTCATAGTGTCTATGGTATAGCGAGTATTTATAGTAGAGGTGAGCGGGAAAATAGACTTTTTAGTGAATAAATTGCGTAGACTTGTTTATAACTGTAGTGTAGTCAAATTAACTTTAGTAATTAAATAAATTCGTTATTTTTGTTTTGTTAATTGTGTTTTCCGTGACCGAACACGTCACAATATTGTCGGGTACGAAAATAAATTGGTGAAACTATCCATCGTGTGTTTTCTTTTAAATGAATATTAATTATAGTAAACGCCTAATAAGATTGTGACCGTATCGCAAATATAACGTCTACTAGATATGCAGCGTATCTTACAAAACAACTCAGTAAAAGGGAATAACCCTACAAGATGATATAAAACGGACATTAAATGTTTCTGAGCGCGCTGCAATTAATTTCGAAATATTCTTGATGGCAGGCTTATTATGCTTCCGACAAAATTAACTTAATGGGAGAAGCGAGACTACGGGTCGACTGATGCAGAGGCAGAAAACGTGTCCCGAAGATTCCGTCGCACCTTTTTTGTCTTTCTACATTACTCTACGTATAATAAATAGTAAGTACCTACCTACTGTTATTATTATCATTATCGTTATTATACGGTCAAAATGGACCGAGAAAGCGCTACAGTTAATTTTAATACCGTGACAATGAGGAGGCAACGATGAAAAATTGACTGACGTAAATAATCCTGACTAACTTTTTTGGTAACATAAATAAGAAAATGGGCTCCTTTACAGCCCCCGGTAATTTCATTATTATACACAAAAGAGGAATATGAATCTTTATAAGCCAGACATCATGATATCTATCTATTATGTGTACTCACTGTTGTATCTACAGGGTGTTTTACGTACAAATAAAATTTATATCACTGTTTATTTTTTCCTAAACTCCATTGCATTATATCCTTAGTCAATCTTCATAATTTTCAGAAGCTAGAACTTCGTAACTTCTTCACTAGTGATGAGCAATATTAGTCTTGGTCTTGCGAAAAAGCAAGGCCAAAACAGAGACTAAATACGCAAGACTCGACCAAAATAATATATAACTTAATAATAATCATAAGTACCTAATGTTTATGTCTTTTAATTGTAATAAAATAAAGTACTCCATAAATTATTAATTGATTTTAGATCTTTTTATGATTGAATAATAATAAGCAATAACATTTTAATGAACTTTTTTTCAACTTGTGGATAGTGAATTTAGGTTCAAAAATGTTTGCCAAATGAAAACATGTTTACAAAATTTTTTGAAAAATGATCGTTAAGACCTTATTGCAAGATCAAGACTAAAACCAAGACCAGACGAAATACAGCAAGACCAAGACTGAGTAAGCAAGACCAAGACCAACACTGTGTAAACAAGACCGAGACCAAGCCCAAGACTATCCGAGTCTTGCTCTTGGTCTTGCTTGCCTCATCACTATTCTTCACCACATATCCTATCCATAAAACACTTAGATTGAATTTCCCAAAAAAAAAAAAAAAAACGAATATGAGAGTTGGAAAAAAAACCCAAAAGTCTGATTTTCTACACATTTCATTAAAACAAATGTCTGTGCAGAACCATAGCTCGATAATTTGTTCTTTAATTTTAAATTCGTTTTAACAGCTAGAAAGAGCTGATGTTAAAGTAGAATATAGTTACATTGTATTTTCCGAAAGAGAATTTTAAGAATTAAGAAAACTTCTCCAACGGCCTGATTTTCTACACATTTCATTAAAATAGATACGACGTTGTAGTACCATAGCTCAATAATTTGTCGTTTAATTCTAAATTCGTTTAAACATCTAGAAAGAGCGCTTGTTGAGGCATAAGGCACGTAGGTTGAATTTCCCAAAAAAACATTATTGAGAGTCGAAAAAAATTTATCAAAGATCTTATTCTTTAAATATTTTGTTAAATAGATGTATAATAATTTTGCAGTACCATGACTCCATAATTTGCCATTTACTATTAAATTCCTTTGAACAACGCTTATTGAAGTACATACGCGATTCCCCAGAATAGATTTGGAGAATTGATAAAAATTCCCCAAATATGTTATTTTCTGCATATTTTATTAAGGCAGATGTCATTTTACAGTTCCATAAGTTTCATAACTTGTCTTTTAATTTTAAATTTGTTTGAATCTCTGGAAAGGGCGTATATTGATACAGAAAATAGTTAGATTTTTTTTATTTTCCGAAAAACGAATTTTGAGAATCTGGAAAATTTCCCAAAAACCTGATTTTGATAGGTAGGTATATCGTATGTTTAGATTGTATTACATTTCGTTGAATTGAAATTTTATTTTAAGATAATGAAAAATTTCGCCAGCTAATTTAAATTTTTTCTTCCTAAAAAATGTTATTTTCTGGCCGGAAGCTTTTAGCCGACGTATCACCAAAAACTTTCATTTCCCCTTTTTTACCCTCCTTAGGGTAAAATTTTTACAAACTTTGAATGTCATGTTTATATCTAATCAAAAGCCTAAAAACTAAGTTTCAAATATCTAGCTTTGGAAATCACGTAATTTCCATACAAACTTTCATCCCCATTTCAACCCCTTATAGCTCTATTTTCGCATTAACAAGTAGCCTATGACCTTTCTTAGGCTCTAGGCTATATCTGTACCAAATTTCATCAATGAGTTACAAGAAAGTTACTAGAGAAAAAAATTTAACAGCGGAACAGGTTTACAAATCTGTCGGAAAATCAAAAAACCCGCGGGTATTTAAATCAACACGTCTTCCTGTTTGTGATCGTGCACAAAAAAATGCTTGGGTTACGAAAGACTTGTTTCTTGGGTGATTTAGTTTAAAAATTGATAAAAAAAAGCCAAGGTTAAACATGTGTTTTATTACCATTAAATATGGCATACTATAATCCGAACGCCTCGATAATCCGGAAAGCGTCTTGTTTTTGCCTCTCTGGATTAACGAGGCCCTACTATCTATTAGTATAGATTATATTTCTATTGTCCTGTTTTGTTTGATATTTAGTGCAATCAAACAAAAGGTGTCGACAATTTTTTTTAGTAATGTTACGAGTTCAAGGATTAATTAAAAAAAAAATAATTGATCTATTTGAAAAGATATATGCAGATAATTAAATAATTAAACATACATGGAGATGAAATGTATAAGCATAGGCTCTTTAATTCTTCGAACTAAGTCGACAGTCGGATCCGGGTAAATAAAAGGTGTCGACCAATTTTTTCAGTAATTTGAGAGGTTCTAGTTTCAGAAAATCTTAAACAAATCCATGTATTCGATGACTTAAGTGAAATTAAAAAAAAAAATATTTTTGATGGTGGCCGACTTAGCGTAGGGAATAAATAAAGCCTGTCGATCCTTGACATTTCTATTCTACTAATCATTTGACATAAATTTTTTTGATGTATTTTATAAATTAAAATTTCACCTAAAATAAAAACCGGAAGTGAGGTCATAATTTTGTATGCGGTTAGAATCAAGCAACTTTAGGGGTGTCGACCTATAGATATATGACTTTATTGTTCATACCCCAAAAATGATTTATGTATCTGATCCATAGGACTTTTATACAGCCGGCTCTCGGACTAACAACCACTATCATCCACCATCCACCTACATTTTTCCATACTCTTATTCTCAATATATCTCCCAGCACATGCACCAGAGTTTCATTCTCTCTTTGTAATTATATCCATTCCTTTTTTTTTATCCCTCCCCCAGTAATTTCGATATCAGATTACCCTGCCATGAATTCCACATCAAAAGTCCTCGTCTGTCGTCTCTAATCTAACTCCTTTCATCTTAATTAATCATGTCTTGGTTCATTTGATAAAAATTAATAGTTACTTGTAAAGGAAAACACATGTTTAATTTTCACTAATTTATTGTAACTTAACAATTGTTTCGCTACACTGTGGCTTCATCAGAAGTAGATAATTACTTAAACTACTAACAAAAACTTATCTAATTTATACTATTTTGAGTTAGGACTGTAAGAGGGGAGGGGGATCAAATTGAGTAATAAGGAATTATTTATTTTCATTGTTTCCAATAATGATAACTTATTATTGTTTGTCTCTGTATGTAAACTAAAAAAATATTATGCAAAAACAACATCAATGTTGCATTTAAAACAAATAATTCAGTTTCTAGGTTTATAAAAAATAATAAAGATAAAAATGATAAAGATTACCAATATAAATTAAATTGTGGTTCTTGCGATAACATTTATATAGGGAAAACAAAAAGAAATTTTAAAAAAGAATAAACGAACATTATAGGTCATTTAAACTTAAAAAACTAGATTCGAACTACGCAAAGCAACTAATTTTAGAAAATCGTCATTTTAATACAAAATATGTTAGTTTACATACAGAAACAAACAATAATAAGTTATCATTATTGGAAACAATGGAAATAAATAAATTCCAAAAAAAAACAGATTTACTGTTAAACGATCAATTAGATTTAAATAATTCCCTATTACTCAATTTGTTCCCCCTCCCCTCTTGCAGTCCTAACTCAAAATAGTATAAATTAGATAAGTTTTCGTTAGTAGTTTAAGTAATTATCTACATCTGATGAAGCCACAGTGTAGCAAAAAAATTGTTAAGTTACAACAAATTAGTGAAAATTAAACATGTGTTTACCTTTACAAGTCCTTACATCTTATTCTAACCATTTCCCCCTACATTACTCCCTACCCATTCTTTTCCACTCATCCAATTGCTCCTGCTCTATTTTTATTTCTCTTAATTTTGTTTTTCTTCATCGTATCTATGTATTTCTCCTACCTATAATTAACACCCCTTTCCTCCATATTTGCTTCCTTAAATCCACTTCCTATAACCTTTTTAATTTTTCCCTCATAATTTAACGCCCTTTTATAGCCTCTTCTAACATATTCTCACATTTTATCCCTCGTCTCGTTATACCGGGTGTCCCATTTTAAATTACCCACTTGAATAGTTACCAATCGAAAAATAATATCCACAAAATTTTTAGGGTTGAGAGGGGGACATCAGATAGTGACCTACAATTTGATCTTGAACGTGACCCTTAAAGTCATTTGAAAGTAAAATCGATTTTCGTAAATGGAAACCCCTATTTGTGACCCCGAATTCGGAAAGAGCGCACAATTTTATGTTCGCGTGGGTCTTTTGACCTGTGAAGATTATTTCGAAAACAGAGCATTTCCAACTGCGCATCACTTAATAAATTACCAAATAGACCTTAAATACACACCACTCTTCAAATGTATACCCACAAATTGTAAACAACCACCCCCCTGAGGGAATTGAAAATAGATATAAATATGCTGTACTTAGTACGAGTTAATACTGAGCGGCTTGGTCTGGTGGTTTAGATCATTGCTTAGCATTCGGGAGGTCACCGGTTCGATTCCGGGGCCCGGCTACTCTGGTCCAAGTTTTTCTGTGGTTTCCTTGGATCATTTAAGCAAATGCTGGGGTAGTAATATTCCACAGATAGTCTTTCACTTCTCTTCTGTCTTCATTTAGTCCGTCTCATCTTTCTTCCCCCAACCATCACCCACCCATTTCCACTATTCCTAAAGGAGGCTGAAGATGGTCTTCCGTCCTACCCTCCTACTTTGCACAAGAGTGAAGGTCGGGGGGAACAGCCCGCCCACCAATATTGGTGGGAATTAAACACCCAAAAGTTTTTTTTTTATTAGTTATTACTACCGACGCTACCCAGTCGTACGGACGATTGTTGAGAACGACTTTGTAAGTTGAAACAACCCTGAATGAAACATCCAGAATTATATTAGTACAAAATTCAATTTTAATCATTGAACCGTGACCGTATCCAATGTTTGTTTACTTGTTTCAACAACATGCATACATGTAGGTAAGTACGTGAGGTTTAAGCAGTAGCTACGAATGTCGTTTAGTTGCATACCGCGGCAGAATAATTACAGTTACCTGCAATAATTCCAGTAATTTAGAAATTTACATTCGCGTGTCTGGTTGTTACAACTCATCCAAGAAATTATGCTGTCACGGAACGTTGTATACGTATACCTACATGTAGTCTGTTCCTTCGGCCACCACCCCTAACCGGCGTTAACCCTTAAACGGTTTACTTCCATCAACCCCTTAATAGATCAATGTAATTTATCATTTCCACGAATCGACTAATTACATTTTCCCAACAGCGAAAGTAGCCATGTAATAATTTGTTTTTTATTAATCGAATGTAATACCCTACCTAATGCAAATTATTTCTGGAGGTATATAAATTATTCTGCAAATTCATGGAAATGAATCCAACTGGAAGCGGGCGTTTCTAAACAGGTAGAACCGAACCCGAAATTGAATAACAATAACACTAGCAATCAAGAATATACTTAAACTCAGGTTATAACAACGATAGCAAACTGACTGACTAATATCTCGTATTTTTTTTACTCTTTTTCTTTGTTGTATTTGTTATCGTTGTTCTTAGTATTTTTCATCGTTGTTTTTTGAAGTGAAATTTCTAATGCGACTTCCAACAAGGTTGCGTTAAACGTTTAACGCTACCATGGAGGGGGAATAGAAAGAGACAGATCGAGAATAAATGCGTGGCACAGAGCGAGAGTGAATGCGTGGCACTCAAACGCATGCGCGTAGTATACCTGTTACAGGCCAGTGCGAGCGTTAGCAACGAGTAGCGTCCAATATTCCAACGCAAGAGGGAGAGAGAAAGAAAGATACACAAAGGTAGAAAGTAGGAGAGAGAAAGAGAGTGAGTCGGTAGATCAGCACATGCGCGTGGTATTCTTGCTATGCAGCGAAGTAAACAGTGTCAGCGTCGTGAAAATAGCTGAAATGATAATTAAAAGATGCGATCAATTGTGAATTGTAAGCAATGTTAATAAAGTTTGTCTTAATGAAACAAAAATCACTAAAAATTAATTTCTACCCCTTCGTATTTTCATTTCCATATTACGAAGTTTCACTTCTTCCGCGCGGAGGGACTCCACGCACTACATATTCTTTTTTGTGTAATTGTTTTACATTTACTTTTTAAATAAACTCTTCCTACAGTGAATGTTCTTATTCATTTAATTGTCCGGTCACAAATATTGAACTTAATTTAAGACGAAAAGTGATAACTGCTCCCTCAGTTACGTTAGACCAGCAACACGTTATCCAGATCTCAACACTAATTTTACCTAAGTCAAACTAATTTATTCAAGTTTGAATATGATTGTACAACCTCAAATCAAATGAGCAAAAAATAGTAAACAATAAATAATGTACTGTATTAGGCAGTCATCGGTTTACGTTGCTTTGATTTAAAAGTAAAGAACTACTTAATTTGGCCTAGGAAAAATAATTGATGTTGAAAATAGGTTTGACTGATAAAAATTCAGGACAATCGATTTTTGATAATTACGTAAAACTTTTAAGTAGCATAATAACTCAGTTTTGGAAAATAGTATTCAGTATTAGCACAACCACTTTTAGGAAGAAACTCTGCCCCTTTTCTATCTATTAATTAAGATAATAATGTTATTATAGCTGGTGTTGTGCTTTTTATTTCCATCCTTGATTTAAAACTTTTTCGTGTCAACATACACGTATAAAAAAACTGTTTGATATCAGAGGTATACAACAGATATATCAAAAGTGGTTCCATTTAAATTTGAACAAAATACAACTCTTCTAAGGGTACCTAGAGGATAATTCCTGTTTATTAACTTTGAGTTTAAATTTGTACACATGGTCGAAGTTTTAATATCTTTTTAACTTTTTCAATGTTTTCTATGATATTTTAATCTTTAGACCCCTTTATAAAAAAAATCCCACATCCTACACTTGTATTTCCCGCTGGGTTAAAATTGAGAAGTGAAGTAATAAATATCGCCGAGTATCTAAGTTCATACATACCTACAGCAAAGTTATAGGTATAAAAAGAAGCTGCCACTTTCGTAATGCCTACCACCATAAATTTTTCTCCGACCTTTTCGATCACTAAGGCTCCAGGGTGACATTTACCCTGCAAATGTTAAACCGATGGCTGCGCTATTTGATCCATAACACGATACATATTCTCGTGTTCAAAAAATAATTTGATGACGTTTGATGTACATATAGAAAGTTGAATTAATAAATACGTGTAGCAAATTTATTACGGTACAAGAAAATAATAGAAATGTCTACATTAATATAATTAACAAACAATAACTCAAAAACATACTTGAATATAACGATAATATTTATAACTAACGCCTTTCAATTTTACGTTTGTGTATACGTTTTATGTTTTTCTCAAGTAAATGTTATTTTGCAGTAATCTCCACCAATCTCTTGCAAAATTTTCCACCACCCTCATAGTATTTAAAAAATATTTGGTAAAATTTAGAATTACTCATAATTTTTCATTCCGTGTCTTCCCATTGAGTTAGAATATCATAAAAGCATTTCTGTTGATACAAATATAATTTAACTAGTTAATGTCAAAAAAAAAAGAGAAAGCCGTCAAAAAATCGGTTTTTAATTTTTTGTATCTGAAAAATAAGGTGAAAATGCAAAAAAAAAATTTTTCGTGATTGAAATTCTAATGGCCATTTAAAATTTTGAAATGCTTGTAAAAATTTAAATTAGTCTCTAAAATCTCACAAATACTTACTAATAGTCTTAAACATCAATTTTTATTTTTTGGGAAATTACTTAGAACACCACGAAAAAGACCGTTTGAGGTCACCAGGTTAAAAATTTGGCAAAACGTTTCTTTTATTGCCTACAGCATGGTTAAAATATATTTTCGAAAGTTTTAAGGGCACTTTTTACCATATTACCCGGCAAAGCCCTCTGAAACAATCTGCCCATTAACCCTTACGTACAGAATTCTAGCAACAATCCGAAACCAACAAAAATTAAAGTAATATTTTTTTTATTTTTATTTGGCTTTTATAATAAATAATAGATTATAGATACATAAAAAAGAACACATGTTTATAAGTACAACGTAATAAAAAAAGAATAAATGTTAATAATTATAAATTTATATGCGCTGGATACATACATAATGTACGGTATATACAGAGTGTCCTGTAAATTTCTCAACTGCTCTGAGACCTTTAAGGCGCTCCGAATATAAATAGGTATATTCATATGATCATACCTGCTTTAAGATTTATGTATAATAAGTAGTTACTAAGATAAGGTGCTACCCCATAATTGTACATTACATACAATAATGCAATAGTTATTTATATTGTGTGATATAACGGAAATGTTGGTTATAATATTTAACGAAATCTTTAAATTATTCGATCACTTGGATAGCCTATAGGTCTCCTTTAAGTATGTACACAGTTATTCTGTTTTAAAGAACACCCTGTATATATTTACATATTGCTCAATTTACCTTTTTTTAGTACAGTGTTATAAAAAGAAAAATATTATTACTATTAAGTAATAAAGCTTTGGTTTACCCATTCACAAGATTTTTCAAATATCGTCCAATTTCTTGAAACATATATCGAACGCCCTGTAGGTATATAGCATCAAAATTTGACGAAACGGTGAAGGTGCAAACATTGTTGAAACAAATTCTAATGTTTCTACCTAAATAAAAAAAAACACATTGAAATATGACAGAATAAAATTAATACATAATCAATAAAAAAAATTAAAAACAAAGTGTTAAATAGTAATTTAAATCTAAACCAAAGGATCGCTTTTTTAAATTTTATCGATAAGTTTTTGCATGTACCAATCGATTTTAATAATTTCATAAGATAATTTTCCATTGTTATAAACATATTTGAAATACGGTTTCTCAAACGCCAAAGTATGACAAAGTTACATATTTAGCGTTTAAATGTACACACTCTTGTAAGCTTTTTTCGGAAAATGATCGTTTGGTTTTTTGAGCTTCCAAAGCTGTGTTTAAAGCGATCGCATTGCGAATTGTCTTTACTTATAACTTCCGTATCTTTTGGAATTTTGTCCCATTGTTTTCTGATGTTTTATAGTGGGTACTCCAGTATTTGAGGAATTTTGTCCCATTGGTTTCTGATGTTTTATAGTGGGTACTCCAGTATTTGAGGAATTTTGTCCCATTGGTTTCTGATGCTTTATAGTGGGTACTCCAGTATTTGAGGAATTTTGTCCCATTGGTTTCTGATGCTTTATAGTGGGTACTCCAGTATTTGAGGAATTTTGTCCCATTGGTTTCTGATGCTTTATAGTGGGTACTCCAGTATTTGAGGAATTTTGTCCCATTGGTTTCTGATGTTTTATAGTGGGTACTCCAGTATTTGAGGAATTTTGTCCCATTGGTTTCTGATGCTTTATAGTGGGTACTCCAGTATTTGAGGAATTTCGTCCCATTGGTTTCTGATGCTTTATAGTGGGTACTCCAGTATTTGAGGAATTTTGTCCCATTGGTTTCTGATGTTTTATAGTGGGTACTCCAGTATTTGAGGAATTTTGTCCCATTGGTTTCTGATGCTTTATAGTGGGTACTCCAGTATTTGAGGAATTTTGTCCCATTGGTTTCTGATGTTTTATAGTGGGTACTCCAGTATTTGAGGAATTTTGTCCCATTGGTTTCTGATGTTTTATAGTGGGTACTCCAGTATTTGAGGAATTTTGTCCCATTGGTTTCTGATGCTTTATAGTGGGTACTCCAGTATTTGAGGAATTTTGTCCCATTGGTTTCTGATGCTTTATAGTGGGTACTCCAGTATTTGAGGAATTTTGTCCCATTGGTTTCTGATGTTTTATAGTGGGTACTCCAGTATTTGAGGAATTTTGTCCCATTGGTTTCTGATGCTTTATAGTGGGTACTCCAGTATTTGAGGAATTTTGTCCCATTGGTTTTTGATGTTTTATAGTGGGTACTCCAGTATTTGAGGAATTTTGTCCCATTGATTTCTGATGTTTTATAGTGGGTACTCCAGTATTTGAGGAATTTTGTCCCATTGGTTTCTGATGTTTTATAGTGGGTACTCCAGTATTTGGGGAAATTTTTGTCCCATTGGTTTCTGATGTTTTATAGTGGGTACTCCAGTATTTGAGGAATTTTGTCCCATTGGTTTCTGATGCTTTATAGTGGGTACTCCAGTATTTGGGGAAATTTTTGTCCCATTGGTTTCTGATGTTTTATAGTGGGTACTCCAGTATTTGAGGAATTTTGTCCCATTGGTTTTTGATGCTTTATAGTGGGTACTCCAGTATTTGAGGAATTTTGTCCCATTGGATTTCTGATGTTTTATAGTGGGTACTCCAGTATTTGAGGAATTTTGTCCCATTGGTTTCTGATGTTTTATAGTGGGTACTCCAGTATTTGAGGAATTTTGTCCCATTGGTTTCTGATGTTTTATAGTGGGTACTCCAGTATTTTCAATGCGTGAAATATTATTAGATGTGTCAAACTCAATGTCTGGTTCAATATCATCTAAATAAAAGTCTGGTTGAAAATCATTATAGTCAAACTCTGGTGCAATATCAATGAAAGTCAAAATCTGGTTCAACATCATCTAAATAAAAGTCTAGTTGAAAATCGTTATAGTCCAACTCTGGTTCAATATCACCATAGTCAAAGTTTGGATCCATGTCTGATTAAAAACCCACTGTATTTCAATTGAAAGCAGCTCCTGAGCTTTTACAACCTGAATTAAAAACAAAATCACATTTACAAAGATAAATTAAGTTAATTAAGTATGTATTGATATATTAAGTAAAGTAAAATGAATTAATTCCATTAACTATAGTGTTCAAAATTTGTTAAAAACGCCATTCAGTCGATGAAAAGACGAAGATAAACGGGATGTTTGCAAATGCAAAATGGACAGCCAACAGCTAATTACAACATAAACTTTAAATCGGAATGGTTTGATGAGTTTCTGTGGCTCTGCAGCAATACTGTACTGGAAAAATTATTTTGTTGGCCTTGCTTACTTTTTAGTAAAGAAAACTTGGTATGAAACAAGCTGGGATTTACGGATTTCTTAAATATAAGATATATATAAGAAAATTTAAAAAAACACCTCACGTAATTTATGGACGCCCCCTAAGTTACTAAAGAAACTAAATTTTAAATTTAAAAAAAGGGGAGGAAATGCTTTATTGCTTGAAAAAACAGAAATAGTTCTGTGGTGAAGAGAGTATTTAAAAAAATAAGATGGTATAGAAGGGAAAACAGAACAATTTACTATCTTGATAAGACGTGGGTAAATGCAGGTCATACCAAATCAAAAGTTTAGGTAGATGACCCATAACCTCCTCCAGGCAAGCTTTCTTAAGATGGTTTATCAACTGGTTTAAAGGATCCGTCAAGTAGGTAAATAACAACTTAGAGAACCGCCTATGTGGACGGTCTTGGCAATAACATCAACTTGGGTTTTCATAATGATAGTGTAAATTACAATTTTAGGAAAAGGAAAAAGATTGATCATCTGTCATATGGGAAGTGAAACCGATTTTGTACCGGACGCTTTGTGGGCTTTCGAGTCTAAAAATACCGGCGATTACCATAAGGAAATGGATGGAAAATCTTTTGAAAATTGGTTCACCACGACATTGCCAAAGCTAAACGAAAACTGTGTCATTGTTTTAGACAATGCTCCCTACCATTCGAGGAAAGCCGAAAAAATTCCCACGACAGCTTCAAGAAAAGCCGAAATTCAGGACTGGCTACGTTCTAAAAATCTAATATTTGATGACAGTATGGTCAAGGTTGAGTTATTAAGGTTAGTTAAAGAGCACAAATCAAAATATAACAAATATATCATCGACGAAATCGCCAACACACATAAAAAAACGGTATTAAGACTTCCGCCGTATCATTGCGAGCTAAACCCAATCAAATTTATTTGGGCGGACATAAAAAATTATGTAGCAAGTAAAAAATACAATCTACAAATTCTGCGATGTTTTCAACGAAGCTGTTATGTTAATAACCACAGAAAAATGGAAACATTGTGTAGAATACGTAATAAGAGATAAGGTAGAAAATAAAATGTTACAATTAGACCCCTTAATAGATGAACAATTTGAAGCAAATCCTTTAATAATTAATTTAAATGATGATTCTTCTAACTTTAGTAGTATGGGTTATGATTAATAGATATTATTTATATATTTTATTAATAAAATATCCGAGCAATTTATGATATTTGCGTGTTCTTTATTTTCTTCATACATATTTTAACAACAAATTAATATTCGAATCTAAATACGGTTCTGTACAAGCACCTGGGCTTTTACACACCAAGGATCTGTCACGTGATATTGTTTTGACTGGCTCCGTTGGTTAGATAGATACACTATAGTACCTAGTTAGTGTTTCTGTGTTTAGTTTCTTAAAGATGGAAAAATGTTAAAAGCAACTGAGTATTTTAATTTTTTAACTCTTCACCTACTATTGAGGGCACGAGCCAACACTGAAAGGGACATTTATTTTCAACGAAAAATTCAAAAATGTAATAACACAGGTTGTTCTAATTGAAAACGAGTTTAGATAGTGGCCAACGAAACTGTACATCCTGTATAATTGAAAATAATTTTAGAATATTAATGAGTTCATTTGGCAAAATTGAAATATAATAATAGAGGCACTATTGTCGAACCCTGTATGTAAAAATTGTAACGAGCTGATTCTTTTAACATTACTTTAAATAAGTACCTACGTAACTAAAATTCAATTGCCACATTTTCCTTTAGACGGAAGCTGAAGTGCTGCGATTAAAAAATTTTTTGCAGAGGAAAAATGAGTAAAGATAGGGTATGTAGATATAAATTGTACTTAGGTATACAGGGTTTTTCAAGTTGATGGGCTATTAGAAGTATATGAATTAGTAGAAGGAATTCAATTCTGAAATTTGGGCTCATTTGGTTATTGTTTATGCTGCATCTTTTAAAAATATTTTCAAGTTCGATTTACATCCGGTTATACCGGAAGTCGATACCAACTTTGTTATTTTAAATGGAATAGTATATTTTTTATGCTGAATTCGAATAAAACGTGTAATTCTAAGGTAAGTTTGATAACCAACTTGTACACCTATGACGATCGGTTTCTGAGTTAATTTAATTTATAGAAAAAAAATCGTTACCGCAACCCAAATTATAAAAAATCATAACTTCCACAAAATACGACTTACAGTGTTGAAATTTTTACTAGTAATAGCTGAATATTATTGCTAACGCCTTGACAAAATTGAATTAATAATTTATACAGGGCGTTCAAAATAAAATTCTAAAATTTAAAAACTTCAAACACGAATTACCTCGTTTTTTCAAATGGCACCTACTATTTTTTATTTTTTCAATCGATTCCTTCTTTTATCTTCTTTCGATTTATATGGATACTTCCTTTTTTATTTGAAAATTTTGGAATAATTTTGAATTATCACTTCAAATTCAGCATAAAAAATATACTATTCCATTTAAAATAACAAAGTTGGTATCGACTTCCGGTATAACCGGATGTAAATCGAACTTGAAAATATTTTTAAAAGAAGCGGCATAAACAATAACCAAATAAGCCCATGTTTCAGAATTGAATTCCTTATACTAATTCATATACTTCTAATAGCCCATCAACTTGAAAAACCCTGTATACGAAACCGCAAAAAGTAGGAAAAGAACAAAAAATTAACATACTACCCCAATGTAAATAAAACGTTAACCTTATGAGTTATGAAATTGTCTCGACCTTATTAATTAGCAAACACTAATGTAGGTAACTCATAGGAATAAAATGAATTGGCAACAAGGGTAGTTTTTAATTAAGAACAAAATAAGAAGGTACAGATGAGTAATATAAATTAATTTACTGTGTACTGAACTACACATTACATAGGAAGTAAAGAACATTACCTTTGGTAATTCCCGTTCACTTTTTCGCCATTTAAAATCGAACTAATGAACTAACTATTGTGACGTAGTAGATACGACAGAAATGTTCATTAAATTGTTTCATACAGCACTTATTTTTATATTCACTTCTGCACTTCTACTTTTCAATTTAAAATTTAAATTTTGGAAACTAATTAAATTTTAAACGTTGATTCGTACTGCTCTCATTAAAAGTTTATAAAAGTAATGCAGGCATTGGCAGGCATCAGTTTCGATAACGCGATAAGCATATACTTACGTATGTAACTGTATATAGTATATAATATGTGTGGGTGTGCGTATTTTCTTTTCGTGTGATGTTTATTATACCTACACTACTTGAAAAAAGAATATGTGCCTTGTATTAAAGCTTAAAATAAGTATTGTAACGAATTTTCTAGTTAAACTATTTATTTAAACAATTATTTATTTAACACTATTTATAACACTTAAACACTAACTTAGAACTACCATTTATATCACAACAATTCACTTATTTATATAACAATTTATTTATATCACTTTGTCTATTATCGGTTTTAATTCGCGCACTGATGCTTTCTTCAACTAACTGTCTTTCGGTCCAAAGATGATCACTATATATACACCTTTCGAACTTTCCAGACAGGAACTCGAAGAAATCCTGTGTATTCCCGAATGATGAGTAATAGTTAGAAAGTCCTTGATTATTCCAGAATTGAACTTGTTACTTGTCGCCGGAGAATGATTTACATCTTATAAGTTGATAACACGAAAAGTACCGTGTGCGGTGTAAGCATGTTAGTGATAAGAAGTACATGCCACAAATTGTTATCGCACACACGTACTGTGTCACTGGTCGCTACAGTATATTAAATAGAACGTAATTTCTGTTTATAGTAAAAAATGCATGACTATACTCAAATAACTCTAATCTAGGATCTTCTTTTGTGCCTCTTTTTCGACATAGGTATGCAGATATATACTGATATTATTATGTAAAGAAAACAATGAAAACTTTCACTTAATTGTTATTTAACTTCTTAACAAGTTTCGACCTACAAGGCCATCTCCAGAAGAGGGATTAATAACTAAGTTGCAAATATTTGGGCGGGGGAGGTAAATACTCTATTGACTCTAGAATTGTTCATTTTGTACTTTTGTCCTTTATATGTAATATTTTGACATTTTCTTTTTTGTCGAATGTATGACCAGTTGTTTTATATGATTCATAAAACTAAATTTATGATTATAATTTTTGCAATGTTCGTTGATTCTGTTTTTAAACGTTCTCTCCGTTTGGCATATAGGTATGTTGTATGTAATATTTATCACTGAATTGAAGGTAATTTTGTTTTAAAAAGATTTAGTATTCAATCCTGTTCAACTTGCCCCAACACTATGGTTCCCTTTCAGAAACTAAGTCATAAATAATAACTTAAATGATTAATAAAGAAAAAAAACCTACCTTAACATTAACGTCAGCTTTTCTTTCCTAATATGGTATGTATTCCTTAAAAATCATATGTTCACAATGTTCACAACACCGAACCAAAGCTTTTTTAATTGTTTATGAACTGGTAAATTTTACTGAATTTCATAAATAGTAACTAACTAATATAATAAACACGACCGAGTCACACGAAATGACTTAATAACTAACACAGTTAAATAGCATTCCAGTTTACGGTATAATACAAGGATGAACCGATAAGTTTTTACGTGACATTGAGGAACATTGGCAAAGACAGTTGTTTACCACGTTTTTTATATATACGATACATATACTGGGATATGGTACATTAAACAGTGTCGTTCCGTACTATTTTCTATGAGGTTCCCAGATATTTGAAATAATAAAAAAATAACACTTTTTGATGTGAAACATCTATAGCCGCGGGTTAAACAGATCGTTGGCATGCCAACGCGTGGCGATTCATTTCGCGACGTTCACCACGCTAGATATACGATGATGTATATATATACAGGGTTGCTCATTAGTGCGTCAAAGGTCAATATAGCCTTTATTAAATCAGATTGGAGAACTTTTTTTATGAGAATGATACAGTATCATAAGGCGCATATTTTTAAAATATTTTGACATATACAGGGTGAATCACTAAATCGGAGCACGTTCCAACATATTTTTTTTTAATGAAACACCCTGTATATTATTTGTTTTTCATAATCTACTTAAAATTGTCTTTTCAATGATACAAAGATTTCTGGGTTCGGATGTTGCATTGTTGAGTTAATAATGAAAATGTAAAAAAATGGTTGCAACAGGGTTTGGCTTTTTTGTTCAATGCACGAGTATTACGATTAGTTGAGATGAAATATTTAGTAGTTATGCTGCCAACGGATGTACTAAACCTAAAAAATAATAAAATCATAATTTTATTATACAGGGTGTTTTTTACGGTGCAGTCAATTGAGCAACCTTCAAACAGCGATTTCTCCATTTTTTCAAATGGAACACCCTGTATATTATTGAATTTTTGGAATGGTGCGTTAATTCTGCTTAATGTTTCTTTATAATATTTTATACCTAAACCTCGTAATTTCAGAGATATTTCACTTTTTTCATTATTACCAACTAATTATTTGATCTAGTATGCTTATCGGTCAGATTTGGTAAGTTGAGACAATTAAAACAATTACAACTTACCAAATATTCCCTGCAATATAATTGAAACCTCCAGGGTCAGTAACTTGGCGAAAATACCTCGACTGCTCGATGGGTCCGATTTTCACCCCCAGGTAGAAACTGAGAAATATTTCAATTTGATCAGCATTCAGCCAAATCAGTCGATAACATTTTTTTATTTTAAACATACATTTTATACTATCAGTAATTTAGGTACCACTTCATTTATACATCTGTAGTATTAGTAGTTTATTTTTTCTTTGTAATTAAATTATTTAAGGTGACAAGTATTTTCATTAACCCGCATCACTTCGAAATACTCTAATGCTAAATAACACTGAAAGTGTAAAACTATTTTACACGATTTTACACCTATAAATAATAAGTTACCTATTAATATAATTGAAAATAATCGACATTTTTTTGGAATAATTGAGAATACTAGTGAATAAGTTTATGAATGAAAACTACGATACTCAATACAGTAGGTGAGGTACTATTAACTGAAAATCTTTAACAATGCCTTGGTAAGTATTCCCTATTCTCTGTTCAAACTTTGTTAATGTAAAATCCTCAGAAGCGAGGCAGGTTCATTTTCAGAACGCAAAGGTCTGTCTAGGTCAGGGATGGCGAACCATTAGCACTCGTGCCACAAGTGGCACGTTTGAAAGTTTTGATGGCACGCACAAAAACAAAATTTTTTTTTAAAGTTATCTTTTTTAATAGAAATGAATTAAAAATTATTAATCTACACTTAATTTATAGTTTATGATATAAATTTGTAGTACTGAATACCTATCTTAGTATGTGTACTAGAACCGTCAAATTATACATTTTATTATTAAAATATTGCATGAATTCTTTCGAAGTATATACAGATGCGCATTAGATAAAAAAATTTGCGTATCCAGTTTCGCCTTCTTAAGGTATTTGAATGTTGTTGCTGTCGCAGCGCTCGAATCAAAATTTATTTTATATCCTGATACAATACCATTTGAAAAATTAAATTTAAAAGTCCTTGAGTGGTTAAATTTTAATGAATTAAAAATGGAATTAGTTGAATTTCAGTCAAGTACCATATAGAACCAAAAATTTGTTGATTTAAGAAATGATTTAGAAATTATTGAAAGTAATCGATTATTGGATAAAATAAATAAAATTGCAGAAGATGAAATTCTAAGTATACATGGAATTCAATTCCTGACACGTTTAATTGTTTAAAACTTTAAAAATATTAACAAAGGCAATTTTATCAATATTTTCATCGACGTGGGCATGTGAGTCTCTATTTTCAGAATTAGCTCTGCATGTGTACTGTTGAAATTAACTAAATATGAACCAGATATTAAATCTTTATCATCTTGTATACAGCAACAAAAATCACATTAAAAACAATTTTTTTTAACGTGAATTTTGTTTCTAGCATATTGGTTTTTGTAAAACATTGATTAATAAAAAATTGTTTAAAGATGAATTGCTTTTGTTTGTTTGTTTAATTATACTTACGTATAGTTTCACCAGGCTAACATTTCTAATGAAATTTTATTGTGGCACGTTACCTATTTAAAAAAAAATTTTTATGACTTTGTGGCACGGACATCAAAAAAGGTTCGCCATCCCTGGTCTAGGTCTAGATTCGCATATATATGTTACCGGCAATCTGTATAATTCAAGTATTCTATACAATACCTAGGAAATGTATAGAATACCTAAAGCGTCCAGGCAATGTATAAAATATTATGAATATTATTGTCTTTTATATACTTTACCTAGGCAATGTATACAATTCCTAGGGATTGTATAAAGTACCTGCTGGTCCACCGGCAAAGTGTAAAACCTATAAAATGACAGGCAAAAGAAACATAAGGATAAGGTAAAATAGCCTGCGAACTTTAAATTTGAATTATTAAAAAGTACATTATGACCTACAGTGATAAATTCTCAAGATTTGTCAAATTAAAGTGTCTTCCTTTGAATTGTGTGGTTTAGGTTATGGTATTTAAAGGTTCTCTCTCTCTCTCAATTTTAGTCCGTATTTTCAAAACAAAAAAAAACATTTTTGAAAATAACATTGATTGGGAATAGGAGAGATAGAGAGAGAGAGAGAGAGAACCTTTAAATGCCATAACGGCATTACCTATTCAGCACAACTCAAAAGAAATGAAACCTTAATTTAACAAATAGTTAAATGCGCGAAGCTGTGGAATCGATATCCAGGCGCTTAGTCGCTAGATTCTTGTAAAAGAAACATGTTCTATTACTAAAAATTTACTTCATTAAAATTGTATTAAGACTTGAAAACCGTTAAGTTCTAATAAACTTTTTTATAAACAATAAAATATTCTTTAAAAAACCACTTAAGTATTACCTTTGTGTTACTACAGTAACGCTCAAGTCTTTTACACACATTACCAGCTGTGCATTCGGTATTGTATAGAATACCTAGGCAAAGTATAAAATAAATTATATTTCATACATTACCTGCACGTTTTAGGTATTCTGTACATTGCCTAGGTATTGTATAGAATACCGGATTATACAGATTGCCGGTAACATATACAGTGCGGCGTACTACATTTTAATCTTCGTAGTAATTGAAAGTTCGCTGGATACTTAATGAAAAACACATACATTTCAAACCAATGAATAATTAAAATGCGGAAATATTAATACCTCTGACAAATCTTTGAGTGAGATAATATCTTATATCCCCCCCCCCCCATCGTGCTTTCGGATAATTCTTAAAAACTTTATTACTAATCTTTTACATGGAATTTACAATATTTAAATTTGCGTTTGAATTAATTACGGGATGTCATAAAATTCCCCTGGAAGGATAATAATCTCAATTATGTACAAAAGCTTTAATCTACTTACAATTAAATTTATAATTAATTATAAAAAATAATTTGGAGTTAATAAACAGTGTGCACATTAAGAATTTGCAGTTAGAACTTGTTTATCGTGTTTTCCAGACGATTTTTAGTGTTGTTAATTGTTCATCGTTAATTGTAACTGTTACTTATTGTTTGTTACTTCTTCATTGTTACTTTCCTGTTAAAAAAATTAGTGAAGTTAAAAAAAAGACAAAAACTTAATGGCCAGATAAATATAAAAAAAATATGAACTAAAAATGTAGGGTTCTGAAATAAAATTATTTTCTAAAAATAATATGATAATAATGAAAAATTTTAAATAAACACATGGAATACAATAGATACTAATTAAATTATTAACTTAATGACATAATAAGGAAAAATTAGGTCTATGCAAAGAATGCAAGTATTGGATTTTTAATGCTTAAATAAAGCTATACCTAGGTACTTATGTTGAATGCCTTGATGATTTTCTAAATAAGAAGAAATAAGTAATAATGTTGTTTTAAATAAAAATAAAAAATCGAACGCCCTGTAGGGTCATTTCGCCTGTTTTCGGCCATTTAGTGGAGTCGTCCACTTTGAGACTCGAAAAAAATATGTTCTAATAAAGCAATATCAATAAACTATATCGCAACATATTGCTAATATACTCTATTTTAAAGATTGTTTAATCCTAAACTGATTACTTGTATCGTTTTTTACATAAAAAATATTAAAGACAAATATAGGGATTTTGCCAGTTTTCGGCCACAATTGCTAGTTATCGTCCAGGTTATAAGCCAGTTTTCGGCCACTAGCTTAAATAAACAGAAAACTGTGAAATAAATATATTACGAAAATACTACATATTTTAATTATTATAACACATTATTATACATTGAAAAGAAAGCAGAAAATTATTAAAAAAAATATATTTATTATGAAAATACAAATACAACTTACTATTGTATATTGATAACTTTTAACACACTATTTTACATTACATTTTACTTATGAATGTCCTTTCCGGATTTCTGCCAGTGCCTTATTTAGAGAATCTTGAGTGTACGAGGAAGTTTTCTTTCTTTTCTCTGTTGAATTCCAAGACATTATCTAAAGAAATAGGTAGGAAGTATAAACCGGTAATGACACAGGATTGAGAAACAAATTACCAAATTCCCTGATTTTTCCTTTTTTTATAAAGCCAAAAAATCCCTTACATAGATGTGAAGAAAATAATTTAGGGTTTCTCAAGTTCAATTTCAATCAAAACATTACCTAAGTGAATAATTTCATTTTTTTTAGCTCTTTCGATCTTTAAATTTAATAAATGCCAAAAATAATGGTACATTTCCTACATACACAAAGTTTTACTGAAATTTTCCAAGACTGATAAATTTTTGGACAATGGCAAAAATAGGGATGGTTTGTCTACCATTTGTTCTTATCGTGTATAATAGGAATGAACAAATAACTCCACATAAACGTTAAACATAACGTTTTATATTTGAGTCAGTCATATACAAGCAAATGGTTTCCAGTTTTCGGCCACAGCTTTATAATTTTTTTATTCAAACAACACTAACAATAGACTGGACGAAAACTGGATGTTAGATTGAAAAGTCAATAAAGATTCCATTAAAAAATATTTAAATGTCTTACGGAATTAATAAATAACTACAAATTTTCCCCACCTGGCCGAAAACTGGACTTTTTGCTTAATTGGTAATCCAGTATTTGGCCACTCAATTTTGCTACTTATTTACAAAAAAAATAACAATTTTCTGGTTTTAATATGTTAAATATATATATATATAATATGTACCATAAACAAGTATCAAAACTTAATCTTGCCAAAAATTATACAAATACTTACTTCAAAGTTTCTTCGTCCCACTACTTTTTTGGCAAATATCTGTACACTTTCACTGCACAGAAGCAAGTCGTCAAATAATGACTTAATTAATTCGCGACAAAACTTGCGTAGTAATTTATATATTGATTTTTATATTGCTTAAGTATTAGGCTTTTAACAAATTCAAGCATGCACTGTGATTATCATTAATATTATTGTTATATGCATTTGATTGGAACAATGTCGTCAAAAGGCCGGAAACAGGCGATGGCCGGGAAACAGGCGAAATGACCCTATACAGCATCAAATTTTGACAATTTTGGTTGCGAAAAGTTCCATTAAAAATGCTTTCAAATAAAATACACAGAGAAGTGCCATATATGGAATACCGTTTCTGTTATTGTTTACTAGCCTTCTATTTTAAGTGATAAGAATGACAATAACGTACCTCATTACTTTTGTTATCGGACTATCGGATTATACTATACTATACGTATTAATTCATCAGGCTCTAAATTTAAAAAAATATATTTAATTGCCAAAATACATTTAATATGGAATATAAGGTGATAAAATAGAAGATGGTGATTGAGAAAATAAAAATAATTCTCTTACATACAAAATAACAGAAATAATTAAAAATACGTACGCTAGGAACATCATATAAATATAAAAAATGTGTATGTGTATGTGCGGAATTCACACACAATTTTCACTCTCTGAACCAGAGCACCCAATGTGACACCATTGAAAGCATACAACACACTGGATCCATGTTTCTTTTTTTTTTATTGCCAGGCATTAGATAAAATACATTTTTCAAAGTTTGTATTGATTTTTAGAACAGTGTTATAAAAAGAAAAAAATATTATTACCATTAAGTAATAAGCTTTGGTTTACCCATTCACAAGATCTTTCAAATATCGTCCAATTCCTTGGAATTTGCATCTACCGTATGTAAAAAATATCGTAAGTAGTTAATTTTTTATGCTTAAATAAACTTATATGTTGAGAAAACAACAAGTAGATACCTATGTTGTTTTAAATAAAAGAAATGCATATATCGAACGCCCTGTAGGTATATAGCATCAAAATTTGACGATACGGTGAATGTGTAAACATTGTTGAGACAAATTCTAATGTTTCTACCTAAAACAATGCACATTAAAATATGAGAGCATAAAATGAATACACAATCAATAAAAAAAAATGAAAAACAAATTGTAAAATAGCAGTTTAAATCTCAAACAAAGTATCGCTTTTTTTAATTTTATTGATAAGTTTTTGCATGTACCAATCGATTTTAATAATTTCATGAGATAATTTTCTATTGTTATAAACAGATTTAAAATACGGTTTTTTAAACGCACTTTGTCTCTCTTTCTCGCTGACAAAGTCGGATTTGTATGCCAAAGTTACATATTTAGCGTTTAAATGTACACACTCTTGTAAGCTTTTTTCGGAAAATGATCGTTTCGTTTTTTGAGCTTCCAAAGCTGTGTATAAAGCGATCGCATTGCGAATCTTCTGTGAATTGTCTTTACTTATAACTTCCCTATCTTTTGGAATAAGACTTGCAACAATATTGCTCATTAATACCGATGGGAAGACAGCCCCACAAATCTTCTTTAGCATTTTTTTAGTCACGGGTCTTTTCACTTTGCTTTCGTCGAACTTATGCAGCATGGACGCAACGACTGTAGGATAGGCCATGGCTATTCTGGATAATGTTAACGCTGTTGGACCACCGTCTGATACTTTAGATTTTAAATTGTAGGTCTTTTGTAATTTAGTCAGTTTTTGTGATGTTCTTTTGTCCGATGTATTTTTAATGAGATCTATATTACCACCTCTAGTTAGAAATAAGTGAATTAAGAACGCTGTATTGCCTAATTTTTTACCATCTTTTACTCTTGAAAATTCAGCGTATGTTGCAGATGGTTTAAAACCGACATATTTTACTACTCGAATTATTTCTTCTGCAATTTGACCATCATCGCCTTCTTCGCCCTGAAGTGTATTCACTGCCTTTTCTGTTTCTAAGCCTACCTTCATTACTGAGTTTTTAGCAAAAATATCTTTGAATGTAGCGTAATTGTTTCCAACTAATATTGCTTCTTCGATATTTGCTGTGTTAGCAGATTTTGTTGGGGAATTTTGCCCCATTTGTTTCTCATGTTTTATAGTGTGTACTCCAGTATTTTTTATACTTGAAATTATATGATTCGAGTCTTCGTTTGACAAATCAGATTCAGAGTCGTTGGTATGATCTAGTTCCATTTCAATATTTTTTGATGTATCAAAATCAAAGTCTGGTTCAATATCATTATATTCCAAATTTTGTTCAATATCATTATAGTCAAAATCTGTTTCCAAATCTTGTTCAATATCATTATAGTCAAAATCTGGTTCCAAATCTTGTTCAATATCATTATAGTCAAAATCTGGTTCCGAATCTTGTTCAATATCATTATAGTCAAAATCTGGTTCAATATCACCATAGTCAAAGCCTGGATCCATGTCTGATTAAAAACCGAGTGTTTTTCAATCTAAAGCAGCTCCTGAGCTTTTAGAACCTGAATTAAAAACAAAATCACATTTACAAAGATAAAGTAAGTATACGTGTTGGTACACTTAGAATTTGTTAATCCGAAAATTGGGATTTCTGTTAAGTATTTATTGATATATTAAATAAAGTAAAATGAATTCCATTAACGATATTGTTCGAAATTTGTTAAAAACGCCATTCAGTCGATGAAAAGACGAAGATAAACGGGATGTTTGCAAAATGGACGGCCAACAGCTAAACTTTTGATTTCTGCAAAGAAGGAAATGAAAAAGACCGGTAAATCTTATAACATAAACTTTAAATCGGAATGGTTTGATGAGTTTCTGTAGCTCTGCAGCAGTACTGTACTAGAAAAATTACTTTGTTGGCCCTGCTTCCTGTTTAGTAAAATAAAACTCTGTATGGAACAAGCGCAGGGATTTACGGATTTCTTAAATATAACGAGATCGTTAAATGAAGACTGGAAAAACTTTGGCGGTTGTTGGAGAACGAACAAAATAGCTCAAATCCCGGGTTACCGAGGAGAGTTTGAAGGATAAAATTCCTTTCTTAGAAAAGTCGGGGATATATGAAATTAGCTGTACTGACTGTAGTAAAAAATATATTGGACAAACTAGACGCTCGATCCAAACCAGGCTCAAAGAGCATTTAGCTCATGCACGGTTTGGTAGAGCCGAAAAATCTAGTGTTGCCCAACATATTCTTACTGAAAACCATAATATTAATATTAATAATCTTAAATTAGTTAAGGAAGTTGGGAATAATTGTTAACTAGATAGTTTTGAAAGTTTATACATTTGTAAAAATAACCAAATTTTACTTAACAATGACAAGGGTCCTATCCCTGGATCTCCGCTATTTAGTCTAGTTTAATTATTATATTTTGTTATTGTCAAGGCCCATTGAACATCATCACTATTTCTGCTGAACCATGTTCAATGAACCTTAACAAATTTCAGTATATATTAGGATTAGTTCTCTTTTAGGTTTAGTTCACTTCACTCCCTGAAGAAGGTAACTTTGTTACCGAAAAGTGCTTCGGACAACTAAAGTGTCGTGTTTTGGCGTTGGGGTTTGAGCTATTTTGTTCGTTCAACGAGATCGTTACATAAACATGCAGATTCTACAGAACACTAATATTAATTGATGCAAAGAAATTTAAGAAAAAGTCAAAACACAATTCAAGACGCTTTAAAAGAAAATGCAAGACTTTTCAAAATAAAATTCAATGAAACTGTTAGTGGATATTATGAAGAAGAAACTATTTTATGACGAAATTACAGACTTTGCAAGTCTGAAAAACAGACGAACACATTTATTTTACAAAAACTAGTAGCTAGTGTTTCTGTGTTCAGTTTCTTAAAGATGGAAAAATGTTAAACCGTGAGTATTCTTATTTTTCAGGTCTTCCCATACTTTTGAGGGCACGAGCCAACAGTGAAAGGGACATTTATTTTCAACGAATAATTCAAAAATGTAATAATACAGCATGTTTAATTTGAAAAGGAGTTTGGATAGTGGCCAAGCGAAACTGTACATCCTGTATAATTGAAAATAATTTTAGAATATTAATTAATGAGTTCATTTGGCAAAACTGTAATATAATAATAAAGGCACCAACTTCTATCCGCGCACTATTGTCGAACCCTGTATGTAGAAATTGTTAACGAGCTGATTCTTTTAACATTGCTTTAAATAAGTAGGTACCTATCTAGAATTCAATTGCCACATTTTCCTTAAGACGGAAGGTGAAGTGCTGAGAAATTTTTTTTTGCAGAGGAAAAATGAGTGAAGATAGGGTATGTAGATATAAATTGTACTTATGGAATATACGAAACAGCAAAAAGTAAGAAAAAAATTAACATACCACCCCAATGTAAATAAAACGTTTACCTAATGAAATTGACTTGACTCAATGATTTACTTTATTAATTAACAAACACTAATGTAGGAATAGAATAAATTGGCAACAAGGGTAGTTTTTAATTAAGAACAAAATGAGAAGGTACAGGTATAGTGATGTAAATTAATGTACTTCACTAACAATAAGAGCTTTTCTTATGATCACTTAACACATATAACGTGCTTATAAATAATAATTAATTAAAAAAAAAACGTACACACACCCGTAGTAATACATAGTGGTAAAAGTTTGGCCACCCCTGAACCTGTACCTGAATTACATCATAGGAAGTAAGTAAATAACATTACCTTTGGTAATTCCCGTTCACTTTTTCACCATTTAAAATAGAACACATAGAGGCACCTACTTACTAATGAACTAACTATTGTGACGTAGTAGGTACAACAGAAATGTTCGTGAAATTTAGTCATACAGCACTTATTTTTGTATTCACTTCTGCACTTCTACTTTTCAATTAACAATTTAAATTGTGGAAACCAATTTGATTTTAAACGTTGATTTGTACTGCTCTCCTTAAACGTTTATAAAAGTAATGCAGGCATCAGTTTGAGTTTCGGTAACGCGATAAGTATATATGTATCTGTATATAGTAGTGATGGGCACTATCGAATAAAAACTATCGAACTATTCGATAGTTTTTACTATCGATAGTAACTATCGAATAGTTTTTCTTAATGAATGAAAATTACTATCGATAGTAGTAACTTCTATACATCGAATGTAGCTACTGAATAACTAGTAACTAGTAGTTACTTTTTTTATTCGAATACTTTCCAACTATCGAACTGAACGTTGGAATGGGTAAATGATACGTTTGCGCATTGGCTACTACTTCGATACTTCCTCGTAGCAGAGCCGAATCATATAAACAATTCTATAAATATTAGACGTTTTCAATACATATGTACCTACATACTTTAAAAAGATAATTTTCTATGGCGCCAATTTATACTAGTTAAATATGAGAAAAAATAAAATGCAAATAAATAATTAATAATTTTTTAAATTAATGTAGTTAGGATTTGACTCATAAATACTTACTATATGTTTGTACTGCGTCCTTATAATTACCCAAAAAAAATTAAATAAGTGTTCAATAACAATACAAAAAAGATCGCTTACCTAAGTAAATAAATTTTTTATCAAAGTAATAAGATTTAGAAACCATGTTTTAAGTCGAGGTTATTTATTATTTTCAGCATAGGCTGATTGTTTTTTTATCTATACTAGCATAAGAATCGTATATTGGTCTGTAAGTATAATATGTTCGTATATTTGTAGGTTAGTATAGATCGAGCTAACCGTTTGCTACCTGACTATCGTGTAACTGAAAAAATACTCTAACGAATAAAAACTATCGAATGAATTATTCGATAGTTATTCAACTATCGATAGTGACTATCGATAGTAAAAACTATCGATAGCGCGCATCACTAGTATATAGTATATAATATATGTGCGTATTTTCCTTTCATATGATGTTTATTATACCTACACTACTTGAAAAAAGAATATGTACCTTGTATTAAAGCTTCAGGAAAGACAAAATAAATTAAACGTAACATCGTTCTTTTGTTTATAGTAAACATGCATGACTAAACTAAACTCAAATGACTAATCCAGGATCTTCTTCTGTGCCTCCTTTTCGACATACATAGGTAGATATATACTGATATTATTATGTAAAGAAAACAGTAAACACTTTGAAAACGTCACTTAATTTTTATTTAACTTTTGAACAAGTTTCGATCTACAAGGCCATCTCCAGAAGAAGGATTAATAACTAAGTTGCAAATATTTGGTCTTTAATACTAACATTTTTTTGGGGATTATGGTGTGGGAGGTAAATACTTTACACACGTTCTGACAATAGGGAAGTCTAAAAGAAATAGAAACAGAAAATATCATGATTGCTTTCAGAACTGTAAAATCCTTCTTCTGAAGATGGCCTTGTAGGTCGAAACTTGTTAAGAAGTTAAATAAAAATGAAGTGAAAGTTTTCAAAGCGTTTTCTTCACATAAATATCAGTACGATTTACTTTCATATAGTAGAGGCCAACTGTATCTTTTTTTTTTTTTTTTTTTCAAGAATATGTATAATATTGTTCTTACGCATTCTTTTTACATAGAAACACACAAAATACATTGTAAATAATAATACCTCTTACATTTTTTTATTGACTTCCACAGTACCCTCCATTCTCCAACTTTTTATAATTCCTCCTCGGTCATACTAATATCTTCTCTATTTATCGTATTTTCATTATGCCAAATTCGCTTCGAACATTTTATTTTCTACATTTGATGACCAAGAAAATGGCACTACAAAATAAATGAAAAACAAAAATGCTGTTCAATCCTATTCAAACAATTTTAGTAGAGATAATTTAGGTACTGGACGATGTCTACTGTTGGAGCACGTTCGGGGTAATTTGGAAAGTCCAATATAAAGATAAAAATAAATATTCCCTGCAATATAATTGAATCATCCAGGGTCAGTAACATGGCTAAAATACCCCGACTGTCCAATTGGTCCGGTTTTCACCCCTAGGTGGAAAGAGAAACTGAGAAATATTTCAACTTGAACAGTCCAAAAACAGCATTCAACAAAATCAGTCGTTAACATTTCTTCATTTTAAACATACAGTTTTCTATTATCATTAATTCAAGTAACACTTCATTTATTCATCTGTAGTATCTATTTAGTTTTTTTCCTACAATCACTTAACACTTGTGGTGTAAGTGGACCGTCCCCTGTAGTTAAAATGAAACCCAGGGCACCCATAATGATTAAAATTTTGGCCACCCCTGAACTACGTCATAGGAAATAACTAAAGTCGTAATACCTTCGTTCGGTAACTCCCACAGAAGTGCGTGCACATTTAATGTTTAAAACTGAATGCAGTTCCTAACTACTATAACATGTGTTAAACTTAGATTTTAATTATACAGGGCGTTAAATTATATAACACATAAGAAAAAGATAAATAATAATGATCAAGTGTTAATCATCTCACCTAATAACATGGGATACTTTTCCCTAGCAGATCCTGACTGCACTTAGGATGATCAAACAGATTTTCCGGTAGACCCAAAATAAATAACAGTTACTGTCAACCAATAAATAAACAATAATGTACTCACCGGGGGGTTTGCCTCCCCCCTTTAGCTCAGTTGAACCATCAATATTGTACAGGTATTCAATATTTTACCAGTTTGTATATACATACGTATTTCTATTCTTCGACTAGCTAGAGTCACCCTAAAATAAGTAAAGGCTTCCCCAGACGCCCAGCCCCCTTAGGAACTAGCATCTCAATGATCGGATGTGGGGCACTTACATGAAGCTACCCTCGCCACCAGAATCATGTCATTCGAGTAGCCCGCAACACCCCCCAATTGCGAGTAGCCCCACTCGAAGGAACCACGGCCATTTGACCGGGCAACAGTGCACTAGGGGTGAAAGCATGCTATTTTTAATTATTATTTCTGTATCATTCTCGATACACACAATTCGTTAACTGACAAGGCAAACACAACACAGACTGTCAAATGTATTTCTTATTCTGATTGTTTGTTTACCGTCTGCTTATGTATTACCTATGGGTCTACCCAACATTAAACAAATGACCTCATTCATTCGAAACCAACAGCCTTTCCCAACCAATAAACAGAAAATAGATATATAAAACTTTATTGACCAAAACAAAAGTTTAAAGGATTAAGATTAAAATGTATAAGAACAAAATGTTATATTCAAAATTTTATTTTACACATGTTCGCGAAAATTCAAATTTAACACACAACATGTTAAAACTTATAAACAATATTTCAATTCACCCTTAAACACTAACTGTCTTAAGGCATTACAGTAAAAGTCGTATATTAATCAACGAGTCACATTCGCGTCTTCACTCTTTGAAGGCTCGAGGATCAGTCCTCTTTCCTCTCCGTTCCTCCCGGTTCCAGCACCTTGCCCATGTCGCGAACGGGCCTCTAACCCAAACATTCGATAAGTCTGCAATCTGGCGACATGTCCAAGGTCCGATTTAACAAACACTTTGTATTCTCTTCTATTCTCTCAATTAAATTTGTGGATTTGTATTAATTAAAACTTCGATTCCTTGTAATAATATAAGGCTCTCATTTATTAAGTTTATAAATACCTAACATAAATAACGCAGCGAACGCAGCTATGTATATATGTTACATTTACATTAGCTCACAATCAGTCCAGTAATGCGATAAGTGTAGATGCATATTGCATATATATTTTCATATTCATTATACGTACACTACTTGACAAGAAAATATTAACTTTGCATTAAAACGTCAGGGCAAGGTAAATAAAAATACAGACTGTCCCCCACACAAGTGACCACCCGAATCGACGTGATAGTACACGCAAAATTATCGATAAAAAACATTAAATGAGGGGATCCATCTCAAGCAACAAAAAAGGTTTGAGCATTTTAAATTTAAATGAGAATTTTAAAATTAATTTTTTGTAAGAATAGAGATATCTATACGTATTCTAGATTTTCTTCAATAATTTAATCAAAACTGAACTGAAGGTTGTTCCTTTTTTTTATTTAACACATAACAAGTACCTACCTTCATTCATTTCAAAAAGTTGTAAAGCTATCTGCAGTTATTTTTATAATAATGAGAATAGAACAAATTGTTGCCATTTTTATTCCACAGAACAATTCTCACAATAATGCAAAACGTTAAAATTTCGCATCGTAATTTGTTTCTAATATATTAGCACTATTTCCTACATTATAAAATCCGCTACTTAAGGATTTTATGTTTATCTTTATTTTTAAACAATTGTTGCAATAAAAATTAAACACTTACTCATGTATTCTTCTCCCCTTTAAAGTTTTTTTAAATGTTGTTACACCAGTTTCATATGACGCAAACACAGCATGTAATATATATGAGAACTTAAATATTAATGAAAATCAAAATCTTCAGTTTGTCTATGTCCTTAGTTACCCTTTTAGAGCAGGCTTTCAACTTGTAAACCTTCTTGGAATTCCTACAACCAGAATCACCTAAAGTTTTAAATTGTACTGTTTTTTTTATTTTTCTTAAATAACTTAGTCATACACATGATTATAATTTAAGAAAATACAAAAAAAAAGGAAAAAGGACCTACGTTAATATTAACGTAGACAAAGCTGCTGAAAATCGTCAGTAACATTTCTAGGAGAATCAAGTATATCGATAACTATAGTAGATGGCACCTTAAAAACTATATATGTATAGACAACGTTCACAAGCACAAAAACCAAAGTTCTTTTATTATTTATAAGAGCGCATTATTAAAATTAAATAAATTTTATTTTGTAAGTAACTACTATAAAAGAGGCATATATAAATAACTAACAAACGAAAAACCACTCCATTTTGAGAAATATACAAGTATAAACATAACTTTTTACGTGATATTGAAGGACATTGGCAAAGGCAGTTGTTTTATACATGGGATGTTTGAACTATGGTATAGTGCAATACACTAGACAATGTCGTTCTGTATTATTTTCTATGGGATTCACAAAACCAACAATTTAAAACTAATAAAAATCATCAGAAGGAATTGAAAATTAAATATTTATCTACATTGACAACAAAATAAAATTTAAATAACTTTATGTTAGTAATTGAGAACTTTTACTAATGCGTTTAGGCAACACACTACCAGAGAGTGACCAAAAAGAATATCGTCTGCATTCGTCATTTTTGTTTTAATTAAAAAGTTGGTTTCTAATCATACTAAATATTTACAGATAACTTTTTAAATAAATCAAAATAATTAAAATAATACCAAAATTATACCGCATGATTTAAATTTTTGGTGAACCTGTTATAATTGCGAATTGGGCCGTCTAGCAATATTATTCGACACTATCAGACACCAATGGGGTACGCGTTTACAAACACTTACATTTCTCTTTTAAACAAGCCTGAGGTTAGCTAAAATCGGATGTCGTTTCGAAGATACAGTGAATTGAATAATTAGATATTCAGGGGCTTCCCTCACTCTTATTAAGGTTGGTACGCCAATGAGCCTGAGATAAAACTAATGATCATATTTAAGTTATAGCTTAATGTGAGAATTTTCGAAGAAATTCTGAATTTTATGATTCACCCTCCTATCAATTGCGCCCCCCCTGTGATGAAATTCGAGGTATAGTATTGGAATTATTTTTCGTGAATTTCTATACACAGTAGTTTCCGAGATATGGCCGCTTGTCACCCTTAATCAAACACCCAGTATGTATATTTTTCAACTGATATTAAGAAAACGTGCAAGAATTATTTTCATCATTACTTTCATCAAATTGCCCATTATTTTCCTAGTGTCAGCCTTCTTCTCTATATCGATGGGCTAATTTGTTAAATATTACATATTAAAATATCTAGTGAAAATATATTTATCAAGTAGTAAAACATTAAATCAATAACAATTATTTTATTCAATACTTTCACAAAGAATTCTAAAGAATTTAAACCTTATATTATAAGCACAAATATATGTAAAAGGTAATAAATTGCATTGATAGTTGCTTTTAACAAAGAAAAGAAAAATTCTTTCAATACTTTAACAACTTATGTTAGTCCAGTATTAAAAGTATTTTGTATAAATTAATATTTTTTTAAAAAACTTCCTCCACTTACTTAAATATCAGTAAATATGTCAAGATATGTACAAATATATTCGTGTAGAGCAGGTCACGATTATAAAACATCATTGTCCATATAAAAACACCACTCCATATAGTATGTATTGTAAATCATTGCTGACATTCCGACGGATGTTCATTCCATTTTATTTTTTTAATAGCAAAAAGCTAAGGCACTAACAGTAGATGATCAATATCTATCTGCCCATGTAAATTTGCTAAAATATTTTTAGTGTGCATTTGTACTTCCAAATGGTTGTGGAACATCAGCCTTTTTTAAATATCATTATTGTACAAATATATTTACTAATATAATAAAAATTTTTACTTTATGCCTTGCCGTTTGCTAATGAATGGTCTTCAAATAACTTCTTCATGTCCGCTAGGGCTTTTTCAATGTTTCTAGCTAAACGATGACAATCCTAAAAATAAATAATACTCTTTTATTATGGGCCTCCACAGTAAAAAGTAATAGGTATATTCGATACTAGTATCCTAAGTGACACTTTTTGGCACGCCATGAAGTTAGCGCTCGAACGAAGCATGACCTAAATACTCGGTTAAGTTACCGAGTACTATAAATAACATTTGCATAATTGATACAAAATCTTACCGTTTGTTTGCTACTTCTCTTATTGGAAACATGGAAGAACAAGAGATTTTCTCCGGCAATGATGTAGGAAACACCATAGCCATCATCCGCTACAGGCCCGAAGCCACCTCCTGCAGATATGCACTCGGGATTTTTCTCTAAATCCATTCGACTAGTTTGACCATGTGGTGTCTGAGAAGTGGACAATCTCCACGGCTCACTAAGCACTTCCCTCAGGAATGGAGAGTCCACTTCCAAATATTTTGAAATAACGTACAAGCAGAATAAATGCCTATCAATACCTTTACCACACATGGCGTCCTGATATGCTAGCTGAAATTAAAAAAAAAAATAATATCAAAATTAATCCAATACTAAAAGCCTACAATTATTTTCTGAACACCAACATCTTAATTAACACTGACTTGTTTTACATTTGAAACTCGTAGAAACTCAAATAACATAATATTTTTGTAGCTACCTGATGCTGTTGACATGCTTTTCTTAAAAGATCAATTCTCTCTTGGGTAGTAAACTTGGGATTCTCCATGGATTTGACCCAGGCCTCTGATTCAATAGAACAAGGTCGAACAGTTTCAGTTCTTCCTTCCCTAAACAACCTGGTCATGCTAGCCTCGTAAGTTAAACTGAATTTTCCAGCATCTCTATAATAAGCTAACTGTAGGCCCATCTGGATATAAGCATCCGGACTCACCCTACACTTTTTCATAAAACCTAAAAGAATATCAAACTTGATGTAATCGACCATTAAATAAAATTAACTAAACATAGAAAAAAGTTTAAGAAGATAAATGATAGTCAATCTTTACAGATAAATGATAGTCAATCTTTACAGATAAATGATAGTCAATCTTTATATGGTAGAATCCACAGTTTTCTAGCAAATAATTAAATAAAACAAACACCCAAAATCCACAACATTTAGAAACCAAAAGATTTTGGGTGTTTGTTTGTTTCATTCAATTAATATTCCACAGTACTCCTTCGATTTTTTATAAACAAACAATTAATTAGAAATAAAATAATAAAATACATAGTTGAAAAAATCGCGAATTTTCAGAAATACCCTAATATCAAATTGATATTTCAAATCAATAAGTATACATTCATATCTTACAGATTCAGAACACTTAATATTAAAAGAAAATACCTTTGCCATAATGATCGTGAACATAAATTCTGAGATCTAAGTCTGCAATGAGACTCTTGGCAGTGGTTAAAGCACTATTGATGGCCTCTTGACATTCATATCGAATATCCCACTGAAGACGGGTAGGGGAAGGTGGAGTAAGTTCTGGTGTGCCAAGACAGTTTCCTTTTTCATCATATCTAATTCATAGGAATTTATTTTACATTCAGTAGACTGAATAAAATTAAATTAACTCTAAGATGTAAGCTGTGCAAGATTCAACACAAAGTAATACATATTATAAAAAAAGCTTTTTACACTTTTTTATTTTCATATTTAAACAATTTCAATTGACCAAAAGTAAAAAAGGTCAAAATAGTGTGAATTATTAAGGATTAATTAATCATATTAAAAATATAAAGCCTATTTTGTCTTTTAATTAAATACTTGTGTTTATGTAGGTATATGAAATGAGATATATCGTTTTGTAGTTAAGCAATTTAGACTAAAATGAAACAATACGGCCCTTAGATTAATTAGTAACTTATTTGCACCCACATTCTCAGACAATGTGACCTTACTACGTACAACACAAAAGGTAAAAAAATTAGCAAAGCGTATTAAATCATTCCCAAGCTTGAATAATGGCAAATAAAAATTTAATAAGCAATTAGTAATAAATATATAATGATGATTATGTATTTGAAAACTTAACACAAATTTGTATCTTCATTTATCATATGTAGGTACTTTCTGCACGAAAAACTAAATGGAATGAAAACCATAAATTGATTTAATTGTAACTAAATGAATGGACATACAACCTACAAATAAATTTAACCATAATTATGCACCTTTAACAATATTTATACTGGGTGTTTCGTTATGGGTGGCCACCGGTCATATCTCGAAAACTACTGGGTATGGAAATTCAGGGGAAACAATATTACTAAAATGACTATAAGAAAATCTTGTAAATTACTTTTAATCTCCGCGTTTTACCGCAAGAGGGCGCAAATTTATAATTTTTTTCTTAACTTCTATACCCGGTTGTTTCCTAAATATGGCCGATAGCCGCCATTAATGAATCACCCAGTACAATCTTTTAGGTACGTTTTTGATATTTCAACAAATATAACCATCTTATTGTATTCTACTTTTAATGTGAAACATCTATTGACGCATTTAAGAAGTAAATCGACAAGTCGAGACGACACGATACTTCATTCGACCAGCCTCGTGACTAATATTAATATTTTACTAAATAATAATCATTATATTAGGATTTTATAAACAACAGGATCGAAATGGTTAAACTTATTTGCAATGTATGTAAATCTGTTAGTTTGCTGAATTTCTTTTGGCAAAATATTATCAACCAGGCAAAAAGTAATATAATTACCGGTCGTCCATGTCAGCAAGGATAAGATATTCAGCCAAATGAGCAACGATGGCAGCATCACCCCTGAAGATATAAACCAACAACCAAAAATTAAGACCGAAACCAGGGTAACACAGGAAAAAAAACAGAAACAAAGCAAAATATAAAGAGCGACAGCGAAAACTGCTATAGCACAGCACCTGGACCTCCAAAAATGTACATCTAGAGATATTTTACAATGAGAAATAGATTGTATAACAAGAATTACCGCGACTGAAGGACATCGTCGTAAATAACTTCCTCCCACATATGAGACATGATAGCAGCATCACCCCTGTAAAATATCGCAAATATCCAAAACAAAATAAACAATGTTTATTAATACAATTTCCCACTGAAACAAAAAGTTTAAAAGGTGCAGTGTCCATTAAAATACAATTTAAAAAGTTGTTAAATTGTATTTTTTTCATAAAAACATTAATGGTTACAAATTAGAACAGAAAAAATAATAAACAATTATTTCAGTTTAAAAACAGTAGATTTAAAAATCCAAAAGCAACAAAAACAATTGTGGTAACTAGCTTAAACCCAAAAAAATGTTTTTTAAAAATTGAACTTCATTAGTTTGAGAAATTAAATTTAGTCCCAATTACGTCGGTGTACGTGATTGGTTCAACAAAAAATATAATTTAACAAAATCTAATTTAATAAAATTCTTGGACTAAAATTTACACTTTTTGTCAAATAGTATTTAAACGTTATTGCAGTTATTTAATTACTTCCCTATCTTTAAATCAAAAGTTAATTCAAAAACTAACCATTAACATTTGTAATTATTATAAAAAAATAAAAAATTATTTCAATCAATACCGTTACCATTACAAAAAAGGGAATTTTAAAGGCAGGAAAAAAAACATTGAAAACAACATCTCACTTACCATGAATGCTCTGCGTTGAATCCAATCTGAAACGAAGACAAATAAATAACAATATTATTAAATCGAACAAAAATTATACTTACCCTGCCATTCTTTCCAATACACAACGTGAAAGACTTATCAAACCACCTATCATACCCTTTGCCATGAAGAAGTGTTTTACCATATTTATCTAGTTTACTTGGGTCTTTCTGCAACAAAAAAAAATTAGCAACGAAAATTATTATAAGAATACAGAAAATATTATGGATAAAAACTTTCAGATGGGGAGTGGGGGTCTAGAGAATTGCAATACGTATTCTAGATTTTGTTCAATAAGTTTACTAAAAATTAAACCAGGTGGTTAAATTTCTTTTTATTTTACACATAACAAATACCTTCATTAATAAGGATACAACAGAAAAAAAGAAAATTAGTGCAAAATTTTGTGTTGTTATTGGTTTCTAAACACGATTGTCTGCAATATAAAATACGTTAGGGAACACCGGATCATGGCAGCGTTTATTTGGCCTTATTTTATTATTATTCCTTTGCCTAATTTTATGTTTATTTCTTTACTTTTGGGCAATTGTTGCAATAAAAATTAATTATGAACTCATGTATTTATTTATTAACATATCCTACGTTTAGTGCAACCTTACTACATGTGGCGTCTTTAAGCAAACTTTTTGTAAAAATTGCACCTTTTAGAGCAGCGTTTTCATCGATTTTATCGCTCCTACTCAATTTCATAATAAATTACATTTTCCGCTAGCGCCGTTACACTCCTAAAGGTTACCATCTTTATACCAGGCTTACATTTGTCCCCATAAAGACGGAAAAAGCTTTGAGGTTTTTTTTTTTAATAAAGGAGTTATGCCGTTGGATAAATATGATAAAAAAATGTGCCCTTAACAGAATTGATTTCGAAATAATTAAATATTTAACAAAGTAGTTGCTTTATTTTCACTTTTTTTCTGTTGTATATTCATTATAAAAATACGTAATATTAATGAAGGTACTTGTTATGTGTAATACAAAAAACAGGAACCATTTAAGTTATTAAAAAAAGAATGTTTGCTGGAACACATAGAAGAAGTGAAACTTCACAGGACAAGTGGAAAAACGAATCGCAACAAAATTTTTACTTGAAGTTTTACGGGCAGGTTTTCAAATTGGACAAGTACATTAACAATTAAAAGTAGTATTTACCGGATCAAATACATAATCTTCATCATCTAAGGCTACCACAAAAGCTGCCTTTTCAATTAAATCTAGTGACTGTTTATTAACTCCGCGACTGAAGAAATGTCGTCGAGCATTGGCCCAGGAAGTTCTTTCCGAAGCTGTAAGCGCGGCAAGCTTCTCTTCGCCCTTTTGAGGTTCAGTTTCATTATTCAAAATTTGCTGCATTTGTCTGAAATAAATAATAAATAAGACCATTTACGGCATTTTTAGTTTATTCAAAATACTTTTAAAAAATGATACACTACACTCTAAGGAATACTGACAGTACTAATAATAATAAATTAAATTAAATTAAATAAAAAAAGGGAAAACTCGGATTTAATTGTCATTCTTCTCCAGTATAAACGAAGGTGCTACAAATTTGAACATTGCATTTTTTAAATATGGATCAGGTGTCGTAACTGTTAAATTATTTTCAAATTTTTCATACCATTAGGTTTTCATAACGTGTAATAGACCATTGAATTTGGTCACCCTGTATACTCTTTGGACAAATTTTCATTTTTTAGGTATTTTTTATAGTAGAACAAAATACTTCAAATATATAATATATTTGTTATAATGAATTTCCAGGTTTTGTAAAATATTTACATGCAATAAAAAACCGATTTTTCTTCGTTTTCGACATTTAGCATACATTACTATACTTAATCTTGTTTCAGATACCGCGACAAATTACTCACAAACGTGATGATAGTGACAATATTTAGAAAGAAAACGATAAAATTATAAATATTAAATAATTTTAGTTAGTTTTCATTATTAGACGACAATTTTAAAAACTCTTTGAAGGCTTTGATAATATTTGATTAATTACACATGTAATTTTTCCATTTTATTATCTTAAAATCTTTTAGAATTTATTTGTTTTCCAGAGACACAAAGATTCGTAATTTGGCATTTTTGACCGAAATTTCATAATTTCCGGAGGTTAATCTTCTCTTAATATGAGCGCAATTAAAATACATATATTATAAAATACATCATAACACAAATAACGCATAAAAATAAAAGTGTTGTCTCCACTCATACTTTCTAGCATACATAATTGAACGTACTAAAAATGATTTACATTATTTACATAATTATGGAATTTTTAAAATACATCAAAGTTAAAAATAACACATTTTCGAAAACATAACAGTTTACGAAATGCATAAAAGATTCCAGTACCTTGGAATATTTTGTATTATCAATTATTGATGATCGAAAACACCCGTCTTGCATATTATGTGTAAAATAATTTTGTTATTCGCACACAATTTTAAAAACTTTTTCATGCTCATAACATTTAAATAAATTTACTTACATTTGAATCTCACATGGTTTCAATATTCTTCCCTTATATATCACAACTTTGAAAAATCGTCCTTTATGGTAAACAACGATATGGTTAGAATCTGATAGATGCTGGATCTTGTCCGTTTCAACTCCAGGAACTCTGGTGGTATTAAAAACCCTTTCATATTGAGAAGAACATAACGGTACTATTCCCTGAATGAGAATTGGTTCCAGTTCCTGTCTTTCTATAAGACGCCTGACAGTGAGGCAGGAGTAAATAGCAGAAGCAGCTCTTGCTGCCTGATTCGTTGTAGGATGCATTAATATAGCATCAATTCCATAGAAATTCGAATTGATCATTAAGGGAGATCGACTGCGCAAGTAAACGTACTCTTCCCACCAATCAGAAACATAATTGGTTGACCACCAGGACTTCAACCATAAATAGAATTGGAGCTTTCTGCCAATACCATTTTCGAATTCTCGTGCTAATTGCTCCATCCGATGGTAGTTCTTGTCGTCTAATAAGGGCCGCACACTTCGTAAGTACTGCAAAACAAAAAAATAATAATAACACATAAAAAGGTAATAGATAGTCAGTTAAAAATATCACAGGGAGGCGAACGAAAAATTAAATAAAGTAGCGTGTTTCAGAGTTTTTCTAAAAAGATAACCCGTACGGAAGAAATTAATTTTGTGTCTTACTTTTGAACAACCCTATATATTACCCTATATTTGACATTAAAAGAAAAACAAAAAGACTAAAAACATAAACATATATATTTAAAATGTTACTTTTTTTAATTCTGCAATGATTTTTTGTTTTTTTGAGCGTTATTAAGGTTTTGCCAAAAAGTTTTTTCGGAAAACTATATCGACACACCACCTATTGCATTGCTTTTTCACTTATAGCCAGTCCTTATTTAAAATTCAGTAGGATTAAGTCTAATTAAATTAACAAATAAAAATTTTTATACAAGCATTTCACCAACAAAAAAAATATTTTTCTGCTTTTTTTTTATAGAATCTTATAAATTATTTAAAATCACTAACAGAAAAAGGAATTGATTGGTACTTATATACCTACAAGCATTTTTAAGAATGAAGGACATTTTCTGTAAATTAATAATTACTGGCTAGATTACTTGGACGTCATATTAGTGAATATTTGATTATCAGACATATTAAACAATAATAAACAAAATTACTAATTAATTAGTAGAAAAACAATATTCTGGTTTGATTTCCTCAATATTGGTAATTAAAACTAACGAAGTCCTTCGCAAACTAAACTTCGATTTCTATTTCTATTTCATGGTATTGACCTTAATAATGACTTTTAAAATAAGGTAAAGGCCAAGTTTGTCTGTTTTTATATACTTAAATATTTGAATACTCAAGTTTTGTAGATATTTGTTGTTATTCTGCATTTCTTTAAATGAGGAAAAGGAGATTTGATGTCAATTATTATCGAAAAATCGAGCTGAAACCGAAAAAAAAATTTCTCGTATTATTTATATAGGAAATCGAATTTTTGGATGAGTGAAGCCTCTAATTCACTTAGAATCTTTTTCCCAGCAGGATTAATTTTTAATATCAGATTTTCAGGTAAGGCAGAAAAAAAAACATCCTCTACATATGAAACACTCTAATCACACATGTACTGGGGACACTTTGTTCTGAACTTGAACTAAGAAAATGTCAATTTAAAAAAGAATTCACTTAACCAAGAAGTCACAATTGAAAGTACTCAATCAAAAATATATGAAACAATTAACGTTTCGATTTTTTAAATTTAATAATTATGAATAGTTAAGTATCTTTGTTTAACAAATCGTCATATAAATAGTTTAACACATAAAAAAATATCACGACTGGAACTTTTTTTATTGCAATAATGACAAACACATATTTAAGTCTTTTAGGCACTAATGACCAGTTATTGCAATTAAAAAATAACTGAAATAGATTTTTTACATTTTATTGCAGTTAAAGGTGTGTATCAATTTCTGAGTTAAAACAACGTGATACATTAAAAAAATAATAATAAGAGACTTAGAGACTTAAATATTACAACTAAATATTTTTAAACACTATATATGAATTTAGATAATTAAAAAAAATCGAAAGAAATAATTTTTTATCCCTGTTACTCTTTTGATATTTCACTCGTATTCGTAACATTTATTTTATTTTTAATTTATCAATTATTAATGAATAATAAATGACATTAGTCGTAGAGGGATGTCAAGGGGGGCTTGAGACGTTTGTGTTTCAATAGAAAAATTATTGCATTAATGCAAGCTCAAGTATCTCACTAGTATTGTCACTATACTCCCTAGTACTCTTATAAATTGGTTGATAAAAACGTTTTAATTTAGTCAAAGTTCATTTTGTGATTCTTTTTGGACAAATTACATAAAAAGAAATGTTGTTAAAATAATGCGATTTTTATTGTAGGTACTTACTTTCTGAAAAATTTATTGGGGGGGGGGGCATGAAAATATTATTTGTGATCCGGGGAGCCTTGATGTAAAATAGGTTGGGAAACCCTGTGTTAAAGAATCAACTATCTATTTATTAAATTTAATTATTTAAACATTAGCAATAATGTAATTAGAACAAAGTCCAATTTTTCTGTATTTGTATTTGTACAGGTGGGTACTTAATTACCGGCACAATTGTATTCATTTTATTTATATAGCCAGCTTCTAATTTATATATATGTAAAAAAATTAACAATTAATTAAGGACTTTTTAAAAAATATTCGACCAAAAATTCAACAGAATGTAATTATGTAGTTTATCTGCCTTGATAGGCAAATAGTAATGATGATAAATAACTATTTTATTATTTGTTGGTAAATATAAAGGAGACTGTGGAAAACCAAATAAATAAAAATTGGAAAAGGTCTTACCCCTCATAACCACAACACTTTAAAAAAAAAACGCGGACACGTGTTTCGCTCACTTACGAGTCGTGAGCATCTTCAACGCAAGTGAGCGAAACACGTGTCCGCGTTTTTTTTTTTAAAGTGTTGTGGTTATGAGGGGTAAGACCTTTTCCAATTTTTATTTATTTGTTGGTACATAAACTGCTACTAAAGAAACGGCTATTAAAAACATAACAATAAGCAGGTATAAGTAAGTGGCAAAAGGCATCATTATCAACATACATGATAAGAAACCGTACTCCTTTATTTATCATTTTTAATAAAAAGTTATTAGTGGAAAGCAGTAACAACCAAGAGAAATTTTCCACCCCTAATATAGGAACCGTGTTTGCTCAATCTAAGTGTGGCAACCGCCGAGTGCTCACTTATTCTAATTAGAGAACCGCCACTGAGACAAATGTACGAAAACTATTTATACAATGTTTTAAGGCAGCAATTTTAAAATAAATTCCGAAAATATCTTTAGCAATAGTCGAGTCTAAATATTAACGTCCGCATTTATTTGATAAAAAAATTTTAAAAATGCAAAAATAAGGTGATATTTTAAACAATTAAAGTAAAAACAACAACATTCTTTACAATTCTTTACAATTACCTGTGTAACATTTTTGTTATTTTTAAAGTTAATATTTCATGCTTAAAATATTATAGGTTACAATTTATAAAAAAATCACAAGAATTACAATTTATGGTTTACATGAATAAAACTAGAATTGCTGTTACATTCTTGTACGACATGATCAATATTTAATCTTGAATATTTATCATTATCACAGTCTGGTTTTATAAGTAGGTAATGATAAAAAAAAAGTCTGTACTCACCCTCGCCATAGTATCATGAAGTGACGGAAGGGGTAGCCTTGGAAGCGACCCTTGGAAACTGTACAAACGTGGTTTATTATAACCACTACAAATTTTCACAACCAGCAGCCATAATTTCGTTTTGAGCGAAATTTGCGACCCCCTCCCACGCGACTCATACATCCATCCTTTGTACATCAACAACAACTTAAGAATATAACGAAAAGTGGATATTATACATAACCAAAGTATTAGGGCTGCAATTGAGCATCCTGTCACTTGCCATACAGGCGTCCTCCTAATGAAAAAAAAGACAATGAAAATCTTTCCAGGAAAAACTTGGAAAACAAAAAAATTATTTTTGGCGCGTTGCAAGTAAAGTTTTGCCACGAAACGGAAGTTGCGCGCGTACAGATAACAAAACTTGTATTGCGCGCGCATACATTTCATCAGTATGACGTTAGCAATAGAAATTGTTAAAAATTAATAATTGGATAGAGGATTAGGCACATTATGATGTCGTAACATTGATTTTCGGGCTTATTCGCTGTCGTCTCGAGGTTTTTTCTCGACGTTTTACCGACACAAGTGGTTTGCATCTTCAGGAGTTCTGTACTAATTTGTGATTCAGTGCAAACTCAGAACAGAACTCCTGAAGATGCCAACCATTCGTGTCGGCGAAACGTCGAGAAAAAAACCTCGAGACGACAGCCAACAGGCCCGAATTATGTTGTTTTTATTCATTTTCATAAGTTAAAAATTAATGATGGATGTCAAAATTAGGTGTTCGACCTTGGTTCATAGAAAACATAATAAAATGAACGTTTCTTTTTTAATTTTAATACATAATTTATGTGGACGATAAAAAAAACCAGTACCTTGTGAACATTGAACTTTGTATTGTATTGAATCCCCAAGACGTAGGTAGGTATTATTAGAAAATATGGATTTTTATGTACAATAGCAGGAAACAACTAAGATTGTCATTGGCATTGTTTGTAATTAGAAAGTGAATGCTATAATACATAAAAGTCAACCATACATGGACAGAACGGAGATAAAATATTAATATTTTGTAACATAATAGAAAAATACGTACTGTTGGCATATACGCGTGTAATGACCGCCACCTACTGTTTTAGATTAAAAACAATGACAGTAAGTTCTCAGTAAAATGACTATCAAAAAAAAAAAACTAAAAGAATAGTGTGGGGGTAAAGCATAGCAAAGTTTGTTTAATAACAATAGATTAAAACAAATTTATTTCAATTTTTGGTCTTGCCCACTGATTCTATACGAATAAACTAATCAACATTGTGGGGTGTTTATTAATTACTTCTATAGCAGTCGTTAAATCAAAGCTTCATTTCTAACAACTGTAAATACATACACCTAACCCATTGGTAAAATTATGGACTATTCACTATATTAGCATTTACTTATTGAAACTCGCATGATGCTAACGCTGCTTTTTCGGGAAAAATACAAAAAAGTCCTAGAGTTCTTTATAAAAACTTTAAATAGTTCTACGCACACCACGCAAAAAATAGCTAAAAGTTTTTGAGGACGCTAACTTCACATAGCGATGCTTTATCATCAAATAAGAGTTCAATAGTTTTGAGAGTTCTAGAATTCCTGACGAATTAACAAGAACACGCTATAATTCTGAACTTCACGAATAAGAATGTATTTTCCCTAAACGTCAAAGGGACTGGAGATCTGGAAAACATCGCAGTAATTTTTGGTGACGTTTTAATCAAAAATACAAAATTGAAACGATGAAGGTTTTTTTGGCTCTAAAAATTAGTTACGTGTGCGTATGTAATTTTTGCATTTTATTATCTGACACACGAATGAAATATTCTATCAAAATTATTTGTTTCCAAGGAACTCAAAGATTCGCAATTTTGCAATTTCGGCCTAAATTTTGTAACTGTCTGAGATTTAATTAAGTATATGTATAAGCGCAAAGGCGCAATATCTTCAAATTCCGTGGCCACAAACACAGGTTCCTGGGGTAAAAATAAATTGACTTAACCCGCATTTATCCATACCCAAAACACTTCGTTTACCAATGAGAGGGCGCTAAATGCAACAAAAAATTTTCATTTTTCTTCAATTACTCAAAAACACTTTGTACGTAGGTACATGGAAATTACGAATTGTAGAGGCTGATACGTGTTGAAACTCCATATTAATAAATTAAATAAAAGACACACTTTTTTGAGTTTCAAAGTTTATTTGAAAAAGTACCACGACTATAGTTTCACCACACAGTGGCTTCATCAGGTGGATGAAGAAATGATCATTTCTTCATCCACCTGATGAAGCCACTGTGTGGTGAAACTATAGTCGTGGTACTTTTTCAAATAAACTTTGAAGCTCAAAAAAGTGTGTCTTTTATTTAATTTATTAGTACATGGAAATGTTTCTAATGTACACATCAATTTTTTTATAGAACGACAAGAGTGAAAACTACCCTTACACTCCGATACTATTGTTCAGAACATTTTTGGAGGGTTGAATTAGTATTTCAATTAATATTTTTTAGAAAGGCACGTACCTTAGATACATTTTCTGTTCCTTAAAAAAAGTCATATGTAGAACAATTTCGGAGAAAAAAAAATGTTTCCTCCTACAATGTTTTCCGACAAAACTTTTTGAAAAGTCGAAATTTTTGAAATAACTCGATGATTTGAATAAAACTTAATATTCTGAGATATTCATCCTAAATATGTTTATTAAATTTACAAAAATACGAAAAGGGTAAAAACCGGTAGGGGTGGTTTAATTAGTTTGATCGCAATTTATAATAGAGTCGAATTGTTTATACAATTTTTTTCTTGGAAAGATACTTTTATTACCTATATTTTTTATTATTTTGTAAAACTACGTATTATGAACATTATGTAATGGAAAAATTCCTTAAACAGGCCAGGAACTCTAAAACTCTTTCAAAAATATTGAAATAAACCATCAGAACTCTTATTTGTGTGAAGTTAGCAACCTTAAGTCATTTGGCAATTTTCTGCCTGTTGTGCGTGGAACTATTTAAATTTTTATAAAGTACTTCGTTCAATGATTTTTTATTTTTCTCAAAAAAGTCTTATCGAAACTCCATTTTAAATAATGTAACTAGCAATAAAAAGTAATGTATTTGGATTTTCTCTTTTAGAAAATGTTGAATATCTGGCAATAACCAATATTTTACTTAAAATATCTACTTTGTAGGTACATGTATTATGATACTTTACAATTTTGTATTAATGTACTGTACAGGGTGGGCCAATCTGGACACTTTTGAAGGTGAAGTTTACTCTCTAATAAAAAAGAATGACAAAAACTAATGTCGTTGTCTGGAGCTCATTTTTTATGGGAAGTTAATTGATGCAAGTGGTAATCTATCACCGTCTCAGAGATACGGAGTGTTTTTGGAAAATATGCATATTTGAAAACCCTTTATAACTAATTTTACGTACCTAGAACATAACGATGCAAGTTAAATTGTTCTGAAATTGATAGTTTAGTTGTTAACAATGCAAGAGTGGTCGATTATGCATACAGGAAGTTTGGCGACAGTTCGAATACCTTCTATAGAGGCATACATTGTTTATTAAATTGCTCCATTTATTTTGTTATTGTATTGTTTTTTTTCTTCTTAGTTTTTATTGCACTTTAAACTGATGTGACGTTTAAGAACTGTTTGATATATGTAAATTATAAATAAAACAACCCAGCATTTTTATTGTGACAATAAACTCTTGTTGGTGATTTGAATCCAAAGCTTTTTGTCGAAATTAAGGGATACGAAATCTATAAAGTGATATTTATTGAAGACCGTTCGATAAAAACATCAGGTGTATTATACCATTAAATTCTACGCAATAAATGCTTTGAAGATGTTTTAACATAAATGAAAATGTTCGACAGTTAGAGATTTCTAAAAAATGCATATTTTCCAAAAACACCCTGTATTCGTATTAACATACTATGAAATTAATTACACACCATTCTAAAATACCTTTACGCGTTTAAATAATTTATGAATTTGTTTAATGAATAAATAAAATTACATTATTCAATCCTTAAATAGATACTAATTACAGAAGTATACTAACGTTAAAGGAGGAACTAAATTTACGTATTTATTTTTAATTACATATTTAGAATTATTCCTAATATTTTATTAGCTACAAGTAAATTATTTTAAATTATCGTCAAATATATGATTTAAATTTGAAAAACATTTTTAAAATTCAAAGCATTTTTTATGTTTTTAAATACGTTTCTGAAACTGTCGACCAGTTTGGCCATGTATCTACGTACAAAATTACAGTTGCCACGTTTTCATTTTTAAATCGCTGATTTACGTATCTTATCAAATTTATATTTATTGTTTAAGCATAAGTAATTACTTATTTTGAATGAAATATAATGGTTGTTTAAATTATTACAAATTTTTGAAGTAGCATTTTCTAAATATGTGAAAGTATATTAAAATACGTTTCAGATTAATTTTTTAATTTAGCGTTATTAATCCTTTTAGGTATTACAGCATACAAGTTTTTTTGTTATATCTACCTACCCATTGTTTATTGCAAGTTGGATGATTCTATTTAATTCTGAATCAAAATGAACCTTAGAAGAAACGCTTATCAATCTAAGTAGCACAAAATGAAAAAAAGGTGATTTTTGTGACTGTGGTTGATAACAATTCTTATCATCTAAAAATAACTAACTGATAAATATTTTGGTTTTTTTTTTATTTCTTGTTTTTCTTTAACAATTGTAGATATATATAATACATAACTGTATGTTTCAATAAAAGTATACAGGGTTTTTCAAGTTGATGGGCTATTAGAAGTATATGAATTAGTAGAAGGAATTAAATTCTGAAACTTGGGCTCATTTGGTTATTGTTAATGCCGCTTCTTTTAAAAATATTTTCAAGTTCGATTTACATCCGGTTATACCGGAAGTCGATACCAACTTTGTTATTTTAAATGGAATGGTATATTTTTTATGCTGAATTCGAATAAACGTGTAATTCTAAGGTAAGTTTGATAACCAACTTGTACACCTATGACGATCGGTTTCTGAGTTAATTTAATTTATAGAAAAAAAATCGCTACCGCAACCCAAATTATAAAAAATCATAACTTCCACAAAATACGACTTAGAGTGTTGAAATTTTTACTAGTAATAGCTGAATATTAGTGCTAACGCCTTGAAAAAATTGAATTAAATAATTTATACAGGGCGTTCAAAATAAAATTCTAAAATTGAAAAACTTCAAACACGAATTACTTCGTTTTTTTTTCAATGGTACCTACTATTTTCTATTTTTTAAAACGATTCATTTTTTTATCCTCTTTCGATCTATATGGTATATGATTTTTTATAATTTATGTTGCGGTAGCGATTTTTTTTTCTATAAATTAAATTAACTCAGAAACCGATCGTCATAGGTGTACAAGTTGGTTATCAAACTTACCTTAGAATTACACTTTTTATTCGAATTCAGCATAAAAAATATACCATTCCATTTAAAATAACAAAGTTGGTATCGACTTCCGGTATAACCGGATGTAAATCGAACTTGAAAATATTTTTAAAAGAAGCGGCATTAACAATAACCAAATGAGCCCAAGTTTCAGAATTTAATTCCTTCTACTAATTCATATACTTCTAATAGCCCATCAACTTGAAAAACCCTGTATAGATAATAATTAAAACAAAGTTTTCAAATTAAAACTTTTCTTAAATCACATTATTACAAAATGAAACCGGATAGTCAGAAAAGAAGCATTAATTCAAGTAAAATATTAGTTATTAGCTGATATTCAGTCTCCTTTAATCCAGTGGATAAGCAGTAATTTTTGTTGCGATAAAAACTGAAATTTCAACATTTTTTTGCATAAAAATTTGAGGAATAATACAAATACATAATGGTATCGTTAATATCGTTACAATAAATGTACGCTGCAACGAAAATAACGCATTCATTAATTCTTCTTTGACCTAAATACCTTCGTTTGTAGCAATTAATTATAATTGTTGCTCGTCGCTTTCTAACCACACAGATATTCTAGTTAACTGCAATAAAATATTAGCAAGACAATAACAAACATTAAACTTACAATCATTTTGACTGTTTATGTACAGAGTGTTTATTAAAATCTTAGGAGAAATTGTAAAGCAATTAAAATTAATAAACCTGGTAGCAAATGTGATCGCTTTGTTAAACTTGTTGAATTAATAGATAATAAACAGAACATAAAAAGAAATTACATTATTTTTTTAAAAACTAGCTTTGATAAAGCACGATCTCCAGGCGACACCGTTTTTACTAAATAAAAAGCCTTTACTCCACTTTAACATTATACAACAAGGAGAAGAAGTTACATATACATAATAAATACATATATACACATTATTATTTCATTTACTTAATAAATTAGTTATAATATAATAATAGACACTTACCCCGGCAGAAGAGGTAATATCTTTTCTACAAGATCATACGGAACTTTGTATCCACAAAAATGGACGGATACTACGATGGCTACAGCGACCCAGAGACTCTCCAGGTGTCCTGGATAAACACCATTATGAACGCTGTTCTATAAATAAAAAATAACCTCAATTTTCTATTAAAACATGACCATTTGGAAAATCATTATTCCAAAACATTTTACATCAATGCTGTAGCAAGTGATGATATCAAAACAGAACAACGACGGCTCTTTTGCGTGAAGCTCGCTGTGTAATTGCCGCGGGCTATAAAATCACCATTATCGCGTAATTCAAAAAATATAGTTACGAGTAAATTCGGAAAATGTCGAGAACCTTCGACAACAATATAAATAGAACTTATACAGGGTGATATAAGTACAATATCAGATAAATACGTATTTGTGAATATAAAATAACTGCAAGTGTAGTGTTATACGTAGTGTTTAATAAACGTAAGAAACATGTTTAAAGGTTTATTTTCGACAACTCGACAATATTGTTTCGATGGAACTGTGATCACTGTCAAGAGTACACGGAGAAAAATAATCATGATTTAATTACTTGATGAGTTAAGAAAAATTTTTCTAGTAAATAATACTAGAATTCTCATAAAATGTACTTGGTGGTATAAAACAATTTTTCATTCTTTCTAATAATTAGTATTAGAATAATCAAGCCTAAATAAGTCTAGACTTCTTTTCTCTATCTCTCGATTATTTTATCGTGTCGTAAAGAAAAAAATACTAGAATGAGAATAGTTTAGAAAAATTAGTGATAAGAACTGTAAAAAAATTTTTTCTAATCAAGACAATTTTACTAGAAATCAGTCTCAACACCGAACGTAGATTGACTAGACATTTCTAGTAAAATCTCCTTGAGCGTCTGGTCGTCCATATAATTGACAGATTTTTTAGTCATGTTTTCTAGAATTCTAGCAATATTTTCATGATTCTTTTCTCCATGTAATTATACTAAATCTTAGAAAAAAAATTTTTGGTGTTTTATTCCTACGAAGTTGGTGAGCGGGCTGTCCCTCCGGCCTACACTCTAGTACAAAGTCGGAGGGCAAAGCGAAAGGACCCCTTCGGCCTCCTTCAGGAATCGTGGAATGAGTGGGTGGTGGTTTGTGGGAGAAAGATGAGACGGACGAAATGAAGACAGAAGAAAAGTGAAAGACTATCTGTGGAATATTACTGCGCCAGCGTTTGCCTAAATGGTCCATGGAAACCACAGAAAAACTTAGACCAGAGTAGCCGGCCACGGAATCGAATCGGTGACCTCCCGAATGCTAAGCAATGATCTAGACGACTATTAAGAAAAACACCCCGTATAGTAAATTCTTCTGAGCGGTATTCTTTTGGACAAACGTTTCGAGATTTTTGGGACTAATTCATAAAATTGTAGGGTAACTTTTTAAGGAACTAAATTTCTATTATTCTGGTGAAAAACTAGCCCTCGTATCGAAAAATTGTACCATTGAAGCCCTACAAGGAGACACCCTTTCTACTCATTTTTGCAATAAATTCAGTTTGCCAATCATGAAAGACAAATTTGCATTTTACAATGTAACAAAAAAACTTTCATCGTAATGTTAGCGGACCCCCACGTTCTAGATTCTAGAGTCTATGTCTAGGAAAAACATAGGAATTATTTCCGACAAAGTAATGTTAATAATTAAATTACCACGTAAATAAATAAATAAACAAAAAAAAATAATAAATAATTACAATCCTAATTCTACAGTAAATAATGTGCGGCGGCTTAATTAATAATTATCAGCTTCACAGTTTACTAGGATAACAACTGTGAAGTTTTCCGACTTTTATAATACCACAAAATGCTATTTTGGTACCACCGAAAGGTTACTTACTGGATCAAAACAAACAAGTATACGTCACATGCACAACCTGTTTAATTCCTCTATGGCATTCAAAAGAAAGTCATGGACGGTTAGTACATACATCAAAATGGTAAACAGTGGCTCAATAGTCCATTAATAATTAGTTACTTATCATACGTAATATATGCGTTCTCACAACTGCAAGCAACAATTTCAATTCAATAATCAAATAAACAGCGAACAATCGTTGCAATTTCTGTATTGAGAAGAAAACAAGTCAAATGTGCAGATTTTTCAGCTGCTAAGTGTGCAGGCTTGACATCAACGAATGGTCCACAAGAAAGAGCAAAAAACATGAGAATTAAAAGTAGGTATAGGTACAAGAAAAATTCTTCGAACAAGTCAAATTAGTTTTAGAGGGGAACACATCTTTTAATATAGAAAGAATGATCATATTATTTCGTCTTTCTTCACAGATAATCTAACCCTTAAAGTTTAAATAAGCAAAATGGGTCGTGCGATGCAAAAGGCCTATTTTTAACACATTTATAACATTATTTTTGAAAATTTTAAAAAATAAAATAACTCAAAAATTATTATACTTTGCACTAAATTAAATATAGTTAAAAATACTCAGCTTTCACCTCCTAAATTCCCTACATCCCCCCGTCTAATACCCTGTACAATATGGATTATGTTGAAAATATTTTTGGAGATTAAACCAAAACTTTTGAATTTTTGTTCTTCTTTTACCTTTTTGTTTCAAATATTAACCATTTGCAAATCATCATCAAGAATTAGACACCAAATCAGAGGAAAGGAATCAGAGGGAAAAAGGGGAAACATTAGAACATGTCTCTACCTTAAATTTCGCGAAAATCTAAATTATTAGGGTCAGGTGGGGTAATTGTAAACAGGTTCTTAATTTCGATGAAATAGGACTCTTCATTATTCCAACTAATGGGAATTATAGACTGTGGTGTTGACTTTTGACCGTTGGATGCATTAGCGCGCTAAACAGCAGAGGAAGAGTGCCGCAATATTTTGTTAAACCTGTTCATTAAATCGGGCAAAGGACAGATTATTCCTGCTAACATTAGTTATTTGTTATTTCATACACATGTATTCTGAAATTTTATATGGTACCTACCTATATATATATTTTTTGTTTAGCATTTTGAACTAAAAAAACATACTAACGTTTCAAAAAAAAAACAAATGGAGGGGTGGAGGCGTTGAACCTCTTTTTGATACATCTTTCATGGAAAATCCTGAAGCTGTTTTACTGTTTGTTTGTTTTTGTTTATTTCCAAAACAATTTATGTATAAACTACGCATCAATCAAAACAATTTACTTCAAAACAAATTGCGAAATTGCCTAATGGAATTTTCTTATGATAAACTCCAGACATTTACATGTGTAGCAATTTGCAAAATTGTCACACATCATCAGGTACAGTGTACATACGTACATTTCCAACAAAAACCGTTTTATCACTAAACCGTGCAACCGTTAACTTGTAAACAAGATAAAGTTGAATAACTTCACAATTTGTAATACGATTTACAAAAAAAAAATGAAATGTTAACGGAAATAAAAAAATGTGATAACAAATTATGTAAAGAAGAAATACCTATAGTAGAGATGGGATAAGACTGTGGTGACTGAACAAATAAATTACAATTAAGTAAAAGAAACGCACAGTTATTCGCAACAAAAAAAAATACCGGCCTAGTGCGAATCGAACTCGCGCACCGAGGGTTCCGTACAAACCTGTATATATGTGATTTAACTAAAAATTTAAGGTTTTCGGAATTTTTCTTTTATATGTGCTATAAAACATTGCTTCATGCCAAATTTCAAGATTCTAAATCGACTGGAAGTACCCTTTAGGTTTTGAATCCCTTGCGAGTAGTTGCGAGTTTGAAAATATGCGCTTTGATTGCGTTGACATAAAAGTTTGATTTTGTTATAGCTTAAAGGTATTATAGACCTGAGTATTTGATATGAATTTCAATTTAATACCTGTACGCGTTCATGAGAAAAGGGGTAGTAACTTTAAAATTATTAAAAATATTTTTATTATATGATGTAACTAAAAATTTACGGTTTTCGCAATTTTTCCGCTACCTGTACTATAAGACGTTGCTTCATAGCAAATTTCAAGATTCTGAGTTCACGGGAAGTACCCTGTAGGTTTTGATTCGAAAATTTGCGGAAATTTGCGGCATTAACGGCTGTATATTTTGATTGCGTTGGCTTAGAAGTTTGATTTTTTTACAGCTCCAAGGGACAATAGACCTGAGTATTTGGTATAAATTTTAGCTTGATATCTCCACGCGTTCCTGAGAAAAAGGGTCTTGACAGACGGACGGACGGACAACGAAGTGATCCTATAAGGGTTCCGCTTTTTCCTTTTGAGGTGCGGAACCCTAAAAACAAGATTTTAAGCAGACACCCCTCCATTTTTTTTGAAACGTTAGTATGTTTTTTAGTTTAAAATAAAAAAACATTATGTAGAGGTACCGTATAAAATTTAAGATTACATGTGGATAAAATAACTAATGTTAGCAAGAACAATCTGTCCTTTACCCGATTTAATGAACAGAAAATCCATAGAAGTCACAGAAGTACCTATGTGTTGTGTACTGAATATATCCAAAAACAAAGACAACTTGTAAATGGTAACGAGAGTCAACGTTTGTTGAAAATGAACCTGGAAATTATTTGATCCTTCAACCTAAATTATGTCACCCATTTTGATGTTTCGCATGCTTTCTAAAATTTTGTTATTCTTTTTAGCAAGTTCCATAGCTTTTGATAAAAAAACCTACTCTTTTCTGATATTATGTGCATTTAACAACTATTACAGTTAAAAAAAAATGTGAGCCGTCACGTGACGCCTGGCAGATGTGAGACATCAAATTTGCACAAGTAATATGCAAAAAGACAGGAACTAAATATGGCAAAATGCAAAAATCAAATGTTACGAATTTTTTCCAGAAAATGATATCTATTTATTTAATAAACATTTATTTTTATTAAATAGAGAAATTAAAAATTCAAAAATTTATTTCAAGTTGCGACAACTCAATACTTTTAATCAGTGACTTCAGTAATAGTTATATTCGATGTTGCCTCTGACAGCATGACTGTGATAATTGGTCGAGGATAACTGAAGTATCTTACAAAAGTATTGGACATAACATTATCAAGACATCTAATCAATACAGTATCTATTGTTGTTGCATATCTGGGAGTAGGTTCTCTTGGATTATTGTTAATTTGCAATTGAAATTCTTTTTGGAGGAACGTAATTAATGGCATTGATTCATCTTTAGCAAAATTTACATTGAAATCTCCAGCTAAAATCAATGGTAGTTTATCTTTATTGGTTTTAAAAATTATTGAACCTCTATGACTGTACGGAAATAATTTCTCATGTAAAAATGAAATACCATTCATATTTTTATTAGGTGAAATGTACACAACAATCATAATTAATTCACTTCCATCTTCTAGTTTACTATAATGTAGTAAACGACACCGTCGCACCGAGTGGGCAGAGAATCGTACAGGCGCTTGCGCATGGCGAGCGTCGCCAAGGCGTGCAATCACCACGATCGCCACGCCAACAATCCGGTTTACCCGCAGCTATAGATGTTTCACATCAATAAAATATTAATTTTCATGGTTGACTGGCTCATAATTATGACTTTGCAGTATTGTTTATCAATATAATTTAAATTTTGTAGAAATTGAAATGAAGCTTAATTTGACTCCAAAGTTGTTAACTGGTTAGCTCAATTTAGAATTAGCACCGCATGCAATCTTAAATTTTATTGAGTACAAATAATTATACCCGAACTAGTAGATAACCCCATAAATAGTGCAAGTATTTCAAAACCCTAACAGAAATTTGAAACTCCAACGTTTTCAAATTCAAATAAGTTGGATTTTGTTATCGTAATCCTAATATGTTGTAGTCTCTTGGATAGTATCCTAACCCAATTTTTTGAATTACTTTAATTTTAAATTTGTAAACAATGTAAAAATATAATAAAAACATGCAAAATTTAATTTTAATTTTTGTAATATGAACTCTAGAACAGATTTTAAGATTTTTCCTAAAGGTCTCGGCTTTACTCCAAAAATATCCTACAAATTTTGATGATCACATAAAAAAAAAAACGTTGAGACCTTGATAAAATATGGATTAACTTTTGACTATTTGTAAGACGAATTCATTTTTTTAATTTACCTCGAATCAATATTTTCGAATTTATAAATTTCTAAAACCATGTACTTATGTAGCATGATATATTTTGAGATTATTTATAAAGAATTGAACAGCACCTGATCTATTTTCCACTATTTTTGTTACGATGTCAATTTTAATTAGAATAAAAAACTACCCTACCTTAAATCTTGCAAAACGTTTCTTCCAAGACCTAACTCCAGACTGCCAGATCAGGTGAAGTACTTCCCTGTCGAAGTTTACATCCCATCCTTCGTGAGTGACAGTGAATGAAAATGCAACAGCAGAATGGGCTTCTGCCATAGTCACGTGTCACCTGAAACAATAAACAAATTTATAAGAAAATAATATAAGAGGCAAACACTAGGTACATAGATCAGTAAGAACAATAGACTAACAATAAAGGTTAAAGTTTAACCGACCGATCCTACACGATAAACAGATTCTATTACAAATTCTGTGTATAGAAAAAAAAATGCATGGAAAATTAGGGGTATGACGGCAATTACTACATATATCTACGTAATAGAATATGTACTCCCCTACATTTGTTGGCCGATTTCATCACTCGTTGCAACGCTATCGGTAACTATGTACTATCATAAAATTCGAAATTCTAAGATTAATACCCACATCCTATTTATACGATAATTACATAATTAATCATCGATTATATACAGGACTCTACTTAATAAAAAAAATTCCCGCCAAGTGCGAGTCGAACTCGCGCACCGAGGGTTCCGTACAAACCTGTATATATGTGATGTAACTAAAAATTTAAGGTTTTCGGAATTTTTCCTTTATATGTGCTATAAAACATTGCTTCATGCCAAATTCCAAGATTCTAAATCGACTGGAAGTACCCTTTAGGTTTTGATTCTCTTGCGAGTAGTTGCGAGTTTGAAAATATGCGACTTAAATTGCTGTTTCTTTTGATTGCGTTGACATAGAAGTTTGATTTTGTTACAGCTTAAAGGTATTGTAGACATGGGTATTTGACATGAATTTCAATACCTGTACGTGTTCATGAGGAAAGGAGTAGTAACTTTAAAATTATTAAAAATATTTTTATTATATGAATAACTAAAAATTTACGGTTTTCGCAATTTTTACTTTATCTGTGCTATAAAACGTTGCTTTATACCAAATTTCAAGATTCTGAGTTCACGGGAAGTACCCTGTAGGTTTTGATTCGAAAATTTGCGGAAATTTGCGGAATAAACGGCTGTATCTTTTGATTGCGTTGGCTTAGAAGTTTGATTTTTTTTATAGCTCCATGGGACAATAGACCTGAGTATTTGGTATAAATTTTAGCTTGATACCTCCACGAGTTCCTGAGAAAAAGGGTCTTGACAGACGGACGGACGGACGGACAACGAAGTGATCCTATAAGGGTTCCGCTTTTTTCTTTTGAGGTGCGGAACCCTAAAATTTAAATACGTAGTACCTACAATTGAAAATATTACTTCATATTTTCACAAATTTTAAGTACTAAATGCAACTTGAAGTATTCCACCAATAATTTAAATTTCACTGTCTCTCTTGTCAATCAACTTTCACAAAATGTTAAATTTACCAGACTCACATTTGCAACTAATATAAAAGGCACCTGGAATTTAGAAAGCAAAATAAAAATCTATTTGAGTTTCCTTAACTGTAACATGACATTAAACAATTGCTCAATGAAATTGAATTACAATAAACCATGTAGGTAGGTATTTATACATTTTTATTTTTAACACACTTTCGTCTCCAAAAGCCTTAAATGTATGTACCTACTGAGACAATTGTTTAATAATTTTACTTTTTGCAATCAAGTTTAATTAGATACTAACTTTGTTTAGTTAATCAATTCTTATCTGCCTTCTGTAATATAATTCACGGATGCAAATACTTTTGGTTTGTTTGGGAGTTAGAGGCGGTGGAGTTACAGACTACAGAGCAGGATTCGCGCAAAAACTAATTAATAATAATTAATAAAAACTTTCTCTTTAAAACAAATTCTTGGTCAACGTCCTAAAAATATAGAAGTACAATAGCTATTGGTATTGATTAACAGCGACATGCATAAATAAGTACTGACAGAGCAGTCATCACCATCTTTGAAGATTTACCACCAAGTACTCAGAATCGTTGGTTTTCTGATGGGTAATTGAACAGTACCCAAAATTTGAAATTACGGTGACAGCAACTGATAATAAAAATTAATAACGAGATTAATAAATTAGTAGGTACTGACAGAAGAGTCTGTGCCATCTGTGAACATTTACCACCTACTCTTCAGAATTGTTCGTTTTATTAAGAGGCTGTTTATAAAATACGTTTGCATACAAGGGGAGGGGGGGTATTGCTGAGTGTGACAAGGGGGGACGGAGGGTCTACGGCAACGTGACGTTCGCTGTTCATCAAAAAATTTTACTAAATTTTTACAGAATCCTTGGACTTCTGATAAATAGAAATATTATTTATTTGTTCGTTAGGTACAAAAGATTTTGATTAATTTATTTAAATTTTATTATGAAAATAAAATAAATCTTTTTGACTATCAAAATTTGTGTATTATCAATCAAAATTTATCATGTTCAGTGGGGGGGGGGTTAGTTTTTGTAACGTAATATTTACAGAGGGGGTCACAGAAAGTGTGACACAGCTTGACAACCGGAGGGAGGGGGTCAAAAAAGGCTAATTTTAGTGTGACGTGTTTTATGAACAGCCCCTAAGACGTTTTGGGTAAAAATTTTAGACTGTACCAAAATCTGAAATTAAAGAAACAGCAACTGAGAGTTAATAACGAGATTAATAAATAACTACTGACAGAAGAGTCTGCGCCATCTCTGAAGATTTAAAATTATTCATCATAATCCTATTAACGCATTTTGGGTAAATGTTTTGAACAGTGCCCAAATTCCGCAATTAAATTCAATTTAATATAATTTATTGCTAATTTGTTACCAAATCCAAAAATTTGTCGCTCGTGCCGTTTAGCCATAATCAGCTGGTATGCTAGCTTAATATTGTGACGTGTTCGGTCACAGAAAACACAATTAACAAAACAAAACAACGAGTTTATTTAATTACTAAAATTAATTTGACTACACTACAGTTATGAACAAGTCCGCACAATTTATTTCACTAAAAGTCACTTTTTAATCGCCGTTCCGGTAGACACTATTTATCGCTCTCTATGAACACTATCGCCTCTATGGTTCGCCTGTATCGCCTATCGATCGCTTTGCATCAGCTGTTACTGTAAACTGTCAACTAACTCGGTGTGAGTGTCTCGTCCACTTTTATAGTCTTCTCAGCCTTTTTCTAGGGTATTCTACAGCCGTCTAGTAATTCAATTGTTTTCCCATTGATCTTTGCTGGTGTTTTCTAGATGTATCAGGAAAGCCGAGAATATTCCTTATGTAATCAGGGAAGATGTTCATTAATTATGCTCACACCAACTTAATTGGCAAGTACTCGTAACACTGCCCCCTTCTTAGAATTGATCGTCCCGATCAATGTCTTGACCTTTGTAGGGCGCCAGGCGGTCCAAGTGTACAACTTTCATCTTGGCCTTTGGTCCTCTCTGAATACGGTAGACCACGTCATTCAGTCTTCTGACCACGGTGTAAGGTCCTTCCCAGGCTCGCTGTAGCTTCGGTGAGCGTCCTTTCCGACGGACAGGATTGTAGAGCCACACCTGGTCCCCTTCTCTGAATCCTGTGCTGTTGGCTCTCCGGTCGTACCTGGTCTTCATGCGGTCACTCCCTACTTGGATTTTGTTACGAACGACTCTATGGATGGTATCGAGTCGTTCCTCTAGCTGCTGTGCGTAGTCGGTAGCTGAAGGTCGCCGATCTTCTGGGTGTCCAAACCGGATGTCCATCGGTAACTTCAGCTCTCTTCCAAATAAAATGCTGGCTGGTGTTCTGCCGGTGGTCTCGTGAACCGCACTTCGATAGGCCAACAGGAACAAAGGTATATGCTGGTCCCAGTCTGTCTGATGATCGTTAACAACCATTTTCAAATTGGTTTCTAGCGTCGCGTTAAACCGTTCGACCATTCCGTCAGATTGTGGATGTAATGGAGTGGTCCCAGTTTTCTGTACTCCTAGCAGCTCACAGACTTCCCGGAATACTGCGGATTCAAAGTTCCGTCCCTGGTCAGAATGGATCTCCATCGGAACTCCATACCGGCTGATCCATTGGTTGACCAACATTCCAGCGACCGTAGTAGCTTCTTGATTTGGGATTGCGTACACTTCGGGCCATTTGCTAAAATAGTCCATCACTACCAAGATGTACTTATTGCCAGCAGCTGTTGTTGGGAATGGTCCTGCTACGTCCAGAGCTATTCTCTCAAATGGGGCACCAACATTGTACTGCTTCATTCGCCCTCGGCTTCGAGTCTGAGGTCCCTTGGCTGACGCACACGTTGGACACTTCCTACACCAATTTTCGACGTCTCTTCTACACTTTAGCCAATAAAATCGCTCTCGCACCTTCTCCAACGTCTTTGTTACTCCGAAGTGTCCTCCACCAACACCTCCATGGACTTCTGTCAGCACCTCATTGACTCTGTTCTTCGGGAGAACTACTTGATGTCGAATTTTAGTTCCGTCAGGGCTTTCCCACACTCTTTTTAGTACCCCATTCTCGACGATGAGCGAATCCCATAAGGCCCAATAGCTCTTCGTGATGGTACTCGTACTACTAACATCTGCCCAGGTAGGTCGTGCTGTTCCTGCCTTTTTCCACCGCAGTATCGGTTTAATGTCTTCGTCGTTATCTTGGTCTTTCGCCAGGTCTTCGTTCTGCCAGTGTTCTTCAGGTTCCACCATCGTCTGACAGATCCGTGCCAAGTTGACTGGTTCCTTCTTTTCGGCGGCCATGCAATGTTTGCAATTCTTCGAGCATGGTCTTCGCGAGAGGGCATCAGCGTTACCATGTTGTTTTCCAGCACGATGCTCGATGCTGAAGTCGTATACTTGTAGCCGCTGTTGATCCGCACGGCATTCCTCAGCCGGATAGTTTCGCTCTAAATGTCCCTGCTTTCCACTTTCCCAGCACCTTGGTCTTCCTTTGTTGTGTCCACAGTCTCGGGAAAAATGACCGACCTTCCCACATTGCCAACATCTGGCCGATTCTCTTCTATCATCGATTGTAGTTCTTTTCACAGTTTCGACGCATTCGTGGCGTTTAGGGCAGTCTAGCTGTAAATGTCCGCGCTTTCCACATTTCCAGCACCTTGGTCTTCCTTTATTTTGGCCACAGTCTCGGGAAAAGTGACCGACCTTCCCGCATTCCCAACATTTGGCCGATTCTCTCTTGTCGTTGATGGTAGTCTTCTTGACAGTTTCGACGCATTCTTTAATCAGCCTTGTGATTTCATTCTTGTATTCGTCGTCTTCAACAGCTGTTTGGCGTACACGCACGTGCCCTTTGGAAGCTTGTTTTGCAGCTTCGAATTCTAAGGCGTGCGCCAGTGCGTCACTCGCAGTCTTGTGGCGGGCCAAACGGAGAACTTGTTGTAAGTCGGTGTCCCTCACGCCATCGACGAATGTTTGGACTGCTAGTTGGTCTGCGAAGTCCTGCGGAGCGGTAGGATAGGCCAATCTAACTAGACGTTCCACATCGGCCTCGAACTCCTGTAGATTTTCTGATGTCCTCTGATTGCGACACTTTAGTTGGGTTTGGTACACTTGTTGTAAATGTTTGTCGCCATATCTCATTTCAAGTCGCTCTAGCAGCGCAGAGAAGTCTCGTTGTTGGCGCTCTGGAATACCTTGAAGGACATCCAATGCTTCTCCTCGCAGAGCTATGACCAGCGCCGTTGCTTTCTCAAAATCGTTCCAGTTGTTTGCTTCTGCCGCTGCCTCGAACTGTCGTTTGTACACAGACCAGCAAACTTTTCCGTCGAAAGTCGGTGGTTTAATTCTAATCGTTTTCGCAGTGTCTTCGGACTTCACTTCACTAGCCGGTCTAGTGTTCTCGAACTTCTGTCTCATCTTCTCTACTTCCTTTTGTACTTCTTCTTTCAACTGATCTCTTAGTTTCTCTTGTGTCGTCTCCAATTCTTAACTTAACTCTTCTTGCACTTCGGTTCTGACTTCTTTTAACTGTTCTTTCAATCCTTCCTGCTCAATTTTTATTGCTCTCATATCTTCAATCAATTTTTCTTGACCTGCCTTAATTTCTACTTGGCCCGCCTTCATTTCTTCTTGTGCTAATTTCATTTCGTCCTGTCCAGCTTCCATTTTATTCTTCAATTCTTCCTTCATTTCTTCCTGGCCTGCCTTCATTGCCTTCATCATTTCCATTAAAGCCTTTATTTGTTCCTCCATTATTGCTGATTGTTTTCTTGTTACTGGCATAAGGCTTCAAAATTCTTCTTCTCTTCGGACCTCTTCTACGATCTGTCGCACTAACTTTCTTCGGGAATCTTCAATTCCCTTACTATCGCACTCCTGACACCAAATGTGACGTGTTCGGTCACAGAAAACACAATTAACAAAACAAAACAACGAGTTTATTTAATTACTAAAATTAATTTGACTACACTACAGTTATGAACAAGTCCGCACAATTTATTTCACTAAAAGTCACTTTTTAATCGCCGTTCCGGTAGACACTATTTATCGCTCTCTATGAACACTATCGCCTCTATGGTTCGCCTGTATCGCCTATCGATCGCTTTGCATCAGCTGTTACTGTAAACTGTCAACTAACTCGGTGTGAGTGTCTCGTCCACTTTTATAGTCTTCTCAGCCTTTTTCTAGGGTATTCTACAGCCGTCTAGTAATTCAATTGTTTTCCCATTGATCTTTGCTGGTGTTTTCTAGATGTATCAGGAAAGCCGAGAATATTCCTCATGTAATCAGGGAAGATGTTCATTAATTATGCTCACACCAACTTAATTGGCAAGTACTCGTAACAATATGAAGCTAGCACTACACATAGCGTATCTCGAAAAGGAAATGTCGCAGGATATTACTGTAAAGACCATAATTTGTCGCTGAAAGATGACACATTCAACGAATTTGTCGCTATTCATATCTTCAGCTGATAAGCGAAAGACTGCTGGAAAATCACCAAACAATTAATCAAGGAGTTCTTTGTTGCATTTGTTTTAAGAGATCGGATTTATTTACCGAATTTTTTAAATTAGGTTTTCCCTATTTCCACCAAGTTAGGCAACACGTTATCTTTCTAGAGTTTGATGGCTTTCCAGCAGTTTTTTTGTTTATCGGTTATCCTGCGACATTTCCTTTTCGAGATACGCTAAGTGTAGTGCTAGCTTGATATCAAGCTAGCATACCAGCTAATAATGGCTAAAACGGCACTGTTTCGGCACAAAGCCGATTCTTTGTATATAATATGTATTTATAAACTTCCCATTTAGTCATAGTTATGAATTGTAATATAGTTACGTTGTCATTAGGTTATTCATCTCAAACAGGCAGGAAACCAGATTAGGGTGTTATTGTATTCATTGTATTGTAGTATTAAGTTATTTTTCGTTTGCATTCTATTCAGTTCATTTAGTATTTCCAAAAATCTGGTTTCTTACCTGTTCTGTACATTCCATAGTATTTTATATTTTATTTAGGTTTAGCAACAACTCCTTATTTGGTGTGTATCATGCATCTGTGTACCCCATTTTGTGAACTACCCCCTTCCAGTTCAAGGGTGGTATAAATATCAAATATTTATTCATTTTTACATTATTATCAATTAATCATTCCATCATCATTCATTATTCAACATTCATTATTACAACAACATTACATCTGATTATCAGATAACATCAAACATTCAGTTCGCCTTTCCGAACTCAGAAGTAGTTCATTTTGAATTAGAGTCCACAGTACTCAGCTGAGAGTTTCTCTCAAAAACAGTAATTGTAAATATATACATTTAGTATATGTGTATATACATTTCCGTGTTTTATTACGGTGGTCCTTCGAGTTATTATATGTGGTACAGCAGTACACCCGTTGTGACGAAATTATTATTTTAATCCAATCACAACAAAAAACAGGCACGAACGACAAATTTTTGGATTTGGTATCAAATTAGCGACAAATTATAATGCAAGTCAGAAATCGGAAAAATAACTTTCTCGTGCTAGCTTGATATACGTTCATTTTGCCACAAACCCAGTAATTCATAGAAAAGAATAAAAAATTACAAAAGGTCAAATTTCAAATATATATAAAAAACTACAATCAAAGTCTCTTAATAGTGATACTAACCAAACAGTGAGGTAGTTAGGTTTCTATGATTATTTGTCATCTACATTCTTTTTTACGCAATATTAAATCTTACAGAAAAGTGGTGCACTGAAAAAAGATATTACCTATATTTTTCCATCTATCTATCTTCTTTAACATGAAATTAATATATATAAATGCTTATTTACACAAAATAAACTCATAATAAATATACATGTATTATTATTCAATATCTCGAAATCTCGATTCGAATTATCGAAGTTCGAGCATATGTAAAGCCTATTTGGTTTAATTGAAGCTTTCGACTGACAGTTCGACTGTATATTGTTAGAAAAACTAAAAAGACACTGTATACGTTGTACAAATATATCTATTAAGTTAAAATGATAATCCATAAATTTAGTTCATTTGTTCCAATTATTTTCATTTAACCTTTTTGCATAACATATAATGTATTTATGTTTGTTTGACCTAAATTATTAATAAACAAATGACGGAATCAAATTTTTACTCCAAAGGGTTTATCTATTATTACAGAATCGTTAATATTTGATAATAAATTAATAAAAAACATCAAATTCTAAGCCCTAAATATAAAATATCAGGGAAAACCATTACTAAAATAAACTGAAAAAAGGAAAGGTTCAGAAAATCTAATTTAAAGGAGTCATTTCCACTTCGGGACCTGCATCTTTATTGTCATTAAATCGCAAATTTTAATTCCCAGTTCGGAACCTATGACATATGTACTTGAGTATTACATAGCTTAATAAATTTATGTACCTACTTCTATTTACCTATGAGCCCCAACGCACTTGAATTCGGCCAAACATGTGAGATATACTTATTAAAAGTAGGTAAGTTAGAAATTTATACATTATGTATAACAGAATGACAAAACTACGACAGCATTCATTTCATTCCTTTTGCCTTTACATACCGTAACCTCAAAATCCTAATAATAATAATAAATCAAACAAAATCCTTCTTTGAATTAAAAAAAGGGAATCTCAGCCCACCTAAAAATGAAAATTGGACTGAAAACAGTTGTTAAAATTCCAATTCAGTTCTAAGATACGTCTAGGGGGTAGGCTGAAAATGATTACCTAGTGTATTGTTACAACCGCGATTCGATTTCTTAATTTTAAAAGAAGTCAAACTTAGCTCTTTAAAATCTGCTATTACCAACGAGTAATATTAAACTCATTTAGATTTATTTCCAATAATACCCACCTGGCTATATATGTATTTAAATAGTACCTACATAAATAAATTACCGATCGGTCCCGAAATGGAAACTAAAAATGCAAATATTATGCGGTTTATTTATCTTCTGATTAAAATTCATAATACGGTAACATGTTAAGTAAAAAGAAATAAGAAGTGCCACCACATGTTACCAAACCTAACTACGTGAAAGGGAGGAGTCCAACATAAAAGAAAACCACTTCCCGTTTAACAAAGTTTCTATAAATAACCTCCCAAACCGAAGATGCTCCATAAACTTGATATAATACCATTTTATTACCAGTATATCGCCATCTATTGCTAATTATGGTTTTCAAATATTAGGCATGGGCCTTATGAAAATATTTTATTGTTAAATTCAATGGATCGTGATTTTGAAATCGATAAGAAAGTGATAGACCGATACTGTTTACGAAATTAAAAAAAAAATACATACTTATATTATAATTTTAAAAAATAGTTTTTAATTTTTTCCTTCTTTAAACTTCATTAATATCACACTTTGCTAGACAAATCAAGTTATGTTAATTGAAACTTGTAAACAGGTTTATTTTTACTTATATCAATTTACACATTTTTAGTAAAATGTATATAAATAGTAAGTACAATACCTTTTATTTATTTATTTATTTACTAGCTATGCCCGCGACTTCGTCCGCGTGGAATAGTGACTTTCGGTAGCATTTAAAATTTTTTTCTTCTATATTTTTATTTTTTGGGCCGACGTCATTACACAAAAACTTTCATTCCTTACTTTTACCCCCTGTAGGCTAAAATTTGTACAAACTTTAAATGTCGTATTTATATCTAATCAAAAGCCTAAAAATAAGTTTCAAGCTTCTATCCTTAAAAATTACGGAATTTCCGCACAAACTCTCCTATTTCAACCCCTTACAACCCTTTTTTCGCATTAAAAAGTAGCCTATGTCCTTTCTCAGGCTCTAGACTATCTCTGTACCAAATTTCATTTGAATCGGTTCAGTAAATTTTAGGCGAGATTGTGTAGTATACAGACAGAGTTACTTTCGCATTTATAATATTCCGGGAATTCATTTTCATCGATTTTCCCATGAGAAGAAGATACTTTCCCGCGGTAAAATGTAGCCTATGTGTTAATCCAGGATGTCAGCTAACTCCATACCAAATTTTATTAAAATCGGTCCAGCCGTTTAGACGTGAAGAAGTAACAAACATACACACTCACAAACTTTCGCCTTTATAATATTAGTGTGATTTAATATAATTATCAAACTGTAGCAAACTACATTAAAAATTAAGAATTCGATTAAAATAAATAGTATTCTGTGCCTTTGTATTGTTTCTGCCATGCATTCAAAAACGATAGTATATTACAGGGTGGACCACTAAAAACGAGCCAGAGCTTTTGTGTAGAAAAGTTCAAATATTGAAAATCCCTTACTTCAACTGATCAGCCAGCTAAGATTTTTATACAGAAACGTTTAAATAAAAAGAAATTTGCTCTATAGAAATAATTTATGGTTTCGTGAATATTGAGAAGTAGAATCACTGTTGTTGAATATTTGGAAAATAAATCGTTATAACATTCCAATAATTTTTGTATTATGTATCTAGAAAAAAAAACCTTTCAAATGAAGCATCACATAACCCATTTTTCCTATAAAAAAGGAGAAAATGATGATTACTGTCTTTGAAATTAAAAAAAAGAATTAATAAAGTTCAAGAGATTTTTGGAAATTTAAATTTTTTTTAATTTTTTAAAGACCCATCAGCCTGTATATTAATTATAGCAACATCTACTTATTTTTTGGATATTACTAAATCTAATCACCAGAGATGTACCAAAATCAGAATTTTCAATATTCCGTACAAAAAATAGTCACTAATCGACTTTTAATCTATTTTATTATCTGTTTATTATAAAAATTAAAAATTAACTATTTTATCAACAGATAGTGCAGTTAAACAGCCCCCTTTTACGTATTTGTACATAATTAGGTAACTCTGTTTTCATGCTATTTAAAAAAAAATAGTAAAATATTCATTGTTTACCCTTTTGAATGTAAATGGTCTGCAGAAAATAACAATACAATAGAAAACTGATTAAAGAATGAAGCATGAAAAATGAATTGCAAAAATTTCGCACTTGTACCTTGAAAGTTGCCGGGTTAAAAAACAGATAATAGGTATCTATTATTACAGTCGATCAGTTTCGGAAAGAGTGTCAAATAAAAACGACGCGCAAAGTCCGTTAATTATGGTTTAAAGGTCATGAGAATTGCTACCATCAAATAATTGAAAAATAATAACAGAAGAATGATTAGATATTTTATGATGGCAAGTTACCAAGTTGAAATGTAACATATATAAATAAGAACATAATACCTACTGCAAACAACACAAGAAAAATATTCAATTTATTACTAGGCCAATTTGACTTAAAATAAACAGTAGCATAACAAAATCAGAACAGAAGACAAGAGTCTTATTTGGTAAAAAATCAAGCTGGTCAATTTTTAAATATAAATTGAGTAATTTAGGTAATTTATACCCTATCGCCACTAAAAAGAAATGTGGGGATCTCTAGATTGATTGCTAAAAAAAACTGTAGATACCTAATTGTAGCTTCATTACTATAGCCCAATACCAAGATCAGCTTTTTCGCATTCTGTATATCCAATTAATTTTATTGCTACCTGGAGACATTTTCAATCAAAAACTATAAAAAAATTATTTGGCTTATAAATAAATACCTACTGAAAATCAAGCATTAGTACCTCACAGCACACACGACAAAAAGATTTAAAAAAACAGGTGGGTGGGTACTCATCAATTAACGCTCTCTTTGTAGATGTTATTTATAAAAATTTCAAAAGACTGTGGCAAAAACTGATAACGTACAAGTAAGTACCTACATGTAGGTAATTAAAATTCAAGAGTATTTCTGTTTTTTAAATTAACACGCCAAAGTCCAATTGCTTATTTGCACGATAAGGAAACACAAACAACTGCTTAAAGTTTTCAAAATTACATCCGAAATAAAAATGGAAAATTTATACTCGTATATATGTGATATTTCCTTTTCAATTTTGGTTTTGGACTTTCCTGACAACTATTCGTGATGACAGATTAACGTCGGACGCCCTGTATATATATGATACTACTGTTTTAAATTATAATTTCTAATAAATGAACTTGTCAAATAAGAAATTATGCAAACGTCAATTTATTATTCTCACAACAGCAGATAATAATGAATAAGGGATTAATGGGCAAAACAAGAAATAGAAACAACAAAGAAACATTGCCGCCTAATTTAAAAGAAGTGGACATTAAGAAGATGACCAGAGATCAATTACAAACGTATATTGCATATATTTACGATGATACTGAAATGATCCGACAACACAAGGGTTTCATTGAAACTGAAAAAGCAAAATTAGCAAAAATGTTGGATTCGGCTAGAAAAGAATTGAAAGAAGTAAAAGAGCTCTTGAGAGACCGAAAATATAAACTTAAAGATATTTTGGAGAATAATCAAGCGGAGGAAATTAAAAATTAAACTGTATCTATTGTTATAGCCAAATCAAATAATAATAAAAAAATTGTTTACAACCCAGGTCCAAAATAATTAAGCAATGAACTTAATTAGGACTAACCATACGAAGAATCGACCTTACTACTCCATATTTAGACCTGTATCTAATCTAAGGTTAGGTAAAGATACTGTAAGAAAGAACAACACAAATTAAGTGAATGTTGTTGTTAAAGGGTAACTTATTAAATAGTGTGTTTCACTTTGATAATTGAAAAATCCATATTTTTAATGCAACATTGATTTCATTTTTCTTTTTTTGTTATATTGTACCTATAGATAAATATTCAGTGATGTGCATATTTTTAATGTAGGCTTTTTGCATAATACGTACCTATATCAAGCTAGCACGACAAAGTTATTTTTCCGATTTCTGACTTGCACTATAATTTGTCGCTAATTTGTTATCAAATCCAAAAATTTGTCGCTCGTGCCGTTTAGCCATAATCAGCTGGTATGCTAGCTCGATATAAAGCTAGCACAGTACACACAGCGTATCTCGAAAAGGAAGTGTCATAAGATATAACTGGAAAGGCCATAATTTGTCGCTAATTTGTCGCTGAAAGATGACACATTCAACGAATTTGTCGCTGGTCTTATCTCCAGCTGATAAGCGAAAAACTGCTAAAAAATCATCAAACAATTAACGAAGGAGTTCTTTGTTACACTTGTTTTAAGAGATCGGATTTATTTACCAAATTTTATAAATTTGGTTTTCCCTGGTCCCCTAAATTGGGCAACACGTTACTTTTCGAGAATTTGATGGTTTTCCAGCAGTTTTCGCTTATCAGCTGGAGATAAGACCAGCGACAAATTCGTTGAATGTGTCATCTTTCAGCGACAAATTAGCGACAAATTATGGTCTTTACTGTAATATCCTAAGATATTTCCTTTTCGAGATACGCTATGTGTATGTGATATAAAGCTAGCACACTAGCTGATTATGGCTAAACGGCACGAGCGACAAATTTTTGGATTTGGTAACAAATTAGCTACAAATTAGCGACAAATTATAGTGCAAGTCAGAAATCAGAAAAATAACTGTCGTGCTAGGACGTATCCTTTACATGCCCTGCCATATCTTATACAGAGTGTGTATAATTTAGATGCGAATTACGAAAAAATACCAATATGTTTAAGCACCCTATATTAACAGGATTTAACAAAATATCGATTTTTAACAAACGAAATGAAATTGAACATAAACAATAAATTAACTAAAATATTAATAACATTTTTTTTCTAAATTTTCGTGCTTTCTGTTGTCCTTTTTGTCCGACTTAAATACGTTTTTCTAATCTTCTTTGGCAATGATTCATTCATTCACCTTGGCGAGTTCCTATTACTAAATTAACTCGCACTCTTCGGTTAATATCTGCTTTAGTTGTTCCACAGTATTGCCATTATTGAATATTAACATATGAGCTTTCCAAAACAGTATTTCTCAACTCTATTTTAGTGGGTTCCTTTCAGGAAATTACCTATTTATTTATTTTATCTAACTCAATTTGATACTTACAATTAAAAACCACCCTGTATAACAGCAGATCGGCAAACCAGTTATCTTATAAATTATCATGGGAAGCTTATTTAACGAAATTGACAAGACGATTTGTTAAATATTTTACTAATATTTACAATTTTTGTGCCCTTATTTCTAACTTGTGATTGGATTTTTATCTTCGCTTAAAACCAAAGATAATTTTTTTATTAAAATCTCATGCAGTTATTTATTGAAAATGATAAATAAAGTAAAATCAATTCCGAAGAGAAAAGAATTTGAAACCAAATCAAATAACAATTTATTGAAAACCACCTTCGAAGAAGAATTTGTGAATGTAATGAATGGTAAATATACACCTGACTTTTCAAAAAGAATATCGAACATTACCAAAGATCATATAACAAAAATGACCAAATCAGAATTGAAAAAATCAATGGATGTTATATCAGAAGAGAGAAAAAAGATTATTAAAAGTAGAGAAAACCTCCTTAAAAATTATGATCAACTAAACAAACAACACGAGAAATCGTTTATTGAAGTGGAACGTCTTCGCAAAGAACGGATCGACAAAATTAACAAATCACGAGAAAGTCTAGCAAATTTTATTCAAGATTTAAGAAGTTCTAGAAAATCAAAATTCTAACATTTACAATTAGTCCCCATTTATTTTTTTTTGTACATATAAGTGATATAAATTTTTTATGTAATTAATATCAGGCATATATTTCAAAACAAAAAACTAAATTAATCGAAACAAAAGTTTTTCATGCTGTAGTGAATAAATTAAATTAATATCGATTTTTTAGTTTCTTTATTTTTATTACGATAACTCATTAAAGGTTCAAAAAAATTAAAATAACCTAAATAGGAAACGTTTTTCTTTGCATTAGGTTGGGTTGGGGTTGAGTTCTGAATTTTGAATATGGAGTTACTTTTGGGGTGCAAATTGCACTGTGTTGCATGTTATAAAGATCTCAAATATATTTTTCTATCATTTTAAAATAAATACAGTCTTAAAGTTATTTAATAAAGTTCACGTAAATTTATTATTCCGCCCCACCCCTATCTTTGAAACTGCTGAATCGTAAATTTTGAAAAAATTAGATAGAAGTTCTTTACTTGAGACAGGCGCCATTTTTAGGTGCCAAACATTGTGTTGCAAGCAATGGAGAAAATTGGAAAATTTATTTGTGTTTTTAAAAAAAAATATGGTTATATGTTGTGCTTATGACTGTAAATGTTGTAGTATACCTAAGAAAAAGAAGCAAGAGTCACGTTTCATAGGTAAAAAGAATTGCTTATATTAAGTATTGTTAATTAAAAAAAATCACGTTTAACTTATTTGAGGCTTATGTAGGTATAACTGAAAATACCTACCCAAGTAGGTAATTTATTAAAAAAGGTTTAATATTTTTTTTGTTGGAATGAGTTTCTGTTAATTTTCTCAAGAAAACTACTTTAAATGATCTAAGAAGCTGTTGTTGTCTAGAAATTTCCATTGGCGGCGTCACATTTTATAGTAAAAAATACAAAAAATACTGATGACATTTTGTTACAATAGGTTTAAAAAAAGATGTTTTTTGAAATAAAGTTTTTACTTTCATTTTAAATAATAGTTTAGTTGTATCAAATGTGTTTTTCTAAAAATTTTTTCTTTTTTCTAACAATTTAATTATATTTTTTACTACTAATTACTGCATGTTACGCTACTGAAGTTAACGTTTTGGTGCCAAGTGGTCTGAAAAAGGCATCGCCTTAGCATTGAAAATTATGATTTTCTTCTCTTCTCGTATCTAAGAAGCTCATTATCTTAAAATAATATGGTAAATCGTTGGGCAAATTTGATAATTAAAAAAGAGAAATGCAAACAAGGTACATGTGACAGTCAAATGAAAGGGCTTGAGTCTAAAATTTTGAAAAAAATACAGAAAACAGTTCTTATACGTTACATCTGTAAAGAAAGATGAGTTTAAAACACTTGCTAATTAAACGAATCTGCACATTATTTAAAATTCCCAATTTTGTAAACATAAATTAATAGAGAATTTAATTACCTAGCTAACTTTTAATTCAACAAAATAATGCAACAGTTTATACGTACTTAAAACAAGATTCAATTTTATCTTTACTTTATTTGCCGATTAGAACAGTTGTTTTTGTTTTGGCTATGATACTAATACGTGAGGTTTCTTTGTGACGTAAAAGTCTACAATACATTTTGTTAATTCCATGACACCTAATAATCCGATGAGAAAATTAAAATAAAGACTATCACTTAACATTTGACTGATTTGGTATATGTACTGTTTATTGCGCTCTTCTGGTATGAGCCAACTGAAGGTGAAGTCCAAAGTACACTGCCTGAGCAAAGTTCAAATGCTAATGTCGCTCGACAGACGTAATAACAAATTATCGGGAAAATTAGAGAATTACAAAACATCTACGGTTATGTTAGATCCAGCATGTCCTTATTTAATGTGATCTCCTTTCATTCATACTTGCACATTCGATTTATATACCCAAATGATTTATAATTAAAAATTCTGATTGGTAAATATACGAGGGAGTGTTCGATTCGAGAATTCTCATTGGCTGAAGTCAATGACCAACAACGCAACAAGCTTTACAAGATAAGAAAATAGGTTACCACAGGTTAACATATGTATTATGTATGGTCGATGTGCGAATTCTATGTTACAAACCTCATGTACACCGTCTTAATTAATAGATAAATTTAAAAAAATACAATTATTAAATTACAACCAAAGCAAAAAAAGTAACAATTCCGATGTCTTTTTTAATACCTAAGATGTAGATTATTCATAATAATTAAGTAGGTACATAGTATGTAGGTACTACATACGTATCACCTAAAATCCAAAATAACTGTCGTATTTAGGACAACTGTTTACGTTTCCAGTTAAAAAAATTATTCCACATATACCACTAAGGATCTGGGTTATAGATATAAAAAAAATAATATAAATAAACGTAGTAATTTGTTTGCTTACCTGAATATAATTAAATTAATTATGTGGAATATGAATGTAAACTAACTATTCATGAGCAACTCCAGTCTTTTTTTTAATCAACAATAATGAAATTAAAATCACATATATTTTACTATTATTTTTGACAAATATTCTCACGGGTTTAATTTGAAACGTTCACTCACAGAATACAAAAAACCGTACGCAAATAGTGTGAACACGATTTAATTTGTAATATACGAATTGTCTTCTATAGAGAACCGCAATTACCGATTTACTTCAACGTAAGTAGTCAGAAATAGAACTAAAAATTATTTCAAGAAGCAGAACAGCCAAATAGCAGCCACAACTCAGACAGGAACAAACATTGTCACATGTGAATTGTCTATCTTTCTTGCACATTAAACTTTTAACCAAATATGAAAATGCCAACAAGTTTATACGAAATTGTGACGTTTCATCAAATGATACGACCTTGATAAAGTTAGTTATTTTAAATTGAATTACATTTTTAATTTCATGCCGTACAACATTTACATCAATAACTACAATTAAGTTCTGTTTACAATCAGTTGCAGTGGCGTATCACTTTGCATTTTAAAGGGTAGGTGTATTTTTAAAATTAACCAAGCTCAAGTTAACCACATAATTAGAATTATACTGTAAAAATGAATTATCCGTAAAAGGTAATGGAGGTAAAAGTAAAGTTTACGACACACTCCTTGAAGTTAGTTTTAAATATTGCAATGTTGCCATCAGAACCTAAAGCAATTTAATAAACCCAAAAAATGCATTCTAAATGGTTACCATAGTAGTCAGAGTCACTTAACCTCAACATAACCTAACCTAAATTTTTAGTTTTATAATAAAAGCAGATTTTGATGTATTACGAAATCAGCTTCTAACAGGTTGTCTGAAACTTCCCTATCGCGAACTTTTTTATTATTTATTTAATAATTGTAGTTCTTTTTAACTGAAAAAGCTTTATCCGAGTCAGGGTAATGCTTTATGGATTATGCACTTATTATGGAAAACGAAACTGAAGTCAGCTTCGTTATGAAATGTACGCATGATCGGTTCGGATCAATAAAAGTGAATGACACTTACGAGCATGCTCACTTTAGGGCATATGACATGATATTTAATTTTGACAATTTATGTGACAGTGACAGTCATGACAGTAGTTGGACAGTAGTTGAACGTTTTTGTTTGTAACTAATTTAAAGCAAATAAAAAAATTAATTACATACTTTCCGACTTTAATATCGTATGCTGTGGACATGTTCTAGAATAAGTTCACGTTGTGCAAATTATCTGTATATTATAATAAGTTGTGTATCAAATAAAATTGAAATGGCTGGAGCTACAGGCGATCGTCATCAATATCAGAATAACGACACAAGCAGTGATACTGAAGATTACAGTGACGATAGAAGAAGACGAGTTTTCAAAAATCGAATGAGGTACTAATTTTAATCCATATTTTTTTATGAATTTTTTCTGTTACTCGTTAGTTTTAGTTACGGTTCCATGTCTAAGCCCAAACCGTGCCTTGTCCAACGGTCGTCATCACTAACTGATCAACGTTGCCATCCGTTGAGCTCACCTAAACCCTGCCATATTTCCTCTCGTAATGCGTAAGAATCTTCCTGTACCTTTTCTGTTTTAATATTTGTTTGGTATCTAATTTCTCAGATACATATTCATTATGTTTTAGTGAATTCAGAAATCGTTCAGTAACCATTGGACCATTAAAGAGCCAAAACCAACAAGGGACTACAGCGAATACAGCTTCTAGTGAAGATCGTGTAACGTTAGTGGTGGAGAACACAAGGTTTGTAATTGACCCTGCCATATTAGTTGCATATCCAAACACACTTTTGGGAAGAATGTTTACTTCTGGCATGGAATATACTTATCCTAATGAAAGAGGAGAGTTTGAAGTTGCTGATGGAATATCTGCAACAGTTTTCCGGGCCATATTGGAATACTATAAGGGAGGTATTATAAAATGCCCACCAACTGTATCTGTACAAGAATTACGAGAAGCTTGCGATTATCTATTGGTGCCTTTTGATGCAGAGACTGTAAGATGTCAAAATTTAAGTAAGTTGGTACTCATATATTTTAAAACTGGTAAAAATATTTATATACTAGCACAAAGCGAACCCCCTCAACCCTGTTGTAGATAATTGTTAAAAGATTATTCACATTTAACTGTTTCCTAAAAAACACTACTTTTTTATCAGTAACCTTTACTTTTTATTTTTTAATTATTAAAAACGTAATTGTTTATTTGGTTTTAAGGAGGTCTTTTACATGAACTATCTAATGAGGGTGCTAGACGTCAGTTTGAAGTTTTTCTGGAAGAACTGATTTTACCATTAATGGTAAACTCAGCACAAAGAGGTGATAGAGAATGTCATGTAGTTGTTCTTTTGGATGATGATTCGGTTGATTGGGATGAAGAGTATCCACCACAGATGGGTGAAGAATACAGCCAAACTGTCAACAGCACTGCCATGTATCGCTTTTTCAAATATATAGAAAATAGAGATGTAGCCAAACAAGTACTTAAAGACAGGGGTTTAAAGAAAATTCGTTTAGGAATTGAAGGTTTTACTTTATTTTATTCAATATTTTATATTATTTTAATTTTTATTTTTACCAGGGTATCCTACATACAAAGAGAAAGTCAAGAAAAGGCCAGGTGGTCGTGCAGAAGTCATTTATAATTACGTTCAACGCCCTTTTATTCATATGTCTTGGGAAAAAGAAGAGGCAAAAAGTCGCCATGTGGATTTTCAATGTGTCAAATCCAAAAGTGTTACCAATTTAGCTGAAGCAACTGCCGATCCAGCTTTGGAACTTGATGCAAGAGGTATTTTTTTTTATTCTTATTACGATTAGAAATAAATCAGTTAAAACATTGATATTAAAATGACGCAATTGACTTAAAATTTAAATTATTCAAATTAAAATATATTATTATTCACATAATTACTTATAAAATTTTAGGCAACCCAATCGGGGGTGTTTTAGTAGATCCTCCACCTTTACTTCCTAATGAATTGCCCTCGATGGGCATTGAAGCTAATGAAAATGGAGAAAATGAGGAAGGTGCTGTTGGCGGAGCTCCTGATCTCGACATTCCCAATGTCCCCCCTGATGAAACAAATGAAGCTTAATTTCGCACATTACATGTTTAATTTTAGTTGCTGTTTTGGTACGTAATATAATCATATCATTGCCCTGTGTGCTATTTTTGTCGAAAGCACAACCTTTATTATAATCTGATGATATTGTAGTGGCGAAAAAAAGAAACGGATGTACTATCTCAGATACGCACATAATTTTCGGTGGTTTTATTGTTGTTTGGGAGTAACGATGGCAATTGCCAACAAAGTTGGAGTTAGGAGAGTAAAATACGTAGGTATGAATAATTTACGTATTCGATCAAGCAACTCTTGCTCTTTAGGATGCTCAGTCGCTAATCGCGAAGCGACTGTGATGCTTTTAAGACGCATTTCTCCACTAATAGTTTATTCTCCTAACTCAGGTCTTCTTGGCAATTGCTTTAAAATCTGTGTGTTGCTAAGAATAATGCAGCACGCTATAAATTTTGGTTTTTTTTTTTTTTCTTTAGGATTACGAATTAACATTAATTCTAATTAGCCCTATTTTTTTAGCTAATTTTCAGTTTTATTAGGAAAACTTAGGATAATAGCCATTTATAGCCAATTCTTATAAAATTCTTCGTTTTTAAAAATTAAGTACCATATCAATATTTTTTTATTTGTTTTCATAATGCATCCTTTGTAGGATATCTCATCCATGTTAAATAAGAACACATTATTTATAAAGGAAAAAAATTTGGAGAAACAGAAATTATATTTTCTTTTACTTGATTTTACAAATATTGATGTTAATTAATCTATTTTTCCGACAACTTTGGCTTTATATCCAATTTTTTTCTAATTTGCTACACTATAGCGAATCTCGTAATGGAGGTCACTTTCGTCCACTTCCATGGTTGCTAAAAGTGCCTAATCGTTAAAATTTTATGGTCCACCTTTTCTATCTCGTAATATGCGAATTTTGTACACATTTCCTAACAACTTTTTCAAGCGAATGAAAATTGGAATTGAATTCTATTTGCTAGGAAATGACGAGCGGTTTATCAAAAGCGGCACAATTAACATTCAGAATTTTTATATTTTAGTTGTCAGAAAAAAACATGAGCGAGATATCCTGCCACGGCAGACTTAATTTTTGTTCTACGGCCTTTCTCACAACCTATTTTCATATTATTTCCATAAACTGCGTCCTTTCTGTTCACTATAAAGTAAAAAACACATTCCTTTATTACTTATTGGAGTAAACGTTAAGACTGAAAGCAAAACGTCAAAAAAAAACATTGATAATTTTTTTGCTCAAGTTAGTTGTATTGATGTATGATAATGTAAACTTTAAAAAAGTACATAATCGATAAATGTATGAATTTATTTACCTAATTCTGCTAGTTACATTTTACATCTTAATGTGTGTTTATTAATTAATAATAATATAGTCATTAAATAGAAAACGCAAGCAAGTTCTGAAAAACAACATTTAATAATTACAATATAATATAAAATGTACATGTCTATAAGTAATTGCTGTATAAAATTATCAAAAGACAAAATAGAAATTGTTTTCCTTATTAACTTCATTACTGTGTTTGGTAAAATATTGTTAACTAGTGTGTACATGTTTGATATTGCAATTTACACAAGTTTGATACTAATTTTATTTTTAGTTCAATTTCAAATTTATGTGCAGCTTACTTTACAATATAGAAAAAATGGTTATTTTTGTTATAAATACTTTTTTTGATTATCACTTTATTTCTATAATAAAAAAATAACGTTAGGCTATATGTTTTATCAAAATTTTGCAACAGTTTTCTTGATGTTAGATTTATTACTATAAAATTTTATACCTGATGTATTTACTATCCAATTGCATAAATAAAGTGTTAAATGTTATTTATTTATTTTTTTAGTTATAAAAATTCTATCCTGTACAACGGAGCTTCTATTTATTCATTTTAAAGAAATAGACTATACATATTTAACTGGAGCTAGATAAAAATGATGGTTTTATTTTCAAAACACATGCCAGAAGTTAGGCCTAAAAGTATGTTTTCTACACTTAACACCATTAGGTCTAATATTGTGATAACTTTAATTAGATAAAACAGCTTCTGTAGTGCAATTTAGCCAAATAAAACGAGACTAAATGTCTCTAAAGCATATTAAATAACTAAACTTTGAATTTAAATTACATAGATGACAAAAGTAATTCTTTAAATATATAATAAATCAGATTTTGCTTTAACATTTTTTTGAATATATGGTAAATAAAAATATTGTTTAAATTATAATCTTAACATAATCATTATCTTTTTTACTTAATCCTCCTAAACTTATTAATGTTGACACTCTTGAATAAGAAAATCATTATCCAAAACTTAAACTATTTGTGTTAGAGCTGCAAAAAGCCTTAGTACTTTGCCCTTGATAATATGCTTCTAATCCGTTTTAAGTCCTGTACTTCAAGCCACATCTTGATAATGTATTTCAAAATATAATTTTGTGCTCTTTCAAGTTCACAAATCCTGATATTAATTTTCAAAGTAATTATCAATTCAAAGACTGGATTTTGGGACTTCAAGAATCAAAGCACTATAAGTAATGGTTTAGGCTTAAAACTCTACTAATAAAGGCTTTGTCCAGCTCTGGTTTGTGTACCTAAAGAATTCATACATGTCAATTATTTTATTCCACCCACAGCAAAATTCAGTTTGGAATGGTATAATTTAAAGGAAAACTACATGTCCTCCTGTCAGCTTTTTTCATTCGCTCCCAATGGTTCTTGTAATCTTATACAATCAGTTACAATCTTCCATTTATCACCTTGGGCTGTTATCATGAAATTTTGTTGAAAATTTTTTGGGAGCTTATCCTGATATTTTACAGTCCCACTAACTTGAATTAAAAAAGTCAATTGTCCATTAACAGCAGATTCTAAAAAATATAAGGCATATGTGATATCTTCATGAAATTGGCTTCAAATATTGCAATACTGCCAATATAACTTAAAGCATATATTATCCTCCCTTGTTTTGCTTAAAACAATATAAATAATCTGTAAGACTAATAGGATATTCAGTTTCTTCCAGAAGTTTCTGCCAGCAGAACAAAATCAACTTGAAGTAGAGTAAAACCCATTCTATACATTATTTTTAAGTTTACTCCTACATGAATGGTCCTGCTGACAGCAATTTCCAGCAAAAATCAATACTGCTACGAGTTTAAAATATCTTTGATTATATAAAGACTAACCTGGTATGACTTGAGCATCTAAAGTAATTACGGTGTGGTCTGTAGGAGGAAGCTCCATAAAAAACTTTTGAATTCTTTCATTACCTGCTACACCATTACCATTCCACACCAGAAGTCCACTGTCCAAATACAATTTAGACATTAACTATAAAGTGTATATTATTAAAGTATATAATGCAATTAATAGCTTAATAAACTTACATGACGTCGTTTATCTAGGCTTTCGTAGTATAATTTTGTAAATTCTTCCGCTGTACGACAAGCCTGATCAATTTTTGATTTTGTACTCTGAAATTAATAAGAAACGTTATTTTCACGACTAAATACTATATTATTCCTATCATTTACCGAGTCCATTTTCTTTTGTGTTGTTGCTTGAATAAGTTAATAGAAAAATATTTTTTGTAATAATTACAATCAGCAACGAATGTAAACAATTGAAAGCATTTTGCACAATTTTGCATATTAGGTTATGTAGAATTACCGTTAAACCCATTTACCATTTAGCCGAGAAAAAAATATATTATGTATTATGGATATTGAAATATTTTTATGGATTATATCAACTGGTGTTCCAATGAAAAATTTAATGTTCCGTCACTGCTATTCCTAAAATTAAACTTCAAAAATAAAAACAATGAAAATAAAAACTGCATAAAATTGAAATTTCTAACAAATTATTAATCATAAATAACTAGATTAATTACTACAAATATTTTTTATTGTTTCATTTTTGATTTGTTAACATTTTCTGAAATTTATATTAAAAAGTTCGTTATGTGGTCGTTTTAAAATAAAATTCCAATTTAATCACGTGATGTGATTTGCAAGTTAAATTAGTTTTTTCCTTAGACCATAGGTTTTTTCTTTATTAGTATATTATGGCGGTAAATAAAAAGTCAATGTACCGAAATTTGAAATGCAGTCTTTGTTATAATGAAAATATGTTATAGGTATTTTTGCGATGTTTGCGCAGTAGGTATTTCTAATACCTATATACATTAAAAATGAGCTGAGAGTTGTTCCGACAAAAAACACAAACACCTTTCTAATTTCTCCACGTTCATTTTTTGAACAATTGCATAATTTTTTTAATTTTTATAATTAATTAGAGATTACTGCTTTATAAAATAAAATTTAAAATAACAAAATAATATTGCAATTTGCATTTTCATAAAGAAATTTTGTTTTGTCCAAAAAAAAAGCACTTCGGGTTCCAAACATCTGTCGACGTTTGACGATCAAAAAGCGCCATCTATATTGTCAATGTTAAGAATACCAAATGGAGTCTAATGGAGTCGATTTAATCACAAATTAGTAAAAACTGGTGTGATCGATGAAAATCAGCGTACGAAATGGTAATTTTCCAACAAATTTACATGCTGTTTCTGTTAATATAGTGTTAAAAGAAGTGCTTCAGACTCGAAAAGAGCGGCAATTGCAAATGTTTACAATGTAGACATGGGAGCCACCTCTACTTATGCTGTTTGTCACTAGTGGCTAAAACATTATACACAATCGACTTTTGTTAAAAACAAGTGCAGAAATTGTAATTCTGAAATAAAACAAGTACTGGAAACTAATTACTTCCATCAGGAATGTTACCCCAATGTTGTAAATGAATGGTGTAGCCAAGGGCAATTTGGAAATCTACTTAAACTTTATCATTTTTCAAAATATAAGGCTTGAAAAAACCAGTGGAGAAAACTAACACAATGAAAAAGTCTGGATACCTGTTTGTAACTTAAGTTGAAATTCAACTGGGAAACATTAAAACTGCACCTCAGATTCACTACCTTCAATGTATATTTTGATCAGTTAAAGTAAATCATGTAGTAAGTACCTACCTATCTTCATTTCTAGCTGTGCTTTTTTATTCTGTTTATTTGTTAAATATTTAGATACAATTGCAAAAATAGTTTTCATATGCAAACAAATGTTAGGTTAAGATTCTTTTAAAGCAATATAATAAATATTGAATAAAGGGTTTAAAAACAATTTATTGGTTTTAGGCTGTGCAGTCTAGCTGTCTCCCCTGCACTATTTAAGTGCAATGTCCTATCGAGGTAAACGGCCTAACCGTTCTGAAGATGGTGCTGTTCCTGCTAAACGTCGGAAGGTAAATTCCTTTTCCTTCCTGTATGGTATTTATTATATTTAAAAGCAAAAAGGGACACATTTATATTATACAACTACAAAACAAATATCCTTTTTTTATTAATTTGTATAGAGTACATAGTTTACAGTTTAATGGTGTTAAGTTAAATTTAAAAGTGTGAGTTTACCACAATAAAATAGAATTGAAGTCGAAGCTGGACAATACCTTAATGCTTTGTGCTTGAAAATGTGCTTTCAGTCCTTTCAGAATGTACAAGCACTGTACTGCAAGCCTTGTTGTGTACCAATAGTAAACAGTTCATATTGAACACTATAGTAGTATAGTTGGTCCTGGAAGCTTAACTGCAAACATGACACATGATAAAAATAGTAAATGGTATTCGTCCCTGGTACAGGGATGACAGAGTTTACTACAGCACAATTGTTTAAAATATTCTGCTTTACCTACATTCCAATTAGGATATAACACATTGAAAATAAGAACTATTTATATTTCAAAAATTTATCTTTCATAATAATTGGTAACTGAGGGTCATTGCATTTTAAAATGTAATCACAGCTTCAGTGTTCAAAGCAGTTTAAGTAAGGCATGTGGCTCTTTTAATAGAGGCTTTAGCTAGCTCTAATAGGAATTGACATTAAATTTTAAAAAGTTCAAAACTGTAACTCAAAGGCACTTCCTTATTATTGTAATTTTTGCTGCTCTGAATAATAGTTGTACTTTAAATGAAAATACAATTTAAGATGAAAGGTTGAGGGTCCATAAAGGGGTTTTTAGACCCTGAAAATAAGGAAAACATAAGATTAATAACATATGTGTAATTTTTGCATTTAATTATTTTAGAATATGTATTTTAAGTATTCATCTGTATAATTTGTATTTGTTCCCGTGGGCTCAAAGATTCACATTTTTTTTAGTCAAAATTGTTTCATTTTAAATTATTTAACATATTTTTTTTGTAATACTTAGGTAATTGAAATAATTATGAAGTACTCTCTGAACAAGTTATACATAAAGCTTTTTAACTTATTTAAAGTCAATTAAATGAATACTCACTGAAAATAAGTTAAAGAACATAAATATTGTAGTCCATTTTTAACCGAAATACCAGTGTTTATTTAAAAGAAATATTTTATTTATATAAATTACTTTTCATTCAAGTTTGAAAACGGTTTACTGTCTTTATTATTTGAATTTAAGTGAGATGCAGCTAGATTATCTTTTGTTTTTTTCTTATTTACCAGATAAGAAGATGTGAGTTTGATTACAAACTGTGCATGCAACGTTTTTGAATCTAATTAACTGAATGCGATTTTTTGATATTAATAAGTCAAAGGTTAAAAGGTTTTTGTTAGAAGAAATATTTATAAGGCCATTCTTCTTTGGATTGTATGCGTGCCAGATAAACAAAATTGAATTTTAAATCTGCATATGAAGAGGAACGGTTAATTATAAAAGGGCCCAATTATTGTATGTACATACATATTACAATTTTGAATGTTTTAACTTTGTTTATTTAAATTATATAAGATTTAAATTTTTAAAAGTTCGAAAATCTGTAGAATAAAGTAACATCTATCGTTGCAGTTGTATCTATGTCATAAGGCTTTATAAATTAAAAGTAAATATACTTTCTTGTAGCGGCCGACGGCGGAAGAAGAAGAAGCGGCCTCCTTGGCGGCTGCTGCTGCGTGGCAACCACGACCTTTTAATGACTTGAAAGGCATCTACAATCGAACAGTAACGGAAGTTCCTGCAGAACTATTTCGTAAGGACTTAATAAGTGCCATGAAGTTGCCCGATTCAGAACCGCTCGCGTCCGACGAATATTGGGTTATTGTCGACCAGTGGAAGCAGGAATGGGAACGGGGTGTCCAGGTTCCTGTCAATCCTGACTCTTTGCCCGAACCATCAGTCACGGTTACTCAATGCGCAAGCACAATCAAGCAACATCATGAGTTCAGAATGTGAGTTTGTTCTTCTAAAACAAACAAGAAATTATTTTATTTCTTTAAATGTTATAAGTACATCAAATATGTTGTAAGTTTTGGGAAATTTTAACCTGTCACTAACAGAAGCCCTTGAAACTTCAAACTCCAGTTTTGTGTAACAAACATGTTAATAATATTTTTCAAATTCTAGGCCTAAAAATAAGTACATCAGGATTACAAAAGATGAGAACTTCAAAGTCGATGAGCATGTGCTCTCTAATGCACCCGCAAAAGCTGAAGCTGCCTGCTGTTACGATCTGGATGAATGTGATGTAGCTTGGTTGAAGATTCTTAATAGTGAACGAGCAGCAGCTGGATTAAATCGCATCACCGAGGAACAACTCGAAAGGGTTATCGAACGGCTTGAAACCTGCTGCTGGGAAAAAATCCAGTCTATTTTACGAAACGAAGAAGGCCTCGGAATTGAATATGATGAAAATGTTATCTGCGACGTTTGTCGTTCTCCTGACTCCGAAGACGGCAACGAAATGGTTTTTTGCGACAGCTGCAATATTTGCGTACATCAAGCCTGTTATGGCATTACGAGTATCCCAGAAGGTCAATGGTTATGTGGCACATGTGCGACTGGTTCGCGACCTGACTGTGTTCTCTGTCCGACGAAAGGAGGTGCCATGAAAGCGACACGATCGGGTCAAAAGTGGGCGCACGTTTCTTGCGCCCTTTGGATACCAGAAGTCAGTATTGGCTGCGTTGAGAAAATGGAACCTATTACTAAGATATCAAGCATCCCGGCCAGTCGTTGGGCTTTAATTTGCGTACTATGTCGTGAACGTGTAGGTGCGTGCATTCAGTGTTCAGTAAAAACGTGCAAAACTGCCTATCACGTTACTTGCGCGTTTAAACACGGACTCGAAATGCGCGCGATTATTGAAGACGAAAATGCGGACGATGGAGTTAAGTTGCGATCGTATTGCGAAAAACATAGTAAAACGACGAAAAAAGAAAAGTGCTCAGCTGCAACAGGAACTTCCGACGACGACGAGAGCAAACGAAAAAAGCGCAAAGATATGACATCGGAAGAGAAGAATCAGGCAAGAGCAGCACGGCTTCACGAGATCGAGGCAGAATTCGACAAACACGTGACTATAAAAGATGTCGTTATGCAAGTTGATGTTGATGTAGAAGCACTGCAGTATATTTATAACTATTGGAAGCTCAAACGAAAAGCAGAATTTAACAAACCACTACTACCACCTAAATCGGAAGATGTTGACATGCTCTCGCATAAGCAGGAACAAGCGGACATCGAAAAGATGAAAATGTTCGTGCAATTACGTCAAGATCTCGAGCGCGTTCGGAATTTGTGTTATATGGTTAGTCGACGCGAAAAATTATCCAGGACGTTTTTCCGTATGCGCGAGCAAACATTTCACAAACAGGCTGCTGTACTTTCCGCGGCGGGAAGTTCTTTGTCTTCTTCTATCGAACAAGCCGTGGTAGAAGCCAATCATGGCCCGTCTATATACGATCGCTTGTATTCATATGACGGTGCTGAAGATCATACTAAAGACTTTGATCTCCTTCTTGCCCGAATATCCGGTCGGAAATCGCCGTATGATTCGAGTGACGAAAAGAAACGGCCCGAGTTCAACGGTGTACTTAAATCGACGAAAGACAATCCGTATAAAAAACTATATTTTAACGGTTCGTCGAAACGACGTAGTGTGAGTTTATACGGGAGTAGTTCAGGTGCAAGCAGCGCTGATGAGCGACCGAAAGAAAGCAAAATTGAACTCGTTCGAACAAGTTCCGAGGATGAAAAACCATCTCCCACACCACCTCCAAAACGGAAGGCGCGCGTCGGTCGGAAACGAAGTGAAAATAGTAATAAGGTGAGAAGTAAGACTCTTGGTGTAACTTACTCACAACGACAAGATAGCAGTAGCGAAGACGATGAAGATAAGCAGCCTCCTAAAAAAGAGTGGAACCGATCGCGATTGCATCAAATGGAACGTGAACTCGGTCTCTCAGGAACCGACAGTGATGAATTTATCACACCTGTTCAATCTTCAACTACTAAATTCGGAGAATCTCAAAAGGCGAAAGCCATTAGCTCGATTTATTCGGACAGCAATAGTAGTGGTGCTAGTTCGGATGTTTCAATGAAAGACGATCGATCGTGTGGTGCTACCAATGAAGCTTTACAAAATAAACTACGTACAAAAGCTGCGATGAAAGAATTTTCACAAAAGGTCGCCAAGAATTCAGCGAAAGATAACACACCACCAGACGGAAAGAAGAAAACGAATATAGGGCGTGTAAAGAAAAAGGAACAATCACCTTCCTCTTTAGATAGAAAGAAAGACTATGTTCCGTCAAGCATGATTGTGCCTCAACGGCAAGCGGCGAAGAAAGCCTCCGAAAATTTGAAAGCTACTACTGGAAACAGTCGAGTGAAAGAACAGACAATACCAACAGAACAAGGAAGTAAAACTCCTACCACTTCTCCGACCGTCGAACCAGAGAAGTTGAAAAGTAAAGTTAAGCCGGTTAAGGCTCTAGTTAAAGAAATTAAAGGTGCTATGAGAAGAGATGAGAAGACTTCGCAATCAGATTCCGAAAAAGAACTGGAAAAAGACGACGTTCAAGACGCATTATTGGCTTACGTGCCTCAAAGGCAGGCAGCTAAAAAAGCGGCAGAACACATTAAAAGTGGACTGGGAACCAAGCAGCCTGCCACTGTGGAGCAACTTGACACTGACAAAATAAAGAAAGATACAAAAGAACAAGATTTAACAAAAAACAGAAAAGAATCAGAAAACAAAATAAAGAAAGAACAAGAATCCGTAAAAGAACTGATAGTAAAACCTGCAAAAATTCTAATAGAATCCAAAACCAAGTCTTCCTCAAGCAGCTCGTCTTCCTCTTCAACTTCATCATCAGATTCCTCTACTAGTTCTAGTTCAGATAGCGACGAACCTTCTCCTAAAATTCCGCCTCCCTCCGATAGTGTGGCATCCTCTACATCAAAAGAACAATCTAAACGAGCTACCGCTAAGGATTGGCCCTTTCTTGACAAGGGATCACACTCCGCGGCGTCTAGCAGTTCCTCAAGTTCATCTGAATCAAGTCGATCTTCATCTCCCGTTAACCAATCATCATCGTCATCCACAGTTAAGGTACCGGAATCCAAACCTATCTCTCGCCCAACCCCCAAACCATCCAGACGACCTTCCGATAAGGGCACTTCGTCGCCTTCTGAAGGAGAGAAACCACCGAATACCTACAACGCAAATGCAGGAGGAAAAGCTTCGAGAGGAAGATCGATCACATGTAACTCACGTGATCGGGCCAGAGATATTCATGGCCGGTCTCGAAATATCTCTAATAACGAGTCATTGGAAAGGGAACAACGAGTTGAAGCTAGGGAGAGAAAACCAGCATGTGATCGGAAAGAGCACCATGAAAAGAAAGAAGGATCTCGAACAGGCAACTTACTCTCTCCGATCAGGAAAGAAGATAAAAAATTAATAGATGATAATAAAGATAGAAGAAATGAAAGCGATAAAACAGAAAGTAGTGTTTTAAATCTAGAAAAAGAGATTTTAGAGAGAAAAGCGGGTCGAGAAGCTACAATATCTAATAAATCAAAATCCACCCTCGACCGATTGTTAGATAAAAAGATGGATAAACAAGCATTTATTACAGGAGATAAACAAAAAGTAAGGTCATCAGAAAAAAACAAATCTCCTGAAAAATCTAAGTCGCCCGAAAAAATGAAGAGCCCAGTGAGATCTCCTGAGAAAACAAAATCTCCCGAAAAACAAATGAAACTTGAAAAAGAAAAACCAACAAGATCTGCCATTGAACGTAGAAAGGAATCTCTTGAGAAACAGCCTCCTTCTAGTAAAAAATTGTCCGTTAAAAACAAAAGCATAGATGAAATATTTTCTGATAAAATTAACACAGATAAAAGTAAAATTGAACCCAAGAAAGCTAGAATACCAACGAAAAGTAGTAAACCATTTGAAGAAGTTGTTCCTAAAACAAAGGGAGTTGACGATAACCAAAAAGAGAATATTCATATAAGACAAATTAGCAATCAAATTAATGAAAACAAGAAACCAGTAGAAGAGCCTATTCACAAAGTGGTAGACGATAAAAGAACAAATAAGATGGCATATACTAATTCGCAAAATAAATTAACGTTATCTCCGCAGTGTTTAAACAAAGACACTGATTTACTTAGTTTCGATATTTTAGATGATGATGGTTTCGGTATTTCCAAAGATGAAGAAATATCTAGGGCTCCTCTTTCATTTTCATTTGGCAACATTTCTTTATTTAAAGAAGACACGAAAGAAGACAGCGCTAGAGAAACTCTTAATTTAGTAGAAAAATTGAGACTGGAACTATCGAAAAAGTCAACCGGTTGTGATATAGACGATACTATAAGTATTGCATCTAGCAGTAGACAAGAAAGTGACAGAATGGAAACTGATCAATTAATGTCAAGCGAAACTCAAGAACCTCAAGAAATTATAGACACACTTCGTAAGGAAGAACAGCTCCATCCTAAACCGCCCCATGTTAATTTGGAAATGAGAGTAGAAGTGTCGCAGACGCCTGTGGAAGCATTTGAACAAAGAAAATGTGACGAATCGACATTTCAGTATTCTTGTGCGGTTAACGTTCCTCTAGAATCGGACAAAAATCTCTCAGCAATGACTCGTAGTCATTTGGACCCAACTTGTCATCCACATTTAGAATCTGCTCTCAGTACACATTCGGAAAGATGGATCCCACCGGCAGAAACTTATCCCCCACAACCCAATAATTATATCGATCAAAACAATATGTCAGTTGGCGTCTCTCAACGATATCTCGAACAGTATTCATCGGCGGAAGCTCCACATCATCAGTCATTAGCTCCACAACTGGAATTAAGAGTACAAGAAGAACTGCATAAGGGTCAATCACCAATTGTACCTGACAGACGGGTTTCACAAACACCTTTCCTCGAACAATCATCAATGGATTGTATGCCTAGTCCATCACCATATGGTGACATACATCCTCAAGCAAAATGGGCCGACAGCCAAATTATGCCGGCACGAAGATCGTCTTCCAGTTCTGTAACATCGACGTCAAGTTCATGTTCACGTCGCAATGACAATATGGAAGAAGAAATTATTAAGAGACCAGAAATAATACCAATGAACCACCCTCCACTAGACATGCATTTCGGTGTATTACCAAATATGTCGTTTCCTCCTACTCCTTTAGATCCCTCATATCCTCCACCATTTTCGGAAACATCTCAATTTGTCAGTCCAGTAAGTTTGTTTCCTCCGCCACCAAATATGAACACTCAGATTCCATTTCCTTCACCTGGTGCAGCAATGTTTCCACCCACATTTGGAGCTCCGTTTTCTGCTCCGCATTCTGTGATACCTTCCTTGTCAAAACCATTAGAAGATAATATGCGATTTTCTTCAGCGTGCACAGCAGCATTTACCTCGTCTCAGCGAAATATGGAACTCATTGCAGCCATGGTAAATGCTCCTCCGCCAACTCCAAAAGAATCGTTGATAGACGAAGATGAAGAAGGCATTCCAACTTTGACTGAACCTCATCCGGATGCCACGTTTCCTCCTACGACAGTTGAAGAAAGTACTTCGCCAGCACAGAGTAATAGCACACCCAGTGCAAATCACATAGAACCGTCACCAAACCCTTCGGTAAAATCCAACAGTTCTGCCGGTAAAAGATCTCCGAGTAAACCAACTCGATTTTCTGCTCGCGTCACATCTCAACAACAGAACAAATCACCAACAAAAAGCCCAGGAAAGAGTCCTCGACAAGAAAACGCAAGATCAGCTAGTTCCGGCCGTGGTCGTGGTGAAAAACGAGGCAACAATAAAGCAGTCAGAGGCGCCAGCAGAGGTCGGGGAAGAGGTAGAGGAAGAGGCCGAGGTATCCAGTCGCAGCACAGTGACTTTTCACTTGGATCGAATAACACAATTCACAACAAATTGGTAGGAACTGTGTATGATTTGGACTTTGATGAAGATATTTCTAATGAAAATATGGCCGACTTACGAGCAATGCGAGAAAGAAGAAAATCCGCCGATATCCACGACAGAAAGTCAGATCTCTCAAATATGTCCCGAGACTCATCACAGTCACCTAAATTTACTAGTCCATTACATTCTTCACAAAAGAGTAGGGCATATGTGGCAGATTTGAGAGATTTGCGACCGCCCACTCCCATAAAAGATGTCCCGCAAAAGCCGAGTTCTCCCGTACATGCAAATGATGTTACGCAAAGCTTCTCAGATATTGTGCAGCCCGTATTGCCCGGACCTGTCGACATGAGAACGTATAATAGCAACTTCGAATCGAATACATTTAATGAAACGAACTTATTGAATGCATTCGCTAGTGGTACTGCCGAATCACAACCGCATGAAGACATAGATGAAGATTTTGAAAAAGAATTCCAATCAGCTTTAACAGCCAGCAAGAAACCTGAAGAGCCGGTTGTGCCCGAAACAGCCAATATCAAGGTATCACTATCAGATTCGCGCAACCAATTGAAAGTTAAAATTAAAGGTCCTATAGCCAATTACACATCAGTGTCTAGTTTGCCTCCCACAACGGCTGATCCCATTTCAGTGTCGAGTATTTCATCTATTCCTACAATTAACAATGTAATTTCAAATGCAGCCGTTGCAGTGAACTCGGGTACATCTAATTTACGACGTATGCGCAAGAAAGAGCTGTTAAGGCAATACTGGACACAAAACATGAACATGGACGATCCCACTGGCATTTCCGGTATAACATCAGCACCCGTTGCACCTCACATTAACCGTACTACAATAACTATCCCTAAGGCTGTGGCATCCATGACAAGTATTCCAACCCGCGATGATTACCGGGATTATAGGACAGGCGCTGACGATATTATCGATACAAAGATAAGAAAAGAGAATAAAACAAGGCAACCCCTTTCGCGCGAACTGAGGCAACTTGACTTATCTCTTGATGACGATACAAGTCATGAAAGGAGAAGAAGTGTCGGTTCAACTGGAAGTAGTGTGTCTGTTTCGACAAGTATGGACTCGGGCCTATCGAACAAAAGAAGAGGCAGACCAATCAACAAAACGCCACAACCGGCTCCAAAACTAAAAATAAAAATCAGCAGAAACAGTATTGTAGGTGCAAGTCGTTTGGACGAAAAGAAGGATAGGATACGTCCCCCTAAAAAGAGACTAGCTACAATAACGCAACCGAGTGTAGAAGATTTGAAACGTGAAAGCATGAAGTTCCGGAAAAGAGTAATGGCCGATTTCGGTGAAGAACGAAAGAAAAAGAAAGATAAACATAAAAAACGGAAAGAAAAGCAAGAAGTGCAAATCATTCCAAATGATGGAAACAATTCTACAAAACTTATAATCCGTTTTGGCCGAAAACCGGACGGTGAAAATGATAGTAAACGGACTTGTGCGAATAACGATAAGGACAAAGACACATCGTGTGTGAAAAACGTAGATAATCTCGCGATCAATCAGGATTCGCTAGTAAACCCTGTTGTACTAGACGAAAGTGAGAAAGAATGTGGCGGAGTTTCCGCTTTACGTCAAGTGCGACCGGTGAAGGTGACACCAATCAAACTGAAACTTTCTCGGTGCCAAGAAGGATCTGGTTATGTGATGAAAACTGAAAATCCTCCTGATCCTGAACCTCCAGACAAAGGAAGCGAAACGAAAAAAGCGCCTTCACCACCTCCCGATCCACCACCACCGCCGCCACCTCCGCCAACGTTGAATGTCATCGAAAACGTTCACACGCCCACACCCCTAATTCTCAATAAAGACTGTGAAGTTAGATGATAAAAATTGTATAATATTTTAATAGGGTGATAAGGTAAATTAACTAATTGTAAATTCAGGCGACCAGTGAATTGTACAAAAATACGCGAATTGAAATAGAACGGAAAAGATGCAGATTCGAGACGTGAGAAATATGAAAAGCGTGAAAAAGAATATGTGTCACTCGTTTTAGCCGTTCAGTTCGTTATAAAAATTGCCGTCAGTTGGTTGATAAAAGGAAAAGAGAAATCGAAAATCGTATGTGTGTATGCGAAGAGTGAAAGAAATGGAAGTGTAAGAGATGCCGGGCTATAGCAAATTGTCGTCGTATAATTTTTGTGTACAAACGTCAATTACGGACACAACCTTGTATTAATATTTTTGTATATAATGTAAGTTATGACCCTTGTGAATATGAATAGCGTTAATTTATATATAATTAATTAATTGAAAATAATTAACATGTGTTGACAATTTTGATAGCTAGATCGTTATAGATTCATCTGATATTGTACAAGGCAAATGGCTGCGTGCAGTTCTTTTCTTTTGTAGCGATTCGTATATGTACATATACATACCTAACTACTATTATTATTTTATTGTTGTGAGAAGCGTTATTATGTACAGTCTTTTTTATAATAATTATTTGGGCGTTGTGACGCCACCACGACGCTTTTTTAAATTAAACTTACGAAGAGATTTTATTATTAGATAGATATTTTATTTTTTTATTAATGTGGAAGTTTTTACACCGTATATTTGTGTTATGTATGTTTTTTATACAAGTATTAAATGCACGAGCCATTTGTTTGTTCCATGTTACTCCTTATAAATAATATTATAAGAAATAAAATCGAAAATATTGAATTTAAACAAAATTTGTTTTATTTTCTCAATTAAACTCATTCACAATTGTATTATATACATGAATTTTGTAGAAAAGTAATGTAATTCACTTGAGAATTACAAATATATCAAATTCAAGCCTTGAAAAGTAGAAGGAAAAAAAATGTGTACCCCTGGTGGGACTCGAACCCACAATCCCCGGCTTAGGAGGCCGGTGCCTTATCCATTAGGCCACAGGGGCGTTGGAAACAAAATTGTATATACACATATTTTAAAGAGATTTATTACATTCTTTTTTATAAATAGGAAATTACCTCTAAAAATATATAAGAACAATATATCTATTATTATATTATTAACAAAACAGTATGCTTATACTCATTGTAAACAACCGACGTTGAGATTTTATCTATTTAAGATCGGAATTTTCCAGAAATTTCGAGGTCAGTTTTGTTGGACGTTCTACAGGGTAGTAGGGGTAGTAGTTTTTTCGAAGTTCGTAAGTGATATTGAATCATATTAAGTGTTAATTAATAAAAGTGTGATAAGAGTAAATACAATTATTGAAACAGTTAATTTCCAGGTGAGTTTTTTCTGATTAAACATACTTTGTATAGTTAAAATTAAAAAATTTGACAGAATTCAGTAAATCAAATTTGCTTGAATATTTTTTGAATTAAACTTCTAACTCTTGAATCGGGCAAAACTATAAAGCTTCCAGTCCTTTTAGGACAAATTAGTTTTTGATTTGTATATATTTTCAAGAATTATAAAATGTAATCAGGACCAAAGCACTACTATTAAGAGTTTTGGAGCTAGAACTTACTAATAAGGGAGGACTTTGCCTAACCCTCTGTTTAAATAAATAATAGAGTATTTGTTTTGTTTAATTTTAGTACCTACCAGCAAAATGCCAGAATCTCATAATGCAATACAAGATGAATTATTAACAACAAAGAAATCATTGGAAGACTATATTTCTCACGTAAAGCAAGCTATTGACAATTCTGGAGACAAATTGCATGTAAAAGAGAAGAATAAAATAGAAAGCGAGTGTGATAAATGTTTGAGATGGCTTGAAAATTCATCTAGTCTAGATGTTCAAGAACTTGTTAATCAACAAAAACATCTTCAACTGTTATGTGGTCCCTATTTGGCCAAACTGTTTGGTCCAGAAGGAGCTTTAATTTCTTGTAGACTAGAAGCACATAGGGACGATGATGAAGATCCCTCTGGTACAGGAGGAAGTGGTTATTCAGGAAAAGGAACTCCAGGCAGTGTTCTAGGAACTTCATAATGTCCCTTTCTTGTACGAACTATATTTTATACTTGTACTTATACTATGATCATTTATGTATATAAGCCTGTATAAAAATTTATTAGTCGATTTATTGATACAGTCTTATATACATACATACTACTATAATTTATTAATGCAAATCATTTTTTAAAAGCAATTTAATCATTTTGTTATGTTCCTTTTTTATGTGTGTAAATCAGAGTTGAGCAGCATCAAGATAAGAGTCCCAAGCCCTTATTTGAAATACATTGGTCCTTGAAGTTGTAATAAATTTTGGTCGGCTCTGATATAACCAATAATGGAGTAATCATTAGATTTTTAAAATAATAAACAATGAATTCTATTATTACTTTATTTATTACTTAATTATTCTATAATGGGGCACATAACTGCATAAGTTTGTATGGATTTGAGGAACTAATGGCAGATAACTCATCATCTAATCCAGGCAAAGGTTGTACCCAACGCCTCTCTCTATAATAATTCATACAACTTAAAAATTCTTTATTAGAATATCCATTGACCAAAATAGGTATAAAAGGATCTAAATGTTCAAATCCATCTTTTCCTAATAAATAGCTAAAAAAAATAAAAAACAGGAAATTATTTGGAAACATTTTTTGAATACAATGCAAATACAATTATTATTATTATTATTATATTATATGGCAGCAGCAGAGCTGATTTTACATTATACACTGTAGTGAAGTGCATAGAAGGTATACATAATTAAAATGAAAGGTTTTATGTTTCAGAAATATAAGCTGTAATTACAGAGAGCAATTTGGTTTCAGCCTTTTAACTATGTATATGCAACCTCAAGTTATGGTTTCATTTTAATTACTGTGAATGTACATTTGAGCAACCAGCTTAAATAAAATTTATTAATTTAAGGAATGCTGTTGGCCCATTAATTGCCAGTATATCCGAATTCTACTGAATCATACAAATTCTATAATACTGTTTAAGTATTTGTCAGGAGTACATACTATGAATTATAAAGGGTTAATAAAGTGAATAAAAATACCAAAATGACTCACCTAAAGGTGATTTGAATAAATTTATAAATAAATGTTTTACCTTGGAAAATAAGACGTTTGATCTTTTTCTGCTATTGCAAGTTCATCAACGACTAATACCACAGCTGCGTTCTTCCAGTCAAACCGAGTTAAATTAAGGAAACCTTCTGTAACTGAGACCTTGTGGGGATGTACTATTTCTTTCTTTTCTGTGCGAATTCTAGTTTCAGGGTAGAAAAATGCATTAAATCCATCTATAGCCACCAATGTTTTACATTTTCCTGATTTTGATAATTCTTTAATTTCATTTAAAAGAGCTAAAACACATTCAGATGCAAACTTGACACGGTTTATTCCATGATCCACTAAATCCATGAGGTTTGAGTCTGCCAGTGTTTCTTCTCTTTTAGTCCATTTGTATGTCTGTGTAGTTTTAAGATCAGCCTTTTCAAGTAACAATGAATTTTGGTTTTTAAAGTGAACAAGCCATGATGCAACATCTAAATTAATGTTAGTGTAACCTTCTTTAGTTTCGGACGGACTGCTATCCTTGGGTCTTCTCATCCATTCGCCTAGCCATGGTATATGAACTAACAAAAATTCTGCTTCATATCCATAATGCACAACATGAGCCAAAGATAAACTCTTTCCTTCAATTAAAATGAATGTATAATAAAAGTATGTTATTGTTAAACAAACACTTGCCTACTCCCTTTTGGCCGTATATCACGAATCGTGGTACAGGCTTGTTAAAATCTAAATTTTTAATACAATTTATTATGTCTATTGAGGGTTTTCGAATCATTAAACATGTTTCTGCAAATGTTTTTGTTTGTATACGGTACGATTTAGGTAAACCACCTTGTGAAAATAGCTTCAACATAACGTTCTCTGGTATCCTATAAAACTGACCAATGTGTCCCTCATTCTGTTCTAAAGGATTATTTACAACACAACGAAAACTATCGATTCTGTCGATGGGTTGGGCTGCTGTTGTAAAACACTGAAAAGATGTAATTGTGTTTTTAGAATTTTTAATATAGCCTAAAATATATTTTGAGTTTTTAAACATATTTTAAAATGAGCATAAATTGAGGTTATATTTACTAAATAACTGAAATAACTAAATAAGAAAAAAGGTTATTATCTATGGGATCTATAGCAGTGATTATTATATGTAGTGGTTACATATCCTCTTATATAATAATATAATTTATTCGATATTTTTTATCCAAATAAATGTTTTTGTTCACCAGGATGCGATGTAAAAAAATTATGGTTAGACATAGCGTGTAGGTATCTGTCTGTGTGGGTTGGTTTCCTGAACACTATATGGCCCAGTATGTTGCCTGGTTTTTTCAGGAGTACATCTAAGAATGGCAGCTGTTGGTCTTTTTCAGGTTTTTCAGTCTCCACAGTGAAAAGGATGCAGACTGTTAAAGTGTTATAAAAAGTTGTTGAGTTGTTCCATGCCATGTTCCCAAATTACGAAGGTATCATCCACGTAGCGAAACCACGTTGCTGGCTTGTACTTCGAGGTCTCGATAGCTTTATTCTCGAAGTGTTCCTTGAAGAGGTTGGCCATAACCGGGCTAAGTAGACTTTCCATTGCTACTCCGTCCACTTGCTCATAAAAGTTCCCTTTCCACACGAAGTAGCTTCCGGTGAGGCAGATTTCAAAAAGCTTGCAGATATCGGCAGGGAAGATCCTGGTTACTAGGGTCAGGCACTCTCTCAGAGGTACTTTGATGAAAAGCGAGACGACGTCGAAACTTACAAGGATGTCGTTGGGTCCAACGTTGATATCCTGAATCTTGCGCACAAAGTCGGTGGAGTCCTTTATGTAGCTGGTACCTTTTCCCACGTGTGGCTGGAACATCAATGCCAAGTATTTCCACAAGTAGTATGTCGGCGATCTGTGAGCGCTAACTGTAGGTCTTAACGGAATATCTGCCTTGTGGATCTTAGGTAGTCCGTAGATTCTCGATGAAACAGCTTCCGTCCTCACAATGCGCTTCTTGGTGTCTTCTGGCAGTGACGATGACTTGATGAGTCGGTTGATGGTGCGTCGTCTAGCTTGTGTCGGATCTTTCTTCAAGGGTTTGTAGTTTTGCGGATCCAAGAGTTTCTCCATCTTCACGTTGTAGTCCTCGGTTTTTATTAGGACAGTCACATTGCCTTTATCGGCTGTAAGTATGATGGTGTCCTCATCTGTGTTCAGGTTCCGCAGTGCCAGCCTTTCATTCCTCATCAGGTTGCTTTTGCGAGGTTTTGATCTCTTGAGGATATTGGCTGTCGCGATCCGTATTTCTTCGGCGTCTTCATTCGGTAGATGTTTGATGGCTGCTTCCTTGCTAAAGATGATGTGTTCAATCGGAATGTGATAGGGCGTGATTGCGAAGTTTCCTCCTTTTGCCGGTTGCTCCTTGGTGCGGTCAGTTCGTTTCTCATGTTGGAATGTGAGATTGCGTCCATTCTGTCCCAATCCTGTTGTTGGATCTTGTTGCTTAATGTTAAGTGCAGGTCCAGGAGTTCTTCATCCGTTATTGCAAGTATGCGACGAATGTGGTGAATTTGTTCTCGAAGAAAGGCTTTTTCCGTCCTGGCGTAGATCCTGTTCGCTTGTGTTGATTGGAAAACTCTTTTCTGTTTAAGAAATGCAGGTATGATGTTGGTGTCCCGGCAGCGGCACAGAAACGCCAAAGTGGCTAGTAAGTGAGTCTTCTGCTTCCTTATCTTGTCCAGTCGTTGATACTGCTTACATGTCTCCTCCCCGTAGAGGCGTCTGACAACCTGATTAAGGCTTTCGCGGCCAGTTGATGAACTGGTGTTGTCCTTCCTCAGGTGTAAAGGCCGTCGTCGGTTGGAATTGCTTCCTGATGTTTCGCTAGCACGAGTGGCGAGCTTCTTCAGAGGTATTTCCATCTTCGCTGTTGGATGTAGACTGTTCGTTTCTCCTACGCAAATTGTATGAAAAAATGAAGCTGTACTTATAACGAAGTTCAACTCATCTCCAAGCGGACGTAGTGTACATTACCGCTCCCCTTCCAATCCATCGGACGGAGGTATAGTGTGAGAGAACTGTAACATATGTATGGTAGGTATAATTATAATACACTTTGCAGATAATCATTTTGTGTGAGATCTTTGTCTTGGAGATATGTCGAAAAAGCAAAAGGAGAGAAGATTAGAAGCACTTACATAAACAGTTATACACGTATATAAAAATGTTTATTAAACAGAGAAATGTTTTATATTTAACATCTCCAGAAGAATGTACTGTACACGTTACCACTCCCCATCCAATCCATCCGACGGAGGTGTTGTTCTAAGTGATGATAGAAGTATGATGGATGTTGTAACGTATCTGTGGCACACGTTGAAGATGGTAATTTTGTACGAGATCACTGTGTTGTAGATTGGTTTAAAAATAAAAAAATAGGGATGTAGTTATAAAAAAATTATTATAGGTATTATTACTATTTGATTAATAAATATTTTATTCTATACTTATAATTACATTATTTACAATTACAATATTTCTTAAAATCTACTTTAAATACTAACTACACTACTCCGTGTGGAAGTTAATCGCCACCAACAAAGATCCAAAACTGATGTACTGTATGGTACCGGTTCCTTTCCACTCCATCTGGAGAAGTCGCCGGGGCGCTTCTGGTCCTTCACCGTCCACATCGTGACCTCGCCTTCGCATGTGTTAAGCACCTTTTTGTAGAGAATGTTGGAGTATGTCTCGTACATTGTTGCGGATTTACCAGTTAACGTAACGAAGTAATACATTTTCAAGTTTGTAATGCAAGTAAAACTTGTGGAAGTGAAGAAGTCTTCTGCTGAAAGAAGGGAAGGGAAGGTGTGGATATTTATAGGAGTTTAAAGGAGTGGGGTGTGAGTGGGGCGAAAAGATTTGGAGGAGGAGGAAAATGAGAGTGGGGTGAAGCGAGAATCTCCGGAGTAGTTAGGTAGTTACATAGGGTAGTTAGTAGTAGCCATCGGGTGTGCAGTATGTCATTTTGTGAAATAGTTGAGTGCCCACGTAATAGATGGCGATTTAAAGGTCGTAGAGCATAGCGTAGAGTGGGTTGCCTAATAAAGAATGCTGTTGAAGCTAATGGGGAAATCCGTACGAACGTAAATATAAGCATAGATAAGAGATATATATACTATAGTATATATATCTCTTATCTATGAATATAAGTGCAAGTGTGCCGGGTGCCGGCAAATATTATTTCGATTTAAAAACGTGAAAATATGTGAAAACCTGATACTCATTATCATTCAAAAAAAAAAAGGAAAGATACAAAAATGGAAAAGGTATGCATGCAGACACAAATTAATACAAAGAAACAGTTCATTGCCTAATACTTTCGGTAAGTGTTTTCTTACTATACGATTGTTTTATAAAAATATCACATAGAAAATAATTACAGTATATTTATTCATCAATAGAATAGGCAGGTCTCAAAAATGGTTTGTTTTATATTTTCAGACGTATTGACCTTTAATTTATAAAACATTGCATATCACCAAAACAACTTTAACCTGAAGTAAAGGATAACGTAAAACGTGAAACACCAATTAATTATTTCTGTAGTTGTTACATTTGTATGTAAATTTGTAATTTCTATTAATTTTCTTATTTATAATCGTAAATTGTATCTTTATTTGTCCCATATAATAAATAATCTTAATGTAGTTTTTTATTTTTATTTTTGTTATTACTCCCTCGCATTTTGTTACTGAAGTTATAATTTGACATGTTTTAACCATATTCGTAAAGAAAATAAAAATTTTCTTTTTGTTATAGGGTTATTACATGTTACATTATAACTTTTTCATATTAAAATTTTACAAAAATAAAAATAATTACATTTTTATTATTCATTGCAAATAGTTGAGTGCCCACCTGGCAGACGGCGCTGAAACTCGAATGCTCGAGTGATCCATCTATAAACCTTCTCTAATCTATGATAGTAGCCTAGCCCTAGTTAGTAGTTATAGGGTAGTTATATGTAGAACAAATAGTACCAGTACGATCCTAGATTGTCCTAGATAACGATAAGTATACGAATAGTAAGGATAGTAAGTTATACAACATATAAGCATGGTAGTGGTGTAAGCAGCATGGGATTCGTTTGAAGAACATCGTGGTTCAAGAACCATTCGTTATCAGAATTGATTAATGGTAGGAGTCGGTAGACTTAATCACACCCTAGATGAATCACACAGACTTCGGTGCAGACGTATGTGAGGACGAGTGGATACAATCATGGCGATTAGGTTTGAATATTCCGAACAATTACCAGGCTATGAAATGTCGAGCGACAGCGCCACCTTAGTTTGCCCCACATGAACTACAGATATTTTTTAAATTACTAAAATCGATATTACCGACATACATCAGACATACATTACTGATACTTTTTAGAACAGATCACGCGACGGCGGTTGTTGTTATAATTTGTATCAGCAGAGAAATTCCCCATTAGCTGGAAACGTTGCTAAAACGTTTGTGGCGTTACAATTTTTTAATCGTAAGAAATTTTGTTAAAAGTGCTTGTGAGAACTAGTTTTACCTGTCCTGAAAGTAAGTAATGTATTAAGTACGTCAATCATGCTTTACAATAAGTAATTATATCCTGAAATAGTGCTTGTTAGAAACTTGCTCTTCGAATCAAAGCTAGTTAAAATAATAGGTAGTAATCGTTTATTAATCGGCTGTTGATATTATTACAGATAATAAAAAAATGGAAATACACAAGAATATGCTGCGTCGAAGGATGTAGGGAAATTACCCCAAGGTACAATGAAATGATGTTCAGTATACAAGAGAATACATTTAGGTATTTGTTGTAATTCTTGTAGGTACAAGTTTCCCAAACAACCCCATTTGCAACGTGTATGGGTGGAAAGGGTGTTTTCTGTCCCACACAGAACAAAATTGCCCGGAAGTTTACACCACTGTGGGGTGAAAATCCAGAAGCCTTACGCGGATCCACTCATTAATCTGGCTGCTGCTAATGCAGCAATTATAGGTAATTTGTTTATTTATTAGTTATATTTATCCTTATTATTGTATTTATGTATTATTTCGCATGTTGCCCAATTTTTGTTTGACCCAACACTTTATCGTACAGAACTTTGTTATTTTTATAACATGTTATTGACGTTTTAACGTTTTAACGTTTGGCTCCTATTTTTTATAACAAATTGAAATTATATATATATAATATTCTGAACAAAAAATATATGACTAAATACGTTAAAACGTTTAAAATTGGGTTTTATTTGATAATAACATAATTACTTTTTTAGTATTTATTAAGTATTTTAATTTGGTGTTTTGCTATTTACTCGTATATTGTACTAATTGTACTTATTACTGCATTTTTACTTTGTTAATAAATTTGTTTATATAATATTTTTTTTTTTTTCAATTTCCAATAAAACAATTAAAATTTGGTTTAATTTGAAATTCCCGCGCCTTAATGATGCTTCATAGTTTTATGTATAGATGGCGCAATAGTTTAGAAAGTTTTCTTTGTCATTTCCATTTATATATATTCCAAGTAACGTCTTATTAATGTGGGGCAAACAACGGATGGCGCTGAGTGTCCATCCCAAAAATACCGCGAGTCGTGCATCTATCCTAGTCTATGACAATTACCGACAGTTTCTACCTGTGAGCAGGGAGAGATGTGAAAACAGTGAGAGACAAATAAATAATGGTTATGTGCAACACAAGTATAGTTTGGAGAGTATTACCTCATTGGAGCATATTCTAAGATGTGTGTGAAAACATTAATGAATATACATGCACCGAAGGAACAGTATTGTTAAACTAACATGAAAATACAACGCTGTGTAACAGTTGTTACAGAGAAGACGATGTAGGGGGGGGGGGGTAATGTTGGTTAGTAAATAAACCGGAGTTTCTAACGTGACATCTTCGATGTTAATATATTTGAAGTTTTTGGTTACGAATGAGCAAGAATTTGGTAGGGGTAAACTAAATTCAAATCATAAAATAAAAGAACAATAACTATGTAGATTGTTTCAACACTTATTTATTAGCTCGACGAATCGTTTCGACCAAAACGATCATTTTCAAGAATACATAAGATAAGTATTAAGTAAGTTAATATGTTTCATCTACCGATCATCATCAAATCATTCGTAAAATAGTGGCTTCTTACTTAAACTGCAGAATGCGACATGAGACCAAATCATTAAATTTAAAACTACATGGAAGAGGTGCTACAGTTAGGCAAAAAATGAATGAATTTTATTTAGAAATTGTTAAATTTAGTAATAGTGGTGGCAGTATTGAAAAATTAAATATATGAACTTCTAATTTTGTTTTTTATTTCCCGGCCTCATTTAAATAATTTCTGCACATCATGTTTACATTGCTATATATTTTTTTCTCGATACCTATTTAAAAATTCAAAATAACAGAATAACCCAATGTACAGGTCATTGGACCTCCTTTTGGGGCTTCTTCATGGATAATAAATAAATAAATAAATAAAAACAGGTATTACACAAAAAGGCAGATGTTAACCATGCATGTGACTTCACGTCTGCAAACCACATTCCGATGTTGGTTGAGAGGTGAAGAACCTAGGTGAAGTACTTGTTCACTTGTTCTGTAGGAGGGTGCGGGGTAAGAGGAGAGAAGTTGGTAAGCGGTAAGCGGACGTCGTCTCATTCTCATTCTCATTATGTTCTGTTCAATTCTGTATGATTCAGATTCTACGACGTGGAGCGGTCGGGGACGACGTCGACGTCCACAACAAAAACGGATACCCCAGCAGAAACGCTACCGACGACGACTCCAACGGAAAAGGGAAAGGATGGCTTTGTAGGTACATGTGCCACAGAAGTGACAACGCCTCCATCACCTCTGCCCGACACCTCCATGACGCTTTCGCAGGAGATGGATCTTTTAGAAGGCGTTTTATAATACGTAGCTGTAGCATTTTAAAGATTTTAAATAATTTTCAAAAAAGAAGATTGTCAGCATTATGAAGCTTTCAAGTTTTCTAATAGCTCGGTAATTTGGAAATTTTTATGTTTAAAATGATTTGAAAATAGCAAAATATATTAGTTAGAATGGTATAAACATATAATACAAGATTTAACTCCCGCAAGTTAAGCGCTGTTATTGTTATTACTTATACCCCGTAAGTAACTTTCACAAAAAAGAATACGTTACGACATCTAAATTGTCAAGTTCAGAACAACGTTTTAGTTACTAGTACTGTAAGAATACAAAATGTTTAGTTTCTTATTTGCCCCTTTTAAAGAAAAAAAAAAAAAAAACGTGAACGATTAACTTATTAATTAATATGTGTATTGATTTATTGTTACCTGGTAAATAATAAATAAATATAAAATAAATAAAAATTGCACTATGTACATATCAAGAAGGTATCACTTTCAAGAACAGCGTTTCGTTTAGTTTAGTTCTATAGACTCCTATCTGAAGTGTTTCTAGTATAATTAAAAAAATACAAAAGAATAGCTTGTCGAAATTTAAAAAGAAGTGTTTTTGCTTAACGTTTGCATTTGTACCCATTTTATGAATGCATAAGCATGTGTTTTTTAAGATAAGTTTTTCTTGAAAATTTCTGCAAACAAGTTTTACATTCGTGTGGTTTTTCCCCAGAATGAACGCGTATATGTCGACTGAGATAGTATTTTTCAGGAAACCTTTTCTGACACACATAGCATTCGTAGGGTTTTTCTTCACTGTGGGTGTGAACATGACACGTCAAGCTGGTCCTGAAAATTAAATTAGCAAAACTAATTCAATAATATTAATCAAAATTTCAACATTAAGAAGAGCAATTGACGCTCACACTATTTTAATCCAATCTGTTACTAAAATGTATAATGGGTGACTGAATGAACAATTTTTTTTTTAAATAAATGAAAATGAACCTTTTTATTACTCATTTTATATTTATGTGTAGGGTGTCACTTTAAAAGGCTTATGTTCTTCATATGTGCGCTAATGAAATTATTTAATTAATTTCACAATCATTACCTGTGAGTAAATGTTCGTTCACATGTTTCGCACTTGAATGGTTTTTCTCCAGTATGAATGCGCATATGTAGCACAAAACCTTGTTTTGTGAGAAACTTCTTCTGACACTCTTGGCATTCGTACGGTTTGTTCGCTGTATGAATGGGCTCATGTAGATCAAGTTTGTTTTTTGTAAGAAATCTCTTTTGACACACTTGGCATTCATATGGTTTTTCTGTCGTATGAATGCGCACATGCAAATCGAGATTATGTTTTCTGTGAAACGTTTTTTTACACATGTAACATTTGTAAGGATTTTTTCCAGCATGGATTCGAATATGACTGCTACAGTCCCATTTTTTTATGAAGCGTTTATTGCAAATTGGACATTCAAAAGGACGTTCGCCCGTGTGCAACATTTCATGAAGCTTCAAACCACCTCTGAAAATTAAGTTAATTAGGGGCATAAAGTCAGTTGCAAGAAAGTTTTTCGTTTTAAAAGTTTACTTGTATAGTTTTATTATCATACGGTTACACAACAGTTTTATTATTCATTACTTACTTCTGCGTAAATCTCTGTCCACATGTTTCGCATTTGAATGGCTTTTCTCCGCTATGGGTGCGAATGTGACTATTCAATAATGATTCTTTGACAAAACGTTTGCCGCAAATCGAACATTCGAATGGACGTTCGTCCATATGTACCATTTCATGACGTTTTAAACTGCTTCTGAAAATTATCCAAATGGAAACTTGCAATGCATACTAGTAACGTAAAATTTAAAGTTATGCCAAACAAATAAAAATTAAGAGTGGAACAATTATTTGTTGTTTTTCTACGTTCTTCAAGTTGTAACAAATAATCAGTTATTTATAAGAGGCATCGTTTTAAAATACATATAATTTGGATACATCACCCGGTCTTTTCAAAGGGTTATACAATGCTAATTATAATTGCTTACTTTTGAGTAAACCTTTGTTCACAAGTTTCACATTGAAATGGCTTTTCTCCCGTATGAACAAGCGCATGTCGATCAAGATAGTATTTTTCGGGAAACTTTTTGTGACACACTACACATTCGAAAGGCTCTTCCCCATTGTGCCTGCGAATGTGACCGGCTAAGAACCATTTTTCAGCAAAACGTTTGCCACAAATTGGACATTCAAATGGACGTTCGCCTGTATGTAGCATTTCGTGACGATTCAAACTACTTCTGAAAGTACATTGTATATTAATTTACTAATAACACCAACAATAAGACAACAATAAAATAAGAAAATAAGAGAATAAATGAAAGTTGAAATTTAAATTGAAATAAAAGTTATGGCAACGAATAACTTATTACACAGTGTCATAGAGGTAACATATCCATTCAAAATTTTATATACAAGAAGACAATCATAATAGCACCTCAAACTTTCCAGAGTGCACATATTAAACAATGTAAGAGATGGATCATAATTGTGATCCATTAAATGCATGGGTTAACCACTTCTAAAGCAGAGAAGTCGAAGAACCAATGACCTCATCAAATACACTTGAGTTTATTACCCGACTACACAATGGTATTAATGGTTACTTACTTTTGAGTAAATCTCTTTCCACAGGTTTCACATTTGAATGGTTGAGGCTTGTTATTAGAATTTACTAAAAAAGAACATTGAATATACATTAGTCTTTTTTACAACATTCTATACATTTACATAACTCTTCGTTTGTATGGTTTCCAATGTTAGTTAAATCTGGAGTTGTATTATTGTTTACATTTTCAGAAACACTAGGGGGCACTTCCTTTTTTACAATGGTTTCTTCTATTATTATATCATCTAATTTTAAAAGCTCAGGTTTAATATCTTCGTCGTCCTCAGTAAAAGGGTCAGTAAGTTGAATTTCATTAACAAAAAAACTTTCTACTTCTTTTTTTATATTGATTTCTTTTTCAATATCATCTAATCTCAAATGTTCAGGTTTTCTATCATATTTTTTATCCCGAAAACGTTCAGTACACTCAAATTCGCTAGCAAAAATGTTATCTTCTACATCCCTTTCCATATTGGTTTGTTCTTTAATATTTTTTTAAGCTTAAAAGCTCATTTATTTATTACTTTCTGTATTGTAATTATCTTGAAATAATTCACTTTTCACTTCTAAATTTTCTTTTTCATGTAAAAACATCCTTATTTCTAAAATAAGGGTAACGCTTTAGAATTAACCTCAATTCTTGACAGTTGACACTTTAATTTGAATTACAAAAAAAATACAGTCAATTATCGGTCAATTTTTATTATACTAAAACAGTGTCACCAAATGTTTATTTTAGTTCCCTATTTTTTGTTGAAATTTCCCTAGATATCTCATTCGTCCAAATATTATAACACACCTAACAATTGAGCAAGTGTTTCAGTTTGCTCGCAAAATGAAAAATCATAAACAGTCAATGTTTCAGATGAGTTTGGAAAATAAACAAACTGTGAAAAATAAGAAAGATATAAGAAAATTCAAACTGAATAAACCAAAAATTTAGTGGGTTTATGCCTCGCGGGTCGAATCTTCTGAACTTGTTTAACAAAGGTGTTTGTTATGGTTGCATTGCCCACAAGTACATAAATTTCTTAATTAAATTAAATCAATAAAGAAGTAACATTGTACATAACTAATATAATTTTATTAACAAATACAATTTGCAAGCCACAATGCTCACAACACTTCATTATTTTAGAACAATGGAAAAAGTATTTTGTGAATACTTATATTCACTTTATGTTGACATTTCAGAGTCGGACTCCTCTGCATCTTCGTCGTTATCTTCTTGTTCGCTATGTTCTTCCGCACTATCTTCTTCCACCCATTCATTGTCACTATCCACGTGGACGGCGTAGTCCATCGTTTCCATATCTAAATCGCTTGAACCTAAAAATGCAATAAAACAAATTTTAAACGGGTAAATAAAACACAGTTTCAATACGAAAAATAATATGTAGTTGTATTGCCAGACGGAAATATTAACCGTGCACTTTAACAATTTTGTTTCGCAATAGTTCGCAACAAACAAGATGAAAAGTAACAACTTTCTCGTACAAAAGAATGACTTAAAAGTTTTCTTCAGTATTCTTTTAGGAAACGTGAGAATGTGTGGGTGGTTTAATTAAAATTTAATAATTAAGACATAAGATAAGTGAAATTGTGGTAGTTAACAGCGATAACGACTTACCCTTATCATTGTAGACCAACAAAGGTTCTTCATAATAATTATTTTCTTGGGAATTGAAAGACGTCACTTGCGATAAAAGTAAATTCAACCTGCCCTTTAATCTGCTTAGAGGGGCTTGTAAACTCAATCTGCTTTCTATGTTTCCAATTACAGGACCAAGGATAGCAGATATATCAGGATTTGATATTAAAAGACCGGCATGATTTTGTACTAACTGATGTAGCCATATTGCTCCTATTTTGCTTCTAAAAAAAAAGTAAGTTTATTCAAAAATTTAGTTTATTTTAAAACTTAAATGCACGATATTTGCAATTTTTAATTATTAAGTATTTTGGAACACATCTATTAATATTAATATATTATTTGGATAAAGACGTAGGCTGAAAGATAGTGGTTTTTATATTATTTTATTATAACATCGTTTGAATACCTTTCATTTTGAAAAATTAAATTTATTCATTATAAAATCCAAAGGTGTTGAACGCGAAAAGACAATGACATTTAATATTCGTTAAGCTAATTTTGTGGATTTCTAAATATATGTAGAAATAATTAAAGTTGATAGAACAACTTACGACAATGTTTTTCCTTGAATCATTGCAGTCAGTTCTTCAACAAGAGGAATGATGACTGGTAAAGGCAACTTTTTCACTGTATTTTTTATAACATTCTCGTCTCGCCTCTGAAAAACGTTAGTGAGCAAAAATTTGTCTTTACTATGAAGTCCTTGAACAAGTAAATGAGCCAAATTTTCCAATTGGGATGCCTCTGACTTATTCCCGACTTTGTTAAGTGTTAAATTTTCAAGGCGCTTTTCCATTGGAACTTCCTGTGTACCATCATTTCTCCTTTTAACTGTACTGGTTGATGAGAAAGGTGTTAAATAGTGTGCGTCGTTTGTAACTGGCGTTTTAACTTTTGAATTATTCTTTTCTTTTGACTTTTTAGACAGAACGGTATGGGGATCTTTTCTAATAAGACACTGGAATTTCTCATGGTCAGTAATTATCTAAAATAGAATGTAAGTAACTAAATAGTAAGTCAATTTAAAATACATTGTCACAATTTTTTGAAGTATTGCAGTGAGAAATTTCAAGGAATGTTAGAACACAGAAAGCGCGTTAGTTTATTCAACATATATACACTTACTACATTTTCAAAAGTAATCATCACATGGTTTCCATGGCCAATAAGTAAACTTATGTTATCTCTTATTGTTGAACATAGTATAGGAATTGGAATTACAGCACCTTCATTTTCAGATGTGTTTGAGACAACTTGGATTGTTTGTTTTGGTTTAAGCGGCTTATTACTCTTTCTAAAAAAACAAATCATTATGCAATAATAAAGAATTAGGGAAAAGCAGTTTTAATCGGTTCGTTTCCTGTATGCCTTTTTTCAAGGGAGGAATCTAGCAATAAAAATTTTAGTGATACTGTTAGAAATCATAGACACAGTTATGTTATTACCATAGTTTATTACAATAATAAGGCACTTACTAGAATATAGTTAATGTACTTTAACTGTTACAAAAATTCCTATTTTGATAAGACTACTATGTTAACCATTATATTCATTTAATTTTTGTATATTTTTCTAGGCTTTTTAGCCTGTTGTATCTCTTTTTCAAAGAAAATAAAAATAAATAAATAAAAGACATAATAGTCATTAAATGAGAAATTAATAAAATATAAAACTAGCAGCTCATTGGCACTATATATATTAATTATGAAATAATTTGTAAATATTCCCTAAATGTTTAAACAAAAAAGAGCTTGCAACAACATGTAATTAGTACACGGTACTTGATATTAACATAAAGAGCAGTTAAAAAAATGCTTCAATTCAATAAAAAAAATCTTACCCATTTAAAGTGTGTCGAAAGATTTGAGTTACACCACTCCTTGTTGTTGTAGATAAATATGTTGATCCATCAGCATTAATGGCCATGGAAATATCTTGAGGGGCATCTTCCAAAACAAAACTCACCAGTGAATTTTTCTCTTCTACATTATCACTTAAACTCCAACAATTAACAATTCTGTCTCCCTTTAAAATAATAATATGCATATACATAATAAAAAAGATAGGTTTAAATTTGTTACCCTAGATCCACTTAAAAAGTAAGCCTCTGAAGACTTTCGTGGATTTATATAATGTAACAATGTAATGTCATGAGTATGACCTGTATAAATGTGTAAAAGTTCTTTGGAATCAATATTCCATAGTTTTATACTTCTTGATGCAGTTAACAGTCGATTACTTGTTGGCACCTCTAAAATACCTGTAATAACATCATTCCCTGCATTCCACTTGCTTTAAAACAAAAGAAATAATTAGTAAATAAAGTATATATTGAAAATAGATAATTACCTTCTAATGGATTTATTAATAAGATCCCAACAAATAATATTCTGTTCAACACCAGAATATATCAAATTCCCATCATTCCAGGAAAGGCAGTTAATAGACTGATTGGTATTACTATCAATATTAAATTCTAAATCTGCTTTCCCTATCGAGTACAACAACAATTTGCCAGAACTTGTACCTAAAGCTATGTAGGGTGCAATTATTTCCTGGGAATCCCGTTTTTTCTTTTTTCGAGGCAATCCCTCCTTTAAAACAAAATAAAACAAACGTTTTATTATTGAACACATTTTGTAAACTTTACAAAATATATTAATGTAAATACCTTCCTTGATGAAGTAGAATTAATAAAATGTATACATTTGCACGGCGCTGTTAAGTGATATTCGGGCGTAAATTCTTGTTCCAAAGTACTTGTTGAAGTCTGCCAAATTTTTAATTTACCATCGCTTGATAAATGGGCATAATATTTAAAATCTTCACTAAACTGCGATGCCATTCTGTAACTTATAGGTATACAACCGCCATTAACACATGTGTATAACCTAAAAAATTTGACATCATCTACCACCACATGCAACTAGAGCATGGTAGTGGTTAAATATACGGCATAAACACCGTGGAATTCTCAGAGCATAAAAGATAAAGAAATATTGGTAATACAAAATTAACTATATAAGTGGGTTTAAAATAATAAATACAGCATCGGAAATAACTGCAATTAAGTATATCAGTTTATTGTTGTATTAGATCAACGCTTTTTTGGTTTGAAAAACTCGCAGTAATGAAATGTGATATTAGAATAGTTTGAGGTTATTTTGTAGATGTCATTTCGGTACTAAAAGCATTTTAGCAAAAATTGCGCAGTGCTAGTTTCGTGTAGTAGTTATCATAGGTAGTTATTCCTAAAAACTAAAGAGTAAACGCGAGTTTGTGCTTTAATGGTTGACTTTTAAATAACAATTCTGCATTCCTGGTAAGTTTCGTTTTCGTTTTCGCTTTCATTTTAATATCTTAATGCGATTAAGAATATATAATGTATTGCACTTAAAATATATTTACCAAAAGGTGACATTATTGCTATGATTGTAACTTATATGATGTAAGTACTTTAAACATCTTTCCACAGTAGACAAATTTTACACAGATTAGCCTTCACTATAGTCTCCGATTTTCTTAAAATTTTAGTGTATTGTACAATCTCGTGAGCTGAACAGTATCTAAAATGTTGGGTTCAAAAGCTGTTCCTTCGTATAGTCTTCTGGTTTAAGTAAATATTAAAATCAATCCCTTCATAATCTGCCTGAGTCTACTAAAAATAAAAAAATGAATTTTTAATCTAACCTAGCCCACTTTACTGTAGGTAAACAAAAAGAAGTGGCGTCTTTTCCTATCGTAAACTTATTATCGTATCTAATTTAACCGGACAATGGTTTTATTGGATTGTTTGGGACTATTATGATTACAGTAAGAATATATAACACAAAAGTACTATCTTTCAGATTCAGTTTGGGGTAGGTTAGGTTTAGTTAAAAATCATTATATTATTTTTGTAAATTCAAACAGATTTGGTTTGGCTTTGGTATATATAACCGTACAACATACAAAGAAAGCGGAAGGGTGGAGCCTAACCTGTACAAAATAATTGCCCTAAAAACTTTCACTTTGAAAGAAATAGGAATTAGGCAAACTTTATTTTTCGCCTTAAAGAACCTTTTCTACGTAATACAATTTAGAACGCTGAATTGCAATAATGCCCAATAATAGATGCACGAAATATATCGTGCGTCTGCTCGGTTATCAATAAAATTTATTTTGGTAAATTAAGGAGATACGCTATTTTCAACTATTTTTCTTTTTCTTTTTTCGTTTATAAACTTTTGAAATTGTTTACTATATGGGACCCACTGTTGGAAAGGGTAGAAAATTAGTAGGCAGAGAATGATAATCTAGTATAATAATAAAAAATTGTGTTTAGAGTGGGACGGAAAGGTGGAGGCGCAGGGAATGTAGATAATACATTGTATCGGAGAAAGGTTGAAATGGGCTGAGGGAATGGGGATGATCTTGATCTTGTAAAGTATGTACCAAAAAAATATTTTAGGCTAAGCAGGCAGGGGGGAAAAGATTAGATTATATTAGATTTTGCTGTAATCTATTAAAGAAACAATTATTTTGTGTGTTTTTTCAAAATTTAGTTCGGTAGTTTTGAAGATAAAATTATTATTTATTTTAAAATTATAAAAAATATATTTAGACCTACACAACAAACTCTTTCATTTGATTTTTATCACACAGTGCAGTTTGCAAATTTTTTTTTGTTAATATTCCAACTTGCTCGGTGATTTACCTTCTTATTTTACGATCATGGACTTCTTGTAGGTTTTCCTGTAATATATAAGTAAATAACTGTTTTCTATATTTTTTCAAAACTTTATGGTCAGAATTTCGAAGATAAGGGGAGGGGGGAATGGTCAATTTTTGTTAAACAACTATCTGAATGAAACAAACAAACACCCCAAAATCCACAAAACGTTTAGAAACCTAAAACCTCAGTTAGAGTTAGAGACTCTCTGAGGAGGACACCTTGGGTGCCGAAACACGTTTTAGGTTACTAAACGTTTTGTGGATTTCGGGGTGTTTGTTTGTTTTATTTAGTTAATATTCCACAGTACTCCTTCGATTTTTTATAAAACAACTATATATACAATTTTAAAATAAATAGTTTATATATATATATATATATATATATATTTGAGACGCTTACAATAAACCCCTTTTTTTTATGGCACATACTAAGTATGACGTTTAATTAAGGATGTGTTTTGTAGCAAAAATCTCTCTTGATTTTTAAATTAGTGTATTTTTAATAACTTTTTGAATCACATAATTAACATTTTTATACACGTAGGTACATATACATTTCTATATCATTACCTTTATCGAATGGTTCGTTATAAATATTTAATAATACTGATTTGGTAAGATTTGCAATTGTGAAAAGAAAACCATTTAAAACTAATTAAGTATGCATCTATAACGTTTTATTACTTAATACTATATATCATGGTTAAAATCTTTAATTCCTTAATTATTTATATACATATAATTATTAAACATGAATTTGTGCGTAAGTTAGGTATGTAATAGTAATAACAATGTTTTATAGTAGGTATTTATGTACATATTTTCGTTCATAATATTATAGTAAGAATTTAAAATCTATAGATATAAAGTCACATATTTTCGATAATCGACATATTTTCAAACGTTTTTGGATAAAACAGTATAAGCGAATAACAGTAATAATTTTAACAACCATGTTTCCTATTTTCTACTGCCAAGAATATTTTTTTTATTATTCTAGCATTCTGTCATAATAATTTTGAAGATAAAGAATCACAGACAGCAAATTTGCTATTAAACTTATAAGTTGACGTCATATTAAGGGGACTGTAAATTAAGGAATTATTGTATTTAATTTAGGAGCAAATATTTTTTTGATCTCGCTGTGCAAATTACATTGGAAATGTTAATTAATTTGGATCCTTAAGTGAGTTTCAGGTTGAGGTGGTTTTTAACCCTATTGGAAGTAATTCGGAAATCAAATGACACATTTTTAGGAGGGTTTAAGAACAAAGGTTAGGTTATGGTAGGATAAGGTTTATCATGGGTTTACCTTATTAATGGCATGTGTAAAGTGTTAGGTATCAAACGTTAAGGCCCAGATTACTTAAAGTTGGTTGAAGATCCAAATACAGTATTTAAAATAATAAAATGGCTCAAAAGGTCAACTTTTTAAATAAAAGTTTTCGTCCACTGGGGGTGAACTATTCGAAAATTTGTAAATACAGTGGATTTCATTTATAAAGACTTCGGTTGTAACGACCTTTTGGTTATAACGACATAACACATAACCCTCCTTGCTTGAATTTAAGGAGTAATTTAAGAAGAAAATTTGGCTTAACGACTTCGCGTGTAATGTCAATTTCGGTTTTAGCGACTAATTTTAATGAACTATTAATTACAAGATGCTAGAAATCTCATACTGATATTGCGACCGAGTCTAATCACAAAACTTTTTTATATTTTGTTTACATTCACAGATAGTCAGCAGTTGTACTTAGTAATTGTTTATAAATGTTAAGGTTGATAAAGTTGAATCAAAAGAATCAGTTACTGGGTACTTTTCTTGCCTAATTTCCTTCTTTCATTCTTTCTCTCTTCCTTTTTATATAGTGACTTCCGTATATAGCGATGGATTTTAATGGTCCTTTCATCGTCGTTATAAACGAAATATACTGTATTTCAAAAGGACATTATTCGAGCTATAATTCATTAGTGGATTCCTTTCGGAAGGCTGATCTGTTTTTTTTTACCTAAACTGTCGCTTAATAATTTCTAGAAAAGCTTCGGGAAAGTTATGTGGAAACTAACTTTTTGTTTAATGGATACGTTAGTAAAAAACATCTTTTCCGTATATAAAATTGCATCAATTGTATGTTTAAACAATTAATAATTAATTATTGATAAAAGATACAGCAAGGGAAATTTTCAATTTTATAGATAGAAGGAAAGAGCATTTAAAATCCATTCGCCTGATTAGAAATTACCATTAATTATTTTTTTTAACCAAATTGCCTACATTCATTTTATCAGACATGTGCAGATTATTTTGTAAGGATAATTAATAATGCCATGGCGTTTTTTCTACACTACTCAATTATTGTTATCGTCGAATTGTTAATAACTCAATACCAAACATGTTAAAGTAGAAGAGGGGTTTTTATAATTTGGACAGGTCTTACAATAAGTTAAAAATATTCACAACATTAATTCCGATTCATCCCCTCACTTTTGTAATAGCAGTAAAATGTTTTAAAAGTACAGAAGTATTTTAAGATTAGTAGATTCATGGTGAAACTATTTTTTTGCCATTTCATGTTTAGAACAGCCTGTTACAGTTACCATTAACTAATTTAAAAAGTACGATACATAAAAATTTGAAATTTCATAAACATTTAACAAGATTATTATTATTGTAGGAAATTGTCTTGCATTTAGTTTTATATTAAGAGGAACTTATTAGAAAATCAATTCCCATTATTAACAATACGTAAACCCTGTTCAAACTTTGTTGATCTAAAATTCTGAGATACGAGGCAGGTCAATTCTCGAATCGCTTTCGTATGCATACAGTGGCGTACATTTCAATCTTTGTAGTAATTGAAAGTTCGCTGGGTATTTGATAAAATATAACATAGAGAATGTTTTCTAATGCACATGTGATTGTAATTATTTACCTATTTAAATATTTTAAAATGTATCTTTCATTGAGTACTCAACGAACTTTCAATTACTACGAATATTTAAATGTACGCCACTGCATGTAGGTAAAAGTCAATCTAAAAATTAAAACACAAAAACAGTTTCAAATAATCAATCAAACCATCAAGCGATGAGTATACAAACTTCGACTAAAACTAGGACTATTTATACTAAATAGGTGGGTGGGGGTAATTGTTTTGTTTGCTAAAATTAATATTGAGTAACGGGGAACTATTACCTTCTATTTGATCATTTAAATTTCTAGTTGTTCTAGTAAGTTTAACTTGAAACCCTTATTTTGCCTATGTAAAAATTTATAATCTAAGTTAAATTCTCTAACAAATGTTCAGAATAGGTAGAGTCTACTTTTTTATTGTTTAAACTTTTAAGATGTTCGTTTATGCGGGTCTCAAACTTTCTGCCTGTCTGTCCTATGTTCACTTTAGAGCAATCTTTACAATTTAATAAATAAACTCCTCAAGAGGAATGTTTAGAGGTTTTACATTTGTTGTTGATTATATAACAGCCTAGAGTATTGTTAGTCTTAAAGCTAATAAAACTATTTTTAATAATTTTTACAATGTTACTCACTTTTTGTGAAATGGGACCGTAATAAGAAAAACAATCAAATTTATTCGGTTTTGTTTTAGTTATCGGATATATAATGTTCAGAGATTTTTGTTAAGTATTTGGTTCACCAATGCAATTTTATAACCATTCAGCTAAGAAGCCTAGACAAATCCTTGGATTCCGAGAATTAACCTATAGGTACTTCGTTTCTGAGAATTTTACATCAAGAAAGTTTGAACAGGGTCTAATTCTCGTTACACTGTCTACCTTATATATTATAGGAATTATTTTAGTTTCTCATTTGAATGCTACGTTCATTAAAAATATTGTGCTCATTGTGTTTGTTTATGAAGAAACATTAGGCCCTGTATTATTTTAAATACGTAATTAAATAACAAAAACTGGAGCAGATGAGCTGATATCATCTTCATTAGATCAATTTCAACACTCACATTTTTTTATTAAGGAAAAAGTTGGCTGCATTTTTTATTAGTATCTATATAAACATCAATATCACCGTGCAGTGCTGTCCTTACTGACTAGGGTGCAAACATTTTATCTAAAAGTATTTTTATATTTTATTGTTATTGTAGTTAGGAATTTATAAGGTCTACTTAGAGCATTTCCAACTGGATTAGTAATTCTTATCAATTTATTTAACTAGTAATTGTACTTATGAATTCTTGGCTACTCTTATTGGAGGAGTTCTCTGAAGTGGGTAGCAATGGTATGTCATCGGAAATTTCTTGTCCATGAACCTTTGGTTTTTTATCAATCGCGCAATCTTTTTCTTTTTCTCCAAAATAAGGAATCGTTATGGAGTTTGACGATTTTGTCCAAATTATAGATGGCGTCAGAGGCTTCATTCTTGCCAGAATATACCAATTCTAATGCATGAAATATAGCTTATAGTTGGAGAGGAATTATGTATCTACAATACCATCTTAAATAATATGATTCATACATATTACCTAAATATTAACTAATTTTTTTTAATATGAAAAAAGTTATTATTAATTAAGTTCTACATTCAGGTAGGTTGTTTTAGTTTTTTTTCATTTATACATTGTATGAAATTTGGCACCAGTTTAGGACTGTCAGTCCCGAATATCGCTTGTACCCGGAGAAAACAACCATGAAAATACCTATTGCTAGAATTGTAGCAAACATGACTAAAAAATCTGTCAATTATATGGAGGACCAGACGCTCAAGGAGATTTTACTAGAAATGTCTAGTCAATCTACGTTCGGTGTTGAGACTGAATTCTAGTAAAATTGACTTGATTAGAAAACATTTTTTACAGTTCTTATCACTAATTTTACTAAACTATTCTCATTCTAGTATTTTTTTCTTTACGACACGATAAAATAATCGAGAGGTAGAGAAAAAAAGTCTAGACTTATTTAGCTTTATTATTCTAATATCTACTAATTATTAGAAAGAATGAAAAATTGTTTTATCCCACCAAGTACATTTTATGAGAATTCTTGTATTATTTACTAGAAAAATTTTAGCTTGACTCATCAAGTAATAAAATCATGATTATTTTTCTCCGTGTTGCACAGAACACGAGATTTCAAGTGTGCAGTGTGATATGTGATACCACCTTTCACGTTTCTACGTCATGTAGAAGTTATTCAGACGTTGATGAGTGAATGAGTGATACAGACCTCAAGAACTCAAGAGCTGACACATATTAATTTGTGATTTTAGGCGTTTAAGGTATATGATTAAAATTTTAAATGTGCAGTGTGATGATAAGATTCAAGTTGAAGTTTCGAAGTCATATAGGAACATTCCAGGTTTTAATAAGTGAACGAATCAATTAAACCTTAATGACTCGAGGGCTGTTATATATCCGTTCGTGAAGTTTTAGGTATTAGATGTTTAAGAAGGTCTTATTAAATAGTCAAAATTTTAAGAGTGTAGTGTGATGTCAACCTTCAAGTTTGTAAATAATCTAGAAATGGCCCAGATTTTGAGTGAGTCAGACTTTAATTCATTAATCACTCTATAACTGTCATAGATTCGTATCGTCAATTTTGGATTTGTAGGTTTTGAAAGGGCATTTTTAATATTGCTACGTTTTAAATGAGTAGTGTATAGTGTAATGTATGATGCCTACTTTAAAGTTTCTAAGTCACCCTACAAATGGTCTAGATCTTTGATGAAAGAGTGAGTCAGATTTTAATAACTCACGAACTGTCATATACTCAGTCGTGATATTTGGGTTTCTAGGTATTTGAGGGCGTTTTATTAAATATTTGAAGTGTATACGTGTAATTGCTTTTGAATTAAGTGCGACAGGAGGTTCGATGTTAACTCTTTTTCAAATAGTTCTTGGCGTTTTATTAAATACTAGCTGTGCCCGCGACTTCGTCCGTGTGGAATAGTGACTTTAGGTAGCATTTTAATTTTTTTTCTTCTATATTCTTATTTTTTGGGGCCGTACGCTCTTTTGCCTAGGGTCATCACACAAAAACTTTTATCTCCTATTTTTACCCCCTTTTAAAGGGTAAAATTTTTACAAACTTTGAATGCCGTTTTTATTTATATCTAATCAAAACCCTTAAAAAATAAGTTTCAAGCTTTTATCTTTAAAAATTACGCAATTTCCGCACAAACTTTCCTATTTCTATCCCTTACAGTCCTGTTGTCGCATTAAAAAGTAGCCTATGTCCTTTCTCAGGCTCTAGACTATCTCTGTACCAAATTTCATTTAAATCGGTTCAATAAATTTTAGGCGAGAGTGTGTAGCATACAGACAGAGTTACTTTCGCATTTATGATATTATTATAGTATAGATTTGAAGTGTACAGGCGTAATTGCCTTTAAATTAAGTGCGATGATAGCTCTTTTTCAAAAAGTTATTGGTGTCGACTTTGATAAAATCCACTTCATTTTTAGAATTGAATATCCTTAAAAAAGTACAAAATTCGTTTTTAGTATCGTCTGCCATCTTATAAACTTAGCAACCAAAGGAAAACGAAAAAAAAATAAAATGATAATAAATTTCGTTATCATGATCATATCAACTGTTAGAAACTTTTTTGTAATTAAAATAATAGAAACACTTTTTATTTTATTTCAGCCTCAGTCATATAAACTTCAACGTATATGTCAGAATGTCCTTTCCTTTTCATTTCTGCCCATCTTAACCCACGGGGCCTCTCGTTTATTTTTCTTTTTTTTTATTCTGTTATACTCGATACATTTGACACATATATATACAGTCCGTCACACTACTACTAGATGTATACCGTCAGTCCTTTCGCTTACACAACTTTTTCAACATAGCCATGTCTATTTAGATACGTAATATAAATGTACGGATACTTACAAAAGCTGAAGAAAATAGAGTGTAGAAAACAGAAATGCCAATTCCAGAGTATGCATTTTCCAGTGCCGTAACGGCTAAAAACCAAACGATTCCATAACACGTTTGAAGAATACACAGGAGTTTGAAACAAGTCTTGCATTCCTTCAGACTTGCAATTTCTCCGTCGATTTCAGGTGTATCGTGTTTTGCGGTCTCGTTGTTCAGAATTTCGTTTTTTAGAATGTTTAACGATTCAGCGGAACTCGCAACATCGAGTTTTGAAAGCTCGAGATTTATCCTGCGGATGCCGTTCAGGGCGTAAACGGTTGTTGCTACTATCAGACAGGACACCGGGAACATGTAATTTAATAGCATACCCCTCTGGACAGACACAAAACAAAACTTTCTCGTTTCATAACTGTTTGGAGTGATGACTAGAGATGTCTAAAATAAATGGAAATTTTTAGTTTACGCACAACAATTCAACAGGATTTTAAATATATTAAATGAGTTGAAAATAATTTATTTTAGCACAATAATTAGCCCTTTTTAACAATAAATTGATAGGAAAATGAGGGTGTAAGTTCGATAAGTGTTGGACAGACTAGAAAGTATTTTAATTAAATTTTTTCGATTTTTTAATACATCATCCCTTATTTTAAATGATCAAATTGACGTTAATAGTTTTCCCTTTGTTAATAACTCGTAGTTTTTTATCTATTTAAATTAAAAACTTGTCTATAATTTGAGTTTATATTATATCCTCATCTGACGAAAATTACGCCAAAATAATTTTTATAAGCAATCAAAAATTTTATTTAACTAAAAACTGCCTTGAATGTGTGGCCAAAAATGATGATTCAATTTTCAATGAAAACATAAAATATTAGAAGATACGTACCAGTGATATGAGACTTGGAAGACCATAGGCGAGGAAATACATACATTTCGTAGGAGAGCAAATATGTTTCGAAAATTGCTGATATACGTAGTGACAATATAAGAAAATCCAAAATGCTGTAACTAGATGTAAATAATGTAACAAAACTGCAACAATTTCACATTTTATTGCATTCTTGGTGGCCTAAAACAAAATAACATTTTTATAGAAAAAAAAATTAAATAAAACAAATATAAATTTTAAAACAATGGACGCTGATTTGGAATAGTTGGTAGGTATCTAATGCCAATGGTCATTTGTATATCGGGTGTTTCGTTAAGGGTGGTCACTTGTCATATCTCGGAAATTACTGGGTATAGAAATTCAAGGAAAAAATTATTAAAATGGCCATGAGAAAATCTTGGAAATTACAATATTTCATTGCAAGGGGGTGCAATTGATAGGATGAATCATAAAATCCGATATTTCTTCGAAAATTATCATATTACACTATAACTTTAATAACATCATAAAAAGTCTGGAAAATAATTTAATTTAAATAATAAAACTGTGCATAAAGTTTGTCTGAGGCTCATTGGCTAACCGAACTTAATAAGAGTGGGGGAAGCCCCCGAATGTCTGATTATTTAAATCGCTGTATTTTCTAAACGACTAATCCGATTTTAGCAAACTCAGGCTTGTTTGAAAGAGAAATTGCAAATAACGAATCCCACTTGTACATAACAGTTTTCAATAAAACTGCCAGATGGCGCAATTCGCAATAATAACAGTTTTTCTGATTTTGTTACGAAAATTTAAATCGTACAGTATAATTTTTATATCATAACCGGAAAGTAAATTAAATTTGAAAGAAAAAACGTTAAAATCACAGTTCGATATCTTCGTCCGTTTCAAAGTTATTGCCAAACAAATAAGTACCTTTTAACACTTTAATTCGAAAGATGGTTGTTTTCGTCCTTGGTAGAATTAGTATAAATTACTTCCCATTTGTAGTATTTCGTGTCTCTCTTTACACTTATTCTAAGCTTAGGATTAGTCCAAATTAGGTAAAAGACAAATTTGGAGATTTGAACACGGAACAGCCTAGTCCTACTCCTAAGCCTAGACAAAGTGTGAAAGGAGGCACGGAATACGACAAATTATCTTTATTTATTTTTATTTAGAATGCAGAATACATAAATATATGTGGCCACTGTTAATAAAACACTAGGTACATTGTAATTTAATGGAAGATTATTGACAGGAATTAATTAAAAAAAAATATATAGTGCGTGGAGTCCCTCCGCGCGGAAGAAGTGAAACTTCGTAATATGGAAATGAAAATAGGAAGGGCTAGAAATTGAGTTTAAGTGAACTCATATTGTTGCTTTAAGACAAACTTTATTAACATTGCTTACAATTCACAATTGATCGCATCTTTTAATTATCATTGCAGTTATTTTCACGACGTTCACACTGTTTACTTCGCTGTATAGCAAGAATACCACGCGCATGTGTTCATATACCGACTCACTCTCTTTCTCTCTCTTACTTTCTACCTTTATGTATCTTTATTTCTCTCTCCCTCTTGCGTTGGAATATTGGACGCTACTCGTTGCTAACGCTCGCACTGGCCTGTAACAGGTACCTATACTACGCGCATGCGTTTGAGTGCCACGCATTCATTCTCGCTCTGCCTCTTTCTATGCGCCCTCCATGGTAGCGTTAAACGTTTAACGCAACCTTGTTGAAAGTCGCATTAGAAGTTTCACTACTACGCGCATGCGTTTGAGAGCCACGCATTCACTTTCGCTCTGTGCCACGCATATATTCTCGCTCTGTCTCTTTCTATTCCCCCTCCATGGTAGCGTTAAACGTTTAACGAAACCTTGTTGGAAGTCGCATTAGAAGTTTCACTTCAATAAATTAGGAAAGGAAAGACAGGGTAATACCACCACCAGGGTAATACCACCACCACTTTAAATAATGTAGGTTGTAGGGCTAGTTAGAGACGTGCTGGAAGCAGAAACGGGAGTAAATAACGACAGAGGAAGTGTAGATCATATTGCTGTTCGTAAATAGGTACCATACCATAAGAATTGGGATGATTAATGATGACTAATATTCCAAATTCGCTAATTATCCATTTTTATGGTAATTCTATTTTGAAAATTGTCAACTTACATGAACCCCCAACATGAATATCAAGTTAGACATACACATGCATCCCATTAGATGAAGAAAAACCTTCGAATTTTCCTTCTTCCCTCCTTGGTTCCTTCTTAGAAGTACACAGAATATCGTCAATAGTTGAGCAGCGCAACTAAGTACCGAACCAATAACAATTACTTCGGGTCCATATTTGTTGTTGCTTTTGTTTTTAGGTCCATAATAAACGTACATCAAGTTATCGATGAAATTGTGATCTCGTAAGTCTGAGTCCGCGAGAGAATCGTCGGGAAGGATGTCGTTATCGTTTTCGAAAGTTCGTGCATTTTTCGGTTCGGATACTTCAGGAACGGGAAGTATTAGAGCGTCAGCTTTCGAATAGCTACTATCTCCCGAAGACGCGTTTAGGGGAAGATCGTAATCGTAATTATAGTAGTCTTCGCCGCTAATTGGTTGCTTTAGCGTAGAGTTAATCGAACCTAAAGTTTAAAAAAGATAGACAGTAAACTTAGTTTTATCCTAAAAAATAACCTATAAAAACCTTTAAAGGGAGATCTATCACATCCACAAAAAAAAATGGGAGCCGTTACAGGACGCCTGGCAGATGTGAAACTCAATTTTTTTAAATCACTGACTTCAGTAATAGTTATATTCGATGTTGCCTCTGACAGCGTTACTGTGATAATTGGTCGAGGATAACTGAAGTATGTTACAAAAGTATTGGACATAAACATTATCAAGACATCTAATAAATGAAACACCCTTTGTTGTTGCATATCTGGAAGTAGGTTCTCTTGGGTTGTTGTTAATTTGCAATTGAATTTCTTTTTGGAGGAATGTAACTAATGGCATTGATTCATCTTTAGATAAATTTACATTGAAATCTCCAGCTAAAATCAATGGTAGTTTTTTTTATTGGTTTTAAAAATTATTGAACCTCTGTGACTGTACGGAAATAATTTCTCATGTAAAAATGAAATATCATTCATTTTTTTTTATTAGGTGAAATGTAGACAACAATCATAAATTAATTCACTTCCATCTTCTAGTTTACTATAATGTAGTAAACGACACCGTTGAGCCGAGTGGAAAGAGAAGCGCACAGGCGCTTGCCACGGCATGACTCGCCACGTTCGCCACGGTCGCCACGCCAACAATCCGGTTTACCCGCGCCTATAGATGTTTCACATCAAAAACAAAAACCAGCACTTGAACTTTTTTGTGAAAATTCCAAGACGTATATTCTAGATTTTGCCCAAATAACTTTACTGAGAACCAATGTGGCGGATAACGTTATATTCTTCAGCTTTCAAATAATACCTTTCACGTACCAATATATGATATACCCGAGATTTTCGGCAAGCAGTATTGATAAGACAAGCTTCTCGACTTGTTCACCTTTTAAAGACAAGACAAGACAGAAACGATGAACTCTTGATTTTTGCGGCAACCCTAGTATTTTTTTTATTCTTTCAAAATTTAAGCGAAAATAGTGAATAATATGTATGAATTTATAATTGGATCTGTTCGTTTTATTGCTGTGGTAAATTTCAAATCTATAAGCAAAATAGCTGATTGATTGCAGCATCTACTAACTGATCTTGTAATTATTATAACTAAAATATTTTGATGTAAAACATCTATAGTTGCGGGCAAAACTGATTGTTGGCGTGGCGACCCCTCGCCATGCGCAAGCGACTGTGAGATTCTCTTCCCACTCGGTTCGACGGTATCGTTTACTATAGTAAACTAGAAGATGGAAGTGAATTAATTATGATTGTTGTGTACATTTCACCTAATAACAAAATAAATGATATTTCATTTTTACATGAGAAATTATTTCCGTACAGTCACAGAGGTTCAATAATTTTTTAAACCAATAAAGATAAACTACCTTTGATTTATGCTAGAGATTTTAATGTAAATTTCGCTAAAGATGAATCAATGCTATTAATTACGTTCCTCCAAAAAGAATTTCAATTGCAACTTAACAACAATCCAAGAGAACCTACTACCACCAGATATGCAACAACAATAGATGCTGTATTTATTAGATGTCTTGATAATGTTATGTCCAATACTTTTGTAACATACTTCAGTTATCCTCGCCCAATTATCACAGTTATGCTGTCAGAGGCAACATCGAATATAACTATTACTGAAGTCACTGATTAAAAGAATTGAGTTGTCGCAACTTGAAACAAATTTTTAAATTTTTAATTTTTGTATTTAATAAAAATAAATGTTTATTAAATAAATAGTCACCATTTTGTGGAAAAAATTCGTAATATTTTATTTTTTCATTATGCTTTATTTAGTTCCTGTCGTAATATTGTCTTTCATGCATATTACTCGTGCAAATTCGATGTTTCACATCTGCCAGGCGTCCCGTGACGGCTCACATTTTTTTAATGATGAATCTGTTAATATAAGTAATTGGAAAATGTACGAATCATCATGATTCATTGATGTGTTCTTTTTTTTTGTCATACAAACGAGTGTATTAGTTTTGCCTAACGCGATAACGATCATTTGTTACCACAGGGAAATCCTTTTAGATATTTTTATTATAAAATAAAACCATAACTTCTGTATTTTGAGCAGTTGAGTCAACTTCACTAAGGCAGGACATGTACTTTTTATTTTATTTTTATATTTTCCTAATTTTGTCGTCTTTTTTTTAGAGTATACACATAATAAAAAGAACAAACACAATTAATCCAATGAAAAGCCTGTGCGTATTTATCAATTTTTGAATAATAATGATAATAAGAAATTCGATATTTTAGAATTTAGCTGTAAAGAAGAATATAAGAATATAATATAAACAAATATATTCTATCTACATTTTGTACGTAATGTTGTTTTGTTCAATCTATTTTTTTTGCTTAAGTAGGTACATACCAAAACTAATTCCTCCAAAAATGGAAAACAATATAAAAATCTTCATCTCAAGCACCCATTTCTCACTACACAATATCTAACCTGAATGAGATGAATCTTTCAAAGCGATGCTGCTTAAATGGACCTTTTGTATAGTAGCAATTCTTTCAGCAAAAGTACTATTTCTACTCATCTGGTCCGCTGTTCAAGGCAAGCGCAGTATAGGAATCAATATTTCCCCGGGGGGTTTCAGAATGAGGGTGTATATTTTTTACAATTAGTGAATATTGCAATTAATTAACAAACAACAGTTCTTGTTTAGCCCATATTTATTTATTCATATGTAAATTATAATAAATAATATCTATTACCTAACTAATGAAGATAGACCTAAGAGCAATAGTTAACATGAACGATCCCGTCAAATTAACTAAATAAAATTTATTTGTGATGGAAAAGCTATTAAAATTTGAAACTATAGAACAATCATCAAAGTACCAAAGTGAGGCAAAAACCTACATTTAACTTATTGATTGGTCTGCATTTTCCTTATCACTAACCGATTAAGTTTTATTATAATCTTTTACAGCATTTGTTCTTGTCTCGACACCTAAAGCAAAAATTCTTATTTCGTTATCTTAACTTATATACCTATATTATACGAGTTACGGTTAACAGTAGAAATACGATAGAATAAAACCTACTTTATGTAATTTTTTATTTTTACCTCTAGAAAGCGTTGTTATGGTTAGGAACGTTTTCCTTATTTAAGAAATCTCTTAAACCATAACCTGATATTTAAGTGCATAAAACTCATATTAATTATAAAAGTGAGAGTCTAGGGATGGAATATAGGTAAAAACCGGCAGGTAAAGGTTGTCAAGGAAAATACTCTATAAAAAAAATAAACTATTCTAAAAATTTACAGCTACTGTAGGAGCTCAGAACGTTTCTCTCTGTGGTTGGAGTATGATGAAGTATGATGACAACAGTTCAATTCAACGGTCCACCTTCTTTAAGAAAAATTAAGATTCACTAAAACCATACTCCTGAAAGCAAAAATTGTAAAGTGAATATATTAATTATATTTAGAACAATACTTTTTAATTTATTAAAATGTCAATTTAATGAAGATTTCTGTGGTTAAGTAAGTGAAACGGGTGGGAAGGACGAGGGGACTTGGAGAACACCATTCCAGTGTTTTTAGATGGCGGTGAACTCGCATACGCACAGGGGGTGGAATGGAAACTTGTAAATTGCAATTGTGTTAGGTATATGAGATGCCTCTCGGTCAGAGTGGCGGGGGGAAGGGATGACCTTGTAGAACATTAAAAAGAAGAGAAGTTTTAGGTGGGATGGAGGGTTGGAAGCTCAAAACCAGGGTAACTTTTTCATCAAATGGATGTTTCATTCATTTTGGATGTGTGAGTTAGGTTATGGTATGTAAAGGATCCGAAGCTACGAAACAATTGAACAGTGGTCTATAAGTCCATCCCCACTTTTTCCATGTATGGTTAAACTGCTATGCATTTTCATAGATTAAACAAAGTTGTAGCTATTGAAAAGATGTACCTAAAAGTATTTTTCTTACTTACCTATTACTTACGTTGATTCAGTGTTATTGGAAGCTTACAGTTGCAGTCATGGATTGAGAGGTAGTATGTGCAACTGTTTTCTCATCATATGACCTTCCAAGCATTTTGTTATACCTGAAAACAGTTGGACTTCTGTTAACTATTGATATTGTCTCTTTTTTTAGCAAACATTGCCAACAACGTATTTCAGTTTCACAAGTATATATTTGTATACTGTCATTTTTTTATTCATTGAAGTGCGTAAAAGATAAATAGCTCTTTCTGGCATTGATTATTGAAATTGTATAAATACAGGTAAACTAGCTATGCCCGCGACTTCGTCCGCGTGGGATAGTGACTTTCGGCAGCATTAAAAATTTTTTTCTTCTATATTTTTATTTTCTGGGTCGTAAGCCTTTTTGCCGACGTCATTACAAAAAAACCTTTCATTCCTTATTTTTGTTCCCTTTAGGGTAAAATTTTTACAAATTTTAAATGTATTTATAGCTAATCAAAAGTCTAAAAAATAAGTTCCAAGCCTCTAGCTATATATCTACTTATCTATCTCTGTACCAAATTCTCATTTAAATCGGTTCAGTAGTTTGGGCGTGATTGCGTAACACACAGACAGACAGAGTTACTTTCGCATTTATAATATTATAGATTAATATAGTTCAATTTTCGTTTAAAATAGTTTATATAGCTTAGTATTCAACAACTTTTATTGATCCAAATAAACAATACCTCTATAACTTTTTACACTTAATATTTTAATTTTCTGGGCCGTAAGCTTTTTGGCCGACGTCATTACACAAAAACTTTCATCGGCTAAATTTATCCCCTTTAGGGTAAAATTTCTACAAACATTGAATGTCGTATTTATTTATATCTAATCAAAAGCCTAAAAAATCTTTATAAATTACGGAATTTCCGCACAAACTTTCCTATTTCAACCCCTACAACCCTTTTTTCGCATTAAAAAGTAGCCTATGTCCTTTCTCAGGCTCTAGATTATCTCTGTACCAAATTTCATTTAAATCGGTTCAGTAAATTTTAGGCGAGATTGTGTAGCATACAGTTACTTTCGCATTTATTATATTCCGCGAATTCATTTTCATCGTTTTTTCCATGGGAATAAGATATTTTCCCGCAGTAAAACGTAGCCTATGTGCTAATCCAGGGTGTCAGCTAACTCCATACCAAATTTTATTAAAATCGTTCCAGCCGTTTAGACGTGAAGAAGTAACAAACATACACACTCACACTTTCGCCTTTATAATATTAGTGTGATAGTGCAGCGGATGTATGCATGTGACAAGAGATTCCGTGCGACTGTCCGCAACTTTGTAAACAATAAAAATCAATAGATACTGCACCTTCGACGCGCTATGTAGCGCTTGATGTATAAAAGATCTACCAAAAGACTTTAGAATAAGACGGGAGAAATTTTCGAAACGTTTTTATGGGTATAAACATACTAGTAGTGTTAAATAAACTACTATTAAGAAAATTTTTAAAATAAACAATAAATTATTAAAAAAATTACTATAATTGATACCAGGTGTGGGGTTGAAGGAACCAGAGATAGAAGAGAATTTTATAGTAAAACGCCGAAAAAAATTAAGATTTGTAAATAGCTGTGCAGAGTGGATTACCAGAAAATTTGTTACAATATCTGCTATATTTTATTTTAATAAGCACATATCGGTTGTTTTACTTGAAAAATTCGTTGTGGAAATCTCTAATGTATTTTGTTTTATTGATTAAGATTCGAATCATTCAATCGGTTGTAATTATCTTTTTAACATACCTTCCTCTACAGGCGGTCCGTACTTTACTGAATGCATATAAAAAAAATATAAAGACACCGTAAGAAGCGTTGCAAAAATCTGTGAAGTACCATATCCATCGAGGAGCCCTGTTATCCACAAATCGGAAATAAAAGGATAATACATCCATTCCCCAGTTTACCCCCATTGCAAGGATAAGTTTACTGGTTAAACTGGACCTTAAAAACAGTAAGAAAATGACCGATATTGTTGATGTTCTTGGCGTAATGATTTGGCAAACTTGACGAATTTAAAATGCACATTTTCCTATAGAAATTAAATTTAAAAAAGGCTTTGTATTCATAATTGAATTACATTTCTTAAAAGCAACAGTTTTTCTTCTCAAAGACTAGCTTTTGAGTCGAGTCGGCAGTTTGTTGTGTGAAATTATGTGATCATTCACAGTATGTTTTAAAAAGTTAAAAAAACCTCTGATTTGACTCTTACGATTTTAATTAATTAAATGTGTGTTCTAAAATACAGACCTACTGAAGCATATATGAAAAAGGGACACTCGTCATTTACAAAAATCATAGAAAAAAAATACGAGAAATTGTAACTATAGACAGCCAGTGGCGTAGCTAGTGACCAAAGGCCCTGGGGTGAAAAATAAAATAGGGCCTCAACTAAACTATTTAAAATCGTTTGTTCCGTATTCGTTGTGTTCCAGATTCGACGTCCTACTTCAGATTTGTCATAATTCAGATTCGTCGTAATACAGTCGACTCCATAATAAATTAAAAAACCAAATACAAATTATAACTTATTTTAATGAACAAATTAAAAGTATTTTATGAAAATAAAAGAAAATATCTACCTGTTACCGTTCAAAAATAAATACGGTCCTGTGACAGACACACAGATAGCGGAGGCACGTTAATAGGGTCCCGTTGAGCACCCTTTGGGTACGGAATCTTAATTAAGTAGAGATTTTTAATCCAATAACACCACTTTCTTGACCGACTATAGGTATGTTTTACGACGAATCTGGGTTACGACAAATCAAAATTTTATTAATACAACTCAAAATATAAATATGTAGTTACATTTAAATACTTTAAAGTTGCAAAGCTACTTTATCATTAGTTCTTTATTGTGCATAGCAGGGCACGTCCTGGTTCTACAGGCAGAGTTTAGGAATGAATAACTGGATAAATTAATTAATATCTACAGGTTTTTAAAAATAAAAGTTAGTGGATATTTCTAACACAATTTATAGTTTGTAAGTCCGAGGGGCCCCCTGAGCTTGGGGGCCTTGGGTCACTGCCCCGTCTAGCCCTATGGTAGTTACGCCACTGTAGGCAGCACACTTCTTTGTACAGGTACTTAAATTAATATAATAAGTAATTTGTTTTAATTATTTGATATATTATGGTATGTATTAACAAAGGCTTACCATTCTTTGTCATCTTTTTTTAATATAGCAGTATCTTTCTTGGTTTTACATAGTTTGATTTCTGTGATGCTGAATAGGACGATATTTACGGCAATCAACACGGTTACGGGCCCATAAAAGTAGATAAGAGACTGAAGATCCCCTTTAAATTAAAATAAGTAACTAATTTTCACGTTTTGCAACGACCCATTAAATATTAATCCAATAACTTTTAATCGTTAATTATTGTAAAAATAAAATTAAAACCCACGGTAGAGTATAAAACAATGGCGGCTTGTGCTTTTAAAAATAGCTGGTGTTGAAAAAAGGAATTAAAAATTTAAAAATCTTTAGCATTGATTTAGTTCGGTAAATTCGTTAAGGGGGGTGGGGATAGGAGAGGGGGCGGGGTTCTACATTTTTACAATAACTTTTAATCGTTAATTGTAAAAATAAAATTAAAACCCACGGTAGAGTATAAAAAAATGGCGGCTTGTGCTTTTAAAAATAGCTGAAGTGTTGAAAAAAGGAATTAAAAATTTAAAAATCTTTTGCATTGATTTAGTTCGGTAAATTCGTTAAGGGGGGTGGGGATAGGAGAGGGGGCGGAGTTCTACATTTTTACATGTCCAAATATGATTGTAAATTATATATATCTTCAGAAGGTAAACATGATTTACATATATTGTTTAAATTTTATACGTTAACAAAGCAAACCGATTTAATTTTTTCGCAGTCTAGTAATATTATCCTAATAATGTAATAATATACTGCAATGTTTCAAGAAATTGCTTGGTCAATGGCAATTTCTTCTTATGGTCATTTTGATATTAAATCCGCTCTGCAATTAGGAATTGTATCTTTTGAATAATTTATTTTTTGCTGGTGAAATATTTAATTTTATATGTATTATGTAGGTAATGTAATTTGAGATAATGGGATTACCACTACGCTACTATACTAAAAACATATCACTTAATTTATAAGAGTATCTCTGATAGCGCGTTCTATTGACAACATGCAGCAACACTTTCCTACTATTGAAAATAAAAATTAGCATTATGGTTGATTTGAAATATTTTTTTTATAGTTGTATATTCCCTCATTGATGTGAACAAGGTACGAGATATTTCAAAAGATAGATCAAACTGCTTACCAGTGAACCAACATTGTCCCATTCCAATCGAAGGTAGATATTTATTTTTCCCTCGAAATACAAATTGTAAAAGTGTGACAATTGCAACCATAACAAGGGGAGATCCCCAGGCATAACAACTGTATTTATAAAAGAGTTTTCTTTCTGCATTCTTACTTTGTGAAAACCTTTGTTTACCCCTGAAAATAAAAAGAAAACACATAAAGTTTTTTATGTAATCAATTTTATTAAAATCGTATGAAGCATTTTTGATTAATTGAAAGAAAAGAAAAGACGAGTTTTCTCCACCAAATATACTTTTTTGATCCCAGAAAGTCGTGGTTGCCCAATAAGACACCCTAATATATTAAAATGATTTATACATTATTAGTAGATTTATATAATTAAGATATATAAAAGTTTTGTTCCTGTAATACATATATACCCTTAAAAAGTGACCTCTCAAAATACCCACTCTAAACGTCTGAATCGTGTTTTAAAAATTTAATATTAACGTATTTTCTAAGCAGCTAAGATTGGAACCTTAGAAATTTTCAAACTTTCCCTATACAGTTATAAAATGGATACACAAAGACCATTCCTGTGCCGTTAATTACAAGATATATTTAAATGTAGGTACTAAACAATACGTTTTTTTTTAAGTTTAGATTTTTAGTAAGTCGAAAGTGAGAAAATTTATTTGGCTATTAGGCGAATTTATTAGCATTTCTAAAAAAAGGATGACAGATAAAATCAGTTTTTATTTACCACATTCTCCACATATGTAGACACATGGTATTTAACCAAAAGAATGACACCAAGAAAAAGAGGTAGCACAGTATCCCTGCAAAATTATAAAATACAAATTCACGTTATTTTCCCACATGTTACTCATTTTAAAAACAAATTTTTGAATTAAATACAAATTTATTTTGGGTGGCATTCTCAGGGAACATAATGAGGGAGTAAAGCTTTTCACCCTTATTGTATTAAGACTGAATTCTCGTTACGTTCTCTGAAGAAAGACAAACGATTCTAAACCGTGGCCATTAAGCCTGAAAATCGACAGCTAAAAAACAACGAAACTTTGAAAATACGGTTTGTACATGAAGTTTTTTCAAAACATATTTTTTTGGTGTTTTGATGATACAAAAAAAAATGTGCGCCGTCACGGGACGCATGCCAGATGTGAAACTCGATTTTTTTAGTGTTTTAAGTAATAGTTATATTCGATGTTGCCTTTGAAAGCATTACTGTAATAATTGGTCGAGGATAACTGAAGTATGTTACAAAAGTATTGGACATAACATTATCAAGACATCTAATAAATACAGCATCTATTGTTGTTGCATATCTGGTAGTAGGTTCTCTTGGATTGTTGTTAATTTGCAATTGAAATTCTTTTTGGAGGAACGGCATTGATTCATCTTAAGCAAAATTTACATTGAAATCTCCAATTAAAATCAATGGTAGTTTATCTTTATTGGTTTTAAAAATTATTGAACCTCTGTGACTGTACGGAAATAATTTCTCATGTAAAAATGAAATATCATTCATTTTTTTATTAGGTGAAATGTACACAACAATCATAAATTAATTCACTTCCATCTTCTAGTTTACCATAGTAAACGACACCGCCACGCTCGCCACATTCACCACGCTCGCCACGCTAACAATCCTGTTTACCCGCGGCTATAGATGTTTCGTATAAAAAATTAACGTTCCCAATTTTTGGGGCCATTTAAAGTCCAGGGGCTTTTCCTCCTTTCTCTCATTTGATTGACTGTGATCACGTGTTTATTGCCACTTATTATTTAAATATTAAACTTACCCAAAGCAGTACATAGTGATTTTTCGATTATTGTACATAAATGTATAATTGTCAAGAATAAGTAAGCACAGAATAACGTAGACACGTAGCACATGATGCACCTTCCATAAAAGTTAAGTTTTGGATCCAGTAAATACACCAGGAACGTTATGAAAAGGAATGGCAGGGAGATTATCATTCCTGAATGTAAAAAATAAAATAAAATAAAATTCTGACTACTTTTTCCACAAAAAAATGTAATAAAATAAAATCACTACAAATAATAATTTACAAAGTATTATCTATTATTGCAAAGGTGCATTTACCTACCTTATAAATGTAATTTAGTTTTTCTTTCAGTTAGTAGCAAATATTAACAAAATATATATGTTAACATAAAAGAAACATTTTGTTAAAGTTATGTATTTGAAGGTGATTTATGTAAGTACATTAATAGACTTGTAGTCTAATTATACAGCATATCCACGGAAATGGAACAATAGCAGGTTCTTTGGATCGAAATAAATTGTTGAACTTGAATCATTGCCATATCTACTTATTGTTTGTAGGAAAAACCATACAATCTATATTAAAAGGGGGGGGGGGAGCTTTTAGCCTTCTCGTATCTTAGTAAATTTGATAAACAAGTTTAAACTTAGTATGTACTTCCTTGGGAAAATGTACATATCAAATTTTATTCAAATCGCACTATCAATCATCCAGTTATTTCAAAAAATTTCTATATTTCTGGTTTTCAATAAAAAAAGATTAATTACTTCCTCAATGTTAAACAGAGTCGAGTGCCTGCCTTCACTAATATACTGTTAGGGAGATACGATTTCAGTCTTTTTAATGTTGAGTAAGATCCCTCTATTTGGTCTGCAGGCTTCCATGCTTGGCGTCATTTGTCGTATGGTTTCCGGGCTGGTTCCCACTTTGTCGATTTATTTGTTTTGACGTTTCGAGAGTCATGTCGCTCTCTTCTTCAGAAGGTCTGAAACTCAGTTTAGACTCTCGAAACGTCAAAACAAATAAATCGACAACGTGGGAACCAGCCCGGAAACCATTCGACAAAAGATCTTTCTATAGTAATAACGGTTGACATTGGTAGGTTTCTTCTGCTCTAGAAAAAGGTTCACATTGTCCTTTCCATAAGTCAAATGAATATATCCTCATTCGTAAATAAATTATTTTTAGATAATTCGTATTTTCAAAATGAAAATATAATGTTTATAAGCCTTGGATCCTGGATTCATTATTAGTACTACTATTATTCGGAAAAATATTCGTAATTTTACCTTTTAACTTACAACCCTCCGATGACCTTGATGTCATTTTTGGGGCCATTCTGAGTAACTTTTGTTCTCGCTCGCGCCCCTTTCACGTTTTTCTTTTTGTTTGAAAATTGAATGTTTTCATTCACTTGCTTCCACGTTTCATGCAATTCTACTCATCTAATTCACTCTTACATTACCTAACCTAACCTAACTTTTTTTTCACCCCCCCTCTTACTTCCAAACATCTCTTGCCATTCGTAAAATTATTGGATTCCTTCACAATATTATACTATTCTAACCAGTGGCGGATTTACACATTTGCCGCCCGTAGGCTATTTAAAATTTGCCGCCCCTACTGACACCTGCAATTCTATACCCTAATTCACAATCAATTTTTTATTAATGAAATTGCAACTTTATGATTGTATTATATTTTTATCAGACTTATCAATAAATATTGATACGAATTCATTAGGATTAAAAATGTAGGAATGTTAAGAAGAACTTTCGTTGAATGGATATTTACAGCTTTTATTCATTACAATATTATTATTGTTTTTTTAAATTATCATCATTCTAAGAAATGTATAATATTTATGAAATTCTGTGCAACAATATGCAATTTTTTACGTGTAAATTTATTAAATTTTTATTCTACACTCAAACAGGTTGTTAATATCATCAGAAATATCAATAGAAAAGTATTAATTTTCCACATATATATCTATATAATATTTGTTATTGTTATTTTTAAGCAATTTTTTTCGGATCCCAGTTTTTTTCGAATATAAGTGGTGAAACATATTACACATTTTCTAACACATGTGTTTTTGTTTACTACCAATATGTTAGACTTTCATCAAGTATCCAAAAAATCAATACAAATTATTACACATTAATTGAATAGTGTGGGTGGGCCTAAAGAAAAAATTATGGCAATAATTAATTTAAAAAAATAGGTAAAAATACTAAATTTAAATAAATTATTGGAATATTTTAATAATTCAAAATCACAATAGTATATTTTATAAATAAGCATTTACTAATTTTTCATATACAGACGTTAGTGTATTCAGTATACTATATAGCACTAAAATATCATAATTTTTGTTGATTTTTTGGGCTACGTTTTTTTCCGTGTATAAGATAATAATTTTTTTTTTATTTCTGTAAGACAGAGAAATTTTTGGGCAAAGTTTGAACGATTGAATGGCACTTTTGTTACTTTCTGTATTGTAAATTTTACTGATAGATAAATTGGATTTTCCTACAAATAATAGACAAGGCAATGAATGATTCAGGTTCTGCAATATCAAAGAATCTTGAATATGTTAGTGTTAAAGTATTTTAAATTATTTGTGTGGGTACTTGATTACTTTTAGACATAATCGTCATTTTCTTTTTTTTTTTCTAATTTGCGTATGTGTTTTTGAGATTTTTAAATGTATTTCTAATGTAAGAGGAATTGAAGCTTTGTTATGGTTGTCTTTTCTATTTAATAAAAGTTCGTTTTGGCCTGAATCTTACGTGAGTGGGAGCAAAAGAGAATGGGTAGTTATTGAGACTAGCACCCTCATTTGTTGATATGTATGTATATTGGACTTTAAGTTTTTGTTACTACGTATAAATTATGAATAAAATTACCTATAAAATTGATGTCTCGTTCGTCCTTTACTGGTGCGCAAACATTAGCTGCTAGATCCTTTTCTCCATCTTCTTTTAAAATTACTAATACAGTAATACAGTAGTTGTCCAAATCGTAAGTTTCGTTCTTTTTCAAAAAAAGGTTTCCATTTTCTTGAACGTAGAAGTTACTGTCTTCAAATAATCGCCAACTATTGTTCTTACATCTATTACGTCCGTATATCGTATGGAGCTCGTTAAATGGAGAGTTTCTCACGATTGAAAAATTATAAATATCAGTTCCATCGTATTCAGTGTTAGTACAGGTTTTATTGTACACGACTTCCTTATCATGACAACACTTTCTTACGCACTGTTTCACGCTACAAATACATCCCCAAGTCGTCCCATCTCTTTCAAAATAGGTGCCCACATTATATGTTGTATTTTCAAAACGTATTGATCCGTTCGGAAAATTTTCACCGTTCGTTAAATCTTGAAAATACACCCCGTCCGTGAAATTTTTGGCGAAAGATCGATCACCCATTTTGGTAGGGGGGCATAAAAACCTAGAACCTTGCGTTTCGTTAAGAATAAAGGAAAACGGTAATAAACACGTTAAAAACACTGAAACTATACGTTTAGCCATAGCTTTTTAACAGTTTTATGAAGACTAAATTCGAATGTATTTATTGGGTTTATTTATTAACCAGTATGAATCAGACATCGTGACAAAATATATTATGGAGATATTGATATAAAAGAAAAATAAAATACACATCTCTGATACGTTATAAGAAGTTGTTTTATCATAACATAGGAATTCATTCTTATACTCACTTTGAAATGATAACTCAATGCTGAATCCTTCAAAAATAGTAAAAAGTAAAAATTAATTATAGGAAGAGAATATAACAGAAATTAAAGGAAAAATAATTTACGGGCGATCTGAGGTTGGGAAGGGGAAGGGGGTAAGTTTTTAAGGGTAAAAAACGGTTTCGCTTGATTTCCGGAAAAACTACAAGTCTTATGGAAAAAAGTTAAATGGCAACGTTGCAGGTAATAAAACGATCTATAACTTTTGTATTTACACTTTTTCTCAAAATTTATGTATGTATTATTATGTATTATGTATGTATTTGGTGAAAACTTACCTATTTATGTCCTGAGAAAACTTACCATAGTATAAAAAAGCAGATATTTTGACGTGAGAATTTTCGATTGAAAATTAGGGTGCTTTTTCAATATTAAGTAAAAATAAGGTTAAAAAAAAATATTTCAAATCAAAAAATTACAGCGTGTTTGGGACATACATAGGTAAGTTTTCACCAAATTTCGTGAAAAAAACATTTTTTTTGTAAAAGAAAAATAAAAAACCAAAAAGTTGGTTATTTGAATTTTTCACATAAATTATGAGGTTATGTGAAAAAAGTGTAAATACGAAAGTTGTAGATCTTTGTATTATCTACAACTTTGCTATTTAACTTTTTTCCATAAGACTTGTAGTTTGCCCGGAAATCAAGGGAAACCGTTTTCTATCCTTAAACGCTCACCCCCTTCCCCTTCCCGACCTCAGATCGCCCATAAATTATTTTTCCTTTAATTTCTGTTATATTCTCTTCCCTTTCCAATGGGTTTCAGCCAACTATAATTGTTTTTGGTTTCAAAAATAATCGACCCTGGTCTATGACTGTTGCAATATAATTTAATTTATTGTCATTTATTTTATCCATTTGTAGGTACGTTAAGGGAATCAGGATGTGAAAACTAATTAATCCTTATTTAGCTGAGAATTTCATTTTACTTCATTAATCATAATATAATAGAAATGCATTATTTATAGAATAGACCAAATAAAAATAAAGTAGATTTCAGGGTGAGCCCCACAAAGGTAATCAGTTCTTTGTAAACAACGTTTGAATATTACAATAATCTCGAAAACTATCAGAGTAGCCATAACTAAGGTAAAATTCGAATAGTCGTGATCAGAAGTAGTTTCATCCTGCAAAAATTATGTTAAAAAACAAAACAATCTTTAGAAAAACGCATTTGATTTTATTATAATTTTGTTATAGGCTCTTGATAATGACGAATTTCGTCGAAACAATATTGTCGAGGTTGATAATTAACCAAGTGTTTGTTTTTTACCATTTATAATATAAGAAATAAAGAAATTTATTTACTTAGTTTTATCAATAAAATTCGCTCATTCTCATAGTGCATGAATAATGTATTTTCATGTGATTCTAAATCATTATATAAGTAATAATTACTACAATACTTTATTTAAAAATAAGATAAGTACATAAAATTTAAAAAGCGTACATACACATATTTCTATTGTAAGATATCAATAAAGTACATCCTAATAAAATTTAAAATAGTTTTAACAGTAAAATCTGCATTAATAGGTACCATTTATTTATGTTCTTACATAATATACATAAATAAAACAAAAAATGAACGTTTATTAACATACATACACGTATATTAATAATTATTCATTTGGCTAGCTATGGCACATTAAATATGGTCGTACATTTGTATAATAATAAAAATTTTTGTGTGTTTAACTATCTAGTTTAAGTGTCAACAAATAGAAGAAAGTGGATAAAAATGGATATTCAGAAGAATTCAAGTCTTGTAAATATGTACGTAGTATGGCGTAGTATATGTTACGGTTAATAGCAGAAATAGAATGCAATTTTTAAATTTCTGCCTCTAAAAATCATCGTTATGGATAAGGAGGTTGTTCCGATTTAAAGGAGTTTTTTAAACCATAACTTAACACTTAAGTGTAAATAAGATTAATAAAACTCGTATTAGCCACAAAAGTGAGACTTTAAGGTTGAATATAGGTAAAAACCAGCGGGTAAAGGCAGGCTGTTAAGGAGCAGGTGCCTAAATCCTATTGGCAGAAGTAATTACAGTGTATCTTAGAATCGTGCTAACACATTTATAAAATATGGGCACCACCATTCTCCCTTGAGAAGCTTCACTTTTCTTGCCTATTATAACACTTTATGTTCTGCTCGTATATCGCTATGTTGATATTATTAACTTATTGTTAGTCTGAATTAGACGATTCTGATTATCAACCGTAACATGCGTGTTCTATTATCGGTTATTAAAGCATTTTGTTATCTAAACTTGTAATTTAAAAAACAGAATTAATTTCTAGGAAGAGAGCATTGTTGATTTTTTAAAGCTTTGTACATTAAAGAAAAAGAGAAGACAAAGCAAAAAGAAAAAAAATTAAACACTACGTTATGTAACTACTTCTTATATTATTATGTATCTATGGATTTCTTTTCATTTGACAATCTTCGCTGTACGATAAACGATAAATAACAATAAATACTTAGTGCGGTAATTTAAATTATAATTAAGAAAATATTTTTTAGTTACCGTATAAAAAAGTAAATAAGGTATTTTAAAACCTTACAGTAACTGCAGGTGCTAATAAAACCTTTTTCTTTATGGTTGGAGTATGAGAACAGCTTAATTTGGTATGAATTGTCTTCTAGACCTCAACTGGTTCGCTAAGAAAAATGAAGTTTCACTAAACCCAAACATTCACGAGATTCATTTCTGAAAGTAAAAACTTATTAAAGAAATTAATATCTAGGGTATTATATTTTTATCGTTGTGGCTAAGGTTACTAGCAATCTAATGACAATGCTATAAATAATAGATGTCCAAAAAGTTCACTCAACAATTTTGGAATTTAAAAGAAAATAAAAAGGTGCCAAAATGTGCCCCAAATGTGCTATTATGTGCTACGTAAAAAAAAATTTTTCAAAAAACTTAACTTTTATGACTAGGTCTTTTTTATGATGTTTAGTTATCTCCACAACATCGCTTCATTAAAACTAAACCAATTGTGTTGTAATGTGCTTAAGATGTGCTATCATGTGCCATTAAAAAAAATATATTTACTTGAAAAATTAAATTTTTATTGAGACATCCTTTTTGTGATATTTAGTTAGCTTCGCAAAATCACTTTATCAAAACTAAACATATAGTGCTATAATGTACCCGCAATGTGCTGTTATGTGCCAATGTGAAAAAAAAATATTTGAATAAAAAGTTTAGATTTTTCCAAAAAGTGTTAAGTCTTCATTAATACTTTCTATACGCATCGATGAATGTGGTACGATGAAATAGCATAATAATATGCTTAACATAGTATTCGCATATTGTTCATGAAACATCAGCATACATTTTTTTACATGTTGTGCAACACATCTTGTATTAGATAAGTACCTGTACTTTTCATTAGTTTACGATTGTATAGAATGTATGGTGCACTATCAAATTATTATTATTATTAATATTATCAACACAAAGTGTTATTAAACTTTTTTTTATTGTTAATAGTGACTTTTTATATTTAATGATAGTTTTCTATTAGTGTAGGGAATATACTTTTCATATGGTACCGTTTTAGTGTTATCACAACACATAGACAAAGAGACTGAAATTTTTGCTCATTTATATATGTATATCTTAGAATAGAAGATTAGTAATTATTAAGTAATAAATATATATATTCTTATAAAACAATATGAAAATACTTATATTCAATTTTTTTTTTCACATTGGCACATAACAGCACATTGCGGGTACATTTTTTAGTTTTGATAAAGTGATTTTGCGGAGCTAACTAAATATCACAAAAAGGATGTCTCAATAAAAATTCAATTTTTCAAGTAAATATTTTTTTTTTAATGGCACATGAGAGCACATCTTGAGCACATTACAACACAATTGGTTTGGTTTTAATGAAGTGATGTTGTGGAGCTAACTAAACAACATAAAAAGGACCTAGTCATAAAAGTTAAGTTTTTTTGAATAATTGTTTTTTTTTTACGTAGCACATAATAGCACATTTTGGGCACATTTTGGCACATATTTTTTTTAAAATTCCAAAATTGTCGAGTCAACTTTTTGGACATAAATAATAGTATAATATCGTTTCAATGTATTGGCTTCATTGAGATGGTTAAACTTTAATCTAATTATTCAATGATTTTATTTCAAACCAACTTCAATTTAAAGAATAAACTTGTTGCTATTATAGTAGTGACTTAGAGGCAAGGTTGTTTAAAAATCAGCATTTAAAGGTGGAAATACCAGGACATTTCGGTCTAAAAACAGGGTGCAGATGAGAGTAGTAGTGCATGGTAATAGAGGATTTTAGGTTAGCTTAGCTGACACCAGACTTTGTGGTTAGAAGTGAGCTGAAATGTAGTAAAATTGAAGAGAAAACCAGAAAAAAGGGTAGTTAAATGCGAAAGGAAACTAGAAAATTTAAGAAACAAGTACATAAGAAAGGAGGTGTGAAGAAAAAGAATTCTAAATATAGGAATCAAAAGCAAGTATGACAAGGAAAGGTGTGATGCTTTAAACTTTAGAGGAACTAGGTCTATGTTAAAAGCAATTAAATGAATGGGGTAGTTTAGGTTTGAATGTAAAGCAGTTAGATGTAGTGAAATTATAAGCGGTGTAAAAATTTAAAAATATTGTACTGTTTGCTTGTTCCTTACCTTGCTATTTAGGAAATTGTGGCTGTTGATTCGACGTTATTCGAAGTGGCATAGCTTACATTTGAAGTTACCGTACGGGGGGTAGTTTGTGTAACTGTTTTTTCATCATATGGTCTTCCAATCATTCTGTAATACCTGAAAAGAGTTAAGTATGGTAAATTTATTCAATTGTAAGGTTTTTCAAGTCAATTCAATTCAAAATTGATTCAAATTCTACCCGAACCATAGGGATCTCCTAAACTGTAAGAGATATATTGACAGTTAAGAGTGGGGAAAGTTGTCTAATGAAGTTTCCAATAGTACAGTATCTAGAAATGTAGAATATTCCTTTTGGTTTGTGATATACATTTCGGAAGAAATTCAGAATAAAATTTTGGGTTATTTTTAAGTCGAAATATTTCAGTTTTGATTCTCATTGCAGTTTTATCAGCTTCCTGTAGATACCAGTGCCATAAGATTTTATTTTTATGGGGCTATCATCAACGTGCCTGGAGTTTTTTTATTTTTTTTTTAAATAATTAGTGCCCGATCAATTCTTGGTGATAATTTTCAGGTCCGTACCAAAAATTTGATGATGGTCCCGCAAAGACGAAACGTTACATTGAGAAAATAATAAATAGCACCGGTGCATCGAGTTACAGAATCTGCAGTGAGAGTTTAAACTGAAATATTTTGATTTTCTTTAAATAACTCGGACTACTAGATACTATTAGGAATATTTTATATTTAGTACTTATTTTATACATTCTATCACGTAACCTACTTTTGGTTTAAGAGGAAAGAAAATGCAATATATCTGCCTTTGTTGTAACTAAGCAGAGAGAATGCAATGAAAACAAAACCTACATATTAGGGTGCTCGTTAAAAATTAATTTTTTTTGGCGCCTTAAAAAATCCTTCCTTTTGACGAAAAACTAAATTTTTTTTTTTGTTTTAAACAAAAAGAACAAGTGTCCCCCAGCCAATTTAAGTCCACTTTTCGATAAAATTATAGTTTTTTTAGAAAATTTGTCACATTATTTAAATTTAAACAAAAAATCATGAAAACAGGCTTGTAGGAAATTAAATTCTCCACAAAAAGGTCTCTTTTGATTTTTCATGAAGTTCACATCCATCAAGATAATCTTATAAATAAACTAATAAACTCTATTCAGTCATCACTTTGAGCTCCAAAAATTTTATTTTTCCTGAAATATGACCAATTTCTTCAAAAATTTTAATTATAGATATTTTTATGATTTCTTGTCTAAATTTAAATAATGTGACAAGTTTAAACAAAAACAAACTATAATTTTATCAAAAAGTGAACTTTAATTGGCTGGCGGCACGTGTTCTTTTTGTTTAAATGTAAAAAAAAATTTTTCCTGTAGTATTTCGACAAAAGGAAGGATATTTTAGGGCGCCGGAAAAAATGTAATTTTTAACGACCACCCTAGTACATATATTCTTGGAAGAATAACCTACATCCATGACGCGTTCTCGTTTTAACGCGATATTAGAAACGAAAAGGGGTTAGGTAGGTTAGGACTAGTTGTCATTGTACACGCCTTGCCTAACAGTATTTCTTTCTTGTGAATTAAAATTGTTCATTTGAGAATGTGCAATATACCTATTTAGACCAGGTTCGATAATTTTTGAAACCAAAAAAAATTATAGTGAGATCAAACCCATTGGAAAAGGAAGAGAATATAACAAGAAATGAAAGGAAAAATAATTTACGAGAGATCTGAGGTCGGGAAGGGGAAGGGGGTGAGTTTGTAAGGGTAAAAAACGGTTTTCCTTGATTTCCGGAAAAACTACAAGTCTTATGGAAAAAGGTTAAATAGCAAAGTTGTAGGTAATAAAAAGATATACAACTTTTGTATTTACATTTTTTTCACATAACCTCAAAATTTATGTGAAAAATTCATATAACCAATTTTTTAGTTTTTTATTTTTATCTTTTACAAAAATTTTTTGTTTTTTAACGAAATTTAGAGAAAACTTACCTACTTATGACCCAAACACGCTGTAATTTTTTGATTTGAAATATTTATTTTTTAACTATATTTTTACTTAATATCGTAAAAGCACCCTAATTTTCAATCGAAAATTCTCACGTCAAAATATCGGCTTTTTTAAAAACGTTGGTGGGCTTTTTCTTCGTTGCAATCTGTACTTTCTGATGGTGCGAAAAAAATATACATTACTATGATAAGTTTTCTCAGGAAATGCAAAAAAACGAAAAAAACTAGATTAATGTTTTTAAAAATATTATAATGAATAATGTTATCAGTATAAAGTATGTGAATAAATAAATCAACTTTTTTACTGAAAAAAATAGCAGCGGTCACATTTTTTAAATAAAATTCCCTTCGTTTTCTTTTTATTACCTACAACTTTGCTATTTAACTTTTTTCCATAAGACTTGTATTTTTTCCGGAAATCAAGGAAAACCGTTTTTTACCCTTAAAAACCCACCCCCTTCCCCTTCCCGACCTCAGATCGCCCGTAAATTATTTTTCCTTTCATTTCTGTTATATTCTCTTCCCTTTGCAATGGGTTGCATACTGTTATAATTTTGTTTTCACTTTTTATTATTTTTGAAGGCTTTAGCACTAATCTAATTGTAAGTAAAACAGTTTTGTCGTAAATTGTCCGGAAAAATACTGGTTTTAAATTTCACACTATCAACTAACTATCTGTCAACATTTGACATACGTGTATGAACTATTACGATTAGATTGGTTGATCTCATTCAGATAACGTGATGGCAAGAATAAAATAATTTTACTATAGGTAACATACTATTAGGCACACTTACAGTTTAGAAGATCTTAATTGTGTGCGTCGAATTTGAACCAGTCTGTGTACATTTTATTTTGTTAAGCACATGTCACTAGGCTTAGATGATTTTTTTGCTTATAATAGGTATATTCACTTATATTGTTAGGTGTTAGAATTAAAATCAATCGATTTTTTGAACTGTTTCTGTTTCACATACCTTGCTTTACCCAGGGCCCATACTTTCTTGAAAGCATATATAAAAAATATAAAGACACCATAACATGCGTTGCAAAAATCTGTAAAATACCAAATCCACTGAGGAGCGGTGTGATCCACAAATCGGAAATAAAATGAAATTATCTCCATTGACCAGTTTACTCCCATTGCAAGGACAAGTTTGCTGTACAGGTTAAACCTTAGAAACGATAAAAAATGATAAATATTGTTGAAGCCTTTATTGTAATATCTGGACAAACTCGATAAACAAGAAAGATATATTCCTACACAAATTAAGTAGAAAAGTTCTTTATATTCAAAACCGAATCGACTTTTTAAGAGCAAAACTAAAAAAGGAAAAACTAGTTAGGTATTTTTATTTCGCCCAGGCTGTTACGCCCCTCTAAAAGAGCAAGTGAGCAATTGCACCCTTTGAATTTTAAACAAAACACACTAAACAACTAAAACGTAAAAATAAATCAACCAATTACATTTTGGGAGTTCTTTAAATAAATAGATGTTTTCATAGAGTTTATATAATAGTTTATATTATTTTATTTGTGAAAGGTATTCAGCATACTTTCGGTTTGAATTTTTATACTTAAGGATTAAAATTTTGTTTCTTTTTTTGCTGCTTAAAAATAAACATCGGGCAAAGACAAACACAGGAAGCTCCCACACCTACACCTGAAAGGACGAACACAATTTCGATAATATTTAATTAAATAATTATACCCATCAATTTGTACAGATTGTTTTGTCGGTCCTCTGCGAAGAACTCTTTGTAAAAGAGTTTTCCTAAGATAAAAAAAACACAGAAATTAAAAATTATAAAAATAAAAATGAAAAGAACTTCCTAAACCTGTTGATCAAATAAATTGAAATCGTTCACTGAATGTTTTGAAAGGTGAAAAATCTGATTCAGCCCTTAAAATTTGGTTTTATTAAATAGAAGTCTTATGAAACATGTATACTAAAAATCATGAAAATAGGAAACTTGAACTTGTCTCTCACAAAAATTATAGAATAAATAGGACCTATATTTAGTTTTAAGTTTATTTTTCTTTCTTAGTTAGGTATAAGTAATTTTTTTGTAATCAGTCGCACCAACAGATAAGTACGTTTATATCTGTGAGATTTATACGGATATCTTCCCTGCAAAATTTTTTGATTAAATGAATTGCAAATTGTAAATTTCAAGTTTACAGAATACTGTAACTATAGGTTTTGCTTGTATGACCATGTAATAAGTTAGGCTATTAATTTTAATTGAAAGATATATAATCGTTTCTATTAACAAAGTCTTACCTTTCTTTGTCATCTTTTTTCAATATAGCAGTATCCTTCTTGGCTTTTAATATTTTGATTGCTGTGATGATGAATAGGACGATATTTATGGCAATCAGCACAGTTATGGGACCATAAAAGTAGATCAGGGATTGAAGATCATCTTTAAATTAAAATAACAAACCAATTTTTATGTAGGCACTTATTGCAACTACTCATCATGTTTTAGTTACCTACCTCTATAAAAAATGAAGTAGGGTCAGATGGGGTAACTGTAAAACTGGGGTAATTGTAAACAGGTTCTTTATTTCGATAAAATAGGACTCTTGATTATTCCAACTAATGGGAATTATAGACTGTGGTGTTGACTTTTGAGGGTTGGATGATTTAGCGCGTTAAACAGCAGAGAAAGAGTGTCGCAATATTTTATGTTAAGCAGTGAAAATATTTATATATAATACATATATAATTTTTGGGGTAATTGTGAACACGGCTTTATAAATATAATTTTCATTGGAATTCACATTTTACCCCTAAGTTTTCGACTGCGTTAGCAAGTGAAGGGGTAATTGTAAACTTAAGTTTTTTTGCAAAAAAAATCCTAATTTGCATATGTAACAACAGAAATTCACTTAAAACCAAACAAGGACTTAAATTAATCATATAGTCGCCTAAACTTACACGTAATCTTCATCTAAGATACATCGAGCTTCAAAAGTCAAACTTCCAAAATCGTTCACAATTACCCCACCTGACCCTAATTATTTCAAAAACTTTTAATCTAAAAACTAAAAAATACGATAGAATATAATACGTATATACAGTCGAACTTCGATAACTCGAATCACTATGTGACGCAAAAAAAACTTCGAGGTATATATGTTAAGACAGTGAATTATGCTCATCTTTTGCTGACAATGCCTATTTTGTAATAGTCTATATAAGCTTGTTAGAAATGTGAATCAATCAATCTAGCTGTAGACTAGACTTAGTATCAGTGTGTACTTTGTAAAATAAACCTTTTTTAAAAACTCTTTGTTCCAATTTTGGAATATAACATATATAAGTACTTCAAGTTATTGAATAATAGTACACACCTATAGACAGATGGCCATAAGTATAAGTAATATCTTTTTTCAGTGCACCACTTTATTATAAGATTTAATTTTTGGTCAAAACTCAAACTTTTTAAAGTAACTTTTGACGACAAATAATCGTAGAAGTTGAATTGCCTGACTACTCGCACGGTCCAGCTATTAAATGGAGACGTTCAGATTGTGCATTATTAAGGGATTCCCCCAGACATTTCGATTCATCGAGTAATAGAAGTTCGAGAATTCGAGTTATCAAGTAAAAATTATACGTATTTCTCATAGTTGCTGCTATTGCTAACCAATTTGGTTCGAATTATCAAAAATTCGACTTATCGACCTTCGAATTATCGCAGTTGTTGTAGGACTTTCAGAACGTATTTTAAAAAAATGTAAAAGATTAAACAAGCTGCTTACCAGTGAACCAACACTGTCGTATTCCAATTAAAGGAAAATATTTACTTTCCTCCTCTCCAAAAACAAGTCTTAAAATTGTGACAATTGCAGCCATAACAAAGGGAATTCCCCAAGCATAACTGCTATATGCCAAAAAGCGGTTTCTGTTTGCTTTCTTGCTTCGGGAAAACTGCTGTTGACCTCTGAAAATAAAAAACACATATAACACTGTTTAAAATAGACCAGAAAACGAAAATTGGCTTTGGAATTGCTCGAGCACAATAATTTTAATTATTACTTTTTAATGATAATAAAAATAGATAAATTAAGACGATTTAATCAGACTAAGTTACATTTACCACATACATATATTTATGTACAAAGGGGAAGACGAAGGGTGTGTCCAAGATTTTTCCACAAAATTCGTTTTCGCACTGTGCCACCTTTGTTTACTACTATGGGCACGTTTGTAACATAACATAATTAATTAAAGACGTTTATCACGATATAAAAACATATATAAGGTAAACAAAATAATTAAAAAGGCCCTACTCAGTGGCGTAACTACCATAGGGCTTGACGGAGTAGTGCCCCGGGACCCCCAAGCTCAGGGGACCCCTCGGACTCTGACATACAAACTATAAATTGTCTTAGAAATATCCACTAACTTTTATTAAAAAAAAAAAAAAACTATATTAATTAATTTATCCAGTTATTAATTCCTAAACTCTGCGTGTACAACCAGGACGTGCCCTGCTATGCACAATAAAGAACTAATGATAAAGTAGCTTTGCGACTTTAAAGTATTTAAATGTAACTACATATTTATATTTTGAGTTGTATTGCTAAAATTTTGATTTGTCGTAACCCAGATTTTTCGTAAAACGTACCTATAGTCAGTCGGTCAAGAAAGTGGTGTTATTGGATTAAAAATCTTTACTTAGGTAATTAGGATTCCGTACCCAAAGGGTGCTCAACAGGACCCTATTAACGTGCCTCCGCTATCTGTGTGTCTGTCACAGGACCGTATTTGTTTTTGAACGGTAACAGGTAGATATTTTCTTTTATTTTCATAAAATACTTTTTATTTGTTCATTAAAATAAGTTACAATTTGTATTTGGTTTTTTCTTTTATTAAGGAGTCGACTGTAATACGACGAATCTGAATTATGACAAATCTGAAGTAGGACGTTGAATCTGGAACACGACGAATACGGAACAAACGATTTTAAATAGTTTAGTTGGGGCCCTATTTTATTTTTTGCCCCAGGGCCTTTGGTTACCCAGGTGCGCCACTGGTCCTACTTCATTACAATTTTGTGAAATTAATTAAATTAAGAAAGACAACTACCTACTGCTCGCACGCATGTTCTAGTCGTATTACCTATGTTACACCCATTATGTATTTAGGGGGAATATATTTATTACAGAAATGAGAACTGCCTCAAAAAAAAAAATTGATTTAACATCATCTTCAGAAGATGGAGTCATAACCTAAGTTTTACAATTTTATCTTAAATATAAAATTGTTATTTAGGGCGGGGGAAGTAAATATTTTGCACAGACATTTTCGATTTTGTTTGTTACATTTTCCAGGTTTAAATTTAAACAGGTTCTTATTTTTATAGCTTCTAATTCTAAAATTTGAACGAGTCTAGCAGTTCATAGATTTTTTTCTGACGCATGTTAATGATAAATTGTAATTTGTAATAGATAAAGATCAATATATTTATTTACCCAATTCTCCACATATGTATGCACATGATGTTCAACCAAAAGAAGGACACCAAGAAAAAGAAGTAGCACAATATCCCTGCAAAAATTACAAAATACAGATAATGCATGTCATAACATTCCCATAGGTATGTTAGTATCTTTAAAAACAAAATGTTGAAGTAAATACAACGAATTTAGAAGAAATTATGATCGTTTCTCCTTCACCGCAGCGATGGACATTACGCCCACTCTACGTTCCCTGAGGATGCAAACCACAGTTGTTGGCAAAACGTCGGATAAATAACTTCATCGGTGTGCTCAGTCTTTTCAACAACGAATTTAATTCTAGAAGTACCTAATTTATTGTGATTAGAATCCTCAGGGAATATAGTGAGGGCGTAAAGCTCTTCTGGCATATTGTAGTAACATTGAGTTTTCGTTACAATTTCTGAGAATGGACAAACCACGGTCATTATGCCCAAAACTTTAACATTACTCGAAAGCTGAGAGACAATTAGAATTTGAAAATTTTATTAGTAGATGAAGTTTCCTTTCAAAACATGAATGTTTCCAATGATAATAAATTTAACGTTCCCAATCTCTGGGCCAAGGTCAGAAGCTTTTCATCTTATCTCCCTTCTGGATGTCTACGATCAAGCGTAGTTTGTTGTCATTTATTAATTAAATGTTAATATATTATAAAATTTGAGAGAAAAATTAACTTACCCAAAGTAGTACAAAGTGGTATTTGGAGATTTCTAAATAATTGTAAAAATATCAAGAGTACGTAAGCACAGAATAACGTAGACACGTAGCACATGAGGCACATTCCATGAAAGTTACGGTTTGGATCCAATAAATACACCAGGAACGTTATGAACAGGAATGGCAGGGAGATTATCATTCCTGAAAGAAAAAAAAAAAGAAAATACTAAGTATTTCTTCCACAAAAGGTGTAATAAAATAAAACCCTTACAAATAATTTAAAAAGGTTGCATGCATTTTCCTGTATACCTATATTAGTTTTTCTTTGTACGAAATATTGACGCCAAGTAATAAACATCCACACAAAGTACTTTTTGCTGGTTAATTTAGTTTAAAATACTTTTGGGGCCGTTCATAAAATACGTTTTTCATACAAAGGGGGGGGTCTTACTGAATGTGACAAGATGTGACAAGGGGGGACGGGGGGTCTACGGCAACGTGACGTTCGCCGTTCATCAAAAACTTTTACTGAATTTTTACAGAATCCTTGGACTTCTGATAAATAGAAATATTATTTATTTGTTCGTTACAATAGATATTTATTAATGTTATTTAAATTTTATTATGAAAATAAAATAAATATTTTTGACTATCAAAATTTGTGTATTATCAATCGAAATTTATCATGTTTAATATTTACAGGGGGGCCACAGAAAGTGCGACATTGCCTGACAACCGGGGGGAGGGGGTCAAAAAAGCTAATTTTAGCGTGACGTATTTTATGAACAGCCCCTTTAGTCTGATTATTAATAACATCAACTTAAATATTTGTGAACTTTTAACAAAAATATTAAGCGAAGAGTAAAAATAATGGACACAAAGTAGAAATAATAGACGAACAGTTTAAGTGTTTATACTTGTTTGTTTGTTTTTTTTTTTAAAGGTATTTATTTAATTTATAATTTTTTAGTGATAAATTTAGGTTAGGTTCTGAAGAACACATAATAAAAATTAAATACAAATTATTCTGCAAACAATTGAAAGGCAATTTTAACTTATTTCTGTTTTGTATATTTTACTGATGGATTTTCCTATAAATAAGGCCAAGGCAATGATTCAGGTTCTGCAATATTAGAAGAGCCTTGAAAATGTCGATACTAGGCATGTATTATGTATTTGTTAAAATTATTTATATGTAATGTTTATGGATAACTAGTTACTTTAAGTCATAATCGTGATTTCCTTCTTTTTTATTTCAAGGAATTAGCGTTATGTTATTTTATTTTTTCCATGTATTTAAACAGTTCGTGGGGAACAGCTTCTTAGAAATTAACGTTTATCTAATATACTTACTAAGGGGCTGTTCATAAAATACGTTACGCTAAAATTAGCTTTTTTGACCCCCCCCTCCGGCTGTCACGCTGTGTCACACTTTCTGTGACCCCCCTGTAAATATTACGTCACAAAAACTAAACCCCCCTGAACATGATAAATTTTGAATGATAATACACAAATTTTGATAGTCAAAACTATTAATTTTATTTTCATAATAAAATTTAAATAAATTAATAAATATCTTTTGTAACGAACAAACAAATAATATTTCTATTTATCAGAAGTCCAAGGATTCTGTAAATTCGGTAAACGTCACGTTGCCGTAGACCCCTAGTCTCCCATTGTCACATCATGTCACACTCAGCAAGACCCCCCTGTAATTAATAACAAATTTTGTTTTGTTTAATATTCTGATTGTGAAATATTTTTTTTATAAAATATGTTTTAAACCACCATTATTTCGGCCAATTACCTAACTTACCTATACTTTATAACATTATAATAACCAACTGTATTTTAGATTACAAAACTTGAAGTCAAAAAAATATACGTAAACAATAAGCACTAGATAGGTACATATCATTCGTAATATCAAACAACTTTCTTTTATTATAACTATCCTAATTTTCAAATTCTTTTTAGTGTTCCATGGCCTAGAGGGAGCGGGAAATATTGCTTGTGACTGACAGTTATCATTAGGTAAGAAATCGTTTTGCATGATGAATATTTTGTAATTTTGAAGTGATATGTCAAGAGTTAATTATGGCCATATCTGATGGATTTTGATGTTGCTTAGTGTGAGTTTATATTTATTTGTAAAAAAAGTAGGTATTCTAAAAATTTGTGAAAATTTAAATTTTAATTACATTCTGTGAAATTACCTTTTCTTGGTAACGAACTCTTGTCTTGACTTCAAAATCAAAGTCACGAAATTAATTTTTATTGTCTTGAGTAAATTCTTGATTCAACTCTTGATATTTCTTAACTCGGAGATGAGCATACTAAATGTTAAGTTTGAAAGGATACTGTAAACTTTAATGTTTAGACAAACAATTCTATTTATAACAAAAATCTGACGAGGTACATAACATAACACATTTAAATGACGATAAGTATTCATTTAAAATCTAAAATGCCATGCACCACGCTGGGTTTTTAGTAGATAGAAATATAATTATTGTTTGTTTGTGTACACGGAGAAAAATAATCATGATTTTATTACTTGATGAGTCAAGCAAAATTTTTCTAGTAAATATTAATTTTAGAATTCTCATGAAATGTACTTGATGGTATAAAACAATTTTTCATTCTTTCTAATAATTAGTATTAGAATAATCAAGGTAAATAAGTCTAGACTTTTTTCTCTACCTCTCGATTATTTTATCGTCTCGTAAAGAAAAAAAATACTAGAATGAGAATAGTTTAGTAAAATTAGTGATAAGAACTGTAAAAAATGTTTTCTAATCAAGTCAATTTTACTAGAATTCAGTCTCAACACCGAACGTAGATTGACTAAACATTTCTAGTAAAATTTCCTTGAGCGTCTGGTCATCCATATAATTGACAGTTTTTTAGTCATGTTTTCTAGAATTATAGCAATATTTTCATGATTGTTTTCTCCGTGTACATACTAAAATACAGATATTGGGACTGTTGACAAAAATTTCTTGATCTCGACAGTTCTGGACGTGATTCTCTTGCTCTATTTACATCGGTGGTCTTGTTTTGATTCAAAATAAGATAAAGACAAGTATTATTGAAAATTAAGAATCTTATAAAACCCTAGTTTCAGGTAATGCTTGATCTAATATCTCCTAACTGCTTCGTTAGGGTAAAAATAAAAGGTTGATTAAAGGTTTCATTAATCACTTATTAAAATTTTCTATATTTTGTCATGTCTGTTCTTATTTCTAAGAATTGAAGAAGTAGTTTAATTCTCGGTATTCGTTAACTGTGAGCGCAAAATTTTCTATTTAGTAGGTATATATTACCAAGCAATTAAACATTGCATAAAATTTACGCATATCAGTAAGATTCACTAAATAATAATTACTTACAATTAGTCAAATGCGTTTTCGAACCACTCGTCTTATTATATACACCATTCATTATAATTATTGCGAAAAATAATAAAACTAATAAAAAAGGTACTCGTTTTATAAGCGATCTCTCTAATCACTCACGTCCCTTAAGTAAGAAAATGTGAGGTTAGCAGAATTAAAAACAGACAAACTGACAATCAAATGCTTATTGAATTTTAATTGAGTGTCCTAATGATAAATTAAATGTTCTGAACACTTTTTAAAAAATTACTGTTCTGCTAACTTAAAATTGAGTGAACAGAGCATGGCCGTAAAATGATGAAAACATCTTTTTTGGTAACACAGTATTGAAAGATATCTTAGGAAGTAAATGCTTAAGTATATTTCCATTAATGAACGATTTAGCGACTTCAACAATAAGAAGGGGCCAAAAAAACAGGCTTAAACGAGCTAAACCAATTTTTAAGTTGTATTATGATTTAAAGCTAATAAAGTTTCCTAATCACAAAAAAAAATTACAGGCGACCTCTCTAACCATTCACGTATCATTGTAAGAAAATTTAAGGTTAGCAGAATTAAAAGCAGACATACTGACAATTAGTCCAGTCAAATTAGACCAAAAAATAAGAGTAAAGCTACATAAATTCTCACCAAGATGAAAATAAGTGAGATTGTTTAAAATATGATTAAAAATAAAATTTGGAAGTTCCCCATCTTTCCCCTGTATGGAAATTTTTTTATTCTAGGTTAAAGGTCAAAAAAATGAGTTTTGCGCGATTTTCAGCAAAACGGTAAGTTTTATCATAAAAATACTTCAGACAAAATTGTACATAATAAAATTATCTATAAAATATGTATCTCTAAAATACCCCAAAATAAGCTATATGACAAATAAATCCCCAAGAACTAGAAAATATTTAGTGCAAATATAAAAAAGATTATAGAGGAAAATTTTTGCCCAGAAGAATTCCCCTGAAAAATATATCCCCAAAAAATACCTCAAAGGAAAAAAATCCCCTATTTTTTGGGGAAAATCCCCTAATCTGGTAACCCTGAGACTAACAGTATTTCATTTATTGGGCACACTGACATGAAGCAGATATAAGACCCTAGCCACGCATACAATTGAACAGGAGACAGATGTTGTCTCGAGGTTACACTGGCGTATAAAATAAGGGACTGAGTTTCATTTAACCTGATATCTCAGAAACAGTGGCTCTTAAGAAAAAAAATATTGATACATATTTTATAGAGAATTTTATGATCTACAATTTTTGTCCGAAGTAATTTTATGATAAAACTTCCCGTTTTGATGAAAATCGCAAAAAACTCATTTTTGTGACCTCTGACCTTGAATAAATTTTTTCCATACAGGGGAAAGATGGGGAACTTTTAAATTTTATTTTTAATCATATTTTAAACAATCTTACTGATTTTCAGCTTGGTGGGAATTTATGTAGCTTCGAAAGTCTAAATTGACCGGACTAAATCAAGTACTTATTGATTGAGTGTCCTAATGATAAATTAAATGTTCTGAACACTTTTTAAAAAATTATTGTTCAGTTAATTTAAGATTGAGTGAACAAAGTATGTAAAATAATGAAAACATCTGTTTTAGTCACGCAGTATCGAAACATATCTTAGGAATTAAATGCTTAAGTATATTTCCATTAATGAACGATTTAGCGACTTCAACAATTAGAAGGGGCCAAAAAAACAGGCTTAAACGAGATAAATCAATTTCTAAGTTGTATTATGATTTAAAGCTAATAAAGTTCCCTAATCAAAAAAAAATTACAGGCGACCTCTCTAACCATTCATGTATCATTGTAAGAAAATTTGAGGTTAGCAGAATTAAAAACAGACATTCTGACAATCAAGTACTTATTGAATTTTAATTGAGTGTCCTAATGATAAATTAAATGTTCTGGACACTTTTAAAAAAATTATTGTTCCTTTAACTTAAGATTGAGTGAACAAAGTACGTAAAATAATGAAAACATCTTTTTTGGTAACACGGTATTGAAAGATATCTTAGGAATTAAATGCTTAAGTATATTTCCATTAATGAACGATTTAGCGACTTCAACAATAAGAAGGGCCAAAAAAAACAGGCTTAAACGAGATAAATCCATTTTTAAGTTGTATTATGATTTACGGCTAATTAAGTGCCCTAATCAAAAACTTAATTAATTTCAAGTATTTTTTTAGTAATTCAATTCTTACTTCTCCAATTCTTTCAATTGCCTTACGAGAAACTATGGGAATAAATATTGGCGTATTGACAAAATTTAAAATCCTTAAAAATAATTTATTTTTATTAAATAGATTAGGAGCCTTTACTATTTTTAACCTTATCGATAAACAGGGGCTCGTTTCCATATTATATGGTATGTTTAGGTACATTAATTTGTTATAAAAATCTTATTGATAAAATACCTATTGAATTGACCCTTTCACCCACCGTTTCAGGTGGAAAACAAACAATGGCAATCAGTTCACCATCAAACGTCCTGTCGACGCAGTAATCATTTGGCAACTCATTCTCTTCAACATTTTCAATTTTTAATTTTCCATCCCACTGTACGAAGAACTCATTTAACGTTCCGTTGTTTTTCAAATAAAAATATCCTTCCTCGCATTTCATTAAACCGGGAACCAGGTGATAAAAATTCGCGTTATCTTCCGAAATCCTTTTCACTTTTATTATACACCGACACACTAAAATGTTTATTTTCAAAGTAGTCATCGTCGGTCCATACGCAATCTCTTTGCTTCAAAGTGTATCCGATCTTACAACATTTCCGTATACATTTTTTTCCGCCACAAAAACAATTGTTTATGTCGTCACTGTTATTGAAATCTGTGGCAAAGTACATGTTGTTGTTGCGAAGATTCTGTTCATTAGAGTCAAACGTTTGAAAACAAACGTCGTTGCTTTTGGTAAAACCAAGGACGGCAAGACACCACAACAGTTGAAAACAGACTTTCCTTTTTCTGTGGCCATAGCAGCGGTCAGATCAGATCGGAAAGAGGGGAAAGAGGATACTTTGCAAATTTTTTATGTATGTACGACTTACCAGATTGAAACTTAAAATTAGAATAAACATCAATACCAATACCAATACCCATTTGCGGACGGATCTTGTCTAATAAGAAATTTGTCTTGCTATCGGAGCAATTACTTTCCAAAGAAAAAAATTTAATACGGCACGGAATATTATGGCCAAAATATGAAAATTTCAAAAACTTTAACTTTTGGGTTATATAGGGGTCTATTATGGTTACCTTTTAAAATTATTTTCATATTATACAGGGTGTTCAAAATGCCCTAAAAGTATCAAAGTTATGTTTTTTTAAATGGAACCCACTGTATATTATTGCATTTTTGGATTCTCCGATAAAAATAAGTGTTTGTTTTGATAAGGTTTATAATACCTAAACCTTAAGGTTTTTTAAATAATTTGAATTTTATCAAAATCTAACCTAATTTTTATGTATCAAATACTTAAGAAGTATTTAAGTTATGTAAGCGAAATTTGCAATGAAGTGTAACAATAGATCATGTTTTATATCTCAATTATAATAAACTCGTCATCTTTTACAGGGTGTCCAAAAATTAATACTACTTAAGTATGAACTTTAAAGGGTTGTAACTTGATTAATTTAAATGCAACGCCATATTTTTTAACATACCAGAAGATATATTTTTTAATTACCTATTGATTGGTATTAGGGTGTTCATAAGCTTAGTCTTCGCGTTTTTTCAGAAAACGCTAAATAATTGTTTTAGGCGCTATTTGAAGTTTTTTTAATAAAAGTTCCAATGTATCTAACTGCCTTTGGTGTTTAGACGTTAGATATTATTTATTATTATCCTTGGGGAATGTTGTAAGAATTGTTTATTGGCTTTTCGAGTTTATGCTCAAAAGTTTCCCGAAAGAAAACATCCTAAGCCAGCCATTTTTAAAAGATTATTAAAACAATTATAGGAAAGCGGAAATGTCCCTTATACAAACCCTTTTCAAGAATATCAGTCACTGAAGATGAAGAAAATGTCTTAATGGTAGTCGAATCAGTTATCGAAAATCCCAATATTAGTCAAAATCAGATTTCCAAAAACACAGAACATTAGCCAGTCAAGTATTTCAAGAATTCTTTAAAAAACACGGTTTTTGTCCTCATAAAATCCAGCTTTGTCAAGAACTTTATGGAAATGATTTTGATAACCGAACTGAATTTTGCATGTGGGTTTTGGATAGTGTCAGAAAATGAAAATTTTTCCGATAACAAACAATTCTTATAACATTCCCTAAGGATAAAAATCATATCAATACGTTCCTTTTTTTGAATAAATTTTTATTTTAAATAAGCAACACCTCAATAATAAATAATAACATTTGACAATAAACACCAACGGCAACTAGATACATTGGAACTTTTATTTAAAAAACTCCAAATGGCGCATAAAACGATTATTTAGCGTTTCCTTAAAAAACGCGAAGACTTAGCTTATGAACACCCTTATACCAATCGATAGGTAAATAAAAAATACATCTGGTATGTTAAAAAATATGGCGTTCCATTTAAATTAATCAAGTTACAACCCCTTAAGGTTCATACTTAAGTAGTATTAATTTTTGGGCACCCTGTATAAGATGACGAGTTTATTATAATTGAGATATAAAATATGATCTATTGTTACACTTCATTGTAAATTTCGCTTACATAACTTAAATAATTCTTAAGTATTTGAAACATAAAAATTAGGTTAGATTTTGATAAAATTCAAATTATTTAAAAAACCTTGAGGTTTAGGTGTTATAAACCTTATCAAAACAAACACTTATTTTGATCGAACAATTCAAAAATGCAATAATATACAGTGGGTTCCATTTAAAAAAACATAACTTTGATACTTTAAGGGCATTTTGAACACCCTGTACAATAAGAAAATAATTTTAAAAGGTAACCATAATAGACCCCTATATAACCCAAAAGTTAAAGTTTTTGAAATTTTCATATTTTGGCCGTAATATTCCGTGCCGTATAGCGTGAATAACCCTGTATAGGTACAGGCCGTCACAAAGTACTTATGTAGGTGGGATGAAAAAGAAAATTCTTATTGTTTCTATTGGGGATTGCTTTACTAAATCGATATTTTTATCAGTCTATTGATTATGTTAAAAAGTAGTGTCGTAAGAACTGCTAATTTTAAGGATTTTTATTGAATGAATCGTTAACAACATGTGAATTCAATGCATATTTAAAAATCATTAAAATGGTCCATAATTTACAAAAATTAATGATATTTTCTTAGGGGTAAATGATAGGTAGAGGGTCATTGCATAGCAAGCAATTCATAATAAAAATCTAAATATATAAGAATATACTGGATGTTCAATTTAAAATAAGAAAGTTTTTATATTTAATTGATTCTATCGATACTTGGTTGAAATTCATCTTTATTTTGACGAAAGTTTAAAAATTTCAACAGATTTAAATAATCAACTTTAAATTGTTTCGCCAAACTTTGGCTTCATCAGAAGTTTTATATTTACTTAAACCTAAAGTGATAACATATTTCCTTATATACTATTTTGTTAAGGAAGGGGGAGCAGGGAACATATTCAGTAATGTAGATAATTCAATTTGTTCGTTAATTAATAGACTACTATTTTTAAATTTGTTAATTTCTAAAATTTCTAAAACCGACAATTTACACCAATTATTTTCGTTGTGCAGTACGTTAAATTCTTCATTAAAATCATGACTATTTGTTATTAAATGTTGAGCATAATTTAAGTCCGTTTTATTATTCTTTATTTTATTAACAAAATAGTATATAAGAAAATATACGTTTTCATTTTAGGTTGAAGTTAATAAGGTAAGTATTTAAAGGGGCTCCAGACAAAAATCGCTTCAAAAATTTTTTTAGCTATCAGAGAACATTCTGTAGGGTAAAATTATGTTTTAGATCGGGGGAAGACATTTTCAATGATTATTTATAAACTAACCTAAGCTAACAGAAAGGTTTCCAGGAGGTAACCCATATTCTATGTATTTAAATGTTTAGGTTAGGTTAGGTTAGGTTAGTTTATAAATAATCATTGAAAATGTCTTCCCCCGATCTAAAACATATAGTTTTACCCTACAGAATGTTGTCTGACAGCTAAAAAAATTTTTGAAGCGATTTTTGTCTGGAATCCCAATTCTAAATAAGTACCGTTAATAGTAAACTTCTGATGAAGCCAAAGTTTGGCGAAACAATTGTAATTAAGTTGATTAATTCAATCTGTTGAAATGTTTAAACTTGTGTGTTTTTATTTGTCAAAAGTTTTTATTGTCTGAAAGTTTCACCATTCAAATTAGCTTTTTGAATAAAAAATTAGATGGCATTAAAGGCCATTAAATGGTTGACTCGGGATTAAAAATGTGGAAAATTAAGGTGCATTATAATTAACGGTACAAAATTACTTTTGAGGCCAAAAACAAAAATTGAATATGGTCGTTTATTTCCTAAATTGTGGAGTTTTCGGGTAGGTTCATGCTATGAAAAATTAAAACCTTTAATAATGCAATTGAGGAAAGTTTACTTTAATAGGAGTAAATTTAAACATATTAATTAATGATAATTGATTTAATTAAATCATCCTCATTAACTTGAGGTTATGTATAGTGGGTCTGATTTAATTAAATCAATTAGGTATCATTAATTAATATGAAAACCTTTAAATTAACGGAACATTTCAATGAAATAGTTAAATACAGGATGTTCTATTTAAAATAACCAAGTTAGTGACCCGATTCCAGTATGACCGGAAACGAAACTTATAATTGAAAATATTTTATTTTAAAAGCTCATATGCCAAATTTTTAAAGTTAAATTCCCGTTATTATTTCTAAAGATTCTAATTCTAACTAAGGACTTCCGTGGTAAACCCTGTATTACAGATAGATGATAAGGAAAATTTATGATACTTCTAGTGGGGGTTGCTTTGCTAAACCGACATTTTTATTAGTCTTTTGATTATGCCTAAAAAGCAGTGCACTAACAACATTCGATTTCAAGGGGTTTATATCATTCAACAATTATTAAATTGATCATAATTTAAAAAATCAGTGGCATTTTCTGAAGGGTAAATGATAGGTATAGGGCCCTTGCACACCACACCATTCATAATAAAAATCTGAATATATAAGAATGTTCCATTGCCTGAAATTCGTAACATTCAGATTCGTGTTTTGAACACCCTGTAACATTTCGAAAAACTTAAAATTGCACCGTAGACAATTAAATAGTTGACTCACAAGAAAAATTTAGATAGATAAGGTACAAAATTATTTTTGAGACCTTGTTGTCCAAGAAAAAAATGAAGATGGTCGTCTATATCCCAAGAGGGTAGGTTCATGTTATGAAACCTACCTTTTAATTTACCAATCATTTCAATTACATAATATAATACAGGGTGTTTTATTTAAAATAACAAAATATTAAATTATTACGAAGGCTAAATTTTCAAAATTAAATTCCTTAGTAAACCCTGTACCTACAGGTGAGATCTCAAAATTAGTAGCCTCCCTAATTAATTAGTGTCGATGCTAAACACAATCATCCACTACAACTGCTAAAATCAAATATATCATGGGTTAAAATCTACTCAAGATATGTTATAATCCCCGCACAAAGTGTCTGTGGTGTCCCCATTACTAACAGTAAATCAAAAACTTGTTATCTTAAAATACAACAACAATATTAGCCAAGAAATTGAAAAAAAGGATTAGCTTATGACAATAACAAAGGAGTTTAACTGGGTGTCTTCATTTTACCTCTTCTCCTGTAAAAGTTATTCAGTGATAATTCACCAAAAATTGTTAATTACAATTTCACGGACTAAATAATTATTTCAATTGTAAAAAAATTAGTAGTCTTCATTACGCTCCAATATTCGACATGCAGGGTCAGGTGAGGTAATTGTGAACGATTTTTGAAGTTCTGATTTTTGAAGCTTGATGTGTCTTAGATGAAGATTAAATTTAGGCGACTTTATGTTAATTTAGGTCCTTGTGTGGTTTTAAGTGAATTTCTGTTGTTAAATATGCAAATTCGGATTTTTTTGCAAAAAAACTTAAGTTTACAATTACCCTTTCACTTATTAACGCAGTCGAAAACTTAGGGATAAATGTGAACAATCATTTTGTTTGTACTGGCTTTATAAAGGTCTTTAATAGGGCAAAAGTGAACAATTATTCGTTTTCAAACGTGAATTCCAATGAAAATTATATTTATAAAGCCATGTTCACCAATTACCCCAAAAATTATATATTATATAGAAATATTTTCACTGTTTAACATAAAATATTGCGACACTCTTCCTCTGCTGTTTAGCGCGCTAAAGCATCCAACCGTCAAAAGTCAACACCACAGTCTATAATTCCCATTAGTTGGAATAGTCAAGAGTCCTATTTCATCGAAGTAAAGAGCCTGTTTACAATTACCCTACCTGACCCTAAGTCTTTGCTGAACCTGTTGTTATTGCTTGTATTGTTTTCCAACTTCATTTAAAAGTACAACATAAGTATTATTTAAAATCAGCGAGTTAGTGTAGGTCAGGGATGGCGAACCGTTGGCCCTCGGATCAACTTTTTGGACATTTTTAAGCCAGACTTAGTGAGATTTTGCTTGATCCAATTCTGAGTTCACAAAATTGCGTGTACTTATAGTATAGTCATTTATATACACAGGCTGACAATTTCTTTTCTCAGAAATCTTAAATTTGAATCTCACAATTACGGTCGAACTGAAATCACCATGTGATGCAAAGGAACTTCGAGGTATCTAAATTTCAAGTTATTGAATAATAATACCTAAAAATATATATGTGTTATATTTTTGTAAATGAGCATTTGTATTTATTTTATGAGATAGACAGTTAGACGAATAGATATTTTTTTTTTGGTGCACCACCTTCTACTTTTAATAAGATTTAATTTTTAGTCATACACAGTTTTTAATGTATGTTTTGATGACAAATGATTATAATCATTTAACTCATTATCTTACATTCGTCATTCCTAAAGGATTACAATTGCTTTTCACCACAAGTCACTAGCATTAAGAGAGCCTTTATAGATTTATAAATTTGAATTATAAATTTAAATTGTAAATTTGTATTTTTTAACGAATTGGTAGTTTGGTTGATTGATTATAGTTCTCTTTTTTTATAGTTTTTTTTTTGAAATTATTCCTTGATTAATTTTAGTTTTGATATTATTGTTCAATATATTTATCTTTATAAGCGAAATGAGCGTAATTTTTTTTTCTTCTCTAACTACTTTCAAATAGGTACTGTAATAAAAACTTATATTTTTTTGCTACCTGCGTGTGTCGCGGCTGCGTCACACCACCTGACATTTATATAAATTGTACTTTATACTAAAGGGGAATTCTCCCGTGTAAATTTTCAAATAAATAAAATGAAATAAATAATAATAGAAACTGAACTGCCTCGCCGCTTTCATGGTACCGTTATTAAAAAAGACGTAAAAATCGTACATTATTAAGGGATTCCCTTTGAAGGTGCATGTTCTTCTAGACCCCCATGATGATGACTATTTTTCGTTTTATTGAATACAAAGTTCTTTTAATTTGTTCGATGTAGGTAATGATAAAAATTGATTAGATTTTTATATTCAAATCAACAATTTCACATTAATTATTATGTAATTTATGCATAAATAAAAATACACTGATGATTTTCAACTATTTGATCACTTCACAATCGTTTCTCCAAATTTTGGCTTCTTCGGAACTATTAATAATTAGTCCTAAATACAAGCTGAAGGGATGGTATAGGGCAGGGATGGCGAACCATTGACACATTTGAAAATTTTGATGGCACGCACAAAAACAATGTTTTTTTTAATTTATCTTTTTTAATAGAAATTAATTAAAAATTATTAATTATTATTTGGTATTTGAATGTTGTTGCTGTCGCAGCGCTCGAATCAAAATTTATTTTATATCCTGATACAATACCATTTGAAAAATTAAATTTAAAAGTCCTTGAGTGGTTAAATTTTAATGAATTAGAAATGGAATTAGTTGAATTTCAGTCAAGTACCCATGGGCGTAGCTAGGGATTATTTCTAGGGGGGGCAGCTTTCAAATAGCCGTCAAAATTTATATTTTATTTAAATGTATTTTGTTTATTTTTGTAATATTTAAATATGAAAAAGTTATAATGTAACATGTAATAACCCTTTAACAAAAAGAAAATTTTTGTTTTCTTTAAGAATATGGGTTAAAACATGTCAAATTATAACTTCAGTAACAAAATGCGAGGGAGTAACAACAAAAATAAAAATAAAAAACTAAATTAAGATTATTTATTATATGGGACAAATAAAGTTATACAATTTACAATTATAAATAAGAAAATTAATAGAAATTAAAAATTTTACATACAAATGTAACAACTACAGTAATAATTAATTGGTGTTTCACGTTTTACGTTATCCTTTACTTCAGGTTAAAGTTGTTTTGGTGATATGCAATGTTTTATAAATTAAAGGTCAATACGTCTGAAAATACAAAACGACCCATTTTTGAGACCTGCCTATTCTATTGATAAATAAATATACTGTAATTATTTTCTATGTGATATTTGTATAAAACCAATCGTATAGGAAACACTTACCGAAAGTATTGGACAAGGAACTGTTTCTTTGTATTAATTTGTGTCTGCATACGTTTTCCATTTGTGTATTCATTTTCCCTTTTTTTTTTCGAATGATAATGAGTATCAGGTTTTCACATTTTTTCACGTTTTTCAATCGAAATAATATTTGCCGGTTCCCGGCACACTTGCACTTATATTTACGTTCGTACGGATTTCCCCATTAGCCTTCAACATCTAGCTCATCGGGTGTTCAGTATGTCATTTTGTGAAATAGTTGAGTGCCCACGTAATAGATGGCGATTTAAAAGTCGTAGAGTGGGTTGCCTAATAAAGAATGCTGTTAAAGCTAGGTGTTAAGGCTAATGGGGAAATCCGTACGAACGTAAATATAAGTGCAAGTGTGCCGGGTGCCGGCAAATATTATTTCGATTTAAAAACGTGAAAATATGTGAAAACCTGATACTCATTATCATTCGAAAAAAAAAGGAAAGAATAAAACAAATGGAAAAGGTATGCAGAACATAAATTAATACAAAGAAACAGTTCCTTCCCCTAATACTTTCGGTAAGTGTTTTCTTACTATACGTTTGGGTTTTATAAAAATATCACATAGAAAATAATTACAGTATATTTATTTATCAATAGAATAGGCAGGTCTAAAAAATGGTTTGTTTTATATTTTCAGACGTATTGACCTTTAATTTATAAAACATTGCATATCACCAAAACAACTTTAACCTGAAGTAAAGGATAACGTAAAACGTGAAACACCAATTAATTATTTCTGTAGTTGTTACATTTGTATGTAAATTTGTAATTTCTATTAATTTTCTTATTTATAATCGTAAATTGTAACTTTATTTGTCCCATATAATAAATAATCTTAATGTAGTTTTTTATTTTTATTTTTGTTACTTCCTCGCATTTTGTTACTGAAGTTATAATTTGACATGTTTTAACCCATATTCGTAAAGAAAACAAAAATTTTCTTTTTGTTAAAGGGTTATTACATGTTACATTATAACTTTTTCATATTAATATATTACAAAAATGAAAAAAATACATTTTTATTATTCATTGCAAATAGTTGAGTGCCCACCTGGCAGACGGCGCTGAAACTCGAATGCTCGAGTGATCCATCTATAAACCTTCTCTAATCTATGATCTAGCTCATCTAGCTTTAACAGCATTCTTTATTAGGCAACTCTACGACCTTTAAATCGCCATCTATTACGTGAGCACTCAACTATTTCACAAAATGACATACCGAACACCCGATGACTCGCTCTCAGGCATATACTATATTCTCTGTCCGTCCCTCTCATTGCGCATCAGCATGATTCATATATGCTTTCTTATACGATAATAATAGATACCCCATCAAAAATAATCTACGGCATATGTACGGCCCGTACACGGTGCCGTGAGATCGGTGTACGCTCCAAGTGGGTGGGTCGGGTCCTCTATTTTCCGTCTACCGCGTGTGATTAGGTGAGTGTACGGACTGAGCATTGCTATCTACTTCCATGCAATTTTGAATTTCGCGGTTTTCGAAATAAGATACCGTTAGTGTACACTCACCTTATCACATGCGGTAGACGAACCGTGAGCATTTCACTTTAAGTAAGAGTGATAATGACAGGGTTAAACTAGATTTTGGTCGAAAACTCATATTCCTTTTCCAGGGGGGGCAACAAGCTTTCTAGGGGGGCAGTGCCCCCCTGCCCTCCCCTAGCTACGCCCATGCAAGTACCATATAGAACCAAAAATTTGTTGATTTAAGAAATGATTTAGAAATTATTGAAAGTAATCGATTATTGGATAAAATAAATAAAATTGCAGAAGATAAAATTCTAACTATAAGTACATGGAATTCAGTTCCTGACACGTTTAATTGTTTAAAACTTTAAAAACATTAGCAAAGGCAATTTTATCAATATTTTCATCGATGTGGGCATGTGAATCTCTATTTTCAGAATTAAATTTTATAAAAAATAAATATAGGAATAGAATGACGGATGAGTCGAGCTCTGCATGCGTACTGTTGAAATTAACTAAATATGAACCAGATAATAAATCTTTATCATCTTGTGTACAGCGACAAAAATCATATTAAAAACAATTTTTTTTAACATGAATTTTGTTTCTAGCATATTGCTTTTTGTAAAACATTGATTAATAAAAAATTGTTTAAAGATGAATTGCTTTTGTTTGTTTGTTTAATTATACTTACGTATAATTTCACCACGCTAACATTTCGAATGAAATTTTATTGTGGCACGTTACCTATTTAGAAAATAATTTTTATGACTTTGTGGCACGGACATCAAAAAAGGTTCGCCATCCCTGGTGTAGGTAATTATTTCAACAATCCTCTAACTTCAATAAAAGTAATCATTCTCAACAAGTCACTAGGATTGCAAAATTAGAACCTGAGAAAATTTCGTTCATCGTACATTTTTAACAATTAATCAAAAGCGCCTATAATTCGAAAAGAAAATACATTAAAGTTATTTATTTATTTTTTCGCCGTTTCATGCCAAACCAAAAAATTTTGTCGATTCTCGTTGCTTGTGGCTGCGTAACCTTCACTTTTTTTTGTTATTCTCATGTAATTAAACTGGGCCATCTGTTTTATATCGCATTTACTTTGTTATTTACGCTCTAAGGAAGAATAATAATTTATTTTAAACGTTCGGCATGGGAAACATTGCAGATAATCTAATCAAACTTCATCATATTTCGCTACCCCGTTTTAATACCTATCGAGGTATCTGCATAATTTAAATATTGAATTAATTGCCAATAATCCACTAGCAATAGATTAGAATAGGTAAGTAATTGCCAAATAGCCTTGCACTTGATGTCATTAATAATTTCAAGGGAAAATATTTGAAAATTACCTATTGAAACATTACGTTTGCGTTATCAACATGCTCTGCACGAACCAACCCTAAGCGTTATGATAACAGTTAATTTAAGTTACCATCAGTAATACAAACATACACGAAATACATAAGTTATACCCCAAATTGATCTTTCTCTTCTAGAATTTTCATTTTTTTAAATTTAAAATTCCTCTAGGATGGTCTCCGCGATTACTAGTTCTTAAGATGCGCAATGGCAAAAGGTAACACCTTGCTGGCGATAGCCACAGAGATGCATTTGCATGTTTCGTTTGAAGCAGAGTACTTGTCAGGGCGCATACTAAATCACCCGACTATTCATTTAAAAATGGTCGAAATATTTTATATAATTATTATATTTTAAAGAATATAAAAGCTGCCAATATAGTATGCAAAATGCTACGATATTAACACGTTTAATTACTGAAAGGTTATGTATGTGTAATAATTTTTAATACATAACAGTATCGGGAGATTCAGGTATAAACTAAATTAACGACTACCGGAGAGGAGACATCAAGCACCCCTGTCTTAAAATTAGTATATTTATTTGTCGTAATTTGTCGAGCGTTGATTGTATCTTTCTTCCTCCGAATGCGTTCTCTTTCTTTCTTCTACGCCGACTGTAAAATCTTCAGAGCTCATCTTAGAGTAATCAAGCTGTACGAATATTTTGAGCTGATCACTGATTACGCAGATTTCATTTCTAGTTTGAATAATTATGATATGATGGAGAAATTGACGGGGATTAAAAATATACGCTTTTTTGCTAAAATTTAATTTTTGAATGAAAATTGTAGAAATGAAATTTCGTATTTTTAAAAGTAATGTTTTGTTTGGAATATTTAGTAAAATATTTTTTTATTCCAGTGTAACTGCCACATTGAATGGAAATTTATTAATAATAGAAAAACCACAGACAATATCTTTAGAATGTATCTACGTACAGTGGATTTCATTTATAACGAATTCAGTTGTAATGAACTTTTGTTTATAACGACATAACACATAAGTCTGTTGAATTTAAAGAGTAATTAAAAAAGAAAATTTGGCTGTAACGACTTCGGATGTAACGTGGATTTCGGTTTTAGCGACTAATTTTAATGAACTACATATTAATTACAAGATGCTAGAAATCTCATACTGACTGATATTGCGACCGAGTCTAAACACAAAACTTTTTTATATTTTGTTTACATTCACAGATAGTCAGCAGTTGTACTTAGTAATTGTTTATAAATGTTAATATTGATAGTTAAATCTATCATTCTTTCTCTCTTTCTTTTTATATAGCGACTTCCGGATATAGCGACGGAATTTAATGGTCCTTTCATCGTCGTTATAAACGAAATATACTGTATTTTTATTCTTTTAAATATTTAAGTAAGTAAATTGCATAAGTTGAAAGTTATTTCGTCTAATGGTAAGATAAACTGCAACCTTGTTTACTACGCACTAAAAAATGAAATATTGTTATTTCTTTTTTATGAGAAATTTAATCGTCTGAAAAAGGATTCTAAATAATTTAGTGTACACAAACGATCGCAAATCGCATTTTGCACTTCAGAAATTTATTTGCTTACATGAACAGCAATTTTCACCCCGTTCCTTATATACGTAGACGTTATAAATAGGTAAAACATTAAGCAAATATTTTACTAAAGTTGTCAATAGAGAAAAGAGGAGGGTGAGTTGTCAATTGTCATTTGTTTACAAGGAACATACCTAGTCAGTGCAAACTAATATTTAAAAGTGATGAAACGTAAGTTATACTTGTCTGGAAGATAATTATAGTAGAGTGACTCTACTACAGTCCGGAGGTCATTCATTATAAATATAATTAAATTACATATTAAAGATCAAAACCACAGTACACTATTTATGACTTAGTTGTATGCCTCCGGAATATCGTTAGGTACGGATTAAAGAATAAACGAAATTACTTTATTAAATAGATATTAAAATTAAAAATTTACCAAATAAAATTAAAAAAACAGACACAAAGTTCAGTTACAAAATTTTAATTTGCGGTAAAACCACAGTGGCTTCTTAACATGGAAGAAGAATAATAAAGTTTATATTTGTTTGTTATTTAAATGACTGAAAACTTTGGCGGAGTTGTAGAACATACTGAATTGCTCACACCCCAACGCCAAAACACGAAACTGAACGTCCGAAGTACATACTTTTCGGTAAACAAAGTTACCTTTTTCAGGGATTGAAGTGAACTCAAAGCTAAGGTAACCTACGAGTAATAAATACCATCTAATGTTGCGGTTTAATGATCATGACACACAATCAGTCTAAAAATCTGAAATATTTAATGGACCTTAACGAAAACATAGTAAATTAAATAAAACTAAACAACGGAGAGTTAGGCATGGGACCTTTGTCACTGTTGAAAGAATTTGATCTATTTTTATAAATGGACAAATTGTTTCTGATTTCCTTAACTAATTTAAGGTTGTCTACATTAATCTTGTGGTTTTCGGTAAGGATATGCTGAGCAACACTGGATTTTTCTGTTCTGCCGAACCTGGCATGGGCTAGATGTTCTTTAGATTTAACTTGAATAGATCGTTTAGTTTGTCCAACATATTTATTACTACAGTCTTTTAAATTAATTATACACGGTTTTTCAAGTTGATCGGCTATTAGAAGTATATGAATTAGTAGAAGGAATTCAATTCTGAAACTTGGGCTCATTTGGTTATTGTTTATGCCGCTTCTTTTAAAAATATTTTCAAGTTCGATTTACATCCGGTTATACCGGAAGTCAGTACCAACTTTGATATTTTAAATGGAATGGTATATTTTTTACGCTGAATTAGAATAAAACGTGTAATTCTAAGGTAAGTTTGATAACCAACTTGTACACCTATGACGATCGGTTTCTGAGTTAATTTAATTTATAGAAAAAAAGTCGCTACCGCAACCCAAACTATAAAAAATCATAACTTCCACAAAATACGACTTAGAGTGTTGAAATTTTTACTAGTAATAGCTGAATATTAGTGCTAACGCCTTGACAAAATTGAATTAAATAATTTATACAGGGCGTTCAAAATAAAATTCTAAAATTGAAAAACTTCAAACACGAATTACTTCGTTTTTTCAAATGGCACCTACTATTTTTAATTTTTTCAATCGATTCCTTTTTTTATCCTCTTTCGATCTATATGGATCTATTTTAAGTAATAATTCAAAATTATTCCAAAATTTTCAAATATCTGTATTTTGACTAGAATTACATATTTGATCTTAGTTTCTTAATTCTTTTTATCCAGTGAATTATACAATTTAGATTTACACTAGGTACACTTGGGCGTGGTTTTGTTACATTTAGAACGGCGACAATTAAGTGTGTTTTTAATTATAGGAATCTTCTTACATTAGCGTGTGCACCTTTGAGTAAAAACATACCTACGGAGAGGTGTGTTAATTCTGAGGATGGCTGAACGCATATTAAAACATTTGGTTGAATCAAGTCTTCGATGTAATCCACGCAATAGTCCTCGTATGAATAACTGGTTTTAAATGCAATAAGAGTACCATCTTCTTGAAAATTGACGTCACTGTCATCTTCTGCAATAGTTCTCACTTTACTTTCCGAGCAAGTACTGCCCACGACTACATGACAATCATTTACATCCAGTGTAGTTTGTCCAGGTAAAACGAAAGGTTTATCAGTTGGAAGACATGTTCTGTTGGTCATATATTCTCCGATCGGGCAACACTTTCTTATACATTTTTTTACAAGACAAACACATCCCCTAATGTTGGTACTGTTATAGTAATAGTACTGTGCAGTACTGTACGTTAAACCATCTTTTTGTATTGAATTGTCTTGGGATATTATGCCGTCACTTATGTCCACCGAAAATTCTTCAGAACATGGGCTATCTGCACTTTGTACGGTTCTGTAGAGTCCAAGTAAAATGCACAATAAATTAATTACCGTGCCGCCAAAAGCCATTACTAACGAAAGCGTAACAATATTTTACTATGTATAAGGTATTACTACGCGTACGTGTTCGACATTCTATATTTTTTTTTCCGAAATTTGTTACTACATTTAAACAACACCGTATAGACTAACGTTAAATCAGGTGGATTTGCAGGTATCTATTTGAGTCAGTGTTATCAACGTCTTATCTCGTTGTTATCTTGAGGTGTGCTTGCATACTTTAGTCATAGTTTTCCTTAATAACAACTTGTTTGTTTAGTAACCAAATATGACGCTAAAAGTTTTTACAAGATGTTTATCAAAGAATAATAATACAGAAATACCCGGCGTTGCCCGGGTAAGAATATATGACACGTTTTGAAAAGAATATTCGCTAACTTAGAACTATCCAGAACATCCCATAATGATTCAAAACATTTTATAACTTTTTTTAAAATACTCTGGAACATTTTTGAATGATCTTCAAGATTCTGGAACATTCTTGAACCTTGCCAAATCATTCTGAAATGTTATAATAAAACATTCTTTTACTTTTTAGAACATATTTGAACTCCCTGTAACATTCTAAAAAAATCTGCTTCATTCTCATCCCCACTCCGTGCTATTTGCTGGGTGAGTAGTAGTACAGTACTAATATTGCTATTAAGAAATGGGGTTGGTGGTAGAAGGGTGAAAATTAAGGTTTATATGTATTTTTTAATGCTAAATCATAAAAATATAAAAAGAAAAAAAATTGTCTAAAAAATAAAAATTAAAATAAGGGGTGGACCACCCTTAACATTTAGGGGGATGAAAAATAGATGTCCGATTCGCAGATCTAACCGATATGCACACAAAATTTCACGAAAATCAGCCTAATCATTTCGGCGGAGTTTAATTACAAACATCGTGACACGAGAATTTTATATACCTATATGATGGGTCTGTGAACCTGGCACCCGGAATGGAGGAAAAAATTTTTAAAAATCACAAAAAGGGTAGTTTTTAGAAATTAAAAAATTTTCAAATTCCATAAATCAAAATACCAAAAAATTCGCCTGACGTATCTATCAGAAGTTACGTTTGAATAGTTGTAAAAAAAATAATTTCATTTGTATTTGACAAAAAACAGGACGTTTTAAATTCTGCACTTTACCCCAAACATACATAGAATGAAATTTTTTTTTTGAATTGTTAAAAATCACTTTTAGAAGTCAAATCTCATATAATTGGTTGTTGTAAAAATTATTTTGCAAAATAATTTTGAAATTGAAAAATTGAACTCAATGGTAAAAAAGTTATTCGCGGTTTAAAAAATCCCCCTCCCTCTGAATGATGCCACCCACTCAGGGATCGTTCCGTAGTATCAAGTAAATATAGTAGGTGATTGTAGTGGAATTTATTTAGTTTGTAGTTTAAAAAAAGGGGTATTGTTTAATAATGATATCTGCAGATACGTAATTTTTATCATAAAGAATGCAGGATATCGTGCAATCGATTAAAGTAGGTATCATGATTTTTTTTTGTAGTTCAGAATAACGGGTGGTTTCAGCTTAATTAAAGATTTTTAAAAAAATACAAATATCGACAGACTCTTAATTTGATGCAGAATATCATGCGATCGATAGTAGTTTCATGATTTTTGTTTGTAGTTCAGGATAATGGGTGTTTCCAGTTTGATTAAAAATTTTGTCAAATCAAGTTTTAACAAATCAATTGGATTTTTCGATACTGAAAACCGTTTGGATTGTCATAGGTAGTCTTTTTAATTTTTAATGAAAATTAGATATGTTCAGCTTCATTAAATATTTGTAGATAATTACAAAAACATTGGCTTTGTTTCTTAATTTCACTTATAGGTCATAATATAATTTAATATTACATATTAACTAATTGAAACATGCAAATATTTGTTTAATTTCATGTTTGTATGAGCTTTATTGAAACGAAAAAGTTATTTATACAGATAAACAAAAACTTATTTTATTCTAAATCTTACATAAAATTTTTATCATGATCTATTAATACTGAGTACTCCCCCTTTTTTTCTTCTTTTTCTTGTCTTTCCCCTCCCTCCCTTTCCTTACCTGTTTTTCTCCTCTATTCACTTATATAGTATGAGCTTTATTGAACAAAATTCTATCTTTTCTAATTTCTTATTTTTTTCTTCATTCAAATATACAAATATTATCACCCATCTTCCCCTTTGTTTTCTACCATCTACTATAATTACTCCCTTTTCTATTTCATTAACTTTAGCCTTTATTTCTTTTTTAATTCCCACAAACATTCCCCCCTTTGCTCTTCCCTTTTTCTTAATCCTTTCCGCACTATAATTTTTCCAATTGTACCCCCCGTCTAACTTACTCTCTAAACCTTCCATGTCTTTGTCCTCCACCCACGTTTCACTTAATAGCACCATTTCATAGTTTTTTTATCTCCTCCCAAAACCATCTTTCCTTGTTCTTTAATCCCGCCACGTTCCATGCAATTGTCGACATCTTCTTCGTTCCATTTTTTAATTTAGGTCCATACTTTGTCGTCCAGCTCTTCTTATCTCCTGTCGAAACCCCGTTCCTTTCTTCTTATCTTCCCCTTCTTCCAATTTTTCGATTCCTTCGTTCCATACCCATACTTGATCTTCTATAAATACCTTCTTATATCCCGCTTTGATTTTAATATCTGGTTTCTTTCTTCTTTCTTCCCTTATTCTTTCTTCTATTTTTTCTCTAATCCTTCTCTCTTCCTTTGTTAGATCCCAGTTTATGAACACATTTGTGCCCTTAAGATTCCTATTTTTCCTTATTATATTCATCTTTTCTGCATAATTTGCTACTTTTGCTCCAAACATCGCGTTCTTTATTTTCCATACTTTTTGTATTGTTGTCTGGACTCCTAATATCTCTCTTATGTATTCTTCTATCTCCTTTTTCCATTCTCCTTCACCAAGTTTTAGTCCTTTTATGATGATGTTTGTTTTCCTTTCCTCTCTATTTATTCTTTCCATCTCTTTTTCCACCTCCTTTATTCTGTTCTCATACTTTTCCTGTTTTCCGTTTTCTCCCCTTTTTCCATGCACTCTTTCTTTTAATTTATCCATTTCTAAGTTTATTTCTTCTAATTTCTCCTTAGTTTTTTTTTCTAATTCTGTTATTCTTTGTTTAATTACTTTATTTTCTTCCTGTATTTCTTTGATCTTTTGATTTAAATTTCTCCATCTTTTTTCCTCTTCTTTATCTTTTTTTTTCTTGATTTTCTATGTTTTCCTTCCATCTTAGCGAATTTTCTATTCTCATCTCCTCTAGGAACTTCATAATGTCGTCCATTTTATCTTCGTCACTTCTCGTCAACCCACTGCTGTTTTGTTGCCTGTTTTTCTTTTTTATTCCTTTTTCTTCTGTTTCGATTGTCGCTGCTTTTCTTTTCTTGCTTTTCTCTCCATTATCTTTTCTGTTGATCCAATTCGCTATCTCACTTCCTACTGAATTGCTTCTATTTCTATTGGCCATTTTTCATCCTCGTATTTTTTAAGCTTTACTTAATCTGCCTTGTACTGTTTTTTCTGGCCTTTTTTTATTGTATTGACATGTAAATTCTTAATTTAACAAAAAAAGACGAAAGCAAAAAACCATTCGTATCTTTCCTCACAAAAAAGGCTCCAACGGCCACGTTGACCTTCAGTCCTCTCCACGTGTTGCCAAAATCCAATATAATGATCGAATTTCTCTCAAAGTACACAAGCCTTTTTCCATAAACTCTACCAGTTGCACCAGTGAAGACTTCTCTCCCGTTGTCCCAAAAAACAGCCAGAAATATTTAGTTCTTGCTACTTAATTTTTTTAAAATTCCGGAGCACTCAAACACACGTCTACTCAGCCTCAACTTAACTTAACCTCTGTTTGTTAATAATTTTTTATAGACAAAAACAATTTTTGAGCAAAGTTTGCCGGTCCTTAAAATCTGCCGCCCTAGGCTCTAGCCTATTCAGCCTGCCGGTAAATCCGCCACTGATAAAAATGGATTCAAAGTTTGATTTGCCGATCAAAGCACACCCCAAACAGCTTGACATTTTGCACAACGACTTCTTATGCAACGGTATCATCCATATAAGATGGATTCTCAAAATACTAACCCTAAATATGCGAAACGGGTTAAAAATTTAATATCAGTACAAAAACAGCTAAGACTAAAACCTTAAAAAAAAATCAAAATTCTCACATAGGTTCGTTATATGTGTACAGTACCAGAAGTAACACAGAAAGCGTTTATGAAGGGATAAAACGGAGTTTCCCAATTTGGAATATGAATACATATTCGAAACGAGTAGGTCAAGAAACATGTAATTTAGTACGAAAATTACTTACATTTCCCTTAGTTATTCTGTATAGGTGCATTATAAAAGATATATGGAAATTTCAACCCTTAAGGAAAAGTGGCAAAATGATCTATTCATAATTTGAGATCGGTTGGACCGATTTTGCTTAGTTCTATCTAGTACCAGCCAGGGTTTGATGAAAAGAAAAATTGGAAAAGTTACTCTGAAAATTGGAAAATTCTAGGAAGAATGTAATTGCTTTTTTAGCTAAGCGAGGTACTTACATCAGTTTCCACTTATAATTTCAGAAATATTTTATAACATACCTGTTGTATTACTTGCAGTAAAAGTTTCTTCAGAGAAACTGACACAAACTAATGCGCTTATTTCCGAAAAAGTGTCAATAAAGTCAATACAATAATCGTTTAACGTATACACATCCCCGAAAACGTTTAATGAACCGTCTTTTTCCAGAAAAATATCAAACGGTTGCGAAGAACTCGTAAATAAAATTCTCGTTTTATCTTCTGGACAATCCTCGCCCACAATTATATATACAGCTGAATTGTTTAATTCATATTCCGAATATTTTGGCAATTCGAACAGTTTTGTAGTCTCAATACATTCTTTATTAGACATGTATTTTCCCCAAGGGCAACATTTTCTCACGCACTTTGTAGCAAAACTATTACAAATGCATCCTGTCACGGTCTCATTTATTGTGATGAAGGGGTTACTAACGTAATCTTTGATAATTGTTTCATTATAATATGTCAATTCACCGTTAATATCTATTTCTGCGGTAAATCCATTTTCGCATGTAGATAATGTCAACGTTTTTGCATCATCACTTCCACACAACAGAACCACAAGAACCTTTACGTAAATTATTTTTAAATGCATCTTGCATGTTAGGTACGCGATCATTCACATTGTTTACGATTAATGTTTTTGGGTATTATACATAAATGTGGATCGCTTATCTCGTGTGTATGATTATCTTGGTTTTTTTCTAATTGTAAGGACGTACGTACGTACTAAAACTAATTCCAGTTAAGAAATAAATATACTTTTGTTATGCAACGATACAGTGGCGGCCCGGAGGGAATTCACCCAAGGGGTGTTTTATTTCATTTTTAATTTTTCTGTGTCAAAGACAAGGATGGGATGGCATTAGGATCTCATAAACGGTAAGAGGGTACGGAGTCGATTTAAGGACGTTCCCAAAAAAATCAATTTATTTACGATTCTTTTGAAACTTAAAATACACATACTTATAAGTGTCCTTTATACGTACCTAGGAATTTTTTTCAACCGTTCTTGCGGTAGTAAATTTTTTTTAAAAATTGACTATTAAAATTTGCATATTTAACATGGGAACCCCCTATCCCGATCGATGTTAAAGCCAATGTTGTTATTAAATAACAATAGTAATGTTCTTACAATTGTTTTAAAAAACTGAGAACTATTAATTAAAGATATAACGAATATCTTGCTGTAAAAATCACTATGACAAGCCGAATTGGTTTTGTTATAAAAAATATTAAAAATGAGCCAATTTTTATAACAAGTAAAATATTTATTCGTATTTAATATAAATAAGTAGCATATTAACTTCGTAAACTTTGAATTAACATAAAATAGTAGTAACCTATTTTTTTCTCTACATAAACAACACGTACCTATCTTAAGCACAATAAAAATGCAATGCTGCCACATCTGAAAAACGACGCAATGGAATAATTTTTGTAGTTCTGCGCATGTGAGTAGAGGCGAAAAAATGTACTGTAGTATCTCAACTATTTTTTATTGTAGTCATGGTAGTTTACATAGGGGGAATTTTTTAACAAGTTGAACACAACTGCTATTTGGGAACGTCCTTAATTAGAGAAAAGTTGCGCCATTTTTTTTTAAATTTATGTATAATTAGGTATAATCTTTTACGTGAAATTGGTTTCGTTTCGTTATATTAAAAATTGACTTATTTATTTGAATTTGTGTTTGCTGCAAAATCCATTTTTGTAAGAAATATGGGTAAAAATTAAAACTAAGTCGAAGCATGCTTCCAGGAAATTTAGATTGTATTTGTAGTTATTGAACGACTCTACCATGTAGTTTACCATTTTGATTTATATTCAAGGCGATCAAATCAATAACATAGGCGGTTTAACAGTACATAGCTTAATCTTCCTGTTTGGGATTGAACGTTTGCTCCTGCTCTCCTAACCAACAAGTAGTATAATTAGTGAGATCTCTCCAAAAACCCTACCCCTAACAGGGACTCCTCTTTAAATATAATAAATTTAATTAGTTTGTTTGAATTGGATCTGTAGAATTTCTTAGAGAGGGATCGTAACTACTTAATAAGATGTACTTTTAAGATTAATTTAGTAGTCCGCTCAAATTAGACCAAAAAATAAGAGAAAAGCCACATAATTTCCCACCAAGCTGAAAATCAGTGAAATTGTTCAAAATATGATTAAAAATAAAATTTGAAAGTTCCCCATCTTTCCCCTGTATGGAAAATTTTTATTCAAGGTCAAAGGTCAAAAAAATTAGTTTCGCGATTTTCAGCAAAACGGTAAGTTTTATCATAAAATTACCCCAGACAAAAAATGTAGATCATAAAATCTATAAAATATGTAACTCTAAAATACCCCAAAATAAGCTATGCGACAAATAAATCCCCAAGAACTAGAAAATATTTAGTGCAAATAGAAAAAAGATTGTAGAGGAAAATTTTTCCCCAAAAAAATTCCCCTGAAAAGTATATCCCCAAAAAATACCCCAAAGGAAAACAAATTCCCTATTTTTTGGGGAAAATCACCTAATCTGGCAACCCTGAGACTTACAGTATTTCATTTATTGGGCACACTAGTTACGTTGGGCGTTACTGCCTTTTAGTTTAAAAAAAAAACTATTTTTATTTAGATTATTAAATATTTATTTTGATTCTTTACATTTAATATTTAATCTAAAATAGGCAGGAGTTACTTTTAACGCCTCAACAATAACAATTTTATTTGTCGTGCTAAGGTTTTTGTAACCGAGCGGTTTGATGTTAAATTTGTAACTGTTTTATTAAACTGATAATTTCAATAAAGAAAACTTATGAAAAACGTCGTGTCAGCTCGCAGACAGTTTGCGTTGACAATACTGCTTTTAATATGCAGATAAGACACGTGTTAAAGTGAAATGTTAGCATTCTTTACATTGTTAACTCCTCCCCTGCTAAGATGAAATTTTACACTTTTGTAAAATTGAATTATTGATAGATTAAATCATTATTAAATTGGAAAAAGGGTGGAAAATTTCATCCTTAAACTTTCTTAAAATTAATACAATTAAAACTTTTACATGAAAATGTCAAAATAATCTTAAATCTAATTATTTTCTGCGAGGTAGAGGAATGGCTTCTTCTTTTACTGTTTCCTCATCCTCACTGTTTTTATTTATTTTGTTACAAATAAATTTCTTATGTCTATAGCAATAATATGTGATTAATAAAAGTATAATAATTATTAAAATAATTGTTGTAATCGGAAAAATGTGTCGCGCATCATCAACTTCACTCGCGTACACTATTGGGTCGTTGGCTTGGAGAGTTAATTTCGATAATTGGTCCAAGCCAATTGATTTTAGATTTAGTTGTACAGGTTTTACATTTAAAATGTCTTTAATGTTTGTTGGCAAATAAACAGGTGTTTCTAAGGTAATATCCTCGATGTTAACGTATTTGAAGTTTTTGGCTACGAATGAGCAAGAAGTTGGTAAAGTAACTAAAAATGTGCCTTTTAATTTATGGACCTCCTCGATTTGACAGTTCGTATGAATTAAAGTTTCGTTTGGTAAAATTAAAATGTATTTTGCGTCACTTAACACTTCCACAAGTTCGTCGGTGACATCGACAGGGATGTGTTTGCATGACGGATTATTTTTAATTTGAAGTAAATTTTTAATACAATTATCTTGTTGGTAGTTCTTTTCTAAAATTTCGGTTGGACAATAATATTCTTGCTCCAGACGTTTACATTGTTTCTTTAAATAGTAAATTTTATTTTCTGATAGCGTTACATATGATGCAGGCGGTATAATTGTCGTGTTTTGACTTGTTGGTATCGAAAACAAGTGATACAGATTAAAATTAGTTTCATCTAAAATTGGTACATGCAACAAAAATACAATATGATCTGCGGTTGTATAGAATTCTACTTGGATTGTTCTTAAAAATAAGACATTATTGTAACTGTAGTACGAGTCTTCATTATGAAACTTGCGTAACGTTTGTCTCATATCTTTTATATGTTGTTCAGTTATTAGACTTGGATGTAAGGAATTTAATGTTGCAAAGCTTACTGAGGTTTGTAAGTCTGATATTATTGACTTTAGTTGGTTAATTAAAATTTCTACGGTAAAAATGCTTGTTTGCACACTCTCTTTCTCTAACTTTAAACATTTTTAATAATGATTTCCTATAGGGTTTCATTTCTTGTTTATGATATATTTTTCCCTTTTCTGTTCTTATTTTGTCGCCTAAATCCTGTTCTACTACTTCTCTACGGTAATTGGGTGCCTTTTTATCTCGCATTATCTTCTTAAAATATACTGACCGATTTTTTGGGATCTCTAAAAATTTTGTCTTTTCGTATTTTGGTTGTATTTCGGTGAGATTAGTTTCTAATCGTGATAAAAAATCTGCGTTAGCATTATTCTTACCCTTTTTATATATGATGGTATAGTCAAATTCTTCTAATCGTAATCGCCAACGTATTAATTTCGAGTTTGGATCTTTCATGTTAAATAACCATTGTAATGGTCTATGGTCGGTTATGATATTGAACTTTTGTCCATATATGTATGGCCTAAATACCTTTGTTGCCCATACTACGGCAAGACATTCTTTTTCTATTGTCGAATAGTTAATTTCGGCGTTGTTCAAAGTTCTACTAATATACATGATGGGTCTATCATTTCCTATTGTTCCTTGGGATAATACTGCACCTAATCCGACGTTTGAAGCGTCACACGTGATATTAAATGTTTTCTCGAAATTTGGATAAACTAGTATAGGGGGATTGATTAAAATATTTTTTATGTTTTCAAAGGCTTTAACGAATTCCGGTGTATGCTCGATCTTCGCGTTCTTCTTTAGACACGTGGTTAGTGGTTTTGTGATTGTTGCGTAATCCTTTATGAATTTCCTATAATAACCTGAAATACCTAGGAATGATTTTATTTGTTTTGTGGTTTTTGGTAACGGTACGTTTTTAATTTTAGCAATTAATTTTGGGTTTGGTTTAATTCCATGCCTTGTTATTATATGTCCTAAATATTCAATTTCTGTTAAGCAGAATTCTGATTTATCAATTTGGATCCTAAATTTATGCTCTCTTAGACGTTCAAAGACGGTTTCTACGTTCCGTAAATGTTCTTCAAAGGTTTTGCCTAATATAATAATGTCGTCAAGATAAACTAAACAGATCTTGTTTAAAAGTCCTTGCAATACTTGATTCATTACCCTTGCAAAACATGCGGGGGCGTTACGGAGTCCAAAAGCCATCCGTAAAAATTGAAAGTGTCCTTTGTCTGTTGAAAAAGCTGTTTTGTGTCGATCGACGGGATCGATTTCTATTTGGTAGTAACCACTTTTAAGATCTAATTTTGTAAAATAGTTCGATTCGCCTAACAAATCTAATATTGATGTTATATTGGGGATCGGGTGTTTATCTTCAATGGTCTTCTCATTGAGCTTGCGAAAGTCAACGACCATGCGCCAATTGGTTTTTCCGTGTTTATCCGGTTTTTTGGGTACAAGAAAAATAGGACTACTGTACGGTGAAGTACTCTCTTCTATGATGTTTTGTTCTTTTAATTCGTTAATTTGTCTATCTATTTCGGCTTTCTGTGATACAGGAAAACGATACGGTTTTGCGAATACGGGAATGTCGGAGTTTAATGGTATTTTATGTTTCGTTGTGCTGCTAAACGTTAATACGTCGCCTTCTTTGTAAAATACATCTTGGTATTGATTACACAAGTTGCCTACCTTTTCCTTTAGTTTTGGATCTAAGTGTGTTAAGTCTAATTTTGAAGCTAGATTGTTTGTTTTAGAAATATGATAATTTGGTCTATACAAATTACATACATTATCCTGTGTCTGATCAATGTGTTGGGCTTTTATTTTAATTTTAGTGGGGTCGTTTATTGGTTTTCCGTATACAGGAACTTCACAGTGAAAGTTTTCTGCAGATGTTATTGTTTCTGGAATAAAAGATCCTTGAATATTTTGTTCCGGTATTAGTACGGTGCCTTTCCTAATTGGGATTGAAAATTTTTGTTTTTGGATTTCATTTGCCAAAACTGTGTCATATTTAACTAAATGTAATTCTTGAGAGTTAAGGGTTATGGTTCCTAGTCTGTAATTAATTATTGCATTCATAGTTTCCAATGCATCTGAACCTAGCAGAATGTCGAATTCATGATGAAATGGTACTACGAAATATTTTAACATTTGACCTGGGTGAAACAAATCGATTTTTAAGCATTGATTATGTTTAGTTTGAGTTGTGATTGTTTTTAACAAGAAATTTTCGGGGTAGATAAAATCTGCGTATAAGTTTTTAGCCAAAACTGGATTGATTAAAGAGTTTGTTGCTCCGGTGTCAATTAAAATTTTTAATGTTAATCCGTCGTTTAGTTCTAGAATGAGACACGGTAAATTATTTCTATTTTGTACAAAAATATGATTTTGGTACCTATCTAAATTTTTTCCGAGGCAAGTAGCTGAAAATTTACAGTTTCTGGAGGTAACTCGTTATTTGTTGGTTCTTCTTCACTTGATTGTTCAACATTATAATCTGTCGTAACACATGGATTATCGAATTGTGCGTAATCGTAATTAGGTTGTTGATCTGCCTGGTCGTAATAATAGTGATTATCGTCTATTTCTGTAAAATTTAGACGCGGTTGTCGCCAGTTTTTGAAAGCTGTCCTATCAAAATTATTCGTTCTGGTACTATTATTTTGGGGTGAACTAAATCTATAGGTGACTGAATTTTGGTTTTGATTTGGTTGTCTAAAATTATTTTGGTTATAATTCTGATTTGTTCGGGTTAGATTCAAATTCGGTGGTCTTACATTAACGTTAGTGTTATTATTTGGTCTATACGGTTGTGGGTTTCGATTTACTAACTCCACAGCGTTATTTCGAAATGGATTTTGATTTTCATAAGATCGGTTAATTTTGGGTGATGCATTTTCGGGTATTTTTGACGATTGATTTAGTTTATGTTTTTCCAAAGGGTGTTTTGAAAAATAATTTAATACAGTACTGGTTGCTGCGGCGAAGCTTTCGTGATCTTTAACGTCTAGAATCGTTTGAAGCATCGCGGGACAGTTATTATATAAAATTTCGATTGCTGTTTGTTCATTAACTTGTTTGTGAATTAATTTTTGATCTTCGGTTATATTTATGTCCATATTAATTTTTAAGTCTAGTTTAGTTTGTGTTGTTTTAATTCTTTCAACAAAATCACTCATACTCTCATTTTGCCTAATTTTCATATTCTTAAATTGTTGTGCCAAAATTTTCCTATCGGTGAGGTCGCCAAATTTATTACGTAGTGCATTCTTAAGAGCGGGCCAATCTTCAATATCTGATCTACATAAGATAAAGCTATTCGCGTCGTCCACTAATTTACTACATATCAAACAAAATGTGTACTCATTTAATGTGTCATCATTACTGTTTCCGTATTTATTATAAAATTTGTCAACCCTAATGATAAATGTTTCGAGATTTTCAGGTGTTCCATTAAATTTTGGAAGAATTTCTCCGTAATTTTTTGCTGCTGCGACAAGTTGTTCTGTACTAACAGGCATTGTGTCGTCACTTAGATTATGCTTAATTAATGTGTGTCTAACTAATGAAAGTTGGTGTGTCGAGTGTTCGATACTTTTGCGATCGAAACCTCTAAAATTTGGTGATCCTAATCTTAGTTCGTTAAATGATTCGTTTAGTAATTCACCTACGTCTACTGGGTCACTCATAAAGAAAAAACTAAGCTAATAAAATAATAATTTTTTCCTATATAAAATAGAAAGATGTAATTTTAATTTAATCTAAATAATTACAATCGAATTTCTTTAGATAGATAGAGAGTTGTGTGCAACTATCTTTTTACTAAATTTATTCTGATTCAAATTTTTGATTTAAACTTATTTTACCTGAAGTTTAGCTTTGAAACTTTGTCGTTAAATAATTAAGATTTTGTCGTATTATAGTTATTAATAATGTCCAATGGTATGCAGATATCTTACAAGTAATTGACTTTGTAATACCATTAAATTGATAATAACAATAAAAGAAATTTAAAACTAATAGTGGTAATCGAAAGTACCTTTGATTTGTGTGCGTCGATTTCGCTTCTCGAAGTTTTGGAGATGATTTCCTGATGCGTTGATTTTCTTTTGCCTTTTGACGGAACGGTTATGTCCTCAGAGCCTGGTGGATGGGAGACCGTTGTGTTGTCCTTGGCGTTTTTTGACGATTTTTCGGCGGTACGGTTATGTCCTCAGAGCCTGGTGTGGTTGGGAGACCGTTATGTTGCCTTTTCGTTTTGGTGCTCGTTTCGGCAATGCGGTTATGTCCTCAGAGCCTGTATGGTTGGGAGACCGCTGTGTTGCCTTGGGCGCTTTTGATGGTTTTTTGGCGGTACGGTTATGTCCTCAGAGCCTGTGTGGTTGGGAGACCGTTATGTTGCCGTTGCGTTGGTTGGTCCTGGTGGAACGGTTGTATCCTCAGAGCCAATTTGGTTGGGAGACCGTTGCGTTATCCACTCACGAACTTTTTCCACTTTCCAATTTTACTTTGTTGGGTTTGCCAAACTTCGCGGCTACGGAATCACTTTTGCCGAATCACCGCTTGCAAATTTGGGAAGTTCTCGGAAAAATCCACTAAGACTGCGCCAGTTACGTTGGGCGTTACTGCCTTTTAGTTTTTAAAAAAAACTATTTTTATTTAGATTATTAAATATTTATTTTGATTCTTTACATTTAATATTTAATCTAAAATAGGCAGGAGTTACTTTTAACGCCTCAACAATAACAATTTTATTTGTCGTGCTAAGGTTTTTGTAACCGAGCGGTTTGATGTTAAATTTGTAACTGTTTTATTAAACTGATAATTTCAATAAAGAAAACTTATGAAAAACGTCGTGTCAGCTCGCAGACAGTTTGCGTTGACAATACTGCTTTTAATATGCAGATAAGACACGTGTTAAAGTGAAATGTTAGCATTCTTTACATTGTTAACTCACTGACATAAAATAGGTATAAGACCCTAGCCACGCATACAATTGAACAGGAGACAGATGTTGTCTCGAGGTTACACTGGCGTATAAAATAAGGGACTGGGTTTCATTTTACCTGATATCTCAGACACGGTGGCTCTTAGGAAAAAATTTTTATAGATAATTTTATGATCTACAAGTTTTGTCTGAAGTATTTTTATGATAAAACTTACCATTTTGCTGAAAATCGCGAAAAACTAATTTTTTTGACCTTTGACCTTGAATAATTTTTTTTCCATACAGGGGAAAGATGGGGAACTTTTAAATTTTATTTTTAATCATATTTTAAACGATCTTACTGATTTTCAGCTTGGTGGAAGTTTATGTAGCTTCGAATGTCTAAATTGACCAAACTATAGGTATTTGTTTGTTTTATTCTAATAATGACTATGAATAAGAAAAAAAACCATTATCAGTGCGTTTCTAAAAAGCAATACCCATAAAAGGCACGTTAAAACATCATTGTATGGTTGGTACCAATGTCTCCTCAAGAATTGGAAGAAAGTACCTAATTCTTATTGTACGAAACAAAAATTACTGTAAAACTGTTTAAATAAAAAAATAATGTTTTATTTTTTATAAGCATTATTTAATTAAAAATGTCGAATAATCTAATCAAATAAATAAAATTGGGATGTCAGGATCAGGAACAAGAAAATGAGGCGTGGAATAAAATCCGCGCGCCGATAAGATGTGCCGCACTTCATAAATGAATTTATTTCTAATACTAATAATAATTTCCCCATAAAAAATATTTGACGTACAATACGATGGTAACATTAAAAACTCGATACGAGTCGGGGGCAATCGTTTAAAGTCGTTTTAAACATTTGAATTGGTTATAACAAAATGAAACATTTTTTTTATTACAGTTCATTCTTTAAGTTTAAAACAAAAAATTAAGTTTGTAGAACTGGAGTTATGAATTTTTAAAAGCTAGTCTTCAAGCCAAAAATCACCATTCTTAATTTTTCGATCACTTCTATTCTCCAGAATACCTACGTAAAAAAATCCTCGAACACGAATCTCTTTTTTTTTCGATATAGAACCCCTAAAAAATTAGTCAAATCAAAATTGTTTCGGTCAATATAGGTACTTGATATATAATATTATATGTAAGTTACTTGTAAACTGAATGTGACGAGTTTGACATTAAGATAACACTTTGTTGCCGCTCCGTACTGCACTATAATAAAAATAATGTTATTGTTATTTTACAGACTAAGAACCAATAAATACTTGGGAGGGTTCCAACTCCGAATCTATGACTTAACGTTAATTTGGTAAGTTTATATTTTTTGTTCTGTAAGTTTACAGCGATTTTATATGTAATCAGTGCGCACGTGCCACTACTTTAAAAACTAGAAAACTACTCACATTAGATAGGAAATCTATATCTACGTATACTAATATTATAAATGCGAAAGTAACTCTGTCTGTATGCTACACAATCACGCCTAAACTACCGAACCGATTTAAATGAAATTTGGTACAGATACAGTCTAGAGCCTAAGAAAGGATATATGCTACTTTTTAATGCGAAAAAAGAGCTATAAAAAGTTAAAATGGGGATGAAAGTTTGTATGGAAATTACGTCATTTTCAAAGCTAGAAGCTGGAAACTTATTTTTTAGGCTTCTGATTAGATATAAATACGACATTCAAAGTTTGTAAAAATTTTACCCTAAAGGGAATAAAAGTTTTTGTGTGATGACGTCGGTAAAAAAAGTGATATCGGCTAAGTTAATTATTACGTAGTAAACAAATAATACGAATATTTATGAATGATAAGATCAACGTACCTACAATGGTTTGGGTAGGTAATAATGCTTTTGTAACAGAACTTTTTATTATTCAGTCGTAATAAATAAAATCTACTTACAAACATTGTGACAAGTACATGCATAGGAATAATATAGTTATGAATATACCTATTTTATTTATATATTATTATATTTATCAGTAGGAAACATCTCTTCAGATAAGAAGAATAAATTAACAAGAACAATAGGTTAACAACATTTTAAAACATTATTTAGTATCATTATTTCATATAAGCAGAAAAATACTGTAAAAACTGGAAAAATGGCGTAATTCCTGGATTCCTTAGACATTCAGGAACATTCGTCAGTACTCTCATTCATTAGCTTGAAAAGTAAGAAAATCGTGATTCCCCCCTCCTCCAAAGCACTTCAAATAATAATATCAGTGATAAAAAAATTTACAATTCAAAATTTTCCCTCACAAATCGTCTCTTAAAGTCGTTGCTGTTCCACTACTTTTCCGTATCTTCCGGATTACTAAGTGGACTAGTAGGAACGATTAAAAGTTCACACTAATATATTTTCAAGTTTGTTGAATACCTATTATTAGCGTTTTTTTAGAGTAAAGGGTTAGTTATTTCCAGGTAAATAAACAAACAACACTAAATATCAATATTTTTAACTCCACCTATTATTTTGAAGTGAAGTAAAAAAATGTTTTATAACATTCCAGAATGATCTAGAATGCTCTAGAATATTAAAAAATGTTGGAGAATGTTTTGAATCATTACAGAATGTTCCCGATTTTCCGAGTATGATCTTAAATGTACTTGATTTTACAGAAAAGTTTTAGAATGAACGATAATGTTCCAGAACTTTCAAGATCATTCGAGAATGATCTAGAATGCTTCAGAATATTCAAAAAGTTTAGAGAATGTTTTGAATCATTGCAGAATGATGATCTTGATTTTACAGGAATATTTTGGAATCATACTCGATCAATATATTTTCAGAATGATCTAGAATGTTTAGAGAGAATTTTTTGACTCACTTCATGATGTTCGGAAATGTTCCCGATTTTTTTGCGAATATTCTAGAATGTTCCATCAAACATGTGATGTATTCTGGCACGGCAAACGTAACGTTGACGTAACTTAACTTTAAATACATAGCAACAACTTTAAATACATAGCAACAACATTATGTACGATACTTTATTTTAATATTAATTTCTTTGAGTTAATATTTCATACCCAAAAGAAAAAAAAAAGAATACTTAAGTATATACCGGAAAATTCACATTTCACTCATGGAATTTTTTTGTAATGTTTTAAAAATAGATCCGTAAGACTGGACACTAGATGCATCATTTCCTTCTCAATCCGTTTAAGAAATTAAAGCATCCGATCACGCCCACCTTTTAACGCCCAGCTTTCACAATTAATTCAGTGTTGAAGCTTTGGAGTTTTCGTTAACTTAATTAAAAGGTAATGGTTTATCTATTTGTTATTCACAGAAAATAAAATACATACTTATAAGTAAGCGTTTAATTTAGTCAATCACCAAAATTTTATTAGAGAATTTTCATCAAAACTTAATAAGTATGAAGTTAATTCTACCACCGGGGTTTCGGAATTCTGACTGGACTTTAACTTGATTATACATCAAACAAAGTTTCAATTACTTTTATCCAGCGTCGCTTTTAGCTTACTTGCGGTTTTCTGATGGGCGTTTACAAATTCGCGATCGCAAGTGGGCGCACAGGACCAAAAACATGTACGCGCACTTGCGATTTTTTAACAGGAACTGGGGCAATGGCAATATGGAATTCGAAGAGATATTTATTTGATTATTTGCTCTTCACCGCCAAAACAACTGCAGATAATTGATATGTTATGAAGCGAACACTAGAAATTTTTTTTTTCATATTGCAACTCCCATACTCCTTTTATTTTTCATTATACTAGCAGCAATACTCGGCGTTGCTCGGGTAAGAATATATTACACGTTTGATGGAACATTCTAGAATATTCGCGAATTTAGAACTATCCAGAACATCCCAAAATGATTCAAAACATTTTATAACTTTTTTTAACACTCTGGAACTTTCTTGAATGATCTTCAAGATTCTGGAACATTCTTGAACATTGCCAAATCATTCTAAAATGTTATAATTAAACATTCTTTTACTTCTTAGAACATATTTGAACTCCTTGTAACATTCTAAAAAAATCTGCTTCATTCTCATCCCCACTCCGTGCTGTTTGATGGATGAGTAGTGGCATCAGTAGACGCCTGGCGGGGATGACTAATCGATTGATAATAATTGATCAGTTATCGACCACTTAGAGTTGAAGATTATTACAGTACTAATATCGCTATTAAAAAATGGGGATTGGTGGTAGAACAATGAAAATTAAGGGTTATATGTTTTTTTTAATACCAAATCATAAAAAAATAAAAATAAAAAATGTTGTCCAAAAAAAAAGTTAGGGATGGACAATCCTTACCACTTAAGGGCATGAAAAATAGATAGTTCCCGATTCTCAGACCTACTGAATAGGCATATAAAATTTCATAAAAATCGGTCAAGCCGTTTCGGAGGAGTATGGTAACTAACATTGTGACACGAGAATTTTATATATTAGATAGAGCGAGTAGACTTTCTAGGGCCATTATTGATATTTGTTTAATGTCTGTAACGTTATTCAATATATCACATTATTATTGCCATAAAGTTAATAACCAAATGATCTAAACTGATCAAATTACTATCGTTGGTGTTTAACTTGCGATTAATTTGCAGCAAGTGTGCGTACGTCTGTCCCTCTGCATGTGAATCGTTTTTAATCTACTTCAAAAAAACATTAAACATTTTTTTCGTTTGAAAGGGTATACCTACTCTTGAAATGGTTCCATTATTACCAAGGTATGATAAAAAGAAAGGGAATTGATCGAAATCGAGGGAAATCCTCAAATTTTTTCTATAAAAATAGTTACCGACAATTTAACGGGTAGGTATACAAACAAAAACCATCAACTAAATATTGTTGTTTCACCACTCACCCTTTCTACCTTCCTTTTCCTTACTCTTTGACTTACGCAAAATTCCCTTTTTTTGTAATCAAAATATGAGAAATACCAGCCTTGATCCAGTTTTTCAACAATAAATATGTAGTTACTTAGTCAGTTGTATTTTTTTCTGTGCATTTTTTTTAATCATAATAACTTCTGATTGCATTGTAATGTGTGTAACTCGAACTTAAATTGAAAATTATTAAATGAAAATTAAATTCTCCCGAACTTCTGAGAATTAAACACAGGGAAATGTTTTTAAATATAATAAGTATTAAATAAATTGATGCAGGCCATTTTTTAATGGTGAACTTATATGTAGTAAAAATTTTCATTTCGTAATTAACTACCTTAGTATTGTATTGTTTAGGGAATGATCTTTTCTTTCTAAACAACTACCTAAAAGTTATTATTTTTCAAAATACCCCAAACATAAATACACAGCTTCATCACGGAAGGGTTGGAGTGCTAGTCTGTATAAATATGGTAATCAACGCAATGAGTCTCGCAGTGTGTGCAACAATGCTAATTGTAAATAGGTAAATAAAATCTGATTGAGAAGTAAACAGTCGATAGATCTAATTTGTCCGAACAATCAATCGACATGTTGGAGATATTGTAGTGTTCAACTCGTTACATTAATAACTGGTTGCTGGGGTGTTTCGTACTTTATCAAATATATGGTGTGAGTTAAAAATATGGAACTAATTTAATAAAATTAAGACTATTAAATTTCTTTAAGAATCCTCGAATTAAGTGCATCTTTTTAGGTAATTGTCGATTTTCGATAGTCTTTTGTTTTGGTATAGTGGCGTCATGGTCCATTTTTTTGAAATTGCACTTTATATTCCTAGGTGTAGGTATACACTTTCATCCGGGGAATTCCAGATTTTATTAGACGTACAAAATTTACCTTCCTGAAAAACTATGGTACCTACACTTTCGTCCGGGCAACTAATTAAGTATAAATACACTTTCGTCCGAAAGAAGGACATAAATATATAAGCTGTTATATAAGGTACGCCTAACAATTACAAAATTAAAAATTCAAAAATTTATTTCAAATTGCGACAACTCAATTCTTTTAATCAGTGACTTCAGTAATAGTTATATTCGATGTTGCCTCTGACAGCATTACTGTGATAATTGGTCGAGGATAACTGAAGTATGTTACAAAAGTATTGGACATAACATTATCAAGACATCTAATAAATACAGTATCTATTGTTGTTGCATATCTGATAGTAGGTTCTCTTGGATTGTTGTTAATTTGCAATTGAAATTCTTTTTGGAGGAACGTAATTAATGGCATTGATTCATCTTTAGCAAAATTTACATTGAAATCTCCAGCTAAAATCAATGGTAGTTTATCTTTATTGGTTTTAAAAATTATTGAACCTCTGTGACTGTACGGAAATTATTTCTCATGTAAAAATGAAATATCATTCATTTTTTTATTAGGTGAAATGTACACAACAATCATAATTAATTCACTTCCATCTTCTAGTTTACTATAGTAAACGACATCGTCGAACTGAGTGGAAAGAGAATCGCACAGGCGCTTGCGCATGGCGAGCGTCGCCACGGCATGCGATCGCCACGCCAATAATCCGGTTTACCCGCGCCTATAGATGTTTCACATAAAAAAAAAATACCGGCCAAGTGCGAGTCGAACTCGCGCACCGAGGGTTCCGTACGTAACTAAAAATTTAAGGCTTTCAGAATTTTTCCTTTATATGTGCTATAAAACATTGCTTCATGCCAAATTTCAAGATTCTAAATCGACTGGAAGTACCCTTCAGGTTTTGATTCCCTTGCGAGTAGTTGCGAGTTTGAAAATATGCGGCTTAAATTGCTGTTTCTTTTGATTGCGTTGACATAGAAGTTTGATTTTTTTACAGCTTAAAGGTATTATAGACCTGAGTATTTGATATGAATTTCAATTTAATACCTCTACGCATTCATGAGGAAAGGGGTAGTAACTTTAAAATTATTAAAAATATTTTTATAATATGATGTAACTAAAAATTTACGGTTTTCGCAATTTTCCCTTTATCTGTGCTATAAGACGTTGCTTCGTACCAAATTTCAAGATTCTTAGTTCACGGGATTTTGATTCGAAAATTTGTGGAAATTTGCGGCATAAATGGCTGTATCTTTTGATTGCGTTGGCTTAGAAGTTTGATTTTTTCATAGCTCCAAGGGACAATAGACTAGAGTATTTGATATAAATTTTAGCTTGATACCTCAACGCGTTCCTGAGAAAAAGGGTCTTGACAGACGGACGGACGGACAACGAAGTGATCCTATAAGGGTTCCCCTTTTTCCTTTTGAGGTGCGGAACCCTAAAAACACACTACTTTATCTAGAATATAAGCAAAAATGGGTTGTAGTTTTAGCCCATATTGTAGGATTTAGTTAGTTTGGAGAAGGGGGGGGTGCAGAAGAAGAACTTTTGCATACCAAAGCCGATCATTAACATCGATTTACTCCGCTTGGTCAACGTTTAACGGGATATGTAGAACAAAGGTGAATAGTGCATATAAAACAGATTATCGATCGGATTTCCTTATTAAATCTGGGTTTTTCATAAGCAATATTACATAATCACCTATGCATTCGATCTCCAGGCGAAAATATTCTTCTTCAATTCAAAATGGATTACGAACGAAAGTGACAACCCCGATATTCCTGATCCTATAGGTATTAGTTAGTGGTAGAAGTTACGAATTCAACGATATAGAAAAGTATGGCATTTATATTAACAGCTTTCGAAATAATCAAATTAAAACGAAAATTACACAAACCAATAGGCAATGGAGTATCGATAGTTAAATTACTGTTTGAAAACGCAAATAAATGAAAATTTTCATGAAATTCTTAAATAGTGTTTGTGTTTCTGTCTGAGGATTTTTAAAGAACTTTAATAATCATGATTTTTTTTTGCAATTACTAATAATTAGTTCAAGATAAATAGATGTAAAGAAAATATTCACTTAGTTCCATGAATTACACATTGAGCAGAGTTCAGCTTGCTAAATCATACTTAACAGGAAAAGTGTGGTTGGCAGAGCGGATATTAACAGTATTTTTAAACATATGATTTATGGAATTTAAACACAGTCCACAACTTTTTGGGTTTTACTATAAACAATTCAATATAAATGGCAAATAGAGGGCGTTTCTTATAAATATTCAAATATAAACAAAAGTAAATGTTATTACCATGCGTTGCGTATAGTCGTAAACACCTATCTCCTTGTTGTTAGTTTTTAGTTACATAATAAGTATATGAAATTAAGTTTGTCGTTATTTGGTTGAAATTCATATTATATACATAAATAAAAATACACTGATGATTTTCAACTATTGGTTATTGATCAGTTGATGATCGTTTCGCCAAATTTTGGCTTATTCTGAAGTTTGTAGTCAATTTAAAACTATGTATTAACAAATACAAGATCAAGGGGTGGTATCAGTTTAAAAGTGGAGAGTTGCTTAATTCTGTTTATTCATTGATTAATCTATTGCTTTTATTGAATTTAATAATTTCTACAATTTCTTTTAATGATAATTTTTGTTTTTTGTTTTCTACATGTCAAAATTTTGAATATAATTTGATAAAAATTATCGAAATTGTGGTTGTAACATATGAGATGGTTAGCATAGTTAGAGTCTGTTTTTTTTTATTATTGAATGGTTTTTATGCTCACTGATTCTGGTTTTAAAATTTCTGCATGTTTTACCTATGTAAATATTTCCAATATTAACTTTCTAAGGAAACCCAAAAAGCCAAAATTTCATCCTTACTAAATAATAACAATTGTAATATAGCATATAAGACTACTAATAATTTAAACAAATTTATTAAGAACAACAAAGATAAAACTATTAAAGTAAATACACCAGGGATCTACAGATTAAATTGTAAAAATTGTAACGTTTTACATAGGTACGTTAAACATGCAGAAGTTTCAAAACCAGAATCAGTGAGCACAAAAGATCATTCAATAATAAAAAACAGACTCTAACTATGGTAACCATATCATATGTAACAATCACAATTTCGATGAACATTTTAAAAATTTTACATGTAGAAAACAAAAAACAAAAATTATCATTTCTGGAAGTTGTAGAAATTAATGAATTCAATAAAAGCAATAGCTTAATCAATGAACAAACATAATTAAGCAACTCCCCACTTCTAAACTTGTTCCCCTATACCAGGGATGGCGAACTTCTTTGATGTCCGTGCCACAAAGTGATAAAAATTCTTTTTTAAATAGGTAACGTGCCACAATAAAATTTCATTTGAAATGTTAGCGTGGTGAAATTATACGTAAGTTTTTTTATTAATCAATGTTTTACAAAAACCAATATGATAGAAACAAAATTCACGTTAAAAAAAATTGTTTTTAATGTGATTTTTGTTGCTGTATACAAGATGATAAAGATTTAATATCTGGTTCATATTTAGTTAATTTCAACAGTACGCATAAAGAGCTCGACTCATCCGTCATTATATTCCTATATTTATTTTTTATAAAATTTAATTCTGAAAATAGAGATTCACATGCCCACGTCGATGAAAATATTGATAAAATTGCCTTTGCTAATATTTTTAAAGTTTTAAACAATTAAACGTGTCAGGAATTGAATTCCATGTATAGTTAGAATTTCATCTTCTGCAATTTTATTTATTTTATCCAATAATCGATTACTTTCAATAATTTCTAAATCATTTCTTAAATTAACAAATTTTTGGTTCTATATGGTACTTGACTAAAATTCAACTAATTCCATTTCTAATTCATTAAAATTTAACCACTCAAGGACTTTTAAATTTAATTTTTCAAATGGTATTGTATCAGGATATAAAATAAATTTTGATTCGAGCGCTGCGACAGCAACAACATTCAAATACCTTAAGAAGGCGAAACTGGATACGCAAAAATTTTTATCTAATGCGCATCTGTATATACTTCGAAAGAATTCATGCGATATTTTAATAATAAAATGTATAATTTGACGGTTCTAGTTAACATACTAAGATAGGTATTCAGTACTACAAATTTATATCATAGACTATAGATTAAGTGCAGATTAATAATTTTTAATTCATTTCTATTAAAAAAGATAACTTAAAAAAAATTTGTTTTTGTGCGTGCCATCAAAATTTTCAAACGTGCCAATGGTTCGCCATCCCTGCCTTATACCACCTTATACTGCCATCCCTTCAGCTTGTATTTAGGACTAATTATTAAATGAAATGAAAAGTGATCAATAATAAATAGTTGAAAATCATCAGTGTATTTTTATTTATGTATAAGTTACACAATAATTAATGTGAAATTGTTGATTCGAATATAGAAACCCTAATAAATTTTTATCATTACCTACATCGAACAAATTAAAAGAACTTTGTATTCAATAAAACGAAAAATAGTCATCATCATGGGGGCCTAGAAGAACATGCACCTTCAAAGGGAATCCCTTAATAATGTACGATTTTAACGTCTTTTTTAATAGCGGTACAATGAAAGCGGCGAGGCAGTTCAGTTTCTATTATTATTTATTTTTTTTTAAATTTATTTGAAAATTTACACGGGAGAATTCCCATTTAGTAAAAAAGAAACAATTTATATAAATGTCAGGTGGTGTGATGCAGCCGCGCCACACGCAGGTAGAAAAAAAAATATAAAGTTTTTATTACAGTATTTTGAAAGTAGTTAGAGAAGAAAAAAAAATTTTCGCTCATTTCGCTTATAAAGATAAATATATTGAACAATAATATCAAAACTAAAATTAATCAAGGAATAATTTCAAAAAAAAAACTATAAAAAAAAGAGAACTATAATCAATCAACCAAACTACCAATTCGTTAAAAAATACAAATTTACAATTTAAATTTATAATTCAAATTTATAAATCGATAAAGGCTCTCTTAATGCTAGTGACTTGTGGTGAAAAGCAATTGTAATCCTTTAGGAAAGACGAATGTAAGATAATGAGTTAAATGATTATAATCATTTGTCATCAAAACATACATTAAAAACTGTCTATGACTAAAAATTAAATCTTGTAAAAAGTAGAAGGTGGTGCACCAAAAAAAAAAGTATCTATTCATCTAACTGTCTATCTCATAAAATAGATACAAATGCTCATTTACAAAAAAATAACACATATATATGTATAGGTATTATTATTCAATAACTTGAAATTTCGATACCTCGAAGTTCCTTTGCATCACATGGTGATTTCAGTTATCAAAGTTCGACCGTAATTGTCAGCCTGTGTATATAAATGACTATACTATAAGTACACACAATTATGTGAACTCAGAATTGGATCAACCAAAATCTTACTAAGTCTGACTTAAAAATGTCCAAAAAGTTGACCCGACAATTTTGGAATTAAAATGTGCCCGAAATGTGCTACGTAAAAAAAATATTCAAAAAACTTAACTTTTATGACTAGGTCATTTTTATGATGTTTAGTTAGCTCCGCAAAATTACTTTATCAAAACTAAACTTATAGTGCTGTTATGTGCCAATGTGAAAAAAAAATATTTGAATAAAAAGTTTAGATTTTTCGTAAAATGCCGCCTTCATTAATACTTTCTCTACTAGTAATGTTATTACGAAGAAAAATGGAAATCATACTTTGACGAGAATAGGGAAATGATTTGACTACATAAGTATTTTCATATTGTTTTATAAGAATATATATTTATTACTTAATAATTACTAATCTTCTATTCTAAAATATATATCTATTCATAAATGAGCAAAAATTTCAGTCTCTTTGTCTGTGTTGTGATAACACTAAAACGGTACCATATGAAAAGTTTATTCCCTACACTTATAGAAAACTATCATTAAATATAAAAAGTTACTATTAACAATAAAAAAAAGTTTAATAACACTTTGTATTGATAATATTAATAATAATACGAATTTTATAATGTACAATTTATTCTATAAAATCGTAAACTAATGAAAAGTACAGGTACTTACCTAATACAAGATGTGTTGCATAACATGTACAAGAATGTATGCTGATGTTTCATGAACAATTCTTCTCTTTTTTAATTAAAAACTCATTGCAAGATTAAATTTTACGTGAGAGAATGTGAAATTTCAACCTCGTTTCAATCTAACTATAGGAGAAAGACGTATCCAAAGAAGAAAAAAAGAAACACCTTACATAATAATTAATTAAATTACATTAACACGTCAGGTTGAAAAAATAAATAAATAACGTTTCAGAAAATACACTTACCAACATAATGGGTAAGCACTTGTTCTTCTTCAAAGCAAGTTAAAGCTCTTAATTCCGAAAACGTATCAATGAAATCGATGCAGTAATCATGATAAGTAAATGTTTCTCCAAAAACAGTTAAAGAACCATCTTTTTCCATAAATAAATCATCATCATCACTGAAATTCGATTGTAAAACTCGTACTCTATCATCGCTACACGTGTTTCCAACTATTATTTGACTTCCTCGAACGTAGCCATTAATTGGTAACTCGATAGGTCCAGGAGAAGGTACGCACTTCCTCTTGGACATATATTCTCCTATAGGGCAACACTTTCGGATACACTTGGTCAATTCACAAACGCACCCCTTTGTGGTACTTTGGTTAACGTAAAAATAATAATCCTCGGGATAAAATATGCCATCTTTTACAATGGTACCGTTTAAGAGAACGTTTCCGTCAGTTATGTCAACTGAAAATTCTTCGTCACAAGGATTGGTATCGATACCAACGACAACATTAATGATAAAGTTAATAAGAACAAATAGAAACGTGAACGATTTCATGTTATATGAAGATACAGTTGTCGACAAATGAGCGAAATGTTAACCACAAAATCTTCGGTTGTTCGTTCGCCCGATGAACTATGTGAAAAAAGAATTATCTACAGCTCCCACCAACATTAATATTCGTTCGTGGTAACAAGTGTATCGCGGTAGAAATGTGTGTTTACAAGGTTTTGTGTACTTTGTTGAAATGAACAAATACTACGTCGCAACATGCTGAATGACAGATCGCAGGATGGCGACGAGCAAATATGTGCCTTTTATTGTAGTTTGATTAGTTAATTAAACCGGCGGAAATTATTTTATCAGAAGTATAATACTCTTGCGGGCAGTTGGTGTTACAGTCAACGATATTGTATCGATGAAATTGGATTATACCCACATTTTATTATATAATTGATGTATCTACAGAGTATTCAGAGTAATGCTGGAACATCGTTCAGAATCATCGAGAGGTTAATAATATCTATAATGTATAGAGTCCTATCTAGTCCATGGAAATAAGCAAAAAAAATAGCAAGTTCGGGACACTGACTCATCCAGCAAACCAATACGTTTTTCGCAAAGTATTAACCTATAGAAATAATACCTATACTTTTTCCACTCCTGGTTAGCCGGCGTTTTCGAGTAATAAACAATTAAAAGTGAAAAAAATAAATTTTTAACACATATTTACTTACCAGATTTAAATAAATAGTTTTAACAGCAATTTATTGCAATCGTATTGTAGGTAATGCAAAAACCAACAACTTGACCGAAACCGATTTTGAAAATGTCAATTTGTTGCTTAGATAATTGCTAATTAACAATTAAAATAGCTAAATATTCAATTAACAATAACAATTGTAAAAATGCATTTGAAAACTTAAATCCTCGTAAATAGGTAGCTCTTGTGGTACCAAATAAGTGTTAAAAATTTGAAACTGACTCGTTTGATAGTTTTTGCAAAATTAAATTTGTTTATCCGGAAGAATGTTTTTTTGCAACAGCAGTCTACGCACATTTCAAAAAAAATTCGGTTTTATCAGTGTGATAATAAAGGGAAAGAGTTATATTTTCAAAATATTTCATTATATGTACAAAAAAATAGTTTTTTTTTTGTTGCAAATTGATGTTACAAAAATGCAGTCATTTTTACTATAAAAACAAATGGAATAACTTTTTTCCTTGAACACTTTTCAAAAAATCATCTTCATATTCAAAAGCAAAAAATTTTATCTTAATAAAAAAAAGCAACCTCCTAGGTATCTTTGGAGCGAAGTTAGAATTTTTTTTTTTAAAATCACTGCTCATTTGTTTATAACAATTAAGAGATGAAACTGCACCATAATGAAGATGAACAGTTGTACTTTCAATTAAAAATTAGTTGAAACCAATTGCACTTCAACCATATCAATGGTGAAGCTTCAAATATGTAACTATTATTTAGCCGGATCAGTCAGTGGAGGGGGAAATCTAAAATATCTTCAAAATTTGAGATTGTAGCTTCAAAGTGACTTAGCATTCAATATCTAGGATTTCTCAACGGATTTTGCAAATATGCTATTTGTTTAGGAATCTAGACATAAATAAACATCGTATTTTGTTTAAACAATTAACAAAAATTTTTTTTTTCATTTACGAATCTATTTTTTTGTTTTTTTGGTTTGACAACCACGTAAGTATAACGTTTTCATGGCGCGATTTAATTTTTTATCATTAATAATCTAAAAAATTAATTGTATTTCAGAATTTTTTTTACATGGATAATTGAAATAGGTGAATAGTAGAATAGTAATGAAAGATAGCTTATTATGATTTAACAAATAATTGAAAAAAATATGATTTTTATCAACAAAATATTATCAATAAAAGTTGAAAACAGTTATTATCTTGTTGTCAAACCAAAAAAACAAAAAAATTGATTCGTAGGTTTTTTTGTTAATTGTTTAAACAAAATACGTTGTTTATGTATGTCTAGATTCATAAACAAAGAGCATATTTGTAATGTGTTCGAGAAGCTACCTCAAATTAAAAAAAAAAACCATAAAAATCCGTTGAGAAATCCCAGAGATATTAAATGCTGTCACTTTGAAGCTACAATATCAAATTTTGAAAAGAGAGATTCTAGATTTCCCCCTCCAAAGGTATCTAGGAGTTTCCTTTTCTTTTTTTTAATTAAGAGAAAATTATCTAGTTTTTGAATATGGAGACGATTTTTTGAAAAGTGTTCAAGGAAAAAAGTTATTCCATTTGTTTATATGGTAAATATGACTGCATTTCTGTAACATCAATTTGCAACAAAAAAAATTATTTTTCTGTACATATAATGAAATATTTTGAAAATATAACTCTTTCCCTTTACTATCACACTGATAAAACCGAATTTTTTTTTGAAATGTGCGTAGAGTGCTGTTGCAAAAAAACAGTCTTCCGGATAAACAATTTTAATTTTGCAAAAACTATCAAACGAATTAGTTTCAAATTTTTAACACTTATTTGGTATCACAAGAGCTACCTATTTACGAGGATTTAAGTTTTCAAATGCATTTTTACAATTGTTATTGTTAATTGAATATTTAGCTATTTTAATTGTTAATTAGCAATTATCTAAGCAACAAATTGACATTTTCAAAATCGGTTTCGGTCAAGTTGTTGGTTTTTGCATTACCTACAAGTCGATTGCAATAAATTACTGTTAAAACTATTTATTTAAATCTGGTAAGTAAATATGTGTTAAAAATTTAGTTTTTTTTACTTTTAATTGTTTATTACTCGAAAACGCCGGCTAACCAGGAGTGGAAAAAGTATAGGTATTATTTCTATAGGTTAATACTTTGCGAAAAACGTATTGGTTTGCTGGATGAGTCAGTGTCCCGAACAAATGCTTATTTCCCCGGACTAATCATCGGCAACAAGGAAACGACTCGGACCAGGTTCAGTACTTAACAAATTACATTTTTCGCTGCATTTTAAGTTTCCAGTGCAGTATTGTACTTAGGATTTCAACAATCTCTATCTCAACGTCTAAGGTTTCTTATTAGGTAGCAACTGGTTGACAATTTGAGTTTGTTTTGGCAGTGAATTTTCCAGCTAAATGTTGTGTCAATGGTGACTCTCAGAAATTTTATTATGTATGGTTGTAGCTCTAATATCTCATTATTATTGTCATTGTTAATAGTTATTTGTTATACAATTCTGCTTTGGATAGTATGAAAACTCATGTAATTTGTTTTACAACTATTCAAGTATAAGAAATTGCAATTGAACTAATCATTGACCTCATGAAGAACCTCATTACATGATTTTTCGAGTGTATTATCGACCTTATCCGACACAATTAAAGAAGTATCATCGCCGTATAGCGTTGCAGAAGCTTTACCTTTTAGGCAATTCTCAAAATCGTTTATGAACAGCAGGAATAAGACAGGACCTAGTACTGATCCCTGTGGTAGGCCTAAACTTATTGTCGTTTATTTAGATATACATTGTGTCGTCCTATTGGAATCTTTATGTGGTACTGCCACTGTAATGCATCTATCAGTTATAAAGGATTCTATCCATTGTTTTGCGACACCTCTAATACCTAGTTTATCAATTTTATATAGCAATCTGTCATGTCTCACGCAATCAAAAGCGCGGCTGAGGTCACAGAATATTCCAATTGGATTCTCGTTATTTCCTAACCGGTCCACTAACTCTGTTACAAATTTGTTTATTGCCATTTCGGTTGATTTTTAGCTTGAAAACCGTACTGTATTTTGTTAAATATTTGATGTTTATTGAGAAAATGTTCTAAACGATGTAGGTAGCAATATTCGAAGATTTTACTAAAACTTTGTGACAGTGTGATAAGTCTATCTATCTATTAGATTTTTTGAATACCGGGATCACCTTGCTTGTTTTTAGTTTTCCGGGAAATTTCCCTGTTAGGAATGATAAATTTACAATATGACAGATTTGTTTTTTGATGTCGTCTATAACTTGTCTAATTAGCTTATATTCTTACATATTATAATTCAAGTAGTTTTTCAGTCACTGGAATTCTTATTCAAATCAAATTGAAATATGTATTGTTGTACTAAACAATGTCCTTGTGTCCTTACACACGCCCTACTATCTAATTACCAACCACCCAAACCAATAAAATTCGAAGGTGGATACAAAAACAATGCTGAACCAGTTTCACTTGAATTAATTATATAATTCTTTACAAATCTGTTTCGACTGTTACGTCATTTAGTAACCGTGTAAAAAGTGAACTTTCTACATTTAATCTTTCAACTATAGAAATCAATAAAAAGAATCTTCAATCTTTCTTGGCCAATAACAAAACCGAACAAGTTTTATTAACCATCCAAACATTCAAAAAGTGGATAAATACTTCAACATAAAATAGACTTAGAAATTTAGAACTAATCCCAATTAGTTGATATACCTTAAACTAATTTAAGAGGTCTAATTGTCGATAAGAAATAGAAACAAAAAAATTTGAAAAAACGGGGTACATAATATACGAAATCAATGTCCAGTTGTCATGCAATTTTTAAAATTAAATAAACCAATCAAAACAAAAGTTTGGAAAATGTGATACGATATAATTTTCATTAGTTTTTTTTGTATATCTTTGATGTTCCGTTTTTCGATCTTACGGTCGTCTTTTTGTTTCTCCGACGTAAGAAGATCCACAATTTTTACAGTAAAATCTTGTACTTGCACAACGTTTACCTCTGAATTTTTCAACAATGACAAAAAGCCATCGAAACGTCGCCAAATTAATTTAAATAAAATGGGTTGGTTCGTCAACATTGACTAGTCATTCATTTCCTGCAGTAAACGACTGACATCGACACAAAATAGAAGAAGTATTTATTATAGAACCTCTCAGCAACCTTAAACACTATTATGCAAATATCCTTTTGATTTGCAACGATTCCATAATAATATATAATTTTATAGGCGATCATTAACTTACTTGGTGGTAGATTTAAAATATTCGCAAAAATTTTCCAAGATATTTTTTTATATTAATCAGTTAGCAGTATTAATTGCTGACAAAATGGCACGGTTGACGCCATCATGTTTGCCATTTACCATTTGGGTTTGTTATTACAAGAAAAGCAAATTGAATTCTGTGAAAACTAAATAAAACACTAAAACCCAAAATTCCAGACAAAACGTATTTAAAAGTCTAAAAAACATTTTATCCCTATGCAGTTTTTAAGTCATTCAAATTTTCGTTAAATCTAGATATTATTCTTAATTGATAATATTTTTCACATAGAAATTAAAACCGACTCCAATTATTGCTCGTATGTACAAAAACTTCAACTAAAAGTCAACGCGTAATTTTCTATCCTTAAGGGTGGAACACTCTTTTCAAATTTGAATACGTACCTGTAACCTATTCAATAAAAGAATAATCATTAAAATTGGTTCACAATCGCTAAAGAAATCAACTAATACATAGGAGTCCAATTTAAAAACTCTATTTTTAAAAAATATTTAAATGAAAACAGCTTTGATTTCTAAACACAAAAAAATGTGAGACGTCACGGGACGCCTGGCAAATGTGAAACATCTACTTTGCACAAGTAGTATGCATGAAAGACAATATTACGACAGGAACTAAATGTGGCATAATGAAAAAATCAAATATTACGAATTTTTAGTTTTATTAAATACAAAAATTAAAAATTCAAAAATTTATTTCAAATCACGACAACTGAATTCTTTTAATCAGTGATTTCAGTAATAGTTATATTCGATGTTGCCTCTGACAGCATTACTGTGATAATTGGTCGAGGATAACTGAAGTATGTTACAAAAGTATTGGACATAACATTATCAAGACATCTAATAAATACAGCATCTATTGTTGTTGCATATCTGGTAGTAAGTTCTCTTGGATTGTTGTTAATTTGCAATTGAATTTCTTTTTGGAGGAACGTAATTAATGGTATTGATTCATCTTTAGCAAAATTTACATTGAAATCTCCAGCTAAAATCAATAGTAGTTTATCTTTATTGGTTTTAAAATTTATTGAACCTCTGTGACTGTACGGAAATAATTTCTCATGTAAAAATGAAATATCATTCATTTTTTTATTAGGTGGAATGTACACAACAATCATAAATTAATTCACTTCCATCTTCCAGTTTACTATTATAATAAGCGACACCGAGTGGGAAGAGAATCGCACAGGCGCTTGCGCATGGCGAGCGTCGCCACGAAATGCAATCGCCACGCCAACAATCCGGTTTACCTGCGCCTATAGATGTTTCACATCAAAAAACATAATGACACCATAGACGAACTAATTATAATATGTACGTACGTAAGTATTGAATTAAATAGTAAACGTTCACATTTGTATTTACCAGCAATTATTTCACAACATTAGTCGATGCGTTTCAACTTAAAAACTTGTAATTTGATGGAATATCTCCGTACTTAAAACTTGTTAATCATATCTTTAAAACAGAAAACACGAAATTATGAAACTACGATATTTATTACCCACATATTTCAAACACTAAATGCATACAAAATGCAAAACAGCTTTTTTCTGAATAGTTTCGTAAGACTATTTAATTGAAAACGATGAGATATTTAATGTATGGTAAATAAGTAGGAGGTACTATACACCAAAGGTGATAGTTTATTCGACCATGTAAAATGCAAAGCAGTAATAACAGTAAAAAGAATTGGGTATCACAGTGCTAGGCCTAAGTGCATAGGCGCAACTAGGAGGGTGCTAAACGAAACTAAGCACCCCTAAAAGTAAAATAAATGTTTTTTGCGACTAAATTTTCGACATCACCCCCTCCAGGGTAAGCAATGTCTTCAAACCTTCTTTGGTAAGAATTTAATCGTTCCTTGAATAGGTACTGACTTAATTTTTCGTGAATATTTTACTTTCCCTTAAAATATCCCTTAATTTCCTAATACCGCCGCTACTGTCATCCACCATCCACCCACAATGCTCCTTACTGTCGTTTGTATTCTCAATACATACATCTTTCCAACACAGGTATCACAGTTTCATCCTCTCTTTCACAAAGTCTGTAGATTCTTCGCAAAGTAGATTGACACAATTTTTTTTATTATTTAACAATGCAAGATGTTTCGGCAAAATGTTTGGCTTCCTCGGGCAGTGAGTATTTTTTACTGCCAAAAATTTTGGCGAAACATGTTGCATTGTTAAATAATAAAAAATATTGTGAAAATCTACTTTGTGAAGTTTTATTCCTGTATTATGGATTTTCATCAAGTTAAGGTCGAAACTATTCAATTTCTGTAGATTCTTTTTTCCTGTTTCATCCTATATTTATATTCCTTGTTTTCATTACCAACCCTAAACCTTGCTATTATATCAATTCCTGCTTTTTACCCCCTGGACATTTCGGCACCAAATCACTCTGCCACGAAGTCCATATCAAAAACTTTAGCCCCTTTGCGTATGTAGATTCCTCGCTTCTAACTAATTCCTTACATCTTATTCTAACAATTTCTCTTATATATTCTTACCCATTCCTTTCCACTCAACCATTTTCTCTTGTCCTATTTTTATTTATTTTCTACCTCTTTCTTCATTGTATCTATTTCTTCTACCTATTAAAGCACCCTCTTTCTCCATATTTCCTTCCTTAAATCGCCTTTTTCTAATTTTTGCTCATAACTTATCACCCCTTTAATAGCCCCTTATAACATTTTCCCACATTTTGTCTCTCCTTACTATGTAGTTTGGGATATATCTTTCTTTTGTCCAATCCAAACGTCCACCCCGTACAATATTATACTTTATATTACCAATCATCCCCAATCGTCTCTGGATAGCCTCTATCCTATTCCCCACAACCTTTCAATAATAGCTTTTCATTTGCCACTTGATTGTTTATTTGCATTTCGTCTTTATTGTCTTCTCCCATCGTACAAATCATAAATAAAAATATTTTTAAACTTTTTCTATCACTATTACTTTCCATTGTATTTCTTGTTTTTCCCGCCCCTTTTTTCCTCTTACTTCCCCAAATTCCATCACTTTAGATTTTTTGCTATTCAATTTTAATCCTTTTCGTTTAAGATATTTTTCAAGTGCCCTTACCATATCTTGTAACCCTTCATAATTAGCTGAGACCAAAGTAGTACGACGCATTAGTTTTTTGTCCACAAAATATGTCATTATTGCAAGAAGCGTTTTGAAGCTTAGCTACTAAAAAGTTCAACACAAAGCGTTATTATTATTAAAATGTAAAAATCGGGTAATACATCAGCCTCCCCTTCCGTTATTGCGACAAAATGGAAAAACGTCTGAAGTGATATTTTAAACTTTTTAACTCAGCGTCCAACTTCCCAGGATGACATGAATTTTGTGTTTCTTGTTTAAAGTTTTTGCCAACTTTATTTATAAGAATATTTTTCCCAAGTTTGTAGTCCTTGCGACTGCGCTTTCAAAATACGCCACTCCATAAGCTTATCGGAACACCCTGTATATTAAGTTAAATGAAAATGTTTTGTGTTTAGGAGTTTATTCTCATTAAAAGAAATCTAGAATTACAAGAACTGTCTACAGTACTCGAGTTTTCAAATATTTAATTGTTAGAGCTCGTATTTGTTTTTATTTGTTATTGCTAAAGCGTCTCTGTAGCGGTAATTTGAGCCCTTTTTAAACTGGGGTACAAAATTCTCCCAAGTGTAAGTTTTAATTAACTAAAAGGATTTTCATTGTACTATAGTTATTCATTTTTTAATCATTTGTAAGTCAAAACTGATAATAAATGGGAAACCCTGCAGTGTGCGTTTCATCCGATTATAATTTTAATTATTAAATTATAAATGGGATGTTGTTTGGTGTACTAAATTTTAACCGTTTTTATTACAGGATTTATAATTTGCATTTTTGATGACAATTTAATTTATTTAAGTTATCTCGTTACACATACCCCATTTTTATATTTTTAAAACAATGTAAAATATTGGGTAGCCGGTTTTTAACAGGGATGTTAATTTGGGTTACCTAGTTAGTAGTTTTCTCTAGAGAAATTGTATTAATTTAAAGCATGTGTTAGTCATTTGCCCAAGGGGCATATTATGATAAATAATAATCATAAAAAACAGCTTAGTCTTTCGGAAAATAGGTTATTTACCCAAACTACTGTGAAAAAGGGTATTATTAGCTCAGAGTCGTCTTTAGAGCAGGGGGTGATTGTAGCTCCGAGCCTCATACGTAAGAGATCTTCTTTAGTATCAAGGGATTATTACTGTATTCCCTAAATCGAATAATTCTGACAGAATTCAATAATATTAAGAGCTTAAAATTATCCTGTTGAAAATACATAATTTTCGCAGAATACTCTTATATAAAAAGCATTTTACTATATTCCTCTAGTCTTCTAAAAAAAAAAACGAGAGCTTACTACCGCATTGCTCAAATTGAATAATTTTCAGGGAATTCTGGGATAGGAATCAAAGGTTTATTATTAGGTATATTGCTAAAATTGAATAATTCTCCCGGAATTATTTAATATTGAATGCGTGTTAATATGTCAAATGGAATAATTCAAGGGGAAGTTTCAGAATGTCACGTATCGAAGGTTCGTTACTATATTGTTAAAATAGTGTAACTCTTGCAGAATTTTCTAGTTTTGTTTGTTTATTACTATTTAAATTGAATAATTCTGAACAGAATTCTATAATATTGGGAGCTTAATATTACACTGCTTAAAATGAATCATTCTTGCAAAATTCTCTTTTATACAGCATTTTACTATAATATATTTTAAATAGTATAGTTCTTGCAGAATTCTCTACATTTAAGTTTATTATTTTAATAGCTCGAATCGATTCATTTTTGCAAAGTGATTTATTAATATCGATGGTTTATTGCTGTATTGCTTTAATGGAATAATTCTTGCCGAAAATTTCTTTAATATCGACCAACTATTACTTTTTGCTTAAATCAAATAGTTCTGAAAGAATAATGTTATATCGATGGCTGCTTACTGTACCTATTACATTAATTAAAAAATTTCTCTGGTATCAATAGTTCATTACTATAATTATATAATCGAATAATTTTCTGCTTCTTTTGTTTCTATATACTCAAATCAAATAATTATATTAAATAATTCTCTAATGTAGTGTGCTTATTACATTATTGCTCAAATCCAATAAAATAATAAAATCAACGGATTTTGCGGTTGGGTGATTGTGAAACATTGTAATAACAAGACACAGAAAAGCAGTTTGTAGTTTTTCACAAATATATTTAGTAATTTCTTACAATATTGTTTCGATCTTGCGATCGTTATCAAAAAGTACTTAGAGAACAGAGAACAGTTCTCTAAGTACTCAACACATTCGAATATATTGAATAAGATAATAGTCACGATTTTTGACATTTATCGTGGTAAAAGTCCATCTACCTATGTATATACAAATATCTTAACAAAATACCGGCCAAGTGCGAGTCGAACTCGCGCACCGAAGGTTCCGTACAAACCTGTATATGTGTGATGTAACTAAAAATTTAAAGTTTTCGGAATTTTTCCTTTATATGTGCTATAAAACATTGCTTTATGCCAAATTTCAAGATTCTTAATCGACTGGAAGTACCCTTTAGGTTTTGATTCCCTTGCGAGTAGTTGCGAGTTTGAAAATATGCGGCTTAAATTGCTGTTTCTTTTGATTGTGTTGACATAGAAGTTTGATTTTGTTACAGCTTAAAGGTATTATAGACCTGAGTATTTGATATGAATTTCAATTTAATACCTGTACGCGTTCATGAGGAAAGGGGTAGTGACTTTAAAATTATTAAAAATATTTTTATTATATATTTAACTAAAAATTTACGGTTTTCCCATTTTTTCCTTTATCTGTGCTATAAGACGTTGCTTCGTACCAAATTTCAAGATTCTGAGTTCACGGGAAGTACCCTGTAGGTTTGATTCGAAAATTTGTGGAAATTTGCGGCATAAATGGCTGTATCTTTTGATTGCGTTGGCTTAGAAGTTTGATTTTTTCACAGTTCCAAGGGAAAATAGACCTGAGTATTTGGTATAAATTTTAGCTTGATACCTCCACGCGTTCCTGAGAAAAAGGGTTTTGACAGACGGACGGACGGACGGACAACGAAGTGATCCTATAAGGGTTCCGCTTTTTCCTTTTGAGGTGCGGAACCCTAAAAATGAAAAGAGAAAAGTGCAATGAAACTTTTAAATAGACCGTATGGCCTTTAAATCTAACAAAACGTACAATTTCTGTTTTTTAAACAAAAAATAAGAAAACGTAATGACTTCCGGTACAACCGGAAATTAGTTGGCATTGGGAATATTGTTGTTGTACGTAGCACGTTCGATAATTTTTAGATTTTTACAACCAAATTATATGAGCCATGTGTAGTAATGGTACTTCCACAATTCGGTGTGCTTTTAATTAGTGGTTTCCGTAAATTATTACCTATTTATACAGAGTGTTTGCTAAACGAAGTCTAATATATACCAAGTCAAAACATAATTTTGGTTACAAAAATTGTTATTGTAAAATAATCCACAATAATTATTTCGCCATACTGTGGTGGAAGAAATATTTAAATTAAAACTACATAAAGACAATTGCATTATATACATATACCTCTCCATCAATAAAAAAAATTGAATACCTATAAGGCAATTGTCTTTAGTTTTAATTTAAATATTTCTTCCACCTGAAGAAGTCACAGTATGGCGAAATAATTATTGTGGATTATTTTACAATAAAAATATATGCAACCACAATTGTGTTTTTACTAAGTTTTATTATGGAGTTACAACAAATGAAAGCCTCATCTATATTATTTCTAATATATCATATGCCAAAATCTACTTTAAAGACCCCCAGATTTTTTTTTAAAGATTCATAAATCATCACCTGCATTAAGTTAAATTGGAATTTAAAGTTGACTAGTTGTGGGTCAGAATGATATCGAAGTATTTAGCTTTAATTTTATTTGTACGTATCTTCATTTCAAACACTAAACGATGAACTTTCCCAGTACATGGAATAATTAATTATGTACCCACGTAGTTTACTTATAATATATCTATATGTATGACATAAGCAGTGATATTATAAGTAATCATCCACATGGCGCCAAACGATTAATAAATAAACAAGAACATCGTGCAAATATTTCTTAATGTTACTTAGTAGAAATTTGTTCTTGTTCTGGGGTTAAATAGTCGCGTATGTACATTGCACAACCTTTAGCATAATTTATTTAATTTTAAAATTGAAGTTAAAGGATTTTATGACATTTGTTAATTTTTATTACAATTTCATAAAAAATAAGAACAACTAACCATTAATGATAATGCAGAATGAAGAATAATGTCAATTTACGCTGTAACGGTAATTATTTATAATATTGGACCGGACCCATAGTCTGTGTGGGGTGAAAATAGACGCCTCTTAATTAAAGCTACTTTCACACTTAATTATTTATAATTTATTCGGTTAATATCTATCAAATATGGTAATTATATGTTTTAGAAATCAGAAGAAAAGGGGAATCTCAAAAATACTAAAATATATGGGGTGTTCCATTAAAAAAAATGTTTTGAAACCTTTATATTATGATTTATATAAAAAATTTAGTAGCATATTCGAAATCACCACAAAAATAATGTACAGGGTGTTCCATAAGTCGATGTCCAAATGAAAAGAGGTTGTTGGAGAGGTCATTTCCAATTAAAATACATAACCCCATTTGTTATTATCCGAATGTTGAGGTATTTTTATTTCATTTTTTTCTGTCTGTCTGTCTGTCAATTATATAGGCGACCAGACGCTCAAGGAGATTTTACTAGAAATGTCTAGTCAATCTACGTTCGGTGTTGAGACTGAATTCTAGTAAAATTGAGTGGATTAGAAAAAATTTTTTTACAGTTTTTATGACTAATTTTACTAAACAATTCTCATTCTAGTATTTTTTTCTTTACGACACGATAAAATAATCGAGAGGTAGAGAAAAAAGTCTAGACTTTTTTTAGCTTGATTATTATAATACTAATTATTAGAAAGAATGAAAAATTGTTTTATACCACCAAGTTTCATTTTATGAGGGAAATTTTAGTATTATTTACTAGAAAAATTTTGCTTGACTCGTCAAGTATAATAAAATCATGATTATTTTTCTCCGTGTACCCACAATAAAATTAATGATTATGATGTAAATAATTCTCAGGTGTTTCCACACTTTTATTGAAAATGATGTTTCACAGAATGTTTCTGACGAATTGTAGGATGAGCGTGGCAAATTTTGGTACTTCACTTAACAATAAGGGTTAAGTCCGCGCATTCGGTAATATTTTCTCCGCGATTTCAGTCATGTATTTCTGTATATTAATGAGCAATTCTGCAGTTTCAGCAGTTCAACAATTTATTATTTTTTTGAAGATTTCTGATAAAAATGACTTCAATTTTTTTTACAATGTTATCTGTATCGTTTTTTTTTTTAAATTTTCAATTTCCATCTCCATCTCTTGAGTTTCTGCTCCTATCTAATGAAAATACTTTTTTTAGTATTGTGCAAGGTCATCCCTATCCCCTCCATTAATTTCGCCTTTTGTACACAGCTTTTTCCCGGAAGGCTGATGATGCAAAAGTTAAATTAGCGAAGTTATAATTAAAAAAAAAAAAAAGATTGAGAGGCGTCAAATTTTATTTTAAAGGTTTTGCTGTTTTCTACCTTATTCGAACTCACGATTTGCCTAATTGTTTTCAACAAAAATGCGAAGACCCTAGCAAAATTGCAAAATGCAATTTGTATAAAACACCGACAAATTTTGTTGAGGTCATTTTTGATAGGTATTTTACATCGTGGAGCCTTTTAAAAAAAATTATATAAAAATTCTTTTTTAGATCGTCTTAGTTTTAAAAAGCCAAAGTTTGCCCCTTTCCCAGATATTACATTAGAGTACTGTTCACAAAAAATTAAGGATATAGGTATTATGATTGTGACTAATTATTTAGTTTTAAAGAAATTGAAGAGTCGCTCAAGATCGAAAAAAACAGAGGTATAATCGAATTGTAAAAAGAGCAACTCATATCAAAAGTCACAACTGTTTATTAAATTAAGAAAAGAGACATTTGGAGACATTTTTTGGCAAGTTGTGGAGAGCATATCTAATTATGATTTCATAAATGTAAAAATTAAGATATATAGTTATAGAGGAGGGAAAGTTAAGCAATCTTTCATAATTTTAATGAAAAGGAAAAATTAAGTATCACACGGAAAAAATAATCATGAAAATATTGCTATAATTCTAGCAAACATTATTAAAAAATCTGTCAATTATATGGACGACCAGACGCTCAAGGAGATTTTACTAGAAATGTCTAGTCTATCTACGTTCGGTGTTGAGACTGAATTCTAGTAAAATTGACTTGATTAGAAAACATTTTTTACAGTTCTTATCACTAATTTTACTAAACTATTCTCATTCTAGTATTTTTTTCTTTACGACACGATAAAATAATCGAGAGGTAGAGAAAAAAAGTCTAGACTTATTTAGCTTTATTATTCTAATATCTACTAATTATTAGAAAGAATGAAAAATTGTTTTATACCACCAAGTACATTTTATGAGAATTCTAGTATTATTTACTAGAAAAATTTTACTTGACTCATTAGGTACTATGTAGGAATTTTTTACTGACAACCGCCTACACTACTTGGAAGTTTCAATGTCAAGTTCATTACAATATTTCTTTTGATATTGCTTCGACCTGTATCGGCCTATCCTTATTTAAACTGATAGTGCATTTTAAAATTATTATTATTAGATATACGAGTAGAGGGTACCTAAGTAATAGTTACCTGCAGAAAACAGTCTTAAATCATCGTCTTCGTCTTTCGTACACACTGCTGCCAGTAGCTCGTTATATCCTGGATTTTCGGTAGAAAACAGGTCAATACAGTAGTTATCCATATTAAAAATATCAGCCTCAGACAGAAAAAGGGTCCCATCTTCTTGTAAATAAAAGTTATCTTCATCAGCAGAAAATAGGACACTTGGACATGCGGGTTTTCCGTAGATAGTATGAAATTCGCGATTGTTCTCGATTGTAACATTATTTACGTTATCGTAACTATAAATGTCTTCGTCTTCAAATTCTGTACAATTATTAGTAAAAAATTCTTTGTTACCACAACATTTTCTTACACATTGTTTCACATTACAAATGCACCCCCATATTTCCCCCTCCCGTTGAAAATAATTGTCTTTTTCATACAAAATATCGTTGAAATGTATCGAATCGTTTTCGAAAGCTTTACCGTCTGTTATCTTCTGATAAAACACACCGTCCGTAAAGTTATTACTTTCGAAATTTTTCGAAGGGCACGGAAACTGAACTCCCGAAATGCCGACAACGAAATAGAAAACGAATGTCGTTAAAATTGCCGAGGATAAATTCATACTGGACTTTGTTTTGCTTCTCATGGCGAAGACAAACTCAAACACTAAACTAAATTAAATTCGGGTGTTGTTTTATCGTAATTAGGTACGAGTCGGACATCACAAAACCACTACCTACACGCACACAGGAAATGCAAATCCTGCCGACTAAAAACGAAGAATTTCGTAACAAAACTTAATAACGTACAAGTAGCTACTAAAAAATATTTTCAGACTTTATTTTCAAGTGTATATTTAATGGCAACAAAATTAGACCATATAACAAATATTTATAGTAGCTAGTAACTATTCTCGCAAACCGTTCAATTTTATAAACTCAACGCTCATTTATGTAAGAATTATGTTTAAGTACATGGCATTTCAAAATAACCCGTTCACTGTTATGTACTTCAGTTTTTATAAACGGGATTTTTTGGATAGAAGAGCGATGGATAGAGCAGAAGTTCCTAAATTTTTACCAGTTCAAATGTTTCGTCTTAACGGCACACCCGCATAGAAAACAGCATGAAATAACTGCGAAATATCACGAAATATATGTTTTTATCATAGGTGCGCATAAAATCTAACCCTTGATTAAGAGGTCATGAACCCCTTAATTATTAAGAATTTACACTGGATGCTATGAGGAAATTTAATTTTTATCATAAATTGTATGTTTTTGTGATTTAATGCAGTCAGATAAGATATGATAGTCATGATTAACTGCTCTATTTATAAAACATTTATAATTTTAAGTGTGTTTGATTAATTTTTAATACGAGTAAAATATACCTATACAATATAAAAATATAAAATTCATTGTTTTCCAAATTCTATTATATTTTAATTACAATTAGTGTACATACATACATACAGGAAACAGGACAATCATTTACCTACAAGTACCTACATTCATGATTAATATTTGTTTTGAATTTGAAATGTTCAGCTTTCACCATTTAGCAATTATAAATTTTTTCTTTAACTCTTTTGAATGTGTTAGCCTAATAATTTATAGAAGTGCCCTATAGATTCTAATGATCATTGCTACTTTTAACACACAGAAAAATAAATGTTTATTTGAACCTGACTTTAAAACCTTCCTTCAATAATTTGAAAGGTCTACCGTTCAACTACAAGTGCCCTACAGTTTTTAACGATAACTGATAGGGGAACGTACCCATACTACGTGACCTATTTTATACTATTTTTCCCCCCAACGCCCCCCGCCAAGTTGTTACATATTTTCATTTCGCACGCAGAAAGTGAAACAAATAAAGATAATTTGGCTGATTTTCGTCATTATTGACTGAGCGTGTAAGAAGCACTAAACACTCCGCGCCATATTCAAATCTAGTTCGAAAAAGCGCGAGATTTCTTTCGGCGAATTCGACTACGTGACAAAAATCTGAGCCACCCCCGTCTCCTGTGACTGAGCGTAGTATTTTAAAGGCCTCCCCCCTAAATGGGTCACGTAGTATGGATACGTTCCCTAGTCTTAACACATTATTAACACTTAATTCGAATTTGGTAATTATCTGATTGACCATAAAATCTACCTTCGTAATCAGTCAAAAATTAAAAATCTTAATTCAACCGGAAGTGTCCCATGCCTTTTAATGTTTATTTATACTTTGGACAGAGTTATATATTAATTTCAAATTCGTGATTTTTTTCTGAACTTAATCATGAAACCTTCCCACAGAATCAGTCAAAAATTTAAAAGCCCTAATACAACTTGATGTGCCTTGCTCGATAAATTGTAATGGTCATTAATAAACAGACAATTTGACTAATTTTAAATTCGTAATTTTAAGATTTTTTTCCAAAACTAACCATAAAATCTTTATTTATGACAGTTAGTCAAAATTAGAAAGTACTAATACAACCAGAAATGCCCTAAAGATTTTAGTCACCTCTGATGTTAATTTGAAGTTCGTAATTATCAACCGGAAGTGCCCCATGCCTTTTAATGTTTATTTATGCTTTAGAGAGAGTTATATATTAATTTTAAATTCGTGAGTTTTTTTGAACTTAATCATGAAACTTTCCCACAGAATCAGTCAAAACTTTAAAAGCCCTAATTCAACCTAATGTGCCCTGCCCGATAAATTTTAGTGGTCATTGATAAACAGACAATTTGACTAATTTAAAATTAGTAATTTTTCGATATCTTTCTAAAATTATCCATAAAATATTTATTTACGACAGTTAGTCAAAATTAGAAAGTTCATATCCAACCAGAAATGCCCTAAAGATTTTAGTGACCTCTGATGTTAATTTGAAGTTCGTAATTATCAAATTTTAGTCCGATATATTTTAATGAGAAACAGGCTGATTAACTTAAAATTTCCTGTTTTTTCCTGAATTTCACAGTACCTACAGTATTGCTTCATAAATAGTCAAAATTGAAAAGTCCTAATCCAACTAGAAATGCCCTAAAGCTTTTAGTGACCATTGATACCTTTAACAGATAGCCAGACAACTTTATTTGAAGTTCATAATTCTCCTTTAATTTTGGAATTTGACCACAAAATCTTCTTCATAATCCGTCAAAATTTAAACTCTCTAGTTTTACGTAAGTTACTCTATAGATTTTAATGATTATTGATACTTTCAACACACAGAAAAACAAATGTTTATTTGAACCTGACTTTAAAATCTTCCTTCAATAATTTGAAAGGTCTACCGTTCAACTACAAGTGCCCTACAGTTTTTAACGATAAGTGATAGTCTTGACACATAGATTAATTCGAATTTCGTAATTATCTGACTGATCATAAAAGCTACCTTCGTAATCAGTCAAAAATTAATAAATTTTAATTCAACCGGAAGTGTCCCATGCCTTTTAATGTTTATTTATGCTTTGGACAGAGTTATATATTAATTTCAAATTCGTGATTTTTTTCTGAACTTAATCATGAAACCTTCCCACAGAATCAGTCAAAAATTTAAAAGCCCTATAAGATAATAAAATTCAAAAATTCACACAATTATTTATTAGGAACTCTAACATATACGTTTCGACCTCTCGGTCATTATCAAAGAGGATTACAAGAATACTAGTTGGTACAGTGATAGGACAAATAATTTATGCCTAGGGAAATTTTAAGTGGTGGAATTCCCAGCATTAATTCCAACGTATATGTTAGAGTTCCTAATAAATAATTGTGTGAGTTTTTGAATTTTATTATCTTATTTTATAACAATGTTTCATAACTGGAACTTGCCCACAAAGTCTTCTTCATAATCCGTCGAAAAAACGCTCTAGTTCTACCTAAGCTACTCTACAGATTTTAATGATTATTGTAATCTTAAATTTATAGACTGATTAATTTAAAATTTGATTCCGAAGCTGACTATAAAATTTTTCTTATTAAGTAGTTAAAATTTGAAAGTCCTTATTGTTCAACTAGGAGTATAATATATTTTAACGGTCATTGATCTATACAAATAAATAAAATTGGTGTCTGTAATATTAATACGAGATGGATGTATACACCGTACATATACCAAAGTAACATTTTTTACAATTTTTGTCTGTTTGTTCCGGCTAATCTCTAAAAGAGCTGGACCGTTTTTGACGGGACTTTCACTGCCAGATAGCTGATGTAATAGGAGTAACTTAGGCTATTTTTATTAAAAAAAAAATAGAAAAAAATGGGGGTCCCACGAAAAAAAATGAAAACCAATGAAATATTTAATAATTAATAAATAAATTTCGTCTTCATTACATACAACGTACGTTTAATGGTAAAAAGATTTGTATGTGCGATGTTTTTTAGCCTGGGCAACGCAAAGTTTGGCAGCTATTATAGTACTTTATATACAGGGTTTTTCAAGTTGATGGGCTATTAGAAGTATATGAATTAGTAGAAGGAATTCAAATCTGAAACTTGGGCTCATTTGGTTATTGTTTATGCCGCTTCTTTAAAAAATATTTTCAAGTTCGATTTACATCCGGTTATACCGGAAGTAGGTGTTAACTTTGTTATTTTAAATGGAATGCTATATTTTTTACGCTGAATTCGAATTAAACGTGTAATTCTAAGGCAAGTTTGATAACCAACTTGTACACCTATGACGATCGGTTTCTGAGTTAATTTAATTTATGGAAAAAAAATCGCTACCGCAATCCAAATTATAAAAAATCATAACTTCCACAAAATACGACTAAGAGTGTTGAAATTTTTAGTAGTAATAGCTGAATATTAGTTCTAACGCCTTGACAAAATTGAATTAAATAATTTATACAGGGCGTTCAAAATAAAATTAATGCCATTTGAAAAAACGAAGTAATTCGTGTTTGAAGTTTTTCAATTTTAGAATTTTATTTTGAACGCCCTGTATAAATTATTTAATTCAATTTTGTCAAGGCGTTAGAACTAATATTCAGCTATTACTACTAAAAATTTCAACACTCTTAGTCGTATTTTATGGAAGTTATGATTTTTTATAATTTGGATTGCGGTAGTGATTTTTTTTTCTATAAATTAAATTAACTCAGAAACCGATCGTCATAGGTGTACAAGTTGGTTATCAAACTTGCCTTAGAATTACACGTTTAATTCGAATTCAGCGTAAAAAATATAGCATTCCATTTAAAATAAGAAAGTTAACACCTACTTCCGGTATAACCGGATGTAAATCGAACTTGAAAATATTTTTTAAAGAAGCGGCATAAATAATAACCAAATGAGGCCAAGTTTCAGATTTGAATTCCTTCTACTAATTCATATACTTCTAATAGCCCATCAACTTGAAAAACCCTGTATACACAAACAGACTAATTAATTTGAAATTTGTAATTCTTAGATTTGTTTCTGAAAATGAACATAAAATCAGTCAAATTTTGAAGGCCTTCGTTAAATCAGAAGTGTCGGATAAAGTTTAAAGATAACTGATACTTTTACACACAAATTAATTTGAAATTCGTAATTCTCATTTTTTTTTTTCAGTGAACTTTTAAAATAATTAACGTAGATTTCAATGAAACACAGAATATCGTTTAAATTGTTTTACTATAATAATTTGTAAATACTCTTACAATCGTTTCGGTCTCTCGACCATTCTCAAAGAGTTATACAATTATTATAGTAAAACAATTTAAACGATATTCTGTGTTTCATTGAAATCTACGTTAATTATTACTAAAATGTTTTACCTATTTCCAACCGCAAATACAGTGTCTAAGATTAGAACTTTTAAAAGTCCTACTTCAACTTGAAGTGCTTTATAGCTTTTAATAGCCATATCATTCATACATTAAATAGACAGCCAGACTGGTTAATTTTAAATTCGTAATTTCCATTTTTAAATAAATAATGTATTGATGTATTGATTTAATTTCTAAATAGTTTCAATTTTTATTTACATACTCCTAAATTAATTGTCAATAATTGCACATGGAATTGGAAAAATAAATTGGTCCCCGTTAAAACTTTTAAACTAACATGCTTTTTCGCAATGTTAAAATATTTTTAATCAGTATTCGCGATTTTTTAAAAGCAGTACAGCATATAGTAACTATAAATTCAAAATTACAGAGAATATAATTCTTTTAAACCTTGAAGGGAACTTTGCATTCATTTAGGGTTTAAAAAGGCCTACCCCTTTTTCACATTTATACTTTACTTAGACTTTAAAACTATCACAGATCTATTAAAAGATTGCCTGGTTCTTGGTATCAAAAGTTTATGATATTTTTTAGATAATAAATTAATTAATGAAAACTACTTACTAAGTATTGGGGTAATATAACGAAAGTAAATAACTTTGGTACTTTTTCGTATTCTCATGTTGACCGAATTATTTGAAATGCCTTGTACATGTACTACACTTTTCACACCTCCTCATGGGAATCAAATTAATACAAAACCAGTAGTAACGTTTAATATCTTCGTTAAATATTTTCCGTATTTAATTAAACCGAATATTAAAACGCGATACTTTTCAATTGAAACCCATTACTAACAACTGAAATTCACAAACAATAATTACTACGATGTTCACCTTAACAATGTTTATAGATATTTAATACATACACTTATGTACGTATATTTATAAATCATTGATATACGTGTGTACAATGGATCGAAAATAGGTACCTTATTAAACAGGGACTGTACCCATTCTGAACTAAAAATTGTGAATGCTTGAACGATAAGGTAATTTTGTAAATAAATTGGCATTATCGCCCGATTGTCAAAGTCAATAAAAATTGTTATATACAGACATACAGATACGTATATGTATGTATAAATTATGCTTGAAGTTTGTATTTCAATTTCGACGTATTTTTCTTATTTGTATACAGCACAAGGCATCTCTTTCAATATACATATATTAAAAATGTATAATATATCTATACGAATAACGGTTTGCTTAATATTTTTTGCATCAAGAAACTTGACTCACCGTATAGAGAAAGATTAAAGAAACTGACAGAGAAAGAGATAGTAAAAGATAATCAAATTGGGGTTGGATTAAATAAGAAGAGACCTTTTAGTGAAAAAGCTTTTAGAAAAAAAGAATATACGCGATTCATAGATCTACAAAAATGTTTTGAGTTTTGACAATGTTATGCGAAATAACACACTAAAAATATTTAAAAATTTAGGAAAAAGTTAAAAAATATTAGTATCTAGCTACGTAATGAGGGTGAAAGTAATACAGATATGTAATATAAAAATTGAAGACAAAAAGCAGGGCCGGATTTACATAAGGGCATTTGAGACCTGTACGCAGGGCCCTCCACAAAAAAGGGGCTCCCACAAAATTATTTTATTGTACCGCTGCAACAAATGGAAAATATTATGTTCTTATACATAAATTTAACTGATGCAAGGAAAAATTTACAATCAGAACCGAGTTCGTTTTATGATCCGTACAGGGTGAATGTCGCCCCCTTTAACTTTGTTATTTCGAGTGTCCCAAAAAAAATTAAAAGTATGGTTATGTAGGTGCTAAAAAATACTTTTCTATTTATAACAAAAATTTGAAAAATGACAGGGAAAACCAAAAAGTTCATTTTTTTTATGGATCACCCTATATATGAATTTATTTTTCGATTCCTCGTAAAATTCTAAGCATAATTTATATAACATACCGTATACCTAAATTCAATAGTTTCTGAAATATTCGCATTTGAAACGTTATCATCAAATATTTTATCAAACAACAACAAACCAAGAAATCTAACAATAAATAATATAACAAAAACAATTTTTATATAAATATGAAGATGCTCTACCGGGCCTCCATTTTCTTCAACACATTGTATAAGGGTTCTTCGCATTTTCTCTAATCAATCTGTTATGAATGCTGTGTTATTTTCATTTAAATTATTAATTTCATTCCGTATCAAATCTTTAAGATGATCGAGGTTTTCATTTTGGTGGTCGTATACATGCTTTTTTTTTATATAATGTCACTGTTAGTTATTTGTTTTCAATAAAAAGCGTGGTATCCTAGGACTTCTTGATTTGTAACAGTTGTTTAATAAAATATATGATGATAACGTTTCAAATGCGAATATTTCAGAAACTATTGAATTTAGGTATACGGTATGTTATATAAATTATGCTTACAATTTTACGAGGAATCGAAAAATAAATTCATATACTATAAGGTGATCCATTTGAAAAAAATGAACTTTTTGGTTTTCCCTGTATACTAATCATTTTTCAAATTTTTGTTATAAATAGAAAAAAAGTATTTTTTAGCATCTACATAACCATACGTTTAATTTTTTTGGGACACTCGAAATAACAAAGTTAAATGGGGGCGACATTATAATGAATCACCCTGTATGTAGTAGAGCTTTATTAAAATAAAAAATTATGTTTACATTTCTACATACACAAGGAATAAAAAAAAAACATTAGATTCTCCAACTTACAAACATTTAAATATTTATACTAAGGCCTCCCTTCCTTTTCCCTTATATTTATTTTTCCTGTTGTTTCCCTCCCACCCTTTCCACGCCTCTTCTTTTTAAAATTTGCTTCAATAGGGCCAGACCACTACCATCCGCATTTATTATCCTTCGAAGTTCCTCCCTCTCATTCTTCCCTGTTACTTCTTCTAACACATGCTCCATTGATTCACTCTTCCCTCCACATACTCTAATACACAATCTCTTACCTTCTTCCATCCAAAACTTATTATCATTACACTCATTCCCCGTTCTGAATCTACCTATTACCTCAAACTTTTTCCTTCTCTTAGATACTCCGGCACCCCATCCCCTTGCCATTCTTCCCATATAAACTCCCTCATACGTTTCGCGTATCTGGATTCACAATTTTTTCTCAGATATTTACATCTTTTCTTCACCATCATACTTACATTCAATCCCTTTTCTCTCCACTCTTCCATTTGTTTTTTACTTATTGCCATTTCTGTTAAGGCTTTTCCCTTTCCATATCATATTTTTATAGTATTTTAATATTTTATATTATGATTTCTATGAAAGTTGTTATTTTTGTGATGAGAGTGCAGGACAGTGCAGGTGGGTATTTTAATTAGTTGCTCAAAACAAATTCAATTTTATTTGATGAATCTGTAAAGCAGATGGGAAGAAACAAAATTAAATAAAGTTTGAAACCCAATAAAAAACGACAAAGTTTAAAAAAAATTACTATTTGAAAAAACAGCATATTAGAAATATATGAAGATTCTAGTATGGCACGGGCGTTCCGGAAGCTGTATGAAAGGGTGCAGATAGTAAAAAGATAATAGATAAGGACAGTTGACGTTGCCATTTAAGAGACTATGAGTGAAAGAATGTGATATGGTGTCTAGAGGAAATTTATGCTAATGAGAAATGAAGAGCACTGGATGAATAATCGTGACATACCTAAGTACTTGTTAAAGGAGGGGCCGTATAAAAAAAATTGACTTTTTATTGAAGATATTCAGGGTGGGCCATTGAAAATGATTCAGAAAACTTTTTGTTCAGATTTCGGAAAATCCGTCAGTCAAGTCAACTCATATTTGAAGGGCAGCATCTTTTAATACAGACGGTCTTATACGAGTACATAATGTTTTATTGTATTTAACTTTCTTATTTTATATATTTGCCAGATACATTTAATGTATCTATTTAACATGTTTGACCGAATTAAAATGCGTTAGGTTTCATAGGTATATAAAATTACGTATATTATCTAAACTATATAAAACGCAGGTACAAGTTGTAGGTCTCGAACTGGGTTAATGACCAATAAGACGCGGGCCCCGATGGGGGAATGGACCCTTGTTAAAGCATGTTTTGTGGATTATAAAAGTTCGATGTTTTGATATCTCCTCATGAATTAACTTTTGCTACGCCACTGTACGGATATCAGTCTTATTTACTTATTTGGTTGGTAATGTTACATACGGCGTGCTGATGAGAACTAATTAGATCGAAATCACTTCTATCAATGTTGGGATATATCATACATTGAAACGTACTAAATAGCTCAAACCCCAACGTCAAAACACAAAACTGAACGTCGAAAGTACTTTTCGATAAAAAAGTTACCTTCTTCAGGGACTGTTACCGAAAAATACTTCGAAAGTTCAGTTTTGTGTTTTGGCGTTGGGGTTTGAGCTATTTAGAATGTTCGACAACTCCGCCAAAGTTTCTACCTATTTAAATATCATATATTGACAAACAGCTTAATGTAAAGCAAAACCGATAAGTACATAGGACCTACAGATCAATTTTTGTTGAATTTTGTTAGATTAGATAAGATTGAGAATTGATTAGATTAGTTGCGTTTTGAAAACTTATATTTTTCATCTTAATCTGAGTCTTGCGCCACCATCCCTTCGCCTCCACCTAAAAACATTAAGCTTGTCCATTTCACATTTCATTTTACAATTCAATAACAATTTTGAATTTTCCTCATATTTGCCATTTTTATAAAACTTGAGATTAGGTGTACCTACTACATAATAAGTAATATTCAACAGAAAACACCATCCCAACCGATAATTTATAAAAAAAAAAATATAAAAGTGGATTCATTAAATCAAACTAATTATCCACTAGCTTAGCATTTCTTAAACTTTTTTAAAATACAGAATCTTCAAATTAAGTGATTTTTTATTTGAAACGCAGCTTATCAGTAAACTGAAACTTGGTTTTAATAGGATGTCTTTTTTTTTTAAATTACATGAGTAATTTTATTCTGAATTTATTTTTATAAGAGAAAATTCTTTACAAAAAACAACTTGGGGACATAACAGCTATTTAAACAAATAAATAAAAATAAAAATAACACTAATACAATTATTTATATTTCTAATTGAATCTTGAATGATTACTTCTTGCCTTTTTTTTTACTTAGATCGCTTCACATTCATTTGTTATTTTTTAGCATATTGCTTTTAGAGGATTTTGGTCTTTGCCTTCTCTAACTATAAAGGTCCTGTTATAAGATGGGTTGCCAATTCACCACAGTGTATTTCTTAGGACTAGAATGTTAAGCTTATATCGATTTTATAAAAATTTTAAACATTTCGACCGCGTGATGCAACCCTAAACACTCTTGGCCTGAATAAATTAGTTCGCTTGGCAAAATTGGTAAAGTTTAAATTATATTTATTATTTAAACCTTTTAGTGAATCACTGAGAGCATACTTTAGTAATTTAGATCTGTAGATCATGGCTTAGCATTATTTAGTAAAATTATAAAAATCGGGGGGCACGGTAGTGCCCCCCCCGCCAAGTCGAGCGCGAAGCGAACACTGCCGTACCATCCTTTACTGGAACCATTTCGCCGCATTTCCAGGCCCCTATTTGAGAACCTCTGTATAAGACGAGAACGCAGAAATTTACGTCATCCAGTAAGCTATAATCACATACTTAAAATCCAAAATTTCAAGTCTGTAGGTCATTTAGTTCCGAAGTTAAGCGAAAGCAAAGTTTCGCATTTATGACACTCACTCACTCACTCACTCACTCATGATCATCAGAATAGAACTAGTACTTCCCATAAACTCAGAGAGCTGAAATTTGGTACAGAGTTGGGGTTTAATGGCTACATAAAGGGAAAACCATAAAAACTAGGATAATCGAAGATCTGGAGTACCTGGTGACCCTGATTAGAAAACCCAAGAGCCCAACCAAACTATTAGAGATCGACATACCGCCTTTACAAAAAATATTCAACTTGGTGGGCCGCTTCATTTGATGTCAAAAATCGAAGGTCTGAAGTATCTGATGAAGAACCCTCAGCTGGTCTCAGCTGTATTAGAGATATAAATATATAATCATTAAAGAGGGAGCTAAAGTAATGCTTAGGAGAAACATTGATGTTAGTTTAGGTTTAGTGCATGGGTCGATAGACGTTGTACAAAAAGTGAGGTGAGACCCGGAAGACCAAACAAAGCCTAAACAATTGGTAAAATTCGCTAATAATTTGATTCACGAATTATTGCCTATTAAACAGAGAACAATTCCCAATCTGTGTGGCGTATGCCCTAACAATTCACAAGAGCCAAGGTCTAAGTCTAAAAAATGCCCTAATGGACATTGGCACCTCCATATTCTCTTGTGGCCAAGCCTACGTGGCGCTTTCACGAGTAACCAATCTTCATGGGGTGCACCTCATAAATGTTGACTTCAAGAGTATAAAAGCTCAAGCTTCAGCGATCACCGAATACAACCGGCTTAGGCGTAAATACCGCGCCGATCTTTCAGAAATTAAACCGTCTAAACCTCTAAACCGTCTAAAAGAATAAATAATGAGCGCGAATGGGCAATACGAAAAACTGTTCCTACTGTACAAGAATCAGAACCGGAAAAAAAGAAAAGAAAGATTTGTAATAATAAAAAAACTACTCCTAAAAAGAAAAAAAATGTGTCAAATAAGAAAATCTAATAAAATAAATCAATATGCCCACGTTTCTATAAAAAGAAGTGAAATCCCACCAAAAACATTCTGTAAAAAACTAGCCAAGTTTCGATGGAGTAGCTTGTTTATCTCTAAAAAGTAAACAAATCTAGACAAAATCGTGCCAAGTCTAAGGTTCCTTACTGCGATTTCTTTATTATTATAGTTAATGTTGTGTAACTTGGCCGTTGAACATTCTTTATACGTTAGTGGGTACAAGTCAATTTTGTTTACACGTAATGTTATATCTGTTGTAACTAACTACCTATGTGTGTTAAGCGAGATAATAGCCCATACTGGTATTGGTAATTGGACGAATGAATTGAAAGAATGTTCAACGGCCAAGTCACACAACATTAACTATAATAGTAAAGAAATCGCAGTAAGGAACCTCAGACTTGGCACGACTTTGTCTAGATTTCATTACTTTTTAGAGATAAACAAGCAGCTCCATCGAGACTTGACTAGTTTTTTACAGAATGTTTTTGGTGGGATATACTTTATTTAAAGCTCAACGTATTTTTAAAAATAGGTGGAGTTTTGCAAAAAGGAACCAGAAAAATTCGATTTAGAATTAGTAAGAAAAAGCTAATTTTGTCGGATAGCTGACATTTGCACCAATATCTTTATTGGTCTTCTTGGACGATTTATTTGAAATTCATTACAAGTGTTTTGGGTCCCTAAAGATCTCATACTAATACGTATATTAAGCAAAAGTATTTATTTGTTTATTCATTTTCAGTTGCTGCCATTGTTGGCCAATATGTTTTTAATTGTTAGTGTTGTCGGCCATTACTGTTTTTAATTGTTGTCGTTGTCGAGCATTATGACTTCTAATTGTTAACAAACTGCAATTATAAGTGGCCATTGTTATAATTTATATTTCATATATTAGTAACTTATGGTACATGAACTTAAAAACGTGTTAATTTCGTGTAAGTTTTTTAATGTGACCATCTTTTAGAGTCTGCATGTGCTCTCTTTTGAGGTCTGCTCATTTGGTAACCGCTCTTGCCGTTAGCCCCTGGCAACGCCACTGATATGATGGGCTTAATTTGTAATATATGGACTAAAATGTGTAACATAATTTTTTTTTCATTTTTATTGTTTCTGTAATAGTCGAATGGTGCGGGAGACACTTCCTTTTTGAAATGACGATATCTACGGATAATCATAGATATTGACATTACTTACCTATATGCTTACTTATCTATGGACATTACATAGTGGTCAAATGGTGGTCAATAGGGGTTATGTTTTTATTGAATATTTAGATTTTTTATTATAGACAAATGTAAAAATAACGAGTGAGCGGTGTAAAAGTAGTAAATTATGTTTTCACAGGAAGATATATTCAATTTGGAAGTGAAAAGTGAATTATTACAAGATAATTACACTATTGACGGAATAGAGCGTCTTTCTGAAGAAAGTATTCGAAAAAATGAGATTTTAAATGTAGGCGACACTAAAGGAGAAGACAACATTAAAAAGGAAGTAGAAGACAATACTTTTGTAACTGAAATTGAATACATTGACAGTACATTTCTTTCTTTTGATAAAGAAGATAATAGAAAAGCTGAGTCTTTAAAATTAAATAGTCTCATAAAAGAAGAAGTTATTATAAAGAAGGAAGTATCAGGTAGCACTTCTGAAGATGAAATAGAACTTAACGAAAACAATAGTACAAATCCTGAATCAACTAATGTTAGAGTCCGTTCAAAAGAAAAGTCAAGTATGTATACAATATGGTAAAACATTTAATTGCAATTATAGTTTAAATGTTTGTTTTAGTACATGATAATAACAAATTTCAACCATTTAAGTGTGAAAAATGTAAGCAGAGATTTACTCAGAAGTAAGTAAATATACTCTTATCATTAATAAAACTATTACATATCTATGTCCCAATTACAAATTTTAAAATTTCTACGTTCCGATTCTTTTTATGACTTTATGTCCCTTGTTTTTATCATATTTTTCTGAAAGTATACAGAAACAATCTTTTAAGCCCAAGCTCTCGGTTACCTTATAACATTAATAAACACTGCAGATTAAATTGTACTTGGTATTTAATGAAGCAAAGGAGCATTTAAACAAATAAGCTTATTCGTTATAATAATAATTCAATATATCTTCTTTGAAAGTTTGCACTTACAAGGTGCTGAATTATTTAGTTTGCTTAGGATAGAGATCTCTGTTTTTTACTTTGATATATGTACATATTCTGACCAGGGCTCTTTTGAATAATTTTCAGAAGTAGTTTAAAGCGACATGAAATGGTACATACTGGCGAACGTCCATTTCAATGTCCAATTTGTGACAAACATTTCTTTGTAAAATCTATGCTGACTGCTCATATTCGCATCCATACTGGAGAAGAACCGTTCGAGTGCCAAGTGTGTCACAAAAGATTTCTCGAAAAACGACATGTTGATGAACATATGCGCATTCATACTGGTGAAAAACCATTCGAATGTGAGACTTGTGGACAGAGATTTACTCATAAGTATGTAATAATTAGAACCATTATGTGTCAGATTAAGAAACCATTGCACACATCTCAAACATACACTTCTTAAAGCAGCCTGCATAACTTTTTTTTCAAATTACCTTGATTCCTCATCTAATTATATTAGTATTTTTCAAACAGTAAATCCTGAATACCTGTTTTGCTGTGATTTGCTAGTATAATAAACAAAACTAAAGCACCTATTCTAAAGTAAATTCCAATATTACTACTAAGTTAATGGTCAACATGGTTGTATAACGCATAAAAAATAAATTACATATCCTCAATTTTTGTCTAACAGCTTAGTATGCATTTTTTATGGACTAGTTTTATAGTTTTACTTTCTGCTATGTTGCTTTAATTTTAATTTAAATTTACTTGTATTAATTTCAGAAGTGGTTTAAGGCGACACGAAATGTTACATACTGGCGAACGTCCATTTCAATGTCCAATTTGCAGCAAACGTTTTATTAGCAAATCGGACTGTAACCTTCACATTCGAGTCCATACAGGAGATAAACCGTACGAGTGCCAAATGTGCCAGAAAAGATTTCCCGAAAAATACTATCTCGATCGACATATGCGTGTTCATACGGGAGAAAAGCCATTTGCATGTGAAACCTGTGGACAAAGATTTACTATAAGGTAAATAATGATTGATACGATTGTACGATTCATTAAACAAACATATGTTTTGCGTATTTTTAAACATAATAATGCGTCATTATGGTTTATTAGATCACTGTTCTAAACTAGTACAATGTCAATTATAATTGTGTTTATCAAAATTTCATTCTTTCAAAATCAACTAAAATTTTAAAGAAGTAGTGATATTAAAAACAACTCCATCTGTTAAAAAAAATCAATTGAGTTGTATGGGTGTGAACAATCATGTGTTGATGTTGATTTAATATTGGTAATAATAAAAAGTCAGTCAATTATCCTTCTTTACCCTATTGCAATAATGTTATTAGTGTGAATTGTTAATTATTTAATTTGCAGGAGTAGTTTAACGCGACATGAAATGGTACATACAGGGGAACGTCCATTTGAATGCTTGGTTTGCGGCCAACGTTTTACCAGAAAATCTCATTTCAGTAGCCACGTTCGTGTACATATCGGAGAAAAACCGTATGAATGTCAAGTGTGTAAAAAAAAGTTTTCAACAAAAAATAATGTCGACGTACATATGCGCGTTCATACAAAAGAAAAGCCATTCAAATGTGAAACCTGTGGACGGGGATTCACTGAAAAGTAAGTAATTATTATTATATTATAACAAGGTAATAATAAGATTATTACATAAACTCGAAACATAAGTTGCTAAAAGTGGTGCTCTACGGGTCCTTTTATACCCTTATTTGTTTATTTGTTTATTTGTTTATAATATCAACGGGAGACAGCTCCCTTTACAAAGCAAAAAAAGAAACATTTCTTATATATATATAGTGACTAAAGGAGTATAATACACTATAAGTATTATTAAATTTAATAAATGTGTTGCACGTAAAACAAAATACAAAAAAGAAATATCAAAAGCAAAGAATAGAAAACAGAAATTTTAACTTGTAAAAGAATGAGAAACAACAAAATAAAAAATCAATCATAAAGGAATGTCAGTCATGAAATGTTGCATACGGGCGAACGTCCATTTGAATGCTCTATTTGCGGCAAGCGTTTCGTCAAGAAAACAAATTATAATTATTTTTGAAGAGATAATTTGTGAAAATTACTGGATGTTTCATTAAAGTTGGCCACCAGTCATACCACCTCGGGTATAGAAAAAAAATATTACTAAAGTGGCCATAAGAAAATCTCTGTGCAAGGGATTACAATAGATATAGTGAATCATAAAATTCAAGATTTCTTCGAGAATTCTCCTATTAAGCTGTAACTGTTATAACATCATTAGAAAGCTCGAAAAATTCCGCATAAGTTCTGTCACATTAATAAATGTGGAGATGCCCCTGAATGTTTGATTAATTAAATCATTGTATCTTCCAAATAACTTGTCTGATTTTAGAAAACTCAAGCTTTTTTGAAAGAGAAATGTAAGTGTTCCCAAATGCTGTATCCATTGCTACACGATAGTTTTGATGTTTCGAAGAAAAAAAGGAATAATAATGATTAGTTTTAATTTGTCATATATATTGACTTGCAATATAGTATGGATTACTAGTTTTTTAAAATTTGTTGTTACATCTCGTTAAGGACATAAACTAGAGATGTAGAGTAACATTTGTATATGTTTTAACTGAACAGAAGTTTCATCTGGGGTTAAAAGCGTTTCATATTTTTCACATAATTGTCTCCTGTTGTCTTCACAGTCTTAGTTTCTTGAGATCGAATATATACGGTGGCCGATACTAATCGATTACATTGTTTTTACATACCTGGTTATTTAATATTATTAAATTAATTTTATTTATATAATTTTTAGAAGTGGTTTGAAACGTCATGAAATGTTGCATACGGGCGAACGTCCATTTGAATGCTCGATTTGCGGCAAGCGTTTCGTCAAGAAAACAAATTTGATCAGTCACTTTCGTGTCCACACCGGAGAAAAACCGTACGAGTGTCAAGTGTGTCAGAAAGCGTTTCCCGAAAAATATTGCCTTGATATACATATGCGCATTCATACGGGGGAAAAACCATTTGAATGTAAAATTTGTTTGCGAAGATTTGCGCATAGATCTTCTCTTAAAAAACATATGCCTACGCATTCAAAAAACTGATTTAGATATTATAAAGACGGTAAGCAGAAATAGACATTTTTTTTAAATATAAACAGCCCTTCTTAAATTGTACTACAAGAACATGGTAGAGTTCTGTTAGACTAAACCCACCGAAACACTATTGTGGTAGCTTAAATATCTAAAGGTGTTCTAGTTTTTTCAAAACCGTACGTAAAATAAGAGCAACACTTTTAAGTTTTAAATTCTTATGTAATTTAATAAATAATAGAGAAATGTTCTTGTAATATTTTTTAATAAACACCTAAGACAAGTAAGATATTTGAAACTTTTTATAAATATTTTTTTAAGTAATTAAATAATTTTTGTTCGTTTCTATTGTTCTTTTCTATAGTTTGAATGGTAACTAAATTGAAGTTTATTTCGACCCCACGGAAATAACGCTTTGTCTGCAATCTTTTTGTTCTTCCTAGTTTGCTGTTGACTTGAAGACAATCTGTGAACACCATGTGAAAAAACACAACGTTGCCTGTTGGAGAAAAGGGATTTACAGCGATGTATTGGCCAAATCTTGAATACACGAGAGGTTTAACACAATCAGAAGGTGGTAAGTAACAACTTTAATAAAGAAATATTGAATTTGATTGTGTTTTCTGGAAATAAATATTGAAGGGGATGTAATTATTCTATATAAACATTTCTTTGTAGTATAAAGCGTAATTTCAATTTTTTCCATTAAAAAGATATTTAAAAAAGTAACATTATTTCATATTTAAAGGCGAAAAAACATTCCAATTATAGTAATTTTTAAATTTTTAAATATATATTTGTTGTACGTGATTTTGCACAAATGATTCTTTTGTAAATGGCTCAGAAATTGCTATGTATTCCAAAAGCATATTGTTCGTTTATTTTGTTATTTATTTCTTTAGGAAATTTTTAATTTTTGAAAAGTGCATTGTAGGCTTGGTAATGAAGTTTTTTCAGCTATTTAACCGTTTCTGCTTGAATAGCCACAGCCCTATAAAATAAATTATTATCTATGAATTGGATTGTATAGGACCCGCAAATATCTATGCTACTCATGAAGTTAAATTTATTTCATGTGTTTGATGCTTTTTTTTTATTTGATTTTGATCATTTGAATTTTCTATAACAAATTACGTAAATATAACGAGTTATTGAAGTAATTATGTTTTTACAGAAAGAAATACCTTCTGTAGCGACGAAAAATGGTTTATTTCAAGAAAATGGCAATATTGACAAAGATAGTAATAGAAAACATGAACTTTTAAATTTAGGTGATATTAAAGTAGAAATCAATATAAAACAGGAAGTAGAAGAAAGTATTGCTGGAAAAGAAATTGATATTAGTGACCAAACATTCCACATTTCTATTAAAGAAGGTAATAGAGGAATTGAACCTTTAAAATCTGATAATATATGTAAAGAAGAAACCATTATAAAAAAGGAAGCACCAGATAATACTTCTGACAATGAAATAGGTCTAAATGTAAACAACAATACAACTTCCAATTTAATTAATGTTGGAATCCATACTAGTGAAGTGTCTAGTAAATACATAGAATGTACCTAGAAAAAATTTGTTTTTGTATTTTAGTATTTGATAAAAAGAAGCCTCAGTCATTCAAATGTGAAATATGTGGAAAGAGTTTTACTCACAAGTAAGTAATGCTTATTACTACCCACAGAGAAAAAACATTGAGACTTGAATGATGATATAGAATCAATAATAGTTTTATTAAAGTGCATGTTATTACATAAAAGAAATATCCTTTTACATCCCTCACTATAAAACTGTTGTCATTCATTAATTACTTAACCTTAGCCTTTTTTAAAATACATATGGTAAGCTAAGAATCTCATTTGGTCATTCTACTTGGTTTAATGGTGAAGTAGGTTCCTAAGATAAGTCAATAAAATGATATACCCTCCCTTCAACTTGTAAAAGGAGAGTGCCTAATGTAAACAATCTACAAATACAACTTTAATTATACACAAACAACCAAAAACTTAATATAAATATCACTATGTGAACAGAACTCTATTTGTGTCTATATTTAAACACCATCTGACTAAGCATAATATTGTTTTCAAACCCTAGCCAAATTTTAATGAATTTGCTACATTTTTTTTAAATATTAATCAACTGTTCTGTTTCATCCCTGTCCTTATTAAATTGTTATAATATTAATGCTACTACTAAGCATGGCTAATTTTCACAAAACTATTATTTTGTATTGTAATTTTATTCGAATTTTCAGAAGTAGATGTCATGAAATGGTGCATACTGGTAAACTTCCATTTGAATGTCAATATTGTGGCAAACGTTTTATTAAAAAATATAATTTAACCAGTCACATTCGCATTCATACTGGAGAAAGACCATATGAGTGTCAGGTGTGTCAGAAAAGGTTTCCTCAAAAAGATCATGTCGGAGTACATATGCGCATTCACACAGGTGAAAAACCATTCAAATGTAAAACTTGTAGACAGAGGTTTACTGAAAAGTAAGTAATTGTATAACCTAGTAATAGGACTATTATATGTATTTAAAATATAAGTGTTTCAAAACATTATCATACATAACTTATGCATTTCCTCTAGCTTTATTTATTTAGTAGCATCTTCTACAAAGAATTGCTTGTTTTTATTGTTTAATGAACTCTGAAAACTGTTTATTACACCCTTCAATCACTTCAAAGTTTGACTAAATTATTCTCCATAAAGGAAACATTAATGGCAGGTATAATTTTGACGACACATTGCGTCAAAGGAATAGGGGTCTGTTAATTCTTTTTTTTCCTTCTTGGTGTTTGAAAAGTGTTCAATGTTACTTTTGTGCATTGCGAATGTACTTTACTTTAATCTATTATTTCATGTTAATAACTTAATACTAGTTTTTAAATTGCAGAAGCAGTTTGAGGCGTCATGAAATGGTGCATACTGGCGAACGTCCATTTGAATGTCAGATTTGCGGTAAACGTTTCATGGAAAAATCGAACTTGACTGGTCACTTTCGCATTCATACCGGAGAAGAACCATATGAGTGTCAAGTATGTCATAAAAAGTTTCTTGGAAAACAACACGTTGACAAACATATGCGTATTCATACAGGAGAAAAACCATTCAAATGTGAAACTTGTGGACAAAGATTTGCTCAACAGTAAGTAATTATTAAAATTATACACATTTAGTACATTACACAATGTCTTTTTTAAAAAAAAAAAGACGAAAATGCTTCCAAGGTTTGTACCATCGTATAATGCAATAACACATTTGAAACTGTTTGCATTTAAAGACCAGTGAGGAGCCAGCTATACTTTTCCATATACTTCTTAGTGTTTGCATACTGTTTAATGTATGATTGAGTCACTATTTCTTATTGTTAATTTATTTGTATTTACATGATTTACAGGAGTAAATGGAGGCGTCATAAAATGGTACACACTGGTGAACGTCCATTTGAATGCCCGATTTGTAGTAAACGTTTTTTAAGAAAATCGGATTGTAACAGTCATGTTCGCATTCATACAGAAGAAAAACCGTACACGTGTCAAATATGTCAGAAAAGGTTTTCTCAGTCGACATATGCGCACTCATACGGGTGAAAAGCATTTCAATGTGAAACTTGTAAACAGCAATTTACTATAAGGTAAGAGTAATTTTAAACCTCTATATAGCAAAAAAATGAAGTAGAAACGTTTTCTTTCATTTTTAAGTGAAACAAAATCAGCCTTAGTGCTATATTAAATTGTATCAATAAGTATCCATATGTTATGTTTTTTTTAGATATGACTTAACATTCATTGTTAATTTATATCTAGTTATTTCATTTTAACTTATTTAATTTACAGAAGTTTTTTTAAGCGGCGTGAATTGATACATACGGGCGAACATCCTTTTGAATGTCTAATTTGCAACCAACGCTTCACAAAAAAAATCGCATTTTAGCAGTCATGTTCGCGTACATATCGAAGAAAAAACGTACGAACGTGAAAAGCAGTTTTTCAAGAAAAATAATATGGATATGCATGTACTTCTTCATACAGGTGAAAAGCCATTTAAAGGTGAAACCTGTGAATAACGATTTACTGAAAAGTAAGTATGTAATTATGTAACTGATTAACAGGATTGTTATACAAATCTAAAATATAAATAATTGAACGATACCCTTTTGAGCTGATTTCTTTATCAGATTCTATGCTTCAATGAAACGTGCATCAATATTATACAATACAATATATAGTGCGCATGTAGTACAGGAAAAAATATTGAAAAAAAATCTTTATTGGGCTGATCTCTCCCATTCAAAAAAAATTTCGACATTTGAATTCTTTTGTAACATGGCGATATATAAGCAACTATGAGAAAAATGTGTAATTATTATTTAATAACTTAAACTCTCAAACTGCAATTACTCGAATATTTTGATAGCTCCAAGTTAATATCTGGCGCCAACTTCGATAGGTCGAATAATCTAGGGAAATCCCTTAATAATGTAAGATTTTAACATCTCTTTTCAATAGCGATTTTATGCAAATAGTAAGGCAGTTCATTTTCTACGATTATTTGTCATCAAAACGTACTTTAATAAGTTAATATCTGCCTTCATGAAGCTTTAACACTCAAACATAGTATTTATTCTGTAATACATAAATAGCTCCCGCTTTAAACAAAATAATGTTCCAAACGCATCAGAGTTATCTAGAATACTCTAGTATAGTTATAATGTGGATGAAGTATCAACCCTCAATATAAAAACATTGTATTTGTTTCTTAATTAATTAATATATCTCTTATTAAATAAAGTAAATGTACCAAAATGCATTATAAATTGTCTAGGTGCATCTATTGATGGAATTTTATAGTTAAAAATTATGGGGATGCAATTTCAACCTTCAAATTAAACACAATTTTTTATGTTTGGTCAATTGCTAATATCTATTTTAAACAAACTGGAAGTGCTAAAATGCATTTGAGATGTCTAGTAGAATCGAGTAGGTGATTTTTTTATAGTTAGAAATAATAGGGGCACAATTTCAACCCCATTTTTTAACATCGTTTTTTTTTTAACTAATTAGTAATATCCTTATTAAACAAACTTAACGTCTACATATGCGTTATAATTGACTATAGGCATACTGTAAAAAAAATTATAGTTAGAAATTACCGGAATGCAGTCTCAAGCCTTAATTTAAAAAAGGTTGCTTTTATTTATTATTGTTTTTTTTTTTTTTTATCAAAAGGAACGTTTTAATTAATTTCAAATATTTCACGCGTATTTGGCATACACCGCGCCCCCTTGCGGGGACTTCAGTATCATTCGGATAATCTCGTTACCAGTTATATAATCTTGTCAATGACCTATACCAATAATCATGTCAGTGATGTATTTCCATCTGTTGTCTGTCGATCTGTAGAAATGTTGTCTTCGTTTTTAAAAATAAATTTTGGCAAAAGTAGTAGTACATCCAATTTATATCACAATAGATTCTAGAGTTTCAATTTTATAGCACCCAACTCATTTAAAGAAAGTAAAATAGGTGTTTTTTTCCTTTCCATTTAGCATAAAGCAGGAGTCTAGAGGATGACTTTGTTCTCTGGAGAGAATGATGACAATCACAACATGAAGTGTTTTGCTGAAGAAGGAGTCTGACCCATGGAATTGCTTTTTGTATCTATGAGGAGTTTGCAGAACAAGATAGATGGTAAAAGAACTAAATTAAATTTTAATTTTGGTAATAATACAAAAAAGAACACCTAAATAATTAAGCCATTCAGTTATAATTAATTTGTTAATTCAAAGTACACTTATAAAATAGCGAAGAAAAGAAATAAATGTTATTTTGTTTCTTTCCATTTAGCTTGAAAGAGACGTCTTGTCGGCGACTTTCTCTCCTGGAGAGAAGAATAACAATCACGACGTGAAGTGTTTTGCTAAAAAGAGAGTCTAAGCCACGGAATTGGTACTTTTTGGAAACATAAGATGTTTGTAGGGCAAGTTAGATGGTAAGAAAGAATATTTTTTAGGTTTTATGTTTGGTCTAATAAACTATTCTAAATTTTTAAGTTAACATTTTATAGAGGATGATTCAGATAACCCGCCTATTAAATTTTTAAGGGCTTCCAAAATTGGGAATTAAAAGTTTTCAATAAATTCCATTTAACTAAAATATTACCCATTTATTTGAACTTCCAGTTATACCGGAGGTAAATTGTAACTTCATTATTTTAAATGGAATGCCCTGTATATTATTGCATTTTCGAATTCCTTATACACAATAAATGTCGGTTTGTTAACTTTTTGAGGTTTACACTCTACCATTTTAAGTTATTTCACATTTTTTTTCAAAAATTGACATTAGCAATGTTTAGAATCATTTTGAATATCTCCTAACCAACCTTCTTTAAGAAATATCCTATCATTTACACATACCACAAGAACAGTAACTGTTTTTTTTTTTTTTTTATCAATACCACTATTCCTACTTTGTAATGAATTGTTCTGGATTATGCCGTGGTCGATTGTCACTTAAGTGAATAAATCGTAAAATGAAAATTTCAATTCAATACAAATTTTGATTTTATTAATCTAAAGATGAATTAAATAGATAAATAAATAATGTTGGTGAAATTATATTAAATTGCTACTAAGCTAAAAATACACGTAAATAGTTAATTAGGTACCATAGCAGAAAAATTATAATTACTACAAATACAATTGCAAATCTACATTACAAAAAGGATCTCCATGGTAATTACGTCTTCTGTTCATAGATGCAAATTAATAATAAAAATTAAAAACTAAATAAGTAACGCAACATATTAAATATTAATTAAATATTAAAAGAAATTGACAAAGGCAGTCAAAGTAACACTACATTCAAAGTTTTACTTAACTTCAAGTAAAAAAAATAACTAAATTATAGTCGACGCTAACGCGATAATACGATTTCTTTTTGATTTTCAGAAAATCGCAAATATATCAGAAACAAACTGCTGCTTTCTTTCAAGCGTTTATTTTGATAAAACTCATTCAAAAAATAATTAAAGAATATTCGTTAATAAGTTTTAGATCATCAATATTTTATTTTGTTTTACATATAAGTAACTATTGTATTATTTCTTCCCCTTTGGAACATTACATTCTACGCTTATGTAATTATACAATTGATCTTGTCTGCTGTTGCTTGGTGAAACTCCATACTTAATTCACAATGATAAAAAGCACTTCTGGATTTCACAAAATTTAAAACTTGACAGTCATTTTGAAATCCAAAAGTCCCTTTTTATTATTGTGTATTAAATATATATATCTTAATTTCTCAAATATTGATCAATGATTTTCAATTTTCGGAATTTGTTAAAAACCATTAAAATAATTTCATCAATTTTCTTTCTAAAAGTTGTCGGTTATCGTTTATAGCGCCACTGCTATTTTCTATGGTATTATCTGTAATTCATAGATTAAGTTGATAGATGCGTTACATTGTTAATCGTCATATGGTCGTCATTTTAGGTTACCTTTGTTGTTTGGTTTTTGGTTGCGAGTTTTTCATATGATTTTGTTTTATTTACTTAAAAGTATAAATAATTTGTTTCTTTTTGCCCATGTCTACAGACTGACCGACGATTTAGACAGAATTAAGTTCGTTTTTGATGATAATGCCGAAGACTAATGGTGTTATTTCTTTGAATTTGATTTTATGTGGAATCTTCACCTTGCAAAATTATGCATTTTATACACGACGGACGAGTGAGAATCAATGTGAAATGTTCTGCAAATAATTAAGGTAATATTAGGCTACATTAAATTAAAAGTTGAAACATTGGTTATAAACTATTATTTTCATTCTTGAATTTGCTAGATTTTCTGTAGTAGTTTACATTATACCTAAATATATCTTTACAATGTTTTGTTTTACAGGAAATCTGTATGGATTCTAAATACAGGATGTAGCAGTAATCGAAGGAAACGAAAGTACTCTTTTTCTTAGGGAATCTGAACCAGCATCTGGTATTAAAGAAATAATTTATAGCCGTGTAACATGTAAGTAACCATTTTAATTAAAAAATATATCTTAATTTTTTACGATAACAAATAAAACACTACTTTGTTTATTATCACTTTCATTTATTAATATCAATAAAAGTGATATAAACAAAGTAGTGTTTTATTTGTTATCGTTAAGTTGAATTATCACAGAGTAATGGCCGAATCAATCCAATATTTAATTTTTTAAGTATTGATAAATTATTTTCAATGGTAAATTTATGTCTTCAGAATTTGTTAAAAACAGTTCACCAAAATTATTTTATCGATTTTCTTTTTAAAAATTGTCAGTTATCGTTTATAGCCTCACTACACTACTTTTCTATGGTAATATCTATAATTCATAGATTTAGTTGTCATATGCGTTACTGTTTATCGTCATGTGGTTGTTATTTTAGGTTATTTTTATTGTTTGGTTTTTGTTGCGAGTTTTTAATATGATTTTGTTTTATTTACTTAATAGTATTATTAATTTGTTTCTTTTTGCCCATGTCTACAGATTGACCGACGATTGAAATAGAATTAAGTTCGTTTTTGATGATAATGCTGAAGACTAATGGTGTTATTTCTTTTGAATTTGGTTTTATGTGGACTTTTCACCTTGCAACATCATGTAGTTAATATTCGACGGATAAATGAGAACAACGTGAAATATCCTGTATACAATTAAGGTAAGAATAAATTACAATTAAGTGTAAATTACTCATTGTTAATCTTTTGCCATCGTATATGTTTCAGATCTTCAATGGAGAAGACCAAGAAGATCCATACCGTAGTTAGATATTTATTTGTATGAGTAACTTTTTTATTTTGCATGCTTCTTTTATTTGAATTGTTATTTTATTTTGCACGTTCTCTTGCTTACCTCTTAGCTTTGCTTTGCTTACTGCAATTCTTACTATCACGCTTTGCATTTACCCTACATGATCCGCAGGATTCAACGTTTCGTTATCTTGCTTGTTCCTTCTCATCTAAGGCGTAGAAGCGGAGGCCGTCCCGAGCAACTTGCCTTAGACTTAGCTTTTTAGTTGTTTTTTGAAGTGTCTTATACACTTCACGCGGTCTTCTTACGTTCGCTTCATTTTTCAGACTGGGATGCAGTGGGTTATCTGGAATAGAAGCAATAGGCGACTGCCCAGCTCTCCTAGGCGACATCTGTCCGATCTTTTCTACCAATTCTATTAGTTTTTGACGTTAGTCCTTTGTAGTTTAATTATTAATGCACTTTTCGCTTTCAGCTAAAGGACAACAATCGAAGACTGAAGACATCATACTTTATTATTTTTCATTTATTTTTTTGTATGTTTTTCTAACAGGTAATTATAAACTATTGTGTTAATATTTAAACGATTTATTTGTAACAAAAAAGTCCCTCTGATACTCAAAACTTTTCTAAATTGTCTTTTTGGTAAAATTGTTAAAACTAAATTAAATTTTAATCATTAGAAATATATTGGCGAATAAAGATTGGCTGTAAGGGGTGATTTTGGAGGCCACTGACTATTAGAGGATCTTTTTTAGTCCAAATATAACGTTTAAATGTTAATATAAAAGTCTTAAGTTTTTCGTGTTGTAAATAATAGAAAAGAGTGGAAGTTATTGACAGTCGTACTGAATTAATTTTTTCGTATTGTTGTACATTTAGGAATATTAATCTAACTCATTTTAGTGTACCTACAAATACAGTACCATGATAAAATCAGTTAAGTGCCACAAACAACAAGTCGTTCTTTTTTTTTGCAAGTATTGATTACAACATGAACGACATAAACTTTTTTTATAATGTAATTCAATTTTAATTTGTTGTGTATTTTCGTTTTTACAGGAATTTTGTTTTGTACTGTTATATTAATAAATTAACCGTAATTTAATTTTTTCATTTTCTATTGTTATTACTGTTACAACATATTATGTATGTATTATGTGAACCTAAAGTTTAATGTATTATATATATACATTCCTGTAGTTAAATGTAAAGAACTGGTCTAATTAATAAAACAATTAAAATTATATACCTGTTTTTGTTAACTATTTAAAACTGCAGTAGACATTTCATGAGTAAAAGATTCTTCTAAAGTAATTATTCTAAAAAAAAAAAAATATGTGTTCCTTTCTGTCTCTTGATACGAATTTTGAAATTTATTCAAAAATTTTATTTTTCCGAATATGCCTCCTGCGACATGCTCTCCTGATACAAATGGTCAAAATGGAAGCAGAATTTTTAATTTTTGGGCGTACACGGGGCTGATAAATAAATAATGCAATAATCAAATTTTTCCGAGAATACCACCTGCGACTTATGCTCTCCTGATACAAATGGTCAAAATTAAAGCAGATTTTTAATTTTCGGGCTTATACGAGTGCTGATCAATAAATAATGCGACTTAAATTTTTCCGAAAATACTCCTGCGACTTATGCTCTCCTGATACAATTGGTCAAAATTTAAGCAAATTTTTAATTGTTAGGCTAATACGAGGGCTGGTCAATAAATAATGAGACTCTCAAATTTTTCCGAAAATGCCTTCTGCGACTTATGCTCTCCTGATACAAATGGTCAAAATTTAAGCAAAAAATTTTAATTTCTGGGCCTATACGAGGGCGGATCAATAAATAATGTGCCAACCAAAATTTTTATTTTTGAGCTATTTTCGATTTCTGTATTAGGAGAGCATGAGTTGAACCAGATCTATTTTATATTTACCGCCAATAAATGTTAATATGTATTAAATAACACATCATCGTATCGCTGTAACTTTATTTTCTTTATATGAGGAATAAATTAAAACAATTTTTTACTTTTCTAAGTTTATTGATAGCCCAAAAGGATTTTACATTATTTAACAAACCAACATCTATAGAAAAACAATCAATAAATTATAAGTACAATACATTTTAATATTATTTCATTACAATCGAATTAAAATTATGTACATTGCATTATTTACTTATATACTTTTACGAGTTCAATAATATAACAATATTAATATTCGAATACAATAAACCAAAATTCCTTTGAAAGAGAAAATACACAACAAATTAAAATACAATTACATCATTATAAAATTTACACAATTATAAAAGTTTATATGTCGTTCATGTTGTAATCAATACTTGCAAAAAAAAAGAACGACTTGTTGTTTGTGGCACTTAACTGATTTTATCATGGTACTGTATTTGTAGGTACACTAAAATGAGTTAGATTAATATTCCTAAATGTACAACAATACGAAAAAATTAATTCAGTACGACTGTCAATAACTTCCACTCTTTTCTATTATTTACAACACGAAAAACTTAAGACTTTTATATTAACATTTAAACGTTATATTTGGACTAAAAAAGATCCTCTAATAGTCAGTGGCCTCCAAAATCACCCCTTACAGCCAATCTTTATTCGCCAATATATTTCTAATGATTAAAATTTAATTTAGTTTTAACAATTTTACCAAAAAGACAATTTAGAAAAGTTTTGAGTATCAGAGGGACTTTTTTGTTACAAATAAATCGTTTAAATATTAACACAATAGTTTATAATTACCTGTTAGAAAAACATACAAAAAAAATAAATGAAAAATAATAAAGTATGATGTCTTCAGTCTTCGATTGTTGTCCTTTAGCTGAAAGCGAAAAGTGCATTAATAATTAAACTACAAAGGACTAACGTCAAAAACTAATAGAATTGGTAGAAAAGATCGGACAGATGTCGCCTAGGAGAGCTGGGCAGTCGCCTATTGCTTCTATTCCAGATAACCCACTGCATCCCAGTCTGAAAAATGAAGCGAACGTAAGAAGACCGCGTGAAGTGTATAAGACACTTCAAAAAACAACTAAAAAGCTAAGTCTAAGGCAAGTTGCTCGGGACGGCCTCCGCTTCTACGCCTTAGATGAGAAGGAACAAGCAAGATAACGAAACGTTGAATCCTGCGGATCATGTAGGGTAAATGCAAAGCGTGATAGTAAGAATTGCAGTAAGCAAAGCAAAGCTAAGAGGTAAGCAAGAGAACGTGCAAAATAAAATAACAATTCAAATAAAAGAAGCATGCAAAATAAAAAAGTTACTCATACAAATAAATATCTAACTACGGTATGGATCTTCTTGGTCTTCTCCATTGAAGATCTGAAACATATACGATGGCAAAAGATTAACAATGAGTAATTTACACTTAATTGTAATTTATTCTTACCTTAATTGTATACAGGATATTTCACGTTGTTCTCATTTATCCGTCGAATATTAACTACATGATGTTGCAAGGTGAAAAGTCCACATAAAACCAAATTCAAAAGAAATAACACCATTAGTCTTCAGCATTATCATCAAAAACGAACTTAATTCTATTTCAATCGTCGGTCAATCTGTAGACATGGGCAAAAAGAAACAAATTAATAATACTATTAAGTAAATAAAACAAAATCATATTAAAAACTCGCAACAAAAACCAAACAATAAAAATAACCTAAAATAACAACCACATGACGATAAACAGTAACGCATATGACAACTAAATCTATGAATTATAGATATTACCATAGAAAAGTAGTGTAGTGAGGCTATAAACGATAACTGACAATTTTTAAAAAGAAAATCGATAAAATAATTTTGGTGAACTGTTTTTAACAAATTCTGAAGACATAAATTTACCATTGAAAATAATTTATCAATACTTAAAAAATTAAATATTGGATTGATTCGGCCATTACTCTGTGATAATTCAACTTAACGATAACAAATAAAACACTACTTTGTTTATATCACTTTTATTGATATTAATAAATGAAAGTGATAATAAACAAAGTAGTGTTTTATTTGTTATCGTAAAAAATTAAGATATATTTTTTAATTAAAATGGTTACTTACATGTTACACGGCTATAAATTATTTCTTTAATACCAGATGCTGGTTCAGATTCCCTAAGAAAAAGAGTACTTTCGTTTCCTTCGATTACTGCTACATCCTGTATTTAGAATCCATACAGATTTCCTGTAAAACAAAACATTGTAAAGATATATTTAGGTATAATGTAAACTACTGCAGAAAATCTAGCAAATTCAAGAATGAAAATAATAGTTTATAACCAATGTTTCAACTTTTAATTTAATGTAGCCTAATATTACCTTAATTATTTGCAGAACATTTCACATTGATTCTCACTCGTCCGTCGTGTATAAAATGCATAATTTTGCAAGGTGAAGATTCCACATAAAATCAAATTCAAAGAAATAACACCATTAGTCTTCGGCATTATCATCAAAAACGAACTTAATTCTGTCTAAATCGTCGGTCAGTCTGTAGACATGGGCAAAAAGAAACAAATTATTTATACTTTTAAGTAAATAAAACAAAATCATATGAAAAACTCGCAACCAAAAACCAAACAACAAAGGTAACCTAAAATGACGACCATATGACGATTAACAATGTAACGCATCTATCAACTTAATCTATGAATTACAGATAATACCATAGAAAATAGCAGTGGCGCTATAAACGATAACCGACAACTTTTAGAAAGAAAATTGATGAAATTATTTTAATGGTTTTTAACAAATTCCGAAAATTGAAAATCATTGATCAATATTTGAGAAATTAAGATATATATATTTAATACACAATAATAAAAAGGGACTTTTGGATTTCAAAATGACTGTCAAGTTTTAAATTTTGTGAAATCCAGAAGTGCTTTTTATCATTGTGAATTAAGTATGGAGTTTCACCAAGCAACAGCAGACAAGATCAATTGTATAATTACATAAGCGTAGAATGTAATGTTCCAAAGGGGAAGAAATAATACAATAGTTACTTATATGTAAAACAAAATAAAATATTGATGATCTAAAACTTATTAACGAATATTCTTTAATTATTTTTTGAATGAGTTTTATCAAAATAAACGCTTGAAAGAAAGCAGCAGTTTGTTTCTGATATATTTGCGATTTTCTGAAAATCAAAAAGAAATCGTATTATCGCGTTAGCGTCGACTATAATTTAGTTATTTTTTTTACTTGAAGTTAAGTAAAACTTTGAATGTAGTGTTACTTTGACTGCCTTTGTCAATTTCTTTTAATATTTAATTAATATTTAATATGTTGCGTTACTTATTTAGTTTTTAATTTTTATTATTAATTTGCATCTATGAACAGAAGACGTAATTACCATGGAGATCCTTTTTGTAATGTAGATTTGCAATTGTATTTGTAGTAATTATAATTTTTCTGCTATGGTACCTAATTAACTATTTACGTGTATTTTTAGCTTAGTAGCAATTTAATATAATTTCACCAACATTATTTATTTATCTATTTAATTCATCTTTAGATTAATAAAATCAAAATTTGTATTGAATTGAAATTTTCATTTTACGATTTATTCACTTAAGTGACAATCGACCACGGCATAATCCAGAACAATTCATTACAAAGTAGGAATAGTGGTATTGATAAAAAAAAAAAAAAAACAGTTACTGTTCTTGTGGTATGTGTAAATGATAGGATATTTCTTAAAGAAGGTTGGTTAGGAGATATTCAAAATGATTCTAAACATTGCTAATGTCAATTTTTGAAAAAAAATGTGAAATAACTTAAAATGGTAGAGTGTAAACCTCAAAAAGTTAACAAACCGACATTTATTGTGTATAAGGAATTCGAAAATGCAATAATATACAGGGCATTCCATTTAAAATAATGAAGTTACAATTTACCTCCGGTATAACTGGAAGTTCAAATAAATGGGTAATATTTTAGTTAAATGGAATTTATTGAAAACTTTTAATTCCCAATTTTGGAAGCCCTTAAAAATTTAATAGGCGGGTTATCTGAATCATCCTCTATAAAATGTTAACTTAAAAATTTAGAATAGTTTATTAGACCAAACATAAAACCTAAAAAATATTCTTTCTTACCATCTAACTTGCCCTACAAACATCTTATGTTTCCAAAAAGTACCAATTCCGTGGCTTAGACTCTCTTTTTAGCAAAACACTTCACGTCGTGATTGTTATTCTTCTCTCCAGGAGAGAAAGTCGCCGACAAGACGTCTCTTTCAAGCTAAATGGAAAGAAACAAAATAACATTTATTTCTTTTCTTCGCTATTTTATAAGTGTACTTTGAATTAACAAATTAATTATAACTGAATGGCTTAATTATTTAGGTGTTCTTTTTTGTATTATTACCAAAATTAAAATTTAATTTAGTTCTTTTACCATCTATCTTGTTCTGCAAACTCCTCATAGATACAAAAAGCAATTCCATGGGTCAGACTCCTTCTTCAGCAAAACACTTCATGTTGTGATTGTCATCATTCTCTCCAGAGAACAAAGTCATCCTCTAGACTCCTGCTTTATGCTAAATGGAAAGGAAAAAAACACCTATTTTACTTTCTTTAAATGAGTTGGGTGCTATTTTTTGCATTATTTCCTAAAATTTTAGTTACATTTTTAAATGATGCGTCTTATTACCATCTATCTTGCCTTGCAAACTCCTCATGTGTCCAAAAAATAAACAGTTCCATTTCAAAAGTTCTTTTGTTAGCAATAGAGTTCAAGTTCATGTTGTGACTGTTATTTGCTATGAGGAACTGTTGATGGTAGAAAGGAAGGCAAGTGGATGTCTGTCAACAAAAATAATAAATGAATGAAAGTGCAGTATTGCTCAAATTACTCCATGTACAATTTAAAAAGCAACAGGTACTCCTATCAAAAATAATGAAGCCAGTAAATATAAACAGTAATTTAATTTCTTACAATTTCTTTATAAGTACTGGAAGATTATCTTTTTTATGTCGACACAAACAAATTTAACTTCTAATAAATTATTAAATATGGCCGACTGAAATCCGTAATGTACATTTGCATAAATTATGTAAATCGTGTAAATAAACTGTTCATCGAATAAAAATATATGTAGGTACCATGTATAAAATTGAAACTCCTTTGTGATATAAATTTTGGATGTACCTACTACTACTTTTTCCAAAATTTATTTTTAAAAACGAAGACATTTCTACAGATCGACGAACAACGGATGGAAATACATCACTGACATTGATTATTGGGATAGGATCACAAGATTATTATATTACATATATTATATTTCACCCACTACTTTCTTTTGCTAAATAGCTGGTAGTTGTGCAAATATCGATTGATAAACACATTTTCATAAATTCTAAATAACCCCTATTAGTGACAAAAGAAATTTAATAAAAACAATTTTAAATGCAACTATGATGCAACTGGTAACGAAATTATCCGAATGATATATGATACTGAAATCTACGCAAGGGGGCGCGGTATATGCCAAATTTAATACGCCCGAAATATTTGAAATCAATAAAACGTTCTTTTTGAATTAAAAAAAAAAACAATAATAAATAAAAGCAACGTTTTTTAACACTTCCAGTTTGTTTAATATAGATATTAGTAATTTACCAAAAATAAAAATACATTGTTTTTAATTTGAAGGTTGATATTGCATCCCCATAATTTTTAACTATAAAATTCTTTCAACAGATGCACCTAGACAATTTATAATGCATTTTGGTACCTTTAGTTTATTTAATAACAGATATATTAGTTAATTAAGAAACACAGACAATGTATTTAAATTGAGGGTTGATACTGCATCCACATTATAACTATACTAGATTATTCTAGATAACTGATGCGTTTGGAACATTATTTTGCTTAAAGCGGGAGCTATTTATGTATTAGAAAATAAATACTATGTTTGAGTGTTAAAGCTTAATGAACGCAGATATTAACTTATTAAAGTACGTTTTGATGACAAATAATCGTAGAAAATGAACTGCCTCGCTATTTGCATAAAATCGCTATTGAAAAGACGTTAAAATCTTATATTATTAAGCCCTACAAAATTCGACCTATCGAAGTAGGCGCCAGATATTATCTTGGAGCTATCAAGATATTCGAGTAATAGCAGTTTGAGAGTTTAAGTTATTAAATAATAATTGCAAGTTTTTCTCATAGTTGCTAACCAATTTGGTTCGACTTATCAACGTTGCGAGTTATACAAGTATAGGTATAATTTTTTCGGTCAACTACTTTCTATAATTTGCAAAGTTCCTTTCGCATGATAATTCCTACGCATTGCATTTGCGACTAATTCCATTTTATTACAGCCGTAAAATAAAACTAGTTTTTGACCTTTGCAAAGGGACTGTAAAACTCCTTAATTCGTATCTTTGGACAACGATTTGTGGTGCGTACGGAACGAATGAACTTTCGTCCATGTATACGATGGGCCTCCCTTGCTGTCGATACTCCGTGCGACGCAAAAAATGTAATGGGAGATCGCGAATATCGTGACGTTCCATTAACAGCTTTCTATTTGTCTTGGTTTTCCCCACGTAAAACAATTCATGTAAAATTCGTCCCTAAAACGCTACACTCCCACTATAATCCATGTCGTTTTGAAATTTGGTATGAATGGAATTTAACGTAGGAATCCTTTTTTTTGTAGTATCTATAGAATTTATGAATTAGCCGCCTTACACATACGTATCAAAATCTTGCATAATGTTTGGTCTGAAAAGATGATTCTCCTACTTCTGGTGTTTTCATTTGTTATTCGATTCTTCGTACGGTGTTTACACTCACCCCAGTCGCTTCATTTGTACACAGTTGAACTCGTTGAAAAGGAACTACAACATTGTCTACCTCAGCTCCTCTCTTCATAAATTTTACAACATTGTTAATTATTTCTCGACTCGGTGCACCTAATACGTTGTGTGTAATTTTTGAATGCCTTAGCTCGATGACATAAATTTTGTTAACGCTTATACAATGCACTTCGCTATCAAACGTGCAAAATACAAACGAGACTCTCCCTCTTTTTTTGCAACTTTGCCGGTGAACATCTAACCATGACCACTCGAGTGAATTGTAGCGACTTGTACATACGAAAAATATAAAACTTGTAAATGAATTTTCTCTATCTATTTCAAACGAGTTAGTTTATAAAGGACAAAAAGAATATTACTACATATTAAAAAGCAAACACCACAATACCTGGTGTTTGTTACGAGAAATACTTAGTAGATTTCTATTGACAGCTGTCATGAAAGTTGTATTATGTTTGGGAATTCGTGGTACTCCAAGGTGGCTCCCACCACCTCATTCCTCTCAGCTTCATAACCAACGTTACAGAAGTTATTGTCATTTACCATTACTTAGTTCTAATATATCCGCCCGTATCCGCCTAGTGAACACTGAAGGCAGAGTACTGAATAGTTGTTACATCAAACTACTAGATCCCCTTGACAATTAACTGTTACCTAATAATTTACATATGCTATTCAGTTCATTCTACAAAGCTACTTTCATTGCTTGTTTTAATTTACTTAGTCTGGCAAAAGCAGTTTTCTCTGAAGAATAGTTTTTTAATATTCCAATTATCTTCTGTCCTTTGTATGCTGTTATTAATACAGTTATTCCACACAAAAAGAAAGTAGTTCCATGTAAGGTGTATCAGTTATAGGCCCGTTATAGGCTACGACAGAACGATATTTTGTTAAAACAAATTATTTTTCAACAGTTAAAATAAAAAAACTAAGCTACCTACATTTCAGTACATTTATTTTGTTGAAACCTATGATGAATGGTATGTTTGTTTGCTATTAATATTGGAAATTTAAAGATGTCACAATTTCCAAATATTTTTGAACAGTAAACTACAGTCTGCAACAATACATTTTTTTTTTGAAATGGTTCTATTAATAATAAGTTACTCATCTACATACCAACACAAAAAATCCAACAGCATGTGCTTCAGTTTAATTCTTCCATTGACCCTTCTGATGGGATCTACGAAACATTAATTTTTATTGGATCTGATAACGTTTCAATCTTCCGCTTTCTTTTAACAAAGTTGTTAATATTCTGAATCCACCCAAACAAATATGGTTTCACGATGTGCCGTATCAGTAAACGCCGTAGGTCGTGTTGTGTACAACGAAATTGATTATTTTTCAAGCACTGTCCAAGAATTATTTCCAAGTGTCGTGTGATCTGTACATCGGCACATACTTGAGGTAACACATTCAAAAGAATAAAAATTGATCGTTGAAAGAAACAACTAAATAATGTGGATGGTGACAGCAAAGCACGGACTGAAAAACTTTTAGCTGTTATAACAAAATATTTCTTTCCACTTTTTCCAAAAAGATCCAGTATACACTGTCTACATGATTCAATTTGGGACAAGACTCTTTTAGCAACAAAACACGCTATGTAAGTTAATTTTCCTCTGTGTAATAGAGTCCTCTGGCTGGCTCTGTACGCCGGTATTGAGATGGTACGAAATCTGAGTTTCTTTGGAAATGTAGATGCGGGAAATGATAAAAAGTCTTTTAAATTGTCAATTGGTTTTAATTTGTCAGGTTCACAGTTGCACGAGTTGGAACTATAGGGAAAATAGTCATTGATGATAAGCGCTTTGAAGGAACTTACAAATGCCGCTGAATTGGGTTTAACATTTCTCACTCCATATTTGCGAATGGAACCAAAAAAGTTCTCCAAACAATCTTTGTTCAAGTTTCGGGGACAGAGGAAAAACAACCCCTCTTTCCGGAGTGTGTTCCACAAGTGTGAAAATCCCTTTAATGTGTGTATCCAGCTTCCAACTGAACGTGGGACAATTTTCAGATTAGTGTCATTGTAGAACGATATCGACTCCAAAACGGTAATCGCTACTGACCAAAATTGAGTATGTTGCGATGTAGCAGTCACTGCACATCGTAAGGGCTTGCCACCTCTAACATTTATTGAATTACCGTTGACACTATCGAAAAGATTATCGAAAAAAAGTATAAAGTCTGCGGTGCTTACAGCATCGTTTGGCATATTAGGAGAAACCATTGCAATTCTGCGCATTATACACCCCACAGTCGTACTAAATATTTCAGCCGCATTGGAAATTTTCATTGGTTGAGTATTGTTAATATGTTTATCAGTTACCTTTTTGCACGTTTTGTAGTAATCTCCTTCCGAAATGTCAATATTGTACAACTTTCGAAGATGGTCCCACTTTGCAATTTCTACATGTTCATTGTGCCATTTAAAACGAACATTGTTGGAGAAGAAGTGATTGCGAATACCTGTTATAAAGATGAAAATACATTTATTAAAAAAAATAGTAGTGCACATGAAAAAATATTTTTTCTACTGGTTCAATTGTTAAATAGAAGTATAATTAAACGCAGTAAAATAAAACATAATAATGTACCTTTTAATAGACTAGGAGGATCATATAAGGGTATAAGTTCCTCTCCACCAATTAGTACTCCAAATAATTTATTTTTTTCACCCCTTTCAGCAAAGGATTGCTGAGTTTCATCATACAATAAATTGATTGCTGCAACGTTGGCTGCAGCGTGGTCACAAATAAGGGCTTTTACTATCAAGCCAACACGTTGGCAAGCAAGTACAACTTCACGTAAATTGCGAACCAATACATCTGGTTTTATGCCTCCTTTGTTGAAGTAGTATGCTATAGGTTGCTTCCAGTTGCTACAAATTCCGCGTGCCATAAACACAATTACTTTGTCGGCAATGACCCTGTTTCTATCTTCAATGTGACTATTATCCTGGAACCCTTCAATTGTATCATATCTTTTGTTATACTCAAGGATTGGATCGACAGACATCTCATCGAAAGCGATGCTACAGTATCGTTGTGAGGTATCAAATAACGTTATTTTATCTTTTAATGAATCCATAATTTTTTGGTTGACACCGGTGCTAAATGGAATTAATCGTAGTAACCTATCTAATGATGCTCGAGAAGGTGTGACAAAGAAGTGGCTCATAAGATTATAACTTTTTGGGCTTTGTTTTAGGAGAGGTAAAAACAAAACTTTTTCGTCGAGGGTGTAGGAGTGATCTAGAGAATTGACACGTTTACATATTGCTTGGGACATAATAAAGTCGTAAATTTTTTGATTGACCACTATTTTTGAAAAGTTTGTGGAATAAACTACTTTCTCAATTTTCTTAATGCGAGACTTAATGTCGATGGTGTTTACTTCGACATCCCGAGCATATTTCTCTAATTTGCGAATATACCATATAACACCTAAAAATAGCGAAAAGTAAATGTAATATTGTCATATATAAAGGTGACGCTTACTGGAATTTTTGATTGTAGAAGTTTTCTTTCGGTTCCGTGTAGCACGCGCAAGTGGCAGATCTGAAAACAAGAAGCAGGCATAATTGTGGAGGGAGGGAAGTTTTCCATGTTATACTTACCGAAAGTTCGGGTTGCTGAAGTAGATGGAACAGATGGTAATTGAACGACCTTGTCTGTAGTTGTAAGGGGAGCATCTGTAAAAAATATAAATACACATTGATTTTATTATATAATCGTAAGTCAGTATACTTGTATGTAATTAAAATAAAAATAATTAAGAGTACATTAAACTGTCAAACCAGAAAATTTTCAAAGAGACTTACTGAATGTTCCAGTAATAAAGGAAACAGGGGGTTCTACTATTATTTCCTCTTCAGCTACAAATGTGACGCCTGTTAAAAAATACCCTTTACTAAGTAAATATTTTAATTATGTTGTAATAAAATGAAATAAAATAATGAGTAGATATGAAATTATGCTTGTACCCAAATTTTGCAGTTGAGACTTACTCCCAGTTTTGGCTATGGACGTAGATGTAATGGAGGGTAATTGCCTATTTTTTTCTATACAAGCACGTGTGATACCTATAAAAAAAAGTACTTAAACATGACTGATGAATACAATTATGACAAGTAAATAAATCGCAATTTATTTTTGCTTTTATTGAGAAAATAATCATGTGAATTGATTATTGATTAAACTTCCAAACCGAAAAATTATTTTTAGTAAATAATTTACATCTTCTTGGTTGTGAATTCAGGTGCAGATGTGAAAAATAATGAAGACGCTCCTCGATTACGTGAAGAAAGAACAATGAAAACAGCGGAACCCGAAGAATGCACTACAGTGAAGAGTAAAATAAAAATAAACATGAATTACCTGCTTCTGGATTTGTTGCTGTCGGTAAGAACAAACTCGGTACAGCATCTCGTCTAATTTTGGACCGGTGCCAAAGTCCATTGTAAGAAGCATCAGGTCCGAAATGAGTTTCACACACCAGGTAAGATCTTCTCACTTGAGCCATAGGCTTTGCAAGCAAGTCAGTACGGCCAATAGCTTCGATCCACTGTCTATAGAGCTAAATAAACAAATATAAACATTACTACTAATTTCAATACTAAACTCAAAATTCTATTGTATATACAAATAGCACATAGAGTTTTCTAACATTAATAATGAGACTGATGGTAAATAATTAAAGAATGAATAAACAGTCATTTTTGGATGGCTTACCACTTCTTCTTTGGGAAAAGTATGCATTGAAGTATTCTTTTGGGTATTGGAGCAACTTGACACACAACAATACCTAACCATTGTGAAAATAGGATATATTTGCTGTAACTAATTGTGTATTACGAGGAATAATTGGAAATTTGGTCAAATTTTAGCAAAAAACACCAAAATACAAAAAAGGATGTTCTGGTGAAAGATACAAAATGTAATGTAAATTGAACAAATGTAAAAAATGTATGACAATCACAATTATCTTCTACGACTAATTTCAATAAACAATTATAACTAAAATTAACCTAAAACCGATTACAAAGTTACAAAACTTGCAAGTTGCACTTCAAATCTACTTATTGATAATAATACATATAACCACCGCAATTTATATTTATCTACGTTAAAAAACTGTACTTATTAACAATTATTAAATGTCCAAGTATAAGCTAAATACTTTTACTAAAATATACAAACTTGTTAAAGATGTACTTCACTTTTTTATTAAACTCTGAAATAATAGTTAAGCATGCACTTATCCTAAAATAATGTCTTCAAACAAATCAATAAAATGTTCAAAAATTGTAGAAAAATTTAAATGCAAACGTATTAGTTTAGCACAGCTAAATAGAGGCAATCAGGGCAGCGGTCACATTAGAACATCATTAGAAAATCAGTTAGAATTTTTAAAAACTCATAGGTTATGATCGATTGATCATATAGGTGATCATAGATAAGTTATGTTGACATTTCATGAATAATCGTTGTTTTCTTTTTATTGTTATCCACCATAGATTGTTATATTTTATTATATAAATTGAAATATAAAAAAATAAAAACCATAAAAACATAACACGATATAACCAAACTATTTTAGAACTGATTTGGTGATCGTTTACCGCTAAAAACAGTTATAAATTTTAAAAATAATGTAAAGTGCGTTGTAAAATAAACATTTTGAAGTTTTCAAGTAATTATTTTATCCACCAGTGTGACCAAGATCATTTTTGCTAGAGCATAAAAACATGAGTTTTGTATCAGAAATTTTATCAGCTGCAGAAAAAACCGAAATCAAGATTATTAAGAGTAAAATACCTGAATTATCACAAGAAATAAACAATTTGAAAAGTGAAACATGGCATTACCTGGATAACGTATACAGTAAATTTAATGAGCGACCTAAAAAGAACAACAGCTTGTTAAAAAAGGCAACAACACTTTCTGAAGACTTGGACGTTTTAAGAAATACTGTTGAGGAACATCTAGAAAGAGACATTTCAAAAATAGATAACGATTTAGGCACATTATCGTTGGAAATAGAGGAAGCTGGTATAATTCTTTGTGCTGTTTCAAAATTTGTAGTTTTGCATGATCGTTTGATGAACATTAGGAATTTACAAAAAGAAAAACGATTTATTAAATGTGTAAAAGAAATTCAGGCTGCTTACTCTGAAATAATGGAATTGGAGGAGGAAGAAGAAGTTAAAAGGGCAACCTCAAACATGAGGAAAGATTTAGTCTCGGAAAAGATTTTGGTCTGTGAAGCTCTAGATATTATATGCAGAGATAACATATTGCTTAATACTAGCAATGTAGGCACAAAAGTAGAAAATACTATAAGAATTAATTATGAAAACGATGTATTTAAAGATGCATTGATTGCTTTTCACATGTTAGATAGCAAAATTTTTTTATTGCAACAAATATCCAATTTTGTTATGAATGATATTTGTTTACCTATATTGCAAAATTATGTATTAATTAAAATAGTGGATGATAAGAACAGCCATGCATTTGTGTTGACATATACAGCAAGTACACAAGTACTAAAATATGAAGATGTTTTTTCACACTTGTTGAACATATTTCAATATTTAAATTCTTATTTTAATTATCCCTTGACTGGAAATTATTCAACCTTGCTTTACATCATTAATGAAATTAAAACTTCATTAGTAGAATCAGTAATAAAATATTGTTTATTAAGTACAATTCCTTCAAATGACACAGAACTGAAAAAATATGACGAAATTCTTGCTGATATTTCAAATTTTGAGAGCCAGCTACACAAATATTCTGTATTCAAAGAAAAAGAAACTCCATTTACTGATTACATGAAAGATATTGATAAATTATACGTGGACAAAAAATGCCAGGAGTACACAGAGAAGGCAATTATGTTAATGAAGAAAGATCTTCATGAAATGGTGGAAACTGGGTCATTGGTTGAAAATAAACCATTATTAGAAGATGCACAGGGATTTTCAAAATGTTCTGTTTCTAAAAGTGTGCTAGAGTTATTAAAATTAATTGAAAATATGCTTCAAAAAGCAACAGAAAGTCCTGAAGTATGTGCTAAACGAATTGTAAGTGCAGTTCAAAACATATTAAGCATGTATGGTACTGTGGTATCTGAAAATCATCAAAAAATGCTTCAAACTATTCCACAGCAAGTTGCTTTGTTTAGAAACAACTGCTGGTATATCGCTTATCAATTGGATAATTGGAATGAATTGTATAAGAAAAAAATTAATATTATTAATGATACTACTTCCCTATTTAAAGACCAATCTCATCAATTACGCTGTTTTGGAGTGGACATATTTCATCATTATGTGCAAGTTCAAGTGCAACAAATCGACGAAATACTTCAAAATTCGAATCTGAGCGAATTGCAAACTTTGGATAATTCAAATAATAATATTGAAAAGTCTGTACGCCAGTGCATTAGACAACAGGAGCTTCTTCGAACAGTTTGGCATAAGGTTTTGCCATACAACGACTATAACGAAACTCTTGCCTACATTTTTAATTCTTTCTGTACAAAACTTATCGGATTCGTGCTTTCTGTTGAGGACCTATCATCGGAAATCGCTGAACAGTTAGTTGACACTTTTAAAATTGTACAAACCCGAGGCCCAAAGTTGTTTATAGAACCAAAAGAGATTAATTTGTATGTAGAAGTTTGGTACAGGTTTAATGAACTTGTTTTTATGTTGAATGCTAGTCTTGTTGAAATAAACGACAGGTGGGCGGATGGTAAAGGACCTCTGGCGCTGGTTATGAAACCGGAAGAAGTTAAACGTCTTATTAGGGCTCTTTTTCAAAATACAGACCGCAGAGCGGCCCTTTTAGCTAAGATAAGTTAACATTGTAGATGTTTTCATTTGTTTTTGGACAAATAAATGAATTAATACTATATACCTACATAGTATGTATTGTGACTAGGGAATAGCCTAATTAAATAAATTTTAAATTTAAAATGTATTCAATTCAGATCATTTTTTGTAATGAGAACTTTGTTATGTTGTATTGTAGCCTTTGAAATTTTTGCATTTTATTAATATATCTCTTTTATTCAATTAAAGCAAAAAAAAAAAAAAAACAAAAAAATATATATTGTTTTACTATATAACTTTGCCATCATTCTTAATTTTATGTTTTCTTTTACTTACTTTATCATTCGTTGCTTTTGAAAATTTCATTCTATCCCTAATTTTTTTCTTTCTTCTTAGAATTTGCTCGTCTCTTTCTACAATTTTCCTTTGTTTAGATTGTAAATCGTTTTGTAAACGTTTTCTGAAAAAAAATGTGTATATAAATTATTTATTTAATTGTTTATAGATACATACCTTCTTTTCGCTCTTCTCTGTAGTTCATACTCTGGTATAGTTGTAATATCTTCTCGAAGAGGTGCACTTGAGAGCATTTTCTTTTTTGCTTTTTTCGATTGCCTTTTCATGGCCAACATATAATCCGGAACTTCACAACCAGACTGTTTCATTATGTGAGCAATACTAAAACGAAAACTATTAATCTAAAATTTTGCTGATAAATAAATATTGGTATTAATATTTGTTTAAGAAATATGATTTCTATCGCTGCGGGTGCAGATTATTTCTGTTAATCCATGCACGACCCTTCGACGTATGAAAAAAAATAAAACAAATTAACGTACCTTCGTAAATTGATGGTATCTTCTATTGTGAAAAACGTTATAGCTTTTCCTTTTCGACCGGCGCGGCCTGCTCTCCCTATACGATGAACATATGAAATTGCAGAAGGGGGAAAGTCATAGTTTATTACAAGGTTCACTCCCTTGAAATCTATTCCTCTAGCCATTAATTCAGTACAAATTAATACCCAGATTTTTCCTTCACGAAAGCTTCTTACGGTATTATCCCTCTAAAATAAATAAAAATTATTTTAATAATAATTTCGTCATGTCTTTAATTAGGGCCTAATTAATATTAAATTTAAGTCAAAGCCCATTCATAAAATACGTTCGTAAACGTAGGAAAAGAGGGGTGTTGCTTGATTTGTAAAAATACTATTTGTTTGTTATTTGCTATTTTAGATATAAGTATATTTATTTTTTATAGTATCTAAATGATGAATATTTGTAGGATATTAATCGTAACGAATAGGGGAAGTGTAACGTTTACAGCATAATATTTGTTAAGGATTGTAGAAATCGTGGTGTATTTTATGAATGTCCCCCTAACAGAAAATATAAACTAATATCATTTAAAGTCCAGATTACGACATTCTCGTGAAGTTACTTCCGAATATATTAAGATCCCCACTCGCTTTCATCAAATTCTATTAAAGAGCTTTCAGATAAGTTCTTTTAAAGTGCTTTCAGTTATGTATGAAGCATTGAAATGGTACTTGAAGCCAACATTAAAGAGAATGTTATAAACTACACTTCCATCGAAAGTTAAATATATATTTTTTAATGAACCTGTGTTTGAGTTCTATCGGCATGGATAGCATCAACGTTGATTCCATCATAAATAAGTTCTGAAAAGAGCTGCTGAGCCCTATCTTTGCTTTGAACAAAAACTAGAACTGGTGGAGTAAGTCCTTTCCTTATCAAGTCTCTAAATGCTAACAGTTTTCCAGACTCAGTTCCAACAAACAGTAACTCTTGTTCTACAGTGTCCGTTGCGGCATTCCTGTAATTTTTGTATTTAAGTTAGCAAGTAACAACTCAATAAGTCAAGCAATGTAAAAGTTGGAGTTAGGCAGTATCTTTATCAAAAACTTCAAAACCCCAAGCTCAAACTTTTTTGGTACAATTTGAAGTTCAATTAAATTTTAAAACCCAACTTCTTTAAAAGAATAGAGTGAAAGTACTTCAAGCACATTTTCAAGTAAAAAGTTTTAATGCTTTGCCCAGCTCTTGCAAAAGTACCTTTGTCCAACAGTAATCCTAAGTAGTCCTTTCATATTATGGACACACCATTTTGCAACTACCGGAGTGTGTGTAGCACTAAACATTGCAATTTTTCTATTTTCATTATTACATGCTACAAGTATTTGTTCCAATTGTTCTCGGAAACTGTGTACTCCTGTTTCAAATAGTTTATCTGCTTCATCTACTATTAACCATTGCACACTAAAAAAATATATGATATAAAGAAGCATTTAGTATTCAAGTGCATGGGTGATGATATAATAATTTAAAAATAAAACAATAAATACATAATACATACTTTTCGAGTGAAATAACTGGAGGCTCTTGCTTTAACATATAACACAATCTATTTGGAGTTGTAACTAATATATCTAAAATATATACAAAATTAATAAATGTTAGTTACTATTTAATATTTTACTAAAAATAATTACCAAACTTCTTAGAGCTTTTGGGACCAAATTGCTCAATAGCTTTATTAATATTATTAATAACATGTACACGCAGACCCCTTCCTTCTGCAAGTCTCTCACATTCTTGTTGAGTTTGCTTTGCTAATTCTCTAGTAGGACAAACCATTACTGCTCTAAAACCTTTCTTTTGGGGACTCTTTAGTTGATATATTATTGGCAATAAAAATGCAGCTGTTTTACCAGAACCAGTAGGTGCACAAGCTAATATTTGACGATTCTGTAAATTCAATATAATGCAATCTTCTATTTAGACATATATAACTTAATGTATATAATATACTAACCTCTATCATAGCAGGTAGTGCTTGCATCTGAATTGGAGTTGGTGTGTAATATCCACATGCTTTTATATTATTTTTTAAGTCCTGTTCAATTGGTGTATCATCAAATGAAATAATAGGATTTGGAATAGTTTTTCCGACTACACTAATATTATGCAAATTACGAAAATGATTGATCTACAATTTTAAATAGTACTATTATACAATTGAAATTAATTGTAAGTAAAAGAAAATACTTTTTCTTGTTCAAGACGTGCTCGCTTTTGTTCATCAATTTCACCATTGCTCAGTTTTCTTTTTTTCGATTTTTTTCCATTCTCATCAGCTTTCATATGTCCAAGTAATGTAATTTCGTAACCAGGAGATTGATCATTATGGTCTTGAGATTCTCCATTAGCTTCTTCCACTTTAATTTCTTGAAGTTCAGTTTCAACTTTAATAGTTGGCTTATTTGTGTCGGAATTAACCAGCTAGAAAATTTACCCTTTAATGACTTTGAGTTTACAATTATATTTATTTCTAGATAGAAAATTTTTCAAACTTAATTTAGGTGACTTACTAGTATGTTCGGTTTTTCTTTCTTCTTAAATTTAGCTCCTCTTGATAATGTTTTAAATATGTCGTAAGTATCCATTCTGTTTTAATAAAAACACTTTCGTTAAATGTTGAATATTAAATGCTCTTAATTTTATCAGATGATAAAGAGCAATAAAGAGTGCTTAATTTTTAGGTTAAAAACAATACAACCTATGAATACAACACATGATAATCATCAAATCATAGAAAAATGTATAATAAATTAAATTCACAAATGTAGTGGCGCTATAAACAACAACCGGCAAGTTTCAATAATAAAATTGATAAAATAATTTTGTACACTGCTTTAAATATTTTTATAAAAGGACAACATACCTAAATTATTATTTTTTTTTAATTACACTTTTAAGTGTTTTATATTATTAAATTAATACAAATGTATAAACGTAAACCTATGATAAAAGGTAAATAAAAAGACAATACACTGGTAACATTTATTTGGTCATTTGCTTATTCTTAGAAGAAAAGTATTTATCAGGTTTATCTAAAGAATTTTTTACAATTCCTACATACTTTCGAAAAGCAATAACTTAATGTGTGGTTTTCTACAATATAAATAAATAATAAACACTTAAAACCAAAATAAATAAACAATACCTTTTACCTAACACAAATAAATAAATTATGATAAATACATTTCGTACAATGACAACAAATTATTAATAAATACATATAAAAGCAATTACAATACATTAACAAAAACAAACATTTAAATTTTATAGGTTACTCAATAACGGCACCCACTCAGTAATAAGCAATAATTGCTTGAGATAAAAGCCAAATACTTTTGATTTTCATAAAAACTGATCAATAACAAAAATCTTGTCTATTGTGCTGTGTTAAAAAATTATTGCAAGTAGGTAAAAGTGTGCTTTTATTATTTTATTATTAAGTTACCAAAAATTAATTAAAGTATGATATTGATTTGGCATTTACTTTGGTGAATATTGTACATACTGAAGAAAGTAAAAGGCACAAAAATTTGTGAAAAATTTTTGTGCCTTTTACTTTCTTCAGTATGTACAATTTTCACCAAGTAAATACCAAATCAATATTTGTGAAAAATTTTTGTGCCTTTTACTTTCTTCAGTTAACTAAAGTATTTCAGATTATATTGACGTTCTTGCCTTTGTTCTTTTGGGTAATTTATTTACTAAATATAAACGGCAAAAATTACATGTCACCTTTAAATTTATATATACGTATATTATAAAAATATACTGGTAGGTATAACCAAAATAAATTATAACAACCTTGTGTTTTATATATATTAGAAGGAAATTTATAGGTATGTATTAGATATTAGTATTATGTGACGAGAAAATATATATTATAGGAAGAAAATACATAGTTAGGTTATTTTTTTTTGTGAAATGGAATCAATGTAAAAATAAATGACCGCCTTTAGTAGTTACTTAGCCGCTTTCTTTTTTCTTTTTGTTAGTTATCTATCCGTTAACTTCCTTAATATACGGCGAAAAATGAAATTGTGCAAAAGTTTGGAGATATCCAATGGTAATTTAAATTTAATTTTAGACTTTAGTTAATATTAACGAAATACCTATCTGTAGGTAAGGTTGATGAAGATTATATCTAATAATAATCGACAGGCGAGGCTTGTAATTCCCCTTCACTGATTTACCGATTTCAGTAGCTATTATTCTTTTTTTAGATTTGAATATTAAATGATCGTGCAGAAGCAGCAAGCAATAATTGATATTGTTGATTTTCTCCATAATTTGCACAATTTTATTTGGGTCGTCATAAATCGAAACATTTTTCATCCAGAATTATTTTTGATATCTATAGTAAGTTTGAAAAAGTTGGCAAAAAAGTAAAAACCTTATTATTATTATAAAAAGTTCTGCAAAACCGAAAATGCAACTATCATATAAGTAGGCATGAAATTTTTTCGGTTGTATACAAGGTTTGTGAAAAAACATGAATTTTGTTCAAGAGTAAAGTACCTACCTACTTTATTTTTAAAATATGTAAAAAGTTATTGAAATAATTTCTTTCTAACGACATTTTACGTTAACATATTGATTTTGGACAAGATATTCCTTCTTTAAGAAGACTTTTAATACATCCTGTATCTGACAATTTTAAATTATTTGAAAATGTTCGAAAGGGGCAACAAGGTGCTATTTGTATTTAATTTTGCGGTCTTGTAATTTATAAATTTAATAGAATATTAAATGTCAAATGATAGGTAAAGTGCAAATATTACAGCCAAAAATTATTTGTAATTGTCTCCGAAAAAAAAAAAAAAAAACTAATTGGCAAAAAGTATTAAATTATTTTTCAACATATGTAGTGTACGAGAACTAAAAATTATTGGGACAACTACAAAAGTGGTGTAAAATCTATATTTGTTACTGAGTATCCTGTATTTTTTAAATAATCAACATAATATAATTAAACTTATAGTTTTTCGCTCACCGTCCGGACAAGACAGGATAAAACTATAATTATTAACGAAAGTTCCATAAATTCTTACAAAATATTTTATTCCGTGAATCTAATACTTATATAAAATTCTCGTGTCACAATGATAGTTACCATACTCCTCCGAAACGGCTTGACCGATTTTTATGAAATTTTATATGCATATTCAGTAGGTCTGAGAATCGGCTACTATCTATTTTTCATACACCTAAGTGATAAGGGTTGTCCACTCCTAACTTTTTAATTTTTTGGTCAAAATTTTTTATTTTTATTTTTTTATGATTTGGCATTAAAAAATACACATAACCCTTATTTTTCATCCTTCTACCTCCAACTCCCCCCATTTTTTAATAGCGATATTAGTACTGTAATAATCTTCAACTCTCAGTGGTCGATAACTGATCAATTATTATCAATTGATTTTGATTAGTCATCCCCGCCAGGCGTCTACTGATGTCACTACTCACCCAGCAAACAACACGGAGTGGGGATGAGAATGAAGCAGATTTTTTTAGAATTTTACAGGGTGTTAAAATATGTTCTAAGAAGTAAAAGAATGTTTTATTATAATATTTTAGAATGATTTGGCAATGTTCAAGAATGTTCCAGATTCTTGAAGATCATTCAAGAATGTTTCAGAATATTAAAAAAAGTTAGAAAATGTTTTGAATCATTAAGGGATGTACTCGATAGTTCTAAATTCGCGAATATTCTAGAATGTTCCATCAAACGTGTAATATATTTTTACCCGGGCAACGCCGGGTATTGCTGCTAGTATTTTGTCTAAAATTAATAAGTTGATGTAAAATTTCATTAGAAACAAGTTTTTTAAAATACTTCAAAAATATAGGTAGGTACTTTAGTATTTATTGACAAAAAAATTGATATTTATAAAGAATGGCTTCTTTCCTAAAATGAATAATAAAAAAAGCCAACTTTTTCTGACATACTGTAGAATTACCATAATACAGATAAGAACTGGAAGGTCGACTATCATAATAAGCTTGTGTGGAAGGCATCCGTACTTCCGATGCTTCGCACCCTCCTGTGTTGCCTCCTTTCTGGTAATGTGCCGCTACTGTCGATGAGACTTTTTACCTTAACATTTTCGCTCCTATTTTCTCCCCCGAATGTTCGCATGTTCGTTACTTCGCGAATTGGTTGATAAATGATTCCGTAGGTGGTGTTCGGTTGCTGTGAGTTATTAGGAGTAATGTTGTGGGCGAACGGAATGGCGTATATCGGCGATTCATCCCCTGAATGAAATGATCTCACCGATCGGGGCGGTGGGCTTATGTGGCTTATAACCGATGAACTGCCAGAACTGGACGTGGGCGAATGCTTGTCACATTCTTTGTCAGATTTGGCCTTCGTTAGGCCCAAAGCGCGACTCAATGAACCCTAGAAAATTTAAATAGGACCATTAAGGATTTCGGGATACTCTATTCTCATGTTGACCTCTTTGAGAGAAGTATTACCATGTGAAACATTAGAATGGTTAAGACCTTTTGAAAATTTTCATAAATGGAATGAAATATTCGATGATTTTGAAAAAATTGACTATTTATGGGGAGGGGGCAGGCCCCTCTAACTAGGCTTATGTCAGATACCCTGAGAACCCTGAAGTTTCACTGACCAAAATAAATTATAGTAGGATGAAACCCATTGGAAAAGGAAGAGAATATAACAGAAATGAAAGGAAAAATAATTTGAATTTCGATTAAAAAAAATTAACAAATGATAAGAAAGATAAATTAACAAAAGAAATAGTTTTATTTTAATTTAAAGAAAAACATGTGGTATGTCACATGGTGCAGTTCGCATTTTTTTTTAAATTGTTACAACTTTAAAAGTTACTCCTATATTCAAAATTTTTCTATTCCCACTAGGGTTCCTTTATTTTTTCAGATTATAGAACCCTAAAAGGAAATAAAAATTTGAATTGAAAATAGAAGTTCTTTGGTCTATCACAACACAATTCAGAATTGTGAATTTGTTTAGAAAATGTTCAACTGCCTAAACACTTAGGTAAATCTTCGTTATGTGAACAATTTAGGTGCTTAATAAATTAAGAAAATATTAATTGGTGAACCTTGTATTTGACAAGATAACTCGTTAGATTGTTTATTTAAGATTATAAAAATAGAATTTCTTTATTAACAATTGATTTTTTTGTAAACAAAATTCTTCTTAAATTTCAGACTTCATTTTGTTTATTTGTCTTGTTACAGCGTTGGCTTGAAAAGTTGTTTTTATTTCATTATTAGTTTTTGTTATTTTGTTATACAGAGCATAAAGAACCATTGTGATATTTGAATGAATTTTGGGAATATGATGTACAACTTATTTCCTACTTTTTTTGTCAATATTTTGTATTTTGGTGACGCCAATATTTTAGTCTTTTTATTTTAAATTAAACGCATCCCCAAAAGTTTCTTAGAAGTTACAGCCACCAGGGCCGGCGAAAGGCTAGTTTAACGCCCGTGCGAAAGGCAAATTTTCCGCCCCCTCCCCCCTCTATTTGATGAAACACATATTTTGAAAATTTTGTAAGTTTTGCAATAACTGTTACGTGGAATCAATTTACAAAGTTAAAATAAAAATACTCAAAGAAAACCTAATACGTTACTATATTCACTTTCATAATCGTGAATCGTGTGTAAATTAAAATACAAAAGAACAGAAGAAAATTATTTATTAAATATTAAAAAAACTAATAATGACACTTAAAGTTATAAACATCTAAAACATTATATGCGGTGGTGACTGGTGGCGCCTTTCTTTCCCCAATAAAATAACAGCGCTTGGGCTTGCTTATCTTCTGAGCGACCGGCGCGGCGAAGACGCCTTTCTTTGTCAATAAAATAATACCGCCCATCTGTTCACAGATACACAAATAAACTGATTGATATATTATGCACTTAATATTAAATAATTTTACACATTTTCTTGTGCTCTAGTTTATTATTTATATTAGACACTTTTAGTTATTGCCAGTTTTTTTATTAACTATATCTTGATTTGGCGCCCCTAGATGTTGGCGCCCGTGCGGGCGCACGGTTCGCACGGGCCTTCCGCCGGCCCTGACAGCCACTTTAAGTTTTGAAGCTTAATTTTTTACTTATATTGATACTTTCGTCCTTAGCAAGTTTGAGATTAGACTTTTTAAACAAAAATGTTTTATTTACTAGCTTATGTATGTTGCAGGGTAATTGTTTGATTTTTTATTGTGCGTTTCTACTTATTTTTAATTGCTTTTCTAAATTTTTAGGTTAAATAACTGAACAATATGGAACTAGAGTTTAAAAAGTTCAATTCTCTTTTTTGTAGAAAATTTAGTATAAACTCTACTTATTCATTTTTCGATTATTTTTGAAATGTTTTTATAAAATACTTACGATGTGTGCATTTTACTTTGAAAGTAATTTTTCTTTTACAATGTTGTTTTGCTTTGAACATGGATTGGGCATTTCTTGGATTTTTTTTTAAATACATTCATTGTGTATCTACTTATTTTCCAAATGTTTTACCATTTTCTTTCAATTCTAATACCATTATAGTATTTATAGAAGATAAATGTTTCTACAATATTTTTGATCCGCAATTCAAATCAGATTTGTCTCCTGAAATTTAATAGTACAAACAAAGGGAAGTTCACTTGCCCTTACCTACCCTTGTTTTGTTTGCAAATATTGATCATGTAAATTCGGTTTGGTCTTAGTGAATATAATGTCAATGTGTACTTTAAACATTATTGAAAGAAAACAGTGAATTTTAAAACAATTTGTAGGTTCCTGTAGTGTAGACCTTATTAAACTAAAATTTTATTTTCGATTAAAAATTGTTAGATAAATGAATTATTTAATTGATCCCGAAATCGATTAGTAACACACAAATTATTTAAACAATTAATAAACAATAATAAACCTAAAGTTGATAGACTCGAAAAATGTACAGCGTAGGTACCTACTTTAAAATTGCAAAAAATGTGGTGCAATTTATATAGGTCAAAATAGATGTTCTATAAAAATCAGATTAGAAGAGCACTTATATTATATTGAAAATAATGTAAAAAAACACGGGGATAATAGAATCACCATTTAGATTTAGAAAATGCCAAATTAATTCATAATTTGAGAAAAGGTTTTAAAAAGTTGCAGATAAAAAACTGAATTGCATTTGACAAAAACATTGTAAACAACCAATTTGAGATACACCCCCTTGTTACAAACATAAATATCCAATTTAAATTTAAATTTCAGTAAATTGGAATTAGAGCAACCTTCTACATTGTTCCTAATTTAACTTATTAATACCTAAATAATATATTTAAATACACTTTATAATATAATTTACTTAATCAATAGAAACAACAGTGTAGTATTAAAAAGATTGTGAGCTATTGAAAACGAACAGTATTAATTCTAATTAATCGTATTGCTATAGAAATACAAAATGACTAAATTTTCGGTGGAGGAGCTGTACACATTTATGGGAATCCGGTTTCGGTTATATAAAAAAATCTTTTTCGACTCCTCATCCAACCCAATTCTTACCCTAATACTGAAAATATTTTGGAGTTGGAATGTTATAAAATTAGTTTTGCACATAAGTACCAAACATAGCAAATTACTGCCTTACAAAATTTCATTTGGCGTTGTTATTAAAAATTTGTTGTGAAACAAAACAGCCCATAAGCGATATATTCAAATTAATGTAAAATAAGGGGAAACGTAAAAGAAAAATTTGAGACAGGCTGAATTATTATCAATAGGTTCTTTCAAACTGACGTATTAAAAAGTGCAGTGCGTAATCGGTCATCTCTAAAAAAAGTTGGTATTGGTTTACCTCGATTTCTATTGACTATAAATAAAGAGAAAAAGAAACATAAAAGAATATACAGGGTGTTCCTGAAATAAGTGCAAAGCTTGGACGAGGTGATAGGGCACCATAAAATCAATCATCGACAGCATGTCAGTGTATGACAGTAAAACAACTTTTTTAATTTCAAGATTTTCTAGAAGAGATAGTTTTCTGGATTTCGGTATATTTGTATGTAATATTTTTAGGTCACCCGGGTTGAAAGAATGATTAAACTTTATGCAGTGTTCGGCCATCCCACTGGAGTTGCTTTTTTTATTTTTTTATTGCAGACAAATGTTCATTTACGCGTATAGAAATAGCTCTACTAGATTGTCCAATGTAAGAAGCATCCCACGAGTTATAAAAATTTGGTAAACAGCGCTTTTTTCAAAAATCGGGACCATGTCCTTGTGATTGGGTAAGAAGTTTTTAAGATTTTTTTAGCCACTTTCAATAATGTTACAATTAAACCTTTTTTGAAACAGATGTTTGAATAAGAGCTAAAATAATTAATAAATTGAATGTTTCTAAAGATCGATTTTTGTTGAAACCGGGGACCGTTATTGCACAATAACTTTGTGACTTGTTTTTTCAATTTATTATTTAGCATTTTATTAATTAGAATAGTGAAATATCCACTTGCAACTCTCAATTCGATATCAAAGTCTGTGACAGAGAGGGGTACGATAATAAGTCTATGTAAAAGACAATGAAATACTGAATATTTAGTTTGTTTTGGGTGGTAGGAATTGAGTGGAATTATTGTACTTGTGGTGGTTGGTTTCCTAATAATGTTAAATTTGAATTTGTTAGAGTTTTTGGAAATAGAAATATCAAAGAAATTGATAGTGTTGTTCGACTCTTTTTCTATTTTAAACGAAATGTTATTTATAGAAATTAAAATTGAAAGAAATTTATTCAACTGGCGGTCTGTACCTACCCAAACACAAAAGACATCGTCTACACATCTTTTCCAGGTATGAACACATTTTATTAATGAGTTTTTCAGGCCGAAAAGTTTGTTTTCGAAATCAGTCATAAACATTTCGGCTAACACCGGAGATAAAGGCGACGCTATAGGGAGTCCGTCCCGTTGACTGTAAAAGCTTTTATTAAATTTAAAATAATTTTGTTCTAAACAAAGTTGTATTAAAGATTAAAGACATTAAATCGTTGTTTATAATATTCAAAAGGTCTACGATGGGTACCGATGTGAAAAAACTATCAACATCAAAGGAAACCAACTTCCTGAGAAAACTTACCATAGTAATGTATATTTTTCTTCACACCATCAGAAAGTAGATATTTCAATGAAGAAAAAGCCCACCAACGTTTTTAAAAAAGCAGATATTTTGACGTGAGAATTTTCGATTGAAAATTAGGGTGCTTTTTTCTATATTAAGTAAAAATAAGGTGAAAAAAAATAAATATTTCAAATAAAAAAAATACAGCGTGTTTGGGACATAAATAGGTAAGTTTTCAACAAATTTCGTGAAAGAAAAATGTTTTTTGTAAAAGATAAAAATAAAAAAACAAAAAGTTAGTTATTTGAAATTTTCACATAAATTTTAAGGTTATGTGAAAAAAAAAGTAAATACAAAAGTTGTAGATCTTTTTATTACCTACAACTTTACCATTTAACTTTTTTCCATAAGACTTGTAGTTTTTCCGGAAATCAAGGAAAACCGTTTATTCCCCTTAAAAACTCAACCCCTTCCCCTTCCCGACCTCAGATCGCCCATAAATTATTTTTCCTTTCATTTCTGTTATATTCTCTTCCTTTACCAATGAGTTTCATCCTACTATACATTTTTTTCACTTTTTACTATTTTTGAAGGCTTCAGCACTGGTCTATAGTTTGGGACACTCTGTAGTAATCGAGATAAACCAATTCCGGAATGTTTAACTTCTTAAGCTTTTTGATATTATTTTACTTTAAAAAAAATCTGAGATTACAATGGCAACCTCCTGTCGTCCCTGAATTATGCCACTGTCTTTAATTCAAAACCAACTCCTTTAATATAGCAATTCCCGAAATTCTTTAAAATACTTACCTTCTCCACTATTATCTTACTCTTGTAACAATCTGTCAATTCCTCTATATACATCAGAAGCTTTTGCTTCTCGAAGAAACGAAAAATCAGTTTGAGATTTTTACACAATAAGCTACAGTAAAGATTTGATCCAAAGACGGAAATAATAGGTAGATACTTAAAGTTGTAAATATTATTTAGTTTTGTTTTCACTTTAGCCCGTTTCCAATAGTTTAAGAACCACAAAAAGGAACGACTGCCAACTGTTAAAAACTTAAGGGTGCGTTCATGAATGTAACAAATAAACGTTAAAAAAAAGAGTTTTTGAATTAAAAAAATTATGTAATAAAATTGAAAGTTGTTTCTTACCTTCAAGCTGGTCCTGCGTGAGTCGACGTTTGCTGAGGTGAGACCTACACATGATTTCGAAAAGGATCTACCTAAAGATCCACCCGGGACACGTGGCTTACTCCTAACTCTCACATAATGCTCTAAGGTCGATCTAGCATAAGAATGTGCAAAATCAAAATAAGAATAAAAAGCAATGCAGGAAACACTTATATCAGGCATTCTATGTTTTCACAGGCTCCAAGCAAAATATTTTTTTAAAAACATTTAACGTTAATTACCTACGTATCAAAGATAATTTTTAAAGGGGTAACTATTTATGTAGGTATAACTTTAAATAATTTACACGAATTTTTGCTAAAAGGGTATATATGTACATTGGTGTAATTGTAACATAGATAAAAAATTAACAATGAAGTAGGTACATCAACCAATTAGAAATAGCAAGATTATTTTATTTGAACAACAATTATAAAGCACCATGCAACAATCATTGTAACAATTAATTAACAATAAATAACATAAAATGTGCTCTATGTGTTGGGTGGCAGTGCGGTATAAAAAGCGACAACATAAAACATAGAATACGTCATACGTGTTTCCTGGGATGGTGTTTTATAAATAAATTAACTACTACATATTTATATAGGTACCTACTATTATGTACAATAATAAAAAAATTTAATTAGATATTATTTTTGTGTAAAATAAATATATTTCAATTTTTGTAGCCACTATGTATTTTTGTTTAATATACAGGGGTGTCTCAAAATTCTGTGGACATCGAGCAACTTAGACCAGTGCTGAAGCCTTCAAAAATAGTAAAAAGTGAAAAAAAAAATTATAGTAGGATGAAACCCATTGGTAAACGAAGGGAATATAACAGAAATGAAAGGAAAAATAATTTACGGGCGATCTGAGGTCGTGAAGGGGAAGGGGGTGAGTTTTTAAGGATAAAAAACGGTTTCTCTTGATTTCCGGAAAAACTACAAGTGTTATGGAAAAAAGTTAAATAGTAAAGTTGTAGGTAATAAAAAGATCTACAACTTTTGTATTTACACTTTTTTCACATAACCTCAAAATTTATGTGAAAAAATCAAATAACCAACTTTTTAGTTTTTTATTTTTATCTTTTACAAAAAAACTTCTTTTTTCACGAAATTTGGTGAAAAGTTACCTATTTATGTTCCAAACACGCTGTAATTTTTTTGATTTGAAATATTTATTTTTTCACCTTGTTTTTACTTAATATCGAAAAAGAACCCTAATTTTCAATCGAAAATTCTCACGTCAAAATATCTGCTTTTTTAAAAACGTTGGTGGGCTTTTTCTTCGTTGAAATCTCTACTTTCTGATGGCGTGAAAAAAATATACATTAGTATGGTAAGCTTTTTTCAGGCAATGTAAGTTTTCACCAAATTTCGTTAAAAAACAAAAAATTTTTGTAAAAGATAAAAATAAAAACTAAAAAGTTGGTTATTTGAATTTTTCACATAAATTTTGAGGTTATGTGAAAAAAGTGTTAATACAAAAGTTGTAAATCTTTTTATTACCTACAACTTTGCTATTTAACCTTTTTCCATAAGACTTGTAGTTTTTCCGGAAATCAAGGAAAACCGTTTATTACCCTTAAAAACTCACGCCCTTCCCTTCCCGACCTCAGATTGCCCGTAAATTATTTTTCCTTTCATTTCTGTTATATTGTTTCTTTTTCCAATGGGTTTTATCCTACTATAATTTTTTTGGTTTCAAAAATTATCGACCCTGGGCTAACTATAGCTTCCTGGGATAAAAATACGTCCATATAACCGCATTTATTTATATACCAAATTGTATCGTCTACTTGTGAAGGGGTGGCAAAGGTAAGAAAAAAAATATTTTGTTTTCGATTAATCAAGAATTCTTTATACAATTATAATAATATATGTCTATAGGGGTACTAACTTCCTGAAGTACAAATGAATTAAATTAAACTACGACAAGGGTGTAAACCACCCCCATCCTTAGATATCATTGTTATGAACTTTTCAGGAGAGTTGATTAATAACTTTAATTTTTTTTAAGAAGGATACATGTTTTAGGCTCATTTTCTGTCTCTTATTAAAAATCGATATCTGTAACAGTTTCAGAGAAAAAAAGTTTCTTGCATCGAGAATTTCCGATGAGAGTTTTTAGTAAGTACAGTTTTCGAAGATGCACCGTGCTATTTACATAAAATTTGATATGAAGACTACCCTAAGGAGATACTTACTTCTGACATGGTCATAAAGTTAATGACGATACGATAAATGCAATTAAATCGACTTATTTTCATTCCAGGAAACTGTGATTGCTCTATGAGACACCCTGTATGTGCCTGGTAAGGGTGAAATAGTAGGGTGTTTTATTTTTCCATTACAATGGTGTGTATAAAAAATTTCAGTGTGATGGTGATTTTTGAAACAAGTAAATTTTGAATTAGTAATAACGTCTGGATGTGAATGTGAATTGTAAAGAAAAAGGGACTTAAAAATCACAGTATTCATTTATTTATTCAAACAAACAAACAATGAACACTGCCCTTGTTTAAATTTATATTTGATTATAGTACACATAGTGTTCGTTTTTTTTTTAATTTTAAATTATCGATAAACAACGATTAAAATTAATTTACAAAATACAAGACAATAAAAAAAGTTGCAAATTCAAAAACATCCACGCGCTGTCAATAAGAAAGGCAAAAAATGTTTTTCAAATAATTTGATTGGTTACGTTTTAGCACCATTAAAATATTTGTATTTATCACAACCATCTTAATTTACATTACCTAAGCAATTATCATTACTATTATTATTTATTATTATATATGTATAACAATAGTCTAAGTTTTCCCTCAAAATTAACAATAAATATTCACATTTATTTTTTAGGCAGCCTCCAGTACGTCCTACAAAAGAAAAATAGCTTTATGTAGGTACTACTTATTATAGACGGACAAGGGTGACTAGATTCATTGGAGGTTGGAGGTTATGCTATAATAAGCAACATAAGATCTGTTTTACATAGTATAAGTATAAATATGTAACCCAGTTTTAAAACTGCCTAATCAAAAGTTCTATTCGGTGAAATTAAAAATTCAAATAAAAAGTATAATGTATGAGAGGCAAGTTGATGTCGGCGTACATTTGCACATTTGGTACCCTTGGTACCGGTAGATTAAAGTGACTATTACCAATATTATGCAGATGCAACGTGTGCCCGCACTGAATTTAATCTTTTTAAGATTGCAAAAGGAATATCAATGTGTTACAAGTGCGCGCTGGTCCTTTAATTGAATGAAACATGAAACAGTGGCGCACACAAGAGAATGTAAGCTAAAGGGGTTGATGTAACACGGATACTTACTATAATAATACCAAAAAGTTATGTCTCACAAGCGGCTTCAAGGATTTTGATAAACTTTTGTAAAGATCAGAAACACTGCAATGGGCTCACATATTTCCTAATAGTAAAGTAAAGACCCTATGTACTTCTATAATTAAATGAATACAAATTTCCAAGATAGAGGCTTTTATATAGGGCTAAATACAGTTTAAAGTGGTCCCGTTTGTGAATTTATCCGAGCGAGGTTCATAGAGTTGCTTCAAAGCCTGTTTTCTGTGACCGCTTTGGTATTAAATCTTTGACCAATGTATTTTAGGACCTAACCATCAATAAAAGTAGAAAAATTATTTTTTTGTCAGTTACTGCCTCTATATTTATTGAAATTTTGTCAACTGTCTCCTGGCTACTTAGTAAACATTAGAATCACTTTTATCCCCTCTGTCAACCTGAAATTATATGTGTGCGCCCTTGTTGTAAAACGTGTTTCAAAATGTATTTTCTCCGTTTACTTACTTATTTTATTTACATAGGAAAAACTTGAAAAGATTAATTGTGTGGACGAGATGTAGATGGTTAATTAAGATATAGGTATTTGATAAATTTGCTAATAACGAAAGAGCTTCTTTCTAATCTGCCTATCTATAATATAGATACTTTTTTGGTATTATACATGTTTGTATATTATATTTGGTTTTTGTGGGTTTCATATAAATATTTTAGGTGCTTCGTTAATAGTTTCTTTTTAGTAAAAAAATAGGTAGGTACGTAGATATATTTAGCGAGAGGAAAATTATTCATAGGTATTAATTACTGATGCAAGCTTTTAAAATTTGTAGATATATTTTAGTGTAACAGTATAATTTTTAAAAGCAAGATATGTTCCGTTAAAATTTAATGATATAACGCATAAGTTTGCGTCTATACCAATTATAGGATATTCTTTTTTTTTATAATACTTTCTTCCCTTTTGAAGGTACAAAGTGGAAAAATAAAAATAAAGGTACAGATGAGATGAGGGCACTATAAAAATATTGATAATTTTTCTTAAAATTTTCAGTAGGTAAATATTGACGAAATATTTTGATTAATAGATAATATACAGGCGCAGGCTTCAGTGGCTGCTACATTCAGAAGTCGTTGTTTTTCTGAATTTGAATTATGTTAAGTATCAGAATCCCAACGTTTTGGCACCACCAAAAATGGTCTTATTATCGGTTAATAGGGAAAAATGTCGTTACACCACAGGGTTAGAGATGAAAATTGGAAATAATGGTAAATGTTTGAGGTGAGTGTTGGTCGAAAAGTTGAAAACGGTTGGAGAGGGTGTGGAAGAGGAAAATAGAAAAAAAAATGTAACTTAATCCAACCCAACCCAACCCTAAGGTTGAAGCACATTTTCAAGTACAAAGCATTAAAACTATGTCCAGTTTTAATCCCAATTTCCTTCACTTATTTTCTCGTTTAACCGAACACTAGACTCAAATTAACTTCAAAGAAGACCTGAAAAGGTGGTAACGAAACATTGTTGGTATTTGCGTAGCAATTAAATCGTTTGGGGTGCAGAAAAGCAATGACTTCCAATTACTAACTCGTAGAAACAGAAGATATTTTTATATACTTTAATTTTGCAGTGAAATTATTATTAAAATAATTAATTTTGAAGATTGACTAAAATATTTTACCTTTAATGATTAAAATACTCTATTGTAAACATAATTAAAATCCGTTTTTGCAGTTTCACAATTTTCGACAAATTAATATTGAAATTTGTAATAATTAGATACATAGAATGGTATTCAAATTTATGTGATAATAAAAAAATTTGAAACAAGAAAAAAATAATTAATTTTCATTCTATTTAGGGCTTGAGATAAGTAGGAAATTTCTGAAAAGTCTCCCGGTTATTAAATTTTTATACCGAAAAACTAAAATAAAAATATATAAAAAGCACGTCAAAGAAACTTTGTTAGATTACTTAGTTAATCATCTTTTGTCCTTATAATCTTTCTAACCTATTGTGAACGAATTAAATTTAATTTAATGCTATATTATACAGGATGTTTAAAAATATGAAATACCAAAACCCCTTACGAAGATTGCAGTAGGTAAATTGAGTAAAAATTTTTCAGAAAACAATTTCATCCTCGGTGCAACGGTCGAAATGTTCAAGTCCGTAGTATTTGGCAAGCTGGCGCGGCACGAACGATTCTTGGCGGGTACGGCCGCTAACCGTGTCGGGCTCTTCCGCGAATCGTTTATGTCTAAGGATGTCATTGAGAGCTACTTTATTTGCGTATATTTTCTTCCCAGTTCATCAAATTATTTACTGTGATTGGTCTTCGCCTTCTCTATTTTACGGAAAAATGAAATTCATCCTAAGTTATAAAAATTACCCCTTACAAAATTTTGCAAACACCGTGTATAATAATATGCACCGTTCACTAATAAATTAGACAAAGAATGTAGTTATAATTTAAAATGTAAGTAAATATTACGTACGTATGTTTATACAAAGAACATCAACTAACGTCGAATAACGATCATCGGTAGGTAGTATTTTTTTTTGTTATGGTGGCATTATTGATTTATTTTATTTACTGTGTTTCGACAGCACTCTAGTAGCTTCAGCTTGTAGTTCTTCCATTTGGCAGAAAATAACATACCTAGCGGGTAAAATGAGCGCTTCCAGTTCAGCAGTTAGATGGCGTCGTATGATGTTTTTGCTCGTGGGTATTCCCAGTGCGGTGGCCATAGTGTCACCGTTAAAGGACGGTTCCAGAACGACTAATCCTCCGTGAACGCCGCTATCTGGAACAAAGGATTAACTTCATGTTAAAGTCAGAACTGGAGAGATAAACTTCACGTTTCACGGGAATTAATGTACATTGTACGTATATACCTACAGTTATAAAGACGGTAGGTAGATTTCTTTAAGGTAAAAAATATAAAAACTTAAAAGACGGATTAACATCACATTTCGACTGAGCTTTTAGTGTAGCGAAGGCAATAAACAAGGGGCGTAGTATTTTTCAAAGATTTATTAATACTGGTGCACCTTAACACCCGTCCAAATCAGGTAGTTCTTTAATGACACACTTCCATTCCTGTCAAAAGTTTATTACTAGCCAATAGTGAATTTTTCAGTACGTATTGGAAAAATGTTTTAAAAAATTAGACCTACGTATTTGTTTTATACTACCTATCTTACTGACTACCGATTAATTTAATCTAACTGTACTTTTAGAGGATTAGTTAAGGTTATGGTTGTCTTAAGTATTTAGTTTCTTTTTGTCAATCTTAAATTCGTACTACTGAAAAAATGAACTATTGACTAATGCAATGACACGAAGTTATATGTTAGATATTTCTTACTTTGATTAAAATGGTAAAAAGGAGTAGTTGAATCGTCTAATAGATCCCCTTATCACTTAGGGGTATGAAAAATAGATAGTTCTCGATTCTCAGATCTATTGAATATGCATATAAAATTTCATAAAAATCGGTCAAGCCGTTTCGAAGGAGTATAGTAACTACATTGTGACACGAGAATTTTATATATTAGAAGTAACTATTTCTTTATTTTCATAAACATAAAGTGCAGTACAGTTCACATCAGTGGTATTATTATTTTAATCAACTTGGTGTTCATTACAACAACAAAAAAACTTACACTTACTGCTTAACAACTATTAGACAGTGCCTAGCTAAATATGGTCTTTCTAAAAACAAAAACAAAAAAAGGCAAACAAGTTTCAATTAAGAAAAAGGTTAAACTTTACCGATAGACCACTACAAAAATTAGAATAATACATCAAAAGTCTACCATAAATCTTATAATACAAATTTGCATCAGTGCAAAAAGAAATAGGTTCATAATTCCCAGGCATGAACGAAAAGAAAATAAAAATAAAAAGAATAAAATAAAATTACCGCCCTTCGTTTTCTTTGATTTAATATTTTCCTTAATAGTCTTACAACCTTTTCCATCCTCCTTAATTATCCTCATACATTCTTCGTGACTTTACTTTCCACACATCCCTCCAACACATGCATCAAAGACTTTGTACTCCTTTCACATATTCTGCATTCTCATTCATTTTCTCATCATCATTGATTCAATACTCATACTCCCTATATTCATTCCCCATCCTAAACTTCGGCAATATCCCAATGCCTCTTTTTTTTGCCAAATAGGTTCATCGGCTGCATTTCTCCCTGCTAATACTCTCTTTAAAAAATATCTATTAACCTTCTCGCATACCTCGAATTACGTATTTTTTTTGAATTCTCTCCTTTGCTTAGTTCCTTATACCTTACTCTTACCTTTTCTCCTACATTTATTCTAATCTTTCTACAATCATCCAATTTTTTGTTCAAACAGCAGTCTCTTTAACATGTTTTCCCTTATCAAAAGATATCAATTCCTTTTTCCTATCTGCAGCGCTCTTTTTCTCCAAAGTTTCCTTCTGATATTTCCTTCTTCTAACCTGTCTAGTTTTCTTTAATAATTAACAACTCTTTTTAACGATAAATGAAAAAACACGGCTTTGTCCTTTTAATGCCACTTCAGCCATCGTACCACATTTTATTTATCTTCTCACTATGTAGTCTGATATGTTCTTATCTAAATTTGATGTCCATTTTATGTATGTATCGTATTTTTTGTACACTCCCTTCACTTTTACCTTCCACCCCCACACTTCAACCCGATAAAATAACATACCCCTAACTCTTACATTAAAAAGCATTATCCTTCTACCCCAGTCTTCATTACAAAGTTTTTTTCTTATTCCCACATTCTTCCCATAATTGCATTCGCCTTCGTCACTGAATCATCTTTATGGTTGTCACTCATCTTACGAGGGCGGATCAAATATAAACGAGCTTTTTAAATTGAGCGCCGGATAGTTGTTCAAGGTGCATACGGGCGTTAGCAACTTGAAGAGGGGATATTAGGGGACTCGGAAACGACTCGTCGTATTGCTGTGTTTGTTTGGTTAGTAGCTATCACAATGAGTGAGAAAGAAATGTATAGCAGCGTTGCGCAACGGATTATTATTAAGTTTCTTACACGTGAAAACGTGAAACCAGCTGAAATTTTGCGCAGATTGCTAGCACAGTTCGGAAATGAAACGCTTTTGTGGCAACGGGTAAAAGTTTGGTGCAAAGAATTTAACGAAGGGCGTAATCGTGTCGAAAATGTAAATCATCCTCATCGTCCGCGCACCAGCATATCGCCGGTTAACATTGCACGCGTTAGAAACCTTATTGAAGGGGACCACCACGCCACTGTGCTTCAGATATCTGTTGAACTCGGCATCGGATATGAGAGTGTCCACACAATCATAACGAAAAACTGGGGATTCCGAAAACATTCAGCTCGTTGGGTCTCAAAGTTTCTGAGTGAAGACCAAAAAGCTGCTCGAGTTCGCATCGCAGCTTTAACGCAGGCCCAAATCAGTGAAATGCACTAGACTCAGTCGGAGCACCATCCATATAGCCCACACTTATCCCCTTGTGATTTCCACATGTTTGGGCCCCTCAAAGAATCACTAGGAGACGAGCGATTTCAGACTGTTGAACATGTGAAGGTGTTTGTGCGCAACTGGATAGACTCCCGCCCTGCTTCTTTTTATGAAAACGAGATGAAAAAACTACCAATCCGTTGGGAAAAAATTTATAATCAATGTTTTATGAACAAAGGCTCGTTTATATTTGTTCCATACTCGTATATCCTTTAAATATGCGTATTTTCAGTTTCTACCTTTACCCCTTTCCAACTTATCGCAACCACGTTTTTACTCTTTCTTCCTGTTTTTCCCCAAAAAACAGTGATGATTTTCCATTTATGTCAATTTTGATCATTGACTCAATCCTATTTTTGCCTTGCAACATATAATAACTTAACTTTTTCAATAATTAGGTCTTGCCAATAAAAGATTGGCTTGCGAAGATATGCATAGCAAATTAAAAAAATAAAGAAATGTATTTTTTATGCAGCATGAGTGCGTGCACAATGTCCAGGGAAAATTTTGTATTAATTGGATGGATAACAATCATTACTATTATTGCTGCAGGTTGATTGCGTTTTTGTCTTTCTTGAGCTGGACCAAAATGGGGTCAAAATAAATATAACTTTTAAACGAGGAAGGTCATGATCTCCTCTCCGAACTTAATAACCTCTGTAGATGTTACTTTAGGTTTGATTGCTTCACTAATGAGATATTCAGTTGCGTAGTTTGAAAAACTGTCTTCAAAATAGCCTTCACAGGTCATTCAAAAGAAAAATTTAATGATCCACTTATACTAAATTGTGCGCTCTTTCCGAATTTGTGACCATCCAAGTAACCTTAAAGATTAAGTTAAAAGTAAAAATATAGGCTACTATCCTATGCCCTTCGAACCCTGCAACTTTTGTAGAGACCATTTTTTGATTATTTAACGAATGTTCTAGTCAAAAATATTTATTTAAATAACTATTTATTTCACACTATTTCTATGCACTTTTGTCTATCGCTTATCGTTTTGATTCGCGTATGGATGCTTTCTCACAACTCTGTCCCGGCCCAAAGATGATCATTTTAAATACTCCTTTCGAACTTTTTAGATAATTTCTCAAAGAAATCCTGATTGTTCCCGAATGATCAATAATAATTAGAAAGACGTCGATAATTCACAGAAATGTTCATCTTACTTGTCGCTGGAGAAAGATTTATAGCTTGAATATAATATAAATTATCAATAAATTTTCACAATCAATTTATTTAATTATGTACGTGTACATTTCACCAAATATTGTTTTTGAAAATCTACTCCTTGTTTTTTATTAATTAGGTGTTGAAGGAATATAAAATATTGTTTAAAATCCCTACCTTTTAAATTGTCAGCATACTCCCCTAAATCAATGTTTCGGGCCCATCGAATGAACCGTTGATTTGTCCAAACTAAAGGATCAGCGTCCACATTCTCGCATTGATGTCTTCTAACTGCTAAAGCCTGAAAAAAATTAAAGTTTAAGTTATTTAAGCATATCTAACTTGTTAAATTGTTTTTCTTTTTCAAATTTGGGGGCCTATTTACGTGTTTGAAAGTTTAAAATTAATATCTAGCTATAAAAATAAAATTAAAACCTATCCAATTACGAAAAAAATATATATATTTTGTGTATTTTCACTTTACAGTCATGAATTTTACAATAAATGCAACCCCTATGGATGAAACCGATTTTTTCGACTGTAAACAGTTAAATTACATTATCGATAGAAACAAATTAAAAATCTGTATCTTCTTAAATACCTAATTACATTTTAACAGTTTAGAGAAATGCTCTCGAATTAAAATAAAGGTTTTCGTATTACATAATGTGAGCTTTATTAAAACAAAAAAACATTTGTATTACATTTTATAGTGATTCTAAATATGACCTGGAATTTTTCCTTAATTGCTAGTGTACAGGTAGATACAAACATGTTTTTTCAAAAAAGGAACACTCTGTATACCTATATTGAAATATTTGAATTTCCCTCTTAAAAAAAAAAAAAAAAAATTGATCTTCAACCGGTAAGCAGTAATTAAAAAATAAGAAATTAAAATCGGTATCTATTTAATTTAAGTTAATAAGAAGTTGGACTTCAACATTAATACCTAGTTATTAATTATCCCTATTTTTAATTAATGTCTTACCTGTCTGTCGTATTTAATTATTCGCAGTAAGTGAATGCCATGGACAATCGAAGCCTGATGAAACTTCCTCGTAACGCCCAAATATTTTTCTAATTCTTTCTTGCTAAGATGCTCCAACATCCTTGCGTCTACCAGATTCGCTGCAAAACTTTCCGAGTACTATAGAAATATAGAGAAACTTTTTTAATTAAAGTGCATGGGTATCAGAGAAGTGTAATTATTACAGAGATTATGTTTGTGTTCCTATGTCTAAAGCACTCTTTTATGATTTAATACGAATAGAGGAAAAAAGAAAAAAGATCATTGAATGTAAGAACTATCTTTTATTCATTTTTTTTTTTCATATTTCCCCTTAATAATCGAGAATGTGCAGAATGGAAGTCAATATAAGAGTAAAAAATTTCATTTTTTAAAAAATCAACACCGACGTTTCGCTTTTAAATCAAGGCTTCTTCTAATTCTTTTTTCTTTTAACAGTATGCACTTCTTAAAGATAGCTGTGGTTGGATTAAGTTGCACTTATTAGAAATTTAGTTTTGCACAACTGTGAGAGTCAAAAATGTGTGTACAGTAAAATTACTCTAGGATGGTCTCCGGGATTACTAGTTCTTAAGATGCGCAATGGCAAAAGGTAACGCCGTGCTGGCGATAGCCACAGAGACGCATTTGCATGCTTGGTTTGAAGCAGAGTACTTGTCAGGGCGCATACTAAATCGCCCGACTATTCATTTAAAAATGGTCGAAATATTTTATATAATTATTATATTTTAAAGAATATAAAAGCTGACAATATAGTGTTCAAAATGCTACGATATTAACACGTTTCATTACTGAAAGGTTATCTATGTATTATAATTTTGGGTACATAACAGTATCGGGAGATTCAGGTATTAACTAAATTAACGACTACCGGAGAGGAGACATCAAGCACCCCTGTCATAAAACTAGTATATTTATTTGTCGTAATTTGTCGAGCGTTGATTGCAGTGGCGGCTCGTGGTCGAATACGAAGGGGGTTCACAAAGTTAATAACATGTAGGTAATATCAGAACATGAAGCGTATTTCACGATGTTGTAAATGCACCGCAGGCGAAGATTTTTAATATTTTTAGGAGAAACAAATACTTATGGCATTTAATAACACAATAAATAAAAAACTTACGTTTACTTATACAGGAAATCCATTCGTCTATGTTTTGAATTAGCAAACACACTCAACAAGATTACCGGCAAAAATCAGGCACGAAAAGCAAAATAATGCGTTTAATTTATTACACCCACACAACCACGAAGTTTTTTTTATACTGTTCTACTTTAAACACACGTTTCAACTTTTTATTTTTTTAGGTACACTCTTGTGTCAGCTGTAGTTTTGGGCGAGGTCGACCCCTTTTCTTTATTTCGAAACGATTTTGAAAATTATTTGAATTTTCTTTAATATATTTTACCGAACACGACTCCATCATTTAAGTAATATTTTAATTAACACGTATTGTGCAATAAATTGTGCGTCATTTACAATTAGTGGACTTTGAACTCTGAAATCTGAACATGCTTCTAAACATAATTTTTTTACTATCGGTTTCTACCAACACTAGCTTCCAGAGCCTTTAAAAATGACTCGTACTGGACATTTTCACCAGGTGGCAGGCTGGCAGGCTAACCGAAGTTGAAAACCCTGGCAGAATGTCGGGTAACCGTGCAGACGTAGCACGACATTATTCCGGCTGATTCCGGCTTCTCGTGCAGTGCACCTAAACGCTGTATGTTGAGTGTATTTTATCTTCCATTTCACGCGTCCTACTACCTCTCTCTCTAACACATGGACATCACACGGAGTATCGCTCTCGTGATATGTTCAGAATCAAAACTTGAACCAAAAAAGTTAGGTGAAGTCGTCAGCGACACAACAAAAATTTAAATATTTTCTATGGGTTACGGGTTGGTGTTTTGTAACTATGAACTATGAAATGGTAAAAGAGATGTATATTATACGATAATCATCAATAATATAATAAATATTAAAAGGATAAAATTATATGGTGTAACTAGTTCAATTTTTAAGGGTGTTCACTGAACAAATGCACCTACAGTAAAACCGCCACTGGTTGATTGTATCTTTCTTTCTCCGAATGCGTTCTCTTTCTTTCTTCTACGCCGACTGTAAAATCTTAAGAGCTCATCTTAGAGTAACCAAGCTGTAGCCTGGAACTAAATGTACAATGTGAAATCTCACAGGGCACCGAACTGAGGCCTATACTATTTATAAACAGTTTGCCTAGCGTGGTCCTAAAGGGGGATATTCAGGCCTATTCTGTAACTCCAAATCGAATAGAGATGCTTGAAATCGAATAGAAGTGGTGGGGTAGAATAGAAATTGTACGGAATCGGTATTCTGTAACTCCTCGAATAGAAATGTAAAGTCGACCATCGAAATATGACATTTCGACTGCATGGAAGCTGTCGAAATCGTTATTTCGATGGTAGAAAGCTCTTCGCACATGCGCCTTCTGCTTAAAGTGATTCTTAAGGCAGTGTGAATTTCTCTACCTGCTAAGGGTTTCACTGGACATCTGGTTTACCCTTGGGTACGTCACTCTCAATTCTCGGTATTCAACACAAATTTGCTTTATTAGTTCGGTTAGGTTAAAATAACCAACTGTCAGATGGTTACTAAGGCCCATATTCGCATGAAAAATGCAGTGTTGCCGCGTTTTTCACCTAACGTCTTATAGAAATCATAAATTTCGATTGTCGCGTCGTCTACTTTAGTTACAGAATACCAAAAATCGACGTTGAAAGACGCAGTAGAAGTGGGTACATTACGATCTCTCCACATCTCGATTCGATGCCTACATTTCTATTGAGTTACAGAATAGGCCTGATTGTTTCATTAACGGACGGACGAGCGGGTGGACTGAGTGGCCTAATCTTATGATCAGGATGAAAGGGTTTTTCTGTATTAAATAATAAAATAATTTAGAAAACTTTTAGAATCAGTGGTAATATCTGTAATATTTGTGACTTACGCCTGCAATAAATAAATAAAATAAAAAGAAATATTAATCCTGTTGTTATCCACGAGTGTCGCACGAAATGATTGATACGGCCAGCATCATCTTTTATATCATACTTTTGATAGCCGAAATGTGCGGAAAATTGTAATAATACAATAAATATTATTTATTAGATTACATGAAATGATCTGTGGTACATGTCCAGAATCTTAAATAAATTTATGGTACACATCCTGAATCTTAAAAAACACTTGAATAATCTTTCTCGCACTTTAATGGCAAACTTCAGAAATATCACAGGATAGTTCAAGGATCTCACGAATCTCTTGGTGCATGTTATGAATCCTAGACACACGTAAAGATTTAAAGGGGTACTTAAAGAATTTATGGCGCCTATAAAGACTCTTACGTGGTACTTTTAGAATCTTATGTCACACACATAATAGGTACTAGGGCGTACTTCAAGAATATCATAGTATACTTCAAGAAGTTCACATCACTTTCACGAATTTCAAGGTGTACTTCAAGATTCTGACACCACATTGCAAGTAGGTATCTCATTTCAAGAATCGAACACAACTGTTCAATATTATCAGACACCTATAAATCACAAGGCTCATTTCTAATAATAAGTCATTCTTCTAGAATCTCGCATTACATGTTCAGAATATCAAGTTACACCTCTTGAATTTCATGATGCAGTTCAAGAATCTCACGGTACACATCAAGAAACTTTCGCAAATTATGACAACATTTTCACGATGCACATTTCAGAAATCGCATTGTATATTTCATGTGTCTCAGACAAACATTTAATCTACATTCTCCAAGATTTTCAAAAGACACGCTTCAAGTATTTTACGTTTTTCTTATAGAATTCCGCACTACATTTAAAGGGTATCACGCTACAAGTATCTACATCATGTTACATCGTCATAATTCAAGATATACTAGCTGTGCCCGCGACTTCTTCCGCGTGGAAAAGTGACTTTTGGCAGCATTTTTAATTTTTTAGGCACATATATACATTAAAATAAGCTATTTACAGTATTTTACTGCAAATAGCTTATTTTAAGTTCATTTTTATACATGACGTTTTTATTTTTTTCATTTTTTGCCAAAACATACCTAAAGATTTTGCGGGTTTGATCTGGGCCGTAAGCCTTTCTGCCGACGTCATCGCACAAAAACTTTCATCCCTTATTTTTACCCCCTTTATGGTAAAATTTTTACAAACTTTGAATGTCGTATTTATATCTAATCAAAAACCTAAAAAATTAGTTTGAAGCTTCTAGTTTTAAAAATGACGTAATTTCCATACAAACTTTCATCCCCTATTTCAACCCCTTACAGCCTTCTTTCCTCATTAGAAAGTAGCGTATATCCCTTCTCAGGCTCTAGACTATCTCTGTACCAAATTTCATTTAAATCGGGTCAGTAGTTTGAGCGTGATTGCGTAATACACAGACAGACAGTTACTTTCGCATTTATAATATTAGTATGGAGTATGGATTTTTAAGAACTTTACGGTACACTTTAGAAATCTCATATCACACTTCACAATTCTTAAGGTGCACTTCAAGAATTTAAAGCTCAGGCACACGAAAATAATTTAGAGGCATTCTTCAAGATTCTGACTCAAGCCACACTTTAAGAATACCACTATACAACTTTATACTTCAAAAAAATATTTTGTATTTCAAGAATCTCACGGTACACTTTAATTCTACAGAATGCTTCAAGAATATAGCGACATACATCAAGATTTTCATAGTCCACTTCGAGAATCTTACGTAACTTTATTGAAATTTATTATAAGAATCTCAAACAAACAGTCTAACAGCAATCTTCTAGATTCTCAAGCCAAACTGTATAAGTCTAACGGAGTAAATACTTCTAGAATCTCACGTTAGGTACTCTTTAAAAATATCAGAATCTCATGTCACATTTTAAGTATTTTAGACAAATATAAATAATATAAAGGCATTTTTTATTATTCTCATGGCACATTTTAACAATTTCACTTAATTTTTTTAGAATCCCATGACATTTAAAAGTCTTATGGTAGATTTCAAGTCTTTATTACACTTTACGAATTGTACGATATTCTTCAAGAATATAACGGCATATTTCAATAGTCTTCAAGATTATTAAGGCTCATTTCGAGAATATAAAGACATATTTCATGATTCTTACGGCACATTTGAAGGATTTTACGTCACACTTTTAGAATCCCACGTCCTACTTTCAGAATATCCTCACGTACTTCACCAATCTTACGGTACACATAACAATCTCACATCACACTTCACAAAAACATGGCGATCTCATGAATCTGACGCCACATTTCCAGAGACTCAGGTGCATAAATAATTTGACAGTATTCAACAAGATTCTCAAGTCACACTTCAAGACTCTAATTACTTACAGATTTTTAGAGCACATTTTAAGGATCTTACATCATACTTCTAGAATTTCATATTACATTTTAAGAATATCTTGTCATAGTATCACATTTAAACAACGTTATGGTGTACTTTAAGAATCTCACAGCATATTTGATGAATTGGCATAGTGGTTGAGAGAAAACTTATGAGTGGGCCACACATAGCAGTTATATATTAAAATGAATTTTTATTTTTTGTTGTTACATTATTACTATTTATTATTAATTACATTTATAAAAGTTCAATTTCATACGTTGGACAAACACGTACGTAGAGTTCCGTTTTATCATTTACCAATTCTGATTTGAAAAGTAAAAAGCAGCATTTACCGCTCCAAATAAAAGTTTCGTGAGGCAGTGGAGGATGCTTACGGAAACTAGATTATATAGAAGTTGTTTCATTTATTTATTCTTCTTTCCACCCTCGGCAGGCTGAAACTTTTCAGCTCCGCAATGCAAATTATAAAGTTTTAATGAAAGCCGTATACATGCTCAATAACTGTACCAGTTTTAAAATTAAGGTTTCATTATTTACAAGCGAATTCAGCGGCTAAAAATAAATGCTTTAGGATACGCAGTTTGTCGGGGATAAACATTTTGTTTCGGGAACTCCTTCAATACAAAAGTTTGAAATGTATATTTAATAGCTAGTGCGGAAAGCTACGTTCCGTAAGGACTTCTAAACCATTTAAAAAAAAATACATTAGCTGGAAAATACCTGACCTGTTTTCAGTGTAGGTAATTTTGTTTTAGGCCGGTAATAGTCAACCTATGCATTTGAAATATGAATGATTGAGTTGAGTTGGCTTTAAATATCCATTGACGAATTTTTATTAGATACAATTAACGAACGGATGAAACCACCCTGTACTATGTCGTGGATAAAAATAGTTTGGTCATTCTTTTTAACGTCCTATTTCGTTAAATGGTTAAATGTTGCCACTGTTTCAATTGCCCTGCCGCAAACATTCTTTCATTTCCTCTTAAAAGCCTTAAAAGCTAACTTAGTCTTGCTTGATGCACTCGTTCTAAAAATGCAGTTTAAACTTCTTTTCTTGTTTTTAATTTTTACTGTCGTCTCCTTAAGTTACGAACAAGACCATCATCTTTTCAACTAGTTTGCACACAATACGAAACTTTTCCCTCAGGGAACTACCACTTAGCTGAATGAATCTAGAAATATCTTGGTTTACCAAAATTCAAGGCACTGAATAATACTGCTACGATTTCTGTAAGTAGGTACATTTTTTTTGTAACACGGCACATTCTTAAATATTAAATGGGATGTGCTCTGGAAATGTTTGAGGGAGTCAAGAGAAGTATTAATATAAAGATGTATTTATTTTTAATGAATGAAGTTCTGAAATTATTAAAATTTTACAGTTTCCCTTCAGGTTACTTTAATTTGTTAATTTTCCATGCTTTTATTTCTTTTATGAAATTCTTCTACTAATATATAAAATTCTCGTGTCATAATCATACTCCTCCGAAACGGCTTGACCGGTTTTTATTAAATTTTATATGCATATTCAATAGGTCTAAGAATCGGCTATTATCTATTTTTCATACCCCTAAGTGATAAGGGTGTCCACCCCTAACTTTTTATTTTAAATTTGTTTTAATTTTTTTATAAGGTGGCATTAAAAAATACATACAACCCTATATTTCACAATTTCTACCACCAACCCCCAATTTTTAATAGAGATATTAGTACTGTAATAATCTTCAACTTTCAGTGGTCTATAACTGATCAATTATTATCAATCGATTAGTCATCCCCGCCTGGCGTCTACTGATGTCACTACTCACCCAGCAAACAGCACGGAATGGGGATGAGAATGAAGCAGATTTTTTAGAATGTTACAGGGAGTTCAAATATGTTCTAAGAAGTAAAAGAATGTTTTAATATAACAGCAGCAATACCCGTTGCCCGGGTAAGAATATATTACACGTTTGATAGAACATTCTAGAATAATCGCGAATTAAGAACTATCCAGAACATCCCATAATGATTCAAAACATTTACTAACTTTTTTTACCATTCTGGAACATTCTTGAATGATCTTCAAGATTCTGGAACATTCTTGAACATCGCTATTAAATGGGGGTTGGTGGTAGAAGGATAAAAATTAGGGGTACATGTATTTTTTAATGCTAAATCATAAAAATAAAAATAAAAAATTTTGTCCAAAAAGTAAAAGAAAAATTTTTGGGGTGGGCCACCCTTATCACGTATGGATATGAAAAATTGCTAGTTCCCGATTCTCAGACCTACTGAATATGCATATAAAATTTCATAAAAATCGGTCAAGCCGTTTCGGAGGAGTATGGTAACAAACATTGTGACACGAGGATTTTTATTAGAACACTAGAATATTCAAATAGTCTGTTCTTTTTCATTTTTCGAAATCAGTTAAATTTCTTTTGGTCACTGTTCGCTCTTGTTTCCAATTGATCTTCACTCGACTGTATACACAATTTAACTGACAAAAAGTCACTGAATGTTGATTTATAGATCATCGTACATCGAAATTCCTAAACCCAGAACACTCTAGAATATTTAGATGTACATCACTTTGAAACGTAGATGTACACTTTTTGAAACTTTCTAGATCATTCAAGAAATTTTTAGAACTTTCTCGAACATTCTAAGTCGATAATAACAGTTTGCGCTCATTTTAGAATTTTTTAGATCATTTCAGAAATTTTGAGATCTTTCCGGAAGTCCTTATGACTTAAAAAAGGACAAAAATATTTCTTTTCACCTTTCTGCCACCTTCAATCACCCACTTCCACCCACCGCGACCAAACTCCCTTACTCCCACCTGGAGACCAAGGGGTATTTACCACCCGAACAGGAAGTTGATTGGAGTAGGTAGAGATAGAGAAAACCCTGTCTTTACGTACGAACATTAGCATTTTATATATATATTAAGATTTAGATTTAGATTTCAGAATGATTTGGCAATGTTCAAGAATGTTCCAGAATTTTGAAGATCATTCAAGAATGTTTCAGTGTTAAAAAAAGTTAGAGAATGTTTTGAATCATTATGGGATGTTCTGGATAGTTCCAAATTCGCTAATATTCTAGAATGTTCCATTAAACGTGTGATATGTTCCTACCGAGACAATGCCGGGTATTGCTGCTAGTTTTTATATGCTATTACAGTTACTTTCAGAAATCTTTTAAACTACGTACCTACATTTTATTTCCTCACAATCTGAAAGCTTTCCTATTTCAATAGGTATGAATCTTACGACACACAAAAAGTATTTAACGGCACACTTCATGAATCTCTCCACACACATCAATAATCGATCCGTACACTTTCAAAGTCAAATCGAAAATTCCGACTTCATATAAGCGTGAGATTGTATGAAATTACGAAGACGTAGAAGGGATATTAACAACAGTTTATTGATTTTGTAATAAAAACTATTAACTTCGTGTTACGTAGCAGGAATTTAATTATTTTAAGTTATTTCACATTACGTTACACAGAATTATTATTAATATGTGGATTATGTTATGGTATGTAACCCCCCTCTCCCCCTCCCCAAACCGACGTTATCTCTTTTATACCTTCATAAATTCCAGAGAAGAAATCATTTTTCTAAACAACGTTCGCTTGGTGGATATAAATATGGAATTTGCTGATCCGAACATAGGGATTTCTATTACATGTATTTTAAACGCATGGAATATTGATGTACAAGTTGCAAGGCTTGTCTTCCCCTTATCACTCTAATTGACGTTCAGTATTTTATTTATTTATTTCACCTCAGACAGCAAAATATATTGAAGTAAAAGAACATTACAATTTTATGCTCATCGAAATTGTATGTTATCAGTCTTAATAACAGCCGATCCGATGAGCGACGGTGTAATACTGAACGTCGATTAGAGTGATAAGGAGAATACAAGCCTCGTTTGTCATCATCAACCCTACCACAATTTTCCGTACATTTCAAATACTTACATGTAATAGAAATCCTTATGTACAAATCAGCAAATTACATAGGTATGAGTATAAAAAAATCCTACGGCATACATTTAGAAAATTACGACACACTTCAAGAGTTTCACGATACACTCCAATAATTAAGTTGAAAATTCCGATTTCATAAAAGAAAAAGGATCCAAAAAGACTGAAATAATGCACTTGTTAAATAAGTTTTGTCATATTATGCGAAATTATCTTCGATACATTACAAGAACATCACGGTATATTTTTCCTTAAATAAATAAAAAATAAAATATTTGTGAGAGGTTAGTAATGGTAGGTACATTCTAAGAATCAACTGGCAAACACCGACAATCTCACGTTACAAATAAATCTAATGGCACATTTCAAGAATTTCACTGCATGCACTAAGAATCTAACCGCTCATTTTAAGAATCTATTGGTAGATACGCATACAAAACCTAATGGAATCTTACGGTACACGCGCAATAAGAACTAAACCACACTCTTTAAGAGCTTAAAGATATAGACTAAAATCGCATAAGAATATTCAATAATCTAACGGTTAACAAAAAATCAGACGAGAATTCCCACTTCTCACAAACAAGATGCGGCAAGGGTAAAGTGTTATTTTCTATGCTTGTGAATTTATTTTTGTTATAGCCACTTATTCGAAAATTTTATTATTTATTGACTGATTGTGAATTAATAACTTTCAGAAATGAATAATATTATAATTTCTTAAAGTTTATCCTATTTCACTTACAATTAGTTTGTGGGCTGTTTTGGCTTCTACTAGGTATATAAAGGTTATTTCAGTATTAACTTGAAATTAAAGTATCCAAAAATTTTTGTTCTATTTAATTTTTTGTTTTGTTTAATAAACGCATCTTCAGGGGCCTTGGTAAGTAAATAAAAAACAAAAATAAACAAAATGTTTACGAGAATTTAGTAACACCCTCATGTAAAATTCATCGATTTCGTTTCGATTGACATTTGTCCAATGTTTATTCATATGTTTACTGTTTTTGTAAATAGGCTGAGTGCTTTCGAGGCAAGAAATCCTTGACGTTTGACCAAAAGAAAGTAAAAATAACTTTGGAAAAAGCGCAAAAGCATGGCTAGATTATACTAAAATACACTTCTGGTACAACAAAAGAGATGTAACCATTGCCTATATAAGAAAAAGAAATATCATTCATGTTTTTTTTATTAGGTGAAATGTACACAACAATCATAAATTAATTCACTTCCACCTTCTAGTTTACTATAGTAAACAACACCGTCAAACCGAGTGGGAAGACAATCGCCCAGGCGCTTACGCATGGCGAGGCGTCGCTACGGCAAGACTCGCCACGTTCGCCACGCCAACAATTGGGTGTACCCGCGGCTATAGATGTTTCACATCAAAAAGTAAGCGGTAGTGGGTTAGAAATTTGGTTGTATCCCTAACACGGTTTGGATTTCTAAGCACTGAATCTTATGCAGGATCTCTAAGAAAGTTGTTTAAAACTTATTTCACCATCGACAGACACCTCATAGGTGGCCACCAATTTAAAAAATGTAACGTTTTCACATTTTATTTTTTATTAGGATTATTTAGCGAGGTTTCTGTGGTTTTATCATTATAGACGATTTGTAAGGGATACCAAAATATTATAGAATTTTCTAATTTAAATTTGTTAAATTTTCGAAAAAAAAATCGCAAAGATGAACATTTATTTTAAATAAACATATAGTTGTGTAGCTTCTGCCGTTATGGACAAAGTTTGACTAATGGTATTGAAGTTTGTCTTGCCTTACAATATAAGCCAAACTTAAAGCATTTCGCTTGCTTATTGACCCCCAGAACATAATTTAACTAAAACAACTGGGGGTGACCTTCTGCAAAACTAAAAAAAGTACTTGAGGATGTGGAGTTGGGGCAGAGAAATGGCAGCATAGTTAGTACCTATAGAGGTGAATATTGAACAGTTCTAATGTAACTTGTTCGAAGTAATTTTTATCTAGAAACCAAATTGTATTTCCAGGACCAAAGCTTTTTACATAAGTATGAAGAGGGCTGGCTTTCCTATGTAGTCTGTAGTCTTGAGCCGCCACTGCTGTAGATATCTTTTCATTTCTATTTTTCTTACGCTCAGGGTTTTAGAAATTCTGTAGCAGGAACTGTTCAATTTTAATTTACAGCAATTCTCCCACTCGTTTATATAAGAAGGTGCCGTTTTATCGATGTGTTTAAGGTTCAAATGTCAAGGGTAAGAACATTTACGTGCTTTGATCGATACGAAACGTCGTTTAAAAAAGCGCTTTCGAAAGCGTTAACTGAAACAAGAGAACGTCAAATTGGAGCATTAAAAAGGAAATTGGTAGAATTGCGCTTCAAATTCACTCACTGGCGGTTGTTGAAATAGGAGAAAAGTAGGTCACAATACAGTGGTGTGGAGTCAGCAGAAATACAGAAAACATTGGAAAATATAACGTAGCTATGCACATTTTAAAAACAGAAAACACACGAACGTTTCTGCAGGTAATTTAACATCGACAATTGTTTCGAAACTAAACGGTCATTTTCAAGAGTAAAACAGGTTACTAAGATTAAATCGGAATTACAATGGTTTTTATAGGTACGTAAATATAGGGGTGGGGAATACAAACAGTGGATACTTAAAATTTAGAGATGACCAATGGAATGTTATAAGTTACAATTTCTTTCTGATTATTAACTAGGTTCTTCCCTGTTTGAAGAGCATTTTTTATTTCCAAATTTTAACTATATCACTTTTCAAAGAAGACTATACAGAGGGACCTAATAATACAAATTGCCGTGTAAAATGGCTTCTAAGGTAAAACCTAAGATTTACCGAGTGAATGGTGGTGAACGATAATCACTGAGCAGTTTTCACTTATACCATTAAAAGTTGGTAAATCTTAGGTTTTACTGGAAAATCGTTAGATTTACCGAAGTTTGGGGTTTTACAATAGCACATATACAATATACAGTATCGTCCAGTGAGTATACTTTGATAGGTTTTATTATGATATATCTATTTTTTTTTTTATTAAAATAAACGGAAATATATACCACGAAATTAAAAATATTTTAAAAATGCGGATCGGGTATCCTAACTACTAGATACCTACGTGATCTTTTTTAAAAAAATTTCTACTATTGGTCTTCCATAAACGTCTAATAGGTCACTCACTTAGAAACTTCCTGTGTAATTACCCATTTTAATAACTCTTGTGGACCGTCACCTTTACAAAAAACAGAGGTAGTCGAGCGGTTTGGATAGCGACCAGAGTTCGTTTCACGATCGGTGCAGCACTTTTTCTTTGTTAACTATTTTTATAATGTTTTATATTGAGAAATGTGTTTGATATGAGCAATTTAAGCTTGCACTTGACGAATCATTTATGAAATAGAATAAATTATCTTCTTGATGAAAGTGTTTGATGTGCTCTATAAAGCAAGTTTGTATGAAGTAAAAAATTCAGTGAAACTCTAAAATACAAAAAATCTGCAGGACACTTTCAAAATGTCATATTTAGGTACTCATTAATCGTACTCATATCCCTTGTGTAGTAATATCTTCCAGTAACTAGCAAATTAAAAGATCGTTCTATGGTAAATAAATTTATAATATTTATCTAACCCTTCTTGGTAGTAGATGGTGAATGAAGAATATTCACACATTAAAATGAAATAACCCTCTTTATATGCAGTGTGCAATTGCTTGACTCGGTAATGATTAGCGCATTTGCATTTGATAATAACGTTAGAAAATATGAAAATGTACAACTTACGTCGGAACTTATAATCCCACAGTGACGACTAAAATACTGTACGTATTGTACCTTGCATCTACTTTATTAAACTTATTTTTCTTTTCTTTTACTTGTTGATTTGCATTTGCCGTTGTTTCATTTACTTATTTACATGTTATTTCCCTTTGGGAAAATATAATATTTTGGAAAATATAGAAAATCAGGAAAATGTGAAAACTCTATCCCTCTAATACAACACAAAAGTCCAATTTTCCAAAGAATGTGAAATAATTTGAAAACAGTGAAACCCAAATCCGACATTTGTTATGTTAATATAAACTTAATTTTGCATAACGTTCTTATGAAACATTTTTCTTTAGTTATGGAGAATTCAAAATACAATAATATACATGGAGTTCTACTTAAAATAACAAAATTATTATGTACATCTACTTACATTTAATTTTGCATCACTTTTTTATGAAATGTTTTTTCCTAGGGGAGTATTAGAAAATAAAATAATATACACAATTTTCAATTAAAAAAAATAATGAAATTGACACTTCAGGTATAACCGGGAACTCCCTATATTTGAAAGTTAATTTTGAACAACTTTTTTTATGAAATATTTTTCTAATTTTGAACTTGACGTACGTTACACACCAATTTGGCTTTAAAATTATTGAAGCCTGTATATATTTTATATAATTTTGTCCTAAGATTCTAAAATATGAGACTACATTATTATACTAACAGATTATTAACAGCATCAATTTTTTTCATCTGGCTTCTATTTCTCTTCGAGCTCTTTTGTAACCGATTTAAATATTGAAATTTTTATTAATAACAAAAATCTGCCTACAGAAATTCTGAAAATGAGCGTCGACGAATTCTTCGCTCAAAATCTCTACCCTAAAATAACATCTGTGCCGATACACTTTTCTTATTTTTCCTCTATTACATAATTTCGACGCCCTGTGAAGACCCAGTCCGGCGTCATTTCAATTTTATTCTTTTCCACCTTCACAATAAATTCTTTATGTAAATTTTCTCTACGCTTCTTTCCTATCAAGAATATTTTTAAGAACTACTTATAGCGTAATGGGGTAGTATTTTTCGAGCCGTGGTCCATTATTTTGGAGATTTCTAGACGTTTCGTTTCCAACTGCCGAAGACATCTTCAGTAGATAAGAAGAGCTCGTTCCAACGTATAATATGAAAAATTAAAAGTTTGGGGGCCTTCCGGTTATACCAGTAGTTCATATTAATTTGTTTATATTAAATGACACGCCCTATCTATTATTGCATTTCTGAATACCCCATTAAGAAAAATATTTCGAAAGAAGCGTGAAAAAAAATCATAATTACGTAAATTATTTTGAAATACTAGTAATTTTTGGTTATAGTGGATGTACATATTAATTGTGTTTTGAATTCCCATAACTAAAAAAAAAATATTTCATAAGAACGTTGTGCAAAATTAAGTTTATAATAACATAAAAATATTTTTAAATATGAGGGCTTCTGATTATTCCAGTATATTACTGTATTTCTCCAATTCCCTGTAAAAAACAAATGTCGGATTTGGGTTTCACTGTTTTCAAATTATTTCACATTCTTTGGAAAATTGGACTTTTGTGTTGTATTAGAGGGATAGAGTTTTCACATTTTCCTGATTTTCTATATTTTCCAAAATATTATATGTTCCCAAAGGGAAATAACATGTAAATAAGTTAATGAAACAACTGCAAATGCAAATCAACAAGTAAAAGAAAAGAAAAATAAGTTTAATAAAGTAGATGCAAGGTACAATACGTACAGTAGTACTGTCGTCACTGTGGGATTATAAGTTCCAACGTAAGTTGTACATTTTCATATTTTCTAACGTTATTATCAAATGCAAATATGGTAATCATTACCGAGTCAAGCAATTGCACACTGCATATAAAGAGGGTTATTTCATTTTAATGTGTGAATATTCTTCATTCACCATCTACTACCAAGAAGGGTTAGATAAATATTATAAATTTATTTACCATAGAACGATCTTTTCATTTGGTAGTTACTGGAAGATATTACTACACAAGGGATATGAGTACGATTAATGAGTACCTAAATATGACATTTTGAAAGTGTCCTGCAGATTTTTTGTATTTTAGAGTTTCACTGAATTTTTTACTTCATACAAACTTGCTTTATAGAGGACATCAAACACTTTCATCAGAAGATAATTTAGTCTATTTCATAAATGATTCGTCAAGTGCGAGCTTAAAGTGCTCTTCGAGGGTTCCGTAGGTACCTAGTCATATCAAACGCATTTCTCAATATAAAACATTATGAAAAAAGTTAACAAAGAAAAAGTGCTGCACCTATCGTGAAACGAACTCTGGTCGCTATCCAAACCGCTCGACTACCTCTGTTTTTTGTAAAGGTGACGGTCCACAAAAGTTATTAAAATGATTTATGATGCAGGATGTTTCTAAGTGAGTGACCTATTAGACGTTTATGGAAGACCAATAGTAGAAAAATTTTTAAAAAAGATCACGTAGGTATCTAGTAGTTAGGATACCCGATCCGCATGTTTAAAATATTTTTAATTTCGTGGTATGTAGGTATTTCCGGTTATTTTAATTAAAAAAAAAAAATAATATCATAATAAAACCTATCAAAGTATACTCACTGGACGATACTGTATATTGTATATGTGCTATTGTAAAACCCCGAACTTCGGTAAATCTAACGATTTTCCAGTAAAGCCTAAGATTTACCAACTCTTAATGGTATAAGTGAAAACTGCTCAGTGATTATCGTTCACCACCATTCACTCGGTAAATCTTAGGTTTTACCTAAGAAGTAGCGTAAATGTTGAAAAATGGGTATGTCCATGTGTTTGCGTATATGTAGTCTCGTGCTCATGGGCAGTATGTAGTATCCCGCTATAAAATGGTTGACACGATTAATATGGTTGAAGTGCTATGCACCATCAAAAAGGTTAGGTTAGATTATGGTATTGGTCGCCATGATTAAAGTGTTTTAAGTGTTATAAAACACCTAAAAGTGCTATGCACCACCAAATTTTGAGGCATAGGTAGGTACTATTTTTGGTGGTGCATAGCATTTCAAATACTTTAATCATGTCGACCATTTTTTACCAGAACCTATTTTTTAACAATTTCCGCGTCTTTGAAACAAAACTTACACCGAGAAAAATAATCATTATTTTATTACTTTATAAGTCAAGTAAAATTTTTCTAGTAAATAATACTAGAATTCTTATAAAATGGTGTTATAAAACAATTTTTCATTCTTTTTAATAATTAGTATTAGAATAATCAAGCTAAATAAGTCTAGACTTTTTTTCTCTACCTCTCGATTATTTTATCGTGTCGTAAAGAAAAAAATACTAGAATGAGAATAGTTTAGTAAAATTAGTGATAACAACTGTAAAAAATATTTTCTAATCAAGTCAATTTTACTAGAATTCAGTCTCAATACCGAACGTAGATTGACTAGACATTTCTAGTAAAATCTCCTTGAGCGTCTGGTCGTCCATATAATTGACAGATTTTTTAGTCATGTTTGCTAGAATTCTAGCAATAGTTTCATGATTGTTTTCTCCGTGTAACATTTACCAAGTGAATGGTGGTTAAATTCGAAATGAACGATGATCACAGAGCAGTTCAGAGTTTTACAATGTTTTGATGAGTCTTGTTAGGGGGGATGGTACATGACGGTGTTGGTGGTACGACCGTGGTGATTTTTTCACAGACAGCATTTATGGCCTGAAATTGGCCATTAGAACATTTTTTGGTTGTTAAGTTTTTATTCCTCTAATTTATTCAAATAAATAACAGGTTATCAACAAAGTGAATTGGTTGTCACATTCAACATTTAATTATCCAAAACATATTAATAACAAAACAGTCCAATTGCCGCCCACTCACAATCGGGTCACATTTAGGTACCTACATACCGACATTTAGTCGATTCTGAATTTAATTTTGCATCCAATTAGGCAACAAAAATAAAGAGTGTACCATTTAAAATAAGACAATTCTTGACTTATAAAACTTATTTTTTTAAACGCCCTGTAGGTATAAACATCGGCAAAAATAAATGCTTGGAATCTTGGATGTACATTTTTGAGAAAGTTTGATGAAAACTTGGGGGAAAATGTGAGGTTGGGGTGATGTAACGACCATCAAGTAGATAATATTGTTACGATCATTTTCGTTTGTTGGTACAGGCAGTACAAAGTCACCTTTCAGAAATTATTTTTTAAACACTAGTGAAAATTATCGTTTATTTCTTAATTGGTTAAGTCTTCGGTAGGGTCATAAAAATTACCTTCAAATAATCGAAGAAATTCAACAATGTAATATAATATAGGGTGATTCGTTTAAAATAAAGTAGTAGTAGTAATAAAGAAGTATCAAAATAAATACATATAAAGGCGACTGTGGTGTTAATAAACAAAAAGTAAAAAGGTCTTACCCCTAGCTCACAAAGTGTAAGTGAGCGAAATACGTGTGCGCATATTGAAGTGAAACTTCTTTGGGCTCGATGAGAGTAAAATCTCAAGGCCATGAAACGACACGTTTTGTAACGTTCGTCTCGCGAAAGGGGTGCATACGCATATCGGTATTATAGTCAGCTGTTAGTGACCGGCATCTCATAGCAGTTAAATCATAGTAGGTAAGTGTATTACAGTAAATGTTTATTTAACAACAATTAATATTTATTTAAGAGTGAGTATTATTATGTATTAATTTTAATTCCTTGTAGTTATTGATAGTTTACGGTTTCTTAACCACTTGGAAAAATAAACGGAAGCGAAAAAAATTTGATGTATGTATGTGTTTTTCATTTTTAAAACATAAATCCTGAAAATTCTCGTACTCTCTCTTCCTTTCACAAAACATTACTTATTCATTATAAAGGTATAGAGATCGCCAAAGAAGTTTCACTTCTTTCACGTGTACCTATACTGAGTTACACGTGTTTTAACTTTTTTTTTAACAGTGTTGTAGTAAGTTAGGGGTAAGACCTTCTTACTTTTTGTTTAGTTAGTATCAACTTCAGGTATTAGCGGAAGTGCTACATACATAATCGAAAATGCTGTAAAAATGTGGGCTGCACGATTTTGTTCAGAATTTTCCTACCATATCATCATATTTTTCCATAAACGTTTAATAGACTACTGGCTCCCCAATCAACAACCCAATGTATTAGAAGAATTTTTACTAAACATTTTAAAATTCGTAATTTTTCCTGAATTTGCACCATACAATCTTTCTTTAGTCCAAATTTGTAGATCCTAGCATAATTAAAAGTGTTTCGATGCAATAAAAATTTTGTCTGTTCTATTTCTGGGATTTTGCTTTCTATTTTATATACGAAAACCCAGGAACAAAAAAAAAAGATTCCAACAATAAATTTTAAGAAAAATGATTTGTAATGTTTCAAGCAGTATTAGATTAGATTATATATATCCATTTAATAATTTAATTTTGCTTATTTGTAATTTTCGTATAAGTAGTTAAAAAAATTGTTGGATTAAGATTTACCTGTGAAAGTCCAAGATCGGGTAGCCACTCGCTTGATACCCACGTGTGTCCTAATTGGGCAATGCAAGGATAACGAACCAGCGCAGGATGTCTGTGTTCTTCGATCGCCAATCGGAGTTTCTTGCGATGCATCGGATGGGCTATTCCTAGGCCGCATTCAAGCTCCAAATCGCTCAGTTCTAGAAGGACCTGGCCATGCAAATCACGCATCTATAAGGTTCATTAACTAATAATAAACTTGAGATCTTTCTGAAACCACATCAACAGCCAGAATGATCAGACCTACACATTTACTTATTACTATAGGTACTTACTGCTAACTAACACTAAAGATATAGAAACGCCTTCTCCCTACAATGAATATAATTTTAAAGTCCATTACCTTCATCCTTTATATATCAGAACCAGATAAACTTTAAGCCGTGGCGGTTCGTTAATGTGAGCAAGTGAGCAGTTGCACTCCCTTCAAATATAAATACAGAATTTTTCAAATAGAGTGGTACATTAGATGTTTTAGAGAAAATAAACGTATTAAAGATATAAAAATTTGGAATTAAGAGTTGCGTTGTCAAATACGATTGTCTACGTCTACTGTCATCATTAGGAAATTAGCTGCTTTAAGAAAAAATCCAAAATTATTCAACAGTTTTCAAATAAAACAAATGAATCGAAAAGGAATAAAATAAGAATCAAATGACAAAATAAAATATGGGAGGCGCTATTAAAAGAAAAACGAGGTTAGGGGACTTCCATAAGTTACATCACCCGAATTTTATGGTTTTTTGACCCTTTTCCCTCGTCCTGATTACATGTTGTCACACTTGTGAAATCCTGTACTCCCTGGTGTGACGTTACAAATTTTTTAATTTTATATTTAGGACTGATAAAATAAGTTTTTTATTTTCATTAAAAAGTCAAATATTTCATATAATGGATAAAACAAAACACAACCGGAAAAATTGGACAGCGAGCGTGCACTTGCCGACGACTAAATCTAAACAGGGTTTTTCAAGTTGATGGGCTATTAGAAGTATATGAATTAATAGAAGGAATTCAATTCTGAAGCTTGGGCTCATTTGGTTATTGTTTATGCCACTTCTCAAATATTTTCCAATAAAACAGTAGGCAGTATCTATATGAATCGAAAGAGGATAAAAAAAGGAATCGATTGAAAAAATAAAATATGGTAAGTGCCATTTAAGAAAAACGAAGTTATTCGTGTTTATAGTTCGTAAACTTTAGAATTTTATTTTGAACGCCCTGTATAAATTATTTAGTTCAATATTGTCAAGACGTTAGCACTAATATTTGGCTATTACTAGTAAAAATTTGAACACTCTGAGTCGTATTTTGTGGAAGTTATAATTTTTTATAATTTGGGTTGCGGTAACGATTTTTTTTTCTATAAATTAAATTAACTGAGAAACCGATCGTCATAGGTGTACAAGTTGGTTATTAAACTTACCTTAGAATTACACGTTTTATTCGAATTCAGCGTAAAAACTATACCATTCCATTTAAAATAACAAAGTCGACTTCCGGTATAACGGGATGTAAATCGAACTTGAAAATATTTTTAAAAGAAGCGGCATAAACAATAACCAAATGAGCCCAAGTTTCAGAATTGAATTCCTTCTACTAATAATTCATATACTTCTAATAGCCCGTCAACTTGAAAACCCCTGTATAAACCTTATAGATATTTATTTATTTATTTATTTATTTCAAAATTATACGAGCTAAAGCTCTTTACAAAAATATAAGTAAGGGTGTCCGTAGGACAAAAGCGTGCCGCCAGCTCATCACGCTGTACAAAGGAAAATATATAATAATAAAAGTAAATATATAAGTAAAAGAAGAGCAAATACATAAGTAAATGTAGTTAGATTTACAAACAATGCTAGGCAACATGAACGTCCAGTAGAGGATACAAATGCGCTCTTAATAAAGATTTAAAAGTACCGATGGAGGGTGCCAACCTGAAACGTACTGGAAGAGAATTGTAAACGCGACGCAACTTGGGCAACGCCGAGTGGAAATGGTAATTTCAGGCTGAGCCACTCTCCTCGAGAAAACGAGACGTACGCAGGTCGTATGACAATTCCCGAGCGCGAAACATGTCGCATAATTCGGTGGAGTTGATGAGGCCCGAGAGGCATTTATGAACCGTTAGATCGAGTTAGTAATATGTTTATTTTTTTTAGTATAAATTTTGTGTTCGAGTATGTTAAAATTTGACATGTGACGTTACAAAGCTTTTGACCCTCCTTAGTCCTTGTCACACAATATCACATTTCGTTGACCCCATCCCTCCCTTAATGTGTGACGTAATTTATGGATTTCCCCTTATTTATATTTAAATAAAGTTGCATATTTTTTATTTCCAATAAAAATCAAATCATTGTATTTTAATATACCCAAAATATTTAGATCTTGAATAATAGTCAAATTGTTTAAAATTATAGTCTAAATAACGCACATTACATATAAGCGTTAGTTAGAAACATGTAAAATGTAAAATTGCTAACTAAGCAGTATATAACCGCATAAATGCATTCAATCTTAAAATTCTAAAAACTTTTCTTCCTTACTTTCAGTTCTGTAAACTTTTTTTTAATTTATTATCACTTACAATTTAATCTTCTATTTAAAATAATAAAGGTGGCATTAGTTTCTTGTACAGTAGAACCTCGATAAGATAAAAACCAAGGGAAACGTTGAAAAATTTGAGTTATTGAGGTTTTTACTTACTAAGGGTTTAAGTTAAGGAGTTTTTATTGGTTTATATTTTTACTTACAGAGGTCCGTTTATGAGCGTTGTTTAGGAATTACAGAGATAGACGAGCTAGTTCAATGTAAATGAAACTTTTAAATGTTATTATTACATACATACTTTATTTTAGGGTTAAAGGTACGTTTATTCAAGTTTATTTTATTCTACTTAAAAAAGTCGGTAATAATTTTTTTTTGTTTCAAACAATTCACACTTTCTACATCAATTTTTTTACTTACTGAGGTGCGATGCCCAAATTATTCGTTTAAGTTATAGAGGGTTCGTATTTTAAGTAAAAGAGGTTTTGGACTCCGAAGGGAAGGGAACACAAAATTTTATGAATTTATAGATGTTTTTACGTTATCGAGGTTTAAGTTATCAAGGTTCTACTGTATAACTGGAAAGGACCGATATTAGAAGTTATCTAACCTAAAAAGATCGACCATACTTGATAACTCTTAATTCCAAATTTTCAAATATTTATCACTTTTTATTTCCCTAAAAATGTCTTATATACTACTCAGCATGAAAAACTCTATATAATGGACACAGAAAAAATACGCGACGACTGAATGTGTCAAAGTTAAAAATCAACTTTTATCGTTACATATATATTCATGATTTGGGGATAATTCTGTCGCGACAAATCAAATGGGCAAAGACTGATCATTGTACCGGTAATCCATTAATATCACATTAAAAGTAGGGAAAATTTTATATCGAGGGTCTTCAATGACACAATACCTAACAACTGAGCAAATACTTTAGGTGCTCGTGAGATGCAGTGGATTAGTTTTAAGTTGTAAACTGTTGCGAAATATTTTTTTCGTGTTGTACTTGAATTAATTCTTAATTAAACGGATAAGATTTTCATTTATTTAGTACTCTTATTATGTTGCTTAAAACATTAAGGGTCAGGTGGGGTAATTGTAAACGATTTTGGAAGTTTGACTTTTGAAACTCGGGTATCTTAGATGAAGATTAAATTTAGGCGACTATATGATTAATTTAGGTCCTTGTTTGATTTTAAGTGAATTTCTGTTGTTAAATATGCAAATTTGGATCTCTTTTGCAAAAAAACTTAAGTTTACAATTACCCCTTCACTTATTAACGCAGTCGAAAACTTAGGGATAAATGTGAACAATTATCTTGTTTGTACTGGCTTTAAAAAAGGTTTTTAATGGGGCAAAAGTGAACAATTCGCTTTCAAATGCGAATTCCAATGAAATTATATTTATAAAGCTATGTTCACAATTACCCCAAAAATTATATATTATATAGAAATATTTTCACTGTTTAACATAAAATATTGCGACAGTCTTCCTCTGCTGTTTAGCGCGCTAAAGCATCCAACCGTCAAAAGTCAACACCACAGTCTATAATTCCCATTAGTTGGAATAATCAAGAGTCCTATTTCATCGAAATAAAGAGCCTGTTACTATTACCCAGCTTTTACAATTACCCCACCTGACCCTAAAGAAAATTTAAACAAGAATGTTTCTGCAGTTAAAACTTTATTGAACTCTCAACAATTGTTTCCACTTAGTCGGTAAATATCAAGAGTATAGAGAATTACATTAGGTCGAGACAATTGTTGAGTGTTTAATAAAGATTAAGCTGCAGAAACAATTTTTGTTAGAATTTTCTTTATTAAGATGTTTCTCCAAGATTACACCTACCACGGTTTAAATAAATTTTCAGTTTGGTTAATTTTGCAAATGCAAAAACGTACATTAATTTTAATTTTGTGAATGCAGTAGTGCTGATTGTAATAAACATCAAATTTAATAACTTAATCGATTAGTTCAATTTTATTTACCATAATTTTCATGAGTACTTATATATAATTTAGGTATACGTATTTAGGGTCGCATATATCTACCTAATAATACTGCAAATTGAGGACTAGGCTTGGTAATACTCATATCAAGTCTTACATCGAATCGTTGGTTCATTAAGCCATTTTATTGGTTGATAAAGCCATAAAATTCAATTATATCGGTTGATGAGATACGTTCCGCGCTGTCATCAAGATTGAAGATTGTGATGACACAATTTGCTTATGTATATATGTATACATGTATGAATTATAGTTATGTGCATATTGCATGCTTCCTTCCTTGATGAATATGAACGAAAACATGCATAATTCAACAAGATTTATTGCCAGTATACGTGTAGAGACATGCAGTGGTTTACTGCCAGCTTACCTTTCCACTTTTGATATTCTCCGCGCAACGTGCACCGTACTGGGGCATCCCCAAAGCAATCTCGAGCCATGCCAATACTGTTGGTGCCTTCCACCGTTCCATCTGGATCGAAGATGCCTCCCTTAACAGTCTTAATTTCTCTGCATATCCTTCCTCGGTCAACGGTGACCAACTTCTATAGGGGTCATAGCTGTTGTCATCTACTCGAAAAAAAAAAAACAACTTTTGTAAAATCAGGTGATATTCTGGTTTTAGATTACTATTATTCATTGTAAATGTTCAATCAAACGATAAAATATTTTCTTAGTCCAGTTTCAATATCCAGAAGATAATTGATTAGTAAGAATTTTGGTATTGGGTAAACTTACAGATTTAAGAATTAAAAAAAAAAAAAACATAAAGAATCATTAAAAGATGATAAGAAACAGTTTCAACAAAAACATACGAATTACGAAAGAAATAGAACTAGATAAGTCTTTAAACTTTCTGGATTTAACTGTCTCACACTTTGATAATAAATTACAATATAACATATATAGGAAGCCCACCACGACGGATACTGTTATACCAGCTAATTCGAATCATCCTTATAAGTCAAAGCTTACAGTTTTTCATAGCCTTCTGCACAGATTAGTAAATTTACCTCTCAAAAGTGATGATTTCGAAAAAGAATTAAATGTAATAAACCACATAGCTTTAAATAATGGTTATAAAACTTCACTAATTACTACATTATTAAAAAAGAAAACTCACATGTTTTCTAGATCTTTACTTTTTAACACACCTACCACCAAGACTGATCATATATATTGTTCTTTTAATTTCATTAATAGTAAAATTAACCACAAAATAGATTCATTCTTCAAAAAATTCAATATTCAAGCAGTTTCCTCCAATAAAAACAACATTAAATCCTTTATTATAAATAACAAACCCAAATTAGACCCACTACAAAAAAGTGGTGTTTATTCGTTAAATTGCGTTGATTGCAATGCAATATACATAGGTCAAAGTGGACGCTCGATTGGGATTAGGCTAAAAGAACATTTATACTCTATAAATAATAAAATATTAAGCACAGGAAAGGCAGAACATTGTGTTGTCAATAACCATAAATTAGATAAGGCCAAATTATTACATTCAGCTTCAAAAAGTAAAAAATTAAACCTTTTGGAATCCCTAGAAATTAAGAAAGCTGTAAATTTGAATAAAAACATAACAAATTACCAAATAGAATTAGCCACTAATAACACCCCGCTACTACTAACAAAATTGTAAAACAATTTTCAGATTTGTATCCCCACCATTGATGTACAGATATATACGCATTTTTGCAATTTTAATTTTAGTGATTGTTTACTCTTGATAATGACCACATGTGGGTCGAAACAATATTGTCGAGGACATTAAATTATTGTTGAAACATCTAAAAAACTTGTGTTTTATTTATTACATTTAAGAAATAGAAGTAACAATTGCTATCTCTTAAAGAAAAATATTCTGCATGTAACAGTATTTAAATGTCTAATTAATTGATTAAACAGTTATCCTTCATATTATTTTCAATATCCAGGATATTGTTAAAAATTGATAATTATTAAAGGTTTTTAATTGCATTTCATCAGCTTAAAAAGGGTAGGAATTTTTGTGAATCGTCACTTCTCTCTATGACCACCTACTCTAACCCACTCGCGTGATAATTGCAGATAGTCCTTAGTCTCTCCTCAATAATTATAGAGTTTGGTCTCGGGGGATTGAAGTGAGTGAGCATGGGTGGCAAAAATGAGTGATATGATACATCTGTCTTTGTCTAACACAATGTTTTTTCTATAAAGCTATTTTTGTCTAACTCATCAGGTCATCAGTTTTGCTACAAGTGAAGTTGAAAATGTTTTGAGACTTTTAGCTTTTAGTGAATCAAAGAGTGGCAATAATGTATTAGAATTTTCTAAAATATCCTAAAATTTGCTGGAATGTTCCAGATTTTTCAAAAATCTTCGAAGGTGTTCAAAAATGTTCCAAGAAGTAAAAAAATGTATTATAACATTTCAGAATTATTTGGTATATTCAAGAATATTCCAAAATCTTCAAGAATGATCTAGAAAATTTCATAATATTTTAGAGTACTTAGAGAATGTTGTGAAATATGACAGCATGTTTTGGAATGTTCCCCGTTTTTGGAGAATGATCTAGAATGTTCTCCATTTTATTACGGGAATTATTTAGAATGATAGAGAACGAACCTTCAAGACTTTTTGAAAATGATCTAGATATCTAGAATGTTTCAAAATATTTAAAAATATTAGAGAATTTTCTAAATCATTATAGGATGCTCGGTCAAAGCAGGGCATTGTAGTGCTAGTATACAGGGTTTTTCAAGTTGATGGGCTATTAGAAGTACGAGTATATGAATTAGTTTGAAGGAATTCAATTCTGAAACTTGGGCTCATTTGGTTATTGTTTATGCCGCTTCTTTTAAAAATATTTTCAAGTTCGATTTACATCCGGTTATACCGGAAGTCGACACCAACTTTGTTATTTTAAATGGAATGCTATATTTTTTACGCTGAATTCGAATACAACGTGTAATTCTAAGGTAAGTTTGATAACCAACTTGTACACCTGCGACGATCGGTTTCTGAGTTAATTTAATTTATAGAAAAAAAAATCGCTACGCAACCCAAATTAAAAAAATACGTAACTTCCACAAAATACAACTCAGATTGTTGAAATTTTTACAAGTAATAGCTGAATATAAGTGCTAACGCCAGGACAAAATTGAACTAAATAATTTATACAGGGCGTTCAAAATAAAATTCTAAAGTTTAAAAACTTCAAACACGAATAACCTCGTTTTTCCACATGGCACCTACCATTTTTTCTTTTTTCAATCGACTTCTTTTTTATCCTCTTTCGATTTATACAGACACTTATTTTTTTATTTGAATAATTTTGAGTAATGTAGAATTTTTAAAATAGCTAATTTTAATATGTTTCGCATAAAAAGGTGTGCCTTAGATAATTGACAACTAACGACAATCAAAGCAAAATCACAGTAAAACCTTTTTTATCGTTTAATTTATGTTGGGAAGATGTTCGAGACGAATGTTAATAATAAATAGGTACTTCGATTGAAGTTTTCATTTTTGATTATTTTTTGTAACAGAAATTAACCGAAAATGCGATATTTGGCTTCATTTTGAATTGATTGCCGTTAGTTGTCATTTACCAAGGCACACCTTTTTATGCGAAAAACATTAAAATTGGCTACTTTAAGTAGTAATTCAAAATTACTCGAAAATTTTCAAATAAAACCATAGGAAATATCCATATAGATCGAAAGAGGATAAAAATAGAAGAAAAGGTAGGTGCTATTTGAAAAAAACGAGGTTATTCGTGTTTGAAGTTTTTAAACTTTAGAATTTTATTTTGAAAGCCCTGTATAAATTATTTAGTTCAAAACGTTAGCACTAATAGTAAGCTATTAGGTAGATACTAATAAAAATTTTAACAGTCTGAGTCGTATTTTGTGGGAGTTATGATTTTTTTATAATTTTGATTGCGGAAGCAATTTATTTTCTATAAATTAAATTAACTCAAAAACCGATCGTCATAGGTGTACAAGTTGGTTATCAAATTTACCCTAGAATTACACGTTTTATTCGAATTCAGCGTAAAAAATATACCATTCCATTTAAAATAACAAAGTTGGTGTCGACTTCCGGTATAACCGGATGTAAATCGAACTTGAAAATATTTTTAAAAGAAGCGGCATAAACAATAACCAAATAAGCCCAAGTTTCTGAATTGAATTCATTCTACTAATTCATATACTTCTAATAGCCCATCAACTTGAAAAACCCTGTATACTTGAACCTTTAAACAGTTTCTTAGTAATATTTTTAATATTGGGGATGTAACCATTTTATTAAGATCTTTAATTAAAAATTAACAAGAGCAACAAAAGTGGGCGGGGCTATATCAGGTGTACAGTTGCCTACATCAGTTTTAGTCGCCATGATAAAATGAGGTGTTGCAAAAAGAATCAAGAAGAAACAAAATATAGTACAACAGCTTACTATTGTCTTGTGAGTAACTGGTTTTATTTCTGTGCCTTGATCGGGCAAAAACTCTTGAAATACTGCCCCATGTGCCTCCTCGGCCACTTCCCAAACGATTCGGTTGAATTTTTGGTCTTCTGTTAATACTATTAGGACGATCACTTTCTATTGTCGAATTTAATTGTTCTTCCGACCTGAAAACATATAAAGAACAAGAAATTATAAAAAACAAATTTCCAGCATTTGTTAATTTTTGTGTGACAAATTTAAACTTGCATAAATTCATGAGTAGGTACCCATATAATATATTGTATAATGGGAATCATGTCTGTCTTTTTCTTGATCTTAATGGTCTTTTAAATATGCAAGATTAGAATAAGACCAAAAAAGCTACAAGATCAAGGAAAGACAAAAAAAGCAAGGCAAAGACCATTTCTGTTTGACACTACTTATTTTCTATGTTAAAAATTGAATGTGACGAAATTGCTCACTTGCTCTCCTTAGAGAGCCGCCACTGGTTTGATCCACATAACTAAATGTGAGTAAAAGACGACACATTTTGAAAATGTATCGCCTGTTGCATAAATATGAGTTCAACGCCCTCAATTCTTAAAGTATGTTATACTACTTGAAATTATTGCTAAGAGTAAGACAGCATTTGAAATTCCTGTTCGTACTTTAGTGCCTTCGTAGTCAACATAAAACCAAATAATGGTGTACTTATTGTTCAACTTTACTCAACGAAAATGTTATTCGAAGCAAACTGCTCGGTAGTTTCTGGTTTACTCTCAGATAATTTAAGATGCCATTGTCCACTAGTACGTGACCTTTAAAAGTTCCTTGGTCTAGCTCTGTCCCTAAGACGAGCGTGGTAAGTGGCGAAACTATCAGTAAACTTAGTTAAGAGGACGAGAAGTACTTACTAAGAAGTTATTTGCAGCAGAAATTTCACTGACACCGACTTAACGTTAATGAGGAAAACCAATTACAGTTAATCACCATCTTCAGAATGCCTATCAAGAGTTTAGTAGTAGTTTAAAATTAAGAAAATGTAAATGTACCTACGCTTTTATTTTAAATAAGTCTCTTTGTTTATTTATGTGTTTCTTATAGTCCTGTTATCACTCGGCTTTTTTAATTGATTTTGATGAAACACAGTTTAAAGAACATTGTAAAAGTAAAAGGCATCGCAGGAAATACCTGAAGATGGCGCTATATTTGTAAATACTTAAATCATTTTTTTATAATTTGAATGGAGTTTAAGGTCGGTTCCTAATGAAACATTTTAATTATTAAAGAAGGTAACTAAATTAAATTAAATTGCATTTAAATGTTTCAAATATATATTGTTATATCTCTACAATCTTTTTCAAGAGTAATCTTGTTATTAAAATTAAATTTATTATACAGTGTTTATATATCTAAAGTTTAAGGGGGAGCGATATAGTAATTTATTTTTAAATCAATTAAAGGTGTATTTAAAAATTGTTGTTGGTCATTAATAATATTTTCTTTTTTATAAATAGCTTTTTTAATTTCTAATTGTTCCAATAAATCTAAACGTTTTCCTATTTTGGAATTGTGTAACAATTTTACATTTTCTGTGTATGAGATGCTAAGCCAGTTGAGTGTTTTATATTGGTCATTGATTTTTTGTGTTCATCTATTCTAGTTTTTATATTACGTCCAGTATGCCCTATATAGAATGCGTTATACTTTAATTTGTATATTCCTCATTTTTGGAGTTTCCGAAACAATTGTACAATATATATGTATTTGAAACATTTAAATGCAATTCAATTTAATCTAGTTACCTTCTTAAATAAAAAAAATATATGTTTAGTTTGTTAAAAATGTAAAATAGTTTCAGGAAGACCAGCAATCTATAAAACTGAACAATTAATCAATTTAATTAAAAAGAAAAAGATTATTTTGATACTTCTTAGTTGGAACTTAAAAGTGTTAGGTAGGTACTCGTGAGAATGATTAATTAGGCCGAAACAATTGTCATCAAGTGAAATTTTTATTGAGATTGTACGGTGTGTTTTTATATAATTTAATTGTAATATATGAAGATATTAAAACAAATATTAATATTTTAATTAAAAAAATTACAGTATTAAGTTTAAGTTCGACCTCTACCGCAGCTACACGTGTTTGGAGCTCGGCGTGAATAGTAGTTATTATAGCGGAAGTTCTGATTAAATACGGCTGATTTTTGAAAGATAAGGAAAGATAAGGCTTCTGTACAGGTGGATTGGGGCTATAGTAAACAATTTTAGTGGCATAGTGAATTTTTGGCGACTAAAAAGAAAAAATTTTCCACATAAGTATATCGACTCCTCGAAGGTGAAAAAAATAAGACTAAATAAATATGAAAAAACATAAAAGTATTTCGGCAGGAAGTTCTATAAATGAATAGTTAAGCAACAACGACAAGGGGGACGAAGGCATAAAAATAAAAACGGTGGCAACGGAAATAGATGAAAAAGGAATAAAAAAGAAAAATATACAGCAGAAGAACAGTGAAAGGAGTAGAATGGATGAAATTATGAGCTTCTTAGAAGAGACGAGAGAAGAAAACTCCTTGAGATGGAAAGAAAACATAGAAAAACAAGGAAAAAGGGAGATAGAAGAAGAAAAAAGGTGAAGAAATTTAAACCAAAAGATCAAAGATGTGCAGGAAGAAAATAAAATAGTAAAACAGAGAATAAAAGAAATGGAACTAAAAACTAAGGAGAAATTAGAAGAGATAAACAAAGAATAAACAAAGAAACGGAGATCCTACAAGGAGAAGTACTTGGAAAAATGGGAGAAAACGAAGAACGGGAGAAGTATAAGAGCAGACTCAAAGAAGTAGAAAAAGAAATGGAAAGAATAAATAGGGAAGAAAGGAAAACAAATATTATCATAAACGGGTTAGAGCTTGGTGTAGGAGAATGGAAAAAAGAAGTGGAAGAATATATAAGGGAGAAATTAGGAATCCATGCAACAATAAAGAAAGTATGGAAAATAAAGTATGGAAAATAAAGGCAGCGATGTTTGGAGCTAAAGCAGCAAATCTGGAATAAAAACGTAATATAGTAAAAAACAGTAAAAAGCTTAAAGGTACCAATGTATATATAAACTGGGACTTAACAAAGGAAGAGAGAAGGATTAGGGAAAAAATAGAAGAAAGAAGAAAGAAATCAGATATTAGAATCAAAGCGGGATATAAGAAATTAAATATAGAAGATCAAGTATGGATATGGAATGAAGAAGAAGAAAAATTGGTAGAAGAGGAAGATAAGAAGAAAGGCATGGGGTTTCGACAGGAGAAAAGACGAACAGGAAGATAAAAAATAGAACACAATTCAAAAATGGAAAGAAGAAGATGACGACTATGGCATGGAATGTGGCGGTGTTGAAGAACAAAGAAAGATGTTTTTGGGATGAGTTAAAAAATTATGAAATGGTATTATTAAGTGAGACGTGGGTGGAGGAAAAAAGATATAGAATGCCTAGAGAGCAAGAAAGACTGTGATTACAATCGGAATAATTATAGTGCGGTAAGATTAAGAAAAAAGGGAAGATATTTGAATGAAGAGAAAAATAGGAAATTAGAAAAGATAGAAGAACAGATGGAAAATTATAAAGACTATAATGTGTTAATAATAGGAGACTTTAATATAAGAATAGGTAGAGAAAATGGAGCGTTCGTTGAAGAAGTAGAAATGGAGAGAAGATCTAGGGATGAATACATAGATGGGGAAGGGAAGAAGTTTATAAAATGGAGCGTGGGAAATGGGTTATGTATACTTAATGGGGTATCTGAAGGAGACAGGGAGGGAGAATATACTTTCATAGGGAAGGGTAAATCGGTTATTGTTTATGAGTTGGTAAATGGAAGGGGATGGGGAGAAATTAACGACGTTAGAATAAAAGATATATTAGGGGCGGACCATTAACCACTGGTAGTTAAGTGGGATGAAAGATTGAAGGAACAAAGGGATAAGAATGAAAGCAAGGAGATAAATGATTGGTCGCGGGATGCAAGAGAGGAATATAAGATGGCTAAAAGAACGAAAGAATTCTGGAAAATAATAAATACAAACAGAAAAAAGAAAAGGAGGAAGGTGAGTGAAAACATTAGAGAAGATGATAGCTAGATGCAGAATGGGGAATGAAGTTAATGAGAATTTTTTGGATGGGAGGAAGTAAGAGAGTGTGCAGAGCATGTGGAAAAAAGAATAAAAATAATGAATTAATGGAGTATCTTTTAGAAGAACTATTGGGGAAGAATGAGAGGGAGGAACTTAGAAGGATAATAAATGCGGATGGCAGTGGTCTGACACTAGTGAAACAAATACTAGAAATAAGAGGTGCGGAAAGGGGGAAGGGTCAATACAGGAAAAAAGCGAGAAGGAAGGGAAGTACATTTTTTTTTTTAAAACATATACTGATAAAACTTTTCGTTACTTTTTTATTTTTTTGTACTAAAGTGTGTGGAGATGTAGATATAACAATATGTTTCAATAAAGGTCTTATATATAATTTACAGTATTACAGCAGATTGAATACCAAAATACCAGCATAGGTAGTGACCTTTCTTAATAAGAGTAACCCATGGAAGAATATGATTTGAACAAGATGGTGCATCACTGCATTTTGTTGTAAATGTTTCAAGGTATTTGGATGAAATTTTTCTAATTTGATGAATAGTTCGACGGGGTTCGATTTAATGCTCACTAATAAGGTCTCCGGAACTTACTAGATACGCAGGCTTTGGATATGTCAAGTTGAAGGTGGATGTCGCTTTTTAGCAGTTTTTATATTGGTCTAATTAGGTGAGTGCTAAAAATCTGCTTTAGTTAATTTTAATAAAAAAAAATATGCGGACTGGTTTGACTGAAACAAAATGAGCATGCCCCCCCCCCCTACTTTGTTGACATTATCGGATAAGTCTCTGAAAGACCTTCTCACAGAGCTCGCGCATGACCTAGGTAGCTACAGCTTAAGGGGTTGCAGAGAGATATTAATTTTGTATGTTTCTTTTGAACAACCCCGTAGATAGCAATTTTAAGGTTTTCTAAAATCTACAACTGACCATTCATAATCTTCCCCTGAAGAAGTTACCTGTAAAAATATCAGCGAAACGTCCGGGTGTCAGGTTGTGCGATAAAATAAATAATTTCAAAATTCTGAAAACCTTTATTACTTCATTTGAAGAAAGAGCTGTTCCATTGTTCCAACGTTAAGGTAACTGTTAAGTTTATAAACATTAAGCGAGATGCTGATGGGATATTGCTAAAAAATAAAAATTTTCATTTGGTGAACGGTTCAGAGCTTTTCGTATCTATAAAATTAGGGAGACAATGTAAATTATTGATACTCTTAATACTCTTTGCCAGACGTAATTTCCATGACTTATATGAAGCTTGGAATATCCACCGATAACAAAATGAAGCCACGCTAAAGTAAATATACATATGTACCTATATATGTATTTACGTAGAGTAACTTGTGTATGATACGTAGGTAAGCAATGTAACTAGTGTGTGTTTTGCGTGATAGTTGTTAACGTGTGCCATACAATAAAAGATATTGATTTAAATGCAGCAACAATCGATGCAATTTGTAGGCATTTGTTTAATGACCTTTTACCGTGTGTGTATAAAATAAAACGCACGTATCTATTTTTTACAAACAGCTTAAACTTCTGGTTTATTTTCGTTCTTTTTTTTTACTGCTACCATTTTGGTGAAAGTAGGTAACAGACGTGTTATGGGTCGCAATTTCGCAATTTTTGGAGTTTGTAAGCACTGTAACGTTTTTTTTTCTATGGAAAAACAAATTTTGATCGACCTTCCGTCTTATCACCAAGGCCAACAGCCTTTGCGCAGGATTTCGCAATCGATGGAAGGATCGACGAATTTTTTCGGTCGGTGCTCGAGACATGATGCCGACAAGACGTGTGTGTGTGTTTTTTTTCTGTTGTGTTCTGTGCTTGATGTTGCGTGAAAGTTTTTGTGAACCATTTTCCACTTAATATTTTTCGTAAATTTATTCAAAATTGAGTATTTCTCATTAATTTAAGTACCATAAGTTGTTGAAACTTTCATTTAATATGTTTTTTTTTATATAATTTTAACTTTTTTCAAAGTCTTTTTTGTTTCCACGAGGCATTTTTAAATCATAGTTTATCTTCTCAATCCTTTACGCCTTTGTGGCAAATTTGCAAATAATTTAATAATTTCATTTATCACACCTTTTGTTTTTGGCAATTTTAATTTTTAAATTTTTCATGTGGTATCGGTGTTAAGTAAGTGTTGAATGTTTGAAGTCTGTTTTGATCACCTTATTGACGACCGACATTCCCTTGCTCCTCCTTTCCTTGCACCTTATTTGAAGGCATCTTCAATGCCATCAAAACATTAATATTTTTTATTAATATCTTTTAATTTTTAGGTGAAATTTTGGATAAATACTTGTTATCGTTCTTTAGTCAGCCCATCCAGTTTCTAGAGTGGGTTCCGGCTGGACTAGGAGACAGGAAATACGGGTAGGGGTGAAGACATCCTGAGGCAACTCCACAAGACTACAAAACAAGTTAGGAGCCGATAAATACCTGCAGGCGGCCCTCATAAATATCTATAAAGTTGGTCCCTGAAGTTCTTTACTGGGATCATTTTGCCTCATAAATATCAAAATCCCCTAAAATACCTGGAAACCAGCGGCAGTCCCTAATGTGGCGTAGGGAAGCGTTTTGGGGTGAGCTTGACTAATTTTGTAAGTTTTTGTTGTATGTAGTTTTTTTTAAATATACTCTTCAAGCGTTTTTTTGTTTTTTTATGAGAGCTTCGAGGCCTCAAAGGCTTCAGGGTTTTCAGGAAACCCCATTGCTCTGCCCGGAGTATATTAATTATATTTCTTTGTTTGACAGGGTGGCGCCCAAGCTTTGGTTACTAAAATTCATTTTGTTTTAATTTGTTCAATATTTAACACTTAACAATAACAATTGTTTTAACAAATAATAAGTAAAAACGTTAAAGCACTCATAGACAATTTACACAAAATGTAGTCTATTATTTTCTTTCATAAAGTCTAAATCTTTAAGAGATTTAATCAATTCAAGGGAGATGTTAAAATGACAATTTAATATTACCATTGTTTCTTAAAAAAATAAAAGAAAATGGAAAATAATGCACATGATTCCCACAGCACTTCATTCCGGTTGCCAATTCAAATTGCGTTGCACGTCATGTCTGTTACCACATTTCAATAAAATGCTGGCACCAAAACTCGCAAGTAAAAGAAAAGGAAATGAAACCAGAGCAGTTTGTAAAAAATAGATACGTACAATTTAATTCTAGATACATGTTTAAATAACAATTCGGTATTGCCGTTTTTATTTAAAAAAAAAAATGAAAATAAGGGACATCACTACCATAGAACTTCGTTTGTGTTGCTCATTCCCACCATAACCTTGTGATTCTAAGTAATCGAATAAAGACATTCTTCGGTTACAATAATTAAATGAACATGAACTCACATAATTAAACCAAATTTTAACCTAACAATGTTTTTATTTAAATACCTTTAAAATATCAGCCGTTATCACTTGGTGAAACATTTTAATAAGGTAAAAAACACAAATTGAAAAATTCACTAAGTACAGTTTATTATTTCTCGATATGTATTTTGCCTTGTAAAGGCATTCTCAGTAATAACAATTTACTTTTATTTAACTTTAATCTAACCCTAATCTATCAAAAATTTATTTTTGGCAAAGTGGTAGCGGGCTAAAAGTAGGTTGACAGTTCTAGTATGGTTTCATTTTCTCTTGAAGCTTATGTAGGCACTAAAATTCTGACTCCCTATACCCCTATAGATACAGCATAAAAAATGTAAGTTTTTCACATTTTTGTTGTAGTTTCATCATTAAAGACGATTGAAAAGAGATACCAGCATATTACCTATAACTATTTTTTATTTAAGTTTATTAACGTTGCAGTTAAATCCAAAAAAATTTATACAAAATGAGCATTTTTTAGCTTTTGCAGTTTACGCCTTACCCTTTAAAATGAAAGAAATTTTAATTACTTCTTGTGCTCAATAACTCAATTTAAGTAAAAGTCCATATGATGCAAACATAAGTGAGAATGACAATAGTGTGATGAAAGGACTATTTTTTTACAACAAAAAAGTGCTTGGGGATATGGAGTTGAGGCAAAGAAATAGCGGTTAAAGAAATAGAGGTAAGAATTGAGCATTTCTAGTGTAAAAACACGTTTAAGGTAAATTTTTTAGGAAGAAATTATTTCTGTGTCTAACGCATATACCTAAGTAGATACGTATATAAATATACCCTGGACGTTTAAATAAATTAAATTTCATGTTTTAATACTTTGTACGAACTTATATATATATATATATATACATACATACATATATATATATCTTATATATATATATATAAGATAACTAGACAACTAGACAACTAACATTTGATTAAATGTTCCCCAATAAATACTTGGGTGGTAATCTCTAATCCGTCTTATCCCCGTAATCTGAAGCTGTAGCATAAACCAAACAATCAAAGCAATCGCGCAATGTTGGTTGCTGTTACCCAGATTTGTGGTAAATGTCACGTATGCTTCGATGTAGTCATTAATTTGGTAAACATTGTTGCAATCCCGAATGGCAGTTCATGTATGGTGTGTTCGTTGGAAAAGAAACGTTCCAAATGTGACGTTATAGGCGGATAATAAAGTATCGTGGATATAAAAAATTAGAAATGAAGAATTTTGAGAAAACAACGTTAAAAAGGTTGAACCATCCAGGGACGTATGTGCAACTTTTGTAAAACATGTTTAATAAATAAAAGACGTAAAAAAAACTACGAAAAATGTTTCTACAAATTTATTTTCGATAGGTAACTCGACAAATTTGTTTCGATCAGACAGCGATCATTTTCAGGAGTAATTAATTGAAACTTAAAACTAGTGTCAACATATTTATACCTATTACAAGTTACATAGGAGAAGTGGGGAGTTAGTGAAGCCTAATTCTGTTTGACTAAGTTAAAATTTTTGTACAAAGCTTTTTTAATTTCCACACTTTCTAACATTGTTAGTATTATATTATTATTTATGTTGGAATGTAAAATTTTTGAGTTTGTTGATGGATTAAAAGAATGGCTTTGAGCTTTGACTAATACAATGTTCAGCGAACCCTGTTGTTTTTGAGTTTTTTATTAATGGTATAATAATGTTCTTTTAATCGAGTCTCAATAGCTCCCCCATTTTTACCAATGTAAATTGCATTACAATCAATGGAACAAGTTTGCTAGACTCCGCTTTTTGATTCCGGTTGTTGTGTTGGTTTATTTTTAACTAGTAGGTTCCTTAGACATTTATTGTTGGTTTCTATGGCTGTAAGGTTGAATTTCCTTAACTTATTTCTAAACTTGTAACTAATGTTGTTGGTGAAATTAATGGAACAAAATTGGTGACCAGAATTTTTAGGTTCTATTGGGGTGGCATTGTAGATTAATTTTAATCAATAAAAAACTTAAAACAGTGGTGTCTAAAAGTGGGGGAGCTATTGAGACTTGAGACTCCATTAAAAGAACATTATTATACCATTAATAAAAAACTCAAAAAAACAGGGTTCGCTGAACATTGTATTAGTCAAAGTCATTCTTTTAATCCATCAAAAAATTCAAAAATTTTACATTCCAACATAAATAATAATAGAATACTAACAATGTTAGAAAGTGTGGAAATTAAAAAAGCTTTGTACAAAAATTTTAACTTAGTCAATAGTCAAACAGAATTAGGCTTCACTAACTCCCCACTTCTCCTATGTAACTTGTAATAAGTATAAATATGTTGACACTAGTTTTAAGTTTCAGTTAATTACTCCTGAAAATGATCGCTGTCTGATCAAAAGAAATTTGTCGAGTTACCTATCGAAAATAAATTTGTAGAAACATTTTTCGTAGTTTTTTTACGTCTTTTATTTATTATTTACTACTTACTATGAAAAACTACTTCAGGGCCTTAAATAGCTACTGATAATAGAGGGTGGTATTGGGTTAAAACAAATTCATTAGAGGAGAGTTGTTACATTCTACTTGGTCATTTAAAATTATTCATAGTTTTTTATATCTGTTTATTTCCAAGTTTTCTAATAATGTTTATTTTTGTCCTTATATTGTTTATATGTAAAATCTGGAAATTTTAATTAAAACTATGTCCCTCTACTGTTACATGGATCGCATATGTGTAATCTGTTTTGTTTTTTACATAACTATTTTTGTGTTCTATTATACGTTTTTTAAATGTTCTCCCTGTTTGATCAATGTAGACTTTAGGGCAAGACCCACAAGTTACGCCTGACTTATTGTCTTTCTTTATTGTATCTTTGTTGATTTTAATCAATTTTTCTAAAGAGTAATTGGTTTTATAAGCAATATTTAATCCAATGTTTCTTAAATACGATACGAAGAAATTTTATCAGTTAAGTTACTTAAAGTGAAACATGTTGCTAAATTAATAAATAATTTGTGAAAATCATGTACAAGTGTTTTTATTCTTTAGTGTTTTAGTCTAGATTTCCATAAAAAACATGCAGTTTGATTCACCCATAAAGGTTTTCTAGCTTTACTTGATGTGTCATTATTTAAATAACGTTTAGGAATAAGGTAAAGGTCGTTCAGTATCTCATGGACCACGAACCACGAACAGTGATAAAAATGAAAACATGGCTGAAAGAATTTGTACCAACTTTCCTGTACCGTTGTGCATACCCAATGTTTAACAGCCAAATTATGTAGATACATTTCTTTTCCGCATATTTTATGACTCATGATATATTGGAATATCTCTACATTAAATCTTGAGTAACGTTAATCGTTGGCACACCTCGTCTTCTCAAAATATATTATTGATCACTCCTGGTATTGTTTTTACAGCCGAGGGCGTCAAAAGTTTATTTTCTTTTCTTCCTTCGCGAAACAAAAGAACGGGCAGTAATTTGAAAGAAAAATAGCTACCATCCATTTTCGAATAAGTTCAGTAACAAATATTAATGGAATATGATTATTTCCTATTCTTCCTTAAAAACGAGGCACAAATACGTACTTTGCACAGGGTGTTTCTGAAATAAGTGCGGAGCTTGAAGGACGTGTGAAGGACACTATGAAAGAAGAAAATTGGGTAATGGTAAGAGCCAGCTCGGTCCTAGTAAATCACTTAGAAAAATAAATAGAGCTAGCTGTTAACAGTATCAATCATTGGCAGTAGATCAATGAATCACTGTAGAACAATAAGTCATTGTTGTTACAATGGCGTTACTACAGCAGGAGTGTGTGACATGATACTTATGTACGTCAATACAATATCGATTGTCGATGGAACGATCAAATTATGCAGCCACCAAACTGTGAATCATCTCAAATACAGTACAGGGATTGCCAGAAATGGGTGATGTACCATATTATCATTATCATTGTTGACTGAAGATGAAACCCTTGATTTAATAAAAGACAAACCCCAAAGTACCAGTAGATTAGCATGTACAACCCTTGCAAGAAATTGATTTTCGGTCGTAGATGAATTTGTTTCAGCGAGTTCGATAAAAAGGTCTTACAAACTTTCTTCCTCTTGTGCATGTGTATGAGTGTGTTTGTTGTTGGTGCTCCTGTTATAAGACGGTATGTAATAAACAATAATAAGTTGCTGATGTTTATTTCAGCTGTTTTAGTTTACTTTTAACCCGGGTGGAAAGAAAAGGTCGATAAATTAAAGAATTTCGACGCTTTTTAAGCGTATTTATTAAATTAAATATTCCAAAAAGATGAGAATGCCGAAGTAGTAAACGTAATGTCGAAAAAATGCCTAATCACGTCGAATACGCGCCGATATTCAAAAAAATCAAAATCGAAACGAGGCTGACATTACGTCGAAATATGGACCGAAAACAAGAAGAATATCCCAAAGTCAAAAGGTTTAAAATAGGTCTAAATAATTAATGTTGATTTTAGTTAATTTATTGTAAATAAAAAAACAATTAATAATAAATTAAAAATATTTACTCTTTGTTTGAGTTCAATAATATACTAGGAAATGACCTTGTCATAAACGGGCGAAGCCTCATTTGAATAATATAAATTATTTACGAAAATGTTAATGATGAGTTTATGTTTTTTCTTTTCACTAAATGATTTTTCTACCTTTACTAACGATTGTGTAACAATTAATAATTAAAGTACACTTGTTTATTCTGTGAAAAAAATATATTTTATTTTGAACAATAATGAATGTTAGAAGCTTTATTAACATAAAATAAACAAATTAATTTTTTATGAGTTTATAACAAATATAAATTATATCAGCAATTTTTATCAGTCTTTGTAATTTATTTCTTCTTCCAATCATGGCTGTACTCTGATTAATTTTTTTTAATCTATCATAATTGAAACCTGGTTTTATTAAGAGCCCACCAAGTGTTTTAACTCGAGATAATCCTACATAGGATAAACCAGCTGAAAATTCGTTCTCTCCTATGTCAACTATAGCTTTATCTAACAATAAGGTTATTCCTTGTGTACGATGAATACTTATAGCATATCCAAGCATCAACGGAAATTGCCTGCGGGTACAATTGATTTTCGGTCTCCGCCCCTTCAAGGCTCTATTCTCTCTGTTCGTCTTACACACGTCTCAGTTGATTTTAAAGATATCATATTGAAATTTAACCTATGACCGACTAATTTTAAAGCAGAATACGTACGTAAAAGTTTTATCAAAATCGGTCCTTAAGTTTAGGAGGAGTAGGATTTCCAAGATGGCCCGAAAATTCCAGGTAGAGGGCTTCGCCCAAAAATAACCAAACATATACCGAGTGTATGATAGTAAAAGTTGGAAACTACAGATTATTACCGAACAGTTCAGAGTTTTACTATTAAAACTTGACAAATTATAAATTATACTGGAAAATATTAGTATTTACCGTATTTCGCACTTTTACAGTTATACAGTAAATTTTGTATCTAATATTTTTTTTAAAAGAAAACGTGAATTTTTCTTACCTTGATAAAACGTTGGATTCCGAAGCACGTGAAAAATTTTTTGCATTCAAAGGGGAAAGCGAAGTGTCTTTTGACGTACAAATTGCTGCAACAAAGAAAAAACATAAAATACTAACAATAAGAAAACAAGCTTTAATTAAATGTACCTATAAAAAACAGTTTTTTATTAAATATATGAAACAAATAGTTTAAAATGTTTAAAACATATGCTCATGTGTTTTAAACATTTCTTTGTTTTCGTATATTTTGAACACACGTTTTAAACTTGTTTTAGATCATTGCTTTTTATCATCTGAATAATTATTTAACTGACTCATTGTTAAGACTGATCGCCTTTATACAGGTAAGGTAAAATGTCCACTGAACGTACAATTTCCTTGTCGGCATTTTTTTTAAGTTTTTCAACCACGTCTATCTTAAAATATCTCCTACGTCTCTGCAAACTGTTCAAAACCAACTGAATTTTAAAACGCCTTTGAACCAAATTTAATACCTCTTAATTGCATTATTGGACTGGTTTTCTGTGTTTTTAATTTGAAAAAATGGCTAATGTACCACGCAATATTTATTAAGAGATAATACCGCCCTTTCACAATTATTATATATTATAATGAATAAGTGAGGTTTTGTCGTAGTAGTAAATTTATTTTTGTTTTAAACTTTAAACACAGTTAAACGTTATTTAAAATACGTCAATTTAAAACATTTTTTAGTTATACTCCCGTCCAAACAATTGATGTACCTTTATCGTCACATGTAGTACTTAATCCCCTGCATTAACTCCCGTCCAAGCAAAATAATAATACCTTCACTTAATTACTTTATTACTCCGAAAAAGTACATTTACGGACATATACAGGGTACTTTTAATATTGGACGTTATAAGTATTTCTATTTCTTACGAATACCTTTATCACAGTGCTAACTTTCTGCAGTTGCGCTCGTCCAATGAAATTGGCTAACCTAACCTAGCCAAACCTAACCAAACCCCTCATCCAAATATTGTTACCTTTCTGAAAGCTTTTTTGAATAAAACAAATAGGTTCGATTTTGTAAAATGTGTTTCTAATAACTGTTTATAAAAAACGCCCTGTATATTAACAAAACGAATAAATTTTTGCATTTGATTTAGTTGTATAATTATTTAGACGGGAGTTAATGTGTTTTCAAAATCATTATTATCAGGTAAGAAATTTTGGACAGTAGTTAATGTGTGTCATTAACGGACTACCTGACTTGGAAGAGAGTTATGCACCGGTTTAAAACATGCCAACTCGGATATAGACTAAGGAATTAACAATTTAAATTTAAAGACTTAAATTTATAATTCAGACGATGTATTTTCTTTCTACGGCGATATTAATTAAAACAATCACATATTATAAGTATCTACTAAATTTTCCGGAAGAGTACCAATTATACGCACCCATCCACCTTCTCTCCTCTCACTTCACATTAGCTACGTACTATATTACAATATAAATTAGGTAGAGGTAGAATATAATATTTATAAGAAAATTTTCACCCCATAATTGCTTTTATATTATAATTACATTTTAATTTTCGGGCTAAACTAGGTCGTTTAAAAAATAAGTTTAACGCTCGTGTTGCACTAACAAAAAAAATTAGGTAAATTTTGAAATCTACACACAGGCGCGTAGGTAAGCGTTTGTTAATGGGATTGGGTTGAATTTGAAAACAAGATAACGAGTAGGTACCTACCTATTTTGGATTGAGAAGGAATTAAATTTATACATAAAATTGAAAATTTTATTCAGAAGAAATTAAAGAAAAATTAAAAAAATGAAAGTTATAATACCAATCATGAAGGATTCTGAGAGATAATAGGCAGTTCGCGGGGGGGGGGGGCTCAAGGTATTCTCTGTCCCTTCCTGGCTAGCCTACTACTTACGGTTGAGCACATAGAAAATTTTAGAAAATCTTAAATCTGCAACATTTGCATACAACTGTATGTATATTTATATAATATATAGGAAAGCCCACGTAATGCTTAATAATTATTAAAAAAATGTGAGCCGTCACGGGACGCCTGGCAGATGTGAAACATCGAGTTTGCCCACAAAATGATGACTATTTATTTAATAAACATTTATTTTTATTAAATACAAAAATTACAAATTCAAAAATTTATTTCAAATCGCGACAACTGAATTCTTTTAATCAGTGACTTCAGTAATAGTTATATTCGATGTTGCCTCTAACAGCATTACTGTGATCATTGGTCGAGGATAACTGAAGTATGTTACAAAAGTATTGGACATAACATTATCAAGACATCTAATAAATACACCATCTATTGTTGTTGCATATCTGGTAGTAGGTTCTCTTGGATTGTTGTTAATTTGCAATTGAAATTCTTTTTGGAGGAACGTAATTAATGGCATTGATTCATGTTAAGCAAGATTTACATTGAAATCTCCAGCTAACGCAAATGGTAGTTTATCTTTATTGGTTTCAAAAATTATTGAACCTCTGTGAGTGTACGGAAATAATTTCTCATGTAAAAATGAAATATCATTCATTTTTTATTAGGTTAAATTTACACAACCATAATAATTAATTCACTTCCATCTTCTAGTTTACTACAGTAAACGACGCCGTCAAATCCATTGGGAAGAGAATCGCACAGGCGCTTGCGCATGTCGAGCGTCGTCACGATCGCCACGCTAACAATCCGGTTTACCCGCGCCTATACATGTTTCTCATCAGTAATATACAGGGTGTTCCATTGTTACAAAGCACCCCCCCAGGCTCCTTACCTTGTCGCGGTGGGGGGGCTCAGTATCCATGCGAAAGTGTGGGGTAGCCAAAGAACCCCGGGCATCTGAAAGCAAGAGCAGGTGGGAAGTAGCCTACGGACACGGGCGAATGTCCGGAAGCACCCGCTTGGTGTACTGGCGCAGCCGTGGAAGCTCTTAGGGGTGGTAAATCGGCATACGTGTGGTAAGCCCAGCACAGACGGGGAGGCGAGGCATGGGGGAGAACCCACCCCATCACCATAACGCTAACTTGTCGAAAGTGAGGCTCTCTCGGTGCGGCCACCTACACCTTCAGTGACAATCGCATGGGACATGGGACTCTCGACAGACGTTGGAAACGACACTTGGCCTCTGCGTGTCGCTCCTACGCATGTCATAAGACAAAGTACGCGTCTGGCAGGGGTGTGCATCAGGCGGGGTCACGAGTTGTGGGTATCCTGACCCATTAGGGGGGATACGAACAGAGAATCATTGTAGTGCGTGCGTCTGGCGGGGTGCGCAGTCTGACCCATTAGTGGGACTGCCACCTGAGCCGGCGTCAGGCGTACGTCACATACATGTGTAGACTGGGTGCGTAGTCTGACCCATTAGGGGGACTGCGCATTAAGCGAATGCAGAGTAGCAATTGTATCTCGGGCTAGCAGGAGAGATAGAAGGCTGAAGGGTGCTCGGTAGAAGAATATGGCGAAACGGATGTCACCCTGTGGGGGGTGCTCTTTAGTAATCGATGGCCACCGGTATGCCTACACCGGTACCTCGGGGGCGGGGGGTGCCCAGGAGTCTAGCTTCGGCTCCTTCCCCGCCGATTGGTGTCGGACTCGAGGGGGCAGTTGGTTGATAGCCCGCATGCTGGGTTAGGGGGCTAGGTCTCGAAACGCCCACGACGTTGCGTAGTTCCCGAATTTGAACGTACTAAGGGTTTGGATAGGCCCGACCCTGTGGATTACCCGCCTAGTCAGTCGGCTGTGCCAATTGGCTAGTTAGTCCACAGGTAACATCTTCGCGGCTTCATGGGACCAATCCGTCTGACGGAGGGGAGACCCCATGGAGTCGAACACTCCATCCAGGTGCTTCTGTGCCGGTTTGGCGTGTGAATGAGCCCACCACGGGCAGGTGCCGCACGTAAAATCTTAATCAGTTGCTACAAAGCGGAAGGTACTGGAAAAAGCTGACCATGCCACTTGATTGTATGGAAAAACTAATTGAGAATACGTTCTAACTTCTTCATAAGCTTAATGATATCTGAGATACTCGGGATGGTCCCAAAAGTTACAAATTCTGGTGGTGCCATCTTTAATTTTACAAAAAAGTTACAGAAGATCGTAACTCTCTTTCTTTAGAAATAAGGAAGGTACCTCGTAAAGGTGGCGAAAATGCGATACCCTGTACTGTTTCGCAAGTAGATTCAGTTATACAACGCGTAATTTTGTGGGGTCTATCCTTTTCAAATTCGTTATAAAGAGAAAAAAGGACAGCTGCTACCAATATTGACTATTTAATACACAAGCAATCTAAAATTTTATGGGGTATATAAACGAATTCAGTCATTTATTGTGATACCTGCAACTTCCCACATAAACAAGACCAATGTGAAGACTTACTGTTCAGAAGCAAGACCAAAACCAAGGCTATATCAGTCTTGTCTTAGATTTGCGTTTACCCATGACCACCTGTTGCTTATAGCCATTTAATAAAAACGCAAAATTATTTTACTGGTATAGTTAATCATTTTTTAGTTATTAACAATGATATCGTAAGAAGACAATAAATACCTTATGAGTAATTATTACTGTCTATGATCATACAGAAAAATATATTATTATTAACAGAAACATAAAAATGCTTAATCTAATTTTACTGGCGGCAGAATTATCTTGATTAATAAACGACCTTTGGGTTTTCTTTTCCCAATAATACGGGTCGTTGGTCATTTGAAATGGGAAAGGACGTCTTAATTGATCGTAATACGAAATGTTATTGAATGATGTTCCGATACACAGACGATGATAAATTGGATGCCTTTTGTAGTTTCTATAACAAGGATTAAAACCTTCTCCCATTTGTCCAGATTCATTCACGTAGTAACATGTCGTAGTAAATTCGTAAAAAGGGTTGAGGTTCACATCTTGATTTTCTCTGTAAATTGCTTGTCCATAGTTACAAAAAATTCCAATAACACGTCTTTCTGGCCTTCCCCATTCGGTTCTCCCACATCCCATATTGGTAATATATCCACTCGCCACATTCGCATAATCCCTTGTAACCCTAGTACTTACTAACGTTGAACCATAATTCTGATATCTGACATGCTTTGATTTCAAAGTACTCATCCATGTTCCTACTACTTGTTCAAATCCTCGAAAGTGTTCTTTGTTAATAATAAATATATTTTGATCAACGTGTTCAAACAGTGTCGTTCGTTTACAGTGAGGATCTCTTCTTGTTTGACATTGATTAGCCCAACATTGTGCAATAAATTCTAATTCATTATCCCACGACAATACTTCAGGATTATTCGTAACAAAACTCCTTGTAACCTTGATACCAACAATTGGATGATTCCAACGAAGTTGATGTGAGCCATAAATATAATTTCGGAAAATATTATGCCATCTCAGTATCTCCAATTGTTCCAGTTTACTAAACGGAAGAACTACAATAGTATCCTTGCAGGATGCTCTAAAATTGCACGGTTCTAGGTCACACAACGTGTGGTTCATAAACGGTTCATTTTTATAGCCACAGCTATAATACGGACAGCAGTAAAAATTGTCATCCCCTTTTGAGTAATCATCTATAAGCAGTATAATGATTGCACCCAATATGACTTTAAACATAATTTAAATGTCGGTACTCTTCATATACGCATTTGACATGTTTGTTTATATATCACTGTAGTAACGCTATTTTTATTAAGTTCTATTGCATGGTGGATACAAGGACACACAATAGTAATAGAAATTTATTTAGAAATCAATCAGCTGACTTAATATTTGAAGTGTCTTTATAATTAAGGAGATTGTTAGCCGAAAACTCTTGGTGAAACATTTTACAAATTAAGGAAAAGAAAAAGCACTTGGAGAAGTTTCACTTATATTTATTCAAAAACTCTATGTACATTTCGCTTTGTTAGGGCATCTTCAGGAGTATGATTAATTACTAAACTTAAGAACATATAGTCCGGTCAATTTAGACATTCGAAGCTATATAAATTTCCACCAAGTTGAAAATCAGTAAGACCGTTTAAAATATTATTAAAAATAAAATTTGAAAGTTCCCCATCTCTCCCCTGTATGGAAAAATTTTTATTCAAGGTCAAAGGTAAAAAAAATGAGTTTTTCGCTATTTTCAGCAAAACGGTAAGTTTTATCATAAAAATACATCAGACAAAAATTGTAGATCATAAAATTATCTATAAAATATGTATCAATATTTTTTTTCCTAAGAGTCACCGTTTCTGAGATATCAGGTTAAATGAAACCCAGTCCCTTATTTTATACACCAGTGTAACCTCGAGATCTGTCTCCTGTTCAATTGTATGCGTGCCAAAAAATAGGGGATTGTTTTTCCTTTGGGATATTTTTGGGGATATATATTTCAGAATTTTTCTGGGGAAAAATTTTCCTCTACAATCTTTTTTCTATTTGCACCAAATATTTTCTAGTTCTTGGGGATTTATTTGTCATATAGCTTATTTTGGGGTATTTTATAGATACATATTTTATAGATAATTTTATGATCGACAATTTTTGTTTGGGGTAATTTTATGATAAAACTTACCGTTTTGCTGAAAATCGCGAAAAACTCATTTTTTTGACCTTTAACCTTGAATAAAATTTTTTCCATACTGGGGAAAGATGGGGAACTTTCAAATTTTATTTTTACTCTTATTTTTTGTCTAATTTGACCGGACTAATATTTGGTTGTTTAAGTAATAGAACTTTTAGGTGTTATAAGCTTAGGGTCTAGGAGGGGGTTGTTGCCAAAATCTAACTAATCGTTGGTAATTATTTATTTAACAAAATAGCTATTTTGATTTCTAGAATATCATAGCGATCTAAAATCTTTCCTCCTTGTATGTGGTGTAACAGTTTTAGATTATTTTTAGTACAAGTATGGTTATTTTCTATAAGTCAGAGGAAAGACCAGAACAATGATTATTGTGTATAGCGTTGCGAATATGCTCGTTATAGCGGGTGGCAATAGATCTTTTGGACTTCCAAATGTATATTGTTGAGCAGTCGGAGCAGGTAATTTCATATACACCACTTTTCTCGGAATTATCTGGCTTCGTATTTAATTTATTGTTGACAAGGATTTTGCTTAAATTTGAGTTATAAAACGAACAAAATGGCTCAAACCCCAACGCCAAAACATGACACTTTAGTTGTCCGAAGCACTTTTCGGTAACAACGTTACCTTCTTCAGGGACTGAAGTGAACTAAACCTAAAAGAGAACTAATCCTAATATATACTGAAATTTGTTAAGGTTCAGTGAACATGGTTCAGCAGCTATATTGATGATGTTCAGTGGACCTGGACAATAACAAAAAATAATTAAACTAGACCAAATAGTGGAGATCCAGGTATAGGACCCTCCCTTGTCATTGTTAAGTAAAATTTGGTTATTTTTACAAATGTATAAACTTTCAAAACTATCTAGTAGACAATTATTCCTAACTTCCTTAACTAATTTAAGATTATTAATATTAATATTATGTTCTTCAGTAAGAATATGTTGGGCAACACTAGATTTTTCGGCTCTACCAAACCGTGCATGAGCTAAATGCTCCTTGAACCTAGTTTGGATCGAGCGTCTAGTTTGTCCAATATATATATATATATATATATTGTTCGTTCTACAACAACTGCCAAAGTTTTTCCAGTCTTCATAAATTTGAGTTATTAAAATATGCCGGTTTGATTTTAAATTGTTTTAACTTATTCCCTATACATGTACTTACATTGCCATAAAAGGGCATTTTTTCCAAATATTATCATTATGACTTTAGACATTTTCGGTAGTTTAAAATAATTGGTTGAAATTTTGTTTTAATTTTTCAGATAACATCTTGTTAATAATACCCGGATAATATCCATTGTTATATGCTATAGTTTTTATTGTATTAAATTCTTTGATAAAATTTTCTTTACTCTACGGTATACTAATGAGTCTGTGTAACATTACCATATATAAAAACTTGCTAATTTTATATTAATGGGGTGGTTTGAATCAGATGGAATAATTCAATCGCTAAACGTTTCTTTCCTGTATAAATCAAAATTAATTTTATTATCATTTATGCTAATGCTAAATTTATTACCTATTTCTAAAGTGAACTGGATGTTTTTGTTGATATTATTAATGTAATTTAAGAAATTTTGTAGTTGACGTTCTATACCATCCAACCCAAATGCAAAAAATATCATTTATATAAAGGAGCCATAGATGTACCTACATCTTTTTTAAAATCAATTTAGTTTCTAAGAACTTTTCGAAATGTTCATAAAATATTCAGCATAGAAGGGTGAGATAGAAGAGCCAATGGGAAGGCCAGTTTTTTGTAAAAAAATTTGTCATTAAATGTAAAATAGTTTTGATTTAGGCTTACATCAATTAAGGATATTAATTCTGATTGTAGAGCCTGGTCAACATTAGACAAGTCGTTTATTAATAGTTCTTTTAATTGAGTGGTTGGAACTGATGGAAATAAGTTTTTAACATCAACTGAGATTAATTTTGCATTTGGGGGTAGTACAATGTATCTCAATTTACTGACTAATTTTAAACTATTGCTTACAGTGTATTTGGGTTCAAAATCTAATATTTCTGTTAATAAAATGTACATAGAGTTTTTGAAAAAATATAAGTGAAACTTCTCCAAGTGCTTTTTCTTTTCCTTAATTTGTCTTTATAAGTTCTCAGATGTTTAAAACGCTGCAAAAAATTAAACCTCCAAATGATCATGTTTGTGTTTATTTATGTTGTATTTATTTAACCATATCCTGTCGTTTAGTTTCTTCAATAATGATTAAAGTACGAGCCTGTGCATTTTCTTTAAGAAGTTTTGTAGCCAAATTCATATTTTAATAAGCATTCGAAAAAAGTAGCTATAGAAGGGAACTATGGTATTTTCAGTCGCAAAACAAAAAACTTTGTTTTTTTGTATATTTACCTCATAAATTACCCTGATTTTTTCAGATTTTTAAAATGGGTTAAATTAATCCTCCATGTTTTGTAATATTCATTGATTTAAGTACATCGCAGCTGATTATTATTAAAAAAATCAAAGCTAAAAATAAAAATAATTAAAGCAGGCATTTTCAAAACGTTTGCGGCTAAATTCAAATTTTTACCATCATTCAAAAATTTTCAATTTCCATAGTAAGGAACAGGTTTTCTCAATCACGAAAAAATAAGGTTTCTGTAATTTTTCTTAAAAATTACTGTGAATCCTTTAGATTTGAAATGAATAGACCGTAGGTAGTACAAAAATTAAACCTCTAGGCTTCACACGGTCATTTTTAGGGTTCCGCACCTCAAAAGGAAAAAGCGGAACCCTTATAGGATCACTTCGTTGTCCGTCCGTCCGTCCGTCAGCAAATTTTCGAATCAAGACCTACAGGGTACTTCCCGTGAACTCAGATAATTGAAATTTGGTATGAAGCAACGTCTTATAGCACAGATAAAGGAAAAATTGCGAAAACCGTAAATTTTTAGTTACATCATATAATAAAAATATTTTTCCTCATGAACGCGTACAGATATTAAATTGAAATTCATGTCAAATACTCAGGTCTATAATACCTTTAAGCTGTAACAAAATTAAACTTCTATGTCAACGCAATCAACAGAAACAGCAATTTAAGCCGCATATTTTCAAACTCGCAACTACTCGCAAGGAAATCAAAACCTAAAGGGTACTTCCAGTCGATTAAGAATCTTGAAATTTGGTATGAAGTAATGTCTTATAGCACATATAATCTAAAAATTCCGAAAACCTTAAATTTTTAGTTCAATCACATATATACAGGTTTGTACGGAACCCTCGGTGCGCGAGTTCGACTCGCACTTGGCCGGTATTTTTCGTAATTTTTTATTCATTTAACCATGCCACAGCCATCTTTAAATATTTAAAAAAATAGTCAAAGTTTTCATTAAAGGTAATTAAAGCATGCATTTGAGATTTTTTTTAAATTCTTGCGGCCATCAAATTTTTAGAAACGTTCGAAAGAAGGACAATAACGTTCACTTAGTTGGGAGGAAAAAATATTTTTGTATTTTCGCCTCATACATTAATTAGAAAAAATTAAAGCACTAGGTGGTTACGTGATCTAAGACGGTCATATTTCGTAATTTTCATTTATTGAAGCAATTAGCTATTTTTGAAGATTTTTAGAAAAGTAATAATTGACATTGAAACTAAGTAATCAGCGCACCAGGGGTTTTTTTTTAATTTTTGGTGTCAAATTCAATATTTTATAAGCGTTCAAAATTTTTTTAAAAGGATAAATAAGAAAACTAGAACCAGAACCTATTCAATCACGAAAGAACAAAATTCTTCTTTATTTCCAACTTGAAAATTTTACTCTTAATTTTTTCAACTTTTTAAAATGACACGGTCATTTTTCGTAATTTTTATTCATTTTATCATGACCAGCCTTCTTTAAATATTAATTAAATAAATAATAAGGTAATTAAAGCATGCATTTGAGATTTTTTTTAAATTCTTGCGGCCATAAAATTTTTTTAGAAACGTTCGAAAAAAGGGGACAATAACGTTCACTTAGTTGGGGGGAAAAAAAATATTTTTGTATTTTCGCCTCATACATTAATTAGAAAAAATTAAAGCACTAGGTGGTTACGTGATCTAAGACGGTCATATTTCGTAATTTTCATTTATTGAAGCAATTAGCTATTTTTGAAGATTTTTAGAAAAGAAAATAATTGACATTGAAACTAAGTAATCAGCGCACCAGGGGTTTTTTTTTAATTTTTTGGTGTCAAATTCAATATTTTATAAGCGTTCGAAATTTTTAAAAGGATAAATAAGAAAACTAGAACCAGAACCTATTAAATTTCACGAAAGAACAAAATTCTTCTTTTTTTTCCAACTTGTAAATTACTCTTAATTTTTTCAACTTTTTAAAATGACACGGTCATTTTTCGTAATTTTTATTCATTTTATCATGACACAGCCTTCTTTAAATATTAATTAAATAAATAATAAGGTAATTAAAGCATGCATTTGAGATTTTTTTTAAATTCTTGCGGCCATCAAATTTTTAGAAACGTTCGAAAGAAGGACAATAACGTTCACTTAGTTGGGAGGAAAAAATATTTTTGTATTTTCGCCTCATACATTAATTAAAAAAAAATTAAAGCACTAGGTGGTTACGTGATCTAAGACGGTCATATTTCGTAATTTTCATTTTTTTGAAGCAATTAGCTATTTTTGAAGATTTTTAGAAAAGTAATAATTGACATTAAAAACTAAGTAATCAGCGCACCAGGGGTTTTTTTTTAATTTTTGGTGTCAAATTCAATATTTTATAAGCGTTCAAAATTTTTTAAAAAAGGATAAATAAGAAAACTAGAACCAGAACCTATTCAATCACGAAAGAACAAAATTCTTCTTTATTTCCAACTTGTAAATTACTCTTAATTTTTTCAACTTTTTAAAATGACACGGTCTTTTTTTCGTAATTTTTATTCATTTTATCATGACACAGCCTTCTTTAAATATTAATTAAATAAATAATAAGGTAATTAAAGCATGCATTTGAGTTTTTTTTTTAAATTCTTGCGGCCATCAAATTTTTAGAAACGTTCGAAAGAAGGACAATAACGTTCACTTAGTTGGGAGGAAAAAATATTTTTGTATTTTCGCCTCATACATTAATTAGAAAAAATTAAAGCACTAGGTGGTTACGTGATCTAAGACGGTCATATTTCGTAATTTTCTTTTTATTGAAGCAATTAGCTATTTTTGAAGATTTTTAGAAAAGTAATAATTGACATTGAAACTAAGTAATCAGCGCACCAGGGGTTTTTTTTAATTTTTGGTGTCAAATTCAATTTTTTTATAAGCGTTCGAAATTTTTAAAAGGATAAATAAGAAAACTAGAACCAGAACCTATTCAATCACGAAAAAACCCAAAATTCTTCTTTATTTCCAACTTGTAAATTACTCTTAATTTTTTCAATTTTTTAAAAAATGACACGGTCATTTTTCGTAATTTTTATTCATTTTATCATGACACAGCCTTCTTTAAATATTAATTAAATAAATAATAAGGTAATTAAAGCATGCATTTGAGATTTTTTTTAAATTCTTGCGGTCATCAAATTTTTAGAAACGTTCGAAAGAAGGACAATAACGTTCACTTAGTTGGGAGGAAAAAATATTTTTGTATTTTCGCCTCATACATTAATTAGAAAAAATTAAAGCACTAGGTGGTTACGTGATCTAAGACGGTCATATTTCGTAATTTTCATTTATTGAAGCAATTAGCTATTTTTGAAGATTTTTAGAAAAGTAATAATTGACATTGAAACTAAGTAATCAGCGCACCAGGGGTTTTTTTTAAAATTTTTGGTGTCAAATTCAATATTTTATAAGCGTTCGAAATTTTTAAAAGGATAAATAAGAAAACTAGAACCAGAACCTATTCAATCACGAAAGAACAAAATTCTTCTTTATTTCCAACTTGTAAATTACTCTTAATTTTTTCAACTTTTTAAAATGACACGGTCATTTTTCGTAATTTTTATTCATTTTATCATGCACAGCCTTCTTTAAATATTAATTAAATAAATAATAAGGTAATTAAAGCATGCATTTGAGATTTTTTTTAAATTCTTGCGGTCATCAAATTTTTAGAAACGTTCGAAAGAAGGACAATAACGTTCACTTAGTTGGGAGGAAAAAATATTTTTGTATTTTCGCCTCATACATTAATTAGAAAAAATTAAAGCACTAGGTGGTTACGTGATCTAAGACGGTCATATTTCGTAATTTTCATTTATTGAAGCAATTAGCTATTTTTGAAGATTTTTAGAAAATTTAATAATTGACATTGAAACTAAGTAATCAGCGCACCAGGGGCTTTTTTTAATTTTTGGTGTAAAAATTCAATATTTTATAAGCGTTCAAAATTTTTTTAAAAGGATAAATAAGAAAACTAGAACCAGAACCTATTCAATCACGAAAGAACAAAATTCTTCTTTATTTCAAACTTGTAAATTACTCTTAATTTTTTCAACTTTTTAAAATGACACGGTCATTTTTCGAAATTTTTTTATTCATTTTATCATGACACAGCCTTCTTTAAATATTAATTAAATAAATAATAAGGTAATTAAAGCATGCATTTGAGATTTTTTTTAAATTCTTGCGGTCATCAAATTTTTAGAAACGTTCGAAAGAAGGACAATAACGTTCACTTAGTTGGGAGGAAAAAATATTTTTGTATTTTCGCCTCATACATTAATTAGAAAAAATTAAAGCACTAGGTGGTTACGTGATCTAAGACGGTCATATTTCGTAATTTTCATTTATTGAAGCAATTAGCTATTTTTGAAGATTTTTAGAAAAGTAATAATTGACATTGAAACTAAGTAATCAGCGCACCAGGGGTTTTTTTTTAATTTTTGGTGTCAAATTCAATATTTTATAAGCGTTCGAAATTTTTAAAAGGATAAATAAGAAAACTAGAACCAGAACCTATTCAATCACGAAAGAACAAAATTCTTCTTTATTTCCAACTTGTAAATTACTCTTAATTTTTTCAACTTTTTAAAATGACACGGTCATTTTTCGTAATTTTTATTCATTTTATCATGACACAGCCTTCTTTAAATATTAATTAAATAAATAATAAGGTAATTAAAGCATGCATTTGAGATTTTTTTTAAATTCTTGCGGCCATCAAATTTTTAAAAAACGTTCGAAAGAAGGACAATAACGTTCACTTAGTTGGGAGGAAAAAATATTTTTGTATTTTCGCCTCATACATTAATTAAAAAAAAATTAAAGCACTAGGTGGTTACGTGATCTAAGACGGTCATATTTCGTAATTTTCATTTATTGAAGCAATTAGCTATTCTTGAAGATTTTTAGAAAAGAAAATAATTGACATTGAAAATAAGTAATCAGCGCACCAGAGGTTTTTTTTTAATTTTTGGTGTCAAATTCAATATTTTATAAGCGTTCGAAATTTTTAAAAGGATAAATAAGAAAACTAGAACCAGAACCTATTCAATCACGAAAGAACAAAATTCTTCTTTATTTCCAACTTGTAAATTACTCTTAATTTTTTCAACTTTTTAAAATGACACGGTCATTTTTCGTAATTTTTATTCATTTTATCATGACACAGCCTTCTTTAAATATTAATTAAATAAATAATAAGGTAATTAAAGCATGCATTTGAGATTTTTTTTAAATTCTTGCGGCCATCAAATTTTTAGAAACGTTCGAAAGAAGGACAATAACGTTCACTTAGTTGGGAGGAAAAAAATATTTTTGTATTTTCGCCTCATACATTAATTAGAAAAAATTAAAGCACTAGGTGGTTACGTGATCTAAGACGGTCATATTTCGTAATTTTCATTTATTGAAGCAATTAGCTATTTTTGAAGATTTTTAGAAAAGTAATAATTGACATTGAAACTAAGTAATCAGCGCACCAGGGGTTTTTTTTTAATTTTTGGTGTCAAATTCAATATTTTATAAGCGTTCAAAATTTTTTTAAAAGGATAAATAAGAAAACTAGAACCAGAACCTATTCAATCACGAAAGAACAAAATTCTTCTTTATTTCAAACTTGTAAATTACTTTTAAATTTTTTTTCAACTTTTTAAAATGACACGGTCTTTTTTCGTAATTTTTATTCATTTTATCATGACACAGCCTTCTTTAAATATTAATTAAATAAATAATAAGGTAATTAAAGCATGCATTTGAGATTTTTTTTAAATTCTTGCGGTCATCAAATTTTTAGAAACGTTCGAAAGAAGGACAATAACGTTCACTTAGTTGGGAGGAAAAAATATTTTTGTATTTTCGCCTCATACATTAATTAGAAAAAATTAAAGCACTAGGTGGTTACGTGATCTAAGACGGTCATATTTCGTAATTTTCATTTATTGAAGCAATTAGCTATTTTTGAAGATTTTTAGAAAAGAAATTTAATTGACATTGAAACTAAGTAATCAGCGCACCAGGGGTTTTTTTTTAATTTTTGGTGTCAAATTCAATATTTTATAAGCGTTCGAAATTTTTAAAAGGATAAATAAAAAAAACTAGAACCAGAACCTATTCAATCACGAAAGAACAAAATTCTTCTTTATTTCCAACTTGTAAATTACTCTTAATTTTTTCAATTTTTTAAAAATGACACGGTCATTTTTCGTAATTTTTATTCATTTTATCATGACACAGCCTTCTTTAAATATTAATTAAAAAAAATTAATAAGGAAATTTAAAAAGCATGCATTTGAGATTTTTTTTAAATTCTTGCGGCCATCAAATTTTTAGAAACGTTCGAAAGAAGGACAATAACGTTCACTTAGTTGGGAGGAAAAAATATTTTTGTATTTTCGCCTCATACATTAATTAGAAAAAATTAAAGCACTAGGTGGTTACGTGATCTAAGACGGTCATATTTCGTAATTTTCATTTATTGAAGCAATTAGCTATTCTTGAAGATTTTTAAAAAAAGTAATAATTGACATTAAAAATAAGTAATCAGCGCACCAGAGGTTTTTTTTTAATTTTTGGTGTCAAATTCAATTTTTTTATAAGCGTTCAAAATTTTTTTAAAAGGATAAATAAGAAAACTAGAACCAGAACCTATTCAATCACGAAAGAACAAAATTCTTCTTTATTTCCAACTTTTTAAATTACTCTTAATTTTTTCAACTTTTTAAAATGACACGGTCTTTTTTCGTAATTTTTATTCATTTTATCATGACACAGCCTTTTTTAAAATTTTAATTAAATAAATAATAAGGAAATTTTAAAGCATGCATTTGAGTTTTTTTTTAAATTCTTGCGGCCATCAAATTTTTAGAAACGTTCGAAAGAAGGACAATAACGTTCACTTAGTTGGGAGGAAAAAATATTTTTGTATTTTCGCCTCATACATTAATTAGAAAAAATTAAAGCACTAGGTGGTTACGTGATCTAAGACGGTCATATTTCGTAATTTTCATTTATTGAAGCAATTAGCTATTTTTGAAGATTTTTAAAAAAAGTAATAATTGACATTGAAACTAAGTAATCAGCGCACCAGGGGCTTTTTTTAATTTTTGGTGTCAAATTCAATATTTTATAAGCGTTCGAAATTTTTAAAAGGATAAATAAGAAAACTAGAACCGAACCTATTCAATCACGAAAGAACAAAATTCTTCTTTATTTCCAACTTGTAAAATTTCCCTTTTAAATTTTTTTCAACTTTTTAAAATGACACGGTCTTTTTTTCGAAATTTTTTTATTCATTTTATCATGACACAGCCTTCTTTAAATATTAATTAAATAAATAATAAGGTAATTAAAGCATGCATTTGAGATTTTTTTTAAATTCTTGCGGTCATCAAATTTTTAGAAACGTTCGAAAGAAGGACAATAACGTTCACTTAGTTGGGGGGAAAAAAAATATTTTTGTATTTTCGCCTCATACATTAATTAAAAAAAAATTAAAGCACTAGGTGGTTACGTGATCTAAGACGGTCATATTTCGTAATTTTCATTTATTGAAGCAATTAGCTATTTTTGAAGTTTTTTTAGAAAAGTAATAATTGACATTGAAACTAAGTAATCAGCGCACCAGGGGCTTTTTTTAATTTTTGGTGTCAAATTCAATATTTTATAAGCGTTCGAAATTTTTAAAAGGATAAATAAGAAAACTAGAACCAGAACCTTTTCAATCACGAAAGAACAAAATTCTTCTTTATTTCCAACTTGTAAATTACTCTTAATTTTTTCAACTTTTTAAAATGACACGGTCATTTTTCGTAATTTTTATTCATTTTATCATGACACAGCCTTCTTTAAATATTAATTAAATAAATAATAAGGTAATTAAAGAAATGCATTTGAGATTTTTTTTAAATTCTTGCGGCCATCAAATTTTTAGAAACGTTCGAAAGAAGGACAATAACGTTCACTTAGTTGGGAGGAAAAAATATTTTTGTATTTTCGCCTCATACATTAATTAAAAAAATTAAAGCACTAGGTGGTTACGTGATCTAAGACGGTCATATTTCGAAATTTTTCATTTATTGAAGCAATTAGCTATTTTTGAAGATTTTTAGAAAAGTAATAATTGACATTGAAACTAAGTAATCAGCGCACCAGGGGCTTTTTTAATTTTTGGTGTCAAATTCAATATTTTATAAGCGTTCAAAATTTTTTTAAAAGGATAAATAAGAAAACTAGAACCAGAACCTATTCAATCACGAAAGAACAAAATTCTTCTTTATTTCCAACTTGTAAATTACTTTTAAATTTTTTTCCCAACTTTTTAAAATGACACGGTCATTTTTCGTAATTTTTATTCATTTTATCATGACACAGCCTTCTTTAAATATTAATTAAATAAATAATAAGGTAATTAAAGCATGCATTTGAGATTTTTTTTTAAATTCTTGCGGCCAAAAAATTTTTTTAGAAACGTTCGAAAGAAGGACAATAACGTTCACTTAGTTGGGAGGAAAAAATATTTTTGTATTTTCGCCTCATACATTAATTAAAAAAAAATTAAAGCACTAGGTGGTTACGTGATCTAAGACGGTCATATTTCGTAATTTTCATTTATTGAAGCAATTAGCTATTTTTGAAGATTTTTAGAAAAGTAATAATTGACTTTGAAACTAAGTAATCAGCGCACCAGGGGCTTTTTTTAATTTTTGGTGTCAAATTCAATTTTTTTATAAGCGTTCGAAATTTTTAAAAGGATAAATAAGAAAACTAGAACCAGAACCTATTCAATCACGAAAGAACAAAATTCTTCTTTATTTCCAACTTGTAAATTACTCTTAATTTTTTCAACTTTTTAAAATGACACGGTCATTTTTCGAAATTTTTTTATTCATTTTATCATGACACAGCCTTCTTTAAATTTTATTAATTAAATAAATAATAAGGTAATTAAAGCATGCATTTGAGATTTTTTTTAAATTCTTGCGGCCATCAAATTTTTAGAAACGTTCGAAAGAAGGACAATAACGTTCACTTAGTTGGGAGGAAAAAATATTTTTGTATTTTCGCCTCATACATTAATTAAAAAAAAAATTAAAGCACTAGGTGGTTACGTGATCTAAGACGGTCATATTTCGAAATTTTTTCATTTATTGAAGCAATTAGCTATTTTTGAAGATTTTTAGAAAAGTAATAATTGACATTGAAACTAAGTAATCAGCGCACCAGGGGCTTTTTTTAATTTTTGGTGTCAAATTCAATATTTTATAAGCGTTCGAAATTTTTAAAAGGATAAATAAGAAAACTAGAACCAGAACCTATTCAATCACGAAAGAACAAAATTCTTCTTTATTTCCAACTTGTAAATTACTCTTAATTTTTTAAACCCTTTTTAAAATGACACGGTCATTTTTCGTAATTTTTATTCATTTTATCATGACACAGCCTTCTTTAAATATTAATTAAATAAATAATAAGGTAATTAAAGCATGCATTTGAGATTTTTTTTAAATTCTTGCGGCCATCAAATTTTTAGAAACGTTCGAAAGAAGGACAATAACGTTCACTTAGTTGGGAGGAAAAATATTTTTGTATTTTCGCCTCATACATTAATTAGAAAAAATTAAAGCACTAGGTGGTTACGTGATCTAAGACGGTCATATTTCGTAATTTTCATTTATTGAAGCAATTAGCTATTTTTGAAGTTTTTTTAGAAAAGTAATAATTGACATTGAAACTAAGTAATCAGCGCACCAGGGGCTTTTTTTAATTTTTGGTGTCAAATTCAATATTTTATAAGCGTTCGAAATTTTTAAAAGGATAAATAAGAAAACTAGAACCAAAAACCCTATTCAATCACGAAAGAACAAAATTCTTCTTTATTTCCAACTTGTAAATTACTCTTAATTTTTTCAACTTTTTAAAATGACACGGTCATTTTTCGTAATTTTTATTCATTTTATCATGACACAGCCTTCTTTAAATATTAATTAAATAAATAATAAGGTAATTAAAGCATGCATTTGAGATTTTTTTTAAATTCTTGCGGTCATCAAATTTTTAGAAACGTTCGAAAGAAGGACAATAACGTTCACTTAGTTGGGAGGAAAAAATATTTTTGTATTTTCGCCTCATACATTAATTAGAAAAAATTAAAGCACTAGGTGGTTACGTGATCTAAGACGGTCATATTTCGTAATTTTCATTTATTGAAGCAATTAGCTATTTTTGAAGTTTTTTTAAAAAAAGTAATAATTGACATTGAAACTAAGTAATCAGCGCACCAGGGGCTTTTTTTAATTTTTGGTGTCAAATTCAATATTTTATAAGCGTTCGAAATTTTTAAAAGGATAAATAAGAAAACTAGAACCAGAACCTATTCAATCACGAAAGAACAAAATTCTTCTTTATTTCCAACTTGTAAATTACTCTTAATTTTTTCAATTTTTTTAAAATGACACGGTCATTTTTCGTAATTTTTATTCATTTTATCATGACACAGCCTTCTTTAAATATTAATTAAATAAATAATAAGGTAATTAAAGCATGCTTTTTGAGTTTTTTTTTTAAATTCTTGCGGCCATCAAATTTTTAGAAACGTTCGAAAGAAGGACAATAACGTTCACTTAGTTGGGAGGAAAAAATATTTTTGTATTTTCGCCTCATACATTAATTAAAAAAAAATTAAAGCACTAGGGGGTTTTACGTGATCTAAGACGGTCATATTTCGAAATTTTTCATTTATTGAAGCAATTGGGCTATTTTTGAAGATTTTTAGAAAAGTAATAATTGACATTGAAACTAAGTAATCAGCGCACCAGGGGTTTTTTTTTAATTTTTTTGGTGTCAAATTCAATATTTTATAAAGCGTTCAAAATTTTTTTAAAAGGATAAAAAAGGGAAAACTAGAACCAGAACCTATTCAATCACAAAAAGAAAAAAAATTCTTCTTTTTTTCCAACTTGTAAATTACTCTTAATTTTTTCAACTTTTTAAAATGACACGGTCATTTTTCGTAATTTTTATTCATTTTATCATGACACAGCCTTCTTTAAATATTAATTAAATAAATAAAAAGGGGTAATTAAAGCATGCATTTGAGATTTTTTTTAAATTCTTGCGGCCATAAAATTTTTTAGAAACGTTCGAAAGAAGGACAATAACGTTCACTTAGTTGGGAGGAAAAAATATTTTTGTATTTTCGCCTCATACATTAATTAGAAAAAATTAAAGCACTAGGTGGTTACGTGATCTAAGACGGTCATATTTCGTAATTTTCATTTATTGAAGCAATTAGCTATTTTTGAAGATTTTTAGAAAAGTAATAATTGACATTGAAACTAAGTAATCAGCGCACCAGGGGCTTTTTTAATTTTTGGTGTCAAATTCAATTTTTTTATAAGCGTTCGAAATTTTTAAAAGGATAAATAAGAAAACTAGAACCAGAACCTATTCAATCACGAAAGAACAAAATTCTTCTTTATTTCCAACTTGTAAATTACTCTTAATTTTTTCAACTTTTTAAAATGACACGGTCATTTTTCGTAATTTTTATTCTTTTTTATCATGACACAGCCTTCTTTAAATTTTAAATTTAAAAATAAATAATAAGGTAATTAAAGCATCCCATTTGAGATTTTTTTTAAATTCTTGCGGCCATAAAAATTTTTAGAAACGTTCGAAAGAAGGACAATAACGTTCACTTATTTGGGGAGGAAAAAATATTTTTGTATTTTCGCCTCATACATTAATTAGAAAAAATTAAAGCACTAGGTGGTTACGTGATCTAAGACGGTCATATTTCGTAATTTTCATTTATTGAAGCAATTAGCTATTTTTGAAGATTTTTAGAAAAGTAATAATTGACATTGAAACTAAGTAATCAGCGCCCCCAGGGGCTTTTTTAATTTTTGGTGTCAAATTCAATATTTTAAAAAGCGTTCGAAATTTTTAAAAGGATAAATAAGAAAACTAGAACCAGAACCTATTCAATCACGAAAGAACAAAATTCTTCTTTATTTCCAACTTGTAAATTACTCTTAATTTTTTCAACTTTTTAAAATGACACGGTCATTTTTCGTAATTTTTATTCATTTTATCATGACACAGCCTTCTTTAAATATTAATTAAATAAATAATAAGGTAATTAAAGCATGCTTTTGAGTTTTTTTTTAAAATTTTCTTGCGGCCATCAAATTTTTAGAAACGTTCGAAAGAAGGACAATAACTTTTCACTTAGTTGGGGGGAAAAAAAATATTTTTGTATTTTCGCCTCATACATTAATTAGAAAAAATTAAAGCACTAGGTGGTTACGTGATCTAAGACGGTCATTTTTCGTAATTTTCATTTATTGAAGCAATTAGCTATTCTTGAAGATTTTTAGAAAAGTAATAATTGACATTGAAAATAAGTAATCAGCGCACCGGGGGGCTTTTTTTAATTTTTGGTGTCAAATTCAATATTTTATAAGCGTTCGAAATTTTTAAAAGGTTTAAATAAGAAAACTAGAACCAGAATCTATTCAATCACGAAAAAAACAAAATTCTTCTTTTTTTCCAACTTGTAAATTACTCTTAATTTTTTCAACTTTTTAAAATGACACGGTCATTTTTCGTAATTTTTATTCATTTTATCATGACACAGCCTTCTTTAAATTTTAAATTTAAAAATAAATAATAAGGTAATTAAAGCATGCATTTGAGATTTTTTTTTAAATTCTTGCGGCCATCAAATTTTTAGAAACGTTCGAAAGAAGGACTTTAACGTTCACTTAGTTGGGGGGAAAAAAATTTATTTTTGTATTTTCGCCTCATAAATTAATTAAAAAAAATTTAAAAAGCACTAGGTGGTTACGTGATCTAAGACGGCCCTATTTCGTAATTTTCATTTATTGAAGCAATTAGCTTTTTTTTGAAGTTTTTTTAAAAAAGAAAATAATTGACATTGAAACTAAGTAATCAGCGCACCAGGGGTTTTTTTTTAAAATTTTTGGTGTCAAATTCAATATTTTATAAGCGTTAAAATTTTTTAAAAAGGATAAAGAAGAAAACTAGAACCTATTCAATCACAAAAAGAAAAAAAATTTTTGTTTATTTCCACTTTGTAAATTAAAAAAATTTGTGACCCAAGACATTTGCGATACAGTCATTAAGTGGGACTTTGTTTACAAGCATTCCTTCACAATCCACGCAGGCATAAGACGGTCAACAAAAATAAATGCCTAGCTTCTTTAAGAGCTATTCATGGCAAATGTATTTTGATATTTATTATTCTTTAGTTTCATTTTATTTATAAAAACAAGAGAAAACCATTTTTCCAAACAACGTCGCTTTGGGGGAGGGGAAGAGAAGGCACCGTTCACCTAACCACAATGTGAATGAAACGCTTGTAAGCAAGTCAACTTTTTGTTGACGATACTGTCACCATAAATTGTAAAGGTAAGCTTATAGTTCATGTAGACAATATTTTAAAATTTTATAAATATTATATTCAAGGTACAAAATAAGAAGTAAGAGTTTTGCAAATGTTTCTTCCTAAACCGTACCTGCCAATAAATGTACTAATAAGGGTGAGGGTCGCAAATAGCTTGATTTTTTTTTATTTATGGAGCCAAATTCAAATTTTCAAACAATTCAAACAATATTAACAAAAAAAAAATAAAAACTTATATCTGTGAATCTCTTTTCAAAATTTTGAGACCAAATTCAAATTTATATAAGCGTTTGAAAATTGGTAGTTGCTACAAAAGAAACTTAAGGCTTACAAGTATTTTCATTATCTTAAGATGAAAACACCACAAGGTTTGAAATCTAAAGAGCGAGGTTTCTAAAAAGCAGGCATTTTTGGCATATTATCAGATATTGGCGGATAAACACTTTCTATTTGCCGAAACCTTCATAAATACGTATTTTTAGGTACTAAATTACAAAAAACTGTAGGCAAAAAATTTTTGGTGAGAAAACCGACCTTATAATATATTGCTATCAAATGTATTTAAGGGTGAGGAATGCATCGTATCATATATGAAGCAGGTTTCGGTTTTCAACTGTACAGATAGATTTCGAAGACATAGAGGTCGAAAGAGTATTATCCCAGAGGACATCATATGATAGAATGGTATGAATAAAAACACTAACTTCTATATGATTTTCACAAATTATTTACTAATTTAGCAACATGTTTCACCTTAACTTAGGCTTCTTCAGGCTATTGAGTATTTACTACTAACTATGAAAACTACTTCAAATAGCCAATGATAATAGACTTTTTAAGAACAAATTTAAATTCTTTAATAGTATGTTGGTGACATAATTACTTGTTTCACGGATACAGACCGACAACTGAGCACTTTCATTAAGTTTATTAATAATTTACACCCTAAAATAGAATTTACAGTAGAAAAAGGAAGAAACAACCAAATTAACTTTTTAGATTTAAATTTAATAAAAATTAACAAGTTGACATTCTCGATTTTTCATAAACCATCACACACCGATGTAACGATGAATAATACATCATTTAATCCAAGATAATATAAAATAGCATGGTCCACAGACTTTTAACTGTGTTCCAATACCGAAAAATATTTATGAAAAAGAACTTAATATTATTAAACAATTTTCACTAAATAATGGTTATAATCTGTCTACTATAGATCAATTCATATTAAAAACACAACAAAATAGAGGTTTAATATTAGTATATACGGTTAATGAAAGTAAAACCAAAAAATATAATAGCATAAGTTATTTAGGTAATTTAACTGATAATATTTCTTCGTATTTAAGAAACATTGAGTTGAATATTGCTTATAAAACCAATTACTCTTTAGAAAAATTGATTAAAAACAACAAAGATACAATAAAAAAAGTAAAAAGGCAGGAATTTATAAGCTAACTTGTGGGTCTTGCCCTAAAGTCTACATTGGTCAAACAGGGAGAACATTTAAAAAACGTATGATAGAACACAAAAATTGTTATGTAAAAAACAAAACAGATTCAACATATGCAAACCATGTAACAGTAGAGGGACATAGTTTTAATGAAAATTTCGAGATTTTACATATAAATAATAAAGGACAAAAAAAAACGTTATTAGAAAACTTGGAAATAAACAGATATAAAAAACTAGGAATAATTTTAAATGACCAAGTAGAATGTAACAACTCCCCTCTACTGAATTTATTGTAAACCAATACTACCCTCTATTATCAGTAGCTATTTAAGGACCTGAAGTAGTTTTTCATAGTTAGTAGTAAATACTCAATAACCTGAAGAAGCCTAAGTTAAGGCGAAACATGTTGCTAAATTAATAAATAATTTGTGAAAATCATATACAAGTGTCTTTGTTCTTTTATTATGGATTTTCATCAAGTAAAAGTCGAAATTATTCAATAGAATTGTATGAAATTTTCCAGGAAGTTTAAGAATTTTTAGATGTTCTGGAATTTTGTAGAAGATTCTAGCACGTTATAGAGGGTTCTATAATATTTTATAACAATAGTTAAATTTATAAATATTCTCTTGGCACTTTTTATTATTGAATGCAATACCTATTAATTAATTAAGTGGATGATCTAATAGAAAACCGCTAACTTTTCCTCATATTTTATTTAAAAACAACAAATAACTAAATAAGACTTACACTGATACATGTGGGGTGGTGGAATGGAGGAAGCAAGAGAAGTTGAATCCGGATCCATGTTTCTTCCTTCGATGGTAATGGTGGGTGTTCCTTCCGTTGTTGAATCGGAAAGATTACCACCGACCGATGTAGCTCCACTTTCTCTGTCAGAACTGACCCTAACTCCCGAATCGGCGCTGCAACTGCCTCGGTCGCCAGGAAGTAAACCAAGGCTTTGATGTCCTGACAAAATGCCACCGGAACCAGGAGTTATGGCACCACCGTTAGCACTGTGTCGTGGCAGTGAAACCAAAGACTCTTGATCCGACACACAACCACTTGACGCTAACTGACGCCGAGCCTATTGAAATACGAAGGATTAATTAGATATTCGGGCTTTACTATGCACTTAGTTCAAATTCAAAACAGGAAAGATGACATATAGTTTCACTACCTAGTACTAAAGATGAGGTCATGACGATTAGAATAAGTAGGTGGTCGTATTAAATATCATAATATTATGTTTAAAGGCATACGCACATCCACACGGTATTTATTATTAATTTAGACTTGCTTTTCCATGTTATCGTTAATTTTTTATTAAATTGCTGTGGAATGGAACCTCCTTCTTCTTAATGTGCCAAATGTAATTTTCATTATTCAGAATCAAGAAAATGATTTTAAGTTTCAAGAGTAAAAGGTTTTGTTGGTTACGTGGGTGAAAATTGCACCTTATTAATGGTAAGCCTCAAAAGCGACTAGACTGAGTGCACAGTATAAGTATCCAATTTATCAACGGACATTTTAAGACCTGTAACATAGAAACACTCCTTCATGCACACAAAATATTGAAAAGACCACTTTCGGATTAGGTACAGAGCGTTCTCACTAATAACAACCACAAACATCCAAAAACCCACAATTCTTGCCACAGGAAGACGAATAATATCCATAATTAATCGGAAGACATGGTAGCTAACGCACAAACTTACTTTTATCAGATCGGGACCTCGTAAGGAAGACCTTATCTACTAAGGTCAAGTCCTCAATAACAATTATGTATCGCTCTCCTGAAGATGATGGAGATCTATACAGGATATCTTGGGGTAGCCAAGCAATGGTTAACATTATGTTTACCACATCAGGATTTTGACAGGACTAAATTTAAATAGGTAAAATTATATTAAAAAGTTAATTTTTGGGAGAAAAAATACACTGAGTCAGTAACAAAGAAAATGAACAAAATCAAATAAAAATTATCATTATAATACGCTATGTGTTTATAGCGATGAAAAAAATAAAATGCTAAAAAGGATGGTGATAAACTGGGATGGTTTTTTAGACGATTAGCGATCGTACCCTCTTAAAATAAGGGAGAGGCGCATAGTAAGTACCGATTATTAAAACAACATAATTTCAAGTAAGATAGATAATTAAATTAACTTAAAAGAAAACACACGGTGGATAGTTTCACCAATTTGTTTTCGTACCCGGCAATATTGTTTCGGTCCGAAAGGACCATTATCAAGAGTATTGTGTTTACTAGATTTACAAACTTACAAGGAACAAAAATGAAGACTGGAAAAACTTTCGCGGTTGTTGTAGAACGAACAAAATAGCTCAAACCCCAACGCCAAAACACGACACTTTAGTTGTCCGAAGTACTTTTTGGTAACAATGTTACCTTATTCAGGGACTGAAGTAAACTAAACCTAAAAGAGAACTAATCCTAATATATACTGAAAGTTGTTAAGGTTCAGTGAACATGGTTTAGCAGCAATAGTGATTTGAAACTCTCCTCGGTAACCAAAAGGATAAAATTCCATTCTTAGAAAAGTCGGGGATATATGAAATTAGCTGTAATGACTGTAGTAAAAAATATATTGGACAAACTAGACGCTCGATCCAAACCAGGTTCAAGGAGCATTTAGCTCATGCACGGTTTGGTAGAGCCGAAAAATCTAGTGTTGCCCAACATATTCTTACTGAAGAACATAATATTAATATTAATAATCTTAAATTAGTTAAGGAAGTTAGGAATAATTGTCTACTAGATAGTTTTGAAAGTTTATACATTTGTAAAAATAACCAAATTTTACTTAACAATGACAAGGGTCCTATCCCTGGATCTTCGCTATTTAGTCTAGTTTAATTATTATTTTTTGTTATTGTCAAGGTCCATTGAACATCATCACTATTGCTGCTGAACCATGTTCATTTAACCCTAACAACATTCAGTATATATTAGGATTAGTTCTCTTTTAGGTTTAGTTCACTTCAGTCCGTGAAGAAGATATCCTTGTTACCGAAAAGTGCTTCGGACAACTAAAGTGTCGTGTTTTGGCGTTGGGGTTTGAGCTATTTTGTTCGTTCTATTACAAGGAACAATTTATACTTACAATCTACACAGGAGAAGTGGGGTTGAGTCATTGCACATTTCAATTTGGTTATTGACTAAGGTCTGTTTTTTTGAATAATGATTTTTTAATTTCTAAATTTTCAAATAATGAAAGCTTTTTTCTTATTTTTATATTATTCTGTAAAATTTTGTTTTATGTTATATCGAGATTGTGATCATTGTCAATGCAATGTTCAGAGAAGCCGCTTTTTTTTAAGTTTTTTATTTATGGAATAAATTTGCTCTTTAATTCTAGTGTTTAGGGCTCGCCCACTTTTTCCTATGTAGGTTACAAAAACGTTGGTAGATTCCGCTTTTTAAAAAAGGATCTGTTTTTGTTTTAAAGTTATTGAAAAATGAAGACTGGAAAAACTTTGGCGGTTGTTGTAGAACGAACAAAATAGCTCAAACCCCAACGTAAAACACGACACTTTAGTTGTCCGAAGCACTTTTCGGTAACAAGGTTACCTTCTTCAGGGACTAATATATAGTAAAAGTTGTTAAGGTTCAATGAACATGGTTCAGCAGCAATACTGATGATGTTCAATGGACCTTGACAATAACAAAAAATAATAATTAAACTAGAGTAAATAGCCGAGATCCAGGGATAGGACCCTTGTCATTGTTAAGTAAAATTTGGTTATTTTTACAAATGTATAAACTTTCAAAACTATCTAGTAGATAATTATTCCTAACTTCCTTAACTAATTGAAGATTATTAATATTAATATTATGTTCTTCAGTAAGAATATGTTGGGCAACACTAGATTTTTCGGCTCTACCAAACGGTGCATGAGCTAAATGCTCCTTGAACCTGGTTTGGATCGAGCGTCTAGTTTGTCCAATATATTTTTTACTACAGTCATTACAGCTCATTTCATATATCCCCGACTTTTCTAAGAAAGGAATTTTATCCTTGGGGTTACCGAGGAGAGTTTGAAGGGAGTTACCACTTGAACTGTAGGCAATGCGAAAACCAAGTTTACGAAAAACGCCTTCGAATCCTCGAGCAAATCTTGGCTCGTATGGAATAGTAATAAACTTGGTCTTACTGGTGTCTGTTTAAAAAGTCGAAGATCTTGAAACAGAATTCTTAAATTTAATCTTATTAACTAATTTATCAATGATGTTACTATTGTAACCATTGTCAATCGCAATTTTCTTAATTGTACACAGTTCCCTATAATAACTACTTTTACTTAGAGGAAAATATTTTTAAGGTTGCGATTATTTGGCGATCAGTGGCGTGTATTTTGAATTTCTTCAACCTATTTTTATAGTTAAGACTAACGTTATTTATGAATGCTATTGAACAATATGTTTTATCGGTTTTAGTTGACTATATTGTATCTATATGTATAGACTATCATTGTACAAGAGTTTTCTAGTTAATTTAAAATATTTTTTACATAAAATTTTATCAATGGTTTTCGAATTGTAGCCGTTATTTATTGCTATTGTTCTGATAGTATAGTATATATAGATAAAAAAAACCGATAAAACATATTGTTCAATACCATTCCAAATAACGTTAGTTTTAAGTATAAAAATAGGTTAAAGAAATTCAAAATACACGCCACTGAAGTTAACAATCGCAACCTTAAAAATATGTTCAATAAAAAGCGGAATCTACCAACTTTTTTGTAACCAATATGATGCAACCTACATAGAAAAAAGTGGGACGAGCCCTAAACACTACAATTAAAGAGAACATTGCATTGACAATGACCACAATCTCGATATAACAAAAACCAAAAGTTTACAGAATAATATAAAAATAAGAAAAAAGCTTTCATTATTTGAAAATTTAGAAATAAAAAAATCATTATTCAAAAAACAGACCTTAGTCAATAACCAAATTGTAATGTGCAATGACTCAACCCCACTCCTCCTGTGTTGATTGTAGGTATAAATTGTTCGTTGTAAGTTTGTAAATCTAGTGAACACAATACTCTTGATAATTGGTCCTTTTGCACCGAAACAATATTGTTGGGTACGAAAATAAATTGGTGAAACTATCCATCGTGTGTTTTCTTTTAAGTGAATTTACATCATGTTTCACAATCAATGCACAGAAGAAAGTCTTAATAGCATTAGATAATTAAAAAATAAAAATTTATAAGTGTGCATGTTTGTGAATAAAAATTTACCAATTAGAACAATGCGGATATGTTTTTATTTAATTTATTTTATAATAGATGTAATAGTAAATAATTAAAAAAAAAATATATGGATGAGCAGAACTAGCAGAAGCTGCACAATCTATTACTGGTAACGCAAAAGACCATGAATGACTAAGACACCATTAGAAAATAAAATAAATAAAATGAATCTGAAACTTTACATATACAGGGCTAAGCAGTGATTATTTTTTTAATACATTATTGGAAATAAAAGAATAGCCATTTAGTTTACAATGCTAAAAAAAAATATTTTTTGAAAACTGCAACCACCAAATATCCTCCGTTAAAATTTGTGAATTTTTTAAGTCGAGCCTGAAAGCGACAGTGTGATAAGTGAATTCGGCAAATGGAATCATCGGTCCATATTCGTTTAGCGTTAATTCTGAGCGATATGTTGCAATGATTTAGAACTTCCTCACACCACAACTTGACTGGGTACTCTATTGCTCTTTATTTCTACTTTTTCATTCAATTCCAAATTTATAGATAAAAGCACTTTACCCGTATACCCACTACAATAAACCCAATGCCCAAATATTAATGTAGCTTTTAGAGCATTTATAATTCATGAGATATTAATAGGTAGACCTGCTCCTGTTCAAACATCGTTAATGTAAAATTCTCAGAAACGAGGCGGGTCAATTCTCGGAACCCAAGGGTCTGTCCAAGGTTTTGCCTACATGGAGTGCAAGGGAGTACATTTAAATCTTCATAGTAATTGAAAGTTCGTTGAGCACTCCATGAAACATACTTTTTAAATATTGAAATAGGTAAATATTTACAACCCACATGTGTATTAAAAAATATTCTCTCATTTTTCTCGATGCGACGGTATCTTGTATCCAGACTCTGTCATAATTTTGAATATTTCTTAAGAGTAACACTGTTCTTGTTTTTCTTATTTATTATTGACATACCGTTTTCAATAATTACATTTCGGTTATTATATATTCACACAAACATACCTGATACCTTCTTATTATTAGTAACATGTCATAAAAATGTTAAAAATACCTTATGATAAGTAACAATAAAAAAATTCATTCGTTCATTAAATGTTAAACTTACAAATAACAAATAATACGAAATCGAAAAAATGCAAAACGAATGTTAATAACGAAGAAAATCATGCAAAATTCAAATTGTTTCAGCAGCCGAAGTCGACAGGAGGAAGGGAAAAAGAGAGAAACCAAAACTATCGCTATAAATTAATTTGTTTAGTAATAATAAGTAGAAAAAAAAGCGTTAAATATAAAGTTCTTTGTAATATTTCCATTGGCAACAAAGGCCAATTTTTTTTCTTCTTGTTAATGCTTTAACTGAAACAATTTTTTATGAAGTAGATGAAATGTTTTTATTTTATTATACGTACACCTTACCTTATGATATAAAGTGTTAAATAGAGAATCCATCGATTTAATTAATATTGAAGATCAGGCGATAGTGTATTTCTTCTACCTTACTGAACTGGTTAAATAAATTTAAACATACAATAATTTGCATCGTTATATTCAGGATTGGTAGCTTTTTTAAGTTAGATATACAGGGCTATACGGCACGGAATATTATGGCCAAAATATGAAAATTTCAAAAACTTTAACTTTTGGGTTATATGGGGGTCTACTATGGTTACCTTTTAAAATTATTTTCATATTATACAGGATGTTCAAAATGCCCTAGAAGTATCAAAGTTATGTTTTTTTTTTTTAATGGAACCCCTGTATATTATTGCATTTTTGGATTCTTCGATCAAAATAACTGTTTGTTTTGATAAGGTTTATAATACCTAAACCTTGTTTTTTTAAATAATTTGAATTTTATCAAAATCTAACCCAATTTTCACGTTTCAAATACTTAAGAAGTATTTAAGTTATGTAGGCGAAATTTACAATGAAGTGTAACAATAGATCATATTTTATATCCCAATTATAATAAACTCGTCATCTTATACAGGGTGTCCAAAAATTATTACTACTTAAGTAAGAACTTTAAGGGGTTGTAACTTGATTGATTTAAATGGAACGCCATATTTTTTAACATACCAGAAGATGTATTTTTTAATTACCTATCGATTGATATTATGGTGTTTATAAGCTAAGTCTTCGCGTTTTCTCAGAAAACTCTAAATAATTGTTTTATGCGCCATTTGGAGTTTTTTAAATAAAAGTTCAAATGTATCTAGTTTGAAATTTTCATATTTTGGCCATAATATTCCGTGCCGTATAGCGTGAATAACCCTGTATAATGCTTATTGTGGTGCATTGAGATGTGGAAAATAATATTTAAAATTTTCGTTGGTTAGCATTCTGTCGAAACTGTTAGACTTGAATTATCCAAAATGGTACTTCGTGTGTTATCTGTGATTATTCAAGAATCACGAAGTTGACTGACAACAGTTTAGGTCGAATATATTCCGTGGAACTCTCTTGATTATAGTATAATTATTTTATATTTACCATTACGTGATCCATTATTGGTTTAAGTGGAAAGAGAACACAATATATCTATATTTGTTGTTTCCATGTAGATAAAATGCAGTAAAACAAAGCGTAGGGAAAAATGGGGTAATTCAGAACAACGGGTAATTGGGAACGATGTAATATTTCGTATTTCCCGTCGTTTCACTTCATGTAGCATACTCTAATAGGTAGCGTTGAGTGCAACGAAAGTTGTTTAGTGTTGGAGGCTGAAAGTTGTGGGCACATTGTAACAGTAAGTACCTACATCTAAAATATTGATGCCCTTTTGATGTAATTTTCAATATTTAAACAATTGAGTAAAAACATGTCTTTCCGTGGGTTTAAACAAAATGTATTTTACATTCATATTGTATCTAATAAGATAGATTACTACTAAATATCAGAAAATAATTTTGTTGTTAAAAATTCGTTTCAGATGCTTAAAAATTACATTAGAAAAACTATTCAACAGCACACAATGGAACTCCGGTACCATTTACTAACTGATATAATTGTACCTGCAAAATCTGTAAGTTCTAGACGATCGAATAAAAAACATTCTCAGATTTTGTCGCAGTAGTCCAATAAAACAGCAATTAGAAAAAAACAAAAAAACAGACAGTCCGGTCAATTTAGACATTCGAAGCTACATAAATTCCTACCAAGCTTAAATCAGTAAGATTGTTTAAAATATGATTAAAAATAAAATTTGAAAGTTCCCCATCTTTCCCCTGTATGGAAAAAAAATTATTCAAGGTTAAAAGTAAAAAAAATGAGTTTTTTGCTATTTTCAGCAAAACGGTAAGTTTTATCATAAAAATACTTCGGACAAAAATTGTAGATCATAAAATTATCTATAAAATATATATCAATGTTTTTTTTCCTAAGAGCCACCGTTTCTGAGATATCAGGTAAAATGAAACCCAGTCCCTTATTTTATACGCCAGTGTAACCCCGAGACATCTGTCTCCTGTTCAATTGTATACGTGGCTAGGGTCTTATACCTGCTTTATGTCAGTGTGCCCAATAAATGAAATACTGTTAGTCTCAGGGTTGCCAGATTAGGGGATCTTCCCCAAAAAATAGGGGATTTTTTTCCCTTTGGGGTATTTTTTGGGGATATATTTTTCAGGGGAATTCTCCTGAGGAAAAGTTTGCCTCTACAATCTTTTTTTTATTTGCACTAAATATTTTCTAGTTATTGGGGATTTATTTGTCACATAGCTTATTTTGGGGTATTTTAGAGATACATATTTTATAGATAATTTTATGATCTACAATTTTTGTCTGGGGTAATTTTATGATAAAACTTACCGTTTTGCTGAAAATCGCGAAAAACTCATTTTTTTGACCTTTAACCTTGAATAAAATTTTTTCTATACAGGGGAAAGATGGGGAACTTTCAAATTTTATTTTTAATCATGTTTTAAACAATCTCACTGATTTTCAGCTTGGTAGGAATTTATGTAGCTTTACTCTTATTTTTTGGTCTAATTTGACCGGACTAAGAGAGAAAATTAAAAAAAGAAAAGACTGAGAAAAAAGTACAAAACTGAAAAATGAAGACTCACAAAGCTTTAGCCAAAAACAAAATAAAAAAACTTAATACCAAAGAGAAAGCAATCAGAAATTGGAAAAACTTTGAAGGCGAAATGGGAGACGACTATTTTTGTACCTATATTTTGTGACGAAAAATTTAAGTCGTAAATGGGCACATGCAAAATGTACAGACGGCAAATACAGTAAAGGATATATATTTATGATCTGTGTCATCAAACTAAATAGGGAATTCAGTAACTAAAAATAAATAATTACGTGCTATTTAATTTACCTAGTTCATAATTACCCTACACTGTTCCTATTTCCCCCGTAACCTGATCTCAATTACCTCAGAAGATGTTGGGTAAATAAGAATGTTGAGGTTCTTTATTATTGTAAAGTTTTATTTACAAGAGCCTTTAAATTTGTTTAACTAATAGGTAAGAAACGAAAGTTTTTTTTTCAGTAAAAGTTAATTACATGTCTGATATTTTTTGTGTATTTTTATGTCCTTGAAGTTTGGTGTTCCCAATTACCCCACTTTCCCCTATGTTCTTAGAATAATAAACTACGTCCAGGATGCGTTCTCGTATTAATCCAAAAGAAAGAATGATAAATTACAACGTATTCCGTTTATTATTCCTAAGGTTTTGCGATTTGTCTGACATCATTATCATACAATTGTCTGCAAAAATACTATTTTTAATTTTTTTTTGTTATTTAGAGTATGTCAATTCATCCTATAAATAACGTTACTTACATTATTATACTGTCAACCATTTGTCAACATTTGACCTACGTGTATGAACTATGTAGGTACTACGATTTTATTTGTGTCACGCGATGGTAAAGATAAAATAATTCTACATTATAAAAGCAAAGTTCAAAATTTGGATCAATAGACAAAATGTTGAGTAGTCAAATAAATTTACCCTTGCCTTCTTTTTATACAAAATTTAGATTGCAATTTCACCCATTTAGGGGTTGAAAAATAGTTTTTCTTTTTGTTCAGTCAGTAAAAAGGCGAAAGGATTAAAATATTAAATTTTTAAAACAAATCCAGTATTTAGTCAAAATTATTTCATAAAACAATTAAACAATAAAAAGTGCTAGTCAATCCCGATGTAGCGATTTCAATTATTTTTTTCTAATTCTAAAAAAATTGTTAGGATTTTTCAATTGAAATTTTTATTCCTAAAAGTAATTGTTTCTTGTTGAAATCATCCCCTCTTTTGGAAAATACCTTTTTTTTTATTTATTAATTTTTTATCTCAATATATAATTAACGAATATTGTAATAAATTTTATAAAATATACTTTTTAGTTAAAATTTCAGTTACATCTACAATTATTAGTCAAATATTGTTGTCATCCCATTTCTATATTTAGACACATAAGTAGTTTTTTTTGTATAAAATTATTGACAGTTAAATTAGTGGCAAATCCAGGGAATTTGATTTTTGTGAACTTCTCTCTTCAAAATTTTAATTCCGCCCTTGAATTTACCTCCGAAAGGATACTTACAGTTTCTTAATGTTTTCATTTGTCCTTAGTCCTTTGGAAAAGGTCTTTATATAAAATAAACTAATCGTAAAAGAGCCGTTATCGGCTGAATGCGAAGATACACCTTCAAATACCTACCTTTCCTTCCGGAAAAGCCATTACACTTTCCTACACACACACATAATTAAACATTAGTTCTCGTTCTTCAAAGTAGGTACTTATTTAAAATAGGCCATTAGGCATCAGATATCCATTAGATGCCAGAAGTAGGCCAAAGGGATATTCAAATATCGATTTGACGCAACATCAGGGGTATTAATACAAGGAATATTCTAGACTATTTTAAGTAAAAAAAAACTCGAAAAGCTGAGTAAAAGTTGCATAGTTATTTGTATTGTATTATGTATAGCGTACAATGTACAAACTATGTAGGTATATCTGTCTAAAAACTTAAGGGGTTGTTGTTTTCTGCAGTATTCTAAAAATATTTTGTTCTTTGGGAATTTTTGAAAACAGCTACGTTGTAATAATATAAGGCAATACATGACTTTTTTACAATAAAAATGATAATTTCAATATTTGTTAGTTGAAAAAAATGTGATAAAAATTTGTTATACTTTATCCTTCTCTTATTTTTCTGTGTATGTTAAATAATTGTTTTACATAATGATTTTGTCATTTGCAAGGGCTCAAGAAAAATTTCTTCCGATTTTTAAAAATCAAGTGGTCATTCAGGCTTTTGAGAGTTTCGATGATACAAATGTAATAATAAAATGTTGTTCTAGATTTCACTAATTTTATTTTTAAAAAACACAACATATGTTTCGCTAAAAGATTTGGCTTCGTCAGGTGTTGAGTACTTACTACTAACTTTTATTGAGGGATAAATTTCGAAATAGATCTAAACTAAGGAGGGGGTGTTTATAAGTGCAAATTTTAAAAAGATTTAAGAAGGGAGAACTGTTACAATCTAATCGGTCATTTAACAATGTATCTTGTTTTATTACATGTTTATCATCGATAATATGGAATTTCATCAAGTAAAGGTCGAAACCATTCAATTTTTGAGAGTTTTTTAGATATAAAAGTACTCATACTTTTGAACCCAATTTGAAAAATCACAAACTGTTAATTAGGGAAGTTTGGAAGAACTTTATAAATAATTTATTGATAATTAATTAATTCTAACCAGATGTTCCGTAAAATTAATCCCATTTAAGGCAATTTAATAAAAAATAAACGTTTGTTTACAATAGTAAATGTAAGCTATAATTTAAACTGTAAGAACTGTTGAAAATGACAACCCTTAGCTATGATGACGATTTTCTGTTAATTTTCCTTCATGTAGTAATGCCGAGTTCATTTAGTGATAAAGCTAAATTTTTAGGAATTACAAGAAGGCAGTTTAATAATAACCATACCTATATACAAGGGTTGCAGAAAATCCGCGTGAAGTATTTTCCAAAAAAGTTTTCAACGCATTTTGTGTATTAAGAAGCATTTTACATGTAATCCAATGTAACTTAATGCAATTTTCTAAATGTGTAAAATATTAAAAAAAAGATTATATCTAATAAAATATTGTTTTTGTTGGAGAACATTATTTATCACCTTGTACTTTTGAAACAAAGGTGCTGGCAAAGGTGTCAATTTTCCCAAGTAGAGAGAATGTTATGTAAGTTATTTTTAACTTTGCATTAATTATTTAACAAAAGATTTGTAACTCGTACCTAATAGCTGAATATATCATTATGTATATTTTTTTATAAGTAAATAGAATTCATAGAACAAAGCATGTTATTTTCTTCTTTTATGAGGACGTTTGAAAAGAGTACTGTTTCAATCTATGTTAAATACATCGAATATGTATTACGTTTTGACATAAATACAGAGATATACATAAGTAGATGAGAACGAGAATCAATGTTTGGATTTGTTGTCAACTTTTCGAGCCTTAACAACACGTTGTCATTCGTTGGGACACATAATAAGGCTATATATAGCTCTAAGTTTAAAAAAAGTTACTTAACAAATTATTCAAATAATAACCATGTAAAGACTAATTCTTTACAGTTTGTATCAGGGCTGTTTTGTAGTACACAAAACCAACCCTCCGTGTCTTTTGTGGAATGCGTTGAGGTAATAATGGCTGAGTGACAATACTGGAAATATTAGTCCATAAATTTGAACCTTTACTGTGAGATTTCATAATAAAGATGTGTAATAACAAATTGTTTTATGTACAAAACACCGAAATTGAAGGAATAAAGCGCAAAAGCACTCTGCGAACAAGCTCCGCCTTGACGCGATGTGTAGAGTCCGTTCAATTTAATTTTTCCGGTTTTGTATTATAAAGCCAAAATTATAAATCTTTTACTTTTTTATTTATTATTGGCACAATAAATTAATTCACCCCTATATCTACTACAAGAAAGAGAAGGATAGCCTTGTCCTTCTTGGCGAGTCAGAGGTAATGAGCAGTGCAGGTCCAAAGGTAAAAAAAATGAGTTTTTTGCTATTTTCAGCAAAACGGTAAGTTTTATCATAAAAATACTTCAGATAAAAATTGTAGATCATAAAAGTATCTATAAAATATGTATCAGTATTTTTTTTCCTAAAAGCCACCGTTTCTGAGATATCAGGGTAAATGGAACCCAGTCCCTTATTTTATACGCCAGTGTAACCTCGAGACAACATCATCTGCCTCCTGTTCAATTGTATGCGTGGCTAGGGTCTTATACCTGCTTTATGTCAGTGTGCCCAATAAATGAAATACTGTTAGTCTCAGGGTTATCAGATTAGGGGATTTTCCCCATAAAATAGGGGATTTTTTTCCTTTGGGGTATTTTTCGGGGATATATTTTTCAGGGGAATTCTTCTGGGGAAAATTTTTCCTCTACAATCTTTTTTTTATTTGCACAAAATATTTTCTAGTTCTTGGGGATTTATTTGTCACATAGCTTATTTTGGGGTATTTTAGAGATACATATTTTATAGATAATTTTATGATTTACAATTTTTGTCTGGGGTAATTTTATGATAAAACTTACCGTTTTACTGAAAATCGCGAAAAACTCATTTTTTTGACCTTTAACCTTGAATTAAAATTTTTCCATACAGGGGAAAGATGGGGAACTTTCAAATTTTATTTTTAGTCATGTTTCAAACAATCTTAAGTACTGATTTTCAGCTTGGTGGGAATTTATGTAGCTTTACTCTTATTTTTTGGTCTAATTTGACCGGACTATAAATAATAAAGTAAATACAAAACCGGAAAAATTAAATTGAACGGATTCTAGTATTTCTCAGTTTCTTTTGGACGATCGCAAAGAGAGGACTGTGCTAATTATAAACGTAATAGCAACATACACGTATAAATATATAACTTTTACTTCTTGTACATATCTCTTTCAAAGTACAAGTCTTTATTTACTCATAATTTGACTGTAAATGTCTCTATAATTCATAGAAAGAAGACAAATGTTTGGTTTCACTAAACAATGCAATTTTAAGATAAAACATCCAAAAATAAAAAAAAATTTGAAAACATGCATCTTGATATCAATAAGAAACCTTTTCTCAACATGCCCTTGATATTAATTCGAAACTTTGTTTTAATGTGCCTTAATATTAGCTTTTCGGTTTATAGTGTGAAGCATCATTTGTAAAAATTTTATGACTTCTAAACATTTCTTCAATTAACCCAAATATCCAATCAAATATGACTTTTAATTTTGACTATTATCTTAAAATTGAGTAATTAATGGTTACTTTGTAACTGCTGGCAGAATTTACTATTTACTATTTATTTGCCAGAAAAATACAGATACGTATTGTTACGTAATTTACAATATGACGTATTTTTCTCTCAACACTTTTTATTAAATTAACTCTATAACACAACAACGATTCAATATCTATTTCGATAACAACAATAACTCTATAACTATTTCGCTTTTTAATCGCTTTTCTTCACTTCGAACTTATCTCCGTCACTCTCTTCTATCAAATACTGTCAAACTGTCCAACGCTGTTCCTTATATAGTCTTATGGACGTTTCTAGGCAACTCTCGAAACGTCCAGCAACTCTCGGACTTTCTGGAACGCGTCATAGATTACTTCCACACAATTTTCGCAGTCGGCGCTTGTCAACGTCAGAATGACACATCTGTCACACTGCCCCCCCTCTAGCGCTGATCGTCCCGATCAGTTTCTTCCACTGTGTATGGAGCCAACCGGTCGAGGTGTACAAATTTCATCTTCAATTTGGGGCCTCGTTGTATCCTGTAGACGACATCGTTTATCCGGGTAATCACTTTGTACGGGCCCTCCCAATTCCGTTGTAATTTTGGGCACCTTCCTTTCTTGCGAACTAGGTTATAGAGCCATACACGGTCGCCCTCCCTGAATCCAGTGGAATTCGCTCGCTGATCGAAGCGGGTCTTCATCCGGTCACTTTCGAATTTTATTCTTGTTCTGACGGCTTTATGGATGGTGTTAAGCCGCTCTCGTAGTTTAGACACATAATCGTCCGTGGACAGCGAAGAATCTTCAGGTCGACCAAACATTAGATCAGCAGGTAGTCTCAGTTCTTTCCCGAATAGCACACAGGAAGGGGTCTGTCCAGTAGTCTCGTGTATGGATGTCCTATAGGCCAGAAGGAATAAGGAAATGTGGCGATCTCAGTCGGTCTGATGATCGTTTACGAACATCCTCAGGTTGTTTTCTATAGTGGCATTAAATCGCTCTACCATGCCATCAGACCGAGGATGCAACGGAGTCGTTCTAGTTTTCCTTATTCCCAACAATTCACATACTCGTTGGAATATTTCTGATTCAAAATTTCGGCCCTGGTCAGTATGAATTTCCATAGGAACTCCGTATCGGCTGATCCAGTTGTTTATTATTGCCTCCGCCACGGTGGTTGCATCCTGGTTGGAGATTGCATAGGCTTCCGGCCACTTGCTGAAGTAATCCATCACAACGAGGATGTAGCGGTTTCCATCTTCAGTTCGAGGAAAGGGACCAGCGATATCCATGGCTATTCTTTCGAATGGCGCTCCGACGTTATACTGGTGCATTTTTCCTCGTGTTCTGGTTCTCGGACCTTTGTTGGAAGCACATACTTGGCATCTTCTACACCAGTCTTCCACATCCAATCTAGCATTCACCCAGTAATACCGTTCACGTAGTTTCTCTAAGGTCTTCTTCACACCAAAATGTCCACCTCCAGTCCCAGCATGCAGCTCTTTTATTACTTCTTTCGTCTTTTTTTTGGGCAACACAACTTGTAATCGCTTCTTGGTCCCGTCCGGACTTTCCCAGATTCTTTTAAGGACTCCATTCTCGAGCTTTAAGGAATCCCATTGGGCCCAATAACATTTCGTCGTAGTACTCAGGGGGCTTACATCTGCCCACGTTGGTCGAGATTCTCCTGTCTCCTTCCATTTCATGATGGGTCCAAGGTCATCATCGGTTCGCTGTTCTTCAATCAACACTGTATCTTCCCAATTTTCTTGTCTCTTCACGGTGGTATGTAGGCATTGAATTTGTTCTAACCCTTCTTTTCGTTCCACAGAAGAACAGTGTTTGCAATTTCGCGGGCATGGTCGTCTTGATAAGGCGTCGGCATTACCATGGTGTTTTCCTGGCCGATGTTCAATTTTGAAATTGTACTCTTGTAAACGCTGTAACCATCTGGCCACTTGTCCTTCAGGGTTTCGGAATTGCAGCAACCATTTAAGAGAAGAGTGGTCAGTTCTCAGCAGGAATTCTCGCCCATATAGATATTTGTGGAAATGTTCTATAGTTTTTACCGCGGCCAATAGCTCTCGGCGGGTCACACAATAGTTCTTTTCGGGTTTTGACAGTGTCTTGCTAAAGTATGCGATTACTCTTTCTTTGCCGTCTTGAACTTGCGAAAGAACCCCTACAATACCCACGTTGCTCGCATCGGTGTCGACTATGAATGGTTTTCCAAATTCGGGATAAGTCAAAATCGGGGTCTTAGACAACTTATTTTTCAGAACTTGGAAAGCTTCTTGACAGGTGTTCGTCCAATCAAAAGGCACTCCATTCTTGGTAAGTCTGTGCAAGGGGCGAGCCACATTCGCAAATCCCTTCACGAATCTTCTATAGTACGAACATAGTCCCAAGAAACTCCTCAGTTCATGCTGATTCGTTGGTTGCGGCCAATTACGAACTGCCTCGGTCTTGTCAGGATCTGTACCAACGCCTTTACTTGATATGACATGGCCCAGGTATTTCACTTCTCTTCTAAACAACGCACACTTTTTGGAATTTAATTTTAGCTTTGCCGCTGTGAATTTCTGAAGTACTTTGTTTAGATTGGCGAGATGGTCTTCAAACGTTCGCCCAAACACAATGACGTCATCCAAATAAACCAAGCAGATTTCCCAATTCAGTCCTTGTAAAATGGTCTCCATTAATCTTTCAAAAGTAGCTGGTGCGTTGCATAGGCCGAAGGGCATTACATTAAATTGCCAGAAACCGTTCCCAGTAGTAAACGCAGTCTTTTCTTTGTCTTCAGGATGTACTTCGACTTGCCAATATCCGCTCTTAAGGTCCAACGTCGAGAACCATTTAATTTCGCTCGACAGACAATCTAACGTATCATCGATTCGTGGCAAAGGATAGCTGTCTTTATGTGTTACTTCGTTTAATCGTCGATAATCAACACAGAATCTCGTTGATCCGTCCTTCTTGCGTACCAAAACGATAGGGGAAGTCCATGGACTTTTCGATGGTTCTATTATCCCTTTCTCGCGCATGTCTTTGATCAGTGAATCGACTTCTTCTCGTTTGGCCCATGGTACTCGTCTGGGTGCTTGTTTGATAGGTCTTGCATTTCCTGTGTTGATTCGGTGGTACGCTAAATTGGTTCTTCCATAATCGGTGTCATCAATCGCAAAGACGTTCTTATAACTTCGAATAAGGTGTTCTAGCTTTCTAGTTTCATCTTCAGTTAGATGTTCAGTTGCCTTGTTGATTAATTCTTTCAATGCTTCTGGCAGCTTCCCGGTTTTTTCCCTCTGTTCTCTCATTTGGTCCAAATGATTGATGGTAATGGCTGGTTCTAATGTCCTTATTGGTGTTCCTTTCGTAAGTTATTGTTCAAAACCTTTCAGATTGATAACTCTGATTGGAATCGTGGTCAAGACGGTTTGTACCACAGTTCTTCCGACAAGGATAGCCTTCTGCTTCAATTCTTCGTTGTCTTGCTCTATGACTCCAGTTATTTCATAAGGGACATTGTCCTCTATTGTAATTCGGGCAACAGCTTCGGAGTGTCCAGGTAAAACTTAATCTTCAGCAACGACGACCCGTAGTGTTCGCTGATCAGTCCCATTTCTTCGTAGTGGCAGTTCTTGATCTCCTATTCGTAAACATTTTGTGCCCATGTCTAGCTGGATTCGGTGTCTTTCCATGAAGTCGAGTCCCAAAATTATGTCGTCGGTGATATCGGCCACTAGCACTTGTTGGAATAGGCTTGCGTCTCCAAGACCGATCACCACTTCGCAAAGCCGGCTTTCGCCCCGTAAGGCCGGCTATTCTTAGTTTCCCTGCTTGTTTTCTTCGGCGGCTGACGTCTGTCTTCTTCCAGATGGACAGCCGCTGCTCAAGTGCCCCCTACGCCCACAATTCCAACATGTAATTTCTCGCTTCTTCTTGACGCAATCGCGTGAAAGATGCCCCTGTTTGTCGCAAGTCCAACAGCGTGGGCATTCACTCAGGTCTTCCTTCGGTTTTGAAGACATGACTTCTTTCGCTATTTTCACCATTTCTTGTCAAAATATCTCGCCATCGTCTTCAAAAGTCAACCCAGCCTGCCGGATTCTAATATGTCCTTTGGATGCTTGTTTGGCTGCTTCATATTCTAGCGCATGCGACAATGCTTCGCCTGCAGTTTTATGTCGAGACATGCGCAGAGCTTGCTGTATTTCGACATCTCGCACTCCATCGACAAACATTTGGGTGGACAGCTGGTCTGTAAAGTCTTGAGGGGCACTAGGATAAGCCAACCGCACAAGACTTTCGACGTCCGCTTCGAATTGTTGGAGGCTTTCGCTGCTACGTTGATAGCGACTCTTTAACTGCGCCTGGTACATTTGTTGTAGGTGTTTATCACCATAGCGCATCTCCAATCGGTCCACCAGAATTTTTAAATCGTTTTGTTGCATTTCCGGTATACCTTGCAGAACGTCGAGAGCTTCCCCACGTAGCGCTATGATCAGGGCAGTGGCTTTTTCCATTTCATTCCATTCATTTGCTTTTGCAGCAGCGTCAAATTGTTTAAGATACACTGACCAAGAGACCTTCCCATCGAATGTTGGTGGTTTTATTCTCTTACACTTCCTTCTTCGCTTTTGTTTAGTTTTGGGTACTCTTGAACGTTCAGATTGGCCTTCATATCGTCTAACTCTTTTAGAAACTTTTTGTGCACGGCTTTTAACTGTTCTTGAACTTCTATCCTTACTTCCTTTATCTCTTCTTGAACTTCTACTCTTACTTCCTTTAACTCTTCTTGAACTTCTACTCTTACTTCCTTTAATTCTTCATGAACTTCTACTCTTACTTCCTTTAACTGTTCTTTCAATCCTTCTTGTACTTTCTCCAATTTTTGTTTCATTTCTACTTGTCCTTTCTTTATATCTGATTTCATTTCTGCCATCATTTCTTCCTGGCTTGCTTAAATTTCTTCCTTCATTTCTTCTTGGCCTGCCTTCATTTCCACCTTCATTTCTTCCTGACCTGCCTTCATTTCTTCCTGGCTTGCCTTCATTTCTTCCTGACCTGCCTTCATTTCTTGCTTCATTTCATCCTGGCTTGCCTTCATTTCTTTAAGCATTTCCATCAAAAATTTCATCTGCTCCTCCATTTTCGCTGCTTGACTTCTTGTTACTGGCATAAATCCTTACTCCTGACACCAGTTGTTACGTAATTTACAATATGACGTATTTTTCTCAACACTTTTTATTAAATTAACTCTATAACACAACAACGATTCAATATCTATTTCGATAACAACAATAACTCTATAACTATTTCACTTTTTAATCGCTTTTCTTCACTTCGAACTTATCTCCGTCACTCTCTTCTATCAAATACTGTCAAACTGTCCAACGCTGTTCCTTATATATTATTATGGACGTTTCTAGGCAACTCTCGAAACGTCCAGCAACTCTCGGACTTTCTGGAACGCGTCATAGATTACTTCCACACAATTTTCGCAGTCGACGCTTGTCAACGTCAGAATGACACATCTGTCACAGTATATACAATACATAGTACATACATATCTGTCCTATAGAGATGTTTCAATCGGTACATAGGACTGGTAGAATATATCGAACTTATTTATTATTTGTCAGCTAATGTAGAAATATAGAAAAACTGTAGGTATTATTGATAACAACTATTGAATAAATTTCACTGATTAAAAAAAAAGAAATAAAAAAAAATAGTTCCAGGAAAAGTACAAAAATTGCAAGTTTCCGTTGAAATAATTAAAGTGACCTTAGTTCTGAAATGCATATGTATTTCTTTTAAATAGAAAAAATTATTCAATATCTAGTTGTTATTAATACTACAATTTTTCTATAACAAAAAACTAATCTTCTCTCAAATGGTAAAAAAAAAATAATAAATTCGGTTGATTCTGCTAGCAGTCGACATCACTTTCTTGTTTCAAATGAAATAATTTTAATTTATCATTTTAAAACTTTCTTTATCTTAGAAGTGTCATACAGTGCTCAATTTTTCCAAAATAATATTTTTCTTTAATTGTTTTTTATTTCATTAATTACATTTGTTCTAATTTAAATATGCAACGTGTTTATTTTACGAGACACGGAACTGCCACCCGGAATTTCGACATAATTGCACGACAAAAGTGGGTAAGATAGCAGTCAGTAAAATCAAGCAAGCAAGTGAGAAGGGTTAGGGTGGTGTAGCGGGTGACCGCTATCACTCACCCTAATGCCTTATTGAAAGTCCCTACCATTATCAACGCTCCTAGTTGGCAAGTAGTTTGATATATATTTATAATTATTTTTAAGTGTTATTTGTTTTGTATAACAATTTTTAATTTATCAAATCATTAAAAAAATATTCGTGACAGAAGAAGCTTAAAAACTTTAAAAGTGCTCTTAAATTGACGGCTCTAGGATGATTTAAAATTATCAATCAAGGTAATTTAAAAAATAATCTTCATTAAACGTGACCTTTCCTTTTCTGTTACGAAATGATAAATTATAAATTTGTCAATATTTAATTTAAAAGAAACAATAAATGTTGATATTAATTTAAAGTGGTTGGGTTTAAAAATTGAATAAGAATACCTAGGATTTCCATTTGAAATAAAAAAGTTCATTGACGGCTTTAATAATTATAATAAACGTCAACAAAAAACTTAATAAATAATCTCAGAGCATCAATTGTAATCCAAAAGATAATTTTTTAATATTTAAAAAAAGTTTTTGTTAAAACGTTGATTGGGGAAAGGGTAATGTATGAACCTTTACAACCGTAACCTAACCCAGATATCGCAAAGTGAATGAAACATCAATTTGATAAAAAAGTTGCCTTGGTGTATGTGTCTGCAAAATTTCAAGAGATTCTGAGAGTATCGGTTTTCGAAACTCCACCCAAAAAGTTTTCTTTATTTCATGAAAATAGATTTTCATTACCAGTATATATTACTAATAATTTCATAAAATCATTTGATGCAAAAAACATGATTGTTAGGGGGGAATGGGGAATAACAAAAAAGTACCGAGTGTTTTAATTCTGAATGATAGATTGTTAATTTTAGATAAATGTTTTAAATGTTTCATTTAAAGAATTCTTCATGATGTTAACGTTTCGTCGAAAAATAAACAAATAATTTTTAAAAATTGTAACCTAAAAATTATTTATTGCCAAAGAATGGTCTCAAAAATCTTGACTAAATCATCAATCGTAATGTTTGTTTTTGTTTTCTACTAAGTCATAAAAAGTAATGAGATGTTTGTTGAGATTTATGATGTTTGGGGGAGCTACGATTCTAGATATTCGTGATTCACACGTGATAAATTGTCCTGACCTCGATTTCTAAATTTCCATCTCATAAATCATGCCGAACTTTAGGTTGTTAGGGCTCGAACGTTGCCTTGATGTGCGTTCAAAAAATGTAATGGCCGTTAGATTTGAATTCTGTTTAAGCCCTCATGCCTCGTGTATGTTAGAGGACACATAATGGATACTTACTTCCAGTATTTGTTCCTGGGCCTGCTGCAACTGCAGTTCTTTGGCATTAAGTTGAGCAGCAAGCGATAGACTTCGTTCGGCTTCATCCCTAGCGTGCCTCAGCAGGCTCCACCTCTCCCTTTCCCTCTCCTCCCGTTCCGTTGAGAGCTGCTGTAGGGAGGTCTCGTTCTCCCGCACCCTCTAACAATATTTACGCTTACGTTTAACGCCGAACAAACATTTCAACAAACATGACATCGCGACATTCTTTCTATCAACTTCATAATCATTATCATCATCCTAAACACTATCAACATCATCAATTTGAAGGTCTCAACGACCTTTTTCGTTTTTCTCGTCTCTCTGTTTACTTTTTTGATAGATTCGTGCTTTTACCTGTTCGTAGTTCCTGATGAAGTCTCGCAACTCCTTCTCTTTGTCCTCGAGTGTTGCGTAGAGCTGCTTCATTTGGCCCTAACAAATCGAATTTTTCCGCTTTTAGACGTTTGCGATCCTGCTTAAGAGCTGGAACAAACAACACGAATTCGTTATCGAGAAAATCGGTTAAGATACGGACGAGTAAATAGGAGGAATCCGGTAAGAGCAAAAAATATAAAAGATGTCAAAGATTTTATTTCATAAGAAGAAAGTCAAGGAGTTAGTGCAAGGTAAGGATGGAAATAAGTCGTATAGCGTTTGCAATGAGGGTAAGTCACGGAAGACTATATTTTACCTGAGGAAAACTGTGTAAAGCTTAGAGTGAGAAATCTAGGTAGGAAATTAGGTCGTTTAAAAAGTTTAACTCCCATCTTACACTATCAAAAAGATGGCATAACACAAAAACAAAGTAAATTTTGAAATCTACAGACAATTTCACAATTTCACATCTTTTCTATGCAATTACCAATTCAATATCGTACATTTATCCCAGCAAAAAATCAAATTATTTATCAATGTAGAGTCGAAGTGCGATGCGTCCAATTTTATGAAGTACTCAATTAGTGTTTTGATTTTTTGAAGTGAATTTTCTTTGGGCGCGATGGGAGTAAAATCTCAAGGCCATGAAACGACACATTTCGTAACGATTCGTCTCGCGAAGCTATGACAATAGAAAGGCGCGCATGCGCATATCGGTATTACAGTCAGCTGTTAGTGACCGGCTTCTAATAACAGTTATATTACAGTAAGTGTATTAGAGTAAATGTTTATTTAACAACAATTAATATTTATTTAAGAGTGAGTATTATCATGTATTAATTTTAATTCCTTGTAGTTATTAATAGTTTACGGTTTCTCAATCACTTGGAAAAATAAACGGAGGCGAAAAAAATTTGATGTATGTATGTGTTTTCATTTTTAAAACATAAATCCTGAAACTTCTCGTACTCTTGCTTTCACCAAATATTATTTACTTATTCGTTATAAAAGTATAGAGATCGCCAAAGAAGTCTCACTTCTTTCACGTGTACTGAGTTGAACATGATTTATTTTTTTTATTTTAATAAATCAACTAAATTGCTCAAATTAACAAATACTTAAAAAATGGATCACGTCACCCAAAATACATTTAAATTGAATTGAATGTTCTACAGAACCGCCAGAAAACTAAAATAGCTAAATTACAATAACGGCTAACGTGATAACACATTTTTTACTATACCTTTTATGAGTTTAATTTATTGTAGTTAATTTTTGTCACACAGGGGTCATTTTTCTTAGCTTGTTCATACCGCTCTTTTTAGGAAATGTTTTTTTAATAGTAGACTGTTAGTATCTCAAGAAACAACTTTCTAGATTGTTCATTAACGACTACATAAATTAAATAAGCAACCCTCTTATTAAGAATTGATTTTCTCGTAAACAACTTCTCGGAAGTCGAATTTGAGTCATTTTGGTTATTACTTGTTTGTCTGTAACTTTTTCTGGAATCTTTCTTTGTCTAATTACTTTTTGTATTAATTAGTTATATGTCTAACCCCCCTTTGCACTCCTCCTCTAACAGAAACCGTTACAGACTATGTTTCCCCTTTCTAATTATTACTGCCCATATCAAAACCATATTTGAAGAATAAAAAAAACACAGGTTAAAATTTCAACAGACTTAATTAAATACTTAATTATATACCTAACATAAAGGGTATTACAAACTTGTGTTATTTTTTGGCCTAGTAACTTGTAACGTAAATTAAAAAAAAAAAAAACGTTACGAGGTACCAATAGTTTTGACCTTCTGGTACGTATTGTTACGAGTACTTGCCAATTAAGTTGGTGTGAGCATAATTAATGAACATCTTCCCTGATTACATAAGGAATATTCTCGGCTTTCCTGAAACATCTAGAAAACACCAGCAAAGATCAATGGGAAAACAATTGGAATACTAGACGGCTGTAGAATACCCTAGAAAAAGACAGTTTACAGTAACAGCTGATACAAAGCGATCGATAGGCGATACAGGCGAACCATAGAGGCGATAGTGTTCATAGAGAGCGATAAATAGTGTCTACCGGAACGGCGATTAAAAAGTGACTTTTAGTGAAATAAATTGTGCGGACTTGTTCATAACTGTAGTGTAATCAAATAAATTTTAGTAATTAAATAAACTCGTTGTTTTGTTTTGTTAATTGTGTTTTCTGTGACCGAACACGTCACAGTATTAAAGACACATGCTAACAAAGTTGTGTTTTAAGGGAAAGGGAGAAGTAAAGACACCCAGTTTAAAAGATACTCATGAAAAGATAGATCTCACACAAATAAGTCAAACCCTCGAGATTATGTGCCACTCCAATAAAAAGGGAAGTGTTTTGTGTACAACCTTTCAAAGGAAAATTAAATTCCCAGTCGGATTGTAGAGTTTTAGTCTTATTACTTCATTATCTTTTGAAGTCCATCAAAATAACCTTAAGTTCGACATCATCCGGTCAATACTTTGTGAGTTTTTAATTGCCTTGCATAAAACAATCCCGGAGGGATAAGCATTGAGTTGCTGATGAATTCAACAGCTAACTACTCCATTTCTTTGTGCAACGGAAAAAGAATGGTAAAGGAATTCTTTAACTAATGTCTCTTTAACAGTAAAAGTTTTAATGAAAGTTCATATTTTACAAAGTCCTTTAGAAGTCCGTATTTTAGTATGCAGAATCGCACGACAAAGGGACTACGTATTGCCATCCTTCTTTTCCTTTCGAGTATAAAATGCAAAAAGCGTTGCTTGCTTTAATCAGGGCCACAGCTTAAATATTAATCTTTTATTGAAATTTATCTGGTAGCCTTGGGTTTATGTTGGCCTGCTCTTAGTATGAAACATTATTAGAACCGTGGTACTGTCAGACCCCTCTTTCCCATTGGGCACTTTAGCAAGTGCCCAGGGCCCCGCGATTGATAGGGGCCCCCCTCAGATCAAATACAAATACTTTCTTTGTCTATTCTAACAAAATAGTGTTCTGTCAAAGTCATAGGGGCCCCATTATCCTAATATGCCCAGGGCCTCCAATAGGTTAAAGACGGCCCTTGGTTACTGTAGGGTTATAACGCAGCAAGTAATAAAATTAGTGTTCATGAGACTGGAAGTACCTACATATGTTTCCGCATACAAATTCAGATTCAGTGATATTCTTTTGGAAAGCTTAGGTAAAGACTTTTCGAATTGTACCACCCGTATTGCATTTTTATTTTTATTTGGGCAACGAAACCAAGCCTAATCTAACCTATAAATCATGTAACATAACCTCATCCAACTGAACCTAAACTTAATACGTATAAATTTTTTTAACAACTGTATTTTTAGTCTTTTACCCGTAATGTACCTACAAATAATTTAGCCTAACCTAACCCTATAAATTTTTCCAACAAGCACAGTCTTCAACTTTACATATACATAACAAAATCTTAATTCTATTAGGGGCCGTTCATAAAATACGTTCGCATACAAGGGGGGAGGGGGTCTGGCTGAGTGTGACAAGATGTAACAAGGGGGGCAGGGGTCTACGGCAACATGACGTTCGCTGTTCATAAAAAAATTTTACTGAATTTTAACAGAATCGTTGGACTTCTAAATATTATTTATTTGTTCGTTACAAAAGATATTTATTAATTTATTAAAATTCTATTACGAAAATAAAATGAATATTGTTGACTATCAAAATTTGTGTATTATGAATCAAAATTGATCATGTTCAGGGAGGGGGTGTTAAGTTTTTGTGACGTAATAATTACAGGGGGGTCACAGAAAGTGTGACACAGCGTGACAACCGAGGGAGGGGAGGGGGCTAAAAAAGCTAATTTTAGTGTGACGTATTTTATGAACAGCCCCTATAACAGAAACTAATTTTTCAGCGTTAGATCTGTAATTAAACTATACCTAGCCTAACCGATTAAAATCCAAGCCAGAAGAAATTTTACGAAGAAATACTGTATTTCTAGTCTTACTAATCACCTAAGGCAAACGTCTCGGTCTTGGTCCTGCTTTTTCGCAAAACCAAGTCCAAGACTGCAAGACCAAGACCAATTTTGCTCATCACTAGTTAACAATTTCTAAGTTAGGTTAAATTGTTGATAAAACAATGTAATAACATACTGAGATAATTAATTGTGATTTAAACCGGCAAACAGTAGGCTGTTTAAAATAGAGAAGGTCACTGAAACTATTTCAGCTAGGGCTATATATTACTAAGTATCAAACTATTTCTTATGGGCAACTTTTGTTGGGGAACAAAATAATCAAAAATAAAAGTTAAGGAAAGATCTTTGACAATTTTTTTAATTGCCATAATAATTACCTAAGAGACTATTATTATTAAAATGTCCAAACATCATATAAAAACAAAGAAGGAAATTGTAAAGATACAGATCAGTAGGTAAGATTAATTTCTAAGAAGTTCAATACTTACCAATTATAGCTTCTTTTGCCAAAAATAATTCTGCTTCTAAAGATTTCACTGCTGGCGAAACGTCTCCTGTATCATCAGAAAATTTCCTTTCATTCAAAACGGTGGATGCGCCGGATACAACCAATCTCCTCAGTCGCGTCACCTCAGCCTGTAACCTTTCGTTTTCCATTCGAAGCCTTCTGATAGCGACAGAAGACATTTCGAAGGGAGAAGTTGTCAACATTGCAGGAAAGACATCCCGATCGCGAACACTATCCGCACTACGTGGTGAACGAGGTGACGTTGAGTCGGCACCTGGAAATAGAAAAAAGACTTAGTATATTATGTAGATGGCGATATACTTCCCTTAAGTCAGGGGGAGATCCAGAAGTCTTCCTTAGGCTATGGTAAAACAGGATATAGAAACCCAATAAACCAAAACAGGTATTAAAGCCAAGAATTTAAATCCTTTCACCTGAATCACGCAGTACTATAGTGTGTTCGCTAATTAGACTCTTAGTAATATAACAGCTTTATTGAAATAAAAAGTTAATATGTATATACATCTCCACATACAAAATGAAAAAAAAGAAACATAATTTATTTTCTTACCTATAAAATGTTATCATTATATATTTAAACTAAGCACTTCCCTTCCTTTTCCCTTATAATCACTTTTTTCCTGTATTTCATTCCCCCCTATCCACACCTCTCCTTTTTAAAAATTGTTTCAATAGGGCCAGACCACTACCATCCGGATTTATTATCCTTTCAAGTTCCTCCCTCTCATTCTTCCCCGTTACTTCTTCTAATACATGCTCCATTGATTCACTCTTCTCCCCACATACTCTACACAATCTCTTACTTTCTTCCATTCAAAACTTATTCTCATGACATTCATTCCCCATTCTGAATATAGCTATTATCTTATACTTTTTCCTTCTCTTAGATATCCTGGCACCTCATCCCCTTGCCATTCTACCCATATAAAATCCCTCATACCTTTCGCGTATCCTGATTCCCATATTTTTCTCAAATCCTCACCTCTTAGGTACTATTTCATTACATCTTTCCCCACCATCCTACTAATATTCAATCCCTTTCCTCTCCACTCTTCCATTTGTTCTTTACTTATTGCCATTTCTGTTAAGGCTTTATCCCTTTCCACATCATTTTTAATTTTATTTCCCGATCCCCATTATTTTTTTCTTCCATATCTCTTTTCTTAAATCCCCTTCCGGTAATTCCCTCAATTTTTATTCATACTTTATAGCCCTCCTTCTTGTATTTTTCAACATTTTCCCACATTTTGTTTCCCTTCTTAAAATCTCGACGCCATAAAAGACTATACTTTTTACTAACGTTTTAAATAGTACCACCGTTCTTTCCCAGTTATATCTGTATAATTTTTGTCCTATTCCCCATATTCTCCCCAGCAATGCATTTGCTTTAACTGCATGGTTACTTATGTGCACATCGTCTTTGTTGTTTTCTGTCAGCATGTAATTGCATTTTTAACCTTTTCTATCACCTTTCCTTCTATATCATTTCCTCTTTCTCTTTTCTTTTCCTACCTCTTACTTCACCAAAAACTATTATTTTGGTTTTTTCACCATTCAACTGCAGGCATTTATTCTCCAGGTATTTTTCCAATTTTTTTGCCATTTCCCTTTTGCACCCCAACTTGTCGCAAATGGACTCTTAATAATGGGATTTAAAAACTTCACATCAAATGGTCACAGGGATTAAAATATTTACTATTATTGGGTTATGGGCTTATACAGATTTAAACTGCTTAGGTTTAATGTGTTGGTTGGTTCCGTACAAACCTGTATTATATGAGATGTAACTAAAAATTTAATCTAAATCGACTGGAAGTACCCTTTAGGTTTTGATTCCCTTGCGAGTAGTTGCGAGTTTGAAAATATGCGGCTTAAATTGCTATTTCTTTTGATTGCGCTGACATAGAAGTTTGATTTTGTTACAGCTTAAAGGTATTATAGACCTGAGTATTTGATATGAATTTCAATTTAATACCTCTACGCGTTCATGAGGAAAGGGGTAGTAACTTTAAAATTATTAAAAATATTTTTATTATATGATGTTACTAAAAATTTACGGTGTTCGCAATTTTTCCTTTATCTGTGCTATAAGACGTTGCTTCGTACCAAATTTCAAGATTCTGAGTTCACGGGAAGTACTCTGTAGGTTTTGATTCAAAAATTTGCGGAAATTTGCAGCATAAACGGCTGTATCTTTTGATTGCGTTGGCTTAGAAATTTGATTTTTTCATAGCTCCAAGGGACAATAGACCTGAGTATTTGGTATAAATTTTAGCTTGATACCTCAACGCGTTCCTGACAGACGGACGGACGGACGGACGGACGGACGGACGGACAACGAAGTGATCCTATAAGGGTTCCGCTTTTTCCTTTTGAGGTGCGGAACCCTAAAAATTCAAAAAAAATCCCTGTTAGAGCTTATTTAATTGTAGACTTTAGTAAACGGCATCAATAATTGGGTTTTTGAAATTCCGTTTCCTTAAAGATCATCTCCCTCATAAAAAAGTATTAACTGACAATTTCCTTCAAAATGTTTTCGTTGTCTTTTAACCTTTTTTCAGTAGACGAAAGCGACTAGCTCATTGAATTGCATTTTCTTTTCCTTTTGCGTTTTCCGGCACTTGATTATTTATCAAAGGGTAGCCGAAAGCTGACTTTACGTGCTGCTAATCAGAACAGGGTTCATTTGGAAAGAAGCAAAGGTAAACTAAATGAAATTTACATTTCTATGTTAATGCCAGTTTTTCCTTTGATCTTGTTTGTGCATGTAAATTTCTATATTATTGCACAACTTTTCACGTTACGACCACCCCTTTATTATTTATTAAGAAAAGTACGTTATACTAAATTTTATGGTTTTAAGCAGTAGAAGCATACAATTTGTAAGTAAGTTTTACTATGCAATTCTTTCTGTGCTGTAATAAATTCTCTAGTATTGTGTGAGTCAGGTTATGGAGGCTAATGGCTCTCCTGTCCCCTCTCACCCGCCTCCGAAACAATGTTGTTTCGAATAATGTTTTTTTTTTCTAGAATATGGGAAAAATTGGTTTATTTTAATTGTTTGGATAAAAGGTCACCTTGATTTATTTTTTCGATTTCTAATTTCTACTCTCCCAGATTCCACTACTTCGTTCCCACCTCAAACTTCTGCTATTTTTCTATTTTTCATACATCTGCCGTAAAATGGTATTTTTTGAAACCAGAACTATGAAGATTAATCTATTTTTTTTATTATTAAAAGAACATATGAAAGTGAAAGTGAATAATTACTGACAAATATAATTAATAATTATATGGTATATCAATTTGCCAACCCTTGTAGTTTTCTTAAAACTGAATATTACATAAAAAGAAATTTAACATACATGTGTTGCAGCTTTTACTAAAAGTATAGTACCTATTTCTAAACCAGATAAAAGTTAATGAAAGAAATTATAGCATTTAGAACGTTCCTTGGTGATGTCCTTTGTACAGATTCATTAGATAAATGAAGAAATCATCGTCAAGAAAAATTTTTGGGGTTGAGTCTTTGATTTTGTAAGATACTAACTGCGAAACCCGGAGTTGCCAGAGTTAAAACACATCGCTGCCCGTTCGGGTAGGACGACGCTATCACACAAAAACTTTCATCCCCTAATTTTACCCCCTTTATGCTAAAATTTTAACAAAAATTGAATGTCGTATTTATATTTAATCAAAAGCTCAAAAAATAAGTTTCAAGCTTCTATCTTTAAAAATTACGTAACTTCCATACAAACCTTCATCCCCATTTCAAGCCCTAACAACACTTTTTTCGCATTAAAAAGTAGCCTATGTCCTTTCTAAAGCTCTAGACTATCTTTGTACCAAAGGAGGGGTATCGATAAGCTAGGGAAAGTGACCCCTTTTGAAAATTAAAAAATTATGTTTTTTGAATAGCATGAGCCTTATACGTAATGAAAATACAATGTATTCTCCAAAAATATCTTTAATTTATTATTTTTAAAATACTATTTAAATAAATATGCATTCTTCTAAAATATTTTGAATTAAACTTACATTTTTAGTTTGGCATGCAATTAATTATAAATAATAGAAGTGACTACGTTTTCTTCACAGGAAATATCGATAGACTGTGGTCATAACGGCGTTTTTTTAGATATTTATACTTTTTTTACTGTACCTATCAAGTTTTTTTAGATATGAGAGCATTTTTTTAGCATTTTAATTTTTGTATTTTTATGTTCGCTCACGTTTAAAGAACAACATATAGAAAATCACGACGCTAAAAACATGCGCTCATTGTAAAATAAAACTTTTTTTATGCATGAGCATTTGTCATATCAAATACATGAAACCAACGTACAGCGCGTCATCAATTATAGTCAGTTTGTGCAAAATGCAACAGCGAACCTCTGAGTGCGGATGGTCAAATGATTCTGATACAGAATAGATATATTGTTATAAGTATATTTTGTTTAATTGTATTACAACTTATGATTTCTTGTATGCTAAACCTACAAATGTAAGTTTAATTTAAAATATTTTAGAAGAATGCATATTTATTTGAATAGTATTTTAAAAATAATAAATTAAAGATATTTTTGGAGAATAAATTGTATTTTCATTACGTATAAGGCTCATGCTATTCAAAAAACACATTTTTTTTATTACAAAAAGGGGTCACTTTTCCTAGCTTATCGGTACCCCTCCTTTCATTTAAATCGGTTCGGCAGTTTAGGCGTGATTGCATAACACACAGACAGACAGAGTTACTTTCGCATTTATAATATTATAGATTATTATAGTTTAATTATAGTTTAAAATAGTTTATCTAGCTTACTATTCAACTACTTTTATTGATCCAAATAAACAAAACCTCTATAACTTTTTACACTTAATATTTTTATTTTCTGGGCTGTAAGCTTTTTGGACGACGTCATTACACAAAAACTTTCATCGGCTAATTTTATCACCGTTAGGATAAAATTTTTACAAACTTTGAATGTCGTATTTATTTATATCTAATCAAAATCCTAAAAAATAAGTTTCAAGTTTCTATCTTTAAAAATTACGGAATTTCCGCACAAACTTTGCTATTTCAACCCCTCACAACCCTTTTTTTCGCATTAAAAAGTAGCCTATGTTCTTTCTCAGGCTCCAAACTATCTCTGTATCAAATTTCATTTAAATCGGTTCAGTAAATTTAAGACGAGATTGTGTAGCATACAGACAGAATTACTTTCGCATTTATAACATTTTGCGAATTAATTTTCATCGATTTTCCCATGGGAATGAGATATTTTCCCGCAGTAAAACGTAGCCTATGTGTTAATCCAGGGTGTCAGCTAACTCGATACCAAATTTTATTAAAATCGCTCCAGCCGTTTAGACATGAAAAAGTAACAAACATACACACTAACACACTCACAAACTTTCGACTTTATAATATTAGTGTGATAGTTACCTAAATGTTGGGAACCAGTGTAGTTCACAAACATTAATATGATTTGTTCTCTAGATTTTTGTAAATATTACTTTAAGAAGGTGAGGATCATTTTTCTTCTCAAATAAATGGATATTTTCCCCCTCTTGTACTTGAAATATTCGTAAAACGCAAGTAAGACAAAATAAAAGCAACAATACAGGTATAAACAAGTTTTTGGTTAATAATTTTTTAAACCCAAATATTTTACTTTTTAATTAATAGATAGATAATAATAATTTACTAAATGCTTACCAATATCTTGTTGAGTACTACATCCTGGTTTTGGAGAATCCGAATCCCTCGGGCCTTCTGTTTTATCATCCCTTAAGGGACTAATCGCATCCTCGACCGTCATCACTCCGATATTGTCAGTTTTGCTACTACTTTCAGTGTCAATTTGCGCGTTATCGCTATCGCTTTTTGCACTAATATCGATTTCGTTCGCTCGACCCGATGCCGTTGGCTCTTTAATTTGATTTTTCGGTTCAGTCGTTTGTTTTGTATTAACACTAATTTTATCACTGGTTTCTTTGGTGTTGGTGGTCTGCAATATTCTAGCCGAAGAGGTACCTTCGTTGGTCGAAGCGGGTTGGTTAGGGAGCTTGTTCAATTCAGAACTTGAAGAAGGTTCTTTGGTCGAAATTCCTGAAGAGGCTGGCGACAGGGGGGATACTATAAACTCGGGGTCTTGACGCGCTGGTAAGTTGATGGCAGAGTGCTCCTCTACCATTCTGCGAAGTTTTGCCTGTAACCAAAAAAATATCTCCTAAGAATTATATTTTTCTTTTCAGTTATCTAACGAATTAATTTATTAATTTTAGATATACGTATATTGAAAATTTTGTGTAAAGAATATCTACACGGAGAAAAATAATCATGATTTTATTACTTTATGAGTCAAGCAAAATTTTTCTAGTCAATAATACTGAAATTTTTAATTCTTTCTAATAATTAGTATTAGAATAATTAAGCTAAATAAGTCTAGACTTTTTTTCTCTACCTCTCGATTATTTGATCGTGTCGTAAAGAAAAAAATACTAGAATGAGAATAGTTTAGTAAAATTAGTGATAAGAAGTGTAAAAAATGTTTTCTAATCAAGTCAATTTTACTAGAATTCAGTCTCAACACCGAACGTAGATTGACTAGACATTTCTAGTAAAATCTCCTTGAGCGTCTGGTCGTCCATATAATAGACAGATCTTTTAGTCATGTTTGCCAGAATTCTAGCAATATTTTCATGATTGTTTTCTCCGTGTACCTTTTCATCTTCTTTAAACAATAGATTTATGATTACTGACTATTTAAATGTAATTTGAAATGCAATAAAACGAAAAAAATAATAAATCTATAATGTAATATCACCTTTTACCTTTACTATTATTTTCAAATTTTTGGCAAGCTCTCAAGTTATTTTCTAAAATTTTCTGATATAAAATAACGATAGCAGAAGGTTTCTAAGCCGTCACTTACATTTATTACACTTATATTTGTCGGAGATGGCGCCTGAAGGCGATTATTTCTTATTTATGGTGACATAGAGGCACAATTTATGGTCACCCTTAAGTTTAGTGCATGTTCATTTTTAAAAGGCTATTAGGTTACAGATGTTGATATTGTTTGTATTAGCAGAATAATAAGATTTAGAAACCATGTTTAAAGTCGAGATGATGAGTGAGATCATCGAACGTAGACACGGGCTGTCCTGTAGTGGTGTTTCTGAGAAATTTAGGAAAAGGGGCCATGTGTTGGCATGATCCCTGCCGCAGGGGGCGGCTGAAGAGGACTTCGGTATTGACTGTGAAATAGAACGGACAGCCCGTGTATTCGTTTTCGACTTGTAATAAAATTGAAAGATTGTTATTATGTCCAGTTTTACTCAGTGTTCTTGTTATTTTAATTATCATGGATAATAATCAAGTAAATACTACCAATCGAGAAATTATGCCTGTTCCGACATATTAAACATTGCTGAAGATTAATTTGTTTTATTTTTTCGTTTTACTTAAGCATTTAGCTTTTATTCCGATTAAGTACCTATATACTTGGCTATAAGTATACAGATCTGGTAATTTGAGCACTTAACATTGGGATATTCTGTTAAATGATATCACAACGGGCGGCATCATATTTCTCTAAATAGTACATGATATAGGAATATGGTATATATAAAAAATACTGAAAAAGAAATGAGTAATTTTTATGTTCGGTTCGTAAGTTACCAGATCTGTATACCATACAAAGTTCCTTTAGTAAATACAGAGAGCAACGCGAACGCCATCGATTGCAGTTTTTGTTATTATTCACAAGAACATTTGATAAACAGCTCCGAAATAACTTACTGGTCATTAAATAGAGTGTAAGTTTTTCTTTGTTTTTTTTTGTTCATTCTTGAAATATATATAATTCATTTTTCCAACGAAGGTTGGACATTTAAGGGCGAAATAATCGAAATTGTGAATGAGTTTAAGTATCTGAGGTATTGGTTCTCGACAAGAAATAGTACAGAAGGACATATAAAAAAACTTGTAGGGAAGGCGCAAAAGGCAGCAAATGCAACATGGGGTGTTTTTAAGAGAACCGGTAGAGACACAAGAAATGATCGTGTGTATTTGATGAATACTTTGGTTAGAGCAGTGGCGTTATACGGAGTAGAAATCTGGGGTTGGGGTAAAATAAAGGATCTGAGTAGGGTACAAGGAAGGTACTGTAAGATGGCCTTAGGGGTTGCTAGAAATACTACAAAATATATTTGGAGGAATGAACTAGGAGTGCAGGATATCGAATACACAGTTAGAGAACGGGCTTGTAGATATATAAAAGACGTAATGGGGATGGGCAACGAGAGATGGCCAAAAATCTGCTTAGTGGAAGAGATGAGAGGCATTTTAAATAAAAGGCCTTCGAAATGGGGGAAAATTGTAGGGGAAATGCTAAATGAGCTAGAAGTAACAGATGTGAGTAGAATAATTTGGGAGAGAAGAAGTGGAGAGGAAATATACAATAGATTAAAAGAGGGAATGAGTTTGTGGTGGAATAAAAAACTAGAAACAGAGAGGGAGGCTTTATCGAGCTCTTCTTATAACAAAATGTATAGGGAAATTGTACCAGGTGAAAACGGAGCAGAGTATTTAAATAAAAGGTACAAAAAGAAAGAGAATAAGGAAATGTGGGCAAGAATCAGATGCGGAAACATAGGGAGAGGATTTAAGAAAGGGTATAGGGATTGGGTTTGTAGACTATGTGGAGGAAGTGAGGAAACGCTAGAGCATTTGTTTTGTTGTGGAAATGCAATGCAAATCCAAAGAGAGGAAATAAAAGATTTTATGAAGAGATGGAAAGGTGAGAGATTGGAGAACAACATAAGGGGGTTGATAGTAGAGACGCTAAAAGGAGAAGTGTGTGAGGAAATATGCGAATACATGAGAATAACGGAAAGATTAGAGAAAATGAAGGTTACTTTTAATAGACTAGGACTTTTAATAGATTAGGTGAGATCATAAGTTAAAAGTTATACCTAAGTTCGACAAAATAGGATGTAAGGAAAACAAATGTAAATTCTCTAAAATAGAGAATACATGTGTATAATAATAATACATTTCTTGATAAAATTCAATAAAACATTAAATTCACAATCGACATTGAGATAACTAATTCTTTAAACTTTTGAGACTTACCTTTACTCGAACAAAAAATGAACACGAATTCAATAATACACAAGGACTCTTATTATTCATATTGCAATTTCTTCTTCCATTCTATGTTACATAAACAAAAATCTGTTTAAATTATTATTATTTTATTTTTAATTGAAAGAGATGTTTCCATTTGTTTAAGTTGCAAAATTGTTATTTGAAAAAAAAAATGTTTTTCCTGAAAATTTCTATTTTATAGCAATTATTGAAATTTAAATTATTTTTTAATATCCTACCAAGTGACCTTTTCAAAAATTGGTTTTATCCGAGAACTACGAGGAAAAAGTTTTCAATATTCAAAAATTCATAAACAAAAAACCACTAGATATTTTGCGACAAACCAACAACCTTTTTTTAATCATTATAATAATAATAATTTATTACAATAAACGGGAACACTCCCTTTATACATATACATATAAAAAATTTTATATCATTTACAAACAATCAGACTATGTCACTTTTCAGATTTAACTATCTAATGAAAGTATAGAAACAAAATATTACACAGTTACATTTCCAACTCGTAGTACAAACTCATCATATCGACTTACCATGTGCCTCATAAAGAAAAAGAAAAGTAAAATTATAAAAGTAATCATTAATAAAGTTCAAGTTATAAAAGTAAATCAAACGAAGTTATAACAAATACTTGTGTTTAAAAAATCGTGCGAAAGTAGATAGTTGCACATGGAAAAAGTCAATTTCATTACAAATTTCGTTGTCTAATTTAGATAATCTACAAGTACTATTTTCGGCGATGTCTGTACGTTTATGTGGCACAGCGAAAAGATAATGAAGGCGATTTCTTCGTGCGGGAACATGTATGCCTATTTCAGTAAGGAGAGCAGGACAATCAATTGCGTTGTTTAAAGTTTTGTAAAGTAAAGCTAGGCCAGCAACAATTCTGCTGCTCTCAAGCGTGGACACTAAATTGGTTCCTGATAAACGTGTAATCATGATCGTCAAATCGCATAGGTGTTTTATTTAGCTACGCAAGACTTCGCGTAAACTTTGATTGGACGGATTCAAGTAGATTTTTATCTTTGGCAACACTAGGTGTCCAAATAGGTGACGCATATTCTAGTATAGGTCTGACCAGAGAATTAAAAAGTAACTGTAAAGTTGACGGCTCATTGAAAAATTGCATATTTCTGAAAATAAAACCTAGGATTCTAAGAGCTTTATTTGTGGTTGTAACTATGAGAATAAAAACTGCCGTTACTACAAAACGTGACTCCGAGGTCATTTACTTCATCAAAAGTTTTCAAAATTGATTCTTGTAATTTGTAATTGAAAATTAAAGGCGACTTTTTTTTTAGTATATCGTACCATGTGATTCTCCGTACACCATTTCTCAAACGATTGAAGGTCAGTTTGTAATAGTTCAGCGTCTGCTTGAGATTCTATGAGTCTATAAATTTTTGCAATCATCAGCATATAACAAAATATTACAGTGATGTAAAAAGAAACGAAGATCATTAACGAATATAACGAAAACAAGTGGACCAAGGTGGTAACCTTGAGGTACTCCTGAAGTGAAGTAATTTGCGATGATTCATGCTTTTTGATTTTTACAATCTGAATTCTACGTATCTTGAAGATGGTCCGAGATCCATGATAGAAGAGGATCATTTACACCCAGCAAACGTAGTTTGCGTATAAGAATGTCGTACAGGACTTTGTCAAAAGCTTTGGCAAAGTCCGTGTACACAACATCCAATTGTTTCTGTGTGTCTATCGCCGAGAGGGTGGCTTCATTCATCAAGGCAAGATTTGAAACTGTTGACCTTTTCTCGACAAAACCACGCTGTTCTTCAACTATAAACAATTTACAAGTCTCATACAGATGTGGTGTTAATACTTTTTCAAAAAGTTTAGGTATACTATTGATTATAAATACTACAATTTTCTATAGTTTTATTAGAGTTGATTATAAACTTTTGTTTTTACAGTAAGTATTGTACTTTAAAGTTTTCAAGGTATGAAAAAAAATTCCATATTTTTGCAAATACCTATAATCGATATGCTGCTTGGAAATTTTGTGATGAAGAATTTGAGGTTTTTTTGAAGTCTTTACAATGTCCAGATGCGAAGAGGAAGATATATGCAAAAAACAAACAAAAGAATTACACTTTTTTCATAAATTGTTAAGTAAATAAATGAAGCCGATATTTAGTAGGTTTGAAAATGTTTTTTCTGGAATTCCTGATGGAATTCTGCGTTTTTTGGGATTTTCCAACTTTGTTCCCTGCTTTATGCCTAGGATACAGGACTAAGTGTATAAAATTTAAAGGGAATTAAAGTTCGGTATAGAGAGGTAAATATCATAAACTTCATAACATAATTTAATTAAGTGTAACCTTGTCCAAACTTATATTTGTATTATGGTGCAGCAGTTATATCTACTCTTGATAAACATTTCTCAAAAGTAATTTCATTAAGTGTACAATTCCAGTTACGAATCCAGTTTGGAAAATTAGGAAAACTTTTCCACAGTCGTTTCCTTTATTCGTTTGAAGAACCAGGTAAAAGGTTGCGGCTATTGTGTAATAATCGTTTAATCGTTCCAATTACAATTTAGTGGCAGGCAGTTCAAGTGCCACCAATTCACTTAATGGAATCTGACTTTGAGGTCAGTCTAAACACAGATGGAAACACATATTAAGCTACGTTGCCGTAACGGTCCGGAATTTGTTGACAGACGTCCCTTGAATTAGGTATTACGTATGTCAACATTAGTAACACGAGAATCGAGTTATTTGAAGCGAGGGGTAATTAAAACAAATGGGATAATTATTCGTATGGTAGAAACATTATTTCAGAAAACCATTCATATTAAAACTGCGGGTATATCGAGCATACCAAAAAACCCTCTCATACTTATTGTTAGACTTAACAAATACAGAAAGTACCTGCCGCTAAAAAAGTTTTCTTATTAGAAATTGAAATTAAACTTAACTTTTTAAATCTAAATTGAGATTATCGCAGGGAAACTAGTAAAAAAGTCATTAATTTATGTATGCAAATATAGAATGATATCATCGAGCGGCCTAGTCTTGCGATCTAATAGATCATAGCTTAAAATTTCGAAAGACACTCTAGGTTCGATATTTCTATTTTATGGTCTTTTTTGAAAATTTGCAGCAGTAACGTTTCATAGATAATCATTCACTAACTTTTCCTTTTTCCTTATTTTCTCTAAATCTTCTGTATCTTCCCGACTATTAATCATCCTTTCCTTAAAGTCCTAAAAAGGCGCTTGAGAGGGCCTTCTGCTCTATCCTACAGCTCTGTACTACATGATTAGTATTTGATGGGAATATAAAGACATTTGATTGGCGATGGTGTCACATAGTGCTCATATTTTTCCAAAATAACATTTTCTTTTAATCGTTTTTCATTTCAATAATTAGATTTGTTTTAATTTAAATATGCAACGTGTTGATTTTACGAAACAAGGAACCGCCACACGGAAATGCGCCATAATTGAACGGCAAAAGTGAGCCGTGACTAACGTGCAAAGTCCCGTTTGGGAGTAACTAAGAGAGCACTATGTGGGTCAGTATAAAAAAAAAATAGTTTTGACAGAAAGTAGACAGTAGAGGTGAGAAAGATCAAGCAAGCGAGTCAGAGAGGTTCGGGGGGTGTAGCGGGTTACCGCTATCACTTACTCTAATGCCCGATTAAAAGTCCCTGCCATTACCAACGCCCCTAGTTGGTAGTTAATTACGCAAGTAGTTTTAATATATATTTGTAATTAGTTTATAAGCATTATTTGTTCATTAATAGACCAGTGCTGAAGCCTTCAAAAATAGTAAAAAGTGAAAAAAAATATATAGTAGTATGAAACCCATTGGAAAAGGAAGAGAATATAACAAAAATGAAAGGAAAAATAATTTACGGGCGATCTGAGGTCGGGAAGGGGAGGGGGTGAGTTTTTATGGGTTAAAAACGGTTTTCCTTGATTTCCGGAAAAACTACAAGTCTTATGAAAAAAAGTTAAATAGCAAAGTTGTAGGTAATAAAAATATTTACAACTTTTGTATTTACACTTTTTTCAGATAACCTCAAAATTTATGTGAAAAATTCAAATAACCAACTTTTTAGTTTTCTATTTTTATATTTTACAAAAAAAACTTCTTTTTTCACGAAATTTGGCGAAAACGTACCTATTTATGTCCCAAAGACGCTGTAGTTTTTTTGATTTGAAATATTTATTGTTTCACCTTATTGTTTACTTAATATCGAAAAAACACCCTAATTTTCAATCGAAATTTCTCACGTCAAAACATCTGCTTTTTTAAAAACGTTGGTGGGCTTTTTCTTCGTTGAAATCTCTATTTTCTGGTGGTGTGAAAAAATTACTATGATAAGTTTCTCAGGAAATTCAAAAAAACCAAGGGAATTTTATCTATGGGTTTCATCCTACTATAATTTTCTTTTGGTTTCAAAAATTATCGACCCTGGTTTACAAATCATTAAAAAAACACCATAAAAATTTCGCTTATTCGTTACATGGTGGAGGCGCAGGGCAAAAAAAAGAACAATAAATTTCAATAAATTTCATCGAAAGACCTAAATTTTTTAGTGTTTATGAATTTGGTTATTATACAGGACGATCCAATTATTTAAACTTAACAATTATGGGTGCAGTGTAGGATCTTGAAATATACAGGTCTCATTACATAACAAATTATAACAAATTCGAGCCCTTTTCATCACCTTTTCATTACATATTCCCACACTAATAATAGACTATGAGCGTACAAATATCTATTTAATATGCCGAAGTGAAAAACTCAAGATCATTCAAATTCGTTGATTTTGGAGGGTCAGTCAGTATCAACATTTCTTTCCATTGACTTGATGGCAACATCTTTCTCAAAGTTTCAAAGTTAATGTAGAATTTTCAGCCCTACTCTCGGAGGAAGTTGGGAATTGTAAAAAGTCTTTATATCAAAACCCAAGTGGAAAAATGCGGTGATCACTCCCTAAGAAAAGTTACACCTCCTTAAAGTTTTAATTTTCTTTACAAATAATGAAGATGCTTCGTCTGGAAATTTTTCTATTGTGTTTCTTTCCTTGTTTCTTTTGTTGTTAAAATCCAGCGAGGTGTAGTATACACGCTCCACAACAAACCCCAAGTGGAAAATTGCAGTCATCTCCTAAAAAAATTTCACCCTCTTACAGTTGAAATGCTCATATTTTCAAGATGTTTAATTGCCATTAAGATGTTGTTTTGTGGGGTAGAATGCCTCCTCCTCCATATTTTCTCTTTTTTCGTCTTACCTCTATTTTGCTTAAAACATTGAAACTTTTATTAGGAAGTTCTTCTTTAAAGTAATGCTCGAAAAACGATTTACAATACTTCTGAATATTTCTTCATCCCTTTGGGGATAAATTTAGCCCGACAAGTCGTAGGGTAAGACCTCTTTTTGGGGGATAACCGATGAAATTCTTCACTTAAATATTGCTAAAGGGTCCAGCCCCTACTACTTCTATCCCCTCCAGGATTCAATTGTGCATGAGTTGTGGCTCCACCCTTTTGAAACCACATGTTTCTCACACCCACTTATTTATTTTATGTACCAAAAAATTGTTAATCATCACACAGGCTATCGCCAGTTACAATTTTTAGTAGATATATTAGTGTTTCCTATAAGTAATACATTTACAGTTTTATCGACGTGATCTATACATTACGATATCACTGTTCGGTGTTTATTAAATCATTTCACTGCGTGTTAACATGTTCAAGGATAAATAATTCCACGAAAATAGTTTTCTCAAGCAATCTGCTAAGTACGTGATAATTCTTCGTGACACATAAGTTAGTGCTCCGTCTATAATTGGAAAACGCAATGTAATTCCCTATCGACCGATAGAACACCCCTAGAAATATCGTTGTGATAAACCTGAATATAAATCAGTACGTATTTATCACGTTATCTTGGTTAATTTTCACTCTCGTATCGATTTTGCTTCAAGCTGTGGATTCCAGTAATGTTTTCTTGGGTTTCACCGACTAAGTTCTAAAAATTACGTTTCAAATTTTAAATTTATCTAAATATTGAGAGAAAAAATTATTCTGATCCTGAAATTACTTTTAAGGGTCATTTTTAGGTTTAATTCCAAAATCATTACCAAAAAATAGAAGAAAATTGAAGTTTTAGTGGTGACAATAATGCTGCATTGTTATGTCGGCAAGGCTGCCAACCGTTTGATATAAAATATAGCCAGATGGTCTACGATTGATGTTAATTTAGGGAAGATACTCTTTTATTCCCTGTGATGACGTAACAGATAATTCTTTTATGCTACATGCATTAAAGGTAGCTATTTATACGTGGTTAGCTGATAAAATTACCGACAACCAATAAATTTAAAACGAGTAGAAGAAAAATCGTTTTGTCGGGGAGTTTGATCAGGTGTTAAATTACGGTTTAATTGAGCCACAATAGTATTTAGAGACATGTATTATCAGTGTTGTTACAAACCTGTGCATCAGTAATTAACCGCCGCATCAGCAGAGCCATGGTGGTGTTGCGGCGGTCATGTATAATGTCCCGCCCTTGTCCATGGTCCCGATTTTAATTGATCTGGAAATAAAATATATTTTATAATATTCATTATATTAAACAATTTTCATAGATGATAAGAGTTATTTTTATAAATCACATTCAAATGAGATTTTGGAGTCAGTATTATTTGGTTGTGAAACTGTTTGAATTGTTCTTTATATAACAGTGAAAAATCCGTCAAAGTCTTTGAAGTGATTCTCAAGTTAAAATTGATAGAAGTTGTTGTACATAAAACTCTTGATGTTAAGTGCCAGATTCTAAAGCCATATAGGCAATACCAAAAGGTTTAAAGAAGTTCCTTTGAAGTTTATTGATGTAAAACTTATCGTAGATTAGGAAGGATAGGGGAGTCGTAACTCGTATGTCGTACCTGTGTCGTGTTTTAATGCCAAAATTACAACGGAAGCCATTTTTTTGGTGCCAAACACTGTGTCGCAAACAGTGAAGAAAATTGGAAGTTATGTAAAAAGTGCTAGTTAATTTATTTGTATTTTTTTGAAGAAATACAATTGCTCATTTTAGATTTAACCATAAAGAAAAGTCAAGCTATGTTCAACATATTTTTAACACAACCTACCCCATTGGTCCTAACAGTCTCAAATTAATCAAAGAAGTTTTTTGCAATTCAGAACTTGATGCATATGAAAGTTTATATATTCAAAAGTATAGAAAATCTTGTGAATTCTGATTTCGGGCCCATTCCCAATTCAAGTTTATACCAATTATTACTAAAAGTTTAGTTGATAATTATTCAAATCATTTTATGCTCCTATATTTCTTCACCTGACTAGAGTTCGTATCATGATGCATACTTTTTTTTTACAAAGAACGGTTATTGAACACGTATGTCCTCTAGTTTTTCAGTTTGCTCCACCGTGTCTGTCGAAGCATACATAATTAAAGTTCTAGTTTTAACCTACAAAGGTTTCCGAACTTATTTTATGGTATTGAATGTATTCACGGCTCCCCCCTTTTTCCTATTTATTTTTCTATTCCGTTGAATTTGAAACATACATAAGTTAAATTTCTTTACCTTTTTTTACTTTTTATTATGGCATTGAACATTTCAACTTTTCCACACTCTTTCCTCATCCCATTATAACACACGAGTCATTCCCTCCACCCTCTCGTTGTTTTTTAATTGTCCGAATTTTGGTTAATAATTATCTAAGGTCCTCCCAAGTTCAGTAAACTTAAAACCCTAGTTTTAGTATAAATTACAATTTTTGATTTTAAGAACCAGTCTCGCGTTGATAATGCGCGTGTCCGCTTGTGTAATTTGTTTGTGGTAAAGGGGTGAGTTTTTGTAATTTAGTATTACAATGGTTGTTTGTTGTGCTTACGGTTGTAAAGGTCTCACAATTACTGTAAGAAATAGAAACAACAAGTCATATTCATCAGGTAAAAACAATTGTTTATATTAATGTTAAGTTAAGAAATCCCCGTTTAATTTTTTTGTGGCTTATGAATAACTGAAAATATCCAAGTAATTTACTAAAGAGGCTACTAATGTTTAATATCTTTTTTTAGAATGAGTTTCTGTTAGTTTTCTCAAAAAAAGTTAGAAGTTGACCACAAATTCCATGGGCAGCATCACATTTTCTAGTAAAAGACTAAAAAATATAGTAAGGGTATATTACAGTTAGAAACATATACTGTTGACTATTTAATACAATAGGTTTAAAAAAAGAATATTTTCTGAAATGAAGTTTTTATTGCTACATAGTGTTCATATTTTTCCAAAATTATTTTTCTTTTTAATTGTTTTTTATTTCATTTATAAAATTTGTTCTTATTTGAAAATGCAATGTTTTGGTTTTACGAAACAAGGAACCGCCACACGGAAATGCTACATGATTGCACGGCAAAAGTGTGCCGTGACCAACTTACAAATTTCCGTTTGGGGGTAAAAGAGCACTATGTGGGTCAGTATAAAAGTATTGGTTTTGAGAGTAAGAAGAATAAAGAAGAAGACAGTAAAGGTGAAGATCGGGCCAGCGAGTCAGAAGGATTAGGGGGTGTAGCGGGTTGCCGCTATCACTCACCCTAATGCCCGTTAAGAGTCCCTGCCATTACCAACGCCCCTGATTGATGATTATTTAGGCAAGTAGTTTTAAGTTATATTTATAATTAGTGTATACTCGTAAGTGTTATTTGTTTTATAAGGCATTATTTAATCAATTAATCCATATAAAATTCGCTCTTCTATATGACATTATTTTCATTACAAATAATACAAGGAGAAAACAATCATGAAAATATTGCTAGAATTCTAGCAAACATGACTAAGAAAATCTGTCAATTATATGGACGACCAGACGCTCAAGGAGATTTTTCTTTAAAATAATTTATTTATATCTACTTTTGTAAAAAAGCACTGCTTTCACGAATATTAATTATAAAACGAACTCTCTTTATTACTACTAATTACTACATACTGGATTACTAAACATGAAATTCTGGTGCCAAGGGCCTTAAAAAGGCATCACCTTGGCGTTGAATATTATACGTCCTATCTCTTTCCTAGTCTAAGGTGGAAAATGTACGTCGTTGCAAGAAGTTAGGCTCGGTTGTGTTTAAAATGTTTTTTTATTGCATTTGATTCTTTTTAATTGACAATGGGTATAATTTCTTAAACTATTAAGGATAATAGACATTTTTTTGAACTTCTGGTTTCTTAGATCACGCTATTGATGTTCGTTACCCTTTATATACCGACAAACAGAGGGGGGAGTGTTATTGAAAATCAATTTAGCATCTGTGAATTAATTAGTTCTGATTGTTAGTTAATGAGCCTATTATTACTTTAGCTTCTGTTGATTTCTATAGATTCTAATAAAATTAAATTTAAAGGTTCATTTTCTTCATTGAAAAGATTAAAACGTTTTATATTTAGTGGCACATCTTAATAGATGGCGTTTATTGCATAAAATATAATAGTCGCACTTCTGATGAAGGGTTAGTAACGCGAAACGATTGTTTAATAAATTGTGGAAACAAATAGTGAATGTAATTTGTTATTACCATGAGTTTCCATCAAGTAAATTTCGATATGGTTAATCACATAAAATATATATGAAACAATTTGCAGGTTAAAGTATGAAATACACACGTTTCAAAAATCCTTTTCCATAAAGAAAATAAAGCGAGATTTTTCATTCGTTGATTAACGTTAGTACATAAAGTATCAAATTTACCTTTAACTGATTGTGACTTAAATAGTCGCATAATTGAAATGTTTCATAGTCGTTTTAGCATCAGTCGACGTCCGATAAAATACTCAATGTTTGGCTATCATCACTACTTGCATCCCTTATTTTGCTTTATAACGAGTATAATAGAACGTTAGCAACGAGTTTTTTTTTCCGAATGCACTTCAAACGCTTTGGCTCCCGTTCAAATGCACACACTCACATATACCTGCATATCAGTACATTATAAATACACATACATGCACATAAGTATTTTATGTATACACACATATGCTTACACACACGTATGTAGTTCTGTATGTACGTTGCACCACACACGGTCTATTCACTCCCCCAGTCATTTCCCGTACCCACACGTTACGTTCGCCACGCACCCTTAACTACAACGCCCCTGCCGAACAGGGTGAGAGCAATAATAAGCGTTCGGCTGGTCGAGGGTGAAGGCAACGTTGTTGTAGCAGCAGCAGCTCGTTAAGTGCAGGCGCATATTCGACCCGATTGGAAGGAGCCATGCACGAAACAACATTATCTACAAGGGGATTTCTCAAAATATATACTTAATATTTCTTAAAATTTAGTTTAAAAAGGGGAGAATACTTGTATGTCTTTAATAAGGAACACGAGGATTTAAATGTGTAGTCGTATATCATCCATGTCAGGAGATGCTACATATTTGAATTCCAGAGCAAAGTAATTTAAGTAATGTGTAGGCTGATGTGCCAAAAGGTTAGTAGGATATGGTACGAAATAAACGAAGAACATGATAAATGTAGACAGAATATGAAATAGAAGTAATTTAATAATGGCCGAGAAGAGGAATGTATTTCACAAATGTATATACGATTTCAAAAACTACTAACTAAGTTGATAATCTTCGAAAAACTGTGAAGAATGTGGTTCCAATTTCTACAAAAGTATTAAGAGACAAATTGTAATTTCAACAAACTAATTATCATTGTAGACTAATAACCGGATGGTTAATGATTGAAAATTGGAATCCTTACAGTTCTTCTGACACGCTAACACCTATCTTGATTTTGACAAACTAGGTCCTTATTTAAGAATTTTGACATAGAAATGAAAAGAGAGAAACAATAGGAAGGGTAAGAAGAGGAAGAAAGTGAAGGTTAGGAAACATAAAAGAAGAGACAAAGGGAGGTAGGAGAGAAGAGGAGGTTAAATATGAATAAAAGGAAGTGGAAGAAGAGGAGGTAGAAGGGGAAGGGGAGAAAGTAGAAAAGAAAGGAAGGAGAATGAAGATGAGGCAGAGGAAGTAGATGAAGAAAGAAAAAAAGAGGAGGAAGAGAAAGGATGGAAGGAAGGATGGAGAAGAGAAAGGCTAGAAGACGAATAAAAGGAAGTGGAAGAAGAGATAGAAGGGGAATGAGAAGAAATGGAGAAAGGAAGGAGGAAGAATGAAGTCGATGAACAGGAAGAAGATGAAGAAGGGAAGGAAAAGGAACGAGAGAAAGAAAGGATGGAGAAGAGAAAATCTAGAAGATGGATAAAAGGAAGTTAAAGAAGAGATAGAAGGAGAAGGAGTAAAAAGGAAGAAAGAAAGAAAGGATGGAGAAGAGAAAAGCTAGAAGACGAATAAAAGGAAGTGAAAGAAAAGGAGGTAAAAGGGGAAGGGGAGAAAGAAGAAAAGAAAGGAAGGAGAATGAAGATGATGCAGAGGAAGAGGATGAAGAAGGGACAGAAGAGGAATGAGAGAAAGGAAGGATGAAGAAGAGAAAAGCTAGAAGATGAATATAAGGAAGTGGAAGAAGAGATAGAAGGAGAAGGAGAAGAAAGGGAGAAAGGAAGGACGGATGGAGAAGAGAAAAGCTAGAAGATGAATATAAATGAGTGGAAGAAGAGAAAGAAGGGGAAGAAGAGATAAAAGGGGAAGAAGAAAGGGAGGAAGTAAGGAAGGAATGGGAGGAGAGAAACTAGAAGATGAATATAAGGAAGTCAAAGAAGATATAGAAGGGGAAGAAGACAGGGAGAAATGAAGGAAGGATGGAGAAGAGAGAGGAGAGGAGAGGAGAGGAGAGGAGAGGAGAAGAGAAGAGGAGAAGAGAGGTGAGGAGAGGAGAGGAGAGGAGAGGAGAGGGGAGAGGAGAGGAGAGGAGAGGAGAGGAGAGGGGAGAGGAGAGGAGAGGAGAGGAGAGGAGAGGAGAGGAGAGGAGAGGAGAGGAGAGGAGAGGAGAGGAGAGGAGAGGAGAGGAGAGGAGAGGAGAGGAGAGGGGAGCGGAGAGGAGAGGAGAGGAGAGGAGAGGAGAGGAGAGGAGAGGAGAGGAGAGGAGAGGAGAGGAGAGGAGAGGAGAGGAGAGGAGAGGAGAGGAGAGGAGAGGAGAGGGGAGGGGAGAGGAGAGGAGAGGAGCGGAGAGGAGAGGAGAGGAGAGGAGAAGGGAAGGGGAGGGGAGATGAGAGGATAGGAGGAGAGGAGAGGAGAGGAGAGGGGAGATGAGAGGATAGGAGGAGAGGAGAGGAGAGGAGAGGGGAGGAGAGGAGAGGAGGAGAGGAGAGAAGAAGGGGAGGGGAGGGGAGGGGAGATGAGAGGATATGAGGAGAGGAGAGGAGAGGAGAGGATAGAAGGGGAGGGTAGGGGAGGGGAGGGGAGGGGAGAGGAGAGAAGAGGAGAGGAGAGGATAGGAGAAGGGGAGGGTAGGGGAGGGGAGGGGAGGGGAGAGGAGAGGAGAGGAGAGGAGAGGAGAGGAGAGGAGAGGAGAGGAGAGGAGAGGAGAGGAGAGGAGAGGAGAGGAGAGGAGAGGAGAGGAGAGGAGAGGAGAGGAGAGGAGAGGAGAGGAGAGGAGAGGAGAGGAGAGGAGAGGAGAGGGAGGAGAGGAGAGGAGAGGAGAGGAGAGGAGAGGAGAGGAGAGGAGAGGAGAGGAGAGGAGAGGAGAGGAGAGGAGAGGAGAGGAGAGGAGAGGAGAGGAGAGGAGAGGAGAGGAGAGGAGAGGAGAGGAGAGGAGAGGAGAGGAGGGGAGAGGAGAGGAGAGGAGAGAAAAACAATAGGAGGATGATAAAGTAGATGGGGAAAATGAAGAGAAACAATAGGAAGAAGAAGACGAACTTTCCATTACACATTTTCAACTTCCCATTACACATTTCCTGTCATTCTATCATCTTCTTTTCTGTATTTTTGATTTCCTCCTGTATTTAGTGAAGTGTAGGCAGGCAAGCGCTTTTATTTACATGAAATTAACGACAATGATTCCGTGTTTTCTTTGCTGCTCGGTTACATTAAGTGTAGGAGAAAGACGAAACGAGTCGTTGCAACTGGCGCGGCCCGGCTGTGGAAAGCGATTTTCTCTAATGTTGCCAATTAATAATGTAACATTGCGACAGCACACTCCTCTGATGGGCAACAGCACATTTCTTCTTTTTAAATTAAATTAATGGTTGCGTCAACTGTTACACCTACCTATACCGGGAAAAATGACTAACGCGCTCTTATTTTTCGCTTCTTGTATCTTTTAAGTTACCAAGCTATTATAATAAAAGGCAACTACTGATTTAACTTATTAGCACCGATTACTTAACATAAATTACAACATTTTATGAAAATTATTTCGCAGGAGGAAATGCTAGTCGACATGCATAAGTATAGTATAAAATTAGATAAATGAAGATTTTTAAAGAATTTTGGAATATGAGAACTTTACAACTTTAAAATATATTTTACTTATACAACCAAAAAATTTTAACTATATACAGATAGTTAAAATTGTCCACAAAATATGTTTAGTATACAAAATACACAAATTTATGTAACGCTCATCACATTTTCTTCAACTCTTTCCCTACAGAAACAGTTCTTCATTAGTTCAAATATCTTAACATTTCTAGTGTTAATTTTCAGAAATCGTCACAGGACAAAAATTGAAACTGAAATTACCAAGGAGCAATCCCTTCAAGTTCACCAAATATCCACTTAACATCCTGTACAATACTACCTTATATTTTATTTTAGGTGGGTTTTATCAACAATAGCAGTAATAGCAAATAATAGTAAAGTATGCTTTTAATCTTCTAGAAATATCCGCAAATGGTTTTCCATTTCCCAACAGGCGTGAAATCTTGCTCTAGATGGTTCCAGGTAATGATCATTTATGAATTAGAAAGGTGATGAATTAACGAGATGGCACATGCAATTCTCCATGTAGCGGAAATGTAAATGGAGTGTATGCCTGGTTCGCATAATTATGCAAATTGAAAATGCAGCGAAAGATGTTTGGGAAGATTCACAAGTGTTAGTTACTTTACATCATGAATTAAAGAAACTCTCTGGTTTAATTTGAGAAATTAACACTTTTAATGAAATTACATTCGTTTGCTAACTAAATTTACGTAAGAGCCGTAATTCACGTCGATGAGGTTATTACATACTACGAATATTTGGTGAAATATGTTTTAATACAAAGAAAACAGATGCAATGAAATCTTAGTAAGAGGTGAGGATTTGAGAAAAATATGGGAATCAAGATACGCGAAAGGAATGAAGGAGTATACATGGGAAGATTGGCAAATGGATGAGGTCCCTGGGTATCTAAGAGAAGGGTTAAATATAGAAATAATAGCTAGATTTAGAATGGGGAATGAATGTAATGAGAATAAGTTTTGGATGGAAAAGAAAAAGAGAATGTGTAGAGTATGTGGAGAAAATAATGAATCAATTGAACATATACTAGAAGAAGTATTGGGGAAGAATGAGAGGGAAGAGACTGAAAGGATATTAAAGGCGGATGGAAGTGGTCTGGCCATATTGAAACAAATACTAGAAAGAAGACGGGCGGTAAGGGGAGGAGAATAAATTCAAGAAACAAAAAAAATTTTTATATATATTAGAAAGAAGACGGGCGGAAAGGGGAGGAGAATAAATACAGAAGGGAAATAAAATCTATTATGAGGGAGATGGAAGGGTAGTTTTTTTATGTATTACTATTATTGTTTTTTCTGGTTTAAATATGTAATGAAAAATGTTCTTAGGATTTGAGATTAGTGTTTTTTTTTTGGTTTTTGTCTTTCTTTGAAAATGTGAGTTGAGATGTAAAAATAACTTTATGTTTTTTTTTTTAATAAAGCTCATTATATACAAAGAAAAAATAATAAAAAACGAATTAGTCTTAGATTTTGTCGCATAATTAGACATCTTTTTCTTTGTAATATTGATTTTTAATTATTCTTAATACAATTTACTAATCATTTCTATGTTTATCGTTCAATGAATCGTTTCGTCGCTCTTTTGTTTTGTCCTGATCACTTTGCGACTAATACTGAACTGTCCTTCCCAAAAAAATGTACCTCCAGCCTAGATTGTAGTGCAAATTCGAGGGGGTAGGGCGGAAGGTCCTCTTCAGCCTCCTTTAGGAAATGGAAATGGGTGGGTGGTGGTTGGGGAGAAGAAAGACGAGACAGACGAAATGAAAACAGAAGAGAATTTACTATCTGTATATCTATTCAGCCAGATCACAATAAAATTCATTAGAGGCTAATTGTTAGGGAGTTAGGGAGGTGAAATAGGTTTATGATTTAATGCTCCAAATTCTCTATTATTATCTACATTTAATCATTTAAATGCCTACGTATACCTAAGATAATCCAATATGGTTAGATATTGTTATTAATTATTAAATAGGTGAAATGATAAATTACATTATCTTAATAAAAGACTGTTCAAAAAAACAGGGCCGTCGAAAGTAGACGACGCTAATTATCACGGAAACCTCGGAAGCATTCGATCCCTTTCGGAGAAACGTCGGAAAACGATGAGTGGCGCGAATTTGAATTTGAGAACTTCATCTAACCGAACATAACCATACATTTTACAGCTGTTAAGCACGATAAATAGCAGGAACGTGGGGTGCTTTTTTTAAGGGTAATTGGTAATAAAAAGAGTTTGTTTCCAGATACGTAATTACTGATTTTTAGAAAATTTATGTTTGAGTTCAACTTTGCAGCTAATGTACGATGATGAATTTTTTTCAGTTTTGAAATCACTATTACACCCTCTCAATGGAGTGGTAATGTAACAGCTGTAGTCTAAAACCTTCTCCACATTATAGACTTTCTAATGGTAAAAGAAAATGGAAAATCTGACTTGTGGTTCAAAATATAATTCCACACAAACAAACAAATATTATTGTTTTACAATAATTATTATACTTTAGTTCCTCTTCACATTAAAAGCGATTCCTGTATAGCATATTATTATAATTAACGGTAGAAGGCCTTACTTGTTGAAACTCCATGTCAAATAAATAAATAACACAGAAGAAAAGTTTCAAAATTATTTTAATTGTACACAACAATTGTTTCACCAACACATTGGCTTCTTCAGGTGAAGATGGTCTCAAATAATTTTGAAACTTTTCTTCTGTAATATTTATTTATTTGCATATTATTATCCTTAACTAACACATAGGTACACAAAAATAAAAAATATTCTTACAGAAAACATAATGATAACCATAAACCACTTATTGTGAAGTCTGCGGCCAAATAATCCAAAGATAGAACAATCCAATCATCAAAATAATAACAAGAATTTGGGGTTAGACTGGGTTGGACCGTTTCGCATTTTTGACGTCAAGCCTACTCCTATCAAATTTCCCGCCAGGGATCTCTCGCCGAAGTTCTCCGGAAGATGCCGAAAAGGGTAGGTGACTGATATTGAATATTATATATTTATTTAGATAATACGTTAATTTACGTAATACGATAACAGAATTTGGAATCGAATTTCATATTGGTCAAAAAATAAAACAGTTATAACACATTAAAGTTTTTTGTTTTTTTCTCTTTCTTGCGTGTAATTTATACGGCGGTACAAGACTGTGACGTCACAATTGAGTATTTCCCTCTCTGTCTAATTGTGATTTTTAAACGTTCATATCATTTTTATTTTTTAAAATATTAAAATACTATTTGTAGGATAAAAAGGCTTGAATTTAAATAATAAAAAAAAATTAGTCATCTACCAAATTAGCGTCCTCTGTCGAAAGTGAGAGACTGAAGGAGGAATCTTTTGGGACAAGCTTTTTTTGATGTGCGCGTTAAAATTCGGATAAATATTAAAAATAATTTTTTTATCATCAAAACAGAAAAAGAGATTCTTTTACCAAAATTTCAAACAAATCATTCGATTATGAATTTTCAAAGTCTGTTTATATGCATGGACCTTTAATCTTGTAGTTCTGCGCCTAAATTTACTTTTACCCATATTTTAAATATACAATGAAAATAGTTATTGTGTATTTGTATTTGAAACACAATTATGTCAAATTAATTAAGTCTCTGGTTGTAGTATACACTTTAAAGAAAAAAATATATTTTGATGAGTTGTGTGTAGCAGTTTGTGAAGGATGATAATAATTAATTCACAAATATTGGGATGACAGTTGAATGAATTTAAGACGAATCGCTAACTATGTATCTGTCTATAAATCGCTTTTCAGAAACTAGACACAGAGCAATTGAAATGTAACTGACTACGTACGTTAATGAGAATATCGATTTTACAAAACCTATTATCGTGTTACATTTACTTTTCCAAGTAGATGCACAAATCGGCTGAAGTACTGGAATATGTAAATTAATTCTATCAGAATCAGTACCTATAGGTGTATAGGTGGGTATTACATATGTATATATGCGATACCTCAAATTCAAATCAGTTCTCATTCAATACCAAATATCTATCATTGCTTGGTTGGGTAGAAGCAATGTCTTAGAATCGGGCTTATTACGGATCACCGTCATTCATAATTTTGATACAAAATAATTAAAAATGAAAATTTATATTAAAAAGTTCAATGCATGGGCAAAAAGAGATAAATAAGGCTTTAAGTGAAACACAGTTCCGTGTTGATGAGGGGGGAGAGATAACAATTGTAATTTTTATAAGTAGATACTAAAAATGTAATTTAGTCACATGAAGAGAGAGTAATGAGTTTTTCTACAGAAATAATAGAGACGATAAAGGCAAGGCAAATAATGGGGAGTTGAATTGAAAAGGAGGTAAGATAAGGGTGTAGTGAAGGACACTGTTATTGGTAGAAAAAAATTAGACTTTATAATTTACTGTAAATATTTAGGCATTCATATTGATAGTTGTTTAAAATGGGATGTACATGTACAGGAGATCGTTAAAAAAGTTACATATTTTCAATTCCTTGTGTACTAACTATAGAAAAATGTCGCATCTAACAAAGAAAACTGTAATTTTAATTTAATTAATTATTGTGGTAAAGGTAGCCAAAAGATTTGTAATGAACTTAACAAGTTAGGAATAAAAACTGTCACTGTAAATAAATGTTATATAGGAAAAATGTTGGTTAACAATAAGGAGAAAACTAGTTTATTAAAGAAAAGTGGAGTTTGTACAGGGTGACCCAAAAAAACGGAGACAAACTTTAACGTGTCCTAACACGAATGTATTGTACCGTATCCAATTAAGTTTTGTTTTATCAAGTTCTCCATGTCTTTATGTATTACTGTCTAAATTTTTTGTTTTGTACCTCTAAATATTGTTGTATTTTTATAATGTTGAATTAACGTAGTGCAAATTTGGAGCTGTTTCGTACAGGAAATCGACAATGTGATATCGTTTGTTTGCTCAATGTGCCAAACGATATAAGGAGCTTGGTCATGATGGTCACCGACCAGGAAGTGGCAGAAAGCGCACTGTCAACACGTCCGCAAAACGCAAGATCATCAGGAAGCGAGTGCAGCGGAATTCGCGGGTCTCCATGAGAAAAATCGCCCGTGAGACCGGGATAAAACGGGAATCGGTCCGCCGAATAGCCAAAGAGGAGCTGAACCTCAAGCCGTACAAGCTCCAAAAAGTTCAACTGCTCACAGAAGACAACAAGTGAGTACGGCTCCAAAGATCTCGCCAACTCAAGAAACGGGCCGCAGGCAACGGCTGAGAAACGATCCTGTTCACGGATGAGAAGCTGTTCACCGTCGAGCAATCCTACAATCACCAAAACAACAGAATCTAGTCCTCTGTGGCTCCCGGCACGTTGGCCATCGTCGAACACCGCCAAAACCCCCAGTCGCTTATGGTATGGGGTGGAATCTGCTCCAGCGGCAAAACCGACCTGATTTCCTTTGAGCAAGGGGTCAAAGTCAACAAGGAGGAGTATGAACGGCAGCTTTTGGAGAAAGTGGAGCCGTGGGCCCAACAGCACTTCGTTAACCAGCATTGGACGTTCCAGCAGAACTCGGCGCCGGCCCACAAGGCTAAAACGACTCAGAAGTGGTGTCGGACCCATTTTCCGGACTTCATCTCATCGGCGGAATGGCCGCCCTACTCGCCGGACCTGAACCCGATGGATTACAGTGTATGGTCAATTTTGAAGGCCAGGGCCTGTGCTAAGCCCCACAAAAGTTTGAAGTCTCTGAAGCAATCGCTGCGCCGGGAATGGGATCGATTGTCACCGGAGGACCTGCGGCCCATCGCCGAAAATTTCAAGTTGTGTTTGGACCTGTGCATCACTGCCAAAGGAGGCCACTTTGAAACCAGTTGAACGTATTATTGTTAAAGCTCCAAGTTACCATAATTAATTGTTGTTTTGCTTAATTTCTTTTGTTTAATGGCAACTCTCGAAACGTCCAGCAACTCTCGGACTGTCTGGAACGCGTCATAGGTTACTTCCACACAGTTTTCGCAGTCGGCGCTTGTCAACGTCAGAATGACACATCTGTCACAATAGTTTAGACATTGAAAGTATAAAATTGTTACACTCACAAAATAAAGGGAAATAATTAACATTTTTAGAACAAATAGAAATTAAAAAAGCACTTCAAAGAAATTTAGCAATAACAAACGACCAAATAGATTTTAAGGAGACAATCATAATAGACAAATATTTGGGTTTTTGTAATACGCCCACACGCGCTAACCTACAAAAACACCCCAAGTAGGTATATTAGTCCTAATTTTAAGTTAAATGTCAATAGTCATATTACTCTTGATAAAGGTCTAACAAACCGAAACAATTGTAGAATTTACAATACACCAAGTGAAACATTAAAAAGCAACATCTTTTCTTTCGTTTTTCTATTATTATAAAAATGTTTCATAAAAAAGTTACCAACGAATCTATTTCCATTATCATTTTTGTAGTTCTACAATTTTTTATTGTAGTCATGGTAGTTTACGTAGGGGGAATTTTTTAACAAGTTGGGCACAGCTGCTCTGAGAACGCCCTTAAACCATGTTAAAGTTATTATACATTAATTGTTAAATGTTTTGTTTGTTTAATTAATAAAAACAAATTAATACAAAAATTAATATAAAATGTAAAATATACAACAACTTGTTCCCCACTCCCCTTCAACTTTTGTACGTAGGTGTAAGCAAAAGAAGAGGGTCCTCCTAAGAGAATAGTAAGAAGAGAAATTCAGTGTGGAAAAATAATCATAGGGACAAGAAAAAAGGTAATTATATATGAGGGAAAATTAGAGGGGTTAAGGGATGAAGATATAACAAAAGAAACAAAGAGAAAAGTACCTAATTCTGAAAATTAGTTTAAAAATAGATATGATAATTCAAGAAAGCATAAACGATTTTATAAGAGCAGAAGACCCGAAAAATATTGTCACGAATAAGCGAATTTTATACGGTGGTTTTTAAAGATTTAATGAATTAATAAAGGTTATAAAATAGATAACACTTAAAAATCAATTACAAAAATTGACAAAACAACTACCTGTCTACTATCAACTAGCGGTAGCTACACCACCCTAACCCTTCTGACTCGCTTGTTGGATCTTACTGACCGTTCTTGACCCATTAACTTGTTCTTTTATAATGACCCACATAGTGCTCTTTTAGTTTGCCCCAAACGAAACTTCGGAAGTTAGTTACGGCCAAAATATACCGTGCAACTATGTCGAAGTTCTGTGTGGCAGTTCCGCGATTCGTAAATTAAACACGTTGCACATTTAAATTAAAACAAAAATGTAATACAATGAAATACAAAACAATTACTGAAAAATTAATTTTGGAAAAATATGAGCATCACCTATGTGACAACATACAGTAAGTCAGTATGTTAAAAATTAAAATATCTTGTTCAAAATCGGTATGTTGACATAAAATGTCATTAGAAAGAATTTTTTTAATAACTTTTTTCAGGTACTTTATTCTTGAGCCGGATTTATATTTTTTGATAAACCTTGTATACGTTTGAAAAAATTTGATAACTGAAAGTTGTATTTTCGACTTTATGCCTTGGAGAACTTTCTCCTAAAATTAACAATAAAAAAGTTCTTCATTTGCTGCCAACTTCTTCAGACATACTGTATCAATCAGAATACGCAAGTGAATTTCATGAGGAGATTGGCAGCGTAGAATTTACCGGAATAATTATTGAGAGGAAATGATATATGAATTGTGACTCAATTTGGAATGGTGAATGACAAGAAGGTGTGGATATAAATTATTGGATGAAAAACTCTACCTACCTACCTACCTTAAAATTAATTTTTGCAATTTAAGACGTTTTATTGTTTTAGTTATGATAGAAAGTTATTGATCGTCTGGAATCGTTAATAGAGGTGGCTTAGTTTTTATGATGTAATACTTAAGTAAGGGAGTTGTAGAAAACGTGACGTAGCAGGACGATGACGAAACTCATATCTAAATTCAAAACCGATTGTTTCGATTAGTGTATGGTTCAGCTAATATATATTAGCTATTGTACGAATCTACGTCCCTACTTCGCTTGTTTGAACTGGTATGACAGATGTTTTTGTCAAGTTTCGAGTTGTCATACCGAAATAATTGCAAAGTAGACAAAAAATGAAACGTATAAAAAAAAAGTTATTCCGTGATAAGGGTAAAACTTTATCACTAATATGTTTTTTAAGATAGGTATGACAGACATTTTAGCCACAATAGCAGCTGTCATACCATTTTTTTCTAAAAGTACATAAAATTTAGAATAAAATGCGCTGGTTGAAATTAATTTTCGCGATAAGTGCAAATTATAAACGTTTTTTAATAATACAAAAGTTTGTAAATAATACTGGTGCCTGGAAAAATCTCATCATACCGGGCTTTTTATTCGTATTTCTATTAACTATCTCTTTATATAAATAATTTTGAAATTCGTGTAAGTGCACTTTCAGGATTGTGGGCTCCCCGCCTAAAAGACAATATTACGACAGCATAATGAAAAACTCAAACATTAAGAATTTGTTTCACAAAATGATGACTATTAATTAAATAACATTTATTTTTATTAAATACAAAAATTAAAAATTCAAAAATTTATTTTAAGTTGCGACAACTCAATTCTTTTAATCAGTGACTTCAGTATTACTTATATTTGATGTTGCCTCTGTGATAATTGGTCGAGGATAACTGAAGTATGTTACAAAAGTATTGGACATAACATTATCAAGACATCTAATAAATACAGCATCTATTGTTGTTGCATATCTGGTAGTACGTAGGTTCTCTTGGATTGTTGTTAATTTGCAATTGAATTTCTTTTTGGGGGAACGTAATTAATGGCATTGATTCATCTTTAGCAAAATTTACATTGTAATCTCCAGCTTAAATCATTGGTAGTATATCTTTATTGGTTTTAAAAATTATTGAACCTCTGTGACTGTACGGAAATAATTTCTCATGTAAAAATGAAATATCATTCATTTTTTTATTAGGTCTTTCTAGTCTTCTAGTTTACTATGGTAAAAAACAAACGTCGAACCAAGTGGGAAGAGAATCGCACAGTCGCTTGCTCATGGCGACGCGTCGCCACGCCAACAATCAGTTTTTTTTTTATGTGAAACATCTATAGTCGTGGGTAAAACTGATTGTTGGCGTGGCGACGCGTCGCCATGAGCAAGCGACTGTGCGATTCTCTTCCCACTTGGTTCGACGTTTGTTTTTTACCATAGTAAACTAGAAGACTAGAAAGACCTAATAAAAAAATGAATGATATTTCATTTTTACATGAGAAATTATTTCCGTACAGTCACAGAGGTTCAATAATTTTTAAAACCAATAAAGATATACTACCAATGATTTAAGCTGGAGATTACAATGTAAATTTTGCTAAAGATGAATCAATGCCATTAATTACGTTCCCCCAAAAAGAAATTCAATTGCAAATTAACAACAATCCAAGAGAACCTACGTACTACCAGATATGCAACAACAATAGATGCTGTATTTATTAGATGTCTTGATAATGTTATGTCCAATACTTTTGTAACATACTTCAGTTATCCTCGACCAATTATCACAGAGGCAACATCAAATATAAGTAATACTGAAGTCACTGATTAAAAGAATTGAGTTGTCGCAACTTAAAATAAATTTTTGAATTTTTAATTTTTGTATTTAATAAAAATAAATGTTATTTAATTAATAGTCATCATTTTGTGAAACAAATTCTTAATGTTTGAGTTTTTCATTATGCTGTCGTAATATTGTCTTTTAGGCGGGGAGCCCACAATCCTGAAAGTGCACTTACACGAATTTCAAAATTATTTATATAAAGAGATAGTTAATAGAAATACGAATAAAAAGCCCGGTATGATGAGATTTTTCCAGGCACCAGTATTATTTACAAACTTTTGCATTATTAAAAAACGTTTATAATTTGCACTTATCGCGAAAATTAATTTCAACCAGCGCATTTTATTCTAAATTTTATGTACTTTTAGAAAAAAATGGTATGACAGCTGCTATTGTGGCTAAAATGTCTGTCATACCTATCTTAAAAAACATATTAGTGATAAAGTTTTACCCTTATCACGAAATAACTTTTTTTTTATTTGTTTCTTTTTTTGTCTACTTTGCAATTATTTCGGTATAACAGCTCGAAAATTGACAAAAACATCTGTCATACCAGTTTGAAGTAAAGCTCTGACCCTCTTAGATTATAAAAATGGAGTGTGTTGAACTTATTTATTTTTGAGTAAATTTTTTCTTTTAAAAAAGGTTTCCTACGATCATTATAGATTATTTTTATTCAATTATATTTTCTATTATTTATTATACATTTTTTATATTTATTTATATTGATGCCTTATATTTATTGTGAAGAATATTTTTTTTTTTGCTTTGAGTCTCTTCAACTGAACATAGTGTAGTGTCAAATACAATGAAACAGTGGTGGACAAAGTCGAATTCTACGTGTTATAATGTCGCTTATGATTCCCATAAAGTAAACCCGAGAGATTAAGAGTTTACTGAGAACCCTGCATGACCCTTTCACCCTCTGCTTTCTAAAAGTTGGAATGTACCTATACTTACTACTACACAATATATTTTACCAAGGTTACTCTAGAGCAGGGCTGGGCAAACTTTCACTTTTTTTTTTAAGTTTAAAAAAAATCTATGTAGGATAGAAAGAGCTGTATTGCTCTCTTCTTTCTATACCCGATTATTTCGATTAGTGTATGGTTCAGCTAATATATATTAGCTATTGTACGAATCTACGTCCCTACTTCGCTTGTTTGAACTGGTATGACAGATGTTTTTGTCAAGTTTCGAGTTGTCATACCGAAATAATTGCAAAGTAGACAAAAAATGAAACATATAAAAAAAAAGTTATTCCGTGATAAGAGTAAAACTTTATCACTAATATGTTTTTAAAAATAGGTATGACAGACATTTTTGCCAGAATAGCAGCTGTCATACCATTATTTTCTAAAAGTACATAAAATTTAAAATAAAATGCGCTGGTTGAAATTAATTTTCGCAATAAGGGCAAATTATAAATGTTTTTTAATAATACAAAAGTTAATAATACTGGTGCCAGGATAAATCTCGTCATACCGGGCTTTTTATTTGTATTTCTATTTACTATCTGTTTATATAAATAATTTTGAAATCCGTGTAAGTGCACCTTCAGGATTGGTGACTCCCGGACTTTTTCATTCATATTACTTGTGCAAACTCGATGTTTTACATCTGCCATGTGTCCCGTGACGGTTCACATTTTTTGTCTTTGTAACTACCATAACAGTTTTCTTGATAATTTAGAAACAAAACGTTTTTTTTTTTATCAAAATAATAAAGGATATTTTTGTAGGTACAGCAAATTTGTTTGTTTGTTTGCTTCATTATTGAAATTATCCTACCGTTTTCTTTTACTTCGCAAATCCGGATAACGGTATCCTTTGATCATTAGCGCGATGAGCCCACGCAGAGATAAAGACTCCGACCGTGAAGCAATCCTGATGAAGTAAACACCCCTACAATTACGGTAATCTATTGCTACCAAATTGGCTAATCCTTGAACCTACAATTTAACGTAATGAGACAGAAATTCGGGGTTTTTATTTGTTCTGTTTATCAAATAAGCAGTGTGGGTACCTACAACTGGAAAATTTCTTATCAGATATATTATTTGCACGAGATTATTTTGTGTTAGAAATATTGTCATCATAGGAACAAAGACACCCTATTTGTATATACATTTATCACTTATGAAATTTGACATTTACTTTACTAAATAAATATTCTCAGACAAGCACCTTGGGCGTATTGAAAATACTATAGGCTTGCAGGAAATTAAATTCTCCACAAAAAGGTTTCTTTTGATTTTTTATATAGTTCACATCCATCAAGATGATCTTATTAATAAACTAGGTAATAAACTCTATTCAGTCATCACTTTGAGCTCTAAAAACTTTATTTTTCCTAAAATATGACCACTTCTCTTAAACTATCTTCAATTTTAGATATTTTTATAATGTTTGTCTAAATTTAAATAATGTGACAATTTAAAAAAAAACATAATTTTATCGAAAAGTGGATTTAAATTGGCTGGCGGCACGTGTTCTTTTTGTTTAAAACCCAAAAAAAATTTTCCTGTTTTTTTTCGTCAAAAGGAAGGATTTTTTAGAGTGCCGGAAAAAATTTAATTTTTAACGAATATAAATGATCATTAATTAAAAAAAATGCGCATACTAGTCCGGTCAAATTAGACCAAAAAATAAGAGTAAAGCTACATAAATTCCCACCAAGCTGAAAATCAGTGATTGTTTAAAATATGATTAAAAATTAAATTTGAAAGTTCCCCATCTTTCCCCTGTATGGAAAAAATTATATTCAAGGTTAAAGGCCAAAAAAATGAGTTTTATCATAAAATTACCCCAGACAAAAATTGTAGATCATAAAATTATCTATAAAATATGTATCTACAAAATACCCCAAAATAAGCTATGTGACAAATAAATCCCCAAGAACTGGAAAATATTTAGTGCAAATAGTAAAAAGATTGTAGATGAAAATTTTCCCCCAGAAGAATTCTCCTGAAAAATGTATCCCCAAAAAATACCCCAAAAGAAAAAAATCTCCTATTTTTTGGGGAAAATTCCCTAATCTGGCAACCCTGAGACTAACAGTATTTCATTTATTGGGCACACTGATATAAAGCAGATATAAGACCCTAGCCACGCATACAATTGAACAGGAGACAGATGTTGTCTCGAGGTTACACTGGCGTATAAAATAAAGGACTGGGTTTCATTTTACCTGATATCTCAGAAACGGTGGCTCTTAGGAAAAAAAATATTGATACATACTTTATAGATAATTTTAAGACCTACAACTTTTGTCTGAAATATTTTTATGATAAAACTTACCGTTTTGCTGAAAATCGCGAAAAACTCATTCTTTTGACCTTTGACCTTGAATAAAATTTTTTCCGTGCAGGGGAAAGATGGGGAACTTTCAAATTTATTTTTGATCATATTTTAAACTATTTTACTGATTTTCAGCTTGGTGGGAATTTATGTAGCTTCGAATGTCTTAATTGACCGGACTATATATATGTATATGTCTTATTGTGCAAGTTTCGATATCTCAAAGTTTTTGCGTTACATTGTGATTCGAGTTATCGAAGTTCGACTGTATTTTCAATATTAAAAATGATAGTAAAAGTTGTTAGTTGTATACAGTAATGTAATCCAAGAAGTTCGCTCAACGAACGTTGAACTTGCTCATTTTATTGAAAAATATTCTATTTTACGTAAAAACTACCTGTTTAGAATATTCCTACTTATTTTGCATTGTCCATTCCGAATGTAATCTTCAGAATAACTTCGCATGTAATGGTTGACTACATAGGTACTTGAAGTAGAAAATCGTTTCATATTTTTTATTATACCTATATGTATTATCGTGTACAGCATTCAATGTTACAAATGTAGATGATATGTATTTACGTAGATAGCAGCTTGTGCACTTAAGCACATATCTATGATTGTACGCAATTTCTTAGTATTTAACTAGGGCATAAGATAGAATTGACTTGTTGCATAATGTAAACAACTCGGCATTTTGGTGTTCACCTCATGAAATTATATCTAAATTATTAATTCAGTTTACTGGAGGTTCTATTATTTCCTAAACGAATTATAATGAAAAAAAGAAGATAAAGATAAAGTGACTACTTAAGTTCTGATTAAGGCCATTTTACAATTTAAATGAGTTGATTTCTTAAAACTTTTTAAAAATTAAAAATACAAAATATTGGACCTAAATACAAATATTCTTTTTAAATTATCTCGCAAACGATTTATATACCATCAAATATTGAATCTGACACACATTTGAATAAAAATTTCGTAACACCAGCCATTTCCATGATATAAACCCTCAAAAATTAAACTGTTTAAGAATTATATTTATTTATTAATATATATATATATATATATATTAGATTTTTATCATAATTCAATTGACTTATCATTCATCATAAATAAATTTCGATTATATTTAATTTGACCCTAACTTGAATATCATTGACTATTACATTTAGTTTAGTCGGTAAGAGAGTATGATGGAATTTATTTTTTTCTTTTTATTTTAGGTGTAATTAAGTAATTAAATAAATAAACCCCCAAAAACATAAACTTGAAAAAATACCAAGCTTTCATAAAAAACTTCCAAGATAAGTACTCGGAAAGCTGCTTCGCCAATATACGAAGTAAGATCTGTCTGGAAAACAAGTGGTGTGATTTTGGTTTTATTTGCTGTCTGTTCCCTTTCGGGTCCCGCTTATCTTAACATATTTGGAGGATTAACTCGAAAATAATGATTTTACTGCTGATATTGTTGCTGAATATATAGCCCTTACTTCAATATGCATACAGAAATTTTATTTTCAGGTGAATTGTTGTTTCTACGAACAGATAGAAGGAACAACTATGGAGAACCGTTTATCACCATTCATAGCTGATCTTTTCATGAACTGCTTCGAGAACGATTTGATTGACCTAAAATACTTTTCTCGAATATGGCTAAGATATTTTTTGCAGTTCTCGATTTAAATTCTAGTATTTTCAAAGACTTTCTTGCCAAATTAAATATTCATTTTTCCCTTCTGTTGAGTTTACTGTGGAAGTGGCTACCATTTTTGGATAATTGGGTTATAATGAATTGGGATTCTCTATAATTTGGTATCTATAGAAAGCTCACTCACTTCTAGATTAATACCTAAGGACTCTAATCATTGTAGCCAACATAAAACGAGTAGTTCCAATTTATTTCGTTGTAAATAAGTCATAAGTAATAGATAAAGAATGGTATAACAAGGAACTTTTGTATAATTAAAAATATTGCCAAAGAAAACGGTTATAATTGTAATATAATTGATAAATTAGTCAGTAAGATTAAATTTAAGAAATCCCACTCAGAATCTCCTACTTTTCAAAAAGACAGTAGTAAAACCAAGTTTATTACCATGTCATACGAGCCAAGATTTACCCGAGGACTCGAAGGCATTTTTAATAAAATTGGTTTTCGTATTGCCTTTAGTTCAAATTCCGTTTCTCTTCAAGCTCTTCTCGATAAAGTTCCTGTTCTAGAAAAGTCCAAGATACATGAAATTGATTATACAAACTGTAGTAAGAAATATATTGGACAAACTAAACGCTCTATTCATGTATTCATTTAGTTCCTGCCAAGTTCGGTACAATAGAAAAAATTCAGTGTTGCTCAATATATCCTTGCCGAAAATCATAGGATTAATATTGACAACCCCAAATTAGTTAAGAAATCAGAAGCATTTATTTGATAGATAGTTTTCAAAGTATGTCTATTTATAAAAGCAGATCAGACTATCTTAATAGTGACAAAGGTCCCATACCCAGCTCTCAGTTGTTTAGTTTAATTTAATTTTATTTTTGTTAAGGTCCACTGAACATGTCAGTTTTTAGGCTGGCTCATGATTTATTAGACCTCTGCAGGTTACCTTAGCTTTTAATTCACTTGAGTCCCCGAAGAAGGTATTTTATTACCGAAAACTACTTCGGACGTTCAGTTTTGTGTTTTGGCATTAGGATTTAAGCTATTTAGTACGTTAAGTTATGGTTTTCAGCACATCATGTACTACAACATACTCGAACCTGAAAGAAATCGGAAAGGTTGTCCTTAAATTTCATAGTTAGCTTTTGTCTTCTTCTTAATGTGACGATTGGTATTGAAACTAATAAGAAGAGTTGAAATTTCAAAACCGTTGTTTTTTTATTATGTAATATTATATTACATACCTATATCTAATTATAAAATTCTCGTGTCACAATGTTAGTTACCATACTCCTCTGAAACGGCTTGAATGATTTTTATTAAATTTTATATGGATATTTAATAGGTCTAAGAATCGCGAACTATCTATTTTTCATACCCCTAAGTGACAAGATTGTCCACCCCTAACTTTTTTAATTTTTTGGACAAAATTTTTTATTTTTATTTTTTTATGATTTGGCAGTAAAAAATACATATAACCCTTAACTTGCATCCTTCTACCACCAACCCCCATTTTTTAACAGCGATATTTGTACTGTAATAATCTTCGACTCTCAGTGGTCGATAACTGATCAATTATTATCAATCGATTAGTCATCCCCGCCAAGCGTCTACTGATGTCACTACTCACCTAGCAAACAGCACGGAGTGGGGATGAGAATGAAGCAGATTTTTTTAGAATGTTACAGGGAGTTCAAATATGTTCTAAGAAGTAAAAGAATGTTTTATTATAACATTTCAGAATGATTTGGCAATGTTCAAGAATGTTCTAGAATCTTGAAGATCATTCAACAATGTTTCAGAACGTTAAAACAAATTAGAAAATGTTTTGAATTATTATGGGATGTTCTGAATAGTTCTAAATTCGCGAATACTCTAGAATGTTCCATCAAACGTGTAATATATTATTACCCGAGCAACGTCGGGTATTGCTGCTAGTGATATTATATAATTATATACCATATATATGTAATAAGTTTGCGGGTTTAACTCTTTAAATTAAGAAATAACCTTTATAAAAACCACCCTAATGTAGATTGCAGGTAGAAAAAATTAATCGATCAAACTCAAATAACTTTAAAATTCTAAGGAATTTTGTTATACAATATAGTACGTGCATTTGTAATGTCTTTTAACTATTTTTCATATGTACCGCATATGAAGTATAAAATAGTGGCCTAGCAAACTATTTCTATATACTACGAAATTCTTATCCAAACTTCCATCAGGTAATTTTCGTTTTCAATTTCACATGATTACATTCATTTTTGGAAAACTTCTTTTCCTCGAATATTTATTACGATGTTGAAAAATTATTTAATATTGTGGTTTGAAGGAGCTTGAAAAAGTGTTCTCGTTTGAGAAATAAGTCGTTCGAAACAAAAAACCTAATTTCAAGTTCCTCTTGTTCCGCGACCTCTGGAATATAAAATATTGGTTCCAGTGGTTCTTAAGAGGATTACAAATTATTATTGTGTATTGAAGCAGATACGAGGGAGCAGAATGACGACATTGATCCATGGCAGAAACGAAAAAGAATTTGTCAAGGGAAACGAACTAGGGTACAGGAAAAGAAGTGGATTAGGGTGACTGTATCTATTTAAGTTGAGTGAAACAAATTTGCCTCCTTTGCCGGAGAGAATGCATTACATTACAGGATTTTTTTTGTATTATGGCCCTTCTAGCCTTTTTTAATCTCTATTCAATTTTCAAATTGTTAATTTTTTTGAACACTGATGTAGATATTATAATCAATTTATAAGTAACTAGGTACTGTATTTTTTTAGTCTAAAATATTTATTAAACTTTCACTGGTGCACTGGTGAAACATTATAATAAACTTATAAAAGGTATTAAGGTATTAGTATTAGAATGTCTTACTTTTAAATCTAGGACAATTAATTTATGGCCCACTTTTAAAATATTCAGAAAACCTACGTACACAGATACCATAATACCACATGATTCATATCACCCCAAACAAATTAAACATGCTGTTTTCAATTCCCTTATACACAGATTGTTAAATATAACATTATCCAAAGTAGATTTCGAACTAGAAGTTCAAATTATAAAAACCATAGCCACAAATAACGGTTTTAAACCAACATTAATACACCGTAAAAAACAAAAAATCGTAAGAAAAATGTAATACAATAATAGTTAAAAAAAAACATGTAATCCTATGTATTGTTTCTTAAATTTTATAAATAATGTATCTTTTAAAGTAAAAAATAGATTAAAGAAATTTTATTTATAGGCAAAAGATACACTGAAAAAAAAAGTTGTTTTTCTTAGATATTTTAACTTATTTGAGTTATTTTTACTGCTGAAAGCAAGAGTTTATTTGCAGCAAACAAGTTTTTAGGCTGTTTCACTAACTAGAAGTAAGTGTGTCATGCAGTCCACATACAGGAGTTTATTTGAAAAGTTTGTTACATCTAAATAGGTGAATTATGAAAAGCTGTTAACTCTCATGAGAAATGGCCGCAGGGCTTTGTTACAGAGCACTCCTAGAAGGTATTTAAGTTGGCAAATTTTTCGAAAAACAAAAATTTCAGAGTATTAACTGTTTTGTTTCTTCCATAACAGGCACAGGTCAACAATAAATTGGCAAATTGTTCAATTCAAAACTGAAACTCTCAACTCACTCACAAACACCTAATAATTAGGTATCTTATAAAAATCCCTGCGAAACCAAACGTTCACTAACGTCCACTGCGCGTCAGTAATGGCGATGTGGCGCGAGTCGTTACTGATAGTGCCTACATTGGCACGGCTCAAATAATTTTTTATCTAGCCTACATAATGCTACATAACTTGTTAACAGCATTTCATAATTCACCAATTTAGATGTAACAAACTTTTAAAATAAACTCCTGCATGTGGACTGCATGACACACTTACTTCTAGTTAGTGAAACAGCCTAAAAACATGTTTGCTGCAAATAAACTCTTGCTTTCAGCAGTAAAATTAACTCAACTAAGTTAAAATATGTAAGAAAAACAACTTTTTTTTCAGTGTATCTTTTGCCGATAAATAAAATTTCACACTGACGAATAAAACTTGTTGAGAATACTGTTAGAAAGTAAGAATTTTATGTATCGTATTTTGTTGTTTAATACAATATTTATCTTTTTCTATCAAACACCTGTCTTTTACTTGAAATAATCTGATAAATTAAAGAATTTTTGTCGTAATGGTATGTATCAGTTTTTTTTTATTAGACAATACCATTTACCTAACTTCCTAAAAATACATAACTAACATAAACAGGCTTAGAACTCCATAGTTTATAAATAAAAAAAACACATGTTTTAATTAAAAAATACGTTTGTTATTTTCTCTGTAGTTCATACTTACGTACAACAAGAAATAATTGTGTAGTAGTCAAAATAGTTAAGTAATAAAAACGTATACATTTTACTAACAAGATATATTTATTTTTTCCAAAATAATTATTTGTGCACACAATAACCTTTTCAGGTGTTAAATTAATCTAATCGCAACCCCTAGTTTAACACCTGAAAGGGACATTGTGTGCAGAAATAATTATTTTGAAAAAAATAAATATATCTTGTTTTTATTACATAACTATTTTCACTAGTACACATAATTATTTCTTTTGTTGTACATAAGTATTTTTGCTTGTACAAAGTTATTTTGCTGTTACACATAACTGTTTTACTACTAACATGATATTTTTATTTTAAAACATTTAGTAGACTTAGTAACCTTCTTAAAAGTTGCAAATAGTAAAATTACTTGTTTTCCGTACATAAAATTTTGGCTGTCCCTATATGCAACAAGTATTTTTTTTGTGGCAATGAAGTTTTTTTTTCAGTGTACTAATACAAAAACTTTAAAAAAGCTATTGATAAACAACAAACTTAAAGAAAACAATAAAGAAAAAAGTGGCATTTACTAATTATTTTGTGACTATCGGACAAAGTGGGAGAGCGATTAAAAATCGCATAAAAGAGCATATTTACAGCATAAACAAAAAAGACAACAAACCGGATTTTCAGACCATTGTTCTGCCAATACAAAACAATTTATATATTGAAAATACTAAAATTCTTCACGTCAACGTTAATAAAGGCAAAAAGTTACCATTATTAGAAAACTTAAAAATGAAAAAGCAAAATATTTAAAATATTAAACAGAGCTCGATTCGATATCTTCCCCACTCCTCCTATATAGGTGGCAAGTCTCCTTATAAATATTCATCAATAACTGATGTAAACTTTAGTATTACTCATGTACTCTTGAAAATAGTAGAATCTACCTAAACAATATTGTCGAGGTTGACTAATAAAATTGGTGATAACATTACTAGCGATTTTTCTTTCATTTTTTATAAGTCTAAAATATTCTGTAATGGGAAACCAGGGAAACTGAATGTTTTTAAATAATAATAAGTGAACACTTTAATAGGGTGAAAACATTTCATTCCTTTATATAATCATGTCGACGTTTCTACAATAAATATTTAACTTCTTCAGGGTAGAACATGAACTTCAATTGTTTTTTCTGCCGTTATAATTTTTTTGTTAAAAAGAATATTCAGGTAGCTACGTCATTTCAAGCCTATTTTATGAAGTCGCTTTCGTAAGATAAAGTGTTTTCTTTTTTTTTTTTTAATTACGATGTACGTATATATCTTTTAACGATTGAACGACAATGATAAATTTGCGTAAGTTATTGGAGTTGAAAGACGCAAGTCAGTTACAAAGGATTTATCTTCTATAATGGGGTAATGGGTTCCTGAGAGAACAGATTAGATTTTCCTCTCGGCCCTTTATTTTTCTTTCCTACAGCTTATTTACAAGATGGAAGATATACGCTTACAAAACTTTCACCAATAATTAAATTTAGGTTAACCAGGATTTATATTACAAGATTACATTTTTTTAATACAAAGTGTCTAACTTGTATAATTATAAATATTAATAAATTATATTTTATCGGCATATTACCAGTAATTCACGTAATCACTTCCTCATCAAGCATAGAAATATTTTTTTAGTGTCCTGTAAAGGTAACCCATACAGGAAACTAATAAATAAAAAACAATTAAATATTATATCGGGCAGGAAAAGTGTTCTACTTTAGTTACAAAATGCAATTTCAGTCTTTCTCGTATTTATCAATATTTAAGGCAGCTTTTCCAATGTGTTTCCATTAAAAGCATTACCAGGACTAAAACGAACATTAAAAACAAATCAGTAAAATCGGTCTAGTCCTTCCAGCAAACATTTTTTTTAATAATGTTTAAACATTGGTTGGTGCTTTCTCGAGAAAACATATTTAATAAGTAAATTAAAAAACGCAAGTTTAACGTTGCATTCTCTTGATAATGACTGTGTACAAGTAGAAACAATTATAAAGCTGAATAAATTTACTGTTGCAATTAACGTATTTAACTTAGGGGTTGAAATTGACAAATGTCTTTTATCATACAGTCTACAATGTAACCAAGCGAGTTGTAAGGAACTTTGGTGTATCGAAATTTTCGTCGATTGGATTTTAAGAAGTGGCCTACCGTTGGAAAATATAGGTATTCGATCTTTTATCACTTCGGGTTATACCGGAAGTTAAAGTCAACTTGTTTAAATGGAACCCCCAATTTTTTTTTACATTTTCGGATTCTCATCACAATAGATAATAATAATAATTTATTTTTGAACTTTGATAAAAAATAAATTGAAGAAGGGGTTAAAACGTGGCCTGAATATCTTAATATTTTTCGTTACACGATTATATCAATCACTTAATCCTTAGTAAAAAATGTTAAAGCACTGTTCGTCTAAAATTGACATTTAAAAAACTGATTTAATAGGTACAATCTTTTAATTTTAGAAGTGATTTTTTTGTTAATTCATAAAGTTAATTAATACTAATTAAATAAATTTTTGGAAGTTAATTTCCATTTATTTTCAAATTTTTTTAAAATAGCCAATGGCGCCCTTAGGGTGACATTACATTTTGCTTACACAGTCAGAATGTTTTAACTTTTAATTTCTTATTTATAATACTTAGGATACTTTTTAACCCCTTCTTCGTTTTTTTATTCAAAAAGGGGGTGTAGCAAATGGAAACATTTTTGAAAGCAATGTTGTATTGACATATGACTTATGAGGAATCCGAAAATGTAAAAAAAAAAATTGGGGGCTTCAAACAAAAATAAACTTTAGGGTGTTTTATTTCCACTAATGTTGATGGACGAGCTGTCCCTCCGGCCTACATTAGTGCAAAGTCAGAGAGTAGGGCCTCTTTCAGGAATCGTGGGAATGGGTGGGTTGTGGTTGGTAATTGGTAATACTACCCTAGCATTTTCCTATATGATCCAAGGAAACCACAGAAAAAACTTGGACCAGAGTAGCCGGTCCCGGAATAGAACCGGTTATCTGCCGAATACTAAGCAATGATCTAGACGACTAGACCATGTTGCTCGGTAGGATTAAAAAAAAAAAACTTTTGGGTGTTTCATTCCCACCTTTATTGGTGGGCGGGCTGTCCCCCCCGACCTACACTCTTGTGCAAAGTCAGAGGGGTAGGGCGGAAGGCCTTCTTCAACCTCCTTTAGGAATAGTGGGAATAGGTGGGCGATGGTTGGGGGAAGAAAGATGAGACGGACGAAATGAAGACAGGAGAGAAGTGAAAGACGACTACACGGAGAAAAAAATCATGGAAATATTGCTAGAATTCTAGCAAACATGACTAAAAAATCTGTCAATTAAATGGACGACCAGACGCTCAAGGAGATTTTACTAGAAATGTCTAGTCAATCTACGTTCGGTGTTGAGACTGAATTCTAGTAAAATTGACTTGATTAGAAAACATTTTTTACAGTTCTAATGACTAATTTTACTAAACTATTCTCATTCTAGTATTTTTTTCTTTACGATACGATAAAATAATCGAGAGATAGAGAAAAAAAGTCTAGACTTATTTAGCTTGAAAAATTTTTGCTTGACTCATCAAATAATAAAATTATGATTATTTTTGGAATATTACTACCCCAGCATTTTCAACCAAGCGGCAGCTATTTATAGGAGAATCTATTCCAATTCAGCACAGTTTATGAAGGCTACATAAATGTTTTAACTGTGTTTCATAAAGTTTCTACTACAAGTAGATAATATTTTCATTTGTGAGGATCAAAGTAGTATTTAGCGTAACTAACACCCATATGCACCGTACAAACTATTTTATCTGAAATAAATAATTATTGTATATTCTGTTAATAATATCATGTGTAGTAGTAAAACAGTTATGTGTAACAGCAAAATAACTTTGTACAAGCAAAAATACTTATGTACAACAAAAGAAATAATTATGTGTACTAGTGAAAATAGTTATGTAATAAAAACAAGATATATTTATTTTTTTCAAAATAATTATTTCTGCACACAATGTCCCTTTCAGGTGTTAAATTAGGGGTTGCGATCAGATTAATTTAACACCCGAAAAGGATATTGTGTGCACAAATAATTATTTTGGAAAAAATAAATATATCTTGTTACTAAAATGTAAACGTTTTTATTACATAACTATTTTCACTACTACACAATTATTTCTTGTTGTACGTAAGTATGTTCTACCTGAAGAAAGCACCGTGAACGGAAGTAACTATTGAGAATATAACAAACGTATGGAGTTACAAGCCTGTTTGTGTTAGTTATGTATTTTAGGAAGTTAGGTAAATGGCATTGTCTAATAAAAAAAACTGATACATACCATTAAGACAAAAATTCTTATCCTAATACTTACCTTAGCATAGCAACTTTTCTTAATTTTTCAGATTATTTCAAGAAAAAGACAGGCGTGTGATAGAAAAAGATAAATATTGTATTAAACAACAAAATACAATACATAAAATTTTTACTTTCTAACAGTATTATCAACAAGTTTTATTCGTCAGCGTTATGAGAAATGGCCGCAGGGCTTTGTTACGGAGCACTCCTAGAAGGTATTTAAGTTGGCAAATTTTTCGAAAAACAAAAATTTCAGAGTAACAACTGTTTTGTTTCTTCCATAACAGGCACAGGTCAACAATAAATTGGCAAATTGTTCAATTCAAAACTGAAACTCCCAACTCACTCACAAACACCTAATAAGTAATTATGTATCTTATAAAAATCCCCGCGAAACCAAACGTTCACTAACGTCCACTGCGCGTCAGTAATGGCGATGTGGCGCGAGTCGTTACTGATAGTGCCTACATTGGTACGGCTCAAATAATTTTTTATCTAGTCTACATAATGCTACATAACTTGTTAACTGCTTTTCATATTTCACCTATTTAGATGTAACAAACTTTTCAAATAAACTCCTGTATGTGAACTGTATGATACACTTATTTCTAGTCAGTGAAACAGCCTCAAATGTATTTGCTGCAAATAAACTCTTGCTTTCAGCAGTAAAATTAACTCAAATAAGTTAAAATATGTAAGAAAAACAACTTTTTTGTTTCAGTGTACAGCTGGTGGCTTGCCTATAGTATAAACGATTTGTGCATAAGAGCAATATCTCAATGTATGAACTAATTCAAGTAACAAAAGCTATTTATTTAACAATTGTCGACGTTTTTCCTGCAATTTATGGGCCTTTTTCAATTAACAATAGTCCTGAAGAAACTCGCAATTTATGGGCGAAACATTATTGTTAAAAAAAACCTTTGTTACCTACCTGAATTACTTTATATCTATTTAGATTCACAGCTGATACATGTAGAAACTTATCCATAATGGTAAAGTTACTTACTTCATATCTATCCTACATTACGATTATCAGGGAGAAACCATAAAAATTAATTTAAATATCTTACTTAGACTTTATAATTAATGAACTGATTTTTGACCTTTTTCCTACTAACATCACAAAATAAATCTTCAAATAACCTGGTTTATTAAAACAGCTAGCATACTTATGCATATAATCCGATGTTTGAAATTAGCCCTTTTATTATGGAACTGCCGTCTTTTCCTCGACTCTAACAAGCAACATCGTCATCGTGAGCGTTTTTAATGAGAAAATTCCGGTTTCGGTCTTAATTGGAATTGGATTACTAACTAGAGCTATTTATTCGGAGGAAAAGGCATGAGCATTGGGTAAACGTGATGAATGGGATGCACTGAAAAATCTTATCTCAAGCAAGAATTTTTAAACCGCTTATACTATTTCGATCAGGGCGGATTTAGAGCACGAAACTATTGAGATTATATGAAGAACTCTTTTTATCTCTAAATATCAAGTGGTACTTACTTGGGAAACGTTCCCGTTTATTTCTCTGGATAACGTTTCAGAAACATTTAAATAAGACTGTGAGAGATTAAGAAAATATTGTCAACAAACAACATTTCAATTTGTTTTGTTTTGAAAATTTTAATTAAAGGTAATTTTTCTGCTCGGGGATATACCGAGTAGCCTGGCTCCTCCACCATCAATTGAGAAGCTGACAACTTTTTTTTATTATTTAAATTGAAGCTTCTTTATCTCACAAGAGTCTGTCTGGCATAAAGAGCTTGTTATATATTTAAAAAAATAGAAAAGATATGAACGTTTAAAAATCACAATTAGACAGAGAGGGAAATACTAAATTGTGACGTCATAGTCTTGTACCTACAACAATATAAATTACACATAAAACTTCGTTTTGCAAGAAAACTTTAATGTGCTATAACTTTTTTATTTTATGACCAATTCGAAATTGGTGTTATCCTTTTATGTATATAAACATATTATTTAAATAAATATATAATATTTAATATTAGTCAACTACCCTATTAGTATACAATTGACTAATAATTTTATTTTACATATACATGCTCTTGCAGTTTGGCTCTTTCTCCATCATGTAATCTTTCAAATTAGTATTGTAACGAATTTTCTAGTCAAAGATATTTATTTAAACAATTATTTATATAACACTATTTATAACACTTAAACACTAACTTAGAACTACCATTTATATCACAACAATTCACTTATTTATATTACAATTTATTTATATCACTTTGTCTATTATCGGTTTTAATTCGCGCACTGATGCTTTCTTCAACTAACTGTGTCACTGGTCGCTACACTACCCCCTCCTTAAGGGTGATTCGTCCCGGATCACATTCTGCCGTTCCTTCAGAGGATCATGCCGGTACTTGCAGGTGGATCCGCTTCGGCATCCGGTTGTCAGGTGGAAATGGCAGTCAACGGTCTTCAATGGTGACGGTCCTCGTCGTGGATTTCCGGCGCACACCAAGATTTCTATGCCAGTGTATCGGAACAAAACCTCCAGCATGTTTCTGACCACCCTCCAATCCAGCCCATCGAGTCCACATTCGATCCTCGGTATTGCTAGCTTCAGGATGTTAGCGTGCAGCAATTGCTCTCTTAGTTCTATCAGGGAGTCCCATAAGGAGTGGTAGGAAGGCTTCTCCGACGACTTGCTTTTGGTGACTAGATAGAAGATGGATTGGGTCCCATCGAGTAACTGTAGTACTTTTCTTCCATCTTTGACCTGGTCGAGTAACATCGGTAGTCGCCCAAACTTTTTCCGAAAGACCGTGGCAATCCCACGGCTCATGTCCAAATCCCTTGCCACACAATGAGCCAGCGAGTATTCTTTCGGGACGGCGAATAAGTCCTGCTGAACTTCGGTGGTGACTCCAAATCGGGCTTTACGGTATAAGCTCTGTTCGGCCATAAATTCTTCGTACTGGGGCTCTGGCGATCGAGCCTGCACAACTCTAACTCGAGCTTCCTCGTGGTTGTCCCCAGCATATGGAGCCAGTCGGTTGAAGTGGACTACTCTTGGTTTTCCATTGGGAGTACGTCTAATTCGGTAGATTACGTCATTAATTCGTTTGATAACTTTATACGGGCCTTCCCAATCTTGTTGCAGCTTCGGCGAAAGGCCCCTTTGACGCTTGGGATTATAAAGCCACACCAAATCTTCTTCATGGAATCCTCCATCAGTGGCCTTAATGTCATATGCGTCCTTCATCCGGTCACTGGCTATCTGCATATGGGAACGTATCTCGTCATGGATATCGTCCAATCGTCTTCGATGTTCACTGACGTAATCTTCTCCAGCCACGTCTTCGCCAGGTTTGCACCCGAACTTTAAGTCGCATGGTAGTCGCAACTCTCGGCCAAACAGTACCCTTGATGGTGTTAGTCCAGTGGTTTTATGTATGGAAGATCGGTATGCCAAAAGGAACAATGGCAGATAACGATCCCAGTCTCGCTGATGTTTGGAGACCATTTTAGACAGGTACTTGTTGATGGTCCTGTTCATTCGTTCTACCATGCCGTCTGATTGGGGGTGTAGGGCTGTAGTACGAGTTTTGTGAATGCCCAATATCTTACAGATGTCCTGGAATATGGCTGACTCGAAATTCCGTCCTTGGTCGGAATGCAACTCCAGTGGTACTCCGAATCGGCTAATTAGCTCTTTCACGAGCGTTTCCGCCACTGTTGTTGCCGTCTGGTTTGGAAGGGCGTACGCTTCAACCCATTTCGTAAAGTAGTCCATTGCCACTACGATGTACTTATTTCCATCTTCAGATTCTGGGAATGGTCCGGCAACGTCTATGGCAATTCTCTCGAATGGGCTGCCGACGTTATACTGCCGCATCGGAGCACGCTGTCGCTTCTGAGGTCCCTTACTGGCGGCGCACGTCGTGCACTTTCTGCACCAATCTTCCACGTCCTTCTTGCAGTTGACCCAGTAAAATCGTTCTCGTACTTTGCCAAGGGTCTTCTTTACACCAAAATGTCCTCCTGACGGGTCGTCATGGAGGCACTGCAGGACTTCCTTTACCAAGCTTCTCGGTATCACTAGCTGGCGTCTGCTTTCGGTGCCATCTTGGTTCTCGACCACGCGCTTCAGGAGACCATCTTCTTCATCAATGGAATCCCATTGGGCCCACAACGATTTCACTTCTGTTGACTTGGCAGCCACTTCCTGCCAGGTTGGTCTTCTGCCTTCTTTCTTCCAGTCCAGGAACATTTTTAGGAGCACGTCGGAATGTTGTTCTGCCTTAATGTTGTCGGGCTGCCACTGCTCGTCCAGGATAGTTATCCTCCTGACCTCTTCGTGTTCCTCGACGCGTTGACAGTGTTTACAATTATCCGGGCAAGGTCTTCTGGATAAGTCGTCGGCGTTTTTATGGCTACTTCCCGCTCGATGTTCTATGTCAAAGTCGTACTCTTGCAGTTTCTCTATCCATCTGGCTACTTGGCCTTCGGGGTTCTTAAAATTCAGCAGCCATTTCAACGCGGCATGGTCGGTTCGTAGCAAAAACTTTCTTCCGTAGAGGTATTTGTAGAAATGCTTCACACTTTTTACTACGGCTAACAATTCGCGTCTGGTTACGCAGTAATTCCGTTCTGGTTTGGATAGAGTTCTGCTGAAGTAGCCGATCACTTTTTCTTCACCATTCTGTATTTGTGACAGGACCGCGCCAATTCCAATATTGCTAGCGTCGGTGTCCAGGATAAACCTTCCGGTTGGTAGGGGATAGCTCAACACAGGTGTAGTAGAGAGGGTTTTCTTTAGCTGTTCAAAGGCAGCTTGGCAGTCTTGCTCCCAACAATATGGTCTACTCTCTTCTGTGAGTCGTGTCAAAGGCTTAGCGATTTTTGCAAATCCAGGAACAAAACGTCTGTAGTAGGTGCAGAGTCCAAGGAAGCTTCTGACTTGATGGACGTCAGCAGGTACAGGCCACTCTTGCACGGCCTTGATTTTCTGTGGGTCGACTGAAACGCCGTCTCCGGATACTACATGCCCCAGGTAGTTGACGGTCTCTTGGAATAGCTGGCATTTCTTGGGGCTCAGTTTTAGGTGGACATCACGAAGTCTTCGGAAAACTTCCTCCAAATTTTTCAGATGGTCGGTGAAGTCCTTCCCGACTACGATGATGTCGTCGAGGTATATCAGGCAAGTCTTCCCAATTAAGCCAACCAAGACTGTTTCCATCAGTCGCTCAAAGGTGGCTGGTGCGTTGCACAACCCGAACGGCATCACCTTGAACTGCCACAGCCCCGTTCCGATGGAAAACGCTGTCTTCTCTTTGGCATCTCTCTCCAAAGCCACTTGCCAGTATCCGCTCTTGAGGTCTAAGGTGGAAAATATCGTTGACCCTGACAGTGTATCCAGGGTGTCATCGATTCGTGGTAATGGGTAGCTGTCTTTCTTCGTCACATTGTTTAATTGGCGGTAGTCCACACAGAAGCGTGTCGAGCCATCCTTTTTCTTGACCAGAACTACCGGCGATGTCCAGGGGCTAGTGGATGGTTCTATTACCCCGTCTCTTTGCATTTCGCTGATGATGTTCTCAGCCTCCTCTCTCTTGGCCAGTGGTAGTCTCCTGGGTCGCTGACGGATTGGTTGTGCCTCGCCAGTATTTATTTGGTGCAGGACGATGTTGGTTCGCCCCTTCTTGCCGCCTTCTACTTCAAAGACGTCTTGGTACTTTTTAAGTAATCCTTTTATTTCACGTCGTTGGTTAGGATTACATTTGCCACCTACTTCCTGGCACAATTTCGTCAAGACTTCTGGTAGGCGTTGCGTGTCTTCCGTTCTTGCTTGTAGCTTTCTGGCTTGAGATGTTACAGTGTTTTGAGTAGTTAGCTTGAACTCTTCTCCGTCTAAGGTCACGACTTTTCTTTGGAAGCTCATGCAAAAGTCGTACTTCCGAAGCACGTCCAAGCCCAGAATGACGTTGTCTTCAATTTCAGCCACAAGCACGCAGTGTCGGAAGGAGGTCTTTCCTATGCGGATTCTGACGTAGCTCTCCCCATGGACATTGACCATTTCTCCGGTGGCCGTGCGTAGCTTCCATTGGGTCGGTTGAAGCTTGCTTCTTGTCGTCACGTTGGCCCGTATAATCGTCCTGCTTGCTCCGGTATCCAATAGGAACGAACACCGTTTCCCGTTTATACGTCCCGTAAGAAAAAGGCTGTCAGCTCTATCTTTCATTGTTTTTGTCAGTGCGACTAGACTTGGGGCTTCTTGCTCCGGGATCGACGTTTGGCCCGCTGGCGCCGCGCCAATCCGGACTAATTCGGGTACGCGGGGCTTCTCTTCTTGAGAGGCAGATCTCTCCCTCTTGCAACTGCTTCTCACGTGGCCTAGTTTACCACAGTTCCAGCACCTGGGCTTCCTTTCTACTTTGGTCGTTACTCGGCGGATCATCTCTTCCAGTCTATCCAGTCTATCGTCCCGACTGGCTGACTCTTCTTTTAATTCCCGCACTCGACATTGTCGTTGTGACGCCTGTTTGACGACGTCGTATTCCAGTGCACGGGCCAATGTGTCAACCAAAGTCCTCGGCCGGTCCAGTCGGAGTCGCTGTTGTATTTCGTCGTCCTTAAGTCCGTCAATAAATGCGTCGACGGCTAATCTTTCCAGTGTATCATCAGCCGTGCCTGGATAGGCGAGCCGGACCAACCGAGCAATGTCCGCCTCTTATTCCTGAAGACTTCCACCTGTCTTCTGACGTCGGTTCTTTAACTGCACATGGTACACAGCCGTCAGATGTGCTTGGCCGTATCGCATCTCTAATCTTTTTACTAGCCGATGGTAGTCTAGTAATTCTTCCGGTGACAACGTGTTCAGAATTTCGCCAGCACCATCACGCAAAGCAAGAAGTGAAGAAGCTCTCTCTTCTGACGTCCATTTGTAGGCTTTTGCAGCCACCTCGAATTGCGTCAGAAACGTGGTCCATGATGTTTTTCCGTCAAACGTAGGTAGCTTCATATGCACTTTGGATGAGATTATTTGTTCTTCTTTCACGTCGGTGGTTTCTTTGTTATCAACCACGTTATGCCTCCTTTCCGTGGGTTGGGGCGGGTCTCTCGTTTTTCCGGATTTAGAACCATTTCTTCCAGTTGGGCCAATCTTTCGTCGAAAGCCCAGGTTTTTGTTTATTTGTTCTTGTTCTTCTTCGAATTTTCCCAGTTTTTCTTCTAAATTTCCTTCGAATTTTTCTTCCAGGACTTTTGAATTTTCATTTAATTTTTCTTCCAGGTTCTTTGAATTTTCATTTAGTTTCTTCTCCAACTTCTTTACAAATTCATCCTCAAATTCATATGTGCTGGGATCGAAGCCTTCTCGTGGCAAAGCCTCCTCGAGCCGCTTCTGTAAGGTGTTCTTAGTACCGGCTGTATCTTCGTCTCGCTCTTCCAGTTCGCTTTTTAATTCGGCGACTTTCAACTCGAACAAATTTTTCGGCATTGTTATTTATTTTGTGATTTTATTACACTAGAAAATTCTCCGGAGGTCGATTCGCAGATCCCACACCTGACACCAATTGTAACGAATTTTCTAGTCAAAGATATTTATTTAAACAATTATTTATATAACACTATTTATAACACTTAAACACTAACTTAGAACTACCATTTATATCACAACAATTCACTTATTTATATTACAATTTATTTATATCACTTTGTCTATTATCGGTTTTAATTCGCGCACTGATGCTTTCTTCAACTAACTGTGTCACTGGTCGCTACAGTATTTTCTAAAGTATATTGAAATATAAAAAAAAATTAAGTGGGTACTTTTTTTTGTACATTTAATTATTTCTATCGATACTTGGTTTAAATTCGTATTAATTTTGACGAATAAAAACATACAAGTTTAAAAAATTTCAATAGATTTAATTAATCAACTTTACAATTGTTTCGCTTAACTTTGGGGTCATCAGAAGTTTATTATTAACTTAAACCTAAAGTGATAACATATTCCCTTATATATTATTTTGTTAAGGTAGGGGAAGCAGGGAACATATTCAGTAATGGAGATTGGCTTAATTCAGTTTGTTCGTTAATTTATAGACTACTATTTTTAAATTTGTTAATTTCTATTAACCGACAATTTACACCAATTATTTTCGTTGTGCAGTACGTTAAATTCTTCATTAAAATCATTACTATTTCTTATTAAATGGTTAGCATAATTTGAGTCGGTTTTATTATTCAAGAATGATCTTTTATGTTATTTAATTTTTATGCCAAAATTTCTACTAGTTTTTCCAAAATAAAACATATTACTAGATTTGCAATTTAATTTATATACCTACTCCTGGTTTTTGTAATTTATCCGTTTTGTCCTTATTATTTTTAATGTATTTACTTAAATTGTTATTGGTTATATATGTAACATTGTAATTAGTTTTATTTAGTAAAATTGAAACTGTATTCGGTTGGCCCAAAAAAGTTATAGTTTTATATTTTTATGATGGGGTAAATTGAACTTATTATTTTCTTGTGGGTCATCATCCGACATCAGAAGTGAATGAAAAGTAGGTCAGTCATGATTTTAATTAAAAAAATGTTTGTTTGTACGTTTGAAACAAATTATACTGACACTCCTTCTCAAAAAAAATCAAACATTATGTCATAACTAAGTAGATGAACAGTGAACCGTTGTACTGTTCTCATTACTTACTTAATTTATTTTCAAGGTTGGCCAACTTCCGGATCATTCATATGGAGCACTTTATTTCGGCAATACATCCGGCTTTAAATACATTTGACATAACATAATAAATGGAGCCATTTAATCTACTAAATAAAAAAATAGACGAGGTAGATATTCCTATGAGTGTGTACATGAAGTATGGACATGAAATAACTATAAGCAAAACATATTATATACGCAATACAGTACGTAAACCTAAAGAAATATGTCACATCATTTTTACCAAATTATATTTTTCCTTATTTGTTATGTATTTTATAAATGTTGCGTATTGAATATGCGAAGGAACTTTGACGTACGATTGTGGGCAGTGAGCAAGTTCCTAAGTTCCGTTTAGGCATAACTAAAAGAGCACTATGTGGATCACCATAAACAGTCATTATTTGAGTTAGTTGGTTAGTAAGTTTTTATTGCTCAAGCGATGTAAGGGGTTAGGGTAGTGTAGCGGGTGACCTCTATCACTTACCCGAATAGCCCAGAGGTCTCTATAACTTTCAACGCCCCCAAATTAACAAATTTTTGTAATTGGTTATCAAGTGTTATTTAGTTGTAAAATTCGCTTAATATATGACAGCACGGGACTTGAATGTTTAAGAATATCGCGACGTCTTGGATAATTTAAGTGACTGGTTAACTAATAAATCAGCTTCAGATGTGGAGATACCTAAATTGTTAATTTGATAAAGTTTAGTAATTAAGTAGATTAGGAGTTAAATTAGAATTTTTAGAAGGGAAAACTATATGCTTGTAAATATTGAATTTGCTAATTCTTAAATAAACTGCCAACAGAACAAATTGAAGGTACCTAGTAACTTTTGGAAATGATACAATTTACAATTACAAATACAATGCGATTTTTATAATAATGAACTGGAAAGAGAGTGAAAAGTAGATAAAGGTGGTGAAACGGGTACCTATGATTACTCCCGGTAATGGTTGCCAGCTCCCTGTTTTTTTTGTTTTCATTCAACATCAACAATCATGAAAATATTGCTAGAATTCTAGCAAACATGACTAAAAAATCTGTCAATTAAATGGACGACCAGACGCTCAAGGAGATTTTACTAGAAATGTCTAGTCAATCTACGTTCGGTGTTGAGGCTGAATTCTAGTAAAATTGACTTGATTAGAAAACATTTTTTACACTTCTTATGACTAATTTTACTAAACTATTCTCACTCTAGTATTTCTTTCTTTACGACACGATAAAATAATCGAGAGACAGAGAAAAAAGTCTAGACTTATTTAGCTTGATTATTCTAATACTAATTATTAGAAAGAATGAAAAATTGTTTTATACCACCAAGTACATTTTATGAGAATTCTAGTATTAGTTACTTGAAAAATTTTGCTCGACTCATCAAGTAATGAAATCATAGTTTTTTCCGTGTACCTAGTAACTTTTGGAAATGATATATTTTACAATTACAAACACTATGCGACTTTTATAATAATGAACTGAAAAGAGAGTAAGAAGTAGATAAAGGTGGCGAAACGGGTACCTATGATCACTCCCGGTAATGGTTGCAAGTTCCCTGTATTTTTTGTGTTTTCATTCAAATATAAAGAGAAACAGAGATTTTCAAAACAGAATCGGGAGAGTGGGTTAAGGTACTGAAACGGGTGGTTGATTTTTACTCTTTTTAATGGTTACGAGTTTCCTGTTATTTCGTAAGTTTTCGTTCAAATTACAACAGTTAGAGCCTAGTAACTTTTAAAAATGATACAATTTCAAATGTCAAGATAGTGGTGTCGTATTGACTTGGATTTGTAATTAATCGGTAGGTACATTAAATTATATTTCTCAGATCGCGATTTCGATTCAATCTTAAGTGTACCATAAGCATTTTCGACAAATATATTTATTTGACGAAGCCGAAGCACCTCCTAAAAAGCGACTTGGTATAATATACTGTTACATGGTGCCTATATTTTTCTAAAATTATATTGTTCCTTAATTGTTTTATATTTCATAAATTTTACTTGTTATAAAGAATGAAGGAGACTGTGGTAATGCAAATAAGTAAAAGAAAGGTCTTACCCCGTTTTACCACAACACTATTTTAATACGGACACGTGTTTCGCTCCTTACTTAGCGTGAGCATTTTCAACGCAAGACTTGCGCAAGGAAACAATTATAATAGATCACTATTTAGTTATCACCAGTGGCGGTTTTACTGTAGGTGCATTTGTTCAGTGAACCCCCTTAAAAATTGAACTAGTTACACCATATAATTTTATCCTTTTAATATTTATTATATTATTGATGATTATCGTATAATATACATCTCTTTTACCATTTCATAGTTCATAGTTACAAAATACCAACCCGTAACTCATAGAAAATATTTAAATTTTTGTTGTGTCGCTGACGACTTCACCTAACTTTTTTGGTTCAAGTTTTGATTCTGAACATATCACGTGAGCGATACTCCGTGTGATGTCCATGTGTTAGAGAGAGAGGTAGTCGGACGCGTGAAATGGAAGAAAAAATACACTCAACATACAGCGTTTAGGTGCACTGCACAAGAAGCCGGAATCAGCCGGAATAATGTCGTGCTACGTCGGCACGGCTACCAGACATTCTGCCAGGGTTTTGCAATTTCGGTTAGCCTGCCACCTGCACTGAAAATGTCCAGTACGAGCATTTTTAAAGGCTCTGGAAGCTAGTGTTGGTAGGAACCGATAGTAAAAAAAATATGTTCAGAAGCATGTTCTGATTTCAGAGTTCAAAGTCCACTAATTGTAAATGACGCACAATTTATTGCACAATACGTGTTAATCAAAATATTACGTAAATGATGGAGTCGTGTTCGGTAAAATATATTAAAGAAAATTCAAATAATTTTCAAAATCGTTTCGAAATAAAGAAAAGGGGTCCACCTCGCCCAAAACTACAGCTGACACAAGAGTGTACCTTAAAAAATAAAAAGTTCAAACGTGTGTTTAAAGTAGAACAGTATAAAAAAACTTCGTAGTTGTGTGGGTGTAATAAATTAAACGCATTATTTTGCTTTCCGTACCTGATTTTTGCCGGTAATCCTGTTGAGTGTGTTTGCTAATTCAAAACATAGACGAATGGATTTCCTGTTTAAGTAAACGTAAGGTTTTTATTTATTGTGTTATGAAATGCCATAAGTATTTGTTTCTCCTAAAAATATTAAAAATCTTCGCCTGCGGCGCATTTACAACATCGTGAAATACGCTTCATGTTCTGATATTACCTACATGTTATTAACTTTGTGAACCCCCTTCGTATTCGACCACGAGCCGCCACTGGTTATCACTAGTAACGCCCAAACACATACAAATGTACAATAACACCTCTAGGTACCTATATAAGGATTAGTTTAAGCACCTTAAATTTAGTACTTAGTTAATTTACTCTTGAGAAAGGTTTAACCAACCGAAACATATGTAGTTCTGTCAATAAATTCTTGAAACATTAAAAAGCATTTATTTCTTCGACGTTATATTTAAAAAATGTTTCATAACAATATCACCAAGAATTCCATCTTAGTTATTAAGGTTTTATTGTAAATATTGTATTCCATTCTTATCATAAAGAATTTCCCAAAATCAGATTTCTTACCTGCATTGTACATTGTATTTATACTTTACTTTTTTACTTATATTTAGTAACAACACATAATTTGTTTGTGTGTATTACTCATTCATATAGGTACCCCATTCTGTTTACTGTCCCCTTCCATTTGAAGGGTAGAATAAACATTAAATGCTCACATACATTTGAACATTCCAGCATGGTCTAGATCATTGCTTAGCATTCGGGAGGTCACCGGTTCGATTCCGGGGCCCGGCTACTCTGGTCCAAGTTTTTCTGTGGTTTCCTTGGATCATTTAAGCAAATGCTGGGGTAGTAATATTCCACAGATAGTCTTTCACTTCTCTCCTGTCTTCACTTCCTCCGTCTCATCTTTCTTCCCCCAACCATCACCCACCCATTCCCACTATTCCTAAAGGAGGCTGAAGAATGCCTTTCGCCTTACCCCCCGACTTTACACAAGAGTGTAGGTCGGGGGGGGGGGACAGCCCGCCTACAAATAGTGGTGAGAATGAAACACCCAAAAGTTTCTTTTTAAGTTTTTCAACATTCTAAGTTCGACATTCCGAATTCATTATTAATTCATGTTTGAATTACCTATACTACACATTAGACTTAACTGGAAAAGTTTTCTCATGAATTAGTGTAAATATAAGCGTATATCCATTTTCGTGTTTTATTTATAGGATGGTCCTTCGAGTTATATTTGTAGTACAGCAATATACTCGTTGAGAAGAGATTATTATTTTTTTAACCAAACCACAACAAAAAACAATACCTATACCTACAGGTGCAAAAAATTGGTGTTTTAAACTGGCAAAAAGAAAACAACATTTTTCAGTAGTACCCTCTGTAGACCCCTTTAATTTATTGATCTTCTTTTTCAAAATTTAATCATTATTTTCCTGTCGGAGCCATTGTGTACAAGATAAATAAAGAAAACACCATCAAATACTTTTTAGGAGTCGCCTTTTGCATTATAAAGGGTGTTTCATAAAAAATAGGGATGAGAACTTTTTCGCCGTTTATTGCTAATTCTTCTACAAAGTGACAGTCAAGTTTACAAAACTACCTATGTATTTATTTTTCGTATTTCACCACTGATAATCTTATCTACCTGGGTGAAAAATAAAACTGTGATCCATCTGGCAATATTCGTCGTCTTGATTGAAAAATTCACGGTGCGTCACGTCACGAAGCTGCGTCTCATCAAGATCTTAATAGTAATTTATCATTATCTGATTTCGATTTTATAGTACATCATTTAGACAGACCCTCGACCCATCTACAAAAATTGCTGCATGCAATCTACAGTAATTTATGAAGCGGAGAGGAATGTGGAATTAATATCTATCGAAATAAGAGCTACTGGGGATGAAACTATTTCAATAAATCAAAATGTTCCCATTCTATGGCGTCGATGCGCCGACAACAATTATTATTTTTACGTTTTATGTACCTACTCGTACATGTATATATGTACGTTCTGATTGAAAATAACTGAAATGGAGTGTAAAAAATGCAGTTCCGAAAATAACGCTCACACATGATGGCGATTTAACTCCAACATGAATTTATGGAATACGTAGAAGCAAAAGCCTGAGATTCCTAAATGTTATGAAATGCATGTGTTCATGTTCCTAAAAACGTTTCGTTCAAATATAATGGAGAAAATAAAATCGTTACGTAACACATGTATTGTTAAAAAAAGCGAAATAAAAAAAAGGAAAATTGTCATCAGTCGAACTTCAAACGTAATCGATCGAAATTGAAATGAATTTGTGATTTACTCTCCAAGGGGGTTTAATATCATACCCGGAATGCCAAGCCTGAATATGATTAATATTTCTGTCTGTGCTAGTACCAACAATACTTAACTTTTACCTAATGGCCATAACCATCTAATAATTTCTTTATTGAATTAATTATTTTGCAATTAAAAATTATGTATTCATTTATCTGATTTAAACGGTACCAAATGCATAATACAAAATTGACTTAAGAAGAACGTTAGAAGATATGGATGCTGATTTTCGACTGATTAGTTCCTATTAAAGCATCATTGCACCATACAGGTAGTTTCGATTAATCAGCGACGAAACTCAAAGTAAAGTAGTTTAATTTGTATGATATATGTTCTATTTTTTATATCATTTTATACGTAAACAGTATTTGTTCATAATTAGATATTTGACTAATTTTTAGGGTTCCGCACCTCAAAAGGAAAAAGCGGAACCCTTATAGGATCACTTCGTTGTCCGTCCGTCTGTTAAGACCCTTTTTATGAGGAACACGTGGAGGTATCAAGCTAAAATTTATACCAAATACTCAGGTCTATTGTCCCTTAGAGCTGTGAAAAAATCAAACTTCTAAGCCAGCGCAATGAAAAGATACAGCCGTTTATGCCGCAAATTTCCGCAAATTTTTTAATCAAAACCTACATGTTACTTCCCGTGAACTCAGAATCTTGAAATTTGGTACGAAGCAACGTTTTATAGCACAGATAAAGAAAAAATTGCGAAAACCGTAAATTTTTAGTTACATCATATAATAAAAATATTTTTCCTCATGAACGCGTACAGGTATTAAATTGAAATTCATGTCAAATACTCAGGTCTATAATACCTTTAAGCTGTAACAAAATTAAACTTCTATGTCAACGCAATCAACAGAAACAGAAATTTAAGCCGCATATATTCAAACTCGCAACTACTCGCAAGGGAATCAAAACCTAAAGGGTACTTCCAGTCGATTTAGAATCTTGAAATTTGGTATGAAGTAATGTTTTATAGCACATATAAAGTAAAAATTCCGAAAACCTTAAATTTTTAGTTAAATCACATATATACAGGTTTGTACGGAACCCTCGGTGCATGAGTTCGACTAGCACTTGGCCGGTATTTTTTTATTATTTATACAAATACCTACCGTTGTATAAAATTTTTCTTTCATATTTAAAAAAATTAAAAAAATATGAACGTTTAAAAATCACAATTAAGCAGAGAAGGAAATACTGAATTGTGGCGTGCTTTACCACGATATAAATGTCGTTTTGCAAGAAAGAGATAGAAAAAAAATTTTAATAAGTTATAAGTTGTGACCAAAGAAATTTAATTTCGAATTCTCCATGTAAGAAATACCGGGGTGACGACAGGTTCAAACTTGGATCAGTATTGGAAAACAAAGCATTGGCTTGTTAATACTGGACCAAGGATCTATCAAGCTTCAAATGTCAATGCTAGGTCCATTATCACTTCGCCAATTTTGATCCAAAACTAAACAGCTAGGTATAAATTTGTCAATATTGGACCAATGTTTGGCCATGTTTAAAGAACCAATACTAGGCTCATTAATGTTTCGGCAATTTTGGTCCAAAACTTGACAACCAAGTATAGGTTTGTCAAAATCGGAACAATGTTATGTATATAACGTATTATCTTAATAAATACGGTATATTTAGTTTATGACGACGATGAAAGGACCATTCAAATACGTCGCTATATCCGGATGTCGCTATATAAAAAGAAAGAAAGGAAGAATGAAAGAAGGAAATTAGGCAAGAAAAGTACCCAGTAACTGATTCTTAAGATTTGAATTTATCAACATTAATATTTATAAACAATTACTAAGTACAACTGCTGACTTACTGTGAATGTAAACAAAAGACAAAAAGTTTTGTGTTTAGACTCGGTCGCAATATCCATGAGTATGAGATTTGTAGCATCTTGTAATTAATAGTTCATTAAAATTAGTCGCTAAAACCGAAATCAACGTTACATCCGAAGTCGTTACAGTCAAATTTTCTTCTTAAATTGATAAAGTTATTATTATAATTGAAAAAAGTATATTAATGAATTCATTTCCGAACTAGTAGGTTAAAATTTAGAGCTAGACCAATAAGAAATGTATTGTTCTATTTTAATTTGGTAGTAGATGTAAGAACAAAAAGAAAGTGGTGTATAGTCGAAAACGTTTGTAATGTTTGTCAATTAAATAAGAATATTATCTTAAAATAAGAGTACATGAAAAGTAAATAAATAAACGAAATAGATAAGTAAAAATGTACATAGAACGCAAAACAATCCTAATACAAGTAATTTAAATATTGAGTTTTTGAAACCAAAAAAAAATTATAGTAGAATGAAATCCATTGGAAAAGGAAGAGAATCTAACAGAAATGAAAGAAGAAATAATTTACGGGCGATCTGAGGTCGGGAAGGGAAATGGGGTGAGTTTTTAAAGGTAAAAACTGTTTTCTTTGATTTCCGGAAAAACTACAAGTCTTATGAAAAAAAGTTAAATGGCAAAGTTGTAGGTAATAAAAAGATCTACAATTTTTGTATTTACACTTTTTTCACATAACCTGAAAATTCATGTGAAAAATTCAAATAACCAACTTTTTAGTTTTTTATTTTTCTTTTACAAAAAATTTTTTTTTCACGAAATTTGGTGAAAATTTACCTATTTATGTCCCAAACACGCTGTATTTTTTTTATTTGAAATATTAATGTTTTCCCTTATTTTTACTTAATATCGAAAAAGCACCGAAATTTTCAATCTAACATTCTCACGTCAAAATATCTGCTTTTTTAAAAACGTTGGTGGGCTTTTTCATCGTTGAAATCTCTATTTTCTGATGATGTGAAAAAAAATATACATTACTATGGTAAGTTTTCTAAGGAAATGCAAAAATGAAAAAAACTAAATTAATGTTTTTAAAAATATTATGTATCTATAATGAATAACGTAATCAGAATAAAGTATGTGAATTCAATAGTACGATTTACATGTTTATTTATATATATTATGAAATTTTCTATGACATAAATGTAATTAGAATTTAATAAATCAACTTTTCTACTAAAAAAAAAATAGCAGCGGTCGCATTTTTTAGACGAAATTCCCTTGGTTTTTTTTGCATTTCCTGAGAAAACTTACCATAGTAATGTATATTTTTCTTCACACCATCAGAAAGTAGAGATTTCAACGAAGAAAAAGACCACCAACGTTTTTAAAAAAGCAGATATTTTGACGTGAGAATGTTCGATTGAAAATTGAGGTGTTTTTTCGATATTAAGTAAAAATAAGGTAAACACATAAATATTTCAAATCAAAATAATCACAGCGTGTTTGGGACATAAATAGGTAAATTTTCACCAAATTTCGTGAAAAAAAAATTATTTGTAAAAGAAAAATAAAAAACTAAAAAGTTGGTTATTTGAATTTTTCACATAAATTTTGAGATTATGTAAAAAAAGTGTAAATACAAAAGTTGTAGATCTTTTTATTACATACAACTTTTCCATTTAACTTTTTTCCATAAGACTTGTAATTTTTCCGGAAATCAAGGAAAACCGTTTTTACTCTTAAAAACTCACCCTATTCCCCTTCCCGACCTCAGATCGGCCGTAAATTATTTTTCCTTTCATTTCTGTTATATTCCCTTCCTTTTCCAATGGGTTTCATCCTACTATTTTTTTTTTCACTTTTTACTATTTTTGAAGGCTTCAGCACTGGTGTATTCTTGATGAAACATCATTATAAACTTTAAATGCAAAAAAACACACATTATTTTACTGTATAAACTAGTTTTAATACAACTCCTGAAGATGCCCTAAGAAGAAGAAATACGTATAGATGAAATATATTAACAAACTAGTGAAACATTTTTTACCTCCACGTACCTCATTACAATAAGAGACTGCTACTTCTTATTTGAAGTTATTGTTATATTTACGAAATGAACCTTTTGTCTATCGAAAGTGACATTTTGATTATCTTTCATTAGTATTATTTTCAAATAACTTTGTTGGTTTTGTCAATCCTTTCAGTTGGTTAATTCGTTGGAGGTCCCAGTCACACATATTTCTTAATAATTTAAATGATACCTAACCATATTTTTTAATAGACGAATAACTACGTGTACGTATCTATTATGGCAATAGACATTTTTATAGCGGAACAAATAAAGAAAGTAATGTACTTAAAGTTTAGAGTGTTTAGGTGTCATAGTCCAAAACTGAGTATGTACCGGATATTTCAATTGAAACGGACGTAGCGTTACTTAGCTAAGCATTTGTTAGTTTACGTCTGTATATGGTGGTACTACTCCTACTGTATGAATATGTAAATATACAAAGCATTTACACATTTATCTGCACGAACATAAACTGCAATTAGACTTTCGTGACTGCATGTCTACCTAACATTGACGTTTTAAAAATTTTACAACTTAGTCGTTTATAGTCTTCTTGAAAAATTACCCAACTTTATGACCGACGTAAACTGAACCGAACCAACCCCTTAGACTTAGAGCCTTTAACGTTCATAAATTCGTGGTCAAAAACTTACTTACATTAGAGACTTTAAGGGGAGGGGGATTTCAGAAGTATTAGGAGGGGGAGTAGGATCCCATTACAACTTAATAAATCCAACAAAGTGTTTCGAATTAAAAGAAAAAACCTTACGTACCTACGTAATAGATATCCCTTGAATATCATACAATTAACTGTAAAATTATCATAATACTATGAATAATACTATCAATAATGAAAAGACAACAGTAACTTAACAAGTTTATCTTAAACTAATTAGTTTGCTTTGTAAATTAGCAATTAGATTTGAAAATAATTAACTAAATGAAGTTATCTTCCCTTCCGCAAGATATTTGAAGGGATGTCATATACGTATTTTCAATTTTAAACAGAAACCCTCCCTTAGCGTATAATTTATACGTCAGTTTTATTCAAAACCGTCTATTTGAGAAATATACCTTTTCGTAATCATTTAGCCCTTCGTTATTGTGGTTAGACAAAAATTATGAAAATTGAAATTGAATATACTGTATAGTTATTTACAGGTTTATGAAAATTCCAGTAGCACATTTGAAATCACTATAGAAATAATATTAATTAGGAGTTTGTAAGTGTCGTTATTGATTTATGAAGATGAAGGGGGAGTATCAAATTTAAAAAATCACCCTTACTTTTGTGAACACACAGTATAGCAAACAGGTTAATAATTTCCCTACACGTAGGACAAATAATTCGATTATTAACGATCGAAAGGTGCAGTGTTTATTATACCGAATGAGTCATACCCGAAATTGACCCTGGCGTCTCTCTTCCCCTGTACGATCGTCAGCCGCGTCGCGTCGCGTTGCTCCGCGCCTCGCCGCCCGTCCGTCAGCCTAAATAATTTATACTCCGGTTGTGATGAAAAATCGTCCCTCCGGCTACGGCTGGTTTTATCTGGGGTTGCAGACGCAGCGAGATCTCTCCCGTGCAGTACAAACAAAGGGTTGTCAGTTAGTGGACTGCTCGAACATCGAAAATTATTTATCGCCAGGGTTCAATAAATAAACCTGCGTAAGTACCTTTTGCACACCGAATGCCCCGAAATGTTCGGCAAACATGGCCCGCAAATGGATAATTAGGAGAAATTATGGATTTAGTGACAGGTTCATTGAATATACGAGGGGACTTTAAAAAATTCTCTGTTTCTAATGGATTATTGAAGTGAGGATTATGTACTAGAGAAGTAAACCCAAAAAGAACTTAAGCATCACGGTCCATATTTCCTCTAACATACTTTCTCCCTATCTCTCTGTCTTTATTTTTTCTTGCTTAACATTCGGGAGGTCACCAGTTCGATTCCGGGGCCGGCTACTGTGGTCCAAGTTTTTCTGTGGTTTCCTTGGATCATTTAGGCAAATGCTGGGGTAGTAATATTCCACAGATAGTCCTTCGATCCTCTTCTGTCCGTTTCAGGCTCTACGAATTAATTCCTGGAGAATTAATTCTTGGAGCAGTTTTCCCGAAAAAAATGGAAGTGAAAGTATTTCTGATTTTTTTACGAATTAATTTCTAAGAAATTCATTCGTTCTCGAAACGAAACTATTCCTGGTCAAATTCCTGCAAATGAGCGAATTAATTTCTGATGAAAATATAAAAGACGAAATAATTTCTAGAAATATTTTCTCAATTTGAAAAGACGAAATAATTTGTAGAAATATTTCCTCAATTTACACAATCAATCAATTTCTAGAAATTCTTGTAAGTAGACAAAAACGAATGCATCGCTATGACTGTTTGCGATTGAAAGGCCTTTTTAAGCAATGTAAAATGGATTGCCCTAGCGGGAGAATCAATAAAAGAAATAAACTTACCAAAAAAATTAACTTAACTTAACCTAACCTAACCTAACCCCCCCGCCCCCGAGAGTAATTACCGGTGTGTTTTCTTGTTGTGTTGATATATTAATTTTAGTTAGTCATTAAATGAGTTTTGAAAGGAAACTGGAAACAAACGAATTTATTTTTCAGGGATTGTTTCATTTGCAAAACGAAATAATTTCTGGATGTTTTGCTTTTTCAAAACGACACAATTCCTGAGAAATAAACTCGTTTATTTATCCAGAAATTAATTCTCCAGGAATTAATTCGTCCCACCTCCGTTTCATCTTTCTTCTCCCATTACCACTATTCCTAAATGAGGCTGAAGGGGACCTTCCCCCCTTCCCCCCGACTTTGCACAAGAGTGTAGGTCGGGGGGGACAAGAACGCCCCCCAATATTGGTGGGAATGAGTCACCCAAAAAATGTTTTTAGGGTGGCTACACAGATCCTTATTATTTTTATATAATGTGTCTACTTTCCCACCGTAAAAAAAAAACATTCCTCAACGTCTCTATTGTCAAATTATTATGCTTTAATTAAAGTGAAACCAGCAGTTTTTGTTTATTTTCAAGATTAATATAGTCTGCACCTTTAGGCTTGATCTTGGTATTTTTTTTTCGCTGGAGCGTCTTGATTTATGCAGATGAGGTTAGGTTAGGTTAGGTTAGGTTAGGTTCTTGTAAATGTTACTGTAAAACCTCAAACTTCGGCAAATCTTTACTCTCCAGTAGATTTATCAACTCTTAATGGTAAAAGTCTAAACCCAGGCATATTTTTTCGTTATTACTTTCTTAGATTTACACTACGACCTTCTTAAAATGGTTTAACTACCCTGGATTAAACTAGCTATTTAATATTAAATTTTTAATGGAAATTACCATTCAACTACTGATCGAAGCTAGCACCACAAGGAATTTTAAAACTTGAAAACCTTTTTAATATTCAAGTCGTCAAAGAGAGTGCTTTTTCTATTCAGGCCCTTTAAACTCGATTCACTTTTCAGTTTAATGGTTAAAGCCTCAAATTTTGATTTTTTCCCAAATTTTGAAATATGTATACACCATAAAATAGAAAATTCATTTTGGTAGACATTTTTTACTAACAATGATTAAACCCAAATCACCGTGTGTATCATGACCATTATATTTTCTATAGAAAAACAAGTAGTTTTATAAAAAAAGTGGGTCATTTTTTTTATATAATAAATCTAGCTTTTCATAAGTAAATTTTTTATGATGCAATTTAAATTTTTTAGAGGAAAAATAAAGCGAGGATTACTAATTTAAGCCCATACATGATTTAAAACATCCTGGTCACTTTTGTACAAATAAAACAAGATCTAATTCCACTTTTTTAATAGTATATTTTCTTTACAATTGTTTCACTAAACATTAACATCTTCAGAAGAAGTATTATTGTAACTAAGACTAGGCTGGTTCTGTATTTATATCTACTTTTTTCAGTGGGGGTAGTTGTTGAGAAATTGAGTTATCAGGGGGGAGTTATTTATATTTTCTATTTCATTTAGAACTAAGTTATTTTCATTTTTTACTTGTCTTTTTATTTCTCTGGTTTCTAATATATCTAACCTTTTTACCTATTCCCTTATGTGTAATATTTCTAAGTCGTGTTCTATATTAAATTTGTGTTTTTTATCAATTACGTGATTCATGAATGCTGACTTATTGTTGTTATTCCTTATGTGTTCATTAATCCTTTCATTGAATGTCCTACCAGCCTGACCTATATACATTGCTTTACACGTTCCACAGTTCAGGTTATATATTCCACTTTTTTTCATTTTTGGTGTTTATTAATATATTTCAACAAATTGTTATTCGTGTTAAAAGCTACATTAATATGTTTTTGTTTTAATTGTGTTGCTAATACATTTGATATACATAATTCAATTTGTCATCAACTTCCCCACTGAAAAAAGTAGGTATAAATACAAAAACAACCTAGTCTTAGTTACAATAATACTTCTTCTGAAGATGTTAATGTTTAGTGAAACAATTGTAAAGAAAATATACTATTAAAAAAGTGGAATTAGATCTTGTTTTATTTGTGCAAAACTGACCATGATTATGAAGTTCCGTAAAGTTTATGCCGACACAATAAAATATTTAAAAAATCCTGTAAGTAGAAATTTCATTTTTCCATTTATTTTGCAAAATAGTAAAAAAAGAGTTAAAAGCCAAAATTTTTACCATCATCTTTAGAGGGGCATAACCAATTGAACAAAGTTTTTCGGGATTAGAATCTTTTTTCCAATCTTGAATTTCTTAATATAGATTTTAAATTAAACCAGTTAAACTTGAAATACCCGGTATATTAAAGCTAACTTGTTTGTTATTTTCTAAAATGTCGTTAGTTTTAATTAGAGTCTTTAATTTACTTATTACCCCCTCTAATGACCAATTGTTGTACCTATGTCAGTTTAATGCACGTACTATACAACAAATATAAACTGGTTATTAGATTTACAGTTATCAACGAATCGTTTTTGTTTGATTGAATCTCTAAAACCCATATTGTCGAAAATATGAAATAACAATAGTCATTGGTCCTTAAGGACGACGAGAGGAAATGAGGTTAAAAATCCAATTTACGAAAGGAAGTATTCGACAATCTGTCATCGTTTGAGGTCAACGTACTCTAGGAAATTTATTTTTCCCATTTTTCGCGGTTAATCTGATCGGAATACATTTTTCACCGTAAGGAAGTAGGAAATGCGATTTCGACAGAGGATTGATTTCCTTTATAGTGTACGTGTCACCTTAATGTATTTTAAAAGCCTAATGATCCAAGCGGAAATATGACACCCTTCATTATCTGCTTGCCATGAGTAGTTAGCTAGACGTGTCCATCGACCTGAATACCAATTTCTTTAGACAAATACCTACCACTAGCACAATATGTCAATAAACGTTTCCATACTTTGTTTTCATCGTCAGAAAATGTTACATTGAGTATTAGATACTTTTTACACAAAATCACTGGAGCTTTAGCAGTGTATTCCTTTTTCGTACCTTCTTATTATTAACTAAATAAATCTAGCCTTTTTTTACCAATTTCATCATTATTTCGTACTCTGGTAAAAAAATGTGTTCCATATTTACTTTTTAATATTAAGGTCGAGGCATCTTCCTTTCATGGGAATATAACAGGAAAACATAACATGAACGAAGTGATATCTAAATGTAAAAATAGTTTAAAATTTTTATTGACAATTTTTTAAATCCAATTATTGAAAAATGAATAGAATGAATTACTTACAATTAGCTAAACAATGTGCAACAATAGCATAAAATACATCACATTCAAAAACATGATAAATAATGAGATATTCTGTGCTATTATGAAATAATTCATCATCAAATGGTGTTTCCCCGCATATTAAATAATTAAACATCAATCTAATTGGCTTTGTGTTACTGAAATTCCGCAATTGTAAATTAACGAACTGGATGGGCAGGTAATTCATTTCAAACTGCAAAAGCTGCAAAACAATTTTGAACACCTGCTTCCAGCGCATCCTTTAGTATGTTTGTTGGCTGTGACTATGTAACCTTTGTGGGTTGATTAATGATCCTGGAACGCCACTAAAACTGCTCTTGTTTCAGCTGCTTGTTTGTGAGCAGCTAATTTGCCAAAATGTATAGAACTTTTCGCGTTCCATACAGCAGTTTGAAAAAAGGAAAAACAAAGAACTCACCGGTTTTAAGTCCACAATTATGATTATAGGTGAATACCTTTTTTTTGTAAAGAAGGAAAAGTACGTACATGATTGCTATTGAAATATTCATTACATTTTCCTTTTGCAAGTAGAAAAGGTAAAAGCAATGTTGAGCAAATGCAAGACCAAGACAATACCAATGTAGTGTTGAGACTTGGTCTTAATCTTGGTTTTATTTATTTATTTATTTATTTATTTAATAGTATTTAGAATACTTTTTAAAGTTCTCATTTACAGTCATAATTTAAAGTTCAACAGTGTATAAAAAGCAAAGATTTTAATTACATATGATTATTTTTAACAAATTTCACACATTTTCTTTTAAATACAAAATAATTCTGTTCTATCTTAATATCATTTGTGAGCGTGTTAAATAATTGAAGAGCTTTATAGAATAACGATCTTTGCATTGCTGTTGTAATTAGCCTGAAGTTTTCTGCATTTCGAAGTTGGTATACCTAGTTGCATTTCACTGACGTATTTGATCTGGTCGCTTAGATATTCTGGAGCTCTACCATGTTTCATTTTGTGTATAAAACTGAGAGTATTTAATTTCAACCGTTGTTCGATATTTAGCCATTTAAGTGTATCAAGCATCACTTGTATTGATGTATATCTATTGCATTTTAGGATAGGCCGCATTGCTTTATTTTGTAACTTTTGTATTCTTTCAAGTTGTGCTTCATTGCAACATGTATACAGGGTTTTTCAAGTTGATGGGCTATTAGAAGTATATGAATTAGTAGAAGGAATTCAATTCTGAAACTTGAGCTCATTTGGTTATTGTTTATGCCGCTTCTTTTAAAAATATTTTCAAGTTTGATTTACATCCGGTTATACCGGAAGTCGATACCAACTTTGTTCTTTTAAATGGAATGGTATATTTTTTACACTGAATTCCAATAAAACGTGTAATTCTAAGGTAAGTTTGATAACCAACTTGCACACCTATGACGATCGGTTTCTAAATTAATTTAATTTATAGAAAAAAAATCGCTACCGCAACCCAAACTATAAAAAATCATAACTTCCACAAAATACTACTAAGAGTGTTGAAATTTTTACTAGTAATAGCTGAATATTAGTGCTAACGCCTTGACAAAATTGAATTAAATAATTTATACAGGGCGTTCAAAATAAAATTCTAAAATTGAAAAACTTCAAACACGAATTACTTCGTTTTTTCAAATGGCACCTACGATTTTTTATTTTTTCAATGGATTCCTTTTTTTATCCTCTTTCGATCTATATGGATACTTCCTATTTTAAGTAATAATTCAAAATTATTCCAAAATTTTCAAATAAAATAGGAAGTATCCATATGGATCGAAAGAAGATAAAAAAAGGAATCGATTGAAAAAATAAAAAATAGTAGGTGCTATTTGAAAAAACGAGGTAATTCGTGTTTGAAGTTTTTCAATTTTAGAATTTTATTTTGAACGCCTTGTATAAATTATTTAATTCAAGGCGTTAGCACTAATATTCAGCTATTACTAGTAAAAATTTCAACACTCTAAGTCGTATTTTGTGGAAGTTATGATTTTTTATAGTTTGGGTTGCGGTAGCGATTTTTTTCTATAAATTAAATTAACTCAGAAACCGATCGTCATAGGTATACAAGTTGGTTATCAAACTTACCTTAGAATTACACGTTTTATTCGAATTCAGCGTGAAAAATATACCATTCCATTTAAAATAACGAAGTTGGTATCGACTTCCGGTATAACCGGATGTAAATCGAACTTGAAAATATTTTTAAAAGAAGCGGCATAAACAATTACCAAATGAGCCCAAGTTTCAGAATTGAATTATTTGTACTAATTCATACACTTCTAACAGCCCATCAACTTGAAAAACCCTGTATATTATCGTTGATCCGAATTCAAAGTGAGGTTTTATTATTGTATTGTATATATTTATTGCTTTCATTATAGATACTTTGTTTCTAATTCTTCTTAGGAAACCAATCTTTTTACCAATTCTTTTATAAATCCTAGATATTTTATATTTTTTACCTTCTCTATAATTTCATCATTAATTTTAATTGCTATTTCGCTTTTTGTGTTTATTTCCAGCATTTTCGTCTTTTTCTCGTTTAGTTTTAATTTGTTCATTTTTAACTATTTATTAACATTATATATATCATATACCATATTTTCTTTACACTCTTCATTTGTGGACCCTTCTGTGTATATTAGTGTATCGTCCGCATATCATACATTTTCACATTTTTCCAGTATATTTGGCATATTATTAATGTATATGATAAACAGTAATGCACCCAGTATTGAGCCTTGCGGGACACCAAAATCATTTATTACTGAGTCAGATTTTATACCATTAACTTTAGTAATTTGCTTTCTTTTCTTCATATATGATTCAAACAACTTCAGTTCTTTGCCTTGGATGCCATACCTACATAATTTCCGAATCAGTATATTCCGATCAATAGGCTCAAACGCTCTTTTAAAGTCTACTTTTTTCAATGTTTTTCCAGCGGTTAATGACATAATTTACAGCTGTTTCACACGAAAATTTCTTTCTGAATCCAGATTGATATTTTGAAAACAAATTTTTATCTTCCATATACTTTTCCAATTGTTCTTTTACTTTTCACATGTTTTAAACGTATTTATGGGACGGAATTCTTCACATTTTAGTGTATTTGCCACTTTTTCAACTGGTGTAACCATAGTTTGCTTCCAATTTTCTGGGAACTGTCCAGTTTCTAATGATTTAATTATAATTTCGACTAAAATTTTTCCAATTATATGCCAATTATCAATAATAATTTTTGTTGATATTCTACAATAATCCGGTTTGTTTTTTAACTTTTTTACTACGTTTTTTAGTTCAGAAATTGTTATTGCACTAAATTTGAATCTTTGGTTAGTCATTGTTATTCGGTTGATATATTGCACATCTTTAATTGAGTCCGTTATTGCCTTAACACTATCTACGAAATATTCGTTAAAATTACTGGCTATCTCATTTAGGAACATTCATAGTTTTATTTTGGTCTAGAATATTGATGTTGGTCTAGTACTTTAAAACTTGGTTAATAGACATGTGTCTCGGTTTTGTCAGGTTAAACTAGGAAATTTAAACTTGTTAATAAGCTTTGTTTATGGTCTTGGTCTTTCCCCACAAACATTCCTTTTTCAACCACTTACAACCCTTTTTTCGCATTAAAAAGTAGCCTATGCTCTTACTCAGGCTCTAGACTATCTCTGTACCAAATTTCATTTAAATCGGTTCAGTAAATTTTAGGCGAGATTGTGTAGCATACAGACAGAGTTACTTTCGCATTTATAATATTCCGGGAATTCATTTTCATCGATTTTTCCATGAGAAGAAGATATTTTCCCGCAGTAAAACGTAGCCTATGTGTTAATCCAGGGTGTCAGCTAACTCCATACCAAATTTTATTAAAATCGCTCCAGCCGTTTAGACGTGAAGAAGTAACAAACATACACACTCACAAACTTTCGCCTTTATAATATTAGTGTGATGCGCTTTAGCCTTGCTATTTACAAAATACAAACTACTTGTTAATAATTCTTGCTCACGGTCTTGGCCCTGTAATTTTTTATTTTCATATTGGTTTTATGAGCACACCTATTGTTGATTTTGATATAACATCTTCAGTTTTGGTCTTGATCTGATCAATCATTGTATATCATCACTATTCTTTGTCTTTATCTTAGTAAAACATTTTCAATTTTAGTTTTAAACTTGGTATAATATTTTAAACATCTTTAGTCTTGATCTAGCATCTTTAGCTTAGTCTTAATATTAGTTTATATCTTGGGTCCTGGTCCTTATTTTGGTTTGTAGAAAGTGTACCTTGGTTTTGTTACCTCAATTTAGGCATATAAACTTAAGTTTGGGTAAGAATTTTGTAAAACTTGTTAATAAGTCTTGTTTAAGGCTTTGGTTGTTAATTTTGTTTGGTCAGAGCCATATGCTGGTGTTGGTCTTGGTATACTGTCTTTATTTATGGTCTTAATCTTGATCATGGTATAAAATCATTAGTATTCGTTTAGAATTTTTAGCTTTAATTTTGATCTTGGTCTATCAGCTTTAGCCTTTAGTCTTGATCTAGGCCTACTACCTTTAGTCTTAGTGTTGATCTTAGCTAGCATCTTGAGTCTTGGTTTTAATGTTTATTTATGGACAGTGAAAACAATAAAAGAAATAAATTTATAAAAAAATTAACCTAACCTAACCTTACCCAACCTAACCTAACATAACCTAACCCCCCCCCCCACAAGAATAATTACCGGTGTGTTTTCTTGTTGTGTTATTGTGTTGATATATTAATTGTAGTTAGTCATTAAATGAGTTTTGAAAGGAAACCGGAAACAAACTCAGGAATTGTTTCATTTGCAAAGCGAAATAATTTCTGGATGTTTTGCTTTTTCAAAACGAAACAATTCCTGAGAAATAAATTCGTTTATTCATCCAGATATTTATTCTCCAGGAATTAATTCGTCCCACCTCCGTTTCTTCTTTCTTCTCCCATCACCCACCCATTCCCTCTATTCCTAAATAAGGCTGAAGGGGGTCTTCCACCCTACCCTCCGACTTTGCACAAGAGTGTAGGTCGGGGGCGGGACAAGAACGCCCCCCAATATTGGTGGGAATGAAACACCCAAAAAATTTTTTGGGGTGGCTACACAAATTCTTATTATTTTTATATAATGTGTCTGCTTTCCCACCGTAAAAAAAAAACATTCCTCAACGTCTCTATTTTATTTATTCTTGTCAAATTATTATGCTTTAATTAAAGTGAAACCCAGCAGTTTTTGTTTATTTTCAAGATTAATATATTCTGCACCTTTAGTCTTGGTCTTGGTATCTCTATTCGCTATTTATTTATGGACAGTGAATATTGGTTTTGCTAATCTAATGTTAATTTAAAATATATAAACTTGGGTTTAAGTAAGAATTTTGTGAAACCCTTGTTAATAAGTCTTACTCGTGGTCTCAGTCTTGTTAAATTTAGATTGGTGTTGGTCTTGTGAGTACAGTTATTTCCTTATTTTGATCTTGGGGTAATATCTTTCGACTTTATCCTTGAACTTGATCTTGCTTTAGTATCCTTAGTCTTAATCCTGATCTTGGTCTAACACCTAAGATTTTAGTCTTAATCTTGCTGTTTGGATATTGTGTTTTGGTCTTAGATTCGGTTAAGATATATACTCTTTGATTGAGATAAAAATTATGTTAACCTTGCTAATAAATCTTATTTATGGTCTTGGTTTTGTTAATTTTGTTTTGAGCTTGGTTTTGTAAGCACTGTTATTCCTTGAGCTTGATCTGATCTAGCACCTTCAGTATTGATTTTAATCCTGATTTCCGGATATTTTGTCTTTTTCTTTGTTAGATTTCGGTGAGAAATTGTGAAACCCTTGCTCGTGATTTTGATCTTAGTCATGTGGCCACAGTGATGCCCTGGTCTTGCTCAATATTCAAGACCAAGACATGACAAAATTGCAAGGCCGGAAGTGATATTGTAGATGTTATTTTGTGAAGCTCAGTCCGAATTGGGGGTCTTGGTATTTTTTTTTCTCAATTGTTAGATTAGATGCTGTCTCAGAAAAGGCAAAAGTTGATATAAGTTACGTCGAAGGCGATTGCTTTTTTCATTTTTCTTCGATAACAACTTACAATACAAAAAGAAGGAATTATAATATCGCGTAGAAATTTATTTGTGGATTTATGTACTAAACAGTTTCGTACAAATTAATTTATTAATGTATACTGCAAAACACATAAGATAATGTTAAAAATAATCAATTCCACATTATACTGGTAACAAATTTATTTAACATAATAAGCAATTGTTAAGAATGTCAATATTTTAGGTATTCATTAAATCCGGCAACACTCTGGACAGCTATTTGAATGACTTACATCTTCATTTGAAGGAAACCTACACAATGATCTGAGCGATTCGAGCACTTCTTTCTTCCCTTCTGGTGTCTCCAACTTCTTGTCCATCTCCATAACAATTGCTCTAAGTTTTTCGGTCATTTCTGCACACATACCAAGACTACTTTTACTTCTGATCATTGGTATTTCAGTAACAACAGACGTAACGGAGAAAGCTTTAGTCGCGATACCTCCTTTCTTTTTACAAACTTTGACTCCTGATATGTTATATTCTTGGAAGAGCTCTTTACCGGATTCTTTACATGATTCGTTTGATGTTTCTCCATGGTCGTAATTTTGTACAATATTATCGGATAGTTTTTCAATACCGATGGCGCTTTTTTGAAACATATTACCACACAGTAGCTTCACATGGACAACTGAATTGTCATCAATTTCTATGATTCCTTGAAGTTCATCAGAACTCTCAAAGGTTGCATTGATGTGATGACGTTTGCCTTCAGCATCAGTCATTTCTACTTTTAATGTGGTCGTTGTCTGACTGCTGTTACATTTTGTTCTCACTATATGTTTAGGCAAACAATCGTGAGCTATTTTAAAACAATTTTCATTCAACTGCAGCTGTTCATCAACAGGCATTAGGAGTTCAGGTTCAGACTCTCTTTCAAAGGGCCTTTCAGGCAATTGTTCAATATTTTTTTCTGTCTTTTGTTCACTATCAGCGAGCGATAATTCGGAATTTCTTGGAATATTATTGTCTGATTTTAAAGAATCTAGAGGCGCATTTGTAGATAACGTTTTAGAACCGTGCTTGTTATCAGATAAAGAGTTTTCTGATTTTTGTTTGTGTTCTGCCAAGGGTTTTCCTGATTTCCAGTTAAATTTACGGGCGATGGCTTCGAGTTCCCTTTTTATGTTATTCATTTCTCTATGTACCGTTTCGTCCATAAAATTCGTTGTTTTCGCTGTATCTGAATATGTTGTGGTATTATTAGGGTCCATTTCAAGCTTTTGAAAAAATGTTAAGGAGGTTCTATTGGGTTCTGCTTGAGAATGGAAATCAGTTTCCTCTTTTATGGTTACGTCGCTGTGGAGTGTTTTTGACTTCAGTGTAGCGGATGATACCGATTTTCCTGATGTATGGCTTACTACCGAGATGGTTTTCTCAGACTTCTGGTCTCTATCTTCCAAGGATATTTCTGATTTTTGTTTGATATTAGTGACATAATTCACAATAAATTCTTGATTTTTGAATGATTTTTCCGATAAAGAGTAATCGTAGGAATGTATTTCTGGTTTTTTTCTGACTGTAGTGGAAGAGTTAAACGATTTTTTCTCGTTCTCTGACGACGAAGATTGTTTCTGTTGTTTAGTGCTTTCTATAGATTTTGAAGATTGCTGCCGAGAAGCAGAGCTTCTTTGTTGACTCCTAGCAGACTCAGTAGATGATCTATCCGACTTCTTTGATGAGCCAACTTTATTCTTTTGGTTAGATTTGCTACTTTCAGAGCTCTTTTTATTATCACTACTAGATGATCTTCGAGTACGATTATCAGTACTTTTCTCGTTTAACTTTCCTTCATTCGATTTCGATTCGTTTGATTCATTAACAGTGGAGAGTAGATCAAAACTTGAAACATTCTGTGATTCCTCCACGTCAGGTTTTGCTGAGGGATTTTGGTTAACGTCTCCTTCTTCTTCTTCTTCTTCTTCCCTTTCTTTTACTTCCTCCTCCTTTTTGTAAGATCCAGAGATTCTTTCTTCAGACGTAAGTTGTGAAATATCCGCATGTTGTATAGTAGGTGCTTCATGAATTTCCGCAGAAAATGTAATGTGTTTACTTCTACTCTGCAAATCCAGCAGTTGTAGAAGCCCAGCCATCTCATTAGATTTAAAACTTGCATTGATATTATCAATAATCGCTTGGTGTTTGTTCCTTATTGCTATAATGCTTTCTGATTTATGTTTCATCAACCCACGCAAACATTTAAATGGCTTAACTAAAGGACAAGAATGCGGAAGCGTTTCTGATTTAGAATCGTCTTCCTTGGGTAATTGCTCTATACAAGTGGTATTATTGCTTCCAATATATTTTTCAGGCAAATCAGTTAGTTTGTCGCTTGTCTGCGTGGCAAACCGAATTTCAGGTTGCCTCTTTAAACTGCTGCGTAGCGAATAATCTGAGGAGGTGGTTCTAAATATCGTCTTGACATTTTCGGCGCAATCTCTAAGGACGTCAATCACAGAACGCATTTCTTTATGTTTTGGTTTGGATGTGGGTGCACCCTGATCCACAGTTTGAACATACGTTTCCTTTAGTTCAACCTTTGATTCTGGTGGGTCGTTTGTTTGAGTTTCTCCTTGTGTTAAATTTTTCATTTCTAATGGAGGATCGTAGTGAACTTCTTGCTCCTTCGGGGCAGAGAAACAATAGAGTTGCAAAACCATAAATAGGGGTTATTTATCTGAATTAAATACTCTCTGAAGATAGAAAATAGTAAGAGATTTCTAGACCGTAAGTCTCCCTGTATTTTCTTATGCAATTTACAACACTCTGACATCACAACCTTGCGCAGTCGACTACTTTGCACAGTGGCCATCCATCTACCAACTGTTGTTAGGGCTTTCTCGTGTACTCTACTCCTCTGTATCTTGGTGCTTTTTTCTCACAATTGTTGTCCTCTTAGATGTTTTAATCCGACACCGTTTGTTGTATCATTATTGTTATCTGAATAAAGTTGAAGTCGGACTGAATCAGAGGTGAAAGATCGGCGTTATTGGTAAAACCGACGCGTTGCCGAAGCTTTAACGAAGGTGGCGGATATCAAAGAAGGCTGCTGACTACGCATGGCTATGATGTCAGAGTAAAATCGGTGAAGTAAATTGAAACAAAATCACCCAGAGATATTTCTGTTAAAAAGTTACTTCTACAGGAAATAAATGGAAAATAGATGAGGCTGTTGCCATGTCATACCCTCGTTTCAAGGTGAGGCCTCAGTTTATCAATTATGACCAGAAGGTGCTTTATTTGTAATTCCTGCCCTTTAACGATCTTTGTAAGGTCCTTTATATCCTGTAAGTATTCTTCTTTCTGCTCTAATATTTCTAAAATTTAATGTAAATAAAAGTATCTATAATGAGCCAATTTAATATTCAAGAGATATCTTTGCCAGTTAGAGACGATTCCAAGGATTATATTATTGAAAGAATTTTAATGGAGCCATTTGAGTAGCTCATAGGAGAGATTATTACCTGTTAGTTTCTTATCAAATTCAGCTTCAGCGGCTCTAAGTTTCCATTTGTGATGCTTGTTTGAAATTATTTTCTCTGTATTATCATTTAATCTTAATGATTTTTCGTCGAATCTCTGACTTACATCGGCCTATAAAACAAATTACAACTCAACTCATTTTAATTTTGTTCAATTGTTCATTTGAAAATACTTGGTGAAATAAATTCAGTAACTTTTATACTTTTATCATTTAGTCGTTTACCTTATATTCACTAGTCGATCGAAGAGATAATTCAATTTCTAACTTTCCTCTATCAGTGTTCTCTTTTTGCAACTTATTTCCTAATGCTTGTAATTGTTCTTCAAGTTCACTCGCCAAACTTCCTTTCTAAATCAAACCGATTTGTCATTAGAAGTAGTTTGGGGAGAAAAGTGAGTGCTGAGCAACAAATTAGGTACGTAATCAAAATTACACTTTTAAATACAGAGATTTGTGCATTTTTTAATGGAAAATACTAAGTAAACAAGGAGTGAAGGTTTTGATCCCATTTGATCTCATCAGCACGCCATAGGCAGTCTCTATTCACCATCTGCTGGTAAAATATTTTCATTTTTATGATCGCCTTACAACAGACATGTAGTTAAACAAAATTAATTAAAACAGTGTTCAAAAAATCCAATAAGATCAAAATCGCAATCAATGACGAGTATATTTCATTTTTTTGCTCATAGGGATCTATGAAAATTTATTTCAAAATTCAAGTTAAACTTAGAAAGTACTTAATAGTACAATCAAATACCTTTTTGCAGAGGACCAGTCCACTCTTAGACCTTTGGGAACTAAATATATTCGAGTCACTTAACGATACATCACTTTTATCATTAGAGTGCCTTTCGTACATGAATTTCTGTAAAAGCAACTCTCTCTCCTGGAGAGCTTGTTGCAATTGCTCAACTTTTTCTGTCAGCTGTCTGTTTGCCAGGAAGAGTGTATGAAGTTCTTGAGTGTATTTCGCTTTTTGTTTGTGAATAATTGTTAACAGAGCAAGGCCGTCGGAGTTTGCTGTTTCTAATTGTCTTTCCAAATATTCGTCTAAATGCACCATGAGAATTTTTTTTAATTAAATATGTAAACTAATTTTTATAAATATAAAATCATGCTTGCTTCTAATTAATAATGAAAATCACGAGTATTTATCATCAGAGATGCAAAGTACGTAGAATCAGGAGGGATATTTTATTATTCTAACTAATAGGAATTATAGACTGTGGTGTTGACTTTTGATGGTTGGATACTTTATCGTGCTAAACAGCAGAGGAAGAGTGTCGCAATATTTTATGTTAAACAGTGAAACTATTTCTATATAATATATAATGTTTGGGGTAATTGTGAACACGGCTTTATCAATATAATTTTCATTGGAATTTACGTTTGAAATAGAATTGTTCACTTTTGCCCCATTAAAAACATTTATAAAGCCAGTACAAACAAGATCAGTGGTGGTTTTACTGTAGGTGCATTTGTTCAGTGAACTCCTTTAATATTAAACTAGTTACACCATATAATTTTATCCTTTTAATATTTATTATATTATTGATGATTATCGTATAATATACATCTCTTTTACCATTTCATAGTTCATAGTTACAAAACACCAACCCATAACCCATAGAAAATATTTTAATTTTTGTTGTGTCGCTGACGACTTTACCTAACTTTTTTGGTTCATGTTTGATTCTGAACATATCACAAGAGCGATACTCCGTGTGATGTCCATGTGTTAGACAGAGAGGCGTCGGACGCGTGAAATGGAAGAAAAAATACACTCAACATACAGCGTTCAGGTGCACTGCACAAGAAGCCGGAATAATGTCGTGCTACGTCGGCACGGGTACCCGACAGTCTGCCAGGGTTTTGCAACTTCGGTTAGCCTGCCAGCCTGCCACCTGGTGAAAATGTCCAGTACGAGTCATTTTTAAAGGCTCTGGAAGCTAGTGTTGGTAGGAACCGATAGTAAAAAAATTATGTTCAGAAGCATGTTCAGATTTCAGAGTTCAAAGTCCACTAATTGTAAATGACGCACAATTTATTGCACAATACGTGTTAATTAAAATATTACGTAAATGATGGGAGTCGTGTTCGGTAAAATATATTAAAGAAAATTCAAATAATTTTCAAAATCGTTTCGAAATAAAGAAAAGGGGTCCACCTCGCCCAAAACTACAGCTGACACAAGAGTGTACCTTAAAAAATAAAAAGTTCAAACGTGTGTTTAAAGTAGAACAGTATAAAAAAACTTCGTGGTTGTGTGGGTGTAATAAATTAAACGCATTATTTTGCTTTCCGTGCCTGATTTTTGCCGGTAATCCTGTTGAGTGTGTTTGCTTATTCAAAACATAGACGAATGGATTTCCTGTATAAGTAAACGTAAGGTTTTTATTTATTGTGTTATTAAATGCCATAAGTATTTGTTTCTCCTAAAAATATTAAAAATCTTCGCCTGCGGTGCATTTACAACATCGTGAAATACGCTTCATGTTCTGATATTACCTGCATGTTATTAACTTGTGAACCCCCTTCGTATTCGACCACGAGCCGCCACTGGTTCTTTGTCGTTATAACCAAAAGGTCTTTACAACCAAAGTCGTTATAAATGAAATCCACTGTATATATATATGGAATTTCTGTACCTACACAAATTGGAGTAACTTAAGTTTTTTTTGCAAAAAAGAATCAGAATTTGCATATTTAACATAGGCGGGGAGCCGATGACAGTAAAACTGCACTTATACGGATTCTGAAATGTAGCATAGGAATGAAAAGTATTTAATCATAGGTACAACATAGGGGCCCGGTATGCGAGGGTTTATCCTGGCAGAAATATTTTTTATAAATTTTTATTTTTTTAATATTTATAAGTAATTTGACCTTTTATGGAAATTAATTTATCAAAGACCATATTATTGGAAATTTTATTTATTTTCAAAATAAATGGGTGTGCCAAGGTTTATCCTGGCAGAAAAGTCTGTCACACCACTTTATATTAAATTATAGCTTCAACCCTAAAAACTAATACCAGGAAGGAAAGTAAACGTCATTGATTTAAATGTATTGCTGGAAAACATTAATTTATTTATAAAATTCAGCATTTCATTTATTCATAATTTTATCAATTTCTATTCATTAGTTATTTAATAAATGCAGGAACAAGAGAAATAAACAATGAAGGTCACACGATTAAGCTACATCATATATTATTACAATTAGTCAAAGATTTACTCAGAATCATCTATATCATCACATCCATAACATTGACTTCTTTGAGATTCTAGATCTTCCTCCTCATCATTATTTTCTTCATCCTGACAATTTTGAACAATTTTTTCAACAGTAAGAAGAGCTGCCTGGTCAATATACGATAATGGTTCTAGTTTATTTTTCTGACTAAGTTGCCAACCACACGCTGTCGTGTCGGGTCTAATGTAATGCACGATTGTTCGGTTGCATTTTGCCACATTGCATTTATAAACGTTGTTTTTAAAAATTTTTGTTATATATTGCTGGAATTAAAGTTTATCATGCCCTGATAAAATCTATAATTGTTGCTGGTACTAGTGAAAAATTTTATAAATAATTCGAATCTCGCCTTATTAACACTGTTATTATTGATTTTATAAAGTTCATTAGTAAATTTTTGAAGTATATCTAACTGTTTTTTCTTCATTATAAATATCGTCTGGATCTGTGAGATGTTGAAAAACATGTTGGTATTCTTCGCTTTGAGTTAAAAGATTATACGCCTTTATTTTCCTTTTACGTACGAACGCTACAGTGTAGTCGCTCCCTGTAAAGGCATGAAAACCTGGAAAAGCTCGGCAAAGTGAAGAACCTAATTTTTCAAATCATAGATGACATAGACTGTACTTTGTGTCAAAAATAAAAAACAGGACAGAAACATATCTCAAAATGCTCCATTTTCTTAATTTGGAAGGGTTGAAGCTATAATATATAAAGTGGTGTGACTGACTTATCTGCCAGGATAAACCTTGGCACACCCATTTTTATTTGAAAATACATAAAATTTGCAATAAAATGGTCTTTGAGAAATTAATTTTCATAAAAGTGCAAGTTACTTATAATTATTTAAAAAATAAAAATTTATAAAAAATATTTCTGCCAGGATAAACCCTAGCACACCGGGCCTATGTTGTACCTATGATTAAATACTTTTCTTTCCTATGCTACATTTCAGAATCCGTATAAGTGCAGTTTTACTGTCACCGGCTCCCGGACTAACAGAAATTCACTTAAAACCAAACAATGACCTAAATTAATCATATAGGCGCCTAAATTTAATCTTCATCTAAGATAAATCGAGCTTCAAAGTCAAACTTCCAAAATCGTTCACAATTATCCCACCTGACCCTATTTTTTATTTAGAAAGCCATTTTCCAAAATAAAACATCTTATTTATATTCAGAAAATGGTTAAACCGATTAAATTGGAAGGGCTACTTGGGTGGGTCATTACATTCAATGTAGAAGTAGGTATCTTTAGAAGTATTAGCAAAAATTGAATATTAAAATAAATACCGAAAAAAAAATAATAATATGTGTATAGGAAATTCATTAATTAACTATGTAGTATGCCATGATCTGAATATGGTCTAAATATGAGAAGGGTAACCTATTTTTATTTAATATTCTGGAAGAAGTTTGTCGACCACAACTCGAATTCACTAGATCTCTTTCTGCGTATATGCATACATATAAGTACCCACATACATTATTTATGTAGGATAAGTTTTTTATGAATGATAGGCCTGAGTTTGGTGCACATATACTCTATGACCGTTATAAGATTAACGATTGCAGAAACCAATTTATCATCGTTTGTCTTAATCCATCTGTTTTAAAAAAGCAAATATACATTCACGAGTCTGGAAGACTGTGTCAACAGTAATTTTACCCTTTCAAATTATTCTAAAGGAAAAAGATCTATATAGTACGTGTGACAGTGATAAAATAGTGGTGCATACAACTTATTACGTAATTAAACTCAAAATATGAAAGTTATAGAAAAAGTACTTAACAATTTAAAAAGGCGAACAAATATTTTAGGAAGAAAAATACCTATATCGTTTGATGAGATATTAGAGAACCTAGTTTTATATTTTTCATCTATTTCTGTCGGTTTTATCACAAAAATAATGGAGAGTATTCGTTCTCGTTTGTTTCTTTCCTTTTTTTTTTTTTAAATATTCTCGTTGCACTGAAAGCACATACATCTAAACTTAAATCAATGGATTCGTTCAATTGGAATGCTGCCAAAATTGCAACCTGCAAATGGCTACTTTCGAACTAGAAGTTAGATATGAAGCCCAATATCGAGATCGCTATATAAATATTCTTCGTCGAAAACACAAAACATATGGGCGTTGTTCGCAGCAATAAGAATTTCAACAATAACGTTGTCTGGAAAATAGAAAATGGGAAAACGTAAACATTTGAAAAAATACTAGAATTTATAAATAGGGCCATGAGTAAATTAAAAAATTAATGTAAGCTTAAAAACTACCCTTAACACTAATTATTCCCCAAAACACATATGTATACGGGAAATTTTTAAAAAAGTTTTAGAGAAACATTGACTGATCTGGTTGGATACTTTTAAACTCTCGTGAAAAAAAATTTTGCTGTTTCCCCACCTCTGCAGTCCAGATTTGACTACATTATATTTTACAAAAAGGGGCAAAACAATTTTTAGAAAACTGCTTCAATCATCAAGAACCTAATTAACTGTTGAATACTTTTAAGAAAAGAACGTTAAAGAAGGACAAATTAGGAGCATTTTACAAAAATGCGCTGCTTCCTACAATTTGTAGCCTGAATTTCTGAACGACCCTCATACACGTTTATTTATGTAGAATGTCCTGATTGACTAAAGAGAATTAAAGGTGTTTAAAAATATAAATCCTTTGAAAATACTTGACAAATCCGGGATCAAAAGTCCTTACAAAACATGCGGACGACGAGGATGAAATTAAAATTAATAGTAATAAATGAAAAATATTGGTATGTAAAGTAAATTTGAAACGTAAAGTTGGATTTAGATCTATTACAAAAGTTTAATTTTCCATTCAGAAAATTTATGACTAGGATGGTTAATGCTGTAGATTCATAGCAGGTAGGTCCAACCAGTCTCTGGAGCCGAAAAGATTGTAAGGGGTTAGACAAGAGCTCAAAGTTAATATGACTAAATAAATTTAAAAAGATTGCATCCATAGACGTTGTAAGTATAGACCAAACATGAGCCTCGGCTGCTTGCCAGAAATTACAAAGAGAGAGACTGCTTTGGGAGGAGTTGCTGTCTCTCTCTAACTGTGCGCTGGAGGAGGAAGAAGAGGAGGAGTTAAGTTAGCGTCGTTAGCGAGCGGTAGCAGATGAGAGCTTACTGTTCTCCCCTCCGCCGCACAGTTAGAGAGAGACAGCAACTCCTCCCAAAGCAGTCTCTCTCTTTCTAATTTCTGGCTACATTTTCATACACGGTTTGTCGGGACTGTTCGGTCTATGATTGCATCGAACTTAATGTGTTTGATGTCGCTGAATACATCAAAGTAAAGTAAAATATTTAATCACAAAGGAAGAATTAAATCCATCGCCTGTTTGCGAGATTACTTTTGGGAACATAAAAATTATAAGTCACACTCAACATTTAAAGAATTTATAAGGAAATTTAGAATTCTTGGCCAAAACGTAGTGACATATAAATAATAAATAAATATGAAAAATATATGTACATGATACGTCATAAAAGAAAAACGTGACGCCTTTTTTGTTTTCGTTACCCATATATCATATAAATTGTTAAAAGATGAAGTAATAAAATGGGGTGGTGTATACCTATTTTGTTTTTCTGAAGAGGCACGTTTACCACGCCATCATCCGCCATGCATTTAAAGTACTTTTCCAAATGTTCACCGATGTAAAGTCGATTTTCTATTCTTTTTTGTTCTTCCTTTATTCGTTCGAATTCCTCTTCTATTCGAAATTTGTCGAATTGAATGCTTGCGAGAATGTTGCAATTTATTCGCTGATCAGCGGGCAGAGAGTACACCTGCTCCACTGATGAATAATTAAACAAGTTTTAATTAAATTCGGAAACCACGCAATTTTCTATTGAAATTTTGTTTTCATTGATTTAAACGATAAAACCGTGTTACAGCATAATAGAATGTTTAACGATTTATTATTTAAGCCATGAGTTAACAAGTTGTTAGAAGCTTAACGCTTCCCTATTATATTATACACAATAAGATAGGGTTAAAAGAACTAAATGGCTCTTATAAAATTTAAGCTTTCGAACGAACAGTGTTGATAAAGAATGCTTAAATACGAGGGCGGATCGAATATAAACGAGCCTTTTTAAATTGAGCGCCGGATAGTTGTTCAAGTCGCATACGGGCGTTAGCAACTTAAAGTGGGGATATTAGGTGACACGGAAACGACTCGTCGTATTGGTGTGTTTGCTTGGTTAGTAGCTATCACAATAAGTGAGAAAGAGATGCATAGCAACGGTGCGCAACGGATTATTATTAAGTTCCTTACACGTGGAAACGTGAAACCAGCTGAAATTTTGCGCAGATTGCTAGCGCAGTTCGGAAATGAAACGCTTTCGTGGCAACGGGTAAAAGTTTGGTGCAAAGAATTTAACGAAGGGCGTAATCGTGTCGAAAATGTAAATCATCCTCGTCGTGCGCGCACCAGCATATCGGCGGGTAACATTGCACGCGTTAAAAACCTTATTGAAGGGGACCACCACGCCACTGTGCTTCAGATATCCGTTGAAATTGGCATCAGCTATGGGAGTGTCCACACAATCATAACGAAAAACTGGGGATTCTGAAAAATTTCAGCTCGTTGGGTCCCAAAGTTGCTGAGTTAAGATCAAAAAGCTGCTCGAGTTCTCATCGCAGCTTTAACGCAGGCCCAAATCAGTGAAATGCACTAGACTCATCGGAGCACTATTTATATAACCCAAACTTATCCCCTCATGATTTCCACATGTTTGGGCCCCTCAAAGAATAACTAGGAGGCGAGCTATTTTGGACTGATGAACATGTGAAGGTGTTTGTGCGCAACTGGATAGACTCCCGCCCTGTTTTTTTTATGAAAACGAGATGAAAAAACTACAATCCGTTAGGAAAAATGTATAATCAAACAAGGGGGATGTTTTATGAACAAAGGTTCGTTTATATTTGATCCATCCTCGTATTAGAAAACTCAAAAAGCTTCCACGAGTAGAGGTAGTTCAGTATTTCAGTCTGAATTAATCTATTCCTAAAAAACCAGGAGACCCTTTCGGTTTCTAGCTAGATGAACCAAATTCAGCCTTATTGTAATTTCTACTGACCTATACGATTCCTCTCCTCTTCGATGCTAAGTATTTTGTCACAAGAATTCCGAAAATGAAACATTTCCCTCCGAAGTGTCAATAATGAAAAGTAGTTCTTCTGTAAACATTCGTAATACGACGTATTACCAAGTTTCCTCGACATCGAACGCATCACCATCGAACTGGAATGTTTCCCATCGTCCTTACTAGACTGCAAAACTTTTGCCATTTCTTGAATAACCGCATCCTGAGTATCCAGAATGTCGTAAATGTTCCCTTCTACCTCTGCCATGTGCTCATGCAGTTGCATTAATGTGGTTTTCACACCTTCCTGTTTGCAAAATCGTTTCATCGCCAAATTCAAATTAATGTTATCTTCTATTACATATGGATCACACTGGAACAAATTTATGTTCGACAAATACTCAAACGCATTACTTTTAATATTTAATTAAATTATATCTATTCATTTCTCGTTAAGATAAAGTTTGTTTGAGAGGAATTCTATCCTTTAATGATTTTTGAGAAGTTGATTCAAGTGATAGATGTGTATTTTGACGTATTTCATGTGGATTTTCTTTAGCTCTTACGTAGTTATTATCATAACCTTATATCAATCGGTATCCAAATTAAGCAACGTTTACTCTGGCCAATTCTTGGATGGGCGTAGTATGGAGCAGAGTATGTAGATGATACTAATAAATAAGTGGTGGAAAAAATAGAGAAAAACCAACAATCTATCAGAAGGTAGGCGTATTCAGAGTTTTTGTTGTTTAAGAAATGTTACATGTAACACCAAAATTAACAAGTAACAAAACATTGTTATTAAAAAATTTTCAATAATCGACAAAGTACACAATGTTTATAAAAAAAAACCTAAAATATAACCCCTTGACATTTTGTTTTGTTTAATGTAGTAACTCAAGGATGCTCCTATTATTTTAGTCATTTTTGAATTCTCTCAATTTCACCCCAAAATAAGTTTGTATTCTAGAATTAAATCTGTCAAGTTTAAACTTTTTCGATAGTGCTAACACCTACCACTAAGCTATTGAAGATTTTAAACGTAAATTGCGTAGATTTCTCATTTTATTTTTCCTTTCACTGCTTAAAATGAGTAAAAAAATATTCAAATTTATAAGCTTAATGAGCGTATTTCCTCTAAAATATAAAAAATACAAGAAGCATAACAATTATAATATTTAACGTATTTAATTAATGAATAAAAATGATTAATGTGTGGTATTTTCAATATTTTTTAGCTATAATTAGAAAAAAGGGTGAGGCAGGGATGTAAAAATGTAAAAGCACGCTGTTGTTCAAAATTTATGTAAGCGATTTAGAGAAAGAAATGAGTAAGGTAAAATAGGGAGGTATAATGATAAGGAGAAAGAAGTTAATTGCGACTAATTTTGAGGCAATGATCATGAAACTTTAAGGAAAGTATTTGGAAAAGGGAAGGCTATAATTAAATGGCGAGAAGGCAAAGTGAATAGAATTTGAGGAAACCAAAGGAAGTAAGGATAGAAAAAAAAAAGAAGTAGAATGCAAGAGAAGGGTGATAGAGAAAGTGAGAAAGTTGAAGGATGTAGATATTTGAGATATACTATGGAGGAAACCAATAATGATAATCACACTAATATTATAAAGGTGAAAGTTTGTGTGTGTGTGAGTGTGTATGTTTGTTACTTCTTTACGTCTAAACGGCTGGAGCGATTTTAATAAAATTTGGTATGAAGTTAGCTGACACCCTGAATTAACACATAGGCTACGTTTTACTGCGGGAAAATATCTTATTAGTATTACCATGGGAAAACCGATGAAAATGAACTCGCGGAATATTATAAATGCGAAAGTAACTCTGTCTGTATGCTACACAATCTTGCCTAAACTACTAAGGCGATTTACTAAATGAAATTAGGTGCAGATAGTCTAGAGCCTGAGAAAGGACATAGGCTACTAAATGCGAAAAAAGGGGTTGTAAGGTGATGAAATAGGAAAGTTTGTGCGGAAATTCCGTAATTTTTGAAGATAGAAGCTTGAAACTTATTTTTAGGCTTTTGATTAGATATAAATAAATACGACATTCAATGTTTGTAAAAATTTTACCCTAAAGGGGATAAAATTAGCCGATGAAAGTTTTTGTGTAATGACGTCGTCCAAATGCTTACGGTCCAGAAAATTAAAATATTAAGTGTAAAAAGTTAGAGGTTTTGTTTATTTGGATCAATAAAAGTAGTTGAATACGCTATATATACAAACTGTTGTATACTATAATAAAACTATATTAATCTATAATATTATAAATGCGAAAGTAACTCTGTCTGTCTGTATGTTACGCAATCACGCCCAAACTACTGAACCGATTTAAATGAGAATTTAGTACAGAGATAGATAAGTAGATATAAAGCTAGAGGCTAGAAACTTATTTTTTAGGCTTTTGATTAGATATAAATACGACATTTAAAGTTTGTAAAAATTTTACCCTAAAGGGGGTAAAAATAAGGAATGAAAGTTTTTGTGTAATGACGTCGGTAAATAGGCTTACGGCCCAGAAAATAAAAATATAGAACAAAAAAAATTTTAAATGCTACCGAAAGTCACTATTCCCGGGCATAGCTAGTATACAAATAAATATTCAAGTGGCAAAGGCTATATTAGAAAGGATTTAGGGTAAAAGGTGTAACGTTAATTATAGGTGACTGGTATAGAAGAAATGCAAAAATTGCAGTACAGTTTTATCCGGGATTGAAATTTGGGAGTAGAGGGAATGTGTATATAAAAAGCATATAAAGTGAATTCTGCGTTTGGATAAAAGTACACCTAATAGTTACTAAGAAGGGGAAAAAAATGCGGTTAAACAGTTGAAAAAAAATTAAAAGTGGAGTAGTAGGATACGAAGAAAAGATTGGGAGTTTGGAAGAACGTGAGATTAGAAAAGAGTATTGGAGAAAAACATACTAAATATAGGGAGACAAAATAGATATGAGAAGGAAAGAGAGCAAGCACTTAGAGAGTTGAACATAGATCAAGGGCAGCTAAATGGGTGGAATAAGGGGGATAGGTACCTACTGTTAAGAAGAGATGTGTAAAAATAATTAGACACAAGTTTTAAAAAAATCATAAAATCGAAATATTTGTTGGAATTGAGAAATTTACTATAGAAAGACTGACAAAGTGAATTTACTACCACAGTATTTAGGAGGGGGCGGGGAAATAAGTATCATTGCAAGTGAAAAAGAATACAACGGAACCAAATATTGGATAAAAGAGAAAGAAGGCAGAGGGATTTCTTAATTTCCATAATTTCCAAAATGATGATATTTTAATAGAAATTAATAAGAAATCATTCTTGTTGCTTATTTATTTCCTTTTATACAATTCAACTTTATAGAAATATTAATCAAGAGTGTTAAAAATAAAATTTTTTGCACTCTTAATGGATTATTCTTCCCCACGTCAATATTTTTAATGGAATTGTATACTGATGATATTATTAGACAATCTGTGTAGCTTCTATGTGACAATTCATAAAATCTAAAGTATAAAAATTCTGCAATAGTATCACAATTAGTCGTAATTCCTTTTTAGAATTTACTTATTCTGTTCTGTTTGACTTTAATATTTATAAACCATATTTTGTATATATTTCAAAAAAACAATGCTATGAATCCAAAAACTGTAAATATTCATACATTTATCACCTTAAAAACTTCTATAAGCATGTTAAACAACAAAATTGTTAAGAATTTTTAAATTTTTTTTCACATTTTATACGAAATATGCACAGAAATTGTATTTACGTATATTAACGAACAATAAATAAAAAACTTGGAAACAAAACTATGATTTACGTTTAAATTTTCCAAAACTTATCAAGAGTATAAACGTATAAACTTGGCAGAGTTCTTTTTTCTACAAAAAGAACTATCGTTGGGATAAAATAAAAATAAATTAGAAATAATCAAAATAATGGTCATCTGAATAAATACCCTGTATTAGTGACGTTAAGGTTCCCACTACACGGCGAAAACAATCATGAAAATATTGCTAGAATTCTAGCAAACATGACTAAAAAATCTGTCAATTATATGGACGACCAGACGCTCAAGAAGATTTTACTGGAAATGTCTAGTCAATCTACGTTCGGTGTTGAGACTGAATTCTAGTAAAATTGACTTGATTAGAAAACATTTTTTACAGTTCTTATCACTACTTTTACTAAACTATTCTCATTCTAGTATTTTTTTCTTAACGACACGATAAAATAATCGAGAGGTAGAGAAAAAAAGTCTGGACTTATTTAACTTGATTATTCTAATACTAATTATTATTAGAAAGAATGAAAAATTGTTTTATACCACCAAGTACATTTTATGAGAATTCTAGTATTATTTACTAGAAAAGTTTTGCTTGACTCAAGTAATAAAATCATGATTATTTTTCTCCGTGTTTCAGGATTTTTTGCGACGTTATTTTCTAGTTAATTCTAGTTGTTACTTTAAACTGCACTTCAGTAAAAGAAATTTAAGTACGAAACTATTTTATTTTAAACAGTTTTGCGTTGAAAGTTGCCCTGTCCTTCCCTTGGGTTATTTGTTACCTGAAGTTTTCACTAAGATCCTTCAACGATTTGTTGTGATCCGTTTTCGTTCAAACAATCTATAAGTAAGTGAATAAAACACGAGTTCCTTTTGATAGTCTTAAAGCTTAATTAATCAATGAACGTTTTTGACGTCTCACGCTTCAGTTTTATTTGAACGATTTCTCCCAGTTCAGACATTCAATTAAGCGTAGTATCTTTTAACAAAAGGAACGAATATAGATAAAAGCTTCTAAAATTGATGGGCGTCATTGTTAATCGCCCAAGTCGTTCTGCCTGTCAATTTTCGAGAACAAATGGTGAAAATTTGCTAACAAGTTCTTTAAAAGCGATCCTTTTTTTTTAAACTAAGTTAACAACTTCAGCGGACCTGTCGATATGTTAAAACGTATGATAAATGACCTTACCGTCTGAGAAAGTGCCTTTATGGTGGAATTATTAAGAGTCTTCTGAAGATAAAATTGTAGTTGGACCTTCTGATTATGAACTTTGTTTTGCAGATGAGAAATGTACTTGTTTTTCTGGTCGATTAAAGCTAACAGTGTTTCCGAAATCGCCATTTCATCAAACTCGTCATGTTTAAGAATAGAGTGAAAGGAATCGGTTTGTATACAACCCTCTTTCGTAAGATTATCCATATCTGAGAAACGCTCTGTACTATTACTGTTTTTTTCGGCAATTCGTACGACGAACTTTTTGAATAATTCAGAGTTTTCACCATCATATGGGGACAAAGGTTCATCTCCCTTTCCTGAATACTCGTCCGCTCTACTACTTATATCATCGTCAATTACATCTTTGAATGAAACACTTTTGATACTGGATGACCTTCTACCAACACAAGACCAATTTGAGTTCGATTTGATGCTATTAACTGCGGATTTAGCAAAATTAAACTCGATTGCTTTGTCAGAGGTACAGTTCTGAGATTCGGCAAGTTCTGTTTCTTCATTGATTGGTACAGCAACAGCAAATACGTTTTTCAATCCTTTTTCTATTACGTCTTTTAGCTCAACCAGGTTGAATCCTTCGAGATTTTCTAGATTATTTATAATGCTGTCGTAGTCACAATTTGAATCGTTTGAGTTGGGAGCGTCGTCGTTAGGAATTGCGTTTGAGGACATTTTTAAATTTAATGAGATTACTGGATAATTTGGCCAACGAAAGAAAATTATTAAGTCAAAAAAGAAAGAACAAAAAGATTTAGGTGAAACTTTACGTCAAATATTGACAAGTGAACAGAAGCAGACTTCTATCTAGAATGCTAAAAAAATTATTTAACCTCGAGATATTAAGTATTAATCAATTATTCAGTGATGTACCTACCTACGGCAAATGAAGTTGGTTATGATTCACATTTTTACCCCATTTAACTGCATTTAAAATTTATATAATTTTCGAACTAGATTATAATTACAATATCGTTGAAATATTATAATTGCTGTTACGTTACGTTATGATTTGATTCGTACACACTATGTCGATGACGTAATAATAACTTCTCAAAATTTTTTATAGTAGTTACTAATAATCTAAAATACGTTGCATTATTCATTCAAGGCCATTGCTTCTATTTGAATAAAATTAATATCTAATATATACAATTCTCGTGTCACAATGTTAGTTACCATACTCCTCCGAAACGGCTTGATCGATTTTTATGAAATTTTATATGCATATTCAGTAGGTCTGAGAATCATACCCCTAAGTGATAAGTGTTGTCCACCCCTAAATTTTTTTATGATTTGGCATTAAAAAATACATATAACCCTTAATTGTCACCCTTCTACCACTAACCCCCATTTTTTTAGAGCGATATTAGTACTGTAATAATCTTCAACTCTCATTGGTCGATAACTGATCAATTATTATCAATCGATTAGTCATCCCTGCCAGGCGTCTACTGATGTCACTACTCACCCAGCAAACAACAAGTGGGGATGAGAATGAAGCAGATTTTTTTAGATTGTTACACGCAGTTCAAATATATTCTAAGAAGTAAAAGAATGTTTTATTATAACATTTCAGAATGATTTGTCAATGTTCAAGAATGTTCCAGAATCTTGAAGATCATTCAAGAATGTTTCAGAGTGTTAAAAAAAGTTAGAAAATGTTTTGAATCATTATGGGATGTTCTGGATAGTTCTAAATTCGCGAATATTCTAGAATGTTCCATCAAACGTGTGATATATTCTTACCCGGGCAACGCCGGGTATTGCTGCTAGTACTTTATATATTTATGAAAACAGTTTATTGAAGTTAAATTTTTTTAAAGATAATATTTACAAAATATATAACCATATTTATTACAATCTCTGCAATAGAATAAGGGAGTGAATTATTAATGAAACGTCTTGAAATATGCACAAACAACTTCAGAAAGTGTATAAAAGTGCGAAAAGCTAGGATTGTTTCGGCTAGAAAGTCATCATCAAGGGTATAACTAATCACAACTATAATGTATGAGTTGGAACTATAAATAGGGTAAGTGCACCAGTGAATGAACAGTTAAGGCATTTACAGAATTTGGATAATCTTTATAAATTAATTATGTTATATTAAAATATCATCTTAGTTTATACATACATCTTATTTAATCATGATTAGGATTACGGTTAAAGAATTCACTTACGTTTAATCTTGAATTGAAAGGGAATATAACTATTTAATTCTGCATAAAACCCCAATAAATGAACTAAGAAAGTAAATGGTAAAATTTATTAGAACAATTGAAAAAATTGAAAATATAATACGAATAAAGGACATTTTGCGTGTAAATGTAAATATAAAACTTATGATTGAAACTCAAGTGAATTTTTTCATTTGGGGACATTCATAAACACCTTGTTTGCGACATAAAATCGACTGTTCATTTATAAGGGCACTTGATCTAGAATGAACCTATTTTTGTTAGTCGTTCACTTATTGGACAGGGGCATTTGTCGGCGAAGTTTTTTAAAACTAAGGAATCGCCTTAAAAGACGATTACTTAAAGACGAAAATGTGCTCAAACGCGTATTCACACTAGTTTTCAATGAATGAACATATTGTTCATTTACTGGGAATACTACGCGACCCAGTGAATGAACAATACTTTTGCCGGTTTTTGCGATGATAATTTGTATTTTCAGGTTATGTTATCAGTTATTATAACGAGAAATATAACAGTGTATTAAAATTATCAAAAATTATGAGGCGACCAAGTCTAGTACTCTTATTATACACTGCTGTTACTTACATGCTCGCTTATTAACTCTTAGGGAACACCTTGGTTAGCTAAAACAGTTGTCAACAAAATGCTCTTGTCTTCAATCGGTGGAATGGAACTTAATACTGTTTGAGACAACAATAAAACAGAGTAAAAGGGATTTATAGGAAATCCCAATAAGTTAGAGAAATGCGACAGAAGCTTAAGAATCGTATATTAGTTCAGAATTGTTCATTTACTGGTACTGTTCATTCACTGGTACTCTTACCCTACATATATTTAAGGATCTTTTTGTGGTTTTAGGTTTAAAGGCAGTAGTGTACTATAAAAGCATTATTTTTCTGGTTGTTCACAATGTTTTAGTTTGAAAAAGAAAGAAATGCCTTTTTAATGCCCAGCATTTCATTTTTTGAACTGGAACCTTCAAACAATTGCAAAATTTATGCATTTGAAGGAGTAACAGCCACATGTATCTTTTTGTTTCTCATTATAAAACTTTATACTTTTTTCTCTTGGCAATGTGTAAGTATTAACAATAAAACACAGTTTTTGGTAACAAAATATTTAAGTTTAGATCACAATGACCATTTCAACTGACAAAGTCTTCTTCACGTGAAGTATAATAAACTAAAACTAAACAGTGCAACCATATATATACTAAAACAGTGGCGGATTTACCAGCAGGCTCAATAGGCTAGAGCCTAGGGAGGCAGATTTTAGGGGGCGGCAAAGTTTGCTCAAAAATTTTTTTGTCTTACAGAAATTAAAAAAAATTATTATCTTATACACAGAAAATAACGAGGCTCACAAAATCAACAAAAACTACAATATTTTAGTGCTATTTATACCTATACTGAATAAACTAATGTCTGTATATTAAAAATCACTAAACGCTTATTTATAAAATATACTAAAGTGATTTTGAATTTTTTAAATATTCCAATAGCGTTTAAGTATTACATTTTAAATTTAGTATTTTTACCTATTTTTTAAATTAATTATTGCCATATTTTTTTCTTTAGGTCCACCCACACTATTCAATTAATGTGTAATATGTTTCACCACATAAATATATCTATTCGAAGAGAAACGGGGTCCGAAAAAAAATTGCTTAAAAATAACAAAAACAAATATCATATAGATATATATGTGTAAAATTAATACTTTTCTATTGATATTTTTGATGATATTAACAACCTGTTTGGGTGTAGAATAAAAATTTAATAAATTTACACGTAAAAAATTTCCATATTGTTGCACAGAATTTCATAAATATTATACATTTCTTAGAATGATGATAATTAAAAAAAAACAATAATGATAATATTGTAATGAATAAAAGCTGTAAATATCCATTCAACGAAAGTTCTTCTTAACATTCTTACATTTTTAATCCTAATGAATTCCTATCAATATTTATTGTTTAGTCTGATAAAAATATAATACAATCATAAAGTTGCAATTTCATTGACAAAAAAATTGAATGTGAACTAGGGTATATTAGAATTGCAGGTGTCAGTAGGGGCGGCAAATTTTGAATAGCTTACGGGCGGCAAATGTGTAAATCCGCCACTGTACTAAAATCAGGTGTATACCTTCTTAACTGTGGTGATTGCGATAAAGCGTACGTTGGACAAACAGGCAAATATTTTAAAGAAAGGATCAAAGGACATATATCAAGTTTTAAAAACAATTCAAAATCGACCTACGCCGAACATTTTCACGAGTTCAAGCATAACTTTAACGAAAATTTCAAAATCCTTCATGTAGAAAATAAAAGCTTAAAATTGACATATTTATAAAAAATGGAAATAAACAAACTATGTAAAAATGGGTGTGCCTTAAACGACTAAATAGAGTTTTGCAATTCTCCTCTACTTAACATTTAAATTTATCAAATCCCCTTCCCTGCACTTAGCTATATTTTAGTATATAAGGTTGCACTGTTTAGCAGTGGCGGTTTTACTGTAGGTGCAATTGTTCAGTGAACCGCCTTAAAAATTGAACTAGTTACACCATATAATTTTATCCTTTTAATATTTGTTATATTATTGATGATTATCGTATAATATACATCTCTTTTACCATTTCATAGTTCATAGTTACAAAACACCAACCCGTAACCCATAGAAAATACATATTTAAATTTTTGTTGTGTCGCTAACGACTTCACCTAACTTTTTGGGTTCAAGTTTTATTCTGAACATATCACGAGAGCGATACTCCGTTTGACGTCCATGCGTTAGAGAGAGAGGCGTCGGACGCGTGAAATGGAAGATAATATACACTCAACATACATCGTTTAGGTGCACTGCACGAGAAGCCGAAATCAGCCGGAAAATGTCGTGCTACGTCGGCACGGCTACCCGACATTCTGCCAGTTTTGCAACTTCGGTAAGCCTGCCACCTGGTGAAAATGTCCAGTACGAGTCATTTTTAAAAGCTCTGGAAGCTAGTGTTGGTAGGAACCGATAGTAAAAAAATTATGTTCAGATTTCAGAGTTCAAAGTCCACTAATTGTAAATAACGCACAATTTATTGCACAATACGTGTTAATTAAAATATTACGTAAATGATGGAGTCGTGTTCAGTAAAATATATTAAAGAAAATTCAAATAATTTTCAAAATCGTTTCGAAATAAAGAAAAGGGGTCCACCTCGCCCAAAACTACAGCTGATACAAGAGTGTACCTTAAAAGATAAAAAGTTCAAACGTGTGTTTAAAGTAGAACAGTATAAAAAAACTTCGTAGTTGTGTGGGTGTTAGTGATGTAAGAATTCGAATTAAAATACTCGTTGAATCCGAATATCTAAATACTCGGATGCATCCGAGTATGTCATACGATACGAATTCGAAACGGAATCGGATTAATTATTTTCAAGGAAAATGTGAATGCAAGAACGAGACGGTAGGTAAAGGTCTCTCGCTCTCTCGACTCGACCTCGTCGTATCATTACATAAAGAAACGCGCCGCGCACCCGCTGACCCGGCCATTTCAAACTTTAAAGGGAAGCGGTCTTCTTTGTTTATGCACGTGTTCTCAAATACAATTATTTAATAATATATATCTCTTTATTAAAGGTAAAATAAATACTAAGAACCTATAACCTTATAAGAAATAAAATAAAAGTTCTTTGGCTTCGTATAAACATGTAAACCCCTATGTATGATTCATTCAACATTCGTGCGAAATCGTTGGCCTTGGTGGCTTTCGGCTACTTCGGCACGAACGACGACATCGGGTTGGATGGCACCACGGCAATATCGAATAGTATTGTGAATTCGGAATCGAGTAATTAATCCGAGTATTATTTGCATCCGATTCCGTATAATCCGAGTATTAAGTTCATCCGAATATTTACATCGCTAGTGGGTGTAATAAATTAAACGCATTATTTTGCTTTCCGTGCCTGATTTTTGCCGGTAATCCTAATGAAAGTGTTGAGTGTTTTTTCTAATTCAAAACATAGACGAATGGATTTCCTGTATAAGTAAACGTAAGGTTTTTATTTATTGTGTAATTAAATGCCATAAGTATTTGGTTCTCCTAAAAATATTAAAAATCTTCGCCTGCGGCGCATTTACAACATCGTGAAATACGCTTCATGGTCTGATATTACCTACATGTTATTAACTTTGTGAACCCCCTTCGTATTTGACCACGAGCCGCTACTGCTGTTTAGTTTAAGTTTATTATACTCCACCTGAAGAAGACTTTGTAAGTTGAAATGATCATTGTGATCTAAAATAAAATATTTTGTAACCAAAAACTGTGTGTTTTATTGTTAATACTGTTAATATGGAGTAACAAGAGCTAAAAGCCTTGTCTATTTAATGTGTAAGTACATGTCAATTAGATTTCTATACGTTTCTTTTCAAGTAAATAAATCCTCCTTTCTCTTAAAAAAAACAGTACCTGTAACTAACAAATACTTATATGTAATTACAGTTATATTATGTTATGTGCACTCAATACGAAAGTATGAAAAATATTTGATGAGTACTTTTTATGGAATTGTTTACAAGGTCCATTGTATACTAATTTAATTGAATATAACTGGCATACAATGTCATATGCTTTGTATTATTTGCACAGTAGCTAATTCTACAGACTAATAAGGTTTCTTTTGTACTAGCTCAATATAATGTACAACTGACAACGGGCACATAAAAATAACATAATGTTAATGAATTTATTCCACAAAATTCATGCTCAGTTTAAGACAAGTTTCATAACTTTGTGGATTCTTCTGAGTTTACAAATAAATTTAAATAAAATGATAAATTATTCACTTCTGAAGTAGCCACAAGATTGTGAAACACGTCTTAAATTGGCAGTGAAATGACAAAAGGTTTTTTATTCATTTCTAAGAATTAACTTCTTTAGAAAGAATCCACAATAAGGGAAAACACATAAATTTGACAAAAAATTATTGGAAATAACAAAAGCTTCTTAATTTCCTTCTAAGATTTAACATGCGAAGAAGCCAACAGGTTAAGAACGAAACACGTTTTAAACTGAGGGTGGAATTTGCAGAAATTATAAGTTTTTTAATTTTTATCTCAATAAATTTGTAATACCTGATCAAGACACACAGGGGTCAAGCATGTATTAAGTTTAGAATAAAAGGCTATAGCGAGATAAGAATGGGTAGGAACCGTTGAAAAGATATGAATTTTTTTCGATTTTTTTTTCAATTAATCCTCACTTTCCAACGGTACAATATTAAGAGCTAAAACTTGGCAAATCTTAATCTTATGTTGGTAGTAATCACCAGAAAAAAAATCAGCACAATCCGTTTGGGGGCATCCTACCCATTCTTATCTCGCTATAGCCTTTATAGAAACTAAGTACAAAAGCTTTTAATGTATTATTAAACTTGTAAGACGATAAATTAGTAACTTCTAAACAAGCCACAAGGTTATTATGTTAAAAGTAGACTTTGTAGAATTTTTTTTATTTATGTCTAAATAAATTTTTAAATAAGAAGATAAATTAGTAACTTTCGATGCAGCCATAAAGGGGTGAAACACGTATTAAGTTAAGAATTAGTTTTGAAGATATTAGAAGAGCTTCTAATTTATTTTTATACATGTTACTGTTTATTTCTTATAATTAAACACTAAGGGGCTGTTCATAAAATACGCCACACTAAAATTAGCGTTTTTTGACCCCCTCCCCACCCCCTGGTTGTCACGCTGTGTCACATTTTCTGTGACCCCCTATAAATATTATGTCACAAAAACTAACCCTCCCCCTGAACATGATAAATTTTTATTGATAATACACAAATTTTGATAGTAAAAAATATCCATTTTATTTTCATAATAAAATTTAAATCAACTTATAAATATCTTTTGTAACGAACAAATAAATAATATTTCTATTTATCAGAAGTCCAACGATTCTGTTAAAATTTAGTAAAAATTTTTGACGAAAGGCGAACGTCACGTTGCCGTAGACCCCCCTGTCCCCCATTGTCACATCTTGTCACACTCAGCAAGACCCCTTCTCCTTGTATGCGAACATATTTTATGAACGACCCCCAAGTGATAACAACAACTACATTCAACTTATTTTAGTTTCACAAAAATTTCTTTGCGTTTGAAGTGATGTGGCAAAAACCAAGTACACAACCGCAAATACCCAAATATCGCAAAAAATAACTTATTTAATGCAAAATCTCAACATTTTGCTGTTAGTGATAATAAAGTCATTTACTCACACCTTCAAAAGTTATGCAATCTTAAATTCAAATGTTACATAGAAGTATACATCAGAAATTAACTCATAAACCCGTTTTCTGACTTGTCGGTGTAGCAGCGGTGCGGTACCGAAGTGGTTGGTACCGAAACGATTCCGCGTTGCTTGCATTTACACATCTATCGGTATGTTTTCGGCATAAAACGGAGCAGAACCGCTTGTACCGTCACAAGAAGATGTCGTCCTCCTTGAGTGATGGAGATATTGTATGATGTCTCATGCAGTAATCCCGAGCGGCCACTGGACGTTTCTACCGCGATGCAGTATACCGAACCGATATCACTCCTCTACCGCACGTGCCGCACAAGTCAGGAAGACCGTATTGAAATATAGGTGCTCAGTAAGCATTCGGTACCGCGTATACCGAGCATACCGATACCGCACCGCTGCTACACCGACAAGTCAGAAAGCGGCCTAAGGAAGAGAAAGCATTTCAATTGCCATTAACGAATAAATGTCAAAAATGTCTACGCTGTTACTTAAATAACGCCCACTTATGAAAAAACGACTACCCTCCCTTGTGTAATACCCCTTAAAGATTCTGCCGAAACCTTTTATCAAATGTATAAAATTCTCGTGTCACAATGTTAGTTACCATACTCCTCCGAAACGGCTTGACCGATTTTTATGAAATTTTATATGTATATTGAATAGGTCTGAGAATCGGAAACTATCTATTTTTCATACCCCTAAGTTATAAGAGTTGTGCACCTCTAACTTTTTTATTTTTTGAACAAATTTTTTTTTATAATTTGGCATTAAAAATACTGATAACCTTTAATTTTCATCCCTCTATCACCAACCCCCATCTTTTAATAGCGACATTAGTACTGTAGTAATCTTCAACCCTCAGAGGTCAATAACTGATCAATTATTATCAATCGATTAGTCATCCCGCCAGGCGTCTGATGTCTGATGTCACTACTCACCCAGCAAACAGCACGGAGTGGGGATGAGAATGAAGCAGATTTTTTTAGAATGTTACAGGCAGTTCAAATATGTTCTAAGAAGTAAAAGAATGTTTTATTGTAACATTTCACAATGATATGGCAATGTTCAAGAATGTTCCAGAATCTTGAAGATCATTCAAGAATGTTCCAGAGTGTTAAAAAAATTTAGAAAATGTTTTGAATCATTATGGGATGTTCTAAATAATTCTAAATTCGCGAATGTTCTAGAATGTTCCATCAAGCGTGTGATATATTCTTACCCGAGCAACGCCGGGTATTGCTGCTAGTATTTATATATAATTGTATTAAGTACCAAAGCAAACTTTATTTATTATAAATATAATTTTTAGTTACTTTCCGATATAGACAGTCAGAAAATATTTATTAAGTAATAGACTCAAAAATAATCTTTTATATCTCTTTGGTTCCTGGCAAAAATTAATTGGGCAAATTAAGACGCAACTTTGTCCCCGTTTATGTAATTCTGTAAATACCCTTGTTGATTCCACTAGTAAGCATCGAGGTTGTAGGAGCTTAAATTATTTATTTATTTATTGGTGTACAAATATTTATTTATATACTTTGGCATATCTAAATAAAACTTAAATTTCTGCTCACCGCGTTGCGCTCTCCATACCTAATACATGTAATTGTCAACATGGAATTGGATAGAACCATTAAACATGCCACCAACCCTCCCTTGATGAACTTTAGCGTGTTGCCGTGTTCAGAAATTAATTAAAATCTTTGCGAGGGGAATTATCTACTGCTTCGCCAGTAGATAGGCCGATCCGCCCCGATTTTGCGAAGGGGAACTTCTTGAAGCGATTTCTTTGAAATGAGTTTCAGTTTTCTTTTTTTTTACTCTTGAAGTTAATCTTTGCACGGTTATAAGCGTTCAAGATTTTCAAGATTTTACAATCTGGATGAACCAATAAAAAGTGGAACGTTTTATTGCTAACTTCTTTCATTGATAGTTCTAGAAATCAAGGGGTAAAATTAATAAAAGTTAGCTTTTTTAATTTAGTTTCAATTCGCAATTAGCTACTAGGTCACAGGTCAATGTAAATCAACACATAAAGGATAAATATGCGACGATTAAATAATGTCGATGTATTCAGACAACTAAGAATCTTCTCACTTAATTGAATTGTTTATTTCATTCATGTACAATTTAAATTTTGAATGTAAATTATTGTACCTATCTCTCATTTGTTATCCCCTTTAATCTCACAGTTTCCACCTCTTTTATCCTGAGGTCAATCAGTGACCATTTGTAACTTGTCATACCTAAAGCTGTAACAAATTCGTCGATTAAATTAGAATATTAATGGGACTGATTAGAAATTTGTCCGAATTGTTCGCATACTGGTCGCCATTACCGAATGTCATTTGGTTGACCTTTGTCAAATGACATAATCAGATCAATTTATTTCTATCGAACGGATGAACCGACGCGACGATGAAACGTTGTGGTAACTGCTCTAATTGCAGCAATTTCGTGAATTTTCCGATACAAAATTAATTTTGTCATGTTGTAATTCTATTTTGTTCGGCATCGCTTGCCTTTATTCCATCAACTCACTTTTAATTAATATTAAAACACAATCAACACAACGATTGCTTTTTTTAACAAACCGTTTGTGAATATTTCATTTATTTAATAACCACCAAAAGTAAACAAAAGGAATTCATGTATGTGCCTGCTGCTGCAACCGTAATAGTTATTTAAATTAAAAGTTAATTGGTTTTTGCTCACAAACCGCTACAAATATAGTATAATTGATGAATAATTCATAAATCGTGTAGATTATGCTTTTGGTAGATTAAAGGCGAAAAGTTTTGATCGTAAACTTTGGAAGGTTTACAAAGTTAAGTAGGGAAGCTTCCTTTGTGTTACAATTGGCAACTTTTTCGACATGGATTTCAGGTATAAACGTTTGTTGGTACCAAACACAAAGGGTGAAGTTGGACTATGAACCTTTTTATGACTTTTTCAAGTCAATACAAGACCGTTTTTTTAACGTAACACTCAATAGTGCAACTTTTGTGAAATATAATAAAACTAGTTAAAAAAAATTAATAGAACGAAGTAGTTTATTTTATTATAATTTATTTCGAATACTCGATAGTATTGTTTCTATCGTTCGCTATAATAATCAGGATCAACAATTATACGAAAGGTCGACACTACTGACAAGATATTTTACATAAAACCACAAGTTACTCTTTTAAGTAAACCAAATTTCTTCTCACTGGTGTTAAGCTTTAGTATAATTGTTGCTTTTGATAAGGACCGTTCATAAAATACGTCACGCTAAAATTAGCTTTTTTTGACCCCCTCCCCCCGGTTGTTACGCTGTATCACACTTTCTGTGACCCCCCCCCCCGGTAAATTTTGATTGATAATACACAAATTTTGATAGCCAAAAATATACGATAAAAATTAAAAAAGCCGAGAAAATAAATACTCCAGTAAAATTGTTTGATGAACGGCGAACGTCACGTTGCCGTAGACCCCCTGTCCCCCCTTATCACATCTTGTCAGACTCAAAAAGCCCCCTCCCCCTTGTATGCGAACGTATTTTATGAACGGCCCCTAATGATCGCGAACAACTGAAACAATATTATCGAGTATTCGAAATAAATTATTTAATGAAATTACATTGTTTTAATTATTTTATAAATAACTGTCTACATAGGGTGAGTTACTTCTGTAGGCACAATGAAATATCTAGACTTGAAACGAATATTCGGTAACTATTCGGTATTCGGCCTATTCGGCTGCTTTTATTGTATTCGGCCGAATACCGAATACTTAAGTAAAAAAATTTATTTTGTTATAGAGAGATAATTGGTACATAACACAGGTACATAATCATCTTCTGAATTTGAAAAGTTAAGGATTCTATGTATTTGAATTATTATCGTAATCAAAATTTAGTAGGGTAAGGTTCTCATTTCTTTGATAATCATTTATTAAGTAGTCATTGGTACATTAAACAGGTACATAATTTAATCAACTTCTGTATTAGAAAAGTTAAGAATTTTTCTATGCATTTGAATTATTTTCATAATAAAAATTTAGAAGGGGAAGGTTATGGTGCAGAAAGACTAATTTTTCTGCATTTTTAGGAAGTAGTTTACTTCTTTTTTTCTCGTAGACCATCCCAGCTTCATAGAAAAGGCGCTCTGAATAAACACTACTTCCTGGCGCAGTCAAATATTTTGCTGCAATCTTGATCAAATACGGAAATTTAAATTTCCTTGCTTGCCACCACGTATACGGCTTGTCATTACGTGATATATTACTAATACTAAAGAAAATATCCATTTCTGTTTGAACTGCATTTTTTTCTGTTGATGTGTTTCTATGTGCTGTGCTTTTTTCTGCTATTAGCTCTTGCTGCTAAAATCCAGCCGAATACTTTTGACTAATATTCGGCTATTCGGTCAGGGGGCTCACCGAATATTCGGTATTCGGTATACTGCCGAATGTACTATTCGTTGCAAGTCTAGACATATCTCATTATTCTGGACCTTGGAAATCAAGGTGAGATAGAATTAAAATTACTTCAAAATCACAGAATTTTTGTACATATAGGATATTTTAGGTGTGACTAAAACAAGAAAAATAGTACATCGATAAATGCTTATTTATAATAAATTTCACATATATATATAAATATGTATAACAGTCTTGATATCGACGTCCAATTCTTGTCGTAACTTTACAATCAAGATCATCAAAATATAATTTTTTCTGCCTTGTGAAATTTCTTGTCTTGATTTAATAGTCTCGATATTTTCGACACAAAGAGAAAAATACCTTACGCTTTAAAACCTGTTACTATAATATTTAAACAAAAAATATTGTTAATAACCAAAAACCTAGAGGTGCATCAAAACATTTATAGATAAAAAACAAGTATCCATTTGAAATATACAAAATTTATTAACATTCTCTTTTTTAGAATGTTTTGAAAAAAATTATAAAACAATTTTTTTTTTATTTACTGCCTACAAACAGATGAATTTGTTATAAGAAATTATTTAACGTAGGACGCTTTTGGGTTTTTTGATTTTCGAGTGATAATTGGCATATTAAAAAAAAGGATTGTTCTTTGCAAGTGAGTCGACACCAAATTTTTAGTATACCCGTACATTTACCATATTAAATAACAAGTGAAGTTAATTTTTTTTAACATATTGCAAAATAAATAAGGAATAGTAGTTGAAAGTTGTATTTTCGGCATATAATTTTTCTTCTCCGGGATAGTATGATAACTGATGGTATTTTTTAAAAGTTGAGTATTGACTCTTCACTCTAGATCTCGAAAATTATCGACACGATTCTTTTTATCAGGTCTCAGTTTTTAGATTGGTGCCTTCACTGAAGACTACATCAAGACAGGAGGAATCTCGTGGAACCAAAAACTCTGATGATAATTTTCAAACTTTACTTTTACTTTTTCTATGTGGAATTAAACAGAATACTAATATGAATACTTCTAAAGAGCCTTTTTTACAATCATTGTCTATATTAACAGAAAGGGTGAAATTAGCTCATACTTTGCCGTCGTTTTCCAACTCATATTGAAATTCGAGATGAAAAATAAGTTCTAGTAAAAATAAAATGAGGTTTGTTAAATTCATCATTTTTAATAATAGAAGTTAATTTAATTAGTAAATATATATCTAACTACTAAAAATAACTTTATTATCTAAATCCAAATTTTAGAAAATCAAATTTTGGCCCCATAATAGGCGTAACTTATTCAACGAAAGAAATTTCTTTCTTGCTTTAGGGTTCTAAAATACTGGGTATAAAATAAGTAAGCGAAGGCGTGTTTTTCTTTGTTTTTTAGAGTTCCACACCTCAAAAGGAAAAAGCGGAACCCTTATAGGATCACTTCGTTGTCCGTCCGTCCGTCCGTCCGTCCGTCTGTCAAGACCCTTTTTCTCAGGAACGCGTGGGGGTATCAAGCTAAAATGTATACCAAATACTCAGGTTTATTGTCCCTTGGAGCTGTGAAAAAATCAAACTTATAAGTCAACGCAATCAAAAGATACAGCCGTTTATGCCGCAAATTTTCGAATCAAAACCTACAGGGTACTTCCCGTGAACTCAGAATCTTGAAATTTGGCACGAAGCAACGTCTTCTAGCACAGATAAAGGAAAAATTGCGAAAACCGGAAATTTTTAGCTACATCATATAATAAAAATATTTTTAAAGTTACTACCTCTTTCCTCATGAACGCGTAGAGGTATTAAATTGAAATTCATATCAAATACTCAGGTCTATAATACCTTTAAGCTGTAACAAAATCAAACTTCTATGTCAACGCAATCAAAATAAACAGCAATTTAAGCCGCATATTTTCAAACTCGCAACTACTCGCAAGAGAATCAAAACCTAAAGGGTACTTCCAGTCGATTTAGAATCTTGAAATTTGGCATGAAGCAATGTTTTATAGCACATATAAAGGAAAAATTCCGAAAACCTTAAATTTTTAGTTACATCACATATATACAGGTTTGTACGGAACCCTCGGTGCGCGAGTTCGACTCGCACTTGGCCGGTATTTATTAATTTAAATCGCTCTTTTCAAAAAACCTACATATAACCTTACGTGCAAAATATTTTGTAGTATATTAGTTTTTTAACTTTATCTTTTTAGAGAAAATAAAACATTTTAATCAAGTCCCAATTACGGCTAATAAGTACGCCTGTAATTATTCTGTGTGTACCGAAAGAGAAACACACCGTTATACCCTAAATAAATAGGCAATTACAAAAAAACTCAGCTCAATATCACCGCTCTGCCTTTTTAGCATTTCGTATTTCGAAACGGTAAAAAGCACGTCATCTTCTCTCCATGTACACATAACACTCCAGTCCGGAATTTAATTTGATTTAATCCCGTACTATCGTAGAATTCCTTTCTGGCAACGCAACGCGATGAATACTAAAGATTTATTTCCTGCCAGCGATCCATGTATTTCCGGGCCAGTGCTAGACTATTCGGCCCCAGAAAGGCTTCCGTGTTCCTTCTTTACAACTAGGCCGTAATTAATACCATCACGTCCATACAAACTCCAAAATGAATAGGTGCACACACACACACATATACATACACGTATACGTACACGTACACGCAGGTCTACAGTCACTAACAAAAGCATCGAGTAAGCATTAAGGTTATATACGATATTTATCAGTAGCAGCGAAGACAAATTCTATAGTAGGTACGAACATGTCTCCTCAATAACAATTAAAGGATGATAACAGAACCGAGAAGGGTATGCATGTATTTATTTAGAATTAAGTTTCAGGGAAGAGGGCTTAAAATCAATAATTGCATATATGTATGTAATACGTTCACTAAAATATTTTATAAGTTTATATTTTATTAACAAAAGAGTTATCTATAAACGAGTACAACTACAAGCCAACATAATTCATCATCCATTCTGATAAATAGGACAATTTTAGGTGCTAAAGTATATCCATTAAAATTAACACATTGAGAGTTTGTTCCCACCTCCTTTTAAACCCTCCCCAATGCAAATTCCCTCCCAGTACTCTCCAATATAATTATTCAAAATCTCTTTCAAGACTATACCCGAATAATTATTCCCTTAAAATGCCCAACATTCATTTTAATTTCTTCCCAATATTTCCCTTAATAAGCTCAGCCCACCTCCTTTCTCATTCAGTAATTCCACAAATTCCTTCATCGACTTTCTTCCCCCCCCCTTCCCTCCTTCCTTCCTTCCCCCCCCATACATGCCGAAGGTATTTTACCTCTCTCACATAACCTACATCTCCTGCTCTCCTCCTTATACCAAAATTTACACTAGCTATTACACTTTTACTCCTACCTCCTTCAAAATATCTAGGCAGTAGGTCCCCCTGCCAATCTCTCCACAAAAATTCCTTCATCCCCACCATATATCTGGATTCCTCTATTTTCCTTAAGGGGCTGTTCATAAAATACGTCACGCTAAAATTATCTTTTTTGATTCGAACGTTACGTTGCCGTAGACCCCCCGTCCCTCCTTGTCACATCTTGTCACACTCAGCAAGATCCCTCCCCCCCTTGTATGCGAACATATTTTATGAACGACCCTTAAGTCATTATCACTCGTTATTTTCCCTCATTTTACTCTCACCATTTCCATATGTTAACTTGCCTTCTCCCCTCTTCCATCTGTACTAAAATATTTTATACGATATATTATTTTCTACAAAGTAAAATTTAAAAAAACTTAATTTTTTTTTAATTTAGCCCCTTAATAACTAACCCGCTATACGTGCAGAAGCGTCAATTCCTATGGTGGGTTGCCAATATTCCGCTAGTGTAACCAATATTTTCTAAATGCTACTCTCTGGAACTTCTTCAAGGAGTAGAGCCTCTTTAAATAAACTTTCGCGAAAAATGTGAATCAGAAAGTATCGTTAAAGGAATAATTAGAAAAAAAGGTAAATAAGTAGTTAATACCTTTGGTATTTATTTTCTTATTATAAACAAACAATATAATTAATCACGGAATATAATTCTCATAATTAAATACCTCAACATTTTGTTAATCAAAGGCCAACCTACAAATAATGTTGTACACTGAGAGGACGTTAATTCGTTCCCAACAGTGTTCTTAAATGGCAACGTCGCGCCTTTTCAGTCTGTATGTTGTCGATAATACATCCTACAGGAAACAATAATATTGCGAGCAGAATCGCATCTACTGCTCGCTAGTTTCGTGGCTGCTTAAATGTTTATATACCTAATATACAGGGTCTTTCAAGTTGATGGGCTATTAGTATATGAATTAGTAGAATGAATTCAATTCTGAAACTAGGGCTAATTTGGTTATTGTTTATGTCGGTTCTTTTAAAAATATTTTCAATTTCGATTTACATCGGGTTATACCGAAAGTAGATGTTAACTTTCTTATTTTAAATGGAATGACATACTTTTTTTTGTTACATTTTTTTTACAATTGTTGTTAAATGTCAGAAAGCGTATGCCCTCTTCCAGAACTACAATTTTGAATTGTTGCAATAAAGCATCCACAATGAATAATTTAGATCAAAACCACAGCAATCAAGATATTTTAAAATCTATGAATTGATGAAATAGAAATGCCAAGATCTGCTTCAGCAGCTGGAATTGAACTTCTTTGGAAAGTGTGAAAATAGGCAAGAACACGTATTTCATTATCTTTTTTTTTTTTTATGTTTTCGTGGAAGAGGGGAAATCTTCATAGACACCCAGCTTCTCTGGCTACAATTAGTTTGTTTTCCGATGCCATTTTGTAGAAAATTTGATTGAATTCTTTTAAATTTAAAGATAACGTTAATTAAAAAATGTGCAAGTTCTTTCTTGACTCTTTCGTGACTGTTTCAATGTTTACATACCTAAAAAGTATATACTGTTTACTGTTAAAAGTTCGGAACGGTGTGATTTTTGAAATTAAGAAATAAAATAATAGTTGTTGCTCGATGAAAAGACTTACAATAATTTTCAATAAATTTTTTATTTATTGTGAAATTGACACTGTTTATTTATTATTATCTAGTAATTAATATGTCCGCCTTCTGCATCAATAATTTTCTGCAGTCGTCTCGGCATTGAATCAGTTAAATTTAAAAAATAACTAAATGAGCCCAAGTTTCAGAATTGAATTCATTGTACTAATTCATACACTAATAGCCTATCAACTTGAAAGACCCTGTATATTAGGTATGTAAACATTTAAACAGCCACGAAACTAGCGAGCAATAGATGCGATTCTGTTCACGATATTATTGTTTCCTACATTTTCGACAACATACAGACTGAAAAGGCGCGACGTTGCCATTTAAGAAAACTGTTGGGAACGAATTAACGTCCTCTCAGTGTACAACAGTCAAATTATACAAATCTATCAACAACGTTATATTGCATCTTACATTTTATTATCTTAACGTTACATCGCGACTACTGTATACCTTCTACCTATTTGGTATGTAACCGACTTCAAACAAATCAGTAGGTTGCACAAATAATATATTATTTTTCGCTTTTTAGTGCCTCTTTATTTTTTTTTGTAGTGTTGAATAGTTGAATTAATGTCCATTATTTTACTAAACTAATGAAAATATACTGGGGTCACTTTTCTTAGCTTATCGATACTCCTCCTTTGGTTGGGATATATTACATAGTAGCTTTAATTAAATTGAATTGTACAGACACGTAAGGCTGTAAAAGGAAATGACAACTTATGTTCTTCTTTAACTCCAGTGCCTCCAGCCCTTCCCTACCACCTAAGAACACCTGTATAACTCATGTCCCCTCCATCCATTCTCCTCCCCACTATGAGAGTTTCATAAATTTAGATATTTAAAATTTTAAATGTTTCATATTTGGATCTAACTTTCAATGACAGTTCCACAGTAAAACATTAATAAAACAGTTAAACTTCAATCAAATAGAATTATCTACAAAAACAAATGTTCACAATCGATGTGAGTCTTATCTATAAAAATTTAGTTGCTCTACCGTTTCATTGAGCGGAATATTAAATTTGTTAAACATACTTTTTGAAGGATCCATGTAGGTATATCAACTTTTGAGGAAAATTATTACATTTATCCTAGTTTCAACCAAATGTCTGATAATAATTCAATCAAAAAACTTTGTAGATATGTAATTCAGAAATGCCTGAATATACGTCCCTGAGCCAGAAGCGTTAAATACCAAATAGCATAATAATTTCATGTTGCATATATGAATTCGAGAATCAAGCCCGTTAACTCAATAACTGCACATTAAATGTGCTGAACAAAGGACAACTGGTAACAACTATGCGGAAACAGGACACAGTTGTGTGCTATCGTTGAATTGTTATGGCGAGTTCCGCGTGGAACGTGACAGTCCATTTTGATACTAACATTTGCAAGACTGCAATCCGAAATGTTGATGATTCCGTCGATGTTAAAACGTAACTTTAACTACCTACCACTACTAAGTATAACAATACGTAGATGCTGGTAAATTGGACCATGTTGAAAGCGTAGCTATTGTTTATCGACATGTAATTTTCGGTTTTCTAATATTGTCATACCCTTGTCAATAGAGATTATGCACAACGTCCATCGGAACAATGGCGTTTCCATATATTCAATGACAGCGTTATTGATAAGCAACGATATTATGGTACAGGTCGTAATGTTTTTGATTTGTCTTTCCTTCACCTTGCACATTTAGTAAGACAAAATCACGGCTAAATATACAAGACCAATATTAAAACCAAAACAGTTATGATCGCAAGACTAAGGTCAAACTAAATGCATAGGACCAAGACTAACAATGTGAAGTTTGTCTGTGGTTTCCTTGGGTCGTTTAGGCAAAATACTGGGGTAGTAATATTTCACTTCTCTTGTCTTTATTTCGTCCGTTTCATCTTTTTTCCCCAACCATCACCCACCCATTCCCACTATTCCTAAAGAAGGCTGAAATGGGCCTACCCCTCCGACAAGTGTAGGTCGGGGGGAATGAAATACCCAAAAGTTTTTAAGCACAAATTACATTTAATTTTAATTAAGGAATAAAAACATACATACATTGATTTATAATAAGATTTTATTGTTCCAAAATAATTTTCGCTGTGGCTTCTTCAAGTAGAACAGTAAGATTTTGCTATAAGTAAATCAATTATTGTATTTTTATTTTATTTTTTTAACTATTCCAAAAAATTAAAACTAATCTCACAAGAACAAGAACAAAGCCAAGACGTACTGCAAATCTTAGACTAAGATTAATGTTCTAAGATATTTCCTCACACGACACTTTATCACTTTATCGATTTATTACATACAATCTCAACATGTAATGCCATAACCTAACCTTACTTAAAATTTTTTTTTATGCAAAGCACTTTTTGGTGGTGAAGAAAGTAAAGGTCTTCAGAACTGGCAAAGGCCCCAATAAATCATCTGTAAGAAGTGATGTATCTTTTTTCTTGTTCGTACTTGGGCATAACCTGTCTTTGCTACGCTTTTAACACACCCTTACCACCTACCACCCTTACTAAGTTAAGAAATATTACCAATCGTACAAACAAAGTAGAAAGAGGTAACCGACCAAGAGTAAGCGCAATAGCTGTATGCAAATGTCTGTTGTAAGGTTTGTTGCAATTCCATTGCTACTAACTAGGATGGATCAAATATAAACGAGCCTTTGTTCATAAACCATTTATTTTGAAAATTTCCACAAAAACACAAATTTCTCTATTTTTCGACATATCCCCCTTGTTTGATTATACATTTTTCCCAACGGATTGGTAGTTTTTTCATCTCGTTTTCATAAAAAGAAGCAGGGCGGGAGTCTATCCAGTTGCGCACAAACGCCTCCACATATTCATCAGTCTGAAATCGCTCGCCTCCTAGTGATTCTTTGAGGGGCTCAAACATATGTAAATCACAAGGGGATAAGTTTGGGCTATATGGATGGTGCTCCGACTGAGTCTAGTGCATTTCACTGATTTGGGCCTGCGTTAAAGCTGCCATGCGAACCCGAGCAGCTTTTTGATATTCACTCAGCAATTTTGGGATCCAACGAGCTGAAATTTTTCGGAATCCCCAGTTTTTCGTTATGGTTGTGTGGACACTCCCATAGCTGATGCCAAGTTCAACGGATATCTGAAGCACAGTGGCGTGGTGGTCCCCTTCAATAAGGTTTTTAACGCGTGCAATGTTAACCGGCGATATGCTGGTGCGCGGACGACGAAGATGATTTACATTTTCGACACGATTACGCCCTTCGTTAAATTCTTTGCACCAAACTTTTACCCGTTGCCACGAAAGCGTTTCATTTCCGAACTGTGCTAGCAAACTGCGCAAAATTTCAGCTGGTTTCACGTTTTCACCTGTAAGAAACTTACAAAATAATAATCCGTTGCGCAACGCTGCTATGCATCTCTTTCTCACTCATTGTGATAGCTACTAACCAAGCAAACACAGCAATACGACGAGTCGTTTCCGTGTCACCTAATATCCCCACTTCAAGTTACTAATGCCCGGCGCTCAATTTAAAAAGGCTAGCTTATATTTGATCCGCCCTCGTATCTTTCTAAACCTACTGCATTTTCAATGACGTTTGTCGTATCTTACAGAAAAGTTTACCTCGATTATCGCTATACTCTATATTAGTTAGATGTGACTGTTTTATTGGGGTTTATGCCAGTTGTAATGGTCTCTACTTTACATAACACTTTTTGATGGTGTATAGCACTATTCTGTAGTGCATAACACTCGTTTATCGATGGTGCATGGCATTGAAAACTTTAGAATCGAAATGTCTTGTGATTAAATGCCTAGTTATGTGAGGGCGTGTAGGGTTGCTATAAGTTTTGTTAGTCTTGGCCTTGCGAATGTAGAGAATTTTAATAAGAATAACTTTCCCCGATTAGTACATTTTGGATTAAGTAGCTTATGTTAAATATGAGAAATTTCGTTGGGTGTCACATAGGCATTAAGTTTTCTTGGCAGCATTACAATATTTGAAGCCAATATCAAGAAACGTTCGTAAACTGATCAAATATCAAATCCATAGTAAAATGGCACTGACTAAGTTAAGCCTCTAACCCAAAGATAAAATGCAATCTATTTAAAACCAATAGTATTATCACATTCCAAAAATATAAGTATATAACAATAAAATATTTTTCATGAAAATTACTATTTTTTCCGGATCACAGCCCTGAACTTTACCCTGTCTGTCGTCCCGTATCAATGTTTAATTAATTGACAAACAAATATTTATTTCCTGATATTATAATATTAATTTACTAAACAAGAGTTATATATAGACTTCTTATCAAGACTGGTTAATTTTCTTTTTCTCTAAGTAAGATCAAACCCTTACATGAAATATACGAGAAAAACACATCAACTGTGTGAATTTAGCCAAAATAGAAATCTTAAATAAATTTTCATTTCCATAGTATACAGGGTTTTTTAAGTTGATGGGCTATTAGAAGTATATGAATTAGTAGAAGGAATTCAATTCTGAAACTTGTGCTCATTTGGTTATTGTTTATGCCGCTTCTTTTAAAAATATTTTCAAGTTCGATTTACATCCGCTTATACCGGAAGTCGACACCAACTTTGTTATTTTAAATGGAATGGTATATTTTTGACGCTGAATTCGAATAAAACGCGTAATTCTAAGGTAAGTTTGATAACCAACTTGTACACCTATGACGATCGGTTTCTGAGTTAATTTAATTTATAGAAAAAAAATCGTTACCGCAACCCAAATTATAAAAAATCATAACTTCTACAAAATACGAGTCAGATCGTTTAAATTTTTACTAGTAATAGCTGAATATTAGTACTAACACCTTGACAAAATTGAACTAAATAATTTATACAGGGCGTTCAAAATAAAATTGTAAAGTTTAAGAACTTCAAACATAAATAACTTCGTTTTTTCGATTGGCACCTACCATTTTTTTATTTTTTCAATCGACTCCTTTTTTAATCCTCTTTCGATCTATATAGATACTTCCTATTGTTTTATTTGAAAATTTTCTATTTTTATTGATACATTTAAATTTTTATCAAGAAAAATTTATAAACAATCTTACAAAACAAAAAAGTAATCATACTAATATTCGAAGGTTTCGAGAAAATGGGCAGTTTAGGAGAGGGGCAAGGTCCCTCCCTGGCTACTAGTGATGTCAATATTGTAATGATTCGTTACTCAATACTCGTTACTTGGTAGTAATCGTAGTAATCGAGTACTACTTTGAGAAAGTAATCGTTACCGATTACTTTTAGTTATACCGCGTCCCATCGGTACTCTCGGTACTGTTCGGTACATTAGTCGTAGGAGTCGTAAGACGAAGTAATCGAGGTAATCGATATGCCATGCCAGTTCGATTACCAATATTATTTTGTGCAGGATATGGGAACAAAAAAATGTACCATGTACCTGTTAAATTCAATATCCATATTATGTACCTAAGTACATATCTAGGTATATATGATGTATGGGTGGAAATGAAACAGAACGAAGACTATCTATGACAAAGACAAGCTCGTGCTTAAAGGACTACTTGCACCATTCATCGTGTTATTATTTTATTATAAACGTAGATCAGCATCGCGTCGTCGTTTGCGTCAACATACGATAATATAAATATCTGTATTTATAGTTACGTATAATTTAGGTACTACGTACAATGTTAAAAAATGGCTTGTTGAGTTCTATTGATTTATAAAGAGAGCTGCACTTTTCTTATTGTCATTATTATAAAACTAAATTTCTATTGAACTATTTATTTTTTATTTAGGAATAAAAGATAATACATATAAAAAGGGAATAACATAATTATTTATTGGTAATCGCCGTTACTGTGGAACGTACCTAGGTAAACGATATTATGTATTACAGAAAAAGTAACGAGTATTTGTAACGATTACAAAGTAACGAGTATTGATTAATAAAGTAACTGGTACTAACGAGTACCAAAAAGTAATCGTACTTGACATCACTACTGGCTACACTCATCGTTGTGTATCTTAATCTATTTTGAAACACGTCATTAGCAATGTATAGGTAAAAATCTCGAAATAGAGGCAACCTATAATAGTAATGAGGATCTTGAGAGGCAGCATTTAGCATAATAAAAAAAATCATAGGCATGTAAATAAGGAAATATAATAAAATAAAATAAAAAAACTATTAATCCACATCTTCTTATTTAAAACAGTGTAGGGTCGTTCTAAAGGAACAGGGTTAAATTGGAATTCAGTAAGGCCGTATCTTGGTCATAAAATATCGATAGCCCGATATCTACTTCTGCTTCACTTTCTGACAGTTCCTATGAATGATAAATAAAAATCCTTGATATTCCTAACGGCCGTTCAATCAATTCCTTTCAACTATGAATTAAACAAAGCTTTAGGTGAATCTTGTATGATAATTTTCTTATATTCACTTGATCGATAATAATGGGCACCTACTGGAATTAAGCCGATCGTGACCTAAATACCTACCAAACAACGTTTGCTATTATATGAACACAATTACAATTTATTGCTCTTGTACCTTCCTCAAAAAGTAATGCGAGTGACGCAGCAGTAAGGAATTTATGAGAATCAATTCTGGTTATTTTTTAAAATCTATGCTTCAATTCAAATAGTTATAAATCTATAGTACTTAAAATGTACATATGTGTTAAAGGTAACATGCTTACGTACTTGGCTAGTTATGCACATTTTTCAGCTAGTTTACAAAATTTACAACATTAATTAGTAGTTAAAGTACAAAGCAATAGATTTACCAGTGTTCTTGGTTAGGTTGCAAACCATCCACAGCAAGTATTTGGATTACGGATTACCTACTATCAATATTCAGTTAACACTGTATCAAATATACTCTGTCGATATTTTGCAAATTAGCCAAAAATATTGATTAACCTGTGAACAATTGTGCAATTTGCACTTCTATAGTTTGTAATTTAGTTGGACATTATACAAATTAGCAAATATATTTAATTTCTTTTTTAACAATGATATAATTTTTTAAAGAAATAACGAGATGTGAGGTTAGTTTGTAGATCCACTATCCATCTAATTTTCAAATTATCCAAGTAGAAATAAGCCAATGCCCCACCAATATTGTCCTGATCTCAGTCTTGGTATTGTTTATTTAGCCTTGGTCTAGTTATTATTTATTTAGTATTTGTATCGGTCTTGTTTATTTAATCTTGGATAAGAAAAACTATAAGAAGAAGACTTTTTTTGCTCAACACTAAAATAGATTGATCCTAATTCAAGTTTCAAATAAATTGATTGATATCTGAAAGATTGGGCTTTCATTTGAGGTGTCAAGTTTGCTAGATAATAAATCATGATCTTGGTCTACAGGCATACTTATGTCTTGATATTGCTATGACAAGACTAAAAATTGATTGATATCCGAATGAAATATTAAAGATTAGGTCTCTACTTAACGTGTAGATTTTGCTAAGTCTTGCTTTTGGTATTACAAGCATAATCATTCCTTGGTCTTGCTAAATGTGTAGAAACAAGTTCAAGACCATGAAAAGCCAAAATTACAATACTAAGATTTGATTTTGCTCATCAGTAATGGAATGATCCTGATTCAAGTTTCGCATAAATTGATTGATGCCCGAATGAAGTATTGAAAGGTGGGGCTTCCACTTAGGGATGGCGATTCTTTCCGAAAAAGATCGATTTTCAAATCGATCCGAATCGTAGGCTGATGTATCGATTCACAAAAAAAATGGAGGTCTAAAAGATCGAATTCTTTTCAGGTTTGCATTCATAATGTAAATATAAATCCATTTTATGAAAAACAAGAAAGATAACATAATAAACGATCTCTTATCAGTAAAATAAGTTTTTTTTTAATTCAGGGAATTCGATAATAACAATCATTTTTATTACCATATGAAAGTCAAATCAGGTATGAAAGAAAATATTTATTTTCAAAATGTATTTATTACATTATTACTTATTATTCTGTAACAAACACTACACCAAAAAAAAAGTATTTATTTTGCTAATCACAGTATACTATTACGACACAGTTTGCTTAGGTAAACAAATGACTGATGCAATATCAATCAACAAATACAAAAAGTCATAGACTACAGCCATCTCGCGCGTTTTTGAACAATTAACCCTTTAATCGGCAATACCGTAATATTAAGGATACATTCAACTATTTGTAAATAATAATTTTATGGTTTTTACCAAAACAAAAAAATCGAATGGCGATTTTCAGGGGTGAAACATCGATTCACTGGATCGATTCAGTGCAGTATATCGATTTAAAAAATCGATCTTTTGGGTCTGAACAATCGATTATTCGATTAATCGATCTCAGATCACCATCCTTACTTCCACTTAAGGTGTAAACTTTGCTAATAAACCTTGCTCTTGGTATTACAAGCATAGTTATGTCTTGATCTTACTAACTATGCTTGTTAAGTATGTAAGACCAACAACAAGACAAGACAAAAGTACAACACTAAAGTTATTTTTACTCATCACTAATGGATTGATCCCGATTCAAGTTTCAAATAAATTGATTGATATCCGAATGAAATACTAAAGATTAGGTTTCCACTTAAGGTGTATATTTTGCTAATTAGTCTTGATCTTGATTTTACAAGCATAGTCATTCCTTGGTTTTACTAAATGTGTAGAAACAAGTTCAAGACCATGAAAAGCCAAAATTACAATACTAAGATTTGATTTTGCTCATCAGTAATGGAATGATCCTGATTCGTTTCGCATAAATTGATTGATGCCCGAATGAAGTATTGAAAGGTGGGGCTTCCACTTAGGGATGGCGATTCTTTCCGAAAAAGATCGATTTTCAAATCGATCCGAATCGTAGGCTGATGTATCGATTCACAAAAAAATCGAGGTCTAAAAGATCGTTTTCTTTTCAGTTTTGCATTCATAATGTAAATATAAATCCATTTTATGAAAAACAAGAAAGATAACATAAAAAATGATCTCTTATCAGTAAAATCAGTTTTTTTTTTAGTTTAGGGAATTCGATAATAACAATCATTTTTATTACCATATCAAAGTTAAATCAGGTATGAAAGAAAATATTTATTTTGAAAATGTATTTATTAGATTATTACTTATTATTCCGTAACAAACACTAAACGAAAAAAAAGTATTTATTTCGCTAATCACAGTATACTATTACGACACACTTTGCTTAGGTAAACAAATGAATGATGCAATATCAATCAGCAAATACAAAAAGTCATAGACTACAGCCATCTCGCGCGTTTTTGAATAATTAACCCTTTAATCGGCAATACCGTAATATTAAGGATACATTCAACTATTTGTAAATAATAATTTTATGGTTTTTACCAAAACAAAAAAATCGAATGGCGATTTTCAGGGGTGAAACATCGATTCACTGGATCGATTCAGTGCAGTATATCGATTTAAAAAATCGATCTTTTGGGTCTGAACAATCGATTCTTCGATTAATCGATCTCAGATCACCATACTTACTTCCACTTAAGGTGTAAACTTTGCTAATAAACCTTGCTCTTGGTATTACAAGCATAGTTATGTCTTGATCTTACTAACTATGCTTGTTAAGTATGTAAGACCAACAACAAGACAAGACAAAAGTACAACACTAAAGTTATTTTTACTCATCACTAATGGATTGATCCCGATTCAAGTTTCAAATAAATTGATTGATATCCGAATGAAATACTAAAGATTAGGTTTCCACTTAAGGTGTATATTTTGCTAATTAGTCTTGATCTTGATTTTACAAGCATAGTCATTCCTTGGTTTTACTAAATGTGTAGAAACAAGTTCAAGACCATGAAAAGACAAAATTACAATACTAAGATTTGATTTTGCTCATCAGTAATGGAATGATCCTGATTCAAGTTTCGCATAAATTGATTGATGCCCGAATGAAGTATTGAAAGGTGGGGCTACCACTTAAGGTGTAGATTTTGCTAACAAGCCTTGCTCTTAGTATCACAAGCATAGTTATGTCTTGATCTTACTAACTATGCTTGTTAAGTATGCAAGACCAACAACAAGACAAGTCAAAAATACAAAACTATTTTATCTTACTCATCACTAATGGATTGATCCCGATTTAAGTTTCAAATAAAGTGATTGATTATCCGAATGAAATATTAAAGATTAGGTTTTCATTTAAGGTGTGAATTTTGCTAATAAGTCTTACAAGCGTAAATATGTTTTAGTCTTGCTTAATATGCTTAGGTACTAAATATGCAAGACCAACACAAAGTTAAGACAAAATTACAAGCCTAGCTGATCTTTTCTTTTTGTTCATCATTAATTGATTGATCTTGATTCAAGCTTCAAATATTTTTTTCATGTTTGAATGAAACCCTGACAGTAAGTTTTTTTTTTTTGAAGTGAGCATTTAGCTAATGAGTCTTCCTTATGATCTTACAAAAACTGCGCCTTAGTCTTGCTACATATTAAAGATCAACACCAGAACAAGAAAAAACTATACAAGACCAATACTTTTGCAGGTTATTTATCAAAACCCCACTAATAGTCTCATTGGAACATGTTTCTTATACTTAATTTTTAATAAAAGATGCATTTATGATGTTGATAGATTTTTGAGTTCTGCAAGGACAATACGAAGACTTCTTGTGACAAAATTAAAATAAATTAAGACAATATCAAGATCACTACAATAATACAACAAAAAAACATGATTTTCATTATTTATGGTTAACAAGATTGGTATTTCAAATTGTCTCGTCTTTCGAATGTATATACCTAAAGCTAGCATGACAAAGTTATTTTTCCGATTTCTGACTTGCACCATAATTTGTCGCTAATTTGTTACCAAATCCAAAAATTTGTTGCTCGTGCCGTTTAGCCATAATCAGCGCGTATGCTAGCTTGATATCAAACTAGCACTACACATAGCGTATCTCTAAAAAAAGAAATGTCGTAGGATATACTGTAATGACCACAATTTGTCGCTGACAGATGACACATTCAACGAATTTGTCGCTAGTCTTTTCTCCAGCTGATAAGCGAAAAACTGATGGAAACCATCAAACAATTAATTATTATTATTATTATTTATTTATTAGTATTTAGAATACTTTTAAAGTTCTCATTTACATTCATAATTTAATGTTCAACAGTTTATAAAAAGCAAAGATTTTAATTACATATGATTATTTTTAACAAATTTCACACATTTTCTTTTAAATACAAAATAATTCTGTTCTATCTTAATATCATTTGTGAGCGTGTTAAATAATTGAAGAGCTTTATAGAATAACGATCTTTGCATTGCTGTTGTCATTAGCCTGAAGTTTTCTGCATTTCGAAGTTGGTATAGTTGCATTTCACCGACGCATTTGATCTGGTCGCTTAGATATTCTGGAGCTCTACCATGTTTCATTTTGTATATAAAACTGAGAGTATTTAGTTTCAACCGTTGTTCGATATTTAGCCATTTAAGTGTATCAAGCATCACTTGTATTGATGTATATCTATTGCATTTTAGGATAGTCCGCATTGTTTTATTTTGTAACTTTTGTAATCTTTCAAGTTGTGTTTCGTTGCAACATGTATATATTATCGTTGATCCGAATTCAAAGTGAGGTTTTATTATTGTATTGTATATATTTATTGCTGTCATTATAGGTACTTTGTTTCTAATTCTTCTTAGGAAACCAATCTTTTTACCATTTTTTTTACACATGTATTCTACATGATCTTTGAATTTCATTTCTTGATCTATTATAAATCCTAGATATTTTATATTTTTTACCTTCTCTATAATTTCATCATTAATTTTAATTGCTATTTCGCTTTTTGTGTTTATTTCCAGCATTTTCGTCTTTTTCTCGTTTAGTTTTAATTTGTTCATTTTTAACCATTTATTAACATTATATATATATATATATCATATACCATATTTTCTTTACACTCTTCATTTGTGGACCCTTCTGTGTATATTAGTGTATCGTCCGCATATAATACATTTTTACATTTTTCCAGTATATTTGGCATATCATTAATGTATATGATAAACAGTAATGCACCCAGTATTGAGCCTTGCGGGACACCAAAATCATTTATTACTGAGTCAGATTTTATACCATTAACTTTAGTAATTTGCTTTCTGTTCTTCATATATAATTCAAACAACTTCAGTTCTTTGCCTTGGAGTTCTTTGTTACATTTGTTTTAAGAGATCGGATTTATTTACGAAATTTTTTAAATTAGGTTGTCCTCCTGTTCCCCACAAGTTGGGCAACACGTTACCTTTCGAGAGTTTGATGGTTTTTCAGCAGTTTTTCGCTTGTCAGCTGGAGATAAGGCTAGCGACAAATTCGTTGAATGTGTCATCTTTCAGCGACAAATTATCGTCTTTACAATAATATACTAAGAGTACATTTCCTTTTCGAGATACGCTATGTGTAGTGCTAGTTTGATATCAAGCTAGCATATCGGCTGATTATAACTAAACGGCACGAGCGACAAATTTTTGGATTTGGTAACAAATTAGCGACAAATTATAGTGTATGACAGACTTGCTAGCTTGATATACGTCTTTCGGCAGCTTAACAATGATACACATTTTACGAAAACGAATTAATTATTTTCTTTACTGTGCTTCGAATTAATTGAAATCAATTTTGCAACGTTCCTCAGTTTATTAACATTTCCATAAACTGAATTTCAATTGAAATTCGTCTCTTTCAAACAATTAACTCACAATTAGAAATTAGATAAAATCAGCAAATCGATTTCCTTAAAGCTAATATGCTTCATTTAACGTTTCTTTGGTCTTTAGCCTCATCCTCATTAATTTTGAGCAAAAGTAAGAATAACGGTGTCTAATTTTTGTTCCCATACTCAGTCCTTAAAAATGCGTAACCATTTAAACTCGACAATTGTTTTATTATTATAATTAGGTGAAATAAATGTTTGTTCCCATGTTACGTTAGAAAAAATAAAACATGTAACATTGGCATAATGATGCAGCAATTACTGTTAAATTAGTACAAGTTGCGCAAGGTAGCAAGCGGTAATGGTACAACAAAAACACACTAAAATGAATACATAACGTGTATTGTATGTGCAGATACAACTATTATGTATCGTTCATACTATGACGAGGGAAAATACATAGTTTTTATCTGTTTAAATGTTTATTTGTTCAGAGAATGGAAAGAAGACATTCGTGCCTAAAAATCAAAATGCAAACGAATTAAATGAAATAATTATTATTTATTTATTATTATTTAAAAATGAACAGTATGAATTTAAAATTACATCAACGTTTTTTCAGTTCGAATAAAAAAATTTCAGTCACGCTCGAATTTTCAAAAAAAAATCAAATTTTCAGAGTTGTGAGACGGACATGTACCTATAGTTCTGGAGTTCTTGCCTAAAATTTTCAATAGTTCTGCAAAATTTCCAAAAAAAAAAGCAACCATCATATTTAGGGGTAGCGCCGTAATTTATTCGTTGCAGAGTTCTAACTGTTATTTTTTTCAGTTCACAAGTAAAAGTTTTAGAGTTCTTTAATGTTTTCGGGAATGATTCTGCAAAAAAATTTTTATTTGCAAAAGTTATTATTCCCCACGAAGAATTCTGAGTGGAGTTATGAGTACAGTTCTGTCAGAACTCCCCAACGAACAAGTTACGGCGCTACCCCTAAATATGATGGTTGCTTTTTTTGGGTAATTTTGCAGAACAATTAAAAATTTTATGCAAGAACTGCAGAACTATACATGACCGTCTTAAAAGTATGAGAATTTGATTTTTCTTGAAAATTCGGGCGCCAACTTCAGAAGAGTTTTTCAGTGCGCCTGTTATAAAATTTTTATCATAAGAAAGTTTAAAATTCCAAACATTCTATCTACTTATAATAAAATGGTTGGAAAGGACTTTTTCATAATTTATTATTACCTCACATTTGCTTAAATTATGAGTAGATGTATGTAGGTACGCAAAGGTCATTTTAACAAATAAACATATTAAAACATGAATAAAATTGGTACGTTAGTTATGTCCATTTAATACATAAAAATGTTTAGAAACTCAAAAAATAACATTTCTAAATAGAATCGATTTTTCATGATAGAATCCAATTTTAGACAAAATGTGGGATATAGTTAATGAGAGATATGAATTGCTATGATATTAAAATAATAATAATAAATTGTTTAACAGCAAAAGCCACCCTAAAATCCTCATTTCATCACAATCTCGCGAAGAGTGTTACTAATACTCATTTTGATAAACTGCAAGTGGTGTCACTGGATAGTTTCTGGTAGATTGTAGCTTCACACGATCTTTATGTTTTTTAGTCTTCTCTCTTCATATTTCTTAATAGCCCTTTGATCCCTTTCAGTCATATCATTTATGCTCTTAATTTGTACCTTTTCTTTTTTCTTTCTATTGAGCATTTTTAACCGGATCATTTTTAATTCTTTGGTAGCGTAATTTTTCAGCTTGACGCTTTTTTTGTAACCTCTCTTTCCTCGCCATGATGTCCGATTATGCTCGAGTATTCAGAACAAGTGAAATGAAGCGTTAAAACATTAAATACTAATGAAAAAAAATCACTTCCCTGGTATCGTACTTCCTCTGGTATGAAATATGCCAGAGAAGTGACGTCAGAGAAGTGACAAAATCGCGCATAATCTACAAAAAAAACATCGCTTGCTTTTCTGAATACATTCAAACGTAATACGTGACATCTACACACAATAAACAATGTATTGTGCAAATAAACAATTTCGTAACGACAAAATACAAAAACATATAGTTACCAAAGGAAATACTTCAACGACTGGCACAAACACGCTTTCCTACAGTGAATCGTAAACTGAAACAATATTATTGGAGTTTTGCTCAACGTCGTTAGCTTGCTTCTAACTTCACACTGTTGTATGCGTGTAATTCACCGACAGAAACATATCTATACGGTTGTAAGTCAAATTTTAAGTCTTTGAATTTCACCAGATGAAGTGACATTACTGTAACGTGACGTAAAAGTAAGTTATTTTTTTTGAAACTAATAAATATTTTTACAGTGTATTTTGGTAAAATATGTTTCTATATTAAACAAAGCATATGATCATGTTAAAAGAAAACGTAATGGTATAAGTATTTAAAGCATCTGGCCATAAAATCACTATAATCTACTAATGGGGGAGGCCAGAGGAGTATACATTTAAAACTATTTTAAACTATTAATGCCTTAAATTAAATAATGATCCTGATTAGACTGTGTGGGCCAGATAAAAGACAATATTCTTTATTGTTTAAGCATACAGAAACAATAATATAATCGGTTTAACGTAAAATTTGTCTATGGACCACTAGAATTCAAATAGCGTATATTCACCCATCTATAAAAATGTTTTAAACCATCAATTTTTTGGAAACTAGGTATCACATTAAATTAATATTAATTATTATGTTAATAAGTATTGGTTGTTAATACTAAAACACTTTCAAAATGTTTATTTTATTACAATGATATTCAGTTTTATCTACTATAATATATAAAATTACCATACTCCTCCAAAACGGCTTGACCGCTTTTATGAAATTTTAGATGCATATTCCGTAGGTCTGAGAATCGGCTACTATCTATTTTTCATACCCCTACGTGATAAGGGTTGTCCACCCTTAACTTTTTTATTTTTTGGGCATTTTTTTTTAATTTCTTTATAATGTGGCATTAAAAAATACATACACCCTTTTACCACCAACCCCCAATTTTTAATAACGATATTAGTACTGTAATAATCTTCAACTTTCAGTGGTCGATAACTGATCAATTTTTATCAATCGATTAGTCATACCCGCCAGGCGTCTATTGATGTCACTACTCACCCAGCAAACAGCACGGAGTGGGGATGAGAATGAAGCAGATTTTTTTAGAATATTAGGTGCAGAGAGTTCAAATATGTTCTAAGAAGTAAAAGAATGTTTTATTATAACATTTCAGAATGATTTGGCAATGTTCAAGAATGTTCCAGAATCTTGGAGATCATTCAAGAATGTTCCAGAGTGTTAAAGAAAGTTAGAAAATGTTTTAAATCATTATGGGATGTTTTGGATAGTTCTAAATTCGCGAATATTCTAGAATGTTCCATCAAACGTTTGATATATTCTTACCCGAGCAACGCCTAGTATTGTTGCTAGTGAATTTATATATTAAATTAAATAAAATAAAAAGTCTTTTTAAGTTTTAAAAACAGTTCACAACGACCGTTTCACCACACCGTGGCTTCATCAGGTGGACTTATAAAATACAATTTTTGAAACTTAAAAAGAGTTTTTCTTTTATCTTATTCAATAAAATGGAGTTTCAACATGTAAAGGCTAGTACCTACAGTGAGCAATTTATATATTGGTTTCAGGTAAATTACCTGCAAAACAAAGTCGAAATGTGAAATCAATATTCATTGAACTAATAATGTCAATGTTCATAAAAATAACAACTATTTTTTATATGTAGGTACTTAAAATTTGATAGGTATAAGTACAGAAACTGTTTTAAAAAGTAAGAAATGTTTAAAAATATTGTCAATCGTAAATATTTTACATCGCTCTATTTTATAAAAGAAGTTCTTGATTAAGTACTTCAATTCAAATATTTCTGAATTTTATGTCATTATATTTAGTTCTGCAGCAATGAACTCTTTATTAGTTTCAATCATAAATTTATTAAATAGATCCAAGAAAATGCAGAGAAATATAGTAATTTTATTGCTTTAATTTAGTAATAAAACAAGAAAATTATTCGGAAATACATACCATCTGACAGACTATAAAACTGATATTTATTTACCAATTGTCATCAATTTTTAATGGTTTCATCACTTTTAGTTTTTAGCGAGGTACATAAACAAGCCTAAAAGTTTTATAACTTGAAAAAATTGCATCTAACTGTATTCTATACATATGTATAATAACGTCTATATTCGATAAAATATTTGCTAAAAAATAAAATATTTTTCCACAATTCATAAAAGTTTAAAACGCTTTTCCAGACACTTATTTAAGTTAGGTTTAACAACTTTCGCAATTCTTAAAAGTTTTGACAACAAAATATTCGGAATTAAGATAAAAACAATAAAAATGGGATTAATAGTAATAAAAATCTTTTATAGTAAATTTATGTTATTGTAAAATAGTTTTCGGAAGATCAAAATCCTTATCAGTATTGATAATTCGACGAATATTTATTCATAGTTTTCGCTTACCTCAGGCTCTTGTGGGAGTAGATATATAGATTTTTAGGTCATGGTAATTCACCCTCTGGAAGGATAAGACACACCCCTATCCGCGACGTAAACACCACGCGCGTTCATTTAAATCGCAATTATCCTAAAAGTCAACAAAAAAAACACTACCGAACCTAAACGACCCCTTTCAAAGGGATTTCCACCACCGACTACGAGTAACGTCCGTTCGATATAACAACCCCTATCGCCGGAAAACAATATTTCCTTATCACGTACAAAACACGTCACAAACCCTCTGCTAAAGCTCAGCCTTCTGGATTTCGGCCAGCAGCGTTTCAACTTACACACATGTATCTATACACGTTATGTAAGTGTAACTAACTGGACGTAGATGGAAACTACACAAGCTACTGTACGAAAGCCTTCGATTAGTGTTACGCATGCGCTCCTACTGGTGATAGCAGGAGTTTGAGCAGTGGCCCCAATGTGTTCCTGTTACGGATAAACGGCAGGAAGGAGCAGGACAGGTGGAAATGCAAGGACCTGCTCCGCTCTTATTTCTGGGTGAGGAGTGTCGACCGCCTAAACGGCATCGGCATGCGTATTCCATTCATTCACTGAAATTTAACCAGAAAACACTTTTTTAAATTAGTTTCACTCTACAAATATTAATTTTTGCCTAAGTATATCAACATAAAGTAGATAACAAAAGAAAACAATTCGGGAACGAACATTTTTTTATTAAATTGTATAATATATCAACAACGGTTCGCTCTGAGCTGGGAAGTTTTTCGCGTTGAGATTATGGAAGTGTACTTGCAGTTAATTTAAATGATACTTCCATAATCTCGCCCTGAAGAAGATTTTCAACATAAACACTAAACGTTGGTGGCAGATTAGGGGGCGTCCATAAATTACGTGAGGTGTTTTTTTAAATTTTCTGTCCCCCCCCCCCCGGTGAGATGTCGTGAGATTTTATTCAACCCCCTCCCCCATCCCCCAATCTCACGTAAGATTTTTCAAAATGTGAGTTTCTTACGTAAACGCATTGGATTGTTACTGTAAAAAGAAAAAAAAATTGCTTCGTAATTTTATTTACGACTAGTTAAGACTAGTAATCAATATTGCTGAGAGTTACAAGTGTAATAAAAATTTAACAATAGAATATTTAAATCGTGACTACTGTGATTAAAAAAAAGAATATCTACTCATTCACTCCATGGATAATCATGCGCGGTCTCAAGAGAGACTATTGGAACCAACATGTTCATATGATTTTCAGTAAAATGCCTGTATTCTAAAAATATGTTGCTAAAAAGCTTTTTCTGTTTATATTTAATCATTTTAGATAATAGGTTGTGAAAAATTTACGATAATAATACATAAATGAAGTGAAAAGTGAGTGCCCATTTATCCAGTGTTTCCGAGAGATATAATGGAACATTTATTACTATATACGATAAAACGAATACGGGAAATAATTTTAATTATTATTATGTATGTTTAACATAACAGATATTACCTAATATCGTTTAAAAGAGAAATTATGATTTTAAAATATCGATTTTTTATAAGGTTAACACTTGGCTGCAAGACATTTTGTTCCTTTTATTTGTATGACGCTAAGTTCGAAAGGTGTAGTGGAAATGTGTTAAAAACTTTGAACTTTACGCCAATGATATTACGGATGAAATTGATTGATTATCGGGCGAGTCTGTTACGTGGTAAGCCGTTTTTTTATTACATCTTAAGACTTAAGTGTTTACAACTTATACAATAATAGCTCCCGTAGGCTTTTGTCTTTTATTTCGTAACCGACGACCGGTTTGTTTTGCGCCATTTATTTAATGGCACCGTTTCCAAAGTTTGACCCTATAATACAAGTATTTTTTTCTTTTTGATAATTGAATTTATTTTGATATTCGATGGATAGAAAATATATCTATAAGTAAATTACTTTTTACAGAATGATAAAATACGGTTTGGTTGCAGAACAATCATTTTTTTTGTGACGTCGACCTTGAACTTGTTTACGTAATTTTTCAGATTTTCCTGAAGTTTAATTCAGATTGAGGGGTTAAGATTAAATCTTAAGCATGTACAGTCTGCATTAAATGGACCAAAATAGTTCTATAATTTTTTTTGTTTCAATCAGAAAAAAAATTGCGTGATATTTGCCGAGACCCCCCCCCCCTCTTTCCAACGTAAGATTAGATGAGATTTAAATCGACCCCCCCCTTAAACATCTCACTTCATTTATGGACGCCCCCTTATGCAATTAAATAAAAAAACCGACACTCCAGTATTGCGTTTCTGTTCTGTTTTTTTCTTGAATAGTTGAATAGTTTCAACCTTTAAGTACTTGATGAAAATTCATATTAACAAGTATGTAAAACTTAATTTAAGAGATTTTCAGAAAACTATTAAACTGTATCGTAACATGTTTCGCCAAACTTTGGCTTCTTCAGACGCGAATAGGGTGTATTCCATATCTTAAATTTTGCCTCGAAATTATTTTGGTATATACCTACTATAACATATACTGAAATATCTCAAAGAGTTTGTAATACTTATTTTATTAGAATTTATTAAATCTTTAATAATAAAAAATTGCATAAAACTGAAATTATAATAACATTGCTAAACATCACCTTATTGGTTATGCGATAGATGACGTCGTTGCCCATATAGATGGCGGATGGTATATTAGTGTTTCTTTCGTTCTTTGGCGTTAGTCGTGTTAGTTTTATCTGGTTTTGTTTTGGGATTATATTTGTTGATTTTTTGTTTGTTATTTGTGGTTATTTCTACGGAAGTGTTTATAAAGCGAACAACGGCTTCTGCAGACTTTGTTAAAGCGTCGTTAAACAATCTGCCACATGTTGACATTTTCATGATGACCGAATTTATAAAGAACGATGAACGCTTCAATGCAGTTGAATTTAAAGGTGTTAAAGCCGCAGCGTAAGTAATTAGTAAACATATGTATTACTACTACAGTGCATCATGTATAATTAACCTCAAATTTTACAATGTGACAATGTCTGTAATTTTATATTTACTGACCTGATCCTCGCAACAGAAAAATGTTGATTTTGATTTAGGAAGATCCCGCATTACTGCTTTAAACCATTTAACTTTCCTTGAATAATTTTGTGGTACACTTATAAATGTTTTATTAAGGCCACTTATTGAAGTATTTTTACATCCTGGCACAAAACACCACTTGTTTTGAGAATGGTACATGTTTTATCCGTCGTATTATTAAATAATTGTTTGAAACTATATAATAAAAACCTAATTAAATAACAATAAAAACTGAAAAACTAATAAATAACTTTAACTGGTAGCAGCTGATTTTTGTTGATAGGAATTACTACGTCACAATAGTACAGGCAACCTGTCGCACTCCATAAACCGTTTTTCGCGGCAAATGTTTTACTTAAACTTGGATTTCCATTAAAACTAATATAGTGATCTTTTTTAAACAAAAAAGTTATTATTAAATATATATGGCACAAGAACTTTCAATTTTTTAAGTTAAAAAATATCGGAATACACCCTATTATTAGGTACTGCTAAATATACAGGGTTTTTCAAGTTGATAGGCTATTAGAAGTATATGAATTAGTAAAAGCAATTCAATTCTGAAACTTGAGCTTATTTTAGTATTGTTTATGACGCTTCTTTTAAAAATATTTTCAAGTTCAGTTTACATCCGGTTATACCAGAAGTTGACACTAACTTTGTTATTTTAAGAAGAATGGTATATTTTTTACGCCGAATTCGAATAAAACGTGTAATTCTAAGGTAAGTTTGATAACCAACTTGTACACCTATGACGATCGGTTTCTGAGTTAATTTAATTTATAGAAAAAAAATCGTTACCGCAACCCAAATTATTAAAAATCATAACTTCCACAAAATACGACTCAGAGTGTTGAAATTTTTACTAGTAATAGCTGAATATTAGTGCCAACGCCTTGAAAAAATTCAACTTAATCATTTATACAGGGCGTTCAAATAAAATTCTAAAAAACCCGCTGACCTAATCTACGTTTTTGAAATTGGATTGGATTTTTATTTGTTTTTAGACTAAATGAACAGTTTTTGACATACCTATTCTTTATTTTTCTTTTACACTCAATGCTTTTTTCTATGCTCAGCAATTCGAAGATGTGCAAAGCAAATTTTCATTATATTTTCCCTTCTTTTGTTTTCCATATTTTAAGCCAATATTTTTAGTCATAAATGATTAAGTAAATTGTTACGCTATTTGAAAAGTCTAAATTACTCTATTAATATGTTATTATAGTATTATTGCATTATGTTCTTATGTTGTTAAGTTACACAGAAAAATTTGTATAAAACTTCTTTTGTAAGTGGACAATCTTGTCCGTTTAAATAAGTAAATAAATAAATAAATAAATAAAGTTTAAAAACATCAAACACGAATAACTTCGTTTTTTCAAAAGGCACCTACAATTTTTAATTTTTTCAATCGATTCCTTTGTTTATCCTCTTTCGATCTATATGGATACTTCCTATTGTTTTATTTGAAAAATTTTGAGTAAATTTGAATTTTTAAAATATTGATAATTTCATTACTTTTGACGTAATAAGACTGTGCCTTGGACAATTGACAACTTACGACAATCAAAGCAAAATCACAGTAAAACCCTTTTTATGGCTTAATTTCTGTTAGAGGGATGTTTGAGACAAATGTTCATAATAAATACTTCAATTGAAGTTTTCGTTTTTTAATTTTTTGTAACAGAAATTAATCGAAAAGGCGATTTTTCGCTTCATTTGGCATTGACTGCCGTTAGTAGTCATTTGTCCAAGGCACACTCTTATTACGTGAAAAGTAATGAAATTATGAATATTTCTAAATTACCAAAAAATTTTCAATTAAAACAATAGGAAGTATCCATATAGATCGAAAAAGGATAAAAAAAGGAATCGACTGAAAAAATAAAAAATGGTAGGTGCCATTTGAAAAAACGAAGTTGTTGGTGTTTGAAGTTTTTAAATTTTAGAATTTTATTTTGATCGCCCTGTATAAATTATTTAGTTCAATTTTGTCAAGGCGTTACCACTAATATTCAGCTATTACTAGTAAAAATTTCAACAGTCTAAGTCGTATTTTGTGGAAGTTATGATTTTTTTAAATTTGGGTTGCGGTAACGATTTTTTTTCTATAAATTAAATTAACTCAGAAATCGATCGTCATAGGTGTACAAGTTGCTCATCAAACTTACCTTAGAATTACACGTTTTATTCAAATTCAGCGAAAAAAATATACCGTTCCATTTAAAATAACAAAGTTGGTGTCGACTTCCGGTGTAACCGGATGTAAATCGAACTTAAAATATTTTTAAAAGAAGCGGCATAAGCAATCACTTAATGAGCCCAAGTTTCAGAATTGAATTCCTTGTACTAATTCATATTTTTCTAATAGCCCATCAACTTGAAAAACCCTGTATATTGACAAGTAGGTGTTTAAATAGTTTAACAGTAAGAGTGGTGGATGGTCAAAATAAATTTACTTGTAAGAAAAATCGCTAATAATGTTATCACCAATTTTATTAGTCAACGTTGACAATATTATTTCGGTAGATTCTACCATTTTCAAGAGTACATGAATAATACTAGTTTTCAGTTATTGATTAGGTAATATTTATAGGGAGACATACAACCTACATAGGAGGAGTGGGGAAAATATCGAATCGAGCTCTGTTTGATTATTTACTAAGTTTAATTTTAAATATTTCGAATCTGTAGCAGATCCTGGTCAGTGATAATATGATCGAAGATGTAATCGATCGTATATCAGATAATTAAATTTTGGATGTATTGTGATAATATTTAAGAACTGCTGGATTTATTAAACAATCCGGAGCTCACAATTGATGCTGAAATTATATGGAAATGTGTGAACCTGTGAACATAAGTAAATCAAGCCCCGAATTTTGCCGCCCTGCGCAATAGATCTCTGGTCTCCCAATATAAATCCTGCACTGCTTATTTATTACTCGATCCTACCTTCATGTCCAAGCTATTACAGTATCTGATCTACCATCTTTAATAATTCTCACCAAAAAACAAACTCAAGTAAAAGATTTCATGAGGTCATTCTAGCTTTGTAAACATTTCCAGAATTTTTTCTCTAGAATATGAGCTAAATTAAATTAAATGCATTTTTGTCCATATTCTGGAGAAAAGAAAATTCCAAATAACGCCGACTGGGTTAAGGAAGGGGGAGATGGGAATACCATTACACTCTCTAATCGTACCCGCATAATAGTAACAGTGAATGGAAGGTCGTTTTTTATTTCCATCCTTCGCATTTCTACCCCTCGACCTCTACTAGAAACTCCTCTTATAAAGTTAACCCTGCCGCCCTTCCCCACCCTCTCCTAACCGACTGATGGTCTTAGCCTTATTTGCACAATAAATTTACCACTTTTTAAATACCCAATGTCACCCCCTATGTCTCCGTGAGCCAGTCCCCAACTAAAGGCACTTGAATGGTGTTCTTCACCATTATCTCCCTCACCCATTTCATTCCCTCCTCCCATCTGAGCAAAGGTACTTACCTACTCAAATTTAGACATTTACCAATCAATAGACTGGTGATTTCAATAAAATTACTTAATAGGTAAAAATAAAATATAAAAGAAATATCTAACCTCTAGTATAGGTTCCATCAAACAGAAGACATCGAAGACAAGGCACACCATTTTTAACATCACATCCACAAATTCAATCATTAGTATTTTTGATAAATATCAATTTTTAATTTTCTAATAGGTAATGCCTTTATTTTTCACAGATTGTTTAAATTCTAATCGTAATAACTGAGGTTTCGAAATTATTGAAATCTTTTTATATTCCATATTTTAATCCAAAAAACTTATTGTCCACTAAATCGAAACGAAAATCGTTTTGAAACCGTACACAATTCCCGATCACGAACAAACTAAAACACTTGCTCAGTTGTTCAGTATTACCTATGCGCATTTGAAAAACCTTGAAAACAGGTTCTATCCACCTTCACGACAATGGTGAACAGAGCAATCGGAAAAATGATAATGTTTTCGCTCATTTGTGTTGCGACGTTCGAGGAGTGCACATAGGCCTATCAAACTATTCTTAAACCATGAAACATTTATATTTTTAAGAACTACTTTTGGCTAGAACCTTTTCTGTTTTAAACAATAAGCTTGGTAAAATATAAAAAATAAACACTGCTTCGTCAACATTTATTTGAGTTACTGAAAAACTATGTTGTACTGATTACAGGTTTCATGATTTATTCTACAGTAAAAAACAATATTGACCTAATTTTAAAATTTAACAAACCGAAAATTAAAATGTATCCTTTTGTATAAAAAAATATTGAAAATTGCTTCACATTAAAAAGCTTCAATGAAACATAAAATTAATCTACTATTAATATTGTAAATTATTTTAACAAACTATTTAGACCAATCTAAAAATATTAAACATGTAGTTTCAAAAATTTTTAAATTGGGAATGAATATTTGAAAAGGACTCTAATAGCACCCTTTAGTGTTTTTAATCGTCGATATATTATCGATAAAAATAGAATAAATGACTGAATAAATGACTGAAATAAAACAAAAATGTAGCTTATTGTAAATATAATTTCAATTATCATGAAAAGAAAGAAAGAAAGATAAATAAAGATTCAAGTTAAAATTTAATATTTTGAATATAGAGGATAGGATTGTATTCTGATGATGAGTGTTCAAATATTAGTTAGTACATACATATAAAGTAGTTTATTTTAGTCTAAACAAACTGTAATTTATAGAATTGAAGGGTAAAATATCCTAAAATGATCTCTCTAAAATAACAATGTTACTACGAACCAAAATATGGCTTACAGAATATTACATTTTACGGATTTCTTCCGCTATCATTATGTAGATATCATGACAACATTAATTTGAAGAAAATGAGTAAATATAGATACCTACATTTATTATTTAGCTGTATGAAACTAGACTTCGGGGTAAAATGATCCCTCTATCTACATTTGTAAGTTTCTGAATTCTGGAATGAAACTGAATCCAAAATAAAGCATTTTTATAAGAAAACACTTTTATTTTTATTAATAATTTAAATAGAACAAAATTTAATTTTACTCCTCATTACAACCTTCTTTTTTTTTTTTTCATGCAATGTAATTTTCTTATTGGTTGCTTCTTTGCTTCATACAGGCAAAATGATTCCAAGATCCGAAAGGTACGCGGTAATGATATTATCGAACTATATAGGTACAGCTTCACAAAAAAATAATCATGAAAATATTGCTAGAATTCTAGCAAACATGACTAAAAAATCTGTCAATTATATGGACGACCAGACGCTCAAGGAGATTTTACTAGAAATGTCTAGTCAATCAACGTTCGGTGTTGAGACTGAATTCTAGTAAAATTGACTTGATTAGAAAACATTTTTTACACTTCTTATGACTAATTTTACTAAACTATTCTCATTCTAGTATTTTTTTCTTTACGACACGATAAAATAATCGAGAGGTAGAGAAAAAAAGTCTAGACTTATTTAGCTTGATTATTCTAATACTAATTATTAGAAAGAATGAAAAATTGTTTAATACCACCAAGTACATTTTATGAGAATTCTAGTATTATTTACTAGAAAAATTTTGTTTGATTCATCAAGTAATAAAACCATGATTATTTTTTTCCGTGTTTATATGTGTCATACGTTATCTTTACCTTTTAACTATGTATTATTTCACAATTGTTAATATTTGTTTGTTATCCACTGCATTAGAAAACCTACACCCCAAAATGCGTAACTCAAAAAAAATTCTCTCAGCACATTATTCCGATGGCTGCGAATTAGATTAGGTATGACAAAACAAATGCGGTGAAACGGTTTAACAATCGTTATGGCACAAATGGTCATTACAAATTATATTAAGAAGAAAGTACCTAACATATGTTTTAGTGTACTTATCTTAGATCAATTGGCGTGAAAACGCTTTTTTCGTTTTAAAACTTCTAATGGTGAACCTTTATTACTCAACTGTCTTTGTGATTCCCACAGAAGCTAATACAAAAAAATCACAGATGACTGCTGCAGTAATAAAAAAGAGAAAACGTTTTACCCACAGGGTTCATTTTAGGACACTTTCTCCTAAGGCAATTTGTTAAAAATTAATGGTGACTCATTTCTTTTATGCAACTAATAATAGTTTGTAGAATTGGTATTTTATATAATTAATTTGATTGTATCTACAGCTAATTTAATAATTAAATATTTCTATATAATTAAATTGGTATTATTAGTATCCAATTATAACATTTCTTATTAACGTATTATTAGTAATGTATAATTTCAATTCAATAATTATTATTTATCAATAATGATATATTTTAATTCAGAAATTCATATTGTGGACACTTTAATTTAGGAATTATAATGATCGATATTAATAATAAAAATGCAAAAATAATTATTCTATTTATTATTTATTTAAACACATCTTTCATTTATTTGTTTTTATTTGGCATATTAATTTAATGTTGCCTTTATAGGTATATTAATAGAATATAAATTTTACTTTTGTGTAATGGCATAATTCTTGGTTTTTGTTCTTGTCCATAAAATACCTTTCAATCACAATGATTATTTTAATTTGATCAATTACTATTATTGTTAATATAAATTCAATAATAATTTAATTATCGTGCTAGAAATTTTTCTTATTTTACCTTTTCATTTTTCATTAATTTATGTATTAAAAACACTAACTAGTCGTTAATTTATATATGTGTACATAATAGTTTTCTTAACTATTTTCAAATAAAACTTAGTAAAACACAATTTTGGATACAAATTTTTTTTATTGAGGCACTAATAGACAACTATCAAACCTTTTCAAAAATATATTAAGAGCCTACACCCAAAAAAAAAGTTTACGATAGAAATTGAAGAAAATAGCAAATAATTTTTTTAGGTTTAACAATAAAAAACATAAATAATAAACACGAATTTTCTGTTTATCACAAAAGTACTCAACCAGACACAATAATTCATTTTAATTCTCACAAATTAGTCTTTTTTAATTCAATTTTACACAGACTCATCACCACACCATTATCTAAAGAAAATTATAACACAGAACTAACTAGAATTTACCAATAGCCCTTAATAACGCACAGAAAAAAATAATCATGATTTTATTAGTTGATGAGTCAAGCAAAATTTTTCTAGTAAATAATACTAGAATTCTCATAAAATGTACGTACTTGGTGGTATAAAACAATTTTTCATTCTTTCTAATAATTAGTATTAGAATAATCAAGCTAAATAAGTCTACACTTTTTTTCTCTACCTCTCGATTATTTTATCGTGTCGTAAAGAAAAAATACTAAAATGAGAATAGTTTAGTAAAATTAGTAATAAGAAGTGTAAAAAATGTTTTCTAATCAAGTCAATTTTACTAGAATTCAGTCTCAACACCGAACGTAGATTGACTAGACATTTCTAGTAAAATCTCCTTGAGCGTCTGGTCGTCCATATAATTGACAGATTTTTCTAGCCATGTTTTCTAGAATTCTAGCAATATTTTCACGATTGTTTTCTCCATGCGGTTACAATCATAAAATAGTCACTTCCTTTATTAAAAACAACGATAATCCTGCTTTCCATAGTTTAACATATGTAGGAAACATTTCATCAAAAGTAGGCAAACATATAAAATGTTTTACTAATGGCTCAATTTCATTCAAAACTTGTAATACCTTGGGAAACTTCATTAAAAACAATAAAGATAACACTAAAAAACTAGATAAATCAGGAGTGTACTTATTATTAAAATGTGGAAACTGTAAAAAAGCTTATATTGGTTAGACAGGTAAGATCATTTGCAGAACGAATAAAAAAACACAAGAAAAGCTTTGAAAATAATAAAAACAATTCAACATATGCTGAACACCTCCATAACGAGAAACATACTTTTAACTATAAGTCCTACAAACACACCGCTAACAAAAGCAAGAAATTAAATTTATTAGAAAGCCTTGAGATAAATAAATTAAACAAAAAAGGATTGATTCTAAACGATCAATTAGAAATAAACAACTCACCATTATTAAATATTTTTTTAATATTTTAATTCTAATTTTAATATCTATAATTTTAACAAAGAAATGTTTAAAATCCTTTTATTTTATAATTTTATAATTTGACTATGTATGATGTATATTTTAGGATCTAAAGTTTTTAAAAATTATATCATCGTTTTATTTATTAAATAATTAACAAAATTTTCATGTATGTATTTTCCCGTTAATCTTTGTTATTGCAGACATGTACCCCCTCTCCATCAAAAAATTTTTGTAACCAGAATTGAGTTTTACTATGGAGTTACAACAAGTGATAACATCTAATAAAAAAAACCTGTTTTTATAAAATTTGAGCTGATCAATAAACTTTTCGGGCAAAATGGTTTTTTTTTTAATCCACTAGAGGGGTAAAAATAATTTCTATTCATCATTCAATCAATAATTACAATTTATAAGCAAATGTTATTTTGGGATTTTGAAAAGAATAAATATTAATATGAACCTACCTTTTTCTCAAAATACTAGATATGCCCCTGGATAAAATGAGTTCTAATAAATATGCTCAACTCAAGTATGACCATATTCAGTTTTTTCTGTCATCAACAAAACAGGGGTTGATGCACCTGCCCCCGAGCGCTTATTTAATGCAAATAGAAATATGGGGGTGCGTTATACTTTGCTAGGTGGGATTAGCTGACGTGCTGCTGGCATATTTTAGGGTGCGAACAACCCTTATGCAAGGTGACTTGAGCAGAAGCTCCGGATGAAGGGTTTAAGGGTAGTGGAGTAGGAGAAGCAATAAGCTACGCAGTAGTACGCAGTAGAGCCTTATTCTATGTGACTTCAAAACGTTTTAAACAAGTTTATGAGTTGACGGAAACCGCTAACAAGGGTGTCATACAATGGTATCCAACACCGTCATCAGCAACAAAGGGGAGAAATAAACGAGCTACAATTTTAATTATCGTAATACAAATTATTTGCACACAAAAAGAAAAAACGGTTGAAAAGATTAAAATAGGCCATAAATATAAAGTATGAATTACAAATTTTAGATTGTAACGTAGAAGAGCGAATTTTATATGGTTTACTTGATTATATAAATTAAATAATGCCTTATAAACTAAATAACACTTAAAAACTAATTATAAATAAATCTTAAAACTACTTGCCTAAATAATTATGAATTAGGGGCGTTGATAATGGCAGGGACTCTTATCAGGGCATTAGGGTGAGTGATAGCGGTTAACCGCTACACCCCCCTAACCCCTCGGACTCGCTGGCTCGATCTTACTGACTTCTGACCTCTTGTGTTCTTCAAAACTAATTCTTTTATACTGACCCACATAGTGCTCTTTTACCCCCAAACGGAAATTCGCAAGTTGGTCACGGCACACTTTTGCCGTGCAATCATGTCGCATTTCCGTGTGGCGGTTCCTTGTTGCGTAAAACCATTAAGTTGCATATTTAAATTAAAACAAAAATAATTAATGAAATGAAAAACAATCAAAAGGAAATATAATTTTGGAAAAATATGAGCACTATGTGACATCCCCCCTTCGCGGAAAAAATCGCGTCCCTGCGATTTCCACACTACTTATATTGTATTGTACAGGGGGTGAAATGTTTAAAATTCTAAAGTCTTTCTTGGCTCTGGACTGTCCCTGATATCTTTTTTGAGCCCTTCAATGTCTATACCACTAGACAACACTAACACTGAGCACAAACTTCTTTACACCAGGATTCTTTACATGATCATTGGTCAGCAGAACACCGCAAAACTTCTTCCTTTTCGCCAGAAGACTACCCCAACTCGACCATACCAATTCATTGTGACATCCCTTTCACCATTACTAATAATTCCATATTTATTGGCAGAACGCTTCCTCCACCATGTGTCGTCATCAATTCCATAATTTCGAAATTAGGGTACCAATTTATTTTATACTTGGCGAATACCTCGCTCGCCTTTTCCTCTTGGAACTGTCCACGCATGTCGTCGATCCATACTTATGTTGTCCCGTCTCTGGTCAGCTTCAATATTTATAACACTTATTGAGCGTCCCTTCTTTTTGGGTTCCTCGAAGACTACCGGGACTCTGGACCTTTGGATCCCTCGACGACTGCTGAAGCTCCTGTTTCCAATACGTCCTATGCCTGCTTTGTGCAGACTAATTATATTTTATTCGCTGCGGACGTTGACGGGAAATTTTCATTAAAATTCGGTTCCTCTAGAACCCGACGCTCCTGGTCCCTAATTCCATTTTTTTGACGACGGTGACGGTTCCTTGTAGTGCTCCTAGCACCCGACACTTCCGGAACCCATTTCGCCTTCTAACATCCTTAACATGGCTACGTATAGGGAATATTAGTCACATGTTACGGTTCGAGTTGTTATATGGGTGTCCCTGTTGGAATTCCATGCAGGGTGCTGCCTTCCCTGTTGGTGTGGATGACTGTTTTTTTGACCATTGATGTCCAAAAACTGTCCCTTTATTTCGCTCAGTGTGTTATCTGTGTTGCCTTATAATTCACCATGAAAAAAAAAAAACATTTTGTGGTATATAAATTCTTGTTAGCCCAATATAATATATATATATAATGTAAATTAATTTTTTAGTACAATTTAGTATTTCAATTATTCCTGTTACTTGAATTTATATCACTTAATTGAAAAACACGTACCTACATAATTAGAAAAACTTTAAAATAGTAGCTATTTCTTAAAAAAATATAAGACGATGTAACAAATACGTAGTATATTTAAAATATAAATATAAACATTGCTACAACTGAATGCAGGTCAGTTTTAAATTCTTACTCAGCATTAAGTCAACATTAATAACTTAACACTGCAAGATTGCAAATACACAAAAATACGAATAATAATAAACATGCATGTAAAACAAAAGGTATTTTCTATTTACGGATTGTAAATTATTGGAATAATTAAAAAAATATATCAATTGCAGGCATTATTCGTCACCATAAAAATTTGCTTCTTTCTTTAATAAATAATTTAACTTGTGCAATAAAACATATAATTAATTGAAAATAACTCAACAAAGACAGATCTCAATGTCAATGCTAAAACTACAAATGCACAAAAAGTATTAACTCAGCAAGTAAAATAAAATTTAACATCTACAAAAAACAATTATTTATGAATTATCAAAAAACTGCCAACAAAGCTCTACCATGTCATAAAGATCGAATATCATGGAATGTAAAAAAAAACTAATAAAATATAAAATTACTTTAAAAAATACTTGCTGTGAAAAGTACACCGAACGAAACTCGGCAGCCTCCACCATGTAACGTAGAACGTCTGACATAGGGAGTAAAAAATACAATTAAAACAATACTACCAATACAATTACAAAAAATGCTTGCTGCAAAAGGCACTACCGAACGAAGCACGGCAGCCTCCACCATGTAACGTAGAAGAGCGAATTTTATATGGTTTACTTGATTATATAAATTAAATAATGCCTTATAAACTAAATAACACTTAAAAAATAATTATAAATAAATCTTAAAACTACTTGCCTAAATAATTATGAATTAGGGGCGTTGATAATGGCAGGGACTCTTATCAGGGCATTAGGGTGAGTGATAGCGGTTAACCGCTACACCCCCCTAACCCCTCGGACTCGCTGGCTCGATCTTACTGACTTCTGACCTCTTGTGTTCTTTAAAACTAATTCTTTTATACTGACCCACATGAGCACTATGTGACAAGATAAAAACTCTTTCAGCAAGAATTTGAAATAGAAAATGCATGTAAAATAGGGTATTACTTAGTTATTTTGCCCATTTTTCAATATTATTAAGTGACGTCATTGAGCGATCAAAAGAGGAACACACACCAAAATGAGTTAAATATTTCGTAAAGAAACGAACAAAACACTTGGAGAAATATCACTATAATTTATTAATTGTACTCTATGTACAGTAAAATTACTCTAGGATGGTCTCCGGGATTACTAGTTCTTAAGATGCGCAATGGCAAAAGGTAACGCCTTGCTGGAGATAACCACAATGATGCATTTGCATGCTTGGTTTGAAGCAGAGTACTTGTCAGAGCGCATACTAAATCGCCCGACTATTCATTTAAAAATGGTCGAAATATTTTATATAATTATTATATTTTAAAGAATATAAAGCTGCCAATATAGTGTGCAAAATGCTATGATATTAACACGTTTCATTACTGAAAGGTTATTTATGTATAATAACTTTGGGTACATAACAGTATCGGGAGATTCAGGTATAAACTAAATTAACGACTACCGGAGAGGAGACATCAAGCACCTCTGTCTTAAAACTAGTATATTTATTTGTCGTAATTTGTCGAGTGTTGATTGTATCTTTCTTCCTCCGAATGCGTTCTCTTTCCTTCTTCTACGCCGACTCTAAAATCTTCAGAGCTCATCTTAGAGTAGTCAAGCTGTACATTTCGCCTTGTTAGGGCATCATCAGGAGTATACAGCACCTACACCTAGAGTACAATTAATAAATTATAGTAAAATTTCTCCAGGCGTTTTGCTCGTTTCTTTACTGAATATGTTTCACCAAGCGCTAATGGCTCATAATTATTATTTTAAATATTTTAGAAAAGTTTTACGAATCCTTGATGGATACAGAAGGAAAAAGTTTGAAAAGAAACCACTGTCTTATTAAAACAGTACTTGTAGTCACTTTACTTATACAGGGTGGAATTAAGTAACGCATAATTTCAATATTTTCGTTAGTACATTTTTTTCAATAGTTTCATGTATAATTTTGTAATTAGATAATCTTAAAGTAGTTGTTTATTGTTTAAATCATAATTAAATTTATTAAAAATTCAAAAACACCATATAAAATTCGCTCTTTTTCAGTACATATGAAAGGGTCACAGATAAAAGTATATATAGTATAAAACAATAATGAAAGTAGTATACACATATACATATTTCACAAATATTATTTAACTAAAATTAAAAATTTATGCAACCTAAAGGATCCTACAATGTAACACGAGCAACGTTTATTATTATACAATGTAAATATGCGGGTATGTTCTCGAAAACTACTTTAATAAAACTCATCTGGTGGGAGTTTTGGACGAGAAATTTGATCTAACAAGATCCTTTTTTCAATAAATTTCGTTTTAGTGTATTTTTTTATAGAAATAAAGCGTTAAATACACTAACAGAAACAAAACTATAAATAGATTATGCGCAACCCAACATACACCCGCTACATCTATGTTGCATATACAAATACGTTTATATTTTAAGGTAATTTAAAAACGTAACTCGATTAACTCAGTATTTAATTAGTAAACTGATTTATATTACATACTTCTTTACACTTCACATACTTTGATGTACAAAATATTGTTATCAAATTGACCGAAATGTATGTATACTTAATAGGGACTTGCGACACTATCTTTACATGTACTTGTTACCATAGAGATATCTCTGCCTGTCTCATGCCTGTCTCTGCCTATTATTTTGACACATTCCCCGGCATTTAACCGTTCTAGCCTTACTATATTAAATAATAGTTTGAAATAAATTTTAAAGCTAAATATGTCTACACCTTCTCCAAAATCTCCGGAACAGAGAGAAAAGCATAGGAAATATGATCGTCAGTTAAGGTTGTTTAAAAGTATAAGTTTACATTCACTTACTAAATTTCTATATTTTGCAGATTATGGGGAGATCACGGACAAAAATTGTTAGAAAATGCAAAAGTTTGTTTGATAAACGCAACCGCTTTGGGCACTGAAACTCTTAAAAGTTTAGTTTTACCTGGTATAGGTGCTTTCACAATAGTTGATGGTGAGAAAGTTACAGAGGAAGATGTAGGTTGCAAGTATGTATATTTATCATCTGTAACCAGAGCTGGACAAAGTCCTCATCAAGAGAACTCTAGGTCCTTAAAGCGTTTCGGTCAATGAAGCCTTCAGCAGATTTTAGGATTCATGTTGCAGTGCTTTTAAGTGATGAAAAGATCCAAAGTGCATTTTTAAACATAAAATGCAATAGCTTTGCCCAGCTCTGTTTGCAGGGCCATATGACAATTTATAATAATGTGTAACAAAAATATTTTGTGTATAGTTTCTTTTTTGAGGAAGATAGCATAGGAACATCAAGGGCACAAGCAGCCACACAAGCTCTTCTTGAATTAAATCAAGATGTTAGAGGTGATTACATTGATGAATCTATCGAGAACGTGATGTCTCATACACATAATTTTTTCAAAAACTTCACGGTTATCATTGCCACATCATTACCAGAAAAGTAGGTTTGAAATTCATTAGCAACGCTAACAAGAAATATATTAAAATTAATTTCTTTAGAACACTAGTACCATTATCAAAACTACTTTGGGAGGCAGATATTCCTTTCTTAGTAGGTAGAAGTTTAGGGTTTTTTGGGTACATAAGACTACAAACTAAAGAACATACAGTAGTAGAAACACATCCAGATAATGAAAATTTAGATTTAAGATTAGACAAACCGTGGCAAGCATTGAAAGAACATCTTGATAAAATTGATGTAGAATCTTTAGATAACAAAGAACGAAGCCATGTTCCTGCTCTTGTGATTCTATATTATTACATGAAAAAGTTTAGGGAACAACATGGAGGTATGTTTTAATTTTATTGCTTTTAATAAAATTAACGCTAAAACATTCAATAGGTAAATTTCCAATTAGTCGAATTGAAAAAGATAAATTACGACTAATGATCAGGGATGGATTTTCTCCTGATGAACATGGTATAAGGATTTTGGAGGAGAACTACGAACAAGCAATAAATTTAGTAAATACGTGTGTTAGTCCTATTAGTATACCACCAAATGTTAAAAGTATACTGGAAGACGAAAAATGTACTAATCTGAATCAAGAAGTAAATTTAACATATTTTCAAAAAGCTGCAGCGCTTTTTATTTTCAATTTTTGAATGTTTTAGTCCACACCTTTTTGGATAATGGCAGCTGCTTTAAAGGAAATTGTAGAAGCAGAAGGTAGTTTACCAGTGAAGGGAAGCTTGCCTGATATGGCTGCAGATACTGCTAGTTATGTGTCTTTGCAGCAGCTTTATCAGGCACATGCTCAGTTACAATCAGAAACTCTTTATCGTCATGCTGTGCAAATTGCTAGGAGCTTGGGGCAAGCACCAGATACTATTTGTGAAGCTGATGTAAGTATAAATATTTTTTTTCTCAAATGTTTTCCGCTGGTTTAATCTCAAAAAACACAAGAACTGCCGCAAAAACGTTTTGGACTTTGTTTGATTTCCTATTCTACATACAACCTACAATATCACTTTAACTCCTTCCACTACAACCAATGCTCTTCTCCCTATACAAACAATATTTTGAATTATTATCTTCAGTCTTTACCCTCTGTGCTTCAACACTTTACTTGTTTATAAAAGTCACCTCCACTCCATCTTTCCTTCATTTCGCATGTTCCCTTTTCTATCTCATCCTAGCACACTTCCAGCACCTAGACATTTGCCTGCGCAAGTAAACTTTAAATTATAATAACGCCTTGAGTGTTAAATCATTAAATTTTTTATCAAATTAGTATGTAGGAAATTTAACGTGTTTTGTGTGATTATATAACAATGTTTTTATTGCAGGTAAAACTGTTTTGCAAACATTCATCTGAAATCAGCGTGATCCGGGGCAGTTGTATAGCAGACGAGTACGAAAAAAATTCAATAAACTTAGCATTGCATCTGGACGATCCAGAAAACCTTATTTATTATTACATAATTCTAAAAGGGCTGGAGCGTTTCGTCAGTGAATATAACGTATATCCGGGACAATTTGCCGAGCAAGTTGAACCGGACGTATCGAAATTGAAGACGATTATTTCCAAACTTTTGAGTCAATGGGGTAATACTGCGGCTCCCGTAAGTGATGATAGGGTGCACGAGATGTGCAGATGTGGAGGGGCCGAACTCCACAGTGTGTCCGCTATTTTGGCCGGCTGCGCGGCTCATGAGGTCATTAAGGTCATTACGCATCAATATAAAGTGATAAACAACACCTTCATATACGACGCCATTACTTCAACATCGGCTACATTTAGTTTATGAGTAAGATTAAAGAAATAAAATAAGTAAAATGTGAATAATTGTACGGCAATTTTCCATTTATTGTATATTAAGGAGCTTTATTATCAAATAAATTGTTGACAAGCCTTTTATTTAGAATGTGTTCAATAGCAACTATAATTATTGCTTAATATAGTTTTTTTTTAAATTCTTGAACCATATAAAAAAATTGGACAAATCCTAAAAAGTAAATAAGCGCTTTATATTTTGAAAAATCATCTATTTCTTAATATAGTTAAAATAAAGGTGTGTCTATTTGTTGTCCACTGCCTACTAATTAACAAAAATTAGTCACGTATTATATAAAAAATTGTACTAAAAATAGATCACCCTGTATATCAAAATTAAATAAAAGGATGGCTGCATTAGATATGTGTTTCATAGGCCGGCTTTATAGATATAATAAGAAAATATCCTCAGCTGATTAAACGTCAAAACGTGTAAACGTCAAGTTCGGTACTTCAACTTCAGTGCAAGAAATAAAATAAAAATAGAAAGTTGAATGTGGAATAGGTATATAACCTTTGTATTAATATTATTTCCTCAGTTCGTCACCGGTAGTCGTGGTGTTGTGTTACTTATTATTACTATTTCGATTAAACCATGTGCGGTGAGTTAATTTCGAAAATATTTTATTATAATAAAATAACTAATTTATGGTAATCCACAAAATAAAAGTTCTATTAAATATTGAATTATTTATCATTATATCGCTAAATTTTAGAATGGTTTTGTTTATTTATACAATAATTTTAGTATTAACTAAACCATATTGATAGTTTACGTAAAAGTACATGTAGTGGATAGGTGGAGAAGTTCTTATTACTTTTAGTTGAATGTTGTTACTTATTTATTCGGTCTTTTAACGATGAAATTAGTTAAAACAAATTAAAAACTTAATTACTATTTTAATTTGGGTAACGAATGGTAAAGTCCATAAGAAACATTTGTATACGATTGTAAATGCGCACATTTGAATTTTTTATAGTCTGGTGTAAGTAATAAAGTAATTTCGTAATGATAAATTGAGGAATAACTATTAGATAAATGGGTTTTAAAATACCTACCTATCTACCTTATATACCCCAAAATGTAACTGATTTAATACATCTTTATTTATGCTAACTGTTTATAAGCTGAATTGTTTTTGTTCATTGATTCTAGTAAATATTTTCGCGGACATAACATGTTTATTACCCTCTTATAATCTATTGATACGATTTGTATTCTACGAAATGGATAAAGTTTTTAAGGGCTTTTTATGATGTTTGTGCTTACAGTTAATTATTATAATTTCAATATTAATGGATTTTTAAGTTTTAGTGTTAGAATTTCTTAAAAACTACAATTTGCGGTACAATGTACGTACTTCTGCTGCCCTGTTTTTCAATATTTTGTTATGGAATTTTTAATATGCATGTAAGGGTAAGGTGTTTTTTGTAATAGTTGTTTTAATTTCTTTATCAAACTAACATCCTCTACTTAACCATGATCTAATCCAACGAATTGACATAAATAAAAAAAAATAAAAATCTTCCCACAATGACTTTGGTTGTAATTTTTCAACAAAAATTCCTAAGTACATTAAAACATTTAAAAGCTATTTTATGTTGCAATAAAATAGTGATTGAGAAAAAATCGATCAATTTTACTATCAATAACATATTTTTTTATTTTTATGAATACATACTTCAATAATAAATGCAAAACATGTTCAGTTAACCTGGTGAAAACCTAAAAATTTCCATCTCATTTATCAGAATATCAGCCCAAGTAAATAGACACATTTGATTGTTACTGTAGTTAAGAAATGTACTTATTTGATAAATGAAAATGAATTTTATAATTTTACTTTTATAATCACGACTCGCTTATTGTTAAATTAAATTTCATTTACTAAAAGTACTTCTTGCGTTAAAATGTCGTTAATTCGTTATCAGTAGTTAAGTTTTTCCAGTAACATCCAATGTATTTCTCATAATTCTATAATCATTTCATAATGTCGTATAGACAACTTTCACCTGCCGATCCCTACTGCACACCAAAGGTTACTAAGGTATATTACGAAAGTGTTGTTTGATGTTTCTTTTAATAATTTAAAGTCTAAATAGTATTTAATGTACCTATGTATTTACCTCTAACTAACGTGCCTTCGTATCTAAATCTAATCTAAATTAATATCAAATTCGTCTCATGTACCTGTAGGTAAATAACTATAGTGTTTCGCAAAAATTTCGGAATTCTTTCTTATTTTAAGACAATAAATAAAGAAAGAAAGTTATATATTTAAGATTTAATTTTTCGTACAGAGTGTTCAAATAAAACGCTTAGTAGGTACTTATTTTTCTTTTGGTTTGTTTTAAAATTTGCATTTATTTTCATCTGAATAATATAATAAAAAAAAACCTAACAAACTATTTTGAAACATAAAATCTAACTATAGTAGAGCCTCGATTAACCGGACTATTTGTTGTTATAAGTCATTTGGATCTGGATAATTGAATGTATTGATATAAAATGAATAAAACTTATTAAAATCAACAAATTTCAATTATTTGTAAGAGAATAAAAATAAATTTTGCAATCCGTATTATTGCGAATCCGTACAGCTGAGGTCCGCATATAACTGAACCTCTTCTGTATATGACTTTTTGTTATTCAATTTTGTACTACTTAATAGTAGAATATGTTTGAGATTAATAACTGTTTTTCGTTCACATAACTTATGCATTGTGGATACATTGGGAGTATGTTGGGTTGCGTATTTTAGTATTGATTTCTGCTAGTTCAAGAAAACATTTTTTTCCTTAAAATGAAATCATTTTGCACCTAATTATCGCCTTAAAATTACACATTGAATTTCGACATGTCATTTTGTTACTAAAAAATTCGTAGTTCCTTTAAACTTACCTATGATTTTTATCGACCTTTTTTTATTTTATTATAAAATAAGCGATATTAATATAATAATTAAGTACTGTACATATATGCAACTAAGTGATCGACTACATAAGAAAAACATATACCAATTAAATTATAACGCGTTTTTTCTTTATGATTTATTGCTTGGTTTGTAAATACAATTGAATTTTTATTTTGCTTCTGGACTTACCTACCTACAATAAGTGTAGTACCCGCTTATGACCCCATAAAAACACGCAAGTAACAGGACTATTGTTATTTTTTGTTTTAAAAAATTAACATTTAAACAGTGGCACAGGTTGGTACTTTTACTACTTCAGAATTGTAATTAGTTATTTTATTTTAAACTGACGTTAAATTTCTAAGGAATTTCACGGTCACCAACTAACATTTACTTGCACTCTAACTTTTGCCTTTCCAGAGACGGTGGATATTGAGCATATTGATAAAAATTGTTTTGAATATCACATATGCATATATGTATAAAATATGTAATAATAATGTATTTTTCATAGACGTACAGTGGTGTTTTTACCATCAAACTTATAATTATTAACTACTGAAAAGTTTTTGTAAAAGAACATTCAAAATAAAAACAAATTGTGAATTTCTTGTTATTGAAAGAACAAAAATATAAAAATTTCGTGTCTTATGAACACAGTTTTGTTTGAAAAATATTGAACCCATTCAGTAACTCAAACAAACAAGGAAAATATTTTTGGGTTCGTTGTGTACATTATCTACCAAATCCAGAGAGCTCTGTTTAATAAATTACATTTTTAATATTTATATAAAAATATTTTTAGAATAATTTTCTTGGAAATGTGGCCCAATCCTAACCGAATTTTATTATGTACCGTACATATGAAAGAATTACTGGCAACTATGTTTCATCAGTTTATGAAAAAGAAAAATTATTTTACTGTTAATAAATTTTTAACTCAACATTTCCCTGTCAACACCTAAGTGATTATTATATTCAGTGTTGCATTAAATTTCCTTTGTCAAAATATAAAACACAAGTTTTTTGTGTATAACTGTCGTCTCTTAAATTCTTCATAGTTTTTTCCCCAAAAAAGTCACTTTCTATTCGTCTTTTCTTCTGCAAGATCGTTGCTCTTGTGGAATTTCAGGGTCGGCAGAGCTATTTCGTCGCGAATATATTCGTATAAGTATATGTAAAACAAGAAAAAAAGGAGTTCCGAACCAAGTCAATATTTTCAATGTTTAATTTGAAAAATAAACGAAAACAGCCTAATACTGTTCCTGCCAGTTTAAAGGCTAATGCCTCGGCGATTTCGACAAACAACGTTCTTAACTGTACCTACACTAAACAATTTGAATATTATTGACGATGATTCAAAGCTTATGGTTGTCTTAATCCCGTAATGGTTGAACAAAAAAGTGTAGAGAACACCAATAATAATAAATAAAAATTTGTATTGAAAAAGATTCCTTTGTTTTATTAAAATTTTGAAATTTGGGATTTGTAGTCCAAATTTGAAGACTTTAATTCAATTGGAAATTCTCCGTAGTTTTTATCTTGAGAACTAATATTTTGAACATTCCCATTTCATTATATTGTTTTTTGAGACATAGGACCCTATAAACAAAATAATTGTTAAAAATACTGAGCGGAAAATATCGAGTTGTGCTTCAAATACTGAAATAACAATTATTTCATATTATTGGCTATGGTATCCCGAAAAATTTTAATAAAAAGCTGTAAAATACGGCAAAAGAATAGTCAAATCATACTCTCTTTATTATTGATTTTTATTGAAAAATATTCCTTTTTTTGAAAGTTTGAAATTTGGGATTTTAGTCCAAATATGAAGGCTTTAATCCAATTTGAAATCTCTCTATTGGCTGTGTGGTATCCCGAAAAAGTCCACCAAAATACTGTAAACAGCATCTAATAAAATAATTAAAAAACAATAGTCAAATCATACTTTCTTTATTACTGATTTGTATTGAAAAAGATTCCATGTTTTGAAAGTTTGAAATTTGGGATTTTTTGTCCAAAGAAGGTTTGACCCAATTGGTTATCTTCAGAACTAATACTTTGGACATTCCAATTCCATTCCACTTTTTTTAAGACTAGTCTCACATCCCATACACTGACTTGAACAGACTGTTGGATACCGGCGCCGGCGCAGCGTACACATGCTTTTCGTTCACTGCACCTAAACGCTATATGTTGAGTGTATTTTATCTTCCATTTCACGCGTCCAACTGCTCTCTTTTTAACACACGGAGTACCGCTCTCGCGATATGTTCAGAATCCAACTTGAACCGAAAAAGTTAGGTAATTTCGTCAGCGACAAGACAACAATTTAAATATATTCTATGGGTTACGGGTTGGTGTTTTGTATGTAATTATGAACTATGAGGGTAATAGTAAAAAAGGTAGTACGTATATTATACGATAATTATCAATTTTAATTAAAATTTAAATAAAGGTAAATTTCACGTGTGAGGCGGAGTGTGTCTTGTTATACTTTACCAAATTTCACTAGGAGTAAGAGAGATCTACACTAAACAGAATATCATCGTGTGTTCTTTATTTATCTTATTTTAAATTGCACATATTACGTATATCTTGTTTATAATTCATACAACCATTAAAAACTGCAGAAACAGCAGTAAAAGTAAAAGCACATCAGAGATAATCATTCTTATTTTTAACTCACGATGGTGATAACGTGATTTAGTCTTGACATTAATCCATGTCATTTTCTTTAGAGCTCTACGCTAATGTTTGTAGAAAAAATTGTAACATTTGTTTTAGATATTTCACGCCGAACAGTATCGTCCGGAAACAGATAAACTTTATAATATGTTTTTGGTCAGTAATTATCACTTGAAACGACAAGACGTGGATGGCAATTTCCAACTAATTTTATTATTCTTATCAGCACCCTACAGGCAGTTCAATAAATCACTGACTATACCGAAAGCAAGTTGATATAATTTTAAATAGTGATGGGCACTATCGAATAAAAACTATCGAACTATTCGATAGTTCACTACTATTCGAATTATTCGATAGTTGAAAAGTATTCGAATAAAAAAAGTAATGAATAGTTTTAGTAACTGAAAGTAGTTACTGAAAATAGTAGTTACTATTTTTATTCGAATAAAAAAGTAATGAATAGTTTTAGTAACTGAAAGTAGTTACTGAAAATAGTAGTTACTTTTTTTATTCGAATACTTTTCAACTATCGAACTGAACGTTGGAGTCGTGGTTGGAATGGGTAAATGATACGTTTGCGCATTGTCTACTACTTCGCGACTTCCTCGTAGCAGAGCCGAATAATATAAACAATTCTATAATTATTAGACGTTATCAATACATACATACATACTTTAAAAACATAATTTTCTATGGCACCAATTTATAGTTTATACTAGTTAAATATGAGGCAAAATAAAATGCAAATAAATAATTAATAATTTTTAAATTAGTGTAGTGATGATTTGAGTCATAAATACTTAGGTACTATATGTTTGTACTGCGTACTTATAATTACCCAAAAAAATAATAATAATAATAAGTGCAGAAACATATAAAAAAAAGTAGTTAAATGTAAAAATAAAAAACTCCTTATTCGTCGCCCTCTAACAAATACCTGGATAAGAACAACAGATGTTTCTAAAACACTTATTTTAGTTCAATAACAATAAAGTACGTATAGCAATAAATAATACAAAAAAGATCGCTTACCTAAGTAAATAATAATTTTATCAAAGTAATAAGAATTAGAAACCATGTTTCAAGTCGAGGTTATTTATTATTTTCAGCATAGCCTGTTTGTTTTTTATCCATACTAGCATATTAATCGTATAATTGTCTGTTGGTATACACGTTCGTATCAGTATATTTGTATGTTGGTATGGACCGAGCGAGGGATAACCGTCTGCTGCCTGACTATCGTGTAACTGAAAAAAATAGTAATTACTAAATTGATTCGAATGAATTCATTCGATAGTTAAAAGTATTCATTTAGTAATTATTCGATAGTTCAATTTATTCGATAGTGCCCATCACTAATTTGAAATGATATTTATGTTTAGAAATTTTTTAATAATACTTAGGAGGCAAGTACTTATACCTAGATCTAAGAAAGATAAAAGATACCAACAAATTAAAAGTCAATCAAAATGATAACAAACATTTATGCGTACTATAGAATAGATTTATCAGTTTATTAGTTTTCTAATGTCAATAATAATAATTATTCTGAAAAGATTTAGATAAAATAAGTATAGTGATTGTTGGAAAATATTTTTTCTTAGATAGATACATACATATTAAAATAATGACAGAAATTATTGCTTATTATCAATTTTATCTTCTTGCTACTTGAAACGGAACAATGAAGTCGTAATTTCTTAAAAATCAGTGCAATCGCAATGTGATTAAGGAATGTCGCTTATAACATTGATTTATACTCACTTCGTGGTTTTTTAAATACAATGATTGATGAGCAATTTACAGTCAACATAAACAATCTCAAATTAAATAGTTCGTATCGGAAACACTTTAACTATCTGTGCTCCTGTGTGCACGTATTATCTCTGTAGACATCCATTAGGTATTATTGTAATAATTTTATTTACTGGAAGAATTTGTTAATCATTGAGCCTAAAATATATCTATATCGGACCATCTACCTACCGTGAGAAAGAGAAGGACATCCCCATCATTTTTGATGAGGTTGAGATAAAAGTGATGCAGGTAGTATTTCAATTCTGCTCATTTCTGTTCTACTTTTATAGTTTGTGTATATTTGTCTCACTCTCTCTGTAATTTATAAAGGTTAATGCAACAGTAGTACAGCAAAATAATATGAGACAACTACAAATTTCAAACATAGAAGAGAAAGATGCGACAACATTATAAATGGTACTTGCACTGCTTATTACCTTTGACTCGCCAAGAAGGACAAGGGTATCCTTCTCTTTCTTGTAGTATTGTATAGGGGTGAATTAATTTATTGTGCCAATAATAAATAATACAGAAAAAGATTTACAATTTTGACTTTATAATACAAAACGGGAAAAATTAAATTGAACGGACTTTAACAGAATTTATAATCATTTTAAAGATCTTTGTTCTATCTAAAATAAAAAAGTTATAAATGATTAAAATCATTAATTCCAATTTTAAAAACATATGCAAATCAAATAATAAATTATTCACTCGTAAACGGCCTTCGACAATAAATCACAAAATAACAGGATTTTAACCCTTAAAAACTACACTTTCTTTTGTTTTCAATCATTCTACGCACCATGACTCGATATTGAATCCCTGTTTCCATCAGGAATTCCGAACTACCACGACATCGCGTCGCTGTATCCTTTTTCTCGTAGATTTTCGGTTATAGAAACCAAAACAGGTGTCTATTAAGAAGTATTGGGAAGTAGTAAGCGAAATACTAAATTCTTTAATTCGAAACTAGAGAACGTCAGACCCTACACGGAGAAAACACTCATGACAATATTGCTAGAATTCTAGCAAACATGACTAAAAAAATCTGTCAATTATATGGACGACCAGACGCTCGAGGAGATTTTACTAGAAATGTCTAGTCAATCTACGTTCGGTGTTGAGACTGAATTCTAGTAAAATTTACTTGATTAGAAAACATTTTTTACAGTTCTTATCACTAATTTTACTAAACTATTCTCATTCTAGTATTTTTTTCTTTACGACACGATAAAATAATCGAGAGGTAGAGAAAAAGTCTAGACTTATTTAGCTTAATTATTCTAATACTAATAATTAGAAAGAATGAAAAATTGTTTTAAACCACCAAGTATATTTTATGAGAATTCTAGTATTATTTACTAGAAAAATGTGTTTCGTATGCTTTTTATTGTGTTGTATAATATGAACATGACCATATTGTTAAACAGGATTTTCGGCCATATTGCTCAACACTACTGATATTTCGAACTTTCCTATATTTTTTCCTTTTGTCATAATTAAATAAAAACTCACATCACGTTAATTCTAATAGCTAGGGAGCTGGTGGCAGTAATTTTTGTATGATTTCATCGTCTGACAAAGGTTGATAATATTAAAGTACTAACTGAAATAATCATTTCAACCAATTTCTGCCATTCATTAATTGCTGCAATATCAAATAGGAGCTTGCGAAAAATGTTAATAAAAATAAGTGTAACTTGTAAAGGAAAACACATGTTTTAATTTTCACTAATTTATTGTAACTTAACAATTGTTTCTCTACACTGTAGCTTCATCAGAAGTAGATAATTACTTAGACTACTAACGAAAACTTATCCAATTTATATTAATTTGGGTTAGGACTGTAAGAGGGACAGGGGAACAAATTGAGTAATGAGGAATTATTTAAATCTAATTGGTCGTTTAACAGTAAATCTGTTTTTTTGAATTTATTTATTTCCATTGTTTCCAATAATATAACTTTTGATTGTTTGTTTCTGTATGTAAACTAACATATTTGGTATTAAAATTATGATTTTCTAAAAGTAGGTGCTTTGCTTAGTTGGAATTTAGTTTTTTTTGTTCAAATGACCTATAATGTTCGTTGATTCTTTTTTTGAAATTTCTTTTTGTTTTCCCTATGTAAATTTTATCGCAAGAACCACAATTTAATTTATAAATACCTGATTGGTAATCTATATCGTTTTTATCTTTATTATTTTTTATAAATCTAGAAATTGAATTATTAGTATTGAATGCAACATTAATGTTGTTTTTACATAATATGTTTTTAATAACTTCTGAGGGGTGACCTAAATATGTTATTGAGACGTACTTTTTATTTTCAATAGTAAAATATTAAAAAACTATAACATCGTTTCTGCTTTTAATTCTACTATTTCTATTAGTTATGAGAAGCATAACAATGAAAAAGGCTGAAAAACTCGAAACTGTCTTTTCAGATTTTTACAGGCGAGTACAAAAGTTTTAGTTTAGCATTTGCTTAAAACCATTTAGGTGTGCCAAATATAAGGTAAGGTAGCTAGCATAAGGATTGTGTTATTGTATTCTGAAGTCAGTTCGTTAGCTGGAATCTTTCTTGTTAGTTTTGTGACTAGATTTTGTTATATCTCTGAGGTGACTGAATAGGACTGCGTGTACAAATATTCCACTTTAGGGAACTCCATAAGAGACAAAAAAGAACGTGTTAAGCGAAAAATAACAGACGAGGCTGGTCAAAATAAGGTTGGGTCTAATCGTGTGGCTGAAAATTTACAAGAAGACCAAAGCGCCTTTCTTCTTCAAGCTCTGAAGCATCTTCTTTTAGCGTCCATGATTCTACAGACGAAGAAATATTCTCCCTACAGAATCCCACAACTGATGCTACTTGCATTTTTTGCGACGGAAAGTTTTCGAACGACAGGCGAGGGGAAATTAGGGTTATGTGTGTGTTGTGCCAATGGTGGGCTCATGAAGAATGCGCGGGAGCCGAGGCTGAGGTTTATGTCTGCGATTTTTGCAGAGGAGGAAAATAGTAAAATTTAGCTAGTTCCGTAACAATTCTGCCTTTACATTTAAATAAACGCTGATTGTTATAAAATATCCTGTTTTGTTCCTTGAAACATAAATGTATTTGCTATACCATTTAATTATTCCACATTATGATACCAAAAATTCGACTTTCAAAAACGTAGTTGGTTTATAAAAATCGCTGTACATTATTTTTACAGAGCTGAACTACTAATATACACTTATGTCTGCTTTAGAAATAGTCTAAGTATTTCATATGTAGAAAACTATATGTATTTGAAATTATTTTTTATAACTTATTTTTTAATAGACAAAAATGGTATTCCACATTTAGCGACTTTACTGTAACTATAATAAATGAAAATTATAAAAAAGAATGATATAAAATGACGATAATTTGTTTTTTAAATAATACACGAAAAAATAAAACAAAAAAGAAGAAAAATTACATTACGTCTTTGTATCAACGACGATGAAATCATATAGGTACCTAAACTGCCACCAAGCTCCCTAGCTATTGGGTGAACGTTTAACCTATAGTTATATGTACCTTTATGTGAAAAAGAGCAGCTAAATGTTTTTAATTGCATGCAACAATAACTTATTTAGGACTAACAGCAAAGATTCTAGGTAGAGTTTAGGTAGGTTACTTATTAATTTTTAAATATACAGGGTTATTCACGCTATACGGCACGGAATATTATGGCCAAAATATGAAAATTTCAAAAACTTTAACTTTTGGGTTATATAGGGGTTTATTATGGTTACCTTTTAAAATTATTTTCATATTATACAGGGTGTTCAAAATACCCTAAAAATATCAGTTATGTTTTTTTAAATAGAACCCCCTGTATATTATTGCATTTTTGGATTCTTCGATCAAAATAAGGCTTAGTTTTGATGAGGTTTATAACACCTAAACCTTAAGGTTTTTTAAATAATTTGAATTTTATCAAAATCTAACCTAATTTTCACGTTTCAAATACTTTAGAAGTATTTAAGTTATGTAAGCGAAATTTACAATGAAATGTAACAATAGATAATATTTTATATCCCACTTATAATAAACTCGCCATCTTATACAGGGTGTCCAAAAATTATTACTACTTAAATAAGAACTTTAAGGGGTTGTAACTTGATTGATTTAAATGGAACGCCATATTTTTTAACACACCAGAAGATGTATTTTTTAATTATCTATCGATTGGTATTAGGGTGTTCATAAGCTAAGTCTTCGCGTTTTTTCAGGAAACGTTAAAAAATTGTTTTATGCGCCATTTGGAGTTTTTAAATAAAAGTTCCAATGTATCCAGTTGCCTTTGGTGTTTATTGTCAGATGTTATTATTTATTATTGAGGTGTTGCTTATTCAAAATGAAAATTTACTCAAAAGAGGAGCGTATTGATATTATTTTTATCCTTGGGGAATGTTATAAGAATTGTTTACACTCTATCGAAAAAATTTCATTTTCTGAGACTTTATTCAAAACCCACATGCAAAATTCAGTTCGGTTATCAAAATCATTTCCATAAAGTTCTTGACAAAGCTGGATTTTATGAGGATTAAAACCGTGTTTTTTAAGAATTCTTGAAATACTTCTGTATTTTTGGAAATCTGATTTTGACTAATATTGGGATTTTCGATAACTGATTCGACTACCATAAAGACATTTTCTTCATCTTCAGTGACTGATTTTCTTATAATGGGTTTTTATAAGTGACATTTCCGCTTTCCTGAAACTGTTTTAATAATCTTTTAAAAACGGCTGGCTTAGGATGTTTTCTTTCGGAAAACCTTTGAACATAAACTCGAAAAGCTAACAAACAATTCTTATAATTGTAAATTTCGCTTACATAACTTAAATACTTCTAAACCTCATTCAACTGAATATCTTTTACACTAAAGCTTACTTAAAATAAATAGTTTTATGTTAAATTTTGAATCTGCATGATGTTTTTTTTTTAATTTTCGGACGCCAGTAAAAGTGCGTTTCTTTCTATTTTTATAAACAACCAAGATATGGACATGCACCAAAAACTTTTAACGTTGGCCTCTACTATATGAAACTTAATCATACCTAATGATATTTGGTAATGAAAACACTTTTTGAAAAACTCACTAATTTTTTTTTTAGGTAATTCTTAAAAAGTTTCGACCTACAAGGCCATCTTAATTAATAATCCTTCTTCTGAAGATGGCCTTGTAGGTCGAACTAGTTAAAAATTTTGTGAGTTTTCACAGTGTTTTCTTTACCAAATATCACCAAAAACTTTTTTCAACTTTTGCGTACTCAAAAACAAAAATTTTTGCAAAAGAAAGAATAGAAAAATTAAAGAAGTAATTTGCCGGTGACACTTGGTGAAACATAATGAATATAATAACAGAAAAACACTTGGAGAGGTTTCACAAACTTTTTATTCAAACTCAATGTACATTTCGCCTTGTTACATGTACATGTAAATACTCCTGAAGATGCCCTAACAAGGCGAAATGTACATTGAGTTTGAATAAAAAGTTTGTGAAACCTCTCCAAGTGTTTTTCTGTTATTATAAAGAGGAGAAGCGTCCATTATCTACAGACAGCGTTTGGCGCGTTGTATTTGGTTATTTATCAATCTCTTTTTTTTTATTAACCCTAATCCTCAGCAGTTTGTTAACGTCTAGATCAGACATTCCCAAACTTTTTTGACAGCTTGCCTTCGTGGCAGTTCTTCTGTCTAATCTAATTTAATGTAACTCAGCCTAACTTAACATTCAGCAATAATTAAAATTAAGTCGTTGGTTTAATTCCATTATAAATCTTGTATTAAATCAGAATAGGTTCCTCAAATCCAGCTCCAAATTTCCACCATGTTTCAATGAAATATCAGGCATTAAAAACAATTTATTACTATACCTATTAGAATTTCAAATTTGTATCGGTGTATCTACAATCCGTTTTAAGTTTTTACTTTTTTACTTACGTAATTTGTTAGTCACAATTTTTTACCTGAGTGTAAATAATATTAAATATTAACGGTTAAGAGATCTGTCGAAATTTCGTAATAGAGCAGGATAGTATTATGCACCTTTTGATATTTCAAAAGCGTTCAGTATACTAATGTAGTGCCGTATTGAATAACATTAGACCTATTAGTATTAAGACGATACATTGCTATTTGTAAATACCTACAAGAAAGAACAAAGATACAAAACCTTCGAACCGAGAAAAGAAAGTGAATTGAATTTTATTTTCTTCAATATGTGTATGTATGTAGTGTAGGTAGATTACATTACATTAACGCAAATTTTGTTCGTACAGGGTCGGTTCAAGGCTTCTTTGTTTCTTTAAATTAAATGTTTTACTTTCTATTTATTTCTAATAAAACGGAAATGATTTTATTACCTACCGTTACCAGTTAACCGGTCTACATATAAGGTGTGTAAGGTCTGAGAATAAATGTCTAGCTGCCAATGAAATAGTTCGGGTAATTACTAAAGCATTTCATTTGACTGAGTATATGTATCTATTCATTTATTAGTAGATACCTACTACTAACGCAATCACATACCTTTTACCGAATTACACATAATTTGTGTTCGTATTACACATAAACGAAATTAATAACCAAAATAACCATCACCACACTAAACATTAAGTTTAATAACAAGATAAATAAAAAAAATCATCAAAATAAGAAAAAAAATGTGAGCCGTCACAGGACGCCTGGCAGCTGTGAAACAACGAATTTGCACAAGTAATATGCATGAAAGACAATATTACGACAGGAACTAAATATGGCATAATGAAAAAAATCAAATATTACGAATTTTTTCCACAAAATGATGACTATTTATTTATTAGACATTTATTTTTATTAAATACAAAAATGAAAAATTCAAAAATTTATTTCAAGTTGCGACAACTCAATTCTTTTAGTCAGAGACTTTAGTAATAGTTATATTCGATGTTGCCTCTGAAAGCATTAGGTACTGTGATAATTGGTCGAGGATAATTGAAGTATGTTACAAAAGTATTGGACATAACATTATCAAGACATCTAATAAATACAGCATCTATTGTTGTTGTATATCTGGTAGTAGGTTCTCTTGGATTGTTGTAAATTTTTAATTGAAATTCTTTTTGGGGAACGTAATTAATAGCATTGATTCATTTTTAGCAAAATTTACATTGAAGTCTCCAGCTTAACTCAATGATAGTTTATCTTTATTGGTTTTAAAATTATTGAACCTCTGTGACTGTACGGAAATAATTTCTTATGTAAAAATGAAATGTCATTCATTTTTTCATTAGGTGAAATGTACACAACAATCATAAATTAATTCACTTCCATCTTCTAGTTTACTATTATAGTAAACGACACCGTCGAACCGAGTGGGAAGAGAATCGCACAGGCGCTTGCGCATGACGAGCGTCCCCACGGCATGCCATCGCCACGATCGCCACGCCAACAATCCGGTTTACCCGCGGCTATAGATGTTTCACATCAATAACGTTTTAAATCTAAATTACCTAGTCATGTTTCTCGAATAACAATGTCTCGTCGAAGCCCAATATTGAAAATTAGGTAGATCAGGGGCTAGGAGGGGTTGAGTTTGAAAAATATGAGATAATCTCTGACTCATTTTTTTAGCCTTTATACATGCAAAACTGGAATGGTATGCTATTGCTGGCTTTGAAGGAAGTAGCTGCTATTTTTAGCAGTTACATGCACATTCAGAGTAGGTACAAATAAAAAACATGTTTACCTTTATAGCGAATGTTACCCCAAAATGCCTAATAATTCACCACATTTACGCGTACAGTGCTTCAAATACTCATTTTTATAAATAAAGGCACAAAAAATGTTTTAAAAAATAATCTAATAATAATTCAGTTAAAATAACATTAATTACTAAGTCAATAAAAATTGGTGGTTAGTAGTCAAGTCAAACCTCCTCAGAGTGTTTATTTTATTATCTATAATAAAAAATGAAGTCGTACTCACAATTCTGAAATCTAGATGCCATTTGGTATTTCTTCGTGTATTATTACTATTATGAGCTCTTACAACTAATAAATGTTTAAACACTCGAGTTTGTAAATATTTTTATTTTATTTAATTTTATACATGTACTGAGAATTCTTTGTTATGGATTTGAATTAAATTGAGGAAATGCGCATTTAAACAAAATAATATTCACTTGACTAAAAATTCATTCCTACCCTAAATATATCTAGTAGTGCTAAAACTAGCCATTCCTTCACCCGACAACTTGTAATCTATCATTTCTAAAGAGTTTTCACTAAACAAGTTTTTTTTTCAGATATGTAACTATTTAGCTTGTTCTATTCCTAAAGACACACACATAAAGGGTCTAAAAAACTATTGTAAAATATTGGTTAAGTTCACCAAAATTCATTTTCTTTGACAGAATCAGTTCCTCATATTTTCCTTAAATACACAACCCCCCCCCCCAGGTCCTGGTTTAAATATAGAAAATTGAATAATAAGTGACCTGTGGATAAGATTAAATATAAACTCAGGCATATAAAACCTAACCTAACCCAACTAACCATCTCGACTTGATTTCTGAATTAAATACCATACTAACATACAGAGATGTACTTTTGTAAACATATAATTAAGGAAATACCTTACAAGTTATATAGTTAAGTGTTGTATAATTTAACGGTTGCAATTACTATGGATCTGATAGGATAAACACACAGGAATGTTGCAGTTACAGTTATTTAGAAATTATAGATACAACAAAAACGAGTGTTGTGTAGGTATTATACGTTTTACATATCTTATTATCTATGTACATCTCGTAATTTAGCGAGTTGACTAACTGGATTCCTGTTTACAATTTTTATCGAAACAATAAATAAGTGATCGTAATTTAATCGGTAAATTGTAAAATTGTAGAGACATTACAATTTGTTTAAGAATTCACGATAATTTGTTGCAACATGGCTGGTACTTTTACTTGTTTTTGAGAATTTCACGTAATTGCTTGATTATCGTACATGCTATTTTTGGTACTAGCGATGTACTACTGAATTTTTAAACAAAGTAATTGATTGTCTCAATGATATGACGAGTTTAAAGCCATGTTTTCCTTGTTTGCTGATAAACGATAACAGCAAATTTGTTTACTTATAATAATGGTCTGTACCTACACTACATTGTTAACTTTTTTTTTACAATTACGATTTTAAACACTTCTCAGATTAAAATATAATTATAAGATAACAAAAAACTAATTTTTTTTGTTGAAGAAGTGTTGTTTCTTAAATCATCATTATATTGATACCTGAAAGTTCTGGGTAATTAACTGTACCTATCAGTGAACCACCACCCCATCATTTCTTCATTTACGTAGACTTCGAAGCTCGTTAAGTAAATAAAAAAACCACATCCATCTCATTTGCAACTTTTAAAGGTTAAATTAGGCTTAGTGATAGTTGAGTTTTTATTTGAAAAATCCAACCCATGCTTAATAACACTTCCAAAAATGTGTTTGTGGGTTAGTGGCTGTTCATAAAATACGTCACGCTAAAATTAGCTTTTTTGACCCCCTCCCCCCCGGTTGTCACGCTGTGTCACACATTCTGTGCCCCCCTTGTAAATACTAAAAAAAATTTTTGATTGATAATATACAAATTTTGATAGTCAAAAATAAATTTACTTTAGAACTTGAAAAAGAAAAAACTGTAAAAATTAATTAATAAAAAACATCATTTTAATATCTATCATAAACCTACAATCCTTTCACCCTTATTCACATAAAATTGTTTTGATGATTTAAATTAGGTCAGGTAATGGTTGGACTTAGTTCTTATTCGAAAAACCGAACTTATATTTAAGCAAATCCCTATATTTAAGTTAGGTTAAGTGATGGCTAGATTGACATAGGTTGGTTCTTGTTCTAATAACTCAATTAATAAGAACATCTTCCAAAACCAGGTTTTTATGAGTTAGGTTAAGCTAGGTGATGATTAGGTTTTGCTATACAACCCAACCTACATTTAAAACAACCGTCTAAAACCAAGTTTTTATGGATCATGTTAGGCTAAACAATGGCTGGATCAGGTTACGCTAGTTCTTATTCGAAAAAATAAAATCACACTAAAACAAATGTATCAAAAGTAAGTTTGTATGAGTCGGTTTAAGCTGACCGATGGTTGGTTTAGGTTGTTATTTCTTATTCGAAAAACTCAACTCAAAAAAAATTTTTATGGATTATGTTGGTTTGTCTACATGATGGTCGGGCGAGGTTATGTTGGTTCTTATTCAATCCATACTTAAACTTATCTATGAAAAATAAATTTTTGTAGGTTATAAAAATTGCGTTAGTTCTTTTTCGAGAAGGCCAAGTTATACTTAATTGTTTTTCCAAAAATAAGGTTTTCTGAAAAAGGTTAGGCCAGATAATAATACTAATCTAACTAACCCTTAAAAAACGTCCCTATGGTAATGGTATTTATTAATTATTCAATATTTCATTGGTTTTATTTTTTTTTGTGGGACCCTTTTTTTTATTTTTTATTTTTCTAAAATAAAAGTAGACTAAGTTACCCCTTATTACATCGGCTATCTGCCAGTGAAAGTTCCGTCAAAATCGGTCCAGCCGTTTCAGAGATTAGAAAAATAAAACCAATGAAATATTGAATAATTAATAAATACCATTACCATAGGGACGTTTTTTACGGGTTAGTTATCTAGCTAACCTTTTTCAGAAAACCTTATTTTTGGAAAAAAAATTAAGTATAACTTGGCCTTCTCGAAAAAGAACTAGCGCAATTTTTATAACCTACAAAAATTTATTTTTCATAGATTAGTTTAAGTATGGATTGAATAAGAACCAACATAACCTCGCCCAACCATCATGTAGACAAACTAACATAATCCATAAAAATTTATTTTGAGTTGAGTTTTTCGAATAAGAAATAACAACCTAAACCAACCATCGGTCAGCTTAAACCGACTCATACAAACTTACTTTTGATACATTTGTTTTAGTGTGATTTTATTTTTTCGAATAAGAACTAGCGTAACCTGATCCAGCCATTGTTTAGCCTAACATGATCCATAAAAGCTTGGTTTTAGAAGGTTGTTTTAAATGTAGGTTGGGTTGTATAGCAAACAGACAGACAGACAGACAAAAATTGTTAATGTTATTTTGGTAGATATATGTACCGTGTATACATCCATATGCATTTAGTATTAACCGGTTATTTTAATATTGCAGACACTCCAATTTTATATATTTGTAGTATTTACGGTGACATCGTCACCCTTCCGTTTAGTGCATATTCCGTTCTAAAAATCTGTTAGGTCCCGGTTGTCGATATTCAGGGTTATTCTGTAACCAGAAATCGAATACAAATGATGGAAATCGAATACAAGTGGTGGATTATTTGTATTATCAGAGTAATAAGATTTAGAAAACATGTTTTAAGTCGAAGTGACGAGTGAGATCACCAAGCGTAGACAGGGCTGTCCAGTACTTGTGTTTCTGAGAAATTTGGAAAAAAGGGCCATATGTTGGCATGATCCCTGCCACATGAGGCGACTGATAAGGACACTTCGGTATTGACTGCGATATAGATAGGACGCCCGTGTATTCATTTTCGACTTGTAATAAAACTGAGTTTGTAATTACCTACGTCCAGTTATACCCAGTGTTCTTGTTAATTTAATTATCATGGATAATAATCAAATAAATGCTACCGTTCGAGAAATTACGCCGATTCCGAAACGTATATCTTTCCTGATCTCCAAAAGTTGGTTAAAAATCTAAAAAATTGGGTGGTTTTAACCCATATAATATTATTAGAAAAATTGTAATTTATTTATATATTAAATTAATTATTTTCGAGGACGATGGGCTAAAATTACTTATTGAATGCAGTGGGTAGAAATGCCTTGTAAAATTATGCAAATAAGAATGTATCGTTTGCAAATACATGCCAAATGTAAATTTAAAATTAGGTATGCACGATTATCAGTGTTCATTAAAGGAAAGATTCCTACAAATTACTTTTTATTTACCTTCTTGTGCAGTACCGATTAGAATAAAACCTTCACCATTGCTAACGGCAAGCCCCTTTCACTTATTTAAGCCAGACAGTTAAGGTTAACTTCAGCATTTTTTCCTTGATTTGTTGAACTTGTTACCGGTAACTCCTTATTATTTAACAAAATAGGTGCATTGAAGAGGTTTCTGATGGAGCCGATTAAAAACCGCAATATGACTCGATATAAGAAAAGCGAAGTACATCTTGAGCTTGAAGGTTAAGACAAGGGTGAAAGTGAACTTGAAGTTGAGGATTAGGGTGATGGTAAAGGTATTATAATTTCAAATAGAAATTGTTTTAGTATTGTAACGAATAAGCGAAAATTTTATGGAATTTTTAATGATTTATGAATTTAAAAGGTTATAAAATAGATAACACTTAAAAACCAATTACAAATATATATTAAAACTACTTGCCTAATTAATTACCAACTAAGGGCGTTGGTAATGGCAGAGACTCTTTATAGGGCATTAGGGTGAATGATAGCGGTAACCCGCTACACCCCCCTAACCCTTCTGACTCGCTGGCTCGATCTTCTTCACCTCTACTTTATTACCTACTTACTCTCAAAAATAATTCTTTTATATAAATTAAAAACAATTAAAATACTTTAATTATTTTGAAAAATATGAGCACTATGTGAAAGTATTGTATTTGGAGCATTATTCTCATTGCAGCTATGACAGCTAAGGTAATTAGCTCTCGCTTCCACTTTATCAGAAATATATTTATTTATTTGTTTATTTTATTTATTTATTTATTGCTCAGCTTACAATTTGTAATAAAGTATACAAATGTCCCATTGAGGAGCACCACGTGCACCTGTGCATGGGGCTGCACGTACATATTTCCTCCCTTGTTAATTTTGCGATGCATTTTTCCGTAAAGCATTATAAAAGAGTGCAGCGACAATTTAAAATACTGCCACCATTGCATGCTTTTTCATCGATGTGATCTAATTATTGAAAAAAAATTAAGTTATGTATATTTAAGCGTTCTTTGTAGATCGTTAAACAAAATTGAGGTAGTCGAGTATTTTAGGATTAACAAAGGTACGTAGGACACTTGCGCACTAGGTAAATACAATTCATTACAACTATTCCAATACTTTTGGAATAGAATTGGCTTCATCTTTACAAAAAATAACACCTGAAAATTTAAATACTATACTAACTTCGTTCGTGTTGTCTTTACATACCCTAACCTTGTAGTCCTACAAAATGAAACAGAATCATTCTTTGATTACTAAGCCAAGATAATAAGAAAAAAGTAAACATCACCCGAACTTAATACGTTCATTTCAAATATTTGTTGTTTTCTAACAAGGTTGAATTATTTATAAATAAATGGACTAGTTTCAAGATAATGCAATTCGTTAGACCCAAGGGACAATAATTTCATTCCCATCACTTTTAGGGTTAATTTGACCGTGGCGCGCAAATGACTTAACCAAATTACCTGGTGTGCAGATATTTAGAATTAAATTCTGTTATACAGTAAAGCATTAAGTTTCGGAAAAATAAAGACATCCTTAATTTCTGTTAATACGTTTTTACCACATTGAAGTAAAATTTATGATTTTGTTGAAATATTACTTACATGGACATTAATTTATCACTATATCTACTTCATTAACTGATTATCAGTTTTATTATTTCTTGAAAAAGAAAATAAATTTAAAAAAATCAATAAAAAAAAAAAAGATAAAATACGGTAATAATAATAATTATTATTCTACTTTTAATCTTGACCTTATCTCGACAATAAGCGTTACATGCCTTTTATTTAATAAATCTGTTTTTGTTTGCAGGGATTTTTGCTTATCTCAATTACCTCACTCCAAAGAAACGAAAGGAAATACTTGAACTTTTGGTTAATGGACTTAAACGATTGGAATACAGAGGATATGATTCGGCAGGTAATTATAAAATTATAATTGTTATAACAATAATGAAATAAATACAACCAATATAAAATGTTTCAACACATTTATTGTGCTTGATATTAATACACAGGATTTTTCAAGCTTATGGGCTATTAGATGTATATGAATTAGTAGAATGAATTTAATTCTGAAACTTAGGCTCATTTGGTTATTAATTGTTAATGCCGCTTCTTTTAAAAATATTTTCAAGTTCGATTTACATCCGGTTATACCGGAAGTCGACACCAATTTTGTTATTTTAAATGGAATGGTATATTTTTTACGCTGAATTCGACTAAAACGTGTTATTCTAAGGTAAGTTTGATAATCAACTTGTACACCTATGACGATCGGTTTCTGAGTTAACTTAATTTATAGAAAAAAAATCGCTACCGCAACCAAAATTATAAAAAAAATCATAACTTCCACAAAATACGACTCAGAGAATTGAAATTTTACTAGTAACAGCTGAATATTAGTGCTAATGCCTTGACAAAATTGAACTAAATAATTTATACAGGGCGTTCAAAGTAAAATTCTAAAATTTAAAAACTTCAAACAAGAGTAACTTCGTTTTTTCAAATGGCACCTACCATATTTTATTTTTTCAATCGATTCCTTTTTTTATCCTCTTTCGATCTATATGGATACTTCCTATTGTTTTATTTGAAAATTTTCGAGTAATTTTGAATTATTATCTACTTAAAATAGCCAATTTTAATATTTTTCGCATAAAAAGGTGTGCCTTGGACAAAAGACAACAAACGGCAATCAATGCAAAATGAAGCCAAAAATCGCATTTTCGATTAATAAAATTAAAAACAATCAAAAACAAAAACTTCAATAGAAGTATTTATTATAAACATTTGTCTCGAACATCTCCCTAACAGAAATTAAGCGATAAAAAATGTTGTACTGTGATTTGCTTTGATTGTCGTTAGTTGTCAATTGTCCAAGGCACACTCTTATTACGCCAAAATTTATGTAATTATCTATATTTTAAAAATTATAAATTACTCAAAATTTTTCAAATAAAACAGTAGGGAGTGTCTATATGAATCGAAAGAGGATCAAAAAAAGGAATCGATTGAAAAAATAAAATATGGTAGGTGCCATTTGAAAAAACGAAGTTATTCGTGTTTGAAGTTTTTAAATTTTAGAATTTTATTTTAAACGCTCTGTATAAATTGTTTAGTTCAATTTTGTTAAAGCGTTAGCACTAATATCAGCTATTACTAGTAAAAATTTCGACACTCTAAGTCATATTTTGTGGAAGTTATGGTTTTTTATAATTTGAGTTGCGGTAACGATTTTTTTTCTATAAATTAAATTAACTTAGAAACCAATCGTCATAGGTGCATAAGTTGGTTATCAAACTTACCTTAGAATTACACGTTTTATTCATACTCAGCGTAAAAAATATATCTTTTTGTTTAAAATAACTAAGTTGGTGTCGACTTCCAGTATAACCGGATGTAAGTCGAACTTGAAAATATTTTTAAAAGAAGCGGCATAAACAATAACCAAATGAGCCCAAGTTTCAGAATTGAATTCCTTCTACTAATTCATATACTTCTAATAGCCTATCAACTTGAAAAACCCTATATACTAACACAAAAACACATATGATGAAAATGGGGTGCGAATGCGAATTTTAAACTAGCAGTTATTAGAAAAAATAGAAACTTCAAGTACAAACAACCTTATAATGATCATATTTCACAAATAAATTCATTAAAGAAGGAATAATAATAAAAATGTATTTTAACAAAACTATTACTTGGGTTTTGAAATGATTAATAGTTTGTTTTAAAAAAAATTTAATTATCATGAAATATTAAAAAGGTAACGTGCTCGGGCGCCACTTTGTCAAACAAAGAAAAGAATAAATGAAACGACAACTTTATTGGGCACCGGGTAGTGCATCGGTGGTTCCTGCAGAATCCTGTAGCTTTAGAGAGCTCGAAGCTCTCTTAAAAAAAAACAAATAAAACTTGAAGAGTATATTAACAAGAAATTACACACAACAAAATAAACAACAAAACTTACAATAACACATGTAGCCCACCAAAAAGAAAGGTTCCCTGCTCCAATGTAGGGACTGGAAGCTGGTTTCAGGGTATAATCGGGGACTTCTCGTGCTGTGTTGTGAGGCAAGAGGATATCAGCGAAATAGCTTCATGGACCAACCTTTTAATCTTCAGGGGGCCGCCTGCAGGAATTTATTGGCCTCTAACAGGTTATTGAGATTAGTTGGAAACCAGAGCTTTGTCTATTTGCCTTTGTAAAATAGTTTTCAGGATGTCTTCACCCCTACCCTTTAATCCCAGCCCCCTAATCCAACCGGAACCTATTCTAAGAAAATCTCAATGGGCTGACAAATAAGGGCACAAATAAAAGTGCTGATAAATTTCCTAAAACTAAAAAATATTAAACAAATGTTAAAAAGTTGTTCGCATTGAAGATGCTTAAACAAAAAACGGATAAAAAGGGAGTAGTAGGGGTGTCTGTCGTTAAACCAACATGCACTCAAGATACACCCCAGATACCATAAAAAAATTTGACTTTTAAAAATATATAAATTAAAAAGTGAGAAAAATTAATTAAATGAAAAAATTTAAAAATTGGCCACAAAGACCCAAAAGATTACAAATATACTGTAAGATATTTAAAAAAGAGACCACGTGGTAATAAGGAAAATTTTGTAAAAAAATTAATCAAAGTTACATCAAAAAATGAATATTGAGTGAATAAAAAAAAATTTTTAAAAGAAATAATTAATTTAAATGAATTTTACATGAACTATTAAAATGCAAAGGTAAGTGGATCACAAAAAAAAAACTCTCGCGCAAAACCAAGCACAGAACACCAACAGAAAAACACACACACACACGTCACGTCAGTGTCAAGGATCGAGGAAGAAGACCTCGAGCACCGACCGGAAAATTTCATCGATCTCTCCATCGATCGCCTAGTCCTGCGCGAAGGTTGTTAGCCTTGATGATAAGACGGAAGGTCGATCAACATTAAGAAATAATCAACAAAACTGAACCAAGACAAAGACAAACTGAATCGAATTAAATAAAACTTTAGTAACGGGATTTTTCATAGAAAAAAAACGTTACAGTATATATGTTCGTTTAAATATGCCAGTGTGTGTATTTTAAAAAGGTATTAATTTGCATATTCGATTAAATAAATATAATTTGCTACTAAGATTGTGCTCTAAATTGTATCTAATGACTGCTGCGGTAATTTTATCTAATATTCCCCTGCCGGTTTAAAAACAAAGTCATTAATAGAATTGTGCAAATTAAACGAAAAGTGTTAGAAAATTTACACTATTTGGTCCCTAAAATAATCTATTGCTGTCACTCATTTATTCTATTGATAACAGTAAATACCCTTGATTTTTGCCTCTTTTTAAATGAACTGTCAATTTTGAATTTAATTGGAAATTAATAACTAAAGGAAAGCCTTTATTTTAGGCGTGGCAATTGATTCCTTCGACAGCAAGGACATGTCGCTTATCAAAAGGTCTGGGAAAGTGAAACTGCTTGAAGAGGAAATAAATAACAGTAAGTGATAGTGATAGTTGTACAATTTAATTTTAGAACTTCTCTTCCAATATTAGATAAGATAGGTTGAGTATTTCGTTTTTGTTGTATCTATCCTGTACTTAATTGCTGACATTCCTAACACATAATATAATAGCAGAGAGCAGACGTCTCGCTATGCTCAGCAGATAACATCATCAATGCTTTTCGGATCACGGTAAGTCATCGAATCTGCTAAGCATAATGGGGAAATGTCTGTAGAGAAACCCTAATGTGTTTTAATTAACTTTTTAATTTTATAATAACCTATAACTTTAAGATTGCATGTGTATGAAATAATCAATGACTGTAGGAGCAATTTGTCATTTATTCGTTTGAATGAATCAGAAAAGGACGAGATCGACAAACTTTTGTGTTGTATAACTGAATCTATTTACATGATATACAGGGTATCCCATTTTCGGCACTTTTGCGGGGTATGTCTCCTTTATTTTTAAAGGTAGAAGGTTGCGGTTTTTGCGACAGTTTGTCACTTTTTTGTGAAATTAAAAATGATACCAGCAGAATTTTCGTATTTTTGAGATACAGGGTGGATTTAGAAAGTATATTTTTCGAGGTACTCCCCGTATTTCGGTTATCTTTAAACTTATCGAAGAAGCTAAAATATGTTCTTTTTTTTTTACCGTAAAATCCAATGGTGTACCTAGTCAGTAAAATTTAATTTCAAAACGATATTCCAATTCAAGCCCACCCCGTATACAATCCTGATACGTTTTCTTAATCTTAAAAGAAGTTAAACTTAGCTTTTTATAATATACTGTTACTAACAGCTAATATCGTTTAACTCATTCAGATTTATTTCTATTAATACCCATTTGGCTATACAATGTGTCTGAAAAACTTGGCAACAAATGGAAAACTTTATAATTTATTTTAGGAAAAAAGTCAGTCTTCGTAAAATGTTCTGCAAGGCCTTAAACTGAAAATTCAACTATCATATATCATTTTTTGATGTGAAACATCTATAGGCGCGGGTAAACCGGATTGTTGGCGTGGCGATTGCATGCCGTGGCGACGCTCGGCATGCGCAAGCGCCTGTGCGATTCTCTTCCCACTCGGTTCGACGGTGTTGTTTACTATAATAGTAACGTAGAAGATGGAAGTGAATTCATTATGATTGTTGTGTACATTTTACCTAATAAAAAAATGAATGATATTTCATTTTTACATGAGAAATTATTTCCGTACAGTCACAGAGGTTCAATAATTTTAAAACCAATAAAGATAAACTATCATTGAGTTAAGCTGGAGACTTCAATGTAAATTTTGCTCAAAATGAATCAATGCCATTAATTACGTTACTCCAAAAAGAATTTCAATTGCAAATTAACAACAATCCAAGAGAACCTACTACCAGATATGCAACAACAATAGATGGTGTATTTATTAGATGTCTTGATAATGTTATGTCCAATACTTTTGTAACATACTTCAGTTATCCTCGACCAATTATCACAGTAATGCTGTCAGAGCCAACATCGAATTTAACTATTAGTGAAGTCACTGATTAAAAGAATTGAGTTGTCGCAACTTATAATAAATTTTTGAATATTTAATTTTTGTATTTAATAAAAATAAATGTCTAATAAATAAATAGTCATCATTTTGTGGATATTACTTGTGCAAACTCGATGTTTCACATCTGCCAGTCGTCCCGTGACGGCCTATATTTTTTTCACAAGTATACAAATTTTGTCAAAAAATATCAATTTTGCTCAAGAACAAAGTACCTTTATTTTTGAAATATGAAAAAAACAACTTGTTTCTAATGGCATTTTACGTCAACATTTCGGTTTTGAATAAGATATTCCTACTTAAAGAAATGTTACTTTTTAACATTTTTTGATACACCCTCGTAACTGATAAAAGGGATGAAAAAACAACAATGTCATACCAATTTTTGTTTATCATGTTCTTAAAGATTTTTCGGTAGAATCCAATGGCGTATTCAGTGTTTTTTCCGTTTTGTAGTTATGAAGCAATCATAGGTTTTTTTTATTGGAACGCACTGTATATTATTCCTTATATTTATTAAGCATAATGTAGGTTTTCTAAAAATATAGTTATATGCAATTATTTTCAAAGACGAGCTCAAAATTAAATATTCTCTAAAATTTTGTTTTACTAATAAGTGGTACGCCATAGCTAAAATTCATTAAAAGCAAAATCCATGTAAGTAATTGTTATATGTACTAGAGATGTAATACATTCAAATATAATTTAAAATGTCTTTCTTTAATTGTAAACTCCTAAATATGCATTACATTTTAACTTGCTTAAGATAAAATAGTTGAATTTTATTCAAAACAAAACAATAATTCCTACCGATATTATTTAAAACTTTAGTTAGGGGAAACAGAAAAGAAACAAAATTTTGAAAAAGCAAACAAATATTTTGAACGCTATTAAAAATATATCGAAAATTTTGCATACAGGAAAATGGCCATAATTTAGAAAACCACCTTTAACAATTGTTTGCTTTTTCAAAATTTATTTCACAAAAAAGTAGAACACTGTCGCGAAAACCGCAACTCTGTATCTTTAAAAATAAAGAAAATATACCGCAAAAGTGTCGAAAATGGGATTCCCTGTACGTATATTTAAAGACAGAGATAACTTGTAAATAGTAACAAGAGTCAACTTGTGTTTAAAGTGAACATGGAAATAATTTAACTCAACCGCTTGTAACCTAACCTAATTAACCCCATTTGACGTAAGATTCGATGACTTATATCCACTGCCTTAAATTAAAAAGAAATTGTTATTTTTAGATATTAGGCATATTTACAGACTATTACAGTTTTAAAAGTAAGATAAACTATTTATTTTTATGAATGAGTCACGTTTATATTTGGCTTTACACTACTATTTATCAGTGAAATATAAATTATACATTTTATATATCCTATAAACAGAACTTAAGTACACACCCCATGTGGTTTCCGGGATTAATTGAAATAAATATAAGTAGTTCATTAAATGTTGTTTCTCAGTTGTCATAGAATCGTCATACATATATTTTATTGTGTTTTTGTGTCATGTTAAAGAGCGTGCATTGTAGGTACCCTTTTATTAAACAAATTAAATTTTTGTCATATGCTCCCAAAATTGAACACAATCAATCACAAGATAAAATAATACGTATAAGTGGAGCTCCACGCTGATTTCATTGACGGTTCACACATTATGACAATGTTTAAAATAGATAGTTAAGATAATAGGGTATAGATAAAAAAAATGATTAACAATACAGTAGAACTTCGATAACTCGAGTCACCATGTGACGCAAAAATACTTCCATGTATCGAGACTTCGAGTTATTGAATAATAATACATATGCATAAATATATGTAATATCTTTTTCTGTGCACCACTTTCCATTTTTTTAATAAGATTTAATTTTTAATCAAAAGACAAACTTTTTAATGTACGTTTTCATGACAAATAATCGTAGAAACTTAACCAACTGCTTCAATCATTTGCATACCTAATAATCCAAAGTTCGAAGTTAAGGAAAAGTAGGCGGAGGCGCTGGGGGTGAAATTAAAGAAATGAAAGTATTACGAATGAAGACTGGAAAAACTTTGGCGGTTGTTGCAGAACAAACAAACTAGCTCAAACCCCAACGCCAAAACACGACACTTTAGTTGTCCGAAGCACTTTTCGGTAACAAAGTTACCTTCTTCAGGGACTGAAGTGAACTAAACCTAAAAGAGAACTAATCCTACTATATACTGAAAGTTGTTAAGGTTCAGTGAAGATGGTTCAGCAGCAATAGTGATGATGTTCAATGGACCTTGACAATAACAAAATATGATAATTAAACTAAACTAAATAGCGGCGATCCAGGGATAGGACCCTTGTCATTGTTAAGTAAAATTTGTTTATTTTTACAAATATATAAACTTTCAAAACTATCTAGTAGACAATTATTCCTAACTTCCTTAACTAATTTAAGATTATTAATATTAATATTATGTTCTTCAGTAAGAATATGTTGGGCAACACTAGATTTTTCGGCTCTACCAAACCGTGCAGGAGCAGTTAGCTCATGCATAGGTTCAAGGAGCATTTAGCTCATGCACGGTTTGGTAGAGCCGAAAAATCTAGTGTTGCCCAACATATTCTTACCGATTATCACTTCCTTCTTCGCTTTTGTTTAATTTTGGGTACTCTTGAACGTTCAGATTGGCCTTCATATCGTCTAACTCTTTTTGAAACTTTTTGTGTACGGCCTTTAACTCTTCTTGAACTTCTACTCTTACTTCCTTTATTTCTTCTTGAACTTCTACTCTTGCCTCCTTCAACTCTTCTTGAACGTCTTGAACTTCTACTCTTACTTCTTTTAACTGTTCTTTCAATCCTTCTTGCTCAATTTTCATTGTTCTCATATCTTCTATTAATTTCTCTTGACCTGCCTTAATTTCTTCTTGACATGCTTTAATTTCTTCCTTCATTTCTTTCTGGCCTGCCTTCATTTCTTCCTGGCCTGCTTTCATTTCTTCCTGGCTTGCCTTCATTTCTTCCTGACCTGCCTTCATTTCTTGCTTCATTTCTTCCTGGCCTGCCTTCATTTCTTCCTGGCCTGCCTTCATTTCTTTAAGCATTTCCATCAAAAATTTCATTTGCTCCTACATTTTTGCCGCTTGACTTCTTGTTACTGGCATAAATCCCACTCCTGACACCAATTGTTACGTAATTTACAATTTCACGTATTTTTCTCTCAACACTTTTTATTAAATTAACTCTATAACACAACAACGATTCAATATCTATTTCGATAACAACAACAACTCTATAACTATTTCGCTTGTCAATCGCTTTTCTTCTCTTCTCGCTTATATCTGTCGCTCTCTTCTATCAAAATACTGTCAAACTGTCCAACGCTGTTCTTTATATAGTCTTATGGACGTTTCTAGACAACTCTCGAAACGTCCAGCAACTCTCGGACTTTCTGGAACGCGTCATAGGTTACTTCCACACAATTTTCGCAGTCGGCGCTTGTCAACGTCAGAATGACACATCTGTCACAATATCTTTTTTTATCCGATACCTACTTTCTGATAATTATTGATTGGATCAGCTCCTACGAATCTTGATCGTCTTTTCGGGAAATTCTACTTCAGATACTTCAATAAATAATTTCCTCAAGATTCATGATAACTTAAAATTAAAAACAAAGCATGACTGTGTTTTTTATAATAAAAAAAACGTAATCACAGACAAGCCACGGGGTCGTGCGTGATCATTGAGATGCCAAAAGAATAGAAAAAATATAATCATTAGATACTGAGAAAATAATTAAAAGTTTATTATCTAATTTTCTTATTATGAATTTATAAAAAAACATACTTGTTTTAATGTTTTACAAGTTAAAAAAAATCGTTTTATATAGGATATAGAAACAATTAGAAATAAAATTAATAATTAATTTAATGTTACTACAAAATTTAGAAATAAAAAAGGAAGTACATAACGATAAATTACTAGTTAATAACCAAATGGAACTTTGCTCAAATATTACACCTTTATTATTGTCAAATTTGTAGATATAATTTAGGTTTTCACCATGACGTCAACAACTACTAGGTAGGTATTTAAGGGTTGATACTTGTTAGGGTTCCTTAGCCAAATGGCAAAAAACGGAACCCTCATAGAATTGTCATGTCTGTCTGCCTGTCTGTCTGTCCGTCCGTATGTCACAGCCACTTTTTTCCGAAACTATAAGATCTATACTGTTGAAACTTGGTAAGTAGATGTATTCTGTAAACCGCATTAAGATTTTCACACAAAAATACTTCATACTTCGAACTGAAACTCAAAATTTTTTTTTCATCAAACCCTTACGTGTGGGGTATCTATGGATAGGTATTCAAAAATGATATTGAGGTTTCTTATATTATTTTTTTTCTAAACTGAATATTTTGCGCGAGAGACTTCTAAAGTGGTAAAATGTGTATGTCCCCCCCTGTAACTTCTAAAATAATAGAATGATAAAACTAAAAAAAATATATGATGTACATTACCATGCAAACTTCCACCGAAAATTGGTTTGAACGAGATCTGGTAAGTAGCTTTTTTTTAATACGTCATAAATCGTAAACGGCAATTTACCTTTCATTTAATCAACTCAAATATAAAAATAATAAAAAAAAACCTTTAATTTCATAAACATAAACCGTGAACCATTATTTTCTAATAATGAATCTGTAATAGCTGCCTAAGTAAATAATAATTATAATTCGCGCGGGGCGTGGCTTGATCGGTAGCGGGTGCGGAGCGCGCGGGGGGCAGGTTCCCGACTGCGCTTTACCCGAGCACACAAATTGATAATATTTTTGGAAATATTTCTTGTCAAACTGGAATATATATTAGCTTGTTTAGCTATCACAAGCCTATATAGATATTATTAAAACGCATATATGAAGTTAGAAGTAAATCCCATCATTTAGGTAGGTACCTAATTATAATGTTTACTTATCAATAACTTAATTAAAAAAAATACACTATTATTAAAATATCGATCAAAGTTACAACGAACTACAAAAACGTTTATATTATGTTACTTGCTGCTACGGAACCCTTCATGGGCGAGTCCAACTCGCACTTGGCCGCTTTTTATTTTTAATATAACCGAGCTGCATGGTCCAGTCGTCTAGAATATAGATCATTGCTTAACATTCGGGAGGTCACCGGTTCGATTCCGGGACCGCTACTCTAATCCAAGTTTTTCTGCGGTTTCCTTGGATCATTTATGCAAATGCTGGGGTAGTAATATTCCACACATAGTCTTTCACTTCTTTTCTGTGTTCATTTCATCCTTCCACCAACCATCACCCACCCATTGCCACTATTCATAAAAGGAGGCCGAAGAGGGCCTTCCGCCCTACTCCTCCGACATTACACACTTTGCAATTGGTGGAAATGAAACACCCAAAAGTTTTTTATTTTATTTTAGTATTTGCAAATATACTGTTCGTTACCACCAGGTCGAAACAATTGTTAGAATGATAATAAATAAATAGTTGAAACTTTTAAATACTTACTCTTATTCATTCTTATTATAAATTATTAGCTATGTACCGAGAAAATAATAATTGTTAATTAGGTCTAAAATTAAGAGTTTGTTTAATTTTTTTCGGAATTAGAAATTATTTGTCTACTTATATATGTGTAATAAAAAACGTAATATATTGGTTTCAATTATATTACCTACTAATGTTGTACAATCAGTTATGAACAAATTTTGGCATCTAATGTTCGGATTTTAATATTATAGTTCCGGCTTTTTATAGGAAGTAGGTAATTTTTGACATATAGGTATTTAATATTAGCCGCACAGGATGCAACCCTCTAAATCAATAAACTAAGGAAAAAATATTGTGTAAGGCGTGAAAAGTGTTTTACTTTAGCTCCAAAAAGCAATTTCAGTCTTTCCCGAATTTTTCAATTTTTAAGACAACTTTTCCAAGTTTTTTCCCATAAAAATCTTACTAAAAGAACTACATTCAAAAAACAACATCAGTCCAGCTGTTTTCAAGTTATGGTGTAGGTTTAGAACACATTTCACAAATTTTGCAAATATCTTTAACAATGTAGAGTATAAGAAGAATTATTTTCAAAATCATATATTTGTAGGCCTGGTCGTTTCGGCTGTGTATTGATATTCCAAATTTGAAAACCTCGCTTCACCCTCTTAGGCTGAATCTTCAAAAACTCTTTTTATATCAATTCTGTTACTGTACCATTTAATGAACGTCTATGAAACAAATTAAGGTTCTAGTTTTAGTTGTTTGGAATAAACCTACGTTGATATTCAACATTGGCCCCCGTTTCACACCCTTAGAATTTATATTTTGAAAACTTATTTAAAGGGAGACGAAATGATTGTATAAGAAATCATTTCAAAATTTCAAGCTTCCTGACTCAGCAATGAGAATGTGCCTTGAGACTTTGGATTCCCTTTTGACCTCTTCAGGGATTTAATTCTAAAACAATCCTATCTTCATTAATAATCACCTACGCTGCATAAGAAACGTCTCTAGACCCTAAGATTTGGACTGTGGGTTGATATAACAGTCACTTTAATTTATACTTTCATATTCACATAAAAATTATATACATGTATAATGGAAATTTCAAAATTTTCATGAACAACTTTATCCCCCTTCTTAAATGATCATTTGCTTGTTAAGTAATCTTTCAAAAAATTTTTTTTTGGGTATACGTTTTGATAACACTCAAATAATTCTATTAATTACATTTTCGCAAAACAGTATCTATTAATAAAGTATCTTTTTTAGCTACATTTTTAAAGTTTCGTTAAAAAAATATACTTATTTATAATTATTAGGCATCGGTTTTTTTGTACATGTAACATGTATTTAAAACCTCGTCATTAGAGGCTGAGAAAATGTTACGTTTATGTTAAAAGCATAAGTATTTCCGGTTTCAAATCCGCACTTTTATTGTTAAAATGTCGGTAATCATTTTATTAGACATTCACGTCAAAGCAAATATTGACGTTTTAAAAAATTTATTAATGTTAGTTACTAACTCCTAAGCAATTATTGTATACGAGAATTGTCTCAGAACAAATGCATGTCTATTTATAACCCAAAAAATATTCCATCGAGTACTAACAGCAAAATCAATCTGATTGATCAAAAATGTTTATTTAATGGGGTTCACTTTGATTTTTATTCATATTTGGCCAGTGGCGGATTTACACATTTACCGCCCGTAGGCTATTCAAAATTTGCCACCCCTACTGACACCTGCAATTCTATACCCTAATTTACAATCAATTTTTTGTCAATGAAATTGCAACTTTATGATTGTATTATATTTTTATCAGACTAATCAACAAATATTGATACGAATTCATTAGGATTAAAAATGTAAGAATGTTAAGAAGAACTTTCGTTGAATGGATATTTACAGCTTTTATTCATTACAATATTATCATTACTGTTTTTTTTAATTATCGTCATTCTAAGAAATGTATAATATTTATGAAATTCTGTCCAACAATATGCATTTTTTTACGTGTAAATTTATTAAATTTTTATTCTACACGCAAACAGGTTGTTAATATTATCAGAAATATGAATAGAAAAGTTTTAATTTTCCACAAATATATTTATATAATATTTGTTATTGTTATTTTTAAGCAATTTTTTTTCGGATCCCATTTCTCTTCGAATGGATCTATTTATGTAGTGAAACATATTACATGTGGGTGGACCTAAAGAAAAAATTATGGCAATAATTAATTATTATAATAGTATATTTGATAAATAAGCGTTAAGTAATTTTTCATATACAGACGTTAATGTATTCAGTATACTGTATAGCACTAAAATATTGTAATTTTTGTTGATTTTTTGAGCCTCGTTTTTTTCCGTGTATAAGATAATATTTTTTTTTATTTCTGTAAGACAAAAAAATTTTTGAGCAGTTTGCCGCCCTAGGGTTGCCAACTTTTTTTACAAGAAATAAAGTATATTCAGGTCTATGAAGAATATTAAACAGTATTTTAGAAAAATGAACAGTATTTTATTTATTTATTGTTTTAGATAGGTACATATTTTTTAGAGCTTCTCGCACAACTTAATAATTTACAATCATTTTTAAAAACTTCATACGCCTCATCACAATTATAACTGAAATTAAAATAAATGAGGAGCTCATTTTTTATTAAATTAATAGATGCTCTATTTCTATCCTCTCGCCACTTAGCATTCATTACTGAAAAAACTCTTTCAGTAAATGCTGAGGTGGCGGGAACAGAAAGTAGATATGAGACAATTTTAGTTATGTCTTTATATTCTTCTGAAGTGTTTACTAATAAATGGCTCCACTTGTGGCCAGTACTCATTTCAAGAAAATCTTTGTCTTCTGACATTTTTTCATAAATTACTTTGAAATTTGTTAATTCTGAATATAAATCATCTATACCAATATTGAGTATACAAGTTTAGATTATCTATAATTTTCTCAAAATGATCAAATGTGACCGAAGACTTCATTGACAAACAGCTAATTAAAGAAAGCCAGTTAGTCTGATTGAAATCGAACCATTTCTCTAAATACAAATTAGCCTTATCAATAAAAAGTATGAAGTTATTAATAGTTCTATTAAAAACTTCTTGGGAAGAGTCTGTAATAGTATTTAATACTTTTTTTGTTTCATGGCTAAAATACTTGTCATTTTTTCTTTGAATTAGCTCAGTCTTTAAACCAGTCTAAAATAGTTACATTATTTCCTTCTAATTTTTTGATTGTTTTATTGAAAACATTTAATATATGACTAGCATAAAGATGGTAACTATAAACTACATTATTATCCAACATTAATAAATTTTGTATAGCCATTGGACAGTCAACATCTAAACTAACAAAGTAGTTACAAATTGGTTAAAATTAAGTAAAATTGTATCAATTGCTGGTAGAAGAGATAGCCAACGAGTTCCTATGTATCGTTTTATTTCATGAAACTCTCCTTCAGCAAACAGTATTTTGTGTACTTTATTTTCGTTAAACAGTAAAAAGTATAATTTAGTGAAAAACAGTATAATACTGTTTAAAACAGTATAGTTGGCAACCCTATGCCGCCCCCTAAAATCTGCCGCCCTAGGCTCTAGCCTATTCAGCCTGCAGGTAAATCCGCCACTGTATTTGACCCTCTTTAATTTATTTTCGTTGGACACCCTGTGTTAACAACAATAACTTAAATTATTTATTGAATATATTCTTGTTTTTTTATAGTTATAAAGCAGTGTAGGTATAGTGAATTTGAATGTTTTTGGTAATATTCATTGAGTCTTATTAAACATTTCCTGTGCCTTAATCCTGTCCACTACATACAAAATATTCGACGTTTTAAGGTAATATAGGTAATGTTAATTTTTTTATAAATAGAGTTTAATTTTTTTTAACTAACCTTTATTGCTAAAATATCGTAATATGTAGTTATTTCTTTAAAAATAAAAAAAAGGACATTCAAAAATTAGACATTCTAAAAACAATGGGGTTTGTTTGGTGGCAAAATTGTGCACTTTATTGTATAGGCACCTATTCAAAAGTTATTTGATTAAATTAAAGCTCTTATATTTAATGCGCGGAAAGCAGCATTTTGAGCGTCTCCAATGCCGTATAGTACTGGCATACGAGCAAGTGTTTCCGTTTGCTCACAACCACCAGTAGCGGTACAGTGACAAATTAAAAAAATAATTTACCTCCTAAATTATGAACCACATTTGTACATTTACAATATAAATTTAGAATTCAGAATATCTGAGTGTATAACGCTTAAGAAATTTTCCATGAATCAAAATAAAAGATTAGCATTATACTGATAATATTATTATTGGCACCTTAATAATTAATTAAATTTGAATTGTTTTATGTTTCTATTAGGTCACGATACAATAAATTAATTTATCAATAGTTGCTTTAAATATTTGAGAATTCCCTTTTTAATAGAACGTGACAAATCATGAAATGTTCAGTCACGTAACCATTTCAAAAATTTTATTTTTCAGAATTAATAAAAATAAAAACACCATCACAATAGTTACAAAATTTATTTAATGTATCCACAATAATTATTTCGCCATACAATGGCTTCTTCAGGTGGAATAATGCGTAAACTTACGCTAAATACAATTGTCTTTAAGGTGCCATTCATTTATTACGTAAGACGAGTTAGGGGGGGTCGACCATGTTTTATTTTTTCTTACAAGGAGGTGGGAGGGATTCTTGATATTTCTTACGTAAGATCACAAATATATGCAACCGCGCGAGTGCTGATGTGACCAAGAAGAAGCAACAGCTGATATTAGAGATGTTCCAGTGGCAGATTTTCACTTTATAAGTGGGTTTTGAGCTCCTGAACTGAAAATGTTATGTAGTGATTATATCTAAACGATTAAAATGATTCCATCCAACACGATTGTAAACGTTTCTGAAAATTGTTAGTTTTAAAAATAAACATCAAAACCAACCAAGCGTATATTCACTTTTTCCTTTAGATTCTTACGTAATAAATATTAAATAGGGGGAGAGGTCGGCCTATTCTTATTTAGGGGAGGGAGGGGGTCAAAACCTAGTAAAAATTGTCTTACGTAATGAATGGCCCCTTATATACTAACTTAAGAAGAGAGGGAGGGGAAAACTTAAAATATAATTTTTAATAATACATTGACATTGGACTTATACTAACTTGTTTATCTCTAGGCATTCTAGTAAATTAAGCTTCTTACTTTTATTAACTATATGTAGGATTTTAAAATCCTCGTTGAAACTATGCCTATTGTTTATTTCCGTATTTATTATTTTGTAACTATTGTGATTGTGTTTTTATCTTTATTAATTCTGAAAATTGAGTTACAACAAGTAAAAGCCTCATCGATTTAAGTTATTATTGGATCTCCTTATAATAAACGATTTACCATTATGTATCTATAAAAGGGAGCATTTTCGAAAAGTTTTGTTGCTTCTATGTATGTATTATGCAATTTTCTTATCGAACCACTTAAAATTTAACATTTATCGTCTAATTTTAATTGCTTTGTAAAGATTTTATTGTTCGGGTGTTTGCGGAATTCACAATGACGTTGTTACAGCTGTTAAAAATAATTGTGCACCAATTTTGAATTTTATTTACTGGAAAGTCATTCTAGAAGTGCACTGATTAGAGTAGGCACTTAAATAATATAGTTTATAAGTACCTACTGAATACCGATTAATTTTCCAATAGCAAAGTAATTATATGTACTTATATGACTATTTGAAAGTCAAGGGAAGATAAATAAATATTTTAATACTTTTACTCCGCCGCCACTGGTAACGTAACCTAACCTAATCAAACCACCATTTTTAGTCAAGAATAAGTCACTCACTAGTTGTAAGTTGAAATATTTTTTTCCTTATTTTTCTTTGCTGTTATCAGGATCAAGTGATCTACACGTGGAAAATGAAAATGACAACCATTGTGGTATAGCACATACCCGATGGGCTACCCATGGTATTCCCAATGAGATCAATTCTCACCCCCAACGTTCTGATGTTCACCACTCTTTCGTGGTCGTTCATAATGGTATCATAACCAATTACAAAGAGGTTAAGACTTTCCTAGAGAAGAAAGGATATCGATTTGAAAGTGAAACTGATACAGAAGTTATTGCTAAACTTATTCATCATCTCTACAACCTCCATCCAAACTATTCCTTCAGAGAATTAGTGGAGCAAGTGGTCCAACAGTTGGTAAGTGAATTCATATATTTAAGTGACAAAATTATACTGTTTTTTTTCCAAATGAGTGAATATTAGAAAATAATTTACGGGCGATCTGAGGTCGGGAAGGGGAAGGGGGTGAGTTTTTAAGGGTAAAAAACGGTTTTCCTTGGTTTCCGGAAAAACTACAAGTCTTATGGAAAAAAGTTAAATGGCAAAGTTGTAGGTAATAAAAAGATCTACAACTTTTGTATTTACACTTTTTTCACATAACCTCAAAATTTATGTGAAAAATTCAAATAACTAACTTTTTGGTTTTTTATTTTTATCTTTTACAAAACAATTTTTTTTTTCACGAAATTTGGTGAAAACTTACCTATTTATGTCCCAAACACGCTGTAATTTTTTTGATTTGAAATATTTATTTATTCACCTTATTTTTACTTAATATCGAAAAAGCACCCTAATTTTCAATCGAACATTCTCACGTCAAAATATCTGCTTTTTTAAAAACTTTCTGATGGTGTGAACAAAATATACATTAATTACTATGGTGATACAGAGAGGTACCTACATCTTCAGTTCGCAAAGGGTTTTTGATAAACTTTAGGGGATGGACTGTTATATTTTTGATCAATATGAAGTAAAATACAGGAAGCTCAATATTTTTGAAGCACCTAAACTGTAGTGACGTAACAATGGTTTGTTTGTGAAAAGAATATAATGATAAGTGAAGACGAGTGACTTGTAGTGACGGCATAATTCAAAATTCAGACGTATAGTTCATTTTATATAGCAAACATGAAAGCATTTTCATCAGTGGTGTCAATGCGGGCAAATGCATTGTGCTGAAACAGTAGATAACAAAAGGTATCAGTGAACTCTTTGTAACAATGGATACCGAAGACAGGAAAGACAAAAATGTTTCTTTATTTCTATTTCTCTAATCAAATTTATATTTTACAAATATGTAGGCACATACTTACATAAAATGAAGTTTTTGAAGTGTGATGTAACCACTCGTTACATGATGCAACTTGGGTATTTAACTAATATAACAGAACATCTTTGAGTTAATTTCAAACTTCTCGAAAAATCCGTTGATTAGAGTTAAATTTTTTGAAACATTTGGTTGTACACGTATAAAAAGTAGTGGTAAGATTCTTGTGAGTACCACAGTTAGAAGTAAAAACTGTATAAATGGTGTTACATTACTAGTTACAATATATTAATTTTTACGTTATTAATTGTTCTGTAGGAGGGTGCATTCGCATTGTGTTTCAAATCGAAACATTTCCCTGGTGAATGTGTAGCAACTAGGAGAGGATCCCCCTTGTTAATTGGAATAAAAACAACGTCCCAACTGGCTACGGATCATATTCCTATTCTCTACGGCAAAGGTAATGTAATTTTTTGTTTTTATTCTATATCCACTTCTTCTTTAATTATTTAATTTCATTGTATTATAGAATGTACAGATTTTCTTATTATAGATAAATCAGTACAGCAATTTTAAAATTACGTTTGCAGAGATTTACTGGGAGTGGTTACGTAAAGGTACTGTGGTATTGGTTCTTTTCTTCCCTTAAGTAGGCTCTTGCATGTAATAGGCACTATTATACCCTTAGTTAGTCTTTAATTTCTACTAACTTTTTATCAACTTTTAGCTGGAGGTTTTTCTAACATTTAAAAAAGTAATATATTTCAGTGTTTCTCGAATAATAACGGTTTTACTAATAATAGTATAAAAAGGTAATGTTAATGGTTTGCTGGGAAGAAAGGGTAGTTGTAAAGGTGAAAATTTTTTGTATCTACCTTTTTATTGCTCGGGCCTAATTCTCTAGGGACAACGCTTTACTAATTAACCATTACTTTTACTCTACATTTATTGGCAATTGTCTAGAAATTATGAGAATCGCTCAACAGAGCGAAAAAAGTGGTGAGAGGGAGTGGAAATTACCTTGTAGAACACTAAAATAAGAATATTCAAATATGAAACAAGAAATTAACGATATTTAACTCAATCCTAATGCAACATAGAAAAAATTTTTTGAGATTCATTCTGAAAATAATTATATTGGTTAGATTGGTATTGGATTAGGTTTAAAGTAGGAAAGGGAGGGGAGTCCTAATCTTCAACGTTAATAAGATGATGCATTTTTCGTGTCTTTTGGCACCAGCGCGTTAAGTTCAGTAACATTGTGTTTTAAAATTAATATTCGTGAAAGTAAAGTTTTTTCTTACAAAAGTTATGTACCCATACAAATATTAATAAAATAATTTAAAAAACCAAACAATTTTTAGAGAAAAGCATTTGATACACCTAAACTATTATAAGAAATGAATTTCAGAAAACAACTTTTTTTAAAATGTCATCAGTATTTCTTTCTAATTATAATATACTCTAACTTCTAACTATATTTTTTAGTTTTTTACTCCTCAATGTGACACCGCCAATAAACATTTGTGGTCAAAAACTGCTCCTCACACTTTCTAAATAGTTTTTCTTGAAATAAAAAAAAACTGACAAGCAATTAAGCATTATAATCCTCTTTAGTAAATTACTTGTATATTTTCAGTTATGCACAAATCACAAACCAATTATTTTTCTTAACAATAATATAAATGTGACTCCTGCTTCTTTTTCTTAAGTCGTAAGCACAGCATGTAACCATTCTGTCTTTTCAAAAGCACAAATAATTTAAACAGCACTTTTCGTACAATTACCAATTTTCGTCACTTATTGCGACACAATGTTTGACACCAAAAAAATGGCGTGATTTTGACATCGAAACACAACTAAGGCACAGTATTCGAGTCCCTCTTTCCTAATCTAAGTGGTTGGATTAGGTACATAAATACATAAATTTCCTTTCCCTACTCAGCCTTTGACTTCCAGTTAAAATAAATTTTTTTTATGTTTACACGGTTATTAATAATTCCTTACCCCCTCTACCATTCTGCCTCTTTTGAGATCATTTTTCATTTATTCTCTTGCTCTTTAAACCCTTTTCCTTTTATCCGATTATTTTTTCACACACTTTTCCACTCATTTTCCACCTACATTTTATTACATAATCTTGTTCAAACATCTGCTACATATTTCTTTATTTAATTTTTATTCCGATGTTAAAAGATTACTAACAATTTCCTTATTTATTGTAATCTTAAGCTCAAAAAGTGATAAAATATGCGATAAAATAAATATTAAATAACTTTACTTGCTTGTTCCGCAAATTAAATTTTTTTGCTCCTTACCTAATTAATAGTAAGATTGATGTACTTACTATATCTATTTTAAAACGGCTTAGGAAAATATTTCATTGTCTATTTGCAAATACGTTATCATTTGATCACACAACACATTTTAAAATTATTTTATGGTAAAACTTTAACAATTGCTATAGATACTAATTAAATTTGTTATTTTTTACAGTTTTTATTAAGAAAAACATTGTTTGTAGCTTTGAATGCTTATACTTTATATTATTAACAATCTTATCAGCTCTCTAACAGCATGACTAATACTTAAACCTATATACAGGGTGCATATTTCAAGTGTACTTAGTATTCCTACCTCAGAAATAGTAAGTGCCACATTGTCGATTAAATTAGACGATTCTCAGGGGAAAATCTTCAGTTTACCATGTTAAAACTTCAAATTAAAATATCCTCAAAATAAAACAAGATAGAAGGAAATTTTATTGACAAAAATTGCTCATTATGTTTTCACCTATAAGATCCAGTTATTTGTTTTTTTGTACTGGGTATGTCTTTGACGTCTTGATGTAGAAGATACATGTTCAGGACTTTTTAAATTCTTTTGTGCATTACTTTAGCAAAACAAGTTATTTATAACGTAAACTATTCACGCTTCATGTTCAACCCATACGCTAAAACAATGAAAGCAAACTGCAGTAAATACGGACCTGTTATTTAGTTTAATAAAAACAATTCTTTAGCGTTATCTGTGATAATTTTTCCTAATTTGCTATTAGAAATAAATACATATCTACTTAGAATTAAAATTATTAGAATCTGAAGATCATTTGTTTATTAATTACTAGATATTTACAAAATTACGAACTAAAACAAAATCTATAAAAAGGGTAGTAATTTTATGCAAACTACTAACAATGAATTAATAAAAATTACTATTAACAATGCTAAAGGTCCGTACTTAAATCAAAAAGTTTCTTCAGTCTCTACTTATTAATTTCAGCTTTTGGGTTGAGCTGAAGCTTAAAAAATGTAGTTGCGTTACAAATAACTTATTTTGCTAAAGAATTACATAAAAAAAGAATCCTGAAGATAGATTTTCTTCATTCAAACGAGCAAAATTATCCTGGTGTGGGGTATTGTTGTAAAGGTAATAAAATGAGCTTTCTAATAATTAAAAAATAAATCCTTACTAGCTATATTTCAAAAACCACACTCAAATATACGTTAAAATGCAAATTCCTAGAGAAGAAAACATACTGAGCATTTTTGTCTAGAATGTTTCCTTCTATATTGTTTCTTGTTTCATATACACATATTTTGATTTAAAACTTAATATTAAGCAATTTTTGGCAAAAAAAACCTTGTATTTTGGAAACCTTGTAAATTTTGGTAACACTATAAACGAATTAATAATTCCCCTTAAAACTGTTCATTTTGCCTCATTTAATAGAATTCGTAGCTCTTGTCGTTTCCGCGGTAACAATGATAACACTTTAAATAGACACCTTGTATTTGGCTATTTCTTTTGGTTTCTTCTTGCTTCATTGGAATCCTATATATGCCTACACTCAAGGTAAAAATTTGATCGATTGTATAAAATGCTAAGAATAATTCCATCCACAAGATAACGTTTGTATCACAATAAAATATTAAGCCTGAATATAATTCGCTGGAACCTACGTTTACGCTCCTTGTTTTCTGGAACAATCCTACTGCATACCTACGTCTTTCTTTTTCTCATTTAGCCACAGATATCTGGGTCACTAATTTTAATGAACTTCTTGCAACAATTGTCAATGAGGCAAACTGTATTTTAAACTGAAATGTCGAAGAACACTCACCGAAACTAATAGAATATTAGAATATCCAATAGACATCTATCATTGTCGTCATGTACTTTACCAATAAGTACTGTATGTAATGTATTTGAAATCTCTGTAATGGAATCTCTCTATGATCGATTAAACTTTTACTTTTAGTGTATATTTAATTCACACCCTTTTCACGATCCATTTTTTCGTTCAGTTATCACTTTTGACCCTTAGGTATTTATTTAAACGTTTTCCTTTTGTGTATGTAACACTAATAAACTTATTTGTTTTTTATCCTCTTTTTGCATGGACCTGTATCTGTCTTTCCTTCTGCAGATGACACACCTGCTACACCAGGTATACTTTTTTTATTTCTAATACCTACAACGCAATTTAATCTACAAATGCAAAATACTTAAAATTTAAAAAAAGTACAGTTACTACTTTAATGAACTGTAAAAAAATATATTGTTCCAAAAGTTCATACAATGAAATATTATCGGGATTTTTTTGCATTTGTAGAATTTGTTTTTGTGCTTTTTTTGTTTTTATGTTGCTGTTTATTGTTTGTACAAGCAATTAATAAATTATATTTATTTATAATATGTATCAGCTAAATTCGCAGAAAGATAATATGAGAATACTCATACTCAAGCAGTAGCGACAAGTAGCCTCTGATATAAATTCATTATCAAACTATTACATATTTCCTCATGAATTTTTGTGTAAAGATAAAAATATTTAATCGATCAAGTGATAAGATGCTTACAATTACGAACCCTAATAGGCTTTATCGAGAGTAATACAGTAAGTGACGAAATAAAATAAACTCATTCAGTTTATTTTAAGAAGTACATACTTAATTTAAAGCAGCATTTGTCGATTTTTTGATAAATAAAAACCGTTATATTCTTTAAGTAATTACAATAAAAATGATAGATAATATATTAATAAATATGAAAGAAGATATCAAGTATTTATTTGTATACAGTGTTTACCAAGGAAGTCCTTCGTTTGAACTTTAAGAAGTAATAAGGAAAATTTGGCTTTCGTAATAATTCTATATGGACTTTTAATCTAAAATATTTTCAATGAAATTGTACTTAGGGTTATACCTGAACAGCAACTTTGTTATTTATTTTGTAGAAAACACCCTGTATCATATTTTATCATTGAAATGCTCGATTCATTTAAAAGTAAGCTTCATAACATGAATCTACCCGAAAAACTCCACCGTTTAGAAAATAATTGACTATATTCAGTTTTTCTTTTTTTTTTGTACAAGGTCTCAAAAATAATTTTGTAGCGTCACTTATAATGCACCTTATTTAACCAAATTTTTACTGTGTCAGCTATTAAATAGTATGTGGTACTATATAAAGCGTTTAAAAGACTATTCTGAATGTTAAGAATTTCAAACAAAAACTTTCTTATTTTGAACAGAACACCCTCTATATTTTTACATATTCGACTGCAGATTATTATTATAAATAGATTTCTATACCTACTATTTAATCTTACGAAAATACGGTACATAATTATTTTTGAGATTTGATTTTTCAAAATCAAAATGAAGATGGTCATTTATTTTATAAGCGGTGGAACTTTGAAACTTACCTTTAAATTAAAAAAGATAGTGTTCAGTGTTCCGGTATAACCGGAAGTGAAATTTAATTGAAAATATTTTACATTAAAAGTTCGTACCTGTGGAATTATTACGAATGCTAATTTTTTTTAATTAAATGCCCACTATTACCATACTTTAATAACTTTCTTATTTTAAATGGAACGCCCTGTAGTTTTTACATAATTACATTACATAATACTTAAAATTAGTATTTCTATAGTTATTAAGCATATTTATGAAAAATAATAAATTAGTTGCTAAAACTATTTTTTTTTACCATTAGTTATCTACAAAGGTCTAATTAGCCATTGACATTGTGTCACCCTGCATACTTGTATTTCTCATTGTCAAAACTCGCTATTCTATGGAGTTCAGTTCGCAAGATGTGCAAAATATAGATACTTATCAATTATGTTTATTAAATTAAATTTTTGTTGAGAACAGCATTTATGCTTAAGGAATACAGAAAAAATAATATGAATATAGTGCTGAATTTAAAATACTGCCTTTTCCCTGTACATAAAAAGCAATTTAAAAATATAATTTTTTGAATTAATGTGTGTTATTCAATTTGATGGTATGTGTGATCATCTGCTACAATATTTTTTGCACCTATACTTTTACTTATTTTCGAGTTTTAGCCTTGTTTGTGTTTGTTTTTATTAATTATTATTTTGTCTTTTTCCTTGGGCGGTGTCTACAGCTGAGACAGACAACAACCATAAAGGTACACCTCTCTTTTTATTTTAAATTAACGCCTACCAGTACGAAAGGTGAAAGGTGTAACTTTAATACTTATTGCTTCTGTAAATATGCAGTTTAAATGATTTACATAAAAAATACATTTAAAAGAACTTTTGAAGACCAAATTAGTGGCTTTAGATATATTGCCATTATGTAAATCATTTAATAGTAGTTATACTTACCTACTTATCCCTATTTAAAATGACCCAAAATTTGTTCCTAAATGAATGGTTAATTTTCTTTCTAACTATGTATGGCTAATATTTTTGAAGATTTTTAACCCATTAGTTTTGTAAAAGGAGAAAAATTTTGGGTAATATGCTGTAAAAACAGTAATTTAAGTTTCTGTTCCTGAATTTAATTAGGTAAGTGATAAGATTATTACAATTAAATTAATTATACCCACGTATTTTTTTAATCATTAATTATTTTATCTCATATCTGTCTTTGCAAATTTTAATATTTTTTATCTGAGGACCAATAAAAAAGAACAAAATTAAAGTTACTATTTTAATTTTAATTTTATTTTTTCAAACAATATATTATTGCATTCCGTGGTCATTTATGGGAGGTATTACATTGAACTGTAGTTTGAAACATTTACATTTCATCTAACTCTATTTAATTAACGAGAATTATATAGCACATTTTTAACTCAAATATTCAAATTCATTTTGAATCAATTAAAGTGCAAAAGTTTATTTTAAGTTTTTAAAATAAAACCAAAGAGATATGTTAATAAAATCTGAAGTCGGCGGTGAAGGTAATGTAATTCTTTAGTTATATAAAATTTTAATTGCTTGGTATAAAAGTAAGTATTTTGTAAATATTATCTATATTAATTAATTTTCTAACATCGTTATTGAGCGTTATTTATCCATTAACATTCACTTGTACATATTTTCACACAGCAGCTATGTCAATATCGCAAATATAATGTGAATTTATCATGGGGATTTGTTGTTTTGATTTTAAGAGTTTGCTCATCTGTCTTGTGAGAAAATACTATAATCAATTTTATTGGGAATGAGAAAGTAAATTTGAAAAAGCCATTACGTTGATAAGTATGCAATATATAAAAAAAAGTTGTTGGGTTCGGAGGAGGGTATTGAACCCGAAACCCAACAATTTATAGAGATTATTTTTTAATTGGCAACCTTCCTGGCGAGATATTCAAAGGGTAATTTAAAATGGGACCCTTTGTAATAATTGTATCCATTTTCAAAGTCCTTAAAAAATATTGTTGAACTTTTCAATTTTGTTTTCTCACCAATTAAACTTCTAACTTACCTGCTGGGCTAACGGGAATAATTTAATAAACCATTGCTTCAACATTAGAACACAGACCACATGGAAGACCCGAATATCCTGTTATCCCAAGAAACGAATCCACATCCGAATTCCAACCGTTGGAAGAAAAATCCGTGGAATACTTCTTCGCTTCTGACGCATCAGCTATTATTGAGCACACCAATCGAGTAATTTATTTTGAGGTGGGCAAGAATAATTAATTAAATGCTTTTAAATTACTAAACCATTGGTTTTTTTTTTGTTTTGTCTTAGGATGATGACGTCGCTGCAGTTAAAAATGGAGTTCTCAGTATCCACAGACTGCGAAGAAATATGGACGATCCTCATGCTCGGGAAATTATCACGTTGAAAATGCAATTACAACAAATTATGAAAGGAAACTATGATTATTTCATGCAAAAAGAGATTTTCGAACAACCCGAGTCTGTAGTGAACACAATGAGAGGGAGAGTTTATTTCGATACAAGAGTAATATTGTTTTGGTTTCACGAATGTCTTCAATTAAATTATAATTTGCTTTACATTTTAGAATGTAATACTTGGTGGAATTAAGGACTACATTCCAGAAATCAAGAGGTGCAGAAGACTTATGCTTATCGGTTGTGGAACCAGCTATCACAGCGCCATTGCTACCAGACAACTTTTGGAAGAACTTACAGAGCTTCCTGTTATGGTCGAATTGGCAAGTGATTTCTTAGATCGTACAACCCCTGTTTTCAGAGATGATGTGTGTTTCTTTATTTCACAATCAGGTATGTATTTTTCATTTATATACCATAACTATACTACTTGCAATGTCCGGCGTTGTCCGGGATTTCGAGATTTCCAGAAAATTCTAAAGCAGCTAGAAAATTCGAAAGTACTTAAAAATTAAATTTTAATAATTGAAACATTCAATAAATAACATTCCATAGAATTCGGAAACGTTTCCTAATATTTTGGAATGTTTTAAAATATTTTTAAGCGTTTAAGGGTAGTGTAAATTATTTTTGAATATTCTGCATCACATTCGCAAAATCTTGAAGATTCTCAAAACATTATCTAAACTCTTTGATTATTATGGAAAATTATAAATCATTGTCGAAATATCTCGAAGATTCTCGAACATTATTGATAATTTCAAATTATTCCCGAAAAATCGAAAACATTCCAAATCATACTTAAAATTTTTGGATCATTCTATAACGTCATCAAACGTTTAATAACGTTTTTGGACATTCTAGATCATTTTAGATCATTCCCTAAAAATGGGATCATTCCAGAACATCCTATAATAATTCAAAACATTCTCTAAATTTTCAAAATTATTTAGGAATGTTATAAAACATTTTTTTAATTTTATGGGTCATTTTGATTTTATTTTTTAACACTGGAACATTCTCGGTCGGTGGTAGGTTTCTTCTTCTTAGATGCGACGTTTCGCCAAATTTTAATATATTATGTATATATATCGGGGACTATCACTCTTTGATTCATTTTAAAGACACTCGGGGAATTTTGACTTCATTTGAAGGAAACATAATTTCTTAACACATATTTCTTTCCCGTTTTTGATTACTGTTTCTTTCTGAATTATTCAGAAAATTAGTTAAAATATTTTGTAACAAAAGAAACGCTTCTTTTTTGTGTTGACTTTTATTTTCTAAATGTAACTTTTTATTTGGTAAATTCAAGGAGACTCACTTTTAATCATTACATTTCGGTATTAGAGTAAATGATATTAGACATTGAGGCTTCCCTCACTCTTATTAAGGTCGGTACCCAATGAGCCTCAAACAAAACTTATGAGAAATGTTTCAGGGTCTCTAATGAAGTTATTAAAATTGTAGCTTAATATGAGAATATTTGAGAAATGTCAAATTTTATTATTCGCCCTCTTAATTGCGCTTTCTTCCAAAAGTTTCTCAATAAAATTACTTCAAACTAAGTGTTTTTTAATTCAGTTTAACATAACGAAATTTATATGGTGAATAATCAATATTTCTATTTAGGTGAAACTGCTGATACACTCATGGCATTGCGTTATTGTAAACAAAGAGGAGCCTTGATAGTAGGTATCACAAACACGGTAGGAAGTTCAATTTGCAGAGAATCCCACTGCGGTGTTCATATCAATGCTGGACCTGAAATTGGTGTCGCCTCTACCAAGGCCTACACGAGTCAATTTATTTCTCTTGTAATGTTTGCATTGGTCATGAGTGAAGATCGAATTTCATTGAAAACGCGAAGGATGGAGGTAAAGAACAATATTAATTCACATTTGCATTTAAATATTTGGTACAAATAATTGCTTTTCCCTAGATTATTGAGGGACTTAAAAATCTTGCTGAACAAATCAAGGAAGTACTGGAATTGGATTCCCAAGTCAAAGCTCTTGCTGAAGACTTGTATCAACAAAAGTCGCTATTAATAATGGGACGTGGCTTTAATTTTGCCACGTGTTTGGAAGGAGCTTTGGTAAAAACTATAATAAAATTTTCACGTGGACTGTATTGTTTTAAATTTGTTTTTTATTTCAGAAAGTGAAAGAATTAACCTACATGCATAGTGAAGGGATAATGGCGGGAGAACTGAAACACGGACCTTTGGCATTGGTGGACGACACTATGCCAGTGATTATGATTGTTATGCGCGACGGTGTTTATAAAAAGTGCATGAATGCATTGCAACAGGTGAGATGTCTTTTTAAAAAAATATACAAAGTATGGAGCGGCTGTAAAGTTGGCAAAAGAAACAGTTGGAAATTATTTCCAAATTCGAATTTTTAACGTTAGGGAGCGTATATGCAAGCAAGAAACACAAAATTTATACTATCTTGGAAAGTTGGGCAATTTTAATACATCAGTTGAGAACTAAGGTAAGCTCTATAATATTTTTCTGTTTCTGTCGTAATTTGGGAGGGGAGCCTGATGTATTTTCATTTAATATTTATTTACCTTTTAATATTTCCTGAAACTTTTAACCGATTTAATGTTTTTGGATTCATCTGTAAGTAGTATTTTCATTGAATTATTTAGTTTTTTTTGCATAAGGGAGGGGGACCTTATTACGACAAATATAGAAAAATGTCACAAAGCAAAAATATGTTATACTTCTCTGGCTCTCAACTGATATTTTAAAATTTGTAGCTCAGCGCCCGACTCACAAAGATAGCATGAATTTTGTGTTTCTTGTTTGCTATTACTCCCCTTAACGATGAAAATTCGAATATTAAAATAATTTCAAGCAATTTCTTTTACTTCTAACGATTTTCTTACCATACTTGTATGCCTTACCACTGTCGAAATAATACAACTGCCCCATACGCTTATCGGAACACTCTGTATATCCTAACTGAACTGTATACATCATTATTATTTTCTTATAGGTAACAGCTCGCGAAGGTCGGCCGATAATCGTTTGTGAAAAAGGAGACAACGAAACTAAAAATTTCGCCTACAAGTGCCTAGAGGTGCCAAAAACGGTTGATTGCTTGCAGGGTATCTTGACCGTGATTCCGATGCAATTGCTAAGTTTCCATATTGCAGTATTGCGCAAGTGCAATGTTGACTGTCCGAGAAACTTAGCCAAGAGTGTCACTGTTGAATAAACGTATTTCACTCTCCCCGTCTGCTTTTTGTGATTCTGTTTCCAATGTACTGATGAAAGTTCTGAACGTACTTAATTAAACATTTTTAAGTCCTAACAAAGTGGACCATCTTTATCTTGCAGGCTTGTGCAATTTTTTATCTTCGGGTTTTAAAGTGACCGCTTCTCTTTTTCTTCATTACTTCTTGTTCTTCTTTATTTTAAATACCTTTATTTATTTACTTGATTTATATTTTATTTAAAAAGACCCAAAAGCTACCAAACCCTCACGGTCTTCCATTTTTTAATTAAACCTATATTATCTACTTAAACCAAATTTTGTGCAATATTTATAAATTTACTTTTAGTTTTAAAACGAATATGTATCATACAATTGTTGTAAAACGTACACATACAGTTAGCTGTTCGATTAATAACCTGGGTGTCATAAGCTATTACTGACACGCTTTTTAGTTAATATTAATGATGGCAAATAGTTAAGTAGAGACACCCAGAAAAATTAAGCATAAACTGTTCATTCCGTCACTGCCCGTATTATATATTTTTTTTAGAACTACAGTATTTGTATAATCGTAATCTATTTTTATATTGTTGTATCATGCATCGTGTAACTCTAGATTTATCTTGTGATTCGTACTATATGGTAAAATAATAAGATGAGAAAAAAGTATCAAGAAAAGTTTTATTATAATATTTTGATAATTCAATTCGTTAAAATTATATATAATGTAATACTATATAGATAAATATATATAGTATTAGATTTTTATGACTTAATATCAATAAATATTTTTTGGTTTAGAAAACTACGTCTTTTTTAATTCACACGCACAAACACAAATTTTTATCTTAATAAAAATTTCCCAGGAATATTAACTGTTCAACAAAACTCAATAAAAAAAAGGTAAGAGTGTACTTTTTAAACTCTTCAAACCTGACATATTTACAATGTATTGGTGCTCACTTTTAGTTTTTTAGTCGATAAAATTTTCTTTCAAAAATCGTGAATAACCTTTTCCCCGCCATGTCATGTTTTCTAAATCCGCAATATCTTTAAATGGTCCATTCATTTTCCTGAAAAATCGTATAATCTTATAATATTAAGTAAAGGCCATAAGACGACTAATTCGGCGATATGTTACTGCACATCCAAAAGAAGCACAAAGAGAAACAAATGGTCAGAAGATATAGAAGCTCTAAAAACAAAGAAATCGCTATTATACAGGCTATCCCCGACTCAACTGACCACCTGAAACGACGACAAAATTAACAATAAAAACCTTTAAAAGAGGGTCTATCTCATTCAGAAAAGTACCTTAACTGATTTTATGTTAAAAAGTTGCAAAACTATCCAAAGTTATTTTTATATGATGCTAGTACAGAAAAACGTCAAAAAACTAGCAAATATTTTTAGGAATTCTTAATTTTCTGGAAGTCAAGCATATTAAGCATTCACACTTTGTTATAATTTTTATTCTACAGGATAACTTTTACAATAATGCAAAACATTAAAATTTTGTATCGTTATTGGCTTTTAAGATAATAAATTATAAAATAAAAAACACTTGACCATGGATTTGTTTGATCTTATTATCTGTCTTTAGCTAAATCTTATGTTTATCTCTTTATTTTTAAGCAATTACTTCAATAAAAATGAAGTATTTACTCATGTATTCTTTTATTTATTAATATACTCTACGTATCGTGCCAGTCCCACTACAAGTGGAGTAACGTTTTGATTGACTTTATGGCTTCAACTCAATTTCATAATAAATAACATTTTGCCCTTGTCCGTTTAGGGTTACCCCTACAAAGTCGGAAATTACAGAGATATGTCACAATTGTCACATTTGAAGACTTATGTCACAGGAACTACTAATATCACAAAGTTTTAATGTTTTTCATTATTGTAGAAGTTATGTTGCAGCATAAAGATGATAACAAAAATGTGTGCTTAACGTGCTTTTTACTTTCCCTCTGTTTCTGTTCTATCCTCAGTATAAAAATAACCGTAGTTTTGCAACTTTTTAACATAAAATCAATGAAGGTACCTATAATGCGTAAAACAAAAAAAAAACGTCTAGTTTGGCTTTTACTAAAGTTATTGAACAAATCTAGAATACGTATCACCATTTTCACAAAAAATTTCAAATGCTCATATTTTTTTCTGGATGAAATAGATCTCTCCCCTTTAAAATGTTTCTATCGACAATTTTTCCCATGGGTGGCAACTTAAGTCGGGAACACCCTGTATAAATTAAGCATAAGACGCAGGTTTGTGAAATTAAAACGAAGCTAACACAGTAGGCAACCAACTTTATTCAGTTCCTAGTTCCATTTAAGAATATGTCTTCATTAACACGTGGATGTGGCAAATTGTTTAATCTAATAATGAACCATAATATTGAACGTACATTTTTCTCCAACCATTTTATTGTAAGGGATTGTCTTCTTGATTTCATTTTGACATTGACGGCCGTAATGTCACACTTGACGGGCCAATAAAAAATATGTAAACCAAATAGAAAATACTCTAGCTACTCTGAACATTTGTTTTTCTTCTTATTTTAGATATGTACATACATCATACACGCAATATTATTATCACAAGTTATCATATAGTCTCATCCTTATTTTGAAAATATGTATGAACTTTTTTTTATCAAATACTTATTTAATGCAAGATTAATAAAATACCTGTAGGTAAAAATTTTTGTTGCTGTTTTTGTTCCCACAGTGGCAAGTTTTTTTAGTTCAGCTTCGCTACCATTATTTAGTACGTGAAGAATATAGCTTTTTTGCGAAGTCTTAGGGCTATCAATAGGATTATTCATAAAATTTTCTTTATCTATTAGATCGTATTCCTTGCAAATTTTACGTTTATTTTTTCTGAAAATTACCAGTATAACTGTTAAAGCATGGCCTTTTTAATAAATATATTAGGAAGAGAAATAAAATCTCTCTCATAGTTAAACAAAATAAAATTAAAATACATAAAAATTTCAACCATACTGAGACAACTGTAATTATTTAAAATTTTGTAGAAATTCATATTTAATTACCTATTTCTTGTCATGTTTTGTACTGTTTCAAATTCGTCGATCAAATCGTAACCTTTGTCACAATTCAACACTCGAAGGGGCTGTTTCTTATCCGCCACTGCTTTCGAAAGTAATCTTTCACTTCTTCGTGTTGGTGGATCTTTTGTTTTATTCGAAATCATCATCGAATATATGTCATAAATTGACGGGGATAAACTCTGTCCATGTTCCACATTATTCGATGTTCTTGGAGTATTATTTAACGTTAAAATGTTGTTTTCTTTACTTCTCATTTGAAAACCCTCTTTACGTTTATTTATGTTACTTTTTAATTCGTTGAGGGCTGCAGGAATTTTAAACTGAAAATTTTCGTTGGCGTTTGCATTAATTTTAAAATCAATTTTTTTTGGTTGACAGGCATATATGGGAGTACTACATTCTCTAGGTTTATGATTAGTAAGTTGTACCAATGTGTTACGAACTGTTTGAGCTACAAGGACTTCGAGCTTCCTCCATGAAAACCTAAGATATATATATCATCACATTGAACAACAAAAAAACGTGAAAATATAAAAAAATATCACCTGTTTGATGGAGTCTTCGCCTTTACTGCTTTTGTTATTGAATTCACAAGAGATGCGATCTTTTGAGATACGTTATTTCTAAAAATAAACACTTACTCTTATTTTTTAGTTGTTTATGTTGTATACAGGGTGCACCAATAGAGCACGAATGGAAGGTTCTGCCTTTATTATTTGTTTTTTGAAAATATGATTTAAGTAAAAGTTTAACTAAATTAACTCACTAATATTATAAAATAATTTTGGATTGCACACAGTGCGCGGTTTCGTTTAAGCGCTACCCAACATAATTTTTTCAAATGAAAATGAATCATTGTATTTTTGAATTCTTCGTTAAAAATAAAGGTCACTTTGATGATACATAGTGTCTCAAAGTTGCACCATTCGGCGTTATTTAGCATTTAAAATGGAAAATTGAATTTACAGTCTCAGAGAAAAAAAATCATTTTTCCGAAACGAAAAAGATAGAAAGAGCAGGGTTTCACCAACAAGGTAAGCTTCGTTTCATTCCTAAATATAATTCATTTCGTCCTTACGAAAATGAAACAGAAAACTTTTAAATTTTATAGTTGAAAACATTGACAACTTATTTTTTTTTAAATATCGCGGTTATGTTAAAAACTATCAGAAACAGAGCCCAACATTTATTAATGAAATCGAAAAATTATTGAATTGTGGATCTGGTAACATGAAAAATAACTGAACTGTTCAATTAAAAAAAAAAAAAATGAGTTATTAATGCTTTAAACTTAAAAATTAAAAAATTTTCGTTATATTTTTGAAAAAACGAAACAAATTAAATTCAGATATGGAACGATAGACAATTTCTTACTCAACATAATGGGAAAACCCTGATCTTTTTTTCTTCGTTTTGAAAATTACTTTTTCTTTGAAACAGTGTAAACATTCTTTTATTATAAAAACATTGACCCAATATGTGGCCATTGAAGTGATCTTTATTTTCAATGAAGGAATTCAAATATGCAATAATATAAAAGGTGTTTAATTGAAAAAATTAAGTTAAACAGTACACCCTGTATAATCGAAAATAATTTAAAAGTATTAATGAGTATGCATATTTGATGAAACTTTTACTTAATTCATGTTTCTGTAAAGCAACTAATAAAGACACCCTTCTATTCACGCATCCTGTATGTATAATATACTGTATTAAATAATTTACTATTTATTTTTTTAGGTGTGTCAAACTTTGACATCTTAATATTAATATTAATTTAAACAGCATAGGAATTTCTTTTTCAACCATACATATATCAATGCATTAACGAGAGACTCAAACATATTTTATGGGGAATTAAACGCTCTACAAAAATTGTTAACGGTCAAAGTTTGAATCTACAGTAAAATTCAACGATTTTACATTTATCTAAACATGAAATACTAATTAAAGTAAAAATTCGCAAATATTATCATTATATATTCTCTTTTGTAAAACATTTTCTCACCTACTGATTGCCTTTTTTTATAGAATTGATAATTTCAACTATGAAGAAAATTTTTGAAGAAAATTAAAATATCGCAGCAAAAAATAATAAAAAATAGGGAAACTAGAAAAATGTTGAAATTTACTATAAATTCAAACTTTGTTGAACAAGGGGAATTGTCAAGAAATGATAACAGGCTATTTCTTGTTTTCCGTAGAAAAATGTGTGCGAGTATCGTCAGTACATTGATCCGTTGAAGAGTTCCAAAGTTCTTTCTACGCTATTTGAAAAATAGAAAATCGGGTTGATATTTCATATGCAAAGCTCGAACTTTATACAAGTACTTTGCAAAAATGTAGTTCAATTTTAATTGCTAATTTAATTCATCAAGCAATGACAAAACTTATCTGTTTTGAATTGACAATAAAATTTATAGAAACAATCTATATCTATTATAAATAAATGTGAACAATAATAACAACTTACTCATTTGGTGGCGTACATTCGCTGTTTTCAATCATAGTAGACTGAAATACGTTCTCCTTTGCTCGAGAATATTCTTCGTCATTCACCCTATAAATTTAAACTAATAATTATTTATTTAGCCAGCATAATTATATGGTATTCAAAGAATACATTAATAATTTTCTACAAAGGCAAGGTAAATGTCCGTATATAGAAAGCTGGTTAGCATCTTACAAGCTACAGTACTAAAACGACAATTTGGTAACAAAATCTGTAGTATCTATATCAAGTAATCAAAGTAATAGAAAAAAATAAAATAATGTTCTTATATAAATTAAATATAAGTAAATGTTTATGTATTCTATACTGATCATAATTACTCTACTGACCTGTTTGTACTCTGACTTGACTTATTGTGAAAAAATTCTTGTAATTCTGAAATTTCCTTTTCAATGTGTTTTACAACTATTGGACTGATATTATTGAAACTGATCTCTGATAAAACATTAATGGATTCATCCAGAGGAATGCGCCCTTTTTTGATTGGTTTTATAGGAGAACAAGCCATATCAACTAATTTTGGTTTCTTTGAAATATCAAAAATGTCTTGAGGAATATGTCTTTTTGATGATTTGATAATGCTGCTTTTCTAAAACCCAGGAGTTAAGCTTTGTTAAATATTTTTAAATATTACAAATAAAGAAATAAAATGTACTTACCTTCTGAGTACTCAACAAACTTGCAAACTCTGGTCTACTTTTAATTTTCTTAGTTTCTTGTGCAAATTCCATAGTCTGAATTGTTTCTCGAATATCATTGGGACTTGGGCTAATGCATGCAATCAGAGTGACATAATTATTTCTGTTTAATGAATCTACAAAAATATTTCAACTGTAACTGATAAATAATTACAGGCAATATTAGTTTTCAAAATGAAACTGTTTTTGACTTTTTTAAAAATTTACAAAGAAACATTTATTATTTTTTAAAAATTCGTTATTTGTATTTAAGAAACACCATTTTTGGACTTAATTTTCCTGCACTAAATCCTACCTACCTTGTAAAATTGTTGTAATCTTTGATTCCCTGTAGGGTATAAAAGAAACATTTGTAGCCAAAGCATTCACTACTCTTCCAATAGATAGAAGACCTTTATTAATATTGATACCCTCTTGAAATTGATGACCCTGATTACCAGTTTTTTTAGCACTTTCCAAGCCAGCAAGATCAACTAAATTCAGTTTAGCTGAAATATCTCTACCCCTTAAACAACAAACAAACATAGAAGAAATTGAAAGCAGTAAACACAGCTGGACAAGGTCCTTATCAAAAAAGCTTGAAGCCATTAGTGAAAAAAGGTTTTACTTAAAGTGCATAAATTGTTGAAGCTTCATTATGTATATTATAAAATCCAGACTTGAAATACAAAATACTTACTTCAAAAATAAAGCACTTCTAGAGTTTTTAAGTAGTCATTAAGTTATTCATTTACCAATACAGCCACAATACAATAAAGCCTTGCCCAGCTCCTAAAGTAAGTAAAATGTACATACTCATAACATGTTGAAAAATGAATTGTGAGGATTGCATGAGATCTGGAACTTTTACAGTTTTGTTTAGTTTCACCTACATGTCGATTTGCACTGCCTCTTTGTAAAATAGACTTGGCCTGTTCTAGATCAATTAATTTTTCTTTCACTATGTCCTGAATACCTTAAGAGAGTAAGCATAACATTTTAAAAATGTATTCATGGTTTATTAAAGTATTGTACAACAAAATTACCTTTAACTGGAAGCACTGTTTTTTTGGTACTCAATAGGTCATAAATTTTTTCATTATAAATTTCAAAAAAAGAAATGTAAACTTCATTACCATCATTAAGATCTTCTATAAAATTGTTAATTGAACACAATATAAAACCGGGCTGATCAGTTCCATATGCCTAATAAACGATAAAAAAGTAGTTTTAAAGTAAAACCTACATACAGTTGTGCTTACTTCGGGATTACTTCCCATTGTATATGTTTTTCCTGTACCTGTTTGGCCATAAGCAAACACTGTAGAATTGTAGCCCAAACGTACTTTTTCAATGAGAGGTTTAACAATTGCATTGTAAATTTCTAACTGTCCTGCAGTCTCAGTAAAAATTTGGTCTACAATGTATGATCTTTCTTCTACTTGTAATATCTAAAAACAATTAACTATTTTACAACTTCACCTAACAATTTGTTTTTAAATTTTACTAACCCATGGATTGTCACTTATTAACTTAATTGTAGATGAACAAGAATTATCATTAAAAATAGGTCGTATTCGAACTGCAACATTTACAAATCCGTCCATTTTTTCATTACAACAATTGACAACAGTCATAACAATTCAACAATTAAAATAAAAAGAATTGTTAGTGTAAACAGTAACCAAACGCGCTTCCAGGCCCTTCCAAGCGTATCTAAAAATTTAAAACGATTTTATTTAACGGTTTCTTTTAAACAATGTTGCCAGATTCACCATAGGTTTTCTCTTTAAGGTTCTCAATTCAAATTTCATTTTCAACTGAAAAACTCCTATTTCTTGAAATTAGTTCTAAAATTTAAAATAATGTTTAACAATCATACTATATAAACAATTATTTGAACGTAAATAGTATGTTTTGAAATAATGAAACGAATAGTTTTTTTTAATCATAAAAAAAAAATATTATTTGTAATGTATCCGATTTTTATATACTGATTTTATAAAAATTAATATTTACAATTAGATATTCCCTTTTCCTTTTCTAAATAATTGGATGCATGAAAAATTAACCATCTGGCAATACTGCTTTTATTGTCTTCTGCATAAAATGTTGCCTATATTCGAATTACTTTATTTTAAATTTATTCTCTCCAAAATAAAATAATTTTTATTTTCATAATTTTTGGGTTAATTTTTCGCCAATTTAATGTCTACCGAAATAAAAGTGTTTATGAGAAAAGCTATAAATCGATTTTAATTTTTTAGTTACTTTTGAAATCTTTCGTTTTAACGGTTGGATTCCCTTTTTCATTCAATATCACATTCGTTCATTCATTTGCTACGTCCTGCATTCAGAATGTAGTAAAATGTAGTAATTTCTGTATTGTTCTTATGGTAACATTGAATGTCGTTGACATTTCAGTAATTTTTTGTGCTCTCGATTGTCGAATCACTCAGATTTTCTTTGGAAAAAAGTATCTTGTCAAAAATGCCGTCATTTCCTTAATCAAAATGTATATTAAATCAAGTTTCAATGTGTAGAGTTCAGTTGTGAAATCGCAGTTAGTGTGAAAGAGGGTGAATAGCCGTGGTTGTATTGTAACACTATGGCTAATCGCAGTCGTCCTATGCAACATAAAAATCTTACTACAATATTTACGCGGATACATGATGCATTTTCCGAAGCAGTGACCCAACCGCGATACACAGTCGATAAACGGACTTTAGATAAAACATGGAAATTAATGGATAAAGTGGTTAAATTGTGTCAGCATCCCAAAATGAATTTGAAAAACTCGCCCCCGTTTATTTTGGACATTCTGCCTGACACCTACCAGAGACTGAGACTTATTTATTCTAAATATGAAGATAAAATGTATGCCCTACATTCGAACGAGTTTTTTAACATCTTTATTATAAACTTAATGCGAAAGTGTAAACAAGCAATCAAACTTTTTAAAGAAGGAAAAGAAAAAATGTTCGATGAGAACTCTCACTACAGGAGAAATTTAACGAAGCTTAGTTTAGTGTTTAGTCATATGTTAAGTGAACTGAAAGCCCTCTTTCCAAATGGCTTGTTTGCTGGGGACCAATTTCGTATTACTAAATCTGATGCTGCAGATTTCTGGAGGACAAATTTTGGAAACAGGTGAATTACCACATAAAAAGTTACATTATTATTTCTTTAAACTTACCTATCAGTGATGTTTTTTTATTTATTGTTAATAATATTAAATTTTCTGTGTAATATAATTAGGTATATAGGTATTTGTATCAGTATCTTAGCTATTTAATGAAAATTATTATTATATTATTTATATGTTGCTTTGCAGTACTTTGGTTCCTTGGAAATTGTTTCGTCAAGAACTTAATAGAGTTCATCCTATAAACTCTGGACTTGAAGCAATGGCTTTGAAATCAACAATAGACTTAACGTGCAATGATTACATATCCAATTTTGAATTTGATGTCTTCACAAGGTATACTTATTATATCTCTATATTGTAATGATTATCTTATTTTGTAATAATGTATATATTTAGGCTGTTTCAACCATGGACGACACTTTTACGAAATTGGCAAATTTTGGCGGTAACACATCCGGGTTACGTTGCATTTTTAACATACGACGAAGTAAAGGCAAGACTGCAAAAATACATTAATAAAGCTGGTAGTTACGTGTTCAGGTTATCATGCACCAGGTTGGGTCAATGGGCAATTGGATATGTCACTGCAGAAGGTGAAATACTGCAAACCATACCACAAAATAAAGGACTAATTCAAGCTTTACTGGACGGCTTTCGAGAAGGATTGTAAGTAATTCAGACTAATTGATGATGTTACCATTTTGCCAAAATTTTTATTATAACCATGTAAACCTAGTTGTTTTCTTGTGCTATTTTTTTTTTCTTGGGTGAAAAATCTACCTGTGCAAATTTAAGTTCTATTTATTGATGTATTATTTTTTAATTGCTGTGGAATTTTAATGGAACGTACTTTACTTTATTACAGTCCAAGGCATTTTAAATTACTGTTTAAATTGAATCAAATAATTGACTAATTAAAAAAAGCGTTTTATAGTTGTTTAGGTATGACTGTTGTCGTTAATAACTTGGCAAACCATGCTAAATAAAAATACATGGTATCTTTTTTTAAATTTATTTATTCATAAATTAATTTTGTTACATTACAATTACAAAATCAAATAATTTTGGTACAGATTTATATAACGAGTTTTCTTATGTTTAGATTAAAATTTTCAAATTAATTAGTCTTATAACAGTTTTGAAATTAGAGTATGTTTTATCCACCCATGTTTAGTAAACTTCAGTTTTAATTTTGAATAATTATTTCAGGTGTAATTTTCAGATAGTATAAAGAAAATACAAGAAGTAATATTTAGAAACTAAAATTACAGAAAGTATTTTATTCTAATCTACGTTTGATGTAAAAATACTTATACATTTTATATATCTTTTTTTTTTTCTTGTATGTTTCGTGAAAATATTTTAGTAAAAATTAGAATTTCTTATTAAATTTGTAACGTGTTGGTAGTTGGTACATATTTTTTATTAACATTATATTAGATTAAAATTTCTATTTTCCCCTTTTTGTAAGATAGTAATGAAATCAATGCTATGATGTGGAAAAAGACAGTTTCCTTATCTACTAAATAAACTACTTTTTTCTCATCTTAACGTTTATTCTAACACTTTTAGCAGAATTATTTAACTCGACAATACTACTAGGGTTATGACTAAATCTATATTGCTGCTTATCATATATTAGATATAATATCAGTTTCATGTACAATTTTCTTATAATTAAACTAATTTATTGTCAGGAAAAAGTTGATAAACTATGTAATGAATAGTTGCAATTGTTAAATGGTGAGTATGCGATAGATAAATATGCAACTTATACACATGTCCACGGAGATATTTATGAGTATTAAAAGTTTTAGTATGTTATATTTTTAAAATAGTTTTTAAATTTATTTCAAATGTTAGTGGTTTTTATGAGAAATTTTGCTGCTAGTTTCGTGGTCAAAATTTAGCTTCTTCTCCCAAGGTCTTGATTAACATGACGGTTAAGACCATTGCATTTAATAATAAGGGAAAAAAAATAGTTTTCTTAAATTTATATTAAGAGAGCTCCAACAAATGATTATATTATATTTTAATTAGAAAAAGTTTTACTATTAGCTAATTACGACTGTTTATTTTAATTACATTTTATTTTCTCAATTTCTTATACTTTCATATCTGTTGATTCTAGTTATTTGTATCCTGATGGCCGTTCCGTAAATCCTGACTTGTCTTGGGCTGTTCAACCTACACCTGAAGATCACATAGCAGTCACCCAGGAACAGTACGAATTGTACTGTGAAATGGGTAGTACGTTTCAGTTGTGCAAAATATGTGCAGAAAATGATAAGGATATACGGATAGAACCATGTGGTCATCTATTATGCACTCCCTGTCTAACTTCCTGGCAAATAGTAAGTATAATTAATTTATTGCATTGTTTTTATATCTTAATGACAAACAATTATGATGATAACCAACCACAACAAGTGAAAAGAAACTATTATCCTAACTTAATTTATTGTCTTTTGTGAGCCAGTCAATTTTTTAACGTTATATATATATATATATTTTTTTTTCTTATTGTATCATTTTTTTTAAATGAAACCATCCGTTGATTTTTTTCCTTATTTTTAGCTATTTTGGATTATTTCATTTTGTAAACGATTTTTCCTCTGAATTTTTAAGTTTTTGAACCAGTATTGATAATTTGATTTTTCGTTAAGAAGAATGACATGAAAGATTTGATAATTACGTAAAACAGTTGTAGACTTGTCTGTAGATTTCAAAAATCACCTTGGACCACTCAATATAAATTTTTTGATGCAAAGACTTTTAACAACAAAAACTATAAGTCCGACAGAACTCCTTGTCTTCCCTCTATTGTGCAGACAAATTTTGTTGGGGCTATTTTCCATATTTTATTCCTTGAAACCTACTTTAGAGTGACATACTTAGATTGCTATTTAAAAAATTAACAAAATGTACGTTCTTTTGAACTACACTGACTGACCTATCTTGTTTTTGTGTCTTGACTTCTTTTTGAATGTATTGTTAAATTTACTTTTAAAACGACCTATGTATTAACTTGTATTGAATAAAAATGAAACATTCACTATGAATCTGTTATGAAGGCCTTATCAGGTAATACTTACATAAAGGGTAGATTAAGCACGGTTTTCTACTAACTCAGTTTTTTTATATTAATTAGGGGTTAAGCTCGCTTTTCTTGATTTCCGCATTGTAGGTATGTTATCTAATATAAAATTCTCGTGTCACGGTGTTTGTAATTAAACTCCTCCAAAATGGCTCGACCGATTTTCCTGAAATTTTATGTGCATATCGGTTAGGTTTGCGAATCGGCCAACATTTATTTTTTATCCCCCTAAATGTTAAGGGTGGTCCACCCCTAAATTTTTTAAAATTTTTTAGACAAAATTTTTTGTTTTTATTTTTTTATGATACAGCATACAAAAATTCATACAACCCTTAATTTTCACCCCTCTACGATCAACCCCCATTTTTTAATAGCGATATTAGTACTGTAATAATCTTCAACTCTCAATGGTCAATAACTGATCAATTATTATCAATCGATTAGTCATCCCCGCCAGGTGTCTACTTATGTCACTACTCACCTAGCAAACAGCACGGAGGGGGGATGAGAATAAAGCAGATTTTTTTAGAATGTTACAGGGAGGTCAACTATGTTCTAAGAAGTAAAACAGTGTTTTATTATAACATTTCAGAATGATTTGGCAATGTTCAAGAATGTTCCAGAATCTCGATGATCATTCAAGACTGTTTCAGAGTGTTAAAAAAAGTTAGAGAATGTTTTAAATCATTAAAGGATGTTCTAGATAGTTCTAAATTCGCGAATATTCTAGAATGTTCCATCAAACGTGTGATATATTCTTACCCGAGCAACGCCGGGTATTGCTGCTAGTTATTCTATATATTAATTTTTTTTTTTTTTTTCAAGGACTCAGAAGGTCAAGGTTGTCCGTTTTGCAGGGCAGAAATAAAGGGTACTGAGCAGATTGTGGTTGATCCCTTCGATCCTAAAAAGTCACATAACAAGCCGAAAAACGCGCCCCATATCCAGAACGACGACGACGACCTGGAACTCGAGGTACCTGCCGAATGTTGCACGAATGTTTATACGAAGTGAACCACCCTTCGTTGTATCATTCTTACGCCATTCGCTCCGCCCTTAAATCGCCATCTCACTTGCTCGTTCCGTCGTGCAATAATAATACGCTTTTCGTGTTATTTAGTTAGCCAGTCAGCCCCCCTCCTCTTCGCCTGTTTTCGCTCTTTGTCACGCTTTATTTATTGATTGTCTTTTGCTGTACGTTGCGTCCCTGCCCCTGTATCATCATGCCATAAAGGACGCTGACATGCTCTTGCTCGTTTGCTGTTGCTTCTTTACCTCGCCCATTTTGCATGACGGTTTTTTAAGTCATATGATAATTTTAGGTGCATACCAAAAAGGTTAGAAATAGGGAAGTAAATAACGTAGGAATGCGCATTGTGCAGCGTGAGCTGTAAGAGAGTCGCTTTTTCAAATCGAGTTTATTCTCCCTATCTCCAATTTTCTTTGGTGCATACACAGAACGATTTGTTGTTGAATGTATACCGGTTATTCATTAATGAATTTAAAAAAAAGACCATGAGAAAATCTTGGGAATTATTTCGAAACTTCGCATTTCACTGCAAGGAGTCGAAATTGATAGGACGAATAGTAAAATTTAAAATTTCTCCAAAAATTAATTAATTAATAACATCATTAGAAAGTCTTAAAAATTCCTCAAAGTTTTGTCTCTGATACATTACCAATTTCCAATTGTACTGTATCAAAGATAGAAATTGGCCGCATGCTCTTTTTCTTTTAATAAACATATTTTTCCAGTTCGAAAGGCCCATGGTGCATTCGGTTATTTTATTTTATTTTTGAAATTGTTTTAGTTTCATTTTAATATTCGCGGATCATAAAAAAAAAGAATTCGTTACGTTGCGTTGTGTTCTAAAAGGTCGATTTGTCTTATGATAGTATTACCTTTCTCTGTTAGTTTTTTCAAGAGTACGTACTTATTTGAAAATAATTTTTTGTTAATTTTAGCCATTACGAAAGAAATATAACATATTTTAATAATCTAATATCTAATTTATTCAAAAACATACATGAATTAAAAAATGAGGAAATTAACCGGTTTTTGGAATAGAATTTTCATTTGGTGTTCCACAAATAAGTCAGAAACTGGCTGATTTTAATTGAAGATACATTTTTAGAATCTTTAATAATAAAAATAGAATTATAAACAAACTGAAGATAAAAGCTCCATAAATAATATATCTAATAAAAAAAGTACTTAATCCTCATGTGCATTAAAAAGCTAGTCGTTTGATTTAATTTTACAAATTTTGATAGTGTGCAAAAATAAATATGTAGTTTTGTCAGTTAAGGTCCATCCATAAAATATGTCCCGCAAAAATTATTCACTCAACTTATTTCACATTACTTTTAATATCCTAACAACTAAAGGCATCTACCTCACATTTGAAGTTTAAAGTTAATCATGTTTATTTTTTGGATTAAAATGCTGTAAGGAACTGTCAATTTTCATTGAATTTCTTTAAAAATTTATTTCGACTAGTAAAGTCATCTTCAGAAGAAGGAATTCTAAGTTTTAAAAATCTTCCTTAAATTGTAACATCTAATTGCTAAAGTGGGGGAATAAATGTTTGGTACACATTTTTACAATAGAACAGTCGTATACATTTTCAGTTTCAGTCTTTTATGTGTAATATTTTTATGTTATTCCTTGATATAGAAAATAATTATAAATGTAGATTTTTTATTATAATTTTTACAATGTTAAAAAATTCTTTCTTTAAATGTTTTGTTACTCTGGCCTATATAAATCTACTACAAAAATATGGTATTTATAAATTATATTTTGACTCATCTAATTCGATTTATATAGGCCAAACTAGCAGAACATTTAAATTAAATTTAAATTCATAAATGCTTTCAATAATAAGGAAATATAAAAATATTCCACATAAAAGACAAGGGCAATAAATTAACACTATTAGAAGTAATTGAAATTAAAACTCATTTAAAGGTAAATAAAAAAATAAATGTGTACCAAAAGTTTACTTCCCCCCTTTAGCAATTAGATTTTACTATTGTATCAAACATTTATTATCCCACCTTTGCATTTATATAGTATTTACTTGAAGAAGATTTATAAAAATTAGTTATGATTCCATCTTTTGAAGATGACCTTGTAGGTCAAAATAAATTTGTAAAGTAATCAATAAAAATATAGTGAATGTTCCTTAATTCAAAAAATCAAACCATATTATGTTTGATGTTTTCTAATTAACCTATAAACTTTCCATATTTCCACTTAACAGTAAAGATAACGAACTTAGTACTTCAAGTATAGACTCAAAAATAATAGAGCGATTATTTATTTTATGTTTTTTTATTATTTTTTTTTGTTTTATTGGTAATTAAACTGTTCTAAATATTTCATATAAAAATCGTTGATATATTTTAATCTTCTTATACCCTACTTCTCTTGAACGGAATGTGTAATGAGACTGATGTGTAATTAATATTTATCTCCATTAAATACGTTTATGCCAGTTAGTAAAACAAAGTTCATATTTTTACTATTTGTAACTTAGTTTTTCATTTTTAAAGGATCATATAAACATACATACATACATACTTACATCACTTTTAGTATTTTCTAATAAAGTTTAAATTACCTTATTTATTTTTGTGTGGCTCCGATTATCATAAATATATATTTAAAAATATATATATTCTTAACAAACTCGGTACAAGTAAACCTCTTATGAATAGCCAACAAATTCAGAAAAGTAAATTATTTAAAATTTCACCAGACTTTTTGAAAATTTTTGTAACACAACTGATTTCTGTTGGACTAATTAATATGTAAATTGATTCTTTTTGATTAATTGTGAATAGACATTGGCATATTCAATAGACCTGAAACTTTTGGTGAATGCTTATTTTCAAAAAAAAAAAGTCAAGCATAGAGGTTTGATAAGTAAAAGAAAATAACCGCAACATGAAATTTAACTTAATTTTTAATTTTTTTATTTTTCTAATTCATTATTTGTATCACACAAATTTACAAATTATTGAAGAAAATAAATGTGGCTATCCAAGGAGGGTAAAGTATTAGAATAAAAAAGAAACAGTAATCGTGTGATAGTAGTCTTAGGTTAAATAAATAAATTTTCTGGCTTCAATCGATCTCCATTGCATCACTAGACAGTACTTTTTTTTTTTCTATTGGAATCAAAGAAAATATTAATAATATAGGTATTTTTTGTTATTGATTAGGTATATCCAATTTATCAGTAATTAAATCGTTTAAGTTGAAGATATTAATTTCCTTGTTTAATTTGGAATATTCACGATACATTGTTGCATTATTCATTTTTTTCTGATATTCCTACTTTTTTCGGGTAGCTGTGATCTGTCAGTATAATTATTTATCAGTATTAAGTAATTTAATACGATACTTTAATCATGCATATGCAATATTACTATATCTGTTGCTAGTATTTGTTAGTGACAGGGTTGCTGTTGGGTTTCCCCCTAACTCAAATATAAACTAGCAGTATAAAACTAATATTACATATATGACTTGATTACACACATAATTTGAGCAAGTCAGCGTCCATCTTGAATTATGGCAATACTTATTAATTAATTACTTTATTTGTTCTTGCAATTCGACTGTGTTATATAATGTAAACTCTTTTTTATACATCATTAACTTTCTCAGAGTATTTTTATTTTTCATTTTAAATCCCTTGTTATTAAAAGCTATTAATTAATATAATTTGTTAACGTAGAAAAGTTAACGTTAAACGACTTCGTATATTTAATGCACAATAAATATTAATTATTATTAACTTCATAAATATAGATATTTAATAACAATGTACATAATAAATATACATTATACATTTGTAAAGACTGAGGATTATTTGGGAAGTAGAGTCGAAACTTCACGGTAGTACATTTATATTTTTAGAGAAAACTTATTAAAAGGAGTACAGTTTACACATTCCGATTATTACTTCTATTATTATTTTTTTATTAACTAGTTTACTTATGATTTTTTGTTTTTATTTATTCTGATGTAATTTTTGGTGTTAATTGGCTAATATTGTATTAATAAAGAATATTTAAATAGCACCTGCGTATCAGACAAATTTAAATAAATGGCATACGAAAAAAAAGGGTAAGTACCTATAAGGTTGTGATTCGTTAAACGATTCCTACTTAAATAACTTAAAATAAACCAATAATTATAATAAAACAGATATTTTTTTAAGACATATGTAGGTTTTAACACCCACAATATAAACTAATACATTGAACTGTTAATTGGAGTTGTTTAAGTAGTTACAAGGATAGAAATTTCATTTGTTCCTGTTTCGTCACCTGCCTATTTGAAATAAACTAGGTACCTTAGTTATTTTTGTAAATGTTAAATTACTTTGAACAATCTTCCTTCACACTTATTATTTCAGACTTAGAATTTACAAAGTAAAAAGTAAACTTTAATCACAGAAACTACTTCATAGCATAACCTACTCTAACCTTATGGTGGTGCATGTTTAGTTAAATCTGTACATCTTCAACCCTCAGTAACCGGCATTATCCAATTATTACGATAGTGAAAGGGTAGGTGATGAAACAGGAAAAGAGCAGGTCGATTCAGGTTAATTTTAATGAGGTGGCCAAACAAGAAACCACTAAAACATTATTTCTCAGTAGAGGGTATTTCATTAAGGGTGACGACCGGACATAGGAATTTAAAAAAAATCTATTACTAAAATGGCCATAAGAAAATCTTAGAAATTAGTTTTAAGATTCGAATTTTACCGCATGGGGGCGGTAATTAATAGGGTGAATCATAAAATTCAAGATTTAATAACATCATTAAAAAGCCTGAAAAAAATGCATAAGATTTATCTCAGGCTCATTAATGTATCGACCTTAACAAAAGTGGGGGAAGCCCCTAAATGTTGAATTATTAAAATCGCTGTATCTTCTAAACAACTTATCCGATTTTAGCAAACTCAGGCTTTATTGAAAGAGAAATGTAAGTATTTGCAAATGCCGGATCCATTGGTACCTGATACTTTCAAATAAGGTTGTTAGAGGACGCAATTCGCTATAATAACGGTTTCCTTGATTGTGTCAGGAAAATTTAAGCCATACGGTATAACTTTAATATAATTGCAAGTAGATTAAATTTGAAATAAAAAACGTTAGGACTGCAGAGTCATTACCAAAGGATTTTTTTTAACCCTAATGGGAAAAAAGTACGTACGTTTCGTAACTTGGCAGGTAGGGTTAGTACCAATTAGTTTTCATTGTTATAATCGGTGACTCCTTTCACACTTCAATTAATGTTCATTGGATAAATACATATTTTATAAGTTATAGGGGTAGTTAACCCCTCTAGGGATTTTTTAAGGAAAATTCCAATACAGCTCAACTTCGAGATACGGCCGGTGGCTACTCTTAATGAAATACCCGGTATATTACAGTCATTCCTCAATGATTAATAGAAAAAAAATCAAAGCTACTGAGTGGCAGTAAATTGATTTATTGGAATAAAACATTCACCTACGTTTTATCTTCAAAAACTGTCCGACCAAAGTCCTATACGGGGACATCCCCTCTATTCATTTCTACGATAATCTCAGATGGCCTACCTAAGGTTAGGTTAACATAAAACAAAATGTTATTTGCCAACTTGCATTTCCAGTGTGGACATATAAACGTGTTTATGTTTATGGCACCGTTAAGATAGAAATTGAATTAAATCTTCCACTTCACACAGCTTTAGTGCGAATATCTTGTTGTATTAAAGTTAATTTTGCACATTAAAATATAGAGTACCATTCGCACGTTTTGTTGTCTAAAAATTATTCTGGAACTTTTGTAATAAGGCAAGCCATTTAAATTAACTGACCCACTGTTTATTTTCAAAAGTTTGTTGGTTCATTATTATAGGCTTTTAATGTTTAAACACTCATTAAGGGTACCTACTGTAGATTTTAATATTGTAATATTTTTGGGCAATTTTATATACAATTCCAGTAGATGTTGTTAGAAAAGCATATAGGCACTTAATTTAGTAATGAAAGAAAAAATATCAGTTATAATACTTATCTAGTTTTATATTAAAGAATAATTTTTATTACTTAAGAGTTTGAAGTGAAAAGTGAAATAAAATAGCTACCTATGTATGTTATTGATAAACTCATTATCCATAGAAATGGAATTTATTCGAATGTATTACATTACTAAACATATGATTGTATCATAAAGGTACTTATATAAAACATGTTCAAATATTATCTACAATATGAATGTTGCCTTGTCAATATTTGCATGTCTATCACAAAGCTTGTTGTACTTTAACTGTCAGTATTCAAAGCATATTTCTAAAGTATTGCACACATTATAAAATAGTAGTAGTTAAACAAAGTTAGTTTGTATTGCTTTTTATGATTTTTTTTTTGTTTGATTCAGTGTTACTTACCATACTTATCTAGTTAGGAAATTATGTTACAATAAGCTTTTATTTGCATGTGAACTCAATTTCAATAATGAGAAATAATTTAAACAATAACTAATAAAAAAATTGTCTGAAAAATGAATAGGTACACATCTTGGCAATTTTAACAAAATCGATCCACTGTATTTTTTTTAACGAGATAAAGCGTTTTGGTAAATAATAAGAAGAATTTCTAACCATAAGTATATTTTCAGACATTTTGCTAGAAAATTTCAATAAATTTAAGTTACTAAATTAATGTAAACAAGACATTAAAATATCAAGTAAATGTTTGTATGTCGCCATCTATAATCTGTGGACATTAAGTCATTCCGATATCTAGTTTGACAAGTTAGAAACTTGTTAGACTGGGCTTGCAAACATTATAAAATACTGCAGTTAGTAGCAAACATGTACAGATGGCGATACACTTCATAAATACGAAAGAAGCAATGGTATATTGTCATTAGTGATGTGCCGGATATCCGTATCCGTATCCGTATCCGCGGATATCCGAGGGAGAAGAGAGGTCCGTATCCGTATCCGTATCCGTTAGTTTTTGGCAGATCTTTTACGGATCTTTTACCTTATTAATTTTAAATTTGTAGATGAAATATATATATTGTGCCGATCAATATAGATTTAGGCAGTACTGTGTGTATAGATGAGTGCGTGGCGGGTTATTGCCGACAAAAGCGGTAATAAATAAAGCAAAAAATAAATATTAAGAGGGATGCCGCCTGTCACATGGTTCACCAAGGACAGAACGCACACGACGGCCGAAGAAGACGGTCGTCTTAAATTGATTAGACGCGACCAGATTATTTTAGTTTTAAAATTATTGTGACATTAATATTGCATTATTGGATTTGATGGTGTTTTGTAGAAAATTTTCTTAACTGATATACCAAACACAAACGTTATCTGTGCTGCCCAGTGTCACACTAAACTATACGCGGCGGTAAATATTGCACATGGATCTTTGCAAAGAGACAATCTATTATAAAAGTTAGCTCTTAAAAAGTTTCATAACAGTTTGTCTCTTTCAAAAGGTCGATGTACCTACAATATTTACCGTCGCGTACTCTAAGAAAGTAAAGATCCGTATCCGTATCCGTATTCGCGGATCTTGAGACCAAATATCCGTTTTCAGATCCGTATCCGCGGATATACAATTTTAGCGATCCGGCACATCACTAATTGTCATAAAACTACTATTCGAAATTCAAACAACAAATTGTAGGAATTCTATTTGCAGGACGGAAATGACACATGGAACTGGGGCGAGAGCAGTCTTCAAGCTCTAACCCTTTCTGCAAGAACTGGTACTCAAGTAAGTAATCTTTAAAAGGATAAGGACCATAAACAAGTTTTTCAGCCCTAAAAATTAAGAAAATCGCATATGTAAAATTAGAATATTGAATGTATGTATTTTAAATTTTCATCAAAATTATTTTTAAATACCGTTCTATTATAGACCAGTGCTGAAGCCTTCAAAAAAAATATATTAAATATATAAAATATTTATATTTATGTCCCAAACACGCTGTAATTTTTTTGATTTGAAATATTTATTTTTTCACCTTATTTAATACTTAATATCGAAAAAACACCCTAATTTTCAATCGAAAATTCTCACATCAAAATATCTGCTTTTTTAAAAACGTTGGTGGGCTTTTTCTTCGTTGAAATCTCTACACTCTGATGGTGTGAAAAAAAAATATAAATTACTATGGTAAGTTTTCTCAGGAAATGCAGTTTTTTCGGAAATCAAGGAAAACCGGTTTTTTACCCTTAAAAACTCACCCCTTTCCCCTTACCAACCTCAGATCGCCCGTAAATTAATTTTCCTTTCAGTTCTGTTATATTCTCTTCCTTTTCCAATGGGTTTCATCTTACTATAATTTTTTTGGTTTCAAAAATTATCGACCCTGGTCTATTAACTGTTTGTTCTCCCAGGATTCCAAAGATTCTCGGTTTTTTTTTATTAAATTCCACTTTGCGCACCTATGTATACAGGGTTTTTCAAGTTGATGGGCTATTAGAAGTATATGAATTAGTAGAAGGAATTCAATTCTGAAACTTGGGCTCATTTGGTTATTGTTTATGTGTGGATACCAACTTTGTTATTTTAAATGGAATGGTATATTTTTCACGCTGAATTCGAATAAAACGTGTAATTCTAAGACAAGTTTAATAACCAACTTGTACACCTGTGACGATCGGTTTCTGAGTTAATTTAATTTATAGAAAAAAAATCGCTACCGCAACCCAAATTATAAAAAATCATAACTTCTACAAAATACGACTTAGTGTTGAAATTTTTACTAGTAATAGATGAATATTAGTGCTATCGCCTTGACAAAATTGAATTAAATAATTTATACAGGGCGTTCAAAATAAAATTCTAAAATTGAAAAACTTCAAACACGAATTACTTCGTTTTTTCAAATAGCACCTACTATTTTTTATTTTTTCAATCGATTCCTTTTTTTATCCTCTTTCGATCTATATGGATACTTCCTATTTTAAGTAATAATTCAAAATTATTCCAACATTTTCAAATAAAATAGGATTATTAGATGAAGATGAAATTTAGGCAACTGTATGATTAATTTAGCTTCTTGTTTGGTTGTTAGTGAATTTCTGTTGTTAAATATGCAAATTCGTATTTTTTATGCAAAAAAACTTAAGTTTACAATTACCCCTTCACTTATTAACGCAGTCGAAAACTTAGGGGTAAATGTGAACAATCATCTTCTTTGTACTGGCTTTATAAAGGTTTTTCATGGGGCAAAAGTAAACAACTCGCTTTCAAATGTGAATTCCAATGAAAATTATATTTATAAAGCCATGTTCACAATTACCCCAAAAATTATATATTATATAGAAATATTTTCACTGTTTAACATAAAATATTGCGACACTCTTCCTCTGCTGTTTAACGCGCTAAAGCATCCAACCGTCAAAAGTCAACACCACAGTCTATAATTCCCATTAGTTGGAATAATCAAGAGTCCTATTTCATCCAAATAAATAGCCTGTTAACAATTACCCCGGTTTTACAATTACCCCACCTGACCCTACTTAAACAAGCTTAGTATTAGAACTGAAAATACCCACATCCTTTCATTTAGATCATATGATTCCATGACAATAATAATTAAAAATATTTTTATTTCAATTAATTTTCTATGCAATTTTTCTTATAGTTTGCAGTAAGTCCGAACGTGTCACCTCGAAGTAGTCCGAAAACAGTCCGAAGAAGTATTACTCCCACAACGGCTCCTCCACCAATACCTCCCCGCAGAACATCCCCTACATTAGACCACATGAGTTTACCTACAACTTCGTCTAATATTTCTAGAAACGGAATGACCAAAAGCAATTCCGTACAAGAACTAGGTAGAGAGGTGGGGATGTTCGACACGGAAACGGTTGAACTGAGTTCACCGGAAACCATCTTCGGTATTGTAATATCGGACTGTCGTTCTGACGTCAGTGAGACTTCCAGTAGCGACAACTTATCAAAAAGCACTTCGAATATATTCTGTAATTTTCAAAATGAAGCCAATCGACACGAAACAGTTTACGAGAATGTACGTCTTCGAGTCCTACCCACGTTCAATGAAAAATTGAACCCTTTAAATGTGGAGGACAGTACGATTTGTTACGAAAATTTAAACGTGGACTACATTAAGAAACTGGTAAGTGAGGGGTATTCTCAAGATGCGGTAATAAAAGCTCTTGGCATCACGAAAAACAATATCGACATGGCTTGTGATATACTTCACGAATTCGCCACAAAACATGGATAATGTTAATAATAGGTCGTAACGATATTGTAATTATTAAGTCAAATATTTCTTCAGCATAAGAATAATCATTTTTTTAATAAAAGTAAACAAAAACTCAACTGGCAGTTTTCATTTCACTGTTGTGTATTTAGACATTTATATAATTCTGGTTATAATGAAGACTGGTTGTGGTAGATCGAACAAAATAGTTCAAACCCCAACGCCAAAACACGACACTTTTGTTGTCCTTGAAGCACTTTTCGGTAACAAGGTTACCTTCTTCAGGGACTGAAGTAAACTAAACCTAAAAAAGAACAAATCTTAATATATACTGATAGTTGTTAAGGTTCAATGAACATGGTTCAGCGGTAATAGTGATGATGTTCAGTGGACCTTGACAATAACAAAAAATAATTAAACTAGACTAAATAGCGGAGATCCAGGGATAGGACGCTTGTCATTGTTAAGTAAAATTTGGTTATTTTTACAAATGTATAAACTTTCAAAACTATCTAGTAAACAATTATTCCTAATTTCTTTAACTTATTTAAGATTATTAATATTAATATTATGTTCTTCAGTGAGAATATGTTGGGCAACACTAGATTTTTCGGCTCTACCAAACCGTGCATGAGCTAAATGCTCCTTGAACCTAGTTTGGATAGAGCGTCTAGTTTGTCCAATATATTTTTTACTACAGTCATTACAGCTAATTTCATATACCCCCGACTTTTCTAAAAAGGGAATTTTATCCTTGGGGTTACCGAGGAGAGTTCGAAGGGAGTTACCATTTGAACAAAGCACAACAAAAGTGTCGTGTGACATAATTCTGATTGTGATCAGTGTTTCTTGAACTGAAAAAATGTGTTTTAGGAGGGGGCGATTGTAAGAGAGGAATACAAAAGCTCAAAAAAACGGTCTTGGTAAATCGACCGGTATGGCATAGTCGTTTAGACCATAGCTTAGCATTCGGGAGGTCACCAGTTTGATTCCTGGGCCGCCTGCCTTGGTACCAGATTCTTTTCAGTTTCCTTGGATTAGTTATATTCCATAGATAGCCTTTCAATTCTCTTCTATTTTCATTTCATCGTCCTTCTTATCTTTCTTCCCCCAACCACCACTCTTACTATTCTTAAAGGAGGCTGAAAGGGGCCTTCCGCCCTACACTCCGACTTTGCCCTACAATGTAGGCCGGAGGGACAGCTTGTCTACCAACATTGGTGGAAATGAAACACTCAAAAGTTCTTAAGTTTTTTGAGGTTTTAGTAAATTGTGGGGAAAACTAATGGAGGACAAAGGAGTGGTCTTGCAGTAACAACATTCGAGTTATTATTTGACCAATTGATTACTTTTATTCCCTGCGCCTCCACCCTTCCGTTTCCACCTTTAGAGTCCTCTTTAGTGTTCTACAAGGTCATCCTTTCGTCACCTCCCCCCCCCCCCGTTCCTTTATGCAATTACAATTTTAGAATTTCTACTTTAATCCCTTTGGCTACACGAGTCCACCCTCAACTAAAAAGATTCGAACGGTGTTCTAAAAGGCCCTTTCACCTTTTTCCTCCCCATCTAAAGGTGAGTACTTAGATTTAGATGTTTACCGAGATCTTTAACTGACGGTGCGATGAAATACAAGCTCTTCTATTAGAAGAGTTGTCCCAATGGGCACGCACTTCTTTAAACGACCAAAAAATATATTAATCCTTTTTTATTACGAGATTAGATTTTTAATGAATCAGGTAATGTAATTTATCAATGAAATAAGTGGAAATGGACTTATTAGGAGAGGTAAATAAATATTTTAAGGCTTAAAGGGATTAAGAGTTTTCAATATTTGTTGTGTACCAACTGTTTCTGTTAAGCCTCTCTAAAATACTTGTACCCCTTCCTCTACAAAGTAAAGTTAAATAGTTTTTTGAATTAACTCACTTAAGTGACAGGTTTTTATTGCAGACGAAAGAGAGTGAGTTCTTTTTTCGAGTTTTTTGTCCTAACCATTTTCGACTTGAGCCTTGAGCAAGTGAGCAGTTGTATCCTTAAATTGTACATCACAACTGACTGAAAGTTAAAATGAATAATATTTAAGCGTTCGTAGGTGTATTGTCAATGAATTAAAACGAATATCTATTATTTATTTGTACTTTCTTTGTAGCTTACATTGAGATTTATTATTCTATTCTTGTGCACCCTTCTCTTATAATATTAAAATAAACTTCGACAACCACCGTTAATTTGATGTACCTAATTGTTAATTTTTATTATTCGACTGACTACCTATATAGTACTGGGTTTGAAAATTTCTGAATTTATAATTCACATGAATCGACGAAACGTTGAGGATAAGGAGACGGCATAGTAGTCTGAAAATTATCAAAACTCTAATTCCTACAGTACAGTCAATATGTGATTTGATATTGAAAACATTAGGTATAAGCTGAATTATTTAATAATAGATTGTTTCCAAATAGGCGAACTTATCAGGACGCACAGTGTACTGCAGTATGGAACCTGCCATTTTAAAGAAAATTTACAGTTGGTTTATCTTTACTTAGCACAACTCTCCTCAAAGCTTAAAGCTCTTACTCATAGTGCCTTAAAGGCCTCAATTTATTTTAAAATTCGAGGACTTGGAATTATCAAGTGCATCGAAAAATATTTAAATTTAAAACCTTAAATACTTGCAAAAAGAGCTTTAGGTATATTTTAAGGGCTCGAAGTACACCAAAAAAGTCTTAAGAACATCAAAAGGATTACAACACTTACGAAAAAGGCGTTGAGTATACTATAATGGTTAATTACATCAAAATATCGAGAAATACATCAAAAGGCTTGTAACACTTGTGAAAAGAGCTTTGAATGCATTATAATGGTTAATTACACCAAAAATAGCTTCAAATACCAAAAAAGTGCTGTGAATACATCAAAAGGCTTGAAACACTTGCAAAAAAAGCTTTGTGTATACCATAAAAGCTTGAATTAAACCAAAAAAGTGTTTTGAATACATACAACAAGATTTCAAGCTCTTTTTCTATTATCTACTTAATTTTGTCTTATTTTCGTAGTAGTAGAATATTGGTTCGATTCAATCGGTTTTTTTTTTGTAATCCGAATTTAAAGAAAGACGACTTCAAGCACATTGAAAAAGTTTTAAGCCCATTCTTGAAATACAAATTAGAATGCTCCTATATAAAGTAATTCTATTAAAAAACCTTGCTTGTGCGAAAAAACTTGAATTAGAGTTCTGCCAAATCTCAAATCACATTTTTATGAACATTACACAAAAACTTTTGTAATTTCTGTCTGTGTTTTTATTGACGTGATGAAAAATAGTTCTTACTACATACAAAAAATTTATAATTTTAAACTTGCAACACTTCTGTGGTTCATTTCCATAGACTGAGAACGTCGAAGTTACAAAAAATAAATTTTTAGGTACTTTCACTTGGAAAAATTATTTTCGCCAAAAATTTAGTAGCGTATTTTTGGGAATGAACTACTTACACACTTACCAAATTTTTGGTAATTCACACATATACACATGAAGAGAATTTGATAGTATTTTTTACCTACAAATTTTGGGTAAAAATTACTATGCATTTGGCAATCGGGTGACAACAGGTGACAACATGGTGACAACTTATCGTTATGATAAAAATTACTAAATTGCATAGCAAAATTTGCTGTAGTGTGTCTCAATTTTTTTAATAACTGAATAAATACCTACTATGTATTAGGTTTTCCTATATTCTGATGTTGTCACTCAATTACCCACAATTTGTAGGTAGTTTTTAGTATGCAATTCTTTCCGTGCACCTTTGATAAAAAATATTGCAAATTGTCCTATATTTTTTGTTTTCACGCTATTTTCGCTCAGACTAATACAACTTATTTTTGTCAATTTGAGATGCTAATTTACCGTTTGGACCTCCGAAAACAACACAGGTAGGTATTAAAAACTCAATCTGCCTCTGTTCTTTCTATTTGCCTCTTTTTTTCGACGGTTTGACTGTAGAAATACCTACTATCTAATTCTTGTGTGCACGTTTTTGACCCCGTAACCCGGAACCACCTGATATTTAAACTGCGATTTTCTGAAAATTAGTATATCGTAACACGCTAGCGTCATATACTTAAACTTTCTTAAAAATATTTGCTTTATTAACCTTTATAATTCGAGTTCCTTTTTGGGTTACACGTACACACAAATATTCATTATTACGTCAAGTATTTTGCATATGATGTTCATATGTTTAAAGAGTCTTTTAGTTCTATTAAATAGTAATTGAAGGAATTACTTTAAACCATGAACAGTCAAGGCCAAGGTTATTTCCTTGTAATTTGCGTTTGTTACATAAATTTATTGCTTTAGCCTTCCTTGAACTTTTCCCTGCCGTTGTTATCAAGGAATTACAAATTAAAAGAGAGTAAAGGGTAAAGGGAGTTTGCAATTATGTAACGAGTCAAAGGACATTCAAATTTCCTTTTAATTTTAACGGGAAGTAAATTAAATTGGGTAATTTGTAAAGCAAAAGGAATAATTTGCTTTTGATAAACGTAGCATGTTAATATATGTACAGTGGATTTATTTATAATGACTTCGGCTGTAACGACCTTTTGGTTATAACGACGTAACACATAAGTCCCTTGAATTTAAGAAGAAAATTTGGCTGTAACGACTTCGGATGTAACGTCGATTTCGGTTTTAGCGACTAATTTTAATGAACTATTAATTACAAGATGCTAGAAATCGCATACTGACTGATATTGCGACCGAGTCTAAACACAAAACTTTTTTTTCACAGCAGTTGTACTTAGTAATTGTTTATAAATGTTAAGGTTGATAAAGAAGTTAAATCTAAGAATCAGGTACTATTAGGTAGTACTTTTCTTGCCTAATTACCTTATTTCATTCTTTCTCTCTTTCTTTTTATAAAGCGACTTCCGGATATAGCGACGGAATTTAATAGTCCTTTCATCGTCGTTATAAACGAAATATACTGCATTTAAAAAATGTGGGTACGTATGTATATGTTTAAAAATTTTTCTATATACGAATTTGACAAATTCGCAAAATATTTGTTTCTCGCTCATTGTAGAGTGAAATACAAATTTTCACGAATATTTTCCAACGCCAAAGATGGAATACCTACTGTGTTGTTAAACGAGAAATAAGGGTGGTTCCTGCAAAGTGGGGGAGTACAAGTATGTTCCAACGAATTACAATCGGGCTTTCTATTTTGTTCAAGAGATTATTCTTGGTACTTTACAAGGACGATGAAATTTGTATTTCTAATGTATAAAAAATTGCATATATTTCTAAGGGAAACTTTTGTACGCTAAGACTAGGAAATAATTATAGTACCTAGTAGTATTATTTTATTAACTCACTTAGTTTTCATTATAAAAAAAAACTTACACTTACTTCTTAACAACTATTAGGTAATAGCTAAATATTATCCTTCTAAAGACAAAAATAAAAAAGGCAAACAAGTTTAATTAAGAAAACGCTTAAACTTTACCAATAAACCACCACAAAATTAAAATAATATTTTAAAAGTTTACTAACTACAAATCTACCCTGTAAGTAACAAAAATTAAATCTACACAATTCTTGCAATACAAATTCACACCAGTGCAAAAAAAGGGTTCATACTCCACAGGTATCAAAAATTAACGAGAAGAAAAAGAATAATAAAAAAATTAATTACCGTCCTCCCTTTTCTTTGATTTATTGTTTTTCCTTAATAGTTTCAAATCTTTTCTATCCTCCTTTATTATCCTCATACATTCTTTGTAACGTTTACTTTCCTCATCTCTCCACACGTTCATCAAAGACTGTACCCCTGTCACATATTCTGCACACTTTCTCATCATCATTCATCAAATACTTGAACTCCCCATATTCATTCCTATCCTAAACTTCGCAATTATCCCAATGCTTTTTTTTCTGTCAAATACTTCGGCTGCATTATCCCCTGCCATTCTCTCAAAAAAATATTGTAGCGACCAATGACACCGTACGTGTGTGCGATAACAAATTGTGTGCATGTACTTTTTATCGCTAACATGCTTACTGCGTAGTCACCGCGCACGGCACTTTTATCATTATCAACTTACAAGGTACAAAATCTTTATCCAGCGACAAGTAACACGGTCAATTCTGGAATCATCGACGACTTTCTAATTATCATACTAATATTATAAATGCGAATGTAAGTTTGTTTGTTACGCTTTCACGCAAAAACTACTTAACCGATCATCATGAAACTTTGCACATACACTCTTGAAGGTAGTAGAAGTAACATAGGATACTTTTTATTAAAAAAAAATAAAATTTTTTTTACGAAACATAAGAAAATTGTTTGTCAAAATATCGTCAAATTTAGCTACTTCAACGCTATCTAGCATCATAGTAATGAAGTTTCAACCCTGAATACTGTAATACCGGCCCACTGTATTAGAAGATCTAACAGCTAACCACAAAAATTACGGATAACCTCAAAAATGTGAATAGTTTTATACTGCATGTAACGACAGAACAAAATAACAATAAATATAATAAAAATTAGAAACAGTTGAAACTATATTCAATTGAATTAGATATTGAATTAGATATTGTCGTCACCGTCGGTGCGGCCGAAGGAATTCCGACCTTACTCGCTGATGTTAATTCTTACTCTGCTACTATATTGACTCATTTCTATTATTATACCCTTACTTTTTATCTCTCATACTTATTTAATTTCTCCACTGCGGGCGAAGCCGCGGGCAAAAAGCTAGTTATTCATCATTCGGGAATAATCAGGATTTCTTCGAGTTCCTGTGTAGAAATTTCGAAAGGTGTATATAAAGTGATCATCTTTTGACCGAGGGACAGTAGTTGTGAGAAAGCATCAGTGCGCGAATCAAAACGATAAGAGAGACAAAAGTGATATAAATAATTGGTTATATAAATAAGAGACTTGTTTTCATATAAATAGTAGTTCTAAGTTAGTGTTAAGTGTTATATAAATAGTGTTAAATAAATAATTATTTAAATAAATATCTTTGACTAGAAAATTCGTCAGATGTGGGGTCTGCGAATCGATCTCCAGAGAATTTTCTAGTGTAACAAAAATACAAAATAAATATAAAATGCCAAAAAAATTTTTCGAGTTAAAAGTCGCCGAATTGAAAAGCGAACTGGAAGAGCGAGACGAAGATACGTCTGGTACTAAGAACATCTTACAGAAGCGGCTCGAGAAGGCTTTGCTAAAAGAAGGTTTCGATCCCAGCACATATTAATTTGAGGACGAATTCGAAAAGAAACTAAATGAAAATACAAAGGACCTGGAAGAAAAACTAAACGAAAATCTGGAAGAAAAATTAAATAAAAATTCAAAGAATCATGAAGATAAATTACATGAAAATTCAAAAGTCCTGGAAGAGAAATTTGAAAAATTCGAAGGAAATTTGGAAGAAAAACTGGGAAAATTCTAAGAAGAAACCCGAGAAGAATTAAAAGGAGTAAATGTTGAGCAAGAAGAAATAAACAAAAAGCTGGGGACTTTCGACGAAAGAGTAGCCCAGCAGGAAGAAATGGTTCTGAATCTGGAAAAACAAGAGACCAGTCACCAACTTACGAAAAAGAGGCACAGCGTGGCTGACAGCAAAGAAATCCCCGACGTAAATGAAGAACAGATCATCTCATCCAAAGTGCATATGAAGCTACTTACGTTTGACGGAAAAACATCATGGGCGACGTTTCGGACGCAATTCGAGGTGGCTGCAAAAGCTTACAAATGGACGCTAGAAGAATAAGCTTCTTCACTTACCCTTGCTCTGCGTGATGGTGCTGGTGAAATTTTGAACACGTTGCCACCAGAAGAATTACTAGACTACCATGGGCTAGTAAAAAGATTACAGATGCGATATGGCCAAGCACATCTGACGGCTGTGTACCATGTTCAGTTAAAGAATCGACGACAGAAGACAGGGGAAAGTCTTCAAGAATACGAGGCGGATATCGCACGGTTAGTCCGGCTCGCCTATCCGGGTACGGCAGACGATACCCTGGAAAGATTGGCCGTCGACGCGTTTATTGACGGACGAAAAAGCGACGAAATACAACAGCGACTCCGACTGGACCGGCCGAGGACTTTGGTAGACACACTGGCCCGTGCACTAGAATACGACGTCGTCAAACAGGCGTCGCAATGACAATGTCGAGTGCGAGAACTGAAAGAAGAGTCAGCCGGTCGGGACGAAGATAAACTGGAAGAGATGATCCGCCGAATAATGACTCAAATAGAAAGGAAGCCCAGACAAGTCAAGTGCTGGAACGGTGGGATGTTAGGCCACGTGAGAAGCAGCTGCAAGAGGGAGAGATCTGCTTCTCAAGAAGATAAGCTCCGCGTACCGGAACTAGTCAGGATTGGCGCGGCGCGGCGGGGCAAACGTCGATCATGGAGCAAGAAGCCCCAGGTCTAGTCGTACTGACAAAAACCATGAATAGTGATGGAAGATATCGTGATTTTCCAATATCAACGTGACTCGTTACTGTGACTTTTTAATATCAGTGATTTTAAACTGTGACATGTGACAAACCGTGACAAATAGTCACGCTTTAAGTGATACTGATATACCGGCCACTCTAATATTATTAATTGATATTTAGCATTATCTGGTAACCGACACTAGCACTGGGTATACATATTTTTATTTGTAAATATATGATAATGAAATGAATTATTAAAATACAGATATGCATACAATAGATTTTATCCGTTATTTTATTGATGTCTTTTTTATATAGGTACATGCTCCATATAACATATTACACTTTTTTTACAGCGACAACGCGATAAGTCAGAATCTCAGAATCAACTTTCAGATATACAAATAATTACACATACTACGAAACTACGATGCTATGAAATACGAAGAATATTTGTGTTGAACAAAATCACGAATGCAAATAGAATATTCACAGATTCAATTTTAAACTGTGAAAAATCACGTCACGGCAAAATATCAACTTTGGTAACAGTCGTTACTCGTGACTTTTTTATATCAGTGACAAGTCACAGGTCGTGAAATATCTCCCATCACTAACCATGAAAGATAGAGCTGATAGCCTTTTTCTTACGGGACGTATAAATGGGAAACGGTGTTCGTTTCAATTGGATACCGGAGCAAGCAGGACTATTATACGAGCCAATGTGATGACAACAAGCAAGCTTCAACCGACCTAATGGAAGTTACGCACGGCCACCGGGGAAATGGTAAATGTCCATGGTGAAAGCTACGTCAAGATCCGCATAGAAAAGACCTTCTTCCGACACTGCGTGTTTGTGGCCGAAATTGAAGACAACGTCATTCTGGGCCTGGACGTGCTTCGGAAATACGACTTTTGCCTGAGTTTCCAAAGAAAAGTCGTGACCTTAAACGGAGAAGAGTTCAGGCTAACTACTCAGGACACCGTACCATCCCAAGTCAGAAAGTTAGTAATGTGAACAGAAGACACGCAACACCTACCAGAAGCCTTGTCGAAATTGTGCCAGGAAGCAGATGACAAATTTAATCCTAACCAACGACGTCAAAAAGAAGGATTACTAAAAGAATACCAAGACGTCTTAGAAGTAGAAGGTGGCAAGAATGGGCGAACCAACGCCGTCCTGCACAAAATAAATACTGGCGAGGCACAACCCATCCGTCAGCCATCCAGGAGACTATCACGGGCCATGAGAGAGGAGGCTGAGAACATCATAAGTGAAAAGCGAAGGGATGGTTTAATAGAACCATCTACTAGCCCTTGGACATCGCCGGTAGTGCTGGTCAAGAAAACAGATGGCTCGACACGCTTATGTGTGGACTACTGCCAATTAACCAATGTGACGAAAAAAGACAGCTACCCCTTACCGCGTATCAATGAAACCCTGGATACACTGTCAGGGTCGACGATATTTTCTACCTTAGACCTCAACAGCGGATACTGGCAAGTTGCTTTGGACCGGGATGCCAAAGAGAAGACAGCGTTTTCCATTGGAACGGGGATGTGGCAGTTCTAGGTGATGCCGTTCGGGTTATGCAACGCACCAGCCACCTTTGAGCGACTGATGGAAACCGTCTTGGCTGGCTTAATTGGGAAGACTTTCCTGGTATACCTCGACGACATCATCGTAGTCGGAAAGTCGTTATTCATCATTCAGGAATAATCAGGATTTCTTTGAGCTCCTGTCTAGAAAGTTCGAAAGTGATCATCTTTGGACCGAGGGACAGTTGTGGTGATAAAGCATCAGTGTGCGAATCAAAACGATAAAACACAGACAGAAGTGATATAAATAATTGGTTATATAAATAAGAGACTTGCTTTCATATAAATAGTAGTTCTAAGTTAGTGTTAAGTGTTATATAAATAGTGTTAAATAAATAATTGTGTAGCGACCAGTGACACAGTACGTGTGTGCGATAACAATTTGTGGCATGTACTTTTATCGCTAACATGCTTAGGCCGTAAACACCGCTCACGGTACTTTTCGTGTTATCAATTTGCAAGATGTAAATCATTCTCCGGCGACAAGTAACAAGTTCAAATCTGGAATAATCGAGGACTTTCTAATTATTACTCATAATTCGAGAATCGTCAGGATTTCCTTTTCGAATTGTCTAGAAAGTTCTAAAGGTGTATATATAGTGATCATCTTTGGACCGAGAGACAGTTAGTTGTAAGAAAGCATCAGTGCGCGAATTAAAACCGATAATAGACAAAGTGATATAAATAAATTGTAATATAAATAAGTGAATTGTTGTGATATAAATAGTAGTTCTAAGTTAGTGTTTAAGTGTTATAAATAATGTTAAATAAATAATTGTTTAAATAAATAGTTTGACTAGAAAATTCGTTACAATTGGTGTCAGGTGTGGGGTCTGCGAATCGACCTCTGGAGAATTTTCTAGTGTAATAAAAATACAAAATAAATAAAAATGCCGAAAAAGTTGTTCGAGTTGAAAGTCGCCGAATTGAAAAGCGAACTGGAGGAGCGAGACGAAGATACGTCTGGTACTAAGAACATCCTACAGAAGCGGCTCGAGGAGGCTTTGATACAAGAAGGTTTCGATCCCAGCACATATGAATTTGAGGACGGATTTGAAAAGAAATTGGAAAAGAAATTAAATGAATTAAATGAAAATCTGGAAGAAAAATTAAAGGAAAATTCAAAGAATCTAGAAGAAAAATTAAACGAAAATTCAAAGCATCTGAAAGAAAAATTAAATGAAAATCTGGAAGAAAAATTAGAAAAATTCGAAGGAAATCTGGAAGAAAAACTGGGAAAATTCGAAGAAGAAACAAGAGAAGAATTAAAAGGAGTAAAGGTGGAACAAGAAGAAATAAGCAAAAGACTGGCCCAGCTGGAAGAAATGGTTCTAAATCCGGAAAAACGAGAAAATCAACTTACGGAAAAGAGGCATAGTGTGGCTGACAAAGAAATCCCCGACGTGAAAGAAGAACAAGTCATCTCATCCAAAGTGCACATGAAGCTACCTACCTTTGACGGTAAAACATCATGGACCACGTTTTTGACGCAATTCGAAGTGGCTGCAAAAGCTTACAAATGGACGTTAGAAGAAACAGGTTCCTCACTCGCCCTTGCTCTGCGTGATGGTGCTGGCGAAATCTTGAATACGTTACCACCAGAAGAATTACTAGACTACCATCGGCTAGTAAAAAGATTAGAAATGCGATATGGCCAAGCACATCTGACGGCTGTGTACCATGTGCAGCTAAAGAACCGACGAGAGAAGACAGGGGAAAGTCTTCAGGAATACGAGGCGGACATCGCACGGTTAGTCCGGCTCGCCTATCCGGGTACAGCCGATGATACCCTGGAAAGATTAGCCGTCGACGCGTTTATTGACGGAATAAAGGACGACGAAATACAACAGCGACTCCGACTGGACCGGCCGAGGACTTTGGTAGACACATTGGCCCGAGCACTGGAATACGACGTCGTCAAACAGGCGTCGCAGCGACAATGTCGAGTGCGGGAATTAAAAGAAGAGTCAGCTGGCCGGGACGAAGATATACTGGAAGAGATCCGCCGAATAATAACTAAGGTAGAAAGGAAGCCTAGACAAATTGGGTGCTGGAACTGTGGGAAGTTAGGCCACGTGAGAAGCAGCTGCAAGAGTGAAAGATCCGCTTCTCAAGAAGATAAGCCCCGCGTACAGGAAAACTAGTCAGGGTCGGCGCGGCGGGGCAAACGTCGATCCCGGAGCAAGAAGCCCCCGGTCTAGTTGCACTGACAAAAACCATGAAAGACAGAGCTGACAGCCTTTTTCTTACGGGACACATAAATGGGAAGCGGTGTTCGTTCCTATTGGATACCGGAGCAAGCAGGACAATCATACGAGCCAACGTGATGACTACAAGTAAGCTTCAACCGACTCAATGGAAGCTACGTACGGCCACCGGAGAAATGGTCAATGTCCATGGTGAAAGCTACGTCAAGATCCGCATAGGAAAGACCTCCTTCCGACACTGCGCTCTTGTAGCCAAAATTGAAGACAACGTTATTCTGGGCTTGGACGTGCTTCGGAAATACGACTTTTGCCTGAGTTTCCAAAGAAAAGTCGTGAGCTTAAACGGAGAAGACTTCAAGCTAACTACTCAGGACACTGTAACATCTCAAGCCAGAAAGCTACAAGCAAGAACGGAAGACACGCAACGCCTACCAGAAGTCTTGACGAAATTGTGCCGGGAAGCAGGTGGCAAATGTAATCCTAACCAACGACGTGAAATAAAAGGATTACTTAAAAAGTACCAAGACGTCTTTGAATTAGAAGGCGGCAAGAAGAGGCGAACCAACGTCGTCCTGCACCAAATAAATACTGGCGAGGCACAACCAATCCGTCAGCGACCCAGGAGACTACCACTGGCCAAGAGAGAGGAGGCTGAGAACATCATCAGCGAAATGCAAAGAGACGGGGTAATAGAACCATCCACTAGCCCCTGGACATCAACGGTAGTTCTGGTCAAGAAAAAGGATGGCTCGACACGCTTCTGTGTGGACTACCGCCAATTAAATAATGTGACGAAGAAAGACAGCTACCCATTACCACGAATCGATGACACCCTGGATACACTGTCAGGGTCAACGATATTTTCCACCTTAGACCTCAAGAGCGGATACTGGCAAGTGGCTTTGGACAGAGATGCCAAAGAGAAGACAGCGTTTTCCATCGGAACGGGGCTGTGGCAGTTCAAGGTGATGCCGTTCGGGTTGTGCAACGCACCAGCCACCTTTGAGCGACTGATGGAAACAGTCTTGGTTGGCTTAATTGGGAAGACTTGCCTGGTATATCTCGACGACATCATCGTAGTCGGGAAGGACTTCACCGACCATCTGGAAAATTTGGAGGAAGTTTTCCGAAGACTTCGTGAGGTCCACCTAAAACTGAGCCCCAAGAAATGCCAGCTATTCCAAGAGACCGGCAACTACCTGGGGCATGTAGTATCCGGAGACGGCGTTTCAGTCGACCCACAGAAAATCAAGGCCGTGCAAGAGTGGCCTGTACCTGCTGACGTCCATCAAGTCAGAAGCTTCCTTGGACTCTGCACCTACTACAGACGTTTTGTTCCTGGATTTGCAAAAATCGCTAAGCCTTTGACACGACTCACAGAAGAGAATAGACCATATTGTTGGGAGCAAGACTGCCAAGCTGCCTTTGAACAGCTAAAGAACACCCTCTCTGCTACACCTGTGTTGAGCTATCCCCTACCAACTGGAAAGTTTGTCCTGGACACCGACGCTAGTAACATTGGAATCGGCGCGGTCCTGTCACAAATACAGAATGGTGAAGAAAAAGTGATTGGCTACTTTAGCAGAACTCTATTCAAACCAGAACGGAATTACTGCGTAACCAGGCGCGAATTGTTAGCTGTAGTAAAAAGCGTGGAGCATTTCTACAAATACCTCTACGGCAGAAAGTTCTTGCTACGAACTGACCATGCCGCGTTGAAATGGCTCCTGAATTTCAAAAATCCCGAGGGCCAAGTAGCCAGATGGATAGAGAAGCTGCAAGAGTACGACTTTGAAATAGAACACCGAGCGGGAAGTAGCCATAGAAACGCCGACGCCTTATCCAGAAGACCTTGCCCGGATAATTGTAAACACTGTCAACGCGTCGAGGAACACGAAGAGGTCAGGAGGATAACTATCCTGGACGAGCAGTGGCAGCCCGACAACATTAAGGCAGAACAACATTCCGACGTGCTTCTAAAAATGTTCCTGGACTGGAAGAAAGAAGGCAGAAGACCAACCTGGCAGGAAGTGGCTGCCAAGTCAACAGAAGTTAAATCGTTGTGGGCCCAATGGGATTCCATTGATGAAGAAGATGGTCTCCTGAAGCGCGTCGTTGAGAACCAAGATGGCACCGAAAGCAGACGTCAGCTAGTGATACCGAGAAGCTTGGTAAAGAAAGTCCTGCAGTGCCTCCATGACGACCCTTCAGGAGGACATTTTGGTGTAAAGAAGACCCTTGGCAAAGTACGAGAACGATTTTACTGGGTCAACTACAAGAAGGACGTGGAAGATTGGTGCAGAAAGTGCACGACGTGCGCCGCCGGTAAGGGACCTCAGAAGCGACAGCGTGCTCCGATGCGGCAGTATAACGTTGGCAGCCCATTCGAGAGAATTGCCATAGACGTTGCCGGACCATTCCCAGAATCTGAAGATGGGAATAAGTACATCGTAGTGGCAATGGACTACTTTACGAAATGGGTTGAAGCGTACGCCCTTCCGAACCAGACGGCAACCACAGTGGCGGAAACGCTCGTGAAAGAGTTAATCAGCCGATTCGGAGCACCACTGGAGCTGCATTCCGACCAAGGACGAAATTTCGAGTCAGCCATATTCCAAGATATTTGTAAGATATTGGGCATTCATAAGACTCGAACTACAGCCCTACATCCCCAATCAGACGGCATGGTAGAACGAATGAACAGGACCATTAACAAGTACCTGTCCAAAATGGTCTCCAAACATCAGCGAGAGTGGGATCGTTATCTGCAATTATTCCTTTTGGCATACCGATCTTCCATACATGAAACCACTGGACAAACACCAGCCAAGGTACTGTTCGGTCGAGAGTTGCGACTACCATGCGACTTAAAGTTCGGGTGCAAACCTGGCGAAGACGTGGCTGGAGAAGATTACGTCAGTGAACTTCGAAGACGATTGGACGACATCCATGACGAGATACGTTCCCATATGCAGATAGCCAGTGACCGGATGAAGGACGCATATGACATTAAGGCCACTGATGGAGGATTCCATGAAGAAGATTTGGTGTGGCTTTATAATCCGAAGCGTCAAAGGGGTCTTTCGCCGAAGCTGCAACAAGATTGGGAAGGCCCGTACAAGGTTATCAAACGAATCAATGACGTAATCTACCGAATTAGACGTACTCCCAATGGAAAACCAAGAGTAGTCCACTTCAACCGACTGGCTCCATATGCTGGGGACAACCACGAGGAAGCTCGAGTTAGAGTTGTGCAGGCTCGATCGCCAGAGCCCCAGTACAAAGAATTTATGGCCGAACAGAGCTTACACCGTAAAGCCCGATTTGGAGTCACCACCGAAGTTCAGCAGGACTTATTCGCCGTCCCGAAAGAATACTCGCTGGCTCATTGTGTGGCAAGGGATTTGGACATGAGCCGTGGGATTGCCACGGTCTTTCGGAAGAAGTTTGGGCGACTACCGATGTTACTCGACCAGGCCAAAGATGGAAGAAAAGTATTGCAGTTACTCGATGGGACCCAATCCATCTTCTATCTAGTCACCAAAAGCAAGTCGTCGGAGAAGCCTACCTACCACTCCTTATGGGACTCCCTTATAGAACTAAGAGAGCAATTGTTACACGCTAACATCCTGAAGCTAGCAATACCGAGGATCGGATGTGGACTCGATGGGCTGAATTGGAGGGTGGTCAGAAACATGCTGGAGGTTTTGTTCCGATACACTGGCATAGAAATCTTGGTGTGCGCCGGAAATCCACGACGAGGACCGTCACCATTGAAGACCGTTGACTGCCATTTCCACCTGACAACCGGATGCCGAAGCGGATCCACCTGCAAGTACCGGCATGATCCTCTGAAGGAACGGCAGAATGTGATCCGGGACGAATAACCCTTAAGGAGGGGGTAGTGTAGCGACCAGTGACACAGTACGTGTGTGCGATAACAATTTGTGGCATGTACTTTTATCGCTAACATGCTTACGCCGTAAACACCGCTCACGGTACTTTTCGTGTTATCAATTTGCAAGATGTAAATCATTCTCCGGCGACAAGTAACAAGTTCAAATCTGGAATAATCGAGGACTTTCTAATTATTACTCATAATTCGAGAATCGTCAGGATTTCCTTTTCGAATTGTCTAGAAAGTTCTAAAGGTGTATATATAGTGATCATCTTTGGACCGAGAGACAGTTAGTTGTAAGAAAGCATCAGTGCGCGAATTAAAACCGATAATAGACAAAGTGATATAAATAAATTGTAATATAAATAAGTGAATTGTTGTGATATAAATAGTAGTTCTAAGTTAGTGTTTAAGTGTTATAAATAATGTTAAATAAATAATTGTTTAAATAAATAGTTTGACTAGAAAATTCGTTACAATTGTTTAAAGAAATATCTTTGACTAGAAAATTCCTTACACTCCTAATAAACTTTGGTATAACACACAATATAATTAAAATAATAATTGTTATATTAAATTCAACTTGAAATTTTCCTACAATGTTTTCCATCGGTCTATAATTGCAACAAAAAAAAAACTGCACAAACATTCCTGTATCGTATTTCACCCCATACTAATTTGGGAAATTATGCACCCTTTATGTGAATCTCGATATACATATTTGCGTGACCGATATCTTCTTGTGAGTCTATTAAAATTAGTAGATAGTAGAAACTTTAATAAATGTGTAAAGTAAAAAATTTAATTTATTTAATTTCTTAGCATATTATATAATTATATATATATATATATTGGCATATACATAGTGTACACTAATCATTGTTATTGTTAAAGTCAACTTGTTGAAAGTAAAATGGCTGCCAGAATATGCATTACCTTCGTATACATGGTTTGATATATCACATAAACCTATGTATTCATCATCACATCGATTGTGATGTTTACATTTACTACACGGTTTTCCAATTCTGTACACAGACTGTCCAACAATATTTCCTATCGGTCCATAGTTGCAACAAAACAGAAACTGCGCAAAACTTCCGTTACCATATTTCACCCTGGCACAACCCACGCGGATGACATCAGCCCACACCAACTGCGTCATATGCCCTATGGTCTTTTCGCCACTGTATAAGACGAAGTCTGTTGGGTTAGTAAACTGTACTTCTTCGTACCAATTACCAATGCACCTTTCAATTTCTTTTTTTTTCATATATCCATCACTGAACTTTGGCTGAATCATGTGGCAAATACTTTGGCCGGTATTTCCGGGAAATCGATCAGTTTTCCTGCATTGATCGTGTGGTTTTAAATAGTGTTCGAAACACCTGTTCACCCAACATTGAGCAATGTACTCAAGCTCGATATCGTAAGTTAAAACATTCATATTAGCTACAGTTCCTATAATTCTCTTGTCTTCACCAAGGGCCAATGAATTTCTTATTCTGTTGTGTAAATCTAATACAAATTCCCGCATGGTTTCGTCCATTGGTTGGGGCTGGTATAATTCTCCACATGCCGGACCTGGTTCGCATGGGTGGTACTTACACGCTGTATGAACGGTATTATCACTGCAATATTTTAGCTCGTAGTTACAATACTTCGCTACGGCTAATGTAATGTTATTGTTGGCAGAAAAAGATTGAAACGCGAACGAGAGTAAAAGTAATTTGTATAAAAAATGTTGGCACATACAAATTGATATGGTATAATGCTAGACAGACTGCTCTTAATCCAAACAAAATATTACCTACAGAAATGTTGCCTTGTTGAAAGATTCTGACTCGAACATTAGTTTTTAACAAACAAAGTGACAGATTTGTCAAAATTTTCAATGAATAATTTAACGTTTGCGTACAAAAAGTTAAGTATGTAATAATAAACAAATACCTTTGAATATGCAAAGGTAATGATGATAAAGGGCTCGAAAGAAAATGTACCTATTGTAATTATTATATGGAAATTACGTACTTATAATGTTCGAAGTGGCAGGCTAGAGATCCAAAAAAGAATACCCTGATTTAAAATTTTTACAATACTTATATTTTACTGTGAACCAGATGTTATATAATATTTGAAATGAAAAGGAAAATCCTCCAATAGATTTAAATTTCCAAATGTTTTCCATATGACTGTTATCCAAAAAATTAAGGTCTGAAAGGATTTTAGACGATACGAACAGGAAGAGGTGAAAATATCTTCTTTATTTTTTTCGTAACAGATCAAATGTTCAAACCACTTTTGGATAAACGTTTAAGCAGATATGAAAACCATTTCTAGACATAGGTAATTTTAAGGCAACATAACTTCCATTCCTATAAAAAAAGGATTACTATAACGACAGTACCAACTTCCTTTAGACAGTAAAATAAAAAAAATCATTGTGGGGTTTAAGGGCAATCTCTCCAATTTCGTGGAATCTCAAATATGTTGTAGTATTCGAAGAGGTGAACAAGAATAAGTCATGTATCCATATTGGACGCGGAATCCATCCCTTCACATAGATTTAGAAAAGTGGGCCTCATTTGGAATTGATGTTGCAATCACTTTGCGATACGTGGGTTAGGTTACGATATGCAAAGATTCCTCTTTCCTCCCCCTCTATCCCATGCCCACACCCCTAAACTGACATTGTTTAGAAAAATTTTTTCTTTTCTAGAATTGATGTTTCATTCACTTTGTGATATGTGGGTTAGGTTATGGTATGTAAAGGTTTTCTCCCCTCTCTTTCCCTAAACACAACTCGACGTTGTCTAGAAAAATGGCTTTCAAGGAAATTTACGTTTTATTAACTTTTTTATATTTCAGCAAGGTTACGGTGTGTTAATGTTACTGTCCCCCTTCCCATCAACAAACCGATGTTTTTTAAAAAAATATCCTTTTTTTCCTGGCATTGACGTTTAAGTAAAGGTGGGGAGGAGAGGAAGAAAGTGGGGAACCTTTACACACCGTAACCTAACTCGCATATCACAAGAGAATGACACATCAGTTTTATAGAAAAACCGTTTTCTAAGTAATGTAATTTCAAGCCCTTCCAATTTTGAGGGGTTCAATCTACCTAAAGGGGTGGTTTTTCGCGCTTGGTCAGCACACCGAGTACTATAACATTTCCCATGTTTCAAGGAAATCGATCAGGTTGCCCTTAAACTCCATAATTACAACTATTTTTTTCCTATTCAAATCGCTAAAACTCTTACAGATACTTTTACTTGGTAACCAATTGGAGAATGTCCCTTCTGGAAACTCTAATAAAGCATTATTTTAGGTATAGATATGTCAGCAGTATGTAAGTACAAATTTAAAAATAACAAAATGAAATCTATTGTATAATCCATTTCATTGAAAAGTTTGGAAAGCAGTAATTTAATTGCAACCATCGAGTTGACTACTTTTACTTATTAAAGTTGTACACCAGCAAGGGTTCCTTTAAGCTTACTTCGCCTTATTTTTATTAATTGGAGTACTGTGTAGTGTAGGGATCTGGAATAATAGATCACACAATCGCGCTGTAGAAAACATACTAATTTTATTTTAATTAATAATTTATAATTAATCTGACAAGTTATTGCTTAACTTTCGTTTATTATGATTTGGAAATTGCAACTATGCGTTTCAGAAAAAGAAATTTAAGGAGCTGTTCTGGAAGTCGAAATAAGAAAATGCGGAAATGCGTACAGGATGACAAAAAGTCAATAATAATTAATTTTTATGTTTTACATCCACCTCTGACGACAAAAAATTGATTTGGTAAAAAGATGTCCTTTTATATCTGTTTACATAATACCAAAGGTCAATGTACTGTTCTAAATGGTTTTTAATTCTTTTGTATCGTGTAATCCGGAAAGGACGCATTTCCGGTGACATGCTTGTATATTTTTTTTTTCCTAGTTGGACTACTAGAAGATATCCTTACAATACTTCCTTTTCATTCCGAAATACCCTGTATATTTACGTTAGTAATAAGGAAGTTTTTTTAGTAAGTATATATTTAGTTTTAATTTGCCCAACTGCATTTTTTTTATTAATCTTACTTTTTATTAGCATCAGTTTTAACTTATAACTTTTAACTTCGTAAGTAAGCTTTTTGGACAAATGTTCACTCTTCATGAACATTTTTGTATTTTTGGTTTTATAGATTACAACCAGTACATTAATTCAGTTGCACCCTATATATGTACAAATACATAAGCTTGTCGTATACAGGGTTTTTCAAGTTGATGGGCTATTAGAAGTATATGAATTATTAGAAGGAATTCAATTCTGAAACTTGGGCTCATTTGGTTATTGTTTATGCCGCTTCTTTTAAAAATATTTTCAAGTTCGATTTACATCCGGTTATACCGATACCAACTCTGTTATTTTAAATGGAATGGTATATTTTTTACGCTGAATTCGCATAAAGCGTGTAATTCTAAGGTAAGTTTGATAACCAACTTGTACACCTATGACGATCGGTTTCTGAGTTAATTTAATTTATAGAAAAAAAATCGCTACCGCAACCCAAACTATAAAAAATCATAACTTCCACAAAATACGACTTAGAGTGTTGAAATTTTTACTAGTAATAGCTGAATATTAGTGCTAACGCCTTGACAAAATTGAATTAAATAATTTATACAGGGCGTTCAAAATAAAATTCTAAAATTGAAAAACTTCAAACACGAATTACTTCGTTTTTTCAAATGGCACCTACTATTTTTTATTTTTTCAATCGATACCTTTTTTTATCCTCTTTCGATCTATATGGATACTTCCTATTTTAAGTAGGTAATAATTCAAAATTATTCCAAAATTTTCAAATAAAATAGGAAGTATCCATATAGATCGAAAGAAGATAAAAAAGGGAATCGATTGAAAAAATAAAAAATAGTAGGTGCTATTTGAAAAAACGAGGTAATTCGTGTTTGAAGTTTTTAAATTTTAGAATTTTATTTTGAACGCCCTGTATAAATTATTTAATTCAATTTTGTCAAGGCGTTAGCACTAATATTCAGCTATTACTAGTAAAAATTTCAACACTCTTAGTAGTATTTTGTGGAAGTTATGATTTTTTATAATTTGTGTTGCGGTTGCAGTTTTTTTTCTATAAATTAAATTAACTCAGAAACCGATCGTCATAGGTGTACAAGTTGGTTATCAAACTTACCTTAGAATTACACGTTTTATTCGAATTCAGCGTAAAAAATATACTATTCCATTTAAAATAACAAAGTTGGTGTCGACTTCCGGTATAACCGGATGTAAATCGAACTTGAAAATATTTTTAAAAGAAGCGGCATAAACAATAACCAAATGAGCCCAAGTTTCAGAATTTAGTTCCTTCTACTAATTCATATACTTCTAAAAGCCCATCAACTTGAAAAACCCTGTATATAAAATACATAAAACGCTATAAATTTTTTTATTGTTTTACTTAATGATACTACATAAGTTTTACCTCTTTTAGCATTTTTTTACTTCTGTACATAAAAGTGTCTTATAATCATTATTTACAATACTTTTTTAGGACATCGTAGCCATTACAAAAACTACCAAGGAGATAAAACAAAGATCAGTTTTTAATTTTCATACCTATATTTGTTTAATTTATCATTTTTATATTCTTTTAACGATTCTGAATAAAATACTAGGGTAGTTAAAAAATTACGATGAAGCAGTAGGTTATTTTGTAACATCATATTTTTTCTTGAAGCTTGAGTTTTATTCAAAATTATGGATATGTTTCAATGACTAGAAGCTTCTACTCTAAACCGATTAAGGTATAAGTTTGCGTGCTGGGTTTATAAGGAATTAATTTCCTAGCTGATAGGGTAGAGGCGAGTGGAGTACCTTTTTTATTTTTGGTGGTCTTAAAACAGAATAAGTCCATTTAAAATTTGGTAAACACAGGGTATATATGAATCCAGAAAAATTCTTCTCATATCATTGAACGTTCAATCGAAATTTCGACGAGTTTCTTCTACTAGGTACTATCTACAACAAAACTGGCACCACAATATATTTTCACATTCCCTATAAGAATACTCTTTCTATTTTAAATTACATATATTGAAATTCTTGTTTTTAATTATTGTAGCGAATGAGATTACTCACGCCGTGTCGTATATTTCTAGCCTTATACTATATTTGGGGTCATTTGGTAATTTTAGATACCCGCTTCCCCAGAGTACGATAACGTAAGAATAACAACCTCCCTCCGAGGAAAATACGTGTCCAGTAAATAATATTCGTAATTAAATATATAGTTATATTAGCGGGAGTGGAATAAACTGCAATACTCAAATTGATTTTTGTATCATTCTACGAGTGCCATTCATTTTGCAAATAAGATTTTTTTTAAATAATTGGTTATAAGAAATTATTTGAAAATAAGTGAATAATGTTGTATCTGTTATTCATTTATCTATACGCATTTAGATTGTTGTTTTTAAAAACTAACAAAATTAGCGGGGCTTTATTAATATGGGAACAAAATCCATGAATAATAATAACAAAAAAAGTACAAACTTTTAAATCACAAATTGCATTTATTGTTTCTATAATAATTACTTTAAGAAAATCACGAATAAAAAGTTTAGATTTTTCGTAAATTGCTGTCTTCATTAATACTTTCTCTACTAGTAATTTTATTACGAAGAAAAATGGAAATTTTACTTTGACGAGAATAGGGAAATGACTTGACTACATAAGTATTTCCATTTTGTTTTATAAGAATATATATTTATTATTAATAATTACTAATCTTCTGTTCTAAGATATATATACATAAATGAGAAAAAATTTCAGTCTCTTTGTCTGTGTTGTGATAATACTAAAACGGTACCATATAAAAAGTTTATTCCCTACACTAATGGAAAACTATCATTAAATATAAAAAGTTACTATTAACAATAAAAAAGGTTTAATAACACTTTGTATTGATAATATTAATAATAATACGAATTTTATAGTGCACAATACATTCTATACAATCGTAAACTAATGAAAAGTACAGGTACTTACCTAATACAAGATGTGTTGCATAACATGCAAAAGAATGTACGGTGATGTTTCATGAACAATATGCGAATACTATGTTAAGCATATTATTATGCTATTTAATCGTACCACATTTATCGATGCGTAGAGAAAGTTTTAATGAAGACTAAACATTATACGAAAAATCTAAACTTTTTATTCAAATACTTTTTTTTCACATTGGCACATAACAGCACATTGCGGGCACATTACAGCACTATATGTTTAGTTTTGATAAAGTGATTTCGCGGAGCTAACTAAATATCACAAAAAGCATGTCTCAATAAAAATTCTATTTTTCAAATAAATATTTTTTTTTAATGGCACATGATAGCACATGTTGAGCACATTACAACACAATTGGTTTGGTTTTAATGAAGTGATGTTGTGGAGCTAACTAAACATCATAAAAAGGACCTAGTCGTAAAAGTTAAGTTTTTTGAATATTGTTTTTTACGTAGCACATAATAGCACATTTCGGGCACATATTTTGTTACTTTTAAATTCCAAAATTGCCGAGTCAACTTTTTGGACATTTATGTTTGTATTAATGTTTTGGTTGTTTGGGGTCCAGCCTGGAGTACTAGGCTACTACTTAAACACTAAATAACAACAGCAACAACACTATATTTACACTTACCAAATAAAACCAATAAACGGGAATTCAACAGGAGAAAAGTTCGGAAGTAGAGAAAGCTTGGAACGAACTGAAGAAGGGTGGTAACAAGTTGGAAATTTTTAGAGATAAAAGATACTAAGAAATAATTGCAATTAAGAAGGAATTTAAGGCACAGACGTCATGCGGTAAGTATACGAAAAATGAACTGTTAAAGGGATTATCGGAAATTACAGTAATAAAATTATTTGAATAGATAAGCCGGATACAGTAGAAATATTTACCAAAGAAAGGAAGTATTAATTTGAATAGAATATTTGAAGAATATTTATATACATAGATATGACTGAACAAAGAAATACAATAAACAAAATATACTTACAATAGTATACAATGTAGGAATTTGTAAAGGTATTTACAACCGGAATATGTGGCATTATCCGCCCCAATGCACAATGTTAATGGTAAACGTATACAGCTACTTCAATTCCACTTTGTGCTACCTTTTAACAATTTATCAATCAATCAAATCACTGCTATTTCCACAGTTTTATAAATAAACACCGGATTGAGAATCTTTCATTTTTTAGTCTTTACTATTTTGTTTAATTGTTACCTACTTTTGCAAACCTTGTTTGTTCATTCATTATAAATAAGAAATAAATTTCGTTATTTAATTTGACATTTAGTAAAATATATCAAATTAATATTATTAATTTTATATACGCATAAATCATGTTTTCAGTAAATTTAAGACTAAGTCGGTGTTAAATCCATTGTAAGAAGCAATATAAAGCTCTATTATTCTCTTTTATAAACAAATAAAATGTTAATCAATGTGCAAGGGGGTGAAAGGATTATGAATGAATTATTATTGTATTAGTGTCGGTTTCTTTCTGAGATATTGCATGTTCGTGGTTACTGTCTATATTTTTAGTAGTTAAATGTACGAAATCTATTGCTTTATGCTCGTTTTCTATTTCCAGTAGGTACGAATTCTATTTTTAAAAGTAGACTGTTGGTATAATTGTAAAAACAAGACAATTGTCTATCTCTATTGAAAAACATAACAAAGCATCTACAACAAGTCTGTATTTACTGCTATTTCTATTTAAGGGAATTTCTCCTAAATTGGCGGGTTTCTATGATTATTATCGTTCTCATTATGAATTTTGTTGTATTTTGTAGGTAAATTAGAGGTTAAAATTCAATTTAGCAGAAAGATAAATTACCAAAAATACACATATCATGAAGAAGGGAAAGATAATCTTAATTTGATCGCTTGCAACAGAAAAAGTCGTATCTGAGCTCAAGGGTGTAATTAGGATTTTGTCGATGGGTGGGGGGGACTGAATTTGAAAAAAGATAGCAGTATATTTTCTCAAAAAAGTATTTTTAGTTGATAGGAAACAGGGTTTTTCAAGTTGACGGGCTATTAGAAGTATATGAATTAGTAGAAGGAATTAAATTCTGAAACTTGGGCTTATTTGGTTATTGTTTATGCCGCTTCTTTTAAAAATATTTTCAAGTTCAATTTACATCCGGTTATACCGGAAGTCGATACCAACTTTGTTATTTTAAATGGAATGGTATATTTTTTACGCTGAATTCGAATAAAACGTGTAATTCTAAGGTAAGTTTGATAACCAACTTGTACACCTATGACGATCGGTTTCTGAGTTAATTTAATTTATAAAAAAAAAATCGCTTCCGCAACCTAAATTATAAAAAAATCATAACTTCCACAAAATACGACTTAGAGAAATGTTATAATAAAACATTCTTTTACTTCTTAGAACATATTTGAACTCCCCGTAATATTCTAAAAAAATTTGCTTCATTCTCATCCCCACTCCGTGTTGTTTGCTGGGTGAGTAGTGACATCAGTAAACGCCTGGCGGGGATGACTAATCGATTGATAATAATTGATCAGTTATCGACCACTGAGAGTTGAAGATTATTACAGTACCTACTAATATCGCTATTAAAAAATGGGGGTTGGTGATAAAAGGGTGAAAAGTTAGGGTTGTATATATTTTTTAATACTACTATAAAAAAAATTAAAATAAAAATTTTGTTCCAAAAATAAAAAAACAGTTAGGGTGGACAACCCCTATCACATAGGGATATGAAAAATAAATAGTAGCCGATTTTTAGAACTACTGAATATGCATATAAAATTTCATAAAAGTCGGTCAAACGTAAATGTACACTTTTTGAAACTTTCTAGATCATTCAAGGAATTTTTAGAACTTTCTCGAACATTCTAAGTCGATAATAACAGTTTGCGCTCATTTTAGAATTTTTTAAATCATTTCAGAAATTTTGACATCTTACCGGAAGTCCTTATGACTTAAAAAAGGACAGAAATATTTCTTTTCACCTTTCTGCCACCTACAACCACCCACTTCCACCCACCGCGACCAAACTCCCTTACTCCCACCTGGAGACCAAGGGGTATTTACCACCCCTACAGGAAGTTGATTAGAGTAGGTAGAGATAGAGAAAACCCTGTCTTTACGTACGAACACTAGCATTTTATATATGTATTTAGATTTAGAATGGGATAAAAAGCAGACAGGGGTTTCGACACGAGAAGAGAAAAAAGGGGAAAAAAGTACCTACTGTTAATGACTGCATTGACAAATACATAATTTACGTATATCTCCTTATTAAGACATCGGAGATTTAATATACATACTTAGATAAAGTGAAACTATTCAAATATTTTGTAGTTTAATCCTTAAATTCTCTGAATTGTTTTTTAACTAATAGTTTCCCTTCTTAATCAATAAATAAAAATAAAACAGTTACAGTTATAAGTGAAAATGTGATACATGTTAAGGGATAATAATAAATATTATATCTACAAATTTCTAGCTACTTAAGTAGCGAAGGGAAAGGTTTTTGGGAATTAGAACAGAAACTATATAAGAAAGATTGAAGAAGGAGAATAATGTTGTTTAAAGTAGTAGTGAGGATTATAGTATTTTATCGGGTGGAGATTAGGGGAAAGTGGAAACTATATACAGAAAATACATAAAGTTGATTTTACAATTAGAGGGAACCACACCAGATTACCTAATAAGGGGAGAAACTATATGTGGGATAAAACAATAAAAAGGGTAGTTAAATATGAAGAAAGTTTGGGAATATTATGAAGGATATAAGCGGGAGGAGGGTATTAGAAATAGGAAAACGTAACAGGCATGATAGAGAGAGAATTAAGGCTATGCATGATTTAAAAATTAATGAAGAACAAGTGGTAGAGTGGAGAAGGGAGGGTAAAAGTATTTGGGAAACGACAAGAAAAAGTTGTATCGAGATGATAAGAGATAATTTTTAAAAGAACGGGGGAATCACGATATACAGCAGGAATAAGAGAAATCATGTGGAGGGATGCCAAAGTATTCAGAAATAGGAAAGCATAAGTATAACCATATTTGCTAGGTTTAGGACAGGGAATTAGTGTAGGGGATACAAATATCGGAAATAGGAAGAAGACTGAAGATGCAGTGTGTAACGGAGATAGAATGTTTGAGGCATGTATTGGGAAGATGTGAGAATAACAAATTATGTTAAGAATGTAAAGAGTTGGTGAATGAGAATGGAAGTGGGCTGAGCCTGCTAAGGCAAATAAAATCAGAGAAAAAATTGCAAGATGAGTTGGAAATAGGGAGGGTGGAAAGGAAGGTTTAGTATAGTAATGACTAACTAATTAAGTTAAGAATTTTTGTATAGTTTTGTTGTTTGTTTTTTTTTTTTTGTAAATAACTAACAATAAGTTAAAAATAAAGCGTTATATAATATAGGTCTGCTAATACAGGTCTACTTATTCGACCCTCCACAATAGCTGTAAATCTAAGCAAATGCATGTGAAGTTAGAATGCAAGGCGGATGGAAAGAAAAAAGATATAGATCGAAAGAGGATAAAAAAAGGAATCGATTGAAAAAATAAAAAATGGTAGGTGCCATTTAAAAAAACGAGGTAATTCGTGTTTGAAATTTTTTAATTTTAGAATTTTATTTTGAACGCCCTGTATTAATTATTTAATTCAATTTTGTCAAGGCGTTAGCACTAATATTCAGCTATTACTAGTAAAATTTTCAGAATGATTTGGTAATGCTCAAGAATGTTCCAGAGTGGTAAACAAAGTTAGAGAATGTTTTGAATCATTATGGGATGTTCTGGATAGTTCTAAATTCGCGAATATTCTAAAACGTTCCATCAAACGTGTGAGATATTCTTACCCGAGCAACGCCGGGTATTGCTGCTAGTTTCTTATAATCTGCTTCAATTTTTACTTCTGGTTTCCTTTTTCTTTCTTCTATTTTTTTTTAATTCTTCTTTCTTCTTTTGTAAGATCCCAATTTATAAATACTTTAATACCCTTTAGTTTTTTGATGTTTCTTAGTATATTTGCTTTTTCATCAAATTTTGCTATTTTGGCTCCAAACATCGCCGTTTTTATTTTCCATGTTTTAAGTATTGAGAAGAAGAAACTCCGAATTTCTTCCTTATTAATTTTTCTAATTCCGTTTACCATTCTCCTTCACTCAGTTCTAACCCATTTATAGCAATGTTTGTTTTCCTTTCCTCCTTATTTATTCTTTCTATTTCTCTCTCTCTACTTCATTAATTCTACTCTCATACTTTTTCTTCATTACCTATTCTCCATTTTCTCCTATTTTCATGAGGAATTCTTCTGGCAAAATCTTGATTTTCTCCATTTCTTTATTTATTTCCTTTAATTTATTTCTCATTGGTATTTAAATTCAAATCTTTTATTCTCTGTTTAACTACATTATTTTCTTCTTGCATCTTTTTAAACCTTTGATTTAAATTCCTCCATCTTTTTTCTTCTTGTATTTCCCTTTTTTCTTGCTTTTGTGTCTTTTCTTTCTATCTTAATGCATTTTCTTCTCTCATCTCCTCTTAAAGGTTCATTATGGCATCCATTTTACTCACATCGCTATTACTTGCAAATTCTTTTTTTTAGCCCTTTTTCTTCTATTGTCGTTGTAATAGCTTTTTTTTCTTGCTGTCCTCCCCTCTGCAGTTGCTGTTTATCCAGTAATTCGGATTTTATCGGATTTTACTTCCTCAGAGATACTATTAATTCACTTAGTGTCTAATTTTTGTATAAACTGTCATTGAAAAAGCCCCTTCAAAACTTCAAATATTAATAATACGTGGGAGATACGTACAAACACAAAAAAATGCACATCTGGCTTAATTTTTTTCCCTTCTAAAAAAACCGTGCCTCCAACAGTTTCGCAGAAAAAAAAATGTTTCCTGCAACGACAAAAAATCTTGAAAGGTAGAAATTTTTGAAGTAACTCGATAGTGATTAGTGCACGGAGAAAAATAATCACGATTTTATTACTTGATGAGTCAAGCAAAATTTTTCTAGTAGATAATACTAGAATTCTCATAAAATGTACTTGGTGGTATAAAACAGTTTTTTATTCTTTCTAATAATTAGTATTAGAATACTCAAGCTAAATAAGTCTAGACTTTTTCTTCTCTACCTCTCGATTATTTAATCGTGTCGTAAAGAAAAAAATACTAGAATGAGAATAGTTTAGTAAAATGAGTGATAAGAACTGTAAATGTTTTCTTATCAAGTCAATTTTACTAGAATTCAGTCTCAACACCGAACGTAGATTGACTAGACATTTCTAGTAAAATCTCCTTGAGCGTCTGGTCGTCCATATAATTGACAGATTTTTTAGTCATGTTTCCTAGAATTCTAACAATATTCTCATGATTGCTTTCTCCGTGTATTATTAATCTACCTATTAACGCCAGGTTTTTGTGGGAGTAGGATTATCTTTAATCATCAAATGAAGAATGTTTTACTTAATAGTACTTAGAGGTAGATCAGTGGCGTGTAGTTAGTTGAAATTTGATTCATCAATTAATGTAGTAGAATTATTTGTTTATATGCTATTAGCTATTTATTAGATTCTTTAGGACTTGAAACTTTATATTGGTCCTCTTATCTTAATTTCCTCTTGTGTCAAGCCACGGTCATGATAAGAATTTTCGAATGAGTCTTGTCCTCGTGGACCATGCACATTTCTAAAATGGTTTTGAAGTTTGAAATTATGGAAACTGATCTTCAAAATATTAAATCAAAGACATGTAAATTGACAAATCCACTTTTAACGAATTACTATACTCAAATAAATTTTATGATTATTTGTAAGTACCTATTCGTCATTCAAAAATTTATTACGCTTTTCGTTTTCTGCTGATACTTAGTATTAGGTGTGTTTTACGACAACTGTAGTAGTTTTCCTTTCTTGAAATTATCAATGGCATTGATAACATACATAAGTCACAATAAAAAATGTGTAAAAGTATTCGTGTATCTTTTGTTGTTCGTACCATTGTTTAAACCTCTACCTACGTGGTAGAAAACAAGATATTCATAGTAAGCGAGAAATTGTATTACACGTATCGTTTATTGTTCCGTTTGTTATGAATTTGAAAACGTGTGTTGGCATTGCAGTGAATTATTTGTATAGGTACTACAACTGAATAAGTAAAAAGCAGAACACCGTGTCGCTTAAGTTGCCTCAGTTAATTCATTTTTAATACGTATCTATTATATTATTGAAGTAGAGTCTAAGTGTCTATCAGTTGAAAGTTGAAATAATAATGTAAAATAAAATATGTTACGAATGAGAGTTTCCAATCGGATTGTAATGTATTTCCCATTTGTTCATTCATGTAAAATTAAGTTCCAAATATTACTTTATTTACTTACTCCAGTTGAAATATTTCGGTTATTTATTTGTGGTAAAATATTATTTAATATAAATTGGAAAGAAAGACACTTGGTAGTTTAGCAAATTTAAATTTACAGTATATACCCATATGTGAAAGATAATAACAGATATATGTCTCTAACATATTTTGATAATATCTCCACAAAAATTGCTAATATTCTACATAAAAACAATATAACAGTAAGCTTTAAACCAAATATAACCATAAAAAGTTTGTTTTTCAATTCTAAAGATCCAATCAATAAATACGAAAAAACAGGAGTATATAAGCTTAAATGTTCATAATGTGAAGCATTTTACCTAGGACAAACTGGAAGAACTTTTAAAATTCGCTTTGATGAACACTTTCGTTCCTATAAATCACAAAAAACGAATTCAAATTTTGCAAATCACTTTTTTGATTCAAATCATCAATTTCCAACCATAGAAAATCTGTAAATACTGCACATAGAATTTTAATTTAAATATTATGGAAACTCTAGAAATTTATAAAGCAAATATTTCAAATAAGGACCATTTTTTAAACGAGCAGGTACATACGTAACACGTTTAGATAATTATTATGAGGGGTAATTCAAAATTGTATTATAAGGTATAAATACTAGTGATGGGCACTATCGAATAAAAACTATCGAACTATTCGATAGTTCACTACTATTCGAATTATTCGATAGTTGAAAAGTATTCGAATAAAAAAAGTAATGAATAGTTTTAGTAACTGAAAGTAGTTACTGAAAATAGTAGTTATATTTTTATTCGAATAAAAAAGTAATGAATAGTTTTAGTAACTGAAAGTAGTTACTGAAAATAGTAGTTATTTTATTTTATTCGAATACTTTTCAACTATCGAACTGAACGTTGGAGTCGTGTCCTCGTATTGGCAGAGCCGAATAATATAAACAATTCTATAATTATTAGACGTTTTCAATACATACATACATACTTTAAAAACATAATTTTCTATGGCACCAATTTATACTAGTTAAATATGAGGCAAAATAAAATGCAAATAAATAATTAATAATTTTTAAATTAGTGTAGTGATGATTTGAGTCATAAATACTTAGGTACTATATGTTTGTACTGCGTACTTATAATTACCAAAAAAAAATAATAATAATAAGTGCAGAAACATAAATTTTTAAAAATACCTGGATATGGATACAACAGATGTTTCTAAAACACTTATTTTAGTTCAATAACAATAAAGTACGTATAGCAATAAATAATACAAAAAAGATCGCTTACCTAAGTAAATAATAATTTTATCAAAGTAATAAGAATTAGAAACCATGTTTCAAGTCGAGGTTATTTATTATTTTCAGCATAGCCTGTTTTTTTATCCATACTAGCATATTAATCGTATATTTGTCTGTTGGTATACACGTTCGTATCAGTATATTTGTATGTTAGTATGGACCGAGCGATGGATAACCGTCTGCTGCCTGACTATCGTGTAATTGAAAAAAATAGTAATTACTAAATTCATTCGAATGAATTCATTCGATAGTTAAAAGTATTCATTTAGTAATTATTCGATAGTTCAATTTATTCGATAGTGCCCATCACTAATAAATACAGACTACAACTAGGGTTTATACAAAAACCGACATTTTAGAAAACCGGTTTTCGAATAGTAATATTTCCATATCCTCTTTCGATCCATATGGATACTTCCTATTTTATTTGAAAATTTTGGAATAATTTTGAATTATTACCTACTTAAAATAGGAAGTATCCATATAGATCGAAAGAGGATAAAAAAAGGTATCGATTGAAAAAATAAAAAATAGTAGGTGCCATTTGAAAAAACGAAGTAATTCGTGTTTGAAGTTTTTCAATTTTAGAATTTTATTTTGAACGCCCTGTATAAATTATTTAATTCAATTTTGTCAAGGCGTTAGCACTAATATTCAGCTATTACTAGTAAAAATTTCAACACTAAGTCTTATTCTGTGGAAGTTATGATTTTTTTTCTATAAATTATATTAACTCAGAAACCGATCGTCATAGGTGTACAAGTTAGTTATCAAACTTACCTTAGAATTACACGTTTTATTCGAATTCAGCGTAAAAAATATACCATTCCATTTAAAATAACAAAGTTGGTATCGACTTCCGGTATAACCGGATGTAAATCGAACTTGAAAATATTTTTAAAAGAAGCGGCATAAAAAAGTAACCAAATGAGCCCAAGTTTCAGAATTGAATTCCTTCTACTAATTCATATACTTCTAATAGCCCATCAACTTGAAAAACCCTGTATACTAAAGTATACATAATACTTGTTATGTTTATATACTTACGTACCTAAATTAAATTACATATAGGATTTCGATAGTGGGAATACACTGAAATCTGGTAATTCGTAATAAATTTATTGTTCTTAATGGTTTTGTTGATTTCGAACATTTCGAACAGGTTTAATAATCTACTTTTGTTTTTGTGCTAGAGAAATTTTACATTATCCATTATCTACGTATAAAATGGATATTCAAAGTACATTGCTAGGTGAAATCAGTACAGGTTTTTTTTTGTGAGATGGTAGTAGTATAGAAGCAGTATATACTGGGTGTCTCAAAACTCCGTGGATATGGAGCAATCACAGTTTCCTGGGATCACAATAAGGCGATTTTATCGCATTTATCTAAATACCAAATTGCTTCGTTTAACCTTAAGAGGGTAGTAGATGTGCAAACGTATAATTTTAATAAAATTTGGTACATAGAAATGTCTGCAGGGGTAATACTTTCTGAAGTATATATCTATTTTCTTTAACTACCACGAGGATGTAAACCAACCCTAACCCTTAGATATAATTGTTCTAAACTTTTTAGGATGGTTGATTAATAACTTAAATTTAATTTTTTAAGATGGATACATGCCTAAGCTTCATTTTCTGTCTCTTAGTAATAATCGGTATCTGCAACAAAAAAAAAAGTTATTTGCATTGATGATTTCCGACAGGAATTCTTAAGAAGTACCTACATTTTTCTGAAATAATTCGAAGATGCATAGTGGTATATGTATAAGATTGTCGTAAAGACGTACTAACTTCTGACATGCTTATCAAAGTAATGAGGATACGACTGGGGTGAAAATTACCCCCACCTCTAATTAAATTTCATTGCAATATATTTGTAGGATCGATTTATTTCTTCAATAAGGTTTTTCTGTAAAGGTGCTTCTATTATCTACATTTTTTATCTCTTACAATTAGTTAAAAATCGTATCTATGACGGTTTTGAGGGAAAAAAAGAAGAGATTGAATGGTTTCGACCTTTACTTGATGAAGTCATATTATCGATGATAAAAATGTAATAATAAAACACCGTTCTGGATTTCACTAACTTTATTTTTAAAAAACACAACATAAGTTTCGCCAAAAGAAAAAAGAAGAGTTTTAATCCGTCAATATCTGATAATATTAATGATAATAAACTCCTATATATTTACCATACCTCAAATTTGGGAACAGTGGAAATGAATGAAATTACAATTGACAATATTAAATGCCTATTTGTGAAACAGAATCCAAAATGTGGCGATCACATATTTTATCAATGTTTTGTGTTTTTGTAAATATTTAATTTTATTTGTGTACATGAATGTGTAAATATTCTTTTCATGCATTTCTATTTCTATACTGTCTCTTTACCTGTTCTGTACCTATTCTTCTCTTAATGATAATTTAATTGCCGAAGTACTTTCTTAATAACCCTTTAACAATTCAACTCTTTGTACTAACAGCATGACTTTCTTTTTTCTACATAATTACTATTTTATGATGGGTTTCTTCGGTGCATTTGGATTCAATTTCTATTTCTCTGTATTTCCTACTCTGGGCATTTCCAAATTTTGGTACTTTCTATTGGGTACCTACTTTCACTTACATATTTTAAACCCCTCCTTATGTATCTTCCTGTTTTCCTAATTTTAAAACCATAGTTAGTTCTGACAAAATCATTCTTCCTAATAGAAGTTCAATTCTTCATTCATTTAACTTTCATTTTCTAGTCTTCAGTTCAGTTTTGTTATTAAATATTTAGTTTACAGTTATACGTTATTTTCATTTATTCATCCTCTCATCAGAATACACCGAGTCCAAAAAAATGTTGCAGAATATTGGGTATTATTAGAGATCAGTTAATTATCAATTAATTAAAGCTTTTTACTTCCTCCAAAACTGCTGCAGATACAATTTTTAATTGATAGATAAAAGATGTAGTTAATAAAAGTACCTTACCAGAAAAAGCTTATTGAAGAAATAAATCGACCCTACAAATACAGATCAATTAGATTTATTTAGGGGTAGTGTAGGTAGTCTCATTAACTTGATAAGCATATCAGAACTTAGTATCTCCTTAAGGTAGTCATCATGTATTTGTCTCTCCGAAAATGTTGCAGATTTCCATTTTTAGTAAGGGACAGAAAATGAAGCAAAGGGATGTATTAAAAAAAAAAGTTATTTATCAAGCCTCCTGAAAAGTTTAGAACAATTTGGTTTACATCCTCGTGGTAGTTTAAGAAAATTTAATTATACTTCAGAAAGTAGTACCCTTTTATGTACCAAACTTTATTAAAATTTTACGAAGAATTCTTGGTTAATTGAAGAAAAATTATTTTTTTTCTCACCTTTGCCACCCATTTACAAGCAAACGAAGCAGTGTGGTATGTTGTTAAATGCGATTAAATAGACTTAGTTTTATAATAAATTATGAAAATTCCGAATTTCAAACTGTTCTTTCTGTTTGTTAAATTTATCGTTGATCGTCAAAACCTGTTGGTCAAAATAAAATTTTTGCGGTGAAAATTCCCAAAAATTTCTGAAAATCACAAATTTCAAACGATTCGTTTTAAGGAAAAGAAACTTGTTGTACCCAGCAACTGCTATATTTATTTCATTTTTTTTATAAAGTATAATAATGTTACAATCGATTACTTTGTTCATTAACATCGTTTTTCTTTTTAAGGAAAAGGTAATCCCTTTATTATCCAATAATAAGTAGAGACGTGGCTGGTACTATTTCTCCTTTTTTTTGTTCTGAATTCATTATTAAGAAATCTATGTGTACAGTAACGGCTAAAATTCGTCTGGACGCGTGTTATTTTCATGGTTTGCCGATGACGACGCCACCGCCGTCCTTGTTCGATGTTCGAAAAAATTTCGCTCGCATAATTTTTTTTTGTAAAAGTTGTTTTAAATCGCATTAAACACCAGGTCACGAGCGACCATACCTTAATTATAAGAAGGGATGAAAAAGACAGTTTTTTAGTAAATTTTTGAAACAAACAGTTCAAAATGTTTAAAACATATATATTATACAGTGTGGCCCATTTGGAATTAGGACACCTCTGTAAAGTCGCTGTTTTTAGTCCGCTTTTGATAAACTTTTTTCCAGATTATTGCTCATGGAAAGCTGCATTTTGTGGCAAATTGATAGATTGCTATCGCAAAAATCAAGGCCTACAGTGCAATTTCTTTGAAGCAAAAATGCAAAATTATTAATTTTAAAAATTAATTTATACACGAAGATGCAGTGTGAAGATCAAAATTTTCGTGTATGTAACTCATGAAATAAGTTAATAAACGGTCATCGGATTTAAACAGGTATCATAAACTTAGTTGTAAGATTAGATTAATTAGTGTAGATATCCAATTCTTAAAAACCTGTAAACGTAACTCGTTTTCCAGATTTTATGAATATTAAAGTTTTAAGTAATTGTAAAGTTATTGATAAAATAACCACTTTTGCTAAGCGTAAATGGCTTGATTTAGAATTGGATTTCTTGTACTCTAAACGTAGTCTACTTGAAGTAGAGGCGTATAGTTTATTTAGGTCTTTAACTTATAAATTAAGTAACTCGGAATTCGTACAATGAAGCGAGTTTCAAAGGAAGATGTTCTTATCTATAGATTGTAAATTTCATAAAAAGGTGAACATTCACCGAAAGAAGTTACGTAAGTTGGGTATATACTCTAAACCACTTCCTAAGAAAGTCGAAAACATTGTAGAAAATCTCTCATCTCAAGTTTTTGATAATGCTGAAATTAATTTGCTCAATAAAGGTTTAAAGTTTGCTTTGCCTTCTCCAGCCACGGCATTGGAAAACGTTGTAGCGCATGTTGAGAGTTCAATTCAACATCTAGACGACAATTCCAAAGGTTATATCAGGGAGGCTTGCAAACTTAAACTAAAAAACAATTTAAAAACTCAGAGTTCACACATTAACAATGCTAACAGTAAAGTTATCAAAAAATTGAGAGATAGGGATTGTTTTTATGTTAAAGCTGACAAAGGTAATAAAGTTGTGATATTAGATAAAAAGGACTATTACGAACGGGTTGATGACCTTATTAGTAATGGACCTTATTCTAAACTAAATAAAAATCCTTTACCTAGTATGATTTCGGAATTCACTAAAACTGTAAAACAATGTCACAACATTTTATTACTCTTGCATTAAAACGTAAGTTACTTGTATCAGGTCCAACAGTTCCCCCGCATGTACTGTTTGTCCAAGATACATAAACCAGGTAGGTCAGTGCGACCGATTGTCTCTGCAATTGGTTCACTGACTTATAAGCTAGCCAAATGGTTGACAAATGAATTCAACAACCTCCCAATTAAACCACCTAGTTTTTCAGTTAAGAATTCAATTGAATTCATAAACAAAGTCAAAGATATTAAACTAAAAGACAGTGAGGTTATTGTTTCATTTGATGTTTGTTCCCTTTTTCCAAGTGTGCCAGTTCCGCTTACTTTGACATATTTAGAGGATTTACTTAAAGAAAATGGTTTCTCCGATGACATTGTAGTTGAGTACATTACTCTAACTTCAATGTGCATGCGGCAAAATTATTTTTAAATAAACGGTTGCTTCTACGAACAGAAAGAAGGAACAGCTATGGGGAATTCCTTATCACCCTTCATAGCCGATCTATTCATGAGTCGTTTTAAAAGTGACCTTAGCCACCTAAAGTTCTTTCCTCGAATATGGCTTAGCTACGTGGACGACATTTCCCCGCTATCTTCGATTTGAACTCCAGAAATCTCCAAGAAATGGGAATTCTTTAGAATTTGATTTCTATAGAAAACCCACGAATACCTCTAGATTTATAACCAACGACTCTAATCATTGCGTTCAACATAAAATGTCTAGATTTAATTTTCTTGTACATAGATTGCTTATTTTTCCTCTTAGTAAAAGTAGATATCATAAGGAACTCTGTACAATTAAGAAAATTGCGATTGACAATGGTTACAATAGTAACATCATTGATAAATTAGTTAATAAGATTAAATTTAAGAATTCTGTTTCAAGATCTTCGACTTTTCAAACAGACACCAGTAAGACCAAGTTTATTACTATGCCATACGAGCCAAGATTTACTCGAGGATTCGAAGGCATTTTTCGTAAACTTGGTTTTCGCATTGCCTACAGTTCAAGTGGTAACTACCTTCAAACTCTCCTCGGTAACCCCAAGGATAAAATTCCTTTCTTAGAAAAGTCGGGGATATATGAAATTAGCTGTAATGACTGTAGTAAAAAATATATTGGACAAACTAGACGCTCGATCCAAACCAGGTTCAAGGAGCATTTAGCTCATGCACGGTTTGGTAGAGCCGAAAAATCTAGTGTTGCCCAACATATTCTTACTGAAGAACATAATATTAATATTAATAATGTTAAATTAGTTAAGGAAGTTAGGAATAATTGTCTACTAGATAGTTTTGAAATTTTATACATTTGTAAAAATAACCAAATTTTACTTAACAATGACGAGGGTCCTATCCCTGGATCTCCGCTATTTAGTCTAGTTTAATTATTATTTTTTGTTATTGTCAAGGTCCATTGAACATCATCACTATTGCTGCTGAACCATGTTCATTGAACCTTAACAAATTTCAGTATATATTAGGATTAGTTCTCTTTTAGGTTTAGCTTACTTCAGTCCCTGAAGACGGTAACCTTGTTACTGAAAAGTGCTTCGGACAACTAAAGTGTCGTGTTTTGGCGTTGGGGTTTGAGCTATTTTATTCGTTCTACAATTAATTTTAAAAATTAATTTATACACGAAAATGCAGTGTGATGATCAAGTAACTCATGAAATAAGTGAATAAACGTTTATTCACTTATTTCATGAGTTACATACACGAAAATTATGATCTTCACACTGCATTTTCGTGTATAAATTAATTTTTAAAATTAATAATTTTGCATTTTTGCTTCAAAGAAATTGCACAGTAGGCCTTGATTTTTGCGATAGCAATCTATCAATTTGCCACAAAATGCAGCTTTCCATGAGCAATAATCTGGAAAAAAAGTTTATCAAAATCGGACTAAAAGCAGCGACTTTACAGAGGTGTCCTAATTCCAAATGGGCCACACTGTATATATATGTTTAAATTTTTTTTCTCGTTTATTTTAGACACTTGTTTTAAACTGACCATTCTCTTAACAAAACGTTCAAGAAAACCATGAATTCTATATCTAAAAACTACAGTCGTTAAAAAATATTTCGTAAGTATCCAAGCTAATAAATAAATGAGGTTTCTTCTACTAATGAGTAGGATTGTTTCCTTATTTCATTCCTACATCCAATAATTCTTCTCTAGCCGAATGAATTTAAAGAATGGTTAATACGTTATGCTTTATTTTTGTCATGTTTTATTTAGATTGGGTTTTAAACAGTGTTTTAAACATGCCAACCCTGAGTATAAGTATCTTGTTTACATGAGAAAATAAATTTGTATTATACTTACAATTATCATATAATTCGATTTTTTTCAGAAACTGCAGTAAATTTTTAAACAATTCTGGCTTATTTAAATTTTCTTCTATCGATGAGGTAGTATTATGTTTTCTTCTTTAGTTATTTAGTCCTGGACAGTTGAAGGAATTGGTGTTGAATTTTGGGAGTGGTTCTTTTTTCGTTGTGTACAAGTTAAATTCTGAGTCTTTGTATTATAGTCTCTTGTAACAGAGAATTTTTCAAAAATGTCACTTCTGACCTGTCTTAATTTTTTTGGAGGATCTTCTTGCCATTTTCTGTCTCTTGTTGTAATAATTTGTTTCTCGATAACTCGCTTAGCCCCTGTTTTGGTAAGAGAGATTATTTCAGGGTTTATTGTATTTGTAGCGCCTTTTTTTGCTAACTCGTCCGCTCTATCATTGCCATGAATGCCTGAGTGAGATGAAATCCAAGCTAGGTTTATTTCATTGCCTTGGTCATCAGCTTGTAATAATTCGTTCACAATGTGTTGTATTTGTTGTTTTTTTTTTGTAGAGAGTTTTGAAGCGCTTTAGTGCACTCAGAAAATCGGTTAGTATAAAGGAAAATTCTATTTTATTTGTGTTTATTAGTTTAATGTTTTTTTTTTTTACGGCATAAGCTTCACAAGAGAATACTGACAAGTAATACTACCAAGTGCCACTCGCTGATTTTAACGAAACTTTGCATAGTGATAGAGAATCGAAAAATTTTGCACGCGTTTTTTATATCGGTTAAATTCCCCACTGAAAAAATTAAAATTGAAATTTACACCTTAAATGGGGTCTTTTAAGTAAATCTTGTTATCTATCTCATTCTTTTAAACCAAACAAAAATATTTTTTTTCTTTTTGTTTTTAAAGGAATAATCCACACTACTTTGCTTATTAGGGACACACCGAGAAAACAGTCATGAAAATATTGTTAGAATTCTAGCAAACATGACTAAAAAATCTGTCAATTATATGGAGGACCAGACGCTCAAGGAGATTTTACTAGAAATGTCTACGTTCGGTGTTGAGACTGAATTCTAGTAAAATTGACTTGATTAGAAAATATTTTTTACAGTTCTTATGACTAATTTTACTAAACTATTCTCATTCTAGTATTTTTTCTTTACGACACGATAAAATAATCGAGAGGTAGAGAAAAAAAGTCTAGACTTATTTAGCTTGATTATTCTAATACTAATTATTAGAAAGAATGAAAAATTGTTTTATACCACCAAGTACATTTTATGAGAATTCTAGTAGTATTTACTAGAAAAATTTTGCTTGACTCATCAAGTAATAAAATCATGATTATTTTTCTCCGTGCAGCTTCCTTTATTTTTTAGAGAAGATGTTTTTGTATTAACTATTTGAGACAATTTAGCTGAGGTTTATTAAAATTTTTCTCAAAGAATCTCTAGAGGGTTTAATTACCCCTACAACTAATAAATTATGTATTTATTCATTACACATTAATTTTTTCGTGAAAATTAGTACAAAGGGTTTTTTTCGAATCGCTAATTACTAATTTACAAGTAGAATAACAAAATAAAATAAAAAATTAATGAGTTCTTATTACATTTCGTTATATTTTTTTTTAATAAAACAAAATTAAAATTAATTAAACAAATTAATGCATAAAAAGGGTTGCAACTCCTGTTTTTAGAGAGCGAAATACAATGAACAAATTCGTAATTTATTAGTTGTAGAGGTAGTTAACTCCTCTAGGGATTTCTTAAGGAGATTGATAGTTTCTACATTTACTTAATGGAAATTCATGTTCACTTTAAAATAAAACTAAAAACGTTAATTTTCACAATTTATTTAGTACTTGACAATTGTTTCGCACTATTTAGTGCTTCATCAGAAGTGTTACAATAAACTATTTAAATTATACAGCAGACTTATATAGAGATATTTAAAGGGGAGGAGGGTTACAAAAAGGTTTAGTAATGGGGAATTGTTTAGATCTAATTCATAATTAAAAAGTAAATTTGTGGTTTTTTGTTTATTGATATCTAGGGTTTCTAATAGTGTTAGTTTGTAACTTTTATTTTGTGTGTGTAGTATCACATAATCATCATTAAAGGTGTGATTTTCTTCTATCAAATGTTTGGCGTAATTAGAATCTAATTTTTTGTTTTCAAAAGATTTTTTGTGTTCATTTATTCTTTATTTAAAAGTACGCCCCGTTTGACCAATACATATTTTGTTACAAGAGTTACAGTTGAGTTTGTATACCTACTCCTGATAAATTGTTTTTATTTGTTTGATCTTTATTATTTTTAATATGTTTACTTACTGTATTTGTCGTATAAAAGGCAGTATTAATATTAAGTTTTCGAAGAGTTTTTTTCTTGTAGGTTGTTACTGGGATTACATAAATATGCTAGTTTTGTAGTTGTTAGGAACGGCTTTTGTTACAGCTAGTTTAAATTTAAGTTTATACAATAAGTTTTCTATAATTTCTACATTATAATTGTTGGTTATCGCTATATGTTTAATTGTATTTAATTCTTTGTTAAAATTAGGAGTGTCCATTGGTACATTTAATAATGTATATAACATACAATAAAATGCTGACATTTTGTGTTGGAATGGGTGGCAAGAATTATTATTATTATTAATTACAATATCTGTATGCGTAGGTTTGTGATAAATGGCAAATTTGTGTTTATATCTTAAGGAATTATTCCAATACACCTCAATTAAATTGTCTCAAATAGTTAACATAAAAACATCTTTCAATTCTTTAAAATTCGTTTTAAAATTACATTTCCTTCCTCTAAAAAACAGGGGAAGCGGTTTTTATTATCCGAAATGTGTAGATTATTTCTTTAAAAGCAAAAAGAAACAATTTAATTTTTGTTTGGTTAAATTAGATGGATAACGAGATTTTCTTAAAAAACCGAATTATGGGGGTCAATTTTGGGGGCTGTTTTTACCCTTCCAGTGGGGAATTTAGCTGATATAAAAAACACTATATATATACACAATTCCGTTTAAATTGACGATTGGCATTTGGGTAGTTTGAAATATTTTTCTGTTTCTTTCATTATTATGACTCATCCTGCTCCTTCTACAGTCCGTCAGTGAAATTTTTGACTACTGATGTTGTAACTGGGTTTTTAGTGGTGGATTAGGGGCTGATATTCTTTCTTTCCCTTAGTAAAATTGAAGTGAAATTTATTTTCGTGCTATATCTCGATTCTTTTTAATTATTTTATTGTTTTTGTTTGCATTTGTATTTAATAAAGAGCTTGTGTATGATTGGTTTTTAGGATCCATATTTTAGGCAAAGTTCCATTCTTCTAAGTTTTAATTCGTCTCTACGCGTGGTTTTTTTTTGGTGTTTGCCGACGCCGACGCCGTCGCCGTCGTTTTCCGACGCTCGAAAAAGTTTCGATCGCATAATGTATGAAGTTATTTATATGTTAACGAGGATATTTGACAGACGGTTGTGTAAAAGTGTGCGCATCATTGACGAAGGCCGCATACTTAATAATCATTGTATATTATAAGTGTAACAAATGATTAACAATAACGTTTTTGTTTTTATAGATGTCCGTGGTTTGAACAACTGAACATACTTACTTACTCTTTATTATTGATCTTGTAGAACGTTGTGTAGGTTATATCCCAGTAGGCCGATTTTGTGAGACGTCACACGGCAAGATCGTATACGGCGTATGCGGCCGAAGTCGGTCGGCGACAGCGTCGGTGTTAAATTCGGCAAGTTTTTCACGAAAAATCTGTTTGGAAAAAACGCAATTTACACGGTCGACTATAAAAATTAGTTTTGTCGATCGTTGTGTGCGAATGTCATCGTTTTAAATTCGAATCGGACGTATTATTCGGTCGACAAGTTTTACGCATGTCTTGAACGAGACCAGTCGCAGCGAGGTATCCACAGTAGCACATAGCCAGCGCTGTCGGTTACTATGGCGGTGCCTATCGCCTGTACTCGGTTTAGTGACAATTACGATTTAAAAGAGGAATTGGGCAAGTAAGTAGAAAAAACTTTTTTCATTTATTGAAACGCGTAAAATGTACTTTATCTTTCTATCTCTCTCTTATTTACACACTCGCGACACGGCCGTCAGACAACCAACGTGCCGCTGTCGCTACACGCGTGAATGTCTTTCCTCCGTAGGATTCATTCGATTGTAAATACGGCGCTGTCTCTCTCATTCGATCGTTCGTCGTCGCCTTAGCGCAAAAATATACCTATTACCTACCGCATCACCTACATTACCAAAATAAATCTATTTTTGTTAACGGCCGCCCGCAAAGAGTTCGTTCGTTATAATTATAATGCGGCCAGTGCGGAGCCCTGACACAGAAGAGAGCGGGAATATCTGGTGCATGTTTCTACATCTGCATTGCCAGAGAAAATCAATATACACTAGGCTCTGCCCTGTACGGATGACAGGTGGTTGTCCTGTCAAAATACCGATCCCATCCGTTTCCACCTGAAGAACTAGAACTAACCGTTCGGGAAAATCGCCAACAAATTTTACTTACATTATTAAGCATTATATTATATTAACAAAACCATTCTATGATTTAACATCCACTTATAAATATATTCTTATAATTTTTAACATAAAATTTTATCATAACTCCGGTCATATCTGATAGGTAGACAGTAATTTGTAGAAAATTTCTGTCCTATAAAATGCATTAAAAAACGATTTTTATAAAGAAAAACCAAAAACCAAGTCAAACTTTTTATTTCCCACTAAAATAGTTTTTCTTTTGGGAAAATGTTATAATATGATTTATCTATATCTGGATAACCGGTAAGACCTAGAAAATTGAAACTGACAAAATTCACCAAATTACAAATTTTCCTTTTATCGTTAATAGTTAACGCGAAAACAAAAGTAAACGTATTGGGATAATCATATTTTCTACATAATTGTGAAATTTTTTACAAATAAAAAATCTTTTGAAATTTACCTACTAATGTTAATGTTAGGGGGAAGAACAATCTACCATAGTTTTTCATAATATTCCTTATTATATGTATATACTCAGAAAAATTGTGGAAAAAGTAAATCAACCAAAATAGGCTTTTCCTCTTTCCCTTAGTAAATTAGTCGTTCAATTAGGTATAATATTCTTTTTGTGAAATATTATAATTCGTAGTAGTGTTTTATAATATATTCACCCAATTTTGTGAATATCTTTGAAAACTTAAACTCACAAATTAAATAAAATTGCCTAATAATAATGTCTTAAGGATTACCACAAACAATATTAATGTTTGGGGAAAGAACAATTAACCCTGATTTATTATAACATTCGTCACTATACTCGGAAAAATTGTGGAAATTTAAAAAGACCAAAAATTGTTTTTCCTCTTCTCATAAGCATCATCGCGAATAAAGCAAATTTAACGGATCAATGATTTCTTTTTTGTAAAATATTTTAATTCGTTTGATAACAATACTTGTGACCTTAATTACTTAATATTGATATTTGTTATTGTGAAAATTTTCGAAATTTTAGACACAAAATATTCATACAATTGTCTAATAATAATGTCCTTAAAGATTACCCAAACAGTATTAATGTAGGGGAAAGAACAATTAACATCGAGTTTTCATAACATTCGTCACTACCTATACTCGGAAAAATTTTGAAAATTTAGAAAAACCAGAAATATACATAAAATTGTCTTATAATGATTTAAAAATTACTATGAACAATATTAGTACTTGTAGAAAGAACAATATTCCATGGTTTTATAATTTATATATTTACCTAATTTTGGTATTTGTTATAAATAAAATCTTCGAAAACTCACAAAATATACATATACAATTATCCCATAATATGTCTAAAGGGCTATCATGAACAATACTGAGGTTTTTTGGAAGAACAATTAACTATAATTTTTCATAATAGTCGTTGCTATACCCGGAAAAATTGTGAAAATCTAAATTCACTTAAATTTGTTTTTCTCATTTTCATTCATCATTAAGCAAATTTAAAAGTTCATTAATCGTTTCGTTGTAAAATGTTAAAATTCATAAAAACTAAGGAAATTTAAATTGACAAAAAATGGCTTTTCTCGTTTCTCTTAACAATTATCGCGAATAAAAAACCTAAATGTTCAATGGTATCTTTTTTTTTAAATATTATAATTTTGATATTTTATTGTAAAATATTCTTAAATTTATAATTAAACTCACAAAACGTAGGCACGTACTTACCATACATAAAAAATTGTTCCTGAAGAATTATCGAAAACAAAAATTTTTGAACGATTTTTTGTAACATTCGTTACTACATCCGGAAAAATTGCAGAATTTGAAATCTTTTAAAAATGGAAATTACTGTTTCATTTAACCATTATTATTATTATTAAAAAACGAATCAAATGCTCAATGATAGTATATCTTTTCGTAAATTATTATTAAAAAGTCTTACATAATATACTTAGGAACCTACTTACTTAATTTTGAAAAGTGTAAACAAAATATACCTAAAATTGTCCTGTAATGTCTTGAGGATTACTATGGACAATATTAAGATTTCTAGTAAGAACAATTTGCCATGGTTTTTCATAACATTCGTACTATACCCGGAAAAATTGAGAAAATTTAAATTGACCGAAAATGGCATTTTCTCTTTTCTTTAACCATTATCGCGAATAAGTAAATAAAATGTTCAACGATATTATTTATTGTAAAATATTATAACTTTGATGGTACGTGTTATTGAGAAAATCTTCGAAAATTTATAATTACCTACTTAGACAAAGTAATAAATTGTACGTACATAAAATTGTTCCTTAAAAGTTATCGAAAACAAAAAATCTTTTGAAAATTACTAATCTCAATGTTTGTGGGAAGAAAAATTAACAACGATTTTTTTTATATCCAGAAAAATTGCAGACGTGTAAATTCACCAAAAATGCTTTTTGCTGTTTCTTTCAAGAATTGTCGTAAAAAAGGCAAATTAGGCGTATAATCAGTGTGTATCATTTTATAAAATGTTACTCGAACAATAGTATTATACATATATACCTATATAATATATATTTTATATATACAGGGTTACAGGTTACGTCGATCTAGATCCTTTAAGAGGTTCTAGTTTTCCTCAATTCTGACTGATTTGACTATGAAAGACCGTATCCCAAACTTAATCGTTTTCAGGTTATTGCACTTTTAAGGCTTTAAAAAAAAATTGCCGATTTTTTGGTCTATTGTCCCGTTTTTTAGGGTTCCGCACCTCAAAAGGAAAAAGTGGAACCCTTATAGGATCACTTCGTTGTCCGTCCCTTTTTATCAGGAACGCGTGGAGGTATCAAGCTAAAATTTATACCAAATACTCAGGTCTATTGTCCCTTGGAGCTGTGAAAAAATCAAACTTCTAAGCCAACGCAATCAAAAGATACAGCCGTTTATGCCGCAAATTTCCGCAAATTTTCGAATCAAAACCTACAGGGTACTTCCCGTGAACTCAGAATCTTGAAATTTGGTACAAAGCAACGTCTTATAGCACAGATAAAGGAAAAATTGCGAAAACCGTAAATTTTTAGTTACATCATGTAATAAAAATATTTTTAATAATTTTAAAGTTACTACCCCTTTCCTCAGGAACGCGTAGAGGTATTAAATTGAAATTCATATGAAATACTCAGGTCTATAATAGCTTTAAGCTGTAACAAAATCAATCTTCTATGTCAACGCAATCAAAAGAAACAGCAATTTAAGCCGCATATTTTCAAACTCGCAACTACTCGCAAGGGAATCAAAACCTAAAGGGTACTTCCAGTCGATTTAGAATCTTGAAGTTTGGCATGAAGCAATGTTTTATAGCACATATAAAGGAAAAATTCCGAAAACCTTAAATTTTTAGTTACATCACATATATACAGGTTTGTACGGAACCCTCGGTGCGCGAGTTCGACTCGCACTTGGCCGGTATTATTTTGTGTTTTGTGCCTTTAATGTATTTGTTTTTCCTATATTTATGTATAACATACGTCGCTATATTATTCTTAACACTACAATTACAGGTAACTGAACCAACTGGGTCGCAGTAGATGATTGATAGTTAAAAAAGATGATAAATTCGTAAAAAATAAATATTTTTTCCTTTTTAAATAGTCAAAGTCTATGACAGTTATGCTGCAGATGTGTTAAAAAATATCTATGGTTCTTTAGCTATCCAACAAGGTATAACAACCTAGGGTATTATCAGAAATCTTACATAAAAACTTTGATAAAATGCTTCCAGATAGTGGTAAAAAATAACGGTACTTAAGCGTCAAATTTATCACTTATTAGTCAGAAAACAAAATAAAACAATCCAAATAGGTACAAAATAACGTTTATTACTCTTTTTAAAGAAGTTTTACAATGTATGTTCCACATGTCCGCCTCTGTTTCGCACACATACTCTCATTCTGTGCCTTAAGAAACTTTTCGCTACACCAGTTCATTCTCTTCTTGTTTCGTTTGCCGCATCGATAATTTTCTGCCTCAAAACATCAACAGATGTAATTGGATTAATAAAATTATAGTCAAATCAGTCAGAAATGAGGGAAACTACAACAAAGGATCTAGCTCGACTTAACCTGTAACTCTGTATATTTATATAAAATTTGGTATGTGTTATTAAGAAAATCTTAAAAACATACACTTACAAATTAATACATAAAATTGTCCAAAAATATTTCTCATTTATTAATATTAATGCTCGTGCGAAGAACAATTAACCATGTTTTTTCATAACATTCCTTACTATACCCAAAAAAATTGTGGAAATTCAAATTCACTAAAAAATGCTTTTTCCCATTTCCCTTAATCATTTACACGAAAAAAGCAAATTTAAATGTTCTATGATGTTTTTTGTAAAATATTTTAATTCATACGATACTCCCTTATAACATATCTGTAAAATTACACTTATCTAATTTTGATGTCTTATTGTGAAAATTTTACAATTAAACATAAAGCATAAAATTGTGCTATAATATATCTTAAGCATTATCGTAAACAAAAGAAAAAATTATCTTAATGTTTGTAGGAAGAACAATTAACTATAATTTTGTTACTTTACTCGGAAAAATTGTGGAATTTCTCACTCGCACCAATTCATTAAAAACGTTTCTGTTTTACCTTTTTTTTAACAACAATCATAATTGAAGTTTATTTACTAAAAAGTTAAAATATGTGCCTACAATACATAAATATTTTTATTACCCCGTTTATGACATATTATTATCTTTTTGAGAGAGAAACACTATAACAATAAATGTTTATATCATAGAGAGTAAATACTGTTATACTCGGGAAATTGTGGAAAATTTATAAGTAGGTGTTCCGTAGCCATTATTGCACAAAAATATATATCAACTAAGTTAAAGGAAAAATCATTTAAATAAACTGGAAGTTGTTACTACATATAACTAATTTATGCGTCTGTTTTGAAGTTAATAAAAATAAATATTGTAATTATGTGTAAAATTTGGAGGACGCGTTCATAGAACACATTAAATAAAATAAAAAAAACACACCGCTATTCACCACTAAAAAATTTTTATACGAAAATGTGTTTGAATTGATAATGCTCACATGAAAAATGTGAAAATCTCGTGTTGACATAAATTTTTTCAGTACTGAGTCTTTTTCTATTATTTTATTATATATTAATTATATGTTAGAAGTATTAATTTTGTAATCTATACCAATATTATAAATGCGAAAGTCTCTGCCTGTGTATATGCTACACAATCACGCCTAAACTACTGAACCGATTTAAATGAAATTTGGTACAGAGATAGAGCCTAAGAAAGGACATAGGCCAATTTTTAATGCGAAAAAAGTGCTTTAAGGGGTTGAAATGGGGATGAAAGTTTGTATAGAAATCACGTGATTTTCAAAGCTAGAAGCTTGAAATTTTTTAGGCTTTTGATTAGATATAAATACGACATTCAAAGTTTACCCTAAAGGGGGTAAAAATAGAGGATGAAATTTTATGTGTGATGACGTCGGCAAGAAAGCTTACGGTCCAGAAAATAAAAATATAGAAGAAAAAAATTAAAAATGCTACCGAAAGTCACTATTCCACGCGGACGAAGTCGCGGGCACAGTTAGTAATCAATATGATCATACATGTACAATTATTTTATCATTATCATTTCAGGTTGATCTTTCGGAGTTTTTTGTATCTCAAAGGTAGCAGGTCGTTTCTGATGGTCTCACGTTTCGTTCAATGTCGTAAAGGGTCAGCGAAGGCTGTTTTAAAATTTCTAATTTCCAATATCTCGCTCTCCTTCATGTAGTCTCAATTTCTCCTCACAATATAGGTTGAGATCTGGATAACGTGCTGCTGGCCTAACGTAACTTAGGTAGCAGTTATAACTTTTCGTCTTAAATTAATACGACGAAGTTCAATATTATTCGTGACCGGACAATTAAATGAATAAAAACATTCACTGTCGGAAGAGTTTATTTAAAACGTAAATGTTAAACAATCACACACAAAAACAACAACGACGAAAAATACTAAGAACAACGGTAACAAATACAATAAAGAAAAAGAGCAAAAAAATACGAGATATAATGCAATCTAACTACTGCTGTGTCGACAAAGGGACCTCTTTATTAGGTACAAAAATGCAGATATCGGGGTACTACTATGAGAATTGATAGACCCAATACGGTCGTCTTTCTACCTGAACGGTAGCTGTGTTCCTTAATTTCAGCAAATTTGAAATTTTGGTAAATAACTACAGATTAATAAATATTTTAAGTATGAAAAAATGTATAAAGTTCAACAAAATGTTCATACCATCTCGGGTGATTGTTTCAGAGTTTTTGTTTCAGTAGTGTCATCTACTGACTTCAGATACTATCTATGTCATATGGGATCAGCCTTAACCTTTTCTTCCATTCTCAAACCCCGGTATCTATTTTTCTTCTTGTTATTTTCATTTCTCCTCACAATATGCCCATAAAATCATTTGTAGTCTCGATATTGGCATCTTTACCAATTTCAGGTTTTTTTTAAAGCTCTACCTCCAACTCGTGGGTATTTTTTTCAACCTCAGTCGCCATTACCTACTCTTCTTTGATGATTTTCGTTTCTCTATACATAACAGTCCTATACCACCTTACGGAGTTTATCTTCGATTTTAGTTACTTTGAAGATCATCTTCATGTTGTAATTTCCCCTTTTATTCATTCTAACGTAGGTAATAAAACACAACTGTTTAAGAGTTTAACAAAATTTTTTTTAATAAATCACGACGAATCGTTTCAGCTTACAAAGGCTTCATCAGGTGATGAAATGTACATAAACAAAAGTAAATAACAATTATCTATACAAATCATTAGGTGGGGGGGGGGAGAGGAATGTTTAATAGTTGTGAATTATTAATATTTACTTGGTCGTTGAGGATAAGTTTTTGATGATTATATTTGTTGATTTCAAAGGATTCCAGGAGATTTAATAGGTATCCCTTATTTTCTTGGTAAGGTGTTTGCCGTACTTAGATGTATTTTTATTCTTGGTAAAGGCATCTGAATGTTCCTTTATCTTTTCGGAAAACTTCCTTTCTGTTTGGCATATATACCTACACTTTTTGGCAACCCCCACAATTCAGCAAATAAGCTCCTGAACCCGATGTCTTATCAATTGGGCCTCTATTATTTTTAAGTAAATTTCCTAAAGTATTTTTAGATTTGAATTAAAAAAATTTTTGTTAAACTCTTAAACAGTTGTGATTTATTTCCTACATTATAATGGAGTTTAAACATATTAGTGGCTATTTAATTAAATAATTATTCATTCTAGTAATTCCTCATGTCCGTCGGAGCATTGTCACCCTACAGTGAGAAGTTTTTGGTCATCTACACTTTTCTTTAGTCAGACAACAGCCATACAGAAGGTCTTGCTATGCTGCTTATTTATAGAATGTACCTTTAGTTTTTAATATTATAGGGCCACAAGGTACCCCTGTCACGAAGTGTCGTTTTATTCAAGTTGTATATTATATTCTGTCAAATTTAGTCACAGTAGATTTCATCCCTTTTTTAGGGGATCTTTGAATTGTTGATAAATGGTTAAATGTGGTTCCAGAAAAGTTATAGTTAACTTGATCCTGTTTCCTTCGAAACCTTCTGCGGTGTGTCCATCAAATCCGTTTGTATCTGTTGGACGGTATCAAGCAATGTTCTTCGAAATTGATTCTACTATATATATCCTTTGTGAAACATTGAAAATATGTGGGTTCAGTAACGATTTTTAATGACAACCAGTCACCACTTGTTCCCTTTGGGATATCATCATATTTGTAAGCGGCTCAATGTAGATATCTGGAACAAATTCTTCTCTTCCCCATCGGTTATCTGGGAACTTAGTCAAAAACATTTTTGAGGTAGATGAAGGCGAAATAGAGGTCTTTCTTTATCAATTATTGTTTTTGCTAAAAGCATTTTCACCAACGGTATTAATACATTGGGGTGCCAGTTCCATTAGTAACACCACATAAATATCTACTTTCTTTGCCTATGTTACATAGTGCTCATATTTTTTCAAAATAATATTTCCCTTTAATTGTTTTTTATTTTATTACTTACATTTGTTTTAATTTAAATATGCAACGTGTTGACCAACTTGCAAAGTTCCGTTTGGAAGTAAAAGAGCACTATGTGGGTCAGTAGTAAAGAGTTAATTTTAACAGTAAGTTGGGAATAGGAAAGAAGATCAAGCAAGCGAGTATGAAGGGTTAGGGGGGTGCAGTGGGTGACCCCTATTACTCACCCTAATCTCCTACCCAAAGTCCCTGCCATTAACAACCGCTAGGTAATATTTTTAAGGCTTTGAAATTAATTTTTGAGTGTTATTTGTTTTGTAAGGTATCTTTTAATTCATTAAATCATTAAAAACACCATAAAAAATGTCTTTATTCGTTACATCTATAACCGTTATCCTAAAAACAGAAACATTAACGGTTTCAGACGTACTATACTCTTAAAATATTAATTATACGTTGTGAGAAAATAAATATAAAAACCATAATTTTGTAAAATACCTACATTTGTAAATATACACTTTTTACACTCAGTATATTTTTAAATAAACAATATGGATGCATGTATTAATTTACATATATACCATGAAATTACCTTTGAGATATATGTACTTATGTTATTATGGTGTGGTATGATCTTATTACATAACCCGGCGGCTGTGTGTGGTGGTGTGTGCGTGAATATGTAAATTTGCATTATTGTTATGAATTGTTAATAAGGCAATTAAAAACGCCAACCGTTAAATGTAATGCCCGCGAACCTTGTGTACAGATAATAAAAAACCACACGTGGTGCGAACAGTATTTCGTTATAGTGAGATCATCTTTTTTAGTTTAATGTAGGTACGAGTGTATTACATACATAATTACCACAATTGCAATGCCAGTGACACTTGGCATAACTAATTATGTATCTACATATATGAATGTACAGTTTTATTTTAATAATAATAACTGTTATTAACATACATAGTATGCATATTAAAGTGGTGTAGATCTATGGATGGGTGACAATATTGAGATAGGGGACAGGGGGCAACATTATATACATCGTGCAAGAGGTTTTATAGGGACAGACGTGGAGTTGAAAATTAAAATTAGGTTAAGTGGTGGTGTGAAGGAATTAAATATGGTAGGGGTTTATATAGAATACTAGAAAAGTGTTTTAAGGTTGGAGAGCCCGGGGAGAAAATAAAGAAGGATGTTAACATGTTATTATGTCCTTTCTCTCCCACTGCAACCACATGATCCTTAGCGTTCCAATAAATCATTCTTTAGTTAAGCACTAAGGGAAATGTGATCTATACAACTCAACAAAGTTTTAAATGAAGAATATTTTTATTGGATGACAAAGGCCAGACGGTAATGGTAGGAAAAGACAGCACGAACGAAGAAAACGTTTTCGTGAACGTATATTTCATTATCTCACTATCTACCCTTCACATTTCACTGGAAACAATGTTTTAGTGCTTCATAAGTTTGTCCTGAACTTGTCCTCCTCCTCCTTGCACCCCTCAAATGGAAGATCCTTTCTTAAAAAAAAATTAACTATCGGTCATAAAGATTGGAAGTTTTGCATAAGCTTATCCTGGACCTAGCTTGTTAATCTTGCACCCTTCAAATCGACGATGCTTTCGGAAATACTTTCCCTAACTGTCCGTGACAGTGATAGGAAATATTTTACAAAATTATACTGGACCTTCCTTGTCGTTCTTGCGCTCCTGAAATCGATGATCTTAATTTTTTTTCCTAATTGTCAGTGATGGGGATGGGGAATGTTTCATCAGCTAATCCTGGACCTCCCTTGTCCTCCTTGCACCCCCAAATCGACGATATTTTTTTAAATACTCCTAACTGTCCGTGATTGTGATGGGGAATGTTTCACAAAATTATCCTGAACCTCCTTGTCGTTTTTGCGCTCCTAAAATCGACGATCTTAATTTTTTTTCGTAATTGTCAATAATGGGGACGGAGAGAGTTTCAAGAGGTTATCCTTAACCTCCCTCGTCCTCCTTACACTATCAAACCGAAGTTTTCTTCTCAAAAACTATTCCTAACTGTTGATGTTGGGAATAGGGGTTTGATGTTTCTTTATCTACGCCACTGGTACCTAATATACAGGTAAAACCGGTTACATGTATAAATCGTTTCTTGATAAAAAATATATCTTCTGAATAGTATTGATGACGGGTATTATTAGCTGCGTAAAAACTGGCGTGTTTTTATGTTATCATAAATAGGTAAATGGAATATGTGTGTCAAAAATGAAGAATTTAAACGTTTTTTGACGTGATTTGGAGTGACTCCAAATACACAGCATCTATTTAACGGGACATTTTTTTAAATTCTAAAAAGTGCTGAAAAGTTTAAAGAACTTTTATCGCCTTTCCTCCATCAGATAGACAGGAAAATATTTTTTTTTAAACTTGTTTTGTAATAGGAAACTTGCTAGGCAAATATTTATTCGATTCGAAGGAAGTAAAGAAGGTTAACTTTTTTTTTCAACTGAAATAAATCCACCTGAAGCTATTTTTCTTTTTTTTATTTAACGAGGTACGTGATTTTGTTGAACTTCTTGTTGAAGTTAATTAATTATGGCTGATGCAGGATTTTGGTAGGTTGTTATCTAACAATAAGAACATTTGCATATTATCGTTATTTTTGTTATCTTTAGACTGGATTGTTATTTTGGACCTTGTAAATTACTAAGCACCAAATAAAAAATTAATAATATTTAGGTAGGTTTGTATCTATTGTAATGCACAAAAATGAACTTTATTCTTAGCATAGGTCGGTACATTTTACAACAAATGCAGAATTGTTTCATGTTTCTAATTTTTTTGGTTATATTGTTTATTTACGAATGTACGGGTTAATATTATTCGTTACGTGATAGTTGTAAAGTAATGCAAAGGCTTGGCAAGAAGCATTTGGCAGATGTTTTCTCAAAACATCTTTATCGTATAGTAGAACAGTCCGATGTCGATGAATTTATTCATTTTGTCAGCCACATACAAGTAAATATATGATATTTATTTTTTGACGGCTCTGATCTTCACTGAAATTGACATTTTTATATTTAGTTTTTAAGGTCTATGATATTTTACTGAAAATAAACGAATCCTGGAGTTGACATACGAAATACGACAAGTAAATAGCTCTATTGGTAAGATACGTAATTATGGATCTGATTTGTATCTCCGTCTCTAGCTAATGTTATCTAAAGATATATTTTTCTACCGGTTCCGGCTTTCCTAATTAGTTGGCTTATCGCAGTTGGTAAGATAATATCGAGTTAACATTACATCTAGTTGGATTAACATCTTAGGATTACAATAGGGCCATGAAACATAATCATATTTTCAAATATACAATCAGATTTCTAGATTAGCATTGACCTGTAGTATTGTTGCAATGTTAAAGCGATATAAATATGTTTTGTTTTTAATTCTAATTAATTTTCAGTATGTAAAATTTATCATATTATTTGGTGGAGAATTGGCATTGTAAGATTTATGCAAAGTTATCATCACATTATTTGGTTATGTTAGTTGGGATAGGTTAGGTAAGGTTAGAAAACTGAGACACATATTTGTTTACAGCTGTTGTCAGGTTGTTATGTGGCTTATATAGACTTCTTATGATTATTAATGAATAATTTTCAAGTCAACGCAACCTAAACTCTCCATGACCTAACCTAACGTTTAATCTTGCTTTTTGATGTGAAACATCTATAGCCGCGGGTAAACCGGATTGTTGGCGTGGCGATTGCATGCCGTTGCGACGCTCGCCATGCGCAAGCGCCTGTGCGATTCTCTTCCCACTCGGTTCGACGGTGTCGTTTACTGTAGTAAACTAGAAGATGGAAGTGGATTAATTATGATTGTTGTGTACATTTCACCTAATAAAATATTGAATGATATTTCATTTTTACATGAGAAATTATTTCCGTACAGTCACAGAGGTTCAATAATGTTTAAAACCAATAATGATAAAATACCATTGATTTTAGCTGGAGATTTTAATGTAAATTTTACTAAAGATGAATCAATGCCATTAAATACGTTCCTCCAAAAAGAATTTCAATTGCAAATTAACAACAATCCAAGAGAACCTACTACCAGATATGCAACAACAACAACAATAGATGCTGTATTTATTGGATGTCTTGATAATGTTATGTCCAATACTTTTGTAACGTACTTCAGTTATCCTCGACCAATTATTACAGTAATGCTGTCAGAGGCAACATCGAATCTAACTATTACTGAAATCATTACTGTCGCAACTTGAAATAAATTTTTGAATTTTTAATTTTTGTATTTAATAAAAATAAATGTTTATAAAAAAAATACCGGCCAAATGCGAGTCGAACTCGCGCACCGAGGGTTCCGTACAAACCTGTATATATGTGATGTAACTAAAAATTTAAGGTTTTTCGAATTTTTCCTTTATATGTGCTATAAAACATTGCTTCATGCCAAATTTCAAGATTCTAAATCGATTGGAAGTACCCTTTAGATTTTGATTCCCTTGCGAGAAGTTGTGAGTTTGAAAATATGCGACTTAAATTGCTGTTTCTTTTGATTGCGTTGACATAGAAGTTTGATTTTGTTACAGTTTAAAGGTATTATAGACCTGAGTATTTGATATGAATTTCAATTTAATACCTCTACGCGTTCACGAAGGAAAGGGGTAGTAACTTTAAAATTATTAAAAATATTATTATTATATTATGCAACTAAAAATTTAGTGTTTTCGCAAGTTTTCCTTTATCTGTGCTATAAGACGTTGCTTCGTACCAAATTTCAAGATTCTGAGTTCATGGGAAGTACCATGTAGGTTTTGATTCGAAAATTTGCGGAAATTTGCGGCATAAACGGCTGTATCTTTTGATTGCGTTGGCTTAGAAGTTTGATTTCTTCACAGCTCCAAGGAACAATAGACCTGAGTATTTGGTATAAATTTTAGCTTGATACCTCCACGCGTTCCTGAGAAAAAGGGTCCTGACAGACGGACGGACAACGAAGTGATCCTATAAGGGTTCCGATTTTTTCTTTTGAGGTGCGGACCCCTAAAAATAGTCATAATTTTGTGGAAAAAGTTCATAATATTTAATTTTTCCATTATGGCATATTTAGTTCCTGTCGTAATGTCGTATTGTCTTTCATGCATATTACTTGTGCAAACTCGATGTTTCACATCTGCCATGCGCCTCGTGACGGCCCACATTTTTTTTTCAAAGTATTCTGTTAAAAGTTAGATTATAGACAGTTTAGGATGCTTTGATTTGAAAAACACACGTAAGTCATACAGTTCACAATCTAGCGACAATTTACAATTTCGCGCGATAGTTTGTAAACGGACGTCGTTGACAATCTTACGGTAACGTATTCATATTTGAAAAATTATTTGCTAAACTACATTCTTAATTGCTGTCTGTGTTCTACAGTGCATGTAGACTAACTTTGCATTAGGTAATCTTACAATCGTAATTTACCACCAAATAATATGATAATTTTTACCTTCTGAAAATTAATTAGAATTAAAAACAAAACGTACCTACGCCGCTTTAACACTGTGAGAATGCTACAGGTCAATGTTAATCTAGAAATCTATATATATATTTGGAAATTAGATTGAATAGGAATAGGATTGTGTTTCATGGCCCTATTGTAATCCTAAGATGTTAATCCAACTAGAGTGATGTTAACTCGATATTAACTGCGATAAGCTAACTAATTAGGAAAGCGGGAACCAGTAGAAAAACATATCTTTATTCAATTAGTCAGAGACGGAGATACAATTCAGACCCATAATTACTTATTTTGCCAACACAGCTATTTACTTATCGTATTTCGTATGTCAACTCCAGGACTCGTTTATTTTTAGTAAAACATCATAGACTTTAAAAAGTAAATTTAAAAATGTATACGGACGCTGTTGACTATCTTACGGTAGCATTTATAAAAACGATTCAGAAAAAAATTATTAAGTAAATAGCAAGAAAAATGCAGTTTGTCAAAAAGATGTTATCTAGTATGAAAACAATTAGTTTTGTCGCCCAGATTTTCTATTTGAGTTTAAAACTTCGATAAGGATAATTAAAACTGATACAGTAGCCCGCTTTCTGATTGACCAAGAGCTTCTTTTGTGCAATTTGCCTAATTCGTTATTTTTTACCATATCTACCTTTTAAAATTTTTGGTAAAGTTTATCTGCAGCTGTATTTGAGACGGCTTCTTTAAAGTAATTACGTTTTGTTTCTTTTTATTTCAATGTATAGATTAGTCAGTTAATTCCCTTACTAATAAGAAATGTATCATTCAATTTAAATTTGTAATAGGTCTAAAAACAAAAAGAAAGTGATGCATAGTCAAAGAACTCAGATACTTCATGATGTTTATAAATTTATCAAATATTCGTATTTAAAAATAATATTGTATTTGAAAGAAATAAATTAACCAAATAACCCAATATAAAAACTTTATATTTCTTTGTTGAAATTTTTCTAATATCTGTGGGTTTAAGGGTTACTATTGGGAAATTGTAAAATATGATAAATAATTAAAACTGAGTTTTCGATGTAATGATAATGGCTTAATAAGCCGAAACAAAATGCAAGAATTTCTTATTAAATATTTTGTAAAACCGTAGGCATTGTTTTTTGTTGTACAAGCAGAGTATATTTTAGTTTTTAAACTAACTAAATTTTTAAGTGTAATATTTTTAAAAACTTTAAATTGCTTTTATTGGACCTATATAATATTTTATTATTTACATGAAAAGACAGCTGAAAGTATTTGTACGAATTTTCCAATTTATTCAATGTTTTCTAAATGTACAATAGAAACATGTTTCGAGGCTCATAAGTTATTGAAATACATTAGGGTCAGGTGGGTAATTGTGAACGATTTTGGAAGTTTGACTTTTGAAGCTCGATGTATCTTAGATGAAGATTACGTGTAAGTTTAGGCGACTATATGAGTAATTTAAGTCCTTGTTTGGTTTTAAGTGAGTTTCTGTTAAATATGAAAATTCGGATTTTTTGCATCTCACTTATTAACGCAGTTGAAAACTTAGGGGTAAATGTGAACAATCATCTTGTTTGTACTGGCTTTATAAAAGTTTTTAAAGGGGCAAAAGTGAATAATTCGCTTTCAACCGTGAATTAAAATGAAAATTATATTTATAAAGTCGTGTTCACAATTACTCCAAAAATTATATATTATATAGAAATATTTTCACTTTTTAACATAAAAGATTGCGAGACCTCCTTTGCTGTTTAGCGCGCTAAAGCATCCAACCGTTCTAAGTCAACACCACAGTCTATAATTTCCATTAGTTGGAATAATCAAGAGTCCTATTTCATCGAAATAAAGAGCCTGTTTACAATTACCCCACCTGACCCTATATGTAGAAATTATGAAGATGTACATACAAAGTCTTTCTACCAAAAAAAATTTAATTTTCTTGATAGAAGTTCAGCATAATCTAATCTTTCAAGAGGGGGGTCATTGAAGATCTCACATCAGCCTTTTATGTCAATAAATAGATGTAATATTTTTATTCAATTAGATATTTTCTTTATTTGAAGGGGCGCTGTCACTACACATACAAATTACAAAATCTCACTGAGGGGCCTCTCATAAAATAGCATAGGCTAAATTTCTCTAATTTTGATCCCTTCGCCACGCTGCGTCACCCCCTGTAAATATTAATTTACGAAAGCTAGACCTCTCCTATAAATAGTTCAGTTCGATTAATAGCACACAAATATTGATTAAAAAATGTTAACTACCTTCAATAAATCGATAAATATCTAAAATAAAAGGCAAATGTTTGGTGAACTGAGAACGTCACCTTAAAATAAACTTCCCTCTACACTTGTTACATTAAGCGATACTCCCCCTCCTCCAAGGGGAATGAAGAACGATACCTCACACAATCAAAACTCGTCATCTTTGTATGTTATTATATTACTTTTTTCATTTTTGAAAAACTAAGTCCTTGTTATTTTTACACTTAAGAGCAAATAGAACATGTAATAAGCGAAATAATAAGTAAATGTGTTAATTTGTAATAAATATTTAAATAGAAATACGTTTCATTACTACTACTTAAATTAGGTAACTAAACAATGTTCCTAATAGATTAGGCAAATATGGTTTGTGTTTTGTACAATCATGTAATAATGTTATCTTAACAATTTATTAAACAACCTCTTTATATTTGTAAAAAATAAAAAAGTGCTAGAAGTGTATAAGTAGTGTTATTAAAAAGACTAACTAATAATAATAATCAAATAATGGTTTTCTCGTGAATAATAGCTGCAAAACTGCAGGTAACACAATTTTTTTTAAATCATTTTTAATATAATGGTACAAAATACAAATAAATCATAAAGTAAGTGCTAACACATCTTTGGAACAGATAATCGCAAAGAGAAAAGTAGGGACTGTAAGGAGGGTGCTCAGTGGAGTTTTTTTCAAAAATTAATATGGCTATGTAGTAGAATCTTTTCTTATCATTACAACATTCATATTTCTGATTTACAGATGACCTCTGTCAGTCTTGTAGTCATGTTTTTATTTTCCAAAATGGAATCCCACACCTTCACTCCGTGCTATACAATTTTACCCTGTACTTGTATAAATCAAATACGCAATTTTAGTTACCATACTCCTCCGAAACGGCTTGACCGATTTTTATGAAATTTTATATGCATATTCAATAGGTCTGAGAATCGGGAACTATCTATTTTTCATACCCCTAAGTGATAAGGGTCCACCCCTAACCTTTTTTAATTTTTTGGACAAAATTTTTTATTTTTATTTTTTTATGATTTGGCATTAAAAAATACATATAACCCTTAATTTTCACCCTTCTACCACCAACCCCCATTTTTTAATAGCGATATTAGTACTTTACTAATATTCAACTCTCAGTGGTCGATAACTGATCAATTATTATCAATCGATTAGTCATCCCCGCCAGGCGTCTACAACTAATGTCACTATTCACCCAGCAAACAGCACGGGGTGGGGATGAGAATGAAGCTGATTTTTTTAGAATGTTACCGGGAGTTCAAATAAGTTGTAAGAAGTAAAAGAATGTTTTATTATAACATTTCAGAATGATTTGGTAATGTTAAAGAATGTTTCAGAATCTTGAAGATCATTCAAGAATGTTAAAAAAAGTTAGAGAATGTTTTGAATCATTATGGGATGTTCTGAATAGTTCTAAATTCGCGAATATTCTAGAATGTTCCATCAAACGTGTAATATATTCTTACCCGGGCAACGCCGGGTATTGCTGCTAATATTAATCTAAATATAATCACATTTTACTATCCCATGTAAAATATTATTCTCCTCTTGTTGAAAGACAAATTTCCTGTTCTATTTGCTACTGATTTTCTATCAATAATCAAGGAACTCAACTAGCACAGATATTACTCGACTTTAGATACTCAAAATTGATAGAAAGTGCACATTCGTGATTAATAACCATTTCCGAAATAATTTAATCAAATATATTGCGTTAGATAATTCTTTGACATTGAAGTTATGGATCTTTCAAATGTGTCGTAAGTTACATTGATTCTAGAAAACATTTTGTGACTCTCATTTTCTACTAGACTTTACCATTGTACTTAACAACGTTTTTCCCCCAACATGCGTCCACACCCTCGTTAAAATTCGTGGGAAACTTCGTGATGCTACGTTCCGCAAGGGATTCAGTGTTGCCAGAGGTGTAGGAACAATTGTACCAACTCACATATTGAAATTGTACTAGATTTTAAACTTTTGTACAAAAACAAAAAATTTCTTATTTTTACCTTATAGTACGAGATCCGGATCTTAAACTATTATTACTACAAATAAAACTAAAAAACCTCTAAAATTAGTGTTTATTATGTTACAAGCAATGTATGTTTTACAATACAAAAATACTAAGAACAAAATTTTATTTATAAATGATATCCTTTTTTAATAAGGATTGGGAAGGCTTTCACTCGAGGTATATATATTTGCGTGTATAGATTTTTATTGAACTAGACGAAATGTACTAGAAATATGAAAAATGTACTTTTGTATAAACGGTTTGAAAATGTACCAGATTCGTACAATTGTACTTACTCTGGCAACGCTGAAGGGATTACAAAATCGCTTGTGTTGTAAGCCCCTAAAGTATGAGTCTCCTACCTATATCCTCTTCCCATATTATAAACTTACTGTTATTATTTGACAGATTCCGTATTATTGCAAATTTATTCATTACTAAAGGCCTTACAGTAATCTTCCGAAGTCGTCTTATCCCCATCGAGTCCTTGAATTTCATTTTTGGTACCTAAGTATAATTTTTTTGGTTGTTCTCGCTGGTTTAAATTACGTAAATGTGGAGCTTATCTATATAGGAAAAAAATAAATGATTTTGTAGTCTTACGGATGAATTTGGAGAACATGTCGACTCTAATTAAAGAAAGTCGACATTTTCTTTATGCCTTTGACGATAACGTACGTTTATATGTACATTATTTTAATAGGCTTTTGTTTTTGTTTTTCCATAATTCGGATTCTAGCATTTTTTTTATAATTGTATTCGTAATGTTTGACATTCCCAGTAAATTTATCTGTACCGTATTTATTTTTAGGTGATATTCGTTAATTAAGTGAGCTGAAAATAAAGGGAGAGGGATCCAGAAAAATCTCACCAAATCTCATTCAAATATAATGAAAGATCATTGAAAATGTCACATTAACTTTTTATATAAAAAAATATTTTAGGGTTAATCTCTTCTGAGAAGGGGGGTTAAGTGTCACTAAGAAAAATGGAGTCCAAATCAAAAGAAAAACAGCTCACATAATTAATAGAAATTCCCGTAACTTAATGTTTAGTAATTTACATGGTTTACTTTTAAGAATTGAAGATGTTGCAATTGATTACTTGTTGTCATTCAAGATACTTACCACTGCGTTAAATTGTAAATTTTAAGCCAAATCATAGTTTCTTGTACATATGCATATAATTCAGATGTCTACATTTATGGATAATCAGTAGTGGAGTAATTGAGAGTAGAACGTGAGGAATTTGGGCTCACGATTCAGGGTGACCTACAAAGAAAAAAAGTAATTATATTTATTAATTATTATGAAATATATACAGGGCTTTTCAAGTTGATGGGCTATTAGAAGTATATCAATTAGTAGAAGGAATTCAAATCTAAAATTTGGGCTCATTTGGTTATTGTTTATGCCGCTTCTTTTAAAAATATTTTCAAGTTCGATTTACATCCGGTTATACCGGAAGTCGATACCAACTTTGTTATTTTAAATGGAATGGTATATTTTTTACGCTGAATTCGAATAAAACGTGTAATTCTAAGGTAAGTTTGATAACCAACTTGTACACCTATGACGATCGGTTTCTGACTTAATTTCATTTATAGAAAAAAAATTGCTACCGCAACCCAAATTGTTAAAGATCACAACTTTCACAAAATACGACTCAGACTGTTGAAATTTTTACAAAGAATAGCTGCTAACGCCTTGATAAAATTGAACTATAGGTATTATTTATACAGGACGTTCCAAATAAAATTCTAAAGTTTAAAAACTTTAAACAGGAATAACTTCGCTTTTTCAATTTAATATTTTCAATTGATTCCTTCTTTTTATCCTCTTTCGATTCATATAGATACTCCCTACTGTTTTATTTGAAAAATTTTGAGTAATTTTGAATTTTTAAAATATAGATATTAATTTTGGCGTAATAACAGTGTGCCATGGACAATTGACAACTAACGACAATCAAAGCAAAATCGCAGTAAAACCCCTTTTTTATTGCTTAATTTATGTTGGGGAGATGTTCGAGACAAAAGTTTAATATAAATACATACTTCAATTGAAGTTTTCGTTTTTGATTATTTTTTGTAATAGAAATTTATCGAAAAGGCGATTTTTAGCTTTATTTTGCATTGATTGCCGTTAGTTGTCATTTTTCCAAGGCACACCTTATTGTGCGGAAAATATTAAAATTAGCTATTTTAAGTATGTAATAATTCAAAATTACTCGAAAATTTTCAAATAAAACAGTATCCATATAGATCGAAAAAGGATAAAAACAGGAATCGATTGAGAAAATAAAAAATAGTAGGTGCCATTTGAAAAAGCGAAGTTATTCCTGTTTAAAGTTTTTAAACTTTAGAATTTTATTTGGAACGTCCTGTATAAATTATTTAGTTCAATTTTGTCAAAGCGTAAGGACTAATATTCAGCTATTACTAGTAAAAATTTCAACAGTCTTAGTATTTTGTGGAAGTTGTAGTTTTTTATAATTAGAGTTGCCGTAACGATTTTTTTTCTATAAATTAAATTAACTCTGAAATCGATCGTCATAGGTGTACACGTTGGTTATCAAACTTACCTTAGAATTACACGTTTTATTCGAATTCAGCGTAAAAAGAATAGCATTCTATTTAAAATAACGAAGTTGGTGTCGTTTTCCGGTATAACCGGATGTAAATCGAACTTGAAAATATTTTCAAGTTTCAGAATTGAATTCCTTCTACTAATTCATATACTTCTAATAGCTCATCAACTTGAAAAACCCTGTATAATTAAAGTCTATAGGGTCCTGGCGACACAAAATGGCAATGTCCCTATTCGTGCATGTTTTTCTTTCTTATTTTTTATCGCAGAGGGAGTGATATTGATATACGGTATTTTTGATTCACTATATAAATTTATACAATACATATGTATGTTTATTCTTTCATGAAATAGATACCTACTATTGAAGTTATCCTTAATGGATTTAATTAAGTTTCCCATACCTACAAACAAAGCAACTTACAAATTAGGAACTCATAGTTGTTTGCGCTCCTAATGGCTTCCAAATTTGCGCATAATTTGTTTAATTACAGAGCACGTTTACTTTATATATGTCATGTCAAGGTATGTTACCAGAGTTTATTTACGTTACTTTGTACGTCGTAAAAAAATATTATCATGAGAAATACAAAAATGAGATGAAATTCGTATCTTTTTTGTAGATATAGGAAAAATTGTAACGTCATGAGCCTGTCTGTTGACCGATAACATATTGTTATCTTTAAAATAATCCTTAGTAAGTATAAACTAGAAGAATAAGACAAATATATATCTAGTAAAAAGTTTTCTTTTTTTTGGGATCGCTGAGATCAATGTAGGCTTTTATATAAATAGAAGCAACTTCTATTTTGAATAAGAAAAATTTCCTGTGTTAGCCCTTTTTTACTTCCGAGAGAAAACGAGAGGATAACAGAAACAAGGATTTTCTCAATTCCTTCGTGGATGTTGACCTCTATTTGATTGATGGTTTAATAAATATTGGTTATTTTTTGAACTATAAAAAGTAATCGATTTTTTTTTACTCGTTGGTAACAAACAAATCTATCCTTAAATACGCCAATTTCTCATCTATATTGAGGCAATGTGAGTAAAGAAAATTTTGGAAAAATTATTAACAAAGTAAATGTCTAGTGATTTTTGGAATTTCTTTGAATAAAACACAAAAAAGCTTTTTGTACAATAGACATCAAGTTTATTAAAAGCTAGCAATACGTGTTCGCTTTGTGGGACATTTTACATGTAAATATTGTTATTTCGAACTGTATACACGTTACTTACTCTGTTAGAAATAATTTTTAGATTCGACAATCACACTATCACTCTAATATTATAAAAGCGAAAGTTTGTGAGTGTGTATGTTTGTTACTTCTTCATGTCTAAACGGCTGGAGCGATTTTAATAAAATTTGGTATGGAGTTAGCTGACACCCTGGATTAACACATAGGCTACGTTTTAATGCGGGAAAATATCTTATTCCCATGGGAAAATCGATGAAAATGAATTCGCGGAATATTATAAATGCTAAAGTAACTCTGTCTGTATGCTACACAATCTCGCCTAAAATTTACTGAACCGATTTAAATGAAATTTGGTACAGAGATAGTCTAGAGCCTGATAAAGGACATAGGTTACTTTTTAATGCGAAAAAAGGGTTGTAAGGGGTTGAAATAGGAAAGTTTGTGCGGAAGTTTTGTAATTTTTAAAGATAGAAGCTTGAAACTTATTTTTTAGGCTTTTGATTAGATATAAATAAATACGACATTTAAAGTTTGTAAAAATTTTACCCTAAAGAGGGCAAAAATAAGGAATGAAAGTTTTTGTGTAATGACGTCGGCAAAAAAGCTTACGGCCCAGAAAATAAAAATCTAGAAGAAAAAAATTTTAAATGCTGCCGTAAGTCACTATTCCACGCGGGCGAAGTCGCGGGCATAGCTAGTATTTAATAAGTAATCAAATGTTTATCCTTTAGGTATTCATTTACATTTACCTGTTATCTAATAAGAGCTTAAACCGCCGACTTCCATCGATAGTCATATCTATTGCTGGACAATTTTATTTTTCATGAGAAATACCCCAAATTGTATTTTCAACACTTATTTGTTAAACGTTAATAACGATACCGAATATAATATATCAAAGTCGGTATTAAACATCTGTGAAACAATTATCAGGTATAATCTGTTCATAAATGTATTTATTATAAGGTTACTCTTTCCTGTGTCACAGAAGTCTTTTTTTCAGGAATTTCTCTAATAAATTTAACTACTGCTACGAACTCTCATACAAAACCTATGAACGTATAAATGAGCACAGATTGTAACGTTATTAGATGTAAAATATCGACATTATTTAAATCATGAGATGTTTATCTTTCTAGTTTTTATTTATACTTAGTTGTAACATAGTAGGTCTTGCAATCTATCAGATCAATACTAATACCATGGTTTAATTTTCTCATTTCCGTTTGCCCTTTCCATCAATTTTTCGCAAAACTGTATCCGTCTTGCTCAGTTTTCTGAAAAAAAGAAACAAAATTCTTGAGTAGTTTGCAATTTGTAGCATTTGAACTTATTTCGGTTTAAAATATTCCCAATAGTTTGAAGTTCAATATAAACTTCACCAGGGGCAACTATTCCGGTGAAAGTTAACTTTTCTTAAACTACAACGGTATAGCGGTTACGCGAAGTTCTTTTTTTTTTCGTACTATAGTTGAACAAGTTGGACATTCATCTTTGTCTGAATGCGTACTAAAAATAAAATTGTAACCATTTGTATCCAAAAAGGAGAGAACGATGACTGGACTATTGTCATTAACATAGCGAATTTTATATGGTTTCTTTTAAACATTTAGTCAAAATTTACAAACTAAGCAACACTCAAAATTAATTATAATTTCACCTGCCTTATATCCAACAGCCTGCCTGGGGAGTTGAAAATGGCAGGGACTTTTATATCGTAGGTATTTGAGTAAGCGATGGCGGTCACCCGCTACACTACCCTAACTATGTTTAAGGTCCGTGTGGTGATTCAACATGCCGCATATCAAAGTGAGAACAAATGTGATTAATATAATAAAATTAGACAATTAAATAAAAGCATAATTAGAAAAATATTAGTACTATGTGATACTATTCAATAGTTTGTTCCTTTTCGTTCAAGTTTTTAAACTTTTAACGTATATTTTAAAGGTGTCCTTAGTTTTGAAAAGCCACTAGAAACCAGTTTCAACACTCTTCACAGACGAGATGGTTCGAAACTTATCGATAAGTGGATATTGATGCTACTAGCTTATTTCGGCAAAGCAGGGGTGCATATAAGTTCCAGAGGAACTTCGCAATATTTTAATGGAACTACTTTGTGGAAGGAATTATTCTTAACATTTTACAAGGATGTATATTGTTATCTGGAAAGAGGTTTTGCGTTACTTCGTTCGCCACAATACACCTGAGTATTGTAGCTCGTTTAATAGTTTATTTTTGTTGAAGGTGTGCTATTTTCTCGAGCAATAAACGTAATCGAAAGCTGAGGATATTGTATTAGTTATGTAGAGGTTGAATTCACCGAGCAATTCTTGCTAGTAAAACGGCCATGAATTTTTAGTTCCATTACCTACATCTTACGCTTCGGGAACCTGTAATTCCGGCCGCTATTCTAACTATTTTCGGTATTCACAAAGCTGCACGAACAAGTTTTCGTATTTGAAAGCGTACTGCTGGTAGTGGAATTGTGTCCCAGTTTACCGAGGCAAATGCTTTCGAAATTGTTCCGGACGCATTTATTTACTTTTATAGCGTCTGCTTTATGGCAATTGCCAATATTTTGGATGTTCCGTGCCAGCGGCGTCCGGATAATCCTTTGGGGTATACTACAGTACCTTATTAACGAAATAACTGCAGGGGAAGCCCCCTATAACGAAACTGAGAAACTAATCACATTCTAGGAGGAGTCTTAAATTCCATAACCTGATTTATCCGATACAAAGTGAATAGAATGTTAGTTTGATAAAAATAGGCTTCCACCCCCGATGCTATTGCCGTCGTCCCCTACGTTAAAACTCTTCTTTAGTGTTCCTCAAACTCATCTTTACCTCCCTCTACTTGTTTGACTGATAGCCACTTCCTATACACAATTAGAATGTACCCCATTTTAAATTCTTAACTACACCCCTGCGCTTTTAACTATTATACTATCCAAAGCCATCATCATACCCCTATCTATCAACCCCCTATACATCGAAACTGAAACTATACATTCTAGGAGGATCTTAAATTCCATACTGATTATTCGATACAAAGCATAGAACGTTAGTTTGATAAAAAAGGCTTCCACCCCCATGCTATGCGTCTCCCCTACTTAAAACTCTCTTAGTGTTCCCAAACTTATTTACCTCCCTCACTTTTGACTGATAGCACTCCTATACACAATTGAATGTACCCCATTTTAAATTCTTAACTACACCCCTGCCTCAACTAGAAATACTTTAAAGCCATCATCATACCCCTATTATTCTCCACACCCCTCAGTCTGAGAGCGAGGAGGTACCCAAAATTGGACGAAACTGAGAAACTGATGACATTCTAGGAGGAGTCTTAAATTCCATTATCTGACTTATTCGATACAAAGCAAGTAGAACGTTAGTTTGATACAAAAAGGCTTCCACCCCCTATGCTATAGCCGTTCTCCCCTACATTAAAACTCCTCGTTAGTGTTCCACAAACTTATGTTTACCTCCCTCCACTTCTTCGACTGATAGTCACCTCCTATACACAATTGGAATGTACCCCATTTTAAATTCTTAACTACACCCCCTGCGCCTCCAACTAGAAATACTCTTTAAAGCCATCATCATACCCCTATCTATTCTCCTACACCCCCCTCCAGTCTGAGAGCGAGGAGGTACCCAAAATTGGACGAAACTGAGAAACTGATGACATTCTAGGAGGAGTCTTAAATTCCATTATCTGACTTATTCGATACAAAGCAAGTAGAACGTTAGTTTGATACAAAAAGGCTTCCACCCCCTATGCTATAGCCGTTCTCCCCTACATTAAAACTCCTCGTTAGTGTTCCACAAACTTATGTTTACCTCCCTCCACTTCTTCGACTGATAGTCACCTCCTATACACAATTGGAATGTACCCCATTTTAAATTCTTAACTACACCCCCTGCGCCTCCAACTAGAAATACTCTTTAAAGCCATCATCATACCCCTATCTATTCTCCTACACCCCCCTCCAGTCTGAGAGCAAGGAGGTACCCAAAATTGGACGAAACTGAGAAACTGATGACATTCTAGGAGGAGTCTTAAATTCCATTATCTGACTTATTCGATACAAAGCAAGTAGAACGTTAGTTTGATACAAAAAGGCTTCCACCCCCTATGCTATAGCCGTTCTCCCCTACATTAAAACTCCTCGTTAGTGTTCCACAAACTTATGTTTACCTCCCTCCACTTCTTCGACTGATAGTCACCTCCTATACACAATTGGAATGTACCCCATTTTAAATTCTTAACTACACCCCCTGCGCCTCCAACTAGAAATACTCTTTAAAGCCATCATCATACCCCTATCTATTCTCCTACACCCCCCTCCAGTCTGAGAGCGAGGAGGTACCCAAAATTGGACGAAACTGAGAAACTGATGACATTCTAGGAGGAGTCTTAAATTCCATTATCTGACTCATTCGATACAAAGCAAGTAGAACGTTAGTTTGATACAAAAAGGCTTCCACCCCCTATGCTATAGCCGTCCTCTCCTACATTAAAACTCCTCTTTAGTGTTCCACAAACTTATTTTTACCTCCCTCTACTTCTTCGACTGATAGTCAACTCCTATACACAATTAGAATGTACCCCATTTTAAATTATTAACTACACCCCTTGCGTCTCCAACTAAAAATACTTTTCTATCTATCTATCTATCTATTTCCCAACACACCCCTTTTCAGCCAAAATTGTACGTTTATGTAAAACACTCGAAAGGTTTTTTTAACTCCGTTTACTATGGCACATAACTTTTAATTAACATTTAACAAACTGTTAATTAGGATTTACTTTTATGTCAACTTAAAAATAAGTACCTATTGGCCAAGTAAACAGATAACTGTATTTATAGGAGTACTAATAAGATTGTTGGTTCGTGTACATCTAATGCTTTCACGATAGATGGCGTGTCAATGTGGTTTTCCAAGAAAACGTTCCAGTTTTAGCATTTTAGTTATAAAAGCTACACGAAATTAAAGTTTGATGTGATCTAGGACGTAACGTTTATTTGCGTAAAGCTCATAAACTGTTGGCCCCAAGCGTTTACGTCACACTATGATATTAAATTGCTTTCTAGTCCATTTGATTTGCTTTAAAATTTTTATATTTTTTTTTTAATTTCTCATAAATAATATTAATCTTAGTTAGTATAAGTAGTATCTTATTATAAGGTCGATTTGAATGTTGAATGCCGAAAATCCAAATAACGTAGGTACACGTATTAAGTTAATGGGCATTATAAAAAGACATTCTGGACGGTAGCTCGTTACCACTTTATGATCCATTACAGTAAATACACGTCGAAATTGAGTTCTCTCTCGCTCGCCAGGTCTCGTCGTCTCTATTCATAGAGTAAATATACCGGTGCACAAAAATAATTCCCGATTTAATAATCCAAAGAAAATCGTCTTGCATTGCGCCGCGCGTTTCGTAGAATTTAGAGAAATAAAATCTAATTTTACCTTTGACGGACATAAAATGAGCGGTCACACGCTTGCTTTTCATCATTCTGTATAAAATGTAAAATATTTACGTGATGCTTGCTAAACATCATTAGTACGCCGTTGATAAACTAGTAGAAAAATTTATAGTTTCACGGTAGAGTTTTTCTTGTAAACTAACTACTTAACATACGTATGCACGAGGTTTCAAAAATATTTTGATTTGGTTTTCTATAGTTAGAGTCGGAAAATAAAAAAAAGGTGTCTTCAGAAAACCACCAATGCACGAAAGATTATATGTACATAATTAATTACCTACTTCATTAGATAAGGTTTGTTTTATTTTTGGTAACATATGGCTAGATCTAAATCCGGAAACAATTTTTGGGGTGACGCAATGTTTTTCCTTTTCCACCACCTAATTCATGAGTCGCCAAATTTTTTTGATCATCGACCCCTATAAATTTTTGGAAATCTCCATCGACCCCCATAGAAATAATTTTCTGTTAATTAAAATAAAACTTTATTAGATACTGTGTTGTACATTTATTTTATGATTTTAAACATTTATTAAATTAATGGTACATTATAGTTTTATAAAAAATATATTGATGAAATTTAAATACCTTAATATGTATTTATTAAATAATAAGTAATTTTAAATAAGTAGAAATAATAAGTAAAGTAACTACAGATTTAGTCCGGTCAAATTAGACCAAAAAATAAGAGTAAAGCTACATAAATTCCCACCAAGCTGAAAATCAGTGAGATTGTTTAAAATATGATTAAAAATAAAATTTGAAAGTTCCCCATCTTTCCCATGTATGGAAAAAAAATTATTCAAGGTTAAAGGTCAAAAAAAGTAGTTTTTCGCGATTTTCAGCAAAACGGTAAGTTTTATCATAAAATTATCTATAAAATATGTATCTTTAAAATACCCTAAAATAAGCTATGTGACAAATAAATCCCCAAGAACTAGAAAATATTTAGTGCAAATAGAAAAAATATTGTAGAGGAAAATTTTTCCCCAGAAGAATTCCCCTGAAAAATATATCCCCAAAAATACCCCAGAGGAAAAAAAATCCCCTATTTTTTGGGGAAAATCCCCTAATCTGGCAACCCTGGGACTAACAATATTTTATTTATTGGGCACACTGACATAAAGCAGGTATAAGACCCTAGCCACGCATACAATTGAACAGGAGACAGATGTTATCTCGAGGTTACACTGGCGTATAAAATAAGGGGCTGGGTTTATTTTACCTGATATCTCAAAAACGGTGGCTCTTAGAAAAAAAAATATTGATACATATTCTATAGATAATTTTATGATCTACAATTTTTGTCTGGAGTATTTTTATGATTAAACTTACCGTTTTGCTGAAAATCGCGAAAAACTCATTTTTTTGACCTTTGACCTTGAATAAAAATTTTTTCCATACAAGGGAAAGATGGGGAACTTTCAAATTTTATTTTTAATCATATTTTAAACTATTTTACTGATTTTCAGCTTGGTGGGAATTTATGTAGCTTCGAATGTCTAAATTGACCGGACTAATTTATTGCTTCTTAATCAATGAGATGGGTGTGCCTTGTTTTTTTGCAAGGTTCGCTATATTGGGTTTAAAATTGGTCAATTCTAATCTTAAATCCCATCGAAACTCCACATTTAATTTATTTCTGTACTTAGTTGAGATTGAATTTACGTGACTGAAACTGGCTTAAACCATATAGGAACTTAGAAATGCTAGCAAAAATGGTTCAGCAATTTTGTAGTTTTACATATTTTTCATTGTATTTATACATACTCAATTAGATATGTGCAATTTGCGTATTAAGAACTGTTTTTCTTCGACCCCCAATCGACCCTTCCGATTCAGATCAACCCCCGCTTTTGTTAAATAGACCCCTGGGGGTCTATATAGAACACTTTGGCGATCTCTGACCTAAATCTACCTTGATACGGGCCTTATTTTGGTAATATTAATTATAAATAATGTAAATATATTTTCTGTTTTTTGATTTTTCATATTAACGAGAATTTTAATGATTAATTGATTAAAGGTTGGTTTACGCTGCACCGCAACTCATGTCCGTACCACAATTATAATATACATATAAATACCTGATCTAGGCTGTGCTAAAATAGTACAATGTTGGATCTAGCACAAAACTGCTATATGCTAAAAACTATACTAACTTCCGGCTGGCGTGCCGGATCATTAAAAAAAAAACATATCCACATTGCAGCTTCGTGGGATGGACGAGTATCACTCGAGGCACGGATATGGAATGTTGTAGTGTGAATAATTTTATAAAAAATAACTTCCTCTATGATAAAAACTTAAACTTAAGGAAGGTTCACGCTACACCGTTGTGAAGTCGACCTATATCCATGCGGAAACCATTTTTTTTTAAAAACTACTTTTATGTTCGGAAATACGTTTTTGAAAATTTCTTCCTGTTTGTCCAATATATACTTTTGTAAGTTCCATAAGTTAATTAGACGACACAACACTTCATCATCTTTTGGTATCTAGGTTGTGTAAGCATCCAGTTTTTTGATTTCTTGATGCTACAATCTATTTCACGTCATATGTATCTATGTTTACGAAATAACAATAATGTTAATTTGATTGTTTTAAAAAGTTTAAAATAATTGTATAATAAGTACGTGTCGTCCTAGGCTCAGTTGGGGCCTGGAACGGTGTAGCGTGAATGGTCCTTTACCACATTGGAAATTTGTTCAAATTACGATTGAATTAGGATATTGTATTTCGTATACCATATAAATACGGTAGCCTTTCCTACATACATATCAGTATTAGGTATATCATAAAATTTAAATTCACGTTAAGAAATTTTACCCTACTTCTTCTAAAATCAAATTTCAAGTGAGAGCCGGGATGGAAAAACCGAGATCGTAATGATATTGGAAAATTGATTCGACCGTTATAAGATTTCTGATCGAGATCTCAACAACGAAACAACGTATCGAATAATTTTGAAGCACCAGCTTTCAAAGTCCTTCGTGAATAAGACCGTTTACAATTCTAGAAAAGTAAATCAATTATGGGTTGTTTTTAATTAGGATTATCTCTGCAACCCTCATTCTACCAATTTTGAGGTTATTAGGTCGACACCAGTGACGACCATGGACACCTATCTTTATTCAATTGTTAATGAAGTAAATACTTGAGTATTTGCCAACAAATCTGAACGTTCACATATATTCAGGTACATCTAATTATAGTGTAAACTCTCTATAATGGGACTGTTCTCATTATAGAATGTACAAAATAATTACCTAACATTCGAGTGTAAGTAAGTTTGATTCGTAAATTGAATCTTTGTGATAGAGAATGCTACTGCGCTATAAAAAGTGTATCAATGCATGGATTTTATGGTAAACAAACCAAATTATACTCATTTCTACGTTATAACGAACGACGTTATAATGAGTTTACACTGTATGTGTTAAATAAAATTATTATTTCAGCATTTCCAGACAATAATTTAAAATATTAATAGCCTATGGCAAGAATTTATTTTTTATTACTACGTAAACTTAAATATTATGTATATAAGTAGTACCTTTGTTTTTCTTTAATACTGTGACGTGTTCGGTCACAGAAAACACAATTAACAAAACAAAACAACGAGTTTATTTAATTACTAAAATTAATTTGACTACACTACAGTTATGAACAAGTCCGCACAATTTATTTCACTAAAAGTCACTTTTTAATCGCCGTTCCGGTAGACACTATTTATCGCTCTCTATGAACACTATCGCCTCTATGGTTCGCCTGTATCGCCTATCGATCGCTTTGCATCAGCTGTTACTGTAAACTGTCAACTAACTAACTCGGTGTGAGTGTCTCGTCCGCTTTTATAGTCTTCTCAGCCTTTTTCTAGGGTATTCTACAGCCGTCTAGTAATTCAATTGTTTTCCCATTGATCTTTGCTGGTGTTTTCTAGATGTTTCAGGAAAGCCGAGAATATTCCTTATGTAATCAGGGAAGATGTTCATTAATTATGTTCACACCAACTTAATTGGCAAGTACTCGTAACAATACCTTCGAAACTTGGCGAATAACTAACAGTGCATTTACGTGATTGTGAGCACGTTCACAGTTTTTCTATTTTTTCGACTGGCCTTTATAAAAAGACAATGTAGACACAATTTACACATTACACTATTAAACTGGGTTCTGAAAAGGGTAGTTGCGAAAACGACGTTGAAATCTCACAATTTCTATCAGTTGTGAACAATAAAAAATATCGTAATAAGGGGTTTGCCTTAATAACAACAAGATAAAAGCACAATCAGGCAGATTATGTTTGATTTGGGTGGGTAGTTTACTGTAGAGTGATGTTGGACGGGTGGTGGAAAGGTTAGGAAAAGAAAATAAAAATTTACATTTTACAGTAAATGAAAATAAAGTCGGATTTACTTACCATAACCTAAATTCAGTCATTAAAAATAAAGTTGTTTGTCTCTGTTCTTTTAAGTTTCAATAATGGGAAAGGTTGACTCAACGTTACTCATCAAAATATGAACTATGAACCATGAATTAAAATGATCCTGTGAATTTTAGGCTTGGGATTCATTATCTGAGCCAAAACGCTTGATAACAATTTATAGTCTTGCGTTGCTATTTTCATTATAAAATAGTATTGTTGAAATTCGCCCATTGTTGTTGTGCCTTTTTATACCTATAATTTATTTAGGATGGAGCTTTTTATAACTAAAACTTATGAATATAGCAACAATATAAATGGTGTGGTAAATTCTGCAATTGGTGACTTCTCTTTTAAAAGAAATTCAATTTATTCAAGGTGTGACTGCCTCAAGGAGTCATGAACGTTGTTGGAGAGTATTTTTTATTATTTCATGAAAATATATGGACCTCAATAACAACAAACATGTCTAAACATGTTTAAACATATGCTGCAATGTGAAACCACGCCGATACTTTTCGAGATTATGAAATCTTGTCTCGATATCTTTATGCAGTTTTAACACCTGGATAGATGCCGCCTCATGAACTTTTTTTTATCTCAGTCTGTTTCTAGCAAACACCTATAGTCCAGTGCACTTGGTTAAAATGAGGCCGTTTTTGGCATAAATTTTTAGCAGTAAATGAACTATACCACCTTGTAGAGTAGGTCTGTAGGAACTTTTGGGTGAAATTGGTCACGTGCGGGATTATGTCAAATTGTTTTATTAACAAAAAACGACACGATTTTGGCTCGTTTTTTGATTTTTCCAATAAAGCTCGGAAACTAAGATAGCTACGGTTACGCTCTAACGAGAGAAATTGTAGGAAATTAAATCACCTTTAAAATGCATTTTTGTTCGACCCGATTGGATAAGTATTTCCCGAGAACAATAAGGAAAAGTACCGGAAAACGTGGTTTTTTGCCAATTTTCAAAAATTCATAACTCCTTCAGTTTTGCGATTTAAGGAACGAGTCATCGCGATAAAGTAGCTCTTGACATGTACAATAACTGTGCGAAAACGGATTTCTGTCGGATTTATAGTTTCCGAGGTATTCAATTTGCAAATTTGATACCGAAAATTTTGCAATATTACAATTTACGTAACCAATTTACTTCGTACAATTGTTCTAATGTTAATTAATGCATATAATTATTAAACATTTCGAATAGTTAACGCAAGCGAGAGAAGCACCCGTCCGCATGCAACATGCGCAACGTGCGGCACTTCTCTGCACTCTTGAGCCCCCACCACGGCGACGCCGTGCGAGTTTTCGCTCAAACGCGCAACGTTTACGCACACTTTTTTAATACTTTTAAATCTTGGACAGAAAAAGTGAGATGTACGTTTTGTAGGATGAACGTTGAAGTTTCCAAATTTGTTCGAATATATCCAAAAAGTTAATTTTTAAGAAAACGGGAAGCGAATAAACAATTTGCAAAATTTTCGCTATCAAATTTGCAAATTGAATATCTCGGAAACTATAAATCCGACAGAAATCCGTTTTCGCACAGTTATTGTACATGTCAAGAGCTACTTTATCGCGACGACTCGTTCCTTAAATCGCAAAACTGAAGGAGTTATGTATTTCTGAAAATTGGCAAAAAACCACGTTTTCCGGTACTTTTCCTTATTTTTCTCGGGAAATACTTATCCAATCGGGTCGAACAAAAATGCATTTTAAAGATGATTAAATTTCCTACAATTTCTATCGTTAGAGCGTAAACGAGCCAAAATCGTGTCGTTTTTTGTGAATAAACAAATTGGACATCATCCCACACGTGACCAATTTCACCCAAAAGTTACTACAGACCTACTCTACAAGGTGGTATAGTTCATTTACTGCTAAAAATTTATGCCAAAAATAATCTATCTGCACTGGACTACTAGCGTGAGACAAATATCTACACGGAGAAAACAATCATGAAAATATTACTATAATTCTAGCAAACATACTAATTATTAGAAAGAATAAAAAATTGTTTTATACCACCAAGTACATTTTATAAGAATTCTAGTATGTATTATTTACTACAAACATTTTGCTTGACTCATCAAGTAATAAAATCATGATTATTTTTCTCTGTGTATCCTTTTAATTAATTCTTAATAGAGTAGATTAATAAATTTTTTAAGGATACTTTATACTTATCCTTATCTTACGTGTTATTGAGGTTTTTGTTATTAACAGGATTGTTTGTTTAAACATTAAAGTTTACAATCTCCTTTTACATCCTTTTAAAGATTCTCGAACCAATATACGAAAAATTACATCCTCTATCTTGATTTTTCAAGCAAAGTTGGACAAAGACTATTTCCTTGGTGAAACTTTAACTACAATTGTAATTGGTGAATTGCTGCTATTGATGTTTTAATTGTTGCGATCTCTTATCCGTACTGAAATATAACTCTTTTTGGTTTTATTATCCCATACTATCATCTGAACCTTCCTTATCAATACCCGGCAAGAGAGCGCCTAAAATGGAGATATCCTGATTAAATCTGGAGAGTTGGCAACTCTTCTAATCTTGTCTGGTTCCGAAATATGTTCTTCGGTTGGGTTTCCTTAGGCTCATGATGAAATGAAGCAAGTATTCCGTTAATGTTTACTTACCTGGTTCTAAAAATTATTAGGTCCTATTCTGCTATCCTTCATTGAACTAAACTTCTCTGTAATCTTCTAACCTCATTAAAATTTATGCTTTATTGTAACGAATAAGCGAATTTTTTGTGGTGTTTTTTAATGATTTAATGAATTAAATGAACAAATAATACTCATACACTAATTACAAATATATCTATATTAAAATTACTTGCCTAATTAACTACCAACTAGGGGCGTTGGTAATGGCAGGGACATTTGGTAGGACATGAGGGATAGTGATAGCGGTCACCCGCTATACCACCCTAACCCCTTTCACTCGCTTGCTTGATCTTACTCTTTCCACTTTCCTGTCAAAACTAATTCTTTTATACTGACCCACATAGTGCGGTTTTACCCCAAACGGAACTGTGCAAGTTGGTCACGGCCCACTTTTGCGGGGCAATTATGTCGCAGTTCCTTGTTTCGTAAAACCAACACTTTGCTAATTTAAATTCAAACAAATGTAATTAATGAAATAATAAACAGTTAAAGGAAAATATTATTTTGGAAAAATATGAGCACTATGTGACATTATTGCCGTCAGAAATAAGGGAACGTTTAAAAACAAGACAATACATTTGTTTGGTTTTTATGGTAGGAAAAGAAAACACAAACGAAGTAAATGTTGTCATGGTCGTGTCTTTATTTCCACCCCTCGTGTTTTCATGTGTCCGCCCCCTTATTAAAACACTTTCTTCATGTCCTACAAGATCATATTCCACCCCTTCGATTCCCATATATCTATCTACACATCTACCGCTTAGTTTCCTTAGATTGTAATATATAATTATTGCGGCAGACTGTGCTTGTAATGTAAATAAAATCTTAAAAAAAAACAAATCTACATTACAAATATCGATTCAGTTTTTCTTTTTTCGGTGGAATTTAGTTCCGTTTGAAAAATCTTATCCTGTAGGAATTCTAGATTATTTTCCCGGGTTGGTTACGGTCGTGGTATGGCCAGCAGCGTCGCGTTCCTTATTTATAACGTTGTAATTACGGCCGACTGCTCGTCAACATTATGCATGGATATGATACGGATCCCTGTCCACCCCCGTTACTGCCGCTGCCACCCCTCTGTGACCCAAATAGAATGCCGTAACATTATAGAGTGGAGCGTCAGCGTTGTTGGGGGGCAGTTCTACACTAACGTTAGCGCTAGCCATCGGCGACGGCGTCGTTGCTGCAGGCAACGACGTCTTTTTGTTACCGACAGCCTCGCATACTCTACAGAAATTTTACCGTTATGCTGCCGTACATTATTATGGTCGCTTGAGATTCGGTACTACGAACAAACGGGATCGTTATTAAATTTTGTCATCCAGCGATGATAATTGGTTTTTGTCTTCTTTGACAACTACCCACTTACAATAGGTACCTGTCTGTGTGAAAAAGACGACTTCTGTGCAAATTAATTGGCTATTAAATGCGTCGTGCTTCGTGGCATGTGCAAATCTATAAATGGAAAGCTCGGGTGTCTAATTTGGCAAAGGAAGCTCGGAGTGCTTGAAGAAATTAAGGGGTTTATACACACATTTATGTATTCCACATTTACAAAGAATTAATTTTTAATATATGGTAAACAAGAAATAAAACTCCTTTTTTGTTTCACACTGGAATTTAATAATTTCCCTACACTACTACTCTCTTGGAAAAAGTTCTAACCAGCCGAAACAATTGTAGGAAAATTAATAAATTCCAGCGTGAAACAAAAAAAAGCAGTTTTATTTCTTGTTTATATTATTCTATTAATAATACTGATTGGTACAAATCTACCTGATCGTTTAACAGGTTACTTTCGAAAATTTTTGATACTTTGTATACTTCTAAGGATTCTAAAATATTAAGTTTATTTACATTATGAATAATTTTAAGATTTTCTATAGTAGGAAACTGATGGCCCGTTTCTAAAAAATGGTTAGCAAAATTGGAATTATCTTTTGTTAATCTAAATGATCTAAAGTGTTCGTTATAACGAGTTTAAATGACCTCCCAGTTTGGCCTAAGTAAAAGGAATCACAAAACATTAGCGATTTTTAAAGAAATATTACCAAAGTACGCCAATGATATGTAGTGTGTTTTTTTTTAGAGGCGGAGAACTTTATATTGAAATAAAACAAAAATAAAGTTTCAAATATTTATGAAATTGGCTTCATTTGAAATATAATTTCTTGGCATTAAGTTTTAAAGATGATTTCGGGCATGTGGCCGCAACGACTGGCTCGTATGTGGCGTAGCCTAAGTTCCAATTTTCACACACTCTTTGCAGTAAATCAGGCTGTATTTCGGCAATGACACGTCGAATGTTGGCTTCCAATTGTTTCAGGTTTATTAGCGTAGACACGCAACTTCACATATCCCCAAAGAAAATAGTCTAATGGCGTCAAATCGCATTAACGAGGTGGCCAGTTAACTGGTCCATTTCGCGAACTTAATCTTTTATCAAATGTTTCTTTGAGCAAATTTATTGTAGAAATACTGTTAGTGGTGCAATCTTGATGAAACATTTCAATATTTAATAATTAAATAAAAGAGTATTTGGAAGTTTCAACGATTTATTATCAACGCTCTGACAATTGTTTAGAACTGGTGGTCATTAACGAAGAGCAATTACAAATACTGAAATTACATTTAAACTGCATCCCTTAAATACTACTTGGTACATGACGTCATGGAAAAACCTAAAGTCTACATAAAATTAATACCTATAATTTAAAATATGGTTTTTCTTTTCTGTATGTAGAATTTTTACTTTGTTTATATCTAATTCATGGTTATTGTTAACGCAATGCTCGAACAATACACCATTATTATTATCGAACTTATTGGTATTAATTTTATGTAGACTTTAGGTTTTTCCATGACGTCATGTACCAAGTAGTATTTAAGGGATGTAGTTTAAATGTAATTTCAGTATTTGTAATTGCTCTTCGTTAATGACCGCCAGGTCGAAACAATTGTCAGAGCGTTGATAATAAATCGTTGAAACTTCCAAATACTTTTTTATTTAATTATTAAAAATTGATTGTATTGCGCGCTGTGTGGCATGTGGCGCCGTCCTGCTGAAACCACATGTCTGCAAAATTAATGCCTTCCAATTGAGACACAAATGAAATCATATCTCTGTACCTTTCACCATTAACTGTAATGTTCTCACCATCTCCATTTTTAAAAACATATGGACCAATGATTTCACCGGCCCATAAAGCGCACCAAACGGTGACTTTTTCTGGATGTAATTGCGTTTCAGTAATGGCTCTTGGATTATCATTGCTCCAAATACAACAGTTTTGTTTGTTGACATAGCCATTTAACCAAAAGTGTGCTTCATCGCTGAACAAAATTTTCAAATGAAATTGTGGATCAATGACAATGTTTCCTTCGGCCCATTCACCAAACGTACGCCGCAAACGATGATCGTTTGTCTTCAATTCCTGCACAAGTTGTATCTTGTAAGCACGTAAACCAAAATCTTTGCGCAAAATCTTCTATAAAGTGGATGGACACAAGTTTAATTGTTGTGCACGGTGACGAATTGACACATTTGGATCTTCATCAACACTACGCTGTACACCAGCAATGGCTTGCTGTGTGCGGACCGAATGACGTTTTATGGGATGGGTCTTATCGTTTAGAGTAAACGTATTGCGAAAACGATCCATAGTTTCTCGAATTAATCGCTCTAATGGACGATTATGAGCACCATAAAACGAACGTAATGCTCGATGCGTTTCTCGAATTGAACTGTGTTTTTAAAATAAATTTGAACAATTTGCAAACGTTGCTCCAGCGTGAGTCTATTCATAATTCAATTGCCAATTCAAATCAACCTCAAAATGGCCGAAAACTGTCAAATAGGCTGTCACAAAAAAAGTCTTATCAACTTAAAAGTTCTCCACATCTAAAAAAAACACCCTATATTTGCATTCTACCTGCAACCTAACAGTTAGTTTTAAGAGAAACACAATTTCAAAACACATACTTTTTAATTCAAAAGACAAAACTGACAAATTTGAAAAAACTGGATGTATATTTAGTAGTAATTGCTCTCGCCTATAGAATTCAATGTTTTGCGAAACATATGTTAGGATTTAATGGTTTTATAAAAAAGTTTGAGTTGGCCTTTTCTGGTTATAATGGATTTCTATGAAATTAAAGTTGAAAATAATCAATTTTTAAAAATAAGAACATTCATAGGTTTGTATATGTCAAATTTTATATGTCTTCGAGTTATTAAAAAAATACTTTTTGAGAATTATTGTCAGAAATTATCTGCGGAAGAAGTCTTTTTCTCCGAAACTGTTGTAAATAATACTGTTGTAGGTTTCCGGGCTTTGTGACCGTGGTCTATAGGCTGGCTTGTTGCCTAACGTTTCGCCGACTTCTGCGGTCGGCATCTTCAGAGGCGTTGTGGACGGCGGAGTAGAGTTCTGTCGCGTACTGATCTCTTCGGCTGTCTGCTGTCGTCACACGAAAATAATCAATTTTTATATATTTTCGTGCCACGTAACACCAAATTAATAGTTTTTATTACGAAAAAAAATTCTAAACGCCCTTGAGGAAGTCTCCTACAAAGGCCAAATAAAACAAGTCTTTAAAGAGCATGTGTGAACAAAAGAAAAAAGATTGGGTGAATTCAAAATCAACCTAACTTAACTTTACTTAAGTTTCTTAATGTCACATTATGAATTCTGTCAAATTTGTTTCGCTTTTTACGATTTAAGTCGCAAAAAATTTCTCGCGTATCATCATCAATAAAATATAAGGAAAAAAGTTGAGATCAATCGGAGAGTGTCCCTTTGGGGAACTCGGGCCAGATGTTAGTTGGAAAAAATGCCTCGATTGACATGTTCTTATAAAAAGGATTAAGGAGCATACACTAGAGTTTTTAAATTTACGTGTACTTATCTAAATAAATTAAAATTGAATAAAAAGCGTAAAAATTGTATTAATGGTATATTTTTGAGGCTACCCTTATTGTGCTTATCAAAAAGTAGACATAGGCAAAACGGATCACATTAAACTCAGAAGGAAAAGGGTTCATTCAGGCAAACCCATTTTTGATATAATCTAACCTACTACGAAAGTATCTCTTCCTCTATCATAAGAAAAGAGTTAATCGTCAAAGACAAGAACACAGGGAATAAATACATCACGATCTACAGAGGATCAGAAGGATAAAGGCACATTAGGGTAAATTTATAATTCTAACCTAAGAAAATTTAACCAAATCAAGTCTAAATTAACATCACTTAATAATTCTGCCACAGTTCTCAAAACATTTCTTCTTTTATCATACAAAGGAAGTTATTGTCAATGTGTAGATACGATAAATTTTGAAGGAAAAAGGCACTGTCGGGTAAATCCTTAATCTAACCTAGCCTAGCCTAACCTAACTTAACGTAAGGGGCTGTTCATAAAATACGTCACATTAAAATTAGCTTTTTAACCCCCTCCCCTCCAGTTGTCACGCTGTGTCACACTTTCTGTGACCCCTCTGTTGTAGTCACTAACCCCCCCCCCTGAATATGATAAATTTTGATTGATGATACACAAATTTTGATAGTCATAATAAAATGTAAATAAATTAATAAATATCTTTTGTAACAAACAAATAAATAATATTTCTATTTATCAGAAGTCCAAGGATTCTGTAAAAATTCAGTAAAATTTTTTAATGAACGGCGAACGTCACGTTGCCGTAGACCCCCCGTTCTCCCTTGTCACACTCAGGAAGACCTCCCCCCTCCCTTGTATGCGAACGTATTTTATGAATGGCCCCTAATCCAATTTGGCCTAATCTAATCTTACTTTGCCAGAGAAATCAGCTAATTCGGTAGTGTAGTATCTTCTTTAAATAAATGAAATTTGAGTAGAAATGTATATCTAATATTTGATTCGAAAACAAATTAGTCGATTATCCATTATATGCTATTTCTAGTTAGTAACAACCTAAATATATTTTGATTATATATTGCCGATAAATTTGATTTTTAACTATATAAAGTAAGATCGATTAAACATAGATTTAATTTATTTAATTACAGACAATAAGAGTGGTAGTGATTGCTTTAGTTGGTTAACATAAATAATTATATTCATTTGCATTATCAACTGTTCAATTTTGTTACTCGTAACCTACTTTTATACGCTTGAGGAAATTATCGCCTGCCACATTTTATTGCAAAATGTGTATTATTTTTAATTTGTTCTTTTATACATATAATGCTCATTTTTCATTTCTACCAACACTAAAATTACTACGTGCAGGGCTTAAACAGAAGTTTGTTTCTAAAAGGGATTTTTATTTAAATTTTATTTTATTCTGTAAACTGTAAACCTGGTATAGCATTGACGTGACGTGTAAACATATTACTAAAGACGTTTTTTTCTTCCAATTTTTGTTCATTGGTATTGGCTTTTGGAAATATACACGTATCGAAAATATAACTGAATGAATAATTCCCTCGTGTCGCCTGTACATTTCTTGAATATTTTGAGGTTGGATTGCGGAGACAATTTTTTATTCGAATTTCTTTAGGATTTCGACAAGCGTCGCCAGGAAGGAAAATAACCGTATGAAAAACACATCAAACAAAATTACTTTCGGTTGATTTAGTAGCTCGAAAGGATCCTGCACGGAATTGATACCACCGTGCATTGAATATGTACGTACAGCTGGAGAGATCCGGGAAGAAGGAAACTTTATTACGTTACCTACCTGAAATGAAATTTCTATTGCATCGTAGTTTTGTTCGATATCGTTTTTCGTAATACACTATTTACGATGATCTCGAGTGATCAAAAAAGTTTACAACGAGAGGGAATATATTTAGAAACATAGGAAGTTTTCCATTGTAAAATTGCTAAAAAAAAACTGAATTGTTCGTGACGGAAATTGGTTTTCTCTTTAGATTAACGATTTTCGGTAAAAAGTTCTGTCATTTATTTGAGGCCACGTCTGCTTGAGGTATGCCAAAATAATTGGAAAATTATCATCAATAGGGGGTTACGCTTTTTAGGTAAAGTGGATCTTTTAGCGAGCAACCGAATCGGTTTTCGTTTCTAAAGATAAAAACAACTTTGAATTTATCGTATTTCAACCTTCTTCGTAATTTTTATTTTAATAACGAAAAAGTTTAAATAAGAACAATACTGTATACTAAGGGATAAGAAAAACATCCTCTGATTGGCTTCAAATCTTTACCACATACTCTTTATGTACTACAAAAATAGATAATGATGCCTAAAATAATTTTTGATAACTCGCACTGGAAAAGTAAAAAATCTTATTAATTGTAAAAATCGTTCCTTGTTGCAACTGCTACATATGAAGGTATATTGAATAAATAATAACACTATAAGTTTCAATTGTTGCCACTACAAATTTGTATCACTAAACATCAACAAAATAACTAAAAATTTCTTGAAACTTAAATATTATAATATATATTTAATAAAAAAATCTTCGTTCGTTTTCTCTTTTCCTACCATAACCGAACTAAAGAACAAAATCGATGTTGTCATGATTGCTATTCCTTTTAATAAGTCTCGTATAGTTGCTTCCAAAACTGTGCGGACAAATAGTTTACGCCTTCATCTAAGCTTTTCTCTAAAAATGTTACAATAATGTAAGTTCAAGTTATCACGAAAAAATTAAAAAAAAATTATTCACCACCTTTTTTTCTTTTTCTAAAACCTAATTCTTCATTTCGTACTTTCTCTATTTACTCCATATCTGTTCATAATAGATTACAAAAAAGGACACTCTAGGTATTTGTTATAGTTGTAATAACCTTTTCTATTTACATCTTGAATATTTTAGCTACCTTTCCTACACAACTCTGTTTATACTTTTCTTCTCCCTTTTTTCGTGTTTTCAAATGTTAGACACAATTATTTCCAGAGCATTTGCATTCACAATTTGATTCCGCCAAGAGTTTATTGGTCTTTCTGTTTCATTGCACTGTTCATAAATGTACTTGATCATCTTTTTTTCCTTTGTATATTCTAAATAGTCACCTTACTTGTGCCAACCGGTAGTTTAGTTTAATTCTACGCCCTAACCTAAATATAGTAGTACACTAGTATTTTCCAGTTTCTTTTTATGCGTTTGTTTTGTAAGTATTCCAGTGTTTTTAGCCATTCTAGGACAATTGGTTTATAATCAATCATTGTGTATTGCGGTCATCTCCACCTCTATCTCAAAGGTCCATTAGTTCCTTATATTCAAGTGTAAACGTTTTCGACTGCTATAAAATAAGCTTTTCTTAGCATTAGTATTTTTTAAATCATCCTGCATTCCTAATTATTTTCTGTTTCCTTTGTTTATGTTGTTTTTCTGTTTATTTCTTTCTCATTTTTACGCAATATTTTAATATATTAAATATGTTTGTAAATGAATAAAATATGAATTCCCAAAGTTTCTCTACCAAATCGCTTTGGAAAATCCTTTAATGTATTATTATCATACTATGTAATCTTTAGAAAAACGCATCTTAGTTTGTTTATTTAAAACTTATATTAAATTGTCTTCCCAACTATTTTCAATATATTCAGAGCATAAATTTAAACAAGATATCATCGAAATTTATTTGTTATCGTATGGTGTCAATCTTGTTAAAGTTCTCATCTTATTTCACGACTTGAATTATTGTAAATTTATTTAAGATTCGCGCAAGTAATTGTTTTAAATTTACATTGTGTTAATTTTACGTACAAAAATACTAGGTAGTAGGTACCTAGTAGACAGGCTCGCGTAAGTGCTTTATTTAGAATTAACTTGTGGCTGTTATTACAGGCGTCTGTAGCGTTGTGTTTATATGCATGTAAGTAAAATAGGTTATACGTTTACAAGAGCAAAAGCATTATGGGAAATATCTATGTAGATCGACATGTGGTGAACCTTCGGCTTATTTTTCTAGCGAACATTTGCGATATAATGGTTTCATTTTGTTCATTGAAGAGACCAAGCCGGAATAAATTTTTACCGGTCCGTGTGACTTTATTAAATGTCATGTGAACTTTATATTATTATTCATGTAGGTATATTTGAATAAAAGGGTCCTGGTCGTACACTTAGAAAGATAAAAATAAGTTGAAGTTCCTATCATGACTAAACTTGCAGTCAAACCAATTTTTTATTTCATTACACAATATTTCCGAATTATTTGACTATTTAAATGACTTATCGAATAATTAAAGTATTTCTCGGTCTTCTGTCATTTACAGTGTTTTCAGTAAGTCGGATTCTTAATTAAACATAAACTACTTTGACGTTTCCCAGTAGGAACTAAACAATTGTAACAAAAGTGGGTGGGTCCACATCGGGTGTATTGTTGGATACATAAATAAAAGGGTTCTGGTCGCGAACTTTATAAAATAAAAGTAAGTTGAAGTGGCAATTGTGACTATTGAGGTGAAATAGGTAAACTTTCAATCTAACCTATTTCTTTTCATTACACCATATTTCCGAACTATTGAACTATTTAAATGATTTATCGAATAATTAAAGTATTCATCGGTTTTCTATCATATACAGAGTGTTTCCATTCAGTCAGGATCTTAAAAAAAAATCAACAAATTTGACGTTTCCTAGTAAGAACCAAACAATTGTAACAAAAATGGGCGGGTCTTTTAAATGTCTATCAGGTGTATTGTAAGCTGTATATACACATTACACTCTATAAGAATGATTAATTGGGATGTGGTAGAAAATGGCCGCTATGTGAAATATCATAAAAGGAGTGGTAGTCATTTTGATGTATAATTTTTAGTTCGTCCAGACGAGAATTATTTTGCGAGTAACGTGTATTTATGGCTGGGAGTGCTATCAAACGAAAGGTGCTGCCCTTACTTATAAAAATTAATTAAAACCCCTTTGTTAAGCCTCATTCTTTTTATGTTGTTATTCTAAGGGTTCAATTAATATCAAAATTTAAAAAAAATGAGAAATGCTTAGATATGCTGCGCATGTATAATTTCTTTTTGCACTAGAATTGGGAACAAATCCATTTCCTGGAATATATTACTTTTATACCAGCTTTAATTTTCTGTCTGTCAAAACTTTATTTTTCTTCTCAAAATATGAGATGTTCAACTATGTCATCCGGATTTACTTTTTACGACAATATGACAACGAATATGAAGTCGACTAAGAGCATAAAGTTTGGAGGTCTTGAACTGTCGCAATTTTGATTAATGGTAAAAAAAGTTAACGAGATCTTTTTACCTGATTTTTGCGTCAATGACTGAGCTAGTATAAAAGTATAAAAAGAAAGAGGACATTTCTTTAGTAACCTTCATAATATGATCAAGTTTAGTTAAATATAATTCGTGCTGCAATAATTGTAAAAAGAATACTTATAAGTAGAGTACGAAAACTGATGAGAAGCAAAATTTTTCTAGTAAATAATACTAGAATTCTCATAAAATGTACTAAGTGGTATAAAAAAATTTTTCATTATTTCTAATAATTAGTATTAGAATAATCAAGTTAAATAAGTCCAGACTTTTTTTCTCTACCTCTCGATTATTTTATCGTGTCGTAAAGAAAAAAATACTAGAATGAGAATAGTTTAGTAAAATTAGTCATAAGAAGTGTAAAAAATGTTTTCTAATCAAGTCAATTTTACTAGAATTCAGTCTCAACACCGAACGTAGATTGACTAGACATTTCTAGTAAAATCTCCTTGAGCGTCTGGTCGTCCATATAATTGACAGATTTTTTGGTCATGTTTGCTAGAATTCTAGCAATATTTTCATGATTGTTTTGTTTTCCGTGCAGAATAATTTTTTTTTTGTGTATACCTACCATTAGTTTTAGGGTGTCCCATTTTAAATTATCCACTTAAATATCGATTTTTTTTTTAAAGGAAACCGCATTCAGAAAGAGGAACTTTACATTTAGATGGATACTTTTCTTTTGAATGACTTATTTCAAAAAATGTTTCAATCTATATTACTGAATATGTCGTCACTCATTTTAAATGTAATTTGAAAGTCAAAACAATTTTGGAATATCCGAGTCCGAGGTCAAAAATAGATTTCCATTTAAATCAAGATCAAACTGTAGGTGAATATCTGATGTCCGATTCTGAACAGTTATAGACATTATTTTTCGACGAGATATTCAGGTTGGTAAATTAATATGGAACACTTTATATAACACATAGCAATTAATTGAGATGTTGGTAAAAACACTTCGTGCATTGTCTTTTCTAGAGATGCCTGATTTTCAAGAACGCTTTTGCTGATTTTGTCATGATTCAAGATGAATGACAAATCAAAACAAGATGAAGAAAATTACTTCGACAAATTTGCCTAGAGTTTTAGCTTCATAATAAAATTTAACAAATAGCTAAAAGGATACATTAAGCTTCATTAGTTTTTCTTTAACAGAAACCTAGATAGAAAGTGCCCTCAGCCCTCTCCTAAATCTATTGTAACATGCTGTAGGTAATAATCAAAAAAGTTTTTTGCCAAATTTTTACACCTCTAGGTGGTCACACGGTCATAATTTGTAATTTTTAGTTTTTAAACTTTTTTGCACTCTTGTACACTAACAGGTTTGTGGTAACTATTGTAAAATATTTGAAATCATGTCTGAAAGTAATAAACACCTAAACCATTGTTTTAATTTGAGTCGTGAATTATTTTGAATGCTTAAACGTCTCTACTTAAGAATATACAGAGGGGCTAGCAGATTACAAAATTCGCCCTACAAGTAATTAATAATTAACTGAATTATAAATAAAAACACTAACTTTGTTTTTTATCACTTTATTTTGTAAACTGCTACTATAGTTTCGACAACACAGTTGCGATTATCAAGTGGTACAGTTTTAATAAGTTTAGGTATGTTGTAGTCTGTATTTATACCTTATAATACAATTTGGAATTACCCCTTATAATTATCTAAACGTGTTGAAAAGAATGGAATGGTACGTATCTACCTGCTCGTTTAACAAATGTTCCTTATCTGAAATATTTGCTTTATAAATTTCTAGGGTTTCCAGAATATTTCGTTTAAATCCTTTATTTTCTATATGCAATATTTGCAGATTTTCTATGGTTGGAAATTGATGCTGTGAATCAAAATGTGATTTGCAAAATTCAATTCGTTTTTAGGATTCCGCACTTCAAAAGGAAAAAACGGAACCCTTATAGGATCACTTCGTTGTCCGTCCGTCCGTCTGTCAAGACCCTTTTTATGAGGAACGCGTGGAGGTATCAAGCTAAAATTTATACCAAATACTCAGGTCTATTGTCCCTTAGAGCTGTAAAAAAATCAAACTTCTAAGCCAACGCAATCAAATGATACAGCCGTTTATGCCACAAATTTCCGCAAATTTTCGAATCAAAACCTACAGGGTACTTCCTGTGAACTCAGAATCTTGAAAATTGCTACGAAGCAACGTCTTATAGCACAGATAAAGGAAAAATTGCGAAAACCGTAAATTTTTAGTTACATCATATAATAAAAATATTTTTAATAATTTTAAAGTTACTACCCCTTTCCTCATGAACGCGTAGAGATAATAAATTGAAATTCATATCAAATACTCAGATCTATAATACCTTTAAGTGTAACAAAATCAAACTTCTATGTCAGCGCAATCAAAAGAAACAGCAATTTAAGCCGCATATTTTCAAACTCGCAACTACTCGCAAGGGAATCAAAACCTAAAGGGTACTTCCAGTCGATTTAGAATCTTGAAATTTGACATGAAGCAATTTATAGGAACGAAAGTGTTCATCAAAGCGAATTTTAAAGGTTTTTCCAGTTTGTCCTAGGTAAAAGACCGAGCGGCATGGTCTAGTGGTCTAGATCATTGCTTAGCATTCGGGAGGTCACCGGTTCGATTCCGGGGCCGACTACTCTGGTCCAAGTTTTTCTGTGGTTTCCTTGGACCATTTAGGCCAATGCTGGGGTAGTAATATTCCACAGATATCTTTCACTTCTCTTCTATCTTCATTTCGTCCGTCTCATCTTTCTCCCCTACACCACCACCCACCCATTCCCACGATTCCTCAAGGAGGCTGAAGAGGGCCTTCCGCCCTACCCCCCGACTTTGCACAAGAGTGTAGGCCGGGGGGGACAGCCCGCCCACCAATATTGGTGGGAATGAAATATCCAAAAGTTTTAAGTTTTTTTCTAGGTAAAAGGCTTCACATTCTGAACATTTAAGCTTATATACTCCTCCATGCTTTTAACTCGTTTAGATAATTATAAGGGGTAATTCCAAATTGTATTATTAGGTATAAATACCGACTAAAAGATACCTAAACTTATTCAAACTGTACCGCTTGATCATGGCAACTGTGTTGTCGAAACAATAGTAGCGATTTACAAAATAAAGTGATAAAAAACAAAATTAGTTTTTTTATGTATAATTATCGCAAAGTAACAGCCAACTCAATCCAATATTCATAATTAACTATTTATGGTCAAAATGAATAGAGAAAATCGTCAAAAAATTTAAATTTGTACCATGTCCCACCCACTTTAAAAATCTGAACAAATTCACAATTTCAGGTTAAAATACGAAGAATTGTTTTGATTAGTAGGCCTTAGTTTATTTTTTATAGCTATTAAAAATTTGCAAACGCTTGTAAAAATTTGAATTTGACGTCTAAAATTTTAAAAAGATTTTCGCAGATTCGTGCTTCAACCACCTTTAATATTAATTTCTAAAAATTGAAAAAATCTATTGGTTAAAATCCTTATTATAGTAATATTATATTGCATGCTGTTAACACGTTAGGTTATTCATCTGCATTAAATTAAATAAGAACACAAAATTTATTAGCGTATTACAACGAAAATTGTCAGTTTGCCCGATTGTACCAATTCTACAACCAAATTTGTTTGTAGTATTAGAGGCTCGAATAGTAAATTAAATCAAAATTCAGATATTGTCTTGCATACTTTCCCAAAGTACTAATAGGAACATAATTTGGAAAATTTGAACGGATTATAAACATAAACACATATTCTTAGACAAAACACTTTGTTTTTTTTTTGTGGGACAAAAAATGCCAAGTGTTGTTTTTTTCTCTTAATATTAAATTTAAATCTTTAAGTAAAACCAATTTTTTAAAAGAAGTAGATATCATAAAGCAAATAGCTTATAATGATGGTTACAGTGAGTCCTTAATAGATAAGCTAATAAAGAAAAAGGAACAACAAATAATAGCCAAAAAACATGTATCCCTTCATAAAAGAACCAAGAACATATAAATTTATAAATTATTGTGGAAAAACAATCATACAATAAAAAAGAAAAATATGATAAAAGACTGGACGTAATATCAAAACTAGAATAAATGAATACAAAAAATTAATAACCAACTTAAAACACTCAACTGGCTTAGCATCTCATTGTATTAATAATATACATAATATAGACACAGAAAATGTAAAATTGTTACACAATTCCAAAAAAGGAAAACGTTTAGATTTATTAGAAGAATTAGAAATTAAAAAAGCTATTTATAAAAAAGAAAATATTGTTAATTATCAACAATATTTAAATACACCTTTAATAGATTTAAGAATATATTACTGTATCCATCCCCCTTAAACTATAGGTATATAAACACTGTATAATAAATTTAATTTTAGTAATAAGATTACTCTTGAAAAAGTCATAACATGCCGAAACAATAAATTGTAGAGATATTACAATCTATATTTGAAACATTTAAATGCAATTTAATTTAGTTACCTTCTTAAATAATTAAATATGTTTCACCAAGAACCAAGCCAAAAATCAGTTTCTTTGATTTTATTTGTTTATAATAAAAATAATTACTAAACTCTAAAAACTGAACAATTCTTTTATATGACAAAGTTCGGTGAAGGTTTCTTATAAGTGTTTTCTGTCTATTTCGGAATTAAATGCATTGTACTCACATTTCTTTTGTGTTAGTGGTTTAAAATAACCTTATTCTTCACCCTTCGCTTTTTATAAGAGAAACTTCCTGATATATACAGTAGTAAATTAGAACGTTATCCGTTAAATTTATAGAAAGACGTTTGAAATAGGGAAGTTTAATTGCAGAAGAAAGTTCGATCAGTGCAAAAAACCCTTTAAGCAACAGGGCTATCGACCGAAACTTGGTAAAGCAAGAACAACAAAGAAAGTACTAGTTTATTTTCTTTGCCTTTCAGCCGAAAACACGGTCCTCTAATATCCTTTTGGAAAATCCCGATTTAGTGAAGCGAGAACAAGTTAAGTTAACGCTGTTATACTCGAAACGATTATTTGGACCGAAGCAACTGGATGAAAAACGTTTCAAAGCTCCTTCTTCCGCTTGCATTAACAATGTTAGAGGACTAACATTTATAGTCTAATTTTGGTAGTAAGTGTTTTAAAGAAAACATAATTTCAAAGGAGATTTAATTAAAACGTCCTTTTTGCAAAGCAAACTGAGTACTTACAGTTGAAATCCTGACACGAGAAAATTTTTTGATAAAGGAATTGTTTATTGGTCGGAAAAGCTTTCATAAATATATATATAAATATTTGACCTAATTATTCATAAGATTATTCATTCTTCGTCTCTGAAAATTCAATGTAAAAGAGTACTTAGGTGAGTCACTTGTAGTAAGAAGCATTCCCTAACTATTTTAGTTTAGTTTGGAGTGAATTGTATCTATTATATTATTATATTAGGTAGTATTACCTACCACCCAGTTAGTAGATCCGTCAGTAATATTTGATTAAGGAGTAAAATGCTAATTAGGATCATATGTGTTAGATTCAGAATTAGAAGTTAGAGTGGTAAGGCGGGCAACGAAAGACTTAAAGTCCTTGCAATATAACTTCGCGGTGTTTGTGGATAATCGTATCACAAGAAGGCAATAAAGGACAATAAATAAACCACCTGCTAAATAGCTGAGTTGTGGTTACGAATTAGCAAGACGACTTCAGGTAAAATTTGCAAAATATAATAAAATAACATTTCTTCTTATTTGCTTTTAAGAAGTTCGACCCTGTATTTTTCAAAACAATTATAAGAAAGTCGATTTGACCCCCTTTGTTATTATTTACAAACCATATAATAGTTAACGAGCATTAATGCTTCCAAGTAAACACCGCCAAGTCATAGCGTAAAGAGTATACGCCTGTTTACTATGCGCGTATATATATATACTCCATTCTTACTCACCCTATTGCAGTGGTGGTGAAGATACTGATCCTCGAAAACTGTAAATGATCCACACGTTTATTAGAACGTTTGGTAAGTAGCTATAATAAAGAGAAAAGGTTTTTCAAAGTAAAAGAATTTCAATGAATTGAATAGAAAATTTTAAGACATGAAAAAATTGTATTAATGATGCTTGAAAAACTTTCTTGCCTAAACAGTTTGATGTAAGATCAGAAACATTTTCTAGAGATTCAAGAAAAGGCAATTATATGGCATGAAAGCCAATTAACGGGAGATATAACAATTTTAATTTTCCTTTTTTTCATAGAGTATAATAGATTTTAGGTAGGTAGGTTTTATATATTAAATATAACGAGAATGAATTGAGTACTAAACCAACCTGTGTGGGAAATGACGTTTGAAAACAACTTTCAAAGTAGAAGGATAAATTACGGTTTCGCAAGAGTTTTAATTTCAACGTTCAACTCTTATCTTGGCTTGAAAATCAAGATTAGGAAAGTCTGTTTTTATCTCTTATGTAATATTTTGACCATGATAATATCAAGTCTCGATGTTTCTCGTTACGGAAGGAAACATATCTAGAGTTGTAAAAGGACACTGTAAACTTTAATGTTTAAACAAATAAAAGACAAAATTTAAAATTTAGTTATTGTTTTAGGCATTAATTTAAGCAAACATATCCTTCAATGTCATCCATCACGTTAGATTTTTGCTACAAACAGAATTGTTTGTTTAAATATCAATATTTGCCAGATATTAATTAAACTTAATAGAGACTCTTGACAAAATATCTTATGTAATCTTGAAAATCCTCAAGGTAATTCCCTTGATTTTGTCTCGATTTTTACATCGATACTCTTGTCTTGAACCAAGACAAAGATTCTTAAAACTGTAATTCGTAAAACCCTAATTACAGGTATACTCATAAAAAGTATATTTGAAATTTAAGTCATATGAAACCCTACGCATATCCACATCATCACTTTAGTAGTAAAACTGCCGTAACTTCGCTAAATAAATATATTTTTTTATAAAGCACTAGCAGCAATACCCGGCGTTGCTGGGGTAAGAACGTATCACACGTTAGATGGAACATTCTAGAATATTCGCGAATTTACAACTATCCAGAACATCCCGTAATGATTTAAAACATTCTCTAACTTTTTTTAACACTCTGGAACATTCTTGAATGATCTTCAAGATTCTGGTACATTCTTGAACATTACCAAATCTTTCTGAAATGTTATAATAAAACATTCTTTTACTTCTTAGAACATATTTGAACTCCCTGTAACATTCTAAAAAAATCTGCTTCATTCTCATCCCCACTCCGTGCTGTTTGCTGGGTGAGTAGTGACATCAGTAGACGCCTGGCGGGGATGACTAATCGATTGATAATAAGTTGATCAGTTATCGCCCACTGAAAGTTAGGGTTGTATGTATTTTTGTATGCTGTATCATAAAAAAATAAAAACAAAAAATTTCGCAGACCTAACCGATATGCACACAAAATTTCACGGAAATCGGTCGAGCCATTTCGGAGGAGTTTAATTACAAACACCGTGACACGAGAATTTTATATATTAGAGAAGATTTTAAACTAAGATAAAAAAATACCGGCCAAGTGCGAGTCGAACTCGCGCACCGAGGGTTCCGTACAAACCTGTAGCTATATATGTGATGCAACTAAAAATTTAAGGTTTTCGGAATTTTTCCTTTATATGTGCTATAAAACATTGCTTCATGCCAAATTTCAAGATTCTAAATCGACTGGAAGTACCCTTTAGGTTTTGATTCCCTTGCGAGTAGTTGCGAGTTTGAAAATATGCGGCTTAAATTGCTGTTTCTTTTGATTGCGTTGACATAGAAGTTTCATTTTGTTACAGCTTAAAGGTATCATAGACCTGAGTATTTGATATGAATTTCAATTTAATACCTCTACGCGTTCATGAGGAAAGGGGTAGTAACTTTAAAATTATTAAAAATATTTTTATTATATGATGTAACTAAAAATTTATGGTTTTCGCAATTCTTGCTTTATCTGTGCTATAAGACATTGCTTCGTACCAAATTTCAAGATTCTAAGTTCACGGGAAGTACACTGTAGGTTTTGAATCAAAAATTTGCAGCATAAACGGCTGTATCTTGTGATTGCGTTGGCTTAGAATTTTGATTTTTTCAAAGCTTCAAGGGATAATAGACCTGAGTATTTGGTATAAATTTTAGCTTGATACCTCAACGCGTTCCTGAGGAAAAGGGTCTTGACAGACGGACGGACGGACAACTAAGTGATCCTATAAGGGTTCCGCTTTTTCCTTTTGAGGTGCGGAACCCTAAAAAACAAAGAAATCTGACTAAATGATTGAGATGTCCACTAGAATAATTCTTTTATTGGCTCAGAAATGATTTGATCAAGAATAGAAAGACGTAATCATATAAACTAACTCGTTGTTGTCTTTTCCTTCTTTAATCCTAAGCAATCAATGCATTTTTCGGTTAGGCTTTAATTGAAGAGATACTCATTTATAGTTTTTCAAAAATAGGTAGCTGTTTTTATGCCTTTATTACTTGTACCTTTAATATAAAACTAGCATATTCAATCTTTAAGTAAATTACTCTTAGAAAATACCTAACAGATCGAAAAATACCTACAGTGTTTAAATGAAACTGATTGAAATATCTAAAGGCATTTTCTTGTGTTTATTTTTTTTAAATATTTAATGTATCCTTTTAGATTTTTTATAAATTGGATAAAGATGAGAGCACATTTTCTTTATATCGAAAATTCTGTCTTGATTTTGTCTCGATTTTTACATCTTATCTTGAATCAAGTCAAGATCCAGACAAAAACTGAAAGTCGCGTGAAACCCTAATTATAGATACTTGGACACAATGATGATCCTATATTAAAAGTTAAAAATGTATTACTCCTCATTCAAACACTTTGTACAGAACCGAAACTAGTAATTATGTTATATGGTGTGATTGTTACTTTTTGTTGTTCATAAAAAAGACTTAATATGTTTTGGATTAATTTAAAAATGAGAATATTTCGACTGCCAACTTTTAACATGTTTAATGTTTCCAAATAAATGGCATCCTCTTTTTTCTCTCGCCTCCACTGGAATGGAAATGGACAAATAATTGGCCGACTCTTCAAAAAGGGTAGATATTACTTTCTGTCTTATTAGTTACGAGTATACTGCAATTTTATTAATTCCCTATTACATAATTTTCTTAATTAATTTTTATTTCTTATTAAGTTATTGTTTTATTACTTCTTAGCCATTTTAAATTTAGCTGCAGTTTTAATGGCAGACCAAATGAGTAATGCTGGGATTTGAAATTAGATAATTGAAAGCTATAATAACAAACATAGTATTTTCTATTGTGTTTAACAATACCTAAGCTAGTATGTAATAATGCAACGTGTCTACATAATACATTTGTATCTAATTACAATTTTTCACTAGTCTAACTACGTGAAGCAATCAGAATTTTATATCAATTGTAATTAATTTTACTGGTAGTAAAATAGATTTTAACGATAAATTAACTATGTATAAAGAACCATTAAACCAAATGCTTCAGTATAATAAAACAGGGCACCACTTATAAATAAACAGACTACGAACAAATGAGCGTAATTATATTAAGAAGGTGTTTTCTAAACAAGATGCTGCAGGATTAGTTTCTTAATAATTCAAATAAAATGTATAAAAAATATATGGTTCTTACAGATCATAGATTAGCATTTTCTGCTTAGAAACTTTGTTGTAGACATCGACAAAGCATCTACTAGAATTTATGCCTTTATTTTTGAAGGTTTTTCATATTTTTTAATTCTTTAAGAATAACAAAATATTATAATAATAATAGCAGAAATACCCGGCGTTGCCCGGGTAAGAATATAGTAAACGTTTGATGGAACATTCTAGAATATTCGCGAATTTAGAACTATTCAGAACATCCCATAATGGTTCAAAACATTTTCTAATTTTTTTTTAACATTCTGAAACATTCTTGAATGATCTTCAAGATTCTGGAACATTCTTGAACATTGCCAAATCATTCTGAAATGTTATAATAAAACATTCTTTTACTTCTTAGAACATATTTGAACTCCCTGTAATATTCTAAAAAAATCTGCTTCATTCTCATCCCCACTCCGTGCTGTTTGCTGGGTGAGTAGTGACATCAGTAGACGCCTGGCGGGGATGAATAATCGATTGATAATAATTAATCAGTTATCGATCACTGAGAGTTGAAAATTATTACAGTACTAATATCACTACCTCATATACATAATTATTTCTTTGCCACAATCTGTACACGTTTATAACACATATTATGTCATTGATTTCATTATAAAATCCGTGGAACTATAGTGGAGACCTTACCAATGACAGCATTTAAGGCTTCATTGATGGTCAAGATCAAAAATTTCCTAATCAGAAGTGCATACGAATGGGGGTAGTTTGGGGCTGGAAATAATTATGTTATATTTAATATGCCTACTGGGCTAGTTTACAATCCAGATAAATTACAAATTATACAAGATTTGTTGCTCATGTTCAAACTGGAAGGGAAGTGTCATGTGTTTTTGATTAGTATGACCAATATCCACATTATTTAGTTAAAATAAAGTATAAACTTAATATTGCTAATAATATATAATAACCAAATCGTTTAGTTATTTTGTAACTTAATAATAATCTGAGGTTAATTTATTAAAAATAGCTTGACGTCTTATTTGTGTAGTTTAATTAAATGAGAGCAATATTAAGTATCCAAAACCGAACTGTTTAGAAGTGCATTTCTTTTAAAAAAAGTGGCATTATGGTCCTCAGTAATCTAGGCTGTATTTTATTTAAATATGTACGGTTATGATTCTGTATTTAAGTTGAAATTGAATTTTACTGCTCATTTTCTATTTTAATTTTTTTATTAAATTAACCAAAAGGGAGTGGTTTATTAACAAATTTGCCAACGAGTTGGTTATTATATATTACACTAGCAGCAATACCCGGCGTTGCCCGGGTAAGAATATATTACACGTTTGATGGAACATTCTAGAATATTCGCGAATTTAGAACTATCCAGAACATCCCATCATTATTCAAAACACAAAAGGTAGGGGTGGACAACCCTTATCACTTAGGGATATGAAAAATAGATAGTAGCCGATTCTCAGACCTACTGAATATGCATATAAAATTTCATAAAAATCGGTCAAACCGTTTCGGAGGAGTATGGCAACTAACATTGTGACACGATATATTAGACGTTAAACCTCAGCGTTAGCTCTAGCATTTCTGGTGCCCTTTGCGACCAGAGGCATACTTTGTGCTCTAGAAATACATAAATATTACTTAAAAATTTTACACAATTTTATTTCTCCTAAAGATTATGTCTATGAAGCTATCAAAGTTATGAACTTTTCAGGGGACTAATTCAGCGCTAAGTTCAAAACTTAAAAGCTCTAAACTATCAAAGATGCTCAGCATTGGCTGTCGTTGTGCCAATTTTAAGTAAAGCTCATTGGAGCTTGTTTTCAGTGTTAGGGCCTTTTAGAATTTGGCGATCCTAGGACCTGTACAATCTTATTTCCTCTAAAGACAATGTTATACAAATTTAGGGATTTTCCAAGGGGTTAATTTAGTGCAAAATTTAAGAATTAGGGGTTCTAAACTATCAAAGATGCTGAACAATGATGACAATGACCTTGTGAATCCCATTAGAGCTTCGTATGACTCTTCGTGTGCCCATTTTAAATAAAGCCCAAAATAGCTTCGTGTGACTCTTAGTGCCTCTTACAACTTGGCGTCTTTAGGACTTCACAATCTTATTTCCTCTGACGACTATGTCCATTTGTCCGTTATAAAGCTGTCCAAGTTAGGAGCTTTTCAGGAGAATAAATTGATAATAAGTTCAAAACTAAAGGTCTCTAAATTATCAGAGGTGCTTAGCATTCAATGACGTTGTGCCAATTCTAAGTGGAGCTTAGAGCTTGATGTGACTCTTGGTGCCTTTTAGAACTTGGTGTTCTTAGGACCAGCACATTCTTATTTCCTAAAAGCTATGTACTTGAAACTGTGGAAGTAAGTGGTTTTTCAGGGGGCTGGTTTAGTGCTGAGTTTAATAATTGGAGACTTTAAACTATCAAAGATGCTCAGCCATACTTTAGTTTGGTGTAACATTTGGGGTCTCTCAGAACTTGGTGTCCCTGGGACTCACACAATCTGATTTCCTCTAAAGACTATTTTTCTAAAGGGGATTTTCAGGGCCTAATTTACTGCCAAGTTCACAAATTGACCTATCAAAGATGCTCAGTATTTAGTGACATTGTGCCAATTCTAGATGGGGCTTTGATACCCTTTCGATATTTTTGTCCTTGGATGCTCTTCGACCGAAAGTTCAAAAATTAGAGATCCATAATTTAGAAGAAATCAGAAACTCAGCTTCCAATGATTTTGTGCTAACTTCAAATGAAGTCCACATAGCATCTCAATAGATCGGCGAAAATGAAAACTGTAGATTACCCTTTTAGGAGTTGATTGAATGTTTTCATTTAGTTGGCACTATAATTTAGCGACAAAGCCTGATTTAAAGTAGAAGATCCACAATGAGATTAAATTTCAAATCTAGGCAACATCATCTAACCATTAAGTAGCTAACTTAACAAAATAAAATACAGTCGATTTTGCTCAGTGCTAAATGTCTAGTTTTTCTTCTATTTGATAGTTTATTCACCCCAAGTAACTCCTTAAAAGTCCCTAATTTCAGTTTAATGGCGATACCTGTCAAATAGAATTTATATTTATCATCTTAGTTGTTCAAACGCTAGTTAACTTTAGTTTTTACTGAACTCTGATAATGGCTGAATAATTAGAAACGTTGGGAGTTCTTTAGTTAGAAATTTATAAAACCATTTAGTAGTGTGGATGTTTGATACTTTGGGACTCTGTGTTCGATTAGAATAAAATAAAAGAATGTAAACGATATAATTGAACTGAATTAAAACTTAGAGAAGAAGGACGCAGATAAAATAAGAACTAGCATGAGGAAGACTTGATCAGAACTCTGATCGTTTTTTTTTTATTAAAAGAGCAGGAAGATTGATAAGGAGGAGGTAGAAATATTGAAATGGAAGTAGGGAACCAATAGGATAGTAGTAAAATTTGGAAATGTCTATAGTGAGAAATACTGAGAAATAAAGATTGAACCCAAATGCACCGAAGAAACCCATCATAAAATAGCAATTAGACAGAAGAAAGAATTGTAGTAATTCGACAATTAAATTATCATTAAGAGGAATATTTGCAAAAATACAAAAAATAAATAAAACATATGATCCCCACGATACTATTATTATGTTTTATAATTTTCCGACAGGATCATCCCTAAATGTTATACAATGTTTAGGTAATTTTTAAAAGAAATACTCAAGCCAATATTAACGGCAACTGTCATCGGTTGAATGTAAGTAGCACATAGAGAAAAGTAATTCGTACTTGGGATTATGAATTTGGAAAGCGCAGCATTATGTATAATTAACAAGCGAAGTTATTTTGGGAAGCTGTTTGTGTTTGTGTATTATTACAGGAGACAGGGCAGACACAATTCATAGGCATTCCACATGTTAAAGACAAATGTAAGCGCGACACGGCTCGCCCAAGCCGGCTGTTCTTGCCTGTTACAGATTTTTGTTTTATTTCGATACAAAAATATAGCTGAAACAAGTCTAGGTATACTTTTAGCCATTACATGATCATATCGTTATGCATACTCACATATACCTACATATATTACATACAAAGTATACTAACAATTCTTTTGATATGGAAATTATTTTGTATACATGAAAATTAAGGTTGCTGCAGTAGTAATAAATGTATCGATCATTCATTTGGTCTCGTCTTAGAAACCAAGAAGATTTCAAAAACATGTGCGGTACTATGCAAAAGCACAACCGTTTTCTCAAGATCATCAGTTCGCTCGTTTCGGTAAAAATATTTTAAGTAATTTTGATGTCAAACATCTATAATAGCCGCGGGTAAACCGGAATGTTGGCGTGGCGATCGTGGCGATTGCATGCGTGGCGACGCCCGCCATGCGCAAGCGCCTGTGTAATGCTCTTCCCACTCGGTTCGACGGTGTCGTTTACTCTAGTAAACTAGAAGATGGAAGAGAATTACTTTTGATTGTTGTGTACATTTCACCTAATAAAAAAATGAATGATATTTCATTTTTACATGAGAAATTATTGCCGTACAGTCACAGAGGTTCAATAATTTTTAAAACTAATAAAGATAAACTACCATTGATTTTAATTGAAGATTTCAATGTAAATTTTGCTAAAGATGAATCAATGTCATTAATTACGTTCCTCCAAAAAGAATTTCAATTGCAAATTAACAACAATCCAAGAAAACCTACTACCAGATATGCAACAACAACAACAATAGATGCTGTATTTATTAGATATCTTGATAATGTTATGTCCAATACTTTTGTAACATACTTCAGTTATCCTCGACCAATTATCACAGTAATGCTGTCAGAGGCAACATCGAATATAACTATTGGTGAAGCCACTGATTAAAAGAATTGAGTTGTTGCAACATGAAATAAATTTTCGAATTTTTAATATTTGTATTTAATAAAAATAAATGTTTATTAAATAAATAGTCATCATTTTGTTGAAAAAATTCGTAATATTTGATTTTTTCATTATGCCATATTTAGTTGTGAAAACTCGATGTTCTGTCAGGCGTCCCGTGACGGCTCACATTTTTTATCTTTCGGTTTGTAGGTAACCTTCACTATAAATATATTTTTCTGTGTCATATAAGGGTAGGCTAGTTTGTGTTGTAGGTAAATGACTCAGATTAAAGTTGTAAGAACCGTCGTGGCTTTTAGGAGTAGGTAATCTTTTAGAACACTAAACAAAGCGGAGACACAGAGGTGTAAGAAGCAATGATAAAAAACGAAATTGGGACAAGCATTGATACTTAATATAATAATTAATAATTCTCGACTTCATTGCTTAATTTTCTGATAAACTGCATCTCCCAATTCTCCGAGGTACCTACTTAAAACTTTTCACTTTCTGGTTTCCTTCTTTCTTTATGATTGTCTATTTTGGATGCTCCTTAAATGTTGATCATGCATTGTGCCTTTTCCAAGAAGATCTGGTGGTTTGCATTACTTGCTTTTTCTTAAAAATGGACCGTCTTGTCATTTGCCTTCTCCAATAGTATTGTGAAAGCAACTCACTAATTATTTTTTTTTGAACACAATTAAGGGGACGGAGAAAAGGTCGTTTGTATTGTTTATAGCTTATTGTAATCCCAAAGGACTCTAAAAGAATTCCTATAAACTTTGATGTTATTGACCTACTCGTATTTGACAAGTTCTTCGATATTCCTGCTCGTTTATTACGGCTGCATCTCTCAAATGAAAAACATCAAATATGTTTTCGTCGATAGGCCAATTCAGTAAACCTAGATAATGATAATTTAACTGTTTTAAATTGCATGAAATCCTTAAAATATGAATATATTCAAAAAAGTGGGCAGGACATTTATTCCAAATTTTGGTGCAGTCTATTGTAAAATTGTAAAAAATAAAACAAGTAGAAAGTTTCACCAATTTAATAAAAGCCTGACATTTTTCGGTCACATGACCATTATCAAAGGTAAGACTATGATCTATACTAAAGGCTTAAAACTAATACACACAATTTATACCTTACAACATAAAATGAGAGGGGAGTCTACGAAACTTAATTCTAGTTGGTTGTTGAGCAAATCCATATTTTGTGCTAAAGCCATTTTAATTTCATACGTTTCGAGGAGAGACAATTTCTTGCTTTTACTGAAAGTTGCGATGATATCTTCATTTGTTTATTGTTAAGAAGTTTTTCTATGATCTCAGGGTTGAAGCCATTACTCAAAGCAATGTGTTTTATAGTATTAAGTTCTTTGTTGAACTCAAAGGTAGATAAAGGTGTTTTTTAACAATTTGTTCAGTAGTGAATGAAAAACAGCCCATTTAGTATTTAGAGGATGGTTAGAATCAGCGGGAATATTAGTGTCTGTATGTGTAGGCTTTCTGTAGATCTTAAAAGTTAATTTGTTGGTTTAAATTAGTAACAGTAATCTAAAAAGGTTATACTATTATGGACCTATTTTTCAACTGTAAATTGGACAAAGTTCAACGATTCCCGCTGATATAAAGCATATACAATCATTGCAGTAAACGAAACATTGAAACAGTACAACAGCAGGATTTATTCGTAATAGTTCAAGATTGCTGGCATTTGCCAGGGTTTATGAGGCCGGGAAATTGCTGTTCGAAATTGTTGTAGAGCGAGATTCTCGGACCATCAGTTTTCCATTTGAATATGAAAGGGCGATGCACATAAAGTAGATCCATTGTGCGAACAAGATTGCCAGTGCATTTATATGCACGGCTGGCTGCTTTCAGTTGTGAGTACGTCTGGTTAGACTGTTTGTGATGTTTAATTTACAAACAAAAAATATTTAATGCCTTTACAAGAGCCAATTCATTTTCATAGAGTATTGTTGATGGAATTGTGGTTGTATTATTTGATTGTGAACATGTGTGCGAATTGTTCCCGATTGCTTTTTATGGCATTTAGGTTTATGTTAGAATTTAATTAGTTTCAACCTGTTATGATTAAAACAATCAATATTTTAAAATTGTTTTGAAATCGATTCACTTATGTAACTCCCATAGGAGTCACGTAGTTCACTATAGAACGTAAATGTACCTATGTATATCCCTTGTACCGATTGAGGGGGATACGGGTCATCTTGTAGCGTGTAAAACTACTCTTTTGTTTTTTTTTTTAAGTTTACATTTTTACTATGTTATATAGGGTTAGATAAGTAGAAATTACCCTTATAACTGGGATTGTAATTGCAAGAACCCTCGTATGGAGGGAGGAGGTAAGAGTAACCCTGTAGGTGTCAAACGAAGCGAAAATCTGAAGATTCACAGCTAACCTAGCCTAATCTAATCAAGTAAAAATATTTTTGAGTGATTTTTATCTTTTATTGTGAGGTTTATATAAGATGAAATTCTGTATAAGAAGTTTTTACCACATCGTACAAGGTTGTATTGGTTTGGGTTGTTCTTATATCAAACTGTAATTGTACGAATCCTCGTAAGGATGGAGGACGTTAAAAGTGACTTTCTAAAACACCAAACCGAGCGAAGACGTAGAGATGCACGGGGTAGAAATGAGCAATGAAAGCAAGATAATTTGTAAACCTAGCCTAACCTGATCTGTTACAGGAAAAATTCACAATAGAAAACTTTTAGCATGTTTCTTATTTATAAGGTTGGGTCAGTTTAGATTGCAAGTCTGTAGTTGTAGGAAGTCTCATGTGGGTAACGGCAGGTTAGGGTGATCTTTAGAATACCAATTGGAACGGAAACGTAAATGTACCCGGCGGAGAACACATCCTAACTCTGACACTGTAAAATATTTAAGGTATTTTTTATCTTTAGGTTTGCAGGTAAAATTCACTATTAATATTTTTTCTGTGGTCATATAAGGGTTAGGTTAGGGGTTTGGGTCTGTGTCATATAAGGTTAGGTTAGTTTGGGGTAGTATATGATCAGATTAAAGTTGTAAAAACCCTCGTGGTCTTTAGGAGTAATCTTTTGGAACACCAAATGAAGCGGGGACGCAGGGGTGTAAGAAGCAATGATAAAAAAGGAAAATGGGACAAATAGAGAACCTAACACAATAACTACTGTTTTAAATTAGGCTATGTCATACTAGTGTTGGTTTAGTTATATCAATTTCATTTTCAAACCCTGCGCCTTCACTTTTACTTTGCCCAACCTAACCTAACCTAACCCAACCCAATTTTTTTTAGTGTTCTATACGCTCATTGTAACCCTTTTCCATTCAACTCAATCTATCAATAAGGAAATAATTGAATCCCACCAAAAACATTTTCATGTAAAAATGTTGCCAAGACGAGTCTACATAGCTTACCCTGTGAAAAAGTTATCAGATCTCATATAAAGCCACGCTCTAAAGACTACACGCTCTAAACCTATAAGCTCTACACTACACCTTAATCAAAATCTATGAAAAAGTGGTCAGATCTCATGTAGAGTCAAGATTCTTGATCTATGCGCCCTTACTTTATCAAGCCTAACTTCACATACTCTACATTTTAGTCAAAACGTGGTGCTTGGCCGTTTTGCTGCCGTTACGAATATTTCATAGGCATTCGTTCATCGTGTGTGAAATAAAACGGCCAGGCCACACGTTTTAAATAAAATGTAGAGTATGTGAAGTTAGGCTTGGTAAAGTAAGGGCACATAGATCAAGAATCTTGGCTTTACATGAGATCTGACCACTTTTTCATAGATTTTGATTAAGGTGTAGTGTAGACCTTGTAGGTTTAGAGCGTGTAGTCTTTAGAGCTTGGCTTTATACGAGATCTGATAGCTTTTTCACAGGGTAAGCTATGTAGACTCGTCTTGGCAACATCTTTACATGAAAATGTTTTTGGTGGGATTTCATTTATATTTGTAAGTTGGTTAATGGACTTTTTTGAGTTTAAAAATAACCTGTTTTGACCCCGGGCCTTTACTTTCGCCTTACCTTTCGTCTGGAATTATTTGTTATAAGTATGTCTGGGGGCACGGGAGTTTATTATTTTTTTAATATACTTTGCTTTTCAATAGTTATTACTGCATGATTATGTAGTTAGTGCAAATGTAGTGCAAGTCTCATACAAAGTTCCACCTCCTATTCCGAGGGGATATGTTAGGTTAGGTTTGGTTTTTTAATTTTTTTGTTGTCTTTGTAATAATATTAGCTTACATACCAAATTTCAGCGTTCTAGGGCTTCAGAAAGTGCCTTAAGAATTTTGATGATCAGTGAGCGAATCAGTGACGAAATCGGGGGTTATTAGACATTAATAAAATGTAAAGTATAATAGCTAGGACATTCAAACTTTGTATGTTTAATGATTGTACTGGTGTCATTATATCTTGAAATTTTTAACTATTAAGCATCATCCACATTAAAGTTATGAGAGTTCAAAAAAACCGAGGATACGTTTCGAGAAAAGGTAGGTAGTGCCCTTGCGCTCCGCTTGGCTCGTCTTGGCGGGGAGTACCCCCAGATAGGGGAATTTCTCTTGCATTGGTATTAAGAACTTTCTTCCTGTAGGGATGTGTCTCGTCTTAGAAACCAAGAAGATTTAAAAAACAAATGAGGTACTACGCAATATCAAAAGCGTTTCCTCAAGATCATCAGTTTGCTCGTTTGTTGTCGTTGACACGGTAAAAATATTTTAAGTATTTTTTATCTTAATAACACAAATTAACGAGATTTTCACAAACTTTATTTAACAACGTAACATATGTTTCGCCAAACTTTGGCTTCTTCAGACGACAGAGTATTTACTACTAAATGTACAATAGAGGGTTGGATGTTTAAATAGTTAACAATATCGATTTGTGAAAGATTTTAGAATAGATTTAGGAGTGGGGAATTATTCCCTTCTATTTGATCGTTGAGTACCATACCTAACTTTTTATATTTATTAATTTCTAATTTTTCTAAAAGTGTTAATCTATGCCCTTTTGTTTCTAAATGTAAAATATCCAAATCGCTGTTGAATTGGTGGCCTTCTTCTGTTATGTGGTTTGCGTACGTGGAATCTGTCTTGTTTTTTATGTAACTATTTTTATGTTCCTGTAGGCGTTTTTTGAAATTCCTACCAGTTTGACCGATATATACTTTTTGGCATGAACCACAGGTTAACTTATAAACTCCAGAACACATTTCTTTATTAGTTTTGTCTTTGTTATTTTTAACTATTTAAACATCCAACCCTCTATTGTACATTTAGTAGTAAATACTCTGTTGTCTGAAGAAGCCAAAGTTTGGCGAAACATATGTTACGTTGTTAAATAAAGTTTGTGAAAATCTCGTTAATTTGTGTTATTATTATAATGAATTTTCATCAAGTAAAGGTCGAAACTATTCAAAGTTTGAAAGAAGCTAAAATAAGTGATTTGACCAAATATTACTACAAACTGATACTAAGATCTCGTCTAGCAACGCAGAACATCTGGTTTTTTAATACCTGTTTGAAGAATAAGGTAGTTCCGAAATACATTAATTTGAAGACTAATAACAACAGTAGTCCAGCAAAAAGAGGAAGACAATTTGGTATGGAAAAATGGATGAAAGAAGAAAGAAAAATACAATACCATCGTAAAGACACCTACAACATATACTGTAAGGTAGTACACACAGAATTGACTTATAAACTCCATAATATAGAACTTGATATTTTAGATTTTAATACCAGAGTCAAAATTAATAATATAATTAATAAAAAATTCAGGATACAGAAAAAGAAACTTCAAAATTCAATTTCTATAGATAATACGAATTCAAATTACAATATACAATTTTCAGACCACACCTTTTATAAAAGATTTGAAAATTTTACAAATGTTAATTTTTCAAAAGAAGAAGTTAATTGATTAGAGAAGGGTTTTCAACACAACATTAAACCGAATATGTCCAAAAAAGTAATAGAACACTTAGGAGTCGATGTAGAATTAGCACTATTAAGTCAGTCACAAACACTAGCTTCTGAAAAACATATCATATCTAAATTAATAAAAAGCCAATTTAATAACTATAATAAAAAACGGGATAATAACAATGAAATAAACACTATTAAGTCTATTTGTACAGTTGCTAATAATAATAACATAATTTTTACTAGAGCAGATAAGGGTAAAACGTTAATAGCTATGAATAAAATTGAATACCTACAAAAAACGTTTGAATTTCTTGACCAACAAAAATACAACCGTTTAAATAAGGATCCGACTGATAAATACCAATTACAAATTAAATCTGTTATTTAATCGTCACAAAAAATATTTAGATATTGAAACTTATAAATTAATTCAAATGAACCCTTTACCCCCTCGATTATATTCTTTGATAAAGTTGCATAAAAAGAATCTATTCTATTCGCCCAGTAGTTTCATTTCTCAGTGCTCCGTCGACTAAAATCTCTAAACTATTAGTAAATGTAATTAAATCTAAATGTAACTTTAAGTCTAAATTCAGTATAAAAAACTCATTAGAATTAATTTCAAAAATAAAGAACGTTAAATTGGAAAATAATACCAAATTAATTTCATTTGATATACAAAATTTATTCCCCAGCATACCGTCAAAGAACGTTATTAATATCGTCAAAAAATTACTTCATAAAAATAATAACTGCCGAGAAGAAAACCTAGAAATTATAAATGCATTGTCGGTATGTTTATCACAAAATTACTTTCAGTTCAATGAGCAGATTTTTACTTGTACAGATGGCTTAATTATGGGTAATCCCCTTAGTCCTTTACTAGCGGAAATTTTCTTAGATGACTTAGAGGAATCTATTATAAACTCAGGTAATAACAACTTCATATTCTGGCATAGGTACGTAGATGATATTATTACAGGTTTCACAGGTACAAGTAGACAACTAGATATTTTTTTTAAATATATTAATAGTCTACACCCTACTATTAAGTTCACGATAGAAGAAGAAGTAAATAATATGATAAATTTTTTAGATCTAACTCTAACTAAAAAAGATAACAAAATCACATTCTCTATTTTTCATAAACCTTCTCACACAGATTCTACAATACACAATAGTTCCTTTCATCCGGTACAACATAAATTAGCGGCCTACAACAGTATGATACATAGACTTCTAAGTGTCCCTATGTCTAAAGATAATTACCTTAAAGAACTAAATATAATTAAACAAATAGCCTTTAATAATGGTTATAACCCTTCTTTAATAGATACTTTAATTATTAAAAAACAACACAAATTAGCCTTAAAATTAATTTATCCAATAGTTAAAAATATAGATAATAAAAAATATAAATATTTAACCTATTTAGGTCCCATGAGTAATAAAATATATAAATATTTACAACGTTGTGATCTTAACGTAGCTTATAAAACTAATTTTTCTATAGGTAAATTAATTAAAAATAACAAAGACAAAACTAATAAAGAAATGTGTTCTGGAGTTTATAAGTTAACCTGTGGTTCATGCCAAAAAGTATATATCGGTCAAACTGGTAGGAATTTCAAAAAACGCCTACAGGAACATAAAAATAGTTACATAAAAAACAAGACAGATTCCACGTACGCAAACCACATAACAGAAGAAGGCCACCAATTCAACAGCGATTTGGATATTTTACATTTAGAAACAAAAGGGCATAGATTAACACTTTTAGAAAAATTAGAAATTAATAAATATAAAAAGTTAGGTATGGTACTCAACGATCAAATAGAAGGGAATAATTCCCCACTCCTAAATCTATTCTAAAATCTTTCACAAATCGATATCGTTAACTATTTAAACATCCAACCCTCTATTGTACATTTAGTAGTAAATACTCTGTCGTCTGAAGAAGCCAAAGTTTGGCGAAACATATGTTACGTTGTTAAATAAAGTTTGTGAAAATCTCGTTAATTTGTGTTATTATTATAATGAATTTTCATCAAGTAAAGGTCGAAACTATTCAAAATATTTTTTATCTTTAGGTTTTCAGGTAAAATTCACTATAAATATTTTTTTTGCGTGTCATATAAGGTTAGGTTAGTTTGGGTTGTAGGTATATGACTCTGTCAGATTAAAGTTGTAAGAACTGTCGTAGCCTTTAGGACTAATCTTTTAAAACACTAAACGAAGCGGCGGCGCAGAGGTGTAAGGAGCAATTATAAAAATCGAAAATGGGACAAATAGAGAACCTAACCAAATTTTTACTGTTTTAAATTAGGATATGTCATGCTAGTGTTGGTTTTGTTATATCAGTTTCATTTTCAAACCCTGCGCCTCCACTTTTACCTTGTCACCAACTTATTTTTACTGTTCTATACGCACATTCCAACATTTTTCCATTCAACTCAGTCTTTCAGTTGTTATGTTAACAAGGCTATCGCTATCAACTAATTAATATGAAATGTAACTGTTAGGGAAAAATTGAATAATAATTTTCATTTAAGGGAATTTCTCTTGCATTGGTATTAAGTACATTTTCCCTGTAGTAATATCACAGTATAATTCTAAGCAGTAGGGACATAACTGTCGGTTCCTTTGATTTTCGCGTAGCGCGTTTCTGTGACCTTGAGAGGGGTCCGCCATGTTAAAAGTGGATCCTTTTTAAGCGGGAATTTAAATAGATGTCAAAGTGCAAACGAACCAAGCTTGCAATATGATTGCGATAATGGCAATGGAGAGTACAAAATTATTGCTTTGTTTAGCAAATATCGATCGATGTGTAATATGAAAGAAAACGACTGTATTAAAATTGAGAAGAAATAAAACAACACACAGAAAAGTAAAAACTGTTTATTAAAGATTCATTACACTTTGAAGCTGCACACCATCTGCTGCCTTTTTTCGCATTCATTTTGAAAAACAAGGTAACACGTAACACCAAATATTGCTTCGCAACTTTTCTAACCTTAAATTGCCTTAAATAATTCAATATTTGTAAACGTGAGGAACACCTGTTTTGTCGACGACATTTTGAAAGTGGATCCTTGTAACGCATGCGTATTAAAAATACGCTACGCGAAAATTGCGTTATGTCCCTACTGCTTAGAAGTATACTGTGGTAATATGATGGATCACGTGCATCGGTTTTGGTTTTACGATACATCAGCTATACGTATATACCTACGTTAATGGAAATCGGTTTAATAATATTGTATTTTGCGTGGTCGCTGCATACATCCATTGTGGTAATGCACACAATAAAAATGAGTCACGTTTCTGTTCTCGTTCCACTATATTTGTTTTATGTTTTACTCATTTTAACGCCACACACGTGCTCTACCCCGAGTCAATTTTCTTATCAAATCTGCCTTCCGAACAGTTTCAATAATTAAACGACCGTAGGTAAGAGTGCGGCGTGGTAGTGGGCGATATGAAAATGCGTGCATTTGACAGACCATTTATTCTGAATTTTATTTACGACCGCGAATATTATTATTATGGTAATATTACTTATTGGTATTATTGTTCAAGATAATTGATTGTTTTATATTTAATAGAACTGTTCATTAAAAAATAATAGATAATTTGCACTTACGGTCACTAATACACTTTTAATCAAACGATATATCGCTAGTTACTGTTATTTGCTGCTAAGTGCAGTAAATTATTTTATCGAAACTGCTACGGAGGCGTGCTGATCAAAGCTAATAAATGCACAGCCTGTTGTTTCAAATTACTGTGTAAAAACTGATTGCTTTTTTTTTTAAATTCCATTTATTACTTATATTTGTATGTTCTCTTGACTGACTGAATTGAAATACTGATATTGTTAACAAAAATACTTTTATTATTAATAAAATCGATGAGGCTTTTACTTATTGTAACTCCATTTTTAGAATTAATAAAAATAATAAAAACATGATCACAATGGTTACAAAATTTATTTACCATGTCCACAATAATTATTTCGCCATACAATGGCTTCTTCAAATGGAAAAATGCGAAAACATAATTGTCTTATATACTAACTTAAGAAGAGAGGGAGGGGGAAACTTGAAATAAAATTTTTAATAATACATTAACATTGCACTTATACATACATAACAAACTTTTATCAAAAGATATTTAAAAGGGGTGAATTATTTACCTCTAGTTGATCATTGAGGATTAGGCCTATTTTATGTAACTTGTTTATCTCTACGCATTCTGGTAAATTAAGCTTCTTACTTTTATTAGCTTTTAACAAAACTATTACTTATTGGTTTGAAATTAATTATAGTTAGTTATAAAAAATGAATTTAAGAAAATTTAGAAAAATAAAATATGCTCGGGCGCCACTTTGTCAAAACAAAGAAAAAGTTACTATGCCTTGTAGGAGACTTTCCAAATAATTTAGAAGAGAAATGATCTTACTGGTAACTCCGCAGACTATTTGCAATGATAAAAGCCACCTGAAGGTTTTAATTGGCTCATCTGAGGTTAAAAATGTGGTTGTAGTCCTTTAGAGTGGTTTAATTATTTTTCAGTAGTTGACTTCACCCCGACCCTTACTGCCAGTTTTTTAGTCCTACTGGATCCTGTAATAATATGAATGGGCTGACACTAGTGGCGGTAAAAAAAATAGTTGTAACAAAAATTCCTAAAATGAAGCACAAAACACAAACAGGGAAACACACACACACGTCTCGTCGGTGCCAAGGTTCAAGGAAAAAGACCTCGAGCACCGACCGGAAAAATTCAACGATCCTTCCATCGATCGCGTAGTCCTGCGATGCACGAAAGTGTTTTTCTCAATTTCACATTCTAATAAATAGGCGTACCGAGCCTCTATCTTGTGAGTGCACGGGGATTAACGCGCCGCCACTCGTTCCAGGTACCCTCTTCGAACTCGACCACAGACGAGTAGCACCGGTCCACTCGAGGATCAAGGGAAGTAACGCACATGAACCTTACCGGCTACGTATACCTCGTAACGAAAACACAAAACGCATCCACTGTTCAGATTTTAGTAATATACTCAAAATCAATGGCGTAACTATACCATCTGGGGCCCGTGACAAATTCTTGTGATGGGGCCCTATCAGTAAAAATCATCACGTTGTACTCAATTTAATTTGAATAAACTTCTTCAGGAATGCTGCAGGACATACATAAAATGATTTTTTATTATTAATAAATCAGCAATGTCTCTAATACACGAAGATTTTTCTATTTCGTCTCTGAAAGTGGATCGAAAACTGAGAATTTCTCTGGCAAATGATTCAGATATGTCTTTTTTATATATCTCAACAAATTCTAGAGCTTTTTTTAATAAATCAGTGTCATTTAAAACTTTTAAAGTGAAAGGCTGCAAAACACTGAAATTTAAAACAATTTAATTCATTGGAAAAAAACGCGATTTCAGTTGGTTTATAATAATGTCTAATACTCGATAAAATATGTTCACTTTGAACAAACTTTCCCGATCTTGGAGACGCTCATCTTCGCAAAGCTCATCAAAATGGCGTTTTACCTTCCTCTGACGAGTTTTAGAAAATTCAGGGGTGATGGACCATTTTTCTGCTAATCTATTTGCTTCCATTTTAAATTTTCAAATTCATGTCGATACCTTTCCAATTCTTCTAGATAAATTTTCAAACGTTTTAAGGCATTTGAAAGATCGGCGGCTTTAGACTGAAGTGCTTTAGAGGCTGCATCGATAGTAAGTAGGATCTTGCAATGGAAAACCAATAACATAATAAAATTGTAGTTTTTGATCTTCTTTTTGAGCGAAACAGCTTCATTTCTTTCATCTGATTTGCAATTTTACAGAATTGTTTTCGTTAGCGCTTTTTGGACTTCAACAAACCGAACTTTTAAAGCAAAAACAGCATCATAACGTCCTGCCCATCTAGTAGGGTTTAATGTTTTTAATATTATTAACTTGAATTTGTATTATGGTATTTAGTTGTCTCACTTTGGATTTTAAGCAGAACTTATAAAAAATATTTTTGAGCTCGCGGCCTCTTGGGCCTCGGGGGCCCGTGTCATTTTGCCAGCCCTGCCACCTTATTGTTACGCCACTGCTCAAAATTATGCTAAATATATAAACATTCAAAGATACTGTAACGCTTTCTGATATCGATAACTGATTGATAAAACAATTATCATTATACTGAAGTTAATTACTTTTCTACAATTATCTAATTTATTAGCCTAGAGAAAGTCGTATGCTCAGTGAACTCACCCTCTCGTTGTTGTAAACTACAACACAATTTTCACACTTTCAGTAAAACACTTGTTTACGAGTTCGCGACCGATCACTGACCCTAGATGACGATTATAGATAAGAAGCTCGATTTCTTAATTTGACATCAGCGCCATCTCACCAACTGTCCCACCAAGCTACATTGACGAGTGAGAGAGAAGATGGAAAATTCTACATAGAAAACTACCATATCGGCTATGGCGGGAATTTTAAAAGCATGTAGGGTTTTTGTTATCATAATTTATTATTATAAAAATAAACAAAACACGTTAACACAAAAGTACATATATTTAATTAAAGGTATAATTACAGTAACGTAATAAATAGTGCCAATACAGTAATACAAATACAGTTAGAATGTTATATAAAAGAACTATTGCATTATTCTATTTTAAAAGTATAAAAAAAATAGCAAATTTTAAATAACAGGACATAAAAAATTGTTGATTTCTTAAAATCCAGTAGCTTCTGTATAAGAGCAGTTTGATGAAGGAGATCTGGTCGATCTGGTAACACTCGCAACCAGTAGTGATGTTTCTAATCAAGGCAGTAAACTTACTTGAGGGATGGAATAATTTATGCCCCTTATACTCTTTCAAGTGAAAAAACAAGTTTTCAGGTAATTCACAGTTTATCAAAAATGTCAACAAACAAACACGAAAAACTTTAACACAAAACCATCACAAAACTGTACAACGATTGATCGATCATACGACAACAAATTCATAAACCATAAACAAATTGATGCACATATGATAGGAAATCCCAAATTTTACGTGCACACTGATGCGCACCCTATGTGCATTAATACGCAACGACAATGAACTACAATTTTTAATCGTCATCATAAGCAAATTTTCTCTACTGTCAGTAATTTAGAGGTAATAAATAAAGGCGATTTAGTTGGTGGGACAGATGCTACGATGGCGTTACCGTCGACATCCCATACCCTGTCACTGACCGATCACCTATTGAATAATGCAATCATCGCTTGCATCGCTTGGGATTTCAGGGGATCTCCCGGTTTTCCTTAGCTTACGCGAAGGTATGATGTCAATCATATGTGCACATGAGTATGTCTTAATTTTGGGTAGCCTATACTGATGCCTAATAAATGATTAAATATAATTATGGCTCATGCCTTTATAGATGCAGCTGGTTCTCGCCGATTGTTTGTAAACATTGATAGTCAGGAATAGTTGCATATAAAAAAAGGCTTAAAGCATATAAAATAAAAATATCTCTTAGACTATTGATAAAAGTTTAGAAAATTACAATTAAGACAAAAATTAATTACGAAATTATGTAATGTGATTGATCGAAATATAATCAAAGAGCGGCTTTGAACTGAAAGTTAGTTTGGTGGTGTTGAATGTTTGGGGGCATCTTGCCAAATCACAAAAGTCTAGTTTTCGGTCAATGACACAGATCTCAAGTCTTTTCTGTTACTTATTTTGTTGAATAAAAACGTTGTCGAGTAAGAAAATAAGAATGCTTACAATACTTGTTGATTCATTTTTTATTACCTAATAGAAATAGGTACATAAAATTGTAAGTGTTGAAAACAGTTAAATTATGGGTAACGATTAGTTTTCAAAACCCACGTTTGTGAGAAATTTATGTAGTTTAATTTTATCACATTTTTAACAACTCAACTATGAAAACAGATTTTCTACATTTGTTTTATTTATTCCTTCTCTAAAAATATATTTTAATGCCTTATACGTATGTAAGTAGGTATTATCTATTTTTTAAAAGTGGTCGTTCAAGAAATAAAACTCTCAAGAGACTTATTAGCTTTTCTGGTCCAATGGTTGACATCAGCACTCAGAAAGAGGAAAGACACTCCAAACTTTTGCAGGTTATAGAATCTTTAGCAATAATGGTCCTCAAGATTTTCAACAATTTTTTATGTACCTACTTATTGAAACTAGTTCTGTAAAACTTAAACGATTTTCAGCTTTGTAGGCACAAATGGTTAACACAATCCAAAACACGTTTTGTTTGAATGGTGCCATAAACCAGATAACTCCAGCAAGGCGTTAACTTGGTGGCAGTTTTATTGCCTGAGCCGCCAGTTTAAAAAAATTAGAGAATAGGTTGTAAAAATATTCGTTACATGTGCAATTTATTTTAAAACTTTCACACGACAAATGACAAATTTGAAAACCTATATCGAATCTTCTGTTGGTACATTCGAATAAGGCAAGATTCTAAAAATAATACTTTCATCTAGTTTACATCGCCCGAGAGTCGAAAACATTTACGAGCCCTTTATTTGAAAGCGTAAAATAACTGTTTAAAAGAAGCTCTATTTCTTTTTCTGACAGGCCACGAGCTCTTTTATTTGAACAAAGAAACAAAAAGTTTTTTATTTTTATTTTGAAGCAGGATGACTGGTTGAAATTATCCGATAGAAATTTTGAAGGTCGTACCTACCTAGAAGTATTTATTAACTTCAATAAAATAGTTTATTTTCCATTCAATAAATGTATTACCAGATAACAGTATGTATTTGCATTATGCTGGTAGCCGGCGTTTACTTTACTGCTTATGCATTTTTTTATTGCATATTTAACTTTTTCTTTTTACGACTGCGAAATTTATAGTTTTGCTATGTTTGAATTTATGGTTGTAGCGATAAAGCTTCTCATTTTATTAACGTCACAACGCGATTTGTAAAATTATTTATTTACTGTTTGCGTGCGTTTTGGTATCTTTATTGACAATTATTATGGTAGGTACTTTTTAAATAAAAAATAAAAATAAATAAATAAAATAGTGCTTAAAATTTATATAAACAAATTGTCTGTTATCATTTATATTATTTAAATAAATATTTCTAATAATGAATTTCTTTAACACCAAATTTACAGTAACTATTTCCGACTTATAGTCACAAAAGTGCAGTTTGTTATCGAATGTCACAAAACGTTGCGGACGTTACATATGCCTAGATAAGCGATTGGCCCTTTTGATCCGATAACCGCTCAACTGCTCCTTCCGCATGTTTTAGCCCCAAACACACACACCCACACACATACACATACATACACCCCCATTGTTGTACAACATGCATTAGCATGCTCCCGTTTTTAAACATTTAACCACAGAAATGTGAAGGTCGAATCGATATTTTATTTCAATTAACGTAATGGAAGTTTGCCATCCGAAAATTCCACTAATAGCACATGTTAACTGTATCGATTGTTCAGAACGACCGGTCGACAGACCGATGGATGGATGGACGAACAGACCGGTGGTAGGTTGAGCCAAAATGAAATAATTTAGAACATTACAACGCTCTTCGGGCCGCGACACGTTTTTAGAATAACACTAATTAAATAGAAAGGCGAAAATGGAATATACACCTACCTCATACTACCTACATAAGAGAAATATGATGCAGGGTAGGTAATTGAAACTGTTGAGTTATTCATTCGAATGGTACCTATTAGCCACTTGATTTACCTCCAAATCTAATCGTAAATAAATAAAATGCGAGACGTGTTTCTGTCAGCGAGGAAAATAAAAACTGAAATATTACTCGTAAACATCCAATTTTCAGTAGGTAATTCGTTAAATTAATTATTTTTTTCTAACACGATCGGCAAATAACCAGAAGATTTATTTAATATATAAATGAAACTGGCGAAATCGATCTGACGCCAAAAAGAAAATTGGAATAAGAAGAGACAAATGAAACATATTAGTTTGAAATGTCTAACGGCAATAATATTATTCGAACCGAACAAAGAAAATCACACGGAGAAAAATAATCATGATTTTATTACTTGATGAGACAAGCAAAATTTTTCTAGTAAATAATACTAGAATTCTTATAAAATGTACTTGGTGGTATAAAACAATTTTTCATTCTTTCTAATAATTAGTATTAGAATAATCAAGCTAAATAAGTCTACACTTTTTTCTCTACCTCTCAATTATTTCATTGTGTCGTAAAGAAAAAAATACTAGAATGAGAATAGTTTAGTAAAATTAGTGATAAGAACTGTAAAAAATTTTTTTTAATCAAGTCAATTTTACTAGAATTCAGTCTCAACATCGAACGTAGATTGACTAGACATTTCTAGTAAAATCTCCTTGAGCGTCTGCTCGTCCATATAATTGACAGATTTTTTAATCATGTTTGCTATAATTCTAGCAATATTTTCATGTTTTTTTTTCTCCGTGCACAAGTTAATCTAGTGTTTATCGAAACGTGAACTTTGATGATATAGATACTTATTTAATTTAAAAAAGGAAAACAACATTGTTCAATTTATTAATATAATATTAGCAATAGTTGATAAGAACGCATAAGAGGTGCTCAGAAACGCTATTGGGCAATAAGAAAAGAAAATTTAATGTACACTTCCTCTCTCTCTCTCTCTTGAATTACTCTGTAGCCCCTTGTGCTGGAGAAAGACAGCTAAAAGAGGGCTAAAATCTGTCGTGTAGGTACATATGAAACCGCATTAATTAATACAAAAACTGTTAATTGCCTGAAGAAACATTTCAAACAAACGTTGTTGCCAGACAGATAATAAAATAAAATGACAAATCATGCGATAATCAATTTTTTAAGAAAAAATCAATTGTTCATAAAAATTGTTTATAAAGAATCTAAAAAATTATCCTTCCGGTTATTAATGGTCTATCCCTCTATTAATATTTTCTGATCATTTCAAGTTTCACCAATTAATAATTTTCATTAATATTATTACCTAAATTATGAACTTAAGGAATAAGTTCACGGAAAGAAATTTATAGTAAAAATTACCCACCAATTGTAGGTAATCGAGTAATAACTTCAGAAGATAGGAAAAATGAATAGTTTTTTTTTGCATTGTATTACAAAAATTAAAACAAAATATAATACAAAATACAGCAAATTTTACTATACAGTTTAGTAATTTTTATCATAACAATGAGTTGTCACCCAATTGCCAAATGCTTATCCCAAAATTTGTAAGTCAAGATCCTCTCCGTGTGTTTAAGCAATTGAAATTTTTCTTAACAAACTCATATTTTTAAAACGTACTGTTATTACCCAATAATACTTTTATTTTTAAATCAAAACTTTCATTTTTTGTTTACTATTCCTTCTGTTGTGATTTTCTAATAAGCAGTTGACTGTTTTAAAGTTTTCAAAGCAACACGAAGAAAACAATCATGAAAATATTGCTAGAATTCTAGAAAACATGACTAAAAATTCTGTCAATTATATGGACGACCAGACGCTCAAGGAGATTTTACTAGAAATGTCTAGTCAATCTACGTTCGGTGTTGAGACTGAATTCTAGTAAAATTGACTTAATTAGAAAACATTTTTTACAGTTCTTATCACTCATTTTACTAAACTATTCTCATTCTAGTATTTTTTTCTTTACGACACGATAAAATAATCGAGAGATAGAGAAAAAAAGTCTAGACTTATTTACCTTGATTATTCTAATACTAATTATTAGAAATAATGAAAAATTGTTTTATACCACCAACAACATTTTATGAGAATTCTAGTATTATTTACAAAAAAAATTTTGCTTGATTATTTTTCTCCGTGAATATAAGTCTTTTCAACGATCTTTTTTCCGTTTTCACGTTGTAAATATCAAATTTTGGATTTCTTTTTGAAAATCCTAGAACAAACAATTTGCGGTTTTTGAATTGAAAATTGACGCATCTTCTCTTTTTAATTAAACTTTGAGACAATTATAATGTAACGTAGAAGAGCGAATTTTATATGATGGTTTCAATGATTTAATAATTTAATTATGCCTTATAAACTAAATAACACTTAAAAACTAATTATTAATAAATCTTAAAACTACTTGCCTAATTAACTACCAACTAGGGGCCGTTGGTAATGGCAGGGACTCTTAACGGGCATTAGGGTGAGTGATAGTGGCAACCCGCTACACCCCCCTAACTCCTCTGACTCGCTGGCTCGATCTTACTGACTTACTGTGTTCTTCCCTTCTTCATCACTGACTTGTTCTTTTATACTGACCCACATAGTGCTCTTATACCCCCAAACGGAAACTCGCAAATTGATCACGGCACACTTTTGCCGTGCAATCATGTCGCATTTCCGTGTGGCGGTTCCTTGTTTCGTAAATCCAATACGTTGCATTTTCAAATTAGAAAAAATTTTATTAATGAAATACAAAACAATTAAGAAGAAAAATAAATTTGGAAAAATATGAGCACTATGTGACAATAACACACTTACCAATGCAAAATTGTTAAAAAAGAAGTACACGGAAAAATGCCTTAAATTGACAATTTATTAAATTCAAAAATATTGCTCAGTTAAATTTAATATTTTCTGAATATACGTATAAGGGTAGACTATCGATGTCTGAGAGGGCAGCTATTAAGATTGTTTCTTTACTGACATTAATAATTAAATACAAATGTAGAACATTTTTTTTATTGGCAATTGATTTTCTCGTGAACAAATTGTTCCTAGAGTATCGGACGCAAGTCATTTCGTTTATTATTTGCCTGGCTACAACTTTTGCTTGAAAAGTGTTCATTTTGATGAATACTCTTTTTAATATCTCTCCTTATACGATATCTCACTCTAAATGTGATTAGAATACTGGTAAATTTGAATAAAAAATTGAAACGCACCTTTTGAAACCACAATTCAACTGTATTTGATAATTAACTTCAATAACTAAAATCATATTGGTCAACTTTGGCATTTCCTGGCGAAAAAGAAATTACATGGTATCGAAATATACCCCATTGAACCCCCACTTAGAACTTAAATCAATTCTTCGCATTCTTAAAATAATTAGGTACTTTATCAAACACCCTATAGTTTTAATTAAAATTCTATTTCAGATATCTAAACTGATGGCGCGTTAATGTATTCTCCCAAAAAAGCTTTTCGGTCACTTCAACTATGTTCATTGCCCTTATTAATTAACCTCAAAACATTATTTACCGAATCACTTTTAGTGTTATCATTCAGAAGCAATTTGTTTATGTTTGTTTCGAATAAGTTTGTATAAATTTAATGTACAACCTTCGCACCGGTGATCAGTGTTGTGCTTTCACTTAGAGCAGACGAGTTTTCAGACTGCTTTACTGTATTTAATTTTCTTTCAGTAATAACTCAAAAACAGATTCCGTGTTAAAAATAGGATTGCAATAAAATAAAAGTTCAAGGAACAAAAAGCTAAATTCGTACGTTATTTGTTATTCCAGACCAACAGCTTTTGAATGACCTCCAGTATTATTAGCATAAAATTGGAATCAACACATCGGAAGAATTTCTCTTTTTACGTTCCAACAAGCAAACATTATACGAACGATAATTAATTAATTTATTATTTATTACAGTTATAAAATTTAAAAACACTACTGCATTTAGTAATTTAATTAAAGAAATTACCATCCGGCCAATAAGTATCATAATATAATGTGTATAATAACTGATTTTTACTTTTTACTAATTGAAAAAAAAAATTTTGTTTTCATTTTAGTTAATATAAAATAAAATTTTAGCTTTTAAATTTTTCAGTAGGTAGTGTTAAAATTTATGGGATATGTAAATCTTTGTTTGAATATTACATCAATTTCAATTGATTATGGGCTGCTTTCGAAACGTCTGCAGATATAATTTTCATCCGTCTTTTATTGCAAGTACCTACTTACTAAGAACAATTTTGTTTATCTACTAAACCTTTCGGAAAATATCCAGACTTATAGACCTTTGTTGGGTTGGAGAGGGAATAAGTGCGAAGGAGATGGGGTGACTTTAAAGAACATTATTCACATATTTTAAGCTAGGGTGGGACGCGTTGAGGAACAAGGGTGGAATTAAAAATTGAAAAGTATGTATAAATGGTAATTGTGCAAATGAAGTTACTATTGATTCGATGGGGGAAGGAGGGGGTAGGATCTAAGGAACACAAAGATACGCTTTTATTTAATGTTTTATTAAGACAATACGATAAGATAACATGAAACAAGCGTTTTCGTCTTATCATGACCATGTCATTCTTTATCCATCTTTTGCGTTTACCCTTCCGCACCTACCCAAAACCATTCTTTCAGTATTTATTAATTTAATATTTAATACAAAAATCAATACAAACAGGTGGACATTTTTACAGAGGTTGTAACACATAATTAATCGTCAATGCAGCATACAAAAATAAGCTTTATACAATGTAACATACTATTTGTTCTTTTAGTATTGCCTCTCTCTTTATTTCTTTTTCCAACGACGTAAACTGCTCCCCCTACGTATCTACCTACCGTCCCTTTAATCTCTTAATTTTTAACACCAACAGTTTATATCCCAGCTTAATTCTCTGTCTCATTTTATCACAATTATTTTGTATTGTCTAATTTCTTTTTAAATTTCTTATTTTTTCTCAGATTTTTGTTAAATTTTCTGTTCCCATTCTTCCACTTTTTCTCCATACATTGTATACATCCATTATTCTCACCATTACCTTCATCTGCTCTATATATTTTCATAATCAAAGGAAAAATTAAACAATTTTTAAGTTTTACTAAATTTAATACAATTCGCTTTATAAGGGCATCATCAGGAGTAAGAATTTTACTAATTTACACTGCACATTAGAGTGGGGATAAACAATGTTAAGGTCCAGTAAGGGGTTGTTACCAAAATCTGTTTGGTATTTGGTATTTTTTTTATTTTCACATTTATGGTTAATTTAATTTATATTATCTCATATCTATCTAATATTGGTCCTCCTTTTAAGCTATGTAGTTATTACAGATAGATATACAGGGTTTTTCAAGTTGATGGGCTATTAGAAGTATATGAATTAGTAGAAGGAATTCAATTCTGAAACTTGGGCTCATTTGGTTATTGTTTATGCCGCTTCTTTTAAAAATATTTTCAAGTTCGATTTACATCCGATTATACTGGAAGTCGATACCAACTTTGTTATTTTAAATGGAATGGTATATTTTTCACGCTGAATTCGAATAAAACGTGTAATTCTAAGGTAAATTTGATAACCAACTTGTACACCTATGACGATCGGTTTCTGACTTAATTTCATTTATAGAAAAAAAATTGCTACTGCAACCCAAATTGTTAAAGATCACAACTTTCACAAAATACGACTCAGACTGTTGAAATTTTTACTAGAATAGCTGAATAATAGTGCTAACGCCTTGACAAAATTAAATTAAATAATTTATACAGGGCGTTCAAAATAAAATTCTAAAATTGAAAAACTTCAAACACGAATTACTTCGTTTTTTCAAGTGGCACCTACTATTTTTTATTTTTTTAATCGATTCCTTTTTTTATCCTCTTTCGATCTATATGGATACTTCCTATTTTAAGTAATAATTTAAAATTACTCCAAAATTTTCAAATAAAATAGGAAGTATCCATATGGATCGAAAGAGGATAAAAAAAGGAATCGATTAAAAAAATAAAAAATAGTAGGTGCCATTTGAAAAAACGAAGTAATTCGTGTTTGAAGTTTTTCAATTTTAGAATTTTATTTTGAACGCCCTGTATAAATTATTTAATTTAATTTTGTCAAGGCGTTAGCACTAATATTCAGCTATTACTAGTAAAAATTTCAACACTCTAAGTCGTATTTTGTGGAAGTTATGATTTTTTATAATTTGGGTTGCGGTAGCGATTTTTTTTCTATAAATTAAATTAACTCAGAAACCGATCGTCATAGGTGTACAAGTTGGTTATCAAACTTACCTTAGAATTACACGTTTTATTCGAATTCAGCGTGAAAAATATACCATTCCATTTAAAATAACAAAGTTGGTATCGACTTCCGGTATAATCGGATGTAAATCGAACTTGAAAATATTTTTAAAAGAAGCGGCATAAACAATAACCAAATGAGCCCAAGTTTCAGAATTGAATTCCTTCTACTAATTCATATACTTCTAATAGCCCATCAACTTGAAAAACCCTGTATATATGAAATCACAGAAATTGAAATAGCCATAAATGAAAACAAAGAAATTACCAACGACCAAACAGATTTTGGTAACAACCCCTTACTGAACCCTAACATTATTTATCCCCACTCTTAAATGTGTAGTATAAATTGAGTTAATTGCTGTTTGGTAATTTAATAAAATTGTTACTCCTTGATGATGCCCTTATAAAGCGAAATACTTATCGAGTATATTAAATTTAGTGAAACCTTCAAAATTTACTGTTTTCTTTTTCTTTTGAGAACCGAGCGGCATGGTCTAGTTATTTATATCATTGCTTAGCATTCGGGAGGTCACCGGTTCGATTCCGGGGCCAACTACTCTGGTCCAAGTTTTTCTGTGGTTTCCTTGGATCATTTAGGAAAATGCTGGGGTAGTAATATTCCACAGATAGTCTTTCACTTCTCTTCTGTCTTCATTTCGTCCGTCTCATCTTTCTTCCCCCAACCATCACCCACCCATTCCCACTATTCCTAAAGGAGGCTGAAGAGGGCCTTCCGCCCTACCCTCTGACTTTTCACAAGAGTGTAGGTCGGGGGGGGGGGGGGGACAGTCCGCCCACCAATATTGTTGGAAATTTAACACCCAAAAGTTTTTTTCTTTTGAGAAAACCTTTCACCAAGTAGGCAATAAAAGCAGATATTCTAAAGTTATTTTTATAATCTCTTCATTCACTCGTCTTTATCTCCGTATATTCGTGTTATAGGACCCATCCTGCTCCATGCACTTTTCATTTTCCAGCTACATTCAATTTTTCTTTTAACTAAAAAATCACTATTTTTCTAGCCTTCTTTTTCTAATACAATACCAACTATTTTATTCTAATCTCGCGTCCCCTATCTCCTATAAGGTTATTTTAATCCCCCTCCTCCTCCCTCACCTTTTAGACGGACGGTCACTTCTACTTCATTAACACAGTAACTATAAATCTCATTTTCAATTTTCAGCTCCACCTACTGTTTCTGCACGTGTCCGCTTCCATCGAAAGTCACTCGAATAGTGCTGTAAACTTTCTCGCCTGTTTTCCCCCATCTGAGAAAATACCAATGGAACTAGATCTAAATATTTACAAATTTTTCTTTCACTGACAATGTTATACGGAATGGCCTTTTCGTTATAAAGGGTTGTCCTGTTAAAGCTTATATTGGATTATCAAAATAACCTCCTACTACGAATAATTTGCAACACGACTCTTACTTTCACGAAATAAGTTTTGAGATTCCCACTACAGTTTAATGTGCCCTTTCTGCTTTCTCTCCATCAAAATTTTTCCTTCTTAGTATGTAAAATAAAACGCAGAGCTGCAGTGACGAGATAGAGGCCGGACGCGCAGGTTTAAGAAATAATGGATGAAAACTAATGAGACGTCCCGAGCTATTCTGTTTAGGGTTCAGGCTGAGACATAAATTGCATTTTTCCCTGGTTAAGAGCGCCCTTGATAGAAGGAGGTAAGGTAATATTTTGTAAATAATATCATGTTGAGTTTGTAGACGAACGTAATGGCCAAGCCATCTACAATTTATGAATGTATTCAGTATGATTATAATCATTATTACCTGGGAAATTCCAGTGATATAAAGCCAATATTTTATGTTTCTTCTAAATCTGTTTTCTATTATGTGTTTGTATGGCCAACAAAGCTTAATTGTTAATATGAATATCACATTTAAATTTTATCTCCACAACTATGATGACGCTAGAGTTTGAACAATTTTTTAGGGTTCCGCACCTCAAAAGGAAAAAGCGGAACCCTTATAGGATCACTTCGTTGTCCGTCCGTCCGTCCCTCCGTCTGTCAAGACCTTTTTTATCAGGAACGCGTGGAGGTATCAAGCTAAAATTTATATTAAATACTCAGGTCTATTGTCCCTTGGAGCTGTGAAAAAATTATACTTCTAAGCCAACGCAATCAAAAGATACAGCCGTTTATGCCGCAAGTTTCCGCAAATTTTCGAATCAAAACCTACAAGGTACTTCCCGTGAACTCAGAATCTTGAAATTTGGTACGAAGCAACGTCTTATAGCACAGATAAAGGAAGAATTGCGAAAACCGTAAATTGTTAGTTACATCATATAATAAAAATATTTTTAATAATTTTAAAGTTACTACCCCTTTCCTCATGAACGCGTAGAGGTATTAAATTGAAATTCATATCAAATACTCAGGTCTATAATACCTTTAAGCTGTAACAAAATGAATCTTCTATGTCAACGCAATCAAAAGAAACAGCAATTTAAGCCGCATATTTTCAAACTCGCAACTACTCGCAAGGGAATCAAAACCTAAAGGGTACTTCCAGTCGATTTAGAATCTTGAAATTTGGCATGAAGCAATGTTTTATAGCACATATAAAGGAAAAATTCCGAAAACCTTAAATTTTTAGTTGCATCACATATATAGCTACAGGTTTGTACGGAACCCTCGGTGCGCGAGTTCAACTCACACTTGGTCGGTACTTTTTTATATAATTTGATTACATCCTTTTTAAAATTGTTTTGCAGTTAAAAGCTATTCGTGCTACTCGGTAATTAGACACTAACGAATTTTGCTCACATCCTGGTTTCAATCTTATTCCGGGCGGGATTTTCCTTTGCAAATAAGCCCAATCGTTGTTGTAATCGTTGCTTTCTATTCTATGGTTTTCATTAGAATAGAAATCCGGTTTTATGAGTGTAAACATTTTAAATCAGGATGAAGTCAATATTGCCAAATGTCATCAGTTTATTTATGTTATAAGACCGAAGCAGTTTGGGTATATCAAGAAATTAAAAAATTAAACGAACTTACCTAAGTGAAGTTCAATTTTAATTATATGAAGCGCTTCGCCCGAGATGATCGAACAGAGGTAGATGTTTAAAGGTAGTTGCGTTAACTATCCCAATCACCTAGTATAACATGTAAAATTATAGTTTATAATTTCATGTTAGGAAATGTATAAAATATGATATTTTAGAACAATCAACTAATATAATTATGTAAACCAACGTAATATAAAAGAATGTCTTCTAGACATTTTATATAAAAAGAAAGGGCAAATCACTCAATAAACAACGTAGGTTTCAATAGAATCGAGTTGTCTTATGAGCTACTCAATATGGTTTTTCCAAATATTACCTACGAAATTAGTGGTCTGTTATACACCGAGAAAAAAAGGGAATCAGTTCAAGCAATAAATTCCGCAATTGTAACTTGTGAATATGTTGAAGGAACAGTTTTTAAGTTAATTAAATCCTGAAATTGTTGTTTCAAAATATTTGAATTGTTCGATTCCCGGCGAGGGCATGACAACAGCAACAATTTTTCCTCAATAACTTGAGGTTATGTATAATGGGTCTGATTTAATTAAAATCAATTATAATTAATTAATATGTTAAAATTACCCCTATTAAAAGTAAAACTTTCTTCAATTGCATCGTTTGAAAATGTTTTCGGCAATACTAGCAAGTTTTATTTTAAAATTTGTTATTCCAATAAATTTTATGCATTAAAGGTAGGTACGGTTTTAGTTGATAAATTTTAAATAAATGAAAAGATTGCTTCATTTAATCTTGGTCGTATTCTATTTAAAATTTCAATTAGTGGTTGAGATAACCGATAATTATTTTTTTATCCAAGACATTCAAAACAGTCAAATAACCATTTTTCCAATAGTATCAATAACATATTCTTTTGGGTTGGTTTAACAAATTTATATCAAAATGAATATGTAAAAGTAATATATAATGTGCTGTTTCTATTGAAAATTTTATGGAAATATGTTGACTGTCCAGACCTGCTTGTTTCGGTAAACTTGTGTTTTCCTGTTAGAATGTTGAGAGAAAGAATGATTTTTCAGTAGATTGTGCAATGCTATCAAAGTCCACTGTGCACAGAATCATGTCATTAGATAATAATATATATAATGTTTCTGATAGGATGGAATGGTTCGCCGATACGTTTGGAAAATTTAAAATTAAAGTCAAAAATGCCTTATTATTAATTGATTAATTTGATAAAACTTAGCCTTGCTTATAGTCAATAGCTGTTTATTTCTTATTTTGGCTTTATTCTTATATTATTGTTGATAATTACCTATATTGTTTCATTTTGCGAGTTAGCGTACAACACTAACATTTCAATATGCACTTAAATTAGTTGTTCATTGTTATAACATTTTACTTTTGCTAATCTACATTAATAAGTTAACTTGCTATGTAAGGGGATTTGAGTCCCGTTAATGAAATAAATAAATTAAAAAAATTATGTATTCTGTTAACTATAATAAGCAATGAAGTACTTGTATTGCTTCCATTAGTCGCTAAATGTAGACTAAATAAAATGCATACTTAATTCAACGTTTTACATGCATTAAAAAAGGTGTCCCCGACTGTTCAGAATAAAAAACGACGCTTCAGACCACATTATCGAATAGCGATATCTTTTGTTAACACACTTATCGTTGTTAGTTGTGACTTAATCAATTATTGTCAAATATCACAGTAAATACAAGTGAAAGTGTACTGTTAATAGAGTTCCTAATTATGGCAGGTGACAACACAAAAGAAATTTTGAGAAATTTGAGTTTGGAATCATTAATTCCAGTTTTTGAAGATAAGTTAATATTTTTTTAAGGAATTATAAGAAATAGGTACCTATTGTAAGTACTAGGTCGATATTCAAAACAAAATTTAATTATATTGACGAATCTCGGCAAATTCTGTAAGACCTTGCAAAATAAAAAAGTTGTTTTTACAACAATTGAGAAACACTATAAATTTTTCAAAACTCTTCTGTCATTTCTTTAGACATTGTTAATGATGAGTCAAAAACGATTTTGAATATAACACTACTATTATTGACAATGTGAGCTATGATGATGAATGTGAAGCTACTGATAAAATAATTGATGATTTAAACGTTAATATTGACAGCAATATAATGTTGAGCCCCTTTTGAGTAACAAGGAAATATCCATTTTATTGAAATAACTAATTCACATGAAGATGTGGGACTTGCTGTCAAAACTGCCAGCGATAATCACTAAGCATTTTTTGGGCGAGACCAACTACCTGCAGCATGTATGAATTTTCTGACCATTACCACGCGTATATAATTCAATAAGAAATATTCCCAATTACTTGATAGTAAGTATTGTATGTTACAGTCACTTTTTATCGAATGGTTGTAACCTTGTATGTTTGTTATAAACATTAAATAAATCTAGTTTTGTCAATTTATTGTGTGTTGTGTGTCCTCTCGAAAATTGATAATAGGTAAAACTTACATTTTTATTTAGAGGACGTATTTACTACTATTGTGCTGCTTGGAAAATGTTTAGCGGAAAAGTTTTCCTGCATCAATACAGCTTAACCAGTTGATTTAACAATGTATCACAGTTATTTTAATAGTTTGAATATGTTGAATGAAGTTCACCAATTTGGTTTGTTCAATAAATCAATGAATGTCCAACCGATTCTTGTAGAAGTATAACTGAACATTGTAACTATTACTTTATTTCAAAAAACGAGTGTGTTGGCTGAAAAGACAAACAAGTCGACGCATTTTGAATTAACAATTTCCGTTTTGAAGCACCACACAGTATGCAGTTTAATGTTAAGAGTGTCTTATTTCTATGATTCAGAACAACACTAGGGTTCCAAGTAGTATCATACTTGGGCCGTGTTGGCCTTAAATTGAAAATCCTCGGGTAAACCGGTTAGCCCCCCCCTCCAAGTCTTTTCCCAGTTCCGGAGATAACAAAAGGGCCAATGCTGACCTATAGCATTTTAGGGTTCTATAAGAAGCACTTTGATTAAACTGATTTGTTAAGAACGTTAATGCATGTGAAACATTATACGTGAATACATCGATACAAAGGTCAGAGCAACAGCCCCACCATGTTTGAAGTATGGCTCATACGCCTTAAATGTATTCTCAGTTATCGAAGTCAAAGTTACTTTTCCAACTTCTTATCTATGTTCATTCGAAATGCGTATGCATCAGATTTATGTGTCGAATGAACCATGTTTATTCGAAGGTCGAATGCGCTGAATTTATGCTAAATATTAGTTTTAATTCAGCGCAAAGCATGTTTATAATCATGAAATATCCTGGAAATATCAGGGAAATGCTTACTTGGGATGTTACTTAAGTCGTACAAAATAATCGTGGTAAACGATTAACAAGTAGACCTTATCTCTAATGTATATATACAGGGAGGACCCTAACAGTGGTTGTTCCAAGCAAAACGTAAGTGCCTTGCCGATGGTTGATAGACACGTTCCCATTTGGCCCTAGATGTTGGCCAGTTTCTCGTCACGTCGAATCGATGTACCAGGATAAGGTAATTTAAGTGAAGCATTCACCTCCGCATTTAATATAGGCGGTTGAACAAATTTGGCGTTAGAGGGTGGATTATATTTTACGAAAAGGCTTCCGCCAAAGGTACTCTGGCGTCACTGAGAATTCTGTAAATATCAGGAACAATTGTTAATACAAGTCAAGACGGTGGGAAAGGTTGTATGTATGATTTCAGTCGCGAAGCCTAAAAATCAATGCGTCACCGCTAACGCCAAATATATGTACCAATGTTTATATGTACTATATATATGTACTATATAGTTGGAATAAACCCATATAATCGTCATCCCATGACGTCAACTGACATTGTCAACTGGATAAGTACCATGTGACTAAAAAACCCCGTCGTTAACCCGTAACGACCTTCCCTTCTTCGAGGGCTGTATTGGGGTAATGACATAGGTGCAAACGTCGTTAACCCGTAACGACACCCTCTTAAATCTCGTTTAAGGGGTAAAATAGCACATAAGTTGAGGAGAAATCACGTTGGTGCAAACGTCGTTAACCCGTAACGACACCCTCTTAAGGGGTAAAATTGCACATAAGTAGTGGTGAAGTCCCGTTGGTGAAAACGTCGTTAACCCGTAACGACACCCTCTTAAATCCCGTTTAAGGGGTAAAATTGCACATAAGTAGTGGTGAAGTCACGTTGGTGCAAACGTCGTTAACCCGTAACGACACCCTCTTAAATCCCGTTTAAGGGGTAAAATTGCACATATGTAGTGGTGAATTCATGTTGGTGCAAACGTCGTTAACCCGTAACGACACCCTCTTAAATCCCGTTTAAGGGGTAAAATTGCACATGTATGTGGGAAATAACGTAGCTGCAAACGTCGTTGACCCATAACGACATCCTCTAAAATCCTTAGCGGAGGGTGGAATTTAACCTGTTCCTGTACACACCCTGAACGCATGATGACTACATGTGGGGTGCGCGCAGCGCAACAGGCACTTACCAGTGCTAGGGCGAGGGTAACAAAAGGAACATTCCGAAGAGTGCATTGTAATAGAGAAGTAAAGTACGTAAAAGTCGACAATAAATTAGTTCAAGCCGACTTGTATTATTCCATCATTAAAATTTACATGTATTCGAATATTACTAACCTTTACTCAAATCACTAGAAGAAAGGCGTCTAATCCTCCTCTTAGTTGTCAATAACATATTATTTTGGGTTGATGAAGGGTTTAGATGTAATTTCGCACTCTTCATTTTCACAAATTCACTGTATTCAACACTACCGCGAAGACACGTGGCAATCTTGGCGCACAAAAAAGACGAATGGCGTGTTTACACAGGATCGATCAGAGCGTTGGGTATCGGTAGGATATGCAGCGTTTTTTAAAAATTGTGGCAGATTGGGACATAAAAGACGTACTACCTCTGTTCGATCATAGAGGGCGAAGCGCGAATATAATTAGATATACACGGAGAAAAATAATCATGATTTTATTACTTGATGAGTCAAGCAAAATTTTTCTAGTAAATAATACTAAAATTCTCATAAAATGTACTTGGTGGTATAAAACAATTTTTCATTCTTTCTAATAATTAGTTTTAGAATAATCAAGCTAAATAAGTCTAGACTTTTTTTCTCTACCTCTCGATTATTTAATCGTGTCGTGAAGAAAAAATACTAGAATGAGAATAGTTTAGTAAAATTAGTGATAAGAACTGTAAAAAATGTTTTCTAATCAAGTCAATTTTACTAGAATTCAGTCTCAACACCGAACGTAGATTGACTAGTCATTTCTAGTAAAATCTCCTTGAGCGTCTGGTCGTCCATATAATTGACAGATTTTTAGTCATGTTTGCTAGAATTCTAGCAATATTTTCATGATTGTTTTCTGTGTGTATAAATAACATAACTGTAACGTCTTTTCTTAATAAAGTAGTTTGTTTGTTTGGGTGGATTACGGAATTTATTTTAACTGAGTGTATTGATTTTTGCTGGATTGACATAATTCTATGAATATCCAATATCAATAAAAATTATTGATTTTTCTTAAAAAATTAATAACAACCTCAGGTGTTGAAAATTTCAAAAACTGGGCCATTAGGGTGAGTAAAAGCAGTCACCCGCTACACTACCCTAACCTTTACTCGTTTACTTGACTATATATATTATATACAATTATATATTTAAAGAATAGTAGAATTGTGGAAACAATATGAGCACTATGTAGCAACAAAAAGGCAAGGGCCCACAAATATTACACAGACATTGAGTTATTAGGACCTCCATTCGTCAAAGCTAAACGAAAACTTTGTTATTTTTTTTTTCAAATTGGCTGCAAAAGTTTAACCAAGGCAAAACTCTTGATCTTGCAGTCCAACTCTTGTCTTGACTTTGAAGACCAAGGAAATACGTTGTTTGGTTATGTTCAATTTTATAAAATATGAAGTAATATATTTTAGACTTTAAAAGGATTCTGTATATTTGACAAAAATTCTTGAACTCGAAAATTCTCGACAATTCCTTTAATCTTATTTTGACCTTTACATCGGTGTTCTTATTTTAATATTATATATCTTTCTGAAGAAATATCGTAAATCGTAAAAAGGACAAAATTAACTCAAACTAAAACTACATTTACACATTCTCCTCATGGTTTCCACTCAATTTTTTTTTTTTAAATAGGCATCAATAATCGTCTTACCTTTTTTGGCCGGTGCAATAGCTACCTACTGTTTAACTCATCCAAGTTTCTCTGGAATTTCTTTCGTGTAGTCAGTTATATTTCACTTATTTTCTATCGATTTCTAAAACTAAGTTGAAGAAACCCTTTCTCCTTATCTTTTGCCTTTGGATTACTTATACCCACCAACATGAGTAAATTATCTGGTGAAAAAGTTTCAGAATTTTAAAACTATAACTAATTAAGTAATTACTTAATTGTGGGATAACGGAGTATAACATTTTGATATAAAGAAAACTGTAGAACGAACAAAATAGCTCAAACCCCAACGCCAAAACACGACACTTTAGTTGTCCGAAGTACTTTTCGGTAACAAAGTTACCTTCTTCAGTCCCTGAAGAAAAGGTAACACAATCAAAGCCGAGAAGAACTATTTTGTCACCCGCCGAGAACTATTGGCCGCGGCAAAAACTATAGAACATTTCCACAAATATCTATATGGGCGAAAATTCCTGCTGAGAACTGACCACTCTTCTCTTAAATGGTTGCTGCAATTCCGAAACCCTGAAGGACAGGTGGCCAGATGGTTATAGCGTTTACAAGAATACAATTTCAAAATTTAACATCGGCCAGGAAAACACCATGGTAATGCCGACGCCTTATCAAGACGATCATGCCCCCGGAATGGCAAACAATGTTCCTCTGTTGAACGAAAAGAAGGGTTAGAACAAATTCCATGCCTACATACCACCGTGGAGAGACAAGAGAATTGGGAAGACACAGTGTTGATTAAAGGAACAGCGAACCGATGATGACCTATGGCCCTATCATAAAACGGGAAAAGGAGACAGGAGAATCTCGACCAAAAGGGACGGATGTAAGCCCCCTTAGTACTACTACGAAATGTTATTGGGCCCAATGGATTCACTAAAGCTCGAGAACGGAGTCCTTAAAAGAATATGGGAAAGTCCAGACGGGACCAAGAAGCGACTACAAGTTGTGTTGCCCAAGAAAAAGACGAAAGAAGTAATAAAAGAGCTGCATGCGGGGACTGGACGTGGGCATTTTGGAGTGAAGAAGACCTTAGAGAAACTACGTGAACGGTATTACTGGGTGAACGCTAGATTGGATGTGGAAGACTGGTGTAGAAAATGCGAAGTATGTGCTTCCAACAAAGGTCCGAGAACCAGAACACGAGGAAAGATGCACCAGTATAACGTCGGAGCACCATTCGAAAGAATAGCTATGGATATCGCTGGTCCCTTTCCCCGAACTGGAGATGGTAACCGCTACATCCTCGTTGTGATGGATTACTTCAGCAAGTGGCCGGAAGCCTATGCAATCTCCAACCAGGATGCAACGACCGTGGCGGAGGCAATAATAAACAACTGGATCAGCCGATATGGAGTTCCTATGGAAATTCACACTGACCAGGGCCGAAACTTTGAATCAGAAATATTCCAACGAATGTGTGAATTGATGGGAATAAGGAAAACTAGAACGACTCCGTTGCATCCTCGGTCTAATGGGATGGTAGAGCGATTTAATGCGACTATAGAAAACAACCTGAAGATGTTCGTAAACGATCATCAGACCGATTGGGATCGCCACATTCCCTTATCCCTTCTGGCCTATAGGAAATCCATACACGAGACTACTGGACAGACCCCTTCCTGTGTGCTATTCGGGAAAGAACTGAGACTACCTGCTGATCTGATGTTTGGCCGACCTGAAGATTATTCGCAGTCCACGGACGATTATGTAGTAAAGTAATTACCCAGATAAACCATGTCGTCTACAGGATACAACGAGGCCCCAAATTGAAGATGAAAGTTGTACACCTCGACCGGTTGGCTCCATACACAGTGGAAGAAACTGCTCGGGACGATCAGCGCTAGAGGGGGGGGCAGTGTGCAGCAGTGTGACGGACGTGTCATTTTAAATGACGTTGACATTAGCATTCGGGAGGTCACCGGTTCGATTCCGGAGCCGGCTACTTTGGTCCAAGTTTTTCTGTGGTTTTCTTGGATCATTTAGGCAAATGCACAGATAATCTTTCACTTCTCTTCTGTCTTCATTTCGTCCGTCTCATCTTTCTTCCCTCACACCACCACCCACCCATTCCCACGATTCCTGAAGGAGGCTGAAGAGGGCCTTCCGCCCTACCCCTTCGACTTTGCACAAGAGTGTAGGTCGGGGTGAGACAGCCCGCCCACCAACATGGTGGGAATGAAACACCCAAAAGTTTTTTTTTTAGTTTTTTTACAGTTTGACAGTTTTTGATAGAAGAGAGTCACGGAGATAAGTTCGAAGTGAAGAGAAGCGATTAGAAAGCGAAATAGCTATTGAGTTGTAATTATTATCGAAATAGTTATTGAAAAGTTGTTGTGTTAGAATTGATTTAATAAAAAGTGTTGAGAGAAAAATACCTGATATTGTAAATTACGTAACAATACTGAAGAAGGTAACTTTGTTACCGAAAAGTGCTTCGTACAACTAAAGTGTTGTGTTTTGGCGTTGGGGTTTGAGCTATTTTGTTCGTTCTACAACTACCGCCAAAGTTTTTCCAGTCTTCATAAAGAAAACTGGAAACTACATAGCGAAAACCTTGACGGCAATAACTGGAAATATTGGCGGAGTTGTAGAGAGAGAGCCCCAACGCCAAAAACACGAAACTGAACGTTAAAAGTACTTTTCGGTAACAAACTTACCGTTTTTAGGGACTGAAGTGCATTAAAAGTTAAGGGAACCTACGAGTAATAAATACTACCTAATTAAACTAAACAACGGAGAGCTGGGTATGGGACCTTTGTCACTGTTGGGAGAGTTTGATCTATTTTTATAAATAAACATAGATAGTTTCAAAACTATCTAGCAAATAATTGTTTCTGATTTCCCTAATTTCAGATTGTCAATATTAATCCTATGATTTTCGGTAAGGATATGATGAGCAACACTGGATTTTTCTGTTCTACCGAACCTGGTATGAACTAAATGTTCTTTGTACTTGACCTGAATAGAGCGTTTAGTTTGTCCAACATATTTCTAACTATAAAGTCTTTGCAATTAACTTCATATATCTTCAACTTTTATAAAAGATGAATTTTATCCTTTGGGTTACCGAAAAGAGCTTGAAAGTAAGTGGAATTTGAACTATAGGTAATACAAAATTCAGTTTTATTTAAAATACCTTCTAGTTCTCGGGTAAATCTTGGCTCGTATGGCATGCTAATAATAAACATGGCTTTACAGTCTCTTTCTGAAAAGTAGATTAGGAGTCTGATTGGGATTTCTTAAATTTAATCTTATTGACTAATTTATCAATTATATAAAACTATCACGTAGGAAATAAAACACAACCGTTTAAGAGTTTAACAAAAAATTTTTTAATAAATTACGACTAATCGTTTCGCCTTACAAAAGCTTCATCAGGTGATGAAATGTACAAAAACAAAAATAAATAACCATTATGTATACAAATCAATAATTGGGGGAGGAAATATTTAATAGTGGTCGTTGAGGAGAAGTTTTTGATGATTATATTTATTGATTTCAAAGGACGAGAAGATTTAATTTGTATCCCTTATTTTCTTGGTGTAAAATTTGAAATTCAAAATTAGATACCTAGGTGCTGCTCTTCGATTAGGTGGTTGGCGTACGTAGATATATTTTTATTCTTGGTAAAGGCATCTGAATGTTCCTTTGTCCTTTCGGAAAGCTTCCTTCCTGTTTGGCCTATATACACTTTTTGGCAACTCCCACAATTCAGCAAATAAACTCCTGAACCCGATGTCTTATCAGTTGGGTCTTTATTATTTTTAAGTAGATTTCCTAAAGTATTTTTTAGATTTGAATGAATAAAATTTTTTGTTCAACTCTTAAACAGTTATGTTTTATTACCTACGTTATAATGGAGTTTAAACATATTGTAACGAATTTGCTAGTTAAACTATTTATTTAAACAATTATTTATTTAACACTATTTATAACACTTAAACACTAACTTAGAACTACCATTTATATCACAACAATTCACTTATTTATATAACAATTTATTTATATCACTTTGTCTATTATCGATTTTAATTCGCGCACTGATGCTTTCTTCCAACTAACCGTTTTCCGGTCCAAAGATGATCACTATATATACGCCTTTCGAACTTTCTAGACAAGAACTCGAAGAAATCCTGAGTATTCCCGAATGATGAGTAATTATTATAAAGTCCTCGATTATTCCAGAATTGAACTTGTTACTTGTCGCCGGAGAATGATTTACATCTTGTAAGTTGATAACAAGAAAAGTACCGTGTGCGGTGTTTACGCCGTAAGCATGTTAGTGATAACAAGTACATGCCACAAATTGTTATCGCACACACGTACTGTGTCGCTGGTCGCTACAATATTAGTGTTTATTCAATTAAATATAACCGTTATCTTTAGCAATATTTCATTATTGTATCTATCTTTATTAAGCGAAAAACTAAGTAGCCTATTTACAAGGAAATTAAAACTAGCCATTTTTGATTGGCTGCAATGGTTAGAGTCTTTCGGTATAAATCTAGAAGGGTGAATAGGCTTTCTATAGATATCAAATTCAAGAGAATCTCCATTCTTTATAACAACGCAAATTTTGTAAATTTCGAATTGTGTAGTTTTAATCTAAAGTAATGAAGGTTTACCGATATTGGTGCAATAAAATAAAATTAATTTTGTTTCAATAAAGTAAAACGTTTTATATTGAAAACAATCAGATTTGTTTGTCAATGCGTAGGTATTGTAATGGTATAAGTACAAGTCAACACCGTGCACGAGGTTTGCGTTTTTACATTTAACAGTTGTAATGTTTAAAAATAATATCGGTTGAAACCGAGGTACTCGGCATTAGCACGTGGGTAGTACTTGTATGAAAAGCCGGCGCTTAAGCAGGTGCCAAGAGCGACGTTTGTAAATCCGCATTTTCTGTTATTTCCGTTTGGTGTTGTTCCTTTTTAATAACACGTTATATTTAGACCACCACGACAATTATTTCAATAAGAATCGGTTGTTACGTAACTTGAAGCATTTTAAGCTGTTTTATATTGTTATTTTTGTAATTCTCCATACCACAGAACAGAAATAAGTAATTCATTCGAACAGATTGCCATAACAAATAATCTGCAATTGGTGTAAAATAAAAAGGTAAGGAACGAGGGAGTTTTAGATAAAATAAAAATAAAAGGCGCTATATAAATCAGCAAATAAAAGGAGAGTTGGGGTGATAGGACACCCTCTGAGTCTGAATCAGGGAAATAATGCAAACAGAAGGGTGGTAAAGTTAAACCAAGTTGGGTTACTGTTTGCAAATAATAAGAGGTACAGGATTTTCTTGTTTTAGGGAAATGAAAATTCTAGATAAAAATAGAACATTGAATAGTTCCGACCTTTACTTGATAAAAATCAAAAATTAATAAACAAAAACACTTGTACTTATATGATTTTCACAAATTATTTATTAATTAGGAATAATTTAAATGACCAAGTAGAATGTAATAACTCTACTGAATTTATTTTAACCCAATTATCAGTAGCTATTTAAGGACCTGAAGTAGTTTTCATAGTTAGTAGTAAATACTCAATAGCCTGAAGAAGCCCAAGTTAAGGCGAAACATGTTGCTAAATTAATAAATAATTTAATTTGTCAAAATCAAATATAAAATGTTTTTATTCTTTAAAAATAGAAGAAACTAAAGGCTCATGTCGAACCTGTCTTCAAACGACTTCGTGATGATGAGTCTAAAATTAAAACGTCATCAACAAACCAATTAATAATGGCAACATTAATAATGGGGATGGTGGTTGTTTATTTAATACTAGATGGCCCGGTTAACTTCGTATCACCTAAAATTTATTTGATTGTAACTATCTATTAAAACCAGGGATGGAAAAAACAGTTTTTAGGGTTCCGCACCTCAAAAGGAAAAGGCGGAACCCTTATAGAATCACTTCGTTGTCCGTCGGTCCGTCCGTCCGTCTGTCAAGACCATTTTTCTCAGGAACGCGTGGAGGTATCAAAGCTAAAATTTATACCAAATACTCAGGTCTATTGTCCCTTGAAGCTGTGAAGAAATCAAACTTCTAAGCCAACGCAATCAAAAGATACAGCCGTTTATGCCGCAAATTTCCGCAAATTTTCGAATCAAAACCTACAGGGTACTTCCCGTGAACTCAGAATCTTGAAATTTGGTACGAAGCAACGCCTTATAGCACAGATAAAGGAAAAGTTGCGAAAACCGTAAATTTTTAGTTACATCATATAATTATAATATTTTTAATAATTTTAAAGTTTCTACCCCTTTCCTCATGAACGCGTAGAGGTATTGAATTGAAATTCATATCAAATACTCAGGTCTATAATACCTTTAAGCTGTAACAAAATCAAACTTCTATGTCAACGCAATCAAAAGAAACAGCAATTTAAGTCGCATATTTTCAAACTCGCAACTACTCGCAAGGGAATCAAAACCTAAAGGGTACATCCAGTCGATTTAGAATCTTGAAATTTGGCATGAAGCAATGTTTTATAGCACATATAAAGGAAAAATTCCGAAAACCTTAAATTTTTAGTTACATCACATACATACAGGTTTGTACGGAACCCTCGGTGCGCGAGTTCGACTCGCACTTGGCTGGTGTCATTTTTTTTATCATGTGACTGACTATTTAATTGACTCATTGTTAAGACTGATCGCCTTTAAACAGATAAGCTAAAATTTCAACTGAACGTACAAATTCCTTGTCCGCATTTTTTTTTTTCAATCGCGTCTATCTGAAAATATCTCCTACGTTTCTGTAAACTGTTCAGAACTAACTGAATTTTCAAACGCTTTTGAACAAAACTTAATACATCTCAAAATCTTTAAATTGCATTATTGGATTCGTTTTCTGGGTTTTTTATTTGAAAAAATGGCTAATGTACCACGCAATATTTTTTTAAGAGATAATACCGCCCTTTCACAATTATACATTATAATGAATAAATAAGGTTTTTTCGTAGTAGTGATAGAGATGTTTTATTTTTGTTTTAAACACAGTTAAACGCTCTTTAAAATATAAAACATGTTTTATTTAAATTGTATTTTAAACGGTGTTTAAAACACATGTTTTAAAACACTTTGTTTTAATCATGCCAACCCTAATTAAAAGCAACCCGAAGTGGCAATTTCCGTACTAAATTTCCTATTTTGATTCTTTAAGTTTTCCTTATTTTCTTTCCTAAACCATCCCAACATTGAGGCAAGAAAAAAACAAAAAAGAAATTACTCAAATCGTTCCAGCTATTTTTGTGTTTTTTTATACCTAACGCATGACAATTAATTTTCATCTATAAGTTTATTATATATAATTTAGTCTATCGTTACTTGGATGAAATTCATATAAACTTTGAAGAATAAAACAATCGCGGATTAAAATTTCAATTTTTTCGCAAAATTTTGGAAGTTTATAACTAATTTAAACCTAAACTAATAACATATTTTCCTATATATATTAATTTGTTATGGTGGGAACAGGGAACATATTAAGCAATGGAAATTGGTTTAGTTCCATTTGTTCGTTTATTGATAAACTGCTATTTTTAAATTTGTTCATTTCTAGTATTTTTAGGGATGACAGTTTGTACCAATTATTATTTTCAGTGTGTAGTACTTATACTGAATTAAAATAATAAAAGACTCAGAGCTTTAAGGGGTAAAGAGTTCTTTATTATAAAAACGACACCAACGTTTCGGTTCCGATGTGAAGTTTTATCAAGGCTAAAAAAATATTAGTTGTTATACAGCAGAATTTTACAGTATACAATAAGTAACTTACTGGTTTTTTGTGTTATATTTTAAGAAACATAAGCTATATATTTGGTGCAATGGTATGATTAACCCAAACAACATTTAAAACGATAAAACAATAAATATTAGTACTACTTAAAACTTGTATAAATAAAATTATTACATAACTTATTTAATTATTATTTTATTTATACAAGTTTTTAGTAGTACTAATATTTATTGTTTTATCGTTTTAAATGTAGTTTGGGGTTAATCGTACCATTGCACCAAATATACTAACTAAGTATAACAACTAATATTTTTTTAGCCTTGATAAAGCTTCACATCGGAACCGAAACGTTGGTGTCGTTTTTATAATAAAGAACTCTTTACCCCTTAAAGCTCTGAGTCTTTTATTGTAAACACTAGGGGAAAAAAATTGAAAACTTATACTGAATTTTCCTTTAAAATTATAATTTTTAGTGATCAAGTGCTTGGCATAGTTTGAATCTGTTTACTTTTTACAGAATGATATTTTATGTTCGTTAATTGTTTCAAATCTGGTACTGAAGTTCCTACTAGTTTTACCTATATAAAACATTTTACAGGATTGAACACTTCAGTATCCTCAACCAATTATCACAGTAATGCTGTCAGTCAACATCGAATATAACTATTACTGAAATCATTGATAAAAAAAATTGAGTTGTCGCAACTTGAAATAAATTTTTGAATTTTTAATTTTTGTATTTAATAAAAATTAAAGTTTATTAACTAAATAGTCATCATTTTGTGGAAAAAAATTGTAATATTTGATTTTTTCATTATGCCATATTTAGTTCCTGTCGTAATATTGTCTTTCATGCATATTACTTGTGCAAACTCGATGTTTCACATCTGACAGGAGTCCTGTGACGACTCACATTTCTTATTAAAGAATCGACTATTGTGACATTATAATTAATGTTACGGGCAATTTGTTTGATTATATCCAATTGTTTTATTGAAATATTCTTTTGATAAAGGAACATTAAGTAATCTAAATATCATGCTATTGAAGCAGGCCAACTTATGTTGAGTTAGGTGACAACACTTATTATTAATACTACATCTGTTTGGATTGATTTACGAAAAATTGAAAAAGTATACCTAAGTTTATTTGTTGTACTAATATTTTACAAATTAAACCCAAAAAACTAATTTAATCATGGACAACTGTACCGACATTTTGCGTTTTGCTGGAAGGTCTCGTTAAAGTAGATGTTTGTTAACGACTTTTAGTACACAGACGATCTGCTAAATGATTTGTTTTATAATTATTATAAATAGCCAAGAGTTTATTCATTCTGTTTTTAAGTGACTTTTATTGCCTGTAATGTTGGTGTAACTTTCCATTCAAGTACCCATTAAATTACATTTAGTATTTGTAACACAAAAACAAACGGTGTTATTCGTTTGAATAGTCAGAAAAGAAATTTGTATGTTGCGGTTAGTAGCTATGTTTACTTGGCTAATTTGGATAATAATCAAATTGTAATTGTAAACAAGGTAGTTACTGATATAGTATGGTTTGTATACTACTACCTATTTGGTTTACAAGCTACCTATACAAGATTTTTCGTCTAAAGCACCTACAAACTTCAAGGGAAATACACAGATTAACTAGAGTTCTTAGCTAATTTGCAAAATATCTACAGTTTTAGATCAAGCATTATTTTACCTTGCCTAATCATACGTTGATAGAACGGGTCTGATTAAATCAGAACATTGTTGATGCTCCTACTGCTTCTTCTGCTTTGACTGAGTCTGACTGAGTAGCAAAAGCGGCAACAATCTACTGAGGATGCCAGCAGTCAAGACTAGCGAAACGTTTAGAAAAGGAGGAAGACAGGACCACGGCATAACAGCTTGGAAAATACTTGGTTACCATACGAACATTTGTTAATTTGTGTAATTCCCTCGTAGGTAGTTTTTATTTTACCGACAAAGATTGTTTATAAAATAACTGCATAAATTGCAAACTAGTCAATATACGTGGGTAAGGTTACCAATTTTAGTACTCCGCTAAATAGAACGATAGAGCGACTAAATGTTTATAGATTGTGAACATGCATTTGTGTAGAGAAGTTGAATAGATTGAAGTTTAACTATTTTATTAATATTTTACCATGGAATTACCATTGAATGTTGAGCTTCGTTGTGTGATTAGTTTCTTGACTGGAAAAAAATCCTTCGAACACTCAACTACAAAAAGCAAAAGATCAGGTTCATTGTGTGAGAAAATGCTCTTGATTTATTGTTGTATCGTGCAAGGAGAGTTGCAAAAATTTAAGTGGTAGATTTAAACATTCCCCATTGCCAACGTCACCTGTTGATGTTTAGAGCGACCATAATCCACTTTAAAAGATAAAAGAAAATTTCAAAACTTAAGAAAATTAGATCCAAGTTTTTGAGATAACTTATAAACGTTGTAAAATTGCCTGTACATTTCATTTCCTTGTTTGTATGTTTTGACTACACTTTTTTAATGTACATGGTTACGTTCGTTAAACTTACTTTTTAAACTATGTAGCTATTTACATACTTTTTCGCTATTTTAGTGGAAAGATGATTTTGAATCAAAATAACCATACATTTGGACAATTTTTGTGTAATTTAACTAGTTCATAAGCTACCCAACTTAACATATTAACAGTAGGTAACATATACGAGATTGGTTTTATTACCAACAAATGTACAACATTCTCTTAACAAAATTAGCTACTTCTATAAAAATGTGAGCCGTCACAGGACGTCTGACAGATGTGAAACTCAATTTTTTTAATTAGTGATTTCCGTAATAGTTATATTCGATGTAGCCTCTGACAGCATTACTGTGATAATTGGTCGAGGATAACTGAAGTATGTTACAAAAGTATTGGACATAACATTATCAAGACATCTAATAAATACAGCATCTATTGTTGTTGCATATCTATATATTTGATTATTATCCAAATTAGTCAGTAAACATAGGTACTACCCGCAACATACAAATTTCTTTTCAGACTATCCAAACGAATAACACCGTTTGTTTTTGTGTTACAAATACTAAATGTAATTTAATGGGTACTCGAATGGAAAGTTACATCAACATTACTGGCAATAAAGTCTACTTAAGAACAGAAAGAATAAACTCTTGGCCATTTTAAATAATTATAAAACAAATCATTAGCAGATCGTCTGTGTTCTAAAAGTCGATAACAAACATCTACCTTAACGAGACCCTCCAGCAAAAAGCAAAATGTCGGTACAGTTGTCCATAACAAAATTTGTTTTTTGCATTTAATTTGTATAATATTAGTACGACAAGTACACTTAGGTATACTTTTCAATTTTTCGCAAACCAACCCAAACAGATATATACCTAGCAATTAATAATAAGTCTTGTCACCCAACTCAATATAAGTTGGTCGCCTTCAATAGCATGATATTTAGATTACTTAATGTTCCTTTATCAAAAGAAGATTTCAATAAAAAAGTTGGGTATAATCAAACAAATTGCCCGTAACAATAATTATAATGTCACAATAGTCGTCTCTAATAAAAAAATGTGAGCAATCACAGGACGCCTGGCCGATGTGAAACATCGAGTTTGCATGAAAGACAATATTACAATAGGAACTAGATATGACATAATGAAAAAAATCAAATATTACGAATTTTTTCAAGAAAATGATGACTATTTGTTTAATAAACATTTATTTTTATTAAATACAAAAATTTAAAATTCCAAAATTTAATTCAAGTTGCGACAATTCAATTCTTTTAATCAGTGAATTGAGTAATAGTTATATTCGATGTTGCCTCTGACAGCATTACTGTGATAATTGGGCGAGGATAACTGAAGTATGTTACAAAAGTATTGGATATAACATTATCAAGACATCTAATAAATGTTGCATATCTGGTAGTAGGTTCTCTTGGATTGTTGTTAATTTGTAATTAAAATTCTTTTTGGAGGAACGTAATTAATGGCATTGATTCATCTTTAGCAAAATTTACATTGAAATCTCCAGCTAAAATCAATGGTAGTTAATCTTTATTGGTTTTAAAAATTATTGAACCTCTGTGACTGTACGGAAATAATTTCTCAAGTAAAAATGAAATATCATTCATTTTTTTATTGGGTGAAATGTAGACAACAATCATAATTAATTCACTTCCATCTTCTAGTTTACTATAGTAAACGACACCGTCGAATCGAGTGGGAAGACAATCGCACAGGCGCTTGCGTATGGCGAGGCTTCGCCACAGCATGACTCGCCACGCTCGCCACGTTCCTCACGCCAACAATCCGGTTTACCCGCGGCTACCATACCTCATCATTTGAAGATTTCAGTAATTCAAAAATAGAATGAAATGATTAATAATGAAATTGTATATAATACTGTGAAATTTGGAAAAATATTAAAATTGAGAAGCTAAAAACATATTCGATACAAGGTATGACGTTCTATTATTATCGTCGTGTATTCTGAATTGGGTTGATTTTCTTGTAGTTAGGGTTTTTATATATATATATATATAGTTGTTATAATGTCAAGGGACATTCAAAAGTTATATTCAATTCATTTCAATTCGATTCAATTTTACAAAGCCGGATTATTATTTGCCTGTAATTTATATCGATTGGGACGGTATTACTGCACATAATCGTCTTTCAATTCAGTAATTAAATTGAAACGTACGAAGCTAAATAACGAAAAAGAAAAAATCAGTAGAAATTAAGATTTATTAAAATGATTTAGAGAACGTCCTTTAATTACATGTAATATTTTTCCTCTAATTTTCCGAGATTTTAAGTAAAATTGAAATTCTGAGCTTATGGAAAATATCACTTAAGGACGTTCCCAAAAAAATAATTTTTTTTACGATTCTTTTGAAACTTAAAATACACATACTTATAAGTGTCCTATATACGTAGGAATTTTTTGTAATCGTTCTTGCAATAGTAAATTTCTAAATATTGACTATTAAAATTTGCATATTTAACATGGGAACCCTATCCCGACCGATGTTAAAGCCAATGTTTTATTAAATAAAAATAGTAATTTTCTTACAATTGTTTGAAAAAACTGAGAACTATTAATTAAAGATACAACGAATATCTTTCTGTAAAAATCACTATGACAAGCGGTATTGGTTTTGTTATAAAAAAATACCGGCCAAGTGCGAGTCAAACTCGCGCACCGAGGGTTTCGTACAAACCTGTATATATGTGATGTAACTAAAAATTTAAGTTTTTCGGAATTTTTCCTTTATATGTGCTATAAAACATTGCTTCATGCTAAATTTCAAGATTCTAAATCGACTGGAAGTACCCTTTAGGTTTTGATTCCCTTGTGAGTAGTTGCAAGTTTGAAAATATGCGGCTTAAATTGCTGTTTCTTTTGATTGCGTTGACATAGAAGTTTGCTTTTTTTACAGCTTAAAGGTATTATAGACCTGAGTATTTGATATGAATTTCAATTTAATACCTCTACGCGTTCACGAGGAAAGGGGTAGTAACTTTAAAATTATTAAAAATATTTTTATTATATGATGTAACTAAAAATTTACGGTTTTCGCAATTTTTCCTTTATCTGTGCTATAAGACGTTGCTTCGTACCAAATTTCAAGATTCTGAGTTCATGGGAAGTACCCTGTAGGTTTTGATTCGAAAATTTGCGGCATAAACGGCTGTATCTTTTTATTGCGTTGGCTTAGAAGTTTGATTTTTTCACAGCTCTAAGGGACAATAGACCTGAGTATTTGGTATAAAGTTTAGCTTGATACCTCCACGCGTTCCTGAGAAAAATGGTCAGACGGACCGACGGACAACGAAGTGATCCTATAAGGGTTCCGCTTTTTCCTTTTGAGGTGCGGAACCCTAAAAATATTAAAAATGAGCTAATTTATATAACAAGTAAAATATTATTCATATTTAATATCAATAAGTAGCATATTAACGTCATAAACTTTGAATTAACATAAAATACTAGTAATATATTTTTTTCTTTACATAAACAACACGTATCTCAAGCACAGTAAAAATACACTGCTGCTAGATCTCAAAACGACGCAATGGAATCGTTTTTGTAGTTCTGCGCATGTAAGCAGAGGCGAAACAATGTACTGTATCTCAACTATTTTTTATTGTAGTCATGGTAGTTTACATGGGGGAATTTTTTTACATGTTGAGCACAACTGCTCTTTGGGAACATCTTTAAGTAAAATTATATATTGTACATAAAAATCATCAGTAGGAGGGTGAAAAAGAAAAAAGAACTGGATGTATCAAACTTAAACAATATAAAGACGTTTGGAGAAGGGGTGGGTGCAAATAAATGGAAACTTGGGGATGGAGGTGGAAATTCAAAATTGCAATATAGTAAATAATAATTTTAAATTTGTTTGGAAGCGCAATTGTGCACCTTTACAAAAATTCGATTTTTGAAAGCTATTTCAGATTGTACCTAATCATTATTTTTAACCTTTTAGTTTGAGTATTTATGAGCAAGTTTAAACAAAATATACAACCGCCTTAATACTGAGATAACAGTTATACAGTCTTAGTTTTTCTACTTCAGAATTGTGGGTGTACATAAACCATAATGTTAGATATGTATTGGTTTAAACAAAAAAAAAATACTACTTTTTGGCTTCTGCCTTTGTTTAAATTCTGTATTTGCTTGAATATTTTCGTGTGATTTTATATTAAGGTGGTGTGTAACGGCGATGCGTGATTTATGTACCCGTTGGAAATAATTGGCCTAAATAATGACCCTGGGGAATGGCATGATAGTGGCCGTGTTTCACTTCACGATCCATCGTTTCATCGTCAATGTACGAATGCCCTATTTTCCGCTTTTTTTGTTTAATTTAACGAGTGTTAAGCATTGAAACAATAGGCCAAGGCTGGGTAGATTGTTAAAATGTGTTTACCCTTTTCTCTGGTTGATAAATTTGAACGCTTGATGAAAAACTGTTGTTAGAATCTAATTGGGATAGAAGGGTAGTAGTAACAGTTGATAAGCCCAGCTAACTCTAATTAATTATGGACTCGTGAAATGAGACGGTCAGTGCACAAATGGCCTTTATTTCGAGCAAATTTCTCGGCTGTTATAGTAAACCACCTACATTCCTACTTGGAGAAAAAATCGAGAATAAAATACGTCATATGTAATTTCAACCCTCCCTGGATAGAACCGCAACAAGCACACAAGCCCAATACTTAAAATTCTCGCGTATATGTATTTAATTTAAAAATTGGCGTGTATTGAGGCCACAATTATAGGAAATTTTATAAATCTTGTTCATTAATAAAATGAAATAAAAAAATGCTATTATGTTATGTTTCAAATTTTTATGAAACTCTGTAATTGTTTTGGTTTACTTGGTTGGCTAATGTTCGTATTTTTTGAAATCTGATTTTGACTAATATTGGTATTTTCGATAATTGAACCAACTACTATAAAAACACTTTCTTCATCTTTTCAGTGACTGATTTTCCTGTAATGGGTTTTTTATAAGTGACATTTCCGCTTTCCTGAAATTGTTTTAATAATCTTTCAAAAACGGCTGGCTTAGGATGTTTTATTTCGGGAAACCTTTGAGCATAAACTCGAGAAGCCAATAAACAATTCTTATAACATTCCCCAAGGATAAACATCATATCAATACGCTCCTCTTTTGAATCAATTTTCATTTTGAATAAGCAACACCTCAATAATAAATAATAACATCTGACAATAAACACCAAAGGTAACTAGATACATTGGAACTTTTATTTAAAAAAACTCCAAATGGCGCAAAAAACAATTATTTAGAGTTTCCTGAAAAAACGCGAAGACTTAGCTTATGAAAACCCTTATACCAATCGATAGGTAATTAAAAAATACATCTTCTGGTATGTTAAAAAATATGGCGTTCCATTTAAATTAATCAAGTTACAACCCCTTAAAGTTCTTACTTAAGTAGTATTGATTTTTGGACACGCTGTATAAGATGACGAGTTTAGTGTGATTGGGATATAAAATATTATCTGTTGTTAGACTTCATTGTAAATTTCGCTTATATAACTTAAATACTTCTTAAGTGTTTGAAACATGAAAATTAGGTGAGATTTTGATAGAATTAAAATAATTTAAAAAACCTTAAGGTTTAGGTATTACAAACACTTATTTCTAACCCAAATTTGCCCTACGAGATGGCTAAAATTATTGCAGAAAATTAATAGTGGGGAGGGGATGTCCCATGGATGGCATGGTTTTAATGAGACGATTTTTGATTACATAACTAATATTTCAACCAAGCTGCTATAAAGTTCACTAATTTGATTTTAGTTATTAAGTTAATAATTTTCAACTGATTTTGCTAAATTAAAAGTCGATTCTTACATATTTAAAAAGAAAGTAGTGAAAAAGATGAAAAATCATATCAAACTAAATATGAAGACTGTTAAATTTAATAAAGATGAATCCGATGATGATGATGATGAGGTAGTTTAGAGGGTAAATATTTTTTTTTTTATTGTAGAACAGTCAGCAAACGAAAGTTTTATTTCAAAATTACCTCTACAAATTTTGTTGAATTTAAAAAAGTCGAATCGGATGATGACTTGGTTTATTTATTGGTCTTGAAGCCTATTTCAATTGAAAACTGGCATTGTTGGACCTCCATTTTTGAAAAAGTCAAAATATGTTCTAGGTTAATTTCATTTCATCGTGTAGAGGTCAATATATATATTACAAAGAGTGTGAAATTGAAAAAGACAAACCTGACGATCACCTTAGTTTTGTTCGTGACTTTGTATGTTATGTTGGATTATTATATTAATTTGAACTTTTTAAATGAGAGCTAACATTTTTAAAATTCGATTCGATGTACATGCGTGTTCTAGGTCAACTTTAGCTCGTCGTTTAGAGGTCAAATATGTTTATTTATTTAATAAATTGCGGTTTTTATTCGAGAGTAGATGCCATTACGAAATCTGAATTTTAAAAGACAAATTTGATGAAGACTTGGTCTGTAGAGGTCGAGCAAAAGTTTAGCGATTTCTTTGTTGCAAAAGAGTCAGTACCTAAATGGAGGCATTATTTGTAAACGAACTTAACGAATTTTTGAATTTAAAATAACGAACTTGATCGTGTCCTTAAGTTTGTCAACCTTGAAGGTTATGTAAAGTTAATCTAATATATTTAAATAAAAATTTGGACCCCGGGTTGTGACGTGGCTATTTGCACGACGATCATTGATACAATTTTTCCAGTTCACAAAAAGTTATTATTAAGTATCTCTAATTAATCAAAAATACACTACATCAATTGACATAAAAATATAAAAACGTTTAATTTTGTATTGAACAAAAGAACAAAAGTATGGAGATAATTTACATGGAGGCTCTGTCTTTACGAATCTCTTTTTCGAAAGCGGAGCGGGTGCCTCGGTTTTGTCAACTTTTTCTAAAAAAGATAGTTTTCGTGTAGGGTAATTGTATTCTTTTATTGGATAATGAAAATATAAATCATTCACCAAAAACTGCATGTTGCCGTGAAGTTTTCCACTGAACTTTTGCTTTCTCTTTTATTATTTTCTCTTCTGATTAAATTCCCTTTCCCCTTCCAAAACTATTTTAATCATTGTCCATTCTGCTTTTTTATCATTCTTGTTGAACTTTGAGCTTATATTCTCGAACTTATCTTAAAATGGCCGACCACATCCTTTTTGTGTTTCAAGATCCTTTTAGCTGCTTAGAAATTTTCTTCTAGCTCTCAAGCCTATGTCAGTTTTAGCCACTGTGTGAATATATCTACAGATATTATATACTTACACCGCATCTGTTGATATTGTGACGGACGGGGCCTTTTGGGTGTAATTGACGTGCCAATTGCGAAAATGAAGTGCAATTTAGCAACGCCGCGTTTCTGAAGGTTCGAGAAACAGTTGCTGGAATTTTCGAGAATCACCTAGCAACGTCCACAACACTATATAAGCGACGGCGATGGACAATTCAAAAGTCTTTGACAGTAATAGTTGACAATAATTGTTTCAGTGGAATAATTAAAATAAATAAGTGTATTTTGTTCATATTATAACATTAAAGAAATAAAGTCCCTTTAACCAATAGTCTTTGTTCCATTTTGCAGAAAGGAACCAACCCACAAAAACGTAAAATTTCAAGGTAAATATTAATTTCTCTTAATTTGTTTATAAATATATTGTATGTACATATTTTTAGTCAAAATATGGTATTGTGACGTGTTCAGTCACGGAAAACACAATTAACAAAACAGAACAACAAATGTATTTAATTACTAAGGTTAATTTGACTGCACTACAGTTATAAACAAGTCTACACAATTTATTTCACTAAAAGTCTCTTCCAATCGCCGTTAACGTAGACACTATCTATTGCACTCTATGAATTCTATCGCCTATGGTTCGCTTATCGATGGCTTCTGCTTTTCGCTTGTAAACATCAGCTGTCCACTGTCAACTAATTCGGTGCGAGCCGTCTCGCCTTATATAGTCTTTTCAGCTTCTTTCTAGGGAATTCTACAGCCTTCTCGTAATCCAATTGTTTTCCCATTGATCTCTGCTGGAGTTTTCTAGATGTTTCAGGAAAGCCGGGAAGATGTTCGTTAATAAGGCTCACACCAACTTAATTGGCAAGTACTCGTGACAGTATCATTCAAAATGTCTTAATATATACTGGTAATTTTTAATTTATTCTCTAACTTTAACCATCAATTTCTCAATAACTCTTTTTTGGGATTGGTTCCTTTCTGCAAAAAGCCGTCCAATTAAGAGAGAAAAGTGATTACGGGAGTGAAATAGTTGTGATCGAGTTAATTAATAAAAGTGTTGGAAAGTACGTCATATTTAAATTACGTAACAATATTTTACTTTAATTTTATTTTAATGGATTAAAAGATCTTACCCTAGTTGACTTTAGTGGTTTTATTTTGATAAAATTTTCAATTAACTTTGCCTTCTCGCCAGAAAATGTCAAATACACGAGAGTTTCATTTTGTACAGTTGCCGATGTTTACCTTACGAAATTAATGGTTTTAATATTTTCGCGGAATCGTGTAGGTACAATAACGAACGGAAGTAAGTGGATAAATGATCAGATAATTTATTCTGCTACCCCAGAAATCGCCTCATTAGTTTCCCAGAATAAGTCACGTCTCTGCGTTCATTACGCGTCTGGGGAAATAATGAACCAAAGGGGAAAGAAGATACTTCTTGTCAATCCTCTTAACCAGTGAAGTCCTCACCACTCACCGGGTCTTATACGTTTTTCAATTTCTCGGATTTCTAATTAAAAACCTTCGAAAGCCAATAACATAGAATTAAAGTCTCTAAACATAAAAAGTAACTTGCACCATTACCAAAAAATGTTATACATATACATAATCACAAACTAAATATCCTAAATTTACTAGAATCGTACCAAAATTCTGCTAAACAAAAAAAAAATGATTGCCTCGTGGGCCAAAAACAGTAGATATTAATCATCTTTTTTTTTCGAATGATGAGATTAATTCGACTCATTCTAAAAGATAGAAGTAGATGGACCAATATATTTTAATTGTTCTTATAAAAAAGAAACGAGAAAGAAAATGGTTCATTTAGTACTTATTAAGAGATTACCTCTCACATGGTCTATTTGTAACCCTACGTCCTGAATTAAAAAGTTTCGAGCCCAGGTTTATCAACCTTGGAGGAAGGTCCGTAAAATAGCTCATGGAAACTCAGGTCCGAAACTCGAAACCTCCCCAAAGTAACTTGGTACTCTTTACTTTAAATATTTGTATGCTTCTTATTATTTTCCATTGGTTCTTCAAGTTATGGAAACGGTTTAAGCACGTCATTGCAAATTTAAAAAGAAGAGGGTATTGATAATTTCATGTAAAAGAATAGTTGTAAGTTCCTGTACACTTTCCCACAAGAGTCGGATTAGGATCTCACTACATCCTACCAAATGGGGGTAAAAGGAATCTAAATTAAAAGAAAAACACTTAATCTAATTTGCCGATTTACACGACATTTGGTTGTTTCGATGCTACCGAAGGAATCTTTATTGTCGATTAGAGGTGATAATTGAAGGCAGCAGGCAGCGCTGATTGCTTTCCAATTATTGTCTTTCATGGTACGCCGCTGTGTAGTAAATACCACTCTCCTGTCAATTAGCTTAGCCCAATTTCAAATTACGGCACGTCCTGGGAAGTACGCCAGTAGTTGCTTTTGCCTTCCACATACCGTCGTCCTTGCTCTTACCCTGCGGCGACGATGGCGGCCACAGCGAAGAGAGCGACACGTGCAAAATTGAATTGAATTAAAGTGAAAGCCCCCGTAATTGTGTGATTAAGACGCTAAAGCTTTGTTGGGTAACACCTCGCAAAAAAGCTGCCTTTTAACGCTGCTACATTTTGAAACGACGAAACGTTAACGAATGCTGCTGTTGCACAATAGACTAAATAAGGAAAATTGAACAAAGGAATCCTTGCCAAGTCTCGAGGGTTTGTTTTAAACTTTTAATGCCAGGCTTTTGTTGCTTGTTGTTAACGGCGAGACTAAATACGTGAGAATATTTTCTCTCTAAGGACAATGTGAGGGAATTATGAATACGCGGAAAAAAGGAAATGAAATTTAAAGCTGAGCATTCCAATTTGTTCATTGTTGTGTATACGTATATGTGTATTGAATAACTAATTCCATGTTTTCTATTAACTATTAAAAATAAGAAAACTACTTAGAATTTGTATTGTGTATGGTATTGTAGCAAATAGTTAAGATTTTAGAAAACGTTTTGCTGAGCTATGGTCTAACGAGGACTTTGATTGCTTATTAGGAAATACTGTACATCTTAGAGCGAGATGAGACTCAGTTTCTTGACGTAATGGAGAGTGAGTCACATCGAGTTTTTGAAAACCACAAAAAGAATATTGACTGCGTTAAATGGTATCGCAGTTTTCGTAAATAGTTTATTTTATATTTTTTATAAAGTCATGTCATCTTCTTTTATGTATTTTAGTTTAATAAGGACCCTTAGAAGTAAAAAAAAGTGAGCCGTCATGGGACGCCTGGCAGATGTGAAACAACGAGTTTGCACAAGCAATATGCATGAAAGATAATATTACGACAGGAACTAAATATGGCATAATGAGAAAATCAAATATTACGATTTTTTTTTCACGAAATGATGACTATTTATTTAATAAACATTTACTTTTATTAAATACAAAAATTTATTTCAAGTTGCGACAACTCAATTCTTTTAATCAGTGACTTCAGCAATAGTTAGTTATATTCGATGTTGCCTCTGACAGCATTGCTGTGATAATTGGTCGAGGATAACTAAAGTATGTTACAAAAGTATTGGACATAACATTATCAAGACATCTAATAAATACAGCATCTATTGTTGTTGCATATCTGGTAGTAGGTTCTCTTGGATTGTTGTTAATTTGAAATTGAAATTCTTTTTGGAGGAACGTAATTAATGGCATTGATTCATGTTTAGCAAAATTTACATTGAAATCTCCAGCTAAAATCAATGGTACTTTATCTTCATTGGTTTTAAAAATTATTGAACCTCTGTGACTGTACGGAAATAATTTCTCATGTAAAAATGAAATATCATTCATTTTTTTATTAGGTGAAATGTACACAACAATCAGAATTAATTAATTCACTTCCATCTTCTAGTTTACTATAATGTAGTAAACGACACCGTCGAACCGAGTGGGAAGAGAATCGGACAGTCGCTTGCGCATGGCGAGCGTCACGCCAACAATTCGGTTTACCCGCGGCTAGAGATGTTTCACATCAAAAAACATATTTTTTTGAAAATTTGGCAGCACTCTATTTGTAGAAAAATTTCCAATACAGGATAAGGAAGTTCCCACCCATATTGTGATTGTTATAATGCAAATAACCACCCTTGGAAAATGCTATTAGGGCACAAATGTTCCGTATAAAAATTTACAGAAGAATGATTATACTCCACCTTTTTAACCCTCGTGGTTTTATTTCAACCGAACCTTACAATAAGGTTGATTTTATGCATGTGTGCAGCAAAATTTTTTGCAGTATTATAGTAAAATATTTTTAAAATCGACAGTTAATTTTATGATCTTTGTTTTCAAAATCAATTCGTTCATTACTTGTCGTATTTACCGTTTAAAGATAAATGAAAAAAACATCGTCAAGTACATTTTGGAGCTGCTTTTTGCAATAGAAAGGATGTTCCGTCCATGATAGATATAGGAACAGTATAAGGGTGTGATTAGTAATTTATCGCCATATTCCCATATGTAGATCTAGGCTTTGAACTTATTCGATCTCATGAGCCTTCCTAGAACATGCTTTATGTACTATCAACAAAATCGAAAGAGCACTTAAAAGTAAGTCGATATAATATCTAGTTACGGAAAAGCAATGCCATCTAATACTGATATCTAATACTAACTGAAGAATATTTTGTGTTAGATAAATTATTTATTCAGGCATTTGATTGTCCATCTAAGTTGATAAAGCAGCTTATATATAAATGCAAGATTCGGTGTAGGTTTGTTGAGACTTTTATATTTTTATTTTATTTTAATTAACTACTAGTATTACGTTACGCACTACCTAGTGGTCTAAATTATAACTTTTAGCATTTCGGAGGTTATTAGTTCGATTGTGTTTTTCTCTGAAACATTTAAGCAACTAGTAGGTAATTAAATTTTACAGAAAATCTTTTACTTTTCTTCTATCCTCGTTTTGCCCATCTGCTATTTTTTCCCTAACCGCTAGGATACTTACTCACCATATCGTTACGTTATTCCATCAATATTGTTAAGAACTTTGTAACATAGTAACTAGAGATGTTTTTGTTACTACTGTCTTCAATTTTATTAGTTATTACAACTTTTTTTAACGTATTCGTGGACACCAATGGCATTGTTGGATCTGTTGGCAGCTAAATTAACCTGCTGTACCCCCCTGAACGCCCATAAATGGTCTTGTAGGCTTTCTCTATAAGATTTTCGAGATTGCTGATTAAAAGGTCGATAGTCTTCGAATTCTACTTGAATTTCCACACCAGCATAGTGTATTTCGTGTATAGCGACCACGAAAGGACTGTTAAATTCCGTCGCTATATCCGGAAGTCGCTTTATAAAAAGAAAGAGAGAAAGAATGAAAGAAGGTATTTAGGCAGCAAGAAAAGTACCCAGTAACTGATTATTAGATTTAACTTTATTAACCTTAACATTTATAAACAATTACTAAGTACAACTGCTATCTGATCTGTGAATGTAAACAAAAGATAAAAAAGTTTTGTGTTTAGACTCGGTCGCAATATCAGTCAGTATGAGATTTCTAGTAACATGTAATTAATAGTTCATTAAAATTAGTCGCTAAAACCGAAATTGACAGTACATCCGAAGTCCTTACAGTCAAATTTTCTTCTTAAATTCAAGGGACTTACATATGTTATGTCGTTATAACCAAAAGGTCGTTACAACCGCAGTCGTTATAAATGAAATCCACTGTATTTGCTACTTTTTCAAGTGTAACACTTATATTCGATTTATACGAATTCCAAAAGGAAACTGAAGAGGACGAAGATTCACCTTCTGCTTTGTATAAGATTATAAGTTAGACCGAAAGTACGTGGGCGGATCAAAAATAAACGAGCCTTTTTAAATTGAGCGCCAGATAGTTGTTCAAGGCACATACAGGCGTTAGCAATTTGAAGTGGGGTTATTAGGTGACACGGAAACGACTCGTCGTATTGCTGTGTTTGCTTGGTTAGTAACTATCACAATGAGTGAGAAAGAGATGCATAGCAGCGTTGCGCAACGGATTATTATTAAGTTTCTTACACGTGAAAACGTAAAAACCAGCTGAAATTTTGCGCAGATTGCTAGCACAGTTCGGAAATGAAACGCTTTCGTGGCAACGGGTAAAAGTTTGTTGCAAAGAATTTAACGAAGGGCGTAATAGAGTCAACGTCCGCGCACCAGCATATCGCCGGTTAACATTGCACGCGTTAGAAACCTTATCGAAAGGGGCCACTACGCCACTGTGCTTCAGATATCTGTTGAACTCGGCATCAGCTATGAGAGTGTCCACACACTCATAACGAAAATCTGGGGATTCCGAAAAATTTCAGCTCGTTGGGTGGTCCCAAAGTTGCTGAGTGAAGATCAAAAAGCTGCTCGAGTTCGCATCGCAGCTTTAACGCAGGCCCAAATCAGTGAAATGTACTAGACTCAGTCGGAGCACCATCCATATAGCCCAAACTTATCCCCTTGTGATTTCCACATGTTTGGGCCCCTCAAAGAATCACTAGGAGGCTAGCGATTTCAGACTGATGAACATGTGGAGGCGTTTGTGCGCAACTGGATAGACTTCCACCCTGCTTCTTTTTATAAAAACGAGATGAAAAAACTACCAATCCGTTGGGAAAAATGTATAATCAAACAAGGGGGATATGTCGAAAAATAAAGAAATTTGTTTTTGTGAAAATTTTCAAAATAGATGTTTTATGAACAAAGCTAGTTTATATTTTATCCATCCTCGTATGTGTTATGCAAAGGTTTTTGCTATCTGTTTCAAATTATAGACTCCCTGCATCTATTTCCTAAAATGGTACAACAGTTCAAACAATATTATCACTTAAACCTCTAGTGTTTTAGTTTTCAATTGTAGGCGTATTTATTTATTGCTTTACCAAGAGACTAAATCTTGTATCGGCCCAAGTTCATATTATTTGCAGTTGCTGTGCGCTACCATGTAAAAATGTTGCTGACTATGTACGTTTCAATATTTTCGTAAGCCCTTTCGTTTTAAGTAGATGAAATAACGTGACTTATGTACGTTGTTGGTTTTGTCCTGAGTGCATACCCACATTCCGATTTTAATTCTAAAAAGGGGACATAATAGAAAGGCCCTTAAATGCGAACTCGCCTCAAAAGCATTTTCATTTGCACACACTTCCTGAGCCCTACGCATGTTTGTATTCTCGCCAAATAGACCTCGTACAAAAGAAGTTTTACAGATACACACACTTAGACATAATATATTGTGAACCACGTAACATTAGTTCGGTGTGTTGTTTTTGTCGGTCGTTTGCAGCCTGCATCCAAATATTTTTCTTTCTTTACTGACGGCTTGACCGATTTTTATGAAATTTTATATGCATATTTAATAGGTCTAAGAATCGCGAACTATCAATTTTTAATACCCCTAAGTGATAAGGATCGTCCACCCCTAACTTTTTTTAATTTTTTGGACAAAATCTTTTATTTTTATTTTTTTAAGATTTGGCATTAAAAATACATATAACCCTCAATTTTCAACCTTCTACCACCAATCCCCATTTTTTAATAGCGATATTAGTACTGTAATAATCTTCAACTCTCAATGGTCGATAACTGATCAATTATTATCAATCGATTAGTCATCCCCGCCAGGCGTCTACTGATGTCACTACTCACCCAGCAAACAGCACGGAGTGGGGATGAGAATGAAGCAGATTTTTTTAGAATGTTACAGGGAGTTCAAATATGTTCTAAGAATTAAAAGAATGTTTTATTATAACATTTCAGAATGATTTGGCAATGTTCAAGAATGTTTCAGAATGTTAAAAAAAGTTAGAAAATGTTTTGAATCATTATGGGATGTTCTGGATAGTTCTAAATTCGGGACTATTCTAGAAAGTTTCATCAAACGTGTAATATATTCTTAGTAGCTCTTCTCTTATTTTTTTCTAGTCAGTACTTGTTTTTACTTTACTTTCCATTGCTGGGGTTAAAAATATGTATTTGCATATAAAAGAAGAATTGTCGGTCAAATAATATTTAAGGGCAAGATCGATATCGTCAGACAATTTTTAGAGGTTTTGTATTTTGGGAGGATATTGTAATGAGTGCGTGCACTTATGCGATAAAAGAACTCATTTTTCTTTTACCTTATTTTTTATTTGAGTCCCTTTTAAACGATTTTCGTTGAACCGAACAATTTTCGCAATTTCTACCGTTCGCGCCGTCTGTTTTTATGGTTTGAAAAACGGCTCTCGCATTTTCTGACGGAACTGGATTTTCCTTCATTGCTTGTTACGTGGGAGGAGAAATTTTATTGCTTTACGAAAGATCGATTCAGGAGCCCGATGGGGGAACTTTCCCTCGGGAAAATTCGAACGAAAAAAAAAAGAAAACCTATTACCACTACAACTTCAGTTAAAGAGCAAAGAAACCCTTCAACAAAAAAAGGAAAACCGTTTAATAGCTTCAAATGCTGCTTGCCTTCAAAGCGTATGGAACGTTTTGTTGGAAAATGATGTTTAAGTCAGCCCAACATAAGCTTGCATCTATAAAATGTTTTGTTTGGTAAACAAATAAAAAAGTATGCCCAGATGACCTCTTTATATTATTAAGTTACACAGAGACAACAATCATGAAAATATTGCTAGAATTCAAGCAAACATGACTAAAAAATCTGTCAATTATATGGACGACCAGACGCTCAAGGAGATTTTACTAGAAATGTCTAGTCAATCTACGTTCGGTGTTGAGACTGAATTCTAGTAAAATTGACTTGATTAGAAAACATTTTTTACACTTCTTATCACTAATTTTACTAAACTATTCTCATTCTAGTATTTTGTTCTTCACGACACGATAAAATAATCGAGAGGTAGAGAAAAAAAGTCTAGACTTATTTAGCCTGATTATTCTAATACTAATTATTAGAATGAGTGAAAAATTGTTTTATACCACCAAGTACATTTTATGAGAATTTTAGTATTATTTACTAGAAAAATTTTGCTTGACTCATATATAAATTCACAATTATTTTTCTCCGTGTAGATATAACTGATTTTCAAGAGTACCGTGCCTTATCAAAACAAGAACGTAAAAGAGGGGTCAAGATTTAAAATAACTTTGGGGTTGAGATGAACGTTAATGGTAGAACTGGGAGTTGTCCTTTTGATAACGCTTTTCAAAATACTCTTACATATATAGAGGACTGTATGTCATCCACCCATAGAATGATCAGGACGTAAAAAGCAGTACAAAGTTTTGAAATTTTCAACCGCTTACCTTAATCTTTATGTAAGTTAAACCACTACTGACAAATATACAAAGAATGCAAAGTAAAACACCTTAAGTCTCAAATCCAAAAGTTCCCGAGAATGAATCGCAAACCGGGAAAGTTTTAAAAAATTTAAAGGGGAAAATTATTTATTAAAAAACAATCACCGAAGATGAAGAAAGTGCTTTTATGGTAGTCGGTTCAGTTATCGAAAATTCCAATAATTAGTCAAAATCAGATTTCCAAAAATACAGAACATTAGCCAATCAAGTATTTCAAGAATTCTTAAAAAACACGGTTTTTATCCTTATAAAATCCAGCTTTGTCAAGAACTTTATGGAAGTGATTTTGATAACCGAACTGAATTTTGCATGTGGGTTTTGGATAAAGTGTTGGAAAATAATTTTTCGATAGAGTGTTAACAATTCTTATAACATTCCCCAAGGATAAAAATCATATCAATACGCTCCTCTTTTGAATAAATTTTCATTTTGAATAAGCAACACCACAATAATAAAAAATAACATCTGACAATCAACACCAAAGGCAACTAGATACATTGGAACTTTTATTAAAAAAACTCCAAATGGCGCATAAAACAATTAATTAGCGTTTTCTGTTACGTAACACAAAGTTATTAGTTCTTATAACAAAATAAAAAAATTAATAAATGTCTCTTCTACGCCTTCGTACTCAAGAAGTTAAAGATTTAACTCTGTGTAACTCAAGATTTAGGTCCCTATATTTAATATTTCATTTTTTTTATGTTACTTTATTTATCGTTACATTTTGAAATCATATCATTATGTATTTCAAGCTTAAAATTATCTAAGTAATCATTGTGTTTGAAAAAAGATATTCAGTAGATTTCATTACCTTTCTTTGATCTGAATTCTTTTGCCGCTGGAACATTTAAAAGGAGGACTTAGTCCTCTCTTAAATATTTTGTTTTTGCTTGGATGAGACTTGTTTTTGATAAATTATTTTGTTTTCCTCTTTCGCTCCGTTGTTTATATTCTTTTGGTTATGCCGTTTTAGTTGTCTGACTATCTTATATTTTCAAAATCTTCCATTTCTGGATACTTGCTTTAATATGCTTTATATTCATATCATGAAATAAATGAAGAAAGAAAACTATAAGACTACAAATTTTCAAATGAGACTGGCGTTTTTACAATTTTACTGCACTTTTTTTAGTGTTTGTTGTGTCTACTTTTTTGACATTGATGTAAATACCGAAACGATTTTCTTTCTTTTAATTTTATTGCATACATACTTTACTAATAAGAGACTTAGCAGCCTCATAATTTCCAGTAAGTCGGAAATATATTTTCGTGGCAAAAATGTGAAACTGGAAAGTGCCTTAACAGTTAAGATTACAAATTTACTGGACCGGCTAGTACGATGACGAGCTCCCTCTGTTTTAATTTATGAATTTATGTTTAGGAATTCCACTTGGAAAACTGGTAAAGTTTTATAACACCGTTGCTCCTTTATTTTATAGGGATATTGCAGTAAATCTTAACCATAAACTCACCTATATACGATCAGTCACCTGTAATAAAAAAATTATATTATGGACAGTAAAAGTTAGGATCAACGAACAAGGAGACGTTATTATAGGTAGTTGGCACATCGTTTATTTTTTATTTTTATGCGACCAGAGCGGAATGTACAAAAAAAGAAATTATTTTTCATAAAGTGAAAAACTAAAAAGTTTCTGGCTCTCTTCATTTAATTTGTCCCAAGAATTTTAATCAGGCATCAAAGTAATTTCAAACTCAACGTCAGAATGTTAAACAGAAATCACCATTTTTGGCTAGTCCAATCAAAAGTTTAGATTCTACCAAAATGCTGTGTCAATTCAACCCCTAATCATATAAATACAATTTATTTAAGGAATAGGTGCACCAAGATTTTAGAATTTAAAGAATATGTTAATACCTATTAAGATATATTAAAAATACAACTTAATAAATAAGACAGGCATATTATCTCGGTATCAATAAAGATATTCACCCCTTAATACCTGGAATCATTACATTGGGAAAAATAGTAACAAATAATAGTTTAGCATTATTCTTCTTATTAGTTTTAAAAGTTTTCAGTGAAGATACCAAATATTATTATAGTAAGAATAGTTTTTGTATTTTAATCGTGCTCTCAGGATTCAAGAGGGTGGTTGATTTTTTAAATGTTTCTGTACATTAAACGAAAATTGCTATGACCTATAAGTTTGAGTCGATAATTTATTCGAAATGACCTTTCTAATACACAGAATATTATTATTATTATTTTTTCATGTCAAATTATGCTAGGTATATTAAAGTCGATAAAAACAATGCTCTGTGTGATATGTAATTAATAATTAATTTAATATAAACAATGAGACGCCAACGTTGAAAAGTTTGGTATAGCTACTCGTGAACTGACCTTTTCTTCATCATTATCCAATGTTGCCAGACCTTTGAATTAACGTTTGGTTAAGTGAGTTGGCTTCAGCGGTTTATTTTGGACATTGCTTGATGGATTTCTTGATATTATTAATAAAGTTCTAACTTAACTTCGTGTTCCTTTTCTAGAATTCCTAAATTAGCATTGATATGATCGAGATCGCGATCCACGTAAGGAGTTTCGGAAAATTGACCAAGAATATCTACTTACGATTTTTAATAATTTAATTACCGATAGATGGCTCAGTAATACTGTCACATGTAAATGTAGGCAGCCCGCTGGGGAAAGATGCATTATGGGCGGCCTGCCATAGGTTCTGTAATCATAATAATATCCAGCCCGTATAAATAGCTAGCGGAGGTCGGAGAGTTCAGACCGAGCGGCATGGTCTAGTGGTCTAGATCATTGCTTAGCATTCGGGAGGTCACCGGTTCGATTCCGGGGCCGGCTACTCTGGTCCAAGTTTTTCTGTGGTTTCCTTGGATCATTTAGGCAAATGCTGGGGTAGTAATATTCCACAGATAGTCTTTCACTTCTCTTCTGTCTTCATTTCGTCCGTCTCATCTTTCTTCCCCCACACCACCACCCACCCATTCCCACGATTCCTGAAGGAGGCTGAAGAGGGCCTTCCGCCCTACCCCCCCGACTTTGCACAAGAGTGTAGGCCGGGGGGACAGCCCGCCCACCAATATTGGTGGGAATGAAACACCCAAGTTTCTTTCTTTTTTCTTCTTCGGAGAGTTCAGTTAAGTTTAAGCGATGAGACGTACAAGACGAAATAAAAAAAAACAGGAAACTAATCTTTGAGCGATATAATAGTACTGACCAAGTTACTAATTATTTATACATATATTGGTTTTCCTTATTTTGAAGTGAAACTTCTTTGGGCGCGATAAGAGTAAAATCGCAAGGCCATGAAACGACACATTTCGTAACGATTCGTCGCGCGAAGCTATGACAATAGAAAGGCGCGCATGCGCATATCGGTATTACATTCAGCTGTTAGTGACCGGCATCTCATAGTAGTTATATATCAGTAAATGTTTATTTAACAACAATTAATATTTATTTAAGAGTGAGTATTATTATGTATTAATTTTAATTCCTTGTAGTTATTGATAGTTTACGGTTTCTTAAGTACTTGGAAAAATAAACGGAGGCGAAAACAATTTGATGTATGTATGTGTTTTCATTTTTAAAACATAAATCCTGAAAATTCTCGTACTCCCTCTTCCTTTCACCAAACATTACTTATTCGTTATAAAGTTGTAAAGATAGCCAAAGAAGTTTGTGTTGAAAAGGGAGAGGTGTTGAATTCGAGGAAGACATTCCAAGGTTACAAAGAATAATAACTTTAATAACATAATATTTATATGTTCTCACGTTGTAAACATCCTTATGATTTGTTAAGTTAAAGTCTGACGTGTAAAAGTTTCATTTTAAATGATGGAGAGTTATTAACACCCGTACATGGCATGGCGAAGGAAAACAAGGACGATAAAAGCGAAAAGCAACGTCAATATTTCCAGCGAAACATCCGCAACATGTAGCAGTACAAAGGAGGCCATTGTATAATTTATTCAGTTAATGCTTTTGGGTAACCGGTTTTTATGTAGTAATGTACATACATCTTGACTAAATTAATCTTGAATGCTTGCTTTGTTTGAGACCGAGCAAATCGGGGCTGACTTGTCTTTATGCTTTGCTGGAAAGTAAAAGTACCAACAAAATTTCGCCTCCAAACTGGGACGTTTTCGTTCTACTTAGTCCCTTTTCCTCATTTTCGTTTCCGAGTTAATAGACTCTGGAAAGAAGACGACGACGACGGTCGACCGTCTCTTTGTCTCTTTTGTGTATTGCGACGCTCCGTCGTCGTTGGGAGTTTGCTTTATTAAAAATTTATCGCATTCAAATGGGTTACGAGCTCGTGGGGGCAGTGGGAGGTAGAGAAAACGCGCCGAGGCGCTCTCCCTGTCTCAGTAAGATAAGAAGACTGTCTAAAAAAAAAAAAGAAACAAGATGTCGAAAGTGAACAAGAAAAAAGACGTTGTCGTGACACGAATCGATGATAAAGAGGTTTTTTTGTAGATACCTATTTGTATGTCGATTCATGTATTTGTTCTCAGTGGCAGGTATTTGAAAATTGTGACGTGATTGTAACATTTCTACTGATCTTATTTTCTGGATTAACTACGAATAATAAAATTTTGTTGAAGTATCTAAACAATTTTTATATGAGTCAGCACACTAGATGATGTACCTGTCACACTACTTTCAGGGACAGGGAGTGATAGATACGGAGTGGAAGCAGCTTTGTCCATCGTCTCAGTATAGTACCATTGTCTAAACATACTAGTACATTAAATTTGCTGTGTTTAGTTTATACTAAGTTATACATATTGTAATATTCAGAGGGGGGTTCGTTCTACTTCAAAAAAAAGTAATCAGGTTGCAAGAGGGTTCGATGGCGGAACAGACGAACAACCACAAAGTAATGTGAGACAACTTATTTATTAGAATGTATATCAAATTTTATATTTTAATTGGTCATAAAAAAAGGATAACAAAATTTAGATCAGCTTCAAAAGAATGACAAATAAGAATTAAGTAATACAAAATAATTGTACAATGAGGTACGTCATAATGAACAAAAAGTTGAATAAAAGAAAAAAAAACCTGTAATAAAGTATGTCGTCATAACGCACTACTATCATACCACGCCCCCTTTTCCCATCGTGTCACAATTATTCAAACAATCTTAAACTGAAGAAATTAGTGTTAGTTAACCGGACGCCGCCAGTAGGTACACATGTCCCTGGGCTGCGGGATTCATGGCTAAAGTTGAAATTCAAGGTAACAACAAGGCTCACCCAGTCCTGGGATTGCGGATCTCGCCGTGACATCTTGTTGTTTCCCCGACACGGGAGAAAAGTTAGTTAAATACAACAAGTCATATCATTCTGTACGTTATGATGAGATACCCATCACAAGTGATTTTCTCATTCGATATATAAGTGAATATATAAATGAATTAGAATAAAACACCCGGTATAGACGATATAGGTTTCAACCCAAAAATTTTAAATAAAAACACTTCAACGTTAAGTTAACATAATTATGAAATTATATATATACATACACAACAAAAGGATAAGGCCATTTAACATAAACAAATAATGAATAAAATCAATACGTAAACCACAATAATTATATACTCAACAACCTAAATCAAGATAGGTACTGATCTCGAAAGATGAAACAAAGTTTAGTAAATAAATAAAAAAAAACAATTGGATAGAAATATAGTCATTAAATTTTAAGTAATATGAAAATGTCTCAACATTAACAGTATAAAGGTAAAAGGAAAATTCAAAAGAGATAAGAAAACTTACCTACAAAAACAATTATACACAAACACAAAACAAAGAAAAATCACTATGAGCCTTTACACTTCGATGACTGTCTCTCGAATGCCCTCATACCCCGCGCCTAAGTTTTGCTACCCCAATCTGTTCTTAAACATGGTTAGAAATACCAGAAGAATTCATAAACAACCCGCTTAGAAACGAGAAATTCCTTTCTCGTATGTGAGTGTGGTGACACCCCAAAACTAATTTATGACCTTTTCGAACACAACAACAACCGCTCTGTTACCAGAACAGTTTGTGAATCTTTACTTTAAAATAAAACCTGAACAAAATATTACGAAAAATAGATAGCCACAAATAATAATAATAAATTCTTCTTTTGCGACGTATCAAAAAAATAACTAGGGGTTAGCGATTCCCTCAATATATCTATCGTACTACAATTAGTTCTTAAGTGTAAATTTATTTACTACAACGTTGGCACAAAAAGAAGATAAAATAAAGATTATTGTATGAAGATATGAGCAAAGCTAAATGTGGAATACCATATTTGTTTGTTAAAATACTTAGACTATTTCTAAAGCAGACATAAGTGTATATTAGTAGTTCAGCTCTGTAAAAAGAATGTATAGCCATTTTTATAAAACAACTACGTTTTTTAAAGTCGAATTTTAGGTATCCTAATGTGGAATACCTTGGTAACTTTAAGTGGCATAGCAAATACATTTATGTTTCAAGGAACAAAACAGGATATTTTATAACAATCAGCGTTTATTTAAATGTAAAGGCAGAATTGTTACGGAACTAGCTAAATTTTACTATTTTCCTCCTCTGCAAAAATCGCAGACATAAACCTCAGCCTCGGCTCCCGCGCATTCTTCATGAGCCCAGCATTGGCACAAGACACACATAACCCAAATTTCCCCTCGCCTGTCGTTCGGAAATTTTCCATCGCAAAAAATGCAAGTAGCATCAGTTGTGGGATTCTGTAGGGAGAATATTTCTTCGTCTGTAGAATCATGGACGCTAAAAGAAGATGCTTCAGAGCTTGAAGAAGAACGGCCTCTTTGGTCTTCTTGTAATATGTAATATGTAATGTAATATACCCTATGGAGTTCCCTAAAGTGGAATATTTGCACACGCAGTCCTATTCCACAATTGGTCACCTCAGAGATATAACAAAATCTAGTCACAAAACTAACAAGAAAGATTCCAGCTAACGAACTGACTTCAGAATACAATACCACAATCCTTATGCTATCTTACCTGATATTTAGCACACCTAACAACACAAAACTTTTGTACTCGCCTGTAAAAATCTCATGGACACACAACCATGCTTTCGACACGTTTTTGGGGTTATGATCGAAATTAAAATATATATATCTTATATATCGCACCAATTCTTAAGTCTAGAAACATAGATACAGCTAACAGTTCTCTAAAAACACGGGTATTCCACATTAAGAGACTATTTCACATTTAGCGACTTTACACTAGTAAATATTAATTAAAAGTACCATAAATAAGAAGTTAAGTGACCACCCCAGAAATCCTGGAAATTTATGATTATACTAAATTTTGTGACAGTTATTAAAATTTCAACTGAAAAAGAAAGGGTTAACTACTTGTTGCACACAGGAGATATCAAAAGCCATTTTAGTCACATATTTTTTTAGAAAAAAAACGAACCGACAGTGAAAAATTATAAGTTTGTAAAACTTTTGGTTACGTCACATTTTTGTGACTCACTACGATCGGTACGAATGTGGGTCGTTCGATTTTTGAATTTACGACCGTAACGACGTTTATGGAACCGTGGGACGCATTGTCTTGATACGTAGAGAACAAAAGAAAATCGATATTGCACCAAAGCACGGAATACGATTACAGAAATTCACCAGCAGCTATACGTTTAGACCGTTCTTCGTCTGTTGGCGTAATTTATGTGATTCCCTGTTAAAATAATTACTATTATTTCTGAACCTAACCTCCTCGAATACTAATTCTGTTTTGTCGTCAGCAGTAAGGAAGTTAGTTGGTCGAGATCGATCCTCTACTCAGATGGTTTTTTTTTTTTTTTGAATTTATATTGTTGACTTTAATAATGGACTTTTTTCCTTTTGAATTTAATACCAAAAAAGTTGTTAGAATTCTTCTGTAAGTAAACGTATCTACACACTAGTCACGGTCAATTTTTCTCAGTTATTGTTAGTGAAGTCCTCAGATGTAGAAAATTGCATACCTAGTAGACGGGAGTTGATGCATTGAAGGGTGCTTAAACTTAATTATAATTTGAAAATTTGTTAATTTTTTGATCTAAAGATAACTAATACCCAAGTTAGGGATGAAAACATCAAACAAAAACAGTTATAAAAGATATAACAGCATAGATTCTTCAATTGCACCGGTTAATGTTAAAGGGCAAGCTGCCCAATTATCCATTATCCAATGGGTCAAAAAGTGTGGTTGGGCCGCTTTCAGGAATTATGGGAATAGGTAGGTAGTGGCGAAATAAGACAAACAAGGTGAATGCTGCAGAACAGGCGATGATAATAGGGACAAAAAGTGCTACAGATAAGATAAAAAGTTACAAGAGTGATATAATAATTGATAATAGTATTATTGAAGTAGTAAATAATGTTAAATATTTATGAGTAATAATTACTAGTGAGTTAAAATGGACTGAATATGCAAACTATGTATGTAAAAAAGTTGCTAAGACAGTTGGAATAATTAGTAGAATAAGTAATTTGTTATCGGTAAATACTAAAAAGACAGTTTATAATGCAGTAGTTCTTCCACATTTCAATTATGTTTCGACAATTCTATACATGTGTGATGCTAAAGATATCAATAGGATGCAGGCAATCCAAAATAGAGCAATGCGTGCAATATTAAATTGTAGTAAATTTACACCAATTAAAGAAATGCTTAATAGACTAGGTTGGGTTAGTATAAGTAAGTTAATTAAATATAATGTTCTTGTTTTCATCCACAAAATAATGAAAGGAACTATGCCTCATTACTTAAATGCACTTATTAAAATAAATGCAGACATTCATTCTTACAATACTAGAAATAGGAACAATATATATTTAGAAAAACAATAAAACTTTAGCCCAAAACTCCATTTTTTACAATGGAGTAAAAGATTACAACTCTCTCCATGAACACCTCAAAGCTCGTAACATTAAAAGTTTCAAAAGAGAAATCAAAATGCTATTGTACGAAAATTAATAGTTGAGGTAAAATTAACACTATACAACTAAGTCAAACAAAATAGATATAAGAATATTGTATTTTTGGATGTTATATACTAGCTGATGCTACAATAAAGATATTTTATTTTTTATTTTTTAGTAAAAGTATTACTACTTTAATATTTCCAAATACGATCCAAAAATTGGAACCAATACAGGCAGTCTTAAAATTACGTTTATCGCTGAGCGATCAAGAATGTATTGTTTTGTGCTTATATGCTAAATGTGTGGTGTAACTAATTCCTATATTCTTCAACTTTCTTTTACCTTTTTAACATCAACGATTTAATGTTCAGGAGCTGCTCTAAATCAATCACTGAACGCGACGATTACGTACGACAGTATCGTGCCATCTTTATTGACTAGGCTAATCCACAAGGTTACTTAAATAAATTTTTTATATAGGGGTTTGAAATACAGTTGTGTAGGTACCATATCATAAAGTTACACTGTGTATCGTATTATAACGATGCGGAGGATACTTTATTTGATATTTACTATACAGGGTGGCACTTATAAGTCAAAGATGTTTGTAAAGTATACTTTAAAAAAGAAAACACACAATCGTTTCTGCAGGTAATTAATTCCTCGACAATTGTCTCGAACCTAAACGGTCATTTTTAATTATTACACCCCTCGTCCTAAATCAATAGTTATTGCGCTATAAAATACATTCGAAATACAAACAACACAATTAAAGATGAATTAAAAACTTTTAATCTCCAAACGATTGCTATGAACAATATTAATCTAAGAAAACTACTGGTCAATAATTAATTAAAATTTGATAAACAGAAAAGAAATGGTGTCTATCATTTCAATTGCCTGCAATGCTACGCTATATAAATTGGTCAAAGTGGACGTTCATTGAGTGTACGTATAAAAAACATGTAGGTAACATTAAAAAACACAAAATTTCTACAGGACTAGCCGATCATTGTGTTACCAATAATCATAATGTGGACACAGACAACGTTAAGTTATTGCACACACAACCAAAACGCAAAAAACGGCTCTACGAATTAATTCCTGGAGAATTAATTCCTGTAGCAATTTTCCCGAAAAAAATGGAAGCGAAACTATTTCTGATTTTTTTACGAATTAATTTCTGAGAAATTCATTCGTTCTCAAAACGAAACTATTCCTGGTCAAATTCCTGCAAATGAGCGAATTAATTCCTGATGAAAATATAAAAGACGAAATAATTTCTAGAAATATTTTCTCAATTTTAAAAGACGAAATAATTTGTAGAAATATTTCCTCAATTTACACAATCAATCAATTTCTAGAAATTCTTGTAATTAGACAAAAACGAATGCATCGCTATGACTGTTTGCGATTGAACGGCCTTTTTAAGCAATGTAAAATGGATTGCCCTAGCGGGGGAAAACATTAAAAGAAATAAATTTACAAAAAATTAACCTTACCTTCTCCAGGAATTAATTCGTCCCACCCAAAAAACTTACTCTTTTGGAAAATTAGGAAATAAAAAATGCTCTTTGAACAGGAACGAATCTAGCTAATAATCGGAGAGAAATTCTTACTTATAACATTCCATTGGTCAACTCTAAATTTTAAGTGTCCACTATTTGTATTCCCCACCCCTATATTTACGTATAAAAACCATAGTAATTCCAATTAAATCTTAGTAGGTAACCTGTTGTACTCTTGAAAATGACCGTTAAGTTCGAAACAATCGTTAAGTAATAAATTACCTGCAGAAACGTTTGTGTGTTTTCTTTTTTAAAGTATATTAAAATGTTTCACCAAGAATATATCTACCATAGTTTAAGTATTTTTTAAAGTAGTTTTGGGGCCGGTCCTGACGAACTGGAAATAGTTCCACATTTGAGATGAAAGGAATAAAAGTAACAACAAATAAAATAATATGGGCCCTATTCAAATACGTTTTAGGTTTTTTTATGAAGATTATTTCAATTGCCATTTCATTGAAAAACTTTCTTTATAATAATTTATTTTGTGCCAGGAAGGCTTTTTTTAATGATTATAAATGCCACACCTTGCATTGAAAGGAAGAGAATTTTGTGACAACAACAAGGCCTACATTTAAGGATTTTTACTGATGATAACGTGGTATCATTACTAAAAATTTTTTTTGTTACAGGGGTGCATTCTCTGTTGTACGAAGATGCGTTCAAAAATCAACAGGGTTAGAGTTCGCCGCCAAAATAATCAACACAAAAAAGTTATCTGCAAGGGGTAAGTGTTTATTTTCCAGTTTATTGTTATAGCAAAATATGGTGAATGTGTGATTGTAAAATTAGGATATTGGAAGAGATTCGCTATATCATTGACGTCTTTTGACTAGAATTGAAGGAAAATTGAAAAAATAGAGGGATGACGATGATTTTGTAGAATACTTTTGGAAACTAGAGGGAAAACACAAATAAGTGCAGGGGTTAGAGATGAAGATTGAAAGTGAGGTTAATAGTAAATGTGTTTATGGAGTGACGCTCGTTCTAGTTATCTTTTCCTATTGTAACCTTACGATCCTAGGAATTTTTCGGCTAAAGACACCAAGAAAGCACGACCTGACATAATCTAAACAAAGTTAATGATGTTAACTAAAGAATTCTTTCATTCATAATGAATGACAATACGCACGATTTGAAGATTCCTTTTTTAGTGTTTTACAAGATTATCCTTAACTTACCTTCTTGGACCATATTCAACCCCTTTAATTTCATTCATAATTAATCAAACGACGGAAGTTTTAAATTTAATGGATCGCAGTGCTCATAACTTTTATGGAGTTATAAGAACGACAATAAAGAACCGAAGTGGTAACAATAATTCATCATTTATTACATATAAACAGGACATGATCAATAAAGATAGTTCTGAAGCAAATAATAAAAGTAACGCTGATGTTCATTCATCATCATTCTCAATTTATGAGATTATCTATTAAACTTTTTATTATTATTGATGAATATTATGCATATATTCGTACGAGACTTTTCCATGATGGTCGTGTATTGTTATCATAAAAATGAAAATTTGTTTGAAAAGGGTTAACTTAACTTTAAAGTAGAAAAACAGAGGTTATGTGTATCGTAAATTTTTTTATTTTTATCGTAAAACATTGTGGAAATAAATAAACGAGAAACACCAGAAGCGATTATGAAAAATGTATGAACGAGTTTGCATACATATTTATGTGTTGCTCAATTGAAAAGATGTGTGAAGTGCTGGTGAAAAATGACCCCAATTGCTTCTTTTGCTTTTTACTAGCTATAAAAACGAATCTTATGTTTATAATGCAGGAAAATCTCATATGAATGTATACATTTATGTATTTTTATTATTGCTATTATTTGAAGAGATACTACTTACAGCTGGCAGCCTTGCATCGTCTTAAAATAAGTCTCGTTAGATGGCATTTTCGAAAAATGGGTAGGTTAGGATAATTTTAAGATTGCTCCAGCATTTTTGTAAATACGGGCTCTATTACTCATAGGAAAACGTTCGCTCGTACAAAAATAACTTTTTGATCTGTATTTATTTTGAGTTAGTTTAAAGTAAAAGACAAGAAAATAAAAAATGCTAAATAACAGCAGGTAAACACAAATTAATGTCAGGCGTACGTAGGGACAAGACTGTCATTTTAAAGGCAAGACTGTCAACTGTTTAATATGAAAAATACTACAAGGTTTCAAATTTAATGCAAATATTTATCTATGTAAATTAGTCTTGTGTTAGTACTTTAGTACTTGCTCCCTATAAAAGAGAAAGTTTTACTTTTAACAATTTTAGTATATCACTAAAAAAATTGCTGTTCATTGTATTTTGTGCATTATTCGAAATTTTCTTCAGACATTCAACATACCTACCAAATATTCATCCTATTCCAATAATAATATTCAATGTTTAATTTCCAATTTGTTAATTGTTGGTAAAGTATTAGGAATCTAAAGTTGTTATAAAGTATAAATAATTGAAATTGAAAATTTGGTATTGCTTGGATTATAAACTTGATCAGGAAAGCAACTTCTTGAGATGATGATGCTCAGATCTACAGAAGTTGTTAACAAGTAGAAGTATTTCAAAAGCTCATGAGCTGCAAAGTGCGCAAACACGACTACAGCCGAAGATTACGTTCAGGTCCAGTATCAAAACTCATGAGATTTTGAAAATTTTTCCCAAATTGCTGTTAATTTACCAATTAATGTGGGGCCGTTTATAAAATACGCTCGCATACAAGGGGGGGAGGGGTCTTGCTGAGTGTGACAAGATGTGACAAGGGAGGACAAGGGGTCTACGGCAACGTGACGTTTGCCGTTCATCAAAACATGTTATTGAATTTTTACAGAATTTTAAAAATATTATTTATTTGTTCCTTACAAAAGATATTCATTATTTTATTTAAATTTTATTACGAAAATAAAATTAATATTTTCCACTATCAAAATTTGTGTATTATCAATAAAAATTTATCATGTTCAGAGGGGGGGGTGTTTAGTTTTTGTGACGTCATATTTACAGAGGGGTCACAGAAGGTGTGACACAGCGTGACAACCGGGGGAGAGGGTGTAAAAAAAAGCTTATTTTAGTGTGACATATTTTATGAACAGCCCCTGTAAATATTTGGAATCCTGTGGAGTTTTTATTCTATTTATAAAAATGGTCGAAAAAACAATGAAAATATCCGAAGTACATAGGTACCTACAAAATAAGGAATTGGAAATAACACTCCAAGATAATCTGCGTGTGGGAGAAAACGTGTTATTTTAATGGCAGTTTGTAATCAGTACGCCTTAACTAAACTCGTGTAAATTAATTAACTTGGTGGCTATCGACTAAAAACTTGACAACAGCAAATGTTTAATCAAAACGACTTGACACATTTGAATTAATCGGCGTTTAACAAAAACATTTAAGCTATTCGGTCCAAGTATCCCCTATGTTTTGGGGACATTTATGAATTCAAGTGCCTGCAGTACTGCATGTGGTAACAACTAAGCAAATACTTAAGTTTTCTCACGAGTCGTCAATTTATTTTAATTCTGAATAAACTAGTAACAAAGGAAACAGAATAGCTTATTTTTTTCTTCATCTCCTTCTCTTCGAATGAAAGTTGTATACGTAACTTCTTAAATTAAATTAAATTAAATTAAATTTTAATGTATTTGATTATCCCCTTTCGATGTAATTTAAATTGTTTGTTTGATTTTATAATGAACTTTAAAAATTTTTGTAGATAATTCCATTGCCCCCTTATAGCAGTTATAAAATAGTTCTCTTTGATCCTATATCTGGTTTTATTTGAAATCAAAAAACCTTTGAAAAAAAATATGAATACCTATTTTAATGTTTTTGTTTTACATTCTCTAAACAGGGGAATCTTAATATTAAACTATGTCGCCGTTTTGAAGCATTTTAGGCTCAATGTTTTGTCGACACGTGTAAATACGATCATCAAAAGTTGTTCTCTTTAGTATGGTAAGTCGAAATCTGCGTCGAACGTGGTCTCAGCTTATATTTATATAGTTCCGCGATACAACCATTGGTCGAATCGGCTGACGTGGTGGGAGAGTATCTAATTGGAAACGTCTTCTGCCACAGACACATGTTCGACCAATGGCAACCTACAACGGCGTGACGATAGTAGCACTGCACGGTATAAACATGAGCTGAAATTACGAATAATGTAGACTTGAATTTAATACCTTAGGCATAAGAGCTCTTGAATATATCGTTCATTACGTACGTACCTAATGACGGCTAAAAAACTCGAAAAATAACAATTACATTAAAGATGCTTGAAGTAATAAGAAAAGTCAGTATTTTTTAACTTGATATTTTAATGCTGGTTTAGAAGACCTAAATGAAAAAGTGTTAATAAGAAAACATGTTTTTGAACAATAGAGAATCATTGATAAAATTGTCTAACTTTGTTAGTAATATACAGTTGGTTGATATTTAATTCGTCATTTAGTTATTACGTATGGGATAATTTGTAGTGTGAAAGGTCAGCTCAGATTGGGAGAGCAGTAACTTTCCTAATAAGCTTGGCAACTATGTAATATGCGGCTAGTAAGGGTCCACAAAGTTTGTTTCTGTTACAATTTACAATTGTAACATTTTCGGTCAGCGTGTCTAGTTTTCACCACTAATTATGGTGCTCTTCCAATTCTCAATTGTGGATTCAGTAAACAACATAACATGTTTGTTTACTTAACTAAGTTCTCGTTGCTAATTGGATACGTAGAATTAAATGGAAACATACAATTTTGAAACTGTGAATTGCATATCAAGGAACGATAAATTTAATAATTAATTACCTAATATTTCTGTCTTTGCGTAATAAAAAATGTAGAAAATAATAGAATTGATGAAATTCGAAAAAAAGATAAGGATTCTCATTTAAAAAATAGTTTCGCTGAGAAATTGACATCGACGTTTTAAGTTAAATCAGCCCCAAAATTAAGGTACCTAGTCGCTTATAATTAATTTATAGGAATCGTGCTTTAAATCATTATTCCTTCATTGATTTTTCTGCCCATCTTGGTTCCTTATTGGACGATACCTATTATGAAATTGGGTTATATATAAAAAAAATTAGGTATCACTTAAGATTTAAAGCCCCAATAATAAAAGTACTTACGTCAACGTGATTTCCTTTCAATTGAATCCCCATCAGTTGAGGATTAATTGAGGGATTTCTCTTTTAATGTCGTACCCTTATTATAAAAATTTAAATGGCAAATAGCCATTGCATTATGTGATTTTCATAAATGAGTTATTTATCACACTAATATTATGAAGGCGAAAGTTTGTTAGTGTGTGAGTGTTTATGTTTGTTACTTCTTCACGTCTAAACGGCTGGAACGATTTTAATAAAATTTGGTATGGAGTTAGCTGACACCCTGGATTAACACATACGCTACGTTTTACTGCGGGAAAATATCTTATTCCCATGGGAAAATCGATTAAAATGAATTCGCGGAATATTATAAATGCGAAAGTAACTCTGTCTGTATGCTACACAATTTCACCTAAAATTTACTGAACCGATTTAAATGAGAATTTGGTACTGAGATAGATAATTAGATATAAAGCTAGAGCAACTTATTTTTTAGGCTTTTGATATAAAAACGACATTCAAAGTTTGTAAAAATTTTATTCTAGAGGAGGTAAAAATAGGTGATGAAAGTTTATGTGTGATGACGTCGGCAAAAAAGCTTACGGCTCAGAAAATAAAAATATAGAAGAAAAAAATATTAAATGCTGCCGAAAGTCACTATTCCACGCGGAAATAGCTAGTATATATACATATTTAAAGATTCTATATAATTTCTCACTATGAGACATTATTCCTAGAAATTAGAACATCAGACATCTCCAATTTTTTCTAACAGCAATTTAATCAAAGTAGATATTGTTCTTCCTCTCTTTATTTCTGAATCCTGTTTCCATTTGCAATGCATCTTCAGCTAACTTCATACATATGTCCCAAAAGGTTTCTTACCATCTTATTTCGGTTTATAGTGACTTAATTTCGTGGTAACAAGGGATGGTAGTTGACACCCTAATATTCCCAGACATGGTGGTACAATATGGTCTTTTGCCAACCTAAGATTCTGAAGTAGTTTGCGAAATAGCTTAAACAACTAACAAAATTTCCCGCGGGAGAACCCTTACACTCCAGACTCTCAGTCTTAGCCTTGCCTCCTCAGTTACAAAGCTAAAATTACACCAATTCATTATTATTATCCTTACAAACTTCCAACACAGTAATAAGATAATAGGGAACAAATTATTATATATTATTATTTACAGTAGTGACGCGTAACTCTTCGAAAAGTGTTACCACTTTGATTAAGGCTGCCCTAGCCCTATGAAGCTAATAAATCTGCCAAAATGATGTTATCCCAAATTTCTATAATAAAGGTAGTTATATTCCACTAGGCGCAGAGTTGTCCTCAGATGATTTTGCGGTTACCCTATAGAAATATAAGAATATAGGCTTTCACAACGAGCCGGAATCAAAATTTACTTATTGCCAACTTATTTGCTTATTTCACTTTCAAGTACCGTGTTTTGAACATAATGTAGCAACTGTTATGTACGTCAGTGTATGTACCTAGACCTACTTTACAAAGTTACAAAATGAAAATATCACCCATTTTCAAACTTTATTATTTTAAATGAACAAAAAGAAATCGCGAGGGCTACCAACTATTTTGTAGTATCCAATACTAAAAATGGTAACAAGCGTACGGAACGGAACGTACTGTTGTACGCCTGACCAATGTGGCAAGTGGAAGGTGTAACGATGCTAGTCGATGCTTTGAGCGGTCGCGTAACCAAAATTTACAGTGGTGATAAGGCAAGACATGGTAATTATACGCCCGATTTTGTTTCAATAATATATATTCTGAAATTCATTTGAAATATTTTTTTTAAAAAGGGTTTACTGTCTTGTGAAACTGTTACCAATGGTAATAATGGATACATGGACGCGTCGCTACTGATTATTTAGTATTGAAATATTCTTGAGTAAAGCCTGATAAGTCGAAACAATTTTGGAGTACCTACATTTCTATCTATGGTAGAATTATTTTATCTGTACCATTACGTGACCAGAATGAGGCGTATGAATAAAATTATAATAATTCATACATTTAAATATCAAAAGTTGACCTATGTACTATTTTTGCGTACTATATGTTTTTCCGACAGTACATTATACAGGGTTTTTCAAGTTGATGGGCTATTAGAAGTATATGAATTAGTAGAAGGAATTCAATTCTGAAACTTGAGCTCATTTGGTTATTTTTTATGCCGCTTCTTTTAAAAATATTTTCAAGTTCGATTTACATCCGGTTATACCGGAAGTCGATACCAACTTTGTTATTTTCAATGGAATGGTATATTTTTTATGCTGAATTCGAATAAAACGTGTAATTCTAGGGTAAGTTTGATAACCAACTTGTACATCTATGACGATCGGTTTCTGATTTATAGAAAAAAAATCGCTACCGCAACCCAAATTATAAAAAATCATAACTTCCACAAAATACGACTTAGAGTGTTGAAATTTTTAATAGCTGAATATTAGTGCTAACGCCTTGACAAAATTGAATTAAACTATTTTTTAGGGCGTTCAAAATAAAATTCTAAAATTGAAAAACTTCAAACACGTATTACTTCGTTTTGTCAAATGGCACCTACTATTTTTTATTTTTTCAATCGATTCCTTTTTTTATCCTCTTTCGATCCATATGGATACTTCCTATTTTATTTGAAAATTTTGGAATAATTTTGAATTATTACTTAAAATAGTCTAAGGTTCCTTACTGCGATTTCTTTATTATTATAGTTAATATTGTGTGACTTGGCCGTTGAACATTACCAATACCAGTATGGGCTATTATCTCGCTTAACAAACATAGGTAGTTACAACAGATATATCATTACGTGTAAACAAAATTGACTTGTACCCACTAACGTATAAAGAATGTTCAACGGCCAAGTCACACAACATTAACTATAATAATAAAGAAATCGCAGTAAGGAACCTTAGACTTGGCACGAGTTTGTCTAGATTTTATTACTTTTTAGAGATAAACAAGCAGCTCCATCGAGACTTGGCTAGTTTTTTACCTAATGGTCTTGGTGGGATTTCACTTCTTTTTGTAGAAACGTGGGCATATTGATTTATTTTATTAGATTTTCTTATTTGACACATTTTTTTTCTTTTTAGGAGTAGTTTTTTTATTATTATCTACAAATCTTTCTTTTCTTTTTTTCCGGTTCTGATTCTTGTACAGTAGCAACAGTTTTCCGTATTGCCCATTCGCGTTCATTATTTATTCTTTTAGTTAGACGGTTTAGACGGTTTAATTTCTGAAAGATCGGCGCGGTATTTACGCCTAAGCCGGTTGTATTCGGTGATCGCTGAATTGAGCTTTTATACTCTTGAAGTCAACATTTATGAGGTGCACCCCATGAAGATTGGTTACTCGTGAAAGCGCCACGTAGACTTGGCCACAAGAGAATATGGAATATGCCAATGTCCATTAGGGCATTTTTTAGACTTAGACCTTGGCTCTTGTGAATTGTTAGGGCATACGCCACACAGATTGGGAATTGTTCTCTGTACACGTATGCCCGGGGTATGATCTCAAGTTTTGACTTAATAGGCAATAATTCGTGAATCAAATTATTAGCGAATTTTACTACCAATTGTTTAGGCTTTGTTTGGTCTTCCGGGTCCCACCTCACTTTTTGTACAACGCCTATCGACCCATTCACTAAACCTAAACTAACATCAATGTTTCTTCTAAGCATTACTTTAGCTCCCTCTTTAATGATTATAGTTTCTTCCAGTACAGCAGTCATGAAGATACTTCAGACCTTCGATTTGTGACATCAAATGAAGCGGCCCACCAAGTTGAATATTTTTTGTAAAGGCGGTATGTCGATCTCTAATAGTTTGGTTGGGCTCTTGGGTTTTCTAATCAGGGTCACCAGGTACTCCAGATCTTCGATTATCCTAGTTTTTATAGTTTTCCCTTTATGTGGCCATTAAACCCTAACTCTGTACCAAATTTCAGCTCTCTGAGTTTATGGGAAGTACTAGTTCTATTCTGATGATCATGAGTGAGTGAGTGAGTGAGTGTCATAAATGCGAAACTTTGCTTTCGCTTAACTTCGGAACTAAATGACCTACAGACTTGAAATTTTGGATTTTAAGTATGTGATTATAGCTTACTGGATGACGAAAATTTCTGCGTTCTGGTCTTATACAGAGGTTCTCAAATAGGGGCCTGAAAATGCGGCGAAATGGTTCCAGTAAAGGATGGTACGGCACTGTTTCCTTCGCGCTCGACTTGGCAACCTTTTTATGCGAAAAATATTAACTAAACTGGCTATTTTAAGTAATAATTCAAAATTACTCGAAAATTTTCAAATAAAACAATAGGAAGTGTCCATATAGATCGAGAGGATAAAAAAAGGAGTCGATTGAAGAAATAAAATATGGTAAGTTATTGGTGTTCGAAATTCTTAAATTTTAGAATTTTATTTTGAACGCCCTGTATAAATTATTTAGTTATGGATGATTTTTTATAATTTGGGTTGCGGTAGCGATTTTTTTTTTCTATAAATTAAATTAACTCAGAAACCGATCGTCATAGGTGTACAAGTTGGTCATCAAATTTACCTTAGAATTACACGTTTTATTCGAATTCAGCGTAAAAAAATGTACCATTCCATTTAAAATAACAAACTTGGTGTCGACTTCCGGTATAACCGGATGTAAATCGAACTTGAAAATATTTTTAAAAGAAGCGGCAAAAACAATAACCAAATGAGCCCAAGTTTCAGAATTGAATTCCTTCTACTAATTCATATACTTCTAATAGCCCATCAACTTGAAAAACCCTGTATAATGTACTGTTGGAAAAATATATAGTACGCAAAAATAGTATATTTTAGTTTAATTTGGAATTAAAACAGGTTTTCTTCTACGACACCAAATCTGGTAAAAATAACAAATAAAGCCTTTATAAAGTTTATAAGCATACCTACTTCACAAATTTCCGATAGCGAGAGATCACCACGGCATCCATATTTTCTTTAGTTTTGTTTTTGCATTTGTATTTTGTTATTATTTTTTTTCACTTTAACGTTATTTTTCTTTTTGAGAAGTCCGGATTTTTAAAAACTATATGTATATTTTTTGCTCTCTATCCCCGTCACTTCGGTATTTCCTGAAACGGTATTTTTAATTATGAACTTGAAATGGCGGGAAGAGGAACCATTAGGGATAGAATCTCCTTAATTAAAAATTAACTGTTGATTTATACACGCAGAATATGAAAGGTAATGTGAATAGCAGTTGCAAAAATGAACCGTTTTCACGAAAATACAAGTAATAAACATACTTTTGTTTTTTTTTTTCAACTGTTCAATAAAATACTATATTTTTCGAAATGTGTCCTATATATTATTGTAGATTATTCCAAGAAATACTATAATTTACCGATAAAATGTTAATAAACCTAGTTCAACTTTATACATTCACTTAAAAAGTCATTCGTTCTATCAATGTGACATAACTTGTTAGGGTGTAACAACAGGTGAGCAGCTCAAAATAATTGACTACACATTTGGAATCTCCAAGAAAACATTCGGGGTGGAGCGTCTCAAATGAGAAACGTTCCATTTTATATGCACCAGATCAAAAGCAGTTCTTGTATGCAGGTACATTTACCTAATTAGGTTGTGTTAATTAACTTAGGTTGTTGTTGTTGCTGTTTGCTGTTAATAAGGTAACTTAAAATCGATATTTCAGCTGCTACTTGATTGAACAACGTCATATTTCAGTCTATGTCTTCATAATGCACTTGTACACATCAATATAATGGACAGATTATTTTATGAATAGCCCATCTCAAGTTTAATCAAATAAATCTAGTGATGAGCCAATTTAACCAGTAAAAATTTGATTTATTTAAAATTTTAACTATAAGTTGTACATAATTTTGTTTAGATCGCTCAAAAAAGGGATTTTTTAAGAAATCATTTATATAATTAAATGGTCAATTAACAATTGGCCTAATACCGGACGTGATTTATAATAATTCATAAAGATTGATACATCAAATGATCCTGGTATAAATTTAGTGAGTTTTTGGATTTGTGAGGACTTCTCTCTCACTTTTATCAATCTAATATCACTCACTATACCCTCAATTAGTGATATCTTAGCGAATTGATATATTGAACGATACCCGTATAGATTTTATAGATCTTTGGCTTTGTAAAGATTTCTCATCCAATTTAATCGACTTGGTGTCGTTATACGCCCAAAATCGATCAGATTGAATCGGCTATTCCATTGTCTTGTCGCTGCTACTCTTTTAAAATTCAAACAATACCTACCCTACCTATCTCGACTTTGCTTTCTTTTGTTCTTTTCATTTCTTTTCTGTGGTTATGAAAAAATAAAATAAATAAGTTTCAGTTTCTGTTGAACGCATATCGATTCTGTTTGTTTTGTCTGTGCCAGTGCGGAAAGTTTTCTTTGTTTTAACAAAACACAGCAGTTATTGTGATGACAGCTTTGTAATTTTACAGCCCATTTCGTTTCACAAATATGTTTCAACTTTGTAGAAATCCGAACAAAAACCTCACGTTTTAGTAATGCTCACCCTAACATTAGAATACTTCAAAAGGGATTTTACGTCAAGAAGACGGTTTTTACAATAACTAGATAACTAGATATACTATACTGTAATCTTATTCTCTCGCATTTCATTTATATCTCTCATATTGAAAATTTATGCAATTTTGTTGGTTTTCAAAAGCAAGTAAAGAAATTTAATTACAACGAGTATATTGCTTTTGGGAAGTTTAAAAATTTCTTATAAGAAAAAAATTAAAGTTTTTCAAATAATTTGAATTTTATCAAAATCTGACCTAATTTTCATGTTTCAAATACTTAAGAAGTATGTAAGTTATGTAAGCGAAATTTACAATGAAGTGTAACAATAGATCATATTTTATATCCCAATTATAATAAACTCGTCATATTATACAGGGTGTCCAAAAATTAATACTACTTAAGTAAGAACTCTAAAGGGGTTGTAACTTGATTAGTTTAAATGGAACATCATATCTTTTAACATACCAGGATATGTATTTTTTCATTACCTATCAAATGGTATTAGGGTGTTCATAAGCTAAGTCTTCTCGTTGTTTTAAGGAAACGCTAAATATTTTTTTTATGCGCCATTTGGAGTTTTTTAATTAAATGTTCTAAATCATTTATTAACTAATTAAGTATAACATAACAACAACAACAACAAATAAAATATTTATAACATGTGTTCGAAATGTCGACCATCGTTTTCCAGGTACTTGTAAATTACCTTTTCCAAAACCATTGCTAACTATTTGGATAACATTTGCGGGGTAACACTTTCAAAAGCGTCTCTTACGCGCATTTTTATATTTTGTGGAGTTGTCGGAGGCGTATTATAGACAACTCCTTTTATGTATCCTCACAAAAAGAAATCAATTGGTGTTAGGTCCGGAGATCTAGGGGGTCAATTTTTATATCCGCTTCTTCCAATCCACTTATTTTGAAAGTTGGCATTAAAAAATTGCCGAACCTCACGGTGATAATAAGGCGAAGCTCCATCCAGTTTAAGCCACATTGTGGTTCTAATATTAAAAGGGACTTCTTCCAAAGGCAACTAGATACATTGGAACTTTTATTTAAAAAACTCCAAATGGCGCAAAAAACTATTATTTAGCGTTTCCTGAAAAAACGCGAAGACTTAGCTTATGAACACCCTAACACCAATCGATATAGGTAATTAAAAAATACATCTGAAATGTTAAAAAATATGGCGTTCCATTTAAATTAATCAAGTTACAACCCCTTAAAGTTCTTACTTAAGTAGTATTAATTTTTGGGCATCCTGTATAGGATGACGAGTTTATTATAATTGGGATATAAAATATTATCTATTGTTACACTTCATTGTAAATTGCGCTTACATAACTTAAATACTTCTTAAGTATTTTAAACATGAAAATTAGGTCAGATTTGATCGAAGAATCCAAATATTCAATAAATATACAGGCGGTTACATTTAAAAAAACATAACTGATACTTTTAGGGCATTTTGAACACCCTGTATAATATGAAAATTAATTTAAATGGTAACCATAATAGACCCCTATATAACCCAAAAGTTAAAGGTTTTGAAATTTTCATATTTTGGCCATAATATTCCGTGCCGTATAACGTGAATAACCCTGTATAGTATCTACAATATACTTTGGCATTGTTTCCTAATACCGATTTGTTCTTTTAAATACAATTAATTAATTAGTTGATTACTACTATACCAACGCTTACTTAATCTTATGCTAACTCCTTCATTTCGGTTTGATTGTGTCCTAACTGCAACTAGAACAGAACTGTCGTTCTGACATTTTGGGTGTTTTATTCCCACCAATGCTGGTGGGCGGGCTACCTCCCTGTAGTGCAAAGTCGGTGAATAGGGCCGAAGGCCCTCCTTAGCCTCCTTTAGGAATCGTGAGAATAGGTGGGTGGTGGTTGTTGGGTGGAGAAAGATGACGCGGACGAAATAATGACTATCTGTGGAATATTACTGCCTCAGCATTTGCTTAAATAATCCAAGGAAACTACAGAAAAATGAGGACCGAGGCAGTCGGTGACCTCCCAAATGCTAAGCAATGATCCTATACGATTAGACCATGTTGCTTTGTGGTTATTTCGTCTTTGAGCAGTTTATTTATAGGAGCTGAACCCTCAGAATTAGAATACAAGTTCTTTAGTTCTTCTCTACATTTGTGAGCTCCGTTTTATGTTTCTTACTATAAAATATCTATGTAGTTACACTAAATACAATATTTGCAAATTTTTTATACAGTAAATTCCAAAACATTTCCAATTGTTGAGGCAGTTTCTAAAATTAAAAGTAGAATTAGTGCAAATGCAGAAAATGTAGTTAAAGCAAATTTATTATGTAAGTAAATTTTATCTCAGTACGTGGGAGATTGACTTTTCAATTTATTTTGATGTGAACCGTTTCGTTTTCTTTATTTTAAATTCGAGTCCAACGTGCCACCGTGATTGTTCGATTTGATCTTTAGATTCATGGCATTTGCCAAATACAGCCTCCGTGATACGCATTCGTAATTGACTAATTCGAAGAGATACGGGATTTAAATCTAAAGATTTGGAGATTAATGATTTGAATGTATAAACGAGGGCGATAGAGGAACGTAGTCTTTGAAAACTGTTGAATCTCCAGATGCGGTTAGAATTAATCTCATTCTGTGCGAATTCAATTGAATTTAAAACAAGTTCCAATTTTTTCAAGTATATTTTCTTTCCTTTTGGCAGAGCAATAAAATCAACCACCACCAACAAAGTATGAAAACTTATTAATAAAACATATAAGGGCCAATTGTATTTTCTATTTAATTAAAACAAGTTTTGAGTAAAACCGAACCAATTAGTGGTGTAAGAAAGAATCCCTTTTTACTGGTAAGACTACTAAGTCCCGAAAGTTTGGACTTGTTTAAAAAAAAAAAACAAATCAGAGACTAGGATGGTTGTAGTCCCGAGCCTCGTCTGTGATGGGAACTGTTAAGGATGTTTGTTTAAGGAAATGTTGAGGGTTTAGTTTAAGGAAATGTTGACGAAATGTTTTTTTTAAGCTGTCAAAATTTAGAGATGATTTATTGACCAAGTATCGACCATAGAACACCAAGCCCCGAAAATGTATATAGCTTACAATAAAAATCAGTGCTAGAGAAGTTTTTGGCCTTGAAACTCGTATATATCAAAAGCAATGACGAAATTCTTACGATTGTTTTTTATGGAAATGTGTAAGAGTGTTAGACCAAGTATTGACCACCTGAGTACAATAAGTTACAAAAGTTTGGATTTGTAGTTAAAGTATCATAACAATTTCTCAAAAAAAAAAGTGTTTAGGAGGGTTGTGGTTCCGAAACTCATTTATAAAGGAAAATGTTGAAGATTTCTTTTAAGGAAATGTTGACGATTTGTTTCGTGGAAACTACCAGAGTTTAGGGATTATTTTGACCAAGTATTGACCACGAATAGTACACTTAGTCCCAAAAGTTTGAATTTGTAGTGAAAATGTAACAGTTTCCAAAAAGAAAAGAAAAACAGTCTACGAGGTTTGTGGCCCCGGAACTCATATATAAAGGAAATTATTTAGGATTTTTTTTAAAAAGATGTTTTTAGTGGAAACTATCGGAAGTTAGAGATGATTTTTCGACTAAGTATCAACAGCAGGACACTGAACCCGCAAAATTTAAAAACTTCCAAGCAAAATCAGTACTAGGGAGGTTTGTAACCTCGAGACTCGTATATAAGCGGAAGTGTTGAAGATCTCCTTTATGGAAATTCTGACGATTTTTTATGGAAACTGTTTAGGGATGATGTTAACCAAGTATTGACCACCATCAGTGTACTAAGCCCTGAAAGTTTGGATTTGCAGTTTTCAAGTTAAAAAAAAAGTGTCTAGGAGGGTTATGGCCCCGGAACTCATATATAAAGGAAATTGTTGAGGATTTCTTTTAAAGTAACGTTGACAATGTGTTTCTTTTAGGAAACTGTTAGAGTTTAAGGTGATTTATTGACCAAATATCGACAATAGGGCACTAAACCCCGAAAATGTAGCAGCTTCTAAAGAAAATCAGTGCTAGGAAGGTTTGTAACTTCGAGAATCATATATAAGGGAAAGCGTTGATGATTTCTTTAAAGGGAATGTTGACAATTCTTTTTTGTGGGAAACTGTCAGTGTTAAGAAATGATCTTGAAAAAGTATTGACCACCATCAGGATACTAAGTCCCAAAAGTTTGGATTTGTAGAGAAAGTGTAACAGTTTCTATATATATATATATATATGTTGACGATATATATATATATATATATATATAGGAAATTGTTGAGGTTTTCTTTTAAGGAAATATTGACAAATATATTTTTTAAACTGTCAGAATTTAGGTAAGATTTTTTGACCAAGTATTATACTCCGTTTATTTTCTCTAGGCACTTGCCTCTTCAGTACGACCTGCGCAAACTAAAAAAAAACGACACTACGCTAGAAAAGGTAGGAAATAGTCTGAAGCGAAATTTGCAAGCGATGCCAAAGATACTATGTGTACAGTACGCTGCGTAAAAAGTGTCTGTGTTATTTGCCATTTTTCTGTTGGTTTTGGTTTTTATCCATTTAAATCCCATCTTGTGTAAAACCTTCCACTGAGCCATGAATGCGACGCAGCACCCCCACTTAAGTTTGTGTCAACGCGCAACTAATACTGTGGAAGGGGCAAGTGCCTAGAGAAAATAAACGGTCTATAACCATCAGTAGAACACTTAGCTCTGAAGATTTGGACTTAAAGTTAAGGTGTAAGTAACACTTTCCAAATTAATTCAGGAGGGTTGCACCCCAAGGATTGATAGATAAAGGAAAATGTTGAGAATTATTCAATGAATTGTTGACGACTCTTTTTGCCAGTGATTAGGGGATGATACTTTGACCAAGTGTTGACTATCAATAGGACTAATGAGTCCCAAAAGTTTGGCTTATTAATTAAACTTCAATGTTTTCCAAAATAATAATTAAATGTTTATTCTTGAGAACGTTTTTGTATAAAACCTATAAATTCAATATTAAAGAACGTAATTCGTTTACACTTTATAAGGAACTTGGCACCCGTTGAAATCCAACCCCGAACGTCGCGTTGTTTATACTGAACTGATGGCCCCTTTTTCACATTTATGTTTATGTGTTTTGTATATACCACAAAGATGTATATTGTATGAAGTTTAAATTTTGTTTATAATGATTATATGAACGGAACATCTTTGGATTATCTCACCGGGGTATACCCGTGTAATTTAAAAAAGTTCATAAACAGATTTAACATGGGCAATGTAAGTACCAAATGTCAACTGCAAAAACTTTTTCTGTTGCACTTTCAACCCCAACACGTTTCCCTCTATTTGCTGGATCGTGTACATCAACAACTAAGCATTCTGTCCGAAACCGAAGACGTGACCGAGTCTTAATGAATGAAGGGGATCAATTAAATTCCACACAGCATCAATCCGAACACCATTAATGTAGTTTGTAGCAACAGCATTTTAAAGAATACTTATCAGTTGCAACACTCGGACAGAAAAGGGGACAAATTTATTCTGAACCAGAATACAAATCAATACGAAAGAACTCACTTGAGTAATAGTTCAGTTTAATTTAAAACAGTTTTTAGAGATGCCGATGATATGTTCAGATACCTAGACGTGGATGAAGTAACATATTCTATATGTGTAGCAAATTATGCATTTTTGCTTGCTTGCTCGACGTATAAGAAGAAAAAATGCCGACAACTATTGCAAATATATTGTTATTTTAAAATAAACTATTGATTAATTCATAAAAATTATAAATTATTTTACCTACTGCAAAATTTGAATTCGAACAGAAGATAATTCAGAGTGAAAGGAACTTGTGGTAAAACTACAGTTTCCTCTTGCTCATGTCCATTTAAATTTGTAGCTTCCACTTTTTTCACCCTTTAAAAGGGGACGTAAGACTTTGGGACATATCTAAAAGAATAACACAATTCTTTGTGCAACTTTTCTTTCTTAATGGAAAGTCTCACTGCGAGTTTTTACCGTTGGTGGCCCTACAAGCGTATAACGTATTGTTACGAGTACTTGCCAATTAAGTTGGTGTGAGCATAATTAATGAACATCTTCCCTGATTACATAAGGAATATTCTCGGCTTTCCTGAAACATCTAGAAAACACCAGCAAAGATCAATGGGAAAACAATTGGAATACTAGACGGCTGTAGAATACCCTAGAAAAAGGCTGAGAAGACTATAAAAGCGGACGAGACACTCACACCGAGTTAGTTGACAGTTTACAGTAACAGCTGATGCAAAGCGATCGATAGGCGATACAGGCGAACCATAGAGGCGATAGTGTTCATAGAGAGCGATAAATAGTGTCTACCGGAACGGCGATTAAAAAGAAACTTTTAGTGAAATAAATTGTGCGAACTTGTTCATAACTGTAGTGTAGTCAAATTAATTTTAGTAATTAAATAAACTCGTTGTTTTGTTTTGTTAATTGTGTTTTCTGTGACCGAACACGTCACATTTGGTGTCAGGTGTGGGGTAATAAGGGAATTGAAGATTCCCGAAGAAAGTTAGTGCGACAGATCGTAGAAGAGGTCCGAAGAGAAGAAGAATTTTGAAGCCTTATGCCAGTAACAAGAAAACAATCAGCGATAATGGAAGAACAAATAAAGGCTTTAATGGAAATGATGAAGGCAATGAAGGCAGGCCAGGAAGAAATGAAGGCAGGCCAGGAAGAAATGAAGAATAAAATGGAAGCTGGACAAGAAAGAATGGAATGTGGCCAGGAAGAAATGAAGGAAGAAATTAAATCAGGCAAAGAAGAAATTAAAGCGGTTCAAGAGAAATTGATCGAAGATATAAGGACAATAAAAATTGAGCAAGAAGGATTAAAAGAAGAATTGAAAGAAGTCAGAGTAGAAGTGCAAGAAGAATTAAAGGAAGTACGACAAGAATTGGAGACGAGACAAGAGAAACTAAGAGATCAGTTGAAAGAAGAAGTACAAAAGGAAGTAGAGAAGATACGACAAAAGTTCGATAACACTAGACCGGCTAGTGAAGTAAAGTCCGAAGACACTGCGAAGACGATTAGAATTAAACCACCGACTTTCGACGGAAAAGTTTGCTGGTCTGTGTACAAACGACAGTTCGAGGCAGCGGCAGAAGCAAACAACTGGAACGATTTTGAGAAAGCAACGGCGCTGGTCATAGCCCTGCGAGGAGAAGCATTGGATGTCCTTCAAGGTATTCCAGAGCGCCAACAACGGGACTTCTCTGCGCTGCTAGAGCGACTTGAAATGAGATATGGCGACAAACATTTACAACAAGTGTACCAAACCCAACTAAAGTGTCGCAATCAGAGGACATCAGAAAATCTACAGGAGTTCGAGGCCGATGTGGAACGTCTAGTTAGATTGGCCTATCCTACCGCTCCGCAGGACTTTGCAGACCAGCTAACAGTCCAAACATTCGTCGATGGCGTGAGGGACACCGACTTACAGCAAGTTCTCCGTTTGGCCCGCCATAAGACTGCGAGTGACGCACTGGCGCACGCCTTAGAATTCGAAGCTGCAAAACAAGCTTCCAAAGGGCACGTGCGTGTACGCCAAACAGCTGTTGAAGACGACGAATACAAGAATGAAGTCACAAGGCTGATTAAAGAATGCGTCGAAACTGTCAAGAAGACTACCATCAACGACAAGAGAGAATCGGCCAAATGTTGGGAATGCGGGAAGGTCGGTCACTTTTCCCGAGACTGTGACAAAAACAAAGGAAGACCAAGGTGCTGGGAATGTGGAAGGCACGGACATTTACGGCGAGACTGCCCGGCCGAAGAACGCCGTGCGGACCGACAGCAGTCGGGAAACTAAGATCAGCCAACTTTGAGGGGCGCAAGTTGGCTTCTCCCCACCAAGCCCCAGCAGAAATCGTCGTTTCCCAACTAAACGGAAGCAAGTCCTTATTCGTCGAAGGTCACATCAACAACAAGAAGGTTAGAATGGTGGTCGATACGGGAGCTTCTAAGACCATAATCCGGCCGAACATCGTTAACGAGTGGAGAATCCGTCCCCTGCAGAGGAAGCTACGTTTGACCACGGTTACCGGAGAAACAGCGCCGATTAGAGGAGAATGCGATATCGAATTGAGATTGGGAGAAGTATGCCTTCGACACAGGGCACTGGTAGCCGATGTCGCCGACGACGTGATCATTGGATTGGATCTTCTTGAACGAAACAAAATTAATCTGGATTTGGGCTCCGGCATTTTACGCATCGGCAAGGAAGAGTTGGTGATGACAAACCCCACCAAAGAGTACGGTCTTCGAAAGGTCATCGTTGCAGAAGACCGGTTACTACCTGCTAGATCCGAGGTAGTTCTCAAAATAAACATCGACGGCGAAGGTGCGGATGGTTTGGTGGGAATAGTAGAAGCCAAAAACCCGGATTTGACACAGAAAGCCATACTGATAGGACGAACACTGATTCGAACTGGGACGCCGAACGCATCTGTCAGAGTGGTCAATTTGAAGGACTTCGAACAGAAAGTGTGTAAAGGAATGGAAGTAGGAGTCCTTGAACCTGTGGTGTCCATCCTCCAGTGCGAAGTTGAAGCTGAACCCTCAATGGCAGAGAGCGAACCACTTCCAACCGTTCTTCGAGACTTAGTGCAGCGTTCGGCCACAAACCTTAACAGCGACCAAATTAGAAAATTCGAAGAACTACTCAGCAAGTATCGAAACGTCTTCGCCCTCTCTGACAACGACTTTGGGAGAACGAATCTGACATACCACCGTATAGACACGGGATCAGCTCGTCCTATTAAACAACCATCTAGAAGAGTTCCATGGGCTAAGCAAGAAGAAGTCAACAACCTGGTGAAGAACATGGAAGAGCAGGGGGTAATCGAACCATCACAAAGTGCTTGGGCTTCTCCGATAGTGTTGGTTAGGAAGAAGGATGGATCGACCAGGTTCTGCGTTGACTACAGGAAGCTCAACGACGTAACTTTAAAGGACAGCTATCCCTTACCCAGAATCGACGACACCCTTGACAGCTTGGTTGGTGCCAAATGGTTTTCAACGTTAGATTTGAAGAGTGGATACTGGCAAGTTGAACTGGATCCACAAGACAAGCAGAAGACCGCATTCACGACTGGTTACGGGCTGTGGCACTTTAACGTTATGCCATTTGGACTATGTAACGCTCCCGCCACCTTCGAGCGACTTATGGAAAATGTGCTACAAGGGCTCAATTGGAAGGTTTGTCTGGTGTACCTAGACGACGTGATAGTACTGGGAAAGACATTCGAAGACCACCTCCAGAATGTCGAAGAAGTGATCAAGAAGCTTTCAGCAGCCAAGTTGAAACTCAGTCCCAAGAAATGCCATCTGTTTTGTAAGGAGGTGAAATATCTTGGCCACGTTATCACCTCAGCAGGAATAAGAACTGATCCTGACAAGACCGAAGCTGTGAGAAGTTGGCCTGTCCCGAAGAACCAACACGACTTGAGAAGCTTTTTGGGGCTGTGTTCCTATTACCGACGATTCGTAAAGGGATTTGCAGATATAGCTCGACCGCTCCACAAGTTAACAGAGGATGGTGTCCCTTTCCAATGGTCAGAACGATGTCAGCAAGCTTTTGAAACACTGAAGTCTACCCTTTCTCAAGCCCCAATACTGACGTACCCACAGTTCGACACAGACTTCATTGTCGATACGGATGCCAGCAATGTAGGAATTGGTGGTGTACTGTCGCAGATGCAGGAAGGAAAAGAGAAAGTCATTGGCTACTTCAGTAAGGCACTGTCAAAGCCGGAGCGAAACTATTGCGTGACCCGTAGAGAATTGCTGGCAGTCGTCAAAACTCTCGAACATTTCCATAAGTATCTCTACGGACGAAAATTCCTGCTAAGGACAGACCATGCGTCCCTGAAATGGCTGCTGCAATTTAAAAACCCAGAAGGACAACTGGCTCGATGGCTACAGCGGCTACAAGTATACGACTTCAGCATCGAGCATCGTGCTGGAAAACAACATGGTAACGCTGATGCCCTCTCGCGAAGACCATGCTCGAAGAACTGCAAACATTGCATGGCCGCCGAAAAGAAGGAACCAGTCAACTTGGCAAGGATCTGTCAGACGATGGTGGAACCTGAAGAACACTGGCAGAACGAAGACCTGGCGAAAGACCAAGATAACGACGAAGACATTAAACCGATACTGCGGTGGAAAAAGGCAGGAACAGCACGACCTACCTGGGCAGATGTTAGTAGTACGAGTACCATCACGAAGAGCTATTGGGCTTTATGGGATTCGCTCATCGTCGAGAATGGGGTACTAAAAAGAGTGTGGGAAAGCCCTGACGGAACTAAAATTCGACATCAAGTAGTTCTCCCGAAGAACAGAGTCAATGAGGTGCTGACAGAAGTCCATGGAGGTGTTGGTGGAGGACACTTCGGAGTAACAAAGACGTTGGAGAAGGTGCGAGAGCGATTTTATTGGCTAAAATGTAGAAGAGACGTCGAAAATTGGTGTAGGAAGTGTCCAACGTGTGCGTCAGCCAAGGGACCTCAGACTCGAAGCCGAGGGCGAATGAAGCAGTACAATGTTGGTGCCCCATTTGAGAGAATAGCTCTGGACGTAGCAGGACCATTCCCAACAACAGCTGCTGGCAATAAATACATCTTGGTAGTGATGGACTATTTTAGCAAATGGCCCGAAGTGTACGCAATCCCAAATCAAGAAGCTACTACGGTCGCTGGAATGTTGGTCAACCAATGGATCAGCCGGTATGGAGTTCCGATGGAGATCCACTCTGACCAGGGACGGAACTTTGAATCCGCAGTATTCCGGGAAGTCTGTGAGCTGCTAGGAGTACAGAAAACCAGGGCCACTCCATTACATCCACAATCTGACGGAATGGTCGAACGGTTTAACGCGACGCTAGAAACCAATTTGAAAATGGTTGTTAACGATCATCAGACAGACTGGGACCAGCATTTACCTTTGTTCCTGTTGGCCTATCGAAGTGCGGTTCACGAGACCACCGGCAGAACACCAGCCAGCATTTTATTTGGAAGAGAGCTGAAGTTACCGATGGACATCCGGTTTGGACACCCAGAAGATCGGCGACCTTCAGCTACCGACTACGCACAGCAGCTAGAGGAACGACTCGATACCATCCATAGAGCCGTTCGTAACAAAATCCAAGTAGGGAGTGACCGCATGAAGACCAGGTACGACCGGAGAGCCAACAGCACAGGATTCAGAGAAGGGGACCAGGTGTGGCTCTACAATCCTGTCCGTCGGAAAGGACGCTCACCGAAGCTACAGCGAGCCTGGGAAGGACCTTACACCGTGGTCAGAAGACTGAATGACGTGGTCTACCATATTCAGAGAGGACCAAAGGCCAAGATGAAAGTTGTACACTTGGACCGCTTGGCGCCTTACAAAGGTCAAGACATTGATCGGGACGATCAATTCTAAGAAGGGGGCAGTGTTACGAGTACTTGCCAATTAAGTTGGTGTGAGCATAATTAATGAACATCTTCCCTGATTACATAAGGAATATTCTCGGCTTTCCTGAAACATCTAGAAAACACCAGCAAAGATCAATGGGAAAACAATTGGAATACTAGACGGCTGTAGAATACCCTAGAAAAAGGCTGAGAAGACTATAAAAGCGGACGAGACACTCACACCGAGTTAGTTGACAGTTTACAGTAACAGCTGATGCAAAGCGATCGATAGGCGATACAGGCGAACCATAGAGGCGATAGTGTTCATAGAGAGCGATAAATAGTGTCTACCGGAACGGCGATTAAAAAGAAACTTTTAGTGAAATAAATTGTGCGAACTTGTTCATAACTGTAGTGTAGTCAAATTAATTTTAGTAATTAAATAAACTCGTTGTTTTGTTTTGTTAATTGTGTTTTCTGTGACCGAACACGTCACAGTATAAACAATGTTTGGTGTAGTTTGGAGTAGTGGTGTATGTCGAATTATTCATCTGCATACAGTAAATTATAAACAAGAAAGTATTTTTTATTTAATAACGCATCAGTGTTGTGCTGTTGGTTGTAATAATGAAGGGGTTCATTTATTTCCAAAAGACCCATTAATCAGAAAACGATTGAAAATAGCTGTGTGCAGAGAAAATTTCGAACCCACAAAACATTCTTGACTTTTTAGAGCACATTTTAAACCTGAAGATTATCGGACAGAAAAGTTTTATTCTGGTTAGTATAATTATTATAGCATTTACGATAATCCTGTCAACCGAGCGAATCTAGTTAAGGATCTTGGTGTTATATTTGATGCTAAACTAAAGTGCGATAGCCATATTGATGCAATGTGTAATAAAGCATCTAAGCTACTAAGTTTTGGTGTGAGAAGTACCACAAAAATTCGTTCGCCATTTACTGCGTGCCTTTTGTATAATTCCTATGTTAGGTCAATATTAATTTACGCTTCTTGCATTTGGTTCCCTAAAACAAACATTATGTTGAAAGCAATAGAAAGTATTCAACACAGATTTTTAAGAGTCATGTCTGCCAATGCACTTTACTAATCATAATTATGAATCTATATATATATATAACGTTTTGAAATTACCATCCTTCAAAACAACGTTTGTTTACAACGATTTAATGTTCCTCTATAAATTACACAATAATAAACTCACGGATTCTAATCTGAAGAATAAATTTACTGTAAAGTATCCAACGAGGGACCTGCGAGATAACAAGTCTAAATTCATCATTTCAACAAATTCTAATAGCTTATCTCACCGATCGATTGTTGCTAGGTTGAGTGCGGAATTCAACAAACTAAATGTTGACGTGGATGAGTGGATACATAATTGCCCTATTTCCAAATTTAAGAAATTGTTGCGTGAGAATCTCCTGGACACTTTCTAGTTATGTTTTTTTTTTTTTTTTAATGGAAATTCACTGTTTACTACATTGGGTATCAGCTGGTATTAAATTAGTTAAGTTGTTAATTTACTTGAACAGATTTTATGATCGCAGTTTGTCCTTTATTTTCTGCACATATTTATCTTAATGATATATTTAATTTTTTAGACCTACAGCGCCTCTAACGATATTCGTCTCAATTTTGTAATACTCGAATATAAATTTTATACTTTGGATGTTTATATAATTTTGTAAATAATCTAACCTTCCTTAAATAAATAAATAAATAAAATAAATATATTTTAACAACCTTTTAATTCGAAGGTTGTGTATATGTGGTACACACATACAAAAACAGAATCGATTGTTATTTTGTAAGTTTATCAAACACTCGAAAAATATTGAGAGTAGTGCCTTCAATATTCATTTGGAACAAAGAAAAAAATATTAAAGCCGAAAAAAAAGGAAAAGACTAGAAGCTCGGAATATCAAAAGGTGGTTAGTGTTTGCAAAAAAAAATAAGAATATTGTAGCGGAATGGTATAATTTCACAACTACAAAGAAAACTTTAAATACTTTATTGTTAGGAATAAACCTTAAATATGAATCCGAGTGAGGTAACAAGAAGAACTTAAACTAAAGTCACACGTAAACTAGAAATCGCACCGGAAATGGGCTGTCCCAGTCAACCAAGGTGTGGAATATAAGTTTGTCACTATGTAAAACGCACTAATCACTACTATTGGATATTTTTTCTTTCACTCACCGGCCAAGGGTTCCGAACTCGGAAGACTCCTGGAAGAAGAGGTCTTACTCTATTTTTTCCGCTCTAGTGTTCCACCAAGGGAAAGCTGCAGAGGATCTGGAGGTAGAGTTCTCTATGTCGTTCTGACGTTCTGAGAGCAGGAAGCTCCTTTTATTCACCCTTGCCTAGGTAGGGGTAGCCCAGCGCGGTACTACCAGGGGTAGTGATACTGAGAGAGAGTACCCTGCCGGGGTAGGATAGCGTTAGTGAATAGAGCGACAAATATTGATACTTGTTCTAATTAAATTGAAATAGAAGCGGGTGAATATATTACACTTAATTCAGAGATCCTTTCTGAACTAAATACTCATGACAGAGCACGCAAAAAAAATTAGCAGTTCTTCACTGTAGAACGTTTTAAAAATGATGAGAAAGGAATTCTTGTATCAGAACATGCATAATTGATATAGTTAATAGAATCTACTCTTACTTGGCGGAAATTCATGTTAAACATAAAAACACAAACACTATTATTAATTTCCACAGTTTTTATTGTTATAAGAATCCCTATGGACACCGATAATTACGCGAAAGAACTTAATATTATTAAATAGGCTAATAAAAAACGGTTAAAATAGGGATATAATCACAAACCTTTTAAATAAAATTTCATTAAAAACAGCTTTGTCTAAAATTTACCCATTAGAAAATACAAAAAACAACACATACAGAACAATAACGTTTTTAGGCAAACCCTCATTAAACATAAAAAGGTTACTAAATAAAAATTATATTAACATAGCATTTAAAACAAGTAACAAACTTAGCATGCATATTAAAAACAATAAAGATAAAACTCCACAAAACAAGAAATCCGGTGTGTACAAACTCTAAAAAGTAATGTTGTGTGACTTGGCCTAACGAAGCCGCAAAGCGGCGAAACAATTGTTAGGAGCAATAAAAACTGTGGAAATTAACAATAGTGTTTGTGTTTTTATGCATAATTGAATAATATGTTTCATATTAATTAATTTGTTTGCTTTCATAATTCTTATGTTAACGTTACGTATAGTTACTGACAACAACAAATATGACATACAATAAAATGGAATATAATGTAATTATAAAAACATGAATTAAAATATCAAATCAAATACATGAAACTTTGACAGTAAATAACAATATAGTTTTTGAAGAATGTTTAACACTTTCGGTGGTTTGGTCCTATAAAGGTAAATCGAGGTCGCTGATAATGTTGGTGGTGGTATCGAATCGATATCTCGATTAGTTTTTGAGATATCGAACTATTAAGGTGCACGCACCACCAAGAGTGTACACTTAGGTTATGGTATAAGTGGTCTGTATGATAAAATGTTTAAAGTGCTATGCACCACCGAAAAGTTCTATGCATCACCAAGAGGGTTTTGCTTAGGTTACGGTATGAAATGGTCGCTATGATTAAAATGTTCGAAGTGCTATGCACCACCGAAAAGTGCTAGGCACCACCAAGAGGGTTTTGTTTAGGTTATGGTATGAAATGGTCGCTATGATTAAAATTCTTAAAGTGCTATGCACCACCGAAAAGTGCTAGGCACCACCAAGAGGGCTTTGCTTAGATTACGGTATGAAGTGGTTGCTCTGATTAAAATGCTTAAAGTGCTATCCATCACCAAGAGGGTTTTGCTTAGGTTATGGTATGAAATGGTCGTTATGATTAAAATGCTTAAAGTGCTATGCACCACCGAAAAGTGCTAGGCACCACCAAGAGGGTTTTGCTTAGGTTGCGGTATGAAATGGTCGCTATGATTTAAATGCTTAAAGTGCTATGCACCACCGAAAAGTGCTAGGCACCACCAAGAGGGTTTTGCTTAGGTTGCGGTATGAAATGGTCGCTATGATTAAAATGCTTAAAGTGATATGCACCATCAAGAGGGTTCTGCTTAGGTTGCGATATGAAGTGGTTGCTCTGATTAAAATGCTTAAAGTGCTATCCATCACCAAGAGGGTTTTGCTTAGGTTACGGTATGAAATGGTCGCTATGATTAATATGTTCGAAGTGCTATGCACCCCGAAAAGTGGTAGGCACCATAGCGACCATTTCATTCCATAACCTAAGCAAAACCCTCTTGGTGATGCATAGCACTTTAAGTATTTGTAAGTTTGAACGCCTTTTCAAAACTTAGCCGCCTGAGCTGCTGGTCACATGACTTGGGGTCGGCTGGCTGAGAAACTCTTTATCGACGGCATTACCACTATTGCCAGGGTGCTAAAGTCTAGAAGGTTCGCATGATTTTTAAATTTTGTTAAGATCAATGCCATCTTTGGCCTTTGGTTGATCGGATTAAAGTCGGCATGTTAAAATTTAAACGTGTATCAATAAGTTCTGAAACTAATGTTGGTATTATTTTCATTTTAAGGTCTTGAAACAAGTTACAAAGTTTTTTTTTGCTAGCACTTTAAGAATTAATCATAGCGACCATTTCATACCATAACCTAAGCAAACCCTCTTGGTGATCATAGCACTTTAAGTATTTTAATCAGAGCAACCACTTTGCATTACGGTATGAATGTTGTGATTAAAAACTTAAAATATCATCAAATTTGCTTAGGTTACGGTATAAAATGGTTGTTATGATTAAAATCTTAAAGTGCTATGACCACGAAAAGGCTAACCCGAGGGTTTGCTTAGGTTGGTATGAAATGGTTGCTCTGATTAAAATTCTTAAAGTGATATGCAACAAAAGTGCAGCACCACCAAGAGGGTTTGCTTAGGTTAGGTATGAATGGTCGTGCCAATTAAATGCTAACACATTGTGTCTATCAATCACCAAGAGGTTTTGCTTTGGTTCGGTATGAAATGGTCGCTATGATTAAAATGTTTGAAGTGCTATGCACCACCGAAAAGTGGTAGGCACCATAGCGACCATTTCATTCCATAACCTAAGCAAAACCCCTCTTGGTGAGCATAGCACTTTAAGCATTTTAATCAGAGCAACCACTTCATACCGTAACCTAAGCAAAACCCTCTTGCTTAGGTTACGGTATGAAGTGGTTGCTCTGATTAAAATGCTTAAAGTGCTATGTATCACAAAGAGGGCTTTGCTTAGGTTATGGTATGAAATGTTCGCTATGATTAAAATTCTTAAAGTGCTATGCACCACCGAAAAGTGCTAGGCACCACCAAGAGGGTTTTGCTTAGATTACGGTATGAAGTGGTTGCTCTGATTAAAATGCTTAAAGTGCTATGCATCACTGAAAAGTGCTATGCACCACCAAGAGGGCTTTGCTAGGTTAGGTTATGTTAGGTCACGGCCAATTAAATAATAACACATTTGTGTCATAAAAATTTTCACTTTGAATTTTTGACTTTCGAACTTCGATATCTCGAAAACAAAGCGAGATATTGAAAAATTTTATCATTAAATTTCGTTTTATTTTTGCTTAATTAGCATAAAAAAGTTGTCAAATCGTGGCGCTTCAGAAATCGTACTCTTGCCGGTTTTTCGTTGGGCTAAGCTTTGCGTAAAACTTCCCACTGTTAAGTAAGTCTCATAATAGACTAACCGAATCATTCTTAAGAATCATTCATCTTATGTGATTTCTCCATACAAATTTTGAAACCCCGTTTCACCCGTACAAATAAATACGAAAGAACTCACTTGAGTAAATTTGGTTATCTAATTTATTTTGTTTTCTTCCTTTTGAATTATACTGTTTTGTCAAAGAAAACGACTCTTGTCATTTAATTTATACAACCAAGCAACCCTAGAATTATTGTATTTTTATGAGCACGCAAGCTGACGTTTTCTATCAGTGTTTTTGTCCTTTCCGTTGATAGCTAGTCTTGCGTGTACCAACACAAAAAAAAAACAGGAGAGACGAACGTCACCCACAAAATGTGAGCTTATTAATTCAAAATTCAAATGTCATTACTCCCAATGTATAAAGGTAAATTAAGAATGTTTTTGTGACTGGTAAAATGCAAAATGCTACATACAGTCATATTTAAAAAAGGTTAGAGTAACGAAAACAATAGAATTGTTTCACTAAAATATTTATTGAACTGAACAATATTGTTTCAACCCTTTCTATTTCACAACAGTTGCGATAATAACTCTATCAATTAATCGTGTTGTCTTCCGGAAATTGCCGTAGTCGTCGTTTGTTCATACTTGACGTTTCACCGCTCATTCAGTTGGCTTCTTCAGAAGTATATCTGATAGTCATAGTAAATCAGTCGTCAGATATACCTCTGAAGAAGCCAACTGAATGAGCGGTGAAACGTCAAGTATGAACAAACAACGACCACACCAATACCCGGAAGACAATACGATTATGGACGATGGCTGTGAAAGCCTACACTCAACTCTATCAATTATACAGTCAAATATTAATTAATTAAATAAGGGGCGGATCGAAAAATTTAGGGGTCGCTGAATTTTTAATATGTTGTTTTCGAGTGCCCAATGGAGAAAATCTCTCGGAAAAAATTTGGAATACACAGACCAATTTCATTCTCCGGTTAATATAATTCAAACTTAAAGTCAATTAAATTTCTTTCTACTGTAAGTGTCAATGACGAAATCATGTTGAAACTTTTTAAATATTTTCAACAAGAGAGAAAAGATCATTTGAAGTACATTTATTAATCCATATCTTTTATATATAACAACCCCGTGTTACAATGGCCGGGACATATAATAGTGGGATTTTTTTGTGAATCGTCTCTTTAGCCATGATCACTTACCTCCGCCCACTCGCGATGGTAATGGTAGATATCACACAGGTTTTTTCAGATAATTAGGTAGCTTCGTCGTGGTGGGTAGAAGTGGGTGACAAAAATGTGTGATAAAATACATATATCTTTGAAATGGAATTGGCTTTTACTTGGTGAAAGGTATTCATAATATTTATCCTGAAGAAGCTACTGTGATAGCGAAACAATAGTTGAAATTAATAAATTCCTCTGAAAGTTTATTTATATTTTACTTCTACATATATCTTTGTCTAACATACCATGATACAATGAACGTAAGAAGGTAGGACTCCACGTAGGATGGGCGGGTCTTTCGCTACGTCATGCTACGTCATCTTGAGAGTAAAAACGTTCAGTAACATCCGTAACGACTAATAACGGTCATTTATCCCATTATTTTTAGCTTTTTAAAGGGTTAAAATACCATAAATAGTAATAAGATGACGTCGTGCGTAAAGGAAGACCATTTTGTGTTCGGTTGCAATCCTACCTTGTTAAGTTCATTGTATCATGTAATGCACTATTTTTTTTACAAATGAAATCGAAAATGTTCTGAGCGGCTTATAGTGCATCGAAGAGTGATAGTGACTTATTAGAATCTTTACAAATAGTCTTAAATTTTCTGGAATGTTCCAGAATTTTCAGATTTTTTTAGAATGTTCCAGTGTTCAAAAACGATATCAAAATAACCCATAAAATACAAATATGTCTTATAAAACTCCAGAATAATTTGAAAATGTTAAAGAATGTTTTGAATGATTTTAGGATGTTGTAGAATAATCCAGATGTTTATGGAATGATTTAAAATTATCTAGAATAGTCTAAAAAATTCAAAAACGTTAGTAAATGTTTCTAGATTCTTCGAAAATTAATCATAACTTTCTTCGAGATCTTTCGAGAATGATTTAGAATGCTCCAGAGTGTTTAAACACGTTAGAGAATATTTTTAATCATTATAGGACGATCTGGAATGTTCCTGATTTTTTTGCAAATACTCTAGAATGTTCCACAATGTTCAAGATTTTCCGGAAATGGTCTAATAATGTTTGAAACTAATTTATAGTATCGTAAAACGTTTAAAAATATTTTAAAACGTTCCAAAATATTATAAAATGAACGAGAACGTTTCAGAATTTTATGGAATGTTATTTATCGAATGTTTCAGTTTAATCTTTAATCGCTTATAAATTTACTGGATGCTTTAGAATTTTCTAGAAAACATCGAAATTTTCGATAGTAACCGTATAATTATTTGGGCCACTTTTTTTGTTTCTTATTAAAAATTCCTTTCATTGCTATTCGTACTATAATTATTCTACTAACAGCGCTGAATCATATGTCAAATAGTCTTTATCCTCGAGTACACAGTCCACTCAGAATTCTATGTTTTTGTTTTACCTACCTACATACATATATTACGTCGTTGGAATATGTTAGTACTTGAATTCCCGAAGCTTTTCCAAATGAATACTTAATGAGAAACTCAAATATGACCAAAGGCAAACAACTGCAGGGTCGAAATATATTTGCCAAGATAATTGGGAAATGAGACTGAAGGGTTGTTTACCTCCCACGGGTTTCGAGTATGTGGTACATGAATTTCTAATGTGATGGTGTACTTGTACATACGAATGTCCTTGAATAAATACGTAAAAGTAGCTCACCAGTTCTTAAAGAAAAGATAAAAATGTGGAGGAAACAGTTTTAAAGGTTTTGGGAAAGTTTCATGAAAATTTTGGCTTTGAAGATAGAAAAGAAAACACTGATGGAAACTATGCTCAATTATATTTTTTAATAACTAAATACGTAGTAATTCATTTAACTTTTTGATTTTTTTTAATTAAAATTTTTTTGTCTGTAGATATTAATAAAATACTTCCGCTGTATTAAACTATCTAATACTGTTGGTGTTTCATTGTCCAAAAATGAAATTAACATTTAAACAACCAAACTGTAAGCCTTAAGCATCGAGGTTGATTCTGTATTGGGAATTAGGGGAAGAATCGGTAACTATAAACATGCAAAACTCGTATTATGTGCGAGATGTGGAACAAGCGTATATTCATGCATATAGCTAAAAATGGGTGGAGCTGTGATTCTGCACAGGCCATCTGTAACATTTCCATAAACAGCAGTCTCCCTCTATAGTCAAATGTGAAGTATGTACTTATAGTCCAAAATCCTAGAACCATCTTAATCTTGACATAAATTTAATTTCGATTGTGCAATTAATCGTGTGTGATTTATTTAAAGCATTGTTTAAAAAATAAAATTTTCTTTCTGTTACAGATTTCCAAAAGTTAGAAAGAGAAGCTAGGATATGTAGAAAATTACAACATCCCAATATAGGTAAGTTAAATATTGCTTAAATGTCGAAATAGTTTATTCATACTATCGGGGTTGGTGCTTATGGAAAACACAAAGAAAGTCCGATAAAAAGCAATAAAATTCAAAAGTTAATTTTTTGGATCACACTACACACAACAATAAAGGACAAAAGAAACAAAACACAAGCGAAGAACTAGAGAACTATAAAAATAACACAAGTAAACACACAATAAAAGATGGACAGTAGCATAAGCACAAAAGAAAGGTAAAGACTTACTTACTAACACTATTCAAATTTCACTTTATATATAGTTCTATTCCCTGCACTGTCCAGCCATTTTCACCCTTAATGATGATGTTTAGATTGTCATCTTAATTGCATTTAGCGATAAATTGACAGTATCTAATTTCGTTTGAAAACCGCACTAATGAGTTTATTAGACTTAAACTTTCGATAGTGCAACGTTTGTGAAACATTTTCTGTATGAACTGTAAGGAACGTAGAATAAAACGCAATGTTATTTCACTAATTTATATTGAACTCGACAATATTGTTTCGATCGACAGCGATCATTATCAAGAGTACTTAAACTAAAACTTAAAACTAATGCCAACATATTTATACTAATTACAGATTACATAGGAGTAGTGGGGAGCTTGTGGAACCTAATTCAGTCTGATTATTAACTAAATTCAATTCTTTGAATATAGCTTTTTTGATTTCTATATTTTCAAGCATAGATAGTTTTTTGCTATTGTTTATATTAGTATGAATTATTTTCGTGTTTTTTATATCAAATGAATGGTTGGAATCAATGCAATGTTCCGCGAATCCTGTTGTTTTAAGTTTTCTATTTATGCTGTAATCATGTTCTTTTAGCCGCGTACCAATAGCTCTCCCACTCTTACCAATGTAAACTGCATTACAGTTGTTACAGTACAATTTATATACACCGCTTTTAGATTCCGGAGGTCGTGATGTTTTGTTTTTTACAAGTAGGGTTTTTAAATTGATGGTATTTGTTTCTATAGCTTTAAGATTAAATTTTTTTAACTTATTTTTAAAATTGTGACTGATGTTGTTTATAAATTTAATGGAGCAATAACGTTCAGAATTTGTATTTTCTAAAGGGGTGGCATTATAAATTAATTTTGAAATTGATTTATTAACTTTTCTATTGATTAAATTATTTATGATGGCAGGCTTATAACCATTATTTTTGGCTATAAGTTTTATAGTGTTTATTTTCTTTTCATAATTTTCTTTAGATAACGGTAAGTTCAACAGTCTATTAATCATCGAGTGAAATGCAGCAAATTTGGTTTGTATTGGGTGTGAGGAACTAGAAGGTATGATTACATCCGTATGGGTAGGTTTTCTAAAAATATTGAATGATAAACTATTGTCTAAACGTTGAATTTCTAAGTCTAAAAAATTTAAGGTTCTATTAGTTTCTTCTTCTATGGTAAATTTAATATTTGTATCTAAAGAATTAATGAAATTTGTGAAAGTACTTAATTGCCTTTTTGTTCCTGTCCATATGCAAAACACATCATCAACGTAGCGATACCAGGTAAATATATATTTGATAAGGGGATACTTAGAATTGAACAAAGTGTATTCTAAATATGACATGAAAATTTCCGCTAATATCGGAGACAGCGGGGAGCCCATTGGAAGTCCATTGTTCTGAATATAAGTTTTATCTTCGAAATTGAAGTAATTTTGTTCAAGGCATGTGTTCAATAAGATAATGAGGTCTTTGTTTTGGATATCGTTTAGATCGCTATCGGATATTAATTTGGAAATAACAGTGATTAATTTGTCAACCGGTATGGACGTGAACAAACTGCATACATCGAATGAAATGAGTTTCGAATTAACGGGTATTTTTAATGTTTTGACTTTATCCACGAATTCTTTTGAATTTTTAATACTATGTGGGGAATGGCATTGTAGGTGGTTGAGCAAAATATTGTTAATCAGACGACAAAGTTTGTAGCAGGGTGCCTGTAAGTACGAGACCACTGGTCTTAGGGGGACATTCTCTTTATGCAATTTAGGGAGGCCATACAGTATAGGTGCAGCTGGGTTTAAGTTTTTATATTTAAACTTCTGGTTTTTGTCTATCCACACATTGTTTGAGTCTAAGATATTATATATAATTTTTTGAAATTTTGCAGTTGGATCCGATTTTATTAAGGTGTAAGAATTATCTATTAATGATTTTAATTTGTTGTTGTAAATATCTCTATGCATCACGACAACCGTATTACCTTTATCGGCTTTAGTTAGAAGTAAATTTCTACTAGCACATTTGGTTCTTATAGATTTTATTGTGGCTAGGTCATTATTAACATAGTTATATTTGGTTTTGGATGATTTTTTGAATTCACGTAGTAGCTTATCTGCAAAAATATGTTTTTCCCTAATTGCGGTGGTTGTATCTAAATTAGGTATACTGTTTATTGCTAGGTCTAAATCAATGCCTAATGATTCGAAGTCTGATTTTTTGATATTTAATTTAGGTGCATATTTTAAACCTTTATTAAGTAGCTCTAGTTCATTTTTTTTCAATTTCGAAGATAAAACTTATATTCAGAACAATGGACTTCCAATGGGCTCCCCGCTGTCTCCGATATTAGCGGAAATTTTCATGTCATATTTAGAATACACTTTGTTCAATTCTAAGTATCCCCTTATCAAATATATATTTACCTGGTATCGCTACGTTGATGATGTGTTTTGCATATGGACAGGAACAAAAAGGCAATTAAGTACTTTCACAAATTTCATTAATTCTTTAGATACAAATATTAAATTTACCATAGAAGAAGAAACTAATAGAACCTTAAATTTTTTAGACTTAGAAATTCAACGTTTAGACAATAGTTTGTCATTCAATATTTTTAGAAAACCTACCCATACGAATGTAATCATACCTTCTAGTTCCTCACACCCAATACAAACCAAATTTGCTGCATTTCACTCGATGATTAATAGACTGTTGAACTTACCGTTATCTAAAGAAAATTATGAAAAGAAAATAAACACTATAAAACTTATAGCCAAAAATAATGGTTATAAGCCTGCCATCATAAATAATTTAATCAATAGAAAAGTTAATAAATCAATTTCAAAATTAATTTATAATGCCACCCCTTTAGAAAATACAAATTCTGAACGTTATTGCTCCATTAAATTTATAAACAACATCAGTCACAATTTTAAAAATAAGTTAAAAAAATTTAATCTTAAAGCTATAGAAACAAATACTATCAATTTAAAAACCCTACTTGTAAAAAACAAAACATCACGACCTCCGGAATCTAAAAGCGGTGTATATAAATTGTACTGTAACAACTGTAATGCAGTTTACATTGGTAAGAGTGGGAGAGCTATTGGTACGCGGCTAAAAGAACATGATTACAGCATAAATAGAAAACTTAAAACAACAGGATTCGCGGAACATTGCATTGATTCCAACCATTCATATTCCAAGAATTGAATTTAGTTAATAATCAGACTGAATTAGGTTCCACAAGCTCCCCACTACTCCTATGTAATCTGTAATTAGTATAAATATGTTGGCATTAGTTTTAAGTTTTAGTTTAAGTACTCTTGATAATGATCGCTGTCGATCGAAACAATATTGTCGAGTTCAATATAAATTAGTGAAATAACATTGCGTTTTATTCTACGTTGCTTACAGTTCATATAAGTTTATTAGAACTGTAAGCGAAGAAGGTACTATTCGGAATCTGCTACTGATTCTATTCTTCGAATATTGAACGCAAAAGGTACTATTTGGTATTTACTGTTATTTACATCCTCAGAAAGCAAGCACTACATTTGTTTCCAAATTTACAAAGATTTTGATGTTTACCTATTATTTGAAATATTAAATTTAACTAACCGCTACACATACGTTATATAGGTATATAGTTTAGACCTGATTGAGACAAATATAGGGTCAGGTCAGGTGGGGGTAATTGTGAACGATTTTGGAAGTTTGACTTTTGAAGCTCGATTTATCTCAGATGAAGATTAAATATAGGCGTCTATATAATTAATTTTGGTCTTTGTTCGGTAACAAGTGAATTTCTGTTATTAAATTTGTAAATTCGGATTTAAAAAAAAAACAATAATCTTGTTTGTACTGGCTTTATAAAAGTTTTTAATGAGACAAAAGTAAATAATTCGCTTTTAAATGTGAATTCCAATAAAAATTATATGTTCATAATTACCCCAAAAACTATATATTATATGGAAATATTTTCTCTTTTTAACAGAAAATATTGCGACACTCTTCCTCTGCTGTTTAGCGCGCTAAAGCATCCAAACGTCAAAAGTCAACACCACAGTCTATAATTCCCATTAGAGTCCTATTTTATCGAAATAACGAGCCTGTTTACAATTACCCCGGTTTTACAATTACCCCACCTGACCCTAATCTGTTTGTTACTGTAATAATGAATTAGACTTCCTTGATTGTAAATAACACTAAGAATAATAAACAAGCAAATGAACCAAAGGGCATGTAATTAAGTTGTATTAAATTAAGTAGTAATTTCACGAGCAATTGGGGATATTTAAAATATTGACAAATAACTTTTGTCTTTGATAAGTTGCTTACAGTACGGGCTATGTGCAAAACCTTTGACATCTATTAGTGGCTCTAAATAACAAGTGCGTTGTATGCTTACACAGGGTGATTCAAATTCGGTGCGCACCATGGAGATCAGTTACCTATTGAAGTGCCTAATAATGTTGTACCATGAAATATAGAATATTCCTTTTGGTTTACGAAATATTAAAAAAATTATATACAAGAAAATATTTTTTTTTATTTAATAATGCATCAGTATTGTGCTGTTGGTTGTAATAATGAAAGGGTTCATTTATTTCAAAAAGACCCATTAAACGATGGAAAATAGCTGTGCGCAGAAAAAATTTCGAACCCACAAAACATTCTCGACTTTGTAGAGCGTATTTCAAACCTAAAGATTATCGGACAAAATGGTTTTATTCTGGTTAGTATAATTATTTTGTTTTGGGGATGGATATAATATACGTGTTTACGCAGTTTAAACTCAGCTAAATCTTGTATTAAATGTTTTAGATGCCTATACTCATAATAACACCTATTGGTGAAATAATAAAATATTGGAATTATTCTAACTGTGTTTTTATTACCAATTTGTTGGATTTCTACGAATAAGGATTTATATTTCTAAATTCTGTTGATATGTTTTTATTTTGATTCTCTGATTGAGAATGCAATGTGGGGTCTATTTATAAATAGTTGTTCTGCCTGTAATTACGTCATTATACCAATAAAGTACGGCTATAGGTGATTTGTTTTTTTAGTCCGATTCTATCTAATCTATAAGTTAATAAATCTTTGACGAGAAAGGTTTTCGTTTTTTAAAAAAAATTCGGTCGAAAATTTTGGATCATCAAAACCAAGACTTTATTTGTAAATATTTTGTAAAATAATTACTCATTTATACATAATAATCTTACGAGCAGTGTTTATAGAATCAAACGGACTGATGTATTAATTAATTCTGTATTATACCTTATATACTGAAAATATATTGTGACGTGTTCGGTCACGGAAAACAAAACTAACGAATTTATTTAATTACTAAAGTTAATTTGACTACACTACAGTTATAAACAAGTCTACTTAATTTATTTCACTAAAAGCCTCTTTTCCCGCTCGCCTCTACTATAAACACTCGCTATACCATAGACACTATGACTTCTATCGCCTGTTGTTCGCCTATCGATCGCTTCGCTTCCAAACATCAGCTGTCCACTGTCAACTAACTCGGTGTGTGCCGTTTCCGCCTTTTATAGTCTTTTCAGCCTCTTTCTAGGGAATTATACAGCCGTCTAGTAATCCAATTGTTTTCCCATTGATCGTTGCTGGTGTTTTCTAGATGTTTCAGGAAAGCCGGGAATATTCCTTATGTATTCAGGGAAGATGTTCGTTAATTTTGCTCACACCAACTTAATTGGCAAGTACTCGTAACAATATTATACAAGTTTCTATAAACCCTTCACCGAGCAATTTAAACTTGCACTTGATTAATTTTTATCTTTCTGTTACTTTAAGAATAAGCGAATTTATTCGTCCCTGTTTTTTAATTTTCATGAATGAAACCTTAAGCTACTCCCATTTTTTTCCACCGGATTGTAATTTTTCTTACTGAAGATGAATATATAATGCCATCAACTTTTATAAGCTACATAAATTAAAATCTAAAATCCGAATGAGTGAAAGAGGCGAATTCATAATAAGTATGCTATTAATGTAGATTAAAATCCGTCCCAAGGATTTCATTAAATACCCATCAAAATGTATTAAAAAATGGGTAAAAAAATGGCTTTGAGTTGGTTTCAAACTCCAAAGGCATAAAGGTATCAGTTCAGAAGAAAAATGTTAATAAGCAATTTTTTAATGGATATTAGGGTTTATCGGCTTCCTTTCATGATTTTCGTTTTATTGATACGCTAAAGTAACATTAACAATAGAACCTTTAAGTTATTGAATTAATTCCTGACTAATGAAATTCAGGTCCGGACTAATAGAAAATGTATTATTTGTTTTAATTCTGTAATAGGTGTAAATATAAAACGAAAGCAGTGCATAGCCAGGAATTTAGGACAATTTATAATGCTTATGAATTTAATAAACATTTTTTTTAAATCAACGTTTGTCCAGGATAAGAATGGGATAGCATTGGAATTACAGGGCCGTATTACCTATAATAAATTAAACTTATGATGGCCCCTCGAAAACATCAAGTCGGATTTCAAAAGTGTTGCCACAATTGGATAACCCGGAAAAAGTGGCAATGCAAAAGTGCAATTTATTTTGACATCCGTCATCAAATAAAGCCAGGAAAAAAATTAAAGGATTTTGAAAAATTTCGGGTTTTTCCGGATATTTCTGGAACTGCTTGGAATTTGAAACATTGTGAGGCTCAAAAGTGCGCAACTTTTCTCCAATTTAATTGACTCCGTATCTCTCACCTTTTACGACATCCCAATGCTATCCCATCCTTATCTTCAAAGACAGGAATTTTTTGGTGAATCCTCATTTTACCCCATCACCACGTACTTCCACCCACTCGCGGTGGTAATGGTAGATAACCCCTAGCCTCTCCTCAATAATAAGAAAGTTTGGTTTCGATGGGTGGAAGTGAGTGGGCGTGAGTGGCAAAAATGTGTCATAAGATGTCTAACAGATTATTTCTCTATAAATGAAGTCGAAAATGTTCAGTTAGTGAATCAAAGAGTGACTGTAATGTATCAGAACTTTCTAATATATTCTAAAATTTACCGGAATGTTTCGGAGTATTCAAAAATGTTCCAAGAAGTAAAAAAATGTTTAATGACATTCCAGAATGATTTGGAATCTTAAAGAATGTTCCAGAGTCTTCATGATTTTTCAAGTATGATCTAGAATGTTCCAGAATATTCAGAAATGTTAGAGAATGTTTTGAATCATTACAGGCTGTCCTGGAATGTTCCCGATTTTTTATTTAGAGAGTTCTCGACTTACGGGAATCATAAAGAATGATCGAGGATGTTCCAGAACCATTAAAATCTTTTCAGAATGATCTATAATGTCCCGGAGTATTCAAAAATGTTAGAGAATGTTTTGGATTATTACAGGATGTTCTGTAATGTTCCCGATTTGCAATTTTTTTAGAATGTTCCACCAAACGTGTCATATATTCTTTCCCTAGCAATGTCGGAAATTGCAGCTAGTAATAATCACACTAATATTATAAAGGGAAAGCTTGTGAATATGTGAGTGTGTAAGTGTGTATGTTTGTTACCTCTTCACGTCTAAACGGCTGCAGCGATTTTAATAAAATTTGGTATGAAGTTAGCTGACATCCTGGATTAACACATAGACTACGTTTTACTGCGGGAAAATATCTTATTCCTATGGAAAAATCGATGAAAATTAATTCGCGGAATATTATAAATGCGAAGGTAACTCTGTCTGTATGCTACACAATCTCGCCTAAAATACTGAACCAATTTAAATGAAATTTGCTACAGAGATAGTCTAGAGCCTGAGAAAGGACATAGGCTACTTTTTAATGCGAAAATAGGGTTGTAAGGGGTTGAAATAGGAAAGTTTGTGCGGAAATTACGTAATTTTTAAAAATAGAAACTTGAAACTTATTTTTTAGGCTTTTGATTAGATATAAATAAATAAGACATTCAATCTTTGTAAAAATTTTACCCTAAAGGGGATAAAATTAGCCGATGAAAGTTTTTGTGTAATGACGTCGTCTAAAAAGCTTACGGCCCAGAAAATTAAAATATTGAGTGTAAAAAGTTATAGAGGGTTTTGTTAATTTAGATCAATAAAAGTAGTTTAATACTAAGCTATATAAACTATTTTAAACTATAATTAAACTATATTAATCTATAATATTATAAATGCGAAAGTAACTCTGTCTGTCTGTGTGTTACGCAATCACGCCCAAACTACTGAACCGATTTAAATGAGAATTTGGTACAAAGATAGATAAGTAGATATAAAGCTAGAGGCTTGAAACTAATTTTTTAGGCTTTTGATTAGATATAAATACGACATTACATACGAATGAAAGTTTTTGTGTAATGACGTCGGCAAAAAGGCTTACGGTCCAGAAAATAAAAATATAGAAGGAAAAAATTAAAAATGCTACCGAAAGTCACTATTACACGCTGACGAAGTCGCGGGCATAGCTAGTATTCAATATAAGTTAGAAATGAATAAATAAACGAATTAGTTCAGTAGTCTCTCTGTTTCTCATACATTTCCTGTCCCACAAAATACTCAAATTTTATGGAGTATTTATATAATACATATGTATAGTACGTATACATACTGGTATAAGGAAACGACTGTCTTGTAATTAGCATGAAATCTAAGTAATAAGGCAAGTTTCAATACAGTACCGAAACATGAGCTTGTATCATATTATAAAATCGGTCTTGTTTGTATGTTTTCGCGAAAATTGCTTCAAAGACCTTCTTATTAAAACAATTTAAAACGGGTGTTTCGGAACATTTTCCCATTTCACTGGAAGTAACTTCGATAGAGATCTTAATTATTAACCGAAGGCGAGAATTAAAGGGATCAGTGTTAAATAGGGATCTCATTATGAAGTATATATTACCCGAAGGCGACGTTCCCGAGCAGAATTAATTGAAGATTCATTAGTTTGCCAAACCCAGATCGGAGAATAAATAAAGGCAATTTATGTCACATGCTTTTGAGGACAATCGTTACGATCGTTGTGTGTTGGTAAGATGTTACATTACAAAAACGGTTCATTTCATGCTTCAACACGTACCCGAAGTTTGGTTACGAAAACGGGAAGGGTCCGACCGTAACGACGACAAAGGGCTTCTGGTTTGTCAATCTGGTAAATTGTACCGTAAAACGTTCTGAGCTTACTAAAAATTTTTATTCGTAACAAGAAAAGCTTAAAGATAACTTTAATGAAACTACTGAAACTCTTTCTCATAAATAACAAGAACTTTCCTATTTGTTGGTAACATTTTGAGTAAGTGTCGTTGGCTCCGGTTTAGTATTTGGGATAACGCCCACCAGGGGGTGTGATACCTCAATGGAAAGCTCTTGAGCAGAGAAACATTTTGGAGTGGGTCTGAGGGCGAGGAAACATACCATTCAAGAGTTGTGAGTTACGCCCTTTCACCATAGACTTTGAATGGTAGAAGGGCCTATCTCATATCTCAACCTAACATAACTTAAACTAACCTAACTTAACCTAACCTATGTACACCTTCCCATATCATATCTGTATTGTATAGCATTGGTAAGAAGAGATGGTAAATAGTCAGTTAGCACTGGCAATCGAACTCGCAACCTACAGCTCTACCAGCGGGGCACTATCCACTGCGCTATTGAGCTGAGGTGAAAGTATAGTTATAATTGCCATTTAAGACTACATATGCCCTATTCCATATAAATTCAACGGAGGAAGGGCGTAACTCACAACTTTTGAACGGTAGATTTCCTCGCCTCCGGACCTCCTCTAAAATGTTCCACTACTCATGGGTTTTCCATCAAGGTATCACTCCCCCTGATGGGATTATCCCAAATATTAAACTCCTGCCGTGCCGTTATTAAACTGATAGGTACTTAATAATTATCAGTAACTTTTGTTTGATCATTGATGATAACAAATAAATGCGAAATTGCCTCCAATGTTTGGTAAATTAAGAAAAATCCGAATCTTAATGCTCTTTGGTTTTTTATAATATGCCAGAAGAAAGACAGAAGTAGTATTTCAGCAAGACATCTGGAACGAAAATTTAATAGATGTTTTAGGAATTCTTTAAGTGGGATTCACCTTTAAGTGGTAGGTTTTTGTTAGAAATAAAACAGTAAGTATATTTAAATACCCACAAGGTATTTACTAAAATGCATAAAGATGTGAAAATGCTTGACAAAACCTATTTACCATATCTCGAAAATTCTCAACGTGACTATGTTGATCTTGTCTTCATTTTTGATGTGAAACATCTATAGCCGTGGGTAAACCGGATTGTTGGCGTGGCCAGTGTGGCGAACGTGGCGAGCGTGGCGAGTCTTGCCGTAGCGACGCCTCGCCATACGCAAGCGCCTGTGCGATTGTCTTCTCACTCAGTTCGACGGTGTCGTTTACTATAGTAAACTAGAAGATGGAAGTGAATTAATTATGATTGTTGTGTACATTTCACCTAATAAAAAAATGAATGATATTTCATTTTTACATGAGAAATTATTTCCGTACAGTCACAGAGGTTCAATAATTTTTAAACCCAATAAAGATAAACTACCATTGATTTTAGCTGGAGATTTCAATGTAAATTTTTCTAAAGATGAATCAATGCCACATTAATTACGTTCCTCCAAAAAGAATTTCAATTGCAAATTAACAACAATCTAAGAGAACCTACTACCAGATATGCAATAACAATAGATGCTGTATTTATTAGATGTCTTGATAATGTTATGTCCAATACTTTTGTAACATACTTCAGTTATTGTCGACCAATCACAGTAATGCTGTCAGAGGCAACATCGAATATAACTATTACTGAAATCACTGATTAAAAAAAATTGAGTTTCACATCTGCCAGGCGTCCCGTGACGGCTCACATTTTTATGTCGATGTTCTTATCTTGATCTGGTCCTGAATCTAGACAAGACCTATCCAGGAATACGTAAAATTCTACAACACTTGCAGACAGCATCAAGAGCATTTCGAATTATCCCGATAAACTATTTTGAACAATTACTGGTAGTGTCATGGAAACAAAGCCGAATCCTTATGAATTTTTTTATGGTACTGGAGGAGTTATTTTCTAAATCAGAAGAAGAACATTTTAAAGCCACTCGAGTTTTGAAGCATTAAAGAAATTCTACGTAGATTCTTAGGTAATTTTCAAAGTTTGTGGAAAAGTTCGACTAAGAATTCAATTACTTTGTTGAACTTAACGTTTCGGAACCCTTTTAGTGTCACATCTGTCAATGTTCACGCATATAATGAAAACGGAAATTAATCCTGAAAAATACATACCACCCCCACCATTACGTCACAGTTCATATTTGTTAAATTATGGAACGGAAAATTAGAAATTCGATATTCAGGCTTGATACAGTTGTTTCCCGTTCTATGAGGAGTCCACGGATGTAATTGTTGAAGTTTACAGATTCTCACAAAACGACTTCCTCAGTCTCGGTTTCTGAAAAATTTTTGGTCCCTGCGACTTCTCTTGAAGGTATAAACCAAAGTAACATGCGAAGTGTCGGAAGTCGAATAAACTATTCTACCCCTAGACTCATTGGAGGAGGAAACATTTTCTAGACAACGGTCATCAAGCCTAAATATTGAACCTTGTAGCTAGTGAAGACATTTTAACCTTAAACTTTATAGTTTTTAAAATGTAACCGACTGAAAATTTCTTCAGGTTTAAAGCTAAATCGGGTCATATGTTGATAAGGCTTTTACATCGAAATATAATATAAATGCAAATTAACAGCCTGCTCTGCAGTCAGTCGTTACCCTTCGAGGTACAACTTTCTCCCACGTAGTCTTTCAAATTCTACAAAATTTAAAGTACGTTAACTTCCATAATCTCAGGATAAAAATAACACCTGATGATTACAAAAGTAAAGTATAGTAACGACATATCATAAAATTTACTCAAACTCGTCAAAAGACGAATTTGTTTTGGCTCTTGTGGCCATTTACTAGACCAGGGATGGCGAACCTTTTTTGATAAAAAATCTTTTTTAAATAGGTAACGTGCCACAATAAAATTTCATTCGAAATGTTAGCGTGGTGAAACTATACGTAAGTATAATTAAACAAACAAATAAAAGCAATTAATCTTTAAACAATTTTTTATTAATCAATGTTTTACAAAAAGCAATATGCTAGAAGCAAAATTCACGTTAAAAAAATAGTTTTTAATGTGATTTTTGTTGCTGTACACAAGAGGATAAAGATCTAATATATGGTTCATATTTAGTTACATAATTTCAACAGTAGGTACGCATGCAGAGCTCGACTCATCCGTCATTATATTCCTATATTTATTTTTTATAAAATTTAATTCTGAAAATAGAGATTCACATGCCCACGTCGATGAAAATATTGATAAAATTGCCTTTGCTAATATTTTTAAAGTTTTAAACAATTAAACGTGTCAGGAATTGAATTCCATGTATAGTTAGAATTTCATCTTCTGCAATTTTATTTATTTTATCCAATAATCGATTACTTTCAATAATTTCTAAATCATTTCTTAAATCAGCAAATTTTTGGTTCTATATGGTACTTGACTGAAATTCAACTAATTCCATTTCTAATTCATTAAAATTTAACTACTCAAGGACTTTTAAATTTAATTTTTCAAATGGTATTGTATCAAGATATAAAATAAATTTTGATTCGACCGCTGCGACAGCAACAACATTCAAATACCTTAAGAAGGCGAAACTGGAAACGCAAAAATTTTTATCTAATGCGCATCTGTATATACTTCGAAAGAAATCATGCGATATTTGAATAATAAAATGTATAATTTGACAGTTCTAGTTAACATACTAAGACAGGTATTCAGTACTACAAATTTATTTCATAAACTATAAATTAAGTGTAGATTAATAATTTTTAATTCATTTCTATTAAAAAAGATAACTTAAAAAAAAATTTGTTTTTGTGCGTGCCATCAAAATTTTCAAACGTGCCACTTGTGGCACGAGTGCCAATGGTTCGCCATCCCTGTATTAGAGTATGTAGGTACATAAGATTACTCATACCTACATACAGTTTCACAAAAGTTGAACTATCACTATTTTAAATTATATTAAAAACTACTTGTTTTTGGACGGACATTAAATTTAGATAAAAACACACTAGATTACATAGTGAGTAGAGAAATAAAATGTGAGACGATGGCTGAACTTGCCTTAAAAAATGAAGAAAAACTAGACAGGTTAGAAGGAGACATCAGAAGGAAACTATGGAAAAAAAGCGCTGCAGATAGGAAAAAAAACAGATATGTGAGATAAGGAAAAACATGCTAAAGAGGCTTGTATCTGAACAAAAATAATTGGATAATTGTGTAAAGTGGGGGGTTAATGTATGGGAAACGGTAAGAGTAAGATATAAAGGATCACTCAGAGGGTAGGATTTAAAAAAGAAGTCGAAAGATATTTTTTGGATAGAATGGCAGAGGAAAATGCAGCCAGTATTCATTTCAATCAATGAATGTAGGGATGATAAGTATTGGATGAATGATGATGAGAAAATGTGCAGAAATGTGTGATAGGAGTACAATGTCTTTAATGCACCTGTTGGAGGGATATGTGGAAAGTAGAAGAATATATGAGGATAATTGAGGATTTTAAAAATTGTTTAGATTTTATTTTTGTTACTTTCAGGGTAGTTAATAATTAATTGATGTATTGATGCGTTGAATAATAGGGTAATAAAAAACACAAACTCCATTTTTTTTACACTAAACAAAACTAAATTAATTTATAACTATATTTATGATTAATAATTACGAGATATTGAGGACTGTGGAGTACGTATTGATTTGATAATAATTGAATATTGAGGATATTGATTAGATGACGGTAAACTACTGACTCCTAAATCGAACTTGAGAAGTTGTTCCCGAACTGTCCGGTAAGATAAGATAGAAAGGTTAAAGGGGGTTCGAAAAGTGGAGCACATGTTAATTATGCTTTAGAAAGAAATTGACTGTCGTCGAAGATATAGATTTGTGACAATAGAGTAGCAGTCAGTGGACCTGACACAATCAGCTAAATATAAATAAATTACTAATTATTAGTAGTTTTATCAATTGCGGGCATAGTTCCAGACGGCGTGAACTACAATGTGTAGGAATATACTATACTAAGCACTAGCGAATGATTCGTTATACTTTTCAAAATTCACTTGGTGAGAAAATGTAAAAGTGGTAAGACTACCCAAAAACCCTCGACAACTCCAATCACTATGCAGGCAGATAAATAATCGTTTTTTGTAGCTCAGTAAATCAAATGGAATGAATCAATTAATCAATAAAGGTAAAAGTGTTCAAAATCATAAATTATGTGTGAATTAAAATAAAAACTGTTTAAAATACCTGTCCTCGATTAGTGTATTGTAACTCAGTACTCTGACAGCATTACTGTGATATAATTGGTCGAGGATAACTGAAGTATGTTACAAAAGTATTGGACATAACATTATCAAGACATCTAATAAATACAGTATCTATTGTTGTTGTTCCAAATCTGGTAGTAGGTTCTCTAGGATTGTTGTTAATTTGCAATTGAAATTATTTTTGGAGGAACGTAATTAATGGCATTGATTCATCTTTAGTAAAATTTACATTGAAATCTCCAGCTAAAATCAATGGTAGTTTATCTTTATTGGTTTTAAAAATTATTGAACCTCTGTGACTGTACGGAAATAATTTCTCATGTAAAAATGAAATATCATTCATTTTTCTATTAGGTGAAATATACACAACAATCATAATTAATTCACTTCCATCTTCTAGTTTACTATAGTAAACGACACCGTCGAACCGAGTGGGAAGAGAATCGCACAATCGCTTGCGCATGACGAGCGTCGCCACGGCATGCATCGCCACGCCAACAATCCGGTTTACCCGCGGCTATAGATGTTTCACATCAAAAAGGGTTTTATGGATATGTATATGTACCTTCTACCTTAACAATAGCATTCGAATTTTTAACTGAGCGTAACTAAAGAAAAGGATAATATTACCAGGAATTGTTAATTGGTAATTTTGAAACACGTGACGGACACAACAATATGTACCTATGTGTACTTTGTTGTAGTAATTGTTCTTATTGTAGTTCTGTTGATAGCATCAAGAAATTTCGTCCCATCATGTACCATAATAGCTCTCGCCAAAGACTTCATTTACATTAAAGTGAGGTTTAATCTGGACCAAATCACTGTTAAATTTTGTACATCAATAAAGTTCAATAATTCATTTAGGTACTCTAATGGTCCTAAATCATCACTGAATCCTAATGGATTCCCTTGATTCGCAATTTCGATGAACCAATCATAAATTAAAATATGTACCTAATTGATGGATTATCGCTGCTTCGAAATAGATTCGGTTAAGGTATTAATTGATGTACAGGCCATGTATTCATAGTCTCGATTAATATCTGTCACAAATTCCTCTCTGCGTCACGTCTCGTCGCGTCGTATTTTGTTCAATTCAGGCGGTTCTTCACCTAATGGACATTTCCTTTTTTCGTTGACATTCTTTGACAAAACATCCCAACCCTACATGTGTGCGATCGTCCATCTACCCTTTTCCGTCGAAATTCAATCTTACTTCATCGTCGCGTGTTATAAATGTCCGGTATCAACAGCCACAATGAAATCTATAAAATAAACGAAACGATGGCGTAATCTGTACGGTCCATTTTAGTATAACGACCTTTCGTTCGGAGAATAAGTACTTTTCTAGATTCCGACTGAGTTGCCAATAAAGGCAATTGTTTCGACCTAAACTTATTTATAAGAACCTTTGATTAACTGATTGTGTCGCACTCTCTGCGGAACTTGCGACGAATAAATAAAATTTCTAAGATTATTTTACAAAGTTTATTAGGTGTAATTAAGTGTATTAGGGATACAAAAGCACTTAGGAGATAATTTTAAAAGTTTATCGAGACTTCTTAACAATCTAATTACAGATATCCAGTCATTATCAAAAGATACTATTACCATACGTCTGAGTGTTGAGGTATTCTGTTAACTAGTAGTGAGTAGTTGATATTTTAACTTTATGTGGTTATTAAATAAGTTAAATTTACGTATCTGGCATTTTCAAATTTCTGATGTTTCGTGTAGATTTAACTTGTAACTCGTTTTGGTTTGCTACATTGCTAATGAAATTTTCAGACTTCTGTAAATTTATTTTTGTTGCATACATGTGTTCTTTAAACTGGTTCTAATGAATATTTTTGGTTGGCTTATCTTATATACTTATAAGGTATCGCATTCATTTATAAACTTTTTTTTGAATTTTGTTTATGTTTAATTTATTGACCTATTGCCCCGACATGGCTTAAATTAAATTCCGGACATCATGGTTTGAACCAAACTTTTCTGTGATTTTCTTCGATTATTTGAACAATATTCCATACTTAATAACATCAAAATAAATCTATCAAAATTGTGGTTAGAACTTTTAGCATCCACATAGAAAGGTGGAATCTTCTCCGCAGTGACGTAAATATTACTTTTTTACCGGAGATGACAAAAAATTCTCATTACTTTCTATAAAAAAAATGTGAACCGTCACGGGACGCCTGGCAGATGTGAAACATCGAGTTTGCACAAGTAATGACAGACAACAACGACAAAATTCAAAAATTTATTTTAAGTTGCGACAACTCAATTCTTTTAATCAGTGACTTCAATAATAGTTGGATTCGATGTTGCCTCTGACAGCATTACTGTGATTATTGGTCGAGGATAACTGAAGTATGTTACAAAAGTATTGGACATGACATTATCAAGACATCTAATAAATACAGCATCTGTTGTTGTTGCATATCTGGTACCTAGTAGGTTCTCTTGGATTTTTGTTATTTGCAATTGAAATTCTTTTTGGAGGAACGTAATTAATGGCATTGATTCATCTTTAGCAAAATTTACATTGAAATCTCCAGCTAAAATCAATGGTAGTTTATCTTTATGGTGAACAACGCACGAGCCGCTAACCGCGGCGGATGGCGGTCGCGCGGATGTTAATTTGTAGAGGAATATATGATTGGCAACGCACTGGCATCCGCGTAACCGCGCGGATGAGCGGACGCTAGCATCGGACGCGGTGCACGCGGAGACCGCGCGTACTTGCGGGTGCTGACTTGTTCAAACTTTGTAGAGACTACGCACGACACCGCAAGTTCACGCGGTTTAAATTAATTTCAAGAGTATTTTATTATTTTTCACGTCGTAGTGTGCTCGAATAATAAAAATAGACTTTGATACTGAAAATTATATTTATGAAATTGAAAATTGTCCACCATTGTGGAATACGAAAAGTAAGGAGCACAGCGATCGAATATTAAAAATCAAAATGTGGGAAGAGATAGTTGATATCTTCTTTTGCAATGACGGTTCATTCGTCTTTTCGAAATAATAAATTGGTACAAAAGCCAAATGGCTACACATCCTACCGTGGACACTTTCATGACTGCTACTATCCGCAGCGATTTCCGCAAAAGCAATCCGCGCTTTCCCGCGGCACCGCTTCACCGCCATCCGCCGCGGTTAGCGGCTCGTGCGTTGTTACCCTATTGGTTTTAAAAATTATTGAACCTCTATGACTGTACGGAATCAATTTCTCATGTAAAAATGAAATATCATTCATTTTTTTATTAATTGAAATGTACCTACACAACAATCATAATTAATTCACTTTCATCTTCTAGTTTACTATAGTAAACGACACCATCGAACCGAGTGGGAAGAGAATCGCACAGGTGCTTGCGCATGGCGAGCGTCGCCACGGTATGCAATCGCCACGATCGCCACGTCAACAATCCGGTTTACCCGCGCCTATATTTGTTTCACATCAAAAAAAGGATTTTATGTACTGCCAACGATTTCTTTATGGCATTATAACAGAAACATGATCTAAATGATTGGCGATTAGCGCTTGTTCGTTAATTTTTCTGAACTTGAGTTTAAACTCGGTATTAGTTTGCATTGGTAATAAATATCCATCTCTACCTAAACCCCATAAAGTTCATATGAATGAATCACACGGAAACATGCAACATCTTTTAGAATATATTATAATGTATAATAAATACGATTGGGCCAAAAATGTTACTTATGATCACTGGCTAATTCCAATTGGATTGATAGAGAATTAGAACAGAACAAAAATTTCCGAGAATTGTTGAAGTCAAAATTAAAGAGGGCGTATTTGTGGACTTGCAATAAGGGGAATAACGAAAAATGGAATATTTCAATGGTAAATGAAATTGAATTAAGAATTGGGAACACTTTTAAATTAGTTGTTACAAATTTTCTTACAAAAAAAAAAGATGTGAAATGTCTCTCAAAATTCACTTTCTGTATCCTCATATTGATTCATTTCTTAAAAATTTAGATATAGGTAGTAAGTGCATGCAGTGAAAACATATATCAACGCATAAGGGGTACTAATTTGCTTGCTGATTGATAATGACATTGTTAAGGGATACTACAGAAATTTGTTGGGAATATTCTAGAATTTTCCAGAAGGTTAAAGAATGTTCTAAAATTCTCCAGAGAGTTCAAAAATGATCGAGAATCGACAAGGCTTGGAAATATTTATATAAGTACTAGCTGTGAGACTACAGGAAAAAGCCCAGTTACATTGGTGTTGACGCACATGCGCTCTTGACAGACGAATAGCGTGCAAACTGATATAGGCCGCGCGCGCTTTCAAAACTTCTACCTATGCTTCTAACTGCTTCTAGCCTCAAATTGTATGGGATTCTGAGCCGTCGATTTATGAGATTTGTTTGGTGAAATGTATGTGCATTTGTGCAATATTCCAGGAAAAATAGAAAAGCAAGAATACTTTCCTACTAAAAAACGTTCAAGAGTACATTTAATTCCAATTCCAAGTAAAAGTCCCTTCTAACTTCATTTTGTTTTTAGACTCAGGATTTGTGAGATTTAATTTAATTATTGTTACAAGAATAAAAATTTATCCATATAGGTAATGGTGAAGGTATATGTAGATAATGGTGATGGTGTAGGTATGTCTTTAAAATGTATATAATTTTAATAAAAAGTCCGTCTAAATAGAAGCTAACGTAATTATTGTTTAATGAAAACATAATTTCTAACAAAAACATTGTTTTTTTTATTTGTAGAAAAAAAACATCAGGTCTCGTCATCAGAAGCCTTTGTACAAAAGAATAATTGTTACAAAAGTTATACCTAGTTTTATATAAATTATTTGTATAGCCAACACTTCGTCTTTAATTATTTGTTTTGCGTTAATGTTATGTATTACAATAAAACTATCAAAACTGAGGAAAAAACAAACGTTTTTGTTAGAAATTATGTTTTCATTAAAAAATAATTACTTTAGCTTCTATTTAGACGGACTTTTTATTTTTTTTATTAAAATTATATACATTTTAAAGACATCCCTACACCATCATCATTATCTACATATGTTAAGACAGTGAATTATGCTCATCTTTTGCTGACAATGCCTATTTTGTAATAGTCTATATAAGCTTGTTAGAAATGTGAAACAATCAATCTAGCTGTAGACTAGACTTAGTATCAGTGTGCACTTTGTAAAATAAGCCTTTTTTTAAAAACTCTTTGTTCCAATTTTGGAATATAACACATATACCTTCGCCATTACCTACACCAATAAATTAATAGTAGATAAAATTTTAATTGAAGATTACAATGCCAACACCAATACCAATATGTATAAATTTTTATTCTTGTAACAATATTTAAATTAAACCTCACAAATCCTGAGTCTGGAAACAAAATGAAGTTAGAAGGGACTTTTACTTGGAATTGGAATTAAATGTACTCGAACGTTTTTTAGTAGGAAAGTATTCTTGCTTTTCTATTTTTCCTGGAATATTGCACAAATGCACATACATTTCACAAAAACCAAATCGACGGCTCAGAATCCCATACAATTTGAGGCTAGAAGCAGTTAGAAGCACAGGTAGAAGTTTTGAAAGCGCGCGCGGCCTATATCAGTTTGCACGCTATTCGTCTGTCAAGAGCGCATGTGCGTCAACACCAATGTAACTGTGCTTTTTCCTGTAGTCTCTAGCTGTGCTCGCGACTTCGCGTGGAATAGTGACTCTCAGCAGCATTTTTATTTTTTCCTTCTATATTTTTATTTCCTGGGCCGTATGCTTTTTTGCCGATGTCATCACACAAAAACTTTCATCCCCTATTTTTACCCCCTTTATATCATTATATCTAATCAAAAGCCTAAAAAATAAGTTTCAAGCTTCTAGCTTTGAAAATCACGTAATTTCCATACAAACTTTCATCCCCTATTTCAACCCCTTAAAGCTTTTTTCCGCATGTCTTTTCTCAGGCTCTAGACTATATCTGTACCAAATTTCATTTAAATCGGTACAATAGTTTAGGCGTGATTGTGTAACATACAGAGTTACTTTCGCATTTATAATATTAGTATACTTAGATATAGATTTTCCAGGAAGTGCGATAATGTTCTAGAATTTTCCAAAAGGCTCGAGAATGTTTTAACCTTGTTTTCGAATGTTATGTGAAATACTACAGAAATAAAATGTCGGCAGAAAACATGACAATAATATTATGAGGTACATATAAGATTAATAATAAAGTAGTAGAGAAAATCCTCACGAACTTTTGCTCGAGTATTTAAGTAACAATGGGCGAAATAACTTTGCACACTCAAATTTCTCATTTTAGATTTCTTAACGAATGAAAGATTTTGTGAATATTTTTCAGAATAAAGTTCGATATTCGGGCTTGATTGTCGTTATCTGAAACTTTTCTTTCGGTGAGAACACTAATAGAATTTATCCGACGTTTTCCTATTTACTGTGGCTGGCATCCTAAGGAAGCGTAGCAAGGGCGAAAACTCCATCGTTGCGATTGTACTAAGACTCATGAACTTAATGCTCTCGCTACGTTCCCTGAGGACGCCAGCCGAAGTAGCTGGTAAAACGTCGGACAAACAACTATATCAGTGTTCTTACGGAATGAAAAATCTCAAACCACGGCCTTCAGGCCCGAAAATAGAACCTCATTTTGAAAACGCCATTATAAATAAGGCACTTCAACATTATTTTTCATATACCAAAACTAAATTCAATAATATAAGCAAAAATAGAAATAGAAATAGAATTTCCACAAAAAAAAGACCAAATCCGATTAGATATTTTATACTTACTAATGTATTTGTCTTTTGGAAATTTAAGAAATCGTAATCATAATAAACTTTCTATAAGAAAATAAAATTGCTTAGGAAATTTGTCTCGGTCTGGGTTTTAAGGAGTTTTATTTGATTCATTTACGAAATTATACTGCCCTTAAGAACTTTTTGATATGCAGCCTCATATTTCTTTAAATTATTCAACTACCAGCTGTAATGTACTAAACAAGCGACGCGACGGTACTTCCAAATGGATTGTTTAATATGATTTATTTAGCCATTTTTTTTGTAGGTTTATTTTTATCCTCCTATCTAAAAAGTAAGTACATAAGCAATGTTGTAGATAAAAGCTGTTCTACAAACAAACAGAGCCTAAAAAACGCTTACTAAATGAAGAATATTTATGAGGCGATTTTGGGTAGGTCTACTGAAATATGTTTTGTTTAGACCAGGACAGAAAAGTATTTGTAAATTTGGTATTGTTGAGAACATTAAAAAATAATATTCAGATATTCAAAATTTGTTCGTTGCTTGTTTTGATTACCTAAGAACATTAGTTTTTTTGGCCTTCAAGGGCAAAAGGTTGCGATTAAATTAGTGGAGAAAAAGAAAATTAGAAAATATATACACAGCACGGTACTGAAATCGGTCAATCAATGAAGGGGAGTGCAACTAATTCTACCAATGTTCCATACAAATGAAAAACATGTAATAGAATGTCCTTATGGTCGGTCAAACTTTTCTCTACAGTGTATATTTATGTACCTACTTCTGTGGTTTTTTATTATTTATTTACTCCAAAGAATTTTAAAGTTAAAGTAATTTTTCGAAGATATTGTCTGAAATTAGAAATGTAGAAGTTTGTTTTCAGTTCCTTAATTCAATATAGCAAAGCGTTTCGATTGTCAATTTAAACTTTGCCCCATAAAACTTTTCTTTTCTCAATTTCCTCGAAAAAGGTGTAATTTCTATTAGAGAAAGTAGATGGGAAATTTAGTTTTCTCGTGATGAATTGTACATATAACATTAGAAGCAACTTTCCTCTTAAAGTGCCTCCAACTTTCAGGTAGAATATCTACACCAAGAAGAAAACTAAAAGAGACATAACTGTAAAGGAAGTGCACTTTAAAAAGTAATCCAAGTATTCAGACCAATTTGGGCGCATTAAACAGAAGGTATTTATTCAAATGGTGGACGATATCTAAAATACCTAAAATACCTTTTTTTCTGTAGTTCATGTATGACCTCGGAAAAAAATATACATCTTTATATAATACTTGATCAGACATGTTTTACGAATAACGAAATAGAAACTTATCATATGCGAGTACGACTTGACCTACTTTTTGTCACCCTTTTCCCTTTTTTTCTTAACAATGCCGCTTTATTATATTTAAAATCAATATCGTATCTACTTGAGGCATTTACACTCCTATATTCTATCGTTTCTGAGTAGGACATGAAGAGAGCTATCCAACGATGGAATGTAGATACTCTCACTCTTATTATGGAACGAAGTCGAGTTTTGCTTGACACATATTCTTTGCTCACTGACGTTATTGTTAAGGTTAATGTTACGTTAGTTAAGTTTTGTGATTCATGAATAGTCAATATAGGTAATGTTCGGTTAAGGATAACCACAACTTAATCGATTTTATTTAATATGTCTCGACCTTTGGGTATGTATGTTAAATATTATGTTGTTGTCGCTTATTAAGATATCCCAACGTCTACTTCGGTTAAGTGCCTAAAAGAAGGTACAATTAAAATAAAAATATAGTGCAGTTATAAATCCATTGATGTTTAGCTTTTATGAGACCCTAACTGCAGATACGCATAAAAATTAATAAATTTCATTTTCAATCGAAATAAAACGTACTTTTTTAGAATTTTCCAGAAGGTTCTAGAATGTTCTACGTAGAATTCTCCAGAGAGTTCAAGAATTATCGTCAACTTCTCAGAAAGCTTTAAATATAACACGTGTTGTTTCGCGGGTACAGACCGACAACTGAGCACTTTTATTAAGTTTATTAATAATTTACACCCTATTATAAAATTTACAGTGGTAAAGAAGAAAGACACAACCAAATTAACTTTTTATATTTAAATTTAATAAAAATTAACAACAAGATCACATTTTCGATTTTCCATAAACCACCACACAAAGATGTAACGATACATAATACATCATTTCATCCAAGACAATATAAAATAGCAGCTTATAATAGCATGGTCCACAGACTTTTAATTGTTTCAATGTCGAAAAATAATTATGAAAAATAACTTAATATTGTTAAACAAATTTCAGTAAATAGCAGTTATAATCCGTCTACTTTAGATCAATTAATATTATAAACACAACAAAATATAGGTTTAAAATTAATATATCCGGTTAATGAAAGTGAAACAAAAAAAAATTTAATAGCATAAGTTATTTAGGTAATTTAACTGATAAAATTTCTGTGTATTTAAGAAACATTGGGTTGAATATTGCTTATAAAACCAATTAATCTTTAGAAAAATTGATTAAAAACAACAAAGATACAATAAGAAAAGAGAATAAGTCAGGAGTTTATAAGCTAACTTGTGGATCTTGCCCTAAATTCTACATTGGTCAAACAGGTAGAACATTTAAAAAACGTATAATAGAACACAAAAATAGTTATGTAAAAAACAAAACCGATGTAACATATGGAAACCATGTAACAGTAGAAGGACATAGTTTTAATGAAATTTTCGAGATTTGACATATAAATAATAAAGACAAAAATTAACGTTATTAGAAAACTTGGAAATAAACAGATATTAGGAATAATTTTAAATTACCAAGTAGAATGTAACAACTCCCCTCTACTGAATTTGTTTTAACCCAATACCTACCCGTATTATCAGTAGCTATTTAAGGAGCTGAAGTAGTTTTTATAGTTAGTAGTAAATACTCAATAGCCTGAAGAAGACCAAGTCAAGGCGAAACATGTTGCTAAATTGATAAATAATTTGTGAAAATCTTATAGGTACTTACAAGTGTTTTTATTCTTTTATTATATTATTACTAGCAGCAATACACGGCGTTGCCCGGGTAAGAATATATTGCACATTTGATGGAACATTCTAGAATATTCGCGAATTGAGAACTATCCAGATCATCCCATAATGATTCAAAATATTTTCTAACTTTTTTTACATTCTGAAACATTCTTGAATCATCTTCAAGATTCTGGAACATTCTTGAACATTACCAAATCATTTTGAAATGTTATAATAAAACATTCTTTTACTTCTTAGAACATATTTGAACTCCTTGCAACATTCTAAAAAATCTGCTTCATTGTCATTCCCACTCCGTGCTGATTGCTGGGTGAGTAGTAACTAGTGATGTGCCGGATATCCGTATCCGTATCCGTATCCGCGGATATCCGAAGGAGAATAGAGGTCCGTATCCGTATCCGTATCCGTTAGTTTTTGGCGGATCTTTTACGGATTTTTTACCTTGTTAATTTTAAATTCGTAGATGAAATATATATATATTGTGCCGATCAATATAGATTTATAGGCAGTACTGTGTGTATAGATGAGTGCGAGGCGGGTTATTGCCGACAAAGGCGGCAAAAAATAAAGCAAACAATAAATATTCAGAGGGATGCCTCCAAGCAAAATGGTTCACCAAGGACAGAACGCACACGGCGGCCGAAGAAGACGGTCGTCTTAAATTGATTAGACGCGACCAGATTATTTTAGTTTTAAAATTATTGTGACATTAATATTGCATTATTGGATTTGATGGTGTTTTGTAGACATTTTTCTTAACTGATATACCAAACACAAACGTTATCTGTGCTGCCCAGTGTCACACTAAACTATACGCAGCGGTAAATATTGCACATAGATCTTTGCAAAGAGACAATCTATTATAAAAGTTTGCTCTTAAAAATGTTTATAACAGTTTGTCTCTTTCAAAAGGTCGATGTACCTACAATATTTACCGTCGCGTACTCTAAAAAAGTAAAGATCCGTATTCGCGGATCTTGAGGTCAAATATCCGTTTTCAGATCCGTATCCGCGGATATACACTTTTAGCGATCCGGCACATCACTAGTAGTAACATCAGTAGACGCCTGGCGGATATGACTAATCGATTGAGAATAATTGATCAGTCATCGACGACTGAGAGTTGAAGATTATTACAGGACTAATGTCGCTATTAAAAAATAGGGGTTGGTGTTAGAAGGATGGAAATGAAGGGTTATATGTATTTTTTAATGCCAAATCATAAAAAAATAAAAACAAAAAATTTTGTCTAAAAAATTTAAAAAAAAATTTAGGGGTGGACCACCCTTAATATTTAGGGGGATAAAAAATTAATGTTGACCGATTCGCAGACCTAACCGATATGCATACAAAATTTCAAGAAGATCGGTTGAGCCATTTCGGAGGAGTTTAATTACAAACACCGTGACACGAGAATTTTATATATTAGATTATTCAATACTAGCTTTTTGCCCGCGGCTTCGCCCGCAGAGAGATAAAGAGTAAGGGTATAATAATAGAAATGAGTCAATATAGTAGCAGAGTAAGAATTAACATCAGCGAGTAAGATCGGAATTCCTTCGGCCGCACCGACGGTGACGACAATATCTAATTCAATTGAATATAGTTTCAACTGTTTCTAATTTTTCTATATTTATTGTTATTTTCTTCTGTCGTTACATGCAGTATAAAACTATTCACATTTTTGAGGTTATCCGTAATTTTTGTGGTTAGCTGTTAGATCTTCTAATGTGGGCCGGTATTACAGTATTCAGGGTTGAAACTTCATTACTATGATGCTAGATGGCGTTGAAGTAGCTAAATTTGACGATATTTTGACAAACAATTTTCTTATGTTTCGTAAAAAAAATTTTATTTTTTTTTAATAAAAAGTATCCTATGTTACTTCTACTACCTTCAAGAGTGTATGTACAAAGTTTCATGATGATCGGTTAAGTAGTTTTTGCGTGAAAGCGTAACAAACAAACTTACATTCGCATTTATAATATTAGTATGATTAATAGATCCTTGTATATCAAAAGGTAGCTTAGTAATTTACAATTTTATTTTTATATTTTAAAACACCACATTCACAAAAGTGTTATTTCATTTTATGTCCAACAAATATTGAGTTTTCAAATTGAAACCGGTTACTGTACGTAATAAATAACCAAAGTATTATTTTAAGCCAGGAAACTGTCAGCTTTTGTTATTTTCTTTTATTAAATTTATGTATGAGCTTTAAAAGCCAACTTTACTGTTGAACATAATTCTAGTAAAATACAGATATGGAAATTCCAGGGCGGAGAATAGCGAGACGATGCGACGCGCTTACAACTCTATTAAGTTTTACACTGCTTGTAACAAAGAGCACTCACTGATACAAACTGAATGAAAAGGCTTTATAGTTAGTTTGTAGTGCTTGAAATTATATTAACCGTATCGTGAAAATTGAAATGAGGATGTTAAACTGGATGTTCCGAACTGAACAGTGTGTGTAGAATAGTGTCTTTTTATCATTAAGAACTAATATTAATTTTCTATCTTCGTTGATATACTTTTTTTTGCAAGTACATGTACATACACTAGATTGACTAGATAATATTTCATTTAAATCAAATTTTTACTTTGTGTCTTTTTTGTGCTAACTTTAAGTGTTAAAACTAGATTTGGATATCATCTTAACTGCAGCCAGTTTAAAAACTTGTCTTGTTATTGGTTCCAGATGTTCACAAAATGCATTTTCGCTACCTGACCTTCTGAGAACCCTAGGATGTAAGCTTTCACTAACAGTCCTCTCCAGTGGTAATATTTCCTTCCATACACCCCCCAAAACATTCAAACCCATAGTCTATAAGTTTTTGTAAATATGAAAGGAGTCGAATTCTGACCCCAATAGAGAGCAGTCGATGTAATCTGTACATATACAAAATTTAAATAAACATTCAAAAATATCGGATTGCGTCTAATTAATTTTAGTTGCAATGCAATAATACCAAGGTGGTAATAATTATTTCTTAGTATTTTGCCAAAGTACACAATACACTGGACATGTTGCATTTATTACATGTATTACATTTAACTAAACTAATTAAATTTGCGTACTGTAATGTGTCATATATTTTAACGATCTAATGTTAGATATGCCTAGAAATAGTGTAAAGGCATATGCTGATGATACTGTAGTTATCGCGGAGGGCAAAACTTGGGACGAGGCTTGTACTCATATGAACAATAATTTAAATACTGTGGCTGAATGGCTTGCTGTTAACAAATTATCTCTAAATGTGGACAAAACTTTTTACATGGCTTTCGGCAACTATAAAAATAGTTGAAATTGAAGTTTCGCTGATCACTTGGCGTGCCGGAAAAATTAAACGTAAAAATAGGAATTGAATCGATTAGGCTTCTATTCTTTGTAACTCCATGATTAAACACAGTAAAACACAACACAAAGTTTTAGTTACAAACATTTTTATTAATTGTAATCCACTGTGTGGCGAAATAATTATTGTGGATTACAATTAATAAAAATGTTTGTAACTAAAACTTTGTGTTGTGTTTTACTGTGTAAAAATAGGAGTTAGAGTGCTAAAAAGAGTGGAGCAATGTAAATACTTGAGGTTGATTTTTTAATATAATATGAAATGGGATAAACATATAGCTTATCTGATAAAAAAAAAACAAAGTATGTAATTCTTGTAATGGCTACATTTGCCTGTTTTATGGAAGCAAAAACATTAATGCAAATATACTATGCGTTATTTAGCCGTTGCACTAGTTATGGTATAATAGCTTGGGGAGGGGCATATAGTAATAATCTTGGAAGGTTGCAAAAACAGCAAAACAAAATAATTAAAATAGTAAAAAAGAAAAATGTAGATACTGATAAATTACCGTTAAATTTGTCGCAGATTTTTAACCTTGAAGCATTGTTATATAGTTATAAGGAGTTAAAAAATGAGTATGAAACGTGCAATAAAGTAACGAGATACAAAATGATCTCTGTTCCCAAAAATAAGTTAGCGATAGGTGATAAGAAAATCCACGAAGTGGCTGTGAAAGTCTTTAACGACTTGCCAAATGAATTAAAAGTATTAACTGATAGCAAAATTGTGATTAAGAGAAAATTAGCGAAATTTATTAAGAGCAAGTACTTATCCCTGAATGGTGGGCTTGCTCTCGTAGGGATCATGTTTTATGAGAGTTATAGTCACCCTCTCCGGGAACTAAGTTTAATTCTGCCGATTTTACCTCGCTGCGCGGGATGCAACGTATGAAACTAATAAATGTATTAAACTAAACTAATGTAACGAAAATATTATATATCGCCAGTTTCTATGTACAGGTAACTTGATTACCTCTATAGGATTTACTATGTAAATTGTTACTATGTAAATTATTACTGGTTAAATAAATACAAATACAAATTCTCCTTATTCGCGGGGTATATGTTTCAAAATTATGTCGCGAATACAGAAACCGTGAATATGGAATAATGATTTGTATGGAAATATAAGGGTTAGGTTCCAAGGTGGGAAAACAAAAATAAAACAAACAAAAATAAAATATGTGAAAACGATGATTCGCAGGGCAGTTGGTGATACATGATTCTAAATTACAAACAATAATAATAAAAAATACTTGACTAAGTTTCACTAAATTTATTAAATAACAAAGTTCTAACAATTGCTTCGACTGTTATGCCACAAAATATAAATTAGAACTAAAAGATGTACAATATTTACAAATGGTTAACAGAGATCAAATTCAGTAAGAGTTAAATATTAAAATCTAATTGGTCATTCGTGATAAACTTGTTACTGTAGTGGGCTTTTATAATTTCATGAATTTCTAGCAAATTGAGTTTTTTGGTATATTGTGTAATAATTTGATTTTATCATTATCTAAGGAATGTTTGTATTGGATACAGTATTCGGCAATTCCCATACACATATTTAAATTTTGAATGTATTTTTTATGATCATCTATTCTATTTTTTAACGAACGAACAGTTTGTCCTATATAAATGGCTTCACAATTTTTACATTTGATTTCATAAACGCCCGATTTTGAAAGTAAATCTATTTTCTCTTTATTATTAATTAATAGTGATTACAAATTAAATTTATTAACACATATAGTTTTAATATTATGTTTATTTAGTCGATTATTAATTTTATAGCTTAATTTAGCTACATAATTAATTAAACAATAATTGTTTACATCACTATTTGGAGGTAATGGGTTATAAAGTTTTCTTACAATTAGTGATAAAGTTTGTTTCTTTTTTGTAATTAATTTATTGATCAGTGAAGTTTCGTAGCCATTATTTATTGCTAATGTTTTTATAATATTCAGTTATTTTTTAGTATTCAATATTATTTAAAGGTAGAAATAATAACCTGTGTACATGAAAGTATGGAAACTACTTAATTTTATGTTATCTGACTGTTTAGAATCATCATGGGGTAAAATATCAGTGAAAGTAGGCTTGCGGTAAATTCCAAATTGGATATAACCATTGTTTCTTGTTAACGCTAAAACTAAAAAATTGAATGATTTGTTTGAAGTAAATTTAATGTTATCATAAAAGAAATTTAAAAAATTTAGAAATAATTTCAGTTGCCTGTTTGAACCTGTCCAAATACAGAAAGATACATATTTAAAGCATAAACTAACTATTCCAAAAATACTATAGGTATTATTAATTCTTATTGCTTGAATTATTTGTTTTAAAATATTTTGTAATTTTTTCCTGCTTTGCAGCTTTTAAAAGCTCTTTTAATTCCGCCTGGTATTCAGCTGACGCATCGTCAATTTTTCTTTTGAAAATAAAACTTCGCTCCAAAAACGGATCAATTTTAGTGAAGTGATAACACAGTTCACGTGCCATTCGTAAACCTTCGTTGAGATTTTTATCAAAGAACTTCAGGCTTAGCACAAATAACATTTAATTATTTTTATTGTATTTTGACGCCTACTTGTTCGTTTTGATATAAAGTGGGGAAAACGTTGAATATGGAACAACCAGCGAAAAACGAAATTTTCCGACGAAACGTTTTCTTTCGCGAATAACGGAACCGCGAATAAGGAGATTTTACTATATATACCTTTAAAATTATCAATAACGGTAGGAGAAATCTGTCCTTTATTGGTTTTAATGTGAATGAAATTTTTTCAAGTCTACTGCTAATTAAAGAATAAAAACACTTGTACATGATTTTCACATATTATTTATTAATTTTGCAACATATTTCACCTTAACTTAAGCTTCTTCAGGCTATTGAGTATTTACTAATACTAACTATAAAAACTACTTCAGGTCCTTAAATAGCTACTGATAATAGGGGGTGGTTTTGGGGTTTAAAAACCCTAATTCGGTAGAGGGGAGTTGTTACATTCTACTTGGTCATTTAAAATTATTCCTAGTTTTTTATATCTGTTTATTTCCAAGTTTTCTAATAACGTTAATTTTTGTCCTTTATTATTTATATGTACAATCTCGAAATTTTCATTAATGCTAGGTCCTTCTACAGCATTATTATCCCTATTTGACCAATGTAGACTTTAGGGCAAGACCCACAAGTTAGCTTATAAATTCTTGACTTATTGTCTTTTTTTATTGTCTTTGTTGTTTTTAATCAATTTTTCTAAAGATTAATTGGTTTTATAAGCAATATTCAACCCAATGTTTCTTGAATACGAAGAAATTTTATCAGTTAAATTACCTAAATAACTTATGCTATTATATTTTTTTTTGTTTTGTTTCATTAACCGGATATACTAATTTTAAACCTCTATTTTGTTGTGTTTATAATATTAACCGATCTAAAGTAGACGGATTATAACCGCTATTTAGTGAAATTTGTTTAACAGTATTAAGTTAATTTACATAATTATTTTTCGACATTGAAACAATTAAAAGTCTGTAGACCATGCTTTTATAAGCTGCTATTTTATATTGTCTTTGATGAAATTATGTATTATGTATCGTTACATCGGTGAGTGGTGGTTTATAGAAAATCGAAAATGTGATCTTGTTGTTAATTTTTATTAAATTTAAATCTAAAAAGTTAATTTGGTTGTGTCTTTCTTCTTTACCACTGTAAATTTTATAATAGGGTGTAAATTATTAATAATCTTAACGAAAGTGCTCAGTTGTCTTTGACAAAAAAAGCTTTTTATAACATGAATGTTTCACGAGTATAAAAGTTTAAAAAATAATACATTTTTTAATGATTCAATTGCATTTTCCTATTAGTTTTCAATGGAATTTAAATTGTAGAAATCAAAATGAAACTTAATTTGATCCTTAAGTTATTCATTGATTGATACAGTTTAGAATTATGATCGCATATAATCTTATATTTTAAATACTTAACCCCAAAAAAAGTTTCAATCTACAATTATACTTTGAAATCTCTCCTCATTCTTGCAAATTCTGACACTTTAAAATGTTATTTATTAATACTGACGGTAATTTATCAATCGTGACGGTTATCACTTCATAAGAAATAACATTGAGGCATTTTTGCATTGGGGCGAACACTTTATTTTTCTCTAAAATCCTGACTAAAACTATTACCAACATTTGAAAAAACTACCAAAATCGGTCCAGTTGTTCTGCTGTAAGTATGAACAAATAATTTTTGAAAGTATTTCTCAGACAGTTAAGAGTTTAAATTTGCACAGTGTACATTGTAACATTAAATGAAAGTTTTGTACAAAATTACCTACATTATTCTAAATGTAGTTGTTTCGTCTGTGCATTGATATTCAAAATTTAGAAACCCCGTTTCACCCTTAAACGTTTAATTTTCAAAAACGCTTTCTGTAGCAATTGTGCTACTGTATAAAGAACCTTTGTGAATTTTTTAAGATTCTATTCTTAAAAGCTGTTTATAATATCCGTTAATTACACATTTAATCCTCACTTAATACCTTTGGGGTTGTATTTTGAAAGCTCATTTTGCAAGGGATGGTATCGTTGTATAATCAGTTTTTGCGCAAAATTTCCAGCTTTCTAACTCAGCGGTTCGGGCTGTGGCTTAATCGGTATATCAAACTTTAAACCCCCTTTCATCCTTTTATTAGAGTTTGAATTTTAAAACACCCTTTCATAGTGTCCCCTGCATTATATAAGGAACGTTTGCAAAATTTGAAGTCCTTAGACCTAAAAGTTTTATGTTATAGTTCGTATTTAATATACTCTTAATTTCTAGCTCCATTTCCTGCACCCCCACTTTCCGCCCCGTCCAAAAATATTAGAATAGTATTCTATAAGGTCATCTTAAGCCACTATACCTTTTGTCTACTTCCTATTTATACATTTACTCCCGTTAATACCTATCCTGTTTTTGTTTATCCTACGCTTTCATTGCTTACCTATACATTTAAAATAACTGCGACAAATCAGCAAAATTACAATTTCCTGTTTCCAATCCCAAAAATTACCCTTAAATTAACTCAAATCGGTATATTCCCAATATATGGATTTGAGTGCGATTGGGAGTCATTTCGTACCGTTATAAGTTCACTGATCCAAAGTTTCCAACTGACCTATGGTGTAATTATAGAATGTCAGAAGTTCATCGATAAACGGAAATAGACATTTACTAACTTCCTGCACAACTTCGATATTAATCTAGGAGAAATATCTCTTCGGATGTGCATCTGTAAATCAGCATGTGCATATATATCAATTTAATATTTGTGGTAACCTTGCGGTTTATGAATGAATACATAACTAATATGTCAAAATCTAAAACAAATTAACTACAGTCAAACTTCGATAACTCGCACGTCGAATTTTTTTAGTTAACAGTAATATGTATAGACAATTTTTTTACCTATGGAACGTGAATTCCGAACAAATAACTATTCTGTTTTTTCAAAACACAATTAAATTAAACAGCACTTTTCACGCATTTTTCAATTTTTTTCGCTACTTACAGCATAGTATTTGGCACCAAAAGATGGCATCTGTGCCAATTTTGGCATCAAAACACACGTAGCACGACAAAGTTATTTTTCCGATTTCTAACTTACACTATAATTTGTCGCTAATTTGTTACCAAATCCAAAAATTTGTCGCTCGTGCCGTTTACCCATAATCAGCTGTAGTACTAGCTTGATATCGAGCTAGCACTACACATAGCGTATCTCGAAAAGGAAATGTCGTAGGATATTACTGTAATGACCATAATTTGTCGCTAACTTGTCGCTGAAAGATGACACATTCAACGAATTTGTCGCTAGTCTTATCTTCAACTGATAAGCGAAAAACTGCTGGAAAACCATCAAACTGGCACTACATATAGCATATCTCGAGGAGGAAATGTCGTAGGATATTGCAGTAAGGGCCATAATTTGTCGCTAATTTGTCGCTGAAAGATGACACATTCAACGAATTTGTCGCTAGTCTTATCTTCAACTCATAAGCGAAAAACTGCTGTAAAACCATCAAGCTGGCACTACATATAGTATATCTCGAGTAGGAAATGTCGTAGGATATTACTGTAAAGGCCACAATTTGTCGCTAATTTGTCGCTGATAGATGACACATTCAACGAATTTGTCACTAGTCTTATCTTCAGCTGATAAGCGAAAAACTGCTGTAAAACCATCAAACTGGCACTACATATAGCATATCTCGAGGAGGAAATGTCGTAGGATATTGCAGTAAGGGCCATAATTTGTCGCTAATTTGTCGCTGAAAGATAACACATTCAACGAATTTGTCGTTTCTCTTATCTTCAACTGATAAGCGAAAAACTGCTGGAAAACCATCAAACTGGCACTACATATAGCATATCTCGAGGAGGAAATGTCGTAGGATATTGCAGTAAGGGCCATAATTTGTCGCTAATTTGTCGCTGAAAGATAACACATTCAACGAATTTGTCGTTTCTCTTATCTTCAACTGATAAGCGAAAAACTGCTGGAAAACCATCAAACTGGCACTACATATAGCATATCTCGAGGAGGAAATTTCGTAGGATATTGCAGTAAGGGCCATAATTAGTCGCTAATTTGTCGCTGAAAGATAACACATTCAACGAATTTGTCGTTTCTCTTATCTTCAACTGATAAGCGAAAAACTGCTGGAAAACCATCAAACTGGCACTACATATAGCATATCTCGAGGAGGAAATGTCGTAGGATATTGCAGTAAGGGCCATAATTTGTCGCTAATTTGTCGCTGAAAGATAACACATTCAACGAATTTGTCGCTAGTCTTATCTTCAACTCATAAGCGAAAAACTGCTGTAAAACCATCAAGCTGGCACTACATATAGTATATCTCGAGTAGGAAATGTCGTAGGATATTACTGTAAAGGCCACAATTTGTCGCTAATTTGTCGCTGATAGATGACACATTCAACGAATTTGTCACTAGTCTTATCTTCAGCTGATAAGCGAAAAACTGCTGTAAAACCATCAAACTGGCACTACATATAGCATATCTCGAGGAGGAAATGTCGTAGGATATTGCAGTAAGGGCCATAATTTGTCGCTAATTTGTCGCTGAAAGATAACACATTCAACGAATTTGTCGTTTCTCTTATCTTCAACTGATAAGCGAAAAACTGCTGGAAAACCATCAAACTGGCACTACATATAGCATATCTCGAGGAGGAAATTTCGTAGGATATTGCAGTAAGGGCCATAATTAGTCGCTAATTTGTCGCTGAAAGATGAAACATTCAACGAATTTGTCGCTAGTGTTATCTTCAACTGATAAGCGAAGAACTGCTGGAAAACCATCAAACTGGCACTACATATAGCATATCTCGAGGAGGAAATTTCGTAGGATATTGCAGTAAGGGCCATAATTAGTCGCTAATTTGTCGCTGAAAGATAACACATTCAACGAATTTGTCGTTTCTCTTATCTTCAACTGATAAGCGAAAAACTGCTGGAAAACCATCAAACTGGCACTACATATAGCATATCTCGAGGAGGAAATGTCGTAGGATATTGCAGTAAGGGCCATAATTTGTCGCTAATTTGTCGCTGAAAGATAACACATTCAACGAATTTGTCGTTTCTCTTATCTTCAACTGATAAGCGAAAAACTGCTGGAAAACCATCAAACTGGCACTACATATAGCATATCTCGAGGAGGAAATTTCGTAGGATATTGCAGTAAGGGCCATAATTAGTCGCTAATTTGTCGCTGAAAGATGAAACATTCAACGAATTTGTCGCTAGTGTTATCTTCAACTGATAAGCGAAGAACTGCTGGAAAACCATCAAACTGGCACTACATATAGCATATCTCGAGGAGGAAATTTCGTAGGATATTGCAGTAAGGGCCATAATTAGTCGCTAATTTGTCGCTGAAAGATGAAACATTCAACGAATTTGTCGCTAGTCTTATCTTCAACTGATAAGCGAAAAGCTACTGGAAAACCATCACAATTAATCAATGAGTTCTTTGTTACATTTGTTTTAAGAGACCGGATTTATTTACCAAATTTTTTTAAATTAGGTTTTGGCTGTTTCCCCCATGATGGGCAACACGCTATCTTTAGAGGGTTTGATGGGTTTCCAGTAGTTTTTTGCTTATCAGTTGGCGATAAGACTAGCGACAAATTCTTTGCATGTGTTCTTTCAGCGACAAATTAGCGACAAATTATGGCCTTTATAGTAATATCCTACGACATTTCCTTCTCGATATATGCTATATGTAGTATCAGTTTGATGGTTTTCCAGCAGTTATGAGTTGAAGATAAGACTAGCGACAAATTCGTTGAATGTGTCATTTTTCAGCGACAAATTAGCGACAGTAATATCCTACGACATTTCCTTCTCGAGATATGCTATATCATTGATATCATGCTAGCACTACAACTGATTATGGCTAAACGGCACGAGCGACAAATTTTTGGATTTGGTAACAAATTAGCGACAAATTATAGTGCAAGTTAGAAATCGGAAAAATAACTTTGTCGTGCTAGCTTGATATACGTTCAAAACACGACGCAGGCACAGCATACGAGTCACGAGTTCTCTCTCTTTTCTAGTTTAAGCCCTACATTTTTGCTGTTATTCTTTGGGAAATATTAAGTTTAAATGTCATTCAGTGAGTGAGTAATCATATGACAAATTCGTTCTCCTTAGAATAAGAAATAACTTTCAACAATTTTATTTTTAATTGTACCCTTTGATACTTCTTTATATTTCGTAAAAACCAATGTACCAAATTTATAGGACAAAGTTATATTATAAATTATAATTAAAAATTAAACCTCTCTCAAAACTTTATCGGTTAATATCGGAATTATTCCCAAAGTAACTCTATAATTCAATTGTTATTTGAGTTCTTCCCTAATCCCAACTGAATGCACAACATTTTCTGTCCAGAGCCAAGCAATAAAAGCAACTTTATGATTGGATGAAATAATAAAAGTTGTATCTTGAAGAATAGTTGATTCCTCTATTCAATTGAAATTCTCAAGATGGTTCGTTATTTTCTCTCTTTGTGGAAAGCGTGTGTAGTTGCTTCAGATTAAATAAAACTCCGTACAAGACATTCCTTATCCTGGCTTAGTCCTGGAAATGCCAGAAATACCCGTTCTTAAGTTTTCCGCCAACTTGCGGACAGCCTGTGGAAAGAAAATCAGTCGAAATATATCTTGCTGTCGACGGCGGGTCTGGGGCTCTTAATCCTCACGTTTCCTTTCCAGATGCATGTCTTCACCATCATCTTTTCAAAGATCAATATCTGCACACATCCTTGCCAATAAAATCACTAAACTACATAGCAGTTTGTCATTTGTAATGGAACTCTTATGGACTTTCCATCCATGGAATTTATTACTAGGATACAGGATGTTCCATTGACGAAATAAGGAAGATTAATATTGTGAGCAGATTCAGATAGGAGCAATAAAATGATTTGCTGAAGAGCAATATCCACATGAGGCCAATGTGTCGCCATCTGTTGGATATTTGCTGCTTCAGAAATAACTCATGTACCAGAGAGTATCAGATGGATAGCAGTATAGTGGCTATATGTGGATATTAATCAATGTTTACCAATTAGCTAAAAAAAACTGACTTATAACACCCTGTACTTATATCGATAACGAAGCAATATTCGTAGATTTTATAATATATCTTCTCAGTCACCCGAATTTTGAGTCTTAGATTTTGTACGCTTTTTTCTGAAAAGTTCCTATTTATCATGAATTGCACTTGACTGTTGAATGTCTTGGAATTTTTATTTTTTTCAGAAATGAATGAAAAATTTTTTTCGGAGCCAATTTAGTCAAAATGTCATTAGAACGTATAGGGAATTTTTTTTGGACCACAGTATTAGAAACAATTTTTTGAACACCCTGTACGTATATAATTAAAAGATAAACTTGGAATATATTTCGTTTGAGTAAAAACAAATTACTGTAAATAATTTAGATAAATGTTTGGTTTTTATGTACCTACGTTACATTTTCTCAGAAATATAAAGCCAGCCAGAGTAATTTCCACACCACAAGGAATAATAGATGATATTAGATCGTAAACTTCTTTTTTGGCATAACGAACTTATATGTAACATGGTCACGTCCCCTGACTTTTTGGTCCGCTAAATATTCTCCAACTTATCAGCAACGAAAGAGCTTAACCGATAAATCTGTTGGTTTTTTGCTATGTTGGTGTGGCTAGAATACCATAATAACGGTTTCGTCCTTTTTCATTGTTACTTTTGGAAACTACTATTACATATAACTTCGTTGTAATAATATCGCCCTACTTATATTATTTATTACATACACACTTAGTTTTTATGGTTGGATATATCCAAAGAAATAAAAATGGGAAATTGGCTTAAAAATTATACAAACAAAGAACTGTGTGGTACTTTTAATGACTCAGTTATAAAAAAAAGGTCAAGAAAAATAAAGCGAACATAAACAATTATTACCTTCTTTAAACGTCTCAGTTGTTTTTAGAAAAAGAGTATGTTGTTATTCGATATTTACCGAAAGAAAGTTAATGATAATGATATACCCCGTTCTTTTGATTCTAGTAACAATTATTATTAAAAATAAAACACTAAGGTAAAGATTTTCACAATTTTATTTACACTAGTGACGACCGTTAGCCAAAACATTGGCTTCCTCAGACTAGGAGTATTTGCTACTAAAGATATTTTACAATAAATGTGCTTATATACTAGAACGGTATTTACAATAAATTTAAGAGGGGGGACCTATTACATTCTGTTTGGTCGTTCATTAAAGTGTCTATTTGTTTTGTAATTGTTGATTTCTAAAACTTCTAGTAATGTTAGTTTAGTTTCCTTACTTACTAGATGTAAAATTTCTAATTTATCATTAAATTGGTGTCCTTCTGTGGTGATATGATTGGCGTAAATGGAATCTGTGTTATTTTTTATGTAACTGTTCTTGTGTTCTGATAAACGTTTTTTGAAAGTCCTTCCTGTTTGTCATATGTAGACTTTTTGGCATGACACACATATTAACTTATAAACTCCTGATTGATTTTTTATGATATAACCATCACATAGAGATTTAACTATACACAAAAACTCATTTCATACCATGCAACATAAGCTAGCTGCTTACAATAGCATGATACACAGACTTCTCAGTTTTCCTATGTCAATAGATAGTTACAATAAAGAATTAAATATAATTAAACAAATCGCTCATGATAACGGCTACAATCCAAAATAAATAGCACTGCAATTAATATATCCGTGTCCATTAAATAAGGAAACCAAATACAACTGTATACCATATTTGGAACCATTTACGAATAAAATAGTCAATTACCTGCAAAAATGCGGTCTGAATATTGCATTAAAACCCAATTAATCATTAGGTAAAATTATAAAAAATAATAAAGATAAAGTAATAAAATAAAATCAATCAAGAATTTATCAGCTAACATGTGGGTCATGCCAAAAAGTCTACATAGGACTAACAGTAGAGAGTTTCAAAAAACGTTTATCAGAACACAAAAACAGTTACATAAAAAATAACACAGATTCCACTTAAGCCAATCATATCACCACAGAAGGACACCAATTTAATGATAAATTAGAAATTTTACATACAGAAAGTAAGGAAACTAAACTAACATTACTAGAAGTTTTAGAAAACAACAATTACAAAAAATTAGACATCAAACAGAATGTAATAGGTCCCCCCTCTTAAATTTATTGTAAATACCGTTCTAGTATATGTAAAAGGCACATTTATTGTAAAATATTTTTAGTAGCAAATACTCCTAGTCTGAGGAAGCCAATGTTTTGGCGAAACGGTTGTCACTAGTGTGAATAAAATTGTGAAAGTCATTATCTTAGCGTTTCATTTATGATGGTCGATTTTCATCAAGTAAAGGTCGAATCTATTCAATTATTATTAACATAATTTTCTCGTACATAAAAGTTTCCTTTCAAGAATGAAATACTGAATATCACAGATATTTTCACTATTAACTTTATTTTCACTCTGATACCAACATAATATTACTAATAAATCGCAACTTATCAAGGTTAAATCCAAAATACCCCGACTTTGTTGGATATTAAAAAAAATTACCCTTTCATCGTACTTCGTTAAATATTGAGAAAGTTTCCAAAGAATTTAGAATCTTTTAGAAAGTACTAGTGGTAAATTGAATAATAAATTTAGGTCAGAAGTTTATGAAATCAAATTTGAAAATTGTGAACAAATATATTGGGGTCAACCTAGATGAGCTTTCCACTAGTAGCATTTATTAAAATAAGAAATTATTTTACAAAACGTAAACCATCATCATACATAAATTATACCTACATTAAAAACTGAAATCACTTTCTTCATATATAAAAAAATCAAAGTCTTACTTTTCACATAATAAAAAATACATCAACAATACTACAACAAAATCCTCATAAAACTAAGTATTAAAAAAACAATAAAAATGAACATCTCCACTAAGTTTTTATAACCTCTTATCTTTATTAGAACCCACCACTCTACACACACCATTTTTTTTAACTAGAACAGCACCCTTGCCCTCGGCTCCTTGAGTAATGATCTTAGATCAGAAATATTTGAAACCAAATTTGAAAGTCGTAAACAAAGATATGTCGGTCAAACAAGACGAGCTATCTCAACTAGTTAGTAGCAGCACTTTTTAAATTAAAAAGTTACTTTACACAACAGAAAAACAAACCTACAATAATATACAAAAAAAAGAAACAAAATTTTACACTATGCATAACGAAAAATTAATCCAAAACTATATCAATTCCATTTCATCAATTGAACAAGTACTGCAACCAAAATACACAACTCCATTAATTCCTGTAAACCTAATATTTATATTAAATTCCACTACCCTTCTGTCTTTAGTAAAGCATTTTCTGTTGCTCTGTGCTTCTTGAATTTTTTAATCAAGAAATAACGAAATCTAATTTTAAATTTATGAACTAAAATACGTATGTTGGTCAAATGATATCCAAAAAGTTGACTCGACAATTTTGGAATTAAAAAAAAATATGTGCCAAAATGTGCCCGAAATGTACTGTTATGTGGCAATGTGAAAAAAGATATTTGAATAAAACGTTTAGATTTTTCGTAAAATGCTGTCTTCATTAATACTTTCTCTACTAGTAATGTTATTACGAAGAAAAATGGAAATTTTACTTTGACGAGAATAGGGAAATGACTTGACTACATAAGTATTTTCTTATTGTTTTACAAGAATATATATTTATTACTTAATAATTACTAATCTTTTATTCTAAGATATATATACATAAATGAGCAAAAATTTCAGTCCCTTTGTCTATGTGTTGTGATAACACTAAAACGGTAGCATATGAAAAGTTTATTCCCTACACAAATAGAAAACTATCATTAAATATAAAAAGTTACTATTAACAATAAAAAAAGGTTTAGTAACACTTTGTATTCATAATATTAATGATAATACGAATTTTATAGTGTACAATACATTCTATACAATCGTAAACTAATAAAAAGTACAGGTACTTACCTAATACAAGATGTGTTGCATAACATGTACAAGAATGTATGGTGATGTTTCAAGAACAATATGCGAATACTATGTTAAGCATATTATTATGCTATTTCATCGTACCACATTTATCGATGCGTATAAAAAGTATTAATGAAGACTTAACATTTTACGAAAAATCTAAACTTTTTATTCAAACACTTTTTTTTTCACATTGGCAAATAACAGCACATTGCGGACACATTACAGACTATAAGTTTAGTTTTGATAAAGTGATTTTGCACGAGCTAACTAAATATCACAAAGAGGATGTCTCAATAAAAATTCAATTTTTCAAGTAATTTTTTTTTTTAATAATATTTAAATAAAAAAGACCTAGTCATAAAAGTTAATAGTAAAATAATAGCACATTTCGGGCATATTTTGGCACATATTTTTTTTTTTTTTAAATTCCAAAATTGTTAAGTCAACTGTTTGGACATGGTTAAATGAGACAAGTTATCTCGACCATAAAGTAGAAACATTTTTATTATAATTAAAAAATAAATATTTAATAATTTATAAGCAGATACCATACATTAATTCAAAGAAACCTTTAATTGTACTCTTAACATAAGAAAAGATGACTCAAAAACCACAACAAAATTAATTTTTCAAACGTCAATTTAAAAAACTCCAAAAAAGTAATACCAAAAGTAATCATCTCCATCAGTACTTTTAAACTTCTTATCTACTTTATTAAACTCCACTCCAAATATGCCTTGGTTCTTTCTAAATCGAAAGTATGTTACTGTAAAAAGAAGTCAACGCGTAGAAATTAAAAAAATCTGTATGTTTGGAAAAACTTTTAATTACAACAAAATTGCTTCACTTTACGTCGAAAATTAATAAAGATACTGTTAAAATAATGAAAAACTCCTATGATCCTTTTTAAGGTAGAAAACTGACATTTTTCTTGAAAAGTATTAAAGTATTTCTTTGTCTTATTAGATTAGACAATTAATTTGTTTACAAATACAATCTTGAGGCAACATTTTGTTGTTGAATAACTATTACTCTTCCCCCCCCCCTTCCCCGTTTCCCCCAATAATTCAAAGTAAGTAGATGTATTACATCGTAGATAAACAAATATAGTTTTGTATCTTTGGATAAGCCCTTTTTATTTTTCATATTATTGATGTGAAACATCTATAGCCGCGAGTAAACCGTATTGTTGGCGTGGCGAGCGTGGCGAGTCATGCCATAGCGACGCCTCGCCATGCACAAGCGACTGTGCGATTGTCTTCCCACTCGGTTCGACGTTGTCGTTTGCTATAGTTAACTAGAAGATGGAAGTGAATTAATTTATGATTGTTGTGTACATTTCACCTAATTAACAAATGGATGATATTTCATTTTTACATGAGAAGTTATTTCCGTACAGTCACAGAGGTTTAATAATTTTTAAAACCCATAAAGATAAACTACCATTGATTTTAGCTGTAGATTTCAATGTTAATTTTGCTAAAGATGAATCAATGCCATTAGTTACGTTCCTCCAAAAATAATTTCAATTGCAAATTAACAACAATCCAAGAGAACCTACTACGAGATATGCAACAACAATAGATGCTGTATTTATTAGATGTCTTGATAATGTAATGTCCAATACTTTTGTAACATACTTCAGTTATCCCCGACCAATTATCACAGTAATGCTGTCAAAGGCAACATCGAATATAAATATTACTGAAATCACTGATTAAAAAAACTGAGTTTCCCATCTGCCAGGCATCCCGTGACGGTTAACATTTTTTCCTGAATAAGTTCTTCTATTTGAAATTGCTAGTAAGTATTTCTTTCTGCAAATACTTAAGAGATGTAATATTCTTGCCACACATCTGTGTTCTTTTCTCAAGTTAGACAGACTTAGAGACATTTAGGGGTCAATTTCACTTTCCATATGTAATCGATGATATCGTAGATTAATATTACACTTTTCGCTCATAAAAACAGTTCTTTGTTTGTTCAGTCGTAGGAATTAGGAAAGCATCAATCATTCTAACATAATTTTGAATTTAGTTAATGTTTCTGTATGTCGGCTTTGGTATTCAAAAGCTTATCATTAGATGCCATAGAAAAAGGATAAAATTACTAAATAAAAATTAAAAATCCTAGTGACCAATGGCTAATGTTGCCAAATGTCTAAATTGAATGAAGATTTAGTAAAGTATTCCTTATTTTAGTCATCACTCATCACTAAGTGATTATTAAAACTTAAGGGGGATTTCCCCTACACGTCTATTTCAGACTTTTATATTTCTTCGTCTCATACGTACGTAGATATTTGTTCTGAAAGACGTGAATTTTTATGAATTTCATCAGCGCGCCGTAAACAGTTCCTGCAGAACACTAAAAATTTTACTTATATATATTTTTATATTTAATTAGTTTGTTGTTTTCTTTGTCATAATAGTAATTGTCGTTTCTCTTATTTTTCCAGTGAGACTGCACGACAGTATACAGGAAGAAAATTTTCATTATTTAGTGTTCGATCTGTAAGTTGTATATCGGAAAAGTGTATAACGAACGGTTGTGATAAATTTTTGATGTTATTGCAGAGTCACTGGCGGCGAATTATTCGAAGACATCGTTGCAAGGGAATTCTATTCCGAAGCGGATGCCTCGCATTGTATACAACAGATATTGGAATCTGTAAACCATTGCCATCAAAATGGGGTTGTACATAGAGATCTAAAGGTAAGCTTATATTTATTGTTGATTTTAAAATTAAAAAGTAAAAACGATCAGCAGCGATTTAAACTCGCGCATCAATGGTCTCGAATACCTATAGGCCTACATATTTGAAAAATCGATACATATTATTGATTACGTAATTGGAAGCAAAAAGTAATTCTACTATAGAGGAGATTATTTTTTTGTATTAATTAGTTGGTAGCCTCAAAATCAAAACGGTAATTTTGTACTTTTATTATTTGTAGTGTTATATCACGTTTCTGTTTTTTGCTAATTAATTTTAGTTAACAGAAAAAAAAATATTGAGTCGATGGGGAATCAAACCCGGGTATCCCACATGATAGGCCAGCATTAATCATTTAAAAATTTGTCACCCTTGCCTTATGTATATACAAGTTTTAATTAAAATTTAATTTTAAATTTATTTATTGAATAGTTTCGACCTTTAATTGATGAAAATCCATAATTAAAGAATAAAAATACTTGTATTGATTTTCACAAAGGGTTTATTAATTAAGCAACACGTTTCACCTTAACTTAGGCTTCTTCGGGCTATTGAGTATTTACTAATACTAACTATGAAAACTACTTACTTCAAGTTGATAAATAGCTACTGATAATAGGGGGTGGTATTGGGTTAGGTTTGATTAGGTTAACTGAAAAGAAAATTGATCAAAAACAACAAAGATACATTAAAAAAAATACCGGCCAAGTGCGAGTCGAACTCGCGCACCGAGGGTTCCGTACAAACTTGTATATATGTGATGTAACTAAAAATTTAAGGTTTTCCGATTTTTTCCTTTATATGTCCTATAAAACATTGCTTCATGCCAAATTTCAAGATTCTAAATCAACTGGAAGTACCCTTTAGGTTTTAATTCCCTTGCGAGTAGTTGCGAGTTTGAAAATATGCGGCTTAAATTGCTGTTTCTTTTGATTGCGTTGACATACCAGTTTGATTTTGTTACAGCTTAAAGGTATTATAGACCTGAGTATTTGACATAAATTTAAATTTATCACCTCTACGCGTTCATGAGAAACGGGGTAGTAACTTTTAAATTATTAAAAATAAAAACTATTGAAAATATTTTTATTATATGATGTAACTAAAAATTTACGGTTTTTCGCAATTTTTCCTTTATCTGTGCTATAAAACGTTGCTTCGTACCAAATTTCAAGATTCTGAGTTCACGAGAAGTACCCTGTAGGTTTTGATTCGAAAATTTGCGGATATTTGCGGCATAAACGGCTGTATCTTTTGATTGCGTTGTCTTAGAAGTTTGATTTTTTCACAGCTCCAAGGGACAATAGACCTGAGTATTTGGTATAAATTTTAGCTTGATACCTCCACGCGTTCCTGAGAAAAAGAGTTTTGACAGACGGACGGACGGACAACGAAGTAACCCTATAAGGGTTGCGCTTTTTCCTTTTGAGGTGCGGAACCCTTTTGAGGTGCGGAACCCTAAAAAGGCAATAAGTCAGGAGTTTATAAACTAACTTATGGGTCTTGCCCTAAAGTCTACATTGGTCAAACAGGGAGAACATTTAAAAAACGTATAATAGAACACAAAAATAGTTATGTAAAAACAAAACAGATTCAACATATTATGCAAACCATGTAACAGTGGAAGGACATAGTTGTAATGAAAATTTCGAGATTTTATATATAAATAATATAGGTCAAAAATTAACGTTATTAGACAACTTGGAAATAAACAGATATAAAAAACTAGGAATAATTTTAAATGACCAAGTAGAATGTAACAACTCCCCTCTACTGAATTTGTTTTAACCCAATACCACCCCCTATTATCAGTAGCTATTTAAGGACCTGAAGTAGTTTTTGCAGTTAGTATTAGTAAATACTCAATAGCCTGAAGAAGCCTAAGTTGAGGTGAAACATGTTGCTAAATTAATAAATAATTTGTATTAATCATGTACAAGTGTTTTTATTCTTTAATTTTATTCTTGTTGCTTTCTTGCCTTGTTTATTTAATTGGGTTTGTGACTAATATTTTTTATGTCCTAAATTGATACACTACAACGTTGGAAAATAATCCTTAAAAGCGAAATATGAATATCTTAAAAAATAACTTAAATGCAGCGTAGTTAGAACAGTTACTCAATTATATCGTCAATTTTTCGATGCTTAAAATCGTGCGAGAAAGGCAAATAGTAGATTTATAAAATATTTTGAACACTTTCATTTAAAGGAAAATACAGATCCCTATTAGTCGATTAATTTTAATCACTTGAATTACTGTTGCCTATTTGTTATTACCTGTTATAATTTTAGTCTTGCCAGGTATTTAATTTCAATTTTTCATTATACCGTATATAGGTAGGTAGGTACATTAAAAAATATATTTTATATAAATGTAACTTACATTTCTTTCTTCCACAGAGGATTTTTAAATACTGACCCGGTATACAATGTCTAAAACGTTGTATAAGCTATTTTCAAAGTTTTCAAAAAAAATTTATCCAAAAGATTTAGTTTTTATGAGGAGGTCCTTTTTGACCACTCAAATTATTCTCGTTACTTTGATTCATCAAGGAAATCGAATCTATCGATTTTCAACAAGAAATGATGCTAAGCAATATAGTAGATTGAGCATATTACAGCAAAATTTTCGTATTTTTAATAAATTAGAGTAACGGCCAAAAAGGGCGTTCTTATAAAAATAAGTTTTTTGACAATTTTTTTATTCAATGCGGCACGTCATAACACGTTTCGGGCATATTTAAGCAAAATTCTTTTTTGTTTTTCAAAATTTAAAAATTTGTGGGTACAATATTGTGGATATGCTCGGAAAGAAATTATTTGCTTTAATGAATGTGAATTAATAATAATTTTATATATTATAATAATAAGGAATTGTAGGCCAAATAATTAAAGTTGGTGCACTATTTTTCAAGAAATTTATAGACCATTTACCGTCACGCTAATATGTACCTATAAGAATTGAATAGTCATTAAAAATGTAAGACAAATCGACGACTATTTCCTCCCTTCATTTTATTAGGAAGAGAATAATATTTTCTAACTATGTAAATGTATTCAAAAAATAAGAGGGTTTGTATTTACCTGTAGATGATTATGAAATGTACTATCACAATTTAAACCGATTGTATAAGGCATTGAAATGCACATTGTAGCATAACAATTACTAATTGGTAAACGAGAGCAATGTGAACTGATAGGAGTTGTTGTCAATAAGTTATCCGATGAGTGAGATTTTATCGGCAAGGGTACAACCGTACAACGATGCACAGGGTTAAAGTTTGTTAAATAAAATGAAATTAATTATGCAGAGTGCAGTTGTAAGGAACAGATAGTTACTTCTCGATTACGTCTGGCTTCTCAAATATAATACATAAAACGTATACTTTATTACTTTCTTTTATATAAAAAAGGGGCTTCAAAAAATATATTTTTTTAAATGAAACACTGTATATTTTTGTAAATTTGAATTTTTCTTTCTTCTGATTTCGAAGTATAAGCGAGAAAATGATAAAAAAATTGAGTTGATGTTAAATTAAATGTAGTTTCTGTGTGGGGAAACAGCAGGCTTTGGAAATGGAAAAACAATTGAACAACATTACTGTTTGACAGCTGAGCAATTTATTAAATTTCTACTGTTCTTATCATGGAGGTTATAGATCAGAAGAAGAACATCTTTGAAGAAACGTTATTTCTTTTTGGAGCACTTAAGAATGGCGCTGGCCATGGCGTCTCCAAATAATATCCGTCATATGTTCAGCAAATGAATACCCCGTTTTATAATTTAAAATAGCACTCGAAACAATAAAATAGAAATCATATCAATTGTCTCAGCTGTCAAAAAACATTGTTGTTCAATTGTTATTCCAATTGTAAAGCGTTTCAATATAAAAAAAATCATATTAAGTTAACGTCAACCCAATTTTTTATCATTTTCTCAGTTTAGGCGCGATGAGAGTAAAATCTCAAGGCCATGAAACAACACATTTCGTAACGATTCGTCTCGCGAAGCTATGACAATAGAAAGACGCGCATGCGCATATCGGTATTACAGTCAGCTGTTAGTGACCGGCATCTCATAGCAGTTATATTACAGTAACAGTTTATTTAACAACAATTAATAATTATTTAAGAGTGAGTATTATTATGTATTAATTTTAATTCCTTGTAGTTATTGATATTTTACGGTTTCTTAAGCACTTGGAAAAATAAACGGAGGCGAAAAAAAATTGATGTATGTATGTGTTTCCATTTTTAAAACATAAATCCTGAAAATTCTCGTACTCTCTCTTCCTTTCACCAAACATTACTTATTCGTTATAAAGGTATAGAGATCGCCAAAGAAGTTTCACTTCTTTCACGTGTACTGAGTTGCACATGATTAAATTTTTTTAGTTATTTGAACATTTGATAATTGTATATTGTTACGTAATTTACAATTATCACGTATTTTTCTTTCAACACTTATTAAATTAACTTGAACACAACAACGATTCAATAACTATCTCAATAACAACAATAACTTAATATCTATTTCGCTTGTCAATCGCTTTTCTTCTCTTCGAACTTATCTCTGTCACTCTCTTTTATCAAATACTGTCAAACTGTCCAACGCTGTTCCTTATATAGTATTATGGACGTTTCTAGGCAACTCTCGAAACGTCCAGCAACTCTCGGACTTTCTGGAACGCGTCACAGGTTACTTCCACACAATTTTCGCAGTCGGCGGTTGTCAACGTCAGAATGACACATCTGTCACAATATTTTTGAAATCAGAAGAAGGGGGAATTCAAATTTACAAAAATATACAATGTGTCATTTAAAAAATATATTTTTTGAACCCTCTGTATACTATGAGGTTTATGAAAATTCTAGTAGCATATTCAAGATTACCAGAAAAAATTATATCAATCCTTATTTGGAATTTTCAAATATTATCTACGGCTTACGAAAATTAAAATGGTCGAAGTTTTTAAAAAATATATTAATATTTACTCCCGGTTTACTTGAAAAAAAAATCAATTTAAAATCTGATTTGAAAATCAAACACAACAGTAGATTTTCTATAAAAATATTGCATTCATTATTTTATTGTTAATTTTAATCAATATGTACATGAAATTTTAAAGAAATCCTTTTATCAATTAGGTGTTTCCTGTAAGTACTATCCCATAACATAACAACTAAGCCTCAAATAAAAAAAATATTATGTGAACACGTTCACATCCCCTAGAAGTAAAAATATGTATAATATAAACAAATTTCAGAACCTTACTTTTTTTTTGTTGTCCGCTGCGGCCCCATAGTGTGACAAAAATAATAAAATGTAAAAAAATAATGATTAATAAATGGAAACAATAAAAAAACTTCAATAAAGCTGAGACAGATTGCTAAGTTATGAATACCTCAATGTTTGTAATTCAGGGTTTCTCTTTTTCTCTACCCTGGTAGAAATTGAAATCGGGCTACCACCAACAGTAGTTAGTTAAAAGTCGGGCCTGATTTGGTAACCCCGATTAAATGCCCGATCAGAATGTAATGTTTTTTAAGGAGGGGCCTTATAAAAATGCCCCAACGGGCGCTTAATCGGGTTACAAATTAGATACCTGGTTGGGTTTTTCTTTGCATGCCTGAGTAGGCCCGATTTAGTTTTTTAATAAATGCCGGAGCGGGAATGTGGTGTTTAGCCTACTGGGCGGATTTTGAAGTGATTATTAATTAAAAGCCTGATCGGGCGTTACAATGTACTTCTAATCAGGTAGGAATAAGTTTTTAATTTAGTCAGGTACTAGATTGGTTGATTAATATTTAGCCCTATTTGTTATTAAACAATTATTTTAGTTTAACAGGTCACCAAAAGAGTATTTTATTTATAGTAAAGGATTTTAATTGATATTTTCTTTATTTATTAACTGTTTCTCTTAAGTAATGTAATAATTAAAAACGGGTACAAAACTATATTATCGCAATTTTTTTCTCCCATCTCAATCTTTGGAATTGGAAAGGGCATCCCCAATGGCTTTTAATGCTGTATTATTGGTCGATACGTTGGTGTATTTTTTCAACGACTGAAAATATTATAAACTTGTAATAACAACAAATATAAAAAACTATTATCAATTTACAACTTACAATTACTGTTTTACAGAACTAAAACTACTTTTATCTTTAATACTTTCATATCAGGACTTTTGTTATTGCGAAGTTTCTTATAAGAATTATGTCCTTCACTTCCCTTTGTGCTGTCAGCATCATGGCAACATTTTGCCGAAATAATATTTTTTAAATGTTGGCGGTTATTTTGCCTATCCCAGCTTGTTTTTTTTTTAAACCAGACAATAATATTTTCTAAAAAATGAAAATAATTTTATATTAATTTGTTTCGTCTCTTATGCAACAATGAAATTAGGACCACGTTTCAAAAGCATAACTTTGACTTTTAAGCAAATCTTGTAGAAGCAGGAAATATGCCATTTAATTTATATATAAGTGCAAACATTTTACAATTACATAATTACTTACCTCAAAATCAAAAAAACTCATTCTTTCAAATAATTTTACTGTAATCACTATTCATTTTTGATTTGCCTATCAACACCGGTGGATCACTTCAAGAAATAAACTAGTACGAGGAGGCTACTTTGGGGGTCAAAATGCGACTGACTGTAACTGAAGACCGACGACAAAATTGCCGCCACCCATCATTCTATATAAATGTATACACATTTACAAAAGAAAAAAAGATAAAACTTTTTGCCGACACAGGCGTTCGTCTACAAGCTGTAACTTTTTACGCTATGTATGCCGACAATCGACGTTATAATTTTAAATTATTTTTATCACCCGAGAAGGTACATTGAAGTGGAACCTACATATTTCTCTCTATTAGGCTCCCAATTGGGATCCACGCGATCGGGGCACAGATAATTTCCCCTACTATATCCTCGACCAGGCGTATGCAATCGGATAATGTACATTTTACCGGATTATTTACCCTGCAAGGCTCATGTAAGGTAGTGTCGCCGAAGATGGCCCGGCTCCTAGGATAGCCCACTTTTAAAAAAATACAGTTATGATTATTCGAAACATTTGAAATTTCGCGGGTTTATGATACTAGTATCGTAGACAATAGTGCAAATGTGTTTCATTACCGGCGCGTCGCCATGTTGAATACAGATGACAGTTTGCTTGGTCATGTCAAAACAATGCACGTTTTATAACTTCCATTATCTAAATCCTTTTGCAAATTAACTAATTTAAAACAAATCTCTGCTCTAAACTGTGAAAATTCATATTTAATCTACTTATCAGCGAATTACAGATGAGTGTTATGATTTTATTTCATTTTTTGTATTTTTACGAGAATATACTCAACCCGGATGCGATTTCCTATCATGGCCCATAATATTATTCCCAAACATAGCCTGGACCTTTCTAGGATTATTGAAATGTAGTGTTAGTATATTTTTGTGTTTGTATGTTTGTTTTTTTTAAAGTTTCACTTGTTGAGATTGAATAAGAATGTATTAAATTTTAAGTCAGCAATTTTTTATATTTTGATTGATCTCAAAGTTAATTTTCAGTATACCTTAGATATCCCACCTATGAATGACATTAAGAAAAATTTAGAAAAAAACTGATTTATTGTTATTTTTGATAAGTTACTTTCAAAGTTGATCTCAAAGTTAAATTTTATTTTATTTAGTAGTTTTTTATTTTATAGTTGATTTTCATTTTGATAGATTTAAGATAGCCCACATTTAAATTTTTGGTTGATTTTTTATCTTTTATGAATAATGTTATGAGAACGATGTGTTTTTATTTTGATGTTTTATGTTAAAAGTGTTTAAGTGTTTATAATGCATATATTTTCATCAATATTTATCGGGCCATCTTCAGCGACCAGCTTCCCAAGATAGCCCAATAGCAAGTTTCTAAAAAGTGTTTACATTTGTGTTAAAATGCCAAAAGCTGTACTACTTTTTTAGATATCTTGTTTTTTAAATAAATATATTACAACTCCCGTTATGTTTTTTCTTTACTTTACTTATCTGTAAGATTTTACGAGGTTTTGAATTTAAGTGGGCCCTCATTGGCGCCTCTACCTTAGATAGAGCCGTTATATTTACCCAAACTACTTGCCTTGTCGGGTTTACGAATTCAGAAAGAGTATTATCATCCCGATCGGGTGTTAGCCCGTAACAGGGAACGCCCGGTTAAATTTCCATCAGAGTCATGTATTTAACAAGTCTCAAAAACTGTTAAAGTAAGTATGTATGGACTTTTATTTGGTTTGTTAATATTTAGCAACAATAGACGATTTTGATATTAAGGACTTTTCAATTTTTGTCGGTTTTTTTTTAATTTAATTGGTAAATTTTTAATTTCATTTTCTATTTGAAATAACTTCACTTGTGCTTTAAATCGGACCTGGCAATCTTCCTAAAGATGCACCGCTAGGTCATAAATAACTTCCTGTAGTTTTTGTTTATTACGCTAGTTAACCTGCATTATACTAATAATTTATAATGACCTCCGGATTCTACTAGATATATCTTTGAGGCATGTAAAGTATACAGGATTATTCACGCTATATAGCACGGAATATTATGGCCACAATATGAAAATTTCAAAAACTTTAACTTTTGGGTTACCTTTTAAAATTATTTTCATATTATACAGGGTGTTCCAAATGCCCTAAAAGTTTCAAAGTTATGTTTTTTTAAATGAAACCCCCTGTATATTATTGCATTTTTGGATTCTTCGATTAAAATAAGTGTTTGTAATACCTAAACCTTAAGGTTTTTTAAATTATTTTAATTCTATCAAAATCTCACCTAATTTTCATGTTTCAAACACTTAAGAAGTATTTAAGTTATATAAGCGAAATTTACAATGAAGTGTAACAATAGATGATATTTTATATCCCAAATATAATAAACTTGTCATTTTATATAGGGTGTCCAAAAATGAATACTACCTACTGAAGTAAGAACTTTAAGGGGTTGTAACTTGATTTAATTTAAATGGAACGCCATATTTTTTAATATATCAGGAGATGTATTTTTTAATTACCTATCGATTGTTTTTAGGTTGTTTATAAGCTGTCTTCGCGTTTCAGAAAACGCTAAATAATTGTTTTATGCGCCGTTTAAAAAAAATTCCAATTATTGAAAAAACCTTATGGTTTAGGTGTTATAAACCTTATCAAAACAAACACTTATTTTGATCGAAGAATCCAAAAATGCAATAATATACAGGGGGTTCCATTTAAAAAAACATAACTTTGATACTTTTAGGGCATTTTGAACACCCTGTATAATATGAAAATAATTTTAAAAGTTAACCATAATAGACCCCTATATAACTCAAAAGTTGAAGTTGTTGAAATTTTCATATTTTGGCCATAATATTCCGTGCCCTATAGCGTGAATAACCCTGTATAGTATTACGTAGATACGTATACACAACAAAAATTTTTTCGTTTAATTTTAACAATTTACTCAACAGGTACTTTTCCAACATAAGACTAATTAGCTAATTATAATCACTGTGTTTAACCTGAATTAAATGGGATTTGGATAGTACGTTGTTTGCTGATGTGTTGATGTGCTGTATTAATTTAATTTTGGATTATCATTAAGAAATCCGTGCCAAGGCTATTATGTTTTCATGAATGCTGTTGCCTTGGTTTGTATATCTTTACACCAAGCAATTTACAAATCGCGTAACATTATTTAACATAATTTAACCACTAATTTCTTTTTCACCTATGTAATTTATCTGGGTTAGATTATCTTATCGAGAAATATAACATAACACAATTAGATTTTTATAACTTTGCGTAGAAGATGAAACAATTCATCATTTTTCTCTGAATGCGTGTCTGTTTTGGATGTCAAAAATAGTAAGGTAGGATTCTTCTTTTTATTATTGTTGTTTTGGTAAAAAATGACCTCTTGTAGTATATATTTACATCTTTAATTGTTCCATGGATTCACTTAAAACAGTTGTGCAATATCGTTTTTTGTTTTTAGTATAGATCTTTCCAAATACCTTGACCGTTACCATTATCATTAATTAACACAATGAATTATTTATTTATCGCACGAATGTTAACGGGATTGCAAATTTATTCAAAAGGCATAAATTATAATCTATTTCTTTTAAATAATTTTTGAAAATAGAATTTTTGTAAAACTATATATCAAAAATCAATTTAAAAACATTGTTTTTTACAATAGGTAGTCCAATTTCCACCACCACCCTTAATGTTTTCTTCTTTCCGTCCACAGCCGCACCACCAAACACTTTTTTGGTCCCATTTTATGTACGATTACTTTTTTACAATTGATGCATTGTAAATTTCATTTTTTGTGGCTTTAGAACTAAAAAACAAGCAAATGCTACTTTGGCTCATTTTGTGCGATACAAACTTAAAATGCTATTTTGGTGGAACTTTGTACATAATCACTAAAGTTTTGTGAATTTTTCGACTTTAATTGAAACTTCAAGTAATAACAGATAAGAAATAAAAATTCTAAATCAATAATATTTCCTTATAAATTATTTATCAAGATGAAGTCACAAAATAGCTCTAATAATAAATTAAATCTAGAAAGAAACATATTTGAATTATATAATTATAGGAGTAGGTCGAATGAATAATTTTGATATTAAAATAACGAGAAATAGAAAGCTGAAGTTTTCGGTCCTCTTCAAAACAACAGGGTTCTGTGGGATTCCCCCATTTACCTCCCCCTAGTTTTATATAAACCGCTTGCTAGAAGTTTGCAAGGAATGAAAAGAGAAATGTGTTTGAATATAGATCTACAATGTAAATGAATCTACTTAAGGGAATTATCATCATTCTACTACTGCAATATTATTCAATTATTTTAAATGCAATGACAAATAAAAAACAAATTAAACACATAAAAGTAATTTTTATTATAAGACTTTTTTACATTGATAAGTGATAGATAGAGAGTGTTTCGAACACATTTTTTTTTTCTTCATGGTCTAGACATTAGTGGGTTCTATAATAGAAATGTGGTTGAAAATAACATTTTTGAAGACTGAAGGTGGCGGCTTAGTTATAGAAACACATTTTATTTTATTTAAGTTCTTATTAACAATCTTAGGTGCCTATTAATGTTTTATTGTAGGTACTTTGGCTTCAATTTATAAAAAAATTGTTATTGTTTAAATATTTTACCTGAAAATTTTTATGAACATTTAACAATAATTTATACGCATATTTTAGGTTCACATTTGTTATTGTCAAAATATCTCAATGTATGAAAGCAGAATAGCACAGCACGCACATTTCAATATTCTCCACGAAACTTTTGTAAGAGATCTAACCCAGAAGTTAGCAAAGTAAATAAGAAAAACCTGAGTTTACTTGTTACTTATTCGCTGCGATCTATACTCAAATTCAAGGCACAAAAAAATTAATGGGATTTGGGGAAATATTGTTCTTCCCCGGGGCTAGCAAGCAAGCTAACGCAAAGTTCTTCAAATAATTTATTCATAAATTTTTTATCGAACAGCCCTTGCCTTTGGACGACCTGATTAACTTTTTATCAAAATTCCAACACAAACGTAATCGAATACCTAACGGGCTTTGTTCACTTTAATGATCCCTTGATTAAATTTTAGTGCGTGCCAGAAGCTTTTGATTGTTGAATTTTTCTCAAAGTAGTTAATAAATGATTTACACCGTACATTTTTGTGTTTGTATCGAAATCAAACACAGTTTTAATTTGTTAGTGATTTAGCCCGCATGAATATGTAATTCTCTGGACGCTGTCGCTCACAAACCAAAATAAATCTACATAACAAAAAAAAAAAAAATGGTCCAGTATACGTATACGTTAAGAAAACAAACATAAACATAATCTGTGGCAATTTATCGATAATTATGCGTTAACATTTAACAGATTCCTATTTGATTAAGCAGTTTAGCATCTCAACAGATGGCGTTTTTGCAACTTTTATTTACTAAACAGCGGCAGATTAGATGTTTTTCTTTTTTTGTTAAACCTTACCGAGCGGCATGGTCTAGTCGTATAGATCATTGCTTAGCCTACCCACTATTCCTAAAGGAGGATGAAGAGGGCCTTTCTTTCCTTGGTGGGAATGAAACACCCAAAAGTTTTCTTTTTGTTAAACCTTACAGAGCCACAGCCGTGGCCCAGTTGGCTAAGCGATGCGCTGCGAACCCGGAGACTGCAGGTTCGAATCTCACCGCTATACAGAAACGAATTCGCAAATAAAAAATGACAATTAATTAAAAAAACTGATGAAAAGGAGATGTAAGGTCAGTCCAGTCATAAACGTTGCAAACGTGTGAAACTTCAGAGAGAAGAAACAAAAAAAAAATTAAACCTTTTAGGTATTAATTTTAAAGCTATGCATCCTCTTGTGAGATACCCAAAACCACCATGATATAATGCATAAGTTGCATAAATATTATGTTTGAAACGAAATACTGTTTTCGCACGTCATAAGATGCTATGAGTTATTTGTTATTTCGATTTCCATTCCCGGCAAACATATTAAGTATAGAGCTTTACCAAAATCCACATGAAGAGTCTAATTAAATTTAGTTCTTGGAAAACAAGAAGTTTCCTCGAACTTTATACACGTATAAGTACGTGCGTTGAATTGTTTATTGTCAAATAACAGGAATAGAAAGTTTTTCAAGTAAAGTAAAAGATCGAAGGACAGGAGAAAGTTTTTATGGTTCGACAAATATGTGCTTTACATTTTACACAAGTGGATGAGAAGGGCACTAAGATGTCATGAAAATGGTTACATTGAGAATAGAGGGATTGTACGTATTGGAAACGAATGACGAATCCCTTTATCAATATTGTTTTTAGTGAAGTGGATATGATTTCTAAAATATTTTATCTGGGGTAGGTCTTAAAACTTGTGTTTGTAAAAGAAAAATTAGAAGAGGTTTGTGTGTAACTGTAAGAAACCAAAGCAGAAGTTAAATCTGCTATTATGATCATTTGAACTATTTTCTTAACCGTACAAGGACAACAACTGTAACTGACCCGATTCGCTGGATGTATTAAGCGGTACCCCCACAAAAAGTTGTCTGCAAGGACCTCCCCATAAAAGAAATTAATAAATAAAAAAAAAGGAAACGTGTTTCGCTTTAACTACAAAATGCAATTTCAATCTTTCCGAAACTTCTCAGTTTTCAAGACAACTTTACTAGTTTTCGCTTCATACAAGCCTTACTGGAACTACAATAACGAACATTTACAAAATAGCTGGTTATAATCGGAAAACTTATTTTAATGGGGATAATATGATTGAATAAGTGTAGAAGGGTGATGCGGTAACTACCACCCCACGAAGTGATCGTAACACCTTTCCTGTAACATCTGCGTTATGCTTAGAAATCTAGGCAGCGACTAATTCCAGAACTAAAAAGATTAAAACTTTTGGGTGTTTCATTCCCACCAATATTGGTGGGCAGGCTGTCCCCCCCGACCTACACTCTTGTGCAAAGTGGAAGGCCCTCTTCAGCCTCCTTCAGGAATCGTGAGAATGGGTGGGTGATGGTGTGGGTGAGAAATGAAGACAGAAGAGAAGTGAAAGACTATCTGTGGAATATTACTACCCCAGCATTTACCTAATAATCCAAGGAAACCACAGAAAAACTTGGACCAGAGTAGCCGGCCCCGGAATCGAACCGGTGACCTACCGAATACTAAGCAATGATCTAGACCACTAGACCATGCCGCTCGGTTTCCAGAGCTGGCTGTTCACTGGTATGTATAGTGCGTCGACGAAGTCACCTTGCAACTGTCATTGCTTCGCAGTATAAATACTAGTGAACAGTCAGTTCTGCACTAAGTTTGATTCAGTCGTTTCCAGGAATTCGAAGCACGAACATCATCCATATAGATAAGGGTGGATCTAATTGTTCATATAAACCTTAACTCTTGAGGTTGAACCGTAATTCTTTCATAATCGGTCTTAACTTAAATGGATACTTACGTAGATCTAAATTAATATACGACGTATCGATATCTAGTATTGATTTTTTGTTTTTTTTTTATATATTTATATATATGGTCAGATAAGATAAGGCAAAAATGCAAGACCGAAACTATTTCTGCTCATTCTCCATTTTTTTACAAAAAAGTATTTAATAAGTAAAAATTATACTTAAACTGTAATTTTTTGCGTTTTTTCAATGTGATAATTTTGTTTCAGCCCGAGAATCTTCTTTTGGCTAGTAAAGCAAAAGGAGCGGCAGTCAAGTTAGCCGATTTTGGTTTAGCCATCGAGGTCCAGGGAGACCAACAGGCTTGGTTTGGTTTTGCTGGTACTCCCGGTTACCTGTCGCCGGAAGTACTGAAGAAGGAACCCTACGGCAAACCTGTGGACATTTGGGCTTGCGGCGTCATCCTGTACATTCTCCTCGTGGGTTATCCGCCGTTCTGGGACGAAGATCAACATAGGTTGTATGCACAGATCAAGGCTGGGGCTTATGACGTAAGTCATTTTCTTCTTGTTGTTATGTTTTCATTTCTTATTAATTTGATAGAGATACTAAAAATAAGTGGCTTAAAATTGAAAGTCAGGGACCAAATTTTTATTTCTAGGTATAGTCGTATAAAATAAAGAGACACAATAATAAATTCTAGCAGGAGTAATTTATGGATGTTGAAATAAATTTAGAACCGGTACACATTTTTTAACAATGCCTCTCATTAAAAAGCTGTCACCATTATTATAACATACAGGGTGTGGCATTTATGATGACTTAAAAAATATGATTTCCTGATACGATAAGTCTGACAATTGAACACGCAAATCATCTTCAAAAATTTGAACCTAAAACTTGTTTGAATACGGCCCAGTTAGGTAACTAACCCATTTGTTATTGTCATAATTTAAAAAAACAAAATCTATTTAGCTTCAAAACTGAAACTTGATATAATATTTATGTTCCAAAATGCTACCAACAACTAATTTTCAGTATTACTTTTTATGAGTGACACTCCTTACATAATTTTTAATAGCTTATTTATATGCATTTGTACTTAATTGTTATAAGCAGTAGTTCTTAAATTCCAGATTTGAGTAATATTTTGGTTTTGTTTCTTTAATAGAAGATTTCTTGTTACTTTCTTAAACTTGCTTTTAACTAAGACGCGTTGTTTTTAAAAAATAGTGTCACCTAGTGCTTCTATTTTTCCAAAATTATTGATGGGAAACATCTGTAGCGGCGGGAATACCGGATTGTTGGCGTGGCGACCGTGGCGATTGTATGCCGTGGCGAGGCTCGCCATGCGCAAGCGCCTGTGCGGTTCTCTTCCCACTCGGTTCGACGGTGTCGTTTCCTATAGTAAACTAGAAGATGGAACATTGTTGTGAACATTTCACCTAATAAAAAAATTAATGATATTTTATTTTTACATGAGAAATTATTTCCGTACAGTCACAGAGGTTCAATAATTTTTAAAACCAATAAAGGTAAACTAAAATTGATTTTAGCTGGAGATTTCAATGTAAATTGTGCTAAAGACGAATCAGTGCCATTAATTACGTTCCTTCAAAAAGAATTTCAATTGCAAATTAACAACAATCCAAGAGAACCTACTACGAGATATGCAACAACAATAGATGCTGTATTTATTAGATGTCTTAATAATGTTATGTCCAATACTTTTGTAACATACTTCCGTTATCCTCGACCAATTATATTATCACAGTAATGCTGTCAGAGGCAACATCGAATATAACTACATATTACTGAAATCACTGATTAAAAGAATTGAGTTGTCCCAACTTTTTTAATTTTTGTATTTAAGAAAAATAAATGTTTATTAAATAAATAGTCATCATTTTGTGGAAAAAATTTGTAATATTTGATATTTTTTTTTATTATGTCATATTTAGTTCCTGTCGTAATATTGTCTTTCGTGCATAGTACTTGTACAAATTCGTTGTTTCTTATCTGCCAGGCGTCCCGTGATGCTCACATTTTTTTTTAAGTAATTGTTTTTTAATTTCATTATATTACATTTGTCCCAAATTAAATATGCAACGTGTTTGGTTTTACGAAACACGAAACCACCACACGGAACTTCGACATAATTGCACGGAAAAAGTAGGCCGTGACCAACTTCAAAAGTTCCGTTTGGGGGTAACTAAAAGAGCACTATATATAAACAAACTTTTTCCTTTAAATGGAATGGAAACGAAAACCCTCTTCAAACTTCGACGATTTAAAATGGAAAAGGTACTTACCTATTTCTATAGGCATGAAACGTTATAACGATAAGTAATATTGAACTTATGTACAAAATTAGTTCTTATTACCATCCTGGCACCCCTCCTTATCCTGAAACGATATCGAAACGAATTTCACATTCAAATTACTAACGCCGCTTTCAACTGATTTGCATCATCGAAATTAGAGTGATTAATTCATGTCAGACGTGTCTTTAACACAGCAGATGCAAAAAAAAAGATGTATTGTAATTAATAACCATTAGGACTTCATTAAAATCCTTTCAAATCGGGTAGAGAGTGCAAATCGAACCAAAAGTGCTTATTGAAAAATTACATGAAGATACATTAGAGATAGGGTGACCGTTAGTTAACAACTTTGTATATAAATAAACGATTTTCCCAAAATAAAGGCCAAGAGAAGGAGCTTAACGATTGGATTGTAATTGGATTTTAAAAGGCGTGTTTGGTTGATCTTAACAATGATCAAGAAGACTATCAAGGTCAATCTTAAATTTTTAAATGGAAACTGATACTTTTATACTCAGATTCGTGAAAGCCGTTAAAAAATTAATTTTTTGGTGTAATCTTCAGGATCAATATTAAGTTTGTTTTTTTAAAATTTTACAACCTAGGTGTAGGTGATTTCCCATAAAAACTGCTGTTCCGCACGATTTGACCTTTCAACGGCCTCTAGAGGTCAGATACCCGACCGACCGTAAAATGCTGCTCTCTGATAGATCTGAGTTTAGTGTCAGTTTTACTTTGAGAATTTCCAGTTGTCTTGGTATAAACTACAGGATCAAGATAAAGATTTGTCTTTTAAAGTCAAGCAGTCTTCGTAAAGCTCATTTTTCGATTCTTTTATTGTTTTCTAAAAAAAAAGCGTTGATCCCAATGTTTTTTTAGACACTCTGTATACAGGATTATTCACGCACGGAATTTTATGGCCAAAATACAAGATTTTCAAAAACATTCACTTTTAGGATATATGGGGTTCGACGTTGTCGTTTACTACAGTAAACTAGAAGATGGAACTGAATTAATTATGATTCACTACTTTAAATAAAACGCTTATATTAAATTTCAATTGTTGTTTATTGCACTTGACAATTGTTTCGCCAAACTTTGGCTTCTTCGGAAGTTATTTGTTACTTAGCATAATTTACAGCAAAATAGACTTATATACTAGTTGTAAGGGTAGGAGATGGAAATAAATTTAAAAATGGGGAGTTGCTTAAATCTGTTTGTTCATTTATTAAAGTTTTGGTATTTTTTGACTTATTAATTTCTAGTATTTCTAAAAATGTTAGTTTTTGTTTATTATTTTCTGTATGTAGGATTTTGAAATTTTCATCGAAATCATGATTTTTAGTAATAAGATGGTTAGCATAATTAGAATCTGTTTTATTGTTGTTGTACGATCTTTTATGTTCATTAATCCTCATTTCGAAATTTCTAGATGTTTTACCTATATAATACATTTCACAGCTATTGCAATTTAATTTATAAATACCGGATTTGTGTGACCTGTCTGTTTTATCTTTATTATTCTTAATGTACTTACTTAAATTATTGTTAGTTCTATAAGCTAATTTACAATTATTTTTGCGTAGTAATATATAATATATAATAAATCGTGCCACCCTATCTCACATAAACTAGCTTCATTTCAATGCATGTTACATAGGTTGTTAGATATCCCAATGTCAGAAGGAGACTATAACAAGGAACTATCAATTATAAAGCAAATATCAATTGCAAATAACTATAACACAAACATCGTAGATTCTCTATTAAAGAAAATAAACTATCAGAACAGTTTAAATTTAGTATACCCCAAGATTAAAGGAGACAATCAAAAATATAAAACCATAACATTCATAGGACAGCCAACAAATTACATTTCACCCTTACTACGCAAAAATAATTGTAAATTAGCTTATAGAACTAACAATAATTTAAGTAAGTACATTAAGAATAATAAAGATAAAACAGACAGGTCACACAAATCCGGTATTTATAAATTAAATTGCAATAGCTGTGAAATGTATTATATAGGTAAAACATCTAGAAATTTCGAAATGAGGATTAATGAACATAAAAGATCGTACAACAACAATAAAACAGATTCTAATTATGCTAACCATCTTATTACTAAAAATCATGATTTCGATGAAAATTTCAAAATCCTACATACAGAAAATAATAAACAAAAACTAACATTTTTAGAAATACTAGAAATTAATAAGTCAAAAAATACCAAAACTTTAATAAATGAACAAACAGATTTAAGCAACTCCCCATTTTTAAATTTATTTCCATCTCCTACCCTTACAACTAGTATATAAGTCTATTTTGCTGTAAATTATGCTAAGTAACAAATAACTTCCGAAGAAGCCAAAGTTTGGCGAAACAATTGTCAAGTGCAATAAACAACAATTGAAATTTAATATAAGCGTTTTATTTAAAGTAGTGAACATGAATTTCAATCAAGTATCAGTAGACTCAATCAAATATAAAAAAAATAAAAAAATAAATTAGTGATGATTGTTGTGTACATTTCACCTAATAAAAAAATGAATGATATTTCATTTTTACATGAGAAATTATTTCCGTACAGTCACAGAAGTTCAATAATTTTTAAAACCAATAAAGATAAACTAGGTTCCATTGTTTTTAGCTGGAAATTTTAATGTAAATTTTGCTAAAGATGAATCAATGCCACATTAACTACGTTCCTCCAAAAAGAATTTCAATTGCAAATTAACAACAATCCAAGAGAACCTACTATCAGATACGCAACAACAATAAATGCTGTATTTATTAGATGTCTTGATAAAGTTATGTCCAATACTTTTGTAACATACTTCAGTTATCCTCCACCAATTATCACAATGATGCTGTCAGAGGCAACATCGAATATACGTAACTACTACTAGTACTGAAGTTACTGATTAAAAGAATTGAGTTGTCGCAACTTGAAATAAATTTTTAAATTTTGTCGTTGTCTGTCATGCATATTACTTGTGCAAACTCGATGTTTCACATCTGCCAGGCGTCCCGTGACGGCCCACATTTTTTTTTTTTTTAATTATTTTCGTATTATGAAGGGTATACTCTAAAAGTATCAAAGTTATGCTTTTTTAGGTGGAACCCCTGCATATTATTGCATTTTTTGATTCTCCGATCAAAATAAGTGTCTGTTTTGATAAAGTTTATAATACCTAACCCTTAAGGTTTTCTAAATAATTTGAATTTTATCAAGATCTAGTCTAATTTTCGTGTTTCAAATACTTAAGAATTATTTCAGTCATGTAAGCGGGATTTACAATAAAGTGGAACAGATCCTTTTTTATATCTCAATAATAAACTCGACGTCTTATACAGGGTGTACTAAAGTTAATACTATTTAAAAAAAAATTTAAGGGGTTGCAAGTTGATTATTTTAAATGGAACTCCATATTTATTAATATACCAGGAAAGGTATTTTTTAATTACCTATCTATTGGTATTAAGGTGTTTATAAGCTAAGTCTTCAAGTTTTTACAGGAAACGCTAAATTATTGTTTTTTGTCCCATATGGAGTTTAAATCATATATCAACTAATTAAGTGTAACATAAAACAAATAAAATATTTTTAACAGGTGTTCGAAATGTCGACAATCGATTTCCAGACACTTGGAATTATTTTTTCGAAACTACCACTAACTCTGGACAACATTTATCTGGTAACACGTTAAAACGCGTCTCTTATGCGCATTTTCATATTTTGTGAAGTTGTCGGAGGCGTATTGTAAATAATTCCTTTTATGTATTCCCACAAAGAGAAATCTATTGGGATTAAGTTTGGGGATCTGAGGGGACAATTTTTCAACACACTTCTTTCAATCCACTTATTTGGAAAGTTGGCATATAAAAATTGCCGAATCTCACGATGATAATGAGGCGGAGTTAGCGGTTTCGAAAAAAGAATTTCCAAGTGTCTGGAAATCGATTGTAAGTCCCGCTCATATAACTCAAATGATTCTTAAGTATTTGAAACATGAAAATTAGGTTAGATTTTGATAAAATTCAAATTATTTAAAAAACCTTAAGGTTGAGGTGTTATAAACCTTATCAAAACAAACACTTATTTTGATCGAAGAATCCAAAAATTCAATAATATACAGGCGGTTACATTTAAAAGAACATAACTTTGATACTTTTAGGGCATTTGAAACACCCTGTATAATAAGAAAATAATTTTAAAAAGTAACTATAATAGATCTTCATATAACCCAAAAGTTAAACTTTCTTTAATACAAATTAATTGCAATGTTAGATATTAATATCTGTCAGCGGTTTAATATTTTTTCAGGTCTATTAATGGAAAAAGCTATCTTGCCAAATTTTGTTTATTTTCTTTCTTTTGTAGTTCTTTAAGATGAAAAAAATCACAATTGGTAAAAACAATCTAAATTTAATTGTTAGGTAGGTCATTTCTTTTTGATTAAACTGAATTAATGAAAAATGTTTCATATTCCAACAATGAATGTTAAATTGAATAAAATAATAATTCAAAGGAAAGAATCACAATGTTTCTTTTGGTTAGGCTTTTACAGCAAGATTGGATTTGCAATTAACATCGCTTCTAAGAATGTACTGGGTAACCCATCACCTCCACCACATTTCTAAGAATTATTAAGAATAAAAAGGAAACAGTGTATCATATATAAATTGAATATCAACTGTATAATAATATTTTTAACAAGGTTCCTATTGCCCCATTTAATTAATTATTCAAATTAAGCAAAAATAATGGTTTTTTCAATATTGTTAATCAACTTTTTTTTAAATTAAAATTAACTCTCCCCTTTCCAAAGTATTTTGCGTCACAAACATATTTATTCTTCGTAGTAACGAAGAAAAATGCTATAAAAATTAAAACTAATGGGCGAATTCGGATGGTAGGACACCATCTGAAACATAAAGGGCTTTTCTGACAGAAATATTTGAAGCAGAAATAGAAGTAAGCGTAGAAAGACCCAGATTAGCAACCGAAGATGTGGGATGTAACACCAAAATGTTTTTTTTTTCCTCTTCTATTCCTGTTCAGTCATCCACCTGATAAAATCACGGTACGACGTAAGAGTCGTAGTGAACATTAAAAATAATTTTGAAACTCAAGAAAATCTTTTCTTTTATTAGGTACATTAATTTGATATGGAGGGACAACATATAATTGCCAATTCAGTGGATATGGAATAATAATTTGCAGATTCAATACGAATTTCAATTACTGAATGCACATTACATCTGTTTTGACTTAATTCATTTCATTATTATAGTATTGTAAGCTTTATTAACTTTAGCAACAGTTTTTGTATTAACAGGGTGCGCCATTGAAAACGAGTCAGAGAAAATGGAGCAGGGGGACATTTTTTAATAAGCAAACGACGATCTTATTATTTCCTTCTTTTGTACCTTTATCCAATCCAATTTTAAAAAGTAAATAAGGAAAAGAGGTCCTACAATATATCATCAAAAGGTGTCTTATTTCTAGATAGAACACAAGAAAAAATTGGAAAAAACAATGTTTGCACAAGTAATATGCATGAATGACAATATTAGGACAGGAACTAAATATGGCATAATGCAAAAATCAAATATTACGAATTTTTTCCACAAAATTATGACTATTTATTTAATAAACATTTATTTTTATTAAAAACAAAAATTTAAAATTCAAAAATTTATTTCAAGTTGCGACAACTCAATTCTTTTAATCAGTGACTTCAGTAATAGTTATATTCGATGTTGCCTCTGACAGCATTACTGTGATAATTGGTCGAGGATAACTGAAGTATGTTATAAATGTATTGGACATAACATTATCAAGATATCTAATAAATACACCATCTATTGTTGTTGCATATCTGGTAGTAGGTTCTCTGGGATTGTTGTTAATTTCCAGAAGAAGTTCTTTTTGGAGGAACGTAATTAATGGCATTGATTCATCTTTAGCAAAATTTACATTGAAATCTCCAGCTAAAAACAATGGTACCTAGTTTATCTTTATTGGTTTTAAAAATTATTGAACCTCTGTGTCTGTACGGAAATAATTAGTCATGTAAAAATAAAATATCATTATGTTTTATATTAGGTGAAATGTACACAACAATCATAATTAATTCACTTCCATCTACTAGTTTACTATAGTAAACGACACCGTCGAACCGAGTAGAAAGAGAATCGCACAGGTGCTTGCGCATGGCGACGCTTCGCCACGCCAACAATGCAGTTTACCCGCGGCTATAAATGTTTCACATCAAAATATAACCGTTTGTTTTCACAATATTATATTATATCTACTTTAAAAATTACACCAGTACACTGTTAAAAATTTTCGTAAAATTACAATTGTTTTACAAAATAAAAGATGAGTAAAATTATAAATCAGTGTATGGCAATATAAAATTAAAATACAATTTAAGTAATCTTCCCAGATACATGAGGAAATCTACTAATACAAGTTGCAATTTTACAATCTTTATGTATAAATTCTACACACATTGTGATTTTACTAAACCGTTTATTAGCTTGCAATAGAAAGCATTTCGAATTTACAAACATTGTTTGTAATTTGTTTTATTACAATTTTAAGAAATATTACAAAAAAATGTAATTGAAATTACAATGGATTCAATAAAAGTTTAAAAATCATTTTCTTATTTTTATAATTTTGATTTTAGGATTCCATAGTGTATTGTAATTTTACTAAAAATAAATCTGCTGTAGCAGAACTAAATCATCAAAATTTTTTTTACACATTCTGGAAATGTGATGAATTTTTGAGACACAAAATAAAAATAATCTATAAAAAGAAAAAACTAATTAATAGAAATTCAAAATTAATACATTCATTGAACCACGCTTTCTATGATTATCTATTCACATCATAAGCGAAGCTATTAGAAACGCTCGTGTTGTTATATCTTGTCTTTTTGCATAAAAACGTTAGTTTGATCGGTGGCCGCCAGATGGCGCTGTCGTCCATGTTTGCAGGACACTTGTATTCCAATATTTATGAAGCCAAAGATATCAATCCCAGGTAGTTATTGTGACGTGTTCGGTCACAGAAAACACAATTAACAAAACAAATCAACGAATTTATTTAAGTACTAAAGTTAATTTGACTACACTACAGTTATAAACAAATCTGCACAATTTATTTCACTAAAAGTCTCCTTTAATCGCCGTTCCGGTAGACACTATCTATCGCTCTCTATGAACTCTCTATCGCCACTATGGTTCGCCTGTATCGCCTATCGATCGCTTCCAAACATCAGCTCTCCACTGTCAACTAACTCGGTGTGAGTGTCTCGTCCGCTTTTATAGTCTTCTCAGCCTTTTTCTAGGGTATTCTACAGCCGTCTAGTATTCCAATTGTTTTCCCATTGATCTTTGCTGGTGTTTTCTAGATGTTTCAGGAAAGCCGAGAATATTCCTTATGTAATCAGGGAAGATGTTCATTAATTATGCTCACACCAACTTAATTGGCAAGTACTCGTAACACTGCCCCCTTCTTAGAATTGATCGTCCCGATCAATGTCTTGACCTTTGTAGGGCGCCAGGCGGTCCAAGTGTACAACTTTCATCTTGGCCTTTGGTCCTCTCTGAATACGGTAGACCACGTCATTCAGCCTTCTGACCACAGTGTAAGGTCCTTCCCAGGCTCGCTGTAGCTTCGGTGAGCGTCCTTTCCGACGGACAGGATTGTAAAGCCACACCTGGTCCCCTTCTCTGAATCCTGTGGTGTTGGCTCTCCGGTCGTACCTGGTCTTAATGCGGTCACTCCCTACTTGGATTTTGTTACGAACGGCTCTATGGATGGTATTGAGTCGTTCCTCTAGTTGCTGTGCGTAGTCGGTAGCCGAAAGTCGCCGATCTTCTGGGTGTCAAACCGGATGTCCATCGGTAACTTCAGCTCTCTTCCAAATAAAATGCTGGCTGGTGTTCTGCCGGTGGTCTCATGAACCGCACTTCGATAGGCCAACGGGAACAAAGGTATGTGCTGGTCCCAGTCTGTCTGGTGATCGTTGACAACCATTTTCAAATTGGTTTCCAGCGTCGCGTTAAACCGTTCGACCATTCCGTCAGATTGTGGATGAAATGGAGTGGTCCTAGTTTTCTGTACTCCTAGCAGCTCACAGACTTCCCGGAATACCGTGGATTCGAAGTTCCGTCCCTGGTCAGAGTGGATCTCCATCGGAACTCCATACCGACTGATCCATTGGTTCACCAGCATTCCAGCGACCGTAGTAGCTTCTTGGTTTGGAATTGCGTACACTTCGGGCCATTTGCTAAAATAGTCCATCACTACCAAGATGTACTTATTGCCAGCAGTTGTTGTTGGGAATGGTCCTGCTATGTCCAGAGCTATTCTCTCAAATGGGGCACCAACATTGTACTGTTTCATTCGCCCTCGGCTTCGAGTCTGAGGTCCCTTGGCTGACGCACATGTTGGGCACTTCCTATACCAATTTTCGACATCTCTTCTACACTTTAGCCAATAGAATCGCTCTCGCACCTTCTCCAACGTCTTTGTTACTCCGAAGTGTCCTCCACCAACACCTCCATGGACTTCTGTCAGCACCTCGTTGACTCTGTTCTTCGGGAGAACTACTTGATGTCGAATTTAAGTTCCGTCAGGGCTTTCCCACACTCTTTTTAGTACCCCATTCTCGACGATGAGTGAATCCCATAAGGCCCAATAGCTCTTCGTGATGGTACTCGTACTACTAACATCTGCCCAGGTAGGTCGTGCTATTCCTGCCTTTTATCACCGCAGTATCGGTTTAATATCTTCGTCGGTATCTTGGTCTTTCGCCAGGTCTTCGTTCTGCCAGTGTTCTTCAGGTTCCACCATCGTCTGACAGATCCTTGCCAAGTTCACTGGTTCCTTCTTTTCGGCGGCCATGCAATGTTTTCAGTTCTTCGAGCATGGTCTTCGCGAGAGGGCATCAGAGTAACCATGTTGTTTTCCAGCACGATGCTCGATGCTGAAGTCGAATACTTGTAGCCGCTGTTGATCCGCACGGCGTTCCTCGGCCGGATAGTTTCGCTCTAAATGTCCGTGCTTTCTACTTTCCCAGCACCTTGGTCTTCCTTTATTTTGGCCACAGTCTCGGGAAAAGTGACCGACCTTCCCGCATTCCCAACATTTGGCCGATTCTCTCTTGTCGTTGATGGTAGTCCTCTTGACAGTTTCGACGCATTCTTTGATGAGTCTTGTAACTTCATTCTTGTATTCGTCGTGTTCAACAGCTGTTTGGCTTACACGCACGTGGCCTTTGGAAGCTTGTTTTGCAGCTTCGAATTCTAAGGCGTGCGCCAGTGCGTCACTCGCAGTCTTATGGCGGGCCAAACGGAGAACTTGCTGTAAGTCGGTGTCCCTCACGCCATCGATGAATGTTTGGACTGCTAGCTGGTCTGCGAAGTCCTGCGGAGCGGTAGGATAGGCCAATCTAACTAGACGTTCCACATCGGCCTCGAATTCTTGTAAATTTTCTGATGTCCTCTGGTTGCGACACTTTAGTTGGGTTTGGTACACTTGTTGCAAATGTTTGTCGCCATATCTCATTTCAAGTCGCTCTAGTAGCGCAGAGAAGTCCCGTTGTTGGTGCTCTGGAATACCTTGAAGGACGTCCAATGCTTCTCCTCGCAGAGCTATGACCAGCGCCGTTGCTTTCTCAAAATCGTTCCAGTTGTTTGCTTCTGCCGCTGCCTCGAACTGTCGTTTGTACACAGACCAGCAAACTTTTCCGTCGAAAGTGTGTGGTTTAATTCTAATCGTCTTCGCAGTGTCTTCGGACTTTACTTCACTAGCCGGTTTTGTGTTCTCGAACTTCTGTCTCATCTTCTCTACTTCCTTTTGTACCTCTTCTTTCAACTCATCTCTTAGCTTCTCTTGTCTCGCTTCCAACTCTTGTCGTACTTCTTTTAATTCTTCTTGCACTTCGGTTCTGATTTCCTTCAGCTTTACCCTTAATTGTTCTTGCATCGCTTCAATCTTTTCTTGACCAGCTTCTATTTTATTCTTCAATTCTTCTTGTGCCAATTTCATTTGTTCCTGTCCACATTCCATTCTTTCTTGTCCAGCTTCCATTTTGTTCTTCATTTCTTCCTGGCCTGCCTTCACTTCTTCCTTCATTTCTTCCTGGCCTGCCTTCATTGCCTTCATCATTTCCATTAAAGCCTTTATTTGTTCCTCCATTATTGCCGCTTGTTTTCTTGTTACTGGCATAAGGCTTCAAAATTCTTCTTCACTTCGGATCTCTCCTACGATCTGTCGCACTAACTTTCTTCGGGAATCTTCAATTCCCTTACTATCCCACTCCTGACACCAAATGTGACGTGTTCGGTCACAGAAAACACAATTAAGAAAACAAATCAACGAATTTATTTAAGTACTAAAGTTAATTTGACTACACTACAGTTATAAACAAGTCTGCACAGTTTATTTCACTAAAAGTCTCCTTTAATCGCCGTTCCGGTAGACACTATCTATCGCTCTCTATGAACTCTCTATCGCCACTATGGTTCGCCTATCGATCGCTTCCAAACATCAGCTGTCCACTGTAAACTAACTCGGTGTGAGTGTCTCGTCCGCTTTTATAGTCTTCTCAGCCTTTTTCTAGGGTATTCTACAGCCGTCTAGTATTCCAATTGTTTTCCCATTGATCTTTGTTGGTGTTTTCTAGATGTTTCAGGAAAGCCGAGAATATTCCTTATGTAATCAGGGAAGATGTTCATTAATTATGCTCACACCAACTTAATTGGCAAGTACTCGTAACATTATTAAATAAAAGCAATTCAACGGTGAGTGTTGATATATCATATGTTGCTTAACTTTTTAAGAATATCTTTCTATACTTTCTTAACATAACTATTAGGTTTAGGCGTATCAATTACAATGTTTTTTCTTGATGGTCCAAAAATGTAATTTTTTTCTTTGATTTGGTCACTCGCGTTTTCTCGACTTCTAAATATACTGAAATTACGAAGTAATTTTAGTATAATTTTATTAACATTACAATATTTGTAAATATTTTTATAATGACTAACTATTAGATCATTGGTAACTGTAGTAAAATTGCTACGATTATTTTGTAATATTCCTAAATTTAGTTGAAATGAATTGTGTAGTATAATGACAATAAATTATACTGAAATTACTAAACATTTTCAGTATAATTTGTTTAACAAAATTACAGTATTTGTATTGTAATATTACTATACAGATTATAGGTAACTAGTAAAATTACTACAAACGTTTTGTAATTTTCCCAAATTTAATTGGAATTAATTGTGTGGTAAATTTACAAAACTGGATTTTACTTTTACTATATCGTGATGCGTTAAAACTTGCAATTGTTTTGAAAAATTACCATAGAAATTTCTAACAGTGTATATATAATACTATACATATACTACTACCAAAATAGAAATTGAACTGTAATTTAACAAAAGTTATAATGAAACATCACATTAGCTCTTTCAATGATCACACCATGAATTTTTGATTTTAAATACAAAAAATCGTCAAAAGGGGAGAAGTTTGATGATTTTGTTGGCTATTCTAAAGCACCTCTTCGATCCATAAATTGGGACGTAGTGTAATTTTTTAAGTTGGATATTTCAAAAGCTGATCGTTATAACCTTCCAATTAATCTTTCACTTTAATGGAAATTCACTTTAATGGAAACGAATCCTTTCGAATAATGTATTGCACACCTTTTCCCAAAGGTTGTATTAACTGTGAAGAGGAAAGGCACAATAATACGATCACAGTTTCTGTATTAAAAGAAGTCTTTTGATCTTTTTTATACAAAAGGTCTCTGGATCGTTTTCAAAGGTCCACCATGAACATATCGTTCTTATTTCCCACTTTTATTGATGCTAACATCTTTATATGTATAATGGTCAATATAATGAAATTACATTAAATTAACATACCTACTTGGTGTGGCATATATAACTATTAAAAAAACAATGGCTTCCAGACACATAATACAACAAAAAGTCTAATAACATTTTACAACCAAAAGATAAATAATTGAACATGCAAACCATTTTGAAATTTGAACCAAACTGTTTTTGTGGTCCGGTGAAAATCAATACACTGACTGACATAGTTCATATGCTTTTCGTCTCAAAGCTGCAACTATTTGCATATCGCCAGGGCCGGCGTCAAATCTATCATATAATTAAAAAGAAAACTCAAAAGTGATAAAACATTTTATTTTCCAAATGCTACCAAAAACCCATGATTTCAATATTAGTCATATGTACCACAACCTGTACATACAAAGTCGATAAATATATAATATAAAAGAGAATATAGGGTCAGGTGGGGTAAATGTGAACGATTTTGAAAGATTGACTTTTTAAGCTTGATGTATCTTGGATGAAGATTAAATTTAGGCAACTATATGATTAATTTAGGTCTTTGTTTGGTTTTTAATGAATATGCAAATTCGGATTTTTTTGCAAAAAAACTTAAGTTTACAATAAATTACCCATTCACTTATTAACGCAGTCGAAAACTTAGGGGTAAATGTGAACAATCATCTTGTTTGTACTGGCTTTATAAAGGTTGTTAATGGGGAAAAAGTGAACAATTCGCTTTCAAACGTGAATTCCAATGAAAATTATATTTATAAAGCCGTGTTCACGAATTACCCCAAAAATTATATAGATATTATATAGAAATATTTTCACTGTTTAACATAAAATATTGCGACACTCTTCCTCTGCTGTTTAGCGCGCTAAAGCATCCAACCGTCAAAAGTCAACACTACAGTCTATGATTCCCATTAGTTGGAATAATCAAGAATCCTATTTCATCGAAATAAAGAGCATGTTTTACAATTACCCCACCTGACCCTATAGGCTGACCGATCATAAAATTATTTTGGAACATTTCGTAGATAATTAACTAACTGAAACTACTATAATATTTTGTATTTTACCTAGTTCCTTTTTGTTTCAGTATCCCAGTCCTGAATGGGACACTGTGACTCCCGAAGCCAAGAATCTCATAAATCAAATGCTCACAGTGAATCCTGGCAAGAGAATCACTGCAGCAGAAGCACTTAAACATCCTTGGATATGCGTAAGTTTTCACTACTTTATTTTTTCCTTTAGTAGTATTGGTAAATTCTTAACCATCAAGGACCGAATTTTTATACCCATCCTAGTCCTAACTATTATCATATTAAAAAAGATCCTAATTATGCATTAATGATGTTTTTTTTTATTTACAGCAAAGGGAACGTGTTGCATCAGTTGTCCATAGACAGGAAACTGTTGACTGTCTCAAGAAATTCAATGCGAGACGTAAACTCAAGGTAGGCTTTGTTATTGCATACTTTGTTGATAAAATGTCCGATTGAAAAATTCAATGTCCTGTTTTTTTTTTTAATTCTAGGGTGCTATACTTACTACTATGTTAGCTACTCGAAATTTTTCAAGTAAGTGTTGTTCATGTCTTGGGGTTGTCGCTGTTGTCATTCTGTTTTGTATTTACGTAAATTTACCAACGCAACGCACTCACCTTTTTGTTGATTTTTAATTTCTCATTTTTTTTCATCCCTAACAAGACAAAATTTCGTTAAAAAGCTGCTACATTTTTTGTTATGGCATCTCTGTTGATTACAACTTCTTTGGACAACTTTTTCTTATCATTACAGTTTGAAATTCCTCAAATTATTGCGGTTGATCATTATTATAAAATTTTAATTATGTACACAAAAATATTTTGATCTCTTGCCATTTTAACGATTTCTTTTGAAAATTTATTTGATTCCATTTATATTAAAGATGTGCAATGTTTTTGTAACAGGTAGTAGTGGTACTTGTAACATATTCGGCTTACTGCGATATCACTCGTAGTGAACCCGCAAGCTTCCAAATATCTTTGGAAAAGGCCGAACAATGTAAACATGGTTACTACCATTTTTATAAACTACGACTATTAGTAACATGTCTATCTTTAAAGAAAGACCGCTACTCTATACCGTACTAAAAACATTTGCTGCCAGAATTTACATTGTCATCTGTTTAAAACGAAACTATTTTAACCTTAGACAAGGAAAGAGAGAGGACTGATAACGCGGCGTCCGGCAGTGTGACCGATCGTCACCAATCTAATGGCGGACAGTTGCGCCAGAGGTGTAACATATGAACATTTACTCTCTTTCGTGCTACTTAAAAAAAATAAAGCAGATATGAAGAAAAAAAGGAATCCCACAACAACAATCTCGCCTGTGACTGAAATTTATTAAAAAAAAAAATAGAATAAATAAGTAATACCAAAAACATTTATCAAACAAAACAAGTAGGAGACTTTACTTATATCATACATGCATATATATTATTAATATAATATAATTACAATACAACTAACATTTAAAATTGTGGAACATTAGTTTTTACAGGAATTTACTTCAATTTTGCATTTAACTGAATTAAATGTTATAATTTAAAGGAATAAGAATTTTTTTTTTGTTTGATGACGTACGTAATAAACATATTATTACTGCTCAAATAAGCAGTGCATTTTTTGTTTTTAATTTAAACGATAAAAACAATTTTATTTCCCATCTTTATGAAAAACAGTTCTTCGGAAGAATTTTGGAGAAAAAAACCCCTTTCAGTGCAAAACAATCGAAGGAATAAAGTCGAGCATGCAGCATGCGCCATATAAACATTATATAATATAATATATAATTCGAACGTGGAATTCCACAAAGGGAATTTTTTTCGTATGTAGGGTTTACTATAAATACACCCAAAAAGGCTTCCGTCGGACCTGCTATCTGATGACGAATATAACGCCAATATTTTATACATAATCAGTAACTACGCCTATGGATAAATTAACGATTATACTGTATGCATAATTTATCAAGCATGAAACATGAATGAAAATCGCTATAATATTTGTTATACGTAATGTCTCTGTGTTAATATTAATGTATTGTAGTCGTCGTTTCATAGACAGCAGCATCGTTTCGTAAATTTGTAAATTTGGGACTAAAATGATTCTGCATTGCACAGAAGCAATTTTTTTCTTAACTGTGAAACGTAACTCCAGGCTGTTTTCTTTCACTGCGACTTTGGCAGCCGTATGTCGAACATCCAACCATTTTATACTAATCACAAAATTCATAAAAAAAACTCTTAACACGTACTTTCTGTCACCAAACCAAATGGGTGACAATTCTTTGTTTGTCACCTTTTTAATGGCGCTCGCTTCGATTTCGGTCACACATCGTTCGTTATCGTAATATCGAACGTTACCAGTCCCCTCTCTTTCCTTGTCTAAGATTTTAACACTCAAAACAAGACTTTCTAGTGTCATATTAAATAACAGTCATTTACAATACAAATTGCTTTCTAGATACAAAAACATTCAACAATCCAACAAATCGGTGGTAAAAGATTATTATTCAATAAATTTTAGTTCTTATGATCACTAATACTTAATGCAAAACTTTTGTTTTTGTCTCTTTGATAAGACTCTTTTTGTTCTCTATTTATTTTTTATGCCTAAAATTTTTGACACATCGTTGATTAATGGACATATTTTATTATGATTTCCTCAATTGGTTATCGATTTCTTCATTGGGCTTTTTATTTACAGCATACACTTTTAACCCCAATCATATTTTTGCTGATGTTTTTTTTTTTTGCTTTTGTACCAGTGTAATTGTTGTTTTTATTTAGATTCAGCATGTAATAGTATTGTCATTGCAAAAATATCGGTAACATTTATGACTACTCAGATGATTACTTATTTATAAAATAAAAGTTTAACAGCGCCCCATCTGCAGTAATTTTAAAATATTTTTTCAATAAATGTCATTAAATGATATAATTAGAAAATAATAATAAAACGACTTTTTGATGCAACGGCTATTATTGATTATACCCTGCGGCGTTTACACAGAGAGTTAAGCCTATTGTCATATTTGATTACCTTCACATTTTCGATATTTTATAAAATATCCTTTATTTATTCATTTTAGTTATTTATCATTCACAAACTTTTATTTTAACCATATTTTTTAATTTTTTGATCAATAATGTGATTTGAATAATCTTGATAACATTGTCATGATAATAAAAAAGTATAATGGAGACAAATTTATATCTTTCATGTTGGTGTAAAACCTGATGGAATTAATAATAACTTAGAAAATTTATTCAATTATAAAAAACTTAGGAAAAAAGCCATTTATTAAATTTCCGCATTACTTAATAGTATACAGGGTTTTTCAAGTTGATTGGGCTATTAGAAGTATATATAGTAGAAGGAATTCAATTCTGAAATTTGGGCTTATTTGGTTATTGTTTATGCTGCATCTTTTAAAAATATTTTCAAGTTCGATTTACATCCGGTTACACTGGAAGTCGATGCCAACTTTGTTATTTTAAATTGAATAGTATATTTTTTACGCTGAATTCGAATAAAACGTGTAAATCTAATGTAAGTTTGATAACCAACATGTACACCTATGACGATCGGTTTCTGAGTTAATTTAATTTATAGAAAAAAAATCGCTACCGCAACACAAATTATAAAAAATCATAACTTCCACAAAATACGACTTAGAATATTGAAATTTTTACTAGTAATAGCTGAATATTAGTGCTACCGCCTTGACAAAATTGAATTAAATAATTTATACAGGGCATTCAACATAAAATTCTAAAGTTTAAAAACTTCAACCACTTCGTTTTTTCAATAGGCACCTACTATTTTTTATTTTTTCAATTGATTCCTTCTTTTATCCTCTTTCGATTTATATGGATACTTCCTTTTTTATTTGAAAATTTTGGAATAATTTTGAATTATTACTTAAAATAGGAAGTATCCATATAAATCGAAAGAGGATAAAAAAAGGAATTGATTGAAAAAATAAAAAATAGTAGGTGCCATTTGAAAAAACGAGGTAATTCGTGTTTGAAGTTTTTAAATTTTAGAATTTTATTTTGAACGCCCTGTATAAATTATTTGAATCAATTTTGTCAAGGCGGTAGCACTAATATTCAGCTATTACTAGTAAAAATTTCAACATTCTAAGTCGTATTTTGTGGAAGTTATGATTTTTTATAATTTGGGTTGCGGTAGCGATTTTTTTTTTTATAAATGAATTTAACTTAGAAACCGATCGTCATAGGTGTACAAGTTGTTTATCAAACTTACCTTAGAATTACACGTTTTATTCGAACTCAGCGTAAAAAATATACCATTCCATTTAAAATAACAAAGTTGGTATCGACTTCCGGTATAACCGGATGTAAATCGAACTTGAAAATATTTTTAAAAGAAGCGGCTTAAACAATAACCAAATGAGCCCAAGTTTCAGAATTTAATTCCTTCTACTAATTCATATACTTCTAATAGCCCATCAACTTGAAAAAAACCCCTTTTACTGTCAGTATTTTAAATAATATTTTTTTTCAGTCTAGAATGTACAATTAAAAAAAAAACGTAACTGATAGAGATCATTAATAAACGCAAAATTAACATTGTCTCCTCTTGGCATTTTCACTAGGTACTTACTCAAAATATACGAAAGGACATTATAACGAAAGTTCGACTCATGCAAAGTAAACTTGAACTGTAATGGTTGGTACCTTAGTTTAGAGTGGAGATTACAACAACAAAATTTCAGAATTCATAAAATTGTGATGTCCTTACCTTTCACATATTGTTTATTTTTTAAACGCAGCTGAGGTATTGGTTGTTGTATAATCAGATACAAATTCTTAATCATACGTATACTACCCACGAAAACGTGTTGTCCACTAAAATAGCAACGGAATTCGTTTTGTCAAGAACACTATTTATCACGATATAGCTGCAATGACTGAGCAAACTAATACACTTGCTCAACGGTTAGATATTATATGGCATGATTATTTTCCCAGATGATATATCTTTTTTGTTATTTTATTTGGAAATGACCTTGCAGCACACTAAAAATGTATTTCTATGAGTGAGCAGAGGGTTATGACGACGGTTGAGTTACAGCTAATTGAGAATAAAAATAAAATATATTTTATGGTAAAAAGAAGCAGTATACAGGGTTTTTCAAGTTGATTGGGTATTAGAAGTATATGAATTAGTAGAAGGAATTCAATTCTGAAACTTGGGCTCATTTGGTAATTGTTTATGCCGCTTCTTTTAAAAATATTTACTTCCGGTTTTACCGGAAGTCGATACCAACTTCGTTATTTTAAATGGAATGGTATATTTTTTACACTGAATTAAAATAAAACGTGTAATTCTAAGGTAAGTTTGATAACCAACTTGTAAACCTATGACGATCGGTTTCTGTGTTAATTTAATTTATAAAAAAAATCGTTACCGCAACCCAAATTATAAAAAATCATAACGTCCACAGAATACGACTCAGACTGTTGAAATTTTTACAATTAATAGTTGAATATTAGTGCTAACGCCTTGACAAAATTGAACTGAATAATTTATACAGGGGGGTTCAAAATAAATTTCTAAAATTTATGAACTTCAAACACGAGCAACTTCGTTTTTTCAAATGGCTTCTACCATTTTTTATTTTTTCAATCGATTACTTTTTTATCCTCTTTCAACCTATATGGATACTTCCTATTGTTTTATTTGAAAATTTTCGAGTAATTTTGAATTGTTACTTAAAATAGCCAATATTTTTCGCATAAAAAGGCGTGCCTTGGAAAAATAACAACTAATGGCAATCAATGCAAAAGGAAGCCAAGTATCGCATTTTCGATTAATTTCTGTTAAAAAAAATAATCAAAAACGAAAACATCAATTGAAGTATTTATTATAAACATTTGTCTCGAACATCTTCCCAACAGAAATTAAGCGATAAAATAGGTTTTACTGTGATTTTGCTTTGATTGTCGTTAGTTGTCAATTGTCCAAGGCACACTCTTATTACGCCAAAATTAATGAAATTATATTTTATAAATTCTAAATTACTCAAATTTTTTTAAATATAACAATAGGAAGTATCCATATAGATCGAAAGAGGATAAAAAAGGGAATCGATTGAAAAAATAAAAAATGGTAGAAGCCATTTGAAAAAACGAAGTTATTCGTGTTTGAAGTTCCTCAACTTTAAAATTTTATTTTGAACGCCCTGTATAAATGATTTAGTTCAATTTTGTCAAGATATTAGCACTCATATTCAGCTATTACTAGTAAAAGTTTCAACAGTCTGAGTCGTATTTTGTGGAAATTATGATTTTTTTATAATTTGGGTGGTAGTAGCGATTTTTTTTTATAAATTAAATTAATTCAGAAACCGATCGTCATAGGTTTACAAGTTGGTTATCGAACTTACCTTAGAATTACACGTTTTATTCGAATTCAGGGTAAAAAATATACCATTTCATTTAATATAACAAAGTTGTTGTCGACTTCCGGTATAACCGGATGTAAATCGAACTTGAAAATAGTTTTAAAAGAAGGGGCATAAACAATAACCAAATGAGCCCAAGTTTCAGAATTGAATTCCTTCTACTAATTCATATACTTCTAATAGCCCATCAACTTGAAAAACCCTGTATAGAGAACCTAACTCACGCTTATCTTTTTGACGTGAAAACGCCCAAAACTGTTTGTTTTGATCTGATTTTCAAGTCTGACTCCTTAATCGAAAAAAATCTTGTCAAGCATTATACTTAGTGATTAACCTCTGTAGATGCCATTCACTATGCTGTCTGTAATTTATTCATTCAACCTTGATCAATGACAATAAGTTGTCGGTTGGAATTCCGTCAGAACTATCTACTGCGTGCTGATGGGAACCAATGAGCTCAAAATTGATATTCACATCTTACAGATACCTAACTGAACCAAAGTTTAATATAAAACCATCTCGGTTCTTTTGATATCGTAGTTTTTGATGAATTTTTGGAACGAATTTCTAAATGGACTATCATCTAGTAGAGAGACCATGGAGCAAAACTAACGTCCCAAAACTATTATATACTAGCTATGCCCGCGACTTCGTCCGCGTGGAATAGTGACTTTCGGCAGCATTTAAAATTTTTTCTTCTATATTTTTATTTTCTGGGCCGTAAGCCTTTTTTGCTGACGTCATTACAGAAAAACTTTCATTCCTTATTTTTACCCCCTTTAGGGTAAAATTCTTACAAACTTTGAATGTGGTATTTATATCTAATCAAAAGCCTAAAAAATAAGTTTCAAGCCTCTAGCTTTATATCTACTTATCTATCTGTACCAAATTCTCATTTAAATCGGTTCAGTAGTTTGGGCGTGATTGCGTAACACACAGACAGACAGAGTTACATTCGCATTTATAATATTATAGATTAATATATTTTAGTTTAATTATAGTTTAAAATAGTTTATATAGCTTAGTATTCACCCACTTTTATTGATCCAAATATACAAAACCTCTACAACTTTTTACACTTAATATTTTAATTTTCTGAGCCGTAAGCTTTTTGGACGACGTCATTACACAAAAACTTTCATCGGCTAGTTTTATCCCCTTTAGGGTATAATTTTTACAAAGTTTGAATGTCATATTTATTTATATCTAATCAAATGCCTAAAAAATAAGTTTCAAGCTTCTATCTTTAAAAATTACGAAATTTCCGCACAAATTTTCCTATTTCAACCCCTTATAACCCTTTTTTCTCATTAAAAAATAGCCTAAGTTCCTTATCTACTGTGGGAATAAGATATTTTCCCGCAGTAAAAAGTAGCCTATGTGTTAGTACAGGGTGTCAGCTAACTCCATGCCAAATTTTATTAAAATCGCTACAGCCGTTTAGACGTGAGGAAGTAACAAACATACACACTCGCACACTCACAAACTTTCGCCTTTATAATATTAGTGTGACTATCATCTTACAATCAGACTACTTATTTCAATACTATGTTATTATAACAGGCGAAAAGAACTCTGTAACGCCGTGTCGAAGGAAGGGTGGTATTCCGTTCTCCTTCTTCATAGCACACGTTATTAATAGATTCTTTGCTTCAACTTTTACTGATATTTTTGCAATAATTTGTAACATTAATTTGTGTAACTGTGTTTTGATGTTGTACAAATATAATTACTTACAATACTAATTGTAAGATATAGGTGCAGTAGAGCTAACGAAGTGACCATGGTCGTAACAATGTACCATACGTATACCTATGTATGTAGAAAAATTGATCAAAGTCGGCATATACTAAACAAAATGTATCGATAATTTCAGATGTGATTTCAGGTCGGAGTATAGTGGTAAAGAAAGGCGATGGATCGCAAGTGAAAGAATCGACAGATAGTTCGACAACCCTCGAAGATGATGACGTCAAAGGTGAGCGTTTAGTTTTTTATTGTCTTTTTCTAGTCTTAACCCCATTTAATAATAATCTAGATCGCGATCTTCCGTGTGTTAAAGCATGGTCCCGCTTCATCCCCAAAATATTTGATACAAGAAGGTTTCCAGCGTATCATATACAGAGTTTTCAAACTTTTTTATATTTTAAATTCCTTGAGGGGCATTGTAACTTGAATGAAATTTTAATTTTTCAAGTTTTCGCTTATTTTACTGGGTATTGAACTAATGACATCATGAACATTTTCCAAATCGTGGCCACACACCAACTTGTTTGTTTCCTGATATTTTCACTGGTCAGGGATTTGAATCTACCAACGTTTCTTTTCTACGTAAATCTCACATGTTTAAAACTTAAAAAAAAAAAAGAAAAAGCAATTCAGTGCTCTGAAGATAGGTTTATGAAAATGAATTTGTCATTCAATGAGCCCTTAATATAATTCCAATCCAGAAAACCACACATGGTATCTTACACAGTAATTAATTAAAATGCCTCTATTCAAATACATATTTGTAAAGTTTTGAAAGTTCTTGGTCAGTAATTTTTTGGAACCAGAAACCACTAAAACTCATCAGTTTATAAGAGGTAGTTTCAAGAAATAATTAACCAAACTAAGGGTGCTCTTATCCATAAAAGTAGGTTTTTGTGTGTATATCGCCAATAACTGACTTCTTTTGCTAACTTTCGTACCTATTTAATACTGACCTTGCAAAGATCTCTACGTGACAAATGAACAAATTAGGTATTGATGAATTTACATAAAAAACGTTTAACAATTTTTTGAAAAATGTACGGACCCTGATCCTGAATATATTCCCATGCACCTTAAATTAAATGAAATGATTAGATTTTCTCAAAATTACATCTTTCAAGACACTTTCACCTCACGTTTTTCATAATTGCGTCATTTAAACCCACAAAAAAAGATAGATTTTTGAAGTCGTGATAGTTTCATCAAAAAAAAAAAAATTTTTTCGTATTTAAGAAACTAAAATTGTCTTCTGTACATATTAAAAAATGGCTTGTTTGAATTCTTAGAATAAAAATAAAAGAAAGGTTTATTTATGACACAAAATTGCGATTTATCAACTGTTAAGGAATTTATTTGACAAGAAATGTCTCATATACAAGCTGCTTCTAATTCGACCCGAACCAATGGATTCTTCTAAACTGTAAAAAATATACTTTGACGATTATTTGGAGTTTTTGATGTGAAGCATCTATAGCCGCGAGTAAACCGGATTGTTGGCGTGGCGAGCATGGCGAACGTGGTGAGCGTGGCGAGTAATGCCGTAGCGACGCCTCGCCATGCGCATGCGACTGTGCGATTGTCTTTCCACTCGGTTCGACGGTGTCGTTTACTAAAGTAAACTAGAAGATGGAAGTGAATTAATTTATGATTGTTGTGTACATTTCACCTAATAAAAAAATTAATGATATTTCATTTTTACATGAGAAATTATTTCCGTACAGTCACAGAGGTTCAATAATTTTTAAAACCAATAAAGATAAACTACCATTGATTTTAGCTGGAGATTTCAATGTAAATTTTGCTAAAGATGAATCAATGCCATTAATTACGTTCCTCCAAAAAGAATTTCAATTGCAAATTAACAACAATCCAAGAGAACCTACTACCAGATTAGCAACAACAATAGATGATGTATTTATTAGATGTCTTGATAATGTTATGTCCAATACTTTTGTAACATACTTCAGTTATCCTCGGCCAATTATCACAGTAATGCTGTCAGAGGCAACATCGAATAATAACTATTACTGAAATCACTGATTAACAAAATTTAGTTTCACATCTGCCAGGCGTCCCGTGACGGCTCACCTTTTTTTTTAGCTTCATACACCACTATCATCAGATTTATAATGCAACATTGCCTATTTACGAAAATATCATCAAATGCAGATATTAACTACGGGCTTGGAATTTTAAATTTTTGTTAGAAAAGTATTTAGTAAGACGACAACAATGCTATGTGATGGCTGACCAATAAATTCCAGGTCTGTACTTAAAATTTGTTGCTGTTGATGATAGTCTCGCAAAGATGACATGTTGCAAGAAAAGTTTGATGGCACCGGTGCATGGAGCTAAAAAACTGCACTTTGAAATATTTCAAGTTAATAAAAAACCAAAAGAACATTTGTATATGACACACTATTGAATACATCATTAGGCAACTTTGCCCTCATTTAACTGTAATCGTTGTTTCTTATACAGATTCCAATGGTACGTATCGAATTTGAATCAGCTGTGTATCAAAAGAAATTCTAACAATTTTCCTACCCAATTACCAGTTTATATTTTTATAGTTTATTAACGAATAGATGTATCACTCCTTTCTGCATCAGTCAATTATGTTACGTTGTAGTACGTACGATTATCATAAAACTGCTCTAATTCGCGTCGTCAATCGTCCGCAAAGAAGGCGTGTCGCAAATCCACGTGAAATGCAAGAGATTATGCTTCTGCGCACTCTTAAATAGACGCCCATAGGTTTTTTTAAGTGACACACAGAGAAAACAATCATGAAAATATTGCTAGAACTCTAGCAAACATGACTAAAAAATCTGTCAATTATATGGACGACCAGACGCTCAAAGAGATTTTACTAGAAATGTCTAGTCAATCTACGTTCGGTGTTGAGACTGAATTCTAGTAAAATTGACTTGATTAGAAAACATTTTTTACAGTTCTTATGACTAATTTTACTAAACTATTCTCATTCTAGTATTTACTGAGAATTCTAGTATTATTTACTAGAAAAAATTTGCTTGACTCATCAACTAATAAAATCATGATTATTTTTCTCCGTGCAGTTACATTACAATTTAACAATTAATTAGAAGGAAAAGACATTGATAAGATCCGCATTTATTGCAGATGCCACACGGCATGTTTCCAAATATAACGAGAAAAGTTAAATGTTCTTGGGTCATTTTTAGTACAAAATTTAAAATATTCTGATTAAGCACATTTTCAATCATTTTTTATTAATTACTTATCAGATATTTTTCATTTTTCATTTCTGTAACATATTAGAAAATACATAGTTATAAATGTTTAGATTGTTTTAGTTACAATAAATTTTCAGTTTTTATTCTCGTATTTTTATACCTGCCAGATACGTATAGATGTTTTCAAATTATCATTTATTGACACGTGTTTTGATGCTCTGTATATGATACTGTCCTAATTTTTTTCATATCGTTTACATTTTTACAGGTGGTCCAATGATTATTTATTTATCGAGGTTAATGAAATATACATTGCTAATGGATTTGCTCAAAGTATCGATAGTTTGAATGCAAACACGCATTTGAATAATTACGTTATTAACTTTTTATCAGGGACGTGATAAGAGCAAATGTTGATTCGTATCGCGCTTTAAATGTTCACTGTTAAATGTTATGCTTTTATTGTATCGACTTCAATTGTAGCACTAATCGTCCATGTATTTTACAGCATTAAAAAAAGAGCAAGCACTAAATTATTACAACAGTACATAATATAAAAAGAGACTAATGTGTATTTATTTTTGTAAAAATCGAAGAGAAGAAAAAAATGAATGGGGTAGTTTTATTAAATTATTTATTGTACTGGACAATTGTTTCGATCTGTAGAGATATTTTCAAGAGTATCTTAGGTATATTAATAACTTATTAATAAGCTAATATAAATCACTAGATATAAGTATATTTATAGCTTATTTGACAACCATTTGGAACTAAAAACGTTTTCCTCCCCATTTATTTTAAATAAGAGCTATAAATAGTGATTTGCATTAGCTTTGATTTTTTTTAAGTTTTAACTCTTGAAAATGATTCCACAAATCGAAACACTTATCGAACACAGTAAATATTTTGGCGAAGCTAATTTTATGATTTTCCTTTTTCGGCTTTTATGAAAAGTGATGTTTCACAAAATGTCCACCCTAGATCGAATATTTCTCGAATCTGTCTTGTGGTCCTTATAAATTATACAAAAAAGGTGAAGGTTCCTAATAATTAAATTTTTTACTAACCCAGCTTGAAAATACCGGTGGTAGAACAGCACCGATTTTAAAAATTCTTCTCTTACTAAATTCCTTAAACCTTAAGCAACATTCATCAACACTAATCCCTGCTGAATAATGAGAAAATCAGGGTAATTCCTCCCATCCAAAGCATTCTAAATAGCAGCGGTAATAAAAAAAATTGAAAATTTCATCTCGACGGATTCTTTTTTTAATAAGCCGGAGAATCTGGAAAAGTGATTGAACTGTAGATTATAAAAATTGTATTTATTAGATTTATTAGACCTTCAGGAATATTAATGAACGCTAACTCCTGCTTTACATAAAAAAATAATAAAATTAGAACCTCCCCCCCAAGCACCTCAAATGGTATCAGTGTTCAAAAGAATTTGAAAATTCAAAATTTCACCTCGAAAATCGTCTCTGGGGGATTTTTATTTAAAACTTATCTACTTTTGGTCCTTAACAGTTTAATATGTACCTACTTACTTACGTCGCTTTGTAAACTGGACGATTCTTAATAAAACGCTATTCCTTTGTTAAGAAAGAAGCAGTTCTATAAAAAAAATTAAATAAATCAATTTTGTAAGGGCATATCTTTTTCGATAAAATTCTTACTCACCAAAAAGTTCTATTAAATAACAAAAGGAGGGTAGCCAATTCCACAATTCCAAAATTAGCTATTTTTGACCCCTCTCCCCCGGTTGTCACGCTGTGTCACACTTTCTGTGGCCCCTCTGTAAATATTTCATCACAAAAACTAAAACCCCTTGTCATATCTTGTCACAGTGAGTAAGACCCTCTTGTATGCCAACGTATTTTATGAACAGCCCCTTAGTAGTAAATTGTAATACCAAAATTAATTTTTCAACGAGATTAATAAATAATTTTAAAAAAAGCTGTTTCCTCATATGCTTTCATGACAAATTTCTTTTTTGTTTTGAGCTCCTGAATTCAGATTTTCTTCAATTAAAATTGAAACATCCTGTGTAATATAATATGGTGAAGGTGCTAAACATCGTTTTTAGTAAAAAAGATTACATGAACACAAGAACTCTTTGTGAAATAAATTAATCACAATAAATATGGTTAAGGAATCAGGGAAGGGACAGAAAGAAGAATTTTCCAATAGGCCCGGCTTTTTTGAAAATTGAATATTCGAACCTTTAACTTTTTATTCTAATTTTTTATTACCAAATTAAAAAAAGAAATAAGCACATATTTCTAAACAAATCGTCGTATCAACTTCCGATATTGAGCTCCATTGTTTAATTTGGCAAAGGAAGACCTTATGGTTCAAATTCAGGAAAACTGAAAATTACGAACTTCTGAATTTTTAATAAGTATGCCTCTTTCTAATTATATAATTAGGTATACAGGAGCTTTATTTTTACTGAACATAACCTAACCTAACCCCTTAGAACTCGATGTTATCTAACTAAACCACTGAAACACAACCTAACCTAACCTGAAGAAATAATATCTAATTATTCCTTTTATATTTCGCTTACTACTTAAATATTTAAATAAAAATAATTTGTCTCTTAAATCACTAAAAATATATTTACCTAAATTGCTATTTAACAACGCAAAATAAGGACTAGTGCTACAATTGTTAATGTTAATTTGTTTCAATCACCGTATTTTGCCTGTATTTGGGCTGAAAAGTGTTCACCATTGCACACACTTTCGTTGTCAAAATCACATAATTGTTTTTTATAATTTTAAAAGTTTCTACCTAATGTAATTTTTACCTTCAATTTCATTTATTGCGATATAATTATAATAAATTGTAAAGACACGTTTCTCTTAAACACGATAAATGATAGGTAGTTATACTAAGTATTTACAATACATTTATTTAATCAATACAAATTGGCCACCACTGAACCTGTGCACATATTTATCTATAATGAATGTTATTGTACGATTTGTATCAAATATTATTTAATTCCATTTCACCCTAACATACCACTGGTTTATTTTATTATGCATTTTCTTAATCATTTTTGTCAAAGTTCTAGACGACTATTTTATCTCACGCACTTTTTTCTTCTTGCATTTCACTTTCAACGTTTTAAATCCGTATTTTGTCTTTGATCATGTCGTTTTTCTCTGTTTCCATAATTTTACTCAAAACTTAACTACTATAAAATCAATCCGACCTCAAATAAAAGGAAAAAGAACAAGAAACTTCTCTGAACTTTTACATCCACCTCCTCAAAAATTAAATTAAACAACACATTTCATGCTGAAGTTTTAAAACTATTATTTTTTCTCAATTTCGAATCATTCATACCATTCATGGCGCTCTAATATTAATTTAAGTATTAAATTGATTTCTAATGTACTTCCTTACTTAAATAAAAGGTGCTTAATTGAAGTTATATAAAATTACATTTTCTTTAGTAGTCTATGCACAGCGTATTTCAGAAAAATCATTATTTGAAAGTAAATTATAAAAAAGAAAAATGTTGTCACTAGTTTACAAATATTTTTACTTATAAATAAAACTTGTATTTATTGGTAAATCTTTTAATCCGTACTGTTCAGTATTTGGATGAAAACTTTACGTGGTTAAACTCATTATGGTCAGTATTTAAACTCAAATTAAGTAATAACCTGATTTAATGTAGCCTAACCTAACCCAGCCCAGCCTAATGTAACATAACCCATAATTATTTCCATTTGTGTGTATTTCTGTCCTCTCATTATATGACCCAGAAATTGGAGCTTTCTCTTTTTTATGGTGTTAACTATTTCACACTCCTTCTGCATCCGGTTCAGCACTTCGGCATTTGTAATTCTATCGGTCCAAGGAATCCGCCACATTCTACGGTAGCACCACATTTCAAAGGCCTGCAGTTTGTCCAGGTGGTTTTTCTTGAGTGTCCAAGCCTCAACTCAACAATACAAAAGCGCTGAAAAAACGTAACAACGAAGCATCCTCATCCTAAGTTCCATGGTTATATTCCGACTCATAAATAAATTTTTCATCTTTATAAATGTTGTTCTGGCTATCTCTACCCTTGTTCTTATCTCTCTTGTTTGATCACCTGTTTGTTCTAACCAAGTCCCTAAATATTTATATATCGGCACATTCTCTATCGTGGTGTTTGCCACTGTCAGGTTCACACGGTTCAGATTCCGCGGTAACTTTGTAACTACCATTAACTTGGTTTTCTTAAAGTTAATTTTTAGTCTGTATTCATTACATCGCTCATTTAATCTTTTCAAAAGGTGCTGCGTGTCTTCAAGATTGCTCGTTAACAAGACGGTATCATCAGCGGTTACTAATAGGTGCCTGTAATACCGATATGCGCATGCGCGCCTTTCTATAGTCATAGCTTCGCGAGACGAATCGTTACGAAATGTGTCGTTTCATGGTCTTGAGATTTTACTCTCATCGCGCCCAAAGAAGTTTCACTTCAAAAAAAGGAATCAGAAATGTTTATATCCCTTCCAGGTCCCTATAAAAGTTATTTAAAGATGCTCCTCCTCTTATCTGTTAAGGGAATTTTTTATTTTTAAGGATATTTTTTTACAAGTATGGATAAATTTTCTAAAAACATACCTTTGATATTATTTATCCGTTTGTTTGATAGAAAGGAAAAATATATCAATTTTAATAACTGAGATATAATTACTCTCCTCTGATCGAATCTTAACTATCCCAATCTCACTTACCTAAGCTAACCTAAAATTAACATTAATTAAAATTACATTTGTGGACATCCAAAATTTCTGTCACGTCCCGCATTCTCGTGGATCTTCATTTTCATCTCATGCACTTCCAATTTTCCAGGAGAAAATTTTGTCATGGTCTACCAATAGTTTAAATTAGTTTCTGAGTGAAAAAATCCAAATCGAGAAATATCCTACTTCTCGTCTATTTCATTTTCTAATTACAATAAGACAATAACTGTTTTCAATATAAATCAATATTTTTCACCTTCTAGCTGTTATCTATTGAGAGAATCCATTTGTTTATAGAAATCGTAGCATTTATGCTTTCCTTTTTTACGACAAATTAGAATTTATTAAAGAATTAATTTCCAGTAAGTTGGAAATTGTTTTAATACCTTCATTTAGTCATAAATGCGTGTAAACTCAGTATGCACCATCCCGGTAGGTGAGCTTATCTTTTGGCAGCCAAAAAACCGCAACATGTTGGTAGTGTTTGCAGGTTGTGCTTGTAATTTTATTTAATATTAAATATTAAGAGAAATTGTCTGAGCTTCAGCAAAATGGACCCACCGCAAAGCTATGGGCCCAGTATTTCCATATGGTGTCCATTGTCAAGCAATTCATACAGGCTGCGCGAACTGGCAATTGGCAATTACCTACATCTACAGTCGGTACAACGAATGTTGCCTTATTTCCATTCCGGCGTTCACTTATATGCTAAATTATGCGAATTGTACCTCCAGGACATATTGGATTTAGAACAAAAGCTCTTACCTGATGAATATGACAAATGACGAAGCAAGGCTTCTTCACCATCAGAAGATCTGACAAGTTCTGGTCTGGTGTATTCACTGATCAGACGATTGAGCAGGTCGTCATGAGATCTCTGAAAGCCCAAGGTGGGCTGTCAGATGGACGAGGCATAACGGACAGTACTCTGGTGACTTGGGTTGTCACAATCCCTACCATCTTAGAAATTTCCGTACAAGTGGAAGACTTCTGTGACGTGACGTATGGTACGTCAGAGCAGCACGTGATACCACCTCTCCATTCTATCGCCAATGGTAGTTGAAGTTTGTCAAGCTCCTTGAAAGGAACACGGCTTTACAGGAGGCTGTCAAAATTTTCCACCATGCAGATGCTGATCCTGAGGCCCTCATTTCAGCAGGTCAACTGTTCCTGGCAGCCCTCTATTCACCTAAGGCCGATGAGACCTCCTTGGACAAACTTCGCCACGCAATCTTCTCCAAATCCCTCATAAAGCCAACTTTCAATCTGGCCTCTCTACCCCCAAAAAATACAGCTGCCGCCTAACATATTCTGCGGGTTTACCTCCAAATCCAGGCCTGGTATGACAGACCAAAGGATCCTCTCAGCTGGGGTTGGAGGAAGACGAACCTTGGCCTGTTCCCCACCATGAACACAAAATATCCAGCTCCAGCTGAAATCTTCAACACAGTGTCCTGCGGATGTACGAAGGGGTGTACAGCGAAGTGCAGCTACCGGAAAGTAGGCTTGAAATGTTCAACAATTTGCTTCAACTGCAAAGGCCAGTCATGCTCGAATTCAGTACCCTTCGAGGATGAGGGTGTGTCCCACATGCCGATCGCCGTATAAGCAGAAATATTTGAGGATAGTTCAAATGGTTTTTATTTGTATTACCTCGAATCCCTACTTAGATTGTTATTTTGGAGAAACATTTCGACAACTTTTGTTTTGGCTTAACTGAATTACCATTTTGCGGTTTTTTGGCTGCCAAAAGATAAGCTCACCTCCTGGGATGGTGCAAACTCAGATTATACGCCGCTAGGACCAAATGAAGGTATTAAAATGATTTCCAGCTTACTGGAAATTAATTCCGCAAAACGCTTTTTTTGGATCTAATTTGACTGGCCTATTAGGAATTATTTATTATTTGTCTATTAGTTTGCTAGAAACAAAAAAACATTAATTTACAATAGTTTAGATACCTACGATCCATTTGTTTATAGGATGTAACGCTTTTGGGTAGAGGTTCCCAAAATCTGTTTTGGAATTCCCTGTTTTGGATAAACCCAATCAAATCTAACCTAATCTAATCTATATCAAACCTAAACTAACCCAGCGTAATTTAATCTAAGCTGGAGACCCAAAATTTCATTCACGTGGAGCTCTATTTTCATGTCATGCACCTACAATTTATGCTTCTTTTGGCATGAACCCCTTGCAGTTTGGAAAAAACATCTAGGGGTTGATAAAAACTACTTTCAGAATGTCTACTTTAAGGAAACAATTTTTCGTTGTCCATCAATAGTACGAGTTTATTATTTCTGAGTTAAAATATCCTTATTATATTCATTGCAGAACTTAACCATCTTTTACATTTCCTACTAACAATAGAACAAATAATTTTTTTTTTCGTCATCTATTTTTAGTAAAACAAAAATTAATACTGCATATTAAACATGTCAGTTGAGACTTATTTTAATTAATCTCAAATAGTTTGGTGACGTTTTAAATGATAGAAAAGAGTAATAAGAGATTTAAAACTTTATGTATCTAGGTAATTGAATTTTCATTTTCATTTGTTATAACTATAACTACATTTGTAAGTAAATAATTTTAACTGGTGACAACATTTTGTTTTGTAGTTAAAACTGCCAAATACGTAAACGCAATGTATACTTTTATTCTTAAGATTACTCAAATGAGATGAAAAAGTCGTGAGAAATAAGATATTCCCAAATTTTGTTCAATTTTAGTAATAAAGGATTTAGGAGATAATGTTCGTTCACTAACATGTCGGTGTAAGGACTAAAAGCTGTGCATTAACTTACAAATATAAATAATGGAGAACTTACTTCCGGATTTATGTACCTACGAAATATTAATTATGTACTAAATTGTTAAAGTACAGCCTTATATCAACCCATTCAATAGCAAATTGTACCCATTGTGTAAATACATTAAACATAATTGTATTTCCAGTTTATAGTAATTTTCTAGGCGCCAATTCACATTCAGGCTAAAGTAAAGTTTAGTATTGAAATTAATTTTGATATTCGTGAAATACATTAAAGTTTTCGTGTAACGTAATTTTTTTATAAATGGGGTAATATTTAGTGTTACTTAAGTTTACTTACTAAATTGATGGTGCAAAAAGACCTTTATCAAGAGTATTGTGTTTACAGGAGGAGTGGGTTATTGTCATTAAGTCATTGCACATTTCAATTTAGGGTTTTTGACTAAGGTCTGTTTTTTGAATCATGATTTTTTAATTTCTAAATTTTCAAATAGTGAAAGCTTTTTTCTTCTCTTTCGTGTGTTTTCTTTTAAGTGAATTTACATCAAGTTTTACAATCAATGTAGAAAAGAAAGTCTTAATAGCAGTATACAGGGTTATTCACGCTATACGGCACGGAATATTATGGCCAAAATATGAAAATTTCAAAAACTTTAACTTTCGGGTTATATAGGACTTTATTATGGCTACCTTTTAAATTATTTTCATATTATACAGGGTGTTCAAAATGCCCTAAAAGTATCAAAGATATGTTTTTTTAAATGGAACCCCCTGTATATTATTGCATTTTTGGATTATTCGATCAAAAAAATAAGGTTTATAACACCTAAACCTTAAGGTTTTTTAAATAATTTGAATTTTATCAAAATCTAAACTAATTTCCACGTTTCAAATACTTAAGAAGTATTCAAGTTATGTAAGCGAAATTTACAGTGAAGTGTAACAATAGATAGTATTTTATATCCTGAATACAATAAACTCGTCATCTTATACATGGTGTCCTAAAATTAATACTACTTAAGTAAGAACTTTAAGGGGTTGTAACTTGATTAATTTAAATGGAATGCCATATTGTTTAACATACCAGAAGATGTATTTTTTAATTACCTATCGATTGGTATTAGGGTGTTATAAGCTAAGTATTCGCGTTTTTTCACAAAACGCTAAATAATTGTTTTATGCGCCATTTGGAGTTTTTTAAATAAAAGTTCCAATGTATCTAGTTGCCTTTGGTGTTTATTGTCAGATGTTAATATTTATTATTGAGGTGTTGCTTATTCAAAATGATTATTTATTCAAAAGAGGAGCGTATTGATATGATTTTTATCCTTGGGGAATGTTATAAGAATTATTTATTGGCTTCTCGAGTTTATGCTCAAAGGTTTCCCGAAAGAAAACATCCTAAGCCAGCCGTTGTTATTAAAACAACTCTTTTGAATAAATTATCATTTTGAATAAGACATTTTCTTCATCTTCAGTGACTGATTTTCTTGTAATGGTTTTTTATAAGTGACATTTCCGCTTTCCTGAATTTGTTTTAATAATCTTTCAACAACGGCTGGCTTAGGATGTTTTCTTTCGGGAAACCTTTGAGCATAAACTCGAGAAGCCAATAAACAATTCTTATAACATTCCCCAAGGATAAAAATCATATCAATACGCTCCTCTTTTGAATAAATTATCATTTTGAATAAGCAACACCTCAATAATAAATAATAAAATGTGACAATAAACACCAAAGGCAACTAGATACATTGGAACTTTTATTTAAAAAACTCCAAATGGCGCATAAAACAATTATTTAGAGTTTCCTGAGAAAACGCGAAGACTTAGCTTATGAACCCCCTAATACCAATCGATAGGTTATTAAAAAATACATCTCCTGAAATGTTAAAAAATACGGCGTTCCATTTAAATTAATCAAATTACAACCCGTTAAAGTTCATACTTAAGTAGTATTAATTTTTGGACACCCTGTATAATCTGACGAGTTTATTCTAATTGGGATATTAAATATTATCTATTGTTACACTTCATTGTAAATTTCGCTTACATAACTTAAATACTTCTTAAGTATTTGAAACGTGAAAATTAGGTTAAATTTTGATAACAATTATTTTGATCGAATAATCAAAAAATGCAATAATATACAGGGGGTTCCATTTAAAAAAAACAACTTTGATACTTTTAGGGCATTTGGAACACCCTGTATAATATGAAAATAATTTTAAAAGGTAACCATAATAGACCCCTATATAACCCAAAAGTTAAAGTTTTTGAAATTTTCATATTTTGGCCATAATATTCCGTGCCGTAGAGCGTGAATAACCCTGTATATTGATGATATTTAAAATTGATTTTTAAATTAATAATGATAAATTTCATTTAGGATCTGAATTTTTAATGTGAACGTAAGCATGATTTTTATTTAAATTCATTTCTTAAGGGTGGTCGCATAATTTTGGTTACTATTTGTTAATCAATATTTTTGATAATCAAAAGAAATTAAAATTTTCGTTTTTAAATAAAAAGGTGGTTCAGTGTATTTTTATAACGAAACATTGTAACAGTTAGTATATTTATACCCTTCAAGCAAGGTATAAAATTAATTTAAAAAAGGGAGTTTCCAAAAAATTAGGATTCTGTTGTGTTTTACCCTGAAAAGGCCAATAAAATTTTAACATTTTACCTTCATTCAGCAAGGCTTCTTTCTCATTTTGGACAGGCAATTTTAAATCACCCTTTCTATGTAAAATAGTATCAGCTTTACATTTAAATTCGTGTGGGTAATAATTAAAAATTTTGACTTGATATAACAATTTTTGTTTCAACAATTTTATGTTAACGTCAAAAATTAATTGCAGGGGTTAAAAAGTAAAGCTTGTTTTTAGAATACGGCAAAAGAATATATATAAACGTTTCTCCCTATGTTGTGGGTATTTTTCAAGGCACATTGCTTATAAGTCAAAAGCAAACAACAATTTTAGAAATTGAATCGAAGAAGCTTTTAATTCTTGCAGATTCATAATAAAGACGACAGTACATATTTAAGTTATAAAACTATTTATTAAACGATTCATTGACCATTTCGCCACATTGTGGCTTCTTCAAATGGATGGATGAAATTTACTGTTTTAGTAAATTCAGTAAATTTACACAGCGTGACGATATCGACATCATGACATTTAATAAGCAATTTTGTAACTTAAATAGGTGCTGTGTTTACTTTTAAGTTAATAATTTTAGAATTTCAAATAACGTTAGACACATTTTTCTTGTTAATCTGTATCAAAAATTTATTGATCAGGCTGTACTTTATTCAGGAATTAGTGTTAATCTAACATAATGGAAATCAGTGAAAAAGAAGTAAGCTCTTTCATACACTTAATTTAACATAATAATGACTAATAGTTTTGTGGAGAGGATGTAGATAATTTATTTGTGTTTTGGGCTCCCCTTAGAAGATAAGAAAGGGGGAGTGGATCGCTGCTCAACCGTTATAGCCAAAGATTCTGAAGGTAAAACACCACTCACACACTTTCACTGCAACTTAATGTAACATCAGCGCAGTTATAATGAAATTTTTACATTAACAAACACTATGAAGTACTTACGTAAGTTGTAAATTAAAAATAAAATTTTAATTACTCCAAATAAATATCTTTTATTGTGTGATATTGTATTAGCTTTCCTTTTCAAATACTTATTTTGTTTTTTGTGTAATGAGTAGATTAAATCAGAAATTAATAAAATTGTAGATAGTGTTAATTTTTTGTCAGTTACATATTTTATGTATCGTACAGTAACAATGTGGACACTGTTACTGTAAATTTCACAACTAACTGCGCTATTGTTATATCTAACAAAAATATTGATATTTATTATTATTTCTATTATACTAACACATTTTACTAATATTACACTTTCTGCATATATTTTGCGCCTCTAACAAAGCAACACGATTCGTTAACATGTTTCATTGCTGTGTTTTGAAACCAAATAAAGTAACGAAAAAAAAAGCGAAGCTATAGCATGTTTCGATATTTTATGTACTATACAATGTATACCTGTTATATATTTCAATTTTTGCTTATTTAAAAACATGAGACGACATTGTAAGTTTGAATTTGTTTAACCAAGTAAAAACAAAAGGTAAACTTTTAATAATTATTGCATGACTTTATAAACTTGCTTAAATATGGTTTTACAAAATGGCATTTGAAATAACAAATCATAGAAAATGATAAGATTTTATAATAATACTAGCAGCAATACCCGGCGTTGCCCGAGTAAGAATAAATATATTACACGTTTATGGAATATTCTAGAATATTCGCGAATTTAGAACTATCCAGAACATCCCATAATAATTCAAAACATTTTCTAACCTTTTTTAACATTCTGAAACATTCTTGAATGATCTTCAAGATTCTGGAACATTCTTGAACATTACCAAATCATTCTGAAATGTTATAATAAAACATTCTTTTACTTCTTAGAACATATTTGAACTCCCTGTAACATTCTAAAAAAATCTGCTTCATTCTCATCCCCACTCCGTGCTGTTTGCTGGGTGAGTAGTGACATCAGTAGACGCCTGGCGGGGATGACTAATCGATTGATAATAATTGATCAGTTATTGACCACTGAAAGTTGAAGATTATTACAGTACTAGAATCGCTATTAAAAAATAAGGGTTGGTGGTAGAAGGGTGAAAATTAAGGGTTGTATGTATTTTTTAATGGCATTATATGTGAAGTAACTAAAAATTTAAGGTTTTCGGAATTTTTCCTTTATATGTGCTACAAAACATTGCTTCATGCCAAATTTCAAGATTCTAAATCGACTGGAAGTACCCTTTAGGTTTTGATTCCCTTGCGAGTAGTTGCGAGTTTGAAAATATGCGGTTTAAATTGCTGTTTCTTTTGATTGCGTTGACATAGAAGTTTGATTTTTTGCAGCTTAAAGGTATTGTAGACCTGAGTATTTGATATGAATTTTGAATTTAATACCTCTACGCGTTCATGAGGAAAGGGGTAGTAACTTTAAAATTATTAAAAATATTTTTATTATATGATGTAACTAAAAATTTACGGTTTTCGCAATTTTTCCTTTATCTGTGCTATAAGACGTTGCTTCGTACCAAATTTCAAGATTCTGAGTTCACGGGAAGTACCCTGTAGGTTTTGATTCGAAAATTTGCGGAAATTTGCGGCATAAACGGCTGTATCTTTTGATTGCGTTTGGCTTAGAAGTTTCATTTTTTCACAGCTCCAAGGGACAATAGACCTGAGTATTTGGTATACATTTTAGCTTGATACCTCCACGCGTTCCTGAGTAAAAGGGTTTTGACAGACGGACGGACGGACGGACACACGAAGTGATCCTATAAGGGTTCCACTTTTTCCTTTTGAGACGCGGAACCCTAAAAAGTTAGGGTGGACAACCCTTATCACTTAGGGGTATGAAAAATAGATAGTAGCCGATTCTCAGACCTATTGAAAATGCATATAAAATTTTATAAAAAAGGTCAAGCCGTTTCGGAGGAGTATGGTAACTAACATTGTGACACGAGAATTTTATATATTAGATATTAATAAGTAGGAACAAAAGTGCCAATATAACATTTGATAAATTTTATTAATGAGTAACAAATTCTAAGAAGTAAATTATCAAAAATAACCCCAACAAATTTTTTTTATTGTTTTGTGTAGTCCTTCACATTTATTTCAAAAACTGTTTCAGACTAGTTACAATGATTCAATGGAATAATAATATTCAAATTACACGAAATGTAATATTAGTCATCTCGAAAAATAAATTAATAAACTCTTAATTATTTTATATAATTAAGCTTTAATTTCTCCACTGTTTGTATCATGATATGATATGATACCTCCACTCTAACCATTACCCATTACCAAGAAAATTTTTTTTGATTTTGTTGCTTCATGCGTCAATAATACATTTTTTATTAAAGTATGAGTAGAACATCAGGCATAAGACGTAAAATGACAATTTACAAAAGTTGAAATTAGCTCTTTCAAGAAATAATTAATAATTTGTAGCCCATTTTAAATAAATTAGACTTTCATGTATTATGGAACTGTCTTTTCAATATACAAAAAGAAAAATTAATGGAATATGAGCTTATAATGAGGGAAAGAGGTCCAACAAAATCTTATTAAATCTCATTCTTTAAAAATCTAACGTCAACTTTTTAGTAAAAGAATTATTTATTGTAACATCACTAAAGAAGAGGGAGGGGTCCAAAAAAACAAATGCTCATGTAACCAATGGACGTCCCCTTATACCTTTTTTGATATTTAGTGGAAAATATTAAGGTTTCATATTTTTCAGTGAAGAAATCAGTAATTACGTGTACAGCTCGTCATTTTCAGAATAAAATATGAATTTTATTTTCATTGCCACTTTTGTTTACTCTTAAATTGCATTGCGGTTTAAATTAAAAACTCATTGTAAAGTAGATCTACCAAACGGAAATGGAAAACGGATTCCGCCACATCTAAGGGAAAGGGAGGGTTCGAAATAAATCGAAAATATATCTTTTATACTGACTTTTTGAATTAATCTGTATTAAAATTCTCGTTCATTATTAAAGAAAAGTTAAACGGTTAAATAGCCTCAGGGATATAAATGCAAACAACTTTAGTTCGAAAATTGTGTTGTTTCTTCATCCCCCTCTCATCTTTAACCGTAATCCATATTTTAGGAAGCGCACTAGCCTCGAGAAATTATCCCTGTCGGTGGCAGACTACAAACTCTGTATAATAGGTAGTTGGTTCTTTTTTTTATTGGGAAAATTTGCTAGAAGGATTTAAGTTTTAATTAATTAATTCGTCAATGCGTTATAAACCAAAAGATAAGAGAGCTTGGGCATAGAAAATATGAGGAACATTTTCTTTGGTAGACATAAACAATAAGAGAGTAAATATTACCTTTTTTATTTTGATCTTATGTCGCAATATTTTTTAGCCCCTTAATATGCAAATATCCATAAGTTATGGTAGTCTACTAACTGTGGTATAAAAACAGCAAACGCCACCCCATACCTATTTTATCGCAATTAGATACTTGTAAGGTGCTACTGTAGTGCTCATTTATCATTTTCATAAAGTGTAAAATCATAGATCATCTTTTATTTGAAAACTAGTTATTGCATAAAATTAATATTAATTACCGTGTGAATAAAACCTGATTGTTAATACCAAAACCCCATAAAACCTCGTATTAATATTATTTTGATAATAATTAATTTTCAAAGATTTAGGTGATGGAAAGCCTTTCTATACTTTATGAAAATAAATGAGGATTAGGAACACTGTTATAAATGTACCTAAGTGTGATCAAATAAGCATTTTAGGGTGGTTTTTGCTGTATAAAAAATTAGTCCGTTTTTGCTTTTAGGTCTCAAATGATACCTTTTTTAAAATATCCTATACCTTAAATATGTCTGTTGATCCTAAAAATAGCCAGTCCTCTACCTCCCACAAAGTATCCTATTATTCCTTAAGGAAATATGTATTAAAAGGGACTAATAGTTCCCAGATCTTACACAAGCAATCTTAGGCGTATTGAAAATAGGTATATGAAACCGCTTCTGGTCTTGATTATTTATTGATTAGTTTAATATTAGTGATATTTAAACCAAGAAAAAACAAACATCCGCAAAATTTAAAAAAAGTATAGGTTTTATAAAATTTTCGAACTAATTCAAATAGGTCCAGGTGGGGTAATTGTAAAAGCGGTGTAATTGTAAACAGGCTTTTTATTTCAATGAAATAGGACTCTTGATTATTCCAACTAATGGGAATTATATACTGTGGTGTTGACTTTTGACGGTTGGATGCTTTAGCGCGTTAAACAGCAGAAGAAGAGTGTTGCAATATTCTATGTTAAACGAAAAAGGCGAATTGTTCACATTTACCCCTAAGTTTTCGACTGCGTTAATAAGTGAAGGGGTAATTGTAAACTTAAGTTTTTTTGCAAAAAAATCCGAATTTGCATATTTAACAACAGAAATTCACTTAAAACCAAACAAGGACCTAAATTAATGATATAGTCACCTAAATTTAATCTTCATCTATGATACATCGAACTTCGTAAGTCAAACTTCCAAAATCGTTCACAATTCCACCTTGACCCTACTCAAAAGTGATTTTTCACATTTTGGGCATTGATTTGCGTACTTTAATTCGTTTTTCACGTTGTGAAATATTTTACTTTTTTTTTATTATATTTTCATGAAAGTCATATAATTAATTATCTTCATATTTTCAGTCTGTATTACACACATCAGTGAAACGATTATTAAGTCCTTTTATTTCCAATTCTAATTTCGATATGCTACAATCTGATCAAACACATATACAGGGTTATTCACGCTATACGGCACGGAATATTATGGCCAAAATATGAAAATTTCAAAAACTTTAACTTTTGGGCTATATAGGGGCTATTATGGTTACCTTTTAAAATTATTTTCATATTATACAGGGTGTTCAAAATGCCCTAAAAGTATCAAAGTTATGTTTTTTTAAATGGAACCCCTGTATATTATTGCATTTTTGGATTCTTCGATCAAAATAAGTGTTTGTTTTGATAAGGTTTATAACACCGAAACCTTAGGGTTTTTTAAATAATTTGAATTTTATCAAAATCTAACCTAATTTTTATGTATCAAATACTTAAGAAGTATTTAAGTTATGTAAGCGAAATTTACAATGAAGTGTAACAATAGATCATATTTTATATCGCAGTTATAATAAACTCGTCATCTTATACTGGGTGTCCAAAAATTAATACTACTTAAGTATGAACTTTAAGGGGTTGTAACTTGATTAATTCAAATGGAACGCCATATTTTTTTTTACATTTCAGGAGATGTATTTTTTAATTACCTATCGATTGGTATTAGGGTGTTTATAAGCTAAGTATTCGCGTTTTTTCACAAAACGCTAAATAATTGTTTTATGCGCCATTTGGAGTTTTTTAAATAAAAGTTCCAATGTATCTGGCTGCCTTTGGTGTTTATTGTCACATTTTATTATTTATTATTGAGATGTTGCTTATTCAAAATGATAATTTATTCAAAAGAGGAGCGTATTGATATGATTTTTATCCTTGGGGAATGTTATAAGAATTGTTTATTGGCTTCTCGAGTTTATGCTCAAAGGCTTCCCGAAAGAAAACATCCTAAGCCAGCCGTTTTTAAAAGATTATTAAAACAACTTCAGGAAAGCGAAAATGTCACTTATAAAAACCCATTACAAGAAAATCAGTCACTGAAGATGAAGAAAATGTCTTTATGGTAGTCGAATTAGTTATCGAAAATCCCAATATTAGTCAAAATCAGATTTCCAAAAATACATAACATAAGCCAATCAAGTATTTCGAGAATTCTTTAAAAAACACGGTTTTTATCCTCATAAAGTCCAGCTTTGTCAAGAACTTTATGGAAATGATTTTGATAACCGAACTGAATTTTGCATGTGGGTTCTGGATAGTGTCAAAAAATGAAAATTTTTTCGATGGAGTGTAAACAATTCTTATAACATTCCCCAAGGATGAAAATTAATCAATACGCTCCCCTTTTGAATAAATTATCATTTTCAATAAGCAACACCTCTATAATAAATAATAAAATCTGACAATAAACACCAAAGGCAACTAGATACATTGGAACTTTTATTTAAAAAACTCCAAGTGGCGCATAAAACAATTATTTAGAGTTTCCTGAGAAAACGCGCAGACTTGGCTTATGAACACTCTTATACCAATCGATGGGTAATTAAAAAATACATCTTCTGGTATGTTAAAAAATATGGCGTTCCATTTAAATTAATCAATTACAACCCCTTAAAGTTCATACTTAAGTAGTATTAATTTTTGGGCACCCAGTATAAGATGACGAGTTTATTAGAATTGAGATATAAAATATGATCTATTGTTACACTTCGTTGTAAATTTCGCTTACATAACTTAAATACTTCTTAAGTATTTGATACATAAAAATTAGGTTAAATTTTGATAAAATTCAAATTATTTAAAAAACCCTAAGGTTTCGGTGTTATAAACCTTATCAAAACAAACACTTGTTTTGATCGACATACAACAAATAAACTCACGTAATTGTAATCACTAAAAAAATATTTTGTATCCTTCTAAATCTTTATTTGCACTTATAGTTGTGACCTATTAAGAGGCCTTGCGACCGTCGACACGATAGATAGACAGATTAATGTCTGACGCTCATTTTTCATGAGATGAGTCCTACATTTACGAGCCAAATAGTATTTTTAATACTAAAGTTTTGAACATAAGATCGTCTGGCATTCATTTTCTTACAATTTAAGTCTGTCAAAACTCATTGCTCTTATCGGAATCCGTTCTCAGTTTTTCCATAGGTACTCATCTCCTCCAAGCTCGCAGTCTATTGCAGTAGATTTATTAAGATTTAGATTGTTCTCTGAAATTGACTCCGCATTATATCAAATTTTCTCAAAGCTGTCAATTTTCATTTTTGAACGAACTGTCTCAGCTTTAATGCCGACTTCAAAGAACATGTCGTAAACTTCATTTTAATTTTGTAGGCAATGACGACTCACATTTTCAGTAAAAACTACATTGATATCGTGGGGTGAGGATAAAAGTCGACAGACAGCAACACTTTTTCCACTGAAAATGTCAATTGCAGTTACTGACAAGTCTAAACTGGGTATCATTTTGACCTGTGGTCAGTCAGTTCAAATCTCAATTGTGCTATTAGTTCCAGTTCTTCGTTAAAGACTACATTCTCATAAATAACCGTTAATTTCTTAGCTGTTATAAATTAAACCATAATACTTGCAATATTAGTGTAACGCTAATTAATTGCCAATATTACTTCAATAATATAATCTTCGATAAATGGCATTGCTCTTGAGGGCCTTGGTTCATCCTAGCTTAATACAATCGATAAACTAGATGATGGTGGAATTGCCTTTGGGGTTTTTGTATTAGATAGCTTTAAAAATCGTCATCAAATAAGTATATAAAATTCTCGTGTCACTATGTTACTTACAATACTCCTCCGAAACGGCTTGACCGATTTTTATAAGATTTTATATGCATATTCAATAGGTCTGAGAATCGGGAACTATCTATTTTTCATACCCTTAAGTGATAAGGGTTGTCCACCCCTAACTTTTTTATTTTTTGGACAAATTTTTTTTTAATTTTGTATGATTTGACTATAAAAAATACATATAACCCTTAATTTTTATCCTTCTACCACCAACCCCCATTTTTTAATAGCGATATTAGTACTGTAATAATCTTCAACTCTTAGTGGTCGATAACTGATCAATTATTATCAATCGATTAGTCATCCCCGCCAGGCGTCTACTGATGTCACTACTCACCCAGCAAACAGCATGGAGTGGGGGTGAGAATGAAGCAGATTTTTGTAAAATGTTTTCTTATTATTACATTTCAAAATGATTTGGCAATGTTCAAGAATGTTCCAGAATCTTGAAGATCATTTAAGAATGTTCCAGTGTTAAAACAAGTTAAACAATGTTTCGAATCATTACTGGATGTTCTGGATAGTTCTAAATTCGCGAATATTCTAGAATGTTCCATCAAACGTGTGATATATTCTTACCCGAGCAACGGCGGGTATTGCTGCTAGTAGGGATATAAAAATTAGTAAAGATGAAAAGATGATAAAAACTACTATTTCAAATGCCTTTTTGTATTACCAAAAGAAAAATCTTGAGCGTGAACATGTACATAAGCACTATGTTTAAGTGTTTCTTTAAATATATATCTATATATATACTTTTTCGCATTAGATACTAAAAGGTGTGTACATAAAAAGAAAAACAAGTCACAATATTTCACAACTTAAAGACAGTTATGGTAGCAAACTAATCAATTGTTTTGAATCCTTTAATAAAAATAATTAGATATCTACTCTATGTCAGAAGGTGAGATTATATTTGTGAAATATGTTACATGTTTTTATTTTTTGCAAATATATGTATTAAATTACTTTTCTTTCTTTTCACTTTTGTGCATGGCAATTGGTGTGCGCTTTCTCTCTTTCTTTCTCTCTCTTGGTGCTTCTAGATGGACGACTGTTGCATGACGTTGACCATTCCGATGAATGGAGTGACACTGCTTCTTTTAAATATAAAAGTCTTCGAAAAGGCAAATCAGGTTCGTTTCGTGCATCTATGCTAACAAATTTGTAGATGCCACTGAAACTCTTATGTTCGTAGATACTTGGGTATCTAAAGACGTATATAATTTATGTAGGTAGCTTTTTATTATTGAGATATTAGGTATCAGTAGCATAAAGAAACTGCAGTAATTGGAGTGGGCAAGTCACATGCTAGAGGTAGTTCTAAATCTCATGAACCATCCACGAAGTATGCAATAATAGCGAGAGGTGGAGGCTAAGAGTTTTACGTATATCTTCACTTTCAAGAGTCTCTGGCTGGGACTTGTCTAGAATCGAGACAAGAGCACCGATGTAAAAATCGAAACAAAGTCAAGAAAATTACGTCGAAAATTTTTGAAAGCAAGAAGTTTTGTCAAGAGTCAGTTTAATAAATGCGTATTTACTTTGGTATTTAGAAAAAAATAATTTCTGTTTAATTAATGCCTAAAGTAATCCGCATCAACCGATAAATTATTGAATTTTTTGGACTCTAAGTAGATTTATATCTTTATCCATAAGTGTTACATATTTTGCTATGTTTTCGTTATTCACAGGATTGTTTTTTTAAACATTAAAATTCACAATATTCCTTTAAGGACGTTCCCAAAAAAATCAAATTTCTTACGATTCCTTTGAAACTTAAAATACACATACTTATAAGTATCCTTTATACGTAGGAATTTTTTTCAATCGTTCTTGCGGTAGTAAATTTCTAAATATTGTGTTTTAATAAATAACAATAATAATTTTCTTACAATTGTTTTAAAAAACTAAGAACTATTAATTAAAGATATAACGAATATCTTTCTGTAAAAAACACTATGACAAGCGGTATTGATTTTGTTATAAAAAATATTAAAAATGAGCCAATTTTTATAACAAGTAAAATATTTATTCGTATTTAATATAAATAAGTAGCATATTAACATCATAAACGTTGAATTAACATAAAATACTAGTAACATATTTTTTTCTCTACATAAACAACACGTACCTATCTCAAGCACAGTAAAAATACAATGCTGCCAGATCTGAAAAACGACGCAATGGAATCATTTTTGTAGTTCTACGCATGTGAGCAGAAGCGAAAAGATGTACTGTATCTGAACTATTTTTTATTGTAGTCATGGTAGTTTACAAATGGCGAATTTTTTAACAAGTTGAGCACAACTGCTCTTTGGGAATGTCCTTAAATCTTAAGATATGTTTCTTTCGGTAACGAGAAATCTCCAAACTCTTGAATAATAACAAGAATTTGTACAAGAAAAAATATTTTCTTGATCTTGATTTTTCAAGTCCAATTAACAATTGTGATTAAAAATACTCTTATTTTTATGGAACTCTAGGGGAGCTTATGCTTAGGTAGGGTAGAGTTAAACCCCTGCACACGCTAAGGCAAATGCTCATAAGATCCTGAAATACCTCTACATTGTAAGTGGCGTTAATGTATAGAAGAAATGAGATGGAAAATACTTATTCCATTTCTATTTTTGTTGTTTCTTTCTATTCACATAACACATTTACATTCGCTTGCCCATTTTATTAAATTATCTATGATCAGTAGATGTACTCACGAAGCTAGACTTTTATTATTTTAGAATTTGTCAATTTTGTACAAAAAATTTTTTTTATGTAAAAATAGATCAGAATTTCAGAGTCGTACCCTTTATAGTTTAATTAAATCTTAATGACATTTTTACTGTGTACAAAAACCTCTACTATCTACAATGAGTGTAAAATGAATATTTTTGCATCCCCTTTAAAAAAATTAATATAGTGAATAGAGAAAATAATTTCATTCAACTAAAAGTATGAAAAAGTGGAATTATACAAAGCCATATTAGTCGCAAGACATTTGACGTTGATACTGTGTAAAAAGCAAAGCAAAACTGTTTATGATACTCTTTCTTAAGGGTTCATAGTTCTGTTACCAAAAATTCATTTTTAGAATATTTAAATAGAAATATTAATTCCTTGACTTATTTTCGAACCAAGTGATGTTTAAAACTTACAATTTATTATAGACCTTTGGTCTTTATTTAACTTCACCTATTGGTGTAAGTTAGTCAGTTAGTAGACTCAGATTTATTTATGTTAAATCCAAAATTTTTAGAACGGGGGTTCACAAACAGTTTTTTGAGCTCGAAGGAAAATTTGGACTCGAAAAATGTACATTTTGGAAGTCAATTTTAATGTTTCTTTGCTTAAATTTATTACTCATACTATTTATTGGCTAAATATCTTGAAATTTAATGCAATTTTTGCACAAATGAAAATTAATAATACTACAAGTATTAAATAAACGGTAAAAAACAAACACTTCGTTAATTTTCACAAATTTAATTATCAACCTCGACAATATTGTTTCGACGAAATTCGCCATTACCAAGAATACAACAAAATTATACTAAAGTTTATAATTAGATCTATTCTAATTTATATCTGGTTTTGGGTTTTCCCCAAATTACACAAGAGAAGGGGTGTACTGTTGCTATACAATTCTGTTTGTAAGTTTACAATGTTTTGTTTATTTATAATCGCATTTCTTATTTCCAAGTTTTCTAGAAGACTTAATTTCTTACTGTTCTGTTGAACATGTAATATGACTGTGTATTACAGTGCTATACATAGGTTGATCAATATCCCCCTCAGTCATAATGATTTCATAATAAAACTAAGAGAGTTGGTGGTGTATTCTATCTAACTATAGCTCTCAACAATGGTTATAAACCCGATATGATAGATATTATGTTAAAACATAAACAGCGTTCTTTTCTAAGAAAACAGATTTACAATAGTCCAATTAATGATAATTTAAATACCAATAACATTTTTTGTTCATTAAACTTTATTAAAAATGTTAGTAACCGAGTAAAAAACAGATTGTCTAAATTTAACCTTTCAATTATAGAAGTTAATAAAAACAATCTCCATTCCTTCTTAGTTAATAATAAATCCAAAATCAACCCCTTAGAAAAGAGCGGTGTTTATAAATTATTTTGTAATAATTGTAACGTTTTTTATATTGGTCAATCAGGCCGATCTATTCAATGTCGTATTACTGAACATGTAAATAGCATAAAAAATTCCAAAACAACCACAGGGATCGCCGAACATTGTATTTTAAATAAACACAATATAAATGTAGACTCGGTTAAACTATTACATTCTGTAAACAAAAGTCAGAAATTAAATTTATCGGAAAACCTTGAAATTAAGAAAGCGGTGTATTAAAATCTACCCTTAGCTAACAACCAAACCGAACTTCTTAGTAACAACACACCACTCTTAATTACAGGTTTTTCCAATAACCTTTCCTATAAATAGATTTTAAAACTTTATTTAACTTAAATACAATTTCATGTATCTTTTTAAATGACGTAACTGTCGAAACAAATTTGTTAAGAAATTTTAAAAATATATTTGTGAATCTTATCCAAAAGTGTTTTTGTATTCATTTCTTATTATATTAAAATAATGATTTCAGTTTAGAAGTTAGGTTATACTATTAAACAGATCGCACAAAACAATGGATATCACACTAAATTAGTAGATCACTTAATCAAACAAAAACTAAAACAAAAAACCCGACAAACTTTATACAATGTAAAAAGCCAAAAACCGGAACATATTTTTGTACCCTTAACAAGTCAAAAAATTAAATCAAAATTGAACAAAAAATCTCTAAATAAGCTTCTCGTAAATAATAAACAAAAATCAGATATTCTTGATAATAGCGGCATATATACAATTTTTTGTAAACAATGCGATGCCTTTATATAGGACAATGTGGTGCTGTTAAAACACGTTTAAATGAACATTTACCATATATAACATTATGTCTAAAAAGAATTGTACAGGGATGTCAGAACATGCTTTTAATTATAACCATTACATAGATGTAGATAACACAGCCATAATACATATTCAACAGAAAAGCAAGAAATTAAGTCTTCTAGAAAACTTAGAAATAAGAAAAGCGATTATAAATAAGCAAAACATTGAAAATTTACAAACAGAATTGTATAGCAATTCTCTTGTGTAATTTGGGGAAAACCCAAAACCAGATATAAATTCTAATAGATAATAGATATTATAAACTTTAGTATAATTTTGTTGTAGTACAATATTGTCGAGATTGATAATAATAATTTGTATTCAATTAGGTATTCTCCTTTTTGAGGCATATACTAACATCAAATGTTAAAAATGTAAAAAATGACATCATTTAATTGGATACGTGTCAAAATAATGTTAATTAAAATTGGAACAGTGATAACTATCGATTTTCGCGCGTTTACCTACAATGTTTCATTTTTGCTCGCGAAGAGTGTAATTAAAAAATCGACTTTTGCAGCCACGGCTGATTAATTTTCTGCAGAAGTTCATTAGAAATGGGTTCATTAAGAGAGCTTGTTCTTCTAAAATTAAACCTCATTAAAAGTTTTTCGAGTTAAACTGAAATTTTCTATTCCCGACGAAGACAATCTTTTGGTGGTGCCAAATACTAGGATGCCTAAAAAGGATGATGAACGATAAGACCCTGATTGTCTCTATCCTATTTGTAATGTTCTATTATAATTAAAGTTTGACATAGATAATATTGAATTGAAAATTTTCACGTACATTTTAGGTTTATCAATTGGTTAGTGTATTTACTGATCTTTTTGAGAAATTTGGCTAAATTTTTCTGTCTATTTATACCGTTGACAAAATTTCAAACAATCAAAAACTACTTTAATAAATCCTTAGTAATCATGAGTGGTAGCTTTTTAATGGCCTTATTGGTCAGTGACCCACGTTATCTACCCTGCAATATGCACCCTTTACTAATAATTGGCACACTTTTGTTATTGTATCATTAGTGAAATTATCAACTTTAAGTAAGAATCCAAAATTTTAAAATAAAGCAATAAAAAAGCATACATATTGATCCAAAAAAATACGAATCCACTGACAAATTAAATATCGTCAAAACTTAAAATTATGAACTTTTAGCTAGTTTGGGTTGCGATTTTTTTTAACATTAAAATAATTCAGAAACTACATTGTCTTTTGTTGAAATTTGTGTTTCATATAACCAGAAGTGTCCTATAGTTGAAATTAGTTCTGCTAAAATGATCATCCTTAATTCCAAATTTTCCAATTTGTAACATCTTTAATTTTTTAACACTCAGTTTGAAGAACCCTGTATAAATATTAAAATCCACTTGATTTACATTATTAATAGTCCTCCTAATACACATTATAAAATGAAAACAGTTTTGTTTTCTTTTAAGATGCACAGTAATCATGTTTTTATCAACAAAATTACTTCTTTATATTGTTAACAATTTATAAATACATAAAATTTTATTTACCTTTTATTTAAATTTTTTAATTAATTTCATACAAATTAACCGTTAAAGGAAAATAAAATTCAATTCTCGCTTTACTAACTGGCCGTTACATTGCTTTACTTAAAAAAGTTTTCGTTAAAAATATAACTAAGTAGGTAATTTTATTTTTTATCAAGTGAAGTATTGGCGAATAAATAAATAAATAAATGATGTAGGATTGTAGCCTAGAAATCCTTTCTGTGTAGATATTACACTTATGTAATTTATTTCTTAAATGAGGTCGTAAATGGAAATATTATGTACTTATAATATGCAAAAAAAGTAGAAATATTTACATGGTTTGCATAATTTTCCCTTTAGAAAAAATAGGCAAATAGAAAAATAGCGAAGTAGTTTAGACGTAGACCACAGAGCCTTATTCATGCGTCTCTACCACAGAGTATGCAATGTACATAATTGGTGTAAAAATATGGATTGTGGTTTTATTTCATAAAAAATTTTACTTATTGAAATTTTTGGTAAATTTTTTTATCAATATATTTTAGAAGCATTTACTATTTGCCTCTCTATAAATACCATTTTTTGCATTTCATTACTTTAAGATTATATTAAATTTTGACTTTGATTAACTCGTTTCATTAATAACCGGTAATGTTAACTAGAAGTTTAGTTTATGATCAATATCTTTTAAAATTAATTATTTTAGTACATTGCAAAACTTTGTCAGAAACGCTGTTTAAATTAGTACCCCGGCTTGTATTTTTTCTACAATATTTTTAGAACGCCTCAAATTATAAATCATAATACTTTTACAATAATTAATAGTTATATCTATATTGTTAGACTGATTTATTTCTGAACGATATTTTTCATCCTCAAAAAAATATTAAAGATAAGCATTACAACGTACTACAACATAGGTAGTAACTAGCTAAAACACGAAACCCAACGTAAGAAGTACTATTCGGTAACAAAGTTACCTTCTTCAGAAACTGAAGTGAACTTAAAGCAAAGGTAACCTACCAGTAATAAATACTATCTAATGAAACTGAAATGTTTAGTGAACCTTAACAAAAGCAAAGTAAATTAAATTAAACTAAAAAAATTTAATCATGTGCATGTCAGTACACGTGAAAGAAGTTAAACTTCTTTGGCGATCACTATACCTTTATAACGAATAAGTAAAGTTTGGTGAAACGAAGAGAGAATACGAGAATTTTCAGGATTTATGTTTTAAAAATGAAAAACACATACATACATCAAATTTTTTTCGCCTCCATTTATTTTTCCAAGTGCTTAAGAAACCGTAAACTATCAATAACTACAAGGAATTAAAATTAATACATAATAATACTCACTCTTAAATAAATATTAATTGTTGTTAAATAAACATTTAATGTAATACACTTACTGTAATATAACTGCTATGAGATGTCGGTCACTAACAGCTGACTGTAATACCGATATGCGCATGCGCGCCTTTCTATTGTCATAGCTTCGCGAGACGAATCGTTACGAAATGTGTCGTTTCATGGCCTTGAGATTTTACTCTCATCGCGCCCAAAGAAGTTTCACTTCAAAAACCTCCAGGCAAATAATTGTTTCTGATTTTCTTAACTAATTTAAGGTTGTAAAATAATCATCCTATAATTTTCTTTAAGGGTATGTTGAGCAACACTGGATTCATTTGTTCTACCGAACCTGATAGTGGTTAAATGTTCCTTAAACCTAACCTGAATAGAGCGTTTATTTTGTCCAACATATTTCTTAATACAGTCTTTACAATCAATTTCATATATCACCGACCTTTTTTAGAAGAGGAAATTTATCCTTTGGGTCACCGAGAAGAGCTTGAAAAAAAATTGGAATTTGAACTATAGGCAATAAAAATACCTTTGAGTCCTCGGGTAAATCTTGGCTAGTGTGACATAGTAATATACTTGGTTTTGCTGGTGTCTATTTGAAAAGTAGAGGATTCAGAATACGAATTTCACTTCTCTTCAAGCTCTTATCGGTAACCCAACAGATAAAATTCCACTTCTAAAAAAGTTGGGGAAATATGAAATTGATTGTAAAAAGACTGTACTTGGAAATATGTTGGACAAAATAAACGCTCTATTTAGGTTAGGTTTAAGGAACATTTAACCTGTATCAGATTCGGTAGAACAAATTAATCCAATGTTGCTCAACATATTCTTATCAAAAATTATAGGATTATTATTCGACAACCTTAAATTAGTTAAGAAAATTTAAAACAATTATTTGCTTGGAGGTTTTTTTTAGTTACTTTGTTTTTGTTAAGGTCCACTAAACATTTCAGTTTCATTAGGTAGTATTTATTATTCGTAAGTTATGTTGGCTTTAAGTTCACTTCACTCTCTGAAAAAGATAACCTTGTTATCGAAAAGTACTTCGGACGTTCGGTTTCATGTTTTGGCGTTGGGGTTTGAGCTATTTAGAACCTTCTTCAACTCCGCCATATTTTCCAGTTATTTAGATAAGCATATCTTGTTTAAATTTTTTCATCATTTATATATTCAAACTACCACCAGGTCTGTATCACCATTCCAAACTTATTGGTTCTCATCAGCATACATTTGGCACCAATCTAGAATTGTATCTTTTGAACACATTGGTAAAATATTAAGTTACGTGCTGTATATCGCCATGTATTGCTATTTGGGCCAACTGAGTTACGCGAAACTTTTTTTAAATATACTTTTTCAAGATTTTGTAGTTTATCAAAACTCTTTTAATCACGTTTAAAACAAAATTTGTCGAGTTCTTTACACATTATTTTTATAATCAAAGCCAACAAAAATTTAAAAAATTTTCTTATTTTTTAAAAAGCAAACTGATGTTTTGGCTTATGTAACAGCTTTGATTAAGGAAAGTAATGGAGATTATTATCATTTTTTAAAAATTATCGTAAATGAGATCAAGTTTCAGGTTGACGCGTCATTTTCTTGAGGGTGAACAAAGAAATTTTCGTCCTAAAATCAATCAGTCTAATGTACCCACTCTTCATGTTACTACAAAGTTCAAACAAAAGTATATCTTAAAATTGACACGTAAAATATAGAAGGGAGAATAATTGATAAATGTGTGAAATGTCATCCATTTCGTAATTCTTTTTTACAGTATTAACTTCATTATGTGGTCACTGTCAAAATGACTACATTACTTAACAAGATTATCATAACAATGTTAATTTATCAAAATCTAATATATTTGTAATACTAATTGTGTATGGATCTTTTTGCATTCGTATTGAAGATCTGAAACGTAATGCACACGTAATTACAATATGATACTTTTTAGGGCAAAAACTATTATACATATATAAGTAAAATTAAGTAGTTTTACAAATAATTTGTCCAAATGAGAAGGAGACAGATAATTTTACAGAAAAACAATACCATTTTTAATAAACCGCCTATAAGTAACTTAACAAATTAATCTGCAAGTTCTTCTGGTATTTGAAAGTATTTTTCTTGTTTACTGTACATGTACCTACGATGTGTACATTGTTGTTGTACAAGTTGTTCGTCTACATACGTTAGCAGTAATTCGGTGGAAATAAAAAAAAATTAAAATAGCATTACTCTGCAAAATCGTAGAATTCTTTTTCTAAATTACTTAGAAAATGACGTCCTTTTCGGTTCTATTTATGGTGTTACCAGATGAAATTTACTTTTTCAACCTCTATTTCTCAAGGTGGGATTCTTTCTTTTATAAAAAATAACTACGTATAATAATAGTTTTTATTGTCTCAATTCCTAGAATACAAATTCTCACTATATTTTGCTCTCCGACCACTTTGAAAAAAAAAACTTTTGTAGGACCCCACAAAACTTAATTACAATCTCTTTTACAATTAAAGGTAGCTATTTTAAGGCATTCTCAGGAACAAAAGGAAACAGTAAGGGACATTAAGGCGATCTAAAATTGATTACATTTTTAAATAATGGGGACTCGTCTGTCCAGCTTTAATGTCTAACTCTATCATGAGAATCTTGATTTTCGAAAATTCTTGTCTTGATCTCATATTTAATCAAGGCAAGGGCACGGTTGCAAAAGTCTAGACTAGTGAAGAGAACCACGTCGACTATTTTCCAGATCAAGAAATTTTGTCAAGAGTCTCGTCATCCTTATACAGTTTAATACGTACATACCTAATATTAAACAAACAAGCAATCCTAATTTTAACAAAAACAAAGTGTTGTGCATGCCACTTAGTAATTAATGAATATCCTTTTAATTAATATGAACTATTACCTAAAACTTTTATTAAATTTCTGCTCCAGTCTATACATGCGCAATGGTATAATTAATCAGCGTTAACCGTCAGATTAGTAAAATCTTCAGGCTCCAAATGGATACTAATCTTTATCAATAAAATAAGTAAAAAGTATTGTGCATATTGTATGGTTTTTGTTATTAATTGGGTTTCTGTTTGAATATTAAACTTTACAGTACAGAAAAAAATGGAAGCGAAACTATTTCTTAATTTTTTACGAATTAATTTCTGAGAAATTCATTCATTGTCAAAACGAAACTATTCCTGGTCAAATTCCTGCAAATGAGCGAATTAATTCCTGATGAAAATATAAAAGATGAAATAATTTCTAGAAATATTTTCTCAATTTTAAAAGACGAAATAATTTGTAGAAATGTTTCCTCAATTTACATAATCAATAAATTTCTAGAAATTCTTGTAAATAGACAAAAACGAATGCATCACTATGACTGTTTGCGATTGAAAGGCCTTTTTAAGCAATATAAAATGGATTGCCCTAGCGGGGGAAAACAATAAAAGAAATAAATTTACAAAAAAATTAACCTAATCTAACCTAACCTAACCCCCCCCCCCCCCGAGAGTAATTCCCGGTGTGTTTTCTTGTTGTGTTATTGTGTTGATATATTAATTGACGAATTTATTTCTCAGGAATATAATATTTATGTAATTAGTAAAACCAGTCACCAAACCGTTTATTAAGCTTAACATGTCATTGTTTTAATTGCAAAGCGAAATAATTTTTGGTTGTTTTGCTTTTTCAAAACGAAACAATTCCTGAGAAATAAATTCGTTTATTCATCCAGAAATTAATTCTCCAGGAATTAATTCGTCCCACAATTCTTTTCAATACATATAAATCAATATCGAGACTCTTGAATGAAGCAGGAAATTGTGACGAAGAAATTGCACAAGACAAAAGAAGTCTTATTGATCTTGATTATCTCCATAGATATGTAGTAATACTCAGTAGTTATTTAAAACTAAAATTGAAAACTGGGAATTAGTGTGCTCTTGCTCCCTAGGTCACTTTAACGTCCCCTAATTTTATCTGAACATTCTAATGTCCCTTGAAAAGCTTCCAACGTCTACAAGAGGAGGACAGCCGTTATGGCCGACTTCGAAATTTTATTTGAAAATACCTAAAATGGATATATTATATTTTGAAAATTGCTGAAGAGTTACTTATTAGTACTGCCGTGTTTTGCACTTTTACCATTCTCTCATATTTCTTATAATAACCTCATATTTTACGTGCAAAACTTAAGATATATATAGTATAACATTTGAACTTTTATAGTAACTTACATATTTAACGGATTAATGCGTTCATAACGAACAAAATGTAGTTACTTTCGATCTTTCAAGTTTCAGACGTGAGAGTTTATTTTGCCGACGTTTTTTGAGCTTTGAAGTCTTCTACATCTTTAGAACTGACAACTGAAATTCTCGGATCTGAGTATCTACAAATGTAATCTTGTGTACAATGCCAGGTTTTGGATTAGTTTTTCGGCTGGTTAGTCAAGCATGGAGATATAGGGAATACTTTGCCATATCGGGTTGCTTTTCTATCCGTTATTTCGCTTTGGGTTTATTTTATAAAATTTTTGAGGCAAACATAGAAAGTTTGGGTACCTAGCGAAGGATAATTGAGTAAAATATTATTAATCTAACTTTCGTTTGATGTTCTTCGACTCAATTGGCAAAAGTTCTTCCAGTTTCTCTTACACTCATTTATAAAATTTTCTACAAAAGCATAGGATCCTGTTTGCTCTTACAATTAGCTTGTGTAAGTCTGGTATTTTGTCAATTTTTTTTTTAATTTTGATAAACAACAGGTTTCCAGAAAAAACATATTGTTGAAAATACACTACAATGTTGTTTCACCGCACAGTGGCATCATTAGGTGATGATTTGACAAATTTGTAATTTATTTTCAACAATATATTTTTCCTTGAAACTTTTGTTTTATTCAAAATTATGGATATGTTTCAACGACTAGAAGATTCTACTCTAAAAAAATTTTTTAAGGTTATTTTTTTGTTGAGTATTAGATTTTTCTGCGATTCCACAGATTGGGAGAACTGTAAGAGTAGTCGAAGAGAATAAAATTTTATTTTTTGTAGTTTTATGTGAATGTTCCATGAATGTTTTTATACAAAGTTGACAATCATTGAACATTGACACCCAGATCCATGAACGTCAGCTTATTAAGTGAATTAAAAAATTCACAAAACGTTGTCAGAAATTTAAACCCAAACGTCTAAAACTAGAGAGATCAATATCGATAAAATATGTAAATAGTATACTTCACACTATACTGCAACGACCATTTCTACATCCAAACTGTAAGAAATATGAAACATTTTAGCTCAAAAAGGACAATTTATCTAAGAGTGTGACAAGAATACAAATGAATAATGATAGGTAGGTACAGGTCATTTTTACTACCAGAATTATTTACGAAAATTAGATTCTTCTATCCACTTGCAAAATCATTACAATACTCGTTATGTAAACTTGCCCCATTCTTTACTAATTACACCTATCACTTGAAATTCTCGTTGCAGCATACGTTCCTGAAGATTGTACAGTAAATAATAAATGAAAAGACTTAGGCTTTCACGGCCGGCGTTTTCAGAAGAAATTGTGAAATCCGGGCTTGATGGCCGTGGTCTAAGATTGTTTGTTCTTCGGTGAGAAGAAGTGTCTTATCCGACGTTTCGCCAACAACTGTGGTTGGTCTCAGCACAACCGCAGCGACGGACATTACGCCCACGCTTCATTCCCTGAGGATGCCAACCACAGTTGTTGGCGAAACGTCTGATAGGAAACTTCTTCGGTGTTCTCACCGAAGAACAAACAATCCTAGACCACGGCCATCAAGCCCGGATTTCACAATTTCTTCTAAATAATAAATATTATACATTAATACACTTATCCTGATAATTTTAAATTCTACAAATGTTGTAGAAAAAATAGCAAAAGTTTAGCATTTTTGCAATGTCGTTAAACAAATTGCAAGATGTCTTTTTATCCAACATTATCTATGTATGATAGTAATTACTAAAATAAGTCCATCAATCAAACCTATTACTAAAAATAAAAAAAGTTTGGACTTACCGTAGATTTAGCAGATTTGTCTACTGAAGTACTCGAAAAATATTCTAAAACTTAAGTAACTCAAAATTTGTTTATTCATCTTCAACTTTCAGCGGCCAACTCTCAGATTGCCTACCGAACGACATAAACTTATTTTCAACAAAATACTTCCTTTTTTAACGAATTCGTGATATGTAGAATTAGTCAGGATATTTAACTCATTGAAATGTTACAAGTTACAACTTTTACTTATTTTTCCTTCTAATCTTTTATTTATAACTTCTACTAAGTAGATTTGTGACTGGTAAATGTAACTAATAGGAGCTCCTAAGAACTTATTGTAAGTAAAAACACAGCAATAGTTTGGTTGTGTGCGATACTGATACTGCTCTATGTATCTATTAGATAAAAGCACGAAATCCAATAACACTGAATGGACAATAACATAATGTATTAGTTCACCTGCAAGAATTAATACGTAGTTACAATATATAATATAAATATGAGAAATTCTGTTAAAATTTTAAAGGCATCCTAGCCTTTTTGTTATAAAAATTTGCAAACAGCATAGCCACAATATTGTGCTTAAAATAGAATTAAAAAGTATCAAGCCTATATTTAAGATTGATGAAATAAATAACAATTATAAATGTAAAAACAGTGCGTACAGACAATAATCAGTTTTTAATGTTTTTCTTTATTTTGAAAGAAGTGCATAGCTAAATAATAATGATTTGCAAAACAAATTTAGATGGTAGAAAAAAATTACTTCACCGTCACGATCCATTATTTTGAGATGTTACTTGGAATTTTCAAACTATACACGGAGAAAACCATCATGAAAATATTGCTACAATTCTAGCAAACATGACTAAAAATCTGTCAATTAAATGGACGACCAGACGCTCAAGGAGACTTTACTAGAAATGTCTAGTCAATCTACGTTCGGTGTTGAGACTGAATTCTAGTAAAATTGACTTGATTAGAAAACATGTTTTACACTTCTTATCACTAATTTTACTAAACTATTCTCATTCTAGTATTTTTTTTCTTAACGATACGATAAAATAATCGAGAGGTAGAGAAAAAAAATCTAGACTTATTTAACTTGATTATTCTAATTCTACTAATTATTAGAAAGAATTAAAAATTGTTTTATACCACCAACTACATTTTATGAGAATTCTAGTATTATTTACTAGAAAAATTTTGCTTGACTCATCAAGTAATAAAATCATGACTATTTTTCTCCGTGCAGATACCCTTTTCCGAAATCTACGAAAATTCAGTTAACCTTATCACCTGAAGCAGCCACAGTGTGGTGAAATTATTTTTTGTAGACCAATAAAGGGATTTACTTAATTTTTTTTATTGTATTTTTCGGCATAAGTTTTCTTCATTTTATGAATGTTCTTAACTTTTTAAACTTATTTTTATTCCGCTTGAAACTCCTTGTGATAATGTCTTCGTACCTCTGCCAGATTTTCATACTATCAATACCATTTTAATAGATAATCGTGGTTCACTTGTTATTTCTCATTAATAACAACCCCAATGAAAAATAAATTGAAAAGTCATAAACCAATAAACAAGACATCTATTTTTTAGACACCCTGTAGCATACAAACAATTTTCAGAATATTCATTCGTTTTTTTCTCTTCTATTTTTGATTTGCTTCACATGAAGACGCCTAAATTGGTCAAGTGTGTACTAAGCTTAGAAAATAAGAAACAAAATTATTTGCACCAGTAAAAATAAAATTAAGATTTTTATTTATGGTACTAACAAAATGGTTTGTTGATTTCCTCAAAAATATCTAAATTACAATTAAGAAATCTTAAATATAGGCTGACAACTACTACGACAAAATCATTTTTAGCATGTATACCTAATGAATCAACTGGTAGATGCCTAGAGTAATTAGTAATTAATTACGGAAAAATAGTACGAGTTAATTAAGTCCTTAGATTACTTGGATGTACTTAATATTAGAACTGATTTGGTGAAATAGGTGCTTAACGAGTCGGCTCAAGTTCAATGAAATTCAGTCGTGAAAGCAAAGCGAGTGGGCTTTTCTCAATTACTGTGACTAACTCGAATTATTTAAATTATAGAACTAAGGATTCCCTGCCCTGAAAAGCCCTTTTCACAACTATCCACAAACTCACAGACAGCAGGTATGCTTTAATTTGACTCGTTTTGTGTTCAGTATGTGTTATTAAACTGGTTATAAAATCTACATTAAGTATATGAATGTCCTTCTTCTTCGTATTACAATAATTATTGTGTACCAAAACACTGGCCAGTCAAATATGAACATATGGACTACTTAATTATTTATTGTAAAGAATATTCTAAGTGTTTGAAAACAGCCAAGCTTAAAACTAAATGAATTTTTCTCATTAGAAGTATCAAAAGCAACTTTACAAATATTAATTAAAAATTAAGAAAGTGCCATTTTTTGTCTACATACACCACTTTACATTCCCTATTTTTATAAATCGATTTCGACTCTCCACAACTTTAAAAACTTTTTCTTCAAGTTGAGTAAGTAGCACAATTTATGTTATTCAGTACTGCTGGTATTTTTTGAAAATATTTTTATACTTGCATGATGTATTAACTACTTAATACACTCTTACCTGGAAAGTCAAAAACAATCCAAATGTAGAACATTATAATTTAAATTAACCAAAATCTGTTGATCAATCTTCAGAGTTGGGACGGGACATTGCCCTTTACTCATAGTTACTTGAACAAAAAGTTACAGTAAAATTAAAAAATCCACAATTGAAATCTTTTTGTTGACTTGCTCAAGAATTTTAATCAAATATGCTTTTTATTGCATGAAAAATATTCTCCCAATGTGCATCGATAAACATAACGAAATAAATACATTTTCAAAAGAAACAAACCGTGCCAAAAAATGGCACCAAACTTAACACACATTTACATTTCCTTTGATTAAAAAGTGTAATTGAAAAAATCCAACAAAAAAGACAAAATTAAATATTTGATTTTATAACATACCTACTAGATATATTGTATTATGTTTTTATATTTTTAATCATGTTTTGGTAATTTGCAACCATTTGGAATTTTCTTAAAACCGAAATTTGACTGGCCTGGTACATAACCCTTTAATAGATTCTCCTTAATTTAAATTGGATAGATGTGGTTACACTTTGTAGGATGTTTTGTTTGCATGACATTATATGGATTATGCTACCCTTTTGCATATTTTTTAATCTACCATAAACCAGTGGTACTTGCAGTGTCTTGCAGTGTTGTGCCCTGTCGAAGTAAACGTAAAGAAATTTCGAAAATGTTTATTAATGAGCAATCGTTTTTTGCAGCAAGGCGACAAGAAATTATTAAAATGACGGAGCAACTTATAGAAGCAATTAATACTGGTGACTTTGAGGCATACACGTAAGTTTTTGCCTTTTAGTGGCTAATAGATACTAATCAGTGGCGGATCCATGGGAGGATGGCTCGGATCCGGACTCCCCCTCCATCCTTCGCTGTTAAAAAACCAAAACTCCTGTTATATTTATAGTTAATACCTAAAGTGTATAGAATTCAATTTTTGTAAACTCCCTTTTTCAAAATTTTGGATCCGCCTCTCCCACTAATCTTACAAAATGAAATAAAATTATTCATGTATCTAATAAAAAGTTCTTAATAACAACAGCAGAAGAAAATGAACAGTGGAGTGTTGCAATATATATATATAGGTATCTACCTACTTAGAAAGTTTCGTTTCATTAGAACTTCTAGTAATTCTTCATTCAGACAGGAGTTCTAATAAAAAAGCGAAACGTTTATCAATAGATAAAAGTACTTATTGTTACAATTGTTACTAAGGTACCTTAAGAATTATTACTAAAAGTGTAGAATGCTCCTCAGTTTTGAAAAATGTTTAATATTAATGGAAAACTTAAGTAATTAATTAGTACAATCGTATAGAAAAAATACAAAGTTTAAAAATTCGATTTATTTCATGTAGGACTTTTTATCAAAGTATCTATTTTTTATGTTTGATATCTATTAAAAAATTAAAAAGGGACCGAGGGGATTGTCCCTTTTACCTTCCTTTCTCGACGGTCCTGCAAGATATCATTTCGATCATCAGTTTATAAACATCCCATTTAGTAAATTTTCTGAGGAGTCTTTATTAAAGATATACTAAGATGTAATTTTAAATTATAATGAGAGATTCTAAAGAAATAGTGAAAAAAAAGTATATTTCTATTTAACTTATAGAAAGATTTGTGATCCACATCTTACTGCATTTGAACCGGAAGCCATGGGCAATCTAGTTGAGGGTATGGATTTCCATAAATTTTACTTTGATAATGGTAAGTATTTTTCTTATTCATTAAATAACTAATACATTTTTTTTTTTAATAATTTTTATATCAATAAAGGGATTTTTTTAATAATTCTATAATTGTTTCGTGTCAATTTTTATTAAACATTCTATTTACAAAATGTCAACTTCTCGAATAACAAATGGTTCAAACTTGTGATATTTTGAAAGAAAAACATTTGATTAGAATCCTTAAGGAATAAAACATGACCAAATTATATTGATAATAAATTTAATTTTGTCAGAAAATTTTACGTAATGAAATCGAGTACCTACCTGTATTATTCAATTTTTAACATGAAAGTATATTTTTTGAAATTGTAAGTATAGGGCATAGGCGTAGCTAGGGAGGGACAGGAGATCCCTCCTCCCTGAACTGCTTACTTTACATTTTATTAATAAAGACGGAATTGAAATATTAATAAAAAGAGACCAAGTACACACACATGGTTTTTGTTCATAAATTATTTCGGCCATTTTCTCTAAATCCTCCAAAATTAATATTATAACTTCTCTTTTTTTCTAAGAGATTTTTAAATCTTTTGTTAATAAAGATTTTAATTGTACGTACCAACTTGGTTTCTTATTAATCTTAAATACTTGTTTTTGTAGAAACAATACATTGTTATTTTGTTTTTAAATGCCCCCTCCCTCTCGACAAAATCCTAGCTACACCTTTGGTATAAGGTATACAGGAACAAAGTTATAACTGTTATTTCTCTTCGGCTTTATTTTTACATTTGGTAACCATAAAATCTCTCTTTTAGTGCTGGGGAAGAATTGTAAAGCTGTAAATACAACAATTTTAAATCCACATGTTCACTTACTGGGAGACGATGCAGCCTGTATAGCTTATGTGAGATTAACTCAGTATATGGACAAGTAAGTTACTTTTTTTTTCTAATGTTTATAAAAGAGATAATTTAACCACAAGTATCTTATTCATGAAATTACTATCTTATACTCTTAAATTTGATATCAACAACGAATGTTTCTTAAAAACTTTACAAAGTTGCAACAAGCATCAAAATTCAGTCTTGCAACCACCACGGTTTTAATACAATTTTAAAAAAGAATCCCAAATAAACTAAGAATGTTTAGAAATCAACAAATTTAATAAATATTTAACAACCTAAAGATTATAGATAACAATATGACAATCAAGTCGATGTAAACTGTTCCATTCGTTATTAAAATTACTTCTTCAAGAGATATGTTAAAACAACTCAACATTCCGAATCCGGCTGCTCTAGTCCAAGCTTTTCTCCAATTTCCTTTGATTATCCAAGCAATTGCACTGATGCAGTAAATATTTCACCCACATTATTTTTCTCCTTCGCTTTGTCTTCATATGGTTCGACTCATCACACTTCCCTTAACTACTGCCCATCAATTTCCACATTTCATCTATTTCTACTGTTCCTTCAAACGATTCTGAGAAGGCATCGACACAATCTCAGCTTTTTATTGCGGATGGTAAGACTTACTGGGAGGCCTGAAAAATATGGAACCCTCCTCAACGTGAAAGAGGGGTCTAAAGATATGTAATAGATGTCTAAAGATCCTCTCCCTATAAATTTTTAGAAATAAGTATTTTTAAATTTTTTTCTGGGGGCCAAAATATTCTGAAATCCGCATTATTTTTCTTTTCTCTTCCCTCTTCATTTCGTCCATTTCATCACGCTGTGTCTAACTACTCCCTATCCATTTTCTCAGTTCATCCATTTTGACAGATCCTCAAAAGGATTCTGAGAAGGCATAAGCATAATTTCAGCTTTTTAACAGAGGTGTCAAAGTGTAGCGGGGGTCGGACGTCGTCTAAATATCATCCCCCAGGAACTTTTTAGTAACAGACACTTCTCAAATCTTTACTTTAAAATTCTGTGTGCCAAACTTTTAAATTAGACCATTCTGGTATGGCAACTGTTATTCCTTGTCACTACCACTGTGATAACTTATCACAAATGAAGAACTAAAGTGAATATCCGATGGGTTACCTCCTTATCAAATATATATTGAGTTCTTATCAAGAATTAATTACTAAAATACCCATCTGAAGAAACCAAAATTTTGCCAGGCAACTATTGCTAAGTGCTCAAACAGGGTAAATGAAAATATAAAAAGAAATTGTTTTCCTTTCATGAATATGTTAATTTTTTTCTAATTAAGGTAATCTATCAGGCTAAGTAAAAAAATCAATCCTGGGGAAAATCATTCTTCTCCCCCTCCCACTACGTTCCTCATCAAATCTGGTGGTAGCCAAGGACTTCTCCTAAAATAATCAAAATCTACCGGGAAATTTTTCTAAATCCCCCTTCTCAGCTAGTTCAAACCTTAAAATTTAAATAGAGAGAATGGGCCGTGCAGTACATCATTCGAAAGGTCTCTTTTTCTAGATACCACACAAAAAAAAATGGAAAATTAAAGATTTATTTTCAAAATATTGATGTTTAACGATTACACTACGTACGTTTCAATTTGTGGGTCGTAGGAGTGGTTTAGAAAGGCTAAACAGGTCCTCAGGCCTCTGCCCTTTGAACTTTGCTTTATGGTACCGATCGAATATATGGAAATTATATGATCACCCTTTCTGCATTAAAGGCAAAATTAAGTTGACATGTTCGAGGGATCTTCCGAAAAACTTTTCTACACAGAAAGTTTTCTGGGTCGTTTTCAATGGCCCACCTTATATAATCAAATCACATTTAAAACAAAAATGACGTATTTTAATTTATGTAATTTGTTTAATTGATCTATCATTTTCCATAATGGAAATGCCAATAATAAACGTTTGTTTGAACAGAATGGGTCAGGCTCATACACATCAATCGGAGGAAAGCCGCGTCTGGCACAAGAAAGACAACAAATGGCAAAATGTACATTTCCACAGGAGCGGAGGCACTGGCGGAGCCGCCTTCGGATTCAGTTCTCATAAATAGGATCACTAGCAATAGGGTTAATATTTTACATATTATTATTATAATGATAGTTTGATTTATTACGACTTCGAACTATTTAAGAGACAAATTGGTCCCTATCCGTAAATAAATAACGTTTGCGCCGGGCGTCGAAATCAAGAAACGAAATTATTGTTTATAACGTTTACATCACGCATATACAGGGTGACTCTTGATAGGTCGGAACATTTTAGTTTAAGGCGCATTTACAAGATCTTTAAATGTCTTTGAAGTTGGCACACAACATTTTAAGCATTTGCATTGCTGACAAACTGCTCTTTTGTTAGAAGGTTAGGTTACGGTTAATGTAGGTTGTCCTAATTTGGACTTAATCTTACATGTTATGTTGGCAGCATTGCAATATTTAAAATTAGCTTCATAGGGGGTGTCGTAAACTTCTCTATAATCTTTTCTTTTTTTATTAAATTTGGAGCGACTTTTTCAGACCACTGTTGTTAAATAATTTACGTGTATTTTTTATTAAATTTTCTTTTCTTAAAATGTTTGAGAACACCCTGTATGTAATACATTTACTACTGTTTTTACTCACCTGAAAACACATCACATACAAATACACACACACATTACACACATTGTTTATATTCGTTTCGGTTTTGACGCCAGATGGATTTTTATGATTTTTTTATTTTTGTACAAAATTCGATTTATTTATTTATTTTAGATAGAGTTTGATTTAAGTGTTCTACAGATGATAATCCGTTGTCAGTTCATATTCCACATTGGGAAGTCATCCGGTTGCCCTTTTGTGCTTTTTCAAAACAATGAAATAACCAATAACAACACTGCGTAATTAAAAATGTAAATAAATAATCAAATAATACCAACTAATGTTCTTCCAAAGAATAGATCAAATATGGAGGAGTACAGTAACGTAACTAAAAATCGAAAAAAACAAATGAATTGCTATATTTATTACAGTATCATTGACGTAGTAATATAGGGACGGAGCATAGACAAGGGGAGGATGGTGCCTAGATATTATTGGCTGTAGTTCTACGACAAGTAGTAGTCAGCAAACCACGGAAATATGCATTAACTGACCTACTACGCATGCACGGGACGAATAGCCAATAGATTTTAGGCACTTGCTACTTCATAGCTTCCTCTTGACTGTCTTCAGCGTGCTAGTTTATGTTCTGTACCTATATTCCTATATCAATAATGTCTGAAAAGAATTTCTTAAGGCAATTACTAAATAGTTAATATATTTACTAATAGTAAATTGGAACAAAAAAAAATATGAAAGCATAAGTGGCAACAGGTCGTTGAACATTTTATTTACATAAGAAACACAAATTAGTTTTCGTGCAATCCACAATTAAACAGAAACATTATATAGACTAGTTCATAATATACATATAAATAAGCATTTTAAGGTTTTTTATTCGGAAGCTTTGGATCTGCTATAATATATATGAAATAAATACAAATAACATAACACTACATTATGAAGAAGAAACAACATTGACCCAGCGGCCATCTTTTTTAGTATCTACCTAATACCTACCTATATACATATAAATAATAAAATTATTAGATTACAGGAGCTTTCAACATATTAGTTGATGACAGGATGTTTTCACAAATCCTTTTTATCACCATATAATATGTATACATACATATATACCTTACCTATAATAGATTCACTGTAATGTTTAATGTCGACTTCAACTCTAACTTGACTTTGAATATTTCAACCTTAATTTTATATTGAGGCATTACTGGAATGAATTACGAAAACAACGTCACTAATTCCAAGTTAAACACTATCGATAAAGAAAAACATTAATTAAGCGTTTATTTATTAATCGAATAGCATACATATAATTTAAATGGAAATCGTTTTTCATTTTGCAGGCCCTTAAAAGAGTTTCATTTTGAACTGAGTCCTCAAAAATTTTTGAATTAAGAAAGAATGTTCGAAATCATAGTAGGAGAAAGGTCGATGTTAAATTTGTACTGCAATGAGTATTTATATCCTTAACTTAATTATCATCTACTTGTAAATTGTTTGAATTTTATACTATTCGAATTGGTTTTTATTACACTTTTGAATACTGCCTTACAAACATACATTAAGGCAAATAAATAATGAACAGGTTTCCGAGTGTGATTTAAATAATACATATAAAATATTGCCAAGGGACTGAGAGGGCACATTGCAGATTTTGCTCTTATAGAGCGTGAATTAATTAATTAATAGTGTTTTTTGCCTGCAAAGTGCGCTCTTGCTTTGTAGATAATATTAGTTTTCTTTTTCCTTAATGTTTTCTCATTTTATGCAAAGTATATTAGGAAATTGGATACGTTTGTGGATAAAAAATTAATTTAACATTTTATTACAAAATGTGAACCAACTTTCAATAAAATTAATAATTGAAATGGATAACCGACTGTTCTGGATTTGTGGAACTCTTTAAATTTTCTCAAATTAATGCAAAAATCCTAATGTTCCACAGTTTTGTTGTAAAATCTGAAACTTTGAAAATATTCTGGAAAGTTCCTAAGTTTCCTCAATGTAACGCCAGACTTAACAGCTAGTAACTATTTAATACAGAAAAATACCTATAGAATCAGAAAATCCTAATTAATTATACACTTTTAATAATAACCAGACTTACATTGACTTCACATTTTGTTATTGAGATGTTAAAATTTTCTTAATATGTATGATTAAATTCGAAAGTTCGTTATGTATCTTTCATTCGAAAACATATTTAATTATGTAATAACAAAACTGTGCAGTTCGTGAGAAATATACAATTTTCCTGTTAGTTGTCTAATAATAATAGTTTTTTCTCGAGTCCGCGATTTCTAAATTCAAATTTGAAAAATAAGAAGAATTTAAATCGCACATATGGCTTATTTAGGACGATAAGACTTTATCGCATTGCATTTTTCAATGTTTTGTATAAATAATAAATCAGTGTTTCATAATGTATGGACATTTAAAGCTCTCTAAGACATAATTATCCAATCAAATTATTATACTGTGAGTGTTATTGGTACTTCTTATTTCTCCTTTACGCCTACGAATCTTCGATCATCGTTAGGTTCCACCCTTTCTTGCACATTCATCAAAAATTAATGGAAAAGAAAAACAAACAATTAGGTTTTATTTCTGTATTTGTTAAAAAATACGTATTGTTCTAAATATGTTACATAACACAAAATACTTGTATAAAACAATTGTTATATAAATAATATTTGTTATTGTTTAGTAATACATACTTAATATGTTTCACTTCTTGTATTTAACCAGCTTCAACTCCAAATAATAGCTTAATTGTTAAGGTGTTTTGTTATAGTAAATTTATTGTTGATTACGAAGGAAAAGTTCTGTAAGTACAATTACACAACAACAATCGTTATTGTTTTATTAATTAATAAAAAAGAAAGGAGAACGCTAGAACTATTAAAATATCTACTTAATTAATTATTGTTGTGTAAAATTTGTACTTTAGCGCTAATTCTCTTTATTAATTAAATTATGTAAATATATAATTTATAGACACCAAATGTTGCTTTGAATAATTACAAAAATAACAGTAATGGATTTTCAATGATGAATGGGCTTGAAATTGATATACGCACTTTCACTTTATTACCCAATCAAAAATTATATTCCTATTGTTAAATATTTTACCAAAGTTTTACCCAGTTTTTTAGTACACTGTAAAGTGGATACAAATAAATTGTTCGTGCTGTGACTATTTTATTTTTAAAACCTGTCCAGTTATTGGTATACAGAAAGAATTCAGGGGATTGTTCTAAAAGGGCACACATACAAAAATATAAAAATTTAAATGCATTAAGTACTATTAATTGAAATATTTTAACTACAATTTATTCCTAATTGCAATTTTTTAACATTTAAAAATCGTAATGATCGATAATGGTTTCCCAAGGTCTTCTTTAAACAAAATAATAAATAATGTTCCAAACACATCATAGTTGTCTAGGATAATCTGGTAAAGTTATAGTGCAGATGCAGTATCAACCCTCAATTTAAAAACATCGTTTTTGTTTCTTAATTAATTAGTAAGTATATCCTTTATGTAGAAATTTAATAAACATTTTGGACAATAATGCAAAAAATAACACCTAACTGAAATAGGTATTTTTTCTTTCCATTTAGCATAAAGTAGGAGTCTAGAGGATGACGTTATCCTCTGGAAAAACTGATGACAATCATATCGTGAAGTGTTTTGCTGAAGAAAGAGTCTGTGCCATAGATTTGTTTAATTTTTTGGAACTATGAGAGTTTGCAGAGCAAGATAGATGGTGAGTGAACTAATTTCAAAGTTAAATTTTAATTTTGGTAATAATGCAAAAAACAACACCTAAATAATTAATCCATTCAATTATAATTAATTTGTAAATTCAAAGTAACACTTATAAAATAGTGAAGATAGAAGTAGATGTTATTTTTTTCTCTCCATTTAGCTTGAAAGAGACGTCTTGAGGGTGACTTTCTCTCTTGGAGAGGAGGATAACAATCACGACGTGAAGTGTTTTGCTAAAGAGATAGTCTGAGCCACGGAATTGGTTCTTTTTGGACACATGAGGAGTTTTTAGGGCAAGTTAGATGGTAAGATAAAATATTTTTTAGGTTTTATGTTTGGTCTGATAAAAATTAAGAAATTTTAAGTTAACATTTATAGATTCAGATAACCCGCCCATTAAAATTTCATGTGCTTCCAAAATTAGGAATTAAGAGTTTTCAATAAATTCCATTCAACTAACATATTATGTATCGATTTTTTGGAACATCTAGTTATAACTATCGGTATACAGGAGGTAGATCGTAACTTCGTTATTGTAAATGGAACGCCCTATTTTGTTTATAGGCAGAGAGAACAAAATGTAGAGTCAGATCTTACGTGGGGTGCGTACAATTTAAAGCTATGCCATTTTCAATTGTAAAATTAGGGATGTTATAATTCGTACAGTTTTCGCAATTTTTTTGTCATGTAAGCCAATAATTTATAAAATTGAATGTTAAAAAGAACACAATTACAAAATAATTATTATGAAACATTTCTTTCTTTGAGGCTAAATATTATAATTGTCCATTAATATTAATAATTATCTACTATAATATTAAATTTAGAAGGTTATAAGAATTTATCCTCTCTAATTTTTTTTTTGAATTTCAAATATTTTGCGTCTGATGTAAATCGTCTACATCGCCGCCAGTCGTCAACTTCAGTAACTTCCATATAATTTCGTTCCCAGTAGCACTTTTAATTGTTTTTCAATGTACAAAAAAATCTTATTGCATTTAATTATCTTGTAAAGTTAAGAATGGGTATAATTCTTTTTTAAATTATTGTTTTAAGTCGTCATTTGCAACAATCAACGACAATTTAGCAAAAGAATGTGATAAACGTTTACATTTTTTAATGTTGGTAATGACGTAGTTCCTTCTTGCTCGCTGTTTATTTGTTATCTAAACTGCCTTCCAGTTTACTGTTGTATTGTAGCGTAAAAGTACGTTTTGTTGCTGCATTAATGTTCGTCTGTGTTTTTGGCAAAATAATTTGGGAAAAATAATGGTACACAAAATTTATATCGCAATCGAAACTAAAATTTAAGTTTAATATGTGGTATGTATTTTTTTACCGGAGTATTACATTATTTATACGATTTACATTAAATAAGTATATGGACAGCACGAAGGTCAATGTCAGCCATAATTAATTTGTTTGGAAAAGCATTTCCTTTATTAGTCATATTTGTTCTACAAAATTACTTTTTTGCAAGTTATTAAAACGTAACCTGAACTGTTTCGTTGTAATGTTTGTGAAACTACATGATTAATTCAAATAATTTGTATTAAACCCCATTTCTGCTTAATTTCAATTTGATGTGTTCTTTTCTAGGTGCGCTTCTTCAGGATTTTATTTTCCTTGTCTTTTGCCAAACAAGTTTAACCTATGCAGAAGGTGCATTTCCTCCCTACGTCTTCCAAGATCATATTAATTATGGAGATATGAGATAACTGAAAATGTTCAAAAATAAATCAATAGGTAGGTGATCTGATTTATTTGAAGTTTCTGATATAAGTAGATAGGTTTTAATGTTTTGATAAAAGAAATTGAACATTGTCTCGCATTCAATGATAGATATGATTTATGTTTTATTTGTATTATCACTGCTTTTGTATAAATATGAAAATTCCATTGCAATGCAGGTTAGTTTCAATGAAGAATTGTAAAAGTATGTTTTTTTTCCCCAGGAAATAGGGCTTAAACTTCAACATGGAGTCTTCCCATAAAAATAGTTTCTCACATGAAATAAGTTACCTTTAGAGTACATTGAAATTTTCCCGGACCCAATGGTAAGAAAAATAAAAATTAAATATTTTTTATTTGAAAATAGTTTAAAATGTGTGAACAAGTTTAATTTTTGTTTTATAAAGTAATTTTATTGGAAAATTGGTTGTAAACAAGTTCTCAAATACATCTAGTATCTAATTGTTTAACAAAAAATCGTAAATTATACAATACATTAACTGCTTGGGTCAATGTGTGTGAATTTAAAAGATTAATTCAAATAATTCGAGTAAGTTACACTCAACAATTTAAATTTCATGTGTCGATTTTCTACTTTGCACAGGTACACTTGAGAAAAAATTAGGTTTCCTGCCCTTTGCCAAACAAGGGCTCCGGTACCATATATGACCCGCTGCAAAAACGTACTTTATGCACATATTCGGGTTCTAGGGTGAAGTAGAAACTATCATAAGAGATCACAAGCACCAGAACCTAACCTAACCTAACTTAACCACCTCTTACCGTAACCTAAGCAAAACACCCCTTGGTGGTGATAGCACTTTTCGGTGGTGCATAGCACTTTTCAGTGGTGCATATATTTATATAATACATGCGCGGTATGACTGGACGCAACAAAACGATATTCACCTCGCAACTTTGACCTCATATATCTCGGAAACTATCAATATCTGGTGATAATAAGTACCATGGTTGGACACTCCTCTCAATGCTCTATTGAATTCTGGCCACAAACTCTATTAATCTCGCGGGCCATGTATGGAACTTCTGTCCAAACAAGTTCCTCCTTCAACAATTCGACCTGCACAAGAAGTTAATTTCCTGCCTATGTCTAAAAGATCTTATTTTAATATTATGAAGAGATTAATTAGACAACTGAAAATATTTTAAGCTGTGAGATTCTGATGACACAAATAGATTAGTTTTGTAAATTGGAAAATTTAAAAATATTAATTTTTACATTATATTAACATAGGTAAAATTTATTTAAGATACAAAAGACAGCATAATAACAGAAAATCAATATATGTAAATTTTACAGAAACTTGAAAACGTCAGGATGTCACGTGATGCTGAATATTGGTCCCTTAAATCTTTTCTCGAGAAAACTACTGTATCTAAGTGAAGCAAAGTAGCACTTTTCCAAATTAAAATGGAAGTAGAGAGTTTTTGAAAACAGAATGGGTTGTGAACATTAAATTGGTGAGTAATTATATTTTCATTAACACTTTATGTGTTGAATATGAAACTGCAATTTGAAGCTGTAAAATTAAAGATATAATTTGAACGTTTTCAAAATTACTTTTGAGATTTTGATAATATTGTTTACAGAGAAAGGAAACAAAACGTGTAAAGTCAGATTTAAACTGGGGCTGCGCGCAACCCAATTTTTGTATTTTAAACATTTACAATTACTAATAGTAAAAAATAAGGGTGTCATATTTCTTACAGTTTTCGAAATGTATGTTTCAGAATTGAATTGGGGGTTTGCTCATGCCCTTTTGAGGACATAAAACTTTGGAATTTCTATTAATAAAATTAAGGGTAGTTATAATTTCGATGTTATAGAGTTTATTTTAAAAAATGCGCAGAACTTGTAATATTTTAATTGCAAAATTACATAGGAATTCCACTAGCAATGTAAATGAACTGATCGGTATCGGTTATAATTATCGAAAGCTATGCAATTAAAAGGTAGCGTGATATTTAGTAAAACTGCTGATAGCGTAGTTATCTATTGGACATAACAGCGTGTTATATATTGTATAGTTTTTGAAATTAATTTTTCAGAATTGAAATGGGGGTGTGCACATACCCTTTTGAGGACATAAAACTTTACAATTTGTATTAATAAAATTAAGGGTGTTAAATCTTGTATCTATAGTTTTTGTAATTTATTTGTCAGATTTTAATAATTTTGTTTACAGGGAAGGGGAGCAAAATGTTTAAAGGGAAATATTTCACGTGGAGTTTGCGTTTCACTCTTTTCTTGAACTTTTAACTTTACGATTTGTAATTGTTATTTTTTTTTTCTTATGTAGTGAAGAACACTGATGTGTGACTACTTATCCTGGTGTGCTATTGACGTGTTCCCGTTTAACATTATCCGCACAATTCTCAACAGTGTTACTCATACTGGGAGCATCCTGAAATGTATATTCTACCGTAACAACTATCTGTTCGCCATGGTATCTTTCTCTTGGATTTAGTTTTGCTGCTTTCGCATGTTCACTTTTTAAATGTGACGAACGCATAATTAAGGTAAGACTAAATTGAAGTTAATCAATAACTGCTCGTTATTAATCTGTTGCTACCGTATTTGTTTCAGATCGACGCTGGAGAAGAAAAAGAAGATCCATTCCATAGTTAGACTATTTATTTGAATAACTTTTATTTTGCATGCTGTTTATTTGAATTATTATTTTATTTTGCATGCTTTTCTTGCTTACCTCTTCGCTTTGCTTACTGCAATTCTTACTATCACGCTTCGCATTTACCCTACAAGATCCGCAGGATTCAACGTTTCGTTATCTTGCTTGTTCCTTCTCATCTATGGTTCGAAGCAGAGGCAGCCCCGAGCGACTTGCCATAGACTTAGCTTTTTAGTTTGTCTTAGAAGTGTCTTATACTCTAGCGTCACTTCCTTTCAGACTGGGATGCAGCGGAGTTATCTGGAATAGAAGCAATAGGCGACTGCCCGGCTCTCCTAGACGAAATCTGTCCAATCTTTTCTACCAAATTCTATTAGTTTTTGTCGTTAGCCTTTGTAGTTTAGTTAGTTAATACACTGTACTATTCGCTTACAGGTAAAGGACATTGATCGAAAACTGAAGACATCATATTTTATTATTTTTCATTTGTTTTCCTGTATTTTTCTCTTACAGATATTTATAAACTATTATGTTATTGTTTAAACGGTATATTTGTAACAAAAAAGTCCCTCTGATACTCAAAACTTTTCTAAATGTGTTTTTGGTAAAATTGTTAAAACTAAAATTTTAATCATTAGAAACATATTGGCGGATAAGGGTTGGTTGTAAGGGGTGATTGTGGAGGCTACGGAGTATTAGAGAAGCTTTTTTAGTCCCAATATAACGTTTAAATGTTAATGTAAAAGTCTATAAGCTTTTCGTGTTGTAGTAAATAGAGAAAAGGGCGGAAGTTATTGGTAGTCGTACTGAATTAATTTTTTCGTATTGTACATGTAGGAGTATTAATTTAACTCATTTTAATATACCTACAAATACAATAATGTGAAAAAATCAATTAAGTTGCTATAAACAACAACTTGTCTTTTTTTTGTAAGTTTTTATTACAACGTGAACGACATATAAACTTTTATAATGTACTTGTATTTTAATTTGTTGTGTATTGTCTCTTTAAGGTATTTAACATATTGTAATTAATTATTAATAGTGTTATCGTATGGAACTTGTAAAAATATATAGATAAATGCTGCAATGTACATAAAATCATATTAAAATGTATTGTACTTATATTGTTGTTAGTATAGATCTTGCTTATTAAATATAATTTAACATCCTAATGGACTATTAATAAACTAAGAGGGGTTAAAAATTGTTTTAATTAATTGCGCATAACGAAAATGAATTTAAAAGTAAAAAAGGTGCTTGTAAAGTTATTTGTTGATCACAACTCGTAATAGTACAGAAATTGAAAATTTGCTTAAATTCTGACCATTTGTATCGGGAGATCATAAATCGCAGGAGCTATTTTCGGAAAATTTGATTGTCACATTATTTACTTATCAGGCCTCGTATAAGCCCAAAAATTAAAAATTTCGACCAATTGTATCAGGAGAACATAAGTCGCAGGAGGTATTTGCGGGAAATTTTGACTATCACATTATTTATTGATCAGCCCTCGTATAAGCCCAGAAATTAAAAAATTTGCTTAAATTTTGACCAATTGTATCAGGAGAGCATAATTCGGAGGAGATATTTTCGGAAAAGAATTAGATTGTCACATTATTTATTGATCAGGCCTCGTATAAGCCCAGAAATTGAAAATTTGCTTAAATTCTGATCATTTGTAACGGGAGAGTATGTCGCAGGAGGTATTTTCGGAAAAAAATTGATTGTCACATTATTTATTCATCAGGCCTCGTATAAGCCCAGAAATTGAAAATTTGCTTAAATTTTGACCAATTGTATCAGGAGAGCATAAGCCGCAGGAGATATTTTCCGTAAAATAAAATTTTTGAAGAAATTTTAACATTTGTATCCGGAGAGCATTAAAGGGGATTTTTTAGAAATAAAAATTGGTCGAATTAATGGTATCGAAGGATGTTTTACTCATGAAATGTCTACTACAGTTTTATATAGTTAACGAAAACAGGTTTACAATTTAAATTGTTTTATTTATCAAACCAGTTATTTACATTTTACTACAGGAATGTACATTTATAATTTTTATATAATTACAAATAAAATACATTAAACTTTAAGTTCATATAATACATACATAAAATAACGTAAAAGTAAAAACAATAGATAATGCACAAATAAAGTTACGGTTATTAAATTCATATAACAATATATATACATAAAATACCTGCGAAATAGAAAATACAATTATTATAAAAGTTTACGAGTATATGTCGTTCATGTTGTAATTTGTAATTAATACAAAAAAAAGAAAAAAACTTGTTTATGGTACTTAATTGATTTTTTCACAGTATTGTATTTGTAGGTATATTAAAATGAGTTATATTAATACTCCTACATGAAAAATTGAAAAATGAAGCTTTTATGTCAAGCCTGAAAAACTTTTGAAGTGAAATAATTTTAAAAATGTAGTTTATTTAATTTAGTAAAATTTACCTGAATTGAAATTATTTTAATTATTATAACAGAATTTCCATAGTTATATAAAAAAAATAAAAAGTAAAATTATTTATTTATTTATTATTGAATCAGTAAATTGTACATTATTTTACAATAAATGTAAACCACAGAGGGAGAAAACCCTGTACGTGGACTGGTAACTTAAAAAACTAACTTACAAATTAAAAAGTTGAAAAGAGCGTGCGTAAAATATTTGAATGATTGAAGATGACCGTTGGATACCACAAAATTACAAAAACTATACAAGATATAACACCCTTAATTTTATTAATAAAAATTGCAAAGTTTTATGTCCTTAAAAGGGTATGAGCACACCCCCATTTCATTCAAAATGAGGAAATTAAAATATGCGAAATAAAGGCTATAAATTAAATTTGCTTGAGACCCTTGTAATTAATAGATACAATAAAAAAGGTAACATATTAAACGATCAAATAGAGGTGAATAATTGCCCACTTTTAAATATTAACCCCTACCCTTCGCTACTATAAGTATAAATACTAGTATTAAGATGTAATTTGTCAAATCATCCTGCTGATGCCACTGTGTGATGAAACAATATTGTAATGTATATTTTTCAACACTATATTTTTTTCTTAAAACTTGTGCTTTATTCAAAATTAAAAATGTATTTGTAAGAAAGAATCCGGTGCTTATTAACACTGTAAACAGAAAGTTTTCTATAATTTTATCAAGAAAACCTTTGTCCTATGGTCCCTATTAATGTCTACAACTTGTCTGCAAATATTTTCCCACACATTTCTGCAGATTGTAGGATATGTCTTCTAAATCATGCTTTCGCCTGTGGCTGTAGTTATTCAACTGAGTTAAATTCAAGATTAATTTGCAGTAATTGCAGCATCTCATAAGTAAGTTTCAAAAGCGGGAATGTTTCGTTTTCTTTTACGTTTCTTCTATTTAGTGGTAAGCAGTCTTAGGCTTTGAAACTTGCAAATCCATAATGATGAATTTATACAAAATATTTCCAAAAATTCAGCCTTGTAGCTATCAGCAAAGCCCTATTGTTGTTTAATTTATTCTTTCTTTTAGATATCATCCTATTTGTTATTATGTTTTTACAGTTAGTTCTTTTTCCGTTTTATTATGTCGATTTTTGTGTTTAATCAAATTTCCTATGCAAGAAAACCGGGCTCCACAAAATTCACATGAATGGGGTTTAACTCCTGTATGCAGGGTGCTATGTGTGAGTAAACTTTCTCGATAAGCAAAGGCTTTTGGACAATAGAGGCAAGTGAAAGGTTTCTCACCGGTGTGACTCCTCTCATGGATCTTCAACTGCCCTTTCCATCTGCATTTTTTTCCACAGGTCTTGCATGAAAATGTTTGATTAATCCCTTTAGAAGTTACATTGGTGTTAAATTCTTCATTGTGGATACGGCTTTTTAAACACTTAATAGTCTGTGTTTCAATGGTACCAGTCTGTTGCAAATTACATTTATTTAAAGTACTATGGTCTTCAACTAGTTGTATGTCGCAATCTGATTGAAAAATAGTCTCCTTATTTCTGAATACTTTACCTTTTTTTAATTTTGTAGTTATGTGAGTGTTAAGTTTTATTTTTGTATGTGTGTCTGGGTTATTAACAGTATGATTTTTCAGTAGTATTTGACCACATGTTTTTAAATGGACTTTTCGGTGTTTAATTAGATTTCCAATACAACTGAAGGAATTTTTACAGTTTTCACATATAAATGGCTTGATTCCTGTGTGAATAGTGCTGTGAGTTATTAGACTTTGACGATGACCAAAGCTCTTATTACAAACCTTAAATTTAAAAATTAATTAAATTAATAAATATGCTCTCAAACAGATGCACTCAGTATTACATGGCATATGAAAGGTTTGTCACGAGTATGTTTTCTTTCATGAACTTTTAATTGGCCTGAAGATAAAAACAGTTTTCCACAAAAACCACACATGTTTGTTTTGACTCCTTTATGCGTTAATTCATGATTGTATAATGCACCATTGCTTCTTAAAACTTTTCCACATTCCTAGAAACAAATTAGAATATAAAATATGTTTTTAGTTTAAGTATTTTTTTCTAAAATACCTTGCAAGGGAAGGAATTACAAGTTACCGGATTTTTTACGTTTTCAGGCTCATTGTGATATATTTTTATACTTGATGAACTCATTCTAATTGATCTATTAATTATTGTAGTTAATTTGACGCACTTTGTATTACCGATAATTTTAATATACAAATTTTAAATTTTAAATTAAATAAAACATATTGACAAAATATAACCTCTAATTATTTAATTTCAAAACTTGCTGTGGCTAGAGACCAGTTCACGTATTCTCCAAGTAGTGTTGACGAAATCAGAAAATATATCAGATATTTTTTTATTAGAAAATATTTCAAAAAAGTCTATAATTTCTTATTGATATTAGTATAGTTATAGTCTTTCTTTCAATTTTGTCTGTTCTTATTAGTAAAAATAACTGAAACAATTAGCAATAACAGTTTTAATTATATTATAAAAATGACTTATTTGTTGGAAATTTAGGTTTGGGTTGAGTTGGGTTTGTTAGTATTTTAAATTTTCAAACTTTAACAAAAGCATTATTTTTCATCGTAAGAAATGTATTGAACATACATCTTATAGTGTAGGAATGTTTGTAGTATGTTAAGTGACTTAACGTCTACCACTCATTTATTTATTAATTATTTCAAATATTTTCCAATAATATAAAATACTTTAAAAGCTTTTTTTTAAAGGAGTAATTGTTTTAAAAAACAAAAACATGAAACTGTACTAAAATTTATTATACAAAATTAAAATAAAACAATTGTGGCTCTTGCACTTTTATCATCGCTTATCTACATACATAAATAATAATATTTTATAACTAACTAAAATTTGTATTAATTTGACAATAATACTCATCTGTAATAAAAATACAGAAATATGCATTTCAATTTCATCTTTAGACAGATAAATTTGACTAGCTTGCAGCCAGTTATTTTGGGTTACGTATGTATTTATCATATTTACAGGAATTCTGATGTGTATGTATGTATGTATGTATGTATGTATTTTGTATGTATATATGTATAGACTTGGTAACTTTATGTACTGAAAATTTTATTCACACTTATTAAGGTATTACTCTACTAAAGTAAATCACAACGCTATTAAGATGGCAAAACAAATTTATAAAATATGGACACATGAAAAATAATAGACTTCTTAATTAAAGCACTTGTTAAATATTGTTTTACAAATGTAAATTACACCTGAACAAAACATTAACAATTAATTTTACATTTTTTTATATAAAATACAAAAAATATTAAGTCACCTAAAAAGCTAGTATTCGAGAGCTAGATTAATTTACAGTAATGAGCTCTGTCACTCCATCCAATATAACAATCTTAAAAATTAAAAATCACAATATTCTGCTACCTTCTTTTACTTAAAAAAAAATAGTAAGTAGCTTTGATATAGATACGTTCAGGGAATGTATTAATATTTGTATATGTTTCAAAAGACACTCAAAGAAGGCCTCATCGATTTTTTTATTTAAATATTGCGACAAGTAACTATTTTTCTACATTAAAAAATAAAGTAAATAGATAACCATGTAATTTATGAATTTGTGCGGTGTAAGCATTTTTTTTTAAAGCTTATTTCTTTTTAATTGAATTTGACAGCACCTATATTCTAAGTAAGTACGATATGATTTTGGGAATGTTTCGTATCAGTGAGAATACAACAACAATTTATACAACTATGTCTTTAAGTTTAATAACAAATAGGCCTTTATGTTTTGAGGATAAAAAAATTATTGAAATTATACGATTGAGAAATTATTAAACAGAAGTTGTTTTGCGTAAGTGCAATAAATCTTGGTAAGAAATTTTTCAGAATAGTATATTGCTTTGGTAACAAATAGTACTGGGAATTAAATAATTAATTTTTAAACTTTTTGATTAACACACACTATATGTAGATAAAATAAATCATAGCCTTATATCAATCAAACCAAGTGCAAAATTACAAAATAATGTACAATGGGAAATCGAAATACTGTGATGTTTAGACTTATTTCCTAAGAAGAGATCAGGATTTCTCTTAGCAGCATGTCATGTTTTAACAGAGCCATAATTTGAAAAACTGTTAGGTTTATCTTTTCATCATTTTAGAAAAGTTGTTGCAATGGTGGTTTATTTATTATCTGTTAAGAGAGCATGAATTTTTGTATTACAGGGTAATATAACTACAAAAGAGCAGGGTACATACCAGATAACTAAAACGTAATTTTTGAAGTTTTCGTTTTTGTGGTAAATTTCAGCATACAACGGAAGTTGCGCGTGCAGGCAATAACTTAATTGCATAATTATTCGTCAACTTTCATATAAGTAAATAATTAGAATGAAATTATTAATATACACCCAGCATATATTAAGATTGCTGCTATTTTATTTTTATTTCAAAATTAATTTTTGGAGGCGGTTCGTATAAAATTACGTATAAAAATTTATAGGTATATCTGATGTAATAAACTTTTTTTGGTGCGAAAGTGCAATTTCCTTATAAACATTGATTATTACTATGATTAAACAACAATTATAAAGGTTTATTGAGAGTGTTGAATGTTTATGTTTTTCACAAACGAGAATTAAAATTGTTATATCAAAAATTGGAAGTAAAATAACTATTTTCAATTAATGTTGTAAATATCATTATATGTAGGAAAATTGATAAAAAATTTCTTAACGAATGGAGTTACGGTAAACAAAAATAATTTACCTTATAAGTTTCTAAATAATATTCACCCTGTATATTATGTAGGTAAGTGTAATAAGTGGTTATTCTTTAATCACACAATGCCATATTCGGAGAGGGCCTTTTCCAAACAATTACTTTCTTAAAACAACTTCAACAGAGTGCTCTTCCGACAGTAAATTAATTAAACAGATATTTATATCTTAAAAACATTTTTGTCAAAGGACGTATTTAATTTTTTATTAATGATATTCTAATAGTAGTTAGATAAAAGATGGCATTATTTTGCGGTTTTAGGAAGATGTCTTTTCATGTGCAACGCAAGATGATCGGATCTTGCAAAAGATCTTTCACATACGGCACATTTGAATGGCTTTGCCCCCGTGTGCTTCCTGTAATGACGGGTTAATTCGTCAGAACGAGCAAACCTCCATTCACAATCAGGCCACTGACATTGATAGGGTTTCTCACCTAAAAAAAAATAATGCATTAATATTTCTTAACACACACTAATATTCGGAGACTGGAGGATGATGGTTAAGGAAGTTCAGCAAACCCATTAATTTTGGTGGGAGGAGAACTGAATCTCCCCATTATTAAGCTTTCGATTTTCTTCATATTTATTATTGTTATTTTTGTCTCCCATTATAAACTATGTAAAAGGAATAAAGGCGTACCTGTGTGTATCCTTTGGTGAGCTTTGAGGTGTGAACTTTTCGTATATACTTTCGTACAACCTGCAAAAAATTAAATAAAAATAGAACCATCGTGCATTTTACATTAATTAAAGTAAAATTTCTTGGGGTTAGCAATAATTATTATGAATTATGAGTATACATGAAGTTTAAATAATTTTTTATTATTACCTATAAAGTCACAGTGATGTATCCGACGTTTTTCTAACTCGGGGTTATTTCTACGGTTATATTTATTACTAATGTTGGACGTAGTGAGCCTGTGTCCGGACGTGGACGAAGTTTGATGACAGCCAGGGTTGGGATAAGGAGGTGGTGGTGTACGCCTTGGTAACGTGCCCCCCGGGGACCCAGGTTCCGAACTTGGTGGCGTAAGGGGTGAATTATACATCAATCGGGAGATAGGGGGGTACAAAGCGTTAACGGGGGCTGCACCCACTGCAGTACCATTATTGTATTTAAATTGTTGAGGATGCGTATTACTGTTAGGATGATGGAGAGGTGGTTGAGTGTAGTGTTGAGGAGTGGGGGGCGGAGGTTGCGGTTGTTGTGGGGGACTTGTAGGCTGTTGACTGTAAGGAGATGTGGGTGTACCCATTAGATGAAGTGACGTAGTTGGTTGTTGAAGCACCTAAAAATATGAAGACATTGTTTTTCATGAATTTTACATCATTTACGAGCAGCTTTACTCACCTTTTCGGTTTTTATTTCTAAAGGGGATAATAATGGGCTGGGGGTACAATTTACAACGGCAAGATCTTCGACAGCTTCAAGTTTAACGTGTCCTGTGCCCACGAGCATGTTAGCATTCTCAGGATCTATATTCTGTATACTACTTGCTATGTCTTCCCATAAGGGGGGTCGTAAAAAGACATCGTCGTCAGCACTGGTGAGGGTTCGCATCGAAACGTAGCTCATGTTGGTTTGCTGATGGGGCGAAGGACGGGTGTTGTTGTTATTGTTATTGTGTACCGCAGCCGCCTCGAAGAAGTCATCTAGTTGCGATGCCGATGGCTCCCGTCGCGACGGCTTGTCCAGTTCTTCCTCCAGGCGACGCTCCCACTCTTGCTTGCAGAGAAAGGTGTCCAAGTCACTCGTCTGAATTAAAAAATGAATTATTAGTATTACACCTCTCACAGTTTTATAGGAAAAAGTAGGATTTGGCTGATTTTTTAAGTAGTAAGCAATAAATTAGAATATTAACTTTTCAATGGCGTATGTATTCGCTCTTTATTTAGTGTATAGGGTATGGGGATAAATTTAAGGGCCCAGGTCCGTAAAATTTAAAATGAACTACTGACCCTTGGACATTAGAAGAACAACCGTATTTGTGATCGCAAATCATCAATAAATAATTAGTATTTATATATATTTTAAGATATTGTAGCGACCAGTGCCACTGTACGTGTGTGCGATAACAATTTGTATGCATGTACTTCTTATCGCTAACATGTTTACGATACAGCCACAGCGTACGACTTCCCTTTATCAACGTAAACTTACAAGCTCCAGCGACAAGTAACAAGATCAATTCTCGAATCATCGACGACATTCTAATTATTATTCATCATTCGGGAATAATCAGAATTTCCTTTTCGAATCATCCAGAAAGTTCGAAATGTGTAGGTATATAAAGTGATCGTCTTTGGGCCAGAGGACAGTAGTTGTGATAAAGCATCAGTGCGCGAAACAAACCGATAAATAATAGACAAAAGTGATAAATAAATTGTTATATAAATAAGTAAGTTGTTCTAATATAAATAAGTAGTAGTTCTAAGTTAGTGTTTAAGTGTTATATAAATAGTGTTAAATAATTAATTGTTTAAATAAATATCTTTGACTAGAAAATTCGTTACAATATGGTATAAAAGATCATTTGTATGGCTGTTTGTCTATCTGTACCTACAGCCAATTTGGTCCGAATCTACGGGACCGATTAAGTTGCAATTTGGAACTATCAATTTCTGTGACCCAAACACGGACGTGTTATGTGAATAGACAAATTTTGAATATGGAGGTTACTTTTGGGAGGCAAATTGGAAAATGTGAAAAAAAAAATGCACATTGCACCGTGTGACATACATATCAAATGCAAAGGTTTGATGTGAAGGATTTTTTTATAAATTTATAAATGTTTTAAATTTATTTTAGAAAATATACAAAAATTAACATTCGCCCCTTTATTTTTTATTAAACATTAAATTTAAGATTTCATCTTTAAGATTTAAGACTATTTGTGGTCAATACTTTATCCATAAATTAACCCCCAATATTCGACATTTTCTTCAATAAAAAAATCGAATTTGGATTTTTCGGATATTAGCTGTCATAGGAGTAGTCAGGGAAGAGCCCTGCTGCCCCCCCCCCCCATAAACCGTCCATCTTTTCATAATCCACGAAGAGTAGTATCTAACTCTGAATGTAGAGTTTAGGCTTTCACGGCCGACGTCAACTAATAGAGTAGTATCTACTGAAGATGTATCTCGCAGTTGGAGACGAAACGTCTAGAAATTTCCAAAATAATGGAACACGGTCAATCAGCCCGGAAAATACTACTCCATTAGTATTTAACTCTCTTTATTAGTATGATTTAGTTTTTACTTTTTTCTGAATAAAAATTTGAACTGTATGTATTTATTTAGTTTCTTATCAACCTAAAATATTTTCATTGAGAGAAATATACTTTTTATACATGGTTTTCGAATTCAGACCCTCCCCCCTTGGCAAAATCTTAGCCATGCCCTTGTTAGAGCCTATTTGTGGTTGGTACTTTAGGTTACCTAAAAATAAATTACATTTTCAATAGTTTTGTAGAAAAAAAAGTTAAAAAATTGAATACAACAACTTTTTGTTGTTTTCCGTAATTTTTTTGTCATGACTTTACCCCAACAGCTGGGGGAGGAATGATAAATTATTGTTCTTGTGAACAATTCCACCCTTATTATGGTGTTCTCTATGTGCTGTTTAGGAGGTTGTCATTTTGTCATACAATGAACCAAGGGGTGTCGCCTCCCTGGTGTGTACCTTTCGGTCGGTTAGGTATAATAAATATTTTGAATTATAACATGTCTTTTTTACTTTAAAAAAAGCAGGTAATTTAATTACAGATAAAAAAATAACTCATTTTTGCTTAAAACCTACATTAGTTGGCAATTAAAAGCAAGCAAAAAGCGAATTATAAATTAATGGAAAGTTTGCAGAACACGCAAATATAAAGCTTCAAATATCTCACAGACACAAAATAATTTTACCTTATTTTTTACTTGAATTTCTTTTTATTGAGTTTGTTATATAATAACTATTATATTACAAAATTGTGGAGCTAGATTTTTAATTTATCTCATAATTAACAGTGAGTACTTTTTTATGTACTTGTTAGTTACTTCTAATATATAAAATTCTCGTGTCACAATGCTAGTTACCATACTCCTCCGAAACGGCTTGACCGATTTTTATGAAATTTTATATGCCTATTCAGTAGGTCTGAGAATCGGCTACTATCTATTTTTCATACCCCTAAGTGATAAGGGTTGTCCACCCCTAACTTTTTTATTTTTGGACAAAATTTTTTTTTTAATTTTTTTATGATTTAGCATTAAAAAATACATATAAACCTTAATTTTCATCCTTCTATCGCCAACCCTTATTTTTTTAATAGCGATATTAGTACTGTAATAATCTTCAACTCTCAGTGGTCAATAACTGATCAATTATTATCAATCGATTAGTCATCCTCGCCAGGCGTCTACTGATGTCACTACTCACCCAGCAAACAGCATGGAGTGGGGATGAGAATGAAGCAGATTTTTTTAGAATGTTACAGGGACTTCAAATATGTTCTAAGAAATAAAATAATGTTTTATTATAACATTTCAGAATGATTTGGTGATGTTCAAGATCGTTCTAGAATCTTGAAGATCATTCAAGAATGTTTCAGAATGTTAAAAAAAGTTAGAGAATGTTTTGAATCATTAAGGGATGTTCTGGATAGTTCTAAATTCGCGAATATTCTAGAATGTTCCATCCAACGTGTGATATATTCTTACCCGGGCAACGCCGGGTATTGCTGCTAGTTTTTAATATAAAAAGTTAAATATAAAAATTTAATAAGAATCAAGTTTGTTGTACTCAAAACGAACCTGTATATACGGTTTCATATGTTAAAGGTCTGGAAAAGTTTCAAAACTAATTGGAAGTTTAGCTATTCGCTTGATTTATCATTTGATAAATTCTCTAGAAACAATAATTAGTAGGATTATTTAGTATAATAATATTTGCATTTATTAAAGTAAAAGTAATTGTTCTTCTGTATACTCTTGTCAACTTTAATAATAACAAAGAAATAGGTAGTAGTAAGGATGAATATTTGCCAGGAAACGAATGAACTCAATTAAATTACTATTCAAGACTAATTTTTTTTCGCCAATTTTATGTAGAGTTGGGTTTTTCATGTAAGGGCAAAAGAACATTCAACTCATTTCTGAATATTCTGGAGCATCTTCAATCGTTCTCGGAAGATCTTGAAGGTTCTGGCACAGTCTTGAACATTTCAAGTCGTTCTGGAATATTATAAAACGTTTTTGAAGTGAAACTTCTTTGGGCGCGATAAGAGTAAAATCTCAAGGCCATGAAACGACACATTTCGTAACTATTCGTCTCACGAAGCTATGATAATAGAAAGACGCGCATGCGCATATCGGTATTACAGTCAGCTGTTAGTGACCGGCATCTCATAGCAGTTATATCACAGTAAGTGTATTACAGTAAATGTTTATTTAACAACAATTACTATTTATTTAAGAGTGAGTATTATTATGTATTAATTTTAATTCCTTTTAGTTATTGATAGTTTACGGTTTCTTAAGCACTTGGAAAAATAAACGGAGGCGAAAAATATTTGATGTATGTATGTGTTTTCATTTTTAAAATATAAATCCTGAAAATTCTCGTATTATTTCTTACTTTCACCAAACTTTACTTATTCCTATTCGTTATAAAGGTATAGAGATCGCCAAAGAAGTTTCACTTCTTTCACGTGTACTGACATGCACACGATTAATTTTTTTTTCTTGGAACATTTTTGAACCATGGAACATTCCTGAAAATTTTGGGACATTCCAGAAAATTTTAAAATATTTTAAAAAATTGTAATAGTTACATTACTGTTACTCTTTGATTCACTAAAAGCTGCTCAACACGTTTTTTATTTTATGTGTTGAAAAAATAATGTCACACATTTTTGCCAACCACGCCTCCTCATATTCAACCACTGAAGCTAAACTCTCTTATTATCGAAGAGAAACTAAGAGACCATTACCACCGCGAGTAGATGGAAGTAGATGACCATGGAGGAAAGTGAGGATTCCCCAAAAAAAACCCTGTCTCTCTATACACATATTACACTGATTTGATTTTATCGAGCCTAAAGTACTTCTTCGCAAAAGGGCTTGACATAAAGTGCTTCTAAGCCTAGAAAAGGCATGTAGCACAGTTTCAAGCATAAAGCCCAGCTCTGATTTCTGTGGTTCGTTCTCAAAAAGATAGTGAGAGTGGAAGTTACCAAAAATAAGTTTTTCCTCATTTTGAAGTTGGAAAAGCGATTATAGCCTAGAGTTACCAGAAAGTTCGACTTTTGGCAAAAAATGTTCAAATGTTGCAAACGTTAAAATTTCAGCTCTTCATATGTGCTGCAAAATACATTTACCCCTTCTCCTAATGTTACCGAAAAATTACTTTCTGCTAACCGGTATCTACTGAGTATTAAACCAACAACAACTGAATTCTGTCTTCAACTGGGTTATAATATGGGTTCTGCGTACCATCAAGACCCTTAGCACCCATAGTTGGGCGAGCAATTAAAATTGAGTGCATGCTGCATTGGTTACATATTTTATTTTCAGTTTGCAAACAAGCCCACACATAAACGTGAAGAGGACAATAGGGGTGACGGGGTTACAGACAAGATTGCTTCTTTGTGGATATAATTGTGAATTTATTTTCAAGAAACTAGTGAGTAGACATTTGTAGAACACCCACTTAATTTTATCACGATAATATTAAAAATAATAAACTACATTTTTATTTTAAAATCAGAAGTAGGTACTTACTCATCTAGCAAATATAAACCAAAAATAATCTTTTAGATACCATGGTAATACTGTATTGTATTTGTTGAACTTTTTTAATGACTGAACGAACTATTGTTTGAGATACTCCGTCGGTCGTCTTACAAAAAAAAAAAAAATGAGCCGGTGGCATTTTTAGATGTAATCGCGATAAAGTGGTACCATATGTCTCGTACGTTTCGGACATTGAGCGCATCCTGTCTCCGTCTAGCATTAAGAACGGCACAAGACGAGACGACCAAAAAAAATAGAATCTTTGAGTAACGATCCATGAGGCAGCTCAACTCCTTCGGTTGACCATGAATGGCGGTTATGAATGAACGTGTTTACTAAATGTAAGATAACTGGAAACGGACAGAACAGGAAATAAACTGTGTGGAATCTCGTCTTGCGGGTCCACTTGTTGTACTACCTCAAAGAAGCAGTTTTATTAAACGCAAGCATCTCTATATAACGTATCTTATGTGTATTGTACGTATGCGTGTGTTATGTTTGTATAGATTGATGGACCGCCTGTGTACGTTTTGTAGCAATATGCAGATATACGGTTACAAATTATCCATGCGAAAAATATACAGTGTGTTACATAAAATACAACCTCGTTCTCAATAATGAATATATTTTATTAGTTTTTTTTAAGATTTTGAAGAAGGTCCTTGGCCTTCGCAAAAAACAACAAAAATATCAATAATTTTTATTATTTACCCATTTAGATTTTCGATTTTTATTAAGTTTATAAGTTTTAAACTTTCTTTATCCCCATATATCCCCCTAAACCTATCAAAAGCCTTGAAGTAATTTATGCGTTGTGATTAGTTATTCAAAGAAGTTGTAGAAACAACTTTTTATTTTAAATAAAATGATTTTTTATTCTTGAATATATATTTACATTCCAATTTCATAAATATCATACATTGATTTATTGATTGTATTTCATAAACAAAAGATAAGCTGCTTACTACCTGTACAATTCACTCTCTATGCGCAAGAAAGAAAAAATAACGATATTTCGATGAAAAACTGCTTTATTATAAAAATTAATAGGTTAAGTTGTGATTATTTGTAACTCGGTAGGTAGATATAAGAAAGGTTTAGTAGAAGCTGAGCTGTGAATTTTTTAAATGTTTTTAATTAAATATTTGAATTTGTTATTTAAAACAATTCTTCAAATTACTGCACGAAATTGTAATTTTCTTGGTAACAAAAAATAGTGCTGAATTAAAAGATGAATAAATGGATAATAAAGGACTTGGTTTTTCAGTTGATATTACAAGTCTTAATAACTTAATCAACTTAATCTTAAGCTTCGAGGTGAAAATCATGTTCATAAATAACTATACAACTTTTTGTTTCAACTATAATTACAAAAAAACTCTTATAATTTTATCAGTCGGTCGAAACAATTGTAAGTTTTTTTGAATTTAAGTTGAAACAAAAAGTTGTATAGTTATTTATTTGCCAATTAAACATGTTACATCACGAATGCACCATAAATAGCCTGTCTTATATTGAAAATCATGTTGCTACAACTCTTGACAATAGTAACGCTCTCAAACAAAAATTATTATTATATAATAGAAAATCAAAATTTGTCGCACTTTGAAAGCTGTTAATATCCATTAAATTAAAATTTAAAGATTATGCACACCAAATTAATATGTCAGAAACGTTTTCGATCTAAGAGTTTTTGATTTTAAAAGCTGTGAAGTACGATTTCATCTTTTTACTTCACCTCTATCTATTCGTTGCTGAAGGAAAAATATATGTAAGTTGGAATTTTATACACATCTATATATATATTTGTGGATCGGTTTCCTAAAATCTCTTGTTACGCGTATACAGGCTTTGTTCTGAAGCACTTTTATACGAGCAACTATTTTTTTTAATGAAAAATAACAAAAAATCAGAAAGATCAAGAGTAACTGGTCAACATGTATCATCAATTTTAAAAGTTGCATCAGCTTAACATATTCAACTAAATACCTATTGATTACTTGCTTTGCAATAAACGGTGTCATGTAATTTCCAAAAAGTAATTTTACTTATTACAATTTTTTTAATATAAAATATTTATAGTTTCAGTGTAAAAAACAAAATGTATGTAATAATAAACAATATTTTTTTTTTTAGTTTAGTTAAAAACAAAACATTAAGTCTAATAAATGCATAATACAATGGTTCTAACAATCGTATTTTTTTTTTATTTTTTATTTATTGAACAGTAAAAACATGCGGCCCCGACTTTGTACAAAATAGATCATGTGGTAGGGGAAAGGTGCGTAAAGTGGCCACCCTAAGAGAAAATTATTTTTCTTTTTTGTTCGTTTTATGGTATCACTAAAGAGAATGTATGTACATATAGAAAAATGATTTAGTTACCTGCTGTAAAAGTATGAACTATTCAAAATGAAAATGCATAGATATTTATTCATTTTTGTTGACTCTTATCAAATGACCACTTTACCCTACCGAGATGGGCACTTTGCGTTATATTCTTATTGACTGTTATAAAAATGTTGTTCTAAAATAACAAAAACGTTTGAGCTACATGTAAATGAAGTTTTATTTACTATAAAAGAAGTCATAAAATCATCTTATTTTACTCTTAAACCAATAAAAAAATTCAAACTAAATATGTAAAACAACTACTTCAATCTACAATAGTCACAAACAAAGTCGTCATCTTCTTCATCACAACCCGCATAAGCTTCGTGGGCCCATTTCAAGCAGCTTGAACACTTTATCCATCCTTCCTTTTCCTTAGATTTGGAATATGATTCCTTGCAAAAAAAAAACAGTTTGGATCACTGTTGTGATTTTCTTCTTCGATGTCTGCTAATGTTTCTCTAATATTTTAACATTCGGCACCATTAGAACTATGTAACGTAGTATGAAATATTTTTCTTGCAACTTTGCGTTTTTTAGTAGAGCGGTTCTTATGTTTTTCACTTCTTTTAGAAGCTTCCAACTCAGCTTTGTAAGGACTTGATGTTAAAATTGCTGCTGCTCCTTTTTTTTTTATTGGTTTTTCTAGTTGTAGTCCTAGCAACTTTAGGAATAGAAAATAAATCTTTAGGGGTGGTAACAAAGGAACAACTTGGTTGAGACTCCGTGCACTTTCCAGGAGGTGTGGTGGGTTCTTCAATATTTTGAGTCTGCTGTAATATGCAATCGTTCAGGGCCTAAGTCTGCGATACTGGGTGACAGAATATCTGTGGTTTCTGCTGCAGCATAATCAGCATCGTCAAATATGTCAGGATCTAAAGGCACAATTCCACATTTCTTAAAACCATTGACGGCTGTGGATTGTTGAGCTGCTCGAAGATATGCTTCTCGCATAAGCTGAGACATTTGAAACTGGGTTACCACCCGTCCAGGATTGTTTCTGAAAAATTTTTCAATAGATTTAACGTAAAAAGTGTTGAAAGGACCAATGAATGAAACGTCTAAAGGCTGTAACTTGTGACTGCAATGGGGGGGTAAACAGATAACAGTTGTATAATTTGATCTTGCCAGTTCGACGAATTCTATATTTTTTGTAGGAGTCATGCGGGCAAAGTGGCCAGTAGCTTGGCCACTTTACCCGATTTGACTCTTAACGGGAAATACACACTTACCCACCTCCACACATCACCTGAAAATATCTCACCTGCAGCAAAATACATTATAAATATTAAGCTTTCATTCAGTATTCACTAGAAATAGGACCATATAAACTTACAGCAGATATGAGTAATTATATTCGAGATTTACCTTATATCAGGAACCGCAAAAACACAATAAATCAAAATTTTTCTTCGCAATCAAGACGCCGTAACCAGTAACTTTACAGACTAGCCACAACATTGTTTACCTTAGTTGACCTTCATTTCAATAGAGGGCAACATCATTAAGATCGTCAAATCAGCAGTGACTACTTTGCCCGCCTTGGCCACTTTACCCATCCTTCCCCTACGCAATATCATATGAGTTTGACATGCCTGCGCTGTAGGCATCTAATCTAATATAAACGTTTCATTTTTTGAAAAAAAGACAAAAAGTATTTTTGTTTCCCAACTTTTTTATTAATATCAAATTACATGCCATTTGGACAAAAAGAATTTTTTGGGGGTTTCATTGCCAGCAAATTTTGTATTTCAATCTGCCAAATTTCTTCGGTAGGTTTTCGTGCATCTTTTTGAAAATGTATCTCGTTTAAAATAGTTTACAACTCTTACTTACTTATACAGTGTTGTTGTATATAACTACAGGTTATTTTTTGTTGTTTATTATATAAAAAAAAAACGATAATATAATGAGAAATAAAATCTGAGTAGTAATATACGGGATTCAGACATTTTTGCATATAACTTTAACACAATTTATAATAAGGTAATTTGATACTACATACATATATAATTCTAAAAAAACATGTTTGTTTGGTATAAACCGAGAAATCGTGCTCTTCCTACTGGATTAATTAGTATAATTAATAATGGTATTCAATTTGATGAACAACTTCCTAATTAATCTAAATTTTCTGGAGTTCTAGTTAATCAAACCAAGATGCTTTTAAATGCAGTAATTATTATGAAATCGACAATACGTGAAGTATTTTTCTTTTATTTTGGGCTTCTACCTCCTCCTTAGTAAGATTTTCACTACTAAACTCTTTAAAAAAAAAAAAAAAAGAAACTTGGGTGTTTCATTCCCACCAATATTGGTGGGCGGGCTGTCCCCCCCGGCCTACACTCTTGTGCAAAGTCGGGGAGGTAGGGCGGAAGGCCCTCTTCAGCCTCCTTCAGGAATCGTGGGAATGGGTGGGTGGTGGTGTGGGGGAAGAAAGATGAGACGGACGAAATGAAGACAGAAGAGAAGTGAAAGACTATCTGTGGAATATTACTACCCCAGCATTTGCCTAAATGATCCAAGGAAACCACAGAAAAACTTGGACCAGAGTAGCCGGCCCCGGAATCGAACCGGTGACCTCCCGAATGCTAAGCAATGATCTAGACCACTAGACCATGCCGCTCGGTGAACTCTTTAAACTGAAATGTTCAATAATATACCTCTTGAGGTTTTGCTGAATCCTTCCCCCTCCCATTTTCAGCTTACGTTATTAATGGTCCCTTTACTTAATTGGGTTTTGGGTTTTTCTTTAATTTTCCAATTTTATCCTTTGGTTTTGCCATAAACTGCTAGTTTATATAACTTAATTTATTATATGTTTATTATACTTGTATATATTGGTGGCAATTTTATATATTATTTTCACAGGTGGTACGATACAATGTTAATTACAATTCATATACCTGATTGACCTGCACTCATTAAATCAGTGGAGCATTTAATCGTTTGTTTTTTAATAAATAGTTAAGTAAATGTTGTTCTTTCCTTCTTACAAATATCAAAGGCCGTGTTGTCTTTATTTTCCATTGTATAAAAAAATAATAATCTTAATTAAATGAATGCAAAAAATGTAACATGCAATAAACAAGAAAATGATCGAATATAATAAATAGGTAGACATTCTCTAAAGCAGTTGAAACTACAAACCAAGATAGCATTTCTAACAAACTTGTTTTCAGTAAGTAGGTAGGTACTTACTTAATTAAATTGATCTATTGTCGGTTTTTTTAAGTGTCGGCTTAGGCAATAAAACCTTCAACAGATTCAATAGTTTATTTGGTAGAAAATCTAACACACCAGCACTCAAAATGAGAGCACCAAACTTTAAATAGTGACAATGTTAATCTTTATTGAGTCTATCCTTGCAGCTGAAATTCAACAAATGCTTTAGAACGCCTCTATTTTTACAACCTTTTATTACTTATTTCAAAGCAATCCCGTAAAGACCGACACTATTTTTAATTTTTTAGGAACAAGTGTTTCACAGCATCCAAAACTTTCGTTTGAACGATGCCGTAGACTTTGACAAACTGCCTCGAAGTGATTGGTGACAGTTTTATTATCCGAGCCGCCACTTTAAAAAAATCACACAATAGGTACGTATGATCATATTTTTATACTGAGAAACTGTATTTTTTTTTTTAATTTCTTGTAAACATGTTATTTTATGACAATTTCCATCGAACTGTATTATTGGTGCTAATGCTAATTTTAATTTTGTTTCCTTCCCGATTTTATTTATGCTGATAATTATGGGCAAGTAGGTAGAGGGAGAGAGAGAGGCTTTTCTTACAGTAAGATGCCATTTATGGTATTAAATAAGTTGCAAGGATATTCCCATGGAATTTGAACTACTTGGCAAAACATTTGCGAAAAATGCGGTACGTCAAGCCGAAGAAGAAGAAGAACGTGAAGATGTAGAAGAGGCATTTCGATCTATTTAAGTGCAAACTGTGGTAGACATCTTCGTTGAATAATTTATGTAGCATACCGCACATGAACTTCTTACTTCATATAAGGTATGACCGAGAACGTCCGTCGGTATAAAGAGCTCCAATCGCAGTGGCGTAGTTTATTTATCAAAATAAAAATTAATAAACGGTTATTAAGCATATTCAATTATTGAGGTATCACAGCTCATTAGGAATTTCAGTTTCAGTCTAGGTACTCATTTTACGTGTTAACTTATAGGTTTGTATATTGTAGTCTTTCCACCCTCTCATTTATTCATTATTTTCGATATTTTTCAAGGAAACTAAATAATCTATGACCTGTTATAAAAGGAAACATGCTTATAACTTAACTCACCCTCTATCCTTTTTCCACTAAAATGGCTGCATATATTTTACTAACCACTTTTTTTATACGGCTCCTATAATTTCTGAACTGAGTAGGGGAAGTGGTTAACGATAAAAAGGAAGCAAAGGCAAGTTAGGCCCAAGAAAAAATAGAAAGACAGATGCATCACTTCTCACAGATAATTTATTGGGTACCGTACTACTTCTGATACTCTTCACTAGAGCTTGTAAAGCATACAAGATCAATAGGTAAAGTTGGATCATAAGGGAACAAGTGTTAGTGGTTAGTTTGCGAAATATCCATCCACAGTATTTGAATAAATTGTGTATGTAATAGTCTAATATATAAAATTTTCGTGTCACAATGTTAGTTACCATACTCCTCCGAAACGGCTTGACCGATTTTTATGAAATTTTATTTATAGGCATATTCAGTAGGTCTGAGAATCGGCTACTTTCTATTTTTAATACCCCTAAGTGATAAGGGTTGTCCACCCCTACCTTTTGTGTTTTGAATAATGATGGGATGTTCTGGATAGTTCTAAATTCGCGAATATTCTAGAATGTTCCATCAAACGTATAATATATTCTTACCCGGGCAACGCCGGGTATTGCTGCTAGTGTAATATATAATAACCAACTCGTTGGCAAATTTGTTAATAAACCACTCCCTTTTGGTTAATTTAATAAAAAAATTAAAATAGAAAATGAGCAGTAAAATTCAATTTCAACTTAAATACAGAATCATAACCGTACATATTTAAATAAAATACAGCCTAAATTACTGAGGACCATAATGCCACTTTTTTTAAAAGAAATGCACTTCTAAACAGTTCGGTTTTGGATACTTTATATTGCCCTCATTTAATTAAACTAGACAAATAAGACGTCAAGCTATCACACTAATATTATAAAGGCGAAAGTTTGTGAGTATGTGAGTGTGTGAGTGTGTGAGTGTGTATGTTTGTTACTTATTCACGGCTAAACGGCTAGAGCGATTTTAATAAAATTTGGTATGGAGTTAGCTGACACCCTGGATTAACACATAGGCTACGTTTTACTGCGGGAAAATATCTTATTTCCATGGGAAAATCGATGAAAATGAATGAAATGCAGAATATTATAAATGCGAAAGTAACTCTGTCTGTATGCTACACAATCTCGCCTAAAAGACTGAACCGATTTAAATGAAATTTGGTACAGAGATTGTCTAGAGCCTGAGAACGGACATAGGCTACTTTTTAATCCGAAAAAAGGGTTGTAGGGGTTGAAATAGGAAAGTTTGTGCGGAAATTCCGTAATTTTTAAAGATAGAAGCTTGAAACTTATTTTTAGGCTTTTGATTAGATATGAATAAATACATTCAATGTTTGTAAAAATTTTACCCTAATGGCGATAAAATTAGCCGATGAAAGTTTTTGTGTAATGACGTCGACCATAAAGCGTACGGCCCAGAAAATTAAAATATTAAGTGTAAAAAGTTATAGAGGTTTTGTTTATTTGGATCAATAAAAGTAGTTGAATACTAAGCTATATAAACTATTGTAAACTATAATTAAACTATATTAATCTATAATATTATAAATGCGAAAGTAACTCTGTCTGTCTGTGTGTTACGCAATCACGCCCAAACTACTGAACCGATTTAAATGAGAATTTGGTACAGACAGATAAGTAGATATAAAGCTATAGGCTTGAAACTTATTTTTTAGGCTTTTGATTAGATATAAATACGACATTTAAAGTTTGTAAAAATTTTACCCTAAAGAGGGCAAAAATAAGGAATGAAAATTTTTGTGTAATGACGTCGGCAAAAAGGCTTACGGTCCAGAAAATAAAAATATAGAAGAAAAAAATTAAAAATGCTACCGAAAGTCACTATTCCACGCGGATGAAGTCGCGGGCGTAGCTAGTTTTTAATAAATTAACCTAAGATTATTATTAAGTTACAAAATAACTAAACGATTTGGTTATTATATATTATTTGCAATATTAAGTTTATACTTTATTTTAACTAAATAATGTGGATATTGGTCATACTAATCAAAAACACATGACACTTCCCTTGTAGCTTGAACATGAGCAACAAATCTTGTATAATTTGTAATTTATCTGGATTGTAAACTAGCCCAGTAGGCATATTAAATATAACATAATTATTTCCAGCCCCAAACTACCCCCATTCGTATGCACTTCTGATTAGGAAATTTTTGATCTTGACCATCAATGAAGCCTTAAATGCTGTCATTGGTAAGGTCTCCACTATAGTTCCACGGATTTTATAATGAAATCAATGACATAATATGTGTTATAAACGTGTACAGATTGTTGCAAAGAAATAATTATGTATATGAGGTTTGAAAATCAATAATAAACTGATTTCATTATTCAAAACCTTATAATATGGGTATGCTATGCTATGCGAGTTTAAATTTGCCTCCCTTTTGCAGAGATAGAGACTACGCTTGTTGCTCCTGACTGCAGCACCATTTTTTACTTTTCTAGTAATTTACAGCACCACACTTGAGCAGACGCAGCAGACGCACTTATCCAATATACACAACACCTTCAGGCATTATCACACCGTGCCTCTCTCTCAGTAATTTTGTTAAATATAGTTGAAAAATGTCTTAAAACACGCCACTGTTTAAATCTGTTCGACAACCCGGTCGTTCGCAAGTTAAACGTATTATTAACAGTATACAAGCGATGTCATTGAACGGTGCCAAATTAGTTATTCCGCGACAGCGTCCGTTTATCTCTTTACGATATTTTTTCGAATTCTTGCACGTTTTCGCGAAGAATAACAACAAAAACCGAGTTATTTATTGTACAAACGCTACCGGTGCGGTGCGGTGGCGTAAACCGCTCGAGCGTTTTGGAACTTCGAATGAGGATCCTCTTCACTTACATATGTATTTAGGTATCCACTTCTGTTTAACTTCTTGATTCTTGGTACATACGTATTACATTACTTATTGACCTCTAAATTTTCTTTCCTTTTGAACTCGATCTCTGTCATTATCCAGTCTATAGTTTCCGAGAAATCATACTTCAGTTTATCTATAAAAGTTTAATGTGAAAATATTAGTGCTTTTTTTATTTTTAGTTGAAACTGACTGAGATCAACGTCTGCAGGGTAGGACTGACCATACAGTCAGGGTGGCGTTTGCCAGCCGGACCCCTAATCTTCGTGGCACTCTACCCTACCTACTTCCAGGCTTACGACCTACATGTAAAAAATTCGAAAAATTGTTGATCCTGCGGTCATCCCTCAAAAAAAACTCGATTTTTTCATGTTTAGAATCAATTAGGCTTGTGAAGGGGCTTTAAAATCAAAATGCCACCCGGGCTCTTCACTCCCAGTCCGACCCTGGACGTGTAAAATAATCTTTTTCTACCAAAATGATATCAGTTATTTATTTGAAGCATCAAAGAAATAAGTTTAAAATGCAAACTGTTTTTTTTTTTATTTTAAATGCCTTTTCTAAATTTGAATTACTATTTGCACTTATTAAGAATATTTTTAAAGCTAAATGCTGTAAGGATTTTGAAGTATTTGAAGCTCTTTTGGTTTAATTCCTTGTTAATTTAATAAGTAATTTCAAGTCTTCGGATATTCAAATTTAATTAGGACTTCAAGGAGTAAAGCACTCTAACGGGTATGGACTTGTATATAAGGGTTGAAGCCCCACTGATGAAATTTATTCCCCTTCGTATTTCTCAACAGTCCTTCTAATAAAAGCATTACTGAAACATTGAATCAATTGAAAATATCTTCATTTCAACAAAGTGGTTAAAAATGACTATTTGATCATCAAATATACTTGAAAGTTCAAAGAGCAAAGCACTTTAAGTAAGAGCGGCTTGCTTAAGACTCGGAGCCCTTTGATGAGGACATTGTCCAGTTAGCTCTTAACCGATTAAAAGGTTCTTCGTTTGGGCAAAGTAGTTTATAGGTGACAATTGGATTTTAAAATGAAAATACGAGTTCAAGAACCAAGAACCAAAGCACTTTCAGTGAAGTCTATACGCTTAAGGTTTGCAGAAGTTCTAATGGGAACTTTGCCCAGCTTTATTTCTGGACAATACCTTTAATAAAACCATTACTCAAATTTGAACCGATTAAAGTGTTCTTCAATTGGACAAATTTAAAGTGATGATTTGAGTTTAAAATGTAATTATAGCATCAAGGATTAAAATACTGTAAGTAGAGGTTTCGGGATTAAGATTCAGAAATCTTCTGTCGAGGATTTTTCTCATCTCAACTTTTGGAAAATACCTTTAAGGACATCTTTACTAAACCTGTGAACTAATTGTAAAGTCCATCATTTTGATAAAATGGTTAAAAGTGATGCTGTAAGATTTTAAATTCGTAATTGGGAGTTCAAGGACTAAAGCACATTCAGTAGAGGCTGTGGACTTAAGGCTTGGAGCTCTTTGCTGATGAAATTGTCCAGCTCTATAATTGATTGAAAGGTTCTTCGTTTGGGCGAAGTAGTTGTACGTGATAATTGGATTTTAAAATTAAAAAGCAGGTTCAAGAACCAAAGCACTTTCAGTGAAGTCAATACGTTTAAAGGGTTTGCAGAAGTTCTAATAGGAACTTTGCCCAGCTTTATTACTGGACAATACTTCTAATAAAACCATTACTCAAATTTGAACCGATTAAAATGCTCTTCAATTGGACAAATTGAAAGTGATGTTTGAGTTTAAAATGTAATTGGAACGTCAAGGATTAAAATACTGTCAGTAGAGGTTTCGGGACTAAGATTCAGAAATATTCTGTCGAGGATTTTTCTCAGCTCTTCTTTTGGACAGTTACTTTAAGGACGTCTGTACTAAATCCTGTGAACCATAAAGTTTTTCACTTTGAGAAAATGGTTAAAATTAATAATGCACAATTTTAAATTCGTGATGGGTAGTTCAAGAACTAAAGCACATTCAGTAGAGACAGTGTACTTATAAGGCCTGGAGCTCTTTGCTGATGACATTGTCCAGCTCTATAATTGATTAAAAGGTTCTTCGTTTGGGTGAAGTAGTTATTCGTGATAATTAGACTTTAAAATGAAACTGCGAGTTCAAGAACCAAGAACCAAGCACTTTCAGTAAGATCTATACGCTTCAGGTTTGCAGCTGTTCTAATAGGAGCTTTGCACAGCTTTATTTTTCGATACTTCTCAATTTGAACCGACTGAAATATTCTTCAATTGGACAAATCGAAAGTGATGATTTGATTTTAAAATGTAATTGGAACGTCAAAGACTAAAATACTGTAAATAGAGATTTTGAGACTAAGGCTCAGAAACCTTCTGTCGAGGATTTTTCCAAGCTCTACTTTTAGACAATACCTTTAAAGACACCTTTACTAAACCTGTGAACCAACTGAAAGGTCCTTGAATTTGATAAAATGGTTAAAAGTGATGGTGTAAGATTTTAAATTCGTAATGGGGAGTTCAAGGGCTAAAGTACTTTCCCCAAGAGCTGGGGGTCCTTTTTTAATGAGGGCATTGCCTAGTTCTGTTTTTGGACAATATATCGAATGAGAGCATTATTAAGCTTGAACCGATTGAAAGATGATGATTTATATGTACTTATACAGATTAAGCTACTAAGGTCCAGATTAAAAATATATTGTGAAAATCTAAGGATCAGTTTTGCTCTTGACTTGTTATTCTTTGGTCAGACTTGTTCTTTTCTTTCCTTTAGATAAATATCGGATGGGTAATTTATTTTCAGGAATCCATAAATTTCGAAACAAGTGTCTGTTTTAGGTGACGATGTTTCAGGAGGTCATGCCAACTACAGCCAGGCACCTTGTATTCCCATTGAAATGTAAGTATCTCTACTAAAAAGGCGAAAAGGAAACGATGCTAATTAATTTTCGTCTTTACAAAGACCACAAGAGGCGGCATCCCCGCGGCAAAACTAATTTAATTGCCGATGCAGTCGTCGTGTCACCGTTATTCGGTTCTTTCGAGCAGAAGATATAATAATACCTACCTGTTACTTACAGGCCACGACACAACAACAATAATTTGCAATTATAAATTCGCGAACATGCTTTTCGTTAACAATGTTCATCGGGACGTGAGTGAATGTACCGCGTTTTATTCCATTATCTGCACGTATATTATATTTATACATTGTACAAAAGTGAGCAACTTTGTATAGGGACACGGATAGGTTTGTCGTAGTAATATGTGCGAAAGTAAGTCACACATACCTATCAGAATAATTCGATTGCTATACTGCCGTGTAAAGTTAAAAGGGCGTATCTGACATTTTAATAATTTTAAGATATTAACGTTTCTCCACATTTTATATTGCCACAATAATAATATAATTCACAATCAGTGATTAAATGCTAACATGCATAAAAAAACGCGGCCTATCTCATGATTATCCTAAATTGATTATCCGACACTTACCAAAGTGAGTTTTGATAGTTACGCCCTTACGACTTAACAAAACGTAAAGATTTACTTTTGAAAAAAAGGCGTATGTGCTTTAAAAAAAATTATTAAAGTATTTTAAGCAAGTTCCGTTAACATTTTTGAATTAACGAATGATTTTTAGTTTAAAGGAATAAAACATTGATTAACAAACTTTAGACATTCGAAGGTAGGTACATAAATTCCTACCATGCCGAAAATCAGTAAGATTATTTTAAATATGATTAAAAATAAAATTTGAAAGTTCCCCATCTTTCCCCTGTATGGAAATTTTTTTATTCAATGTCAAAGGTCAAAAAAATGAGTTTTTCGCGATTTTCAGCAAAACGGTAAGTTTTATCATAAAAATACTCCAGACAAAAATTGTAGATCATAAAATTATCTATAAAATATATATCAATATTTTTCTCCTAAGAGCCACCGTTTCTGAGATATCAGGTTAAATGAAACCCAGTCCCTTATTTTATACGCCAGTAACACCTCGAGACAACATCTGTCTCCTGTGCAATTGTATGCGTGGCTAGGGTCTTATACCTGCTTTATCACAGTGTGCCCAATAAATAAAATACTGTTAGTCTCAGGGTTGCCAGATTAGAGGATTTTCCCAAAAAAATAGGGAATTTTTTTCCTTTGGGGTATTTTTTGGGGATATATTTGTCAGGGAAATTCTTCTGGGAAAAAATTTTCCTTTACAATAATTTTTCTATTTGCACTAAATATTTTCTAATTCTTGGGGATTTATTTGTCACATAGCTTATTTTGGGGTATTTTAGAGATACATATTTCATAGATAATTTTATGATCTACAATTTTTGTTGATTTGAGTATTTTTATGATAGAATTACCGTTTTGCTGAAAATCGTGAAAACTAATTTTTTTGACCTTTAACCTTGAATAAAATTTTTTCCATACAGGGGAAAGATGGGGAACTTTCAAATTATATTTTAATCATATTTTAAACAATCTCACTGATTTTCAGCTTGGTGGGAATTTATGTAGCTTTACTCTTATTTTTTGGTCTAATTTGACCGGACTAATACTAGCCCATATCTAAGGTACTTACTTAAATATTTAGTCGCTATCGCTTAAATTATTATCATTATTATTATTAACTGGTATAACAACAGTATTGTTTTTAAAGGTGAAATGAGGAAAACGGCGTTTTCTTTGCGAAAATATGTAATTATTGGGAAATTTAAAAGTTCAAAAATAATTTTTGAAACAAAAAACATGAAAACTTTTTACACATATATTTGTACTAAATTTATTCTAAAATAAGGGCAAAAGAAGGAAACCCCATAAAAAATTTTCTCTATAAAATAATGTGTTAATTAATAGTGAACATGTTATCTAATATCATGAATTATGTTTTTAATGAAACTATGTAGTTACCTAAGTGATGAAAAAACAAAACTCATATTTAAAGAAGACATAAAAATTTCTTGACGAGAAGGCCAAGACGTTGACATTAATTGCGTTTACAACTTAATCCTGGAAGAGGAGTATTCGTTTAGTAATAAATAGATGGCGCGTCACTTATATCCTTAAAAGGTTTATTATGTTATAAAAGTGATGTGTTGTGTAACATTCGTTATCTGACGCACTTTATTGCAATAATCAACAATAATGTATAAAGGTGTTGTGTTGTTGTAGTAGTTTATAGAGAAATATTTGATGAGATGCAGGATGTTAGAAGAATTGAAAAACGATAATGGCAATAGCATAAATTTATACAGCTTATTGCTCTGTGAGATCGATAACGGTAAATTATGGTCTACAGGAATTCGATGAAAAAAATGTAGTTACAGTCTTATAAATTGTTACATTAACTACAAACAGTTAATTTCTGTTCGTTTCCATTATTTTCAAGGTCAGCGATAAGTGAATATTCAACTGCTTTAAGTTAAAAAGTGAAAACTAGCCTAAATCGGTTATAAAAACTTCTTACTTTTAACGTACGAAATATAAATTCGTATTACTCATACCTGGATATAGCAAACACACTTACAACGAACGATTGGTGTGAACAAAGGTTTTTGAACAGGAAATTGTCTGATTTCACCGGTTATAACGATCTAATTTCTCTAATAAACGTTATTTAATGAATGTTGGTGTTTAGTTCTTGTAATTATCGAAAATAGTATTTGATAAAAATCGCCAATAACGAAAATACTGTGACGTGTTCGGTCACGGAATATACAATTAACAAAACAAAAATAACGAATTTATTTAATCACTAAAGTTAATTTGACTACACTATAGTTATAAACAAGTCTACGCAATTTATTTCACTAAAAAGTCTATTTTTCCGCTCGCCTCTGCTATAAATACTCGCTATACCATAGACACTATGACTTCTATCGTCTGTTGTTCGCCTATCGATCGCTTCGCTTCCAAACATCAGCTGTTCACTGTCAACTAACTCGGTGTGTGCCGCGTCCGCCTTTTATAGTCTTTTCAGCCTTTTTCTAGGGAATTCTACAGCCGTCTAGTAATCCAATTGTTTTCCCATTGATCGTTGCTGGTGTTTTCTAGATGTTTCGGGAAAGCCGGGAATATTCCTTATGTATTTAGGGAAGATGTTAGTTAATTATGCTCACACCAACTTAATTGGCAAGTACTCGTAACAATACGAACAAAGTTCTTAGCTCCTTCGTGTTCGTTACAACCGGATTTAACTTATTTTAAATAACACCTAGTGTCACAACGAAAACATTAAATTCTGCAATCTCTAAGAAAAGTAAATAAAATGGAAACTAAGATGTATAAAAACCTTTTACAAAGAAAACAGATTTTCTAAGTTTATCGACATCTCTCCTTTTAATTTACATTTTCACTTGTAGTAAGTAAACAATTTAAATACAAGTAAGTAAATGTTGATTCTTGGTGACCACGATATTACAATAGCAGTAGAATAAGGATGTTGAGAACATTTGTCATTTTCAGGATTAACGATAACTGAATATTCGACTGCTTTATGTTTTTTTTTGATAGAAGAAAGTGAGAAACAGTCGTAATGGGTTATGACAAGCAGGGGTCTATTTAACAAAACGGGGGTCGATCCGAATCGGAAGGGTCGATTGGGGGTCAAAGAAAAAACAGTTCTTAATACTCAAGTCACATATATCTAATTGAGTATGTATAAATATAATGCAAAAATATGTCATAGTTTACGAAATAGCTTAGCCATTTATGCTAGCATTTCTAAGTCATATATGGTCGAAGCCGGCTTCAGTCACGTAGATTTAATCTTAACTAAGTACAAAAATAAATTTAATGTGGAATTGTGAGGGGATTTAAGATTAGAATTGACCAATTTTGAACCCAATATAGGGAACCTTGCAAAAAAACAGTAGGCACACCCATCTCATTGATTAAGAAGCAATAAATCTGTAGTTACTATACTTATCTAATTTATAATTACTTATTATTTAATAAATATTAAGGTATTTAAATGTCATCATTAATAAAAATTTTTTATAAAGCTATTGTTACACAAAGTATCATTAATTTAATCAATGTTTAAATTCATAAAATAAATATACAATACAGTATCTAATAGAATTTTATTTTAGTTAACAGAAAATTACATTTATGGGGGTCGATGGATATTTCGAAAAATTATATAGGGGTCGATGATCAAAAAAGTTTGACAACCCATGGTTTAAGCGATGGTTTTTGAACACAAAATTAGCTAGTTTTATCGATTTTAATGACCTAACTTCTCTAATAAAGGTTATTTAATGAATGTTGGTGATTAGTATTTGTAATTATCGAAATTTGATCCTTCGTGTGCGTTACAACAGGATTTAACAGATTTTAAATAACACCTAGTGCAGGGATGGCGAACCTTTTTTGATGTCCGTGCCACAAAGTCATAAAAATTCTTTTTTAAATAGGTAACGTGCCACAATAAAATTTCATTCGAAATGTTAGCGTGATGCAAACAAACAAAAGCAATTCATCTTTAACCAATTTTTTATTAATCAATGTTTTACAAAAAGCAATATGCTAGAAACAAAACTCACGTTAAAAAAAAATTGTTTTTAATGTGAATTTTTGTTGCTGTACACAAGATGATTAAGATTTAATATCTGGTTCATACTTAGTTAATTTCAACAGTACGCATGTAGAGCCCAACTCATCCGTCATTCTATTCCTATATTTATTTTTTATAAAATTTAATTCTGAAAATAGAGATTCACATGCCCACGTCGATGAAAATATTGATAAAATTGCCTTTGCTAATATTTTTAAAGTTTTAAACAATTAAACGTGTCAGGAACTGAATTTCATGTATAGTTAGAATTTCATCTTCTGCAATTTTATTTATTTTATCCAATAATCGATTACTTTCAATAATATCTTAATCATTTCTTAAATCAACAAATTTTTGGTTCTATATGGTACTTGACTGAAATTCAACTAATTCCATTTCTAATTCATTACAATTTAACCACTTAAGGACTTTTAAATTTAATTTTTCAAATGGTATTGTATCAGGATATAAAATAAATTTTGATTCGACCGCTGCGACAGCAACAACATTCAAATACCTTAAGAAAGCGAAACTGGATACGCAAAAATTTTTATCTAATGCGCATCTGTATATACTTCGAAAGAATTCATGCGATATTTTAATAATACAATGTATAATTTGACGGTTCTTGTTAACATACTAAGATAGGTATTCAGTACTACAAATTTATATCATCAACTATAAATTAAGTGTAGATTAATAATTTTTAATTCATTTCTATTAAAAAAGATAACTTAAAAAAAAATTTTTTTTGTGCGTGCCATCAAAATTTTCAAACGAGCCACTTGTGGCACGAGTGCGAATGGTTCGCCATCCCTGACCTAGTGTCACAACGAAAACAATAAATTCTGCAATCTCTAAGAAAAGGAAAGAAAATAGAAACCTGGATGTATAAAAACCTTTTACAAAGAAAACTGATTTTCTTAGTTTATCGACATCTCCTCTTTAAATTTACATTTTCACTTGTAGTAAACAGTTTAAATACAAGTAAATGTTGATTCTTGGTCACCATGATAATAAAATAATGGCAGAATAAGCACCTTGGGAACATTTCCCCGCGTCAGCATTGTAATGCCTTGCTAAAAAGTTGTCGTATTTACAAGGTTCCGGCAATTTATAGGAACAAACGAAAAGTGCAATTCCTGTTTGTGTACATATTAAAAGAGCAAATATAGCGCCAAGTGGACGGCGGGACCATTACATTTGCTGAAATAAATGCCTGTTCGAGGTATACATACACATTATTAGAGGTACTGATCTTCTGAACGTTTTGCCGCGCTAAAAGCTTTGAGAATCTGAGAGGTGTTTTTTGAAGTGTGTTATCGGCATTCGCATTTGTTCATTGATATTTCGAGAATCTAATGAATATTCAACAACCAGGTATCAAGTATATCGAACGCTTAAATATACGAGGAGGAATTGAAAAACGTTGTACATAGGATACTTCACTTAAATTAACTTAATATATGAATACGACAAAAAAGGTAGAAAAGAAACATACCATTCTAGATAAAATTTATTGGAGAAATAAAGAAGTCATTGCGATCACATTTATTTAAGCTGAAGATTGTGCTTGCCCTAACAGTATCTTGTTATCTAAGCATATCAAAAATTAATTAGTATATATGTACTACCATAGGAAAGTCTACATATTGAATTTTATACAAATAGCACCAAGCAGATTCGAATTATTTCAAAAAATTAGTACGTTTTAAGAATAGTTTAAATTAATAGTTGCAAGAAACATTTTTCTTTTCAAAATTGCTGCAGATACCTATACTAATTGATGTCTTTATTCAGCCCTTAAAAAATTTTTTTCAGAATAATTATATCTAAGTGTACGATTAGATAACAATAACAAAGATATAGTGAAATCCGGAGGTCAGTATAAATTACTATTAAAATAGACGTTAACTAGTAACTAGTATGATAAACTAAAACCACAGGATATTATTCTTGACCTCATGAAGATATTCAGGTCTGCATTAAAGCGTAAATGAAGTTATTATAATATAAAGATATTGAAAGCGAAAATTTATCAAATAAACAATAAATAAAACAATTGACAAGATCGAACTACTTACTACTTTTAACTTTACAATTATTCCAGTACAATTTTTTATGGCTTTAAAAAAGTTTTTTGATTACTAGAATTTTATATTATTAAATATTCACAGCTCAAATAAATGTCCGATATGCTATTTCGGTCGTTTATTTGACATCCAAGAGATCTCTTGCGGTGCAATTGCTATACAAGATTGTAAAATGTTAGAAAATATACTTCAAGAGCCGATTTTTCCGTATATTTTAACTTTATAGAATTTTTTTCTTTTTCACCTTTGGAGTCCTTTCCCCTGGACAAACGAATCGACTTTTGTATTTAAATAAATGTAGTTCAATTGATTTATTTTGATCCCAAGAATTCAGGAATATGACTGCCCCAAAAAATCTGTATGGACAATAGTGACAGAGGCAGGGGCGGAGGGTTAAATTTAAATGAGAAAAGAAGGTACTTGTCTTGAGATAAAATGTTTTAATCATTAAATATATTAAATGTGTGAAACTCTAATTGTAAGCTAAAATACGACCCTAATAAACGTCTGATATAGGTACTACTTTTCAGTATATTAATAATTAACTTTCTGCAGAATTGAAGAGTACTGTTCTCCCATCATTCCCCGCAGAAGACAAATTTTACCAACACTATCCTTTCATTCTTCTAACATTCTACATCTCATCAAATATTTCTGTATATAAAATCACAGAATAACACGATTAATTATTGCAATAAAGTGCGTCAGGTAACGGATGTCACACAACATATCACTTTTATAACACACTAAACCTTTTAAGGATATAAGTAATGCGCCATCTATTTATTACTAAATGAATACTCCTCTTCCAGGATTAAGTTGTAAACTCAATTAAAGTCAACGTGTTGACCTTCTCATCAAGAAACTTTTATGTCTTCTTTAAATATGAGTTTTGTGTGTCCATCACATAACTACTTTTAATAATAACACAATTCTTAGTATTAAATGACATGTTCACTATTATTTAACACATCATTTTATAGAGAAAAATTGTTATATGGTTTCGTTCTCTTGTCCTTATTCTAAAATAAATCCAATATACAAAATTCTCGTGTCACAATGTTAGTTACCATACTCCTCCGAAACGGCTTTACCGATTTTTATGAAATTTTGTATGCATATTCAGTAGGTCTGAGAATCGGCTACTATCTATTTTTCATGCACCTAAGTGATAAGGATTGTCCACCCCTAACTTTTATATTTTCTGGACAAAATTTTTTTTAAATTTTTTTATGATTTGGCATTAAAAAATACATATAACCATTAATTTTCATCCTTCTACCACCAATCCCCATTTTTTAATAGCGATATTAGTACTGTAATAATCTTCAACTCTCTCAGTGGTCGATTACTGATCAATTATTATCAATCGATTAGTCATCCCCGCCAGGCGTCTACTGATAGTCTGGGAGCCACTAATCCTGAAAGTGCCTTACACGGATTTCAAAATTATTTATATAAAGAGATAGTTAATAGAAATACGAATAAAATAAGCCCTCGGTATGACGAGATTTATCCTGGCACCAGTATTATTTACAAACTTTTGTATTATTAAAAAACGTTTATAATTTGCACTTATCGCGAAAATTAATTTCAACCAGCGCATTTTATTCTAAATTTTATGTACTTTTAGAAAAAAATGGTATGACAGCTGCTATTCTGGCAAAAATGTCTGTTATACCTATTTTAAAAGCATATTAGTGATAAAGTTTTACCCTTATCACGGAATAACTTTTTTTTTAATTTGTTCCTTTTTTTGCCTACTTTGCAATTATTTCGGTATGACAGCTCGAAACTTGACAAAAACATCTGTCATACCAGTTCAAACAAGCGAAGTAGGGACGTAGATTCGTACAATAGCTAATATATATTACCTGGACCATACACTAATCGAAACCATCGGGTATAGAAAGAAGAGAGCAATACAGCTCTTTCTATCCTACATAGAATTTTTTAAACTTAAAAAAAAAAGTGAAAGTTTGCCCAGCCCTGCTCTAGAGTAACCTTGGTAAAATATATTGTGTAGTAGTAAGAATAGGTACATTCCAACTTTTAGAAAGCAGAGGGTGAAAGGGTCATGCAGGGTTCTCAGTAAACTCTTAATCTCTCGGGTTTACTTTATGGGAATCATAAACGACATTATAACACGTAGAATTCGACTTTGTCCACCACTGTTTTATTGTATTTGACACTACACTATGTTCAGTTGAAGAGACTCAAAGCAAAAAACAAATATTCTTCACAATAAATATAAGGCATCAATATAAATAAATATAAAAAATGTATAATAAATAATAGAAAATATAAATGAATAAAAATAATCTATAATGAACGTAGGAAACCTATTTTGAAAGAAAAAAGTTACTCAAAAGTTCAACACGCTCCATTTTTATAATCTAAGAGGGTCAGAGCTATAGTTCAAACTGGTATAACAGATGTTTTTGTCAAGTTTCGAGCTGTCATACCGAAATAATTGCAAAGTAGACAAAAACAGAAACAAATTTAAAAAAAAGTTATTCCGTGATAAGGGTAAAACTTTATCACTAATATGTTTTTAAAAATAGGTATGACAGACATTTTTGCCACAATAGCAGATGTCACCATTTTTTTTTTTAAAGTACATAAAATTTAGAATAAAATGCGCTGGTTGAAATTAATTTTCGCGATAAGTGCAAATTATAAATCTTTTTTAATAATACCAAAGTTTGTAAATAATACTGGTGCCAGGATAAATCTCGTCATACCGGGCTTATTTTATTCGTATTTCTATTAACTATCTCTTTATATAAATAATTTTGAAATCCGTGTAAGTGCACTTTCAGGATTGGTGGCTCCCCGCCTATGATGTCACTACTCACCCAGCAAACAGCACGGAGTGGGGATGAGAATGAAGCAGATTTATTTAGAATGTTACAGGGAGTTCAAATATGTTCTAAGAAGTAAAATAATGTTTTATTATAGCATTTCAGAATGATTTGGCAATGTTCAAGAATGTACCAGAATCTTGAAGATCATTCAATAATGTTCCAGAGTGTTAAAAAAAGTTAGAGAATATTTTGAATCATTATGGGCTGTTCTGGATAATTCTAAAATTAGCGAATATTCTAGAATGTTCCATCAAACGTGTAATATATTCTTACCCGGGCAACGCCGGGAATTGCTGCTAGTTTAGTATAAAATCGAAGACAGGAAGTATATGTGCAAAATGTGTTCCGCGTTTTGGTTACTCAAACATTATTTTTTAACTTTTAAATTTCTAAAAGGCTTTATTAACATAGGTTTTCGAGTCATATTGCTTCAAAAATTTTATTTTAATTATGTATCAATTTCTCAATAATCTTTTATTTGTTTCTCTCATTAATAAGTAAAACATTTTAAAATATTCAATAAAATATTACCTTTTTCTTTTTTTTATTTTAAAATATGGCGAAAAATTACAACCAATGTTTTATCCTTTCGTGTAGTCTTCATCAATTATAAATAATTATTCATTTATAAACTTGCCTTGAAAAGGTTTAAAGTAGGTACATTAAATGACAAAATTTTGGTGTACTTTTAATAAATAAATTCATTCTTGTCCCTATCTTCGCCTTTATTAAAAAAAATTATAATTAATAACTGTTATTGAAGAAAAATTTCTTTAGAGGTCCAAATCCCAATATTGTTATTTTTTACATTTGCAGGTTACGATAGTAATCAATGAGCACGGGCCGCCACTGGATTTAATTGCATCTACAATAGGCCCGTAGGTACAGTACAATAGATGTTCATTAAGTTTGACAATTTTGACAAATTAGTAAACGTCCAGACACCCTGTAGATTTACGACCGCCCATATAAAAAACTATCACCGCCAAATTGAATACTTATGTTTAATTAGCATGATGTAGAAAGGGTTATCTGACGACTCATAGGACACTGACTAATTGACTACGACTACCGGTATTTTATTAATTATTTTCTGCTTCATGTGTGGGATCGTTCTGTGTTACATACGACCGCCGAACATAGGGTTATCTTTTGTATCTTCATTCTCTCTCTTTTTTTCTGACATTTGACACCTATAATTTAACAAACATTTTCTTTGTTTGCCAGTGGAGGAGGCACACGAAGGAAACTAAATACCTGCCATGGATTTTTCGAAGAGTTCGTTTAACTTAATGACAAATATCTTTACGTGCGAAGTACGTACAACAGTAGGTCATTTTAAAAATATGAATGTACGGGAAAATGCAAATGTCTCTTCTTTTGGTTCATGTTGAGTTGTCTAAATACTATAAGGGTTTATACTGTAGAATTAAATAAAATAATATGTAAATATATGTACGTATAATTAGTCTGTCACTTTAACTCGCTCGTTGAAAGTTTCGCACCTTTCGAAATACATATTATATTATACAGTGTAAAACGTACTTACTAAATAGCTCAAACCCTAACGCCAAAACACACACTTTGAGATTTATTCCCACAGACTCATCATTGTAACCAGTAGCGGATTTACCAGCAGGCTGAATAGGCTAGGGCCTAGGGCGGCAGATTTTAGGGGGCGGCAAACTTTGCTCAAAATTTTTTTTGTCTCATAGAAATAAAAAAGAATTATTATTGTACACGGAAAAAACGAGGCCCAAAACATCAACAAAAATTACAATATTTTAGTGCTATACAGTATACTGAATACACTAACGTCTGTATATGAAAAATTACTAAACGCTTATTTATAAAATATACTATTGTGATTATGAATTTTTTAAATATTCCAATAACGTTTAAGGATTACATTTTAAATTTAGTATTTTTACCTATTTTTTAAATTAATTATTGCCATAATTTTTTCTTTAGGCCCACCCACACTATTCAATTAATGTGTAATATGTTTCACCACATAAATATAGATATCTATTCGAAGAGAAATGGGATCCGAAAAAAAATGCTTAAAAATAACCATAACAAATATTATATAGATATAATATATATGTGGAAAATTAATACTTTTCTATTGATATTTCTGATGATATCAACAACCTGTTTGAGTGTAGAATAAAAATTTAATAAATTTACACGTAAAAAATTGCATATTGTTGCACAGAATTTCATAAATATTATACATTTCTTAGAATGATGATAATTAAAAGAAAACAATAATGATAATATTCTAATGAATAAAGAATAAAAGCTGTAAATATCTATTCAATAAAAGTTTTTCTTAACATTCTTACATTTTTAATCCTAATGAATTCGTATCAATATTTGTTGATTAGTCTGATAAAAATATAATACAATCATAAAGTTGCAATTTCATTGACAAAAAATTGATTGTGAATTAGGGCGTAGAATTGCAGGTGTCCATTGGGGCGGCAAATTTTGAATAGCGGCCACTGACTGTAACCAACATAAAATAGCTAGTTTCAATTTCCTTGTAAATATTTCAAAATGACATGAGCAAAACTAAGTTTATTACCATTCCATACGAGCCAAAATTTACCCGAGGACTCGAAGGTATTTTTAATAAAATTGGTTTTCGTATGGCCTATTTATAGTTCAAATTCTAATTTTTTCTCAATAACACAAACGATAAAATTCCGTTTCTAGAAAATTCGGGGATAAATAAAATTAATTGTAAAGACTGTAATAAAAAAAACGTTGGGCAAACTAAACGCTCTATTCAGGTCAGATTTAAAGAACATTTAGCCCATGCCAGGTTTGGTAGAACAGAAAAATCGAGTGTTGCTCAGCATATCTTTACCGAATATTATAAAATTAATATTGACAACCTTAAATCAGGTTAATCAGAATCAGAAAACGCTCTCAACAGTGACAAAAGTCCCATACCCAGCTCTCCGTTGTTTAATTTAATTTAATTTACTTTGCTTTTGTTAAGATCCACTGAACATTCTAGTTTTTAGCTTGAGTCATGATCACCTGACAACAATATTAGGTAATTTATAATTCGTAGGTTACCTTAGCTTTTATTTAACTTCAGTCCCTGAAGAAGGTAACTTTGTTACCGAAAAGTACTTTGGACGTTCAGTTTTGTTGTTTTAGCCAATGCTTCCAGTTATTACAATAGATAGTGTAAAAGTTTGTAATAATGATAATACACAGACTATGAATTAATAAACAGAAAAAACTTTGTATCGACTGTGAATTGAATCCTAACTTTTGCGTCATTTGCGTTGCCCTTTCTGATCTAATCACTCACTCACCTCCGTTTTTTGAAAACGACGGTTCAAATGTAATAAAATGTATATTTACAAAAATTAATGAAATTTTTTCCTGAATTCTACCATTATAAGATCCAAATTTGATGATTCTAGTTCAAATGGTTTGCAATCTTCAGTTGCAATTACAATCAAACTTTGTTAGAGAAATTATGTAAGACTTTTCTCTATTCATTAGTTTTTCATTTGAAAGTCGGATGTAATGAACCTACAAACGTATATATGAATTATTGTAAATACAAATACACAATTTTCCAATAACAAGTCAGAACTTACGGCTTTGCAACCGTTGCCACATTCACCGTACGCACACGAAGAACACGTGTATTATTAATTGCAGTTTGAAGTGTATAGTTGTTAATCGCAATATATGAAAATTAGCTGTAATAACGTATATGACAACGGAGCGTACCAACCAGTCATAAATATACTCGAGAACCCGGTGTTTTTTTAAATTCCATGTTCTCAACTGAATCTTTCTGTATATACAGGGTGAATCGTAAGGTTACAAGTGATGATTTTAAACCCAAGACAAACCCCCCTTGGTAATTTATTAAGGTTTACCGTTAAGGGATGCAGAGTGTTAAACATGAATCTTTGATTTATGATTATTACCAAGGTCTAAAAATTAGTTGGACACGCACCTCATCTCATTTCTATCCTGAGTTAATATTCTCAATTTTTTTCCAATAGTACTTTACTGTAGATGTCTCTACATAGCTAATGGAATTTTAGGATGTGTCCTATAACTATCTAAAAATCTCAGTTAACTAACAGTGGGCGAAGCCATTACTCTGCGTACCCCAAAGGTTAAGGCTCATAACATTTTAACTACTTATCAATATTTTAATGTTTCAAGTGGTTATACAGGGTTATTCACGCTATACGGCACGGAATATTATGGCCAAAATATGAAAATTTCAAAAACATTTAACTTTTGGGTTATATAGAAGTCTATTATGGTTACCTTTTAAAATTATTTTCATATTATACAGGGTTTTCCAAATGCCCTAAAAGTATCAAAGTTATGTTTTTTTAAATGAAACTCCCTGTATATTATTGCATTTTTTGATTATTCGATCAAAATAAGTGTTTGTTTTAAAAAGGTTTATAATACCTAATCCTTAAGATTTTTTAAATAATTTGAATTTTATCAAAATCTAACCTAATTTTCATGTTTCAAATACTTAAGAAGTATTTAAATTATGTAAGCGAAATTTACAATGAAGTGTAACAATAGATAATATTTTATATCCCAATTATAATACTCGTCATCTTATACAGGTTGTCCAAAAATTAATACTACTTAAGTAAGAACTTTAAGGGGTTGTAACTTGATTAATTTAAATGGAACGCCATATTTTTTAACATACCGGAAGATGTATTTTTTAATTACCTACCGATTGGTATTTGGGTGTTCATAAGCTAAGTCTTCGCGTTTTTTCAGGAAACGCTAAATTATTGTTTTATGCGCCATTTGGAGTTTTTTAAATAAAAGTTGGGCTCATTTGGTTATTTTTTATGCCACTTCTTTTAAAAATATTTTCAAGTTCGATTTACATCCGGTTATACCGGAAGTCGATACCAACTTTGTTATTTTAAATGGAATGGTATATTTTTTACGCTGAATTCGAATAAAACGTGTAATTGTAAGGTAAGTTTGATAACCAACTTGTACACCTATGACGATCGGTTTCTGAGTTAATTTAATTTATAGAAGAAAAAAAACGCTACCGCAACCCAAATTATAAAACATCATAACTTCCACAAAATACGACTTAGAATGTTGAAATTTTTACTAGTAATAGCTGAATATTATTGCTAACGCCTTGACAAAATTGAATTAATAATTTATACAGGGCGTTCAAAATAAAATTCTAAAATTGAAAAACTTCAAACACGAATTACCTCGTTTTTTCAAATGGCACCTAGTATTTTTTACTTTTTCAATCGATTCCTTTTTTTATCCTCTTTCGATCTATATTGATACGGAGTGTAGGTGGTTTACTTTTGATAAAATTGAAGGTTGGTAATAGACTGGTGTTAGAAGAAATTGTGAAATCCGGGCTTGTTGGCTGCGGTCTAGTATTGTTTCTTCTTCGATGAAAACACCGAAGAAGTTTCCTATCCGACGTTTCGAAGGAGAAACAATGCTAGACCACGGACCTATACTGGTGTGTTGATCAGTTGGTACTGAGATATTGGAAGTCCAGAAACTATTCCTCATTCTCCCTTTACTCCTGTTCATGATATAAAGATGTCTTTACGTAGCTCATCAAATTTTAGGAAGCGCCCTATAAGTATCTCAAAATTTCATTTAATTATGTAATAATTGGCGAAGTCATTACTCAGAGCACCCCAAACGTTAAAGCTCATATATTTTAATGTTTCAAGTGGTTATATGTTCCACTCTTTATATAAGAAACCACCCTGTATAGAAAAAACTAGATACGAGTATATGCTGATTGTAAGAAGATGGTTAAAAATATTAGCAACTGTTTACTTTGTTGCACCTATGCTTCATATTCACGATCGTTCGTTTTCTGAAAGTGGTTCTGGCTTTACATGGGCAAATGTAACGTAGCTGTATGTTGAAGGAAGAAAGTTTCTTGAGTTGTTATAAAGAATAATTCAAAGATCACAAATGCGAGATTTATAGCATCCATGTCGTTTAATACAGTATGTGTCTACCTTATTGGAAAATATAGGGGAAAGTTTGATAAAATATATGTAGGTACCTATTTAATACTGGTTGACGCATATTAACTATTTACAACATAGCACATAACTACAAGTTATCCAATTTAAAAGTATCACATATTGTAGTATCTTGTTTCTTTTCTTTCTTTTTGTTGATATAGAGAGGTTTTTAGGAATAGGTAGGTGGTCCTTAGAGATTTCATCAGTTTAGGTCAGTTCTTTTAGGCTTGTCTTAAGTTGGGTTCAAAACAGAACAAACCTTATATATGCAACCAAACATACAACCTGCATAAGCATGTTGGATATATTACTCGAACAATAATTTTCTCTAGGGCTGACGCAAGCAAAACGAAGACGATATTTTCAAAATATCGTCTTTGTTAACGAAAAATAGTGAAAAATTGAGCCTTGTTCTGGCATTATTTCTGTACGAGTGATTGCCTCAAGAAATTTTGATAATCATTCACATTAATAAGGTATAAATATTGATATTTTTAATTTACAAGATATTAGAATTAAAAAAGTCATCCTTGAATGGCTAATGATTCTTCCACTTGAAAAAGGCACTGTGTGGCGAAAAATTGTTGCGGACTTCTAACAACAAAATTTTGTTACTGAAAATTCTATTTGGTGTTAGGTTTAATAATTAATTTAGTTTAATTTAATTTAGTTGATATATGGAGTTATAAGAAGATAATTAACTTGATTTCAACAATTTGAGTTTTATATCTTCCGAATTATATCCAACATCAATTTTCAGTTCTAAAAATGCTCTCAGTTTTTAAAGTGATCATGATTCCAAAGGCAAAATATACCCAGAATCATGAACAAGTAGTCTTGACAAGATAAGTTTATTTATATTACCATTCTGATATTCAGGACAAGATTATTTGACTCTTGCTGAATCCCTAATTCAGTTATTCTAGTATTAAAATATAATGGATACCACAATGATGCACATAGTGTTATTTTCACTATTTCTATTTTTTTATTCATAAAAAACCATGAACACAAAAAATACAAAAATTTGAGTTAAACAGCGATTTCTTACTGCGAAAGAATAAGAAGAACAATCAGATTCTAATATTAGTTATAAGAAGTGATGGCTTAATTTAATTCTACCATTTTAATTTTACCATTCGAAGAAATTATTTTGCTTCACATTAAAGTTTCTGAGATAAATAAATGTTAGATTTGTACTGATGGTGAAATTTATATTGTTAATCATGTTAAACTTTATTAAAAAACACTGATAAAATCAATGTTCGGCGAAACATTACAATAAAATTATTTAGTGTTTCTTAATTTAGTCCAACAGTTCAACATCATTAGATTTTAAATATTGTGATAATTTTTTTATTTTTAAAAATGTAGCGAAGAATAGTGAAAGCTTAATGTATTTTATTCTTTAACTAGCTATGCCCACGACTTCGTCCGCGTGGAAAAGTGACTTTTGGCAGCATTAAAAATTTATTTCTTCTATATTCTTATTTTCTGGGCCGTAGCCTTTTTACAGACGTCATTACACAAAAACTTTCATTCCTTATTTTTGTCCCCTTTAGGGTAAAATTTTTACAAACTTTAAATGTCGTATTTATATCTAATCAAAAGCCTAAAAAATAAGTTTCAAGCCTCTAGCTTTATATCTACTTATCTATCTATGTACCAAATTCTCATTTAAATCGGTTCAGTAGTTTGGGCGTGATTGCGTAACACACAGACAGACAGACTTACTTTCGCATTTATAATATTATATATAGCTAAATTATAGTTTAAAATAGTTTATATAGTTTAGTATTCAACTACTTTGATTGATCTAAATAAACAAAACCTCTATAACTTTTTACACTTAATATTTTAATTTTCTGGGCCGTAAGCTTTTTGGACGACGTCATTACACAAAAACTTTCATCGGCTAATTTTATCCCCTTTAGGGTTAAATTTTTACAAACATTTAATGTCGTATTTATTTATATCTAACCAAAAGCCTTAAAAATAAGATTGAAGCTTTTTTCTATAAAAATTACAAACTGTCCTATTTCAACCTCTTACAACCTTTTTTTCGCATTAAAAAGTACCCTATATCCTTTCTCAGCCTCTAGACTATCTTTGTACCAAATTCCATTTAAATCGGTTCAGTAAATTTTAGGCGAGACTGTGAAGCATACAGACAGAGTTACTTTCGCATTTATAATATTCCGCGAATTCATTTTCATCGATTTTCCCATGGGAATAAGATATTTTCCCGCATTAAAACGTAGCCTATGTGTTAATCCACGGTGTCAGGTAACTCCATACCAAATTTTATTAAAATCGCTCCAGCCGTTTAGACCTGAAGAAGTAACAAACATACACACTGACACACTCACAAACTTCGCCTTTATAATATTATTGTGATTCAATTAACAATTTCATCTAAATTTTAGAGCACGTAGCAAAGGAATTTAAAAATGCTTATATTTTGCAAAAAATATTAATAAGTGCGTACCGTTAACTACGTAATAGGCAAGTAAGGGTTATTCTCATTAAATTATTTAGAACGTTCCGATTGATTTATTGCGATGCAAACATATAAATAGAACGTGTGGTAGTAAGTTATAACTAGCATAAGATAGTTGTGACACTGACAATGTCTGTATAGCGTATAGGTATCTTATATTTTAATTAATTAAGCTGGTATGCCGGTTGCTGTAGAGCTCGTTCATTTCATTTTCTGATGTCCACCATTAATAAATAAGTAATCAGGTTATAAAGAAAACGTAGTTAATTATCGAAACGGTAAGAAATACATAGCCACTGTCAATTCACCTACTGTTTTTAATTTATTTTGCATTCATAATACCCTGAAGTGGTCTGTGTTAGGTAGGTACATACAGAGTGTTCACTTTCATAGTACTTTTTAAGACAGTTCAAATAAAATCGAACTTGGATACAACGAACCCATTTGTAACGAGCAATCGGTTTTACCAAACGTTTTTAAAAAGAAAATATGTAATTAAAAGTTCCATCGATTATTATAAAGAATTAATATTTCTATTTTACAGTACAAAACTCCGTGTTCATGATCAAAATGAGTCGATTTAATCTCATTTATTTATATAGCAATTGCTTCCTTTACCCGTGAGAGGGTGGCAAAGGTGAGAAAAAAATCGTTTTTCTTCAATTAATCGTAAATGCTTGGCACGATTTTAATAAAGATTGGTAAATACAAATGTCTAAAAGGGTACTACTTTGTGAAGTATAAATATTTTTTTTTTATTATGACAAGGGTGTATTTATTAACCATTTTCTATATATTCGGGCTACCCTCATTGACAATATCACACTTGATGTGCCTCCAGGGTAGTCGTTCAGGAATAATTCTAATTAAATTCAAAATTAATGTTATAAAGTTCCAACAACTATTTTCAATATTGAAATTATATGAAGTGCATATCTTCGTTAACTACTGACAGTAATTATTTTGTGAATTTAGTAGATAGGTATTTCTAAGATGATAAGTACCTATGTATGTGCTGGTACTTTAGATAGGTAATGCATAGGAAACGCCCATGTCGTCGACCATCCCATAAGCAAAAAATATTATAACCGCCGCCGAGTTTACTAGGAAAAGGTCAACAATGTAGGTAGATGTAAACACTTAAAGCAATTACAAAGGTACTGTTATTAAGATAATAACAATATATATGGCTCTCTATTTCTCGTTCAGAATATTGTGATCGTACCTAGACAGCTTTCGGGCTTATTACAGAAGATGCTTGCTTGGATGCGGATGTGCAGTTTATGTATTATTATCGCCGGTTTTTTCTTCTTTCGAGAGCGTATAATAGACTCTAAAACAGTTATTTTGCGGTTAAAGGGCAGGTGAGTCGCCACGCGTCGTTGCCACCGTGACTAACGGTATTAACCACGCAAATTAAACGGATTTCTTACGCTTGTTAACCGACTCGACGAACGAACGTCGTGAACGGGAACTAAAATTTACCTTGTCCTGACCACTGTTAACCTCTGGAACATTATCACATTCTTCTTGTTATTGAATTTAGTTCAGTATTACATTTAGAAGCCAATAATCATCCGCTATCGATGGTGTTCCAATATTCCTCATTAGGTTAAAGTAGATATTGAACTAACACTTTGGAGCTGCAACTGTTGTGAAACATACTGAATATAAAAATATTTAAATAATAAAACAAATAGAAAGATTCGCCAATTAAATAAAAACCTGGCATGTTTCGGTCACATGACCATTACCAAAGAGTAAGATCTATACTAAAGGCTTAAAACTAATACACACAATTTATACCTTACAACATAAAATGAGAGGGGAGTCTACGAAACTTAATTCTAGTTGGTTGTTGATCAAATCCGTATTTTGTGCTAAAGCTTTTTTAGTTCATACGTTTCGAGGAGAGACAATTTCTTGCTTTTACTGACACCACTGTGGAGAACAATAACATTATCTATATCTAAGTGATGATTTAAAGAGACACAATGATCGAAAAAAACAGTTTTTTGTGTTTTTTATCTACATTATTTAGATGCTCTTTTATTCTAATATTAATTGCTCTATCAGTTTGTCCTAGATAACAGGCAATACAATTATTACAACGTACTTTATATATACCACTTTTTTCTAAAATATCTATCTTTGGTTTATATTTTAAAAAATTTAACTTAAATTATAATTATTGTTTTCGACCAAGGTTACATTCATTTGTTAACAATATGTTTAAATTTAAAGCTAAAATAATTTATGAATCTAACAGATGCAAACATTTAATTTTTTGTAGAAGAGATAAGACTATTGTTATAAAGAAGTTGCGATGATATGTTCCATTGTTTTTGTTGAGAAGTTTTTCAGGCTTGAAGCCGTTATTCAAAACAATGTGTTTTATAGTATTAAGTTCTTTGTTGAACTCAAAGGTAGATAAAGGTGTTTTAAACAATCTGTTCAGTAGTGAATGAAAAACAGCCAATTTAGTACTTAGAGCAGAGGTTCCCAACCTTGTGCCCGCGGGCACCATGGCGCCCGCGGAACGATTCGTATGTGCCCGCCACTATGCAACAGAGACACAGATTTTTTTCATAAACATTAATTTAAAATATGAATTATTTTTATTAATTTGTCATGCGGCATATAAAATTAAATCATTTTTCGGTTCGACATATTTATGCGAATCATTGTTTTCAAACATGAACTTAATAAAATCAAGATATAGATCTCGACTCACCGATGAGCATCTTTATGATTGTATGCTAACAGGATTATCGTCATACTCTCCTAATTATGAAGCGCTGGCCAATAATATGAAATGCCAAAAATCACATTGACATATTCCACATTGATAGTATATTTTTTATAAAATGTTGTTTTTTTGTATTTGTTTGATTTGTTTAAGTTTTGCCAATTTTCTTCGTGTGTATAAAATTTTAATAATAATTTATTATTTTGAAATATTTTTGTTTATTATTTATTTACAAATTATGAATATAAGAAAATAAATTATAGGAAAATGAGAAGTTATGGAAGGAGTTTGTTGATAAAAAATAGGTGGTGCCCGCCACCCTACCGATATTTTAGAATGTGGTCTAGAGTACAAAAAGGTTGGAAACCCCTGACGTTAAGGACCTCTTTTTCAACTGTAAATTGGATATCCTTATCAAATATATAGGAATATATATAATATATAATACGTTGTAATAATTGTAGTGCCTGTTATATAGGACAAACTTGTAAAGCTATCAATATTAGAATAAAATAGCATCTAAATAATATAGATAAAAAAGACAAATAAAACTGGTCTTTCCGATCATTGAGTCTCTTTAAATCATCGACTAGATATAGATAATATTATTGTTCTTCTCCACAGTGGTATCAATAAAAGCAAGAAATTGTCTCTCCTCGAAACGTATGAAATATTTTTAGCACAAAATATGGATTTGGTTAACAACTAACTAGAATTAGGTTTCGTAGACTCCCCTCTCACTTTATGTTGTAAGGTATAAATTGTGTGTATTAGTTTTAAACCTTTAGTATAGATCTTACTCTTACCTTTGATAATGGTCATGTGACCGAAACATGTCAGGTTTTTATTAAATTGATGAAACTTTCCACTTGTTTTATTTTTTAAATATTTTTACACTTACATGCTTAGTAATGCGTTAGACTCGAGTTCCAAATTCGAACGGAATAAATAATCCGAGGAAAATTGGCAGATTCTTATTCGTTGGATTAATTTTCCGTTTGATGTCAAATTTCCACGTTTTTACCTCTTGAAACTTAGGTTACAGTTAGGTCAGGTTGCCATAATTTTCGTAATGTTTTAATGGCAAATAATGCACCAAAAGCTTCTAATGTACCTAGGGAAAAGTTCTATAGGAGCCTGAATCCTATTAAATAGACCCAAAAACGGATTCTTAGATTTGATCAGGAATGGATCGGGATTTTGATCAGATCAGTTAATTAAACCATCAGGGATGGGTCAAACAATCAGATCTGTGCTGAATTAGACTGTTACTTAATCTCTACGTATTTTTATTTTATTTATCTTACTTAAAAATTGCAAGATAATGTCAAGAAATGATAATCAATAATCGAAGTAAAAAATGAGGAAAAAGTTGTTCAGACTCCCAAAATATGGGGCTGTGCAAAAAGCGTGGCGATATTCAGATGTTTAATATATTTTTTTAATTTCTGTTTCCTGTATTGCTAATTCAATTTTGACGATGCAGAGGATCTTGAATTAAAATAGAGAACAAGTTTTATTTGAAAAGTGTTTTAATTTAACTTACGATATGGTTATAAAGAGCATAGTGTGTGTTTTGGGCCACTTTTGACAAATAAAAATACATTTGAGTATTACCGTGATTTTTTACATATCCTAATATTTTGGGATTTTAAACAATTTTTTCTAAAGGGTTAGGTGGAGTAATTGTAAACAGGCTCTTTATTTCGATGAAATAGGACTCTTGATTATTCCAACTAATGGAAATTATAGACTTTGGTGTTGACTTTTGACGGTTGGATGCTTTAGCGCTCTAAGTGTCCGCAATATTTTATGTTAAACAGTGAAAATATTTCTATATAATATTAATGTTTGGGGCAATTGTGAACACGGCTTTATAAATATAATTTTCATTGGAATTCACGTTTGAAAGCGAATTGTTCACTTTTGCCTCATTAAAAAACTTTTACAAAGCCAGTACAAACAAGATGATTGTTCACATTTACCCCTAAGGTTTCGACTGCGTTAATAAGTGAAGGGGTAATTGTAAACTTAAGTTTTTTTATTAAAATAAATCTGAATTTACATATTTAATAACAGAAATTCTCTTAAAACCAAACAAGGACCTAATTTAATCATATAGTTGCCTAAATTTAGTTTTCATCTAAGATACATCGAGTTTCAAAAGTCAAACTTCCAAAATCGTTCACAATTATCCCACCTGACCCTAAGTTGTTCTATATTTGAGGGTGCTGCCATTTAAAGTAAATCTCATTTTTACAATTTCACAATACCCTGTACACAGCAAATTCGATTGTGCTGATCGAGAGGATCTCCTATTAAAATAAAGCACAACTTTTATTAGAAAGGTTTGTTAATTGAATTTATAGTTTGGCCACAAAGTATTTTCTTTTTAATTTGGCAACAATCTATTATTTAAAAATACTACCACTACAAGCCAAAGAAGTTTCATTTAATTAGTGCACCCCCCCTAATATAGGAGCATAAGTTTAATTCTTTATTTATTTTTCAAATTCAAGGTAAATAGAAACGATAAACTGAATTGGCTGTTACTTGGTGAAAGTTGCACATAATAACGGATATAATTAAATACACAATACTTTTCACAAATTTTTATTGTTATCACAACTATAGTTTCGCTACACTGTAGCTTTCTCAAGTGATTTAGGTGTACAAAGTTATTTACAAATTTCGGGCTTATAAAAAGTAAATATACTAAATTCGTGTTTATTATTGACTCTAGATATAGTTAGGTTTTTTTCACGTTAGAAGAAGAAATCTCTGGTAATTTAAACTTTTTAGACCTAACTATATCTAGAGTCAATAATAAACACGAATTTAGTATATTTCATAAGCCGACACACACTGATACAACTATTCACGCTAGATCCACACATCCAATTCAGCACAAACTTTTAGCCTATTACTCTATGATTCACAGACTAACCAACATCCCTTTATCTGATATTAATTACAAAAAAGAAATAGGCATCATAAAACAAATAGCAATTAACAATGGCTATAGTGTAGATTTAATAGATAAATTAATTAACAATAAATTATATAAATCAGCAATTCGTTCAGTTTATCCTATACAAAAAGAAAACAACAATAATTATTTCAGTATAACATATCTAGGAAAATTAACCACTTTAGTAGTTTCCAAATTAAGAAGACTTAATATTAATATTACCTTCAAGACCACAAATAAATTAGGAAAATTCATAAAAAACAATAAAGACAAACCTAACATTTTAGAACAATCAGGTATTTATAAACTGAAATGTGGTTCATGTGAAAAATGCTATATAAGACAGACTGGACGATCGTTCAAAACAAGAATAAAAGAACATTTTAAAAGCTTCATCAACAAAAAAACATAATATTTCTAACTACGCTAACCATTTAATAGAAGAAAACCATCAATTTAATGAACAATGTAATTTTCTCCATACTCTAGGAAAAGGCTCAAGATTAAATGCATTAGAATCATTAGAAATTAATAAAATAAAAAACTACAACACTAATTTACTTTTAAATGATCAAATAGAATTAAATAATTCACCTCTGTTAAATTTGTTCCCCCACCAACCCTGATAGTTTAAGCTATTTATAAGCCCGAAATTTGTAAATAACTTTGTACACCTAAATCACTTGAAAAAGCTACAGTGTAGCGAAACTATAGTTGTGATAACAATAAAAATTTGTGAAAAGTATTGTGTATTTAGTAAATAGAAACATTACTAACACAAACACTTATAAGGAATTGCCTTCGTTCAGCCCTTATCATTACAACGTAATTTTACCAATCAGGGTGTGGATGGGGAAACGAGTAGTTTGTCAATCAGATCTCAGCTACAATCAAGGGATTACCAATAACAAATTGTAAAATTTCTTCAAATGTTATCCGTTACTTTCATTCATTATGTTTTACCAAGTATCATCGGTAAATTACTTCTTTAAAATACTTAAGTCTAATAAACCCGAGGTGGCATCCTCAATTAGAGTCTAGTGTTTTTGTAAGTATTTGAAGTTCCAAAATTACTTCAGTTGATTTTCTTGTATTAAAATTCAAGCTTATTTTTTTATTACTTGCTATTCGTATCTGTTCCACCTTTCCACTCTTTATTTTGATTATTTATGTTGGTAACATTTTCCCATATAGTGACTTTACTTACTTTTTGTCAAATAATTGACAATAAATATTATTATCAGTCAGAAAAAGGATGAAGTAAATGTTTTAGGTTAAATTTTAAATTTATGTAAAATGGATGACTCCAAAAAGAAACCGGATACGCTGAATACCAGCATACTATCGGGGGCCGGCGCCGCTGCTGTTATTCCAGATATCAGTCAATCGGCGTATATCCTGAGTAAATATAGAATACAAAAAGTTCAGTGTGCTGTATCACTAGAGCAAACATTCGAGCAAGTGGAAGACGATTCTCACATTCACTACGGACCTGTTGATTTAGGTGAAACTGTGGCTAAATTTTTATTCAACATTTACTTTTGATGCTTATTTATCATTATTTCTTTTTAAGAGCAAAGGGTTGCAAAAGATTATTCTTGTGACCGAGATGGACTGTGTCAAATGTATTACGTCATATGCATTCCGTGTATCGTTTGTGGTCATTATATAAATGTATTTTGCGAATGGATAAGTGATAAAATTTTGAAACAGCAACGTATATGGGAAGAAAAGTACTCGTGTAGTTGTTTTGAAAGAACTGGTGTGGAAGATGACACAAAGAGTGAAGAAAATGTAATCTAATCCTTCAAAATATATACCTATGGAAGCTTGTAAGCTGACACAGATAAAGTTTGACATTTATATTCTCTATCATTTAATGTTAAATAAGATCATAAATTATACTTCTAAAATTCATTTTAGTACTTATACCTATCTATATTTATTCAGTTCTTGTGCCTTTATTATTAAAACATTTATATTTAGCATAACTGAATTCCATGAAATTCCATTTGGGGTATTTGTATTAACAGATTCGGCATTTTAAGAAAATGTTTCAACACCTGACGACAACGACATCTAATCTAACACAGAAACACTAACAGAATGTGTTTCAGTCATAGAGGTATAAGAATAGAGTTCGCTTGTCCAATGCTAGCCTGTAAGTGGCAGCGATATCAGGTTAGAAAGAGAACGCTGCATATGGGCCCCGTCTATCTCCTTCTAACAAAGCACGCCATTGGCTGCTCCCCTCCCGGTTGTATAAGCATTGAGAGGGAAAGAGTGTAGTAGCCATAGAGCCGGGAGGGGAGCAGCCAATCGCGTGAAGTGTTAGAGAGAGATAGACGGGGCCCATATGCAGCGTTCTCTTTCTAACCTGATATCGCAAAACAGTCCTCTCGCGCACTCTATTCTAATATCTCTATGGTTTCAGTAGGTTTGACTGGTCAAACTTAATACACGTATGAGTATGAATTCAGAACCCTAAAAACAAGAAAGAAATTTCAGCCTACCTAAATAAAACGACTGAAGTTTAATTTTTGATTTATTTCTAGAACTCGGAGGTAGATGACTTTCTTTTATTCAACTCCTCTCATTAAAAATCTTTAATTGGAAAAACAAATAGTTCCATTAAAAAAAATGAGGAAAAAGTTTTTCAGAATCCCAAAAAATATGGAGCTATGCAAAAAATCGTGGCGATATTCAGATGTTTATTATTATTTTTGAAATTTCTCAACATCCTGTATTGCCAATTAAATTTTGATGATCAGAGGTTCTTTTATTAAAATAGAGAACAAGTTTTATTTGAAAAGTTTTTTAAATTTAAGTTATAGTAAGGTTCAAAGAGCATATTGTGTATTTTTTGGACCACTTTTGACAAATAAAAATACATTTGAGTATCGCCGTGATTTTTTACATATCCTCTTATTTTGGGATTTTAAACAATTTTTTAGAAAGGATTAGGTGGAGTAATTATAAACAGGCTCTTTATTTCGATGAAATAGAACTTTTGATTATATCAACTAATAAAGGGAATTATAGACTGTGGTGTTGACTTTTGACGGTTAAATGCTTTAGCGCGCTGAACAGCAGAGGAAGAGTGTCGCAATATTTTATGTTAAATAGTGAAAATATTTCTATATAATATATAATTTTTGGGGTAATTGTGAACACGGCTTTATAAATATCATTTTCATTGGAATTCACATTTGAAAGCGCATTGTTTACTTTTATCCCATTAAAAACCTTTACCTGTATAAACAAGATGATTGTTCACATTTACACTTAAGTTTTCAACTGCGTTAATAATTATTGTAAACTTAAGTTTTTATGCAAATAAATCCTAATTTTCATATTTAATAACAGAAATTCACTTAAAACCAAACAAGGACCTAAATTAATCATATATCTAGTTGCCTAAAGTTAATCTTCATCTAAGATACATCGAGCTTCAAAAGTCAAAATTCCAAAATCGTTCACAATTATCCCACCTGATCCTAAGTTGTTTTATATTTGAGGGTGCTGCCATTTAAACTAAATCTCATTTTTACAATTTCACAATACCCTGTACATAGCAAATTCGATTTTGCTGACTGAGAGGATCTCCTATTAAAATAGTGAACAACTTTTATTAGATTTGTTAATTGAATTTATAGTTTGGCAACAAAGTATTTTTTTTGCTTGGCAACAATCTGTTATTGAAAAACACTACCACTACAAGCCAAAGTTTCATTAAATTAGTGCACCGTTAAACCAGAAAAACCAAGTTTAATTAAAATTTAATGATTTTCTTTCTTCCGTTGCTACATGAGAATATCCTTATTTTTTAACTATCTGCACTTTTTTTATCCTCAATTAATTGCACATTTTTTAAATGCAAGAATAAGTTTTATTCTCGAACCTTTGCAGTAATTGAATCATATTATTAGAATTTTTTCTACTAAATACTTAGTAAGAAATAAAACACAGAAGATTCCACAAAATTAGTTTTATAAACTTTACAATTGTTTCGCCTAACTTAGACTTCTTCTTCTACATTTAAACTAAACTAAGCTACCTACTTATATATAGTTTAAGAATTAAGGCGGGGGGTGCATGAAGAGGTTAAGTAGTGGTGAATTATTGAGATCAATTTTTTTTTGAATTATTATATTCCTCTTCAATAAGATGTTTGGCATAGTTTAAGTTTAATTTATTATTATCATAGGATTTTAATGTTCTTATTTGTTTTTTCATTGATCGTCCAGTTTGACCGATGTATATATAGTTACAAGAATTACAATTTAATTTATACACCCCTGACTTATTTTCTTTATTAACTTTATCTTTGTTAATTCTGATATGTTTGCCTAAGGTATTTTGTGTTTTATATGCAACATTAACATTATTTTTCATTAAGTATTTTCCTAAAAGTTCAGAAGGGTTATTTAAATATATAGATAATAGTTTTATAGGCAGTTTTTCGGTTTGTGTTACAATGGGGGTATAATTATATTATTAGATCTAGGTATAATTTAATTCTTAAACTATATATAAGTAGCTTTGTTTAGTTTAAATATATTACTTCTGAAGAAGCCTAAGTTAGGCGAAACAATTGTTAAGTTTATTAAACTAATTTTGTTGAAACTTCTGTGTTTTATTTCTTACTAAGTATTAAAATGAGTTTCCATCAAGCGAATGTAGGAAGAATTAGTCATTTTAAATTAATTATCTAAAGATAGTTCAAACTTGTTTTGAAAACAATACATCTCATTATTCTCATTTCCTTAATTATTATAATTATTATTAGATGTTGTAATGATAACGATACTGATAATAATCCTGAAATCCTGTTATTTTGAATGAATCTTCTTTTTCTTCCCGAGTTCTCGGTGCATATTTTATCATTTAAAATTTACCAGAGCACCACGCAGTTACAATTTGGGAGAGACTGTAAATATAAACGGCTCTTACAGGAATAAAATCAATAATTGAAATCAGGATGCGCACCCGTACATTTGAAATTGAGGGTTATTACGTTACACAGGTCCCATGGTGTAATGGTTAGCACTCTGGACTCTGAATCCAGCGATCCGAGTTCAAATCTCGGTGGGACCTGCAAATCATTTTTTCAATTTATTTTATTTACAAACCTTTAAATAACTAACTTTATTAATCCATTTTAATTACTGAATTATCATACACACAAAGTTTACACTTTTTATGTATGTTTTTATCTATACAATAGTTTTTTTTAATGTAAATTTCCAAAATTGTGATTATCCATGAAGGTCGTATTATTATCATAACATATAGATACATGGAGAACGCGTTTAGATTTCATAAAATAAAACAAGAATGTGTAAAGTAATAACGTTTATGTAAGAGTAATTTACCACCAGAACAAATGAGAACCTTTTTTACCAATTTGTTGTTTACACAAAATAAAATTGATTTAAACCAAAAAAGAAAGTATTCAAATTTCAAATATTATGAATGTCTTTTTAGTGAAGTCAATATCTTCTATGGTTCATGACATTATATAGGTACCTAATGTTCTTTTAAAAAACATTATGCATTGTGCATTACTGAAATAACTATGAACAAAATCATCTTCCACATTTTTTATACGTTTAATATCAAAATAGTGAAGATAACATTTTCTGCTATCTCCATTTTTTTAAATTAATACAAATTCTGATAACCCCTTGTCATTTCATTTTACGTAACGATTAACGCAAAACAGTTTAATTAAAAATTAAAAAAAAAAATATCGTTAGTTTGTTTTTTTTTAGGTACCCTAATTTAATTAATTTTTCTTTATAACTCATAATTAATTTAATTTTTCTTTATAACTCATAATTACACTTCTAAGGGTAGTAGCCAATACATGTTGAAATTTATCCGTAATGTAAAAATTAAAACACAAAAACAGTTTCAAATAAATTAATTATAGTTAATCACAGCAAAATCGTTTGGCCACAAAGTGGAATCATCAGGTTTATATGAGTACACAAACTTCGACTAAAACTAGGACCATTTATACTAAATAGGTGGGTGGGGGTAATTGTTTTGTTTCCTAAAATTAATATTGTGTAACAGGGAACTATTGCCTTCTATTTCATCAAAAAGAATTAAACCGAATATACACAATGGCCGTAAACAATGGATATGAAATTGCATTAGTGAACCAAATACATAAAAAAAAAACTTAAACACAAAACTCTGAACATTATATATTCTATAACTAAAACAAAGTCGAATAGATTTTATTTTTTTTGCTTATTACGGTCACATTTTACAAAAAGTGAGTAACATTGTAAAAATTATCTAAAATACTTTTATTAGCTTTAGGACTAACAATACTCTAGGCCAGGGGTGAGCAACCTTTTTAATCAACGGGCCAATTTAAAATTTAAAATTTTTTGGCGGGCCGCACATAAAGTAACACTTTCGTGCATCACTCAGTCTTGATCTTAATAAACTAATGTTTGAAATAAAATTTATTTTATCAGGAAATGCTATTTCTACAACAGCAGTCATTCTTTTATCATCTCTCCGTCCGCAAAGATTTCCTTTTTTTGCCAGTATTTGATTAAACTTATCTATACGGAGTTGTCCTGTTACGTTTTTATATTATTGTTCATGTTTTGTATCGTAATGCCTTTTTATGTTATATTCTTTTAATGTCGACACAGTCTCTGAACATATTAAGCATACAGCTTTATCTTTGACGAAAGTGAAATAATAATCAAATTTCCACTTTTCTTGGAAATGCCTGTGCTCATCTGCAACCTTCCGTTGTTTTGTTTGCATTTCCGATGGGCTATTATGTATTACAAATTTGAAAGTTTAAAAAAATTGTAGGAAAACCTAACCGTCACATAAAATTGTTTCGGTTTATAGTCTGTACTACAATTTTATTTTAATTAATTTTATAACAATATATTGATGGGAGAAAGTGGATAAAATAAATTCAATTTTAGAAATGCTTGGCGGGCCGCATAAACAAGTTTAACGGGCCGCAAGCGGCCCGCGGGCCGCGTGTTGCTCATCCCTGCTCTAGGCAGTTATATAATCAACAACAGATGTAAAACCCCTAAACATTCCTGTTCAGGAGTTTATTCATTGAATTGTAAAGATTGCTCTAAAGTGTACATAGGACAGACAAGCAGAAAATTTGAGACCTGCATAAACGAACATCTTAAAAGTTTTAACAATAAAAAAGTAGATTCTACATATGCTGAACATTTGTTAGAGAATAACCATAATTTTAATTTAGATTATAAAATTTTGCATAGGCAAAATAAGGGTTTCAAGTTAAACTTACTAGAAATAATAAATAATCAAATAGAAGGCAATAGTTCCCCGTTACTCAATATTAATTTTAGCAAACAAAACAATTACCTCCGCCCACTTATTTAGTATAAATAGTTCCAGTTTTAGTCATAGTTTGTATACTCATCACCTGATGATGCCACTGTGTCGCGAAACGATATCGTTGTCAATACAATTAATTTATTTGGAACTGTTTTTGTGTTTTAATTTTTACATCACAATTACAATTAATCTTAATAGGTAAATTTGAAACATAGAATTATTAATGATTTTTAAAGACAAGTTCATTAATGAACTATTACACTATGGTTAATAAAAAGTACTTATTCCTTATTCCAAAAATCCAAAATAACAAAAAAGAATTGCAAGACAAACAAATGATTTAATTAAAAGGTTTGGCTCGTCGTAGTATAAAATTCTCCTGTATGGGGGCCCTGAGAGCCTGAGACAGCGACTGTTATTGTACTTATTAATTTTTAGTTACTTTACTATAACTTTCTTACTTTTTACTATGTATATAAACCGTAACTATTCCATTGCAATCTTATTCTGAATTGCACTTATTATTACATTGACTACAAACGTCACCTTTATTGAAGTAGAAACTGTTTTTGTTGCTCTAAATTAAACTCGATTGCATTAATCATTAACGCCTACATTTTTGTGGCTAGACGTACAAACACGTCGTAACGCTATAAATAACTGCAAGTTCTAAAACAAATCTCCACTTCATTTTCTTGGAATAATTTGCCCTTGATGCGAATAAGATTTGTATTTAACAATTTGCATACATTTGTAAATACACGCAGCCTTACGTTCTATATATTATACAGGCTGTATGTATGCGTGTATGTACAGGTACCCTATAATATCCGAGATGAGGAATGCCAAGGTGAGAAATAAATTGAATGCAATTAGCTGTATATGAAAATAAAAAATAACGAACTGTATTTATCGCTGTGGTAAACAGTTCTCGAAAATGGACAAATAAAAACGTACTAAAGGGTATTGTACCAATATCATATCATATCATATAAGATACTAGGCATTGACCGGGTAAGAATATATTACACGTTTGATGCAACATTTTAGAATATTCGCGAATTGAGAACTATCCAGAACATCCCATAATGATTCAAAACATTTTTTAACTTCTTTACCATTTTGAAACATTCCGGAATGATTCTGGAACATTCTTGACCATTGCCAAATCATTCTGAAATATTATAATAAAACATTCTTTTATTTCTTAGACCACATTTGAACTCCCTCTAACAGTCTAAAAAAAACTGCTTCATTCTAATCTCCACTCCGTGCTGTTTGCTGGGTGAGTAGTGACATCAGTAGACGCCTAGCGGGGATGACTGACTAATCGATTGATAATAATTGATCAGTTATCGACCACTGAGAGTTGAAGATTAATACAGTACTAATATCGCTATTAAAAATTGGGGGTTGGTGGTAGATGGGTGATTACATGTCGAATTTTTTTAAACTTCTCTCCATAAGGAATAGCAGAAACTATTAACTGAGAGACGAAGAAGAGATTACTTTTATTAGAAGTAGGTGTCACTTGGAACATGAATTCATGATCTATCTTAATTGGCTAGGGAGGTAACGGTAACTTATTTAAAAAATCGAACTAATGACCATCATTTGCTAAAAAGTTACTTATTTCTAAATAAAGAACAACAAAATTTTGTGACCAGCAGATAAATGATCGAATCTATATTTCTGCTCCATGTTCCTAAAATTAATACACACGGTATATAAGATTATAGATAGGTATACGCACTGTTAGTAGTAAAATTAAGTATAAAACCAGTATTACTCTTAACAAAGGCCTAAAAAGCTGAAACAATTGTAGAAGAAATAAGCACTAAAACATTAAACAAAAATTTTTGTAGTTGTTTTATAGATAAATTTAGAGCCTCAAACATTTAGGTATATACAGGTTTATATCATTGCACATAGACATGTCTACACAGACCAGAGTGAAAATTTAAATCATCTCATCTCGTGAAGCCCTAAGAAAAGCCTTAAATCATATCAGGATAAAAAACTCAATTCTGACTATTCAACCCACTTATTAAAAACTAATCATTTACCCAACACGAATTATGAAGTTTTACATGTATCCGTTAAAAATTTAAAATTAAATTTACTAGAAGCGATGGAAATCAACAAATACAAATTATCAACTTTAGCGTTAAATGATCACCTAGACATTAACTTTTCACCACTACTTAATTAATTTAAAATTGCAAATACATTGTAAACTCATAATAATTTTTTATCACAAATAATAGAGAATTATATGTATTTAAGTTAATATTAATTAGTTATATATATAAAAAAAATTCAAAATTGTCACAAAATTTCCTGTATTTTTGGTAGTATTAATTATATATGGTACAGGGTTTTTCAAGTTGATGGGGGGTATTAGAAGTATATGAATTAGTAGAAGGAATTCAAATTTTAAAACTTGGGCTCATTTGGTTATTGTTTATGCCGCTTCTTTTAAACACCAACTTCGTTATTTTTAATGGAAAAAATATATAAATTCGAATAAAACGTGTAATTCTAAGGTAAGTTTAATAACCAACTTATACTCCTATGACGATAGGTTTCTGAGTTAATTTAATTTATTGAAAGAAAATCGCTACCGCAACCCAAATTATAAAAAATCATAACTTCCACAAAATACGACTTAGACTGTTGAAGTTTTTACTAGTAATAGCTGAATATTAGTGCTAACGCCTTGACAAAAATTTAATAATTCATACAGGGCGTTCAAAATCAAATTCTAAAATTTAAAAACTTCAAACACGAATAACTTCGTTTTTTCAAATTGCACCTACAATTTTTGTTTTAATCGATTCCTTTTTTTATCCTCTTTCGATCTATATGGATACTTCCTATTGTTTTATTTGAAAAATTTTGACTAATTTAGAATTTTTAAAATTTTAATAATTTCATCACTTTTGACGTAATAAGAGTGTGTCTTGGACAATTGACAACTAACGACAATAAAAGCAAATCACAGTAACACCTTTGTATCGCTTAATTTCTGTTATGGGGATGTTCAAGACAAATGTTTATAATAAATACTTCAATTGAAGTTTTCGTTTTTTATTATTTTTTGTAACAGAAATTAATCGAAAAAGCGATTTGGGCTTCATTTTGCATTGATTACCGTTTGTTGCATTTTTCATGGCACACCTCTTTATGCCGAAAATATTACAATTAGCTATTAGTTTTTAAATTTTAGAATTTTATTTTGAACGCCCTGTGTAAATTATTTAGTCCAAATTTGTCAAAGCGTTAGCACTAATATTCAGCTATTCCTAGTAAAAATTTCACTATTCTGAGTCGTATTTTGTGGAAGTTATGATTTTTTATAATTTGGGTTGCGGTAGCGATTTTTTTTCTATAAATTAAATTAACTCAGAAACCGATCGTCATAGGTGTACAAGTTGGTTATCAAACTTACCTTAGAATTACACGTTTTATTCGAATTCAGCGTAAAAAATATACCATTCCATTTAAAATAACAAACTTTGTGTCGATTTCCGGTATAACCGGATGTAATTCGAACTTGAAAATATTTTTAAAAGAAGCAGCATAAACAATTACCAAATGAGCCCAAGTTTCAGAATTGAATTCCTTCTACTTATTCATATACTTCTAATAGCCCATCAACTTGAAAAACCCTGTATAATTTTTTTTTAAATTGTCAAAAGATTTCTTGTAAATTAAGTTATATTAATTCTTCCCTTCCCACTGCTGTAATGTAACAAATATTTAAATTCAACCCTCAGGACATTGTACCATTACCTGAAGACGCTACGATGATACCGAAACAATTGTCGTGCATTAAATAATTTTGTGAAAGTATATTATTGTTGTTTATTTTCTAAAATTTAAATCGCTTGTTTTTGGCAATTACCAAGTTAATATTAATTATTACTTCAATAGAATAAGTTAGTGTATATTTCATTGCAATAATAACAGGTAAAATCATAGTAACATTCATTTGCACGGATAATAGCATCTATAATAGATTAGTTTCAGGGAATCTATTGAGGAAACCTTGAGACATAATCTCTAGTAAATTTACCAGATACAAGATTATAGAATTTCTAAATCAAGTCTCTTCTATAGATATCTACTTTAACACTATCTTTTGTATGCAATATGTAGTGTATTATTAACTTTGCATTATGCTATTATAGAAGAAAATTAATAAAGACGATATCCAAGAGCTTTAACAATAGGTTTTTAAAGCCCCTTTTGAGGCAATAGACTAAACACAAAGAGAGCATTAGTCCCGTGGAGTCCACGTCCACCAAGAATTTTCGATCGTTATCAACAGGACAGAAGTCGCGCTAAGTTTCCATATGCGTTGTAATCGGTTTAATCCGCGTGAAAGATCGAAATAGCATGAATAATCAATAAGAAGTGACGGTTCAGAATCAATATAGGTAGAAAACGATGAGTTGGCAAAATCGGGTTCGGATAGCTGGTAATTTATCATCACAACTGACGCGTGTATGCACACATAACAATGGCGAATAATATGCGTTCCAAATCGTCTTTATTTTCTACGCTACGATCTTGTCTTTCATATTAAGACGATGGACAAAAAAGAATAGGCGTTATAAGGTCTGTTACTTACAATTTGTCTTTAATATTCTTTTATAGCAGAAATAGAAAATGTTGTCTGTGACTGAACATTTTAACGAGCCCCTAACAAAGGACGTATTTCTTTAACAAATTTTTTAATTCTTAATCTATGGAGCAAGATACTTTTAAGGTAATTGATGAATGTGAAAAACATAAGTCAAGACGAAGGTTTACATAAAAATGTTTTTATAATATTGTTACCTATTAGATTTGCTATTTAGTTTCTTTAGTGGAATCCGCTAGTGCTACGTTTCCATTGTAAATAATAAAGATTCAGGTAAATTGGTTTATCGATCTTTTAGATATTTTTAATCAATTTACCGATAATTCTAACTTTCATAATATATTTTAAATTAACAAAATCTTGACAAAATATGTGCTGTTTTTATATGGACGTAACTTTTAATTAAAAAAATACTACATTTTTGAGAAAATTATTTTTATTTATGAATTCATTTATAATTTGTTCCATTTTACGAATCGCTACTGAATTTTCACCCCCTCACGTTGCGCTATCTGCAACGCTCCTTCACTATGTTGATTTATTACAGTCTATAATTTCCCGTTCGTAATATAGAGTTGACAAATAAGAAAAAAGTGGGATTCATAGAATTTAGTGCAATACCTGTGATACCCTTTACATTGGGCCGTGATAGAGAGCTATAAATACAAGAATAAAAGAACACATTTACAGTAATTAGTAAAAAAAATGTGAGCCGTCAAAGGACGATTGGCAGATGTGAAACTCAATTCTTTTAATCAGTGACTTCAGTAATAGTTATATTCGATGTTGCCTCTGACAGCATTACTGTACGGATATAATTTCTAATGTAAAAATGAAATATCATTAATTTTTTTATTATGTGAAATGTACACAACAAACGGAATTAATTCACTTCCATCTTCTAGTTTACTATAGTAAACGACACCGTCGAACCGAGTGGGAAGACAATCGCAGAGGCGCTTGCGCATGGCGAGCGTCGCCACGGCATGCAATCGCCACGTTCGCCACGCCAACAATCCGGTTTACTCGCGGCTATAGATGTTTCACATCAAAAATGAAAAAAGTGGCTTCTTAGAGCGTTGCACCTCTTTTAACCATAATTGAGACTAAGTAAATGTAATAGTTTTATATAGCACTGTTAACAAAACCAAAAAGTTATCTCTTCTAGAAAGCTTGGACATCAAAAAAGCTCTCTCGTGAAACCAAAATCTTGTAAACAATCAGTTAGAATTAAGTTTCATCGGCTCCCCACTTATTATGGCTAATTTCTAGTAATATAAAAAGCTGTGTCAGGTTTTGGACATTAGTACTTTTTTTTACTCTTTCGCTCTGAAAATGGTCGCGTTGAACGAAACTTTTTTTCTAATAAACATTTTGGTGAAACTTCCCATAGTGATTATTATACTTCATTATCTACAATAGTCAAAACGAAACTAGCCAACTTTTATCTTTTTGGGAGCATCTCCTCGATTCGTTTTTGCAACAATCCCAAATTATTCATTTTGAAGAATAAATTTGCATTAAAATATATTCCTTTTATTTTTAATTCTTTGAGTTACAAGGAAATAGGTAAATAAAAAAACGACCTTTTTGGATTTCGGATTTTCAACAACGAGTAAGGAGAAATGCTTTCAAAATATTTAAAGTTTTAAATGTATGTATTAGCAACGATAAGAAATATTTACATAATATAGTTATATTGGTTCTGATTCAGGAAAATCAATTAATTTTTTTATTTTTATTTTTACCACGTAGGACCCCCGCTTGACTCTAACCAACACTAAACTTCACCACTTCAAATTTGAAGACATACAAAAATCAATCATGCATTAGTATATTTAACAATGTCATACAATTAATTAATTTTACAAATATAAGTAAAAAACACACTTTTAAATGTTTCAGATTTTATTGTACGCTCTACAATATTGTTCCGACATAGTTATGTCTTTATCAACAGTAATTTAACTTTACTAAATTAGAAGTAGTTCTTATCATCTATATATAGATACAATAATAACTACATAGTAGGTACATGCATATACAATTCCTAGGTACAAGTAATTACGGGGATTTCCAATTACCTTGTTTCCAGTCTCGCGTCTAATAGAGGCGTATTGGTAAAATTTTGTTGGTCATTAGTGATATTCTCATTATTCTTTATTGATTTTTTAATTTCGAAGTATTCTAGAAGATCTAATCTTTTTCCTTTTCTTTCATTATACAGGAGTTTAATACTGTCAGAATTAATGAAATGGTTGTTATTTATACAGTGGGTCGCTAATCCCGTTTGTGTTTTTGGTTTAATATTGATTTTTTATGTTCATTTAATCTGATTTTTAGATTTCTGCCAGTTTGACCAATGTAAGACGCATTACAACTATTGCAAGATAATTTGTAAATGCCTGCTTTCTGTAAAAGTTCAGTTTTTTCTTTGTTGTTGACTAGTAAGTTACCTAGATTACATTTGTTCACAGATATAGTGTTTACTCCTAGTTTGTATAAGTTGTTACATATTTTGTTGGTGATGTTTCCACAATAATTTATAAGATTGAAATTCTTCTTTGTGTCTCTAGTCCCTGGTTTATAAAATGTATCTAATAAGATTTTTTTTTCTTTGTTTCTAATCATTCTATCGATTAAGCTCTCTTTGTATCCGTTGGTTTTTGCGATATGTTTTGTGGTACTAACTTCTTTCTTAAAATTTGTTTCACTTAAAGGTACCATAAAAAGTCTGTGTATTAAACTGTTAAATGCGGCCATTTTTATTCTATATGATTGATTGGAGTTAACGGGTATGATTGAAAAATTTAAAAGTGTGTTTTTTACTTATATTTGTAATTATTTAATAATGTTTCACAAGAATTCGACCAAATGAACAATTTCGTATAAATTAATTTTAATTTTATTATAATTATGAGTAATTTAAGGTAATCAATAATCGAGTAATAGTTGCAGTATATTTTTGCTACTTCTAAAAAATAACGTGTACAGAGGGAGAAATACCTAATAGGAATACCTTGAACTCAATTAGTATAATGAGATCATAATTCTTTCCCGTTTCGTGGTTTGACTTCATAACAGCCCTATTACCAAATTACCGAACGCGTGTTTCACATTATCCCCTGTTTAAACACAGACCCTCGGCACCCTCGCTAATTCAACACCTCACTCTCCCCTACGCTACGTATCAACAAAACGACCGCACACGTAACAGCACGTAACCACCTGCCCTAACAAGCAATTAATAGACTTCTGTTGGTCTATCGAATATTTTGCAATACTGTACTGTCACATAATGCAGGTATCTCGTTTTTTATAAGGAAAGATGTAAATACTGCTACTGTAAATATGAAGAGTAGGTATAAATAATTGAGATTTCATTTATAAGCCATTAATAAGATGTTTTTTATAGTGTAAACCATTATAGACTTTTCCAGTAATTACTTATTAACCAATAATTTTAAAATAGTGTGAAAATTAAGATTAAAATTCTAATTCTACAAAATTCGAAATTCATTGTTAAAAAATAGTACAAAGCCATAGATACATGCAACTCATGCATGCAACTCTATCAAGAAAATAAATGTTTTATTGTATTTTTAAAACTTTAAATATGTATAAAATTTTGTGTAAAACAACCATTTTGTGTTTTTCTTAACTTATTAAAAATGTTTTACAAATATCCCACCATAACATCTACCAATATTATTAATTAGTGCTAATGTCTTGACAAAATTGAACTAAATAATTTATCCAGGGCGTTTAAAATAAAATTCTAAAATTTAAGAACTTCAAACACGAATAACTTTGCTTTTTCAAATACACGCTGTTACTTGTTAAAAAATGAGTACCAAGAACGGATATTTCCTTAAAAATGTTTTGCAATATCTGATGACTAATTACGAAATATCGATTGGTTGCGTTCTGAAACGATTTCCGCCAATTAGTTAGATAAACATTGTTTGTCACACGGGTTACTAACGCCTGGAAATTTCACTTCCGGTTCAATTTTGCAAAATTCTGTAGATAATGTTCGATTTTTATCTGGTCGACGGAAATGTGATACGTACAGTTTGTGGAAACAAAACCCAGACGTTATTCACTAGAGCAGAACATTGGCGTCATTTGGAAAAGCAACAGATCATAATCAGAATGAATTTATTTACATAACACTCATGATAGGAAATCTTAGAAACAGAAAAGGTAAAAAAATATAAGTGGGTAATATTATTGACAAATTAATGTGCAATGTTTTCGTGTATCATAAAAAAAATATTTATTTATCGTCAATCTATTTAAAAGATATAAAAATTTTAGTGATCCACGGTTTCCATTGGCCTATAAAAATTTCTCAGTAAGTTACTTTTTAGGTTACCAAGAAACCTTTGAAACTCTCTTTATGGTTGCAATTTGGAGATTAGTTCTTCAGGTTATTTATTCAGATATTAATTGACATTTACAGGCTAGAAAAGAGAGAGGACTCAACTCGTATGTTGTCCCTGCGTCGAATTTCGACGCCAAAATTGAGATAGACGCCATTCTTTTGGTGCCAAACATTGTGTCGCAAGCAGTGAAAAAAATTGGAAATTATGTGGTGTTGTTTAATGTTTTTGTGTTTTTGAAAAAAGAGAATGGTTATTTGAAAATTAGTGACCAAGCGAAACCGTACATCCTGTATAGTCGCCGAATATAATCTTCGAGTTACCTATCAAGATATTCGAGTAATAAAAGTTTGTGTTCGAATTATCAAGTAAAAATTACACGTATTTCTCACAGTTGATGCTATTTCCAACCACTTTAGTTCAAATGATCAAAAATATGATTTATGTCCATTTGAGTTATCGAAGTTTGTAATTATTTATATTTTAGTAAATCATGTTCTGATATGTAAATCCTAATTCTGCCACCGGACCCCCTTTTTTGGACGATACTTTGGGATGTTTGGCAAGAGTGAAACAATACGATTATTGATCTGTTTATGGTCTGAAAATAAAATTTACTTTTATGTTTACACAAACAATGCAAAGCGTATAAATGGTATGTTGTCAAAAGAAAAGAAAAATAATGAAAGAAACGAAGGCACGAGCAAAGAAACATTGACGATTACAAAGCATTGGCAAGTAAGATTTCATTTTATTAGAACCTTTTTGTTTGGCATTGTAGTGACATCAATTATCACTTGAGTCGTGGGAATTCACGCACATACACACACAAACGGTGTACAATTTGTAGGTACCTGTAAGCTCAGGTTACACTTCTTAAATTTCAGTTTAATTTTAACATGTAAGTGTGACTTATTCTTTCCTTACATGGCGATGTGTTTATGGCGACATCTTTTTACTTTGTCGAAGAAAAGAAGTGTTACGTACCTACTCAACCAACACCGCGTCTTTTTTCAATCAATAACAATAATTTTATATTGAGACGCTGGTAGTAAACACCACATCAGCTTAATAATAGAAATAATCGCTACTTTTTCTGTTAATATAATATTGTATTCTTTGATCTAACTTATTAAGATCACAATTTATTGAAATTACGATTTCAAACTTACTTGTTCTCATCAGCACGCCGCGCTGTAAGAAAAGTATCGATAAATCACAGACCAATTGTTTCTCCGCAAATAGATGTCGACCTTTCTCTCCTAAAATTGATATCTTTGGTATTTTCCAAAGCAATTAATGTAGATTTTTAGGTTAGGTTAGGTTAGTTGTTCTTTTTAAAATTAAGTTCTTTTTTTATTCTTATTATTATAGGGTTTACGTATATATTACGTATACGACCCCCAAGCCCTTGAGTGATAAATACGTGAGTCGTTTAAAATATAAGTAAGGAAAATGGCAGAACGATTAATATTTATGGATTAGTTTCACATCGATTGCGAATATGTGTGTTAATGGAACAGTTGTAACGATTGAAGTTTAACTGTTTTATTGATGTTTTACCATAAACTTGTGATTGCTTCTTTGACTAAAAAAAATTCAATAAAGAACAAAAATTGTTGATTGACGACAAAACATGATTTCATTCATCTCGCATTTCAAAGGGAAAGTTGCAAAAATTTAGGTGGTAGATTTTTGAACATCCCCATAGTCAGCTGATATCGGTAGGAGCGACAACCACTTTCTGCCCAAGTAGAAGGGAAATTTAGTAGACGTACGATTCCATTAAATAAAGGAAATCGTCTCGATTGATTAAAAAAAAAAAAAAATAGACGCATCACACTTTGACTTTGCATTGATTATTTGATTTTTTGCTACGGAAAATGTCTCTTAAATATTTGATAATTACACAGAAAAAAATGTAAAATCATTAATAGCTTTCAAAAACCACCTTGTTTTTGTGTTTTAGCTCTTTTTGATAGTGTAATACGATAGTTGAACTTACTTTTTAAACTATCTGCGGATTATATTGACTTTCATTTTTCTAATTTGTAAAGTTTCTCATTTTTGCTTTGAACCGTCCAACCTTTCCAGTTTTATTTATTTATCATTTATTTATTTAGTTGAAAATAGCCTACGGCTAGTACATTTATCAATTCTAATTTTAACAATCACAGCCATTTTTAGGTCAATTAACAATAAACTTCTTTGTACATGCAATAACTAATGATAATATTTTGAGATATTTTTTTTTTTACATATAGCACCTCATCCATTACATCACAGCTCAAATTAGTTTTTCACAATTTCATATTCCTGTGCACTCAGCCCTATCCCTACCTTTTGCCTGAACAGTCCTACCGACCCAAGTGATTTTATTTCATCCGGAAGTTCATTATAAAGCGTAATTCCCCCGCTAAATACTGATTTCAACCCTTTACTATAATGTACTGGTTCTAAATGAAATTTACTAGCCTGCCGTGTTGAATACAGATGCAAATCCGAATTTTTCCTTACCAAACCTTCAAGGTATTAGGGTAATTGCTTCTGTTCTAATCTGTAGATAAACGTTAATACATCCCGCTGGACCTCACTTTCTAGTGGCAAATACCCTAGTTCATTTAACATACCACTGACAGTTTCATTTCGTCTTTTGTTTAGCACAGCTCTCATTCCTCTATTGTAGTTCCTCCGTACACTTGCTATGTCTTTTTTAATTGTAATAGTGAGGACTGTAGAACAGTATCTCAAATGCGGCACCAAGATTGTTTTGAATAACAACTCCTTCCCTGATTTTGAAATATTTTTCCGTAGTTTGTATAATAGATTAACTTTGCCATTTTGCTGTTTATATACTCAACATGTTCCTTGAAACTTAAATTACTATCTAGAATTACCCCCAGGTATTTATATTTTCTAACCCATTCTAAATTTGATCCCATGAGCCTAACTGTTTGTTGTGCTTCCGCTTCTTTCTTAAATCTGGGCTTTCCCATTACCATACACTTTGTTTTACCAACATTGATGCTCATTGAATTTTTACACAACCACTCACAAACTCTAGCTAATTCTTCATTGATGCTATTTATCACATCTTGCATATTCCTGCCATGAAAGTAAACCAATGTGTCCTGTTCCTGAAGGAAAGTGTAATTATTCAGCAATTTGATGACTTCTGATACCATTTTTGGATTTCTGTACCTACTCCAAAATGAATAATCGGAACCCTTACACAAAATTATTTCTACCTAAAAATTTGGACTGAATAAACATCTAATGGCAAAATTTCAAAATCAAGAAGTCCAAATTTTTGAAATGCAAATATTATTCAAATATACAGTCGCTTTTACAAAAACAGAAGTGTTCAAGTAGTAGAACTTTATTAAAGAGTTTCTTACTAAAATGAATTAAAATAACCAGTAAAGGTTTGTATAATGTTTTCTTTCCATAATTTTTCTTGAAGAAAATGTATTTTTCTAACTTAGTCCTTCTCATGAATCAGTAAATAAAATTTGTAGACACGTAATTCGTTATGTATAGCACATGCTTAGATTTAGCGTAGTGAGCCATAAATGGCTTTAATGTCCTATTGAAAGTAAATGTCTTCATACTGACACTTGTGGCCCATTTTCTAATCTAGGCTGTAATAGAAGACGATAGGTACTAAAAATAGTTATTAACTATACACATGTTATAGTTAACTTGAAATCAAAGCAAGTTAAAGTGTTACACTGACTTTTAAAAAGTATTGGGACAATTTCTGGCACAGATTTGCACTAAATTAAAGAGCAAGGGTGCTCAAATTATGACATGAGAGGGCATGCCATAATGTGAGCTGTCAGGCGCGTCTGCACAGAAAGCAAGTGGAATGTCTACCTGACAATGATAAACGTAAGATAAAATACAAACGGCAAATTTTGCCCGTGACCGACATATATCACCCTTTGTCTATATTAGACACATCAGATGCCGAAATCAGTTTTTGAATTTTCTCTGGCATTGACGTTTTATTCACTTGATGTCATGTGGGCTAGGTTTGATCGTTATTTGTGACATTAAAGATTAGAGCATTTGCTTATAAGTTACTTATATGCAATATTATTTAGATAACATATACCCCATTGCAAAAGATTATGCCTATACCTGTAATTACCGCTAGGTAAATAATCTAGACCAGGGATGAGCAACACACGGCCCGCGAAGCATGTTTAAAATTGAATTTATTTTATCAACTTTTTCCCATCAATATATTGTTATAAAATTAATTATAATAAAATTGTAGTACAAACTAAATAGAAACACTTTTTTGTGACGAGTTACTCACTTGTTGGCGGCTTATTCAAACATGCAATACTAACGCGCGGCTTCCATGCTTGTTTGTGTTTGCTTCTGTCATACAATCAGTCAGACAGGTAAGATGTTATCTAGCAATTTTAGGAATTCTTGTGTTTCTTGAAAAGCGTGAGTGCAAAATTATTGTCAAAAAGGTAAATTTTGTTCAAAACTAAGTTTTCCTACAAATTTTTTAACTTTCAAATTTGTAATCCATAATAGCATGTCGGAAAAGCAAACAAACCAAGGGGAGGTTGCAGATGAGCATAGGCATTTCCAAGAAAAGTAGAAACTTGATTATTTTTTCACTTTCGTTAAAGATAAAGCGGTATGCTTAACATGCTCAGAGATTGTGTCGACATTAAAAGAATATAACATAAAAAGCATTACGATACAAAACATGAACAACAATATAAAAACTAAACAGGACAACTCCGTATAGATAAGTTTAACCAAATGGAGAAAAGCTTAGGAAAACAACAGGCTGCTTTTAAAAATCAATCTATTTTATCAAATACGCCAGTATAGGCTAGGTTTGTTGTCAGTCAAATACTGGCAAAAAAAATGAAACCCTTTGCGGATGGAGAGATGATAAAAGAATGTCTGACTGCTGTTGCAGAAATAGCATTTCCTCATAAAACTAATATTATTTCAAACATGAGTTTATCAAAATCAAGACTGAGTGATGCACGATTGGAAAGCTGCGTACGTGTATACCTCATCAATTCCGGCTGATGTTGATCAGCTTGTATCGAATTTTGCATTAAAATTTGTATATGAAACCTAAGCTTTTTTTAAATTTTACATTTTTTTATTCTAAAGTTAATTATAAATAAAGTTTTGTAGATTATTAATAAGTGTTACTTTATGTGTGCCCCCCCCCCAAAAATTTTCATTTAAAATTGGCCCGTTGATTAAAAAGGTTGCTTACCCCTGATCTAGACGATTGGAGTCAATTTGAAATATCCATGGGAGTGAATTTAACTGCAATCTTTTTTCGTATTCAGGTAAATTGCCTGTAATAGGAGTGAATTTGATGGTACCCACACCCTAACCTAACCTAACCATTCTGACTTTAAAAACAATAACCGTTATTGTATACATTTTCATTGGTGTTTTGATTGTGAAAGATTTTTTTTCTAAAGCAATTACGGTTTGTATACGTTAAAGTAATACTTATAATTGATTCAAAATATGTAAGTAAATCAATTAATTTTCGGACTAATAAAATTTACGACCAAACTAATAAAAAATATATCAAACGGTTTGAATTTTGTAATAAGTCTAAAAACATAGAGAAAGTGGGGTGTAGTCAGAGATATCACATAGTTTATAATGTTTATGAATTTAATAACGAGTATATGTCCATGTCTTGTTGTACATACATTTAAGGCATAAATTCATTCAACCTAAAAATTACACATTTCTTTATTACAATTTTCTAGTATATTTTAACATATTTAAAAAGATTTGTTTTTGAAGATGCGAAAGAACAATTTACTACAAAGAGTTGATTTTCTCAAAACTTACTTCGGCTTAGCAGGGCAGTATTACAAATTACAAAGGAGAAGATAGAGCTTGGTGAAGCCCAGCTCTGTTTGGTTATTAACCAAGTTTAATTCCTAGTGAGAACTTTTTTGATTTCTAAGTTTGCTGTTAGTAACATTTCTATGAAGTAGTTTTGAATTATAAAAGTTGTTAAAGGAAAGCTTAAAATCTACCTATTGTTCTGCGAATCTTTTATTTAAAATTTTAAGTAATGCTACATTCGAGTCCTTTTAATCTAGTTCCAACTGTTCTCCCATTTCTTCTTTGTATGTTGTACGACAACGTCGCTTTTTAGTTTCTATGGCTGTAAAACTAAATTTTTGTAACCTGGTTTTAAAAACGTAACGAATGTTGTTACTGTTACGAGTACTTGCCAATTAAGTTGGTGTGAGCATAATTAACGAACATCTTCCCTGAATACATAAGGAATATTCCCGGCTTTCCCTGCAACATCTAGAAAACACCAGCAACGATCAATGGGAAAACAATTGGATTACTAGACGGCTGTAGATTTCCCTAGAAAAAGGCTGAAAAGACTATGTAAAGGCGAGATGGCGCACACCGAGTTAGTTGACAGTGAACAGCTGATGTTTGGAAGCGAAGCGATCGATAGGCGAACAACAGGCGATAGAAGTCATAGTGTCTATGGTATAGCGAGTGTTCACAGTAGAAGCGAGCGGGACAAGAGGCTTTTAGTGAAATAAATTGTGTAGACTTGTTTATAACTATAGTGTAGTCAAATTAACTGTAGTAATTAAATAAATTTGTTATTTTTGTTTTGTTAATTGTGTTTTCCGTGACCGAACACGTCACATTACTAATATCTAAATTAAATGCAACAATACATTCCGGAAGTTGGTGATTCTGTGGAGATTGTATTGTAAATTAATTTATGCATCGTCATCACCACAGAATCGTCAACTCAACTTCCAGAAAACATTGCTGGGCAAACGAATAAAAATTAATGACACATTTTTGTGTGTTTTTTCTTGGCCCATGAGATTTTCAACAAAGTAGAAGCCTGGGTTAGTAGATGATATATTTTCCCATTGAGAAGCTAATAGAAAGAACTCATCAAAATTTAGATTTATATTTCACTACATAGTTCACTGGATCAGGATGTTAAAATACACATTTATTGCAATCTCCATCAGTGGTGATGTAACTGTCTCAACTGATGAAAAACCCTACACACATACATATTTTGTTACAACATGCTACCGTTCCGCAGTGTCCAAGAAAACGTCGTATGTAACTAGAAAAAATATAACTTTTTCTTGCCATTTAACTCACATACATTTCTATTGGTCGCGATCTCATTATTATAAAAGGGGCAATTAAGAATCGAGTTTCGATTAACAATCGTCTCATACATTTTTATTAGATTGCACCAAAGGAGGAAACTGCTGGGATAACCCGTTATAAAGTCACCTTAAAATCGAACAAGCGACGTGAAGAAAAAAAAAATAAATCTATTAGCAAAAATATAATCTTATCTGATCGTAGATGTGTAAAAGTCATGAGTACACGTACCTAATTAAGAATTAACATCCTAGATGACCAAGACCTGTCACTTAAGATAAAATTCTTACCGATGTTATGCCATTTCCAATTGATGCCAAGTTTAGAAAGTGAACGTATAATAATCTACTGTACAGTTTCATTGCGAGACGGAATCCGTTGCATTTTTGACTTACAGGTGTTCTAGATATTTCTGACTATTTTTTTGTTCGATAAATACAAGGCGAATCCTTTAAAATGCGGAACTCTCATTAGAAAGAATTGGACGATAAAGTATTATGGCGATCGTATACTTTAATAATTTTTTGTATTTTTGTAAATATTACTTAACGTAATTTTATTTTAATGTGTAAATACTATTTTCTTATAATTCTATTTCTATACTGTCTTTTTACCTGCTCTGTACCTATTCTCCTCTTAACGATAATTTAATTGCTGAAGTACTTCCCGTCTCACCGTTTTCTCCTCAACTATGTATTTCTATTGTAACACTTTGGGGGGTGCAACTGTTGTGAAACGTACTGAATGTAAAAACTTAAAAAATAAAACAAGTAGAAAGTTTCACTAATTGAATAAAAACCTGACATGTTTCGGTCACATGACCATTACCAAAGGTAAGAGTAAGATCTATACTAAAGGCTTAAAACTAATACAATACACACAATTTATACTTTACAACATAAAACGAGAGTGAAGTCTACGAAACTTAATTCTAGTTGGTTGTTGACCAAATCCATATTTGTAGTGACTGATATTTCGCTGGGCTCTTGGTGAAACATATTTAAATAATCAAAAGGAAAATAATTAAAAACAAAAATTTTTTTTTTAGAAAATCCATATTTTGTGCTAAAGATTTTTTTTATTTCATACGTTTCGAGGAGAGACAATTTCTTGCTTTTACTGACACCACTGTGGAGAACAATAGCATAGCACACAATGATCGAAAAAACCAGATGCAAACATTTTATTTTTTGTAGGAGAGATTAGACTATTGTTATAAAGAAGTTGCGATGATATCTTCCTTTGTTTTTTGTTGAGAAGTTTTTCTATGATCTGAAGTTGAAGCTGTTATTCAAAGCAAGTTTTTTGTTGAACTCAAAGATAGATAAAGGTGTTTTTCAAAATATGTTCAGTAGTGAATGAAAAACAGCTAATTTAGAATTTAGAGGATGGTTAGAATCAGTGGGAATATTAGTGTCTGTATGTGTAGGCTTTCTGTAGATTTTAAAAGTTAATTTTTCGTTTAAATTAGTAACAGTAAGATCTAAAAAGTTTATGCTATTAAGGACCTCTTTTTCAACTGTAAATTGGATATCCTTATCAGTAGTATTTAGGAAATATATATATATATACAATACGTTGTAACAATTGTAGTGCCTGTTATATAGGACAAACTGGTAGAGCTATAAATATTAGAATAAAAGAGCATCTAAACAGTATAGATAAAAAAGAAAAAACAACTGGTTTTTCCGATACTTGTGTCTCTTTAAATCATCATTTAGATATAGATAATGCTATTGTTCTCTACAGTGGTGCCAGTAAAAGCAAGAAATTGTCTCTTTCCTCGAAACGTATGTAATAAAAAAAGCTTTAGCACAAAATATGGATTTGGTCAACAACCAACCAGAATTAAGTTTCGTAGACTCCCCTCTCATTTTATGTTGTAAGGTATAAATTGTGTGTATTAGTTTTAAGCCTTTAGTATAGATCTTACGCTTACCTTTGATAATAGTCATGTGATCGAAACATGTCAGGTTTTTATTAAATTAGCGAAACTTTCTACTTGTTTTATTAAAAAATTTTTTATATTTCTACTATTCCTTAAAGAAGACTGAAGGAGATCATCCGCCCTACTGTCCTGATTTACACTGGAGTGTATTAAGTCGAAATGACCAACATTAGTAACCGGCTGGTGAGAATGAAGCGTAAATGTTTATTTTTTAGTTTCTAAAAGACCCGAAGTTCGTCATAATTATAGTTTCCCAATTGAAAATAAAGTTCTTTTTAGAATTTGTTAATACTTTTATGGCATTTAAATGATCAAGATATGTATGTATTGTTTAAGTAGCTATCATTATCTTATTATCTAATAATGCCTGTGTACGTAATAATAGTTTATAACAGTACTTTTCGTTACATTTCCTACATGATTATCTATTCACAATTTCATTGCATATTTGTTTAACTAAATCAGAATCAGAATTAATACTGTGAGAAAATGTTGAATACAAAGATACGTAAGTACTTGGCAGCTAACGTAATAAAATTCCTCGTTCTTTATAACGTTCATTGATATGCAAAATATGCAAGGCAGACATATACCTACACGTTAATTAAAGAATGTGTAATAAAATTGTTTTATAAATGGATTAAGCGAAATAATTCATGCGTTTAAGGTTAATGATGTGCAGTTTGTAACCGGCGGCTTCGTTAGGCCTTCTTTTTGACCCCTTTCTTATGATAGCTTTGCGTGATAGTCATAAATGGACCCGTTAATGTTAAAAGTCGATGCCAAACGTACACGTGACATTTTCAGATCATATTTATACAAATAAAAAGAAACCGATTACATTGCCGAAGATATCTATTATAAATTATTTTTACAACACATGGAATTATTAGACCATTTCAGTAGAAAGAATAAAATAATAAAATGATGTCTACAATAATTAATCCCTAACAATATTTGGGCGATGACACATCTTGTAATTCCTGTAAGCGATAAATGAAAACCCACACCTCTTCATTTATAAGCATTTTTCTTGCTTGCCATTGCGAGGTTTAATTAATCCTTTCTTAGCCTGTACTAATGGTCAAATTTTTATTGCCTTATTTATGTTAGAAGAATTGCAATGTCTCGCGAACCTTGAAATGAGTGAAAAGCGGACCTGATTACGTTTATATTGTATATTTAGAAACATTGATTCGATGTAAACCATTTGGACCAAAGATACTGTGACGTGTTCGGTCACGGAAAACACAATTAACAAAACAAAACAACGAATTTATTTAATTACTACAGTTAATTTGACCACACTACAGTTATAAACAAGTCTACACAATTTATTTCACTAAAAGCCTCTTGTCCCGCTCGCTTCTACTGTGAACACTCGCTATACCATAGACACTATGACTTCTATCGCCTATTGTTCGCCTATCGATCGCTTCGCTTCCAAACATCAGCTGTTCACTGTCAACTAACTCGGTGTGTGCCGCGTCCGCCTTTTATAGTCTTTTCAGCCTTTTTCTAGGGAATTCTTCAGCCGTCTAGTAATCCAATTGTTTTCCCATTGATCGTTGCTGGTGTTTTCTAGAGGTTTCAGGAAATCTGGGAATATTCCTTATGTATTCAGGGAAGATGTTCGGTAATTATGCTCACACCAACTTAATTGGCAACTACTCGTAACAATACATATAGGAAAATTCATACAAATACCTTTAGTCCACTTTTCATTTAAGTAATAAAGTAAGTCCAATAAATGCAATGTACATTGTTTTGAAGGGCGCTATACTTTTTCAAAATATTTTAAGGGTGAAGATAGAGTGAGGTTTTTAAATCTACTAGAAAGTTAAAATAGAATACATTTCTTATTCAGCCTGATCTGAATTTTATTGGATTAGCTGGAGATTTCAATATAAATTTTGCTAAAGACGAATCAATGCCATTAATTACGTTCCTCCAAAAAGAATTTCAATTTCAAATTAATAACAATCCAAGAGAACCTACTACCAGATATGCAACAACAATGGATATTGTATTTACTAGATGTCTTGATAATGTTATGTCCAATACATTTATAACATACTTCAGTTATCTTCGACCAATTATCACAGTAATGCTGTCAGAAGCAATATCGAATATAACTATTACTGAAGTCACTGATTAAAAGAATCGAGTTGTCGCAACTTGAAATAAATTTTTGTATTTAATAAAAGTAAATGTTTATTAAATAAATAGTCATCATTTTGTGGAAAAAAATCGTAACATTTGATTTTTTCATTATGCCATATTTAGTTCCTGTCATGATATTGTCTTTCATTCGTATTAATTGTGCAAACTCGACGTTTCACATCTGCCAGGCGTCCTGTGACGGCTCACATTTTTTAATTTTTATATACATATTACTTAATTTCGGGAACTAAAGTAGGTCACTTGAAATTATCAAGTGCGGGTCATAGGTTGCCGACCTCTGATCTAGCTTAATATGTATTTCTACCAGAAGTTTCTTCATCAGCTTCCAATGACATCTTCAGTGCTTCGCTGTCAAAGTACTATAGGTACTTGGCGTAGGGCTGGCTTGTAATACTCTGGGCGACAGCAAGCCACTGAAAACGTTATCCGCAACTTTTGACGAAACGTTTGGTAGAAACATGCCAGAATAAAGTATGGTCAACGACCTTTTTTTTCCCGAAATTTACATAGGAAAATCTAAAAGGGACATTGGTACTCGTTTCTCAGAACACGTTCGAAATATAAAATATAACAACCACAACGCAGGTTTGGCCACTCACTGCATTGATAATAATCATTTTTAATGTAAAAATATTAAAGAAACAAGAAGGTGGAAAAATCTAAGATAACTATAAGATTCTAGAAATAAGAAAAGCTATCCGTAACAACAAAATATTAACGAACGACCAACTTGATTTCGGTAACAACCCCCTCCTGAGTCCAGATCTGTTAAATTAAGTCAATATAAATAGGTACTGTATAATATTGTAACTTCAGTAATATTGTTACTCCTGAAGATGCCTTAATCAGGCGAAATGTACATAGAGTATTAGTAAAATAAACTGTGAAACATCTCCAAGGGTTTTTATTTATTTTAATTTATAATTAAAATGTTTCACCAAGAGCTAACGGCGTCCTCGTTCTTAAACAATTTTTCGTGATATTAAGGTACCCATTTACTCACTTATAATATATATAAAATAATATATCTATAGTAAAACTATCACTAGAAAATAAATGAAATACGTAACTAAATTGAAATAATAAGTTTTGTTGCATCAGTGTGCTAATTGTTTATAAATATATAAAGTTTCTTTTTTGTTGTGTTTTTGTTTGTCGTTTCTTTATATTTACATTATTCTATCCTTATCCTTATCTTTATTCTTCGGTATAGGACAGATTTCGAAAAAGTTTAAAACAATTTTGTATAAACCTTTTCGTTCTTGGCCATTTTATGAGTTTAAAAATGCCAAAAACTTTTATTTCAAAATTAAAGGGCTTATCTGACATTAAAATTTACAATACCAAATACTTTAAATATGTATTTTATTATATTAAGTTGATTATTTTTATTTTAATAATGTGTTTATGTTAAATTGGGTTATGCTAGATAAGTAAGTTAGACCTCTTGGATTCAAATATTGACTTTCAATAGATATTAAATATTCATCATGGTTACCAACTATGGTAATTTTTCATATTTAAACATTTAACTTAATAGCCTTTAGGTTACAAAAGTAAATTAAATTCTAACTAATAAAATGTACACTTTTGGCTATTTTACAAATGAAAAAGGACATATACATGTAACGTCTCTAATAATGAACATGGTGATGAATGCTTAATTTGAGCAATCACCCTGTAGGTGTTGTGGTGTAGCATTAAAGAGTTCCTGGCGAAGATATGTACATAGTTCTTTAGGCTATACTAAATGGGTAGGTAGTTACTATAGGTACACATGGAAAGTGTAACGTGCCATTTAATATACGTAGGTTTTCGAACATCTGTAAATTAACTTTGCCTACCTACTTGCCTATTCATAAAACTGTATTGTGAAAGCTTAGTTGTGTATATGATAAATGCAGTAATTATATTAAATGCATCATAAATTACAAAGTAGGTACAACTTACATGAGAACTCGGTTAACTGAGTATATTAGAATGTGCGAAAGTACTTTTGATACTTACTAATTGTAGAAAGGTTCTCCCTTTTATAAAAACTAAGATAACGTTGTACTCACACAAATCATATAAAATGGTTAAAAATTAAGGGGCAATTGTAATATTTGAATTTGGATTTCAAATGCAAGCTGAGAATTTTGCATGAATCTTGATTATGAAACTAGTCCTAGTCTTGGGGTCTTGATTATTTGACCCTAGTATTGGTTTAACTGCATAATTATTATCTATCTATCTACTGTTCTTGAATGTAGGTACTACATAGCTCAAACACTCAACACCAAAGCACGAAACTGAACGTCCGAAGTACTTTTCGGTAACAAAGTTACCTTCTTCAAGGCCTTATAGTATCCAGTTATTAGATTCGGTATGGCTATAAGCGCAGACATCCAATTCGTAAAAACTTCTGTTTTTACTAATTTTATGCATATAGAAATTCCAAAAAGTTGTAAAGTAATACATAAAATTAGGGTCAGGTGGGGTAATTGTGAACAATTTTGGAAGTTTAACTTTTGAAGATTGATGTATTTTATATGAAGATTAAATTTAGGCGACTATATGATTAATTTAGGTCCTTGTTTGGTTTTAAGTGAATTTCTGTTGATAAATATGCAAATTCGGAGTTTTTTGCAAAAAACTTAAGTTTACAATTACCCCTTCACTTATTAATGCAGGGTAAATATGAACAATCATCTTGTTTGTACTGGCTTTATAAAGGTTTTTAATGGGGAAAAAGTGAATAATTCGCTTTCAAACGTGAATTCCAATGAAAATTATATTTATAAAGCCGTGTTCACAATTACCCCAAAAATGATATATTATATAGAAAAAATTTTTCACTGTTTAACATAAAATATTGCGACACTCTTCCTCTGCTGTTTAGCGCCCTAAAGCATCCAACCGTCAAAAGTCAACAAAAGTCCTATTTTATCGAAATAAAGAGCCTGTTTACAATTATCCCGGTTTTACAATTACCCCACCTGACCCTACTACCTTTACCAAACACAGATAGATTATAAACCAATTGAAGAAAGTTTTTTATTAGTAGTAGTTAATTTTCAATACATTTATTGTTTATTAACTAATTAAATGTCAAACCTACTACATTTAAGCTCACATTAATGAGGAAAATTTTGTTGCTGTTGTCACGCAGTGGTGTGTTAAGTTAAAGGCCTGATTGTGAGTTCGACAACAGCAACAAAATTTTCCTCATTAATGTGAGCTTAAATGTAGTAGGTTCGACATTTAATTAGTTAATCATCAATTAATGTATTGACAAATGGTTAAATATAAAAGTAAATTTCTTATTCTATAAACGTAGTTTATGTGAGGTAGAGGACTATCATTTATTTAAGTTTTTAACTTATAATTCAGATAACTTTGGATTTTTACAATGGGTGGACTTTCAAAAGGACATGCTTTATCAATTGAAGCTAAATTTAAGAAAAAGGTAGCCATCCACTAAAAAAATAACGAACATTAGTGAGAACCTCTCATTCTAATCTTTTGATAATTCTGAATTAAATTTACTTAACAAGGTCTGAAGTTTGATCTACCTTCTCCTGCTACAGCCTTGGAAATCATTGTAGCACATGTTGACGGTTCAATTCAACATCTGGACCAGAATTCCAAATGATTTATCAAAGAAGCTTGAAAAATTCAACACAACATTACTATTCTTGGTCTTGATTTTGGTTCTTCTCAATAAGTAAGAAAAAGACTACACAAGACGATTCAAAACTGCAAGATGATGACTGTTCTACGTCTTAATTTTGAACCTGCTAAATGCTAAAGATCAAGACTTGACAAGACGAGACAAAACTTCAAGACCAGGACTATTCCTGATCTTGATTTTAAATCCTGCTTAATTTGCAATACTACAATTAGACAAAATGAGTCAAAACTTGAGGGTGAATACTATTTTTGATTCTGATTATTGGTCCTATCAAATGTGAAAATTCAAAACTAAACAAAACAAGATAGAATTGTAAAAATTAAAAAAATCAGGCGTTTATAACATTAAATGTAATGACTGTGATGCCTTTATATTGGTGAGACAGGTCGTAACTTTATTAGTGGGTATAGAGAACATGTTAAATTAATTGTAGAAAATAAAATTCTACGAGACTAGCCCAACATAGGAATTTATTGTTCCATTTTATAAATAAAAATAATTTATCAATTCTACATCGGATAAAAAATTGGATATGTTAGAGAAATTAGAAATCCAAAAAGCATTGCATTTCAAATTAAACATTACAAACGACCAAATTGAGGGATTTATTTTCCAGTCCGATATTTAGGGCATTCTTCAAGTAAATCTGCCTATAATGTGTACCAAAACAAGTTTTGACTATCACCCCCCTACTCAGGTATAATCTATAAATAGTTTTGTTTTTAACTTTAAATTTAGTTCTTTAATTACTGTTTGATAACGATCGCAAGATCGAAGCAATATTGTAATAAATTACTAAATATATTTGTGAAAAACTACAAACTGTGTTTCTGTGATTTGTTATTACAATGTTTCACAATCACCCAAACGCAAAATCCGCTGATTTTGTTAAAAATACTTGTGTCTCCAAGTGAGTGGCTCTCTACAAGAAAACTCTTAAAAAGTTAAAAAGTATGGCAACCACATCTGGTTTAATAAACAGTTCCTGAATACATCAATTGTTCCAGTATACATGAAAATTAAATGCAATCACAACAGTGTGGAAGCAAAAAATGCAGTCAAAGCGGCGTATAAAAAAATTAAACATAAAAAAGTGCAACTACACATAATGAACTCTCATTTCAAACGAACAGCACTATTTTCGATCACACTGACCGAACAGTAAGACAAGATATTGATGACATCATAAAATTGCAACAAAAAACTAAGGAAGTTAAAACAACGTAACAACTTGCAAAAAGAATCAGCTATTGAAATTGATTGTGAATTCTATCCTAGGGTAATTAATTTATCTAATTTGTTTTTTAATAATAATGAAACCAACTTGCTAAAACAAAGGACATAAATATAGCCTCCAAAGTCATTCTGAAAAAGATATAGATAACTTAACAGTCAAGTTTAACAAATCAATTTTCACAATCCAGGTCTGACTCGTTTACGTGGCGAACGGAGAGGGGAGGTTAAAAAACGTATGAAATGTAGAGTTGGCTGATAATTTAGTGGGCAAGCAAAGTCTTTATTGTGCGGATCACGCGAAAGAGCAATCTGAATTCGTCCGGGTTGGCAAATGGACGTTCACTCTAATGAAATTAAAATTCATTTATGCCGGACATTATCAGCAGTAGGTACCCAGACCCGTCTTTCACAAGGCAGCATTTTTAGAATCGTGCATTAGCTAATTACTTTCCGTTTCGCCAAGAAATGTAAAGAAGTCGCTGTATTATGATTTGCTTTGCCAAACAGATGTATATTTAAATGTTGGAAACGTGAATTTACGATATAACCTGCTTTGTAACGTACCTAATTTGTACAATTATTATTATTAACAAGTATTGACTATAATATAATGCGAATTAAAATAAAAAATATAAAAAAAAACAACATTGATGTTTCTGTCTCATTTATAAATTTATTCGTCTCTATAATATTGTGAATGATTCGAGAAGAGGTAATTCGAATCATTCCCAAAAGAGAAACTCTGTTACCTATTTAATTGTTTATTTTTATCACAAAATAAATAACAGTAATGCCCTCACTGCCGTTACTTATCCTGTTTTTTGATGTTACACGATTCGCCTTTTGAACAATACTAAAACAAAATTTCGCAAAAAGTTTATATAACCTCTGAAAAACATTGTTTCCTTTGTTTTTTATAACTAAAATTCAGGAGGAATCTGTGCCAGATGTTGTTGATTAAATTGATATTGTGTTTGAAAAAGCAAAGAATAATCTTTCTAGGCAATTTAATGTAGATGTGGATGGTGATAACGTTAAAAAATTGCAGGATTCGCATAATCAGGAGGAGGAAGGCGTTGAAATATCAATCACAATTTATCATGTTCAAAAGGGAGGGGTTTTAGTTTTTATGACGAAATATTTACAGGGGGGTTACAGAAAGTAGGACAGCGTGACAACCGGGGAGGAGGGGGTCAAAAAAAGCTAATTTTAGCGTGACGTATTTTATGAACGGCCCCAGAGCAGAATTTGCTATTAAAGAATTTAGAGTCAAAACAGTTTCAGCAGGGCATGTTACAAAAGGGCTAAAATACCAAAATATAATGTATTATATGATACGTACCTACTACAATTATATTATTAGTATCAATGTCAGAGTTCTTCAAAATTTCAAGAGTGTTGATCATGAGGTGCGCAGTGTTCACTGCGCCCATTGTCACTTATATTTTTCAGCAAAAGCTCCGCCTCTCGCTATTCTCGCGCGTTCAATGGCTCATAAGATTTTGAATAACCTCTACTGTTGTACAAGTGCCCTTCACCTTGTATTTTAAAGAAAGAATGATTCGCCTTTCAATTGGCTATTTCAATTTGAATTTTTATTTTGCGATACCTAATGAAACTGTTAGTTAAGCGCTTTGTAGAAAGTAAAAATGAATTTAAATGGACATAAATACGCCGGAAATTTACTGGTGCTTTTTTTCTCATCAATAATATATGCAGTAATGCTGTTTTTAAACAAATAAAACAGTTAGGTAATTGTGTATTCGCATTATTTACATATTTCTAATCACATAAATCATTATCAATACAATAATAAAGTGCAGCAAATTTTACATTGCTATTTACGGTTATTAAAGGTAAATCAGCTTTCTGCGGTATGTTTAAATTTAAATAGTGAACTGGTGATATGTATTTATTTATGTAAATATCGGAACTTGAATAAATTCATTTAACAGGTTTTATTATAATTCGTTAATTAAATTGATAGGTCTGGGTTGTTTTAGAAAACAAACTTGTGACCGGTTTTATCATAATTACACGTCGGATTACAATAAATAACGTCACAATTTTATTTTGTCAGCTTTAAGCAATGCATAATTGTACGGATGAAGAAGAAATGGAATTAATAATTCATGTGCAATTAAAGGCAATCGTTATTTTGTTTATTTGATATCATTTTTTTATTGATACCTAAGTACCCACCTATTAAATAGAAAAAATACATAACAGTTAAATACCGATTTCCATTTAAATAAGGAACACTAAAGTCTTGGTCAGTAATTCACAACAACCATTCCGATTTTACTAGAATCTCATCAGCACGCCAGCAGTTAGTTTCAGTAAATCACCGACTAAACCGACGCTTTTATTTCTGTTCTGTATTTCGATAATATTAAATGCAAATTACATTGGCTAAGTGTTGCCACCGAAATCGAGTCAAGCTGAGTTTTTCTATCAAAGTGTTATAAATAAAAATTATAAATGAATGTTTGATTGTTGTTTATTGGATAATAAAACTAATAGATTCAACTGCGACGAAGATTCTTTTTTTTTTTAATGTTTTCTTTAATTTCGGTTGCTGGGTCGTATTAATTATTATTTATTTTTACATGGTAATGTGCACTGGAAAGATCTTGATAAAGTTTGTAACGTTCTTAAGGGCTTTAATTAAGAAAATATTAAGTATTGATATAATAAATCCAGATCTTAAACGTATTTGCTATCTCGCGAAGATTTAACTGTTAAGGAAATAACCACGCGACATGAAAATAGAGATACTATGTACTTACTTGTATATTCATGAGTGACCATAAAAAAGGGTTGACAGTAAGCATACTTTTGTCATAGGAATTCAATTTTTACCTGAAACAAAAATATTAAAATTAAAACTTCTTGTCGATATTTAAGTAGTAACAAAAACATTGTAATAAGATTTAAATGAAACAACCAATACTCTTATTTTCAGGCATTTTAAACTACATCGCAGTTTCATTTTCTGTATCTTATATACAGGATGCGAAAATGCAGATCCTGGCAGTAAAGTACATGTATGTTATATCTTTGTATTCCAATAGAAATAAACAATAATTATTCACTTGGCAAGACTTGTGTTGATATGAGTGATAGTTACGAGTCGACTTTCCTATACGCTTAATTACAGAAGTTATTTGAATTATATTAACAACCTCTCTATAATAAACTTCTTGCCTAGAGTATCTTAACAAATGATAATTGACAAATCAATTTATTTAAATTGAGAATATATTGTGATTTGCATTATCGAAGAAACAAAAAAATATTTAGTAAGAGAAATACTTTTAGTGGTGCAAACTTGATGAAACATTCTAATAATTACAAAACCAAAATATATTTATAATTATGCTGTACTTAATGTTAGTGATTAGACTTTGTAAATTGAAACACGTCCAGTTGAAAATAAATTTTGTGACAGTGCAAAATAATTTTGCTTTATTTATTATAATAATCACTAGCAGCAATACCCGGCGTTGTCCGGGTAAGAATATATTACACGTTTGATGGAACAATCTCGAATATTTGCGAATTTAGAACTATCCAGAACATTCCATAATGATTTAAAACATACTCTAACTTTTTTTAACATTCTGAAACATTCTTGAATGATCTTCAAGGTTCTGGAACATTTTTGAACATTGACAAATCATTTTGAAATGTTATAATAAAACATTATTTTACTTATTAGAACATATTTCAACTCCCTGTAACATTCTACAAAAATCTGCTTCATTCTCATCCTCACTCCGTGCTGTTTGCTGGGTGAATAGTGACATCAGTTGTAGACGCCTGGCGGGGATGACTGATCGATTGATAATAATTGATCAGTTATTGACCACTGAGATTTGAAGATTATTACAGAACTAATATCGCTATTAAAAATTGGGGGTTGGTGGTAGAAGGGTAAAAATTTAGGGTTGTATGTATTTTTTAATGCCACATTATAAAAAAACAAAAAAAATAGTCCAAAAAATAAAAAAGTTAGTAGTGGAAAACCCCTTTCACTTAGGGGTATGAAAAATAGATAGTTCGCGGTTCTCAGACCTACTGAATATTCATATGAAATTGTATAAAAATCGGTCAAGCTGTTGCGGAGGAATATGGTAACTAACATTGTGACACGAGAATTTTATATTATATATTAGATATTCGTAATATCATGTGTGTTTTCTTCCTATATAAGCATATAATTCTTATGTACAAAAATATAAGTAGGTACTCTCAGAGGCAAAAACAATTAAAAAGTGCTTACTTTACTACTAAAGTGCAAACTTTTACTTAGCAATTTTATTTGATATTGGCGACTTAATTACAAGTTACGTTTATTAAGAATCTAAATACAACAACGAAGTGATGACCCACACGTTTACCTACAAACAATCATGCGTGTAAAATAAAGTGCTGCGGTAAATTTAAAATTATAGGGAGTGTAAGCTGCATTACAGACACTGATTACATGTGTTGTCGAAACCATAGAAAAATTTTGTAAGGCCAAAATTGACTAGTAAATGGGCAGTAAAATTGTAAACGTACTACTTTCAAAATTCTTAATAATAACTTGTCGAAAAATAAGAGTAAAAGCGAAGAAAAAATTATGTAACACCAAGCCAAAGTGATAATTTAATACAACAAGATACAAGAAGGACTTTTTATTAAAAATCAACCGTTTGAAATAATGAAAATAATTTGTTATTACGACATTTCACACTCGTGCTACTTTACTTCACATGCTGGATCAATTTACTATTAGACCAGATTTAAATTAAGCACCAAAAAGAGGATCTCATGCTTTACTTTCCTAAGGCATGTTGACCAATGATTTTTAAAAGGGATTAAACAAATAAAAAGTAGATACGTTGGTGAAGAACTGCTTTTCAGTTTTTAAAGTATACACTAGGGTGTTTTTTTTTTCTGTCCTATTTTAACATTTTATGAAGAAAACTATTCCCATTGGAATAAAAATTCTAAGTGAATTAGAGGCTTCACTCATCCAAAAATTCTATTTCCTATATAGGGTCAGGCGGGGTAATTGTGAGCAATTTTGGAAGTTTAACTTTTGAAGCCCGATGTACATATATTAGACGAAGATTAAATTTAGGCGACTATATGATTATTTTGGTCCTTTTTTGGTTTTAAGCGAATTTCTGTTGTTAAACATGCAAATTCGGATTTTTTTGCTAAAAAAACTTAAGTTTACAATTACCCCATCACTTATTAACGCAGTCGAAAACTTAGGGGTAAATGTGAACAATCATCTTGTTTGTACTGGCTTTATAAAGGTTTTTAATGGGGCAAAAGTGAACAATTCGCTTTCAAATGTGAAATCCAATGAAAATTATATTTATAAAGCCGTGTTCGCAATTACCCCAAAAATGATAATATATTATATAGAAATGTTTTCACTGTTTAACATTAAATATTGCGACACTCCTCCTCTGCTGTTTAGCGCGCTAAAGCATCCAACCGTCAAAAGTTAACACCACAGTCTATAATTCTCATTAGTTGGAATAATCAAGAGTTCTATTTAATCGAAATTAAGTGCCTGTTTACAATTAGGTACCCCACCTGACCGTAAATAACGTGGGATTTTTTCGGTTTAAGAAAAGCGTAGAGCTTTTCTGGGGCAATTAATTTACTACAAAAAAGTTCCTTTGAGCAAACGTTGTGCTACCAATAGTTTTTGAATTATTAAGCATGAAAGGTGTATGTTAATAATAATTGACATCAAATCTCTTATAAAATTGAATTTATTGATGTTGCATAAAAAAAAATACCGGCCAAGTGCGAGTCGAACTCGCGCACCGAGGGTTCCGTACAAACCTGTATATATGTGATGTAACTAAAAATTTAAGGTTTTCGGAATTTTTCCTTTATATGTGCTATAAAACATTGCTTCATGCCAAATTTCAAGATTCTAAATCGACTGGAAGTACCCTTTAGGTTTTGATTCCCTTGCGAGTAGTTGCGAGTTTGAAAATATGCGGCTTAAATTGCTGTTTCTTTTGATTGCGTTGACATAGAAGTTTGATTTTTTTACAGCTTAAAGGTATTATAGACCTGAGTATTTGGTTTGAATTTCAATTTAATACCTCTACGCGTTCATGAGGAAAGGGGTAGTAACTTTAAAATTATTAAATATTTTTATTATATGATGTAACTAAAAATTTACGGTTTTCGCAATTTTTCTTTTATCTGTGCTATAAGACGTTGCTTCGTACCAAATTTCAATACTCTGAGTTCACGGGAAGTACCCTGTAGGTTTTGATTCGAAAATTTGCGGAAATTTGCGGCATAAACGGCTGTATCTTTTGATTGCGTTGGCTTAAAAGTTTAATTTTTTTACAGCTCCAAGAGACAGACGGACGGACGGACGGACAACGAAGTAATCCTATAAGGGTTCCGCTTTTTCCTTTTGAGGTGCGGAACCCTAAAAATTACTTACAATAGACACCATGCTGTTCATATGAAGTGAATAAATATAAATTTTAATCAATAATTAATATGAAATAATAACATCAATTAATTAAAAGTTAAAGTTTGCCGCATATTTTATTTTTTAATTTTTTTCTGGTACTATTTTATACCACGGTGGCGCTGTTTTTGATTTCGTCCATATTTCCACTGTAACAAACAAATGTTTTTGCTTTTCATGTTTTTTATGGACTTGTATTGATTATACATCACTGTAGACCAGAAGTTTCCAATTTTTTCGGTTTGCGGCTTTCTAAGTAATCGGATTTTTCCGCGGCGCCCTTAATACATCAGAATTTTTTCTAAATTTCTGACTTTCTTGTAAACTTTGAAAACTTTGCTTTTCAAAACTGTTGAGATATTGTGAACACACAGTATGTAGGTATTTAAGATTTTAAATTCAACATGTAACAATGGTTCGTTTTTATTTACTAACTCTGAACAGCACTGTTCTCGCTGTTATTTGTTATTCTTAAAATTATTTTTCAGACACATTTGTTTAGTCTAATGAAAGCAGAATGTTCAACGCATTGTAACTACTTATGTATTTTGTTTTGTGACCTGATTTCAGTCCGTTTATATCCATCTTCCGAATTACACGTTTTATTCTCTTTAATAAATTCTTACTAACCTACAGAGTACTGCCGTTTTATTGAACAGGTTATGGGCCCAGTTTACGTTGGCTCGTAGGTTAGATAAGCAGGGCTAAAGTATCGTGAAAATTTTCTAGTTACGTTCGAGTCGTACGAAAGAAAAAGTAGTGTTCGCGATGGCCGCGTCTCTTAAGTTTGAATCGGGAAGCATTCCTAAATTCGACGGCACTAATTTCCAATTGTGGAAATTCAGTATAAAAGTTTTGCTGAAAGCTGAAAATCTTCAAACGGTCGTTGACGGAACAGAAACTGAACCAGCAGACCAATCGACACCAGAATGGAAAGCATGGGATGCGAAAAATACACGGGCTCAAGTAATTCTGATATCCACAATTAGTCAAGACCAGATGCAATACTTGATAAACTGTGACGACGCTGCAAAAATGTGGAAGAGATTAATGTCTATACACGAGCAGAAAACTGAAATATCGAAAGAGATGGTATGGCAGAATTTCTACGAATACCGAATGCAAGAAAAAGGAAAAATAGCCGACCACATCTCAGCTGTTGAAATGTTGGTGAAACAATTAAAAGACGTTGGTGAAAACATCAGTGATAGTGCTGTTTGTTCAAAAGTGATCAACAGTTTGCCATCCAAGTTTAATGCTTTTCGAACGGCTTGGGACTCAGTTGATAGTTCAAAGCAAACATTCGAGAATTTAACAGCAAGACTTTTAAAAGAAGAGACTCGAATGTTAAACGACAGTACAGAATCGCATAATCTGGCATTGCAGGTTCAAGCTTTACAAGAAAAATTGGCAGCTGTAGAGTTCTCAAAGAGAAAGAATACGAAAACCATTGATAAGAAGAAGAAAGACAGTACATGCAATTACTGCAAAAAGAAAGGGCATTGGGCACGAGAGTGCAGAAAGCGTCTAGCTGATTTAAAGAAAACCCCGGTTAGCGGCAGTTCGGCATATATATGCGACATTTCGTCGTTATATTCGGCCAGTTCTGAAGAAAACAAATCTGATTGGATCTGTGACTCAGGGGCAAGTGTTCATATGACCTGTCAAAGACAGTGGTTTACCAAATTAGAAACGATTGACGAACCGGTGTATGTCAAGATAGCCAACAACAAGTTGTTGACTGCAACTGGAAAGGGCATGATACAAATTCGGGCATTTGTTGGGGGCCAATGGTACGATAGAACAATCAACGATGTCCTGTATATCCCAGAATTAAGCCTAAGTCTGTTTTCAGTGGGAGCTATGACAAATCGAAACTTCACATTTCATTCCTATAAAAACTTTTGCGAGTTTCGCGACAGTGACAGAAAAGTGTCATGTGTCGGTGCACGAAAAGACAATCTATGGGTGATGAAATTCAAGGTTATCGTTCCTCCACAGTGCAACTTCAGCAAGGAAAGTTCGTTAAAACTATGGCACGACCGTCTCGGTCATGTAAACAAGAACATGATAAAGAAAACTGCTGAAAAGAAGATGGTGAAAAACATGAAGATTGACAGTAAAGATGATTTCTTCTGCGAACCATGTCAGTTCGGAAAACAAGCCAGAAAATCACATAAACGCCTCATCAGAGATAAGTCCGAAAAACCAGGTCTAAAAATTCACACCGATGTGTGCGGACCGATGAACATTGTATCGCCTAGCGGTTCACGATATTTCGTCCTATTCAAGGATGATTGCAGTGGTTACAGAACGGTTTATTTCCTGAAACATAAATCGGAAGTTCTCAACAGATTCAAGGAATACAAGGCCTTGGTTGAAAACCAAACCGGTAACAGAATCAAAACTTTAAGAAGTGACCAAGGTAAGGGCGAATACATAAACAGAGAATTTGAAGAGTTCATAAAGAAGGAGGGTATATATCATGAATGTTCTTCAGCATATACACCTCAACAAAACGGACGCTCAGAAAGAGAAATGAGAACGATTGTTGAGAGCGCACGGACAATGTTAATAAACAAAAATGTACCGCAAGAATTATGGCCAGAAGCTGTAAACACCGCAGTTTATCTGCTGAACAGAACGGCTTCGACACAAGTGGATGACATGACTCCTTTTGAAAAATGGTTTGGGTATAAGCCTGAATTGAAACACCTAAGAATCTTTGGATGTGTTGCATATATGTCCATTCCGCACACATTTCGAAAGAAATGGGATCCAAAATCCAAAAAGCTATTATTCGTTGGATATGAGGGTTATTCCACGAACTATAGGCTTTGGGATCCAGAAAAGAGAAAAATCGAGGTCAGTTGCAATGTAGTGTTCAATGAAAATGAGAGACTAAACACAGAAAAAGAATCGTTTTCGCTCAAATTCGGTTCAAATGAACAAGAAGATCCGATACAGGAAGCACCACCAGAACAAGCTGGTAACAACAAACCACCACCAAACGAAAATTATACAAGCAGTGAAGAAGAGCAAGAAAATGCATCCGATGACGATTTCGTTTATGAAGATCACAACCCCGAAAATGAAGACTTCGAACCAAAACAATTAAGGGATCGCAGTAAATTAAATCGTCCGGATTATTACGATGCGACGGCTTTTTGTAGTTCGACTTTCGTACCCGATTGTTACAACCAAGCAATCAAATGTGAAGAATCAGAACTATGGAAAAATGCCATGCAAGAGGAAATGGACGCACTGGCATCCAATGATACATGGACTCTAGTGAAACTACCTGAGGGTTCGCGTGTGATTGACAACAAATGGGTGTTTCGCATTAAAAGTGACAATAAAAATGTTCGTTATAAAGCACGGCTTGTTGCGCGCGGGTTCACACAACAGGAAGGTATTGACTACCAAGAAACATTCGCGCCGGTAGTTCGATTTGATTCGATACGGATTTTACTAGCTTTAGCAGCCGAAAAGGACTTACAAATAGCCAATTTTGACGTGAAAACTGCTTTCCTTTACGGTGAGTTAAGTGAAGATATCTACATGAAACAGCCAATGGGATTTGAAAACAAACAGAAATCTGATCTGGTATGTAAGCTCAAAAAGAGTCTATACGGATTAAAGCAATCGCCGCGTTGTTGGAACCGTAAGTTTGTTTCTTTTTTAAATAAATATAATTTCAAACAATTGAAATCTGATCAGTGCGTATTCATTGGCAAGTTCGTGAATTCAGAAATTTATCTGGCTATTTACGTAGATGATGGACTTTTGATGTCAAAATCAAACGAAGCAATTAAAGAGTTGATAACAATTTTAAAAGAAATGTTTAATATCACGGTAAATTTCGATAATAAAAACATTCAATTCGTTGGTTTACAAATCGAGCAAAATTTATCCCAAGGAACAATTATTATTCATCAACAGGCTTACATTACAAGGTTACTTGATAAATTCAATATGAAAGAAGCGAAACCGTTAACAACACCAGCCGAACCGAGTTTACATTTGGTCGCTCCGAAAGAAATAAACAATAATCAAAAACAACCATATCGCGAGGCTGTCGGCTCGCTCATTTTCTTGGCCATGTCAACTCGTCCGGATATTGCGTTCGCTGTAAATCAAGTTAGCCGTTTTCTAAACAATTGGAATGATGAACACTGGATAGCTGTTAAACGTATATTACGTTATATAAAACACACGTTTAATATAAAAATTACATATTCAAAAACAACCCAAATAAACCCCGACGGTTACACCGATGCAGACTACGCTGGATGTGTAGAAAGCAGAAAATCAACAAGCGGCTATATTTTTGTAATGGCAAATGGACCGATTACGTGGAAAAGCCAAAAGCAACCAGTGGTAGCGCAATCCACCACCGAGGCCGAGTACATTGCGTTGGCCCTTGGCGTAAAGGAAGGGTTATGGTTAAAATCGTTTCTTCAGGAACTAAATGTTAACATCACGACTTTAAAAATAAAAGTCGACAACCAATCAGCCATCAAATTGTCCCAGGCACATCAATTCCACAATAGAACAAAGCACATCGATGTAAAGGTGCATTTTGTGCGCGACGAGTGCGAAAAAGGCAGTATTTCCGTTCAATATGTGAAAACTAGTGATCAATTGGCGGATTTACTAACTAAACCTCTAAGTAAAACAATTTTAGAATCTTTGTGTTTAAAACTAAATTTACTATAGGTGTGTTCAGTCAACTATATCTAACAAATCATAGTTTTTAAGAATTTGTTGATTTTCATTTTTCATTACGTAATTAAAATTACAGGTTGAGTATTTTGGGAAATCTTAAATAAGTGGGAGTGTTGAGATATTGTGAACACACAGTATGTAGGTATTTAAGATTTTAAATTCAACATGTAACAATGGTTCGTTTTTATTTACTAACTCTGAACAGCACTGTTCTCGCTGTTATTTGTTATTCTTAAAATTATTTTTCAGACACATTTGTTTAGTCTAATGAAAGCAGAATGTTCAACGCATTGTAACTACTTATGTATTTTGTTTTGTGACCTGATTTCAGTCCGTTTATATCCATCTTCCGAATTACACGTTTTATTCTCTTTAATAAATTCTTACTAACCTACAGAGTACTGCCGTTTTATTGAACAAAAACCGATTGCCCATTTAAGTTGCTAAATTCTTGCCAGTATACACGATTGTTTGCGCAAAAATTCGAGAATTGGAAGTTTTTAATTGAATATTTAGCGGCGCCCTTATTACGGGTAGCCGCGACGCACATTTTGGAAATCACTGCTGTACACCAATAAATTCGAATTGAAAGGTGAATTGATGTCAATTTTTATTAACAATCACCTTTCAAGCTTTATAATGTAAAAACTGCTGGTTGGACAGCGTTTATTCAAAGAAACTTTTTTTTGGCCAATTTAATTTTATGCAAAAGCTCTAAACCTATTTTTTCCAAAAAAATGCTCTAATATTAAAAAATCAAGCTGAAGCTGAAAAGAAATTCCCGCATTTTTTATATGGGAAATCGATTTTTTGAATAGGTGAAGCCCTTGATTCATTTAGAATTTTTTTCATAATGGAAATTTCAGATAAGACAGAAAAAAAGATAAAGTCTAAACATGAAACACCCTGGTATACACATTTTTTAAAATGGCAACACTCAAATGTGACTCATTCATTTTGCTCCTTCATTCAGTAAACCGGATCGATTTTTTTTATGACCGATCAAGAAGACCTTAGAAAAATGTTTTCTTTTTCTTGCGTATATTTTGTTTTAATTATTTTTTCGTGGGTGTTGACTTGTTACTAAAAATTTTACTTCTCATATAGCTCTAAAGAATAAAGTCCATTGGGAACATAGAGGCTTCAAGATGACCACATATTTTCATTTCTTTTTGGTATTATGATTTTCAGGAATTCTTGCTTTAATATTTTTTCCAATTTAAATGTTAAAGGACTTTTGGGCCACCCTGTATTTCGACATTAAATAATAATTCATTTCGATATCATAATGAAGAATGCAACTTGTACTTGCAACGAATGAAAAACATACTTGTCAATTTTTTGTTGAAAATTTGTCTGGTACCATCTCGTACGTCCGTCCGTTTGAAGTTAATTCCGCACATGTGTAAGTTCGTCCACGTCTGTGTACACAAACGCCTTCAAGTCAAGCTACTTGAAACCTTCTTAATTGTTACTTAAATACGGGAAGGTAGCCAAGCAAACGTTAACGACGAAAACGACTTGGAAAACAAACATAATTAACTCTCGTCTCCTGCTTGTAATTGATATGAATTTACTACGGACGTGTGTTATATAGGATATTAGTTGACTTAAATATTTGCCTACTGTAGGTAATAAAAAGGAGTTATGGTAAAAGTAGGGCTGTAGCTTATTATTTATCTTTTTTATTTATGTAACGTAATAAGCACTATTATTACTACTACGGAATGACTAACTTGTAGAACACTCAATAAGGTACCGAGATACCGAAAGGTATTTTATGTTATCCAAAAGGTAAAATAAATTTTGTGCCAAAATTTACCAAGCCAATATTTAAATAACCTAACTATGTATTGGAATTCTCAGATGCAAAGTGGATTAGTTCCTAATATGACAAATAAGTGATGATGGATACCTAAGTATAAATATAGCAATAGATAATATTGATAAATAATTTATTTTTGCATCTAATACGAGCAACATCTAGCAATGGTTATGATATTATTGGAAGTATATAAAGGGAGAATTAATCTTATCTACAACAAAAAATAATTAACCAAATTACTTAGAGCAGCTGAGGCACTTCAAGATTTCATAAAATCTAATGGGTCGTGAAATTTGCAATAATAACGAGACGTTAGACTTAAACTTGATGTTTAGTTAATAATAATTAGCGTTGTTAATGTCTCTGCACATTCCATAGTTGAGGCTCATCAGATTATGAAGTATCTCTAACAAATGCGGGAGGGTTCTACAAAACCCAGAAAATTTAACAATGTTTCATCACTCATCTAATTTAGAAGCAAATAGGATCTCTCTTTTATTGTAAAAGTTGTTGACATAAAACTTCAAAGTTAAAACCAAAACAACGGATAGTACTCACTGTAAAATAATATATATAAAAAAGACTGTGGTGTGAATAAACGAAAAGCAAAAAATGTCTTACCCAAATTCACCACAACACTGTGTTGTAAGTCTTGCGTTGAAAATACTCACAACAGGTAAGCGAACGAAACACGTGTCCGCGTTTTTTAAACAATGTTGTAGTAAGTTGGGGTAAGACTTTTTTTGCTTTTTGTTTACTCACTGTAAAATTTATTTATCCGTTTCCATCGTAAATTCACTTGCGTCTTATTGACATTGCTATAAAAAACTTGATTGTACCTAGTAGTAGCTCCATTTTTTACTATTTCTTTTACATAGGTACTTGCTCCAAAATATAAAATATAAAACACAAAGAAAAAATTGAATTTTACAATATCAAATATAAAAATAGCAAAAATCATTTAGGTATCTGGACCACAGCTGTAGTTTAATTAGGTTTGAATTTAAGAAACATTTAAATCATTAGATTTAAAAATTAGAAAAATCAAGAGTATTCAAATTATCTATGATGCAATTATGATAAGATATTTTATATATAGTATTTTAATAAATCTATTTGTTGCAACTATTCTTTATTTCTTCAAAAATTTAATGTAGTTTTACACATATTTGTTAATAACTACGAACAGATCTTAGTTGTTTTATTTAATTATAAGAGTTATAAGCATTAAAAAATTTCCTATTCAAAACCCTAACAGAATTAAATAGAGACATGTACTCCCGAAGAACCCTAACCCCTCGTACCGTAAATTATTAAATTAAAAAGCTAAACTTCTTTAGAATAATATTTCTACTCTATTAGGTAATTACTTATTTTTCGTTTTGCTAACTATTACCTGTTAAAAATTTGTTTTGTTAGGTTTTTGTGGCAATTTTGTTAAAGGTGTTTGAGTCATATGTACTATAATTCTATTAACATCGATGATTTTAGAGAGAGGTTTATTAAATTTTCCAAAAATTAAAAGACAAGGACATCGTGTTTTGATTTTAAAGTTTTTATAAACTTATTACCTGTGCCCGCGACTTCGACAACGTGAAATAGTGACTTTCGGCAGCATTTTTAATTTTTTTTCTATATTTTTATTTTCTGAACTGTAAGCTTTTTTGTCGACGTCATCATACAAAAGCTTTTATCCTCTCTATTTTCCCAGTTTATGGTAAAATTTTTACAAACTTTAAATGTCGTATTTATATCTAATCAAAAGCCTGACAAATAAATTTCAAGCTTCTAGCTTTAAAAATGACGTGATTTCCATATAAACTTTCATCCCCTATTTCAACCCCTTACAGCCCTTTTTTCGCGTTAAAAAGTAGCCTATGTCCTTTCTCAAGCTCTAGACTATCTCTGTACCAAATTTCATTTAAATCGGTTCAGTAAATTTTAGGCGAGATTGTGCAGCATACAGACACAGTTACTTTCGCATTTATTATATTAGTATGGAAAGGAAAAAAACATGTAAGGTTATGAATTTTAGACAGTACATAAATATAAATGAAAAGCTAAAACTGTAAAAACAATATTTTTAAATGGTCGTCATAGATTTCTAGTCGACAACCACTTTTAAAATTTCAAAACTCCTAGGTATCCATTTAGAACGGGATTATAAAAAATGGAATTTTGAAATACTTTTTATTAGAAAGGACTGGATTCTGAAGGATAACAATAGCTGAGTTACAATCAGTTGTTAGTCAGTTGCTAATGCAAAAGTTGACCAAGTGCGTTAAATCGGTGCGTTATTTGCTAATTAATTTATACTATTTCCAAAAATATTTACATTCAAATCATACAATTAGGGTTTCATTAGACTCTTGAATATCATGGACTCTGATCTTGAATCCAAACAAGATCAAAAGAATCACTTCGAGAATTATCAAGATCAAGAAATTTTGTCAGAACTTTTTTCGTCACCTTTATGCAATTTAAGAAAAACCTAGTAGGATATATTAAAATTACATAAGATAAGGAAAATTACTTTCTTGATATTGTTTTCAAGTCAAGACCAGAGCTGGAAATTCCACATACGGTAGATAATGTAAAAAACAGAAGATTAGAAGTAGCACAAGAATAATATTTAAATTAATATAGGGTCAGGTGGGGTAATTGTGAACGATTTTGGAAGTTTGACTTTTGAAGCACGATTTATCTTACTATTAGATAAAGATGAAATTTACACGACTATATGATAAATTAAGGTCCTTGTTTGGTTTTAAGTGAATTTCTGTTGTTAAACATGTATATTCGGATTTTTTTTTGAAAAAAAAACTTAAGTTTACAATTACCTCTTCACTCATTAACGCAGTCGAAAACTTAGTGGTAAATGTGAACAATCATCTTGTTTGTACTGGCTTTATAAAGGTTTTTAATGGGGCAAAAGTGAACAATTCGCTTTCAAACGTGAATCTCAATGAAAATTATATTTATAAAGCCGTGTTCACCAATTACCCCAAAAATTATATAGATATTTTAGAGAAATATTTTCACTGTTTAACATAAAATATTGCGACACTCTTCCTCTGCTGTTTAGCGCGCTAAAGCATCCAACCGTTAAAAGTCAACCCCCCAGTGTCTATAATTCCCATTAGTTGGAATAATCAAGAGTCCAATTTCATCGAAATAAAGTGCCTGTTTACAATTACCCCACCTGACCCTACCTCAAAATTTTGTATCAATATTATCCTATCATTATCTTCTTCCACCTGAAGAAGCCACTGTGTGGCGAAATGTACATTGTGGTACAATAAAAAAAAATTGTAACGTGTGTTTGTGTTTCCTTTATTACTCAATATTATCCTATTTTCATGAAATAAGGCATGACAGACATATTGAAGTACTTATAACTTTTATATCCTCAGTTCAGTCATTACCACTAGTTGATAACTCTTTAAAAATTAAAAGGGGAGAAAACGAAACGATTTGCATTAATTATACTTTTTGTATGTATGATAGTCTTCTTATATGGAATCGTCTGCTTTCCTAAATCATTGCTTTTATTGCGCCTCATTAAATATTCCAGTTGTTTTTCAGCTGGCGTTGGTGGACGGTAATAAGCAGGCGACGGAAACGGACAGATACAGAATCTATTTTAATTTGAAAATTGATTTATACGATTGCAAATGTGTGAGGCGTTTGTTTAGTGCTTGAACCAACCGGCACGACGCATTTATAATAAGTTGTCTTTGGTAAATAGGTTTCTTTTATTAATTCTGTTGGTGATTCATGAGGAGATCAACGTCATTATTAATCATTTTTGATGTTTAAATTTACTTGGATTTTTTAAGTGTACAATAATAAAATTTTATAATTTAATAAGATTGAAATACAGTAAAACTCGCTTATAACGCACACAGTTATTACGGACTTCTGTTACAACGTACAAAGTACCAGGTCATTCATGTATATCAAGTTAGCACGACAACGTTATTTTTCTTATTTCTGCATTGCATTATAATTTGTCGCCAATTAGTCGCTAATTTGTTACCAAATGCAAAAATTTATGGCTTAAGCCGTTTAGTCATGATCAGCAGTTGTGCTGTCTTAATAACTAGCTGGCACTAGAAGTGTTATTAGTGTTAAAGACATTACCTTAGTCGATTTTCTCGTGAATCCAACTTTCTAGGACAAAATTGGCAAACCAATTTAGTTCCTCTCATCGCAGCTTCGAGTTATCGAAGTTTGACTGTTTTTAGAAATAAAATAACTTTTATTGTGTTATTTTCCATCCCAAGCTTACGATCCTAAACAAAATAGATAAAGACGTATTTCTCGCAAAAAGCCTCATATTAGATTTTGTCAATCAATAATCAATACATTGAGAACAGCTGAGTTTAATATATGTTTGTTGTAAAGAAATAACAAACTATATCGTTTAATATGAGTCATTAATCAACAGTAGCGACAAATTATATCATCATTTGAAATTCAAATAAAAATACAGTGGAACTCGGTTATAAACGATGTCGTTATAAACGGTTTTAACTGTAATTAAAAATGTAATTTTGTGTTCACTAAAACAAAGCGATCGTTAAAACTGATTTCGGCTGCATTTCAAATAAGTCACAAGATAGAAACTTCGAATAAATCATTGTCTAAATTGGTAGAAGCAGAAATTCTTCAATTAGGAACTAAAGTGAAAACGATGTTTACTTTTTTAAGAGCAAGTACCTACGAGTGAGAGGCGCTAACATTGGTATTTTATCTTATCATCTACCTATTAATATTTACCATCACATCAATTGAAGTTAATTTGATTTAAAGGTCATTCGAAAAGAAACTGAATTGCAATTCATCTGATAAAATGTAACACGAGTAGAAAACTCTTTAAGTCAGTACCTATATGATGTTAATTGCAATGCGCCTATAATAACATTTATTCATATCATTGGCGTACTTTTAGCTTTTCAGCAGGGGTAGCACGTCCTACAAGGAGCCTGAGGAGTATGGCATGCTTTCAAGTATAAAGGGGATCTGAAGTTCCCCCTCTGAAAAATTAAAACCATTAAGAAGGTTTTGTTTTATTTCTTATGAAAACTAAATTTAATGTAGAAATAAATAAAAATTATTTTTGAAGTGAAACTTCTTTGGGCTCGATGGGAGTACAATGTCAAGGCCATGAAACGATACATTTCGTAACGATTCGTCTCGCGAAGCTATGACAATAGAAAGGCGCGCATGCGCATATCGGTATTACAGTCGGCTGTTATTGACCGGCATCTCATAGCAGTTATATTACAGTAAATATTTATTTAACAACAATTAATAATTATTTAAGAGTGAGTATTATTATTGTGTATTAATTTTAATTCCTTGTAGTTATTGATAGTTTACGGTTTCTTAAGCAATTGGAAAAATAAACGGAGTCGAAAAAAATTTGATGTATGTATGAGTTTTCATTTTTAAAACATAAATCCTGAAAATTCTCGTACTCTCTCTTCCTTTCACAAAACCTTACGTTTATTTGTTATAAAAGTATAGAGATCGCCAAGGAAGTTTTACTTCTTTCACGTGTATGTACTGAGTTTTCGAATTAAACAGTGTTCTTTGATTTCATTACGAATTAATCTCCTATTTCACCTAATGTAGTTACCTCATTCGCAAAAAAAATTGACAAGTTCCGTTATTTTTTCTCGAGGATTAGTTTTCGCTATGTTGTTATTACTATTATTGGTTCATGACACATGTTTGGTAAACAAACGTTAACTTAATTATTAGACAGTTAGAAATTTAAGATGCAAGCCACGATTTTTAATGATGTCCTATATTTCCGCATTAATAATTTGTCACATAACAGTCTGTGTGAGTCCAAGGTTATAAATGGTCGCAATTATTTAAGATATTAGATATATTATAAAATATACAGGCATAATAATAATTAGGTAAATTAGATTCAACTTTTTACGAATAATGGATAATACGAGAAATCTCCTTCAAGCTTTTATGTCGCATAGATTCTGAAAAATTCTGTGAATTGAGACATAACTATACGAACGTGTGAGTGTTCCTAGAATAAAAACATTTTGTTTTTTGGCCAGAACAACAAGACGCGGATTGCAATTTCGATTTTATTAGATCTCACCAGGACTCGATTAATTACTGACCATATCGAAGCAGACCTTAAAGAATGAGCTGATAATAAATAAATAAATATCCCCAGACAGGCACTGTGGAAACAGAAATAAGGTAAGGGATACAAATAAGGCCTACCTAATTTGAAACACTCAAATCTTGATAAATTATTGGAAAAGGTGATAAATAAAAGCGAGGCATTATTCTTTGGTTCATATATTTTAAGTAATTAAGAAAACATATTGTAATCTTTTATCAAAAATTACTCAAAAAGAGGTAAGTCTAGAATCTAGCTTTGGGCCTTTTTAAAACGTAGTGATTGAATAAAGCCTATATCCTTAAATTGTAGGAATATTGTTGTTAGAGTATCAATCTATATAAATATATATTTCTCAGCCTTTTATCAAGTTTTTCCATGATGTCCTTGAACAACTTTGTAAATTATTTTACTAAATATTATGCTTAAATTTAGTCAGACTTGAAGTCGCATATAAACAAGAAATAGAGAATAATATATAAAAAAAGGTATCCAAACAAACACAAATTAGAAACTGAATAATATCTTCTCAAAAATATTATTAAATATTGAAAAATAAAATTATTTTCGCAAGCCTTAATTAAACAAGGTAACTTAATAAGGCCTTGGAACTTAATAAGTACCATAATTTTCGAGACAATTTTGGTCATTAATATTTATTCGAGGTGGTATACGTGTTCTATGGGCGAGGCAGATGAAAATACTCGAAGGTCAGGTGTGGCGGGAGATAGGATTGACGTGAGTCAGTATATGTTTCAATATTTCAGAATTCCTATTAAGGCCTAGGGTCAGCAAATAAGGCCTATTTTAAAAGTAGGTTTTATTTAGTACATTGTACTTCATAAATGTTATAAGCAGTATTTAATTCGCATATTCTAAAAATTACAATTTAAAGTCATAGTTATCTTTTTGATGAGTTATATTGTGATCCGTATACATTACTTGAAACAAAACTTCAAAGAATAACGTATTAAAATTCGATAGAAATGACGACAAATTAATAACGCGCAATGAAAACGCTCGTCCGCCACAAACGACCGGCCACAAGTGTCGCTGCGAGCGCGAGCGGGCCTCTCGCGCACTGTTTCCTGAGTCGTGGGACTGTCGTTTATCCGTGTGTGAAGTATTTTTGATGTAAATATATTTTAAATGACTTTTCCGCACTACAGGCCTTATTTGAGCATAGGCCTTATTTGTATCAGGTACCTTATATAAGTTATGGATTAAACAGTTCTGCTGTTATGCTAACTGAAGTTGTTAGAGGAAAGAAGAAGAAATAAATGAGCGTTACAATTTATAAAAGAAATACCACAAATTATTATTATTGATTGGTGCAGATACTACAATGAAAAATAAGTTTTTGTTAATTTACAAATGGGAAATACAGCGGGCTCCAACAAGGGGAAGAGCAGATGGAACAGAAATGAAGAAACTGAGAACAAATAGGCACTTTTATATATTATCACTATATTTGTTAAAAATTGCAACACATGTTTCGTCAGAACATTACCTTCTTGAGGCATGACTTAAAATCTAATTATTACTGTGTTCTAACATTGTTTTCTTAAAATTCCTACCTGTTTGTCTACGTACCTACCTATATCAAGCTAGCACGACAAAGTTATTTTTCCGATTTCTGACTTGCACTATAATTTGTCGCTAATTTGTTAACAAATCCAAAAATTTGTCGCTCGTGACGTTTAGCCATAATCAGCTGGTATGCTAGCTTGATATCAAGCTAGCACTACACATAGCGTATCTTGAAAAGGAAATTTCGTATGATACTTATTATTGTAAAGGCCATAAGTCGCTAATTTATATGCTGAAAGATGACACATTCAACGAATTTGTCGCTAGTCTTATCTTCAACTGATAAGCGAAAAACTGCTGGAAAACAAATCAAACAATTAATCAAGGAGTTCTTTGTTACATTTGTTTTAAGAGATCGGATTTATTTACCACATTTTTTAAATTAGGTTTTCCCTGTTTCCCCCAAGTTGGGCAACACGTTACCTTTAGAGAGTTTTCCAGCAGTTTTTGCTTATCAGTTGGATATAAGACTAGCGACAAATTCTTGCAATGTATCATCTTTCAGCATACAAATTAGCGACAAATTATGGCCTTTACAATAATATCATACGAAATTTCCTTTTCGAGATACGCTATGTATAGTGCTAGCTTGATATCAAGCTAACATACCAGCTGATTATGGCTAAACGGCACAAGCGACAAATTTTTGGATCTATTAACAAATTAGCGACAAATTAAAGTGCGTCAGAAATCGAAAAAATAACTTTGTAGTGCTAACTTGATATACGTTGTTTGTCTTAGTTATAGTATATACTTTAGGATAAGACCCATCAATTAATCCGGCAAATTTTTTCTTTAGATATAAATAGATCTAAGAAATAAGATACTTTGTTAAATGATAAAATGGAGTGTAATAATTCATCTTTTTTAAAATATATTTATAAATAAACACCCCATTTGTAGGTACCTATTTAAAAAAATCGTTTCTCCAATAATAGTTAGTACATAGTAAATACTCAAGCCTAAAGAAGATAATGTTCTGGTGAAACATGTAATTTTATTTAAACATGTATAGTGAAATTCTTCAATGTATTGGTTCTTTATTCGTCGATATTTTGGAATTTCAATTTTTATCTTCAAATAATATTAAATGTATTAGATTAGAATATATAAAATTTTATTATCTGGTATGTTTAAGAATCTGGTTTTCCTTATTTCCCTGTTGATTTTATATTTAATGTATTAATTTATAATTTACTCTCACTCCTACAACACATCACATTGCCGTGCATTTTGTGCGAATGCGTTGGAACCAAAGCATATGCAGATTTCAAATAAGTACCTAATTACAAGTAAGTATATACTTAAAACGGTAAACTTTCTACGCTACTGTGTCTTACAATAATAGTAATTTACGCTAAAGAAATACCCTTGAAGTGACAGAAATCACGCTACGTACTTTGTGCCTTAAAGAAATTTAAAATCTTCTCATTGTATGTAACCATGTATTTTATTACGACCACAATGTATTAAGTTTCGGTCAGCCTTCAAAAGTTGCTAAATTATTAACGTTAAAACGCTTTGTCGCGTTTAATAATAGTATCAAGTCCCTGGATTAATCGACAAAAATAGGAGATAAAATCTCACTTTTATTGTTGTTATTATGATTTGCACTTAATATATGTCAATATTGTAAAATTACACGGCAATTGTGAGAATTTATTGATGTCAGTGCGGTTTTGTAATAGTTTACTTCATTGTACTATTGATAGTAATCTGTGTCATTATTAGTAAATTAACAAATTAACGTCAACTTTTTTGAAAACTATTCTAGAGAGAATGGATTATAAAAACGAGGCAGAATTAAAGAATGTTCAGATACACCAAATTTTTTTAGAATGAGATGTGGTATTACTAACCCTTATTATGGTAAATATTAAAGTCTTAACCATATTGTATTATCGCAGTGCAGTAGCTCTGGTCTCGGCGGTCGGTGATGTTTCTTTACTAGGGACAGTTTGCACCCCTGTCAGTACTTCAGTAGTCGGGTACATGAATAATATATAAATGTAATGAGTACATAGTACATACATCACATTTTTTTATTATATGAGAGTAAAGGATATAGATGAGGTTTATGTAAAAGTTTATTTATCGATAAAAAAATCTATACGACAAAATAATACAAGAAAGGGTGAACTGATGTAAGTAGACACTGAGGGTTCCGTTGAAAAACCTCAACAAAACTTATCAGTCGAAAGGAGTGCACCTGACTATATTAAAAGAAAAGAAACAAAACGTAGTTAATAGGTAGATGAGACGAGAAGGACGGTGAGATACGAATAAAAATTATATTACAAAAGAGAGAGATTAAAGAAAGTAGATATGGAGAAAAAAGTAGTGCGAATCAGTACTAAAAAAGATGAAGAGAATGAAAAGGCACTGGAAGAGAGGAATAACTCAACAGCAAATAGAAGTCTGGAGAAAAGGGGGAAGGAATTTAGGCAGTATAGTAAAACAATACAATAGTAAGGTGGTAGGATTTTAAATGTATCTAGAAATCGAGATGTGTCTGAGGAAAGTTTAAAAGAATTTTAGTGACAGGGGAATACTTTACCAGAAAAAGAGAAAGATATAAGTGACACTAGCGAGATTCAAAGTGGAAAATGGATTTAAATTTTTGAAACAAACAGTTCAAAATGTTTAAAACATGTGTTCATGTTTTATATGATTTATACCTTTTTTTCTCGTTTATTTTGAACACATGTTTTAAATTTACCATTTTTTATACAGGTAGGACAAAACGTTCATTGAACGTAGATTCTTCATCGATATTTTGTTTGTTAGTGTCGCACAAGCACGTCCATCTAAAAATATCTCCTACTTCTTTGAAACTAACCGAATTCTCAAAAGCTTTCTACCAGAGCATAACACCCCACAAAAGGTTTAAATTGCATTTATTGGACATGCTTTTTTTATTTTCCATATGAAAAAGTGGCTAAAAATATTTGTACGAATTTACCTATACCACGTCGTATTTTTCAAGAAAATATCGAATTCTATATCTAAAAACTACAATCGTTTAAAAATATTTCGTGAGTAGAATTCTCCAAGCTAATAAATAAATGAGGTTTCTTCTAGTAACGAGTGAGATTGTTCCTTATTTCATACATGCAACCAAATGAATTTAAAGAATGTTTAATATGTTACGCTTTATTTTTGTCTTAAAAAAAGTTTGACACACTTTTATTTAAAACGTGTTTTATTTATATTGTGTTTTAAACAGTGTTTGAAACACGTGTTTTAAAACATTATTTAAACATGCCAACCCTGATGTACTGGCTGAGAGAAAAAAGAGGAAAGAAAGTGTAGAGTATGTGGAATAGTTTTGAACCTATGAAGTATGTATTGGAAGAAAAAAGGTAAATGTGTGTAAAGGTTCCTGCCACCCTCCCCTCCTCCCTTTCACGAAAGAGATGGTGTTTAGAAAAAGCTTTTCTTTCCTCTGGAATATATAAAGGTATAGAACAAATAACGTCGGTTTAGGGGGATGAGTGAAAGGGGGGTACACCATAACCTAATCCACATAATTAATAATAATAATTTCCTAATTAATTCTTTGCTATAATTGGAAAATAATTAATTTCGGATTACGTAACGCGAAATTAATTAATTTTTCAATATTTTTAAATCAATAGTTCAAATTACAAAAAAAATCCTGTGTTTATGTCCCTTCTACACCTTCGTATGAGATAGACAATTTGCAGAAGTCATCGCCAATATTCGCTGAAGGAAACGGTAACTACGTAAAGAAGAACCCTTAGAACAAAAAAAATTAGTAATCATGGAGTAGTTTCATAATGTCATTTTTATAGCATTTAATTCCAATAAATTCAGTCTTCATTTTATAATTAAATGTAAATGTGCTCTATTTGAACCTTTGGGTTCATAATTATTCATATTTCTCGTCTTTATGTAGGTACGTAATATTAATTTATGATTGATTGAACAAGTTTGTCAATCATTTTTTAAGAACACAAGATGTGAAACCTCAATGGCATTCAGTTAATAACGCAAATTAAATCCAAGCTTCTGATGGATTCCAGATAAGACTATTAAAAACAATGAAAAGGCTCCAGAATTGGGACAAACATAGACAACATTACAATGTATAATGTACGCAATATACGTGAGCTATTAAGTAAGCTATTTCTCTATAAAGAGGCTGACAATCATTATTGTGGTGTGGTACAATGAGGAGTATCGATTTGATAGCTGATTACTATCAGCGCTTCCAGGTTGCAACGTACCGTACGTATCATGTAATGACTTGCTCGTTCAATGCCACGTCATGACATGCACATAGAAATACTTACGTACATAAAACACAGACATGTAGATACATATAGGAAAGTAAGCATATCATACGCAACTACACAAATCATTATAATAGCTAAGTCTTTGCAATAATATAATTTATGCTAATAAATTGCTTCACTTTATCGCTTATTCATCCCGCTCATTTTTCATATTTCCGAAGAGATCAATTCTAAGAAATAACCTTTTATTTTTATTTTCTTCAAAGAATGACATATTTGATTGATTGATAGCTTTTGCATAATAAGTTGGTATTCTGTAGGTACGTCTATTAAATGACAAATAGATACAGCTTAAAGGGCATTAAATAAAAATAAAATAACAAATTAATGTTAACGATAATATAGATAGAGAGTAACCAAGTAATCAAGCAGATCATACTATAAAAAATTCTTAATGCATACCAATTTTCTAAATACACGCTCGATAATGTGCTGTAAAAGTAAATATTTCTATGGAAATGGAAATACTGGAAATTTCCGAACGTTTCTCAGAAATATTGGAAATATTGAAAACTTGTTGGTCAGGTGGGGTAATTGTGAACGATTTTGGAAGTTTTACTTTTGAAGCTCGATGTACCTTAGATGAAGATTAAATTTAGGCAACTATATGATTAATTTAGGTCCTTGTTTGGTTTTAAGTGAATTTTTTTGCAAAAAAACTTAAGTTAACAATTACCCCTTCACTGATCAACGCAGTCGAAAACTTAGGGGTAAATGTGAACAATCATCTTGTTTGTACTGGCTTTATTAAGGTTTTTAATGTAGCATAAGTGAACAATTCGTTTTTAAATGTGAATTCCAATGAAAATTATATTTATAAAGCCGTGTTTACAATTATCCCAAAAATTATATACGTATTATATAGAAATATTTTCACTGTTTAACGTAAAATATTGCGACACTCTTCCTCTGCTGTTTAGCGCGCTAAAGCATCCAACCGTCAAAAGTCAACACCACAGTCTATAATTCCCATGAGTTGGAATAATCAAAAGTCCTATTTCATCCAAATAAAGAGCATATTTACAATTACCCCACCTGACCCTAAATGTTTATTTTTATATTTCGTAACACTTTCCTATTAGCATTAAACTAACAATACAACAAAAAATGTTGAGTCAAATGCAGGTGCCTGTAAAAACTCGTCGGTCTTCAATTGTGACCAATTGAAAAAGCGTGGACAGTTTACAGAGTTGCAGTTAACCAAGTCACAAATCATTGATAAATTTGTTAAGCAATGTATATTGGATGAGCAAGTATTTTGGGGTCAAACTTCCAACCTAATCAACATTTATTGAATCTATTTGCGAATGGTTAAAAATTGTTGCTGTAAAAATATTTCATGATATTAAAAGGATAGTTCAGGACAATAAAAGAGAAAAATTTGCTATTAAATCCAATTATGCTATGCTGCAGAATTTCTAAATCCAAAATCTCAAGGTGGTAAACTTGATCAAATCTTATCCTATATGTATTTTTTATGTTAATTCTTTATTTCTGTTTATGTGTAAGCGATCTATTTCTTGTTCTTATTTTTTAAATACGTGTTTACGTTTTGCTTATGTTTTTAGCCTTTAACTTATTTTCAATATTATCATATACTTTCAACGTTTCAGAAAATGTTTCCAATAATATATCTCCAGAAAAGAGATTAGCCTCACTTATCCGTAAAAAATGCTTCCAAAATTGTGCAAAATATACAAAAATATTCTTGAAAAAAGTACTTTTAACTTGGCGGCATACATTAATTAACAGAGCTTAAAATTAGGTCCGAACGAAATCTCTCCTGATCTCATTTTAAAGAGGAGAGATCACTGCAAATCTCACGTCAACTTTCTAATTCAAAGAACTATTATAATTTTCTTTCCTCCTTTAATCAAAAACTTAGTAGTATGTAGTTTGGGGGAGGTCCTTCCACATTTTACCGAAACTCACGTAATTAATGGATGCCCCTTAAAGAGGGTTGAGGCACTATACATATTTTGGAACCATCATCAGATCGTGTCGATTCTTTTTTTTTTAATAATTCATAATAGTACCTATTCATAAATGGTTTTTTGTCTTGTCCCTTATGAGTAAGGGGGGAGTAATATGGTCTTGAATTTGTACAGATAGGTTAAGAATCCATACTGTTTGAAGGGATAGGGATAGCGAGAGGGGGAGAGTGAGGGTGATGAGTGGGAGAGAGGTGGACTAAAAGCAGCGGTACCTCCAAGAGCATTGAACAGTCAACAGCTCCAAATGAAAAACGAAATATGCATTTACATTTACATTTTACTCATATATGCAGATTGGGGATATTTTGAGGAGTGGGGGCCTGAGTACTGCCTAAAATGAAATACTTGTAAATTGTGTTGAATGTAATGGGATCACCCACAAAACGATGGTAGTAATTGTAAAGTGAATCTTTTGGTATTTCGTAATTGAAACTTAAACAACCATCCGACCAAGAAAAGGACCGGTCGCAGGGCCCAAGGCGCCTCCACTTCTTAAAATAAAGACATGGGTTAACCAACTTTCATATCAAATTGGATCGCGTTATGGGGTGACCACTTTTTATCGTAACATAATGCAGGACAGTTTTTTTGTATATTTCTAAAATTAAAATTCAACACATTTCTGTTCAGAAAGTGGTGACGTAAAACGTATTGGTAACGGCCCCACTATTATGCAAAAATTTAATAAACCATTGGAATTAATTTGTATGATGTGTAGGAGTGCAAGATATTTATGGCAATCACTTGATGGTATTTAAGATTTATTGCAAATCTACAAACGAGAAAGTACCTATTTGTAATGAATGCAATTTCTTTTAATGCAATTTTTAGGAATAATCGATCTTCGAGAAGTGCACCTATCCTGGGAAGTAGGTCATCAAATGAATGTTCTAAGGTAGATTAATAACAAACGTTGCTTTGTTTATGTTCGCTACAGCAAGTCATAATCCATAATAATTAAAAGATTATACGGCATATGCAGATGCTATGGACTTACAATTAGAAGAGAGGTCGGATCTCTATGCGATAAAACAATATGTATCTAAAAACAGTTGCAGATGCATATTATGTTTTCGTTAAAATATTTCAAATTTTTCTTTTAAAAATCGTTATTTCATAAAATAACTAGCAGCAATACCCGGCGTTGCTCGGGTAAGAATATATCACACGTTTGATGGAACATTCTAGAATATTCGCGAATTTAGAATTTCCCATAATGATTCAAAACATTCTCTAACTTTCTTAACATTTTGAAACATTCTTGAATGATCTTCAAGATTCTGAAACATTCTTAAACATAACCAAATCATTCTGAAATTTTATAATAAAACATTATTTTACTTCTTAGAACATATTTGAACTCCCTGTAACATTCTAAAAAAATCTGCTTGATTCTCATTCTCACTCCGTGCTGTTTGCTGGGTTTTACTTCAGTTCTATGATCTCCCATTAAAGCCAATTTGTCTATAATCTTCTTGATGAAGCAATTACTTTTGGTTAATAATAAATATTTTTTCAAGTGAAAGTATTTATGGAGTTAACAAATTTACATGGAAGGTTTAACTTTAGAAGAAAGATTTTTATTCTTTTTTGTATCTCTTACTGTTTAATATTTATACTATTTTGTATATCCAAGGTTTTATATTAGAAAATGTACTGTCTCTCTATTTGATTACGTATTAGTAAAGTCGACAGTATGAACCAGAAACTAGGAGGAGTTTTTAAGAATATGAGAAAAGGATTCCACCAAAGCAAATCGTTTTTATGGGTTTTGAAAAATATGAAATTGTTACCAGACCCTTTTATGCCTAAAGTTTTCAGTAACAATTATAATTCATTTCTCTCTCTGACTATATATAGCAGTAATAGACACATCTAAGGTTATAAAGAGGTCACTTCTGATTGATATCAAGGAAACAATAGTTATTTATACAGTAAAAACCTCCCCAAATACTTACATTGCCATAATTATGCGCAAAGTTTACTAAAACTCATACTTATGTAGAATACAAATATTAAAATTAATTAATATTAGTTATTATGTGGTTAATATTTACGCCCCTCAAATTGTTTATTTTATTGTAGTTATTTAAGCGATCTTATTAGTATGTAATAGTTTATTTAACAGTATATATTTAATATAATACGCCATTACTAAATACTATTCATATAACGCAACGCCCAATTTATGCCACTTTAATGTACAGGCCACTTTTTATCGCTTTGTTCACTCTTTCGCTTTATTACTTATTCTTTTACTTTATTCGGGATACGCTCCTTTCTTATATTTACACCTATAAAGATTTTGGAGAATTTCTCCCGACCTATTTCCGAGTCTTCTTATTTATTTTTTAAATCAAGCACCACACGGTACGTCGAAGGTGCGATATCTATTGATGTTGTTGTTTACAAGCATTCGTTTGCTACGATTTTTAGCATATCAAACAAAATTTAATCGAAACGTGGAATTGTTATTCATTTTAGCACCAAAAATTAGCATTGTTTATAGAAATTATAAAAATAAAATACCGAAAATGCTTATTTTAGAACAACACAAGTTCAGTCTTATAATTGATGATAAAGTTAGTTACGGTATTAACAATCCTATGAGAGAAATAAAATCAAATGCGGAATGATTAAACAAAAATGCGGTGTGTGACAAGCACAAAATGACATCTCATCACACCGAATACCTTACTGATAGGTTACAAATTACACGAAGAGACGCGTAGGTATCTTTTATATTCTGCAACGAATAACTTGCATTTTCTAAAGGTTTGTAAAATGTTTACTAAACCAAATATGCATAGAACTCCGACCTATTTGTACTGCAGCCAATAATAATGAGTAAGTTCTTCGGCATAAAATTTGCATTTATTAAAATGATGAAATAAAGTACCTATAAAGCAGAGGTAATGCCGTATCAATATTAATGTATTTGTATCTTATAACAGTTCGATGAAGGATCGGTTCTTTTTTTCATTCATTAGTTAGTATATACTTGCTTATTTCATAATAGGCATACTTCGATCATGTTTCTTATTATTATTATGCGATTTACGGAACGATGCGCTAAAAATGTAATGATTTACTGCTTACCCATATAAGTGGCATAAAACGTACATTTTATATTATTAACTCAAAATTAATACCTTAAAGGGTAACCGTCCGTAGTTTAAAAAGTAATTTGATCCCAATTACAATCTACTTTTTTACGAAAAGCTATTATAGTTAAAGTACAGGATAATTATCTTTTCCTTGTTCGTAATTTTCGCTTTTTCTTGGACGCCATGTCGCTTGTCCTTCTATCTTATTATCCTTTGGTCGCAGAATTTCTTTTAATAAATTAATATAATCTCACGTGTGCTATTCAACTGATGAAAATGGGATAATTTATCCTCGTATGTCGATGTTTCTCTTCCTCACATGCTTTTGATTGCAACAGTAAGAGCAAGGCAATTGTGAAATTAACGGCTGAAAAGTTTAATCATCAACCAAAGACAGCTATAAAAACCAATCAGTAAGTTATACAATGTGATTTTGTTCATTACAGTCCTTCGAAATTATTTACATCATAGTGATACTTAAGTACCATCGCAATTTCTTTTTCGGCATGTTTCTTCTGAGATATCCGAAAAGTTCTGACCCTATATTGCTAAAAACTCAGAATCAACGGTGAATTTTCTTCCTCTAAGGTTATTCTTGATAAGAGGATGCAAAGCAAGATCAGAGCTATAGAGAGGATGTCCAAACAATGTTACCTCAGCAGGTTGGAAAAAAAACTATCAAATTGAAATGGATGCCTTTATCTTGATGAAACTACAACACATAAATGTGCAATATTTAAGTTCGGGTTCAAATCTTGCATTCAAATTGAATCCTCACATTTTATTAAAATTCCAGGCCAGGTTCATTCAATTAAACCAAAATTGAGCATTTATTTTCAAACAATCGTTTTCTTTTTCCTATACACTTACAGTGACAAATGGTTTTTGCCCAGAGTCTTGATCTGCAGGTCTTAGCTTCAAAAGCAAGAGCGAAAAAGTAATTTTTCTTGACTTCTGCGATTTCTTGGTCATAATTTGTTATCTTGATATAGGGAGGCTAAACTTAAATTTAAACAAAACATTCTGTCAATAAATCTATCGATGACAAAGAAAAGTATCCGTTTCTCTAGATATTGTCTCGATTTTTTCATCAGTACTCCTATCTTGATTTAAAAAAAGATCAATAAAAAATTCTTACAAATAATGCTCGTGAAACCTCAATTATACCTAATACAACTTAATGTTAAAATTGATTGTGCCGATCGCTAACCTCACTCACTTCATTCGAATTATCTTTTCTAATTGTAACCTTAACGCCCCTCGCTTAATAAATGTAAATGGAAGATAATTAAACTACTATTTATAGCATTGTCACTTTCTTAATTACATTTTACTTTTTAAGACGGAAACTTGCAAGCGTTGAAACTATAACACTAGATGTGAACTAAGACTCATCTTCACTTGAAGAAGCCAATGTTTGGCGAAACAATTGTTGTAACTAATAAAATTATATTTGAAACTTTTCATCGTTTTATTTGCTTTATATTTTAAATATGAAGTTTCAACAAGTAACGCCTACAACAATTAGTTATTTTCATAGCCTTTTGTATTAAGACCATACAAATCTTGTAACTTACGATCCGAACAAAAAAAATTACATATTTGTTTGTTGGCAGTTTTTGTGTATATTCCTATATATCCTATATATTTATCAAAGGACGATGCCGTCCGTTGTGATTATATATAACAGAATATGTTCTCTATATTCGGTTCGTAAGTTATCAGTTGTGTATACCATATACGAGAGCGGATCAAATATAAACGAGCCTTTTTAAATTGAGCGCCGGATAGTTGTTAAAGGCGCATACGGGCGTTAGCAACTAAGAGTGGGGATATTAGGTGACACGAAAACGACTCGTCGTATTGCTGTGTTTGCTTGGTTAGTAGCTATCACAATAAGCAGCGTTGCGCAACGGATTATTATTAAGTTTCTTACACGTGAAAACGTGAAACCAGCTGAAATTTTGCGCAGATAGCTAGCACAGTTCGGAAATGAAACGCTTTCGTGGCAACGGGTAAAAGTTTGGTGCAAAGAATTTAACGAAGGGTGTAATAGTGTCGAAAATGTAAATCATCCTCATCGTCCGCGTATCAGCATATCGCCGGTTAACATTGCACGCGTTAGAAACCTTATTGAAGGGGACCACCACGCCACTGTGCTTCAGATATCTGTTGAACTCGGCATCAGCTAGGGGAAAGTGTCCACACAATCATAACGAAAAACTGGAGATTCTGAAAAATTTCAGCTCGTTGGATCCCAAAGTTGCTGAGTGAAGATCAAAAAGCTGCTCGAGTTCGCATCGCAGCTTTAACGCAGGCCCAAATCAATGAAATGCACTAAACTCAGTCGGAGCACCATCCATATAGCCCAAACTTATCCCCTTGTGATTTCCACATGTTTGGGCCCCTCAAAGAATCACTAGGAGGCGAGCGATTTCAGACCGATGAACATGTGGCGGCGTTTGTGCGTAACTGGATAGATTCCCGCCCTGCTTCTTTTTATGAAAACGAGATGAAAAAACTACCAATCCGTTGGGAAAAATGTATAATCAAACAAGGGGTATATGTCGAAAAATAGAGAAATTTGTGTTTTTGTGAAAATTTCCAAAAGAAATGGTTTTTGAACAAAGGCTCGTTTATTTTTGATCCATCCTCGTATTATAAGAAGTCTAATTTCTGTGTAGTGCCGAAAAATGTAAAAAGTAATATTGGGGTGTATGGAGATTCCTCCTTTATAATTATTCTGTAAATTTAATTTTCATTCTACTATTTTTGAGTCATTTTTTTTTTTTACTTTAAAGTTTGTGTTGCATACAGAAACGTGCTATCTATGGACAAATGATGCAAATAATGTACAAAACGATTATTACCAACGTCTCTCCAGTAGTTCTTCTGTAGGTGCTTACTTGAGTACAAGAAGTACCTACTAATATAACAACGTTTTAACGAAGTATCTTATTATATGTATTTATTAGCAGTACAATTTATGAATGACTGTCATTTGAGTGTTTACTATCTACGCCATATGCACAGCGATTCTCCCGTATGTAATTCCTTTTTGTAAACTACTGGGTACTAGCTAACTATAAGTAGGTACTTCATTTCATAGTTACGAAGTTTATGTGTAAACATTAGACTAATTGTGTATTGTTTGACTATAAACTTATAATAGCAGGCTATTATTTAACTAAATAATGGTAGTGTAATTGCAATAATTTTACCTTAAACAAGGTATATTACTTGAAAGGAATATTTTTATAATTAGGTAGGTAATTGTCTTCATAAGCAACCATATCGTAAAAACGGTTATATGCTGGAAATACGCATTTATAAGCTATTTCTTTATAACATTTTAGTAGTTTAAGAAACAATGGACACGACAATTACGTATGTCTAGCAGTAATTTTCTATTAAAAGCTTGCAATAAATGAATGTTTCTATAGCTCAGACGAGTTCGAACTCGAATTGGCCGGAACTGTTTTGATATTTAATTTTAATAAACTATATTTTAGATCTCTATCCACTTTCACCCTATAGGTAGTGCGTTTATGGCCATCTACCTCTGAAATGCGCTATAGAGGTATTCTAGAGTATCATAGGTCTTAAGTAGTGATGGGCATTTTCGAATAAAAACTATCGAACTATTCGATAGTTCACTACTATTCGAACTATTCGATAGTTGAAAAGTATTCGAATAAAAAAAGTAATGAATAGTTGTAGTAACTGAAAGTAGTTACTGAAAATAGTAGTTACTTTTTTTATTCGAATACTTTCCAACTATCGAATTTAACGTTGGAGTCGTGGTTGGAATGGGTAAATGATACGTTTGCGCATTGGCTACTACTTCGCTACTTCCTCGTAGCAGAGCCGAATAATATAAACAATTCTATAATTATTAGACGTTTTCAATACATACATACATACTTTAAAAACATAATTTTCTATGGCACCAATTTATACTAGTTAAATATGAGGCAAAATAAATGCAAATAAATAATTAATAATTTTTAAATTAGTGTAGTGATGATTTGAGTCATAAATACTTAGGTACTATATGTTTGTATTGCGTACTTATAATAACCCAAAAAATAATAATAATAATAATAAGTGCAGAAACATATAAAAAAAAGTAGTAAAATGTAAAAATAAAAAACTCTTTATTAGTCGCCCTCTAACAAATACCTGGATAAGAACAACAGATGTTTCTAAAACACTTATTTTAGTTAAATAACAATAAAGTACGTATAGCAATAAATAATACAAAAAAGATCGCTTACCCAAGTAAATAATAATTTTATCAAAGTAATAAGAATTAGAAACCATGTTTCAAGTCGAGGTTATTTATTATTTTCAGCATAGCCTGTTTGTTTTTTATCCATACTAGCATATTAATCGTATATTTGTCTGTTGGTATACACGTTCGTATCAGTATATTTGTATGTTAGTATGGACCGAGCGATGGATAACCGTCTGCTGCCTGACTATCGTGTAATTGAAAAAAATAGTAATTACTAAATTCATTCGAATGAATTCATTCAATAGTTAAAAGTAGTCATTTAGTAATTATTCGATAGTTCAATTTATTCGATAGTGCCCATCACTAGTCTTAAGCCTCAAAGTGCAAAGAGACATGACTCCGCCCATAATTTTTATTATCTAAATGTTTAGCCATTATTACGCATTTCCCGACTCATGAAACTTTAAAATACATATCTCAAATTGAAGTTGGCAACTGAAATGAAATGTAATTTTGAAAAAAACACAAGTTTCAAGAAAAAATATAATGTCGAATAATACACACTACAATATTGTTTCACCACGCAGTGGCATCATCAGGTTATGATTTGAAAAATTACATTTTATTAACTAGTATTTGTACTGATAGTAGCGAAGGGTAGGGGTCAAACGTTCGCTACTATAATAGACCAATGCTGAAGCCTTCAAAAATAGTAAAAAGTGAAAAAAAATATATAGTAAGATGAAACCCATTGGAAAAGGAAATTTGGTGAAAACCTACCTATTTATGTTCCAAACACGCTGTAATTTTTTTGATTTGAAATGTTTATTTTTTCACCTTATTTTTACTTAATATCGGAAAAGCACCCTAATTTTGAATCGAAAATTCTCACGTCAAAATATCTGCTTTAAAAACGTTTGTGGGCTTTTTCTTCGTTAAAATCTTTACTTTCTGATGGTGTGAAAAAAATATACATTACTGTGGTAAGTTTTCTTAGGAAATGCAAAAAAACCCTTCCCCTTCCCGACCTCAGTTTGCCCGTAAATTATTTTTCCTTTCATTTCTGTTATATTCTCTTCCTTTTCCAATGGGTTTCATCCTACTATGATTTTTTTTCACTTTTTACTATTTTGAAAGGCTTCAGCACTGGTCAATCATGTCTTCGTGCACTTTAAGGTTAAGACTCATGAGACTCTAGAGTTTTAAAAATGTTTGAAATCATATTTTAACGTATTTACCTAAAAATATCGTGCGCACCGAAATCACATTAACTGTTAGAATAACCAAATGCGTAATAAATGAACATAGACTCGCACTCTTGTGGAGAAGTTTCAACTCATTGGCTTGAGATTATAGCAACGGAGCATATAATATATGGCGTTAATAGTTTTGCCAAAAGTCTGGTATTCCATATTACCAGATATATTTCATAATCCCCTACTCTACTCTACTTTTTTTTTAAGAATTAATGAAAAATAAAACACTATAAGTAAATTTTGTGTTATTCTGCTTGAACGAAGTTTTTAAATAGCAGAGGAATACGTTATCTTAACCGAGTTTTACTGTATTTACATTTATTTATTATTGTTATTATTACCTTTTATTGACTTCTTATTCTTATTAATACCTACAAGGACAATATTTTTTATTGATATTGTGAAATCGATGAATATGGGCGTGATGAATAGGTTAATAGATATATGGTGTGATTTAACGGTTGACTTGCTGCGATTTTTGATCTAAAGGATCATTGATATTCCTCATTAGGAAACGATTAAGTTTCATAATGCATAATCAGACATCGGACAGGTAACGACCAATGCGAAGATATTTACTCCATTCACCACGAATTTATGTATTTATGTAAATAAATATCCACATATGCATGTAAATTTGTATGTTCGTGATGCATTCCTTCATAGATATTCACACGAAACGTTTTTATTTGAAAAAATAAAAAATAGTACTTTATAAAACCCCATAAAATTTTATTAAAAATTTCCGATAGATGTTTCTCATGAAGTACCTTATTTATGAAGGTTTTTAATTACTTACTATTATGTTACCTTGTTAGAGCCGCTTTCTCAGTATACTTATTTAGGATTCTCCTAGAAAAGGGACAGAATTATAATGTTTTGTATGCTTGAAAATTAGGTATTTTTAACCCTTTTAAATTTTTTTGTTTTCCAAACCATTTCGTGAACCAGCACAGAGCTTTGTCGTCTAATTAAAAGGTTTCATACATCACATTTCGTCTATCTATTAAAACATACGAAAACATTAAAATATACCACATTTGATAACCACAATTCCCAAAAAGCGTTACATAACACCTTTATCCACTTACGTAATTGTATGAAATTGTAATCGCGATGTACCTATGCATAAATATAATAAAAGGACGTGTGGTTTGTATACACGTACCACTAAAGCTCCGCAACTGCGGGGTTCGGTTGTCCTATGAGTGTTATATGGTATGACAATTTTCGATCACCCATTAAAGAAGGAGCTTTCAGTTTTCAAAGGGGTTAAAAGAGTTCACACCAAAGGACTTCATATGAATTAAAGTTTTAGAATTTTCCAGAAGGTTCGAAAATGTACTAGAATTTTCTAGAAAATTCTAGAATGTTCTAGAATTTTCTAGAAGGTTTGAGAATGATCTAGAATATTCGAGAATATTATAAAATTTTTCAGAAGGCTATAGAGCATGGGTCGCCAAACTTTTTGATCATCGACCCTTATAAGATTTTTCGAAATCTCCACCGACTGCCATAAAAGTAATTTTCTGTTAATTAAATAAAACTGTATTAGATACTGTGTTGTATATTAATGGTATGATTTTAAACATTTATTAAAATAATGGTACATTGTGTAACAATAGTTTTATGAAAAATATATTACTAATGCAATTTAAATACTTACCTTAATATTTATTATATAATAAGTAACTAGCAGTAAAACCCGGCGTTGCTCGGATTAAAATAAATCACATGTTTAATGGTATAAAAAATATGTAAGGATCTATTTTTTAACGTAGAAATTATAGATTTATATCATAGATAACGTAGATATTGAGAGACTTATTCGGCCATTAACATACGATGTATATAGAGTATATCTGATAGAGTGAATTAACAAACGAATTGAAATAATTTTAAGAAACAGCTTAGTAAATGGAAAATTTATGTTCTATTTACATAATTATTATTTACATTTTAACAAAACTATTACTTGGGTTTTGAAATTATTAATAGTTTGTTTTAAATTAATTTAATTAACATGAAATATTAATAAGAAAACGTGCTCGGGCGCCACTTTGTCAAACAAAGAAAAGAATAAACGAAACGACAAATTTCTTGGGCACCGGGTAGTGCATCGGTGGTTCCTGCAGAATCCTGAAGCTTTAGAGAGCTCGAAGCTCTCTTAAAAAAAACAAATAAAACTTGAAGAGTATATTAACAAAAAATTACACACAAAAAAATAAACAACAAAACTGAACCAAGACAAACACAAACTGAATCGAAATAAATAAAACTTCAGTAACGGGATTTTTCATAGGAGGAAAAAGAGGACTGACAGCCAGCCTACCAGAAATCAAAAACGGAAAACATAATAAAGGTACGAGAGCTAAGAAAGGGAACCAAAAATCTAATACGAATCTAATCCAAAAAAAATCGAGGAACTTAAACTCAATCAGACAATTACTAAAAATAAAAAATGGAGGCTAATTGCCTAACTAAACGAAAATTATTGGTCAATTCGACCAGACAATGCTACTGCATTGGAAAACGAAAAATAAAACTTCAATGAAAATGCATAGCACTTATAATCAAGCGCCCAAGGCAAACGAAAATAAATTAAACAGAACGGCATTCAATATTCTGCACTTACTATGTAAGCGCCTATAGCAGACATAAAGGATAATCGTAGTCAACGCACGAAATTGGGTACCATACCCTGGCAAACAAACTCAAGAGATTAATCACCTCTAAATCACGCTACGAAAATCACATAGGCAAATCTCATGTGCAAATAGCACTCTCAAAACTACGCTTTCTCATCATAAAAAAATCGCAATCTATACCGCATCTAAAATGCAAAACTCAGAAACATCAGAAATAAGCCCACAGCCCAACATTGCATCTAAAATGCAAAACTCACACTAAAAATAGGCCCAAAGCCCAAAACTGCATCTAAAATGCAAAACGCAAACGCACCAACAAAAGGCCTAAAGCCCAAAACTGCATCTAAAATGCAAAACTCAAAGACGCCAAGAATAGGCCTAAAGCCCAAAACACTATATCAGGACTCAAACCTGAAAACGCAGATACATTCCGCATCCGGAAACCATAGCACTCACTATTGAGCAAAAAAAACCTAAATGCAATCAAACATTGCAACGCATCATATGCAAAACCAACACGCACAGAAATATACATCAAAAATGCACAACTGCATCAAAACTGCACTCAAACATGCGCAATGCACAACTGCATCAAAACTGCATAAGAAACCACCCTGCATAGGGAAAATGCATTCAAGCTGCACCAAAAATGTGCAACAACAATTCACCTGCACGAAAACCAAATGCAAAAACCTAAACTGCACCAAAACAAGTGCATCAATATAATCTGCACCTAACCAAAAGCACAAGCGATTACTCAATAATCGAAAACTGCAGCTATCTGCAAACTAAAAGGCAATACCAAATCACATCGCATAAACATCGCACTCATAGAGCAACTAGCTCAAATAAAAGGTAACAACCATCAAAAATCAAAATCAGTAAACTAAACTCAAAGGCATGTGCATCGAGCACCAACAAAAAACGAAAAAATCACTTGAGAGTGAAAATAAAATTCAAAAACATTAATCAACATTCCTAGCTGTAAAAAATGCATTCTAAGCTAGAATGAAACTTAACGGTGGAACTATCCCGACTTAAGTCGAAAACGTAAACTAGAAACTTTCCTACTCGGATATAAAACGAAACTTAATCCAAAATGGAATTCATAGAATTCTTTAAAAACGAAAATATAAAAAATTAATTGGCTAAAAGCCATACATAAAATAGGAGTGGCTTTCATGAGTCAAAAAAGGGCATTTGTAGAGCTACATAGGGAACAGTAAAAAAACAACAACAAAAGGGAATGGCCAAAACTAAATTCAGAAAAAATTTTTCTTTTATTCCAGTATGCAGTCAGGTACTACATGACTGAAAAGGGACGGTAAGATCCCACGGGAACCTAAGCAAGAAAAAAAGAAAGACCTGAAAAACTGATATCCATTTCCTACGAAATGCCAAATAACAGTAAAAAAGTGTACAGTTGGGGTTCCAGCCCAAAGTAAAATGACCTGAAAGTATTAAGATTGAGGAGGCGAAAAACGAAAGTGAAGCGTAGTAAATTCCAGAGGTGAACTTGGGAAATGAAACCATGAATTGTTATAGGCAAATTATGAATCGAAAAATATGATAATGAATACGAAAGGAAGTAAGATACGCATACTCAAGGGAAACTCTCTTCGAAGGCGAGACAGAACCTCATTCACTCTGGTTGTGAGCCCGATTACCCCTAAGGCACGCATACGCTACGAACCCAAAACCTTTGGCCGATTCATGCCCCTAAAAGAACTCGCGATGGGGTTGTCCCATGCACTCACAGATTCACTACTAAAGGAAAGCACGAGAAAAGGTAAAAATGACTGGAATCATGTTGGAGACAAAGGGTTGGAATTTACTCACATGCATGAAGCAAACAAAGTCTAAAAAGGGAACAGAGGGACTCCTGACCAACATCATACATGTAGTGAGAGCTGATAGCACCCCTCACTCAAGGTGTGAGAAGCGAAGAAGAAAGAGATAGAACAACAATCCTTGGCACTGACCCTAACTAATGTATGAAAACAAACACGAAGAGGAGCTGCTCCAAAAGAAAAGAGATTTATTGGATCGTGAACTACAGCGACGTCTGGATCCGCAGATTTAACCGAACAAGTTTCGTTATCTGAACAAAAATGAATGTACCAAAAAATTGTCCAGAAAATTTGAAAGTCCTAAGTTTCCTAAACCAACATTATTCCCTAATACAGGAACATCACTCCTGGAACCTGAAGCAGAAATTAAACGTGGAGTAGACACGACCTTAACCAATAAAGAAGAATTAACAGGAAGTATAAGTGATGACGTATCAGTTAGTCGACTATATAAAATACTAATAGACAAAAAAGGTAGTGAGCATTTGAATTACAATCAATAGTTAACATAATCTTTTTGAAATGCAACTCAGCATGTAAAATACTCAAATTACGAAACAACTTGCCAATACTAGTTGGCTTCAATTTACATAAAAAAAACCACTTGGCTCTCTTTGCTAAGTAATTGTACATAATTTCAAAAACAAATAAATCCATCAGAAGTTAACTCAATAAAAGTATAATTTCGTATGGTATCTGTAATCACTTACATACTGCAGGAATTCATCAAACTCACGATAAACATCCAAGTTTTCCAAGTCAAACACTGGTTTTGACTCACTGTAATTTCGTCTAATACGTCATCATAAGGAAGGACAAGTCAATCACCAGAGGAATAATAGAGAATACATCCATAATGCAAAACAAGTACCTAAAATTTTACACAAGTTTGAAACTGTACAAACAAATTTGTAAGATATTAAACAAGTAAACAGACAATGATTTTCAAACTTTTACAAAACAGATTTCAGAGATAAATTACAGAAGGTTAAATGCAGTAAATGCAAAAATAATGTACAAAATATAAATATAATCACAAAAAAAATTTTGTTTACCAGTTACAATAAATACAAGAAAAAAAATTGCAATCAGGATTCTTCAGGTCCCTGCTCGTGCCGCGCCAATTTAACAAAACTATTACTTGGGTTTTGAAATTATTAATAGTTTGTTTTAAATTAATTTAATTAACATGAAATATTAATAAGAAAACGTGCTCGGGCGCCACTTTGTCAAACAAAGAAAAGAATAAATGAAACGACAAATTTCTTGGGCACCGGGTAGTGCATCGGTGGTTCCTGCAGAATCCTGAAGCTTTAGAGAGCTCGAAGCTCTCTTAAAAAAAACAAATAAAACTTGAAGAGTATATTAACAAAAAATTACACACAACAAAATAAACAACAAAACTTACAATTACACATGTGGCCCACCAAAAAGAAAGGTTCCCTGCTCCAATGTAGGGACTGGAAGCTGGTTTCAGGGTATAATCGGGGACTTCTCGTGCTGTGTTGTGAGGCAAGAGGATATCAGCGAAATAGCTTCATGGACCAACCTTTTAATCTTCAGGGGGCCGCCTGCAGGAATTTATTGGCCTCTAACAGGTTATTGAGATTAGTTGGAAACCAGAGCTTTGTCTATTTGCCTTTGTAAAATAGTTTTCAGGATGTCTTCACCCCTACCCTTTAATCCCAGCACCCTAATCCAACCGGAACCTATTCTAAGAAAATCTCAATGGGCTGACAAATAAGGGCACAAATAAAAGTGCTGATAAATTTTCTAAAACTAAAAAATATTAATCAAATGTTGAAAAGTTGTTCGCATTGAAGATGCTTAAAAAAAAACGGATAAAAAGGGAGGAGTAGGGGTGTCTGTCGTTAAACCAACATGCACTCAAGATACACTCCAGATACCATAAAAAATTTTGACTATTAAAAATATATAGATTAAAAGGTGAGAAAAATTAATTAAATGAAAAAATTTAAAAATTGGCCACAAAGGCCCAAAGGATTACAAATATACAGTTAGATATTTAAAAAAGAGACCACGTGGTAATAAGGAAAAATTTTGTAAAGATTAATAAAGTTACATCAAAAATAAATACTGAGTGAATAGCAAAGAAAAGATTTTAAAAGAAATAATTAATATGAATGAATTTTACATGAACTATTAAAATGCAAAGGTAAGTGGATCAAAAAAAACTCTCGCAAAACCAAGCACAGAACACCAACAGAAAAACACACACACACACGTCACGTCAGTGTCAAGGATCGAGGAAGAAGGACCTCGAGCACCGACCGGAAAATTTCATCGATCCCTCCATCGATCGCCTAGTCCTGCGCGAATGTTGTTAGCCTTGATGATAAGACGGAAGGTCGATCAACATTAAGAAATAATCAACAAAACTGAACCAAGACAAACACAAACTGAATCGAAATAAATAAAACTTCAGTAACGGGATTTTTCATAGAAAAAAAACGTTACAACATAGTCACTGAATTTTGGTTTATATACCATCAGACATCGAAATTTCTAGTATTAGAACACTCCAAAACATTCAAATAGTCTGTTCTTTTCCATTTGTCGAAATCACTTCAATTTTTTTGGTCACTGTTCACTCTTGTTTCAAATTGATCTTCACTCGACTGCAAACACAATTTAACTGACCAAAAAGTCACTGAATTTTGGTTTATATATCATCGAACATCGAAATTCCTAGTATCAGAACACTCTAGAATATTTAAGTAGATGTACATCACTTTGAAACGTAGATGTACACTTTTTGAAACTTTCTAGATCATTCAAGAAATTTTTAGGACTTTCTCGAACATTCTAAGTCGATAATTACAGTTTGCGCTCATTTTAGAATTTTTTGGATCATTTCAGAAATTTTGAGATCTTTCCGGAAGTCCTTATGACTTAAAAAAGGACAGAAATATTTCTTTTCACCTTTCTGCCACCTACAACCACCCACTTCCACCCACCGCGACCAAACTCCCTTGCTCCCACCTGGAGACCAAGGGGTATTTACCACCCCAACAGGAAGCTGATTGGAGTAGGTAGAGATAGAGAAAACCCTGTCTTTACGTACGAACATTTGCATTTTATATATGTATTTAGATAGATTTAGATTTAGATTTAGGTTATAAATAAGTAGAAATAATAAGTAAAGTAACTACAGATTTATTGCTTCTTAATTAATGAGATGGGTGTGCCTGACGCTTTTTTCAAGTTTCGCTATATTGGGTTCAAAATTGGTCAATTTTAATTTTAAACCCACATTTAATTTTACATACTCAATTAGATACGATAATAAAATTAGATAGTTTTTAATGTAATTAGCAATCTTCAGATTTTAAAATGTAGTTGGGACTTTTGGACAAACGGCATGGAGTCCTTTTGAATTCTACAAATATCTATTTATGCTTAGACGGGAGGCCTTTTCTTCAGTTTCTCTTTTTATCATATTTTTTTACTCTTTCTGGTTATTACTTTGAATAGACAACAAAATTATTGACACTTCTACATATATTCTTTTTTCCATTTGTAATTCATACATTTATTCATTCATGATCCGCCATACCGGAAAAACTTGACCAGCCACTCTTAAAAGACGCTAGTACATTACAATATGAAAGTGGAAGCTGTCATTTGCAAATGATTTAATTAAGATATACCCATCCGGAACCTTATTTCCAGATGCTAAAAGCGTTTATATTGTCAACAGTAATTTGACACATCAAATAAGGATTTGGTTATGAAATAAAAGTGCTATTATTTTTCATTGCATTGGACACTTTTCGTAACGCAGCCATTCGTTTTATTTGTATAAGTTAATGAGACTATTCAATTGAAAGAGAAATTGGCAATGTTTTCGTCAAACCGTAAAAATGAAATTTATTATTGAATGAAATCTAAGCGTTCTGCCTACACACTCACGTCTTATTAAAGAAAATTAATCAAACCGTATTTTTGCTAGATAGTGTAGTATACTCGATACCTTGTTAAGGCAAAGTTATGAATCATCTTAATTTAAGCCCATATACACATACAAGATCTAGGTTCGTCATGCTATTACGCCCCACGTCTAACTTTTATTGTATATTGGTAATTACCACAGCCGGCGACTAGGCTATTTATTGAATTTCGTTTTCTGTAACATCAGAGCACTACACATAGATGCGCTCTTCACGCGACACAATGGATCCCCATTATCCTTTTTCAAGTGGGACGAAGGAATAAACAAATGCTTTCTTAAGTTGATCGTTAGGAAATTGATGTACGTGAATAGTTTCGCGAATCTGTTATGGCGCTTTTTGATGATATGCTCTCGCGTTCGCTTTTGTAATGGTAATTGTGATGCGAAATTGGCTCTTTAAATTATTGTTTAATACAATAACGTGCAGCAGTTCTATATTTCATAATAAATTGCGAGTTAAACGGACAACGAGATTTATAAAAAAACAAACATATACAGTACGTTCATAATCACAAGAGACTAATTTTAGACATTTAGGTAACGACAAATTTTAGACGCTTGCTGACAAAAATTATAATTTAACACTTCTAAATACAAAAGTGGGTGTAATGAGAAAATTCGAGACAAACCAAAATATGGAAACTTTTGTTATGAGTTTTCACTTTTTAAGGGGGCATCAATTAAAAATTACGTGAGATAAATATAGAGGGAGGGTTCATCGTAGTGTCACCGAAACCCTCATATCAATTTTCTATTCGAAGGGTTGTTATTTCTTTTCTTCTCTTAATTAAAAACTGCTTGAAGGGTAAGTCTCACGTAAAAAGAAGGGTGAGGTCCAAGTACATCTCTCCAAATGTCACTAAATGAGAGAGAGGGGGTCTAAGTTTAAAGAAAAGCTAATTTGCACCATTTCAAGTGTAATGTTTGTTTCTGATGAATCCTAAAGAAAATACAATTTGGGTGTAAATCAAAAGATCTGAGTAAGCATTTAAGAAAAACCCATAGGATAATAATGCTTTTTGGGAAAGAAGCCAATGATTTTCTATGGAATAATGAACAGCACAACCCTTTTATTGATATTTTACGGGTAGGAAATTTATTTTTTCTACAAACTAACTACTAACAACAATGTCTTTGATTTTTTTTACATGTGACAGTGATGTTTTTATTTTGATTTTGCATTTTGTTTCTAAATGTCAACAGATACTTTTCCACCATATATGGAACATTTTGGGAGGCATGCGTTGACTCATCGCCATCAGTTAATAACTTATCCACTGAATCTCTGGATTGTTAAGTTGCCAAGTGGTCGATGGTTAAACAAAATATAAACAACAGACAACAATAACATAAGTTCGAACATCGAAACGGTCGCGTCTCGTCTTATAAGAGTAATAGGATGCATAACAATACTTCATTGTGAATACAGCGAGATTCGAGAACCGTACAATACAAAGCGGAAACCAGAAAAAAGAACAAGAAGACGAAGACGAAGAAGAAGAGTATACGTATTTACATATAAGTTTATGGTGAAGAATACATTTATAAGTATATAAACCATCATTATTTAAGAATATTCTAATACATCATCGCGCACGTGTTGCTAGGACCAATTGTGTCCGCATATACTCGTATAAGTTGTTATTACAGATTTATACAATGGAGGTGGGTGGGTGTTTTCAACGCGTTCCATAGCCAGTCAAGATACAGTTGGATGCAAATTATCCTTTAAACAAAGACATACCTTCCAGCTATATATTCACGTAGGTTAATTTTAAATAGTCTTAAATGCTACTCTAGATGGAGAAGAATCACATTAAAAAGCAATGACCACGTTGCTAATTATCGAAAAGAATACCTATAGTGAAAAGCTCACTCAGAAGTAAAACAAGTGATTTTCTAATCTAAATACATATATAAAATGTTAATGTTCGTACGTAAAGACAGGGTTTTCTCTCTCTCTACCTACTCCAATCAACTTCCTGTTGGGGTGGTAAATACCCCTTGGTCTCTAGGAGGGAGTAGGGGAGATTGGTCGCGGTGGATGGAAGTGGGTGGTTGTAGGTGGCGGAAAGGTGAAAAGAAATATTTCTGTCCTTTTTAAGTCATAAGGACTTCCGAAAAGATCTCAAAATTTCTGAAATGATCTAAAAAATTCTAAAATGAGCGCAAACAGTTATTATCGACTTAGAATGTTGGAGAAAGTCCTAAAAATTTCTTGAATGATCTAGAAAGTTTCAAAAAGTGTACATCTACGTTTGACCGATTTTTATGAAATTTTATATGCATATATTCAGTAGGTCTGAGAATCGGCAACTATCTATTTTTCATATCCCTAAGTGTAGGGGTTGTCCACTTCTAACTGTTTTTTATTTTTGGAACCAAATTTTTATTTTTATTTTTTTTATGATTTGGCATTAAAAAATACATATAACTCTTAATTTTAATCCTTCTACCACCAACCCCCATTTTTTTAATAGCGATATTAGTAGGTACTGTAATAATCTTCAACTCTGTGGTCGATAACTGATTAATTATTAATCGATTAGTCATCCCCGCCAGGCGTCTACTGATGTCACTACTCACCCAGCAAACAGCACGGAGTGGGGATGAGAATGAAGAAGATTTTTTAGAATGTTACAGGGAGTTCAAATATGTTCTAAGAAGTAAAAAATGTTTTATTAGAACATTTCAGAATGATTTGGTAATGTCCAAGAATGTTCCAGAATCTTGAAGATCATTCAATAATGTCCCAGAGTGTTAAAAAAGTTACAGAATGTTTTGAATCATTATGGGATGTTCTGGATAGTTCTAAATTCGCGAATATTCTAGAATATTCCATCAAACGTGTGATATATATATATATATATTCTTACCCGAGCAACGCCGGGTATTGCTGCTAGTATTTTGATAAAATCTTAACACAGAAATTAGTGGAGCGCCTGGAGCGTCGAAATCATAGAAACCTCAGACTTCCGTTACAGTGGATGAAAAAAAAAAAAAAAAAATTGGAATGTTTAGCTAATAACATAAATAAAAAAGTTTACCTATTGAAAATTTGTGCTTTTGATTTAAAAAAAAATGGATAATTATAATAATTCAAATAGTATGAGGCATATTATTCTGTAAAATGATGTTGTATATGAAAATTAAGTTGAGGTATATTTTTATATATGCATAATAAGTGGGTAAATGTAGTAATTCAAGGAAAATCGAAAAAAAAGGTAATATGCAAAGGTGATAGAAATGATCTTGGTCGTACAGCAGATATTATTGCATGCGCGATAGATTTACATTTTTTTTCATAAGCAGGAATTGTGTCTACCTTATATTTTTTATTTTTTATAATTATTTAAAAACTTTAAAGATTGCGGAATTGTCTCATCAATATCTTCAAGCATTTTGTCACTTGCTCTGTAATTTTCATTACCGTAAACTTGAGCTCTTATGTCCCTTCTAATAATTTCGCTGGCCGCTTTTAATATGTGAAATTCCTCTTCTTTTTTATTATTGTGTTTTTGATTGTACCAATTTTCTGTTAATATATCGCGGTTAATATTTTTAAAACATATGATGGTATTGGATCCAAATTTAGGCGAAATGACAATGTCATCGTGATAGCGGTCTAAAAGTCGTTTTTTAACAGTCTTTTCATCCGGGATAAGCTCTGTAGTTATAACATTTTTTAACCCTTGCATGGTGAATTGGCAGTCGTCATTCTCTTCTATGTATTTATATATTTGCTCCATTGCAGTATCGATCATCACAATTCTCGGACTAATTTTCTTTTCAACGTTAATCAGGTGCATAGAATTTTTAATCGAATTATAACAATCTACATGATATTTTTCTTCGAGTGCCTGTAAATCTGTTATGCTAGCAATTCTTTTATGGATTTCGCGATAATAGTCATTTTTCTGTACGGCTATAAAATTCAGAATGGAGTCACTCAAAGTTGCAGTATTGATGTGTGAAATTTGTCTTTGCCGATGTTTATTCAATTTTGCTTCTTTTGCTTTATCAGCTTCTTGGCCACAAAAGATATAATTTGTTTCCCAATCAAAGCTCAATACATCAGTGCTACTTCGAAGCTTTTTTTTTCGGAGGTGAACTACATGAAGTTTCATTTTGCTCCTTCTTCTTATAAATTTCAATATATTTTTTATTAATATATTTTTGACAACTTGTATGAGCATAAACGAATTCAGTTTGCAGGTGAGGTAACAATCCATCCTGTCGTTCGCTCGATGCAGCTCTCAAAGTGGTTATTCCTCTGCTTATTTTTATAATTTCACCTAAATCTGAGTTCATTTCGGATGATGAACCTAATTTTTCACAAAGTATGCAACTATGCTCATCAGCCATGATACTGGTACATGGTTCATCGATTTTTTTTTAAACTGTAATAAAAAAAAAGTAACAAAATTGATTGCGTTTTATTCATTTTTATAATTTTTTATTTAACTTTAATTTACATTCAATCATTTGCTAATTATTCAATTCTTTATCTACTAATTCATTGCAGTTTTTAAATCAAATTACCTTTTTACACGAAAAAATGAAAAGTCTTGAGCAGAAGTTCAACAGCAAAAAATAGTCTCCAATAAAACTGCCGTTATTAACATATAGCAAATTTTCAAATCACACAATTTTCAATTTTAAATACACAACATATACAGGACACGTGTCATTTATAACTAAACTATCCAGAAAACGTCCGTTTAGTTGTACGTTACAGCTGCTGTCCCTTCAACCTTCCCTCTCTTCTTCTCGTTCACGTTTTACTACCTGTCCAAGGTCTCTAGGACCCTTCATAAACATAGGTATCTCTAATAGATGATATTCTATACCTATTCGAGACAAATTCTACGTGTACATAAAAAAAAATGCTATCTGAAATTAAATTATATGCTAGAATATTAATTTTTTATCTTTTTTCAATTAAAAAGTGGAAAAATTTAAAGCACAAAAAAATTTTTGGTAAACTTTGCAAGATATAGTATAAGAAAGAAAATGCCACCTCAACCCAAAAAATTCATTCACTGTAGCAATTTTCCGAGGTCAAAACCCCCAGGCGCTCCACTAAATAGGTGCTTATTAAAAAGAGGACACAAATTTATAATAATTGCAATGTCTTCATTATTACATCTCTGAAAATTGTTCATGTAAATTAACTATGCAACAACTTTAATGGAATGATACTATGTGTTTTGAATTTAAGATTGGTCAAAAACTTAGATTAAGCTTTATAATAACATCAATTTTATTAGAAAAACGCGAAAAATTTAAAATCGCGAAAGAAAATGTCAAGTATTGAAACATTTTAAGAAGTATTTTTGAAGGTATAGGGAGGTTAAAAAAAATTTCAAAATTTATTTTGAGGTCCTACATAAGGTTTACTTGGTAGAAATCCAGTCTTAATCCACTACCGCCTTTCTTGCATCAGAATTTTAAGATGATTCAACACAACAGTAATAGGAACTTAGAGGGGCGAAGACCTTTTTTAACTTAAGAACACCGACATTCAGTTTGTGCAAGAATAGATCACATATGGGGAAGTTTTTTTTTTTCGGTGAATATTGTGGAACATGTTTATTAAAATTTTACAAAAATAAATAACGAAAATTTGGTAAAACATTTTATAATATAATAACTATAATATAGATTTACAGATTAAGTCGATCTAGATCCTTTAAGAGGTTGTATCTTCCCTTATTTTTGACTGATTTAACTATGAAAGACAGTATCCCAAACTTTTCAACTTATTGGACTTTTAAGGGTTTTATAAAAATGCCGATTTTTGGTCTATTGTCCCATTTTTTTGTGTTTTGTGGCTTTAATTTATTTGTTTTTACTACTTTTCTACAGTACATACGTCGCCTAATTATTCTCAACACAAAAATTACAGATAACTGAACCAACTGGGTCGCAGTACATTACTGATAGTTAAAAAAGGTAATAAACTCGTAAAAAATGTTTTTTTTTCCTTTTTAAATATTAAAAAAAGTCTATGACAGTTATGCTGCAGATGTGCTTAAAAATATCTATGGTTCTTTAGCTATCCAACAAGGTATAACAAGCTAGGGTATAATCAAAAATCTTACAAATAACTTTGATAAAATGCTTCCAGATAGTAGTAAAAAATAATGGTACTTACCTAAGCGTCAAATTTATCACTTGAGTTCGAAAACAAAATAAAGCAATCCAAACAATCCAAATAGGTACAAAATAACGTTTATTACTCTTTTGAAAGAAAGTTTACAATGTATATTCCACATGTCCGGCTCTGTTTCGCACACATACTCTCATTCTGTGTCTTAAGCCACTTTTCACTACACCAGTTGTTAATTCTCTTCTTATTTTGTTTGCCGCATCGATAATTTTCTGCCTCAAAACATCAACAGATGTAATTGGATTAAAAAAATAGCAAAAACAAATAAATTAGAGGCACAAAAAAAAATGGGACAATAGACCAAAAAATCGACAATTTCTATAAAAAACCTTAAAGTTTGGGATACGGTCTTTTATAGTCAAATCAGTCAGAAATAAGGAAAACAACAACCTCTTAAAGGATCTAGGTCGACTTAACCTGTAACCCTGTATACTGACCACTGTCTCTGCCATTTAAAAAGAAGTTATATGTGACCACCCTCATCTACCCTTGAAAAAATTAATGAACCTTCAACGAAACGTTGGTATAATATTACGTAAAATAGTAAACGATCATTCATTTAGGGGGAAGAATTACAAAGGAAGGTTTGAATTTAATTACCTATTAGGTAGCTGAGCACGAAAGTGTAACACTAAAATAATGTCGTAACTTCAAGACTTCAAGGAAAAGTTTATAAATTAAAGCGAACTTTGCACATACGTGTTTTACTAACAAATTGTGATAAGTCGCTTATGTTTTCGACTCGTTGAAATGACCGCGTGTTCATGTTGAACTTTACAAACGATTTATTTATTCGTAGATACGTGAAACGAAGTCGAACCCAATCGAGAAAACTTCTACATAGGTGTCTAATAACAACTCCGTATCACTAAACCTTTGGCATGCTCAACGTTGGGATTTCTGCTTGCGGTATGGGCTTATCGCGCCGTAAATTTCAATTAATTTTTTTTTTCAGTCGGACGCACACACTTCTTACGGTTCCTGTTAAGCTCTTAAGCTGCTTTACGGTCTTGTTAGAAACGCGAACAGCTTCATAGAAAGAACGTTAGAACTTCTTTGAATATGCAACTTCATTATTAACGTTGTTTTACATTAACATACATAATTGTATCAACCTACACGATCGTGTCGGACCACGAAGATTATACTCGAGCGAACAATATTAAATGCACCACCTGCTTAAAATGTTCTAAACGTCGCCCGTTTTGTTCCACTGATAGCTGATAAAAAGTTAAGTGCAGCGAAAGCTGACTTAAACAAGATGTATGATGGGATAAGGAAGAAAATTTTTAAATGTAATTAATATACCTGCAGGAATCAAATTAAATACAACAAAACTCAATAGCTAAAGTTTATGTTAATATAAGTAATTTCTGAGTGATTTAAATATTAATCGCAGCATGAATGTAAGAACTTTGAATTTTACTTAAAATAAATAAATTTAACTTTTGATTGAGTAACTGAGCATATAGCTTGTAAAAACGAATAAAAATGACGTCTTGATTATGAATAATAATTCCATATTCTTACTTATTTAAATCTAGGTGAAAGTTTTTCGGTAGACAGAAAGGAAATAGAGAGAGTGTTAAAGAAAAGTAAGATAGAGAAGGGTTTGATAGGTAGAATAATGGAATTATATAGGGAAAAGATATATTATTGATTTAGAGGAAACAATAAGTAGTTAATGAAGGGAGAATAGTGATAGGCGTGAAAAAGATATTGACAATATCGTAAACGGACGATATAGCGTTAATTGCGACAAGCTGGAATGCAATGAGGGAAATGGCAAAAAAATTGGAAAAATACCTCGAGAAGAACTGCCTGCAGTTGAATGGTGAAAACAACAAAATAATAGTTTTTGGTGAAGTAAGAGGTAGGAAAAGAAAAGAGAAAGAGGAATTGAGATGGAAGGGGAAGGTGATAGAAAGGGTGAAAACTGCAATTACTTGAGGTACATGCTGACAGAAAACAACAAAGACGATGTGCACATAAGTAACCAAGCAGCTAAAGCAAATGCATTGCTGGGGAGAATATGGGAAATAGGACAAAAATTATGCAGATATAACTGGGAAAGAACGGTGGTACTATTTAAAACGTTAGTAAAAAGTAAAGTCTGTTATGGAGTCGAGATATGGGGATGGAAAGAGTATAAAATAGTAGAAAAAGTTTATAAAAGAAATATAAAATGGGTGTTGCACATAGAAAGAAGAACCCCAGACTACATTTTAAGAAGGGAAACAAAATGTGGGAAAATGGTGGAAGATACAAGAAGAAGGGCTGTAAAGTATGAAGAAAAATTGAGGGAATAACCGGAAGGTGACTTAAAAAAGCAGATATGGAAGAAAAAGATATTGGGGATCTGAAAAAAAAAAATATGAAGTGGAAAGGGACAAAGCCTTAACAGAAATGGCAATAAGTAAAGAACAAACAGAGAGTGGAGAGAAAAGGCACTAAAAGTTAGTAGGATGGTTGGGAAAAGATGTAATTAAATAGTAAGAGGTGAGGATTCGAGAAAAATTTGGCAATCAAGATAGGGTAGAGTCGGGTGAGATGGCCAGCCGGGAGAGACGACCAACGGCTAAAAACCAATATAACGCGTAGTGCACTGGCGCTACCGAGCCTTCCCCGCAACAAACGTTTATGTGTGAGCACGGCTAGTGTGTTTTCTTTTATCGCGTGGCGACATTGAAGCACTCAGAACATAAAAACATTATCACGTCCTTATAAAATTTTATAACAGTTTTGTTCTACGTTCTACTGTGAATGTATGAGAGTAAATTTACTGACGGTATCATCGTATTAGGTAAGTACAATGTTGATTAGATAATCTTAACCTCAAAAAACAGATAAAAACATGAGGTGGGTTTTGCTTGTCACGTTGGTCATCTCTCCCTGGAATGTTGGGAGAGATGGCCACCAAATAGCAGGGATAGATGACCACATACTTTTAACATCTGTTTCTTTACAGGTTGACGTCCTTTCTAGTTTGCTGCGGAAAAATGCCAACGAAATATAAAAGAAAAAACGCAAATCGTGGTAATTATACTGATGCAAATTTGAGGCTGGCAATTGAAGCGGTAAAAAATGGTTCGTCTATAAAAAGCGCCTCAAAAACTTATGGCATTCCCAGAAAACCTTGAAAGAAAAATAAAAAATAATGTGTCCACGACTGGAAGGATGGGGCCTGATAGCATGTTGGGGGAGGCAAATGAAAATAAATTAGTGCAACACATTAAAAAGTCACAAAAATACGGTTTTCCTATGATGATACTAGATATTCGAAAACTTGCCTATAATTTCGCTGAAAGTCTACAAATCAATCACAACTTCAATAAAGAAAAAGAAAATGCTGGTTCCGATTGGTTTAGGTCCTTTTTGAGAAGACATCCCGATTTGTCGATTCGCAAAGCTGAGGGTGTATCTCTAGGGTGAGGTGAGGGCATGAACCGTGTAGATGTAGGAAATTATTTTAAACTTCTGCAAGAAATACTGGAACAGAATGAGCTTTTCGACAAACCTGGGTGCATCTATAATGTCGATGAAACAGGCCTTCCATTAAATAGCCGTCCTGGCAATGTCTTAGCCGAAAAAGGAGCGAAGAATGTTGTTATAGTAACATCAGGGGAAAAGGGTGAGACAATCTCGTGCATAGCATGCTGTAATGCTGAGGGTTTTTTTCTGCCGCCAGTGTGTATATTTAAAGGTAAGAATTTAAAGACCGAATGGACTGATTCAATGCCGCCCGGTTCACAAGTTGTGATGTCTCAAAAATCGGCCTATGTTACTGCAACAATTTTTTTGGATTGATTCTTGCCACGTAAAGGCGCTGAGACAAATAATGTCGTATTATTGTGTCTGCCTCCACATACTACTCATTATTTGCAGCCCCTCGATAGGGCTTCTTTTAAGTCCCTTAAAATTTTTTATCATCAATCATGCAGAGAATGGATGCAAAGTCACCCCGGAAGGAAACTAGGACGACTCCAATTTGGTGAACTTCTAACGAAAAGCTGGGGAAAGTCAGCGACCGCTGGAAACGCAATGTCCGGCTTCAGAGCTACTGGGATATTTCCCTGGAACCCTGATTCCGTACCCGATCATGCTTACACAGTTTCTGATAGAATAGTAATCAGCGAAACCAATGAAGACCAGAGAACACTCATACAACTAACAAACAGTCAACTCTCAAGTGAAAAACTCAAAAGTAACACAAGAAGTAAGACGCCCAATTAATTTGATGGATGATGATATGCCATCCTGTAGCCATGCTGGTCCTATAGAGCCTCGAAGTACAACACCAGTGGAACAGACATCTGTTTCAGACCTAACACCTGGAAAAATTTTAGATCAGATTAACCCCACACCCAAACTAGTCGTTTCTGCAAAAAACGAGCAAAGACCGTTGCTACCCTATTAACATTTCCTGAACATATTGCAAATGTGAAAGAAAGGTCCGCAAAAAAATATATACAAACTAAGAAGAACACCCCGCAGAAGAAGAAAGTTGTTCAAAAAAGAAAACGCTCACCTTCACCAAGTTCTGATGACGAGGATATAGAAGTTCAGTATGAAGAGGAAAGTGATACCCTTTCCGAGGTGGATGAAACTGAATGTACGGGATGTGGAGAAAGCTACAACAATACCAGAAGAAAAGAAGATTGGTTGCAATGCATAATATGCCAGAAGTGGTTTCACGAAAATTGCTCCTCTTATGTAAATACTTGTCAAAATTGTGGCAAAACTGCTTTTAAAAAGAAGCAGAATTGATGTCAGAAACTATTCTTTTATTTTATACTTATAATAAGTTTGTTGTTTTCACGTTTTTCTATTTTATGTTCATTTTTATTTTGTGGTCATCTCTCCCTTATTGCATTGGCCAACTAAGCCCACTAAGCGGGGGATAGATGGCCATATTCGTTTTTTTTTTTAAATAAATAATAATAAAAAAGATAAAAGTATTTTAACCGTATTTATTTGCCTACCTGTTCGGATGATAGTTAGCCAATGACAAAATAAAGTATTACAATACTTAACCCACTTCAAAAATTTACAGGCCTCTACTATGCGAAACGGTGGCCATCTCACCCGACTTTACCCTACTCGAAAGGTATGAGGGAGTTAATATGGGAAGAATGGCGAGGGGATGGGGTGCCGGGGTTTCTAAGAGAGGGAAAAAGTATGGAGATAATAGCTAGATTCAGAATAGGGAATGAATGTAATGAGAATAAGTTTTGGATGGAAGAAGGTAAGAGATTGTGTAGAGCATGTGGAGAGAAGAGTGAATCAATGGAGCATGTTTTAGAAGAAGTAACGGGGAAGAATGAGAGGGAGGAACTTGAAAGGATAATAAATGCGGATGGTATTGAAGCAAATTTTAAAAAGAAGAGGTGTGGAAAGGGAGGGAAGGAAAATACAGGAAAAATGGATATAAGGGAAAAGGAAGGGAAGTGCTTAGTATAAATATTTAAATTTTTGTAAATTGGAGTATCTAATATGTTCCTTTTTTTTCCTTGTGTATGTACAAATGTAAACATAATTTTTTGTTTTAGTAAAGCTCTATTACTACATAAAGGATATATACCTATTAGAAGATTGATAAATTATGTCGATGCGTTGTGTCCTTTTTAAAGTTACTAAATGTGTGCCCTCTCCTCATTATCCATATTTCTATGTCTACTCAAAATGAGATTGCTCATGTATCCACGTGGGTACAAATAGACACAAACATGTCGGCTTGTAAACGTAACCGAGTCCTTAAAGCTTAAATGATCACTTACGGTTAAAATGCTGAGACTCATATTTTAAGTATTTTTTTTTTAATGTTTGTATTCGCTTTTCTACCTAATGTATCGTATAAATAGCACATGTGTCTACACAAAGCGTTCCTCTAAATTAGCCACTTTCCTTTTGTCGCAGATGACAAATGTGTTATGTCCTTTTGTAAGCTAATTCCGCGCACAAATAATAATAACGCCAAGAAGGCCGTAAGTAGAGAGAAAGTGCGTAGGATAACGCGAGTCTTCATCCTGTATATTTATCTGAACACCTTATGCGACATTAGAGAGTCAGAAAGAGAGAGAGAAGTTACGAAAATTTAGGTTGAAGCTGTATAATAATAAATGCGAAACTTTATTCGAATTAATCATGCGGAAAAGTAAATCGCCCTTGTCAAAGTGCGTAATGAATTTTTGACATATGTATACACTATGATGACGAAATTAGGCGTTCGTTAAGAATATTATCTATTAAGTAAATTACAGTGGCAGTTCGTAGGTGTTTTATATAAGTGGGCACAGTGAGGTAGCTAAAAAAAAGAATCGCAAGAGAAATCACTGGGACTATTGTCGGTGGTCCTCCAATCAACTAAAAAATTCGATATTCACATATTTCATCAAATTAGGTTTACCAATTAACCAAAAAAGCATATCTTTATCTCATGTTTTTTTGACAATGTTCTACCACTGATTAAAAATTACAATAAGGGGAATTAATAAAAAAGCATTTAAGGGGTGCTTCGTATGCTTTTCAGGCTATGATTTTTCTAATATCTAGAATTAATCATAATTATACATAAAAATCAGATATTACACTTAACAAACAAACATAATGAATGTAACAATTCCCCACTTTTAAATTTAGTTTGATAACCCACCACCCTTATTGTTAAACTAATTAAACACCTACTTGTCAATGTATATTTAGTTGTAATTATTCTCGTCTGAAGAAGCCAAAGTTGGCGAAAATGCAGTTTTAAGTTTTGTGAAAATCTTTTGAATTTAATTTTACTTGTTAACAAAAATTACTTTAATAGTTTGATTTTCAAGTCAGGACAAGAGTTTGGCGTCTAGATTAAGACTCTTGTCTTAGTAAAGCCCTATTTGTAGATAAAGGCTACACAATGTCTTCCTTTTCCTTGCGGATATATGAATCCAATATAAAAAATATTATTAATTGGTTCCGCGGTAGGATAATTGTAAAACATTTTCAATAAAGTAAAAACACACACAAGATATTGTTTTACACTATTCTATTAGAAATTCTCTAACAATTGTTTCGACTGATTAGGTCATCATCTGATAGTTGTAAAGAAACTAACTTAAGATTAAACAGTGAGGTATATTTATGCTACCCCTCCTTATAAGCTTATGTCTGTGATAGATTTTAATATAGGACTATTTAACCCTTTTATTAAATCATTGGTGATATCTAAGTTTGAATTTAGCGCTTTTTGAATTTCAAGATTTTCCAAATAGTTTAATTTATCTATATCCTGTATTTTTTAAGTGAATAATCGATAATTTATTATTATTAATAGTGTTTCAATGTAATACAATGTTGTGACAGACCAATGGATAATTTGTTGTCGAAAATTGATTTTTTATGTTCTTTTAGTCTTGTTTAAAAATTACGGCCAGTTTGTCCTATATAAATCGCATCACAATCATCGCAAGTAATTTTGTATACACCCGATTTCTTTAAATTATCTAATCAATTTTATTGTTAATTAGCAATTTCTTTAGTGTTTCTATTGCTACTACAAAATGGTGCAATCATGTTTTCTGAAAATCTACCTATTAATTTTTTATTGTAAAAAAGGGTTTTACGCTTCTTTCCTATACTCCTATTTTAATCATTCAAAACTTTGGATTACCGGCTATATAAAGGCTATCGCAGTGCGAATAAGGGCAAAAAATTGATAGGTAAACCGAGCTTTGCTGTTACTGAAAGCTGAGTAGGTACAAAGTGTAACCTGATATTGTGGGAATTTCCTTTACAACACGTCAACACATTAAATCACTTAGAGTGACACGTGTCTCTTTGTGTTCAGTTTCGTGTCAATTTTCATTGCTTACCTACCGCTTTCTGTTCTCAGACTAACACTATCGTTTTTAAGAAAAATTACAAATTTTTAAAAAAATATTTTTAGAAGAAAACTATTTTTGGAAGCCTATATAGGTAATATTGTTATTATCAAATTATAAACTAAAGACATTTAAATTTTTATACTACAGATAATTTTATTTTCCACAGTAATCCATTCAAGCCCAGTCATCATCACCAAGATATTAAGATAAAAAGAAATAGAATATGTTTACCATAGACATATCGATCTACCTGTGCACATTTATCATACATTATATTAAAAGTATTGTTGTTGATAGAATAGTAAAAAACCAAGTGAGCTGTCACCGGACACCTGGTAGATGTGAAACATTAAGTTTTCACAAGTAATATGCATGAAAGACAATATTCCGACAGGAACTAAATATGGCATAAAGAAAAAATCAAATATTACGAATTTTTTCCACAAAATTATGACTATTTATTTATTAGACATTTATTTTTATTAAATACAAAAATGAAAAATTCAAAAATTTATTTCAAGTTGCGACAACTCAATTCTTTTAATCAGTGACTTCAGTAATAATTATTTTCAATGTTGCCTCTGACAGCATTACTGTGATAATTGGTCGACGATAACTGAAGTATGTTACAAAAGTATTGGACATAACATTATCAAGACATCTAATAAATACAGCTTCTATTGTTGTTGTTGTTGCATATCCGGTAGAAGGTTCTCTTGGATTGTTGTTAATTTGCAATTGAAATTCTTTTTGGAGGAACGTAATTATTGGCATTGATTCAACTTTAGCAAAATTTACATTGAAATCGACAGCAAAAATCAATGGTAGTTTATCTTTATTGGTTTTAAAAATTATTGAACCTCTGTGACTGTACGGAAATAATTTCTAATGTAAAAATGAAATATCATTCATTTTTTTATTAGGTGAACTGTACACAACTATCATAATTAATTCACTTCCATCTTCTAGTTTACTACTGTAAACGACATCGTACCGACAAGGCATGCAATCGCCATGATCGCCACCCCAACAATCCAGTTTATCCGCGGCTATAGATGTTTCACATCAAAACACAAAAAAAAACAAACATAGAGTTTTAGTCATAAATTAATTTATTGTAATCCACAATAAATATTTCGTCACACAGTGAGTGACTTCTTCAAGTGGAAAAAATTTTTAAATTAGACCTAAATACAAACAGAAAAATTATAGAGTAAAAAGAATTGCAAAGTGGTTATTTACAATGAAGCCTTTTTGTTTAATTTGTTTATTTCTAAACTTTCTAACAAGTTTAACTTTTCTCCTTTACTCTTAAAATGCAAAATTTTAAAATCCTCATCTTTTTGAAGAGGCCACTGTGTGGCGAAATAATTATTGTGGATTACAATAAATTAATTTCTAACTAAAACTTTGTGTTTGTTTTTGCTGTGTTTTCAATTATGGAGTTACAAAGCCCAAAAGCCTCGTCGATTCCATAAAATAGTACCTAGTTTATTAAAACAATACATTGTCGAGTTGTCGACTAAAAATTTTTGGTGAAGCAGCTTTGTGTATATTTTAATTTATTTTATTTTTATGTATTACTCCCAGACAATATAATTTATTACTAATAAATATTACGACAAAGAGCAGGAACCTTTGCGAATTTTAGAGATTTTTTTACTACTGGTCAACGCTTTTAATGATGATAAACGACCCGGCCTGACATCAAAATTAACGACTCCGGTGAAATGATTTATACTTTTAGTTAACGTTTCGACATATGTCATACCAAAAGGAAAACAGAGGTAGGTGCCTTATAAGTAAGTACACATTGCCTTTAAGCTATAAATAATAACAACAGATTGTTAATTGGAAGTCTGATGCTTAAATTGGAATAAACAAATTTATATCAATAAAAAACTGAACAGTTTAAGAATACTTTGTACCATTAAAGTAATACAAACTCGAGTAGCTATACATCTTGAATCAATGGATACTTTAAACTGGATAAGTACCTACGTAAGAATTGCCTCCAGCATATATATGAGCTTTTGATTTCTAACTGAAATAAGAACTTTTACTGAAAACTCCCTATTCAAACAAAAATCGGGTGTAATGTTCTTAATGAAATTTTTATGAGAATATAAAAAAAACTCAATTTAAAAAAAAAATTTTTTTTTTAGGATACAATTTAAATATCTTCCCTAGAAGTGTTATTCACTAAATTTTAATGAAATACTTGTTAAAAAAATTGAATATTTTCGACCTTGACTAGGTGAAAAAAAATTCAAGATATTTTCACAAAGTTTTCTTAAAGCGTTAACATGTTTCGCCAAACATTGACTTCTTCTGACGAGACTAATTATTACTAGATACTTTAGCAGAAACATGTTACGATTTCTCAAAATCCAAAACATGCAATTTTGAGTCATTTTAAGAGCACAAGGACGAAACAATAATATTATTGAATAATTTAGTTTCCTTTTGTTGTTGAAGTCAAACCATCCCCTATAATTGTCTCAGTACATTAACATTTTAAAGTTTGCTAACCAATAATCCGACTGATAATAATTTTGGTTTGTATAGTTCAAAATTTTGTTGTAAATTTATAGGCTTTATTACTCTAGTCCACTGTTGAAAAAATCCTACATCAAAAACAATTATCTGCCTTTCTGTTCTTTTCTTTTCAACCCTTTTCCCTCTCCCGAAGAAGGGGGTGCTCTCTATGAAGATAACGTCACTGTAGCGAGTTGAAAAGAAGAAACAAAACATGAATCTAGTCTCAGAATTGCCTTAGCACAATAAAATTGATAGATATCTTCATTTCAAAACTAAACAAGCCAAATTACTATCAGTCAAAAAGATAATTTTGTAATTCGAACCAGGTACCTACATAGAGGAATGATACTATATTGGTTGTTTAATCTTTTTACTTCACTTGGAGGTAAAGGGAAAGGTTAAAATTTGATTTCTTAAATTTTGAGATAAATCTATCTTAAAATCCTGACATTGTTATAAAGCAACTTTTAGACCGGATGAAACATATCTGAACTTCTTTTCCTGGTATAAAGTTGATGAACTCTTGGTTTTCAGGAATTGTTGTTTTAATTCAATATCAAGACTCTCAAACCAAGATAAAAAATTATGACTTAAAGTTGTCCAAATAAAGAAAGAAATAATTAGAATTGACTGTTATTATTACCTACGTTATCTGATTTTACAATTTTTCAGAGCAACTGCACTACAGGGGATCTTTTAATTCTGGTAAATCAAAACCTTTTTAAAATGTAAACTTAAAATTAGTAGGTATTTTGCTTTTTACTTTTCTCTTTTAAATAATTGACAGTTTTTTAATTTCAATGTCTATTTGAAATCTGAACTTCATTTATGATTTAATCCAGACTTGACCATCTTCCTGCTAAGTTATAAATAATCTCCTATGGTTTTTGTATACCGTCCTAGTTAACTAATATAAGTTTACATTGCCCTGCGGATTCTACTGTACAGGTTGTAACACCTATAATCGATAATATTGAATAAAGTAGAAACACACACAAGATATTTAGTCCGATCAATTTAGACATTCGAAGCTACATAAATTCCCACCAAGCTGAAAATCAGTAAGATTGTTTAAAATATGCTTAAAAATAAAATTTGAAAGTTCCCCATCTATGGAAAAAAATGAGTGTTTCGCGATTTTCAGCAAAACGGTAAGTTTTATCATAAAAATACTTCAGACAAAAATTGTAGATCATAAAATTATCTATAAAATATGTATCAATATTTTTTTTCCTAAGAGCCACCGTTTCTGAGATATCAGGAAAAAGGAAACCCAGTCCCTTATTTTATACGCCAGTGTAACCTCGAGACAACATTTGTCTCCTGTTCAATTGTATGCGTGGCTAGGGTCTTATACCTGCTTTATGTCAGTGTGCCCAATAAATGAAATACTGTTAGTCTCAGGGTTGCCAGATTAGGGGATTTTCCCCAAACAATAGGGGATTTGTTTTCCTTTGGGGTATTTTTTGGGGATATATTTTTCAGGGGAATTCTTCTGGGGAAAAATTTTCCTCTGCAATCTTTTTTTTATTCGCACTAAATATTTTCTAGTTCATGGGGATTTATTTGTCACATAGCTTATTTTGGGGTATTTTAGAGATACATATTTTATCGATAATTTTATGATCTACAATTTTTGTCTGGGGTAATTTTATGATAAAACTTACCGTTTTGCTGAAAATCGCGAAAAACTCATTTTTTTTTATCTTTAACCTTGAATAAAATTTTTTCCATACAGGAGAAAGATGGGGAACTTTCAAATTTTATTTTTAATCATATTTTAAACAATCTTACTGATTTTCAGCTTGGTGGGAATTTATGTACCTTTACTCTTATTTTATGGTCTAATTTGACCGGACTAATTGTACATTATTTTATTAGAAATTCTCTAACAATTGTTTCGACAGATTAGGTCATCATCTGAGAGTTGTAAAGAAATTAACTTGAGATTAAACAGTAAGGTCTATTTATGTTACCCCCTCCTAATTAGCTTATGCATATTCAGTAGGTCTGAGAATCGGCAACTACCTATTTTTCATGCACCTAAGCGATAAGGTTTGTCCACCCCTAACTTTTTTATTTTTTGGACAAAATCTTTTATTTTGATTTTTTATGATTTGGCATTCAAAAATACATATAACACTCAATTTTAATCCTTCTATCATCCACCCCCATTTTTTAATAGCGATATTAGTACTGTAATAATCTTCAACTCTCAGTGGTCGATAACTGATCAATTATTATCAATCGATTAGTTATCCCCACCAGGTATCTACTGATGTCACTACTCACCCAGCAAACAGCACGGAGTGGGGATGAGAATGAAGCAGATTTTTTTAAAATGTTACAGGGAGTTCAAATATGTTCTAAGAAGTAAAAGAATGTTTTATTATAACATTTAAGAATGATTTATTTCAATGTTCAAGAATGTTCCAGAATCTTGAAGAACATTCAAGAATGTTCCAGAGTTTTAAAAAAGTTAGAGAATGTTTTGAATCATTATGGGATGTTTTGGATAGTTCTAAATTCGCGAATATTCTAGAATGTTCCATCAAACGTGTGATATATTCTTACCCGAGCAACGCCGGGTATTGCTGCTAGTATTATTAATAATATTGAAGCTATGGGTTCTTGATAGCATTTGGAACCTAAACTCTTATATCACTTTTGAGTATTGAAGCAAAAAAAAATTTTTTTATTATGATACTTTTGAGACCGGCTCTGGAGATCTGCAAATAGTTGCAGCTTTGAAACGGAAAGAATATGAGTAATGTCAATCAATATATCTATTTCCACCGGATCACAATAACAGGTGTGGGGTTGTTACCTTACAGAGACGTATTAAAACAAGTTTTGGGTTCAAATTTTCGAAGGCAATTTGCGTGGTCAATTGTCATTGGATTGTCAAATGTTATCAGATTTTTTTGTTGTATTTTCTGTCAAGAAGCCATGATTTTCTTTTATTGATCATACGTGTCACACCCTGTTTGTTTGAGGCAAGTATATTTCCTTGATCTTGATTTTCAGGCTAAGACAAGAGTGGGAAATCGATATCAAGAACTCTTCACTCGATTAAAACCCTAAAATAATTTTGTCCAAAATTCATACTTCAAAGAAAAACTGTTCTTAAAAATCGATCAAACGAGTAACATATTAATTAACAATAGGTTAATTAAATTAATTTTATTAACATATTAATTAATTGAACAGCTAAACAGTATTGATACCCATCAATACAAAATGATCTTCTTGTTTAAATCATATCCAACGTTATTCTATAAATTCTTATTCCAGTTACACAATTATTTGAATTGAGATTTATAAGTCTAAAGAGAAATTAATGGGTTGACAATTTTTAGCGATTTGCATATTTAAGTAGAATGGTGATGTTGATTAGCATGTTTGTGACAGACAGACAACTAGAGCGTTAATTAACTTTGCATAAATTATACCGCTAATGATGGATACATAAAAATAACGACATACCGTGGGTCTATTCTTAAAAACAAAAAAAAATGATTTAGAGCAGTTTATAAAAGTCGTGCGTTCCGGCGAAATGTTACTTAATGATTATTATTAATAAACCGGGTTACGTAATTACGAATTTACGTACCTACATGGTCGAATATAAATGTGAATATACGACTACCGAATATTAAAGTAGACCTTTTGAATTGAAAAATTAACACTTAATACGGTAATAATTATTGGGCGTAGATGTATCTTTTTTTTTTAAAGCTCATAAAGTGAAAGTAAATGATTTATTGTATGTAAAAGGTGAATATAATACTAGATCAATCTAAAATGCTTAATGGTATTTTATGATATACGGTTTAATCATAAAAAAAATACCTATAGGGTGATTTGTTGGCAGACAGTAGATAGTGATTAAAATTAGGAATATTCTTTAGACAATTTATATATTTCTCTACAAATCTTTGATGTTAAATCGAAGAAATTAAAAATTATGTAATTTAAAAAGAATTAATACAAAAGAATCTAAAATTATTATCTTTAAGCAACCCCTAAAATGACATATGTACCAAAATTAAATATTTATTTTGATACTGATCGGTCTCGACAATAGACCGGAAGATAAACGAATTAAAATGTTCGTCACGTATACGTATATTATCTATAGAAAGCACCATCAGGTAAAAGAATCGGCCAACAGAAGCTCAATAGGAGACTGATGGGGTCATATATCTCCGCAAAATTATTCATTACTTTCTGGTATCAGAAAATTGACAATTTCGTCTATACGATGCGACCCGCAAGGTGAATAATAACCAAGGGCAGGTGTCGTCTTTTATTGGCGTACCTGGTATTGTCAGACGTTTCTCATTAACCGAACCGTTTAATCTACGAACGATCTTGATCGCACTCTATCTACAAATGACACACTCGATCCGCATAACAATGCCCTAGTATAATACATATATATACATAAATACAAATGTTAATGTCACGAACGAACCCATGGATAAACCACGTCGCTTGAAGCATTGATGACAATCAAGTTCAAACTGCAATAGTTGTCATTATGAAAATCTGAATTATTTGAAATTTAGCAATAATCGAAGTTGCATAATTTATTTCAGAAATGTCGATGATAAAATTGTAAAACAGAAACTGAATCGATAAGCCCTTTAAGCAATCTAACTCCATAAATTAAAAATGATAAATAACAAAGTTACAGGAAGTTTATTATACTACAGTAATTGTTTCAGTATACAATGCCTTTTTAAGGTCGAGAAGTAATTTAAACTTAAATAATTCAGCTGAAATAATAAACTAAATACAGGGTGTCCCATTTGTCATGGAAGTAACCATTAAAAAAATAATCTGTATTGAAACAATATCGTTGAATACAATAAATATTTTAGTGAAACAATCCCATTGTTTTTGTTACTTTAAATCCCGACAATCCAGTAATGCCTTCTTTAGGCCAGAATCTTCATCTTCAACTATTTTTTTCAAGGTATGAAAATTTTATTTTCCTATATAAATTTCTATCGTTTAAGCAATCAATTAAAAAGTTAAAAAACGTTGTTGTGTGCCTACCTACGTCTGTAAACTTTTTGTGAAAGATTTTGCTGAATAGTTAGGTAGGTACGTCTAAAAAGTTTAAGAGTAACTTCCTATATACTGATGCCTATTGAAAATAAAATTTACGAGATATTAGCTTTCTGTTTCGTAATGTTTTAGAAAAAGAAATGTGCGTTATATTATTATTTAAGAAATTGCAATAGAAAATGTCACGGACATGCTTATAGGAGCTGCAAGACGACCTAGAACTTTCGTTGCAATTTATCGGTTTTTTACAAAATTATGCCATTAATCATTGTTGGTTGTAACTGTACTTTCGGTTGCCATTGTTTTCGATCAGAAGAGAAAGAAGCCATTAATCAATTAGATATAATGTATTAAATATCACGTACCTAGCTGTGTAGTTGCCGCTTTTTTATCCATTTCATAGACTTGACCTTTGAAAAATTGAACAGGGAATTACTTCTAACACAGTATATCATCGTAGATTTGCGTATTATTGTATTGTTGTGAATTATCGCTGCTTTTCTTCTATACTCCTCATATTTTTCGTCTGTTATTCTATGACGTTCAGACGAAACAACATCAATTTATTTAATAAACAGTTTTATGATAATTTTTTTATAAAAGAGTGCATAAATAATTAAAATAGGTATATTCTATTGAAAAAAAGGAAAAAGAACGCGTTTTCTCAGATTCTATTCACATAAGTAGCATCTAAGTAAGTCTATGTTATAATTTCTTGTTATGTATTTACATTGGACAAAAAATTTATCAATCAAATGATTATCAAAAGAGAATTTTGATGAATGATGAATACTTAAAGCAAGAATCATTAAAACAAAGTGCTGCATCAGTAAATAGGGTGCAAATTCGTCCCGACAATCGAATAGTCGTGACCATCGAGACCAGGGACAACCGTTGAAAGTACTTCACTGAAATTCTGGTTATGTGCTCGCTAAAATATTCCCTCATACTACTTCAGTTAAAATTAAAAATACAAGTATATTTTAAATTCCCTTGCCATTTTTTTATAAAAATTTCCCCAGTTGGAAAATTCAGTTTTTGGGCCATAAAGTGTTTAGATAGTTAATGTTTTAAAGAAAAGGTGTTTATATGAAAACTACAGATATTAAAAAAAACCCTTTTAAAATTTAAATGTTGGATTGTTTCACCCTTTTACTATTTTGGAAATTCATTTTAAACAAAAGGTAAAGAATGTTATAAAACTCTGTTAAATTTCCACTAATTTATTTTATTAATCTTAACAATGGGTTCCCCCAACATGGACATCTTCAGAAGAGTTTATTTTATAAATAAATTAGTGGAAATTTCACAGCTTTTTTTAAATTTTTTACCTCATTAATTTCATTTGGTATGCATTAAAATCAATTTCTTTTTTTACTACTGTTTAACGCATTCTAATAACTTTTATAATAGCGGATGTAAGTGAGGCCATACAGACGTATAATTTCAATTATTTCGGTTTTATGGCTTATGAATAAAAGAAAATGTTTATCTCAGGAAGAGTTTATGTAAACAGTCATCGAAAGCAAAGATAATGACGATTCTGGAATGCTTATCAAAGTGAAATGGATTCTAGAGGGTACTGAAATGCTTTTCTAAGTTAAAAAAAAAACCATTTGCTCAAAGAATTATTGTTAAAAAGTATATTTAATAAAAATGAAGTGCTTTTTTCTTTAAAATACATTGATGCATTGGTTGAAAAATAAGTACTTTTTAAAAAAGATGAACTTTACAACAAATATTAGCAGGGAAAAAAAACAATAAAAAATCATATATCTGTTATTTATGAATATTAAAAGTTGAAAATTTCGTAGATTTTCAAAGAAGGGCTACATTATAGGAATTAATTAATAAGTATACATTTTATGTAATGGGTACGAAGTTGCAGACCAGGGACAGAATTACACAATTGCCGCCAGTATTAGGCTTTCCAAATTATACCGCCCCTATAACCCTATAACCCACTTCATAATCATATTAATTACAATTTTTTTATCACTGAGTTTATAACATTATGATTTGTTAAATATTTCCCTAATTACACCACACGGAGAAAACAATCATGAAAATATTGCTAGGATTCTATAAAACATGACTAAAAAATCTGTCAATTATATGGACTACCAGACGCTCAAGGAGATTTTACTAGAAATGCCTAGTCAATCTACGTTCGGTGTTGAGACTGAATTCTAGTAAAATTGACTTGATTAGAAAACATTTTTTACAGTTCTTATCACTAATTTTACTAAACTATTCTCATTCTAGTATTTTTTTCTTTACGACACGATCAAATAATCGAGAGGTAGAGAAAAAAAGTCTAGACTTATTTAGCTTGATTATTCTAATACTAATTATTATTAGAAAGAATGAAAAATTGTTTTATACCACCAAGTAAATTTTATGAGAATTCTAGTTTTTTTATTTATTTATTATTATCCACATGTATTCTCTATTTTAGAGAATTTACATTTGCTTTCCTTACATCCTATTTTGTCGAACTTTTAACTTATGATCTAACCTAATCTACTAAAAGTCCTAATCTATTAAAAGTAACCCTCATTTTCTCTAATCTTTGTTTCCGTTATTCTCATGTATTCGCATATTTCCTCACACACTTCTCCTTTTAGCGTCTCTACTATCAACCCCCTTATGTTGTTCTCTAATCTCTCACCTTTCCATCTCTTCATAAACTCTTTTATTTCCTCTCTTTGGATTTGCATTGCATTTCCACAACAAAACAAATGCTCTAGCGTTTCCTCATTTCCTCCACATAGTCTACAAACCCAATCCCTATACCCTTTCTTAAATCCTCTCCCTATGTTCCCGCATCTGATTCTTGCCCACATTTCCTTATTCTCTTTCTTTTTGTACCTTTTATTTAAATACTCTGCCCCGTTTTCACCTGGTACAATTTCCCTATACATTTTGTTATAAGAAGAGTTCGATAAAGCCTCCCTCTCTGTTTCTAGTTTTTTATTCCACCACAAACTCATTCCCTCTTTTAATCTATTGTATATTTCCTCTCCACTTCTTCTCTCCCAAATCATTCTACTCACATCCGTTACTTCTAGCTCATTTAGCATTTCCCCTACAATTTTCCCCCATTTCGAAGGCCTTTTATTTAAAATGCCTCTCATCTCTTCCACTAAGCAGATTTTTGGCCATCTCTCGTTGCCCATCCCCATCACGTCTTTTATATATCTACAAGCCCGTTCTCTAACTGTGTATTCGATATCCTGCACTCCTAGTTCATTCCTCCAAATATATTTTGGAGTATTTCTAGCAACCCCTAAGGCCATCTTACAGTACCTTCCTTGTACCCTACTCAGATCCTTTATTTTACCCCAACCCCAGATTTCTACTCCGTATAACGCCACTGCTCTAACCAAAGTATTCATCAAATACACACGATCATTTCTTGTGTCTCGACCGGTTCTCTTAAAAACACCCCATGTTGCATTTGCTGCCTTTTGCGCCTTCCCTACAAGTTTTTTTATATGTCCTTCAGTACTATTTCTTGTCGAGAACCAATACCCCAGATACTTAAACTCATTCACAATTTCGATTATTTCGCCCTTAAATGTCCAACCTTCGTTTTTTTTTCTTTTTCCCCCGTTCCTAAATACCATCACTTTAGTCTTTGCCGTATTTACAGTTAATTTATTTTTGTCCACGTATTTCTCCAGCGTTCTAAACATGGCAATCAACTCCTTGTCATTTTCTGCCAGAATCGCAATATCATCCGCATACTTTAAAGTTCGAATCTTTACATTCCCACAAACCGTCCCCCCTTCATCCTTGCGTATCCACGCTTCGTCCAGGTCATCAATAAATAAATCAAAGAGTATAGCACTTAGTGCACACCCTTGTCTAACTCCTATATTCGTTTCAAACTTTCTAGTAATCCTTCCGTTTACCTTCACCTCAGCATTTGTACGCCTGTAAATTTCTCTTATCATTGCGTGCATCCTTCCTCTAATTCCAGCATTCCAACACTTTTCCAATAATATGTCTCTATCCACTGAGTCAAAGGCAGCCTTAAAATCTATAAACCCTACATATAGCTTTCCCCTTTTTTTCATTAATCTGCGATTCACCAAAACATTGAGCACAAATACATGATCCCTGGTACCCCTCTTTTTTCTAAATCCCGCTTGGCTCTCACCTAATTTGTTTTCGTTCTCCAGCCACCTACTTAATCTCTCTGCCAGAATGCTAGTTAAAATTTTGTAACCCACATCTAAAAGTGAGACCCCTCGATAGTTTTCTACTTTACTGTCATCTCCGCTCTTAAAGATTGGTACAATTATAGCTTTCTCCCAACCTTTTGGGAGCTTGCCTTCAATCCATACCCTATTAAGGGCAACCCTCACCCAATTTAACATCTCATCATTTAGTATTTTTATACACTCTATAGGAATTCCATCCTCTCCAGTCGCTTTACCGCTTGGCGTTCTACTTAATGCGCTTACTATTTCCTCTATACTGATTTCGTCATTCATCGAACTTTCCTGTCCTACCTCACCTACTATTTCCCTAGTCCATGGTCTAAGTTTATTATTCCAAATCTGCGATTCTCCCTGTATTTGATACAACAGCATACTATAGTACCCAACCCACTGTTCCTCCTTTATTTCATCTGATATTTGTATCCTTTTTTTTGGTCTAAATTTCTTGATTGCCTTCCACCACTCCGCCATCCCTTTAGCTTTATCAATCTCCTCCCAGTCCTCATCTTTCTTCTTTCGAATTTCCTCCCGTTCTAGTTTTTGTAATTTTTTCCTACAATCGTTCAGCGCCTCTTTTTTTTTTCATCGTCCTATCTTTTAGCCAAATTTTTAATAGCCCCCACATTTCTTTTTTAAGTTCATTACATGCATCAGAGAACTTTATATTATTGTATCTTTTATTAAACAACCCGTGTCCTATTAATTTTGTCAGACCCGCGTCTCTTGCTGCCCCCCATATTACATTTGCTAATTTCTCCCATTTCGTATTATCTCCCTCCCCTTCGTTCTTTAACCTGTCAGTCAGTGCGCCTAGAAAACTATTTCCTTTATTTTTGTCCCACATTATTCTTTCTTTCTTCGTAACGTATATTTGTTTTTCTCTCAATCGTCCATCCTCGCTCATATCCTTGTTTACTTTAACTGAAAACGTAACCGGCATGTGATCAGACTCTATTCTTGGCACTATCTCTACACTCTCAACGTCATTATCACTACCCCTGTCAACCATTAGTACCAGGTCTATAACTGAGCCTCTAAATGCATTTTCTCCTCCTACATACGTTATTCTTCCTTCCTCATCCCCTCTAATTCTACCATTTAACAGTACTAAACCTAGTTCCTCTGCTATTTTTATTAGCCTTTTTCCATTCTCATTTGTTTCATTATCCTGTGATTTTCTAAATCTATAGCCCACATCCTGTTCCTCTATTACATTGCAGATTTGCGCATTACCTATTCTCGCATTCATATCACAACATACAAATATTACCTCACATTCTCGCATTACCTTTTCAATAGTTATTTTTAGCTTTGTCTCTGCGATACTCATTGCTGTATTTATATATACTGATATTATACAAACTTTTTGCTCATCTTGTATTATCATCCCATAATCCCATTCATTCACCCTCCATTTGCTCTGTATATTTTTTTTAATTCCTACTATCTGACCACCGGACAGTCTGCCTTTTTTGCAGCCGGCCTTCTTCTTTACAGCACTTAATGTCCAATACCTATAATTGCAACTTAACCTACGCACAGCTCCTATTGCACTATTTGAGTCTAACCAAGTCTCTTGTAACATAATCACGTCAAAATTGTCTAGAGTCTTTAATTTCCCTTAATCTCTTCGTTCCATGTATATTCCACACCATAATTCTACACGTTCCACTGTTAACTCCATTACTCGCCATCTCATTCCCTTTGAAAGGTTCGTTTCTCCAGTACTGCCGTTTTTTCGTTGAATTTATATGTTTCTCCGTCTATGTAAACTTTTAAATATCCCACTTTTGTTCTCGCTCCCTTATCTTTTTCTGCTTTAGCCACTAGCCTTAGCCATTTCTGCACTTCTACTTCTCTTTTCGTATGGTCATCATCTATCCAAATATTAGAACCTTTAAGCATTCTTTTTTTATCTATCACTTTTAACTTTTCTTCCAAATTCTCGAACTCCAAACAAACAAAGTTATCTTTACCCTGCTTTGTCTTGAATTTATTTTCGTCAATGTTGAGAGCTTTCACGGTTTGTTTTACTAGCTCTTCTTTACTATAATTCTTTTCCATATCAATCTGTCTTACTATTACATTATTTCTTCTTTTTTTCCTTTCTTCTAATTCATATTTCCAATGTTCATATGTAATCCCTTTCGGTGCTGTCCTTCTGGAACTCTCATCCCCATTTACTATACCGCCAGACCACGCACCAGCTGTCATCTGAGTTGTTCTGTCTTCATCACTCTGTTGCTGCAGTTCTTCATTATAATTTGGTACTTCATTTTGTTCTACCACTCTGCATCTCTGATTTTCATGTATTTTCTCCTTGCTTTTATTTACATCTTTTAGTTTATCCTCTAAAAGACTTATTTTCTGTCGCAGTTTTTCAATTTCTTCTACCAAGTAACTTTTTTCCTTCCTATTCTCTTGCTCTCGTTTCCTTTTTTCTTTCTTCGTTTCCAACACAACTTCATATAACTTTCCAATGTCCTTTTAAATAATTAGTAGTTCTTTTATCACCATATTCATGTTGTTTGGCCTGCTCTTTTTGTCATTGATGTAGATGTTTTCGTCTTCTTCTTCTTCTTCCACGTCCTCAGCGCCATCTTTGTCCAACTCCTCGTTTGTTATCAAACTCTCTATACTTTCAGCCTCTGCCGTTTCGTCGCTTCTGTTGCTCAACATATTCCTCTTCGTCATATTTGCATCGCTGAGCATCATGCTGCACCCTCTATCGTCGGTGGTCATAAATCTCAGTAAGCTTCCTTCCTTACCCACCTTGCGCTTTTTCGGTGGGCGCCCAGGCCCCCTCTTTTTTCGGACTATTGCCTGCATAACCTCTATTGTTCTCCTTTTTATTTTCTTTTAATTTTTCACTTGCCTGGTCTTCTCTTCTTTTTACTTTTTACACAATTTACCGGGAACTATTTACTCTTTACGCAATCACCTTTTAATGGCTATTCACAACTTATACACTTTATTTTTTCACTTCAACATCTAAGCGTCACTTAATACGACCACTCATCCGCCATCTTTTTTTTTCATGTATATCTATGAGAATTCTAGTATTATTTACTAGAAAAATTTTACTTGACTCATCAAGTAATAAAATCACGATTATTTTTCTCCGTGCACCTTTTTCCCCGTAATTAGTATGGTTATGTGTGAACGAGGGGATTGTTGTTCAGTAACTAAATTATTTTTGTAACCAAACAACTTAATTAAAGATTGTAATTTTATTTGAATAATTGTTGTTGAACATCAAACACAAAGGTGGGCACAAGGTAAGGATTATTATCCCTTAATATTTTTTCTAATACTGCAGATCTCAGAGTTCTCCAGAAATTTTTATTGTCACTATTGTCACTTTATAATGATCAAACATTTCATTATTTTCTTACTTAGCAAGCAAGTTAACTTAACATATTATAACATAATCCATTCCTTATTTATTATGTTAAGCAAATTCTTTCAGATATAGTCCTTTCTTACTAGTTTTGTTCTTGCAAATTTCAGATTAACGTTTGCTCTTAGCCTTTCGTTATACTACCTTTTTGGAAAAGTTAGGGTCAAGTTATCAATTTTGCTTATCAACACTACTAATATTAAAGTTTTCTTTTTTCCATTTTTAAAAAGAATACATTTACCTACTGATTTGCAATCTCGAAAAACGGTAGGTACAGAAGACGTCTATAATTTTAAATTGATCTAGATAAATAGCCATTAGCAATTGCTAAAAGCGATTTGCGTGTTTGAAGTCTCGTCAGTCGCTCAAAGTTTTAAATAAGGGGAATTTTTAGCGCGAGGTCGTAACTGTAACAATGCAAATGAGCAATTTGACAGCCGTTAAATGGCTCGCGTTTCGAGCAGTTGATTAAGTTAATGTACCTCCGAACACGACTCTGTCGCAGTTAATTTTGACAGATCTGAATTATTTTTAAGGTACATAGGAAAGAAACGAGCAATCGACGGGATTAAAATATGTGGGTCAAATAGTAAAACGCGTTGCATCACATTGCCGTTTTGCGCACACAAGCGTTAACTGTTTGTGACTTTAAGTCACGCGAAGGTTTCCAGTTCAATTAATTTTAAGTCTTAAAATAACTTTATCAGACTTTTTCCGAAACAATAAAAGAATGTCTTACATTTAAGTTACTTACATATACAAAAAAAAGTTTTGGGGTTGCAAACCGCAAAGGGAATGAATAAGTCCATGATTCTGTATGTATAATAAACCGGAAAAACAAATACATTTATTACTGACCGTCTGAGAAAAAAAAATAAAAAATACGACTAAAATAAGAATGGAGACCCTTTAAAAATTGAATTAACATTCTAAATAAGATCACCAGCTAACTACTGATCATGTAAATTTCTATTATTCAAATATTATATTATTAATAATAATTCCTACAATTAATCGTATGTATCGATGTATAAATTGATGTCAAAGGCGATCGATATCGGCGGCGTCTTTGGCTACTTTGATTACTTGGCCTACAAGACTGAATAACGAATCGAACTTTTGGTAGATTTCAAGTTCATGATTTCTATTGCCTATTGAATCCACCACTAATATAACCTGCCATAAAATTGCTTTTTTTTAATGAATAATACACATTCATATTCCACCATTTTATACAGGGTGCCTCAAACTCCATGGGGCAACCACAGCTTCTTGAGATCAAAATAGGTCGATTTAATCGAATTTATTTCTTGAAAGGGTGGCAAAGGTGAGAGAAAAAATAATTTTTCTTCGATTAATCAAAACTGCTTGGTACGATTTAAATAAAACAAAGAAATATCTGTAAGGGGACAACATTTTGAAGTATGAATCAGTTTCTTTAAACTACGATAAGGGTGTAAACCACCTCACCTATAAATATAATTGATTAATAACTAAAAAAATTTTTAAGAAGCATACATGCCTTAGCTTCATTTTCTTCTGACTCTTATTAAATATGTTCAATGGTTTCGGAGAAGAAAAAAGTCTTTTACATCGATGATTTCCGACAAGACTTATTAATAACTACAGCTTTCAGAAATAACTCGAAGATGCACCGTGCTATTTGAATAAAATTTGATATGAAGACTATCCTAAGGAGGTACTAACTTCTGACATGCTTATAATGTTAATGAGGATACAACTGGGGTAAAAACTACCTCCAGCCCTGTGGTTTCTCCACGTCCATGGAGTTTCGAGACACCCTGTACATACTATGTCTAATAATAATAAGGCTTTAGTCATTAAGAATCAGATGTGATGATGGGTTTTTCTGAAAATATTGCAAATCATGTTAGAAACTTTTTGAATAATACTCGTACATTTCATAAACGTGAGTAAGTACTTAATAACAGTTGTATGTAACATCTGTGTCTGATTGTTTGCCACTGTGTTGTGAGTCGTCTCTAAGTGAAAATGACGGAAGCGATCAAATGTGCTTTCGAAAGGATTCGAACCATTTATCTATAAATGGATTTGACATTTATGGAAACAAGAAAAATGTTGGTATCGGAAAAGTGTTTCTTTACGTCGGTCTATATCAAAGCTTCCCTATTATTATCTATATGTTTGTTTGATCTAGTCAAGAACGTAAAATACAGCTAAGCTAATTATAAGTACATGCACTAAAAAAAAAAGGTTGTTTTTCTTACATATTTTAACTTATTTCAGTTAATTTTACTGCAGCAAATAAATTTTTAGGCTGTTTCACTGACTAGAAATAAGTGTGTCATGCAATTCACATACAGGAGTTTATTTGAAAAGTTTGTTACATCTAAATAGGTGAATTATAAAAAGCAGTTAACAAGTTATGTAGCATTTAGTAGAATAGATAAAAAATTATTTGAGCCGTGCCAATGTAGGCACTATCAGTAACGACTCGCGCCACATCGCCGTTACTGACGCGCAGTGGACGTTAATGAACGTTTGGTTTCGCGGGGATTTTTATAAGATACATAATTATTAGGTGTTTGTGAGTGAGTTGGGAGTTTCAGTTTTGAATTGAACAATTTGCCAATTTATTGTTGACCTGTGCCTGTTATGGAAGAAACAAAACAGTTGTTACTCTGAAATTTTTGTTTTTCGAAAAATTTGCTTAAAACTTAAATACCTTCTAGGAGTGCTCCGTAACAAAGCCCTGCGGCCATTTCTCATAACGCTGACGAATAAAACTTGTTGATAATACTGTTAGAAAGTAAGAATTTTATGTATCGCATTTTGTTGTTTAATACAATATTTTTCTTTTTCTATCACACGCCTGTCTTTTTCTTGAAATAATGAAAGTTGCTATGCTAAGGTAAGTATTAGGTGAAGAATTTTTGTCTTAATGGTATTTATCAGTTTTTTTTATTAGACAATGCCATTTACCTAACTTCCTAAAAATACATAACTAACACAAACAGGCTTGTAACTCCATAGTTTATAAATTTTTGTTTGTTTGTTATATTCTCAATAGTTACTTCTGTTCACGGTGCTTTCTTCAGGTAGAACATACTTACGTACAACAAGAAATAATTGTGTAGTAGTGAAAATAGTTATGCAATAAAAACGTATACATTTTAATAACAAGATATATTTATTTTTTCCAAAATAATTATTTGTGCACACAATATCCTTTTCGGGTGTTAAATTAATCTGATCGCAACCCCTAATTTAACACCTGAAAGGGACATTGTGTGCAAAAATAATTATTTTGGAAAAAATAAATATATCTTGTTTTTATTACATAACTATTTTCACTAGTACACATAATTATTTCTTTTGTTGTACATAAGTATTTTTGCTTGCACAAAATTATTTTGCTGTTACACATAACTGTTTTTGTTTTTTTTTTTTTTTTTATTAACAGAATATATAATTATTTATTTCAGATAAAATAGTTTGTACGGTGCATATGGGTGTTAGTTACTCTAAATACTACTTTAATCCCCCAAAAAAAACTTTGTAGTAGAAACTTTATGTAACACATTTAAAACATTTATGTAGCATTCATAAGTTGCAAATAGTAATGTGGCAATGAAGTTTTTTTTTTCAGTGTGTAGTTGTTGTGGTTAATGTAAGTATTTATTTTCTATTTAATGCAAATATATCACAAAAACTAAGAGTTTTATATCTGTAACCTGTTACTTTCCTCCTACACTCCAGTTTCGGACTGATTTTTTTTGTTTGACTAAATATCAATTCGGGTACCTATCCTTAACCGATAGTTATTCATTGACAATTGCTTAGAAACTGACATATCAGTCAAATCTAAAAGTAATTTGTGGAACAAGCATAAACTAGGTACCAACCAATTTCTTGGTAATTTAGTATTTTTGAGTTGTTATAACAAATACAGGGTGGCCTATTAAATGTTTATGAAAATCTAATGGTAGAAAAATCTAGTATTTATGCACCAGTTATACTGGGTTACAGGTTATGTCGACCTAGATCCTTTATGAGGTTGTAGTTTCCCTCATTTCTGATTGATTTGATTATGAAAGACCGTATCCCAAACTTAACCGTTTTCAAGTTATTGGACTTTTAACTTTTTTAATAAAAATTGCCGATTTTTTGGTCTATTGTCCCATTTTTTGGTGTTTTGTGCCTGTAATTTATTTGTTTTTGCTTTTTTTCTGTAGTACATACGTTGCTTTATTATACTCAACACGTAAATTACAGGTAACTGAACCAACTGGGTTGCAGTAGATGATTGGTAGTTAAAAAAAATACCGGGCAAGTGCGAGTCGAACTCGCGCACCGAGGGTTCCGTACAAACCTGTATATATGTGATGCAACTAAAAATTTAAGGTTTTCGGAATTTTTCCTTTACTTATATGTGCTATAAAACATTTCTTCATGCCAAATTTCAAGATTCTAAATCGACTTGAAGTACCCTTTAGGTTTTGATTCCCTTGCGAGTAGTTGCGAGTTTGAAAATATGCGGCTTAAATTGCTGTTTCTTTTGATTGCGTTGACATTTGAATTTTGAATTTGAAGTTTAATTTTGTTAAAGCTTAAAGGTATTATAGACCTGAGTATTTGATATGAATTTCAATTTAATACCTCTACGCGTTCATGAGGAAAGGGGGTAGTAACTTTAAAATTATTAAAAATATTTTTATTATATGATGTAACTAAAAATTTACGGTTTTCGCAATTTTTCCTTATAGTCCAATAACTTGAAAACGGTTAAGTTTGGGATACGGTCTTTCATAGTCAAATCAATCAGAAATGAGGGAAACTACAGCCTCTTAAAGGATCTAGGTCGACTTAACCTGTAACGCTGTATAAGAATATGACACTAACTTCCTTATTTTAAATGAAGTAATGAAGTAGCCTATTTACATTTATAAAACATGCTCAACGGGGAACCATTTCGGAAATAAATGATTATCTCCATGTTGGTTTTAAAAAATAAGTAAGTACCTACTGAAAGATGACTTTGTAAGTACTGCCAATACGACCATCAAATGAAAATGAACCAATTTTTGAAAGTGACTTAATTACTTACTTGATAATCTTTAATCTCACATAGTTACTTTTGTCGATAATTATACTGGGTGTTCAGAAAAAAATTTTAGGTACCTACCTACAACAACTTTCATGTTTTAAACGGATACCTACATAATTTGATGTAAAATTAAGTTCTAAATTGATCGATCTTTTATCTAAAGTTAATATTTTCATAGTATTTGAGCATTCATTGATTTAATTCAAAATTCTAAAGTAGGTACAAAGGTAATACTTAACACTTTCTTTCTGCATTCTTCATTTCAATTATCTACATCAATTACATTAATAAATAATTTTTGTATAAGTACCTAGATCCCAGCCTACTTTTGTATTATGTATTAGGCAGATATGACACTGTAGTGGTATTTATAATGATACGTATTTTTTAATGAAGTGAAACCGTATCTGTAACTCACGGTCGATGATAGAGCTTTCGACAAACTACGCCTACAGGATTAAAAACAAAAAATTATCGGCCCTTCCTGTATAAATGAATTTTTATGGGGGATTTTGTATTATGGAACATACGATATCGTTTAATTGTTAGTCGAAAATGCTGTCTCATCGTGACTGGCGAATCACCCTTCATAACAAGGTGTCGTCGACTTAGGTATAATATGAACTAAACTGATTTTACATTCAATTTTTATTATTACATTAAGTATTCAGTTTATTTGCCTATTCGTAAATCAAAAAAAGCTTTTCAATGTAAAACAATGTATCTTTGTATCGTATCTTTGTATCTAATACGATACAAAACAAGTGCACCGATATAAAAATCGAAATTTTCGAGATCTATAAATTTTATCAAGAGTTTCGACATCTTTAGAAATATGCAGTTTAGTAAATACCTGATAAGATATAAATATTAAAATTTGAAAATTCCACAAAAAGTCTGTTTCATAAAAAACAAAGAATTAAAATTATTAGTGGTAAATTTTCTTTTAATAAATTAATGTCTCTGGTCTAGATATCCGCTATGATCTAGTCGGTGTCGACCGGTGGATAAGTAAATAAATCTGGTTGTTTTTGCCCATAGATTTGTTTAGTTGAAAAAATAAGGTCTTTTGAGCGACTAATCCATTCAAATTTTATTAAAACCTGAATTCAATATTCAGTGACGTTTTGGCCAAACCCATATTTTCAAAGTTTGAAATACATTTTTAATTTAATTAATCTAAACTAAAGTAAAAGGTGTGGTAGTTAAATTTTATATACTTAATGATAATATCACAGCTAAATTTTTAAGATTATAAATACTTTAACGGATTACATAAATCATTAAATCTATGAGTACCTACCTAGAAGAAACATCATTGAATATTTAATAAATTTGTTTTTTAATAAAATTAATTTGAATGGAATAGTCGCTCAAATAATTTTTTTTTTTTAAATTAACAAATGTCTTAGGCTCTAAATTAATATTTATGTTTATTTGCAACTGTTATGTGTTTCGCTAGATTTTTGTTGGCTATAAATAGAATTTTTTATTTAAACAATAAAGTTTACAGCATAGCATTATTTACAAATTCCTCTGTGTCGAAAAATATCGAGATTGTTGAATCAAGACAACAAATTATCATCAAGGAATTGCTTAAGATAATAATTAGATGTTAATACAAAAACTCTTGTCTAATATAAATGTCACTATTTTCCTATAATTTAGTTTTGAAATCTGTGTTATTGAAGATGTTTCGAAAAGATCATTATTACAATTAAATGTTGTAAGTTGTTTTATTATTGAGTACTTCATTACAATAATTTGTCATTTATTGGGAGAATAAGCGGTTTACGTTGATACAAAAATTAAAAGTAAGATATAAGTAGGTAGGTATCTATCTATATACAATACCTATTGTATGTATGTATGTATGTGTAAAACCCATGTTTTATACAAATGTAATAAGCTAATAAGTATCTATTCATTTGCACGATTCCTACAAATGAAATTGAAAAATAAAGATTTTGGAAATAATACACTCAATATTGGATAAGTGGCTATATTATAAAAGTCCTATATGTCACCGCTGAATATGAATTGGAAACAAAAGTAGGTATCTTTAGGTACATGGAAGGAATAAATTAAAAGAGTTTCACAAAAACTGCACTGTGGAGTGCTTAAGTTTTATCAGTATATACTATTTTAGCATTAATTTCTTTTAACATGTTGTCATGAATTTCAAATTTCTCCTCAACTGGGACATCCAAAATAAATTAGTGAAGTTATTTGCAAGCGATAATCATATAAAAAACAAGAAAATTAAAGATTTGGTGGAAACAAATGAAAAGTAAGTACCTACGGCAATAGTTCCGATAGTAGGGGAGCGGGGGGCTAGTTGTAACAGAGGCAAGTAGTAACAAGCATTTTTTACTGGAATAGTAAAAGAATATTCGTTTGATTTTCAACCTAACCTACTATGTAATACCTACCCATTCTATTATATAAGCGTGATTAGTACCCCCTTCGGTCGGCGCAGGAAGCGGTATTGTGCAGGCGCTCCGATAAAGCCAGGGAAAGGACTTTATTTTGTTTATACAAAATTGATTATCGTAGATTTGAAATTGTTTAGCAGTTGTTGATTTATACAAATACATTTAGCATTTGTTTAGTTTGATTATATTAAATGTAATTTCACACCAAGTGAGTAACTTTTTTTTAATAGACGTTATTTCAAAAAAACTCGCAGTGGGGTATGTTGTAACACTTGTACGGGGCAAGTTGTAACAAGTTATGATTTATAAGTTATATGAAATTACGCGGGACGTATTTAAATTCCCTCTTTTCATGTTTTCAATACTTTCCTGTTGAACTCGATTGATTTTACCTACGTCAATCAAAAGGCTGATTACTTAAGAAATTGAGATTTTGTTATTATAAATGGCTATGTGCCTAAAGTTCCTTTATAGTTTAAGAAAGACCATTAGATTAAGAATAAAACTTAAAAGTCTAAGTTTGTTATAACGTGCGTAAGGTTAATCATGCTAAATGAATCAAAAATCTGATTACTGAAGTAGTTAAGATTATAAATGGCTGTAAGCCTAAAATTCCTTAATAGTTTAAGTAAAAAAAGAGCATGTTATTTGATTATTTTTAAATATTTTCTGTTAGATTAAATATTTAACTTAAAAGTCTACACCTGTTTTAGCGTTTGTATAGTTTCTTATGCTAAATATGCCAAATAAATCTTTATAAAATATATAATTGGTTTTCAATTCCGAATGTTACAATTTGCCCCAAGCCTGTTACAACTAGCCCCAATCACGGGGTAAGTTATAACACTCGTCAGTTTTTTTTAAAGCCAATTCTACAAAAAATCGTTACAGGTTTGATTAAAAGTTTATTTGGAATCGATAGCTGAATAGCTATTAATTGGAATAGTACTGCTAGATTTCATAAATGCGAAACAAGTACGCTTTCATAGCCAAGAAGCGACAAATTGTTACAACTAGCCCCCCGCTCCCCTACCTACCTTTGTATTTAGTTAAAATATTTTCATTGTTCTTGTATATACCTACTCTTGTTTGTATCTTTTGTATTAAAGAATAAACTTACTAATTCTTGTCTATTCTGTTTGAATATTTTGTATCTCCTTTTAAATATTCTGAATTTATCAATAGGTAAACTGATTAATGATCAAGTTATTATTCGGTACCACAAACAAATTCATTGCGAAAATGAAAACTATTTCTAACTGTACTAACATCTATTATATATCAATTGTTATTACAAAAATGGTTAATAATTGAATGTATCTACTGTTTTATAATTGTATACACGAACACGAACACTCCTAGAAGTAAATATTTACAAACTCCTTATTATTAACCCTTATTGTGTATCCCAAATATAAATAGCGCCTAATCCTTTCTAACTCTACGCCCTTCCATACTTTTTCTATCTTTTTCCTCGTTTTTCACCAAATTCCGTAATTTTCGATTTCTCGCTATTGAATTAGGCACAGTCCCTTCCTCAATAAATACTTTTACAATTTTCTTACCATTTGTTTTAAATCCTCAAAACTTGTTGCGATTAATACTAGGTAGGTATATCATACACGATACACGTATGTTGCGGACTAAGTACTTAGGTATATATTTTTTCCTACCTTACTATCACTAATCCCCCTTCCCTTATCTGACTCATTTCATTTTCCATGTCACTTAAATATATATTAAAAAGTTGTGTACTCAACTTACATCCTTGTTTAACCCCCTCGTTCACTATTCCCGCTGTTTCTCTATAACTTTCCCTTATTTAACCCTCCTATTAGTACCTTTGCAAGCATATTTAACTCTCCCCTCTGTTCACTTGCTCATATGCCATTTTTATATCTACAAACATTACCTATACATTTTGTTTTTACCTTCTTTTTGCGTTTGTACTGCATTTTTAGCAAATAAATTGCATCAATCGTTCCCCTTCCTTTCTCTTATTATTATTTCTGTAAATATTTTGTAGCCCGTGTCATCGTTACTATTCCCTACAATTTGTAATATTGTCCCTTCTGTCCCCTTTTTAACGACCGGCCTATTATCTAGATACCTACCTACTTATCAAAAAATTTAAAATTTTCTAAAAATTGAATGTGGCTCCAAAGTTCTTGATTGATTGACAGTTTGGAATTATGATAGTATGCAGTACTGAACACCTATGTAGGTATTTGAATATTTAAATATTTTTGTCTATACATGTGTATAAAATAATGGAGAGAGAGAATAACGAATCCTTCATTTTGTTCGCAGTCTAATTATCATTCGCTTATTCTATTTCATTGAACCAATAGTGTGCAAAGTAAATCGTCAATTTTGAAGACGAATCAAAATTGGCATTGAATCGCGCATGAACTACCGTCTTGTTTATTCCGTAATTAGTCGATCGCGATGCGCGAATTGAGTATGCGCTGAAATGTGCCAGCACGCCTACTTACTAATATAACTGGATGTCGTTCAAGCGACACATTTTCCATTGTTGCACTTGCGCACGAAATTTCATATCATTGATTTCCACTTTCCACCCACCAAACCAAACGGAACTTCTCATTTTCATTTTCATTATAAAAATTTTTTGTAACCATTAAAAAAATTACTTATTTTGTTTTTTACTTTGAATATCTACTTATTTCAATAATCCTTTATTTACTTTGTTTATTTTTTTGAGTTCCCCTTTAAGGTAAGGTTATTTTAAAGAAAATTTAATGCTCTTTAATTTTTTAGTGTTCTTAATTTTAATTGATTAATTAATTATAAAATATACCTACGTTATATCTTCTAATATATAAAATTCTCGTGTCACGGTGTTTGTAATTAAACTCCTCCAAAATGGCTCGACCGATTTTCCTGAAACTTTGTGTGCATATCGGTTAGGTCTGCGAATCGGCCAATATTTATTTTTTATCCCCCTAAATGTTAAGGGTGGTCCACCCCTAATTTTTCTTTTAATTTCTTTGACAAAATTTTTTATTTTTATTTTTTTATGATACAGCATACAAAAATACATAAAACCCTTAATTTTCACCACTCTACGATCAACCCCTATTTTTTAATAGCGATATTAGTAGGTACTGTAATAATCTTCAACTCTCAGTGGTCGATAACTGATCAATTATTATCAATCAATTAGTCATCCCCGTCAGGCGTCTACTGATGTCACTACTCACCCAACAAACAGCACGGAGTGGGGATGAGAATGAAGCAGATTTTTTTAGAATGTTACAGGGACTTCAAATATGTTCTAAGAAGTAAAAGTATTTTTTTTAATAACATTTCAGAATTATTTGGCAATGTTCAAGAATGTTCCAGAATCTTGAAGATCATTCAAGAATGTTCCAGAGTGTTAAAAAAAGTTAGAGAATATTTTGAATCATTATGGGATGTTCTGGATAGTTCTAAATCGCGAATATTCTAGAATATTCCATCAAACGTGTAATTCCTATATTCTTACCCGGGCAACGCCAGGTATTGCTGCTAGTTAATTATAAGTTTCTTCAAGCTAGTTGTGTTCGTTTTGACCAAAAGTGTAAAAAGTAATAAAATAAGCAGGTACCTATTATGTTGTAAATTTTATTTTTTTATGTTGTACCCACCTAATAGCTAACAAACTCTACCTTGAATAAATAATAAGCGGATAGTCTTACAAATTTTCTTTCTTTTTGTGTCAATGTAAATAATCGACTAACTGTAGATACGATGCAATAAATTGGTATTTGAAATTCAATAAATAAAACACAACATGCATGAGTTTTGCCTATTGTTTTAATGGATTATAAAAATGTTTTTGAACCATTAATGTTCTAAATTTATAACAGTAGTTAGTCGCTCCGATTAATGTAAGTAATGTTTGAACAAAAAGGTGAAATTCATAAATCATTTTGTTTTATGATAGTAGCTAATACTGCATCAATTACATCGTAAACATTTACTTATTATTTTGTCCGGTCGGCCAGTCATGTGGGTTAAGGTTGTTCCATAAGTTAAAACTGATGTTTCATCTTACAATCGTTATTACCCTGTTGAAGAATAATACACAGAGAAAATATTGTATATTTATTATATAATCGTATACCTACTATTGGCAAATAAGTGACATAGGAAATCTTTTAGGATAAACGCTTGAATCTATGTACCTAATTTAAATATAAACAAACAATCACGCACAAGTTTCACAATTTAACATTTTCATTATCTGTATATTCAACTTCCATATTTATAACTTAATCTAACCTAAAGTAACCTTCCCTAACCTAACCAAATGTAAATTCAATAGAAGTTGCGGTAGGGTGATTGTGAAACGACATAATAATCTCCAAGAAAACAACGCTTTATTTTCACAAAAATGTTTTAATTAGAAAACTCTAACAATTGTTTCGATTTATTCAATCATTCTCAAAGAGTACACAATAGAACTAAATTGAAAAACAAAATATGTGGTTTATATATACATGTAATAAGCTGTACAAACAATATAATTACTTAGTTGGTATGTTGAAATGAGGCTCTAAATATAGGACTGGAAAATCCCTCAATTTGATCATTAATGACATTTTCGTTTAAGTGTAAGTACATACTTGGCGCTCAGCGTTGCGTTCGACGCGCGTTGCTAACGTACACACAGTGCGCTTAGCACAGCGTTCGAAGAGCGTTAGCAGGGCGTCAAACATGGCTCATCAGTTCGAAAATGGACGTGGAAGTGATTGCTTGTGTGCAAAGAGAATTTTGGGTACACCCAGTATTAAGAGATAGACTGACTCATGGAATGTTTATAACATTGTATCCAAAATTGCGACAATACCAACCGAAGTTTTTTAATGATTTTAGAATGTCCCTAAAACCATTTGACGATTTACTGAATATTATAAAAGTTGATATTACGGGTGATTCAACGATTTTGGGAGAGTCACTTTGCGCAGAACAAAAACTCGTTATAACTGTACAACACAATAATGGCCTCAGTATTTCAAAGCGCCTACGTATCGCGCGTTCTTACAATAATCTGGCAACGCGCGTCTGACGCTCGCTTAAACCGAAGCGCGCGTTTGAATGTGTACGGATGTATTGTATCTGTGGTTCTTAAAACTCGCGTTAGCAAAGCGTGCGCTTCAAAACGCCTAATGTGTACTTACTCTAAATGTATGGCTTTTTGAATTTCAAGCCTTTCTAATAAGTCTAACTTCTTACTGTTATCTATTATATGTAGAATTGATAAATCTTCCTTTTTGATAAAATGCCCGTTATTATTACAATGTTGGGCCAGCCCTGTTGAATTTTTATTTTCTATGATCGATTTTACGTGTTCTTTATACCTAATATCGAAATTACGACCTGTTTTGCCAATATAAACTGCGTTACAATCATCACATTTTATTTTATAAGTACCTGATTTTTTAAATTTATCTATGTTTTCTATTTTATTATTAACCAAAAGATTTTTTAATTTGTTTTTGTTGGTACTCACTATATGTCTAAATTGTTGCTTAATATATTTCTTAATTTATCGCTCAGTGTTTTATGATAATATATATAGTGAGTACCAACAAAAACAAATTAAAAAATCTTTTGGTTAATAATAAAATAGAAAACATAGATAAATTTAAAAAATCAGGTACTTATAAAATAAAATGTGATGATTGTAACGCAGTTTATATTGGCAAAACAGGTCGTAATTTCGATATTAGGTATAAAGAACACGTAAAATCGATCATAGAAAATAAAAATTCAACAGGGCTGGCCCAACATTGTAATAATAACGGGCATTTTATCAAAAAGGAAGATTTATCAATTCTACATATAATAGATAACAGTAAGAAGTTAGACTTATTAGAAAGGCTTGAAATTCAAAAAGCCATACATTTAAACGAAAATGTCATTAATGATCAAATTGAGGGATTTTCCAGTCCTATATTTAGAGCCTCATTTCAACATACCAACTAAGTAATTATATTGTTTGTACAGCTTATTACATGTATATATAAACCACATATTTTGTTTTTCAATTTAGTTCTATTGTGTACTCTTTGAGAATGATTGAATAAATCGAAACAATTGTTAGAGTTTTCTAATTAAAACATTTTTGTGAAAATAAAACGTTGTTTTCTTGGAGATTATAACCAAATGTATTAATAAAATGGTATCTATAGATCTATATAGGTATGAAAAAAAGGAATTCCATCCAATGTCACATATTTTCTTTATTATAAACTTTATAGCAACGATAAATTCTTAATCCAGTACCGAGTTTGGCTAGTTTTAGTTAAATTGTAATTAAATCATTTTTTTTTGTAATAGGTATGTGTAACCGAGGGGGCATTCAAGATCCAACAAAAATCTGACAACTAAGTAAGTATACCTAACATGAACTAATTTAATTATGTTATTGACTTAGTTCTTAATAGCAAAACCTACGTAACTGTACCTACCCTGAAATTGAAAATTATTTAGAGAACTATAAAAATTGAATGTATTCCAATTATTAAACACACAATTATATTGGAAAACTGATTAAATACTTATAAAACGTAGGTTATTATTCTCGGAATCTATTGTAGGATTACAGTTTCGGCTAAAGGGCTATGATCTATAAAAACAAATAAGTACAAAAGAACTGCGCTGTCACGTGGACAAAGGTTGCACTTTAATGTCCCAGTAGTGACTGAGTGTGGAGGCAGTGTTCACTGCTATTTATACTGCATCCACCACGCCTAATCGTTACGCCTACAGTTAAGCGGTATAAATACTAGTTAACAACCAGCTCTGTGCTCAGTCGCTGCGGAGACGTTGAGGTATAACCTTCGCCCACAATTATAACGGAATTTCAGTGATGATATTAACTACAATGTCAAATAGAATGTTTGGACATAGTTATTAATTCAATTGAGAAACTGGCAATAAAATTGTTAAAAATTCAATAACAATAAACCCTTTTTTCTAGGTATAAAATGATTTAAATGTGGTCCAGAAAGCTAATGAGGTTCAAATTAAGGGGGGTACAGATAAGGAGAACTAGAGAACTTCAACAAAATCTAAACATCAAACTTAATTATCACAATATTTTTGTTAATGTGAAATGATTCTTTGATGGAGGCGATGAAGTTCACTTATCTGGGTATTTAACCGCTACCTATACCAACTCATTGTAGTCTGGTGAAGTGTTTTAAACTGTTCCACTTTTTTGAGAAATCTATAACGGTAATTCTCCTTGTATTTAATTTCGCAAAGTTAAATGGATGGATAAAAAGTTTACAAATGAGTAATGATGATGAGGGTATGAAATATAATAATTTAACCCGGTAGCAGTGCAATTGAGAAACATTCTAACATCAGTAGAAAGTAATAGTAGTGTAGGCTTTCACGGCCGGTGTTCAGAATTTGAAAAATCTCCGAGGTCCATTTTGACCAAACGTTTCGTCTTCTACTGCGGAAGACATCTTCAGCGACGAGTGCTGAACTTTCACCGAGAATACTTCGATCACGCCACCATTGAAGATGTCTTCCGCAGTAGACGAAACGTTTGGTACTTCAAGCCAAAATGGACCTCGGAGATTTTTCGAATTCTGAACACCGGTCGTGAAAGCCTACACTCTATACTAGTGACCAGTGACTTTAGTAATAGTTATATTCGATGTTGCCTCTGACAGCATTACTGTGATAATTGGTCGAGGATAACTGAAGTATGTTACAAAAGTATTGGACATAACATTATCAAGACATCTAATAAATACAGCATCTATTGTTGTTGTTGTTGCATATCTGGTAGTAGGTTCTCTTGGATTGTTGTTAATTTGCACTTGAAATTCTTTTTAGAGGAACGTAATTAATGGCATTGATTCATCTTTTGCAAAATTTACATTGAAATCTCCAGCTAAAATCAATGATAGTTTATCTTTATTAGTTTTAAAAATTATTGAACCTCTGTGACTGTACGGAAATAATTTCTCATGTAAAAATGAAATATCATTCATTTTTTTATTAGGGGAAATATACACAACTATCATAAATTAATTCACTTCCATCTTCTAGTTTACTATGGTAAACGACACTGTCGAATTGACAATGAGTGAGAAGACAATCGTACAAGCGCTTGTGCATGACGAACGTCGCCAAGGCGTGCAATCGCCATGCCTGCCACGTTCGCCACGTTTGCTACGCCAACAATCTGGCTTATCCGCTGCTATAGATGTTTTATATCAATAATCCATAATTCCTAAATCATTCATATTGTTACATAAAAAAGCCCTTAATATTTGGGCCCCTCTGTAACAAATAATTAATGTTAGCTATTGAATAGGATTTAGTTTAAAGATGGACAACTGAGCCACAAATTTCCACCACTCTTTGCCCACTAATAATAACCTAAACAAAAGGCGCTCTAAATTTCGAAGCGCTAAATCTAAATACGGAAACATCGAGTTCGATTCGCGAATAAACATGATCTCTACTTATATTACTAGAAGAGATAGATACCTTCACTCACACACAGAAACCTACATATTCATCTGTTCACGTAACATATTATACCTGGTCAATGGTCACATACAAACACGCATGTTAAGTCCACCGTAAATGGAATTCTGCAAGTCTGCGTTTATGGTAAGCACCACTTAAGATATGATGGATAATCGTCTAACGTTTTTTATTTCATCTCTCTTGCCGCGCGTTTTAATGGGGTCCGATCAGATGATCCGTGACCATTTCGGTTTCATAATAATAATTATTATTATTATCATGCGTAGCACATATTAAAACGATGCTAATGCCCGATGGTTATATTTAAATAGATAATATCTATATATAGATTGACCGCTGTACGTAAAAATTGTGACATTATCGCAGTTTGAAACTTATGTTATATCTTATTCCCAACGTAACAGATTACGTAGAAACAGAATTCATTTGATATTTTTAAATTTGCGTTTACTTTGTTCTTTTTATTTAGTTCAAAGTTTAATTTTAGTAGGTAAATTTTTTGCAATTTAGGACATTCCTTATTCTCGAAATACTTACGTTATATTCCCCTCATTATATTATTACTGCATTTTATAATAGCACATGGCGACAACAACTGGAGCTAATGTTCCAGGAATCAAAGAACTCATTTTCGAGGTGCAGCCGGAATCAGAATTCTAGTATCGACACAACCTTTCGTTATATGATTTGTTTGTTATTGTATCTGAACATATTAATTAACACCTACTACAAACCACAAGGAAAAAATTACCCCATTCGCGGATTTCTCTAATATTTGAACTTTTAAATGCAATATTAAAAAATAAATTTGAGTGAACCGTATTCTTGATTGTCCTTTTAACAAGAAATTTCAAAAAGGGACACCCTTGCCATATTTTTGAATATTAAGACCGTAAAGAAACTTTTTATTTATTTTCAGTGATAGCTTTATTAAATCATGTTTTGATAAATATCTCGCTGACTGGTAACTTCGTTGATAATACCCTTTATTACAGTAACCTTATGATCCGAAGTAATATTCTGTTACATGAGGATAATAAGGTTATGGTAGGAAAGGATAATACGAACAGGGGAAGTATGTTCTTTTTTTAAGGCGCCAAGAGAAAGATAACTCAAATAAAGTCGTTCTTCGGTTATGAATCAGATCATAAGGTTACGGTGGGAAAGAACAACACAAATGAAGAAAATGTGATCATATTGTAAAAAAGATAAGGGATAATTTTGTAACATGGAGTGTGTTTAATAAATTTTAACCAATTAAATTGAGAAAAACAAGAAACACCTAATCATCAAGCTATGATTATTCATCTCTTGTTAACCCTTTAAAAGCAGTTTTTTCTGGGAAACTGATTTTTGATTATTAATAATAACAAATTTTCAAACGTTTTCTCCCTAGGTAATTAAATCTTTAATTTAGTCCAATCCATCTGGGAAATTGCCTTTTTAATGAACTTCGTTTGTTGCAACATTACCTACAGTTTTAATTCACCCATCTCATGATATATCATCAATATTGAATGTTGTAGTTTGTAAGAACCGTTTGGCACCATTGCGATTGGGCGATATGTGATTATATTTAAATTTGAAGACAGTAAATTTAATAAATATTGATTAAAATTTTTATTAGGTAAGAAGTAGCATCAAAATTAAATAATTTTAGAAATATTAAGAGAATGTTACTTTTCTAACAGCAATCATGGAAATACAAATAGGTTATGTATAGTTAGGTATATTTATTCAAAACAATAAGAAGCGCAGATATGTCAGATGTTATAATAATTTGCAACTAGCAAATTATTAGTTTCACAATAATTGTCATGTCTACTGTTATTCGTTACTAAATTATAGAAATGTACTTTTATATATAATAAGATAAAATGATTATTTAACAGTTCGTATATACATAGGTAAAATTGAAAACACGACGGTTATAATTCTTCTTCAATACTCACAAAACAATTGAATTGCAAATTGCCTATTAATTCAGCACATCAGGAGAAGTCCTATTTTATACAGGGAAGTATTCATGTAGATTTACCTGAAAATAAAAAGAAAAACGTGTTAGTTAATCCAAAAATTGAATAGACGAGGCTTTTAGCTCTTGGAACTCCATATTAACAGATTAACAATAAAACACACAGTTTTTGGTTACAAAATAATTTATTTAGATCAGATGAAGTATAATGAGACTTTGTAAGTTGAAATGGTCATTGTGATCTAAATAAATTATTTTGTAACCAAAAACTGTGTGTTTTATTGTTAATCTGTTAGTTAATCCAAATTGTAATGGTTAGGTTCTTAAGTCCAAATTTATTTGTATGGTTTGGTTACGAATTAGGTACTTCTTTGTTCAACACACCCTGACTGTACACAGAACGTAATTTTTGTATCAGAAGGGGGAAATATTCGCTTAATACTTGTTTCATTCAGAAATAACCGGTAGATAGATGGCGAGACTGCGATTTTTTTTAAATATATTGCTATTTTTGCAAATCGGACTGTACTGATTTCAATAAACCCACAAAATACATTTTTAAATAAAATACCTATTGTAGAATTAAGGTTCAAGCTAAAGAGTCATGGTCTATCTAAACGATCCTGTTCAAACGTTAAACGTTTCATCGGAAACTTAAGTAAAATTGCCAGCGGAGCTGTGTTAACGACGTGAGCAAAGGTTGCACCTGGATGTCCTGGCGGCGACTGAATACTGAAGTGGATGTTCACTGGTTTTTATACTACGTAGTGGACGTAACGCGGCTGCGTTGTCGACGTAATATAAATACCAGTGAATAGAGCAGCTCTACAGTTAGTAGCTGCCAAGGCTTCGAAGCACATCTTTTACTCACATGGTCAAAGCAATTGATGAATCTAATAGTTTATATAGATTGTAGCCATTTTAGCTGAAACATGAATACTAGGAATTCCGGCCATAAAATCTTGAAGACTAGACTAATTACAGATTCATTTATACTGTCATACATACATACATATACTGTCAACCCGGAAATGCGTTACAAAATAATTTCATAAATGCCTAACATAAACTTTCGTTCATCTTAATTTTTTGTAACTAACTATTTTCATCCTACTTCAAGACTGAAGTAGTTTTAATTTGGAATATAATTTTTTTACATGGATATTTTATTTTAAACTATTTCGTCGCCTATTGTAAAGCGACCTTCTTCTTATTTTATCGAACGGACTACTTCTAAGGGATGATCTTATTTTATCAAAAATTTTCAATTTCTAAGAGTGGAAAAGTTGAGGCGATTCCCGTTTATCAACTTTTTATTTTACAGGCAAAGTTTTCAGTTTTTGCAAAAATTTATACTACTTATAACATAAAACATACTTAACTACCTACTTAAAATATTCTTCTTTAAGTGTATGTTGGTTCCAATGTGTTTGGGAAAGTTAATGTTTTGAGTTCAAGTAAATACATAAAATTACGTTAAAACAGTTAGGAAATAAACAGTAGAAAGGAGTAGACAGTAAAAAAGGAGCAATTTACGAGATGACAAAAAAGTGGTTTGTGTGAGATGCGGTCGTACGAAGCAATATTTTCACATACGTGCCGTTGACCGTGACAGCTACAATAAGTAATAACACCAGGTAGATAAAATGCTTCCGAATGCGGCGTAAAACGTGTGATGTGCGTGGACATCACTGCACTGACATTGTCGACGCAGTGACACGTCAGTTAACTGCGAAAGAATATCTTCTTACCGTGATACTAACAACAACGTTGAATGCACAATGAACTTACACATCATAAGTCAGTCTTGTGAGCATCTCTAACCTCTCTTTCTCTTTACTTATTATGTTCAGTGGCGCAACCAGGGGAGTGACTGCCACGCTGTATCCTCCCTCTCTCGAAATTCTACTTATGTATACTCGTTATAAAGAATGGCAATAATATAATAAAAAATATTATAAATTCACAGTCCGTTTATAATCGTTTTCTCACAAAAGCCAATCCTCGTTTTTTAAAATATAAAAATATTTTTCCAAGTAATAGTAGTACATATTAATAATGAATCCAGGATCTGAGGCTTGTAAACATCATATATATCATTTTAAAAAGATAATTTATCTGAAAATAATTTATTTACAAATAAGAATATTGTCATTTGATTTAAGGAAACGATAATATGACCTCTTTTACCTTTTTACAGCAGTGGAACCCTATTAAGCTTTATTACGATAGAAAGACCTCACTCAATATTAAAGAGATTGAAAATGTATTGTTACGAGTACTTGCCAATTAAGTTGGTGTGAGCATAATTAATGAACATCTTCCCTGATTACATAAGGAATATTCTCGGCTTTCCTGATACATCTAGAAAACACCAGCAAAGATCAATGGGAAAACAATTGGATTACTAGACGGCTGTAGAATACCCTAGAAAAAGGCTGAGAAGACTATAAAAGCGGACGAGACACTCACACCCAGTTTAGTTTACAGTGGACAGCTGATGTTTGGAAGCGATCGATAGGCGATACAGGCGAACCATAGTGGCGATAGAGAGTTCATAGAGAGCGATAGATAGTGTCTACCGGAACGGCGATTAAAGGAGACTTTTAGTTAAATAAATTGTGCAAACTTGTTTATAACTGTAGTGTAGTCAAATTAACTTTAGTACTTAAATAAATTCGTTGATTTGTTTTGTTAATTGTGTTTTCTGTGACCGAACACGTCACAGTATGTATGATTGACATTGAGGAAGTAATTAGTCTTTTTTAATTGGAAAGTAGAAAGCTTAATGTAAATATTTAACTTTTAATAAAAATTTAGGTAAAAAAGTTTTAAAGAATGTTCTGCTTTATCTGTGATGGTACTTGCATCGGCCAAAGTGACAGATCTATTAAAAAACTTGTTGTCGATAGAATAAGGTAGAGATGAAGAAGATCGAACCAACCCTTATCACTCACCCTAATGCCTTAGAAAGAGTCCCTGCCATTATCAACGCCCCTAGTTGATAATTATTTAAGCAAGTAGTTTTAAGATGTTTTTATAATTAGTTTATTTTTTGTTATTAATTATTATAATTCATTAAATCATTAAAAATTAACCATAAAATTCCGCTTATTCGTTACAGTATTGCCTCGCCTCCCAAAAATAAGTAGGTAAGTAATATTGAACATTTCAACCAGTTCTTGAAATTTCAAGAAAGAAATAGCAAAAAAAACACGCACTTCATTAATGTTGTCTTTTCCTACCGTAACGTTGTAATCTTGAACAGCAATTAGGTTACCTTTGTTCGAAAAGTTACGATAGAACTAAATAACACGAAGGAAGTAAATGTTGTCTGTTCATATCTTTTATGTCCATGGAAAAGTGACAAAAACCGTATTTTTGGTAGATTTGGGTTGAATTTCATTGTGTTCAATAGTTTTTTAAACAGTGAAAAGTATGTAAAGAAATGTATCGTTATGTTCAAATTTTGGGAGCGTAAAGTATACTCATTTTATTATAAAAAAAGAGCAAAATTTATATATAAGTTTTTATTTATTTCAAAGATTCCCACTTATAAATAGGATTTAGGGCACAAGCCTGCTCTCAACAAGGAAGTTGGCATTTTGAAAATACTATTATTAATTAACATTTTCGTAAATAAAATCATTTTTTATGTTATTTAAGAATGAATTACTATTATTATCTGCCAAAAATTCATAGGGCTGTAACTTTGAAGTAAATAAAAATTGATATAGATACAACTTTCGCATTTTTCTTCATACTCGAAAGGAAATGTACTTTACGCTACCAAATTTTGAACATAACGATACGGGACACCCTGTACAAACGTCATAGGTTTATTTGATACCCTGTCTGTTTCTAAATTTTCTAAGACGACGCTTCTTGATAGTTAATACGCTAGTTTAGGGGCAGTTCTTCCCACACATTCTGTAATTTAAAGCTGGAAGGTAGAATGGATATTTATTGGGGGGGGGGGGGAGGAAAGAGGTAGAAAAGTGGTCTGAAAACTTAACGGTTAGAGGGTTAATTATGAATTATAGAAAGTATGTAACGGTTAATACATAACATAAGAGTCTTCTACAGGACGAACTCCAATTCAGGTTAAGAATAGAGCGTTTGCAACGAATGTTCAAAATAAGATTTTATTTGAAGGGTAAATTGCTTTGACAATATTTTCCTTTTGTTGCTAAAAGGAAGAATTAATAAAAAAGCAATTGAAATAATTAAAGCTACTATTATTCCCCCTATTTATGAGGGATTGATCGGAGACCAAATTGGAAAAATTCCCCTAAAAATTTTCTTCTGGGAATGTCCTTAATAAATATAAAAAATATTTCTATATGGGGACAGGGAATGGTACATGGCGACAGCGAAACGGGTGGGTTATGGCTAGTAGGTTTTATTATAACGAAAGAACCTACTTTGAAAAAAAACTTGTAAAATAAAGTGAAATGTTGATTGGATTTACTTATATCAGTAACGAATCTTACATCTCTATTCGATTTCAATGTTGGTACCATATCCTTTTTATAATTTCACACAATTAATAATGGAGAAATACTGCTGTAATAGCTGTACACACATATACATTTAAAGAATCATCAAATTATACCTGCATTAAAAGAAAAGCGATTTACTGGAAAATAACCAATTTAATCATAATCTATATTTGATGGGCAATCTCAAATTCTGTTTTGTACGAAACCGCAAACAATCTACGGCAAAATGCTTTATTGCTTGATTAAAAACTGAATTAAACTTAATAAAAGTAGTGACGTGCGAGTTATATTCGCATCGTGAAGATTCTGTAAGAAGCTATAGTCCAATAGGCCAAACAATTGATCGTAAAGATAAAGAATTGCTTATTTAACGTCGTATTTTGGTTCTGTTATTGAAGGAAATTCCAAACTTTATGACTACAAATGTAGGTACCCATTGATAATCATGTACAGTATGTTTTGTCGATGTTTTTATTTGACACACGAAAATTATTTACAGTTATAAACTGTGTATTTTACGTAAAATGTATACCTAAGTATTGACTATTAAATTCACTTGAACTTGGTGTTTGTAACCGTTTCGAAACTTACGATATTTCTTGACATTTTATAACTTTTAACACTTTTTATTTCCCTGTCCACGCAGCGTTTCCTGTTTAAGATTTATTGTTTGTGCAAGAATCTTTTATTGCTTTTACCTCGACCTCGCGACACACAAAGGATGTACTTGGGTGTTTTGACCGTATCACTAAACGACTAAAAGTATACCTACAGTGACTCAATAATTTTGATTAAATCGATTGAAACTCAAACTTGCCCTTGTTCACTTTAATAGGCCAAAATTTCATGGAAGCAGAAGAAAGACTTTGAAAATCCCACACTTCTTTTTTCTTTCCCTTAATAATAAGTAGTAGAGATCTCTTGAAGCTTTTGTTACTATAATCACCACTTTGAAAAATTCAGACTATGTTGTGGATAATTGTGGATCTGCCCAGGTGGCTCGATATCAATTTCCGCCGCATGCAACACCTTTTTACATACACAATTTTTATTTTATGTACATTTATGGTCCATTCCCTATATACATATAAGTTCCTTCCCCTCGTTTTATTATAAATAGTAAAAAATTGAGAAAATGAGAGAGACAACAATATAAAGATCTATTTATTTTTAATAGATTAAAAGACACAAAAAGAAGAAGAAAATGAAATCAAATTAAAATTTTATTGTTTCCTTTCAGGTGACTTAGCTATTGTAATTGTGTGTTTATGCTGGAGAGATAAAATGTTTTGATTTTTCTGAAACTTAATGAAATAATTTTTGTTAAATTGTATGTTATTATAGTTACTTTCATAAATGAATAATATTATTTTTAAACTAGGTAAATTTTATTGTCTCCGTCGGAAGCTTTTGATAAAAATAATTTTTATCAGCCTTTTTCAATATAGACTAGGGTCGATAATTTGTAAAACCAAAAAAATTATAGTAGGATGAAACCTATTGTAAAAGGAAGAGAATGTAACAGAAATGAGAAGAAAAATAATTTTCGGGCGATCTGAGGTCGGGAAGGGGAAGGGGGTAAAAAACGGTTTTCCTTGATTTCCGGAAAAACTACAAGTCTTATGGAAAAAAGTTAAATGGCAAAGTTGCAGGTAATTAAAATATTTACACTTTTGTCACTAACCTCACAATTTGTGTGAAAAATTCAAATAACCAACTTTGTGGTTCTTAATTTTTGTCTAATTACAGTTATGTCATAGAAAATTTTATAATATATATATATACATTTTTAAATTTAATAAATCAACTTTTTTACCGAAAAAAATAGCAGCGGTCACATTTTTTAAATAAAATTCCTTTCGTTTTTTTGCATTTCCTGAGAAAACTTACCATTGTAATGTATATTTTTTTTCACACCATCAGAAAGTAGAGATTTTAACGAAGAAAAAGCCCACCAACGTTTTTAAAAAAGCAGATATTTTGACGTGAGAATTTTCGATTGAAAATTAGGGTGCTTTTTCGATATTAAGTAAAAAATAAGGTTAAAACATAAATATTTCAAATCAAAAACATTACAGCGTGTTTGGGACATAAATAGGTAAGTTTTCACTAAATTTCGTGAAAAAAAATTTTTTTTGTAAAGGAAAAATAAAAAACCAAAAAGTTGGTTATTTGAATTTTTCATGCAAATTTTGAGGCTATGTGACAAAAATGTAAATGCAAAAGTTGTAGATCTTTTTATTACCTACAACTTTGCCATTTAACTTTTTTTCATAAGACTTTTTCTACCCTTAAAAACTCACCCCTTTCGCCTTCCCGACCTCAGATCAGATCGCCCGTAAATTATTTTTCTTTTCATTTCTGTTATATTCTCTTCCTTTTCCAATGGGTTTTATCCTACTATATTTTTTTTTACTTTTTACTATTTTTGAAAGCTTCAGCACTGGTCCAATAAGAATCTTACGACATACAAAAAGAATCTAACGACAGTCTTCAAGAATCTATCCACACACATCAATAAAATCGATTGGTACACTTACAAAATCAAAACGAAAATTTCGACTTCATATATGGAAAAATATGTGAAAAAAATTGAAATGGCGCACTTATGAAATATTCTTTGTGAGATTACGTGAAATTAACTTCAACCCACTTCAAAAATCTCAAGATACATTTACACATATAACAGCATACACCAACAATCTCACAACTGCACGTTTTAAGAATCTCACGACACGCATTAACATGCATAAAGAATCTCACGGCATACATTTAGAATCTAACGACTCACTCCAATAGTAAGGTTGAAAAAGCTGACATCAAAAAAAAAAGCATGTAAAAAATTAATATAACGCACCTATTAAATATATTTTGTTAGATAATGCGAAATTATGCCCGGAACATTTCAAGAATCACATGATACACTTCTTTAAATAAATAAGAAGTAAACTGTTTGAGAGAGTTTAGTAATGTTATATTTTGTAAAAATAAATACATTATACTTATCTATAAGTTTTTCCCCTCGTTTTATTATAAATACTGAAAAAAATGTACTATCAGTAGTTTCGATTTTTATACCATACATAACACTACATAGTGCTTAATTATTTTAAAAAGGTAACTCTGGTAATAAAATGACCGCACTTCTCAATTATACCTATAGCTGAAAGTGTCCCTTAACGTTGTCACTGTATAAAGTTTGGATCGTCCTTTTCTTAAGTGTCGATGTCAGTCTTTTAATCAAGAAGTTAATAAATCTCTTGAGTTTTACTGCTTAAAAAAACAGATAGTATTATTTTTATTATTATATACAAACCAGCGCAGATCTATAATAATATTTGTGGTTGTAAACAGGGCTATTTTGTAATAAAAAACGAATATTTTCATGAAAGTAAAGGTAACGTCTGTCAAAGCAGCAAGTTGTAAAAAAGTGTCTGAGAATAACTGGCAGTTAAACTTTTTTTATAGAAATATAGATACTATTACCTACATGCCAAATTTACGAGCAAATGACGCAGTTATATTGCCATCAAATGACCTACAAGAGGCAAAATAAAAAACAACATTCCACAATTTACAATCGTTTATTGCATGTGTACATACGTAGAGACCGCTATTTGTAACGGAAACCTTAAAATGTTCATTAATTGAAAGAACCAAGCGAGCTTGATTATCGAAAAAAAGGCTATTAGGTAACTAGTTTTAGTACGATTCATTTAACGCCAACTTGAGTATTTCTGCACAAGGTCACGTGCAGCACCTTCTTATGCAATTACGGTAATTTAATTAAAGTTTCGCACTTTTTACCGCTAACAGTTAGAAATATATCTGTATGTGAGGTAATTAAGATACAAATACTTTTTGCAATTAAATTAAACTAGGAAATTAGCTCAATTTGTAGATGGTTTTATTACAGGGCTCATTTTTCTTGAATAGTAGCTATTGCTATTTATACTTTTATTATTTTATGTAGCAACGATTTATATAATGGAAAAATTAATAAAACTCCCAAAGTATTACTTTCGATATACAGTGTTACAGGTTATGTCGACCTAGATCCTTTAAGAGGTTGTAGTTTCCTTCATTTCTGACTGATTTGATTATGAAAGACCGTATCCCAAACTTAACCGTTTTCAAGTTATTGGACTCTTAAGGTTTTTTTGTAGAAATTGACGATTTTTTGGTCTATTGTCCCATTTTTTTGTGTTTTGTACCTCAAATTTAATTGTTTTTGCTATTTTTTTAATCCAATTACTTCTGTTGATGTTTTGAGGCAGAAAATTATCATTGCGGCAAACGAAATAAGAAGAGGATTAGCAATTGCTGTAGTGAAAAGTGGCTTATAACACAGAATGAGAGTATGTGTGCGAAACAGAGGCGGACATGTGGAACATACATTGTAAACTTTCTTAGAAAAAGGTAATAAACGTTGTTTTGTACCTATTTCGATTGTTTTATTTTGTTTTCTGACTCAAGTGATAAATTTGACGCTTAAGTACCGTTATTTTTTACTACTATCTGGAAGCATTTTATCAGTTTTTTTGTAAGATTTCTGATAATACCCTAGCTTGTTATACCTTGTTGGATAGCTAAAGAACCAAAGATATTTTTAAACACATCTGCAGCATAACTATTGTTTAGACTTTTTTAATATTTAAGAAGGAAAGAAACATTTTTTACGAATTTATCACCTTTTTTAACTATCAATCATCTACTGCGACCCAGTTGGTTCAGTTACCTGTAATTTTAGTGTTGAGAATAATAAAGCAACGTATGTATGTACTACAGAAAAATAGAAAAAACAAATAAATTAGAGGCACAAAACAAACACACAGAAAAATAGGACAATAGACCAAAGAATCGGCAATATTTATAAAAAACCTTAAAAGTCCAATAACTTGAAAACGGTTAAGTTTGGGATACGGTCTTTCATAGCCAAATGAGGGAAACTGTTAAAAATTTTAGTAAAATTACAATTGTTTTACAAAACAAAAGATAAGTAAAATTACAAATCAGTGTATGGCAATACAAAATTACAATACAATTTAAGTAATCTTCAAGATATCTACATAAGGAAATCTACTAATACCAGTTGTAATTTTACAATCTTTATGTATAAATTCTACACACATTGTGATTTTACTGAACCGTTTATCAGCTTGCAATAGAAAGCATTTCGAATTTACAAACATTGTTTGTAATTTGATTTATTACAATTTTAAAAAAAATTACAAAACAAAATGTGATTGAAATTACAATGAAGTCAATAAAAGTTTAAAAATCTTTTTCTTATATTTACAGTCTTGATTATAGGATTCCATAGTGTATTGTAATTTTACTAAAAATAAATCTACTGTAGCAGAACTAAATCATCAATATTTTTTTTACACATTCTAGAAATGTGATGAATTTTTGACACAAAATAAAAATAATCTATAAAATTTAAAAAAATAATAAATTGAACTACCCTTTCTATGATTATCTATCCACATCATAAAATAAGTTATTAGAAACGCTCGTGTTATTTCTTGTCTTTTTGCATAAAAACATGAGTTTGATCAGTGGCCGCCAGATGGCGCTGTCGCCCATGTTTGCAGGACATTTGTATTCCAATATTTATGAAACCGATGATATCAACCCCAGGTAATAAATAAATAAAAGCAACTCAACGTTGAGTGTTGATATATTATATCATGCTTAACTTTTTAGGAATATCTTTCTATGCTTTCTTAACATTAGGTGTATCAATTAAAGTTTTTCTTATCGGTCCAAACATGCCATTTTTTTCTTTGATTTTATCACTCGCGTTTTCTCGACTTCTAAACATACTGAAATTACGAAGTATTTTTAGTATAACTTTAATAACATTACAATATTTGTATTTTTAATATTGCTAACTAGATTATTGGTAACTGTAGTAAAACTGCTACGAATATTTTGTAATATTCCTAAACTTAGTTGAAATTAATTGTGTAGTATAATTACAATAAAGTGTAATCTCTAAGAAAACAAACGTTTTATTTTCACAAAAATTTTAATTAGAAAACTCTAACAATTGTTTCGATTTATTCAATCATTCTCAAAGAGTACACAATAGAACTCACTACTCTTTGAGAATGATTGAATAAATCGAAACAATTGTTAGAGTTTTCTAATTAAAATTTTTGTGAAAATAAAACGTTTGTTTTCTTGGAGATTATTATGTCGTTTCACAATCACCCTACCGCAACTTCTATTGAATTTACAATAAAGTGTACTGAAATTAATAAACAATTTAACTATAATTTGTTTAACAAAATTACAATATTTGTATTGTAATTTTACTTTTACTATATCGTGGTGCGTCACAACTTCCAACAATTGTTTTGTAAAATTACCATAGAAATTTCTAACAGTGTACAACCTCTTAAATGATCGAGGTCGACTTAACCTGTACCTAACCTTGTATATTATCACTGAGACATCAGATTCAGTAAGATGTAGGGGGTTCCCCTTTTTTTCACACATAACTTAAATACTAAAGAAATTTCTCTATTTTGTGATAAACTGTAAGTATTTACTTTATAATGTTTTGCAATTGTTTGCTACTTTTTTGTCAAGTGATTTGTACTGCTGCTTTTTTGTATGTAGATAGTTATTGTTTAATTTGTAGATAGCTGTTAACCCGTATAATTTTAAAGAAAATAATAAATACTTTGATTGACAGTTTAATAGCCGAGTCTGAAAGAAGTAAAGTATTTATAAGCACCTACATCCTTTTATCCTTTTTCTATAGTCTGATGACCATAAAAAGTTGGCCGAGATATAGTTTCTTTATATGGATTAGAAGTTCCATTTTGTTATAATTCAAGTTGAAGTCATTTAATTTATAAACTTTGAAGATAGTTAATCAGGCTCTTACTTGCTGATGAATCTGTCAGGTAAACTGATAAATTGACTTGTATCTGACCACACTCAATTGTCATACAATTAAACTTTTTTAAGTGACCATTTACTGATATGAAGGTTTCATTCCTCTAGCATACTAATAACGTTAGGATTAATTATTCATGAATAGAGGGCATTAATTGCAAAATCCAAATGGATTCCCAGAGCAGTAAACAGAAAATTATTTATCCGGACTTATTGGGGTCAAGGCGACCCATTTTTACTGAAAATATGAATTACGTAAAAGGAATTTAACAACAAAAAATTAACTTTGTTTTATTATAAAAACTGGACAACAGTATACCCTCGTAAATGTTTTAGTTTATAAGAAGAATTAATGCAGGGATTTGTTTCCATTGTAGGTATTTTTTAAACATACATGTATATATGTAATTAATACATTGTAATATTGGAAATTACAACTGGAAATAAATAAATAAATAATGATCGATTGACTGCAGTATTTAATATGAACATGCAATTGCTCACTTGCTCTTATTAGGAAGCAGTCAGTCTTTTTATTATTGATTCTCATAAGCAGTGGCGGTTTTACTGTAGGTGCATTTGTTCAGTGAACCCCTTAAAAATTGAACTAGTTACACCATATAATTTTATCCTTTTAATATTTATTATATTATTGATGATTATCGTATAATATACATCTCTTTTACCATTTCATAGTTCAGTTACAAAACACCAACCCGTAACCCATAGAAAATATTTAAATTTTTGTTGTGTCGCTGACGACTTCACCTAACTTTTTTGGTTCAAGTTTTGATTCTGAACATATCACGTGAGCGATACTCCGTTTGATGTCCATGTGTTAGAGAGAGGGGTAGTCGGACGCGTGAAATGGAAGATACACTCAACATACAGCGTTTAGGTGCACTGCACGAGAAGCCGGAATCAGCCGGAATAATGTCGGCTACCCGACAGTCTGCCAGGGTTTTGCAACTTCGGTTAGCCTGCCAGCCTGCCACCTGGTGAAAATGTCCAGTACGAGTCATTTTTAAAGGCTCTGGAAGCTAGTGTTGGTAGGAACCGATAGTAAAAAAATTATGTTCAGAAGCATGTTCAGATTTCAGAGTTCAAAGTCCACTAATTGTAAATGACGCACAATTTATTGCACAATAGGTGTTAATTAAAATATTACGTAAATGATGGAGTCGTGTTCGGTAAAATATATTTAAGAAAATTCAAATAATTTTCAAAATCGTTTCGAAATAAAGAAAAGGGGTCCACCTCGCCCAAAACTACAGCTGACACAAGAGTGTACCTTAAAAAATAAAAAGTTCAAACGTGTGTTTAAAGTAGAACAGTATAAAAAAACTTCGTGGTTGTGTGGGAGTAATAATTTAAAGATTTAAACGCATTATTTTGCTTTCCGTGCCTGATTTTTGCCGGTAATCCTAATGAAAGTGTTGAGTGTGTTTGCTAATTCAAAACATAGACGAATGGATTTCCTGTATAAGTAAACGTAAGGTTTTTATTTATTGTGTTATTAAATGCCATAAGTATTTGTTTCTCCTAAAAATATTAAAAATCTTCGCCTGCGGTGCATTTACAACATCGTGAAATACGCTTCATGTTCTGATACTACCTACATGTTATTAACTTTGTGAACCCCCTTCGTATTCGACCACGAGCCGCCACTGCTCATAACCTAAATAAAATTTTGGGATACAGGAACCTTTATTAAGGACCCCTTTCTTCCTGCTCATCTCCATTACTAACCTAAGTGTAAGTACTGTTGTTTATAATGTTTTCCCATAACACTTATTATAAAAACCCGTAGGTATATTACAGAGTCGATATTTTACACGGTTGATTGTAATTTATCGGTTCGGTAACTTTTGACGTAGGTAACCTTTAAATGTTGCACGAAAGGAAACAAAAATTATACGCAACGCTATCTTTTCGCAATAGAGAAGCAGATGGGTGATGTAGAGGTAGATATATCTCGATCAATCTGCGATACTTACTTATGTACGATTCCGATACGACCCGACCGTTCCTGTGCGATTAAATGTATGCGTGTGCACAAGCTCGAGATGTAGATTAGTTTTAGTATTTTGTTGCGAAATCGACCACAATGTTACACTACAATCTATCTGACTATTAGATCCAATGATAATATCGGGTTCAATTAAAATGTACATTGCAGCGATTGACGGGAAAGAGTCAATTGCACTAATAATCTCACAATTGACTAATTTTAATAAGAGGAAGCTTTTTTAAATCAGAACTGAAAAATTAATTAAATACATTTTCATTGGTGTGTCGTTTTTTACATGCACCAGCACATATTGTCACATAGTGCTCAAAATTTTACAAAAATTATATTTCTTTTTGTATTTCCTTTATTTCGAGGTATGTTTGTTGAAACTTTCGACACATGAAACTGGGTCACAAAATTGTATTTATGATTGTTATGCGTAGCAACGCAAATACGGATCAGGAAACCGCCACCCGGAATTTCGATATAGTTGCACAGTACCTACACGTGGGCCGTGACCTACTTCCTAAGTTCCGGTTGAGGGTAACTAAAAGAGCACTAAGCACTATGTTTGTGGATCATCATCAAAGAACTAGTTAATCAGAAAAGAAAGAGTAAGATCAAGCAAGCGAGTGAGCAGTGTTAGGGTGGTGTAGCGGGTGACCACTCAACCTAATGTCCTATTAAAAGTCCCTGCCATTATTAACGCTCCTAGTAGATAATTATTTTGATAAGTAGTTTTAACATATATTTGTAATTAGTTTTTAAGTGTTATTTGTTTTGTAAGGCATTATTTAATCTAGTAAATCTTACAAAAAACCATACAAATTTCGCTCATCTTTATAATAATCCGCAGCAACTTTTTTTTTGTATATTCATTTTATAAAATAAATGAAAAATAATACCTAAAGTGATATCGACTTCGACGATAGTTGATATTTAAAATAAAAAAATCCTAGTCGTCAATATTGGGATTGTTTAAAGATTGTTGAGCTCATTCTTCTAAGAATTTCTAATTTCAGAGAAAATACAAAAGCTTAAGGTTTCCTTTCGAGTAACAACAAGATGTTGACGTTGAAGATAGGTTTATCGCTATCGGTATTTTCACAAAAATTTGAAAGGCCCATTTTTTGTATTTGCTAAGAGAAAATAAAAGAACCTTTTGGTCCATACTATAAAGGACACCCTTTATTGGGTATAAAATAGCTACATTTACAATGAAGTAGTATTCATAAAAGTAAGAATACACCTCAAGTTGTATAGGGGAAAAAGCTTATTAAAATTACCCCCACAACAAATTTTAACTGGGAAAATTTTTGTTTACTGATAAATATGATAATAAAAAAATGATATTTAGGTATAACAATTAAAAAGTGTTTTTGATTTTTTTTTCAATCTCGGTGTAATACTTCAAAAAATTGAATTCAATTATATTAAATTTTTAGGGGCAAGGAGTAAATAAATTTAAAAAAGCACTGTTTAAAATGCACTATAATAGAATACAAAATCAAAATTCGAGAGAACGTTCCAATTGATGGTAGAACGTGAAAATTCCAGGATTTTGGTAATTTTATACTCTCAGCATAATACTTGGTGACATTTTCGATCCAATTTCTTTTAGGAGCAATTCTTATATACTCATACCTTTATGTTTTTAAGGTGGAAATAAGTTTGTATTCCACGACGATTTCTTGTTTCATCATCTTAAAATTTATCTAAATGGACCTTTTCTTTGCCTGTTTCGTCACCTACGAAAAATGCATTCCTGTTTGATTATCTTTTACCCTTTCGCTATCGTGCAGCCCCCACTCCCGCGACGTAATAATTGGGTACAGTCGGTTATTTAGGGTCGAAAAGTGCTATGCACCATCAAAAGGTTGGAGTAGGTTAGGGTAGGTGGTATGAAATGGCCGCTGTGATTAAAATTTACTTTTTTGTTTTGGCACTCCTAAACCTGGAATAAATGTGAAGGAAGATTGATCAAAACATATATTATTTATCTGAGTAGTAATTTCGAGAAAACCTAGTTTATTTCAAACACATGTAATGAATCAGGAATAAATTATTACCTGCAGACAAATATCAAAAAGGTAAGGTGATGAAACAAGACCAAATTGTATAAATAAATAAATACTGGTGATTCTGATCCTCTCCCAGTTTTTTAACATTAAAGATCAAATAGATGACTAGAACGTTCATCTGCAATAGATGGCTCTGATGAGCCTGCTCGTACTTACTTCTTAAACATTATTTAACAGCAGTACCTGAGCATATGGGTCTGTGTTTTATATTGGAGCTATTTGGGGCATGCTGATGAGAGCATCAAAGTTCCAAATTACAGCCCATGCCTGACAGATTGCAGATCAAGATAAGAAATAAATTTTCTTGAGACTTGATGAAACATTATTAGATATTATATAAAACTTCTGAAGCAACAAAGGCTAATTAGAAACCTATAAAAATCATAAACAGGGATAAATAAGGGTAGAGGTTGACCAAGATTTAGAATAGACAGAAACTTCTGCAACCTCTACAAAATTCTTTGTGTAAAATAATTATTATTTATCATTAAGCTAGCAGAATTCTTGTTGTATTAGGCATTTACCTACTTTGAAAATCTCAGTGCATTTTGCCTGCATCCTAATAACATCTCTGTAGTGAAACAGATATTGATAAGAAAAAAACGTCGCAGCTTATATTACCATCAAAATAATTTGCAAATAAATTGGCCAGGACACGGTAAAAGTGTCAAGCGGTGACGTTTACAATGTCCTAGAAAAACAACAAAAAAAAAATAGGAGTCAATAAAGAAGATGCAAGGGAGAGTGTGCCTGAGGTACGACTGTGACTGACCGGCTGGTTCGGCAGGTAGAAAACATCACGATGTGATGTTTACGAGCGCCAGGTTCATCCTGGTATAGGTACACATCAATTGAGTCCTACGACTATATTTAGTGTAGGTATATGCCGTTTCTAATAAAATTTTGTGTCAAATAAAATTTTTCTATGGATGAACCTTTTGATTACTCATCATTTGCACTATTTGTTGTCACTTTATTCATTTTATCGTTTCCTACCCTAATCTTACCTACTTTCATCTAACCTAACCTAACGGTTTTTTTTTTTTAGTAAATTGCTACTCCCCGTGAAACTTATTTTAAAATGCAGGGTGTGTCAAAACTCAGTGGAAATGGAGCAACCATAGCTTCCTGGGATCAAAATAAGTCGATTTTATCGCGTTTGCCTATATACAAATTGCTTCGTTTACTTGTGAGAGGGTGGCAAAAGGGAGAAAAAAATCGTTTAATCGAAAATGCTTCGTAGGATTTTAATAAAATTTGGTACATAGAAATGTCTATAAGAGTACTGCTTTCTGAAATATAAATCAATTTTCTTAAACTACGACAAGGGTATACACCACCTCCATCTTTAGATATAATTGTTCTAAACTTTTTAGGAGGGTTGATTAGTGACTAAAAAAAACATTAAGAAGTATAAATGTCTTAGCTTCATTTTATATCTGTATCGATGATTTCCGACAAGAATTCATAATAAGTACAGACTACCGAATGGAGAAAATAACCTCTGACATGCTATAGGTTTGAGGATACGTCTGAGATAAAAGCACCTACATTTGATTGCAATGTATTTGTGGGGTCAATTTATTTCTTGCAGAATCTTTATTATTATTTTTTTGTATCAAAGAATAATTTGTTTTGTATTTTTGGCGCCTTTTGGGTTGTTATCGTTGGGCTCAATTAATGTGGAGCGGTCACGATGACATTCTTCTCTGACCGACACTTTTCCTCTTCCTCCGTGTGTGTCGCGACGAATGGGTTGTTTGAATGGACGATGGGCACGATGGTTGGTCTCTTTTAATATTACGAGAGTGAGAAGTGTAACGCAATTATTCGAAAATACGACGCCTTTAACCCTTATCGCAGATGTTACATCTCTCCTGAACGATTGGACTGATTAGTAAATTGAAAGTAAATGCCTAAATTAAAAACGAACAAAACGACCTTGTCACCTGTTATAGGCACTTAACTTAAACCCCCATAAAATTAAATCACATCTATAAAAGCAATACAATAAGACATTTGATCGTTTCCTAAATTGATTCGCTAAAATGTTAAGAATTTATCTAAAAATGTACTTATATGAAATTAGCATACTTATATAGATTTGACAGTTACGTGATAAAAATCTATTATCACCAAGAAACAACACTTGGATAGGCATAGGTTAAAAGAAATAAAAATTTATCCGCAGACGTGTATTAATGAATTTTAAATTTTAACCGCTAATTGATTAAAGTCCTTTATCAACAACACTTGAGATTTTCACACGCTATTAACATAGGTACCTTGAAAACTAGCGAAAACAATAAGGAAAAGTGTAACATAATAACTTAAAAAGTACGTATCTTTTCTTGAAAAAGAGTGTAAGACACGGGTGATAAGGCCGTCATTAAAAAAATGTGAGCCGTCACGGGATGCCTGGCAGATGTGAAACTCAATTTTTTGAATCAGTGATTTCAGTAATATATTATTCGATGTTGCCTCTGACAGCATTACTGTGATAATTGGTCGAGGATAACTGAAGTATGTTACAAAAGTATTGGACATAACATTATCAAGACATCTAATAAATACAGCATCTATTGTTGTTGCATATCTGGTAGTAGGTTCTCTTGAATTGTTGTTAATTTGCAATTGAAATTCTTTTTGGAGGAACGTAATTAATGGCATTGATTCATCTTTAGCAAAATTTATATTGAAATCTCCAGCTAAAATGAATGGTAGTTTATCTTTATTGGTTTTAAAAATTATTGAACCTCTGTGACTGTACGGAAATAATTTCTCATGTAAAAATAAAATACCTGTCATGAATTTTTTTATTAGGTGAAATGTACACAACAATCAAATTAATTCACTCTCATCTTCTAGTTTACAATAGTAAAGGACACCGTCGAACCGAGTGGGCAGAAAATCGCATAGGCGCTTGCACATGGCGAGCGTCGTCACGGTATGCAATCGCCACGATCCCCACGCCAACAATCCGGTTTACTCGCGGCTATAGATGTTTCACATCAAAACACTCCAGTGACATAAAAATACATCTATTTGTGTTTTAATTTGAAATATTGGGAGTTTAGGAAAAAACTAGACTAAATGAATAATAATACAGGTGATAATGGATGTGATAATTGGTAGATTAGCGTAGAGGAGTACATGATCCCCAAGTCTACTGTATAATTGTCATCCAGCCTACCAATATTTCATTAAACTATTTGAAGTATTTGTATTTAACTTGGACAAATAATTGTGATTCAATCCAACTGTTCTAATTAATATTTATGAAAGTTTATCAAAATGGTTCAAGAATTAACGGTTTTACAATTTTCAAATGTTTGTTATGGAATGATCGGTACAAGTTTTACTTGTAGTGTGTTTGTTATCGGTACAGGTAGTTCAATATCTCATGGGCCAGGAGTTTAAGTTGCGCAATAACGACAGAAACTCCACCCAATTTATTGATTTCCACCATTTACATTTCTATCTTTTAAAAACTATGTTATTGTGTACAGCTTTCCTGGGATCTCTAAAGTAATTATGCTTGGTTTCCTTTTTCGTTATTTATTCTACTTTTTATTGCCTTTCGGGATATTTACTTAATAGAATACGTTAAACTGATTCTCATTATATAAACTAATTAGTTAATTCCTAGATTAATGAAATTCAAGGCCGGACTAATGAAAGGTACTTTAATTATTCTATTTTAATTTTGTTTTATTGCTTTTTAAACATTTTGAACACCTTAGTCCCTCCCTGGTTATATCTACATTTATGGCAAAACTTTCTCCAAACTTAAAAATATTTATTTGTAAGCATTTTTTCTTTTTGTGACGTTCTAGTGGCAGAATGTTTTTGTACGAATTTTCTTATGCTGGTAGGACACATAGTTAACAGCCGAATTAATGTACTAATTCTAAATGTACACTATAATGCAATAAGGTCGTCTTTGCACATTTTGTAGCTCAGGAGATATCTTAATACCTCTATCAAATGATCGATAGGTATACGTATAGACAAAAACTTAAAAGCACTTGAAACATCCACATGACTTAAATTAAAAGGACGTGAGTGAGTGTCTTACAAGGCAAAGCGTTGAAAGCTTGCCAAAATTTATTCAACATTCATGTACCTATCCATAAAAAAATTAACAAACCATCGCCATTTTCTTCTTTAAAATACTAAAGAAATTATTTGGCATGTGCCCTTATATGTATCATATTATTACGGTGGTTTTCACCAGCCGCCTCTGCGTATAAATCATTTGATGGAAATCGCATTGTTAGATTGGATTATTACCCATCACATGCGCAAGTTGATGATTATATAAGTAAACAGGTAATTGAACTTCTTTGTTTGTAAACATAAAATTCTCTTAGGTGGCTTCTGTGCGTTGTTCTACGCTATAAATTATTGTATGCGCTGCATGCCATGAAACCGCAGCCGGCAATGAACATAATGTTGTTTAATCTTAGCAATTCGCATTTCACGAGAACAGAAAATTTACTTCTAACCTTTGAAATTACGTTTACCTTAAACAATAGAGAGATGGCTACTCGAACTTTTCCGTAACTTCTTTATAATGTCACGAAAGTCAATATAAATTAATCGTAACTATTGTAGAAAATTCAATTTTAGAATATATTATCAAGCACATGACTTTGGTACTTAATAAAAATCTATACAAATAAATAAAATTGGAGTGTCTGTTTGTAATATTAAAATAACCGCTTTTTATTAAATGCATTTGGATGTATACACGGTACATATAACAAAATAACATTTTTTACAATGTTTGTCTGTTTGTTCCGGCTAATCTCTAAAACGGCTGGATCGATTTTGACGGGACTTTCACTGGCAGATAGCTGATGCAATAAGGAGTAACTTAGGCTACTTTTATTTTAGAAAAAAAAATAGAAAACAAAAATAGGATGCCACGAAAAAACATTTAAACCAATGAAATATTGAATAATTAATAAATAAATTTCGTCATATACAACGTACGTTTAATGGTACAAAGATTTGGATGTGCGATGTTTTTTAGCCCGTTTCGCAGCTTGTATTTAACAACATTATTGATAACTAGTTTTGCTATAAACTTATTAACAATTAAAATTTCCTTCATTTTGTGTTTTCCTTTAAATTTGATAAATAGTAAAGCAATTTATTAGATAGTAAATATTTCATATCGTATTAATCTTGTACCTAATCTAAAGTAAACTCCACTTTTTCTTTTTATGGTAATTTTCTTATTTGCTTCGCAGCTAACCAAGTATTTATCTATCATAAACAATTAATGCCTACTTTATTAATTGTTCACAGTTGTAAGTACCTGACACATGTAATTATATTCTAGATCATGAACAACACCTTACAAGTGAATATTACACTCTACTTTACCACTTACGTCAATTCATTTCATAATAGGTACGTGCTTTAGAGAAAAAATTATCACATAAATTATTACCCTTTCCCTCTTTGGTATCTATCTATTTATATGCTTTCAAAGTGCGGCATTTTTGTTGATTTTTTTTAAATAAAGTATTTCTCTTTTTTGTTAACAGTAAAAAAGCCATTTAAAATATTATTTATTTAGATTGTCAGTATTAATACCAATTAAAGCAGGTGCCAGAGGCCGATCGGGGTGGTTCAATAAGAGGGTATATAATTTCCAAATAACAGACAGACTTATTCAAGATTCATGGGAAAACCGAATATGTCAAACATCTTTACTACTCCACGATACCTAAGAGCTGAGCAGATGTTTTAGTCTGGTCGCGTTTAATAACGACATAATTTGATAAATATTCAAGGGTATTATTCTTTTCTGTGGGGTATAACTAGTTACTGTATTTTGCCAGTAATTAAAGGCGAAAGTTTGTGAGTGTTGTGAGTGTGTATGTTTGTTACTTCTTCACGTCTAAACGGCTGGAGCGATTTTAATAAAATTTGGTATGTAGTTAGCTGACCCTGGATTAACACATAGGCTACGTTTTAATGCGGGAAAATATCGTATTCCCATGGGAAAATCGATGAAAATGGATTCGCGGAAGATTATAAATGCGAAAGTAACTCTGTATGCTACACAATCTCGCCTAAAATTTACTGAACCGTTTTAAATGAAATTTGGTACAGAGATAGTCTAGAGCCTGAGAAAGGACATAGGCTACTTTTTAATGCGAAAAAAGGGTTGTAAGGGGTTGAAATAGGAAAGTTTGTGCGGAAATTCCGTAATTATTAAAGACAGAAGCTTGAAACTTATTTTTATACTTTTGATTAGATATAAATAAATCCGACATTCACTGTTTGTAAAAATTTTACCCTAAAGGGGATAAAATTAGCCGATGAAAGTTTTTGTGTAATGACGTCGTCCAAAAAGCTTACGGCCCAGAAAATTAAAATATTAAGTGTAAAAAGTTATAAAGGTTTTGTTTATTTGGATCAATAAAAGTAGTTGAATACTAAGCTATATAAACTATTTTAAACTATAATTAAACTACATTAATCTATAATATTATAAATGCGAAAGTAACTCTGTCTGTCTGTGTGTTACGCGATCATGCCCAAACTACTGCACCGATTTAAATGAGAATTTGGTAGAGAGATAGATAAGTAGATATAAAGCTAGAGGCTTGAAACTTATTTTTTAGGCTTTTGATTAAATATAAATACGACATTAAAAGTTTGTAAAAATTTTTCCCTAAAGGGGGCATACATAAGGAATGAAAGTTTTTGAGTAATGTTGTCGGCAAAAAGGCTTTCGGCCCAAAAAATAAAAATATAGAAGAAAAAAATTTTAAATGCTGCCGAAAGTCACAATTCCACGCGGACGAAGTCGCGGGCATAGCTAGTAAATAATAATGTGAAATATTTACTGTTTTCGCTTTATAATCCAAAACAGGTAAAATTAAACTGAATAAATTATAGGCGGAAGTTTTATTGTCTGATGAGCAGCCATTTTAATAAAATCAGACAAAATATTCTGTTTATGAAAGAGACACACTTCCTTTTCTAGTTCGAAGTTGAGAACAGCTGTTTTAGGTTATGATTTTCACTAATAACCAGCTGGTTTTCGCTATATATTATTAAGTATGATTCTCACGTGAGTTCCACAGAATATACGACCCGCACATATACATATACAACATGCTATATATTGAAAAAAAAATAACAAAGTAATTGCACTGCAAGTCGATAGCGTGCCGGTTTGGTGTAACATCCAAATGTTATTGGTGCTTACATGCAACACTTTATTACCTTCGCTGTCATCGTAATTGAGATTTGAAACTGTACGGTATCAGCTTTATGGACCCTAACACCGAAGCTACCGTGCAGTAATGGGCATACTTTACCGCATGGGTACAGTTAGATGGTTATTAACAGAGGGGAAGTCAACTAGAAATTTTCAATTTCTATGTTTCAAGTTCTTCTCTTGCACAAATTTAGATTCTAAACATACCAAACGTAGATATCTTACCTATAGACACTAATTATGCAGGCCTGTCAGAAGTAAAACTGAATATATTACCAACAAAATTATCTGTAAAGAATAAAAACACTTGTACCTATATGATTTTCACAAATTATTTATTAGTTTAGCAACATGTTTCACTTTAACTTAGGCTTTTTCAGGCTATTGAGTATTTACTACTAACTATGAAAACTATTACTTCAGGTCCTTAAATAGCTACTGATAATAGGGGATGGTATTGGGTTAGACAAATTCAGTTAGGGGAGTTGTTACATTCTACTTGGTCATTTAAAATGATTCTTAGTTTTTTTATATCTGTTTATTTCCAAGTTTTCTAATAATGTTAATTTTTGTCCTTTATTATTTATATGTAAAATCTCGAAATTTTCATTAAAACTTATTATAAATCACTTCTTGTAAGTAGTAACGATACATAATACGTCATTTCATCCAAGACAATATAAAATAGCAGCTTATAATAGCATGGCCCACAGACTGTTCCAATGTCGAAAAATAATTATGAAACAGAACTTAATATTATTTAACTAGTTTTACTAAATAACGGTTATAATCCCTCTACTATAGATCAATTATTATTAAAAACACAATAAAATAGAGGTTTAAAATTAGTATATCCGGTTAATGAAAGCAAAACCGAAAAATATAATAGCATAAGTTATTTAGGTAATTTAACTGATAAAATTTCTTCGTATTGAAGAAACATTGAGTTGAATATTGCTTATAAAACCAATTCTCTTTAGAAAACGTGATTAAAAACAAAGATACAATAAAAAAAGAAAATAAGTCAGAAGTTTATAAGCTAACTTGTGGGCCTTGCCCTAAAGTCTACATTGGTCAAACAGGGAGAACATTTAAAAAACGTATAATAGAACACAAAAATAGTTATGTAAAAACCAAACAGATTAAACATATGCGAACCATGTAACTGTAGAAGGACACAGCATTAATGAAAATTTCAAGGGTTTGCATATAAATAATAAAGGACAAAAATTAACATTATTAGAAAACTTGGAAAAAAACAGATATAAAAAACTAAGATTCATTTTAGATGCTCCCTCTAACTGAATTTGTTTAACCCAATACCACTCCCTATTATCAGTCGCTATTTAAGGACCTGAAGTAGTTTTCATAGTTAGTAGTAAATACTGAATAGCCTGCAGAAGCCTAAGTTAAGGCGAAACATGTTGCTAAATTAATAAATAATTTGTGAAAATCATATACAAGTGTTTTTTTTTTAATTATTGATTTTCATGAAGTATAAAGGTCGAAACTATTCAAAATTATCTGTCTTTAATCAGGCGTAAGGCAACTTTGGGGTTTTTAATTATAATGCATTAATCAGTTCAACCTACTGTTTTTATTTATTTTACAATAAAGTCAAGTATTAGCAATTAGTATTTTTTTGTAAAAGTCGTCTAACCTCGAAGGAATTATGTAATTTGCAAGCAATGCCTTTTTTTTAAGGTGGATTGAAGTTGAATTTGGGCAATATTAATTATATTTAAAACAATTCTACTGATTTAAAACAAAATTATTTACTACCAGTGTAAGGCAATTCTGAAAAAAAATATATATTTAATGAAAGTTACCCTTCATTCGATTTCCAACCGTCGCAGTACCTTTTTCTTGTTTTTTTTTTTAGGTAGAGGGGGTTGAATTTTGATCATGAATAATCTTAGTTTTATTTAAAAATATATAATCAAGCTTTTGGGCATTATTTTAATGTATTTTGGTATTATGATGTACCTGACATTAATTTTCCCGTAACTTTTTCGCGATTAACTTATCACGCCTTTGTTCGAACGGTTTGCGGATCGAAAGATACGAGAAAGTTTCCGTTTGCGTTCTTTCCAGGTAGTTAGTTTAGTTTATGTTTCTATTGTTCCGAACGATTCACTGAACTATAACAATTTTGCAATAGCAAATGTCATCACGTTTGGATTTTTCATAAAGGCTAAACGCCGCAAAAGGCGAATTAAGAAATTACAACCATTTTCATTTACGTGTAACCTTTTCTAATCGTATAAGAGAGCTTTCAACGACGAAAGACTTGTTGCTGGTGTATCTTTAAGGCAGGTGTACAGCTCACAATCAGTGGCGTGACGAGGATACTCGAAGGGAAGAAGCAGGAATTCAAATGATTTCAGGTAATACGAATTAACCTTCAGCACTTAAAGTAATTGCAAACTCTCAAGTTCAATTTTCATCTAAAAAACTCGAGTGGCACTTAAAAAAACGTTTGTAAAAAACTCTTCATGTTACATATTAAACAATCAACGGGATTGTTTTTTCATTACCGAAACGAACACATCTTGAGTCAGTAATTACAAAAAATGTTACGCTACTGTCTGTCTGCATACATGTAGTGACTATTAACCTATCGTTGCCTGCTTGAGTGAAGCCGTCCTTATCTCGACCTAATTTCTTTTCGTTTTTTTCGTATTCAACTAACGAATACGATCACGAAAAGTTTGTTCGATTTCTAAGAGCAAGTCCACTCTTTATTCCGAATTGAAAGAAAGGATTTCGCCTCATTACGTAAACAATTTCAAGCAACCGAGAACATTGTGAACACTGATTGGATCTATTCAATAACAACAAATAAAAGTATTTGAACGTTTCATTATTTTATTGCTTGCCATTGTATTGTAAAACTTACTATTACGTTTACACATGGAGAAAATAGAAAACTAAGTGCGTGTACTTATGTATTATTTATTGATGAAATTTATTTCGCATGCCCAAAGTTTTGCTACATCCAGTAAGAAGTCGTCCAAAAATTAGATCCTTTAATTACATGAACTCAAAAAGGAAGGGAAGGAATTTAACAGAACCTCATAGAAACTCATTTAAAAGGTTTTCGAAAATCTGATTTCTGCAGACGAAGTTAAATTTACTTATTTTTATTTCAATAACAGTAACGTAATTAGAAAAAAACAGTTAGATATAATATGGAAATTAAAAATGGGAGGACTCACCCTAATGGCTACTGATACTATTCACCATTATCTACTGTCTTTGCTGAAAATATTTGTTAAAGATAAGTAAATGAAAAGAACATTAATGGGAGTATCAAAATTATAATAAAACTAATAATATACAGGGTGTTCCAGCTAAAGTTATCAAGAAAATTTTAATCCGGGACATTGATATAAAAAAAACTGAATTAGGTAGATTCACGTTACAAGATAAATAAAATTTAATGGCAATAGCCCAAGCCTAACTATGTACTTAAATAAACCAAATTTTAAAAAATATGTATTAAAAAATGAAAAAAGATATTCGTAAGCTTCAAACTTATGCTTATAAATTAGTACCTTAAGAACGGCCAAAATTAAAAGGTTCTATGTTAACTAGACGTGGTCTGTAGATTTTGATGGTATATCAATCTTTTTGACAGAAATATAAAAGTGACTTTATGAGCGTTTCTGTTTCCTGCTTGAAGAATGATATGTAGGTATCTATATAAAATTAATTAAAAATTTGAAATCATAACTTTCAGATCTTTTCAAATTTATACCATAACATCTTAATGTATTTCAGTCCTACGTCAACTGGAAATTGTCATTATGATCTAGTGATAAATATCAAATTAATAATGCCATTAAAGAAAGTTTTTCATTTATAATAATTAATTTTCAATACATTAATTGATGATTAGTTAAATAAATACTACAGATATCCTCAAGTTAATGAGGAAAAATTAGTTGCTGTTTGTTGTTCCTGACAAGGGCGTGACAACAGCAACAAAAAAAATGTTTCCTCGTTAACTTAAGGTTACCTGTAGTAGGTTTGATTTAATAAATTTATCATTAATTAATGTATATATCAAATTATCTTATCTTAACTTATCACTTATATAATCATTATAATCATTTTTCCTGTATTTTCCCTCCCCCTCTTTCCACATCTCTCCTTTTTTTAAATTGCTTCAATAGGGTCAGATCACTACCATCCGTATTTATTATCCTTCCAAGTTCCTCCCCCTCATTCTCCCCCGTTACTTGTTTTAATACATGTTCCATTGATTCACTCTTCTCTCTACATACTCTACACAATCTCTTACTTTCTTGCATCCAAAACTTATTCTCTTTACACTCATTCCCCATTCTGAATCTAGCTATTATCTCTATACTTTTTCCTTCTCTTAGATATCCTGGCACCTCATCCCCATGCCATTCTACCCATATAAACTCCCTCATACCTTTCGCGTATCTTGATTCCCGTATTTTTCTCAAATCCTCTCCTCTTACTGTTTCATTTCATCTTTTCCCCACCATCCTACTAACATTCAATCCCTTTCCTTTCCACTGCTCGCCTTTTTCTTTACTTATTCACATCCTATTTTTTTTTTCCTATCCCCAATATCTTTTTCATCCATTTCTCTTTTCTTAAATCCCCTTCCGGTAATTCCCCCAATTATTCTTCGTATTTTACTGCCCTCCTTTTTGTATCTTCCACCATTTTCCCAAATTTTGTTTCCCTTCTTAAAATGTAGTCTGGGGTAGGTACTTCTTTCTAAGCGCAACACCCATTTTATATACCTTTTATAAATATTTTCTACTATTCTATACTCTTTCCATCCCCATATATCGACTCCATAAAAAACTATGCTTTTTATTAACATTTTAAATAGTACCACCCTTCTTTTCCAGTTATTTAGGCACAATTTTTGTCCTATTCCCCATATTATCTTCAGCAATGCATTTGCTTTAGCTGCTTGGTTACTTTTTTCAACTACAAAACCATAAAAAATGTCACTAAAATTGTGCTGGAGTAGATAAACAACCAAACAAATAATACAATTTCAGTGTGAGCAAGTATCTTTAATTAAAATTTTTGAAATGCAATAAATAAATGAAGGTGCTGTCATTTCAAAAAGCAAGAATGAAGGCACGAATCGGCGGTGATAATAATTTCCCCCAAAAAGGTCACAGAGATTAGTTTACGTCATCTTTTTAAGTAAGTAGAGTGTCGAAAGCAGCAGGCAAGCAAGCAAATAAACAACGGAGAACAGCATGGCATTTTTATACCAAACGGACGACAATTACTATTGTCTGATGATGGTTGCAACTTTTACTTAAAGCCACATCACATCACATCACATCACATGCTCGAGCCCGAGTTCTCATTCATAAATCATACGACAAATTAATAATAACTGTTAGAGATTGCACGAATGCATAATTCATTCTTTCCAGAAAGTCATTATGCGTGTGTTTGTATTTGTGTGTGTACAGTACAAAACACACGTACAATGTACAATACCTGGTAGATTGTGCGCGCGCGATCTGTGTTAAAAACGTACAAGAAGTTACAATGCGAAGTGGGATGTACAGGAATAAGAAAGCATTATCAGCATTCAGCATCCAAATTAATCGGCCCACGTATATCTTCATTTACATAATGCGAATATAAATAACAAGCGTGGAACAAGGCTGATACATTAAAATAGAAACTTTTTCCATTAAACCCCATAAATCTTTGGATGTCTTGATGCGAATGAATAACTGTCTACGAATACAAACAGTTCATTGAAGTAAAGTGCTATGCCGTAGCATGCGTGCTGAGTTTTTACTTTTGCTGTTTAATTAATTAGTTTTTATTTAACAATACTTCCCACGTGAATATTTGCATGCCCAGCATGGAATAACGTTTTTAAAACGAAAATTAACTTATGCTTCCATAGATGGAATATTAATAAAGCAAGATTAATTTTCCAAAACCCTTCAAGAGAATTTGGAAGCATAATAAGGAAATAGTGTAAGTAAATTATACAAAGCATTCTGAAATATTCAAAAATTTTATTGCATGGGATAGAGGTTATGAAAAAAACAGGCAACTGAATGATATGTGTTACAGTGGTCATCTCTTTCTGTATACCGACCGTCTAGATCATTGCAAAGCATTCGGGAGATCACCGGTTCGATTCCGGGGCCGGCTACTCTGGTCTGTGGTTTCCTTGGATCATTTAGGCAAATGCTGGGGTAATAATATTCCACAGATAGTCTTTCACTTGTCTTCTGTCTTCATTTCGTCCGTTTAATCTTTCTCCCACAAACCACCACCCACCCATTCCCACGATTCCTAAAGGAGACTGAAGAGGGCCTTCTGCCCTACCCTCCGACTGCACCAGAGTGTAGACCGGAGGGACAACCCACTTACCAAAATTGGTGGGAATGAAATACCCAAAATTTTTTTTCTTCTCTATCTTCATATTTCCAAAGAAATATATAGTAATAGATATTAAATTGTAATTTTAACATCTCCCAAATTATTTTCTCTCTTAGGGATTTATCATGTCTTTTATATTATTGATGGACGAATTTGTATTTCGGTTTTCTCTGCTATGGTATATGGTGTTGAGTTATAACTCTTAGTGTTTCTTTAAATGTCTTTTAATTAACAACCCGAGAATACATATTTGCATGCCCAGCAAGAAAAAACATTTTTAAAACGAATATTAACTGAAGCTTATATGGCCAGGATATTAATATAGCGAATCTTTAATTTATCAAAATGAATTGTGATATACATATGTATATACTTGGCATACTTATAACTTTTAGTGTTTATTTTTCACACTATCAAATTTTACGATAAATAGGCTAAAATAATCTTATAAGGATCCATTTTTCTTCTTTAGATTAGATTTTGTATTAGAAATTTGATGGTTGTAATTTTAAGATTCTATTTCTTGAGTTTATTTATACCATAAGGTCTTCCTTCAACCTAAAGGATGCACTGGCTCAACTACAAGTGTCCTACAGGTTTTGATATATACAATTTTTAACAGGTAAATATAAGTGATATTAACAATAATATAAAGAAAACTGTTTTTAAAGTTTCAAAATGTTTATTTTTATAAGTCCACAACGACCGTTTCACCACACTGTGGCTTCATCAATGAATTCTCCATTTATCATAAACCTACATAAACTGATACATTATACATAACGACTCATTTCATCCCTATTCACAGAAATTGGCTTTCTTCTACTTAATGTAACACAGACTCATAAATGTTCCTCTTTCTAAAATCAATTTTGATCTAGAACTAAATAGAATAATTCAAATTGCAGAGAACAATGGTAATAATAAAACAATTGTTATACAATTACTTAATAAAAAACTTCACAGAAAAACCATAAATTCAATATATCCTGTCATAAAATCAAAAACAAACTTTAATACCTTCACATATTTAGGAAATAGTACCTACCTTAAAAATTAGTAAACATTTCAATAATAATTGTATTTCTTTCAAAACTAATAATTCTTTAGGGTCATCAATTAGAAATGATAAAGATAAGTTAGATAATAAACTAAAATCAGGAGTATATAAATTAGAATGTAGCAATTGTAATTCTGTATATATAGGGCAAATTGGTCGAACATTTATAGAAAGGGTTAAAGAACACAAAAAATGTTTTGAATGAAAAAAAGATAATTCGACATATGCCGAACACTTAATTAATAATAATCATAGTTTTAATGAAAAATTCAAAATTTTACACATAGCAAGTAAGAGTCAAAAAATAAACCTATTAGACAGTTTAGAAATTAATAACCACAACAAACTAGGTAATTTATTAAACAACCAACTCGATGTAAATAACTCACCTTTGTTAAATTTACAGTTAAATCCCACCCCATGATTTTGTATCTAGTATATAAGGTTTGAAAAATGTATTATAGTTATTGTATTTCATCCACCTGATGAAGCCACAGGGTGGTGAAACGGTCGTTGTGGACTTAAAAATAAACCTTTTGAAACTTAAAAGACAGTTTTCTTTATATTATTGTTAATATGGAGTTTCAACAAGTAAAGGCTACTACAGTGAATAATTTAAATTAGTGATATTGTATTGCGTTTCTTCTTTTTGAAGTTAAACTGCTACGCAATACCATGCTGTGTCCACACGGAGAAAACAATCATGAAAATATTGCTAGAATTCTAGCAAACATTACTAAAAAATCTGTCAATTATATGGACGACCAGACGCTCAAGGAGATTTTACTAGTAATAACGAAGAATAATACATTACTCTTGAAAAAGGGCTAATCACCCGAAACATATGTAGAGTGATACTCAATAAAATTTGAAACATTTAAAAGCAATTTTATTCTTCGTTATTATTTCAAAAATGTTTCATTAATTTGCAACACAAGAATCGATATCTTTTATTAGATTTTACTAGAATTGTCCAGTCAATCTACGTTCGGTGTTGAGACTGAATTCTAGTAAAATTGACTTGATTAGAAAACATTTTTTACAGTTCTTATCACTAATTTTACTAAACTTTTCTCATTCTAGTATTTTTTTTTTCTTTACGACACGATAAAATAATCGGGAGGTAGAGAAAAAAAGTCTAGACTTATTTAGCTTGATTATTCTAATACTAATTATTAGAAAGAATGAAAACTTGTTTTATACCACCAAGTACATTTTATGAGAATTCTAGTATTATTTACTAGAAAAATTTTACACTCATCAAGTAATAAAAACATGATTATTTTTCTCCGTGTGTTATGTTTCTGTGTTTAATAAATTACGACGAGAATATGAGCATCCTATATAATTTTAATTAGTAGGGTGTAGATTACGGAAGGAAATGACAATATTAACGAAGTGAGCAATGTTGTGGTCATGTTCTCGTTTATCCTCATTTTTTCAAGGAAATGGTAATATGATATTGTTATTTTAACATCTCTCCTGAATAATTGTCTTTCCTTAGGGATTTATAATATTTTTCACGTTATATAAAATTTGTTAGATATGTTACCAGCCAAACCCGATTTCAGGACAAACTAGTTTTGCCTAGGCTAAACTAGTTCTTCCTATACGCGATAGGATTAACTAGTATAGCCTAATACAAACTAATTTGCCCTAAGCCCGATAGGTTAAAACGGTTTAGGCTAGTCTAAACTGATTTTTCCTTATATAAATACGCACACTAGAATAAACTGGTGTAGGTTAGGTTAGGATAGGTTAGGTTCAGTAGGTTCATCCATATTGAAAAAGAGGAAAACTTTATAATATAGTCTAATACGTAAACTTTCAATTTTAGACTGCAGTTATTAACTAAATACGTTATTTAATAATTAATAAGCTATTGGTGGTGTATTTTTGATGAAACATATTTTAAATATAATAAAAAAACAATAAAATGTTTCAACAAATTTATTAAGAAAAATTCTCTTACAATTGTTTCGACAAATCTGTCATTATCAAAGAGAGTAATAAGAAGTATTTTTCTTAATAAATTTGTTGTAACATTTTATTGTTTTTTTTTTATTATATTTAAATACGTTACGCACGGCTAGCAACAAGACGCAAAATGCGTTTAAAACGACGAATGGCGAGCGAGGAGCGGCGCGGGACGTGATTTGGGAACTTCCGCATGTACAAGTCCTGACATGTTTGGTGAATTACTTTCAACTGCTAAATTGGTTTAGACTAGGTATTTTATTCAGTTTATCTATTTATTTTGACTTTCTAGATATACTATAATGTTTACACTAGGCCACACCAGTTTATCCTAGTGTGCGTATTTATATCAGGACAAATCAGTTTGGACTAGCCTAAACTGGTTTATCCTATCGGGCTTAGGACAAAATAATTTCGACTAGGATATATCTACCCGTTAATCCTATCGCGTATGGGAAGAACTAGTTTAGCCTAGGCAACACCAGTTTGCCTGAAATCGGGTTTGGCTGGTAACAGGTATACAAAAATGGTCTTATAAGGAATTCATTTATTTCTTTTTGAATTATATAATTCCAAGAAGTTTATAAAAATTTGAAATTTGAGATTTTCAATTCTATTACCTACTTGAGTTAATTTGTACCACAAGATCATTCTCCTATACAAATTTTCCCAAATTTAAAGGTCCTAGCTCAACTAGAAGTGTCTTGTAGGTTTCGATTTCGATTTTTTTAAGGAATCGAGATAAGAAATCTAATAAGTGCTCATATTCTTCTCTTACTCGTTTTTTAAGGAAACAATAATATCAGATTGTTATTTAACTTTTCTCCTGAATTTCCTCCCTTAGAGATGTATCATATTTCTGCCGAACTTAGCATAAAGTGGTTTATCATAAAATTTGCCAATAATAGATATATTTCCCTCTTTATTTTTTATAAACCTCAAAAAATTCACTAAAGACAACAACAACAACAAACATAAAAAATCAAACGTTAATTAATTACGTAGATACTCATATCATACTGACTATAAAGATTTTACATAACAGGCTATTAGACGATACACGAATATGGTTTGCGGAAAGAAAAAAAAAGTTTAATGCTTTACTAACTCGGCTGACCTTAAAATGTCTTTCCGTTTTGGACTAGTCGTTATTAAAGGCACAAAAAGAGTACAGTTCGTGATAATGGTGTAGATCGGTATCTCCCCTTATTTAATTAAACACAAGTTCTGGATCGATGAACAATCAGAAATTATATTGTGGTCCCAACATGGAATTAAATAATTAATAACGCGACTACTAGATCGTGACGTGCTATGCGGTATTCCGACCGAGTACAAATTCGTGAGGAAGTTGACCGACCACATCACAAAACATTGTGGTATGCTCTATAGGTGTAGAATGTATGGTTAGGTACCTAACAAATTGTGGTTTCTCAAAGTTTTGATATGTGAAGAATTATAACGTTTTTAGAATTGCATTGTCATGTTTGTTATTGAAGGATCTATCCAAGATCCTTCTGACGAAAATGCTTTTCCTGAAGAATTTTTACATTAACATTAAAAAAAAATCCTGACATCACAAGTGACTGTATTAGTTATTAATTATTGAAATCTTGAGCTAGAAGGTACAAATTTAGTATTTTCTCAAGACTTCTTTTACTGATGAGACGCAGCATCCTGACCAATACAGGGTAAGTAACGTGGCGTGACTCGGTTTATAGTGGTTAATTTGCGTATCAGACCTTTCATGCGGAAATTTTTACTGTAAAAAAATATCCTAGTAGTTGCGACACCTGATCTATATTTTAATATATATTTTTAAATTTGAAGCACCACCGGTTATATTGGTAAGATGATACCAGTTTCATTATTTAATATGAAATACAAAAAAAAAAACACTAATAAGGTTCGGTTAGTTTTTTCGAAAAATGTATAGTTTCAAATATCAAAAGACAGTACTTATTCGATGCAGAAAGGTTGGATTTCCACCATTTTCTCTGTAAATTTGAGGTTATGTTGGAAAATATCATCTACAGAAGTTTTAGATTTTTTAATTGTCTACCACTTTTGTACTGAACATTTTCTCCTAGGAGGTGAAATTTAGCCACAAATCGCAAAAAAAAACATTTTCAACCCCTAAACCCTATTTCATCGCTATACTTATTTCGTAAGTTTTTTAGCTACAATCTTAACTATATTTTCCTGCTTTCCTTGCCCGTTATTATTTTTTTTTTTAAGAAGGTATAGGCATCAACGTAGAAGTATATTACAGGAATTTAGTAGAACAGTCTCTTAAAGTACCTTTACTATCCTCTGTAGTAACCTCACCACAGGAGATCTCTTGAATGTTGAATAAGTGGCTAAACTAGAGATATGGGCTGTTATTTGGTCGATCATATTTCTGAAGTACCTACATAGAAGTTAACAATAATACTAATAATGACAAGACAATAAAATAGTTTCCTTTGCATTTACAAGCCCAGCGATTTCCGCACCACGCTGTTTTTCCCATAGTTCCTATTACCTCTCCTTGGGCTAACTAAACTACGATACAGTTCAAGTGCATAGAATATTGCTATATCTAGGCAACTCTATTTTGTGCCTCATGTAACATTTTTGAATACTACCCTTATTATACCTAGAACGATTATCAAGTTCTGTACTGGCTTGCTAACTACTTTATTAGTCGTTTTAACACTTTGTACAAAATAAACATCTTTTGGTTAAGAATTTTCTTTTTTTACAAACTAATTCAGTGAGATATAAAATTTAACTTAGACGGTCATAAATAATGTTCTATGGTTTTAGTCTGTTACCATTGTTAACTTTTAAATTTATAATACCCTCCGGATTCTACTATATTTCTGAGGTAAACATGAACTGCTCGAATAAAAATGCCTTAACGCTTGGTTTTTAAGAAAATTCCATAGCGGTAAAGTTCGTCGACAGAATATGTTCGCGAAGTCTGTTTGGTTATTTTTAAAAAAAATTGAACGCCATGGAATTTAAAAGAAACTGTGAATATCAATGCCCAAATCAGTGCACGATCTGTGCTATGCTTGATGAATGATTATCTGTAGTATTTCCTACTAGAAGAAGAATTTGGGGATGATGAATACATGTTGCTATTGCAGCTAATGAAAAATGAAGAACCTGACAACATTTTTACAGCAAACAAATCTGCAACTTACTTTTGACACCATATTTCCTTTTACTAAAGCACTAGCTATGCCCGCGACTTCGTCCGCGTGACTTTCGGCTTCTTCTATATTTTTATTTTCTGGGCCATAAGCCTTTTTGCCGACGTCATTACGCACAAAAACTTTCATTCCTTATTTTTACCCCCTTTAGAGTAAAATTTTTACAAACTTTAAATGTCGTATTTATATCTAATCAAAGGCCTAAAAAATAAGTTTCAAGCCTCTAGCTTTATATCTTCTTATGTATCTCTGTACCAAATTCTCATTTAAATCGGTACAGTAGTTTGGACGTGATTGCGTAACACACAGACAGACAGAGTTACTTTCGCATTTATAATATTATAGATTAATATAATTTAATTATAGTTTAAAATAGTTTATATAGCTTAGTTAACAACTACTAAATGATCTAAATAAACAAAACCTCTATAACTTTTTACACTTAATATTTTAATTTTCTGGGCCGTAAGCTTTTTGGACGACGTCATTACACAAAAACTTTCATCGGCTAATTTTATCTCCTTTAGGGTAAAATTTTTACAAACATTGAATGTCGTATTTATTTATATCTAATCAAAAGTATAAAAAATATGTTTCAAGATTCTGTCTTTAACAATTACGGAATTTCCGCACAAACTTTCCTATTTCAACCCCTTACAACCCTTTTTTGCATTAAAAAGTAGCCTATTTCCTTTCTCAGGCTCTAGACTATCTCTGTACCAAATTTTATTTAAATCGGTTCAGTAAATTTTAGGCGAGATTGTGTAGCATACAGACAGAGTTACTTTAGCATTTATAATATTCCGCGAATTCATTTTCATCGATTTTCCCATGGGAATAAGATATTTTCCCGCAGTAAAACGTAGCCTATGTGTTAATCCAGGGTGTCAGCTAACTCCATACCAAATTTAATTAAAATCGCTCCAGCCGTTTAGACGTGAAGAAGTAACAAACATACACACTCACACACTCAAAAACTTTCGCCTTTATAATATTAGTGTGATTAATTCGATGGAAAATTGCAATTACTGGTAATGTTAATTGGGCATTTTTATCCACACGTCTGACAAATTACAGCCAAGAACTGGACACAAAACGACAGTGATATTGCGTTGAAACCAAATTTATTTGGTAACAGCGCATTCCGTTGGAACTAGACGCACGAAAAATTGAAAAAAAGGAACGGTTATGAAAATAAGCGATATTCGTCAGTCTGACTGAAAAATTCACGCTGCGTGATGTCACAAAGCTGCGCCCCATTTTGCGCCGGGCCTTATTAAAGTGAAAAAGAAGTCTAAAAATGTAGGTTACGTGTTAAACGCCTGTGTATACGACATCTAGATAGGTACATTAAACAATATTTTAGTTTTCTTTATTTCTGGGACAATTATAGTACTTGTAGTTGTACCTAGCAGAAAAGTGCGCGTAACAAATGACGGTAATTTAATTCCATTACCTATTTGGCCTAAACGAAACGAAAAAAGAAAAAAACTAACGGCAATTGCTTTTATCCCACCGAATTTTAGGTGTGCTGTGAGCTTTGTATGTAAATAACACTTGTAATCTCGACAGAGTATCTACTTCCAAATCACGCTTTTGTATAACAAATATAAATCCGAGGGTTTCACAAGTTCAGGTACCACGTCTAGATAAAATAGAAATTTATTGGACTGAGCGCGAGCAGATTGTTCTCTCCTGCTTGCTCTTTCCGTACAAAACAAAATAAATAAAACGGTTGTTACGTGAACAATGTGAAAAGCACGATGTCTTCTTCAATACTCACAGATAATGGAGTTGTAGTAGACTGCTTGTTAGTTCAATACAATAGAGTTGCATATAAATAGAGTTATCCTTGAAAGCTTACCTGAAAATAAAGAGAAAAATACGTTAGTCAATCCACATCACCACATTTTAATGTATTACGTATTAATGAATCAATTAAAAGTATTCTATTTAACAGTTAATGCTTTCTATGGTTTTCTTTATAGAAATTTTACTTCTTTCTTTTTTTTTTTAATTTTAACTAATTGTACGTGCCTACTAGTCGAAGCCATGATTCTCACAAAAACAAATGTTTTAGTATAAAACTTGAGCAGAGTTTAAATCTTTGTACCTAGGTCATGCCAAAAAGTATATATTGGTTAGACTAACAGGAACTTCAAAAAACGTATATTAGAGCATAAAAATGGGTACATAAAAAATAAGTCAGATTCCACTATTGCAAATCACGTTACAGAAGAAGATCATCAATTCAATAACAACCTGAAAATTTTGCATTTAAATAATAAAGGATATAGGTAAATTAACACTACTAGAAAATTTAGAAATAAATAAAAACGAGATACAGTATATTTTGTTTATAACGACGATGAAAGGACCATTAAATTCCGTCGCTATATCCGGAAGTCGCTTTATAAAAAGAAAGAGAGAAATAATGAAAGAAGGGCATTAGGCAAGAAAAGTATCCAGTAACTGATTCTTAGATTTGACTTTATCAACCTTAACATTTATAAACAATTACTACAACTACTGACTATCTGTAAATGTACATAAAAGATAAAAAAGTTTTGAGTTTAGACTCGATCGCGATCATTATGAGATTTCAAGCATCTTGTAATTAATAGTTCATTAAAATTAGTCGCTAAAACCTAAATCGACGTTACGTTCGAAGTTTTTACAGCCAAATTTTCTTCTTAAATTACTCTTTAAATTCAAGGGACTTATGTGTTATGTCGTTATAACCAAAAGGTCGTTACGACCGAAGTCTTTACAAATGAAATCAACTGAACAAACATAATGTAATAATTTCCCACCCTTAAATTTATTTTGACCATCCACCGTCTTTATTGGTAAATTATTTAAACACCTATTTGTATATTTAGCAGTAGTTACTCTCGTCTGAAGAAGCCAAAGTTGGCGAAATATATGTAACGATACAGTTTTTTGAATTTAGTTTTACTTGTTAATATTGATTTTCATCAAGTAAAGGTTGAAACTATTCAAAACTTGAAAATCTACTTTTACTCATTTTAGGCCTTATAAGTAAGTACTGCACTTCAAGCCTTTTTCTGAATAACTATTAGCTAGAAATTTGTGAATAAATTATTACTTTATAAAAAAAAACGCATTGCAATTTGCATTACAACTAAGGACTTCAAAGTAATTGAAATTCTTTCAAAGTACTTGAAATTGCTTTGTAAATAATTTTTAAAAGTAGGATAACAAGTATATAATTGGGTTTCCATTATCTTGCCTTTTTTTCTAGAACTTCAATGGTCTTTTGATGTGCTTGAAACTCTCTTAAGTTACTTCCATTTTCCTCTGAAGAAGCTCGCCACTCGTGCTAGCGAAACGTCAGGAAGCAATTTTAACCGACGACGACCTTTACACCCGAGGAAGGACAACACCAGTTCATCAACTGGCCGCGAAAGCCTTAATCAATTTGTCTCTTAAGTTAATTCAAACCCTCATAATATACATATTATATGAAGCCCCTTTTACAAGTGGTGAGGGCTTAAGTAATTAATTTTCTATGCAAAGTTATTGGATTTCAAGTGTAATTGAAGAATTGGAGAATTAAAGTGCCTTCGGTAAAGGCTGTAGCTTCAGGGATTGAATCCTTTTTTTTATGATAGTCAAGTAAAAATACTTTTGAGATCAGAATTTTGTTTTTAAAGAAAGTCGTCCCAAATTATGAATTTCCTCGCTCCTTCGGCAAAGGGCTAAAAATAAATTGGAATGTACTTTCTTTAGCAATTTTCTGAAAAACGGTAAAAGCCATCATAAAATCTCTTGGTTAAAAATTCTATTGTATTATAATCTACATAAAAAAGGTTCGAATGTAATACATTAATGTTGCAAAGGTCGCAAATTTTGTGTAGTATGACTGTTAAATACGTAAACGTAAACCTCGTATGATGTCATTAACATTAATAGTGTATCATATTGGTATGGCATCAATAATCAAACGTTTTTTCTTTTATTTTACGGATATTCATTATATGTGCATAGCAATCAAAATTAATTTACACTGTCTACTGTGAATAATTTCACAATTTGGTTTCATTGTCCGGAATACAGAAGAAGTACATGGAGTTAAAAAATTTGAAGTGTCAATCATTGTAAAGTGTTAACATTACAATAATTAAAGCTTGGCTGTGTTGTGATTTATTCGTTTCATTGAAATTGATTTTCGATCATAACAGCCAACCAACCAACCAAGATCGATGGTCGCCAGCTTCATTATACTGCTTACCAGGTAGACGTACGCACAGCTATCTCGATACGTCAGACACCTATTAATTATCTTTTAGAGTCAATTAACGTTCAGTAATTTTGCAGCATTTGGATAGTGATTAATTAGAATCGGTTTGTTCTTGTAGCGAGATTATATCTGAAATGAGACAATCTACCTTCGCTTAGGTTGCGCTTGTCTTTAAACCTAAACCACTATTAATTTATAATTATTTCCCTTATATGGTCAAGAAGGAAAATATTACGTACCTTGTACCAGGTATGCGGCGATACCGCTTATTAGTTTGTTTTGTAAATTACAGAAAAAAAAGTGTAATTGGCCGTGGAAGTTCATTAATAAAGAATATTAAATTGTAATGAACTTGAATTAATTTCGTTCAAATATGGTAATTTTTGATGTGGATATTTATTAAATCTACTTTTTCTTTTAGGATTTCTTGAATTTAGTCTAATTTATATTTTCTACTATAATTTTAATACCTACTATATTTAAAATCATTTAAACCCATAAAAAATCCTTACCTAACTTCAGCACAGAAATTTTTTATCAGCTACATTTTTCAATTCCTTAGTAAACGTTTACACTTTATTTTTTATTGATTGATTTGGCCAATTGATTAAAACGTTTAGAGGCTTTAAAACCTTCTGACACCATTATGTACATACGTAAGACAACTGACTTTAAATTGCATTGTAAAATAATAATTTATGTAGATCAGAGCTCATAATCCCTAGTTCGACACTGGTCACTCGTTCACCAGTCTTTAATTATAGGAAAAGGATTGTGTTGCCCTTGTTATTGTAATTGTGTGGGTGTAATCGCCACATCTGCATGTTCTCATAAGAGTAATTTGTCCGTGACCGTATTGCTTCAAACCTAATTAATACACATAACTGACAATTGCATGTATGAACAAACCTATCTGTGTATTGAATAGATACCAGTATGTAAGTTTATTACATGTAGCAATCATTTTGTATGAAATTTGATATGTCCTTATAATTTATTGCATGCTCTGTCTATGTATTTATTATAAACCAAGAGGAAGTACCTGTGGGTAAAGAATAAAATGAAAGGATAAGTATGAGGGATCATAACATAAGAAAAATAGTTCTAATAACTAATGGATGAAAAATGAAACAAAACAAAAGTACACACAGTAGCATTCTGCCCGTTGAATGATTACCACGATTATCTTTTCGTTTGGTCCTACCTATCGTGCCTATGTTCAGTAAGTAGGTATAATGGGGCCATTCATTAATTTCCTCTAAGGATAATTTTTTAAACCACAAAACATTCTAAAGATTTTTGAACCTCTTGCATATTATTCGTAGAAGTGCTAGATGTTAGAAGAACAATTTTCTGAATTATTTTCTAAAATTACTTAGACGTTTCTAATACCTACTAGAACTAAGGACAAAATTTTAAACAATCTTAGTTGTTGTTGTTCAAAGTAAGTAATAGAATCTAAATACCTTATTAAATGATTTGAGTTTGATGTAAACTTCCACGACTGTCGTCTGATGAAACTGAATTTCCAGATTATAACCGTGTCTTTTTGATGAAATCCCCATGGCGGACCATGGTGACGTCAATAGTGTTCGACGTTTCGTCTCCCATCGCTAAGGACATTTTCAGGAACTTCACGTTGTTGATGCAAGGTCTCCACCGCTAGTGCTGAACTAGCACTATTGACGTCACCATGGTCCGCCATGGGGATTTCATCAAAAAGACACGGTTATAATCTGGAAATTCAGTTTTATCAGATAATTTGAGTCTTCGTACAAAAAATTAACTAATACAACTAACTAATAAAAAAATACAACCTTTCTTTAAAGCTTTTATTTCAAATTTCCGTCACTATTGCAGAACCTACTCCCAGGTGAATTTTGTCTCGTATTAAAATACTAAAAATAAAAATATAAATACTTTTAACAACCTTCTCTCCAAAGCAAGGTCATATAGTGATTTCGTAAACCCCTGCCCCTAATATGACGTAATATGAAATAGAATAAAACGTAGAGTAAGCATGTGTACTGGTCGACGAGGGTTCCCGCCCCCCGCCCCCAAAAAATTAAATATTACACTATAACTCCATATAAGTTCCAAAAAAAAAAGTTGAATACATTCTGATATTTCTCATAGTCAAAACGAATCTAGTCACATTAAAAAATAAAAATACCGGCCAAGTGCGAGTCGAACTCGCGCACCGAGGGTTCCGTACAAACCTGTATATATGTGATGTAACTAAAAATTTAAGGTTTTCGGAATTTTTTCCTTTATATGTACTATAAAACATTGCTTCATGCCAAATTTTAAGATTCTAAATCGACTAGAAGTACCCTTTAGGTTTTGATTCCCTTGCGAGTAGTTGCGAGTTTGAAAATATGCGGCTTAAATTGCTGTTTCTTTTGATTGCGTTGACATAGAAGTTTGATTTTGTTACAGCTTAAAGGTATTATAGACCTGAGTATTTGATATGAATTTCAATTTAATACCACTACGCGTTCATGAGGAAAGGGGTAGTAGCTTTAAAATTATTAAAAATATTTTTATTATATGATGTAAGTAACTAAAAATTTACGGTTTTCGCAATTTTTCCTTTATCTGTGCTATAAGACGTTGCGTCGTACCAAGTTTCAGGATTCTGAGTTCACGGGAAGTACCCTGTAGGTTTTGATTCGAAAATTTGCGGAAATTTGCGGCATAAACGGCTGTATCTTTTGATTGCGTTGGCTTAGAAGTTTGATTTTTTCACAGCGCCAAGGGACAATGGACCTCTGAGTATTTGGTATAAATTTTAGCTTGATACCTCTACGCGTTCCTGAGAAAAAGGGTCTTGACAGACGGACGGACGGACAACGAAGTGATCCTATAAGGGTTCCGCTTTTTCCTTTTGAGGTGCGGAACCCTCAAAAGTAAACGGTTTTAAATTCTTAATGAATCAAGCAATAGTCGTAAATCACAATCCTATCCATACCTTCATTATATAGAATATTTTTATCTCAAACATAAAATACACCCTTCAAAAGTCTATTTAGAAACAACGACTTTACAAATTATTAATACTATTTATATAGAAGAGTAAATAACTAAAGTGGAGGTATACAGTGAGATTTAGTAATGTAGTAATTGTTTATTAAGAAGTACATTTTTATGTTTATTTTTGTTTATTTTCATGCTCTCGAGAAAATTAAGTTTATACCTTTTTTTTACTTTCGGTATGCAGAATTGTAAATTCAGTATTAAAAATATATTTTTCTGATTAAATGTGATGCGAAATGGAAATAATTTTTTAGTTACCTATTTATACTTCATATTTTCGTTTTTTAAATGATCTCCCTGTTTGACCCACATTTTAATTTATTTACTCTTGACTTTCTGTTTTTAGATGTTTTATTTTTGTTTTTTTTTATATTTTTAGCTAACGTATTAGGTACTAGTTTACTAATAGAATCAGTTAATTGTATATATTTTATAATTGAATCTATTTACGAAATACGTCGTTGCCACTATATAACTGAGACAATATAAATAGCAGCGAGAGTCTTAATATTTTTTTGAAATAAAATGGAAATAATTTAACTCAATTCCCTTCAACTGAATTAACATACATATGTCATTTGCTTTGACGTTTCGCAAGATTTGTTAGATTTCGTTATGTATTCAAATCTATCCAGAGCTTATTATAAAAAAAATATTGTTCTTTTTAGATATTATGCATATTTACCAACGCTTAACTTATTATAATTGTGCAGCATTTATTTCTGGCTTTGCACAATTATTTATCAATTGTATTTACATTTTGTAGAATTGAATTTGAATTTACAAATGTTGATCGATAGGTACAGTTTGGAAATATAACTACATGTAATCTTAGACTTTATAGTGTATATATAGAGAGAGGATTATGAGGGACCATTGAATGTGGACTCTTAAAACTATTTTTATTCAGTTGAAAACAGCAATTTACAACATTTAGGATGGTTTTGTGGATACTAGGAACAGAATGAGCGATTATAGTACGAAAAATTGTGTCGTATACCATCAAAAAGACTACGGTTTGGCTCTATTTTGACAGTTAACATATTATAAAATATACTTCATACGAGATGATCAAAGAAGCGACATGTGCGAGAAAAAGCCTATAAGAGTTGGGAGTTTGGCCACACCCACTTTCTCGACGATTTACAACACACAATATTTTGATGCTTCACATTAGGCGCTCATCTAACATCTTACGTCTTTTAGAACACGCAGTAGATTATAGTTATTGCACTAAAAATTCGTTGGAGTGTGCTCATAATAGGTAGTAACAAAAGTAGTTGCAAAATGTTTCCCGACTGAGCTGGTCGTTTCTCATTAATACACTTTTAGCGTGACGTAATCCGTGTTGTGTCGTGTACTGTATGTACCTAATACATGGGTGCACAACACTCGCATACACAGGTACGTTGTCAGTCATATGAAAAAATATCGAAAATAATTGCATAACCTTGCAATTCCGAAGTGACAAGACGAATAGCAAACTTTTACCGCGCTCTCAATGTTAATTTCCCTTTGGTAATTGTGGCTATTAATATACTTGCACATTTTCTATGCGTGGGTGCCACACATTTATGCAACCGACCCAACGAACACTCTGAATTAATAACCCAACAGTTGTTAAAACTATCTGCATATAAACCAGTGGCAGCTTATACTGTGACTATATTAGGAATTGTAATATTCTCAAATACTTTTTCATCACTAGAAATGGATAAAAATGTTTTAAAAAATCTAAACGAGCAAAACTTCTCAAAATAGTTCTGTTGTATGCCTTGTACAACCCAGACTACAGTTACCTTTTCTATATAACTGTAAATTTTTTATCCTATCGCATGTAGCTAACTCATTTACAATGTTATGGAATGTTCCTGAATGTTCCCGGAAAGTTTCATTTCGCTCGCTGGACAATTTAGGCCCGTGGGCTTCTCCAACGTTATGAAAAGTGCCGCCGTATCGATCGCCACATCATAAAACTATGTACCCTCGTGTGAATATTTTTGATATTTTCTGTTCACAAAATCAATAACATACAAATAATTTAATACATGTAATGCAAACCTGTGAATGAGAATTGCCACTGACACTTATCTCTAGCACTTACAATGTATGCGACATCGATGATTATTTGTCTTGAGCTTCCTACCAGAGGGGATTTACGATAAACTTAATAAATAGCTCGTTTTGTCGACATGACTGCGAATGTGCGTTTAAAATTTAAATCTGAATATTTAATAGTCATGTGCAAGTAATCATTTGTAGAAGCGATTTCACAATCAGCTTTTCGTATTCGTCACTCATCATTCAAGTTTGCATGAAGTTTGTTTGCTTTTACAACTTCTACAAAAGATTAATACCAGCGAAATAATTGAACTAACTTTTAGCAAATCTATCTTACAACATTTACGGTGGTTTTATTCTTATTTAATTTTTTTTTTAGTTCACTACTACTCAGTACAGTATAGTAAGTATTAGTAGATAGCGAATACATCTAAAAAATTATTAGATAGCGCGTACCCACTGAAACTTCAGGGATTACATGGGGGAATGTATAGTTATATATATAATTAGTATCTAAGAATAATTTAGAATATATTATTAAATCTACTACAGAAAAAATCTGATCAATTGTTCGGATCTTGGATATTACAGACGCTAGAAGTGTAGCTCTCCCTACTACAAATGTTAAAATTAACGACTGAACGGAGCATTGATCTGCTTTTGCCCACATGAGCTGTGGCGTACGACGGGTGTGCACGACACACAATCTTTTAGCCACTGATTTGTTAGTTTCGTTTTTTGTTTAAAAATTCAAGGGAATACCAATGTTAACATATTGTCATTAGAGTGCCGCCACTAGATCTACTACTTCTTTAATCATTTTTAGGAATATCAAACGATAAATTTTCAAAATTTTACGCATGACCGCACAATATTGGTCTACTTTTGTGTACGAACGGTTGTATGTGATGACCGCATAAGTATGTATGTGCGATACAATTTGCTTCCCAAGAAGCAAATATGTGGTAATAAAATTCAAGGATACATTTTAATAATCCGTAACCTAAGACCGGCAAGCCGGCCTTGGCCTTTGTACATTTCACAGAATGTCGAGCAAAATGCACTCAATTATTACCGAGGCACGAAAAGTTTTTAGATTATCTCTGTTGCGGTTCGTGATTTTAAAATAGATCAGACAGACGAAAAGGTTGATTCGAAAGATTAATAACAAATATACATCGCAGTATAAGCTGTTGTTGTTGTTGTCGTTTTTTTTTTATGTATTGTGGTTATCCACTTACTTTCCATGTCAGGAAACAAACGAAATATTAAATGTGAACAACATGCAGAACAATTTATACACATGCGATGTTGACAAGCTCCTATCTAGATTATTTGATCATATTTCCTTATTATTAAACCCATAAGTTGTTATAATTATTCGTGCAAGTATGTTATTAATTTAAAAGATAAAGACGTCATGTGGTGGGCGGAAAAAAAATAAATTAATAATAAATATTACAAGAAAAAAACTAGATACTTTAACACAAATTAACAGTGGAAAAAATTAGAACAATTTCCACAGCAAAGCCTATGAGTACATAGTTAAGAGTTGAAGGACAAAGACAATCCTAAAAGAAAAATTATTCATGTTACTTAATTGTTAGATACTTGGGCCCATAATTTTTGGAAAATATAAAAGACCATAGATAGTTGAGAATGAAGACATACATATTAGGCACGTAATTTAGGAAACATTTTCAGTTGTACAATGGTTGCAAAAAAGCTATTCATTTATAAGCTGAAATCTGAATTTTTCTACATTCATATCCGGATTTGATTCTGTCGAATTTCTTATTTATCTGAAAAAGGATATCAAAGGCATTATGGGGTTGTTATATTATCAATAATGGGCAGTTAGCAGCTTTGGCCAATGAATTTCGTCAATAGTCAGTAGCGTAATACAACAATTTATGGGCGTTATTTCAGCTTTTTAATTGGGGTGGTAACGGTTATCGGGAGTCTAGGAAGATTGGAATTGGGGAAAGTTTTAGGTAAGTTATTAAGTTTTTGAACTTTTTCTAAATACTCTAAAACACTTGTCCCTCTTGGGAGATATTTCAATTATGTCTGCAAAGTTTTATAATTAAAAAAATGTGATCCATCACGGGACGCTTGGCAGATGTGAAACTCAATGTTTTGAATCAGTGATATCAGTAATAGTTACATTCGACGTTGCCTCTGACAGCAATACTGTGTTAATTGGTCGAGGATAACTGAAGTATGTTACAAAAGTATTGGACATAACATTATCAAGACAACTAATAAATACAGCATCTATTGTTGTTCCATATCTGGTAGTAGGTTCTCTTGGATTGTTGTTAATTTGCAATTGAAATTCTTTTTGGAGGAACGTCATTAATGGCATTGATACATCTTTAGCAAAATTTACATTGAAATCTCCAGCTAAAATCGATGGTAGTTTATCTTTATTGGTTTTAAAAATTATTATTGAACCTCTGTGACTGTACGGAAATAATTTCTCATGTAAAAATGAATTATCATTAATTTTTTTATTAGGTGAAATGTACCTACACAACAATCATAAATTAATTCACTTCCATCTTCTAGTTTACTATAACAAACGACACCGTCGAACTGAGTAGGAAGACAATCGCACAAGAGCTTGCGCATGGCGAGGCTTCGCCACGGCATGACTCGGCACGCTCGCCACGTTCGCCACACTCGCCACGCCAACAGTCCGCTTTACCCGCGGCAACAGATGTTTCACATTAAAAATTATCTTATTATTCCTACTAGGCCAAGGTGAGAACATCGATGTAAAAATTGAGACAAGTTCGAGAGAATCACCTAGAGAATATTCGGGATCAAGAAATTTTGTCAAGAATCTCGACTTCTTTAGGATCTATTAAACGTTAGTATATAAACAAGCAATTTTCTAACAAAAATCTTGGCATTTAGAGATACGTTTCCCTTTATTTAATGTCTAAAACAATTATTAAATATTCGCCCCAGTTTAGACATGAGCAATGGTGTAATCAGTTTCGACTGGGTAATTAGCTTTACCTATGAGTTATGTTCCTCGTTAAGTTTCTATTATCATTACAGGATTGTTTGTTTCAACGTTAAGGTTCTTGATTTGGCGAACACCTAGTGTTCACAAATAACGACCGATTGATGTCTCTGGTCTCGATGGGGGCAGTTTTTCTTTTCGAACCAAGCCCAAAAAGTTACAGCACTGCAAAGTTTTATGTTAAATACATATTCGAACAAGAAGAATAATAATTGCTACAGGAAAGTTCAGTTTTATTGACCCTTCTTCATTTCCACAAATTTTTGTTTACTTATACTTGACTTTGCGTTTTGCATTGGTTTGACTACCTGCCGAATAACTTATGACTGGCAATAGTACCTATCCATACTATGAAAAATCGTGCGGAACTTGCGGTAGTTACGGTAGCTTATGCCTAATAATAAGACAGTTAGTTAGCCATCGAGTCGGCCAGCCGACCGACCAGGTCAGTTAAACATATGACCGTCGGGATCACCTGAAGAGCAGTGCAGTAAGCAACCAATGGCGTGATGGGTGACGACTTTGTCGATGCAGCTCAACCAGGTCGATCTTCTTCTTTTACCTACCAGTCTACCTCTGCTACGTATACGGGTGATGATATGGAGCCACAGCCACAGCGGCTACCAACTCGTGCTTTTAATAGCTAAGAGATTTTCCGCATTCCGGCAAAGTGTGCTGCACTTTACGGTTTGGTGAAGCTCAAACACCGCGCCAAGATCACGCCTCATATTGCGAATATGCGAACTAAACGTATTATAAACTGATTGGATTTCATTGTTTGTTCGTTCTGCAGAAATAAATTTGAAATGCACGATAACACTCCGTTTATAAAAGACATCCAAATAAAATTAGATACATTGACATATTTTATCTATTTTTTTTTATATTATTACTAGCAGCAATACCCGGCGTTGCCCGGGTAAGAATATATTGCACGGTTGATGGAACATTCTAGAATATTCGCGAATTTAGAACTATCCAGAACATCTCATAATGATTCAAAACATTCTCTAACTTTTTTTAACATTCTGAAACATTCTTGAATGATCTTAAAGATTCTGGAACATTCTTGAACATTGCCAAATCATTCTGAAATGTCATAATAAAACGTTCTTTTACGTCTTAGAACATATTTGAACTGCCTGTAACATTCTAAAAAAATCTGCTTCATTCTCATCCCCCTCCGTGCTGTTTGCTGGGTAAGTAGTGACATCAGTAGATGCCTGGCGCGAATGACTAATCGATTGATAATAATTGATCAGTTGTCGACCACTGAGAGTTGAAGATTATTACAGTACTATTATCACTATTAAAAAATGGGGGTTGGTGGTAGAAGGATGAAAATTAAGGGTTATATGTATATTTTAATGCTAAATCATAAAAAAATTAAAAAAAATTGTCCCAAAAATAAAAAGTGAGGGGTGGGCAACTCTTATCACTTAGGAATATTAAAAATAGATAGTGGCCGATTCTCAGACATACTGAATATGCATATAAAATTTCATTAAAATTGGTCAAGCCGTTTCGGAGGAGTATGGTAACTAACATCATGACACAAGAATTTTATATAGGTACCTACACAGAAAAAAAAAAAACTATTTTAAAACAAGAAAATATATTGCTTTGAAGATATTTACTCATTTTAAATAAATAAATACTTCTTTTTAGTATTTTGCTTTGTGTTAAGAAAACAAGAATATTTCCTTCAACATTTTTATTTACTTACTGCAATTGATTTAAAGAAAGAATTTTTGTTTTGAAACAAATTTATACAGGTTTCGATCGAAGACTAACTCTGTTCTTAAAACAAGTCAAGGAACTACTTGGAATGAAAATGTTTCTTTTGCTACAACTTTTTGAATGGTTTAAACAAAAACTAATTTCTTAATTTTAAGACATTTCTGTTTTGAAACAAATAAATATTAATTCTATTCAAGTAGCCGAAAACTGGATTGGATAAAGCACTTCTTCGAAACAAAACAGTTCTGCTTTCGATAAAGCATTATCATTTCATTTTAAAGAACATTTTATTTAGTACAAATATGTGACGCTTTGATGAGCTCCATATTTGTCTCCCGTTTCGATTTTCAATATATTGCGTCATACGTTAATGAACTATCAGTGTAAAGTGAGTTGTTGGTGCACAATAAAATTTTCTGAAAAAGCAGGGGTATATTTTTATAATAAAATGGAAGAATTTTTAAATAAAATTGGCTTTGGAGAATTTGGAGAAGCATTGGCAAGTAAGTACCCATTAAAATACTTAATTTTTACGAATTTATTTATTAATTATATTTAAAATAGAAGTATGAAATAATGCAAAATTTTGCATGGTAAATATGTAATAGAGCCGCAATATTAAAATTAAGTTTTTAATTCATTCTGTATCACGTTATCTGCTGTATATAGGTACATAAATATCTACAAATCAATTTTATCCACAACGAATCCTCAACGAAGTAGTAATAAAATACAACTGTTTTTTAAATAGCAGTAGGTATCTACAGTTTAGCAAAATTTGTAAGCGCGCTTTCTCTCGATAAAGAAAAAATGGCTAATACCTACTGCTATTTGAAAATCGTTTATTGTGGATTGTATATGTATAGAAAAGGTTATCTATAATAGAAAATTTACACTTTTAGCAAGTCGATTGTTTGATCGATAAACCAAGAATTCTAGTTTTGATTTTAAATTAAAAACAATAATTTATATTACAGCTACTGGAATCATTTGGACTAAACAACTTCTTATCAAAATGGCAAACTTGAGCAATCACTACGTTACATTAAAGAGCTTATATAAGGTCGAATCAGTAAATGGAAGTAAAGTTCTTATCATGGATAAAAATAAAAAGACGCATTTTCCAGTCATGATGCATACACTCCCTACTGATGAATCATACGTAACACTAAAATGTCTTAAGCAATTTTTTTTAGTTCCTTTCATACTATTGTTCATGTGTGTATCGTTGTCCTTTTTATTATTTTATGTTCAATAAAGATATGTTACAATAATCACATCTTATTTATATACCATTCCATTGATTTGTAAAATTGCTTTATTATTAAAAATAAAAAATTAAGAAAAAATTAAATTTTCAAACAAATTTTTGTTATTTTAGTATGAAAATGTTTCATGTTTAATACAAAAATATACCGCTTTCAACTCAAATATTAATCGAGTTTATTATGAAGAAGTACCATCTTAAATGGAAACATCCGTTTCTTGTGTTGAAGAAAAATAGTATTTTTCCAAGCCCGCAAATCTTATTTTAAGAAAACGAAATTGTTGAAATCAGTAGATAAATATTCTGTTTAAAGCAACGAAGAAATATTATGGTCTTCGTAAGTAAACTCTTTTTCGCTTCAAACGTTGCTGTATTTAACTGAAAGTATATATTCTTAAATGAAACGCAGCATTTGATTACCATTAAAACTTTTAAACTCTTTATTCAAGAAAATATTTATTTGCGTATATATGAAACAAAGATTTTCTTGAATGAAGTGTTATTTATTCACATTAAATATACTCTTTTTTCCGTGTATTAGATAAAAAATACCTTAAAGGTTACCTCCTTAAAAACCCACACGTATTAAGACCCACTTAGCCGTCTTAGAGCCAAAATTTAAAAGGTAAATTTTTGGTGTAGCAGGACGAATGGCGTCCTACCTTCTGTTGGACACCAACATAATTTTGTACAGCTAGTTTTCGATGTTTCCTATAATTAAATTCGACATATTCCTTTTTAAAAAACTTTAATAATTAAAGAATAGAAACTTGTTCACAAGTAAATACTTATTTATGTATGACTTAATAGTAAACTACATTAACTTGGGATTATAACGTATAAAAAAAGAGAAGTGAATTGAAACTGAATGATAACTGAATGAAGATAACTGATCTAATTGAATACTGTAATAAATACGTTGAATAAATAAATACGGTGTTAAATGTGTTATTAAATTTATTAAATATTTCTCTTACAGTATTGTTTTGGTCTCTCGACCATTCTCAAGGAGTTATCTATAATTCGAAACTAAATAAAAAATGCGCATTTTTATACATAATATTGAAATCTTCTTCAACATACTACATTAATTAAATAAAAGTAAAAAATTAGATTTATTAAGATAAAAACAAAAATCACTAATGAACAGACTGATGGATACCATAGTCCTATATTTACAGAAATAATATAAATATATATATTAACAATAAGTAAAACTCCCCAACCTGTGTGTCTCCTCCCCAAGGTTATGTATAAGAATCTACATTTTTGATTTAGTTTCGAATAGATATTTCTTTAAGAATGATCGAGAGACAGAAAAAATGTATGTGAAATTTTTAATAAATTTAGTTAAATATTTAAAACCGAATTTATTTATTCATCGTATTAATCATGCTTTTCAATTACCCCACCACTGATACTATTTTTACTGTAAGAAATAATGAATATTTAAAAGTGAAAATGCACAAAGAGGGGTAAAAATACAAAAAAGAAAATATTAATGGGTCCTTTCTATTCCACCTAACCCCACCTTGAATTTACCACTGAAAGACATTATTAATCCTTAAAAATCAAAACTGGATACAGCGGGATAAAAAAATAAAAAAATGAAACAAATCTACAATTATTGGGCAAATGCAATTTGGAAAATTTGCTTATACTGTCTATGGAATTTATTTATCCTGCACTTCAACTAATTAAGACAAATTATTTTACTAATATTATTTAAAAATAATATTATTTAAAAACAATATTATTTAAAAATAAATTTTAGGTAAAAGCTTTTAAAGTTTCAACAAATTAATAATGATTTTGGGGGAATTTCCTTACAAGGGGCATTTTTTCCGGAAGCTTTTCTTCGGGGGCTTTTTTTTTAGGGGGATTTTTTCCTAGATTCAGATGGACATTTTATGAGACATGAAAGGGTTAGTAGAGACATACTACAAGTAAAATAGAAGGAAGAAGAGGTAGAGAAATATTATTTTAATTAAATTATCATTCGCAAATAGGTAGAGATGTCAACTATTCTAGTTTTCGGATAGGAAGGAGTGAAAATACGTGTCTAATTCATTATCAGATTCATGATCTTATGATGGATTGAAAACTACTGTAAAGTTATAGGTAATAACTCTTTTTTATAATATATGTCAATTATAATGAGGCTAACAAATTCAATTAAAATTATCATAATTGTGATGAAATCACTGCACATTTCTGACGGTTCTTTTTATACAGTTCGCTGTGTAAGCCCCGTGGGCTGTAATCAAGAAGCGTTACGTTTGAATTTGCGACCGAGAGGCTATACGTATCTATACGCATCTTGATCTGGTAAGAAAACATTTCAATAGCTCTCCAGAGAGATGAAAATTTCATTTGGAAATTGGGAGGATTGTATGAGTAAAAAGGGTGATACAAATATAGTGTCCAATAGTAAACAGGCGCTGGTGAAAAAAACTAGGTGAATATTTAGTAAGAAATTAAAACACAGAATTTTGTAAGTCACAATATATATTTATAATTTACAATAATTATTTCAACTCACAGAGTCTTCTTCAGGTGAAGATTATTAATCTATGAGTTGAAATAATTATTGTGAATTATAAATATATATTGTGACTTACAAAATTCTGTGTTTTAATTTCTTAATATGGAGTTACAAGAGTTAAAAACCTCATCTATTCAATTTTTGAATATTTAGTGTCATTCTGTAAAATAAATTACTGTACATTATATAACTTACGTATTACCTACTGTTACATCTTCTTTGTAGTTTTTTATTGTAGGTACACAATTTTTCCAAGCATCCCCTTTATATTTTCTTGTTGTCAACTTCTATTGATTGTTTACAAAACATAAGCATTTTTCCGATCGGTTAACTATCACATTATATTGTTAATTACTTGTATATAAACACTAAAAGCGTTAAAATTCCACACAGAAACGAACAGTACCTATAGTTTTCACAGAATAACTTAGAACGCCGTGTGCATATTAATAGTATGTAAATGAACTCTGATAGATAGTTAATAATATTCGGAAAAACAAATCCGATATAAGTAAAAGAACTCTAAAGCAGATTTCATTGTGTTGTTTCAATGTTGATGTTATTTATGTGTAGAAATAGTAAAATAGGTAGTGAATGTTGTGAAAAAACAAATACATATTCATAGAAAGACCTATTCGTTAAAAAAGAGCGGAGCTTCTACTTTTCTGTCACCTAAATCCGGTGATTATCGGTAAAATTTATATTACCACTATTTCCAATTCTTAGAATATTTGCATACATAAAAATATACATGTTTATATACTTATAGATGGATACTTATGTAATAAATTTATTTATTATTTCCTTTTATTATGTTTAAATCATATTACATAATATACATATGTAAATATATATATAAGTTCTAAATGAAGCCGAAATTTAAAACCTTGTGAAAATTGGATCGTATGTTTTATTTAAAATAACTGTTTTTCTATGATATCTATCTCGATGCCCCAGTATCGTCTTGACTTGAAAATTAACATCAAGAAAGTATTAATTTTATTTTCTTGTACAATTTCTTTATCATAAATGTTTGTCTTGATTCAAGAGTTTTGATAATTCTTGACATAAAAAGGAACATATCTTTATCTAAGACGAATAAAGAGACAACCTAGATAAAGAGCATATTGGCCTTGGATTTCATTTTCTTACTTTTGGTAAATTAGGCGAAAAAGGTGAAACAAAATTATTTTTACAAAAACCACAGCCAATGTTTTAATCATGCAGGAAAGATCTTCTATCGTATAATTCTTTGTAATGGTAATTAATTCATACCAATTACAATAGTACGTCTAGCTTTTAATTGGAATAGCTGTAGGAAATATATATCTAAAAAACTAGGGTACCTACTATTAATCATTAAAGATGCGTGTTTGTTCGATAAATATCTCCTCTGCTTATTGATAAAAGATCAATACAGGAGCATTCCTCAATGAAATATTTGACATGTTCATCACACGTAAAAGAAAAATAAATCTTCCACTTACTGTTACCTTATTTTATTAACACGCAGTACGTATTGACATGACCGTATATGATGAAACGTTTATGTTTTGTTTAAATATTCAGCAGGAATATTTGAGTTTCCGCGAGTTTGCTGTATGTAAGGTCACACGGACAAACATACAACTACAACGAATGTGTACTTCTTATTACATGCGAGAATTTTAAGTAGCACGAATATTTTGTGCATCGGCTTCTTCTCGTTTCATTTCTCCTTGTCAGCAGTAACACAAATAATAGAACTGGTCGACGAATCATCTACACGTAACTAATAATTCATCACGAAATTTTATTGAAAACAACAACAAAAAATAAATAATATAATGTAAATGTAATGGGATATTTATAAGTTAAATTGTGGTAGGCATCTGTAACAAATCTTATTGCATGTAAAGTTGACAGGAAGGTTTTTTAGAGATAGATTAAGAGAACATAAATAAATGTCTTATAGGAACAGGAACTAAGAAAAGCTGAGCATGACGAACGGATTCTGCCAATGGAAATGAGTGTTCGATAGGTTTAAATTTTAAATAATACAAAAAAAATATTTTTTCTAAGACCTTATGCAAGTCTTCGCAATAGGCCAAAGTCAACAAAATAATCTGAACCGAATAGGTGCAAAAAAAATTTTTATTTTAAAAACGAACCCAACGTTTCGTCTTCTATTTTTGAGGCTTTATTAAGGTAGTTTTTATAGGTCGATGGAAACTAATACATGAACCCTGCCGTAAAGAATAAACCCCAGAAGGAACAACAACTTACAAGCATACATTGTATAAATAAAATAATAAATATTGATGACTATTTAATAATTTAAAGTTAAAAACATTAAACATTAAATTAACTAGTCAAAAGTTATAGAGCACAACGCCACTACCTTGATAAAACCTCAAAAAAATAGAAGGCAAAACGTTATGTTCATTTTTAAAATAAAAAAAATTTTGGTACCCCTATTCCGCTCAAATTATTTTGTTGATAATAGGCTACCTACCAGCTGTAAGATAAAGGAATTATTCTGTTTAGCAATAAAAGACACAATTAAGGTATGGGATAATATCTATCAATAAAAGGGGCCACGTATCCTTTGTATCAAAAACAAAAAAAAAATAGTTTTTATACAGCAAAATGCTTATTTCATCACAATTAAAAGTTTTAACTGATCTATTTTTTAAACATTTATTATGGCATCAAAATAAAATTATTGTTTACTTATATCAATAAATATTGGTGGTTGTTATTAAAACCCCCTCAAAATGTTTCTTTAAGTACAATACAATATTTAGTCCCTAAAAATATTTGCTTCATATTGTAAATTACATACTAGATACAATTTATTTTAAAAACCCATGATTTTAGGGTGTTCTCTGCTTTTTTCCATATGAACATTTTGTAAAAGAAAATAATAAATTACCTATAAGTAGTTCACCGAATATGACGAAATTTATGTAATTCAATTTTCGTAAAATATGCAAAACAGCAAAAAAATCATATTTACTTATCTTTTTATTGCTTAAAATCTAACTCAATTCAGTTAAGAGCGCCGCTCTTCACCCCTGAATATACAATTTTGCACAGAACTTATGTTGAAAGAAAGTTAGCAATGACAGATTGCTCCAGTGTATGGGATATAAATGCCTGCAGAGTGGATGATAAGTTAAACTAAAAAAAAAAAATGGAAAAAGTACCAAAAAATCTATTGGTAATTAATTAATTGTTTTTGAGTTGCAAATATATCCACGATTGTATGACAATTCTTGTATATAGTTTGTAACTGTGTAATTGTAGTAAATAAGTATATGCAAAAGCAATTTACTATAAAGGAAGTGCTGCTTGCGTTTGCGGAGACTATCTAAAGTAACAATTCAAAGACGAGAATGCATGTGCTTTGGCAATCATTTCCGTGTAGAGCCACGCGACGAGATTAGAAACGTCCGTCTATTATTGTTGCCGAAAACTTACTTTGCCGGCTCCGTGAAGCGGGGTGAGTGTGTGGTAGACTGGACTTGATCACGTGATGTATATGGCTCTTAAGGGTGAACTTTAAATTGTATTTTTATATTATTCTAAGGACTTCGTTTTTCCTTGCCGAGAGCCACGCATTTTAATTTATTCAATAATTTTCATAAAATATAAAAACATAAAAGTTTCCTTTATTTATCTGTTTATTAGTTAAAATAAATCCCAAATTTCAGTTGAAGTTGAATTTTGTGTTGTCTCTTATTGTTCTAGAAACCACCATTCACGTCATGGTAGATATTTTTAATTTTTTTGAATTTCTTTACTTTTCAGAAAATATGTCGAACAACAAAAAGTTTCCTTTATTTATTAACTAATTTATCTTTTTAATAGTTAAAATAAAATTCAAGTTTCTGATTTAGTTTTCCTATGGTTCTAAGGACACCCCTTCACGTCATGGTAGATACCGCTAAGTTTCTGAATTTTTGTGCCAAACAAACATCGTTCTTTGTCGAAAGTCATTTAGCATAATTTATTCAATAATTTTTAAAAATATGTCAAACAACGTAAAATTTTTCTTTATTTAATTACAGTAAAATCTATGTTTTTAGTTAGAGTTGTATTTTGTGTTTAATATTCTATGGTTCTAAGAATTATTCTTCACGTCATCGTGATATTGTTAAATTTCTGTATTTTTATGTCCAATAAACGTTCTCCTTTATAGAGAGCTACTCAGCTTAATTTATTCAATCATTTTCATAAAATATGCCAAACAATTAAACATTTTTCTTTATTTATCTCTTCATTAGTTAAAATAAAATTCATGTTTTAGTCAGGGCTGTATTTTGTGTTTAGTCTTCTACGTTTCTAAAAACTACCCTTCACATCATGGTAGATACTGTTACATTTTTGTATTTTTATACGAAATAAACATTTTTATTTGTCGAGAGCCGCTAATCTGTTTTGTCATTAATCTCGAAATATTTTATCGCCTTTCCGTCGTCTCTTCTCTCTCATCATCCTTCGCGGTTCATTCAATTTACCTCGGCATTCGAACCGCCGGAGCCAGCATCGCATCGCAGCGCCAGTTTCGAGAATCGAAAGAGATAATCCGTTTACGTGAACTTTAATTAAATTTAAAATCATGCAATCATGTTTCCACTTCTGAACGTAAAGGTAAGTAATACGGTACGCGGCAAAGGGCAATTGCGTCACGATAGAAAAGAGCGCATACCAACCGATGGCGATGTGGCGAGACGACGATTACTAATATAAGGTACATACCTAGACATCGGCAACTACAACTTTGTATGCGATTATTTGCATAATCGCTTTTATTTGCATTACAGGGTGTTCGGAACCGAATTATTACCTACTACTAATAGTGACTTAGGAGGAAACAACTGTATACAAATAAAATCGAATGAAAATTGGAACCAGTTTAAAGGAATCAAAATTGAATTGAAAATCAATTTAATGTATAAATAACATAATTGCAAAATGAACGCTGAATTGTCTGCACAAACTTCTATGGTTTCCAGCACTTGCACTTATGCACGTAGTTAGCCATTGGTCTCCCATTGATAATAAGCAGGGTTGGAAGAAAAACAGTTTTTTATAAAATTTTTGAAACAAACAGTTCAAAACATGTGTTCGTATGTTTTATATGATTTATACCTTTTATATAGATACTCGTTTATTTTGAGCACATGTTTTAAACTTACCATTCTCTACACAGGGAGGCCAAAACGTTCACCGAACGTAGATTCTTCATCGGTATTTTGTTTATTAGTGTCGCACAAGCACGTCCATCTGAAAACATCTCCTACATCATTGAAACTATCCAAATTATCAAAAGTTGTCGACCATAGCATAACAACCCTCAAAAGATTTAAATTGCACTTATTGGACATGCTTTTGTTATTTTCCATAAGAACAAGTGACTAAAAATATTTGTACTAATTTACCCATACCACATCGTATTTTTCAAGAAAACCTTGAATTCTATATCCAAAAACTACAGTCGTTTAAAAATATGTCGTGAGTAGAATTATCCAAGCTAATAAATAAATGAGGTTTCTTCTAGTAACGAGTGAGATTGTTTCCTTATTTCATACCTGCAATTCAATTTTGGTAGCAGTATGTGACTATCTTAGCGTGATTAGGGAGCAAGTCAACAAGGAAATGTTTAGGTAGATAATGTAATATATGTGTTTCTCAGAAGCCAGGCGGTGGCATGGCAGATCGAAAAATTATCGCTAACAAAATGATTAGAAATAATTTTTATCGACATAGAATGTTCCAGATTCTAAAAATTTCAAGATTGATCAGGAAAGCTTCAAATTAATTTAATTTTTAAAATCAATTGGGTTGTATTGAAAAATGTTACTGTGTGTTCTAGAACATTTTCAAACTATAAATTTCGATCGTTGACAGTACCTGTATAGACGGACGTTCAATGCTTTTTTGTCAATCAGATCTGAGCTACGATCAAGTGATAATCAATAAATCGACGTAATTATTTTAATAGGTTAATTAATAAATACATTTCCTATACAGTATATACCACGTACGTTTAATGGTACAAAGATTTGTATGTGCGATGTATTTTAATCCGGGCAATGCTGCGTTTCGCAGCTAGTATCTACTAACTCGCAAATAACATTCAAATCTAGAACTTCATCTGACCTTTTTTTACCTCGGTTTCTGCTTCTAACCAGCTGTATTGTTTAATTAATTTAAAGTAGCTGCTCAGATAATAAAACTTTCAATAGATTTTTAGCTTGTGTACGGGTTGATAAGGGAGATCACTTAGTAGATTTAACGCCTGAGCTGTCATTTAAATTAAAAAAAAAGTAGACGTTACAAGCTTTAAATTTCAAAAATTTTCCTATCATAGATCGTGGATATTGTTTTTTTTTTGTATTCCTTATAATTTATAAGCTTATAAATACACTGATACTTCCCATAGTGCAACTTTTGTGAAACACTTATTTAAAATTTGTTTTTTTCAATTTTCTATCAATAAACTTTGAAAATATATTTCAAATAATACTTCATATGATCTTCCTTTCTTATTTTAACGTTTACATATTTCTTATTATAGATACATGCTGTGAAACTAATTATTTAATTAAATGAATGAGCTAGCTAATTACCCGATATCACCAAACAAAGCAGGTACCTACTGCCTATAAATACCCACCATAACTTAATAAATTATAAAATCTTTACTAACCATTATAGATTATATGTGCCCACCTACCTACTTATATTATTATTGCATTTACTTTTGAAATCAATCAGTATTTAAATGTAAAGTCTAAGAAACGTCGCTTCGGGTTGTGCGCTGATATAATACATTGGTTATATTTTATTGGAAAATGTCGTGCGAATATAAATATAGTACCTACAGTATGTAGGTACAAGAAAGGAATTCGCTTCGAGATAAGAGAAAGACCCAATGACCTACATCTAACTACAAGCTATAATACATTGTGAACATGGGATGACTTTTTGTATAATAAAGGTTACAGGTGAAATATATACCGTTAATATTAAGTAATTCTCATTTCAAGAATCTCATCACTAGGTGTAGATAACAAAAAAATATCATTCTTTCATTCTTGTACTATTATAAAGTCACCCTAGTTTTATATCCTCGAATTAAACTGATAAATCTAATTGATGTATAAAATTCTCGTGTCACAATGTTAGTTACCATACTCCTCCGAAACGGCTTGACCGATTTTTATATGCATAGTCAGTAGGTCTGAGAATCGGCTTCTATCTATTTTTCATACCCCTAAGTGATAAGGGTTGTCAACCCCTAAATTTTTAAATTTTTTGGACAAAATTTTTTATTGTATTTTTTTTATGATTTGGCATTAAAAAATACATATAACCCTTAATTTTCAGCCTTCTACCACCAACCCCCATTTATTAATAGCGATATTAGTACTTACTGTAATAATCTTCAACTCTCAGTGGTCGATAACTGATCAATTATTATCAATCGATTAATCATCCCCGCCAGGCGTCTCCTGATGTCACTACTCACCCAGCAAACAGCACGGAGCGGGGATGAGAATGAAGCAGATTTTTTTAGAATGTTACAGGGAGTTCAAATATATTCTAAGAAGTAAAAGAATGTTTATTATAACATTTCAGAATGATCTGGCAATGTTCAAGAATGTTGTAGATTATTCAAGAATGTTTTGGAATGTTAAAAAAAGTTAGAGAATGTTTTGAATCATTATGGGATGTTCTGGATAGTTCTAAATTCGCGAATATTCTAGAATGTTCCATCAAACGTGTAATATATTCTTACCCGGGTAACGCCGGGTATTGCTGCTAGTAATTATTATAATAAATAAAGCAAAATTATTTTGCACTGTCACTAAATTTATTTTTAACTGGACACGTTTCAACTTACAAAGTCTAACAACTAACACTAATTGTAAGTACAGCATATTTAGTGGATATACATTTGAAGAGTGGTGTGTATTAAAGGTCTATTTAGTCATTTAATAAAATTATGTTTTGCACTTTATTGTACCTAAAAATTTCCAGAGATTCTTGAATACCTAATAGTTTACCTTTTGTCTTATAATGAATCGGTGTGATTCTATTGTTAAATATATGATTATTTTTATAGATGTGTTACGCAAATGTTGATGTATTATTTTTTAGTCTTATAGCTCTTTCATGATCTTTAAGTCTCGTTTTGAAATTTCTACTTGTTTGTCCTAAAAACACACCATTACAGGAATAACATTGAAGTTTATATACGCTGGATTCATAATTTTTCTGTATTTTATCTTTATTGTTGAATAATAGGTTACATATTTTTGTGTGAGGTCTAAAAGCTATTTCTACATTATCCCATTCTTCTTTTATAACATTTTCTATTATTTGTAAGATTTCTCCGAAGTATGCTATTGTTTTATATTTTATGCCTTTCTTTTTTAACCTAGTATAAACCTTATTAATTGCTTGTTTCTATTTTAACTTGTGCAAAAGTTTTATCAATTAGCTTGTTAGTATATCTAGTTATTTCTTGCAATTCTTTTTATAAATTTTGTTTCAAATAAGGATATAGTAAGGGTTCTATGTAACATAGTATTGAACGATGCTACTTTGTGGCTAATTGGGTGGTTTGATGAATTATGTATTACCATGTCTGTGTACGTTGGGTTTCTCTATATATCAAACGTTATTTTGTTGTTTTACTTTTGTTAATTTTAGATCCAAAAATATAATGCTGTTATCTTTTTCAACTTCAATTATTTTAAACTCTCTCTACTTCAGAAAACTTATTGGGAATTGGACAAGAATACCTATTACCAATAAATCCCTCAATTAGCCATAATTTAAAGTTGGTCAATAAAATCAATCAATAAGTTAAAACGAGAGGGAATAAGTAACAAGAAAGAAGTGAGTTAAGGTGGTGAAACGGGCGTAAATCTTATCTTACTCTAGAAGTCTAAAGGTTCGCATTTGACTAATAAGAAAATGTAATCAGATCATTTAAATTCCAACAAAAATATTTTAATTCTTACTCTTATTAACGTGATATAGCAATATACGTTTGAATGTTTAGCGTTTGACGTATCTATTATCTACGTTATTGATGTACCTATCGGTAATAAATAAGATGTTAATGTTAGTATTACATAGTACGTCGTACAAAATGTTTCCTGGTTGGTAGCAATGGCCTACCTACAATTTTTATTGGAACACTGTAAGTACCGGTTCTGTTTAATATAAATTTAACTAAAGGCCAGATAGCGTATAGTAGTTACGCACGAATTCTCGTTAAAGAATAGAACGAACAGCTCGGTCCAAGACATTCGAATAAAATTTATAGTTAATTGTAGAAAAAAAAAGTTCTCAACATTCAACGATGTAAAAATTCAACAGGAAATAATATACCTTGATCAATAAAACAAAATAAATTAATGCTACTATAGTTGTTCATTTATGTGTACCTTCAAAAATATTTTAGTTTTTAGTGTCCGATGCTAGATACAAGCCAAAATAAAAGAAAAATATTGACACGAGCAAGCAAATACATATATACGTTCTTCTTCATCTTCGCTTTGTTCTAACTTCTACACATTTTAAAAATCTAAAAAAGAGGATAACCTATAGTGAAAATACACAAAAAATTTTTCGTTATTGCTACGTAAATAGGTCATTTCAGTTATCGAACACTCGTTAAAAGTTGAATTTGGCATCAAAAATTCTAATAATATTTTGCGTTGTTTTAATCTAAATTCTATTTTTTTAACGAAACATTAAAAAATAGCTGAGATATGTCTAATGTAAAAAAATTGCCAAAATGACTGTGTGAGGTCATGTGAAAAATTGGAAATGCAAAAAGTGAAATACAATTATTGGAAACCTTTCTAAAACTCGCTTAGATAAATAGAAAATTCCTCGATACTATGTTAATTTTCATGTGTCCATTTGTCTGTATATCAAATAATAATTGTTTCTACTGTTTAAATCTCAAAAAAATCCTAAAACAAAACCTAGCACTTTTAATTACATAATTCAAAATATGTCATTTTTTTCTCGAATGAAAATGAAAATTTCAAGAAATCATTAGGTATTTCATACATTTCACTGTATTTCTTGCCAGGGTAATCACTTAATCAGGAATGCCTATATTCTCAAAGTTTTTAGACATATCGTGCTGAGATCTCTTGTTTCTTTCAATCCCTTCTGTTGTTTTCTAAGGCAACAACTTTGATAACAATAATTACAAAAATTATATAATTCAGCACAAGTTTGTTGTTGTTATAATCGAGTTCTTTATTATTTATCAGTAAAAACGACATTTCAATATCTTGAAAAATAACGAAGATACAAGATCAAACAGTTTGTGAACTACATTTTGAATATGGCTATAGGAGGGTGCAAAAAAACAAAGATGTACAGTATTCGTAATCTAATTTTAGTTTTTTTCCGAAAATTTTTGTTATTTATGTAAATCTATGTACTTTTTTAATTGTAACGATTTTTAATCATGTGAATTATCTATTAGCATGATATATTAGATACCTACTTTAATTCGTAGATTTTATAAATTCTGATAATATTTTTACTACGAGTATAACCTTACTATATTATGTAAATGTTATGATAGATAGTATGGGACCATTTGCCAATTTTCAATTTTATGGCTGTTACAAAACAAGAAATAGCTTTATAATTGATAATAAACAATTCCAGTCAGTTCATCGACAGATTCAGGATGTCTGTATCGCACCTTTTATGTGCAGATTTAACATTTAATCGTGCAGGAGATGACTTAAAAATACAATTAAATTAACAATAAGCACGTAGCTGTGTTAACGCCATAACTACTGCTTACACAATACACTGTGAGCATTTAAATGAATTATTTCGGCATTATTGATGATTTAAAAGTTCAAAAAAAAGAAAACAATTGAAAATTATCATCATACATCGTATCTTCATCATATTTCGTTTTAGTATTCTGATAGAACAACGACAAATAAATGTCAATACCTGATGCTTACGGGGCTTAGAGTGAAGTAACGGTATTAATATTAAACGTACTATTAATGTTAGTACGTGCTAGGCGCTGTATCTTGATAAATATGTATAAATAACATATTATTGCCCATTACAATTTTTCAATCAAAAGGGGTTAACAAAATTGGAAATTATGCAGGAGCTTTGGCTCAGTGACTGTTCAAAATACAGATTGTCGATTGACTAAATTTATGACATCTATTATAGAAAATACACAATCATATACTTACCTATCATACGTATAAATATATCTTACATCAGGTATTTTTCTGATAACTTATACCATCTCCTGCCCCTCACGTGAGATTCATCCAATAAATTTTGAGCAAATTACTATGTATTACTAACTATATAATACCAACTATATGTATAACCATTGCTTTATTGATAGTAATAATCATGATTCAAGGATATTATCAACTATACCGTTTTCTTCTTTTAAAAACTTTGAATAAGTTTTTTTTTGTTTATTTTCGAACAAAAAATTTTCAGAAGCCAGGAAACTCCAACAAAAAATTGACTAGTTTTTGTAACAAAATTTGACTGTCTATAATATAAGTATTAAACTCAAAAGTTGACGTGAGACTTTCAATGAGCCCCCCCCCCCTTCCCTATGATTTGGTGAGATTTTGTTAGACTTTTCCCATTTTTATCTCACGTAATTAATAAATGTCTCCTAAAGGCGCAGCGTTGCAATCGATTGCAGAACGATTTCCTGCCTGTATTATCTGATTTTTGATCAGGCTTGCATTGTTAAAACAACAAAAAGTAATTTTGAACCAACAGATCAGATGTGTAGATACGCTAAATGATTATAATGATAAAATTCAATAATAGTAATTAGATTAAAAAATACATTTACATATAATTTTTTATTTGTAAATTTTACAGCTTTGCAGCTTACACCCACGACTCACTCCTGAGTACAAATAAGATACAACAACACGGACCACTTCTGATACAGAGTTGCGTGGACATAGAATAACATCTTAGGATTCAAAATAAGTCGATTTAACCACATTTATCTATATCCTAAATCGTTTCGTTTGTTCGTTTTGTAGAGGGCTCTAATAGCAACAAAAAAAATAGTTTTTCTTTAATTATTCAAAAACGCTTGGTACGATTTAAATAAAATCTGATACATGAAAATGCCTATAAAAAAATACTAATTTCTGATGTGCACATCAATTTTCTTACAGGAAGGAAAGGGTTAAAACTACTCCTACCCCCACATATTACAGCTCAGAATTTTTTCGGAACGTTGAATGAGTATCTACTTCAATCAATTTTTTTTATTTTATGTCCCTTATAAAAAAAATCGTACTTCCAGCAGTTTCGGAACCAAAATGTTTCATCCAACGATGTTTTCCGACAAAAATTCTTGAAAGGTAAAAAGTTTTGAAATAACTCGGTAATGGTTAGTGGGATTTGAATAAAATGTGACATGTAGACTTACATAAGGAAATACTAAACTTAAATGTGTTTATCAAATTTACAAAGATACGATAAGGGTAACTGCCACCTCCATCCTTAAATAAATTTGATCGGTTTATTATAGGGACGATTCATTTGTAATGTCAAGTGAGTTACAAAAATTAAAGTTCACTATTGTTTGTTGTTGCTTTAAATGCGCACTAAAAGTGTGAATTAACATTTTTTCTGTTTTTGGGGCATATTCTACATCTTTTCATAAAATAAGTACAAATGGAATTTTAGGGTTTTGCTGGGAATCCAAATACATAAATATACTTTCGAAAGGTTAAACGATTTTAAACGTCAGAAATCAGATACTGTTGCAAATATCAATACTTTTTTTTTCGAAGGATTCATCGACTACCTAAAAAATTCAGGGTTGGATCTATAAATGAGCTTTTTGGGCTACAACCCAGATGAAAAAAACACACAATAAAAATACTCTAAAGATATTAACAATATATTTTGTTGTCCTTATTTTTTCAATTTCAGCTTTAGCCATGAATACCGCAGCTCAGGGACATGTATCTATACCTATTGGCGGCGTTCGGGTAACTAACACCAATTACTTCAATTGAAGATTGTTTGAATAAGTATGACGCGATGGGAAAAAGGGTCGTGGTATGATAATGATGATACGACAGGCGGTTTCCTTTTTCAACATTTTTACTTCATTTATGACGCACCTCACTGCACAATTATTTTGTATTACTTAAATCTGATTTGTCGTTCTTTTGAAGCTGATCTAAATTTTGTTATTATTATTTTTTATTACCAATTAAAATATAACATTTTATAAACCTAATAAATAAGTTGTCTCATATTACTTTGTAGTTGTTTTTCTGTTCCGCCATCGAACCCTCTTGCAATCTGATTACTTCCTTTTGAGGTAGAACGAACCCCCCTTCTGATGATTACAATACCCATTTGCATTAAGTGTTCAAAAAAACACAGTTTTTTAACAAAATAGCAATTATTTTGATGAATTAGTGTTAGCCCAGGGTTGTCCAAATTCACAATGTTCCCCTTAGAAGATCTTCCAATTTCCTCAAAAGAAAACACGTTATTTACCAAACAACATAATCATGCAACAATCACAATCATCACACGGAGTTGAAGAGGCTCTTAATGTTAGACGCTCCTTAAATAGCCTGAGGCACTTTTCAAATAGGATGCATCAACACTATTCAGTCATAGGAACAGCTGAGTGTCTTTCGTATATATGTTTTCTCTCTTCAATGAAAACAAAAAACTTTAACATCAATTTAGTATTTATAATCTATCCAGTTGAACCCGATTATAACGAAAGAAAACCTTGGTGTTAACGATCGAAATGTACATAAAATTACATTTCACATACGTAAACACGTTTTTTTTATAACCGATATACCTATTTAATGGAAATCACCAATAACGAGCCTTCGGCTATAACGAACATAATTGTTAGTCCTTTCGTGTTGGTATTTTATTTTATCTTTAATTATTTTATTCACTTTAGAATAGTAATTATTTGTGTACATTTGTGTAGGTTGGTACTTATTAGTTGTTGTTCATCTCTTGATTTACGCTTATGAATGTGCATAATACATAGACAGACAATTTTACTTTGTGTGGGTACGTGTGAAATAAGTTCACGAGATAGAGACTTATTAATAGGAAATTTATTCCAATGTTTCTCTCGGCGATTTGCAAATACAATTAGTGTAATACATTGGAATACCATTGTTCTACACTTTTTACAAGTTTTATTTTATCTCGTTCGTTTCTCACTCGCCATAGTGTAATACCTACAACATATTTGGGTCGTTCATTGACCGTCCCGTCCTATCCTTACCACTTGCTCTTACTATGGTTATGTGTGCTGTATATCGATTGTTGTTTTTCGTTGTCCTCTTCTTCCACTTTAATTCAGGTCAAAGCGGTCTTCATTTTCACATGTACTTAAACGGTCACGTATTTGTCTTGCGGCAATTTTCATTTTGTTTTTCTTCACATTAGCGGCTCGTTTGTACACATTTATTCCGATCAATGTCAACGATAATAATCGTCAGGACGAACGCGAATTTATAAAACCAATTACCCACGTCGATAGACTTATTTAGTGACTTCTTACCAGAACCAATTGATTACCATTACCTTTAATTAACGATAATTATTATTTGACAGCGATACGGTGAACGTCAATTCAGCAGGTGGTTAGGTTACCAAAAATACTGAAATAAATTTCCGCATTGCTTGAAAAAAAAACATCAAAAAGCTGCGTAATATTGTATTTTATATAAAGCACCAACGTGATCGCCGTAATTTATTATGGGATAAGACCACCAAGGTAGTGTTAATTTTTGACGAAATTAGTAGATATTTTAAAGGAGGAGTTTTTCTCACGAAGCAAATTACAGAGATTTCAACCTACAAATCTTTCCTAAAATTAACTTATTTATTTAAAGGGTAAAATAAAAAATTTTGAGACATTGGGGTGAATGATTTCAAAAATTATCTACCCGTCATTATATTCTAATGTGAAATTAAAAGGAGAGGGACAGAGGACAGATCCAACTAATTATCATTTAAAAAATATGAGGGTCATTGAAAAATTCACATAAATTTTATATTTCAATAGGTATTTAATCAAAAATATTACATAGGTTAAATCTCAAGTGAGAGGAAAAGAGAATGCCACAATATCTCATAAAATTTCACCAAAAGAATGGAGATGCCGAATTAAAAGACAAACATCTTACCTACCTAATTAAAGGACAAAAAAATCATTATAATATATTGAAAAGTGTAAAATATTTTGTAGATACAAATTCTGATGTTACAGATATTTTATCTTCATGTAAACTGTTCCCAGTCCTTGTAACACACATTACTAAATATAATCTAGATGGAACGTGGCCTCTGACGGATTACTTCCGTATAATGATTTAGAGTTTTTAAAAAAATGTTTCCCAAGTACCTAACCAAGTAGTAGCTTATTAATAAATAATAAGATATCGATTGTGAGAACGCTTTTGCTTTTAATCGAACGTTACATTGAAAAACAACAAAAGTCCATTATTATAAAATTGCATAATCGAATAGTAAGTAAGTATGTACTGTTATTTGTTGTTGCTTTAGGTATTTCGAGTTACGTTCAAGGTCCTGTCTCCATCGCCACCGCGATTACATAAAACTCACATACCTCTGGGATACTGTAATGACACCTCATTTAAATATACAGATACATAGTTAATGTGTTATACACAAGAAAATCGGAAACATTAATCTAATTTCGTTGCATTATGTGAAGAATATGCTAAAATTTGATTATCTTCTGTGTTATTTTCCATATGTTACCGGCAATCTGTATAATTCAGGTATTCTATACAATACCTAGGAAATGTATAGAATACCTAGAGCGTCCAGGCAATGTATAAAATACTATGAATATTATTGTCTATTGTATACTTTACCTAGGCAATGTATACAATTCCTGTTGGTCCACCGGCAAAGTGCAAAACCTATAAAATGACGGGAAAAAGAAACATGTTCTATTACTTAAAATTAACTTTATTAAAATTGTATTAAGACTTGAATACCGTTAAGTTCTAATAAACTTTTATAAACAATAAAATATTCTTTAAAAACCACTTAAGTATTACCTTTGTGTTACTACAGTTAAATCACAATAAAATTAACGTGAAACTTAAAAAAATCTTCTGGCTAAAAGTAACATAGTGTAATTTGCTTAGAAGTACTAAGGTAAGTAATAATTATTATAATTTAAGAAACAAAATAATTCTGTCAAAATAATAAGTAGGTCTACATCCTAATCAAAATCAAGTGTGTAAAAACAAATTATTTATTCTTGCATGAGGAACTATTATGACATTTTGAAGTGCATAAAATCTTACTTTTAAGACTTTTTAGTATCACAGTATTTTTCGCAATTACATTTGACAAATCCCTGACCTGTCCCCGTAGATTGCAGAGTCACTACTGTACAGAGGGTCGTTTCTAGATGAGGGACATCTTTTTTAAGTAATTTTTGATGACAAACTGTAAATTGCTGTCTTGAATACAATGTCTTAATAATAAATTTTCCCGCTCAAGTCTTTTACACATATTACCGGCCGTGCATGCGGTATTGTATAGTATACCTAGGCATAGTATGAAGTAAATAATATTTCATACATTACCTGCACGTTTTAGGTATTCTATACATTGCCTAGGTATTGTATAGAATACCGGATTATACAGATTGCACATACACAAATTAAATTAAGACTCAGGGGGGATCCTTTAATATGTGAGCTCAAAATAAGGGAAGGAGTACAATAAAATTTTATTTAAAGAGAAGAAATCGTTGAAAAACTTACCTCAACCTTTACTCAAAGAACGGCTACAATTTTCTTTCGTCTTTTAATTAACAACTCATTGGAGAGTAAAATTCACATTAAAATTAATGGATTTCCCCTAAAAAATCTAATGATAACACAATCACTACAAAAAAGCATTTTTCTTAAAAAATGAAATAAACATAGTACCTAGGTATATACAGGGGTTTTCAAGTAGGTGCCATTTGAAAAAACGAAGTTATTCGTGTTTAAAGTTTTTAAACTTTAGAATTTTATTTTGAACGCCCTGTATAAAATATTGAGTTAAATTTTGCCAAGGCATTAGCACTAATATTCAGCTATTACTAGTAAAAATTGCAACAGTCTGAGTCGTATTTTGTGGAAGTTATAATTTTTTATAATTTGGGTTGCGGTAGCGATTTTTTTTTCTATAAATTAAATTAACTCAGGAACCGATCGTCATAGGTTTACAAGTTGGTTATCAAACTTACCTTAGAATTCACGTTTTATTCGAATTCAGCGTAAAAAATATATCATTCCATTTAAAATAACAAAGTTGGTATCGACTTCCGGTATAATCGGATGTAAATCGAACTTGAAAATATTTTTAAAAGAAGCGGCATAAGCAATCACCAAATGAGCCCAAGTTTCAGAATTGAATTCCTTCTACTAATTTATATACTTCTAATAGCCCATCAACTTGGAAAACCCTGTATGTGCTAAATGAAAAGGTTAGAGGCATGTGAAATGTGGTGTCAAAGATATTGGCAAAAGAAGGGGTATGAAGTTAGCAAAATATTACATACATACATATACATTCTTATGTACATAAATACGTATTGATGTTTATAGTTAATTGTTATAAGCCTTTTTTGTGTTACATTTTTGCATTAGTATAAATAATATTGCATATTATTTTTATTTATAAACGAACTTTGATTTAAAGCCATTGTGCAAGTAAATAATTAAAGTTGAATCAGTGGTGTAAATTCATATCTTATCTCGCTTTCAATTGCTTTCTCTTAATTGCCAACTGATTTAGCAAAATTTGTATTACTTATTAATTATTATTTGATAGGCTTCTTCACCATTCATTTTTACTCTGAATTATATGCATAACGACAACAAGATAAATGAGTAATTTAATTTTCTATAATTAACGTAGATTTCAATGAAAGACAGAATATCGTTTAAATTGTTTTACTATAATAATTTGTAAATACTCTTACAATCGTTTCGGTCTCTCGACCATTCTCAAAGAGTTGTTACCTGAAACTAAACTTAAAACTATTTCCTTATCTATTTATAGGTACTCACTATTGTAGATGTTTATGTGTATATTTAGGTATAAAGATATTTGTACGTGATATTTATTTATTTAATTATTGCTATATATACAGGGATTTTATGGCCTTCTGTCTGTTCGTTAGTGATATTTTTATATTTGATTGAGTCTACTGATACTTGATTGAAATTCATGTTCACTACTTTAAATAAAACGCTTATATTAAATTTCAATTGTTGTTTATTGCACTTGACAATTGTTTCGCCAAACTTTGGCTTCTTCGGAAGTTATTTGTTACTTAGCATAATTTACAGCAAAATAGACTTATATACTAGTTGTAAGGGTAGCAGATGGAAATAAATTTAAAAGTGGGGAGTTGCTTAAATCTGTTTGTTCATTTATTAAAGTTTTGGTATTTTTTGACTTATTAATTTCTAGTATTTCTAAAAATGTTAGTTTTTGTTTATTATTTTCTGTATGTAGTATTTTGAAATTTTCATCGAAATCATGATTTTTAGTAATAAGATGGTTAGCATAATTAGAATCTGTTTTTTATGGAGAATTCACTGGAACAGTTTAAATAATTATTTAAAATTGAAACTAACTGTTTTGACAATAAGTAGGAAGGAGCTGTAACAAATATAAAAAATTCTAAAGAATTAGTTCAAAAGATTATAAATATTCAATTACCAGTTAATAGCATATTCGTATCATTTGATGTAACTAATCTTTTCCCATCAGTACCACCTAACGAAGTAATAAAAATTATAAAAAACGCATTACAGTTAAACAACACAAATCCAGTTATTATAAATGAAATTATTTCAATTCTGAAAATCTGTGTAGAACAAAATTATTTCTTGTTTGACAACGAATTCTATACCTGCAAAGAAGGTTTAACGATGGGCAATCCACTCAGCCCTATATTAGCCGAGTTGTTCATGGCAAATCTCGAACAGATTATCAAAAATTCCGCTCATTTTAACAGATGTTTGTATTGGTATAGGTTTGTAGACGATATACTAATTTGTTGAAAATTAGACAATTTACTACATTTTTTAAACAATCTTCACCCGAACATAAAATTTACAATGGAAAAAGAATCAAGCAACCAAATAAATTTCCTAGACTTAACCATTAAAAAGCTCAATAATAAACACACTTTTTCAATATTTCACAAACCTACTCATACAGACATTGTTATAAATAATAAATGGTGCCACCCTATCCCACATAAACTAGCTTCATTTCAATGCATGTTACATAGGTTGTTAGATATCCCAATGTCAGAAGGAGACTATAACAAGGAACTATCAATTATAAAGCAAATATCAATTGCAAATAACTATAACACAAACATCGTAGATTCTCTATTAAAGAAAATAAACTATCAGAACAGTTTAAATTTAGTATACCCCAAGATTAAAGGAGACAATCAAAAATATAAAACCATAACATTCATAGGACAGCCAACAAATTACATTTCACCCTTACTACGCAAAAATAATTGTAAATTAGCTTATAGAACTAACAATAATTTAAGACCATTAAGAATAATAAAGATAAAACAGACAGGTCACACAAATCCGGTATTTATAAATTAAATTGCAATACCTGTGAAATGTATTATATAGGTAAAACATCTAGAAATTTCGAAACGAGGATTAATGAACATAAAAGATCGTACAACAACAATAAAACAGATTCTAATTATGCTAACCATCTTATTACTAAAAATCATGATTTCGATGAAAATTTCAAAATCCTACATACAGAAAATAATAAACAAAAACTAACATTTTTAGAAATACTAGAAATTAATAAGTCAAAAAATACCAAAACTTTAATAAATGAACAAACAGATTTAAGCAACTCCCCACTTTTAAATTTATTTCCATCTCCTACCCTTACAACTAGTATATAAGTCTATTTTGCTGTAAATTATGCTAAGTAACAAATAACGTCCGAAGAAGCCAAAGTTTGGCGAAACAATTGTCAAGTGCAATAAACAACAATTGAAATTTAATATAAGCGTTTTATTTAAAGTAGTGATATTTTTGTTTAATTGTATGGCTTTTTCAATTTCCAATTTTTCGAGATAATTCAATTTTACCTGAATTATTTCGAAGAATGGTTGTTTAATGGCCAAAATTCCCTAATTAACAATGTAGTGCATTGGACTAGGTACGTCGACGATGTCTTTTGTATTTGGTCTGGGACCAACAGACAATTACAAAATTTCTTAAAATTAATAAATTCCTTCAATTCAAAAATTCAATTTACGGTTTCTACCAGAAGAAAATAAAACTCTAAACTTTTTAGACTTGTCAGTTTCAATAAATAATCAAAATCATCTAGAATTCAATATATATATATATAGAAAAAGTACATTTACCGATGCAATAATACCATCATCCTCCAATCAAAGTTATAATATAAAAATATCAACCTTCAACAGCCTCATACATAGACTAATCAATTACCCCTTATCCAAAGAAAATTACCTGAATGAAATCAAATTCATAAAAACATTAGCACGGAATAATGGTTATAAAGAAAATCTTATAGATAGTATTATTAAAAAGAAACAGAAAACAAAAATTTTGAATGAAATTTACCATAAGAACCTTCACAAACAAAACGAGAATTGGTCATTTATAAATTATGTTAATGGACTTAGTCCGAAAATATGTCAAACAATTAAAAAACTAGATATAAATACAGTATGCACCAACAAGCGTACGTTAGGAAAATTACTTACTAACAACAAATTAACTGAAACTAATAAATTCAATAAATCAGGGGTGTACCAGTTACATTGTTCCGATTGTGATGCTTTATATATAGGGCAGACAGGCAGAAGTTTTGAAAAAAGATTGAAAGAACATGAACACTCTATTAAAATGAATAAGGGCACAACAGGTTTTTCTCAACAAGAATTCCGGTGTAAAACTCGAAATAAGATTAAGATATGTCGAGAATTTTCAAGATCAAGAAATTTTGTCAAGTCTGGCTATTTCTTTATAGGTAAAGCATATTTGTAGATAAAAACCATTAAGCTTTGGTATTTAAACAAATAATTCTGTTTCTGACAAAAAGTCTAGCGTGGTGCATGGCACTTGTAGATAAGTTTTCTTTTAATTAATGCATAAAATAATTACTATATAAATTTCCGCTCCATAGTCTAAACACGCAAAATGAAGCAATCTGCGTTGACTGACAGGTTAATTAATGTTTTAACCTCTAATTGGATACTTATCTTATTTATTATCGTTATGCACCTCACTAGAATTTTGTTATTAGCACCTAACAGGGTTGTTTGTTTAAACATAAAATTTACAGTAGGTATCCTCTTAAAGTTTTAATATGTTTATCTATAATATGTCGAGAAATATGAAGATTATTGAATGAAGACATGAAATTCGACACGACAATATTTTCTTGATCTTTATTCAAGACTCTTGAAACTCTAATGGCGATAACGACCGACGAAAGACGCATTAGTAGACCGAACTGTTCACAAATTAAATTGGGCAATTTACAACAATTGAAGATTATTTAAGTTCATATAGGTACGCATGGAAACCAAAATATACTGAAACATATTTTGTTGAAATTAATAATTAGGGTGTCATGAATAAAAAAAATGTGTTCACTAGACACAGCAACTCTCCCTGCCCATATAAAAAAAGTGAGTAAAATATATTGTCATTTTTCCTGTTGTAGTGTTCAATGGAATTCTGTAAGATCACGATCCAGACCAACAGTGGTCCGCGTGTTGTATTCATTTATCGGCAGACTACTGCCGATTTCTGAATAATTCATAAGGCTCATTCTTTGCAGTGTTTTTATGATCAACGTAGGCAATTTGTCGTTTACTATAAATGCTATACTTATTTAACAAGCGATACATGCAAAACGTGTTATTTTGAATCTTCGACATTCATCGTCCACCAAGCCGGTCTTTCACCTGCTTGTGTTGCACGAGCTCGCTTATGGAATTTGTAATACAAAACGAAACGAAATGTTACGTTCGTTTTGTTTGTTAAAAGAACATCTCGCGTAGCACGAAACTGAACATGCAACGGACAAAAAGTTCGAAAAACTGAAACGATACTTGTCAGTTGGTATTGAAATTCATTTCAGCATATTCAGAAGTTAACTGTGCAAAAAAAAAAGAAAAGTACCTATCTCAAAGTTATTTTGACCTACAGACTAAAGATCATTGACAAATGTTTGCATTCCTGTTCATATGAGTGTGCAAATCGATTTTTTTTGTGATGTTGCAAATGAATTAAAAATCTATATCGAAGACTTTCCAACTGTAAGAAAATCTATGTACCATTAAACGTACGTTGTATGTAATAAAGACGAAATTTATTCATCATGGGACCCTATTTTTTTTTTTTTAATAAAAGTAGCCTAAGTTACTCCATATTACATCAGATATCTGTCAGTGAAAGTCCTGTCAAAATCGGTCCAGCCGTTTCTGAGATTAGCCGGAACAAACAGACAGACAAAAATTGTAAAAATGTTATTTTGGTATATGTACCGTGTATATATTGTAACGTTTTTTTTCTATGAAAAATCCCGTTACTAAAGTTTAAGTTATTTCGACTCGGTTTGTCTTTGTCTTGGTTCAGTTTTATTGATTCTTTCTTAAATTTGATCGACCTTCCGTCTTATCATCAAGGCTAGCAACCTTCGCGAAGGACTACGCGATCGATGGAAGGATCGTTGAAAAATTTTCCGGTCGGTGCTCGTGGTCTTTTTCCTCGATCCTTGGCACCGACGAGACGTGTGTGTGTTTTTCTGTTCGTGTTTTGTGCTTCACGTTGTCTTTGGGTGAACCTCTTAATTTTTGTTAATATTTCACGGAAAATTATCCAAATCAAGTATTTCATTTATTTTCATTTAAATTCATAATTTCTCGAAGCACTCTTTTAAATTGGTAATTTTTCTTAATTAATTTTAACTGTTTTTGACAAAATTTATTTTAGTTGCCACGAGGCATTTAGTTAGTAAATCTAACGTTATCTTTTGCGTCCTTTGGGCCTTTGTGGCAGTTTTGTAAATTATTAATTTATTTAGCTTTTTACATCTTATTTTTGTAATTTCAATTTTTATATAATTATTTCTTGTGGTGTCTGGTGAGTGATTTGGTGAATCTTTTGCGTTTTGTTCTGAATTCGACAGAGACTCACCTGCACCCTTCCTTTTCTTTCCCTGTTTTTTTAGGCATTTTCAATGCCTTCAAACATTTTTTTAATTATTATCTTTTAATTTTTAGGTAAACTTTTGATGTGTACTAGTTTAACCGTTCATTTGTCGCCCATCCATAGATTTAATTAGGTTCCGAACGGACTAGGAAGCTGGAGGACGGGTCGGGGTGAAGGCCTAATAGAAGTTTTACCAGGCTAAGGGAATAATTTAAATTTCCATCGGACCAGCCAAATACCGAGCCGTTTAAAACCTGCAGGCGGCCCCTGTACTATCTATCAAGGTTGGTCCCAACTCTCCATTTCTTGTCTGACCCCTTACTAACTTTGGAAGTCCCCAACGTACCCTGAATCCAGCGGCAGTCCCATCATTGTCGCAGGGAACGTGTATGGATGGGCATGTTCATTTTGTAACTGTCTGTTTCTAATTTTTGTAATATATCTAAATATACTCTTCAAGTTTTTTTTGTTTTTTTAATGAGAGCTTCGAACCCTCTTTCGCATCAGGATTTTTCTGGAACCACCCGCTGCTCAATAAATCTTTCTTTGTTTTCATTGTTTTCTTTGTTTGACAAAGTGGCGCCCGAGCATATATTCTTTTTAATATTTCATAGTATTTTATTTTAATAAATTTTGATTAATTCATTTTTTAATAACTAACTATTATTAATTTCAAGCTAATAAGTAATAGTTTTATTAAAATATTCATTTGCATTTACCTAGTAAGAAGCGGTTATTTTAGTATTACAAACAAACACTCCAATTTTATTTATTTGTATAGATTTGAAATTCGTGATTTTTTACCACACACAAGATTTCCAACTTAAAACACTTTTATTTTTAATGCATTTATAAATATAACTGAATACTGTTAAAAAATAACCAATACAATGACATTATCACATTTTGAAGTGTTTGTTACAATAATATTTGTCTACTATCAAATTTAGATAATTAATAAAGTTAAGTTGTTCAATATTGCATTAAATATATTACTATCTCGTATGAGTGTTTCAGTTGTTTATTTTTTAATTATAGTGAAAGCGGCAGCTTCGTATGATTCCCTATCACTATCACATGGTTATTATACTGATTTCATATGTTATACGTGTTATGGACTTCATTCATTAAAGATAAATCAGATATACTTAAACCGTGCCTGATTATCCTGGTGAAAGGTTAAATGAGATCTTTAATTAAATATCAGACAGTAACATAAAATATCTAATCACTTGCCGTTGGTGGTTTAAAATAAATTGATGCGATTAATACATTACACATAGGTATATCTACAACATATTCTGTCTTATATTAAATACACAAATATATTTCTTATTAAAATGTAGGCTTTCAATTAATTTTGATTTATGTTTTGATCATATATTTTTTTGCCTGCATAGTATCTGATTTGTTGTTTTGGGTGCATTCATTAGAAAAAGGATTAATTGAGTTTGCTGCTGATTAAATTAAGTAAATAATTTTTTTGTTACATTTGTGACCGGTTGGTAGGTAATATTCTTACGATCATAGTTAGGTACATCGAACAAATCTACATGAAAGCTGGTTTTCAATAGTGACTCACTAATTGGTAATGAAATGTGGTCAATTTTCATTTGCTAATTTTGTCTTATTTATGTTAATATCGGAACATTGAAATCTTCATTTCTGTCATTGAAAACTGTCGATTTTATATTATTATCATGTAATGGAAAATAATAAGTCGATTTTAATTAGAAGTATCCGCGGGCAGTTGGTTATTAGCGTGCTGTGTTACACCAACAGTGTGATTCCTTAACCGTGTTTACTCTACATCGCCTCTGTATCGTAATTCCCATTAAAATGCATATCTGCTTCTTACCTATATTATTGCGAACAGCTCTAATTATACCTTTCTGTTGAAAGAATTAATTACAGTGTTTTTGGTTCTGGTTCTCAGCCTTCGATTAATTTATTATAACAAGCATAATTTCTACGTTCACCCACGAGAAGAAATTACATATTTATGCTGCACTAAAAATGATGCTTGCTGATAGAATGAATATTACGAAAATAACCAATATAACAGTAAAGAAATTGGAGCTAATTTGCTAACTGCATACCTATAAAATAGTAGATACATATTTTTCCAATTAAAAACTAATAAGCCATTATTTCCTGTTTAATCGATATTTCATAACGAGAATATTAGTGCAAACAGATGTGGTAGGTACTTAATTTCATAATTAGTAGGTTTAATAAAACACAAAAGCAAAGGTGGCCTTAGTCTTACAGTGTTTTTATTGGCTTGATTATAGTTATACTTGCACGACTATAAGACCAACACTAAGAAGAATAAGATCAAGTGCAAGATTAAATAGCAAAATTATCGTCTACTTTTTAATTCTTGCAAAAACAAGAATTAATTTCGTAAGGCCAAAACGTCTGTTGAAAAGCAAGAACAAGACCAAGCTTAATGTGTTAGAAACTGGTCCAAGACTAAAATGAAGATTACATTAGCATTGCGTTACTTTTGCTTTTATTTGCTCGTTGCTAATTATTTATTGGCAAGCATTTATTGAAAGTACCTACTGTTTCTACAGAAATATGTTCTACTTAGATTTAATAGCAAAAATACGGTATGCAGCTCAATTTCTGTAGATGTAGTAACGCTCGTACGACTATAAAACCAATATTAATTAAAAAAGTAATTGTAAGATGAAAAAGTTTAAGTTCTGCAAAAACATGAACCGATTTTGTAAAACCAAGACAAAGGTCAGGACGTGCAGTCGAAATACTAGAGTAAGACTAAATTCTAAATATGCCAGAAAAGCAGGAAGCTAGATCAAGATCAACACTAGCTATATTAGCCTTTTCTTGGACTCATCTTCAATTAGTTCATGATTGGTAACTATTAAAAGTGTTGACACTACAATGGGTTCCACTTGAGTTTATTAGGTACCTACAGGTCAACAGAAATAAGGTGGCCCCTCAGACTTCGAGCAAACGGCGCAAAAGATAGAAAGAAAACGCATTCGGAAAGAAAAAGATGCATTTTACCGCTCGGTGTTTGTACCGTGTTTCAAATCGGGCCCGTATTGTACAAGTAAACTCACCCCAGGGTGTCTTAATGGTATTAGTAATATTTACACGAAAAGTGGTAATGCACTTTAAATGAAGCAGAATTCTCATTTTGTATTTTAAATATGTAATATTATTTGAATGGGGTCAATTTAGTACCCAGTAGTGTTATTTCTACAATCACTTCTTCTTCAGAATACTGATTTTAGTATTTATATTTCGAGGTATTCAGCTTAGCTATTATTGATATTAAAATATTTATAATAATAATAAACTAATAAACGAAACATTGACTAATTAAGTTTATAGAATAAATATGTATTCCTAAATGTTTCTTTTATTTGTCCGCTTTCCTTTAAGAGTGTCTCACCAATTATGAAAAGTATTTGCTAAAAGTTGCACGACCTTTTGTAAACCAAATAAAATTTAAAATTAGGTGAAAATCATTATTAATTGTCCCTATCGTTGAAGCTTCTGATTTAATGTTTTTTTATTATAATACGGGGCGAGTTTACATACAACGCTATGTGCTTCATCGAAGTACGAAGACTAAATGGACTGTCCCCACTGTAATATCAGCTATGTCCATCGCGCACCAGTGGGCGTTCAGATTGCAAGGGCCAAGCTATTTCTGTTGGCCTGTACTTTCAGTACTCTCAAACTAAGTTTAACTGAAACTCAATCAGTTCTGAATTCTGAATCAAAATTATTTATTTTGACATAATTATAAGACCAACGTTAATTAAAAACAAGTAATTCTAAGAATAATAGCAAGATTCTCTTATCACTTTCGCCTAAATTTTGTCTTCCAAAGACATAAACCTATTTTGTTGCAAATACAAGAGCGAAATCAAGACTAAATTATAAATATGGCAGAAGTAAGACGCTAGACTGGAGCCAAGACTATTATAAGACCATCACTAATTAAAAAACACAAACTAACTGTAAGATCAAGAGCAAGATTTTTAACTACATTCTATGTCTTAAAAACAATACAAAAGCGCCAAGACATGTTATCAAAGTATCAGAACAAGGCCAAGACTAAATTCTTAATATGCCGTAAGCAGGAAGCTAGACCAAAACCAAGATCAAGGCTAGGTACCTATATTAATCTTATCTTGGAATTATGTTTATATCTGGCCAGTTACTTATTAAAACCATTGGTATAAGAATGATTTCCACTCGAATTTATTAGGTACATTATTATAAAACAAAAAATAAATTAAATTGAAATTTAGTAGCAAAAATGAGAACCTAGCAGTACCTTAACCATAAAATTTCAAAATTTTGTTTAAAGCCATTTTATTATATTTATAAGAGGATCAAGTATTTACCTTTATTTTTAGATAAAGTTGATAAGAAAAAACAGCAAGTCGTATGAAAAAGAAAACATCAAACATGGGATATTTCTTGAGTCAAAAATATTTATTTAAATAATTATTTATTTTACACTATTTATATAACACTTAACACTAACTTAAAACTACTATATATATCAGAACAATTTTCTTATTTATAAAATTTGTCTATCGCTTATCGTCTTGTTTCTCGCACGAATGCTTTCTCACAACTTCTGTCCCCCGGCCCAAAGATGATCACTTTAAATACACCTTTCGAACTTTCTAGATAATTTCTCAAAGAAATCCTGATTGTTCCCGAATGATGAATAATAATTAGAAAGCCGTCGATAATTCACAGAAATGATCTTGTTACTTGTCTCTAGAGAAAGATTTATAGCTTGTAAGTCGATAATGATAAAAGAGCCGCGCGCTGTGACTGTGCCGTAAGTAAGTAAGTACATGCACACAAATCGTTATCACACACTCGCACAGTATCACTGGACGCTAAAATATTAGGCGCTCAATGCACCAAAATAAATAAATATATATTATACTCTTAATTGTAATGTTCGAGAGATAAAAAATGCTGTGGTGCATAAAGCGCCTAATATTTTTGTTAATGAAAGATTGAAAAAACGTTGAAAATTGCAAAAATTCAAGTGATATGCCAAGTTTGATGTTTTTTTATACGCCATTAATTTTTTGCTTTTCTTTTCAATTTAATCTAAATACAAAGATAAATACTTGAATTTCCTATAATAAACATATTAAGAAGTCTTGAATTTTCACTACTATACGTAATAGGCGAAAATTACCTACTAGGAATTTTACCCACCTCCTTCAACAAGTATGATACTGAGTTCAGTCCAGGCAGATTTTATTGCACTATTTGCAATCGTTTAAATAGTTTCGACTGTGTACCTATGTAACATATATGAATAGACAATGAATGAAACATCGTCGAACAATGCACTATTACCGCCTCGCTCGTAGTATGTATGTGGCGCCCTCGAAGGCGATGTGACATTAAAAAAGCACACAATATTTATTGCATAACGTTCTAAATCTTAAATAACATACATACACATGAATATGCATGTTGTATAGTATGCACACGCAGCGTCGTCGCCTGACACGTCTGATGTCGGACGCGTTAGCGCTCGCCTTGTGCCACAGCGACAGCTGTTGGTTCGTTGGTTGACTTACTTTATTGGCTCCATTTTGCAAAGTGATACCGGATCGGATTTCGCTATTGATTTCAGATCGTGTTGCGAACGAACGAGTAACATGCTACGTCAGTCTAAAATAAACGAGAGCCGTTTGAAAAGTCTAAAGTACTAGATTGAGAAAAAAACAAAAAAAAAAACAAAAGAAAATGTTTGCACATCCGGCTCGAAGGACCAAACGATTCTAGGAGTATGTTTGTGGTAAATAGTAAATAAATTGACAAGGATTCCTTGTTTATTTTATGAATTAACCGAGTTAATTTGCAAACATAAATTTCGAAGTTCAATCAAATTTTAGGTACGTAGATACAATCCAGTTTATGAGCATATGTATTAATAAATAACCATAACTCATCTAAATGTTTCGACAGAAATATTTCATTGGTTGATACAGTTTTATTTTTATTGCATTCGTAGCTACAAAAATCGATTGCAGCATCAAATACTTACTTAGTATTTATTCGCAATAAAACTATAATTTATTTATATTTTGATGAGGATACGCTAGGTATTCGTTGGAAATAAAACTTTACAGTAATAAAAGTTTAATCTTAATGTTCGATTTTATTAGAAGAATTTCTAATTGGGTGCGAAATCATGTTTTAAATTTACACACGTATTACACCTTAAAATTTTCGCAGTTAATAGTCCAGAAATAATTTCCACGCGGCTTGCGTAAACAGAAAATTCACGCATAAAACATTAAATTTATTTCTTTCCGTCGCTATAAATTAGTTGTTATGTATGCAGAATTGCGAGAGAAATCTTTATGAAAATGCCAATAGAAAACTTACCTAATATAATTTAGTTCAGCAGTGGAAACGTATTAGCAATAATAATTACTATTAACTATTATTAAAAGTGACGTTTTAGAAGAAACGTCTTTTACGCAACAATTATTAATTGAAGTTATTTATAATAATTTATTGTTCAATTATATGTGTACATGTGAAGTTTTCTGCTCACTGAAACTTAATCTTTTTTTGCATATAATTTGGACAGACTTTTTAAAAAATCGGGAACATTCTGTAAAGATTCAAAATATGTTTTAACATTTCTGGAACATTCTAGACGTTCTAGAACGATCTTGAAGATTTTGGAACGTTCTTGAACACTCGAACTCATTGTGGAATGAATTATATTATAACATTTTTGTACTTCTTAGGACATTTTCGAACACTCTTTTTACATAATATAAATGTATATTATTATTAAGGGACAGCAATTCTTATTAAGTCTATCTTTGTAGTTGATACTCAAAAAGCATTATAGAATCTCTTAAATACCTGAAAGATCACTATTGGTAGTAATAGCCCCCAAAGATTTGCAATCGTTTATAATTTACTTACAAACGGTCCTGTAAAAACTTTTGTAGGCATAAAACGCATTCGTTTGAATTATGCGATAAAAGACAATTCTGGCTAGACAAGAGCAGCTATTTGATGACAGCCAGGGCCTTATTTGTATGAGCTGTCACTTTAAAAAAACTAGACAATAGGAATTTTGTTATAAAGATGAGTTTGAATTATTTATGCGATTATTTATTACGAGTACAGGTTACTGTAAATCATAAATTTTTATAAGCTTTATTAGTATCTATTTATCTGTAACAAAAAAAATTATAAAATTGTAATTTATTGACCAACAATGCAAATTTAAATAAGTGTACAATATTTAGATTACGGGGAAGTGTGTAAGTTTGAATTGCTATTAATTAAAATTAACTAATTTAAATTTTGCACCATCCAATGAACATGTCTAAATGTATCTAGATATAACCTACAAAAAAAAAATATCTGTTGTAATAAAAAAAATATATTTATAGCACAGTTCACACAAACGGAGATACTTAATTACAAAATTATTGTTATGTGTAGTTTCTATATTTAAATTCTAATTCTGATTGTAGGTTCCTTTTTTTAACCGACATTGTAAATTAGTTTCCTTTTCCCTAATAAATAATTAATAACGGCCAGTCTATTAGAACCATATATAAAAAAAATTTAAATGTTGTCTAAAAGGAGATTAAGTACTTATTTGAATAAAATCGTTAATTTCGTAATATCATAACACGAAAGCTTCTTTCACTTGCTAATTTATTCGATTAGGTCATTCGGTAATTTATTTTTATGCTAATCAATTTTTTTTAATGCTGAATGAATAAAATCGCATAGAAAAATGTGTATCCGGAGGTAATCGGCACTAATCGTAAATGAGTCTTCGTTATTAGAATATTATTGGAGTTTGGAGTCAATTAGGATTGTGTACCGGCATTTAAAAAGGGCTAGAGATAGTTCTAAATATATAGCACGATACAAAACTGTTCGAGTTTCATCAACAGATCATTTAAGGGCCACTTGTTAATTAAACGAGCTCAAAATAGGAAGAAGTCCTGCAAAATTTCCTTTAGAAGGAGCAGGATTCATTGATATCTCACGTCAATACAATAATTATTGTAACAACTCACGTTCCACCACATCTCATCAAATCACATTAGGGGTAAAACAGGGGGAAAAATTAACAAAAATCTCCTTATGTAATTTATGGATGTAAATCCCCTTGACGCTACTGAGCAGAAAAATTGCATTTAATATTTTTAAACCAGAAAATGAATATAGGCCGGTTTTATATATGAATTTCGATGAGGAAATAGCAGATAAAATACTGAAGCTATTAATAAAAAAATATTTTAATTACCCTAATTACAATTAGTTGGGAAACGCTGTACAGTTATTTCATTAAGTATCTACAACGAATATTGTAAGTGATTATTAGCATTAATCTGACTTTTGATACGAAGCTTTATATCAATAAATTTCATGGGAGAAAATCGCACGCGAGATATCATCTCTGGATTAAACGAGTTCGTGGCCGGAGGCAACTGTCGCACATATGCCATAATATCACGGCGAGAGAGACAAATTCTCGGTTTTTGAACAGATTACTCATCTTGACAGTCGGGTGCTAGTACACACTTCCTGACAGGCTACGCTAACTTTCTCTAATAGATAATTCAATTCCGTTTAGAATTCCTGGGGCACTTGTGGAGCTTTCTGAAGTCAATTGTAAATTTATCGTGCGACTGGAATTGCGAGAGAAACTTCAACACAGACCAACATTATTTACAGCGTGTCACGAATTCTGATATTTACGTCGAATAAATCGATCGGATTAAGAACACATTGACGACCGAAGCATACTTTGGATTTCCAACTATTAAACCTTATGCAGGATCTCAAAAAATTTTGTTTAATTTAGTGACCCCTCTACACTTCCACATACTTAGGTATACACTTTACCAAAAATATACAGGGTTTTTCGAGTTGATAGGCTATTAGAAGTATATGAATTAGTAGAAGGAATTCAATTCTGAAACTTGGGCTCATTTGGTTATTGTTTATGCTGCATCTTTTAAAAATATTTTCAAGTTCGATTTACATCCGGTTATACCGGAAGTCTTTGTTAGTTTAAATGGAATGGTATATTTTTTACGCTGAATTCGAATAAAACGTGTAATTCTAAGGTAAGTTTGATAACCAACTTGTACACCTACGATGATCGGTTTCTGAGTTAATTTAATTTATAAAATAAATTCGCTACCGCAACCCAAACCCCAAGCCCAAGTTTAAGAATTGAGTTCCTTCTACTAATTCATATACTTCTAATAGCCCATCAACTTGAAAAACCCTGTATATACGATGTGTAAGGAATGTCTGACTTTTGTAAAATTCTTCTAGATTTCCTATTTATGTTTCATATTCAGTTAAAGCCAAATTTTTATAAAAAATCGTACGGGGTTTAGATTTTACTGTTATAAACAATTAGTTTAATTTTTGCGCCCATAACTCAATTTATGTAAGCATAATTGAAATGAAGTCCACACGGAGAAAAATAATCACGATTTTATTACTTGATTAGTCAAGCAAAAATTTTCTGGTAAATAATATAAGAATTCTCATAAAATGTACTTGGTGGTATAAAACAATTTTTCATTCTTTCTAATAATTAGTATTAGAATAATCAAGCTAAATAAGTTTAGACTTTTTTTCTCTACCTCTCGATTATTTTATCGTGTCGTAAAGAAAAAAAAATACTAGAATGAGACTAGTTTAGTAAAATTAGTCATAAGAACTGTAAAAAATGTTTTCTAATCAAGTCAATTTTACTAGAATTCAGTCTCAACACCGAACGTAGATTGACTAGACATTTCTAGTAAAATCTCATTGAGCGTCTAGTCGTCCATATAACTGACAGATTTTTTAGTCATGTTTGCTAGAATTCTAGCAAAATATTTTCATGATTGTTTTCTCTGTGCATATGCAAGAGTGATGTAAGGACTGAGGGAGACAATACTAAAGAAACGTTTAGGGTAAGGGTGGGCGAGTGGAAACATAAACAAAGGAAATCAAAAGTGAATGTTTCTAATGTAACATGGTATAAATTGATCAAGTATACTTTATTTATAAAACTGTATCAATCAATCAGAAATTTGAAGTCCAAGTAAGTTTCATTTCAATTTTGCCGAAATTTAAATTTCATTGATAAATGGTAATAAAAAATTATTTATATGGTACCAGGGTAAATGATTTCAGACATAGCTCTAGAAATATAAAAAGTGGTATTTTACACGGAACAATGCTGGGCCCACTATTATTCCTACTGTATCATCATAAAGATGAGTAAATAACATGGGGATAAAAAATTACAGTTTTGAACACTAAATAATATTTATCTAATAACGAAAAATAATAAACTTTGGAGCGTAGCAAATAGCAGAGATTTTAATAGGGCTTTTGAGGCGTTAGGGAGAGTTATAGCGGTCACCCACTACACTACCCTTACCCTCGTAACTTCCTCACTAACTGACTTCTGACCTGATAACTTATTATTATTAACTAAAAACTCCAAAATTGATTCTTTTATAGTAACCTACATTGTGTCTTTTTTTACCCTCAAACGGAACTTAGGAGGTTAGTAACGCAAAATCAAACGTAATTTATGAAATATAACACAGTTAAAAAGAAAATATAATTCTGGACAAATAAACGTAACAGTAAATAATAATATTGTAATTATTTTCCCTAGCGATATTATCTTATGTTGATGATTTTTGTGGTGTAGGTACTCGGTGAAAAGTTCTGGAATGAAGTTGTTGCCTGATTGTCAATGAAACCGTTTATATAAATTTGTTTTCATTGATTTATTTGTATAATTTTAGTTGATAGTTTTTAATTTTAGTTTTATTTGTAATATTGTTATGCATAGATTTGTTGTATGCATATAAGCATTCTATAGCATATCCCTGTCTCAGTATGTATGCTACCGTCAGCTAAAAACTCTCTAATACATATAACCTAATCATTATTATGTCGTTGTAAAATGGATTAATTTAGTCGAATAAATGTCTTATGGTTTAAAAAAAAATTGCAAAGCAATAGATAAATGCAACTCAATCTTGAAAATCATAGAACAGATTGAGTCAAATTACTTCCATGTTAACTTTAACCAAAAGTTAAGACTCACGTTACTATTTACAAGTGGTCTCTGTTTTTAGGTACAGCTTGATTACTCTAAGATGAGCTCTGAAGATTTTACAGTCGGCGTAGAAGAAAGAAAGAGAACGCATTCGGAGGAAAAAGATACAATCAACGTTCGACAAGTTACGACAAATAAATATACTAGTTTTAAGACAGGGGTGCTTGATGTCTCCTCTCCGGTAGTCGTTAATTTAGTTTATACCTGAATCTCCCGATACTGTTATGTACCCAAAATTATTATATATAGATAACCTTTCAGTAATGAACCGTGTTAATATCGTAGCATTTTGCACACCATATTGGCAGCTTTAATATTCTTTAAAATATAATAATTATATAAAATATTTCGAGCATTTTTAAATGAATAGTCGGGCGATTTAGTACGCGCCCTGACAAGTACTCTGCTTCAAACCAAGCATGCAAATGCATCTCTGTGGCTATCGCCAGAAAGGCGTTAACTTTTGCCATTGCGCATCTTAAGAACTAGTAATCCCGGAGACCATCCTAGAGTAATAGAGTAGTATACATCGCTAACGACGTATTTCGTACATAGATTCAGTTACACAACATATACTTTTATGGGTTCTGCACTTTCCTTATTCATTATAACAAGTAAAGAACAGATTACTCCAGCCAACGTTACTTACTTCATATACACGCAATCTTAAATTTTGAAGGGTATATGTGTGTAAGCGTGTTGATTTTAAGACCCCTAAAACGAGCTGCTGAATTAAGTGGACACAAAAAAAAATACATATAGACGTACCTACAGATCAACTGTATTTTTGTATTTAGAACAGTTTGTGGAGTTTATAATACCAAGTTATCGATTCGGTATTGATTTAATCATGTAATATTTTAATTAATTGATCATTGATTAAAATGAATACTATACAATATTTAAAACGAAAACAAAAAAAATACTTATAGAGTTAGGTATGTATAGACTACTTTGTTTCCGTATTTAGAGCAGCGTGTATAGTACCGAGTTGATCCCGTTTCTCTTGTAAGGTGGATAGTGAGGGCAATGCGACAGTTCTTTTTTTTCCACACATGAAAATCGTTAGTAGACGGTAAAAGTAGAATGAGTGTTTTAATCGGAACGGTTCACGCCGACGGACGTTTATTAAAGTTTTCTCTTTTATGTCAAACGAAATTAGTTGATTTAGTTGCGTACCTACCAACGCGACACAAATAGACTTCGCAAAAGAATTTAATCACCTGTGATGACATAATTTACGTTCTGATAGTATTTACTACCTGCGAGAATCAGTGTAGCTAAAAGAAGTGATCAAAAATTAAGTAGTGTACTTAACACCGTTTTAGTTTTATAGGTAGACCTTTTATTGCCTTTCAGGCGATGTATTAACTGACGCCGAGGTCGAAAAGAACCCTTCAAAGTATACAGGGTTTTTCAAGTTGATGGGCTATTAGAAGTATATGAACTTGAAAAACCCTGTATATACGTATATCTAGACTGAAATTTTTATTTTATAACAACTATTTTTACAATAAGATAAAAACTAATATATATATCAATTATCATAAGCCTTTCATACATATTAGTATGTGTAACGATATAGGTTCCTACAAGGGGCCGCTTCGTCATGGAAGTACGGCTAGGTCCTTTGTCAAAAAATCATTGATGAAAGTTCTTATAGCATTTGAAAAAGAAACCCTATTAAAATCAAAATAAATCAAGAAATAAATAAATAACACTTTGTTTGTTTCACTAATTTTTTATTTTTCAAACTCTAACATATGTTTCGGCTGTTATGCCATTGTCAAACAGTAGTTATACCATAACTAAATTAAAAGGATTAAATTACTTCTTATAAATAGAACGAACTACCTGGATGTTATTGATATTATTAGTCTGAATCTCTTCTACCTGTGACTACTTTTAATAATAAGGAAACCCGAAAATCTACTTGGTCAATTAATAAGGTTTTGTTATTGTTGGTTGCTCTTATAATTTCTAGTATAAATCTAATCTTTTTCCTTTACTTTGTGTATGTAGCAATTTGAAATTATTTATATCTAATGAATGAATGTTTTGTATGAAATGGTTTGCTAAATTTGTATTTTTTGATTGTTGTGTTATTGTTTTTTGATGTTAAGCCAGTGGTGGATTTACACATTTGCCACCCGTAGGCAATTCACAATTTGCCGCCCCTACTGACACCTGCAATTCTATACCCTAATTCACAATCAATTTTTTGCCAAAGAAATTGCAACTTTATGATTATATTATATTTTTATTAGACTAATCATAATCAACAAATATTGATACGAATTCATTAGGATTAAAAAGAATGTAAGAATGTTAAGAAGAACTTTCGTTAAATGGATATTTACAGCTTTTATTCATTACAATATTATCATTATTGTTTTTTTTTAATTATCATCCTTCTAAGAAATGTATAATATTTATGAAATTCTGTGCAATAATATGCAATTTTTTACGTGTAAATTTATTAAATTTTTATTCTACACTCAAACAGGTTGTTAATATCATCAGAAATATCAATAGAAAAGTATTAATTTTCCACATATATATTATGTCTTTATAATATTTGTTATGGTTATTTTTAAGCATTTTTTTTGGATCCCATTTCTCTTCGAATAGATATATTTATGTGATGAAACATATTACACATTAATTGAATAGTGTGGGTGGACCTAAAGAAAAAATTATGGCAATAATTAATTTAAAAAATAGGTAAAAACACTAAATTTAAAATGTAATACTTAAACGCTATTGGAATATTTTAAAAATTCAAAATCACAATAGTATATTTTATAAGTAAGCGTTTAGTAATTTTTCATATACAGACGTTAGTGTATTCAGTATACTGTATAGCACTAAAATATTGTAAGTTTTGTTGATTTTTTGAGCCTCATTTTTTTCCGTGTATAAAATAATAACTTTTTTTATTTTTGTAAGACAAAAAAATTTTTGAACAAAGTTTGTCGCCCCCTAAAATCTGCCGCCCTAGGCTCTAGCCTATTCGGCCTGCTGGTAAATCCGCCACTGTGTTCAGCCGAAACATATGTTATTAGAGTTTGATAAATAGAAAACGAACCAAGTGTTATTTATTTACTTATTTCTCGATTTATTTTGAATAATGTTTCAACAAGATCTAAGCCAAATTACAGTGAATACTATTAAAATCATCGATTGGTTCGTGAATAATTTGACTGCAATTTAGATGCAAAAATGAAACTTCTTATTACATTTTTCCACATTACTTGCATGTTTACTCTTTTCATATGCTTTTTTTATAATAATAAGTATCAAAATTGATGGTGTCCTAGTTTATTAAAAATTGTCTATGCCAAAAGAATTTCATATTGTTTACCTTATAATTTTTTACTCCCAATATTGCAATTAGTATTTATCATTGTATCACAATTTCCTTTGTCTGGGTAATTTAATTGTCACAATATAACCTTAGAAAATTTTGGTTTAATTTAGAAATACATAATCCGTTATCTGTAAAAAAGTACGGGTAGTGAGAAATTAATAAAGATTTTTGTGTTGTTCCACAATAATCGTATGGTTTTACTTCATGAGTATCTTTCAACTTTAAAAATGTATCTATAGATATTTAATTTACCTTATAACAATAGGTATCAATAATCCAAAGTAGTTAGTCACAACTCACAAAGTTTGCACTTACACTTAGTAACGTATTTAGATAAGTAGTAACACTTGTGTATATAAGAATTAGAAAACGAAAATGTTTAATTTTTCTGCACAAAAAGCAAGGCGTGGCGTGGCGTTTACGAGCAAGATTCAATACCGAATGCGTGTGTATTTTCTGTCATTATTCCAATAACGAACAGTCGAGGAAACTGATAAGAAGAATAAACTTCAATATCCTAAAAACCTGTTCAATATTTACTCATATTTTTTGAGAAAGAAATTGTAAATAGCGCTCAGAAACGGTTTATCTTATCGTCGTGTTCTTCGAAAATTACAGGTGAATTATAAAAATATATTTTCATTCTTCCCAGTAAACCGCTCAATATTATATTTAAATTTTGAAAGTAGATAATTTCTTGCTATTTTATTTTCGTTGAATTATTTTTACATTATAAAATACATTATTAAATGCCATTCAGGATGTGTGAACTCATATTGATTGTCAACAAATAATTGTTTCAAAATGGGTGCAAACATACAGATGAGATCCTTTTCAACTTTTACTATAACCTTGTAATGTCAAAAAGATATTGTTTTAAAATGCTTTATCAACGTAAAAATTTGTTGTGGTAATTTTTGAATGATTTAATAATTATTTAATGATTCACATTTAATTTTGCCAATAAATACCGACGGTGTCTTTCCACTTTGTAACCTGCTTTGCAATAGTATTCTCATTATTCCCATTTCGGGACCGATCGGTAATGTATTTATGTATTGTATATAGCTAGGGTAGGTATTAATGGAAATAAATGTAAATGAGTTTAATGATAAAAGCTATTAGTAATAATAAATTATAAAGGGCTATATATGTGTGACTTATTTTAAAATAAAGGAAACGTATCGCGATTGTTACAATATACCTACAGGGTGATCATTTTCAGACCACACCGAAGACGTATCTCCGGACTGAATTAGAATTTCGTCTTGAAATTAAATTTTAACAAATGTTTTCAGTCTATTTCCATTTTTAGGTCAGGTAACATTTCTTTCTCTATTCATCTTGACTTAATCAAAGAAAGATTTTGTTTCATTCCTTAGGATCACAAGGTTACGGCATGTAAAGACAACAAGAACGAAATGAATGTTGTCGTGGTCTTGTCATTCCCTTAAACATAATGTTTTATCAATTTCCAATATACTTTTAACGTCGTAACGTTGATTTTCGGGCTTGTTGGCCGTCGTCTCGAGGTTTTTCTTCTTCACGTTTCGCCGACCTGAGTGGTTGGAATCTGCGCTAAATCACAAATCAGAACAAACCTCTTGAAGATAAAACCTCGAGGCGTAGGCCAACAAGCCCCAAAAATTAACGTTACGATGGACACCGGCCGCGAAAGCCTCACTCAATTTATACTTTTAACATCCAATATGTTTCGCCCAGTTCAAATGCGTTAGGGCTTGAAGGTATACATAATAGAAGTATATAAATTATGCTTTGTAATATGCAGATATAAGTCGTAGTTCCCGAACTGGGAATTAAAAAGGTGCCAGTTAATGACAATTGAATGCAGTGGGGGAGTCTTGAAGTGGGAATAAATCATAGAAACCGACTAATTTTTGATTTACAATTTACAATTTAAAATTTAACAACATTTCGGTCATTTTTAGATTGACAGTTCATTTCATGTTCCCAGTAGTTTATCGTTGAGTAATTTCAGATAGCCCGAAGATGACCGAAATTGACGGTCCAAACGTACGTAATATTTTAAATTACAAATCAAAAATTAAATAAGTCGACATTGGCAATTTGTTATGATAAATTCGTTTTTTTTTTTATTAATACTTGGTTACTTAAGTCTTCTTCCTTTCCTAATCTTGCTTTAAAATGAATAAAAGAAAAGTTAACACCCTTACTTAAAATGTTTTGATTCTCTAGTCCCGATTATTGTCTAATTTTTTTAGTGGTGGCGCAGGTGATAAAACATGTAACAGGTTTATTAACATAGATCGTATATAGTGACAATGTTAAGGGACAACAATCATTATTGAATCTATCTTTGCAGCTGAGATTCAACAAGCCTTTAAAAACATTTCAGAAACAAATTTTGCAACCGTTTATTGGTCATTTGAAAAATTTTCTGTAAAAGTTTTCAACTATTTTGAGTTTTAATTAATTTTTAAAATTTAACCCTTATCGTCACAACTTTTTTTGCAAAATATTTAGTAATCAGAACTTTCAACTAATTTGTTTTTTGTACTCATTTGCTAGAGTATACTATTATCAATGAATCATTGAGAGGTATTGATATGTTCTACCGTTTAGAAATCGATTTAAACCTTATTTTTAAATTTTTGTTTGTAAGGTTACAAAACCGAAGTGTTTGCATTGCACTAACGTTTTTGCATAGAAGATTATAACAATTTACAATAAATATTGATACTGCCGATAGATAACTACATCTGAAAATAAGATATTGAAACGCTACGCTATATGGAAATCTAAAAATAGTTGTTGATTAAAACGATATTTACATATTAAAGAACGGTTGGATAACGTATCGCTATTTAAACAGGAATTCTACACGTTTTTTAAATTTTTATTTGCACAATTAATTCAATAAAATACATATTAGCACGTAGACATGGTATTAGGAAAAATATGTTGTTTATCCAGAAATTAAGTTTCCTTTGATAATTTCCATTGTGGTACAATAATAACTGCACTCTTTTTTTTATGTCGCAGAATTTTGGGTGTAACACTATCGTTCGGGGAATTCCAGATTTTTTAGACCAGCAAAATTTACCTACCTGAAAAATTACACTTTCGTCCAGAAGAAGTACATAAGCTGCCACATAAGAAACGGCTCACAATTATACACATTTCAAGAATATAGTTTATGAGAATCCATCCTGAATTTAAAAAGAATGCTTATAGTTTAATTTATAAAAAGAGACGTTATTTTCTCTGAAATATAAGCAAAAATGGGTTTTCAGTTTAGTCCATATTGTAGATTTTTTTAAATAAAGTCAGTTTGGAAGGGAGGAAGGGGGGAACCTTTACATACCATAAACTATCATTAATATCGTTTGTCCTGCTTGGTCAAAGTTTAACGGGATAGATAGAACAAAGGTTAGTAGTGAACACAAATCTATTGTATTTATTTATTAAATCTTGGGTTTTCCCAAGCACTACTACAAAAGCACCTATGTATTTGATCTCCGTACTTTTGAATTCAAATGGATCTCGGTTTCCGGACGAAACTGTATAGGTATTAATTTGGGTCATAAAAGAATTACGGATAAAAGCGATAACTGAGAATTTAACGTTAAAGTAATACTTTGTTTATTTGCTCAAAAAGTATGTCGAAATTATTGTTCCCTCTGACAGAAAAAAGTACCGACTCTTAATAATAATATTTTAAGGTGTACCATCCAAATTTTATAATATTGTCCATGATCAGCACATGGCTGTTCTTTTACACTGGGAAAACCTGTTTCTGTGGAAAATTGGATTCTAAAGCAATATCAATTAATATTTTAACAATAATATTAAGTTAAGTCTCATCAGTAGATTCATGGGACGACGAGTTAAAATATTCCAAATTATAATTTTTAATTTTTTTTTATTTTTTCTTATGCTATTTAAATGGAAAGTACAAAATAATATTAATATTACGAAATTGTGAAAGCCTAAGTCTTTTCATCATTAATATTACGAGCTCAAACTTTGACTTTTTTGCTCTAGAGAACAATAATTTTAGCATACTTTTTAAAAATGTAAGTAGACCATTTTCTGATACAGTCTACGCCATATTCCTATTACTTAATATTTTATTTATAAAAAATTTACAGTAGGTATGTTGGCAACAAATGAACAACTTTTCTATTGTTAATTTTAGCAAAAAAAAAATTATTTTTCATAGAAAGTTCGGCAAGACTCAAAACCGAAACATAAAGGTGTACTTTATTCTTGAGCAAAATTCATACTTTTTAACAAAACTTGTATACGACTGAAAGCATTTGATATCTGATAGTTGCATTTTGGGTTTTTTTTTATTACTTCGTCCGCGTGGAAAGTGACATTCGGCAACATTTAAAATTTATTTCTTCTATATTCTTATTTTCTGGGCCGTAAGCCTTTTTGCTGACGTCATTACACAAAAACTTTCATTCCTTAATTTTGCCCCCTTAAGGGTAAAATTTTCACAAACTTTAAATGTCGTATTTATATCTAATCGAAAGCCTAAAAAATAAGTTTCAAGCCTCAAACTTCATATCTACTAATCTATCTCTGTACCAAATTCTCATTTAAATCGGTTTAGAAGTTTGGGCGTGATTGCCTAACACACAGACAGGCAGAGTTACTTTCGCATTTATAATATTATAGATTAATATAGTTTAATTATAGTTTAAAATAGTTTATATAGCTTAGTATTCAAAACTACTTTTATTGATCTAAATAAACAAAACCTCTAACTTTTTACACTTAATATTTTAATTGTCTGGGCCGTAAGCATTTGGACGACGTCATTACACAAAAACTTTCATCGGCTAATTTTATCCTCTTAAGGGTACAAACATTGAATGTCGTATTTATTTATATCTAATCAAAAGCCTAAAAAATAAGTTTCAAGGTTATATCTTTAAAAATTACGGAATTTCCGCACAAACTTTCCTATTTCAACCCCTTACAACCCTTTTTTCGCATTAAAAAGTAGCCTATGTCCTTTCTCAGGCTCTAGACTATCTCTGTACCAAATTTAATTTAAATCGGTTCAGTAAATTTTACGTGAGATTGTGTAGCATACAGACAGAGTTACTTTCGTATTTATAATATTCCGCGAATTCATTTTCATCCATGTTTCCATGGGAATAAGATATTTTCCCGCAGTAAAACGTAGCCTATGTGTTAATCCAGGATGTCAGCTAACTCCATACCAAATTTTATTGAAATCGCTCCAGCCGTTTAGACGTGAAGAAGTAGTAACGAACATACACACCACACACTCACAAACTTTCGCCTTTATAATATTAGTGTGATTACTGTTTTACCAAAATTAATAATAAGAATGTTTTTAATTTGTTACCAAGTTTTTCAGACATACTGTGCGTATATTGAATAAAACAAACAAACAAACACCCAAAGTTCCCAAAACGTTTAGACACATAAAACGCGTTTCGACACTCAAGGTGTTATCCTCAGTTAGAGAATTTGAGACAGACGATACCCACGGTGTCGAAACGCGTTTTAGGTTTCTAAACGTTTTGGGAACTTTGGGTGTTTGTTTGCTTTATTCAGTTAATTTTCCAAAGTACTCTTTCGATTTTCTTATATTGTACGTATATTAATTAATCTCTTAGCTCATATAAACAAATCGCCATGTCACCTGGTCGATGGTAAGGCCTTTATAAGCCACTGTGGTAAAATGAAAACAGAAACAATAATTAATTTACTTACATAAATCTTGCGATGATAATTTTTATGTAACAACGTTTAATTACAACGCATAAATACATATTTGCATATTTTTCTTATTTATTGCTATTAATGTTACAATTAAAGTCTTGTTCTGGCATATTTTGTAAGCGGATAATTTCAGATAAAACATAATGTCGAAGAGACTACCGGTGCATGCGGCCATTTTTCAAATTAATGTATCAATAAAGAAAGCTGTAATTATAACTAATTTGTTATTAGCCAATAGCCCATTTACAATGACTGTGACTAATTTAGCACGTTGCTACCTGACATGCAGCTATTACATCCGTCTGTATGTACGTATTGTGCACATACAAACTACACTACACTTGCACAAATTCCACTCGTTCTTGTAATGATATGAATAAAATGTAAATGAGCCCCGCAATTATTTCTCTCGGTTATTTATTTATTATTTTTTTCTCTGTAACGTCAAGCAATGTACCTGCGTAATTTGAGGATGCTTTGCATTATAATAGCTTTTAATTATTATAAGCTCCTGTAATTCCTTTCGATATCACAGCTGGAAGACGATGAAAGTTTCCTTCATGGTATTAACTCTATGTATGTATGTTATAAAATTGGCCTGAGGACAAATAGAGCAATTTTCTCTATCATACGATCAAAACTCGGTTTAATAAGAAATTACAGTTACTCAAAAACAAAGCTTTTAATTAATAATTAGTAATATGAGGGATCGATATTGTATGAGTGGTGGATCTGATATTATAAAATATAAAAAAGATATAAGTACCTACGTGCATTATTAAAATTAGCTTTTTTTCAGCAAATGATGTATAAACTTGATTTACTAAAAAAGGAGGGAATTTTTTAAGTAAAATTAACTAAGAATTAATTAATAACAATTTTTTATAGACATATTATTCTTAGGTATAATTACATAGTTACAAATATATTTAACTACACTTAACAATTGTTAAGTGTAGAATACATTTTTTGAAGTTATTTGTGTTTTTTGTTTTGTTTTAATTTTAATAGGGAACATTGTAAAAACTTTATTTGATATAAACAAAAAAGTCATGATTAAAACAATTTATGTTTTTTCATTTAAAGACGGTATTCCAAAATTAACATTGAAAATTTTTATTGCCTGAAAGAGTTAAGGCAAGTGAAAACCATCGAATTGTTAGAATCGAGACAATATTTTTATCAGTCTAGGGTAAGAAACAGGAGACATACAGTGTAATTTATGCAAGCAGATTTCTAATTTTAAAATAGAAATCTTTTTGAATATCATGAGCTTTGACCTTGTGGTGCGCAGATATACAGGGTTTGTTTAAGTTGTTGGACTATTAGAAGAATATGAATTAGTAGAAGATTTCAATTCTGAAACTTGGGCTCATTTGGTTATTGTTTATGCCACTTCTTTTAAAAATATTTTCAAGTTCGATTTACATCCGGTTATACCGGAAGTCGATCCAACTTTGTTATTTTAAACGGAATGGTATATTTTTTAAGCTGAATTCGAATAAAACGTGTAATTCTAAGGTAAGTTTGATAACCAACTTGTACACCTATGACGATCGCTTTCTGAGTTAATTTAATTTATAGAAAAAAAATCGCTACCGCAACCCAAATTATAAAAAATCATAACTTCCACAAAATACGACTTAGAGTGTTGAAATTTTTACTAGTAATAGCTGAATATTAATGCTGAAGCCTTGACAAAATTGAACTAAATAATTATACAGGGCGTTCAAAATAAAATTCTAAAGTTTAAAAACTTCGTTTTTTCATATATTTTTTTTCATATTACTCGAAAAATTTTAATAAAACAATGGGAAGTATCCATATAGATTGAAAGAGGATAAAAAAGGAATCAATTGAAAAAATAAAATATGGTAGGTGCCATTTGAAAAAACGAAGTTACTCGTGTTTGTAGTTTTTAAATTTTAAAATTGTATTTTGAACGCCCTGTATAAATTATTTAGTTAAATTTTGTCAAAGCATTAGTACTAATATTCAGCTAATACTAGTAAAAATTTCAACACTCTAGGTCGTATTTTGCGGAAGTTATGATTTTTTATAATTTGAGTTGCGGAAAGCGATTTTTTTTCTATAAATTGAATTAACTCAAAAACCGATCGTCATAGGAGTACAAGTTGGTTATCAAACTTACCTTAGAATTACACGTTTTGTTCGAATTCGGCGTAAAAAGTATACCATTCTTTTTAAAATAACAAAGTTGGTGTCGACTTCCGGTATAACCGGATGTAAATCGAACTTTAAAGTATTTTTTTAAAAAGCGACAAAAAAAAATCATAAGACGAGCCCAAGTTTCAGAATTGAATTCCTTCTACTAATTCATATACTTCTAATAGCCCATCAATTTGAAAAACCCTGTATAGCTTCGCCCATTGTCAACCAACCAAATAGGGATAGCAGAAGCTCCATCTGTTGTTGTTCTCTTTTGTTTTATGGCTCATGAGATTTTAAAATACCTCTGTCTAGCGTTTCAGTAAGACAAGAGTCTTGATCCCCAAGTCATATTTTGGTTTGAAATTAATAATCACGAAATTATTTTTTCTTTCCTTGCATGATTTGTTGGTCGTAACATTTTGTCTTGATAAAATTGAAAATTTTCAATCTAATTCTCTGGATCTTATCTCGATTTTTACATCAGCACTCTTATCTTTCAATCAGTCAAGACAAAATCAAGACGAGAATTAATTAAAATCAAGAATATTATGAAACCCTACCTCTCCCTATTGCACTATATTTTCGTGTCAGTTTATAACAAAGACAGTTCATGTCCATCAAGGTACTTACTACAGTTGCACATGTAGGTAAATAAAAAAACATCGTGTGTGTGGCATGTTAAGTGCTTTTGTGGGCAGCAAAGTATCTTTTATATTATGGTTCACGAACCCATTTTCTCACCAGTGACCAACAATGTACAGTGCAGAGTAAAGTGTGTATCGAATTTGTACCATTATTATTGTAGTAATATTTTGCATAAGCGTCCATTTATGTTGATGGCATGTCCATTAGAAAAACGTTCACTCCCACCGCAACCGTGTAACCCCTCAATTAATTGCAAATAATGTAATGTGACCCAGTTTTGATTGTTACTGGAATTGAGAATGTAAATCAATGTGACTACCATTTGACATGTGCTTGAATACCAGTAGCAATAGCGTGGGCATAATTAGATGTAGATATTATTGTAACATAACTCACGATTTTATACAGGGTGTTCACTTAAAAAAAAAAAAAAACTAAAAGGTATCTTAGGGCAATATGGAAAAAAAATTAAGTAATGTAAGGGTCAATAGATTGAAAATTGTTTAATTTATAGAAAATTAAAAGTCTATTTGTTGTGCAAGGAGTAGATAAGGAGTTACCTTCGAACGAATAAGAAAATTAATTTAGACCTAATAATTCGTAAAAATTGAAGATTTTTACACATTTCTAAATAATTTTGTTTGAAATTGGCAAAGGGAGACGTAGTATAAGAAACAGTCCATAAACCCAAAACCCTATAATCAATTAAAAAAGAACTTTTAAGTCAATTTTTAGAATTCTTTTGCGTTGATAGCTTTAAAAATTAAAGGGAAAATATAGTAGAAATAGGAAGGTCCACAGAAATAGCTTTTGTTCCCTAATAGAAAAAAAAAGACTTTTTCTCATGATGGAAAATTGCTCCAAGAAATTATTTTCTGCTGTTGCATTAATTTATTTGTCACAATCCGGCTCGAAGGACCAAAAAATGTTTCATATAATGTGAATTTACAGAAAATAATTGAACAGTCTATCAAATTAATTTTGCATATTTTATAACGATAAGTAATAAAATAAATTTCTACTCAATAATTCAAGAATTACTGAAAAGTGCACAAAACAGTTTTAATAGGAAATACTTTATATTCAAAAGTTTACTATTTTCTTTCTTCTATCTTCTTTGGTTATAAGAGAGTTAAACATAAAAAAAAAACAGTGCTGTATTTCTAAATATCTTTGTTGCAGCTTTTCTTATTATATTTTATGAAAGAATACTCACGATTTTTCGAGTATTTTGCATCGGTAGTTTACAAAATTAGGGCACGGCACATTAATAATAACTTTCTAAAAATTGAAATGTTGAAAAATAGTTTTCGTTGTTCAATAGGGAAATAAAAAAAAAACTTTGTCACTCAAGATGGAAAAACGTTCCAAGAAATTAATTTCACAAAACTCTTAAGATTTCTAATATTTTATCAATTTGACTTTCATAATCCGGCTAGAAGAACCAAATAATATTTCATATGATTCTAATTTACAGCAAAATAGAAGAGTCCATTAAATTAATTTTGTTATAAGCAGTTACATATTTTGTAATGAGTAAGATAATGAATTTCTACTCAATTATTGAAGAATTACTGAAATTCACAGAACAGTTTTAATTCAAAGAAAGTTCAAGTGTTAAAACTCAACCTCCAATATTTTACAAATGCCTAGGTACTTTTCTATGATTTGAATTTACAGCACAAACAGAACAGTCCGTTAAATGTATCTTGTTATAAAAAGTTATAACGAGTAAGGAAATAAATTTCTGCCTAATCAGCCATTAATTAGTGAAAAATACTCAAAAAAAATTGTAACTGAACTCGTTAAAACCAGAATTTTACAAATTTCTACTTAGTTTTTTGAGAATAAGGAAGACAGATGCAACAGTTCATATTCAGTACATTTTCGGATATTGCGCAATTTCAAATTCAAGATTTTTGTTGTTTAAGTAAATTGACTTCCTCAATCCGGCTCGACGGACCAAGAATGTTTCATAAGATTCAGTGATTTCGTTTAATCCCGAAACGTTGTTGAATGAATGACTTAACTAATTAAACAATTAGATTAATAAAGCCCAAAAATATTAGGATAATGTTAAAGAAATAAACCATATTCATCTGTAGGGTGCAGACATTCTGATGTACACTATAAAAATGATCACCGAGAGAACGGAAAGAAACAACGGCGACGAAATGTTAAATTGACAATGAATTCATGGAAAGTATTTATTCTACAATGTTCACATGTAATTATTTCAGAAATGGATCTTAAATCTACCCTTCATACATCTATTAATTATAAATATCTTCGCTTTAATTAGGTATGATAAGAAATTCCACTCTATTCTTATTTAAACAGTACATATACTTCGAAAATTAAAAAAAATACAAGATTATAGAAGACAAACAAGTGATAAAGGAACAAATAAAATTGCGGTACATTTATAAATTCAAGCGTAGGTAATAAAAACATCTGCGAAGATATATACTAGTAGATTAGTATTTAAATTAAGACGACATTATCTAATTTGCATACGCTTTGTGCTCGTTCCTAAAATTGGTTCAGAAAACGTGTCTGGTCCTCATCAAAACTAACGATAAGACTTTGTAGTTTGGCTAGCTTATTAGATATACCTATACCCACTATACTATTTATTCCTTTATTCTGTCTGAAGTTCGTTAAGTAGAGCATGATCATTTGGTTTTAGATTATATTAATTAATTAACGTCAGAGCTGTCAAAATTACAAGTTTGGGAGCTTTTCTTTCGCTTTTTAGTCTGATAATGTTAACACGTAGGTAATACTTGATACAAACACGATTTAGGTCAGAACTAAAAAAAACTAGAGATACCACACACTTTTTTTAAATAAAATTGATCGATATTACAAATGATTGAAAATTAAATATCTTTATTTTCAAATTAATAAACGTACTCTGTTAGAGGCTTGTACATGAGTGCAAAGTAGTGATGTGCCGGATCGCTAAAATTGTATATCCGCGGATACGGATCTGAAAACGGATATTTGGTCTCAAGATCCGCGAATACGGATACGGATACGGATCTTTACTTTCTTAGAGTACGCGACGCTAAATATTGTAGGTACAGGGTGATTCATTATAATGTCGTCCCCATTTAACGTTGTTATTTGGAGTGTCCCAAAAAAATTAAAGGTATGGTTATGTAGTTGCTAAAAAATACTTTTTTTCTATTTATAACAAAAATTTGAAAAATGATCAGTATACAGGGAAAACCAAAAAGTAAATTTTTTTTAAATGGATCACCCTATATATAAATTTATTTTTCGATTCCCTGTAAAATTCTAAGCATAATTTATATAACATACCGTATACCTAAATTCAATAGTTTCTGAAATATTCGCATTTGAAACGTTATCATCAAATATTTTATTAAACAACAACAAACCAAGAAATCTAACAATAAATAATATGACAAAAACAATTTTTAGTTGAATATAAAGATGCTCTACTGGGCCTCCATTTTCTTCAACACATTGTATAAGGGTTCTTCGCATTTTCTCTAATCAATCTGTTATGAAAATGCTGGGTTATTTTCATTTAAATTATTAATTTAATTCCGTATCAAATCTTTAAGACGATCGAGGTTTTCAATTTGGTAGTCGTATACACGGTTTTTTTTTATATAATGTCACTGTTAGTTATTTGTTTTCAATAAAAAGCGTGGACTAGGACTTCTTTATTTGTAACAATTGTTTAATAAAATATTTTATGATAACGTTTCAAATGCGAATATTTCAGAAACTATTGAATTTAGGTATAGGGTATGTCATATAAATTATGCTTAAAATTTTACGAGGAATCGAAAAATAAATTCATATATAGGGTGATCCATTTAAAAAAAATTAACTTTTTGGTTTTCCCTGTATACTGATCATTTTTCAAATTTTTGTTATAAATAGAAAAAAAGTATTTTTTAGCACCTACATAACCATACTTTTAATTTTTTTGGGACACTCCAAATATCAAAGTTAAAGGGGGGCGACATTATCATGAATCACCCTGTACATCGACCTTTTGAAAGAGACAAACTGTTATGAAACTTTTTAAGAGCTAACTTTTATAATAGATTGTCTCTTTGCAAAGATCCATGTGCAATATTTACCGCCGCGTATAGTTTAGTGTGACACTGGGCAGCACAGATAACGTTTGTGTTTGGTATATCAGTTAAGAAAAATGTCTACAAAACACCATCAAATCCAATAATGCAATATAAATGTCACAATAATTTTAAAACTAAAATAATCTGGTCGCGTCTAATCAATTTAAGACGACCGTCTTCTTCGGCCGTCGTGTGCTTTCTGTCCTTGGTGAACCATGTGGCTGGCGGCATCCCTCTGAATATTTATTTTTTGCTTTATTTATTGCCGCCTTTGTCGGCAATAACCCGCCACGCACTCATCTATACACACAGTACTGCCTAACTCTATATTGATCGGCACAATATATATATTTCATCTACAAATTTAAAATTAATAAGGTAAAAAATCCGTAAAAGATCCGCCAAAAACTAACGGATACGGATACGGATACGGATACGGACCTCTCTTTTCCCTCGGATATCCGCGGATACGGATACGGATATCCGGCACATCACTAGTGCAAAGTGGCGGTTGTGATTTCTTAATCAATAAACTTTATACTCAATAAAATAAAAAACGTGAAAAGTTTCAAGAAAAAGTTTATTTGTATCACTACAGCCGTTTCGCTATATTATAGCTTTTCCAGGTAATGATCTAACAAACTACATCTATTATAACAGTATTTATTCCTTAAAAATAATCAATATATGGCAGAGGGCAGCTTGAAATTCAATTTTAGCTGTGGAGAATTCGAAATGTCTAATTGTTCGTTAAGAGAAATACTTTATCTATTAATTCCAATTGCTCAAAAAGGTTTAACTTTATGCCTTTATTATATAAATGTAATATCTTCAAGCCTTTATTAAAATTATGGTTACATTCAATTAGATGTTCAGAGTATGTAGACTGTGTTTTTATTAACAAAACATTTGTAGTGTTAGAGAATGCGAGTGTTAAAGGCCCTACCTGTCTGTCCTACATAGACTTTTTCAGTTTCCATAACTTAGTAGATAAGCACAAAATTTGGCTTCTTTCGGTGTTTTACATTTACATAATAAACCTTTTTGAACAATTGGAAATCCTTAATTTACTCAAAGTTTGCCTTTCTCAGAATTTTGACAATGAAATCCTTAATTTTTCGAAGTTTGCCTTTCTCAGAATTACCTAAAATTTGACAATGAATATTATTTACAAAACGAGGGTCTGGCGATGGGAAACCCACTCAGCCCTATTCTCTCAGAAATATTTATTGAGGACAAAATATCACTTAACCCGTTATCTAAAAATTGCGTTTACTGGTATAGATACGTGGATGACGTTTTGGTGTGTTATCAAGGGACAACAAGACAATTAAACTATTTATTTGAATTCATCAACAATATACATTCCAACATTAAATTTACAATGGAAATGGAGGAAAATAACAAGATTAATTTTTTAGATCTCACAATTTCGAAAAATAATCATAAACATCAATTTTCAATTTTCCAAAAACCAACACATACAGATACTATAATTCATGCCCATTCATTTAATCCCTTTTCACAAAAAATGTCAGCATTTCACTCCATGATCCACAGATTAATAAATATCCCGTTAGATAAACAAAACCATGAAAAAGAACTTAAAATAATACTAACAATAGCAGTAAACAATGGACATTCTCCTAATGTTGTCTATAAACATTCTTTTTAAAAAAATTAAAAACCAAATTACAAACTCAATTTACCCCCTTGTCTCCAATAAAAATACGAAGTTTGTTTCTTTATTTTATTTAGGAAATATTTCCTAGCAAAATTATAAAATACAATAATGATATTTCAGTGTCTTTCAAAACCAATAATTCTATAGGTTCTTTTTTAAAAAATTGTAAAGACAAAACTAAAAAAGTTAAAAAATCAGGTGTTTACTTAATAGCATGTAAAGATTGTGATAAAGTGTATATTGGGCAAACAGGAAGACCTTTTTATGATAGAATAAAAGAACATAAAAATTATTAAAAAAAAAAACAAAACACCTCAGCTTATTCAGAGCACTTAATTAATTTAGAACATAACTTTGACGAAAATATTAAAATTCTTCATACTGATAATAAAAGCAGGAAACCTAATTTGTTAGAACAATTGAAAGTAAATAGATATTTAAAAACTAACAATATATATTGAATGATCAATTAGAGGGAATCATTTCCCCTCTCCTTAATCTAAATTTACCACCTAAGTTAGTATTTAAGTAATTGTAAATTTGTAGAATGTATATACATCTGATGAAGCCACAGTGTGGTGAAACAATATTATAGTGTACAATAAATAATTTATTCGAAACCTTTTTGTTTTATTAAAATCAAATTTTAAATTGGAAATTAATAGATATGGGAAATAGAATATTATTCTTAACGACCAATTAGATATTTCGAATTGTCCACTGCTAAAACTGAACTTCAAGCTGCCCCCTACCACATATTGATTATTTTTAAGGTATATATATATACTGTTATAATAGATGTAGTTTGTTGGATCATCACCTGAAGAAGCTATAATATAGCGAAACGGCTGTAGTGATACAAATAAACTTTTCACATTTTTTGTTTTATTATATGTATAAGTTTCAACAAGTGACTAGTGCAACAATCAATAAACCTTATACTCTTCAGTGGTGTTAAAAAAAATAGACGATACATCATAAATGAAGAAATTTGCAAAATATAATTGATTCATTTCTGCTAACTTATTGTAGCTTAAATTAATTGCGAAACGATTAAATTAGTGTCTCGAGTAACCGTTCCCTAAAAATTCTTTTATTACGCACTTGATGGGATTATGAAAATATACATTGTTGTATTGTGTTGTATAAGAACGTACGTATGTAAACTAAGTGTTTGTGATTACACAACATCGTACGTGATATTTAATGCATTAAAACTTCCAAATGATAAATTACGGGAAACGCATATCTATATTGTTTAAAACGTGTACAGCAGGAAGTGAATTGTTATAAAGTGCGCGCTGAAGATTATTGATTGATCGAAGACATTTATTATTCCAATAAATTACCGGCAGCTGTTGTATTATTTACTTTTAATTTTAAAAGCATCCGACCTTGCCTTTTGTCTTTTATTTATCTACAAAGCACCGACAGCTGTTAAAAATTTGCTTTATTCTTATTTTAGTTGTTTAATGGGTTTATTTAAATGAATACAAAGGAATTCATTTTGAATGTCAAATAAAAACAACTTCAATGCTTTACTTATACGTATGTGCAAATATTTTCGTCAAATTTTAATGGAATTGCCCTTGAGAACTTCTAAGGGATAAAAGACTACCTTACGATTTTGTTTAGAATACAAATTTTGAGGTAATGAATATTGTAATTAGAAACAATAGTCTTATGTTCCCCTTTTTCCCCTCCATTCTATTTAGAAGAATTTCTTTAAGAAATGAATAAATGTAAATATTTAATTGTGGGAAAAATACCCCCCTATTAGTTTAAAATTCATGGAAAACAAAAAGTTACTGTTTTACTGTAAAAATTAAATTAAAATCAAATTCTTAGGAAAGTCTTACAAAATTAACTTTGACATTAAAATGTCTCGTCAAGAGTTCACAGCGTCTTCTTAGTAATATACGATATTGTCTGTTAATTTCATCAAAAATAAAACTTTTCTTTAATTATAAATATAAATTATTGCGATGGCCTGACAAGGATTTGTGAAAAATGGAGTTTAATGCTGAAAACTCCTATTTAGTCGAACTGCAAGTTTTATTATTTTTATTTTTTTTCCAGTTCATCAAAACTGGGAAGTGTGGACCTCAAGGATCGCACTTAGTCACTTGTTCTTGTTGTGACTGCTATGCAGTAATCGAAATATAGCAACAGAGAGCATTTTTTTTTCTGCATATTGCATTATTTATTAAACGCAAGTGGAGATAAATGTACAAGATGTAATTAAGTGTGTATCCTTGACTTGAGTGTAGAGTGTACCTTTCTAAAAATGCTCTCAAGAAAATTAGCGTTAGAGGCAAAGAAGGCGTTCGGTTCGAGCGATCCTTGATCAATGCATTCGACCAGTTCCTTTATATGTGCCGTTATAAATCTAAATATCACGTCAGGGAAGGTTCAGCTAATAATGATGTATGCACTACACTGTATCTACACGTGCATACTATACGCATGAACACAATACATTATGATGCGAGCATTTCTATAGTACAACAACAATCAACCAATGCACTGCCCGCGGTGCATGTTCGTTCATTTGATACCCATTTTAGTCAGAGCCATCGTACGACTTTTTTCACCCGTTTCACATGCATGCATATACATTACTACTATATACCTGCATGGATCTAATAAAATGAAAAATCAATATCTGCAAGCATCTGCAATTATAATCGTTAAAGCAATATACACCACGCCTACCACTGTTGGACAAACTTTAAACCAAGGGTAGACTAATACGTGTAAAATTGATTTTGGTCAAACACATTTAGTCTCTTGGTCTGTCACACTTAATCTTAGTTTTGGACTTGGTCATGTTTTTGTCAAGACAAGATTAATAAAAACTTAGTAAAACACAATTTTGGTTACAAAAATTTTTATTGTAAAATAATTCATAATAATTTTTTCGCCACGCTGTGGCTTCTGAAAAAATATTTACGTTAAAACTAGACAATTGCCTTATATACAAAATTTTTGATGGAGAGGGGGTACATATCTACAATAATGAAAATTGACGGGAAAATACGAGCCTTTGTTCATAATACATTTATTTTGAAAATTTTCACAAAAACACTTTCTCTGTTTCTTGACATATCCCCCTTGTTTGATTATACATTTTTCCCAACAGATTGGTAGTTTTTTCATCTCGTTTTCATAAAAAGAAGCAGGGCGGGAGTCTATCCAGTTGCGCACAAACGCCTCCACATGCTCATCGGTCTGAAATCGCTCGCCTCCTAGTGATTCTTTGAGGGGCCCAAACATGTGGAAATCGCAAGGGAATAAGTTTGGGTTATATGGATGGTGCTCCGACTGAGTCTAGCGCATTTTACTGATTTGGGCCTGCGTCAAAGCTGCGATGCGAACTCGAGCAGCTTTTTGATCTTCACTCAGCAACTTTGGGACACAACGAGCTGAAATTTTTCGGAATCCCCAGTTTTTCGTTATGATTGTGTGGACACTCCTATAGCTGTTGCCGAGTTCAACAGATATCTGAAACACAGTTGCGTGGTGGTCCCCTTCAATAAGATTTCTAACGCGTGCAATGTTAACCGGCGATATGCTGGTGCGCGGACGACGAGGATGATTTACGTTTTCGATACGATTACGCCCTTCGTTAAATTCTTTGCATCAAACTTTTACCCGTTGCCACGAAAGCGTTTCATTTCCGAACTGTGCTAGCAATCTGCGCAAAATTTCAGCTGGTTTCACGTTTTCACGTGTAAGAAACTTAATAATAATCCGTTGCGCAACGCTGCTATGCATCTCTTTCTCACTCATTGTGATAGCTACTAACAAAGCAAACACAGCAATACGACGTCACCTAATATCCCCACTTCAAGCTGATAACGCCCGTATGCGCCTTGAACAACTATCCGGCGCTCAATTTAAATAGGCTCGTTTATATTAGATCCGCCCTCGTACATACATGAAAAGTTTTGTTAGTTATTCAAATTCGCGTTGTCGAACTGTTTAAAGCATGCTGGGTAGTTGTTTACTATTTTCATATTATTATATTTTTGATAAGAAATTGCTTTCTTTGTACCAGTCTCAATTTTTCACTGCATATATAACAAAAAGCCTTGAAATACAATGCTTCTAAGCCCTAAAAAAACCCTGAAGCACAAAATATTAAACAGCTCGGGCTTTGGATAAAGTTTTTAATGAACCGTTTTGTTCCAAATGACATCAAAAATAAGTTATTTACGGTTAAATGCTTGTTTCGCACTTGAAATTATCAGATAAATATCTGGAACCACGAGTTATTTGCTTGTCCAAATCTTTAACACTTTCAACTTCTTTTAAATGCGATCTTTAGAAGATGTTTTAAATTTCTTATTAAAAGTTTTGGAATTTTAACTTTGTCAAAATTAACAATAGAGAAGAGTATTTCAAAAATATTGATTTTTTTATTCATCCGACTACTAGTTCCTTTTTAAACGCCACAAATCCGAAAATTATTGACATTTCGATAGGACCTTCCCCCAAAAAGGGACCCCTTCCAATTGATTTTCGTTATAACCTACTCTATTTTAGCTTGAAATAGAACAGAAAATGACTCAAAATGAAGGGGTTGAAAGCTTCTTAGATAGCTATGAAAAAAGGATAAAAGAGTTACACAAGCGTTATTCATAAAAGAACATAACCACGACAAAACACTTCGATATTAGTGTCGTTTCCTTCCGTAGTCTTAATATCCTATGGGAAAAAATAAAAACATTCCTAGGTTGATGTAGGTATGTACAGTTAGGTAAGAATCATAACGTTATGGAAATAAACGCACGAAGTGAGTGTTATTGAAGCCATCTCCTATTTACAGAAAGGTTAAACAGTGCACATAAATAATTATCTAATAATTAAAAATCCAAAATATTGACTTGTGCAGCTTATGTAATATTAGCCACATTCGATTAGAACGAATAAAAAAATGAGCTTTTTGTAAGAAAACTAATGTTCGTTAAGCACGTGCTTGTATGCGGTACTATATACATACATTTATTCCTTATACATATGTATACAAAAACTTATAACTATGTATTTAAGTAAGTGCCAATACAAAACGGATGTTTAATTCATAATAAACAAAAAGATAATCGCATTTTGTACATAGTACTCATTGGAATGATTCAGCTGTTAAATGCCGCGTTACAAGAATTATGTTTTAAGTCCTGTTAATTTTACGAACGATAAATTTAAAAGCAGTTCTGTTACGGCGGCGTACCTGTGTAAGGTACCTATGGTAATGGTAATATACTGTAAGTAATATACTTACAATAACGATATACGTAACCGGACCTTACCATCGTACTTGATAAAAACGTCAATCACGTCTGCACCACAGACCGTTTCGTGAATATAAAACAAACGAATTTGAAAACAAAACGACGCTTTGAAATTCCAATCAGAAACAGCAACCAACGACAGATGCACAAGGTGTCAATAAAAGTTAATGCAACAAAAATTTATTTGGTTGAATAATTGACAATCTTATTTGTCATTATTGCAATCAAAAAGAAATATTCTCTAATAATTTAATTAAACGCATGTAAAAAAAGAAAATGAAACCTTTTTTGGTTCGCAAAGAAGTTATACAAAGACCCTCGGATATCTCTTATAACTTTAGAATAGGAAATGATGGTTTTATGTTATAAATTATGGTGGTTCTTTAGACAACCTAGACAGAAAACGAACCACCCTCAAAATCAAAAAGCAAATGAGATCGAGAGATATATCAATATTTTAATTTATAATAACATCATTTAGAATGGAATTAAATATAAAACGTGAAATGGAAACATTTACTAAAATCACTTTTTCTATTGTTGGACATGTTATAAATTCTGTAATACAAGAGAAAAATAAAAACCTTTGCAAAATCATTCAAGAAATAATTTTGATGGAAAAGATCCAGCACTAGATCAATGGAAAAGGTACACCGATCAAATCGATTCACAATCATCATTCATTTAAAACTGAGCAAAATTTCCACACGCGCAACCCCGTTAAATAGCCAGTTCTTGAAATAATAAGGAGCAATATTAGAAACAGTCTTAATGGAATGGAAGTGCCGGTATAACGGAATAAAAATTTAAATCTAATGAATAATTAATGCCAAATGTGATAAATGGGACAAATAATTAATATATTGTGACGTGTTCAGTCACGGAAAACACAATTAGCAAAACAAAACAACGAATTTATTTAAATACTAAAGTTAATTTGACTACACTACAGTTATAAACAAGTCTACACAATTTATTTCACTAAAAAGTCTCTTTTCCCGCTCGCCTCTACTGTGAACACTAACTATAATGTAGACACTATCTATCTATCGCCTGTTGTTCGCCTATCGATCGCTTCGCTTCCAAACATCAGCTGTCCACTGTCAACTAACTCGGTGTGTGCCGTCTCCGCCTTTTATAGTCTTTTCAGCCTCTTTCTAGGGAATTCTACAGCCGTCTAGTAATCCAATTGTTTTCCCATTGATCGTTGCTGGTGTTTTCTAGATGTTTCAGGAAAGCCGGGAATATTCCTTATGTATTCAGGGAAGATGTTCGTTAATTATGCTCACACCAACTTAATTGGCAAGTACTCGTAACAATATCAATTCTATAATACTAGAATTCATACCTTAACCGTTGTTGATCATGTGATTACAATAATAAAATGTTTGGAAATACTAAAAGCAATTCTTCAGCGTGAAAAGCCTTTATATTTGTATTGATATACAATATCACATCTAATAATGAAAATACTTTTTCACCCGCTATTATTTTTTTTTTTTGGAGATTCCTGTATATTAGGGGATTTAAGTAAGTACAAAATAAAATGTTTGATTCTGTAGTATGTTATTTGTGACAGTGAATTAATTCTAATTTAAGGCCAAAAATAGTATAACGAGCTGCATAACAAGACTTCGTCTCTATAAGTGCCTTTTGGATTAGGCTTATTTCTTTACCGAGCGGCATGGTCTAGTGGTCTAGATCATTGCTTAGTATTCGGGAGGTCACCGGTTCGATTCCGGGGCCGGCTACTCTGGTCCAAGTTTTTCTGTGGTTTCCCTGGACCATTTAGGCAAATGCTGGGGTAGTAATATTCCACAGATAATCTTTCACTTCTCTTCTGTCTTCATTTCGTCCGTCTCATCTTTCTCCCCTACACCACCACCCACCCATTCCCACGATTCCTCAAGGAGGCTGAAGAGGGCCTTCCGCCCTACCCCCCCCCCCACTTTGCACAAGAGTGTAGGCCGGGGGGGGGGGGGACAGCCTGCCCACCAATATTGGTGGGAATGAAATACCCAAAAGTTTTTTTTTTTTTTCTTATTTCTTTAACCAAGAATGTATCACTGTTTATCATATACAACGTATTTGTTAAAATCTCCACTTCTAGGCTTCAATGTTTCAGTCCAAACTAGTAAAATAATAACCTCTTTTGGGTTTAAGTTTGCTATCAAGGGTTGGAATACCGTGCAAGTCCAAAAATCACCCGATGATTAATTATTTGGCTTAATTAAGAAGAAGAGTTAATTATAGATATAATTCATAAAGTCTAATTCTTGTCACAAGTAACTTTTCTTATTCCAGAACGACTTTTAATTTTATCCTTTCATGACATTCTAAATTGTCTATTTTTATAATTGCACCGAGGAAGACTTTTTCACGGAAACTTTCTCATGTGAGTAAATCCCACACAAATAGTGATTGTAACAAGTAACCGCATAAAACGTTTTTTGGTGGTTATTTTAATTATCATCTTACATAAATAAAATAAATTTGTATTAATGTTACATTTAAAACCCGTTTTCAGTTAATTCTAGTTTTGACTAGGGAAAACTAGTTTTCACAAACCCCTTCCGTTAAAACTAGTTGTTACTAGTTAAAACTAGAGTTAACTACATCTTTTTATTGGGCAGTGAAAACTAGTATGAACTGAAATAAAATTTAAACTACTGAATGGAGCCAGATATAGCTTTGTCTCTTCGCAGTGATGCTCAAAATTTTGTTTCTAATCGTTGTTTGTGCACAAAAATAATATTCAATGTAATTCAAAATGCCACGAAAGTTTAAGCTGCTCAAACAAGTAGAATAATATTTATATTATATTATATTTCACGTGCTTCATTTTTCTGTATGTTAAAAATTCTGACTTTTGAGTATTCTACTAGAATAAAGTTTTAAAACAATAAATTTGTATTTTTAACTGGAAACACTGTTTCTCATTAGTAGAATTCCCTAGTGAAAACTAGTTTTAACTGATGAATCTATTAAATGAGAAAGAAACACTCTTAACTAGTAAATTCTAGTACTTCCTAGTCAAAACTAGTATTTCCTAGTCAAAAATGTAAAACAGTTTTAACGCCGAGGGTACTAGTCAACTCTAGTTTTGACTAGTAAAAACTAGTTTTAACTGAAGGGGTTTGTCAAACTAGTTTTTACTAGTCAAAACAAGCATTAACTGAAAACAGGCTTTAACTGTAACATTAACATTAATTTTTGTACCTATTATTGCCTCATTTGATGCTGTCCATTTAACTAAATACGTATTAACGGAATATTCTTGATTATTTCCGGAAATGTATCGTAAAGCTCCTTTTGTCGCGTTAGTCGAGTCGTCTATGATTTACGACCCGCGTTTGCGGGCATTCGGGTACATTAAAGACGCCGCCAGTTTATGCTATGCTAAAATGCTACGGTAACAGCATATTAGAATTCAAACTTTTCATTTGGTCTAGGAATGGTTATTAATGAAATACCAAGGAACACTGATTCAAAGAATCTCATACAGAAAATTATTGTCTTGGTAATGAACAGTTCGGAATGGTTTGTGGCTAACGACCAGTTAAAGGCTTTGCTTAAATCCAAAGCCCATAACAGTAGACTAGAGACTTTGCTTGTGAACTAAGAGAGAAATTGAAAAGTATCAATTAGAACACAGGCTGTATCAATAACAGGTTAGTGATAGGTGCACTATTCTGTACAATTATTTGTGTGATTTGTACTTCAAGATTCCTCAGATGTGGCCGTGTATCATCTTTTTTAATACTAAGTATATTAAAACTTCAATAAGTCACTTTGTAATTTTTTCGGTCGTACCTAATGTTAATTTTGTTCTCAATTATTGTGCCTTTTATGACCATTTTTCATATTCGTGTCATCATCCACTTCCTGATATTTTTCCTACTGACTGTATCATTGAAGTAAATACCTCCATCTGGTACAGTATACGTACCTACAGTAAGTAAGTACGTAGTGAATGGTTGGTAGCAGCAACTTACTGCTAGATAATACGTGAAGCTTGAAAATGAATGAATTTCAGGAAGCACAGCGATCAAGTCACGTCTATAATGTAAATCGATACGAGCAACTCCATAAGTCGTTTATTCCGGTGCTTACTGTTTAAATCACAGTCTCGTGGTATCTCTTTATACTCGACCATCCAACTCAACCAGCCGACCAAACCGATCGGCAGACACATTGGGCATTACCTCGTCTAAAACAGCAGCAACCAACACGTTCAACGTTAACTGGGCCCCGCACTCATCTTCATTCCTGTGCTTATACTTTTACAAGGTGCTCCAAGAGATAGCAGGAAAATAAGGTCATTAAGGGTTATTATTCTGGACACCCTTCTATATTCGTGCAGGGTGTTTCTGAAATAAGTGCGGAGCTTGGAGGAGGCGAAAGAACACCATAAAAAAAGAATATTAAGTAAGTGTGCGGAAATTTGCAATTTTCAAGAAAAACATATTTGAAAGTTGTACAGGTAAGAGTGAACCTGGTCCTGGTAAATCATTAGAGAAATACGACATTCAATCAGCTGTTAAATAACAGTATCAATCATTGGCAACAGGTCAATGTATCACTGTATAACAATAAGACGTTGTTGTTACAATGACGATTACTATGGCAGAAGTGTATGACATGGTACTTATGTACGTCAATACAATATCGATTATTTTTATCGATGCAACGAACGAATTATGCAGCCACCAACATCCCCAACGAGGATTTCTAAATCTATGAATCATCTCAAATGCAGTACAGAGATTGTGAGAAACTGTTCCCTATCAGCACGGTTGAAGACGAAACTTTTTATTTTATAAAAAAATAACCACTAAAATATCTAGTATGGAACGCTGGCTCCTCTCATGTGACTGTGTGGCGAATTTTAAATAAAAAGTTGTTAAATCCTTATCATTTGCACCAAATTGATTTTTGACCCTTAAAGAGGCTGCTATTGCGATTCCTTATTGCATGTAGTTGTAAATTGATCTTTTATTGGTATTCTCGTCGCTGTAAATGTTTCTATTTCTTGCTTCTCTGCACCTGTTTGGCAAGATTAGCATGAGGTGAATCCTTTTTGAAATGAAGCTTCCAATGGATGATAGTCCGTTGTCGCTCTCTTTGGGGAGTAAAGGTAGAATAACAATACCTAATACTGAATTCGTGACAATGTGCTTTTTGACCATAGTAGCATCAAATTAGTCCCCAAAACAACCCTTATTTTGACAATTTCAAAATTAATTTTGTTGTGCCACCTTCACGAGGGATCCACAAGGCTGGGTACAATTAATGTGTAACATTTGGTGGTATACAGTAGAGGTAGTAGCAAGAGCAACCTTTCGTTCGTTTGTTCGTTGTAAGTAATAAACGACCGCTCTCTATTTAAGGGGAACAAAGTGGATTTAATGAATGGCAAGCAACGAGTAACGAGTCCGTGCCAGTAAGTGTACCTACCGGTCGGTATCATGGTAGTGTACCATGTTGACGTTTGTTTGATGTTGGAGACGAGACGCAACGAAATTTTGAGCATTTGAAAAATCGTGTGTGTACAATCACTGATTGTCCATATATGTGGAGAAACCGTTGCCGTTGTCGGTTGTCCGATGTCAGTCTCGTTTCTTTCGAGAAATTGAGGTAAGACATTTCTCCTGGCCATTTCCATTCGGAGAACTGCTCAAAGTCAGCACAGGCACAAGATTTTCACGTAAATATGTATGAGAATTGATGATTCCCATTCTTGGTGACTGGTTTGGACAATTTTCTTCAAGTTCGTGACTGGATGGAAAAACCCGATCATTAAAAAATCCGGAAAAAAGAAATTGTTTGAAGGTCAAACTATATTCACTTAGGTTCCAAAAAACTTTTAAAACACTGATCATAAGCTTTGTATTTTTGTTTTCTTTATAAAACTGCAAGTATAATTAGGTTTTCAGGCATTAAATCATTTTAAAACATACTTTACTTATATGTTACATCGAAAATTTTCAATTTTCACTTTCATCCCTTTACATAAACAACTTTTTGGTACTATAAAAAGTCAGTCCCTATTTTTTCCATTATAACTGATGCATGTCCGAAAATTCACAATTTTCTTTACTTAAATTGAGTTTTTGGGGGTAAAAAGCAAGCGAAATTTTACAACGTGAGACATAAACTTAAATGTACAATCAAAATTCAAAAATTCTGAAAAAGAATACAATAATCCAGCGTCTCTTACAAATCCTCTGTAGTAATGAAACTGCAGAAAGGATGCTGAATATTAATTAAAAAAAAAAATTTTTTTATTAATTTACAGACGGCCAGAACACTTAGAATTTTTTTCGAGATTCTGATGTATAAAAACTAGCAATTTAAAAATTTCAATTTACTTTTTAAAAGATACTCTCTAATTTATTAAACTTATTTTTATCTACCACTTCTTCGTCTCTTGCATCGCTTTTACTAAGACAGAGGTGGACGAAGAATTAATGCTACATGACACGCACTTGAGTGAGTTCACAATGTGTTAGATTTGAAACCTACAAGACCATCATGAATCAACACATTTCAACTCTTCATCTATTTCATTCATCAAGTTAAATAAACACCGATTTACGATATAAATAAATACCTGCAACTATTACAGTACACATATAGGTACATAACATATGTATGTACGTATATACTTAAGACACATTTGCCGAAACATAACATTTTATGTATGGTACATCCATCGTTGGTTCGTTAACGTAACGAACGTGAATAAGAAAAAAAGGAAAGATCATAAAACACGAGTCAAAAACAATTTATACATTTTTGTGCCAGTGTCCGACAACTACTTATGATGTTCTGAAGCAGTTTCAATGAAAATATAACCACCTACACTTGGCCACGGCCGGAAAGTAATTTATTTTAGAACAATAGGACATGATTTTCATACAACTTTTTGCCGTTGTACAAGTAAATACATGACAATGCGTGTATACGATTAGCATACAAAGTTATAACAACGTAAACATTTTAATGTTTAACATCTGTGTGTGTGCTGTGTAAGCAGGCTGTTGTAGGTACATAAGTATCGGCTGAAAGTGTTGCTTAATATTTATGGGCTTCGATTGTTGACTGACCTGTCTTTTGTTCGTTCGAAATATTTAGAGCAGCATCTTCAACGACCATTATGTTTAATCACCTTTAATGAAAGTTCAACACACTAAAATATCCCTGAGTTAATGACTTTTCTGAAAGATACACCGAATTTAAATTCTGATATCTCGGATTCACTCCAACACAAAATTGAGACCAAATTCGACTGAAAAATGAGTTTTCAAAATACCACCCTTAAAGAAGTAAAATGAAGGTTCAAATTTTTTTTAAGGTGGAATTCAAACTGCAGAGCCAAAAAGCATAATTTGCACAATAACGGTATCATCTATTATAACATAATTATTCGAAATATCATCCCGAAAGGCGTGAAATGGAGGTTGAAAGTATAATATCAATGCATTTTTTTAAAATAACTAAAACTAAAACCATAAAAAAAGTTTCATAAGAGTTCTTTTTACAGAAAGCGTTTTTGACAATTCAAGGAGGTGAAGCTGCGTTTCCAAATTTGAAATATCAATGCGCAGCAGAAACGATTTAGCCTGTAAACATGTAAATTTACATATAGATTTTTCATCTTGATGGAATACAAAGCTCATTGCAAATTATAGTTTCAACCCCTAACGGAGTGAGACATGCGTTCAAATATTATCTGACAATAACTTACAGCAAAATTGGAAAAATTGTCCTGCTTTTTATAGTTTTCCTGTTCGATAGAATATTTTTTCTTAATTTATTAGTTTCTTTTGTTAGAACACTAAAAATGAATTCTATGCGGGGCTGAGAGTTAGGGCGAAGCGGGTAGGTTACGGCTAGTACTTAATAAAACATAAATTAAAAGCGTTAAATCCAGGGGTGAGGTTACCGGTAAGTTTATTCACCTCAGTGGTATAGAATTCCTTTTCGGGAAATGCTGTGAAGTTTCCATTGAAAAAGTTTAATCAGCAGAATATTTTCGTTACAAATAAATATATCAGTCAATGCTGAAAGAAATTATCAAATGACCATAATGATGACATGTGAACAAGTAAACATACCTGTATATAAATAAGGGGCGGATCTTGCTTCACGGGAAGGAAGAATTGGGTATTTGACTATATTTGTTAGGATTATTTAAAATGAAACTTTTTTAAGTTATAAATAGCCTCTTCTAAATAGCTTTTTAATATTTTAAAAAATAAATAAGACATAAACCTTTAAAACTTTATCGCGAAGACTCGTTCCTTAAATCGCAAAACTGAAGGAGTTATGAATTTTAGAAAATTGGCAAAAAACCACGTTTTCCGGTACTTTTCCTTATTTTTCTCGGGAAATACCCTTTTCCAATCGGGTCGAACAAAATGCATTTTAAAGGTGATTAAATTTCCTACAATTTCTCTCGTTAGAGCGTAACCGTAGCTGTCTTAGTTTTCGAGCTTTATTGGAAAAACCAAAAAACGAGCTAAAATCGTGTCGTTTTTTGTTAATAAAACAAGGTGACATAATCCCACACGTGACCAATTCACCCAAAAAATCCTACAGACCTACTCTACAAGGTGGTATAGTTCATTTACTGCTAAAAATTTATGCCAAAAACGGCCTCTTTTTTTAAATAAGTGCACTGGACTATAAAGCTTTTTTATTTCATAAGTTTCGATGAGAGACAATTTCTTGCTTTTACTGACACCACTGTGGAGAACAATAACATTATCTATATCTAAGTGATGATTTAAAGAGACACAATAATCGGAAAAACCAGTTTTTTTGTCTTTTTTATCTATTTTATTTAGATGCTCTTTTATTTTAGTATTGAACAGTTGCACCCCCTAAAGTGTTAAGTTCATTAATTGAAAGCGCTTGTATTCTATGAAAACCTTTTTTTTGCCTCCCTCTCTCTAAATAAGTCCGTACATATTACTCTCAACATTCACCCTCACTTCAATTACCTATTCCTACTCTTCTTCATTAATCTATTTGGTACTTTTCTATCTTTATCTCTATTACTATCCTCTTCCTTTCTTGGTTTTACCTCTTTTGTTCCTACTCTTAGCAGCTTATTTCTCCAAACTTTCTTTTTTACCAGAATTTCCATTCTTCTTTTTCTTCTAACCTCTTCCACCATTTTACAACTTTTTATTTGATCTTCTTATATTACTCGTTGTCTGGAATACATGTCCATGTTTAAAGTTCACTTTATGTTGTTTTGTGTATGCTTTCGATACGTTTTTTTCTTCAAAATTCCATTTCCAGGTTCCATAAAATATTATACGTACTTTTAATTACTACGTTAAAAAACATTAACCACTTTTTTCAGTCATCCCTACATAGCTTCCGTTCTATTCTCTAAAAACTTTTTTGCATTTTCTCTTTTGCCATGTGATTCTTTATATGAAAATCATATTTGCTATTTTTTCTTGACGCATATAAAATATAAGAGTATTTGTTTACACTTTGTATCAGTTTTATATGTCGTATACTCATAATAATTAAAGTAACTTTTGCAGAATTGCTAACAATAATCTTACGAGTGCTTATGTCAAGGCAAAAACTCTAAAATCGGTACATACTAATCTAGAGGTATGTTAAGCACATCTTTTTTAATTAGAAAACTAATTAGTTGTTAAAGCTTGAAAACGTCTAAGTATTTTTTTAATTAATGATTTTCCGTATCGGTAGCCATAGTCTAATAAGACAGTGGCGAAGCTTCCGTGGCCGACACTTATTCTCAAAGCGACCCACTTCTTGAATTAACTGTATTTCGTCAATAGTTCGCACCTGAAACGCCTCGAGGTATACTCGATTTCGTTATTGTTCACTAACTGCTTCGTCAAACATTCGCACGCATCTTCCATTCATGTTTTCGCGCATGATTAGGTCATAAATTTTCTTTTAAACAGTACACTACCAATTAGTCCGATCACTATTATTAAACAAGTATAGTGAATGTATTTAAACATACGCACGCACATATCGATGTTCTATCTATGTGTACAGTGTCCATGACTATACAAACTGTGTTTGTGTACATGTGTAAGTAGATACAAACTTATTATGTATGTATGGGACACCCAATAATTCCAAGAGGTAACAGTTTTTTTCTCCACTCATTAATTCAATAATGGATCCTTATTAAATAGTTTGAAAACATCCCACTTGTGCTGACCTTAGTAAATTTGAAATAGTGAAAAATATAACTGAAATAGTTGAATGTTAGCTTGAAAATATGAACCAAATATGAACAAAAGAGTGGTATCATACAGAGCGGAATTGTGGTGGAAAAGGGCGAAGAATTATAGAAGTATTGATGAAATATTGGGATAATGCTTATGAAGCTGGAGATATCTACCCTGGCGAATTGATTTCTAATAGAAACTGGAAAAAATATTTAACAATAAAACGGAGCAAGGAACATGAAAGTTGAAGAAAAGTTTAGTCGTTCAAGTGCAAAAGAGAGATCTACAAGATTTTAATGTTAGAAAATAAAAGGGAAGAAAAATGTGCAACTAACCAGAAAAAGACAGGGAATACTTTGCTTCTTGGCAGGCAAAGAGAGGGCGGTTTAACGAATCTTCCAAGAAATGTGATATAAAATACAACATATCAACATAAATATAAGAACGAACGAACGAAGAGAACAAATAATTAAAGAATCTAAAATATGAGAATCAACACGCAAGAGGCAATACTTTGGGGGGGGGGGGGTATTTAAGGGAAAAATACAAACTGAAATAACTGGAAAGGATATCAAGATTTATATTTGATTGTGAAACATGTCTGACTGTATTGGCTACATAAAGATAAATGGTTATGAAGACTGATAAATAACAAAACAGGTCACACAAAAGAAGGATACAAGAAGATTAGGTATTAAGCCACGTTGATATGAAGATTTATACCTACGTGGTTGTAAAATATAGGCCAGAAAGCATTATCTACATAACGAAGAGTGATTATTATGAAGTATGCGAACCAGGAAAGAGGAAACGTGATACACAGAAAAGAAATGTAAGAAAATAACGAGAAAGCAAACCACGATACTTGTGGGGAAAGAGAAGAAAAGGAGAAGATAACTAGAAAGTATATGAAGATTTATACATGGTGCGAGACAAGTGTTCAGTAGTATCGACTAGGTACCTAAAGATGAGCGAGCGAAACTGAGTAACAAGAAAGTGTAAAGAAAAGATGATACACAAAATAAGAATGCAGGAAGAGGATCAGGAACTAAGTGCGGGACTATACATTGCGTTTTAGCGGGAGCGTTTTCGCGGGACCCGTTCGGCGGGACAGGTACAACACATTGTTTTAAATGGAGCCGTTTATACAGCTGCCGTTCTGCCGCATCAACCGGATGGCGAGCTGACATGCTGCCGGTGAACGGGACGACCGGAAGACGGGATACGATAGACCACATGGGCATTTGAACGAGAGCGTTTATACTGTGCGGTTCTGCGGCTGCCGTTCGTTGAATTTTTTGTGTGTACAATCAATATGTTCGATACAGACAAATTTATACAGTGCGTGCAAGAGTCCCCAGCTATATGGGAGAAGGCGTCGAAAGATAATAGCTCGTCAAAGGAATTAATGGACATCCGATAATATCTAAAAAAATTTTCTTCATATTTTCGTATATCTTCATAAAACTTTATAAATCTTTTACTTGATTCACGTCTGGCATGAAAAGGATTTACAGAATATCGTCTTGTTCTTTTTTCTGGCAGCTCTTCAAGCAAATCGATAGCTTCAAGTGCGCAAACAATTTTTAATTTGGAAAACATCTTAACATTTCATGATAACGCAACACGGCCACGAATGACGCAGTTGCCGTTCTACCGCAATGGTATAGCCTCAACACTGCATTCCCGCCGAACGGGTCCCGCGAAAACGCTCCCGCTAGAACGCAATGTATAGTCCCGCACTAAGACACAATACTACTGCGGAAAGACAGTAAACGTAAAGGATAAGTGGATAGAATAGGATGATTCATATATTGTTTTTAAACATGAGTGTTGACTGGCTTTGAAGATTGTGTTTAACAAGAAAGAGGAAACGACGATATACGCAAGAAGTAGAAGAGAACCAGAAAACAAGTCGCAATGCTTTTGGGAAAAGAAAGAAAGCTGAGATGGTAGTTGGAAAGTATAGGACGACTTATAGAGTTTCAACACAAGTTTCAACACAAGAGTATGAAATAATAGCCTACATCAAGATGACTTATTATAAAGAATGTAAAAAGAAATTGAAAACGATAACATAACTAAACAAAAACTAAAAAGAAACATAATGCACAAAAAAAATGTATAAAGATACAAATCACGACACTTCGGGGGAAGGAGAAGAAGAGGACAAGACAACTGGAAATGGCAGAAGGATTTGTAAGAATGTCATGGAAAGAAAAATAAGCGACGATACTTCTATGTAAGGAAGAAGAAGAAAGGGGATAGTCCCTGGAAAGGATAGGAAGATTCATAATATGTTGGTACAAACTAAAAGGCTAAAAGCATAGCTACATTAGGTAGACTGATACGTAACAAGAAAAAGGAAAAGGTGATACACCAGGAAGAGGAAGAGAATTATAATATTTCTATGGGAAGAGAGAAAAAATAATACGATCCCTGAAAAGAACAGAAAGATTTCTGATTGTGAAACACTAGAGCACGTATTTGCTACAAAAAGATGAATAACTTTAAAGACTGTGTGAGAGGAGATGATGATACATATAAAATAATAATGCGGAAATTTTATCCTCTTAAGGGTAAAATTTTTACAAACTTTAAATGTCGTATTTATTTATATCTAATGAAAAGCCCAAAAAATAAGTTTCAAGCTTCTATCTTTAAGATTACGGAATTTCCGCACAAACATTCCTATTTCAACCCCTTACAACCCTTTTTCCGCATTAAAAAGTAGCCTTTGTCCTTTCTCAGGCTCTAGATTATCTCCGTACCAAATTTCATTTAAATCGGTTCAGTAAATTTTAGGCGAGATTGTGTAGCATACAGACAGAGTTACTTTCGCATTTATAATATTCCGCAAATTCATTTTCATTGATTATCCCATGGGAATAAGATATTTTCCCGCAGTAAAACGTAGTCTATGTGTTAATCCAGGGTGTCAGCTAACTCCATACCAAATTTTATTAAAATCGCTCCAGCCGTTTAGACGTGAAGAAGTAACGAACATACACACTCACACACAAACTTTCGCCTTTATATTAGTGTGATAAACTGGTAGGTACAATCACGAATTCTAAATCGACGTTCTCTCATATTATAATATAAATATTATCACCGCAGTTTATCAAGAATCTTTTTCGCTGTCTCTTAGGAAACGAAGATTTATGATTGCGGATTTTTACTTACACAAAAAGAAAATGTTATCGCGCAAATAAAGAGTAATGTTTGGCAACGTGCTATACATCAAAGAGAGAGATATAAATCTGGCGTTTGGATCGAACATGCCTTCAGGGTAATTCACACATTGGAAGTTTTAATGGAAGAATGTATAAAATAATCGAGGTCCAATCAATCATGTAAAATGCCGACGGAACGCAATAATCTGATCGGTTGTAGGTACACACAGTTCTAGCGGTTGTTTTGTCTTTCGTGCATCATCGTGGAATCGCTGATGGTACACACACTTTCAGATAAAAACGGCAATAGAAAAAGATTGGTTAGTTAAGGAAAAACTAAAGATATTTCAACTTTTAGAATATTGACAGTAAATAAAATAAAAAATATGTATACCGTTATGTCTATCGTCATGAGAAGAATGCTTAAGTTAGGTAAGCGTTGTTTGGATTTTTAAAATAATATTTATATCTATCACTGTTGAATTAAATTACACTATAGATATGTCTCTTTAAATTCACCTATTCACGACGTCATAGAATATTCTGAATAATTCCGGTAACTTCCTATAAGTTTTCTTTATCTTCTTGATTTATGACGACGATGATACTGCTGTTAGCTCTCGAGAATCATCAAAAGTACTACCAGTATCGATCGCCACTACCACACTCTTATTAATCAATTAATTATAAGTGAATATAGTAATAAAGAAATCACCTTATTGTTAGCAATTCAACTTCTGTACTCGTAAATCGATTATAATAACAGTAATAATAATAATGTAATTATTATTTTGGGTAAGGAAATTTGAACCTCATTTCTGCTTATTCTGTAAAAAAATTAAATAAAGGAACGACTTGTTTATATATGGTAGATAAGGAATGGTGGTCATTTATAATAACAATAAAAAACAATAATCATTGACTAAACCGACTTACATTCCTGACCTTCCGATTTTATTATTAACAATTTGCATTTTTTATTGTATTTTATAATGCCAGATGTTACAAAATAATTTTTTTGCCAACATAATTGCGTTATTAATACTATGGGAGGTAAGGTTTCACGAAGAAAATTGTTATAGTATGTTAAATCATGCAGAATTATTTAAGTACCTACTACTACATGTGTTATGGAGAAGGTAACCTTGATTTTTTTCACTCTTCTCTCTGCTCCGTTATAATTATTTTACGAACCATTCTAGAAGACTGAATAACGACGACGTTTCCTCATAGTTTCATTTAAGTTGTAATACATCATGAGAGGAACTTACCTGAAAAAAAAAAGGAAAAATCATTACACATCGTTATAAATATATTAATCAATCATAAATGGTAGGAATGAACAAGTTTTTTTTTAGTATTAAAATAAAGTATAATTTGTTAAATCACTTAAAGAAGTAAGTACTCTAAATATTTCTAAAAAGAAACGAAAACAATAAAAAAAAATTATTTTCATTAAAAGATATACGGGTTAAGTCGACCTAGATCCTTTAAGAGGTTGTAGTTTCCCTCATTTCTAACTGGTTTGACTATGAAAGACCGTATCCCAAACTTAACCGTTTTCAAGTTTTTGGATTGCCGATTTTGTTGTCTATTGTCCCATTTTTTTGTGTTTTGTGCCTCTAATTTATTCGTTGTTGCTATTTTTTTAATCCAATTACATCTGTTGATGTTTTGAGGCAGAAAATTATCGATGCGGCAAACGAAATAAGAAGAGGATTAACAACTGGTGTAGTGAAAAGTGGCTTAAGACACAGAATGAGAGTATGTATGCGAAACAGAAGCGGACATGTGGAACATATATTGTAAAATTTCTTTGAAAAGAGTAATAAACGTTATTTTGTACCTATTTCGATTATTTCATTTTGTTTACCGATTCAAGTGATAAATTTGACTTTTCCCGTTATTTTTTACTACTATCTGGAAGCATTTTATCAAAGTTTTTTTGTAATATTTCTGATAATACCCTAGCTTGTTATACCTTGGATAGCTAAAGAACCATAGATATTTTTAAACACATCTGCAGCATAACTGTCATAGGCTTTTATTTAATATTTAAAAAAAAAAACAAAATTTACGAAATTATTACCTTTTTAGGGTTCCGCACCTCAAAAGGAAGAAGCGGAACCCTTATAGGATCGCTTCGTTGTCCGTCCGTCCGTCTGTCAAGACCCTTTTTCTCAGGAACGCGTGGAGGTATCAAGCTAAAATTTATACCAAATACTCAGGTCTATTGTCCCTTGGAGCTGTGAAAAATCAAACTTCTAAGCCAACGCAATCAAAAGATACAGCCGTTTATGCCGCAAATTTCCGCAAATTTTCGAATCAAAACCTACAGGGTACTTCCCGTGAACTCAGAATCTTCAAATTTGGTACGAAGCAACGTCTTATAGCACAGATAAAGGAAAAAATGCGAAAACCGTAAATTTTTAGTTACATCATATAATAAAAGTATTTTTAATAATTCTAAAGTTACTACCCCTTTCCTCATGAACGCGTAGAGGTATTAAATTAAATTTCATATCAAATACTCAGATCTATAACACCTTTAAGCTGTGAAAAAATCAAACTTCTATGTCAACGCAATCAAAAGAAACAGCAATATAAGCCGCATATTTTCAAACTCGCAACTACTCGCAAGGAAATCAAAACCTAAAGGGTACTTCCAGTCGATTTAGAATCTTGAAATTTGGCATGAAGCAATGTTTTATAGCACATATAAAGGAAAAATTCCGAAAACCTTAAATTTTTAGTTACATCACATATATACAGGTTTGTACGGAACCCTCGGTGCGCGAGTTCGACTCGCACTTGCCCGGTATTTTTTTAACTATCAATCATCTACTGCAAACCAATTGGTTCAGTTAACTGTAATTTTAGTGTTGAAAATAACAAAGCAACGTATGTTCTACAGAAAAATAGCAAAAACAAATAAATTAGAGGCACAAAACACAAAAACAATGGACAAAAAATTGATATTTTTTATAAAAAACCTTAAAAGTCCAATAACTTGAAAACGGTTAAGTTTGGGATACAGTCTTTCATAGTCAAATCAGTCAGAAATGTTTTTATATGCCTACGTCATAACCGACCTTTACCTACTGTAACGTAAAATTGAAATTAATATTGTAATTCAAGAAAATGCGAGCTTATTAATTTGGATTATTTAATTTAAATTTCTGTTAGAACGTACCTATTTTTATGTACATTATAACCGACTTTTCCTTACTGTGACTGATTTCAAATTTATATTGATTTGAATAATTTAAAACGATTTTTGTATGAATACATACCCATTCTTACATATGAATTTGAATTATTTGGTGGAACGTACCCATTCTTTCTTACGTTGTAATCGATGTTTACCTACCGTAGCATCAATTTAAAGGTAATATTGTTATTCAAAAAAGTGTGAGCTTGTGAATCGTAATTATTTAATGGAATATCTGTTAAAACGTACCCAATTTTTATGTACATAATAACCGACTTTTACTTACTGTGACATCAATTTTAACTATTTGTTGTTATTAAAGAAACTGTGAACCGTATGAATTTTTATTAATGAAAAGAACGAAACGTACCTATTATTACACACGTCATAACTAACGTGACCTAACGTCCCGTTTTGAACGGAACCATCATCCCTTTTTTCGGTTATGTATTCTGTTGTCCCGAAAAAATGCTCTAGGATGCACAATTATCTCGTTTCCCGAAACTGCGCGAAAATTGAGTAGAAAATTGTGGACGTCTGAAGAAACCATCAAAAAATTTTTTGTTCCTCTGACAAATATAAATATAACAAAACGTTTTATGTTGCGTAATATTTTCAATTTTTTATAATATCTGATTTTTTCTTAGCAAAGAACATTAAAAAATGTGTTTTTTGTTTGTCATTGATAATCTGCCATAAATCAATACAGTTTCTGATAAGAATGTCTGATGATAGTTTTTGGTCGTTTTCCTTAAAAAAAAAATATTAGGATCAACGCTTACCCATTTTACATCTTATTCTCCTTCATAGAGTTTGTTACTTTTGAAAGTTTAAAATTAAATTTAAATATATTTAAAAATTATAATGCTCAAAGCATTTTATGTTATGTATGCCGATATCCAAAAAAATATGTTGCAATTCCACGAATCTCCCTTTTTTAAAAATAAATATCATTTTTTATCTAACCTTCATACACATTAAAATGTATAATTTAATTAAATCTTATAGTTGTATTTTCGGGCGATAGTAATTGCAAAATTACCCGCGACAATAAAACTCCATTAAGAACCGAAAAAAAAGGAAAGGTCGAATCCGAATATGTGCTTGTGATTGACAGACAAAAACTAAACTAATTTATTAGTGTGCAACGCAACATGCTGGCAACTAACCTTCTAAAACACTTCCTTCTTGTAAGTAAAGTAAAACGACTGACGATCAACGAAAGCAAAAAAATGCAAAAAGACGAAGGGGGAGGAAGCTTATGTAATCCCATTACCGAGCACAAATGTGGTTACAACCACATTTTCTATAAGCGGTTGTTACGAAAACATGTTGCTTTCAATTTTGTTACATTTATTTATTCGTAAGGCTTTTTTAGCAGCAGACGTAAAAGTTGTTTACAAATAAAAGGGCAACTAGAAAATACTAAATCAGTATTTTTTTTGAGATTGTGTAACATGGTTATTGTATATATTCGTAGTTCTTAAATTACTTAATTCTAAATACTAAGTTTTCGGTTTGCAGCTAAAAAGAATGCTACCGTACGTGATTAGAAGTCTTTTTGGAATTAAAACGTTTAAAACTGTAATAAAAGAAGCACAACGCATCGATTGGACTAATTTTGTATTGTTAATCAGAATTTAAGTCCAGTTAGAGCTAAACAATTGCAAGATAGGTGGGCGGAGTGTGTCGATGTTAGGGGTATTGTTGGCTGCATATGCTGATATTAAAATTATTAATTAGGTCATGATGGATACTAGATAAAAGGAAGGAGACTAATATAGAAACAGGAAAGAACTTATAAATTTAACGGACTGTTATAGTACATTTTCTTGCCTCTTGGAGTTAAGGGGTTGAAGTTGAGGTGAAGTTGGCGATTTGTACAAATCTCCATTATTGCAGCTGAAATGATTGTAGTCACTAAAATTACTTTTAAGTTCTTGACAAACCGCGTAAACTCTTTATAACAAAACTCAACGGACCGAGCATTTTTTATCGTTATTGAGAGTTATCGTTATATGGAGGAAAGAAAACAACCAAAATCAAAATAATTTTAATACATGTTTCTTTAAAAAATAAGGGCGTTTTGTTGTGTTAAAACATAGAAGTACCTAATTAGTCAGTAAATTTTGCCTGGCTTTATTACTATAGGTACCAGTATTGTCTTATGATTTCTGATTTAGTCGGAGCCTTTTGTAAAATGATAATAATGCTATAAAGAGTGTATCAATGTGTAGATTTTTGTAAACCAATCAAACTGTGCTCATTTCTACGTTATAACGAGTTTCCACTATATTTGCTTCTGAATTAAAATCAATTTAATAAAAGAAAATGTTATTAATCGTGGTATAGTCAACATTAACTTTAATAACATACCTAATAACAAATATTAACATGTCAAATTAAAAGTTGTACATGATCAAAGTGAGGCAGAGTTTAAGTGCTTTATGCTTAGAGATCTGATCAGTGCTTACAAAGACTTTCTTGAATACGTTTTGTAGTTGGGACTTGATAATTGAATTACTTTATAAAAGTATTTGGTAGTATTTAATAGTTTAAAAAAACCTTCAAACACTTTTAAGATGCTTAAATCTTTTTAATATGCTTGTTGCCCTTTCAATGAGGTTTAAGTCCCTTTAAAGTGCTTGAATACAAGGAAATACCTTCAATAGGGCTTTCAGTCCTTAAACCCTTTTGGATTAATTTATGGTGAATGTACGAAGACATTTTCACAAGTGCTTAAGGCTTTGAATTTAATTATTTTTCCATGTAATGCGTAATTTGAATTCCTTTCATTTTAAAGTGTATTTGGGACTTCAAGAACCACCGCCCTTTAAGTAAGAGCTTTAACGTTAGGACCTGAAGTCGTTTTAGCGAGGGCTATGGTCATCTTTGCGTGTGATTCATATTGACACATGACTGACACTTTGAATTTCCGTCGGACCTCTTGTGCTCATTAGCGCCCTCTATCAACGTTTAATTTTTTTGATGTAAAACATCTATAGGCGTGGGTAAACCGGATTGTTGGCGTGGCGATCGTGGTGATTGCATGCCGTGGCGACGCTCGACATGCGCAAGCGCATTTTTCTTTTAAGTTCGAATTATTGCTGCCGCATAAGGAGAGGAGGGAATGATACGCCACATCAATTGCTAATCTCACAGTGAAGGCCCTGAAGTGGGAATTAATATATATGGTATGATAAGATAAGTATTGCCAATTCTGTCTTCTTACGGTCATATTTTTATTGGTTTCTTTGTTTTCATCTATACATACTTTTATTTGACCCGAAAGAGATTCTCATATGCACATCGTTTTCAACTTATGAATGACTTCGACTGGAGGAAAGTGAAGCCGAAACACACGAACATCTTTATATCCATATCCCTTTTGTAATGAGCCCGTAATGGTACGTTTTCTAACAAATGAAAGTATAGGTGTACGGTTATTATGCCAACAACAACATTCACAGATACATTTTGCTTTTTTTTATTCGAAGCAAAGGTGACTGCGATCCCTGCGGCCGGCACGTTCGTGTTCACGATGCTCTCGTGTGGCGTGCACGTCAATTATCCACACCATAAAGTCCATATCGGGCACAGCGTTTCGGCCATTCGGTACGCAAAACCAGAAAGAGAGGAGAGAAACTAGCGGATACGAACCTCGGCGCACTACAAGCGAGATAATTGTTTTTAATAGTGACTTACATCTCTTTAATATTGAACGACGACCGCCCATGGTCTCTAGCAAATGATGACCAATTCGTACCTGTATCTGTTTATAAGTCGCCAACTGTGGTCATTTCGAAAGACCTTAGGAACGTAAACCTGCATTTATATTGTATATGGAGAGAGTTTACGAGAACTCTGACTAGTATACAGTTTATTTAAAGTGCGAATAACGGAATAGAATATTTTATTAAATGAATAAAGGTACTCAACACTAAACCACGGTTAGAGATAAATCCAAATAACAACTCAAACAAAAAAAAAGACACTAAATCGACTCCTAATACGGGGAACAGACATTTCACATCAGAAAAAGTAGGGGAAAGCTGGATGCTTGCATAAACCTTCCTTTTGTGGTTCTTAGCAATACCCCAAAAGCCTCCAGCGACATACGTGTCGCTAAAAATGTTCCATGGGGTCAAAGGTCACGATAAACACTTTTTCGCGAATATCTCCTTAACGCAGAGGTTCCCCCTTGTGCCCGCGGGCACCATGGCGCCCGCGGAACGATTCGTATGTGCCCGCCACTATGCAACAGAGACACAGATTTTTTTCATAAACATTAATTTAAAATATGAATTATTTTTATTTATTTGTCATGCGGCATATAAAATTGAATCATTTTTCGGTTCGACATATTTATGCGAATCATCGTTTTCAAACATGAACTTAATAAAATCAAGATATAGATCTCGACTCACCGATGAGCATCTTTATGATTGTTTGCTAACAGGATTATCGTCATACTCTCTTAATTATGAAGCGCTGGCCAATAATGAATGCCAAAAATCACATTGACATATTCCACATTGATAGTATATTTTTTATAAAATTTTTGTTTTTTGTATTTGTTTATTTTGTTTAAGTTTTTCCAATTTTCTTCGTGTGTATGAAATTTTAAGAATAATTTATTATTTTGAAATATTTTTGTTTATTATTTAGTTACAAATTATGAATATAAGAAAATAAATTATGGTAAAATGAGAAGTTGTGGAAGGAGTTTGTTGATAAAAAATAGGTGGTGCCCGCCACCCTACCGATATTTTAGAATGTGCTCTAGAGTACAAAAAGGTTGGGAACCTCTGCCTTAACGGTTACTTTTATCGAAAAACCAGTAGTTATCAAATTTGTAGCTTAGGAAATTGCCTATAAAAAAGGCTAATGGTTTTCGGGAAAACTCGATTTAAAAAATTTGTAACGTTCATGTCTTTCACAGTACCGTGCACTTCTTTCCACACCACCCTTGAGTAGTGTCAAAGATGCGTTTTTTTTACTGGTGTCCTCTATAGGCATAATCCACGTGCATTTGTAACTGAAAAATGTTAATTTTTAAAAAAGAAATAAATACATTATCAATTGTTTTTTATTTGAAAAATAAATAATGTAGGTATTATTTTTGTTTTTATTCCAAAAAAAATGTTTTAATTTTTATTATTTGAAAGGTATTTATTTTAATATTATGAATTGTTGTAAAATGACTAAATAATTGTTTTTTTTTTAACATTCGATACGGTTTTTCAGATTCCATTTCTGCTTCCACCTCCATCTCTTCATTATCTTCTTATTCCTCTGCTTCCTCTATTTCCATAGTTTCAGTCAAGAAACACGATGGATCTATACATATCGTTGAGGAGTGCGCGCACATATGTTTCAAATTTTTAAATCGAATTTTCTCAAAAACTGTTAGTCTTACAAAACAATGTAATAACATCTTTTTAGTTGGCAATTTCCTAAGCTACAATTTTGATAACTACTATTTTTTCGATAGATAAAAGTAACCTTCAACGAGATATTCGCGAAAAAGTGTTTTAATCGTGGCCTTTGACCCCCCGTAACATTCTTAGTGGTAAATGTATCGCTGGTACTTTTGGGATATTGTTTAGATACAGAGGTCGCCAAAGTGGTCTATATAGACCCCCAGGGGTCTATTTAACAAAAGCGGGGGTCGATCCGAATCGGAAGGGTCGAAGAAAAAACAGTTCTTAATACACAAATCATACATATCTAATTGACTATGTAGAAATATAATGCAAAAATAAGTAAAACTTTACGAAATAGCTCAGCCATTTATGCTAGCATTTCTAAGTTCTTATATGGTCGAAGCCGGTTTTCAGTCACGTAAATTCAATCTTAACTAAGTTCAGAAATAAATTAAATGTGGAGTTTCGAGGGGATTTAAGATTAAAATTGACCAATTTTGAACCCAATATAGCGAACCTTGCAAAAAATACCACACACACACATCCATCTCATTGATTAAGAAGCAATAAATCTGTAGTTACTTTACTTATTATTTCTACTTATTTATAATTACTTATTATTTAATAAATTTTAAGGTATTTAAATTTCATCATTAATATATTTTTCATAAAACTATTGTTACACAATGTACCATTAATTTAATAAATGTTTAAAATCATAAAGTAAATGTACAACACAGTATTCAATAAAGTTTTATTTTATGGGGGTCGATGGAGATTTCGAAAAATTATAAAGGGGTGGATGATGAAAAAAGTTTGGCGACCCATGGTTTAGAACCACACAAGGAAAGTTCATGCAAAACTTCAGCTTTCTCCTAATTTTTCGGAAGTTTTTTGTTTTTATTCTCTGAACTATCTCTATCTCTTCCCATTTACGAGATTCCAATGCTATCCCATCCTTATCTTGGACACACTGTATGTGTATTATGCTTTGATATTCTACTTTGGTTGACAACAAAAAATAAAAATTAAGTAAAACCACAATTTATTTTTGCATTCTTCTTTAACATATTCCTTATTATTGCTTAAAAGATGTTTCACATGTTTCTACCGTTTTCCGCAAACGTCGTTATTTTACGTTTTATTATTAAGATTCCATGCGTACACTCAGTTACCCATATACAAACGTCCCTACATCCATATTTAACTCGTCTGTTAAATGTTATTCCGATTTTCTTAGAGATAAGGCAAGTAATGATATTGACGCATAAACATAAGTACGATTGCAGATGCCAGTACCTTTTTACACGTTTAAAACATGTAATTGTACATATACACGTCCATCGATACATACGTTTAAACTTCGATTATCTACCGCATTTATACCTGCGCATATAATATGTAATCGAGATGCCGAGAATTTCAATAGCTACTCCATGTTTTATAAATTTTATAAACGAGAAAATAGATACGTGTATGCAGATAGATATTTTGATATTATCGATAAGGATTTACAATGATACACGTCTTGTAGCGTTCGTTTTAAATGACGCAAGTTATGTTTCCGACAATATCAATTGAAATTACGATATATATCTTGCTACCGTGTTAGAAAGTTGTCGATTTATCAATTTATGAAAAAATTGGAACCTTCTAAACACAGTTCTATGAATAATTCATGCTTACAACGACTGAAATGTACCTGCAGGGTGGTTTGTCTGACCACACGTGGAAATAATTTATAGACGTTTTAGTTAGTTAAATGTTTGTGTTATTGTATGTAGAGGTAGTTTAGAATCTGATGAGTTTTGACCTTATGATGCGGAGAGACGTAAGGTCCGCCCGACGCTACGTTAAGCAAATGCCTCAGCTATCGCTCGGTCTTTCGCGGCTTCTACAATTTATGACATTTTGACATGTTTATAAACTGTAAAAGCTTTGCAATTCAGGCCGACACTAGGGCAAACGTAATTTTACTTATCTACCAGTTTTGTAGTCTTATTTTTTGAAAGCTAGTTCAATTCTTATTATTAATTATTATCAGCCGCTTCGCAGGTTATAACTGTCGTCACCACCCCGAATAGTATTTTAGTACTCTGCAAGGCCATCACCATAAGGAATTTCAAAAGTTAATTAAAAAAGAAATATTGTTTGGGGCGGAAGATGTGTCTTTAATTATAGGGAGCGGGGGGCTAGTTGTAACAATTTGTCGCTTCTTGGCTATGAAAGCTTACTTGTTTGGTATTTATGAAATCTAGCAGTATTATTCCAATTAACAACTATTCAACTATTGATTCCAAATAAACTTTCCATCAAACCTGTAACGATTTTTTGTAGAATCGGCTTTGAAAAAAAACTGACGAGCGTTATAACTAACCCCGTGATTGGGGCTAGTTGTAACAGGCTTGGGGCAAATTGTAACATTAGGAATTGAAAACCAATTTTATATTTTATAAAGATTTATTTGGCATATTTAGCATAAGAAACTATACAAACGCTAAAACAGGTTCAGACTTTTAAGTTAAATATTTAATCTAACAGAAAATATTTAAAAATAAACAAATAACATGCTCTTTCTTTACTTAAACTATTAAGGCATTTTAGGCTTACAGCCATTTATAATCTTAACTCCTTCAGTAATCAGATTTTTGATTCATTTAGCATGATAAACCTTAGGCACGTTATAACAAACTTAGACTTTTCAGTTTTATTCTTAATCTAATAGAAAAATAACCAAATATGATCAAAAACATGGTCTTTCTTAAACTATAAAGGAACTTTAGGCACACAGTCATTTATAATAACAAAATCTCAATTTCTTAAGTAATCAGCCTTTTGATTGACGTAGGTAAAATCAATCGAGTTCAACAGGAAAGTATTGAAAACATGAAAAGAAGGAATTTAAATACGTCCCGCATAATTTCATATACCTTATAAATCATAAGGGGCAAGTTGTAACTTGCTACAACTTGCCCCGTACAAGTGTTACAACATACCCCACGGCGAGTTTTTTTGAAATAACGTCTATTAAAAAAAAGTTACTCACTTGGTGTGAAATTACATTTAATATAATTAAACTAAACAAATGCGAAATGTATTTGTATAAATCAACAACTGCTAAGCAATTTTAAATCTATGATAATCAATTTTGTATAAACAAAAAAAAGTCCATTCCCTGGCTTTATCGGAGCGCCTGCACAATATCGCTTCCTGCGCCGTCCGAAGGGGTACTAATCACGCTTATATGATAGAATGGGTATTACATAGTAGGTTAGGTTGAAAATCAAACGAATATTCTTCTATTATGCCAGTAAAAAATGCTTGTTACTACTTGCCCCTGTTACAACTAGCCCCCCGCTCCCCTACAAAAAGCAATTTCAATGTTCACACACTTTATTGCACTTATTGTTCGTTCATTAAATTCTGTGCATCTATAGCCTCTTATTGGGATTTAAATTTGGGACTTCGCAGAAATCCCAACAGTATTCTCAGCTAATTGCAGAAATTCTTGTGCCCTCTTGAAGTGAAACTTCTTTGGGCGCCATGAGAGTAAAATCTCAAGGCCATGAAACGACACATTTCGTAACGAATAGTCTCGCGAAGCTATGAGAATAGAAAGGCGCACGTGTACTGAGTTACACATGATTAAACTTTTAATATTATGGGTTTCGTAAAGGATAGGTTATGGTTAGGTTAGGTAAGGTTGCTCTGATTTAAAACCTAGTCTCTAACATCATTAGGTAAACATTTCGTAGTTAGGAAAACTAATATTGTCACATAGTGTTCCAAAATAATTTTTCCTTTTAGTTGTCTTTCATTTCATTTATTACATTTGTTTTAATTTAAATATGCAACGTATTGATTTTGCGAAACAATGAACCGTCACAGGGAAATACGACATGATTGCACGGCAAAAGTGGGCCGTAACCAACTTGCAAAGTTCCGTTTGGGGATAAAAGAACACTATGTGGGTCAGTATAAAAGAATTAATTTTGATAGTAATAAAGTAATAAACATAGAACAAAATAAAGGTGAAGAAGATCGAGCCAGCGAGTCAGAAGGGTTAGGGGGTGTAGCGGGTTGCCGCTATCACTCACCCTAATGCCTTATAAAGTGTCCCTGCCATTATCAACACCCCTAGTTGATAATTATTTAAGTAAGTAGTTTTAAGTTATTTTTATAATTAGTTTATAAGTGTTATTTGTTTTATAAGGCATTTATTCTATTATTAAACCATATAAAATTAGCTCTTCTTTATGACAATATATTCCTAAAAATGAAGCTGTGTATGTGTAATAATGGATAATATTTTGTAAATTATTATTATTTGTAGTGACAAAATAACAGCAACTTTTCCCTCCAAAAGCCAACCAAATCGTGTCCATCGACAGTTGGGACAGCAAAAACGTGAAAATCGTTTACATGCAAAAGGCGTAGACTTTGCCGCAATAACAGCAGTTTCGTTACATGTTGAACGTTACTTTATCCAAGTAACACACGTACAAACACATGTATATGTTTATTCTAAGTAAGTGAACGAGATAATAAACGTGCGTGGTGACCGCGTCCTGTTGTTCTTAATAATGGCGTCGCAACGCGTACCTACAACGGTAACCGCACTGCGCCGATGTCATTTCGCCAACGGCAACCCGACACTCTTATTCAAGCAATTACCTTAATGAAATTTCCCTGCGTCTCGTCTTCGATTTCCTATTTGGTTTAATAACCTGACCCTGTTTCATATTAGATAAAGCAGACGATCTAACAAGGGGAATTCACCTCTATGTAATTTATACATAATAGGGTCGTTGTGATGAGTGAAACATAGGGCACACAAATTCCAGAAATTAAAATATACTGGTCAGATATTCAGAAAATCAATATATGTATATGTATAATAAAAGAAGGTGGGGTTTGTCTGTAGTAGGTACCTGTCGTTAAAAGGGTATCACTCAAAGAACTTCGCAGAGAGAATGTTTCAGAATTTTCCAGAAGGTTCATGAATTATCTAGAATTCTAGATATTCCAGAATATTTCAAATGTTTTTCTCGAGAAGGCTTGATAATGTTATAGAATTTTCCAAAAGATTCGAAAATGTTTCAGAGCTTTCCAAAACGATCATCAAAAATGTTCTATCAATTTTCCAGAAGGTTCTAGAATGTTCAACATTTTTCCAGAAGGTTTAATAATGTAAAATAATGTTTTAAAAGATTCGTAAATAAACTACAGTATTCCAAAAGGTTTTTTAGAATGTTACAGAGTTTTCCAAAAGGTTTAAAAAAATTTCTAGACTTCTAGCATGTTCTACAATTTTCCAGATTTCTAAAGGTTCGAAAATGCTGTAGTTTTCCAAAAGGTTAAAACAATGTTCCAGAATATTCTAGAATGTTATAGACTTTTCACCAATAATGTTCCAGAATTTTCTGGAATGTCCTAAAATTTTCCAGATTTCTAAAAGGTTGGAGAATGCTCTAGTTTTCCAAAAGGTTCAACAAAAAATGTTCTAGAATTTTTTGGAATTTTCCAGCTTTCTGAAAGGTTCGAAAATGCTCTAGTTCTCTAAAAGGTTAAACCAAAATGAATATTGTAAAAGGTTCGAGAATGTTCTAGTTTTCCAAAAGGTTCAACGAAACTGTTCCAGAATTTTTAAAATATTTTAAAATTTTCCAGATTTCTGAAAGGTTCTAAAATGATCTAGTTCTCTAAAAGGTTTACGAAAATGTTCTAGAATTTTCTAGAATGTTATAGAGTTTTCCAGAAGTTTCATCAAGTGTTGCAGCATTTTCAGGAACGTCCTAAAATTTTCCAGATATCTAAGAAGTTCGAGAATTCTCTAGTTTTCCAAAAGGTTCAACAAAAATATTCTATAATTTTATAATTTTCGTTCGTTCAGAATATTTTGTTCTCCGGAATGTTCTCAAAGGTTCGAAAATATTATGAAATCTGGAGAAAGTTGTAGAATATAAAAAAGTTTGTAGGTTTCATCATGTTCTTGAACCTTATTAAATCATACGGAATCTATGGTCTCTAATTTAAGTTTATGAACTAACAGTATCCTGCTAGTGTGAATAAAATAATGGGTCTAGCCGGATAAGAAAACAAAGTATGTCCCAAAGAAGTGATTGTGACTTTATGAATATATTTCCTGTCCATTTAGACTGTGATAATAGTTACAGTTTTTACATTGATTCATGTGAAAATATTTTTTCGGTAATCATATTAAGAAAAAGAACGACTCTTACCCAAAATTATTTTTGAGAATGCATATGAATACATGTAGATATACATATAAGCACCAATTTTTTCGAGAAATATTATTAGATTTGTGGATGCAATAATAAACGCATTATGTTTTCCTACTTTATTGTTGTCATGATAAAGCACAACTGAGGTTAAAACTGTGAAGTAAACATTCTTATGGTTTACTTCAAAGTAAGATCGAAGAATTAAATCAATTTCAAAAAGTAGATAAATAAACATTTTGCAGAAAAAAATCGCTTTATTCAAGTTTATTTAAATTTTGTTATTGACGACTTTTAGTGCTATCTTCGGTTATTAAAGTCCTTTATATTTTAAAAAAACATATTGAATAACTCATATCCCCAACTCCAAAACGTCCTAAATACATTCCGGTAACAAAATTACCTTCTTGAAGAACTGAATCAGTTCACTTCAGTCCTTAAAGAAGTCATTCCGGGTTTTTGCAATTTCCTGGATTGTTTACATTTTGTTAGTTATAACCAAATTTGACTATTTTTAGAGTAAATAATACAATAAATTATACTTGCGTTGGATTACTTTTCCAATTTTTGTTTAGTATTATGGAAGTTGTTCCACACGTTTTAAATAAGAAAGATGTAACTTTTATCAAAAATTCAGTCATTATTAGGTATATCCGTTAAGATATAAACAGAAAGGTTAACGTTAGTAAGTTATCAGAAGATGTATGTAATTTTGCTGGTCTCACAGCATATTAATTAACTTTGTGAATTAGCAATAAATGGACAACGTATAGCCACGCTGTTAAAGCGGCAAAGCTTAGAAGTAACGAGCCAGAAGAAAATTCTCAACACAAATTAGTCCTTATTAGCTATTCACCGTTTGTTGAGAATATTATTACCTACTGGACGATGTTTGCGTATAAACAGGAACTGAATAGGACTATAATGGGAACGCACTAACTCCGAACGCTTCTTCTCAAACCATTTCTAATACCAATTTTACATTAACATAATGAATATATTAGTCATGTAGATATTTTCATGCAAGTACCTACATTAACATCACACACACTTTTTAATTAAAGAAGTGGTGTCTATAAAAGCACTCAATACATTTTAATACTGTTTCACCGGTAGGTAGCGAATACTATTTTAGATATTAATGTTAAATTTAAGAAAATGTTAGGAAAACTAAATAAATAAAGAGAAAAAATAATATACAAATAGTTATTTATATGCAGAAATAACTGGGAAAGAAGGGTAGCACTTTTTAAAACGCAAGTAAAAAGTATATATATAGATATGGGGATGGAAAGAATAGTAGAAAATATTTAAAAAAGGTATATACAATGGGCGTTGCGCTTAGAAAAAAGTACCCCAGACTACATCTTAAGAAGGGAAACAAAATGTGGGAAAATGGTGGAAGATACAAGAAGAAGAGTTGTAAAATATGAAGAAAAATTAGGAGAATTACCGGAAGGGGACATAAGAAAGGAGATATGGAGGAAAAAGGTATTGGGGATCGGGACAAAAAATAAATATGGTGTGGAAAGGGATAAAGCTTTAATAGAAAAAGCAATAAGTAAAGAACAACTGGAAGAGTGGAGAGTAAAGGGATTGAATGTTAGTAGGATGGTGGGGAAAAGATGTAATGAAATAGTAAGTGGTGAGGATTTGAGAAAATTTTGGGAATCCAGATACGCGAAAGATATGAGGGAGTTTATGTGGGAGGAATGGCAAGGGGATGGAGTGCCGGGGTATCTAAGAGAAGGAAAAAGTAAAGAGATAATAGCTAGATTCAGAATGGGTAATGAGTGTAATGAGAATATGTTTTGGATGGAAGAAGGTAAGAGATTGTGTAGAGTATGTGGAGAGAAGAGTGAATCAATGGAGCATGTATTAGAAATAACGGGTAAGAATGAGAGGGAGGAACTTGGAAGGATAATAAATGCGGATGATAGTGGTCTGGCCCTATTGAAGCCAATTTTAAAAAGAAGAGGTGTGGAAAGGAGGCAAGGAAAATAAAGGAAAAATGTACCTATATAAGGGAAAAGGAAGGGAAGTACGTAGCATAAATATTTAAATTTTTGTAAGTTGGAGAATCTAAAATGTTTCTTTTTTTTCCTTGTGTATGTAGAAATGTAAACTAAACTTTTTGTTTTAACAAAGCTCTACTACTACTACTAGTTATTTATATTTAAACTATAGCTAGATATATAAGTAATAATCTCATCACAAAAAAATTAAATTCTTTTGCTAAATATAAAAATTAGCCAATGCCATAAAATATAAACGTATATTTTTTTTTGTGTAATAAGTAGCACCAAATATTATGAATTTTATTAATCTTGTGCTATATATAATTAAAATTAAAAACCAGTTGAAAAAATGCTAATGCTTCAATTTGTATCTAGTTCTTCAGTTTTTTTTTTGTTTTTTCAACTGAAGATTTCTTTAGCTTAATTACCTACCTAAGATCATAAGGTTACCGTTGGGAAAGACAACACGAGTGAAGTAAATACTGCCGTGATTATATCATTTTTAATATTCCAATAGTTCATATTTTTGACCTAAAGAGTAGGAATAAAGCGTTCGATATTTAAAGCACATTTGTATATCAGAAAAATCAAAATGTAAAATGATAAAAATAGAATGCCATTATTTGATATTAAAATCGCTTATGCCGATGATATAAAATATTTGTTCGATAAACTTTGCCAAAGTTTTCTGGGTAAAAATATTAAAGGCTCAATCAGTTCTATTTGAATCTAAATTTTAAGATAATAATAAAAATGACTTTGTAACGTAAATAAAAGTACTGCAGTTTTTTGGAGATCACACACCAAATTTCAAGAATTTGTTAAAACAAACAAGGCTATTAATTCTTTGAGTAATTACTGAACCACAACTGAAGCACAATCAACCCAAATAACTAAATTGTTCTGATTATTGTCAAGGTTGCTTTTCGAATTAAAGATTCAGTGCTGACAGTGGCTTTTAGTAAAAAGTTAAAGTAAATGAAATCATTTTTTGTTTAATTTAAGATTGAATTATTATTATATCATCCAAAAATTCATAGGCCTGTAACTTTGAAATAAATAAATATGGACATACAATATAACAATGCGGGACAATTCGTATATCGGGTCTATAAATTAGTGAAGGTATAATTAGTAGCGTGTAATGAATTAGTCGTACGGTATAGCAAGCATAAAAAAGCTTGGTCGTTTTAGCCGAATTTTCTTTTTTAGCAACTTTAAACACTAGTTTCGGTCATTAAAAAATATATTATTCTTTACACATACGGGTTCTAAATTTCAATCATTTTTAGCCAGATTTTCTTTATTAGCAATTTTTATAACCAATCAACGGAGCTCTAAATTTTGTTCGTTTTAGCCGGATTTTCGTCATCGGCCATTCTGATTAGGTACTACTAATTTTTATTAAGAAAATGTAATTGTATTCTTTAAACTAGATTGTTGACTAAAACCACGCGTTCATATTAACAAGTGTCCGTTATAACCGAATTCAACTGTTTTTCTTTATCTCGTTTACTTCAATATTCATTTCAAAAAGTTGTATTTCTTAACATTTTCATTTTTCCTCCTTAGCGCCAAAAATAAATTTAATGTAAAACAAGACAAGTCTTATTTACTTATACTGTTACGTATATTACGACTTTAAATAAAGAAATATATGAAACAAAAATATTTTAACCGGTTAGTGTTTTCCTGCTATTGTTCTAATATTTTTTATAGGTTGCACATCGTTCTCGTTAAGTTTTATTTTATTGTTTTTTTTTTTTTAATTTATTAAACTATTTAAAAACAATCGTTTATTTCAATACCGCTAAAACAGCGAACGGGATGTAGGGAAATTGTGCAGTAAGTGGCGCACTTTGCCAACAGTCTCGCTGATATAGGAAACTGCGTATCTGCTTACAGTATCTTCGTCTTTATTAATTCTTTAGAAAAGTATCTAGTTCTTAAGTATCTCAGACATAGTTGCCTTTTAAAAACATAAACATCTAAATTGTCTTGCTACTTGTTTATTTCATAAAGAATTACTTAAATTAAATTACGCCATGTAATATGCACAGGTTGCCAATACAAATGTAAAAAAATGCGCTTTTCTTGAAATATTTGTGTTGCGATCTGAATTTTTGATTCTGTATATCAGAAGTAGGGGAAAGCGGGGGAATTCCGCGCAGCGGGTAATACCGCGTACCAGTGTTTTAGGAGAACCCCGAATTATTCTAAGGTTTGAATATATGGTGCTATCTTGTAACACACTAGCGAACATGCGCCCGTATTTGTGTTGCAATAGTACTGTTCTTTTAGATGTGGTGGATCTATGTTTACTGTTCGCGATTCTGATGTAAGATTTGTGTGATATTTATATAGTGGTAAGTGCTTATATTTATTTATTTGCAGTGTAATTTTCGCACGGTCATTTCTCTTCATCCATACGCTTAATTCTCTGGATATAATCAATTTATTATACGTAGTCGCTCATGACCTGTGTTAGGTTATATCTGACTGCACATTGGGGGAATCCCGCGCAGCTCAGTCGGGGTAATGGCGCGCTGCGCGGTATTAACCACGCGGAAATTTGAAACTTTACTTGCGTGTTCTTTTTAGATTTCAAAATGCCTCGCACATATGTAAGGAAAACCGAAAAGTGTAAATGGACAGAAGAGCAGTTAAGGGCTGCTCAAGACAATGATATGTGCTTGGTTTGTGGAGAATTCGGACGCGATAAGGAAATTTGGTATCGCTGCGTATCGTGTGCCAATTGGTCACATTCAGAGTGCAGCGGTTGGGACTCGCCGGACAATTACACGTGTGACATGTGCATCAATGCAAGTTAAATACTGTTCTATAATATGTATTCATATATGTAGCTTAAGAGTTTGTAATATTTTCTATTTTTGTATTATATTTTAACTTACAATGGTAAAACTTTTTTAATTATTTGCGGTTACTTCTTGCTCGTAACAGATTGATATATTTGTCTTACTTTAAATGAGAATAATAACAATTTTTTTTTATCGATTTGGAGTTACTCGTGTTAATTTCAATCCTGCGCGAAATTGCCCGACAAGGTGCGCGGCATTACCCAGTAGGTCGGGAAATACCGCTCAATGACAGTATTTTGAATTTAATTTTTTTTTTGAAAACTAGTTGATTCTACATTCCTGTTTTGTGGTAGGTAAGGTGTCAAACATAGGTAGGAATCAGCAGTCAAATTATGAAAGTTTTCAGATAGGATAGGAACATTTTATGAGGACATTTCCTTAGGTGCGCGGAATTCCCCCACTCTCCCCTACTTAATATGTACATACAACTGTAAGTACGTTATAAAAGTATTTTTTCTGCCCCATAAGAACGGCTGTACGTTTGCAATAAGCCTGTACGTTACAAGTGATTTTTACTGTACGTAAGTGTGAATTTTCGGTTAAAATGTAACACCAGACCGCGGTTGGAATTAATAACTACAGTCGTTCAGTAAACTAAGTTATTTCCTTGAATTAACGACAATAATACCGGTACATAAAATGCTATAACTTCCATGCAGAATATTAATTATTAATTTTAGCTGTAAAGGAAGCTTCTCGTTTTCTCCGAGACGATAATTTACAGCCAATCATGTCGAATTAATGAGTATTGTAAATAACGTATTTTACTTATACTTATATCGAATGCCTCGTAAACCACTCTCATTGATTACGCTTTTCTCTTGATAAACGACAAGGTAATAAGTGTTTTGATTATGATCGAAGAGACTATCAGGAACACTGAAAATATTAACATTCAAATAAAAAAGTTTAATGATGTGATTATCTCCACACACAGGTCACGTACACCTTTTAGACATTCATGTACCTATACATTATTAAAACAACATGGTTTATGAACGATATGGTTTAATCTTTAAACATAAAAATTTTATTAATCATCTCAATATTTATAAGAAGGTTCTGTCAATTAATGTAAACATTAATTGCATTATAACAAAGCTGTCTAGCAACTAAAAAGGATTTCCCGAAAATGTAGCTTCAGATTTTCATGCAGGTTATTCCGCAACTATCAATTTAATCATTAAAGGACCCTATTTTAATTTGTTTTCAAATTTTTACATCTTACTTAAGTTTGTTACATTTTCATTTAAAGTTGAAAATTTCATGAAAAATTAATATTTTTCATAAATAAATGTATAATTTTAAGTTCGACTAAACAGCATTTGAAGCTTGTCTTACCCTGCAAAATAAGTCAAACTTGAATACTTCTTGCGTCTCTTAAATTAAAGTAGTAAAATTGAAATTGTGAGTTTATGAAGTAACAGTTAAAACAAAGTAATAGTACATCAATAGGACCATCACATAGAGCATGAAAGATGACTAGAATGTGACCTTCTGTTACACTAAAAATGTGTTTGGGGTTGGAATGGAGGCATATGGAATTGAGAGAAAAATTGAACATTTATAATAACATTATAATAACTAAATTAATTGAAGTACAGTCGTATAAAAAGAAGTGATTACCAAAACAAAAAGACTAACATTGTAATCAGTTGAAACATTTCTGCAAATTAAATTCAAATTGTACAATTATCTCCTTAGAAAAAGAATGCTTTCAATTTTCATCTCCATCTCATCCCAAATATTTTTTTAGTATTGCAAAAGGTCACTTAACCTAACCTAACCTAACCTAGCCTAACCTAGCCTTACCTAACTTAATACAACCTCCTAGTCTATCTGCTGTAGCTATGGTATAGCCAGGCTGTGTAACGTACGTATAAGGGCCTGAACTCAAAAGAAACCTTTCTAAGCGATAGCTAAAACTATTGGGTTCTGACTTTGAAGATCTTTGGGAAGTACGGTTTTTTGGAACCAAAGGCGTTTGATAGTATAAAAGAAATAGCATGTGTTGACTTTTTGAAGGTTGCAGTATTTTTTTTAACATTTTGTTGACATGATAAAAATTGTCGAAGGAGAACTACGTCAGTTACAGATTTTATATATCTTCTTACAGCACAATTTCAACTGTTCTAAAGTGATTTTTCAGAAGTGTATGCTGTTTATTTTTGATTTATTACAGTGTGTACAGTGAGTGGCCAAATAAGGAAGGACGCCGGCTGCATCTCAAAAACTAGTCGTATGCACCCGGTACGTATTGGCAGAAATGGTCTTACGTTTTACGTCATAGACGCTTCTTTTTAAACTATCTACAGTATATTAATTGTATCCTTTGCTTATATTGATATTTTGTAATGTTTTTTTTTTTATTTTTATTAAAAAAAGTGCAATTTTTCTTTTTAATTTAGTTTTGAGTAGCGGAAAGAGGGCCCAACTTCAATATTTGCACAAGAGCCTCATAACTGCTTGCTTGCTACGCCAATGTTAAAGTTAATTTTAACTTAACCAAACCTAACCTAGCCTACCTTCTCCCCCGACCCTTCCATCTAAATTGGCCAGATTTCGGCCACACGAAACTTATAGTAAGTAATTGATTTCCGTCCCGTTAAAACCCGATCAATATAAATTAGAATTAAGCAGTATATATCGAATTGTCTTAAATAATGGTTATTCTCTCAGCCTTTTTGACAATATATTAAATTAAAAATATTTAAAAAATCCTTTAACCTTGTTTATCCGTATGTTAAAATTAAATCCGTTAACTTTAATTGTATAACGCACATAGGTGAAATTATCCATTAAAATAGGGAACATTTTACAAAAAATTAACAAAAGTTTATGTCATATAAAACAGATAATTGTTTAGGCAAAATCATTTTAAATAACATATGTAACCAATGGTCATAATTTTAATCAAAAATTAAAAATTTTACACATTAACAATACAGGTAAAAATTAGATTTACTGGAAGGTTTAGAAATTAATAGATATAATAGAAAAAATAAAATTTTAAACGACCAATTGGATGTTAAAAGGTCTCCGTTATTGAATGTTAATATCAAATTCCCCCACCATTATAATAATAATAATATTTAGGTATAGATATTTGGTAGCTAATCACAAATTACCGAGCGGCATGGTCTAGTCCTCTAGATCATTGCTTAGCTTAGCATTCAGGTTCGATTCTGGGGCCGGCTACTGGTCCAAGTTTTTCTGTGGTTTCCTTGAATCATTTAGGCAAATGCTGGGGTAGTAATATTCCACAGATAATCTTTCACTTCTCTTCTGTCTTCATTTCGTCCGTCTCATCCTTCTTCCCCCAACCATCACCCTCCCATTCCCACTATTCCTACAGGAGGCTGAACAGGGCCTTTCCGCCCTACCCCTTTGACTTTGCACAAGAGTGTAGGTCGGGGGGGGGGGGGGAGACAGCCAGCCTACCAATAAAAGGTGGGAATGAAACACCCAGAAGTTTTTTTTTTCACAAATTTTGTTATATCTTCACCTGAAGGAGCTTAACTTATGCGAAATAATTGTAGTGAAAATAATTATATGTCTTGAAACTCTGTTGTTGTTTTTTTCAATTTTAAAATCCATAATATTTATAACCGTCTCCTACCATGGCCGTAGCTAGGGGGGGGCATTGTGGGGCAATGCCCTACCTTGAAATCACAATGCCCTACTTTAAAAATACCAAAAACTAAGATAAATTATTATAATTAAACTGTTTGTGCATACTTTGAGATAAAAAAAATTGTAGCGATAGATATCTAAACTTTTCGGAACATACCACAGTTTGTGACATTCATTTTGCAATATATTGCAATCTATGGTACGGAGAATCCCTTTTTAAACTAAAATAAACATAAACTAGAGATTTTTTATTATTGTTTGTAGTTTGGTTAAGTGAAGTGTACGGTAAAGAGTGTTTTAGTCAAAAATCGATACCTACAATTGTTATTTTTGTTGCTATAAATTGAAGATTCATTGATTTCGCGATGGATATACGGGCTTTCTTTGGAAAAAAACGAAGAGTTGAAGAGGAAATTGACCATGAAGAACCTCACTGCTCAAAACAGGTGAAAGCACAAAATACAATCGCTACTCCTAGGTCCATGGCAACAGGTTGGTCAACACATGTTGATAATGTTAGCCATAGTATTCCTTCTGATATTGCACAAAGTTTGCAGAAACAATATAATCTAAATGGTATTTTTGGTCGTATCTATTTACTCGTATCACCCCACACAACAATTAATTATTACCTCACTCTCACTCAGACGTGGATCTCTACATCTTTTGGAAGTTCAACCATCTTGTTCGCTTGTTCTTCATCATTGAGGATTTCATAGTTCTTAGATACATGCTCATGCTCTGTCACAGAAATTATTTGTTTACGAATAGCTATTGAATGTACATCACTGACCTAGAGGTCAGTTATATACATGGTGATTGATTTAGGAGCCCGTGCTTCGAGGGCAGATCAATTATGATCAATTTTTTACTTCTGCCCTACCTGTAACCAATGCTGCCCTACCTCAAATTCGACTCTAGCTACAGCCCTGTCTCCTACATTTATCCGCATACCAATAAGATTGTTGTGTAATACCCGTACCTATATGGACAATGGGTACATACAGACAGTTAGTTATTTATGCATTTCCCTTTGCATTATTTACATCCACGAAAAGTATAAAATGTATTTACGACCTGCAATCCTTGTCGCTTTTAAATTTTAACGTAGTTTAAATATGCAAACCTTGAAATTGACTACATGCACGATGAATACTTATAATGCCTTTCAAGACACGGACGCAAATACGAATAAGATGTGAATCAAACCAGCAACGTAACGAACGTTACAATTAAACGATTACAATGTCGATAAGTAATGTCGACGTGATAATGTAGTCTGCGCGTTTGCGACCATTTTCAATTTGAAATTATTATATTGCAATTGCACTGACATTAAATGAAATGTATTTATTGTTACCCCAGGCGGTGACATTGACAGTAGCAGGCCGTGTAGCTTCCGTTTCTATTGTTCGTCGTTATTAAATGCATAATTTTAACGAGAATTTAGAAAAAGGGAAAATAATTAAACAGTAATTATAGGCACTTAATGTTATAAAATAAAACACTTCAGACAGAAATTTAATTATTTGCAAGGATACATTCCAATCAGCAGCCGCTAGCTGATAATATAGAGTCACATGCAACATACTCCCGCTTATGGATACTTAATGTACCTTCTGTTACGATCATCTAGGAAACGTCTATAATTATGTGAATTATTTAATTTGGACTTAAATTAGAATTAAAAGAGAAAATGAAATTCTTTGAATTCAATTTCAATAACGCCCCCTCCCTTTCAATGTTAAATTTTTGGAAAGATGGAAAATGGGGAACCTAACATTAACATCGTTTTGTGTCGCTTGAAGAAAGTTTAACGTGATGAGTAGAACAAAGGTGAGTAGTGGCTACAAAACAGATTATCTATCGTATTTATTTATTAAATCTAGGTTGTCCCAAGTACTAGTACATAAGTACCTATACTTATGTATTTAATCTCAGGACGAAAATGTACTTTTTGAATTCGAATGGATCTCGGTTCATTAGGGTCATAAAAGGATTACGTACAAAAGTGACGACCTCGGTAAAAGGTCCATTTTAAAAACATTTTACCAGTTTTTAGCTCACTGTTTTCTTTCCGACCACTAGTAATCGAGATAAACCAATTTTAAGAATTTTCCAAAATGTAGGATTTTCCATTACATGTAATTGACACGATAATTTGGGATAATACTCTTTGAACCCAAAAAACAACATGTTGAGAATTCGGTCTGCCCACAGTTTTTTCGACCTACCCTCCCCGCCCTATTTTACTATTAATTTTAGCTGATATGACAAAAAATAAAATTACCTAAATGTTGAATATTTCCTTTACATTGAACCTACAGCACATTAGTCAGTTAGTTCTTCAGATGCACTTGATCGTTTTCTTTATTACCTCCTCTTTGTCTTTATTGCTATCGAGTGTTAGCCGTTCATTGATACAAATCGCACTTTATGCAGTGTGTATAAATATGCGTCGGTGTTTAGCGGCATTCGTTGTTGTTCAAAAGGGAGCGGCTAACACCCCTCGAACAACTCATTTAGAGAGATTTAGAGTAAAATATATCAAGACCCGTTGGTTATCGAACAGGCAGGCTGTTCCGGACAGTCGACTGGCGGCAATTAATAGAGAGCCGCGAGAGATCGGTGCGTCGACAGTGATGATTTATCGAAAGAACTCATTAAGAACTGCACTACGCTGCACTCTCGATTTAAACACCACGCGCATATTGCAAACGGCACCCACGCCCCACGATGTGGACATTTGTTATCTAGAATCATGCACATTCGCACACCACGGTGCAAATTCGCCATAACTATTGATAGTGGTAGATGGTTTGGACTCGATGTGTTCTGGTGATAGGACGAAGGAATTAAACTAATGCGTAAACGGTACACTATTTAATTAACAACAAAAATAAATGAAAACTAGAAATTAAACTTGAACGTAGAGTTGGAACTTGAAGTAGAAGATATGAAAGATGGATCAGAACTAACTATGGTTTGAAAATTAGGAAAACAGGAAGATAGATAAGGAGGGGTTTAAAATATGTAAGTGAAAGTAGGGACCCAATACAAAAGTACTAAAATTTGGAAATGCCGATAGTAAGAAATACAGAGAAATAGATATTGAACCCGAATCCACCGAAGAAACCCGTCATAAAATATTAATTAGACAGAAGAAAGAATTGCAGACGTCATGCAGTTAGTACAAAGAGTTGAATTGTCAAAGGGCTATTAGGAATTAAATTATCATTAAGAGAAGAATAGACGTACAGAGCAGTAAAGAGACAGTATAGAAATGGAATTGCAAGAAAAGGATATTTACATATTTATGTACACAAAAATTAAATTACATATTTATAAAAAAACAAAACATTGCTGTGATCGCCACAATGGTATAAATTTAATGTACAGAAATCTACTTGTTTTGGTGGTTCTGCATCACACCCGTCAACCCTGGTTTTAATGCACTTTATTATGTAGGATTTTTAATTAAGGTAATCATATAAAAATTGAGATTGTTTATTAATATTAACGACGTTACTTACCATCCCCGTATAATAAACCTAATTAAGGGCATGGACGACTGCTTTTTTTTGTTAATTTCTATTATTCACTTGAGAATGTATTAAAGGCAAAGTTAAAAGTTATGTTATGGAGTGTAGATTACAATTATTTCAAATATGATAATTAATAATCAAAATACGTCTACTTTTTCCATAGAGTTACTCCACAGACATGTTATTTTAACATCTCCCTTATGGGATATGATCAAATATCCATTTACATTATTTTGTTGCGACATATGGTTTGAATATGTGTCGCATCGTGATTGGTGATTATTATTAATGGGGTAGAATATTTAAAAAGAAATAGAAAACCTAACAACATACTATTTACAATTTATGCCCTTGCATTTAAACATTTAAATAGTATGTGTTTCATTCGTAAGGGTTGTATTTTGAATTGAGTATTAAATAGCTGTCACATGGAAGCAAAATAGAGGAACAACCACATTCGATTGCATTATTTCTAAACTGAAGGAATTGTTACAATGAAAACAGTTAGTCCTAATGTAGAGCTTACTGCAAGATTGAGTGGACTAAACTTGACGATGGATTGAAATTCAAGATGAAAATAAATGAAAGAGAAATTCACTTTTTAGGGATGCAAAGGGAATTATATTTCGTTAAAAGAAGGGGTACCACAGAAACTGCAGAAACACGAAATACGACCATGAATATAACATCATAACTATACGTGCAATTGGTGTTTTTTTTTTAGTGATTTTGGTGGAATTGAAAATACATTTTGGATATAGCAACAGGAGGTTGGACTTCTTCCAGCGAACTACCAACTAAATGGTCATTGTAAATAGAGGTTACCCTGTATGAATTGGTTTAGTCCGGAGTCAAAGATCAGACAATTAAATGTTAAATGTGAAAGACCCTCTCAGTGCCATGAGAAACATATTTGCTCATCGGCCTTCAAAAATTACGCAAAGAAAAAAATTCGAAAGCCAAATGAGGAAACATAACTATAGAATATTTTATTAATTATTATTATGATAGTTAGTTTTGGCAAACAGGGTGGCAATAAACTAACTAGTGGGCTATTGTATAACCGACACGACAAAGTGAATGATTTACAATTGCGAAATCAAACTCGTATTACGTACGAAAAGAACAATTGTTGGAGTAATTCCGAAAAGGAACATCAACTCCTAAGCAAGTATTTGACATAAAGGATGGGGAAGCCATGTTAAAAAAAAAAAACATTAATAAGATGTTTCAATTGCCAATACTAAGGACACATAATAACAAATTGTACCAAACTAGAACGTGAGAGGGGTTTATGTTTTTAAAGTATAGTTAGCCCAAAGTTAATATGCGGTTATCATTTCTTAACTAGTTTAGAGTATCCACTGCTGTTGAAGGTAATGTAGAAATGGATATTGCAGGCATAGTTTCTCACGTTTCTTTTTTCTTAATTTCGTCACTCATTTTTATCCCCCCAACCATTATATTATTCACCTATTCCCACGATTCCTCAAGTAGGCTGAAAAGGGCCTTCCACCCTAAACTAAATTGTAGACTAAAGGTATACCACACCCAATAATATTGGTAGGAATGGAACATTCAAGAGTTTATGTTTTACAGAAATATAGATGATGTTTGCACCTTTACAATGCCGTCTCAGATAAAATTTTTGAAAGAAATAAATCTCCCCCAAAACACCACCCACCCATTCCCACGATTCCTAAAGGAATATTTTTACTAATATTATTAACTCAACAACCCTCGATACGCCTAAGGCAGGCTGTTGGATTCGCCCCTGGATTAAATTCAAATATTTGAAACAATTTCTTCTCATTCTTGGCAGCATGTTTGTTTTTCTTTTTTTGTATGTATATCTATTTTTGTCCACTTTCAATAATTTGCCATTTAAACCATTGATTCGCCTACGCGAACCGGTGTGATCTGTTTCGACTCGGAAACGATATGCATTCGCGTACCGTCAAGTGGGCGTATCGAGTTGAGGAAGAAGAAACAGAAAGAGCCGAGCGGTTTTAACAATACAAGAATTATGAAATTATGAAACTATAAGTTGACTGATTTTTGTTTTTCGAACCCATACTACAACTATAACACCGACACAGCTCAGTGCCTGTGTCTGTGTGTTTATGAATATAAAATACATGAATATTTGTATGTATGTAAATGTACCTACCAATAATAGGTTCAGCCTATCCATGTACGGGTCTGTTTGTTAGTTATATTATTACTGAATATTATTATTGTAGGTACCTATAGCAATAGCAGAGTGTAACGTATACGGCGGCCCACTAACCTCTACGTGGGCGGATTTCATTTTCTAGTTTCGCCCGGCATGTGTAATTGCAACAGTTCTGATTAATTGTAGACGAAGCACTGTGGGAAATTATAGTTACAGCATCAGCGCTTATAAGTACGTTTCTGGATAAACGTTGCTCAATAAGTCAGAGTTCATTTTGATAAAGAAAAAATTACTTAATTGAAGCCCAAGAATCTATCGCTACTAAATATGTATGGATATTGTTTATTATTCTGCTTTAAGTACCTACAATACATTGTTTCAAAAAACTGATTTATGAAGACATAAATCACTGAGCGGATTGTGTGGAATTTTTACCATATAGATAAATATCCGCTAAAAAATAATTTTTGAAAATTAACCGATAATGAGGTGAAACGGGGGTTCAAGTTTTGTGTGAAAAAGTCATATAGATAAAGTAGATGCATGCATCAATTTGAAAATTTTCAGGATAACTCTTGTCAACAAATAAATCAACATAATTGTTATCTGCAAGGTTTCTGAGGAGTTGATCACATAATTGTAATCAATTTTGAATTTATTATTTACAACAATAAAGTCAAAAAAGTCTTAATTAATTATTTTGTATTGCTCTGAAAGTCAAAGCATTACATTGAAATATAATGGAAGCCATAATTTTAACTGGGTGTGTGCAAGGGGAACTGTATTCGTACCACGAATTGCTTTAATTCTGAATGCTCCTCAGTTCCAATTCAAACGATTACAATTTTACCTTAAAGTTTGCTTTACAATGACTATAAACAAGTCTCAAAGCTCGCCTAGTAGATTAGTGGTTTTAACATCAACTAATAGATTAGTGAAAAACATTGCCTATAAAAAAATTTGTAAATAGCAGTTTTTCGATTAGTTTGAGCCCAAACCTAAAAGGCTAGAGAACGTTAAATAACTTAAACCCCAATACCAAAACAAGACACAAATCATCCAAAGCGCTTTTCGATAACAAAGTTGCCTACTTTAGAGACTAAAGAGAACTGTTTTCGTCTTGTTTTGGCGTTGAGGTTTGAGTTATTGTTTTCTACAACACCACCAAAGTTTCCCAGTCTCCAGATAAAAGGCTAAAACTAAAACTTATCACTCAAAATCAAACTTGGCGTAAGCGAAACTATGGGCAAAAGCTAACATACCTAATATAGATATATTTTTCAAAAATTAGAATTGTTTTCGATTTTCAATAAAAATTAACGATCTACTGTTTTAAATTGAAATCCGAAAACCGCTAGTTAATTTAAGTAAAATTCTAAAAAGTGTCACTAAGTTGAAAAATAAAGATAAACAAGTAAGCTTAGATAAGCTTACTTTAGGTTCCTTTTTTTCAGTTTTGCCTACTTCTATAATTTTACACATTTTTAAGAACTTTTGTGCAAACAACGCTATAGATCAAAGGATCATCCATCAATTTTTCCATGCTGATCTTGAGTCTTCTTCCTCTGCTCTCTGATTGAACTAGACGTGTTGTGTGTGTTTGCCGTCGTTTTTGAGCAGGACCTTTTTATGCCCACAAGTCTTAAGTCTCTTTAAGTTTGTATTAAAATTTCCCTTATAAGGACCTTTAAATGAGCACTCATTACGGCCATACAAATAAAAACAGTAATTTATTTTAAATGAATCAGTAGACGTAGGTAATTCTCTCTTATTAAACATCTTCCCTATTCCTGTCCCCTCCTTCCCAAAATAGTATTTAAGGACTATAATTTGTATTAGTTTTAAGTTTCACTGTATCCTTTAGAAGAAATCACAGTGTGACGAAACAATTATCAAGAACAATAAGAATTTCATTGAGACTTACAAATGAATCCCAATCAAGTAATAGTAGACAGTAGTTTTTGGTCCTTAAATTTAATATTTTACGTACTTAAACAATTCTCCCTGAATAATCTGGTCATACTAGTCACTGAAGCACAAATAAGAATTTTTGCGCAAGACGATGCCATATAGATCAAAGGAGTAAGCGATTTTTCCCTGCTAGTTTCATCTTTTTTTTTGCCTTTTGACTAAACTAGACATGTTGTATGCTTTTGAGATATAGCCATCATTATGCGAATTATTTGTTGCCATGTGCTTTATGGTTCTCTGTCTTTTTATTAAAATTTCCCTTACGAAAACTTCTTGACGGTCCTATAGAGGATAATTACTGAATAATTTTAATTTAGTTTCAGTAATTCTTTATAACAATATAAAATAGCCACATGCTGGATCTTTGGTTGAACCCCTTGGTTCATATTTTCATTTATCTAAGTTTCTCTTTCCTAAAAGTAATTTCTTTAGTATAAAAGCAATTCTTCCTAACCTGCTTTAAGATTTTTGAAGTGAAAACTTCTATAGTACCGTTGTGATTTGAAAGTCGATGAAATGAAAAAGCGACAGTAAAAAGAGACAGAGTGGGAGAGAATGAGATAGGAAGCATTATGCAGTGTATCTTATTTGTGCTTTGCATCGTACCCCCTCAATTCGTGTTTACCAAAGCATAGTAACCAAAATTTTTGAAGGTTTCACTTCTACCACGTGTGAGTTACACACATGATTGTTTTTTTTTAAGTTAACTGATTGATCTAGTCATACTAATCACTCAAGCACCAATTAGAAGTTGTCCGCAAAACGACGCTATAGATCGATGAATAAGGCGACTTTTCCGTGCTAGTCTTAATTTTTTGACTTTACTCGTTGGCCAAATTAGAAGTGTTGTGATAGGTGTTTTTGTGCAAATCTCTTGTGGTTATATGTTTTAAAAGTCTTTGGCATGCCATTAAAATTTCCTTTTAATGACCAAGTGCTGAATCTTTGATTAAGTCCCTTAATTAAAATTAAATTAATTTCTTAATTCTTTCTAGGTTATTTTAAGATTTATCTTTATATGTCTGAAGATCTGATCATACCAGTCACCCAAGCTTTTTTATTATTAATTGGATACAAACTTAACCCTCTTGTGCTTTTTCCGCCTCAATAAGTCCCCAGTCCCCGGAGCAACTTAAAACCAAATTCCAGGTCCTATTATTGGTGCATGACCTAGGTAACACCTTATACTGGGGCATTCACCCTGGTAATTTGTTTTTATTTTTTATTTAACACACTTTGAATTTTGTTATGTCTTTTTTAATGAGAAATTCGAGTCCTTATAGCAGTAGCGTATTCCAGGAACCACCAGTTGTCTGTCGAAAGCAATTTAGTGGCGTCCGAGCTTTTGAGATCTTAGTTATATAAAATATTAATTTCATTAACGTAATTTTGTGTCGAGAAATAAAATAATCTTAAGAACCAAGACAAGAAACATTAATTTCTTGATTTTGATTTTCAAGAGTTGCACTGTCAAGATAAAGACTCTTGTATTGTATATTCATATATTGAGTGTGTTGTTTATTAAAGTAATGTTGTAACAACGTTTCTTCATTAAAATATTCTGCTACGATTATTAATTGTAGAGCACTTTTCTATTGTTGCACGTACATAATAGGTAGCGTAATCGATAGGCTTTTAGTGTTAATAGCGTTAGCCTTTCATTAATAACCAGTTGTAACAGATACAACGAGATGGTACCCATTAATATCCATCCACATTAAGAAACTGCAATAAACTTCGTTGCGAATGAAAAATGGTCGAATGTTTAGTTAAAAATTAGTTTTGTACGTTCCGTGTTTAAGAGATACTACGTAGCTGGTATATAAAAGTTACGGGCCAGGTGTTCAAATGTGTTGTTTAGATCCGTGGGTGTAAGGTCGTTTACCGGCGAAAAAAAAAAGACAAAATTACACCGAACAAAGAAAAAGTGGCAACCATTTCTCATTTCGCTCTCCTAGAAATTACCAACAGAACCTTTTTAATATCGAAATTATAATACGCATAATTCATAATAACTGGAAAGGTGGTAATATTCTAAAGTCCGCAGAGACAAATACTTAATTAATTACACTTATTTGTATTTTACATGTATATAATCAAATGTCTCTTATGCAATAAAAATGCTCATTAATTAAATATGAAAAGTGTTAAGGGTCGTTAATAATTTGCGTCTTAATACGTACCTAAGTATCTACTATAAACTTGGTCTCGTTCATGTGCATGTAACGCTTGATAGCCTTGTTCTGTTGAGTGCATTAAATGTTTATTTATAAAATCAATGAAAATTTATTCATTTTTTAGCTCCACAAACTCAAGGTGTGACCAAATAATCGATAATTTTAGAAGTATGGTAAAACTAAAATGTGTTGAAAAACGAATTGGCAGAAAATACCCAATCAATTAAATAAGGCGAGTGTGCACATAAACATCGGATTTTTGACAAAATTTAATTACAAAGCTTCTCACCCCATATAAAAATGCGTGGCGTATTCGATGTGGGGGGCAGCAAGACAACGTTTGTACGTCTGTAATTGCCGTTTAAATTATCGAGTGTTGTTATAGCGTTATTTTCGCGAAGAAACAGGCACAATTAATGTTTCTTTAATAGTCATGCGTACAGGTGACCAACAGTGTTATTTCTTTACAGAAAGGCAGTTAAAAAGTGACCTGCGACCCGTAGAACCTGACATTAGCACGAAGGAATGAACGCGAAATGAAGGAATGCGGAAATGGATTCTGTCATTTAGAAATGCACGCAGATACATAAATATGTTTCTGTAGGTACTCTATACATGTGAATCTATGCATGTACTTATTTAGATATGATTTTCATCTGAATAGCTGCGTAGAGATACCGAGCAGAATTCTTCGGTTCACAGGAAATAGAAAATATCAACTTGTTGGTATTCCTACCTAGGTAAAACTGGCAATATTTCTTGAGCTTAAAAAATGGTAAATAATGCTTGGCTTTAAATTAATATAAATCGAATATGAAACGAACTAATGGTTTTTTCGAAAATGGAACTTAACATGGTAATCAAAATTATAGCATAATCGAAGAATAACAGAAGTTTTTCTAACATCTGCACCATGAGGATGAATTAACAACCGATCTTTTTAAAACCTACTTCAGAAATTGCATTAAACAGTTTCTTATACAGTGCAGTATTTTCCGGTAGGCTGACTAGGCTACTGCTTAGAGCGTCATAATAAAGATAAGCGATCACTAATTACAAATTCACAATTTTTCTATATTATTATTCTTCTTTTTAGAGTAGAAGCTTCTAGTCGTTGAAACATGTGCATAATTTTGAATAAAACGCAAATTAAAAAAAAATATAAAGTTGAAAAATACACACTACAATATTGTTTCACTACACAGTGGCATCATCAGTTTTTTTCTTGAAACTTGTGTTTTATTCAAAATTATTATTCTTCTCATTTATTTCAACAGAGTATGATTTCTGGGGCGCCACGATTTGACTACTTTTTTAGGTTAAATAAGCCAAAATAAAACGAAAATTAAGAATAAATTTTTTTTCGATATCTCGCTTCGTTTTCGAGATATCGAAGATCGAAGGTCGGGCAAGAGTTCCGTTTCCGTGGGCACACTCATATAGCCTACAGGCCTAAAGAAATGACTTATGGTCCTATAAAGGTAAATCGAGGTCGTTGAACATGTTGGTGGTGGTATCGAATCGATATCTCGATTACTTTTCGAGATATCGAACTATTAAGGTGCATGCACCACCAAGAAGGGGACACTTAGGTTAGAAATGAAGTGGTCGCTATGATTAAAATGTTTGAAATGCTATGCACCACCAAGAGCGGGTTTTTCTTAGTTTAAACGGAACTATTTTCAATTAAACGTTTTTTTTTTACATTTTTGGTTCAATATCTCCAAAAATGTAGTACCTGGAGTTTTTAAACCATTTTTTTATGCTTTTTTACGGCCAATTTCATAATAAAACACATTTGTTTTATAAAAATTTTCACTTTCATTTTTCGACTTTCGAACTTCGACATCTCGAAAACCAAGCGAGAAATTGAAAAAAAAAATTTTTATTTTTAATTTTCGTTTTATTTTGGCTTAATTAGCCTAAAAAAGTTGTCATATCGTGGCGCCCCACAAATCGTACTCTGTCCCAATTTAGCGTTTTTGTATTTCCAATAAATTAACTAAATTCAGAATTAATTATTCTGGCCTGTTTGACACCTATTCACTATAGGATATTCGGCTTGTTTTTAGTTCATATTTCGACGTAATATCGACCTCGCTTCGGTTTAAATTTTTTCGAAAATCGGCGTGTATTCGATGTGATTAGACGTTTCTTTGACATCATGTTTACTACCACGGCTTGCTTTCAACGCATTCTCAAATATTTGGACTCTTAAATATATGTATATGTTGAAATTCTTTAATTTATCGGTCTTTTCTTTTCAGCCTACTTTCACAGTCTTATTTCCTTCGTATTCCCCGAAAGCTACAATTTTCTTTTGTCTAATTTACTTACCTACCAAATATAAACGAAAAATTAAAGTTGTGGAACACAGGACGGATCAAACTGAAGCTTACCTGAAAAGAAAAAAAAAAAGAAAAATTGTAAATACTTGAATAACTTTAAAATAATTACAAATAAAAATAATACCTATAGGTCTGTAAATTTTATAGTTATTCGATATTATAATACATGACTGGAGTCAAATTCATTTCTCTTATTACAGGAAATTGATTAATACGCAGTAATTCTTCTTAAAATTTTAATTATTTTGTTGTTTGTCATAGCAGACAATTCTAGCTAAACGTGGCCGAGGCCAATCATTAGCAGCTCTATTACCTAAATTTCAGTTTGAATAAATGAGACAATAGAGATCTAACTATTTGTGAGCAATTATTTATCTTACTCTTTATATAATATGTAATATCTCCTCTTTTCAATATTAACTTAAACAAAGTGCCCCGTATTGTTATCTTCAAATTTTGGTATCGGAAAGTACCCTTTTTGGCAATGTTGCTACAAATTTACGGTTTTCGCAATTTTTCCTTTATCTGTGCTATAAGACGTTGCTTCGTACCAAACTTCAAGATTCTGAGTTCATGGGAAGTACCCTGTAGATTTTGATTCCCTTGCGAGTTTCGGAAATTTGCGGCATAAACGGCTGTATCTTTAGATTGCGTTGGCTTAGAAGTTTGATTTTTTCACAGCTCCAAGAAACAGTAGACCTGAGTATTTGGTATAAATTTTAGCTCGATACTTTCACGCGTTCCTGAGGAAAAGGGTCTTGACAGACGGACGGACGGACGGACAACAAAGTGATCCTATAAGAGTTCCGCTTTTTCCTTTTAAAGTGCGGAACCCTAAAAATTGAATAGTTTCGACCTTAACTTAACCATAATACAGGAATAAAACTTCACGAAGTAGATGTCTTCTTCGGACAGTGAGTATTTTCTACTAAACCTAAAGTGTCGCATCATATCTTAAATACTAGGTTGCATTTGGGGGTGGATATAACATTAAAAAAGATTAAGGAAGGGGAATTATTTCCTTCTGTCTGGTCATTGAAAATTAAAGTCTGTTTTTTAAATTTATTTATTTCTAGATTTTCTATGAGATTTAATTTTTTTATTTTATTGCAGATATGTAATATTTCAAATTTGTCGTTAAAATTGTGATCTTCTTCTACTATGTGGTTCCCATAACTGGAGTCTGTTTAATTTTTTTAAAAACTATTTTTATGTTCGGAAATACGTTTTTGAAAATTTCTTCCTGTTTGTCTAATATATACTTTTGGGCAAGACCCACATGTCAATTTGTAAACTCCGGAACATTTAGTTTTATCTACTTTATATTTATGTATTTTCCTAGTGAAAATCTTGATTTATATGCAATATTAAGACAATATTTTCCCAAGAGTGAATTTTATTTGTAAATGGGCCTAAATATGTTAATGTATTGTATATACACTTGGCGAAACGTATGACATTAAACATAGTTAAATAAAAAAAAATTTTTTTGTAAAAATCTACTTCGTGAAGTATCTATTCCTGACTTATTTTCAAGTTGAAAAAGAAACGCAAAAGTTTTTTATTTCAAAGTTATAGGCCTATGAATTTTTGGCATATAATAATATTAATTCATTTTTAAAGTTAATAAAAAATTATTTTATTTACGATAATTTTTAATACGGGCTTTGCCCTAAGCTAACTTCTTACATAAAGCTATTGTCAGCACTGAATCTTTAATTCAACAAAGCAACCTTCACAGTTATCAGAACAATTAAGTTATTTCGGTTTATTTTACTTTAGTGGTTTAGCAATTGAAACTGAACTGAAAGCTTGTTTATCATAATAAATTCGTTTGTTTGTTGTGTGTGATCTCCAAAAAAATGCAGTATTTTATTTACGTTACATGTCATTTTTATTACTATCTTAAAATAATATAATATGTATTCATAAGTGTGTATTTTTGAAACGATTAAAAATGGATTTACAAATTTTACGTTTTTTTTTAAGTGTACTTGGCACTACCAAAATTTGATCATAACAATAACAGAGACCTAATATACGCTCTACTTTTTTCTCCAGTGTTTTCATCACCTCTATAGAATATCACATATCTTATAAATCTCTGGCTAACATAAAACATATTTCATAAGAACTTCTTCTTCTTTAAGTAGTCGTAGACCATTTCCAAAATTTAAAAAATCCTTCGGACTTCCATTTCGACTAAAAGTGCAAGAAACAATAAAACGGAAATTTAAAAATTATTTTTATTAGGTAGAACCAGACTGTTTAAGATATACATAAATTATATTATTAGACAGACTAGATATGTGGATATGAGCCGGCCCCATAGGGGTCCATGAATCTCAGGTTGTGAAACCCTGGCCCAGAGTGAAGAATAGGTCAATTGTTTTAAACTCAATTCCATAAATCAACAATCGTCTATCGGGTTCGTAAAACATATGCTTTTACTGTTAGATTCATGAAATTGGCAATTTCGCAAATTAGCCGTAACATAATATGTACCTATGTATTAAGTTGAATGATAAATATGAATGTTTTTGGTTGTAAATTGGACATAAAAGATTGCGAAACAATTGTTTTGTACGTTTTCTTTTACAGAAGCCGTGAAAATGTCATATTCAACTAATCGACGTAAGTACACTTATTTAAATTAATTGTGTAATTTACTGGTTGCATTTAAATTAATTATCGGATATTGTGCCGACAATAAGTACCCACGGTTGCAATTGGCAACGGCAATTATTCTCCTTTTGACATGTCGCAATATCGAGTTTCAATTTCTCTTTATCCATCCGCCGTGCAAGCTGTACGAAAGAAAACTAATTAATAATTTTGTCACATTCGACGATAATCTCATGGCAGATCAGGCTGTCGCATTTTTTATTCCGGTTGTTATACACAGTTGATTCCTTTACGTCGCTTTAATATGTATATACGTTCGACGAACACTTTTAAAACATCTAATATGCATATTTTTCAAAGCCATTCGCGGAGGATTAATGGTTCCGTCTACCGGTGAAGTTAATCGGTGCTCACTATCTAGCTCCGAGCCAAATTTGGCCCGTTATCAGATGTATTAGAGCGAGCACTAAGCACGTGTTGCCTTTCGATTGAATATAAAAATTAAAATCAGGAAGTAGAAAAGAAATTCTTGCCAATAAAAATTGCCAACGATTTGGCCAATTATTTATTAGATCAAACACGGACGAATTTGACGTTTAAATTTGCCATAAATACAAGCAATTTATGAGGGGGAGTCAGTCGGGCCCACCCAAGGAAACAAGAAATTCAAAAATGAAAACACACTTAATTACATGTGATCTGGAGACATAGTCTATTAATTAGTAATCTATACTAATATTATAAATGCGAAAGTAACTCTGTAGGCTACACAGTCACGCCTAAACTACTGAACCGTTATTAAAATTTTTTTTTTCGAATGTCTACAATGCTTTAAGGGAGTATTACTTATACGTAAAAACTTTTTATCAACCTTCATTTGAACTAAAATGCTTTTTCGTAGATATTATTTTCGAATTATTGTAGAAACATGTTAGCATAAGGTTTGGTACAACAATATATTAAATACAATAAATCACATTTTATTAAAGATCGCCTTTCTGACGGCCTTACTATTTTTTAAATTTATGAGCTGTGAAGTATTTTAACTTTTTGTTTCTTTCACTCCGACATTTAAAATTATTTATTGTAGTATTTAATTATTCGTATGATTTATTCTTTATAATTTTTAGTGTTGCTCAATTATGTGTAATTAACATTTGTACTGATAAAAAAATAAAATTGTACCTCGAATAACATTTTCAATATTTGTAAGACTGAACTTAAAATAATTAAATTTACAAATTACTTACAAAGAAACGTAATGAAAAACATAATACTTTTCCGTTTTCGTCAACAAGTTTCCTATCATTCGGTGCGAATCGGACAACATCTATTTTTCATCCCCCTAAGTGATAAGGGTTGTCCACCCCTAACTTTTCTGTTTTATTTTTATTTGTTTATGATTTGGCATTAAAAAATACATATAACCTTTAATTTTCACCTTTCTACCACCAACACCCATTTTTTAATAGCGATATTAGTACTGTAATAATAATCTTCAACTGTCAGTGGTCGATAACTGATCAATTATTATCAGTCGATTAGTCATCCCCGCCAGGCGTCCACTGATGTCACTACTCGCTCAGCAAACAGCACGGTGTGGGGATGAGAATGAAGCAGATTTTTTTAGAATATTACAGGGAATTCAAATATAATAACACAAATTAACGAGATTTTCACAAACTTTATTTAAAAACGTAACATATGTTTCGCCAAACTTTGGCTTCTTCAGACGACAGAGTATTTACTACTAAATGTACAATAGAGGGTTGGATGTTTAAATAGTTAACAATATCGATTTGTGAAAGATTTTAGAATAGATTTAGGAGTGGGGAATTATTCCCTTCTATTTGATCGTTGAGTACCATACCTAACTTTTTATATTTATTAATTTCTAATTTTTCTAAAAGTGTTAATCTATGCCCTTTTGTTTCTAAATGTAAAATATCCAAATCGCTGTTGAATTGGTGGCCTTCTTCTGTTATGTGGTTTGCGTACGTGGAATCTGTCTTGTTTTTTATGTAACCACATAACAGAGGAAGGCCACCAATTCAACAGCGATTTAGATATTTTACATTTAAAAACAAAAGGGCATAGATTAACACTTTTAGAAAAATTAGAAATTAATAAATATAAAAAGTTAGGTATGGTACTCAACGATCAAATAGAAGGGAATAATTCCCCACTCCTAAATCTATTCTAAAATCTTTCACAAATCGATATTGTTAACTATTTAAACATCCAACCCTCTATTGTACATTTAGTAGTAAATACTCTGTCGTCTGAAGAAGCCAAAGTTTGGCGAAACATATGTTACGTTTTTAAATAAAGTTTGTGAAAATCTCGTTAATTTGTGTTATTATTATAATGAATTTTCATCAAGTAAAGGTCGAAACTATTCAAAAAAAGAATTCAAATATGTTCTAAGAAGTAAAAGAATGTTTTATTATAACATTTCAGAATGATTTGACAATGTTCAAGAATGTTCCAGAATCTTGAAGATCATTGTAGAATGTTTCAGAATGTTAAAAGAAGTTAGAAAATGTTCTAAATTCGCGAATATTCTAGAATGTTCCATCAAACGTGTAATATATTCTTACCCGGGCAACGCCGGGTATTGCTGCTAGTTTATTTATAAGTTTCTTCTTAATATTTTTTTTTATTTTTAATGTAATGCATCTGTTAACAACAACGTTAAAGATTTGAAATACGTAAGGTAAGTCCCCTTCAATTACAGGACAACTCCATATAGTTGCTATTTTAACTTCCCCCGCGAATTGATCGTTTATCTTAAAACATTTAGACGTCCCTATTTAATATTCAATATTTTATTACTTGATTTGTACTTAATCGATCTAAGGCTGTTAATGTGATAATGGTTGTTAAGGGCATTTCAAACAAACATAAATTAAAGACGACGACGGTAAATATCGCAATTAAGAAATAAGTTGCGCTAACCGTGTTTCATTTTCCGGATTCTCTGGATTCTCCAAAACCCAGAGTTCGCAGATGTTGTCACGTTAGCGTCCGGATTCCGCGGACTTCTTCCTGATCACATGCCGGGACGTCGGCATAAGTACGTGAAAAACTTCAACATTAAATGAGCTCCACCGGCACCGTGTATAAGTGAGAGATGAACGTGCCCGATAACCTATAACCCGTGGCGAAACAAAAGCAGTCAATTACTCAATAATTTGCACCATCGTATCGCCATCGGGTTGCTCGGCTGGTCGACGGAAATACCACAAAAATCGACGAATGAGTTGCAACAGCTTTTCGACGTTAACTAGGAAATAGAAGCGCGGCGGGACCGTTAGTTGCATCATCGCATCAGGTTTGCATGTGGTATATGTATAATAGTTGTGTAGGTACATACTACACAGGCTGCTACATCGACAAACTTGTGTTCGAATAGAAAGAAGAGTGGAAAGAGTGTGCGGCGCATTCCCGGACTCGAAAATGTCATACTCGTGATGGTGAAAGAGCATAACATATCTACATAGATTGGAAGTATCTACTTGCATAAATTTGTTATAATTACATTACAACAGGTACACGTCAATAAATAAGTTAATATCATTGCGAGAATTATAGATGTACCTATAAGTAGTAAAAAACACACCAATTTGTAGAATTACAATTTTTATTGTTAGAAATTCTCCTACAATTGTTTCGACTTATACAGTCATTCTCAAAGAGTCTTGCAGAAACTAACTTAAAATTAATATGCGCTTACTATTATATACTGAAAAATGTAATAAAAGGCACAAAAACTTTTCACAAATAGATATATTTAATATTTACACGACTAGTTTCTCTATGATATAGCTTTTTCAAGTGTTGGTATTGTACAAACTTAATTTACAGAGTTGTTGCTTATATCTAGGTAGTTCTATTGCTAAGGGAGGCGATTGGTTTTTAAACAAATTCAAAAGATGTGAACTACTTAAATTTAACTGATCATTCAATAACAAATTAGGATTACAATTTTTTTATTTATTTATTTCTAGTGATTCTAATACATTTAGTTTTCCACCTTTTCCTAAAATATGTAAAATTTTCTGTTGATAAATGATTTGCATAATTTTAATTTTGTTTTTGAAGATTTTTAGATGTTCCGAAATTATTGTATTGAAAGATCTACCTGTTTGTCCGATATAACATTTATCGCACGAACTACAGGTCAATTTGTAAATACCTGACTGTTTTGTTTTTTTACATTTATCTTTTTATTGTTCTTTATAATGTTTCCTAATTTGTTATTTGTTCTAAATGCTATATTAATAGTATGTTCTTTCTTTAATTTGGATGCTATTCTTATTGTTAGATTGCCTATGAACGGTAAAGTGTGATAGGATTTGGGGTTTTCTCTGAACGTAGAATAAACTGAATTGATGGCTATTTTATATACTTTTTTACTTATTAACATCTATTAAATCTACTTTGTAACCATTGTTAAATGCTATTTCTTTGATGATTTTTACTTCTTTGTCATTGCGGCTAATTTGTGTTGTATTGGGTGAACTGAAGTGAAGTGAACAATCGTATTGGTGTGTGTTAAATACATTTGTGAAAAGTTTTTGTGCCTTTTATTATATTCCTCAGTATGTACAACTTTTACCAAATAAATGCCAAATCAATTTCTTATTTACTATTTATATGTTATTGTTTTGGGAAAACCGGCTAATCGTTTTGTCTGTGATGGACTTAAATATAGGACTATTTAGACCTTCTGTTAATTGATTTGTGGTTTTTCGGTTGTTGTATCCAGTCGAGATTATAAGGGCAGGCAATTATTAACAATTTTCTGTTTAAATTTTATGGCATTTTATGTCGTAAACAAGAGTTTATCTGAAATATAGCGCCAATATGTACTAAAATCATAACATGCAATTACAGAAATGTTTTTTGACTTTTCAAGACGTGCATTATTTGTAGGTGCCTTTCTTCGTATATGGAAAATGTAATCAGCTGTAATTTAATGTCGCCGTCATCGGAAATTCATATTATGGAAAGTTGCTTGCGAGTGCCAGTTAGTTGAAGTGTTACAATTTCTTTAAGCTATCATCATATAAAACACCAGATGGTAAATTCGAAACGTACACTAGATAGACTAGACATTACGTTGAACAGATTCGTGTCACCAAAACAAAACCATTTTTTTTTGCGTAACGAATTGCGATGCGGAAAGTTCTGATACTTTATGACACTTGACTATGAACCCGATTATGAGAATAAATATCATGTATCTAATGAAAATAGTTAACCTGGAGGTTTTATAATGACCCGATAGTTAGATATTCGAACTTTAATTAGAAGGTATAAAGGCGTGATACTTCACAAATAATGTTTTTATATCGTTAAAACAACTGTAAAATTTTACTATTTTAAGTAAATTCTTTCGCAATGCATTTAATGTTTTAAAACTGAAAGATTGACGTTAAGTTAAAAACATCGCATTATGAATTTTTGTGATGAAATTGAAATGAAATATTTAATATCTTTACAAAGTTACACAAATTAAATTTTTAATACCTGACTGCAGTTTTTCTGTTGATATTTTCATTTACTGTTAGGTACAAAAGAAAATCAAGCAGTTAAAATAATGTTTAGTTTATTTGCTGAGTTGATGGAAATTATTTTTAAAGTACGTCAATTAAAACACTGGAAAATTAAATATTTCAGGTATACAATACAGAATATAAGATTTGCAATTAAAACCAAACTTCAGTCTGATCTCATCATCAACCAAAAGTCATAAAGAAAAAAATTGATCCCTGGAAAGAATGTTCTGCATTATCTATGATGGTACTTGGTACATCGACCAAAATGGGACGCCGGTTAAATATGTGGGATGTTTTTGATTTTAAATTTGGAACCCCCTCTTTCTCTTAGAGATGGCGTTAGTCTTCTTGTAATAAGTGTTAATTAAAAGGGGAAACGGAGGTTACAACAATTATTTGAACTAAAAAGTTGACTTGAAATTTTCAGTGATGTTCGGAAGATAACCATTTATTTTATTTTTTTACTACTTATTATTATAAACCAGCAATTACAAAATACATAGATTACAAAGCACCCATGTACGCATAAATACTTATATTTTGTGACAATGAGAATATTCTTCATAAATTTATGAAATCTTGCTTTTTAAAAGACACTCCGATTTCTTCTTAAAACATACTTCAAGCAAAAAGATTCTCTTCCTGATTTTATGACTTTTTCTTCTAAGTAATCACTGACCACGTAACCCCAGTTTTTAAAAGTATTATAGTGTTCTCAGAATGTCCCCTTTAATGTAACAAGCAACCCTTAAAAGAAAAAAGAGAAAACGGAAAACAGTAATCACAAATCAACCTAATTCTAAGCTCTTAACCGAAGAAACTATATTTTCCCTTTAACTGATAAAATTTGATGAGATTTTGCTAGACTACTTTCTCCATTTTGACCTCATACGTTGCAGATGTTCCCAAAAATATCAATAAAAACAGCCCTTGATAATATTTTTAAGTTTTAATTAAACTGGTATTAGACTAGCAAGCCAGTACAGCCCTTGCTCATAGTTTCAAGTTTAAATAACGGTAGGTTTTGCTAGCCAACCAACTTTATTTTGATGTGAGATGAACAAAGCTTTAATACGCCTATTAAAGTCTCTAGCAAGCTAGTGTAGGTTTGGTAATAAAAAAAATTTTGGAATTTCCCTTAAAAGGTTCCCTCACGGAGAAAAATAATCACGATTTTATTACTTGATGAGTCAAGCAAAATTTTTCTAGTAAATAATACTAGAATTCTCATAAAATGTACTTGGTGGTATAAAACAATTTTTCATTCTTTCTAATAATTAGTATTAGAATAATCAAGCTAAATAAGTCTAGACTTTTTTCTCTACCTCTCGATTATTTTATCGTATCGTAAAGAAAAAAATATTAAAATGAGAATAGTTTAGTAAAATTAGTGATAAGAACTGTAAAAAATGTTTTCTAGTAAATAAAATATTTCTAGTAAAATCTCCTTGAGCGTCTGGTCGTCCATATATGTAATTGACAGATTTTTAAGTCATGATTGCTAGAATTCTGGCAATATTTTCATGATTCTTTGCTCCGTGCTTCCATTATGTCTTATGCTCATGTCTTAGCGTTTAGTTATATAGGTACAGATAAGTTTTTCTAGCAGGAGCACTGGTTTTACTACCCCTTAGGGTGCGCAGTGGTAAATATTAACATAAAAAATGGAAATGTATGCTTGATCTGATACTACACATGTCGGTGCACATACCAGGCCGTTTAATAATTTATTTTGTAAAAGAACAACATGATATTTTCATTAATATTACAAAAGCATCGAAAATTTGAAATATAAATTAAACTGACGAATACTGGAGAGCGTACATCCGGGGTGCCTATTTTGAATATACAGTCATTAATGAATGACCAATTCATTTACTAACGAATTTTATGCGATCCTGATATTGATCAATATGTACTAAAAAGAAAATTGTAGTGTTATTGGTTCAAATAGCTTTGAATTATTCAAAAAACTGACCTCAACTAAATCGCCGGTTTTTATTTATAGACTCAGTTGATCCGAGAAATTCAATGTTTAAATCAGCTGTCTGCCTCTCTGGAAATTGAATCATAGAATTTCATTTAATAGATAGTCTGTTACGTATTATTTACAGTAATCTCGGGTTTTGATTAATATGACTAGACTGAATAGAAGTTCCTTATAGTAGGTCAACATTTCCAGATGGCAATAACAACCGTAACAGCAAGAACAACAACGTTGTTTGTCGATGATATACGTGAGCAAAAATCGTGCTCGAATTTCTAATGGCAAACACCTGAGCAAGCGGGTCTCTGCTAACTGATGATGATGATTCGTCCCGAACGGTCATCGCGGTCGATACGAAGACGACTACGTCGACGACGACGATGATGATGGTGCTGTTGCTTGCTCCACATCTCGAAGAACTGAAACAGGTGGATTACAGAGAAAGTGATCTCAGAACTGTATTATGGTACCTAGCTGCGGGCTACGAGCGCACCTCCTGCTATTTTCGTGACACACGCCGGGTAATAATAATTATTATTATTGTGACTCATGCTAGGTAGATAATTAATTTTGACAGTTTCACCATTGTGTTTATAGTCGCGAGCGAACCGTTATTACTATTGTACATTATCGTCAGTGTACTTATTAATTTTGTTCGTGAGACCGGCAGGTTAATGAATTGATTACAAGTACACAACTAAAGTCACAAATTTGGTCATATTCGAATATGGATATGATGAATACCCACACCTTGGTTAAAGTAATGTGAGCTCTGAAAATTCTACAGTCGGCGTAGAAGAAAGAAAGAGAACACATTCGGTGGAAGGAAGATGCAATCACCACTCGAAAACTACGTCAAATAAATATATTCAGTGGTTTCTTGTAGAAAAATCCGAGCGGCATGGTCTAATCGTCTAGATCATTGCTTACCATTCGGGAGGTCACCGGTTCGATTCCGGGATCTGCTACTCTGGTTCAAGTTTTTCTGTGGTTTCCTTGGATTATTTAGGCAAATGCTGGGGTAGTAATATTCCACAGATAGTCTTTCACTTCTCTTCTGTCTTCATTTCGTCCGTCTCATTTTTCTCTCCCCAACCATCACCCACCCATTCTCACTATTCCTAAAAGGAGGCTGAAGAGGGCCTTCCGCCATACCCCTTCGACTTGCACATGAGAGTAGGTCAGGGGGGACATCCCGCCCACCATTATTGGTGGGAATGAAACACCTAAAAGTTTTTTTGTAGAAAGTTCAATTTATTGTCAGCATACTGCCTTCTTACTGATATTTAAAAAAGTTAACAGTGGATGTCATCAGGTGGTGATGTACTGGCAATAATCTAAAATTTTGCTTTTATGGAGCAACAAAACAACGAGGACCAATTTTTTTATGACTAATCGCCTATGTGTCGTAATGAGAACTAATAATACCAGACCTAAGTTATGACGTCCATAAGAGCCCAGTCATTCTTCCCTTCTTGATAGGACCCCAAAATTTAGTAATCGTCTTTTAATAAATTAGAAAGTCACTGAATAAAAGAGCATACTTAATGTTTTTATTTACATATCTATGGACTTTACAAAAGGGCCCCAAACTCTCATGTGCCCAAGGCCCTTATAAGGGCTAAGAAAACCCTGTTTTACCTTATTTTATCAGCTCCTTACTCTTAACAAAAAGAAACTCAATATTATCAATAATTACACCCATTAAAAAACTTTTTGTCAATAAATATGTGTAAGCTTTCCATTTCTTTTCGACGTTATTATTAAGTAAGTACAAAAGTTTTTTGAACCAGTCGTCCGTGTTACATTTACAATTCTTAATTTAGAGAAAGCAGAGATCGTTTGCTTGAAGTGATATAGATTGTAAGCGACTAAGTATATGTGATTCAAGTGAAATGCGTATCGCCGTTTCATTTCTCTTTATGAAAAAGTTAATTGATGCCGAATCGTCTGTAAATATGTCGCATAGGTACCGATGAACGCGGCAACAACCACAGTAACCAACCGACCAACCAACCGGTCGATTCGAATCGATCGGGTAATCCATAAAACGTAATTGCGTTTACCGCAAGTGCTCATTCTACACCACTTGTTAACGATATAGAACAACTGCAGTAGCTCATTGAAACAGGAGTGCAATAAAAATATGAATTAATGAATGAAATTGTAAAATGACACATTTAACAACTTAATAAAAAAATAAAACGCTACATTTTCATGTAAAAAACTGAGTATCCAAGGTATAAGAAAACAGCCCTTTCTAAACAATATTTTGCGGGAATTATGACGTGTTTTATATTGATCTACATACATGTATGAGAGGACAAAATCTTTACAGTATTTGTTCAAAGATTAATTGTACCCGGATCTCAAATCAATAACAGTGACGTATCCAGGGTTGGAATCTGGGGGGATAGATGGAATTTAAGACTAGATTTTTTTCCGGCTAAGATTTAGTGTTATGTAGATAAAGTAAACTTTGAACTTGAATTAATAGGATTTTTGGCTTTTTGATAAAATTATTATCTAAATTACTAAATTACAGTTCATAAAATAACTGTAAAATAAAATCGTTGTAGTACCTTGTGAACGTACTAACTGTATTAGGTACTATCCCTTTAATTACTCGTATTAAAAGGGGTAGTAGGAATCAAAGCAAAAAGCTTTGGTTGCACTGTTCCAAAACTCAGCAGAAGCACAAGTAAGTGAACAGTAAATATTATTAAGATGCAAGTAAGGATAGGGGGGTAGTTGATGACGAAGATACTATAAAAAGCATTGCTGCCAGATTGATTAAAAAAATTCTGAAGCAATTTAATATTTTTTGCGGTCATGTTTAGTAAATATTGGGAGGAGTAATTACCCCCCTTATCCCTCTACCTCTAAATGCACCCCTGATCAATAATAACCACAAAATTTCATATAATATAAAAATTTTATACAAATATGCCAACTGTTAAAAGTTAAACCTAATGGAAAATTTGGAAAATTGAAAATTTCTAAAGCAACTAATAATAAACTCAATCAGTCATAATTTTTATTGTACTGAGCTAAATATTTCATGTAATTTAGATTATTAATTAGTTTTCTTACATACTCGTATACAAATGATTTGCCGAGAGTTAGTCTGGCTAAAACTCAAAAATGACCCGACCAATTTGAATGTTTTCCTTTGTTTTGTTCGTCTCAATACAGGAATGATTAATTAGAAACAAATAATTAGGAGAAACAACCGAAAAATAAAAAAATATATAAAAATGAATTGGTGTACATTAATCTTGCATAAACTCAAATAATGGGCCGACCGATTTGAAAGCAAAAAGATGATCTTGTTTGCCTCAATACTGGGGTGGTTTACGAAAAAAAAAATTAAATAAAGGATCAGCCGAAAAGTTGAGCACTATTTGACTATTTGTATCGTAAATTAATGCGGAACAGACAACTTCGATAGTAATTTATTATATTAAGTATTTAATAAATAAAAAAATATTTAATATACGAGGGCGGATAAAATATAAACCAGGTTAGTATCTATCACAATGAGTGAGAAAGAGATGCATAGCAGCGTTGCGCAACAGATTATTATTAAGTTTCTTACACGTGAAAACGTGAAACCAGCTGAAATTTTGCGCAGATTGTTGGCACTGGCGTAATCGTGTCGAAAATGTAAATCATCCTCATCGTCCGCGCACCAGCATATCGCCGGTTAACATTGCACGCGTTAGAAACCTTATTGAAGGGGATCACCACGCCATTGTGCTTCAGATATCTGTTGAACTCGGCATCAGCTATGGGAGTGTCCACACAATCATAACGAAAAACTGGGGATTCCGAAAAATTTCAACTCGTTGGGTCCCAAAGTTGCTGAGTGAAGATCAAAAAGCTGCTCGAGTTCGCATCGCAGCTTTAACGCAGGCCCAAATCAATGAAATGCACTAGACTCAGTCGGAGCACCATCAATATAGCCCAAACTTATCCCCTTGTGATTTCTACATGTTTAGGCCCCTCAAAGAATCACTAGGATGCGAGCGATTTCAGACTGATGAACATGTGGAGGCGTTTGTGCGCAACTCGATAGACTCCCGCCCTGCTTCTTTTTATGAAAACGAGATGAAAAAACTACCATTCCGTTGGGAAAAATGTATAATCAAACAATGCCGAAAAATTGAGAAATTTGTGTTTCTGTGAAAATTTTCAAAATAAATGTTTTATGAACAAAGGCTCGTCTGTATTTGATCCATCTCGTATTTAAATACTAAACGTCAATCTACAATACACGGTAATAATAAAAAACCGTAAGCAAAATGAACAAAACAAAACAAATATTTCATAACAGAATGAATTAGTTTCATAAATTATTTACAATGTTCCGTTTTTATTTCAAAATCATTACAAGTGGCTAATTTGGATCATTTTCCGGGACATATATTTATTCAGGGCTGTCCTGGATAATTCGGGATAAATGGTCATCCTAAACATCAACAGTAGGAAATAAGCAAAGACACTGTTTTAACATACTGTGACGTGTTCAGTCACGGAAAACACAATTAGCAAAACAAAACAACGAATTTATGTAAGTACTAAAGTTAATTTGACTACACTACAGTTATAAACAATTATTTCACTAAAAAGTCTCTTTTCCCGCTCGCCTCTGTGTGAACACTATCTATCGCTCTCTATAATGTAGACACTATCTATCTATCGCCTGTTGTTCGCCTATCGATCGGTTCGCTTCCAAACATCAGCTGTTCACTGTCAACTAACTCGGTGTGAGCGTCTCGCCTTTATATAGTCTTTTCAGCCTTTTTCTAGGGAATTCTACAGCCGTCTAGTAATCCAATTGTTTTCCCATTGATCGTTGCTGGTGTTTCTAAATGTTTCAGGAAAGCCGGGAATATTCCTTATGTATTCAGGCAAGATGTTCGTTAATTATGCTCACACCAACTTAATTGGCAAGTACTCGTAACAATACTTTTCAAATTAGCTGCAACGTAAGTCCTACAGCTATTTGATTTTATTTAATAACCAATGCAGTTGTGATATGCCCTTGGTAGATGCTCGACTACGAAGGATATTAAATAAATTTTCCAACATTTCAGGTCAGCTGATGAAAAAAAATCGACTTTAATTCTTATTTACTGTCGTCACCGCTACAGTTGTTGTGTGGTAGCGGCCGCGTGTGTTGTTTTCCACGGCGGCGATCCACCGCGATCTTGTCTCCTCAATGTGAGTAAAGCTGAAGCAAGAAAGCAAGCAAGGCAAGCGTTGACCTAAAACGGGCGCAGACATAAAATATATCGGAAAATGCAATTGACTTTGTGCCAATGTAAATGTGTCATAAATAGTAACATTTCTGACCGTGCTGATAATTGGCCGAGATAAATTGGACGTTTCTAGTATATTGCTCCTTCAAAGCGGTTATTTATATTGTCTAAGTTGGCAGTATTGTTGCTGTTATTATTTCCTGAAAGTGGCGGCGACGGCGGTCGGCAACGAATGCGTAGGAGGACGTTGTAAATGTTGCTCATATTTTGTAATTGTAATCAAGATTACGACTGTAAATTATAAATGCATAATGAAACGTGCATTGTCTTTCTTTAATTATTTTCGTATTAATACTCATAGCCCCCCCCCCCTCACCGCTCACGGTATGATGTCTCTTGAAATGAGCTTTCTCCACATACAAAGATACATAGATTCGCAGGTAGATATTTAAATATAGATCAGTGATTATCAATCATGTGTCTAACAGCACCTTATCAATGTGCAGGTTTATTTATTCTGGCTGTTACCATAAGCTGTGCCTTATTCATCTTGCTAAGCCGAAAGGCGGTATCTCTGAGATACGCCCTTTTAGTTTTTTTGTATGCTGTTCGATAGCTATGTATAACAATTTCGCATTAAGTAGTTTTTTTAAATCTTAATTTTTCCTTAAATTACTAAGAGTAATATCTGAAGTTTTGAAGCGTTTCTATTTAATCAAATAGCGATATCCCACAAAACAGGTGTAATGGTACAATTTGTGGATAATTTGGGTATGCCAATAATACTTAACAAAAAATATGTATAAATAAATTTCAACATATTTAAAAAGAAGAAGAAAAAGAACAATTTATAAATTTGTGTGACAGATAGGTATCTAAATTCCATGTATTCATTCATATTATTTAAACCCCAAAGCGGGAAGGTATAGTACCCTTGATATTTTAAATGGAATATCAGGTCTAATTACAAATCATTTGAAAAGTCTTTTAACCCTCTGACCTTTAATTTTAAAATTCAATTCAATATGAATGAAAACATGAAATTTAGATGTCCCCCTTACTACAAAAATTGACCTATCTGAGCTTTTCGCACAAAAATCACGCTAAATGATATAAAATCGTATTCACTGTTTTTAATGGACCATCCGGTACATACATGGATGACATAACTTGATTCATGTAAAGTCCAGAAAGTAATCCGTTAACATCAACTAAGAAAGAATTAGTTATACTTCACAATTTCTACATACATACACTAATGACAATTTATATCCGAAATTGAGATTCCCATTTTTTCAAGTTTTCTCTTGTTATTACGATTAAAATTAAAGGCTATTAAGTGGGCAAAAACACTTTCATTTATTAACTAACTGTGCAGCCTTATGCTAAAACGGTTTGATACTTAATATAGCAAACTATCCGTTTTTCCATTTAATTAGCTTTAATTTCTACAACGTATTATAATTTGACAAATATTAAAAATATTGAATTCATACAGACCACAAAAAAAATTGCAAATAATACTTCCAATATCTACTATTGCAGAACTAAACAATGTTCATTAAAGAGGCTTACGGAACCGTTTTGGGGTCAAACAACTATTTTAATTTTTTATTATGATGACTTGTGATATTGAGCAAAAATTTCATTATATTGAGTAAAAGCTCATTACATTAAAAAAGAAGAAATATTATATTAGAATCACAATACAATTTCTACACACGACAACTTTGTTCAAAAACTTCTACGAAAATCTTATAGAGTAGGAGTAATAAGAAACATTAAATTGAAATTAAAAAAAAAACTAACAGTCTAATGATTTGTTGCCTCTTTATTCAGTAAATCCTAAGTGACAACCTGGCTTTGTCGTCAAAAGCTACGACAGAATATATTATTCTATTCAGGTATATTAAATAACTGAGAGTGCCCAATGATAAAATAGTTCATAGCATTATCCTTTTCTTCGCTTTACTAATTTCACGCACTTTCAACTTCCTGTTTCTGATATGCAGTTTTTTGAAGTGAAACTTCTTTGGGCTCGATGAGAGTAAAATCTCAATGCCATGAAACCACACATTTTGTAAGACTAACAAAGACTACAGGAAAAAGCACAGTTACATTGGTGCTGACGCACATGCGCTCTTGACAGACGAATAGCGTGCAAACTGATATAGGCCGCGCGCGCTTTCAAAACTTCTACCTATGCTTCTAACTGCTTCTAGCCTCAAATTGTATGGGATTCTGAGCCGTCGATTTATGAGATTTGTTTGGTGAAATGTATGTGCATTTGTGCAATATTCCAGGAAAAATAGAAAAGCAAGAATACTTTCCTACTAAAAAACGTTCAAGAGTACATTTAATTCCAATTCCAAGTAAAAGTCCCTTCTAACTTCATTTTGTTTCCAGACTCAGGATTTGTGAGGTTTAATTTAAATATTGTTACAAGAATAAAATTTTATACATATTGGTATTGGTGTTGGCATTGTAATCTTCAATTAAAATTTTATCTACTATTAATTTATTGGTGTAGGTAATGGCGAAGGTATATGTGTTATATTCCAAAATTGGAACAAAGAGTTTTTAAAAAAAGGTTTATTTTACAAAGTGCACACTGATACTAAGTCTAGTCTACAGCTAGATTGATTGTTTCACATTTCTAACAAACTTATATAGACTATTACAAAATAGGCATGTCAGCAAAAGATGAGCATAATTCACTGTCTTAACATATGTAGATAATGATGATGGTGTAAAATGTATATATAATTTTAATGAAAAAAATAAAAAGTCCGTCTAAATAGAAGCTAAAGTAATTATTTTTTAATGAAAACATAATTTCTAACAAAAACGTTTGTTTTTTCCTCAGTTTTTATAGTTTTATTGTAATATATAACATTAACGCAAAACAAATAATTAAAGACAAAGTGTATGCTATACAAATAATTTATATAAAACTAGGTATAACTTTTGTAACAATTATTCTTTTGTACAAAGGCTTCCGATGACGAGACCTGATGTTTTTTTTTCTACAAATAAAAAAAACAATGTTTTTGTTAGAAATTATGTTTTCATTAAATAATAATTACGTTAGCTTCTATTTAGACGGACTTTTTATTAAAATTATATACATTTTAAAGACATACCTACACCATCACCATTATCTACATATACCTTCACCATTACCTATATGGATAAATTTTTATCCTTGTAACAATAATTAAATTAAATCTCACAAATCCTGAGTCTGAAAACAAAATGAAGTTAGAAGGGACTTTTACTTGGAATAACAAAAAATTAAATGTACTCTTGAACGTTTTTTAGTGGGAAAGTATTCTTGCTTTACTATTTTTCCTGGAATATTGCACAAATGCACATACATTTCACCAAACAAATCTCATAAATCGACGGCTCAGAATCCCATACAATTTGAGGCTAGAAGCATGCGCATATCGGTGTTACACTCAGCTGTTAGTGACCGGCATCTCATAGCAGTTATATTACAGTAAGTGTATTACAGTAAATGTTTATTTAACAACAATTAATATTTATTTAAGAGTGAGTATTATTATGTATTAATTTTAATTGCTTGTAGTTATTGATAGTTTACGGTTTCTTAAGCACTTGGAAAAATAAACGGAGGCGAAAAAAATTTGATGTATGTATGTGTTTTCATTTTTAAAACATAAATCCTGAAAATTCTCGTACTCTCTCTTCCTTTCACCAAACATTACTTATTCGTTATAAAGGTATAGAAATCGCCAAAGAAGTTTCACTAATTTCACGTGTAGGTACTGAGTTGCACGTGTTTTAACTTTTTTTACATTAAATGCGTTTTGGTGTGATTATAAATGATCCTTACTACTAAATAGCCACAGATAGTGTAGTAAACGCCATTTGTATATTAACGTTTAATGAGGTCCTTATTAATTAAGGATATCGACTTTTCAAACTATTCTAACTAATGTAATTTATCTTGCACACAGATTGTTTGATAAGTGGATATCCTTAATTGAAAAGGACCTTGTTACATGTAAACAAATCCACAGTTAGTAGCAAATGTCTAAAAATGGCGTGTATTATGTTGTCTGTGGCTGTTTATTAAACTTATATGTATTTTTCCAGAACACGACAAGAATTACCCCCCGCCACTCCTATTTTGACGTCACAGCACTGATAGAAAAAGTGCAAACTTAATCTTTAAAAAATAAATGGGATTTTGGTCAGAAAATTCTCCCATCTCCTTCTTCACCTTCTAATTTTAATAGGAAATTCGATTGGTCTGAATAAAAAACATTGGTACTTCTAATACTTAAATACCTACATCTACATATTTCTTATATTTAGATAGTAACGTAACTAGGCTGCAAGATATAATTACGAATTGACGTATTTAGTCATGAAGGCAACGTTATTTTTATAAATGAAAATTTATTGCCAGAAGGAAAATACCAAAGACAATCTGCATATGGAAGTTATAATTAGATAATGTCACAATGGCCGTCAGTTTCGCTGTGGCGTCTGATTTTTCTTCTTATTAACATTCTGACCGTCAGTGATAAGCATCTTATAAACACATAGTAATATCGGCATATGATGAATATAAATACGCCTCCACTTACTTACTATGTATTTTTAAACTTAAACAACACAAACAACCAACAATTACATATGTTTGATTTTTTTGTTATTGTGCTTTAATGATATTTAAGTGTAATTAACATCTTATTTAAATTGCTTCCTAATTGCAATATTATGTCGTTTGGTTTAGACACCAGTTATTATCTTATTAGTGGCCGCATTTTCTTTTAATTGAAACATACTATTACATTTGGCAAAAAAGTATAGAAAGTAAAAAATAAGTGATTTGCATGAGTATTTTTAGAAATGAGAGGTCGTTTTAATTATTTTATAATTTCAAATCAAATTAATTTCATATTTAGCGTTATTTGGCAATCTACATGTAAATGCCTTTTTAACAAGTTGCGAAATAATTACTTCATTGTCCAAAAGTCCTTAAATAGTCCTAGAGGTAGCTAATTGTTATGATTTCTCTGTACTTACGGATCAATTTGTTCATTGTAAAACTTTTTTTTAGTAAAATTCAATCGTAATAATTAAGTACTTACACATTAATATTTTGTAAAAATGAATAACTAACGAAGGATTTTATGGTTACATCTGTGCATTCCAACAGCCAGTTATGTATAAAATCATTTTATCATTCATAAAATTTTATGCGGCAAAAATGTGGGAGGAAACGTTAAACGGGGTGGTTAAGTATGACAAATTGGAGGAAGGGGATATAAGAAATAAAATTTGGAGAAAAAAGGTTCTTAATATAGGTAGGAGAAATAGATATGACAGGGAGAGAAAAAACGCTTGGGATGTTAATAATTAGTCAGGTGCAGATGGTGGAGGGGAGAAGGCAAAGTAACAACAGATGGGAAATGGTGAGAATAAGATGTAGAGAAGTAACGAAGGGCAATGATCTAAGAAAAATAGATGAATCGAGTTATACGGTGGGACTGAAAGAATTTTTGTGGAAATTGGCAATGAGACCTGGTGCCTAGAAATTTAGAAGGAAGAAGGAGTTTAAGAGTGACAGCTAGCTTGAGAACAGGCAATGAATGCAAAGGGTGTAAATTTTTGTATAAAAAGGAGGACAGGAGAGGCAGGTCGTGTGATAAAGAGGCAAAATATCTCGGGCATGTATTGGGGAAGGTGAGAGAAGAAGGCCGATGGAAGAATGTGTGGAATTGTTGAATGAGGAAATAGGAGAGCTGAGCGTATTAAAGGAAAAATTGGGAAGGAAAGTGGCGAAAATTAGGTGACAGAGATGGGGAGTTTTAAGGGAAGGCTCAGTAGGTTGTAAAGTTTTAAAATAGATAGTTTGATATTTATATAGTGGAGTTCTGGGAAGGGGTTTGCATTGGGGCGTGTTTGAAGGGAGGTGGAAATGACTTTATTATTATTTTTTTGTTTCTCTTGACAGATGTTTTTTCCCTGACTCTTGTAATTGTACTTTATAAGTATCAGAATTGATGGTTATTAATTTATTTTTGTTTTGCTTGTACCTATATAACTGTTTGTTAGTTTAACTATTTCTTCTTATTTATTTGATAGAAGTAATAATCAGCTGTATTCCATATCTAGAATACTAGTAATAATAAAAAGTTGCAGGTGTAGATCGTGTATATAAACTCAACGTCAAATAATTCAGTGTTCTGACTGACAATGTTCCCCCTATTCTACTATCTCAACTAACAACCATTCATAATAAATACAGGGTGATTCAAATTCGATGCGCTTCATTGGAATTTTAAAAATTGTTCGAGATACGATGACGGTTAAGTGGACGTAAAGTTGTCAAAAAATGTAGAATATTTCTTAAGATTTGTGAGATATTTAAAGAAAATCAAAATTCTCATTATAATTTTTTTGAACTCCATGTACCGGTGCCAATAGACTATTCATGCTGCGTTTTAATTTTACTTTTAAGTGCTTAGGCATCAGTTCTATTGCCTTCAATCCTAAAGTATTATTTTCAACCCTCCTACACGTTTTGAACTTTTTCTCCCCCTCATCTAACTACTTACACGTGCTTGGCTGATAATCTGAAGAAATTCGTCTTCAGCGTCCCCAATTTTCAAACAAGCCAAGGAAATTCACATTCTTATATATAAGATTTCTTATTTCAGTGTCCTCCTTATAATAGACAACGAGTCCCAATTCTTGAATTTTTCGCCAAATACATTGCGAAAAATGGAAGAAGCATCCATGAAGATGAACACCCAGAAAAATACTTTTTAGAGCTGACACTACCGCTTGTTCAAAATCTATAGTCACTTTTCTTGGTTGCCAACTAGGAACTTTACTCTTAATTAAATTAAAAACACGAACGTACGTTTCTTTTTTTTTTTGTCGGCTAGGAAGGCGAATACAACTGGATTACTATATTAGTTTCATCTCGAGTGCTGCCTAAATCAGCAACTATTATATAAATTTGCTTGAATAGAGAAAGTCCCATTCATTAAAAAGTCTTTCGACTCCCCTAACGCTTGCTTGCCTTTCTCACTGGCAAAAACTAATAGGCGGTTTTTATCACCTTTATCTGCTAACAAAAATGATTCATCATTCTTTGTAACAAGTAAATCTTCTTTTTGGACTCCTTGAGCCGATATGCGATTTTTGTAGAGAGAACTTGTTACATTTTCAAACTAAGCCACACGAGTGACTGGATTGGACTGAAAAGGTCCCTGTATATTTTAGAAATTGGTTCATCACCTTCTCTAGCGCGTTTTTTAGCTTGTAAAACAGCTTTTTATACACGTGAAACGCTTTTTCGACCGCAAAATCGACAGGTAAATTTTACCCTTCCTCCATTTTTACATTCAAGAAAGATTTGACCGAAAAATCCACTCACCGCTTAATGGACTGACCGCAAATAGGACGACACCTTACACGTTACCCTCACCGTTTTCCCCACATTTGTACCAATTCGTCTTCATTCAGTCATTTGCTTCTGCTCTATCCTTAGATTTCTTAATATTCCATCCTTTTATTCATTATAGATATTTAATATCTGTAATGGTTATTCTCAACATAATTTTTCCTCTGTATTTTCTTCCTTATATCCCCTTCCTCCACAATTTATTTTCATAACTGGCCACCCTTTTTCAAGCCTTTTCTATCATTTTCTCACCTTGCTATGTAGTCTGAAGTATATCTTTCCAAATGTAAAATCAATTTTTTTTTTTGTTTCTTCTCAACCCCATAGAAGGTAAGTAGTCTAGATATTGTAAGGTAAAAAGAGACATTTATGCATAAATCAAACAGAAGATGATGCAAAAAATTTGGTCACAGATTTAAGAAAGAATATTCCAGTAGGTTGAAAAAAAAAACAATATGTACTTAAAACATGGAGAGGTTTGTTAGTATTGTTGTAGCCTCACCGCTGTGTAATTTTCTTTAATTATTGCAATATTAAATCCTAAATTATTGATTTCTGTTTATGAACCATTGTTTCCGATTCTCGTTGAATATTTTACAACTCGGCGCTTCACTACATCACGCCCTTTCCTGACAAAGTACCCACACCATTTATCCCTAATTTCCATATACGGCAAGACCATTTCTCCGTGGTTGCGTTCGTCGCACAGAACAACGGGCAGGAGCGTGGGTTCAGACGATCGCGTACCGCACACGAAAAACGCCAAAGCAGTGGGAGTTGGTAGGTTTTTCACCTCCGCGAGCCATCGTGTACTGTTACATAGCAACGGTGTTTTGTCGGAAATCTTATCTTACGGAAGTTTTCAGTAATTAAAACGACCAAGAGACGTGGTACGTATACATCATAGTAACCTTAACTGCTAACGATATACATAGGCTAAATGCCAGAAACACATTGTTATCTCTTTACTCTCTCCGGACACTCTTGTCCCATGAACGTGAAACACGTTGCAGAATTTGTTACACCTACATACAAAATACGACGTATAACGAGAACTTTAAAACCGAACTGTATTTTCTTTCTATGTATACGTAAAATGAGCATAAGTACATCCATGTATAAATGCGGCCTGAAACCTTTGAGATGCGAACGACAAAAACAAAATTTAGTAACGTTTTGATGATTAGATAAACACCGAGTTAATTTTAGTTATAAAAAAATCGTTTGGATATAACACGAGTTTTGTTTTACATGGTTAGTATCTATCAGAGCTGTATTTTTGAACCATTAACAAGCCTGCAGCAATTAACCATGGGAAATAGTGAAGTGAGCAAAGTGGGAAGTGGATGTAGAAAAATCTCAACAAAGTTTATTGTTTTTAAATACGTATTACTTTCTGATTATCGGAATAGTTTTGCTTGGAAACATCAACAAAGGGTTTTGTACCTAAATTAAAATTTTGAAGCGTAGGTAGAAAATGTAGAAAATAGGAATTCAAAATTGAATGTACTTACAAAAAGGTACCAAAAATTTTCTAATGATACGTAGATACAAAACGAGACGAAGAAAAAAGTTGATATAACTTACAAAACAGTTATCTACCAAAAGGCAAAGGATAAAACTGAAAAGATTATTAGGCATCCAGGCAGAAAATTTAGTAATTTTAGTATTTCCCTGACGAACGAATCGCGAATATAATAAAAACGGAGATTGGATAAAAATCTCAAAGGTACATGATCAATTCAGGGAAGATGTAGTTGATTGATATCACGTGACTCCTGCGTTTCCATTTGCTAGATTCAAATCGTTATAATCGCATCTTTTCAGGTTTATTGCAAATGCAACAGATAATAAGAACTTTCTTCAGACCATTTTATGAAGTTATTGAAATAATTAATAGCTGTATGTTTTATTTTAGCAATTGTAGTAGTCGGTGGCTCTAATATTTTTACAAGGCTTCCTTCTTCTTGTACTTCTTCATCCGTCATAATTTGTTCTGTTTCTTCAGTCCCTTCAAACCAAGAATTTAAATCTTCTTCGCTTATCTCAAATCTTCTTTCTGATAAATTTTGCAACCAATTGATAATAGGTACGTTATCTTTAGAATCCCATTCTGCTGTTTCTTGTAATGAAGTATGTATGTTATGAGTTCAAATGATTAAATTAACTTTTTAAAAATTGAACATTTATTTTACAGTGTACAAAGTGTACAAAGTCTAGTCTAAAGCTAGAATGTCCTATTCTGGCGCCTAAGGCAATTTATAAGTTCGTATATGCCTAGTCAGCAGAATAGTACATTTACTAATACAAACATGTTATCTTAGTATCTAACACCTCCCATGCTAAGTTGAAAAATTAAATTTTAATAATTTGATTTTTTAATTAACAATCGGAATAGTGGGTGATTTAAATTTTCGTGTATTAGGTCTTAATTCTAGTGATGGTTTCTCTGTACAAACTCTTGGTAGGGACTGGTCCATTTTTTCTTCTTTTCTTGTTTCCGAAATTGAATTATTAGTTTTTCGACAAATTTTATGTATTTTCAGTACTTGGAATGTCTTCGTGCAAAAATGATGGCGATACACGAGGTACAATAATATTATTGCTCCAATTGTCATTACTGGGGTTGTGTAATACCAGATGTGCTCCTTAACATTAGTATGACTTTTTGTATACTCTTCTCTTATTCTTTGTTGTAGGTTTATAATCTTCGTTTTAAACATTGAAAGATTATTGTCAGTTAAATAATGTAGACTTATTGGTTGGCTATCAAGTCGTTTCAGAATTTCGATATTTTGACGGCAACAATTTTTAGGTATTTCAGGTGTTAATAGTAGTATTTTCTTGATTGTTTTTACTTCCTGGTAATTGGATGAGATTCTCAAACCATTGTCAAAGTAACATGTGCATTCTCCACTAATTGTTAAAAGGGACGGTTTCAAAATTGAGGTTTGTTTAATTGGATGTCCTTTGCACTTGAAAGTCACGCTTAAATTTGCTGTAGAAATTATAATCCACGTAGTAGCGTTTATCTGTTCGATGTTGTTTTCTACTGCTCTGAAGGTATGGACGATACATCTATTTGGAAATTTCCTATTCATTAGAAGTTGCGGCAAACATTCTTTTGTGCTCTTAGTATCTTGAGGTTCGGTGTTTTGTAGGATGATGATGTTTTCCATACGAAGTGAATTTGCAAGATCCTTTGGTTCTAGGTACCATTGTCGATCGTCAGATATTGCCACATAGGGGTTCTCAGGAAGAACAATATGGTAGAGATCATTTTCGGATTTAATAGGATAAGGATAGGTTTTAAAAAGTCTAAGTGGTATATTTTTTACCAACGGAATTGTTAACTTTATTAGAATTCCGCGTTTTAAAGTAAATAATTTAGGAGTTGTAATTTGGTAATATTTATAAATATTAGTATCGTCAAAAGAAAAAGGTAGTTTGTTTTCGCTTTGGCCAATATGACTTAATTGTTCTTGAAATTGCACGTGATTTAAAATACTAGGGTGGAGAATATTGATTCTAGCAAATGATAATGTTTCAATGATTTCATCTACTTCTCTAGTTACTTCTACGGTTACATCATTTAAAAGGGTTAATGTGTCTAAAAATTGCATTGAAATTTTATTTTCATTTAGTCTTACGGAATTGTTATAAATCTGGTCTCTTATGTTTAAAATATTTTGCTGTAAAGTAACCTCATTAGCATTAATTCGGCTTAAAGTATTATTTATATTAGAAACGATCATCTTTGTTAAATGCATTTGTTCATCTTGGAATTTTAGAATGTTTTTATTTGAAGTTTGCAGTTCGCTAATTAGTTTTTCGTATTTCTCAGCATCGTTTGAGTCTAATGTACCGAACAATGTTTTTAACCCACTTCCAAAGATGTTGAACCAGCCTCTGCGGACCCGTTTCGTGTTTGGTATCAAAAATCTTATTTCATCTAATTTGATTTTAAGTTTATTTAAATTTGTTTTCAACAATGACGAATGCATGATATTAAAATGAGTTTTATTAAATTGGTATCCAGTATTTATTAATTCTTTTTGATAGTTTAATAGAAGGATATAGTTTTGGAAAAGAGGTGATAGATCTTTAAAAATAAAAATAGTATAAAAGGAATCAGAGGGTAGGATAAGTCCTTTCTCCTCAAAATAAATTCCATTATTAGGTAATTCGGTAACGGTTAGTTGTCCGTAGGAGCATCTGTAAATGACACAGTTTTATAAGGTTTGACTTGTTCGCAACTAACAATTGTAAAATCTTTATTACGATCTTTCTTATTAATTTTGATCACGTTTTCCGATATGATGTCTAATACAGTAAACGGCCCAAGCCATTTTGGTTGCCCTTGTTTATTTAACAGTTGATTTTTCAAAAATTCTTTATTTCCGACATTGTATTGTGGTATTGGCCTTTCAATTTTTTTATTATACTTCTCTTTGACTTTCATCTTTGTATTAATCTGATTATCGTGAGCCTTTTTTCTTAATTCTTCTAATTTTGAATTTGATTCGCCTAAATATTCGTCTATTGTAACTTCATTTACTGTGTTTTGTTCCGGATCGTTGAAATTTCTGTGTTTAAAACCGTAAAGGACCTCGTAAGGAGTTAATTTAGTAGAGTAATGTGTTGATGTATTGTATGCGAATGTTGCTGAATTTAGGAGTGCTTTTGGGCCTAATTTATTTTTCTCTTTAGTGGAATAAGTAGTAATAGTGTCTTTTAAAGAACAAATAACCCGTTCTGCCATACCATTTGTTTTGGGATGGTAACCAATGGAATGTGTATGTTGAATGTTTAGCTCGGACATTAATTTTTGTAATATTCTATTTACGAATTCTCCTCCTTGATCACTATGAATTCTTTTTGGAACACCAAATGTAGCAATGAAATTTAACAATTTATTTTTTATTGTTTCAGCAGATTTTGTTTTAATGATGTAAGTTTTGAGGAATTTCGTCAATTGATCTTGAATTACTAAAACAGATTCTTTTGTTTTTGTGGTGAAGTATATTTCAGTTACGTCCATGTCAACACGTTCGAAAGGTAACGTGGGGGTCGCGGTTATTGTCAATGGGGCTTTGTAGCTACGTCTCACTGTTTTGTTTTGTTGACATTCAAGGCAAGAATTTATATAATCTGTAACATCGTCTTTTATTTTGAACCAAGTAAAGTATTCTTGTATTTTATTAAGAGTTTCGTTTATGCCTTTATGGCCATAAACTGGGGGATCGTGATGCATTTTAATTATTTCTCGCTTTTTATCAGGGTCGCCAGAATACTGATAGGTGGTGGAAATTTGAATTTCTATTTCTGGATCTAAATTAAATTTATTCCTTAGGTAGTTAATCATTCTTATTAATTCATGACTAGTGTCTTTGCTGCAAATGAAACGGTATTTATCTTGTTTTTGAATTAGGGTAAAAATAGTGAATAAATTCTCAAAGAGACCTCTCTGATCTTTCGAATTGTCGACAACATAGCTTAAGTTTTTATTAGATAAAGAGGGTTTTATTTCTAAATCTTCATTTACTACGGGATTCTCTGTATCGCGTAAAATAAAATGGCAATAGTTTGGGTTGTCCATTATGATTATTGCTTCATAGTCATGGTCTTGGTCCGAAAATTTTCCTACACAGGTCTTTTCGTTAAAGTATTCTCTTTCATCATTTACATAGGAATCAAAATCTATGGCTTGCGGTAAGTTTTCAATGGCTGATGTCAAAGTATTAATTTTGATACGAGACAGAGCATCTGCGTTTGAATTTTGTTTTCCTGATTTGTGTAAAATTTCATAATTGTACTCTTCTAATTTTAATCTCCAGCGAACGAGTCGGGATCCAGGATCTTTTACTGAAAATAACCAGACCAAAGGACGGTGATCGGTTATGATGGTAAATTTCTTTCCGTAAAGATACGGTCGGAAATGTTTCACGGCCCAAACTATAGCTAACAATTCACGCTCGATTGTGGAATAACGAACTTCTGCTGAATTTAAAGTTCGGCTTGCATAGGCGATTGGAAGGCTGTTATTAATAGGTCCTTGGCTGAGTACGGCTCCTATTGCATATGAACTAGCATCAGTTGTGACATAGAATTCTTCGTTAAAATTTGGGTATTGTAAAATGGGGGCTGTTATTAATTTTTCTTTTAAAGATTTAAATGCATCTAAATGATCTTGTTGAAATTCAAAAGGGATATCTTTTTTCAATAAGGTTGTTAATGGTTTAGCTAATTTTGCGTAATTTGGAATGAATTTTCTATAAAAGCCTGTTAAACCTAAAAATGATTTAATTTCTTTTGGAGATTTCGGAATTGGAAAATTTTTCACAGAGTCGATTTTATTAGGATTTGGTTTAATTCCATTTTGGGTTACAATATGGCCCAAAAATTCGGTTTCCCTGCGGAGAAACTCAGATTTGTCTGGTTGAATTTTTAAATTATGTTGTCTTAGTCTTTTTAATACGTTCCTTAATTTATTACAATGATCTTCTAAGGAGTTTCCAAATACAATAATATCGTCTAAGTATAATAAACATTGTGTGGGTGTTAAACCTGATAAAACATTATTCATCATTCTCATAAAGGTGGAAGGAGAATTGATGAGCCCAAAAGGAAGCCGAAGAAATTCGTAGTGACCTGTTGGTGTAGAAAAAGCGGTTTTGGCGATTGAATTTGGATGCACTTCAATTTGGTGAAATCCGCTTGCAAGATCTAAAGTCGTGAAATATTGTGCGTGTCCTAAATTGTCGAGTATTTCTTCGATATTCGGTAACGGATATTTGTCGGGTACAGTAATTTTGTTTAGGTTTCTATAGTCGACAACCATGCGCCATTTCTTTTTGCCGGAACTATCTATTTTCTTTGGGACGATCCATATTGGGGAGGAATACGGAGAATCGCTCGGTCTAATAATGTTTTGGTTTAATAATTTTGAAATTTGATCATTTACTTCGTCTTTATGACAATTTGGAAAACGATATGTTTTTGTATGTATGGGATTTTCGTGAGTAGTTTTTATTTGATGTTTTACTAACGATGTAAATGTTAATTGGTCCCCTTCCAAATAAAATAAATCAGCGAAATCATAACATAATTTCAAAACTTCGTTTTTCTCTTCGGGATTAAGGTGGTCTAATCGAAGGTTTTCTTTCAATTTTTCGAACCTATTTTCTCTTTTAATTGAATTCGTTTGAAACACTTTAGTTGGGGCTTTTTCTAATTTTATGCGTTTTACCGTGAAATTTAGTTCAGAATCAGTTAAATTTATTGCTGTTGTACAAATGTTTTGATTTTTATCAACTTTTACAAGACACTCTGGAATTAAAAGTTTGTTTTCTACATTCATTTTTGGAAGAATTCCTTCTGTACCGGGTTTGAAATTTGTTTTTAAACTTATAATTTGCTCAGCACGTTTATTAAGTTTGATGTGATTAACTATTTTAGTTTCGTGTTTCAGACATATAGGTATTTTGTAATTCTTATCTGGGAACATGATGTAGTTGTTGTTCAGATCTAAATTACAATTAAGCGTTTTTAAGAACTCGACACCTAATATGCCATCTAAAGAAATATCTAAGTTTGCAACATAAAACTTTACGTCTTGATCTTTAAACGTGGTGGAGATTGAACCTAGAGTTTTAAATGCGTCAGCATTTAAACCTGAAACTGTTACCGTGTCGTTTATATCAATAAAATTTTCAAATTCATGTTTATATTTTAGGAGGTTAATTGACGCTCCCGTATCTATCAACAATTTTACAGGTACACCTTTTATTTTAGTATTAATAAATGGTAAAATTTCGGTCATAATTTTTGCTGTATTAACTCTAAAATTATTAAGATTTTGAATGTTAGAGGGGTTTGTATCTAGTTGAACGAACAACCCTCTTCTGTGTCGTTCATCGTCAAGTTTAAATTGTCGAAGTCAACTTCGTCTATAGAGTCTTGGTCTGCTTCGTCGATATTACTGTCAGTTTGAACTTCACAAGTGTTTAAAAATTTTTGGAAATCCTTTAAAAGGAGAACCTTAAAAAACGTTAAAACCCGAATTTTAAATTCCTTCTTATTTTGCTTCTGTTCTATCTTGTTTTTTAAGGATTGTTTTATTAAAAATTTGAATCTTTTGGGGGTTATTCAAAATTGTACCCAAAAATATTTTAAAATTTTTATAACGGATTGTTACAAGTTTTTTTCTTTTTCGGAATTTCTAATTCTCTTTTTAAAACATTTTTTTTTTTGTTTCTTCTAACCCCCGATGGGTAGTAGTTTTAATTTGTAAGTGAAATTGATTAAATTTATCAGTGATCTTTTCACGTTTTCAAAACGTTTATGGGTTTAAAAAAATAAAAATTGACTAAAAAGGAAATTTCTAAGATTTTTGACCTCAGCGTGTGTAATTTTTTTTAATTTTTCAATTTTTCCTTTTTGATTTTATTTATAAATTTTTTGATTCTGGCAATTTTACTGGGGATAAATTTCCTGAAAAGTACCAAAGTGGGGCCCCTTTTTCCATTTACGGAAACCTTTTTCCCCTGGTTGCGGCGGCCCGGGGGGGGTTGAGATGGGTCCGCGAATTTTTGAAAAATTTTATTTTTTAGGGTTTCTTTAATTGAATGTTTTGTCAAAACTTTTTTAAATTTTCAAAATTTAAAAATCGAAAGAGAGTGGCTTCATCTGAACCTCGAACCTAACGTTTGTATACAAAATCCCCTTTTTTTATCTCTGGCCCAAACTTTGTAACCTGCTGAAACACGTTGCTCGTCTTTTTTAACCTATTTAAAAAACGACTTAAGGGGAATTTTAAATCAGTGCCCTTATTTCTTTCTATATATAAAATCAAAAGTAAAACCCTTTAAAAAATGCGGCCTAAAATTTGGGTCAACCAAACAAAATTTAGTAATTTTAATTTTTCCCCAAATTTTATTTTCGGGAAAAAAGGTTTTGCATTTTTCTAAAGCTTATTTTTAAACCTTAAAAAGCCTCACTCAATTAACCTGGGGTGAAAGCAAAAAAGGGAATTTGGTGGGGAAAAAATCTCAAAAAATTTTATTTTTTTTAAATCTCTTCCCTTTAAGGTATTTTCAAACTAACGTTTTGAAAAAATTAAAAATTTAACAGGAAAAATTCAAAAAATGGAATTTTGAATGTCAGGGAACGGGTAACCTTTTCTTATTCGGATGGACGAAGGAAAAAAGGAAATTCATTTCAAAAACGTTTCCCCAAAAGGCACTATCGATGAAACTACCAGTTTTAGGATCCAGGCAGAAAATTTAGTAATTTTAGTTTTCCCTAAAGAATCGTTAAATGGTAATAAAAAACAATTTGGGATTTCGGTACATTCAATCACGGGAAGATGTAGTTGATTGATATTTTGCGTTTTTTGCAAATTTCTTAAACGCCTTTTGGAAAAATCCAAAAACTAAAAACTTTCTTCAGACATTGTTATGAGTTAAATGATTAAATTTAAAACTTTTTTTAATTTAAAGAAATTTAGTAGTCGGGGGTCAAAGTTTTTAAAAAGGTTCCTTTTTCTTGTACTTTTTAGAATTTTTGTTCTGTTTTTTGGCCCTTTAAAGGAAAAATTTAAATTTTCCCGTTTTTAAATCTCCTAAAATTTAAACCCAAGAAATAGTACATTTTACTAATCCCATTCTGTGTTTCTTGTATCTAAGTATGTAGGCCATAGCTTTTCCACGATGATTGGATTAAGTCAGGTGAAACAGAGTTCCATGCGTGAGCGAGATAGAATACAACATCCTTCAAATTTAATTCTTTGAGACACTGTTTTATATCCCCTCACCACCCTGAGAAATAATATGAAGAAGCAATTTATTTTTATACAAGGACTTTACTTTTTTGATAACATTTTGATCAATCGGCTGCAGTAAAGGTGTGCAGTTTGGTGGTAGGAAGATGGTTTGGATATTTCCATCACTTGATCTAATTTTTTGTTCATTTGGATGGCCTGAAGCATTGTCAAGTACGAGTAAAGCTTTTTCGGGCAAGTTGGATCTTTTCATAAACTTCTTCACTTCTGGGACAAAGTCTATTTACTAAAAACTTCTCTCGCGTTCCAACTTTTAAATTGGTTTTTGTAGAAGACTGGCAGACAAATATTCTTGAAAGCTCTGGGATTTGTAGTTTAACTAATCACCAACAAATCTAATTTGTATGCTCCAGTAGCATTTGAATATGGCATAAAGGTAATTCTTTCTTTACTCACTTTGCGGCCTGGTGCGCTCGCTTCTTCAGAGGATACGAATGTTTTATTGGGCAATAGTCTCCTGAACAGACATTGTAGGTTTGGCCCTGAAGAAGACGCAGTTCCTCTACTTTGCAATAGAATATCCCTATGTAAAATTTTATTAACATACGTAAGGGCAAATTGATGTTTTAAAATATTTTATTAAAAATACTTTTAAATCGAATAGTTTTACACAAAAAAATTATAAAAATATATTATAGCATCCGGAACTTTTTTTGGTGATGTCGTCTGTAGACGTTTTTCAGCGTGCTTTCATTTAATGACCTTTGTTCTCAAAATCAAAACATTGTTTTCCTAATGGAGCCATCGTTTAGGACAGTAATTCCCAACGTGTGCGCCGCGGTGCTGTCATAACAGCCCTGCGAAATATTCGATTAAAAAAATCGGCAATTTTCTTGAAATTTCCAATTCTCGAATTTTTGCAAAATTAAAAAAAAAATAGTAAATATCGGTTCACAATTTTTCGCTGTTAAATGGGTAATCGCTTTTGAAAAGGAAAGTTTTCCAATTTTTCAAGAAGTTCAGAAATTTAGAAAAATATTTGATGTATTCAGGGCGCCGCGGAAAAATCCGATTATTTAGGGAGTCGCAAACCGAATGAGATTGGGAACCTCCAGTTTAGGAGATAAATGAATAAACGCCATCATGTGTATTTCTTGCATTATAGACAATGTTTCATCCACGATACAAATATAAACTTTTTAAGCTGTATTGGTATTCTTGCTAAGATCAAGACCAAATTTTAAAAAGTGTGAAATTTTCTCTCCTGTACCAGGCACTAGATTTCCACTAAGCTGTAAGTAAACCGCCCGAGTTAACTGAGAATCATCTTGTGATGTCCGTCGCCGCGACTAAAAAAATCACTTTACAAACCATAATCGTTAAGTTAATAGATATTGTTAAGTGCTAATGTTTTTAATGTTCGTCGCATCCGGTGAGAGATTCAATTTCAGCTGGAGGAAAATCAATTGGATTCACTATCTTCAATTAATCGTAAATGAACATCGAAATAATTAGCAAATAAATACGATTATTGTTGGTGAATTATCTAGGAAATCCTAGATGCGAATCCTGGATAATTAAGTCGAATTCGATACGGCCAAGCAACTGGTAATTAAAGTCGAGTCGGCGTATGGTACCTCACACATGAGCCATCGCCAACAGTCAACTCCGTCGTCGCGGAACATTAATGATCGCTGATTTAATTTTAATTAGAAGTCTCGTGTATACAATCCGAAACTGCAACCGCATGACCCCGAGGGGCACCCGACCTAACGCGACGCGACGTTGACAGCACATTCATGATTTATAGTCTGACATATTGCAAGTGAAAAGTGCATTAGTAAGGCGAACCCTTTCCTTTATGCATAACACATATCTACGGTTATTTAACCATATACATAATTTTAGTTAATTTTAATGGATTGAGTAAGCATAAAAATTAAAGGCACAATTTTAGGGTTAAAAGTAATATGATTATTTATCATATCAAGATGACTACAGATAAGTTAAAAAACCAGAAGACATTGATTTAGAAAACAAAACTCTATGACAAATAAATAATAAAAAAAATCTAAATTCACTATGCAACGAGCAATTAATTGCGCACTCCCGCATGTCAAATCGAATGCGCATTTGCTTTGCTGCGCAGCCACTTGCCAACCACAACTTAGCGATGCTGTTATTCTTGCCAATGTATTATATTAAGCACCCCAATGTTCCTGCCTGTAAGGCAATTTATACAAAATTAACTTTCTCACATCAGCCCTCAAAATCATTCTGTTCTCCTAAAGCAAAATTTTGTAACACTTTTACTATATAACTTATAATGAAATTAATTGGCTGACGCTGATACTTTCTACTATAACATTACCTTAGGAGATTATTCATTAACATTTAAATCGTAATTTAAGTTTTATTTGCATACTTAAACCAATTCGGTCGAAGAGACAGTTAATCGTATATCGATTTATCGACTTCTTAAACAGAAAATCGATAACGAAAAAGGAAAGTATGAGAAGTAGGATTTAGATATGATAGAAAAGCTCGGCTTTAAAATTATCTACAGTTGTCTGTGGCGTGTGTAAATTGTAATAATCCTAACGCTATTTAATAACTTTCCTCAGTTTATGACCAATGTTTATCTCAACCACAGTCACATAACCAACTTTTATTTATCCTAATAAACGTTAAGACATGAAAGCACTTATGTACTTTCTATAACTTGCAGTGAAATCCAGTTGCGGGGATGAGAAACACATTAATTCATTGCAGGATACATTTTCACATTAAAAGTTGAATACAATAGTAATCGTCGAAATTTGAATTTCATAAAACTCTTTCTAGTGTTTTGAGTTTATTCATAAAACATGAAAAATAGATTTGTAACCAACAGTGCATATCTATACAGCTATTATTACCTAAACGTACCACCTGTTTTTGTTTTCAAATTAATGAGATAGATATTGATTTTAACTTTTAAAATTAATTAATTAATAAGATAAAAAATAAATATATATAAGTTTAAATTTCCGCAAATAATGCTGATTACAATATAATATTACAAAATTATTTTTTTTTATCATTATTAACACGCTTTTTATTTAATTCTATTTATTTCACCCCATATCTTCTTAAAGACTATTGTTCTATCCCTATATCATCATCATTCCAGTCAAGTCATAGTTTTTGATATTTTTGGCACACATTTACCAGCGAGACCATTTCTTATTTACTCCCCTTGCTCATTAGTGATTTTTTTCAGACTAGAATACGAACTGGCGATCTTTAGAGGGCTAAGCTAGTCCAGTATGCTGCCACTACATTAGTTAAATTGTATCAATTCGTTCCTTAACAACTGAATTTAAAATTGTATGTTTAGTTATGTACACAGGTGGGCAGGAGGACAAAATTGTATTAAACTTTCCCATTGTAGACTTGTTTCTTGTTGTTTTTTTTGTGTGGCTAAAATGACAATATACGATGTTTAACAATACCCCTAATGGATATTCAAAATTGTAACTATAAAAAATAACATGCAAAGAAATTATCGAACTGCTATTATTATCATCAACGTAGGTATACTCAACGATTATTGGAAAAAACACAAATATTGTAATATAGTTAATAGATTGTGTATCGCACTCATTGTGGAACATGATTAATATTATGGCAATGAATAGAGAAACATTTTGAGTTTTTTTTGCTCTTTTTGTCGTATTTTAATGGCTCTCCCTGATTGGCCGATAACTTACGAACCATCAACATTCGGATAATAATAAATATGGTTAATTTGATTAGAAGAAAATTACCTCCCCCTTTCGCGACTTATTATGGGACACCCTGTATACTTTGTATTTGTTTTCCAAGCTAGAATTTGATCCCCTCGTCCCCTAGATCGCCAGTCCAGCACGCTGCTACTAAGTTAGTTCAATATATGAATTCATTTCTTAATAATCGGCTTTAAAATTAAACATTTAGTTATGTACACATGAACAAGAAAAAAAAAAAATAATAATCATGTGCAACTGAGTACACGTAAAAGAAGTGAAACTTCTTTGGCAATCTCTATACCTTTATAACGAATAAGTAATATTTGGTGAAAAGAAGGGAGAGTACGAGAATTTTCAGGATTTATGTTTTAAAAATGAAAAAAAAAAACACAAACCGTAAACTATCAATAACTACAATAAATTAAAATTAATACATAATAATGCTCACTCTTAAATAAATATTAATTGTTAAATAAACATTTACTGTAATACACTTACTGTAATATAACTGCTATTAGAAGCCGGTCACTGACAGCTGACTGTAATACCGATATGCGCATGCGCGCCTTTTTATTGTCATAGCTTCGCGAGACGAATCGTTACAAAATGTGTCGTTTCATGGCCTTGAGATTTTACTCTCATGGCGCCCAAAGAAGTTTCACTTCAAAAATTGGATTAAATTTAAACAAAAGAAGCAGATGAATATGAGGATAAAATCAGATGAACTACACTTTGGCGAAAGTAAATAGTAGTAAGTAGGTAGATACGAAAATATCAGACTACCTCCTGAATAAAAAAAAGGAAAAAATATCAGTTTTAGTACTGTGGTCAATAACATCATCGATCACTTGAAGGCATCGATTGTTTATCGGTTTTTGAGAATTTTACGTGTATAGGTGTTACTTAGGTACAGACATTCCCGAGCTAGATGTTTTACTCGATGGTCTTACTTTGCAATACAATTTTCAATAGCAATAGATTTTTCCTAAAACAATTTTTCAGCCTAAGTAAGGCTAGCGCTTAGTTCAACTACTTCTCGATTAAAAGCTTTCTTAAGAAGATCCACAAAATATTTTTTTTACTAGGAAACCTGAACTGCTGTAATTAAACAATAATATGAAGATTTTCTCAGATTTTATAATTTATTCTGCGGCTATTGAAGAATTGCTACTCTAATACACTACGCTTCAGTTTGATTAGTTGGATTTAAATTATCTATTACTAATTTAAAAGAAATACAGCTGAAAAGCACGGACGGCCTTTGATCGTTAATTTTTTGAGGAAAATGGAACCAGAAAGCAGGAACTGTGATTTTTCCCATAATGTAAAGATCAAAAGCACCTGTCGCATAGTGCGTGACGTGATAATTGCATGAGAAAGAGTTGCATATCTTTGAAAGCATTATTTCCGAGAATGCTGCGATTTTTTTTACCACAATCGTATGTGTATTTTAGGCACGTCCTTTTCGTATGTAGGTATTACGCTGCGGAACAATTTTATAGCGTTTTACATCAGCGATTTCGCGGAAGATTCATATTGTAGAAATTTCAAACTATTTAGTTCATCTAACCGCAGAAAGTCAACGCACTGAATGCGGAATTACGAAAAATGGGCCAAACGTTGTGCTTTCGCAAAAAAAAACTACAGATTATCCATATAAAAAATATGTAATATCAGATATACTTACTTACATATGTACTTAAATAAATAATTTAAAATTGACATTTAATGTTTCTGGTTCATGTGTCTACGACAACAAAAAACAAATAATTATTATTATTATTATTATTTCTCTATATTTGAATAATGTTGGTGTTTTGTCATGCCTTAAAAGTAATATTATAAAGTGCAATTAGCTTATTATTGATGATATGTAAAGACTAATCAGTGACCATAACTAACAGTGGGGGATTATTATATTCTTTTTTATTATTGAGTAAATTAATTATTTACCTAACTGTTTTTGTTAAATTGTTTTTAAATTTTCTTCTAGTGTCCATCTGTTGTCACTCTATTTAAACGAATCCTACTTTCGACAAAAAATTTATCATGTCCCTTTTCTTCCAAAAATCAAATCAGATTATAGATGAACTATAACCGAAACAAGAAAAAATAAGGCAGTGTTAGCATTTTACAAGGGAGTTCAAGAGAATCGACCTTTGCTGCCTTAGTTTTCATCTTCGTATCAAAGTTCATTTAGTGTAGAAGAGATAAAGAAAATATTTTTGTGTTTGTTTTTGTGGGACTGTAGGACAATATAGGATGCTGTGGAAGTCAATAAGGAAAAGGAGATATAGGATTGTAGGACATCTTTTGAAACATGGACAACTAACACACCCAACGGTTTATTTTCGATTTGATTTCAATGGTATTGTCTGTGGAAAGGGTAAAAAAGGTAGAAGTGACTTTGCGGAAAATTAAAAAAGCACACCCATTTTAGTAGAGGAGGAGAAGCAATGGAGGTGCAGAGTGTAAAAGTAAAAAATTTTGGCTAGGTAGCTATTAAAAATAAAAATTAACGTTACCCAACTCAAACCTAACCTAACCTGTTTTGACAATTCTTTTGGAGTAATTCATGTCTGGAAGCTCAATGTCGTTTATTTACAAAAATACATAACTCATTCCTCAAAAATTTTAAGTTTGCTAGGTTAGGACATGTTCATTTCTAATCTAATGCGATAATAGTCCGGTCAAATTAGACCAAAAAATAAGAGTAAAGCTTCATAAATTCCCACCAAGCTGAAAATCAGTGAGATTGTTTAAAACATGATTAAAAATAAAATTTGAAAGTTTCCCATCTTTCCCCTGTATGGAAAAAATTTTATTCAAGGTTAAAGGTCAAAAAATAAGTTTTTCGCGATTTTCAGCAAAACGGTAAGTTTTATCATAAAATTACCCCAGCCAAAAATTGTAGATCATAAAATTATCTTCTAGCTTTTTTACCCTTTCCACAGACAATACCTTTGAAATCAAATCGAAAATAAACCGTTGGGTGTGTTAGTTGTCCATGTTTCAAAAGATGTCCTACAATCCTTTATCTCCTTTTCCTTATTGACTTCCACAGCATCCTATATTGTCCTACAGTCCCACAAAAACAAACACAAAAATATTTTCTTTATCTCTTCTACACTAAATGAACTTTGATACGAAGATGAAAACTAAGGCAGCAAAGGTCGATTCTCTTGAACTCCCTTGTAAAATGCTAACACTGCCTTATTTTTTCTCGTTTCGGTTATAGTTCATCTATAATCTGATTTGATTTTTGAAAGAATTGGGACATGATAAATTTTTTGTCGAAAGTGGGATTCGTTTCAATAGTGACAACAGATGGGCACTAGAATAAAATTTCAAAACAATTTAATACAAACGGTTCGGTAAATAATTAATTTACTCAATAATGAAAAAGAATATAATAATCCCCCACTGTTAGTTATGGTCACTGATTAGTCTTTACATATCATCAATAATAAGCGAATTGCATTTTTGTAATGTTACTTTTAAGGCATGACAAAACACCAACATTATTCAAATATAGAGAAATAACTTTAATAATAATTATTTGTTTTTTGTTGTCGTAGACACATCAACCAGAAACATTAAATGTCAATTTTAAATTATTTATTTAAGTACATATGTAAGTACGTATATCTGATATTACATATTTTTTATCTGGATAATCTGTAGTTTTTTTTTCGAATGTCTAAATTGACCGGACTATAAGTTAGTCTCGGTCTTGGTGGAGCTCATTTTAGTCTTGGTTTAATCTTGACGTTAACTGAACGAACGTCTTTATTTTTTCAAGTTTCATTAAAAGTGTCTATAAACATTAATATTATATTACCTAACATTCGCTCCAATTTTAAATCTACCTTACCTCTTCTTACCATTGGGAAATTTTGACTTCTTTGGTTATTATTAGTTTTCACGAAAAAAATTGTTTTCTCCTTTGTTTTCTAATAGGTTAAATAAGTTAATCTCGAAACAATATCTTACAATAGAATTATGTAACTACACCTACAGGATTCTTCATTGAATTAGGCCAATCTCCATTACTGAATATGTTCCCTGCTCCCCCTCCCTTAAAAAAATAGTATATAAGGAAATATGTTATCATCTTAGGTTTAAGTTAATAATAAACTTCTGATGAATCCAAAGTTTGACGAATTAATTAAATCTGTTGAAATTTTTAAACTTGTCTGTTTTTATTCGTAAAAATAGTTCAAATATTATCTATGAATATTAATACATATAAATCACCACGTGAAATTTCCCGAAAAAATTGCACTTTTGGAGCCCTCTGTATATTTCTATTACAAAAAATTCTACTATTGTGTTATTTGATATTAGAAAGAATCTTAGTAATAAGTTTTGCTCTTGATTTTGGTTTTGTTATTTAGTTTTGATGTTGGCCGTGCGAGCACAGTGAAGTCTTGGTGTTGATCTTAGCTATGTTTCACTAAACATGCAAAATTAAGACAAGAGGATTTTTGCTCATATATCAAAAGAGTCAAAAAAAATATTTAATAGTCAAAAATAAAATAGACACTAAAAATGAAAAGATCCAACGTTAACCTCAAATTGCAAAACTTTTTTAAAAGATTCTCGTCTATTACCCGAATTGTACGAACCTACTAACCAACATTAATGTTTACAAGAAATGACAAGACAAAACATTAAATTTACATAATTCTCCTATTTTCTACTAGGTATCCTATGTATACCTAGTTTATAAAATTATGCATATTTATGCTATTGTAGATGGATAAAAAATATTGAAATGTCATCGGTTGCAGATTTGCTTCCAATAAAAAATAACTATTTATCGATTTATTTCCATTGAACGGCGTATGCATGCCTACTGCGACCAATTAATATGTGATATTACTAACCCACATATCCCCGACGGTATTATATTGTATCATTCATTATAATAAATTGCATGTATTGCCTGCAAGCAATGCAACGGCAAGTTAATTAAACGGCACAAGTTTACAAGAAGTCAGCGTGGCTTTACATTAGGTACGTATGTAATAACGACAACAACAACGCGTGTGCAACCGAATATACATTACATGTATCGTAGATAAGAGACGTCCGAATGACTGATGACAAGTACCATTCTAAAAAAGAATAAAAAGACGAAACGAAGAAAAACAATTAAATTTATTTCCATTACCTTAATTAAAGAGAAAACGTGCATGTGAAATTATGTACTTCTAGTCAGGGCATAAATTATAATGGCAATAAATTACAAAATAGCACGGTGGACGCTAATACATTAAATTTATCTTCTTGCATGATGACATAAAATCAACAAAAGACATTTCACTCGTATCGTAGATTGGGTAATAAAAGGATTAGACGATGAACGATAAGAATGACGGAAATTATTCAATTATTTTGCTTAATGTAACGGCATCGGAGCCTCGGGCTTACAGAGAGGTCACGGGGATCATAATTGTCTTAACAACTCACGCACCACTCGCTAGATGTCTTAAAGAAGTTGGAACCCATAATTTATTGGACCCTGTGGACATCGAAGAAGCTTAAGTAATCGAAATGATGCAATAGTTGATAGCTGGTACCGTAGGCCACAGGGGATGTCACAGTATATTTTAATCTCAGCGTTGACGAATTACACTTATTAAGTTGGTTCATTGAAAAATGAAAACTATTCGATATTCATTGTTTATATTCAAAACATGAATTTCAAGAAATCAGGTTCCATATTAACTTTTATAAAATGAAGAAGAAGGTAGGGAGGAAGTCATTGCAAATCTAATGTCACCTTTTTAATTCAAAACATTATATTAATTTTATCTTATAAACTCTGAAAAATAATTCATCAACCCATTCATAATAATAACCTTTTTATCAAGAATACTAAATTTATCACCTTTGTATGTTTTTACGTAAAAATAATATCTTTGTTGACAAAATGAATATATGAATTAGAAAAATAAATTAAAAGAAGAGAAAAAGAGAAAAACACTTGGTAGTTTCACTATATATTTATTGAAAAATTCTTGACGACAGTCGTTTCGGTTGTTACACCATTATCAAAAGAGTATCAGTATATCTACTCTTTTGATAATGGTGTAACAACCGAAACGACTGTCGTCAAGAATTTTTCAATAAATATATAGTGAAACTACCAAGTGTTTTTCTCTTTTTTCTCTTCCTTTAATTTATTTTTTAAAAAAAATGTTTCACCAAGTGGCGAATAACCGCAGTATTTCAATTATATGAATAAGGACTTTTTAAGTTGCTTTCGCTTTTAAGCTTGGAAGTCTCTCCGATAGATCTTTTCTTGTTGGATATAAACTGCACTGTTCTGTCATGAGAAGATAAAGCCTACACGGAGAAAAATAATCATGATTTTATTACTTTATGAATCAAGCAAAATTTTTCTAGTCAATAATACTGAAATTTTTAATTCTTTCTAATAATTAGTATTAGAATAATTAAGCTAAATAAGTCTAGACTTTTTTTCTCTACCTCTCGATTATTTGATCGTGTCGTAAAGAAAAAAATACTAGAATGAGAATAGTTTAGTAAAATTAGTGATAAGAAGTGTAAAAAATGTTTTCTAATCAGGTCAATTTTACTAGAATTCAGTCTCAACACCGAACGTAGATTGACTAGACATTTCTAGTAAAATCTCCTTGAACGTCTGGTCGTCCATATAATTGACAGATTTTTTAGTCATGTTTGCTAGAATTCTAGCAATATTTTCATTATTGTTTTCTCTGTGTAGTTACGACATAATATAAGGCATCCACTGCCAGCGTTATTCGAATATATTGATAATTGTGTTCCAGGATGGATCTCTATCCTTCAGTAAATCTATCAATTCACCTATTTGGTGTTTTGTCAATTGCTGTGACTTACAACAACACTGAAGGAATTCATACCCTCATCACGTTCCTTAAGGATGCTAACCTCAGAGGTTACTCAATCTTTATCAAAGGGCTTATTTTGAGCCATCTTGTGAATATGGTATATTTTGAGATTTGCAAATTGCAAAACAATGCTCGTATGATAAGGTTATGGTTAGGAAAGAGAACATGAATAAATAGTATTATCGTAGTCATTTCATTAATAACATTTCGCGCAATAGTGGAACGTAGGCCCTTCAGTTTAATATTGCGGTTTTAGTAATTTAACATAACCTGTATTTGCCTAGCCTAACCTAACCTAACCTAAGTCTCCGTATCCTAAGTCTTCATAACCAAACCCTACCTAAGTCTTCTTAACTTAACCTAAGCCCTCCTAAACTAGGTCTTCTGCCCTTTTTAACTTTTTTAGGTACTGCTACTACTGGTACTTGTGTCTCAAACCAACAATTGTTGACTAAAATTACCTTTACATTTTTTAACAATTCCTGTTCAGTGACTTTACGTAAAGAAAAACAAAAATTCTTTCCTCTGGATTTAACTTGGTTTTGTAAGACGATACTAGTAAAATCTAGCAGGTATATGACGACATTATAATGATTATTTTTTACAAAATTCATTGTCGTTATTTCAACTTTTTAAAAGGAACACCGAGGATCTGAGGGGTCGTCTCTGAGGACATTTTAACAAATTCATTTTAAATTACTGGTTTTTGAAGCTTATTTGAACTAGAGCACTTAATTTGAACTATTCTACTCTGAAGTTCGGGGGTTGACATTGTGGGGTATAAATGCATATCGACAAGCTTCCAGGCTTAACGCAAAATCTGTAACGGTCTCTGTTAGAAAGAGACAGCGTAAAGAGGGCTATAATATCTCGTACATTTACGACCGCACAATCTATATGTACTTATGTATAATTTATTAATACAAAAAGTATTAATCAGATAAAATAACTTTTCAAGCAACAGTTGTAGTTAAACAAATAATAAATAATAAATAAAATGACCCAAGTGCGGTATTATTTGTTTGTAAGAAAATAAATTGTTCTATTTTTACTGTTGTGAATAAACAATCAAAAAAATTGTCTTGTCGTATACTAATGGTCTGTAAGCTTCACCCATTAATATTTTTACTTACGTTTGAGAAATGTGTTGTAAACAGCCCAATGGACTTCCACATATAGGACGAATAACGCGTAGGATTACCTTTGTACTCTACCCTATGGCTGGAAAATACTGTATTGGATAATTTAGGGGTACCAACTGCTACTGCTTACCACTCCCCTACTACATGTGCTATATACCATATACTGGAGAAAATGTTGCTAAAATTAATTTTTCCATTAAGCAGATAAGAACATTAGTTTCAAGAAATTTTCATCGATCAGTGGACTGACATTCGGACACTGTTTTATCTCCCACCGCATGTTGTTGAAGGATTTTCATTAACTTCTAAGGACACATAGTACGTTGTATTAGCATGTTTTGCAACAGCAAGACATCGAACAATAGTTACACGCGTGTCGATTCGATCGTATTCATTCACAAATCTTTCGGTAACAAAGAGTCTTATCGTAATCTACAATACATATTACAATAATATATTGCCTAGACTACGTAATATAATATTGTAAATATAATTCGCATGGTCAAAAGCCGTAAGTCGAAATATATGTGCTATCTCGTAATAATGACATTATGAGGCCAGGTCAGAGTGACCTTAATGTCATTGCTTTGTATGTCGAGCACAACAAACAGAACGCTACGGGTCATTATCAATTAGGAAGATAAATATTTTTTGGGTGGGTGCGTCAAGCCTACTGAACATTACAAAATTGCATGACTTAATAATAATCCGCCACCGCTACTATTACTTGCAACCGATTTGCAACTGTACGTTGTTATTATTTACCCACTATTGAATATTGTAACGTTCGTGGGTTTAACAAATTCAAACTCAGACTTGTAACAGCAACAACAATTTATTTTCACTAATTATTGCCAAAAACTTAAAACACTATAAAATTATTCCTACACTTAGATAACAAAGTAGTTGTTTCCGCTTATTTAATGTCACTTTTCACTGCGCTATTTATTTCTTTCGCGTCTCGATTTATTTATGATTGCACTTCGACCACTGTCAATTTATTATTATTGTCGGCGGTCGTCTCTTCCTTTATATACTCTTTTGTTCAATTTCCAGAACTTTCTCGAGATCCCTGGAAATGCCGGAATTAGTTTCTTTTCCTCTGAACTGCCTAACTGCTTTCCCGGAAGGCAGGTACAACACACATGTTTACAAATACGACGCACATCAACGAAGTCGCCGCGGTTATCGGCTAATCGATTAAATCGTTCTAGCACACGTGTACCCGATCCCACACAAACATACTCGTGTTTGCTAC